>OX375827.1:14625427-19805034 GCA_947359405.1 Antitype chi | reverse complement strand
GTCATAATCAAAGATCTCTTGTCCTACAACAGCGACGAAGATGTCTTGACTGCCTTGAGGGTCCAGAACGCCCGCCTGCTGCAAGACCTGACGGCCGAGGAGGTCTCTGCCACCGTGAAATACCGGAGGAGGGCACGGAACTCGCTAGAGAACCATGTTGTCTTACAGGTGACACCGAAATTGTGGCAGAGATTAACTGCGGCTGGTAGAATCTTCATCGACCTGCAGTGTGTCAGGGTCCAGGACCAAACGCCCCTCATACAATGCACAAGGTGCTTGGCATACGGGCATGGCCGGAAATTGTGTACGGAGCCTGTGGATCTGTGCAATTATTGCGGTGGGCCTCATCTTAAGGCTGAGTGCACCACACTGGAAATGGGCGATGGACCGACGTGCAAAAACTGTACCAAAGAAAAGTATGACGATGTACGCCACTCGGTCTATAGCCAGGAATGCCCAGTGCGCAGGAAGTGGGATGCATTGGCGCGAACTGCCGTAGCCTATTGCTAAGGTGGTCCCGGAGCCGCACAGACCGCAGATACTCAAGTTTACATGGTAGCGCAAGCGAACCTCCAACGGAAACAACTGGCGACAAATGAGCTCATGCTCGAGGCTACAAATCGCAAAATATCATGCGCACTAGTTCAGGAGCCGTATGTTGGCAGTATAAGGGCAATGAAGTCGTACGGGGGGGCTAGAGTCTTCCAAAACGCGGATAGCGAGGGTACTGTAAAGGCGGCAATAGTTGTGTTCAACCGTGACATCGACGTAATACAGTGCCCCAAATTCACCACCAACAATATCGTGGTGGTGAAGCTACGAACGAGTGCGTGGGAGATGCTAGCCGTCTCGTACTACTTTGAGCCTGACCAACCCATCGGGCCATACCTAGAACAATTAACAGCTGTGATGAACGAGCTAAAGCCCAAAAAAGCCATCATTGGAGGGGATGCTAACGCCAAGAGTACGTGGTGGGGAAGCAGTCTCATCGACGATAGAGGTGATGAACTGGCAGGGATGATCGGAGAGCTCTACCTACACGTACTGAATTTCGGGAATAAACCAACTTTTGACACCATCAGAGGGGGACGTAGAATCACAAGCTACGTCGACGTGACCCTGTGCACAGACTACTTACTCGACTTGGTAGAGGACTGGACGGTAGCCGAAGATTTAACGAGCTCGGACCACAATGGCATAATTATAAAAATTAAATTACAAAAAGGGAAAGGTATTAATATTAAAAGAACGACTAGAAAATACAACACAAAAAGAGCTAATTGGGAGCTATTTTATGAAAAAATGGACCAATTAATAATAGAAAACAGAATTAACAAATTACAGATAGAAGAAATAGATAACAAGCAACATTTGGATAGTTTAATTGAAAAATATACACTAGTAATAACTCAAGCATGCAACAAAGCAATACCAACTAAAAAAGAAAATGAAACACTTACCTTGCCATGGTGGTCCAAAGAGCTTGAAAAAATGAAGCGCAATGTCGCTACCAAGAAGAGAAGAATCCGGTGTGCTGCAGCATCACGTAGAGAAGGTGTGGTCGCGTTGTATCTGGAAGAGAAACAGAAGTACGAATTAGAAGTTAAAAAACGCAGTACAGAGAGTTGGAAGGAATTCTGTCAGAAACAAAACAAGGAAGGGGTCTGGGAGGGAATTTATAGAGTAATCAAGAACACAACTAGAAGGCAAGAAGATCTGCCGCTGGTATGGAATGGAAAGGAAGCAGAGCAGGAAGAATCCGCAAGAATACTGGCAGATACATTCTACCCGGAGGATACACAGGAGGGGGATAGTCCAGACCATCTGCGAATCAGAGCTCTCGCTAACCAAATAAACGACTGGAGCCATAATGAGACCCATGACCCGGCGTTTACGATGGAGGAGCTCAGGTTCGCAACGGAGAGCTTCAACCCGAAGAAGGCACCCGGAGTAGACGGCTTCACAGCCGACATCTGCCAGCGAGTAATATTCCAGGACATGGAACTACACTTGGCAATACTTAATAAGTGTTGGCAACTCACGCACTTCCCCACAATATGGAAAGAGGCCACCGTGGTGGTACTCAGGAAGCCAGGGAAGGACAACTATACCAGTCCCAAATCCTACAGACCAATTGGACTGTTACCAGTGATGGGCAAAATACTGGAGAAGATGATGGTAAGAAGGCTGGCTTGGTACCTGGTGCCCCGGATAAGTCCCCGCCAGTATGGCTTCATGCCACAGCGAAGCACAGAAGACGCCCTCTATGACCTGATAGCCCACGTGAGAGGGAAACTCCAAGAGAGGAAGCTCATCACGATGGTCTCACTGGACATAGAGGGAGCTTTCGACAGTGCATGGTGGCCAGCTATAAAGGTCAGACTGGCGGAAGAGAAGTGCCCAGCGAACCTCAGGAGAATGGTAGCCAGCTACCTGAGCGACCGTAAGGTCCGGGTTAGGTATGCTGGCCATGAGTACGCGAAAGGCACTCACAAAGGGTGTGTCCAGGGGTCAATAAGCGGCCCTCTTCTGTGGAACCTCCTCTTAAACCCACTGCTGGAGAGTCTTACACAGAGAGGTGACTATTGTCAGGCGTTTGCGGATGACATCGTGCTCGTCTTTTCGGGGGAGACTGCTTTAGACATCCAGAGACGGGCTAATGCCGCTCTCGAACATGTTCGGGTGTGGGGTGTCGTGAATAAACTCAGGTTTGCACCGCACAAAACCTGCGCTATGGTGCTTACCCGAAAACTTAAATACGACACGCCACATCTGACCATGGGAGGGATCGACATTGAAATGTCCTCGGAAATAAAGATCCTGGGACTGACAGTGGACTCCAAACTGACCTTCAATAGTCACACAGCTAACGTCTGCAAAAAGGCACTTGGAGTCTACAACCAGCTGTCGAGAGCTGCTCGGGTCAGTTGGGGTCTCCACCCGGAAATCATCCGAATCATATACACCGCCACAGTGGAGCCCATTATTATGTATGCAGCTGGTGCCTGGTCTTCAGCAACTAAAAAGTTAGGAGTCCAACGCCACTTAAACGCAGTTCAGAGAGGATTTGCTCAAAAGCTGTGTGGAGCGTATCGCACGACGTCTCTTCACTCAGCGCTGGTACTGGCTGGAATATTGCCACTTGACCTCCGCATACAAGAGGCAGCCGCCCTGTACGAGGCAAGGAGAGGGGTACCTCAGCCGGAGCTGGCAGACAGAGAGGTCGAGCGGACAGCTGAGTTCTCATGTAAACCTCACCCGGGGAAACATACTGCGATGGATTTTGTGAGCTTGGTAAACCAGGAGCAAGTGGATAGCCATAACAACCAGGCTATTCGGATCTTCACGGATGGCAGCCGAATTGAGGGAAAGGTTGGAGCAGCACTAACCTTATGGGATAGTGCAGCGGAGGTAAAGTCCCTCAAATTCAAGCTCGCACCGTACTGTACGGTATACCAGGCAGAACTCCTCGCAGTATGCAAAGCCACTGAGGAAATAAAGAAGAGAGGCGAAGCAAGCTATGGCATCTATAGCGACTCCAGATCAGCTCTGGAGACCATAGCAAACGTCAGCACAACGCATTCCTTAGCAGTACACACCCGCAATAACCTAAGCGCCATTAAAGCCCAGAACAAAACTGTGTGTTTGTTCTGGATTAAGGCACATGCGGGCCTTGCGGGTAATGAAAGGGCAGATGAACTGGCGAAAGACGCCGCTTTAAAAACAAAAACTAAGCCAGAATATGACCCTTGCCCGGTTTCATTCATCAAACGACAGATCCGAAAGCGGTCAATTGATGAATGGAACCGAAGATACAAAGAGGGCTCCACAGCCAAAGTGACGAAGTTATTTTTTCCCGACGTCTCAGACTCGTACAAGGTGGTTCGGCAAATACAACCAAATAAAATAACAACGCAAGTACTTACGGGGCACGGTGGGTTCTCGGAGTACCTGAACAGATTCAAGTGCAAAGAGAACTCATCGTGCATCTGCCAACCCAACACACCCGAGACGGTGGAGCACATTCTAACCGAATGCCCTGTTCACGCCCTGAAAAGGCTTGAAATTGAAAACAGGCTTGACTGTGAAATGGTGGCTAAAAACTTTAAACAGTTATTGGGAAATAAGAAATTAAGGGAAACATTTATTAAATATATCATAGAAATAGCAAACATAGTTATAAATAGAAATAAATAGAATAAGAAAATTATGTTAAATAAATATATTAGTATATAATATATTGACTAGCATATAGGAACAAATGTATAGATATTAACTTGGTAATAGAAAATAGTATAGGTATAAGCAAAAAAAAAAATAAAAAAACAAATACAAAAATAATAATATAGATGATAAAAATATATAAGCCATGTAAAATGTTAGCCTAATAAGATAAGAAGCTATCCAAGCTATAAAATTAAAATTGGATAAAAAGCAGAAAAGAAGGCCAATAAGATCTCTGATCATGTCAGAGGACACTGAGCACAGGCAGGAGTGGGTTTTAGCCGGTAAGAGTCCGGCACTGCCCAGACTGCGTCACTAGTGAGGCAGTCTGGGCGTCCATGAGGATTTCCCACTCCTGCCAAAACAAAAAAACAAAAAAAAAAAAAAAAAAAAAAAAAAAAAACAACCTAACCTAACCTAACCTAACCTAACCTAACCTAACCTAACCTAACCTAACCTAACCTAACCTAACCTAACCTAACCTAACCTAACCTAACCTAACCTAACCTAACCTAACCTAACCTAACCTAACCTAACCTAACCTAACCTAACCTAACCTAACCTAACCTAACCTAACCTAACCTAACCTAACCTAACCTAACCTAACCTAACCTAACCTAACCTAACCTAACCTAACCTAACCTAACCTAACCTAACCTAACCTAACCTAACCTAACCTAACCTAACCTAACCTAACCTAACCTAACCTAACCTAACCTAACCTAACCTAACCTAACCTAACCTAACCTAACCTAACCTAACCTAACCTAACCTAACCTAACCTAACCTAACCTAACCTAACCTAACCTAACCTAACCTAACCTAACCTAACCTAACCTAACCTAACCTAACCTAACCTAACCTAACCTAACCTAACCTAACCTAACCTAACCTAACCTAACCTAACCTAACCTAACCTAACCTAACCTAACCTAACCTAACCTAACCTAACCTAACCTAACCTAACCTAACCTAACCTAACCTAACCTAACCTAACCTAACCTAACCTAACCTAACCTAACCTAACCTAACCTAACCTAACCTAACCTAACCTAACCTAACCTAACCTAACCTAACCTAACCTAACCTAACCTAACCTAACCTAACCTAACCTAACCTAACCTAACCTAACCTAACCTAACCTAACCTAACCTAACCTAACCTAACCTAACCTAACCTAACCTAACCTAACCTAACCTAACCTAACCTAACCTAACCTAACCTAACCTAACCTAACCTAACCTAACCTAACCTAACCTAACCTAACCTAACCTAACCTAACCTAACCTAACCTAACCTAACCTAACCTAACCTAACCTAACCTAACCTAACCTAACCTAACCTAACCTAACCTAACCTAACCTAACCTAACCTAACCTAACCTAACCTAACCTAACCTAACCTAACCTAACCTAACCTAACCTAACCTAACCTAACCTAACCTAACCTAACCTAACCTAACCTAACCTAACCTAACCTAACCTAACCTAACCTAACCTAACCTAACCTAACCTAACCTAACCTAACCTAACCTAACCTAACCTAACCTAACCTAACCTAACCTAACCTAACCTAACCTAACCTAACCTAACCTAACCTAACCTAACCTAACCTAACCTAACCTAACCTAACCTAACCTAACCTAACCTAACCTAACCTAACCTAACCTAACCTAACCTAACCTAACCTAACCTAACCTAACCTAACCTAACCTAACCTAACCTAACCTAACCTAACCTAACCTAACCTAACCTAACCTAACCTAACCTAACCTAACCTAACCTAACCTAACCTAACCTAACCTAACCTAACCTAACCTAACCTAACCTAACCTAACCTAACCTAACCTAACCTAACCTAACCTAACCTAACCTAACCTAACCTAACCTAACCTAACCTAACCTAACCTAACCTAACCTAACCTAACCTAACCTAACCTAACCTAACCTAACCTAACCTAACCTAACCTAACCTAACCTAACCTAACCTAACCTAACCTAACCTAACCTAACCTAACCTAACCTAACCTAACCTAACCTAACCTAACCTAACCTAACCTAACCTAACCTAACCTAACCTAACCTAACCTAACCTAACCTAACCTAACCTAACCTAACCTAACCTAACCTAACCTAACCTAACCTAACCTAACCTAACCTAACCTAACCTAACCTAACCTAACCTAACCTAACCTAACCTAACCTAACCTAACCTAACCTAACCTAACCTAACCTAACCTAACCTAACCTAACCTAACCTAACCTAACCTAACCTAACCTAACCTAACCTAACCTAACCTAACCTAACCTAACCTAACCTAACCTAACCTAACCTAACCTAACCTAACCTAACCTAACCTAACCTAACCTAACCTAACCTAACCTAACCTAACCTAACCTAACCTAACCTAACCTAACCTAACCTAACCTAACCTAACCTAACCTAACCTAACCTAACCTAACCTAACCTAACCTAACCTAACCTAACCTAACCTAACCTAACCTAACCTAACCTAACCTAACCTAACCTAACCTAACCTAACCTAACCTAACCTAACCTAACCTAACCTAACCTAACCTAACCTAACCTAACCTAACCTAACCTAACCTAACCTAACCTAACCTAACCTAACCTAACCTAACCTAACCTAACCTAACCTAACCTAACCTAACCTAACCTAACCTAACCTAACCTAACCTAACCTAACCTAACCTAACCTAACCTAACCTAACCTAACCTAACCTAACCTAACCTAACCTAACCTAACCTAACCTAACCTAACCTAACCTAACCTAACCTAACCTAACCTAACCTAACCTAACCTAACCTAACCTTTTTTTTTTTTTTTTTTTTTTTTTTTACGTGGAGAAATGCTCATGCATACTGCGCTACCACGGGGAGATAGCGCAGTTATGTGGGACTCTAACCCACTAAAACTCCACGGTGTCCTCCAGTGCCGCTTATGGCGGGAACACGGGAACGCGAAAGCCATCCGCGAACCCGCCGCGGCTGTCCGTCACCGGACCCTCCTCTTAGGGGAATGACCCCCATCACCGGCGCACCAGAACACACAGCACGCCGGACCACCCCGGGCACCAGACAGCGCATGGGTGCCAAACGACCCCGTGTATGGCACCCTTGGTCCCCCTGCGGCGGGTCAGGACAGTGGCCCCGCCGCCTACCACTTTTCGGCCGCAGGGGATAGGGAGAGCGGCCTACGCAATACCGACACTCCTCCTCCCCTGCGGCCCCACCGTGGCCGCCATCCAACGATGGCAGCTCCGTCCAGACCGCGGAGGTGAGGAAAGTGGCGATCTCCATACACCACTCCTCTCCCGCCGCGGCCCGCTACCCCCAGCACCAGTTGCTATGCCGCCCCGCGGCACCGCAACTGGTTGGCCGCTACGTCGTCGGCTTAGCGGACAAAGCCCTGACGAGCGGCCCCTCCTCGGGTTCCTCTTCGCTTCACCGTGGGTGGGGAAAACCACGGCTACTGAGCCCCCCCGCAACGACAATGCGGGAACCCACCGGGGGGGAACCTAACCTAACCTAACCTAACCTAACCTAACCTAACCTAACCTAACCTAACCTAACCTAACCTAACCTAACCTAACCTAACCTAACCTAACCTAACCTAACCTAACCTAACCTAACCTAACCTAACCTAACCTAACCTAACCTAACCTAACCTAACCTAACCTAACCTAACCTAACCTAACCTAACCAGAGACCGCGGTCACCCCCCGCGACGATAACACGTGCCAAAGGCTGCTCCGCGCAAAAATATTCTGTTAAAATACGTAAAAGTGGTATTTTTTAACCGATTATCATCGAGTTTACCATCTTATTGTGCAGAAAAATACGGTTTATCCGATAGTGAAAAGTGCGTGATCGAAAGTGCCCGGCAAAGTTTAAAAATCACCGAAAAAGTGAAAATTGTGAAAATTCCAGACGTAAAACTTAAAACGCTGCGAGAATAAGCGCGGTGACACCACAATTTTTTGATGCCAGGCGGTGCGCCTCATTGAGGCCTACAACTTGGAGCATCTTCCGGATTTTTCCGGGCCACGCGCTCAGAGAAAACTGGGAAAAACTCCTCGCCACGTGGCCACGTGGTACCGGTTCCAGTTGAGTGCGGCCAATAGCACCGAGCGGCTTCGAAGGAGGGCATCGATTGGGACCATTCGGCGTTTCAAGCAACCAAAAAGGTGAAGTGGTTATTGAGATATTGCATTTTAAATTTTTTCGAAATTTTTAAAAATTCATATTTTATTATTTGTCGCGATAACCCCCCATTTTTATTAATTCATCTAAAGGGCCCTAATAACTTCTACATAACTACAAAATTTCAGGAAATTGTCTCTTTTATTTATCGAATTAGAAATTTTTAAAATTTAAGGGTTGACACGAGGGGTACCAAATAGGGGCTCAACATCTCAGTAACCACTAGCTAAAAATAGTTTAAGATAATTATAGCACTAATTGTAAGAGTGACACATTTTTAGTCTGTAAGTTTTTGTACAGTCGTTGTTTTAGTCGAAATTGGGGTGTTTTTTGGCTCGTATAAATCGGGGGTTGTTTTTTCGGGATATAATTTGCAAGATCTGGCCTGGGCTCTTCAAGCCCAATCCAAAGAGACCAAACTCGACTGGTTTTGGCCCATAGTAGCCAAAGTTAACAAAACAGCCGCCATTTTGGACGCCATTTTGAAAAACTTGTACTCTACTTAGCTCTGGACTCGGTAGTCGTAGAAGGCTGCCGTTTTCTTAGGTGCAGTTGGGACGATAGTACCCACCCTACCCACTAGGTTTTAAGTGTTTTTGTGCCGAGGGATTTCGGGACCCTGGAGACTGCTTTGCGGGCTAGAGTGGGAGGAGCCAAGCCAGAAAAGCCCAAACACGAGCGTTTTGCGACCACTGGGGGGGAAGTTAGCCCTGTTTGGAAATTGACATTGACAGTTCGCTAACTGTCAAACGATCTTTGGACTCAAACAGAACCTGAACCGGGGGTCGTAGAAAGCTCGGGTTTTCTCTGGGGACTTTGGATGACCCTTCCCTACCTTGCTAGCAACTTTTCAGCGGTTTTCAGGACCCGAAGTTTTTCGGCCTGAAAACTACACCGGAGGATAGCTTATGTTGGGCTCAGTCAGGGGAGTCCAAGCACGGTGATATTTGGACTAACGACCCCGGAGATAACCTCAGATAACCGATTACCAGCCGCCATCTTGGATTGGCAACCCAAAAATTTGGATAGCGATATCTCGGTGGTCCTTAGGGCTAGAGTAGCCGTGTTTGGGCTCATCGGAAGGAGATCGGCGAGACCTGTCTCTTAGTAAGTAGAGATCGACTCTACATAGAGCTAAATTATTGTGTTTGACAGCCCTAGGGTTTGACACCAGACAGCGGTCAAAATTAATTTTAAGAATAATTGACAGAGCAAGTCTCTATAAATACTTAGCTGTGACAACTTTGAACTGAACGGACCTATATTCTCACAGAGGCATTGACAAGCAAAGTACTGACCAGCGCATTATCTTTCCACATCCTTTCTCAGCGTAGATTGTTTGGATCGTAAACAGCACAGCGCGGGTAGAGTCATTTGTGGGAATTATCATATCTCATTCTACCGACGACAAAACCTACCATTTAGGTTATTAGTAGATTTCACTGGAGAGCGCCTGTTACCTCACAGCCGCGTACGCCAACTAGTAGGTTCCTAAACCGAAATAAAAAAAAAAAAAAAAAATTATTAAAGTACAGCTGACAAGATTCTTTAGAATCTATTTATTTATTGTTTTATTGCTTGTTGTTATTTATTTTACCGTTATTGTTGTTTGTTTTGTTATTTACACTAGACAGGGGTACTCTATACAATACCTCATTGACGTCGGACTAGTTCGAAACCGAATCCAAATAAGATGTTTGGTATCCGCACACCCGCTAAGAAGCCAGCAAACCTGGCAAACAAAAGCCCCCCGAACCCCACAGAAGAGGCTGGATCCTCCACACAGAGTGTCAGGAAAAGTGTGGGTGAATGGGAGGCTGGAAAGCCAGCAAGTAACGTGACGCACCAGGTGACGGAAGCTGCTGTAAAAACGCCGATTAAGTCAACACCGGAGAAGGCACAGCGACCATCCCTCGAGATTGTCTTCCTGAGTCCGCCGGCCACAAAAACTAGAGTCGCGGAGGCCAGAATATGCCTGAACAAAATAAAGGCCCACATGACAAACTCCAAAACGACGAAAAGGGAGATTAAAGAAGAGGTCAAGGCTCAGGCGGATCGGCTCTATTTGCTCATAAAAGAGTCTGAACAGGAGAAAGGACGAGCCCCACCCCCAAAAATCATAACAAAAACAAAGGGGACACAGGCGCAAGCGGAGGAAGAAGAAGAGAAAGAAATAGTTTCCAGCATGGAGATAAACATGGAGTCTCTTAAAAAGGCCCTGGAGGATCACAGCCAAAACCTGCGGGATAACAGTGAGAAGCTAGATAGGCTGAAAGAGGCACTAAAGACTGGCGAAGAGCATATGGAGAAGTTCTCCTACGCTAGTGTAGCGGCAAGTCAGCCTATAAAGCAACCCCCAAAGCAGACGGCTCTTCACTCCATTGTGGTCACCTCCACCAAGGAAACTGAAACTGGGGACGAAATCATCGACCATATCAGAAAGGCAGTCAACGCGACGGAGGGATGGGTTACAGTGGATAGGATACGGAAAGCAAAAGACAGGAAAGTAGTACTAGGATGTAAAACGGAAGAAGAAAGAGAAAGGATTAAGAACAGATTGGCGAGTGTGGGGGAGCTGTTGAAGGTTGAAGACGTCAAAAACAGGGACCCTTTGGTTATCCTGAGGGACGTCTTGACTTACAACAAAGACGAAGACATCCTCAAGGCTCTTAGAAACCAAAATAAGGATGTGTTCGTAGAGCTTACGAAAGAGGAAGACCGGGTAGAGGTACTTTACAAGAAGAAGACACGGAACCCACACACTCACCATGTAGTCCTCAGGGTTTCCCCAAAGCTATGGAATAGGCTGCAGGATCGACAGGCTGTCTACATCGACTTGCAGAGGATCAGAGTGTCTGACCAGACTCCGCTGGTCCAGTGTTCCCTGTGCCTAGGTTTTGGGCATGGAAGACGGCTCTGTAAGGAGCAAGTGGAAAAGTGCAGTCATTGTGGGGGCCCTCACATGAGGACGCAGTGCGCAGAATGGATGGCCGGGACAGCCCCATCATGCTGTAACTGTGTGCATTCAAAGTTGGATAACTTTGAACACAATGCATTCAGCGACGAATGCCCAGTCAGAAAGAGATGTGAGGTTCTGGCCAGAGCCAGGGTAGCGTATTGCTAAAGTGGATACGGGCGACAGGGCAGGCACCCCAACCAGAGGATATGTAGTAGCCCAAGCCAACCTACAAAGGAAGGAACTGGCAACCACCGAACTCTTTTTAGAGGCCAGTGAGCGACCAATTGCGTGGGCATTGATCCAGGAACCTTATGTGGGGGGGGCTAGGAGTATGAAGAGTTACCGTGGTGCGAGAATCTACCAGTGCCAGGTTGAAGGAAGCGGGAGGGTTAAGGCGGCAATAGCCGTCTTTGATGATGACCTGGATGTCATCCCCTACCCGAAACTCACCACCAATAACATCGTGGTGGTGGGGATCCGGACCAAAGCCTGGGAAATCGCAGTAGTTTCTTATTACTTTGAGCCAGACCAACCCATAGGGCTTTACTTGGATCAGCTGACCAAAATAAAGTTAGAGCTGGGCACCGGAAAACTACTAATAGGCGGAGACGCGAATGCAAAGAGCACCTGGTGGGGTAGCACCATTGAAGACCCCAGGGGTGAAGAGATGTCCGGGACCCTGGAAGAGTTGGAGCTTCAGGTACTGAACACAGGAGATACGCCGACTTTTTACACAGTAAGAGGTGGCGTAGTATACAAGAGCCACGTGGACGTCACGGCATGCTCGCTCGACCTATTTGACCTGGTGGACGGCTGGCTGGTCGACACAGGGGTAACGAGCTCGGACCACAACACCATAATATTTAATGTTAGGGTAAAAAAGGAAAAAGGGATAAGTATTACCAGGGCAACAAGGAAGTACAACACTAAAAAAGCTAATTGGGAAAAATTTAAATCTAAAATGGGGGAATATAAAATTGAAAATAATGTTAATGTAGATAGTATAAATAGGATGGGGAATAAACATGAATTGGAAAATTTAATAGTAACTTATCAAAATTTAATGGGCAGAGCATGTGAAGAGGCCATCCCTAAAATTAATAGTAAACAAAAACTTAAAATTCCGTGGTGGTCCGAGGAGCTCGCTGCGACGAGGAAGGAAGTCGCTACAAAGAAGAACCGCATCCGCAATGCCGCACCGGTCCGGAGAGCGATGGTCGTCGACGAGTACCTGAAAGCAAAAGAAGAGTATGAGTGCCAAGCCAAGAAAGCTCTGGTTGCCAGCTGGAAAAATTTCTGCGAAAGACAAGACGGAGAAGGCCTGTGGGAGGGCATATATAGAGTTATCAGGGGGACCACCAGGAGACAAGAAGATCTGACCCTGATGAACGATGGTGCATTTCTGAACCCGCAGGAATCGGCAGCCTTGCTCGCCGACACATTCTATCCAAAGGACACAGCGGAAGAGGATAACGCAGACCACAGGCTCATTAGGGAAGCAGCCAGACGGGTAAATGAATGGCAGCATGATGAATACCATGACCCACCATTTACACCGCTGGAGCTGAAAACAGCCGTGGGCCATTTTAATCCAAAGAAAGCCCCCGGAATGGATGGATTTACGTCGGACATCTGCAGTCGAGCGATCTACCAGGACCTGGACGCTTTCCTTGCCCTATACAACAAATGCCTAGAACTGGCACACTTCCCGGACATCTGGAAGGAGGCAACGGTGGTCGTCCTCCGAAAACCGGGCAAGGAAAATTACATGAACCCCAAGTCGTACAGACCGATAGGTCTTCTACCGGTCCTGGGGAAGGTCCTGGAGAGGATGGTAGTGGCGAGAATCAAGTGGCAGCTTGTGCCGCGGCTTAGTACTCGTCAGTTTGGCTTTATGCCCCAGAGGAGCACCGAGGACGCCCTATATACGCTAATAAAGCACGTGCAGGACAAGTTGAGGCTGAAGAAGCTAATTGTCCTGGTGTCATTGGATATAGAGGGCGCCTTCGACAGCGCCTGGTGGCCAGCAATCAAAGTCAGGCTGGCTGAGGAAAGGTGCCCGGTAAATACCAGGAGGCTACTTGACAGCTACCTCGACTGCAGAAAAGTAAGAGTGAGGTATGCTGGGGAGGAATGCATAAGAGAGACAAACAAGGGCTGTGTCCAAGGGTCAATTGGTGGTCCAATACTATGGAATCTTCTGTTGGACCCGCTATTGCAAGATCTAGAAGGAAAGGGATACTTCGTGCAGGCCTTTGCAGACGATGTAGTCTTGGTAGTGGATGGTGACACAGCGGCTGAAGTCTCCAGGGCTGCCAATGCGGCTCTCGCCCGTGTTCAGAGCTGGGGCGTCAGAAATAAGCTTAGGTTTGCACCGCACAAAACCTGTGCGATGTTAATAACCAACAAGCTTAAGTACGACACCCCAATTCTGAGCATGGCTGGGGTCGACATTGGTATGGTCAGGAGCATGAAGCTGCTTGGGCTCACCATAGACGACAAACTGACGTTCAGCGAACACACAAAGAATGTCTGCATAAAGGTGGCGGAAATTTATAAGCAACTGGCGAGGGCGGCGAAAGTAAGCTGGGGACTAAACAGGGAGGTCATACACATCATTTACACGGCCACGATTGAACCAATAGTTACGTACGCGGCTGGAGCCTGGGCCCCCGCTACGAAAAAGTTGGGTATACGGAAGAAGCTAGGCTCTGTCCAACGAGGATTCGTCCAGAAGCTCTGCAAGTCTTACCGTACAGTCTCACTCAACGCTGCACTGGTGCTGGCTGGGATACTGCCTCTAGACCTTCGCGTGCAAGAGGCAGCGTCCCTGTATGAGGCGAGAAGAGGGTCGTCCCAGTTTGTGCCAGGAGACAGGGTGATTGAGAGTATGGTGAGATTTGCAGAAACATCTCACCCTGCCAAACAAATGGCCTTGGAGTTCATGTGCCTGGCAGACCAACAGCTTGTGGACAGTCATAATGTGCAGGCAGTGCGAATATTCACTGACGGCAGCAAGATTGAGGGGAAGGTTGGAGCTGCATTGTCCTTGTGGGACAATGAAGGCGAAATCCAGAACCTCAAACTTAGTCTCGCCGCGTACTGCACTGTCTACCAGGCGGAACTACTAGCTATCTGCAAGGCAACGGATGTAATCCTCAGACGCAAGGAGACGAGCTATGGAGTGTACAGCGACTCAATGTCAGCATTGCAGACGCTTGCAAGCCATGGCTCCCTCCACCCTCTGGCGGTCCGTGCACGAGCAAATTTGACTCGGGCGTTGGACCAGAGCAAAGATGTTTCTTTCTTTTGGGTCAAGGCCCACGCTGGACTGCTGGGGAACGAGCGTGCGGATGAGCTGGCTAAGGAGGCGGCATTGTCGTCACGGAGGAAGCCGGACTATGACCAGTGTCCGGTCTCATACATCAAGCGTCAAATCCGTTTGGATTCGCTTGATGAGTGGAACCGGAGATATGTGTCTGGCGAGACGGCCTCAGTGACGAAAATGTTCCTTCCGGATGCTGTAGCTGCCTACCGTATTGTACAACGGGTGAGGCCAACAGGCGTGCTCACGCAAATCTTAACGGGGCACGGCGGGTTCTCGGAATACTTGAACCGCTTTAAGTGTAAAGAGAGCCCATCGTGCCACTGTGACCCCGATAAAGCGGAATCAGTCCCACACCTCATTTTGGAGTGCCCAATCTACGCAAAAGAACGGTACAACCTAGAACAACAAATAGGCAAAAGAGTACAGAGAGAAACCGTAGGCGAAATAATGCTGGGTAATAGTAGAAACGAATTATTAGCCTACTGTGAGAATATAGCCGAAAAAGTAATTAAAAGAAACAGAACAAGATAAGACGACTATGTTTCGTATTATATTGTATATATAGTAATAGTAACATAGGAAATTAGTGTATTACATTTACAAGTAGATTAAGCAGTAGGTTAAGAACGTTATTGCCATAATTGGTTAGATTTATATGAACAAGTATTTTGTAGTAGGATAAGAAAATTGTATGTTTAAGATAAGTAGAAGTAAGAAAGAAATAAAGATTATTGTGTAATTAGTTTAAGATTGATAAGCATTTTGTAAACCAGTGACTTTAATTGTGTAAAATAAAAACAAAAAACCTGAGTAAGTTAATCCCCTAAACATAAGAATATAATAAAGTAGTAATTAAATAAAGTAGAAGAATAGGAAGTAGTAAAAAGTGGGAGTCCCACCCACAGGATGAACTGAGATGAATGACAGAAAGATAAAGTATGTAGCATGGAAGTACGAGAGGCATGTAAGCGAGAACTGGTATGGACGAGGTTGAAGATAAAGAATAGGCGCCAATCACGTTGGCGGAACTAGTCCGAAAAAAAAAAAAAAAAAAAAAAAAAAAAAAACCTAACCTAACCTAACCTAACCTAACCTAACCTAACCTAACCTAACCTAACCTAACCTAACCTAACCTAACCTAACCTAACCTAACCTAACCTAACCTAACCTAACCTAACCTAACCTAACCTAACCTAACCTAACCTAACCTAACCTAACCTAACCTAACCTAACCTAACCTAACCTAACCTAACCTAACCTAACCTAACCTAACCTAACCTAACCTAACCTAACCTAACCTAACCTAACCTAACCTTTTTTTTTTTTTTTTTTTAACCTAACCTAACCTAACCTAACTAAAATACGACACCCCACGCCTGAGCATGGGCGGGACCGACATTGTCATGTCAAACGAGATCAAAATCCTAGGTGTCACCATTGACGAAAAGCTGACCTTCAACGCACACGTCTTAAACGTATGCAGAAAGGCAATAGGAATCCACAAACAATTAACAAGGGCGGCAAAGACCAGCTGGGGACTTCACCCTGAAGTCATAAGAGTGATATATGTGGCCACCGTGGAACCAGTCATCCTGTACGCCACCAGTGTATGGGCCCCAGCCGTCGGAAAGCTGGGCATCATGAAGCAGTTGGGAACAGTTCACTGTGGGGAGCCCCACCTGCGTGCCGACTGCGCGGCGCGGCTGGAAGAAGTGGCTCCAAAGTGCCACAACTGCGTGCTAGCCAGGCTTGATAAGACCGATCACAACGCATAAATGATTTATAATGGTTTTATAAGATGTTAGCAATCTAAAAAACTCCTACTACTAATATTAAAATAATGGTGTTGAACTAACAGAAAAATTAGACGAAGTGAGGTATTGCTTCCATGATCCATCCACTCCCTTAAGTTGGACTGCCTAAAATATAATAAGAACGAATGGCTGCAAATTAGAAAACAGAAGAACAAGGGCTCTGATAATGTCAGAGGAACACTGAGCAAGGGCAGGAGTGGGTTTTAGCCGGTAAGAGTCCGGCACTGCCCAGACTGCGTCACAAGTTAGGCAGTCTGGGCGTCCATGAGGATTTCCCACTCCTGCCAAAACAAAGAAAAAAAAAAAATAACCTAACCTAACCTTTTTTTTTTTTTTTGTTTACGGTGGGAAATCCTCATGGATGTCCTCCGCCCTGGGGAGGGCGGAGGGGTCTGTCAGACTCTTACTGACTAATACCACCCCGGTGTTCCGCCTCACTCTTGCACCGGAGATCACGGGAACAAAAGTGACTTCCGCGATCCCCGGCTAGTGTCAGCCCGCCTGTGCGGGCCACCTCGCGTTAGGGGGGGAGTGAGGTGTTAAACTCCCCCCTTACATCAAACAGAGGCGCGCGTGGAACACTACGCGCCGCCATCTCGGGAACCTAACCTTTTTTTTTTTTTTTTCTCGCTGAGAAAATGCTTTATGCATGCCCGCTCGCGGGGGACGAGACGGGGTATGTGGGACTCCTGTCAGAATGACAGTCTACCCACTAAAAGCTCAGCGGTGTTCCCGCATCGCCGTGATGGGAGGGCCATGGGAAACCGGCTCAGCCTTTACTTCCACAGCCCTCCCGGCGCATGCCCGCCTAGATGGCGGGCCCCGCATGCCCCCCAAGCTGGGGGGCTACGGGAATGGCCGGGAACACCTGGCCATTCCCGTCCGACGCTGTTGGAGGCCTGTGCAATACAGGCAAGGGTGCCCCCGTACCCGTTGCCTGCTGGCCTCCACCTGGGAGGAGTCGAAGATGACTGTCATACTGACGTCGTCTTCGACCCCTCCTCCGCCTTCGGAGCGACGCCGCATGAGGATCGTCCTCCAGCGCACGCTCCGCCGCCTCCTTTTGGGACAAGACATCTTTGCAAAAGGAGGCGACCGCCGCCCAGGACCTCTCATCCCCCAGCATGGCGTTAACCAAACCGGGGAGTGAGAGGTCCGGTCCGATCGCCGCAATGAGACTGCGGCGCGGCCCGGACCACAACGGGCACACCTCGAGGGTGTGTTGCGCCGTGTCTCCCGCCGCGCCACAGTCGTGGCACGACGGCGTCTCTTCCCGTCCGATACGGTGCAGGTACGATCCGAAGCAACCGTGTCCGGACAGCACCTGCACGAGACGGAAGGAGAGGAACCCATGCGACCAGTCTCGCAGCACGGGCGCAATCGCGTCGATTGTACGGCGGCCGAAGGCTGCGGTGGCAAGGTCACCCATCCAATGGACGACGATGGCGTCCCTCGCCTCCCGCCGGACGGCCTCCCGCTCTTCCGGGACTGGGCGTTCTCCTCTCGCCCTCCGTCCCGCCGTCCATTCATATACTCTGGCGAGCACCCACGCCTCGACTTCCCAAGGAGGTGTGCCGGCCAGAGCACATGCTGCCGAAAATCCCACCGTGCGGTAGGCTCGCGCCACCCGCTGAGCTATGGCCCTTTGGGGTGCCCGCAAGGCGGCGGCGTTCTCCCTCCTCTGGAGAGAGTCCTCCCAGATGGGAGCCCCGTAGAGGGCCATACTCTTTAAGATACAGTACATACAGTTGCCGGCATCGTGCGCTGGGCCCCCCCAGGTTGGGAAGCAGCCATGACAGCGCACCCGCGGCCTTCAGCAGGCGTGACGACAGCCCGCTAAAATGCGGACCGAAGCGCCACCTGCTGTCAATGACAAGGCCCAAATATTTCATTTGGGCCTTGACCTCAATTCTGACGCCCTCCACGAAGATGTGGGCGTCAGGTGGGGGGCGCTGCCGTGGTCCGTGGAAGAACATGGCCTCGGTCTTGTGCAGCGCCACCGTTAAACCTAGGCGGCGGATCCTCCCCGCGACCAAAGATCCGCCCGCCGAGGCCAGGCTGGCCGCCTCCCTGAAACTCCCCCCCCGGGCAGTGAGGAGAGTGTCATCCGCGTAGCACACCACACTCGTGCCCCAGAGGAGAGTTCCCCGCAGAAGCCAATCATAGCCGACGTTCCGGAGGAGAGGTCCTACGACTGACCCCTGTGGAACGCCGGCTTCAACGGCGTACCGCCGGACTTGGCTAGTCCTATTTACCAGGAGGATTGCCCGATCCTCCAGGTAGCTGGCCAGCAGTCTGCACAGGTATTGAGGTACTCCGTGGAATCGGAGCGCCTCTAGGATGGTGGAGTGGGGGATGGAGTTACCAAATTTTTTTTTTATAAGGTTTAAAAGACGTATTGTACAATTTTTTTATTTTTTCTGAGCTTTAAATGTCTGTAAAAAAAATGTCTAATGACACAGAAGCCTAAAACATATTTTGCTTGATTGCTTACACATTGCTTTAATTAAATAAATAAAAAGTGAATTCATTTATCATTCAATTTGGCCATAATTATGTAGTTTACATTAAATTTTGAGAATTTCCGAAAAAAAACTTAAAAATTTGGTTAAAAATATTTGGTAAGACTTCGTCTAAGACAACCATGGCTTAAATGGTTCTAAATTGTCTGTACTATCTTCGCCTTAAAGCTTTGCACCCATCTTCCAATCACCCTGTATAACTCGGAGTATATTTTAGTTTTTGTTTCATCACAATCACTTCGCTCAATCAAAAGATATGATCAATTGAAAGTATTCAAGAAGAATTTAATTACGTAATGTTGATACACGTAACGACATCTATTGGCGCGAAACGGTACTAACGAATACAATATGCAAAAATTATGTTAGTAATAAATAATAACACGTCATTCTCATAAAGGTTACTGTGTCTGCGTTATTTCAAAAAGTAATTATACTGATTACTAAAATCGCTTTCCGTTGGTGGTTGATTTCCACGAATCAAAAAAAGGTAAAAGAATTTCAAATAAAAAGTGGTGATAATAATAATTGATGTGGTGTTCTGAGTCATAAAGAATGCAATGTGAGATAAATATTTATTAGTTTATAGTAACATGTTAGGTGCATTTTGCCCCGTGACGCCGGTCAGTATCCACCTTCACAGCGTGATCTTTCTTCATCGTGAAAACGCCGCGGTCCCAAGGGCCGTTAACTGACAGGTGTTGCCAGGTGTTACTGCACTGCTACCTGTCGAGGCCTATCGCAGTCCGTGTCGAACATTCCCACTGCTGTGGTTTTATTCAGTGGTCAACATTTGATAAACAAAGCTAAAAGACACGCGCCTGTACGGGGCGAGACAGGCGCCTGCCCCCGCGCTGCGTCACTTCGCGCCGGCGACGACTGGCCACCGGAGACCTCATCGGCATCGTATGTTCCCACGGCGTATCGGCCTGGCTTGGCGCGGTCTGGCCTGTGAGAAAGCGGGCCGTGGGAACGTGGAATAACACTTCAGCACACTCAACCAGACGCGCAGTCAATTTATTGAGTATCTACGGCAGGTGCACATATATTATAAAATGAGCCTCGACCAGGTGCTTTGATTTATATTTATCCTCAAAAATCTGAGTGAGACTTCGTCGCATTAACATTATAGAACCTGATGACGCAGTGACTGCATTCGAAAGCTGTGGTAGGTTCCTACTAGGTTAGATCGGAAGATTCTTTCTTTTTAATGGAGGAGTGGTACCTACACCATCTGAGCGACACAATATTGTTTTCCGACATGCACGCGAACGAAGTCGCGGGCACAGCTAATATGATAATAAGTTTATAGCTACTGCTAGTCATATAAACAGTATATATCAACTAGATGCGTCTGAAAGTGCTATACAATGCTCTGCAGCTGTGGAAACTGAATCAACTTCTCAGGTAAAGAAAGCTAATGGTACTGGTTTAACAGCGAGCTCAACAGATGAAAGATCGATGATCTCTTCAAGTCTGGGAACACATACATCAGTAGGTAAGGTATCCCAGGAAATTTGGCATCGAAGACTGGCTCATCTTAATTCAAGAAGCATGTATGTATTTAGCGGTTTTAACTAGACCTGATATTGCTTACAGTGTAAGTTTTCTTAGTCAGATTACAACTCTTATGATGAGATTCACTGGAAGCTTGCAGCAAGGGTGTTAAGGTATTAAAAAAAAAAAAAAAAACTATGGTCTTGTGTTTTGTAAAGATAATTCTGGTATTCAGTACCAGAATTATCTTTACGTTTTGTTGATGCAGACTGGGGTTCAGATGTTAATGATAGAAAATCCTTTTCGGGATTTTGTTTCAAGTTATCAAATACAGTGATATCTTTTGAATGCAGAAAGCAGAGACATGTAGCTTTATCGTCAACGGAAGCAGAATATATTTCTATGTCAGAAGCAAGTAAAGAGTCAATTTAAAAAAAAAAATATTGTGCGAGATTGTTGGAAAGTCAGAGCCAATTGTAGGTACTATTTAATGATAGTCACAGTGCGCAGAAATTGATTTCGATCCCAATTTTTCATCGTGGATCCAAACATATTGATATTAGATATCATTTTGTCAGAGAGGCAGTAAACAACAATTTAGTTAAAATTGCTTATTTGGAGATAGCTGAAATGCCAGCAGACATTTTGACCAAAAGCTTAGGGTCTGTTAAACACTATTACTTTACAAAAAAGCTTGGTATTTTACCTGTTTCATAGTTGTTTTCTGTATTATTTTTGCGAAGCGGAGGTGTTAGTAAATAACAGAAATATGTCATTGCTAGCGCCATCTAATGTACAAAAGTAGGTATTATAGGTATAGGGAACGTGCACAAACTATAGATGGCAGCATTTATAATCTACGTCGCCGCGAATCCCTCAGAGAACTGTTTAAAAGGATTAATATTATGACGGTACCTTGCCAATTCATTTATGAAAATATTATGTAAGTAAGAAAAAATCTACATCTTTTTAATAAAATAAGTGATAGACATAATTTTAATAGTAGAAACAAAGACAAAATAGATCAACCATTTTTCAGATTAGCTAAAGTACATACATCTTTTATGGGGTACTGTGTTAAATGTTACAATAAAATACCTTGTGATATATTGCAATTAAATAAAAGGAAATTTAAAGCTCACATTAAAAGTAAATTTTGTAAACTAGCGTATTACAAATTAGAGGATTATATCCAAGATAAGAATGCTTGGAAACATGCTGGTCTTGCTCCATAGGACAATCTAGAGTCTAGACAAAATCAAACTGGTTGCTAATTGAATTGTATAATTAATTATATTTATGACATTGATTTACACTCAGTGATTACTTTAACTCACATACTGACTCATTACTTGTTAATATTGTAGGAAAATCGTACCTATACTTACTTTTACAATGTTTGTAAATGTGTGAACACCATGTATCTATCACAGAATTAATTTATATGTATTGCTTCAATTTGATTCTGTTTACCTATTTTGGTATGGTAATTTTATTCTGGGTGCATCGTTTTCACACATAATCATATAGTGAATGTACTATGTTAAATATTGTACTTGAAACATTTTAAAAGAGTAACGGTGGAGTTTCTTGCCCATTCTTCTCCATACGAAACTACATTTTGGGAGGGGCGACTAGAATCAATTCTATTTTAATGTAAATGTTGACGTTCAAAAGTGCCTTTTAAGTGCCTATTTGAAATAAATGCTTTGACTTTGACTTTGCACAAACCAACATGAGGGCCACGGCGTGGTCAAAAAACTAACTATTCAGACTTGTCATCGTGTTGCTGCGTTTATGTTAATGTTTACATTATATTTATATCGTTTGAAATGATTAAAATTAACAAATGTGGGATTCGGCCGATTAATAATGATCGTCAGCATAGTCAGAAGATGTCCAAAGGCCAAAAACTCTTCGAGTCCGGGCATGTCTTATATGTAGAAGAAACATTTATGAATCCTGAAAATGCAGTAATAACTGACATAATTGAAGCCCAAACGACGATTTCTAACATTTATGATGTTAGAATAACTGTAAAGTATTTTCTGAACTCATTTTTCACGTAAATATTCAGTCTATATTATTATTTTAAAGTCAAGTATCAGTAAATATTAAAAATATCAAAACACTCAAAATTCTTTATTGTGCCTTTGTGCGCAGTCATCTCGAATACTGCTCTCTAGTATGGAGTCCTATTTATAATACTTACTTCAATCGCATCGAATGTATTCAAAAGAAATTCTTGAGGTACATTCAGTTTAAATCCAAAACCTGCTTGCCTAATTATTACAGCCGCTGCAAGAAGTTTCACATTCTTCCGCTAATTGAGCGAAGAAAAATTGCCGACATGGTATTCTTGTTCAATTTGGCAAATGGTTCAACCAACTGTGCTGAATTGATGAGCAAAATTGGGCTGCGTGTTCCATCTTTCACCTTAAGGAATCATCAACCTCTGTTTGTTCCCTCTGTGCGGTGCATATATCGACAAAACTCTTATATGATAAGAGCTAGCAGGGCATACAGCTCGATGTGTCAGAGTGTTGATGATCTTGACTTATTCTCCACCAGTGTTCCTAAACTTAAAAAAATACTGTGTAACAAATTCTTTGAAGATCACTAAAAGCTGTTCAGTCTTTTCTTAATTTTATTGTCTTCGAGTGTTAACTTATTCTTACTTTTGCTTGCCTGTCTGCTGTTTCTTGTGCTTACCCTAATTTTGTCAGTGAAAACTTTTAATTGGCCTTCTTTCGCTAACGGTCAATTAGCTGTATTCTAGCTGTAAGTTTTCTTAAGATATAAAAATAAAATAAATTTATCTTCATGTCGGCTTCTTTTCAGCTTCATTGCAAAAGAAATATTAGAAGAGCAAATTGCAAATGTAAGGCAGACTTAACTAAAAAATTTAAGCACATCTGTGCTTTATTAACTATATAAATTCTCCAGATAGTGCTTTAACAAAGAACCAGCGAAGCACAACAGTGGGGTAAGCCATCCCACCGACAACTGTTAGGCTATGATAAGGGAGTGAAAATGTCCGAACTACTTCCAGCACCACCAAAAAACTCTAAACTGACCAGTTTAATGACAGATTTAGAATCGCAGGATATTTTCAAAGATACTTTAGGACCATCATTAGCCAACACGCCTTTATATAAAGTTTTAGAGTCAGAAGAAAAAAAAAATGAAGACTGCAGAAACTTTAGTTGAATTAGTTCAAATTACTGAAAGAAGAGAACTAAGTGAAAGGATTTACCAAGTTACCCTAGATATCTTTACATTGCATTTATACACTTTTGTCGTTTATCACGTAACCAAGGAAAGTGAGTACTATCCGTGGGAAATTGATAGAATTTGACACCATTTCATTTATTTTTATTTTTCTTTGAAGTGTTCGAGCATCCAGAAACACAAAACATATTCACTTAGTAATAATATTTTTTTTTCACTACTTTATTGGGATTATTTTATAACGTGAAGAGTCAATTTTAAATAATGATCCCGGGAAAACTTCGGATTTGCGCCACCAGATGGCAGATCCTTCGTCGTGCACGTTCCCTATTATAAAACCATAAAACGTATTTTACTATGGTGCTTTTAGCTTATAGCATGGCGCCTACAGCTATAGACACATAGCCGAAAATAGCTGTTTGTCTTATTACGCTATAATATTGATGCCATTCGATAGGCACCGCCGAATGACGTTAGTTGGCAGTTTTATATGTATGTAATCCCGACTCTGTGGTTTTAGCTTATAACATGATGCCTACAGCTACTCGTATAGCCAAATAGCCGTACAGAAGGCCTCGCTGGATAAAAAAACTTTCGCGTGTAAATTCTGTTGTACTATTTGTACAACAAATAGTAGCAGTGCGAATAGTAGTAGTGTGTGTTGTTTCTGCTGTGTTTTTTGTTTTGTTTGTTTTTTTTTTTTTTTTTTTTTTTTTTTTTTTTTTAGTACAACAGAATTTACACGCGAAAGTTTAAAAAAAATACATGGATCATTTGGAAAGTACATTGGAAGGAGGATCTCCAGTTAAATGTTCAATGCACTAAGCAATAGAGTAACGAAGGACCCGCTAGATGGAAACCGAAATTAAATGCCATTTCTGTCTTTGTGTTACATTGAATATTTTCGTTTGATTAGACAGACCGTACATTCAAGTTAATAAGCTAACAGTGTACACCTTCTGTTGTTGCTGTGGCTGAGGTACAATTAGACAGACCGTACATTCAAGTTAATAAGCTAACAGTGTACACCTTCTGTTGTTGCTGTGGCTGAGGTACAATTAGACAGACCGTACATTCAAGTTAATAAGCTAACAGTGTACACCTTCTGTTGTTGCTGTGGCTGAGGTACAATTAGACAGACCGTACATTCAAGTTAATAAGCTAACAGTGTACACCTTCTGTTGTTGCTGTGGCTGAGGTACAATTAGACAGACCGTACATTCAAGTTAATAAGCTAACAGTGTACACCTTCTGTTGTTGCTGTGGCTGAGGTACAATTAGACAGACCGTACATTCAAGTTAATAAGCTAACAGTGTACACCTTCTGTTGTTGCTGTGGCTGAGGTACAATTAGACAGACCGTACATTCAAGTTAATAAGCTAACAGTGTACACCTTCTGTTGTTGCTGTGGCTGAGGTACAATTCTCCATAATTACAGGCGCCAATACAAACTGAAATTGAAAATACCATTTTCATTTAACCGTGTTACTTACTTTCTGCCGGCTGAATGTTAGATAACTTGTAAACCGTATGTGCATAATTTGACGATTTCGGTCAAATTACGCATATACGACAGAAGTGTTGGTACGTTGGCAGACCAAATAACGCAGAACATTGGATGTCATGTAGGACATGGTCAACCGGTCGGTGGCTATAGTTGAGACCGGCTTTCAACTGCTGTTGTATGTAGGTACTGATGTAACATTACGTTTATGTAATCCAGATTATGACAAAATAAAGACTAAACATCACAATATATTTTTCTGTGAGATTTTAATCTTCGGAAAATAAGTATAGGTATATATCGCTCTTCATAGTCAAACTGTATGTAGCATTAATACAGAATACCCATTGCAGGTATCGATCCTGGACCTACAAAGGTATTGACAACCGTTCGACAGGTTGTCGTGTCGAAAGTGACACATTTTTGATAATTAACTGATTTGCTTTGCTCCAACAAAAAGTTAAAGTATTAATTCACTGGAGCAATCTGACGTTTGCAGTGTTAACAGTTTCTGATGCAAAGAAAATAGTGTTGTGACAAGAAGATTGAGATCAATCACTCACTCATTCATTCTTATTACGTCCTGAATCAAATCATATTATTGTATCATTGTATGTATTTTATTAATAAATCCCCCAGTCTAGTTTTATTTAAACAATGTAAAATATTAGTAGTAATACCTTTATATGCCGATTAGTGACTGCTTTCAAAAACTGAATTTTATACCTAGATACATACATAAAGTCACGCCTTTTACCCATGGTCCACGATTTTTACCTTCGGCCTCCTTTACGCTCATACATCTGGTCATGCACGCACGCCGGTTGCGAGTACTACGCACCTAACTTTTCTGAAGAACATCACCAATAAGGTCACTTATCCTCCTAGGGCGACCCCTCTCGGTCTTTCCACTCACCTCTGCCTCGTAAATACCTTTAGTTACCCGTCCTTCACTCATCCGCTTAACATGACCAAACCATCTAAGCATACCTACTCTTTTATATTTTTGTCCTGACATCTTCCCGTAGTCCTAACAAATAATTCCTATGTCATATCATTCAAGTCACACCGCACATGTTTGGCAAGGAACACGTTCCGACAGCATTTTTTCTACTTTCATGCTTCTTTTGCCAGACCCAACATTCACTTCCATACATAAGCGTAGGCACGAGCTAACCATTGTGAATAGCAAGTCGAGCCTTTTCGGATATCAACTGGTTGCCAAATTATATATATAAAATAAAATAAAAATTGCATTGGATTTATATTTATTATTCGTCGTATGACATACTATCAGCACTATCGTTATCTCTGTCAGTGACACTTATTATAAACGGAGATTTAATTCTCTATGTATTCTTTTAAAACTCTGTATACAGTGGCTGAGCTAATACCTTTGTAGATAGGGGAGGGAGGCAATAACGCCCGACCCTTAATACGTTCATATAGTCTGATGATATAATTTATTTTTCATTTACTTTTTATAATAATTGTCCCTATTGACTTTGTGTGAGTGAACTGAACCAACATTATTTTACAAAGTGACAGTAGCGTCTGTCAGTTTAATCCAGTGAATTAATAATTACACTTTTAGCTGTTAGGACAACAGAGATTAAAGGAGACGATAAACATTTATGAACGTATCTGAGTTAGTACGATTCTGAATGACAGATCATCATGACATGCCGTCACATTGACTCGTAACCTCAATACCTTGCGCAGGAATGCTATGTTCTAATAAAATCAACATTGTTTGTTTTGTTTGGATTATATTCACTGGAAAAACAATGAAACAAAACTCAAATTAAACATGAACTGTTTAACAAAATATTTTCAAAGTGACAGCTGATATATTTTTCCAGTGAATTAACAATCCCGGTTTCGCGGACTGCTCATATCTCAAGTGCGTATGCGGCACCTGCCGATAGACTGGCTCACCTTCCATCCTGCGCCGCATGCATCAGTAAGCGGAGATAGCGCAGCTGAATTTTGGGCCAAAGATGTTTGAAGTTTTTGCCATCGATACGCTAAAAAGAAAAAGTAATCCCAACATAGTTCTATTACTGAGAGGAGAGTGCGGGGAGGGTAAAAAAAAGTCAGACATCTTAACATTATCGTATATTTACTTAGTTGTAAGTTTTTTTACTTTTCGAATACCTTGAGCAATGGTACATATAATTTTCCCTATTTAATACGTGGGCACAGTGTGACGTCACTCGTGTGCTCGTGTGACGCCGAATGTGGCGCCTCCACCAGTAGTGCGCGCGTTGTTACCGTTGTGTGCGTGCGCAAGTTTATTCTAGCGAACAAACTATAATTATTTTGATAATTGATGGACTCCCCCTTAACGCTTATGAACCCAATGAAAATCTCCTACAATTTATCCTATCCTTGAATTTGTTTTAATAACCTAATATCTACAGTCTTATCACGTTTCGATTGGCTTCAAACTTTCATTCATAGATGAGTAAGTATGTGCATCGTAAGTGCATGTACGTGGTTCATAGATGAACCTGTTCCTAATCCTGTCGGAGCTCGAGCTCTGACAGAATTAGGAATTAAATACAAATGAATACTAAGAGCAGTTGCCATTGAAGTGATTGCTGCCGTTTGGTTGCAACGCATACGTATACCTAATGTCCAGCTGCAGAACGTCAGAAACTCTTTTTCAGAAACAAGGAGGATATAGGTGCCTACTGGGTGCCATTTTTATCGCTTTTATTTTAATGTTTCCGATCTAAGTTTCTTTGCAACATCCGGCATTCATTCAGCTTAGATTAGTGTACTTATTTGTGACATAAACTATGCATAATATAATGATTTGGTATAGTCGTATAATAACCATCTGTATTAATCCCATGTGTTAACAGGAACAAGGAAATACGTCTGCCAACCAATTGGAATCAAAATAATTTTATTTTGCGCCATTTTTGTCGTTTTTGACGCTTAATTAGAAGAGATAGAAATTGCAAGAAGATAAAAATGGCACGGTGTAGGTATGTATAGTGCAGCTGCAGTCTCTTTGAAACATTTGCTAACAAAGAGTGTAGCGCGCTGTCAGCGGCGGCGCACTTCGTTGTCGGCGGCGCTGTCCAGCGTGGTGATGGTGCGCGCGGTGGTGGTGGTGGTGGTGGTGGTGGGCGGGTCCAGGCCCTTGATCTCAAAGGGACCGCGGAAAAGCGGCCGGAACAGGCGCAGGAACGTCTGGTAGCGAACCGCCGAGTTCTGCAACACGAAGCGCACTCACATACGGAACACATGTACACAGTACACACAGGACAGACAGCGTAAGGAAGGGGGCTCACCTGGATGACGTCACCGATGATCTTAGTAGTGCGGATGAGCAGCGACACGGATGGGCCAAACAGGCTGCCCGGCAGGTCCAAGCTGACCTTGTTCCGGTCGAACACCGGGATGTCGTCGGCTGCCGCGGCCTGGCGGCGGTGGCGCCTGCCCCCAGGGCTCAGCGGGTGGCCAAGGCTCCGCGACCACGATGGGGGCCCCCTCTCCAGCTCCCGGCGCCTCCACGTAGTGCCACTCTGCGACAGGGCCGCTCTGAGCATGGCGTCGCTCGCGCCTCGCAGCCCTCGCGTCGCCTCGTTGTCTCGTGTATGGTGCTTGCGTATGCGTTGTATGAGTGTATGCAAATATGATCATGATCCGTCAAATTGTGCGATGCGCACTCGACCTCGGGCCGAGCGCTGCGTCAAGCGCGACGCCGGGCGGCCGCCCAGCTGTCGCTACTATGTGTGACTTGTGCCGTGTGCGTGTACTCTGGTACATCAATGTATAAGTTTTACTAGTTCATTATCTTACAAACGATGACGTAGACAACAAAGTAGGCAGCCAAGTAGCGCGCGTGGCGACTCTCCGTAATGAAGTACCGCAGTATGGCGCTGTTCCGAAGTTTTGCAGAACTAGATCGCGCCTGGGTCGCTCAGTGCGACGTGCGGCCTCGCGTTTGTTTAGTGGGGATTCTACAAAACTACATTATCATTATAAGATTATATTTAATTAATTTGTTTGTGCGTAGTCGAAGAAGAAGAATTCAACAAGTGTTTAACTGAGATTGAAGTACTAAGGTGTTAAATAATGAAGCAATCAAATACACTCACAGGATTATGAATAAGTTTATTCAAATATATTATAAACCATGATTTCTTATTAATAGCTCGAACAAGGGTACGTTGGTTAACATGAATGCTAAAAACTGCACAAGTTGACTTCGGTAGGGCAACACAAGGTAAACGAATATAAACGAAACAAATAAAATAAGAGTCACAATTTATTCCAAATATGTAAACTTGAACGACAGGAGGTCCCGTATAGTACGGCCTGGGTGAAGTGAAACAGTCAAGTAAGACGGAGTGAGGTGCGTGTGTGTGCGTGCGCGCCGCTACGGCGTGCTACGAGGCCTACGGGCTACGAGCTACGATCTACGACAGGCAACGTGCGCTATTCGCCAGGGATGCTGTGTGCATCTCGCGGCTTCTAGTACTACATCATACTTCCCTGTCCGTGCGGCACCGTAAGGCATGACAACCTAGTTCAGTCTGCCAACGAGGATAACCACACAACACACCATACTTTATACATGTTTTTATGTACTTATTTACATTTCTCAGATGCAATCATCCCAATGAGAGCCGCGAACTAAACGTAGGAGCTGTCGATCAGCTGTCCTGCACCCAACGTGTGTCGGAACACGTTGACGTGCACGTTGGAGGACAACTTGACGTGACGCGATACACTACTGACCCGAAGCAACGGTTACACCGGACTTTGATAATTAGAGACCGGATACTTTGGCATCCTGCATATTATTAGCAAAAGAAATAATAAGGGATGTGGAGAAGGTAATTTATAAATATAAACAAGAGTTAACAAAGATTCCAGATGGTAACTCAAGCTATAGCAAGCATAGTATATGGTTGTTTTTGTTCTTATTCTGTAAATTTTGTTCAGTAATCAATCACAAACATACTACACACAAACACGAACTATTCAATAATCATCATCATCCACATATCAAACATATGTTCCATTACTATTTGAAATGTTCAGTTCTTAATATCTAACATTTCGTGTTGTACGACTGTTGTGTAGAGATAGTGGGTACATTGGTACATACAGTGCGTAACAGCGTGCGTCGTGAACATTCGGCTGCTGTCCTCCCGATACGTGTGTGGTCGGTGCAGCAAGACTATATATACAGTTTGTGCATTTAATTTGTGGAAATACTTAATATCCATGTGCGTGTTGCCCAAGCCGAGCAGAGGTCGCGCGGCGGTGCGCGTGCGCGTGCGCGTGCGACCTTGTGGCGCGCACTGTGGCAATTACACGTATGTATATAGTATGTTATGTGATTTGGACACTACTCACTACAGCGACGGGTTAGGAAATAAAGCTAAGGACAAGCAATGACTAGACACGACAGAGATGGCGCCGCGTGCGGCCGAGCGCGGACTAGAGACTGACTAAATAAAGCTAAGGACAAGCAATGACTAGACACGACAGAGATGGCGCCGCGTGCGGCCGAGCGCGGACTAGAGACTGACTAAATAAAGCTAAGGACAAGCAATGACTAGACACGACAGAGATGGCGCCGCGTGCGGCCGAGCGCGGACTAGAGACTGACTAAATAAAGCTAAGGACAAGCAATGACTAGACACGACAGAGATGGCGCCGCGTGCGGCCGAGCGCGGACTAGAGACTGACTAAATAAAGCTAAGGACAAGCAATGACTAGACACGACAGAGATGGCGCCGCGTGCGGCCGAGCGCGGACTAGAGACTGACTAAACTTGTCATTAGTGCTCAGTGGCAAGAATTCACAACATTGCTCTTCGACGTCAATATGTTACTTACAGTGAGGTGTACTCGCATCCATTTCAGCATGCCCGACGTTGTGTGGGCACCGGGGCAAGCTAACTATGTACATGTCAGGGATACAACGACAGGGGAACTCGAGGGGGTGAGGCATGCGACGTGCAGCGTGCAGTAAAACAACACAACTTCCGAAGATTCGTTTAATAACACCAACGCTCACCTAAAACCTATTTACAATATAAATACAAAACGTAGAGAGAGACGGCGCACCGCCGGCACTGGGGGGAGGGGGGACAAGTAGGAGGAGGGGAGACACAAGCGACCGCGGACTGTACAGGCGGTCCAGAGGGAGGGGGTGCGACACGATCACACACATGGAGTCCCAGCCACTAGTCCAGGCACAATACTTTACCACGGAGAAGTGTTGTCCTCGAGTGCGGTCCGGCCGCGCTGAGCTAGTGTGAGCGTAGTGGCCGGGCTCCGTGTGTGGGCAGCGCGTCGGGGAGGGCGTGCGTGCGAGAGCTCACGCGTCGTCCTCCTCGGAGGAGTCGATGGTCTCGACGGTGCCGCCAGCGCCGGCACCTCCCGACGAGGAGCCTGACAGCGAGGTCACGAGCGAGATGATGGAGCCGAGCCCGCCCCCACCTGAGCCGCCGCCGCCACCGCCACCGGACGCGCCGCCCAGCAAGCCGGTCACCGCCTGGATCTTGGGCCCTAGCAGCTGCAGCTTAGGCCCGATCACCTGCCCCACGATGCCGCTCAGCGACGCCAACCCATTCTGCGGCGCCTCGATTCCGTACTGCTTGTTCAGCTCGATGTTCTGTCGGTCCAACGTGTCCACGAAGCGCGTCTTCGCGTCAATCAGCGAGTTGATTTTCTACAACAGAGAGAGCGAGTGACGAACCGTGCAGTGTGGTGGAGGTGAGAGGAGGTGACGGGACAGGGTCGGTACTCACCCCGAACACGAAACCGAGCACGGCGTTCTTGATGCCGAACTTGGCCTGCGTGACGCCCTCCAGCTTGCGCTTCTCGCGCGCCTGCTCATCACCGGCGCCATCCTGCACACACACACACCCGCGTCACTACACTACACACTACACGCTACACACCACACACCACTACACTAAAGCACTCCGTCACCACAGCCTTCCACCTCCGCTCCACCATGTTATGTTAACTTTGTTTTATGTATGTGCTCATCGTGCGGCGTATCTCGGGTTAACTCGTGCACTGTCGTGGATGCATTCGCCTCAATGATAGGTCGGGGCTACTGGGGACGCCGCGGGATGACACCGCTTGGCACCAGCTGGCGTCGCGACTTGCTACATAGAATGCAATGTGCATGTGCATATTTCGCTGGCACTTTTCGATATATACGTATATATTGAGTAAGGATAATGCAAGATTTCTTTCAATATCATTTTAGATTCGTGTGATCATGGAAAATTCCACAAATGAGTAGCTCCCATGACGAGTGACAATGCACTTCGTTCAGTCTTACATGAAAAAAAAATATAATGAAATTACCTAGATAGTATTTGTGACAAATGTTCAAAATGAAAAACGGCTAACAAAATTCTTTCAACCTGCAAATTTCTCCTAAATGACAGCAAACCAAAACGACTTTTTTTGTGTCAAAAGAAATATGTAGTTGTCCACCGGGAGACACTTAACAAGGAAGAGGTGAGAGGCAAGACGATCGTGTACTACACACAAGACGATCGTGTACGAAACAGTGTAATACCGGGCACTGGCCACTGGGTACACATAGGACGGAAGGCTGGCAAATCATAATGCTACATATGTGTATAGGACGCCACAATGTCACTCACTCACTAATAAAACTCATAGCAACTTGAGTGAAAATTTGGGTGGGAATCAGCATTTCAGGACGTCAAAACTTGTAAGAAATACGAAATAAATAGATACAAATCTGTTGTTTGTACGAGAAGTTCAGATACCGAGCGTTAGTATTATATCCAGGAAGTTATTTATTTATTTTAAGTTAAAGTAAAGTTAGTAAAGAAAAGGACTTCAATGGCGTCAACATGTTAATGTTGTAATTTCAGTTCCTTATAATGTAGGTACTCATGCGCTTGTTATTGTGACTTGAATTTATTTTTGTGGTCATTAATTAATATTTTAAGGACATTATAATACATAGTATGTATTTAATGTGTTGCATATGTGTGGCACGTATTCCCGACGTTTGCGCACGCGCACGAGGTGCTGTCACCGCGGTCACACATGTCTACTCGAAAGTAGAGTAGTAGTAGTGGACTAGGAGTGCTTAGGCAGATCATGAGTGTAACCGCTATCACTGTTTTATTAAGATACTGTGGGACCGTAGACGTGGACCTTTGGGTACCGGGGTCTTTTAATGAAACGCTTGTATGCGTGTAATTATAAATTATTTCGTTTATTCCACGCTTATGTGAAAAACAAAAGGCACGCAAAAAACCTATGCAAAAATATTGGAAGGGTTTTTCTAAATCTCCTTGGCAGTTCGAATGTGTTAAAGCCATTTAATTGCCTGGCGGTACAACATAAGGTTGCCTTCGGTAAACAACCAACCTTTACAGTACCTATGCTAAGCCTATTCATTACATCGTGCGTCGCAAAGTGCGCTGTTCTATGTTACGTTGCACTCTTCCAAATAGATGAGAAGCGGTCGCAAGGTGACTGGTACAGCCACTGCCGCAGCTAGCTAGCGGGCCTGGTCCCGCGGGGGCGAGGCCGCCCGCCTCTCGCAGCTCTCAGCGCCGCCAGTACAATGTTAGCGTAATCACATCTAATCTGCGACTGCCATCGTATCGCTTTACAAGCCATTCGTTCAACGTGTATAGTTGTGGCTCCTAGCGATACCCGCTGGTGCGTCCGACACCTCACCACTAGTGAACGTCTCGGAGGTCACACAATCTCGACAGGTGAGATGAATCGTCGCCCTCGAAGATTACCGCAACGAATAGAAGCTGCCATGGTTTCTACCTGTTTCTTGAAATACATAATGATGAAACATGCGCTGCACAACCAGACACATGATATTTATATCGTATATCAACATTGAGGCGGACGATTCCGGAGCCTTTCTAATTTGTTTCAGTTCGGTGCAGCGGAGATACGAAACATAATAAAATGCAAACATTGCTCACTGCAACACTGAGACGGAAGCGATGCAATGCAACGATAGAGGGAGGGCAGGGAGAAGGACACCTCGCACCCCGTGGGAACCACGCAAGAACTATAAGCGTGCGATACTCGATGTTTGTTTCGCTCCATTATTACAGTATTATATTTGCGGTTCCGAAATGTGCAAAAAAGCGAAACCTCTGGCTCCGGTGTGTTGTAACTGTAACAAATGATAGTTGGCCAATACCCAGAAGAACCATGTAAACTGCATGGCCCGTGCGAGCGTAGCCGAGCGCCGCCGAGTAACGTCGAGTGATTCCGAATGTGCGGAGTACTCGGGAGCGACTTCATTCTCATCACAACTGTGAGCCTGCATGCAACACACGGTACAATACTAAAGTTTGCTAGCAGTAGCCAACTCGGTTCGCCAGCGGGCTCGTATTTGCACCGCAGTCACAGCGTCGGACGAGTACATAATGCTTACTGACTGCAAAATTATTAAAATGAGCGCTGACGTGATCAGAATAAACAAATGTGATGCTAAGGCAGCCAGGCACCCTAGCTACTAGTGCGCGTCCGGCAGCCGTGCCTGGCCTCGGAACTAACGCTTTGTGAACGAGTGTGAGCTTATAATACCGCACCTAATCAGCAATGCCAATATCGGGTGCTGCATTGACGGACAGTGCGTCAATAACATCAGCTACGCGGATGACATTGACATCGATCAGTGCACTTAGGAAGCTTTTCTGTATCTGTGAGGATTATGCGGTGGCTCACGGCCTCAGATACAACGCGACGAAGAATGAACTTCTGGTTTTTAAAGCGGGTAACAAATGTTACGACACTGTCCCACCAGTCACCCTGGGGGGCGCTCAACTTTCCAGGGTGACGAATTTCAAGTACCTGGGGAATTGGGTCACCGATGGTCTGTCCGACCATATGGACCTGGAGAGGGAACGCATAGCATTGGCAGTTCGATGTAACATACTGGCCCGTAGGTTTGCACGTTGTACATCATCATTCATCATCATTTCAGCCGAAAGACGTCCACTGCTGGACATAAACCTCCCCCAAAAGAGGGGTTTTGCCATAATCGCCACGCTTGGCAGGCGGGTTGGCGATCGCAGTATGGTGGTAAAATGCCTAGAGAACGCTGCTGCCCATTCTCTAGTAAGTCCCTTAGTGGCCTTCTACGACACCCACGGGAAGAAATGGGATGATGCTATTCTTTTACGTCCGGCATCACACGGGACCGTGTCACGTTGTACAAGTGAGGTAAAAATTACACTCTTTAGAGCTTATTGCCAATCTATGTACACGTGCGCCCTAGGGGTCGGCTATACAAAAACCTCGTACAATATAAGCACTTATGCGGACACGAATAGCATCCCTGATTCGGCGAGTGCGCAATAGCTCCAACAGCTTGGTAGCCACCAAGCTGTTGGAGCTATTGCGCACCCGATTTACTATGAAGTTTAATGATATAAGTAGAGACCGGATGTATGTATGCAAATATTCGCTTCCAAATGCATTTTCATATTTTGGCAATTTTATTAGGTCATTGCATTGCACCTAGAATCCAGTGATTTTTTTTATTTTATTTGGGCATGTTTTCTATCATTATAACTAAAAAAATACAAAAATGTTCATCCACATACCTGTAATTTTTATTTCTATAATGTCTATACGAGTTATGTTATATTATAGTTGTTGCCCGCGACTTTGTCTGCGATCTAGGATGGCAAGTAGCTTATGTTACTCTCCAGGTCTTTGTCTACCTATGTGCCACCGTAACAACAACAAAAACAACTGAGTTCTCGTCACAAGAATAGTCTAGACATAGGCATTCTAAAACTACTAAATAAATATTTTAAAGGAAAGAAGAACAATATTATTAATCAACGTTTTACAGTACATTTTCAACTCAGATTATAAAACAAAGGCGTTTTATAATCTGAGCATATCTCGTACTTTTATGATATATACAAAAAAGTTAATATTCAGTGCGCAAACTGTAACCATGAATTCAGCATATCATTACAGACCCCCAGCGCAGAAAGTTTTCGTCGGTTTTACAAAAAAAAATCAGCTGTTCCATACATTTTGACCGCGTAGGTATTGGACTTTTCTAAGAAACAGCTGATTTTTTTTTGTATAACCGACGAAAAGTTTCTTCCCTGGGGGTCTAGAATGTTATGCCGAATTCATGGTTACAGTTTGCGCACTGAATAAAAACTTCTCCTGTATATTTGCATGCATATTTCGACCAACCTAATTTGTATATAGTCCGCCGGTCTCTAATAATAAGGAAGAAAAGATAGAGCTGGTGTCGTCTTATTAGTTTTAAAATAAATATTAAGTTAGCGGGCCCATTGTTTGAGTTCTCTGTCTGCGGTATGCAATAACGAGCACTCCATGTGTGTGACGAGATTGATAGTGATGCGAACAAGAGAGCTCCGGATTAACAACACCTAGTCGCTTGTGTTGTCTTAGCCAATTAGAGACGTTGGTCGAAGCAGAGAAATGAATGTCAGAGCCACATATATACAGAGATAGATGGAGAGATATTTCAGACACCGTGACATATTGGACAAGCTCCCGAAGCTGCCCTATCAGCCTATGCAACATTGAGCGAGTGCCGCACATGTGGGACTACTAATATTTGTTTTGGTTGCACGATGTACTCTCAGCGCAGAGCGTAGTCTATTTACTGCAATCTTGATATGTTTGTTCGGTCGCAAGATCCACTATGCTGCCTAACATGACATGTGAGTTTGACGACAAGCGTGGAGACGAGCTGACGGAGGAGACTTACATTTATAAATTATTGAAGCTGGAAGTGTAGTTGTAGTGATTCACAGTTTACTCTGTTTTTATTTCGCAGTTGGCGACTCGTTCTCATTTCGAATGGAGATCATAGTCATGAGTGAAAGGTAGCGAGTAAAGTCGTAAAAATCAATCAATAAGAATATGTTTGATGTGATTACGTGTCAAGTAGTTATTGTAGTAGCGCCGCAGTCGCACTTGGAACTGAGAGACGGATGGAGCTTTACAGGACGCTATCTGTCCTGCAAAGCTCCATACGTCTCTCACACTACGTATCTTTATTGTTACGGAACAGCCTGAATACTTCATACGGCGGCCTCTTATGCGCTGCTCTTGTTTAAACTCGATTTACCATTACATAAAATTTAAGAAGGACGTAGTTTCGTGCGTATGCTAATGTGTAACAAGTACTGAGATGATGCCCTTGAGCGTAGAACGCACTTGCGTGCGCCTGCGGCGCTGCACTCAGTGAGCGGAGGGCGACGACAGCTCGACGAGCCGCCGCGCACCGCACCGCTCGCGACACTGACTATCATATGCACAGACACATAGTGTCGCCAATGTTCGTTAAGGTTCGTGCAGACTAGCGCAACGCGACGCTCATGGTACAATTTCCATGAAATCTTCATGGAAATTGTTCTACAAGTGTCGCGTCGCGCCTGTTTGTAGAAGCCTTTAAACTGACAGCAGTTAGTGCACAGGCGAGCGTCAACCACACAACCCGGCACAGACGTTTGTGTATCGGAAATGTTAAATGAAATGTAAGCGTTATGAGTGAAGCAAGTCGAGCGAGGCGAGCAGGACTGCGACGCGCTGCAAACAGATACAAAAAAAAGACGCACATGATGCGATGCGACGCGATAGATCGCGGTGCGATACTACACGCGTGCGAATCGGGGCAATGTCGGCTGCAGCGACTGCAGTGCTCCCACAGCGCGTTACATAAAGCCACGGGTCGCGTTACGTCACCGCCGCCGCTCGAGCACCACAGCCCGCTTACTCTACATTGTGTTAAACTGGACACTTAACCCGGTCACCCACCATCCACCGACCACTGACCACATCACACATATGACACTGATCTGTGATCAGCCGGAGTGGGGTGGGGGGAGACGAGCGGCGGCGCAAGCAGTAGATGTCATAGTAAATAGTAAGCATTAGTAATATGTAGGTACAGCGGGCCGCGCTAGGTCAGCGATGTGCTAACTTATGACCTATTGCGATAGTCGCTGCTGATATATTATATTTTACCGACTTTTTGCTAATTGTGATGGGAAGTTTGGCTTTCCTTAGAAAGTGGTGGTGACATATAGCGGCCACAAAAACAGCTACCCTGAGTATAAGCTTTTTTTTGACATTATATTCAAACCAGTGCCGTCATTTTCATGGCGGCCGTCATTGCAGCTGCTACATGGCGGCCAACGATGTCTTAGAAAACCCAATTTTCCGTTTTCTCATTATATTATTATTATAAAACATCTCGATGTTCTAGTACACACATATTTCAACACAAGCAGGTCAAGAGCGCGATATTCGCACATACGACAAGATTGTCGTTCAACTAAAATATTTCTTCAGCTTTACGTAAATATCGCCAGTTGGGTTTTATCCAACAGCACATTCTGTGTACTGGGTGTCTGGTGGTGTGTGTACTAGCACAGTGCGGGAGGTACCTCGATGGGCTGCAACGCGTCGTCATCGGCGAGCTGGCGACGCAGGCGCAGGGCGCGGGCCGCGGGCGCGGGGGGTGCGGCGGCGGCGGCGCAGAGCAGCGCTAGCAGCGCGAGCGACGTGAGCGAGCGTGTGGCGACCATCGTGTGTCGAGCGAGCGAGCAGACTGCCGCACCAAGCCGCGCCGGCGCGCCGCTCACCGCCGCACGCGCGCGTCGGGGGGGGCGCGCCCACCACCAGCACCCGGGCGACACACAGTACTGGCTTCTAGCGACAGGATTCATTCACAGCATGTTGCTATTGATAAGGAAACACTATCTCTAGTGACCTCCAAATCCAACTCAATTTCAGGATGTGTCGATTATTTTCATAATGATATTCGTGAAGTAATAAACTAAACTACAGATGATAATATCAGCTTTCAAGACAACAGTAGAACCGAACATGCAAGTATAATATCTGAAGTGGTTGCGTGCGTGTGAACGCATCTATTTACGTTAAATCTGAGTTTGGATCAATGAAGCGAGCACTCAATGTAGTCAGTTTTGTGTCAGATCTTAAGAACATTGATGGATATCGCGGTAATTTATTCGCTTTTGTAATAGGTATGCTCGCGTCAGTCGTCACGCATTTGCTAAGATTCCTCAGAGGTTGCGCGTTGATGTCTTTTGTATGACACAAATTCATCGTGCATATTATTAAACCTTTGAACCTTATTTTCGGTGGTTTAACAAACTTTGTAAGGACGTGAGCTTTTTATGGCAATTGCAATACTACCTAAGTAATGTATAATTTTCGCCATTGGTGCCAATACACGAGGTTATGAGTTCAAATCCAGGCAAGCAGAAGGTCTCTTTTTCAACTCATATGTACTTTCTATGTGTATCTTAGACACCACTGACATCGGTGAGGAAAAACTTCGTGGGGAAACCGGGACTTACGCCTGAAACTGCCGATCTGTCTGGAGCGTGATGATAAATGCTTGAGCCTTCTATGTACGAGAAGCCTTTATTTACCCTGCAGTGGAACACTTACAAACTGGTATTATTATTTACTTTACTTCATTCATAAACATATAAATTATTATTTTTTAAAGAACTCATTAGAATTTTACAAACCCTTATAACATATAATATTGTTTAAATAGTTCACCGGTATCGGGCACAGGGTCCCGGCTACCGGTCAGGGCTGCACACAGAGTAACCGCCTAACAACATTATTATTACGTTTACGTCTCCTGATATATCTCGGCACCTAGGGTCCTGATGAAACTGTGGAAGGCGTAAAAAGGGCCAAAGACAACTCGCAGACTCTTAGACGTTTTAAAGAAAGTGAGGCACCAACCGACGATTATCTCTGTACGCACTGTGCACGTGTACCCAAGGACAACCCACGAATGATGTGGGACTGCTGCAGGTTGTATGCAGGATGTTGCAGGATGCACGGTATGTAAACATAGATAGGATAGAACAGGCTTAGGCGGCTAAAGTGGAGCAGTTACCGACAACTGTGGGAGGACTCACGCATGGCTAACATCTTATCTAAAGAACAGGACACAATTAGTTGAAATAGAATACTTTAACCATAACAGTAATGAAATCGAAAAAATCCGATCATATAGTAAAGCAATTAACGCCTCAATTCCACAAGGAAGCGTCATAGGATGCCTTTTATTTTTGCTTTATATTAATGACCTGCCTAAGATCATAGAAGGTCCGTGTGTCTTGTTTGCGGATGATATATCCATATTAGTCTCATGTCAAAACAACATGGATATAGAAGAAACTCTCAATTCCATACTTACCAAAACATGCAACTGGATGAACGAACATAACCTTGAGATACACTACTCCAAAACCAAGTTAATAACTTTCCACCCTTACCAAAAAACACATTTAACCTTAGATTTTATTTTCAACGACTTTAAATTAGAAACTGTTAACGAATTTACCTTACTCGGACTAGTTATAGACACACATATAAACTGGAAATCACACATACAGAAAACTCACTCAAAAATTTCTAAATTCTCTTATGCCCTTCGTGAAATAAAAAAGACTACCAATTTACAAACAGCTCTCACCACCTACTATGCTTATGCCTATGCATGGCTTAGCTATGGTGTCACCCTTTGGGGAAACAGCACAGGTGCACAAACACTCTTCACCCTGCAAAAGAAATTGGTCAGAATCCTGGTAAACATTGAGCAAACAGATAGTTGCAAACCTTTCTTTCAAAAACATAAAATTTTAACACTTCCTTGTATTTACATTTTAGAAACATGCAAATTTGTGCGAAAACATCAAGAATTTTATTCGAGACGTGAAGATATTCAGACACGCTATCTACTCAGACACCGATCTAGGCTAAACATACCAAGTTCTCGATTAAAAATGCACTCTACAAGTCCCTATGTGATGTCCATTAAAATATATAATAAACTACCTGCTCCAATAAAAAAAGAAGGGAAAATTAATGTATTTTTAAAAAAACTAACACAATTTTTGCTAAATAAAAGCTATTACTCTGTTAACGAATATTTAAGTGATAGACTCATAAAGTCATAATATGTACTCGCAGCTTTAAATTTTAATTTTAATTTGACCTATTAATTATTATTGCATCTCATATTATTACCTGTTTTATATTATATTTTATTTTATATTAATTGATTGTATTTTAGATTTAATAAACCAGTAAATACTTACATTAATTTAATAATATAGTAGTTTTGCTAAATGTTTAATATTTAACAATTAATGCTTCCTCTCTAACTTACTTATTTTGCTGTGCCCGACAGGGTCCATATGATCTAATATAAGTTTACCACCTAAGAATACCTACATGTGGAATGCAATAAAGTTTTGAGTATTGAGTATTGACTATAGTTCCTGTCAGACCAATTATTTATAGTAAAAATGGGTAAAATCGCAGGGGGTGACTTGTACACAATGGGCCCCCAGAAACTGTCGCTAGAACATATTGACGTAGCAACAATAAGGCAACATGTCCTGAGGTCCTTGAGGAGTGGAGTTCCACAGCTAACAGGACAATCCCAGAACCTGGAAGATGGTCAAGACCTCCTCTAGCGTTTACTGGAATACTTCCCTCTTCCGAGCACGTTTCGTCGCACGTTCGCACGTTCGCTCCAGCGAATCTCCACTCAAGCCGGCCAATAAAGGCAAGAAAGAAGTGGGTGTTCTGTTCAATACATCATTCTTATTGTTATGTTTAATGCACATGCTTATAACTATGCTTAACACCATTAAAAACTCAAGTGCTGACACTTGCGAATGTAGCAATTTCCATCGTACTCTGTTCAAAGTTAAATATTTTAGTTTCTACATTTCGTAGACGACGTTTGGGCGATTGTGTCGCAACACGTTGTCCTCTGGCGCCGGTTACGATAATACATGCATTAGATAGATATGTAGCATGGCGGGAGTACATTATAGAGTGAGGTGCTGATTACGCGCGGCGCAAGGTTGAAGCATTTCGCTTTCAACGTAAAGCGCAAGGAAACGACGTCCTTTCTAAATCCGCTCGGCGCAGGCGCAGGCGGCGCGCGGCGGGTGCAATGCGTCCACGGTCCAGAGTAACAGCGCGCGCCGCGGCGCCACGCCACAGGCACGCCGCAGAACGTCCACTCCGCGCCGCGCACTGAACCATTTACAGCCACTTTGAATTATCAAGGAAATTGTACATGAAAACGATAGTTTGGTGCAAACACCGGACAGTATAACCTTGCGACGCGACGTACGTGGAAGCCACCTTCACGCACCGTCCACCACGGATTTTTTTATTGAACACTAGCTTTTGCCAGCGGCTTCGCCCGTGTTATTACAGGTTACAAACTATCTGTGTGCCGAATTTCATTCAATTCCGTTCAGCCGTTTTTGCGTGATTCAGTAACAAAAATCCAAACATCTAAACTTTCACATTTATAATAATAATATTATATAGACAGCGAGCAGAGCTGGCGCAGTGGTAACTGACGCGACTTACGAGATGTAGTTGTAGGTTCGAACCCAGACAGGCGCTTTACTTTGTGTTAATTATTTCATCACCACTGCTCTCAAAACGGTGAAGGTAAACATCGTGAGGAAACTGGAATGTCCTAGAACCAAAAATTCGAAGATATGTGACATCTACCAACCCGCACTGGGCCCGCGCGGTGGATTACGGCCCACTCCCTCTCACAGAGAGGAGGCCCAGCAGTGGGAACGTTTTAGGCTGATTATGTTATTACATATACATGCTGAATTCATGGTTAAAGTTTGCGCACCCAATAAAAACTTTTCCTGTAAATATAATCAACCTATAACGTTCCCACTGCTGGGACACAGGCCTAATCTACCGATTACCACGGTTACCCATGCACAGGAAACATAGGGCGCCGGTGTGTGCCTTGGACTCGCAGCTCAAGAATTTATTCGAGAGCAGCGAGGATCTCGTTGATACACACTCGATCCTGTATTGCGCGGCTGCTGCGGCATGTCGTTTAGCTAACGTCAAGTTTCCAAACTATGACGGAGCTCCTCGACCGAAACCAGCTGCACTAGCCTGGCAGTGCAGAATCGAGCGTCGTACCGATGGGGCCAGGGTACTCATCGGCAAACTATACTGCTTCAGGGAGGGCAATACACGACCACGAGTGATGCGCTTTGTGAGGCGAGCTTTCTCGGGGACTGGAATCAGTCCTCCAGAATGCATGTCCCGTGTCACAGAGCGCATCGACTTCCTGAAGCAGAAAGTCTATGCATGGGCGAGCCGTATTCGGCGGTATAAGCGGCGGGTTGACCGGTACACGCAGAATCGCATGTTCCAGAGCAATGAGAGGTGGGTGTATAGAGCCTGGGAGCGACCCGAACAAAATGTCCCCCCCAGTGGGTTCCCGCATTGTCGTTGCGGGGGGGCTCAGTAGCCGTGGTCCGCTCCCACGGTGAAGCGAGGAGGAACCCCAAGGTGGGGCCGCTCGTCAGGGCTTTTGTCTCCAAGCCGACTACGTAGCGGCCTAAATGTAGGTTGCGGTGAGGTGCACCGCAACTGAGGCGGGCCACGATGTCGAATGGGAGGCATCGCGGCTGAGGATTACAGGCTGCGGAAAAGGAGGAGTGCCGGTACTTCTGAGTAGCGCTCTTCCCTTCCGTGGCCTGGACGGGGCCGCCACCGTTTGATGGCGGACGCAGTGGGGCTGCAGGGGAAGAGGAGTGTCGGTATAGCGTTGGCCGCTCTCCCTATCCCCTGCGGCCGAAAAGTGGTAGGCGGCGGGGCCACTGCGCTGACCTGTCGCAGGGGGACCAAGGATGCCAGACAAGGGTTCGTCTGGGGCCCTTTTGTTACTTGGTTCCTGGGGTGTTCACGGCGTGCCATGTGTCCTGGTGCGCCGAACTGGTGGGGTCCGCAAGGGCCGATGCCTGCCAGGGGTGCGGGTTGTTCGAAAGAGATACCGCGGCCCCTGGCACACAGGCAACTGAGGGAACACGGGTGGGTTTTAGTCAGTAAAAGTCTGACACGCCCTCCTGCTCCACCCAGAGCGGGAGAAGTTATTTGATGATTTCCCACCCTCAAAAAAAAAAAAAAAAACCCGAACAAAATGTGACGGACGTGTGCCGCCCGGATGATGCCGCCACGAATGCATTCTGGTGCAGCATCTGGTCGGTGCCCGTCTGACACGCTGCCTGAGTTGAATGGTCAATTTTAGTTTGTATAATCTATATGTAGTTTTAATTAAAGCGATGTGTTTTTTTTGTTTTTCTGCTCACACCATAAATTATTATTATAATATAAGTCTATACGTGAGGATTTGTAATTGGCTTTTTGGTGACTATGGTTTAATTTTTGGTCTGTTTTTATCAGCTGTAAGTCCTCCATGTACATAAACAGTTTCAGAAAAGGTACTAGTAATAAAGCAACAGCTCACGAAATCCTTTTAGAATCGATTTCTGTCTGTCCCTGTGCGTCACCTCATCACGAGAGATCGTCTGGACGGATTTTCGTAGCACTTTAATTTTTGGCTACCTACTAGTCTAGTTTGAAAACGGAGGTATATTTTATATTGAGCGGTCACTTACATAGATCCTTCTCCCCATCATAATGTGAAGTAAGTAGTGCAGGAGCTGAACGATCGTTGGGCTGTTACAAACCGATGCGCTCTCCTGATGTGTACATAGTAGGCTGCGGTTGGCGGTGGGTGGACTGGTGACTTACTGGTAACACATGTTGGGACACATGGAAGGTTTAATGTAGCAGTATTTTATTTCATTACCATCCACCAACCAGGGAGTAATACGGCACACACTCAAGCACGGCGCCCGTTGTTATTTTCCATTATAACAAGCGGCGCGCGGCGTGTCTATCTAGTATCGGCATCAGCCATTACCGCGGCTTATCACATTAATTACGAGTTATTATCGCATTACCACCAAACTGTAGAAAACTATTCACCGGTACAAGGACGCTTACCAAACATTGCTTTGTTTACATTCTACGTAGATAATATCATAAAATTTGACGGTATAGCTGTAATAAGTTGTAACGTTACTGTGCTGGCTCCTAGCGTGCTCCTTGCGATCAGTGTGTCGCGTGCTGGTAGCGTGTTGGTCGCGTGGTGTGGGCGCGGTGGCTGTCACACGCTGTCTCCTCAAGCGGCTGTCCAGCTGAGGCGCCTAGATACCATCGAGTAGAAGACGGCGACAAGCGCAGTAGAAGAGATCGTACTATCAAGTGAATGCTCCGTGATCCCGCTTCATATGGGTATATTTAAAGCCGCACCACGGGACACAGTCGTGCGCCTTCATCAGTATTTGGGAATCTCTCAACCGGACTATTTCATTTTATATCAAATTAACTTGCGGAGCGCGAGTAAGGCAGCCGGGCCACCAGGCGCCCATGGGACCACGCGACCTTGCGACCACAACCAATACCATCAACCTTTCGACCTCGTTCATACCGCTCGAGTCAGATCGGCTTGTAGATGAGCTATCTATTAGATAACGTGTTACAATAGCGACCTGAAAGGTTAGGAAATTGGCCCAACCCTACGACTTACTACTTATTAATTATAAATGATTGATGACGCAATCATTGCTAGGTGAGTGTGCCACATTAGTTAATAGAATCAGGTATATCATTACAACGTTATGAGGCACGTCATCTTTACTTCTCGGTAGTGATTTGAACTCGTTACGTAAGCACCGGTTAATCCCAACTAGGTATAATATGTCTAATATTATAAATAAGAAAGTTAGGTTGTTGTGACACTTCGCTGAACGGGCCAGACTGATTTGGATGAATTTGGAACACAGTCGACGATAGAAGAATGTCATACAATCAGTGGCGTGCACAGAGATTTTAGACAGGGTAGGCAGAAATAAAAAAAGGCAAAAAAATAAATCAGAATAACCGATTGCTGTACCTACATACCATGCAAACTGTGAGGCAATTTTACGAATCATATTGTTGTGTATTGAATTTATGATTAACTTTACCTTTAGTTTATATTAATTGGAAATCCGGTGTACAAAACTACTTTTCACGATCACAGGTTTTTGAACAACTTTCAGAGTGAAAAAAAAAAAAATCTATTATGCACACTATCATCAACGTTAAAACCTTTAATACATGCTAACTTAATATCATAGCTCACAACCAAAACAAATAAATCAAAACTTGGTCGAAGATCAAAACAAACTGTAGCGTCGGAAATCGGAATGTAAAAATAATACGACAAAAAACGAATTGTAGTTTATGTAGCGAAAATTCAATGAAACAATATCAGATTATAAAACAAAGGCAGATAGACCGCGCGGAACACCAAGAGTGAAGCCAAAAAAAACAAATACTAAAGCGTCGCATTCTATGTTACATTCAATGCGACGCTTTAGTATTTGGTTTTTTGGCCTCACTTTGGTGTTCCGCGCGGTCTATCTGCCTTTGTTTTTATTTATTATTTTATCCTGTATATGTCCGTGACATCACAGTGGGCCCTATCAGAATACCAGCGCTACGACACCTTTAAATGTCGCAGCATCATGCTGAGATAGGGGCCTTTTGGCCTCGTACAGTATTTTGTTTTTTGTTTTTTTATTTTTTACTTTTTATAATATTTAAATTTTTTTTTTTTTTTGTTAAGCTTATTGTGTAGTTAAGTTTCTTATATTCCTGTGCGAGTCTAATAAATACGTTTTCTTTCTTTCTTTCTTCTTTCTTTGTTTTATAATCTGAGGAAACAATGTTACTTTAAAAAATAGTCGCATAGCCAACTTTGTTCGGAAAACTACGGTATGTTTCGTAATTCGTCATGTCAAAAGCCAGTGACTACCCTTCACGGTTGTGTGCGTAAATTGTTACATTGTGTGCCACGTAAGTATAGAAACGCTAACCCAATAAGTCTGCATGAGCACGAGAGCATACATTAAGCCGCGAATAGTTCGTGTCTCTCCCGAGGCACTCAGCGGCGCTAGTGCATCGGAATGCGAAGTTGCGTCATATTGTACGAATTGCATCGATGATACTAATGATACGACCGACGCTCGACAGGTGGAACTGATTTATGAATAAAGATTTTTTGTATATTGTTAAAATAATATTAGTTTTAAATATTTACTTAATTTAGGTTGGGTAGGCAGTGTCTTTCTGTCTTTATAGACTGCACGCCACTACTACAATATAGTGTAGTACTGCAGCGGCGACGGCGGCGGCGACGACGCGCGTGACGTCAGCGAGCGCGCGACTGTCCGGTGCATCTCGGGCGCTGCGCCGCACTTCCTACACGTAGGTGTTGCGAACTTGCGAGACGCGCTGTTAATTCTGTAATAGTGTCAGTATATCATCGCGCACATTACCCATATAACCTGCATAACATAACTAACTACACCCACTTCGTTCGACAGCCGCACCATTTGCTAGATCACCGCTAGTGCTGCGACCCAGCCAAACACTGGGTTATGGCTGTTAAATTATACTATTACCTGCTGCTTGCCCTGAGACGGACTGTGGGATCTAAAATCCACACAGTTCCTACTCGTCCTACCGTCCAACTGCCTTTGTCCTGGGCCGCCTGGGCAGTACTGGCGCTCACGCCGCCATCCTCGCTAGTAAAAAGCTATTGGCCCTTAGACGCCAAGGAGCACTGTTTCGCCCGTTATAGCCGTAATGAGACGTGAAGTAGTTCAGCTCCTCCAGAACGTCCACATAGGCTCGCATGCAGCTCGCGCGAGATGAGCAGCCAAGCATGTCTGTGTCGCAGATCTCTATTCACCTGTGGCGCTATGACTCGGGCTGCCTGACTTACGCTACATTATACTTCCTTACAATTTGCGGAATTATGTATGATGCCAAGCGATATTCACAATCGCTTCGCTTTCTTGAGTCACTAGCCCACATCCAGATATTATAAATATTGGAGAGCAGTGCATAAGAGAGGCACCTCGCAGTGTGTTGCGACATGGACATGTGTCGCAACTCGTCGGCACTCATGTTAAGATATATTGCTCGCTCATCGCTGACACTGCCACGGGACACCACACACTTACAACAGGAGCATGTGAAACAGCAATCAATAATTGTATAGCTTAGTGCTAGGATTAGGAAACCATCGGTTCATTGACGCAGCATCTGCGTTACGGCGCAGGCGCGGGGGGCACACATGTTACCGCGATACATAATTTTTGAGTTTAACTCGCTACCACCAGACACATGTTAACAATTACATCAATTATAAAAACTTTTTCCAAAAAAAAAACAACCGACTTCCAAAAAAACACTACAAAGTGAAAAATAACTTTAATTTCGGAAGTCGGTGTCTTTGGAGCTGTATTTGAATTTTTTGTCACCGCCTTCCGAAATTAAAGTTGTTTTTCACTTTGTAGTGTTTTTTTGGAAGTCGGTAGTTTTTTCTTTGGAAAAAGTTTTTATTTTTCTCTTTTTAGTGGTTCACATGTGCTTACCCCTTCACAGCATACCGGCGTGATGTTATGTCATGAACTGGTGTAAGCAATAGACAGACATGAGATTTCAGCAATCCCAGTCCATTTGCTATCATATATTGAGGAGTTCCGTTGCCTATCTCCAAAGTTCTTCATCAGAACTTCACCAAATTGAAATGAGATGACTACGAGAAAGTACTCTTCCAAAAAATACCTAAATCGCTTCGTGTGCCTATAAAATTTGAAGAGTTCTCTCTATTTATCCAGGATCCCATCATCAGATCCTGACTTGATGATCATGGGACCACCTAAGAAGTATACCCTTTCAAACGAAAAAAAACAAAATCCAAATCGATCCAGCCATCTTCGAGTAATCGGGGAACATACAAAAATAAAAAAAGGTTCCGACGAATTGATAACCTCCTCCTTTTTGAAGTCGGTTAAAAAGTATGAACATAATAAAATCATTGTTAGGCGGTCCTCGGCACAAACTTCAACATTGTGAATAAATTATTAATTTTAAACAGATATTAATAGAGATGTTAGGAAATGAATAATACTATTAAAACAGAAACAATCTGGCAAGCTTACGAAGTATGCCGTTTTTTAGACGTCAGTCGCGCCGTGAGATAACTGATTCTTACGAACGAGTACATATGTGGAGTCGCAAATTGTTTCGTATGATATGCAAGATGTAAGAACAACGTAACCACCACAACCAGTATGGGCTCGGACCAGTTCAATTCTGAAGAAACTTTCTAATAAATATAGCGTGTTCCGTAGCAAGTCGTACTAACTCAAAGTACGTTTTTAAGGTTCCGTACCCGAATGGTAACCAACGGGACCCTATTACTAAGCCTCCCCTCTCCTCACAGGATGTGTATTTCTGTTGTCGCTATAACAACAAATAATAAATACAAAACAAAGTAAAAAATTATAGGGTCTCCATACAAGAAACGTGATTTTTTCGGCTTTTTTGCCTTTGGGTACGGAAGGAATTCTTTGTGTGCGAGCCCGACTCGCACTTGGCCGCATTTTCTATTTTGTAAATATGTGTCATCATTGTTTCGCTACAGTATAATAGTACCGACACAACATTGAATTCTAATTTCCGGACAATCGAACAAGTGTCAACGTATGATGTCGAGGACGCCCATTATTGGACACGTTTGTCTTCGGTGAACACAGGCGTTTTGTTAGGTAAGGTCAGTACAAGTAACTCTATTATCTAATCTCGTAATATTTATGTTTAGAGGTAACTATGGAAGGCGTCTCGTGCGCTCAGTGATGCAGATGTCAGCTGCAGGCAGAGTGCAGCGCGGCGGGGCGCGGTGCTCGATTATAAATGAGTGTTAGGAGACAATGTCGCAACGCCCCGCGTCCGCGACCCTCGCGCCGCGCGACATCCGAACTGTGTCGTTAAAGCGCGCGACGAGGTTCTGTTCCGATTATCTATTTAGTAAAACATTTCACAAGCGCAGTGTGCGCGCCACCGCCGCTACCTTGCCGCGGGTCACGCATTAGACACGCGACCCGCGACCCACGACCTGCGACCAACATACCATATACCTAAAAATGTAAAACGTTAGATTGCAAATCTAGTAAGTATGTCATAATTATATAAAGAAGATTAAGATAAGATCATCCGTTAGCGTCAGAGACTCAGCGTCGTCGGCGATGTGCACATGCTCACCTAACACAAACGACCTTCTGCTATCGAACAGTTGCGCCACCGCCCCCCGGGAGCAGCCGGCCGCGGCTAACCAAGCCACACCGCGCGCCGTGCGATATCTTGTACGTATGCCGGTTCTCACAAATAACTAGTTATCGAATGTGACGCAACGCTTAGGTACGTGGAGCAACTGTGATGGACAAGTCATCCAATTGTGGTCGAGGGCAGCATTCCGGACGCAGACACCCGCACACGGACGCGTAGATATTTAGACACTCTCCACCATCACTACCATAAGTCATGAGTCCAGGACCGACAACATTACAATCACAACAGGTACTGCATCATACTCGTGTCGGAATCGGGTCAGACGAGGCTGTGGTCGTGGAAAGACTAAGTACACACACGCGGACCAACTGGAAACAGAGCGTCACGCCCCGCGTGGGTAGGTAGAACTGGTGCAGTCCTTTACGAATGGTATATGCACCAGTACAAGTAGCCAACAATTAAACGCAACCCGCCTGCTTAGTGACGGAAATTGCGTACTTTCTCAAAACAGTTGGGCGACCCGCTTCACTTGCACTGAAGCAGGGCGCGGTAGCTCCGTCGTCCTGCGTGGTCGTAGGTAGCGGTTTTCTACTCCTAGGGATGCTGAGTCAGCCGCGTGGTGCAGTTCGTCATGTCGCATGTACGCGCGGCCTGTGCTGTGTGCGCTGCTCGTATCGTAACGTATGCATTGGAGTCATGACCGCCGCGCGCTTACAACTACGCTATAATTATCTACTGCTACTCTACTATACATCAATACCATGTACTGACAAGCCTGTACTATTTCAAGGGTTGTACAACTCATATCTTATTTTGATAAACACAAAGCCGGCTAACCTTCTTCCTTCTGCGTCGAACTAGTGGGGTCCGCCAGGGCCGATGCCTGCCAGGGGTGCGGGTTGTTCGAAAGAGATACCGTCGCCCCTGGCACACAGACAACTGAGGGAACACGGGTGGGTTTTAGTTAGTAAAAGTTTGACACGCCCTCCTGCTCCACCCAGAGCGGGAGAAGTTATTTGATGATTTCCCCCCTCAAAAAAAAAAAACCTTCTTTCTTATAACAAAAACACAGAATTATCTAAGTAAGTATACCTACCGTCTGTTACTATAACGATTGTATATCTTATGAGATCTACCTTCAACTACAAACGAAATCCCAATACTAAATACACAAAAAAAAAAAAATGTAATAGTTAGTGTGCGCTGCGTCGCGCACACACTACCCAACTAGCAAAAAATGTCATATACAAAAACTTTTCCAAAAAAAAAAACAACTGACTTCCAAAAAAATACTACAAAGTGAAAAATAACTTTAATTTCGGAAGTCGGTGTCTTTGGAGCTGTATTTGAATTTTTTGACACCGCCTTCCGAAATTAAAGCTATTTTCACTTTGTAGTGTTTTAAAAAACTTATTACAATTAACAATAACAAAACCATGATCAGCAAGACGACCAGTCACCACGAGCAGCACCCGTTCACAAGTATAACGCAAAGATCAGCCACTACCCCCCTCGCCATATTTGAGGGAAGGAGGCAACCCGACCCCCGACGCTACCGCAAGCAGTGACATCTAAGGGAGCATGACGAGCTTGCTGCCGGTTGCACTGGCAAGAATAACATGAATTGTCAAGGTCGCCAGCTAACTACATATTGCAATACTACTCATAAAAAAAAATATTGTAATGAGTAGATTAAGTCAACCATAAATGAAAATAAACTGAATTATACAGTCAAATAAAATAAGCGATTATATGAATTAACATAATGATATAACCTGTAAGTGGGTAAGCTAATTCTGGTAAAAGAACACAAACATTGTCTTGAGTTAATCACAGCGACCAACAATTCTTATCATTTAAGTAGTCGTCGATAGAATAGTATACCTTTGAACAGAGGGTGGATTTTACTTTAGCTTTAAACGCACTAAAATGCAAATATAACAAGGAAGAGGGTAGCTTGTTATAGAAGGTTATACCCAGACCAACAAATGAGTTATAAACCTACCTTATGAAGCCGGTGAAAGGGAACACGTAGTTTGTCCTTATTTCTAGTATTATTGTTATGAATATCACTGTTTTTAGTGTACAAGTGTATATTTGGCCTAATATAAGATGTTGGCGAAGATGAATTGCGATGCCACCGTGAAAATCCCAATATCTTTAAAAAAAATCTCTCAGAGAAACTCTAGAACCTAGTTGGTAAATTGCTCGAGCAGCTCGTTTTTGAAAAACAAAAATATTTTGAATGTCAGCAGCCTTGCCCCACAGCAGAATGCCGTAGGACATAACGCCATGAAAATAACTAAAATAAACTAACCGAGCCGCCGATTGTCTAACTTTCCTGACGGCGTAGGCGGCCGAACTGAGCCTTCCTGCTAGGCTTGGTATATGTAAACCCCACTCAAGTTTGGCATCTACTGTTAAGCTTAGAAAAACTGCCGAGTCTACAGTTTCAAGCACCTCATTATCTAAGAAAATGTTGGGTCCTAGATTCCAAACATTCGGTAAGGCGAACTTAATACATTTTGTTTTCTTGGCATTGAGAACTAGGTTATTTACGGTAAACCGATCCGTAACCATTGAGAGTGCACTGTTTACGTCGTCAAAATCTTGTCTGTGCCTGTCTACTTTAAAGATAAGAGAGGTATCATCAGCAAACAGTACAACGTCACAGATATCCTTTAAATAGAATGGTAAGTCATTAATATACACTAAGAATAAGAATGGACCTAGTATAGAGTAGTCCTAGGACCTAGTACTGTCATTATAATCAGATTTACCATCAGAATCAGAATCTTGATCAGCGGAGATATTTTTGGATCGAGAACACACTTTACTAGTAGACGGTTCACAAATTTCGTAATCAGTAGAAGCGTGAATATTTCCTATAGGACCCACACTTGTATTACTTGACCTAGAGTCAATGTAGATGTTGATTGTTTCAATCGTGTATACATCTTATTTACTTTCCGTCGGAAACCTCCAGTTCTTTAAAAAAATCTACCGATTATAGTCCATTTTCTCAAAATTAGGCAAATACGGTTATTGTTGTGACAAAATGGCGTTTACAGTGCTGTAAAAGATTTTATTGAACTTTCATATTACGCTGTATGATGGCTATCAAATAATGTTTAGAGCACCTTTAGTGCTGTAATAGATAATTTTAAAGTGTTTTCTCAACTTCAATAGTAAAGTCGAATGAAAGCCTTGCAGTAAGCTATCATATGACATTAAGTGCTGTTATAGTAACCGAGATGCTATTTTGTTGAATGAACAGCATTTACTCTACAATAAGGCTGTAATAATCAAGTGTCGAAAGATTGTGCCGTAAAAGCTAGTCTTATGACAAATTAGTAATTCAGTTGCTTTCAAAGAGCTTTTATAAGACTCACGGTTGCATGAAGGTGATCGAGAGATATCTTTATACGATTATCTTGTAAATGCGATATGAATTCATCGAGTCCACATTTACTCGACATGTTTATAGAACCAAAAAGCAATGAATGCTAAATAATCTAGAAAGCGGCTTTTATACGGCTTTTTGAAATAGTAGGATCTTCATACGGGTATTGTTCGATCCATAGTCGTGAGAGTAATTGCATAAACGATCTCTTTGCCAGCTGGGTAGTATCAGTATAGTAACATTAATCATCCATGAACCACAATGATCTTTGTAATGAAGCGCTGCACCTATCAACGATGAAAAGCTACTGCAGCGCAGTAAAAAGTAAATAGATACCTACGTTTAAATGAGGAGCCAGTTAACTATTGTGGCAAGTTGATATCCTGCTTACCTCGTAAGCCACCACTGAGATTGTCGGCGTGGCGTGCACCGGGTGTCCGTGATGCATGCGGTGCATGCTGTCCGGGCGGTCAAGGCGCGCCGAGCATCGACCGCACGATTACGACACGACGCTGTGACGCTGGTAACCGTGAGGACAGCGCTTTAACCTGTTTATTATAAATTAGGTTAAGTAGTGATAGTTACCGGGGGCGGCCGCCTGAGGTCACATATGATTAAACCGTCATAAATCGAGCGCTAAACACGCAAATATGCACTAATTAAATGCTTCTATTGAACTAATAAATAATTATCACATTGATCTGTAAAACACCAGATCCGTGAAACCGGTCGTAAGTTTGAAGGTGTTTACGTTCACATGAATTAACAACTCGGTGCCAACTTTTACGTAAGACTTTTATGTTTTTTTTAGTATCAGCAATTGGCTGGTACACACGGCTACACATCAAGCTATACATTTCCAGTTTATGCTGATCTCGCACTGTTCGGAAATCCTATACAATGCGAGATCAGCTTATACTGGAAATTTATATATAGCTTGATGTGTAACCGTGTGTACAATTAATCATGACATAAAATATTTCACAAAATTACTTTATTTATTACACAACTTATGGATGCGGCCACCATCATTTATGCACTAACTAGAAGGTGTAAGGGGCTTAGTACCGATACGTATGTTAGCACAAGAGCCGTTTTACTTCCACTTTAACTGGTCAAGCTAAGTAAATTAAACTCGTAAAAACGAATTCACCTGTAAAAATAGTTTTATGCCAATTATTCGTCATTACTCAATCAATTTTGCATTCCACAATGTGTTAATGTTTACCAGTTCCGCGATGTGGTACGGGACGAGCGGCCGGTGATGGGACCTCTCACGTCAGAAGTGGACGTCCACGCTCAGAGTCGTGTTAAGGGGTGCGATGGGGGTGGCCGCCCTGGGCTTAGCCCGGGGGGCGCCAAATCACTTTGACAATAATCAAGATAGTCAAGTGCAGTGGCGTAGCTACCGCCGTATCAGTCGTATCAATATTGCGGATGCGTGACGCGACGTGTGGAAGCAAAAAATCGTAAAATGTTTTCCAAAACCTCAAATTCTTCATATGTAATGAGTAAAGACCTAATGAAAGTTAACAGAAAAAAATACGTTAAATTTCGTGCATTCTCTTAGTAACATCACTATCACAGTAGAAACACTATTGTTTACATAATAGGTACCTACATTTCATTTTAAATTTTACTTTAAAGATTTATAAGATATTAAAACACTAAAATACTGTAAATTTAAAATGAATATGCTAAACAGTGCACAATTAATAATAATAACTTTCTACAAGACTCAATAAAATTGTAAATAACTTGTTTAATAAAATGTATAGTGTTAATAATGTAAATCGTCCAATAAATAATATATTAATATAACTTAAAACCTTACTACCTTAAATACTTACTACCATAAAACAAATGATACTATTTTAATGATACTATTTTAATTTAATATTATTATTTTGCTTAACGAAAAGCGCCTTCATCCTCTCTCCTATTAAAAATTAACTGCTGTGCCAGATAGGGTCCATAATTGATTCGATGTTTTAACATACCAGCTGTTATACGTACACATTATGGAATGCAATAAAGTATTTGAGTATTGAGTAGGTATATGAATGCTCCCATTTTTACTCGCTTTTGCATTCTCTTTGTAAAGTTACGATGAAAAATTACCTATACCGGTCCAGAATGCTCCAATATTTGGGGTCGCTCGCTCGCTTTTTGATAACATCATGTCCGAGTCAGAAATTCAGAATGCTCCAATTCTATCTCGCTTCGCTCGCTCTTGCATTATCTAAGTAAGATCTCAATGATAGCATTAACAGCAGTAGCCCAAGTCAGTATGCTACTTTATTTATTTTGTACCAAAACTATAGGTACTTTTTTTTTACCTTCCCTTATCAGAGAACCCCTTGTACAGAGACTAGAGGCTATTTACTGAAACAGTTTACCTAGGATTAAATGCACACGATTACCTAGTAACGTAAGTGCTTTGGGCACGCCACGATAGCGGCGGTAAGTCCCCTCTTTGAGGAGTGGCTTGAGAGGCGGCACGGCGTCCTCACCTTCCGCCTGAAGCAGGTCCTCACCGGACACGGTTGTTTCGGGAGGTTCGTGTTTCACATAAGGCGGGAGGAAACACCCGGGTGTTTCCACTGCGAAGATCGCCCTGAGGACACGGTGGAGGTCTGGCCGGCTTGGGCGGAGCACCGCCGTGTCCTCGTGGAGGCGATCGGCGGCGGCGATCTCTCGCGTCCGGCCCTGGTCCAGGCCATGGTACGGAGTGAGAGTGCATGGTTAGCCGTCACCTCTTTCTGCGAAGCAATAATGCTCGCGAAGAGGGAGGCGGTGCAAGTGCGGTAGAGGCAGTATATGCGCCCTCACGGCCGTAGTCGCCACGGGAGGCGCCCTGGGCGTCGGGAATCCCAGGCTGATTCCCGGCCACCGTAGGCGTGGGCTTGCGGACGGTGAGTAAAGGGTAGCTCGCTTTCCGGTAAGGACCAAGCCCGGGTCGACGGTGCGTTGTGTTCCACGCGCGCTTCAAAGAGATGTCAGCACCAACTCGTGGGGTCCGCAAGGGCCGATGCCTGCCAGGGGTGCGGGTTCTTCGAAAGAGATACCGCGGCCCCTGGCACACAGGCAACTGAGGGAACACGGGTGGGTTTTAGTCAGTAAAAGTCTGACACGCCCTCCTGCTCCACCCAGAGCGGGAGAAGTTATTTGATGATTTCCCAGCCAAAAAAAAAAACGTAAGTGCTTACGGCAAAGTCAAACTAAAAAACGACATATTATCATCATCATCATAGCGGGCACTACAATCAAGCTATACCCCGGGCGCAGATTTATATTCGCCCGGCTCTGTCCACGCTCCACGGTACGATGATATTGATGACCCATCATACACCTCATCCATCGCTTTCCTTCAGGTGTGATAAAGGCCGATACAGCAATAAATAATAATCTCTCAAGTTCTCGTCCGAGGGGCTAGTTTTGAGTCCAACCACGTACGTCATTTAAAGATTGACACTATCGCAGCACCGCCGTTGCGCTAGTTGCAGCGGAGAGCATATTTGTTTGCCCCCTTTATTATTAACCAAAAAAAACCGAAAGAAATCTATTATGATATCTATTAGCCGTAAACTGAGAAAACTAAGCCAAGGCGCGGCTCGAAGCCGGGGGGGGGGGGAGGCAGAGTCGGTGAAACTCTGAGACAAACAATGACGATGTCACTCACAAAATTAAATAGGTATATTATTATCTCCTACGAGCAAAAACCTAAGCATAGAGTAACGACAAGTGGATGATATAGCAGTGTGTGCCAGTGACCGGAGCCAGCCTACATCCTCCCCTCGCCCCCCGTCACCAGCTCGCTATTGTTACAGTTGTTAGTCAATAGTAACTACTTTTCTCTTTGCCTTTAACGACTTGCACTTGATGACAATATATATGTTACATCTGATTGTCGCACACAGAACTAAGAATGGATGCAATTTACCACTTTATTATTATGAGTAAGTACGTACTACATGGGGGCTGCCACATGTAACAGGTTTCGAATTCAGCACTCTATCGGTCATGCGCCACCGACCCACTGCTGCAGATAACTCGATGTGGCTTGTAGTAATAGGGCGCTTGAGACAAATAAGGGTCGCGCAATCAAAGTCGTGGACAGGTTACCGTTAACTGACTTTACAACAATGTTAATTGATGTGACATATCACACGCGCCACAAATGTCGCGGCCGCCAGGACCTTCAGCGCGACTTGCGGCCGTCGACCGGCGACCAGGCCGCCACGTCACCGCGCGCCTGTTGCGTGCGTGAATACGTCTGCGACCGTCGACCGGCGACCAGGCCGCCACATCACCGCGCGCCTGTTGCGTGCGTGTGTACGTCTGTGACCTGCGACCGTCAACTGGCGACCAGGCCGCCACGTCACCGCGCGCCTGTTGCGTGCGTGTGTACGTCTGCGACCGTCGACCGGCGAAAAGGGCCGCCACGTCACCGCGCGCATGTTGCGTGCGTGTGTACGTGTCTGCGACCTGCGACCGTCGACCGGCGACCAGGCCGCCACGTCACCACGCGCCTGTTGCGTGCGTGTGTACGTCTACGACCGTCGACCGACGACCAGGCCGCCACGTCACCGCGCGCCTGTTGCGTGCGTGTGTACGTCTGCGACCGTCGACCGGCGACCAGGCCGCCACGTCACCACGCACCTATTGCGTGCGTGTGTACATCTGCGACCTGCGACCGTCGACCGGCAACCAGGCCGCCACGTCACCGCGCGCCTGTTGCGTGCGTGTGTACGTCTGCGACCTGCGACCGTCAATCGGCGACCAGGCCGCCACAACACTGCGCGCCTGTTGCGTGCGTGTGTACGTCTGCGACCTGCGGCCGTCGACCGGCGACCAGCACCCTAATTGCGTAACTCACGATTAACCATAATCGGTTTCGTTTTGAAACAGATGGCTAAACCATTGCTTCATATGTTCGAAAAATGCGTCTGCTCAGCAACGTAAATAACGCAATGAATATTGTGGAACTGTCAAAATGAAACCGATTATGATTAATCGCGTGTTACGCAATTAGGGTGCAGGTCGCCACATCACCGCGCGCCTGTTGCGTGCGTGTGTAGGTACCCGCGACCTGCGACCTGCGACCCGCCGCCTCTTCTTTGCTTGACGTGTTCATTATATTCGCTAATTATTGCGTAGCCACAGTAAATGATTTACGATGACTTATCTTAGACAGGGTCGAATATACAAAGTTACAGAGGGTCATAAAATTACAATATTTTATTTAGCAAGTGAGTGGTTGCGCGCCGCCTGGCACTGAGCAGCACACGAGTCGCAGAAGGTCCATGCACGAACTACGGACAACACAGCTGAGCGCAACGCGACAGGAGTTCGTCCTGAGCTGCGTGCAATAGCATGAAGTATACATAATGGAAGGATCAGTGTCATGTACTGAGTACAATTGTATACCATTTGGTTACCACCCAACGCGTAGTCGCGATAAGTCACTCGACCACCGCATATCGATGTGTTGGGCCGTTTTAACTAGATTATTAGATTATGCTATACATAGGTCTTATGACGTAAGAATTATGTAGATATGCCTACTAATACCTACATGGTACACTAGACGCACAAAAAAGGCTCCACTCTAAACAGACCTACTTACTAAGATTACATCATAACAGCTGTATGTGTGATGGTGTATGAATGTGTGTTTGTGTGTGTGAGGCGTACTTGTTAGTCAACAATCATAACGGAAGCTCCTCACACCGACTAATACACAGGGTGATTGGAAGATGGGTGCAAAGCTTTAAGGCGAAGATAGTACAGACAATTTAGAACCATTTAAGCCATGGTTGTCTTAGACTAAGTCTTACCAAATATTTTTAACCAAATTTTTAAGTTTTTTTTCGGAAATTCTCAAAATTTAATGTAAACTGCATAATTATGGCCAAATTGAATGATAAATGAATTCATTTTTTATTTATTTAATTAAAGTAATGTGTAAGCAATCAAGCAAAACATGTTTTAGGCTTCTGTGTCATTAGACATTTTTTTTACAGACATTTAAAGCTCAGAAAAAATAAAAAAATTGTACAATACGTCTTTTAAACCTTATTTAAAAAAAAAATTGGTAAGACTTCGTCTAAGACAACCATGGCTTAAATGGTTCTAAATTGTCTATACTATCTTCACCTTAAAGCTTTGCACCCATCTTCCAATCACCCTGTATAACTAATCTATCAATCGGTAATTCAGTACATTGTTACTGTTATTGTTGGAATATCGCATCTTACGTAAATGTTTATTTTATGTACAATACAGTTAAACGCCAACGTATCGTGCGGTAATTTTTATAGGTGTTTAAAGATGTGTTTAAGTACAGAGGCCAGTACAACAAGCTACCCCAATCTGTCAAATTTCTTTGATGGTTTTTCAACTTTATTACAAACGAATAAGGTTCATGTTGAATTGAGGGAATTTGACAGATTGGTACAGCATGATGTGCTGGCGTCTGTACGTACAATCAGCACCGTGCACGACTGCTTGATGTTGATGTAGTTTGTTCTGAGGAGTCACTACCTTGACTTATATACCTACAGTCTCACTGGTCCCTCTAACACAATTATCTGACCTATTTTTTCAGTGGCGGACCCAGGGTTATTAATCGAGTTGGTTTAATATTGAATAGAGTTATTTTTAACAATTGACGGAAACAGAGGGGTTTTATAAGTTTAACGTGTATATCTGTGTGGCATCGTAGCTCCCAAACGGCTGAAGCAATTTTGTTTTTTTTTTTTGTTTGTTTGAAAGGACCTTTCAAACAAACCAAAAAATCATGAAATGATCGAGAGTGTTCTTAGCTTCTTCAATAAAAGTTACTCAGCCGTTTGAAGACTATCAGCTGTTTTCTAGTTGATGAAGAGATATGAGCAGCTTCCATAGGTTTTATGGAGGTTTTATATTTTGTTATTTCAATTAAATTAGAAGAACATAACCTATGATAACCTTGAACTGATGCTACAGCAGCACCTGGAATTTTCAGGATACCCAATTCCCTCACCTACTACCAGCAGATGTGTCGTAGTCCACTCAATCTATGTGATTCTTTCCTCGAAAGACCATTTCAGACACAAATCTACATGGTCTTCACATGATCTGACCAAGATTTTGTCTGGACTTTAAAAGAGACAGGACTTTGTTGAAGGAATCAGATAGGAATAGGCCGACCTCATCTAGTTTTTAAAATATGATTGACGTGTAAAAGTGTTTGTACAAACCTACTTACAGAAATAACATCATTTATTATTGGAATGGTCTCAATGACTAGGTTAAAGATGGTGTCCCCTTGTTTCGCAGACAGAAATTTCACAGAATTTCTTTTCCCAGAAAATGTTTCTTAAAATATTTGGTCCTTGTATTTTTATTTCGAATATTATTGTTTCAAAGAATATTTACTGGAATGAAACATATTTCACAGAAACACAATAAGTAGGGTATTTTACTATATACGAGAAAAAATCTAAAAATATATTATTGAGATAGCTTAGGCAAAATGCAGTCGAAAAATGTTAGTTTTAGTTCATGAAACAACAAAATAAATTTTAAAATTCAATTTAAAGATTTCAGTTTTTTAAATCTGTTTTTGAACACCATGAAATAGTAGCCGCCATGTTATTTCGTCATACGGCATGTCAACTGAGCAACTTTGTACTTTTATTATTTTGGTAACCAAAGTAATTTTTATTTAAATCATATTTTGCATTCGGGAACAGCAAACCAACGATAAGTAGAAAAATAACAATTTTTTTAAATTATAAACAATTGTCATAATCAAAATCAAAATATTTTATTTCACATAAGCCTGCATGGGCACTTATGAAACGTCAGAAGCTAGGTGCACGGTTCCAATTTGTCGTTTCCTATGGAGAAGAGCCGGCAAGAAACTCCACGGTTACTCTTTTAAAAATAATTGGCTTTTACAATGTTTTCAAATTACAGTGATAATAGGTATGGGAGGACAGTGCAGGCCAGTCAATAAGTACCAGGTACTTTTTTTTTTTTTTTTTTTTTTTTTTTTTTTTTTTTTTTTTTTTTTTTTTTAGCTTGTAGCGTCCCACTGCTGGGCAAAGGCCTCCCTACTCTCTTTCCACCTCTCTCTATCCAAAGCTGACAAGGACCAATCTTTATTAAAAGAGTCCAGCTCATCCCGCCATCTCCGTCTGGGCCTGCCGCGATGTCGTTTGCCACTAAGCGGGACCCACTGGGTCGTAAGTTTGGGCCATTGATCGTCTGACATACGGCAGATGTGTCCAGCCCAATTCCATTTGAGCGTGGCAGCTTTCCGAGTGACATCAGCTATTTTCGTAATGGAACGGATTGTTGTATTCTTAACCCGGTCCACAAGTTTGATACCCAGAATACTCCGTTCCATAGCTCTCTGGCAAACCTCGAGCGTGGACCTCTGCTGAATTGTCAAAGACCATGTTTGAGAACCATATGTGAGGATGGGGAGAATACATACGTCGATGAGTCTTCTCTTGAGCGATAGAGGAAGGTCGCCCTTCATTAAATCTTTCATAGCCCAATAGCTCTTCCAGGCATTTTCGGTGCGTCTTGCAACTTCTTTGTTTTGTCTTGCCTGGAAAGAGACTATTTGGCCGAGATAGAGATACTCATCGACATATTTAACCTCCCCACCCGCCACGGTGATTCTTCGATGTACGCTGTTCGTCATCAACTTGGTCTTTGACATGTTCATTTGAAGTCCGACCTCTAGGCTTGCCGTGCTAAGATCTTCTAGCATCTGAGTCAACTCGGAAACTGAAGACGAAAAAAGGACAATATCGTCGGCAAAACGGAGATTGGATAATCTCCTATGTCCAACCATAATGCCCCTTTCTGCCCAGCTTGCTGCCAGCTTTCTGAAGACATCTTCCAGTACGGCCGTGAATAATTTAGGAGACAGCGGGTCTCCTTGTTTGACTCCTTTACCAGGTACTTAGAGGAATTAAAATACAGAATAGAAAAACGTCTACAAATCTAGTCTCTAAGGCCTACAACGTTCTCTCATTCACAATATGTAAAAGAATCTACCTATGTATATAAAAAAACAACCGACTTCCAAAAAAAACACTACAAAGTGAAAAATAACTTTAATTTCGGAAGTCGGTGTCTTTGGAGCTGTATTTGAATTTTTTGTCACCGCCTTCCGAAATTAAAGTTATTTTTCACTTTGTAGTGTTTTTTTGGAAGTCGGTTGTTTTTTTTTGGAAAAAGTTTTTATTTTTCACTTTTTAGTGGTGCACATGTGCTTACCCCTTCACAGCATACCGGCGTGATGTTATGTTATGAACTGGTGTAAGCAATAGACAGAGATGAGATTTCAGCAATCCCAGTACATTTGCTATCTTTATTGAGGAGTTCCGTTGCCTATCTCCAAAGTTCTTCATCAAATCTTCACCAAATTGAAATGAGACCACTACGAGAAAGTATTCTTCGAAAACATACCTAAATCGCTTTGTGTGCCTATAAAATTTGAAGAGTTCTCTCTATTTCTCCAGGATCCCATCATCAGATCCTGACTTGATGATCATGGGACCACCTGGGAAGTATACCCTTTCAAACAAAAAAAACAAAATCCAAATCGGTCCAGCCATCTTCGAGTAATCGGGGAACATACATAAAAAAAAAAAAAAACAAAAAAAAAAAGGTTCCGACGAATTGATAACCTCCTCCTTTTTGAAGTCGGTTAAAAAATGAATCTATTTGAACCAAGTGACATGATTTCGATGACAGTCACTAATAATAGACAGAAGTAAAATTGACGTATAATGTCAAATAATGACGAGAATATGTCAGTCATTGTAAAAAATAAAAAGAATAAAAATTAACATTGCAATTTGGGAGCAGTTAATAGACTTTCACACAGTTTTGCTGTTAATGAGGTACCAGGGGAGCCACATGTGCAGAAGGAATTAATGCCAAACTTCCCTGTCTTCAACGTAGTCTTTTATCTTATAATATGATTTTTTAATAAGGACACGTTTGATGTGAGTTTTAAACTTTCCATCGCTAAGTTCTGTAACCGATTTTGGCAATCTGGCAGCATACAAAATATAAGCGCATTTGTTTTTAGCAAATTGACGTCATACCCACAGAGCAATATGGCGTCTACTGCGTCCAGCGTTTTCGTCAAATTACGCGCGAAATTTGAAAATGTAAAATTTTATGCATTTTTAAGGCACTAATCGATTAAGTAAAAATTTTGTGTTTTTTTTAGTGGTTTATTAGGACTCTAGAATCTAAATAAGACACTTTTCAAAAATGAGTTTAATACCCTATTCAGTTAATTTAATTAAGTCCGCCTTTGTACCTATTTTGTGTGCGAGAAGCTTAAATAAATAAATAATTTTTTAACGTATATTGTTTGTTCGGTGTATTTCTCCAAGGTATGTTATTTCAACGAATTAAAATATTGTCTTAAAAAGTCAATATGTTAATACTACAAAAGTTAGTGACAGAAACGAATCGCTGCAAAACCGAGTCCACGTAGTCTTGTTTGCCCTACCCCTAGAGTGTAATTTAATCTGCGTAGGTGCGGAAGGGCGAGGCAGCCCGCGAGCTGAGGAGCCGAAGCTGCGGCCCAACAAACAAACTAAGCTTATAAAATTAAGTCTATAAGGTCTAAACTCTTATACTTGTTATAAAAGAGCATTTATTATGTCAATGTTCTTTATAGTGGCATATTATTAGAAGATTTGGCTAATATTACCTTTAATCTTATAATTTGGCTGGGTTAACGTTAATAAATCAAATTAATACGGCTACAATAAGGGTTCAAAATGTGTTCTTCTTATAGAGGCTAGTTACATTGCTTTTTAGCCATATAATATTCAAAGTAATTTAAAGGCTTTTAACATGGTAAATTATTCTTAGAAAAGTAATGCACAAGGTAACTATGACGCTTTTTAACTTATAGGAGCATTTGATAAGACGTCTATCCAACAAACAAATTCTAAGATTTTATATGATCTTTACAAGGAGGAAAGCAATCCGTATTCCCTTGTACAGTGATTATAAAGATATTATTCTCTATATGGTTACATTAAAAAGTTTTACATAACTAGATTCGCCATTTTGAAGTACAGCAGATTGTGTGAATTAATTACGGAGCGGAATTTACATTTAAAAAATGGATTCAAAAGACTGGAAGAAGTTTAAAAGGAGCGGTGGTTACAGAAGAAAAGTAAAAAAAGTCTACGAAAACATGGTTGTGAGCATTAAAACCACCGCCTCTACTCCTATGATGCTACAAAATGACCAAGCCGATACCAACGAATCAGCCAGTGGTTCCGCAGAGGATTATTTTATAGAAAATAAGAATGAAAAGGAAACCAGTGAGGAAGAATATAATTGTAGCGATAGTGATATAGACATATTTTTAAATGAAGAGTTGAAGAATATTGATATTCGTAGTGATATCAGAGAATGGGCAGTGAAATTCAACATTTCCCATATTGCTTTAAGTGACTTACTAAAAATATTACATCATGTAATGCCAAACAAAATGCCATTGGATGCGCGTACATTACTCAAAACAAATAAAGTAGACATATGCATTACTGAAATCGGTACTGGACATTATTGGCATAATGGATTACTTACACAATTACAAAAAACCTTACAAAACTATGAAGTGCCCAAGAAAATAACCTTGAATTTAAATATCGATGGTTTACCGATACATAAAAGCTCGAATCATCAACTCTGGCCAGTACTGTGCAACATTACTGAAATTAAAAATATATCTCCTATCGTGGTGGGAATATATGAAGGGAAATCAAAACCTGCCGATTTAAACTTATATTTAAATCCTTTTGTCAATGAAATGAAGCAAATTGAGAATGGTTTCACAATTACCACTTTAACTGGAGAACAAAAGACGATTGAAGTTAGTATAAGAGCATTTATATGCGATTCACCTGCGAGGGCTCTTATAAAAGGTGATGTATACCTAAATTTTATGTGTATCTCAAATATAAACAAATATTATACTGTTTATAAGTGGATGACATTCATAATTATACTTTTCTTTTTTTTTGCAGGTGTTTCTAATTTCAACAGTAAACACGGATGTTTGAAATGCACTGTGGTTGGTGATTATTCACATTTGTCACATACAGTAATATTCCCGAAAATAGATTGTCCTAAAAGAAACGATGAAGACTTTCGCAATAAGAAATATGGACTACATCATAAAGTTGATTCACCTCTACTTCAATTGAAAATTGATATGGTAGAAAATTTTCCGGTTGGTGATTCACTGCACCTTATAGACCTCGGAGTTATGAAACGTTTAATAATGGGATGGCGAGATGGAAATTTTATTAATAAACGTACTAAGTGGTGTAATCGTGATATTGAAAAAGTGAACGCGTTTTTAGTAACTATTAAGTTACCCAAAGAAATACACAGATCTGTTCGGACTGTTGATGTTCTATCACATTGGAAAGCTTCTGAATACCGCACTTTTTTATTATACCTGAGTTGGGTAATACTGAAGCATGTTTTAGATTCTGACGCATACAAACACTTCCTTTGTTTATTCTGTGCCATCACAATTTGTTCTAACGAAAATCATTTTAAGTTTTTACGTCTAGCACAGGCGTTATTAAATTCATTTATAAAAAATTATGCAAAATATTATGGAAAGGATTATATTACAAGTAATGTGCATAATTTATCACACCTCGTTGATGAGGTCCGAAAATTTGGCACTTTACAAAGTTTTAATGCTTACCCTTTTGAGAATAAACTCCAAATTATCAAACATATGTTAAGACAGGGAAATAAGCCTCTAGCACAAGTAGCTAGAAGATTACACGAAAGAAATGAAGTCGAGATTGAGACTTACAGTAAAAATAAAATGAAATATCCGTTTGCAAAACAGTGCAACAGCAAAAATGGATCTATATTGGTACTGCATTTTGAATCTTTTATTTTATCTTCCCAAAAACACGATAAATGGTTTTTAACTACGGACGAACAAGTTATAGAAATAAGAGCAATACACATTAATGAAACTGAAGACATACGACTAGAAGGATACCGCATGGATAATTTAGTTGACGCCTTTGACTACCCCTTAAAGTCTTCATTCATTAATATTTATAAATGTGAAGACTACATCTATGGTAAATCAAAAAAATTATATGACTTTTCATGCGCTGACATTAAATGTAAATTATTAAATGTAGAATATAATTCGGTATTGTATTTTACACCATTAATCCATACTTTGTAAAATAAAACAACTAATTTGAAAATCACGTATTTTTATTAAGTAGGTATAATTTTTTCTAAGCTATCATGCCGCCGTATTTAGAGAAAAAATAAAAACATATCACCGCCGTATTTAGAGGAAGAGTGGCTCTTAAATCGGGCATTGTATAAAGGAAGGCTAATTTTGTATTTGTTGGTTTAAGGACTGACCTCAATATTCTCTTAGTAAGCCCGCGAAACAGTTGGTGGGTTCACAATAGAAATCGCTGTTTGAACATAACATAACCTGTGAATGATGCCTGATTTGGGAGCTATCTCTTGGTCTTTTAATATCTAAACTAGTTTTTTAAGCTTTACTTAAGACAGGACTTCAATCATCAGTCTTTCTAACAACAATTTAAAAATAAAAATAATAATTAGGTAACTTAGGAATTAACATAAGCGAACAAGGTCGCGGGAAACAGCAAGTTTATAATAAAACAGTAGAGAAACTTAGCATGTTGTTACATAGTAATTATAGAATATAGTTTTACTTATATACTAGTAGGAAAACTATCAACCATCATCAATAGATATTTTTATTCAGTGTTTACAAGTAAAAATACCCTTTTCTGATGTGTTTTGAACACAATAGTATTTAAGAAAACGGTACAAAATCAGTCTCGTAACTTATCAAGCTATTAAATCCTAACCTTCTTACTTCTAAGAAGTAGAAACCTAATCATTAATCATAATCAGTCATAAAATTATTACAATAATAAACACTTTTCGTACATTCAAATATCGATGGTTGCAGGGACTAAAATTATCAGTATGATTATTTTGCGATTGCGGCTTTATTCCCCGCAACCATCAATGTATAAAACTCAAAATAAAATTAAAAAATAAATGTCTGTAAGTAGAACAGACTAACAATTACAATAAGTCTTTGGTAATTTTAGTTTTAGGTATTATTAAAGACTAGCTAATAATGGTAATAGTCTTAGTAAGTATAGAACGTATCAAAATAATAAGTAGACAAAAAAAGGTTCTTTCAAGTGAGTTCTTTAAACAGATGACTTCGGGTCATCATCATCATTGTCTGGACCAGACTTTTCAACAACTGGCTCTGAGCGGTTTTCTGAACCAGAGCTAGACGTCCCAACAGCTAGTAATGATACATCTGAGTTGTTTTCTGGTGAAAAAGTTCTAGTCATGGGTAAAGATGGCTGTGTTTCGTTACACAAGTTCTTACGCTTTGCTTTTATTTTTGGTCGATTTTTGGTTCTAGATGTTCGTTCTTGTTTGCTTTCGTTGCGCTGACGTGAGTTTTTCAGGATATTTTTGAAGAATTGATGGCAGTCTAATAAGGAAAATGAACTATCCGACTCATGAATAATATCAAAAAAGAAATTTATGATTTTAGTGTGGCTTTTAAAGCAAATCTTTTGTTCAGAAGTTCGCGATCCTCCAGCCCAGCTACACTGGAGTAAAAAGCATCTGCTAAACATTGAATCGACCAATGCATACGCGTTATTTACCCCTCGACCTTTTCCTTTCCCACAAATAATTGAAAAATTCTTTTTCCATTCTTCTTCTGTCTCTGGATTTTCCAATACTTTTTCAAAATTGTTTAGCTCGTGTTCACTTGTAATAGTTTGTATGTTTGCTTTTTGTTTATTATTTTCCGCACGGCTAAACTGATTCATTACATGTTCAAACTGAACACTAATATTGGATAAGCCGAGTAAAATAGACTGTACGCTTTCATTGATAAATTTCCTTTCATCTTGTTGGGCTTTGATATTTTCAGTAATTTTTTCGTTAAGAGTTTTGTAATTTTCTTGCAAAGTTTCTAATTTTGCCAAAACCATTAAATTTAAGGAGGCAGCGTTATCAATTTGTGTTTCGGAAGTCACATTTTGTTGAGCGTTGGAATCAGTACTAGTTGGTGAAGGTTGAATTACTAATAGTGTGTGTTCTATATTTGTTGGTTCATCAGGTTGTGTCACATTTTGTTGAGCGTTGGAATCTGTATTGATGGCTGGAGATTGAATTGCTATCAGTGAGTTTTCTGAATTTTTTGTTTGAAAAGGTTGACAGAATACATCATTTTCCTTCATTGCAACTGCTCCGACTGTTTTATTCAATGCTCCTGACGAAATATTTTCATACTGCAAGAAAAATACAAACCAATGAGTTAAAAATCGCAGTAGAAAGCAATCACATGGTTGTGAAAATTTAGCGTAGTAGCATAGAGGCATGTTAGTGCCAATACTAATGTATGGCAGTGAAAGTTGGGTATGGCAGAAGATGCATGAGATTAGAATACATGCAGTAGAAATGAGAGCGTTGAGGAGTATGATTGGTGTAAAAGTGAGTAACAGGTTTAGAAATAGTGTATAAGAGAATGTTGCGGAATAAAGGATGATGTAGTGACTAAAATTGAGAAAGGAATGGTGGGGTGGTTTGGTCATGTTGAGAGGATGAATGAAAGGAGACTGACGAAAAAAATCTACAAGGAGAAAGTGAGCGGGAACGTTGGAAGGTGAAAGTCTAGGCGAACGTTCCTGGACCAAATCCAAGTCGTAAAATAAAGGCCAAGTCAAAAGAAACAGCTGACAAGCATGTATGAAAGGATCGATGAGAGTAGAAGAAGCGAGGGAAGTATGTTAAGATCGTAGCAAGTGGAAGGATGTGGTCTCTGCCTACCCCTTCGGGATAGAGGCGTGATCTTTATGTATATGTATGTGTGTGAAAATTCAATTTAGGAGCGCTGCATACCCAGGCCTAGGGTGTTATGTGAAAGAATAATCAAAATCGGTACAATAGTACAACCTGTATTATGCAATGAATGAAATAAACGTGTGTTTCTACTACAAAGATCGCCCGTCTGCCCGGCTTGGGCGGAGCACCGCCGTGTCCTTGTGGAGGTAATCGGCAGCGGTGATCTCTCGCGTCCGGCCCTGGTGCAGGCCATGGTACGGAGCGAGAGTGCATGGTTAGCCGTCACCTCCTTCTACGAAGCAGTAATGCTCGCGAAGAGGGAGGCGGCGCACATGAGGGAGAGGCAGTATATGCGCCCTCACGGCTGTAGTCGCCGCGGCAGACGCCCTGGGCATCGGGAATCCCAGGCTGATTCCCGGCCACCGTAGGCGCGGGCTTGCGGACGGCGAGTAATGGGTAGCTGGCTGTCCGGTAAGAACCAAGCCCGAGTAGACGCGACGGCGCGTTGTGTTCCACGCGCGCCTCAAAGAGATGTCAGCATCGAGTAATGGGCCCGCAAGGGCCGATGCCTGCCAGAGGTGCGGGTTGTTCGAAAGAGATACTGCGGCCCCTGGCACACAGGCAACTGAGAGAACACGGGTGGGTTTTAGTCAGTAAAAGTCTGACACGCCCTCCTGCTCAACCCAGAGCAGGAAAAGTTATTTGATGATTTCCCAACCAAAAAAAAAAAAACGCCTATATTAGTTACTTTATACCGAAGCTAAAAATACATACTTATTTTGATTTAAAAACAAAATTACTACACCGATGTCAATAAAATTTACGTGGGTACTGTGTCGGGGATGCCACGAACACACACACACACAACACGTACATAAAGACACCCAGACTCAAGAACAGAAATTTAAATTCATCATTAAAATATCTGTATTTCTGTGAAAGTTTACTTACCATAAAGCAATCTTGAACAAGTTGATTAAACGTCATTTCTTTTTGGTTTGTCACATAATATAATTGCTCAGTATCTGTTTCTGTGTCAGACTTCTTACACATTTTGTCTAATTCCTGTTCCGCTTCAAGAAAAGTAATCAAATTAGATCTCTTCACTTTGCAATTAATTTTTCGCCAGTTATTTTCAGGATACGAATTTTCAACTCTTCTTAATTTGTTTTCGTTATATCTGGGCCAGTGCAGAACGCCATCTTTTTCCCAATTACTTGGTACTGCTAATAGTTTTGAGTTCCCCTTTTCAAACGTCTTTACAATTTTGTATGGCATTGTTAAAAAATCTGAAAAGAAAAATTATTTTTTTTACCTAAAACAACATACTACCTGCATAATAATGTCTCGTAGGTACACACGTGGCTTCATGCAATGATCTTCTGCTCACTGTAGTAGGTATTAACTATTGGTAGATAGTTAAAAATCCGCATCGCCTCTCATACTGTACGTAAAGTACAATAGACATTACCTATAGTTATTACTGAACAATATTCGTTGTACTTTCTACTATGATAAATAACCTAAGAATCGAAATAAATACCTATTTAGCATAGCACACGGTCAAGACTCAAGACGTTGCTTACGCGTTCGCATACGCCCGCCCGTCTGTCGCGAGCTCGCGAGTGACACTAAACAAAGACAAACACACGCGGACACGCCGACCAATGACTGATTTCGTACCGTAGTTGTGGGGGAAGGAGATGAATATATCTCAACTGGTTTTGCACAATGTGCAAACTACTAAACTTAAAGAAATATTTACCAACAACACTTACCTAGTAATAATGACCGTAATGTTTTATTGAGATATATTATTAACAATTAATTAAGAATTACAATACTCGCATTCATCTTCAATAAAGTGGTCGTAAATCAAATACTCTTTACAATTTTGACACAAAATGAAACTGAATTGTTGCAAAGCCTTTATGTTTTCACGACTTATCACAAAGTGTAAAGGTAAGCTAGAAAGGGTCGGATATGTACAATTAAAACATTCCTTTCTTAGAATAAAATGTGTCCACTTCCATGGCCATCGCATATTATGTAAATTAAGATCTTTTCTTTGTAGAAATTTGTCAACATCTGCCAATAGGTATACTACCATTGCAATATCTGCGGACAAACATATTATATATATAATTATATTCTTTATTGTGTACTTACAATTGTAATTATATTTCAAACTAAAAACTAGTGCACAAAAGCAAGCATATCCCTATAAAGAGATCTCTTCCAGCCAACCCAACCATAGTGAAACATACATTTTATACATATGGGAACAAGACTAGCTAGGTACAGGATTTTGTTCGTGAGAAAGGAACCCTAACGATATGTAAAATGGCGATAGCATAAGCACTAAATGATGCCATTATAAAGTCTTCACTCTCATAGACTCCTTGTAGATGATATGCGAATCGTTTTGCTCTCATAATAGCACTGTTTTTAACATGACTAAATAATTAATAACGTTTGTAGCACAAAAACAGCTTAAATTCAAGGGCGGGTGGATACTACAACACACAGCGTACCACATTTTATCATGCATTTGAATTCCCATACACTTTTCACTATAAACGAGCACATAAATCAGGTAAATAAACTACATAAAATAATAACTCACCGTTCACTTTTCAGTAAAATGGTTGACGTTTCTCTTTATTCGCCAAACTGTTGCGAAAATGTAAATCACTAAAAAAAAGACTTATTGCAGAATCACAAACAGACGGCTATAAGGGCCTACGGCTTTTTACGAGCCTTTGATTTGCCGCAATGAGTTTAACTCCCTTGTATCGGACCATAATAAAACACGTATATGGGTGATCGCCCTTATTAACGCTTTCTAAATGATTCTTACAAGTGTATTGGCCTTGTTCCTTGTCATAATATAACACGTATAAGGAAAAAAATCGGACAATAAAGCAACTATAAGGGGGGTATAAGGTTAATATCTTTATAATTTGTGCCCAAACGCACCCTTATTAGCGATAATGCGGCTCCTATAAGAATATTATTTTTGGCAATATAAGCCACTACAAGGGCAATTTTTGTTTGTTGGGGGTGGTGAGCGTGAATACCACCTGCGTCGATAACCTCGCGTGGTACCGCCGGAGCCCCGCAGCGCCGAAGCCGTGACAGAAAGCATGCCTGCGGCATGTTGCATGCTTGCTTGCATGCTGCATACTTGCTTGCACGCTGCATGCTTGTTTTCACGCTGCATGCTGCATGCTCGCTTGCAACATGCAAGCAGTAGGTTTGGTTAGAGTAGGTTTGGTAGGAACTGAGACCCCCAACAGAAATTACCAACAACAATAATAAGAATAAAACTTTTTCCCAAAAAACCAAACAACCGACTTCCGGAAAACACTACAAAGTGAAAGATAACTTTAATTATGGAAGTCGTTTGTTTTTTTTATTTTTCACTTCTTAGTTATAGTACCTACCCCACACCAATTCGAAATTTCACTATCCTTGGGGTCAAAACAATGCATGTTTATGCGATAGCAGGAATCGCGGTTGATTTGCCGTAATTTTTTGAAGAGTTCCGTTGTCTGTCTCCGAAACGCATCATTAGATCAATAAGAAATTTTAATGGTACCATTTCGGGATAAACCCCTTTCAAACAAAAAAATAATTTTGAGAATTCGTCTGTATATGACGGAGTAATGCCCGAACATTCATAAAAATTGTATATTAAATAAACAATATAAGGATGAAGAATATTTGTTTTGTTATTCTATGTTAGATCATTCTAACATGAAACAAAAATCAATGATTTAAAAATCTTCAAAGTAAGTATTCTGCGTATTGATTATTCTGTGAAACGAAAATATGATTTTTTTTATGTGAAACGAAATTCTATTAAACTATTAGCTATAAAACAACGTACAACCTTTAAAGATAGATGTTGAGCACGGTCCGATGATGGAGTAGCAAACTGAAATGCGGATAAATTAGTAACTAGCTCCACTGTGGAAAAACACGTACACCTGCGCAGATTTAAGCGAGGTACGAGTTAGTTGTGCGACTTTGGCTTGGTTGTGTCCACTTTATACTACCCCACAGCATGTCATCTGACAGCTCTCTCCACTTACCTACGCGGTAGAATCATCTATGTTTCCCTTACTTGCAGTATCTTTATTTTCTAGTAGTAAGTTCAGATAGGCAGTCGCGCCATTTAAAAATACTGGTATTCAGCTGCATCCGGTTAGGCTAAAAAACGACCCCAACAAAGTTGAGAAAAGCCAGATAGGCAGATGTTGAGTTGAGAGATAACTAAACTGAGTTTGAAAAGCCAGATAGGCAGATGTTGAGTTGAGAGATAACTAAACTGAGTTTGAAAAGCCAGATAGGCAGATGTTGAGTTGAGAGATAACTAAACTGAGTTTGAAAGCCAGATAGGCAGATGTTGAGTTGAGAGATAACTAAACTGAGTTTTAAAAGCCAGATAGGCAGATGTTGAGTTGAGAGATAACTAAACTGAGTTTGAAGTCAGATAGGCAGATGTTGAGTTGAGAGATAACTAAACTGAGTTTGAAGTCAGATAGGCAGATGTTGAGTTGAGAGATAACTAAACTGAGTATGAAGTCAGATAGGCAGATGTTGAGTTGAGAGATAACTAAACTGAGTTTGAAGTCAGATAGGCAGATGTTGAGTTGAGAGATAACTAAACTGAGTTTGAAGTCAGATAGGCAGATGTTGAGTTGAGAGATAACTAAATTGAGTTTGAAGTCGTGATCCCATGCCATTTAACTTCGATAACCGGATAATTTAAATTCGATCTTTCGATACCAGCCTTAGGTACCAGCAGTCATATCAATGTTGACGACATCGACCTGCTCACCGTTATTTATGGCGTCGGTTATAAATTAATTTTGAAAGGTCCGCAGGTTCGGGGCAGTACACGTCTATGTGTTGAAATCAGGTCCTGAGAGTAGTTACTACTACTCGCAAGTGTTCGATATTCCTTCCTTATTGCATGTAGAAGTTCACTTAGCGCGCGCTCTGCGATACTCAAAAGCTCTCTCTGTAGGGGACGCAGACGGGGAAAACCGCGCTCTGCTATGGAAAACTTACAGCGGTGTCCGGTGAGAGGCGGCGGGCGGCGTGCGACGGTGGGGGGCGCGGGCAGGCGCGGCGCCGGCGCCGGCCACTGCGCCACTCGGTCGCGCGCGCCCGCTCCGATCACTCGTGTCCCCGGACCTCCCGCGCCAGCAGCTCTGCTCCCGTACGTGTCGCCGCCTCGCCGCCGCTCGGTAACGTACCCGCACACACACACTTACATTCAGCACAGCATGCGCGCTTGCATAAGCGCGATGTTTCCGCCTCACCGCCCGTTATGAAACCGAAAGTGAACCAGTGGCTGCCACTGCGGCACCCGGCCGCCAGCCGCCGCTAGACCGTGCCGGGTGCCGCAGGGCGCCGGGACCTCTGCAGCTCTGAGGCTAATTCTTTAGTGAACTAAATGTAGTGCAATTGAAGTCTGTTGCCTCACCGGCGCGGCGCAACCTCGCCGCCCGTCACTGGGAGCGTTTCGACACACAATATTGATCTATCGCACGATTGAAAGTGATTTCGATAACATTGAGCCAAACCGCCAAACCTTCCACTTTGTCGCTTATTCAATTTGTTATAATTAACAACAGGAGCATTCTGATTGTATCGTCAGCTCGCGAACCGTTCGCTGCGTGTTATTACCGCGCTAGGGATGGCCTTATAGTGAAATGTAAACAAACATGGCGCTGGTCTTGTGTGACGGCACTCACGTGGTGGTCGCACCGCACAGATAGACAGGCAGTCCCGACGCGTTAGGTTTCCTCGTATACAAGTGGGTCGCTTGACCATTATGTAACGGACGGTCGAGCGTTCAAATGTTTTTATGTCACCTTATCTAACATTCTATGCCTAAAAAAATATATTTTGATTTGGAATGAAAGTGGCATAACCGCCGCGGTCAAGGTCGCAACACGACCGGATGACCCCGCATTACTCCCGCCCCGTTTCACCCTTCGCGACCAAATAGAGACCTTCAATTGTGTAACAAGAGGGCGAAAACATCCATTTTGCAAATCTAATTTGGGCTGTTCGTTGACCGTAATATCCAATTATACATAGGTCAATGCTTGATATACGGTGACATTCATCGTATGCTCGTGATTCGCTCGAGTTGCTATTTGATTGGCGTGATTCTCATGTCTACATTAAGCAACGTCGCCATCAGCTTCCTCGCCCCGATTGTCCTCCCTATCACCCTCACAACCTCACCGCCGGCGCCGCGTAGCATGCAGTGCAGTTGTTGATACAGAACATGCTTCATTTATGTTAGTCGATATTCATTTACTTGACTTCCAATCTTTCTCAAATACTAAATTTAATCAATTCTAGGTCCGATGCTGGAACTGTAATCAAAATCAATCAATCAAAATCAAAAGTAATTTAAACAAATTAGTGAGAATCAGCACTTTTCGAATGTCAAAATTACCTAAGATAATCCCTCAAAACGCCCGCCCTTCACCACTTCCTAGTTCTTTAGCTGGTAAGAAGAAGTGGCGCAACAAACTCCCAGCAGCATAGTTGTCTGTTCAGTAAGCTAAACTTGATTCTATACAATAGTAGGTAGTCAACATTAGGAGGCACAGAATATTAAATTAAATCATTTGCCATATGTCAGCTAGCCATGCTAATATACCAACAAATAAAATAAAAACTATACTCAATCAAAAAAAACAATTAAATTAAAAATGTAAACAAAGCATAATACTAAACTAAAAACCTCCAGGCATAAAGGGTGTGATAGTTTACCTAAGCAATTCGGGATTATGTTCACATAGCTGTTATGACTCGAGTTACATCTCGAGGCCACGAGTGATGAACTATAACCATCGACGTAAAATAAATAAACAGGTAGGTAATTATTAATAATATCTACAAAATCATAGTCAGCAAGTAATGGTGCAGTATCGCATCTAGAATGGTTGAAAGTTTGAAACTAATCGTCTACATAGTCATGCTATTAATTTGAGGAGCTTCTCGGATTTGGAGCGGGTCACCTTACATTCGGTCCCAAAACAGTGTAACAAATAAACAGTTACACCTACGATTACACTTGACACTAGTTGAGTTTTTGTAGTCATCATAAGCCATCGCTCAGAGATCGGAGGTGCTCGCCACGTGCCGCAGGTTGTGTGGTGTCGTCAGCAGGAAGCAGTCCAGCGACAGACTACATGCACGTACTGACGATCTTCTGACTTGTTCTTCTTCTGTCGCGCAGCACTCTTACAACCATCCCATGTTAAAACAAACATTCCTGATTCTATAAGATCTGTCGTCAACAAATGCTCTCTGATTGTCTTCCTATAAAAGGGCCCGTCATCCGAAACTAAAACGGGCCACTTGTTGATATAGCAAGCTCCACTCTACTCGGATACTACTTGTGTTTGCTTGGCCTTGACTTACTGATACTTGATGACTTCGACTTTAAGATCAAGACCTGTGTCCCGTACATCCTCTGTTTGTTTTGTAACGGTAACGAATTATATTGACAGTACACAACGTCTTCTGCATATGAGGCTCCCGTCTGGGCTCCATGATCTGTGAGATAGATCATCCATGTTTATTTAATGTATTAAGTCATCAAAACACCACTAGTCGCCTTCAGTAAGGTTCAATGTTGTAACCCCCGTGCCTACTCCCTCCCTGGCCCAACTCCTGCCCCCCTAGGTTGCAACACGAGATACATCAATCTCACATGCTGCGCACGTACTCGCCCTCTGAACTGTTGCCTAACTTACACAATGGTACACCGCCTACATCTACAGTCCTACGTTATCTAATTATGATAGTTATTAAATTGTGAGTACCACATTACAAATGTTATCTGCTATCAAGTGCTAAATATGCTATCTATGAACTCTTACAGTTAACCTCATTTACAACTTGTATGTAATACAGTTCAGTACTTATTATAAAAAACTAAGGGCTTTAATTTTCTTCGGGCTGATTTTTCAATAGTCAGATAACTTTTATCTGATGAAGGAGTCCGACAGTTAAGCATATTTTCTATAGACACAAAAACTGTCAAAAAGATATATTTATTCCTCACATAAAAGTTATCTAATTATTGAAAAATCAGCCCTTATTGATGTAAATCTAGTTATTTTGAATCATCGGCCCACAGCACTTACTAAAATGATTAGACTAATGTTACAGCAATTGAAACCGATACGGCTGTGGTCTTCTTCTTCGTCGTGTCGATGATTCCAATTGTTGGTTTTAAACAAGCTTCGACTAGTATTCTGCCACTTCGACAGCGTTATCGTTGGCCTCGCAAAGGTCTTCCATAGAGCAGGTGTTATTGCAAAGAGAGCACGACAAGAGGTGCGGCAGAGTTTGCAATGTGGCTCTACAGTCACACTGCATCTCATCGGAGTACCCCTACCTGAGCAAGTTGTATGGCTGCGGTACAAAAGACATAAACGCATACCGCGCGCGATTGAACGAAACCTCTTTGTGTCTCCGAATTGTTTATCATTATATCCATGGTTTTTACAATTTTTAATGTAAACATAAAAAAAAAACTATAAAGTAATTAATCATATCGGTATAACATGTGAACATTTTGAGATTAGTATGCCCATTTAACACACGAGTCAAGAGTTTATTGAAATCTACACTAATATTATAAAGAGAAAAGATTTGATTGTTTGTAACGGATTAGCTCAAAAACTATGGAAAGCTACATTAGCCGAAGTAACATGAGCTATAAACTTAACGCAGAAGAAGTCGCGGGCGACGGGCTAGTAGTATATAATGGCACAGACGAGATAAGTATGACTGAGACGTAACATAACGTAGGTATCGCTAAACATTGTCACGGCATTTGTGACAGTGACGGTGCCCCCGCCCCCGGCACACGTGCACGGCACTTGCGTGAAGGTTATCTATACGACTGGACAGCGATTCCTCTCAATGGACGCTGAATTACGAAACACAAGGAAGGGCCTCAAAACTATAGGATGTCGATGAACAGTAGGTCTGATGACGCGCTCGCAGACACCGTGGTCTAGGTCACCTGGGGTCAGCACAAATGTTCTCGTTTCGGGGGCAGTTGTCATTGCCAATTTTTATTAATCGCACGATAAACGAAGTGGAAACGAGAACAAGGATATCGAGCACCGCCCCGACCCGCGACTCTCAGTGCAGAGGTCGCAAGCATACTAGTAATAGCGATCACTTAGTTTCGTTCCACTCACGAGTTCTTAAACTATTTTTTCTCTGTCCCAAGTCGCACCATTTCGGAACGAATAGATTTTAATACATTTAGCTAATCGCTGAACCTGTCAGTTGTGTCGTAGTCTTGTTGACCTGTAACTTCCTTGTTTCCGTAAAAGTGCAGTAACGTGCAATCGGTTCAAGCAAGTAGTAATCGTTTCTGGACAGAACAGTCTTACAAGAGTTTGCTTTTAGGACTGTAGCTGTCAGAGCCATTTATAATCTACGTCGCCGCGAATCCCTCAGAGAACAAAAGTGATAGACGTAATTTGAATACTAGAAACAAAGACAAAATAGATCAACCATTTTTCAGATTAGCTAAAGTACATACATCTTAAATGGGGTACTGTGTTAAATCCCAAGCAGCACATTAGCGGAAATTACATCCATAAACAAGCTATATTACAGTCAAAGGCTCTTATGTAGCTGTACTAATGGATAAGACGATTCTCGGGACTGTATAGGGGGCGATCTCTACACTGTTAAACAGCACAGCTGACTAATGGCTGTACAATGGACAAAAAAAACAACAAAATGCATTTTAGTAGAACTTGAAAGAACTATTGTCCAGCTTTTGGCTACGTATAATGCTACTAGCTGGTTAAGAAGACCAAAATTTGTAAACAGCTGCATAACGGGGTAACGTCACACCGTTTCTAAGCTTTGAACTGTATTAGAGAATAAAATTTTGCCATTGGCATTTTTTATGGAGTACACAAATTCTATTATAATGCTTCCTCAGTGAGCTTAACACTAGCTGGTTAAAAGCATTTTAAGACTGCATGAGCTGTAAATTAGTGTAGTGTTACTCCACTTTAATTCCAAAGCTTATAGTGTAAATATTATCTATTTCACAGCCTCTAGAATTATTGAAGAGTAGACATAGGTTAGTAGTGCTATGATAACGTCTATTTTGTCATAACCTCGCAACACGACTTAATCACATAGATTTTGTTACCAATGATCATAGTTCCGTACAATTAATGGATTCGGTCAGTGACCTTTCTAAAAAAATAATTGTAACGAGAAATACTGAAAGTAATGAATCAAACCAGACATGAGGGAGAAAATATTTATATGGTAAACATTTTATTTAACGAAAATATAAAAGAATGGGCAATAAAGAGAAATGTTGCTCAAGATGCACTGAAGGAATTACTAATAATTGTGAATAAGAGATTTCCAGATATTTTACCAAATGATCCGAGAACGATTCTACAAGCTAGAATAATTGCTTTAAAATAAATCGAATCTGTTGATGAATACTGGTACAATTAATGGACTAATCAATCCGCTAACTATAGTTTTAAACAAGTGACTAGACGTTTTAGAAAATATTAAGAGCATTGGTTGGAATATAACCTTTGATGGCTTGCCTCTATATAAAAATTCGAAATATGAGTTCTGGCCGATTTTCCGTAATGTTTTTGAAATACCCAACTATTTATGGTGTTTATTATGGTGTCGGAAAACCGAAGAATCTTGATCTTTATCTAGAAGATGGTGCCGATTCTGTTGGCACAAAATTCTCTAAACTAAACTAAAAATCACCAAAATTTAGTTTAATCCTGTCAAACGACGATTTCCCATTCTGAAATTGACTAAAGTGACACAACTTAACTATATTTTAGTTTGACAGCACTAAGATTGCACTGAATTATTAATTTAGTGAAGATGGTAATTTTGCTATTCTGAGTTTGCCGTTTTTCACCAAAAATGTTGACTATATTAATTTTTCTAACTAAATCTGACTATTTTTAATCGCGATTGAAAAAGTGTGGAATAAAACTAGTGGTCATGAACTAAAATTCACACCAACACTTCGACTTCAGGTGCAAAAACAGTATCGTATCTTTTTTTTTCTTTTCGTTTGCTTATATCTCAAAAATGGTGTGTCCTATCGCAAAAATGATGATAAATTCGACCCCCTTTATGAAACCCCTATGCCCCATAATCTCAACATGTAGGTAATATTTTTTTTATTTTCCATACAATAAGTGAAAAATTCCATAAAAAACGTCGAGGCTGCCCTCCTGCGCACGCTTCATTCATCTCTTAAAAAAATCATTGCGTAGGGCACACAAGTACCACGTTGCGAAGCCAAAAGAAAAAAATACCACCTGCAGGCTTGGCACGACAACCGTAGAGAAGCGTTTTGTCGACGGAAGACAAGACAAAAATGACGTTTCCGTGTAGACAGTTGTCAGTTTTTCACCGAGAAATGTAGACAAGCGATTTCTATTCTACAGTAAAGTAGAAATAGAAACCGTCATGCTACTAAGCCTGCAGGATCCGCGATTGTCAAATTCGATTTTAGTTGTGTCAAAATTATTTTTAAGTTTAGAGATTTTTTTTTGCAGAATAGCTTTAAGATTCTCATAGCCAAAAGTAAGGAATTTTAGTGATAGTTTAGTTAGTTTAGTTCGGTGTACAAGAGAATCGGCACCATTGTAGTTGAAATGAAACAGTTATTGAATGACGGAATCCTTCTATCAACAAGCGAGATTATAAAAGTCAAGATTAGATGTTTTACTTGCGATTCACCCGCAAGGGCTTTTATAACAGGTATGTGCATTTTCAAGCCCTCAGCGCCACGTCTTTATGAGAAGATAAATTTTAATATTGTGTGGCCGTTACAAAACAATAAAGCCGTGTCAGTGGCGCTCAAAAGTTTTATTAATTTATAGCTGTTGGCTAAGGAATGGTCAGTAAAAATAAAAGTAATGGTATACATTTACTGCGTTTTATTTTATTAATCACATACTCTTGATTTGGCTTTGGTAATTCTATATGTTAAACCATTCGTTGGTTTTATTTCTTCATCATCTGGGTAATCTGACGTGTCACTATGGTTCAACATGCCACTTAGTTCTTTTTCTGCATTGTTATATGTTGCAATGGATGACCGTTTCACTATGCATTGCATTTTTGTCCAATCTGTATGATGCTTTGAATATTCTAGTTTCATCAATTTCGAAGTGACGTTTTTAATATATCATCTCAACCATCCATCCTTTTTCTCAAGCACTTGGTATGACAGATAATTTTCCTTCCCCTCTTTCTATTGTCTTCAGTTTTTGAACGGCATTTCTATTTTCTGAAAACAAGAACAATTATTTAGCAATAACATTAGCATCTTTACCTACTACGTCAGAAGTAAGAGATCATTAAGTATGCGGATTTAGTATTTGTGCCAATAAGTAAAACGCTCTATAGTATTAAAATATTTACACCTATTACAGGTACTATCACAAAAATATGTACACTATTATTAATTGATAAATTATAAAACAAACTAAGTTATTCACTTCGTTCGCATAATTGAATTGCAGAAGTGTGTAAGTGTGCAAGAGTGCGTACGACTCGCAATTTACAAGACAAAAAAAAATTCGTAAACAAAATAGAAACAATAATAATACGTGCGGTGCGTAGCGCGTGACGGGTAACAAATTCACAATATATAAAGATAATATGGTAAAGATTTGGCAAAAACTGGCTAACACAAGTTTGAATAACTCCTTTCAATAAAAAATATATACATATATATCAATATGATTGGTTAAATTTAAATGGCGCTAACAAATCTTTCGCGACAAAGCAAATTCGCGAATAAGCGACAGTCCAAATTCGCTTCATCTCTTTCACACGGCCGGGAGAGCGTAAAGTTAAACCTAGCTAAATATTCACTTAGCTAGGTTAAATGAAGTTATAGTTTTTTTTATCTTACTTTATAACATACATTTCTAAGCAACATGGCAAGTAATGGCTCTCTGATTTGACATAACAGGCAAGAATAAGTAGGATCACAAAATCAAGTGAAGTACCTAAGCTACTTGAGTACGAAATGCCCGAAATAGTTTTCTATCAATATTAGAGATCCCTAAGACGCTGTTGTATACTCTCACTTTGCTGCTTTCACCAGTCGTTAGAATAACTGAAAACCATTGTACAGCTAGCGTAAAGTTCTCAGCTGATTAATAGAATTAAATATGGCCATTGCACAGAAAAGAGAGTTTCAAGAGAATTTAGTTAGAATGATTGCTGGATAACAAATTAACGCCATTTTAATGTAAACAAGCCGATTATATATGAAAAAAATTACTGATATCTGTAAAATTTTCATGATATTTCAAAGCTATTAAAGTAAAAATACATTATTTTTTAGCTACAAATAGATATGAATGCTCATAAAATGTATTTTTTTTGTAAAAATCCATGAATAATTCGTACACCGTATTTATTTTGTATAATATTTTTAGTAAAACCATATTATTTCTGTGGCGCGTGTAATATTTGATAATAACACCTATATATATTAACAGTAAACTGGCACCCGCAGTACAATTTAGCGATAGAGATACAAAGAAACGTGAAAAATTACTTACCTTAAATTGGAAATTATATATTTGCCCACAGATTAGAGTTTGACATAACACTTGCACTGCACAAATAGTCTTTTGTTGCTATTTCTTTGTAGATTTATTAATCGCCGTAAGGAAACCATACACCATCTAGTGGCTGTCTAAGAGAATTAAAGGAGCTGGATAGTGGCCTATTGACAGCTGTCTAAGCTATTGTGCAGCCCATGTACATCTCTTACAATGCTCTGGAATGCTTTTAACAAGCTACTATAATTCTCAGCGCTGGTTAATTTGGGGCCAAATGTAGAATTATAGGGGCTGTGTAGCGGGATAGACAGCCCTTGTACAAACAGCATAACAGCGTCGAGTTTTCAAAAATTCTGTTGTCCAGTGGCTATACAGCTATTTGTGCTGCTTGGGATGTTATAACAAAATACCTTTTGATATATTGCAATTAAATGAAAGGAAATTTAAAACTCATATTAAAATTAAACTTTGTAAACTAGCGTACCTACTACAAATTAGAGGTTTATATCCAAGATAAGAATGCTTGGAAACATGCTGGTCCTGCTCCATAGGACAATCTAGAGTCTAGACAAAATCAAACTGGTTGCTAATTGAATTGTATACTTAATTAATTATATTTATAATATTAATTTACACTCAGTGACTACTTTAACTCACACACTGAATTATTACTTGTTAATATTCTAGGAAAATTGTATACTTACTTTTACGATGTTTGTAAATATGTGAGCACCATGTATCTATCATAAAACTAACTTATCTGTATTGCTTCAATTTCATTCTTTTTACTTAATTTGGTTTAGTCATTTTATTCTGGGTGGATCGTTTTCACACATAACAAATATACATACTATGTTAGATATTATACTTAAAACATTTTAAAAGAGTAACGGTGGAGTTTCTTGCCCATTCTTCTCCATACGAACCTACATTTTGGAAGGGGCGACAAGAATCAATTCTATTTTAATGTTAATGTTGACGTTCTAAAGTGCCTTTTAAGTTCCTATTTGAAATAAATGCTTTGACTTTGACATTTACGTATAACATGCTCTGAGTGCAGTTTTTATTTTTCTTTTGAATGGGTTGACAGTCGTCAAACGCAAGCCAGAAAAAATTAAGTGAAACAAGTTAGAAGTAAGCAGTTAGCCAGATGTTGGGAGTTAGCAGTTCAAAGGCTGCTTGCTTGCCGCAGTGGCGACAGTGGTAATGGTTGCTCTCATCCTAACCTCCCGCCCTTCCTTCAGTATATGCGTGGTCCTGGCAGCACGTTTTTCTTCCATAAATCTCTATTGGCCGTTATGGGAGAACCCATTTACTTCTTGTTTTTATTAATTCTTCTTCTTTTTTTGTTTTGTGGATGGAGTTAGTAGTTTATTATTAATAGTTAGTTGTATATATTCTTTAAAAAACTCAGATATAAATGAGAATCAAACTCAAAGCATTTATTTCAATTAAACCATTTACTGGCAGTTTTGAATTGTCAAAAAGTTGACCAGTTGGAAAGTTGAAGCTAGTTGCCCATTCCGAAACGTAGATCTTTATGGAGAAGAACGGGCAAGAAACTCCATGGACACTCTTTTTAATCATGTTAAGTATTACAAAAACTTGGGAACATTATTCTTGTTGCTTCTATAGAATATAATATACTTACTCTCTAGCCGTATCCTCTTTCACATATTCCGCCCATCTTCTCTTTCATTAAAACCTTATTCTATTCTACACTCATATTTAACACTTTTCTCGTCGCACGCACCTCACACTTTGAACGCGGTACGGGCTCGAACTCACTGGTGGGCCTGGCTAAAAATCACGGTGTCTCACCAGGCTTCGTATCCGACAGAGATAGTATCAGTGATGAGCAGTTAGACGCTAGTCTACACGCACAACGTTACTGAGTGAGATGCAGGATCATTTATAGTAAAAAAATCGCGAAAAAATTAAGAAAAGTCCTTTGGAAGATCGGGTTTTATGAAAAAGCCAATGCATAAATCAATAACCAATAAAATTTTATTGAACTTTGTCGGTACCGACTTGGTTTTGGAGATTTTACACTTCTTTTATTACTTAAACAAGCTCAAAGTTAAGTAAAATTAGCAAGAAAAACGAATCTTTGTTGGCTCCTAACTTTTTACTGGGTTTTTATTTTAGTATTCTGTTTCCGTACGGACAATATTAATAATGAGACAAAACGATATCATATTTTACTTTGGATGTGCCATGTCAGACAGTGGAAGTTTTTATGGAAAAAAATGTGCACTAGGTTCATCTTAAAGATCTGTGTCATTATGATGTGTTGTCATCAATCATCAACATTCAACACACATACCTATTTGAGCTTCATATGAGCCGGCTTACCCACTAGTACCAAAACCGCAGAGTAGGTGTGAGTACCTCAAACAGGACAGTATTACAATAAAAACTGAATATTCTCAAGCAACTACAATTATTACGACTAATTTAACTGTTTCATAGTGAAACCTTTGTATTGTGTCGGTACTGCACATTCTGCTATATTTCGTATACATGCAACTATTTCAACGAAACTACGTATCGGTGTCATGTGCGGCTATTGTATTTGTGTATTCTAGAAAATGTTTAATGTGACGTCCATCAGAGTGACGTCCCCTACCTCAAATTATGAGTGTTATGACAGAAGAGAACCCAGATGTGAAGCAACAGCAGATGTGCAACAGCAGCAGCAGATGTGGAGCACACACAAGTAGCTGACACTGAGATAGCCTATGAGTGAGAACGAGCGACGCTATAGCACTATCACGTGAACAGAACTAAAGAGGTGTTGATCTACAGATGATCATTGATCTTCTGCAGACAGCTGAAATTAAGGAACGAGTGTAGTGCCGACGGCGCGATTGTCGCAGTGGTTAAGCGATTGACTGCTGCGCTGCGTGTCGCGGGTTCGATTCCCGCACGAACCTACAAGTAGTGGTCCTGGGTCTGGCTCTTTGTGTATGTGAGTTTAAATGTTTGTAAACGTACCCACAATACAGAAGAAATTCCTAGTGTGGGACAACGTTATTAAAAAAAAAACAAAACTGGCCAGGAGTTTGTGGAGACTTGATTGATTGATTGATTAAATTGTACGAGCTCTATGAGTTGCTCGTGTTGTGTTGCGCTGTGAGTCTGTCATATAGAGCAGGAAATGAATCCTTTCCTTAACGTCTGCAACGTTCATTGAGGAAGTCCTTAAATAACATTGACAGACAAAGGCATACCCGTCCCTACGTTTGACAATCTGACAAAAACTGAAGAGTCGTGACCTGGCGACCTCGCCTTTGCGCACTTGTTACATACTTGTGTAGATTGAGCACTGTCATCATTGCTGCGGCGTGCATGTGTGCTCACGACACGACCGCCTGCCGTAGTGACCTTGTAGTGAGACGCGATGCGCACGCGGGAATTAACTCACACACACTCGCAGAAGTACAAATAGAAGATAGCTTGTGAAAACATACAGGAAGAGAGAGACTTCGATGAAGCGCCAGCAAGCACCTGCCATTGTTCGGGTGGATGTTGTACTGTATCGCAGCGGATATGTTTGTATCATCGCACGTTGAGTCGTCGGCCTTCTGTGCTGTGCTACTGACTGGCGCGTGTGTGCGCATGCGCGACGACCCGCGCCGCCCTTGAACTTGCTCATCTCGCGGTATTGTCGCGTACCGTGTGTCACCCCCCTCCCCTGCCCGCCGCACGGCTGCACCGTACTCTGCACCGACACACACACTTACAGCGATAAACACTCAAACATTAAGACTTGGACAAAGTCGCGGACTACTTACTTTGTTTTCAACTAAACATAAGTCTCGCTGGAGTTAGATACAAAAAACCTGAATAGATACCCATTATTAGTTATTACCTTAATATACCGCGTTGACGATAATGTTACAACTTTGTTGGCCAACGAGAACAAATCGATCGATCAATCAATCTTGTGAATGTCGTACAGATATGTTCAATATGTCACGCTGCTGCGATGGTTGAAGTTGTTCGGATGGAGTATGCGTGTGTGTGATGTGACGCAACGTGCAGCACTCTTGTTGGGCAACACGCCGTGGGAACACATCGAAATACATGCCAGCTCAACATTTCTTAGTGATCCGGTTATAGATTTGTAAAACAGATAGCGCCTGTAATTGTTGACGACCCGAGCGAGCTCTGGACACGTATCCCGAGTGTCGCACACCCAACTCAGAGCACGGCGTGTCCTTTAGCGCGCGACACTGGTTGCTGTCGCGACACTTCACAGGTAGCCAGGAGTCCAGGACATACAAGTACGTATGGAGTAACAGCGACGAGTAGCCATACAAGTAGAGGTACGCCATGGGCATCGCTGCTTCATGCACTGGGAAAGATATTGGTAAAGTAACAGTAAGTTGGATAGACGACCTGCTCAACACCACTAACCTGAGTTTTAAAGCGACACTCGGCGAAGAAATCATGACTATATTTTGAAATTTGCATCAGTTCATCTTAGGCCCGGAGTGTATCAGCGCAGAGCAACGAACCCAACACGGAACCTCTCAGAAGTGATAGTAGAACAGCGCCGCAGCACTCGCCTTGTCTGAACACATCATGATCGATGACCCGGCCAAGTGGGCACAGCTCGCGTTGCACCATCCCGGCAACGCAGCTACATCAGCTGTTACATAAAGTAACTCGATATGTAATCAATAGTGTGCTCTCAATGGAGTGAACGCGTGGTGGGACCGCGCGCGTGGTGCGGGTTCGGAGGGGCGAGTCGCACGTTGCGTAACATGTTAGCGATGACGTGATCGCTTTCCTGGGCGCGCTGCATCGCTAATGTCGTGAGCAGTTGTGGCAGGTCAGGGCGTCTGCAGCACCGTGAGCTCGTTGCCAGACTTTGCTCCTCACACCGAGCCCTGTCTGACTGCGCAGCTCGTCACACTGCAGGAAGGGTCCAGCCTGCAGGTGGCGCGTGCCGCTTGCACTGTGACGTGTTCACTGTTTACTTTCACGCTCTGCTAACTACTTAACATTCACACAGTGTAAACATCTAACGACGTGCTAACTGCGCACAAAGCACGATGTCACTTGCACGTGCTTGCGTAGCTACCTATCCTATACACTATGGATCTGACAAAATTACACTTTGAACTTTATAATACGGAAGAAACGCGAATACTTAATATTGAGCGTAATGGTGTAATAAGACATAAAATGTAATTATGCGAAACTCGTAAAGATATTCTAGAAACTGTGATGACTTCCTCGTCGTAATAAAATGGTGGCACATTTCTCGGTTAATCTATACTCTGCAGTGTGCACTTTGCCGCACATTAGCATTTCCTGCCGCGATCCGGAATGATACCGCCATTCATTTTAACTCTCCTATTGCTAATATCACGACTAAAAAAGTAACATTTCGTAACACCAAACTGTCCAATGTAGGTACAATAACTGTTGAGAGACAATAACGCTAATTTGGTTCAAGGCTACCAATTATTTTTTTGCACTGGTTTTCCATTTGTTGCGCAAACTATTAACTTAAATTATCCACAGAATTATTATCTCTTTCTCAAATTAAATTAAACTAATCTATGAACGTTTAACCGCTTCGTTATTGATCTGTTTTGCTCACACAACCTCAGACCGAATGTTGATTAGAAGCAAGCGTTTAATATAACATCGTATAACGTTCCACTAGTACAACATTGAGTGCTAATGTTGAGCCAATACATGCAATGTTGAGCACTCGAGTGCGCCCGGCACGCGACAGTGACGCGCGCTGACTAGTACTAGCAGAGTTCAATCAAAGTCATCATCACCTGCCCAGCCTTTACCCATCTATTTTAGGGTCAGCTTCCAGTCTAACCGGATGCAACTGAATACCAGTATGTTACATGGAGCGACTGCCTATCTGCCCTCCACAACCCAGTTACTAGGTAACACGATGCCCCTTGGTGAGACTGTGCAGAGCTCAAAGTCACTTGTAAATACAACCAAATATTTAAGTCTTCGCACATCGCTAGTCTCAAACCGACCGACCATTGGCGACAGTGGACGTAGCGCTTTAACAATAGCATCTGCTGAGTGAGGTGAATCCCGCGGAGGCTGGTATGGAGGTGACTCGCGCATCACCGACGCTAAATTAACGTAATTTGCATAAATTTTCTCTCTCGCAGCTATTTCCTTACTTTTTATCCTTGTTTATTTTGCAAATTTGTTGTGATAGTAACGGATACAAGTAGCATTGTCGCTGCAAGCTCCGCTCTTGCACACTGCGCATTACATAATATGTGCCCGTAAACTTCGATACATATAGTGAAGATACTTATTATTAAGAGAACGTACATGAAATTGACTCCACGGTTGAGGAAGATGTGACGTCAGTGAAGATGACAATCCTAACACAACACAATAGTGAGAACTTGTTCCTACTAGCAGAGTCACGATGACAGTCCTCGAGCTTCGCACGTCATTCGACACCCAGATACTGTGCTTAGTGCCCGTTACCATCAAGCAGGTGACATTGAGTCCACTCAGCTGATCGATAAGGCATAACCAGACCACCCCCCGCCCTGTCACCCCCGCGGGTGTCTCGACCGGATCTAAGAAGAGGTTGCGAAATTAAACGAAATTGTGTTATCTGAAAGAGCTGTAAGTATTGTGGGTACAAGCCGCGGCCGTCTTTGCAGGCTGACCAGTCGCCTAATAAAAACGAACCGTTTGTTATATCACCGACCGCCGCCGCCAGCCGCCACGGCTGCTCCGCTGTTGTTTTGTTCCCTATTATTCAACCAGTTAAACACTCATACAAACTGCTTTTAAATCTTTCACTCAATCGAAATTCAATTGCGGAAGCCCAGACCGTCGGTCATTACATTATTTTTACAAACAAATTATGTCAATAAACGAAGTCTTACATAATGTTAATTAATACTTGATAGAGTGCTTATTAGTAACTCAACGACAATACAAAGAAAACTGTAATAAATATGCATTTAAAAGTAAAACTCATAATAATGAACCGGTTGTAACCAGAGCACCAAGTTTGCAGGTATTTGTAATCTGCATACTGTTTACTCATAATTTTGAATTTGAATGTCGACGTGCCACAGCCTAGCGGATACAGTACGACAAACCGAACTTATTTGCTGTGACGGCCCAGTGACCAGTCACATTCATAAGTAAAACTTATCATAGTGACACAGATAAATAATAATTAATGAGTCACTTTACCTCAGAGGCCACGATTTCATAGCACGTTTCGCAGTTTGGAAATTACGTATTTTTTCTATTTTCGTTGAAATGTGAATATTATTTGCTTCATGATCAATTGGTCAATTAATTGGCTACTTGTTCAATTCCCACGATGTTTGCTTTTGTCATTTGCGCCATCATGGACCATCACTAACGTTTGTGAAACAATCAAAGTCAGTGGACTTCTTTAGGTCGGTTTGGATGTATGAATGTGAATCTCAGCGCAGTAGTGCTCCGTGTATTGAGCAACTGTATATGTGTACTCTGCGGCTGCGCGTGCGCCACTTTCGCCGACGGAAGGAGGTCGTGCGCGCCGCAGCGAAAGGAAACGCACACAGACGCGCCGTGTCCGTCCACAATAGACACCGTGTGCACAGCGACACACACAGATGATCAGTTACGTATATTAAATAGCCGCATTAAGTTTGCGAACACATCATAATACTCGCAATCGTCTCCACTGACGTATGACCACTAAGAATACATGTCTGCGTAAGTAAGTAAGTAAGTAAGTATGTGTGTGTGTGTGTGTTTGCCATCGTGGTCGCTGACGGTCAACGTGCCACATTAACATTCAGACCATTCGCGAACTGTTAGGTAACTCTGTTGTAAGTGTGTCCCATAGATCGGTAAGGAAAGCGGATAACTTTGAGAATTTGACGAACAACATCGTGTTCATTTAATAAAACTCACAAGTCAAGTGACCGTTCCGCGACGGCTGTTGACTTTAATTACCCACAAAATATTATATTTAGAGTAAGACGCACTATACTATATTAAATAAAATAAATATTGTTTGAAGTATTGTGATCGTTGTTCGAAGTAGGCGGTGGCTGTGACGCAAGCGATGTTTCCTTGGATAACAACACACATACCACTGCTTTTAGCTAATTGGTAATCATCTCCTCTGGCAGGATCCTAAGTGTTACAGATGAGTTAGCGAGCTTTATTATTAGCCGCATCGACGCTTCTTCGCATCCAATATAGCAAGTTAGGCGTACCTTTTAATTATAAAATCAATATTAGTTGACTTCATGTACGTAACTGCGCTATAAGACAGACGCGCTCTCCGGAGAGGTTCCTTCAAACTAGTAGTTGCATTGTGTCACATACCCTTTGGCCTGTAGAGAACGTTGAAGTTAAAGATATCGTGACGGTAAGGATTTTGTTGTTGTGGATCCGCGACCATTGCGACCTGAGCGATCAAGCCTGCGACTCGCACTTAACCAATAATTGAACGGAACTTATTGCCATCCGTCATAGGCAGCGTGAAGCCCTCAAAATATTAATTAAGACACAGTTCAATTGCGAGGTGGTCCAGTACAAGCTGCACTGAGTGTGGTCGCTACACCACTAACTCGCACACACGCGATGTGACGCACGCAGCCCTTACTGGCGGTTGATGACGCGCTGGAGGTGAATGTCGCAGGTGCAGGAAATCGATCTCCACGCACCACTGTAGCACAGTGTGCACAGCTACAATATGGCCACCGAACGAGTAGTTTCTGCCACACAGTCAAACGTAACAATAAAACTTCCGTTGTATCTCGTAGTGTCCGCTAAGCGCGATGTTGCGAGTGTCTCCGCGTCGTTGACAGAGAATCCTCCTCACATTGCACCGCAGTTAGAACCATACACAAAGTTACTGTACGATTTGCTGTACCGTGTTGACAGTGAATATTCTACACGTTGTTACTCTGTGACCCTGCACAGCTAGCGGCGAGCGGGTCAAGGTCGCGGTCACCAGTGAGCAATTACTTGCGCTTTCACACTGACCAGTCAGAGCAGTTGAGGTTACTTGTATAAACCTGATAGATTACTATCTTATTAATAAACTTGTTTATTAAACTCGCAATAAAATTTATAATACAAGTGTAATGTTTTCGAGTTTAGGAAAAGTGATCTAAGCTTCCTCCGTCATAATTTGTCAATACAAATTTTCTCAAAAGCATTAAAATCAATAAAAAAAAAAACTATTTATAAGGTAATTCATGAACATCTATGCTACAACCACCAGACTGTATCGTATCACTGATTTGATAGATAACAATATGAGAATTGCAGTCTTAGTACTTGAATAAACACTCATTTAACTTAAATGTCAAGATAACATTAATCATGACTCCAGTGTGAGGCACTAAATCTGTCGAGCTTTAGTATTATTTTTATACTTAAATAATATTTCCTTGAGTTCAATCGTTTAAGTTCACTTTCAATGCGATCAACTTGTTGCACTGCGCGACACAGTGTATTTCTTAACAGTTAACTTTTTCTTCAAAACATGTTTTTCAACCGAGTTCAGTTAAAGGCAAAATAATAAAATACGTTTATTTGTGATGCGTGTCGGCACTAGGTATTGTTAGCGTTTGTTCACAGAGGCTCGTTAGCGGCCGCTAGCCGCGCACTACGCCTCTTGTGGCTCCTAAACCGTAGAGGGCCCACAAGCACACATGGCACACCTCCACAGCCTCTTACAGTTGTGGCTCGACATGATCTACTGTACTCGCAACTCACCATCAAACTATTATACCAAATGCCACACACCAAACTGTACATGCGAAGATGACTCGTAGCACAGTGCTACGGGCGGCGCGCGGCGCTACGACAGGTGCGTGCGTTGATGTCTTTTGTATAGGTAGTTAGCTACGTGATGTAGTACATCGTGGAAAACCAGTTGTTGTTCAATTGTCGTTTAATTTGTTTTGTACTGAGTGAGAAAACAGAAACCGTACGTACATAGGTGTATTTCATTCGGCTGGACACTTAGTGCAGTTATAATTATGACCTTAATAAAAATCAATACCGAAGCATTCCACCAGTTTGTTTCATAAATCTTTTACAGTTCAAGCAGTACGGTTATGGAATGTCTTGCTGATAAGGTGTGCTTAATCTTTGTCCATTTGTATTTAAAATTATTATAAATAAATAATAGTTTAAAAAACTAAAAAACACGCTTTAAAAACCAAACTAAAAAAGGAGAAAATAATTTAATTCAATTAAAAAGCGTGGGGTGCTTTTTGAGGTATTTTTATAATCAATTAATGTCAAGCACCCCACGCTTTTTAATTGAATTAAATTATTTTCTCCTTTTTTAGTTTGGTTTTTAAAGCGTGTTTTTTAGTTTTTTAAACTATTATTTATTTTCTATTTTTTAGTTCTAACTACAAAAACGTGTCTTTTTTGTTTTTTTTTTCTCATTTTTTTTTTTAATTATTGAATTGTCATCGGTCCTCGACAAGTTTACAAAGTTTCAATGAAATCTGACCGTTTAAAGTGGGTCAAAATCGCGCTCAAAGGAGTCGGTTACATACAAACAAACAAACAAACATACAAGTGAAGCTAATATAAAGCGTGTAAAAACACAATCTCTCTCCTTAAACACCGTTTTGTTTTTTGTTCTTTGCACTTGTTTCATGGTTATTCTTGTATAAGAAATGATAAGAACCTATAATAAGTCCATTTTTCAAGCTGCTTCATGTAAACTTTTTATTAGAAAAAGAGCATTGGGTGACTCTTAATTTTCCCTTGAGGATGTTTATAGAGATCGATTAAATATGGTCAACTTAACCCTTTTATTGAAAGAAGTAATGAAAAGACATACTGATATTCGTAACAAAGGTTCGCTGATTATGACTAAAGGTTGATGTCGGAGTACGCTTAGAGTTGAAACTATCTTTGATATCTGTTGTACTCGTAGTTCCGTAGTTACATATTCACTATTCGTTAAACACGACGCTTTATCTGCACGCTTAATTAAAGAATAAAGAGTTTTATTGTCAGGCTAGAATTGGTCCTCGGAAACATATTGTTTGTACGTATGTATGGTTCGTGTGTGAGAAAGTAGGCGGGTAACGGTGGCGGGCAATGGGAGCACTACTTGTTGCTGTGTTCGGCGCAGGCGCATTGTAAATTGGTTGATTATCAGGTTTTTCCTTGCTTCGCCGCAGTGTGGGAACTTGCACGGGTAGCCTGTGGGAAGCCCTCAACAACACGTTAGTTCAGGGAAATCACGCATGGCCGATAGTATCCGACACAACAACCTTTTTGAAAAGATTTAATTTCGATACGTATAAAGCTCATGTATATTAAAAACTATTTTTCTCGATAAAACTTTTCAACTCGTCAATCATGCGAGGTTATTCACTTTCGATCTGAAGTTATAAATAAATTGCAATAAACCAGATGACCGGTACGTGCAACATGCGGACAAAACAGCATTCACGTGATGCAACAGAAAGAAAGATAAACGCCGCGAGTACCGCCTGAACTATGAGGCTGCAGGACGTAACAGATGAACTTTAAGCGATGTTGCACAACACAGCCCGCATGGTGTGGTTGCAGTAAAATGTTACAGCAACGTGCGAAGTTCCTCGCATGTTGCGCGCACATGTGCCACTTTTACCGGTGACCTCGGCGCGCCGCTCACTGCACTTATTCACCTTTTTGTAAATATGCCTAATAACATGCGAGCGCTAAAACTATAACAGTGTGAATATAAGCGAGTGTCTCAAGGTCTGCCGCGAGTGGACGTGGCGGATGCTCTGGAGGGGCGTGGACTGTTGGACACAGGTACAGGCTGTGCTGTGCTGGCGATGTGAACAAACATATCGATCACATTCCTGGCGCATCCGGCGCTTGTGCAACAGTCGGCGGCGCACGCGCGCGGACGCTTGTTGCCACACCGCGTTTATTAAATAAACTTTATGAACCGGTAACACCTCACAACACATTCACGACGTTCACTTCAAACATCTCGAGTAGAAAGACATTATTCATCATCATGTTCTTACAATGGAACTCTTAACATCTCGCTATGATGAACAGTTTTGAGGGAAAATTTGCCATGATAAGCTTGTAACAAGAAATGAATGTGATTGTTGTTTGTAGGTTAGAGCACGGTTGGGCTGTGGTCATGGATGATCCATTTAAGTTGTTTCCGCCTCCCCAGCCACCCTCGTCCAAAGATTAGGTAATTTGATTAGAGGAGGTAACTGTGGCTAGTCGGCACGACGTCGCCGCGTGCGTCGTGCAGGTTCGCGGCGCGTCCGTTGCGTCACGGCGCTTGCCGATGAACTGCAGCTCCTTTTAGAAAGTACTGAAACTGTACGTATATATGTTATTACATTTACTTATTGTTGCATCACAACCCGACCAGATACTTCGCCGTGGCCAGTAAAAGGTAATCAGTACGTGTAGCACGCTTTTAAAGATGCTTCTCTTAGTGTCCCCCCTCTCTCTCCGTCGTCCCCACAAAAGGTGACCGTCACCTCTGACCCTGTTACGTAACATCAGCATACAAAACTCGTGGCCGTTCCATACCCAAACTGTGTTTTCCTATAAACTATTTGATAGTGGCGTAGAGATTTCTATCCGTTTCTTACTCCAAAACGATTAATCTGTTGTTTTACTTACAAGCTTTATTACGATCTCATTGTAATTACAAGCGAACGAATGCTTCAAGAAATCCTACTATGCTACTAATATTATAAACGCGAAAGTTTGTAAGTATGGATGGATGGATGGATGGATGTTTGTTACTCTTTCACATGAAAATTCCTAAATGGATTTGGATGAAACTTGGCACACAGATAGGTTATGACCTAGATTAACACATAGGATACTTTTTATCCCGGTAGTACGTTCCCACGGGATAATTTCCGACTTCCACGCGGGCGAAGCCGCGTTCGGAAGCTAGTAATATTATAAATGTGAAAGTTTGTATGTTTAGATGTTTGGATGTTTGTTACTCAATCATGCAAAAACGGCAGAACGGATTTGAATGAAATTTGGCACACAGATAGTTTATAACCTGGATTAACGTATAGAATACTTTTATCCCGATAGTACGTTCCCGTGGGATCATCTCCGACCTCCACGCGGGCGAAGCCGCGGGCAAAAGCTAGTCTAGAATATATAGTTGTGAGAGAAGTCGATACATCGACCACCCGCTAACTGCTGACGTCACTCAGGCGGTGTTCACTCCATAGAGTGGTTCAGTGGGCGACGTCGAAGGGCGCCGAGGTCGTTAACATTCTCCAGATTTGCGTTTTTCCTTTATGAGTCACTCACCACCACCACCAGCACTCAGTGAAAGGGTGTTGTGCAAAGTGCCCACAGCTGCGTGCCCCCGCCCCCCGCCCCCCGCACCGCACTGCACCACTACACCCCTGCGCCCGCAACACTTGCTCTGCTTGCGTTTATGGCCACAATATAAAGTTACCAGTAAGTAGGTACTGTGATGCCAGCCCGACCTGAGACCTGGTTTCACAACGCCGCTTGCTGTTTCAGACATATTTAAATACATGAGCTTTCAAAACGACGCCAAACAACAAACAGAAATGTAGTTATCAGAAGATATACTAATTGACTAAAAAACTCACCACATCTGTATTTTTGTGCTGTCTATTTCCTTGTTCTGAAAATAGTTAATTGACTCTGTATTCTCACATAAGCTTGTAGGTACTCTATAATACCTCGGCAGGATTGCCCGCAGTAGTGCGCGTCACTGTTGATCCACATGTAACACATCAGCAGTGGTCGTCGCCCCGCTGCGTGCAAGTACCTACCCGCCGCTAATTATAACGTAGTTTAGTAAGTAGGTAATGGCGTTGAGCAAAGGTCCCGGTGTTATCGCCATCAGAGGAAGTTGCCCTTACCGCGTCCGGCGCGAGCTAGCGCTGTTGAGAGCGTTGAGACTGACCCACGATATGACACCCTTCTACCACGAAACCGATCGGCGCGACACGCGATACTCGCAGCTGCAGTGATTTAATTGCGACACGATCTAAAGCCTAATGCGAATATAATGCGACGGAATCGAGGACTCATAGTAAACGCCCGTCGATAATGGCCAAATGCAAAACTAGCCATGTTTGAGACGCTCGCGTCGAGCTTGCTAAAGCTGTCGCATCGAGATTTCGTAAATGTAGCTCCAACTGGTGCAGTGAGCACTGCGCCTGCGCGGACACGCTCACGTCACAATGTGCAGCTCTTCACAGATGCTCAATAAGACCGCAATTAATGAATGCAAGAAGTATCGCCCATGAGATGCACGTTGCCAAACTGCTTGTCTGTCGGTTACATCAATAGGAAGCGTTAGGCGACGGGTGAAAGCAAGCCTCTCGGGGCCATGCGGGTGACGTCGCGCTAAGGTTAAACAATATTCATAATTAAGGTCATATTTAAACATGTTTTCCCGCTTGTTGCACATTCACGAGCTTAAGGAAGTGTTGTGAGTAATTGTTTTAAACATAATTTTCCGCCAAAACACAATACGTAGAACCGTTTAAATACGACCGTGTGTTACCTACACGACCTACACCTCGTTTGTTCGTACGTACCTACCTACTTTCATTAATTCCAAGACTTCCGTACAGTCGTAGGCACTAGCAGCTTACAGTTACAACAATTGCCCTGTTATAAAGCAACATTTCGAGTTCATATTGTGTCACAGTGGACGTTTTCTACCATGCATACGGCCTGCTGCAGCACGCCATAAACTCACACAAACATGAGGCCCGCTGCATATGGCAACATGCAGTTCCTTCAGCAAGGCATCCCTGTACAGGCATACAGCCTGTGCATGATGAACCCCGGTACACGCGGACATCAGCTACTCGGTACATGGTTAAGTTCGTATTCCGTCCGCATGAATCTTTTCATTCTTCATTCATCTACTTGATTCCCTTTCTTATAATGATGTTGCTCAGACCCATTACTGCTGTAGGAGCAGTGAGCCGCGTGCCACTGGCCACGAATTCAAGGCACGAAGAATAATAATAATTGCTTAGTATATGCATTAGCTTACTTAACTTAACTTCCTTAATAATTTTATTTTCATGAAAAATACAGATTTAACATGTTTTATACAAAGACAATTTAAATGAGCTTTGGTAGTAACACAATGCAATACAATCTATTAATTTATGTTATTAATTTGATCCAGAATTTGCCCTAAACTTTTATTTTTATTTGTATTCCATATTATTAATTTTTATTTGACATTTCACTTGCTAATTTATTTCACATTGTATTTTGATGATATTGTATTTATTTTTATATTGTGATTTGTATTTATTTCGTATTTGTAACTTGTGATTGTGAGAATACGGGAGTAACTGAAATAAATGGATTTTATTTTTATTTATTATAAGAACTGAAATCTGCACACAATATGCAAAACCCTTTTTTTTGTTGGGATGCTCTGGGCGGAGCGGGGGGCATGTCAGGCTTTTACTACTAAAACCTACCCGTGTTCTTTCGGATAAATCCGAGACCCTGGCAGGGAAACCCTGCCTCTCAAACTAGGAAACCTGTATCTTGAGAGACAGTCATTCAGCTTAAAATGTGATGCTATAAGTATAATAGTAGACTGTGTCGATCTACCAGCGATTTAATATAATAAAGCTAATTTAAGTATACATTTTATACGTGATGTGTGTGTGTGTGTGTGTTTGCGTGTGTGCGTGTACCTACATTTACTAATAATATCTCTGAGCATGCCAGGAAATTTAAATTCGGTAGATGAGTAAGCTGATTATGCTTTATGTATAATATAGCATAATCAGCCTATTTTGTCCCCACTGCTGAGACACAGGCCTCCTCTCTATGAGAAGGAGCGAGCCGTTATCCACCACGCTGGCCCCTAATTTTGAGGCGCATATATATACAACAATATACATAGAACCATTCGTGAGTTAATCCTCCCTGTGAGGTTGTGACCCGTACCGAGTGAGTGGTCAAATTCATACTCGAAAATCTTTAATGGAAATTAGTCTGATACTCAGCAGTTTTTGAGTGTCATATGTTACAAAACCCAACCCCCATAACGCCTAGATTTGCCCACTTCCCGGTGTTTTAACTGGGAAGAAGAAATAGTGCAACAAACTTCCCAGAAATTGCGAAATTAAAGAGTCAGTTTTAATTGTCACGTGACATCGAGCAGCATCGTGCAGTGCCGCGTCCGCACCACGTTGAGTCCGCACGGCGATGCGTAGCCGCAGTACATTACTATACTTCAACAACAATATTACGAAAAAAGCAAACCGAGCGAGCTATCAGATTGTCGCAACTCCACTGACACACGCAGATGCCGTAACAACTTGAACAGCTATGGAAACGTTTGAACCACAGTGCCGAGCGGCTCACACTTAACCTAATTTGTTACGCTTAAAAAAGCACAACGTCTAGTAGTTAACACTGGCAGTTGGCAAATCAATTCAGTGGAGCGTTATTATTAGTTATTATTTTCCAATTAGGGGCGTCGGTGAGCGCGAACCTTCTCCGCGACTGTGCGAGGTCGCGGCCTCTACCGTCGCCGATGTCCCCGATGCTGAGTGAGTCGCAAACTGACCATGCTTAATATCTGACAGGGCAAACAATCGATCTCCTATGAAACTTACTTTTTGCGACAAATATAAATCGGGACAGCTGCCACGTGTTAAAAGGGCTTGTCGCGTGAGCGAGGTGGTGGCGCGTGCGCAGTGCCGGCCGCCCCGCTGGCGCAGCCTGTCATTACCCGCACATTCCGTGTATTACCGCGGCACACATGCCACACGTGGTCACACATGAGGAACATCTCGGCTCCCACAGAAACGCCATTGTGTATTACAATAATAACGTTTACTATTGTAGTAAATTCTTTATTATTGTAATTGTGCACAGTTCTCATGATGCTATCTATTCCAAAGCGTCTGGCAGATAACAGACTATCTCTTATGTAACGCCATTACCTTCAAACCGGTCGTGCAACGATGTAATTTGGGTGCAGATGACCACAGGGGGCCAACAAGGAACTACGATAATTATCGTTTTGTCGTGAAGACGTGCACATTACATAGTACGCTAGTGTTGCGCCACGTCGCTCGAGCGCCCAATTCGTCTGCGCGCGCGCAGTACAATCGTCACTTTCGCAAACGTTACGTGCGGGATGCGGAACTAGCAGCGATTGTGCACAATGCCAGCATTCTTCACAATCAGTATAATTGTAATCATTACATGTTATTAGAATGTTGTCGTCGCATCGCTCACGTGCGGCGTCCCGCCGTCACATCTGACCGGAGTGCGCACTTCCGCCACACATTCTTTGAATGACATGAAACTGCGACTGTGTCGAGGAAAGTGGAGCTTACATCAGTGTCACTACAACGAACTCAGCTTGAAGGGAGTCTCGCTGTGCCGTCACAGGCTCGTGCGAGTGCGTGCGTCGGTCACCTTGTTGTTACATAACGAGCACATGATGAAGACATCACGGACCATATTATAACTGGCTCCAGTAGTTATTACAATGTTAAGTAATCTTACGAGACGAAATAATGCTCAAAGTGTATTGCGGTTTGATTATGTAGGAATACGCAGATCTCAGATCATTTATTATTGCATTACATAACATGAGTACCGTACTGATCTGCACATCGCCACAATAAGAACGAACTACGCATGCACTCAGCATCTTGCAATGTATTTAACTTTACTTTGTTATCTAATCTAATCTAACCAGCCTGTATAGTCCCACTGCAGGCAAAGTCCTCGCTCTCCCTTTTCCACATAATTCTGTCTTTCGCTAGTGCTAGCCAGTCCTTTCGGTAGGAGTCCAGCTCATCTCGCCATCTTCATATCGGGCTGCTGCGATGGCGTCGTGCGTTTAGCGGGACCCAATCGGTTGTTACGTCATAGTATCTAAATTGAATAAACGAAATAATAATAATTTATTTAATAAAAACGTATACAAAAAGAGTACATTTAGCTAACAGTAGTAAATTTCCCATACAATTATAGTGCCTAAAAATAAACTATTTCTAAAATATTTTTACTAAAAGTGCAACTGGTAATGTTTCGGAATTAGAATGATAGATAGCGACCCACCCGATCTAGGTTTATTCAAACCTGTGTTTCGGGCCATCTACTTACTCTTAGCCCATTAGTAATCTGATATGCGGAAGTCCGGTACATCCGGCCCAGTCCCACTTAAGCTCAGCGGCTTTCTGGGTAACGTCTGTGATCTTCGTTTGAACCGTTTCGTTGTGTTCCGTATACGGTCCTAAATTAGAACCCCCGGGATACCGCAATCCATGACTCGCTGGCAAACCTCGAGCTTGTGCCTCTGCTGAAGTGTCAAAGACCATGTTTTAGCACCATAATGTGAGAATGGGGAATTTCCTTAATTCTTCTTTTGTTACGTTCAGCAATTACGATTTCATTTCATTTTAAGTCCATAGAGTTCTACAGTTCAGCAGTATCTTTAATATCTTATTAAATACTATTGGAAGGGATACAGTTCACCGTCAGTACAGTTGGGCACGCCACGATAGCGGCGGTAAGTCCCCTCTTTGAGGAGGTGCTTGAGAGACGGCATGGCGTCCTCACCTTCCGCCTGACGCAGGTCCTCACCGGACACGGTTGTTTCGGGAGGTTCCTGTTTCGCATAAGGCGGGAGGAAACGCCCGGGTGTTTCCATTGCGAAGATCGCCCTGAGGACACGGTGGAGCATACGGTGGCGGTCTGCCCGGCTTGGGCGGAGCACCGCCGTGTCCTCGTGGAGGCGATCGGCGGCGGCGATCTCTCGCGTCCGGCCCTGGTGCAGGCCATGGTACGGAGCGAGAGTGAATGGTTAGCCGTCAACTCCTTCTGCGAAGCAGTAATACTCGCAAAGAGGGAGGCGGCGCACGTGAGGGAGAGGCAGTATATGCGCCCTCACGGCCGTAGTCGCCGCGGGAGACGCCCTGGGCGTCGGGAATCCCAGGCTGATTCCCGGCCACCGTAGGCGCGGGCTTGCGGACGGCGAGTAATGGGTAGCTCGCTGTCCGGTAAGGACCAAGCCCGGGTCGACGGCGCGTTGTGTTCCACGCGCGCCTCAAAGAGATGTCAGCACCAAATGGGGGGGTCCGCAAGGGCCGATGCCTGCCAGGGGTGCGGGTTGTTCGAAAGAGATACCGCGGCCCCTGGCATACAGGCAACTAAGGGAACACGGGTGGGTTTTAGTCAGTAAAAGTCTGACACGCCCTCCCGCTCCACCCAGAGCGGGAGAAGTTATTTGATGATTTCCCACCCAAAAAAAAAAAAACCGTCAGTACAGTAAACATATGTTACCTTATTAGCTAATTACCTCATTAGGAGGTTGGGGTTAGGGCCGCCGTCTGTTAGCTCCGCATACAAGCCCGCTACATGACGGCGCTCATTTGTCACAACACGTTCTCATTATGAAGCTCATTCATTAGCGCTCGTCATTCACATCTATTTATCTTCAACATTAATATTTTATTACCCGATTCTATAACTGACAAAAGACTTAAGATGATTTACGCGGCACTTACAAAAACTATATTTACATACACTTATGTGACAAAAGCATTTTTTTGCTCGGAAAATGTACCTATATTGGTTAATCCTGGTATTTGAAATGAGATGAGTAGAGATAAATCCAATACTCAATATCTTTATTGCTTTACCATAATGTGTACTTAGGTGGTAACTATATAATTGAGACCATTATGACACGTAGACAAGTTCTACTTGTATCTGCGCTTTGTATAATCTGTCATTAGTGTCGAAAACTATTCCACTTTCAAGTACTCATTGTCCATGACTAGACTAGATTCAAATGAATAACATCGCTCAGCTGTTGTCATTATAGAAAAATGTAGTAACTATATATTATTATGTAACGAATAGGCAGTAGTTTAAATACAGTATAAGTCATTAATTTAGCAACAGCTCAGAAGCAATTGATAGATATTTACTACCTTTAATTGAGGATCTTGGTTCTAAATCGATTCAAAATAATAAGCGCCGATATGAGCTGTACTTGCAATACAAATGGCTGATAATTCCGCGCGGGCGCTGGGTGGTGCAAGTATACCAATACTGAGGCAAGTTGCGACATTTGTGAAGACTACGCTCTAAGTTGAACTGAAACATACAGGTATACTCGTAACGTGTTGATGGTTGCGGGTAATGCTGAACATTAGTTGTAATGGGTGAGTTAGGCACACGCAGTGGTCGCCGGTCGTCGGCCGGCTCTACGAGCCTCGACAGAGTAGGACGGCTTGCCCAACGCTAGACAATCCCGTCGATATATAACCACCGGCACCTCGCCGCCACACACCGCACGCCACCCTCGCGTCGATATATAACCACCGGCACCTCGCCGCCACACACCGCACGCCACCCTCGCGTCAGAGCGACGTTACAAAGGACCTAAATGATAAATGATTTTATTTCTGTAAGTAAGTTTGTACAAACACTTTTACACGTCAATAATATTTTGTTTTTAATAGATGAGGTCAGCCTTTCCTATCTGACTACTCTGAGAAGAAAGGCCGAAACCAACTCAGAGGTCACAGTCTCTTTTAAAGCCGAGACATAATCTTGGTCAGATCATGGGAAAATCATGTGGATTGGTGCCTAAAATGGTCTTAATAATTATTATTATTTATTTACCAAAATGTAGGTGTGTAAAGTAGTATGATGTTATTATAAATGTGGCCCGTTTACAGTGGCCTTTTGCTATGCGGCCATTTTTTCTTTTGAGGAAAGAACCACACAGATTGAGTGGACCTGTCCAATCAGTGCACGCATTTATCAGTAATTAAGCAGCTCAACTCAGAACTTGATGAGCTCAATGATTCGACGGACAATACCAAAGAAAGGACATTTGGGTAGGCCGCATAAATTACTCAAACTGCCAGACCATGATAAAAACTAAATGAGAAAAAAAAGAAAGCAAACAAAAATTTTAAAAAAACCCCACTGTCATCACATTCACAATAATGAAAGCAATATACAAGTAAATACTAAAATTAAAGTAAATATTCATGTCCATAATTAAATAAAATTCATCAACGTCAATGTGTTTTTATAAAAATGTAAAAACCATAAATAATCGTAGTCAAATCATTTGAGGACCATGTAGATTCATATCTAATATGGTCTTTTGAGGAAAGAACCACACAGATTGAGTGGGCCTGCCTGTCAGTGCACGCATTTGTCAGTAATCATGCAGCTCAACTTAGAACATATGGAGCACAACGATTCGACGAACAATACCAAAGAAAAGACATCTTGGTAGGCCGCAAAAAGTACTCAAACTGCCAGATTAACAAGAAAAAATAACCAAAAAGAGATGCAAAACCAAAACAAAAAAGAAAACATGATCTACATCGTCCTCACATTGACGATAATTGAAACAATAATAATATTATACTTCTTCAAGTAAATATTCATGTCAAATTGTACATAATAATCATCAAAATGTCGAAGAGTATAAGTTTGTTAAAACAAAAAACAACATTCAGTATGCAAAAATTGGAGCAGCTCAATCCCTAGCTTTTTTGTCCTCAATATAATCTGTAACGATTTCAATTTATTGAGACTTAGATCTTGAACATGGCTTGGAAGTTTATTATAAAAGCGTATACATTGACATCTGAATAACCCACCTATTTTCTTAAGCCTTGTTGGTGGCACAACAAATTTGTGTTTGGTCCTAGTATTTATACTATCATATGAATATCACTGTATTTTTAAACAATTTGATATTTTTGTGGGCATATAAAAGATTTTCAAAAATATACTGAAAAGTCACAGTCATTTACATTAATTTCTCTGAGATAGTGTCTGGGACTTAATTTATAAATTGATATAACAGCTATTCCTGCAATACAAAGATAGTTTGAATGTCGGCGGCATTTCCCCACAACAGAATACCATACGACATTACACTATGAAAATAGCTAAAGTACACTAAACGGGCTGTCTTTAGGTCAGTTAAATTACGAATTTTTCTGACAGCGTATGCTGCAGAGCTTAGTTTTTTCGACAATTTATCTATATGTGGGCCCCACTGAAGCTTGGCATACAAAGTTGAGCCCAAGAATACAGTGCTATTTTCAGGATTCAATTCTTCGCCCTTTATCAACACATTAGTTTTCATCTGCCTAACGTGAGGTAGTAGTGTAAACTTAATGCATTTGTTTATTTTTTTTTCAATAACAAGTAAATTATTGACATTTAACCTGTGAACTACTTTGAGATTGTGCTATTTACATCGTCTTTAACTAGCTGCTGACGTTTAAGTTTAATCAAAAGTGAAGTATCATCCGCAAACAACACTATATCATGATTATCCTTTATGAGGTAAAGCAAGTCATTAATATAAATAAGAAACAAGAAATGACCAAGAATTGGGCCAATTGGGACTCCCATTGTTACTATGGATCCGGGAGATCTTTTTCCATTTACGTCAACACACTAAATCCTATTACTCGAGTATGAAATAAGAAGATCCAGAGGGGTGTTCCGGATCCCGTAGTGGCGGAGTTTCCTGATTAAAGTTTCATGAAGCACGCAATCGAATGCTTTAGATAAATCACAAAAGATGCCCAAAGCATCGTATTTATTTTTCCATGCATTGTTAATATGCCCTAAGAGTTCAACACCGGCCATCGGTAGTTGAACGACCCCTTGTAAAACCGAACTGTTTGCAATGTAATAAATAATGTTTATTAAAAAATCTTTGCAATTGGTCTAAAATTAATTTCTCAAAAAAATTACTAAAGGTAGGTAGTATTGAAATAGGTCTAAAATTAGAGGGGTCTGATGTACTACCTGATTTAAACAAAGGTATTACTTTACTTTTCTTCGTAAGGTCAGGAAACTCCCCACAGTCGATACAATTATTAAATATAAGATCTAAAGTAGGTGCTACAATGTCAATAATAGACTAAGCGACTTCTACAGAATTACCCCACAGATCTGCAGTCTTTTTTACATTCAAAGTGTAAAAGTGCAAAATCATTTTGACACAACTAAAATCGAATTTGACAATCGCGACTCCTGCAGGCTTAGAATGACGACGCCTTCTATTTCTACTCTACTGTAGAATAGAAATCGCTTGTCTACATTTCTCGATGAAAAACTGCCAACTGTCTACACGGAAACGTCATTTTTGTCTAGTCTTCCGTCGACAAAACGCTTCTCTACGGTTCTCGTGCCAAACCTGCAGGTGGTATTTTTTTTTCTCTTAGCTTCGCAACGTGGTACTTGTGTGCCCTACGCAATAATTTTTTTATGAGCCGAAGCGTGCGCAGGGCGGCAGCCTCGACGTGTTTTATAATTATGGAATTTTTCAGTTTTTGTATGGAAAATATAAAAAACAATTACCTACATGTTGAGATTATGGTATTTATGGATTTGATAAAGGGGGTCCAAATTATCATCATTTTTGCGATAGGACACGAGAAAGACATTTACGAGATATAAGCAAACGAAAAGAAAAAAAAAGATACAGTACTGTTTTTGCACCTGAAGTCGAAGTGTTGGTGTGAATTTTAGTTCATGACCACTAGTTTTATTCCACACTTTTTTAATCGCGATTAAAAATAGTCAGATTTAGTTAGAAAAATTAATATAGTCAAAATTTTTGGTGAAAAACGGCAAATTCAGAATAGCGAAATTACCATTTTCACTATATTAATAACTCAGTGCAATCTTAGTGCTGTCAAACTAAAGTATAGTTAAGTTGTGTCATTTTAGTCAATTTCAAAATGGGAAATCGTCGTTTGATAGGAATAAACAAAATTTTGGCTATTTTTAGTTTAGTTTAAAGAATTTTGTGACAACGGAATCGGCACCAATATATCTTAAAAATCATCATAATATAGGTGATTAGGATCAGCATTTGTAGACAAAACTGGAAATTTATTAACAAGTTTAACTTTAAAGGCTTCTAGGTGAAATGCAGTTTTGGTGTTAACAATGATATCCTTTTTACCCATTTTGTTATTTTGATTTTGAATGGTTAATTCGTTGCCCGCAGTGATCAGAATCTAGAGAATAAATAATTTCTTTATGGCTCGGTATAACATCTGTATAAATGTTATTTAGGCGTGTGGCACTACTAGGGGTTATTCTTGTGGGTTCCATAAATAGGTTTACAAGATTGTAGGACTTAAACAGACTTATTATTTTACTACAATAACCTGAGTTATCTAATAAATTAACATTGAAATCACCGCAAACAATAATGGACTTGTTCGAGTTACAAACCTTGTGTAATACTTCATCCTTTACCTTCTCAAAGCAGTCATACAATTCTAAAGGTGGTCTATACATACTTAATACAATAAACTGCTCCTAGGTATATGACACCTCACTAAATCATCTCAATTGTATAACATTACGGGATCTCTAATGTTCGTCGCCGAAAATAGCTCGTAGCAAATGCCGTAGCAACCAGCTACGTGCTACGGCGCGGCGCTACGCCTTCCGCGTGCTACGAGTGCGCTCACGCAACTACACACATTATGTAAATGAGCATAATTCGATATTGTGCAAAACTGTCAGCTATAGTATTTGTTTATGTGTCAATAGAATTAATTATGTGCTGTTTCTTAACAAATTCTTTTCAAATGAAATACTGGATAGTAAAATAAATTAATTTGAGTCATTTCGTAATGGAAATAAAAATGTGAAACCTTGTCATTAATCGAATATAATGAAAGCTCACTGGGTGCCTGCTGCCTGTAGTTATATCTATATGGGTACTGACAATGACGTGCGATCGATACCTCTCTTTGATTCCGTCACTGCCGCCAGACGGCGCCACTGGATGTGACCCTGTATGCACGTGTATACTAGTTAATTGCACCTCATTGTTATATTTCTTGTAATAACTACTATTAATTTACTGTTAAATTGCTCTTGTTTGCGATACAATCAAAACAAGTATCATTTAATAGTCGAATAGTGAAAAATAATAATAATCGTAATCATTTAAAGTTGACAGCTACAATAAGTAGCCGCGAACACAGACGACTACAGACAATCGATCAATTACTGCTCGATATAATTGCTCGCTCGTGATGTTGTCGATGTCGAGTGGTGATGCCCACCACGAGATGGCGAGCTTATGTGACTGTTAGTAAACAATGAGCACGTGTCGCCGGCACAGTTGTGCGTGTGTTCAACTCAAACACACATGCATTGTGCTCCGATATCAGTATCACAATCACTTTGACAATAAATAGAAAATGCGTAAATAATTACTAAAGACGAATAAAATTAAACATCTAATTGCGATTTTAATTGACCGTGATCTGACATTCCATTTCTAAAGCTTGACTTTAAACATAAATCAACAGTTAATAGTAGACCTTGAGTTCATGAAGACGATACATTCTAATCAGCTATTGAGATAAGCCACGCACATCTTTAAATGAAACTTTGAAAATTAACTTGATCGGAATGCCATCACATTAAGAAATCCAATGGCACTTAAGCAACCATAGATCCACCTACGTTAAAAAAAAAAACAAACGACTTCTAAAAAAACACTACAGTGTGAAAAATCACTTGAAGATCGAAAGTCGGTCTGTTTGGATCTATATTTAAGTTTTTCGCCACCGACTTCCTGTTTTTTTTTTTTTTTCACCTTGTATTTTTTTGTAAGTCAGTTGTTTTTTTTTGTAAGATAGTTTTTTTATCACTTTGTAGTTAGTACATATCCCATACCAATTCGTATACCACTACTAGCTATGTAAATAACACTGACAGGGAAGTATTGGAACATCAACATGATACACAAAATGGAGTAAATACGTTTTATCGAAGCTAACGCAGAAACTACCCAAGCAAAGTTATACAATTTATAAAGGAAAACCAAAGAAGCGATAGATGGACTGTGTGATATGACAAGATAGGGGCTTTTTTTGGATGGGAAATCATCAAATAACTGCAACCGCTCTGGGTGGTGCAGGAGGGCGTGTCAGACTTTTATTGACTACAACCCAACCGTGTTCCCTCAATTGCCTGTGTGCCAGGGGCCGCGGTATCTCTTTCGAACAATCCGCACCCCTAGCAGGCATCGGCCCTTGCAATTGCTGCTGACATCTCTTTGAGGCGCACGTGGAACACAACGCGCCGTCGACCCGGGCTTGGTCCTTACCGGATAGCGAGCTATCCATTACTCGCCGTCCGCAAGCGCGCGCCTACGGTGGCCGGGAGTCCATGCTATCGAACTTGCAAGAGCTAGGGTGCAATATGAGCATAAAAATCCACTTCCTGCACTCGCATTTAGACCGATTTCCTCAAAATCTGGGTGATTTTAGTGAGGAGCCGGCAGAAAGATTCCATCAGGGTTTTCGGATTTGGATGGGCGCGGCGCCTCTGGGGCGGTGGGACTCACACGATAGCAGACTACTGCTGGAGTTTGCAACAAGATTTACCTTAAGTCGTTCATTCAAGGAAATCTTATAAAAGATCATTTGATAGTGTTCAATATAAATTTTTGTTAACATAATGTATTAATTTTCTGTATTTTTTTATCAAAATAATAAAACTGTATATTTCAAAAAGTAAAGCTGTTAGCAATCTCCCAGTATTTTTTTCATAGTCAGGGCCATAGAAATACCCAATAACAGAAAATAATAATAAAGGAAACAAGACTTGTGTTGACCAGATTCACTACTATCGACGTCGGTAAAAGTAATAATCAAACAAGAACGGACAACATAAAAAATATGCAATCATGGACTCCGTAAAATCAACATTAAAAACAAAATCTTTCTTCTATTTATTTTCAACAGTATTTATTGATAACTAGCTTTTGCCGGCGGTTCCGCCCGCGTTCAACTCTATAATTACTATCCTACGGGAACGTACTACCGGGATAAAAAGTAGCTATCTTATGTGTTAATCCAGGCTATAGTCTATCTGTGTGCCAAATTTTATCGAATTCTTTCAGCCATTTTTGCTTGATTGAGTAACAAACATCCAAACATCTAAACATACAAACTTTCACATTTATAATATTAGCAGGATAGTAAGATACCTGCCACATACTTAGATACTGAATTAAAATACTAAATAAACTGAAAGAAAATTTAAATTAAACAATCATAGACTTATCATAAAAACAACATTAAAATCCTAATAACAATAATAATTATTTGTTTTTGCAAGAAAGACTTGTGGCACTTCGAATTGCAAAGAACGCGCAGTTTTGTGCATTTACAGCGGCTGGAGTTGCAGTGTTGAAAGCCTCCCAAATTTGAGTCTTTGCGGGCACATTCTTACAGAAATTTATTAAAAAAAAAAAAACAGAAAATTTATCACATTTATCGGTACTGTGATGAATTTCTTACTTTTACCTCGACTTTCGGTAATTTAATGATAAAAAAATATTAATCATTTTCAATTAATCACACTTACCGTAACATGCACATTATTATCTGAAACTTTTCGACAGTTTCACACTTCTTCATCAACATCTTGTGATGCCGCATCAGGAAGTAGCACATCTTGTAGATGTTGATCGCTGATCTGTGGTGTCTTGTTATGTTGTGTTGGTATTGAGTCCGCTGCATCGCGGAGAATTAGTTACCGTCACTTGTATTGGCACCCCTGCCCCCCACCCCCAACCCCCACCCCCTGACCCCTGCCCGCTGCCCGGGCAGCCTGCGCAAGCTCACTACCAGGTAATTTAATTTAACTCGTTCAATGTACTCACCGTTTCTAATGCATCGCTTTACGACACTCACCGCAATGTGAAACAAACACTAGCACCAGCGCGGTGGCTCCGGGATCGGAAGTTAATCTAGTCATCGAGAGTACAAAAACTAGGACTACTTCAAAAGGAAAGTTTCGGTTAGTGATTGCCAATATTATCATTTCACGTAGAGAGACTCCCTTGGCCTAGGTTTTTGACGCTCAAGAGCTACAGTACGCGAGGTTGACACACTTGATCCACTTTTGGTAATTCCGCCGTTATCCACAAGGCTGCTAATAACTAAGACATAAACTGGAATGGAATCTGATTTGCATAATGTGAAGTGTTGATATTGAGCAAGCTTGACCGCGCTTACGAAATTTAATATCATAATATACATTTGAAATTTAAATTTTACCTTACATAGACGTGACCTAATAAACCAACTGCTTCACAGTTGAGACTGCTGAGGCTGCACACACTGACACAAGTGCGCGTGCACGTCGTTGTAGTTTTATCATAAAGGTTGAGTGTAGCTGTTAATTGGTTTGTATGTATCTACATGAATCAAGAACAGAGAGCCTACTGGTGGGACCGTCACCGCAGATCGTGTCCGGACTCAATGTTCATGACAAGTGCTGCGCTGGCACAACATGTTTGAAAATCCCTTTAGAGAAGTGAAAGGTTTCATAAACTGCGAGTGACTGAACGTCTCAGCATATCCTTTCTACAATACTTGAAGGTCAACGGCAATATTTCCTTGAGTAGGTGTTATACGTCGGCGCACAGTCGCTGCGCCTTATAGGTAAGCAAAGCGATCAATACTAGGTGACCCACTACTTGCACAATACGAAGCCAAATATCCTTTTTCCTCGAGTGACTGGTACCCTTCGTGCAAACGTATCTGGAAACCACTTGCGACACCATCGAGCGAGTCGCTTCACGCGGCAGGTGCGGGCGGCACTACTTATTGTATGACAAGTAATCTACCCGCCTGCTTAATGCCTGTAAAACTAGCAATAGCAGTGTTCGTGATGTTAATAAAACTGCCAGAGCCCGCGTCAAGGTCGCTCGTAATAACAATTATGATAAGTTATAGCCTGCAAGACGATGCCATCGATGACGACTAATTTTAGATAAATGGACAGATACATGTAATTATAATGATACGTTCCAAACTGCTGATTGCACGTAGTTGTTTCATCATTACGAAGTATTTTTTACAAAATAATTGCATACTTAAGATTAGCTACATAGTTTGGAGCTCGTTACAAAGTTACAATGTTTCTAACATTACGATATTTACCGTCATTACTTGAGGCAACAGCTATTAACGGCGGTCACACACACGCAACGGGCGCGCGGCACGGTCTCGTCGTTGGTGTGCGGCCGGCCTTACGGTCGCGACCTTGCCTGTCCATGCTCGCCCGTTCATGATCCATTGCCTCCAGACATGCGCAAATCATTCGTAAAAGGAACAATTTCGCCTTAACCTCGAACAAATTAAAGTTATTCGATCGTTGTCGGTGGCCGACTGACCAAAATGTTGCAACAGTTAATTACTGTCGGCTGTAATGTAATGCTCCGTGAGTGTAGTATAGGTAAGGACGCGCCCTTGCTACGTCCGCACATTACACAAGTACTTCCTGTGTCGAAATTATGATATAACAAAAATAAATATAAAAAATCTAAGCCGTCGTGAACCTAATCATAAACATGGTCATAAAGAACCTGCTGAATATAATTACATTATTAAGAATTTCAGCATCTCGTGAGACAATCGAGGGCGTACACGCACACGCTCGCACGCCACACCTGTCGTGTACGCACAGCATTATGTGCTGCAGCAATGAGTGCGCCGGAGTGCCAACAATACTCTAATGGTCGCATTACTTAACGACTGAACCTGTCTTGTTACATGGATATTAAAGCTGAGGGGAATTTTCGCGCCTTACTTGTTTCCCAACTCTAGTACATTTTATTTCAACGATAGGCACTAATAATGTCTGTTCATATACATAAATAGGTAGGTATCTATGTTCTTACAACATTGGAGAAAAAACTAACATCACTTTAGTTTTAATTATTTAAATTAAAAGAGCTAACTTTAAATACGATGTGAACAACATTGTGATTACGAGTGACCTATCATATATGTACATAATATTGTAGCTGTAAAGTGGCCGCGAGACAACCGCCGCGATCGATTGCTATTCTCACAGAATCGATTGCCTAAGAGGACTCTCACGGAGTTTTTCTATTCGTAAAGCAGGTAATAATTAGAATTTGTTTTAATTACAATTATTCACATATGAATGTTTGTGTAACTTCATATTGTAATGAATAACTAAGTGAGCGATTAGTTGTCAGATCGCGGGCAGAGCAGAGGTCGCGGTGCGCCAGCGCAACCCAACGCACCCTGCATACACAACTAGCACACACATAAATATATTTAACTGACACACACACACCAACGTGCGGGTACACCGAGCTGCAACTTACTATTGCTTGTTGTATTTCTTGATTTAAATACTATGATTATGTTGGGGTCCGTTAGTGCTTGTTCTCGTTCCACTAACACGGAAGCACAACTCATTGTCATCGTTTCATTTGAGCTTCTCAGTTAGTAGGACGAACGACACCCTGATGGGACTGTGAACTAACCGGCTGTATGTCCCGCAGGTCCCAACAGACAGTTTGCAACGGTGAGAACGAAAAGGAAGTGTGGTGCTAGTCCAGATCAACGTCAACAAAACAACAAGCATGAGGACGTCCGTGTACATAGTAGCGCTGTGCGCGCTGGTAGCCGCGCATGCAGCGCCGGCGCCCGAACCAGCACCCGAGCCCGCGCCGGGCCCCGCCGCGCTTCCCGACCCCAGCGCCGACGACAGACCCGAGATCATCGAGATCATCGCCCCCGCCGCCAGCGCACAGGTAACTAACACAAATACATTACCAAACATAAGGATCAGAGAGCCGTGTCTCATTACAAGGCGATGAACAGACGTCCTCATTGCGGTCCAGAGCGTGGGAACAAGAAACAATCGCCGCTATAGCCAATAGTACCTTTACCTTCAGAGTTAAATCTTAACTCAATGTAACGCGAGAGACGGAGTGGGGGGTGAGGGGACGGGTCAGCGCCTCGCGTGACCCTAATCACTACGATCCATCAATAATATAATAACGTAATTGCATCGCTTTGTTTATGACAAAACTCCTAACAGTAATAAATGATTCGTCTATCTCTACCCACGTCGAGGTTGCAACTTTTCGACAGCGATTAGGAGGCCACAGCGACGCATCAAAAGCACGCGATTCTTATGCAACTTACTCCTGCCCTCCTATCACTAACATAAAGAAAATGTATTTTAATGTAATCATGATTCGTGTTGCAGGAAACGCTGGCGACGCTGAACCTGGGCGCGCCCGGCTCTGAGCTCAGCGAGAGGAACAAGAGAACCATCGGCATCCTGCGCCAACTGTTCCCTTCTCTCACGCAGGTATGACAAGCAGGCCCCGACCCACGCCTTCTGACGAACTTAGTGGAACTAACAACCAGTAGTTAGACTCTTTACTAACACAGGAACTTATCCAGCCCTTCGGAGCCATTCCGAGCCAGTCGAGCAGGTGGCGGCGAGCGTCGGTCACCACCAGGTGGACCGGCGCATGTGATGCGGTCCGCGGACTGTCGTGTGTTGTATGTGGTCGCAGTCGGCGACGCTAAGGGCGGTGTATGTTCTAGATAATCGAACAGAAGGTACAGCAACTAACGAGCATGGTGCTGTCAACGCTCGGGCCCGTGGTGCTGCGCCTGTTCCTGGGCGGCCGGAACAACGGCGGCAACACCGGCGGTGGCACCGTCGAGCTCGACGACGACGACGAAGATGATGACGATGACGACGAGCCCAGCAGCACCACCGCCTCGCCGCGCCCGCTGAGCGCACCCATCGCCGGCTTACGGCGCCGGCGCTCGCTGTACATCCTGCCGGTATGACGTCACGGACTATGCGCACTCTCAGCCTGCCCGGAGACGGCAGAGCGGGCGCGCGCAGACCGCGCGCCTCCATCGTCATCGTCATCACATCGTCAACGTCACTCACGCATGGCCACGTCACGTCACACTAACCATCACCTCCACGACACCACCGCCGCCTCTCACGCGCGTCTTTCTTGCAGAACGCCATCGTGGAGGAGAACCAGCTGTTGTCCGGAGCCGAGTCGCAGCAGGCGGAGGTGCGCGTCGCGTTTGGCGAGAGCCAGCCCGGCGACCAACAGGCGGCTGCAAGTGACGACCAGCAGACGGCCGCGCAGACCAACGCCGCCAGCATCGACGAGATCACGCTGGACGACGCTGACAACAGCGAAGAAAACAGAAATAAGAGGTGAGTCAGCGGCAGCACAGTAACGGACATTAAGAAACTCGTTAGTACTACGTAACCGACATGTACCGTATCCCGAGGTCAAAGGATTTCAGAATATTTACATTCTAGGCGCCTGACAATGGCAATATGAATAAATTACCGTGAAAATCGATTAATAATTGCTTGCCTTACTTAACGCAGACGCGGTGGTATTGTGCCGCAGATTGCGTTACTTCGAACAATACTTGGGAGTGAGAGCTGCATTGTAGCTGATTGTAGGTTTTTGCGATCATGTTCGCACGTTTCGATTTATTTTCGCGGCGCGGCGTGCGCTCATGTAATTGTTACGAGCGACTCACACGAGCGCGTCGCGGCGATGCTAACGAGCCGAATGTTCCAGATTCTTGAGCTTCGGCGGTGGCGCCGGCGGGGGCTCCGGTGGCGGCTCGGGCAACTTCCTCTTCGACATCGTCAGGGTAAGACCCACACGTCTCTTTTTCATAACTCTCCTTCTTTTATTGTTATCACTTTTAAACAATGTATGTAAGCATAACACGAAAACAACTCGGGTACGTGAAACGGGCGTGCAAGGATTTCGCGATAGTTCTGCAACAGTTGCTCGACAGTTGACCTACAGTTGCGCGTTAGTTGCGAGTGAGAAGGTTTGTTTTGCAGCGCGCTCCGGAGGCGATGGCCCGCGCGGCTGGCACGGCGTTCCGTCTGTTCGCGGGGACGGACTCGCTAAACGTGGGTCTGACCGCCTCGCACACCGCCACCCTGGACCCTAACGACCCTCAAGTATACACACAACATTCTGCACCACTACATAGACAACACACGCTGGATTACGTCGCACTACGATAAACCAAACCGGGGCTCCGCTTACGCCCTAGTGATGAAGCGCATCAACAAACAATTGTTCTGCTTTGTCCCTGGGGTCTCACTATGCGTCGAACTGGGCTATCGTAGTGCGACCGGCACAGCTCGTAGCAAATAGTTAGACGATCATCCCTCGACATAGAACACAGTAGTGACCGTAGTTACCGTCGACTCACGTAACCCCAAACTACCCACATCCATGCTACCCATCCTTTGCCTCCCAAGTCGCCAGTAAGGTAGTCTGCACATTACAGATATCGTAGATATTACTAACACGTACGTAGCGCATAAGACGAGTGTAATCGGACGCCATGTGGACGTCACCGCGAGGCGTGCGTCCCATCACGTCGTTTTTGTAGTTAGTCCTGTAGATTAACATTGCTGTCAACTCGAAGCGGAATATTTGGAGAAGGTCGATGTATTGTCACTTGCTTTCAGAAGTTTTCTGCAGAACGTGCAGGAGATTCGGCTAGATGGCGACAAGCCACATGCTGTACAGTTCTTTTGCGGTTATTTTACCTCTGACATACACTTTATGGTACCGTGAACAAAGGTCACTGTGAATACTGTCATGCAAAATCAGAGGTATAATAACAGTGAGAGGACAGTAGATATGTCGCAACCAACTAGTTAGCTAGTCTTTTTACTAAATGGCGCCGTTCAACCAGCGGCCATCTTTAGCCGTTGCGTCTATTACCACATTTAGTGCTCTGGTAGCCAGTCAATTCATATAAGGTTATATATGCTAAATGAATGCTGCTCAATGCCAGACTGTTCATTGAAAGGCTAATTAAGCTAGTTGGGGGCAACAGATACACTGTAGTTACTACCTCTGCTCGGCAGCGCCACAGATAAGATACATCAGATCAGTGCCATACCGATGCTTTGCTCCCTACACAGAGCACACGCAATGTGTACAATTTGTCCTTATAGAAAATATTTGAGCGAAAGTAACGACTACCAAGAAAAAACTTTTTCCAAAAAAAGACAAAGTCAATGTCTTTGGATATGTATTTGAATATTTTGTCACCGCCTTCTGAAATTAATTAAAGTATTTTTTCACTATAAAGTGTTTTTTCTGAAGTCAGTTGTTTTTTTTTTTCTTGGAACAAGTTTTTAGTTTTCACTTTTTAGTTATAGTACCTACCCCACACCAATTCGAAATTTCATCATCCTTGGGAAGTCAATCAAATCGAAACAATGCATATTTTATGCGATAGCAGCAATCGCAGTTGATTTGCTGTAATTTTTTTAAGAGTTCCGTTTGTCTGTCTCCGAAACTCATCATCAGATAAATCTATATGAAATTTTAATGGGAGTCATCCCGTTTCAAACAATAAAAGAATTTTTCAAATCCATCTATATAATTATGACGCAGTTATGCCCGAACAAACATAAAAAAAACATACCGAATTGATAACCTCCTCCTTTTTGAAGTCGATTAAAAAGATTAAATTCCGAGTAAGTTATATATCATTTCGTGTGCTCTCGTCGAGTCATATGTACCCAATGAAGGATACCATCATCCTTCCGATCTGAGCCGATTATTTGTATCTGCCGATAATCTGTGGCAGCCGCCAGAATGATCGCTGTACTGACGTGTCGTGTTGTGTTACAGCTGGTAGCCGGTTCCTCGTCAGGCTCGTCCGGCGGCGACGCTGGCGCGGGTGACGGCGACGACGCCGGTGCTGCCAAGGGCGACAACCTCACGGAAGGTGTGCCCGGCCCCATCACCAGGCTGTTCATCATCGCCAACCGTGGCATCGCCAACCTCATCCAGGACCTCATCCTGCGTATCGCGCAGACCTCTGAGAGAATAGTCAACTTCAAGGCGCGACTGATCACCTCCATCATTTAATGCGCGAGCATGTAGAACAATATCCTAGTGTAGGTAGTAGTTTAGAGGCCAGCGGCGCGGGCCCAGAGCGGCTGAGGACCCGCGCCGCGTGTGCGCGCGAGACATGCCGCACGTGACGTCACGGCACGTCGCGCCGGGCGGGACGCGCACGGGGCGGCGGCGTAGCGCGGCCCGTGGACCGCCCGGCGCCGCCGCCGTTCCTGCTCAAGCTTTTTTTATACCGCGATATTCTCGATTCGTTTTTACGTTTGTAAATATGTATTATAGCGGAATTTGTATAAAATAAATAAATAGTTAAATTATCGTCATCTTTTACTTTTACTCTCAGAGCCTAATAAAATGAACCCTCGTCAATTGAATTCGGCCAAAGAATCAGCATTGCCATACAACGTGGCAATGCTGCCAGCCTTTTGGGCACTCTTCCCGTTGACAACGATGCGGACGTATTATTTGATGCCTTATGATTATTTCCTTTTTTATATACCTGTACATATTATTAGCTTTGTTTTGTGTTTATCAAATAATTATTTGAATTAACTTACAATTAAATTAAAAAAATACGTATTGAAGCATTGAATTCCGACTTGAATATAAAGTGAATGAGTTTCCTAGATCCTATGCATACGCAGGCAGTGACGTAACTAGGGTGGGGCAAGCAGGGCAAGAGCCCTAGGCTTCTATCGAAAGAGGGGCAAAAAGTCGCCAATTATTTAATTAAAAAAAAAATCAATAAAAGTAGTGTATAATTGAGGCAACTGGATCACTTCGCTTCGCTCAGATCGTGATCCAGATCGCCCCAATTATACTTACATCAGTAACTGGCTGCTCACCGTCTATTCAGAATGTAATCTGGTCTAGAGTATTTAAATTAATAATGTAACTAATACTTATTTGTTACATGCGGCAATCAAACCCACGACACTTGACACATTTATAAGTAGCAACTTCTGTTTAACCTCCTTTGTGATGTAACAAAATGACCTCTTAACCAATTCGCCAAACGTGTCGTCAAAGGAGTTTTAAAATATTGAACTACTTTCTGAGATTTACTCACTTTACCAGTGAGTTAATTCCTCATTGTAATAATAGAGGTTGTGACTTGGTTAATAACAAAGAAAAAGCGTAAATTAGTTAAAAATACATTTATTGTTGATGAGTGTAAAAAAAATGCTACATGTCTAAAGCAATGGATTGAGTCCAATGCTTTAGACATGTAAATTTTTTTAAAGCACGTACATTAGAATGAAACACAGCTTAATATATTACTAGACGTTTCATAATCATCAAATATATTTTTAAACTAGGACAGTTTTTATTTTCTAAATTATATATTTTGTCATGTTTTACAATGTTTCTTAACAACAAAACTTTTTCACATCCCTTTACATAAATGATTTCATCTTTCAAATAAGGCACAATGTATTGGTGTAAGTTTAAGTACGGTACATAACCCTCTTTCCATCAAATGTTTCTGTTTCTCTCTATCCAGCTTACTTGTAATCTTTCTTTTATTGTAAGATTGTAAAATGGGTATGGTGGTTTGATTAACAACACAATAATTCGATTGTTGCATGCGATTGCTACTTCTGTGACAATAAACTCGTTATTTTCCATCTTAAACCCTTGCACATCGACTACAGCGTTCATGATAATTTCTTTACAAAACTACTCAAAGGTTTATATTCAATCAAGCGATCGTTGATAATTAGACAATAAGCAGATGTATTTTCTGGAATATCAGTAGTGTAGAATTGGGGCATCTGGATCACTTCGCTTCGCTCAGATCGTGATCCAGATCGCCCCAATTATACTTACATCATCAGTAACTGGCTGCTCACCGTCTATTTAGAAAATAATATGGTCTCATAGTAAACGAATACTTATTTGTTACATGCGGGAATCAAACCCACGACACTTGACACATTTATAAGTAGCAGCATCTGTTTAACCCATTCGCCAAACGTGTAGTCAAATTTGTTTTAAAATATTGAACTACTTTATGAGCTTTACTCACTTTACCAGCGAGTTAATTCCTCATTATAATAATAGAGGTTGTGACTTGGTGAATTGCATGATTAAGATAAATAAAGCTTGATTATAAAACGATCCCACCTTCTCAATACAGTTGCAGGAATTGAATGGTGCATAATGTCATAGTAAACAATTTATAATACTCGGCGCTCCGTTGATACCCATAATTAGGATTGGTTTGCGCTAGCAAAAACAAAAGGTGAAGTTAAGATGACACCTATGGTTGTGTTTGTGATTGTTTGTTTATGTTGTGTAGATGTGCTCGAATCTTTCCAAATGAATTTAAATGAAAAAGAATTTAAATAAAAACCAATTTAAAAGTTTCAAATAAGTATGCATTTATTATTTCATTACGTTTGTGGGAATACAACACAATTACATAGTTTCTATACATTCTAGCAAAAAATACAATTTAACAAGTCCATGTATTTTATGAGACTACAACATTATTTCAATTACTTACTTACAATAAAAAAGAAAGGGTAGTATTAAGTATACTATTCCCTATTCCCAGTATACACATAACACCATTTTTATTACAGCATTTGATGGGCATATAAACTAACCACAATAAAACATATTAAACTGTACTTACTAAATAGTCTTAAACAGATAACCACATAACATCACCGTTTTTTATATGAGTAGGGATAGCATTTGATAGGCTTACGTACTAACCACATTAAAATATATTTACTTAGCTATATAACTAGGAGTTCTCCATGTTTTCCTGAATTTTATTGATTAATTCCTTGGTGCTAGACAATATGTCATCCATTAAAATGCTTTTAACGACGTGTTGAGCACAAACTTCTGCTTCACAATGATGATTACAGAATGAACCATCCTTCTGATCGAAATTTTCTGCATCAATAATTTGTATTCTTATGATTTTCGAAGGCCTCGTAACGGGTTTTTTTATGTAGGAATATGCCATTCGTTTATTCTTTGATATTTTGCGAGATGCTTCAGCAAGACCCAGATATTTTTGATTTACTGCGTGTGTTTGAGCAGGAACCTTTTCTAAAGGTATGAAGTTAAACAGCTCCTCCGAATCCTGAAACGATAAAATATTGTGATTAAAATAATATATAAGAATGCTTTGCGACTTATGTAACAAAATTCATTAAAAAAAAAAAACATAACTTACCGACATTGTAGAGCACACGATTGGGTACGTACGGACCACTGCAGTTTTAAAAAACTAATGTTGTTTCGAATAAATGTGAGCAATTTATATAAAAATTGTGTAAAAAAAAATAGTGTTCATAAGGTTGAAAATAATAGCTTTGTTGTGGAGATTTCTTCTGCTATCCAAAAATGGTTAGATGAAATCTAACCCTTGCTATGATCTGACACCTACAGTTGCATTGTTGACGTTACATTTCTAATAATACTTTAAGTTGGAATGTCTGTTTGTTCTACTGATTACACTTACCCGATGATAAAAATTCGAATAAAAATAAGGCATATAAAGTTGGGGTATGCGGTTTATCATACGGATAGAGTTATTTGCTAGCTTAAGCAATTTAATAGAGCAACAAATACTTTACACTACTATAAAATTTCAGATTTTAGTTCGTTGTTAAAATACTTATCTATTTTAATAGCTGTACTCAATAGTAGTCTTTGCTTATATTATATATTTTTATATAAATTACCATAGTTTTTGTACAATTCGTAAAACTTAATTAATATGTAGGTACGAAAGTAATAAAATAATGAGGTAACGCCGGGTCATTCGGTTAGTATATCAATTTGGTTTATCTTTGCAATATTTTGCTCTCGTGTTTGCGTTTACCATTTTTGGGCATGCATCAATACATCATGGAAAGGTATTTAAATCATCGATAGAAATTGTGGAGCACTATTGCGCCCTCATCCTTCGAAGGAAGATCAACGCTGGTTCTAAACTGTGAGGAATCATCGGATTTATCTTTTTAAAATGTAAGTATTTTTTTTCCTGGTTTATTTTACAGTACCTGTATGCCATTAAGGGCAGGCAGAAGCGTGTTTTTGTACGCCATAGATCGCAGTTGTCACAAAGATCGTAGTTGTCGCAGTTTTTTTTTTATCAAGCCTGACTCCATTGTATATTATTTATCTTATTATCTACCAATATGTAAATGTATGTTATGTAAATTATTTTTAATCGAATATTTCTATGATTTCAGGTCCAAGACATCCCAGCTAGCGGACGACCTGTTCCTGTCAGAGGACGACTCTCCAAGCGTGGGGGTTCCTGAAACGCTTACTGAGGCCGTTTCGGTTGAGGTACCAACTAAGAAAAAGCGAAGCAGGATGCCTATTGCGACTCCTGCGACTCCATCAACATCCAGGCACTCAAAATACAAGAAACCAAGAATAAACCCTGCTAAGTTGCCGGACCTGCCCACAGCTGCTGAATTATTCGGGAGCGACGACAGCGAGGATGAAGACCAGCCTAGCACTTCATCAGCACCGAGGGGTAAAAAAACGCCAATATATTCATATATTAGCAGTAGGATTGCCAACGGCTATAGTAGGCAAGCGCACACTGCTAAAACTGGTTCGCACTATGTCGAAGTAAAAGTATATAAATGTGATGATATAGATAAAGTGTTGCCTATTAATAGATGGCAGCATTCTGTTATTACAGTTAAAAACCAAACTGATGTAAGCACAGAAGCATGGGCGCACTTAACTAAATTCATTAGCGCTACACGTAAGGAATTCAATGGGATTCCAAAAACATTTATTAGTAATTATTATTAATGAAATTGTTCCTGATATTTATAAAAGTTACTTAAGCATTTATTTTTAACCATTGTAATCATATTTTTAATTAATATAAATAATAGTGCCTAAAGTTATTAATCATTTACTGTACTCAAATAGGTTTTAAGATTTCTTCTAAAGTAATAAAATGTCAACAATCTTGTTTCTTGTTTTCTTTCAGTTGAACCATCGAACATTGCATCAGCTTATGAAATAATAATGAGATGTGATAAATGCCTTCTTGAAATACCGAAACATAAATTTAAATATCATATGAGAACTAACTTACACAAGTCAAACTGTTTATTGAGAACTGAATTTGATAATATTAAAATAATAGCGACTGCTTTTAAAAACAGAATTGTTACTTACCGTTTAAGTCCCGCTCAGGAAATAGATTATCTTACACCTGAAGCGTTCTTGAATGACTCACAAAGTGATATTAGAAAAGTTATTGAAATATCGTTGGAAAAACATAATTGTATTAAAATCAATTTGGAATTATTTGCTTACTTCTTATTAGCAAAAACAAATGAGCAGTTATTGAAATCTTTTAATACAAAATTGATAGTAATTTATAAAAACTCTGATCTAAATGATTTTCACAAGAATTCTTTAGAAGTGCTAAAAAGGAAACTAACCGAGTTTGAACAGCGTGACTCGGGTTGGTCATTTTTTACACTTAGCCATTTAGAAATTAATATAAATAAATACAATCCAATGAGAGGAGGTACCTTTATAGAATTACCACCAAAAATAAAAAATAAAAAATGCTGTTTAAATATTCAGAATAATGATGATCACTGTTTTTTGTGGAGCATTATTGCTGCTTTATACCCTGTTAAACATAATTCATGTAGAATTTCTTCCTACCCACACTATTCAACAGTTCTGAATACACAGGGTATGTCATTTCCACCATCGATGAACGATATAAAGTTATTTGAGAAATACAATCCCAGTATTAGTATTAATATATATGGTTTAGATAGTAAATGTACCATAACTGGACCTCTATATTTAACTAATACTAAGAAAAAACATCACATTAACTTACTGTACATTGAGCGTGATAATAAAGGACATTATTGCCTGATTAAACATCTTTTGCGACTAGTCCGAAATCAAATAAGTTATCATAAAGGTAAAATTCACTTTTGTGATTCCTGTTTGCAATTTTTCTCGAGTGAATTGAAATATAGTACCCATCATTGTACTAATATACTCACAATACTACCTGAAATAAATAGCATGATACAATTTAAAAATTATGAGCGTCAACAAAAAATAAATTTTATAATCTATGCTGACTTTGAAAGTATGTTGCAAAACTATTCTGAACAAAACACTGAGAACCATAACACCCAAAAGTTTAAATTACATGTTCCAGCATGTTTTGCTTATTATATATGTTGCTCATACGATCCAAGTTTAAACAAATACGTTACTTATAGAGGTCCTGATTGCGTTGAAACTTTTATCAGTTGGCTGGTTAAAGATGTAACTTGGATAAATACTATATTATCTGAAGTTAAACCTATGAAACCATTAACTCATGAACAAAAAACTAGTTTTGAAAATGCTACCGAATGTATTATATGCAAAGAATTATTATTTGGAGATAAAGTTCGAGACCATGATCATGTTACTTCCGAATACAGAGGTGCAGCACATTCCCTGTGTAATTTGAAATACAAAATGTGTCAATTTGTACCCATTGTTTTTCATAATTTATCAGGTTATGATAGCCATTTATTAATTAAAGAATTAGCAAAATATAAAGGTCGTATTAAGATAATTGCAAAATCGAAAGAAAAATACACATCTATAACTAAATTTATTCAGTCAACAAACACAGCACGCCCTATTCAAATGAAGTTTATTGATTCATACCAGTTCCTAAGTTCAAGTCTAGATGAATTAAGTAAAAGCTTGGATGTTAATGATTTTATCAATCTATCAAGTATAATAACTGATAAGGAGGCTTTGTATTTATTGAAACATAAAGGTGTTTATCCATATGACTATATGGATTCATGGTCAAAGTATGAGGATGAGCAACTGCCTCCTAAGGAATATTTTTATAATTCAATTAAATTAGAGCATATTTCCGATGATGATTACAGACATGCACAAGCTGTTTGGCAAGCATTTAATATACATACGCTTGGGGAATACACAGATTTGTACTTAAAATGCGATGTGTTATTATTGTGCGATATTTTTGAAAATTTTAGAAATACAAGTTTACAACATTACTCTCTTGATCCAGCCTATTATATATCTGCTCCTAGCTTAAGCTGGGATGCCATGCTATTATATACTGGTGTACGACTAGAGTTAATAAATGATTTGGAAATATATCAATTGTTAGAGAAGGGTATACGCGGTGGATTAGCCCAATGTTCTGTTCAACATGCTAAAGCTAATAACAAGTATGTTCCACATTTTGATGATACAAAACCATCTAGCTACATCATTTATTTAGACTGCAATAATTTATATGGTTACGCAATGACAAGAAAACTGCCAATATCAGAATTTATTTTCTTAAGCCAGAGTGATCTTTTAAATTTTGATGTAATGAAAATTCCGAATGATGGTGATTATGGATACATTTTAGAAGTAGACTTAGAGTATCCAGATTATCTGCATAACATTCATAAGGATTTGCCTTTTGCATGTGAAAAGTTTATTCCTCCAAACGGAAAATCTGTGAAATTAATAGCTAATTTATATGACAAATACAAGTATGTCATTCATTTTGTTAATTTAAAAGAATGTTTACATCATGGTCTAATTTTAAATAAAATTCATCGTATACTTAGATTTAGACAAGAATCATTTCTTCGAAAATACATTGATTTAAATACTTGTCTACGACAGGCTTCTAAGTCACCCTTTGAGAGAGACTTTTTTAAACTTCTAAACAATTCCGTATTTGGTAAAACTATAGAAAATAAACGAAAGCAAGTAGACGTGAAATTATTAACAAAATGGAAAGATTTTAGTAATACAACAAACAAGTGCATTGGAGCGGAAAAAATAATTTCGAAACCTAATCTGAAAAGTATTTCTATATTTTCCGAGAATTTTGTTGCTGCCCAATTAAGTCCTGAAAAACTTATATTAGATAAACCAATTTACATAGGATTCACAGTGCTTGAATTCGCTAAACAACATTTGTATAATTTTCATTATAGTTATATTAAAAATAAATATGGCAACGATGTAAATCTCTGTTACACAGATACTGATAGTCTTTTGTACCTGATAAATACAGATGACTTTTACAAAGATCTAAAGAATGATATTTCTCGGTTTGATACGAGTAACTTCAGACAAGATAATCCGTTCGGAATACCGAAAATAAATGCCAGTATTCCAGGGTTGTTTAAAGATGAACTTGGCGGATCAATTATTACCGAGTTTGTTGGTTTAAGAGCAAAGCTATACTGTCTAAAAAGCGTAAAAACTACAATAAAAAAAGCGAAAGGTGTAACAAAGCCCATAACCAAACGCCTTAAAATGTTAGACTACTATGAAACATTAGTTAATAATAAAGTTATCAAACACAAAATGAACATGATAAAATCAATTAAACATCTCTTATATTCACAACAAGTTAATAAAGTAGTTTTAAATAGTAATGATGATAAAAGAGAAATACTTTCTAATCAGATCGAAACACTGCCTTGGGGGCATTGTGATAGACTGTACTAATAGGTACTATGTGTCTGAAACAATTTATTGATTCCTGTACAATTTTTATTTTATAAGTTTATTTTTTGTAAGAAATTCTATATAAGGTTTTATTAAGATTGTTATTTAATAAATATTTCTGAGAAACTTAATTAAGTTTTTGATTTATTTATATTATATTATACATTATCTCATCGTTAAATAATATACCCATTATAACATAATTTGAGTTATTTGTATAGTTATTAAATCATAATATTACAATGTGATTATTCAGATAATTCCTTTTAATTCAGGAGACACCATGGCAAACATTATAAATACAAGTACATTTGATTTTTCTAGCAGATGCAATCATGAAGTGGATTAAGCAACCAGTATCTTTAGAAATTAAAAATATTGAAGTAACGGAAAATAAACCACATACTAAGCATAGTGTACTTCTACCGAATAATATAAGATGTATAATATGTGGTCCTTCAAATTGTGGAAAAACTAACGTTATGATTAGTTTGTTACTCCATGAAAACGGTTTAAAGTTTAAAAATGTTTACTTGTATTCCAAGACTAGCTTTCAACCAAAGTATAGATATCTTAAACTGATCTTGGAAAGAGTCCCGGAAGTAAAACTTTTTATATTTAATTCTGACGATGAGGTCATTCATCCTAACGATGCATTACAAAATTCTGTTATTATTTTTGATGATGTGGTTTGTGAAAAGCAAATTAATATACGAAATTATTATACAATGGGTAGACATAGAGATATAGATTGTTTTTATTTATCTCAAACGTATTCAAAAATACCAAAGCAGTTATTACGTGATAACGTCAACTTTTTAATAATTTTCAAGCAAGATGAAGTTAACCTGAAGCAGATATACGATGAACATGTTAGTTCTGATATGGAGTGGTCCAAGTTCAAAGATTTGTGTTCTAAGATCTGGTTGCACACCTATGATTTTTTGATTGTTAATAAGGATTGTGAATTAAACAAAGGCAGATACAGACAATATTTTGACAACTTTATATATTTTGAGTGACCATTATATAAATAATGAATATTTTAAAAAAAATCATTTGCACGTAAATAGCGCTAAGTATAAGTCGTATAATGGATCACAAAATTACAGATCAATTAATAAAGTCTGCGGACGCTATAAAGAATAAAATAAAACAAATGAAAGATGAGGAGTTTAATACCAACACTCATCTAAAGTATTTTTTTAAGCCTCTCGCAGACCCTCTCAATGTGATAATAGCTAACAAACAAACTGACCAAACTCAAAAGACTAATATAGATTCAAAAATATTTTCACAAGATCAATCTTATGATGCGTACAAACATGAATCTTCTGGTGAATCAAACTCTTTAGATAAATTTTATTCAGAAGACGAAGAAGGCGACACATCTGATTTAGAAAATTTTAATAATGTGTCGTTGAAAAAAGAAGATGTCTATGAAATTTATGATGATATAAATATACCATTTGGAGTACGTAGCGAGAATAATAAGCATATGATCGGAAATACAGAAGTAAATTTTTCTACCACTTATGAGAACTCTGATAAAGTATACAATATTTGCATAGCCAATAAACGGTATAAAATAACACCAGGTCTTAAAGAATTGTTACTGCGCAAAAAGCCTGATCTAACGGTGGTTAATTTAAAAGATAAACTCATGTACAAGGAAATACTCGTCACAACTAATGCTCATAAAAGAGATTTCGACTCTGCAGGTCAAATTAGAGGAGATAAAGGATTAAAATATTCTCAAGTAATCAAACCATTATTTTCGGAGTTTAGTAAACGCTTACAAGAATCTACAGACACTAAATCTGACCAAAAGCAAGGTGCTGGTCTACCATACCTTAAAAAATATAAAACAAATACTGAACTTGTTTATTGGGATGATCCGAATGAATTAGTAGAGAGGCTTAAACTTTTGATTGCATCTAAAACTGCAGGTAATACTAATGTTGACAACGAAATCTTATCAATTATTGAAGAATTAAAAGAAGCTGACATAATAAAAGGATAAAAGGAGTCATCGTGTGAATTGTTATTTAGTATACTTTTGTAATTCAGAAGTGACTGTTTAAGAATGAGCAAAGTAAAAAGAGATATTATTAACGAAATTCATAGAAGTGCGAGAATCAATTTTCCTCGTAGGCATGTGATATTAAAAGACATTGATGATCTTTGGCAAGCCGACTTAATGGATATGCAAAGTATATCCAAATACAACACCAACTGCAAATATATTTTAGTGGTTATCGATGGATTCTCTAAGTATGCTTGGGCTATTCCACTTAAACGAAAAAATCAAGAATCTGTTTCGAAGGCTTTCAATACGATATTGAGTACTGAGAAACGCATCCCAAAAAACTTACAAACAGATCTAGGAACAGAATTTTACAATAAAAGTTTTCAAAATATTGTAAAAAATAATTCTATCAATCACTACAGCACTTATTCAACCAAAAAGGCCTCCATTGTAGAACGACTTATAAGGACGATAAAAAGTAACCTTTACAAGGTTTTTAGTATGAAAGGGAATTATAAATGGACTGACGGAACACTTGCTAAAGTAATTAATAGATATAATCAAACAGCACATACAACAACTGGTTTACCACCAGCTCAAGTCAATCATAGTAATAAAACTAAACTACTAAATACATATTTTAATCGAGAACAAAATAAAACAAAAAGTCGTAAATTCAGGACAGGCGATTTTGTTCGAATAAGTAAACACAAAGGTTGTTTCGAAAAAGGCTATACTCCTAATTGGTCAACAGAGATATTCAAGATTAGTAAAGTTCAAAATACAATTCCTGTTACATATTTGTTGCAAGACATTAAACAGCAACCTATTTTAGGAGCATTTTATGATCAAGAATTACAAATTACAATACACCCTGATATTTACCTTGTCGAAAAGGTTTTGAAACGAAAAGGCAGAAAAGTTTTCGTGAAATGGTTGGGGTTACCACCATCAGAAAATAGTTGGATTGATGATACAAATGTTTTATAAGAGCTTTATGAATATAATGTTATGATCGACGATATAGGTTCTATTCTGTTTGCATACATGAAGGGAGAAGGACTTGTGAACAATTTAATTAATAATTTACCATTGGAGCTCCATTTACCGGGATATAATTACTGTGGTCCAGGTACTAAATTACATGAAAGATTGGCTCGTGGTGATAAAGGTGTGAATAAATTAGATGAATGTTGTAAACATCACGATATCGCATATAATAATTCCAAAAGTTTGAAAGATCGTCACAAAGCAGATATAATTTTACTTAGGATGGCAAAGAAGCGCGCTCAGTCTTCAGATGCAAGCACAGGAGAAAAATTTGCTGCTAATTTGGTTAACAACGTAATGCTATCGAAAGTGAGTTCTGGATATGGCTTGAAAAAAGACTTTAAAAATATAGTCGCCCATACAAGAAAATGCATTAAAAAATTAAAGCCAATGTGTAAGAAAAAAATGATAAAATTGGCATACGCTGCTGCTAGGGAGTTAACTCGTGATTCATCTGCGAAGCTCCCCCGCATCATACCTATTCCTAAAACGGGCGGTGTTTTACCTTTAATTCCAATATTTGCTGGCTTATCAGCTGCTGGAAGTATAGCAAGCGGAATTGCTGGAATTGTCAAAACTATCAACGAATTTAAGGTTGCAAAAAAGCGTTTGGAAGAGATGGAACGACATAATAAGAAAGTGGAAGGTGTATGTATTGGAAACGGATTGCGGTTAAACCGTTATAAAAATGGACTTCGATTATATCTAAATTTAAAGAAAAAAAACTAAATTGCAGGCTACCTAACCGTGCTCTTACTAATATAGATATCATTCATTTTACGGAAAAAATCCCATATTTTCGTGGAGTGTTTATGAGAGATACCTTGCCGAAATCGCCATTTTCCCGAGAGTGTGGAATTATTAATTTAGATATTTCGAAAAATGCCGGTACACATTGGGTAGCCTACGTAATTTTAAATCAATATGTTGAATATTTCGATAGTTACGGTAACTTAAAACCGCCAATAGAATTTATTCGTTATGTGGGTTCTAACGACATCCATTATAATTATAATAACTTTCAAAATAGTAACTTATTTAATTGTGGACATCTATGTATAAAATTTCTTAAAGAGTTTTGGAAAAAGCAGTCTTTTTAAATCATTACTTTAAAAAAAGATGTCTTCCTCGTAAGTCAACACTTTAACATTGTCGGTTACAAGAGACGAATGTCAATCAAATTATAGTAAAAAAAAAATGATAGTGTATAATATAAAATCAAGCGGAAAAGTGAAAAACTTTACTCGTTCACGTATCGTCAGAAGACGCAGACATACACAAAGTATTAAAAAAATCACTAAAGAGAATAAATTATTTCTTCAAGCCTTGGGATTTAAATTATGAGTATTCTTGAGATAAATGATTCACCACAATTCGATAACTCTATAGTGAGTTACGAATATCATACTTATAATCCATACAGCAACAGTTTTAAAGAAAATGATGAAATACGAATACCCATAAATCAGCAAGATATGTACATATTTATTACCTTCAGCCAGCTTCATTTACGTTGAAGGTCGAGCCACTGTGTCTTCTAAAGATGCTTCAGGAAAACTTACTCGAAAGAGTGTTAATTTCACTAATAATCCTGTATCATTTCTATTTCAAGACATTCGATATGAAATCAATGGTGTTGAGATAGATCGAATAAAAAATGCAGGAATTACTATAACTCTAAAATCATATGTGTCTATGAGTGAGGGGGAAAGCAAAGCTGCTGGTGTTTGGGGGTGGAATTTAAATGGGTATAAAGATAATGATGGTATATTTAGCTTTCTTATACCCCTGAATAAAGTTTTGGGATTTGCGGAAGATTACGATAAAATTATCATTAACTGTAAACATGAACTTATACTTAACAGAAGTAGTTCCAAGCTTAATAGTGTTGCCCTTGATAATAACGACTCGATTGAAATAAATATAGAGAGATTGCAATGGCGAGTGCCTCATATAAAAGTTTCAGATCGAGAAAGATTAACTTTACTGAAACATTTAGAAAAAGATCGTTCTATTCAAATAGCTTTTAGAAATTGGGACTTGTACGAATACCCTTTATTACCCAAAACTACAAAACATTCATGGGTTGTTAAGACTGCTTCACAACTCGAGAAACCGAGGTATGTGATCTTTGGGTTACAAACAAATAGAAAAAACACGAAATCAAGAGACAGTTCAATATTTGACCATGGTAAATTGACTAATGTTACTCTTTTTTTGAATTCTCACTATTATCCATACGAATCCGTTAATTCAAGATTTTCTGAAGATAAGTATTGTATATTATATGAAATGTATACAAAATTTCGTCAGTCTTATTATAACACTCGATGTGAACCGATGCTTGATCTGCTTGAATTTAAAGAAAAGGCTCCTTTATTTGTAATTGATTGCTCAAGACAGAACGAGGCTTTGAAGACTGGAGCTATAGATGTGAGACTAGAAATAGAAAGTTCTGAAGATATTCCAGAAAATACATCTGCTTATTGTCTAATTATCAACGATCGCTTGATTGAATATAAGCCTCTGAGTAGTATTGTAAAGAAATTATCATGAACGCTATAGTCGATGTGCAAGGGTTTAAGATGGAAAATAACGAGTTTATTGTCAAAGAAATAGCAATCGCATGCAACAATCGAATTGTTGTGTTGTTGATCAAACCACCATACCCATTTTACAATCTTACAAAAAAAGAAAGATTACAAGTAAGCTGGATAGAGAGAAACAGAAACATTTTCTGGAAAGAGGGTTATATACCGTACTTAAACTTACACCAATACATTGTACCTTATTTGAAAGATAAAAACATTTATGTAAAGGGATGTGAAAAAGTTTTGTGGTTAAGAAACATAGTAAAACATGACAAGATATATAATTTAGAAAATAAAAACTGTCCTAGTTTAAAAAATATATTTGATGATTATGGTACGTCTAGTAATATATTAAGCTGTGTGTTTCATTCTAATGTATGTGCTTTAAAAAATGTTACATGTTTAAAGCAATGGATTGAGAATAAAGGTATTTTTAACTAGATTGAGGCTTTTTTTTACTATTCACCAAGACACTATTACTATAATGAGGAATTAACTCACTGGTAAAGTAAGTAAAGCTCATAAAGTAGTTCAATATTTTAAAACACCTTTGACGACACGTTTGGCGAATTGGCTAAGAGGTCATTTTGTTATATCACAAAGTAGGTTAAACAGATGCTCCTACTTATAAATGTGTCAAGTGTCGTGGGTTTGATTCCCGCATGTAACAAATAAGTATTAGTTACATTATTAATTTAAATACTCTAGACCAGATTACATTCTAAATAGACGGTGAGCAGCCAGTTACTGATCTAAGTATAATTGGGGCGATCTGGATCACGATCTGAGCGAAGCGAAGTGATCCAGATGCCCCAATTCTACACTACTAATATCTTCAAAATTTTCTATTTCTAGTCTCACATCTATAGCTCCAGTCATCAAAGCCTCGTTCTGTCTTGAGCAATCAATTACAAATAAAGGAGCCTTTTCTTTAAATTCAAGCAGATCAAGCATCGGTTCACATCGAGTGTTATAATAAGACTGACGAAATTTTGTATACATTTCATATAATATACAATACTTATCTTCAGAAAATCTTGAATTAACGGATTCGTATGGATAATAGTGAGAATTCAAAAAAGAGTAACTTTAGTTAATTTACTATGGTCAAATATTGAACTGTCTCTTAAGAACCCATGAATGTTTTGTAGTTTTGGGTAATAAAGGGTATTCATACAAGTCCCAATTTCTAAAAGCTATTTGAATAGGATTATCATTTTCTAAATGTTTCAGTAAATTTCGATCTGATCTGAAACTTTGATATGAGGCACTCGCCATTGCAATTTCTCTATATTTATTTCAATCGTGTCGTTATTATCAACGGCAACACTATCAAGCTTGGATCTACTTCTGTTAAGTATGAGTTCATGTTTACAGTTAATGATAATTTTATCGTAATCTTCCGCACATCCCAAATCTTTATTCAGGGGTATAAGAAAGGTAAATATACCATCATTATCTTTAAGCCCATTTAAATTCTACTCCCAAACACCAGCAGCTTTGCTTTCCCCGTCACTCATTGACACATATGTTTTTAGAGGTATAGTAATTCCTGAATTTTTTATTCGATCTATCTCAACACCGTTGATTTCATATCGAATGTTTTGAAATAGAAATGATACAAGATTATTAGTGAAATTAACACTCTTTGGAGTAATTTTTCCTAAAGCATCTTTAGAAGACACAGTGGCTCGACCTTCAACTGCTTCAACTGCTTCAAGCTGGCTGAACGTAATATGTACATATCTTGCTGATTTATGAGTGTTCGTATTTCATCATTTTCTTTAAAAGTGTTGCTGTATGGATTATAAGAATGATATTCGTGACTCACTATGGAGTTATCGAATTGTGGTCAATCATTTATCTCAAGAATACTCACAATTTAAATCCCAAGGCTTGAAGAAATAATGTATTCTCTTTTTTGACGTTCAAAAAGTGCTGACTTTTGACATTCAAAAAGTGCTAGTTTGAATAAATGACTTTTGATTTAGATTTTGATTTTTAGTGATTTTTTTAATACTTTGTGTATGTCTGCGTCTTCTGACGATAACGTGAACGAGTAAAGTTTTTCACTTTGCCGCTTGATTTTATATTATACACTATATTTTTTTAGACTATAATCTATTTGACATTCGTCTCTTGTAACCGACAATGACATAGGGTTGACTTACGGGGAAGACATCTTTTTCTAAAGTAATGACTGCTTTTTCCGAAACTCTTTAAGAAATTTTAAATAAGTTACTATTTTGAAAGTTATTATAATTATAATGGATACCAGAACCCAAATAACGAATAAATTCTATGGACGGTTTTAAGTTACCGAAACTTTCGTCTTTAAAACGTGTATTTAGATTATGGAAATCGCATCTTTTTTTGAGAAGACCTAAGTTTTTGCGAACATACAAGATATTTTCTAGGATATAAAGATAAGGCAGAGTAAGTATATCAATTTCGTTGAATTTGTTTCTAAGAGACTCGCGAGGCCCCATTTTATAGATTGCGCGAATTGCCCTCTTTTGTAAAATAAAAATTGAATCTACGTCCGCTGCCGATCCCCACAGCAGAACGCCATAAGACATAATACTGTGAAAATAAGCAAAGTATACTAACCTAGCTGTGGCTACATCAGTCAACTGCCTTATTTTTCTTACTGCGTAAGCAGCTGAGCTTAATCTGCTTGAAAGAGCTCTAATGTGGGCACCCCATTGCAATTTTGAATCTAAAGTAATTCCCAAAAATACAGTTTCCGAAATAGCATCAAGTTTCTTGCCATCAAGTTTTAAATTTAGACCTACTTGGGGTACATTTGGTAACGAGAACTTAAGAAATTTAGTTTTGTTTGCATTGAGTAACAGATTATTAGCAGCAAACCATTTCAATAGAACAGCTAGGCTTTCGTTGACATGTAAGACATCCGTATGTTTTCTATCTATTCTAAAAATAAGAGAAGTGTCATCAGCGAATAAAATTATATCCGAGAAGTTAGCCATCAGATAGGGAAGATCATTAATATAAACTAGAAGCCCAAGAACTAGAAGGCCAAGAATTGAACATTGAGGCACGCCCATCTTAACCAGAGACCCCGAGGATGTCGCCCCGTTAACGTTTACTTTTTACTGCCTGTTTGATAAATAGGAAAGTACAAGATCAGCAGCCTGTCCACGAATTCCTTAGTGGTGTAATTTACAGATCAGTGTATTGTGGTCAACGCAGTCAAACGCTTTTGAGAGGTCACAGAAAATGCCAATCGCATCCTGGGAACTCTCCCAGGATTCCAAAATGTGACTGATGAGTTTTACTCCCGCGTCAGTCGTCGACCTACCTTTCGTGAAACCAAACTGTCGGCTATGTAATATCCCATTTGAGTTAAATTGTGACAACATCTGGTCTAGCATGATTTTTTCATAAATTTTGCTCAATGCTGGAAGCACAGATATATGTCTATAATTAGAGGGATCACTCTTACTACCCGATTTGAAAATTGGTACTACTTTACTATGTTTCATTAAGTCAGGAAACGTACCGCTATCTAAACATTGATTAAATATGCCTGTTAGGACAGGGACAATACCACTCATTGACTTCCAAACGTGTCTTTCACATCCCGCTACAACGAACCACATCTATCCTAACAAGAAGCTGTCCCGCCTATCTACACACTTTTTTGTAAAACAAGGTCACCAGCAGTTTGTCTTGTGACCCAAAAGAATTCTCACTCCCCACATGCAAAAATTTTGTCAAACAATGGCTATTAGGTCTTTCATACGATGAATCGAAAACATTCTCACTTCACTCAACCCACACTCGGAATCCTACTCTCGCCACAGCACTGACACTTATACACACACCACACGCGTACACTCGCACACATGATTCTGTTGTCACAAAATTCTCTAAACTAAACTAAAAATCACCACTTAACACACTCACACCTTATTTTTGATTTCCAAACATTTTATTTTTATTATTGATAGTTTAATATTTATTCTAGATTGTTTAACATTTAATTTTTGATTGTTTACTTGTTCACTTTATTTTAAATTGTTTAATATTTTAGTTTTATGCGTTGCTTAGTACAAATTAAGCTTTATTTTTTGTTTGATATACGTAGGTATAATTTACGATTTAAGTTTCACTCTCACTTTGATCTCAATTTTCATTTAATTTAGTTTTATATAATCGTTTGCAATTACGTACCCATTGTCACCTTAAACTCCAGTGGTAAATAGCACTATGTCTCAAAACTCTGGTCCCCAAGATACAGGCACCGCCTAGTTTGGGGTCCGCCGTAAAGACCAAAACGAAAATCACTAAGTAATAGTTACGTACCAACATTAAGTTAATCATAAGGTAATAATTGTAAATTTTGGTTCAAATAAATTTATTATAATAGTAGAAAATCAATTTTAAACTCTAAAACGAAATAACACTGCTTTTTGACATGTCAAAAAGAGTTAAAACGTGTTATTTAGTGAAAACTTATCTTTATACTTTAGGACTCGTGAAACTTTATGTCTGTAAACTAATGGCTAATGGGGTAGTGGCTGATCTTTGCGTTATGCTCGTGAACGGGTGCTGCTCGTGGTGACGGTCGTCTTGCTGACCATGGTTTTGTTATTGTTAATTGTATTAAATTTTTTATTAATTTAAGTCCAGCTATAACTTAAAGTAACAAAAGTTAAACTAGGACCAGTTTAACTTTTGTTACTTTAAGTTATAGCTATATTTGCATAATGCAGAATTGCATAAGTAAGTGGGCATGCCCTTTATGCCTGGAGGCTTCTATTTAGATTGGAAGTTCTGTTTACGTTTTATTATAAAAAAAAAAAAAATGGTTTTAAATTTTTGATGGTATATTGGCGTGTGCTAGCTGACATATGGCAAATTTAATGTTTTTTTTTTTGTGTTTCGTAATTTTAATTACCTATAATTATTGTATAGAATCAAGTTCTTCTAACTTAACAGACAGCTGTGCTGCTGGGGAGTTTGTTGCGCTACTTCTTCTTCCCAGCTAAAGCACTAGGAAGTGGTGAAGTGTGGGCGTTTTGGGGGGATTGTCTTATGTGATTTTATTTTGACGTTCAAAAAGAGCTAACTCTCAGCCTAGTTTGAATAAATGACTTTTGATTTTGATTTGATTTTGGTTTTAAAGAATACAACAATTGCAAGAATTAGAAAAAAAAATATGAACATTGATTTTGTCACTTGGGCAGGGTCCCACTGAAATAACTCAATTTGGAGTTTTTGGCGAGATTGCGTTGGAACATGTCGCACGAATTTTAATTATCATGTAGCGAATTAAATTGTGTAATTTTGGTAGTGAATTATTCAAGATCGAAAATAAAAATTACTTGACACTGGCTTGACATGCACAAACCGTGCGAAGCCAAAAACCAAAAAAAAAAACACCACAATTTGTGATGAATAAAATTTGTAGATACCCTCGCCAATTATTTATGTTTTCGCTTCTTAACGTTTTTAATAATCGTTTCGGAAGTGGTTTTATTAATTTTTTCATGTTTTACATTTCACAGTGTCTTTTCTACAACGTGATAAATTACGAAAACATTATTTACGAAAATAAATTATATCTCAGCGCAGCTGAAAACTTATGCGCAGTCCTCTCGTCTCAACAGAGCAAAGGCGACTGATTTGTGAAACAATAAAAATAAAAGTTTAAAAACTAAAAAACACACTTATACGCACTAAAAATTACAAAATAATTCGGACATTTAGTTTGATGACTCAAGAGTTTTCCCTTTGCCAAATCTCCATTAGATCGCAAGTAAACATAAACAATTTCACTTCGTGATGAACGATAAATAATTACCTATGCGAAATGGTTATAAGTAGGTAATTTATTTATTTATTTATTTACAAGGCAACTACAACAGGTAACAATCACATAATGTCACTAATTTAACATTGTAGGTTTCGACCTGATTATCACCCAAAGCGTAATCGCACAACATGACCAGCAAAAATAATAATAATGGCGATGATAAAACTACAGTAAAAGGTTAGTCCTAAAAAACAAAAAAAAAACACAATTACAAGGTATGTGCGTCTGACCTCCGACACACTTCTAACACAGTTACAAGGTATGTGCGTCTGACCTCCGACACACTTCTACTTAGGTAGGAAATGTGTAGGAGGCCAGCGCGCCAGGTAAATTACATATATTGACAAAAAGTTACATTATTAATAAAGAATACAGTATTTAAGCGTTGGGATATTAAAAGGAAAGAGTACACACATGTCTTTTGAAAGCAGCGGCACGAGAATCGAAGATGTCAATACTGTTATTGTCTTTTGAAATTTCATTATAAAGTCTACACATTCTAACGATAGGGTTGTAATATGAGGTGTTATTTGTAAAGACCAGAAGTGTAAAAGTTTTCGGTATTCGGGTGTTATACCTAGTGTTGATGTTTATGAAGGACAGCAGAGTCGAAGAGTCCAACTTGGAGTGTAGGATCTTATGCAGGTTAATTAAGTGTTGCTGTTTGCGACGAACATGCAAAGGTTTCAAATTGAACTTAACGAGGCGTTCGGGATAGCTTTGAAGTGTTCTAGAGAAACCGTACCGGTACGAGACCCACTTAACACATTTTCTTTGTACACTCTCAATTCTGTCAGAGTGTACCGCGTAACACGGTGACCAAATTATCGAACAGTACTCCAATACACTTCTTACTAGGCTCTTATAAAGTAGTATGCAGCTTTGAGGTTTTTTAAATCCTTTGGTAGACCTAGATATAAAACCGAGAAGTTTCAATGCTCTCATTGTCATGCTATTGTAATGATCTCTAAAAGACAGCTGTTCATCAAATAACACGCCGAGATCTCTAGCTACGTGCTTTCGTTCTAACAATTGGTCCTCGAGTTTGTAGTCATAGGTGCTTTTTATACGTTTTTTCGTGAAAGTTATGACAAAGCATTTGTTTATGTTTAACTTCATTCGATTCAGGGTACACCAGTCAGAAATTATATTTAAATCATTCTGAAGGGATTCGCAGTCGGAGGTGTTTTTAATTGACGTGAATACCTTCAGATCGTCGGCATATAATAGACAGGGACATGCTAATTTGATCACGAGATCGTTAATAAAAATGATGAAAAGTAGGGGCCCTAAATGCGATCCCTGAGGAATGCCTGACGTAACGTCAACCGGTAACGACAAGTATCCTCTGACAGAAACGAGTTGGCTTCTGTTTTGTAAGTAAGACTGTATCCACCGGAACAGAGAACCATGTATACCATACGCTTTCAGAGTAGTAATCATCTTTATTAAATATTTAATATGATTTATTATGAAAGAAAGCATGGAGCGTTTATGTAATACTTACTCTTTTTGGACAAAACGCTTCACGCTTTCTTTAAGTAAACTCCAAAGTTTCGATCAAATTGAGATAGTAGTTTTATGAGAAATCGACATAACACGGAAACAAACACACTGTCAGGCATTATCTGTTATCTCCATTGTTTATTTAATAAATAAACAACCTAAGACGAAACTGCTTTCATTAATATAATGCTCTGTTTAGTTAAGAAGCCATAAAATATAACTTAATACGTCCACCAATACTGCTGAGCTTGCTTGCCTTCTGGCTGTGAGTGAGTGGGAGTCGGGCCTCTGGCTGCAGGCACTACCGTCACCGTCACCCAACATAGGCACCATGCTGGGTGACTCGACCTTCCGGCTCGCTACTTGCCTACGTCGCGCGCGCTCCTTGCGTGGCTCTGCATCGCTGCCAATGCGGTGAAGATGTAGACCGCCTCGGACACCATGGCTTATCCTGCAGTAAGAGCGCAGGCCGAATAGCACGGCACGCCAGTATCAATGACATCATCCGTCGTACTCTTGTCATCGCCGGGGTGCCAGCTGTTCTAAAACCCAATGGCTTGGCACGCAACGATGGGAAGAGACCAGATGGAATGACCATAATGCCTTGAAAGTTAGGTCGGCCTTTGGTGTGGGATGCAACATGTGTCGACACCCTTGCGCCATCCCATCTTCCCAGTACCTACGGCGGGTTGTGCTGGGGCGGCTGCTGCAAGTGCGGAAAACCTCAAATGACGCAAATATTCCAATCTTATTGGAACCTATATGTTCGAGCCGTTTGGGGTTGAAACTCTAGGGCCATGGGGTCCGAGTGCCCACTTAGTTTTCCGAGACATTTCCAAGCGTTTGGTTGACTCTTCACGTGACCAAAGGGCTGGCCTATTTTTCGGCCAAAGGATCAGCATTGCCATACATCGTAGCAATGCTGCCAGCCTTTTGGGCACTTTTCCCATTGACAACGATGCGGACGTATTATTTGATGCCTTATGATTATTTGCTTTTTTATATACCTATACATCATAATTTCAGCCGAATGACGTCCACTGCTGGACATAGGCCTCCCCCAAGCTCCGCCACTTCGACCGGTTCTGTGCCTCACGCATCCACCGGACTCCTGCGGCCCTCACAAGGTCATCGGTCCACCTTGTGGGAGGCCTTCCAACTTTACGTCTTCCGGTGCGTGGTCACCACTCCAAAACTTTTCGGCCCCATCGGCCATCTGTTCTGCGAGCAATGTGCCCTGCCCACTGCCACTTAAGTTTGCCAATTCTTCGGGCTATGTCGGTTACCTTGGTTCTCCTGCGGATCTCTTCATTCCTGATTCGATCACGCAGGGAAACTCCAAGCATAACCCTCTCCATTGCCCTTTGGATGACTATAAGCCTTCTTATGAGGCCCCTTGTGAGCGACCACGTTTCGGTTCCATATGTATCATCACTGGTCGAAGACTTTCGTCTTGAGACATTGCGGTAAGTGGGACGAGAAGATATTGCGAAGTTTCCCGAACGCTGCCCAACCGAGTCGGATTCGATGATTGACCTCTTTTTCGAAATTGGACCTACCTAACTGGATAGTTTGTCCTAGGTAAACGTAGTCGTCCACAACTTCGAGTGGAGCGCCTCCGACCGTCATGAAAGTGGGTATTACTCGAGCATTGGACATGACCTTTGTCTTGTTCATGTTCATTTTAAAACCCACTCTTTCGGAAGCTCTACTGAGGTCATCGAGCATGACAACAGCCAACAGCATGACAACTATATCATCGGCAAACCGAAGGTGAGTGATGTACTCACCATTGTTCTTGATGCAGGCCCCTTTCCAGTCCAGAACCTTGAAGACATCCTCCAGTGCAGCAGTGAAGAGTTTCGGAGAGATAACGTTTCCCTATCTAACACCTCGCTGCAGAAGGATAGGTTTCGAGGTCAGGTCCTGGAGTCGGACTGACATAGTGGCGTTTTCGTACAGCAATACCTCGACGTACCGATAGTCGATCTGGCATCGTTGGAGGGACTGCAGTACAGCCCACGTCTCGATCGTATCGAAGGCTTTTTCGTAGTCCACAAATGCTAAAGAGAGAGGCAGGTTAAACTCTTCGGTCTTTTGTATAACCTGCCCCAGCCTATGTATGTGGTCTACTGTGCTAAAGCCTTTACGGAACCCGGCCTGTTCGGGAGGCTGGAAGTCGTCAAACCTGCGCGCTAGATGGTTCGTGATGACTCTGGAGAACAGCTTGTAGACATGGCTCAGAAGTGAGATGGGCCTATAATTCTTAAGAAGGGCATTATCACCCTTCTTAAAGAAAAGTTCTACCACACCTCTGTTCCATGCCTGTGGCGTTTTGCCCTCGAGTATGACGGAATCAAATAGCTTCTGGATGGCCTTAAGAACGGGTTTCCCACCGGCCTTTAGGAGTTGAGCCGTAATTCCGTCATCACCCAGCGCCTTGTTGTTTTTGAGCTACTTCAGAGCCATCCTAATCTCGTACAAGCTGACGTCCGGGATGTCTTCAGTATAGTGTCGGGTCAATCTAGCTCGTTAGCCAGATTCGTAACGGGGTTTCTTGTTGACGTGTATAACTATCCATAAAACCTCTCAATCTCTCTCAACATCTCAGGCTTGGTGGATACGATCCTGCTTTCATCGGTCTTCAGTTTCGTAAGCTGACTCTGCCCAATAGACAGATCCCTAGCAAAGACCTTGGAGCCTTTATTGCGCTCTATCGCGTCTACGTTCTGTATTAAAGCGGCGGAAGTCGCTTTTCACGGGCTTACGAGATATGTCTATAAAGCTGCCGGTACTCGAGGGCATCGTCTGAAGACTGCAGGACCATCTCGCGCCTCTCCTTCATAAGCTGCAAAGTACGATCAGAGACCCTCTTATTTTTATTGATACGACGGGTCTTGAAACACTTATACCCGACCGTATGGACAGGTTCCACGAACCCATCGTTAAAATTGTCCACAGAGCTCCCTAGACACTCGAAACGATTCTGAAGCTCCAGTTAAAAGCTTTTGGGTTTTTGGACTTGGATTGGTGCTGGACGGAGCGTAGACTTCATCAGCCGAGATTTTTCCAGCTTGATATTGAGATTCAATGTGCCTCTTACCAAACGGTGATATCTACCAGTTTTCACCGCGTTGATCACAGAGACTTCATTGAATACTTGCTTCTTCGTCGACATAATGAAGTCAACCTCATTTTTGGATGCACCATCAAGACTCTGCTAGGTCCACTTCCTGTGCTCACGTTTTTTGAAAAAGGAGTTCATCATAAAGAGGCCTTCCTTCTCCATAAAACTAGCCAGTAGGTGACCCCGGTGGTTCCTACGTCCTACTCCAAACTGCCCCACTTGCAGCTCATCATCGCTTCGTTTGCCAAGTTTCGCGTTGAAGTCCCCCATGACAACGGTAAAGTGAGTTTTGGAACCATGCATGGCTCTGGAAATATCCTCATACATAGTCTCTACCTCATCGTCGGAGTGTGACGAGGTCGGGGCATAAACCTGTATGACCTTCAGCGAATACCTTGCGGATATTCTGAGTATAAGGAACGCCACCCTGGTCAACACACTCTCGATCTTCACCACGTTGTTCACAAGGGTTTTATGGACGATAAACCCGACACCACGTTGGGACTGCTGGTCGCCCACCCGGAAATAGAGCAAGTTACCGGATTTGAGGATTCTCGAGTCCTCCCCCTCTCGTCGGACTTCAGATAATCCTACTATATACCATCGTAACCTGCTCAATACTTCCTCGAGTTCGACGATCTTCTCGTCGGTCGGTCCGGAGTGTACGCGTGTTATATTTTGCCAGGTTTTCGGTGATCGTGGTAGCCGGATCTCTTCCGGGTATTGTTCGCACCCCTTGCCTCACCGTGGCCTTGACCGCTACCGTAGCCAAGGGTAGACGGGCCGCCGGGTACTAGGGGCCGTTTTGCAGGGCTGCTTGTCATTTTTGGGGGGGTTCTGCCATAATCGCTACGCTTGGCAGGCGGGTTGGCGATCGCAGTATGGTGGTCAAATGCATAGAGAATGCTGCTGCCCATTCTCTAGTAAGTCCTTTAGTTGCCTTCTACGACACCCACTGGAAGAAATGGGATGATGCTATTCTTTTATGCCCGGCAGCACACGGGACCTGTACATATTATTAGGAAACTATACTCCATTAGAAATAAGATTAGACATTTAACTAAAACTTTTTTGCAGTCCGATCAACCGATTTTAGTTGGTAGTGAAACTACTTTTTGCTTTTAATTCCGTCCTTATGCCTACGGCATAGAAGTCAGAATCGGTTGAACTGACTGTAAAATAGGTTTGTTTAAATGTTTAATCTTATTTCAAACTAGCTTTTGTCCGCGACTTCATACACGTGGACTTTAGAATCAAGTAGATAATCATTTTTTTTTTTAATAATAGGTCTTTACCTATGAAATTGCCGTTTTGTATGAAAAAATTTAAACGAATTTTTTTCATGTATTTTTTATTTGTATTAATCGAAGTAATCACCCATGCAATCAATGCATCTTTGCCATCGCAGTGGCAGTTTATTGATGCCCTTCTTAAAGAAATCAGCTGGACGGGAGGCAACAAATTCTTCAAAGGCATTTTGTACTGCCTCTCGGGTATTTAATTTTTTTCCCGCCAAGAAGTTATCCAAATTCTGGAAAAAGTAGTAGTCTGTAGGCGCAAGGTCTGGTGAGTAGGGCGGATGACGGAGAGCTTCCAACCCCAGTTCTTGCAACTTGGAGACCGTCTGCTGTGCAGTATGAGGTCGCGCGTTGTCGTGCAGGAGCAGCGGAGACGAGCGATTGACCAATGCTGGTTGGAGATGTGCCAGCTTCTCCATCATTGTGTTCAGTTCTTCACAGTACACATCTGCAGTAATGCTCACCCCGTTTGGTAAGAAGCTGTGATGAATCACACCGGCGCTAGACCACCAAACAGTGACCATCACTTTTCTAGGGGTAAGTTTTCGTTTAGGGCATTGTTTAGGTGCTGAACCAGGATCCAACCAACTTGCTGAGCGCTTGCGGTTATCAAACAGAATCCATTTTTCATCGCAGGTAACAATGCGGTTCAAAATTCCTTCATTTGTGTGTCTCTTGAGCAGTGCAAGGCACGTCTCGACGCGTACTTCGCGCTGACGATCATTGAGTTCGTGGGGCACCCATTTGTCAAGCTTTTTTACCTTGCCAATTTGACGCAAATGGACCAATATTGTTTTGACGCTAACGTCGAAAACTGCTGCTAATTCAGCCGTAGATTGTGTATCATCAGCTTCCACAATCGCCTTTAATTCGTCATTGTCGACCAAAGTCTTCGGACGACCGCGAGGTTCATTTTTCAGGTCGAAATTTCCAGAACGGAAGCGAGCCAATAACAGGTGGTGCGTTGGTTTGTAGTGTTAGCTCCGTAAACGTCGTTGATGTTGCGTGCCGCTTGTGCCGCGTTGCTGCCACGACGGTACTCATATTCCATAATTACTCGAATTTTTAACGTATCCATGATGACGAAAAAGATTGAAATGCGATGAAAATGTAACACTAATCAATAAACAAATGACTACTTTTGGAAAAAAAAATCCATGTTTTTAAAATAAAATTAATTTGAAATTATAATTCTTACCCAAACAAAAATTATTTTGATTTGAAATGGCCAGTACTGCAAAACGGCAATTTCATAGGTAAAGACCTAATATATAGCCTATTTTTTAAGTTAGACCTCTCGGAATACATAATTGAAAACTGCATTCAATTCCATGCAGTGGTTTTTGCGTGATGCGGTAACAAACATACAGACAGACAAAAATTCTAAAAACCGTTGTTTTGGCTTCTGTTGCTCTAATAAAGACCCCCCATACTATTTTTTCTTCAATATCTTTAATGTACAGACATCGGCCTGTTACAATTTTATTATATGTATAGATGGAGTAGGTATATGTATTTAGAATTTGAGAGAATTCGTGCTATGGTTTAAAACCTTCAAGCGGTTCTTACCAAGTTACCAGTATGTATTTTGGCACTAGACTTACTTAAGTCTGATCTTAAGTAAGATGTACCTACTTAGGTACATCTCAAATCATGGTCGACGGAAACACGCAAGTTGACGATCACACCAGCTACATAGAATTCCACACTGCCTGCGCTGCTACCCGCAACCTGCAAACAATATTTTTTCCAAATCTTCTAAGTCGTTTGTTAGCGATCCTTCATTTTAATAAATTAGTAATTGAAGGTAGAATTATGTTGTTGATTTGACAGATAGTCGGAGCTGAGCAGATCCGGCGGCCATTATCAATTGTAACGTCAGGCCTAACGCTTGTAAACATTCATTTGCAAGAAACATTTGTAGCCTATTGAGTAAATCATTTCAGGAATTGGAACACTGTGTATATGTTAGATACGGGACACAAGTAAAACAAATGACGGCCGTGAACGCACTGACTTATTATTATACTCTTTGGCACTGACGTTTTATTTAAAACAGTCATGCTAGCGCGGGCACATGGGTGGGGCGCGGGGTACGGGACGCTGCGGGGCGCTAGCTGGCGCCGTGTGCGCAGGCCGATCGCATATGACCGCGCATCGCTATACATTAGCTTGTACATAACATCTCCCAACCTTATTTAAAAAGATACAAACATAATAATAATACTAAAGGTGCTTACAACTACATACATGGAGTATCATCTACACAACATTAAAATTAGGTTATTACTACAATACAATATGAGTCCATAACTAGCAAGTTATACACCGTCAGGCAGCCCACTGGTCACTTGCCCAACGCAAGGCTTCTGTAGTCCACCTTTGGAAGTTGGCGCAACGCCCTATCGGGATGGCCGGGGCCGGGCGCCACAGATATGGCTGACGGCGTACTTGCACCCTGCCCCCCCTCCTCCGGGGCGTCAGCTTGAGACGCGGGTTGGGGGCACGGTGGTGCCGTTGATGATAATGTTTCATCGTCACTATCGGTGTCTATTTCGTCAGTATCCGAACTTTGTTGTACATTGGCGTTACCCTTATATAACACAATCTGATTTTTATGTTTTTTCACTACAGTCCCTGTTAAATGATCGTTAATCAAATACACAACTCTTCCAATCTTGTCTATTATTGTGCCTCTGCGCCATGTGAACTTATCTTTATTGCTAAATTTTTTGTACAACACTTCGTTTCCGTTTTTTAAAATTTGAGGATTTTTGCCACCATTGTAGGTATTTACACTGCAAACACTGTTTTGATTTTACTGTGCTATCCAGTGACGCGTTTGAGGGTGACGATAGCGATTTTGGCGACAATAGATCCAACCTCGATCTCAGTTTGTGTCCAAAAACTAATTGAGCTGGAGAGAACCCTGTCACTGAATGTACCGAATTCCGGTAATCAAAAAGATATTTTAACAGTTTGACTCTAGTGTCTTTTTGGTTATTACTTGATAAAATACACGATCTTATACCCTTTTTTGCGATCTTTACATAACTTTCGGCCTGGCCATTGCTCGCAGGATTATAGGGCGGTGACGTCACGTGCTCAATCCCGTTAATTGTACAAAACCGTTTAAAATGTTGTGACGTGAAAGCCGTGCCGTTATCGCTTACAATTGTATTTGGTAACCCGAACCTTGAAATAAACTCGCACAGTTTTTCTATTGCAGCTGATGAGGTCGTTGAAACACACATATCGTAAACTTCCACCCATTTCGTGTATGCATCTACTACGATTAAATAATGTCTATTATCTAACGGACCCAAGAAATCTATATGCAACCGGTAGAATGGCTGGGGTGGGTATTGCCAGGGCGTAAGCCGGGCGCGCGGAGGGGTAGGTCGTAACTGTATGCAAACACTGCAAGAATTTATCATATTTTCTATTGCTTTATCGATACCCGGAAACCAGAACCGGGAACGAGCTTCGGCCTTTGTTTTCACAATTCCCAGATGGGAAGTATGAAGTTCGTTTAATATTGTTCTTATTTGACTGTCTGGTAAAATCACTTTATGCCCTCTCATAACACAGCCATCTTCATACGATAACTGATTTCTGCATGCGTGGAACGGTTTTTAATTCACATCAGACACGCTTCTAGGCCAACCCTTCGAAATAAAATCGATCACCTTCATCAAATTGAAATCTCGGCTAGTTTCCTTGCGTAATTCGTCCCGCGTAACTGGCATGTGTCCGTCTATTACGAAGTGAACATATGTCGCGCGGTCAATCGGGGCGACCGCGGCGGCAGCGTGCTGAGCGCTGTCCACGCGTTCCCTGCCCGCGGTCATTGACCGCAACCGCTTATCGTCGTCGGGAAGACTTGTGCGGGACAAATAATCCGCGCTGTTATTTTCGTTACGAACGTATTCAATTTTATAATTATATGCGCTAAGAAACAGCGCGTATCTTTGTAGCGGTTTGCCGAAACCTCCGGTATACCTTTGTGTGGTCCAAAAATAGAAATTAAAGGCTTGTGATCAGTGCGAAGGATGAACGGGTCTGACCTACCGTACAAGTACTGATGGAATCTTCGAACTCCAAAAATAATAGCCGTTGCCTCTTTCTGAATTTGAGAATTTTTTTTTTCAGCTGCGTTTAGAGTGCGGGACGCAAACGAAATTGGGCGCTCGCAACCATCCTTATCATTTTGCGATAATATTGCACCCAACCCATGAGGTGAAGCATCCACCGTGAGGATTAAGGTTGCATTGGGGTCAAAATGTGCTAACACCTGATCTGACGTTAAATGTTTTTTTATTTCGACGAATGCTCTTTGATGTTCGCTGGCCCAATTCCATTTAACCCCCTTCCTTAAGAGATCGTATAGGGGACTTAAAATTTCGGATGCCTTAGGTACGAAATTACGGTAATAATTTACTAATCCTAAAAATGATTGAAGTTTGCCTACATCTGTGGACCGCACTGGGGATTTCATAATTGCTATTACTTTATCCGATGATTTTTTTAACCCATCTTTGTTTATTACATACCCTAAATAATTGATTTCGTTCTTAAAAAATTCACACTTTTCTTTTTGCAAGGTTAGTCCAGCATTTTGCAGCCTCTGTAACACTGCCGTTAACCGTTGTAAATGTAAACCCGGTCCATCAGCTGTGATAAGGACATCGTCTAAAAGACATAACACACCGTCCATACCAGACAATATGTTTTCCATTGCGCGCTGAAAAATAGACGGTGCGCTGGTTAACCCAAAAACCATAGTGTATACTGAAACAATCCGCGGTGAGTATTTATGCATGTAATTTTTTGTGCCTCTTCGTCTAAAACGAATTGATTATATTATAGGCCATGGACAGGTCTAACTTTGAGAACTGTTGACCTCCGTGTAATTTGGAAAACAGCTCGTGGACTGTAGGCAACGGGTATTGCTCTACAACTAATTGTTTATTTTATGGTTACAGAATAGTCTGCACACAGCCTAACACTCCCATTGCGTTTTAACACCGGCACTACTGGTGATGCATATTCCGAATGATCAATTTGTTTGAGTATACCTAAGTTTACAAGGCGGATTATCTCTTTATCTACCTTGTCTCACAATGCAAAAGCGATAGGACGTGCTTTGAAAAATATTGGCTTTGCATCATCTTTTAAATGTAATTCATCTGAAAATACGTCTCTGAATCTATTAAGCAAATCATCGATTGTTTTCTCTTCATTATTTATGAAATTACAGGAGGGTAATTTTAACTTAAATAACGATAAAAAATCTCTTCCGAGTAATGGCGGGCCTTTGCTGCGTACCACGTAAGCATCTAGTGTGTGTGTACTCAGCCTATACGTGACCGGTAGGCGAATTATACCGAGACACACGATACTACTGCCTGTGTAGGTAAATAGCCTTTTCTTGGCTGGTAATAAGGGCAGCCTGCTAAAATGTTTATCATATAAACTCTCGGAAATTACCGTTACTGCAGATCCACTATCAATTTCAAATTTTATTTGTGAACCGTTTATGGACACTATTTCTGTCATGGGTTCTCCCCGCTCTGAAATGATGTTACAACATAAAAACTCACCATCATCGTCCTCCTCACTCACGTCACTGGTCGCAACACACTTTACTTTGCACATTCTACGTAAGTGACCCTTTGTATTACACTTCCTACAAGTAAAGTTCGCGTATCGGTACTGAGACGATGCATGGTTCTTCCGACCGCACACGGAACACTTCTCCATTACCGGTTCCTTAGCAGAACCAGCAGTCTTGCCCTGCACCTTGAACACTGAATGTTCTTGCTGTGTGATCGACGTCGTCGCGAGAGCGCCGGCGGCGGCGCCAGATCGTGCGCACCGGACGCTTTGTGCCAACTCCACTGCCTTTGCCAGGGTCAAGGTATCTGTGTCCTTTGTGAACAGTTTGTCCCTCTCGGGACCCGCCAACATGCCCATCACGAAACGGTCTCGCAATGCCTCCTCTACATTGGCGAACTTGCAATGTTTCGTGAGGCCACGCAGTCTTGCCGCCCACTGCGCATGCGTCTCCCCCGTTTGCTGCGTTGCCGCGTAAATTGTGTACCGCTCTCCGAATCCACACTTTGTCGGGGAAAAGTGAGTGGCAAGGAGCTCATAGATGTCTTCTACTGGCACCTGGTCCAGCTGTTTTGGCAAAGCCAAGTCGGCTGCGAGCTGGTAGGTGCTGTCTGTGAGTGCGCTCAGTAGGATTGCTCGCCGTTTTGAACCCGTTGTGTCGTTTTTTTCCGAGATATCATTAGCCACGAACCACTGCCGCAGGCGACTTTTGTACGCCTGCCATTCATGCACTGTGTGGTCGAAATTACTTAATATACCGAAACTAAACTGAGCCATCTTGATAAAGCGTGGGTTGCTCTGGTCGCCACTGTTATATACGGGACACAAGTAAAACAAATGACGGCCGTGAACGCACTGACGCTTTATTTAAAACATGCTAGCGCGGGCACATGGGTGGGGCGCGGGGTACGGGACGCTGCGCGGCGCTGGCGCCGTGTGCGCAGGCCGATCGCATATGACCGCGCATCGCTTTAGATTAGCTTGTACATAACAGTATATATAATTTTACCTGACTACGCTTACACGTTGTTGACAAGTAGGCTTTATAAAGTTACCGTGGTTTATTTTTAATATGGTACCTACTAAACGGGATTAAGGGCTTTAAGTTTCTATTAAGTTGTGTACGAAACACGAAGAACATGGTATAGCTACATCGCCACATTGCAAATTAAAAAGCATTGCTGGATAAAGAAAGGTGTAAAAATATAGTAAAAACAAGTTAGCTCTTAGTTTTAGTCATCAACCACATCAAAGAGTTATGAGTAGTCGTTAAAGAATGAGTCCAGCATTTTTGCTATGCATCCAACGAAGACGCGTCGGTGCGCTGGTGCAGTGGCGGAACGGGGCACCTGCGGTACGTTGCGGGCACGCCGTGTGTCAGCTGCAGGCAGCAAGCACGGCTGCCGCATCCGCAGCATCATGGGATGTGTCACGCGCCTGTCCAATATGTTCTGAACCACCCCTTTATACTGTACATCATGACTGAACTCACTGCAATTTGAAATGAATGATGAATGCTACTTGTTAATATAAGATTATACATTTAGTGACTAGGTACCTAAAACAGAATTGAGAACACTACCGCCAGGCGCCATCTGTTATCCTTTGTACAAGGTAAACACTCATACGTAATAATAATAAATAAATCACAAAAAAAATAAAGGTAAAAAATATAGGTATATTTATTTTTGATGAATCAAAACATAATCAAAAGAAACATTTTGTTGACATGTCAAATCATCACTCAACGAGAACCATTAGAGGAGAGCAAACAAGGAACATATTCCACAAGCTTGGAGCATTTTACTTATGTTCTAAGACCACAAGTGGAGAGTTGCGGAGAGCAAAGGAGGAGAGTAAATATTTAAGAGAACAAAGTTATCTTCTTCCTATCTCCCTCCATACATTACAGATAAAACCTCTGTTCAAAACAAAACAAAAAGCCAATTTATTATTAGTCGACTTTTTACCTTATAAATCGACTAATCTGTAACTGTAAACCATTGACATATGTTGTCCATGCATGACATTCATGACATTGACGATTTGACACTGACAGTATTAAATTAAGTTGACACTGACACTGTTGTGTTGTAAATTTGTGATCACAGAATACATTTTTTATGGAGAGTTGTGATTATTACAGCAAGGCTGAGTAAGAAAAGCAAGGTCTATAGATTGGTCTGGATGCATCCATTCATTCGAACCCAGTGTTTATTTATTGACCAAAATAAATATAATTAATAGATTAAACAGAAAGTACAAATAAATGAGAATATGGCGCTGTATGAAGGAATAGCGTTAATACAAGAGAAGCAGGCCGTCGTGTTGGACCTCGGCACTGACTACACCAAGTTAGTTATTTTACCGGTAGTGTTACAATGATAAATGATTTTATTAAGTAGGTGTGTACAAACAGTTTAACATGTCAATCATATTTTAAGAACTAGATGAGAACGGCATTTCCTATCTGAATACTCTGAGAAGAAAGGCCCAAACAAACTCAGAGGTCACAGTCTCTTTTCCAGACATTATCTTGGTCAGCTCATGTGAAGACCATGTAGACTTGTCTGAAATGGTCTTTTTATGATAGAACCACACAGATTATGTGGAGCTGTCCAGTCAGTGCAAGCATTTGTCAAGGATCTTCAATATTTTAATTAAATACTTATATAAACTCATACCTTCAGGCACGCCCCAGACAGAAACTATGGAACACCACCTGCTATGAATTTTAAATACTCCTTTTGCTAATTATTCTTTTGTTACGTTGGTTAACCATTCTTATGAAATAAGATTGCTCATCTAATAGATATTTTGTTAATTTATTATTCGTTTTTACTATGAACTCATCTGGAAACAACCTCAACACCATTGCCCAAAGGAGTGAAGAATAAAAAATCTCCCTCTCATCTCTACACACTATAACAATCATGTGATCCTAATTCCTTTGTTGTTTCTATCATACACGGGTAAACCAGTCAGGTTTGATGTTCAATAAATCAGTTATGGTACTTACTATAAACCAGTCAGGCTTGCTGTTCAATAAACCAGTTATAGTACTTACTATGGTTATGGTGCTGATCCACGCGTCAAGTTTGTGAACGGGCACCGTCGGTTGAGACTGGACATCCTCTAATTTTAAATATTATAGTTAGAATTGTTTTTTTTTTTACATTGTTCTCACTTATAGAAGCAACAAGAATAATGTTCCCAAGTTTTTGTAATACTTAACATGATTAAAAAGAGTGTCCATGGAGTTTCTTGCCCGTTCTTCTCCATAGAGATCTACGTTTTGGAATGGGCAACTAGTTCAACTTTCCAACTGGTCGACTTTTTGACAATTCAAAAGTGCCTGTAAATGGTTTAATTGAAATAAATGCTTTGAGTTTGACTATAAATGGTGTTAATGTGTGAGCATGGTGATCTGGGTTTGCTCCCTAGGCGGGAACAAAATTGGTGAAATTTAATCTTTCTATTCGATTCTTAGAGTAGTTCAGTGTAGGAGCCACTACAACATTTTCTGGGAGCCTATTCCATGCTGTTACAACTTGGTTAGACAAGAAATGTTTCAAAGGTTTTTTCTTTGATGAATTTTCCAATAACTTAAGGGAATGCCCACGCAAATGTTTGTTGGCATTCAGATTGTAAAGGTCTTGAAGGGCAGATCGTAGTGTTCTTTTAGTATTTTGTATGACTCAATGAGCCAATGTCTGTCTATGCTGTTCCAGTTTGATAAGACCAAGGTCTTTGAGGTGCTGTTCATAACGTAGATTGCTCATGGTGGGAATCATCTTAGTTGCACTTCTTTGTACAATATCAAGTAGTATGATGTCTTTTTTTATATGGTGACTAGGATATTCCAAGACAGGTCTTATGTTGGTCTTTTACAACTTGTCAAATGTATTTGGCACTCTTGGGTATAGGCCTTCTCCAACTGTCCCTTTGCCTACGTTTTCTGCTTTCTTCATCCAGTTTTTACTGGTTACTTTTGTATATTATCAATCCAATGTCAAATGATTTTGAGTCTGCCTCTTGCTCTTTTACGTGCGGAAACTTTCCACTTTGTAACCTGCTTCAGAGAGTATACCAGTGATGAAAATAATTATTATGTGTCCGGATCTGTATAGTCACTGCTTTCCGTCTATGTTTATCTCTATCGCAGGCACATACTAATATGGCTCTCAACAAATAGTTTAACATGCTTCTACCTACTTCTCCATCGCCATGACCCACACATTTAAACTCGCACACACTCACACAACCACTCACTCCAAACCAACACTCCGTCCTATATGCCAAATGTAAATTTATTTTTGTCTAGTTTTAGATTACGGGAAACCACAATTTTGTACTTGGAGCGGAGACCTGGTGACCTGAAAGACAGGCTTTGGCTTAGCTTAGGCACCAGTCTCCCACAATATTTTTCTATGACCCCATTACTGGACAATATTTTTATTTGTAACTATTTTATTATGAAGATTTTTGGTGTGGTGAGAAAATAAATATATACAGGTTCGGATTCACGGGCGAGGCGGCGCCGCGCTGCATCGTGCGCTCGCAGTTCTGGTGCGCAGCCACGCGGCGCTACCGGCGCGTGCACGACTATGCCTCGCCTGATGAACTCTACGACAACCTCGTGCACATGCTGCATCTGCTCTACTTCAGGTAAGCACCTCCAACTACAGAATTGATATATTAGTAGGTCATTATGTCGGTATGGAGCCAGCCGTCTGTATCTATCTATTATGAGTCCGAACTGTGACTGAACGTAACTGAACTGTGGACTCGTGATAATTGTGAATGATTAACGCGTGCACATGTTTGTAGACACGTGCTGGTGAACCCGAAGGAGCGCAAGGTGGTGGTGGTGGAGTCGCTGCTTACGCCCACTCTGTTCCGCGAGACTCTCGCCAAGGTGCTATTCACGCACTATGAGGTAAATATTTTGCTACAATCGTACTGTAAGCACACTATAACTATTTTGTTTTGGATAGGTACCATAGAATGCGCATCCGTCATTTTTTTTTCGTTATATGTATCTTGGTTCATGGATGTTCTAGTGAGTATAATAAGGAGAGCAAAGAAGTGGCATTCCATCTATGATAATATGATAAATTATTACGTGGGAAAGTAAGTGTAAGACGTCGTGTAATTGTGTATGGTAAATAAAAATTTGTGCATCCAACCATTGAGGAGCCATTCAACAAAAACTGTTTCCGCTGGGACTACGTCATCCTAGCGGCATTTTTTTTTAAATGGACGTACAAGAAAAAAAATTAATTCCATAATTAGTGTGTAACGAGAGGTAAATGTGTATGTTTAAATGAAATTTGTGTGTCAATACACTGCGGAGATAATCAAGTTTCCGCTGCGCTGACGTTTGGCTATTTGATGAAAACCATATAAAACCGTTTAGGGCAGAGTTGTAATTTTTTACGCACGTTGCTTTGAATTTGTGTATAAAGTGTGTGAAAACAGAATTTAGAAAAAATATACCGTTCAGTAGATATACACGTAAAAGTAAAATAAGGTTATTAGGTCCAAGTACATAAAATAGGAAGTCTAGAGCCTAACTTATAACTTATAACGTTTATTTGTATCTTGTAAGGGTCTACAATGCCTTGCCAAGTTTCATTTATGTGCTTTGTAATTAATGAGCAGTGGCATAATTTACTACGACTGGACCACTATATTGTTTGACATCCGATTGTAGGATTTTTTTATGGAAAAGAAGAATAAAAAGTATGCAGATATTTAGTGTATTAATGCAACTATTCACGCGTAAGATTTCAGCTCATTACACTAAATAATTAAAGAGATATAATCAAAATACCAGAACAACCGCAATACGTGGATAAACCGACCAAGTTTGAGAGGCTTCAAAAAAGCGGGTGTGCAGTAAATAGAGGTAACGTTCTAAAATTTCCAGTATAGTATCGTTATTATATTTAATAGTTTCGTACAGGTGCGTACACAATAGTTTAGCAGAAAATAAAACACTGCATTAAGTACTACATATTAAAAATATTTATTAGTTAGCTAATTTTTAATTTCTAAATTGTTATTTTATTTTTGTTTTGTTTTAATTACGGTCGCTTATAATGTGCACGTCTTTATACATCGTTCTCACATTGATAATTTCAACATAATGATGTAACCAACTGATTGTAACAAAATCATGATTTTAAAAGAGTGTCCATGGAGTTTCTTGCCCGTTCTTCTCCATAGGTACCTACGCTTTGGAATGGGCAACTAGCTTCATCTTTCTATCTCACCGACCTTGACAATTCAAAAGTGCCTGTAATTGGTTTATTTGAAATAAATGCTTTGAGTTTATGATGTAAATGACTAATTAAAATAAAACAACATTAAAGAAAGTAATAATAACATTGATACAAAGAATCAGTACTTTTATGAAATATAAATAACAAATATATTGCCTACTGTAAAAGCCATAGCCTGTACCTTTGTAGGTGAGTAAATCTTAGGTTTTACTAGTAAATTTTCGGGAGTTCGTCGTCTCGTTCGAGCGTTTACAGCAACAAATATATCATACAATCGCAGATCAGTAATAATTGACTCAATTGTGAAGGTAGATTTATACCGTTAGACGTTTGAAAAGGCTTCTGGTGTTAATGTTTGTTTTGATCCGTCATAGACCTCGTCAATCGCTTTCCAACAGGTGTGATCGAGGTCAAGAGCATTTAGTAATAAAAAATAATGTTTTTTTACTAATTATTATTAGTATTTCTATTTAATCAAATTGTACCGTGTAACATCAAAATATGTATGTGTACGCTGGAAGCAGCAGAATATTAAAGACATAATAATTACCTACTGATACAATTTTTTGTAATATTCTGACAAATAAATGCATTTGTTAATACAGATGTAATTATTATTGTAACCATTTCGTAAGTTAGGAAAAAAACAAGTGACTTACTAGTTTAATCACGAAAGTTATTAGTTACTTGTTCAAGAATTGTGTGCCCATCTGTACCGATTAAATAATGGTACAACACTGGAAAATGTAGAACGTTAGCTCTATATACTACACGCTCGCTTTTTCGTAGCCTCTCAAACTTGGTCGATTTATCCACGTATTGCGGTTGTTCTGGTATTTTGATTATATCTCTTTAATTATTTAGTGTAATGAGCTGAAATCTTACGCGTGAATAGTTGCATTAATACACTAAATATCTGCATACTTTTTATTCTTCTTTTCCATAAAAAAATCCTACAATCGGATGTCATACAATATAGTGGTCCAGTCGTAGTAAATTATGCCATTGCTCATTAATTACAAAGAGCACTTAAATGCAACTTGGCAAGACATTGTAGACCGCTACAAGATACAAACAAACGTTATAAGTTAGGCTCTAGACTTCCTATTTTATGTACTTGGACCTAATAACCTTATTTTACTTTAACGTGTAAATCTTCTGAACGGTATATTTTTTCCAAATTCTGTTTTCACACACTTTACACAAATTCAAAGCAACGTGTGTAAAAAAAACAACTGTGCACTAAACTGTTTTATATGGTTTTAATCAAATATCCAAACGTCAGCGCAGCGGCAACTTGATTATCTCCGCAGTGTATTGACACACAAATTTCATTTAAACATACACATTTACCTCTCGTTACACACGAATTATTGAATGATTTTTTTTCTTGTAGGTCCATTTAAAAAAAAAAAGTGCCGCTGGGATGACGTAGTCCCAGCGGAAACAGTTTTTGTTGAATAGCTCCTCAATGGTTGGATGCACAAATTTTTATTTACTATACACAATTACACGATGTCATACACTAAATATCTGCTAAACTGAAATTACGAAATTCGTCACTTTTCCGCTGGGACTACGCACACAAAAAGCACCCCACGCTTTTTAATAGAATTAAATTATTTTCTACTTTTTTAGGTTGGTTTTTAAAGCGTGTTTTTTTGTTTTTTAAACTATAATTTATTTGTAGTTACTGACTTTTCTACATCAAACCTGTGTTGGTCCGGTATAGTGTACTTTTCAGCTATATCAGCTTTCAGTCGTATATTTCGAAGTTAAAATCATTGAGACAAAAAGTTAGTAACCTCATCCAATCCATCTCACAGTACTTCTGAAATGCTAATAACATCTTCGTTCATTATCTAACTGCAACCGGAGTACGACTTGGGGACCTGAGGACTTGGCACGCGCAACGTTGCGACACGCGGCACAGCAAACAGCCTGTGCTTTGTGGCGCGGCAGTGATGTATAAATTTCATAATAGAGTTAGACCTTGTCCAGAAGGGGCGAATTCGCCGCGAAACGTTTCGCGCGAATTCATTCGCGCGCTATTGAGATACTAGGCACGAATACATCGCGTCCACAAGCATCGCGCGAATTCAAAATAAGCGCGTAAATCGCTTGCATAACGCCAGACCCTCGACTCGCGCGTGATTCGCCCTTTCTGGACAAGCCCTTATGGTTGCTGGTGGCATTTATTTTAAATTGGTACGCCAACAGCAATAACATACTTATTAAGTGTTTTTTAATAAGTCCATAAATTAAGCCAGTAAGGTGTTGTTAGACTCCGTCGGTTCCGGCAGATTTATTCCTAGTTCAGGTAGAATCCTATTATTATACCGGATGATTCTTTTTACCGTCTGGAAAAAAAATAGGGGTTAGTAAGTGAACGGAGTAGAAGCCTATGGCACGGAAATTTAACATTTTTTTTTAGCCTAAAATGAAATTAACCTATCAATAAATACTATTACTTAGTTGTAGTAAACTTTTCATATAAAAATTAAAAAACAATAAAAATTAATAAAAATACAAAAAATCGACAAATAATATCAAAATCCAACTTATGGGCACCCTAGTCAACGCGCAGAAATTATGAATGAATTCGTAGCGAAATTCAATCCTTTGATTGAAGCCGGCCGGGGATAGGTAACTAACATTTTTTTGCAGGCGCACCGCTCAAGTGTCGCCGCATGCGCACCCCCTCCCACCCGCGCGCCCTTCGACCCGAGTACCGCGTCCCGTGGTCTCTCTCCAAGTCTCCAGTTCTGTACGATCAGTCATAGTGTGACGTCGATCGCTGTTTTTTTCCGCGTGTGCTTCAACGTCCAGTATCTTGCCATGATGAGGTATTATTTTTTGTCTGGTGAAAATGTAAATAGTGCAAGGCGAATTAACGCCGACGAAGAACACCTACAATCCCTTAGACGTAACGGTATCCCTGCCCCCCGGATCCCTAGCACAGACTTGATACTCCGCACTTATCAGCGGTTACTTGACCATGGCCAGTTTCACCTTCCTGGTCATGCCAGAGGCAGAGGCCGGCCACCCTTATCCATATTCGTCGAAGACGCCATCCTGGAATATTTCCAGCGACACTCGAGGAGGAGCACCCGGCAAGCAGCTCGTCGATTTGGCGTAAGCCAGTATGTGGTATGGAAGTTACTCCATTCAATGGACATGCATCCAAACCATTTCTCACGCGTGCAAGCTTTGCATGCTCCGGACCCTGGACCTCGTATTGAGTTCTGTCGCTGGGGGTCAGAACCACCCGCAGGCGAACATTCTATGGAGCGACGAGTCCATATTTACCCGCGTTGGTGTCTACAACGTACACAATGAGCACTGGTGGACTTTTCAAAACCCACATAAAATAAAAGAACACGCTTATCAAGTTCGATTCAGTGTGAATGTTTGGGCCGCGATAATACACGATCGCATAATTGGTCCAGTTTGGATCGAAGGTCGATTGACAGGGATAACGTATCGAGAAATTATACAGTCCGTTATCGACACAATGTTGGAAGACGTTCCTCTGCACTATCTGCGAGACATGTACTTCCAGCACGACGGATGTCCAGCTCACTACGAGCGATCTGTGCGCGCGTATTTAGATAGTGAATTCCGTGATAGTTCCGGCCAGTTCACAGGTCCACCACGACCTATCCGGTCGCGGTGGACCTGTGAACTGGCCGGCGAGATCACCAGACCTAACGCCGTTAGACTTTTATTTGTGGGCTGAACTAAAACGCTTAGTGAGTGATTTTTATAAGAATTTAACATCAACAGGATTGTTTACATTTCTATCAAAGCTTTACTGATCTTACAAGACGTCATTTATTTGGTTTACGGTTTCAAGACACGCGTCACTCAGTGTATCAAATTATTTGCCTACTAAAACTACATACAGCAAGGTGACGTATGTAGGTACACGCGCAAATGTGTGCGTGAAGAGTGTAGGGATCAGCCGCGAAATTAATGCTAGCGTCTCGCTGACACTCTCGGCATGCTCCATTCATGGGCCGTCGCAGCTTACGCCCATTTACTATTACCTATTTTGCGTATTATTCGTTTTACGCGAGTGCCGTAGGATGTATTCTTTTTCATGTATTTTAAGGATATTCGGAACTTTTTCTTTATCAATGGTACCAGGCAAAGGTTAGCGTATATATGAGTTCTATTCTACTTACACAACATGTCATATTGTTGTCCAGACGCTAAAAAAAATCAGCCGGTATACATATAAGTACGTCTAGTTTAAGGACCTATATTCAGTGTTGGGCAAATTTAAATTACAAGGACAATTAAAGATTAACAATTAATTAATCGGTAAATGTAACCATAACAACTAACAATTGATCAACTGTAATTCTGAAAAATTACAATGAATAATTTCGCAATTGTTGATTGTAGTAGTAGCAGCAGTTAACAATTAATTTATTGTTAATCGTGATTTGCTACAGTTAACAATTAATTAATTTTCAATTGTTTTATGAATTTTAATACTAACAATAAAAAAATAAACTGGTGTATAGGCCTGGGCCGTGGACGGGTATTAACGATTAAACTGTTTAAATATAATGTTAGCAACAAATAAAAGACCGATGTTAATAATCATCAATAACTTTAATTTAACACGATTAGATAAACAGACAATGGTGCCGATTCTGTTGTACACCGAACTAAACTAACTAAACTATCACTAAAATTCCTTACTTTTGGCTATGAGAATCTTAAAGCTATTCTGCAAAAAAATATCTCTAAACTTAAAAATTATTTTGACACAACTAAAATCGAATTTGACAGATCGCGATTCTTGCAGGCTTAGCATGACGCTTTCTATTTCTACTCTTCTGTAGAATAGAAATCGCTTGTCTACATTTCTCGGTGAAAAACTGCCAACTGTCTACACGGAAACGTCATTTTTGTCTAGTCTTCCGTCGACAAAACGGTTCTCACACAATTATTTTTTCACAATAGTATGGAAAAAAATTAAAAATATTACCTACATGTTGAGATTATGGGGCTTACGAGTTTAATAAAGGGGGTCGAAATTATCATCATTTTTGCGATAGGACACACCATTTTCGAGATATAAGCAAACGAAAAGAAAAAAAAAGATACCGTGTTTTTGCACCTGAAGTCGAAGTGTTGGTGAGAATTTTAGTTCATGACCACTAGTTTTATTCCACACTTTTTTAATCGCGATTAAAATTGGTCAGATTTAGTTAGAAAAATTTATATAGTCAACATTTTTGGTGAAAAACGGCAAACTCAGAATAGCAAAATTACCATCTTCACTAAATTAATAATTCAGTGCAATCTTAGTGCTGTCAAACTAAAATATAGTTAAGTTGTGTCACTTTAGTCAATCTCAGAATAGGAAATCGTCGTTTGACAGGATTAAACAAAATTTTGGTGATTTTTAGTTTAGTTTAGAGAATTTTGTGACAACAGAATCGGCACCAATGACAGATTATAATTTCTTATAATAATTTAAATTACATTTTAAGACAACTCAAAGTCAAAGTCAAAGTCAAAGCATTTATTTCAAATAGGCACTTAAAGGGCACTTTTGAACGTCAACATTTACATTAAAATAGAATTGATTCTAGTCGCCCCTTCCAAAATGTAGTTTCGTATGGACTCTCTTTTCGAACATACTGTCGTTCAATTTGTGACTCTTCGGCGAATTTGTCATTCTCGCAAAAGAAAAAAGGCGTTCAACAGCAGCTAACGATGGTAAAAGAGTGTTGTATTTAATAAAAACACTTATTATCACAGGATATCTTAAGATTTTTCTAAAACATTTAATACATTGAGTTTATTGTTAATTTTATTTGATTCATAAAACAATTAAAAAAGTTAATTGCAATTATTTTAATTGCGCGTAACGATTAACTTACTTTAATTGCAAAGTGCAACTAAAAGTTTAATTGCCATTAATTTAATTGCCATTACTTTTTAATCAGTTAATAAGTTGATTGAAAAAATTATTGATTAACGCCCAACACTGCCTCTATTGTAAATTCAAATATAATCATTAAAACAATATCAAAGGTGTCAGGCGTGATCTGGGCGGACAGTGGGCGCCTGTGCGCGCTGACGCTGGGCACGCCCGTCGCTCTCGTCGTGTCCATCGGCGCCAAGGAGGCCGAGGTGTGCGCAGGTACTAACACTCACTATCTACGCAGTAAGACGTCACCTCTTCCATCATAATTCTCTTGTCCTTATCCCAATTTATTTGGGGTCGGCGCAACATGTGTTTTTCATCCATACTTCTCTATTCTCTAGTATTCAGCATGGAATGTAAAAGGCCCGTCTCCTAATAAACAAGAAGTAGAACTTTTAATGAAATACAACAAAATAAGCATTCTTTTAATCTCAAAGTCAAACATGACTGACGATAAAGCCATCCTTATCAAAGGATCTAATGGTGTCGGTTTTCTTGTAACAAAATTCTCTAAACTAGACTAAAAATCACCAAAATTTTGTTTATTCCTGTCAAACGATGATTTTCTATTCTGAAATTGACTAAAGTGACACAACTTAACTATATCTTAGTTTGACAGTACCTAAGATTGCACTGAGTTATTAATTTAGTGAAAATGGTAATTTTAATATTCTGTTGTTGTCAATTTCATTATGCTATTCAACCTAAATTTGCGATTGTCTAAGACTATTTTAATCGCGATTAAAAAGGTGTGGAATAAAATTTGTTATCAAGAACTAAAATTCACACCAACACCTCGACTTCAGGTGCAGAAACAGTACTTACTGTCTTCTTTTTTTCTTTTGCTTATACAGGGTGTTAAAAGACACATCACAAAGCCGTAAACTACGCATACTGTACGTATAACTAAGTAGCTTTGCGCAAAAATTTTTGCTGGGAACCGATTTTTTTTTTTAAGGTTTAAAATAAAGCCATTTTTTATTGCGCGCAATGTAACGCAAACCCAGGCTTGAACGGACACAGTACTGTTGTGTGAGTTAAGCCCCGCCCCTTCGCTCTACGCGGTATGAGCGAAATGAATAAAAATTTTCCATGATAAATGTACAACGATTTACTTAAATTAAAACTCTTAAAAACACTAGATTTTAGTTGTTTTTAGCCTGTGTGGGCACTTACCTACTGTCCATCGCTGTCATCATCAAACATCGGTGGCCTCTCGACACTCACGAGCTGTGGTTCAAACTGCCGACCTCCCACGCGGAGACAAACGCGCGCCCTTTTCAGCGTATTTTCATGAACCCGCTCCAGGATTCCTTCTCGCTCTGACAGCTGCTTTAGTTCATCAAAAACTTCAATAATTTTCTGACGCATCTCAACAGCGGTCTCACAGGGACGGTCAAACACCCTATCCTTGACGTAGCCCCACAAAAAGAAATCCAGAGGGGTTAAATCTGGCGATCGTGCAGGCCATGCATGGGGCCCATACCGCCCAATCCAATGGTCGCCGAACAGTTGCGTCAGCTGATCGCGAACCGGTCTCACAATGTGTGGCGGCGCGCCGTCATGCTGGTACCACACATTTCGCCGCTGGACCACTGACATGGCTTCCAGCGTGTCGGTCAGGTAACCATTGATCAGTTCGAGGTAGTTAGGTCCGTTCATTCTGGGCGGCAAGAAAACGGGGCCCAGGATCTGGTTTCCCACAATGCCTGCCCACACATTATGTTTCCACCGTGCCTGGAAACCCGTTTCCTGGGTTTGGTTTGGGTTCACGGAGCACCAATAGTGTGAATTACGGCGGTTCCACATACCATTATTTGTAAAGGTACTTTCGTCCGTGAAAATAATGTTGTTTACAAATCCTCGGTCCTGCCTTAGCAGCCACCGGCAGTACTGCATACGGCGTGTTGTGTCGCCCGGCACGAGCGCTTGCACGCGGTGAATTTTGTAAGGCCGTTGCCTATCTCTTTTAAGTACTTTGTGCACAGTGGAATGAGACACCACGTACCTAGCGCGATTGCCATGCCGTCTCCGCAATACTTTTGCCGCTGTACGCACTCCCAAACGTGGGTTTTCCCGCATTACAGATAGGATGGCCATTTCTGCCGCCGGTCTTATTTGCCTGCCGCCTCCCTGTGAAACCGGCACGATCGGCTGGTTGTCCAATAACCGTTGCACTGCCCGAGTGAAAATACGTGAATCAGAGGGCTGAAACGCGGTAGGATATTCAGTACCGTAAAGTCGTAGGGCTGCGGCAGCATTTCCTCGGGCCATACCGTAGCAGTACACCATGTTAACGTACTCGCGCGCCGAATAATCGTGAAACGGCATTTTCGCAACTAAAACAATTATCACAAAAGCACTAACAAACAAACAAGTACGCACTTAAACACAGACACTTCGTGTGCCAGCCAATACGCAGTCACGCTCACAGCACAGCAGCACAGTTTCTACACTTAAAAGTAGGTAATGCTTTTCGGAAAAAACAACACAAGCGCATTCGATAACGTAAGAAACCAAACTAATAATAATGCTAAAAAAATTGATCAATTTCTTGTTTTGCTGGAGACGTTTCCTAGCTGCGCGGTGCGGGAGGGGTGACAGTTACAAGTTGATGAATCACTGAGCTCTCGCATCACGTCACCACACCCCCGCGCGCACCGCGCAGCTACCTCAGGAAACGTCGCGGTAGGCATAAAGGAGCCGCGGCTTTCTTTGATCTATGCGAAGCGCGCGCGATCGGAACGTTAGGTATCTTTATATCATTGCGCTATTAGGATCTACCAAATTATGGAAACGTAAACGGAAGACGTAATACGTCATACGACGCGACGTATACGTCAATCAAATTCTTTTAAGGGCTATCATAAGGTTACCTAAATAATCAATGTAAGATGACGAAATCTAGAAAAAAACTAAAAGAAGTCTCCCAGACTTCAATTGCAGTTATGTAATTATTACCAGCATACACGTTTATTTACAATTAATAAATATCCACCCTATTGGCAGTAGGTATGGCTTTGTGTGAATAAAGTGAATAAACCTTTATTTTTACCTACCATAAGTAGTAAATAAATACTGCCTCGTTAGTCTAGTGGTTGCAAGCGCTACTGCTGAGCATGAGGTCCTGGGTTCGATTCCCGGGTTGGGCAGTGTTAATTGATTTTTCTATCTGAAATTTCTCAGTAGCAGCCCGGAGTCTTGATGTCTGCCCGGTTGATGGCAATAGGCTCGCCCACTATTACATGGAACTTAAACATAGCTGGTAAAATGTGGGTGCACCTGCTACAGATACATCTCTGCCGAACCCTTCGGGGAAACAAGGCGTGATGTTATGTTATGTTAGTGAATGAATAGCTCAAACTAAAAAGTGGTTTTGATAGGTAGGTAGGTATAGGGTTGCCATCTCTAAAATTTGGCAACCAGGACAAGACGCGTGAAAACCCCGGATTTTAAAGCCCAGAACCCGGACTGTCAACTGGTTTTTTTAAACAGTCAGTGTAATAAAAAACAGTTGAAAATGTCATAAATCACCTTTTTATTTATTTTCAGACCTTAATTAAATTTAGTAATCTTTTATCATCAATTTAAATGTAGGTACCTAACAAAACAGAATAAATTGTTTTAATAATCAGTTAGAATTTTTTTATTCTTAAAATAAACCCGGACTACAGATGAAGCCCTGCCCGGACGCTCCCCGGATGCCTTCTAAACTAGGACAAATCCGGGGAAACCCGGACGGATGGCAACCCTAGGTAGGTAGGTAATTTGTGCAGTAATAATAAAATTAATTCTTCATTATTTGCTTGAATGTAGGTAGTAAGCACTTAGAATAATAACGCACTAGACTAGCAGTTTACTTTTATTGTAAACGAAACGAATGAGGACCAACTTCGTTAACATTTTTAATTGAATCTGCAAGAAGTTTAGTGATAAGATGTACCTACTTGTAGTACTTACAAGGGCGTGTTCTTCGACATTACAGACAACTGACTTGCCTGCAACTCATAATCAACGTCTTTGAAATCAGAAACTGCAACAAATGTAACTACGAAATGTAGGCACTAACAACCGATCAGCTGTTACAAACACGGGTCGTTGTAACGTTCAAGACCACGTGACACTGTATCGTGCGCTTGTTGTCGTAGGCAGTCGTGACGTGGTAGTGTGCGTTTGATGTTCATTGCGTTTTTGTAACTTCAAATGTGTAATTTGTTAAGAAAAATTGAAAATTTTGGTAATGTTTCTTTGGAAAAAAGTTTAGTAATAACACGTGGAATACATTTACGCAAAAAAGTAAAAAAAAAAAATGCGACTTTGACCTTCAATATCTTCAGAACCAGTGGATTCCCAGGTATGGTCTAGTGGAAAAAAATGATCCAAATAATGGGTAGAATATGTGGCTTTCGGCTTCGGAAAGGGTCTTTTTACACCCGATATGTATCTCGAACATCATGTGTCCTATCGTAAAAATAATGAAAATGTCATCCCCCTTTATAAAAGTCATAGACCTTTAAAACTCAACATCTAGTTTTTTCATATGTTCCGTACAAAAAGTGAAAAAACCCATTGTAACGGACGCCGAGCCTTGTGTATTTAAAGTGAATAGAACAATGAAAGACTATAAACTAAATGTGTTAATGTGCGCGAGAGACTTTATTAACGAGTGATTATGTGCAAAATATCATAGTTTATGTAGAGAAATACTGTAAATAATTGTAATTTAATAAAGGTTCCCCTTACGGTAAAGGCTCGACATACCTAAGCTTCGTGCGCAATCTATGTGAAAACGGTTCTCACTACAGTATAGTTTCGTCGTACTTAAGCTTAAGTGTATCGAGAAATGTACTGCTCTATGATTGGTTGACGCCCAGTGGGCGGGATTTATGTTAGTTTATGATTGGCTAGAGCCCTTAGCAGAATTGTATATAATGAGGGCCATTTTGGGCCGAGAGGCAGTCGGTCTCCAGCTCCAGCATTAGAAGAATAAAAGAACAATACGAAGAAAGAAGTTTAATTCAACATTTCCCAAAAATAATACAGTCCACTTCAGTCTGGTCCTTCGAGCCGGATAATCAAGAACGAAGAACCCGCGGCCACGATTAACAAGAAGAAATCTGAAGGAGCAAGAAAAGGAGATCGGCTGTACCGGTGTGAATCCGACCGTTATTCAGCAACGTGTGCACGTGTATCGGCGCCGACCAGAGTCTAAGTAGTGCCGGCGCCCACGGAACGAAGAAAGAATAACGTAGGTGCACCAACGCCGACCAGAAGCAAGTTAGTACCGGTGCCCGGCGAGGGAAGAAAGAAAAACGTGCGTGTGACGTCATCGTGTCGAAGAATCGTCGAGCAGAGGTATCAGCGCGTCGTGTGACGTCATCGAGTGGAAAAATACCGGTGCCCGGCGAGGGAAGAAAGAAAAACGTGCGTGTGACGTCATCGTGTCGAAGAATCGTCGAGCAGAGGTATCAGCGCGTCGTGTGACGTCATCGAGTGGAAAAATACCGGTGCCCGGCGAGGGAAGAAAGAAAAACGTGCGTGTGACGTCATCGTGTCGAAGAATCGTCGAGCAGAGGTATCATCGCGTCGTGTGACGTCATCGTGTGGAAAAATACCGGCGTCCGGCGATTGAAGAAGGAATAACGTACGTGTGGCGTCGTCGTGTAGAAGAGTCGTCGAGTGGTGGTATCATCGCGTCGTGTGACGTCATCGTGTGGAAAAGTACCGGCGTCCGGCGATTGAAGAAGGAATAACGTACGTGTGGCGTCGTCGTGTAGAAGAGTCGTCGAGTGGTGGTATCATCGCGTCGTGTGACGTCATCGTGTGGAAAAGTACCGGCGCCCGGCGATTGAAGAGGGAATAACGAACGTGTGACGTCATCGGGCCGCGTTATCGAGCGAAAGTATCTTCACGCCGTGTCGAAGTGTCAGTGACTAGAAATATCTTCACGCCGTGTCGAAGTGTCAGTGACTAGAAATATCTTCACGCCGTGTCGAAGTGTCAGTGACTAGAAACATCTTCACGCCGTGTGAAAGTGCCAGCGACTGGAAGCATCATCACGCCGTGTCAAATTTCGGTGAGTAAGAGTGCCATCACACCGTATTAGTGTTGTCAAGTGACTAGAAAAGTATCACCACGCCGTGTCAAGTGTCGTCGACTAGAATAGCGTAGCATCGTAGTGAAGATCGTCGTGTTGTGTCGTCGTATAGTAGCAGAGCCCTAAGCTTAGAAGATGGTGGTGACACGAAGCCAAGGAGATGCCGCCGAGATTGAGGAACGGGAAGCGCGCCGCCGAGAAGCGGATTTCATTGAGCGAGAAAGGATGAGAAGGCTTTCACTGGATCCTCCGGCGTCACCATTTTCAAGATTAGCAGACACTAGCACGGCGGGGCCATCCGGGCTACAAACAACGGACGCTACGGTGCAACGAAGAATAGGATCACCGACTCGATCAGTTAGGTCGCAACGATCCACGACAAGTGTGACGACGCGGCTACGGATGGTGGAACTGAAGGCGGCAGAGAAGCTGGCCGCTATCAAAAAGAAAGAGTTAGAATTAGAGGCGGACCTAGTCAAGAAGAGACTAGCTACGCAGGTGTCTGTGATCCAGGACGAAGAGAGTGTACCAGAAGAAATTGCTCCTCCACGTGAAGAACCCCATCAAAAGGTGGACGCTTGGCTGAGGACGAACCCCATCAGCTCACGAGAAGAGGAAGGAACCCGGGACATAAGAGAAGAGCCCAAGCAGATACGTTTCGAGGTACCAAGAACGAGATCACCGACGCCAACCAAAAGGAATAGCATCGAACACCTGGCAGCCACATTGGAGAAGATGGCCAGACCCAGGCCGCGGCATACGGACCTACCGACTTTCTCCGGAGCAGCAAACGAGTGGTTGCCGTTCAAAGCAGCAGTACGAGACACAACCAACATGTATCAGATATCAGCAGCAGAGAACATCCAGAGGTTAAGAAGCTGCCTCAAAGGGGAAGCAAGAGACGCTGTGGCTGCCCTTCTGCATACGGCCACCGATCCAGACGTCATAATGAAGACCCTAGAGCAGTGTTTTGGCAGACCAGAAGTTATAATAGATCGCGCCCTGGAAGACCTCAAGAAACTCCCGAAGCCTGGTGCGTCAGCAGCTGAGTTAAACAACTTCGCTATCAAGCTACAGAATATCACCTGCGTGTTGAGCACAATCGATAGGAGAGGCTACCTGCTCAATCCCATGATGACGCGAGAAGTACTAGACAAGCTTAGCCCACACCTTCGATCCCGCTGGTGCGACTTCGCCTACGATCACGAAGGGACAGCAGAGCCGGAGATCATCGTGATGTCACGTTTCTTGATGCGGGAAGCGGATAGGGCGCTGCGATACACATACGCCCCGTCTGCAAGCGCCACGAGTCAGAAGAGAGAAACCCGACCCGTCGTGACACTTAAGAAAAAGGCAAGCGTCTTCGCCACCGTCGAGGGAGTAGAGGAAGAAAAGGACAAGTGCCCTATTTGTGATCAAGCTCACTTCTTAACGCAGTGCCCTAAATACAAGGCGCTCACTGTAGATGAGCGATGGCGTCTCGTGAAGGAAAAGAAGATATGCTTCAAGTGCGTCCAGAAACAACACAGGCGCTCGAGCTGTAAAGTGAAGGCATGCGGCGTAGGTCAGTGTCGCCGCCCACATCATGCGACTCTACATCAGGAGCGAGAGGCAAAGACAGAAGAACCAAAGGAAGAAGCGGTCCTGTCCGTAGCAACCAGACCGGGAGCCGGACCAAGAGCGGTCCTATTGAAAATGTGCCCTGTCATCATCTCCGGACCACGGGGGGAGGTGAAGACCCATGCTCTCCTGGATGAGGGAGCCACTATCACCCTCGTTGATGAAGAGTTGGCAGCAAGCATCGGAGCAGAGGGACCGACTCAACCTTTACATTTGAACGGGGTCAACATGTCGCAGCAAGAGATGGAAAGTCAACTGGTGAACATACATGTCAGAGGATTGAAGAGCAATGACGGATACAAGGTTAGAGCAAGGACTAAGAAGGACCTCCGACTGCATCAACAATCAATCCCTCACACCCTATTAGACTACGAGCACCTAAAGGACTTGACACCGGAAGAGGTGTGTTACGAACTGACACGCCCCGGGCTCCTGGTCGGAACAGATCACTGGGAGTGTATTGTGTCTCGCGAGCTAAGAGTCGGCCGTCCTGATCAACCGGCCGCATCAAGAACTCAACTAGGATGGGTGGTGCACGGAACGGCGCCACGAAAGGTCATCCAGCAAGAAGGAAACGTGCTGCACATTTACGAGCCCGAACGAACGACGGGAACAAGCGGCCAAGAACTTCACGAACTAGTTGAGGCGCACTTCAGGATCGACGCGCTCGGCATACAAGGAAATCCAAGAATTAAAGAAGCGGATCAACGGGCTGTCGACGTAGTCAAGAGGACTACAAAGAAGATCGACAGCGGATATGAAGTCGGGCTGCCATGGCGACGAGACGACGTCATCATGCCACCGAGCTACAATCAAGCGCTACGCCGGCTGAAGAAGATCGAGCAGAAGATGGACGCCGACCCCAGGTTCGCAGCTGAGTACTCCAAGCAGATCGACAACCTCTTAAGCAAGGGGTACGCAACGCCGTGTGACGGAACCGAAGAAACGAGCGCCGTCTGCTGGTACCTGCCGCACTTCGCCGTGCAGAACCCGAACAAACCCGGTAAGCATAGACTTGTATTTGACGCGGCGGCCAAGAGCAACGGGGTGTGCCTGAACGACGAACTATTGGAGGGACCCGACCTGCTGCTGTCATTGCCCGGGATCCTGTTCAGATTCAGAGAAAGAGGAGTAGCCATCACAGCGGACGTGCAAGAGATGTTCCTGAGGATCAGAATAAGGCCGGAGGATCAGCCGGCGCAACAGTTCCTGTGGCGAGGCGACGAACGAGAACGACATCCAAGGAAGTACAAGATGACCAGCATGATCTTCGGCGCTGCGAGCTCCCCGTACATGGCCCACTATGTACGCAACCATAACGCGGACGTATATGGGCAAGAGTACCCGCGAGCGTTAGAAGCTATAAAGGAGAGTCATTACATGGATGATCTGGTGGCGAGCTATGAAAACGCAGAGGAAGCGCGCAAGGCGGTCGACGAGACGCGGGCGGTACATGCGCACGCGGGCTTCACATTACGAGGATGGAGCTCCAGCGACCCGACAGTGCTGCGCGACGTGCCTCAGGAGCTACACGCTACCTCCCCCAACCAACTGGGGGGAGAACAACCCGAGAACAAAATACTTGGGCTATACTGGAACGCGGAACGAGACGAGCTGGGATTCAACACATCAATGAACCGAGTTCCGGCCGAAGTACGAACGAGAACCCGCGCGCCGACCAAACGAGAAGCGCTCAGCGCGGTGATGTCCATTTACGACCCACTGGGATTGCTGAGTCACTACACTATACGGTCGAAGATTATACTGCAGAGCTTGTGGCGACTACAGACGACGTGGGACGAGCAGATCCCAGATGAAGAAAACGAACTCTTCGCGTCCTGGCTAGCACGGCTCCCCGAGCTCGCCCAACTTCGACTGCCAAGGTGCTACATAAGACGAAGGTACGAACGCATCGATCTTCATATCCTGTGCGACGCCAGTGAACAAGCCTACGCGACCGTAGCCTACTGGAGGATAAAGAACGTCGACGGAAGCCTGAACATCGTGTTGGTAGCCGCCAAAGCTAAGGTAGCGCCTCGCCGAGCCCAGACCATACCACGGCTAGAGCTACAAGCCGCTGTCATCGGAGCAAGACTCGCAAACACTATAAGAAGAGAGCATCGAGTCAACGTCGGCCAGACGACCTACTGGACCGACTCATCTACTGTGGTGCATTGGATCCACCACGACGTGCGACGCTACACGCCTTTCGTTGCGCACCGGCTGGGAGAGATCGCGGAGCTGACCCAGAAAGAAGAATGGCGTTGGCTACCCACCGCCCACAACATAGCCGACGATGCCACACGGCTAGTCGACACACCTATCAGCGCAACGGACCGATGGTTCCAGGGACCAGACTTCCTGCTACTGCCAGAAGAGCAGTGGCCTGTAACAGCGACCGACGGGCCGGAAGAAGAAGAAGTCCTGCATGTCAGCGAGAAAACAGAAAAGGACAGTTGGTTGCCGAACCCTACCCGCTTCTCCAGGTACGAAGTTTTAGTAAGAGCTGCCGCACGAGCAATCGCCTTCACCGACATCTGCCGACGAAGAGCGACGACCATGGAACATCGCCACATTCAACGTGCCGAAGCCGAGCTGATCCGTCAAGCACAAGAAGAGAGTTTCAGCGAAGATATCAAGAACATTCTGTCCGCCCGTCCGATAACCAAGACGAGCCGACTGTACCGTCTGGATCCAGTGCTAGAAGACGGCGTCCTAAAGCTACGGGGCCGGATCGAGGCCTCCTCCGCACCCCCGGAGACGAAACGACCAATCATCCTGGATGGTCGTCATCAACTGACCAAGCTCCTTGTACTACGGGAGCACTGCGCAGCGGGTCACGCCAATCGAGAGCGCGTGACGAACGACCTACGACAGCGGTACTGGGTCATCCATTTACGACCCACGGTACGCGCCGTCGAGAAGAACTGTGCCTTCTGTAAGAGGCGGCGAGCCACGCCGCAGACACCAGCTACGGGGGATCTGCCGCGCGCCCGCCTTGACCCGTTCCACCGCCCGTTCACTAACTGCGGGGTGGATTACTTCGGACCAATGACTGTCAAGATAGGGCGCCGTCGAGAAAAGAGGTGGGGCGCACTTTTCACGTGCCTTACCTCCCGCGCCGTGCACATCGAGCTCGTCCCGTCACTCTCTACAGACTCAGCTATCATGGCGCTGAGACGGATGGCGGCCCGCAGAGGCTGGCCGAGGGTGATGTACTCCGACAACGCGACCAACTTTCGCGGGGCGGATCAAGAGTTACGCAACGCCTACGCTGAGTGGATGCCTGCCCTGCGAGACGAAGGGCTACAGCGCCGCATGGAGTGGCGCTTCATACCTCCTGGCGCGCCCAACCAAGGCGGCGCGTGGGAGAGAATGGTGTGCTCTGTGAAAGCGGCCCTCAGAGTCACGCTGCGAGAGAAGACGCCGACAGAAGAAATCCTGAGAACTCTACTAACTGAAGCCGAGTTCTCCGTCAATGCGAGGCCATTGACCCATGTCAGCGTGAACCCCAGCGACCCCGAGGCCCTGACCCCCAACCACTTCCTACTGGGGTCGTCAGGGGGACTGCCATCAACGGGACCCTGCGACGAGGCCGACCGGCGAACATGGCGAGTTAGTCAAGCACTCGCTGATAAATTTTGGCAACGCTGGCTGCGCGAGTACCTACCCACTTTGGTACCGCGCGGCGAGCCGCAAAACAACGTGCGTCCGATACAAGACGGTGACGTGGTCCTCGTGGTCGACAGCACCCTGCCCCGCAACACTTGGCCGATGGGGATCGTCGAGCGCACACATCGCGGGCCTGACGGCAGCATCAGAGTCGTCGAGGTGCGCACCAGAACAGGCGTTTTCCGGCGCCCCGTGAGCAAGCTCGTCGTCGTCATGAAGATAGAAGAGGCTACGCGAGCTGCGCCGGGGGGAGAACTGTAACGGACGCCGAGCCTTGTGTATTTAAAGTGAATAGAACAATGAAAGACTATAAACTAAATGTGTTAATGTGCGCGAGAGACTTTATTAACGAGTGATTATGTGCAAAATATCATAGTTTATGTAGAGAAATACTGTAAATAATTGTAATTTAATAAAGGTTCCCCTTACGGTAAAGGCTCGACATACCTAAGCTTCGTGCGCAATCTATGTGAAAACGGTTCTCACTACAGTATAGTTTCGTCGTACTTAAGCTTAAGTGTATCGAGAAATGTACTGCTCTATGATTGGTTGACGCCCAGTGGGCGGGATTTATGTTAGTTTATGATTGGCTAGAGCCCTTAGCAGAATTGTATATAATGAGGGCCATTTTGGGCCGAGAGGCAGTCGGTCTCCAGCTCCAGCATTAGAAGAATAAAAGAACAATACGAAGAAAGAAGTGTTTAATTCAACATTTCCCAAAAATAATACAGTCCACTTCACCCATATAAAACACGTCGAGGCTGCCGCCGAAACAAATTCACGGAGTAGAAGAAACAAGTACCACGTTGCGAAGCCAAAAAATACCACGTGGAGTCGTAATTGTTAAGTTCGATTTTAGTTTGTCAAAAATTTTTTTTTATTTTTTTAGACAATATTTTTTGCAGAATAGCTTTAAGATTCTCCTATCCAAAAGTAATCAATTTTAGTGATAGTTTAGTTTGTTTAGTTCGGTGTACAACAGAATAGGCACCAATATAATATTATTATTATTCTAATCATGCCGATGGAACATCATACATTATTATAAAAGATAGTTTAAGATAGTATAAAACAATACCCACTCCCAAACTTTAAGCAAGCATACCTACAGGCTACTGTAGTATCGATAGACGACTGGCAGGGCCCACTTAACATCGCTGCAGTGTACTCCTCACCTCGGCATCGGGTCGACGAACAAATGTTTAGGGAATTTTTCAACACGCTCGGTGGTAGACATTGTCGCTGGAGGGGATTGGAAATTTGGAACGCCAAAAACATCTTCTGGGGCTCCAGGCTAACCGCAACTAGAGGCAGAGAGCTAAAGAAGGCAATCGATTCAGGTTCACTCAGTGTATTGACTACAGGAGAATCAACTCACTGGCCATCTGATCCCAACAAAACACCTGTTTTTTTTTTTAGGGCATCTCGCAGTTGGCCTTGAAAGGCCGTGACTGCTCAACCAGGCTTTCCTGGGGCTGCCATTAAGAATTAACTTAACGCCTCCAGCCAGGGCATACAAACTAAGCGACTGCACGCTGAGGGCACCCCCTGTGGGGTACGGGCCTCGGCTCAGGGCGTCACTGATAGGGGGACAGCTGTTATTGGGGACAGGCTGGATCAAAATATTGGCATTATTATTATTATTGATCGGGGAATTTAAAGCTACTGGCTCAGCTGCGGCGCGGGCTGGCGCTTCAACGAGCAAGGGTCGGTCGGGGGTCTCGACGTTAGGCGCCGTTACTCGGGGTCTTCGCGGGGCGCGCGAACCTCGGCGGCGAGGTCGGAATGACGGTTGTGTGCGATGTGTGCGAACTGTACTGGTGGCCCTATTGCTTTCCTGAAGGAGAGTAATGGAGTCGTCTGGGTCGGTGAGGACATGTCTCGGCCGTCGGACAGAGCTAATCCTACTAGGGACATAAGTGGCGGCCTTCACAAACAAGGGATTGCGGTGTTTTTCGGCTTTATCGAAGAAACGCTTCGTGTTGCGTTTTAAGAACTGACTGACCGTGGGGATTTTCAGATCGAGATGGAGGATCTCGTTCCGAACGAACCAAGGGGCGCCTGTGGCTTGCTGGAGGAATCGGTTCTGTAGGGTCTGCATCTTATGGACGAATCGGGGATTTGCATGTGCAAAGACTGCACACGCATACGTCATGATGGGCCTTATGCACACCGTGTAGATCCGCAACTTGCACTTTAGTGACAATTTGCTACGTGCTTTCAGAACAGAGTGTAATCTGCCGAGACCGAAGGTGGCGCGCGAGCGCGCCTTCTTTATGTGCTCTGCGAAGGAGAGATGCTGATCCATGGTCACACCAAGGTATTTGGCTTGCTTCTCCCAAGGGATAGGCTTGCCGAACAAAGAGATGGGACGGGGGGGTTCAGGTCTGATGCGTCGCGGTTTCGTAAAGAGAAGCGCTTGGCTTTTGTGCGGATTTATGTCGATCCTCCACTTTCGAAACCACGCGCCAAGGACGTTGACGGTGGTCTGGAGAGTGGCGGCTATCGCGTCCTGATTTTTCCCAGTGTAGTAGATGGCTGTGTCGCCTGCGAACAGTGCCAACTGTGCCTTTCTACTTTTTGGAATATCGCTCGTGAATAGCGTAAAAATGAGCGGAGACAGCACCGCGCCCTGAGGGACGCCGGAGCGAACGAGGTAGGGGGACGAGATCGCCCCTGCGATGCTAGAGCGAAAGGTGCGGTTCGACAGAAAATCTCGTAAGATGAGCACGAGACGGTCGGGTACACCGAGTCGGTACAGCTTTTATATCAAGCCATTGTGCCAGACCTTGTCGAAGGCTTTCGCTATGTCGAAAAATACTGCACCGGTCATCGTACCGCGCTGGAAGCCAGCGCTTATATGTTCAACGATGCGGTGGACCTGTTGCACACAACAATATTGGTTTCTGAAACCGAACTGCTCGTTGGGTATGAGGCCTTTGGTCTCGGCGTGATTTCTGAATCACTTATGAATAAGTCTCTCATAGATCTTGCCGAGACTGCTCAGTAAACTGATGGGGCGGTAGCTCGTGGGCTTTGATTTGGTCTTGCCCGGCTTGGGGATGCCGATTACCGTGGCTTGCTTCCATGCGTCGGGGAAGATGTTATTGCTCAGAGCACCATTGAAGATGTTGGTCAAGAGCATGATCAGGTGGGCGGGCAGCATCTGGAGCACCTTGTTGGTGATTCCGTCAGCGCCGGGGGCCTTGCGGGGTTTCAGACCTTTGATGACCTCGTGAACTTCGTCCGGGGTGACGAGAGGTAATGGGGTCATCGGGGTTTTCGACGGGCGGGAGGGAGGTTCTACGTTCGACTTCAGCGTCCACCTCAACGAAATGCGCTTGGTCTACTGGTTGAGAACTGGGAGTGCATTGAGCCTCTAGACTGGCGGCTAGACATTCTGCCTTGTCAATGTCGTCGAAGGCGACGGTGCCATCGGGACGGGTCAGGGGGGCATGGAAGCGACTTCTTTGGACTTGAGTTTCCTCTGAAGTTGCCAGAATGCTAGATGAATCGGCTCGAGTTCGCTCAGCATCTTGTCCCAGCCCACGTCGCGCAGCTCCGACATGCGTGTCTTTACAGCTCGCTGTAAATAGCGCATGTGGGCTTTGTTGGCGGCGCAGGGAAAGTTGCTGTAGGCACGAACAGACGCGTTCTTCTCATTCAGCAGTTCGCGTACATCGTCCGGCAGCTTCCAGCGGGGGTCTTCCCCCACCGGAACCCGCCTCGAACTCTCGTCCAGGACAGATTGTACGTGACCCGTGAATGAGTCGATCGCGGCCGTTGTATTGGCGAGTGAGTCGAAACGATCGGGTTCTATCTATTCTCATTGAAAATTACCTGAAGTAGTTTTTTACTAGGGTACAAGTAGCGGTTAGATCTGACAGCAAACATTTATATTTTCAGCTTCTAAACCAGTCACATTAAATGGGGCGGGGCCTAATGGTCAAGCGTAAGCCCGATTTTCTCGACAAGTTCAAACCTGCTCCTGATTCCTTCGAGAAGCTTCGCTTAGACCGTGGGAAAATATTCTACTTTGTTGGTCACGTGCCGTTTCTTTGTGGAAAAATACCAATGTTTACATGGTTGACTTCAAGTTAACTTCGTACAATAGATTCGGTTGTTTGTTGATAGTTAGGGTAAGCAGGTTAGGTGCTTTAGGTATATGCAGGTAGGTACTCATACATTTAGGCTTAGTTCGCATTGGGCTTTGCCTACAACCATTTACCTTTGAGGATGTGTGGGGTTCTAATTCTGTTTAGGTGATTGGTTTAGAATTATATTGCTACTTCATCTGTAGGTATTAATTGGCTTAGAAATATGGGAAATCAAAACTAGCCCTACGCTTAGGTATGCAACGTAGTGATTTACTTATATCTACGTAATATGAAATGGTTTTTATTTTCAATCAACCTTAATTTCTAAATCAGGACTTGCCGTCGCCATCAAAAACTATTTTTTTTTAAAGCAACTGATATTATTAAGAAAAACGTGTCGACATTACGTTATGCATATAAAATTGAGTCTTATTTCTTCCGGAATATGATTGAATTTTCTTTGGCTCAATGAGTGGTAGGTATAGCAAAATACATAATTAAAAAAAAAACTTATATTAAAAGTTACTGAAATCGATTCATTAGTCAATTAGGAACAAACTACTTTCAGGTCTTGCGTCCATTCTGTTACACCTTGTATATCTTCTTCGTTGCAAAGCACCACACATTCTTCTGCATCATAATTTTCAATTTCATCAGCACTGGTAAGCTCTTCCATCATGTTCGGGTCTAATTAATTAATCTATTTTGCGCGTCACATACTTAAATAACACAAAATGCCTGACTTTGCCTTTTAATGTACATCGATGAATAATATTTTATTTAGATACCAAGCTGGTATCCTAGCGTCTTCACGTCAGATAATCTAAACCACCGACTTTACTACCAGGTGTATATATTTTATGCATTATACATTAAAAAAAAACTTGAGAGGTGTCAAGGGACACCCGTATGGAACGAAGTTCCAGTACTTGCCGCCAGTACTTGCCGCCATTACTTGCCTCTAGCACTGGCCGCCAGTAGTTGCTGCCAGTACTGGTCGCTGACAGTACTGCCAGTACTTGCCTCTAGCACTTGCCGCCAGTGCTTGCCGCCAGTACTTTCCGCCAGTACTTTCCGCCAGTACTTTCCGCCAGTACTTTCCGCCAGTACTTTCCGCCAGTACTTGCCGCCGGACTTGCCGCCAGTACTTGCCGCCAGTACTTGCCGCCAGTACTTGCCGCCAGTACTTGCCGCCAGTACTTGCCGCCAGTACTTGCCGCCAGTACTTGCCGCCAGTACTTGCTGCCAGTACTTGCCGCCAGTACTTGCCGCCGGACTTGCCGCCAGTAGTCGCTGCCAGCACTTGCCGCCAGTACTCGCCGCCAGTACTCGCCGCCAGTACTCGCCGCCAGTACTCGCCGCCAGTACTCGCCGCCAGTACTCGCCGCCAGTACTCGCCGCCAGTATTCGCCGCCAGTACTCGCCGCCAGAACTTGCCGCGAGGGAGAGAGAGAGAGGGAGAGAGAGAGGGATAGAGAGAGAGAGAGAGAGAAAAACATGCGCACGCCGCACAGCTTACAATAGCTTACTATAGCAAAAAGTGTCGTGACAACTTTTCGTAAGAATTTTTTCCGTCTAGCCCCCTTGCACAACGCGCGATAAGGAACTTCGTTCCAAAAAATATTATACTAAAAAGAGGAAAGGACCTACTATTGAGCCTTGTGGAGCGCCCATTTTCTATTTTTAAACCAAGTGAAGTGGATGTGTATACATACATTGTTCATGTTACTCACACTGGTTCTAAATACTGATATTCAGCTGCATCCGGTCTAACTAACTGACTAGTTCAACTTAGGAAAAGGCTAGGCATCTGCCTGACACAATCAATCTTGATTGTTGATAAAATTTATGAAAGTATTTAAGTAATTCCAGAACTATTTATTTTATTAAATACGCAAACAGCAATAATCCTTTTATTTTTACAATCAGCCAAAAGGTAACAGATTAAATATATGTATATGCTATTAAACGTCACTAATAATGTCAAGTGTGAGTCGTTTAATAGTTCACATAGTTGAAGATAGGAGGCGTATTGAGTTCAGAGTATGCAATTAATTATTTTCAACAATTGTGTACATTTTATACTTTTGGACCAGACTATAACCTACCTTATTAATAGTTGAGACTAGAGTTGTAACGGAAGCCGATTTAGCGGATGCGGAACTGAAGGGTTTGACCTCCGCGGACGCGGTGGTTAACGGAAGCGGAGGTGGGAAAAATGTTCATTATTACCCGACTGGCCCAGAAGAAGGGTAATGTCTTTAATGCCCAACGCCCTCGATAAAATGAAACAACAAATTTTGTAATGCAATAATTTCTCCGATCATAAATATTATCGTCATTATAAATTTTTTATTTGGGGTGTGATGTATTTTATCCCACTTTCGATTTTTTAAAGATTGCATATTCTTCTTTATTCATAGATTTCAAATGCCCTTTTAATTATTTTGTAGTCCGGCATTTTCTTAAATCGTTTTTGCCACACGTTTTGCAAATAATGCTCAATAACAAATACGGGCATCGGGCGATCTAGCGAGCCTACAAGTTGATACATGTATGATGCATGTGCCACCCCCACTCCTACGCGCTTGATACATGTATGATGCATGTGCCACCCCCACTCCTACGCGCTTGATACATGTATGATGCATGTGCCACCCCCACTCCTACGCGCTTGATACATGTATGATGCATGTGCCACCCCCACTCCTACGCGCTTGATACATGTATGATGCATGTGCCACCCCCACTCCTACGCGCTTGATACATGTATGATGCATGTGCCACCCCCACTCCTACGCGCTTGATACATGTATGATGCATGTGCCACCCCCACTCCTACGCGCTTGATACATGTATGATGCATGTGCCACCCCCACTCCTACGCGCTTGCCCGCTGCATAAACTCTACTCTAACCATTTCGTGCGCAAAATTGTACCGCGCGGCGGCGTGTCGCCTAGCTCCTCGCGCTTTTACGTAACTTAAACAAACCTGTTATAACTCCGCAAAAAACTTGCGGAAGCAGAGGTACGATTTCTTGCGGAACTCCCGCACTTGCGTAGGCGGAGGCGAGGATCCGTTACAATACTATAGTTGAGACTGACCTACATAAAGTCTGTGTAGAAGATGTGAATGCTATCTACTGCTGTCCCGCAGTGGTGCACTCGTGCGTGGTGCTGCACGCGCTGCAGTCGCAGCCGCTGGGCGCGCGCGCCGTGCACGCCGAGCTGGCGCGCCTGCTGGACCAGCACAACGGTGCGCCGCTCGACTTGCCCGAACACGTGCTTGAGGACATCAAAGGTGAGACGACTTACACATTTTTAATTGTACACGAAATGTATTGTATTTCTACGAAGACGCACATAGATTATATATGAATAAGGAATAATGAATCAGGCAAGTGTATCTAGAAAATGCGCAATAATTATATTAAAACATACATTTGAAACAACCTTTAGGGAAACTTCGTACGGGTTTGAAATGAAATTAAACTACCTAGTTTATAGTGATTCATATTACTTATTTATTTTCATAAACTATATAGCATTTTTGTTCTGGCACATTGTAGTATGCGCACACACCCCATTTATAATGGACCAATCAGGAAGGTCGTGCGCCTTTCGTATTTCGGTCCACAGCTCTTACGCGTCTTCATAAATATAAACACGCAGCGCCCCGAGCGTCGTCTTCAGTCACTAACTTGGCGCACAGTTGCTGCATGTAGGCCACTACATTACTCCCCGCTAATGAATCGTACCGGGGGTTTCGATGTTCTCCCAGCTCTTGTTATATGAGCATACGAAGGTGTTGACGTATTCGTTGCTGCGTCTGGTTCCGTGTTCAATCGGAACGCAGGCTTCAACCGATCGACGGTTATGTTCCCACACCTTTTACGCAGCTGTATAGTGTAATATTTATCTGTGCACTTGATGACTTCGTACGGACCGTCGGCGTCGTACGTCGGCGTTAATGGCTTATTTGGTGCGTCATTACGGACATATACATAAGAGCAGTTACGTAACTCGTCATGTATATAAAAGTTGCTTGGTTATGGATTACGCTTGAAGTTGTATCGTTATATTATTATCTTGTGCATTGTTGATAAAATTCTCCGGGTAATCTTAATGCTTGACCGTATAATAATTCTGATGTAGTTGCACCGATCAAAGAGTACTATATATCGGGTAAAGAGTGCCCTCTTACGGTATTTTTATGCAATCCAGCGCAGTGGCGCCGTCTACAATTTGTATCCGAACTAACCAGTCTATAGCTAGCTATACCCAGAGATAGATTGTAGGTACTGGATATTAGTTGGTACAAGCGCATATCAAAAGTAACAAAACCATTTTAAACGATTTTACAGAGGACGGGATCTGCTTTTACCAATTTTGTTACCTTTGATATGCGGTTGACATACACATGCAGGCTAGTCTTTCATGGAAAGGACGCGAAATGAAAGTCAAATTTTTTAGTCATTTTTTATTTTTATAATGTTTATGCTTATCATAATACAATTGTGCTGATAATTTTGTTTCATCTTCTCCATTGTAGGTAATTTTTCCCGTTAAAATACGATTAATGGATCTACACCAACTATGTAGTATGTCACTTACTGTTAAATAAAAGAAATGCTCTTTCAATTTTTCTTTGTGCATACTACACTTAAAAGGGATATCCACTAAAACATCTGCAAACGACTTAATTGTTCCACGTACATTTTGTTTAGGAACACGTTTTTTTAAAAAAGATTCTGTAATATTTTGCAGGTCATGGAAATAATTTTGCAATAGCTCATTTGGATAACATAACCATTTTTTATTATTATATTCTTTAGCTTTTATAAAACTATTATTATTAATATTTTCATGATTTTTATCTAAAAGGTCTTGTCTGCAATATTTACACGTTTTCACAACATTTTTTAAACACTTGGTCAGGACCCAACCACATACATAATTTCTTTGACCAGCATCAGGCTCTTTGGAGTAATCAATTAATACATCGGCAGTAAAATTAATTTTGTCTTCCTCGGAACATCAGTCGCATCAGGTTTTTCAGTGACGTAAAAATTAAGAGTTTGTAGGCACTTGTTGGTGTCCTCTTCGCAATTAGCCCTTTTAGAATGAGGTGTATTATAATTATTTAATAGAAGTGCCTTAAATGCCCCTACAAATGATATTATGTTTGGGGCATTATTTCTGGCTCCATAGCTTCTGATCCTGGGGTCCTGATTAAAATTACGTGTTAATATTGCATCGTAATCATATTTATCAAACAACACTTTGCAAATTGCTTCCATGCCTTCAATCGTTTTAATTAAATTCTTTACAGATGGTATAGTCGTTTCCACAAATCGTACTTTATTACCAGTAACCTTTTTACACGCTTTATATTAGCTCGGGTTGTATGTATGTATGTAACGGAATCTTTGAGCGCGATTTTGACCCACTTTAAACGGTCAGATTTCATTGAAACTTTGTAAACTTGTCGAGGACCGATGACAATTTAATAATTTAAAAAAAAAATGAGAAAAAAAAAACACGTTTTGTAGTTAGCAGAACTAAAAAATAGAAAATAAATAATAGTTTAAAAAACTAAAAAACACGCCTTAAAAACCAAACTAAAAAAGGAGAAAATAATTTAATTCAATTAAAAAGCGTGGGGTGCTTGACATTAATTGATTATAAAAATACCTCAAAAAGCACCCCACGCTTTTTAATTGAATTAAATTATATTTAGCAGATATTTAGTGTACGACGTCGTGTAATTGTGTATGGTAAATAAAAATTTGTGCATCCAACCATTGAGGAGCTATTCAACAAAAACTGTTTCCGCTGGGACTACGTCATCCCAGCGGCACTTTTTTTTAAAATGGTCGTACAAGAAAATAAATTCATTCAATAATTAGTGTGTAACGAGAGGTAAATGTGTATGTTTAAATGAAATTTGTGTGTCAATACACTGCGGAGATAATCAAGTTGCCGCTTCGCTGACGTTTGGCTATTTGATGAAAACCATAAAAAACAGTTTGTGCACAGTTGTAATTTTTTACACACGTTGCTTTGAATTTGTGTATAAAGTGTGTGAAAACAGAATTTGGAAAAAATATACCATTCAGAAGATATCCACGTAAAAGTAAAATAAGGTCATTAGGTCCAAGTACTTAAAATAGGAAGTCTAGAGCCTAACTTATAACGTTTATTTGTATCTTGTAGGGGTCTACAATGTCTTGCCAAGTTTCATTTATGTGCTCTTTGTAATTAATGAGCAATGGCATAATTTACTACGACTGGACCGCTATATTTTTGACATCCGATTGTAGGATTTTTTATTGGAAAAGAAGAATACAAAATATGCAGATATTTAGTGTATTAATGCAACTATTCACGCCTAAAATTTCAGCTCATTACACTAAATAATTAAAGAGATATAATCAAAATGCTAGAACAACCGCAATACGTGGATAAACCGACCAAGTTTGAGAGGCTACGAAAAAGCGGGCCTGTAGTATAGAGCTAACGTTCTACATTTTCCAGTATAGTATCGTTATTATATTTAATAGTTTCGTACAGGTGCGTACACAATAGTTTAGCAGAAAATAAAACACTGTATTAACTTTGTACTATTAAAAATATTTATTAGTTAGCTAATAACTAATTAAAATAAAAGTTCTTTTATGAAATATAAATAACAAATATATTGCCTACTGTAAAAGCCATACGTACCTTTGTAGGTAAGTAAATTTTCGGGAGTTGGTCGTCTCGTTCGAGCGTTTACAGCAACAAATATATCATACAATCGCAGATCAGTAATAATTGACTCAATTGTGTACGTAGATTTATACCTTTTGACGTTTGAAAAGACTACTGGTGTTAATATTTTTTTGATCCGTCATAGACCTCGTCAATCGCTTTCCAGCAGGTGTGATCGAGGTCAAGAGCAGGCCCATTTAGTAATAAAAAATAATGTTTTTTCACTAATTATTATTAGTATTTCTATTTAATGAAATTGTACCGTGTCACATCAAAATATGTGTACGCTGGAAGCAGCAGAATATTAAGGACATAATAATTACCTACTGTTACAAATTTTTGTAATATTCTGACAAATAAATGCATTTGTTAATAGAGATGTAATTATTATTGTAACCATTTCGTAAGTTTAGGAAAAAAACAAGTGACTTACTAGTTTAATCACGAAAGTTATTAGTTACTTGTTCAAGAATTGTGTGCCCACCTGTACCGATTCAATAATGGTACAACACTGGAAAATGTAGAACGTTACCTCAATATACTACAGGCCCGCTTTTTTGTAGCCTCTCAAACTTGGTCGACTTATCTCGGAGCGCAGTTGTTTAACCTTTGTGGAAAGGGCTTTCACTTCGACATGATTATATGTCAGTGAACTCTTAGTAGAACCTGGAAAAAAATTCTCAGATAATTATATTATATCATATTAGGTAGGTAAGTACCTAATATAAGTAATATTATTTTGAAACTTGCTATAAGAAAACAACATTTAGCTACCCATTCTAATTGTTTTTCTTAAAGATCCGCTAGCTTTGCTGTAGTTGTGATCCATCATTACTGCAGATGCAGTGGCAGTGCCATGAATTGTGGCTGAAACATAGTAATGGATAAATTATAGAAATTTCATATGCAAGTTTCCTACTGAATTTAGTTTACGTACTGTTGTACTGTAGTAAATACGTGTATATTATCAATATTTGTGTAAGAACTGAGCAGACCTTCTACAATCTTGCCAAATTATTATATAGGTACCTACTGTTTATATTTAGAAAGATAACGGCTTTGGCAAAACTGACTAATCTTTACCTGTATTTGTAGCATGTAAATCAGAAGGTTGACTGACATGACTAATATCAGCTTCCCTGGCCGATGTTCCTGAAATAACAACAAAAAATAAATTAAGAATAATAAAAAATAGTTTTCGTACATAACAGATTTTAAAGCGGTTTTTACCATACATAAGAGAATTTCTTCTAGAAGTTTTATGTGTTTAATACATTCATATACTTAGATAATAGCACAGAAATACCGATGTTATGACATGTCATCATCACTAGATCGAATCCGAGCGAAGAAGGGTAGAGATGTTGAATATAACCATCAACCATTAAAATTAACTATGATATTCGATAAACAAAGTTAACATTATCAAATAAAAATATAATTTCAACTTCATCAAAATGTTAATTCCGCTACGTGCATTCAATTGTATGATATTTTAATCTAAACAAACGCAAGTGATATTTTTAACAAATATTTCGGTCGGTTAGTGGTCGATTGATTGAAAAGGTTAGTTTTGTTTCAATTTTCGAATAACAAAGCCGTGTGAGGCCGTGTCGTCGCGTTGTATTGTTTTCGGTTAGTGTGAAGATTGTGAAGCTGTTTTAACAAATGGCGAGACGAAATAATGATACTTGAAATAGTGATATTCTTACGTGTTAAAATATTTGAATATCTAACCAAAATAAATGCTAATCAGTCCTAAGCCTGTTCAAGTATAAAGGAAAGTTCGTTGGATTTAAAGAATATTCAACCATTAACCATGTTGCAGTTAACTACGTGAATAAAAATATTAACTAATATTTTCAACCAATAAATTTATCGATACTTTTTTTTTACCGTTAACTAAAATCCAATAAACAATTTCAACCAATATTCTCATCTTTATAGCAGGGCCGCGTCGCTAGTTACATACAAGAAAACCATGAATTCAGCATATCATTCTAGAGCCCCCAGTGCTGAAATTTTCATCACATATTTTTTTTTATCAAAAAACATCACAGAAGTTTTATTAAAAACTGACTTAAGATCTTTACCTGCATTTGTAGCATGTAAATCAGAAGGCTGACTGACACGACTAAAATCAGGTTCCCTGGCCGATGTTCCTGAAATCACAACAAAAAATAAATTAAGAATAATAAAAAATAGTTTTTGGTATAAAACAGATTTGAATGCGGTTTTTACTATAATTTAGAGAATTGATTCTCCAAGGTTTATGTGTATAATACATTCATATTTAATTAACTCAGGTAAAGCACAGAAATACCGATGTTTGACATGTCATCTTCACTAGATCGCATCCGTGCGAAGCAGGGCCGGGTGCTTAGTTAAATATAACATTAACTATGTTTACGAAACAAGCAGGGCTTCTACAATGTTGTGGTTTAAACATTGTTTTTTTTTTAATGTAGCACATCTCTTGTAAAATGAATATAAGTATAGCTATCTACAGTTTCTATTTGGAAAGAAAACAGCTTAGCAAAACTGACTTAAGATCTTTACCTGCATTTGTAGCATGTAAATCGGAAGGTTGATTGACAAGACTAATATCAGGTTGCCTCGCTGATGTTCCTGAAATCATTTATTTTTATTTTTATTAAAATGAAATCTTAACTGTAAAAAAATGGGTAACGGAGTTACAATGTGATAAACTGTTTCTGGTAAAACAGAAACTCATTTTCTTAATCACCTTTGTGAGTCTTATTAAGAAGTCTATAAATTGATGAAATCCATGCACATAAATAAAATTGAAGTGTCTGTTTGTAATGTCAAAATAACAGCTTTTTACTAAAGGCATTAAAAAAAATTGTCTGTTTGTTCCGGCTAATCTCAATAATAAAATGTGGTAAATGTGTTCTTTTAGTATATGTATTGTGTATCTTATAACTTCCACACAAACGATGTTGCGGGGCACAGCTAGTAAATTATAAAATAATTTACACAGCATCAATGTTTAATGAAAAATATCTAGAGTCAGTCGCATGTCCATATTAACAATTACTTTCAAAGAGCCTTTATTTCATAGTAAGGATGATTTCTGTAGGTTTACAACTGACTAGCAGTTGACCATGCATATTTAATTCCCAAAAAATTACATACACTTAGGTACCTACTGTATGACAAAGATACCATAATTATAAAATTATTAGGTGCAATATAATAGTAGCAATAGCTAAAAGTTTTAGTATTCAGATTCTAAGTCTAAAAAATTGAAGTGATGGAACTGCCAATGCATTTAACCGGTTATTACGGTTTCGATCTCTCTCAGTAAAATGAATGTCGCATACCAACTTTGTTTGGTAATACGCATAATCAACTGCTGTTTCTAGTTTTCCACCAACAAGATTGACCCAAGCCTTATGACGCTCAGGGAACTTATCAGCATTTGGAAAACGATGCATCGGGACACCTGAAATTGGAAAGATAAAAGAGCTGCAGGCTATTTGAATTGTTGTTGTCTTAGCTTTGAACAATTATTGTTGTGCCTTCCATGGAAATCCATGGATGTTCGATATAAGCTCATATTATGCAAACCTAGAATACTTAACCCCTCCCAAATAAAAGTGACACTTATAGCATTAAATCAAAATTCTTCTTTTCAGAATCTAAAATATTCATGTCCCTTATTTATCTATTTGACCACTGCAACCCAATAGTGGTCAAACCAATGCTTCATGCCAAATACATTTTTTTTACTGTTATTCAACTAAGTAATCTGCATCTACACTGGAAGCTAACTCGATTAAGAAAAGACCATGTACAGTGCAAGTCAAGAACTAATATTATCTTTATTAGTTACTGCCAATAATGATTGCCTTCCTTTCTTTCTTTTCAAATTAGGTACATACTATTAATATTACTTTTATTTGATGAAAATAAACATTCGGTACCTACCTACTGATAATGTTTGAACTGATTAAGACAAAAAAATCGATGATATTAAACATGATGATAGTGATGATATTGTGATAAATATTAAACTTACCACTGGGAGCACAGCCAAATGAACATAACTTAGGCATTTTCAAAAGAAATGCTGTTAAAACTTAACAACACAAAGCGTCCTTTCGCGAATTTGTTGAACACAAACGTATACGGTTTAACACGTATACGGGCCGAAGTCACCACAGCAAGGCGAAGGAACTTAAAGCTCAACTTGACGCACTTTCTGGAAGATTTAACAACCGAAATACAAACGAAAAATGGAAAAGATCTACAAACATGCGCATAGGCAGAAAGTAGCTACCATTTTGAAATTTGAATTTCGGAATTTTCTGATTTGCGGGATTGACTAATCTTCTTTTGACAGTTACCAGTAAAAAAAATAACAGTACTTTTAAATAATGTCTTATTTATTTTCATGTGTACAAATATCAAAATATGCTCAATTATTAAAATGTAAAATTAATATTTTTACGTTGAATTTGTCATAAAATTTAAAATAATGCTTTTTTTTATTACAGTGACATCTGTTGAGAGCTATACTTAATAATTAAACCTAAAGATTTAGAAACAAAATGTAGATGGCGTTACTATCTTTTGATCCAAGCCAAATATATGGAACTGTCCCCCCCCCCCCGACCGACGTACTCTTTGATTGCTGCTCGCAGTCCTAGTAACACCGTAGGTAATTCTTGTGACCATGTTGACGAATTGAATCGCGCAGTGAGTGCTGCCTTGAGTGTGCGATGCCAACGTTCTATCATCCCGTTACACTGCGGGTGGTAAGCAGTGGTTCTGGTGCGGTGTATGCCCATCTGATGCATTAGTTTTTTGAATAACTCTGATTCAAATTGTCTGCCTTGATCGGTCGTAATTGTCACGGGGCATCCAAATCTGGCAATCCAACACTCGTAGAATGTACTGGCGACCTTTTCTGCGGTTATGTCTTTTTTTTTTTTTTTGGGTGGGAAATCATCAAATAACTTCTCCCGCTCTGGGTGGAGCGGGAGGGCGTGTCAGACTTTTACTGACTAAAACCCACCCGTGTTCCCTCAGTTGCCTGTGTGCCAGGGGCCGCGGTATCTCTTTCGAACAACCCGCACCGTTATGTCTTCCATTGGGCAGGCTTCTGGCCATTTGGTAGCCCGATCTATCATTATTTATTATTATTATTTATTTATTAAGATCTCCCTTACAACTATCATTACAGGTGTATACCTAATGCGATAGCGTGGTCTTAAAATTAATTTACTTATACACAATATTTAAAAATATAAAAACTAAAAATATAAAATAAAACAACAACATAACGTCTAATCTACACTATAACATAAAATAAACAACAGTATTTAACAGTATTATTATTATATTTTATTTAACAGTCGACAGCGATGCGGATGAGTTTTTTGACGCTTTGTTTTAGTTTATTCGCTGTAGTTATATAGTCTTATAAATAAAACATTAAAAACAACAAAAAGAAATAATTTTAATAATCAACTGGAAAAGTGACACGACAAATAAAATAATAAAATAATGAAATTAAATCAGACACAAAATGGGCAGAGGAACAATGTAAATAGGTCTAAGACCGCAGTCAAAATGGACGAGTCCATTTTTTTTTTTTTTTTTTTGTTGGGCATCTCGCAGTTGGCCTTGAGAGGCCGTGACTGCTCAACCGGGCTTTCCTGGGGCTGCCATTAAGAAGTTAATCTTAACGCCTCCAGCCAGGGCTTACAAACTAAAATTTACAAACTAAGCGACTGCACGCTGAGGGCACCCCCTGTGGGGTACGAACCTCGGCTCAGGGCGTCACTGATAGGGGGACAGCTATCTCTATTGGGGACAGGCTGGATCGAAAAATTGGCATTATTATTATTAGGTGGGGAATTTAAAGCTACTGGCTCAGCTGCGGCGCGGGCTGGCGCTTCAACGAGCAAGGGTCGGTCGGGGGTCTCGACGTTAGGCGCCGATACTACTAGGGGTCTTCGCGGGGCGCGAGGACCTCGGCGGCGAGGTCGGAAGGACGATTTTGTGCGGTGTGTGCGAACTGTACTGGTGGCCCTATTGCTTTCCTGGAGGAGAGTAATGTGGTCGTCTGGGTCGGTGAGGACATGTCTCGGCCGTCGGACAGAGCTAATCCTACTGGGGACATAAGTGGCGGCCTTCACAATCAAGGGATTGCGGTGAATTTCGGCTTTATCGAAGAAACGCTTCGCGGTGCGTTTCATGAATTGACTGACCGTGGGGATTTTCAGATCGAGATGGAGGATCTCGTTCCGAACGAACCAAGGGGCGCCTGTGGCTTGCCGGAGGAATCGGTTCTGTAGGGTCTGCATCCTATGGATGAATCGGGGGTTCGCGTGCGCAAAGATTGCACACGCATACGTCATGATGGGCCTTATACACGCCGTGTAAATCCGCAACTTGCACTTTAGTGACAACTTGCTACGTGCATTTAGAACAGAATGTAACCTGCCGAGAGCGAAGGCGGCGCGTGAGCGCGCCTTCTTTATGTGCTCTGCGAAGGAGAGATGCTGATCCATGGTCACACCAAGGTATTTGGCTCGCTTCTCCCAAGGGATAGGCTTGCCGAACAAAGAGATGGGACGGGGGGGCTCAGGTCTAATGCGTCGCGGTCTCGTAAAGAGGACTGCTTGGCTTTTATCCGGATTTATGTCGATCCGCCACTTTCGAAACCACGCGCCAAGGACGTTGACGGTGGTTTGGAGAGTGGCGGCTATCGCGTCCTGACTTTTCCCAGTGTAGTAGATGGCTGTGTCGTCTGCGAACAGTGCCAACTGTGCCTTTCTACTTTTGGGGATATCGCTCGTGAATAGAGTGAATATGAGCGGGGACAACACCGCGCCCTGAGGGACGCCGGCGCGAATGGGATGGGGAGACGAGATCGCCCCTTCGATGCGATAGCGAAAGGTGCGGTTCGACAGAAAGTCTCGTAAGATGAGCACGAGACGGTCTGGCACACCGAGACGGTACAGCTTGTAAATCAAGCCGTTGTGCCAGACCTTGTCGAAGGCTTTCGCTATGTCGAAAAATACTGCACCGGTTATCGTACCGCGCTGGAAGCCAGCGCTTATATGTTCTACGATACGGTGGACCTGTTGCACACAACAATGTTGGTTACGGAAACCGAACTGTTCGTTGGGTATGAGGCCTTTTGTCTCGGCGTAATTTCTGAGTCGCTTATAAATAAGTCTCTCATAGATCTTGCCGAGACTACTCAGTAAACTGATGGGGCGGTAGCTCGTGGGCTCGGATTTGGGCTTGCCCGGCTTCGGGATACCGATAACCGTGGCCTGCTTCCATGCATCGGGGAATATATTATTACTCAAGGCACCATTGAAGATGGTGGTCAAGAGCATGATCAAGTGGGCGGGCAGCATCTGGAGCACCTTATTGGTGATTCCGTCAGCGCCGGGGGCCTTGCGGGGTTTCAGACCTTTGATGACCTCGTGTACTTCGTCCGGGGTGACGAGAGGTAATGGGTCATCAGGGTCTTCGACGGGCGGGAGGGAGGTTCTACGTTCGACTTCAGCGTCCACCTCAGCGAGATGAGCTTGGTCTACTGGTTGAGAACTGGGAGTGCATTGAGCCTCTAGACTGGCGGCTAGACATTCGGCCTTGTCAATGTCGTCGAAGGCAACGGTGCCATCGGGACGGGTCAGGGGGGGCATGGAAGCTACTTCTTTGGATTTGAGTTTCCTCTGAAGTTGCCAGAAAGCTAGGTGGGTCGGCTCTAGTTCGCTCAGCATCTTGTCCCAGCCCGCGTCCCGCAGCTCCGACATGCGTGTCTTTACAGCTCGCTGTAAATAGCGCATGTGGGCTTTGTTGGCGGCGCAGGGAAAGCTGCTGTAGGCACGAACAGACGCGTTCTTCTCATTCAGCAGTTCGCGTACATCGTCCGGCAGCTTCCAGCGGGGGTCTTCCCCCACCGGAACCCGCCTCGAACTTTCGTCCAGGACAGATTGTACGTGACCCGTGAATGAGTCGATCGCGGCCGTTGTGTCGGCGAGTGAGTCGAAACGATCGGGTATAGAGTCCAAGTGGGCGGACGTGTTGGCTTTCAGCGAATCGCTTACTTGCCTCCAGTCCGTTACCAGTTTGGTGAGGGGCGGTAGGTCAGGATCTGGGAGACCCGTCCGGGGGGCCAGATGCATGACTACGGGGCGATGATCAGAACTGAGCTCGTTCATTGCTTCTATGGAATTCAACCGGAGGTTGATTCGCTGCAGAATGGCAATGTCGAGTACATCAGGGGTATGATTAACATCGTGGGGATAGTGGGTAGGCGACATCGGGGCGATGACGTCAAAGTTCAGGCGCGAGCAGAGGTTGAACAATTGTCGCCCTCTGGTCGAAACCCGAGAACTGTTCCACGCGGGGTGTTTCGCGTTGAGATCGCCCGCTATGATAACGGACTCACTCATTCCTAGTAGGAGCGCGATATCGTTTGCGATTAGATTGAAGTCCTCCGAGTGGGACTGGGGAGGGAGATAAGCTGAGACTAGGGTGATAGGCTGATGGCCAGTCATGCCTAGTCTGCAGACCGAGACTTCTAATCGGGCCAGGGTTGGCGGATCCATAGGGATGCAGTATAGGGACTTTTGGTAGTAGATGAGAGTTCCGCCCCGATGGCAACGTGACCTGTCGTTGCGCACTACGCGGTAGTTTGCAATTTTCGGGTCACGGTTGCAGGGTTTAAGGAACGTCTCCTGTACTAATAGTATGTCTAAGTGATGGTCGCGGAGGAAAGTGGCGATCTCATCACGTTGGCCAGTTATGCCATTGGCGTTATATGTACCTAATTTTAGGGATCGGATCTTTAGACGAGAAACAACCGTGTTAGACATTATGGTGCCTAGGTTGGTTGGATCTAATCATGACTAACGCTTGCGTAATATCTGGGTACGCTTCGTATATGGCATATACCTGGAGGAGGTTGCCGGCCTTGGTGGCTGCGTCGACTTCCTGCGCCATCCGTTGGGCACGGGGGGTGCAGAAAGTCAGGAACGCGCTGTCGAGTATACTATACGCGACGGACGGGGTCATGGCCACGGGGCCGTTACCGGTTGCGGGGGGAGCGGCTTGACGCGCCGCGGGGCGCGCAGCGGGGTTCGCGGCGGCGGCGACGGGGGCGGCGGTCGCGAGAGAGTACGGGGACGGGGTAGTCAGCGCGGGAGCGCCGGTACGCGGGTCCATAAGCGGAGGGATAGGCGCGGGGGTGGGCCTGGATGAACCCATCGCAGGGAATGCCTGCTGATGGTTCAGACGGTTCCAGGGGCTAGGTCTCTGGGGACAGAGACGGTCAGGGAGGGCCGCGGAGGGAGCTTCCCTTTGCTGACGGGCGTCTGCACGCTTCGCCAGCCTGGGAGAGGAGGACTTGGGTGCTTTAGAGCAGCCCCTATAGTTCGCGGGATGACCTGATTCACCGCAAAGCACGCAGCTCGGGGGCTCCGTGCAGAGGGTGCGGTCTTTGGGACGCGGGCAATCTGCCGTACTGTGCACTCCGAGGCACTTAACGCAACGGGGGGTCGCGTAGCAGTGCGACTGCGAGTGTCCGTACAGTTGACACCTATGGCATTGGCCGACGATCCCCGACTTGCGGGGCTTTTCGATCCGGATACCGGATAGATGACAGACTGTACGGACGTTGAAGATCGGGTTATGGCCTTCTGAAGGAGGGCAGACAACGAGTACCATGTCGAATGGTACTCCGCGGCGGGCACGGTGCATGCGGTGCACTTCGAGTACGGGGACGTTCTGGGATTCAAGGTCGGCCTTGATCTCCTCAGTCGCGATCTCCATCGGGACCTTCTTTATGACAACTCGTGTCTGTCGGTCTTCGGGAAGGGAGTAGGTGTGGAACGACACACCTCTATAGCGGAGAAGTTTAGTGAGCGCCCGATAATCGTTCGCGGTCGGGACGGTCACTTTTATACCCTGCTGGGTAGCCTTAGCACTGGTGTAGCCGATACGCTGCTCGGCACACCATTTGGACACATCAGTCCACTTGCCCTTTTCCTGAATGAACAGGGGTGGGGGCGCGGCCACCTTCTTACCCGCTGCGGTGCGGGGCGCGACGACTGGGGCGGTACTCTGCTGTGAGGCAGGCGCGGTCGCGGTGGGGGTGGCGGCTGGAAGAGCCCTTTGGGTCGGAGTGGGGGTGGGGACCGCGGCGGAGGTCGACGGGGTCGGGGGGCTCTGGGAGGGGGACGCGGAATCGTCCTCGAGGGCGATCATTTTGGCAGCTTGCTCGGAGCTTTGCTTGCCCTTCTTACGTTTCCCTTTCCTACCTCCGGCAGCAACGACCTCGTAGTCGTCCTCGGAGGAGGGATGGGACACGGGAGCTACGGGAGCGGGAGCGATCGCGACGGGTATGGGTTCGGGCACGGGCACGGCCTCGGGCTCGAGTTCGGGCTCAGAGGGAGCATCCTCGGCGTCCATCGAGCTGCAGTCAGACTCGGCGTCGGAAAACGCGGGGGAGGTCGTGGGCTCAGATCGCATTTCATTGAAATGCTTGGCCAAAGCGGGCGGAAGCGTCGAATTAAGAGTCCGTTCGACTCTGGCGCGGAATTCGTGGCTCTTTCCGAACGTAGCCAATGTCGCCCAGAAGGCGTCATCGGGTTCGTCCATTTCGAGCAGCGGGAGGTAGGGAACCTACTTTACGCTCATATGGAGCGAGCCTATCAAAATAACTCCTAACAATCCTAACGTCTAAGTCCCCGGGTGGGATGCCCGGGGATGTGTGGCACTCCCTGCCGGGTGCAGGCAGGGAGGTGAGTACCTAAGGTGAGCCCTAAGCTTGTAAACCTGTTGCCAATCTTAATGTGCAACAGGGCCCTGTGAGTCTAGCGCGAGGGGTGTAGACACACCCCAAAGACACTATGGACGAGTCCACGCAGGCTTCCTCCTTTTATACACGTGGCCGCGCTGAAGGGGAGTGTCCAGTGTTGTCATCTAACACGGCCTCTCCTGACATGGCAGCGTCCTCGCAGCCTTCGTCAGTTCTCGATGATGGACCAGCACCATCGTCCTCATGGTTGAATGTGTGATCATCGGAACCTGTAATCATAGTGGACACACACGTTAAGATCACATACTCAAAGTTATTACACAAGACAGCAAAACAGTTGCAATAAAATAAATAGTGACTTTATGTACCGAACAACACAAACACTTTGCACAAAAACCAAACAGTCGTTAGCAACGACTTTTCATAACACAAGTAGGATTTACTCAGGTCATATTCCCACACCAAATACCACGCGCATCAGGATTTACATCGGTTACAGCAGGTCAACCATGAGACCTACTTCAGGATTTACACTCGGTCTCTAGTCAGCATGGGCCCCACCGACATCAACCTCGATACCTTCACCATGAACTGCACTCACAATTGCACAGTCCATAGTCTGTGCCTCTCAAAACCATGTGCACTCAGGATTTACATGAGCCTCGGCACCCAACAACACAAAACAAATGCAACCAGTGATTGTTTGATACATAATGTCTATAAAGTGTAAGCAAAAGCTGGGTGCATACAACAAAATAAAACCAATGAAAGTTCTCAACTAACTTTCAAAGAAACCAGCGCATGTGTCAGGCGTCCACTCGCCGCGCCACAACACCATGAACCCAGCAGCTGCTTGACTGATTTTGCCATATGAACCAGCTAGCAATTTTAATTCGTACCTATCGTTAGGTAGAACACTCACAACCCTATATGGGCCCCGCATGCCGCAATCTAATTTGCCAGTACTTTGTGATCTCTTAATAACAAAGACTCGGTCATTAACACTGAACTTCTTAGGAGGGCTTCTATTTTTATTGACATACGCGTCTTGTTTGGATTTATTTTTATTTAATAATTCATCTGCGCGTTGCCTACGTAGCTCACGGATCGCTTCGCGATTAGGATTTGAGCCGTCAAACGTAACATCCCTAATTAAAGAGTTAATTACGGGTGTAGTGGATTCCGTACCGACCAATAGATTTAATGCGGAATATTGTGTCGTCTTATGTTTGGTAATGTTTAATATTAGCTGTAATTTCCACAAAACGTTCGGCCATTCGTTTTCCTTATTATTAACTTCGATCCTGACCATATTCAGCACAGTACGGCAATATCGTTCAACTTGACCGTTCTCCCGATGCATCTCAGGCGTGATGAAGTGTACTTCCATACCAAAATCAGTTAACCATTGTACAAAATCATGGTTATCAAACATCCGACTACGATCGCACACCAATCGCTTAAAGTACCAAACAAAGATATAGTTTGAGTTATCACTCGCTTTAACTCTTCACAATCTTGTCTGTACAGGCCATACAACAAACAATATTTTGTATATGAATCAACCATTATCAGAACGTACTTAAATCCATTACATTCTCTAAGCGGACCGAGTACATCAGCGTGTATATTAGATATAACAGCCGTAATAATATCAGATTTTTTTTGCGTTCACCCTCATTTTCGCAACAAAAATTAACGGAACTATTATTTGTCACGCGTTCCTTAGCAAAACACTGACTTTCCGAATGACCTATTTTTTTTTTGCACAAACCACACTTGTCTGAACGAGGTTTTGTTGAGGAACTATTCGTATTATTTTCAGAATTATTGTTAGGTGAATCTGATTTAGGTCGTTTGAGACAATATTCGGGTTTATGACCTACTTCGCTACACTGAAAACAACGTACCGTAGACATATCGAAAGGTTTACGTTTAAACTGGCTATTACCGTTACGATTGGAAGCACTATTAAATTAAAATTTAAAAATTAAAATTCATTTATTTCAGGTACCACATAACCCATAATTGAAAGCATCTTTAAAATAAATTATTCAATAATATATACAAAAACACACAAAAATTAAATACAATATAAATACAACATCAACACACAAATTAGATAAATCAAATTAAAATACATATTCAACCATAAATAACACATATTCATTACAGTAGTCTCTTACGAGCGACACTATAAGTAACTTGTCTGTTACAGCAGTGTCGCATATAAGGACAGTCCAACCTACTTGCTATCATACTCAGAACGGCATTGGAGCTGGCCCGCACTTTGCGCACAAGAGACGCGCAGCGCTTCCGCATGGTCGCATGAAAACAGTCCGTGCGCGCCCACGCGAACATGCCTGAAGCGCTGCAGTAGCGAGGCAGACCCAAAACCGCTCTGAAAGCGTTGTTAAATTGAATGCGGAGGGTGCTGTAGCTTTTCTGCGTGTAATTGGCCCACAGGCTGCAGGTGTACATGGACGTGCAATATGCTCGGAAAAGAGTTATTTTAACGCCATCCGAGCAACGCGCGAACCTGCGGGCCAGCATATTAGCTCTTTTAGATAAAGCCCTCCGTTCCCGTTCCAAGTCAGCATGATCCCTGAGGTCAGCCGTGACTATATGCCCTAGGTATTTAAACTGATTCACCCTGTCTAAGGGTACACTATTCAGACGTATAGGTGGTACATAATCGGGGCATATAGCACCACTAGCCTCAAAGACCATGTATTGACTCTTTTTAATATTATAAACAAGTCCATGTTTAGCCGCGTAATCCTCACATGTCGTTATCAACCTCCTTAGGCCACAAATCGATGCGCTCAGCAGCACCATATCGTCAGCATAGCTTAAATTGTTGATACACACGTCATCTACATGACAGCCGACGTGCTGACTGCTCAGCGCAACGATCAGCGCGTCCATGTAAAGGTTGAATAATGAGGGTGAAGTCAGTCCGCCCTGCCTTACACCGCATTGTAACCGATAAGGCTCCGACACTGCCCCCGACCATCTGACGCTGTTGACTTGGTGGGTGTACCAATACTTGAAGATGGTAACTAGTTCTGGTGGTAGGTTTATACTCTCAAGTTTTTCCCACAAGAGATCATACGCCACCAAATCAAAGGCCCTGGACAAGTCGAGAAAACACGCGTATACCGGGGTTTTACGGTCATTATAGTATTTGACAGTATGCTTAAGACACAGTATGGCACTTTCCGTTGATAATCGGGGTCTAAATCCAAACTGATTATCGTGCAGAGATATATATTTACTTAACTGTGTATTAAGCATACCGTCAAACACCTTCGCTGTAACTGTAGCTAGAGAAATGGGCCTATAGTTGCTTTTATCAGCCAAGTCACCGGTTTTATCCTTAACTATAGGCACAACTACTGTTTTCATGAGATCCGGCGGAAGATAAGAATGGCTCATGCACAGCGAGTAGAACATCGCTAATACTCTGTTTATATGTGAGCCAGCGTGAACCAGGTGTTCAATGGATAGAGAATCATGACCCGGACTCTTGCCTTTTGTCATACTCTTGATGGTTATGGCAACATCCTTGGCACTAAACCTCACCCCCACTATCCCTTCAGGTAACTCACCATTGAAAACCTCACACGCCGGACCCAACGGTGACTGAACAGAAAATTGACTCTTAAAGATTTCAGCAATGCCCTTACAATCACTCACCCCCTCGACACTCACCGGAAGTCCAGGTTTGGCGTTAACTTTATTGGTGCTTTTCCAAAAGCCCCGAAAATCACCTTTGGCGTGCTTTTCCGCAAGATTGTCCATTTTAATCTGGGCTTGATGATCTTGACACCATTTTAAATGAGATTTAAAAACTCTTCTGCTGGTACACATTTCATCGTACATAAGGCCAGCTTTAGGTTTACCACACGCTACCCACTCCGTAAACTTCATTCTAGCCTTCCGGTGAGCCTCGCTGACGTGTTTATTCCAACCCACTATGCGCGGCCCACTCCTATTCCTCATAAGTCCCCTTCGACCTGCCAAGGACGCAGCACGAAGGGCGGACACAATGTCAGAGTACATCCCATCAAGAATACGATGGTGATAGGGGTCATTACAGTACAAATCAGCACAAACAAACTATAAACAAACTATGAACACTGGGTTTCTTATTAGAATTAGGTACACTACATTTTACAAAGCTTGATAAGTAATCCACTATGCTTTCTGGAGTTAATTTAGCATTCCTCGCGGATGCACGAACCTGTGGGTCGGTAATACCCCGTACAATAATTGCTGTTAGTAATTCACTACTTAACCCTTTAACGATACGTAATTTCAATAAAGATTTACGCGCATATTCAGCATAGGTAGAATACTTGTCTGACTCGGTACACATAACATTGTACAGAATGTTCGCGATATCGACAGACCGTGGGCACAACGCTTTTAACTCTAATTTGAAATTAGACCTTGTACGCGTGGTGCTGGTCCACTCGCTAACCCAGGTACGGGCTTCTCCCTTAAGGCAACGACCTACGCGAGCAAGACATTCACCATCCTCCCAACGATTAAGCGATCGAGCTATATCAACTTCATCGCACCACGTGTCGACATCATGAACACTCGGATCGAAATCGGACACAAAATATTGGTTTGATCTCACCGGGATTGTCATCATGGCGTCTAGAAGACGTTCAGCTATGCTTTTGGCGTCGTTCTCCATGGGCAACGGTGTGGCGGCAAACTCTTGCGTTGGGGCGGTAGACGCTGCGGGTGCGCAGGCAGGTGTTGTGGCGGGCTCGACTTCTGGCAGCGGCGTGCTCGGCATGGCCAGAGCGTGGCAGGATCCTGGGCTCGCCACGAAAGTAGGATGCGTCTCGTTGCCACGCGTCCGTCCTTCCAGATCTTGAAGTCTCTTTAAAATCTCGTCTAACCTATTAGGAGGCGAGGGAGTACGTACGCGACGTCTCCCTTTCCTCTTGTTATCAGAAGGCATTGTGTCTCTGCCCAACTTAACCTCAAAACTACTGCTTTAGAACACGCAAAACAAATTACTTTAAATTTATAGAACCAGAGATGGTATTCCAGCGGATAAGGCCTTCATATCCCACTTCTGATCTTATAAATAAAACATTAAAAACAACAAAAAGAAATAATTTTAATAATCAACTGGAAAAGTGACACGACAAATAAAATAATAAAATAATGAAATTAAATCAGACACAAAATGGGCAGAGGAACAATGTAAATAGGTCTAAGACCGCAGTCAAAATGGACGAGTCCATTTTTTTTTTTTTTTTTTTTTTTTTTTTTTTTTTTTTTTTTTTTTTTTTTTTTTTTTTTTTTTGGGCATCTCGCAGTTGGCCTTGAGAGGCCGTGACTGCTTAACCGGTCATTCCTGGGGCTGCCATTAAGAAACTAATCTTAACGCCTCCAGCCAGGGCTTACAAACTAATTTTATATACTAAGCGACTGCACGCTGAGGGCACCCCCTGTGGGGTACGAACCTCGGCTCAGGGCGTCACTGATAGGGGGACAGCTATCTCTATTGGGGACAGGCTGGATCGAAAAATTGGCATTATTATTATTAGGTGGGGAATTTAAAGCTACTGGCTCAGCTGCGGCGCGGGCTGGCGCTTCAACGAGCAAGGGTCGGTCGGGGGTCTCGACGTTAGGCGCCGATACTACTAGGGGTCTTCGCGGGGCGCGAGGACCTCGGCGGCGAGGTCGGAAGGACGATTTTGTGCGGTGTGTGCGAACTGTACTGGTGGCCCTATTGCTTTCCTGGAGGAGAGTAATGTGGTCGTCTGGGTCGGTGAGGACATGTCTCGGCCGTCGGACAGAGCTAATCCTACTGGGGACATAAGTGGCGGCCTTCACAATCAAGGGATTGCGGTGAATTTCGGCTTTATCGAAGAAACGCTTCGCGGTGCGTTTCATGAATTGACTGACCGTGGGGATTTTCAGATCGAGATGGAGGATCTCGTTCCGAACGAACCAAGGGGCGCCTGTGGCTTGCCGGAGGAATCGGTTCTGTAGGGTCTGCATCCTATGGATGAATCGGGGGCTCGCGTGCGCAAAGATTGCACACGCATACGTCATGATGGGCCTTATACACGCCGTGTAAATCCGCAACTTGCACTTTAGTGACAACTTGCTACGTGCATTTAGAACAGAATGTAACCTGCCGAGAGCGAAGGCGGCGCGTGAGCGCGCCTTCTTTATGTGCTCTGCGAAGGAGAGATGCTGATCCATGGTCACACCAAGGTATTTGGCTCGCTTCTCCCAAGGGATAGGCTTGCCGAACAAAGAGATGGGACGGGGGGGCTCAGGTCTAATGCGTCGCGGTCTCGTAAAGAGGACTGCTTGGCTTTTATCCGGATTTATGTCGATCCGCCACTTTCGAAACCACGCGCCAAGGACGTTGACGGTGGTTTGGAGAGTGGCGGCTATCGCGTCCTGACTTTTCCCAGTGTAGTAGATGGCTGTGTCGTCTGCGAACAGTGCCAACTGTGCCTTTCTACTTTTGGGGATATCGCTCGTGAATAGAGTGAATATGAGCGGGGACAACACCGCGCCCTGAGGGACGCCGGCGCGAATGGGATGGGGAGACGAGATCGCCCCTTCGATGCGATAGCGAAAGGTGCGGTTCGACAGAAAGTCTCGTAAGATGAGCACGAGACGGTCTGGCACACCGAGACGGTACAGCTTGTAAATCAAGCCGTTGTGCCAGACCTTGTCGAAGGCTTTCGCTATGTCGAAAAATACTGCACCGGTTATCGTACCGCGCTGGAAGCCAGCGCTTATATGTTCTACGATACGGTGGACCTGTTGCACACAACAATGTTGGTTACGGAAACCGAACTGTTCGTTGGGTATGAGGCCTTTTGTCTCGGCGTAATTTCTGAGTCGCTTATAAATAAGTCTCTCATAGATCTTGCCGAGACTACTCAGTAAACTGATGGGGCGGTAGCTCGTGGGCTCGGATTTGGGCTTGCCCGGCTTCGGGATACCGATAACCGTGGCCTGCTTCCATGCATCGGGGAATATATTATTACTCAAGGCACCATTGAAGATGGTGGTCAAGAGCATGATCAGGTGGGCGGGCAGCATCTGGAGCACCTTATTGGTGATTCCGTCAGCGCCGGGGGCCTTGCGGGGTTTCAGACCTTTGATGACCTCGTGTACTTCGTCCGGGGTGACGAGAGGTAATGGGTCATCAGGGTCTTCGACGGGCGGGAGGGAGGTTCTACGTTCGACTTCAGCGTCCACCTCAGCGAGATGAGCTTGGTCTACTGGTTGAGAACTGGGAGTGCATTGAGCCTCTAGACTGGCGGCTAGACATTCGGCCTTGTCAATGTCGTCGAAGGCAACGGTGCCATCGGGACGGGTCAGGGGGGGCATGGAAGCTACTTCTTTGGATTTGAGTTTCCTCTGAAGTTGCCAGAAAGCTAGGTGGGTCGGCTCTAGGTCGCTCAGCATCTTGTCCCAGCCCGCGTCCCGCAGCTCCGACATGCGTGTCTTTACAGCTCGCTGTAAATAGCGCATGTGGGCTTTGTTGGCGGCGCAGGGAAAGTTGCTGTAGGCACGAACAGACGCGTTCTTCTCATTCAGCAGTTCGCGTACATCGTCCGGCAGCTTCCAGCGGGGGTCTTCCCCCACCGGAACCCGCCTCGAACTTTCGTCCAGGACAGATTGTACGTGACCCGTGAATGAGTCGATCGCGGCCGTTGTGTCGGCGAGTGAGTCGAAACGATCGGGTATAGAGTCCAAGTGGGCGGACGTGTTGGCTTTCAGCGAATCGCTTACTTGCCTCCAGTCCGTTACCAGTTTGGTGAGGGGCGGTAGGTCAGGATCTGGGAGACCCGTCCGGGGGGCCAGATGCATGACTACGGGGCGATGATCAGAACTGAGCTCGTTCATTGCTTCTATGGAATTCAACCGGAGGTTGATTCGCTGCAGAATGGCAATGTCGAGTACATCAGGGGTATGATTAACATCGTGGGGATAGTGGGTAGGCGACATCGGGGCGATGACGTCAAAGTTCAGGCGCGAGCAGAGGTTGAACAATTGTCGCCCTCTGGTCGAAACCCGAGAACTGTTCCACGCGGGGTGTTTCGCGTTGAGATCGCCCGCTATGATAACGGACTCACTCATTCCTAGTAGGAGCGCGATATCGTTTGCGATTAGATTGAAGTCCTCCGAGTGGGACTGGGGAGGGAGATAAGCTGAGACTAGGGTGATAGGCTGATGGCCAGTCATGCCTAGTCTGCAGACCGAGACTTCTAATCGGGCCAGGGTTGGCGGATCCATAGGGATGCAGTATAGGGACTTTTGGTAGTAGATGAGAGTTCCGCCCCGATGGCAACGTGACCTGTCGTTGCGCACTACGCGGTAGTTTGCAATTTTCGGGTCACGGTTGCAGGGTTTAAGGAACGTCTCCTGTACTAATAGTATGTCTAAGTGATGGTCGCGGAGGAAAGTGGCGATCTCATCACGTTGGCCAGTTATGCCATTGGCGTTATATGTACCTAATTTTAGGGATCGGATCTTTAGACGAGAAACAACCGTGTTAGACATTATGGTGCCTAGGTTGGTTGGATCTAATCATGACTAACGCTTGCGTAATATCTGGGTACGCTTCGTATATGGCATATACCTGGAGGAGGTTGCCGGCCTTGGTGGCTGCGTCGACTTCCTGCGCCATCCGTTGGGCACGGGGGGTGCAGAAAGTCAGGAACGCGCTGTCGAGTATACTATACGCGACGGACGGGGTCATGGCCACGGGGCCGTTACCGGTTGCGGGGGGAGCGGCTTGACGCGCCGCGGGGCGCGCAGCGGGGTTCGCGGCGGCGGTGACGGGGGCGGCGGTCGCGAGAGAGTACGGGGACGGGGTAGTCAGCGCGGGAGCGCCGGTACGCGGGTCCATAAGCGGAGGGATAGGCGCGGGGGTGGGCCTGGATGAACCCATCGCAGGGAATGCCTGCTGATGGTTCAGACGGTTCCAGGGGCTAGGTCTCTGGGGACAGAGACGGTCAGGGAGGGCCGCGGAGGGAGCTTCCCTTTGCTGACGGGCGTCTGCACGCTTCGCCAGCCTGGGAGAGGAGGACTTGGGTGCTTTAGAGCAGCCCCTATAGTTCGCGGGATGACCTGATTCACCGCAAAGCACGCAGCTCGGGGGCTCCGTGCAGAGGGTGCGGTCTTTGGGACGCGGGCAATCTGCCGTACTGTGCACTCCGAGGCACTTAACGCAACGGGGGGTCGCGTAGCAGTGCGACTGCGAGTGTCCGTACAGTTGACACCTATGGCATTGGCCGACGATCCCCGACTTGCGGGGCTTTTCGATCCGGATACCGGATAGATGACAGACTGTACGGACGTTGAAGATCGGGTTATGGCCTTCTGAAGGAGGGCAGACAACGAGTACCATGTCGAATGGTACTCCGCGGCGGGCACGGTGCATGCGGTGCACTTCGAGTACGGGGACGTTCTGGGATTCAAGGTCGGCCTTGATCTCCTCAGTCGCGATCTCCATCGGGACCTTCTTTATGACAACTCGTGTCTGTCGGTCTTCGGGAAGGGAGTAGGTGTGGAACGACACACCTCTATAGCGGAGAAGTTTAGTGAGCGCCCGATAATCGTTCGCGGTCGGGACGGTCACTTTTATACCCTGCTGGGTAGCCTTAGCACTGGTGTAGCCGATACGCTGCTCGGCACACCATTTGGACACATCAGTCCACTTGCCCTTTTCCTGAATGAACAGGGGTGGGGGCGCGGCCACCTTCTTACCCGCTGCGGTGCGGGGCGCGACGACTGGGGCGGTACTCTGCTGTGAGGCAGGCGCGGTCGCGGTGGGGGTGGCGGCTGGAAGAGCCCTTTGGGTCGGAGTGGGGGTGGGGACCGCGGCGGAGGTCGACGGGGTCGGGGGGCTCTGGGAGAGGGACGCGGAATCGTCCTCGAGGGCGATCATTTTGGCAGCTTGCTCGGAGCTTTGCTTGCCCTTCTTACGTTTCCCTTTCCTACCTCCGGCAGCAACGACCTCGTAGTCGTCCTCGGAGGAGGGATGGGACACGGGAGCTACGGGAGCGGGAGCGATCGCGACGGGTATGGGTTCGGGCACGGGCACGGCCTCGGGCTCGAGTTCGGGCTCAGAGGGAGCATCCTCGGCGTCCATCGAGCTGCAGTCAGACTCGGCGTCGGAAAACGCGGGGGAGGTCGTGGGCTCAGATCGCATTTCATTGAAATGCTTGGCCAAAGCGGGCGGAAGCGTCGAATTAAGAGTCCGTTCGACTCTGGCGCGGAATTCGTGGCTCTTTCCGAACGTAGCCAATGTCGCCCAGAAGGCGTCATCGGGTTCGTCCATTTCGAGCAGCGGGAGGTAGGGAACCTACTTTACGCTCATATGGAGCGAGCCTATCAAAATAACTCCTAACAATCCTAACGTCTAAGTCCCCGGGTGGGATGCCCGGGGATGTGTGGCACTCCCTGCCGGGTGCAGGCAGGGAGGTGAGTACCTAAGGTGAGCCCTAAGCTTGTAAACCTGTTGCCAATCTTAATGTGCAACAGGGCCCTGTGAGTCTAGCGCGAGGGGTGTAGACACACCCCAAAGACACTAGGTGAGTAGCTGTGGAAGCAAGACTGTCACCAGTACCGACTAGGAGATCCCCCAAGGCCGGTGGTCTGGGACCCGTCCAATTCACTGCCTAGCCCTGAAGGGGTTTCGGCGGGTGTGTTGGGTCAACACCCTCTCGGATTCGTTGGCACCGTGAGGTTTCAACCGAGAACCACGAAACTGTGGATTTTACCCAGAAGGGGCCAAGTGAATTTACTTGACGACTCTAATTAGAGAAACAGTATTGCCTTGAAAAAGACAGTTTTTAATATCAATTAACGACTGTATTGTCTTTCAAATACAATGGCTAATTAATGCAGCCGGGGCGGCTGCGATGCGTCACTGCGGGGCGCAGTGAGACGGGCGAGCGGCGGGAGGGTGAGTCACGCAGCAGGTGGGAGCACAATTAACACGTCCGCTCGGGGTGAGCGTCACGGGCTAATAGGACGAGTCCACGCAGGCTTCCTCCTTTTATACACGTGGCCGCGCTGAAGGGGAGTGTCCAGTGTTGTCATCTAACAATAGTTTAATTGAAATTGAATGAAAATATGCAGAACAGTATTTTTGTGAATTCAGTCAGATGGCATGTAAATACATCGATCTTCCAGTGAAGTTCGTTAATAATCCGCATTGCGCGGGTCAGTGGTGCTTTGGCGAGAAGGTTGGTCCTGGCAACTGGTATGGCCAGCAGCGGCGGGCGGCGCCGCCTCCACACGTAGCGGTCTGGTATACATAATTTCAGGTGCTGCAGTACTCCCGGGTTATGCTCAATGCCACGAAGTAACCTCACCAGATACGCGACAAGCGTAGATTCCCGTCGTACCCTTAGTTGGTTGTACCCGACCATACCGAGCACAAACAGAGTGGGGTACATCAGCGGGTAAAATGAATATACCCCATATAGTTTTCTATACAAGTGACGCGTGAACTTGTTCTGTACGCGTTCCAGCATTACAGAGTACTTGGCCTCATGCGGAGCTCATATGACGGCACTATGTTCCAGGTAACTCCTGACAAGCACGTCATACAGGACCCTGACTGTTGCGATGTTAGTGAAGTGCCTTGTCTGTCTCAGAACAAATCCTAAGTTTCTAAACGCCTTTTTACAGATAGCTGTAATATGATTGCGAAACGACAGTTCAGGAGTGATAACAACCCCCAAATCCCGCACCTCAGAGACTCGTGGCATAGGCGCGGTACCCTCCACATACTCGTGCACTAGAGGAGCACGCGCGCGCGTAAAACTCGTCACCAAGCATTTTGAAAGGTTGAAGGAGAGCCTGTTGTCCTGACTCCATTCCACTACCCTATCTATATCCTCCTGCAATCGCTCGCAATCGGATTCACTATGAACCTCGAGCAGCAATTTGAGGTCATCCGCAAATAATAAACAAGAGCCATGTTTGACGACTTCTGGCAAATCGTTTATCATTATGATAAATTCGAGAGGCCCCAAATTGCTGCCTTGGCTTGGTGTAATATGGGTCGGATTCACACCCATTATAGTCTACGTACTGCTGTCTATCTTGCAAATAGCTGGCGAAGAAGTGCAATAGATGTGGTGTGCAGCCGACTTCTGCGAGCTTCGTTAGTAAAATGTCATTGTCGATTTGTTAACAAATACCGGTACCCGTTGGAGATCGGTAAGGGCCCGACAATGTCGATGTGGATATGTTCCAGCCGATTTGCTCGTTTAAAGCCAGCTACTGGTGACTTCGTGTGTTGCTGTACTTTCGCTCGCTGGCACGGATCGCAGGCTCGCGTCCAGTTGCTTACGTCACGGTTCATCGAAGGCCAAAAGTAACGGCCAGTGACGAGCTTCCTTGTGGCCCTTATTCCGGGGTATCTAAGGTTGTGAATCGCTTGGTACGCAGTTTTTCGGAATTCTTGTGGCTAGTACGGGCGAACGGAACTTGTTGACATGTCGCAAATGATCTTCGTGGTTGAGTTAGGCATGACGATACTTTTCAAGTCATACTTACCCGTATTTCTTAATGTTTTCAGTTCTTCATCTTTTGATTGTTTTCTTGCAAACTCATCGTAGTCTATTGGTGTGGGGCTTAGGAGGTTATGCTTTCTATTCGAGAGAGTGCGTCCGCTACTTGGTTGTATTTGCCGGTGATGTGTTGAATATTTGACGTGTACTGTCCTATATACTCAAGATATCTTGTTCTTCTTGGTGTTTCGTTGATACCAGTAGCCGTCAGTGCATGAATCAGAGGCTTGTGGTCCGTATAAATGATTAGATCGCGACCTTCAAATATGCGTCGGAAATGTCGTACTGCCATATACATATATAGACAACAGTTCTCGGTCGTACGTGCTGTATTTTTGCGCATCGCTAAATTTCTTGGAGAAAACTCCTAGCAGTCTCCATATTCCGTGAGTTTTTTGTTGAATGACTGCGCCAGCACAGGTGTTCGACGCGTCTGACATTATAGCGAATGGGTCGTTCTGAGATGGTCTCAGAACGACGGTATTGAAAGCTAGTTTTGCCGCTTCGCTCCACTGGATCTTTGTTTTGTCGATTTCTTGCCGTTATGGAAATATTGGCTCTACTCCTTTTGGTGCTCGGCAGCGTGTGGAATGTTCGAACGGTAGAAGTTTAACATTCCGACAAAACGACGAAGATCTTGAACAGTTGTTGGTAGTGGGTATGATTTGATGGTCTTTATCTTCTCTTCCGTAGGATGAATGTCTTCTGAGATTATTGAGTAGCCCAGGAAATCATTGCAACCCGTTGTCATTGAGTCGCTGGAACACTTCTTCGAGAATTCTTGTGTTCCTCTTCGTTTCCAGAGGCCACCAAAATATCGTCGACGAATGGGAAAACTGGCAATCCGCGTAGCAAGTTGTCAATGTGCCGCTGGAATGTTTGGCCGGCGTTTCTTAATCCGAAGCATGAACATTAGAATATAAAGACATTTAAAATATGTATATAAAAAATTGTAGCCCACCAGTATCGGGAACAGGGTTCAAGCCACCGGCGGCGGCGTTAAGGGCTCCAAAGATCGGAACCTGCTAACAATGCGAGCCGTGTCCAGGACCGCTTTCTGGACCAAGCCCTTGACCCCGCTACCCAAGGAGAGCCTCCTCAGGTGTTGGTCGAGGCTCTTGGCTATCACGTCATTGGCTGTAACGACTATCGGTACAATGATCGCTGAGTCCACATCCCACATGTCGACAACCTCGCGAGCCAAGTCGAGATACTTGATTTGTTTATCTTTATCGGCTTTCACGAGGTTCCCGTCATGCGGGACCGTTATATCAACGATCATTGCACGCCGCTCTAGTCGATCCACCACCACTTTATCAGGCTTATTGGCAACAATAGTCCTGTCAGAGAAAATGGATCGATCCCAGTACAGTGTGATATGTCCATTTTCGAGAACAGGGTCGGGCACGTACCTGTAGTACGGCACTTCTGATTCCACAAGGCTGTATTTCAGAGCAAGGTGCTGGTGGATAATCCTAGCTAAAAGGTAGTGTATATGCAAGTACTCCTTGTTAGCTAGACATGAACACCCGGAGATGATGTGTCTGATTGATTCACCCGGACGGTGGCATGCCCGACAGATGTCAACCGTGCCGTCTTTCACAATAAATCTCCGGTAATAGGGTATTTTACTCTATACGAGAAAAAATCTAAGAATATATTATTGAGATAGCTTAGGCAAAATGCAGTCGGAAAATGTTAGTTTTAGTTCATAAAACAACAAAATAAATTTTAAAATGCAATTTAAAGATTTCAGTTTTTTTAATCTGTGTTTGAACACCATGAAATAGTAGTCGCCATGTTATTTCGTCATTCGGCATGTCAACTGAGCAACTTTGTACTTTTATTATTTTCGTAACCTAAATATTTTTTATTTAAATAATATTTTGCATTTAGGAACAGCAAACCAACGCTAAGTAGTAAAATAACTCATTTTTTAAACTATAAACAATTGTCATACAATATATCAGCGCATTTGTTTTTAGCAAACTGACGTCATACCTAACGTGACCAAACGTCCCGCTTTGGGCGGGACAGTCCCGCTTTCAAGCAATCTGTCCCGGTGTCCCCAGCGAGGCCGACATAGTCCCGCTTTTGAAAACAGACCAAACTATAATTTAAAATGTGCCTACTTAACTATTTTGTGTTCAGCGCTTTAATTATTTTCTATCTTCTTTAATTTAAAAAAACTAGTAAAACACCCACAAAACAAAACACACACAAAAACTTTTTTTATTATTTAATTCCGCAGATGTCCCGCTCTGGCAAAAAAAATAAATGGTCACGTTAGTCATACCCACAGAGCAATATGGCGTCTACTGCGTCCAGCATTTTTGTCAAATTACGCGCGAAGTTTGAAAATGTAAAAAAATGCATTTTTATGGCACTAATCGATTACATAAAAAAAAATGTTTTTTTTAGTGGTTTATTAGCACTCCAGAATCTAATTAACCTTTTGAACGCCAATCACTTGTATACAAGTTCGAGATTTTCGTGCCCTCAGCGCCACTACTTGATTAGAAGTTATAATAGTATAAAATAAATTTACGACTTTTACAAGACCTTTTATTTTGTTTTTGTTTCGGGCGGCTGGTGCGGGTGGGGCCGGATTTGGCGGAGAGCCAGTTCGGTTTCCGCAGGGGGCGCTCCACGGTGGACGCCATCATGCGCGTGCGAGCCCTCACGACGGGGGATGCTGTGGCCCGGGGTGGGGTCGTCTTGGCGGTGTCTCTAGACATCGCCAATGCCTTCAACACCCTGCCCTGGAGTTGCATAAGGGAGGCACTCCGGTATCACCGGATGCCGACCTACCTCTGTCGTGTGGTTGAGGCCTATTTGACGGACAGGACCGTCATCTACCCCGGTCACCAAGGAGAGTGGAACCGGCGAGAGATGTCGTGCGGTGTCCCACAGGGATCGGTTCTGGGGCCGCATCTGTGGGACATCGGATACGACTGGGTGCTGCGCGCCGACCTCCCTAGCGGCGTCAGCGTAGTCTGCTACGCTGACGACACGCTGGTCCTGGCGCAAGGGAGGTCGTACCAGGCGGCGGCCGACTTAGCGGCAGACGGGGTTGCGACAATCGTCGATAGGATCCGGCAACTGGGACTCGAGGTGGCCTTGCACAAGTCCGAGGCCATGTGTTTTCATGGTCCTCGGAATGCGCCACCGGCGGGTTCCCAGATAACGGCAGGAGGGGTTCGCATCGGCGTCGAGTCGACGATGAAGTACTTGGGACTCGTCCTCGACAGCCGGTGGAACTTCGCGGAGCATTTCCGACGTTTGGCCCCCAGACTGGAGCGGGCCGGGGCTGCCTTGAAGCGGCTCTTGCCCAATCTAGGGGGGCCAAACGCCTCCTGCCGGAGGCTCTACGCGGGGGTCGTGCGGTCCATGGCCCTATACGGGGCGCCGGTGTGGGCGCCTACACTGAGGCGCCAGCCAGCCCGAAGGCTGAAGGCGTCCCATAGGGTCATGGCGATCAGGATGATCCGGGGATACCGCACGATCTCAGGTGAGGCGGCGGGCCTCCTTGCCGGATTACCGCCATGGGATCTGGAGGCAAAGGTCCTCGCGCACATCTGGGAGTGGCGCGAGGAGGTCAAACGCCGGGGCGTTACTCCGCTGCCGCGAGAAATCGAGGTGCAGCGGACAGAGCTCCGGCGGGATCTCATGGCGACATGGAGAGTGCGATTGTCGCAACCCAGTGCTGGGCACGCCACGATAGCGGCGGTAAGTCCCCTCTTTGAGGAGTGGCTTGAGAGGCGGCATGGCGTCCTCACCTTCCGCCTGACGCAGGTCCTCACCGGACACGGTTGTTTCGGGAGGTTCCTGTTTCGCATAAGGCGGGAGGAAACGCCCGGGTGTTTCCATTGCGAAGATCGCCCTGAGGACACGGTGGAGCATACGGTGGCGGTCTGCCCGGCTTGGGCGGAGCACCGCCGTGTCCTCGAGGAGGCGATCGGCGGCGGCGATCTCTCGCGTCCGGCCCTGGTTCAGGCCATGGTACGGAGCGAGAGTGAATGGTTAGCCGTCACCTCCTTCTGCGAAGCAGTAATGCTCGCGAAGAGGGAGGCGGCGCACGTGAGGGAGAGGCAGTATATGCGCCCTCACGGCCGTAGTCGCCGCGGGAGACGCCCTGGGCGTCGGGAATCCCAGGCTGATTCCCGGCCACCGTAGGCGCGGGCTTGCGGACGGCGAGTAATGGGTAGCTCGCTGTCCGGTAAGGACCAAGCCCGGGTCGACGGCGCGTTGTGTTCCACGCGCGCCTCAAAGAGATGTCAGCACCAAATGGGGGGGTCCGCAAGGGCCGATGCCTGCTAGGGGTGCGGGTTGTTCGAAAGAGATACCGCGGCCCCTAGCACACAGGCAACTGAGGGAACACGGGTGGGTTTTAGTCAGTAAAAGTCTGACACGCCCTCCCGCTCCACCCAGTGCGGGAGAAGTTATTTGATGATTTCCCACCCAAAAAAAAAAAAAAAAACGCCAAGTACCTACTTGATATAAAGTAAGCCAGTGATGGGACACGATGAAGACCTCGCTATATTTCATCTCGTCGAAACGATCATAATTATACTACTATTGCAAGAAAATGACGTGAATAAATAATATTTTATAAATATTGTAAACTATAAACTACGTTTTATTCACCTTAAGCAAGAATAAATAGGCAGTTCGTTTCGGCAAGCGTGCGAAGCAGACGTGTTTTTACTTAATTAATTAGTTGTTATTTCAATTCCAAGAATTCGTGTTGTTTACGTGCTAATCGACGCAGGTAGCCACCGGCCGGTGCATGCGCGGGCGCGCGGGGCGCGTGCGCCAGGTGTTGTTTACTTGCAATGGAGCAAAATATATTAAACGATAATACATTGGAGGATGACAACCAAAACTTGATTGAGATGAATGAAACTGAAGAATTACCTATTACTGGCCAAAAAAGAAATATGGACGAAGAATCTGATGAAGAATGGAAGATTGTAAATAATAGAGGAAAAGGTAAAAAATCTCGTTTGAATAGTCCGGAGAAGGAAATACCGAAATTAGAAGTTACGATATCATGCAGTGATAAACTTCCGAAATCTTTTGCATTGGCTAAATTGTTAAAGGCAAATAAAATTAATGATATCGTTCACGTTAAATATCTGAGTCCATTTAGAGTTCGAATACAATTTCAAGATGAATCAAATATGAATAAGTTGTGTTTATGTGAAGAGTTTATTGCCAAGAGGTGGAGATTTACCAAAGATATGGAAGTAAATTACTCGTACGGTGTTATAAAGGACGTTGAGTTGGAACTGAACGAACCAGAGATACTGAGCAGTTTGTTCTGTCAAAATAATGTTGAGATTACCTCTGTGAAGCGTTTAAATCGTCGGAACAAGGAAGGAGGCTGGTCTCCTTGTGAAGTAGTGAGAATATGTTTTAAAGGAAATGCTTTGCCTCCATACGTTTATACCGATGGTTTGAGAATCAAGGTTGAACCTTATATATATCCGGTTTCACAGTGTTCACGTTGCTGGAAACTGGGTCATAGACTTGGGACTTGTCCTTCCAATAAAATTATATGTCCCAAGTGTGGCGGAGATCATGCAAACTGTGAAACGAAATTTTTTAAATGCATAAATTGCTCAGGCAGTCATATGGCCCTATCTAAAACGTGCCCCCTATATTTAAAAGAACGTAGAATACGTGAAATCATGGCTGAATTCAATTGTTCATACAAGCGGGCCTTAACTGTGTATGTCCCACCTTCTCCTCGTGTAGATGGTCAAGCTAAACAGAAAGAAGTAAATAATCGAGTTGGTTATGTTTCTTCATTTGAGAACACCCCCACATTTGCAGAAGTTGTTACGGTTGAAGCGGACATTCACGTCGAAGAAGCAACTAGCTCTGCAAACCTACACAATAAGACACCACTGAAGAAGAAGAACTCTCTGAAAAAGAAGCAAAACCTATCCGAATTTCTATTAGAATGGCAGTCAGGTTTGTCAGAGCAACCGCGAACTAACGACGATTACGTGTGCGGCCTAAAAAATGATAACAAACAAACAAAAGGTAACACTGAACACAACACAACATGTAACGAATTACTATCACGAATTAAAGAAGTTATTTACCTTAAAAACTGTTCATGGTATACTAAAATTCAAAATATTCTTAAACTATGTATCGAGTGGTTTATACTGTTGGTGGTTGACAAAATATCGGAATCTACGTTGTTGCAAATGGTAATTAATTTCTTTAATGGATAACACAGAAAATGTAAAATTGAATATAATCCAGTGGAACGCCCGCAGTCTTAAACCTAAGCTAGCAGCTTTTTCTCAGCTACTTAACCAAGATAAAATACATATAGCTGCTATTTCGGAAACGTGGCTAGATCCCGACAGTCATTTGAAAATAAATAACTATAACATATTTCGTCAAGACAGGGACGACTCATATGGGGGTGTGGCTATTGTTACTCATAAATCTTTAAAAGCTGAAGTAGGATACTTAAACATGTACCTACCGGGATTAGAAGTCCTTCATGTTAAATTTTTTAATTATTCTCTTATTGAAAATTTAATAATTGTATACTGCCCACCTTCTGTTCGGACTAATCAAACGGATTGGAATAATTTATTTTCATTATTTAATAAGAAATCAATCATAATCGGTGATTTTAATGCCCACCATACGAATTGGTCCAATAAAACAGACCTGAGAGGTGTTCAAATTGTAGACTCCCTCGTAGATAATAGCTATGTTGTACTAAATAATGGCAGTGTAACTCGCATTGAATTGGTAAACGGTACTTTGCAGGAATCTTCTCCTGATTTGTCCTTGGCTACATCTGATATTGCGCTCAATTTTAATTGGTCAGTTTTAAATGAGACTTTGGGAAGTGACCATTTGGTTATCAAATTATCTACTGAATGTAGAATGAATAAAATGTTTGTAGTTAAAAGAAATTATAAAAATGCCGACTGGGATTCGTATAAAACATGTCTTGAAGATATGTTTTCAAATTTAAAACTTCCTGTGGACCCTCAAAAAGCTTATGATATTTTCATGGACTATACATATAAATCTTGCAGCAGACCTACATATCCCTCTGACTAAAATACCGCAAAATCCCGACTCAAAATTTTCCCCTAAAACATATTGGAATGCAGAAGTTTCTAAGTCAGTGGCAGTCCGGAGATTAGCTTTATCCAATTTTCGTAAAAATCCAAATCCTACCAACTTAGTAATTTTACAAAACAAAATTGCAATTGCACAAAAATTAATACGACAAGCAAGGCTTAGTAACTGGATTCAATTATGCTCGACAATTGATAATAATATTTCAGTTTCTGAAATGTGGCGCAAGATGAAATGGATAAAGGGTTACCGGGTTCCTAGAACTATTATAGACGATACCAAAGCAAAAAAGTTAATCTGCAGTCTTACGCCAGATTATGTTATGCCGAATCAACCGAAATTTACATTACCTAATTTAAATTTGGAGACTAATATCTCCATGCAGGAGTTAACTAAATGTATTAAAGCAAAGGATACATCTCCTGGGTGCGATGGTATCTCATACTCCATGATTAAAAATCTACCCAATAACGGTAAGGTCATACTCCTGTTGCTGTTTAATCAGTTCTTTTCACTCAGTTTTATTCCTAGTCAGTGGCGTGATATTGAAATAATTGCAATCCCAAAACCTGGAAGGGATCCTAATCAGATTTCGTCTTTGAGGCCCATATCCTTACTATCGTGTGTGTGCAAAATCTTTCATCAAATAATTAATAGGAGGCTCGAATGGTTTGTAGAAAAACATAGTATGTTCTCACCGAATATGGTAGGTTTTAGAAGAACTAAGGGTTGTTTCGATAGCTTAAGTTGTTTAGTTTCTCGTATTCAAAAGGGTTTCTCTCAAAGGTTGCACACTATTAGTTGTTTTATTGACATTGACAATGCCTATAATAACATTGATATAACGACCTTATTAACAATTTTACATAAAATTAATGCGGGGTCGAAAATATGTCAATACCTCTGGAATTTTTTGAATAATAGGAAAATTAAAATCAAAACTGAAAGCGGATATATTACTAGAACTGCTAGTAGAGGTCTGGCTCAGGGCGACCCATTATCCCCACTACTCTTTAATGTGGCAACAATAAATATATGTAAAGCTGTTGAAAGGGATATTTTTATATCCCAATATGCGGACGACTTTGTTTTATATTATACTTCTCAATCTATTTATGAAGGTACTAGAATAATACAAAATTCTATTAACACCTTATGTGAACTTCTTCGGAACCTAGGCTTAACAATTTCTCCAAATAAAAGTAAGGTATGTATTTTTTTAAATAATTACTATAATGAAAGGGTGACTTTAGTGGTAGATGAAACAGCATTAGAAAATGTACATTGCGTTAAATATTTAGGTATGTGGATTGATCGAAAACTAAGATGGACAAAACATATTAATGAAACTAGGGAGAAAGCTATGAAATTTTCAAGTATTTTTAAAGTATTGACGGGGTCTAGTTGGGGTATACATCCATACTATTTAAGAATGCTATACATTTCTGTCGTTCGAAGTAGATTAGACTACGCAAGTTTTCTATATGATACTAGCGCCATGAGTAATTGTGCCAAGCTGGATAAAGTACAGAATCAGTACATGCGCATTATAGGGGGTTTTATAAAAAGTACTCCTATCCATGTTATGGAGTCAGAGTTATTATTGCAGCCTTTATTTGTGCGGCGTGCCTTCCTTGCTGGTAAATTCTGGCTTAAGACAAAGTCGCTCAGCAACAATCCTATAATTTCGTTATTAGAAGATTTAGCAAACCATAGTCAAAATTTATATTGGAGGTGCAAGAAAACACCATTGTTAGTGACGATTCACATGCATTTAAAATCACAGCCTGTACACTCAAGCAAGCAATTGGAGATGTTTACTTTAGATACCTGGATGAATAATTTGGACACAAGTAGTTTTATAAGTTTCGAAATTCATAACGTCAATAAACCTAAACGTCAATATAAAAAGAAAAAAATACTGTTCATTTGTAGTAAATTCTTACACGAAAGATATTCAGGCTTTTACAAAATATATTCAGATGCCTCCAAGGACAAGCAGGGGATAGGCGCTGCCTTTCTAGATATACAAACAAAGGAGTTCATAAAGCTTAATGTAAATAATCTTCAAATATCTATTATGCACGCTGAGCTCATCGGTATTGCAGAATCACTGTCATACATTAGATCAATTAATAAAGATATTAATTTTGTAATATTTACTGATGCTAAAAGTGCACTTCATCATTTGGTACGATGTACTCAAATGGCCAGAGGTATTCCCCTGGCTTATTATATATTAAGTACCTTGTCCGAACTTAACACCATAAATAAGAAGGTAATATTGCAGTGGATACCTTCCCATATTGGTCTAATTGGTAATGAATCGGTCGATAAATTGGCCAGAGAAGCTGCGGTTGATGGTATTGATTTTAATTGCTTGCCTTACTACACGAATTTTATGGGTGCTGTTAAGGAGTTTTCAAACAAATTGTGGTCAGAATATTTTGACAAAAGATCACTTACCAAAGGAATTTGGTACAGAACCATGCAACCAGCCTTGCCTCAAGTACCTTGGTTTGAAAAATGCAATATGGGAAGGTACGACATTGTGACGAGTTTTAGACTTCGCTCAGGACACATTCCATTAAATAAGTTCGGTTTCCTGATGGGAAAAGTCAACTCTTCGAAGTGTACCGAATGTGATATTGTAGAGGACGTATATCACATCTTGATGGAGTGTGTTCGTAACGAAGCATTTAGATATTCCAAGGCGCGGTGTCCCCATTCGATGTTGGATGGTGCAATAGCGTTTTGTCTTTTCCGCTTTCGGAGTATGCCAAATTACTTTATAAGCTTACTCATATAGGTATTAAGAATAGATCGCCTTAAGTTAATCCACTGTATGATTTGTACAAGTAGTTCATTTAAGTATTGTGATGTAAATGTGTTCATGTTTATTCTTACGGGGGTGACATGTTCAATTATGAACAAACCTCCATTAATAAATAAAGATTAAAAAGAATAAATAGGTTTTCTAATCATTGTCGATAGTGAAATACCGTTTGAAAAACCCATCCTTACAAAGTGGCTAGTTGTCAGTGCGCACAACGCCACGAACTTGTATAGAAGTAAATCTGTGACGTCACAAGCGGACGGGTTTCAAGGTCATAGTGACTTTGTGCATTTTAGTGTAGTGCAATGTTTATATCTTGCGTTGGCGTTTTCATCATCCAGCAGTTCAAGATTGCAAAGATGGCATGATGTTACCCCACCGGAATTTTACATTTTTATTGCTGTTGTTATGTTAATGACGAGAAATAATCATCTAACAATAGAAGAGCACTGGTCTTCAGACCCGCTTCTGTTGGCACCTATATTTGGCACCCTGATGTCCAGAAATCGATTTTGCAGCATTTTAGGCGTTTATTCCCGTTGTCCCCGTATGCCATATCCCCGTCACGGGGACAGCGGGACGTGATTAAATTTATTTCCAGTAGTCTCCGTAACGTACATTCGGCTAACGGGGACAACGGGAAGTAAACTTTACACGAGTCGTTGTCCTCTTAAATCTGCATATTTGACCTAATGTTCTTTTGACCTAATTTTCATGTTTAATGGTCACAGTTCTAACCTAACTCAAATGGCACCTAACCAAATCTTAAAATATTCAATGCATGGTCGAGGGTGGGCTTGGTCGACGGAGCCCCGCTTAGCGGGGCTCCTACTTCTGGATGGTTTATAAAAAAATAACCACGAAGGGGATGGCGGGGTCGTGTGAGCGAGCGAAGCGAGCGAATAGACCCCGCCATCCCCTTCTAACCTAACCTGTCCGAGTCGGGGTGCCCTAAAGTCCAGATTGCATCCAATTTCTACTGGTTACAATAGTTGAGGGTGGTAGGTGTATAGGGTATAAAGCGAAGAAAAAAAAAACAGTAAAAAGTTATTAGAGATTATGAATAGTAAATGAATAATATACTACATGAATATTATGTCAAATGTGCATTATAGGAAATGTTTATTATATCATAAGAAATTAGATAAAATGAAACTATATTAACGGGGACAACGGGAAGTATTTTTAAATATTTAATTGAAGTACCGCTGTCCCCGAAGGACGGGGACTGTGTACGGGGACAACGGGAAGTATTTTTAAATATTTAATTGAAGTACCGCTGTCCCCGTAGGACGGGGACACGGTGTACGGGGACAACGGGAATAAACTATTTTAGGCATGTTACATTTTAGTAATCCAATACAAAGGAACACTAATTCGAAATTAGAAAATATAAAAATGATAATAAAAATTAATTAAAACTAATTCGAATATAAAAATGAAAAATACCATAGACATCTAGAAATCCTTATATCAGAAAGGATTTTGACGTGCCTCGAGCGCCAACGACTTGATAAGAAGTAGAAGGATTACATTTGGAGACAAATAGGGATGTGCCTTCTAGAACACACGTCTAATAAATTTACAATTCTTTTATTATGGGAAATATATCCAGGTTTACATATTGATTTTTTTATGAAATAAAACAAAATGTGAAAATACGGTATCAGTTTTTATTTAGCTTCGTAAATTGGTGAATAAACATTAATTTCAACTTGTAATATTATTTGTCGATAGGACATTAATCCCATCCCTACGTTTTACTATAGATACGTTATACATTTGTTGCGTGGCGCTGGAGGACACATCGCGTATTATATAGACGGGCGTCGAAAAGGTTAAGACACTTTTCAAATATGAGTGTAATACCCTATTGTTCGTCATCATAACTTTGTCCATAATTGCACAGACAAAACCTTCGGTTTCCCCAAAGAGGTCACCGAAAAGCAGCCAGGCTACGGACTTTAGAAAATCTACATCGGGTCCATGTAGGGCCCGGAAAAAGCGTCCGTGAAGCTCCTTACTCTGCCATACCTCCATGCGGTCTTTAGTGTCAAGCACTACAGGCTTGCGGCAGTTCTCTTTAGCCAAGAAGAGCTGGGTGAGGCCCTTGTCCACCGCGACCATATCTGGATGCATCCCCACGTCGGCTTCTAGGAAATATTCCCTGAGACTGCATATCTCGCGATTGTGGAGGGTCTTAGCGTTTAAGAACCCTCGACCTCCACACTTTCGCGGGATATACAGTCTCATTACCGATGGCCGTAGGTGATAAGCATCTAATATTAGAAATACGAAAACGTCCCCTCGACTAATTTCAGTGAAAACATGTTTCGTGAGTCCCCGCTCGCGCGCGTTACAATGGGCGTCGGAGAGCCCGCCCGCGCCGGCGCGCGCCGTGCGCTACGGGCGCGTGCACGTGCCGGGCGCGGCGCGCGAGCTGTGCGCCGAGCCGCTGTTCGCGCGCGACGCCGAGCTGGCCTCGCTGCCCGACGCCGTGCTGGCGTGCGTGGCGGCGTGCCCGCGCGACGTGCGGCGCGTGCTGGCGCGCAACGTGCTGCTGGTGGGCGGCGGCGCCGCGCTGCCGGGGCTGCGCGCGCGCCTGGCCGCCGAGCTGCGCCACCTCGTCACGCAGCCGCCCTACAGGTACAGCTATGCTATTCTGTAACCATCCCACCGGGTGAAGTGAGCTGTCAGTGTCATTCCATGTGATGCTAGGGATGACCAAGCATTACATTTACAATCATAATCGAGATTAAATATGCTCATTCTATTGATCAGTTTATTACGATTTCAAAGCTAGTATTTAAGTGTGCATCATGCATTACATTTTGGGAGGTTTTTCAAATAAAGTAGCAAAACAAAAACTCAGACAGAAACTCAATGTTGTGTTTGTCTATTTTTTCCTAGATAGTCCTTATATTGCCTGAGACGCGAGTGCGCGTATAATGTAATGTAATGCATGATGCACACTTAAACACTAGCTTTGAAATCGTAATAAACTGATAAATGGAATTAGCATACAATAATAATCGAGATTTAATCTAGATTATGATTGTAAATGTAAAGCTTGGTCAATCCCTAGCATCAGTGGGATGACACTGACAGCTCACTCCACACTCACTCGGCTCACTTCACCCGGTGAGATGGTTACAGAATAGCACGGCTGATGTGTGCTCGATGCGTGACGCGCCCGCGTGACGTGTCCGCGCGACGGGTGGCGCGAGCTGACGCTCACATCTTGTTGATTTCAAGTTGGACAAAATTAAAAAACGTATTAAAAGTCATCATCATTCTCCCTGATCCCAATTTAGTTGTGGTCGGCACAACATGTCCTTTTCTTCCACACTTCTCTATTAGTCGTCATCTCCGTAGTCACACCACTTCTAACCACAATAAATTATCATTATTCACACAGTCCTTCCATCGTCTTTGGTCTAAAAGTAATGAAAAGTTTAAATGGAAATGTCTTTTGTTAATACTGAACCACCAAAAATATTTACTCACTGGTAAAAAAAAAGTCCTGTGAGCGATAGAGAAGCACATCTGTTTCTATATCGCTCGAAAGCGGGTCTCGTGTGATTTCCAGCAGCGCCAATACCATCCTCGCTCAAAGTTAGAATTTCTACGTAAAGTAGACTGGTACACGTAGCTGTCGAGCAATTTAATGTTTGCTTATGTTCAACATTATACAATAAATGTTCTAGCTCCAGCCTGCACATCAACGAGTTCAAGTTCCACAGCGCGCCGGCGCACGAGAACGCGTGCGCGTGGGTGGGCGGCGCCGTGCTGGGCGCGGGCGAGGCCGGCGCCGCGCGTGCGCTGCCCCGCGAGCACTACGCGCGCGAGCCGCGCCTGCGCGACTGGGTGTGTCTGCTCGACAACACGCCGCCCGCGCACCCGCACCGCGCCCTCAGGGACATGTAGACACTGTACTCACCCGCACGACGATGGAATAAAGTTGAAATCTATCAAAGAAATTTGACAGATTGGGGTGGCTTGATGTCCTGGCGTCTCTACATGCAACCGTGTACAAGACAAAGGCTCAGCACTGTAACATACTAACGTCTGAACTATGTATAATATAATTTAATTTTGTAATTTTAATAAATAACTTATTTTTACGTTAAATGATAAATGATTTTATTTCTGTAAGTAGGTTTGTACAAACACTTTTACACGTCAATCATATTTTTTTAAACTAGATGAGGTCGGCGTTTCCTATCTGACTACTCTGAGACGAAAGGCCGAAACAAACTCAGAGGACACAGTCTCTTTTAAAGTCCAGACATAATCTTGGTCAGATCATGTGAAGACCATGTGGATTGGTGTCTGAAATGGTCTTTTGAGGAAAGAACCACACAGATTGAGTGGACCTGTCCAATCAGTGCACGCATTTATCAGTAATCATGCAGCTCAACTCAGAACTTGAGGAGCCCAAAGATTTGACGAACAATACCAAAGAAAGGACATTTGGGTAGGCCGCATAAATTACTCAAACTGCCAGATTAACATTAAAACTAACTGAGAAAAAGATGAAACACAAAACAAAAAAAAAACAGAACATGACCCACACAGTCCTCACATTCACAATAATTAAAACAATAATAATATTCTACTTCTCAAGTAAATATTCATGTCAAAGTGTGTATAATAATAATCAAAATGTCGAAGAGTATAAATTTGCAAAAAAAAAAACAACATTCAGTATGCAAAAATTGGAGCAGGTCAATCCCAAGATGTTTTGTCCTCAATATAATCCTTAACGGTATAAAAGGCTTTCAGGCACAACTTGCGTTTAATGAATGATTTAAATTTATTGAGACTTAGATCTTGACCATGGCTTGGAAGTTTGTTATAAATGCGTAAACATTGACATCTGAATCATATAGTACCCGTGGTCCCTCCCGTGGTCCCTGGAAGGGACCACGGGGATTTTTATTACCCGTGGTCCCGCCGAGAAATATAATGCTGCCGGATTAAAATGGCAGTCCCTGGTAGGTACTGTCTCTCCGAGAAATTACAATTTTGCCGCATTAAAATTGTACTTAGTCAAGTTACAATACGGTTAAAGGCATTATGTAAAAAGATGCATTACTTTTTAAACGTGTTTATGGGCGAATTATTTTATTAACATCCTATCGGATGTTTGCCGCAAATTCCCGTTAAAGATGAATTCCTACTCAATTAAATCCTCTTTGGTAAATAAATATCAATTAAAAACTCTTGGACAATATTATTATATCTGGCCACTTATGTATGACTTTAATAATATTATGATTATTTCATGCACTATTTTAATATTACATTGTTTTATGTTGTCAACCGTCGCGACACGAGATCGATATGACGGAAATTGAATTAATTAAAAGAAAGGGGGGTGAAGTTCTACTTTACGACAACTATCAGTTTTATAAACATACTGTGAACAAAGATGGATCTGTGAAATGGAGATGCAGCAATTGGAAAAAAATAAAATGTCCTGGGACTGTGACTATTGCGGTAAGCACATTATGAACATTATGTAATGTTTGTTACAATTATTGATAGTTGATCTTATAGAGCATGTCTAATGATCGAGCCGGGAGATGGCCATATAAGAATTGTGTAACGAAATGAGTTTAGACTCGTAAGAATGAAATTGATGAGAAACGTAGTTAATCACTGCATAAAAAAAGGACCGCCGGCAATAAAAAAATTGTCTGGAAAATGATTTTTTTTAATTGTAGTATATCTAATTTCGCTTAAGGTTGTTGAATTATTTACATTTCAGGAGGGACTAATGACAAAAACGAATGAACATAAGTGTCAAGCTGATCCTATAAGAAATGAAAAGGACAGAAATATCGCAAAACTACGAAATGCAGCAAAACATTCTGATCTTCCTGTGCCAACATTATACGAAGACGCTCTTAGGAAAATGAGCGATAAAGGATTAAATGCTGCTGTAGAATCGTTTCCAGAATTGTCCAGTATAAAGCATTCGCTGTACTGTGATAGAAATAAAAAGCAGGAGTTAATAAGTTACACAGTAAAATTGGGACTGAAATTGAGATTCCTAAGAAGTTCATTGACTTTATATTGGCTGATTATTCTTACAAAGGGCATCGAATTATAATTTTTTGTACTCCCGAATCTAGAAATTTAATAGGTGCTATAAAAGAATATTTCTCCGATGCAACATTCCAAAGCTGTCCCAAACCATTTTACCAATTATATATAATACATGGAGACCTTGGCAGCTCCGTTGAAAGCATAAATGTTAAACCTTTAATATATGCTTTAATGCCCGATAAAAAAGAACATACATACAAAATTATGATTGAAATGATTAAATCACAGCTGCCACAGTGGGAACCATCAATCATACATTGCGATTATGAAATAGGTGCAATAAACGCAATGTTAAAAATGTTTCCTACTGTACATGTTATTGGTTGTTATTATCATTGGGGAAGATGTCTGTGGAGAAATGCTAAACTCATGAGTTTTGGTAAATCAAAGCCAGAAAGAAGAATAGTATCTCTCTGTGCGGTTCTACCGCTTTTACCTAAAGAAATGATTGAAGCAGGGTGGGAATATATTAATTCTGATTGCACCGTGGAACTATTCAATATGCATAAATTTATGAATTACATAAAAACATTTTGGTTGCGACCTAAATATATTAACATGATAAGTGTTTTTGGTGTAAGGCACCGCACAAATAATGTTGCAGAAGGATTTCACTCAAAAATTAATAAAAAAATCAATAAAAATACGATTAACATATTGCGGCTGTTAAATATAATAAAAAGCATCGACAGCAGTAATCAGATAAAATTTAAAAAAAATACAACTACAAAACGATCAAAACATATTATATTAACTGACGACGCAATTCAACACATTATTGTTCAATTAATCAGTGGTGAAATTTCATTAGGTCATGCTCTTGAGAAACTACGTTAATTTAAATTATTAAATAAGACTGAAGAGATGACAATATAAGGTTTTTGTTGAATAACTTCTTGTCAATATTACAAATATATTCGTGATTTTTTTATCCTTTGATTTTTTAATTATGCTTTGACTATTATGACTTGGATAAAGTACAATTTTATTGCGGCAAAATTGTATTTCTCGGAGGGCCAGTACCTTCCAGGAACTACCATTTTAATTCGGCAGCATTATATTTCTCGGCGGGACCACGGGTAATAAAAATCCCCGTGGTCCCTTCCAGGGACCACGGGAGGGACCACGGGTACTATATGATCTGAATGATCCACCTATTTTTTTGAGCCTTGTTGATGGTACAACAAATTTGTGTTTGTTCCTAGTATTTATTTATACCTACTATGGATATCACTGTATTTTTAAAACAATTTAATATTTTTATGGGCATATCAAAAATATACTGTGAAGGCACAGTCATTACATTAATCTCCTTAAATTTATCTCTGAGAGAGTGTCTCGGACTTAATTTATAAATTGATCGAACAGCTCTTTTCTGCAACACAAAGATAGTTTGAATGTCGGCGGCATTTCCCCACAGCAGAATACCATACGACATTACACAATGAAAATAGCTGAAGTACACTAAACGGGCTGTCTCTATATCAGTTAAATTACGAATTTTTCTAACAGCGTATGCTACAGAGCTAAGCTTTTTCGACAATTTATCTATATGTGGGCCCCACTGAAGCTTGGCATCCAAGGTTAAGCCCAAGAATACAGTGCTATCTTCAGGATTCAATTCTTCGCCCTTTATCAACACACCTGCCTAACGTGAGGTAGCGTAAACTTAATGCATTTGGTTTTTTTTTTTCATTAAGAAGTAAATTATTAACATTGAACCAGTGAACTATTTTTGAGATTGCGCTATTTACATCGTCATTAACCAGCTGCTGACGTTTAAGTTTAAACAAAAGTGAAGTGTCATCCGCAAACAACACTATTTCATGATTATCCTTTGTGAGGTAAGGCAAATCATTAATATAAATAAGAAACAAGAAAGGACCAAGAATCGATCCCTGTGGGACTCCCATTGATACTAAGGATCCGGGAGATATTTTTCCATTTACATCAACACACTGAATCCTATTACACAAGTATGAAATAAGAAGATCCAGAGCGGTGTTCCGGATCCCGTAGTGGCGGAGTTTCATGAAGCACGCAATCGAATGCTTTAGATAAATCACAAAAGATGCCCAAGACATCGTATTTGTTTTCCCATGCATTGTAAATATGCCCTAAGAGTTCAGCATCAGTAGTTGAACGACCCCTTGTAAAACCGAACTGTTTGCTTTGTAATAAATTATGTTTATTAAAAATTCTTTTCAGTTGGTCTAAAATTAATTTCTCAAAATTTTTTGTAAAGGTAGGTAGTACTGAAATAGGTTATTTTTGTAACTTAATTTATAACCTCTCACCTCGTCTAATGTCTGAATCTTTAAGTAGATACGCGCAACAGTAAATGACCACGCCACGCTCTCGTCACCTCCAGCAAAATGGTAATTGTAACATTTTACTATTACACAGTTTATTGCGCTTCTCTGTAAGCAAAGCTCCAAGGTTCATCTTAAATCAATGTTACGAATAATTATTGATTAATTTAATCACCGCATACTGGCGTTCAGCATAATTTTATGCAAGACTAGCAACCTGCCCCTGCCCTAGCACGGGTGCACGGGGGTGCCAACAAAACATTTATTGCTTCGGAATTTTTCGGAATTCTGTTGCATAATTTCCGTTTCCTTTACCAACAGAACTCTGATGTCGCTCCACGTGAAGCGATAAGGCGCTCCTCCACGTGGAGCGAGATCCGAGCGCTGACATTTTTTTGACAGTACCCAAAGGCGCCTCTGTCGTTTGACGCGCCCGGGTGTCGGGCAATATGAATAATTCGCAAAGTCGCCGTTGAATATGTATTTATAAAGAACTTATGTATAAATGAGCAGAATATAGGTTACAGTTGCCACTGTGGTCTGATGACAACGCTGCTGTACGTGCGGCTCCATATAAAGCGTGTGTATCTGATGTCTGGATTGCGGGCTTCCTATAACGGATCGTGTGAAAGAATCTTCGGTCCACAATCGGCATTTGGATCGTCTGGTGTGGCCCAGGTATTGATGTTGATATACCCGTACAAGGATCTCTTGGTACGTAGTCAAAATCTGTACTATTGTGGTATTAGAGGGACGACTCTAAAGAAGTCCCGCAGACACGGTGCCACAGTCATGCAACGGAGACTAATATTTATCTCAACATCATATTTATAACAGGCACTGCCCAACTAACATTTAGGCGCTAATACAAGAGTTATAGTGAATCTATTAGAGCGCTAACCAGATCCTAAAGTTAGAAATAAGTGGTACGCATTGGAGTTAGAGCACGCTATAACTCTACTGTACCCCTTAAATGGGCACACTTTTTATCACCTTAGGTTGCTTAATGGCGGTAAAGCAGAGTTACAGCATACGTTAAGAGGTATTATAGAGTAATAAGAGAGCTATAATAGCGATAACTGGAACTACAAGCAATAAAAACGTGGTAAATAGGCGAAAATTAACTCCTTTAGTTGTACAATGGAGTATAATATTATTTATTAACTCGTTGGGTGCTAAGAGGGTTGCAAATAGGTGAATACTAACTCCTTAAGCGATACAGTAGAACTACTATATCGCTCACTATATATTTAAGTGATAAGAGGGTGGCAAATAGGTGATTATTAACGCTTTGAGCTCTAGTTTACATCCACAAAGGCTATAAAATGGTCTCAAGTGCTAGCATTTTTAACATCTAAGGATATTTTTTTCTATTTCATTAATACTTCTCGTTTTTATGTGGGAACAGTGCGTATGTTAATATTTGTCGGATCCAAAACGCCGCCATTTATTTGTGAAAGTAAAATTAAAAGTAATCTTTTAGTTTCAACTTAGTGGACACAGAAGTGGACTTTTTACTGCGAAGGTAAGTAGGTACACTGTGAATAAGTATATGTATTATTAACAAATTATTCAAGCGCCCGATGTCTGTCGTTTATTTACTAAAATAATTATTTTATTAGATATGGAGTAACATAAAACTTTTGAAATAATCTAATAAAACGTTGCCTATTCTAGTTTACGGTATCGTGCTAGTAGTATTAGAACCTAATGAAGCAAAATACTTCAAGGACACCGTGTTTTCTTATGTTTTTCTGACAGTCAAATCAATTTGTGACCTATACGTACATGGTGGGCAAATGAATTTAGGGATCTGTAGAAAACATTGAAACTAAGTTTTTTTTTTTCAGTATGTAGACCAAGAGAACAACTCCCCCGTGTGTGGTGAAGCACAAAACCAACACGTCTTCACTGTATCTGATAACCCATCGTCTTTAGTAATTACTGTAACTAATAAGACAACATATGAGAAGTATGTGTGATAAATAATTCTTTATTTGAAAATGATACATTTAAGGAAAAACTAAGATGATTTGTTTTGTGATGAGAATAAAAGAAATGTGATTGTGGTATTGCGTTTAATTTGATATTTTAAACTGTGTGAAGTAAAGGAAAATAATATAGTGAATTTTTATGCTCAATTCATACTAGTTTATTTGTTTCACATTGTATTGTATCTCTTGTTTATAACATAATTTCTACACGTTTGTCAGCTTTATCCTCAGCTGAATACATATTTATGAAGAAGCATGGGCTTGTGAATAAGTAATAACAGCCGCACGGGTCGATATATCAGGTTAAGCTATGCTTCACGCGGTTGGTCCGTGGATGGGTGACCATCCTTACATACCAAGACCCTTCCGTGCCTCGGAAAGCACGCTAAGCCGTTGGTCCCGGCTATCATTTGTGCATCTTTGACAGTCGTTACGGGCCGTCAGAAGCTCGAGGGAGCGACTTTTCCATGTAAAATACTGGTATTCAGCTGCATCCGGTTAGACTGGAAGCTGACGCCAACATGGTTGGGAAAAGGCTAGGCGGATGATGATGAAGCATAAATATAACATATCGTATCATAAAATATGAATCATCTGATTTTGATAGAAATATTTTTGATTTTTATTTCAACGTCGTCTTGTAGTAGATATTTAGTCTCAGTATCAAATTCTTCTAAATAATCTTTTAAGTCATTTCGTTTTACAATTCTGAAATAGACACCAAATGGATCCGCGTCGACTCGATTAATATAAGCTAAAGTTTGCCAACATTCTTTTTTCGAACGATTGTGTATGGGTAGACCGTCAAAGTTAAAATTCATATGGTGAATTGTCAATGTCTTCTAAAATATTTTTCAAAAGTCCAGAAATGTCATTGTGCCAATATCCGCCATAATTTTCCAATGTTTTTATTAAAATATTTCCAGGTGTTTAAAAAGAGTGCGAGGATCATTTGGAAGAATATTGCAAAACCTCTCATTTAAGATTGATAGCAAATCTTTTAAAGCTATTAGACTCATGTTTTATTTTATAGCCCATACTCTCAATTGTTCCTGAAAATTAAGATTTTTTAAAACGTTATTGGATTCGTCCTTATACTGTCATTATTTTCTTCAACATCGGAATATGCGGTACCTCAATCCACATTTTCGCAAAGTACTTCCTCATGATCGCTTGTAGCTGTAGCACCACTTTCACATACATATGCTGGAAAATCATGTACCTACGGAACCCAGTTCCACATTTTTTAGTTGCGTCGCCATTGATATCAAAAACAAGTGAAAAAATAAGGGGTTCAGAAGTGGTATTGAGCTCCATTACTCCACCTTAAGTTATACGACATATCTGTCAAAATCACACCAAAAAACCATTCCGAGAATATCGCTGATAATTAAACCTCCCTTAAATAGCACACTATGTGCTATTATTACGGAAGCGCTTCATGTTATTATCATTCTTCTAAATATGCTGTCTTCTTCAGGTTCACCTTTTCTTTATTTTATTTGTCTCGTACGTGATTATGTAAAAGTATCACTATTATCAAACAATGTGTCCTATGTAAAAAAAAAATTGTCCGCTAATTGTTTTAAGATGCTACTGCCGATCCATAAATTGTTGCTGTATTACTATAATTGTATTTATGTTTTAATTGTCTTTACAGACGCCCTATTGAATGCAACGCTTTTGATTGCTCTGTTTATAGTGTGTCGTTGTTTTATAATCTTACCAATATTGCATTTATATAATACTATTGATTTGACTCATTTAATTAATGGCTAATAATCATATATCTATATATTACCAAAACTGTCGAGGAATCAGGACAAAGCTAAACACATTGTATTTGAATATTTTGGCGAATGCATACGACATTATTGTTTTCACTGAGACCTGGCTGACACCTGATATTTCTGACAACGAATTTATTGACCAACGTTACCTTGTATTTAGATGCGATCGTGATCGTATTGTTACCCAAAAAAAAGACGGTGGTGGTGTCCTTATAGCTGTCTCTCGAGAATTAAAACCGTCTTGCCTCGCATTGTCGCCCCCTTTAACTTTGCCTGAACATAAGATCATTAAAATCCCCTCCTGTCGTGATAACTATAATATAATATGTGCTACTTACATACCACCGAACACGACGGAAGAAATATACTTACATTTTCTTAATTCTCTCTCGGCGCTGTTTGATGATCCTCGTGTGGACAATGTTATTTTAACAGGTGATTTCAACATGCCACAACTTAACTGGGTTAAAAGAACTTCATTTATGGAATGTGTTACAAATACTCCCTCTAACGTAACTCGTCAACTTTTAAACATTTGCTCGCAACTAAATATTAAACAATATAATCATTTAACCAATTGTAATGGTCGTATATTGGATTTATTTTTCAGTAATGCACATTCTGTAACGTTAACTTCTGATGTTTCTCTCTTGCCCATCGATACTTATCATCCAGCCTTTTGCGTTCACATACCGTTTAGACGTACATCAAGTATCTCGCAATGCAAAATTCGGAATCCGCTCAATTATTACAAAGCTGACTACTGCGAGATAAATATGGATATAAGTAATGTTGACTGGAGTGGTTTACTTGAAGGGTTGATACCAGAGGAAGCTGTGTCTGCTTTCTATGAAAAAATATTCGAAATAATTAGATCACATACACCCACATGCAAGCAGAGGAATTTTAATTTTCCCATCTGGTTCACACGTTCACTCATACGTACTTTCAAAAATAAAAATTGTGCTTGGGTAAAGTGGAAGAAACACGGCAATATAAGTGACTATGAAAAGTTTTCTGCTATTAGAACAAGGTTCAAGAAGGAAGTTAATAGGTGTTATAAAAGATACATGACGTCGGTTGAAGATAATATTGCCACCAATATTAAGGTTTTCTGGTCATACATCTCCAACCGTAAAACTGCAAATAGAATTCCCGGCACGATACACTACAAACAAAATATAGCCAGTGATCCTATTACAACGTGTAATTTATTCTCTTCCTTTTTCCATTCTGTGTACGAACCCTCCACATTTAACTCTGATTCATGGGTACCTCCACCTACATGTGCTGATCATGATATTAACTTATCTAAATTGTACTTCCCCTTAGAAAATATTCGTAGAGAACTAAAAATGTTAGATTCTACTAAAGGACCTGGTCCAGACGGTATACCTGCGTTATTTTTGAAAAATACGTACAGCACAGTATGTTATCCCGTATATATACTATTTAATAAATGTATTTCGTGTGGAGTCTTTCCGGATGTATGGAAACGCGCAAATATCGTACCAGTACACAAAAGTGGTTCTAAAAATAATGTAGAGATGTATCGTCCAATTTCCATATTATCAGCATTGTCTAAACTCTTTGAAAGGCTTGTCCATGCTGAGATTTATCCAATTATTCGTCATGTTCTAATGAAGGAGCAACATGGCTTCGTCAAAGATAGGTCTTGCATAAGCAATCTCTTAATATTCACAACACAACTTTTTGAAAATATTGATAACAGACAACAAACAGACGCGGTATACACTGATTTTCAAAAGGCATTCGATAAAGTGGATCATAGATTGCTGCTCAATAAAATTGCGTACAACGGTATCAGAGGGGATCTCCTGCGTTGGTTTATCTCCTACATAACCAATAGGACCCAAAAGGTTGTGATCAATGGCTTCGAGTCTAGCTGTATTCAAGTTACATCAGGAGTCCCTCAAGGCTCAATTTTAGGACCTTTATTATTTATACTGTTCATAAATGACATAAAATATTGCTTTCAAAGTTCACAATTTCTCTTATATGCTGACGATCTAAAAGTTTTTAAACAAATTTCAAATGAACAAGACTGTGTGGAGTTCCAACGTGATCTCGATCGTTTTTCGGACTATTGTTCTTATAATAAACTATACCTTAGCTTGCCTAAGTGTCATAGCATAACGTTCACTAAAAAGAAAAATATCATAAATTTCAATTATCAACTTGCCAATAGTGTTATTAACAAAGTTAACACTCTTCGTGATCTTGGTGTGCATCTGGACTCGAAACTTCATCTTGATATTCATGTAGAAAACATTATCAATAAGGCATATCGGATGTTTGGCTTTGTAATGAGAGCATCTAGAGATTTCCATCGTCCCTCCACCTTCTTGCACCTGTATAAGTCCATAATTAGGCCGCAATTAGAATATGCAGTTCCGATCTGGAATCCTTACTATGCGAAATATATAGAAATTATAGAATTAGTCCAACGCAAGTACCTTCGTGCTATGCAATTTAGATGTTTTCGAAAGAAAACATCTTATCAATCGCTTCTTAAAAAATACGATCTGCTTACATTACAGTCAAGACGCGTCCTCCTCGAGACAATGACGTTATTCAGTGTATGCCGAAATAAGTTTGATTGCCCTGACTTGGTTAACGGTTTGTGTTACCTGGTTCCTCGAACAGTACATGGACGGGAGGTACGCACCAGGCGACTCTTCGCTACCAGATTTTGTAGATCCAATGCTGGTATGCGCTCGCCGCTATACCGCTTAGTCGACACATACAATACGCGTTTTGGTGCAATAGACATATTATTTCTAAGCAGATATAAATTTAAAAAGGAGATAATTAAAATTCTAAAGGAACGGCAGTAGGCTCCATAGGTTTTACGCAATGTAGGTATAATTATTAATTGGCTATTTATATAGGATCCTGTGTGTACATCACGCATGATTTTTATTATTATTATTTTTTTATTTTTTTCATGGTTTTTTTGTTTTTTTTTGTTGTTTTTTTTGTGTTGTTACATCTTATATAGAATATTGTTTGTGTCTTTTTTCTTCTTTTAATTTATTTTTCAATAAGGTAGCCCTGCTACAGTTATTGTTTGCTAACAGCTTGTTTTTGTTTTTATTATATAATTAGTAATCTGTGGAAAATGTTGTGGGTAGTATATTTGTTAAGTTTAATTTTAAGATTTTTCTGTCTATGCATAATATACTACTGTTTGTTTTCCCAAATGAAATAAATAAATAAATAAAATAAATAAATAAATACAGAAGTCACATTAATCACTAGAAGTTCTATGATAGCGAAAAATGTTTCTACTGTTCGACCTTAAGTAACATAAGAGAGTTTTGTACCGCTTTAGGCATTTGGTGGTACAAAAGAGTTAATGAGCACCATTGTAGAACTGGTAGTGGTAATTATTGCTTTTGTGTAACTTTTAGTTCTTGGCGAGAGTTTATTATCGCTTGCATAGTACTTTGGGGGGGTTGTAGTCAATGCTTATTTCTTATTTAGATCTTATAGTTGTAAGATTCACTTAAAGCTTTATCACAAGATGCTTAATCCGTAAAGTAGTGTTAAAAATTGCTGTATGCCCTTAACCTTTAAACTTACCTTGTTATCGCCCTTGTAACTATGTGTTAAAGCTTTAAGTGATTTAATTTTTAGTAATAATTTTGCTTGTTTACGCTCTTTTAACGCCAAAAGTTGTAATTTCTGCTGCTGTAGCGCCTTTATATCTCTTTAAGTTCCCAAACAAGCTTTAATTGACGCCTTAGAGAAAGGTGGTTTGTTCCACTTATTGCCGGTATTGCTGCAGGACTTTTCGTGCAACAGACTCTAGATCCAATTCACATGCCTTCTTGTTTTTTCAATACAATTTCTGAGACAATTTCACAAATGCTTACCAACAACCACCCCGTAACCCCTTATCAATGCCATTTTGTTTTTTTTTACTATATTTTATTTTATTTTCGGCAGGCTTACAGACTAATAACATTCTAATAACAATAAATATAAAACTAAATTGCGAATTACAAGCCCCCACAGATAAATACAAAGTTATTTCAACTTCGTAGTCAAAGTTACATCGTATCTGTATACTTATAAGCAAATAAATGATTTCTATTACTTTTAATTAATCCCTCAAAGTTGGTTAACTTCTTTCAACAAATCTAACTTAGAAAGATGTATTATTGATTCTAATGATTATAAATCTATAAATACGTACATGTTATAGTCGCAAATCATAGTTTGATCAAGTAACAAGCTGACACTCCCCTGAAAATTGCAAAAAACGTAACAAAATTTGAATTTCGCGCTCTACCACTGCGCATTCACCTTAAGACGATTCACGGGACATCGTTATCGCGCTCATGCTGATTTGGAACAGGTGTGAGCACGCTAAAATCGATATTGGTGCCGATTCTGTTGTCACAAAATTCTCTAAACTAAACTAAAAATCACCAAAATTTTGTTTAGTCCTGTCAAACGACGATTTCCCATTCTGAAATTGACTAAAGTGACACAACTTATCTACATTTTAGTTTGACAGCACTAAGATTGCACTGCATTATTAATTTAGTGAAGATGGTAATTTTGCTATTCTGAGTTTGCGGTTTTTCACCAAAAATTTTGACTATTATCCGTAGACAGAGAATAGAGATAGACAAGTCCTCAGCGTATGCAGTATGAGATAGCGATAGTTCGACATAAGTACATTAACTACAGCTACGTGCAATTAATATTGCCATACTTTACCTCCATCTTTACCCCCATCGTGTGGGTAATCTACATTTTAAGAATTTTGATTGTACTAAGTCTACTACTAGTCATTCAATTAATTGTCATTAGACTTTCAGGGGGTGACGTCTTTATAACTTTTTGATGAGTCTTTAATAGCGAATAAAAACATTAGTTTCATGCATTTTTATATGAAACAGCAGATTTTTATTTTGATATTTCAGGGTTAGTCTCATAGCAAAACTTTATAATCAAGTGCTGTTAGATTTATTAGTTAACAGTAGTGGTAAATAAAAACAGGACGCGCGCGAACTGAATGCGACCGGGGTGAAGGTGAAGCACGAAAACAAATGAGTTTTATTACAATTTAAACTACGATATAAATTTATTTTCACTTCAAGATGTAAATGGTATAGTTAGATAAATTTTAAGAATAATTCACACGTTTATTTACACGCTTTATCTCAGGCCCTGGAAGAATTCAGTCCACGCGCGTAGTATAGGTATGCTATAATTTTAGATACAATACAAAAATTGTTGATGAAGGATAATTTAATTAAACCCTTGAATGACAAAATTATACATAACAAAATGGTACTTAGGACTAAAGGACAAACTAATCATTCCTGTTGATCTGTGTACAGACACCAGCAGGTCAAGCTTTCCCAAACTGTCAAATTTTGCCAATTGAACATGAACCTTATTGTATTGTAATAAAGTTGAAAATCTATCAAAGAAATTTTACAGATTGGGGTAGCTTGATGTGCTGGCGTCTGTACCTACTGAAAAACGAACTAGATCTATTTACTTTTTAAACAGGTTAATTGGGTAGGTACTACTGACCTTTAAATAAAACTAATTTATTATAAAAATTTCTGACCTTATCAGTTTTTTCTGTAAGCTTTTTAGTTGCATAATGAATACGAACTTTGAGATATTTCAAACTTATAGCCATAATTAAAAGCGAATAATGATAATCAAGGAAAGTTTGGCTATTAAAATACTAGATACTAGATTTAGTTAGATTTCTTCCAATTCCAATTTGTTCTTATGGAACAAATCTAACTTAGAAAGATGTATTATTGATTCTAATGATTATAAATCTGTAAATACGTACATGTTATAGTCGCAAATCATATTTTGATCAAGTAACAAGCTGACACTCACCTGAAAATTGCAAAAAACGTAACAAAATTTGAATTTCGCGCTATACCACTGCGCATTCACCTTAAGTAGTTATTTATGTAGTTTACATATTTAAAGTGATGCGCATGGCACCACAAGCTGGCTCGATCATTGCATAGCTACCTCAGCAGGGTTGACTGTAATTGATAATATCCAGATTTTAAACGATGTTTATTACTCAGACCATTTCCCATTAGTAATTAGTTGCAATATTGATGCAATGGCAATTTTAGGCATAATGATGCCTAAAATTAATAAATCACAGTGTCAGAAAAATAATAAGGTAATTTGGGGTTCTAGAACTTTTGAACAGAAATGTAATTATGCCAAATTATGTGATAAGTATTTGAACTCTTGTGACTGGCCTAGTATTCCCTGCCAAGGTGTCTCATGCCAAAGTAATGATCACTCTCACCTAATTGATCAGTTTTATTCTCAAATAGTTAAGAGTTTATGTAAAGCTGCTAAATACTCGTATCAGGGCAAAACCTATAACACCAAAAACACGGTTGTTGGTTGGGAACTACCATGTTAAGTTAAGGATTGTCACACAACAGCTAGACAGTATTATCAATTATGGATATTTTATGGACGCCCTCAGGGAAGGATTTATGATGACATGATTCACAGTAAAAAAGTTTTCAAAAATAAGTTAAAATGGTGCCAGTTAAATGAAAATAAAATAAAAATGGACATTGTAGCTACACACAGATACAATAAAGACTTCGGAAACTTCTGGAAAGAAACGAATAAATTAAATTATAAATGTAGTCTCCCCTTATCCATAAATGGTGATCAGAATCCTGTTAATATTGCAAATATGTTTGTAAATAAATTGAATCCGCCTCCACCGTCACCGCGGACCACTACTGTCAGCTGTTCGAGCGGTTCGCGCTCAGCCCATGGTGGCGCGGACACCCCCCCGCGCCGCGGCGCGCGTCGCTGACGGCGGCGAGCGCGGCGGAGGTGGCGCCGTCCGCTAAACTTAGTGAGTTACACGTCACAGCGGAGGATGTATTTCAATGTGTTAAAGGTATGAAACGTGGCAAGTCCCCGGGTCACGATGGGCTCAGTGTCGAACACGTTTTGTTTGCACCTGAAGTGGTATTGGATAAAATTGCTTCCTTATTTAATTTTTGTATTGACCACAGTTACTTACCTCAAGACTTTATGAAAACCACCGTTGTACCCATAATAATAAATAGAACCGGTGATGTGTCCAGTCTGTCTAATTACCGCCCAATATCATTAGCAACTATATTATCAAAAAAATTCGAAAACCTGATTATGAAACACTTAAGTGAAACGAACATTCCGCTTAATAACGCACAGTTTGGGTTTTGTCGGGACCTGTCCACTGACCTAGCTATCTTTGCTCTGAAAAATACCTATAAATACATACATTAGTAGAAATACAACAGTATACGCATGTTTTTTAGACCTCAGCCGAGCTTTTGATACAATTAATTACAATATACTTTGGAACAAGTTGAGACAAACCCATGTGCCGAATAAAATAGTAGACCTGTTTGAATATTGGTATAACAATCAAAGCAACCAAGTCAGATGGGATAACGCCTTTTCGGAGACGTATAGGCTGACCAGTGGCGTGAGGCAGGGTGGCTTGACTTCCCCGGTGCTATTTAACCTATAGGTATGACAACGACCTGCTCGAGGAGCTGAGCAGCATCAGAGTCGGATGCCATATTGGCGGTGAATGTTTAAATAACCTCAGTTATGCAGATGACATGGTTCTGCTCAGCCCCTCGGCCAACGGCCTCAGAAAACTCATTTCCCTTTGTGAGAATTATGCAGCTCGACACCAATTAACCTATAATGTTTAAAAGACAGAAGTAATGATTTTCAAACACGGCAATGGCCCTAATAAGATATTGCCAATTACTTTGTGTGGTTCAAAATTAAAAATACCTAGTTAGTCAGTTTAAGTATCTCGGACACATCATAACGGAAAATTTAAAAGATGACGATGACCTGGAGAGGCAAAGACGTAGCATTGCATGTAGAAGTAACATGCTAAATAGACGTTTCTTCCATTGCTCGAAGCAAGTAAAAATAACTCTGTTCCAGGCCTACTGTCAGTCGTTCTACACCAGTCAACTTTGGTACAAGTACACGAAGACTTCATACAACACTCTTCGTGTACAATATAATAACGCGTTTCGGATGTTTGCTGAGAGCAGAGTAACCAACTTCTTTGCGCTCATGGGGAAGCTCAGGGCGTCCGTCGTTGTTTTTGCGTGTGGTGGCAAGTCAAAATACTGTTGTCAAAGCTGTTTTTCATACTGTGCATTTAACGAGGGAGACAAAATAAATGTACTCAGCATTGTTACGGGGTATATTTGTTTTGACTTCCTTGGTGTAACATGGTGGGTAGTTTTATTGTTATTTTTCTTTTCTTTACTGTTTGTATTTATGTTCGTTTGTTTATTTTATCTTTAGTTTATCTTTTGTTTTAGAATAAGTTTTCAATTTTAATTTTATGGGTGCTAATGCCTGAAATAAACGATTAATAAATAAAAATAAAAATGGTTTTATGTCCGAGAAATTTCTGACAGATAGTGGTTTTTTGTATGAATGTGCTTTCAAATTCCTTGAATTCATTACATCAAATAGATGATTAATTTTTTGAATAAAATCAACAGTACCAGCAGAGTTCTTAAATTCGTCAATATTGAGTTCTGTATTACAAAATTCAATACCATTTGCAACGGATTCACTCATTACTTGGGCTGCCAACTTGACCTTCATGATTTGTTTGTAATTTATGTGTGATTTATTTAATTTATTACCTAAATGCAATACTTCGTTTTCTTGGAGCTCTAGCAGTAATTTAACGTATTTCCATGATACGACGCGGCCTTGTGGATCTGTTATAGGCCCCTTTTCTCCTAAGGTATTCTTATCTAACTTCAGCATTTGTGAAGGGTCTGGAAATATAACACACAGAACACATAATACTCCTAACGGAGATATAACAATATTATGATTGCCGACGGTGAAGGAAGGATCAATGTCATTGTTGAGGTAGGAGTCCCTGGTAGTGTGTGCAGTGAAAGACGGTTGAGATTAGAATAAATATATTGCCAAACTACACCTATTATATACAAAAATATTTACAACATTATTTAAGGCTACCTACATGCATATTATAATAAAATAAACAAATCATATGTCGGTAAGACGAAAATGTTCGCATTATGGCTCACATATAAAAGCTTGCGCCGGGCCTGGGTCGACAGTAGACATGGGCGAAGTAGCTCACTGAAAAGAAAAAGAGCGATTAGCTCTTTCACTCTAAAGAGCTATATCACTCTTCTAGCTCACTAGCTCTTCTATAGCTCAGTGACACAGACGCCGAGACGCCGACTGTTAGCTCAATTGACTCACGCCGCACGCGCGTCGAAGGAGACGGATCGGCTCGCTCAATAGTGAGTAGCTCTTTGAAAGTTTGGACTCTTTATTACTCACTAGCTCTTCTATAGCTCAGTGATTCAGACGCCGACTGTTAGTTCATTTGACTCACGGTGCACGCGTGTCGTTGAAAACGGCTCGGCCCGCTCAGTAGTCATTGTCAATAGCTCTTTGGAAGTTTGGAGTTAAGTTAAATAAGCTTTTCTGTTTGTTTGTATAATGTTATGACTTTACGTAAATAATACGCAAAAAAATAAACAATGCAATGCCAAAGTATTTTCTACTTTAAAGCTATAGTCATAAAGATAGATTTACAGTGATTTATGTCGTATGATAGTCTACAACTCGAAATATTCCGAAGCGAACCGAATGAGCCGTTCGGCCGCTGACTTCGGTCGGTCATCGGTGTCTCGCTGAAGTACTGAGAGTCTAAGAGCTAACTGAGCTAGTGAGCTACTTAGCGAACGAGTGAGTGAGCGAGAGCGACGTCCATCAAAAAGAGCTAGCTCTTTTCTATCACTCGCTCACGAGCTACCCATGTCTAGTCGACAGTATTACACCAGCCACCGGCGCGCGCGCATGATGAATGGATGCATATATACATGACGTAGGTGCAGCTACAGGACTCCCCCTCAAGCGAAGCGTACGGGCATCTTCACGAGCCTTCCGGATCTGGTTCTCCGCTCATCATTCACTGATGTCTTAGGGTCTGTAGTCGAAGATGATGTTGAGCTTGAAGTTATGTTCGCGGTGCGATGTTCGCTGTCTGTGTTGATTGTGTACGCAGGTTTAAGGCGGTCAATGGAGACGTTTGCAGTTCTGCCGGGCATCTGTATCTTGAAGTACTTGTCGTTTCTTTCCAAGACAAGGTAAGGCCCTTCGTACGGTCGTTGCAGTGACTTGCGGATGGTGTCTATTCGTAGAAACACTGAGTTGCATGTTTGCAGATCTTTATGCACGAACATACTGCGCTTGTTGCTATGCGGCACATACGATGGCGTAAGTTGAGTGATAATTCGATGTAATTGTTCCGCACAGTCGTGACTCATTCTTGTGTTCCTCGTAGATGGTGATATGAAATCGCCGGGTAGACGTAGTGCTTGTCCGTATGTTAGTTGAGCCGGGCTTGTATGGGTATCGGTCCGGGCTACAGCACGAAGTCCCATGAGCACTGTAGGTAGTTCATTCAGCCACTTGTTGTTGTCCGCGAGTCTTGCCATGAGTGCCGCTTTTAGTGATCGATGCCAACGTTCGACGATTCCATTACTCTGCGGGTGGTAGGCAGTAGTACGGGTTTTCTCAGCGCCCAATAGTTTTGCGAGTTCGTGAAACAGCTGACTCTCAAACTGTCGTCCTTGATCTGTCGTGATTGTGGTTGGACAACCGAAACGGCATATCCATGTTTCATAGACGTTATTTGCTATAGTTTCTGACGTCATGTCTTGCATTGGGATAGCTTCGGGCCAGCGTGTGGCGCGGTCGATGATTGTTAGCAGGTACCGGTGTCCGTGTGCTGACGTAGGTAGCGGACCAACGATGTCTATATGTATATGTTGGAATCTTTCGCAGATCGGGAACGTTTCGATGTCGCTGCGCGTGTGACGTTGTACTTTTGATTGTTGACACGCTGTACATTGTCTTGCCCAGTTGCCAATGTCGACGTTCATTGATGGCCAGAAATACCGATCTTGAATCATTTTCCGCGTCGTTCTTATGCCGGGATGACTAGAGTTGTGCACGGCCTTGAAAGCGATGCAACGATAGTCATTTGGCAAATACGGTCGTAAGCTTCCTGTCGATGTTTCGCAGTATATTGGCTTGATTGTTCCGGGAACCGTGATTTTCTTTAGTTGAATGTTGGTTTGTTTGATAAGTGTTGGTATCGTGTCGTCTCGCTCTTGCGCTGTAGCTAGCTGTACGTAGTCGATTGGAGTTGGTACGTCGATTGTCTCAACTCGCGAAAGGGCATCCGCCACTACGTTATCTGTTCCGCTAATATGCCGAATATCTGTTGTGAACTCGCTGATAAACAGTAGTTGCCGTGTTCGCCGCTGCGTGTCGCTAGCTGACGGTGGTTTGTGAATGGCGTATGTGAGCGGTTTATGATCGGTGTAGATTATGAGTTCACGTCCTTCGAATATGTTGCGGAAATATTTCACAGCCATATAGATTGCCAACAACTCTCTATCGAATGTGCTGTATCGCTGCTGCGTATCAGAAAACTTCTTTGAGAAGTAGCCGAGAGGAATCCAATTGTTGTTGACCCGTTGTTGTATAACAGCGCCAGCGCAGGTGTTCGATGCGTCGCACATTAGAGATAATGCGTTTTTCGTAGACGGTGATGGATGAGCAAGCATAGTGGCGTTCTGTATGCCCACTTTGCACGCTTCAAAGGCTTCTTCAGCTTGTTTTGTCCAGTTGATCTTGGTTTTGTCTCGTTTTTTCGAGTTGTGCAGGAATGCATTCAGTGGTGCTTGAATACCTGCAGCGTTGGGTAAACTGTCACGATAAAAGTTCAATATCCCAAGGAAACGTCGTAGTTCTTGAATGTTTTCAGGCTTGGGGTAGTCGGTAATAGCTTTGACTTTTTCTAGTGGTGGTTTGATTCCTTCTTCTGATACATCATAGCCGAGGAACTTGACAGTTTGCTTGCCAAAGACGCACTTCGACGGGTTTATGGTAATCCCGTAATCGTCTAATCTTTGTAGGACAGCACGTAGATCATCATAATGTTTGTCCTTGTTTTCAGAAGCAACGATGACGTCATCGATAAATTGAAAAGTATTGTCGCATCCGCTGAGCACTTGATGGATGAACCGCTGAAATGTTTGTCCAGCGTTCATAAGTCCGGGACACATGCGAGGAAATTCATATAACCCGAACGGTGTTGTTATTGCTGTCTTCTCAATATCGGGTCCATACACGGGCAGTTGTTGATATGCACGACAGAGGTCTAATGTGGTGAAGATCTTTTTGCCGTGGAGAAGATATGTAAAATCTTTAAGACGTGGAACTGGGTAGCGGTCGGGTTTCGTAACCGCGTTCAATCTTCTATAGTCTCCACATACACGTATGTCACCATTTTTCTTGGGAACTACATGTAGTGGGCTTGACCACGGGCTCTTGCTTGGTCGGCACAGACCCTGTTGCATCATGGTTTCGAATTCTTTCTTCACAGCCGGATAGAGGTGCGGTGCTAATGGTCGAGTCTTGCAATACAATGGCGGACCGGTGGTTTCGATGTGATGTTCGACCCGATGCTTTGGTGTTTCTTTCATTGATGATGGTCGAGCGATGTTGGGGAATTCTGCTAAAAGCTGGTGGTACGGATGTTCCATGTCTATGCTTCGTACCGTTGGCTCGTTGGAGTATGACATTGGTGCCCTTACGAATAAGTTCGTGACTTTATCGATGAGTCGTTCGCCAGCGATGTCGACTAATAAGCGATGGTGCCTCAGAAAATCAGCGCCGATGATTGGTTTGCTGACTGCTGCGATAACAAACTTCCAGCGATATGGTCTTCGTAGTTTGAGGTCCAATTCGAGTGTCTTCTCACCGTATGTGGAAATAGAAGTATTGTTGGCCGCATATAGGCAAAAACTTGTAGGTGTAGCCTTCATACCGGCTTTCTTCGGAATGACAGAGATGTTGGCGCCGGTGTCAATCAGGAACGACAGGCGTGAGTTCCTGTCGGTGATAAATAGGCGGTGTGAAAGTGTTCTCGCGCCGGTTGCCGCCTCAGCCAACGCAGGTTTTCGTTTTCCGAGGTCGTCTTTGGGTCTTCAAAATTGCAAGGACGTGTGCACCGTTGAGCTTGTTTTCCGAACTTTCGATGATAGTAACAGGTCCTATCATTTCGAAACGATGAATCACTGCGGTTGGAGCGGGGTCTAGATGGTGTTCGTGACCTGGAACGATATCTTCGAAATGGTCGTCTGTGCCGATACGATGATTGATTCGTTTTCAGTTCGGCGATCTCACGAGTTAGTAAGTCAATCTTCTCAGTAAGTTTCTCTGTAATGGTTATCTCGTGAGTTGTCGCTTGGCTTGTACAGGTGGAGACAGCAGCGATAGTTTGTGGATGTGAATGTTCCAGGATCTTATCAGCCATTTGCGCGAGATCGTCGATGTCTGACTTCTTCGCGATGTTGTCGCTGACTGCGAGGACAGCGCGGACTGACTGTGGTAGGTGGTTCGTCCACATGATACGTAGCGCCGAGTCAGATATGTTGTCACCAGCGAGGTTTTTCATGCGCCGCAATAATTGTGACGGCTTCATATCACCTAGTTCCATTTCAGACAACAATCGCTGGACTTGTCTTTGTTCGGATTCTTCGTAAACCTGCAGTAATCGTTTCTTCAACGTTTCGTATTTGTCGGTTTCTGGTGGTCGGAGGATTATGTCGGCTATTTCGTCGATATCCTGGCGTTCCAGCTGGCCAATGACGAGCTCGTACATTGCCTTGTCTCCCTTCTTGTGTGGAGAAACGATGGCTTCGAACTGCGCGAACCATAACCGCAGTCTGTCGCGCCAGATCGGTGGAATGCGAAGAGTAGCTGACACACCGGACACTTCTTGCTCGTCTTTCTTCAAATCTACGTTGGATGTCATTGTAGCTTTGTAATCACGTCGGGGTCACCACTGTTGAGGTAGGAGTCCCTGGTAGTGTGTGCAGTGAAAGACGGTTGAGATTAGAATAAATATATTGCCAAACTACACCTATTATATACAAAAATATTTACAATATTATTTAAGGCTACCTACATGCATATTATAATAAAATAAACAAATCATATGTCGGTAAGACGAAAATGTTCGCATTATGGCTCACATATAAAAGCTTGCGCCGGGCCTGGGTCGACAGTAAGATCCGATCCCTAAAATTAGGTACATATAACGCCAATGGCATAACTGGCCAACGTGATGAGATCGCCACTTTCCTCCGCGACCATCACTTAGACATACTATTAGTACAGGAGACGTTCCTTAAACCCTGCAACCGTGACCCGAAAATTGCAAACTACCGCGTAGTGCGCAACGACAGGTCACGTTGCCATCGGGGCGGAACTCTCATCTACTACCAAAAGTCCCTATACTGCATCCCTATGGATCCGCCAACCCTGGCCCGATTAGAAGTCTCGGTCTGCAGACTAGGCATGACTGGCCATCAGCCTATCACCCTAGTCTCAGCTTATCTCCCTCCCCAGTCCCACTCGGAGGACTTCAATCTAATCGCAAACGATATCGCGCTCCTACTAGGAATGAGTGAGTCCGTTATCATAGCGGGCGATCTCAACGCGAAACACCCCGCGTGGAACAGTTCTCGGGTTTCGACCAGAGGGCGACAATTGTTCAACCTCTGCTCGCGCCTGAACTTTGACGTCATCGCCCCGATGTCGCCTACCCACTATCCCCACGATGTTAATCATACCCCTGACGTACTCGACATTGCCATTCTGCAGCGAATCAACCTCCGGTTGAATTCCATAGAAGCAATGAACGAGCTCAGTTCTGATCATCGCCCCGTAGTCATGCATCTGGCCCCCCGGACGGGTCTCCCAGATCCTGACCTACCGCCCCTCACCAAACTGGTAACGGACTGGAGGCAAGTAAGCGATTCGCTGAAAGCCAACACGTCCGCCCACTTGGACTCTATACCCGATCGTTTCGACTCACTCGCCGACACAACGGCCGCGATCGACTCATTCACGGGTCACGTACAATCTGTCCTGGACGAAAGTTCGAGGCGGGTTCCGGTGGGGGAAGACCCCCGCTGGAAGCTGCCGGACGATGTACGCGAACTGCTGAATGAGAAGAACGCGTCTGTTCGTGCCTACAGCAACTTTCCCTGCGCCGCCAACAAAGCCCACATGCGCTATTTACAGCGAGCTGTAAAGACACGCATGTCGGAGCTGCGGGACGCGGGCTGGGACAAGATGCTGAGCGACCTAGAGCCGACCCACCTAGCTTTCTGGCAACTTCAGAGGAAACTCAAATCCAAAGAAGTAGCTTCCATGCCCCCCCTGACCCGTCCCGATGGCACCGTTGCCTTCGACGACATTGACAAGGCCGAATGTCTAGCCGCCAGTCTAGAGGCTCAATGCACTCCCAGTTCTCAACCAGTAGACCAAGCTCATCTCGCTGAGGTGGACGCTGAAGTCGAACGTAGAACCTCCCTCCCGCCCGTCGAAGACCCTGATGACCCATTACCTCTCGTCACCCCGGACGAAGTACACGAGGTCATCAAAGGTCTGAAACCCCGCAAGGCCCCCGGCGCTGACGGAATCACCAATAAGGTGCTCCAGATGCTGCCCGCCCACCTGATCATGCTCTTGACCACCATCTTCAATGGTGCCTTGAGTAATAATATATTCCCCGATGCATGGAAGCAGGCCACGGTTATCGGTATCCCGAAGCCGGGCAAGCCCAAATCCGAGCCCACGAGCTACCGCCCCATCAGTTTACTGAGTAGTCTCGGCAAGATCTATGAGAGACTTATTTATAAGCGACTCAGAAATTACGCCGAGACAAAAGGCCTCATACCCAACGAACAGTTCGGTTTCCGTAACCAACATTGTTGTGTGCAACAGGTCCACCGTATCGTAGAACATATAAGCGCTGGCTTCCAGCGCGGTACGATAACCGGTGCAGTATTTTTCGACATAGCGAAAGCCTTCGACAAGGTCTGGCACAACGGCTTGATTTACAAGCTGTACCGTCTCGGTGTGCCAGACCGTCTCGTGCTCATCTTACGAGACTTTCTGTCGAACCGCACCTTTCGCTATCGCATCGAAGGGGCGATCTCGTCTCCCCATCCCATTCGCGCCGGCGTCCCTCAGGGCGCGGTGTTGTCCCCGCTCATATTCACTCTATTCACGAGCGATATCCCCAAAAGTAGAAAGGCACAGTTGGCACTGTTCGCAGACGACACAGCCATCTACTACACTGGGAAAAGTCAGGACGCGATAGCCGCCACTCTCCAAACCACCGTCAACGTCCTTGGCGCGTGGTTTCGAAAGTGGCGGATCGACATAAATCCGGATAAAAGCCAAGCAGTCCTCTTTACGAGACCGCGACGCATTAGACCTGAGCCCCCCCGTCCCATCTCTTTGTTCGGCAAGCCTATCCCTTGGGAGAAGCGAGCCAAATACCTTGGTGTGACCATGGATCAGCATCTCTCCTTCGCAGAGCACATAAAGAAGGCGCGCTCACGCGCCGCCTTCGCTCTCGGCAGGTTACATTCTGTTCTAAATGCACGTAGCAAGTTGTCACTAAAGTGCAAGTTGCGGATTTACACGGCGTGTATAAGGCCCATCATGACGTATGCGTGTGCAATCTTTGCGCACGCGAACCCCCGATTCATCCATAGGATGCAGACCCTACAGAACCGATTCCTCCGGCAAGCCACAGGCGCCCCTTGGTTCGTTCGGAACGAGATCCTCCATCTCGATCTGAAAATCCCCACGGTCAGTCAATTCATGAAACGCACCGCGAAGCGTTTCTTCGATAAAGCCGAAATTCACCGCAATCCCTTGATTGTGAAGGCCGCCACTTATGTCCCCAGTAGGATTAGCTCTGTCCGACGGCCGAGACATGTCCTCACCGACCCAGACGACCACATTACTCTCCTCCAGGAAAGCAATAGGGCCACCAGTACAGTTCGCACACACCGCACAAAATCGTCCTTCCGACCTCGCCGCCGAGGTCCTCGCGCCCCGCGAAGACCCCTAGTAGTATCGGCGCCTAACGTCGAGACCCCCGACCGACCCTTGCTCGTTGAAGCGCCAGCCCGCGCCGCAGCTGAGCCAGTAGCTTTAAATTCCCCACCTAATAATAATAATGCCAATCTTTCGATCCAGCCTGTCCCCAATAGAGATAGCTGTCCCCCTATCAGTGACGCCCTGAGCCGAGGTTCGTACCCCACAGGGGGTGCCCTCAGCGTGCAGTCGCTTAGTTTGTAAATTTTAGTTTGTAAGCCCTGGCTGGAGGCGTAAGATTAACTTCTTAATGGCAGCCCCAGGAAAGCCCGGTTGAGCAGTCACGGCCTCTCAAGGCCAACTGCGAGATGCCCTAATAAAAAAATAAAAAAAAAAAAAAAAATGGGTCGACAGTATTACACCAGCCACCGGCGCGCGCGCATGATGAATGGATGCATATATACATGACGTAGGTGCAGCTACAGTCATCACCATCTAATTTACAACCTAGAACTTTATCCATAGAAAAAAAATTCGGGCATCCATCGAAAGTTAATGAGATAATTTCAATACCACAATCCTTGGTTAATATTTCAATACAATTTGTTACTAACCAGTTCAGTTACCTTTACAATTATTATTATTTTAAGAGCATGTCTAGCTCTATTCTCTGTCTACGATATTATCGTAACTCGGAACGTAGCCTTACCTTACGTTCCGAGATACGATAATATCGATTTGAGCGTGCTCACACCCGTTCCGAATTGGCGTGAGCGCGATAACGATGTCCCGTGAATCGTCATAGATGACGTCATGACATGCGCCATCTTGCAATAACGCCGACCATGCATAATATCACCGTGAGCGCTGTCAAAAATGACAGTTGTGCTGTTTTGTTTTGAATCATATCTTAGCTTTAACTAACTTAGCTAAAGTGCTTCTGGCTAGAGTCGCCACCTAACCAAATAAGAAGACGAAATTTGTGGTGTACACAAGTTTTATATGGTGTAAATTGGTTTTAACATTGAGTGAGCACTGTTGGCGCGTTCACGAGCGTTCCGTATTGTTAACAAAAATGACAGTTCTTAGCTGCCATAATCGTGATATCTATCTCGGAACGCAAATTATTGATGTGAGCGCTCACAGCGCTATTTTTCTTATTCGGAATGTGGCCTTAGTAAACTGTAAATGTCATTTTCATTTTGTCATCTGTCATTGTGTCATCGTCGGTCGAAAAATCTAAAAATAATAGAAATTGCTGTAAGTTTCGGACACTTACTAGTTTTTACCGACCATAACGAAATTCTAGCAACATGTCGGATATTAAAATAGTAGCAGCGAGTATTGTAAACTTCTTAAAGCGGCAGCTAGAAAGCGACTCGCTCAGCGTGGACTCTCGCGAGAGCGTCGAGGTTGGTGTGCAGTGCATCGAAACCGCGTTCGAGCTGGGCCCCGACGACGCAGCGCGCGGCGTGGACCTGTTGCAGCTCGTGCGAGCGCAGACGCGCAGCAGCGCGCCGCTCAACTCGCCACCGACGCGCTCCGAGGCCGAGAAGCTCAAGAACGAGGGCAACGAGTTCATGAAGAGTGACTGCCACCGGGAGGCGCTGGAGAAGTACACGCGCGCCATCGAGCTCGACCCCTCCAATCCAGTGTACTTCTGCAACCGCGCCGCCGCGCACTTCAAGCTGGGCGAGAACGAGACGGCCGTGGCGGACTGCATGGCGGCGCTGGCCCTGCAGCCCGACTACGGCAAGGCGCACTCGCGCCTAGGCCTGGCGCTCACGGCTCTGGAGCGGCACCGCGAGGCGCGCCAGGCCTACGCGCGCGCGGCGCAGCTGGAGCCCGACAACGAGTCCTACCGCCAGAACTTGCGCCTGGCCGACGAGCAGCTGGCCGCGCACGGCGAGCGCGCGCCGCTGGACCTGGGCGGCCTGCTTCAAAACCCGGCGCTGCTCAATATGGCCACGGAGATGCTGGCCGACCCCAACATGCAGAACCTCATCTCGGGACTCATGAGCGGCGGCGGCGCTGCGGCGCCAGGTGGCGGTGGGCAAAACGGTGCGGGCGGGATGTCTGCGCTGCTGGAGGCGGGGCAGGCGCTAGCGCAGCACATGCAGGCCGCCAACCCAGAGCTGGTGGAGCAGCTGCGGCGCCAGGTGCGCCCGCCCGGCCCCAACCCTCCGCAGTGAGCCAGCGCCGCCAGTGGCATGTTGTTCGGGGAAGATTGTTTAATCTTTTAAGATGTAATATAATTTCATTTTATTCACACCTGCTGATTTTCCAACTGTTAGTGAGAATGATTATACTGACTTTTACTTTTATTGTTTTAAGACACTACTTGTGCCTAATGCTAATATGACACTTGGCTGACGGCTTGCTTGTAAAATTGATAGTCTTCTATCTAGCTCCGGCTGCCTCCTGTTCAGAAATGTATATATTATGAAGGAATACGCCTTTGCCATGATACACTGGTTACAAAATACTTTGTTTATGTTATTTTTATATTTGATAGAATAATTTAATAGTAATGGAGGTACCTCGGTAGCATTGTATGCATTTATTAGTCAGCAGATATTATTTACCCACACAACACGGGACTCATACTTAATCACTAGTTAGATTAAATTGTATAAAGTGAACTCCTGTATGGAGTGATGCATGATGGCCACGTTCAGATGCCACATGTGATGTAAAATATTTAAACTATATGCGGAATGTTAAATGAGAGACAAACTTCAAGAGGGGTTTATCTCTGTTTAACCCAAATTATTAAAAGCTAAGGTTTCAATTATTGGTATTGTTAATAAATTTATTTAAATAATGTTGTGTGATTTGTTCCTTGCCAACTCGTAGTCACACCGGATTATCACACCAGTATGACCAATAGGATTTTTTTTCTTGTTTGTCGCACCACTGATTTTCCACACCATTATTTTATTCCTAACTAGTGGTGTCCTAGTTACACTACTTAGTTAAATTAAAAACGTTCAAATTACGTATTAGCTTATATTTTTACCCGACTGCGCCAGAAGGAGGGTTATGTTTTTCGAGTGTATATGTATGTATATTTCTTTGGCACGCTCGGTAGCCTAAACGGATTGATAGATATCAGCTTGAGAGGTGCCGTTCGATTCGGCTTAATTGAGATTTATTTTTTGTCGGGCATAAGGTTAATAAATAAATTATTAATATTAAGCCAATTTATAAGATTTTCTATTGTATTATTAATATCTACTTCATGACAGGCGCGGTCCGAAGGGGGGGGTCACAGGGGACATGACCCCCCCCAAAATCTAAGGTCAAATTGAAAAATCTCAATAATAATAAAAAATAAATAAAAGGAAATTTCTAGCCCATCCCTAACAGCGATAGATTTATAATTTGCTGATATCTAGTGGTGTTTTTATGAACACGATGGCCAAAAGAACTTGGAAATGACATCTAGTTTAGAAACAAGGAACCGAACTAAGTAGTTTTGGTAATCCTAGCAAAATCGATTTGCGTCGTTATGATAAAGATTGTATTTCAATATTCTAATGATGTAATTTGTTGGTTTATTGTAAAGATTCAAGTTAAAGGCTGTCTACTCAGTTGTGAATTCTGATTCTTGTTGTTAACAGGTTTAGCTCTTCTAAACATTCACCCGGAAATAGTACCTACCAGACATCTCAAATATTATCACCCGATTCGCAAATACAAAAAGACGACTTCCATTTGTTATAAAGGTGATGTATAAAATAAAATTGTGTCTTGTGTAATTATGTTTTTTTTATTCCAGATAAGGTACCATTTTTTTATTAGTGTAGTGAGTACCCCTTCCAACATTTTTTATCGTAGGTAGAAACATATATCGAAATATCATCAGCAAACAGAAAGCATTTATGATTAGTCACTTCAACAATATCATTCACATAAAGTAGAAACAAAATCGGGCCCAATATACTGCCCTGAAGAACGCCGCGTTTGGGGTTTTAAAATTCAGAGCGGTATGAAACCATATCCTTATTGGCATTAATAGTAGTGATAGTAACACACTGCTGTCTGCCGGATATGTATGACGATATCCACTGCAGTGGAGGTCCTCTAACGGTATTGATACGGAAACAAAGGTAGGTAAGTCCTACATAGTGACTATCGTTTTAATATGCGCCAGTAGGTGTATTATTCTGTGATAAAGTTATTAACTATTGACTCTATTCTTGTTTTAGATCTTGGTTGCACTGGCTTCTATGAAACTGGTTCGTACCAAACACTGGTAGGCCAGTCGCAATCTGATGCCATGTCACAACCCTCATTTTCTCGAGCGGAATTACAAGTGGTAAAGGTACATAATAAGCCACATGGTTATAAGAAGTACCTGTGTCAAATTTCCAAGCTATAGGGAAGATTGTGATAAATCAAAAGAAGGTAATTATTGCAATACATATTTCCATTTCTATTTGTATACAGACCTAGACTCAGATAACCTAACTTATATAAATAATGCATTGTATTTTGCAGATTCTATAGAAAGTTTGGCAAGTCTGGAATTCTGGGGTACCTACATTGATAGCACACCGTTGCTACAGTTCCCCCAACAATCCATGAAGACTAATTGCACCAATCTGCACCATACAACATGTGGTCACATAAATTTTACCATTTTTATGTTGTAGCTTATTTACTGTTATTCTTATTCAATCAATAAAGTGTGCAACGGTTCAAGAAATTAAAAACCACATATGTAACAAAGATTTTTATTTGGTACTATAAGTATAACAATTTCAACGTCAGACAAGTAGATACTTAGTTACTATATCATCTAAAAAAGATGCAGGTCACTCCACCTCTCATCTTAATACATTTCCAAGATAAATATACAGTATAATATGTCATACTTAAATACCGCAAGCTCAACATTACATGTGCACAACAGCCAACAGTAGGTATGTCTGCCACCAAACATTGCAACAGTATCCAGCAAGAGCAGCTCTCCAGTCAAAAATTGATGTCCTAGGTAGGTACCCCTTTGAAGTGCAGATTACATGGAATGTAAATATTCCTGTATCCAGATCTCCGTAATGAATCAACAGTTTCCATTCTTTCTAGCATCATCAATACGCACAATCCTCAAACTGCATCTAGATGGTTTGACTGAAACAAGCGAAAAATCCATGCGTTTCTCAAGTTACTGCAAATCTGCAGCAGTCTTGAACATTTTCGCACATTGTGTTGAAATATTACTGAACAGTTACCACAACATTCTTTTGGAGTAAATTTAATGCTGTACCATCTTGAAGATTCCATATTCATTAAAATCCTCTAAGTACACCACAGAGCAGTACTTTTAAACTGAATTATTTTCATGCAGTATGTAAGATACGGATTCATCACAGAGCTTAACATGATGGAAGTTTGGGACTGCGAAACGGCTAAGTTGGCAGGGGGCACTTGCGTCTAAAACTTATCCCTATAAAGGGGGGATCAGCCAGAAGTAAAGTTATTAAGTTAATATTAATAATATTGATAATCATCATTGTAGTCTGTGGTATTCATATTGAATCACAGAATATATACTCTAGTTGAATGAAGTGTCAGTCAAGTGTTGTTGTCACTTGATTTCTGACTGTGTCAGATAGGGATGCGATTCGATTTTATTAAAGTCGTTACTCGAGCTAATAAAGACTCGAGTTCATTTTCTCTAGCAGTGTTACTCGATGTAGTCCCGTAAAAGTATCACCGAGACTCCCAATTCCACCAATTCTATAATTTAATACGTAGGTAGGTAATAATTATGGAAATATTCATATAATATCGTGTAATAAAGCGCCAAAATGGTGTGATGCCTACTGACTGAGTCAGAGAGTGTTTTAATAAGAGTGAAAATACATATTCTGTGGGTTAGTATTAGTCAGTTTATAACATGCAATTTGTTATCGTACTATTGGCATTGATTATCAGATTGACAGTAAAATGTGAGAAAGAGAAAACGCTCCCCAAACAGTCGAGCCGAATGTAGCCCCAATATTGCACGGATAATATTTTAGATCCTGCTGTTTTTTTTCTTTTTTATAAAACTTTTTTCGAGACGTTTCAAATGTACCCAGCTGCTTGAAACCTTCCTCTAGTAGGTAGAGAAGCGAACTTTTATTCAACTCGAACTGCTTCGAGACAATCGAGTAAATCGAGTGCCAGGCCGTTAATAAGTGAGTACATCACTAACATCATTACTGACAAGCAACCAAAAACTCCAATCCGTTTCACGATGTTTTTTTTTTTTACTACTTTAGCGAGAGTAAGCAAACTTAAAATAGGATTAAACACCGGAGGACCTGCACTGTAATTGCTACATTTTTTTACGTAATAAAAACAGATTTGGTTACTATCTCGAACTGTAATTGAGTATTTTTATATATATTCTTGTCACCGATAAAAACGCTTCAATACATTTTTTTTGGTATAATACGATTAATAGACGTTATAATACAGGGGAGCCCAAAAAAAACAGTCTCCTTTCGAGTCTTTGACATACCGAGACGTTTGGTTTCATAGCTTCGGCCAGCTAGGGACTATACTATATTGTAGTCTGTGCTAGGGACGTAAAACGAAACGTTCTTCTGAGTTTTTGTTGAAATGTATTTTTGTAACAATAAAATATATAGGACAAAGTTAATGATAAAATTATGAGCAATAGGTCTTTTAATTATAGAAAATACTTTTAGTGCCACATATTCGTGTTTAGTAACATTTTTAGATTCAACTTTTTTCTTTGTGGTATTAATAAAACATATTATTTTGGCATGTTGGTAACGCGGGTAACCCGCTGTGTTCCCGCTACAGTTTCACCATCATGGGTGTCGTTTTCGGGGTTTTTGGGGGATCTAAAGCCGGTGGTGGGGTCAAAACTGAAATCCAAGATGGTGGCCAGATTTTTTTTCGAATTTTAGATCATGGATGTCGTTTTCAGGGTTTTTGGGGATCTATAAGTTTAGTTTCCATTTTGCTTATATAAAATAGTAGAATCGACTTTTTATGTAACTATCGAACGGCGATCGAAATCGAACTGTTGTGGAAACACAATTTAACGTGTAGGTAACGTTGCAAATTAGTAGAATCGACCCTCAGGATCGTAAGGTAGGCATACAGAAGGATGAATTTTTATCGGACCACTTACCTCTATACATCGAATGTGAATATAGCAAAGACTATAAAACCACGACTAAACGGACAGCTGTGCTGCAGACTTAGCACGAGCACCGATTTGTCGACGGAAGAATAGACTATTAACTAAATAATGTACAATGGGAGAAGATAGCTATGTTTTTCTAGTAATCATCACAGTTATGCGTTCTAAACGAATAGGTAATGATTTTGTAGATAATTGTCTATAATTTGGGGCCGTCGAGTAGAAAGTTTGTTTTCAGTTTGTCAGTGTGATTTTGATAGTTTGGGGAGAAATATTCTTCAGAAATAATCTATACATTTACGTTTAAGGACCTAGACAGAGATCGTTAAAAACGGTTCAAAACGAAAGACAAAATGACAGATTGTAGAAGGATATCTACGGTGCAATGTCAAAAATGGAGAAACGAAATGTCACTCTGTATTGAAAAAGCCACAGAACAGAGGAAAGAGCACTGTCTATTGTTCGTAGAAATAGTAAACGTCATGCTAAGCCTGCTGCTGGGGAGTTTGTTCCGGTACTTCCTCTTCCCAGCTAAAGCACTGGGAAATGGTGATTCTCAGCCTAATTTGAATAAATTACTTTTGATTTTGATTCATCTAGGTAGATACTAAGGGTCTTGTCATTGTTTTATTCCTTTTGCATTAGTCATTCATATCTATCAGCTGCACGAATGAAAACTATTGTAGTAGGTACCTATATCAAAAACCGCACAGGTGATATCTCGCACAAGGGAAACTACCGACCAATCTCTCTTGGGACAACCATTGCTAAAATATTGGACAGTATGCTTGATTCATGCTAAAAAAAGCATTTATGCTTGCACGATGCATAATTTGGGTTTTAACCTGAACTTTCCACGGAAAGTGCAATTCTAAGCCTCAAGAATACTGTCCAATATTACACTGATCGTAAAACGCCGGTATATGCCTGTTTCCTGGATCTTTCCAGGGCCTTCGACCTTGCGTCATACGATGTGCTCTGGAAGAAGTTGGGGGACAGGAATGTACCGGCCGAAGTTCGTAAAATCTTGCAGTATTGGTACGCGAACCAAACGAACAATGTAAAGTGGTCCAACACACTATCTGGAACGTATGGGCTGGAGTGCGGCGTGAGACAGGGGGGGGTTGACATCTCCTGGGCTCTTCAACCCATATGTTAATGACCTCATTGATAGCAAGTAACTAGATGCTATTTCGGAAACTGTATTTTTGGGAATTACTTTAGATTCAAAATTGCAATAGGGTGCCCACATTAGAGCTCTTTCAAGTAGATTAAGCTCGGCTGCTTACGCAGTAAAAAAAAATAAGGCAGTTGACTGATGTAGCCGCAGCTAGGTTAGTATACTTTGCTTATTTTCACAGTATTATGTCTTATGGCGTTCTGCTGTGGGGATCGGCAGCGGACGTAGATTCAATTTTTATTTTACAAAAGAGGGCAATCCGCGCAATCTATAAAATGGGGCCTCGCGAGTCTCTTAGAAACAAATTCAACGAAATTGATATACTTACTCTGCCTTCTCTTTATATCCTAGAAAATATATTGTATGTACGCAAAAACTTCGGTCTTCTCAAAAAAAGATGCGATTTCCATAATCTAAATACACGTAGTAAAGATGAAATTGTGATTCCAAAATTTAGATTAACTAAAACTAGCAAGTCATTCCTAATAAACAGTATCCGCTTCTATAACAAGTTGCCAATGTTGGTTACAGAACTTAGCGATAGATAGTTTAAAACTCACATCAAACGTGTCCTTATCAAAAAAGCATATTATAAGATAAAAGACTACGTTGAAGACAGGGAAGTTTGGCATTAATTCCTTCTGCACATGTGGCTTCCCTGGTACCTCATTAACAGCAAAACTGTGTGAAAGTCTATTAACTGCTCCCAAATTGCAATGTTAATTTTTATTTTTTACAATGTCTGACATATTCTCGTCATTATTGGACATTATACATCAATTTTACTTTCGACTATAGTGATTGTCATCGAAATCATGTCACTTGGTTCAAATAGATTCATTTTATATAGGTAGATTCTTTTACATATTGTGAATGAGAGAACGTTGTAGGCCTTAGAGACTAGATTTGTAGACGTTTTTTCTATTCTGTATTTTCTATCCTCTAAGTACCTGGTACTTATTGACTGGCCTGCACTGTCCTCCCATACCTATTATCACTGTAATTTGAAAACATTGTAAAAGCCAATTATTTTTAAAAGAGTATCTATCTAACCGTGGAGTTTCTTGCCAGGTCTACTCCATAGGAAGCGACAAATTGGAACAGTGTACCTAGCTTCTGACGTTTCATAAGTGCCCATGCAGGTTTATGTGAAATAAAATATTTTTATTTGATTTGAATCCGAACTAAAAAAAATAAACATGTTTAAAAAAATATCCCACACTGTATCGAAACATTATAAAATTAACTCAGAAAGCCCAAAATAACCATTTTATAAATGTTTCACAAAACAAATCAAAGATAGATTACAATGTACGGAAATATCTAGAATATGTCCCGTAACCAAATTAGAAACCACATATACTTACATCTGAAACAAGGTACATAAAGTATGGTGTGCCTCAAGGTAGCATTCTGGGACCACCGCTTTTATTGATATATGTATATAAATTACCTCCCAAAAATCACAGGACAAAAAATGGTACTCTTTGCAGACAGCACGGCTATTATCGAATGTAATAATCAAAATGACATTAATAATTCTCTACAGGAAAAGTTTATATCCAGTGCGCAAAAATAACCATGAATTCATTATATCATTCTAGAACCCCCAGTGCAGAATATTTTTGTCGATTATACAAAAAAAACAGCTGTTCCATACATTTTGACCGCGTAGATATTGCACTTTTCTATGAAAGAGCTGTTTTTTTTGTAAAACCGGCGAAAACTTTCTTCGCTGTGGGGTCTAGAATGGTATGCTGAATTCATGGTTAAAGTTTGCGCACTGAATTAAAAAAAACCTGTATATAAAATAATAAATTGGTTTGATGATAATAATCTTGTTATTAATCTAAACAAAACATGCACTTGCACCAACGGCTTGAGAAACCACTAGTTAATGTTGCTTATGGTGATTTTAAAGTAGAAGAAACTAGTAACGCAAAGTTCTTAGGTATAACTATAGATCTTGGAAACCACATTCGGAGGAAATTTCCAAGCGGTTTAGTAAATCAGCATATTTGCTATATCAACTTTCAAAGAGAGTTAATACTGATACACTATCAATAGTCTATCATGGACTAGTTGCGTCAGTTCTGCGGTATGGTGTTATTTTTTGGGGACAGTCAACCAATAGGGAACTTGTTTTCAGGATGCAGAAAATATGTATACGTTCAATGTGTAGTTTAAAAACAACAGATAGTTGCATTCCATATTTTAAAAAGTTAAAAATATTACCCCTACCAGCTTTATACATCCTGGAAACCGCATTATTTGTAAAAACCAATCCACATTTATTCAAAAAGCTATGTACAGTAAAGAAGACACCGATATGTGCTTAATATATGCATGAATTATGCCTTGTAAAATGTAAAACTTCTCTAATGAAGAAAAGCTTCTTTGGTGTTGCTCCGCAAGTATACAACAAAATACCCGATGAAATAAAATGTATGCCATTGCGGGTTACTGCTTGACAGATGTTATTATAGTTTAGATGAGTTTCTTAACGACCAATCTCTTTAATGATTAATTTATTGTATAATATAATATATATAATTGACTTTAAATTTTTGACATAACAGACTCTGAATTGTAATTTTTAATTTGCTTGCATGCACAATTATGTATTGAAATAATTATAATTTTATTGTTAATTTTAATATTTCTATTGAATAGTGCTCACTTAATTGTTTTTAATCATTTGTATGTAAATATTGGCAAAACATAGCGCACTACCTTATTTTTAAGATCTTTGTATGAAGTTACCTGTTTTATAAACAAAACTATTCTATTCTATTCTAAAAAAAACGTATTAGAAACTTAGGTAGGTACTCCGACAATGGAATGAAATCCACCGAATGCTTTCTTAACTATTTATTACACTCTATTTATAATTTATGATAGTTGGAATCAATTTACATAAGTATCTTTATGTACATACAGTAGCAAAATGTAAAAACACAGCGTGCGAGTCGCCGGCGCAGCGCGGCCCCTCGCAGTACACACGGCGGCGCGTGACGTCACCGCGTGTCGTCGCTGCGTGACGTCGCTGCGTGACGTCGCTGCGTGACGTCGCTACGTGACGTCGCTACGCTGGTGAGCGGGCGAGCGGCGCCAGCGACTCGTTAAATACATTCCAAAACATCTAACCGATATAAAATTCTGTATTTACACAAACCCCGCACGGCGTGCCAGATGCAAGTTAGTATTCGACTATTACATAGTTGTAGCGCACCCGTATACCCCCCCATCCTATTCCGTCCACTAATGAAGCGCCCCGGCCGTCGTACAAAGCTTTACATCTAATTATATTAAAGCAAAGGCACCGTGGATCATCGATAGTCCCATATTATACATGCAGCACGTTTAATATAAAGTAGCGTGAATAATTCAATTTTATAATGAAGGAACAATATAAACATGTTTACAACACCTTGCCAACCTTGGTTAGGAGCGCACACAACTATACCGACGATCACTATGATAATGTTAACCCAGACTCTCAAGTAGGAACAACTTAACTACGGAAAAAACGATCGAGTAGGACGACATGAAGACGATTATGGATAGAAATGTGCGTTGCTATCGACTTTCTGAAAGGAAGTAACTCATTACAATAGACGACTATTGGGCTTTACATGTTGATATACAATTCTAGAGGTGGAAGAAATAATAAAAAAATATCTATCGCAAATAATCGCAATAACAATCACAATCGACTACTAAATAATTTTATGAACATTTTTCAAATAAAGATGTACAGACGCCAGCACATCAAGCTACCCCTAATTGTCAAATTTCTTTGATAGATTTTCAACTTTATTACAATAAGTTAAGGTTCTTGTTCAATAGGGTATTTTCCAATTTATTAAAAACTATTCTAATTTGAAGATTGGGACAAAATATGTAACAGAAAAATAAAAGTAAATTGATTTATAGCCATTTTCACGATTTAAATCAAATTAATTTTTCGTTGTTTTGAATTTACCGCCAAAACGCTCCTTACGATGACTTTTTTATCACGTGACCACACGTGACGTCAAGTTTGTGTAAACTAAAGTAGTTAGTAGGTAAACAAGTGAATGTCGAGTTTATAATTAACAAGATTTTTAATGGATAGAAAGTTACTGGTGTGCGGTGCCTGTGTGCACAAATACTTCTAAAACTGCGCCAAACTAAGTATTTGTACTGGTGCTGTTTACACAATGCTGACGTCACGATGTCACGTGATAAAAAGTCATCGTAAAGAGCGTTTTGGCCGTAAATTCAAACCAACGAAAAATAAATTTGATATTAATCATTTTTAATTGAAAAAATTGACATAAGTAAATAAATTTGTTATTATATTTCTGTTAAATATATCGTTCCAATCTTCAAATTAAAATAGTTTTTATTAAATTGGAAAATACCCTATTGGGAAAATTTGACAATTTGGGGTAGCTTGATGTGCTGGCATCTGTACTAATAGTAGAACTTTAATAATTAACAAACAATAATTTAATTTAAGCCGGCCGCCGCCGACGAGTAATCTACTAACAGTAAATTAAGTAAATAAAGCTAATACATTGGATTCAGCTATTTGATCAATAATTTATTTTGAACTAATTTCAATTATAAAATAAAAACTTACAGATTGAATGTAAGCTAATAAATAATGTTTTAATATTTTTAGTAAATAAATCTTCAATACTTTATATTACAAATAATGAAATGCTATAAATGAATGAAGAAAACAATAGTATGGAATATAAGAATATGTTGTAGCTGTATGTCACAGCATCACATGTCACATGGCGTCCGTTGTCTTGAACGACAATGCATGTGACGTCATAAGACACGGGTGTAACGTGCGGCGCGGATCATATTGAACGTGGCTCCTTCCCTAGACAAGTGGCGCCGCCATTGGTTCACTATCACCCGACACGCACTACAGTCGCGCTGGCGCGGCCCCCTCGCACACACAACTGTCTGCTACAGGGATGGCGGATACGTGCTCTGTACGAGAGTTTGCAGTTGAATGTGAAGTGATCATGCGGCATTGCACACACCTGACACAGCCTCTAGTGACACCTACACTACGCGACTGACAAAACGACACAGCGTTAACATAACATCAAACTGATTAGCACAAGCATCAAATTCGCTGCCACTATTATCTTCGATCATTCATTATAAATAATAAAAAGAACTGACTTACAAATTATTCGCTCTGCGATTGAATAGGCTCTTTTAACTTGCATCTACAATCATACCATTGTTTCTAAAACATCCCCGTTTTTTTCTCATTTTTGAGAAAAAAGTGCTCATAAATATGTGCGAATTACATTAAAACAACTAATGTGTTTATTGTTAAACATCGTTCGTGATTAACAAATAATCGAAGTTCGATAAAGTTCCTACTTTGCGTCCATGCGAGAACAAAACTCGAAGGTAAAGTATGATAATGTCCTAAAGTGAGAATGTTTCACCTGTATCGTTTAGTGTGGTGTCGTAATGAATCGCTATCCAGAACATATTAGACTCAGTTCCTCTTGGAGGGCGGCACGAGGTGGTTGGGCAGCTCGGAGGGCAGGTCGTGTCCGTCGATCTTGACGTGGATGAGGTGCATGGCGAGCGCGAACTCGTCCTCGTCCAAGAAGCCGTCCTTGTCGATGTCCGACAACTTCCATATCTTGCCGAGCACGGAGTTCGGCAGCTTGGACTTGACCATCTCCGTCTTGGCGGCTGTCGACAAACTGCCAGTCAACACGGGTTCGTGCGGCGAACTGCGTCGGCAACGAACGTGGCCGAGTGTAGCTACAACTAAACTAACCCAGACTATTGTGAAAAATCGGAACCGGTACCTACTGAGCTAGCAAGTTTTTCATAGCCACTTTCGTTGCCAACAAAGTTCCAGGATCAAAAGGGGCAAAAAAAACACATGAATGAAGCGCCAATAAAACAAACAATGGAAGCATAGTACAGACGCCAATACATCAAGCTACCCCAATCTGTCAAATTTCTTTGATAGATTTTCAACTTTATCACATAGTCATAAGATTCATGTTCAATTGGGATAATTTGACAGTTTGAGGTAGCTTGATGTGCTGGCGTCTGTACATCCAGTTGTTAAATAGTTTAGTTAGCATTGAAAAATGATCGTGCAACGAGAAAGATTATATCGCGAGTAGAAGCGTGACGATAAAGAGGCGAGATAGCACGGTATTAGGAAACGATAGCGAGTTAGATAACATGATAATCATGTCGAAACTGATGGCGAAATGTTTAATAATACAGACGAGTAACACTCTTGCAATACTACACTAATACTTGAGCTTAAGCTTACACGGCTAATACTACGATAGGAACCACCCACGACTAAGCCGGTATAATAAGAAGACAACACAAACATTCACTGATCACAATGAAGACTAGAACGAAATCAGAATTGACAATAACTTATACCAACATTGATAACTGGGCTAATACTCCTTGCATTCCTATACCTATATTGTAATCGAAATCCTACTAACTAATTGCAAGCATTGCGATTCCACGATAAATAATTACTTTCTACATTGGCATTGAGCTTATCAACTTCTCTGTAAAGTATTTGAGTATATGAACGACATTGTCGCGATAGAACAGCTCGGTGAACGACTGTATCCTGACGGCCTGCTGATCCGGCCCGAAGGTCACCAGCTTCGCCTTGTCCAGCCAAGTGATCGGCGACCTATCCACGTAGAACTCGATGTACCTCTCGCCCGTCAGCACGTACACCATCGACACGAACACGAACTCGGCCGTTATCAACAACGTCATTATGTTCAATGAGAGGAGAACGACGAACTTGACCGTATTGAACAACGATCCCAAGTAACCTGTGTTCCTATCTGAAGCATTCGGCTCATGCAGTGGTGCGGATTGTGGCTCAGGACCACTCCCGTCGTCGCTGTCGTCACTTTTTTCGACATTACCAGCGTGCCAGTCGAAATGAACTTCGGATCCGTCACTTGTTTTCGTTTCGAACCCATCGTTCTGATACCTAGATTGCCTGGACTCGCACCTGTCGCCAGCTCCATCGATAGCTAAAGTTTCGTTCAAACTATGTATCGAGACAGCGGGTGACACGCGCCCACTGTTAGCCGCGATTTGTGCCTCGCGAGCATTCATAATGAACTGTGTGATCAATTTACAGTTTTCTGTAGCACTAGACAGAGAATCTACGAGTTTCACGAAGCTACCGTCATCCTTGTCTTTCTCGCTATCTTTCAGTCGCATGCACAGGTCGGTGATGAGGGAACAGTTATGTGTGGTGGAAAGCAGCGCCTCGAGGGCTTTGTCCACGACGAGGTGGCCACGCAGTTGCGGGTGTGTGTTGGGTAGGAGTGTGAGGGTGCGTATGTCAGAGCGAGAGAGCTGCGTACCGGCGCCGGTGACCTTGCCGTCGATGGGGTTGAGCGACTGGAACACTTCGTCGTATCGCGGCTTCTCCTTACTGCAGATCCACTCGGGGTCACCGTGGCCCGCGTCCACACCCTCGCCGCGCCCGTAGCCGAATGGCGACACCTGGTCCTCTACGCCTTCGAACGCACCACCTGGAAATGTTACGGTCAAAACATTAATGGTTTGCTGAACTATAAGTTATACACATACATACGATAGAACTTAATTCAAAATAAATAAAAATATCTGAGAAAGGCGCTTATCTCCTACGAGACGTGAGGTCTCGCTTATGACGACTCTTTCTCTTCACAGCCTAGCGATTGGCGTTGCTTACATTGTAATATATTTTTATAACATAACAATACACTTTCTTTTTTTTCCTTTTTTTTTTTTTACTTATATGTATATTAAATATGATTAACGTACGCGATGTGAGAAATACGTGAATAGTTAAGTAAGATGCCGAAACCCACAGTTATCAATGAGGTAAGCTGGGTAGCTGCTCAGCGTCACAGCCAGAGGCCGCCCGCGCCGCCTTGCAGTGTAGTACACGATGTTTGTAGCACGCACGGAAGTGCAAACAGTCGTGTTATTTATTATATGTTATGAATTTAATATAAACACCCTGGTTACGTGTTCGCCAGTCTTACCTACTTACCGGCTCGGTTTGTAATCAATGGCAAAGTTACCGACATTTGACAAACACTTTCATCAAATAGACGTGTCGTAGTAACCTGATAATACCTTATAGTCCTAGAATTGGTTTTGCTTCTGACATAGCCATGGAGGTCACTCAGGACACAACAAAGCTCTCAAAGAGAGTAGAGTCAAAGCTATTAATTTGGCTCGTATCTACTCATAGATCCTAATCGAAATAGAAAAATAATAGTTTAAAAAACTAAAAAACACGCTTTAAAAACCAAACTAAAAAAGGAGAAAATAATTTAATTCAATTAAAAAGCGTGGGGTGCTTTTTGAGGTATTTTTACAATAAAATAAAAGCTGTGTGGCAGGTAATTAACAAAGAAACTGGAAACACAAAACAACGAGATCAGAATGAGTTAGCTCTGAAAATTGACAATGAAACCATTTCAGATAAGTTAAAAGTTGCGGAGACTCTTGAAAATTTCTTAACCAACATCCCAATAGAGGTTACGAAATGTCTCCCCTCATCATCTGTATTAGCTGAATCTCTTCTTAAAGAAAACTTCAGTAAGGACATTCCAAGTTTTGAATTCAAACCCATCTCTATTGCCACAATTAAAACAGCATTTAAAAGTCTTAACATAAAAAAACACTGAAGACTTATGGGGGATTTCCGTTAAGGTTATTGAAAATATCATTGACACAATTGCCCCTGTCCTAACAGGCATATTTAATCAATGTTTATACAGCGGTACGTTTCCTGACTTAATGAAACATAGTAAAGTAGTACCAATTTTCAAATCGGGTAGTAAGAGTGATCCCTCTAATTATAGACCTATATCTGTGCTTCCAGCATTGAGCAAAATTTATGAAAAAATCATGCTAGACCAGATGTTGTCACATTTTAACTCAAATGGGATTTTACATAGTCGACAGTTTGGTTTCACGAAAGGTAGGTCGACGACTGACGCGGGAGTAAAACTCATCAGTCACATTTTGGAATCCTGGGAGAGTTCTCAGGATGCGATTGGCATTTTCTGTGACCTCTCAAAAGCGTTTGACTGCGTTGACCACAATACACTGATCTGTAAATTACACCACTACTTTCCTCCTACTTATCAAACAGGCAGCAAAAAGTAAACGTTAACGGGGCGACATCCTCGGGGTCTCTAGTTAGGATGGGCGTGCCTCAAGGTTCAATTCTTGGTCCTTTTTTATTTCTAGTTTATATTAATGACCTTCCCTATCTGATGGCTAACTTCTCGGATATAATTTTATTCGCTGATGACACTTCTCTTATTTTTAGAATAGATAGAAAAGATACAGATGTCTTACATGTCAACGAAAGCCTAGCTGTTCTATCGAAATGGTTTGCTGCTAATAATCTTTTACTCAATGCGAACAAAACTAAATGTCTTAAGTTCTCGCTACCAAATGTACCCCAAGTAGGTCTAAATTTAAAACTTGATGGCAAGAAACTAGATGCTATTTCGGAAACTGTATTTTTGGGAATTACTTTAGATTCAAAACTGCAATGGGGTGCCCACATTAGAGCGCTTTCAAGCAGATTAAGCTCAGCTGTTTACGCAGTAAGAAAAATAAGGCAGTTGACTGATGTAGCTACAGCTAGGTTAGTATACTTTGCTTATTTTCACAGTATTATGTCTTATGGCGTTCTGCTGTGGGGATCGGCAGCGGACGTAGATTCAATTTTTATTTTACAAAAGAGGGCAATCCGCGCAATCTATAAAATGGGGCCTCGCGAGTCTCTTAGAAACAAATTCAACGAAATTGGTATACTTACTCTGCCTACTCTTTATATTCTAGAAAATATCTTGTATGTTCGCAAAAACTTCGGTCTTCTCAAAAAAAGATGCGATTTCCATAATCTAAATACACGTAGTAAAGATGAAATTGTGATTCCAAAATTTAGATTACTTAACTAAAACTAGCAAGTCATTTCTAATAAACAGTATCCGCTTCTATAACAAGTTGCCAAAGTCGGTCCTAAACGTGTCCTTATCAAAAAAGCATATTATAAGATAAAAGACTACGTTGAAGACAGGGAAGTTTGGCATTAATTCCTTCTGCACATGTGGCTTCCCTGGTACCTCATTAACAGCAAAACCGTGTGAAAATCTATTAACTGCTCCCAAATTGCAATGTTAATTTTTTTTCTTTTTATTATTTTTTTTACAATGTCTGACATATTCTCGTCATTATTTGACATTATACATCAATTTTACTACTATTTATTATTAGTGATTGTCATCGAAATCATGTCACTTGGTTCAAATAGATTCATTTTATATAGGTAGATTCTTTTACATATTGTGAATGAGAGAACGTTGTAGGCCTTAGAGACTAGATTTGTAGACGTTTTTTCTATTCTGTATTTTCATTCCTCTAAGTACCTGGTACTTATTGACTGGCCTGCACTGTCCTCCCATACCTATTATCACTGTAATTTGAAAACATTGTAAAAGCCAATTATTTTTAAAAGAGTAACCGTGGAGTTTCTTGCCGGCTCTTCTCCATAGGAAACGACAAATTGGAACCGTGCACCTAGCTTCTGACGTTTCATAAGTGCCCATGCAGGCTTATGTGAAATAAAATATTTTGATTTTGATTTTTGATTTTGACTTAATGTCAAGCACCCCACGCTTTTTAATTGAATTAAATTATTTTCTCCCTTTTTTAGTTTGGTTTTTAAAGCGTGTTTTTTAGTTTTTTAAACTATTATTTATTTTCTATTTTTTAGTTCTGCTAACTACAAAAACGTGTTTTTTTTTTTTTTAATTATTGAATTGTCATCGGTCCTCGACAAGTTTACAAAGTTTCAATGAAATCTGACCGTTTAAAGTGGGTCAAAATCGCGCTCAAAGGAGTCGGTTACATACAAACAAACAAACAAACCAACAAACAAACAAACATACAAGTGAAGCTAATATAAAGCGTGTAAAAAGTAACATTAACAAAACTCATGGTCAATAAAATAACAATTATCGGCCAATATCTACGTCAAGGTTTGATTTAAAATTAATTTATCAGTGTTATACAATATATAGACGGTATTGTTCAGACTCATGGCCGAATGATCAATAGGTATCTATTGACCAAAATTAATAAACCAATGTGGGGGGCGTACCGCTTTATCAACCAGTGATTCACACTACAATACAACAATGTAGGAAAATAATGAAAAAAAAAACTGATTAATTAATCAGTAAATTATTTTAATTTATTAAATAAAAACAGTTACTCTCAGCCCATAAATAGTTAGCCATATATATTGCTTTTTGATCACTTTTGCACGCCACCACCTTAAACGGTTAGATACTATCCGACTTATCGCACTAACATACAGTAGACAGATAAACGACTTATTGTAAACACGATAATCTCCTATAGCGGCGCTTCTCTAAGAATATTAATGACAATCGCTTATAGTTCACCTTGCACTTCATTCAGCAAGTCAAGAGAGCATTGATAGCGTATCTCGGTGTTGGGCTGTCGGTCGGGCGAAACTCTCGAGTTACGACAAGGTCGGCTGTCCAGTTGACTGCTGGCCCGCGCCAGTAATGGTCATAAGTCATAAGTAAGTTTTCGCAGAAAGAACGGACATTAAATGTTCACATCTGCGCCTGTTCTCCAATGGCACAGGATTAATCACCCGACGACGGAGGTTTTTTTTTTCATTCTAGTAACGTGTACCTAGTCACGAACCGTGGTAATTAAAGGACTGCATGTTTGGAAAATGATGTACAGTATGAAATAGAAGACGATATTCTAATAAAATTATTCCAGTGGCGAGTAAGATACACGAGCGTCTGTAGTAAAGCATAGTTATTGCGAGGGTCGTCCTTAATTGTCACGGTACGACCGTACGACATCGTTTCCATAGCTACTGGGCTCCTTAGTTATAATGATTCCCCGCGGAATCTTACTACGTTCAAACTTCAAACTACGGCAATATCGTGTTTTTTAGAAACCAATGTAACGGTAAGGAATCAAAATGTCATAATATATTCTGTATGTTCCAAGACAATTTGTCAATGTTATCAATACGATATTAGCAGATTTCGTGTGTGATTGACGTGGTTACGAGTAAGGAATCGTTAAGTGGTCATAGTGGATTCAGGCCCTGTCTTGTGAGGCAGGCCGTGTTCTCTCACAGCAGGATAATGCGGCCCACCTCACTGATAACACTGACATTCGGAAACTTGTTCGGTATTCTTTAATGCATCGATTCAAAGGAACTCACAAGCTAGATTAAGGAAATAATGTTTAAAGCACCAGACAAAATCAGAAGTCCATTTCACACACTTCTCCGTTCTGCTACATTAGATACTATAATCACATGCTCACATCGACACACCAACCACGGGGTTGGCGTGTATGAAGAACGGTCTTCATAGTTAAGTAGGTATGAAGACAGTAGTATCGTGTTTGGCTCATTAGAATGGTATAAGTTATATTAAATACACATTTTATTTTTTTACTTTTTACTCGACTGCGCCAGAAGGAGGGTTATGTTTTTCGAGTGTATGTATGTTTGTATATTTCTTTGGCACGCTCTGTAGCCTAAACGGCTTGATCGATTTCAGCTCGAGAGGTGCCGTTAGATTCGTCTTAATTGTGAGAGTGACACTGGGTATAAAAAAATAAACATTTATTTCAGATATTATCCATAAAGTCCGATTCAAAATTAAATAAAAATAACATCAAAATTAAAGCCGATTTTTGGGGCCATATTGTATATTCAAAAAACATTTTTTTTTTCTCAAAACCTATTGAGTGGGGTATCAAACTAAAGAGGTGATAACACATAGGTCTCATTAACGTCATAAATAATTACATTAACTAAAAACTGTGTTTTTTTACAAAATCAAAAAACCCGACAGCCTAAAAAGTGAACTTTAATTAAAAAAGATGTAAACAAGAAACTTGTTGTAAAAGGATGACAATTAGACTGAATACTATAGGCAATCTTATGCAGTCGGAGGCAATAAAGGTCTTTATTGTTTAATTTAAGGGAGCTTTCATATTTTTCTTGAATTTGAGCGTTTGACTTGAGATGTGATGAGTGATTATGGTTTAGATATAGCCAAAAAATAAAATATGTCCGAGAAAATTTCATTATTTGTCGAGGGAGCGTTCTAAAAAAATATTTCAAATTTGTTTACATAAGTCAGTAAAAACCTTGTCTCGGCAAAGGATGTTTCATAAAATATTACTTTCGGGCATTTTTTGATGCTTTGTTACATGGATCATATAATAGTTTAGTAATTTATAAAATGTCTGTGGTAGGACTGTACCTTGTTATTTAGAACGCTTATATAATTTTTTTATGTTTCATACAGTAATACACCAAAAATAATTCCGTAAAACAGATAATTCATGAAAATTTTCGTCTGGAATTATATTTTTTATCTATGAATGTTTAATCGAAATTCAAACAAAAAATATTACATAACTAAGGTTAGTAAACTTACTTGAAAAAAAAAACAGTATTTAAAAGTAAAAAGATATTTATATACAATTGTTGAATGGCACGCTATGAATCAGTAATAAATCTCGGGACGCGCGGAGTCCGCGCCGGTTTGTTCCCAACATCTGCTGCGCGCGGGCAAACGCAACCGTTCCAGACCGGCGGCGGCGCGGCGGCGGCGGCGGCGGCGGCGGAGGCCCAACTTGAACTCTAGGCAGTCGGGTTTTTGATTTTGTAAACTATCATTTTTTTTTGGGTTTAATTTGTGTTGAGGGTTTTTTAAATGTTTAATTTTATTACTTTTTAGCCGACTTCAAAAAGGAGGAGGTTATCAATTCGTCGGACCCTTTTTTTATTTTTTTATGTATGTGCCCCGATTACTCGAAGATGGCTGGACCGATTTGGATTTTGTTTTTTTTGTTTGAAAGGGTATACTTCCCAGGTGGTCCCATGATCATCAAGTCAGGATCTGATGATGGGATCCTGGAGAAATAGAGAGAACTCTTCAAATTTTATAGGCACACGAAGCGATTTGGGTATTTTTTGGAAGAGTACTTTCTTGGAGTGGTCCCATTTCAATTTGGTGAAGATCTGATGAAGAACTTTGGAGATAGGCAACGGAACTCCTCAATAAATGATAGCAAATGGACTAGGATTGCTGAAATCTCATGTCTGTCTATTGCTTACACCAGTTCATAACATAACATCACGCCGGTATGCTGTGAAGGGGTAAGCACATGTGGATCACTAAAAAGTGAAAAATAAAAACTTTTTCCAAAAAAAAAACAACCGACTTCCAAAACAACACTAAAAAGTGAAAAATAATTTTAATTTCGGAAGGCGGTGACAAAAAATTCAAATACAGCTCCAAAGACACCGACTTCCGAAATTAAAGTTATTTTTGACTTTGTAGTGTTTTTTTGGAAAAAGTTTTTTCTTTATGCCTATTACGCTTCAATACTGTTTATAAATGAGTGAAGTGGCTTGTGGCTAAGTAATAACAGCCGCACGGGTCGATCGATCAGGTTAAGCTACGCTTGCCGCGGTTGGTCCGAGGATTGGTGACCATCTTTATATACCAAGACCCCTCCGTGCCTCGGAAAGCACGTTAAGCCGGTGGTCCCGGCTGTCATTCGTGGATCTTTGACAGTCGTTACGGGTGGTCGCCCGAAAGCCTGACAACCTGAAGTCTTACCAAAGGGTATCGTGTTACCCAGTAACTGGGTTGTGGAGGTCAGATAGGCGGTCGCTCCATGTAAAATACTGGTATTCAGCTGCATCCGGTTAGACTGGAAGCCGACCCCAACATAATTGGGCAAAGGCAGGCAGATTGACTGTTTACAAATGAGTTTTTTGTACAAACATCTGAAACGTTTTTTTTCTACTTTCTCAGAATTCTAAACAAAATCTTAATGTAACTCGAGCGACTTACTTTTACGCAATTAAGCGCATGCCTAGCCTTCATCAGCAACATTGTAAGACCGCAGCATAAATTACAATAAGCAGGGGGCATAACGAAACCAGTATAAAAACATTAAAAACTTAACGCTGCAAACATAATTGTCAAACAATATAATATCAAACTCATAAAAAAGAAACAATCGGCTCAATAACTATAAGTAAATGAAAGGCGAGGACATTATTGATTGCTGTGTCAGCGCCCAGCGAAGCGCACAGCGTGTTTTTATATGAGCCAAAGAAACGGTGGCATTGTTCTACACTTACTTGCGAATGTCCACAATAGTTACTTCAAGGATTGGATACTACAATTATTATGTAGATGTAGGTCAGTATTTTGTTTAGTTAGTAAAAACTGCTACTCAGGTGACTATCTATCATGTCATCGGTCCGTTTTTTTCGCTGCATGGGCGCCATTCGAGCGTCTCGAAGTCATGTTAATGACTTAGTGACGCACGCTGTACACCGCAAGTGAATCAATATGCCACCAAACAACTTTCATCACTCATTGTTATTCTAGCAGCACTTCCATTTAAACAGCGACTTGTTATTTGTTGGACACACACTGTCGGCAATAAGACATGAGCGACACAAGTGGATGTGGCACACTACTTAAAAGTGAAGAAGAAAAGATGTGGATGAGGAACAGATGTCCGAAGTATCAGGAAGTACCCAAGGCCGGCAAAGAGAAACCAGTTCCCGTGCCAAGACTCAGTCTTAAAACAAAAACTTAAGACTGTTGTATTTAGTTGCTAATCCTCCAAAATATTACAGTTTAAGTTTTCTTCAGGAAACGATTTACTAATATTTATTAAACAATTCTGTTACTTTCAACAATACCAATTATGTTCAACTGGTAAGAACATATGAACAACATGAAGGTACGAACCTAGAATAGGTGAGAGACGCAACGCGTAATTAATAATATACCCGGCAGGTATTAAAAGAAATGGCATGCATGGCATGCTGCGAGTGGTCTATATTTACACGGGGTAGACAGGTAATGAATGGCTAGCGGCACGAGTGCAACCACTAAGCGCGAAAGCGAAGAATTGCCCCGATATCACATGTCGCCCACCAGGGCCTCAAGTCTGCTATTACAATAGTGTCAGAATGGTCTATCATTGATTTCATAATTGTTGATTTTGACAAGTTTGGTAATCTACTAATATAATGGCGTCATTAAGACTTTCCAATGGTCAGCCACTGACACTCCATTGAAAGAAATGGCATTCAAAAAAATCAAAAATCAAAATATTTTATTTCACATAAGCCTGCATGGGCACTTATGAAACGTCAGAAGCTAGGTGCACGGTTCATTTATTGGTAATCTCATACATAATGACAAATGAAGGACTGACTTTTAAGCGGTAATCTGCTAAAATTTTGACAGTTCCTTTGATCAGTGACCTACCATTAGAAAGTCGTTGTGCAGACATTGCTTTTAATTCGTTACGAGTATCGTGTTTGTGGAATATTTATTGAATGGAGACGATGTATTCACTACGAGCAAATATTCTCGAGCCAGCCAACGCAGTGGATGTTACAGAAAGAAGATGGGCGGAATGCAGAAAACGTTGTCGAGCCCGTCGCTTGACGAGAATGAATACACACCCCTTTATTGACATTCCCGAGGCGGAATTTGTAAAAACGTTTCGCCTTGGAAAGGACTCAGTAAGGGGGTTAATTGAAGAACTCATTCCCCTTATGGCCAGACCGCGTCGAAACGATAGCGTATCGGCAGAAATGAAGGTGCGAAAAATGAAATTTACATTGATTTATTATTCTATGGAGCTATACACGAAATAGGTTGATTAATGTTATATTTTTTATTGTAGATTCTTATTTTAATCTGAATCTGAATCTTGTGCTATTTATTGCACTTGCATTTTATGCATCAGGGTCCTACCAAAATTTGATTGGACAGAGTGCCCTCCATAATGCCTCACAAATTACTGTGTCAAGAGCAATTAATCAATCGTCAGTACGTTACCGGTTAAAACACTCAAATGAAAATAAATACATAACAAAACACCGGCCGCTAGAAATAAAAACAGATAAACGTCAGTATTTCAGTAAGCAGTAATGTCACATTTGACTTTTGACAGCTAAACAGGTAAAATATTATTGAGTTGGGAGATTTTTGCTATTTACGAACTTCTTACTACTTCAGATTGCTTATATTATAACACTAATCAATAATATGTAAAGATATACAAGATGTAACTTAAATAGCGCACAACCTGTTAAGGGGTTATTGTGCTCATCATTATCAACAACTTTTACTATGGCACCAAACCTGAAATCGCGAAACAAAATCAGCTGTTCCATAAACTTGTATTCGCATAAATCGTCAAAATGTAGGGAACAGCAGATTTTTTTTTTACGATTTCAGGTTTGGTCCCATAGTAAAAGTTGTTGATAATGATGAGTACAATGACCCCTTAAGAGGTTGTGCGTTATTTAAGTTACACCTTGTATATATATAAATGAAATCTGGCATGAACAAATGTTCAAATTTAGTAGTAGTTTTTCGAAAATCATTTCTACTAACGGGTTTTATAATAATGGCAATACGACAATGCATTATAACACAATTCTATTACGACACCATTGACCGACCAATGATCGACCATTATGAATTTAGCAGATTACGAACTTTTAGCAAAATGACAATGGGATCGTGTTGGAATGACGAATTTATAAAAATAGCAGACTTGGGCCCCAGGCCATCATACAGCGAGGGAAAACAATAACAATTGCAAATGATTGTAATATTTGACATTATAATTTTGTATAGGAGAGCCAAAAACTGTCTAGCATAGGAAAACTTTCCTTTTCGAAGTTGCTAAAAACCTAATGCCCGCCTCTTCATGGTCATATACAAGGTGTTCAGGAAAACTGAGGTGCTTTGTGTCAAGAATTGTTGGTCGCTGTGATTAACTCAAGACAATGTTTGTGTTCTTTCACCAGAATTAGCCTACCCACTGACAGGTTATATCATTATGTTATTTCATATAATTGCTTATTTTATCTGACTGTATAATTCAGTTTTCCTTTTTCTTTTTTCATTTGTTGTTGACTTAATCTACTCATTACAATGTTTTTTTAATGAGTAGTATTGCAATATGTAGTTAGCTAGCTACCTCGACAATTCATGATTATTCTTGCCAGTGCAACCGGCAGCAAGTTCGTCATGCTCCCTTAGATGTCACTGTTTGCGGTAGCGTCGGGGGTCGGGTTGCCTCCTTCCCTCAAATTTGGCGAGGGGGGTAATGGCTGATCTTTGCGTTATGCTCGTGAACGGGTGCTGCTCGTGGTGACTGGTCGTCTTGCTGACCATGGTTTTGTTATTGTTAATTGTATTAAGTTTTTATTAATTTTAGTCCAGAGGTCCTAGTTTAACTTTTGTTACTTTAAGTTGCAGCTACATTTGCATAATGCAGAATTGCATATGTAAGCGGGCATGCCCTTTATGCCTGAGGCTATTATTTAGATTGGAAGTTCTGTTTACGTTTTATTTTAATTTTCTATTATTTTTAGTTTTCAATTTTTGATGGTATATTGGCGTGTGCTAGCTGACATATATGGCAAATTTTGTTTTTTTTTGTGTTTCGTAATTTTTATTACCTATTACTGTATAGAATCAAGTTCTTCTAACTTAACAGACAGCTGTGCTGCTGGGGAGTTTGTTCCGCTACTTCTTCTTCCCAGCTAAAGCACTAGGAAGTTGTGAAGGGCGGGCGTTTTGGGGGGACTGTCTTATGTAATTTTATTTTGACGTTCAAAAAGAGCTGACTCTCAGCCTAGTTTGAATAAATGACTTTTGATTTTGATTTTGATTGCTGCGGCTGGCGCGGCCGCTATAGAGACCCGCCCTAACATGGGGGCTAGCTAATTCAATATCGACGAACTGACGGCGAGTACCCCAGTCCCTGTGCAGTACTGCCCACCCTTTATGCATTAATGCACGTGCGTCATTATATTTTTTATGTTTTGCGTATGATATCGTGATGGCAACCGACGCAAGTGGGCCGTTCTCACGGCGACAAGTGACATCAGCCGTTACAATTGTACGTCGATGTGAAACCGGCGGAGTTACGGAGTGTATCACAACTCATGTAATAGTTAATGGCGCAGTAATCTGGATCGCGTTTCATGCGAGTGAAAGTGCAGGAAATACGGCACACGCCGGTGCCGCGGTGGATGGCCGGCAAATGGCCGCGGGGGGCTACGAATCGAGGATTACAACCTACAACCAATTGCGACCACCACAAGCGCAGCGGCGGCGGCGGTGGCGGTGCCAAATGGACAGTACAACAATGCATTGTCTACACTTCTGTCGTTCACATCGGTTCCGCTGCCCAGTGCGGCCAATAAGTGCGTATGTTCTTGATTTTAACCGACTTCAACAAAAGAAGGAAGTTCTCAATTCGTCTGTACTATATATTTTTATATAGGTTCATCATTCATAGGGTTTCATCTATTGTGGACCGATTTAGAAAATATTTTTTCATTTGGTAGAGAAAGATTGCGCGGTGCTCTCATATAAATTTTATTAGCTTTGCTTCGGTGGTTTTTGAATTAGCTTCATTAATCTTCAAAATTCATATTAGAATTAGCGCCACATAACTCATAAATGAATGAAAACTTGATTTCAACATTGAGCAATACACTCAAAAACTCATAAAGCAGAAGCCACCTAGGCACATATTGCCGCGAATCCGCAACGAATGCTGTGGGACTGCATTAATTACCACGCCTGCCACTCTAATTAATGGCAGACATTTGAGATTTTCATTGCAAAGGTACTAGTTTCGCGTACCGGAAGACGTAAAGTTAGTAGAGTAGGCCTCCCACAAGATGGACCGATGACCTTGTGAGGGCTGCAGAAGTCCACTGGATGCGGGAAGCACAGGATTGCTCGAAGTGGCGGAGCTTGGGGTAGGACTATGTCCAGCAGTGGACGTCTTTCGGCTGAAATGATGATGATGATGATAGCAAAGGTTGATGCCCCTATTACTTGTTGTACTTTCTGGTACAATCAGCACATTATGTATAATTTAAAAATGACGTATACATTTGTTCTCTGATACCCTGTTGGTAGAGTTGCCAACTGTACTCAAAAATACAGTATTGTACTCTTTTTCTTATGGGTGTACTCTATAATCTTTAACACTTAATAGAGTACGCCAAAATACTATACTCTTTGTTCATAAACTGAGTTTTTGAGGTAAGTGATTTCGTTTTTCTGCGGTTTTTCTATATTATCCACTGTGAGACTTGACTATTTGTCGATCATGAATGTGAAGTGTCGAAAACAGAGGAACTGGGCTTTATATAATTTATATCGATTAAAATAAGCTCCTGATCTTACATTAACGTCGAGATAAGATGTCTGGAGTCCTACAATTCTTGTAAAATCAATAAAAAAAAAAATGTTCTCACAAAGAGTGAACATACATAAACGGGAAATGAATAAATGGTACTCTATTTAATTAATCTGTACTCTTTATTTACTTTCTCTGAAATCAAAAATAGTCAACTTTTTCTAGAAAAAGTTGGCACCCCTACCTGTTGGTAACAGTAGCATCCGAACGGTTTTCTACAAAATCTAGAATCTAATAAAACGTATATCTAAGCATGATTCTGTAATGGGCCAAGATAACTGCGATATCATTGTCAAAACAAACTTAGTTATCACGAGTTAACACTTTGCTTTTGGAACCGTTACACATACCTACAACTAATATTTCGTGTCCAAAGGACACTAGGAAGCGACCTTGATGTTATCACTGTGTCTCAGAATGATCTCACATTGTGAATACGCCAACCTTTCAGGGGAAAAGAATATAATATGTGAAGCAACACCGTGTCTTTCCGATTAGATCATCATAGGGTTCTTCACATTGACTCAGAGAGCCATATTATATTCTTACACAAGTTTAGCGAACGATACACGGAATCTTACGGTGTTGGGGCTCCTAATCTTGTGTATAGTTAGCACATGTACTGTACAACTTAATCTCTAGTAAAATACATATGTAGTTAGCTAATACTTATGTCCAATTCTTTCGGCCGTCGCAGGGGCGATATGTCTTTCCTAAATGCGAAACAAAGTAATTTGGGTGTTCCCCGGTGGCTCAAGGTCTGTCCAGCGCAGGATACCTGTATCCTCGCTGTAAGGAGGATGTGTATCCGTCGCGTCTGCCCACGCCTGCCCGCTCGACGGCGACTGACCGCTGCCTCATAACACTTGGCCTCATAACGCGCCATGACCTTGATTGCCCACTGAAGGACGATAATTGGATAAGTCGAGTTCCAAATAATCCTTATTCGATGATTACCGACTGATTTTATTTGGGAACTGGGCTTTCGACAGGAAACCTATCAAATCGAGTTTGGACGGCATGCTTAGTTATCTCGTAACTTCATGTATTATTCGGGATTTCGTGAAGTACGAATACGTACGAAGAAAGGTCAGCTCTCAATCTCCGAAACGGCCAATTTTGATGAAAGGAGTCAGAGAGTTAGTTTTTTTGTTCAAAATCAAAATATTTTATTTCACATAAGCCTGCATGGGCACTTATGAAACGTCAGAAGCTAGGTGCACGGTTCAATTTGTCGTTTCCTATGGAGAAGAGCCGGCAAGAAACTCCACGGTTACTCTTTTAAAAATAATTGGCTTTTACAATGTTTTCAAATTACAGTGATAATAGGTATGTGAGGACAGTGCAGGCCAGTCAATAAGTACCAGGTACTTAGAGGAATGAAAATACAGAATAGAAAAACGTCTACAAATCTAGTCTATAAGGCCTTAAACGTTCTCTCATTCACAATATGTAAAAGACCTATATAAAATGCATCTATTTGAACCAAGTGACATGATTTCGATGACAATCACTATAGTCGAAAGTAAAATTGATGTATAATGTCCAATAATGACGAGAATATGTCAGACATTGTAGAAAATAAAAATTAACATTGCAATTTGGGAGCAGTTAATAGACTTTCACACAGTTTTGCTGTTAATGAGGTACCAGGGAAGCCACATGTGCAGAAGGAATTAATGCCAAACTTCCCTGTCTTCAACGTAGTCTTTTATCTTATAATATGCTTTTTTGATAAGGACACGTTTGATGTGAGTTTTAAACTTTCCATCGCTAAGTTCTGTAACCGACTTTGTCAACTTGTTATAGAAGCGAATACTGTTTATTAGAAATGACTTGCTAGTTTTAGTTAATCTAAATTTTGGAATCACAATTTCATCTTTACTACGTGTATTTAGATTATGGAAATCGCATCTTTTTTTGAAAAGACGTAAGTTTTTGCGAACATACAAGATATTTTCTAGAATATAAAGAGAAGGCAGAGTAAGTATAATTATCAATTTCGTTGAATTTGTTTCTGAGAGACTCGCGAGGCCCCATTTTATAGATTGCGCGGATTGCCCTCTTTTGTAAAATAAAAATTGAATCTACGTCCGCTGCCGATCCCCACAGCAGTGTTCAGTGATTATGCACACCAAAAATTGTGGCGTCTTTTATGAAACGTATATTATTTTTGCCTTATAATCTCTAAATTACAGTGGTAGTTATAATTTTTATACTTCGTCTAACGGGAATACTGAGAAATACACTCATTACCTTAAAAAATCATGGCTTGGAGATTCTTTGACTTTGAACCCCGGGGCACGACAAAATTTGTATCGACATAACACGCGAGTGAAGCCGCTTGCGGAACCTAGATAAAAGGTACCTTCAACTTATAGTCCAATACGTTTCAATAACTTGTATTATAATTGAAAAAAAACATCGCAAAATCACTCAAGAGTCACGTTTGAAAAGCCGATCTACATTTCACCAGAACGTACCGTGACCGTTGCTCTAACTGTCGGCTGTTCAGATGCATTGTCAAGCAGAGCATAAAATAATGATGAGTTGGATTATAGCCGAGGGTTCTAAGGACAATGGCTGCATACAGTCACGCGCACATGCGAGGCACGTCGGACATATGCGCCGCTTCGAACCCATTATTACGATTATCATACACCATCGCGCCAACGCATCATCATAACCGTTATTATAGTTTATTTACAACACTTAATAAAAAGTTGTCGTTTCAAAACAGCGCGGAGTAAAATTTAAACACTGATCCAAGAATCTGTTCGAAGTTTGTGACCGAGGAAACCGGAACTTGTTGTCGAATCAAAGCGCAAAATAAAATTTGCTAGCTAGCTTTTCCTATTAACTCAGTGTTTAGAAGTCCATTGCGTCTAGATTAAGAGATCAGGAACTGATTCGAATTAATAAATTAAGAATTATTGTTTTTAAGAATAGCTCATAAAATTGTCCATGAGCCACATGTTATCCTGCACAGCTACTAGTGCACTTCACAGCCTCTCAATCAAGTGTGCTTGAGAGTGGCTATCGTAGCAGCGGCAGCGTGCCACGCGTGCCCATCAACATTCTGCGCACGTGCGGCACACATCGCCCGCTTCCGAACCTTATCATTCACCAATGCGAGCATCGATTTTATTTGTTTTGTTTTCATGCCCCACAACGCCATATATTTTTACCTTCAAAACTAAAGTGTGACACACCGAATTTGCATCTATAAAAATCCGGAACACATAGTACAACAGGACATCTAATGTAAGTAATCGATTTTATCGAGATTGGTCGACAAAGGCGAGAAGAACAAACGAGCGATCCAATATTGTAGTCTGTGAGTGCTTGAGTTGGTTTGTTGTGTCGTGATGTGAGCACAATGAGTCGCCATTGAGCGGCAACTGGGTCGCTGCTGGCACAATGGATGCTGCTCAGAAGCATCTCAATGGGCGGCTACATCGGGTGATGTCACAGCGGATGCGGAACAATGGCCGCTACAATTAGCGTCGCGTGTGTGCGCCTGCCCATCGGACGTAAACATTGAGCGTGGGCCATGCGTATACAAATTCGTGCATCCATCAAATTCACTGAATCGAAGCGATCACTGATCTCACTGAATGAGCCATCCTGTTGGGGTACTCAACAACTCAGTACTCACATACCGATATGCCGAAGTTCTCATCAAATATTGTGAGCGGTGATTATGGTGTTTGTACTCCTCGTTGCCAGTCACTATCAATACTGACTGCTAACTGCCTTGTCACTCCCGCAGTCTCGCAGAATTCTACAAAACCCTCCATTTTTTTAATTTCGATTCTAGCTATGAGAGAAAACTGTATTGGTAACTTTAAACGTCTAAGCAAAATCTCTGAAGAATTTTAGTTGGGTATTGTGGTTTTATCAAACGATAAAACATAATTGAGTAAGTAAACACTTACTCAACTTTTATTTGCCTAATTATCAAATATGATTTTAATTACTTGTAAATTCCAATAGCGAAGGACGGTTTTAATGGGGCATGAATGTGGCAATCGATAACTGTGAGAGCGTTAGGTAAATAACGTGGATGCCAGAGTTGCGAGGAAGCGGCGGTGTTGCACCTGCGCCAGCGTCGATTTGCGACACTTCCCCGCGAACGCACGCGATGTGTCCACGATGCACTTATCGGGCGCTAATCTAGCATTTCTTGGAGTTTAATGAACTATAATTAAAATTTATCTAGTTACACAAGCGAATTAATAGCCCAATACGGGCTATGAATTTCGCGCAAACACGCAAACACAAGCGAATACTTGATCGCAGTGTCTGCAAAGCATACGTCGCATGTTATAGATATTCGTAACTTAGAGTCAGCCTCAAGGTACAATTAGACACAAATATAAAGTATTGATTAAAACAAACATTGTACAGGTACAGGTCGCGACTCACGAGTACAACAACCTCCAGTGACTAGTGAACAAGGCTCATGACCATTTTTCATTGTAATTATGATTAATCTAGAGCTACCGAGCGTGGCCGGCGAAAGTGCCGACAGTGTCGGGCGTGCTCCCATTGCGCCTGCAGCCTGCACACCGAGTCACCAACATCAATACATGCCACTCCCTTTTTGGAGGGCCTTGACATTCGCATTGAATTCCACGTCCTGGCCTACTTTAAATTAGCTTCACAAACGTGAAATCAGCGTAAGAATTCCAATCATGATATTGTCGATAATACTTGCTATACTTAACTTGATAAGATTGAGAGTATTAGAGCAATTATTTCGCGAGTGGGGCTAGTGACTGTTAGGACGACGGCAGTTTAGTCAAGTTGTCGACTCGGTGTGCCCTTAATTACGTTTCCGTATTAACGCAGCGAGCAATCAGGCATGCGCGTGCGCCGCCCGTAAGGAACATCACTAACTTGACGTTTTGACAACTGCCTGATAATAATTTTATTATTAATCGTATGTATGCTTGGATTGGTAACGATCACGAAGGCCCCGTGTCTCCGGTATTGTTTTGTACTCTCAAATTCAATTCAATCAAGCATTTTCAATTTCTTTATTGTACTTGAAGGTCCACCAAGCCTGAGCTGTTGAGAGAGATTGAGAGGTTCTATGGACAGTTATACACGTCAACAAGAAACCCCGTTACGAATCTGGCAAACGACCCAAGAGCTAGATTGACCCGATACTATACTGAATACATCCCGAACGTCAGCTTGTACGAGATTAGGATGGCTCTGAAGCAGCTCAAAAACAACAAGGCGCCGGGTGATGACGGAATCACGGCCGAACTCCTAAAGGCCGGCGGGAAACCGATTCTTAAGGCCCTCCAGAAGCTATTTGATTCCGTCATACTCGAGGGCAAAACGCCACAGGCATGGAACAGAGGTGTGGTGGTATTTTTCTTTAAGAAGGGTGGCAATGCCCTTCTAAAGAATTGTAGGCCCATCTCACTTCTGAACCATGTCTACAAGCTGTTCTTCAGAGTCACCACGAACCGTCTGGCGCGCAGGTTTGACGACTTCCAGCCTCCCAAACAAGCCGGGCTCCGTAAATGTTTTAGCACCGTAAACCATATACATACGCTGCGGCAGGTTATACAGAAAACCGAAGAATATAACCTGCCTCTCTCTTTAGCGTTTGTGGACTACGAAAAAGCCTTCGATTCGATCGAGACGTGGGCTGTACTGCAGTCCCTCCAACGGTGCCAGATCAATTATCGGTACATCGAGGTGTTGAAGTGTTTGTACGAAAACGCCACTATGTCAGTCCAACTCCAGGGCCAGACCCCGAAACCTATCCTTCTGCAGCGTGGTGTTAGATAGGGAGGCGTTATCTCTCCGAAACTGTTCACCGCTACACTGGAGGATGTCTTCAAGGTTCTGGACTGGAAAGGGGCTGGCATCAACATCATTGGCGAGTACATCACTCACCTTCGGTTTGCCGATGATATAGTTGTCATGGCTGAGACCATGGAGGACCTCAGTACAATGCTTGATGACCTCATTAGAGCTTCCGAAAGAGTGGGTCTTAAAATGAACATAGACTAGACAAAGGTCATGTCCAATGCCCGCGTAACAGCCACTCTCATAAAGGTCGGAGGCGCTACACTCGAAGTTGTGGATGAGTATGTTTACCTAGGAAAAACTGTCCAGTTAGGTAGGTCCAACTTCGAGAAAGAGGTCAATCGTCGAATCCGACTCGGTCGGGCAGCGTTCGGAAAGCTACGCAATATCTTCTCTTCCTACATACCGCAGTGTCTCAAGACGAAAGTCTTTGACCAGCGTGTGGTGCCATATGAAATCGAAACGTGGTCGCTCACAATAGGCCTCATAAGAAGGATTAAAGTCACCCAAAGGGCAATGGAGAGGGCTTTGCTTGGAGTTTCCCTGCGTGATCGAATCAGGAATGAAGAGATCCACAGAAGAACCAAGGTAACCAACATAGCCCGAAGAATTGCCAAACTTAAGTGGCAGTGAGCAGGGCATATTGCTCGCAGAACAAATGGCCGATGGGGCAGGAAGGTTCTGGAGTGGCGACCGCGTACCGGAAGACTTAAAATTGGAAGGCCTCCCACAAGGTGGACCGATGACCTTGCGAGGGCCGCAGGAGTCCGATGGATGAAGGAAGCACAGAACCGTTCGAAGTGGCGGAGCATGGGGAAGGCCTATGTCCAGCAGTGGATGTCTTTCGGCTGAAATGATGATGAAGATGATGACTTGAAAGTCGTGCCTTTGCAGTCAATGTCATTCAGTTACTGACAAGTAAACTTACTGGCATAAGGTGTAGTGTGGAAATCCAAACTACACTACACTATTTCTAATTGGACAGATTTGGATACCTACTCGTAGATTGAATTTACGACTAGGTCTTCAAAAGCAGGGAGGATTGAGTGGCTCGGAGCTGTCCATCATGAAAGGTAGGGCAGATAGTTCCATGACTGCACCTGGTGATATACGAAGCCTTTAAAGCTGGACTTTATCACCAAGGCCTTCGCTTTACATCTCAACATATGTGACCCTTACATAACCACAACGAGGAAATAATTTATTGCTAATTTGTAGTACATGCATTACTGATATTAATTATTCTTGGGACTATAGACTCACAAGATAAGGCAGCAAAAACAATCAATATAATACTCGGTATTATAATGTCGATTTCACATGATCACGTAGTACGTGAGTGCAACGTTGATTCAGTAACGGAGTATTGCAAAAATATAAACCTACTTAGCTTCATTAGCGATGACTAACTGAGTGATGACGCACAGTACAAAGAAAATGAAGCAAGAAAAAGTTTGAATCGGTAACTATGAGCACAAGCAGTTAGCGAGCGATATCTATATACTAGAACTAGATAGCAAAGATAGCTGACGCCGACCGGGTCGCTGTTACCAAATAGATTAGCGGCGAAATAATACCAGCTCTGCAGATAGCAATAACATTGTAATTGCATAACGTATTTTTATTGACACATCGAGCAATTACATTAATATAATTGCTCGATGTGTCAATATCGGCAAATTACAGAGTTGGCACCATCGGATGATTCATTACTGTTAAATGAAGTTAGGGAAGTATGTACAGCCGATTAATTTCCCAAGTCAAATATACAGGGGCACAGCAGGGGCCACAGCAGGGGACACTACAGGCAGGTTCAATATTGTGTTGTTGTTGTAAGTTAGCAGTATGCAACAAGGGCCGACTCTCAGGTCTCAGCCCTTCGTGATATTAATGTACGCTGTTACGTAGATTTTTTTTTACCGACTTCAAAAAGGAGGTTTTCCATTCAACTGTACTTTTTTTTTTCAATATATAAATGGCGTGCGGTGCTCCGGAAATTGTAGAACGATTTCGAAAATAAATATTTTATAATGTATAATTATTTTATAATTACTTGGGTGGTTTTTGCGATAACTTCAATACGTATTTAAGGTAAATTGATGATGTTATAATAACTTCCTGTCACTGCTCTTTACATAGCAAGTACACACATCAAAAAAAGTTTGCGATCACTTGTTACGGTAGATTATATTAGGTCTTTACCTATGAAATTGCCGTTTTGCAGTACTGGCCATTTCAAATCAATATAATTTTTGTTTGGGTAAGAATTCTAATTTCAAATTAATTTTATTTTAAAAACATGGATTTTTTTTTCCAAAAGTAGTCATTTGTTTATTGATTAGTGTTACATTTTCATCGCATTTCAATCTTTTTCGTCATCATGGATACGTTAAAAATTCGAGTAATTATGGAATATGAGTACCGTCGTGGCAGCAACGCAGCACAAGCGGCACGCAACATCAACGACGTTTACGGAGCTAACACTACAAACCAACGCACCACCTGTTATTGGTTTGCTCGCTTCCGTTCTGGAAATTTCGACCTGAAAAATGAACCTCGCGGTCGTCCGAAGACTTTGGTCGACAATGACGAATTAAAGGCGATTGTGGAAGCTGATGATACACAATCTACGGCTGAATTAGCAGCAGCTTTCGACGTTAGCGTCAAAACAATATTGGTCCATTTGCGTCAAATTGGCAAGGTAAAAAAGCTTGACAAATGGGTGCCCCACGAACTCAATGATCGTCAGCGCGAAGTACGCGTCGAGACGTGCCTTGCACTGCTCAACAGACACACAAATGAAGGAATTTTGAACCGCATTGTTACCTGCGATGAAAAATGGATTCTGTTTGATAACCGCAAGCGCTCAGCAAGTTGGTTGGATCCTGGTTCAGCACCTAAACAATGCCCTAAACGAAAACTTACCCCTAGAAAAGTGATGGTCACTGTTTGGTGGTCTAGCGCCGGTGTGATTCATCACAGCATCTTACCAAACGGGGTGAGCATTACTGCAGATGTGTACTGTGAAGAACTGAACACAATGATGGAGAAGCTGGCACATCTCCAACCAGCATTGGTCAATCGCTCGTCTCCGCTGCTCCTGCACGACAACGCGCGACCTCATACTGCACAGCAGACGGTCTCCAAGTTGCAAGAACTGGGGTTGGAAGCTCTCCGTCATCCGCCCTACTCACCAGACCTTGCGCCTACAGACTACTACTTTTTCCAGAATTTGGATAACTTCTTGGCGGGAAAAAAAATCAATACCCGAGAGGCAGTACAAAATGCCTTTGAAGAATTTGTTGCCTCCCGTCCAGCTGATTTCTTTAAGAAGGGCATCAATAAACTGCCACTGCGATGGCAAAGATGCATTGATTGCATGGGTGATTACTTCGATTAATACAAATAAAAAATACATGAAAAAAATTCGTTTAAATTTTTTCATACAAAACGGCAATTTCATAGGTAAAGACCTATTATTATGATTTCTTCTTTCTTTTAGATTGTTTATTTAAAAATACAGATTTAGAATATAAAACAACAAAACAGTTCAATTGTTTTTCCATATTAAAAGGCTTTCAGTCCTAGCTTAAGCTCTTTAAAAAATATGATTTAGTCAATTTTAACGGATTTAAAATACTTTTTCGCGGAAAGTTGTCATTGAAAAAATGCCAAGAGGATTATCAGAAGTTTTACGAGCAAGAATAGTAACTTTGAGGGAAGAAGGATACACCACGAGAGAAATAGCACGCAGAGTTGCTATATCCCAATCCTGTGTCGTGATCACATTGCAGAGGTACCACGGGATGGGTAATTTTGCTGACCGACCCCGCAGTGGTCGCCCAACTGTTTTGACCGCTGCCCAAAAGCGCTATATTAGATTGCTGGCAGCCCGTGACCCAACAATGTACGCTACTAAAATAAAAGCAGAAGTTCGGGCTGCCTCTGGGCTTGAAGTTAGCACTCAGACCATTGAATTGCTTGCACCAGGCTGGATTTCGAGCACGGAGGTCTTGGCGAGCTCCTCTGAATTCCCGGCAATGACAACGGCGGAGATTGCAGTGGGCTAGGCTTCGGCAAAATGAAGAAGAAAACATTTGGCAAAACTGTCTCTTCGTTGACGAATCGCGAATCAGTACTCATCCAGATAACCGACGTGTCCGTGTCTGGAGAAGACCAGGAGACCGTGAAAGGCAAAGAACTGCCACTGGAACAGTTCAGCAAGGCCGTAAATCGGTGTCCTTTTGGGGTGGTATTATGATTGGAGCTAGAACGCCTTTGATCCCGTATCGAGGCTTCATGACAGCAGACATGTATAAAGCAGTTGCTATTGATGTAATTGTCAGACCATTCCGAGTAAACCATGGGCACAAATTTGTACTGGTCGATGATAATGCGCCCGCCCACCGAGCTCAAGAGTCAATGCTGCTCTCCGAGAATACGACATCACAAGGTTAGACTGGCCTGCCGGCTCGCCTGACTTAAACCCAATAGAGCACGCGTGGGATGCTCTTAAGCGAGCTGTTTGGAACCGTCAGCCACGTCCCCAGACAGTGCCACAGCTCAGGGAAGCCGCTATTCAAGAATGGGACAGGTTACCCAAAGAAATGCTGGATAACTTGATTCTCAGCATGCCCAGGAGGATTACCGCATGTGTTCGAGCCAGGGGAGGAGTTATATTATATTGAATTTATTCCTGTAATTAATAAATTGTTGTTTAAGTTTGGTTAAACAGTCTTTTTTCTTTCTATCAAATTTGTTATAATTACATTATGATTAATTACTCAATTTCTTTTTATAAAAAAAAATCGACCTCCCATGCAAAATCAATAGTTAGCTGGTCGATTTTGTATGGGAGGTCCGATATTTTTTTTCATATTTCGACCCATGTTCCTTGGAGAAAGTTGTTCAATTTCACGGGTACTATCACCCTGAAAAATTTGGATGGTGACTAAAAAATAATTCTGTATACAAAATTTGCCTTTCTTAAATTTGATTTTTCATGAAATTGATAAGACTTAGGTATAAAATAAAAATATTACGAGTAACTACATGATATTTCCAAATTTTTTGTGGCACAGAAACACGATACATGAAAATTTTCTCGATAAAAAAACATCACGAAGTTACCTCTAAATTTCACGTATATTCAATTTGTACATAACATGCTAATGACTAATGGGATAAAAATGTGATGATTACTTGCATTACTACAAGGCGAACAAATTTGTGGAGGCATTTTTTTTTTACTTTTATTTTTGGTTTTGTAACGACTACAAGCTATTTGCACTTACGACGTTCTTAGTTCGAGGAAGAAATCAACTTCCGTCGCATGTTACGGGAACTTCAAGCATATTTTGGTTTCACAAATCTTTCGCCGTCGCTCTGTTGAGACGAGAGGACTGCGCATAAATTTTCAGCTGCGCTGAGATATAATTTATTTTCGTAATTTATCACATTGTAGAAAAGACACTGTGAAATATAAAACATAAAAAAACTAAGAAAACCACTTCCGAAACGATTATTAAAAACGTTAAGAATGCAAAAACTGAATAATTTCCGAGGGTAAACTACAAATATTATTTATCACAAATTGAGTTGTTGATATTTGTACACTCAAGATGATATACATTTGATTTGACAGATATACGTGGAAGCAGTAAGTATTACAAAGCAACTAGCCCTTTTGCTCAGCATTTCGGTCAATTTCCTTGCGGCAATAATTTACAATATAGGCCACTAGCCAATTTGAGATTTTATTGTTATTTAGTAAGGATCCAAAATTTTTTACTCGCGGACTCAACTATCTAAGGGTACCTACGGAGTGTGAAGTTCGGTGAAGCACACCAGTTTTTTACCTTACACAACATATTTTCTTTTTCATGTTAAATCAAAATTAAGTTGAAAGGTAAAAAAAGAATACTAAAGAAAAAGGAGATTGCCCGGTTTGTAAGGAAAGTTGGGTCCCAGTGGAAAATTGTTGTGCCCTGAAGATTTTTGTTTTAAATAATAGTAAAAACATAGTATTTTCATAATCAGAAACCATTTTTCATATTCACCCTGGTTCAAGAGATATCATTGTTTTTCTGTTGTAAAAATCTAGGTTATAATTAGAAATTGACATTTGCTCCTTATTCTATTTATAAATATCTCACAAAGAACAGCACTAATAGGAGTCAAATATCTCATAAAACGTAATGCACTCGAGGAACTTATTAACTCAACTCGGTAATAACAAAAAAAGCACGTAAAGATTACGGAATTCAAAACTCAACGTATCTAAACAAAGCAATCACCCACGTAACGTACCACAGAACGAAGTCTGTGAGTTCTGTGACATGCGCAAGTAAATGTCGCCAGATATTTTTTTTAATAATCTATTAATAAATCGTTATAGATCAATCGATAAAAAACTACTTTGTTATTAAGGGGTTTTCTAAATAAATATGGCTATAATTTTTGTGTTTTTTGCTTTTGTGAACATTTATTATTAATCAATGTAGGCTATTATGAATTTATGCAACCTATTATTGTCATCGTTCCATCGGTTTTACTCGCATCGACTATGAGCAGTGTTTATTTATCCAATAGTGTTCGTCATCAAGAATACTTTACATAAACTCATATTTGGCGTACACCTATTGTTGTTTATTTCAGATATATATGGTACAATAATACATAGATTTAAAAAGGACAGGGTTAACATCATTCTACCTCATCGTCGTAAAACAAAATGCTAACACAGAGCGTTGAAGTTGTCAAACGTTGAGATCTAATTGAAATGTAAACTGCCCATAAGTTATATATACTTAATTAAAAATATTTGTTTTTTTATAGTTTAATCATCGTTTTATTTTGATATCGTATACTCAATTGATTAAAAGATGGGATTAGTTATGTAATTCTTTGATACCTGGCAACTTTTTTTTGTATACCAATCAAACCACAGACTACATTGAACTGATTGAACCAAACGGATGTCGACGTAATGTTTAACTTTAACTTTATTCCCAGGGTGAAAGAAATAGTATAAAAAATACCATGTACACAAAAAAAATCATAATATTTTTAGGTTATTATTAAAATCAGGCACACGATACCACAAAAGGGACCTGCACCCTAATTGCGTAACTCACGATCAATCGTAATCTGTTTCACTTTGACAGTTCAACAACATTCATTGCGTTATTTAAGTTGTTGAGCAGACATATTTTTCGAACAGATGAAGCAATGGATTAACAATCTGTTTCAAAATGATTCAGATTATGATTGATCGTGCGTTACGCAATTAGGGTGCTGCTCCGTGGCAATCTCCTTTGAAAACTAAAAATATTAGCTATAGACAGCTACGAAACGGCGCGTGATTTATGTATGTATGAATGAGTGAAGGAAGTTACGAGTCACATCTTTCAGCATTCTCGGCTTCGTCGACAAAAAAGTTATTGGGAGGAAACGCCTCAGGCAGCGGTTAAGTCCGTCTTTGTACTGTTATTGTACACAACTTTTAATAAATTAAAACAAGAAACTATCAAACTTTTGACTTTCGCTATGCTCCGTATAACTTGGCACCTATTTGCATACCAATGCTTTTATTGGTTAAGTATTTGCTATGTTTTTGTTGGGGAGGTTCATTCTTCAACGGTACAGGAATCTTACGGCGCGCGTCTAAAATTGGAACTAACGCCTCCATCTTGTTTTTCCAATACAATACCTATATGTGACAATTACACAAATGTTTACCAACAACGCCCCCCAAACAATGTCATTCAGACGCCAAAAGATCCTTGTAGCAATGAAGCAAAAAGTATGTACTTGCACTATAAAAAGGAAATGTTTGCTTTGACACTCATGTCAAATGACGATCTACGAACCATGTGTGTAAAATCAACAATCAAACATTTTATTTTAACGTGTGAAGTAGGCAATAAGGTTCTAAATAAAATTGGTTACGTACTTGAATGTCAACTTTGTCACGTCGTTTTTGAGTTTCTAGTTCTAAAACATGATAGTAAGCTAAGATTCTGAATTCGAGATAAGTGTATAGTATATGCAAAGGAACATAATGATTATATCTAGTGAAGAATTTCTTTGAAATATTTTTTCTTTTGAGTTGCCCCTTCACGAAAAATATATGTTACCGGCCAAACCCGATTTCAGGCCAAACTAGTTTGTCCTAGGCCAAACTGGTTTCTAGCTTAATTAGCCATTTCGTTAACAGCCTTTGGAAGTAACGCTCGCCGGCCGCAGCCGCGGCGCCGCCGCCGCTCGCTTCGCTCGGTCGGCTCGCGCGCTTTTGGTCACAGTTCTAACCTAACCTAACCCATTTAATCGGCGTGCCCCAGCTTAATAAACCAGTTCGGCCTAGGACAAAACTAGTTTGGCCTGAAATCGGGTTTGGCCGGTAACATATATAACAATCTGTCGAATGTGATCAACTCTAGACCAAGTGTGTTTCGTCAGTCTTCTGTATTGATATAAAGTTTGCTTACACAAATCAATATGCTGTCTCAAGTTTAGAACCATACTAACGTTCTGTCTCTGTCAACTGCACACGATTGACAAAAACAGGACGATGTTAAAAAATCGTTAAGCGCTAAATATATTGTAGTGCAAACGGACCTTAAATAACCGAAATAAATTATTGACGCAATAATGAGTTACAAAAACAACATTTTACACACGGCTACACATCAAGCTATCCATTTCCAGTATAAGCTGATCTCGCATTGTATAGGATTTCAGTACAGTGCGAGATTAGCATAAGCTGGAAATGTATAGCTTGATGTGTAGCCATGTGTACGCGGCGGTCAATACTTTAATTGATCATAGTCGTTTCATCTGATTATTTTGCATTGAAATACGACAGAAGGATAAAATATCAGATAAGCCGGCGAACACGGCGCGAAGGGATTGTGTTTTGTTTTCGTCGAACTTCTTAAGAGGGGTAAGTAAGGGTAGCGGGGGTGAAAATTGTTTTTTTTCTTGGTTTAAATGCCTGGTGAAAAGTTTCTGCAGGCGGGAAGGGATTGTGTTTTGTTTTCGTCGTGTATGAAGAGAGGGGTAAGCAACGAGGCGCGGGTGAAACTTGATTTTTTCCTGGCTTACTACGCAGCCTTAAACGAGCAATTCTGGTATTAAATAATCTGAATCTCGGAAACAGCTCCAACGATTTTCATGAAATTTAGTATGCAGGGGGTTTCTGGGGGCAATAAATCGATCTAGCTAGGTTTCATTTTTAGAAAACTTCAAACCAAAAAAAAAACCGAGCAATGCTCGGTAATACCAGGGGGCCGATTCTACTAACAAATTTGTTAAAAAAACGCAATAGAACCGCAACCGAATCACCACTTTTAAGCGTTTTCGCATTCTACTAAAATGAACAACGGTCCAGCTGCGACACAGCTGCGGTTACGTTTTAGTTACGCCAACGATCGATTGAAACAATGTCAAAACCTATTCTACTAACAAAATCGAACATGAGCGTGACGTTTACTATAGGACAAAGTTAATGATAAAATTATGATCATTATGTCTTTTAATTATAGAAAATACTTTTAGTGCCACATATTCGTGTTTAGTAACATTTTTAGATTCAACTTTTTTCTTTTTGGTATTAATAAAACATATTATTTTGGCATGTTGGTAACGCGGGTTACCCGCTGTGTTCCCGCTACAGTTCAGTTGCAATTCGTTTTAAGTTTAGTTTCCATTTTGCTTATAAAATAGTAGAATGACTTTTTATGTAACTATCGAACGGCGATCGAAATCGAACTGTTGTGGAAACACAGTTTAACGTGTAACGTTGCAAATTAGTAGAATCGGCCCCCTGGTATTGTAGATTACATGAAGCTCACATTTGCAGTTGGAACGTATCTATGGGCGAAGAGGATTATCAGTACAATGCTAAGTTTGTTCTTCGGATAAATACATCTCAAGTCTCAACTCTTCATTGTGCGTGGTCCGACACGCACTTGGCCGATTTTCTAATATCGGAGTTCTGCTTTGATTTTCTGGGAACGCAACAGTGCTAAATAAATGTTTTGGCTGCAGACTGCAGTGAGTGTATCGATGCTGTAGCCTATGGGCCTTGAACGAAACGCTAACAAACAGTTTCGATGTAACTAAATATTTTATGACATTCAAGCGGTGCGGGAGTAAACACATAGTCAATGAATAAGTCAATTGAACGCGATCGAATGATCGACTACCGAATATTGAGCCACGGGTCAAGTGCTGGCCGAGGCTCGGCCTAGTTTGACAGACGACCCTGAAGAGTTAAACAGATATGAGTAATGTACTAAGAAGTGACAAGTGTTCAAGTGCACAATATCACATACATCGGCTATGCAGCTAGCTGTCAATTTAAAAGGCTTTGCGCATACCTACATTTGTAGTAAGTTATTCAATCGGCGCGCGACGCTAATTTATCTTGTGTTGTCTAGCTCTACAAAAATCTTTCGTTATGGTGCCATTACAGTAGTGGCATGGCATGTGATTTTTTTATGAGGAGACATATTTTGAGGCGATGAATTTCAATCGATCTTTTATCTACATTAAGGTAGTTAATTAATTTTGTAATTCATTAAGGGCCTAAGTCCCGTTTGGTAGCGTAACACGGTCAATTTATGAACCGTACTGCTCATTAACGGCTTGTCTTGAAGATTTGAAAAGTATATGATTTTGCTATAGATTCATATAGATCATTTTGTAGAGGGTACTTTTTTTGCATGGTTAATACTTATGCTGTAAAAAAATATTTTCCAACACGCAATATTTTGGCTTCTATTCCATACTCCTACTAAACGGCTTCGTTATTTGGAAAAAAAAATACACTAAAAAATAGATAGTTAGAGGTACCACAGATTCGCTAGAGCACAATTATAAATTAATCAACATTTACCAAGGAATATCCCCATTTTGAGATAAAGGCTCAGAGGTGCCCTGCGCGGGCGCGGGCGGCAGTCGTGCTTTAGCATTCAGACGGGAGATGAGGATACTATGGGCCTTAATGAGGAAAATTCAATTGATAAGCTTACGCGTGCGCAGTGGCTGTGGGGTTTAGCTACAATTAATAACAAGGAAGCATTAGTGTCGTCAGTGACCCGACCGCTTCAAGTCCGCTAACACACTAACCAACTCATCGTGAAGTCAGACGCGGGAATTCATCGACACAACAGGAAAATTTGGGCGCAGTGTTACTCACACTCGTCGTCATTGCGTAGCCCGATATTGTTTCTGAGTTTATCGTTACTGGATATTACATGGGAAATCAAACTTATGTTTAAATTTTTCTATGCTAATATTATAAAGAGGTAAAGTTTGTGAGTTGTGAGGTTGTAGGGGGTAATCTATGGATCTACTGAAACGATTTTGAAAATTATTTTACCAATAGATAGCCACGTTATTTATGAGTGTCATGAGTCATGACACTCAAACCACAAATTAACCCGAAAAATGAGAAGACTTTTTCGTGGTAGTCGGATTTCCAAAGTAAATCGGAGAAAAAACGGTCGAACGAAAACGTTTCTTACGAACGCTGCCTTAACGATGAGAGATATATGATTGAGTTCTAGAGGAAAGTTGTAGAACTTACAAAAAAGTTAGCGACAGCATATTATGCCTGACTTTTATATAATATATTTACGTCACAAAAAGTAGTCTTAATATTAAAAAATAATTTAAATGGTTAGGTCATGTTTATTGGTCATAATATCAACAATAATTATGAATTCTTATCATAATAAGTAAATTCATCGTCTCAAGTGTTTAAAACAAACGACTTTGCCCTTTTACTGCATATAATTTGGACGAATGGTTAAAGAGATAATACGACATAGGCATGGAACCGCGACCGTGTTATAATCTACTGAGTGATAGGTATAAAAATGTTTAACGCCCAACGAAGTGGGCACGGGTCAGCTAGTAGTATAAAAATGTTTAACGCCCAACGAAGTGGGCACGGGTCAGCTAGTAGTATAATACAGTTTGTTAACTCGCGCTCCGTTCCATTATGACAAAATTACTAATTATAAACCGAATCCTATAAAATAAATAAATTATTGATTATCCGTAATTGCAATCGACAAATAACTAACAGCAATAAAAATCGCCTGTCGAAGTGAAGGTCTGTAGTGCACCGTGGTAGAAGACAAGGCGACATGTGTCACACGTGTGACATATCGATGCTTTGTTGTAAATAGCAGCTTCATGAACGTGATAAAGGTAGATGCGCCTCTATGAAATAACAGGGCCCAATTCTGTATGGTTATAATGATTCCCCGCGGAATCTTACTACGTTCAAACTACGTCAATATCGTGTTTTTTTTAAACCAATGTAACGGTAAGGAATCGAAAAATGACATAATTCTGTATGTTCCAAGACAATTTGTCGATATTATTAATACGATTAAACGACATTAGCAGATGTCATGTGTGATTGACGTGGTTTCGAGTAAGGAATCGTTAAACCGTCATAGTAAATTCAGGCAATCGCGCAACACTTCTTAGTATTTACCGGATCAGTGGCTCAGCGCTTAATATCGCGGTACATTAAGATGTCCAGGGGGCCGATTCTACTAACAAATTTGTTAAAAAAACGCAATAGAACCGCAACCGAATCACCACTTTTAAGCGTTTTCGCATTCTACTAAAATGAACAACGGTCCAGCTGCGACACAGCTGCGGTTACGTTTTAGTTACGCCAACGATCGATTGAAACAATGTCAAAACCTATTCTACTAACAAAATCGAACATCAGCGTGACGTTTACTATAGGACAAAGTTAATGATAAAATTATGATCATTATGTATTTTAATTATAGAAAATAGTTTTAGTGCCACATATTCGTGTTTAGTAACATTTTTAGATTCAACTTTTTTCTTTGTGGTATTAATAAAACATATTATTTTGGCATGTTGGTAACGCGGGTTACCCGCTGTGTTCCCGCTACAGTTCAGTTGCAATTCGTTTTAAGTTTAGTTTCCATTTTGCTTATAAAATAGTAGAATGACTTTTTATGTAACTATCGAACGGCGATCGAAATCGAACTGTTGTGGAAACACAATTTAACGTGTAACGTTGCAAATTAGTAGAATCGGCCCCCAGTTAGGTAATGCCTAGACTTCGGGCTCCGATATTCAATTCACTGTCGCAATTATAGTGAATTAGAATATCAGCGGATGTTTAGAGCAAACCGAAATTAGGAAACTGTTCCATCACCTTGATCGATCTATGCAAGTCTCTTAATGGTTCCCTATCCATTTGCATTAAATTTTAAGACCTAATATAACTTAGCATAATTTTGTTTGGCATAATTATATTTTCGCATAATATAATTACGCATAACAGCTTACGCATAATTTCTCTAACCATAATAATGATTAAGCATAATATTCTAAAGCATAAATTTACTAAGCATAAAGTTCTAAAGCATAACTTTTTTAAGCATAATATCCTTGCAGCAGGCAGGGTTTCTGTCACGGCTCCGGCGCTGCGGGCCTCCGGCGGACCCACACGCCTACGCGATTTTAAATTACACTCTAGGGGTAGGACAAACAAGACTACGTGGAGTCGGTTTTGCAGCAATTCGGTTCTGTCACTAACTTTTGTTACACAGCCTACTAACGTTATGCTAATAGTCATTAGGCTTACTAACGTTATGCGAATCAAATTTATGCCAAAACAAATTAATTCTTTAAGATGATTATGCCAACATAAAATGTATGCCTAAAAAAATGATGCCGAAGTATTATTATGCCAAAACAAATTGTGCCAAAATCGTTATGCCGAAGTATATTAGGACAAAGAACATTATGCGAAAAGAAGGGATCCCTCTCTTAATACATAAACAATCAGTTTATTTTCAATGTGACAAAAAACAAGCAGGGAGGTGTTGTTACAATCGTGATTCCATGTTCCATGAAAGAGATGTCAGCACCAACTGGTGGGGCCCGCAAGGGCCGATGCCTGTCAGGGGTGCGGGTTGTTCGAAAGAGATACCGCGGCCCCTGGCACACAGGCAACTAAGGGAACACTGGTGGGTTTTAGTCAGTAAAAGTCTGACACGCCCTCCCGCTCCACCTAGAGCGGGAGAAGTTATTTGATGATTTCCCACCCAAAAAAAAAGGCCCATAGGCTTAGGAGATATTTGAAGGCACAACAGCGCAAAAAAGATAATGCCATATTTGCCACGAATGAAAAAAATATTTTATAGAAATATACAGAAACTACACACCGATTCAACAACAGAGAACGACACAGACTCACCCTCAAAAGAACACTTGGAAAGATTTTGGTCTAACATATGGGAAGAACAGGTATATCACAATAATAAAGCAACCTGGATTTCAGAGGAAGCAACAAAATGGAGAACAATAAGTGAAATGGAATTTAAAGAGATATCAGAGGCTGACATTACATATTTAACAGCTAAATTACATAACTGGAAGTCACTGGGTATAGACAAAATACAAAATTTCTGGTATAAAAACTTAACGTTACTACACAAAGCCATAGCAAAAAACCTTAACGGATATAGTATTAGGAGAACAGAGTATACCCGAATTCATTGCCACAGGCATAACTTACATGCTTCCTAAAACTCAATACACATCAGAGCCTTCCCAATATAGACCAATAACATGCCTACCCACAATTTATAAAATACTAACTTCAGCAATCACTAATAAAATCAACTCACACATTGAACACCACAATATGATAGCAGAGGAGCAAAAGGGATGCAGAAGAGGCCACATGGGGTTCAAAGAACAGTTAGATATAGAATCTACTATCCATAAACATGCCGCCACAAAAAATAGAAACCTACATTGTACTTATATAGATTACCAAAAAGCTTTCGATAGCATTCCACACTCTTGGCATATCCAAATCCTAGAAATATATAAAATTAATTCCAAAATAATTGAGTTCTTGCGCGCTGTAATGACACGTTGGAAAACCACACTTCACATAAATAATCGACTCACCAATCTCATAACTCGACAGATACACATTAGAAAGGGTATCTACCAGGGGAATTCCTTGAGCCCTCTTTGGTTCTGTTTCGCTCTGAGCCCCTTGTCTCACTTACTCAATCGGTGTCGGGCTGGATATAATTTCAAAAACAATACCGAAGAAACTATCATCTCGCATCTCATATTATATGGATGACATTAAACTATACGCTAAAACCGAAAAAAATATGAAAACTCTTATAGAAGTTACGACAACATTTAGTCAGGATATTAATATGCAATTTGGGTTAGACAAGTGTAGGACATTGCATATTATAAAGGAAAAAGTAAAACCGGAAACTATGAAGTCAGCGACACCGACACAATAGCAGCTATGGAACCAACAGATCTATACAAATATTTAGGCTACAAGCAACTTAAGGGACTCGATCACACAGCAATTAAACACACACTAAATACAGAATGTCAAAGAATTAACGCAATTTGCAAAACACAGTTATCTGGAAAGCATCATAGAAAAGCCTTAAATACCTTTGCCATACCCCTATTTACCTACTCATTCCGAGTAATAAAATGGTCAAAAACTGACATCGGACAGTTGGAAAGAACCACACACGCACAACACTCACAAAACACAACAATTTACATTCTAAATCTGCGATTGAACGACTCACCATCAGAAGACAAAATGGAGGGAGAGGCCTAATCGACATACATCTCCTTTGGCAGAAACAAATCACTAGGCTAAAAACATTTTTCCACACAAAATCCCGCACAAGTAACGTACACAAAGCGTCGTAAATCGTTTAAGGTAATAACCTTAAACGATTTTAATTACACCCCGCTGAACTTAAAGGAACAAAATATACAAGACATAAGCATCAGTGACCCACAAAACAAAAAAATATATAATTGGAAGAAGAAAGTCCTTCACGGTAGACATCCTCATGACCTGGAACAGCCCCACATAAACAAATTGGCATCAAATAAGTGGCTTAAAATAGAAAAGCTTTTCCCTGAAACAGAAGGCTTTATCATTGCTATCAAGATCAAATCATCAACACCAAAAACTATAGAAAATTCATCATTAAAGACCCTAACATCACAAACGGAAAATACCGCAAATGTCACATTCAATCAGAAACCATACAACATATAACAGGAGCATGTATAACCCTCACACAGACAGACTACACTCACAGGCACAATCAGGTTTGCAACATTATCCATCAAAAATTGGCACTCAAACATGGTCTCATACAAAACACTAACACTTCATATTATAAGTACGTGGCACAAACTATCCTCGAAAATGATACACAAAAAATGTATTATGATCGCGCCATACTTACAGATAGGACTATCCACTATAATAGACCAGATATAATCCTACAGGATAAAATAAGAAAAACTACCTACCTCATAGACATCGCAGTTCCTAATACCCATAGGCCATAACGTACAAAATACCATTTCTGAAAAAATAAGTAAATATGCTGACCCTAAAGAAGAAGTCTCAAGAATACGGAGACAAGAAAAAGTGTACGTTATCGCTATAGTTCTCTCCACGACAGGCATTATCCCCAACCATCTACTCCGTAGTCTGAAATTAATAGACTTAGAAGAAACCGTTTATATTAACCTACAGAAAGCTGCCATCTTAATCACCTGCAGAATAGTTAGGAAGTTCATGCACTTAGAGGAAGAAAACACACCCTCATTTTAAATACATACCACACGCTGCATTTACTTGGTTTTAGCCCGTAAATGTAGCTAAAACCAGCCTAAGAGCTGAGAAAAGAACACACCTGAATATAATAAAATAATAATGCAACAATGTCTGACATATTCTTGTCATTATTTGACATTATACATCAATGTTAATATCGACTATTTATTAGTGATTGTCATGGAAATCCTGTCACTTGGTTCAAATAGGTTCATTTTATTTATGTAGATTCTTTTACATATTGTGAACGAGAGAACGTTGTAGGTCTTTTTTTATTTTTTTTGAGGTGGGAAATATCAAATAACTTCTCCCGCTCTGGGTGGAGCAGGAGGGCATGTCAGACTTTTACTGACTAAAACCCACCCGTGTTCCCTCAGTTGCCTGTGTGCCAGGGGCCGCGGTATCTTTTTCGAACCACCCGCACTCCTGGCAGGCATCGGCCCTTGCGGACCCCACCAGTTCGTGCTCACATCTCTTTGAGGCGCGCCTGGAACACGACGCGCCGTCGACTCGGGCTTGGTCTTTACCGGACAGCGAGCTACCCATTAGTCGCCGTCCGCAAGCCCGCGCCTAAGGTGACCGGGAATCAGCCTGGGATTCCCGACGCCCAGGGCGTCTCCTACGGCGACTAAGGCCGTGAGGGCGCATATAAATAAATAAATAAATACTGCCTCTCCCTCACGTGCGCCGCCTCCCTCTTCGCGGGCATCACTGATTCGCAGAAGGAGGTGATGGCTACCCATGCACTCTCGCTCCGTACCATGGCCTGGACCAGGGCCGGACGCGAGAGATCGCCGCCGCCGATCACCTCCACAAGGACACGGCGGTGCTCCGCCTAAGCCGGGCAGAACTCCACCGTGTCCTCAGAGCGATCTTCGCAGTGGAAACACCCAGGAGTTTCCTCCCGCCTTATCCGAAACAGGAAACTCCCGAAACAACCGTGTCCGGTGAGGACCTGCGTCAGGCGGAAGGTGAGGACGCCACCCGTGCCGCCTCTCAAGCCACTTGTTTTTTCTCTTCCGTGCACTCCTCAAAGAGGCCACTTACCGCCGCTATCGTGGCGTGCCCAAACGTTGTAGGCCTTACAGACTAGAATGTAGACGATTTTCTACTCCTCTAAGGACCTGGTACTTATTAACAGGCCTGCACTGTCCTCCCATACCTATTATCACTGTAATTTGAAAATATTGTAAAAGCCAATTATTTTTAAAAGAGTAACCGTGGAGTTTCTTGCCAGCTCTTCTCCATAGGAAGCAACAGATTGGAACCGTGCAGTCGTGCACCTAGCTTCTGACGATTCATAACTGCCCATGCAGGTTTATGGGAAATAAAATATTTTGATTTGTTTTATTATGTCAATTTGTGAAACGGTAGGGAACAGTAAATAATAGGATATTTTCCAATTTATTAAAAACTATTTTGAATTAAAGTTGTTTTGAATTTACCGCCAAAACGCTCCCTACGATGACTTTTTATCACTCGACCACACGTGACGTCAGGTTTATGCACGTGTGGGGAATTAAACTGATATTGAGAAGATTGTGTAAGCAGCTAATTATAATTTAAGTGGACAACGAGAACGTGGTATAGGATATTTTGCAAACCGCGGCGTCGACACTTTCGCCGAGCTCACCCGCGGCACCCGCTGACGGGCGGCGACCGAGTGTCCCATTGTCATCAGTATTCAGAACTACTACTATTTGTACTCGATTTAACGCGAAAGTAGTTTAATCTGAATCGAGAAGTATCCATGAAATGATAACCGTAGTTTTTGTTTAGATGTGCTAGATAATTTTACCGATTAGATGCTCATATTAAAACAACCATTTTTGTGGGTCGTGTTATCACCTGATATACTTTTGAGTACGCAGTGCCAACAAACAAATTAAACTGAAAAATATTTTTGACATTATGTAATACACCGTGTGACTTATCTTGAACATAAATAAATATTGTATTGACAATTATTTTCCTGATTTAGACATGGCGTATGGTGTCACCATAATCAACATGACAACAATGGCTTCATAGAACCAGTGGGGAGTTGCTTCATCAAGAGTGTATCGCCAATTTCCGATCATGAGCTTATATGTCATAAGCTAATCATTTCTAATTATAGCACTTGCCTAACGCATTATACCTACTAAGGTTAGCGAATTCCCGGAATTGCGTTATCACTCTGATAAGAATATATATTCAGGTAAATATCTTGTGAGCTTGGGACAGTAAATCGGTGTACCTTGCTCTTATAGGCCGTTTACACCTTACGTAACATACGTATGCTAGTATCATCATAAGCCCTAGTATTCTGCTATCTGTCAGGTTATACTAGGGCTTACAAAAATGCTTCTCGAAAACATGGAGTATTATGTTCGCCATGTGCCTTAGGCGCGGGACAAATACAAGAGGTGTCGGGCTAGGGCGAAGCGCGGGCGAGGCACGGGCGTGGTGCGGGCGCGGCGCCGCGCCGTTGCAGCGCAGAACATATTATCACATGTATGCATGTATGTGTATTATTAGTTAATAACCTACTTATGTAATATTATTTATAATTCATTATGATATATTTTATAGTTTTTTTTTCATCATTGTTCCTCTCATCCAAAGCACCTGCCATCTAATCTCTGCACCACCCTTGGTTGACTGGTAGAGAATGCCTAAGGCATTAAGTCCGCCTTTGTACCTTTTTTGTGTGCGAGAAGTTTAAATAAATAAATAAATAATAGGTCTTTACCTATGAAATTGCCGTTTTGTATGAAAAAATTTAAACGAATTTTTTTCATGTATTTTTTATTTGTATTAATCGAAGTAATCACCCATGCAATCAATGCATCTTTGCCATCGCAGTGGCAGTTTATTGATGCCCTTCTTAAAGAAATCAGCTGGACGGGAGGCAACAAATTCTTCAAAGGCATTTTGTACTGCCTCTCGGGTATTGAATTTTTTTCCCGCCAAGAAGTTATCCAAATTCTGGAAAAAGTAGTAGTCTGTAGGCGCAAGGTCTGGTGAGTAGGGCGGATGACGGAGAGCTTCCAACCCCAGTTCTTGCAACTTGGAGACCGTCTGCTGTGCAGTATGAGGTCGCGCGTTGTCGTGCAGGAGCAGCGGAGACGAGCGATTGACCAATGCTGGTTGGAGATGTGCCAGCTTCTCCATCATTGTGTTCAGTTCTTCACAATACACATCTGCAGTAATGCTCACCCCGTTTGGTAAGAAGCTGTGATGAATCACACCGGCGCTAGACCACCAAACAGTGACCATCACTTTTCTAGGGGTAAGTTTTCGTTTAGGGCATTGTTTAGGTGCTGAACCAGGATCCAACCAACTTGCTGAGCGCTTGCGGTTATCAAACAGAATCCATTTTTCATCGCAGGTAACAATGCGGTTCAAAATTCCTTCATTTGTGTGTCTGTTGAGCAGTGCAAGGCACGTCTCGACGCGTACTTCGCGCTGACGATCATTGAGTTCGTGGGGCACCCATTTGTCAAGCTTTTTTACCTTGCCAATTTGACGCAAATGGACCAATATTGTTTTGACGCTAACGTCGAAAGCTGCTGCTAATTCAGCCGTAGATTGTGTATCATCAGCTTCCACAATCGCCTTTAATTCGTCATTGTCGACCAAAGTCTTCGGACGACCGCGAGGTTCATTTTTCAGGTCGAAATTTCCAGAACGGAAGCGAGCAAACCAATAACAGGTGGTGCGTTGGTTTGTAGATTTAGCTCCGTAAACGTCGTTGATGTTGCGTGCCGCTTGTGCCGCGTTGCTGCCACGACGGTACTCATATTCCATAATTACTCGAATTTTTAACGTATCCATGATGACGAAAAAGATTGAAATGCGATGAAAATGTAACACTAATCAATAAACAAATGACTACTTTTGGAAAAAAAAATCCATGTTTTTAAAATAAAATTAATTTGAAATTAGAATTCTTACCCAAACAAAAATTATTTTGATTTGAAATGGCCAGTACTGCAAAACGGCAATTTCATAGGTAAAGACCTAATATAATGTGACATTTCTGTCACACTTCCTAAAATCGTTAATTAATAGACCCCTGATTATTTTATTTTTTTTAAACTAAAAAATATGTTTCTTTGTTTATTTTTTGCTACCATACCATTGGATATTTTTCAGTTTTTATGTTGTTGAGTTATAAAGGGTAAGAAGAACCTCATAGGTATCACGTGAAAAAAGTTTCACACGAAAATCTCACACCATGAAGATTTTATGTCAATTCGAAGTGTATACTTATTACTATACAATGGCAATTTCATACTTTAACCCCTATTATTAATATCAAAGTGGGGATTTGACGGTGCATCCAACCAAAGCAAATATAAGCAAAAAATGGTGAGTGAGCAAGATGACTCAAGCATATTTATGATCTCTTTGGTTCCATTAAAGTTGATGGATGGAGATGATACCACATGGACGAATCAAAAACCCTGCTCCTCTACGTATTGCCGTCCAGTGCAGTTTTGTTTTTTGAAGGAGAGCAAAGAAGTTGTCATGGATGAAAAAACTAGAATGGATAACGAAATCGAGGCACTGGTTCCCTCAAAATACCAAGGAAAAGAGGTTAGTCATAAATTAATGATGACGATGATTGATGGCATAATGTCTACTTATCTTACTGAAGCTAAATCAAATGCGGCCTGCTACCTGTGTTTGGGTAAGCCTACGGAAATTAATAAGTTAAATACCGTTGCGTCAAAAACCGTTTCTCCTGGTGTGTATGAGTTTGGGTTATCATCACTACATGCTCGCATTAATGTGATGGAATATCTTCTACACATAGCTTTTGGTCTCGATTTCAAGAAGTGGTCTGCGAGAGAAGAAGATCACAAAGAGTTATTACGGTCAAGGAAAAAACTTTTCCAAGATCGATTTAAGGATGGTCTCAATCTTTTGATCGACATCGTTACACCGTTTGATCGGTACAACTAACGATGGTAACACAGCGAGGAGGTTTTTTGAGTTTCCTGATAAAACTGCAGCAATCACTGGACTAAATCAAAATCAAAAGTAATTTATTCAAATTAGGCTGAGAATCAGCACTTTTAAAACGCCCACCCGTCACCACTTCCTAGTGCTTTAGCTGGGAAGAAGAAGTAGCGGAACAAACTCCCCAGCAGCACAGATGTCTGTTTAGTCGGATAGACTTGATTCTATACATACATAGACAAAGTAATATGTATAAACATTACGAGAGTAAAAAAAATACTTCGTCAATAAAAAAAATAAAAAAACAATATTTATATGAACCCATATAACCTGTCACTAGTTACGCTAATTCTGGAGAAAGAACACAAACATTGTCTTGAGTTAATCACAGCGACCAACTATTCTTGTCATTTAAATAGTCGACTAGGTACGTACGACTACGTACTAGATGAAGACCTGATCCGCAGGTTTGCTGTGATTCTACAAGCTATCACATCTGGGGAGGTTATAGATGTGTCTAAATTTAAAGATTACACCAAAATAACCGCGAAAAAATACGTGAAACTGTATAATTGGGACTACATGTCGTAGACGGTACATAAATTATTAATTCATGGGGGGGGACATGACCGCTGAAAATGCTATTGTGCCAATTGGGAGTCTTTCGGAAGAAGCTTAAGAGGCCCGCAACAAAGATTTTAAGGGTTTCAGAGAACACCATTTGAGGAAGAAGAGCAGACAAGCATCAAACGAGGATATCCTCAATAAGCTTATCGTCTCTTCTGATCCTCTTATTACTTCAATAAGACCAAAATTGGATGCCCGTAAGAGGCAGACATACTTTAAGGAAACTTTAGACCTACTTAAACTTCAGGATCAGGAAGCTCCAATAGAGTTCTTAGATGTTATGTCAATTGTAGAGCCTGATTCTGAAGTGCATTCTGATAGTGACGAAGAATTTTAGAATAAGTTAACTTTTATTGTTTACCTTAGATTTATGCTTAAATATTGTTTTCTTTTGGTTGACATTTATTTATTTATTTTTAACATATCAATAATAATTCAGTTACAGTTTAATTGTTTTTAATATTTGTTATTAAGTTTTATTTAGTCGCTAATTCCCTCCCCGTTTGGAGGAGGCTGAAATTATGACGATGAGTCGCAAATTTTATTGTTGATGATGATTTTTTTTACAAAACACAAATTAAATGTACAACTATTTTTTAATCATACAATCCAATACAATTAAAAGTACTAGATACCTAGTATGCATAGTAGATATCCCACATAGGTATAAAATAAACTTTTGTGATTAGATTGTTTTGGCATATGGTATAACAAAATATTGTAAACTAGACTTGGCATATTTATATTTAAAGCATTTAAGCATTTAAATGAATCATCAATCGCCCCTCATTAAGATGATTCTGCACTAATTGTAAAATTTACGGATACCCTAATTATTTTTAGTGTGTGTCCTTTTAAGTAGTTAATTCATTAGGTACATAAGTATTTAGACATATGTGGTGATTACCTCAATGAGGTCATTATAAGCTAATGAGGAGTTGATTGACTATTAGAGATTACATGCAAAAGGTAATTCATAATTACCATGTCATTTCAATTTAGTAAAACGAAATTTTGTGATTTCTTACTGTCTTGGCCTATAGTATAAAAAAATATTGTGAACTAGACTTAGCATACTCATATTTAAAGCATTTAACCATTAAAATGAATCATCAACATTAAAATATATTTTTTTTAAATTTTGAGGATAAAAAAAAGCACAAATGAGGCCGCAACATGAAGCATGTCAAAAAATTATAAATAAATGGTACTATATCTGTGTGTGAGGATATAATGGCGAACCTAATGATTCCAGAGATAGCGGAGATAGCTTGTGGAGAAGGAACATAAACAACCAACTAATGGATAGTTATAATACATATAATATGGTCAGTTTCAACTGCAAAAATGTCAAGCGGTCAAACGAAAGTATTAAGGATCTGTGCAAAAGTTGTGATATTATAGCCTTACAGGAAACATGGCTGTTGCCCGAGGAGATCTCGTACCTAGGCAATATAGATAGAGAATTTGGCAGCACTGGAACATCTGCAATGGACACCTTGGCGGGAATGCTGGTCGGTAGACCATATGGAGGAGTAGCAATTTTGTGGCGGAAAAGTGTTTTCAGTGAGGTATCAGTGATACACAGTGCTAATCCAAGGGTATGTGCTATCAAAATCGTATCTAATAATAGGACCATATTAGTGATGAGTGTTTACATGCCTACTGAGAGGGCAGAAAATACATTGGATTTTACGGAATGCCTGGGACTGGTGAGTGCTATAATTGACAGTGAAGATATTAAATCTGTGTTTGTCTTGGGTGACTTTAACTCCCACCCAAGTGGACTATTTTTCAGGGAGTTGACCCATTTTTGTGCCGAGCATGAACTGGTTTGTGTAGATGTGGACAAGTTAGGTGTGGACTCAGGCTCCTATACTTTTATAAGTGACGCTCATGGGACGGCAAGCTGGTTAGACCATTGCTTGGTCACAATGTCTGCATTTAATGCTGTCACTGATGTTCGTATAAACTACGACACACAATGGTCTGATCACTTTCCTCTACACCTGGAGTGTAAGGTTGATGCCATTAGTCCTATATCTAATTTGTATGTTGCAAATAAATATGATGTAAATTGCGAAGTAAGGTGGGGCAATAGGAACTTGAATCAAATACAAAAATACAGGGAATATTGTCATGAACGTGTGCGTTACCCCAGCCAGATGTTGTCGAAAAAGGTAATTTGAATCTCATAGATAATTAGTTTTGCGGCTTCTGTAATTGTTGCGCACATTTTTAAATTTGTTGCGCTTATAGTTTTTTCATTATTTCACAAAAACAATTCCTGCTGGCGTAACGTTATCCCAGCCAGACCTTTTTCTTTCTAATGGGAATATTTAAATAAATACTAGCTATAAAATTAGTTGTCTAGATGAAGTAAATGTTGTGCCTTATTTTGTATTTGTTCTTTCATCGGTTGCGAAGTTATTCGAGATTTTGCTGGGGTAACGTTTTTGGTTTTGCTAGATCTTTGACACGGTTAAGCGGATTCTTATCATATTTTGTACATGACTTCTTAGGAATTAGTTTAAATTTGTTCTGCAATAAAAAAACCAAAATAATGCATAGTTTAAGGATTATTTCATTAAATAGAAAAACACTTCAATTGGTTCCAGCACTCTCAATAAGAGGTCTAAAGACTTACTTTAAACGTTATTTTAAAGCTTGTAAATGCCTTCAAATGTATGTGAAGTTTCATTAGTATCCTGTAAGTATTTAACAAGTTATGATGATATTCAGTTCTTCACGAGCACGGTCTTGATGCGCGCGGTGTTATTTGGCCACTGGATTGGATAAATGAACTGAATGTTATGTCAATAATTAGTTGTTCAGTTCAGTTGTATATCAGTAAAATTTCAGCGTAGTACATTGGATAATTAATGAGATAATACGATTAAAGTAATTAGGAAGTGAATGACCGAGGTAACCCGACCAAGTTTAGGTGGTTACGAAAAAGCGAAATCGTAGAACATTATGGTACCTTCTAAAATATGTAGGATAGTGTTACAAATTTAGTACAGACATGTACACAAGTTTAAAAAAAAACTACATGTTTATTAAAGAATTTTTATTAACAGGTAAAATAATCATTTCTACTGAACTTTTAAAGTATTAATAAACTTATACTTAAAAACAATCACAGATTCAAATTACAGATAGTAATTTTGCTATTTTGAAATTTTCTATTACTTTTTATTAAAATTATAGATTTCAGTATACACAGTACACAGTTACAGTTTTTATTTAAATATACACATATTGGAATGTGTAATGATCACAGACAATAAATTATATATAATGACTTTTTTCAGTTAACTCTAAACTTACGTATGTCTACTAATACCTACTTATATCAATTAAAACCACAGATCAAAGGTAATATTAAATGATATCACAATGTAGTAAAATGCTCACAGTTAGTCCTACTGATTTGTTGTCTCATTTCAAATATCACATTTTCCCGCGTCCCACCGAACGACATGTTATATCGGTGATTTTTGATAAGTATGTGCAACTGGAAGATAATAATAATGTTTTCATAGTACAGATATTATTATATTATTATGTATTTAACAGTGTACGCGTCTGTACCGAAATTGTAAGGTGTATTATACTAAACATTTCAAAAGATAGCATAATGTTCTGCGATTTCGCTTTTTCGTAACCACCTAAACTTGGTCGGGTTACCTCGGTCATTCACTTCCTAATTACTTTAATCGTATTATCTCATTAATTATCCAATGTACTACGCTGAAATTTTACTGATATACAACTGAACTGAACAACTAATTATTGACATAACATTCAGTTCATTTATCCAATCCAGTGGCCAAATAACACCGCGCGCATCAAGACCGTGCTCGTGAAGAACTGAATATCATCATAACTTGTTAAATACTTACAGGATACTAATGAAACTTCACATACATTTGAAGGCATTTACAAGCTTTAAAATAACGTTTAAAGTAAGTCTTTAGACCTCTTATTGAGAGTGCTGGAACCAATTGAAGTGTTTTTCTATTTAATTAAATAATCTTTAAACTATGCATTATTTTGGTTTTTTTATTGCAGAACAAATTTAAACTAATTCCTAAGAAGTCATGTACAAAATATGATAAGAATCCGCTTAACCGTTTCGAAGATCTAGCAAAACCAAAAACGTTACCCCAGCAAAATCTCGAATAACTTCGCAACCGATGAAAGAACAAATACAAAATAAGGCACAACATTTACTTCATCTAGACAACTAATTTTATAGCTAGTATTTATTTAAATATTCCCATTAGAAAGAAAAAGGTCTGGCTGGGATAACGTTACCCCAGCAGGAATTGTTTTTGTGAAATAATTAAAAAACTATAAGCGCAACAAATTTAAAAATGTGCGCAACAATTACAGAAGCCGCAAAACTAATTATCTATGAGATTCAAATTACCATTTTCGACAACATCTGGCTGGGGTAACGCACACGTCATGAACAATTGAGATGTATTGATTTTCCTCATGATTTTATTAAGTGTGGGGACAAAAGATGTTGTAACCAGAATCATCAGCTTTTACTGGATGACATGTATTGTAATATAGTGGCCGCCCTCCGTGAATCTGCAAAGGCTACATATCGGGGAAATAGGCAACATAGAGGTAAGTGTGTAATGGGGTGGAATAGGCATGTGAGTGAAGCTCACGGGACGGCCAAGCTAATGTTCCAGGACTGGGTTGATCATGGCAAGCCGAAAACAGGATTAATATGATGCGATGTGTGGAAGTAGAAAGATTTTTAAATCACGCTTGAAGTGGTGTCAAGATCATAAAGAACAAATTAAAATGGATAGGTTAGCGACATTGTGTACAGATAAGAATTTCTCTAGTTTTTGGAAAGACACTAGAAAGTTGAACTGTAAGACTGGCCTTCCCGTGAGTATTGAAGGTCATTCGGATCCTAGGAACATGGCTAATGCGTTTAAGGAGCACTTCTTTGTTAGGTCACCACTTGGTCCGTCGGTGTCGATGCTCAATACTGGGTCCCAGGGTGTGGGGTTAAACTTGAAGATTTCAGCAAAAGTTGTGACTCAAGCTATTCGACAAATGAGTAGGGGAAAGGCTCCGGGCCATGATGGACTTAGTGTTGAGCATCTGCAACATGTTCTGGATGCACAATTGGCTGAATCTATAGTTCTGCATGATAATCAATTTGGTTTTAGATCGCAGCTGTCAACGGAAAGTGCCATATTGTGCATGAAGCATACTGTCAGGTACTATACCCACAGGGGAACACCTGTGTATGCCTGTTTCCTCGATTTGAGCAAAGCTTTTGACTTAGTCTGTTATGATATTCTGTGGAGAAAGTTACAAGAAGTAGGACTACCGTGTGAACTAGTGAATATCTTAAAGTACTGGTTTAGCAATCAAAGCAATAGTGTGCGGTGGGCGGGCACCCTCTCAGATCCTTATAAATTGGAATGTGGTGTGAGACAGGGTGGCTTGAGCTCTCCCCGACTTTTTAATTTTTATATAAATGCCCTAATCGAGGAGCTCAGGGGCCAGCATGTCGGTTGTCACATAGACGATGTATATGTTAATAATTTGAGTTATGCAGACGACATGGTGTTGCTGAGCGCCTCGGTTTGTGGCATTAAAAAATTGCTACAAATTTGTGAAACTTATGCAGATGGTCACGGCTTAATGTATAATGTCAAGAAAAGCGAGTATGTTGTCTTTAGGGCTGGTACTAGGTGTCCCTCTAGCGTGCCCCCTATAAAGCTGAATGGAAATGAGTTGGCTAGGGTACATTAGTTCAGATTCCTGGGTCATCTAATTACCGAGGACCTTAAGGACGACACGGATATTGAACGTGAACGTAGGGCACTGTCCGTTAGAGCAAACATGATTGCTCGCAGGTTTGCACGATGTACAAATGAGGTAAAAATCACTCTCTTCAGAGCCTTCTGTACATCTTTTTACACCTGCAGCCTGTGGGCAGTCTATACTCAAAGAGCTTACAGTGCCCTACGAGTACAATACAATAATGCGCTTAGAACGATGTTGCGGCTGCCCCGCCACTGTAGTGCATCACGTATTTTGCAGAGGCGCGCATCGATTGCTTCTACGCTATTCTGCGCAAGCGGTGCGCGTCGATGCTGAGCAGAGTTCGGGCTAGTCGCAACAGCGTTTTAAGTATGATAGCCAATAGACTTGACTGTCTGTGCGTGAATCGATGTATAAGTGCACACATGAGTATTGATACCTCGATTCATGGGTCAGGCAGGGGGCGAGCAGATTAAGATTGTATTACTAACACTAGTTATAAGTTATTATACTACTAACAAATTGGATCTAAGTTATCTTAAATAAAAGTTTTATTATTATTATAGCCTCATTTTTCATGTTAGTGCCATAAAAATTTTTCTTAAAAAAATTATAATTCCTTCATTTGTACACACAATTGCCCCATACGAAATTTTATAGAATAGTAATGATCAGCAGAATCCATTTCTAGCCAAAAAGGACCCTTCAAAAGTCGTGTCTCTATGTCTATGAAAGGCGATTTTCAGCCACCGTGTGCTGCCAGTGTGCACTTGTAGCCTTGTCAACCAAATGATAAATGCCACTCCCATATTATTACAAGTAGGTTGATTGTAGCGTTAAGATAGTATTTTGCTGAAATTTATGTTACCCACTTCATTACCTACTTTATATTTCACTTGAAAAATGATTCGGAAAATTGTTGTACCATGAAGTAATTTGATAAAACTTCTCCATAAAATAATAAGTGTGGCTTGCTATTATGAGCAATCTTAAATAGGAGATTAGATTTCAAAGAAGATAATTAAACCATTTTCTAGCCTACTGCTTGGTCACTGAACAAAATCTTATTAAAATGAAATAGTTATATGTAACTCACCCTTTATTAGTGGTTCCGCAACAATGTTGACGTCTTCCTGTGGAATCATGTCCATGAGACGCGCAATGTCGGTGGCCAGCATGTGGTCCACAACCTCTAGCAGCTTGGGCTTCAGTGGGTGGAACTTTGTGAAGTCATGGTTTGCCAGCGTCTCCTGCATCTTCTTAATATCTGGGAAGTCGCCGGGAGATATCTGCTGCTCCCTCTGGATGCGGTCATACACCTGACCCAAATTCTTTATCAAGTCTTTCTTTTTACCATCCTTACCAAACATAGAAGGCATCTCTTTCCTTAACTCACTGACAATGTATGCATGAACTTTAGCGAGCCGAGCCCTCTTTATTAAATCATTGAGTTTCCGCAAAGCAGCATTTCGGGGAAGAGACTGCATATCTCTAAAGAGATCTTGCTCTTCATCCTCAAATAATCTTCGGTTGACATCATAGCGTAAAGGCTGGTCCCAGAAGGATCCAATATATACTCGGGCCACCTCTGGTGTCTGCAGCACTTTGCCTAGCGACCACATCAACGCACCATACACACGCATCAGTTGCTGGTGATCGATCATGTCAGCCTTGTTCAGTACAATACGAATTTTGTCATCATGCCCCCTGAGAGCCTCAATACTGCGCCTAAACTCATCTGATATGTCTAGCTTGTGCGCGTCAAACAACAGAATGATACGGTCGACACGCTCGGCGAACCACTCCAGCACGCCCGTGAAGTCGTACCCGCGGTCCACGCGCTGCTTCTCGCCCGACAGGATGCCGGGCGTGTCCACGATGGAGATGCCCTTAAGGACGGGCGAGCTCACCGTGGAGCACTGGAAGCGGTTGAGGAAGGCGTTGCCGAACTTACTGAGCGGCCGGAATTGTTTCTTGGGGTCCACGACGAGCGCGTTTCCGGGGATCACACCCTCCTTTTCATCGTACATGACGGCGATGAATCTGTCAGTCGTGGGCTCCGGACCTATCCTGATGCCTGGAAAGTCTCGCTCCAGCAGGTATTTGATGAATGTGGTTTTACCTGTGGAGTACTGTCCCACGAGTAGGATCATGGGCTTCGCATCGAAGTCCGGCTCCTCAAGCTGCGGCGAGTGGAAATCATGGAACTGGTAGTGCAGCTCCAGGGGCAAAAGTTTTGTTTTATAAATCCTTTTGAGACCTTCCACGACATTTTCGATACTCTCGGTTTTTTCACCTTCTTTCTTTAGCCAACTAAACATTGTGTCTGTAAATTGGTTCGCTTAGTAATTATGAGAAATAGGACGGTACGGGCACTAGTTCACTCACTGCAACACTTCAAAATATTTTTACAACTATTAAGGTGAGACCACCACGAACATCCTCCCCCACAAAAATGAAATCAAATGTCAAATGACGTGTGTGACGTGACGCACGATATGACGTGACCACAGACTACATAGAGATATGGACGTGACCATAGACATTGTTTTTCCCATCTCAATGGACGTGACTGAATGTTACTATTATGCCGGAGCCACACTAACGGTCAACGTCAATGCCCAAAATCGCGATAAATTGTGGCTACACCTACGGTTAACGTCCAGCATCGCGATAATCAACGGCGTTTCTCATTGGTGTGGCCCCAGCCCACATCTGTGTTTTTTTGATTAAATAATTCACTTTTAACGCAGTGCTGCACGGTGGGCTGGAAATCGGCTTTCATAGACTTAGGGATTTCAATTTGCAAGTGCCTGATTTTTTGCCGGATATCGCTTCTATTAGTCATTACTATGTACAAAAATGACACCCGAGTTAATTCTGCCCAAAAACGAAGGAAATATATTTTTTTTACGAAAAATTTGTATGAAGCTAGTATGAAAAATCGAATTATCTCCTAAACGGCATGTTTAACCGTAATATCCTTGGAGGTGGTCATAGTGCTAATTATTTATGATTTTTTGGTTGCCGATTTGACGAAAAATTTCATGCCGTTTTTTTTTAAAAATCGTCAAAATATTTTTATTTACATATGAAACGATTCCTTCTGTCTTGTTATCCCCGAGATCTGCACTGTCTTGTTAAACCCGAGATGATGAAGAATCGGAATGAGCATTGGCAAAAAACTAGATTATTGAAGGGAAGATTTAATGGGTCTATCCAACCATTCATTCCATCTGAATGTTGGTTCAGCAAATTAAAATTCTCTAGTAAAATAGCCACCTCTGTCATAATTAGACTTCGACTTGGGTTTGTTTGCTCACCAGTTTTTTTGGCCAAAATCCGCGTGAGGGACTCCTCTTTGTGTGAATGTGGTCTGGATGAGGGTACTCTGGAACACTTGTTTTTTTCCTGTCCTCGTTTAACTACTCCCCTTTACGACATTCTCCCTTCTGATGTTCCGCGCCCAGTTAACATTCCTTATCTATTATCTTTAGCCCATACACCTGCAGTTAAAATCCTTTATAAATTCATTAGCATTAATAAAATCCAGTTATAGTCGATATTTCTATTTACATATTTATATATATGTACTTACTGAAAGTTCTAACACTTATTTTGTGACGTTTTACATTTACTAACCAAAAATGTTTTGTCCTTTTTTATCATGGGGATCCATGGATGCCACCGCTACAAACACTGATCAATAGTTGTGTAACAGTTTACGATCATTACTTTCTCATACCTTGACATTGGCAAAATCATCGAACGTTACCGATGGAGTCAGAACCTTTAAAAATAGAATAGAATAGAACTTAGGTATAGGTAGTGCTTCTGGCTAGAGTCGCCACCTAACCAAATAAGAAGACGAAATTTGTGGTGTATACTAGTTTTGTATGGTGTAAATAGGTTTTAACATTGAGTGAGCGCTGTTAGCGCATTCACGACATAGACATATAAAAAATAGAGCGTTCCGTATTGTTAACAAAAATGACAGTTCTTAGCTGTCATAATTGTTATGGTGTCTGGCATTGATACAATACGACTTCTTAGGCTACGTTCCGAGATACGATAATATCGATTTGAGCGTGCTCACACCCGTTCCGAATTGGCGTGAGCGCGATAACAATATCCCGTGAGTCGTCATAGATGACGTCATGACATGCGCCATCTTGCGATAACGCCGACCATGCGTAATACTAATATCACTGTGAGCGCTGTCAAAAATGACAGTTGTGCTGTTTTGTTTTTTGAATCGTTTCCTAACTTTAGCTAACTTGGATATAGTGCGTTTGGTTAGAGTCGCCGCCTAACCAAATAAGACGAAATTTGTGGTGAATACAAGTTTTATATGGTTTAAATAGGTTTTAACGTTAAGTCAGCACTGTTAGCGCGTTCACGAGCGTTCCGTATTGTTGACAAAAATGACAGTTCTTTGCTGCCATAATCGTGATATCTATATCGGAACGCAAATTATTGATGTGAGCGCTCACAGCGCTATTTTTCTAATACGGAATGTGGCCCTAGTGTAATGTGTCACTCTATAGTTTTTTGTTAAGGTGCTAGGCAACCATTATTATTGACTGTCTGTATGACTTTGAAAAACGATATAAGACTATTGAGTACGTTTAAATCCGCGAGTGAAATAAACTGATTGTTTAGCTAGAATAGGCCGGTCCACAGCAATTGTAATAATCTAAAAGTGTTGGTGCTCTCGTTCATTAGCTTCTGCAAACCTCTGTAAAGGTATTCTTTTGTTCAATCAGAAAACACAAATCCATAAATGTGGCAATATATAACTTTTTACATAAAGTAATGACTAACCTGGACAAAGGGCTGCCGGCTGTCGCGCTATACATGGACATGTCGAAGGCTTTTGACAGAGTCGATCACAAGATCCTCTTAAGAAAGATGTATGCATATGGTGTGAGAGGTAATGTGTACAAACTTATAGAATCATACCTTAACAACAGACAACAATTTACAGAAGTAAGGAGGTTAAATCCCACAACTAAAACAGAAGAAATATATGCTTCTGAATCTGGAATTGCTAAATTCGGCGTTCCTCAAGGGAGTATCGTGAGTCCCTTATTCTTCCTTGTTTATATAAATGACATGCCTTCGGTAACAAATCATGACATTACACTATTTGCTGATAATAGCACTGTTTTATTCGTTAATGACAATATAATTGATCTAGAATCTGACATTAATCAAACAATATTATTAATTATGGACTGGCTTAAAATGAATAATTTAATGATTAACATTGACAAAACGAAATTAATGAATTTTAAAATACGAACTCGACGTACGGGTACTTTAAAAATCCATTACCTAGATAGCGACATTGAAGAAACTGATGTAACAAAATTTTTAGGGTTACACATTGATAACAAACTAAATTGGAAAATACATATTGACCATGTATGCAAAAAGCTGGGACAATTTTCATTCACAGACTGGGTAAAATAGCGAATCAGACTACTTTAATAACAGCTTACGACGGTTACGTTAGCTCTCTCCTCAGATACGGTGTAATATTCTGGGGCAACAGTACAGACAAGGGGCGGGCGTTCATTGCTCAAAAACGCTGTATCAGGGCTATATTTACATTAGGTGAAACTGACTCCTGTAAGCCATTTTTTAAAAAGATGAACGTATTAACACTGCCATGTGTCTATATATTTGAGGCAGCAGTATATGTCAAAAATAATATTGACATGTATAATTACTACACGCATAAACGGCGTAAGGACAAATTGCGCACAGTAGCTAGCAAGACTCATCTAATGCATGAAAGTATCTTTTGCACTGCTTCATGCATCTTTAATAATATTCCGGGGCCTATTAGGATAATCACGGAAATTAGAAAAATTAAAAAGAATCTGCATGATTTACTAGCCAACAAGTGCTACTACTCACTAAAAGACTTCCTATCAGACAAATCACTACTCCAATATAGTCCCCCTCAGTCATGATGCGTTCGATGACCCACTGATGTGTACCTACCATAATGCGTTCCATTTTATTTTTATTTTTGTTTTATTTTTATATTATATTTTGGTGTGAAATTGTAATGTAATTTAATTCTTATTGAAATTCCTAATGTAATTTATTTTCTATTTTTATGTAACTATTGTATGCCCTAAGGGCGGGACGTAGCTGTTCACAATAATTATTTAAGAGCTGTATTATGTACCTACCTATGATCCACAATAAAGAGATTGAATTGAATTGTTTTACCAATTTACATTTATCAATAATCGTGATATCTATCTCGGAACGCAAATTAGTGATGTGAGCGCTCACAGCGCTATTTTTCTAATTCGGAATGTGGCCTATAATATGTGTTCTGTGATTGTCAATGTCATTAATTTTGCGCTTCCCACGTTATTGGTTGTTTAGATATTATCACCGATCTAAACAGTAAAATATTATTACAATGACGACATTTCACGATGAAATAGAAATTGAAGACTTCGAATATGAGGTGGACGAAGACATATATTACTATCCGTGTCCGTGCGGTGATAGGTTTCAAATAAGTAAGGTTAGAATTTTAATAACTCATTGTATAATTTGTTTTGGGATAGTGCCTAAGTTGGCTACCAATTTTACTACACCTCACTTTATAGATTCCATCTCATGTAAAACAATGAAATCCAAAAATTCGTAGGTATTGTCGAAGCATTGAATCCCATTCATTCATAGCAGACTTGACAACGTATGCCAATGCCTACGCATGGTGACTGACTTATGGTGGCTTCCACTTAGGGTTGTCATCCGTCCGGGTTTCCCCGGATTTGTTATAGTTTAGAAGGCATCCGGTGAGGGTCCGGGCGGGGCTTCATCTGTAGTCCCGGTTTATTTTAAGAATAAAAAAATTCTAACTGATTATTAAAACAATTTATTCAGTTTTGTTAGGTACCTACATTTAAATTGATGATAAAAGATTACTAAATTTAATTAAGGTCTGAAAATAAATAAAAAGGTGATTTATGACATTTTCAACTGTTTTTTATTACACTGACTGTTTAAAAAAACCAGTTGACAATCCGGGTTCTGGGCTCTAAAATCTGGGGTTTTCACGCGTCTTGTCCTGGTTGCCAAATTTTAGAGATAGCAACCCTACTTCCACTAGATGAAAACAGAGTCTATTCCATCTGAAATATTGTTAAAAGTCAACATTCTTTTATTCAAATTAAGCTGAATCAGCAGTTTTCAAACGTCAAAATAACATTATGACAGTCCCCCAAAACGCCGACTCTTCACTAAAGTTAATTTAATTGTTTCAGGAAGAATTACTGGATGGTGAAGAACTGGCCACTTGTCCAAGCTGCTCGCTTGTGGTCAGAGTTATCTATGACTTGGTAAATGTCTTCTTTAAATCATCCATCAGTTAGGTTTGACCCAATACCAGTACTTGTTTAAATGTTTTTATCATTGTGTAAATGACATGAAATATTTTAATTTTTACTGTCAGTCATAGTCCAAATTAAACAAAATTCAATAATGCAAATTCTGACCAAGTTACACATTCCTAACCCATACACATGCCTTCTAACACATTTGTGAATTTTGATTTCAGGAAAAGTTAAAGGCAGAAAATGAGGAAAAGCATAAGTCAGAAAATAACAGAGAAGCTGTGAGGGCATAAGGTAAGCCCATTGGCAATTGAGTTTGAAGTGGCAATCCTTGCCTATGGAGCACAACGTGACCTCAGGGGGGCCAAGTGGAGATGCGGGGCCGACAGACAGATCTGTGATGTTTGAGATTTAATACAGTTTCTGAGCTATCTCCTGTTGGTTTTATTAGCCACAAATTTTACTGAACATTTTATTTTTCCATCACATCTTCCTGAAACATGTTTTCCATTAAAAGATGTGACAAAGATTATTGCTCCTGTTGTACAGCAGGCAAATTGCTGCCTATGTAGATTACGGTGTCCTTATAAATATTACTTCAGCGTGTCCTGTTGTCTGCACACTGCAGTATCTGATGGACGCTGCTGAAAGTGCCAAGCTCGTAGCTTAATTCTGGGCTGATTGTATTATTATATATTTTTTTTTTTGGGTGGGAAATCATCAAATAACTTCTCCCACTCTGGGTGGAGCAGGAGGCCGTGTCAGACTTTTACTGACTAAAACCCACCCGTGTTCCCTCAGTTGCCTGTGTGCCAGGGTCTGCGGTATCTCTTTGAACAACCCGCGCCCCTGACAGAGGGCTGATTGTATTTAGATTGCTATTGACATGCTAAGAAGAAGAAGACCTTACATTTCTATCATAATAATTAGACATTAGTCTTGTAACTTGAAAAAACTGACTAATTAATCTAGATGTAAATAAAACAGAATAAAGTGGCAAGTGATCTATTTTACACTCTTTAGAAAATATGATAAACACATTGTCTTACATTTACAATAATAGTGTATAATTTGTTCTCTTAAATAATATTTAAATAAGTCACATTGATAGTACAATCAACTAAAAGAAGAACTTGACTAGCTAGTATGAAAACTTCTTATGCTCCACATACCTATGATACTCGAGCTACTTCTGTGCAATATTGTCATAATTTGTTAAGATGCCCATTCATTGACAGGTTAAGTACACCTAGCGACTAATAATAAGTTGAGATCACAATTAGTTCTAAACTATGACAAAGTTTCCGTTATAGCCAACTTGATGTTCACTTAAACTGCAAATAACTGGGGGTGTAATAATCAACAAGTTTACAATAAGACATAATATACCCACTAAAGACTTAATTGTCGTTTTATATATAACAATAAGTTTCAATAATACAATATATCCTATAAGTACATTGTGTCGAAGTTCAAAAATTTATTACTGTGATAATGGTGGCTATTGAAAAGTATACTTACAACAACTTTATTCCAAAAGTTTCAACATCAAACCTCTTCATTATATGTTCCCAGGACATATTACAAAAATGCGAAAAATATATACATTAGCTTACTATATTATACATGTAATTTTTCATCATAAATAATAAAAGAGTCATCATATCATGGGAACACCCTGGTCGGCGTGGCATGCATCATTCAACCTGCTAGCTCGACAAGAAGAACATTGATTGTCAACTACATTATTGAACAGACAGAAGCTGTGGATTGTGGGTACATTGGAAGGATAACGTTGAGCTAGTACAATAGACTAACATTGGGCCTATTCAACAAACAAAATTTTAGTGTTAAAAATAATTTAAAATGTATATATTGTAACAGGCTTTGAAAACTATGCAACTAGGCAACTGTAAAGCAATAATAAATACTGGAATGAATAGAAGTTAAGCATACAAGTCTTAAACTAAGTAATACAAAAATAAATTATTCAGTTCCTACTTAATGTAAAAGATATTATTTGTCATAGTAAAATGTAAGGAACTAATAGGCTCACTACATTAGATCATATTATGAGATAACTTTTGACTTTAGAAACACAATGTAGTGATTAGAAGTAGTAATAAGTAACGCTCCAGGCATAGTTCTATCATTAAAGTTTATATATTACACAAAATAAAACGAAAGCTTTGCAATATTCATATCACACACGAACTAGATATTATCTAGTCTCCGGTCTTTTGTCACGGCGACCCCACGTCAGAATCAGAATCTTTATTTGTTAAACATAGGTATTTACGTAATGGTGTTAGGTTAGGTTTTCGCCATTTCAAACAATTCATGTCATCAGATTTGAAATTTAGTTACTTAAAAAGAGATTGAATTATGATTATTTTGGAAATGTTACATTATACGATTTTAGTTGACTGATTTCTAAGATTCAAACTTTTTAATACAATGAAACTGTGTAGGTACTAAAAAGTTTAAATCTAAGAAATCAGTCTACGTAATACTAAATGACGTACTACGTTTCTGCACTACAACATAATAGGAACTTATGAATTTGTATAATAACGCATTATGAAAACATGGAAGGGCAGTACAAAATACATTGAACCCTTTTACCCCCTTATTTTTATAAACGTTGCTTAAAGTTAAGTAGTGATTAGCGTCTGTTTAACCATACAATTCTGACGTTTAAACAGCTCTTAACTTTAAACAGTCTTTATAAATAAGACGGTAAATGACGAAACTAAACACAGAGCGCGGCCGATTCACCGGGTCCCGCGCCGCGCTGCAATACGCCTACGGGGGCGCGAGCGGGGCGGGGCCCACTGACGGCACGGCCGCGCTCAGCGCGTGTGAGGGGCGCGGGGGCGCCACTGACGTCACGGCCGCGCTCAGCGCGGGCGAGGGCGCGGGGGGCAGGTGGATGTGGAAGTGCCGCACGGCCGCCTCCAGCGCCGCGCACTACGCGGGGCGCGGGGGCGCGGGTGGGGCGGGCGCCACAGACGTCACGGCCGCGCTCAGCGCGGGCGAGGGCGCGGGGGGCGCGGCGGGCGGCAGGTGGATGTGGAAGTGCCGCACGGCCGCCTCCAGCGCCGCGCACTACGCGGGGCGCGGGGGCGCGGGTGGGGCGGGCGCCACAGACGTCACGGCCGCGCTCAGCGCGGGCGAGGGCGCGGGGGGCGCGGCGGGCGGCAGGTGGATGTGGAAGTGCCGCACGGCCGCCTCCAGCGCCGCGCACTACGCGGGGCGCGGGGGCGCGGGTGGGGCGGGCGCCACAGACGTCACGGCCGCGCTCAGCGCGGGCGAGGGCGCGGGGGGCGCGGCGGGCGGCAGGTGGATGTGGAAGTGCCGCACGGCCGCCTCCAGCGCCGCGCACTACGCGGGGCGCGGGGGCGCGGGTGGGGCGGGCGCCACAGACGTCACGGCCGCGCTCAGCGCGGACGAGGGCGCGGGGGGCGCGGCGGGCGGCAGGTGGATGTGGAAGTGCCGCACGGCCGCCTCCAGCGCCGCGCACTACGCGGGGCGCGGGGGCGCGGGTGGGGCGGGCGCCACAGACGTCACGGCCGCGCTCAGCGCGGGCGAGGGCGCGGGGGGCGCGGCGGGCGGCAGGTGGATGTGGAAGTGCCGCACGGCCGCCTCCAGCGCCGCGCACTACGCGGGGCGCGGGGGCGCGGGTGGGGCGGGCGCCACAGACGTCACGGCCGCGCTCAGCGCGGGCGAGGGCGCGGGGGGCGCGGCGGGCGGCAGGTGGATGTGGAAGTGCCGCACGGCCGCCTCCAGCGCCGCGCACTACGCGGGGCGCGGGGGCGCGGGTGGGGCGGGCGCCACAGACGTCACGGCCGCGCTCAGCGCGGACGAGGGCGCGGGGGGCGCGGCGGGCGGCAGGTGGATGTGGAAGTGCCGCACGGCCGCCTCCAGCGCCGCGCACTACGCGGGGCGCGGGGGCGCGGGTGGGGCGGGCGCCACAGACGTCACGGCCGCGCTCAGCGCCGCGGCCAGCGCAGGCGAGGGCGCGGGGGGCGCGGCCGTGGGAAGGGCGGCGGGCGGTGGATGGATGTTGAAGTGCCGCACGGCCGCCTCCAGCGCCACGTTGTTGCCGCTGAAGTACGCCGACACCGCGTTGTGGAACAGCAGCAGTTGCTTGTTCATCACCTTCACCTGAAACCGAGACGCATCCTTTGGCTAACATTTTTAATTAGTCAACTACAGGCAGGGCTGGGCAAAATACATGCTTTGCTTTCATTGAAATACAAAATACATGCTTTGCTTTCATTAAATTATTAGTAATTAAAATACGAAATATCTTTAAGTACCTATAAAGGTATTTGAAATACCATTTTTCAACCATTCTTCAGATTAACTAAAGTACATACATCTTTTAAGGGCTACTGAGTTAAATGTTATAGCAAAATACCTTGTGATATATTGCAATTAAATGAAAAGAAATTTAAAACTCATATTAAAAGTAAACTTTGTAAACAAGCGTATTACAAATTAGAGGATTATATCCAAGATAAGAATGCTTGGAAACATGCTGGTCCTGCTCCATAGGACAATCTAGAGTCTAGACAAAATCAAACTGGTTGCTAATTGAATTGTATAAGTAATTATATTTGACATTGATTTACACTCAGTGATTACTTTAACTCACACACTGACTCATTACTTGTTAATATTCTAGGAAAATCGTATACTTACTTTTACAATGTTTGTAAATGTGTGAGCACCATGTATCTATCATATAATTATTTTATCTGTATTGCTTAAAGGACATGTTTTTTAACAAACATGTCCTTTGATTCTTATTACCTATTTTGGTATGGTAATTTTATTCTGGGTGCATCGCTTTCACACATAATCATATAATGAATGTACTATGTAAAATATACATTTTAAAAGAGTAACGGTAGAGTTTCTTGCCCATTCTTCTCCATACGAAACTACATTTTGGAAGGAGTGACTAGAATCAATTCTAATTTAATGTAAATGTTGACGATCAAAAGTGCCTTTTAAGTGCCTATTTGAAATAAAGGCTTTGACGTTTTTTTTTATTATAAAATATATATTTTTTTTTAAATTTAACTTTTGTTTCCTGCTTTTGAAACTTAATATCTCGCTTCAATCTGCACAGCGTTGCGTATGTTTCCCACACTGAAGTTTGTTACTCATTTGTCTTCATTCCTCGTCCTGATCACCATTTATCTATAACCTATTCATTGCGACCTTTTCAATGAGCCCAAAAACTATACTTCTGCTGTTTGTTGGGGAGTAACTTGGGTATCCTGGAAATTCCAGGTGATGCTCCAGCATCAGTTCAAAGTTACTTTGTTCGTCTAATATCATTGAAGTAATAGAATATCAAATTTCGACTTGATCAGACCCGTGGAAGATGCTCAGATACCTTCATCAACCAGAAAAGAGCTGATAATTTCCAAACGGCTGAGCCGATGTTGATGAAAACATGTCTAAGAACACTCCCGACTAATTCACCTTCGTCCTAATCACTTCGTTCCACCTAATCAAAATCGGTTCATCCGTTCGGAAGCTACGATGCCACACACATACACACACACTCACACACACACACACACACACACGCACGCACGCACACACACACGCACGCACGCACACACACACACACACACACGTCAAACTTATAACACCCCGTCGTTTTTGCGTCGGGGGTTAAAAACTAAAAACAAACCGTTACGACTTGACATATTAGCCATTGATCTGTCCAAGTCCAATTTGACATTTGCGCCCAATAGGTCAGTCATTTTGGGTGCGCCTGCGCATAGTCGGCAGCGTGAGATTAAAACGACTATATGTTCTAAGTTAATTAAAGGAGCAATTTAGAAGTTACGTCGTTAGAATCGTTATGAAATTACCTAACGGATTATTTATGGATTAGTTCAGTTTTGCCTTGCAATATTTTAGTAATTTAAATGTAATTAGGGTAATTAAATAAACAAAAAATAAAAAGAATATTTTTTTTTTATAAATCAACCACTACTTCAAAAAGTTTTATGCATACATACATCATTTCACATCAAAAAATAAATACAACACCTCCCAAACATTTGTACACGCTTTATATTAGCTTCACTTGTATGTTTGTTTGTATGTAACCGACTCCTTTGAGCGCGATTTTGACCCACTTTAAACGGTCAGATTTCATTGAAACTTAGTAAACTTGTCGAGGACCGATGACAATTCAATAATTAAAAAAAAATGGAGAGAAAAAAAACACGTTTTTGTAGCTAGCAGAACTAAAAAATTGAAAATAAATAATAGTTTAAAAAACTAAAAAACACGCTTTAAAAACCAAACTAAAAAAGGAGAAAATAATTTAATTCAATTAAAAAGCGTGGGGTGCTTGACATTAATCTATATATATAAAAGAAAGTCGTGTTAGTTACACTATTTATAACTCAAGAACGGCTGAACCGATTTAGCTGAAAATTGGTGGGGAGGTAGCTTAGAACCAGGAGACGGACATAGAATACTTTTTATCCCGTTCGGCCGCGTTCCCGTGCGACGTGACATAAGTAGGAGCTCACCTAACAAAAGTGTGTCAGGTAGAAAACGCTTTATGCCTTCGAAGTACCAGGTTATCATAACTCGGTAGGACCTAACATAGGTGTGTCAGCTAGAAAATGCTTTATGCCTTCGAAGTACCAGGTTGTCATTACTAGGTAGGACCTAACGTAGGTGTGTCAGTTAGAAAACGCTCTGTGCCTTCGAAGTATTAGGTTGTCGTAACTTTGTAGGAGATCATGCGAAATGAGTCAAGATGTTTTGCAAATAGGTTAACACAACATTAATTGATTCTGAGGCGGTACGAAGTTCGCCGGGGCAACTAGTTGATTATAAAAATACCTCAAAAAGCACCCCACGCTTTTTAATAGAATTAAATTATTTTCTCCTTTTTTAGTTTGGTTTTTAAAGCGTGTTTTTTAGTTTTTTAAACTATTATTTATTTAGTTTGGTTTTTAAAGCGTGTTTTTTAGTTTTTAAACTATTATGTATTTATTTTCATACAACATGTGTTTACATTACCGATGACTCATCGTCGACCGTGAGGCGAACGATAACAAAGGGTCTTTAGACGTTCAATTCGTCGTACGGAAGCGAATAGTCGATTTTTATTTCAACTTTGGTCCACAGGCTATACACTCGTCATTACAGGGGGTATCTTGACATTGACGATTTGACGTAAGTACATTTTTTTGCGTTTTGTTGGCCAATTTTGACGTACAGTCATAGCGTACAGTATACGCAACAGGTGCAGTGTTGCCAACTCTAATAGCTGCTTTACCATCATTAAACGCCCGCCTCGCACTCACACTCAAGATCGCTAAATTAAGGTTAAATGTATTTTGAAGTCTCAAGTATTTGAAATACTAATTACAAAATACCTCGGCGTCGGGTATTTTAAATACGATTTACAAATTACATTTTAAGGAAGTAATTGAAATACAAATACCAAATACGTATTTGTATTTCAATTACTTCCTTAAAACCGATCGGGGATCGGTGCCGTCGGAACCTAAAATTGCGAAAGATCGTTGACAAGTCCGTGTGTTGAATGTGTAACATGCGGTAGCTGCGTACCCTGTTCTCGTGCAGCAGCTTGAGCTTGACGGCGGAGTCGTCGCGCAGGCGCTCGTAGTGCCGGCGGTGTCGCTCGATGCTGGCCAGCAACAGCTCGGGCGGGTTGCCGCCGCTGGCCTCCAGCTCGCTGCGGTACGCGTCGTACTCCACCCTGCCACACACACACACTGAGCCAGCGCACATACAGCTGTACACAGTGGCGTGCAGTCCATAAAGACAGAAAGACACTGCCTACCCTACCTAAATCAAATAAATATTTAAAACTAATATTATTTTATCAATAAACAAAAAATCTTTATTCATAAATCAGCTCCACCTGTCGAGCATCGGTCGTATCATTAGTATCATCGATACAAAACCCGTTCGTTCGTACAATTTGACGCAACTTCGCATTGAGATGCACTAGCACCACCGAGTGCGTCGGGCGAGACACGATTTATATGTGCAGGGACGGTTATCAATAAAATACCGGTAAAACTAACAAAACATTTCGTTCCGTTCCGTTAAATATTTAACGTTAAAATTACCGTTAAATCATAGGATTTACCGGTATTTAAATAGCATCACCAATACCGTTATTTCGCCAAAATCTAACAAGAAGCAACATTTTGTGCGACGTTGCCAAACCGAACCAAGCGCCTCGCGCGCTTTGCGTTCGTCTTTTCTAAGCGGAGCAGCAACAACGCATGTTACGACCGCGACGATCGGAAAGATACAAATACGATAAGACTCGCGCTCGCGCGTATTTCATTTCATAAAAAGACGGCACACAAACATCGCGTCGCGTACGCCAAATATACTTACTAGGGAATGATTAAAACCCGGTTTTGTTTTCGGGTTTCTTATAAAACAAGCCGGTTTTCGGTGAAACCGGTTTGAGAATAAGATTATTTTTGTTTGTCTACATGCTGTCAGTAAAAGGTTTATTTGCTTGTTGTGCTTAAGCTATGTAGGTATCAGGGCCGAGGCCAGCTTATAACACGATTCCTGTCGGCTTCCCTTCGGAATATGGTACTGTCAGTAGTTTAATAATACCTGTTTTATAATCAGCAGAGATCGGATATTCGGATGCATATTTACGCAAAGATAATTTTTCGCTATGAAAGTATGGAAGCGGCTTTATAAATTATTTGTAATGTTTATTTAAAAACCCCGGGATTCTTGGATTGCATAACTATTCAGATGTGTATTAATTTAAAATTAATGTTTAACCCGATACAAATATGTGTATGTACTGGAGGAGGGGTGGTTTGTATTAGTTTAAACAAAAAATAAACAAATTACTTACCTAAATTAAGACTTTTTCGATACAAAAGCGCATTCCATGTTAGCCAACATCTCAACTTCAGGTGAATATGCATCCGAATATCCGATCTCTGATAATCACACTATAGATATTTAATAAACCATAAAATTAAAACATTATATTGTCGGTATAAAACAGTGATAAATATAGTGATTTCTGTTAGGTAAGTGTTTTAATTAGGTACTTGGGGTAAGTAGTTGAGTTTAAAGTAATTAGTAAAGTAATAAGTAGTATTAGATGGCAGCAATAATAGCTTAAGATTACTGTTTAACAGATTATTTGCTGTGTGAGGAAACATGCTTTTCAAGGTTAAGTTTTGACAATAAGAAACACGTAATTATGTAAGGCCGTGCTCGCCCAGATATGACTTTAATAACGGTGGGTCATACTTGCAAAATCGACGAGTACCACGACTTCCAAGTTTTTGGCGTCACCAGCGCCAAAAACCAGGGCTTGGGATACTTTCAAGTATTTTCTTTCTATCAAATAAACAATACTTATTTGTTTACCTTTCATCTGTGCGTGGAAATTGATGAAATCGCAGTTCTTTAATGTAAGATGACGACTTGCAATCTTTCACAACACACGTCGTATGCACCATTTTAATTATTTTACATGAATTAAAACAATAATAAATTGAGACGCGATAGTCCTGAAAGTTGTCTCCCGATCTAGGTACTAACACGGTAGCGTACGCAGTTAGGGAGCGCCCTTGCCCCGTCTCGCCCCTCACGCCCCGCACGATTGCCCTGTCTAGACGTCTTCGTTGGACGACTGTATGATTTATAGACTGTGCAACTACTTTAGTTTACCCAAAGCTGACGTCACGTGTGGTCACGTGATAAAAGCTATTGTAAGGAGCGTTTTGGCTGTTAATTCAAAACAACGAAAAATTTATTTGATTTTAATCGTTTTTAATTGAAAAAAAAAATGGATGTAAATCAATTTATATTTTTCAGGGTTGATATGATTTAAATCACTTGATTTAAATCAGTGATTTAAATCGCGATTAAAATCAAGTGATTTTTTTATAAAAATCAATGATTTATATCAATACTTTTTTACTGCGACCAAATCAGCCAAAATGTGTCAAGGGACTTCCCCGGACATAAACTAAGGCGCGCACACACGTGTCCATTGCTGTTTATCTACACCGTTCGCTGATTCCCCGAAATTTAAACTGGGACTGAATCCGTCCGTTTAGTCTTTGGCGTGGTCATTCGTTGTTGATTAGTGTCTTAGTATCTGTATTTTAGTTTTTTACCACTGACTTCCGGAATTAAGGTTATTTCTTCATTTTGAGTGAATGTCTTTTTGAAGTAGTTTTTTAAAAATTACTTTCTATTTCGTAATTTTTAGTTTTAAATAAAAACTGGAATATTTGTTTGTAATATGTAGTTTTTATTTAATATTTAATTAATAACTGACTTCCAAATTACAAAAGATCAGAATGCAAATAAAAATCTAAAAAATCCGATTTAAATCAATTTAATCCGATTTAAATCAAATAAATCTGATTTTTTTGATTTTTTTACAAAAATCATGATTTTTATCAACCCTGATATTTTTCCGTTACTTATTTTGTCCCAATCTTCAAACAAAATAGTTTTTGAAATATTGCAAAATACCCTATTGTCCTACCCATACCCTTACTAGAGAATGGACAGCAGCGTTCTCTATGCATTTTACCACCATACTGCGATCGCCAACCCGCCTGCCAAGCATGGCGCTGGAATGATGATGATAACCATAGGGTTAAATACAAAGCAATTAAAAACGTGTCCAGACAATAGTGTCAGGACACGTTTTTAATTGCTTTGTATTTATCATATCATTGTTTAAGTGCGAGCGCCGCGGCGGGTGCTTCTTCCTATTCTATTCTAGATTGCACTGAAAGTAAACTGTATAACTGATTTCATAATAAAAAAATAAAAAAAAAACAGTAAAGATTTCAATTTCATTTCTATCACCGTCTTTTAAATTTTTAACCACATGAATACGAGTAAAAAATAGGCCGACTAGTCGCCGACTACAAATATGGCCGACTAGTCTGTACATCACTAATTTAAACTCTTTAATTTGGCCATTGCTTTTAAGATTTTATGCTCAAATTGGAAACTTGGAATTTGCCACCTTCGTGGTTTTGAGCCTTATGAACTGCTCGCCAGCCTGTGGTAGCACACAAATGATAGATGTAAGATATAAATAAATGATGGTACCTGGCAGCCTCGTATTGCCGGATGGTGAGCAGCGTGTCCTCGATGGTCTTGTTGGTGAGCGTGTTGAGCGAGTTGTTGAAGAAGTGCAGCGCCGCCAGTAGCGTCTCGCCATTGCGGGTCAGCGTGCGCTGTGTGTCTGCGTTGTACAGGAACCTGAACGGGCAATTCTCGTACTTAAAATAGTTCATAATCTACGCAATCTCAACTCTGTGACAATCAATGTCGAAGAATTGTCAAAAATGTAAGTAAATTAAAGGTTTGATTGACAGATTGAGACAAATCAGAATTCAAACGTTCCTAAAAATACGGGAAATTCCCCCTGGTCATCGCACACACAATATTCTTAAACATACGGGAAATGCCCCCTTGTCATCGCACACACATTATTCTTAAACATACGGGAAATGCCCCCTTGTCATCGCACACACATTATTCTTAAACATACGGGCAATGCCCCCCTGGTCATCGCACACACATTAATATTACTAGTATTCACCTGAAGCACCTGTTAAGTGGTGTTTCGTGTAAATAGTACTTACCTATTAATTTGTTTTTTGGATATAAAATAATATATAATAAATGGAGATAGATCTTAAAACATAATTATATCAAAATGAGCAGTAAGTATTTCATATTAAAAACTTAAACCCGATTACTAAAAAATCCTGTGTGGTTCTTTTAGCAAATATGACGAAATTTTATTGATTCACGAAAGTACCCTAAAGTCAGGGCCTGATTAACCCTTAGGCTAATTAGGCTGCAGCCTAGGGCGCGAGGATCGGGGGGGCGGGCGCGCTGAAATCGTGTCTTAGCATGCACTAATCTAGCATCATTCATTGCATCTACCCTACATATTTCTACTAGACCGGGACAAAACACTAAAACTAAATGCACTTGGAGAGTCCCTGATTTTAACAATAAATTTTGGAATTTTAAAAAGTGCGCCTTAAACAAACTACTCGAATCGGTCGGTGGTCGAGCTTTCTTGGCTGTAGGTATTGAGCTTATATCTAAATTTGATCCTTTCATGGCTGAACATTTGGTGAGATTTGGACAAAAAGGCAGAGGTACTCCATCGTACTTGTCATCCTCTATAATCGACGAATTTATTTTACTTCTCGCTGACGAAGTTCGACTTTAGATCATAGGAGAAATAAAAAAAGAAAATATTATTCGATTAGCATTGATTCTACTCCAGATAATTATGTCACAATAATAATATAATTCGTTATATTTTGCCTGGCGGCGAACCTGTCGAACGTTTTGTCACATTTTTACCCAATTGCGGTCATAAAGGTGAAAACATGGAGAAGGCTGTTCTTGCGACAGTTGATAAAACTTTGGAACTTGATATTAAAAACTGTCGTGGCCAAAGTTATGATAATGCTAGCAATATGTCTAGTCAATACAAAGGTCTTCAGTCAAGAATTAAAGCTGTAAATCCATTGGGTACTTTTGTTCCTTGTGCAGCTCATTCTCTACAACTCGTGGGATCGGCTGCCGCGGAAAGTAGTGACGAGTCAGCTGCTTTTTTTACACTGGAACCACAACTATAAATTTTTTTCTGGATCTACAAGCAGATGGCAAATTTTGTTATCCAAATTGGATGAAAAATCGACGTACTAGAAAATCTATCGAAAACTCGGTGGAGTGCGCGAGCAGATGCAAGCAAAGCCTTATCGTCCACAAGCGCCCAATACCTCCTATCTGACTCCAGGTGGATTTTACATAGTAGAGGATCCCAAGTAAGAACGACCTTTACCAATTTGATGACCCGGTGTAAATTATATTAAATTATAATATAAAATTATAAAAAATAATAGTGTTAAAATATAATTTACACCTGATTATTAAATTGGTGAAGGTCATTCTTACTTGGGACCTCTATGTAAAATCCACCCGGAGTCAGATAGGAGGTATTGGGCGCTTGTGGACGATAAGGCTACTCACTTACTACTTTTTAGGCCGTCCGTAACACACCTGGCGGGGGCGCGTCCTCATAATTAGCCTAGGGCGGTCAGAACTCTTGATCAGTCGCTGCCTAAAGTGGTTATAATTTTGCAGCTATCTCAATAAGCAAACCCATTCATTGCAAAACATCCTAATCTTGTGGGCTATCCAACCAGCTTATTGTTTGATAAAGCTGGCAAAATGGAAAGCCATACTTTAATCCAACGACTTGTTTACGTCGTAACACTTTTCTGTTCCAGGTTTTATTGTAACTACGAACGTCTGTGCTCGATATCGTTCCTGATATCGCCCCCAATTCTCAGTGATAGTTCGTTTTGTTAAATAAGCCTCAACACTGTTTGTGTGTTTCTGTTTAGGCCGCTAGCTGCGAGTTAACTATATTAAATAAAAGATCACGAGGTACAAATTTATTTCTAATCGATTTCTAAAAGATCCCTATGGTTATCTATTCGTCTGTTTATACCGGTGAAATTATTTAAATAATTGTTTAACCATACTAAATTAGTCATGTTTGTTGATCTGATTTTAGTTAATCTAAACAAATTGCCGTTTGTCATCACTTCTCAGAAAGACAGCGGAAACACTTCAGCAAGAACAGTCTGTTGAAGTTCGCCTCAGTCTTTACACCGACAGATATGTGTAGATGTATAATAAATTATATTTATGACATTGATTTACACTCAGTGACTACTTTAACTCACACACTGACTTATTACTTGTTAATATTCTAGGAAAATCGTATACTTACTTTTACAATGTTTGTAAATATGTGAACACCATGTATCTATCATAAAATTAATTTATCTGTATTGCTTCAATTTCATTCTTTTAACCTATTTTGGTATGGTAATTTTATTCTGGGTGCATCGTTTTCACACAAAATTATATAATTAATGTACTTACTATGTTAAATATTGTACTTAAAACACTTTAAAAGAGTAACGGTGGAGTTTCTTGCCCATTCTTCTACATACGAAACAACATTTTGGAAGGGGGCGACTAGAATCAATTCTATTTTAATGTAAATGTTGACGTTCAAAAGTGCCTTTTCAAGTGCCTATTTGAAATAAATACTTTGACTTTTGATGACAGTGAACCAGAGGACTGTCCCAACAATGTATGTAACATATTTCATAACAATAGGAGTTTACACAAATCTACACAATCTACTAATATGACCTAAGAATAATAATGTAAGGCCTTTCATTATTATTCTTAGGTCATATTAGAAGATCGCGCCCGTGCGAAGCCGGGGCAGGTCGTTAGTAATATGTATAATAATTTGTGTTTAATAACTTAGTGCATGCCACCGCCCCGCTGCAGAAGGATAGGTTCCGAGGTCTGGTCCTGGAGTCGGACTGACATAGTGGCGTTTTCGTACAGACACTTCAACACCTCGATGTACCGATAGTCGATCTGGCACCGTTGGAGGGACTGCAGTACAGCCCATGTCTCGATCGAATCGAAGGCTTTTTCATAGTCCACAAACGCTAAACATAGAGGCAGGTTATACTCTTCGGTCTTCTGTATAACCTGTCGCAGCGTATGTATGTGGTCTACTGTGCTAAAGCCTTTACGGAACCCGGCCTGTTCGGGAGGCTGGAAGTCGTCAAACCTGCGCGCTAGACGGTTCGTGATGACTCTGGAAAACAGCTTGTAGACGTGGCTCAGAAGTGAGATGGGCCTATAATTCTTAAGAAGGGCATTATCGCCCTTCTTAAAGAAAAGTACCACCACACCTCTGTTCCATGCCTGTGGCGTTTTGCCCTCGAGTATGACGGAATCAAACAGCTTCTGGAGGGCCTTAAGAACGGGTTTTCCACCGGCCTTCAGAAGCTCAGCCGTAATTCCGTCATCACCCGGCGCCTTGTTGTTTTTGAGCTGCTTCAGAGCCATCCTAATCTCGTACAAGCTGACGTCCGGGATATCTTCAGTATAGTGTCGGGTCAATCTAGCTCTTGGGTCGTTAGCCAGATTTGTAACGGGGTTTCTTGTTGACGTGTATAACTGTCCATAGAACCTCTCAATCTCTCTCAACAGCTCAGGCTTGGTGGATACGATCCTGCCTTCATCGGTCTTCAGTTTCGTAAGCAGACTCTGCCCAATAGACAGATCCCTAGCAAAGACCTTGGAGCCTTTATTCCGCTCTATCGCGTCTTTAATACGTTCTGTATTAAAGCGGCGGAGGTCGCTTTTCAAGGACTTAGAGATCTGTCTATTAAGCTGCCGGTACTCGAGTGCGTCGTCTGAAGACTGCAGAACCATCTCATGCCTCTCCTTCATGAGCTGCAAAGTAGGATCAGAGAGCCTCTTATTTTTGTCGATACGACGGGTCTTGAAAAACTTAGACCCGACCGTATGGACAGTTTCCACGAACCCATCGTTAAAATCGTCCACAGAGCTCCCTAGACACTCGAAACGATTCTGGAGCTCGAGTTGAAAGCTTTCGGAGTTTTGGACTTGGATCGGTGCTGGACGGAGCGTAGACTTCATTAGTCGAGATCTTTCCAGCTTGATATTGAGATTCAATGTGCCTCTTACCAAACGGTGATCACTACCAGTTTTCACCGCGTTGATCACAGAGACATCATTGAATACTTGCTTCTTCGTCGACATAATGAAGTCAATCTCATTTTTGGTTGCACCATCAGGACTCTGCCAGGTCCACTTCCTGTGCTCACGTTTTTTGAAGAAGGAGTTCATCATAAAGAGGCCTTCCTTCTCCATAAAACTAGCCAGTAGGTGACCCCGGTGGTTCCTACGTCCAACTCCAAATTGCCCCACTCGCAGCTCATCATCGCTTCGTTTGCCTAGTTTCGCGTTGAAGTCCCCCATGACAACGGTGAAGTGAGTTTTGGAACCATGCATGGCTCTGGAAATATCCTCATACATAGTCTCCACCTCATCGTCGGGGTGTGACGAGGTCGGGGCGTAAACCTGTATGACCTTCAGCGAATACCTTGCGGATATTCTGAGTATAAGGAACGCCACCCTCGTCGACACACTCTCGATCTTCACCACGTTGCTCACAAGGGACTTATGGACGATAAACCCGACACCACCTTGGGACTGCTGGTCGCCCTCCCGGAAATAGAGCAAGTTACCGGATTTGAGGATTATCGAGTCCTCCCCCTCTCGTCGGACTTCAGATAGTCCTACTATATCCCACCGTAACCTGCTCAATCCTTCCTCGAGTTCGACGATCTTCTCGTCGGTCCGGAGTGTACGCGTGTTATATGTTGCCAGGTCCAGTTTTCGGTGATTGTGGTAGCCGGATCTCTTCCGGGGATTGTTCGCACCCCTTGCCTCACCGTGGCCTTGACCGCTACCGTAGCCAAGGGTAGGTGGGCCGCCGGGCACTAGGGGCCATTTACTGTTTGTGCTTGTCATGTTGGGGGGGTTTGCCATAATCGCCACGCTTGGCAGGCGGGTTGGCGATCGCAGTATGGTGGTAAAATGCATAGAGAATGCTGCTGCCCATTCTCTAGTAAGTCCCTTAGTCGCCTTCTACGACACCCACTGGAAGAAATGGGATGATGCTATTCTTTTACGCCCGGCACCACACGGGACGGCACTCATGACGGTCGGAGGCGCTGCACTCGAAGTTGTGGACGAGTACGTTTACCTAGGACAAACTGTCCAGTTAGGTAGGTCCAACTTCGAGAAAGAGGTCAATCGTCGAATCCGACTCGGTTGGGCAGCGTTCGGGAAGCTTCGCAATATCTTCTCGTCCCACATACCGCAGTGTCTCAAGACGAAAGTCTTCGACCAGTGTGTGTTGCCAGTGATGACATATGGAACCGAAACGTGGTCGCTCACAATGGGCCTCATAAGAAGGTTTAAAGTCACCCAAAGGGCAATGGAGAGGGCTATGCTTGGAGTTTCCCTGCGTGATCGAATCAGGAATGACGAGATCCGCAGGAGAACCAAGGTAACCGACATAGCCCGAAGAATTGCCAAACTTAAGTGGCAGTGGGCAGGGCACATTGCACGCAGAACAGATGGCCGATGGGGTCGAAAAGTTCTGGAGTGGCGACCGCGCACTGGAAGACGTAAAGTTGGAAGGCCTCCCACAAGGTGGACCGATGACCTTGTGAGGGCCGCAGGAGTCCGCTGGATGCGGGAAGCACAGGACCGGCCGAAGTGGCGGAGCTTGGGGGAGGCCTATGTCCAGCAGTGGACGTCTTTCGGCTGAAATGAACTTAGTGCAGTGTGATCGGTATCGAACTGTGTGTATGTGTGTGTGCGTTAGTGTGTACTGACTGGTTCTGCAGCTCGGGCGACTTCTGCGCGAGCTCGGCGAAGGCCTCGCCCAGCGCGCGCTGCGTGGCGGCGGCGGCGCCCAGTTGCGCGGTGAGTGCGCCGGACAGACGCAGCACGCCGGCGTACTTGCGCTGCGTCTCGCGCAGCATCTCGATCTGGGCCTCCAGCTCTGTAGACACCATATTCACATGTACAAATTACGTCAACCACACATCAGAGGAACTACTACACCTACTACCGACTGCTAGGAAATGTAAATACTATTTATTTCTGTCAAAAAGGTACAAGTTTGGTACATGATATCTAGGTTACAGGCAGACTCAAACCTTTGGTATTGGTCTGTAGTTATTAGATCGATCTCTGTCGCCGCCCTTATACACAGGATGCACTACTGCCAGCTTAAGCGCATTTTGAAAGATACCGGAGGTAAATGCCAAGTTACATTTATGAGTCAGGGGGCGGGCAAGAAGATTATATTTTGTTTTTTAAACGCGCCCGATATTGCCATCAGAACCCACCGCCCAATCACTTCTCAACTTCCCGATCAAAATTTCAAATTTAGATTCGTCTGTTCCTAGCATGACAAAGCTTTTAAGATACTGTGGGAGATCATCGGTTTGTGGAGGTAAGAATGTGGAGACGTTTGGTACGTTTTCAGCTAACGTACGTCCAATGTTAGCAAAATATGAGTTCACTTCATTTACAGTGCGCTCTGGTTCGGAGGGTGACAAGAGCGTCAGCATGTGTTTTGACTTTTGATGTATAGGTGAGACTTTATAGTATCCCAGAGTTTTTTATTATTATTGTGCGTTATTTATAAGGGCTTTATCATAATTAGTTTTAATCGTTTTAAGTATTATTACGAGCTTGGGGTTCGTGACAATTAAAAACTACCAGTACAAATTACCAAAAATGACACTTTAATTAAACAACCTAATAACAACTTCAAACACAGTAATTACAAAACACAATTGCACTACTGCTCACTCTAAGTCGCACTTGAAGATCGCTTTCGATGTTCTAGCATGTATCGCTTGTTCAATACTCCCTGGGTCGGGATCCGTTCCGGCCTTTTAAAGGGCCCTCCGATAGTTCCAGAACAGATGTCGATGGTTCTAGAAAGTTCTAGCATCGAAATTTCTAGAAAGATCTTGACTCTATTAAATCTGCTACTTGATACTAGATGGCGCTAGTGGTAACTAATGTTAGCATGTACTAGATATTAATTGTGGCGCGCAACACTGCCCCCTCCTAAGACATATGTGGGTGAACTTGGCAGATCATTTCCCAGCAGAGCACAAAATAATGTGAGTTCTATTCGCATGCGGATGAGTTCTCGAGTTCCTTATACTTAAAAAAAATAGTTCAGGAGTTTTTGCCTGAAAAAAGGTCGAATGAAAATATGCTCTGCTAACTTCCGGTAGCAGATCATTTTTTCCAAAATTAAAATTTTAAAACTGATTTAGGCACACAGTGGGGAGTTCTATAGTTCCTAATACTTTTCCGGAAGAGTTCCGCCGTCCTAAGTCATGAAATAAATAAAAAAGAAAATGTTACCCGCTACAAGAAAAAGTAAATAATTTTGTTAAGATGGATCAAAAAAAAAATTGAGTAGCCCTCAGGACCGGGAACTCCACGGTTTCTTATGCACCGTTATAATACTTATCCAAAAACATGCAAAAGTATCCCAGAACTCTGACTCAGGTATCAGCAGAGCACGGGTAAAGATTTAGGGTACTAAATACTAGGATTTGAAATAGTGGTTTAGAAATACGGATAAAAAAAAAATTGAGTAGCACTCAGGACCGGGAACTCCACGGTTTCTTATGCACCACTAAAAGAACAATCCAAAAACATGGAAAAGTATCCCAGAACTCTGACTCAGGTATCAGCAGAGCATAGGTAAAGATTTAGGGTACTAAATACTAGGACTTTAAATAGTGGTTTAGAAATACTGATCAAAAAATAAATTGAGTAGCACTCAGGACCGGGAACTCCACGGTTTCTTATGCACCACTAAAAGAAAAATCCAAAAACATGAAAAAGTATCCCAGAACTCTGAATAAAGTATCAGCAGAGCATAGGTAAAGATTTAGGGTAGTAACTATCAGGATTTTAATCAGTGGTTTAGAAAGACGGCTCAAAAAACATTTTGAGTTGCACTTAAGAGCGGGAACTCCTCGGTTTCTTATGCACCACTAAGAGACTAATTCAAAAACATGCAAAAGTATCCCAGAACTCTGACTCAGGTATCAGCAGAGCACGGGTAAAGATTTAGGGTACTAAATACTAGGATTTGAAATAGTGGTTTAGAAATACGGATAAAAAAAAAATTGAGTAGCACTCAGGACCGGGAACTCCATAGTTTCTTATGCACCACTAAAAGAACAATCCAAAAACATGAAAAAGTATCCCAGAACTCTGAATAAAGTATCAGCAGAGCATAGGTAAAGATTTAGGGTACTAAATACTAGGATTTTAATCAGTGGTTTAGAAAGACGGGTCAAAAAACATTTTGAGTTGCACTCAAGAGCGGGAACTCCTCGGTTTCTTATGCACAACTAAAAGAACAATCCAAAAACATGTAAAAGTATCCCAGAACTCTGAAAAAAGTATCAGCAGAGCACAGGTAAAGATTTAGGGTAGTAACTATCAGGATTTTAATCAGTGGTTTAGAAAGACGGCTCAAAAAACATTTTGAGTTGCACTTAAGAGCGGGAACTCCTCGGTTTCTTATGCACCACTAAGAGACTAATTCAAAAACATGCAAAAGTATCCCAGAACTCTGACTCAGGTATCAGCAGAGCACGGGTAAAGATTTAGGGTACTAAATACTAGGATTTTAAATAGTGGTTTGGAAATACGCATCAAAAAAAAAATTGAGTAGCACTCAGGACCGGGAACTCTACGGTTTCTTATGCACCACTAAAAGAACAATCCAAAAACATGAAAAAGTATCCCAGAACTCTGAATAAAGTATCAGCAGAGCATAGGTAAAGATTTAGGGTAGTAACTATCAGGATTTTAATCAGTGGTTTAGAAAGACGGCTCAAAAAACATTCTGAGTTGCACCCAAGAGCGGGAACTCCTCGGTTTCTTATGCACCACTAAAAGAACAATCCAAAAACATGACAAAGTATCCCAGAACTCTGACTCAGGTATCAGCAGAGCATAGGTAAAGATTTAGGGTACTAAATACTAGGATTTTAAATAGTGGTTTAGAAATACGGATCAAAAAAAAAATTGAGTAGCACTCAGGACCGGGAACTCCACGGTTTCTTATGCACCACTAAAAGAACAATCCAAAAACATGAAAAAGTATCCCAGAACTCTGAATAAAGTATCAGCAGAGCATAGGTAAAGATTTAGGGTAGTAACTATCAGGATTTTAATCAGTGGTTTAGAAAGACGGCTCAAAAAACATTCTGAGTTGCACCCAAGAGCGGGAACTCCTCGGTTTCTTATGCACCACTAAAAGAACAATCCAAAAACATGACAAAGTATCCCAGAACTCTGACTCAGGTATCAGCAGAGCATAGGTAAAGATTTAGGGTACTAAATACTAGGATTTTAAATAGTGGTTTAGAAATACGGATCAAAAAAAAAATTGAGTAGCACTCAGGACCGGGAACTCCACGGTTTCTTATGCACCACTAAAAGAACAATCCAAAAACATGGAAAAGTATCCCAGAACTCTGACTCAGGTATCAGCAGAGCATAGGTAAAGATTTAGGGTACTAAATACTAGGACTTTAAATAGTGGTTTAGAAATACTGATCAAAAAATAAATTGAGTAGCACTCAGGACCGGGAACTCCACGGTTTCTTATGCACCACTAAAAGAAAAATCCAAAAACATGAAAAAGTATCCCAGAACTCTGAATAAAGTATCAGCAGAGCATAGGTAAAGATTTAGGGTAGTAACTATCAGGATTTTAATCAGTGGTTTAGAAAGACGACTCAAAAAACATTTTGAGTTGCACTTAAGAGCGGGAACTCCTCGGTTTCTTATGCACCACTAAGATACTAATTCAAAAACATGCAAAAGTATCCCAGAACTCTGACTCAGGTATCAGCAGAGCACGGGTAAAGAACATATACAGAGTCACCGACTTCCGAAATTATATTCGGAAGTCAGTTGTTTTTTTTAAGTTTTTGTTATCTGTGATAGAAGTTATTAAGCCAAAATATACTTTTGCATGTTTTTGGATTGTTCTTTTAGTGGTGCATAAGAAACCGAGGAGTTCCCGGTCCTGAGTGCTACTCAATTTTTTTTTTGATCCGTATTTCTAAACCACTATTTAAAATCCTAGTATTTAGTACCCTAAATGTTTACCTATGCTCTGCTGATACCTGAGTCAGAGTTCTGGGATATTTTTTCATGTTTTTGGATTGTTCTTTTAGTGGTGTATAAGAAACCGAGGAGTTCCCGCTCTTGAGTGCAACTCAAAATGTTTTTTGACCCGTCTTTCTAAACCACTGATTAAAATCCTAGTATTTAGTACCCTAAATCTTTACCTATGCTCTACTGATACTTTATTCAGAGTTCTGGGATACTTTTTCATGTTTTTGGATTGTTCTTTTAGTGGTGCATAAGAAACCGTGGAGTTCCCGGTCCTGAGTTCTACTCAATTTTTTTTTTATCCGTATTTCTAAACCACTATTTCAAATCCTAGTATTTAGTACCCTAAATCTTTACCCGTGCTCTGCTGATACCTGAGTCAGAGTTCTGGGATACTTTTGCATGTTTTTGAATTAGTCTCTTAGTGGTGCATAAGAAACCGAGGAGTTCCCGCTCTTAAGTGCAACTCAAAATGTTTTTTGAGCCGTCTTTCTAAACCACTGATTAAAATCCTGATAGTTACTACCCTAAATCTTTACCTGTGCTCTGCTGATACTTTTTTCAGAGTTCTGGGATACTTTTACATGTTTTTGGATTGTTCTTTTAGTTGTGCATAAGAAACCGAGGAGTTCCCGCTCTTGAGTGCAACTCAAAATGTTTTTTGACCCGTCTTTCTAAACCACTGATTAAAATCCTAGTATTTAGTACCCTAAATCTTTACCTATGCTCTGCTGATACTTTATTCAGAGTTCTGGGATACTTTTTCATGTTTTTGGATTGTTCTTTTAGTGGTGCATAAGAAACTATGGAGTTCCCGGTCCTGAGTGCTACTCAATTTTTTTTTTATCCGTATTTCTAAACCACTATTTCAAATCCTAGTATTTAGTACCCTAAATCTTTACCCGTGCTCTGCTGATACCTGAGTCAGAGTTCTGGGATACTTTTGCATGTTTTTGAATTAGTCTCTTAGTGGTGCATAAGAAACCGAGGAGTTCCCGCTCTTAAGTGCAACTCAAAATGTTTTTTGAGCCGTCTTTCTAAACCACTGATTAAAATCCTGATAGTTACTACCCTAAATCTTTACCTATGCTCTGCTGATACTTTATTCAGAGTTCTGGGATACTTTTTCATGTTTTTGGATTTTTCTTTTAGTGGTGCATAAGAAACCGTGGAGTTCCCGGTCCTGAGTGCTACTCAATTTATTTTTTGATCAGTATTTCTAAACCACTATTTAAAGTCCTAGTATTTAGTACCCTAAATCTTTACCTATGCTCTGCTGATACCTGAGTCAGAGTTCTGGGATACTTTTCCATGTTTTTGGATTGTTCTTTTAGTGGTGCATAAGAAACCGTGGAGTTCCCGGTCCTGAGTGCTACTCAATTTTTTTTTTATCCGTATTTCTAAACCACTATTTCAAATCCTAGTATTTAGTACCCTAAATCTTTACCCGTGCTCTGCTGATACCTGAGTCAGAGTTCTGGGATACTTTTGCATGTTTTTGGATAAGTATTATAACGGTGCATAAGAAACCGTGGAGTTCCCGGTCCTGAGGGCTACTCAATTTTTTTTTTGATCCATCTTAACAAAATTATTTACTTTTTCTTGTAGCGGGTAACATTTTCTTTTTTATTTATTTCATGACTTAGGACGGCGGAACTCTTCCGGAAAAGTATTAGGAACTATAGAACTCCCCACTGTGTGCCTAAATCAGTTTTAAAATTTTAATTTTGGAAAAAATGATCTGCTACCGGAAGTTAGCAGAGCATATTTTCATTCGACCTTTTTTCAGGCAAAAACTCCTGAACTATTTTTTTTAAGTATAAGGAACTCGAGAACTCATCCGCATGCGAATAGAACTCACATTATTTTGTGCTCTGCTGGGAAATGATCTGCCAAGTTCACCCACATCTAAGACATGCTCGTCCCGAGCATTATCGGCCCCATAATAACGCGCCAGTCGATCCACATGGACGATCTTAGGAGTAGCTCTTGCACCTTTCTGTATCCGGTAGGTTACGTCATTGATCTTTTTCACAATCCGGTACAGTCCGTCCCATTTAGCTTGAAGCTTAGGAGATTTCCATTTGCTTCAGACTCTGTTGTGCAACCACACTAGTGTGAACCTTCGTCAAACCCTTTATTGTTCATTTTGCGGTCATAACGGGTTTTCATCTTTTCAGACATTTGCTGGCCTGTTTGTCTGACGTGCTCATAAAATGTTATTCATTTTGTTCCGCAAGTCATTCACATAATCGGTTATACTGCGTGAGGCATCAGGTGGTATTCCGGTGATCAGGTCTGCAGGCAGCCGTAATTCTCTTCCAAAGTTTGCGAAAGCTAATGTCACCGATGTACTTTCGTGAACAGCGCTTCGATATGACAACAAAAACAGTTGTATGTGCTTGTCCCAATCCCGTTGCCGGTTTTCCACAACTTTTGCTAGGTACCTACCTCTCTAATTGTTGATTAAATCGTTCCACCATTCCATCCGATTGTGGGTGGTAAGAAGTTGTTCTTGTTTTATGAGTTATTCCTTTCTTGATCACTGTGAATCTGTAAAGGTACTCCAAACCGACAGAAGACTTCATGAACTAATTTATCTGCAACTGTCGAAGCTTCTTGATTTGGAATGGCGAAGATTGCCGGCAGTGAAGTAATCCATCAAAACCATGAAATAGGACAGATGGCGCCACTTTCTGTAAACACTGAGTTTCTTACCGAAAGTTTTTAACAAATTGATTTAATTATAAATACCAAGTTACTAATTACGTATTGTGAGTTAAAGTGAACATTAACCGATAAATATATCGTACAAGTGTTATCTTGAAGAACAATCTCAGTTTAGATGTAAACAAATGTTATAAACAAAGTGACAGTGCTATTCTACCAAATCAATACCTACCTACTACCAAATATTACCACGAAAAATTGTTAATCGCACCAGTAATGTTGTGTTAAGCAGTGACGTTACATACTTTATATTGTGATAAGACTATAGTGAACAATAGGGGATGACGGTTTTTTTTTCTACAATTTGAACTACTTGTCAGCGCTTCATGCGGACAGCAGCTGAACCGATTTATCGACATCAAATAAGAGACATCAAGCGACAAATAGCTGAACTATGAATGGAACCAAAAAAGTCACCGTGAGACGCGGACGAGCGCGCTCAGCCTCTGATATGAACTTGGATGATAGTGTTGCAAAGGATAATGCCCATGGACAGTACTCTTGAAAAATGCCTCGTGTCTCAAAAAGTTGAACAGTATGAAATATCTAAAATAAAAATATATTTTTCGAATAGGACTTAAATTATATTTATAATGGGATAGTTTTTTGAACAATAATTAGTACTTTTACGTTTCTGACTGTAAAGTACGCCATTTTTGAAGTGAAACTTCTTTACGCACGCTTGACTTGGGGAGTAAGCTGGCGAACGCGTGACGTAAGCGTTACGAAAAGTGTGATCGGGCAAGGCGAACGGAAGTTGAGTGGGGGATATAAGCAAGAGACAGCAGTGCGCGCACACATTTTCTTTCTCTCTTCCTCTCATAGTCAAATACGTTCCGTATATCTAAGCACACTGCAGGCCTATTGTCTGTATCACAGTGTAGGAGCAAGAGAGAGCAGAGCGCGCGCACATTTTTTTCTCTCTTTCTCTTATAGCTAGTAAATGAAATATGTATATATTTCAGTCAGTAGTTCGTTTGCGAGTTTACTAGCGTTACGCGAACGGTGATTCTTTGGTTATTTTTCGTAATTCTATTTCGTTTTGAACAATTTTAGGAATTAATATTTTGTTCAATACATTCAATGTTGTACATACAATATATTGTACACACACATATATATATATATACATACAGATGGAGCGAAAGAAGTTTCACTTCAGTCATGTGGTCATAAGCACACTCGTTTTTTTTTTTTCAATCCCATGTCATTCGTCAATATTAAACAATTAGGGATGTCCATTTTTCGATTGCGTTTAATGTGCCTACCTATTTGATATCGATAGTATGATATCTACTTCTTTCCAAAAGCATTGTCAAGCCACCGAAGTTCTTAATTATGCTTCGAATATTTTGGCTGAGAAGTGAGATAGCATTTTTGTGCAAATCAGCAATATCCCTGCGGACTCAGCTACTGAAATGGCCTTCAATTTCATATTATTTTAGAACATTGTAATAAGTTAGCAGTAAGTTTCCCGAATATAATAATAAGGGTGCTGCCTTAGACCAAACTGTTAGCATGGGTGTGCATTTGACAGTACCAATAAAATAGTGCAAACAAGTTGCTGAAAGTACACTCTGCATGTTTTTAAAGTGTTCTCTCATTATAAAATTGCAACAAAGCATACATTAGAAAATAATATTTACTAATATTATAAATGCGGAAGTAACTCTGTGTCTGTTATGCTTTCACGCCTAAACCGCTGAACCAGTTGTTATGAAACTCGGCAGAGATAGCCTGGGATATGGAGAAGGATATAGGCTACTTTTTTACGCGAGAACCGACATCAACGCGGGCGGAGCCGCGGGCATAAGCTAGTATGTAATAATCTCACCAGTATCCACAGTGCGCGAGCTCTTGCCGAGCTTCTCGTACAGTATCTGTTTGGTGCATTTGTACGTGGACACGCCCCAGTTGCGGATGGCATCGAGCTTGGACGAGCCAGCTCGCAGCAATGTGCTGGAGCCCGCGCCATTTTGTGACACGTCTGGAGGAGCTGAAACAAAACAACTTTAATAAATTTTTGCATACCAAATAGTAAAATGTTCGACCATAGCTGCCGTTAAATTCAGAAAAAGTAAAGAAATTACTGAACTTTGATGTTATCTAGAGTTTATGGGAACTGAAAATTGTAGCTTCGCCGCTGATACAATACCTATGTTCTTGCATATATACCTACATTCTTCGCAAATAAAATTATTCTATTTTGTTCCTGTTTTCAAGTACCTCTATACTTTGTTAAAATTATAATTTTGGTTCCTGGTTGTTGTATTCTTGTTTGGCTTATTAAGTATATTTTTCATTATGAAATAATATAAATCAAATCCAAAAACTGTTTATTAAAAAAAAGAAACAGCACTTTTTGGATACATAACTACACAAGACTGACTCCAAAACAATGGCACTTCACCACTTCTTGCAGTTTTGGCTAAGATCACAATGTGGGGCAAGAAACTCCCAAGAGCTTGAGCTCTATTGAAAGGTACATATCATACAAAATAATATAAAAGTACTAGTTAAAGCATAACATTTCCAATTTGAAACTACTGAAGCTGTGTCCATCTATTGTTTTGACAATCATAGTACAAGTATATTGAGACTGGCCTAGTAAACACTCTGGAATGCTAGTTTGGGTGATTTTTTTTTCTTTTTCCTTTATAAATCATCACAATAGATGATAGTTTATTCACATTACAATCTAGCCTATTAGCTAATAAGTAATTTAAATATAACTTAAACTGCTAAGTAACTATGAAACTAAGAAATCGTCCAATAACATCTTTCTTATTCACACGTTAAGACACTTGATTCACATGTTCTTTATTAAAGTTAGCATTTGCACTACAGTTTAGGTTCACTTACACTGCACTAAACTAACTCAAAAGGTTTTACCCTTTTTAGTCTTCGCACTCATTAAGTATTGTCAAGGAGTTGGATCGCCTCTACATTCACGTGATGATGAAGTCTGTGTTCATTAGCTTCAGAATTGTGTGATATGGGTATGATTATAATACTCTTGATTGAGTCAATAGGACAATGAACAATGAATGCGATGTAGAAGCACAGCACAAACTTCCAAATCACTTTTATTGGCAATGACATGACTCACTACTTAACAAGATGTGTCTGAGATAGATATTGAAAACAGGTCTGGTACTTAGTCATGACACAAAACTTGGGCCAGGTCTGTGTCGACACCGATTGAGGGTAATGCATTAGGTTCTGAGTATGTGTCTTGTGGAGCACATAATAATGTTCACCTAGAGCTGGTGGTGCTTACCGTAGGCAGGCGGGAAGGGCATGGAGCGCGACGTGGGGAACTTGGGCTCCGTGCCCGACGTGATGGAGTCGCTGGACTCGCGTAGTGGCGGAGTGTCCTTCAGCATCTCGTGGATGCTGCGCTCCGATTGCCTGCACGATAACAACACGTTACACTCACACTCGTAGACCACACACAAGCCACTACGGAAGCTGGTAAATTAACCGGTATTATTGTTTAAAATCAAGACAATATTTCCCTATGACACACCATTTAGACATCTTGGCTTATAAGTTATGTCTTCCTTCAGCGACTAGACAAGTAGATCGCGATAAACACCCAGAACTTCTTCAATTAGACGACAAACTTAGCATTTTTCATGGAAACGACGGATAATATTTGATGAATTTTAACAATCGACGCTAAATACACTTTGACAATGACAATTTACTCAAGAAGAAGCCCCCTCGTTTCTTTCATCGTTGTAAATTTGACAAGCTGTGACAGCAGGATAGATAGGCACATTTACCTTATGTTGGAAAGAGAAGGCAACTTTCTTGTCATTTTGACGTTTAGTAACCGGAGTTTTTATTAATTTATTTATTGCTATAGCAACAATTATGTTTGGATGGATAAACGTGGGATAAACTAACACATCCATTTTGATACCGTTTGGGTGGGTCAAGCACGCACAAGCACGCACGACAAGATAGCCATAGCCAAGAGGTCTATCATATATTGTGGTATACCAACCTAACTCTTTAGTGCTGTGATAAGTGATTAGGGCCATCTTTGTATTAAAACATTAATTTGATCATAACTTATTTTATTCAATTTGCGTATCGTCTATTTGTTGATTAATTAAAACCTATTAGTATTTGAATATATAAACCTAGGATTGTTAAAAAAATGGCTCGAACATCGGGGGGCACGGCAGTGCCCCTGCCAAGTCGAGCGCGAAGCAAACACTGACTTACCATCCTTTACTGGAACCATTTCGCCGCATTTTCAGGCCCATAATTGAGAACCTCTGGATAAGACCAGAACGCAAAAATCGTCATCCAGTAAGCTATAATCACATACTTAAAATCCAAAATTTCAAGTCTGTAGGTCATTTAGTTCCGAAGATAAACGAAAGCAAAGTTTCGCATTTATGACACTCACTCACTCACTCATGATTATCAGAATAGAACTAGTACTTCCCATAAACTCAGAGAGCTGAAATTTGGTACAGAGTTAGGGTTTAATGGCCACATAAAGGGAAAACTATAAAAACTAGGATAATCGAAGATCTGGAGTACCTGGTGACCCTGATTAGAAAACTCAAGAGGCCAACCAAACTATTAAAGATCGACATACCGCCTTTAAAAAAATATTCAACTTGGTGGGCCGCTTCATTTGATGTAAAAAATCAAAGGTCTGAAGTATCTCATGAAGAACCCTCAGCTGGTCTCAGCTGTATTAGAGATATGGTAATGCCCCCTTCTACTATTGGTACATAAAAAAACCGACTGTCATTGCAAAAATCCAGCGTAGTGGGACACATCTTCTAATCTAATTTAATCTAGCCTATAGCGTCCCACTGCTGGGCGTATGCCTCCCCTTCTGGTTTTAATACGCATATAAATAAAATTAAAAGAAAACTCTGGATAAGAGTAGACTGGCTTTTATGCTTATACTTACAAGTTTACAAGAAGAAATAGTCGAACGATTAACTTTATTCTACTCGAACATTACACAAATTAAATAAACAAATTTCACTAAAATATTAATTTCGCTCAAAATTTGGTCAAAATATAATGCATTGAACTAAGAGTGGCGGTGATACCTGCACACGTCGCTAGATAGCGCTGACTGTATTTTAAAACGCGCTTACGTTTGTAAATAAATCAATATGCCCACGTTTCTACAAAAAGAAGTGAAATCCCACCAAAAACATTCTATATAAAACTAGCCAAGTCTCGATGGAGCTGCTTGTTTATCTCTAAAAAGTAATGAAATCTAGACAAAGTCGTGCCAAGTCTAAGGTTCCTTACTGCGATTTCTTTATTATTATAGTTAATGTTCATCTAATCAAAATATAAAGTGGTTTAAAGTAAAAATCTGATGAGGGGTTCGTGACAGTCGTGGGTAAATCAGACCAGCGGGCGGATCGATTGAATTGCGGGTGGTTAACCATATAAATTTGAAAAACCGTTTAAATAACCGAAATATAATGACCCTGGTCATGGGAAGACGTAATTGAAAAGCTCGTCAGTGCAGACAGAATGTACCATATTTTAGATCAGGAACAAAATGGTTGTACGGCAACGATTTAATGACAAACAAACTAGGGGGGGAGCTCAGAGGGTTTTTGAGCAAGCATATGCACTAATACATAATGCAGGGCGAAAAGTTGATAGCTGAGTAGGTGCGGCGTAATGGCTTTCAATTAAGTAAAAAATCAATCAAAAAATTGTGTTATTTTGGTTAGGACATTACCTAAAGATACTTAATATTATTTTACCCTCTTTTATACTCCATTTGAAATAAGATTAGACATTTAACTAAATCTTTTTTACAGTCCGATCAACCGATTTTGACTTCTATTGCGTTAGTGGCATAACAAATGGCAGCTGCAGTAAACAGTTGGTATTGTAACTTCTATTTGCTTTTAATGCCATCCTTATGTCTACGGTATAGAAGTTAGAATCGGTTGAACTGACTGTAAAAAAGGGTTGTTTAAATGTCTAATCTTATTTCAAACTAGCTGTGCCCACGACTTCGTTGGCCTGCATGTCGGAAAACAATATTGTGTCGCTCAGATGGTGTAGGTACCATTCCTCCATTAAATAGAAAGAATCTTCCGACCTAGCCTGGTAGGAACCTACCACAGCTTTCGAATGCAGTCACTGCGTCTTCAGGGTCTATAATGTTAATGCGACGAAGTCTCACTCAGATTTTTGAGGATAAATATAAATCAAAGCGCCTGGTCGAGGCTCATTTTATAATATATGTGCACCTGCCGTAGATACTCAATAAATCGACTGCGCGTCCGGTTGAGTGTGCTGGAGTGTTATTCCACGTTCCGTCGGCCCGCTTTCTCACAGGCCAGACCGCGCCAAGCCAGGCCGATAGGTAGTGGGAACATACGATGCCAATGAGGTTTCCGGTGGCCAGTCGTCGCCGGCGCAGGGTGACGCAGTGCGGGGGCAGGCGCCTGTCTCGACCCGTACAGGCGCGTGTCTTTTAGCTTTGTTTATCAAATGTTGACCACTGAATAAAACCACAGCAGTGGAAATGCTCGACACGGACTGTGATAGGCCTCGACAGGTAGCAGTGCATTAATAATTGTTTACCCGGTGCCAGTATTAGCCAATTATGAAATATTATTAAATTGACAAAATTAAACCCCAGTTCAACTATTATATAATTATTATATGGGGATAGTTTAGCTGTTACAGAAAAGGGCATAATTAAGTGTGTCCATTTGATATTACATCTCAATGAGACCAATAATAATAAATTCATATTCTGTGCCTTGCCTTATTCACAATGCTTGTTTGTTGAGCAAAATAGGCACATTTATAATTTAAACATGTTAATTTCTATTAGGACAAGTCGTTACTGTGACGTTATTTTATATTTTGATTTTCGACTTGACTTGATATTATTTAGTGGTTGTGATGCCAAAAATAAATTAGTGTTATGTGACTTAACGTCAGACCACTGTGGATTATTAGCTAGCTTCCCTTTGCCCTTACATAAAAAGCCGCATAAAATAGAATGCAGGCCTTATACAGCTAGCCATTGCAACTTTAAAAATAATATAGCTCGTAGTTACACCATCTTTAATAGAACATGAGAATCCTAATGAAATCTATGGAGCTCTTTTCGATGTACCTAGTGCATAAAGAATACCAGTCTACTTTCAAGACCAAAACCATTGACATTAATGGCACCTCCGTTGGCTTCAACCGTAGACAGAGAATCGGGTGTCTCTGTCTGCGGCTTCAACCAATGGGTCGTGCCACTCCAGGTATTTATAAAAGTAGAGAGAGACTATACGAGCTATAATATAGCTCGTATAGTCTCTCTTGTTAGTGTCTAGTTTGTGGTTTCAAACCATATAGCTGCTATATGGTTTGAAACCAAACATATAAAACAGTAGCAGACCAAACATTAATCCATAGTCGATGGACTTGATTCTTTATCCTTTTTTTGCTAAGCGACAAGTCGTAAGCAGTATCTCGTTCTGTCACCTGTTGTCACACTGACTCACACATAGACAAAATTTAACGCGTAGCCCGTCTGTCCCGCGCCGTCATATTGATAAGCAACATTTATCCTGAATCGCGTTCTATGTTTCAACCGCGAAATATTACTTGAAATATTAATTGTTTGGGACAATTACTCAAAAATAAAATGGTAAAGTGCTGTGCGTACCAGTGTGACAGCGCTAGCTACCACAAAACACCTGGATTGATCTTTCATCGGTAAGTTTTTGTATTATGCTGTGTAGCCAGGGACGGATTTGGCAACAAAGACGATTTTTTTATTGTATGGAAAATATTTACCTATCATGGAATTATCAAATAGAGACTCGGTTTACTCTACGATATTTCAAATTTTTTTGGTGACATAGTTTGAAAATACTGGAGAGTGCAGATTGCCAGTGTAAACATACATTCTATGATAATAAATTATAGAATCGCTCCGGCCCGGCGCGTACCACATGTGATACGTTACAATAGAAAATCAATTGTGTCTCATTAGCCGGTTATGTTACCTTGCCTGTGTGATGGATAACATGAACTATGGTGGTCATAAATTTGTATAGGCTACTCACATAACTTTGACATTTCATTCAGCAGGTAATAATTGAGCTTACTAATATTTTTCCAGGTTTCCAAAGGATGTAAGTTTACAGAATGCATGGATTTAAAACCATGAAACTCCAGGATTGAAACTGAACCTCAAATGGCACAAATATTCCAATCTTATTGGAACCCATATGTTCGAGCCGTTTGGAGTTGAAACTCTAGGGCCATGGGGTCCGAGTCGCAACTTAGTTTTCCGAGACATTTCCAAGCGGTTATATTGTAAACCCCTTGTTCAAAGGCATACTATTCTATCAACGACTACTTAAATGATAAGAATTGTTGGTCGCTGTGATTAACTCAAGACAATGTTTGTGTTCTTTCACCAGAATTAGCTTACCCACTGACAGGTTATATCATTATGTTATTTCATATAATTGCTTTTTTTATCTGACTGTATAATTGAGTTTTTCTTTTTTTTTTCATTTATTTGTTGACTTAATCTACTCATTACAATGTTTTTTTTTAATGAGTAGTATTGCAATATGTAGTTAGCTAGCGTCCTCGACAATTCATGATTATTCTTGCCAGTGCAACCGGCAGCAAGTTCGTCATGCTCCCTTAGATGTCACTGCTTGCGGTAGCGTCGGGGGTCGGGTTGCCTCCTTCCCTCAAATATGGCGAGGGGGGTAATGGCTGATCTTTGCGTTATGCTCGTGAACGGGTGCTGCTCGTGGTGACTGGTCGTCTTGCTGACCATGGTTTTGTTATTGTTAATGTATTAAGTTTTTATTAATTTTAGTCCAGAGGTCCTAGTTTAACTTTTGTTACTTTAAGTTATAGCTATATTTGCATAATGCAGAATTGCATATGTAAGCGGGCATGCCCTTTATGCCTAGGAGCTTTTATTTAGATTGGAAGTTCTGTTTACGTTTTATTTTAATTTTCTATTATTTTTAGTTTTCAATTTTTGATGGTATATTGGCGTGTGCTTGCTGACATATGGCAAATTTTATGTTTTTTTTTTTTGTGTTTCGTAATTTTTATTACCTATTATTGTATAGAATCAAGTTTTTCTAACTTAACAGACAGCTGTGCTGCTGGGGAGTTTGTTCCGCTACTTCTTCTTCCCAGCTAAAGCACTAGGAAGTGGTGAAGGGCGGGCGTTTTTGGGGGGACTATCTTATGTAATTTTATTTTGACGTTCAAAAAGAACTGACTCTCAGCCTAGTTTGAATAAATGACTTTTGATTTTGATTTTTGACCGATTATTTGCACCAACAACATCCCCATTTTATGTCCAGGCTAATCCCTGTCCATTCCATGGTTGCCCGGAAGAGATCGCGGAAAGCGATAAGGCCGCCCATCGTTTATTTTATAGAGTATTTTTTTATTCTATTTTTGTGGTGTACATTATAGAATATATAAATAAATAAAATTTAAAATAAGTAAAAAATAAATATGTAAATATTCATTAAATTCATTATTTTATTTAAAAATTCCTGATATATTATGAATATATCAGGAATTTTTAAATAAAATAATGAATTTAATGAATATTTACATATTTATTTTTTACTTATTTTAAACTAGCTTATGAAGCTAGTTTTCAGGCATACCAACACCTTAACTCTTGGTCCCACCAAGCTGGAAATGCGGCTTATTGACTGCAGGGACAGTTCTTCTATCAGATACTGATGCCCGTCAACGGTCTGTGTATATATACCGTTAAAGGGAGGTGAAAGGACTGCCGCCCATCGTCCTCTTAAAATATTACCTTAGTCGCCTTTTACAATAATCACGGGAATAGATGGGTGGTTATATCCGTTAAGACTTTATTAGTGAGTAATCTACACTTCATTTACCCAGAGAATATCGATTTTCGCGGATTTTCTGTAAGATTATTGGTCGTTTCAATATCGTTATATACTGGCAACCGGCCCTAGTCCGGCCCTGTATCGACAACACTCTCTATGTGTGCGTAATGGGTACGCAAGTTTTAGCGAATGTTTGGTCTGCTACTGTTTTATATGTTTGTGGAAACAATACAGGTTTGATACTTCTTTCTTAGAGTATGTCAGAAATTATTCAAAATTATTTAAAAAGATCTGTGCTTTTGTTAAATCTAAATTTTTAAGCGATATTATAAAAAAATGTAATAATAAAGTAAAAACCACATGGATTTTTTTTTACAATGAAACGGGTAAATTGGTTAAACAGGAAAAACAATTAGAGATAATGGTCAACTATAAATTAGTTGATAAAGCTGCCGACGTAGCTGAGGCACTTAATGAGTTTTTTGCCAACATACCTATTACTACGACTCGCTCTATAAATTCGTCCCCGTCTAAAGCTGATAATCTTCCGCACTGTAGTGTACCCAAATGTAGTCGCGTATTTAGTTTCGAACATAACGTAACGCCTCTTGATGTAGTTAACATTTTTAAGTCTAAAAACATAGGAGATTACTTGGGCATCTCTATTAAGCTTTTAAGTAATATAATCGACATCGTAGCCCCCTATCTAGCTGTTACTTTTAATAATTGTGTTGATTTAAGATCTTTTCCTGACCTCATGAAGAATAGTAATGTTGAGGAAGGCATACTCCTTATTATTCCTCTATGATTGTGTTGCCTAGCAATACTAACTTTATGTTCTTGATACTAACTGTTAATAAAAATGTCATCGGATTCATTCGTTTTTATACTAAGATATAAATATACTTTTCTCATAATAACTGTTTTCCTATACCCTCGCCACCTAACTTTAATATGGTAGCAGAGCGTGGTTGCGAGAGAAGCTGCAAAAGTTTTTCCTAGTAGGAAAGAATAAGTAAGAAAAATAAATTATTGTAGCAGAAAGTGTACCTAGACAAATCCATCGAAAATGGATAAGGCATAGCTGAAGCCTCAAAGGTACAAATAGTGCACCTAAATGGAAACAACTACAAGCACTGGAGATATAGGATCGAAACGGTATGCAGAGCCATTCTTAGAGCTGTACAAATTTTAGAAGGAGAAATAATCAAGCCCGGAGAACTAGCAAAGACTGCTTATGCTGCTGCTAAAGTAAAATATGAGAACGATTTACAACAATTTATAAAGATTGATTGTATTGTATTAACTCTGATGACAACGAATATGACAGACGAGTTACTGGATCAAGTCATGCGTTACAAAAGCGCAAAAGAGGTATGGGACGAACTAGAACACCTATACAGTGGAAGTAGCGAAGACAAAAGTTACAATCTATGTCTGAAATTCTTTGATTATAAAAAAGATCCTGAACATGACATAAGAAAGCACATATCTGCATTGAATAATATTTGGCACGAGCTAAATAGCCAAATCGAAGCAAATCTGCCTGAGATATTACTGATTTGTAAAATACTTGCCACAAGATTATTTTGTTTTTTTAGACAAGTAACAAAAAAGGATCGGACAGTGGAAAATCTGACTTCGCAACTGAGCGCTTATGAAAAAGCATTGACCACTAGAGAAAAAACGGAGAATACCGAGGAAGTATTAGCCGTGAAGACACGGAAGAAAACGAAGAATACAGTTTTCAAATGTAATAATTTAAATATGACTGTCTTAGCTATTGAGAATGGATTAAGATAAAGATAAAGATAGATAGATTTTAGATAAAGTTAACTGGTACGTTGAAAACGGAGCGACAAGTCATGTTACTAACAGAGGTGACTTTTTCGAGAGCTTTGAGCACTTCAAAGGAACACATACTGTGACTGCGGGGAATGGAGAAACCATTGAAGCAATTGGTATTAGGCACCATTAGAGCTGAAGCCAACGTTAATGGAAAAATTGAGCAAATACTTTTGAAAGACGTTTGGTATGTCCCAAAGATTAAAATAAACTTATTCTCAATACTGTCTGTGCATGATAACTTGATCACAAGTACTTTCGAGTCTAAACCTAAGCAATGTGTAGTAAAAGTAAATGGAGAAGCAAAAGTAATTGGAACTAGAACGATTAAAGGGGAACTATTCAAGCTGGAGTTGAAATGTGTCGCGCCTAAAAATCAGGAAGTCAATCAATTACTGACAAACCCTTTGCAAGTATACCATGAAAGGCTGGTACATCAGAACAAAAGACATGTTCGTCAGGTCATCGAAAAAGAGCTAGGATTAAAAATGGAGAACAACCAATGCGACATTTGTGAAGGCTGTGTCTATGGATAGGCGTTCAGGCATTAATTTGGAACAAGGGTTAGAGCTACTAAATCTGGAGAACTAATGCATACAGATTTATGCGGACCATTTCCATATTCAAATTCGAAGTTTCAATATTACATACTGTTCAAGGACGACTTCACACGTTATCGTCACATCTATTTTCTTCGACAAAAGTCTGAAGCAGCTTCAAAGCTTAAGATATTCTTAAATGAAGCTAAAGCAGCCGGACATGTCATTAAAGAAATGTTAAATGACAACGCCTCCTGTTAGGTTTAATGATCATTATTATGGTTCTGGAAGCTAACAATTTATACGAGCCCCAAACATACAAACAGGAAATATCATGTAAAGACAAAGACAGACAGAGTACTACTGATTTAAATAAAATATTTTGTAATCTATGGGTTTTGCGTTCGTGGTAATAAATGTCAAATATTTGTGATGTTGTGGTTATATTTTGGAATTATTGTAAATAAATCATTTTGTTCTAATGGTACCTAAGTGCTTTTATTTATTTATTATGATAAGAATATAAACACCATGCATTTTAAACCTTAAAACATATAGGTCATCGCTTAAACACATAGGTAAAACATATAGGTATTTATTTGTTATGATAAAAATTCTAAGATAAACAATCTCGCGGCTCATATTACAACAAATTGTATATGAAGGCGCTACGTCATCGTACTATTGTAAACGGCACGTCACCGGACCGATCAGGCGATGTCGCCATCCCCACCTCCCCCATTATTCAACTTGTTTGTGCTCGGGCGGAGCTACCGGGCATTCGAGTCTTGACTTCGGTCCGATGCACATGTTGTCATAGCACCTAGAGTTGTGAATTATTGTGTTAAAATCTTTTAATTAACAATTACTATAATTAATTAATTAAGTCACAGTTATAATTAATTAACTAAGTGAATCAATAAAGTGATTAATAAGTGAAACTACCGTCTTTCTACTTTAAAATGTCCGATCCTGACTTTACGCCTACATCAGAAGTGCTGGATCCACCTCCACATGAAACAGAACCACAAAGAACTTCGGCGAGTATAGAAAATAATTTCTTTACAATGTTCTCTACTGGAATGGACGCAATTCTTAAAAAAATTGCTGAACGCATGAGGTCCCGTCCATCTCCGGGAAATACGCAAATCAAGTTGATGACTTTTGATCCTGATGCACCAGAATCTGATATAGTAAACTGGTGTTCACTCTGCGATATTATAATTTAAAAAAAGGAAGTAGATGGAGTCGATTTGATTTTGGCTCTTTCTCATGCTCTGAAGGGCTGCGCTGGCGTCTGTCTCACCAAGATACAACCAGACAATATGACCTGGAGCTCTATTAGATAAAATCTGATAACCAGATTTAGAAAGCCTATGATGATGCAAGATAATTTGACCAAGTTATTAAGTTTCACACTAAAAATACAGCAAGCCCAGCAGAAGCGGGTTTGCGTCTATGGCAATTAATAGAGAAAATTCCTGAAGCAAAAATGCCAGACAAAGTCGTGACAGGTTTGGTCATATCTGTTTTGTCTCAATGTCATGACAAGATTCGTCGAGAACTTAACTCAGTTGTAATTAACGATAAACATCAACTTTTTCGTACCTTGCGAAGCTTCACATTGAAGCGAAGAATTGACGAGCCAGCTACATCTGACAATGATGCGAAAAGGTTTCGTCCTTCAACAGATTTCCATGGAAATTGCCATTTCTGCAAGAAACGAGGACACCGAGGTCAAAACTGTAGAGATGAACAACGGTACCTGTTTATAAATCGAATGTTTCAGACAAAAATGTGGATTCACCCAATTATAATGTCATCTGCTACGTGTGCCGCGAGCGTGGACATGCTGCTACTACATGTCCTAAGGGCTGGCCAAAAAAAGAAGATGCAGCATCAAGCAGCAACAACAACAGCAGCGGCAACAATAGCAGCAGCGGCGGCAACAGCAGCAAGCAGGTGAACCTATGCTCCAAGGTGTCGCGAGGTATTTTACACTTAAATAATTTACAACTACCTTTTATTTTTGACTCTGGTTCCGAATGTAGTCTTATAAGACAAAGTAATTGTAAAATTCTCAAGGGTGAAAAGTTTCATGAACAAGTGGTTCTAAAGGGCTTAATAGCGTGGATTGTTCGTTACAAGTAAAATTTCCAACCATGGCATAAGGTTGCTTGTTTTATGTTATTTACCACGTTTTACCCGATGACTGCCTGAGCGAAGAAGTTTTACTCGGTCGTGATATTTTGGAACGAGGAATTTCTGTTAAAATGAATAGAGATGCCTTAACTTTTTCTAAAACAAAGGCTTTCAATACCTGTTCAAGAGTCGAGGAGACCTTTGACATATCAAAGGTCTCCTCGACTCTTGAACAGGTATTGAAAGCCAACAACAGCCTATACAACAACAAGCCATAGCTTCAATCGATACAGATCTTGTAGGGAAAAATAAAGAACAACGAATTGAGATCCTTAAAAAATATTCTTCGAATTTCATACAAAAGCTTCCCACCTCTCGTGTATCTACCACATATTAGCCCGTGACGCTCGCCCCGAGCGGACGTGTTAATTGTGCTCCCACCTGCTGCGTGACTCGCCCTCCCGCCGCTCTCCCGTCTCGCTGCGCCCCGCAGTGACGCATCGCAGCCGCCCCGGCTGCATTAATTAGCCATTGAATTTGAAAGATAATTCAGTCGTTAATTGATATTAAAAACTGTCTTTTTCAAGGCAATACTGTTTCTCTAATTAGAGTCGTCAAGTAAATTCACTTGGCCCCTTCTGGGTAAAATCCACAGTTTCGTGGTTCTCGGTTGAAACCTCACGGTGCCAACGAATCCGAGAGGGTGTTGACCCAACACACCCGCCGAAACCCCTTCAGGGCTAGGCAGTGAATTGGACGGGTCCCAGACCACCGGCCTTGGGGGATCTCCTAGTCGGTACTGGTGATAGTCTTGCTTCCACAGCTACTCACCTAGTGTCTTTGGGGTGTGTCTACACCCCTCGCGCTAGACTCACAGGGCCCTGTTGCACATTAAGATTGGCAACAGGTTTACAAGCTTAGGGCTCACCTTAGGTACTCACCTCCCTGCCTGCACCCGGCAGGGAGTGCCACACATCCCCGGGCATCCCACCCGGGGACTTAGACGTTAGGATTGTTAGGAGTTATTTTGATAGGCTCGCTCCATATGAGCGTAAAGTAGGTTCCCTACCTCCCGCTGCTCGAAATGGACGAACCCGATGACGCCTTCTGGGCGACATTGGCTACGTACGGAAAGAGCCACGAATTCCGCGCCAGAGTCGAACGGACTCTTAATTCGACGCTTCCGCCCGCTTTGGCCAAGCATTTCGATGAAATGCGATCTGAGCCCACGACCTCCCCCGCGTTTTCCGACGCCGAGTCTGACTGCAGCTCGATGGACGCCGAGGATGCTCCCTCAGAGCCCGAACTCGAGCCCGAGGCCGTGCCCGTGCCCGAACCCATACCCGTCGCGATCGCTCCCGCTCCCGTTCCCGTTCCCGTGACCAATCCCTCCTCCGAGGAAGACTTCGAGGTCGTTCCCGCCGGAGGTAGGAAAGGAAAACGGAAGAAGGGAAAATGCAATTCCGGTCAAGCCGCTAAAATGATCGCCCTTGAGGACGATTCCGCGCCGCGCCCCCCGAACCCGACCCCGTCGACCTCCGCCGCGGTCAAAAAGGCTCTTCCAGCCGCCATCCCCACCGCGACCGCGCCTGCCTCACAGCAGAGTACCGCCCCAGTCATTGCGCCCCGCACCGCAGCGGGTAAGAAGGTGGCCGCGCCCCCACCCCTGTTCATTCAGGAAAAGGGCAAGTGGACTGATGTGTCCAAATGGTGTGCCGAACAACGTATCGGTTACACCAGCGCCAAAGCTACCCAGCAGGGTATCAAAGTGACCGTCCCGACCGCGAACGATTATCGGGCGCTCACAAAAATGCTCCGTTATAGAGGTGTCGTTCCACACCTACTCCCTTCCTGAAGACCGACAGACACGAGTTGTCATAAAGAAGGTCCCGACGGAGATCGCGACTGAGGAGATCAAGGCCGACCTTGAAGCTCAGAACGTCCCTGTATTAGAAGTGCACCGCATGCACCGAGCCCGCCGCGGAGTACCATTCGACATGGTACTCGTTGTCTGCCCTCCCTCAGAGGGACACAACCCGATTTTTAACATCCGTACAGTCTGCCACCTATCCGGTATCCGGATCGAAAAGCCCCGCAAGTCGGGGATCGTCGGCCAATGCCATAGGTGTCAGCTATACGGACACTCGCAGTCGCACTGCTACGCGACACCTAGATGCGTGAAGTGCCTCGGAGTGCACAGCACGGCTGATTGCCCACGCCCAAAAGACCGCTCCCTTTGTACGGAACCCCCGAGCTGCGTGCTCTGCGGTGAATCCGGTCACCCCGCCAACTATAGAGGCTGCTCGAAAGCACCCAAATCCTCTTCTCCCAGGCTGACGAAGCGTGCAGACGCCCGTCAGCAAAGGGAAGCTCCCTCCGCGGCCCTCCCAGACCGTCTCTGTCCCCAGAGACCTAGCCCCTGGAACCGTCTGAACCATCAGCAGGCATTCCCTGCGTTGGGTTCATCCAGGCCCATCCCCGCGCCTATCCCTCCGCTTATGGACCCGCGTACAGGCGCTCCCGCGCTGACTACCCCGTCCCCGTACTCTCTCGCGACCGCCGCCCCCGTCGCCGCCGCCGCGAACCCCGCTGCGCGCCCCGCGGCGCGTCAAGCCGCTCCCCCCGCAACCGGTAACGGCCCCGTGGCCATGACCCCGTCCGTCGCGTATAGTATACTCGACAGCGCGTTCCTGACTTTCTGCACCCCCCGTGCCCAACGGATGGCGCAGGAAGTCGACGCAGCCACCAAGGCCGGCAACCTCCTCCAGGTATATGCCATATACGAAGCGTACCCAGATATTACGCAAGCGTTAGTCCAGATTAGATCCAACCAACCTAGGCACCATAATGTCTAACACGGTTGTTTCTCGTCTAAAGATCCGATCCCTAAAATTAGGTACTTATAACGCCAATGGCATAACTGGCCAACGTGATGAGATCGCCACTTTCCTCCGCGACCATCACTTAGACATACTATTAGTACAGGAGACGTTCCTTAAACCCTGCAACCGTGACCCGAAAATTGCAAACTACCGCGTAGTGCGCAACGACAGGTCACGTTGCCATCGGGGCGGAACTCTCATCTACTACCAAAAGTCCCTATACTGCATCCCTATGGATCCGCCAACCCTGGCCCGATTAGAAGTCTCAGTCTGCAGACTAGGCATGACTGGCCATCAGCCTATCACCCTAGTCTCAGCTTATCTCCCTCCCCAGTCCCACTCGGAGGACTTCAATCTAATCGCAAACGATATCGCGCTCCTATTAGGAATGAGTGAGTCCGTTATCATAGCGGGCGATCTCAACGCGAAACACCCCGCGTGGAACAGTTCTCGGGTTTCGACCAGAGGGCGACAACTGTTCAACCTCTGCTCGCGCCTGAACTTTGACGTCATCGCCCCGATGACGCCTACCCACTATCCCCACGATGTTAATCACACCCCTGATGTACTCGACATTGCCATTCTGCAGCGAATCAACCTCCGGTTGAATTCCATAGAAGCAATAAACGAGCTCAGTTCTGATCATCGCCCCGTAGTCATGCATCTGGCCCCCCGGATGGGTCTCCCAGATCCTGACCTACCGCCCCTCACCAAACTGGTAACGGACTGGAGGCAAGTAAGCGATTCGCTGAAAGCCAACACGTCCGCCCACTTGGACTCTATACCCGATCGTTTCGACTCACTCGCCGACACAACGGCCGCGATCGACTCATTCACGGGTCACGTACAATCTGTCCTGGACGAAAGTTCGAGGCGGGTTCCGGTGGGGGAAGACCCCCGCTGGAAGCTGCCGGACGATGTACGCGAACTGCTGAATGAGAAGAACGCGTCTGTTCGTGCCTACAGCAACTTTCCCTGCGCCGCCAACAAAGCCCACATGCGCTATTTACAGCGAGCTGTAAAGACACGCATGTCGGAGCTGCGGGACGCGGGCTGGGACAAGATGCTGAGCGACCTAGAGCCGACCCACCTAGCTTTTTGGCAACTTCAGAGGAAACTCAAATCCAAAGAAGTAGCTTCCATGCCCCCCCTGACCCGTCCCGATGGCACCGTTGCCTTCGACGACATTGACAAGGCCGAATGTCTAGCCGCCAGTCTAGAGGCTCAATGCACTCCCAGTTCTCAACCAGTAGACCAAGCACATCTCGCTGAGGTGGACGCTGAAGTCGAACGTAGAACCTCCCTCCCGCCCGTCGAAGACCCTGATGACCCATTACCTCTCGTCACCCCGGACGAAGTTCACGAGGTCATCAAAGGTCTGAAACCCCGCAAGGCCCCCGGCGCTGACGGAATCACCAATAAGGTGCTCCAGATGCTGCCCGCCCACCTGATCATGCTCTTGACCACCATCTTCAATGGTGCCTTGAGTAATAATATATTCCCCGATGCATGGAAGCAGGCCACGGTTATCGGTATCCCGAAGCCGGGCAAGCCCAAATCCGAGCCCACGAGCTACCGCCCCATCAGTTTACTGAGTAGTCTCGGCAAGATCTATGAGAGACTTATTTATAAGCGACTCAGAAATTACGCCGAGACAAAAGGCCTCATACCCAACGAACAGTTCGGTTTCCGTAACCAACATTGTTGTGTGCAACAGGTCCACCGTATCGTAGAACATATAAGCGCTGGCTTCCAGCGCGGTACGATAACCGGTGCAGTATTTTTCGACATAGCGAAAGCCTTCGACAAGGTCTGGCACAACGGCTTGATTTACAAGCTGTACCGTCTCGGTGTGCCAGACCGTCTCGTGCTCATCTTACGAGACTTTCTGTCGAACCGCACCTTTCGCTATCGCATCGAAGGGGCGATCTCGTCTCCCCATCCCATTCGCGCCGGCGTCCCTCAGGGCGCGGTGTTGTCCCCGCTCATATTCACTCTATTCACGAGCGATATCCCCAAAAGTAGAAAGGCACAGTTGGCACTGTTCGCAGACGACACAGCCATCTACTACACTGGGAAAAGTCAGGACGCGATAGCCGCCACTCTCCAAACCACCGTCAACGTCCTTGGCGCGTGGTTTCGAAAGTGGCGGATCGATATAAATCCGGATAAAAGCCAAGCAGTCCTCTTTACGAGACCGCGACGCATTAGACCTGAGCCCCCCCGTCCCATCTCTTTGTTCGGCAAGCCTATCCCTTGGGAGAAGCAAGCCAAATACCTTGGTGTGACCATGGATCAGCATCTCTCCTTCGCAGAGCACATAAAGAAGGCGCGCTCACGCGCCGCCTTCGCTCTCGGCAGGTTACATTCTGTTCTAAATGCACGTAGCAAGTTGTCACTAAAGTGCAAGTTGCGGATTTACACGGCGTGTATAAGGCCCATCATGACGTATGCGTGTGCAATCTTTGCGCACGCGAACCCCCGATTCATCCATAGGATGCAGACCCTACAGAACCGATTCCTCCGGCAAGCCACAGGCGCCCCTTGGTTCGTTCGGAACGAGATCCTCCATCTCGATCTGAAAATCCCCACGGTCAGTCAATTCATGAAACGCACCGCGAAACGTTTCTTCGATAAAGCCGAAATTCACCGCAATCCCTTGATTGTGAAGGCCGCCACTTATGTCCCCAGTAGGATTAGCTCTGTCCGACGGCCGAGACATGTCCTCACCGACCCAGACGACCACATTACTCTCCTCCAGGAAAGCAATAGGGCCACCAGTACAGTTCGCACACACCGCACAAAATCGTCCTTCCGACCTCGCCGCCGAGGTCCTCGCGCCCCGCGAAGACCCCTAGTAGTATCGGCGCCTAACGTCGAGACCCCCGACCGACCCTTGCTCGTTGAAGCGCCAGCCCGCGCCGCAGCTGAGCCAGTAGCTTTAAATTCCCCTAATAATAATAATGCCAATATTTCGATCCAGCCTGTCCCCAATAGTGATAGCTGTCCCCCTATCAGTGACGCCCTGAGCCGAGGTCCGTACCCCACAGGGGGTGCCCTCAGCGTGCAGTCGCTTAGTATATAAATTTAGTTTGTAAGCCCTGGCTGGAGGCGTTAAGATTAGTTTCTTAATGGCAGCCCCAGGAATGACCGGTTAAGCAGTCACGGCCTCTTAAGGCCAACTGCGAGATGCCCAACAAAAAAAAAAAAAAAGTGTATCTACCGGTGAACTAAAAATTAACTTTATTGATACTAATAAAACCGTACACAGACGCCCATATAGGTTATCCCCCACAGAATCCGATATCGTGAGTACAATCGTTCAGGAATTACTAGATGCGAATATAATTCGGGAAAGCTCTTCACCTTTTGCAAGTTCGATTCTATTGGTTAAAAAAAAGATGGTTCTGATCGTATGTGCGTGGAATACAGAGAGCTCAATAGTAACACTAAGCCAGATAGCTACCCTCTTCCACTAATAAACGATCAAATAGATAAATTAAATGGAGCTCACTTCTTTTCTAGTATAGATATGGCTTCTGGGTTTCACCAAATTAAAGTAAATCAGTTGAAAAAACTGCATTCGTTACACCAACAGGTCAGTTTGAATGGTTAACTATGCCATTCGGTCTTACAAATGCTCCTCAAGTGTTTAAAAGAGCTCTAAATACAGCACTCAAGCCTCCTTATGACAGTAAAATTTTAGTCTATATGGATGACGTACTCTCTGCATCAGAATCTATAGCCCGTAAGTCAAACCAAACCCATGTAAAGTTGAAGCTTAAAAAAATGTCCCCACACCAAAAACTGTTAAACAAGTTCGACAATTCATCGGTCTAGCTACCCATTTCCGTCAATTTATACCCAATTTTTCAAAAATTATAAAACCCTTTATATCCCTTGACAGCAGGGAAGGGTAATATTTGTTGGACCCCAGAACACGATAAAATTCACGCAGATATTGTCAATTGTCTCGTCACAGAACCCGTTCTAAAAAAAAATGATCCTAATTTAACCGTAGAACTCCATATTGACGCAAGTAGTGATGGGTATGGAGCAGTCCTTATTCAGAGGAGGGGGAACCTTCCCCATGTCGTTGCCTATCTCAGCCACAAGACAACTGATGCGGAGAGTCGCTATCACTCCTATGAATTAGAGACGCTAGCGGTAGTAAAATCCGTAGAGCATTTTAGACATTATCTCTTCGGGCGTAAATTAAAGTTTTCACCGATTGCAATGCATTAAAAGCATGTCATTCAAAAAAAGATTTAACTCCGAAGAGTTCATAGATGGTGGGCTATTTTGCAATCCTATGATTTTGACATAGTGTATAAAGAGGGTAAAACAAACAATCACGCGACTCTGAAACAGCAGAAATTATTTCGAAAATGCGATCAAATGAATTACCTACTGATGTGGAACGCATTTACGATGTTAGACAAGGTATTCTGTATCGAAAGATTGAACGAAGCAAAATCCCAAAATGGCTTCCTATTTTACCCAAATCATTAATTTGGTCTTTAATAAACCTCGTGCACAATGAAATAAAACACCTTGGTTTTGAGAAAACACTTGAAAAATTATATGACCTCTATTGGTTTCAAAATATGTCAAAATTTGTGAAAAAGTTCGTTGATTCTTGTGTCACATGTAAGGCTCCGAAAGGTTCATCGGGTGCTCAGCAAGTGCGTTTGCATCCTCTCCCAAAATTGGCTATTCCATGGCACACCATCCACCTAGGTGGATGGTGTGCCATGGAATAGATGATGGATAGATTTAACAGGCAAACTTAGTGGAAAAAGCGAACGTAAAGAATACTGTTTAGTTATTATAGATACGTTCACCAAATTTGTTCTCCTGGAACATACTATAAGTTTGAATTCGATAAATGCCATTAAAGCAGTTAAAAACGCAGTAGATTTATTTGGCGCTCCAAAGCAAATAATAGCTGACCGAGGACGTTCCTATGATAACAGCGTATTCAAACAATTTTGTACCGATAATCATATTGAACTTCATCTTTGGTTCCAGTAAGGCAAACGGTCAAGTAGAACGTGTCATGCGAACTTTAAAAAGTTTACTTACCATTGTTGAATGTGATTCAGTTACTGTAAGGCAAGACCAATTGGGAGATGTTCATCTTGTCCTTAACAGTACACGCTATAGAGTAACAGGGTTCTCCCCATTGCAACTGATGTTTGGGATTCAGTGAAATTCACTACAATTATCACGAATATCTGTGAGCTTTCATGACACTAATTGACTTGATCTTGAATCAGCTAGGTCAAATGCCTTCAATGTTCAACAACTGCCTCAATCTGATGCTGAACGGTTCAATAAGGGAAAAGCTAGGGTACCTACGTCCTTTTTCCATAGGTGATTTTGTTTTAATAAAAAGTGAAGAAAGACACCAAACCAAATTAGGTCGCAAGTATAAGGGCCCATTTAAAATCATTTCTGTTTTAGAAAATGAGCGTTATGAATTGAAACATATTAAATGGATCTATCAGAATTTATAAGTATTCTCACGAAAATTTACGGGAAGTGCCTCATGGACAATCTGGTTTAATAGAAATCGCTGAAAATATCAGTGATGATGACGTGACGGCGAATAATAATGATGAGCTAGTTCATGAAACTACGCATGAAAATTATGTTTTACATGATACTATTTTAGGGAACAGTGACACCGCGTCTGTAAATAGTGAAACAATGACTGCTGACTCTTGTACTTTAACAGCTAGTAGCAATAGTCGATTTAGTAGATCACATACATCATCGGTAGAGTCTTTGGAGCCTGAATCAATTAACGTTGTTACAAGTGCTTTAATACATAGAGAAAATGAATGAAGTAGAACAAGGACAATTTACGAGTATATTAGCTACAGGGACCATTTTAATCCGGACTAGCAAATTCAGGACCAGTATAAACTGAAGTGATGAAGGGCCTATAAACTTTGACAGAAGCTTTGTGCTCTTGCCGTCATTATGATAATTGGTGCGGGTCAGTTTAACTAAGTCGCCAACATGATACTCGGAGGCAGAAGTACGACCAATGTCAAGTTTACGCTTTTGTTCTTCTTGATTCTTTTTAATAGAGTCGCTAATATTCTCGCGTAACGAAATCAAATCTTGGTTTTGTGATTGTTGTGGAACATTCAACTTATTTGATAAACTATCGCGCATTTTCAATCCGAACAAAGCCTCTGTTGCAGTTTTTTTTGTGGTCGCATTAACAGAATTGTTAATACCCCACTGAACCTTACCTAGGCACTTGTCCCAGTCACGCTCATTTCCATTAAAATTTTGAGCAGACAGTGAATTTAAATAAAATAGTTTGATTAAACCTTTCGGCTTGTCCGTTTGCTCTGGGACAAGCGACTGCGTTAAGGACATGTTTTATACCAAGGCAATTGCAAAAGTTTTCGAAAGCTGTTGATGTGAACATAGTGCCACGGTCAGAAATGATTTTTTCCGGTGTACCAAAGTCAGCGAAAATATTCTCCAAGATTTTAATTGTGCTCTTTGTTTTCGTATCTTTTGCTGCTCTGACGAATACGTACTTAGTGAACCCATCTACAATCGTAAGTATGTAAGAGTTGCCGTTTCTGCTCCTTACGAACGGGCCCAAATGGTCAATATGAATTGTGTGGAACGGTATACAATTTTTTTCTATTGGAAAAAGTAGACCCTGCTTCTTTTTAGCCGCACTATCCTTACTATAAGCACATTCTATGCAGGAACTTACATACTTCTTGACAAATCGTTGTAATTTTGCGAACCAAAATTGGCTTTTTATTCTTTCTAACGTTTTCGCATAGCCTAAATGCCCAATTTCGTCGTGGTTAGCTTTGCAAACTTGCCAACGAGCACTTCGTGGTACCACTAGACATAAACTGTTATCAATTTTGCGATAGAGTGCATTATTTTTGACTGTATATTTTTGTTTAATCTTCAAATTCGGGGTCGCCCATTTGTAGGGTTAGGAGCCAGTTCTCCGATTCAATATTAAGAACATTAACAGGCCCAACATGTCCTTCTGCGTTTAGGCAAGTGTTTCTGCTTAAGGCGTCTACATGCGCCATATTAACACCCGGATGGTATTCAATTTCAAAGTTATATTCGCATATTTGCAACCACCACCTAGCTATCCGTGGAACGAGATCTCTCTTTGTCAATGTTGTCCTAAGCGCCGCGCAATCGGTAAATACCTTAAACGGGACTCCTAACAAGTACACCCTAAACTTCTTTAATGAACAGACTACGGCCAAAGTTTCTAATTCGTAAGAATGAAAATGTTTTTCATTCACACCGTAGTCTGTCTACTAAAGTAAGCGACAGGTTTTAGAACGCGGGGGGCTGCTTGCCATTGCATCAGGATTCCGCCCATACCAAGGGCGCTGGCATCCGTATGTAACTCTGTCTCTAACTGCGGATCGTATAACGCTAACACTTGCCTGGTTAATAGACTTTCCTTCAAAGAATTGAATGCAATTTGTTGATCACTGCCCCAATGCCAAGCAACATTTTTCTCTCCCCATATCCTTTTATAAATTTACGGAAATATCCCGTAAGCCCCAAAAATTGACGGACTTCGTGAATGTTTCTGGGGCAAGGGAATTCTCTGACAGCCAAGACTTTTGCTTCCCCGGGTCTTACTCCCTTCGTTGATATTTCATAACCCAAATAGCTAATCGTGGTATCGAAAAACTGGCATTTAGTTAATTTTAGTGTAAGTCCAAATTCGCGAAGTAATTTCAAAATTACTTCTAAGCGTTCAAATCCTTGATCTACAGTTTTAGATGGAATAAGTAAATCATCTAAGTGCATAATCAAATCGTCTATTCCCAAGAATTTTATTAATCATTCGCTGGAACACGGCGGGGGCGTTGGCCAATCCAAACGGCATTCTTTTAAATTCATAATGGCCGTCAGGAGTGACGAAGCTAGTGAGATGCCGACTCTCGCGAGACATAGGAATCTGATAATACCCAGATGCAAGATCTAGTGTCGTAAAAAACTGATTGCCGCTTAAATTAGTTAACTGGTCTTCGATAAGTGGAAGAGGAAACCTGTCCTTAATAGTTTTGTTATTTAGGGCTCTAAAATCTACACAGAATCTTTGCTCACCCGATTTCTTACGGACCATTAATACTGGGCTTGCGTAATCCGAACTAGATTCTTGTATAATATCTGTATCTAATAGTTCATCAACAATTTCACGCACCTGCACGCGTTCTGAAAACAATAACCTGTAAGGCCTGTAAACAACGGGTCTGTTATCTGTAAGATTTATTTTCATTTCAAAATCTTTAACACAAGCTACTTCTTTCATATTGGTAGCAAAGCAATCGCGATACTTTTGTAATAACGTATATAGCCTGTCTTTGTTGATACTCATTACGTCCTCACCGACTTGAACATGTGTTCTATCTAACGGTTCTAAAGAGAGAGCAGGATTTTCTAAAATACGATTAACTCGACAGTTTTTGATCTCAATTACTGGTGACGACTGCGCAATTAATGTGTCAGATTTTAATAAAAGAGGTTTCCGTGACAAGTTCGTTACGGCTATTTCTCCAGTGCCATTCGAGATGCCATAAGTCCCTTGCAACAAACGAAATTCTCTACCAGGCTCCAATGAGTTATAACCTTCGACAAAGACGACACCGGAAAAAGAACATCCCTGACTGTGATGGGTACCATACCGGTATTTGCAATCACGATGGGCTTTGAGGTAAATATTTTAAGAGGGATTTCAATTGGGTAGAGATTTTCTCCTGGAGTTCTATAAAAGACTAATTGATTACAGTTTTTAAGGACTGTAATAAAAGGTAGTTTGGTAAAGTTTTGTCCGATTAGTAGACTGTTTGTCATGAACTCGTCACTGACTACTAAGACGTCTAACTGGATCTCAATATCAACAAGTTTTAAGTTTAGAGTAGATTTATACAAAAATGAAACGCGTGAATTGCCAAAACCTCTAATAACTGGAACGCTATCAGGACTTTGCGCTAGCTGAAGTTGTCTGGCAAGGCTCTCTCGAAGCAAGCTGCAGTCACTACCGAAGTCTATGTAAGCTATAAAAGGCCGACCGTTTATTAAGACAGATTTGAAAAACTTGTCATTGCATGCCGTGATTGAAGTCGACGCTTTAGAGGTGTCAACAGGTTTAGGGCTTATTTGATCATCAAACGCGATGATCTTTAATGTGTTTTTCTTCACGGTATTCCGAGTATCATCAGCTTTGGATCTGGGAATGTAATTTTCAGCCACGGGTCGCAGTTTACAATCATCATGGTCATGACCTATTCTGTTACATTGCTTACATTTTATCAGAGGTTTTGGGCACTTATTATTATTATTATTATTATTTATTTATTTGTCAGATAACATGATCCAATATGGTTAGTAACAATAATAGCTTATGAACTATGTTAGTAGGCAACGCACTTATGATAAGGGTGGCCTTTTTTTTACGACAATTAAAACATACTATAGGACCTTCGTAACGCCCGGAATGATTGGTTACCGTACTAGAATTTGATCTCTGCCTATTTCGGTCTCTTACTCTGGTCGAATAATACATGATACGTTGAGCACAAAGAAAGTTAAGCAAGTCCTCGGGTTCCTCGCAGTTAAGTGCCTGTGCACCACTTTTAACTGACCTATCAGTAATTCCGTGTATTACACAATCAACAGCTCTCTTTCCCCTTATTTCACAACGGTTCAATAGATTCAATTTATCATAAAAATACTCTCGTAAACTTTCATCGACACGAGTGGTGCGAGCCAGCATTTCTTCTAAAAGTCTACCATAATCTTCTTCACTGGGGAACGCCCTTTTTAATTTGGCTTGCCAGTCGTCCCAAGAAAATACGACCGTAGGAAAAGACTCGAACCATTTCTTCGCAAGTCCAACTAGTTTTTGGAGGGAGAAGTGAATGATTTGCTTTTGATCCCAGTTATAAATTTGTGAACATTCATTAACTTTCCGTATCCAAGCTTCAATACATTGTGACCTATTGGCCGGGTCAAATTCAGGTATCACATTATAAAGTTGACTGTTTTGCAAGGAATTTGTGCTCTTACTAGGTTCAGTTTTCCAGGAAGTCAAGATATCAGCACGTCCTCCGTGGTCAATCCCTTAGAGCGTTTCCGAGACTGCCGTTGTCACCTTTCTTCCGATGTAGACGAGGACGAAAATGATGGTGGCGACGGTCGTCTTCGTTTTTCCCTGCGTTTACTACGTTTACGAGTAGGAGTATGCGATTCACCAACGGAGTCTGCATCACTCATGGTAACTGAAAGGTTCCATAACATCTGGTTACATTCTATTCACATTATCAATGTCATTGACTGGAAATATCTTGCCACGGTGCATGTGTGTGATGGGGTTTGTAAAAGTATACCTAAATGTGTGTATGAAGGAAGAATGTTTGTTATAATAGCTATTAAGTATTTTGTGATTAATAAATCAGGATTCACATGATTTATGGCCAAAATCGAACACATGGTATACATAGTCTCTTACATAAAGTGGCACCCGTCTCCAAATCAAGTGGCAATAGCCTCCAAAGTCAAGTGACAATAGCCTCCAAATTCAAGTGGCAATAGCCTCCAAGTCAAGTGGCAATAGCCTCCAAATTCAAGTGGCAATAGCCTCCAAGTCAAGTGGCAATAGCCTTCAAGTCAAGTGGCAATAGCCTCCAAGTCAAGTGGCAATAGCCTCCAAGTCAAGTGGCAATAGCCTCCAAATTCAAGTGGCAATAGCCTCCAAGTCAAGTGGCAATAGCCTTCAAGTCAAGTGGCAATAGCCTCCAAGTCAAGTGGCAATAGCCTCCAAGTCAAGTGGCAATAGCCTCCAAGTTAAGTGGCAATAGCCTCCAAGTCAAGTGCCAATAACCTCCAAGTCAAGTGGTTTGTTCATAACTGACCACTGAATCCATTAAACAATGGAAATACCTATAAAAAAAAAAGTTACTCACAGAAGTATAGAAAAGAGTGGGAAGACAATCCAGACTTCAAAGCATGGTTGGCACCGGTTCAAGGAACTGATTTAAAAGGTATGTGTCGCTGGTGTCAAGCTGATTTTTTTGCCAAAATCAGTGATATAAAAAAACACTCGGAGTCTAAAAAACATAAATCAAAAGCGGAAATAATAACCAAACAAAAGCCCTTGCCACCGTTCCTGCCAGTTGATAAAATAAAGCCTTCAAGTAGAGCAGAAGCAGCCATGGCTCTATTTATTGCCGAACACTGTTCCGTGGTGACGGTAGAGCATTTGGGAGAAATGTGTAAAAAACTCTTTTCCGATTCTAAATGCGGCCACGATATACATATACGTAGAACTAAATGTTCTGAAATAATTAATGAAGTATTGGGACCACACTTCAAAGAATCGCTGAGGTTGGATATCGGCGACCAAAAATATAGCCTCATTCTAGATGAGTCAACTGACATCAGTGTCCTGAAATACTTAGGAATAGCAATAAGATACTTCAGTAATTCACAAAATAAAGTTCTGTCAACATTTCTGGCATTAACACCTATTACAAAAGCTGATGCAAAAGGGCTTGCTGAAGCAATCATAAACACATTGAACGATAATAATTTAAAATTAAAAAAATTAGTCGGTATAGGTACTGACAATGCTTCAGTGATGACTGGTGTGAATAATGGCTTGCACCAAATTTTGAAAACAGAACATGGATTGCTTAATCTGGTACTTGTACGATGTGTTTGCCATTCGTTGCAACTAGCGGTAAGTCATGCTTCTGAAAAAACCTTGCCACGTAATACTGAGTACATAATAAGGGAGTCTTATAACTGGTTTTCCCTATCTCCCAAACGACAGGATGAATACCGACAAATTTATGAGACCATCAATTGTGGATCGCAGCCTTTGAAAATTCTTAAAATGTGTAGTTTTTTTTTTGCGATTGCATCATTGGTCCCTTAGTAAAAGTTGTTCATAATGATGAGTACAATCTCCCATTTCGGTTTGTCGCATGTTTTCAATTTCAACCTGTATATGACATATATTCAAAGCATATTAGGAGAAGTTCAAACAGCTTTGAAAGTATTTGAAAGTGAAAATGCTGATCCCACAAAATTGCTCGAGACCCTGACATTTTTATTGCGATCAATATGTAACAGTCATTTACTCTCACACAAATATAAATGTACTAACTACGACAGTTCAAGAAAATCACCTAAACCCCTACGCTACGCTTGGATATGCTTTTGAAACTAGTGCTCGAAAACTTAATTTGAATGAAGATGTCACAAATATAGTCAAACAAAGGTGCGTTGAGTTTACAGTGAAGTTGATAAGGGAATTGCAAAGTAGGCTCCCTCCAAATATTGAAATATTGATCAAAATGAATAAATTATCCGTCAGCGAAGTTTTGCGAACGAAGAATCAAAATGATAACATTATAGATTTGGCAAAAGAGTTAGGGATTGACGACGTACAAAAATTGGAAAAAAATGATTTACAGTGGAACAACATAAATTTTGTTAAATGGCAAAACATTAATAGCACGCTAGAGTTTTGGGCTGAAGTCAATCAATATAAAGATGCTGCCGACAAAAAACCATTCCAAGAATTGTGTGATCTGGCATTAACTGTAATATCGTCACCTCATTCGAATGCCGAAATTGAAAGGATATTTAGTGCCATGAACATTACAAAATCGAAGAGTCGAAATCGAATGAGTTTAAAGTCATTAAACTCTATTTTAATGATTAAATACTCTTTAAGAAGAACCAATAAAAGCTGCTATGATTACGACATACCAATTGATGTGCTAAAGAATATTGGGACCAATAAATCATATTCATTTGCCAAACGTACATCACAGCCTCAGCCATCAACTTCCGGTATTAATTCCAGTTCCAGAACGGATACATTAACCATTTCAGATTTTCAGATTAATAGCGATAGTTCTGAATGTTCTGATGATGAATGAAGAAACTTTTTCATCATTTTTAGTATTAAGTTTTTGATCGGTGAGAGGGAACCCCGATCGCGACGACTACGGACGTAACACCGCGATCCTCCGCGACTCTCAGTCGTGATGCTATTGTATTGTATTGTAAAATTGTAACACAAATGTTTCTGTGTTTCTTTTGTTCAGCCATATCATATAATTGTAGACCAATAAATGATTGAAGTTAAAGAAGTGACTTTAAACGCGCCAGTTTAAAGTCACTTCTTTAACTTCAATCATTTATTGGTCTACAATTATATGATATGGCTGAACAAAAGAAACACAGAAACATTTGCGTTACAATTTTACAATACAATACAATAGCATCACGACTGAGAGTCGCGGAGGATCGCCGTGTTACGCGACTTTAAACTCCGGTGACGGCCTCCTCTTTTGGTCGGCATTCTCCTTCTGGACGGCCTGCGCCTTCTCGTGAGTGTCTCTGGCCTCGTCCAGGGTTGCAGCCATCTTCTTCAAGTAAGGCGTAATGCTGGGTATAAAGTTGTCGTGTTCTACGATAGACCTCATGTCTATCGCGGAATCAGAAGGAGCTCGTAGCTCTCTCCCGAAGGTGAGATACGCCGGCGAATACCCCGTACTACTGGTGATCGCGGAGTTCATAGCAAACCTGATTGCTGCAAGATGCATATCCCATGTGGTATGGTCGTGTCCAACAAGTACAGCTAATTGAGGTTTGAGGTCCCGGTTCTTCCTTTCTATGGGATTGGCCTCGGGATGATAAAATGGCGTGAGTGACTGGCCAATTCCCAGGACATGGCAGACCTGCTGCATAACCTCGCTCACGAATTGCACGCCGTTGTCACTGATAAGGCGCCGTGGTACTCCATACCTGAGGAACACCTCATTCGCGAGAGTCTGAGCACATTCGACGCTTGTGGCATTCTCTAACGGAAACAATTCCACCCAGCGCGAGCAGACATCTTCTACGATCAGTACTATAATGTTCGTGTAAGGTTTGTATAGTGTAAGGGGCACGAACTATTAAAGGAAACAAGGATTGGAGCTTAATTTCGTGTGACCACGTATAATTACGATAAAAGGTAAGTAGGTTAGAATTGGGGGTTCTGGATCACGTCTATAAAATTGGGTGTTCTGAATCACGACTATAGAATTGGGGTTTCTGAATCACCTGTTCTCGCTGCGCTCGAGGTGATTCAGAAACCCCAATTCTATAGTCGTGATTCAGAACACCCAATTTTATAGCCGTGATCCAGAACCCCCAATTCTATTTTCGGTCTACGAAGGTGATTCAGAAACCCCAATTCTATAGTCGTGATTCAGAACACCCAATTTTATAGCCGTGATCCAGAACCCCCAATTCTATTTTCGGTCTACGATGTACCACTTTTTATCTATTCAACCTGAGATATCATTATTTTCTGATCAGTCATGTCTTGTGTAAATAGAATCTCACCATTAGCATTCTTGAAAATAAGTTTAGAAATGCCTTCCAAATCAAATTTCGATGAATGAAGCATAATGTGAATTATACTAAATAATTCTCTCTCTTGATGAAGCAAACGCTGATTAAAATCCAATCATCACACTGCAATGCTGTTTAATCCAATGATGGATTTATGTGTATTAAATATATACTCTCTTCCTTTCACAGCGTTCAAATAAAAACATCGAGGGAAATGTATAGCATGTTGCACCCAAGGATCGTCATAAATCTCCCAATCTTCTATAACACCTCCACATGAAAAACATGCTGCTTTATCATTTATACTATTTCCACAGTAAAAGAATCCAGCGTCAGCCATTTCCATCACTAATCTTTTCTTTGAATCGACCGTTACCCAGTAATAGTTAAATGAAAATTGACGCATTTTAAACGTGTTATACATATCATATCGAGGTTTGTATTCATTTCGAGACATTTTCTATTTACTTTCTAATTCAATTATAAACGTATAATGTTATCGTCCCGCTTTTGTCAACAACTTATAAAGACCGGATAGAGGTAGGAGGGGATAGAAAACTCTAAGATGTGTTTTACCTAACTATAGAAACAAAACAAGAAAACCATTTATTTTAGAATTTATTATCAATGCACCACTTATTTAAACATAATACATTTTTTAAAGCACATACAGAGGTATGATAAATACAGTTATATAAATCTTGAGAATATTTATATTGATCGTATAAACTTATAAAACTAGAACAACCTTTATCTTCTAAATTGAATATATTACAGTTAATATTTTCTAAAATATGCTTTAACCACAACACTTTTTCGGAACCTTTAACGTAGATACATTTATCTCTTAAAATATCTTTAACTATACTCTGATAACTAGAATAGGGTACAAATCCTTCACGCCAGTGTATCTTTCTGTTACGTTCAATCCAACTTACTTGTTTTTTTTCTTGTTTCGTTAATTTTTCAAATGGAAATGGAGGCTTAAGGTGAATGCGCAGTGGTAGAGCGCGAAATTCAAATTTTGTTACGTTTTTTGCAATTTTCAGGTGAGTGTCAGCTTGTTACTTGATCAAAATATGATTTGCGACTATAACATGTACGTATTTACAGATTTATAATCATTAGAATCAATAATACATCTTTCTAAGTTAGATTTGTTCCATAAGAACAAATTTCTTATGGAAAAGTGCGTGTGGAAGAAATCTAACTTATAAGAGATATATTAGACATTCTAATGACTAAATTCTGTAAACACGTACCTGTTATATTCGCAAATCACATTTTGATCAGGATACAACCTGATACTGACCTGAAAATTGCAAAAACGTAAGAAAATTTGAATTTCGCGGTCTACCACTGCGCATTCACCTTAATTAAAAACACTTGTAGTGTTTTATTAAATAACTAGCTGTGCCCGCGACTTCGTCCGCGTGGAATAGTGACTTTTTGGGCAGCATATTTTGAATTACATAATAATATACCGTCGTTTGGGTAGCAAAAAATTTACTTTACAGTAATGCTTCTCTGTATACGATATTTGACGTATGGCCATCGGGGATGAAAGCATACAGGCTCCTAGGATTGCTAACCCGTGACAGAGCCACATACAACTGACCGTGCGAGAAACAGCTGATACTCAGATCTACACCCACAACTTTCAGTGTCTGACCTTGGGCTTTATTAATTGTCATCGCAAAACATAGGCTGACTGGAAACTGGACTCGTTTAAAACTAAATGGAAAATTGTTTGGAATGAGAGGAATCCGAGGAATGAAAACACTTTCACCTTTTCCACACCCTGTTAAAATCTCTGCTTCTATCAAATTTCGTTGTAAATTGGTCACTTTTAACCTGGTGCCATTGCAAAGTTTTGGGGGGCTTAAATTTCTAAGAAGCATTATGGGTACGCCTACTTTTAATTTTATTTTATGTGCTGGTAGTCCAGGAGCATTGAGGGATTCTAAAAATTCTACTGGGTAGCTTGTAGATTCTCCTTCTTCCATGACTCTGTTAATAGAGATATACTCAACATAATCCCCCAGAACATAGCTCAAAATTTCAGCGTTATATAACTGATAGAATACTTTAACAAATGTTCGCCGTGATTCTTTAAATTGACATAACTTTTTTATTTATGAACCGATTGACATGAAATAAACACTAAATGTTAAGTGAAGCTTATTACAATATATTAGTGAAAACCGCATCTAAATCGAATTAGCCGTTTCTGATATTAGCGTGCACAAACACACAGACAAACAGACAAACCGACAAAAAAAAAATTAATTACAATCTCGGGTTCGGCATCGATATAATAACAACCCCTGCTACTTTTTTTTATATATTTCGATTGTACAGACACCACTTTTCTACAATTTTATTATATGTATAGATATAGCGATTTCTTTTATTATAAATTCATTTGTTTCTGTTTTAAAGCCTTGAATATCCACAATAGCAATCATGATAACCTGCGCACAATGTTGCTGAGAGGTTTGTATTCCACAAGTCGATCGTTTATAATCAAACAATATGCAGTCGTCTTATCTGGTATTGCTGTAGAACATTCAATTTCCAACCTCACATCCACTGGACCTGTTTTTAGGCTATCGTTTTGTCTTGAACAGTCTAAGATAAATATAGGGGCTTTTTCTTTGAATTCGTTTAGGTCAAGCAACGAGTCTACTGGATAGTTGTAATACGACTGACGAAATTTCACAAACATTTCGTATAATATGCTATATTTGTTCTCAGAAAACTTTAAACCTAAAGGTTCATACGGATAATATTGTGAATTCAAAAAGAGCGTAACGTTTGTTACTTCACAATGATCGAATACTGAACTGTCTTCAGTTTTATTATTTTTTCGATTAGTTTGTAAACAAAAAATTACATATCTGGGTTTTTCTAATTGTGAAGCAGTTTTAACAGACCAAGAATGCTTTGTGGTTTTAGGTAGTAACGGATACTCATATAAATCCCAATTTCTAAACGCCATCTGAATAGGTTTATCTCTTTCTAAATGTTTTAAAAGTGTCAATCGTTCTCGGTCTGATACTTTTATATGTGGCACCCTCCACTGAACTCTTTGTATGTCTATTTCAAAATGAGCAATATCATTAGTAAGGATAACGCTATTTAAGTTAGTGTTACTTCTGTTCAATATAAGTTCATGTTTGCAATTTATCACTATTTTATTGTAATCCTCAGCAAACCCTAAGATCTTATTTAATGGTATCACAGCACTAAAATGCCCATCACTTTGAAATCCCTCTAAACTCCATCCCCATAGGGCAGCAACTTTATTTTCTGCTTCATTTAATGAGATGTATGATTTTATTGTTGATGTTATTCCAGAATTTTTTATGCGGTCTATTTCAATACCATTCATTTCATATCTGATGTCTTGAAACAAAAACATAACAGGGTTATTAGTGAACGCAACAGTTTTCTTGATCGGATTCCCATCTTTACCGATGAGCTTCGCTTGTCCTTCGACGTAAATTGAACTGGCTGATGGTAGCACGTATATGTCTTGCTGGTGGATGGGAATTCTGATTTCATCATTTTCTCTAAAGCTGTTATTGTAGGGATTGTATGAATGGACTTCATAACTTTCGATCGTAGTGTCGAAGTGTGGTGATTCGCTAATCTGTAGAATATTCATACTTTAAACCCTAGGGCTTTAAGAAAATCTTTATTTGCTTTAGTCAATTTCTTAACTTTTTTCTTACGTCTTTGCACCTTTGCAATCGTGGAAGAACTAAGACGTTTTGTTTTCACTGAAGTATTTTTATAGTATACTATCATTTTGCTTTTCTTAAATGAAGACGTAATTGAACTTGTTCCTCTCCAAAGTTAATACAGTGACCAAATTGATCTACAATCTTAACAGATACCGATGAAATTATATTTTTGTTTACTGGAAAGTAAATAACATTTTGTGGTATTTCCATGCACTGATGACCTGGAGTAGTATCAGACACAAATTCATGAATAAAATGAGATGGTAATCCGTTGCAGTATGAACCGTGAACAAGATCACATTCGATTCTGATTACAGACAGACCTCTGTTAATAATGGGAATATTTGGTCTTGATTTTAATACTGAAAAGTATATCAAACCGCACTCATATTGATCTGACAAATACAGCGGTGGTTGAAAGTATGAAATCAATTCCGATTTATTTCCAGAGATGGTAACCGTAGTAGACATGCTTCTATACTAGCCTCTTTCCGAAGATCCCGTTTATTTTATTCCTTCACTATACCAAAAATTCTTCAAAAAGTTTATACAAAGATGTCCACAATTAAAAGGGTGATCACGTTGAATATTTTCATAATTATAGTGAATTTTGGATCCCAAGTATTTTATAAATTCCTTTGGAGGCTTAAGGTTTCCATAACTATCAAAATACTCAATATAATCGTTGTATTTTGCATAGGCTACCCAATGAGAACCAGGATTTTTAGAGCTATCTAAATTTATAACTCCACATTCTTTTTTAAAAGGTTGTTTAGGGAGTTTATCTCTCATAAAGACACCTCTGAAATAGGGAATATTTTTTCCATACTTCAAAATATCTAAATTACTCAAGGCTCGCTTGGGTAGCCGGAATCTTAGTTTTTTTCTTTCGATACATAAATTCCGAGCCCATTTTTATGTGGCTTAAGGTGAAGTCCTTTTCCAATGCAGAGAGCTTCCATCTTTTCATTGTGTCTCTTCGATTCCATTAATAACTTTTTAGCCATCTTGAATTCATTTATGGTTTTAGCAATACCTGCTGCACCACCTGCTAAAGCTCCCGCCGCAGATAATCCGGCAAAAATCGGGATCAAAGGCAATACTCCACCAGTTTTTGGTATAGGAATAACACGAGGAAGTTTAATGGATGAACCATCAGCTAATTCTCTGGCAGCGGCCATAGCTAATTCTATTACCACTTTCTTGGATTTCGGTTTTAATTTTTTTTATATGTCTTTTCGTTTTGCTAATAACATTTTTTAATTTATTTTTTAATCCTTTTCCAGGCTTAATTTTAGGAGAACACTTTTTGCCATCTTTTTTTATGCCAAAACCAGTTTTAATTTTTGCTGACATAGCGCTGCTTACTAAGCGCGCTGCCAGTTTTTCCCCTACATTTGCATCTGAGGCCAGAGTTCGTTCTTTAGCCATATTTAACAAAACTAAATCTGCCTTGTGACGGTCCTTTAAGTTTGAAGACTTGTGATAGGCAATGTCGTGTTGTTTGCAATATTCGTCTAATTTATTAACACCTTTATCTCCACGTGTAAGCCTTTTAATTAAATTAGTGCCAGGTCCACAATAATTGTACCCTGGTAAATGTAACTCAAATGGTAGATGATTTATAATCCAATTGAGAAGACTACTCTCTTCAATACACATCATAAGACTGATACATTTTGGACTGAATAATTAATAAGTATTCGATTTATCAATCCAACTGTTTTCAGAAGAAGGCAAACCTAACCATTTTACTAAAACTCTGTCTCCTTTACTTTTAAGAACTTTCTCAACTAGATATAAATCAGGATGTTTTGTCTTTTGAAGCTCTTGTAAGTAAAATGCACCTAAAATAGGGTGACCTCTGATTGTATCTTCAATTAAGTAGGTAATAGGAGTTGTATTTTGTATTTTCCGAATTTTAAATATTTCCGTCGACCAGTTGGGGGTATATCCTTTGTCAAATGTTCCTTTGTATTTACTGATACGTACATAATCTCCCAGTTTATACTTGCTTTTTATTCTCTCATGTTTTACCAACCTTAAATACCTTTCTAATATACGTTTTTTATTATTTTTATCCACATTAGCAGGAATTTCATTAATTGTTCGATGGTAAGTGTGATTGTATTTATAAATAACATCATTAAGGGTGCCATCTACCCAATTAAAGTTGCCTTTTAAACTAAATTCCTTGTACAGTTTAGATTTCAATGTTCTGATAAATCGTTCAACTATTGAGGCCTTTTTTGTTGAGAAGGTTGAATAGTGGTTAATATGATTAGATTTCATAAGCTTTTGAAATGTATTATTATAAAATTCTGTTCCATTATCCGTTTGAAGATTTTTTGAAACACGCCCTGTAGCCAACAAAATCTCGAATGAGTTACATACATCATCTTTGGCTTTACTTTTCAGAGGAAAGGCCCAAGCATATTTCGAAAATGTATCGATAATGGTAAGAATAAATCTATAATTTTTATTTTCTTTTGAAATTGATTGCATATCAATTAAGTCTGCTTGCCACAGGTCATCTATATCTTTCATAATAACATGTCTTCGTGGAAAGTTCACCCTTACATTTTTATGAATTTCGTTTACCACGTCAGCTTTGCTCATGTTCAGAATTCAGTACATTTGTCATGAATATATCTGTAATACTGAATGAAAAGCATATTATTACAACTATTTATTCTTTAATTATGTCAGCTTCTTTTAATTCTTCAACTATCGACAAAATTTCATTGTCATGATTTGTATTGCCAGCATCTCTTGAAGCAACTAATAGTTTCAATCTCTCAACTAATTCGTTAGGATCATCCCAATATACAAAGTCAGTGTTGTTTTTGTATTTTTTTAGTGTTGGTAAGTTTCCTCCAAGTTTAGTGTGATCAAGTTTATCATTGTTTGACGATTCGGAAAACAGTGATTTGATTATTTCACGATATTTTATTCCTTTGTCGCCTCTTATTTGTCCATTAGGATTAAAATCTCTCTTATGGGCATTTGTAGAATGCAACATATCCTTATATACAAGTTTGTCTTCACTCGAAATTAATTTTAAATCAGGTTTTCTTCGAAGTAAAAGTTCCTTCAGGCCAGGGGTTAAATTATAGGCTTTGCCATCGACTTTAATTAAAATGCTGTCATTATCATTTAAACTATCAATTTTAGAAAATGTTACCACTGAATTACCCAGCAGTAAAGTATTGTTTACACTTCTTATTCCAAACGGTATATTTACACCGTCATAAATACCGTGGACATCACGACCCTCTAATGAAATTTCTAAATCATCTTCTAATTCCATTTTATTAGACTTTTTATGTGATTGGGCAGAATTCAATTTCGGATCGTCGCAGTCTTCAAACTTTGTAGATGTGCTAGTATTGATATCATCCAATTTACCGTTTTCAGAATCATCGAGCATTGTATTTTCTAAATGTTTGATTTTTTCCATAGGTATATTAGAATCAAGTAGGGTTTTAAGTGGATCTGTGACAGGTTTTAGCATTTTATTGAGTGACAAGTTCATTGAGTGTTCCTGGTTCTTCATTTGTTTAATTTTATTCTTTATAGAGTCTACAGACTTCATTAATTCTATTTTAATATTTTTCTCCATGTTGTAACAACTGTGTGCAACTGAGGAACAAACGATACTAATTTTGGTTGTTGTATTTTATTTACTTATACTTATATACCTTCAGTCAAATTTAAAAAAAATATCGAAATTCTGTCTGTACCTTCCATTATTTAATGGTGACTCTTTATTAATAAGAAGAAATTGATATGGATTACTCCAAACAGTTTTACAAATATCTTTGAACTGATTCCATGGTAGATCAGAGTTGACATGTTCTCCATAGATATGCTTTAAGTTAACATCATCTTGTTTAAATATTATAAGAAAATTGGTGTTATCACGTAACAACTGTTTCGGTATTTTTGAGTAGGTTTGCGATAAATAAAAGCAATCAATTTGTTTATGTCTACCCATAGAGAAATAATTACGAATATTTATTTGTTTTTCACACGCAACATCATCAAATATAAATATAGAATTTGGTAAAGCTTCACTGGGAGATATGACTTCTTTATTGTCATTGAACTCTTTGAAGTTAATCTGAGGCACTCTTCTTAATACTTCACTTAAGAAACGATATTTTGGTTGGAAAGTAGTTTTCGAGTAAAGATAAAGGTTTTGAAATTTAAGACCATTTTCATGCAGCAATAAACTAATCATAGCGTTTGTTTTACCACAGTTCGAGGGTCCGCATATTATGCATCGAATTGTATTAGGCAATAAAGCACTGTGTCGAATCTGATGAGCAGAGTCATTGAAATTGATATTATTCACGTTCAGTGATATGGGTTGTTTGATCAACTTCATCTTGACTATTATTTATTTTCATTACTTACTATCCTTTATATACAAGGTGAAATTTTTGTCACCATTTAAAATTTTCAGGGTGATAGCACCCGTGAAATTGAACAACTTTCTCTAAGAAACATGGGACAAAATATTAAAAAAAAAAGAAATCGGGCCTCCTATGCAAAATCAATACTCAGCTGATCGATTTTGTATGGGAGGCCCGATTTTTTTTCATATCTCGACCCATGTTCCTTGGAGAAAGTTGTTCAATTTCATGGGTACTATCACCCTTAAAAATTTAAAACGGTGACTAAAATTTCACCTTGTATATTATAAATATGAATATGTAAGCGCAATATTCAAACAACAGGTTTGGACTTGTGCAGTTATTAAGATGATGTTCTCGTCTTACCTGCATAAATGTATTTGTGACTAATAACTGAAAGGAGAACATTCTAGGTATGTCAAAGTAATTAAACATTACACTTCATTGCAGTAACTGATTGAAGTAGGACCTTACGCTGTTGTTCGTGATTTAAATAACATTCTTAGTCTGAAGGTAAGTGTTTGAATAATAACCAATCAATCAAAAAGAATAAATAAAATATTTGTTTAAAGTTTATATAAAGATAGTGTTTTTTTTTTCAGAATAATGTCTCAACCACCGTCATCATCCTACAGCCCCAGCATATTGGACAATGAAAATGTGATTTCTGTACAACAGGAACAATCCAGATTACATGAGGTAATCTTTTTTTTTATATATTTTACATAGGAGTATACTTTTTTCTTATGGTATCGTAATTTTATCACGTGCTAATTTTTTTTTTGCAGTGGAACTCTGAGGTCGTCAATGGTACCTAATCCTGTTATGAGCCCATTTTTTTACTCTCAGGGCAACTACGAACCATATTTTGAAGGTTTAAATCAGAGCGCTAAAATTGAAAAACTGCTCACTGGAAATGCTCAAGCTCAAACTTCTAAGAGGTCTACAAAAAAGAGAAAATGTCCATTAGGACCATCATCATCATCATACATTGTTCGCAGAGGAGAAAGTGATATTGGGGGTCATCTAATTAAATTACAAGTGCATAAACTTAAAGACTCTAAGAATGAAAATGATTATAGTGATAGTGACAATGCGTGTTTAAGTGTGCAATATGTGGTGCATGAAACTTATGACGAAGTGATGGAAGCAGCAGAGACCCTCATTAAAAAAATTAGTAAAAAGTTGAGTGACTCGGATCAATTTTAGACCATTTTTGTATACTTAGTTAATAATAAATAGTTTGTAATATCAAAAAATGTATACGTTAGTTAATAAGATAATAATAATTATATTTTGTTACTTATTGTTTTGTTACTGTTTCGAGATTTTATTATTTTTAATTCATTATTTTATACATAGTCAACTCTAAATTATCTGTAAAATAATTATGATTTAAAACAATTACAAAGATTAGAATTCTGTGAAAATTAAATAAATGTTATGACTATACTATTCTGGGTTTCATTTTTCTTTGACTAATTAGTTTTAATAGGTAGTGGGTATAAAATATCACATTTAAACACATTTATTTGATTACAAATGATTTATTTCATATTATATAATATTGCAATTAATCTATTTTACATACTTTATTCATTTTATACCTTAAATTAATGCATTGTAATCTTATACAGCACTTAATTAAAATACTGTTTTATAATGCCCCCAAGGCAAAGTTTTGCAACCATCTTCCAGTATTTGTCTTTTATCATCATCCCTACTAAGAACCAGCTTATTAATCTTCTGAGTAAAAATCTTATGATTCTTTGACTTTATAATACACATGTCATCTCTTAAGCATTCATTGTACCGTAAAGCTCGTTTATATTTTTTAATATCGAGTTTTTTCACAGCCGATTTTTTTACACCTTTTGCTCTGATGATTGAAGAAGCTAGAGAGTCTATACAATACAATTTCGCTCTTAAGCCTACAAACTCAGATATAATATCACCACCCATTTCATCCTTAAAAAATCCTGGTATTTTACAATTTACTTTATGTATATTAAATTGATTTCCATTTTCAAAGTTACTCGTATCAAAGTATTTTATATTCTGTTTCATGTCCTCATAAAAATCTTCTGTATGTATTAAGTACAAAAGGCTGTCAGTGTCAGTATAACAAAGTTGAATATCATTTTCGTATAGACGTTTCATCACAGAGTAATGAAAACGATACAAATGACTCTTAGCCAATTCCAATATTGTGAAACCAATATAAATTGGTCTATCAAGAATAATTTTTGTTTGCTGTAACTGAATTGCTACTAAAGTATCAGAAAATATAGATAAATCTTTGAAATTTGGAGCACTTACATATTTTTCAGCCCCACAAAGTTTGTTAGTTTTATTATGAATATCTTTCCATACATTAACCAGTTTAACATCGACTTGTTTTCTTTTGTTTTCGATTGTCTTTCCAAATATAGAGTTGTTTTGTTTTTTAAAAAAGTCTCTTTCGAAATCGGAAGACGCTTTTTGTCTGAGAGTAGTATTCAACAAGATATATGGAGCCAAAAATGAACGTTGTTCAAAAGCTAATATTCTATATATCTTTAGTAAAAGAAGTCCGTTTTTTACACATTCTTTAAGATGAACATAGTGAATGATATATTTATGTTTATCATACAGGTTAGCAATTAGTTTAACATTTTTACTACCTGGTGGAGCAAATTTTTCAGCGGCAAATGGTAAATCAGAATGAGCTTCGTGAATTTTATGAGGATAACATAAATCAACTTCTAAAATAAATCCTGTGTCACTATCATTTAAAATACACATTACATTAAAATTATTTATGTCATCTTGATTTAAAAACCTAAAGTTTCGAGTAGGAAGCGGTTGCATCATAGCATGACCATATAAATTTACACAATCAAGATAAATTAAATAGCTGTCAGGTTCCTTATTGTTATAATTTCGAAGATATTTATTATTTGCCTTTGCATATCTTAAAGAACATTGGGCAAGTCCCCCCCTTATGCCTTGTTCTAACATTTGATACATATCAATATCTGAAATTAAGTCTAAATTAATTTTAGTATATAATAACATTGCATCCCAACTCAGCGATGGAGATGATACATAATAACAGGGATCAAGGTTATAATACTTTAAACTCATTGTTCTAAACTTTTCAAAAACATCACATAAAAGTAGGACATCACATTTCAAATATAAGTCTGTGTACTCCCCTAAATTAGAAATATCAAATGCATTCCAGACTTTTAATGCATGGTTATAATCTTCATCCGAAATAGATTGGGATGTGAGTTTATTATAAAATTTTGATGAATCTGGCAATTTAGTATCTTTATAACGATCCCATGAATCGATGTAATCATAACAGTATACACCCTTCTTGCATGCTAAATTAAATAAATAATCATCATTAAAAAACTTTCTTAAGTTTTGAAAATCTTCCATTTTCATAGTTTTTATTAAATTATCTAGACTTGAACTTAAAAAATTAAAAGAATCGATAAACTTTAACTGAGCTACATTTTTTTTGTCAATCGGGACGAATTTTGTGAAAGAAATATATTTTTCTTTGTTTTTGGGAATAAGATTTATACGACCGCAAAGAGCTGAAAGTTCCTTTATAAACAAATGACAATCATAACCAGAAAGATTATGAAATATGACAGGTATAAATGGACAAGAATTTGCATTTAAATTACATGTATTGTGTGCTGGTCCTCTGTACATTCCGGTGAAATGATCATGATCAGCAACAACGACGTCAGTATCAGAAAATGTTTTCCTACATAAATGACATTGTTTAGCGTTGTTTAAAGACATTTGTTGATCTTTGCTAATTATCATGGGTTTTATCTCTGACATTAGTCTATGCAGTCTTATTACATCCTGACTAATAGATTCAACGAACTTTTTCGAGCAATCTGGCCCCCTATATGATCTAAACTCATTTAATTCAGGTTTAGACTGACAAAAAATGTAATATCCATAACAACTTGCCACATGGATTTGTATATTTTCTACACATGTGGATTTATTCCTGTCTGAATATTCGTGTAATAGACTTTCAAAATCGCCATAAATAACAATTGGAACTCTTTGAGTCCTATTAAAATTTGAAAAACAAAGTTTTGAGTTTTCTTCGGGAAGTATAGTCTGCACTCTTGCACAGCTATGATTAAATTGTTTTTCTGGTGTGTCAAAATACACAAAACATTCGTCACATAAATATATCTTAGACTTATGTTTTGTAAGTTGCCTGTGTACAAGCTTACTGAAATGTTTAATATAGCAAAAATGACTTTTACCGTAATTACTGAAATAAAGTAAATTGACATGATAAAGTTTTCTTTTCAAAGTTTTATGTAAAGGTCCTGTTACATCGTAATTCTGTTCCAAACCATAGACATTAATACTTATGTTTGGATTTAAGTTTTCAAATAATTTGATATCGTCTAAACTGGGTGGAAATGTCATGTTCGTAATGTTTAACACTTTTGAATAATGAGGATATGATTTAACTCTATTATGGTTATTCTTTGCAGGGTACAAATATGCTACAATGCTCCAAAGAAAACAATGATTATCTTTATTTACTATGTTTAGACATGATTTCGTATTTTGAATTCGTTTAGGTAATTTTAAATAAGAACCTGCTCTCAAAGGACTGTATTTAACGAAATTAATTTCTAAATGACTTATCGATTCGATTGTCCAGCCTGACTCACTTAGTTCAAACTCGGAACATTTATTTAAGATTTTTTCTGCAAATGCATGGTATGTGGATAATATATCTGTGCTTTGAAGTATAATTACATATCTTGTGTTAAAAGATTTAAGACTGATTTCGTTACTTTTAGGTAAAGAGTACGTAACAAAAAATTCGAAATTGACTTTCAAAGAAACGTGTTGTTTTAATAATTCTTTAATTAGATAGCAACATATGTCTAAGGCAGTTCAGTTAAAAACTTTTCAGGTGTAATAGTAAAACTTTGAGGATTTATTTTGTAACTGACTATTTTGTTTTTAAAAGCACAAGCTATTATACGAACATTATCAAATTGAGTTTTTATGAGGTTATTAGATTTATGGATGTTAGTTTTTTTGTGAGAAGGATAATTGTAAACGTTAATGTTACAAGCTTGACAGAAAACCATTTTGATTAATTTTAGAAAAGCTTTATTTTTATTTTCTCAGTTAAATTTTATAAATGCATTATTTAATTATTATTTCAATTTTAGGTTTATATTTAGGTTTTTATTTTATCTACTTAGTAGATTCTGTAAAAGAACAATACAAGGTTGGTATATACCTACTTTACCAAATTTAATATTTTTAAAACATAGTTAGATAAGTACTAATAAAGATTATATATTATAAATATTGTATTGCTTTCAATTTAGATTTTTATTTAGGTTTTTGTTTTATCTACTAAGTAGATTCTGTAAGAGAACAATGCAAAAATATAAGTTACATGGCTGGTAGATACTTAACCAAATTAAAAATATTTTTGAACATAGGTAGTTAGGTACTAGTATCGATTATAATATGTATATGAGATTATATATTATAAATATTGTATTGCTTTCAATTTAGATTTTTATTTAGGTTTTTGTTTTATCTACTAAGTAGATTCTGTAAGAGAACAATGCAAAAATATAAGTTACATGGCTGGTAGATACTTAACCAAATTAAAAATATTTTTGAACATAGGTAGTTAGGTACTAGTATCGATTATAATATGTATATGAGATTATATATTATAAATATTGTATTGCTTTCAATTTAGATTTTTATTTAGGTTTTTGTTTTATCTACTAAGTAGATTCTGTAAGAGAACAATGCAAAAATATAAGTTACATGGCTGGTAGATACTTAACCAAATTAAAAATATTTTTGAACATAGGTAGTTAGGTACTAGTATCGATTATAATATGTATATGATTTTATATATTATAAATATTGTATTGCTTTCAATTTAGATTTTTATTTAGGTTTTTGTTTTATCTACTAAGTAGATTCTGTAAGAGAACAATAAAATAAAATAAAATATAAGTTACATGGTAATTAGTACATTATACCTAAACAAATTAAAAAAATATTTTTTAAACATAGGCACTAATATCGATTCGATTCGATGTATATTATGTCCAATATTATAAAGGATTAAAGCAAATTTAATACCTATTGAATATAAAGTATATAGTTATAGAACTTATGAAAAGTTAAGTAATGTGTTAAACTCAAATAAAAAAATACTTTAACTACAGTAAAAAGAAGTTTACAAATAATTTTTGGGGTACAGAATTGGTTGGATAGAGGAGTAGTCCTCTTTAACTGCTGCAACCAATTGAGTAACCGCCTTCCAAGTTGGGCTATCGTCATTCACTGCTGTTTTGAAACACACCAGTGAATGTTTCCAGCGGTCGGTTGTTATGGCCTCCAACTCCTGACTATTCGATATGCGAAGCTCAATATAATATTCCCCGCGCCTTGTGGGGTTGCTCTGCATAGTATAACCGGAGCCGACTCGACGCGTTAGGTAGCTCTTCAGTTTTGCTGCCCGAATTGATTCACGTTGCTCTTCATCCTGGAAACAAACAAAAATGCAATTAATCGTTATTACATCATCATTATTGTCTACACTTGGTCAGACCTGAGAACCGAGCTCAAGACGTAATAATGATCAGTAACTATGCTTAGGTACACCATCACTAAATCTGAGCAACTGTCTGGATACAGATATTTCAGTTTGTTCCGGGCGGGAACCGAACCCACGACTCACAGCGCAGCAGCCAATCGCTCAGCCCCTGTACCAACCGGACCGTTAAAATATAATGATTAAATGACAATTTTATCTAAACTTACCTCGGAATCAGGGTAGATGCATTGTTTTCGTTTCTTTTTAGCCGATGTAGACGTGAAAGCAGGCACGGTTGAAGGGTCGGCTTCTGATTCCGACCCACTAACAATCGGCTGTTCTTGGAGTGGCTTTTTAGTTTTTCCTTTTGGCTTCGAGGGTTTAGGCTTACTTGGCTTCTTCTTTTGTGATATAGGGATCACTTCAGTGTCGGAGTCAAATGGATTGGAAAACCTGAAAACAAAACAAAATTATAACATTTTGTAAAGCAGGTCTTCTTACAAACATTCACCCGTTTAGTTACAACTATTAGCGCCAAGTTCATTCATGATACTATACATTAGGGTCCTGTCACGCTGAGATATTTTCATAAACTCTCAACAGAGACCTCTGGACCTATAAGACCTTCGATAATATTGATCGAAGTTTATTAGCCCTACTAATAAAAACGGACGGTCACACACCCTGCCATACACCCACGCACACATAACCGCACACTCACCCGCACACTTACACTGATAACAAAATTAATAGAGTTAAAATGACACGCACATACTTACTGTTTTATATCTTAAACACACTAATTAAACGATTTTAAGTTATACGAAAATCACTGTAGTATGCACTGATTGATTGAAAAATATACTTTGAGATTATTTCCAGGTGACGCTGATTTTATATCCGTAAATTGTAAAACGGCATACACACTTAAATAATGTTTGTTAGTTATAATTTATTTAAAATTAGATGTCCATATTGTCATACAATTATAATCCCTATGCGCATTGCGCATAAGATTTATAATTACTAATTTCTTAATCATCATTCATACTCAATTGTAACGTTGTCCTAACTTACCATTTTAGGAGGATATATTACACGGCGCCACGCTGTCGCTGAAAACTGAGACGAAGTTTTTATATGGTAATCGTACGTACTTATAAACAAATTGTTCTCTTCATCGTGAAATTCTAGAGACCAGGTATATCGGGTCTTTCATATTAACATTGAATATGTCTAATATAAATTGAACTCCAAAATGATTTATTCGAAAACAAGTTTTTATTTTATTAAAAGATTACAACAGAACCTGGTTCACGATTATTTCATTTTATCGTTATAATATGTACAACAATATTGTAGTTATGTAAAGTAAAAAAAAAAGTTTAAGTTAAAATAAATGCGAATCAAAATCAAAATAGTTTATTTCACATAAACCTGCATGGACACTTATGAAACGTCAGAAGCTAGGTGCACGGTTCCAATTTGTCGCTTCCTACGGAGAAGAGCCGGCAAGAATCTCCACGGTTACTCTTTTAAAAATAGTTGGCTTTTACAATATTTTCAAGTTACAATGATAATAGGTACCTATGGGAGGACAGTGCAGGCTTGCCAATAAACCCCGGTACTTAAAGGAATGAAAATAAAGAATAGAAAATCGTCAACAAATCTACTGTATGTAAAGCCGTACGTTCTCTCATTCACAATAATATGTAAAATAATCTACATTAATAATTAATAAAATTAACCTATTAAGCCAAGTGACATGATTTCTATGACAATCCTGACAATCACTAATAAATTGTCGATATTGGAATTGATGTATAATGCCAAATAATGACAAGAATATGGCAGGCATTTGTAAAAAATAAAAAAGAATTAGAATTAACATTTTGAATTATCATGAGATCTCGATATCAGTTGGAAACCATTTGGTCTTATTACAAAACACGATCTAAGTTTAGTTCTAGCCTAAAACTCTGAGTCAGATTTAGCATTACCAACTTTTCTTCTATTTGGGTAAAGTTCAAAAAAAACAATTTAGCAATAAATTAATATTATTCACATTATGCTTCATTCATCGAAATTTGATTTGGAAGGCATTTCTAAACTAATTTTCAAGAATGCTAATGGTGAGATTCTATTTACACAAGACATGACTGAACAGAAAATAATGATTTCTCAGGTTGAATAGATAAAAAGTGATACATCGTAGACCGAAAATAGAATTGGGGGTTCTGGATCACGGCTATAAAATTGGGTGTTCTGAATCACGACTATAGAATTGGGGTTTCTGAATCACCTCGAGCGCAGCGAGAACAGGTGATTCAGAAACCCCAATTCTATAGTCGTGATTCAGAACACCCAATTTTATAGACGTGATCCAGAACCCCCAATTCTAACCTACTAAGGTACACGACAATGCTGCGATAAAATTAATAATTGAATCTTTTTATATTAAAGAAAATTATCCGTCATTGTTATTTCTTTTTATCTAATTGAATCCTTTCTGGCTGTTCGAAAAATAGCCATTATTAGCTGCCAGCAAACATAAGGTTTCATGCTGGGCATACAATCTTTACATGAGCTACGCCCACCCTTGAATAAATGGATGAATGCACTCCCATAATTGTGCAATCCTTTTATTCACAACGTTCGAACAATCAGAAGGTTCCTGCCTAACCCTAAGAGAATTTAATTTACCTAACGCGGGGATTGTTAATACAGAGTGAGGTACCTCCCTTGCAAGGGAAGGCTCAAGGACAGGACAAACAAACCACAAGTTTGACATCATAATAAGTGTCAATGAAGTTAAATATTTAAGTGTGCCATAATGCACCTTATGTAAACTATATTTGTCATGCTTGAACCTCGTCACGCCAAAACCCCGGGGAAAAGACGCGACGTGTCCTCGGACACAATCAAACAATCAATGTGAAAGTTCACATTGGTCCGGAAGGGTTAAATTGAGAAAGACCTAAACATCAAAAACTTTTGCTCCATCGGACGGCATTAAGTCAGAGGGAAGGAAAAGGTTAAGAAGTCAGACCACCCTATAAATTATGTTCACACTCCAGAGGTAAAATCTAAAAAAAATAATATAATCACTCCTCTTTAGTTATTAACAGTTACGATGAAAATCTGTGAGTCCATAATCAAAAGCTGTACCAGCAGTGTCTACCCAACACTCTTTGCGAAGACTATGCTTCTTTAGCAAAGTTGGTCCCGGCTTGTGGTGCAGGTAGAGAGTCCCCAACTATAAGCTGAACCACTGGTGTCAACTCAACACCCTTTGCGAAGACTATGCTTCTATAGCAAAGTTGGTTGCGGCTTAGAGTGAGCATGACGAATCGGGTCAGAGCATTCCAATTATTTATCCTTTTAGCTATGTTTCAGAGCCTCGGAATGAATCCTTGGACAAGGATTCATTCCGAGGCTCTGAAACATAGCTAAAAGGATAAATAATTGGAATGCTCTGACCCGATTCGTCCATCTCTTCCTCGTGTTCGGTCTCGAACACTTCGCTTAAATCTTCTTCAGCATTCACAGGGCTGCATTCGACTTCCTCATTGACATCATGGCTGTCATCGTGGATGGCCTGCGCCTTCTCGTGAGTGTCTCTGGCCTCGTCCAGGGTTGCAGCCATCTTCTTCAAGTAAGGCGTAATGCTGGGTATAAAGTTGTCGTGTTCTACGATAGACCTCATGTCTATCGCGGAATCAGAAGGAGCTCGTAGCTCTCTCCCAAAGGTGAGATACGCCGGCGAATACCCCGTACTACTGGTGATCGCGGAGTTCATAGCAAACCTGATTGCTGCAAGATGCATATCCCATGTGGTATGGTCGTGTCCAACAAGTACAGCTAATTGAGGTTTGAGGTCCCGGTTCTTCCTTTCTATGGGATTGGCCTCGGGATGATAAAATGGCGTGAGTGACTGGCCAATTCCCAGGACATGGCAGACCTGCTGCATAACCTCGCTCACGAATTGCACGCCGTTGTCACTGATAAGGCGCCGTGGTACTCCATACCTGAGGAACACCTCATTCGCGAGAGTCTGAGCACATTCGACGCTTGTGGCATTCTCTAACGGAAACAATTCCACCCAGCGCGAGCAGACATCTTCTACGATCAGTACCCACCTATTCCTCCTAGGTGTCTCGACGAGAGGACCAAACAGGTCCACGGAGACTACCTCGAATCGTCGTGACACAGCGGGCGTTTGCAGCAGTCCTGCTGGTTTGCGGTTATCGGCTTTGTACCTCTGGCACGGCACGCACTCCTTTATATAATTTGCGATGAACGTGCGCTCCACGCCAAAATGGCCGGCTGTCGGCGCATCGTGGAGGTCAGCCATGACCTGCCTGCGCTCGTGCTCGGGCACAACTAAGCTACAGTCCTCTCCGTCGTCTGACTCTAGGCTGTATCTGTATAAGATCCCGTCGGAGATGGTGTACCCGCGGTCAGACCATGGTCTCCCCCTAGAGGGTTCGTCGGACTCCATATCCTCGATAATTTTCCGAACGTCTGGGTCCAATATCTGATTGCTGCGGATGTCACCACTGTTCCTCTTCGGCATATCAATGACCGTCATGCATAGATCACACTCATTCTGGTCTTCCGAACAAACAGGTCGCGACAGCGTATCTGCAACCACGTTTGAACGACCGGGTGTATATTCGATGCTAAGATCGAACTCTTGCAATGTGAGAGCCCACCTGGCCAGTCGGCCACTAGGTGACCTTTGACTCATCAGCCACCGCAAGGGCTGGTGGTCAGTCCTAACTGTCACCTTCGCGGTTTCCACATAACCACGGAACTTACCGAGTGCCCACACGACGGCGAGAGCTTCCCGCTCGGTCGTGGAGTAGTTCCTCTCGGCGCTACTGAGGAGTCGACTTGCATACTCAATCGGCCTCTCGTCATGTCCCTCCCCCTGCATAAGAACAGCCCCAAGGCAATAAGCGCTGCTGTCAGTACAAAGGACGAATGGTTTCGACTCATCCGCCTGACAGAGGATAGGAGCGGACACGAGGAGAAACTTGATGCGTTCAAATGCCTCCTGTTGCTCGGCGTCCCATCGCCAAACACTCGACTTCTTCAGGAGGTTACTAAGGGGTCTCGCGACTTCCGCGTAATTATTAATAAAGCGTCGGTACCAACTCGACGTTTGTAAAAAGCACTTTAAGTGTTTTACGTTCTGAGGGGCGGCCATGTTGTCAATGGCTGCTGTCTTCTCTGGGTCCACTTGGATTCCACCTGGCACGATAACGTGACCTAGGAATTTAACCGACTCCCTCGCAAAGAAACTCTTGTCCCTATTTATTCTTAACTTGAACATGGCCAGTCGTTCGAAAACTGCCTCCAAGTCAGCCAGGTGCTTCTCGAAGGGCCCTGGTGACAGTAATATGAGGTCGTCAAGATATGCGAGGAGATCCACTTCCTTGAGGTTGGACCGGAAACGGTCCATCATCCTCTGAAAAGTTGCTCCCGAATTGCGCAGTCCCATCGGCATCCGCTTAAATCTAAAGGTACCAAGTGGCGTTGTGAACGCAGTCTTGTCTTGGTCCTCTGGGCAGACACTCACCTGATGGTAACCTGATCGCAGGTCAAGGGTAGTCATGTACTCACTGGTCTTGGCCGCGTGCAGTATGTCCTCAATGCGTGGGAGGGGGTACCGGTCTGGCTCGGTCACCGCATTAAGCTTCCGGTAATCTATGCAGAGCCTTAAACTACCGTCCTTCTTACCTACAAGCACAACATTGGAGGCCCAAGGTGACTCACATTCTTCGATGACGTCATCTCGCAGCAGCTTATCAAGCTCCTTCTGCAAGGCCTCTCTCTTATTCTGTGACATCCTGTACGGTGGACAAGCAATAGGTTCTTGGTGTGGACTCACCTTTATTCGGTGCGTGGCGAACTCCGTCGCCGGACCGTCGCGCGCGAACTGCGGCGCCCGGTGTTCTATAAATGCGTTAAGTATACGCCGCTGCTCGGGGGTTAACTTCGAACCTTCGTCTGAGCGCAACGATAACTCAGTAGATGCGGCGCACAACAGGTCCGCATCAATAGGGTCGAGCGTATAAGTGTAAACAAAATCGTAACAATATCCCGGACTGTCCGAGAATGACCAAGTGCGTCGGGCGACGTCTATTATCATGCCGGCCCGCGCCAAGAAATCTACACCTAAAAGCGTCCTAATATTCTTACTACCAGGCAATACTAAAAACTGACACATTACCCTACGACCTCCAATTATCATATCTACCTCGGCTGACAACAGGTCTCTCCACCCTTGCGTACCATCAGCCAGGCGTACAAAACGTTTAGTTTCGTTTAACCAAACTCCTGAATCTACTAACAGTTGGTGCAATAGAGGGCTCGCTATACTATGTGTAGCGCCGGTATCTACAATCGCCACGCCATTACGGCCCATAACATTAATATTTACCATTGGGTACTGTTCGCGCGCACTTACATTCGTTATTTGAACGCACGAAGCAGTCTCACTCGCACCAATGTTATTATTACTATTATCGTCATGACAATAAAAATCTACATCAACAGTGTTGAAAGATGTTTTCTCGTCTGGTTCCGACAATGTTTTCACGCAAACATCACACTTCGATCTCACGACGCCTTGTTTACCACAACCATAACAACGTAACTCCCTTGGCGTAGTGTCGCTATTATTTTTATTAGTGGTCGCCTTATCACGGTTACGACACTCATCACTAACATGCCCAAATAACTTGCAATAACTACACCGGGGTCTATTTTTGTTGTTGCTACGCGGTGCAGGCGCACTCGTAGTAGTCGAATTCGAGTTCGATGTCGATTGCGTGAGATTACGGTCGGTGGTAGTCACCGGCAATGTTTTGGTTTGCGGTGTCGAATTCTTATTGTAAACAGAATTTGTTACCTTGAGCGCTTTGTATGTATCCTCCGCAATCCTCGCCTTATATAACAAATCATCTAAATTTTAGAAATAGAAAATAGAAATAGAAAATGTTTATTGTCCAGGTAATACAGTAAGCTTAAATAGATTAACAACAAGTTGAGACGACATATGAGTAGCTTAAATACTACCTACAGCTAGTTACATATATTTTTTGCCAGTGAACCCCAAACTAGACAGTTAGTCTGTATCTTGGGGTTCAGGATACGAATACAACAGTGGAGACTAGAGAGGTGCTTTCAAGTATGGTATTTTATGAGTCTATGTATGTGTAACGTTTGTGTAGTGTCTGGCGTGTGTGTGGGGTGTGTGTGTGGTGTGTGTATGTGGCGTAAAATGTGTGTGTGTAAGTGTGTATTTTGTTCCCCATACAATATACTTCGTTTGATTCAGTGTCAGGTCAGGGTCGTTATATTAATTGTTCCGAGTCATCATAACCAGTAATATGCAGCATTTTCATTTTCTTAACAATTTTTTTGCATTCGAATGACGTAGTGTTTTTAATTTCGCAGAGTTTGCAGACTTTATTGTACGTATTAATGAGAGAGTAGGCCGGGGAGCGTCTAGCTAGCAAAGAGGTGACGTCAGGTGTTGGGATTCTATAGTTTCTTTTGCTGATTATTGAAGTATAGTCGAATCTACTTTTAATATTTTTGTGCGTTTTAATACAGGCAGAAAGAATGAAAAGCTGGCGGACTCTGAGAACTCTCGTTTCGCGATAGAGTAAATCAGTGGGAAACCGGTAGGGCTTCTTAAAAGTTACTTTAAGAAGCGCTCTCTGAGCTCTTTCAGCTTCAATCAAGTAGGTCTTTCCAGCACTACCCCATACGTTGATGCAATATTGAATTATTGATTGGCAAAGCGCTAAGTAAACTTGTTTTAGTGTGTCTGTGGGTAGACAGTCTCGTAGTCTACGCATGGTGTGAATAAGTTTTCTAATTCTGCCAGAAATTTTGGATATATGGTGCTTAAAGGTTAGGTGGTTGTCGATAAGAATTCCGAGGTATCTAAGAGAGGAAGTACGTTCAAGAGGAGGACAGTCGCAAGGGAGAGTAGAAATATTAGAAGAACAGTGATGTAGTTGGAGTTTTAGGTGTACTGGTGGGATAGAAGCGGCGGTCTTGGAGAAAACAATATATTTTGTTTTGCTGCCATTTAGCGTGAGAAGGTTTCTGTCCAGGTTATGCGCGATTAGAGACAATCCCTCTTCTGCTAGACGATGTACATGTTCCCACGATTTTCCGTGAAATATCACAGCTGTGTCATCTGCATAAGTTATTATTTCAGCATTATTCACAGAGAGTTTAAGTGTATCGTTAATATAGACAATGAAAAGCGTGGGACCAAGTACACTGCCCTGTGGAACTCCAAAGTCAATGGGAAGTTGATCACTAGAAAGGGAGCTTACTTTTGTGTACTGCTTTCGGTTTGTCAGGTAGCTTTTAAACCATTCAAGGCAAATTCCTCGTATTCCTGTCCATTCTAGTTTCTTGAGGAGAAGGCCAGTTGAAACCGTGTCGAATGCCTTTGCAAGATCAAGAACAGAATCACGCGGCACTCGTTTTATTACGCGTCGGTGCAGTAATCCGTAGCAAAAGTCTACCTGCACTACCTCGTCGAGCTTGTATGGTAATTTGGTAATTAATGCGCGCACTTTACACAAAAACACTTCCGCACGTTCTTCCTCTCTTTGTTCCGTAGCGAAGATCTGCCGTAAGACTTGATACGTAGGCTGCGCCACGCCGTAGGCAGCGTGGAGACGCGCGATCGCGTCCGACCACGTAGCCACCGATACCTTCACGCCGCGCCACCATACTGCCGCTTCACCTTCGAACAGCATCGGCAATCCTCGGAGGGCATGCTCGTCGCTTACGGCAGCGCACTCCTTATATACTTCGACAGCGTCTAGGAATGTTTCCAGGACCTCAGCGTCCTGGGAGGACCCGTCGAATCTTGCCGTGCATCTTGTAAAGTTGGCGTCGGCACGCGATGCGGCTGCAGGAGCGGCACTTCCGCTGCTCACATTGGTGGTTGGAGAGGCCCCAACTGGGGTGGATGCCCTGAATTCACCGTTGGATGTCATCAGCGAGTTGATGAGGCTTCTATTTGCTTCCACTTGCGCACGCGTTATCGTCTCGATAAGCGTGGATAGGAAGTCTGAAGGGAACTGGGGAGCTGGTTGCTGTGTCGACCTCGAGCCGGCGCTGGCGGTATCGTCCGCGTGGCCGCGCTCGACGACGCTCTCCTCCTCTTCAGTGAGCGTGACGTCATCCTCTCCTCGTTGTTGACGGAGCGCTTCTCCTCTCCTCGTTGTCGGCATCTTCACACTGGTGATGACAACGGTAAGGTTGAACGTCCGTGCTTATTCCTAGCAAGGTGAGTAGGTACACGTTTGGTCACGTAGGCACTGGATCACATTTCGTAACGGTTCGAGCCACTAGTTTGGGCGCCAGTTTAAAGTCACTTCTTTAACTTCAATCATTTATTGGTCTACAATTATATGATATGGCTGAACAAAAGAAACAGAAACATTTGTGTTACAATTTTACAATACAATACAATAGCATCACGACTGAGAGTCGCGGAGGATCGCGGTGTTACGTCCGTAGTCGTCGCGATCGGGGTTCCCTCTCTCTTCCCTTTGCCTGCGCTAGCGGCGAGGGGACACGCGCGGTATGGCACTGCGTAGCAACACTAGCAACGACCTCGTACTTACTCTGTCCATAGAAAACCCGCGCTACACTGTTTAATTTGTGAAATAATTATTTTTTTCATTTGGTGCCAATAAATAATATTTTATTTTATATTTTAATTTTAGTATTAATTTCTTGACTTTTCGTTTGTTAAATAAATGTTTTTTATAATGTTCAATTGTTCTATACCGATTACAAATATTATTCTGTGTAAGTAAATCAAAATCAAATTATTTTCTTTTATCCAGCGCTCAGAATACTGGGATCATTTAGCGACTTCTAGCGACTTTTGATCTTTGTCCATAGCTAGCGACATCTGGCGACTTTTCAAGCGTACGTCTAACGACTTTTTGACATTGACAGTTGGCAACACTGCGGACGGAGCGACCGGGCATTCGAGTTAGTGATGTGAACCGATTACAATTTTTAACACTGGTTTAAACCGATTAGTTATTTATTAAAACCGGTTTTTTAAGGTTCTTTTAGGTTTTTCCTAAAAAAAATACCAGTATTTAAAATTATGGCTTAGTATTTATTTTTACCGACTTTTCTTAAAATTATTAGGTACAATAATTACTATCACAAAAAGAAAGAAGTCATCAAACAGATAACAAATAACCAGGAAATAAAAATTTTATACTTGGTCTATTTCTAACAAATCGTAGTTCTGATTTATGAAACAAATTTGGTCCACAGCATCTGCTTGTAACCTGCTCCTTCTAGAGGACAACACAGTCATATCCTGATTTAGAGAACATCCTCTCCGAAGGTACCGATGTCGCTGGTATGGCTAAATACTTTAGCGCTATTGTATTTAATGGCGCCAAGTGTTTATTGCTGGACCAAAAAGCTCCCGCACTTTTAGCTGCTATTGTAATTTCGGCTTCTTCGCTTTGTAGATCTGTCTCCTTATACATTCGTAAAATACTAACTGCAGAAGCAGTTGAATTAGTGTTGGGTCTTCTTTGTTTTAAAAAGTCCAGCAGGCCATGCTTTTTCTGTTCTGTGCTACTACCTGGCTGCTCCAATGTCGATGGCACAGAGCTATCGGCGGGATCTTTTAAGTTATGGGATAATTCTTTTTTTACTAACTCTTTCGCCGACAGCATGTTATCCGGATGACGAAATCTACCGATGTTTGATGTTTTTACCGAATACGTGTACCGGTAAATAACTGGTGATTCTCTCGTGCTATTGCTTCGGTGCAAACCTCTAATACATATCAAAGACTCGGATACTTACATGTTTTGGTATTGTAATCGGTGTTTCAATAAGAGTCGGTGATTATCGGTTTTTTCAAAAACCGGTTTTTTGAAGGTTTTCATGAAACCGGTTCACATCACTAATTCGAGTCTTGACTTCGGTCCGATGCACATGTGGTCATAGCACCTAGAGTTGTGAATTATTGTGTTAAAATCTTATAATTAACAATTACTATAATTAATTAATTAAGTCACAGTTATAATTAATTAACTAAGTGAATCAATAGAATAAAGTGATTAATAAGTGAAACTAGGTACCGACTTTCTACTTTAAAATGTCCGATCCTGACTTTACGCCTGTTTGTATCGGGAATGGTGGGCATAAGCACAATGGAACTACTATATCCCACCGTAACCTGTTCAATTCTTCCTCGAGTTCGATAATCTTCTCGTCGGTCTAGAATGTACGCGTGTTGTAAGTTAACAGGTGTAGTTTTCATTTGTTGTGGTAGCCAGATCTCTTCCGGAGATTCTTAGCACCCTTTGCCTCAACGTAACCTTGGCCGTTACCGTAGTTAAGGGTAAGCGGGCCGCCGGGTACTAGGGACCGTTTTGCAGGGCAGCTGGTTATTTTTGGGGTGGTTCTACCTTAATCGCCACGCTTGACAGGTGGGTTAGCGATCGCAGCATGGTGGTAAAATGCATGGAGAACGCTGCTGCCCATTCTCTGGTAAGTCCGTTAATCGCCTTCTGCGACACCCTCGGGAAGAAATGGGATGGTGCTATTTTTGTAACATCCGGCACCACACGGAACTATATTATGTCTTTTATTAAAAAAAAAATATAGGTACTTAAAAATATATTTGCAAAGCTTTTGAGCCTAACTGTATGTCAGCTACCCTTTTATAGTAATACGGTATATATTTAAATGAACTTTTTGATTAAAATGCGGTGGAGCACTTTGAGAACATTTTAATATTATTATGGAGCAAAATGAAACCTTTTAAAAAATATTAAATTTTTCATGGAGCACTTTGGGAACTCTTTTTGGAGCACTTTGGGAATAAGCCCTTCAGAGCCATTGAGTCCAATAGTTCTTCCGAGCGTTTTCTTCTTTGTCCTGTCACGCCTGGAAGGATAGGTACTATTTAGCCGAGGTTAATATATTCATGGACCTTCTCTACGGTAGAGGATCCAGGGCTTAGAAGTAGAGTCTCTACCTCCAGGCCCCCAATTTCTACATTGCGTTCGGTGCTATTCGTCATCAGCTTTGTTTTAACATGTGATATTAATCGTAAGTTCAACTTGAAGACTGGCATGGCTCACGTTGTTCAAGCATTTGGCCTAGTTGAGCTGCTGAGGAAGAAAGAGGACTATGACGTCGGCGATACGTAGGTACTGAAATGAAATGAAATGTTTATTTATGTAAGTCGATCTTTTAAGACTTTTTAAACCTCAATATTTTGTTGGTCATTATTTTAAAAAGATGGCACCGGCATTTCCTAACTGACTGATCCCTGAGAAGAAATGCCGTAACAAACTCAGAGGTAGATTGCTCAATCTCTTTTCCCCGACGATACCCTTCTCCTACCAGTGCGGATTAAATTGGTGGAAAACCTCATCCAGCGTAGAGTCAAGAGTTTTTTGAGACAGCGGGTCGCCTTGCTTGATTCCTAGTGGAATCGGAAAGGCTGGCCCGATGGTATTCTATTTCGTGTTTTTTGAGTGCCGAGAATATGGTTTCGTGTGTTAACCTGTCGCCAGATTTAAAGGTAGATTCAAATTTAATTCTTCAATCACCTGTTTAGAGATTTTATATGGATATAGGTATGCTTGTTAAAAAATCCTCTGGGCTCCCCTACCAATAGGGACTTTATTTGGGGTTTCATTAACTATTTAGTTGGTAGCCGCTGCCGTCCGTACCCAGGTATGGAGCCTTAATAATAACGAAATAAATAAATAGATAATAAAAAGAAGGAATGCGCAATTTTTTTTTACTTTGCGAAAATAAAACACTCCTAAGTGCATCATAGTTATTTTTATTTACAAATAATCGGACTGACTTTAAGGAATAAATTCTTTTAAAGCTAGATACCTAGCTAGTACCTACATGTGTTCCTTGGTCAATATTATACACCATTCTATACATATAAAAAGTTCAATATAATGTGTTTAAAAGAATAATATTTTGTATTATGTAATTATTGACAACTGATCATTATAGTATGATAGGAGTTTTACTTATGTACGAGTATGTATAGGTACCTAACCTATGTATTATCGAATTTCTATAATTAGAAAATTACCTTTAGTATTACTCAATACCTCCTTTAGTATTACTCAATACCTCCTTTGCTAGAACCAGTTTTGCCTTACTCTTACCCTTTTTTACCTATTTCAAATGTATTAAGCAGTGTCTCTCTACTAGAACTACCGCTATGTTTAAGAGGGGGTATATGTATCTCTCTTATCAACCTATTTATTGTAATACCGAATTATAATAATGAATTACCTTTAGTCATGGGCGCTGCCAGAACCATTTTACAGGCTCAGATTAGTTATAATAACATGTACTTAACGTATAAAACGATAATATAATGAACCAAATAGTAAGAAGACAAATATTATGCTCTTTTGCTGACCATATTCAATATGAAATAAGGCCTTTGGTGGCGCTTTAGTATGATAGGTAGTAGTAGGTCCTTACTTCCTACGACTGGTAACAAAAACTGCAAATATGAAGCTAAGTATTTAATTTAAAAAATCCCATGTATTTTCAATTTCACTGGTAATTTTCTAGGAGGGAGTGTTTTTCTTTTCAATATTTGTAAAAAAATATAGATTTTCTGAGCTATTTTAGGGCTCTTTTACGAACGGTCAGTGACTAATGATAACTTTATTGATTTTGAGTATGTACTCGTAGAAATTAAAATCATGTAAAATGGAATGCGTGAGACAAAAGTTTCGCACCGCCACGTCAGTGCCACCATTAGCATTATTTCCTTAAAGATATTTCAATAACATTTATTGTGCAAATAAACCATAGAACTAAATTAAATACAACGGGTAACTATTTGAGACTAGTCTTTCACATCTTATCCGGTTGCGAGTCGAGCTCGTCAGACACACTATGTCTTTATAAATAACACGATACAAAAATATAAGTCGTTTATCTTTTCTAATTTAATGATAAGTACATATTTTTAATTATCTTTACGGTATTTACTCCTAAAGGGAATATTCGAACAATATCAACTTGAGTTAGAACCAATTAACTACTTCGGGGATCTGTAATACAGACTAGAGTTGTAACGGAGGTCATTTTAGCGGGAGCGGAAGCGGGTTGCGGAGGTGAAGAATTGACCTCCGCAACGGGGCGGGGCGGGGCGGGGCGGGTTAACGGGGGCGGAAGCGGTGGTGGGAAAAAATATCATTTATTACCCGAGTGGCCCAAAAGGACTCTTCAAGTATCTTTTTACTTAGTTCAGGAGCCAGCTATTCAACCAGATTTTGACCACTACTTGTACATGTTTTGTGTATGACAAATGTTATGTGTTTCTCTTTGTGCAGTGGGCTGCATCAATTGGGTACCCCAGTTATCCGTACATTAAATAATGTTATTTAATGCCAAATGCCCTCGATAAATGGAACAGCAAATTTTGTAATGCAATCATTTCTCCGATCATATCGTCTTTTTTTTTGCTTTGGGGTGTGCGTGATATATTGTATCACACATTCGATTTTTTTAAGCTTCTTTTACTAAATTCTTCATATTTTTTTTATGCATAGATTTCAAATGCCCTTTCAATGATTCTGTAGTCAGGCCTTTTCTTGAATAGTTTTTGCCACACGTTTTGCAAATAATGCTTAATAACAACTACGGGCGTCGGGCGATCTAGCGAGCCTACAAGTTGATACATGTATGATGGATGTGCCACCCCCACACCTACCCGCTTGCCCGCTGCATAAACACCACCTTAACCATTACATGCGCCCCCCCTCCCAGTGGGATCCCGCATTGTCGTTGCGGGGGGCTCAGTATCTCGCCGCTCAGGCCGCTCGTCAGGGCTTTTGCCTCCAAGCCGACGACGTAGCGGTCAAAAAGTAGGTAGCGGTGAGGTGCATCGCAACTGAGGCGGGCCGCGATGTCGAATGGGAGGCATCGTGGCTGAGGGTTACAGGCTGCGGCGGAGGAGGAGTGCCGGTACTTCTGAGTAGCGCTCTTCCCTTCCGTGGCCTGGACGGGGCCGCCACCGTTTGATGGCGGACGCGGTGGGGCCGCAGGGGAAGAGGAGTGTCGGTATAGCGTTGGCCGCTCTCCCTATCCCCTGCGGCCGAAAAGTGGTAGGTGGCGGGGCCACTGCGCTGACCCATCGCAGGGGGACCAAGGGTGCCAGACACGGGGTCGTCTGGGTCCCTTATGCTACTTGGTTCCTGGAGTGGTCACGGCGTGCCATGAGTCCTGGTGCGCTGAACCGGTGGGGTCCGCAAGGGCCGATGCCTGCCAGGAGTGCGGGTTGTTCGAAAGAGATACCGTCGCCCCTGGCACACAGGCAACTGAGGGAACACGGATGGGTTTTAGTCAGTAAAAGTCTGACACGCCCTAAAAGGTTGATTTCCCACCCTCAAAAAAAAAAAAACCATTTCATGCGCAAGATTCAACCAACGCTGACGTAACATAAGCAAACCTCCGTTATAACTCCACAAAATACTTGCGGAGGTGGAAGCGGAAACGGAGGGACGGTCAATTACAACACTAATACAGACAGGTAGGATCTACATATAAAGGTACTTATGTCAATGTGCAGTCCGTGTGTACAATAAAATTACTTGCACACAGTAGGTATTTATCTATCGTGCCTAGTGTACACAGTTGTCAGCTTCCCCGGGTCTCTCGCGGGTGCAAAAGGTCCTCACAAGTTTCTTATACTTCGGTGCGCCGAAATCCAGTGACTGCTATGGGTTTTCATTATAAACCCTAAAAATTACTACCCGAATATAAAATCTTAACCTAATTGTACACTAGCGCATAATATTGACAGCCCACATAAAACTGTCTGTCTTTGGTCATGAAAATGCGTGCGCAGTGTGTTGCTACTGCCTTGATTGGAAGATGACCACATTTTGAAAAGTGCACCAATCACCAAGCTTGCTTGATAAAATGAGAAAAAAGCACCTTGTGGCCAGTGTGGCCACACAACCTGTGTCATAGGAGTTCATAACGTGATGACTTCACCATTACTCGGCTGCTGGATATAAACTAATCCAACGCAGATCAACAAATGTACCTGTTCATCAAAAGCGAATCCTTTATTTTCGCCAAAGAACAAAACTTATTCGGTGCTCTTGTTTGTATCTCGGTCCGTGTGTGGCCCCTACATGTGCGTGTGTGCGTGGGGTGGAAGGCGCGCAGGGCGTCAGTCGAGCATGCGCAGCGTGTGGTCGAGCGCGTAGTGCGCGTGCGCGGCGGGCGAGCGCAGCGGCCGCATCTCAGCGGCCGAGCTGTCCCCTCCGCTGCTCACCACGAGCGTCTCCTGCGGGCAGCACGACGTTTTCATCGACACTGACTCCGTCGATGTTTTGTGACTCTGTTGGGGATACAACAAACCATTAACAACACTCAACTTCAGCAACAAGTAGTAGTAGAGCTCTTTGTGAAGGGGCCCGAGAAAGTGCTGCCATCAAGCATTATGTCGCCATACGGTCGGCAACCTTGTTTGGTGACAGAATACTGTTGAATGATGGAGTGCCGGTGTATTTATTATATCTATTAGCACATGAAGTGCAGAAGCAGCTTTCTCTATCATCGGGTGTCATTCATATTTCGTCGTTATGTCCAATTTCCATTAGGTAACTACTGCATGAGCAAACTAGACTCTTGGCTGCAATTGAGATATTCCAGGTAAAAAAATCCAATAACATTGTACATCATAGGGTTTGGTCTATGCGTTTGCTGTAAAACATAAAGCGGCCTCACCCGCTTGAAGCAATGCGCGATGGAGTGGCAGAGGTTGGTGAGTGAGAGCCGCCGGCGCTGGCGCATGAGCACGTAGAGGATGGGGTTGAGCACGTAGTTGAGCAGCATAAGGATGTCGGACAGCGTGGATAGCGGGTTCAGCCGCGGCCACGCCTCTGGGCCCAGCCCGAGGTACAGCGCCGACGTCAGCTGTGGATCAACAGTAAGATCATGATATAACCGTAGCATACACATTATAAGTACAACCTCATGTTTTAGATAAATCCTTGCACAGAACCCAGTCTTTGTAATACTTATGGCATTATAGAGGTATGAGGAACAGGGTGTAAAGTTCACTCATACTCTATAGAAAAGGGAGGAGCCTCCGACCAGACGAGTGTTGTGTCTGGTGGGCAACTGCCCGACGGTTGATGTCGGGATGTTGTATATATTTCAGTTTCGTGGTAAACTCTGACTGCGCGATGTAGGATTTCTGTAATGTCCAGACGCGTAGTTCGCATGTGGCATTGTAGATGGCGCCACATAACTTTTTGTGTATCAAGATATTTGTTGCAAAGTAGTTTTCTGTAGTGGCACATCGAGTTGATGATATAAAACGGGTTTGTGGAAGCTCGACGTGTGATGTGTTTCTTTTTAACCCCCGACGCAAAAACGACGGGGTGTTATAAGTTTGACGTGTCTGTGTGTGTATGTGGCATCGTAGCTGCCGAACGGATGAACCGATTTTGATTTTGTTTTTGTTTTTGAATCGTGAGTTAGTCAGGAGTGTTCTTAGACATGTTTCATCGAAATCGGTTCAGCGGTTTGATAATTATCAGCTCTTTTCTGGTTGATAAAGGGATTTGAGCATCTTCCACGGGTCTGATCAAGTCGAAATTTGGTATTCTATTACTTCAATGATATTAGACGAGCAAAGTAACCTTGAACTGATACTGGAGCAATACCTAGAATGTCCAGGATAGATACCCAAGTCACTCACCAAAATTAGTAACCAACTTCAGTGTGGGAAACATACGCAACGCTGCGCAGATTTAAGCGAGACATTAAGTTTAAAAAGCAGGAAATAAAAGTTAAATTAAACATTTTAAAAACCCCGACCCATACAAAAACTCTAAAAAGTAAGTAGTAAGAAAATGCTAGGCCTCCTCTGTTTGGCGTTTTCATTAACCGTCCCCCGAATTGACAATGCCTTGATCAAGATATTACCTGCAACTTAAAGGCCATTTTTTTATTTTTTGAGTTTTTGTATGGGTCGGGGGTTTTTTACATGTGACATTTTTAAGGTGAATCTAGTCGATATTTTTTCGATAGAAACTTCGGGAGTGTATTACTCCACTGTTCGACAATGCACACCAAAAATTAAACATGGTATGGTTTTGTTTCAATATTAATATTTGTTGGCGACGTCAAGTCCTGATTTAGAAATTAAGGTTGATTGAAAATAAAAACGATTTCATATTACGTATTATAGATATAAGTAAATCACTATGTTGCATACCTAAGCGTAGGGCTAGTTTTGATTTCCCATATTTATAAATCAATTAATACCTACAGATGAAGTAGGAATGTAACTCTTAAACCAACCACCTAAAAGAATTAGAACCCCACACATCCTCAAAGGTACATGGTTGTAGGCAAAGCCCAATGCGAACTAAGCCTAAATGTATAAGTACCTACCTGCCTATACCTACAGCATCTAACCTGCTTACCCTAGCTATCAACAAACAACCGAATCTATTGTAGACAGTTAACTTGAAGTCAACCATGTAAACATTGGTATTTTTCTACAAGAAACGGCACGTGACCAACAAAGTAGAATTATTTCCCACGGTCTAAGCGAAGCTTCTCGAAGGAATCAGGAGCAGGTATCAACTTGTCGAGAAAATCGGGCTTACGTTTGACCACTAGGCCCCGCCCCATTTAACATGACTGGTTTAGAAGCTGAAATTATAAATGTTTGCTGTCAGCGCTACTTGTAGTAAAAAACTACTTAAGGCAATTTTCAATGAGTTTAACAGAGATTTACACAGTGTTCAATTAGTCGTCAACTAGACAAGTTATGTCCATGTATTCTTAGCAGTAATTCAGTATGTTTGTAGTAGTTATATAGTGTGTGATTCAATAAAGTGAAACTGTAATTAACAAAGGCGTTTTCATACGAATCCCCTACAATATTGTCAGTGCGGAAACTTAATACTTAAATAAAAATCCATTAAAAAGTTATGAGCCAACTAAGATTAGTTTTTCTTGCTAATTTAACCTAACTTTGGGCGTGTTTAAGTAAAATAAAAACTTAAAAAAATAACAACCGACTTCCAAAAAATCATTACAAAGTGAAAAATTACTTTAATTTCGGAAGTCGGTGACTTTGGATATATAATTTAATTATTTGTTACCGCCTTCCGAAATTAAAGTATTTTTTCACTTTAGTGATTTTTTGGAAGTCGGTTGTTATTTTTTTTTAGTTTTTATTTTTCACTGTTTAGTTTTAGTACCTACCTACTTAAGAATTAACTTAACGCCTCCAGCCAGGGCTTACAAACTAAAAAAATTACAAACTAAGCGACTGCACGCTGAGGGCACCCCCTGTGGGGTATGGGCCTCGGCTCAGGGCGTCACTGATAGGGGGACAGCTAGTATTGGCTGGATCAAAAGATTGGCATTATTATTAATAGTCGGGGAATTTAAAGCAAAGCTACTGGCCCAGCTGCGGCGCGGGCTGGCGCTTCAACGAGTAGGGGTCGGTCGGGGGTCTCGGCGTTATGCACCGTTACACGGGGTCTTCGCGGGGCGCGAGGACCTCGGCGGCGAGATTGGAATGACGGTTGTGTGCGGTGTGTGCGAACTGTACTACTGGCCCTATTGCTTTCCTGAAGAAGAGTAATGGAGTCGTCTAGGTCGGAGAGGACATGTCTCGGCCGTCGGACAGCGCTAATCCTACTGGGGACATAATTGGCGGCCTTCACAATCAAGGGATTGCGGTGTATTTCGGCTTTATCGAAGAAACGCTTCGAGTTGCGTTTCAAGAACTGACAGACCGTGGGGATTTTCAGATCGAGATGGAGGATCTCGTTCCGAACGAACCATGGGGCGCCTGTGGCTTGCCGGAGGAATCGGTTCTGTAGGGTCTGCATCTATGGATGAATCGGGGGTTCGCATGTGCAAAGACTGCACTCGCAAACGTCATGATGGGCCTTATGCACGCCGTGTAGATCCGCAACTTGCACTTTAGTGACAATTTGCTATGTGGGTTCAGAACAGAGTGTAACCTGCCGAGAGTGAAGGCGGCGCGTGAGCGCGCCTTCTTTATGTGCTCTGCGAAGGAGAGATGCTGATCCATGGTCACACCAAGGTATTTGGCTCGCTTCTCCCAAGAGATAGGCTTGCCGAACAAAGAGATGGGACGGGAGGTTTCAGGTCTGATGCGTCGCGGTTTCGTAAAGTGAAGCGCTTGGCTTTTGTGCGGATTTATGTCGATCCTCCACTTTCGAAACCACGCGCCAAGGACGTTGACGGTGGTCTGGAGAGTGGCGGCTATCGCGTCCTGATTTTTCCCAGTGTAGTAGATGGCTGTGTCGTCTGCGAACAGTGCCAACTGTGCCTTTCTACTTTTTGGGATATCGCTCGTGAAAGCGTAAATATGAGCGGAGACAACATCGCGCCCTGAGGGACGCCGGTGTGAATGGGGTGGGGGACGAGACCGCCCCTTCAATGCGATAGCGAAAGGTGCGGTTCGACAGAAAATCTCGTAAGATGAGCACGAGACGGTCGGGCACACCAAGTCGGTACGGCTTGTATATCAAGCCATTGTGCCAGACCTTGTCGAAGGCTTTCGCTATGTCGAAAAATACTGCACCGGTCATCGTACCGCGCTGGAAGCCAGCGCTTATATGTTCTACGATGCGGTGGACCTGTTGCACACAACAATGTTGGTTTCTGAAACCGAACTGCTTGTTGGGTATGAGGCCTTTGGTCTCGGCCTAATTTGTGAGTCGCTTATAAATAAGTCTCTCATAGATCTTGCCGAGACTGCTCAGTAAACTGATGGGGCGGTAGCTCGTGGGCTCGGATTTGGGCTTGCCCGGCTTGGGGATGCCAATTACCGTGGCTTGCTTCCATGCGTCGGGGAAGATGTTATTGCTCAGGGCACCATTGAAGATGGTGGTCAAGAGCATGATCAGGTGGGCGGGCAGCATCTGGAGCACCTTGTTGGTGATTCCGTTAGCGCCGGGGGCCTTGCGGGATTTCAGACCTTTGGTGACCTCGTGAACTTCGTCCGGGGTGACGACAGGTAATGGGTCATCGGAGTCTTCGACGGGCGGGAGGGAGGTTCTACGTTCGACTTCAGCGTCCACCTCAGCGAGATGCGCTTGGTCTACTGGTTGAGAACTGGGGGTGCATTGAGCCTCTAGACTGGCTTCTGGAACTTCTATTATTTTTAGTTTTCAATTTTTGATGGTATATTGGCGTGTGCTAGCTGACATATGGCAAATTTTATGTTTTTTTTTGTGTTTCGTAATTTTTATTACCTATTATTGTATAGAATCAAGTTCTTCTAACTTAACAGACAGCTGTGCTGCTGGGGAGTTCGTTCCGCTACTTCTTCTTCCCAGCTAAAGCACTAGGAAGTGGTGAAGGGCGGGCGTTTTGGGGGGACGGTCTTATGTAATTTTATTTTTACGTTCAAAAAGAGCTGACTCTCAGCCTAGTTTGAATAAATGACTTTTGATTTTGATTTTTGGCGGCTAGACATTCGGCCTTGTCAATGTCGTCGAAGGCGACGGTGCCATCGGGACGGGTCAGGGGTGGCATGGAAGCAACTTCTTTGTACTTGAGTTTCCTCTGAAGTTGCCAGAATGCTAGATGAGTCGGCTCAAGGTCGCTCAGCATCTTGTCCCAGCCCGCGTCGCGCAGCTCCGACATGCGTGTCTTTACAGCTCGCTGTAAATAGCGCATGTGGGCTTTGTTGGCGGCGCAGGGAAAGTTGCTATAGGCACGAACAGACGCGTTCTTCTCATTCAGCAGTTCGCGTACATCATTCGGCAGATTCCAGCGGGGGTCTTCCCCCACCGGAACCCGCCTCGAACTCTCATCCAGGACAGATTGTACGTGACCCGTGAATGAGTCGATCGAGGCCGTTGTGTCGGCGAGTGAGTCGAAACGATCGAGTATAGCGTCCAAGTGGGTGGATGAGTTGGTTTTCAGCGAATCGCTTACTTTCCTCCAGTCCGTTACCACTTTGGTGAGGGGCGGTAGGTCAGGATCTGGGAGACCCGTCCGGGGGGCCAAATGCATCACTACGGGGCGATGGTCGGAGCTGAGCTCGTTTATTGCTTCTATGGAATTCAACCGGAGGTTGATTCGCTGCAGAATGGCAATGTCGAGTACGTCAGGTCTATGATTCACATCGTGAGGGGAATGGGTAGGCAACATCGGGGCGATGACGTCAAAGTTCAGGCGCGAGCAGAGGTTGAACAATTGTCTCCCTCTGGTCGACACCAGAGAACTGTTCCACGCGGGGTGTTTCGCGTTGAGATCGCCCGCTATGATAACGGACTCACTCATTCCTAATAGGAGTGCGATGTCGTTGGCGATTAGGTCGAAGTCCTCCGAGTGGGACTGGGGAGGGAGGTAGGCTGAGACTAGGGTGATAGGCTGGTGACCTGTCATGCCTAGAATGCAGACCGAGACTTCTAATCGGTCCAGGGTGGGCGGATCCATAAAGATGCAGTATAGGGACTTTTGGTAGTAGATGAGAGTTCCGCCCCGGTGGCAACGCGACCTGTCGTTGCGCACTACGCGGTAGTTTGCAATTTTCGGGTCGCGGTTGCAGGGTTTAAGGAACGTCTCCTGTACTAGTAATATGTCTAAGTGATGGTCGCGGAGGAAAGTGGCGATCTCATCACGTTGGCCAGTGATGCCATTGGCGTTAAATGTACCTAATTTTAGGGATCGGATCTTCATCCTTGGGGTCAAAAAAAAAACATATTTGTGCGATAGCAGCAATCTTGGTTGATCTGCTGTCATTTATTGGAAAGTTTCGTTGTCTGTCTCTAAAACTCATCATCAGATCCATATGAAATTTGAATGGGACCATTTCGGAATAAACCCCTTTCGAACAAAAAAAAAATTTGCTAATCCGTTTATGTAGGAAAAGTTTTTATCCAGTGCGCAAACTATAACCATGAATTCAGCATATTTTTCGTTGGTCTTAATAAAAAAAATCTGCTGTTTCATAGCAAAGTGCAATACCTACACAGTCAAAATGTATGGAACAGCTGTTTTTTTTTTATATAACCGCCGGTAAATTTCTGCGCTGGGGAGTCTAGAATGGTATGTTGAATTCATGGTTAAAGTTTACGCACTTTATAAAATCTTTTCCTGTATATGAAAGAGTTATCCCCGAACACACATAAAAAAAATATAAACATGTCGAATTGATAATCTTTTTTTTTTTTTTTCGAACCCGCGACTAGATTCCCCTTAAGTTGCCACATTGTCATTAACATCATCTTTGCAATTTGCTATATTGTCATCAACCTCATCTCTTGATGAAACGTCATCCAAGCCCACTACTACTACTTAAATGTACATACTCATTAAACAATCTAAGCAATTATTCGTTGATTACTCTTCTGTATAAGGGACTAAAATTAAATGTAGAAAATTGAAACAATTTATTATTATTGAGTACGGATCCCGACACGACATCAATGAAGGCAATCGGTTTAATTGATCAATGACCAGCACCCAGCATCAGTACGATGTGTCGAGCGACGGTCTCTACATAACTAATAGGTAGCTGCTTTTACGGCTAATTTGCTTGTTTAGATTCTCCATTGATGTTCCATGAAAAGTTATGATTTCTGGTTCTTGGATGAAACCAACTACGAGAAAACAAAAATGGCGTCTAAATCACTACAAAATTACATTAGCTTATTTAAAAAAAAATGATTAATTATTAACTATTCATCACGCGTGGCAGTCCGGAATATAATTGTCCAATGTACTAGTATGAAGCACTATATAAACTTATGTTGGTTCATATGAATAAAATTCTAGTTTGATTCGCTTGCCATTTGAGAAACAATGAAATATTTTCGCCAATGTTCAGCACGCGCGCTGCATGCTGATGACTAGGTATGTCGATGTACTGATAACAATAAATATTTTAAAGCCTCGACGTGACACACGACTTCACTTATTACCTACACAGTGATCGACATAAATACCCATTTATGTCGATCACTGTGTAGCCAGCGGCGTAACTAGGTTGGTGCAGGCAGGGCAAGGGCCCTGGGCGCCTATCGAAGGGGGGCGCAAATAGTCGCCAATATTATTTAATTTAAAAAAAAAACATCAATCAACCATTTCATACTGTTACCTAACCTAATTGAAATCTGTCTATTTCTATTCAAATTCTCTTAAAATAGCAGCATTGTAAGCGATTTTTTAGGAAATTTGAATGAATACCTTATTTATTGAAGGCTATAATGGGTCAAAAAAAGTCATGCGACCTAGCTTTGCTCAGTGTAGACCGAGAAGATAATTTACAAAGGGGCGCAAAGCGCAAATGTAATGTGATGCATGTCCTAGGCGCCATTTTTTTATTGGTACCTGGCTATAGTAACACAAACTACGCAGCCTACGATACCCATGTCCCATTGTTATGCACCCGGCAACTGCCCGATAATTATCTTCTCTCGTGCAACTCTCCTTCGTCACCCCCTTTTTCTAGCCATGTTATCTTTTACACAATTCACCCATCATTTATTATGTTTGGTCTTCTTATAGCCATAGCCATCCACTATCATATACATAAGTCTCTTACGACATGATCCTCATTTATTATGTTTGGTCTTCTTATAGCCATAGCCATCCACTATCATATACATAAGTCTCTTACGACATGATCCTCATTTATTATGTTTGGTCTTCTTATAGCCATAGCCATCCACTATCATATACATAAGTCTCTTACGACATGATCCTCATTTCTCCGTATCATTAATTACAGTTATGTTTGTGTCATGTGGGCTGGGCGTTAGAACTCCAGTGACTATTACTCCATGTTTGCGGTTTGCGTACTAGCTACGTGTTATACACCGAACAACATCACATTCGATTCTATTTGTTCTTGATTTTTGTTCAGCCTCGAGATAAGAATACTAATGTTGATTTTAGTTAATAAACATAATTATCGTGGGAGAGATCTTAAAATTAAATCTCGTATCGTTGTGCAAAGGGGGAGTGTAGGGAGAGTGTACAATTTCATAGAATAACAAACACCTACGCTGGTATCTAATTTAAACTCAGATAAAGGTACAATTGTATTCAGGTTGTTCTATGACTGTTGAACTAGCCCCGCCTGCAGTAGAACAAATCTTTATGCGCCGCTGCATGCAGCTCGCTTGTCTCACACATGTAAATAGTGCGACTTTGCTTACAATGCTCAATTCAGCAGCCCTAGCAGAATATTGATGAGTCGATGACAGATCAGAGCTATTAATATAATTTCATAGTTTATTTGTGTTGACACATGTGGAACCGAATATCAATTTCCTTGTAAAAATAACCGTATAATTCCATCCTCGTTTTTGTTAGCTTTCCAAGAACCAACTTTTTGTGGCAATTTTACTTACATAATAAGTATACTTACCTACTTATTGCAGAATTACGGCCGATGAATGACGTATTGAAACTACTAATTTTTGTAATTTTGGAGATACACCAACACGAAAATATCCCTATAATTCATACATAACTGTGTTAAGTGTGGACGAAGGCTAGTGTTTGCATCCTTAACAGATATGCAAAACATTTACTTTTTTGATCAGGAAGAAGCCTTGAAATTCTTAGCAATAGTACACAACAATGTTCCATTGTTTTAAACTATTATGAAGTTTATTTTGAACGTATCCAACTAAACAAATCGCTCATTATTTCCTGTGGCTGTTATGAAACCGATCGCATGCCAAATAAGAATCGTACAAAGTTGCAAATAAAATTTAATGCTTCTTTGGCGCACCGCTGAGTCATTTGAGGTACTTCATCTCGATGGTACTACAAGGTCACCAGGAGCTGTCGTTTCGCATTATATGTATAGTACCACCTCGAGGACATACGTTGAATACAAATGCTATGTCGATCAGTGCAGCCGCCGATACCGATGTCAGTACGTGGTATGTGTGCTAACTCAGACGACAATCGCCAATTGTTCTTAATTGTAGCTGTCAGGGTGCGCCTATTCTGATGTCAGTATACAAGACTTCTTTGAATGCTAAGTTTCGCCAATCAAGGAATGTCTACAGAATGAGGCTATTAACGACAGTCCTTCAAGACTTATCGTCTGTCCGCTTCTCTAGGGGACATAAACCTCTGCCAAAATTGGCGGTAGGTACTTTGGACTATGTACCTATTTCCGGGTGATGCACTGGTTGCTAATGTTTGGCTTCGCGAGGTAATGAAGTGTTCCTTAAAGTTGTTATATAACATTCCGAGAGCTAACTTGCTAAAGGCTTTCCTTCCAGTGCAGGTGGTCGCGACTCACGTATGCATCGCGTGCATCGCCCATGGGGTGGAAAGAGTGGTACTGGAAGGCGCAGCCAGGGCAGGCCCTGGGCACAACCCACAAGGTACTCCTATAACCTGGTGAATGTCGCGGGAATACCCTGGATGCAGAATGCTCAGAAGATGCTTGGAAGAGGCGTATGTCCGGCGTGGTAGAATGGTGATGAAGACAATAAGTTAACTCACCATTTGCGGCAGCCAGCAGATCATGAAGAGCACAGAGAGCGTGGCCATGAGGCGGCTGAAGGCGACCTCCTCGGCCGTGGCGGCGTTGTGGTGCGCGAGCGGCGCGGGGCCGGCGGCGCGCGCGCGCTGGCGGCAACTGGACTTGCTCACGCGCCGCACCACGGGGGCGGAGCCGCGCGGTGCGCTGATGGCGTACAGCGCGCGGATCACGGCTAGGTTGCAGTACACCAGGACCATACACAGCACCGTGCCTGCACAACAACATCACACGTCAGGTACTATATATTGACAACAAAAATTACGTTTTAAGTGGTTCCTATCTCTTAAATTCGTTTTCAAATGGTGTGAGGCAACCACAAAACAATATAAGTATGATGCATTAGGTATACCAGTTTTTAAGTTATAATGAATGCTTCTTTTCTGTATCGCTTTATCTTTGACGTTAAAATAATTGCTACCTACTTAAAGCCAATTCTACCACGCTGCCGCTGGCTCTATTCGTAGAAAGTGCAAATCAGTAAGTATAAACTATAGTTGATTCATCAACAAACCCAAATGTAAGTATAGGTATACTAACTACAAAGACTACCTACACCATAAAATTAGTATGTCTGGCTCACTATATATTATCACTATATATTCACTACTTATACAAACAATAAACAAATTGAGCCGTGCCTTCTTTTATTAGCCCTTCATGGGCATTGAGAGCATCTGAGCCATACATACCTAAGTACAGCCGAGGTCGATTAGACTGCCGACACAGATCGCTATGCTAGGAGAGCGCCAGCTTACTTAGGCATGCCAGAGAGTGCGTAATAGTGCAATAGTTACGCAGGTAAACACGGCTACACATCAAGCTATACATTTCCAGTTTACACTGATCTCGCACTGTACAGAAATCCTATACAATGCGAGACCAGCTTATACTGGAATTAATAGCTTGATGTGTAGCCGTGTGTTCTACCATACAAAAATGGCCTAATGTGCAAGGAAATGTAATTGTCTCACCTATTTAGGTAAACCGCAAATTAAACATTGGACTGTTCATTAATGAATGGGGTGAGCTAAATGATTCATGAAAGTTTTAGTTACTAAAAGGTGGTTGCGTATAATTATGTACCTACATAATGAACAGAGAATGAAGTCTTTTTTTGACATATTTAGTATAGTTTCACTGGGCTTTAAACTAGAAGACTTTCAGAATTTCTGTGTTTGTATGTGTAACTCACCAAAAGCAACGTAGAAGATAGCGTAGGCGAGGTCGGTGGGCGTCTCGGCGTTTCTGTAGCGGATGCACTTGTGGTGCGCTTCGTCGTAGTACAGGCCTAGCCCGATGATGGGCGCGCACGTCAGCAAGGCCGCCCAGAACCACGACACCAGTAGCGCCATGCGGATCACGTAGTACGTCACTTGCTGGAACGAGGAGCGGGACTCTTTAGGAAATAAGTGACTGAGATTTTCGGTATAGTCCATCAGTATTCGAAAAGAGCACGTTTTCATCATGAGAAAGCTCCTCATGTCGAGTCAGGGGTCAATCAATTCAAAATCAAAATCAAAAAAATCTAAATATTTTATTTCACATAAGCCTGCATGGGCACTTATGAAACGTCAGAAGCTAGGTGCACGGTTCCAATTTGTCGTTTCCTATGGAGAAGAGCCGGCAAGAAACTCCACGGTTACTCTTTTAAAAATAATTGCCTTTTACAATGATTTCAAATTACAGTGATAATAGGTATGGGAGGACAGTGCAGGCCAGTCAATAAGTACCAGGTACTAGAGGAATGAAAATACAGAATAGAAAAACGTCTACAAATCTAGTCTCTAAGGCCTACAACGTTCTCTCATTCACAATATATTATAACATAATCTACCTTTAAAAAATGAACCTATTTGAACCAAGTGACATGATTTCCATGACAATCACTAATAATAAATAGTCGAAATCGAGAATCTCGTGAAAGCTGAGCAAGATAAGAAAATCAAGTATCTTGACTTAGCTCACGAGGTTGTCGACATGTGGGACGTGGACTCAGCAATCATTGTACCGATAATCGTTACAGTAAATGGCCTAATAGCGAAGAGCCTCAACCAACACCTCAGGAGGCTCTCTTTACGCGGCTGGATCAAGGGCTTGATTCAGAAAGCAGTACTCCTAAACACGGCACGCATAGTCAGGAGGTTCCTTTCTCTAGAGCCCTGACCACCGACATTTTGGACCCTGCTCCTGATGCCGATGGGCCACTATTTCTTATATTTTTAAATGTTTCTATATAATTTTATATTCTAATATTTAAAAATGTAATTTATATGTGTATTTAGTGGAATAAAAGAAAATAATAATAGTCGAAATTAAGATTGATGTATAATGTCAAATAATGTCGAGAATATGTCAGACATTGTAAAAAATAAAAAGAATAAAAATTTACATTGCAATTTGGGAGCAGTTAATAGACTTTCACACAGTTTTGCTGTTAATGAGGTACCAGGGAAGCCACATGTGCAGAAGGAATTAATGCCAAACTTCCCTGTTTTCAACGTAGTCTTTTATCTTATATGTAATATGCTTTTTTGATAAGGACACGTTTGATGTGAGTTTTAAACTTTCCATCGCTAAGTTCTGTAACCGACTTTGGCAACTTGTTATAGAAGCGGATGCTGTTTATTAGAAATAACTTGCTAGTTTTAGTTAATCTAAATTTTGGAATCACATTTTCGTCTTTACTACGTGTATTTAGATTATGGAAATCGCATCTTTTTCGAAAAGACCTAAGTTTTTGCAAACATACAAGATATTTTCTAGGATATAAAGAGAAGGCAGAGTAAGTATATTAATTTCGTTGAATTTGTTTCTAAGAGACTCGCGAGGTCCCATTTTATAGATTGTGCGGATTGCCCTCTTTTGTAAAATAAAATTTTAATCTACGTCCGCTGCCGATCCCCACAGCAGACCGCCATAAGACATAATACTGTGAAAATAAGCAAAGTATAGTAACCTAGCTGTGGCTACATCAGTCAACTGCCTTATTTTTCTTACTGCGTAAGCAGCTGAGCTTAATCTGCTTGAAAGAGCTCTAATGTGGGTACCCCATTGCAATTTTGAATCTAAAGTAATTCCCAAAAATACAGTTTCCGAAATAGCATCAAGTTTTTTGCCATCAAGTTTTAAATTTAGACCTACTTGGGGTAAATATGGTAACGAGAACTTAACACATTTAGTTTTGTTCGCATTGAGTAAAAGATTATTAGCAGCAAACTATTTCGATAGAACAGCTAGGCTTTCGTTGACATGTAAGACATCCGTAGCTTTTCTGTCTATTCTAAAAATAAGAGAAGTGTCATCAGCAAATAAAATTATATCCGAGAAGTTAGCCATCAGATAGGGAAGGTCGTTAATATAAACTAGAAATAAAAAAGGGCCAAGAATTGAACCTTGAGGCACGCCCATCTTAACTAGAGACCCCGAGGATGTCGCCCCGTTAACGTTTACTTTTTGCTGCCTGTTTGATAAATAGGAAAGTACAAGCTCAGCAGCTTGTCAACGAATTCCGTAGTGGTGTAATTTACAGATCAGTGTATTGTGGTCAACGCAGTCAAACGCTTTTGAGAGGTCACAGAAAATACCAATCGCATCCTGGGAACTCTCCCAGGATTCCAAAATGTGACTGATGAGATTTACTCCCGCGTCAGTCGTCGACCTACCTTTCGTGAAACCAAACTGTCGACTTTGTAAAATCCCATTTGAGTTAAAATGTGACAACATCAGCTGGTCTAGCATGATTTTTTCATATATTTTGCTCAATGCTGGAAGCACACATATTTTTTTTTTTTTTGGGTGGGAAATCATCAAATAACTTCTCGCGCTCTAGGTGGAGCAGGAGGGCGTGTCAGACTTTTACTGACTAAAACCCACCCGTGTTCCCTCAGTTGCCTGTGTGCCAGGGGCCGCGGTATCTCTTTTGAACAACCCGCATCCTTGGCAGGCATCGGCCCTTGCGGACCCCCCCATTTGGTGCTGACATCTCTTTGAGGCGCGCGTGGAACACAACGCGCCGTCGACCCGGGCTTGGTCCTTACCGGACAGCGAGCTACCCATTACTCGCCGTCCGCAAGCCCGCGCCTACGGTGGCCGGGAATCAGCCTGGGATACCCGATGCCCAGGGCGTCTCCCGCGGCGATTACGGCCGTGAGGGCGCATATACTGCCTCTCCCTCACGTGCGCCGCCTCCCTCTTCGCGAGCATTACTGCTTCGCAGAAGGAGGTGACGGCTAACCATTCACTCTCGCTCCGTACCATGGCCTGAACCAGGGCCGGACGCGAGAGATCGCCGCCGCCAATCGCCTCCACGAGGACACGGCGGTGCTCCGCCCAAGCCGGGCAGACCGCCACCGTATGCTCCACCGTGTCCTCAGGGCCATCTTCGCAATGGAAACACCCGGGCGTTTCCTCCCGCCTTATGCGAAACAGGAACCTCCCGAAACAACCGTGTCCGGTGAGGACCTGCGTCAGGCGGAAGGTGAGGACGCCATGCCGCCTCTCAAGCCACTCCTCAAAGAGGGGACTTACCGCCGCTATCGTGGCGTGCCCAGAAGTACAGATATAGGTCTATAATTAGAGGGATCACTCTTACTACCCGATTTGAAATAAAATGTGTTTCAGCAGAGCAACACCCGCATATGTATTCGAACGAGCTTTTGTGAAGGCCATATTGTTCATCATGAAGGAGGCTATTTAATTTAAAATGTCTTAGCAACTGCTTGAGTATTAACTTCTCAAATATTTTACTAAATGCAGGTAAGTTATAAATAGGCCTGAAATTGCCATCCTTATATTTATTACCTGATTGAAATAATGGTATGACTTTACTACTCTTCATGAGGTCAGGAAAAGATCCTAAATCAGCACATTTATTAAAAGTAACCGCTAGATAGGGGGCTACGATGTCAATTAAATTACTTAAAAGCTTAATTGAGATGCCCTATATTGGATAGCAGAGTCTTTCCATGACCCAAAAGCAGTAATAATGACGTCTGATCATTCCGAGAAACAATTTTTAAATTAAACATTAGTTTTTGCCAGCGGCTTAAGATATTCAATCCATCATCCGGAAATGTTTGGAAGTAGCAATACATTGCACCTACTGTGATGATGAACCTATTTGCCCGGCGTGGAGATCATAATAATGGGTATAGGACCATTTAATGCAGAGCAGTCGTTTGGAGACCTAAGTAAGTTCATTTGCAGGCTGATTGATGTAATCGAACCCAGGTCCTCATGCTCAGCATTGAACGGAGTTTGCGACCACTAGACGGAGTAATGGAGTATCGTTATCTTAATCATCCAAAAACGTTTGTTTCCATAAAAGAAATGAATTTGCAGTATTCCATCAATCAAAGAATATCTGGCGATGCTCAAACTTCCCCCATACCGTGTAAGCTATCGTTAGGACCCACCAGCTAAGCCAATATATCTCATATTACAAGACTAGTTAGGACCCACCAGCTAAGCCAATATATCTCATATTACAAGACTAGTTAGGACCCACCAGCTAAGCCAATATATCTCATATTACAAGACTAGTTAGGACCCACCAGCTAAGCCAATATATCTCATATTACAAGACTAGTTAGGACCCACCAGCTAAGCCAATATATCTCATATTACAAGACTAGTTAGGACCCACCAGCTAAGCCAATATATCTCATATTACAAGACTAGTTAGGACCCACCAGCTAAGCCAATATATCTCATATTACAAGACTAGTTAGGACCCACCAGCTAAGCCAATATATCTCATATTACAAGACTAGTTAGGACCCACCAGCTAAGCCAATATATCTCATATTACAAGACTAGTTAGGACCCACCAGCTAAGCCAATATATCTCATATTACAAGACTAGTTAGGACCCACCAGCTAAGCCAATATATCTCATATTACAAGACTAGTTAGGACCCACCAGCTAAGCCAATATATCTCATATTACAAGACTAGTTAGGACCCACCAGCTAAGCCAATATATCTCATATTACAAGACTAGTTAGGACCCACCAGCTAAGCCAATATATCTCATATTACAAGACTAGTTAGGACCCACCAGCTAAGCCAATATATCTCATATTACAAGACTAGTTAGGACCCACCAGCTAAGCCAATATATCTCATATTACAAGACTAGTTAGGACCCACCAGCTAAGCCAATATATCTCATATTACAAGACTAGTTAGGACCCACCAGCTAAGCCAATATATCTCATATTACAAGACTAGTTAGGACCCACCAGCTAAGCCAATATATCTCATATTACAAGACTAGTTAGGACCCACCAGCTAAGCCAATATATCTCATATTACAAGACTAGTTAGGACCCACCAGCTAAGCCAATATATCTCATATTACAAGACTAGTTAGGACCCACCAGCTAAGCCAATATATCTCATATTACAAGACTAGTTAGGACCCACCAGCTAAGCCAATATATCTCATATTACAAGACTAGTTAGGACCCACCAGCTAAGCCAATATATCTCATATTACAAGACTAGTTAGGACCCACCAGCTAAGCCAATATATCTCATATTACAAGACTAGTTAGGACCCACCAGCTAAGCCAATATATCTCATATTACAAGACTAGTTAGGACCCACCAGCTAAGCCAATATATCTCATATTACAAGACTAGTTAGGACCCACCAGCTAAGCCAATATATCTCATATTACAAGACTAGTTAGGACCCACCAGCTAAGCCAATATATCTCATATTACAAGACTAGTTAGGACCCACCAGCTAAGCCAATATATCTCATATTACAAGACTAGTTAGGACCCACCAGCTAAGCCAATATATCTCATATTACAAGACTAGTTAGGACCCACCAGCTAAGCCAATATATCTCATATTACAAGACTAGTTAGGACCCACCAGCTAAGCCAATATATCTCATATTACAAGACTAGTTAGGACCCACCAGCTAAGCCAATATATCTCATATTACAAGACTAGTTAGGACCCACCAGCTAAGCCAATATATCTCATATTACAAGACTAGTTAGGACCCACCAGCTAAGCCAATATATCTCATATTACAAGACTAGTTAGGACCCACCAGCTAAGCCAATATATCTCATATTACAAGACTAGTTAGGACCCACCAGCTAAGCCAATATATCTCATATTACAAGACTAGTTAGGACCCACCAGCTAAGCCAATATATCTCATATTACAAGACTAGTTAGGACCCACCAGCTAAGCCAATATATCTCATATTACAAGACTAGTTAGGACCCACCAGCTAAGCCAATATATCTCATATTACAAGACTAGTTAGGACCCACCAGCTAAGCCAATATATCTCATATTACAAGACTAGTTAGGACCCACCAGCTAAGCCAATATATCTCATATTACAAGACTAGTTAGGACCCACCAGCTAAGCCAATATATCTCATATTACAAGACTAGTTAGGACCCACCAGCTAAGCCAATATATCTCATATTACAAGACTAGTTAGGACCCACCAGCTAAGCCAATATATCTCATATTACAAGACTAGTTAGGACCCACCAGCTAAGCCAATATATCTCATATTACAAGACTAGTTAGGACCCACCAGCTAAGCCAATATATCTCATATTACAAGACTAGTTAGGACCCACCAGCTAAGCCAATATATCTCATATTACAAGACTAGTTAGGACCCACCAGCTAAGCCAATATATCTCATATTACAAGACTAGTTAGGACCCACCAGCTAAGCCAATATATCTCATATTACAAGACTAGTTAGGACCCACCAGCTAAGCCAATATATCTCATATTACAAGACTAGTTAGGACCCACCAGCTAAGCCAATATATCTCATATTACAAGACTAGTTAGGACCCACCAGCTAAGCCAATATATCTCATATTACAAGACTAGTTAGGACCCACCAGCTAAGCCAATATATCTCATATTACAAGACTAGTTAGGACCCACCAGCTAAGCCAATATATCTCATATTACAAGACTAGTTAGGACCCACCAGCTAAGCCAATATATCTCATATTACAAGACTAGTTAGGACCCACCAGCTAAGCCAATATATCTCATATTACAAGACTAGTTAGGACCCACCAGCTAAGCCAATATATCTCATATTACAAGACTAGTTAGGACCCACCAGCTAAGCCAATATATCTCATATTACAAGACTAGTTAGGACCCACCAGCTAAGCCAATATATCTCATATTACAAGACTAGTTAGGACCCACCAGCTAAGCCAATATATCTCATATTACAAGACTAGTTAGGACCCACCAGCTAAGCCAATATATCTCATATTACAAGACTAGTTAGGACCCACCAGCTAAGCCAATATATCTCATATTACAAGACTAGTTAGGACCCACCAGCTAAGCCAATATATCTCATATTACAAGACTAGTTAGGACCCACCAGCTAAGCCAATATATCTCATATTACAAGACTAGTTAGGACCCACCAGCTAAGCCAATATATCTCATATTACAAGACTAGTTAGGACCCACCAGCTAAGCCAATATATCTCATATTACAAGACTAGTTAGGACCCACCAGCTAAGCCAATATATCTCATATTACAAGACTAGTTAGGACCCACCAGCTAAGCCAATATATCTCATATTACAAGACTAGTTAGGACCCACCAGCTAAGCCAATATATCTCATATTACAAGACTAGTTAGGACCCACCAGCTAAGCCAATATATCTCATATTACAAGACTAGTTAGGACCCACCAGCTAAGCCAATATATCTCATATTACAAGACTAGTTAGGACCCACCAGCTAAGCCAATATATCTCATATTACAAGACTAGTTAGGACCCACCAGCTAAGCCAATATATCTCATATTACAAGACTAGTTAGGACCCACCAGCTAAGCCAATATATCTCATATTACAAGACTAGTTAGGACCCACCAGCTAAGCCAATATATCTCATATTACAAGACTAGTTAGGACCCACCAGCTAAGCCAATATATCTCATATTACAAGACTAGTTAGGACCCACCAGCTAAGCCAATATATCTCATATTACAAGACTAGTTAGGACCCACCAGCTAAGCCAATATATCTCATATTACAAGACTAGTTAGGACCCACCAGCTAAGCCAATATATCTCATATTACAAGACTAGTTAGGACCCACCAGCTAAGCCAATATATCTCATATTACAAGACTAGTTAGGACCCACCAGCTAAGCCAATATATCTCATATTACAAGACTAGTTAGGACCCACCAGCTAAGCCAATATATCTCATATTACAAGACTAGTTAGGACCCACCAGCTAAGCCAATATATCTCATATTACAAGACTAGTTAGGACCCACCAGCTAAGCCAATATATCTCATATTACAAGACTAGTTAGGACCCACCAGCTAAGCCAATATATCTCATATTACAAGACTAGTTAGGACCCACCAGCTAAGCCAATATATCTCATATTACAAGACTAGTTAGGACCCACCAGCTAAGCCAATATATCTCATATTACAAGACTAGTTAGGACCCACCAGCTAAGCCAATATATCTCATATTACAAGACTAGTTAGGACCCACCAGCTAAGCCAATATATCTCATATTACAAGACTAGTTAGGACCCACCAGCTAAGCCAATATATCTCATATTACAAGACTAGTTAGGACCCACCAGCTAAGCCAATATATCTCATATTACAAGACTAGTTAGGACCCACCAGCTAAGCCAATATATCTCATATTACAAGACTAGTTAGGACCCACCAGCTAAGCCAATATATCTCATATTACAAGACTAGTTAGGACCCACCAGCTAAGCCAATATATCTCATATTACAAGACTAGTTAGGACCCACCAGCTAAGCCAATATATCTCATATTACAAGACTAGTTAGGACCCACCAGCTAAGCCAATATATCTCATATTACAAGACTAGTTAGGACCCACCAGCTAAGCCAATATATCTCATATTACAAGACTAGTTAGGACCCACCAGCTAAGCCAATATATCTCATATTACAAGACTAGTTAGGACCCACCAGCTAAGCCAATATATCTCATATTACAAGACTAGTTAGGACCCACCAGCTAAGCCAATATATCTCATATTACAAGACTAGTTAGGACCCACCAGCTAAGCCAATATATCTCATATTACAAGACTAGTTAGGACCCACCAGCTAAGCCAATATATCTCATATTACAAGACTAGTTAGGACCCACCAGCTAAGCCAATATATCTCATATTACAAGACTAGTTAGGACCCACCAGCTAAGCCAATATATCTCATATTACAAGACTAGTTAGGACCCACCAGCTAAGCCAATATATCTCATATTACAAGACTAGTTAGGACCCACCAGCTAAGCCAATATATCTCATATTACAAGACTAGTTAGGACCCACCAGCTAAGCCAATATATCTCATATTACAAGACTAGTTAGGACCCACCAGCTAAGCCAATATATCTCATATTACAAGACTAGTTAGGACCCACCAGCTAAGCCAATATATCTCATATTACAAGACTAGTTAGGACCCACCAGCTAAGCCAATATATCTCATATTACAAGACTAGTTAGGACCCACCAGCTAAGCCAATATATCTCATATTACAAGACTAGTTAGGACCCACCAGCTAAGCCAATATATCTCATATTACAAGACTAGTTAGGACCCACCAGCTAAGCCAATATATCTCATATTACAAGACTAGTTAGGACCCACCAGCTAAGCCAATATATCTCATATTACAAGACTAGTTAGGACCCACCAGCTAAGCCAATATATCTCATATTACAAGACTAGTTAGGACCCACCAGCTAAGCCAATATATCTCATATTACAAGACTAGTTAGGACCCACCAGCTAAGCCAATATATCTCATATTACAAGACTAGTTAGGACCCACCAGCTAAGCCAATATATCTCATATTACAAGACTAGTTAGGACCCACCAGCTAAGCCAATATATCTCATATTACAAGACTAGTTAGGACCCACCAGCTAAGCCAATATATCTCATATTACAAGACTAGTTAGGACCCACCAGCTAAGCCAATATATCTCATATTACAAGACTAGTTAGGACCCACCAGCTAAGCCAATATATCTCATATTACAAGACTAGTTAGGACCCACCAGCTAAGCCAATATATCTCATATTACAAGACTAGTTAGGACCCACCAGCTAAGCCAATATATCTCATATTACAAGACTAGTTAGGACCCACCAGCTAAGCCAATATATCTCATATTACAAGACTAGTTAGGACCCACCAGCTAAGCCAATATATCTCATATTACAAGACTAGTTAGGACCCACCAGCTAAGCCAATATATCTCATATTACAAGACTAGTTAGGACCCACCAGCTAAGCCAATATATCTCATATTACAAGACTAGTTAGGACCCACCAGCTAAGCCAATATATCTCATATTACAAGACTAGTTAGGACCCACCAGCTAAGCCAATATATCTCATATTACAAGACTAGTTAGGACCCACCAGCTAAGCCAATATATCTCATATTACAAGACTAGTTAGGACCCACCAGCTAAGCCAATATATCTCATATTACAAGACTAGTTAGGACCCACCAGCTAAGCCAATATATCTCATATTACAAGACTAGTTAGGACCCACCAGCTAAGCCAATATATCTCATATTACAAGACTAGTTAGGACCCACCAGCTAAGCCAATATATCTCATATTACAAGACTAGTTAGGACCCACCAGCTAAGCCAATATATCTCATATTACAAGACTAGTTAGGACCCACCAGCTAAGCCAATATATCTCATATTACAAGACTAGTTAGGACCCACCAGCTAAGCCAATATATCTCATATTACAAGACTAGTTAGGACCCACCAGCTAAGCCAATATATCTCATATTACAAGACTAGTTAGGACCCACCAGCTAAGCCAATATATCTCATATTACAAGACTAGTTAGGACCCACCAGCTAAGCCAATATATCTCATATTACAAGACTAGTTAGGACCCACCAGCTAAGCCAATATATCTCATATTACAAGACTAGTTAGGACCCACCAGCTAAGCCAATATATCTCATATTACAAGACTAGTTAGGACCCACCAGCTAAGCCAATATATCTCATATTACAAGACTAGTTAGGACCCACCAGCTAAGCCAATATATCTCATATTACAAGACTAGTTAGGACCCACCAGCTAAGCCAATATATCTCATATTACAAGACTAGTTAGGACCCACCAGCTAAGCCAATATATCTCATATTACAAGACTAGTTAGGACCCACCAGCTAAGCCAATATATCTCATATTACAAGACTAGTTAGGACCCACCAGCTAAGCCAATATATCTCATATTACAAGACTAGTTAGGACCCACCAGCTAAGCCAATATATCTCATATTACAAGACTAGATATGAATATAGTTTTCCTGCCCAGCCTTTCACTGTATGATGGGGATTCCTCTCAAACTAGTTATGTACCTACTAACTAGTTATGTACCTACTAACTAGTTATGTACCTACTAACAATAATCTCGGTCAGCGCTAGCCTGCTTGGCTGTGCAGTTATTAAGTCACAATTTCATAAATTACGAGGATTATAGTGCCACCTAAGAATTTACAGTGTTACCATATATAGGTATTTTGTAAACATATATTGGATAGTTTTATTTGTATTTTATCTGTTTAGTTATGTGTAAAATCCACCCGTGTTCACTCAGTTGCCTGTGTGCCAGGGGCCACGGTATCTCTTTCGACCAACCCGCACCCCTGGCAAGGTCAAGGGTCTATTGGTTTCCGTAATTAAGTCTAGTTCTCAACCAAAAATCCTGTGTATTGTTCACCTTAACAAAGTTTTTGTTTAATAAACGTATAGAAAATATTAGATTTGTGATCATTTTCGCATAATTACCCTGTGTAGGTATAAGTGTAAATTTTTACAAGCATTTTGTCCACATTGGACTATCTCATTCGGCGATATATACCTATTTAACGTTTTCGAAGTAGGACGAACCGATGCCTGCCTCACCTATATCCGAATTATAAATTCTAATGACAATGATAGACACTTCATCGACCTATTTTGTAGTTGCACAATATTTATATTTTACGTTACCAGTACCAACACAGTGTTTTTACACGCTTTATACATATTAGCTTCAGTTGTATGTTTGTTTGTTTGTAAGCGACTCCTTTGGACGCAATTTTGACCCACTTTAAACGGTCAGATTTCATTGAAACTTTGTAAACTTATCGAGGACCGATGACTATTCAATAATAAAAAAAAAAATTGAGAAAAATGAAAAAAAGGAAAAAAACACGTTTTTGTAGTTAGCAGAACTAAAAAATAGAAAATAAATAGCAGAACTAAAAAATAGCAAAAAAAGCGTGGGGTGCTTGACATTAAGTGATTATAAAAATATCTACCTCAAAAAGCGCCCCACGCTTTTTAATTGAATTAAATTATTTTCTCCTTTTTTAGTTTGGTTTTTAAAGCGTGTTTTTTAGTTTTTTAAACTATTATTTTTCAACTTACTTGCAGAAATAAAATCTTTTATAAATTTTATTGACTTTAATTACTATTTATATCGACTACTTCATAAGTAATGTTATTCTTGCGTCCTCCTCACTCATGAATTAGCAAGTAAGATCCCGATTTCAGGATTACGTGCGTGTAAGTCGATGAGATGAGAGCTGCCAATCTATTCAGTAGGATGTAACCAGGTTAGCGATGCTAATGTTCAGGTGCGATGAGACTTGATTCAAAATTGAATTTTTATTTAGTTTTATTTTTGATACAGATGTTTCAGTTATACAGGAAAAGTTTTTATTCAGTACGCAAACTGTAACTATGAATTCAGCATATCATTCTAGACCCCCCAGCGCAGAAACTTTTCGTCAAATATACAAAAAAAAAACTGCTGTTTCAGAGAAAAGTGCAATAAGTACCTACGCGGTCAAAATGTATGGAACAGCTGATCTTTTTTGTAAAACCGTCGAAAAATTTCTGCACTGGGCGGTCTAGAATAATATGCTGAATTCATGGTTACAGTTTGCGCACTGAATAAAATCTTTTCATATATTTATTTTATTTTATTCATTTTAGGAAAGCTTACAGCTAATACATTTCGATATCTAGTACAATGTATAAAAGATGACCAATTACAAGCTTCCACTGACGATTAATCTGAGCAATATTAACAAACACACGAAAACAGCGACGAGAAATACGCAAATGAATTATCGTACAATAAAAAAAAATAGAATAATAATGAGAACAAAAAGGTTATACATCGAAAGAACAATTATTTAAACACTTCTTTACTTCCTTAACACTAGGTACTAGTAAATAAATCCAAGTCGACATCCTGACACACCATATTAAAAGTACGACAAGCTCTTGTCACATACGAGTTCTGTCTGTAGATAGTTCTGACTTGAGGCACATGGAGAAGACGTGGTTTCCGAAAAAATGCACTCGGTACGCGAAGCCCGATCTTGCCCATCAACTCAGGGACGGCAATAGATCCGTTCAATACACTAAATAAGAAAGCAAGATCTGCAAATTTCCTTTGCTCGTGTAGAGGCAAAATATGATTTTTTTACACCGACTTATACAGGGTGATTGGAAGATGGGTGCAAAGCTTTAAGGCGAAGATAGTACAGACAATTTAGAACCATTTAAGCCATGGTTGTCTTAGACGAAGTCTTACCAAATATTTTTAACCAAATTTTTAAGTTTTTTTTCGGAAATTCTCAAAATTTAATGTAAACTGCATAATTATGGCCAAATTGAATGATAAATAAATTCATTTTTTATTTATTTAATTAAAGTAATGTGTAAGCAATCAAGCAAAACATGTTTTAGGCTTCTGTGTCATTAGACTTTTTTACAGACATTTAAAGCTCAGAAAAAATAAAAATATTGTACAATACGTCTTTTAAACCTTATTATTAAACTTAAAATTTGGTAAGACTTCGTCTAAGACAACCATGGCTTAAATGGTTCTAAATTGTCTATACTATCTTCACCTTAAAGCTTTGCACCCATCTTCCAATCACCCTGTATAATTCGGGACATAGGTATTAGAGCGATATTGAGTGTATCTCAAAAATCGCTTTTGTATACCTTCAAGCCGATTAATATATAAATTATAATTTGGATTCCAAACCTGAGGCATATTCAAGGTGGCTACGGACAAATGAGCAATAAAGAATTTTCATTGTTTTAACAATCCTAAAATCAGAAGAGACCCAACAATAAAACCCAAGGCTTTATAAGCTTCGTTGACTATGTTATTAATATGTGCAACGAACAAAATAGCTTAGAGTGAAAAGTAACTCCAAGATCCCTAATGACACTCACTCTGGCTACCAAGGCATTCGCGTAAATGTACATACATAGCATTTGGATACAACCTATTTCTAGCGCAGTAATCGTGGAACCGGTCCAGATCATCCTGTAATAGGCGTGCGTCCTCAACAGTTACCACTTGATCAAAAGTCGTAAAGAAAGTATACAGTACATCCCCGCAAAAAGCCGGTGCCCCTACTAGAACCTTACTAAGTAATTTTGCCGGTATTATAAAAACCACAACATTACGTCCCGCTAATAAGAGTAAGCGCCCCCATCACTGCTCGGAATACTTACCTGGCATAGGGGAAACCGTGATCAAGTAGGCGGTTCCCCCAGGGCGAGGCCTTCCCATTGCACTGCGGTTAGGTTGACCCCTGCGATTATCCCTAATGTGGATAACTCGGATGCGTTATTTTTCGTAGTGGGGACTGCGTTCGCGCCGTCCCCCTCAAAACTGCCAGGGGTGCGGGTTGTTCGAGAGAGATACCGTGGCCCCATCCAAAAAAAAAAACATTGCTCGGACTTCGCTTCTCAAGATGAAGCTTCATGACACTGCCACCATCTATGGAGTAGTAGGTAGTAAGCTCAACTGCTGAGCTTGACATCCGCGTCTCCCAGGTCGGAGAGAGTTATTGTGTTTCTCTACCTACTTCTAAATAACTTCACTTTAGCAACCGGTTGCATCTTATTACATGGCAATTAAACAAAACTTGCGAAATATGGACCGTGTACTAAGTATCTACTTCTGCGTAACTCTTCGGTATGGTGATATGGTCACTTAGTGCACCTCCGCGGTTCAGTGAAGTAATTCCGTCCAAAATATTAATAAATAATAATATAAAAACTTTATTCTCTCTCTACAAAAGTTATGAACTTAATGCTAAACATAGTAGTGCACGAAAAAGGAGCTAACTTTGTGAGAGACTGGTGCCTGATGTAGGTTTATTTAAAAACCTGTATTACAGGTCACCAGGACCCTCCCACGGCTAGATGCCTGTTATTGGGTACACGACATAATAACAAAACAGGATACATTAGTAAGTAACAATAAATTAGAGAACCAATATAAAATTTAGTAACATACAAAACAAAAATTAAATTAAAAATAAATACAATAACATTGGTGCCGATTCTGTTGTACACCGAACTAAACTAACTAAACTTTCACTAAAATTCCTTAATTTTGGCTATGAGAATCTTAAAGCTATTCTGCAAAATAAAATCTCTAAACTTAAAAATAATTTTGACATAACTAAAATCGAATTTGACAATCGCGACTCTTGCAGGCTTAGCATGACGCTTTCTCAAAAAATCAAAATAAAATTTCACAATTGTATAGAAAAAAAAAAAAAATTACCTACATGTTGAGATTATGGGGCTTACGCGTTTATTAAAGGGGGTCCAAATTATCATCATTTTTGCGATAGGACACCATTTTCGAGATATAAGCAAACGAAAAAAAAAAAAGATACAGTACTGTTTTTGCATCTGAAGTCGAAGTGTTGGTGTGAATTTTAGTTCATGACCACTAGTTACCACTAGTATGTTTGTTCAGTTCCTGTGGCGTTCGTTAGGAGCGGGCACGTGATCGGCATAGGTCGGAAGTGACACAAGCTGTGTAATTATTTGGCGGAAGGCCCCGGCATGCGCGCGCCGTACAATGCCCAAACATTGCGCAGGCGACGCGACACGCATACTAGCGCCGAGCCAATTGTTTACATTCATGGACTACTTCATTAGGCAGGTACTAAGTAGTTAATTAATTTTACAGTGCTATTTAATCAAATAAATGAATTAGATGTACCTACTTAGTATTATAAATAGCTACGGGTACGGGCGCTACGACGTACCTAGATCTTTTACGAAACTTTCAGGCACTTGCTAGATTCTTCTTGCTTGCTTTTCTTGCTATAAGAAAAAACACAAAATCCATGATGATCTACGATGATTGGTAGTCGCGGTGCGATGTGAGTCACACGAGGAAGACGCAGTTATATCAGCCCTGGATCTCTGTAGAGGGGGTGAAGTGCCCCGGGCGGTAACTTCAGGGGGCGGTAGATTCAAACGTGAAGGACAAGTGCGCCCAGCGCATCGCAGCTTGGCGATACCTAAATGAGATGCGTAGTAGGTACTTATTTGTTTCTCTGCGGATGGCGGCGCATTGAGAAAATCACTGCGTGTCTAGCGTACCTATAGGTCATCAAACGGTGTGAGTGGATTGCGAGGGCCCGCAGTTGAAATCTGCAAAAAATTCTCTCCGTTTCGACCCTTTTATTTGGCGATATAAAAACTCTAGCTTTCTACCTCTTGCAACAAATCTACGCCTGGTCTGTGGTTCTACATTTTAGAAATAATAAATCGTGTAGCGAGGACGAGGACACCGGGCGCCCTGCCTTTCCGATGTGTGTAAGGGCAACTTAGGCAACACGGTATAACCTTTATTTTTTTTAAACAGCGCTGACGCCCCCAACCCTGTAGGATTGTAGTCATCGTAGCATTGTCGAACGATAAAATTTGACTGATATTTTGCTGGCAAAATATTAACCTATTAACACCATGCTACGACCCATAGCCCTCTCGGCTACTTAGACGAGCAAAAAAAAAATCCGGCTGCCTAAAAAGTGTTTTTTTTTTAAAGATGGAAACAAGGAACTTGTTTTTTCACTTGTCATGCTCTAAAAGTACGCCAATATAGCCCTACGAAGCGGGACTAAAGCCGCTTGTGGTATAATATATCGCACCTACGGTGCAATAACGTCACTTATGCAATTTTTGTCAAAACTTAACTGATTATGAGAAAATACTCCAAATCCACCTCTTTACTTGGTGCGTTATTGTCATTTGTGTAGTACATAACTTTCCTCGTGAAGTTTGCGTACTACACAAATGACAATAACGCACCAAGTCAAGAGGTGGATTTGGAGTATTTTCTCATAATCAGTTAAGTTTTGACAAAAATTGCATAAGTGACGTTATTGCACCGTAGGTGCGATATGTTCCTTGGACTAAAGTGACCACTTTAGTCCTTAAGGTGAATGCCTAGAAGGACTTCGCCATACATTTTTCAGATGTAGAAATCTCCGTAAATAAACAGTTTCTGCAGAATAAAAGCAACTATAATGAAACTTTATAGTGTATTATGTCCGCATATGGCCCAAATTTTATAAAAAAAACAGTATTTCTAGGAGAATTAGACCGAATAAAAAACGAAAAATCTTTACATGTGTGAGTGACTTGAATCGCGCCATCTGACAGAAATTTATAGAACCACCGAGAAAGTTGGTTGCTGTTGTGTTACGAGTTTACGATTGGTAAACATTTATATTAGATGGCGCTGTTCGATAATTCGAAAAAGCGCCAAGGTTACCATCGAGTGACGCGCGGATGCGACGTTGCCATTCATGAAGCAGCGCGCGCATCCCGCGTCTGTGCCCGCGCTGTTGCCATTCCGTCCATGCGTGATTGTCTTGAGTCTTGACAACTGGCGAATCGTTTCCAGAATATTGTGTTTCTAGCAAGTTAGCGCCGGGCGCGCGGGTTTGCCCGCGGAGTTAACATTTTATGATTGATAAAATGTTTTTTATTATGCAATGAGAAAGAATGCTTTACATAAAGTGAAAAAAAAATCTCTGCGATCTGCCCTTGGTTCACACAGATACAATACTAATGTAATTATTGTATTATCTAGTTTAAATATGTAGTAAGTAGTTACTAGTACACACTTAAACATTCCTAGACTTTCCAGATTTAAAAATCTTTTTAATGTATGTAAGTAGGTACTGATAACACATTTTCTGATACGCTTAGGTACTAATCCATTGGTTTGCGTTGAATAAAATCAGAGAATAGAATTTGATGTATATGTAAGTTAAAACTAAATCAGGCGATCAGCGAAGCTACCTACACAATGGTGAAACGTAGGTACTACGTACATCTATTGATTGAATCATATTTAATTCATGTGAAATCAGCAAGATTAGTGAATACACAAACAAACCACTTTGATTTTTCATAATTGCTTATTTTACTAGTATTATTAGCACACACAAAGTGCGTCAAGCAGGGTTGCCAACTTTATTTTTTAGAAGATCGTACCATACATATTAAAAGATCGTACTTTGCTAAGAATTCAAAAATAAAAATAGTACGCATTGAAATTTCAATAAAATAAATGGTAAACAAATGTGGTATTACTATAACTTCAACGCAAAATTTAACATTTTGGTATAATATTTAAGAATCTGGACACCAATTTAGCAACTAAACTTTACTACGAGGTTTTTTTTATTAAAGAAAAGGGGCTCGGAAGAGACTTTGTCATGAAATCCACACGAAACAATAAACACCAGTATCATTAGAACTTAAAACGGGATATTTACCCTTTCCCCGTCTCGCCCCGCACGATTGCCCTGTCTACTAGACATGGGTAGCTCGTGAGCGAGTGATAGAAAAGAGCTAGCTCTTTTTGATGGACGTCGCTCTCGCTCACTCACTCGTTCGCTAATTAGCTCACTAGCTCAGTTAGCTCTTAGACTCTCAGTACTTCAGCGAGACACCGATGACCGACCGAAGTCAGCAGCCGAACGGCTCATTCGGTTCGCTTCGGAATATTTCGGATCGCATAGTTCGTTCTTCCAACAATACCTCTTCGATACAATACGTCATTGTAGACTATCTTACGACATAAATCACTGTAAATCTATCTTTATGACCATAGCTTTAAAGTAGAAAATACTTTGGCATTGCATTGTTTATTTTTTTGCGTATTATTTACGTAAAGTCATAAAATTATATAAACAAACTGAAAAGCTTATTTAACTTAACTCCAAACTTCCAAAGAGCTATTGACAATGGCTACTGAGCGGGCCGAGACGTTTTCAACGACACGCGTGCACCGTGAGTCAAATGAACTAACAGTCGGCGTCTGAATCACTGAGCTATAGAATAGCTAGTGAGCTAGAAGAGTGATATAGCTCTTTAGAGTGAAAGAGCTAATCGCTCTTTTTCTTTTTAGTGAGCTACTTCGCCCATGTCTACTGTCTAGACGTCTTGGTTGGACGACTGTATGTATGATTTATAGACTGTGCTACCTATTACATAGGTACTAATGAGAACCATTCAAATGAGTGCCATCCGTGAAACAGTTTTTATTGAAAAGTGGAGTGTTTTTGTGTTTTATTGACGGTAAGTGTTATTTTTATGTACAATGAATTATTTTCAAGGTGATATAGAGTATTATTATAATGGTAATTAATTACCCTTAAAACTTTACAAAAGTGTAAAATTTAGAAGATGAAATAAAACAAACGTTAGTAACATTCGTTGATTGTCGTCAGTGTCGTCACATACTACAAATTTCAAATATTCTCTCTGAAAAGAGGAAGACGAACGTTAGCATAGTATTTTAGCATAGTTTTATAGCATTTAGTATAATTTTGACATAATTTTAATAGCAGTTTAGCAGATTTTGTTTTAGTCGTGTTGGCAACACTGAGCTTCACAGCACTCGACAGCTTGATGGTGGTGTTATTTCTGAATAATACAAATTTCTTGAAACATTTCATAAATAAGATACATTTGCTGTTGTTTTTAATTATTCTTTTTGATTACAGATTGAATTGCAACTGAACTGCCTAAGATGAACCCGACTAATAAACTTGCGTATATACGACATATGTATTCAGGCCCGCGAAAATCACGGAAAAAAGTGCAAGCTGCATTCAAAAGACATCATGGAAGTTCTTTTAGTGATATATAGTGAGTAAATCAGATTCCCATAAGATTTCGAATCAGATTTACGTGAGTGGAGTTTATTTGATACTCGTTGGTTCGTGTTGTAGTCTTCGTTTACCGCCATTTTTCCTTTATTATGAAAAAAAAAGAAAAGGTGGCTCGTTATGGTTAGTTTCAAATAGTATTATGTATTGAGCAAGTTTTAACAAATTGCAGCCGGGTGGAAGCATGGCGTAACAAGAAACAGAAGGTAGTGGAAGAAACCGCGGACTGCCCTGTTGTGTTTAGGTACCTACAGACCTATCAATATTTTTGTCTCTCAACATTGTTTTTATTAACTGTACCTATTTCATTTATTTATCTTTTATTTCAGTCCACATACAACTCGAGATCATCATCAGCTGTCCAACCTTTCGACAGCTGAAGATACGCCCAAAACCTATTCGCGTGGTATACCAAAAATTCGATACGAAGCCATAGCCTGCAGCTCTAGCTCCAATACAGTTGAATCTGTTACAGAGCAAGTAGAGACTGTTGATTTTGATTGGCCACAACCCGATTCAGAGACTGAAGCTTATCAACTAACTGTGGAAAGAACATCAAGTGACAACTTATCAGGTTTGGTAGGGTACCGTATTGTTGACTTGAAACATGTGATCCAATGGGCATTTCAAATGGAAAACCATCGACAGTCTTGTGAGTCATCTCAAATAGAGTATATTAGTGAACACCGGAAAGGATTTCACAGTTTGTTAACATTTAAATGTAGCATGTGTAATAAAATATGGCAGCAAAGCACAGAGAAGAAACAGAAAATTAACACCGCATTTGTATGGGCAACTGTGACTGCTGGAAGTTATTACACGCAAGCAGCACACATCACAAGTCTAATGGATATACCAACAATGACCGGACAAACGTTCCGTTTCATTGAAAAACAATTGGGCAATGTATGGCATGAACATTTGACCGAAGAAATAAAGAAAGCTGGTGAGCAAGAAAGGTCTATTGCTATTGATAAAGGAAATGTTTCTTTAGATGGTATTCCATACATTACTGTATATGTAGATGGCGGATGGTTGAAAAGGTCATATGGTCACAACTTTGATTCCTCATCTGGAATGGTAAGTCCTAACTTGATACCATATTTTTGTGTTCATTACATTAGTACGCTTTTGCTTGTTTGCAGCGATGAAGTTTATGTTTGACAATACCAAAGTACAACATATTTTACACAATGTTCAGTGTTTTGATTTATGATTTCTTACAATATTTAAACTAAGAACTTTAATTTTAGGCCTGCATTATTGGAAAGGAAACCAAGAAATGTCTTTATCTTGGTGTCAGGAACAAATATTGTTATACATGCCAATATTATGAGCGAACAGGTTCAGACACTAAGAGTCATGGTTGCTGCAAAAACTTTACTGGGCCATCTACTGCAATGGAATCTGATATAATTGTTGAAGGATTTCAACAGAGTGAGAATATGCATAATCTTCGGTACCTAAGTTTTATAGGAGATGGGGATTCTTCAGTGTTTGCTAATTTGAAAGAAAAGGTGTCTTATGGAAACCAAATAAAGAAAATTGAATGCAAGAATCATGTTATAAAAAACTACACGAGTGCACTTTACAAGGTAAACAACCACTTTTTAGAGTTATAAATAATGATTTTACACTAGCTTTTACTTGCGGCTCTGCACGTGTCAAAATGTTTACCTGGATAAAAAGTATAGTAAGTCCTATGTTGTGGTTATAAAATATCTGTGTGCCTAATTTCATCCATATCCGTTCAGTCATTTTTCAGTGCTTGTTTAAATATTTTATAAAAAAAAACAAATATTTCACTTACAGTAGGATTTAGCAACTATAAAATAAATGTTTCTCTCTTTTTCAACCGACTTCCAAAAAGGAGGAGGTTATCAATTCGACTGTATTTTTTTAATGTTTGTCCACCGAACTACGCGAATTGTCGACCGATTTTCAAAATTCTTTTTTTATTTAAAAGAGTATACACCTGAAGTGGTCCCATTCACCAAATGAGATCTGATGATGGGATCCCAGGGAAATTGAGGGTAAACCTCAAATTTTATTGGCATTTTCAATGTTTTTTGTTGTATTTGTTTTAGAAGTCAGATATTATTTTCAAAAAGTTTTTTTATCTTCCTATGTTTTAATATTTTTTTTTAAAGATTTTAGGTAATACGAAACTCCCTCTGTATGGACGAAATATTTTGAGGCCTAAATTGATGAAATTGACACTAGTAGCGCGAAAGATTATTGTTCACAATAGCAGTCAGCCAGGTTCAATGGCTGATGATTTAAGGAATAGTCCACTTCATGTATTTGGACAGCATGAAAAATGTAAGGAATATTACTGTTCAGTGAAGCAATTACCACCTGACGAGAATAAACAGCAAGACAACCAAGTAGAAATCCTAAGAAATACAGCACCAGAGGTCTGGGCTCTTATTTATGCTGCAAATGAAAGAATCGCTTTGAAAGCTGGACGGTTGTCTAACGAAACAACAAATGTTGCAGAAAATTTTATGAGTGTCATTAATAAATTTAACTGTGGAAAACGACTCAGTCTTGGAAAAGGAGGCTCTTATCAGCGGCGTGTTCATGTAGCAGGTAAATAAGTTTTTTCATAGATATTTTAAAACAATAATTATATGATATCTCTAGCAACCCACATGATCTATGACTTCTTCTCTCCATAATATAAAGAGTTTATTCTCAACTTTTGATTACTTATGGAACTTTCAATGGTCATTAATAAAAACTTAGGTTGCAAACAGACATGTATGTGACTATGATTTGGCTTTTCAGGATTGTCTCATTCTGTAGGACATAAATGGCATCAAACTGCATGGAAAAAAAAGACAACAGAGAGCCCTGGACAATATTTTAAAAAATATGTCCATCAAAAAGAGAGAAATAGATTGCGCCAACAGAAAATGACTCGAAAACGGCTTTTTACTGAAAAAAATAAAACTCAACCTGATAAGGACTATGGCCCAGCAGCAAGTGACCCTGTCGATATTAATGAGGTAGAATTAAAACGGCTCTGTGAATTGAGATTGCTTAAATTCCAAGAAGATACACAAAAAATAGTACTAATTGAAAAGCAGACTGTGGGTCAACATGATAATGAAAAGTATCTCTCATACAGATCTGACCGTCTCACAGCAAGCCAGTTTGGAATGGTAAGATATATTATCAGCCTCTATTGTTCCTCTATTGTTTCTTACTTTCTAAGAAGCCACAGCACAAGCCAGTACAAGAATTATGATTGTCACTTTGTTAATTTTAGGTTTGCAAACGTCGTAATGCCACACCATGTCACAATCATGTGAAATGCATTCTCTACAAAAATAATATTTGTACTAAAGATATGATGTATGGACAACAAAATGAACATGTTGCAAAGAGCATGTTTATGCAACAATATGGCAAAACTGTCAGGCCATCAGGACTTTTCATTGATGAAGAATTTGGATTCTTAGCAGCTAGCCCTGATGGTAAGATTATTGAATAATGAAAATATACAAATAACTAGCTTTTGCCTGTGGTTCTGCCCCTATGGATCTTGTGTCGCGTGAATTTTTTAAATTTGGTTCAGTAGCGTAGGCCTAAAAACTTTTCTTTTTTACAGGTATTATAGAAGCAGAAAATACTATTGTAGAAATAAAATGTTTTCCCTCCTTGGAAAGGAAATCTCAAAATATTAGAGGAGCATCAGAAAATAGAAATTTTCCTATTCATTTGGAAAATGATGTTTTAGTTATGAACAAAAAGCATAATTATTATTATCAAGTAAGTAACAAATATCATTATTTCTTGGTATGTATTTATAAAAATAATGTATTTCTTGGATTGTTTCTTTTTAACAGCTATTATTATTTTGATTCTAGGTCCAGGGTCAATTGCGAATTACCAAAATGAATAAATGTTACTTCATTTGCTTTATATCTGTCACCCAACCATTGACTGTCATAGAAGTTAACCGGGATGAGGAATTTATCAACGCTATGATGCCGAAGTTGGTAACATTTTTTAAAACATGTGTAGTGCCGGAAATTATATTGAGAAGAGTTGAGAAAAATGCTAAATGTCTAGACATCAAGGAATTAAAAGGTATAAAAATATAAGTCTTACTCATTTCCTAACTTATTCCGCAGGTCTCTGAGGTGTGGGTTCAGTAAGAATAGTCTAACAAAACTGTAAATTCATTTGTTGCAGCGAAAACTGCGTCTTCCAGCATTTGATTCAGATCGCACGGAAATTATATAAATGGAAGTAAAAAGTGACAAGCAGAAGACTGATACGGCGGGCGGCGGCGGCGGCGACTGCAAAAAGTAGCGCGTAGAAAAGAAGATATTTTATTATAATATTTATAAGTATCTTTGTATGGTGGTACGAGTCGATGGTTCGAATCCAAGCCGGCACTACTTTGCTTTGTGTAAATTATTTCATCACCACAGTTCAGAGGAGGCCTGAGTCTCAGCAGTGGGAACATTATAGAATAATTAATAAGCTATTTTTGCACGTAGCGTTGTATAGTTTGTGTTATTTTGTTAGTTCATAAGATTTTTCTGTGTAGATAAGTTTCACTCATGTATTTAGGTACCAGCCTAACAATTCAATTGTAAAAGAATATTTATTGAAGTTCTAAATTGTATAATAAGTAGGTATTCTTGAAACATAAATAAATGTTATGGTTAGCTAGCAACCACTTGTGTGTTGTTGTGTAAGATACTTACATGTGCTGTTATAAATACTTACGTATGATGTTATTTATATTGTAATCTACATACATAATTCTTTCTAATACTAAATTCAAAATCATAATTGTAAATATCAAAATATTTAAAAAAGTATGTTATCTTTGTATGGTGGTATGACTCGATGGTTTGAATCCAAACGGAAACTATCTAAGTAAATGTAGTGAGAGTAAATAAAACGATTATTTTTATGAAAATATTAACCCCTTTTTACTAAATAAATATTATTAATTTATAGTAAGGTACAATAAAAAGCTTTACAATGGAATAAATAGTCTTTTATTTATACTTATACTTATTACTTATAGGTACAGTATACCTATATTACCTAAAATAATTTATATGAATAATTTGCTAAGTTGAAAGGTATCGAGTCTAGAAACAAAAGTATGCTTAGACCAATAATTATACTAATAAGAAATAGATTGGAACATAATATCAAGTGTTATAAATTATTTTTTAGTCTTTCGGACATTTTAATTTTCAACTGTTTGAATAAAACGACATCTAGTGGTGTCGAAAGTTACTACTATTTACGTTGCAAGTGTGTGTAAAGAGTAAAGTCAAGCGGCTAAATCTTTATTATGTTGTAATCTTTGTATGAGACCAGTTAACAAGCACAGTGACTATCTAAAAAAATCAAGTTAATGCCCTAGGTTCAGCGTACAATAAAGTTATCTACTAAAGATTTCTAAGTTAGGCGTAAAAATTGAAAATGTTCCAAATTGTGGATGTTGCGCCATCTAGCGACAAAATGGCATTGAGAGCAATCATCCATCCACCTTAAGGAGTAAAAATTAATTCGTTTTTTTTAATTTCCTTCATGTGACATAGACAAACTCCATCAGCCAGTACTATTATCTGTGGAGTGTGGAACATCTTAATTTCGAAAATGTTGAGAGGTTTAGTTCCATGGTTTTTACCAAGGCGGCGCCATGCGTTTTAAATTGTTAATCTGTGACTGGTTTAGAAGAAAAAACTGACCGCGATATTTTCAGAATTTTTGTCGAGTGAAAATTTGTTCGGTTTTAAATAAATTTATTAATAATGTCCAGTGACAGTTGTGGTATAATGTTCCTTGGTGAAGAGTTTGACGTCGAGCAGAGAGCAAAATACTTAAGCACCCTAAAGCTTTCGCGGATCCCTTAAGGCCCTCGCAACTTTATATATTGTCGTTATAAGCGATAAATAGTTTTACAATCCGATGCGGGTTAAACTCTTTTGTAATAAATTCGAATAATAAATGTTTATGGTATATTTTTAATTGTAATTATAATTTTTATTGAAGGGATAAACTGGTTTTAAAGATAATTAAGAGGTAACTTCGATGATTTTATTGATGCATTAGGTATGTTTAATTATGTTTTGAGTTCGATCACTCTTTGCAAAAAGACTTGAAAATATGATACATACACTGGTTTAAAAAACCACTTTTTTGAGCGTTTTCAAGAAATCACCGTCTTAATACAGACTTTATACAGTTCCAGCTGTATAATAACTCATCAATTACTCTTACAAAGACAAAATAATTTTTTGGCACTCTTGTACAGTCACGGACTTTAATTGATAAGCCACTTGCCACAGTTCCTATTTTAGCCGTGTAATGCAAATCGGGTTTAGTCGGTTATACTCGTACATAGTCCAGAGTGACGACCCAAAGTCAACCAATTGCAGGGCTAGCAACAGTAAACTAGCGACAATTGTTTTAGCGTAGCGATAGTAACGTTATGATTAGTCATTTCGACATCGGAAAAACTCGTACCCACGATTTTATCCGAACGCGTAGCGTCCAAGATACCGTTCATGACATTTATGATAACTGTTGCTTAGAAACATAAATAGCTACGGCTACGATTCACCAAAATTCGAAATTATCGTCTCTGACATTTCAACTGTCACTGTCTTCGGTAGGTTTTCAGAAATAACGAGTATTTAATGAGTTCTAATTCAAAGGAGGTCGTATCAAATAGATTGGATAAATTTATTTATCATTGACAATTTATTAGTCAACCTTCGACCTCTATGGATAAGACTATTTCCGATTATAAGTAATTTGTCATCTTGTTTACGAGCATGCGGTTTAAGTTCGTGTTTAATCGTGTTATCTCGTGAATGTATAAAACTGCAAAATAGGAAAGTTTAAAAGTGGCTTATCAATTAAAGTCCGGGACTGTACATCTCTAAAAGACCTTTAGTAGTTCTAAATAGGCTGGTAAATTGAGGTTGAAAATGCTTGCGTGCTGCTTGGGTTGCTAATTACACTAGTCTACAAAAAAATTAAATTGTTTCTGATATGGCTCCTAAGTTTGAGTTAGAAAGCAAAAAAATGTCCATCACGTATAGATTTCGAGTTATACAAAAATTAAGTTATTTTTTTTTTCCTATTGTCTAATATCACGATACAATTTTAAAATAAATAGAGGTTGTTTTAAATTTAAGATGTTTATTTTTGAGGCAATAACTGTTTTGTAGATTTTGTTTTAGCAAATGGGGATTTTTTCTTGTATTCTGTGTTGCTTTCCATTAAGGGCCTACGTCCCGTTTGGTAGCGTAACACGGTCACTTTATGAACCGTACTGCTCATTAACGGCTTGTCTTGAAGATTTGAAAAATATATGATTTTGCTATAGATTCATATAGATCATTTTGTCGGAAGTACTTTTTTGTATGATTACTTTTGCTGTAAAAAAATATTTTCCAACACGCAATATTTTGACTTCTATTCCATACTCCTAAGTAGGTACTAAACGGCTTCGTTATTTGGAAAAAAAATACACTGAAAAATAGATAGTTAGAGGTACCACAGAATCGCCGAAGCACAATTGTAAATTAATCAAAGGAATATCCCCATTTTGAGATAAAGGCTCAGAGGTGCCCTGCGCGGGCGCGGGCGGCATTCGTGCTTTAGCATACAAACGGGAGATGAGGATACTATGGGCCTTAATAGAAACCAACAACAATCCCCCATCATTGCAGGATCCCAGCGGCCTTGATATCTCTATTGCATCGCTAAAATATCTCGGTGGAACCTCTCTCCTTGCTCAGAACAAAACAACAGAACCTAAATTTTTGGTTAACTTTAAAATTTTAACCTCAATTCTGATTTTAATTCAGTATAGGAAAACCAAAATACTTGAGATATGCTAATCACTTGAGTTATTGTTCTAGCTTCTGATTTAGGTGTATAGGTACGAGCCACAAACATAACAAAATAAGTCTGCTGATGTTTTACAACCACGTTTTTTATAATTTTAATCAAAAAATCTCACTTTCCGAAGCTATCACAACAATTTTACAACTACTTTCAAGTGTTGAATTAACGAAAATTAAAGAACACAGACTACACATGTGGAATTCGTTATAAGTACCCCCAATTAACAGATAACATTAAATTATCTATCGATTCGTTGCAAATAGAACAACAAAATTACTGATATATATTTTATATATCTCAAAAACCTTACCTACGTGGTACAGAATTTTTAACTATGAACTGGCGTTAAGTACAACATCTGTCAATCCCGGCTAATGAGACACAATTAATTTTCTATCGTATTGGAACCGGTAGGTTCCGCGCCGGTTCAACATAAAAAAACACCAATAGCCACTCAGTTGCATTTTGGCTGTAGACTAGTGTTATTTGAATCATAAGTATTCTTCGACTAAACCTAATAGGTACACATAGACATTTAACAAAAACACAACGTTCTACATTCATGATCAGATTAGAGTACTTAGTTTAAATCTATCTAATACTAAAGAAATTATATCGATACACATGAAAATTTACAAACACCTCTTACTTACTTACATATATTATTGCCATATTTTTATAATCATTGCCATAATTTTAAGATCATTGCCGTAAAAGTGTGACATCATACCATAATTGTATGATCATTACCATTTCTATAATAGTGGCTGGTAAATTAAGGTATGTAACTGCACGTAAGCGCTCCAATAATGGTCAATCGAAAAAAAAAACTTGAGAGGTGTCAAGGGACACCCGGATGGAACGAAGTTAAAAAAAAAACAAAATAATAAATAATATAAAAGACGAAATGAAAATATCTGGCTTGCTTTCTATAAGAGAGAGAGAGAGAGAGAGAGACAGACAGAGACAGACAGAGAAACATGCGCACGCCGCACGGCTTACAATAGCTTAATATAGCAAAAAGTGTCGTTACAACTTTTCGTATGAATTTTTTCCGTCTAGCCCCCCTTTCACAACGCGCGATAAGGAACTTCGTTCCAAAACCTTTCTAATAAGAATCACAAATGTGGTAGGGAGAATGGCAACACTCAACAACAAACCATAGAGACCATAGATACTCAGCTTGTCAAAACGTCGTTCATTTTCAAAATGATGGCCATGTGAACTCTACGTGTGAACTAGACGCTATCGCAAAGTTAAAAAAACATTGTGAATTTCTTTAGTGGGATGAGTACTTTTTTAGATTTGTTTTTACTAAGAAGAATAGTGTTTGATTTGTACCTTATCATTGATATGTATGTTAAGATGATTGGGATACAAATAACAAAGTAATTACACGAATATACTTTACATCTTTTTTTTACTGAGTTGTTCATTACTGGAACGTTTTGAAACGGCTGTTATCAATTATGGTCAAAGTGATCATAATTGGTACAATAGCGTTTTTACCGTTTTTCATCAGATTTGAACTCTAAATATAACTAACATACGTTTGACATTTGTTACGAAATCGTTCAAGTGACGGTTCTAGTAATGAACATCACTGACCAGCACCCTAATTGTGTAACTCACGAGTCAAGATTAATCATAATCTGTTTCGTATTAAAACAGACGGCTAAATCATTGCTTCATATGTACGAAAAATGTGTCTGCTCAACAACGTAAATAACGCAATGAATACAGCGAGCTGCCCATTACTCGCCGTCCGCAAGCCCGCGCCTACGGTGGCCAGGAATCAGCCTGGGATTCCCGACGCCCAGGGCGTCTCCTGCGGCTACTAAGCGCGTGAGGGCGCATATACTGCCTCTCCCTCACGTGCGCCGCCTCCCTCTTCGCGAGCATTACTGGTTCACAGACGGAGGCGACGGCTACCCAGCCACTCTCGCTCCGTACCATGGCCTAGACCAGGGCCGGACGCAAGAGATCGCCGCCGCCGATCGCCTCCACAAAGACACGGCGGTGGTGCTCCACCGAAGCCAGGCAGACCTCCACCGTATGCTCCACCGTGTCCTCAGGGCGATCTTCGCAGTGGAAACACCCGGGCGTTTCCTCCCGCCTTATTCGAAACAGGAACCTCCCGAAACAACCGTATCCGGTGAGGACCTGCGTCAGGCGGAAGGTGAAGACGCCGTGCTGCCTCTCAAGCCACTCCGCAAAGAGAGAACTTACCGCTACTATCGTGGCGTGCACAGAACCGATTATGATTAATCGCGTGTTATGCAACCTATTGCGTAACACGCGATTAATCATAATCATAAAATACCCTAGCATTTTCCAATTTTTTAAAAACTATTTTAAATTGAAGATTGGGACGAGATATTTAACAGAAAAATTAACATAAATTGATTTATATCCATTTTCTTAAGTAATAACGATTAAAATCAAATTTATTTTTCGTTGTTTTGAATTTACCGCCAAAACTCTCCTTACGATGACTTTTTATCACGTGACCACACGTTGGGCGTCGGGAATCCCTGGCTGATTCCCGGCCACCGTAGGTGCAGGCTTGCGGGCCGGACGGCGAGTAATGGTCAGCTCGCTGTCCGGTAAGCACCAAGCCCCAGTCGACGGCGCGTTATGTTCCACGCGCGCCTCAAAGAGATGTCAGCATCAACTAGTGGGGTCCGCAAGGGCCGATGCCTGCCAGGGGTGCGGGTCGTTCGAAAGAGATACCGCGGCCCCTGGCACACAGGCAACTGACAGAAAACGGGTGGGTTTTAGTCAGTAAAAGTCTGACACGCCCTCCTGCTCCACTTATAGCGCGAGAAGTTATTTGATGATTTCCCATCCAACAAAAAAAAAACCACACGTGACGTCAGATTTGTGTACAGCACCGGTAAAAATACTTTGTGTGGCGCAGCTTTAGAAGTATTTGTGCACAGAGGCACCGCACTCCAGTAATACCACTTTCTATCCATTAAAAATCTTGTTAATTATAAACTCGACATTCACTTGTTTATAACTAAATATTTTAGTTTACACAAAGTTGACGTTACATGTAGTCATGTGATAAAAAGGCCATCGTAAGGAGCGTTTTGGCGGTAAAATCAAAACAACGAAAAATATTTAATTGAGAAAAGGGATGTAAATAAATTTATTTTTATTTTTCTGTTACATATTTCGTCTCAATCTTCAAATTAAAATAGTTTTTAATAAAGTGGAAAATACCCTATTAGGGTGCAGCACTAGTGTGACCATAACTAGCACGCAAAAACATATAATAAGCAATGGCATCCAAATAATGCTATAAGTAGGTACGATTTAAAATTTGTGATTTTTTACCTATAAAGTTATCTAATTATACTTGTTTCTTTAAAGTATTTTTCAATACTTGTTCAAGACTGTGATTAGTGAGTAGCCGCTTTGATTAATTTTAATAAGTACTTACCCGATTGAGTTAAGATGATTGTGATCTCAATGAAAGACTAAAGTTAAAAAAACAACTAGTTTTAAGATAAAACTCAAACTTTTATGATGTTGATTCTTCAAATAATTGTGTAATATGTTAATTTTTTGTGTTTTTTCTTAATAAATATTTTATAATTATCTACTTAATTTTAACGATATTTCATTTTATTCTAGTAAAGCTGTAAAAACTTACCTGAGTGGGATTTGATTCTATTTCTATTTATTTTATGACCATTACTGGCTGTTCATTACTGGAGTTGACTATAAATGAAGTGTCCATTACTAGGTTTTTACCTGACCATAATTAGTGGAAAAAATTGTAAATATAAAAAGTATTTTTTATTTATTCTATTATAGATAAATTTGTATTTAAAATTTCGTTGTACCGTTTTTCACAAATAGCACAACAGAACAGATATTTTAGGCAATAACTACTTAGATAAATGTTAAATAATACCAACTATTTTTCTACTATTGACCATGATTGGAGCGTTGGTAATGACAGGAACGGTGATGATATTTTTGTGGTGAAGTACTTGAACTTCGCTCGTTCGTGTTCCCTATTTCAAGCTGCATGAATGGTATTGAGTTTTTTTAACGAAAATGTGTTGGCTCCGTGAACGTAAGTAACAATCGTAAATAACTTTACCTATATTTAAATAGTTTTAAAGCTTTATGTGTGCATTTCATTAGAATAATAGTTACATAGTGAAGCATCAGACTATTTTGTTAAATCCGGTCAATCAGAAAAAATCATGTTGTGCACGGTGATGGTAATGATATTTGGGTCTATTTTTTTTTATAATACTTAATTAGCCAGTTAGTATACCTTTATAACTCACCTCAATTTAAAAAAATAATATTTAGTCGCTTAAGAGCGTGTACCTAGATTTGTGTATTTTCAGGTAAACATGTGATTTGCACGAAATGAGAGAAACACCCTCCTACGGTATATACTCAATACTCTGGCCCAAATACAAACATTCATCAAAATTATTATTTCTCAGCTTGAAACGGTTCCATGGCATTAAGCAAAAAGAAAAGATCATCAGCTGTAAGGAAATCTTCGCTTGTTATGTTGGTATTTCTTTGTTTGTTTTCCTCCTTACATTCCAGTATCAAGTCTGTGACCTAAAAATATCGATTTGAACTCGAAAACACATAAATCTCTTCCAGAAAGATTTAAAAATAACTCTTTATTATGCCGGAGGAAAGTGCTATCTCTCATAGAGCATTTTATGTTTTATAGACGTTCGTCTATTAAGCTTTAAAGTTAATAGTAGGTACGATACTACTACGGTTTACTTTGAAGAAATTTTTTAATTAAGGATGTCTTAAAACCACATAATGTAGTTTTACTAAAGTAGCCACGAACAAAATGTCGTATGTACCTAAGTACCTAACATTAATTTATTTTTTATATTATTGTAGTTCAGCAAGAAAATAAAATTATTTAACGACGAAGTGAAATAAGATGTTTATTTACATAAGTAGATATTATAAAACACTTTTACACCTCAATAGTTTGTTGGTCAATATTAAAATAAGATGTTCATTTACATAAGTAGATATTATAAAACACTTTTACACCTCAATAGTTTGTTGGTCAATATTAAAAAAAAAACTAGATGGCGCCAGCATTTCCTAGCGGACTGGTCCCTGAGAAGAAATGCCGAAACAAACTCAGAGGTCATGGTCTCTTTTAAAGTACAAAATATATTATTAGAATTGTATGTGAGTCTAGCAATTCAAGGCCACGTCTGGAAGAGCCTTTGATGCTTTTGGGGGCTTTGAGGCCTCTGAAGTGCTGATGAACCAGCATGCTCACAATACAACTATTTGCAACTATTCGGAAAACGTACATTGTAACAAGTTTAGCTGCTAAAAGCTCCCATGCATTAGATCGCGAAATGGTTGCAATCTGTTCAGACACCCTGACGTATAGACAGCAATGCGTTTGAGCTGCGCTTAGCGATACCAGTGCGTGTTAATATTAGCTGCTTGAGTTATTGCAACACTTTCAGAACACAATTATTTTGCAGAAAAATGGCGTTTGTTTGAATTTACTATAGGAAACTTTTAGGTGGTTGTTGGCAACAAGCATGTCTGGCGTACCTACTTACCTACCTAATGATTACAAAATATAAGGGGCTCGTGGCTAAGTGATGACCGGCGCGCCGATCAAAGGTTTCGTGGATGGGTGACCATCTAGTACCTACATATCGAGATTTCTCCGTGCCTAGGAAACCACGGTAAGCCGCTGGTCCCGGCTGTCATTTGTAGACCTTTTACAGTCATAAAGTACGGCTAGTCAGAATTCCAAAAGTCTGACAACCCAAGCGGTATCGTAATACCCCGTAACTGTGTTGTGCAGTCACTCCAAGCAAAATACTGGTATACAGCTGTAACCGGTTAGACTGGAAGCCAACCCCATAGTTGGGAGAAGGTTAGGCAGATGATGTTGTAAATATTTGTAAGATATCTATGTATGCAGACTAGTGTACTTGATTCACGTATCTTAAGGCGGTGATTTCTCGAAAACGCTCAAAAAGGTGTTTTTTTTATAATCCAGGGTATCTCTTTAAACGTAAATAATTTTGAAAGCAAAAAATATATGACATTTTCAAGTCTTTTTTGCATACAGTGGTGGGACAAAACATAATTAAACATACTTTAATGCATCAAAAAAATCATCAAAGTCACCCCTTAATTATCTTTAAAACCAATTTATCCCTTCAATAACAATTATAATTATAATTAAAAATATACCATAAAATTCCAAATGGCAAACTGTGGAGTGATGGATTATTTATTATTAAATAGTTAACATCTAATTTTATACGATTTTATTTGCATTTTTACGACAATGCTTGCTCATTTATTATTACAATTGATTACAACAGATTTTCGTATCGGATTGCAATAAGAACTATTATCGCTCATAACGACCATATTTAAAGTTACCAGGGCCTTATGTCAGTTAATTGTAGAGTTCTAGGTTTGTTTACAAACTTGTATAAATGTTCAGTTCAGCTTATGTGGAGATCGAGGAAAAAGTAACTGATGAAACAGGGTTGCCATGAAATGCCAAAAATGTTTCGAAACAGCAAAGGTCTTCAATAAAATAAAAAAGTAAGTAGCTGTCAGGAAAAAAGTTGAATTAAATTTTAAAATGAATCATTACTTGTTTACAATCCTCAAAAATCTAAATCAAAACTCATTTATTCAAATTGGGCTGAGAATCAGCAATTTTTGAACATCAATGTCAAGTGTCGCTCTTGTTCCGCATCCTGTGTGTCGCCTGATAAGGAAAATGGAAATAATGAAGGAGATACTAGATCATCATTCTAGTTTCTAGTAGGTACCCAATATAATTAAAAACGCACGTTAAAATTACGTTTGCTAATCTCTCTTGTCTCTATTTGTCAACAAGTTGAGTTGTTGACGTCAGGACCGAAGCGCGCCGCAGGTGGTCGCAAACAATGTGCCATTTCTGCCTCCTGATCGTTCTGATAACCTGGTACTACGACAGCTAGTCGCTTCTCATAACTGTTATGTCCACGTGCCTTATTTGGCACTGTTGATAACAATAGGACAAACGCCCGCTGACATACCTACCTCATGAGTAGTGGGCGAACCATTAACACAAATAAACTGCCTTCATTTCATGTTTTTTCACGTTGATGTTATCTAGAATGTCACTAAAGTGAGTGTTTTCACTTATTTTCTATTACTAGGTACCTCATAAACTCATAACAGTAATTGTTCCTAGAACACAAATACTAGTGAGGGTATCATAGCAAGGAGAGTCCATTTGCCCATCCATTTAGAAAACTCAAAGATAACAAGCTCTAATTGATTAATATCCGACGCACCTTACACTTTTCACACAGGGATCAATCAAAACAAATAGATACAATTGTTATTTCACCCATAGATAGCTAATAACAGTTTGTTTGATGAATTGAATGATCATAACATGAAATGTTACGTAAACAAACATATGAGCCGCATCGCTGGGGAATTGTACCGAGAGTAGCCGCAGCTAAAAATAATTGTATTGATTTGATGGAGCGTCGATGAGATGAGCTGTTGAGCTGTCAGTGGAACTCAGTGGGACGGACGGCTGGTTGAGATATTGCACCGACTATATACAAGTGAGCTTAGAGGAAAACGGAATTCCAAGGCCCTTAACTTGACAGCGATCGAAAACAACAAGTATTTATAGAATTTACTATAACGGTAGAAATCTTGGAAACCTGTGTTGTCCAGATGTGGGAACCAAAAATGTAAAGACAATTCACAGGTGATATCCAACAAACCCGGCGCTGGGTTTACTCCCCTCTCACAGACAAAACAGTCTGACTGAATAAAATAAGTAGTTTGGTTTGGTTGTTTGGTTAAAGTACTTATTTCGTTTTAAATATTTTGTTTTATTTTATTTTGTTTTATGTTATTTTTCCGTTGTTTTTCTTTTTGTTAAGATAGTCATAGTATTTGGGTTAGTACCCAACATATTTGTATCTTCCAATCTTAATGTAGCAATGTGTCAACAGTCGTACTTTTTTGTTTACTTTTTTACTTTTTTGTTTACCTATTTTGATAGCTGCATTTGTATAAGATTTTTCTTTTTTCTTTCGCTACTTCTAGCTAGCCTAGCTCTATAAATGTCGTGAAACTCTGTTATTGGCTAAAGAGATATTTGTTTTTCATAACTCAAGCGAATTAATTATAAGCTGTTGAGTTTCCTAATAAATAAATAAATAAATAATAATTTAGAATCGGTGAGACGCACATGTATGTACATCAGTCTAATACTACAATTTGTATGATCCACCAGTCGTTTGTATTTGTTATTGGAGTGAGCTCATGTTACTGATTTGGAATGCTAAATTAACAAACTTAGTAAAGTATTGAGTACCTATCTCTAAAATTTGAATAATGAAGGAAGGCAGCGGTATCTACTGATACAGAGTACAAGAAGCAGGAATCAGGCTTTCATCTTTCTCCGCAACTTACAAAATTATACATTGTTCCCCTAAGGCCACCATTACGATCAGAAACGATCTTCATGAAACATGACTAAGTATATTAATTCATAGGCTCTGGTACTAGGTTAGTGATAGCGGCTACTGTGTGTAGTAGCCGCTATTACTAATCGTACTTACTGTATAGTTCCACGATATATTGACTCGTCTGTTCGGCCGATTACCATCGATAGGAGTGTTTTCTGATCCTAAATCCTCAAGACGATGTCAACGTAAAGCTGTGCTTAGGCACACGTACAATTATTGCCCGGGATAGTTGCCACTTGCCAGAGGTAATGAAGTGCGTAAAAACGTCCGTTTTTAAGGCTATAGCATCTCTAATTGTATGCCTATTGTAGGCCCTATTGTAGCCTAATAAATGTTTTGCCTAGTTACTTCCTATTGAGGCCATACTCGTATCACTCCTCATGTGACGCGATGTCGGTGGCGCAGTCGACTCCTGCATGTTGCCATGACTGCATCATCATTCTCTTGCCCTTATCGCAATTAGTTCGGGGTCGACACAACATGTATTTTACTTCCATACTTCTCTATTTAGACGGCCTCTCGGTAGGCACTCCCTTCCTGGTCATATCATCTCTCACACACTCCATTCATCGTTTCATCCGCCATCCACGTTCATACTCAAAACAGTCAGTCAGTCGTGAGTGACTGTACTTGACACATTGCCCAAGATTGAGCAATTTAAATTGCCCATGTAGGCGCACCGTCTTATGTGTTTTAACTCGTATATTAATTTAGATGATGATTGATCCATGCGGCACTCCATGCGTAGGACATACAATTTACGTAGTTGTGTTATCTACGACTACCTAATCGCACATTTTGCTGATCGAGTGTTAGTGACGAGAATATTAAGGAAAATCGATAACACTACTTTTTTAATGTAAGTGCAATCCGGTAGCAAAGATCCTAGATTAGGAAATGCCACTAGTGCTCTTTATGAAGCTCTGCTTCCTAAATTTGAAACGTGCACCCTAGTTGCGTAACGCATGATCAATCATAATCTGAATGATTTGGAAACAGATTGCTAATCCATTGCTTCATATGTTCGGAAAATGTGTCTGCTCAACAACGTAAATAACGCAATGAATATTTTTGAACTGTCAAAACGAAACAGATTATGATTGATCGTGTGTTATGCAATTAGGATGATGATGTAAAATGAAAATATAAATGGTTGACTGAATAAAATTAAAGATCAATACATTGATCATTTCCATTGGTCGTAGCTCTTCTTCGTGACATGTACATCCCGATGTGCGTATGATTTGCATGCGTCTGCGAGCTACGTCTGCGAGCTACGTCTGCGAGCTACGTCTGCGAGCTACGTCTGCGAGCTACGTCTGCGAGCTACGTCTGCGAGCTACGTCTGCGAGCTACGTCTGCGAGCTACGTCTGCGAGCTACGTCTGCTCAGATTCAGGGCAGCCTCGACTGTATCTAGCATCTAGCCGTAAAACTAAATCAACACTATGCGCAGAACTATTTCGTTTATTATTACTGTAGCATGACGCCCGACTATTGGCACATTAAATTAAAAATTCAAATCGTTGTGGTGTATCTGATCTGATATTTTTAACCGACTTCAAAAAGAAGGAGGTTATCAATTCGACATGTATATAGTTATATTTATTTATATACATAGGTATATATATTTTTAGGTAGGTACCTATGTTCGGGCATAACTCTGTCAAATATCTAATAGACGGATTTGCAAAATTCTTTTTTTGATCGACAGGGGTTTATACCGAAATGGTCCCATTTAAATTTGTTATAGATCTGATCATGAGTTTCGGGAACAGACAACGAAACTCTTCAAAAATTACAGCAAATCAACCGCGATTGCTGCTATCGCATAAATATGCATTGTTTTGACCCCAAGGATGATGAAATTTCGAATTGGTGTGGCGTAGGTACTATAACTAAAAAGGGAAAAATAAAAACTTCAAAAAAGATAAAAACAACCGTTAAGTTAAAGTTATTTTTCACTTTATAGTATTTTTCCGGAAGTCGTTTGTTTTTTTTTGTTATGATACCTAAAAAGGAATAGGCTAGGCAGGTGATGATGAACTACTTAGGTAGGTACCTATTTGATGATGAACTACTTAGGTAGGTACCTATTTGATGATGAACTACTTAGGTAGGTACCTACTTGTTATGATACCTAAAAAGGAATAGGCTAGGCAGGTGATGATGAACTACTTAGGTAGGTACCTATTTGATGATGAACTACTTAGGTAGGTACCTATTTGATGATGAACTACTTAGGTAGGTACCTATTTGTTATGATACCTAAAAATGAATAGGCTAGGCAGGTGATGATGAACTACTTAGGTAGGTACCTATTTGATGATGAACTACTTAGGTAGGTACCTATTTGATGATGAACTACTTAGGTAGGTACCTATTTGATGATGAACTACTTAGGTAGGTACCTATTTGATGATGAACTACTTAGGTAGGTACCTATTTGATGATGAACTACTTAGGTAGGTACCTATTTGATGATGAACTACTTAGGTAGGTACCTATTTGATGATGAACTACTTAGGTAGGTACCTATTTGATGATGAACTACTTAGGTAGGTACCTATTTGTTATGATACCTAAAAAGGAATAGGCTAGGCAGGTGATGATGAACTACTTAGGTAGGTACCTATTTGATGATGAACTACTTAGGTAGGTACCTATTTGATGATGAACTACTTAGGTAGGTACCTATTTGATGATGAACTACTTAGGTAGGTACCTATTTGTTATGATACCTAAAAATGAATAGGCTAGGCAGGTGATGATGAACTACTTAGGTAGGTACCTATTTGATGATGAACTACTTAGGTAGGTACCTATTTGTTATGATACCTAAAAAGGAATAGGCTAGGCAGGTGATGATGAACTACTTAGGTAGGTACCTATTTGATGATGAACTACTTAGGTAGGTACCTATTTGATGATGAACTACTTAGGTAGGTACCTATTTGTTATGATACCTAAAAATGAATAGGCTAGGCAGGTGATGATGAACTACTTAGGTAGGTACCTATTTGATGATGAACTACTTAGGTAGGTACCTATTTGATGATGAACTACTTAGGTAGGTACCTATTTGATGATGAACTACTTAGGTAGGTACCTATTTGATGATGAACTACTTAGGTAGGTACCTATTTGATGATGAACTACTTAGGTAGGTACCTATTTGATGATGAACTACTTAGGTAGGTACCTATTTGATGATGAACTACTTAGGTAGGTACCTATTTGATGATGAACTACTTAGGTAGGTACCTATTTGTTATGATACCTAAAAAGGAATAGGCTAGGCAGGTGATGATGAACTACTTAGGTAGGTACCTATTTGATGATGAACTACTTAGGTAGGTACCTATTTGATGATGAACTACTTAGGTAGGTACCTATTTGTTATGATACCTAAAAATGAATAGGCTAGGCAGGTGATGATGAACTACTTAGGTAGGTACCTATTTGATGATGAACTACTTAGGTAGGTACCTATTTGATGATGAACTACTTAGGTAGGTACCTATTTGATGATGAACTACTTAGGTAGGTACCTATTTGTTATGATACCTAAAAAGGAATAGGCTAGGCAGGTGATGATGAACTACTTAGGTAGGTACCTATTTGATGATGAACTACTTAGGTAGGTACCTATTTGATGATGAACTACTTAGGTAGGTACCTACTTGTTATGATACCTAAAAAGGAATAGGCTAGGCAGGTGATGATGAACTACTTAGGTAGGTACCTATTTGATGATGAACTACTTAGGTAGGTACCTACTTGTTATGATACCTAAAAAGGAATAGGCTAGGCAGGTGATGATGAACTACTTAGGTAGGTACCTATTTGATGATGAACTACTTAGGTAGGTACCTATTTGATGATGAACTACTTAGGTAGGTACCTATTTGTTATGATACCTAAAAAGGAATAGGCTAGGCAGGTGATGATGAACTACTTAGGTAGGTACCTATTTGATGATGAACTACTTAGGTAGGTACCTATTGTTATGTACGGTATTAAGGTATCACATATAATAAGTACACGTTGTGAGGGTATGTCGAAATACTTTACAATAAACCAGTCTGCTTTGAATCTCTGTGTTTCATTGTCACGAACATATCATTGGCGACGAGAAAATTATTAATTATCTATTTTTACGCGTGTGTTTAAAGTTTCAACATGCCGATCGGAAAAGTCGAAGGTTTCCAAGTTGGAACCCAAAATTGGGACACTTATGTTCGTCGGATTAAACAGTTTATAATGTTAAACGACATCGAAGGTAAATTACACGTGGCTACGCTAGTGACGTTGGTCGGTTCGGAGTGTTATGATTTAATGTGCGATTTATGTTCACCGGATCAGCCAGAGGATAAGACTTTCGATGTGCTCGTTAAACTGGTGAAAGATCATCTGGAACCCGAGAGATCAGAAATAGCCGAAAGGCATATTTTCAGGCAGAGGAATTGTTTTGCCGATGCCCTGTCACGCCTCCCTCTTAGCTCGGTTAAAGAACGAGTACGAGAAGATGACGGCGAATGTAGCTATCTGAACTTTGTTGAAGAAAACTTTCCACTCAGTTTTAAGCAAATAAAAACAGAGACGGATAAGGACTCTCTTCTTAATAAAATAGTTGGTTATACAATGTTTGGGTGGCCGTTACAGGTTGGCATCGATCAAGAAAAACCATATTTTAATAGGAAAGATTCATTACACTTAGATCACGGATGTTTAGTGTGGGGTTACAGGATTGTTATACCTAAAGTGTTACGACAATCAATATTGCAAGAACTTCACGAGGGCCATCCGGGTATAGTCAAAATGAAACAGATAGCCCGCAACTATGTGTGGTGGGAGACTGTAGATAGGGATATTGAACGCATTTGTAGTGAGTGCGCGGCGTGCGTGTCGCAGCGCGCTCAACCTGCGCTAGCGCCGTTGCACTCATGGCCCTGGCCGGAGGAGCCGTGGTCACGATTAAACGTCGATTTTTTAGGTCCTCTACATAATCGATATTATTTAATAATAGTCGATGCTCACTCTAAGTGGATTGAAGTGGAACGAGTGAGCACCACTTCAGCAACAGTCGTTATTGATAGTTTCAGAAGGCTATTTGCTCGTTTTGGCATTCCAAAAAAAATTGTTAGCGATAATGGACCGCCGTTTTCATCCGCGGAATTAGGTATGTATTTTAAGCGTAACGGCATAAAACATTTGCTGGTCGCACCATATCATCCCACCAGTAACGGAGCCGCCGAGAACGCAGTACGCACTATAAAACGGGTATTAAAGAAGGCTTCACTAGAAAGTGTTAATGACAACACGGCTTTAAGTAAGTTCCTGTTTATGTATCGTAATACGGTGCATAGCACCACGGGGCGCGAGCCAGCAGTGGCGATGTTCGGGTGCCGACTGCGCGGCAGACTAGACCTATTGCGGCCGGACACGGGCGAGCTGGTGCGCGGCGCGCAGCTGGCGCACGAGCAGCGGGTGGCTGCGGCGCGTCCGCCACTGCGGCAAGCAGACATCGGCGATGCCGTAATCGTGCGGGATTATTCGAAACATAGGCAAAAGTGGGCAGAGGGTGTAGTGGTGCGACGCTCGGGGCCGGTTACGTACGCGATTAAAACCAATGACGGTCATCTTCATAAACGTCATATTGATCAGTTGTTGACAAAAGGCGTTAGCAAGTGTAGACGTTCTATTACGGGTCCCAGTCCAAGTGCGAATATGGAGTCAGCCGAACTCGAACCTAATACATCAATTGAACAAACACAAAGCACTTCATCGGTAGACTCCCCGCTTAATACATCACATGAGAGTAAAGGGAAATGCCAGAGGGATGAGTCAACTGAATTAGTAGTCACGGCAGTTAATAGTTCGCCACCGTCTACGTCATCGCCGATCATTGATAGTCGTTTACGCCGGAGAGCTGCCATAGATTGTGCTAAGAAGTTAAAAACTACAAAATAACAAGCAACCGCAATTTTATAATCTGTTTTAAATATAAGATACCTTAAATTTGTAGTATTTGTGGATTGACGTAATTGTGTGTTTTACATTGTAATATAGTATTACATAGGTTATAAGTTAATTTTCTTTTTCATATTCTTATTAGTAACTAGAGTGTGGCCGCGGTTTCACCCGCGTGTAATATGTATGTTTGTGTACCCTTTAATTAACAAACACTATAATTATAGACTTCACATTATTTTATAATAGGTAGGAAGGACTAGGAAAATCTTTTAGAATAATAATTTAGTTGTAATTACAGATTAAGAGGGGACAGTGTTATGTACGGTATTAAGGTATCACATATAATAAGTACACGTTGTGAGGGTATGTCGAAATACTTTACAATAAACCAGTCTGCTTTGAATCTCTGTGTTTCATTGTCACGAACATATCACCTATTTGTTATGATACCTAAAAAGGAATAGGCTAGGCAGGTGATGATGAACTACTTAGGTAGGTACCTATTTGATGATGAACTACTTAGGTAGGTACCTATTTGATGATGAACTACTTAGGTAGGTACCTATTTGTTATGATACCTAAAAAGGAATAGGCTAGGCAGGTGATGATGAACTACTTAGGTAGGTACCTATTTGATGATGAACTACTTAGGTAGGTACCTATTTGTTATGATACCTAAAAAGGAATAGGCTAGGCAGGTGATGATGAACTACTTAGGTAGGTACCTATTTGATGATGAACTACTTAGGTAGGTACCTATTTGATGATGAACTACTTAGGTAGGTACCTATTTGTTATGATACCTAAAAAGGAATAGGCTAGGCAGGTGATGATGAACTACTTAGGTAGGTACCTATTTGATGATGAACTACTTAGGTAGGTACCTATTTGTTATGATACCTAAAAAGGAATAGGCTAGGCAGGTGATGATGAACTACTTAGGTAGGTACCTATTTGATGATGAACTACTTAGGTAGGTACCTATTTGATGATGAACTACTTAGGTAGGTACCTATTTGTTATGATACCTAAAAAGGAATAGGCTAGGCAGGTGATGATGAACTACTTAGGTAGGTACCTATTTGATGATGAACTACTTAGGTAGGTACCTATTTGTTATGATACCTAAAAAGGAATAGGCTAGGCAGGTGATGATGAACTACTTAGGTAGGTACCTATTTGATGATGAACTACTTAGGTAGGTACCTATTTGTTATGATACCTAAAAATGAATAGGCTAGGCAGGTGATGATGAACTACTTAGGTAGGTACCTATTTGATGATGAACTACTTAGGTAGGTACCTATTTGATGATGAACTACTTAGGTAGGTACCTATTTGATGATGAACTACTTAGGTAGGTACCTATTTGATGATGAACTACTTAGGTAGGTACCTATTTGATGATGAACTACTTAGGTAGGTACCTATTTGATGATGAACTACTTAGGTAGGTACCTATTTGATGATGAACTACTTAGGTAGGTACCTATTTGATGATGAACTACTTAGGTAGGTACCTATTTGTTATGATACCTAAAAAGGAATAGGCTAGGCAGGTGATGATGAACTACTTAGGTAGGTACCTATTTGATGATGAACTACTTAGGTAGGTACCTATTTGATGATGAACTACTTAGGTAGGTACCTATTTGATGATGAACTACTTAGGTAGGTACCTATTTGTTATGATACCTAAAAAGGAATAGGCTAGGCAGGTGATGATGAACTACTTAGGTAGGTACCTATTTGATGATGAACTACTTAGGTAGGTACCTATTTGATGATGAACTACTTAGGTAGGTACCTACTTGTTATGATACCTAAAAAGGAATAGGCTAGGCAGGTGATGATGAACTACTTAGGTAGGTACCTATTTGATGATGAACTACTTAGGTAGGTACCTATTTGATGATGAACTACTTAGGTAGGTACCTACTTGTTATGATACCTAAAAAGGAATAGGCTAGGCAGGTGATGATGAACTACTTAGGTAGGTACCTATTTGATGATGAACTACTTAGGTAGGTACCTATTTGATGATGAACTACTTAGGTAGGTACCTATTTGTTATGATACCTAAAAAGGAATAGGCTAGGCAGGTGATGATGAACTACTTAGGTAGGTACCTATTTGATGATGAACTACTTAGGTAGGTACCTATTTGATGATGAACTACTTAGGTAGGTACCTATTTGTTATGATACCTAAAAAGGAATAGGCTAGGCAGGTGATGATGAACTACTTAGGTAGGTACCTATTTGATGATGAACTACTTAGGTAGGTACCTATTTGATGATGAACTACTTAGGTAGGTACCTATTTGTTATGATACCTAAAAAGGAATAGGCTAGGCAGGTGATGATGAACTACTTAGGTAGGTACCTATTTGATGATGAACTACTTAGGTAGGTACCTATTTGATGATGAACTACTTAGGTAGGTACCTATTTGATGATGAACTACTTAGGTAGGTACCTATTTGTTATGATACCTAAAAAGGAATAGGCTAGGCAGGTGATGATGAACTACTTAGGTAGGTACCTATTTGATGATGAACTACTTAGGTAGGTACCTATTTGATGATGAACTACTTAGGTAGGTACCTATTTGATGATGAACTACTTAGGTAGGTACCTATTTGTTATGATACCTAAAAAGGAATAGGCTAGGCAGGTGATGATGAACTACTTAGGTAGGTACCTATTTGATGATGAACTACTTAGGTAGGTACCTATTTGTTATGATACCTAAAAAGGAATAGGCTAGGCAGGTGATGATGAACTACTTAGGTAGGTACCTATTTGATGATGAACTACTTAGGTAGGTACCTATTTGATGATGAACTACTTAGGTAGGTACCTATTTGTTATGATACCTAAAAAGGAATAGGCTAGGCAGGTGATGATGAACTACTTAGGTAGGTACCTATTTGATGATGAACTACTTAGGTAGGTACCTATTTGATGATGAACTACTTAGGTAGGTACCTATTTGATGATGAACTACTTAGGTAGGTACCTATTTGATGATGAACTACTTAGGTAGGTACCTATTTGTTATGATACCTAAAAAGGAATAGGCTAGGCAGGTGATGATGAACTACTTAGGTAGGTACCTATTTGATGATGAACTACTTAGGTAGGTACCTATTTGATGATGAACTACTTAGGTAGGTACCTATTTGTTATGATACCTAAAAAGGAATAGGCTAGGCAGGTGATGATGAACTACTTAGGTAGGTACCTATTTGATGATGAACTACTTAGGTAGGTACCTATTTGATGATGAACTACTTAGGTAGGTACCTATTTGATGATGAACTACTTAGGTAGGTACCTATTTGTTATGATACCTAAAAAGGAATAGGCTAGGCAGGTGATGATGAACTACTTAGGTAGGTACCTATTTGATGATGAACTACTTAGGTAGGTACCTATTTGATGATGAACTACTTAGGTAGGTACCTATTTGATGATGAACTACTTAGGTAGGTACCTACTTGTTATGATACCTAAAAAGGAATAGGCTAGGCAGGTGATGATGAACTACTTAGGTAGGTACCTATTTGATGATGAACTACTTAGGTAGGTACCTATTTGATGATGAACTACTTAGGTAGGTACCTATTTGATGATGAACTACTTAGGTAGGTACCTATTTGATGATGAACTACTTAGGTAGGTACCTATTTGTTATGATACCTAAAAAGGAATAGGCTAGGCAGGTGATGATGAACTACTTAGGTAGGTACCTATTTGATGATGAACTACTTAGGTAGGTACCTATTTGATGATGAACTACTTAGGTAGGTACCTATTTGTTATGATACCTAAAAAGGAATAGGCTAGGCAGGTGATGATGAACTACTTAGGTAGGTACCTATTTGATGATGAACTACTTAGGTAGGTACCTATTTGATGATGAACTACTTAGGTAGGTACCTATTTGTTTTGATACCTAAAAAGGAATAGGCTAGGCAGGTGATGATGAACTACTTAGGTAGGTACCTATTTGATGATGAACTACTTAGGTAGGTACCTATTTGTTATGATACCTAAAAAGGAATAGGCTAGGCAGGTGATGATGAACTACTTAGGTAGGTACCTATTTGATGATGAACTACTTAGGTAGGTACCTATTTGTTATGATACCTAAAAAGGAATAGGCTAGGCAGGTGATGATGAACTACTTAGGTAGGTACCTATTTGATGATGAACTACTTAGGTAGGTACCTATTTGATGATGAACTACTTAGGTAGGTACCTATTTGTTATGATACCTAAAAAGGAATAGGCTAGGCAGGTGATGATGAACTACTTAGGTAGGTACCTATTTGATGATGAACTACTTAGGTAGGTACCTATTTGATGATGAACTACTTAGGTAGGTACCTACTTGTTATGATACCTAAAAAGGAATAGGCTAGGCAGGTGATGATGAACTACTTAGGTAGGTACCTATTTGATGATGAACTACTTAGGTAGGTACCTATTTGATGATGAACTACTTAGGTAGGTACCTATTTGATGATGAACTACTTAGGTAGGTACCTATTTGATGATGAACTACTTAGGTAGGTACCTATTTGATGATGAACTACTTAGGTAGGTACCTACTTGTTATGATACCTAAAAAGGAATAGGCTAGGCAGGTGATGATGAACTACTTAGGTAGGTACCTATTTGATGATGAACTACTTAGGTAGGTACCTATTTGATGATGAACTACTTAGGTAGGTACCTATTTGTTATGATACCTAAAAAGGAATAGGCTAGGCAGGTGATGATGAACTACTTAGGTAGGTACCTATTTGATGATGAACTACTTAGGTAGGTACCTATTGTTATGTACGGTATTAAGGTATCACATATAATAAGTACACGTTGTGAGGGTATGTCGAAATACTTTACAATAAACCAGTCTGCTTTGAATCTCTGTGTTTCATTGTCACGAACATATCATTGGCGACGAGAAAATTATTAATTATCTATTTTTACGCGTGTGTTTAAAGTTTCAACATGCCGATCGGAAAAGTCGAAGGTTTCCAAGTTGGAACCCAAAATTGGGACACTTATGTTCGTCGGATTAAACAGTTTATAATGTTAAACGACATCGAAGGTAAATTACACGTGGCTACGCTAGTGACGTTGGTCGGTTCGGAGTGTTATGATTTAATGTGCGATTTATGTTCACCGGATCAGCCAGAGGATAAGACTTTCGATGTGCTCGTTAAACTGGTGAAAGATCATCTGGAACCCGAGAGATCAGAAATAGCCGAAAGGCATATTTTCAGGCAGAGGAATTGTTTTGCCGATGCCCTGTCACGCCTCCCTCTTAGCTCGGTTAAAGAACGAGTACGAGAAGATGACGGCGAATGTAGCTATCTGAACTTTGTTGAAGAAAACTTTCCACTCAGTTTTAAGCAAATAAAAACAGAGACGGATAAGGACTCTCTTCTTAATAAAATAGTTGGTTATACAATGTTTGGGTGGCCGTTACAGGTTGGCATCGATCAAGAAAAACCATATTTTAATAGGAAAGATTCATTACACTTAGATCACGGATGTTTAGTGTGGGGTTACAGGATTGTTATACCTAAAGTGTTACGACAATCAATATTGCAAGAACTTCACGAGGGCCATCCGGGTATAGTCAAAATGAAACAGATAGCCCGCAACTATGTGTGGTGGGAGACTGTAGATAGGGATATTGAACGCATTTGTAGTGAGTGCGCGGCGTGCGTGTCGCAGCGCGCTCAACCTGCGCTAGCGCCGTTGCACTCATGGCCCTGGCCGGAGGAGCCGTGGTCACGATTAAACGTCGATTTTTTAGGTCCTCTACATAATCGATATTATTTAATAATAGTCGATGCTCACTCTAAGTGGATTGAAGTGGAACGAGTGAGCACCACTTCAGCAACAGTCGTTATTGATAGTTTCAGAAGGCTATTTGCTCGTTTTGGCATTCCAAAAAAAATTGTTAGCGATAATGGACCGCCGTTTTCATCCGCGGAATTAGGTATGTATTTTAAGCGTAACGGCATAAAACATTTGCTGGTCGCACCATATCATCCCACCAGTAACGGAGCCGCCGAGAACGCAGTACGCACTATAAAACGGGTATTAAAGAAGGCTTCACTAGAAAGTGTTAATGACAACACGGCTTTAAGTAAGTTCCTGTTTATGTATCGTAATACGGTGCATAGCACCACGGGGCGCGAGCCAGCAGTGGCGATGTTCGGGTGCCGACTGCGCGGCAGACTAGACCTATTGCGGCCGGACACGGGCGAGCTGGTGCGCGGCGCGCAGCTGGCGCACGAGCAGCGGGTGGCTGCGGCGCGTCCGCCACTGCGGCAAGCAGACATCGGCGATGCCGTAATCGTGCGGGATTATTCGAAACATAGGCAAAAGTGGGCAGAGGGTGTAGTGGTGCGACGCTCGGGGCCGGTTACGTACGCGATTAAAACCAATGACGGTCATCTTCATAAACGTCATATTGATCAGTTGTTGACAAAAGGCGTTAGCAAGTGTAGACGTTCTATTACGGGTCCCAGTCCAAGTGCGAATATGGAGTCAGCCGAACTCGAACCTAATACATCAATTGAACAAACACAAAGCACTTCATCGGTAGACTCCCCGCTTAATACATCACATGAGAGTAAAGGGAAATGCCAGAGGGATGAGTCAACTGAATTAGTAGTCACGGCAGTTAATAGTTCGCCACCGTCTACGTCATCGCCGATCATTGATAGTCGTTTACGCCGGAGAGCTGCCATAGATTGTGCTAAGAAGTTAAAAACTACAAAATAACAAGCAACCGCAATTTTATAATCTGTTTTAAATATAAGATACCTTAAATTTGTAGTATTTGTGGATTGACGTAATTGTGTGTTTTACATTGTAATATAGTATTACATAGGTTATAAGTTAATTTTCTTTTTCATATTCTTATTAGTAACTAGAGTGTGGCCGCGGTTTCACCCGCGTGTAATATGTATGTTTGTGTACCCTTTAATTAACAAACACTATAATTATAGACTTCACATTATTTTATAATAGGTAGGAAGGACTAGGAAAATCTTTTAGAATAATAATTTAGTTGTAATTACAGATTAAGAGGGGACAGTGTTATGTACGGTATTAAGGTATCACATATAATAAGTACACGTTGTGAGGGTATGTCGAAATACTTTACAATAAACCAGTCTGCTTTGAATCTCTGTGTTTCATTGTCACGAACATATCACCTATTTGTTATGATACCTAAAAAGGAATAGGCTAGGCAGGTGATGATGAACTACTTAGGTAGGTACCTATTTGATGATGAACTACTTAGGTAGGTACCTATTTGATGATGAACTACTTAGGTAGGTACCTATTTGTTATGATACCTAAAAAGGAATAGGCTAGGCAGGTGATGATGAACTACTTAGGTAGGTACCTATTTGATGATGAACTACTTAGGTAGGTACCTATTTGATGATGAACTACTTAGGTAGGTACCTATTTGTTATGATACCTAAAAATGAATAGGCTAGGCAGGTGATGATGAACTACTTAGGTAGGTACCTATTTGATGATGAACTACTTAGGTAGGTACCTATTTGATGATGAACTACTTAGGTAGGTACCTATTTGTTATGATACCTAAAAATGAATAGGCTAGGCAGGTGATGATGAACTACTTAGGTAGGTACCTATTTGATGATGAACTACTTAGGTAGGTACCTATTTGATGATGAACTACTTAGGTAGGTACCTATTTGATGATGAACTACTTAGGTAGGTACCTATTTGATGATGAACTACTTAGGTAGGTACCTATTTGATGATGAACTACTTAGGTAGGTACCTATTTGATGATGAACTACTTAGGTAGGTACCTATTTGATGATGAACTACTTAGGTAGGTACCTATTTGTTATGATACCTAAAAAGGAATAGGCTAGGCAGGTGATGATGAACTACTTAGGTAGGTACCTATTTGATGATGAACTACTTAGGTAGGTACCTATTTGATGATGAACTACTTAGGTAGGTACCTATTTGATGATGAACTACTTAGGTAGGTACCTATTTGATGATGAACTACTTAGGTAGGTACCTATTTGATGATGAACTACTTAGGTAGGTACCTATTTGATGATGAACTACTTAGGTAGGTACCTATTTGATGATGAACTACTTAGGTAGGTACCTATTTGATGATGAACTACTTAGGTAGGTACCTATTTGATGATGAACTACTTAGGTAGGTACCTATTTGATGATGAACTACTTAGGTAGGTACCTATTTGATGATGAACTACTTAGGTAGGTACCTATTTGTTATGATACCTAAAAAGGAATAGGCTAGGCAGGTGATGATGAACTACTTAGGTAGGTACCTATTTGATGATGAACTACTTAGGTAGGTACCTATTTGATGATGAACTACTTAGGTAGGTACCTATTTGTTATGATACCTAAAAATGAATAGGCTAGGCAGGTGATGATGAACTACTTAGGTAGGTACCTATTTGATGATGAACTACTTAGGTAGGTACCTATTTGATGATGAACTACTTAGGTAGGTACCTATTTGATGATGAACTACTTAGGTAGGTACCTATTTGTTATGATACCTAAAAAGGAATAGGCTAGGCAGGTGATGATGAACTACTTAGGTAGGTACCTATTTGATGATGAACTACTTAGGTAGGTACCTATTTGATGATGAACTACTTAGGTAGGTACCTACTTGTTATGATACCTAAAAAGGAATAGGCTAGGCAGGTGATGATGAACTACTTAGGTAGGTACCTATTTGATGATGAACTACTTAGGTAGGTACCTATTTGATGATGAACTACTTAGGTAGGTACCTACTTGTTATGATACCTAAAAAGGAATAGGCTAGGCAGGTGATGATGAACTACTTAGGTAGGTACCTATTTGATGATGAACTACTTAGGTAGGTACCTATTTGATGATGAACTACTTAGGTAGGTACCTATTTGTTATGATACCTAAAAAGGAATAGGCTAGGCAGGTGATGATGAACTACTTAGGTAGGTACCTATTTGATGATGAACTACTTAGGTAGGTACCTATTGTTATGTACGGTATTAAGGTATCACATATAATAAGTACACGTTGTGAGGGTATGTCGAAATACTTTACAATAAACCAGTCTGCTTTGAATCTCTGTGTTTCATTGTCACGAACATATCATTGGCGACGAGAAAATTATTAATTATCTATTTTTACGCGTGTGTTTAAAGTTTCAACATGCCGATCGGAAAAGTCGAAGGTTTCCAAGTTGGAACCCAAAATTGGGACACTTATGTTCGTCGGATTAAACAGTTTATAATGTTAAACGACATCGAAGGTAAATTACACGTGGCTACGCTAGTGACGTTGGTCGGTTCGGAGTGTTATGATTTAATGTGCGATTTATGTTCACCGGATCAGCCAGAGGATAAGACTTTCGATGTGCTCGTTAAACTGGTGAAAGATCATCTGGAACCCGAGAGATCAGAAATAGCCGAAAGGCATATTTTCAGGCAGAGGAATTGTTTTGCCGATGCCCTGTCACGCCTCCCTCTTAGCTCGGTTAAAGAACGAGTACGAGAAGATGACGGCGAATGTAGCTATCTGAACTTTGTTGAAGAAAACTTTCCACTCAGTTTTAAGCAAATAAAAACAGAGACGGATAAGGACTCTCTTCTTAATAAAATAGTTGGTTATACAATGTTTGGGTGGCCGTTACAGGTTGGCATCGATCAAGAAAAACCATATTTTAATAGGAAAGATTCATTACACTTAGATCACGGATGTTTAGTGTGGGGTTACAGGATTGTTATACCTAAAGTGTTACGACAATCAATATTGCAAGAACTTCACGAGGGCCATCCGGGTATAGTCAAAATGAAACAGATAGCCCGCAACTATGTGTGGTGGGAGACTGTAGATAGGGATATTGAACGCATTTGTAGTGAGTGCGCGGCGTGCGTGTCGCAGCGCGCTCAACCTGCGCTAGCGCCGTTGCACTCATGGCCCTGGCCGGAGGAGCCGTGGTCACGATTAAACGTCGATTTTTTAGGTCCTCTACATAATCGATATTATTTAATAATAGTCGATGCTCACTCTAAGTGGATTGAAGTGGAACGAGTGAGCACCACTTCAGCAACAGTCGTTATTGATAGTTTCAGAAGGCTATTTGCTCGTTTTGGCATTCCAAAAAAAATTGTTAGCGATAATGGACCGCCGTTTTCATCCGCGGAATTAGGTATGTATTTTAAGCGTAACGGCATAAAACATTTGCTGGTCGCACCATATCATCCCACCAGTAACGGAGCCGCCGAGAACGCAGTACGCACTATAAAACGGGTATTAAAGAAGGCTTCACTAGAAAGTGTTAATGACAACACGGCTTTAAGTAAGTTCCTGTTTATGTATCGTAATACGGTGCATAGCACCACGGGGCGCGAGCCAGCAGTGGCGATGTTCGGGTGCCGACTGCGCGGCAGACTAGACCTATTGCGGCCGGACACGGGCGAGCTGGTGCGCGGCGCGCAGCTGGCGCACGAGCAGCGGGTGGCTGCGGCGCGTCCGCCACTGCGGCAAGCAGACATCGGCGATGCCGTAATCGTGCGGGATTATTCGAAACATAGGCAAAAGTGGGCAGAGGGTGTAGTGGTGCGACGCTCGGGGCCGGTTACGTACGCGATTAAAACCAATGACGGTCATCTTCATAAACGTCATATTGATCAGTTGTTGACAAAAGGCGTTAGCAAGTGTAGACGTTCTATTACGGGTCCCAGTCCAAGTGCGAATATGGAGTCAGCCGAACTCGAACCTAATACATCAATTGAACAAACACAAAGCACTTCATCGGTAGACTCCCCGCTTAATACATCACATGAGAGTAAAGGGAAATGCCAGAGGGATGAGTCAACTGAATTAGTAGTCACGGCAGTTAATAGTTCGCCACCGTCTACGTCATCGCCGATCATTGATAGTCGTTTACGCCGGAGAGCTGCCATAGATTGTGCTAAGAAGTTAAAAACTACAAAATAACAAGCAACCGCAATTTTATAATCTGTTTTAAATATAAGATACCTTAAATTTGTAGTATTTGTGGATTGACGTAATTGTGTGTTTTACATTGTAATATAGTATTACATAGGTTATAAGTTAATTTTCTTTTTCATATTCTTATTAGTAACTAGAGTGTGGCCGCGGTTTCACCCGCGTGTAATATGTATGTTTGTGTACCCTTTAATTAACAAACACTATAATTATAGACTTCACATTATTTTATAATAGGTAGGAAGGACTAGGAAAATCTTTTAGAATAATAATTTAGTTGTAATTACAGATTAAGAGGGGACAGTGTTATGTACGGTATTAAGGTATCACATATAATAAGTACACGTTGTGAGGGTATGTCGAAATACTTTACAATAAACCAGTCTGCTTTGAATCTCTGTGTTTCATTGTCACGAACATATCACCTATTTGTTATGATACCTAAAAAGGAATAGGCTAGGCAGGTGATGATGAACTACTTAGGTAGGTACCTATTTGATGATGAACTACTTAGGTAGGTACCTATTTGATGATGAACTACTTAGGTAGGTACCTATTTGTTATGATACCTAAAAAGGAATAGGCTAGGCAGGTGATGATGAACTACTTAGGTAGGTACCTATTTGTTATGATACCTAAAAAGGAATAGGCTAGGCAGGTGATGATGAACTACTTAGGTAGGTACCTATTTGATGATGAACTACTTAGGTAGGTACCTATTTGATGATGAACTACTTAGGTAGGTACCTATTTGATGATGAACTACTTAGGTAGGTACCTATTTGTTATGATACCTAAAAAGGAATAGGCTAGGCAGGTGATGATGAACTACTTAGGTAGGTACCTATTTGATGATGAACTACTTAGGTAGGTACCTATTTGATGATGAACTACTTAGGTAGGTACCTATTTGATGATGAACTACTTAGGTAGGTACCTATTTGTTATGATACCTAAAAAGGAATAGGCTAGGCAGGTGATGATGAACTACTTAGGTAGGTACCTATTTGATGATGAACTACTTAGGTAGGTACCTATTTGATGATGAACTACTTAGGTAGGTACCTATTTGTTATGATACCTAAAAAGGAATAGGCTAGGCAGGTGATGATGAACTACTTAGGTAGGTACCTATTTGATGATGAACTACTTAGGTAGGTACCTACTTGTTATGATACCTAAAAAGGAATAGGCTAGGCAGGTGATGATGAACTACTTAGGTAGGTACCTATTTGATGATGAACTACTTAGGTAGGTACCTATTTGATGATGAACTACTTAGGTAGGTACCTATTTGTTATGATACCTAAAAAGGAATAGGCTAGGCAGGTGATGATGAACTACTTAGGTAGGTACCTATTTGATGATGAACTACTTAGGTAGGTACCTATTTGATGATGAACTACTTAGGTAGGTACCTATTTGTTATGATACCTAAAAAGGAATAGGCTAGGCAGGTGATGATGAACTACTTAGGTAGGTACCTATTTGATGATGAACTACTTAGGTAGGTACCTATTTGATGATGAACTACTTAGGTAGGTACCTATTTGTTATGATACCTAAAAAGGAATAGGCTAGGCAGGTGATGATGAACTACTTAGGTAGGTACCTATTTGATGATGAACTACTTAGGTAGGTACCTATTTGTTATGATACCTAAAAAGGAATAGGCTAGGCAGGTGATGATGAACTACTTAGGTAGGTACCTATTTGATGATGAACTACTTAGGTAGGTACCTATTTGTTATGATACCTAAAAAGGAATAGGCTAGGCAGGTGATGATGAACTACTTAGGTAGGTACCTATTTGATGATGAACTACTTAGGTAGGTACCTATTTGATGATGAACTACTTAGGTAGGTACCTATTTGTTATGATACCTAAAAAGGAATAGGCTAGGCAGGTGATGATGAACTACTTAGGTAGGTACCTATTTGATGATGAACTACTTAGGTAGGTACCTATTTGATGATGAACTACTTAGGTAGGTACCTACTTGTTATGATACCTAAAAAGGAATAGGCTAGGCAGGTGATGATGAACTACTTAGGTAGGTACCTATTTGATGATGAACTACTTAGGTAGGTACCTATTTGATGATGAACTACTTAGGTAGGTACCTATTTGATGATGAACTACTTAGGTAGGTACCTATTTGATGATGAACTACTTAGGTAGGTACCTATTTGATGATGAACTACTTAGGTAGGTACCTACTTGTTATGATACCTAAAAAGGAATAGGCTAGGCAGGTGATGATGAACTACTTAGGTAGGTACCTATTTGATGATGAACTACTTAGGTAGGTACCTATTTGATGATGAACTACTTAGGTAGGTACCTATTTGTTATGATACCTAAAAAGGAATAGGCTAGGCAGGTGATGATGAACTACTTAGGTAGGTACCTATTTGATGATGAACTACTTAGGTAGGTACCTATTGTTATGTACGGTATTAAGGTATCACATATAATAAGTACACGTTGTGAGGGTATGTCGAAATACTTTACAATAAACCAGTCTGCTTTGAATCTCTGTGTTTCATTGTCACGAACATATCATTGGCGACGAGAAAATTATTAATTATCTATTTTTACGCGTGTGTTTAAAGTTTCAACATGCCGATCGGAAAAGTCGAAGGTTTCCAAGTTGGAACCCAAAATTGGGACACTTATGTTCGTCGGATTAAACAGTTTATAATGTTAAACGACATCGAAGGTAAATTACACGTGGCTACGCTAGTGACGTTGGTCGGTTCGGAGTGTTATGATTTAATGTGCGATTTATGTTCACCGGATCAGCCAGAGGATAAGACTTTCGATGTGCTCGTTAAACTGGTGAAAGATCATCTGGAACCCGAGAGATCAGAAATAGCCGAAAGGCATATTTTCAGGCAGAGGAATTGTTTTGCCGATGCCCTGTCACGCCTCCCTCTTAGCTCGGTTAAAGAACGAGTACGAGAAGATGACGGCGAATGTAGCTATCTGAACTTTGTTGAAGAAAACTTTCCACTCAGTTTTAAGCAAATAAAAACAGAGACGGATAAGGACTCTCTTCTTAATAAAATAGTTGGTTATACAATGTTTGGGTGGCCGTTACAGGTTGGCATCGATCAAGAAAAACCATATTTTAATAGGAAAGATTCATTACACTTAGATCACGGATGTTTAGTGTGGGGTTACAGGATTGTTATACCTAAAGTGTTACGACAATCAATATTGCAAGAACTTCACGAGGGCCATCCGGGTATAGTCAAAATGAAACAGATAGCCCGCAACTATGTGTGGTGGGAGACTGTAGATAGGGATATTGAACGCATTTGTAGTGAGTGCGCGGCGTGCGTGTCGCAGCGCGCTCAACCTGCGCTAGCGCCGTTGCACTCATGGCCCTGGCCGGAGGAGCCGTGGTCACGATTAAACGTCGATTTTTTAGGTCCTCTACATAATCGATATTATTTAATAATAGTCGATGCTCACTCTAAGTGGATTGAAGTGGAACGAGTGAGCACCACTTCAGCAACAGTCGTTATTGATAGTTTCAGAAGGCTATTTGCTCGTTTTGGCATTCCAAAAAAAATTGTTAGCGATAATGGACCGCCGTTTTCATCCGCGGAATTAGGTATGTATTTTAAGCGTAACGGCATAAAACATTTGCTGGTCGCACCATATCATCCCACCAGTAACGGAGCCGCCGAGAACGCAGTACGCACTATAAAACGGGTATTAAAGAAGGCTTCACTAGAAAGTGTTAATGACAACACGGCTTTAAGTAAGTTCCTGTTTATGTATCGTAATACGGTGCATAGCACCACGGGGCGCGAGCCAGCAGTGGCGATGTTCGGGTGCCGACTGCGCGGCAGACTAGACCTATTGCGGCCGGACACGGGCGAGCTGGTGCGCGGCGCGCAGCTGGCGCACGAGCAGCGGGTGGCTGCGGCGCGTCCGCCACTGCGGCAAGCAGACATCGGCGATGCCGTAATCGTGCGGGATTATTCGAAACATAGGCAAAAGTGGGCAGAGGGTGTAGTGGTGCGACGCTCGGGGCCGGTTACGTACGCGATTAAAACCAATGACGGTCATCTTCATAAACGTCATATTGATCAGTTGTTGACAAAAGGCGTTAGCAAGTGTAGACGTTCTATTACGGGTCCCAGTCCAAGTGCGAATATGGAGTCAGCCGAACTCGAACCTAATACATCAATTGAACAAACACAAAGCACTTCATCGGTAGACTCCCCGCTTAATACATCACATGAGAGTAAAGGGAAATGCCAGAGGGATGAGTCAACTGAATTAGTAGTCACGGCAGTTAATAGTTCGCCACCGTCTACGTCATCGCCGATCATTGATAGTCGTTTACGCCGGAGAGCTGCCATAGATTGTGCTAAGAAGTTAAAAACTACAAAATAACAAGCAACCGCAATTTTATAATCTGTTTTAAATATAAGATACCTTAAATTTGTAGTATTTGTGGATTGACGTAATTGTGTGTTTTACATTGTAATATAGTATTACATAGGTTATAAGTTAATTTTCTTTTTCATATTCTTATTAGTAACTAGAGTGTGGCCGCGGTTTCACCCGCGTGTAATATGTATGTTTGTGTACCCTTTAATTAACAAACACTATAATTATAGACTTCACATTATTTTATAATAGGTAGGAAGGACTAGGAAAATCTTTTAGAATAATAATTTAGTTGTAATTACAGATTAAGAGGGGACAGTGTTATGTACGGTATTAAGGTATCACATATAATAAGTACACGTTGTGAGGGTATGTCGAAATACTTTACAATAAACCAGTCTGCTTTGAATCTCTGTGTTTCATTGTCACGAACATATCACCTATTTGTTATGATACCTAAAAAGGAATAGGCTAGGCAGGTGATGATGAACTACTTAGGTAGGTACCTATTTGATGATGAACTACTTAGGTAGGTACCTATTTGATGATGAACTACTTAGGTAGGTACCTATTTGTTATGATACCTAAAAAGGAATAGGCTAGGCAGGTGATGATGAACTACTTAGGTAGGTACCTATTTGATGATGAACTACTTAGGTAGGTACCTATTTGATGATGAACTACTTAGGTAGGTACCTATTTGTTATGATACCTAAAAATGAATAGGCTAGGCAGGTGATGATGAACTACTTAGGTAGGTACCTATTTGATGATGAACTACTTAGGTAGGTACCTATTTGATGATGAACTACTTAGGTAGGTACCTATTTGTTATGATACCTAAAAATGAATAGGCTAGGCAGGTGATGATGAACTACTTAGGTAGGTACCTATTTGATGATGAACTACTTAGGTAGGTACCTATTTGATGATGAACTACTTAGGTAGGTACCTATTTGATGATGAACTACTTAGGTAGGTACCTATTTGATGATGAACTACTTAGGTAGGTACCTATTTGATGATGAACTACTTAGGTAGGTACCTATTTGATGATGAACTACTTAGGTAGGTACCTATTTGATGATGAACTACTTAGGTAGGTACCTATTTGTTATGATACCTAAAAATGAATAGGCTAGGCAGGTGATGATGAACTACTTAGGTAGGTACCTATTTGATGATGAACTACTTAGGTAGGTACCTATTTGATGATGAACTACTTAGGTAGGTACCTATTTGATGATGAACTACTTAGGTAGGTACCTATTTGATGATGAACTACTTAGGTAGGTACCTATTTGATGATGAACTACTTAGGTAGGTACCTATTTGATGATGAACTACTTAGGTAGGTACCTATTTGATGATGAACTACTTAGGTAGGTACCTATTTGATGATGAACTACTTAGGTAGGTACCTATTTGTTATGATACCTAAAAAGGAATAGGCTAGGCAGGTGATGATGAACTACTTAGGTAGGTACCTATTTGATGATGAACTACTTAGGTAGGTACCTATTTGATGATGAACTACTTAGGTAGGTACCTATTTGTTATGATACCTAAAAATGAATAGGCTAGGCAGGTGATGATGAACTACTTAGGTAGGTACCTATTTGATGATGAACTACTTAGGTAGGTACCTATTTGATGATGAACTACTTAGGTAGGTACCTATTTGATGATGAACTACTTAGGTAGGTACCTATTTGTTATGATACCTAAAAAGGAATAGGCTAGGCAGGTGATGATGAACTACTTAGGTAGGTACCTATTTGATGATGAACTACTTAGGTAGGTACCTATTTGATGATGAACTACTTAGGTAGGTACCTACTTGTTATGATACCTAAAAAGGAATAGGCTAGGCAGGTGATGATGAACTACTTAGGTAGGTACCTATTTGATGATGAACTACTTAGGTAGGTACCTATTTGATGATGAACTACTTAGGTAGGTACCTACTTGTTATGATACCTAAAAAGGAATAGGCTAGGCAGGTGATGATGAACTACTTAGGTAGGTACCTATTTGATGATGAACTACTTAGGTAGGTACCTATTTGATGATGAACTACTTAGGTAGGTACCTATTTGTTATGATACCTAAAAAGGAATAGGCTAGGCAGGTGATGATGAACTACTTAGGTAGGTACCTATTTGATGATGAACTACTTAGGTAGGTACCTATTTGATGATGAACTACTTAGGTAGGTACCTATTTGTTATGATACCTAAAAAGGAATAGGCTAGGCAGGTGATGATGAACTACTTAGGTAGGTACCTATTTGATGATGAACTACTTAGGTAGGTACCTATTTGATGATGAACTACTTAGGTAGGTACCTATTTGTTATGATACCTAAAAAGGAATAGGCTAGGCAGGTGATGATGAACTACTTAGGTAGGTACCTATTTGATGATGAACTACTTAGGTAGGTACCTATTTGTTATGATACCTAAAAAGGAATAGGCTAGGCAGGTGATGATGAACTACTTAGGTAGGTACCTATTTGATGATGAACTACTTAGGTAGGTACCTATTTGATGATGAACTACTTAGGTAGGTACCTATTTGTTATGATACCTAAAAAGGAATAGGCTAGGCAGGTGATGATGAACTACTTAGGTAGGTACCTATTTGATGATGAACTACTTAGGTAGGTACCTATTTGATGATGAACTACTTAGGTAGGTACCTATTTGATGATGAACTACTTAGGTAGGTACCTATTTGTTATGATACCTAAAAAGGAATAGGCTAGGCAGGTGATGATGAACTACTTAGGTAGGTACCTATTTGATGATGAACTACTTAGGTAGGTACCTATTTGATGATGAACTACTTAGGTAGGTACCTATTTGATGATGAACTACTTAGGTAGGTACCTATTTGTTATGATACCTAAAAAGGAATAGGCTAGGCAGGTGATGATGAACTACTTAGGTAGGTACCTATTTGATGATGAACTACTTAGGTAGGTACCTATTTGTTATGATACCTAAAAAGGAATAGGCTAGGCAGGTGATGATGAACTACTTAGGTAGGTACCTATTTGATGATGAACTACTTAGGTAGGTACCTATTTGATGATGAACTACTTAGGTAGGTACCTATTTGTTATGATACCTAAAAAGGAATAGGCTAGGCAGGTGATGATGAACTACTTAGGTAGGTACCTATTTGATGATGAACTACTTAGGTAGGTACCTATTTGATGATGAACTACTTAGGTAGGTACCTATTTGATGATGAACTACTTAGGTAGGTACCTATTTGATGATGAACTACTTAGGTAGGTACCTATTTGTTATGATACCTAAAAAGGAATAGGCTAGGCAGGTGATGATGAACTACTTAGGTAGGTACCTATTTGATGATGAACTACTTAGGTAGGTACCTATTTGATGATGAACTACTTAGGTAGGTACCTATTTGTTATGATACCTAAAAAGGAATAGGCTAGGCAGGTGATGATGAACTACTTAGGTAGGTACCTATTTGATGATGAACTACTTAGGTAGGTACCTATTTGATGATGAACTACTTAGGTAGGTACCTATTTGATGATGAACTACTTAGGTAGGTACCTATTTGTTATGATACCTAAAAAGGAATAGGCTAGGCAGGTGATGATGAACTACTTAGGTAGGTACCTATTTGATGATGAACTACTTAGGTAGGTACCTATTTGATGATGAACTACTTAGGTAGGTACCTATTTGATGATGAACTACTTAGGTAGGTACCTACTTGTTATGATACCTAAAAAGGAATAGGCTAGGCAGGTGATGATGAACTACTTAGGTAGGTACCTATTTGATGATGAACTACTTAGGTAGGTACCTATTTGATGATGAACTACTTAGGTAGGTACCTATTTGATGATGAACTACTTAGGTAGGTACCTATTTGTTATGATACCTAAAAAGGAATAGGCTAGGCAGGTGATGATGAACTACTTAGGTAGGTACCTATTTGATGATGAACTACTTAGGTAGGTACCTATTTGATGATGAACTACTTAGGTAGGTACCTATTTGTTATGATACCTAAAAAGGAATAGGCTAGGCAGGTGATGATGAACTACTTAGGTAGGTACCTATTTGATGATGAACTACTTAGGTAGGTACCTATTTGATGATGAACTACTTAGGTAGGTACCTATTTGTTATGATACCTAAAAAGGAATAGGCTAGGCAGGTGATGATGAACTACTTAGGTAGGTACCTATTTGATGATGAACTACTTAGGTAGGTACCTATTTGATGATGAACTACTTAGGTAGGTACCTATTTGTTATGATACCTAAAAAGGAATAGGCTAGGCAGGTGATGATGAACTACTTAGGTAGGTACCTATTTGATGATGAACTACTTAGGTAGGTACCTACTTGTTATGATACCTAAAAAGGAATAGGCTAGGCAGGTGATGATGAACTACTTAGGTAGGTACCTATTTGATGATGAACTACTTAGGTAGGTACCTATTTGATGATGAACTACTTAGGTAGGTACCTATTTGTTATGATACCTAAAAAGGAATAGGCTAGGCAGGTGATGATGAACTACTTAGGTAGGTACCTATTTGATGATGAACTACTTAGGTAGGTACCTATTTGATGATGAACTACTTAGGTAGGTACCTATTTGTTATGATACCTAAAAAGGAATAGGCTAGGCAGGTGATGATGAACTACTTAGGTAGGTACCTATTTGATGATGAACTACTTAGGTAGGTACCTATTTGTTATGATACCTAAAAAGGAATAGGCTAGGCAGGTGATGATGAACTACTTAGGTAGGTACCTATTTGATGATGAACTACTTAGGTAGGTACCTATTTGATGATGAACTACTTAGGTAGGTACCTATTTGTTATGATACCTAAAAAGGAATAGGCTAGGCAGGTGATGATGAACTACTTAGGTAGGTACCTATTTGATGATGAACTACTTAGGTAGGTACCTATTTGATGATGAACTACTTAGGTAGGTACCTATTTGTTATGATACCTAAAAAGGAATAGGCTAGGCAGGTGATGATGAACTACTTAGGTAGGTACCTATTTGATGATGAACTACTTAGGTAGGTACCTATTTGATGATGAACTACTTAGGTAGGTACCTATTTGTTATGATACCTAAAAAGGAATAGGCTAGGCAGGTGATGATGAACTACTTAGGTAGGTACCTATTTGATGATGAACTACTTAGGTAGGTACCTATTTGATGATGAACTACTTAGGTAGGTACCTATTTGTTATGATACCTAAAAAGGAATAGGCTAGGCAGGTGATGATGAACTACTTAGGTAGGTACCTATTTGATGATGAACTACTTAGGTAGGTACCTATTTGCATGTTTTGTTAAAGCGGATATTTGTTGTATGTTTTATTTACACGTCAACGATGTGTTGCTGTTTATGCAGTGGCATGTTTTAAGGGGCAATGTAGCTGGTGGGGTTGCTTAACTTTTAATCTATTATTATTATAAACAAACCATACGAACCATCGGTTGAGTTAAATCAAATCAAATAATTTATTCGCATAGAACGAGGTAAGTATTGTACAATAAAGTTGTTATAAAATATATAGTGAGCCGGGTATAATCTGCCTGAGTTTTGGCATGCAAAATTTAACAAATAGGTAATGTCACTGTCAATGTATAAGGTCATGAGCCAAACTATAAAATAGTTAGTAAATTAATAAATAATTTTTAATCGTGCACAAAAGTGTTTCAAATAATGTTAATCTATCTAATCTAATCGAATACCTATAAACGAGCAATTATTGCATATATGTATGTATATATAATCTCAGAAACGGCTCCAACGATTTTCATGAAATTTAGTAGGCAGAGGGTTTCGGGAGCGATAAATCGATCTAGCTAGGTTTCATTTTTAGAAAAAGAAAAAAAATATGGCGAGCAACCACAGAGCAATCACTGAACCACAGTGTCAATAATTAGCTACTGTTTTTTTTTTTGGGTGGGAAATCATCAAATAACTTCTCCCGCTCTGGGTGGAGCGGGAGGGCGTGTCAGACTTTTACTGACTAAAACCCACTCATGTTCCCTCAGTTGCCTGTGTGCCAGGGGCCGCGGTATCTCTTTCGAACAACCCGCAGCCCTGGCAGGCATCGGCCCTTGCGGAACCCACCATTTGGTGCTGACATCTCTTTGAGGCGCGCGTGGAACACAACGCGCCGTCGACTCGGGCTTGGTGCTTACCGGACAGCGAGCTACCCATTACTCGCCGTCCGCAAGCCCGCGCCTACGGTGGCCGGGAATCAGCCTGGAATTCCCGACGCCCAGGGCGTCTCCCGTGGCGACTACGGCCGTGAGGGCGCATATACTGCCTTTCCCTCACGTGCGCCGCCTCCCTTTTCGCGAGTATTACTGCTTCGCAGAAGGAGGTGACGGCTAACCATTCACTCTCGCTCCGTACCATGGCCTGCACCAGGGCCGGACGCGGGAGATCGCCGCCGCCGATCGCCTCCACGAGGACACGGCGGTGCTCTGCCCAAGCCGGGCAGACCGCCACCGTATGCTCCACCGTGTCCTCAGGGCGATCTTCGCAATGGAAACACCTGGGCGTTTCCTCCCGCCTTATGCGAAACAGGAACTTCCCAAAACAACCGTGTCCGGTGAAGACCTGCGTCAGGCGGAAGGTGAGGACGCCATGACGCCTCTCAAGCCACTCCTCAAAGAGGGGACTTACCGCCGCTATCGTGGCGTGCCCATACTTGTTAAGAGCGTTTATTCCAGGGGGCTGGCAACGGCGCATTTATAGCAGTTTTTCGTGATTATTTCATTAAATACAAACAAAAGTAAAAAAAAAAATCAGTCGTGCACTAGCCATGCACACATTAGTATATTAAGTAATGTAGTTCATTTCTTAGGTGTGTTATATTTGCACAACGAACATATATGTAATTGCGCTCGCTGATCTTCGAGAACAGTCGAGTAAGATCTCGAAGTAATGGCAAAACCTTTGTATACTGTAGGTACAAATAACGTAAATATACCGTATTTCTATCTATCGTCCACCGTGCCAGCTATGTTATAAATTTAATTATTTCTAAAAGGAAAACCAGCTACGTGCTTAAAAAGGAAATAGGAAAAATCTATTAAAATTTCATATTGGATGGACATCCGCGCTCAATAATGTATCGTGATCATTATGTATATTCCTGTCGGTGATGTTTAAGTATCACTAGTACCTATTACAGTAGGTATTTGACCACCAGAGATAGTTTGCTTTGATTCAATGATGTGTTGATGAGTTAACAAAAAAATATAATCAGACGATCTGGGCTTGAATAAAAAAAAAACAACCGACTTCTGAAAAAACACTGTTAACTGAAAAATAACTTTAATTTCGGAAATCGGTGACTTTGAATATGTATATTTTTTTTTGTCACCGCCTTCCGAAATTAATTTGAAAAGTTTTTATTTTTCACTTTTTAGTTATAGTAGGTACCTACATACTCCAAACTAATTCAAAATTTAATCATCCTTAGGGTCAAAACAATGCACATTTATGCAATAGCAGCAATCGCGGTTCATTTGCTGTAATTTCTGAAGAGTTGCGTCGTCTGTCTCCGAAACTCATCATCAGATCTATATGCATTTCGGAATAAACCCCTTTCGAACAAAAATAATAATTTGTAAATCCATTTAAACATGACGGAGTTACGCCCGAACATACATTAAAAAAAATATATAAACATGTTGGATTAATAACCTCCTTCTTTTTGAAGTCGGTTAAAAGCTGCCGTCAGTAGGTATATGGTTCCATGAGGTGCCGGACGTAAAGAATAGCATCATCCATCTCTTCCCGGGGTGTCGTAGGGTAGGAGGCGACTAAGGGAAGTCCCTTATTCGCCTATTATAGTCGCTTATTCTCTAGTAAGTACTAGAGAATGAGCAGCAGCGTTCCCTATGCATTTTACCACCATACTGCGATCGCCAACCCGCCTGCCAAGCGTGGCGATTATGGCAAGCCCCCCCAAATTGGGAGAGGCCTATGTTCAGCTGTGGACGTCTTCCGGCTGAAATGATGATGATGATGAAGTATATATGAATCTTGTTTACGTATTTATTTCTATTGCACACTGAAAGCTGGAAAACGCTATAAAATACTGAGGTCTATCTATGTGTATAGCCTTGGCCGTTTACATACCTACGTCGCTATTACTATTCTGATATTTAAATTTCAACTCACAAAATAGATCGGGAAACGTTCGTACAATCATATCGTTATTGACGTTGACGTTATGTTAAAATGATTGTAAGTCAAAAACGTTAACACCTAACCTAAAATACGATATTTAATAAATTAGAATACCTATTTAGAGCGATAACTGCAGAGCGTCGTCTCTGTCAGTGTTTCCGGACTTAGCTGAATGTTACCTTCTGGTAGAGGAAGGGCCTCGTGAGCGCGAGGTACCGCTCCAGCGCCATGGTGACGGCGATGCACACCGAGCCGATGCCGAACACGCGAAGCACGACGCGCGTGGCGCAGTACGCGCGCGTCGTGCCCACGCCCGCCACGTGCTCGCCCACCAGCATCGCGCACATCATGCCCACCTGCCACACAGACAAAAGTTTATGTACCTGTTGAATCATACGTTATTATCATCTTTGGCAGCCCTGTCCTGCTTGCGCCTGTCCTGCCTGCCCCTGTCCTGCCTGCCCCGCCCACTGCTGGGTAGAGGCCTTTTACCTTTTGTAGTGCGAAATTAATAAGAGTGAAATCCTCCTCAACAAAAGAAATGCGAAAGTGTGTTCTTGAGGACTCACTTTCGTTTCTGTTCAGGTCATACGCCGCTGAGTCTGTATGGTTAGGTCAAATAAGTGTATGTATAATAGGTAATAACCAGAGATCGGACATTCGGATGCATATTCACCTAAAGTTGAGATATTGGCTAACATGGAATGCGCTTTTGTATCGAAAAAGTCTTAATTTAGGTAAGTAATTTGTTTATTTTTTGTTTAAACTAATACAAACCACCCCTCCTCCAGTACATACACATATTTGTATCGGGTTAAACATTAATTTTAAATTAATACACATCTGAATAGTTATGCAATCCAAGAATCCTGGGGTTTTTAAATAAACATTACAAATAATTTATAAAGCCGCTTCCATACTTTCATAGCTAAAAGTCAAAGTCAAAGTCAAAGCATTTATTTCAAATAGGCACTTAAAAGGCACTTTTGAACGTCAACATTTACATTAAAATAGAATTGATTCCTTCCAAAATGTAGTTTCGTATGGAGAAGAATGGGCAAGAAACTCCACCGTTACTCTTTTAAAATGTTTCAAGTACAATATTTATATTCATTATATGATTATGTGTGAAAACGATGCATCCAGAATAAAATTACCATACCAAAATGGGTAAAAAGAATCAAATTGAAGCAGATAAATCAATTCTGTGATAGATACATGGTGTTCACACATTTACAAACATTGTAAAAGTAAGTATAGGTATGATTTTCCTACAATATTAACAAGTAATGAGTCAGTGTGTGAGTTAAAGTAATCATTGAGTGTAAATCAATGTCATAAATATAATTAATTATACAATTCAATTAGCAACCAGTTTGATTTTGTCTAGACTCTAGATTGTCCTATGGCGCAGGACCAGCATGTTTCCAAGCATTCTTATCTTGGATATAATCCTCTAATTTGTAATACGCTAGTTTATAAAGTTTACTTATATTGTGAGCTTTAAATTTCCTTTCATTTAATTGCAATATATTTTGTTGTAACATTTAACACAGTACCCCTTAAAAGATGTATGTACTTTAGCTAATCTGAAAAATGGTTGATCTATTTTGTCTTTGTTTCTAGTATTAAAATTATGTCTATCACTTATTTTATTAAAAAGATGTAGATTTTTTCTTACATACATAATATTTTCATAAATGTATTGGCAAGGTACCGTCATAATATTAATCCTTTTAAACAGTTCCCTGAGGGATTCGCGGCGACGTAGATTATAAATGGCTCTGACAGCTCTCTTTTGCAAAATAAAGATGGATTCAATGTCAGCGGCCCGACCCCACAGTAAAATGCCATACGACATAATGCTGTGGAAGTAGCTAAAATAGACCAATCGCGCGGTTTCTACATCTGTTAACTGTCTGATCTTTCTAACAGCATAAGCGGCCGAGCTTAGCCGCCCCGCAAGAGATGTTATATGAGCTCCCCATTGTAATTTCTCGTCTAGCGTGATTCCCAGGAACACCGTTTGATTAACAAATTCCAGTTTTTCTCCATTCAATATGATGTCACATTCGCTACTTCTAACATTTGGTAATTTAAATCTAATGCATTTGGTTTTTGTGCCATTTAGTAACAAATTATTTACCGTAAACCAATCTTGGACCTGAACAATAGAGTTATTAACGTCGTCAAGATTTTGTGAACGTCGGTCTATTTTAAATATCAATGATGTGTCATCTGCAAATAACACCATCTTCGGTTGATTTAGAAGTAAATAGGGTAAATCATTAATGTAAACTAAAAAGAGGAATGGACCCAATATTGAACCTTGAGGAACGCCCATTGCCATTTCAGACCCTAATGAGTTTACGCCGTTTACTTGAACTTTAACTTTTCTGTCTTTCAGGTATGATCTTAGTAAATTAAGAGCTGTATTTCTAACCCCATAGTGCTCCAGTTTCAGCAGAAGTGTCTCATGATTTACGCAATCGAACGCCTTGGAGAGGTCGCAAAAGATTCCAATGGCATCTTTTGTTTCTTCCCAGGCGTTAAAAATGTTCTTTATTAGGGTGACACCAGCGTCGGTGGTACAACGCCCTTTGGTGAAACCGTACTGCTGTTCATGAAAGATGGCAGTTTTATTAAAGTGACGTAACATTTGATTGAGAATCAACTTTTCAAACACCTTACTGAGAACTGGCAGAATTGACACAGGCCTATAATTGTTAGGTTCTTTACTATCACCGGATTTGAATAACGGAACTACTTTACTATGTTTCATGAGATCCGGGAAGACTCCTTGGTCTACACTGGTGTTAAATATGAAAGCTAAATAGGGCGCAATGGTTTCGATAATAGCACTACAGACTTTTACAGACATTCCCCAAAGATCTTCTGTTGATTTAATTTTAAGATCTTTGAAAGCTTTTATAACAGCTTGGGGGTTGGTATGCTGAAACCTGAACTCCAAGGAGCATGCCCTTACATTCTTTCTGAGTAAGTCAGCAGAACGCGCGGGTGAGGAATTTAAAGCTTCAGTAGTTTTAACAGGAATATTAGCGAAAATTTTTTCAAATTCCTGAGCTATTTCTACATCTGAGTTGATGGAGCCATTTGTAGTATCTAAATTAAATTCAGTATTACGCTGTTTTTTTCTACCTGTTTCATTATTTATTATTTGCCAGGTCGTTTTTATTTTATCATCAGCTGATTTTATTTTATTGCTAATATATAGTGCTTTAACTAATTTGCAAACAATTTTAAAAGTTTTTGAATATTTTGAAACATACTGATCAAAGCTTGTATTATTCATTTGTTGCTTTAGACCATAAAGTTCAAAAAGTTTTTCCCTGCTTTTACGAATACCTGGAGTAGCCCAATCACTAAATAAGAACGTTGTGCAAATAGTTTTAGTCTTTAGTGGGAAAATGTTATTAATGCGTGTTTAATAGAGAGAAGAACTCGGCGTAGAACTCATTTGGGTCACATACATTATTGAAACTCTGAACACATAATGTACTGGCTAAAGAATTATTAAATTTCTCTAAATTTTACTTGTCATTGGCCTGAACCTAATTTGATTTTTTTGTAAAAGCATGTAGGAGCAAAAAGTTATTGTTTGTCCACTGTGATCAGATGGCAACTTATTTACAATTTGTTTGTGTAAATAATCACAGTTACAAAAAATATAATCAATACAAGTGGCAGAAGAAGCTGTCACTCGGGTTTTTTTTTTTTTTTTTGGGCTTTGGCTTCGCACGGTTTGTGCATTTAGCCAGTGTCAAGTAATTTTTCTTTTCGATCAAGTAAATGGACCGATATCGGGCACGAAGTTACATAAAAGTCATAGTCGTCTTTAATCAGTCAAGTCAAAGTTATTGTAAAGCGGTAGCAACTTTACAACAACCTAACATGAGTTTTTGGGGGAACACGAAAAGTCCACGTTAGTCACTTATTTTCACCTTCACTACACTTGTGCACACACATGTAACTAAATTGAATAATTCACTACCAAAATTATACAATTTAATTCGCTATTTCACTAAATTTCATGAAAATGAAAATTCGTGCGACATGTTCCAACCCGATCCCGCCAAAAAAAAAGCGTCACTCGGGTTGGTTCATTGAAAACATTTGACAGATCAAATGACCTAAATAGACTTAATAATCTGACAGTATTTGAGTTATTTTCTAGTAAATTAATATTAAAATCACCACATATAACTATTGACTTACTACTAGTACTAAGTTTCTTTAACACATCTTCCATTACAGAATCAAACACAGATAGATTCTGGTAACTTGGAGGTCTGTAAACGCATACTATAACATGCTTATCAAGCTCAACACAGGACAATTCAATGGTGTGTTCAACAGACAGCCCGATGATGTCTTTTCGTTCTTTTGATTTAATGGAATTTTTAACTAATATTAAAGAACCCGCCATGTATCATACGTTTACGGCTGAAATAGCTAACTACACAATAATTTTCATAGTTAATTGACATTAATTGATGATCTTTTAACCAATGTTCTGTTAAACAAATTACATCAAACTTGGTATTTTCCAAAAACAATTCTATTTCAAGCAATTTAGAAGAGCAACCTTGGATATTTTGGTTAAACAATTTTAAAGTATGTTGCACTCCTTTTGGTTTTTTATTATTATGAGTAAAATTGCCGGAAGATACTTTTTTATTATTCTCTAACAATAATTGGTTATTTGAAGGGGTAACTTCCGTTGTCTTGCAAACTAGTTTAAACAGTTATCTGAAGCAACCTCCACCACTACAACTGAAGTGTCTAAAATGTCCATATGAGTTCCAGCAGAAAGAAAATACTCTCTCTGATTGGTACTGGCCCCCATAGATGTTGGTATAATAGGTGGATCCTCCTTCGTACAACTGAACGATTCATAATTCGTATCTATGTTGTTAGTATAACTAGACAACACAGACTTGTCACTAATACTAGTATTTGTTATATTAGCTATAACCTCGTTAATATTATATGCTATCAACATAGCAATCATTTGTCTAAAAATGATCTGGTAATAAGAGATGAGAATCTAATGAACTCTTTATGTATTATTGTAGCTTTAATAAAAACACTTTCATAAACTCGGGTCATCGTGATGTCTTCATTACGAAAGTAAAGTACTACTTAACGATTCAGGGATAATAAGCATGACAAGCATAATAGAAAATAGAAATAGAAAATAGAAAATATTTATTGTCCAGGTAATACAGTAAGCTTAAATAGATTAACAACAAGTTGAGACGACATATGAGTAGCTTAAATACTACCTACAGCTAGTTACAAATATTATTTGCCAGTGAACCCCAAACTAGACAGTTAGTCTGTATCTTGGGGTTCAGGATACGAATACAACAGTGGAGACTAGAGAGGTGCTTTCAAGTATGGTATTTTATGAGTCTATGTATGTGTAACGTTTGTGTAGTGTCTGGCGTGTGTGTGGGGTGTGTGTGTGGTGTGTGTATGTGGCGTAAAATGTGTGTGTGTAAGTGTGTATTTTGTTCCCCATACAATATACTTCGTTTGATTCAGTGTCAGGTCAGGGTCGTTATATTAATTGTTCCGAGTCATCATAACCAGTAATATGCAGCATTTTCTTAACAATTTTTTTGCATTCGAATGACGTAGTGTTTTTAATTTCGCAGAGTTTGCAGACTTTATTGTACGTATTAATGAGATACATGCTTATATTCTTTATTCTATCAATTTAATAACAGCTGTAAAAGTTATCACAGTTACAATCTATCACTACCCAGTGGCAGAGAAGTACTACCATCTAGCAGCATAATACGTGTTTCTGACGCCAACCATGCTTTGCAGCAAGTAAAAGTAACGGAACAGACTTAAATAATGTAGCCCAGTGTAAATGTGTGTAATATAGTGGAGTGCCACTGGTATCCGGTTGTATACGGTGCTGTGGTCGGAGGACATTCGTTGGAATGGTAAAACTTTGTCACAGTTTCGATACGGTTAGCTAACTGGTTGCTTTAGAACAAATAGTTACGGCTATGGTGATCTGCCAGGGGTGCGGGTTGTTCGAAAGAGATACCGCGGCCCCTGGCACACAGGCAACTGAGGGTACACGGGTGGGTTTTAGTCAGTAAAACTCTGACACGCCCTCCTGCTCCACCCAGAGCGGGAGAACTTATTTGATGAGCTCCCACCCAAAAACAATAATCAGCTATGGTGATAAAGAGCTCCATGTGATGGTAGGTACATACAACTAACTGTTAATAGTAAACTTCGGAACGTTTTGCGATTAGATCCTACTAATGTTATAAATATGAAAGTTTGTATGTTTGGATATTTAGATGTTGGGATGTTTGTTTATCTATTTAAGATCATGGAGCACTTACAGTTAATAAAAACAGACAGAAAAAAGGAAACTATAGTCACCAGAATTACAAATCCTCACATATAGACGCATTATAATAATAGTTTATGGTGTGAGCACAAAAACAAAGATAAAATAAACACACACATCGCTTAATAAATAGAGAAGTAATGTAAATACTAAGTTTGCAATTATATGACTAAAACAATAGACAAAATGATAAAAAACAAATAACCAACCCCTACTTAAAAAAATTAAGGCCAGGGTGTGCGATTCTCCATACAAATGTATTCCCCTTTTTTCTTCCTGAATAATGCCTCTAGAGTATTTTTTTTTCTTCTTAAAATCAAGGTCTGCTGTAAACACATCCCTGTCAATTTTTTTTTTCAGCAACTAATTAGTAAAGAAAATATGACCCCCTAAAAATTACAAAAAATGCCCTGTTTTTACTGCCGTGATTAGAGGACTACCAGATAAATTAGAAAAGTTTTTAACATAATTTTTTTTTATAGAAACCTAAACATACTCTTTCTTAAAATGTTAATGTAAAAAATAATTGAATCGGCTCAATTTTCGAGGAGAAAAAGGGGAATACGAAACGGCGATCTTGTCAAGATTTTTGTGATAATTTCGGTCTGAGCTGCAGCTGTCCCTATCACACACTACGGGGGCAGACTTACTGACAGTGCGACGGCAATAATTTCTTCAAATACCTATTTTTCAAATTCCTCGCAGGCCGCGAATTCACACTAATTGTGAATGGATCAAAATTATATTCCTTGCATATATCATTGCGCGCACATTATAACTGTTCGGCCTATAATTCGAAGATGTATGAGGTACACGTATGGGTGGATTAAAACGAAGCGGCTTACTTGGCACATTAAATTAAATAAATTGATGCAAAATAATTACTATTCGTATCCGTTTGCATTTATGTTGTATATAACCTACGATCTGGCTTCGGAAGCGTTCCCCTTACGCACTGTATAATATTAGATTAAGTATCACAATGTATACAATCTAAAGGTTTGTGGTTTATATGTTTTTTTTGGTAATTGCTACCTACCTGGCATATGTTCAAACGTACCAAACTATATCTATACATATATCGGTATAGCATATCGAAATTTAGAAATTTCGGCTTTGTTACTCATACCTTGCAAGCTTTGGAAAGGATCTCTCAGACATAGAGACCCTTTCCAAAGCTGGATGTGTGTGTCACATATACGCCCGGATACTGTTTAGTACATATAATGCGTTCTATCTATACACCCAAAGTCTGGAAAACCTTGCCTGTGTCAGTTTCATACTACCCGTCTACGTTCAAAACAAGACTAGGTGCTCGTAACGCATCGCTTTCACCCGATAACAATGAAGTTAGGAGCTGGCCATTTCTTAATTAAAAAAGAAGTGCATAATCACTCACCAACGCCACAAGATCATTAGCTGCCAGTGATGTGAGCAGCAGCAGATGCTTCCTGTTGCGCACCCTCCGCTCGCCCCTTCGCAGCGCGATGATGGCGCTCGCGTTGCCGACGATGCCGATGGCGTACACTACCTTCACTAGCAGCCCGAACATCTTGCCCATCGGCCGAGCTGGCAACAGAAGGGCCGTACTGTTGCTCATACCGCTCATGTTGCTCGCAATGCTCTCGTTGAACATGTCTACCATATAGTCCGTCGTGTTCAAAATATCTGACGCGTTGGCCGTCATACTCGTATTAAAAATATTGTGATACTCGGAAGAGCCTGCCATTTGTATGTCTTATTTTCCACAGATGATTAGAATATTGAAATTGTTCTGTATCGTTTCGGTCGTCGCGATGCCTTCGTAGTTAGAAGTCGGTATGCTCGTGAATGTTTTAAGAAACATCGCACTCTCGTGTCCACGTCCTCTCTGTGAACAAGACAGTTTGATTTCATTGAAATAGTTTTGTATAAGTAGTTAGCAGGTAGGTACGCCTGCCTTAGGAAAGAGGAAATACATTCAGGATCACAGCAAGAAAGAAAAACATTTTTGATGAAGAGAATCACCGTAGGTGTGCATTTCCCGTGTACCAAAATTCAGTCCCAAGTAATAAGGGCGGCCCGCATAAATTAGGTTATAAAGGAATTGGGAAAGACATGGGCCAGTTATTATCAAATCTTTGCAAGGGACAGTCAGTTACCATTTATTTATTTTAATGTTTTAATAATAATAGTTTATTTTATTATTTTAGGAGACTGATTACAACTTGTAACAACCGCTGTACTATTTAATGTGATAATCTAATTGCTACTCTGTATAACAGATGACCAGCTTTTTTATTAGATTGTAAGTTAATTATTACCTCGCCGATAAATGGGCTTCATTCCTGATACTGGTGTTATGCTGCATCGCGGCATATCAATCGACAATTATTTAAATATTTCAGGCATCATACTTTCATTAACTTTTATGATGCAAGTGCATAGGGTTGCCAACGCTCATCATTTGGATGGAAGAACGAGTAGGTACATACTCATGTCCTATTTTATGGGACTTAAACAAAACTGGCGAGATGTGGGTGTAGGTATTACAAGTACACCTCTGCCCAACAAGAGCTTGAAACAAGACGTGATGTTATGTTATGAGTACATTAAAGTTATGATTGTTCACGGATTTCAGTTCATGCGAATAATTCAAAGAAATTTCAAATTTATTTACTAGGTAATTTGTAAGTTATATAATTAAGCTAATCTATGTATTAACCAAGATCTTTATAGTTGCATAGATTTTTCACATTATATTAGATACTTATCCGCTTAAGATATCCCGTGTGGTGCCGGGCGTAAAAGAATAGCACCATCCCATTTCTTCCAGTGGGTGTCATAGAAGGCGACTAAGGGACTTACTAGAGAATGGGCAGCAGTGTTCTCTATGCATTTTACCACAATACTGCGATCGCCAACCCGCCTGCCAAGCGTAGCGATTATGGCAGAACCCCCCCAAAAATGACAAGCAGCCCTGCAAAACGGCCCCTAGTACCCGGCGGCCCGTCTACCCTTGGCTATGGTAGCGGCCAAGGTTACGGTGAGGCAAGGGGTGCTAAGAATCTCCGGAAGAGATCTGGCTACCACTACAAACGAAAACTGCACCTGGCAACTTACAACACGAGTACACACCGGACCGACGAGAAGATTACCGAACTCGAGGAAGCATCGATAATCCTCAAATCCGGTAACCTGCTCTATATCCAGGAGGGCGACCGTCCCAAGATGGTGTCGGGTTTATTATCCATAAGTCCCTTGTGAGCAACGTGGTGAAGGTCGAGAGTGTGTCGACCAGGGTGGCGTACCTTATACTCAGAACATCCGCAAGATATTCGCTGAAGGTCATACAGGTCTACGCCCCGACCTCGTCACACCCCGACGATGAGGTGAAGACCATGTATGAGGATATATCCAAAACCATGCATGGCTCTAAAACTCATTTCACCGTTGTCATGGGGGATTTCAACGCGAAACTGGGCAAAAGGGACGATGATGAGCTGAGAGTGGGGCAATTTGGAGTTGGACGTCGGAACCACCGGGGTCACTTACTGGCCAGTTTTATGGAGAAGGAAGGCCTCTTTATGATGAACTTCTTCTTCAAAAAACGTGAGCACAGAAAGTGAACCTGGCAAAGCCCTGGTGGTTCAACTAAAAACGAGATTGACTTCATTATGTCGACGAAGAAGCAAATATTTAATGATGTGATCAACGCGTTGAAAACTGGAAGCGATCACCGCATGGTAAGAGGCACATTGAATATCAACATCAAGCTGGAAAGATCTCAGCTGATGAAGTCTACGCTCCGTCCAGCACCCATCCAGGTCCAAAACCCTGAGAGCTTTCAGCTCGAACTCCAGAATCGTTTCGAGTGCCTAGGGAGCTCCGTGGACGATTATAACGATGGGTTCGTGGAAACTGAAATAATGATGATGATGATAAGATTTCTACTTTCAATGACAGAAAGAAAGAATTCCACTAGGATATAGCCTCTTGGCATTACGTCATTACGCTAAATCGGTTCCAAATCTCTTAACTTAATATACTAGTCTATAAAAAGAAGAAAGAATAAGATAGAAAGAACGACAGGGACTTGCAATGTGTAGGTAGTAGTAATTAAATTCACTTTTCTACAAATTTACCCGCGACAACCATGATAACCAATACCTACAAGCTTACAACGTTATAATTACTGGTCGATATCTCGAGCAAGAGTTTGCATGTAAATCAGTCATTACTATTAATGACTCCTGACAATAGGTAGTGAACATGGCCCAAAGATACCCACGCAAGTGGTTCCCCACATAGTGATGACTGCTTAATAGGATGTGCTAGGAGAGGTTTGCCCCGTTAGATAAAAGTAAACGTGGGTGGCGTAGCTGTGGGTTGCTGAGGAGTAGTACCTAACAGTGGAGGTCGTAATTAACTGACTATGAAATTAGTTAGATACGTCAAAAGGAAAAAAAGTTCTTCTAGTATGCTAATACTAAACCTAGTACTACAATCATCAGTCGGCCCGCTAACTGTTCGTTTGTATATACATGTATTATTCACGATCTTTATTTGAAAAGCCTGCTATTGTATTCTGTACGTGCCTCATTAGGTGCAGTCCTCTCTGGGCAAAACACAAGCAAAACATTTAAAATACTTAAATTACAAAACCTTTTATTGCAAAGTTACAGCTCTATGAACATTATGTAGCATTGCATATGGAAGCGGGCGCGCCCTTTATGCCTGGTTTGCTTGATATAGTATTCAATGCTTTTTGGTATATTCGCGTGAAGTAGCTGACATATTATTATGGCAAATAATTTGATTTAATATTTTTTGTTACTATTGTAGAATCAAGTTTCCCTAACTGAACAGATAGCTGTGCTGCTGTGTTGAGATTGTTGTGCCACTTCTCGTTGCCAGCTAAAGCACTAGGAAGTGGTGAAGGGCAGGCGTTTAGGGGACAGTATTCTATAAGTTTGACGTTCAAAAAGTGCAAATTCTCAGCCTAGATTGATTAAAAGACTTTTGATTTTAAATTAATTATGGAATCATGAGTCAAGACACGTGCTACATTTCTAATACGAGTATTTCCTCGTCACATAATTATGAATTTAGGGAAATTGGGATATTATTATTCTTTTACTATGCCTATTATTATGTTTAGGGATTTAGGATACTGCTACATGGTATAAATAAAAGATTTTCAGAAATAAATACTTAGACAAAACAAAATCTGTTTATTTGGTACTTAATCTTTTAAATCGATACTTAGGTACTTAATCCAGCCAGCTGCAGCGACAAATTGGACCGTGCACCTAGGTTCTGACATTTCATAAGTGCCCATGCAGGTTTATATAAAATAAAATATTTTTATTTTTGATTTTGAGCCTCAATAATATCACGCCTGTAAGTAGTCCCAGAAGGGATGGACAGAGTGTGAATAGCCAAAATGAAAAGTGTTAAACTTAAGGGTTATATAGGTCACCTACACTACAAGAGCCAAGCCATGTATTTTCGCAGAATATGGTATGAGATATTTATCTCGCGGGCGTAAAAGGGCGCCATTATTGTAATCGTTACATCGTAGGATCACGATAATTGCCGGCACAGCGCTGCGCGACCGTATGCAAATCTGCAACAAGCAGAACCCGAGTCCTGCACAATCTAAGTAGAATGTATCTACAATAAGCAGTAAGTAGCAGTAGCAGTAAGTACCTATCTATTCCATTTTTTTTGACAACAATTTTAAGTTTATAAATGAAATGCCTGCTGCCGCCTGCAAACAAGAGTGGTCAGGACAACTTATTGCGTTACTACGTGAAGCTTTGAGCCTTCTGAGGAACTTTTACAATATGAGGAGCGTGAATCGCGAGCGCAGACTAATCAGTGGCACCTCACTACCGCTGTACACACCATTACGTGATAATTTGATAACGACTGGCACTTTTTAACTGGCCATTATAGAGAAAGTACAATACTTTCAACTCGTTACATTGACAGTAGGTACAATGTCGTCAAGCCAATTTAGATGTTTACTTTTGGATAGATTCAGTTCAGTGAAGTCATAACCTAAACGATAGTTGATTGAATGAAATGAATGTACAAGAACAAGGAATCTGTGTATTTGAATATCATTCAAATGTCCCTCGGCTCAAGCCGTTGGAAATTAACATCAAAGCTCTACTCCGCCTTTGATTTGATTAATTGATTCATGAATTCTATTTTCTGAAGTGGTATTTGTAAGAGTGGTTGGAAAATAAAGATGAACTACCTTTAGGTGAGGATAGAAATGTGGTTTAATGGCGATTAATTTATATGCGTGCCAGCACGATAAAATGATAGTCGAATTCCGTTTACAATGTTTTTTTAAATGTATATTTTAAATGTTTAGTTACCTATTGTTTTTTGCACATTTAGAACACTTCAGATGAGATGAAAGTAAACAGTTTACGGCTTGCATGATAATACGTGTCACATGTGTGTGTGTGTATGGTGACTTCGAGCCACGACGAGTGCATTTGATTGATGATGTTTGTGGACTCTCGGGTGTCATGGCGGTGCATGGCATTAATAACAAACAAGATTATCGTTTACAGCTTTGTTCACTTGGAAATCGGTTAAGTTGGAATAATGATTGTAAATATGTAATAACAGAATCCTGTTCCTCTGAAAGCTATTAAGATGATTAAATCTTAACAAGGTGAGTAGGTATAAAACCAGCTAAATTACAACTTCTATGAGTGTCGAAATGAGATGATAAGTATGTAGTCGCGAACTGACAGCTGGTCATGGCGATTTGTTTCATGTGATAACTATTTTATTACGGCTGCCAAACTATTAATGTGCGTGATGATTTATGTAGGTACGTATTTCTATTCGTTACACAAGACCACGCTTAAAAAGCTTAGTAATCGTTTTATTTCACATAAACTAAACCCATTTAGGACTCGCACTCGCGCAACCTTACATATCGAGAGTTCGAGTCACATAAGTACGTGTCTGCTGAGTAAGTAGCTATACAGACCAGAAACAACGCTGATGGGTCTTTTGGACCTAATATGACAGTCTTTATGAGAGCAGTGGTGGCCCAGTGTTAATATGACAGTCTTTATGAGAGCAGTGGTGGCCCAGTGTTAATATGACAGTCTTTATGAGAGCAGTGGTGGCCCAGTGTTAATATGACAGTCTTTATGAGAGCAGTGGTGGCCCAGTGTTAATATGACAGTCTTTATGAGAGCAGTGGTGGCCCAGTGTTAATATGACAGTCTTTATGAGAGCAGTGGCGGCCCAGTGTTAATATGACAGTCTTTATGAGAGCAGTGGTGGCCCAGTGTTAATATGACAGTCTTTATGAGAGCAGTGGTGGCCCAGTGTTAATATGACAGTCTTTATGAGAGCAGTGGCGGCCCAGTGTTAATATGACAGTCTTTATGAGAGCAGTGGTGGCCCAGTGTTAATATGACAGTCTTTATGAGAGCAGTGGTGGCCCAGTGTCAATATGACAGTCTTTATGAGAGCAGTGGTGGCCCAGTGTTAATATGACAGTCTTTATGAGAGCAGTGGTGGCCCAGTGTTAATATGACAGTCTTTATGAGAGCAGTGGTGGCCCAGTGTTAATATGACAGTCTTTATGAGAGCAGTGGCGGCCCAGTGTTAATATGACAGTCTTTATGAGAGCAGTGGCGGCCCAGTGTTAATATGACAGTCTTTATGAGAGCAGTGGCGGCCCAGTGTTAATATGACAGTCTTTATGAGAGCAGTGGCGGCCCAGTGTTAATATGACAGTCTTTATGAGAGCAGTGGCGGCCCAGTGTTAATGGTCCCCACTTACGATTTTTAGGTTCTGTGTTCGAACCCAGGCTACCGCTTTACTGATTAGATGATGACAGTCTTTCTATTAACGGGTTGTCAGTTGACAAACAAGACTGAGAAAGGGTACCTAAGTGCGCTTTATCAAGTTCCATGGGCACCTACTTATGTACAGTATTCGTGAGTACATAATTATGAACAACGAGCTTTTAAAGGAGACGTCACACAAGTATCACTGACAGAGACTCCACTGCGAAGATCGCTTTGAGGACACGGTGGAGCATACGGTCTGCCCGGCTAGGGCGGAGCACCGCCGTGTCTTCGTGGAAGCGATCGGCAGCGGCGATCTCTCGCGTCCGGCCCTGGTCCAGGCCATGGTACGGAGCGAGAGTGCATGGGTAGCCGTCACCTCCTTCTGCGCAGCAGTAATGCTCGCGAAGAGGGAGGCGGCGCACGTGAGGGAGAGGCAGAATATGCGCCCTCACGGCCTTAGTCACCGCAGAAGACGCCCTGGGCGACGGGAATCCCAGGCTGATTCCCGGCCACCGTGGGCACGGGCTTGCGGACGGCGAGTAATGGGTAGCTCGCTGTCCGGTAAGGACCAAGCCCGGGTCGATGACGCGTTGTGTTCCACGCGCGCCTCAAAGAGATGTCAGCACCAACTGGTGGGGTCCGTAAGGGTCGATGCCTGCCAGGGGTGCGGGTTGTTTGAAAGAGATACCGCGGCCCCTGGCACACAAGCAACTGAGGGAACACGGGTTGGTTTTAGTCAGTAAAAGTCTGACATGCCCTCCTGCTCCACCCAGAGCGGGAGAAGTTATTTGACGATTTCGTATCCAAAAAAAACCCTGGGTAGGTACTAATGACATGAAATTATAAATCAACAAAATTTTCTAAGTATATGATTATTTGAGCACCCCATGGCCACGGTAACACCAATGAGATTATTAATTTCGAATGCGACTGGATATTAACCAACATTATAAGTTTATAAGGCTTCCAATGAAAAGGTACAATTATTAAGAGCCTTATTGCTCGCCAAGCTTATGGATGTTTTGCAGAGCTTGTAGATATGTCTATTGACGCATCTGAACGAGCTTTTTCAATTGCAGAAAATTAATTTACTTTTCATTTACAAAATATGTAAAACATCATAATTAATAGCCTCTGTGTCAAATAATACGGCGACATAATTGAGAACTTTTTTGTGATTCGGTGTCTTTTTTTCCAAACAAATATAGTGCGAAGACTAAATCGAACAAAACTTTTTGAGTTCGTGTAGTGTAAAAAGTGTAGAATTAATAGTGACACACATAAAAAAGTGTTTATAATTTCATCATATCAGACTCTAATAAAGTGGAACGGACTTGTGTAAAGTACAAAGGACACTATTCTAAGTTTTAAAATAATCATCATGTATAAAATTAAGTTAGATTAAAATTACTTATTAGTCGTATAGACTAAATTGTAATGAATTATTAAGAACCGGGTTCTTTTTAATAGAGGATAAAAAAAGGTATTTTTTTTGTACAGAAATGCGTTGTGAGATTGCTTGCCTGAAGTACTTACCTACAAAGTAAGATATTTTCCGGCAAATCTGAGCTATCCGGCTTTTAGGTTTTTTCTCGGACATAGCAAATGAGGGTCTTTGACCAAATTGAAATCTGGCGAAGCACCACACTCGTTTGAGGTTGTAAGGGCTTTTGTAGCAAATAGCCCGAAAAACTAATAATTATGGCAAGTTTTCCTGTTTTTGATCGGACTTATTTTTAATTCCTAGCGAGTGTTGTCTTTCGGTTGATAATATTGTCGTATATGGATCCATCACAAAAGCATGTAGCCGTAAGCCATGATACCTACCTAATGCTGACATTCACACACTACCAGGGACTCCTACCTCAACAGCCATGATACCTACCTAATGCTGACATTCACACACTACCAGGGACTCCTACCTCAACAGCCATGATACCTACCTAATGCTGACATTCAAATTAATTAAATATTATTTCCGTGTTCTTTTTGCGCCAAATACAGCTACTAACTTAAAAGAATAAGTATATGAGTTTGCGGTCTCAGAAAAACGTATTGAGATTTTTATATCTTTACATGGATTTCGATTACTGAGATTAATTCCCTTCTTTTTAAATAGCTGTGGGTATATAAGTACTTATTTTAAGTCTGCTAGCTTATAAGCATGGATATAATTTAAAATAAACATACCTAGTGGTTAATTCAGACAATTAGTCTATGTTGTTGTACGCTGTTTCTTCTGCATTAATATCTATTTTATTTTCTAATATTAAATATAATCAAGGCATTATTTAATCATTGTTGTTTGTGGTTTTAAATGATTATTTCAATCGTTAGTCAGCAGCTGATAGCTGATGTGATATTGATTATGATATGGAGCTTTTATTAGCAGCGATCACTTGTCTAATATTGATAACTAAACGAGGCATATCTTTGTGTACCTACAACACAAACGGGATTTTAGGTAGAGGAAATGATTTTGATGAATTTCGTCTAGATGTTTTCTATATTATTACAAAATCAAATAATAATTTTCTCTACATCGGTACCTATTATTATTGACAGCGAGTTGTGTTCAATGCCTGGAAAACGTAAGAGATTTTCCTTTTATTTACTGATGAGTCTTTTTGGCGCTTGTAGAAGCGCCAAAAAGACTATGATGTACTCACGTCAATGGTCGAATGCAATCATAGGTCGGTAATATTAGAGTGCATTACTAACTACCCCTTAAGTAATATTATAAAGTGGAAGGTTATGTTTATTAAGGGTTGACGCAAGAGCTTTGCGGTGAAGTCTTCATCTTAGGAAACTTCCGATTTCAAAAGGTTTTATTTTAATGAAACGCATTTTTAATATTTATGTTGTGACAAAATAGATTTGTATCGAATCTATTATGACTCGTTCTACTCACAGTAGAAAGCTTTAAACTTATAGCTTCACAAAAATATTTAAAAAAAGCCGTCGTTGAGACAAACATTCTACGTTTAAATTAATATATTAAATAAGAAAAGAAAATTATCAATAAATAAAGATTTGTTTTAAATCTATTTTGTTTTTTAACACAATATAAAATTTAACATGGCATAAGCATAACGAATTATACAAAAATACCTAGGTTATTCAGTAAATTTTCAAATTCATCACCACCACAATACATCCAAGAGTAATTTTCTCAAAATCTTCAGACATAAACAAAACAACACTTACAACAATTCAACGTGACACTGAACGCATACAAAAAGTTTATATTCCTAAGTGTTGCGGCTACGCGATCACTACGCCACTGCTACGAGCGCTACGAGTGCTACGCGGCGGGCGCACACGGGCGAACTCCGCAGACACTACACCACTACTGGTACTAGCGGACCGCGAGCCACGAGCCAGCAGCTACCGGCAACTGGGTATGTTTACTAGCGCCAATAACCGCGTGCCTGAGCTTGCGATCAGCCGAACTTGTTCATGAGGAAAACTACACAATGGTAGGAAAAGAATCCTTGATGTCTATTAGTGACGTAACTACATAGGTTTTATGACGAACGTAAGATTCCCAGTGATAGTACTTAATACTAATAATAATAAATAATTAACGATTCGATTCAGGTAAATACTGTTGATTTTAAGCAACTAAAATACTTTATAACACATTTGCTCGTAAAGGGTCTCTTGTTTCACTAATTTCAACATCGTAATGTATGTCATCATTACGTACTTGTGCGTTATTAAAATGTAAAACGCACGAGTTACGGTAAAACGAACGGTACTTTTTAAAATCTTAGCAAAGAGTTTTTATGTCAGAAAAGTGGTCAACATTTTATGAATAAAATTAACTTTGGGAGATAAAATATAAAAAAAATAAACATTTAATTCTTTAATTTAATTCGTTTTGACAATAAATTATAACCATTTATCTGTAACAAAAACAAAAAAATATGAATTTACTTAATTAATTAGTAATACTGGCTGTTTTTGTGCCTTTGCCTTAAAAAAAAAAGCGCTGATTCGCGCGCATCGCTAATTTGTGAACAAGTAAAAATTATTCCGCGCGGTTTTTCTTTTCGCTGTATTGTTTTTATTTGAAAATGTCGTCAAGTAATGATGAATTTATGAATTCTACACCGCCAGAAGTCTCAGAGGCAGCGAAAAAGGCTACTCTAAGCCTCTTGCCCGAAAAATCGACCGATAGATTAAGTATCTATCGGTATCTAGCGTATCAAACTAAATTATTGTTATTAACTTCTTTCACTTTCGTATTTCTTTACAATATAGGTGTTTGTACGCTGTTTTTATCTCTTTTCAGGTTGTATTAATTAATATTCGGCATAAATGGTGCATGTAGACGTCAAGAGTTGGCAAACATCACAACTAATGATGTCGAGAACCATGGACGGGTTCTTCTTGTCCAGGTCAATAACACAAAAATAAAATCCCAAGATCGTTCACAATACAGGGGCCTTTTCACGATATAGTGAAGAAATACGAAGCGCTTCGTTCAACAAAAGCGATGTCTAACAGATTTTTTCAAAATTACCAAAATGGAAAATGCACTAGCCAACCCATTGGCATACATAAATTTGGAGCAATGCCGAAACAAATTGCCACTTCCTTAAATTTGGATGATCCACATGAATACACAGGGCACAGTTTCAGAAGATCCTCGGCTACATTGCTCGCCGATTCAGGAGCGAACTTATTGACACTAAAACGCCACGGAGGGTGGCGGTCAAGCAGTGTAGCCGAGGGCTACATAGCTGACTCGATGAGAAATAAAGAAGAAATTAGCTCCCGCATTACAAGGAATATAAATTAGAAGCCAAGTGTTGACTCTCGACCATCTACGAGCACACACGCGTACATTCCACCATCGCCGCCGCCGCCGCAGCCGCCTCCGTCGCCGCCACCGACTGCAGAACTCTGTGGTCTCGTGTCTCCTACTTTCACTCAAGAGAGTGAGAGAGAGACTGGTGAAATTGTAACTAATAATAATAACTTGACAACATAAAAAATGCCAACTGGCAACGTAATAATCAATTTTACAAATTTTTCAAATTTTTCCAACTGCTTTAACTAGTGATTAAAGATGATTTATTCGTATAAGAAAGTCCGAGTTTTATTTATTTCCTCGCAAATATGTTATAAAACGTCGTATGACATACGTGCGCTTTGATAATTACAGCCTCTGCTTTCTTGTAGCCCTCGCCTCACGGCTGTGATTTACAACTTACCGCAATTATATCATAACTAGCGGTCGCCCGCGGCTCCGCCCGCGTGGATGTCGGTTACCGCTGCAAAAAGCCTACCCAGGAAAGACACGGTCAGTAAAATGATTCCCAGGTCAATTCACAGACATCGACGACGCAGTCATTATCCGCAGGCTGCATAGACTCCCCTCCCGCACGCGCACCCCGTCTTGGTGACGCCCACTTCGCAACGGGCCGTGCAGCAGAAATCGTATTATTTTAATTTCGCCATAACTTTAAAACCAAACGTCCAATTTTAATCATTCAAAGACCAAATATTATCTACATAAACTGTACTTAGTGATGAAATCATTTATTTTGATTAGGATTATAGCATGAGTAAAATAAATGCGTTTAAATGTAGTCCAAAAAAAATTCAAGATAAATAAATAAAAAAATGGTTGTTGTGCCTCACTCGACATAGATAGGTATAGTGTGTCGCGGACTTTTTTGTAGATATTTATAAGATCTACAATTAATTAGAACATTTTATTGTTGTATCTTTTATAGTTTAGGCAGCGTACGCAAAATAAGTAACTTTTCTGGTTGATTTTTTACACCTTGTGTCCGAAAACCCCAAATATCTTACGGAACCCTATTTTTTTCCAAAATAAAATTTAGCCTATGTTACTCGTGGATAATGTAGCTTTCGAATGGTGAAAGAATTTTTAAAATCGGTCCAGCAGTTTTTGAGCCTATTCATTACAATCAAACAAACAATCAAACAAACAAAGTTTTCCTCTTTATAATATTAGTGTAGATGTACTATTACGAAGATATTTGAATCACGTCATAACATGAGGCATTATAAGCCTTTATTATAAATAAAAAACAGAAATTCTTTGATCCTTTCTGGAAGATGGTTTGGAGAGCAAAATGGCCTTTATCATGTAGGTAATTTTCTAAATGTCCTACAAAGAACTTTTCTTATTAAACATTCATAGATTTGTACGTGGGGGTAGAATTGTAGCTCGCTCTGATGTTATGTAATGTAGCCCTCAATATGCACAGTTCCTTATGAACTTGTGGTAACCCTATATCATTTTGTAGACTAATGATATGTACAGCTTTCTTATTTGTATTTATGTAGCTGACGATAAAATTACAAATAATAAAGTTTAACAGGATTCTTAATATCCTTTTGATACCATAATGGTGCTGGTCTTGTAATAGGGATTTTGTGAGTCTCTTACATATTTTCTTTGCGCTCATTTGAACATTATCTCAGCAGTTGCAAAGTGACATATGTTCACTATTCACATTCGCAACTTAGCCATTGACGTAGCCCAGGCTCAGGTTAGAACTAAATTGCAAATATCGCTACAGAATTGTTTTTCAACTCTACCTAATAACGAATAATACTTACTTAAGACTCATTAAAAAGCTGTCTAGGTACTTACCGCGATGTTGGTATTTCCCAGAGGTTATCGCTGTATTGTTTGTTAACTGTGGGTAGTGTAGGTACTGAAAAAGTTCTCTCTCTCTCTCTCTCTCTTCAAAAGTGCCTTTTAAGAGCTTATTTGAAATAAATGCTTTGACTTTGACAGAGGAAAACGTAAATGCTCGAAGAGTTCCTCTACTATGACGTATAAGTACCGTACACGAGCATATTGTGTTTTTAGTATAGTGTTATATTAAACATTACTTAGGTCAAAAACGATTACGAATATTGACCGATTTGCCATTTGTCAACGTTATTATTAGCCTAATAATAAAAAGTCGATAACTAACCGGTCTATTTATTTATTGGTTTAGGATCTCCAATACAAGATGTACACAATACATGACATGATGACACATAAATAAAGGGTAACATCAGGTATTAAGTAGGTGTACTGCTTCACTTATAGGAGACCACAGCATAGACAATAAGTTAAAACAAAGTAAAAATATTATTTAAAGGTAACCTTTGGAAACAGTTAAAACATATTTAAAGGACATACAAAAAAAATGAAAATAAAACATTTATGAGATGCTTAAATTAAATAAATGTATTAATCTTTTCTTATATTTAGACAGACTCGCAGATATCTAAACAGTAACAAAAATAGACAAAAAACATTAAAAAAAAAAAACACAAAAACAGACACAGACATGATTTTTTTTAAATAACACATGATTAATAAACCTCTATTATCAGAGGATTTAAACCCAAACTTGAACATTTTAAGCTTCTTCTGTGCAGCATAAGTACAACAACATAAGTGCAACAGTATTAATGAACAGTTCCTCAAATCACCCAAACTTCACCAAGTTCGGGTGATTCGAAGAACTGTTTTTGTAATGATGACATCAAATAGCAAGCAGTAAAGTACCTAATAGTCTGTCCAAGTGAGATTCGCTCTAACTTTGTACGAACAAGGACATATTCCCAATGGCCGCTTCTTCCACATTAGTCCACATAGGTGAATTACTGCCTCTATGGGACAGGCACATGATTGTTCCATGCCCTTATCTTATCAGAGCTCCTCTATTCCGTGATGTGCAACTAGAACAGAGCTAATTATACATTAGCATACAAACAATTTGGGCGATTGATAAAACTGATGGACACACACAACTACACAAGTTATGTTTTAAGTCGTTCACGACGTGATTAATCAGTTATGCATGTAAATTATGAATGTCATATATTGTTTTCGGTGACTGCAATCAAATATTTGTGCTTTGATTTACGATGATTCTTAACTAAACTGAGATAATAGACTCGTTGTCTTAGGAAATAGTACTAAGCTTTAAGTAGGTATACAGTCCTCTGTCTTGCCGCGATAATAATAGGTCTTTACCTATGAAATTGCCGTTTTGTATGAAAAAATTTAAACGAATTTTTTTCATGTATTTTTTATTTGTATTAATCGAAGTAATCACCCATGCAATCAATGCATCTTTGCCATCGCAGTGGCAGTTTATTGATGCCCTTCTTAAAGAAATCAGCTGGACGGGAGGCAACAAATTCTTCAAAGGCATTTTGTACTGCCTCTCGGGTATTGAATTTTTTTCCCGCCAAGAAGTTATCCAAATTCTGGAAAAAGTAGTAGTCTGTAGGCGCAAGGTCTGGTGAGTAGGGCGGATGACGGAGAGCTTCCAACCCCAGTTCTTGCAACTTGGAGACCGTCTGCTGTGCAGTATGAGGTCGCGCGTTGTCGTGCAGGAGCAGCGGAGACGAGCGATTGACCAATGCTGGTTGGAGATGTGCCAGCTTCTCCATCATTGTGTTCAGTTCTTCACAGTACACATCTGCAGTAATGCTCACCCCGCTTGGTAAGAAGCTGTGATGAATCACACCGGCGCTAGACCACCAAACAGTGACCATCACTTTTCTAGGGGTAAGTTTTCGTTTAGGGCATTGTTTAGGTGCTGAACCAGGATCCAACCAACTTGCTGAGCGCTTGCGGTTATCAAACAGAATCCATTTTTCATCGCAGGTAACAATGCGGTTCAAAATTCCTTCATTTGTGTGTCTGTTGAGCAGTGCAAGGCACGTCTCGACGCGTACTTCGCGCTGACGATCATTGAGTTCGTGGGGCACCCATTTGTCAAGCTTTTTTACCTTGTCAATTTGACGCAAATGGACCAATATTGTTTTGACGCTAACGTCGAAAGCTGCTGCTAATTCAGCCGTAGATTGTGTATCATCAGCTTCCACAATCGCCTTTAATTCGTCATTGTCGACCAAAGTCTTCGGACGACCGCGAGGTTCATTTTTCAGGTCGAAATTTCCAGAACGGAAGCGAGCAAACCAATAACAGGTGGTGCGTTGGTTTGTAGTGTTAGCTCCGTAAACGTCGTTGATGTTGCGTGCCGCTTGTGCCGCGTTGCTGCCACGATGGTACTCATATTCCATAATTACTCGAATTTTTAACGTATCCATGATGACGAAAAAGATTGAAATGCGATGAAAATGTAACACTAATCAATAAACAAATGACTACTTTTGGAAAAAAAAATCCATGTTTTTAAAATAAAATTAATTTGAAATTAGAATTCTTACCCAAACAAAAATTATTTTGATTTGAAATGGCCAGTACTGCAAAACGGCAATTTCATAGGTAAAGACCTAATATGTACCTACATATTTCAGTGGGACGACACTATTAGTTGAAATTACATATTTTATGATTCAAAATAACAACAACGCGATGGTGTTTTTGTTGAATTAGGTATTTAGTTAATATTGCGTTAGAATAGCTTTCATTCTTGGCAGGCACCATAGCCAGGGTCGGTGTTAATGACACTGCCGCGGGTATTCAACGTGACGTCTGGGTTGAAACAAATAAATTGATACCTTTCTTGAGTCAAGGATTGCGACGGTGACGGCGGGTTGCACTCAGTGGTGGAAAATAGTCAATACAATGCCTTTTTCTGATATTTATTTATTTAAAAATAAATTCTAAAAGCATTTAAATAGCTTTAAAAGTGTGATTAGGACAGTATCAACTCGCGTGTGCATGTACCTAAACTGTAATCATCTTCGGGAGAGATACGAAGTATAATACACTTTATCAGCTAGAAATTCCATTAGCTTCCGCTTAAATATGTGCGAGTTGTCAATGTCTGCAGTACAACATGGTAATTTATAAAAAATCTTAGATGTCATGCAATATACACTGGAGTCCATTATATGAGTTTTGCAGGGTACTTATTACTGTCTGAACTTTATTTCTATATCTAGCACTTCGGAATTTTTCATACATATTATGTATTATTACTTTTGAGGAAGACTGACATCTCGTAAATGAACAGGCCAGGTAAAGTAAGAATCTTAAGTTTTTTGAAATATGTTTGAAAGCTATCAGTGGTCTTTAGTTTGCACATTACTCGTATGCACATTTTTTGGCCTTTAAAAACAGACTCCCATTCCGTCGAGTTCCCTCAGAAAATTACCCCATATCACAGCGTGGTTATCACGTATGCATGGTAGGCTGTCATGACACTGGATAAATTAAAAAAAATTGTGAGTATGTATAACTCTTCAGAATATTTATTCAATTTCAAGCAGACAGATTTCCAATTTAAATTACAATCTACATTCAAACCTAGGAGTTTTGTTACATCAACTTCATACATTTTTGTTCCAGCATAATTCATGTTTATGTCTGTTGGTGGTTCCTGTTTCTGAAGATCATGGAATTAGTTTTCTGTAAATTAATTCGAAGGTTGTTTGTTCTTATTAATCAATCGACAATGCGTGCTAATGTGGTGTTAATGTCATTTTCCAATGATGCATAATCTTTGTTGCAAAATATGACTGTACTATCGTCTGCAAAAAGAATCATTGGAAGGTACACGGTTTTCGGAAAATCGTTAATGTAAATTAAGAATAATAAGGGACCTAGGACACCTACTTAGTCTGAAACATGATCAGTTTCATCTCTTTTACATAGGTACACGGGGCCTACGAGTACAATTTTTTTATACGTTACCTGCGCGAGACAAGCTTTGATAGCTAGTTGCTTTCTCGCCGGCGCGGGCGGGCGGTGGGACTAGTGCCTTTAATTCACACTGTCTTTGTTATCCAATGACTAGTGATAATGCTTTTGTGTCAGTTATACAAACTGTTACGTTACATCATAGGTACTTGCACAATATGTAGTAGACACTAACCCAAATAAACTATAAACACACAGGATATTTTTAGCTCTTCCTTTTTTAGTACATTCTCGTTGGATAGTGTCTGACCTCCGCGCTGGTGAAGCCGCTGGCAAAAGCTAGTCACAAATAAAAGACAGTTTTTTTTTTGTGTGGGACATCATCAAATAACTTCTCCCGCTCTGGGTGGAGCAGGAGGGCGGGTCAGACTTTTACTGACTAAAACCCACCCGTGTTCCCTCAGTTGCCTGTGTGCCAGAGGCCGCGGTATCTCTTTCGAACAACCCGCACCCCTGGCAGGCATCGGCCCTTGCGGACCCCACCAGTTGGTGCTGACATCTCTTTGAGGCGCGCGTGGAACACAACGCGCCGTCGACCCGGGCTTGGTCCTTACCGGACAGCGAGCTTCCCATTACTCGCCGTCCGCAAGCCCGCGCCTACGGTGGCCGGGAATCTTGTCTATTCCTGTCTACTTTAAAGATAAGAGAGGTATCATCAGCAATCAGTACAACGTCACAGATACCCTTTAAATAGAATGGTAAGTCATTATTTTTCATATCAATAATAAACTGATTTCTTTTTTGTAAAACCGACGAAAAATTTAGAATTTAGAATTTATTAGATTTTATAGATATTTATATGCTGAATTCATGGTTACAGTTTGCGCACTGGATAAAAAACATCCTGTATGCAGGTAAGATAGAAATAGACCTGAAATTGCCAACGTCATTTTTATTACCTGATTTAAGTAATGGTATGACTTTTCTACTCTTCATGAGGTCAGGACAAAATCCTAAATCAACACATTTATTAAAAGTAACAGCTAAAAGGGGCTACGATGTCGATTATATTACTTAAAAGCTTAATGGAGATGCCCCAGTAATCTCCAATGATTTTAGACTTAAGTGTGTTAAAAATGCTAACTACATCAAGAGGCGTTACGTGTTCGAAATTAAATAAGCGACTAAGTTTGGGCACACTACTGTGCAAAAGATTTTCAGCATTAGACGGGGACGAATTAAGGAGCGAGTCGTTGTAATAGGTAACAACAGGGTTGCAACAATATACCTACTCTCAGTTCTAAGCATTCTGCATCATCTAGTTTTATCTACCCATCATGGCAAAAAGTGTATTATCTATCTATTGTAGTCACTATCTGGATGCCTCATAATAGGTTAGTATTATAGCTACAACAATATCTACTCCACTCACCTACTTAACAGTATAGTGACCTCATTTGCACAAAAACGCACCTTGACTCATATTTTTTGCGATGTTGCATAAAAACCTCGCGTCAATGATAGGTGTATCAAGAGGGAATTACAGTTTGAGATGACTACAAGTTGAACACCTAGTCATATGGTATTTACCAATATTTTGAATACAAATTACAGTTTGAGATGACTACAAGTTGAACACCTAGTCATATGGTATTTACCAATATTTTGAATACAAATTACAGTTTGAGATGACTACAAGTTGAACACCTAGTCATATGGTATTTACCAATATTTTGAATACAAACATGGCTTCTTTCAGGTACTTAACTTATCTTTGCACAGACTGTTTATTGTTTGAAGTTTTTTGGAATACAAATCGAAGTCAAGATGTTTAGATGCGATAAAATGTCAGTATGCGGAGTATTACTCTGAATAAAAGAATCTGGAGCAAACTAGGTACTTACAGTTATCATATTGAGATTGTACTGTGGGACGTGTTCTACCCGCCCGCGTATTACACTATGTACAGAACCCCACCTAGCACCTTCGCATCGTTCGCCAAAACCCTATTGTTTATCGATTGTCATATCGTGTCACTGTGACCAGCCAACCACTCCACCAGCCAAGCTTATGTATCTTTATTTTAGTACAACTTTGCATAAATACAATAGTGAGTCCTTTTGGAGAGCGCGTCCATCGCTCGCTTCCTTTACGGATAAGGTACCTGCGCCCGAATAAGGCAAGTGATGAACCCACCGGGCGGTGTATTGCCACTTGTTTTTAACGACATTGCTAATCTTTTATTTATGTTATCTTCACCTGTGTGATCCTAATTGCTGTTATTGTTTGTTGTCCGTTTCTCGGCACAAAAACATAACTTAGAGCTAAAAGTGTCTACTAATGACTTACCAATCTCATAATCCTGAAATGAACAGTCGCGTTCGTAAGTGGGGCTCACGTAACGACACGGCCCTGACTCTAGCTACCGCGGTACATAGGTACCTTAGTATTCTGAAATGGAAGCAGCCATACCTATTTTATTTAGTCTATTTACCAACTAAAAAACAATAGGCACTGCACTGTCACATGAATTCAATGAATTGTGTTTTTCTTTAATTAGAGCCGGTAGGTACATCCAATAAGTAGGTAGGTAGGCAGTTTTGTGTAAGTTGCTCTGCATCAATTGAACTTAATGCAAGTTAGAAAGAGTCGCCAAGATAACGAAGAATTCTACCGACATTACGTACGATCTAATAATTTTACCGTTTATCAGTACGGCTGCAACCCAGGAACCGCCCAGCAACCAGCAACCCAGAAACGCGCCGCGCCGGTCGTTACTCGGTTTTTCCAATAAACAACTAGGTATGTAACTAACTGATTTATTGAGCATAACAAGTGTTACGTAAGTAGGTACTATCGTAAGACTTTATTAATAATTATAATAAAATTCTACTAATATAAAAAATGTGAACGTTTGGATGTTTAGATGTTTGTTACTTAATCATGCAAAAACGGCTGCAGGGATTTGGATGAAATTAGGCACAGAGATAGTTTATAATCTGGATTAACACATAGAATACCGTTTGTCGCGGTAGTACGTTCCCGTGCGATAATTTGCGACCTCCACGCGAACGAAGCCGCCGGAACAAGCTAGTAAATAATAATAAATACCGCTCAGTGAGGTAGCTGCAGGACTGAGGACCGCGATAGTACGCGAAGTGTCAATGAAGCACCGCAAGCTAACCGCAGGTGTACCTACGCAGCTACTGGAATAACACTTACATCGAGCTACTAATTTAGTTTGATGTGCTAACCTTTATCTGTGGCCGCTAGGACCCGGAAGCTAGCCTCAGAACCTGGGGGCCTACTCCTAAGTCTATCAACTAAGATACGGGCCAGCCGAAATTAATTCAAAACTTTGGAGTGAATCCTACCCGATTAATTAACTTTTGCGGACGAACAAAAACACCTTCGATGTAGGGACATACGTACCTATACATTTAGATAAAATCGTGTTATCATTCATTCTTAGGTCGGGCTCTAAGCTAATCTTACGTCCGTTGGTGATACGGAGTAGGGATCACCCGTAACTTTGGCCGACACTACGGATTTAGTGCTCCCGTAGACCTCCTGGCAAGTTTTAACGTTACTTATTTACTATTGCCATTTTATGAAGTGTATTTTTAAGCCACACACTGGTTGACGTTAAGGCAAAAGATCATGCGGAAACCTGAACTTGCCTATACCTACATCCATGTCCCGCACCTAACTAGCTAACATGAAGTGTGCGCGCGTGGTGATTACCTAATGTCTATTCTTTCCTGTATGAAAAAGGTCATTTGCCCTAGAGTAGGTCCCGACATAAATTCAGGCCACCTCTGCTGCTTGGTGGTAACTACTTAGTCAAACTCTTAATTGTAACTTTTTGAGTTAGCAGTGATAATGCAGCAATTTACAAAGAGGCATATTTTTTTGTCAACGCTTCCATATATAGCACAAAATAAATTGTTCGTTGTGATATTCGAAAGTCTATTGTACTTCGGTAACAATAGCTGATTCTATGAAATAATTCGTTAACAATTTGCAATCATTCATCAATCATCAATCATAACAATTTTTATTAGGAGGAGAAAAGTCGTTAAAAATTGCATAATAGTAATTTATCAAATTAAGAGCTATCCCAGCCCAGACCCAGCATCAGCATCAACACTTAATTGCACAGACGAGCAATTCAATCCTCATACGCCATAACACCAAATAGATCAGTATGGTGTTATTAGCGTAACTATGAGGATCTCTGCTGCTTTTCCATTAAAATCGGTGATCAGCTCGAGCCCCATTGTGGCATGAATAGGTAGAACACCCACCCACCACTTGTGTATAACTCACGGTATATTCTGAAAGTAGATCATAAATTACAAATAGGGATCGCGATTAACATGCCGCATCATGTCTTCCACACGGGGCTCCAGCCGCGACTCGCATGCTGATTGGTCCGCGCAAACAATGGCCACCCTCACTACTTGTACCTACAGCCCAGCGCTGGCGCCTGTAACGAGCACCACCACATCATGCATGATGCATCGATCGTGAATACATGACTAATGCGCATGCGGCGCGAATCATACTCGCTGTATTATGTTAATTATTATTATACCTACAGCTAATATAGTAACGAGTGATTGTTTCATAGATTTGATTTAGTTTCCTTATTATAAGGGCGTGACCTTTCCCAATTATACCGACAGATTCTGTGGATTCTCCCAATAACTTTATATTCGGAGGTCTTACCACAGATAACAAAACTGTTAGGTATAATTTGACGAAGACGGCGAAATCATTTAATAGGCACCTAGCTCAGTCCGTAGTCGAGGCAGAGGTGTGGTGAGGCAAACATCCTAAACTTGAACGTAGTTTTCCTGAACATGAATAATTAGAATGACGCAAATTATTTCACCTGGTCATTCATTGATACCTACCTATACTACAGTAGGCCATAGTATATTATGTTATCGCATCATTATAATTTCTTAATTTTATTTTATTACTTTAAACATAATAAATGATAACCTTATGATTTGTATAGTTGGTAAGTAAGTAGTACCGATAGCTGGGTTTTCCCGAATAGTTTCTAAATGAAATACATAATAGGTCAAATTTGTGTCGTTGGCGTCACGGGTAATACCTATATTATTACGTGCATGTTCCGTTAATTGGTTGTAATAAGCGTACCTAATAATTATTAAGTAGGTATCCATTTTCCTTTGAATCACTGATTTTAGTAACCACATGCGTAAGCGTGCCCTGCGGTCTAGATAGTGCCTTTCTCACTGTATTTTATTTTATTTTATTGTATTTGGGTGGCTTACAGCTATCAGTACAAAAGGAATAGTAAGATAATTTACGAAAAGCCATTTACAAGCCTCCACAGATAGCAATGGGGTTGCCAAAATTTTAGACCAAAACGTGGTTTCATAACGGAGGGAGGATTGCTGGGTGGTGACAAGGTAAAGGGAACAATTTCCCTATAACTTTAAACTGTTTGATGTTTTAGAAGTTATGGCAACACCGAAGGGTATGTTAAAGTTTTAAGCACTCAAATGGAATGGCCATAAAGGCCATTCAATTTAAGAGTTTCAAGAAAAGTGATATTTAGTGACAAATTCAGGGAAAAAAGTACGTATACGATCTAACTATAAATAAAATAGTTAATAGTGTTTAACACGTGACTCCACGTATATTATAAGAGAAGTTTCTCTATTATAATCAGGCCGCGCCTAATACAATCAATTATATTTTCTCCAGGATAAACCATATCCTATTCTCATTGAAGGATAGAATCCTAGAATCATCATCTTGATAGTTCAAATGTGACAGTCATTTCATTACCGGCCTGTATTAACAAAAAAGTTGCATTCTATAAGCAACAAACCTTTACAGTACCTAAATGAGAATGGAGTACAAGTAAAGTAAAGTAAACATTTATTTGCATAGATTGCAGGTACAGTAAATTATATGACAGTTAAAATATTGGTGATCCTTGTAATCTATCTTACATTAGGCATGCGACATTATTATAACATGAGAGATTATTATTAAAAAATGATTAGCAATGATGACATAGATAAATTATTTAGTTTTAATTTCGTTTTCAAAAATTTAGTTTAATTATTGAGTTTTCTAGACATACATGAATTATTAAAAGGGGTGCTTTATTGTTGCAAATGGGTTACACTATAACGTCCTGCACCCTAATTGCGTAACTCACGATCAATTATAAATTATAATTGATTATAATTTATAATCTGAATCATTTTGAAACAGATTGTTATTCTATTGCTTCATATGTTCGAAAAATGTGTCTGCTCAACAACGTTAATAACGCAATGAATATTGTTGAACTGTCGAAATGAAACAGATTATGATTGATCGGGAGTTACGCAATTAGGGTGCTGGATGGAACACGTCCGATTAAAAAACCCCGTTATAGTAGGGTTGGCAACCCCCGTTATATAGGTACTGACATGGCATTCAACGAATTACCGTGTCCGTATGGATTTATTATATATGGATGTATTTATTAATTAAATTACATTATAATTACATATATATATTTTAGTGATATTTATTTTAGAAGTATGTATGTATATTAGTATGTATGTATATTCTCATATTATGTGTGTATGTATATTTTTAAATTAGAGTTTAATTTGTAATTTTATGATTTTCCTTCTACTGTTATTACACGCGTTGTCTACATCTCTGTTATCTTCTCTCCTATCGCAGGTGTGCTGGAAGAGATTTCTGTAGAAATAAGCATTACCTTTGTACGTATTTTTCTGTTCCTTTCTTCTTGTCTGTTTATATGTGTGTGCATAAATGGTTAAATAAATAAATAAATTATTTAGATATTATTTAATTTTTTATAAAAACGTTGCCCCACACTAGGATTTCTCCTGTATTGTGGGCGCGTTTACAAACATTTAAATCACGTTCACAAACAGCCAGACCCGGAACCACCACGACCATGTCCACCACCATGTCTCATTTAAACGCGGGTACTACCAATATTTAGTAATAAATTACCCGAATTTGTAGGCCCGATCCTGGAATTTGAAGTAAAACCCTTTCAAAGTTACAGGACGTTTTATGTGGCTCCTCAATCCTGACGGTCTATAAATTAAACAAATGTACGTAGCTACTAAAGTAGTTGATCAAATCGAAGTTTAATTACGCCAATATTTAGTAGAAATTTCTACTAAATATTGGCGTAATAAAAATTGCTCTACATTCAGTATTTCAAAAGATATGATTTTTTTTAAAATTTTCCTTAGCAATTTTGTGTATGGGGTGACCATAAATAATTCACACTCTGTTCATAAACAGAACTTTATTTACACATGAATCATGCTTCACCAATCAGTACATAAATAAAGAACACAATATATTACACAAAAATAATAATAATAAATACAGCCTTGTGGAATCAGAAGTGCCGTACTACAGGTATGTGCCCGACCCAGTTCTCGAAAATGGACATGTCACACTGTACTGGGATCGATCCATCATCACTGACAGGACTATTGTTGCGAATAAGCCTGATATAGTGGTGGTGGATCGACTAGAACGGCGTGCAATGATCGTTGATATAACGGTCCCGCATGATGGGAACCTCGTGAAAGCCGAGAAAGATAAACAAATTAAGTATCTTGACTTGGCTCGCGAGGTTGTCGACATGTGGGATGTGGACTCAGCGATCATTGTACCGATAGTCGTTACAGCCAATGGCTTGATAGCCAAAAGCCTCCCCTGTGTCTTGACACAGTACCGTTTTCTTCCAGAAAACGGTACTCCTGGATACGGCTCGCATTGTCAGGAGGTTCCTCTCTCTGGAGCCCTGACCTTGTTCCCGATACCGGTGGGCTACAATTTTTTTATATTTTTATACTAATATTTAAAAATGTAATTTATATGTATATATTGAAATAAAGGAAGTATAATAATAAAAAAATAAAGTGGATTATCTTTTTTTAAATCACTAATTACTAAACATTATCTCTATCTCTATATTCTCTTATCTTTATCTCTAATCTCTTCTCTTCTCTTATATCTATTTCAAAATATTATAAAACAAAATCGCTTTATTGTCTGTCAGAGTGTCCGCGTTGTTCTCCTAAAATATGCAACGGATTTTGATGCGGTTTTCACCATCATTTCTAGAATTTGTTCCGAAAGGTTTTATAATACCTATGTATTTTTTTTTTGTTCCACTAATTTAGGATATCAACACCCAACACGTGGGTAAAGTATTACCAGCTTATTTAATTTGACCCTTTATAAATAAGGATATTTTTTTATCAAAGGAACCTACGCCTACGTGACAAAGCCGTAAGTTGGCTTATCTGTAAATGACAGAAACAAGGTGGCGTTCCTAGGTAGGTATTAAGGGTATGCGATTCCGGGTGTTTCTACTGCGAAGATCGCCCTGAGGACACGGTGGAGCATACGGTGGAGGTCTGCCCGGCTTGGGTGGAGCACCGCCGTGTCCTCGTGGAGGCGATCGGCGGCGGCGATTTCTCGCGTCCGGCCCTGGTCCAGGCCATGGTACGGTGCGAGAGTGCATGGGTAGCCGTCACCACCTTCTGTGAAGCAGTAATGCTCGCGAAGAGGGAGGCGGCGCACGTGAGGGAGAGGCAGTATATGCGCCCTCACGGCCTTAGTCGCCTCGGGAGACGCCCTGGGCGGCGGGTATCCTAGGCTGATTCCCGGCCACCGCCGTAGGCGCGGGCTTGCGGACGGCGAGTAATGGGTAGCTCGCTGTCCGATAAGGATCAAGCCCGGGTCGACGGCGCGTTGTTTTCCACGTGCGCCTCAAAGAGATGTCAGCATCAACTGATGGGGCCCGCACGGGCCGATGCCTGCCAGGGGTGCGGGTTATTCGAAAGAGATACCGCGGCGCCTGGCACACAGGCATCTGAGGCACACGGGTGGGTTTTAGTCAGTAAAAGTCTGACACGCCCTCCTGCTCCACCCAGAGCGGGAGAAGTTATTTGATGATTTCCCAACCAAAAAAAACGGGTATGCGATAGCAAAGCACAGACACTAAAGCAACCCCACTGACAGAAGAGCGAATTTGAAGTAGCCCACGCCCTAGGAGAGTTTACAAAAACAATCAAGGAACATATACAGGCTGATTTTTTAGTCACCGTCCAAATTTTTCAGGGTGATAGTACCCGTGAAATTGAACAACTTTCTCCAAGGAACATGGGTCGAAATATGAAAAAAAAAATCGACCTCCCATGCAAAATCAATAGTAAGCTGGTCCATTTTGTATGGGAGGTCCTTTTTTTTTTTCATATTTCGACCCATGTTCCATGGAGAAAGTTGTTCAATTTCACGGGTACTATCACCCTGAAAAATTTGGACGGTGACTAAAAAATAATTCTGTATTGAAAACAATACCTACACAATCAAAAAGCGTTTTTCACGATTTCACAAAATGTCAAGATTGCTGTAAGCATTTATGGTTAATTCAAATGTATGACTTAAATAAACTTTTTATAGAATTTCTTCCGGAAAGTTTTTGGGAATTGTTGAGCGTTGCTTATTTTAAGAGAACAACGTGTCACTCTGACCAGACAAAAAAAACTACTTTGTTTTATAATATTTTGAGATAGATATAAGAGAAGAGAAGAGATTAGAGATAAAGATAAGAGAATATAGAGATAGAGATAATATTTAGAAATTAATGATTTAAAAAAGATAATCCACTTTTAGATTATTTTCATTTTTTTTGTATTATTTGTGTTTAATATATTGTGTTCTTTAATTAAATACTGATTGATGAAGAATGATGCATGTGTAAATAAAGTTCTTGTTATGAACACAGTTTGAATTATTTATGGTCACCCCATAGGTACACAAAATTGATTGATTTTCATTTCTTTTTTTCATTTATTGTTGACATAATCTACTCATTACAATGTTTTTTTTAATGAGTAGTATTGCAATATGTAGTTAGCTAGCGACCTCGACAATTCATGATTATTCTTGCCAGTGCAACCGGCAGCAAGTTCGTCATGCTCAGATGTCACTGCTTGCGGTAGCGTCGGGGGTCGGGTTGCCTCCTTCCCTCAAATATGGCGAGGGGGGTAATGGCTGATCTTTGCGTTATGCTCGTAAACGGATGCTGCTCGTGGTGACTGGTTGTCTTGCTGACCATGGTTTTGTTATTGTTAATTGTATTAAGTTTTTATTAATTTTTGTCCAGAGGTCCTAGTTTAACTCTTGTTACTTTAAGTTATAGCTATATTTGCATAATGCAGAATTGCATATGTATGCGGGCATGCCCTTTATGCCTGGAGGCTTTTATTTAGATTGGAAGTTCTATTTACGTTTTATTTAATTTTTTTATTATTGTTAGTTTTTAATTTTTGATGGTATATTGGCGTGTGCTAGCTGACATATGGCAATTTTTATTTTTTTTGTGTTTTGTAATTTTAATTACCTATTATTGTATAGAATCAAGTTCTTCTAACTTAACAGACAGCTGTGCTGCTGGGGAGTTTGTTGCGCTACTTCTTCTTCTCAGCTAAAGCACTAGGAAATAAAGGGTAGGTGAAGTGACAGGTGAAGGGCGCGCGTTTTGAGGGGACTGTCTTATGTAATTTTATTTTGACGTTCAAAAAGTCAACAAGTCTCTCAGCCTAGTTTGAATAAATGACTTTTGATTTTGATTTTGAAAATTATTCATATCTGTTGAAATACTGAATGTAGAACAAGTTTGATTACGCCAATATTTAGTAGAAATTTCTACTAAATATTGGCGTAATCAAACTTCGATTTGAACTATTTACATAGGTAGGTACATTTGTTTTTTATAGACCGTCAGGATTGAGGAGCCACATAAAATGTATTGTATTACCGAAATTATGAAGCTTGTGCATTTTATTTCCATACTACAAATTAAAACAAACTTACTACTAAATTATACAAAAAAACCTGTTTAATTGCTTCATTGGTTTCCGAGAAACAGAGCTGGAAAATTTATGGATTTTTCAGATAAATCAAAGCATTGTAGCTTGTTTATTATGCGGGGAGTCAGGTGTTGTAGGCGGTGGTGACGGTGTTCCCGTTACGAAAGTATACAATTAAAACCAGGTATAAAGTTATTAAAATCACTATATTTGTACACGGTTAAAACACGTTTATCAATCAATATAGGAAACCAAACAAAAGGCACTTTATACAGTAAATAGTCACACACAAAAGAGTCAGATTAATAGCACAGGAATAAGAAAGATTACTCAGTTTAAGAACAATAGAATGACAATAATATCCTAAGTTATAATAAGACTTGTTAACTGGCTAGCTAGTTTTAGGGTACTTCGCGACTTAATAGTGAACAGCGGAGCCACTATTTCACATTCACTTGTTGACTTGAGGGCTAAATGATGACTACTGAAGGTTATGAGGTAACTCTTCTTAGCACTGGTAGTAACACTTGAATAAGCTGTTTTTTTTTTTTTGTTGGCCATCTCGCCGTTGGCCTTGAGAGGCCGTGACTGCTCAACCGGGCTTTCCTGGGGCTGCCATTAAGAAGTTAATCTTAACGCCTCCAGCCAGGGCTTACAAACTAAAATAAATTACAAACTAAGCGACTGCACGCTGAGGGCACCCCCTGTGGGGTACGGGCCTCGGCTCAGGGCGTCACTGATAGGGGGACAGCTATCATTGGGGACAGGCTGGATCAAAATATTGGCATTATTAGTATTGATCGGGGAATTTAAAGCTACTGGCTCAGCTGCGGCGCGGGCTGGCACTTCAACGAGCAAGGGTCGGTCGGGGTTGAATAAACTGTTTTTTTTTTTGTAGGGCATCTCGCAGTTGGCCTTGAGAGGCCGTGACTGCTCAACCGGTCATTCCTGGGGCTGCACTTAAGAAACTAATCTTAACGCCTCCAGCCAGGGCTTACAAACTAAATTTTACATACTAAGCGACTGCACGCTGTGGGCACCCCCTGTGGGGTACGGACCTCGGCTCAGGGCGTCACTGATAGGGGGACAGCTATCGCTATTGGGGACAGGCTGGATCGAATTGGATTAAATAAACTGTTTTTTTTTTTGTTGGGCATCTCGCAGTTGGCCTTGAGAGGCCGTGACTGCTCAACCGGGCTTTCCTGGGGCTGCCATTAAGAAGTTAATCTTAACGCCTCCAGCCAGGGCTTACAAACTAAAATTTAAAAACTAAGCGACTGCACGCTGAGGGCACCCCCTGTGGGGTACGAACCTCGGCTCAGGGCGTCACTGATAGGGGGACAGCTATCTCTATTGGGGACAGGCTGGATCGAAAAATTGGCATTATTATTATTATTAGGTGGGGAATTTAAAGCTACTGGCTCAGCTGCGGCGGGGGCTGGCGCTTCAACGAGCAAGGGTCGGTCGGGGATTAAATAAACTGTTTTTTTTTTTTTGTTGTTGGGCATCTCGCAGTTGGCCTTGAGAGGCCGTGACTGCTCAACCGGGCTTTCCTGGGGCTGCCATTAAGAAATTAATCTTAACGCCTCCAGCCAGGGCTTACAAACTAAAATTTAAAAACTAAGCGACTGCACGCTGAGGGCACCCCCTGTGGGGTACGGACCTCGGCTCAGGGCGTCAGTGATAGGGGAACAGCTATCACTATTGGGGACAGGCTGGATCGAAATATTGGCATTATTATTATTATTAGGGGAATTTAAAGCTACTGGCTCAGCTGCGGCGCGGGCTGGCGCTTCAACGAGCAAGGGTCGGTCGGGGGTCTCGACGTTAGGCGCCGATACTACGAGGGGTCTTCGCGGGGCGCGAGGACCTCGGCGGCGAGGTCGGAAGGACGATTTTGATCGGTGTGTTTAAATAAACTGAATTTTACTGAGCCTTATATAGTTTTGCACACTGTTGCAAGTTGCGGCAAGCCCCGCATCCAAACATTTACAAAATGCTGATATTAGCCTATCCTGGAAATGAGGCGGGGTCTAAATGGTCAAGCGTAGGCTGTTTTTCAGTGGACAAGTCGAAACCTGCTCCTGATTCCATCCGGAATCTTCTATAGGATCGTGGGAAAATAACGTTTCCATGGTCAAACCTCCGTGCGCCACAGTCCGCATGGAAAATTCCTTTGTTTGCAGGTTCCGACTTGTATTACGTGCCTACCATACTTCACGCTATCGGAAATAGGTAGGGTAGGCAGGTAAGCGGTTATATATTAAGGTGGATACCCACAATTCGTATACACAGGTAAAAACAGGTAGGTAGGTACACACAGTTAGGTACATTACTGGCAGGTAAAACTTGTAGTTTTTTAATGGGGCTCTGTTTACATAACTAGGTAGGCCCGTAATTCACATGAATGTTATTGGGCTTCGCCAACATAGCTATTTCAAATTCAGCCAAACAAAACCCATTTTTTTGTTCAATTTACGTATAAACACTACTAATTCCACGAATTACCTATAGTTTGTTGGTTGATTGGAAATATAGCTGCATTTTGAAGTATATGGTCAAGCCACAGGTGGTATTAGATTCTCCTTTATTTATTGCGGCAACAGCCTGATAATAAATAGTAGTTTTCTGTTAGGCATGGAAACAATCTCCCGTCCCTAAGAGGAGAATACTCCTAAGCTGAAGAGCAGTTTTCATTCGTCATTAGAATAACTACAAGTATCAAGAGTTGCGACTTAATTGAAATACTTGTATTTAAAATGCAAATACAAAATGCAAAATACGTATTTTATATGTTGTATTTAAATACCTTTAACAAAAAAGCATTTTGCATTTTATTTGAAATACTTTTGGAGATGTATTTTGTATTTGTAAAATGCAAAATACTTTTACTAGAAATCATACACCTCAATCCAATATGAATCATGTTTATTCACTTTCCTACAGTGATCAGGTAAATAACAATCACTTACCATTTAATTAGTATTTTATAAACATAACAAAAGTAGCACAGATTCGTCAGATATGCTTACGGCTTCATGCCTCCAAATCGACTGACTCGTTTAGCAAATCGGTCACCCCACTAAATGTTTCCCCACTTTAAACGGAAGTCAATTCTCGGCCGGCTATTCGACCAATCAGAGCAGAGTAGACATTACATACAATCATTTGACTAACTAAAATACATTAGGGCTTATGATTAAATGTGAATACTTTAACCTGTTAAATTTAAACAATATGATTTAATAATTATACAAAATAAATATACATTATTACCGATATTCTAAACATTAATGCTTAAAACGGATGTATAAAGTTCCTGGGACCACTAGCGCCATCTGTCGCTTGTGAAAATAAGTCTATACTTAAATATTATTTTAAGAAAATCATTACATTCGGCCATCCGACATCGTGCAATGTCTCCTGACGCACGATTTTACAAATCTAATAATAGTTAAATTAAAATGAGCCTTACATACGACACATCATTACATTCGGCTAATCATTGATATCTGATTCGATTCCAGAGCATGGTTTTCGTCATTTATCACAAGACAATGAGCTACTAATAATTTGATGTTCAGGCAAGCTCATGGCGCTTTCTAAGTGTACAAAAAGTTTTACAGACAAAACGTGACAAGTCTTCCGGTTCAGTATAATTTAAGGCTTGGGCTCCATTTCTAATTGATTTATCATAAATACCGTGGGTATACAATCTTTGGCTCTTTTACCACTAATATGACCAAAACAAATCAAAATATTGGATTTCTCTTTTTAAAATTATTTGGCTGTTACAATGCTTTCAAATTACAGCGATGATAGGCATTGGAGAACAGTGCAGGCCTGTCAATAGCACCAGGTACTTATTAAGAGAAATGAAAATTAAGAATAGAAAATGTTCTACAAAATGTACAGTCTGCAAGGCCTACAACGTTCTCGCATTCACAATATTTAAAAAAAAAATTAAAGTATAAAAACCTAATTAAACCAATTAACATGATTTCCATGAAAACCACTAATAAAGCGTATAAATGAGAATTGTAGGTGCAAAATCTTAATTAATGACGAAATATGTCTCATATTGTAAAGAAATAAAAAGTTTAAAAATCAACACTGCAATTTGGGAGCACTTACTCGTAATAAACATTCACATATAAATGCTGTCAATGAGTTACCAGGGAAGCGACATGTGTACAAGGAATCAATGCCAAACTTCCCCGTCTCCAATGCCGCATTTTATATTATAACTAGTTGACCCGACAGACGTTGTCCTGTCTTAACTATGAATATGTTTTGTTAAATTTTCTAATGTTACGCGCATCTTTTTTATTTATGAATATTGAATTCGCAACTTTCTTTATTTTTTCTTTCATAAAAACCTTCTCCTGACAATAACAAACAGCAATAAAAGAATTAGCAAAATTGGGCCAGCCGTTCACGTGTGATGCCGTGACCAAGGGAAATAGGGATTCATTTTTATATATATAGATATGCCCCTTTGACAAGGCACGTATGATGTGAGTTTCGAACCTTCCATCGCCAAGCTCTGTTACCGACTTCGGATCCTAGCTGTGGCCACTTTAGACAACTGCCTTATTTTGCTCACTGCAAAAGCAGCTGAATTTAATCTATTTGAAAGAACTCTAATGTGAGCACCCCATTGCAGTATTGAATCCTAAGTTATTCCCAGAAATACAGCTTCCGAAATAGCATCTAGTTTCTTGCCATCAAGTTTTAAATTTAGAACCGCTTCGGCACATTTGGTAATGAGAACTTAAGTCAACTAGTTTTATTCGCATTAAGTACAAGATTATTAGCTGCAACCCATTTCAAAAGAACATCGACTATCGTTGACATGAACGACATCCGTATCTTTCAATCTTTTATTTTTTTTAAGAGAAGTGTCATTTGCGAATAAAATTATATCTGAGAAGTTAGTAATCAAGTATAGCTCAAAGAATCAGCATTGCCATCCAACGTGACAACGCTGCCAGCCTTTTGGGCACTTTTCCCACTGACAGCGATGCGGACGAATTCTTTGATGCCCAGTGAGTTTTTCCCTTTTTACTTTATATACTTGTTCATAATTTTAATCCTTGAAAGTAATGATTAAAGTTCAAGTAGCCAAATAAGACAGCTGAAACTTAAAATGGTCAAAGTATGGAAGGCCATTAATGTAAACTAGAAATAAGAAAGGATCAAGAATTGAACCATAAGGCTCGTCCATCCTAACCAAACACCCCGAGGAGTTCGCCTCGTTAACTTCTTCGTTGTCGTTGAAAGATTGCTAAGAACACTATTATTAAACATTTTCAATTTATTTTTATTCAGAGATTTAATGGTTTTATCTACGTGTAACTTTTATCTAAGTCAAACGATACAAGCTGACCAGTATGGTCAGACCTGATGTCACTAATTAAGGACGAGTCTTTTATTTTGCAATCTAGGTAAATACATTGTCTATGAATGAGGCTGTGGTTCCAGTTCTTCTAGCCGCTTCATTTAATATTGATTTTAAATTTAATTATTTGCACAATGAGATACGCTTACATTTTCCTGGTGAATCAACCAATAAATCAATATTGAGGTTTCTGTACTCTCGACTTATACTAAATCCATTAAATTTAACTGTTTGCATGCCCTAGTTAAGGTAGTTGGTATAAGGACCATTTTAAACTGAAAATATGTAACATGTTCCTACTTTCTTTGGAAATAAAGAATTATTCTATATTATTCTATTCACCTATGTATAAGCATAAATTGTCGTAAAAACAAAAATATAATATTTAGATAACTTTTCATTACTGCGACTTCTACAGGCTAACATTTCTTCCAGAAACTGACCATGATCTTCCTCAATTCCAATCAATTCAATCAATTATTCATTCCATTTTTCTTCTTCGTTTTTCATACAATTGTAATTAAATTAACTTTAAGACCGCGCTATCGCATTAGGTATACTCCTGTAATGATAGTTGTAAGGGAGATTTTAATAAATAAGTAATAAATAATAATAATAATTGGAAACGCCTTTATAAGTTTAGCTTATCACAAAGTCCAAGTAAAAACTACTATTTGAGCAATATATATGGTCTGCTTCTCGTCACATTTGCATATTATATTCATATCGTTCATAAAGTACATTAATTCAACTTTCTAAGCCAATTTTCAATACTTTAACTTTTACTGAAAGGGTCTAACTCCAGTATAACATTGTTTGAATGATTATTGTTTAAGTTACGAGACCTTTTATGGGTTCCTTCTTGACAAACATTCGAAATATTCAATACCTTTCTCCTTGACCAACTTGGAGTTATTTCATAGTTCTTGCATCGCGGTGGTGTACTTGTAGTATCAGTTGTCCTGCTGGAAGAAGAAGAGGTCGATGTAGACCTCGTGCGCTTGCTTCCTTCTAGATCGCTTTCTTGCACGTCCCGTCTTTGTGTCTGCCTTGTTTGACACAGGGACTGCCCGTTTGCATTTTCATCGATCGCCCATCGCGACTAGCGCACTTCTGGTGTTTTTGCACCATCAGGTTCCATGGATCCTCACGATAATAATAAAACATTGATTAGAATATTTATAAAACTTAGTAACCTGTCACATGAGTAATTTTAGTAATAATAATCCAATTCAGAGCATACTATATGCTTTAAGCTCATTTTATAATGTCTTCATGAATTTTTGTACATTTACAAAATTTCCAATTCAAAATAACTCATTAATAAATAGATAATACTTCATCGATAAATTCATACTTTACTTACGTTCTTGAGGATAGCTTTGTTCGTGGCGGGCACACTTGGCCCTGGGCACACCTGGCCCTGGGCACACATAGCCCTTGGCACACATGGCCCTGGGCACACATGGCCCTGGGCACACCTGGCCCAAGTCATTATCATTATCATCATCATTATCATTATCATCATCATTATCATTATCATCATCATTATCATCATCATTATCATCATCATTATCATTAGCTCACTTGGCCAAATAAAAACTTCTTAAAGCACACTTGTGCTTTATCCTTAGCACACATGGCTTTAACTTCAAGCGTGAGCGATCACGCAGTCCTCTGCGGATACTCCTGCGGGATACTCCTGTATCCCTGCTCCGATGGGTTTCATTTTCTCCATCCAAAATCTGAAACTCGCCACCAGAAAAAAAAAGGCATTAGCTAATTATCTCGAAAACGGTGCATCCTAGAGCAAAATTACTGATAAATTTCACCCCCTTTTAAAAACCGCACGCTCATCGTGTGGCATACCAGAGAAACCAATACACCATTACCCCTAAGACGACCCACTGACCTTAAATTTCATTGGATTCCATAGTCCTGGTACCCATCCATGATCCATCATTGTATCGTCTATATACAACTAAAAAGTCAAGCAAAACGAGTTCAACTACCCAGTGTTTGCAACCTCGTTGTACAAACCGGTACAATTTCAGTTAAGTTGAAAATTTCAACAGCCGTTAAGATTTAAAATCGTATGATGCATATTACTTTTCCCTACGTGGTACAATAGAAAATTAAACCAGTTAATGAAACTTCGAGTTCAGATCTAAAAACATATCCTGCATATTGCTATTTCCAACGTGGTAGAAAAGAAAATTCAACCAGTCGATGATACTTTTAATTAAGATTTAAAATCATATGATGCACAATACTATTCCCAATGTGGTAAAATGGAAAATTAAACCAGTCAATGATACTTCGAATAAATGACAACGGTCCTGCCGTGCAATTTAAAATTATGATGGAAGACTAGAAGTTAGGGAATCAAATTATGCTTTTTTTTTTATAAGTACCTAGGTAGTACAACTTGATCATATAATTTCCTTGAAATTAAAAAGTAAACAATACCACTTGTACGAACAACGGATTTTTACATTCACGGAGTAAATAATAATTTTAGGTTGGTCAAACATACAATGTAGGCGTACTTACGGATCTTGATCCCGCTTCTGAGATATTAGAAATCATACACCTCAATCCAATATGAATCATGTTTATTCACTTTCCTACAGTGATCAGGTAAATAACAATCACTTACCATTTAATTAGTATTTTATAAACATAACAAAAGTAGCACAGATTCGTCAGATATGCTTACGGCTTCATGCCTCCAAATCGACTGACTCGTTTAGCAAATCGGTCACCCCACTAAATGTTTCCCCACTTTAAACGGAAGTCAATTCTCGGCCGGCTATTCGACCAATCAGAGCAGAGTAGACATTACATACAATCATTTGACTAACTAAAATACATTAGGGCTTATGATTAAATGTGAATACTTTAACCTGTTAAATTTAAACAATATGATTTAATAATTATACAAAATAAATATACATTATTACCGATATTCTAAACATTAATGCTTAAAACGGATGTATAAAGTTCCTGGGACCACTAGCGCCATCTGTCGCTTGTGAAAATAAGTCTATACTTAAATATTATTTTAAGAAAATCATTACACTTTACTGCTAATTTTCGCCACTTTACCACTCAAATCATGTAAATGGGTACCTAAGCGATTCGACAAATAGCCACTAGCGGCGCTGCAAGTGCTGCAACCTTGCGATTGCGGGTTTGTGTGCAAAGTAAAGTGACAAAACATAATTATCGTTCGTTATCTGTGGAACATGACAATACGCGCTACGCCTTGTTGATTAGTTTTACTTTGATTACCGGTCTTTCTGTTTCGTCGCCGTTAATAGTGTTTATTATAAAAAATTAAGTATTGGATTTGGTTTTCTACTGTTGAAATATAGTAAACAGAGATTACTTGATCAATGGTGATGTGAATCAAAATGTAAGTAGGTACATAAACATAAACTCAAAAGTTCGTATGAAATAGGTGGCCCCAGTGTGAGTTTCATTTAACCATCTCGATCAAACACATCGAGCACGTTTGGCGCTCCGATTGTTCCGTCTCAATCCAGGGCAAATCGGAGCGCCAGAAGCGCTCGATGCGTTTGATCGAGATGGTTAAATGAAGCTCACACTAAGGTCTCTGAAGCTAAGTAAGGGTTCCTACCGTTTTTGAATATTACTCAATCAGTAACATATACCTATTGGTGTGCCAACAGTAACTAAAATTGAGTAACAATGTTGGTTGTTTTAATATCCTACTACGCTCGCGCCTATTTGCGTACGCGTCTACAGTTTATTTCTTTTGTTTTTTATAAGTTAATTAATGTTAGCTAGCCCCGAGACCTGTTATGGTGTTTAATTTTTATTTTATTCTCTATTTCAGGGATGGCCATAACCTCAATTAGGTATCTATTTATATTGAGGCAGTGTTTCAAAGACGTTAAGTAGGATATTGGACACGAAGTTAATATTTCTGCTGTTTGTAAAAATGTTCAAAAACAATAAAAGGAAGCGTGACTGCGACTACAAACTTCTTGAACCATATACTAAACACATACCCAACAATAAAATTAAAAGGGTATTCCTAAAATACAACACCTGTTTACCAAGTTCTGCACCAGTGGAAAGAGTATTTTTACATGGTGGTATGATCATGCGTCCACACAGACGCAACATGTCTGATGCTCTTTTAAAACGAGTAATGACTAAAATCTTTAATAAATACACTAATTTCATCTAAAACCATTTTATTTGAATAAAGTATTTTCAAAATACGTATTTTGCATTTAGTATGTAAAATACAAAAAGCAAAAGTATTTTGTATTTTGCATTTGAAATGGTAAATTATAAAACTATTTGCATTTTATATTTAAATACTTTTTTAAAACTATTTTTTACATCTCTGCTAGTATCTACTATGTTTGTAAAAACCATAGGGTTATTATCACCACTCAATCAATTTTGAAGCGATCATTGCAGAGTATGTACGTAACTATTTACAAAGTTGTGAATACAAGCCCATAGATTTCTTATAATTAGCAAGTTACCTAGCACTCTTTGATACAAGTAAGACAAAATGCTATAGATAGTAATATCACCTACTCGTATACATACCTACAAATAAATTTAATTTAAATTTATTTATTTACAAATATATAAGTACGCTACCATTACAGTGTATCAATTCGGGAGTGTTAATAAGCGGAGAAGAAAAACTCGAGTCATTTTTGTACAATCAAGTAGTATCTACCTAGTGGTAGGTACCTAGAGTACCTACTTGATTTTACAAAAACGATTACCAAAAGATTACCAGAAGTATCACTACTTCTAGCGAATATCAAAATCTCTATTCTGCTGAAAATTTTGAATACTGCATTTGAATTGAAGTAATTTTATTTGAATCTACCTACATAAATATATTTTCCCTACTCAAACTCAAAGCATTTATTTCAAATAAACCAATTACAGGCACTTTTGAATTGTCAAGGTCAGTGAGTTAAAAAAATGAAGCTAGTTGCCAGAAGTACCCCTAGATTGTACTAATTTACCTACATACAAACGAATACGAGATTTTTTGTGATTTCTGTGTTGGTCGTAGGCTGTTTATCAGCGCTCGTAGAACGTCGTAGCACGCACATGCTACGAGGTTTTGATCCACCCTGTCGCTCTATTTTACTTCTTTGTGATAAAGTGGGAAAGGGAAATTTGAGCATCTTGTTTACTATTTGTTTCCAACTCTAGGCGTATGCGATAAAGGCATGTGTGTGTGCATTGCTCAAGTAAGATTATAAAAAGATAGATAACTAACCTTTTTTTGCTACTAAAAATAAATAACTATCTATTCAAACTCTTTTCGTTTCTGTCAATCACAAGAAAAATCAATATCAATTTACACATTCGTCCCGCACGGTTTTTCTAAAAACTTTCATCTGCAGTTCCGCGAAATGTAAAGGTTCAGAGATTCTGCAGCCGAGAGACTGAGCTCAGGCTCGAGGGCATGATGAGGATCGTGCACGCCATCGTCGCAGTGTTCACCGTTGTGCTGTTCTTCATCCAACAGACCTACGTGTCCGTCTGCGCCGGACCCTGCCCAGTCAGTACCATACACGAACCTGTTCTACATAGCATGTGGGAGCTTCCGCAAGTGTCCACCATATAATTATCCTCGCATTTCATAGGTACCACTGCTTAGCGAAAGAGCTCTGATGACCAGCAAATGGCAGGATAACCTTCCGTCCTACCAGCCAAAACACTCCCGCCAGGTGACTCGCGATAGCAGGTCAGGAACGACAATGTGCATCTATGATAGGCTAAATAGTAATACTGCTTGATGACATCCATCCTTAAAATAAAATGAGGGGTTGGCCTTTACTATCCTTCTTCACCAATAAAGACGGATGTGAACTTCTTGTCATCAAATATTATACAAGCCTAAATACTTATTCGCAATAGGTCCTGACAAAGATTGCCAAATCTCCATCTTCATGGCAAACGAGAATTAGTAACCGAATGATAACGTTATTTGTAAAGTGATACGAGTCAGTGGCGGATTTACACATTTGCCGCCAGTAGGCTATTCAATTTTTACCGCCCCTACTAACTCTGCATTTCAGTATCCTAGTTTACAATCATATTAAGTACCTAATTACATTTTCTTCGTCAATGACATTCCAATTTTATGGTTTGTGCTATACCGTCATCATTACATCAGCTTTTTCCAGTTATTAGTTTGATTGTGAACTAAGAGATTGTTGTGTCAGTTCCTTGATTATTCTTACTACTTACGATTTAGTGAAAACTCAAGAAATAGTCTTTGGGTATATTTCTGAGCTAAGAAAAGCTCAAGCATGTACCTATGATAAGTTGGGCAGGGTTATAAGCTACGGTTAGCCATAAAACTACTTACTTACATAATATGAACACAGCTTACACAAAATAATATAAACTAGATAAACATTGTTAAATATTTTTATAGCACTTACAGTCTAAAAGCAATACGAACAATATCACTATTACATTCTCTAAACAATCCGTTTTATGATGGCAATGAAATCAATGAAGTTATGAGTTTTACTTTACCGTTTTGTTAGATTTTAAATCCGCAAATTCATCAATTATATCATCGTATGAAATCACAATCATAAAAAAATCCACATTATAAGCAGTTAAATTTCTTAAGTTTTTAAAGCATTTGATCGATAGATTTTTTTTTGGTAAGTCCAGCGATCAGTGAAAAATAATAAATTACTTAGTTATAATTAACCAAAATAAAAACCGTCCTGCGCGCAGGTTGACGAGTTCCAGCCTCCCGAACAAGCCGGATTCCGAAAAAGCTTTAGTACCGTGGGTCACATTTATACGATGCGCCTGCCTATACAGAAGACCGAGTATATATATAACCTGCCTCTCTGCTTAGTGTTCGTGGACTACGGAACAGCCTTCGATTCGATCGAGACGTGGGCTGTACTGCAGTCTCTCCAACGGTGCCAGATTGACTATCGATCATTCACACATCGAGGTGTTAAAGAGCTTGTATGAAAACGCTACTATGTCAGTCCAGCTCCAGGACTAGACCTAGAGACCTATCCTCCGCAGCGAGTGGTGAGACAGGGAGACGTAATGTCTCCGAAACTGTTAACCGCTGCACTGGAGGATATCTTCAAGGTTCTGGACTGGGCTGGCATCAACATCAATGGCAAGTACATCACTCACCTTTGGTTTTCCGATGATATAGTAGTCATGGCTGAGACTATGGAGAACCTCAGTACAATGCTCGATGACCGCAGTAGGGCTTCCGAAAGAGTGGGTCTTACAATGAACATGGACAAAACGAAGGTAATGTCGAATACCCATGTAACACCGACTCTTATGAAGATCGGAGACTCTACACTCGAAGTTGTAGAAGATTATGGTTTATCTAGGGCAAACTGTCCAGTTAGGTAGGTCCAACTTCAAGAAAGAGGTCAATCGTCAAATCCGACTCGACCAGGTAGCGTTCGGTAAGCTACGCAATATTTTTTAATAATATTTTTTTAAAATAATTTATTTATTTCAAAAAGTGTGGTACAGTCTGTTACAATAAAATAATTTTTAAAATTTAGGGTTAAGTCGAATAGAAATAAAGTAACATAATTGAATCAGGCGTCCTAGCTAGGTTACATGGTAACCTGTATTAAGGTTCGCCAGCCCAGGTTCCCACAGGGGTACAAACATTTTAATAGACTGCTTAGAATCTCTCGTAAAACCTTCTCGTCCCACATCCCGCAGTGTCTCAAGACGAAAGTCTTTGACACGCACTGGGCGTGTTGCCAGTGATGAAATATGGTACTGAAACGTGGTCGCTCACAATGGGCCTTATCAGAAGGCTAAAAGTCACCCAAAGGGCAATGGAGAGGGTAATGCTCGGAGTTTCTCTACGTGATCGAATCAGGAATGAAAAGATCTGCAGGAGAACCAAGGCAACCGGCATAGCCCGAATAATTACCAAACTGAAGTAGCAGTGGGCAGGGCACATTGCTCGCAGAACAGATGGCCGATGGAGCCAAAAGCTTCTGGAGTGGCGACCGCGTACCGGAAGACGTAGCATTGGAAGGCCCCCCACAAGGTGGACCGATGACCTTGTGAAGGCCGCAGGAATCCGCTGGATGCGGGAAGCACAGAAGCGGTCGAAGTGGAGGAGCTTGGGGGAGGCCTATGTCTAGCAGTGGACGTCTTTCTTAAACCAATTTATTTATTATTTATTTATTCATATAACAATTCGCATTGTGTCTGAATGGGTCAAAATTACTCAATTTGAATTTTTAATATTAGAATATTTAAAAAAATCGTATTTACAATTAGTATACTTTACACAGCATACTGTATAGTAGGTAGGTACAAAAAAAAACAAAATTTGGTAAATTTTCCAGAGTTTTTTCTCAAAAAGGCAAAAAAAAATAGCCAAATTTGCCGCGTCCCTAAAATTTGCCACCCTAGGATCCAGCCTACTCAGCCTGCTGGTAAATCCGGCACTGATACGAGTTCACACTACATGGAAACTACAGTATTTCCAGTTCCAGATTAGAACATAATCTATGTACCTACTGAATCTTTAGATTTGCTAACTTTCCTCTGAGGGTTTATCTTGAATCGGTAGCCGGATCCTGAAGCCATTAAAATGCAGCCTTGGAGACCCTTCATTTGTCCATCGTTTGTTATCGACCTGGCGACAATGCAATATCGAATTTCTGTCAAGTTACTAACACTGCTAACCTTCGAGCTAAAATTGTGGTAGGAGTCCACAGTATAGGACTCTAAATAGGTATAAATAATAATGAAGATGTAGGTTTATACTTTGTAGAGGAAATCGTTTCTGTTTTATCAGAATATGCGAAAGGCAGCGAACCAGGCTTGTGGCAACTTGGGTGGGGCTGGTGTCCAGCAGCAGTATAAGTCGGTATAAGCAGTGGAGGCTGCATATTTTCCTGCTTAGTTGGTTTACAACGTCAACGATGACACGGGCTCTCGTGCGCCGCGCTGTATAAGCGGTGGATAATATTCTCATAAAGCGTCCACATGTGACATTTCAACGGACTGCACACATTGACCGTGTCCAAGATACGTAGAGAAAAACAAATGTAAAACACAGCTATACGTAATGACACAGTACCCTTAAAGGGGAACCTAGTCGCGGGCTCGAACTCGCTGGTGGGTCTGGCTAAAAATCACGCTGTCTCACCAGGCTTAGTGTCCGACAGAAATAGTATTAGTGATGAGCAGTTAGACGCTAGTCTACACGCACAAATTTATTGAGTGAGATGCATGACCATTTAAAATTAAAAAATCGCGAAAAATTTAAGAAAAGACCTTTGGAAGATCGGGTTTTATGAAAAAGCCAATGGATAAATCAATGACCAATAAAGTTTATTGAACTTTTCGATAGGTAATTAATTAAACTTTGTCGGTACCGACTTGGTTTTGGAGATTTTACACTTCTTTTATTACGTCTACACGCCCAAAGTTAAGTAAAATGAGCAAGAAAAACGAATCTTTGTTGGCTCCTAACTTTTTAATGGGTTTTTTTTAAATTTAGTATTCTGTTTCCGTACAGACAATATTAATAATGAGACAAAACGATATCATATTTTACTTTGGATGTGCCATGTCAGACAGTGGAGTAAAACACTCCCGAAGTTTGAATGCAAAAATTGTGGACCACATTTTTTGCATGACAAAGTTCAATTATCGAAAAGTTCAATAAACTTTATTGGTCATTTACTTATGCATTGGCTTTTTCATAAAACCCGATCTTCCAAAGGAATTTTCTTAATTTTATCGCAATTTTTTTACTATAAATGATACTGCATTTCACTCAATAACGTTGTGCGTGTAGACTAGCGTCTAACTGCTCATCACTGATACTATCTCTGTTGGACACGAAGCCTGGTGAGACAGCATGATTTTTAGCCAGGCCCACGAGTGAGTTCGAGCCCGCGACTAGGTTCCCCTTAAGCTCTATACTCACATACGGTTTTACTCGATAGAGAAAACACGTCGAGTATAAATCACGGCACGGGCTTACGTTCATACATTCAACATTTATTTATCGGTCGACGCGCGACGTTCAGTATTCACCGAACCGTTCGAGCCAAAAGACGTCTGTTCAACAAAGGAGACAGTGGCTGCATTTAGCAAGTCTTGCAAGTCTAAATTGTAAAAGAATCAAAAAAAAATAAAAGGAACAAACGTAAAAAGAGGTGCTGGGTAAAATGTTGGTTAGAACGCCGCCCTGATTATAGCCATGTGAACTTGATTAAAGAGCTGTGTCCCGAAGATTATAACAATTATTTAAGAATTCCGGAATTTATATATGAAGAATAATTATTTTCTATGATTACCCCATTAATTAATTAAAAAACAATCATATGACACAATCTATTTCTCGGACACGTACCTACACGCCCGAGGCAAGCTCGACCGCGACCGACGGACGGCTCGCTTGGAGTAGGTGCGAAGGTAATTACATTTCTTTAATTCCATCGAGCCGGCTCGGTGCGAGCCTTCGAGTTGAGTTTTGCGGTCCACACGTTGATTTTTACTCGTTTTAGAGTAAAACTATGGAGTAAAATCGAATGTGGGTACGGAGCATTATATTAAGCGTAGGTACCTAACTGGTACAATCACTTGGTAGGGATTGTCATCCGTTGAAATGTCACGAATCCCAGGTGGATTGGACCAGTGGCATGCTCGAAGCATAATCCACCGGTTTAAATGTTTCCAGTATTTAAACTGGTGCATAATTGTCACATAACAGGACCCCGATTCCACTAATTTGCAAGCGTTTCAATGGTTTCTCGATCGTGTTTTTGAACTACATATATATGTCACACAAATGGGTCAGAAAAATCTAATGGCCACTGAAACGTATGGAAATTATTGGAATCAGGGCCTTGATGATCTGTTTCGTCTGTTTCAGGTCAAACAGTCCCCGCCGGCGTGGCCGCCATCGTCCGGCGACTCGCCCCTCGCCCCGCTCCCGCTGCTCGCTGCGCACTGTGTCGTGTGCGCACGCGCAGCTTGCAGCCACGAAGAGTGCGGACGGCCCAAGTACAAGCGCGACCCCGAAATAGCCGTCGACAACGAGTTCATTGGATACCATCCCCACGACGACGATTAATTAGCCTACCAATGCAACTATAATCAAGAAAGAGAATCTATCGATTGAGTCTCTTAATTATATTCTTCAAAAAATATTGTAGTGTATTGTAATTAAAAATGTCAATAAAAATTGCAAGATAGGTAACGATTAATTTTATTTGCTGGAGGATCTGCAATAATTATGTAAACCCCCTGCATTGTGGAGGATGGAGGAATGAGGAACAAGTCAGGAAGAAAGTTTTGTGTATGATTGTGGATGGATTGGTTTTGTGTATATGGTGGAGGATTATAATAAAATATGATGAATAACTAGCAGGGTGAGATAACGATCGATAGCGACCTGTGGTTGCGTTCAATGCGTTCCGGTGGATAGGGCCCAGGAGACTGAGTCCGCGTTCGCACGCTCGCAAACCTATCGAGGCGGGATTTTTTCAAGCAAAGGTTTGTTTACGCATTGCTTACCGCCGAGAGTTGATGATTCAACAGTGTGTTCTTTCGAAGCGTTGGGTTACACTCTATTGAATTCTCAATGCTCGGTTCAACGCAAAGAGAAGATAATCCAGTGCGCGATAGAATCCAGCCGGTATTTTTAGGTCCATGCGTACGTGGTCTTACGAGTAGATATATGATCGACCTGAAAGTCATCCCAAACACATTTTTCACACTCGCTTATTGGAGCCCTGTGACAAGTAAAAACAGAATAACTACCGGAAATACAGATATGGTAGGTATGCCATATCTACCAAAGTAGTGACTTTTCGTGGTCGTCATTATGGTTGCGCTCTACTACTGGCTAGTAACTTGTTGATTTTACAGACTCTTAAATAGTTGATGGGTGTTAAAACATGTGGGCGATGTGAATTCCAGTAGCAGTTTGAGTTCACCATCAGTAGAGTAGTTACCTATCAGTTGTCACCGTATCGGTCTTTCGCACACGTATGGGAGTGGCGCCAGGAGGCAAACGCCGGGGCGTAACTCCGCTGCTGCGAGAAATCGCGGCACAGCGGACAGAGCTCCGGCGGGATCTCATGGCGACATGAAGAGTGCGATTGTCGCAACCCAGTGTAGAGCACGCTACAATTGCGGCGGTAAATCCCTTCTTTGAGGAGTGGATTGAGAGGTCCTCACCTTCCGCCTGACGCAGATCCTCACCGGACACGGTTGTTTCGGGAGGTTCCTGTTTCGGATAAGGCGGAAGGAAACGCCCGGGTGTTACTACTGCGTAGAGCGCCCGGAGGACAAGGTGGAGCATACGGTGGACGTATGCCCGGCTTGGGTGGAGCACCGCCGTGTCCTCGTGCTGGCGATCTTCAGCAGGGATATCTCGCGTCCGGCCCTGGTATGGAGCGAGAGTGCATGGGTAGCCGTCACCTCGTTCTGCGAAGCAGTAATGCTTGCGAAGAGAGAGGCGGCGCATGTGAAGGAGAGGCAATCTATGCGCCCTCAAGACCCTAGTCGCGGCAGAAGACGCCCTGGGCGTCGGGAACCCCAGGCCCATTCCCGGCCACCGTAGGCGCGGGCTTGCGGACGGCGAGTAATGGGTAGCTCGCTGTCCGGTAAGGACCAAGCCCGGGTCGACGGCGCGTTGTGTTCCACGCGCGCCTTAAAGATATGTCAGCACCAACTGATGGGGTCCGCAAGGGCCGATGCCTGCCAGGGGTGCGGATTGTTCGAGAGAGATACCGTGGCCCCTGGCACACTGGCAACTGAAGGAACACGGGTGCGTTTTAGTTAGTTAAAGTCTGACACGGCCTCCCGTTCCGCCCAGAGCGGGAGAAGCTATTTGATGATTTCCCACCCTTAAAAAAAACCGTATCGGTATTCGTCGTTGGGTAAAACTATGTGAGAGTAACGATGGCGTCCGACCTAAACACCCCAAAGAAACTGCCGTAGAAAATATTTAAAACAAAAATATATTATATCTAACAAAAATATACGTCTTCAAAGAATTAAGAACATTGTCGGGTGGGTGAGTTGTAGTTCCGCGACCTTCTGGCTGGCACCATGAGATACCTAACGTTTTTCTTGTAGTAGGGACACGCGGGCTCGTCACACCCAAGCACTTCGGTTTCGCGCATCGCCAGCCCGCCCCTCTGCAGAAGCTCGTCGCCCAGGATGAGCCGCCGAGCACAAGCCAGCAAGCATGGTCCACAGACAGCCACTGCACACAATGCTGCTAAGAATTCCAACACAAACATCACAGCCTCAGACAACATTTCTATAGCCATACTTTATTTGATGTTCCATAAGTTCTGTACATTATTGATAGTACTATTTGAATTCGTTGTTGAGTTTTAAGTAGGATACACAAAAAAACTATTATTGAAAATCACTTTAAAAAGATGTTTAAAAAAATACGAAGTTATAAAACTATCGACGTCATTTATTTGGTTTTCTTTTTGACAAAAGGAGTAAAGAGCCTGTTACTAAAAGAAAGATGAAGTTTTATGGATTGAAACTGATGTTGTATGTGCTTTTTCCCAGGCGTTAAACGGAAACGCTTGTGAATCATTCGTCTACAGTCCGTTCACAGTAATCACAGTTTATTTATTTAAATACCTTATTGTATGGTACACCAGAAAATACCCAAACAGTTATTTTACGTCGAAATTTGCATCACTGTCAAAATCAAAGTGATCCTTTTGTAATTGCAGTAAGGTTGCTGTTGGGTCGTTGCCACTAACAAGTCTGATAAAATCACAGTGATCTTTTTATCAGCTCAAATAAGGTTGTAGTTAGATTGCACGTGTCATGCTACGGCTACATTGTCGCGATGACCTGCACTAGGTATACTTCGCGCGCTCTCTGTTGTACAGCGAGACGTCAAGCGGTGTGCGACAGAGAGCGCGCGACCTTTATTTCGCGTTATCGCGACAATGTAGCCGTAGAATCAAAGAGGAAATAACTGAGAAAGATATTGCATAATGGATATATAGATAGTATTAACATATGGATCATGAATTCATGACACACAGTTGTACACCTTGATCGTATGCAGCATCAACCAGAGAGGTCACTGAATTCCATTACCAAATCATCATTCTCCTGCCGTTATCCCAATTAATTTGGGGTCGGCGCAACATGTCTTTTTCTTCCACACTTCTCTTCTTCCCTAATTGTATTTATTACCAAATTATCGTAACGAATTCTATTCCTCACTGAAAATCTGAACAGCTCGGGTCGGAATGGAAACTTGAAACATGAAAGTCAACTTGACGGGATTTTTTATTTTCAGGCAACTTTTGAGTAATATTTTGTAATGCTTGCAACTTTTACAGCTGTCAATTCCGCCCGACGACCAAGAAACTTATAGATAAAAGTGGAGGCAACACTTTGGAGTGTTGCCTTACTTAGGTATTTGGATACCTAAGTAAAGACGACTGTGGGTTAATGCTCTCTTTCTAAATACATACATAAGAGAGAGAAAACACATATCACTGTCTCGTTCTTATGTGTGTATTTAGTAAGAGAGCGTTAGCACACAGGTCGTCTTCACTTTTTATTTGAAGTGTGACCTCCACTTTTATCCATAGGCTTCTTGTCGACGACCCATTGACCCAGCTGTCAAAGTCATAAGATCCCTACGTTATCTGTCAAGTTTGACGTTTCGAAATTATGGGTCGGTCGGGGATAAGCCGGTGGTTTAGAGAAATAGTGTTTTTTTTTTTAATGTAGTGAATTAACATTATTATAATATAACGCATTTAATAACATATCAGTCAGTATTTTTGTATGTGTTAAAAATATTTTTGGGATAGTTTTGTTGTACGTAACGGTACAATGTCTTCTGGAATAGCGATATGGTGAGTTTCTCACTAAACGTACAAACACTGGCAAAATATTTATTATGTACCTATCACACTCATGAATATTCAGTACACAACAAACGAGAAGTTTGTGCTTATCTCAGTGAAGCCGACATCAGAGTCAGCGTCTGTTGGTATTTAGCATGACTATTAGAATGTTTTGTCCAGATATGCATGAATTTAAATTTTGACGTTATTTTTATTTTTAATTACAGCTACTTTACGATTTTCTTTACTGTGTTTCGTCAGATACGCAGGTCTAACTGTAGAACACAGATTATCTGTAATTTAAAGCGACTCTGCCACATAGGCATGGTTAGATTATTGTTGTAGATGAGAGAAAAAATGTTATCATACATCTCATAAATGTTATTTATAATCAAGTCCTTTTCACTGCACCTGGGCGTCTAGTCCTGTGTACTTTTGTTTCTAATTATTTGAGTTTGTGGTGAAAATCAGATACACTATTTACTTTCTGAACCTACAGTTGTATTTAAAAAATATTTATATCAATAGCAGGTGCAATCAAACTGGTTGCATTGCTTGGTCCTTTTTAGTTACAGCTGTGTGGATAAATCGTAGAACTTTATAGGATAACCATCTGGGTAAATCATGTGACATGACTGTGAGGCCTCGGCAGCAACATATTGCTCTCACCTAAAAATTAGATGTATGAGACCAAATTGACTGGTAAAATAGCCAAAAAGAGTACTCGGTAAAAATTTAGAAACGTGCTACCTTCGGAAAGAGTTGAAAGGGGTGGAGGAGGGAGGGGGAAGGGAGGAACCCCCCCCATAATCCCCTCTTGCCGGAAAGCAACCGTTTCTTTTTTATGATTTTTTAAAGTTTGCATACTAAATGTATGCCAAGAGGCCAATTTTAATAAATCTATCTTTTGGGGGCGGGGCGTCGGGAGGGAAAGACTACCCTTAACCACCTGCCATGATAGCTCGACGGAGCCCCGCTTCGCGGAGCTCCTATTTCTGCGTGCGGGATTTGAAGTGACCTAACATGAAGGGGATGGCGGGGTCTGAAAGACCCCGCCATCCCCATCGAACCTAACCTGTCCGTGTCGGGGAGCCCCAAGTCCCGAGCTTGCTTCGCTCGCTCTTGCATCCTAAGTCAAATAAATGATTACTACTTATCGACTCGTTTTAAGATTTTTCAAAAATTTCTGTTACAAAAAGAATGGAGTTCCGGCAAAATAAATGCTTGGGGGCAGTTATTTAAACCGCTCTCTACACCCCCCATGCATCAATATACTCAAAGTCGGGTAGCACGTTTCTGAAGTTGATCCGAGTACTCCACTGCAGCTCCATATCAACAATATGCCTTCGGCAGCACCATGGACAGTAAATGTTGCTACTTACATGCATTTGACCTTACTGTTATTTTATTGATTACTACTGTGTTTCCTGGAACAGGTCCATGGGGGTGATATGCCTGGGGTCCATGTGGCTGATCTCTCACTTGTACCACCTGCTCCTTGATGCCTATGAGCGCTCTGCTACACTCAGCGACATTGAGTACTCATGGTAAGCTATTATTTGTAATTTAGTAAATTGAAGAGACTATCTCATCAGTTAGTTGTAAAAGAAATCTTCTGGTATTTAAGACCAATTCAATATTGTTATACTATAGCTAGGCTCTGCTCTTTTTCATTTTTGAATTTCGAAATAATTTTAGTAAGCTTTAGATAAGTTTTAAAATACCAAAGTAACATGTACCATGTGCCCCAATTCAAACCAAAGCACTGCTTGGGTGTGGTAGAAATAATTAGGTGCAACTGCACATCTAAGATAACAATTTGCCTGAAAGCACCTTTACTTTGGAGCAGTTAAGGTGATTTTCATGTCCAAAGTGTTGCTACTGAGGCGTAGTTCACTAAACTTAGCAAGGTCGCCTTGTACAAATTGTTTTATTTCAGGTTCTTCCGGTTGCTGCTCAACCTCGTGGGCTACTCAACTGTGTTACTGCCCATGTTCATATTATACAAATATCTGGAAAAAATCAACTACTTTGATAAGCTAAGTGAGTATTAAACTTGTGCTAAATTGCTAATTAGTATGGTGGTGTTTGTTTTAATGAGTTCACTAGTTACGCTCTAACTGTGAGTTCTATCTCTTAATTAATTTCCCGATACCTATGCTGAATACATTGTGTTGGAGAGTTTAATAATTCAGCTGTATTTATTTTTACAATCATTCTTCTTGCCAGGCTATTGATCAGAGGATGGTTTTGTCGGGTCTTCATAAAAATATGTAAATACTTTCTATCAACCAGCTTAGTTCATTGATCAGAAGTTAAGCCTACTTGTTCGGGAGTGACAACACTTATTAACGCTGAATCGGCTAGAGCCGGTTAGAAAGAGCTGTATACATGTCGATGCAAAAAAGTAAATAATAAACCAACGCGGTGTCGCGTCGCGCCGCGTCGGCGTTGTCAGGACTGAAAAGTCGCGAATGACGTCTTTTTCGTTTTATTGCACGGACATAAAGTGCTTTTTCGATAACAGAAGTGTAGTCACTTTCCCACTTACAGTCCATCCAACCTAAATAATACTCCGTCCGAAGGATACGATGTTAGACAAACAACGGCGGAATAAATATAGTTAATAATTTTACCTGTTGTTGAAATGACTGCATTTTAGTATTTTACACACCTACATTGGTATAAATAGATTATGTTGCGTGCATTATCGTGAAATCCGAAGTACATATATTTTACGCTCTTATCGAAACAAACTGTTAGAATTTTAACATGTTTTGTATAATGTTATGTTGAATGTTCCGTGTGGTGCCGGACGTAAAAGAATAGCACCATCCCATTTCTTCCCGTGGGTGTCGTAGAAGGCGACTAAGGGACTTTCTAGAGAATGGGCAGCAGCGTTCTCTATGCATTTTACCACCATACTGCGATCGACTAACCGCCTGCCAAGCATGGCGATTATGGCAAAAGCCCCCTTTTGGGGAGGTCTATGTCCAGCAGTGGACTTCTTTCGGCTGAAATGATGTTGAATGAATAATGAAGTACATGCTAAATTAAACACTTGTTCGCAAATATAACGTAAGTAGGTTATACTAATTAGCTACAGATGCACAGGAAGTAGCGGTAATACGAGCCTAGCCGCGTGCGCATGCGATGACCATATCTTGTTACTTGAAAAATAAGTTAAAATGTAATGTTAAGTCTTTATAAAATAAGGCTGGCCTTTTTTTTGGTTGAGAAATCATCAAATGACTTCTCTCGCACTGGGTGGAGCGGGAGGGCGTGTCAGACTTTTACTCACTAAAACCCACCCGTGTTTCTTCTGTTGCCTATGCCAGGGCCACGGTAACTCTTTTGAACAAATCGCGACCCTGGCAGACATCGGCCCTAGCGGACCCCTTCAATTATTGCTGAGATGTCATTGAGGCGCGCGTGGAACACAAGGCGCTATCGACCCAGGCCTGGTCCTTACCGGACGGCGAGCTACCCATTGCTTGCCGACCGCAATCCCGCGCCTACGGTGGCCGGGAGTCCGCTATGGGCTTCCGACGCCCAGGGCGTCGCCTGCGGCGGCTAGGGGCGCGAGGGCGCAAGGATTGCCTCTCCCTCAGGCTCTCCGCCTGCTCCTTCGCGAGCATTACTGCTTCACAGAAGGAGATGGCGGCTTCCCGTGCACTCTCGCTCCGTACCGGCCTGGGCCAGGGCCGGACGCGAGAGGTCGCCGCCGCCGATCGCCTCAGCGATGACACGGCGGGCGGTGCTCCGCCCAGACACGGCAGACCTCCACCGTGTCCTCCAGGCGATCCACACAATAGTGATACGTGGGCGTTTCCTCCCGCCTTATCCGGAACAGGAACCTCCTGCCTGATTTGAATAACTCCTTTATTCAAGTCAGCACTCAAAGTGCATGTCCATGTAACTTAAATGATTTCTTTGTCCAAGTACTTATTTCTTTTTGGAATATAATAGGATAAGGATTTTCAAAACCAATTTACAGAAATAAAATATAATTTATCATTATCAAAATGATGTAAATAACTCATTTAATAACTGATTTCCACGTGTTATTTCTAGGTAACTCGGGCCCCACATACCGCGTGCTGTTCGCGTGCTTCGGCGAGCCAGGCGAGCGCCTACCTGAGACAGCCAAGGTGCGCAAGGACGAGGCCAGCGCGCGCGAGGGCGTGGAGCTCGCCTTCTGCTTCACGGGGCTCATGGCCGCCTATCTGGTGTGGGGGCTGTTGCAGGAGAAAATCATGACGCAGGTAACACTTTTAGTCCCTTTTCAGGCTGTCGGCTTGAGCTTATAAGTACCTAGTATTATGTGTTTCTCGACATTTTACTCACAAAAATATGTTGTCCAATGGTTTTAGTTTTATGTAACCAATGTGCTAGCTTAGAATATTTGAAACAGAAATAATAATAATTGATTGTTGACATAACGATGACGTGAAAGCCGAGAAAGATAAACAAATCAAGTATCTTGACTTGGCTCGCGAGGTTGTCGACATGCGGGGATGGATGGATGGATTTAGCGATCATTGTGCCGATAGTCGTAACAGCTAATGGCTTGATAGATGGATTTAGCGATCATTGTGCCGATAGTCGTAACAGCTAATGGCTTGATAGCCAACAGCTTCGACCGGCCCCTAAGCAGGCTCTCGTTGGGCAGCTGGATCTAGGGCTTGATTCAGTAAGCGATATTAACTGAAGACCTGACCGCCGGTAGCTTGGACGAAGTTTCTGATACCGGTGGGCTACTACTTTTTATATTTTTAAATGTTTTTATATATTCTAATATTTAAAAATATAATTTATATGTATGTCAGGACAGGAGCATTATTGGCACCGTCGTCAGACATTATGCGGGCGGGTATTGGGTGATCGAACAAAAAGGAACACTCAATGCACAATAATCACTTTTAATAATAGTCAAACACAATAGTCACAATAATTAGTTAAAACCAAACGAAACGTAGGACAGTTCCTAGACTGGAGGTGCCGGTCTCTAGAACGGTCGGAAGGCAAGTGTTCTTTCTCTGGCGCCCCTCCATTCGCTAGGCTCCGTCGTAGCACGAAGTTACCCGAGTGTTAGTGCCGCCACTACTCGGGTTGCGTGCCGCGCTTCGTTTAGCGACCGTCTCCGACATGTATTTATTGAAATAAAGGAAATAATAATAACAAATAATCCTCATTCTAATGTGGACGCTCCAGAACAGAAAACACACTACTAGGTGATTCAGTCTTGTAACTTTCTATCAAAAAGGTTCCGAAAGGACCAAGTCCATATTCATCGTTTCCAGGAGTACTAAGCGCGCAGTAATCACAACACACTTCTACAGTGCGTCCTTGTTTTACTCACACCTGCAAGCCATGCGTACATGCATAGATATACTTTGAAGGCTGTCCGTCGCAGGATTTGTTCCTGTCTTGCAAAGTCAAAGTCAAAGCACTTTTGGGCGTTAAAATTTACACTAATATAGTAATTTTAGTCGCCCTTTCAAAAGGGTGTTTCGTATGGAGAAGGTTAGGCAGAAACTCCATCGTTACTCTTTTAAAATGTTTTAAATTATTTCGTACTAGCTTCCGCCCGCGTGGAAGTCGAGAATTATCCCGCGGGAACGTACTATCGGGATAAAAAGTATCCTATGTGTTAATCTAGGTTATATATATCTGTGTGCCAAATTTCATCCAAATCCATTCAGTAGTTTTTGCGTGAAAGAGTAACAAACATCCATACATACAAACTTTCGCGTTTATAATATTAGTAAGCATATATTAAATATATGTGCTTATAATTATGTGTGCACCTGGAGCAAAATTAGTATATATATTACTATAGGTAGGGTTAGGAATACGACCATCCGTTCAATCACAAAGATAACTGATGTCACTTGGAAAGCTGCCACCCTAAAATGGAATTGGGCTGGACACATCTGCCGCATGTCAGACGACCAATGGGCCAAACTTACGACCCAATGGGTCCCTCCTAATGGCAAGCGACGTCGCGGTAGGCCCAGACGGAGATGGCGGGACGAGCTGGACTCCTTCAACAAGAACTGGTCACTAGCAGGATTAAACAGAGTGAAGTGGAAGGAGGGTAGAGAGGCCTTTGCCCTGATTTAAATGAGTCAGTAATACTACTTTTATTCTACTGCCAGTGAGTTCGTTCTATCTCAAACCTCAAAGTCAACAAATCGTATTTAATAGGACTTATTGAGGCTATAGCTTTTTTTTTGGGTGGGAAATCATCAAATAACTTATCCCACTCTGGGTGGAGCAGGAGGCCGTGTCAGACTTTTACTGACTAAAACCCACCCGTGTTCCCTCAGTTGCCTGAGTGCCAGGGGCCGCGGTATCTCTTTCGAACAACCCGCACCCCCGGCAGGTTGAGGTTATTATAGCTTACGTATTAATTTTCATTACGAAAAGAAGATTGAAACTAAATCTCAAAATAATCCATATTACGGATATGGCACATTATTTTTTGAATATTACTAAAATTAATGAGTATTAATAGTTTTTTTCCGTCAAATATGGTTTTTGAGCTGGTTTTAGATGATCAAAATTTCTGCGTGGAGTGCAGGGCGCACGGTTCGTAAAGACGTATCGAATATTTGGCAAAATATCTTGTTGGTTTGAGACCACTTGTTTCATATTCGCTGGCCATGTGCTGTCGCTGCGCCTTTTTTAGGAGCTGGGGTCGTCCACTTTGCTTTCGACGGGCAAGGCTACCCTCTTTTTTTTGTAAGTAAATGTAATTCACAAAACTGATGTACAATCACAAATGCAATAAAATCAGCTACAAAACAATATTTTTGATTGACATCTTCTAGATGTGAATCTTGCATGCTTATTATTTTGTAAACAATGCTTATTATTTTTTTCTTCCTCATTTCTTTTCACCCACCGACTCATAGTATTTCTCTGAAATAAAAAAGGGGTACTAAGCAAAATACTAATAATTATGAATTACTATTTAGAAACAAATTATTGAAAATAGAAATTTCACATAAGCATAAGTAGGTTCAATGGTATTTCCGTCGTTCAATAATCTAGGAAATAAATTTACTTTGAAATTTTATATTTTTTCTTTTATTTAGACCTTATGATATTTATAAAACGTTTCAAAAAAATTACTACAAGGATCAACAGTTATACTTTAATTAGATAAATTCATCTCAGTCCAGTTTCATCAGATATTTGTGATATATTAAGTCAGCTTTTACGCAGCGCAATAATATTCGCTTGCATTTTGAAATAAACTATTACACCGCTATTAAACACACGTCATTATCACACAATAACAACCAAAAACTTTCTATTTAGACGCGGTGAATGAGTCGTAAGTTACCTGCACGTTAATATCATTTAAATTTATTTCGATTTCTGTGGGTATAATCAAACAGGATAAAATTTAAACCAGTGCGAACTGTAACTATGAATTCAGCATATCATTCTAGACCCCTAGCGTAGAAATTTTTCATCGGTTATAAAAAAAATACTGCTATTCCATACATTTACCTCGTAGGTATTGCAATTTTCTATGAAACAGCTGATTTTTTCTCTATAACCGACGAAAAATTTCTACGTTAGAGGGTCTAGAATTATATGCTGAATTGATGGTTACAGTTTGCGCACTGATTAAACATTTTACCTGTATAGTTTTACGAGTTTAGTGAACAAGACGAACATTACAAGAAACGATAGTCAATAGCGTGATTATTCGAGTGATTTTTAAAACATTAAAAAAACTATCACCGCGCGTGAGATTCGAACCCGCGACTCGCTACGCACAAACGCGCTAACCCAAATACGGTAACCGCTAAGCAATCATGCCGTATACCCTGATGGTTGAATTTATTAAATACAATCATTTGTAAACGTATGGTGTGTCTATAGTACAGATAATTACTTATTATAAGAAGATCGTAAGTTAAACCGAAGTGTCAATCTATTACTTTGTGAGATTGTTACTCCGCTTTTGACCGCTACTGTACAATATAAAGTAAAAATTGACAGCAAAATAGCTACTATAACAAACAAAATAATGGATGCAGGAGCAGTAGCAAAGCGAGCGAACGATTTGCCTTTCTCTGGTTCGAGGCGGGAGCTAATGAACTAATAGAGCGACCTAGTTCGCTAAGGAGCAGTGCACTAGACTGAGCGCTCCAGGTCGTGTACTATTATGCTCAAAATTAATTTCAAGTGAAGTGTGGTAATCATTTCTGCAATGTCACTTGAAATTAAATTGGCCCAATAGATCCTTGGCATCACCCGCGTGAGTACTAACAGGCCTGTTGTTTCTGCAGAGCTATGTGATGTCGGACGGCAGTACGCTCCGCTTTAGCGACTCGCAGTTCCTGGTGTTCGTGAACCGGCTGGCGGCGCTGCTGGTGGCGGGGACGCGCCTGCTGTGCGTGCGGGCGAGCCTGGCGCCCGTGCCGCTGTACAAGTTCTCGTACTGCTCGCTCACCAACGTCGTCAGCGCCTGGTGCCAGTACGAGGCGCTCAAGTACGTCAGCTTCCCTACGCAGGTAACTTCTCTTGATACTACAAAATCTGAAAAAGAAATGTTTTTATTTTTAAGTTCTAGTAATTTAATGCAGTATGTAAACTAACGTAACTAACTAAACTTACGGTTTAGGTAACCGTGAGTTACATACGCTTCTCATCATTGCATCGTTTTTTCACTGGATCATACCTGGTACCCGCACCCTAATTGCGTAACTCACAATTAATCATAATCTGTTTCGTTTTGAAACAGAGTGCTAAACCATTGCTTCATATGTTCAAAAAATGTGTCTGCTGTCAAAATGAAACAGATTATGATTAATCTTATGTTACGCAATTAGGGTGCTGGGTTATCGAGATTATGGATCTAAATCTCATTTTGATTAACATTTTCTACGAAAACCAAATTGGTCTCTTAACACCCCGACGCATAATTTAACACTCTACATTTAATAATTCTTTGTTTGTAATATTTTTTACTGTCGTTGACACTGTTTTTAACCGACTTCAAAAAGGAGGAGGTTATCAATTCGGTATGTTTATATATGTTTTTTTATGTATGATCGGGCATAACTCCGTCCTAAGTAACGAGTCCTAAGGATTTGCAAAATATTTTTTTATTCGAAAGTAGTTTATTCCGAAATGGTCCCATGTAAATTTGATATAGTGACGACTTTCGGAGACAGACGACGGAACTCTTCAAAAAATTACAGCATATCAACTGCGATTGCTGCTATCGTATAAATATACATTGTTTTGATTTGATTGACTTTGAGAATACCCCAAGGATGCTGAAATTTCGAATTGGTATGTTGTAGGAGGTAATATAACTAAAAAGTGGAAAATAAAACTTTTCCAAAAAAAAGAACCGACTTCCGAAAAATCACTACAAAGTGAAAAATAACTTTAATTTCGGAAGTTGGTGTCACTTTGTTTCCCGTCGGCCTTTAGGAGTTCGGCCGTAATTCCGTCATCACCCAGCGCCGTGTTGTTTTTGAGCTGCTTCAGAGCCATCCTAATCTCGTACAAGCTGACGTCCGGGATGTCTTCAGTATAGTGTCGGGTTAGATGAAGCTCTCAATCTCTCTCAACAGCTCAGACTTGGTGGATATGATCCTGCCTTCATCAGTTTTCAGATTTTATTTGAAAACAGAGTAACTCCACAAGCCTCATACCCTGTATACTTACACGTACTAAGTTACTGTTTAATAAAAATATACCAGGCCACCAAGAAAGTATTGTGGAAAAAGATATATGTATGAGAGACTGACCAGCTATAATCTACTTTAATAATACGATTATTTGTAAGTAAAACGTACGTTCCAGTTTTAAAATTTCCCTCCACATTGTTTGCGAGCTAATTTAAATTATCGTGTCTCATAAAAAAATGGATCTGTGCTGGGAACATTTTCGTGCTATGATTTTTTACGATTTCAAATGTCGCCTGAAACCGGACGAATCGTACAATAGACTTCAAATGGCATTCATGGATAAAGGCCCTTCTAAGGCAACCGTGTATCGTTGGTATAACGAATTCAAGCGCGGTCGACTAACTTTGGGGGATGAAGAAATTAGTGGTCTCCCTTTGACGGCTGTTACGGAAGAAAACATGCTAGCGATGAAAAATGTAATCCATGACAAATGGCGACTTACGTATCAAGAGATTCAGCACATAATGCAGGTTGGATCGGGAAGCCATCATGAAATTCTACACGTGCATCTTCGCGTGAGGAGGATAGTTTCACGCTGGGTGCCTCAAAACCTCACTGATGCTCAGAAGCAGGCCCGGGTGCAATGGTGCCATGATATGATATACAAAGGGGAATGCCTATTCTCCATAGTGTCCTAGGCCCAAGATGGACATCTAATATTACTATCAAAATGTAGTGATTTGAAATCTTAATAGTATTGGATATCTAAAAACTATATTCAAATTGACGCCACTATTTTAGAAAAAAAATCTTTTGAGGTTAGGTTAGGTTAGGTTTTCTATATGAAAAAGTGTGTGGCTATGAGATATTCCCAGAACGTTACTCTTTTAATGCTTGATTTATTGATTATAATAGGAGGGGTGTTCCTAATATATTTTTCCAATCGTAGTTACTAGGGTATAAAAAAACACATTTGTTATTTTAAATATCTGTATTAGATTCATTGTCATATACAATTAGCAAATCATCTAAAAACGGCGCAGGAGGCAATATATATAATTAATATCTTCTAATGAGACTTTCTCTATCTGTATCTAAGTGATTTCTTATCCGTCTAACAGACCGTCCACAATGAATGCAGCTGTTTTGACGTACAGATCCTTCCGGCTCTTGTTGTGGAGCAAGGCTAGCAGTTACTACCAACCGGCAGTTGTGGCAAACAAGATTATCTCTTGACACCTAAAACAATATTATTATCGGTAAATAATTGGATGATGATATAGGCATAACAAAATCATTTTATGGTTTGTATATTTACCTGCTGTGGTGCAACCCACTGCTGTATCACGCTCATTTCTTCGGGTTCTAAGGAATGATTTTGAATCTCGGTCAGGTTAAAACCACAATTCACACAATATTGTTCAGTCATTGTATAAAACGTTATTGATCGGTATCCAAAATCGAATGCAGCCGTGATCCTTGATTCCAGAGTCAAAGTTGTCGTTGAAGGTGAGACCAAAATCCGTAAAACAAATCCAAAGTCGTTCGTGAAAATCCGAATCAAGTCCTTATAACAAAGCCAGGTCGCAGTAAAGAAATCGAAGAAAAATCAAGAGACAATCACATTGACCGTTACCAACAAGCGAAGTGTCAGATAAGATTCAATTCAGGGTTGTCACTATCACAATTACGAAAAAAAAATATTAAATCGATTTATGTATCGATTACTTTTTAAATAATCGACAATTGTTTTATTATTCTTATTCTTTCTTTTTACATGTACACATTAGTTTTTATTTTCATATATGTTTTCTTTTAGTTGTTTTTTTATTACAATACCAGTAAAGTCCAGTGGATATGCCGTGAATCGAGGTGCAGCGGACAGAGCTCCGGCGGGATCTCATGGCGACATGGAGAGTGCGATTGTCGCAACCCAGTGCTGGGCACGCCACGATAGCGGCGGTAAGTCCCCTCTTTGAGGAGTGGCTTGAGAGGCGGCATGGCGTCCTCACCTTCCACCTGGCGCAGGTCCCCACCGGACACAGTTGTTTCGGGCATTTCTTCTCCAAGATCTTCGCAATGGAAACGCCCGGGTGTTTCTATTGCGAAGATCGCAATGAGGACACGGTGGAGCATACGGTGGAGGTCTGCCCGGCTTGGGCGGAGCACCGCCGTATCCTCGTGGAGGCGATCTCTCGCGTCCGGCCCTGGTGCAGGCCATGGTACGGAGCGAGAGTGAATGGTTAGCCGTCACCTCCTTCTGCGAAACAGTAATGCTCGCGAAGAGGGAGCCGGCGCACGTGAGGGAGAGGCAGTATATGCGCCCTCACAGCCGTAGACGCCGCGGGAGACGCCCTGGACGTTGGGAATCCCAGGATGATTCCCGGCCACCGTAGGCGCGGGCTTGCGGACGGCGAGTAATGGGTAGCTCGCTGTCCGGTAAGGACCAAGCCCGGGTCGACGGCGCGTTGTGTTCCACGCGCGCCTCAAAGAGAAGTCAGCACCAACTGGTGGGGCCCGCAAGGGCCGATGCCTGCCAGGGGTGCGGGTTGTTGGAAAGAGATACCGCGGCCCCTGGCACACAGGCAACTGAGGGAACACGGGTTGGTTTTAGTTAGTAAAAGTCTGACACGCCCTCCCGCTCCACCCAGAGCGGGAGAAGTTATTTGATGATTTCCCACCCAAAAAAAAAAAGTTATTGTATTTGTTCGTAAATCGATTTAAATCGATTGATTAATGATAATACTTAAAATATTATTTTGATGCTGGCAATATTTTGCCAGCGTCAAAATCAAGCCAGCGTCAAAATCAAAAAACTCCCTGTTTTTTTCAATAGAATTACTTTAATTAACGAATTGTTGTAGATAGTAGTGGCACTCATTTGGAAGAAAGTAAATACATATTTTTTTATGGCAAAATTAATGCATAAATTAGTTTTTCTCTAGGCTAATGTCCACTGAGGGCCCAAAATGGGCATTCCTCTTTGAAGCAAGCTCGTCTCGGCGTATTTACGACATCATTATAGGTGATGAGGCTTGGATTTATCAATACGATCAACGAAGCGCCACTCGACGGTTTGGGTGTTTCAAAACGAATCAACGCCTACCAAAGTGAAGCGATCTAGAAGCGGGGTGAAGATTTTGATCGCGAGCTTTTTCAATTTGACTGGCTACTTGGTGTCAATTCCCTTATGGAACCAAAGAAGCATCAACGCTGAATGGTATACTACCAAATGCTTGGCAAAAGTTTTCTCTGTTGTGAGCAACAAGCGACCAAACACAGGGCTTCGCGGGCTACTGCTCTACCACGACAACGCGCCTTCGCACATCGCGCTCAAACGAGGGACTTCCTGGACAGCACGCCGGTTAAACTCCTGAGTCACCCTCCTTACAGCCCTGACCTAGCACCGTGTTACTTCTTTTTATTCCCGAAAATAAAAAACCAGGTCAAAGGGATACAATTTTCGTCGCCGAAAGATGCGCTGTCAGCGTTCGAGCAGGCTGCAATCGAGGTGTCTGCAGCGGACTGGAAAAAGTGTTTCGAAAACTGGTTCAGACGCATAAAACTTTGTATAGAGGCTAATGGAGAGTACTTTGAAAAGATTTAATAAAAAATATTTACCTATAGAACAATTTTTATTATTTTCGCAAAAATTTACAATCAAATGAATTCGGTGTTTCATATTTGACTAAAGTGAGAAGAAACAGCGAAGAAATCTCAGCGGTCACAATATCTTTTAAAGGCCAGACAGTAGATAGATAGATAATTTATTGTACCAAAAAAAACAGTGCTTTACAATTCCTTAAAGTCTACATTAGTACATTACTTAACAAGGAAAAAATAAAAACAGGAATAAGACGCAAAGGAAACATTTTGCTTATGAACTCCACACTAGGTCAAGCCTGTCTCGTGGAGTCCATGGGTGGTATTACCAGATGGTGAATAGCGTATTACATTAATAGTCATGGATTGCTATTGTCGAGAGGCACATAAAATGCATGCATTATTATTTTAAAGTAAGTAATAAAATGAGTTAATTAATCAAACATTGTCTAGGCTTAAAACAGTAGAGTAGGAAGAATTAATATTTTGGGCGCCATTGTGCACTATGTGTAAGTGTATATGTGTGTGTGTGTGTGTGTGTGTGAGAGAGAGAGTGTGTGCGTGTGTGTGTGAGTGTTGTTGTGTTACGAAATTACCTTTAAAAGAGATTCGGACTCAGTGTATGATTGGGCTAGCAGCCATTTGCGAACAGTCTTTTTGACTTGGTTTATCCTAGAGTTGGCGATGTCACACATTTTCACGGCTTTGTTGTAAATGTGACTGAGCAAGAATTCTTGCATGTGCTGTGCGAAAGTTGTACGCGTCCTTATAGAGACACACTTAAAGACTCGACGTTTGAGTAGTTGTGAGTATTCCGGGGTCTGGGTTACGATTTTATGCTGTTTCAATATGATTTTAAAGATATACAACTGTCGGACAGTGAGTACTGCGGCTTCTTTGTACAAAAGGGCCGTCGGGTATCTAAAAGGTTTTTTGAGCATGACTTTCAAAACTGATCGTTGAGCTCGTTCGCTTTGGATCATGGTGGTGATTCCAACTCCACCCCATACTGCTATACAGTAACACAAAATTGATTCACATAGTGCCACATATACCATGTTTAGAGTTTTTTTATTGGCAGAGTTACGCAGGAGTTTCATTATGTGAATCAATTTTCTGGTGCGTTTGGCCACCAGGTCAATATGCGGTTTGAAGGAGAGCCGCTGGTCTATTAAAACCCCCAGATATTTTATCCATTCTACCTTTTTTATTTCCTGGCAGGTGCACAGGAGAGGGTTACAGATTGCACAGTGGATTTTAATGTCAAGTGGTAGTTTAGGTGCTGAGGCATGGGTTTTATGGAAACACAAGTATTTGGTTTTGTCAATATTTAACGAAAGAAGATTATAGTCGAGCCATCGTTTGATACAAGTCAGACTATTTTGAGCTTCCTTATGTACTAATTCCCAGGATTTGCCATGAAAGAGAATGACCGTGTCGTCAGCATAGCATATGATATCTGCATTTTCCTTTAATGTGGAATGTATATCATTTATGTAGATGATGAATAAGGTCGGGCCGAGAACACTACCCTGTGGAACTCCACAGATCATATCTTTTAGACAGCTGGTGTTCTCACCCACTTTCACGCACTGGCGTCTGTTAGTTAGGTAGGTTTTAAACCAGTCTAATGTCAGTCCTCTGATTCCAATGACCTCCAGTTTCTTCAGAAGTATGGGTATTGCAACAGTATCAAAGGCTTTTGCCAGATCTAAAAATACTCCCAAGCACTTTTTGTTGTTGTCTAGATAAGATGTTACAAGTTTGGTCAGGCGGCTCACTGCATCTTCAGTGGATTTTCCACTCCTGAAACCAAATTGTTTATTGGAGATCAGCTTGTTCGACTCCAAGAAAGAAACCAGGCGTTTGTTTGCTACCTTTTCCAGAATTTTGGAGAAGATTCCTAAAAGCGATATAGGCCTGTAATTCGCAGGGTTTTGTTTTGATCCAGTCTTGAAAATAGGGGTGACTCTAGCTTCTTTCCATTTATCTGGGAATATACCTGTACTTAGACTAAGGTTGATGATGTACGTTAGTGGGGTCAAAATTTCACTTTTTATTTCTTTTATAATTTTTGGTGTAAGACCATCAACTCCGGCAGCACTGTCACTGTTAAGGTTTACAATCAGTTTGTTAATCTCATAGACATCAGTAGGTTGCATAAAGAAAGTAATCCCTAGTGGTTCTCCTAATTTTTGCTTGGAAACCACTGACTCCTGAGTTTCGTTTATGTCGTGTAGAATTTTGCTTGCCAAATGTGTGCCAACAGAGGAGAAATATTCGTTGCAGTAGTCAACTGAGTCTTTTGCCGTGGATTTACAATGTAGTAAGTCGCTAGGACTGCTTCTGTTAATGTGTTGCTCGGTGATTATTTTAATAGTATTCCATAATCCTTTGGTATTTGATTTATTTTCTTCTAACTTTTTACTTTCATGTTCATGTCTTAACTTGTGCACCAGATTGGTAAAAAAGTTTCTGTAGCGGGTATAAACGAGTTTTTTTGCTTCGTCTTGTGGGTGTTTATTTGACTCTCTGTGCAGTTTATCCCTGTGATTCATACATTTTATAAGGCCAGGTGTGATCCAGGGCTTCCATATGATTTTAGAACGGCTAATTGTCTTTTCAGTCGAGTGTTTCTTTATTGCAACTGCTAAAAGTTCGTGAAATTTATTGGTTGCTGTATTAACGTCTAAATTACTTACCACTTCATTCCAGTCAATGTTACGGAGCTCTTCAGTTAGCGCGAGAAAGTTAATTGTATTAATCGTTCGTTTTTTGAAATTAGTGGCAGTTGGGGAGGCCGTGTTGTATCCCATCATTACCAATTTGTGATCAGTGATATTAGCTTCACAGATAATACCTAGAGCACTCTGGTGTCTTGCTTTTAAAAATATGTGGTCAATGCACGCATCCAATCTAGTTGGTTTATGTATTACTTGCCTCAACCCATGTTCAGACATAAGGCAAGCAAATTCTGACGAAGATTTGTCCGACAAAGACATGAGATTTATGTTGATATCACCGGTCACAATAATTGTTTGAAATTTTTTAATTGAATTGAGGATTTTGTCTAGTATCTTGGTCAGATCATATGACTAAGTTGTAATGAACCCGTTGTCTCGGCAGGTGCTATCGAAGTCGTGCAAGGTGATCCCGGTGATGCTGATGGGCAAGCTGGTGTCGCGCAACAAGTACGAGCTGTACGAGTACGTGACTGCCGTGCTCATCTCCGCGGGCATGGTGCTGTTCATGTTCGGCAGCCACGACGACAGCGTGGGTGAGTGCTGTGAGCGCGACGGGCGCTTACTGTACCGGCTCGTACATAAACGGCGTATTTCATGGTGAACTCGTAATTATTTCTATCAAACGATCTTCTTATTACAAGCTTTTATTTATTTTTTTACTTGAAATGTAACTATGTTTGTTCTGGGCACGCCACGATTGCGGCGGTAAGTCCCCTCTTTGAGGAGTGGATTGAGAGGCTCCACGGCGTCCTCACCTTCCGCCTGACGCAGGTCCTCACCGGACATGGCTGTTTCGGGAGGTTCCTGGCCACCGTAGGCGCGGGCTTGCGGATAGCGAGTAATGGGTAGCTCGCTGTCCGGTAAGGACTAAGCCCGGGTCGACGGCGCGTTGTGATCCACACGCGCCTCAAAGAGTGTCAGCACCCACTGGTGGGGTCCGCAAGGGCCGATGTCTGCCAGGGGTGCGGTTTGTTCGAAAGAGATACCGTCGCACCTGGCACGGGTTTTAGTCAGTTAAAGTCTGACACGCCCCCCTGCTCCACCCAGAACGGGAGAAGTTTTTTGATGATTTCTCAAACTCAAAAAAAAAAACTATGTTTGCTCGGGTGGAATCTTGCAACTCAATTTTGAAGCAGTATATACACTCTTTCAAATAATGTTTATATCATAAAAAATCATAATACTTACACAACTTCAAAAGTACTAGCAGCTGGCTCGCGGCTGCTTTTGCGCCCCCACACCCACTGCACCAACCACCTTTTAAAAGTCGTTTTTAGAAGTTACGGAGATTACCTCCTACATCCAAACTTACGAACTAAAGCCATACAGGCTGAAACTTTTACAGTACATACTGTATGGGCTGTTTATTAACATGTGGGTAATATTATACAGGCTGTTTATTTAGACATGGTAAAAAATAGGCTGTTTATTTTGATGCGTGTAATATTATACAGGCTGTTTATTTAGATGTGTGTAACACTATACAGGTTGTTTATTTAGATGTGGGTAACATTATACAGGGTGTTTATTTTGATGCGTGTAACATTATACAGGCTGTTTATTTAGATGTGGGTTAGTGATGTGCCGAGTCGCTGTTTTGGTGGATCGAGGTGACTCGTGTCAGTTTTTACGGTATTCGAATCAAGACTCGATTCCGCGATTCGAGCCCAGTTCTCGAATTCTATGTTTGGTATTCGAATGTTGACTCAAGTCCAGGATTCGAGTCCAGAACTCAAGTGCGTTACCGATTTTAGAACAAAGACGAATAATCGAAAAGGAGTAAACTTCATGCAGCATGTAGGTTTAGCATAATGACACAACGATAATAAATCAAACATTTTATTTAAAATATTTTTTAATATTACAAAAAAAACATAGAATACACTAAGGAGGTATATAGGTACTAGGAACAAGAAATGAAATCTTTGTTCACATTTTTAGAGTTCATCTTCAGAGCTTGCTTAGACGGAAAGGTCATCTGAAGTTGCCGTTTTCGTGGTGGTGGTGTTTCGCCATCTGCGATTGACTAGGATAGATTGGAGTTATTGTCTTCGTTGAGTGGCGTTCCACCTCCAGAACCACAAGCTTCTCTTAATAAATCGGAATCACTTTGAGCGGGGGTAGTTGAAGAATTGTCAATGTGAGTTGAGTAAATGATAGAATAAGGTTTTTTTAGGTGCTTTAACAAATTAGTTGTACTTAAATAGTCTTCAAATATGGAACCACAGTTTTTGCATTTTATTTTATTGCCGTCCACTTTCTCAAGACACTTCCATATACCTGATGCTTTTTTCGGCGCCATGTTGTAATAAAATTAATTACAATAAAATCACTACACTACTACTTGTACTAACAAACAATTAAATTCACTCACAGTTTCAGTTTACCAACACAAAACAAAGAAATCAAAACAAAATGTTGCAGGTTCAAGTATTATTAGGCGTCACTTCATTGCTTATGTAAACAGAGATCGAGTACGAGCGAGTCAACCTAATGCGAATACTAGATTCGAGTCAGTTGGAATTGCATAATAGAATCGAGTCAGCGAGTATAAGATCGATTCTTCCTGACTCGAGTATCGGAATCGAGTCAAAATAAATTGGGATTCGAGTAGGCGAGTCCAAAGCAAGAATCGAGCCTGACTCGAGTCAAGCCATACTCGGCACATCGTTAGTAACAATATACAGGAAGTTTATTTAGATGTGGGTAATATTATACAGGTGTTTATTTAGATGGGGGTAACATTATACAGGTCAAAATTTGTTCCTCAGTATCGAGTGTAATGACGATGTCGGGCGCGGCGCTGCTGGCGCTGTACATGCTGTGCGACAGCTTCACGTCGTCGTGGCAGGGCGCCGTGTTCGCGCGCTACCAGTGCGGCGCGCTGCACATGCTGTGCGCCGTCAACGCCTTCTCCTGCGCGCTCACCGCGGCCGCGCATGCGCACCACGCGCCGCCCCTGCGCCTGCTGCACGTGCGTACTGCGCCCACTGTACTTGTACTCACTAGCTTGTGCGCGCTCACGGCGCCGCGCATGCGCACCACGCGCCGCCCCTGCGCCTGCTGCACGTGCGTACTGCGCCCACTGTACTTGTACTCACTAGCTTGTGCGCGCTCACGGCGCCGCGCATGCGCACCACGCGCCGCCCCTGCGCCTGCTGCACGTGCGTACTGCGCCCACTGTACTTGTACTCACTAGCTTGTGCGCGCTCACGGCGCCGCGCATGCGCACCACGCGCCGCCCCTGCGCCTGCTGCACGTGCGTACTGCGCCCACTGTACTTGTACTCACTAGCTTGTGCGCGCTCACGGCGCCGCGCATGCGCACCACGCGCCGCCCCTGCGCCTGCTGCACGTGCGTACTGCGCCCACTGTACTTGTACTCACTAGCTTGTGCGCGCTCACGGCGCCGCGCATGCGCACCACGCGCCGCCCCTGCGCCTGCTGCACGTGCGTACTGCGCCCACTGTACTTGTACTCACTAGCTTGTGCGCGCTCACGGCGCCGCGCATGCGCACCACGCGCCGCCCCTGCGCCTGCTGCACGTGCGTACTGCGCCCACTGTACTTGTACTCACTAGCTTGTGCGCGCTCACGGCGCCGCGCATGCGCACCACGCGCCGCCCCTGCGCCTGCTGCACGTGCGTACTGCGCCCACTGTACTTGTACTCACTAGCTTGTGCGCGCTCACGGCGCCGCGCATGCGCACCACGCGCCGCCCCTGCGCCTGCTGCACGTGCGTACTGCGCCCACTGTACTTGTACTCACTAGCTTGTGCGGCTCACGGCGCCGCGCATGCGCACCACGCGCCGCCCCTGCGCCTGCTGCACGTGCGTACTGCGCCCACTGTACTTGTACTCACTAGCTTGTGCGCGCTCACGGCGCCGCGCATGCGCACCACGCGCCGCCCCTGCGCCTGCTGCACGTGCGTACTGCGCCCACTGTACTTGTACTCACTAGCTTGTGCGCGCTCACGGCGCCGCGCATGCGCACCACGCGCCGCCCCTGCGCCTGCTGCACGTGCGTACTGCGCCCACTGTACTTGTACTCACTAGCTTGTGCGCGCTCACGGCGCCGCGCATGCGCACCACGCGCCGCCCCTGCGCCTGCTGCACGTGCGTACTGCGCCCACTGTACTTGTACTCACTAGCTTGTGCGCGCTCACGGCGCCGCGCATGCGCACCACGCGCCGCCCCTGCGCCTGCTGCACGTGCGTACTGCGCCCACTGTACTTGTACTCACTAGCTTGTGCGCGCTCACGGCGCCGCGCATGCGCACCACGCGCCGCCCCTGCGCCTGCTGCACGTGCGTACTGCGCCCACTGTACTTGTACTCACTAGCTTGTGCGCGCTCACGGCGCCGCGCATGCGCACCACGCGCCGCCCCTGCGCCTGCTGCACGTGCGTACTGCGCCCACTGTACTTGTACTCACTAGCTTGTGCGCGCTCACGGCGCCGCGCATGCGCACCACGCGCCGCCCCTGCGCCTGCTGCACGTGCGTACTGCGCCCACTGTACTTGTACTCACTAGCTTGTGCGGCTCACGGCGCCGCGCATGCGCACCACGCGCCGCCCCTGCGCCTGCTGCACGTGCGTACTGCGCCCACTGTACTTGTACTCACTAGCTTGTGCGCGCTCACGGCGCCGCGCATGCGCACCACGCGCCGCCCCTGCGCCTGCTGCACGTGCGTACTGCGCCCACTGTACTTGTACTCACTAGCTTGTGCGGCTCACGGCGCCGCGCATGCGCACCACGCGCCGCCCCTGCGCCTGCTGCACGTGCGTACTGCGCCCACTGTACTTGTACTCACTAGCTTGTGCGCGCTCACGGCGCCGCGCATGCGCACCACGCGCCGCCCCTGCGCCTGCTGCACGTGCGTACTGCGCCCACTGTACTTGTACTCACTAGCTTGTGCGGCTCACGGCGCCGCGCATGCGCACCACGCGCCGCCCCTGCGCCTGCTGCACGTGCGTACTGCGCGCGGTTCACATTCGTTTCAACCGAATTTCGGCAGCTTGAACCGAACTTCGGCATTCGGCCGAAATTCGGTTCTGATGCCGAACATTCGGCACAAGAAAAATAATACCTACTTGCACTATTTTAACTGAAATTTAATAGAATTAGAGTATAGCATTACTGCAAAATTAAATTATGTCTTGTACTCACTTATTTTAATTAGGAACATACACAGTAAATAAATTACATAGGTAGTAAATGTAATCCTTAAATTAAATCAGTTCACCTTATTATTCTTGAAAATCTCTGCCTAATTAATTAGACATCATCATCATCATCATTTCAGCCGAAGGACGTCCACTGCTGGACATAGGCCTCCCCCAAGCTCCGCCACTTCGACTGGTTCTGTGCTTCCCGCATCCAGCGGACTCCTGCGGCCCTCTAACCCTAATTAGACATACTATTACAAAAATTAAATAAGCTTAGTAGGTATTCTTCTAACAAACATCTGAATACAATTCGTGAATTGAAAAAGAAAAATCTACATTAAGTATTTTTTATTACAATTAAAGGGTACTGAACCGAAGTTCGGCCGAAGTTCGGATTCGGTTTAAACCACATCCGGCCCATCTCTGGTTACCATACTAAAACCACATCCGGCCCATCTCTGGTTACCATACTAAAACCACATCCGGCCCATCTGTGGTTACCATACTAAAACCACATCCGGCCCATCTCTGGTTACCATACTAAAACCACATCCGGCCCATCTCTGGTTACCATACTAAAACCACATCCGGCCCATCTCTGGTTACCATACTAAAACAAATAGTGTTGAGGTAGTGAACGGTTTTGCGTAAAAAGCGAATGATAAAAATGGCTTCACTTAAAATTTTAACCATTTTTATCATTTATTATAATACTTTAAAATATATATCTTTATAAATATAAATATTTTATTCAGCATTAAGATGTAGAATATAAGAATAATTCATAATTTATTAATAAAATGTAATTTCCTTTTTTTATTACTAAATACAATGAGTAGTCGGACTATTATAGATGTGCAGCTGTTGCTTGCTTGACAAATGCGGCATGAGACGCTGTCCTATTGAATAATCCTTTTAGTCATGAGCTTCTTGTATAGAATGCTCACTGGACGAGAAGAGAACTGCAGTTTTATGTTTACTGCATCGTTCCATATGTTATTTTACGACTAAACGCCCTGGCCCGTGAAACGACGTCTAAGGACAACGTGTAGAAGCTTCTCTCCAAGGGCTTCACGAAACCCTCCCATGTATGTTTAGCACCCGGTGTTCGCGGCCGACTGCGTGCTGCTGTCGCTGAGCTCTGCGCTGGGCCAGCTGCTCATCTACCGCACCATCGCCAGCTTCGGCGCCGTCGTCTTCACCATCATCATGACGCTGCGGCAGGTATGCTCAACTACTTTACACTAAAACTGCCTATACTCATAAAAAAACAGTAAACATTGATTTTGCCATACTCGTATATAGTTTGGAATCTGCAGTTTCGGTTGTGGGTCCAAGTGAACCCTTGAACGTCGACCCCCTTATGTAAATATTTATTATGCTAGCTATCAAATCTTATGAGTGTGTGCCAATTAAAGGAATTGGATTAAAAGCTCATATGGCACCGCCATTAAATCTTTCATATTTAGCCCACAAGTATATTAATTTACCCTGATAAAATAGAACTTAGTGAATGAGGCTTCAAAACATCTGACCTCTCTCTGACACAATGCCGAAGGATTCCAGTTTCAGATAAATATCGAAAAATAACAGTTAATTGCTCACTATGACTGACATCGGGAGTTTCGTCAATCATTACAAACAGAAATTGAGCTTTATCTATCTTGAATCTAATGTGGTCTCGTAAAATGGATGCAATACTTTGTATTAAATCATTTTGAATATCACTAGAGAGCTCAGAAAACGCGGGGTTCTGAACTGAATTACAAGCTTCTAAATGGGAGTCCATTACTGAATTCGGACTTTCATCGTGGCCGCGAAGAGCCACTTGTTTACCTAACACAACCGTATGAGATCGCAGAGACGCAGAACCACAGAACACTAAGGCCACATTCTGAATTAGAAACAATGTTAAAACCTATTTTTCACATCGCTCACGGTGATAATAGTATTACGCATAGTCAGCGTTATCGCAAGATGGTGCATGTCATGACGTCATCTATGACGTTTCACGGGACATCGTTATCGCGCTCATGCCAATTCGGAACGGGTGTGAGAACGCTCAAATTGATATTATCGTAATTCGGAACGTAGCTAAAAATAAAAGTAAAATTTTACTTTTCTCTATATTCCTGGTAGAATAAGAAAAAAATTAACAGATTAGAATAAGTTGTTTACATACAAACAATCATAGAGAATTAAACCACTAGAGAGCGTTCAGGCCGATTTCTTTAAAGTACACATTCAATACTGCGGGCCGGGGGACGAGGAAGAATGCGCGTCTGCTATTGGTCAGTTCAAGGTCAAGTTGCGTAGGTATGCCTGGTTAGGGATTGCTCTACTTGATTAAGGGAAAATAGTCAATATGGCTAATATGGATTTTAACAATATAAAAAATACTCAATAAAAATCACAATTAATCATATTTAATCAAAATCAGTCAATTACAAAAAGAAAAACATGTATCCTGATATTATTGATTTTTAAAATGAACTAATTTGGTATAAGTTTTTCGAATTAAAGTTTTAGGGTCCTGATTGTTCTTGGTAAAAAATGATAAATAGGTATCGCTGAACTAAATAAACGTCGGCGTTGTTTTAAATATTCAAAACAATCGGGGGTGAAGTGCCTTGAACAAACAGCGCTGTATTTTGTTGGAAACCAATTTTCCCTATTAACCTTATCTATACACTTTTCTTTTAATTCTGGAATCTTCGGAAATCTAAAATGAAAACATGTATGTCAAAGTTGTCAAACACACAGAAGAAAAAACTGATAACCTCCTCCTTTTTTAAAGTCGGTTAAAAGTAGATAGGTATTTAATGACAGTAACTGAATTGAACAAAATTGTATAACGTTTAATTTTATTATTATCGATACCGACTTCAACCATAGGTAACATCACAAATTATTACGATAAAAATACAAAGGGAAAGAAAGGGATAAAATAATTATAATTTTTTCATGAAAGAAAGGGACTTTTCCAAAAGACATCAACGCGCGCGACAAATCCGGTTGCTCGTTCACCCAACCACCATTTTAAATAGACCCCTGCGGTAGCTCATATTATTCCGATTAAATCAAAAATAATTTTCGTAGTGTTTATTTACCGATGAAAAGTTATGCCATCCTTTTTGTAACTAGATGTCTTGGAATGTTTTCCACACCATTTCACCGTGCAAGAAGGCATTTTTATGCGTTAGAATTGCATTAAAATTTAAAACAATTTGTAATTATTTAGCGTGCACACAGGTCTAATACTTGGTCACAACTAAAATGGTTACTAGTACCATAGCCAATATATAGGCGACCAAATACTAATAGTTTTCGTGCGTCGGGGCACTGTATGCGCAGTCAAGTGGTTTTATAGTCTTTGCAAACAATAAATCACGTTTATTAATTTGATGTAAGAAACTCATCATTTCTAAACCAATGATTTCAAAAGTCTAAGTTTCGAACGCACCCATAAGTCCATCGCTTCGCTGGGGGGTATATACCTACCTACGAGCCGGGCGCCGAGCCGATGCAATGTATCTATCAACCTAAAATAATATTTGCTTGTCTGAAGCTGCGTAAAATGTATTCAATTTTGTACGTACTTCGATTTTGCAAATGTTTGCAAACTCGTTGGATTACCGAATTATAATAAATGTACCTACTTACGTAATTAATTTATTGATAAAATTTAAAATATAGGTACCATACATACACAATAAAGTTATGAGTTGGCTTTGTTCTTATATAATTGAGACAGGTGGGTAATTAGTATTATGACGGGCCAATTAGCTGTTTCTAAAACCGCCGAAAGACCTATCTTTTAGATGCGCAGTTTTATTTTAAATTAAAAGTAAGTAGGTAAGTACCTATACTTACCTACTTACTTTTATTTTAAAATAAATTTGCGTATCTTGAATCATTATTACTATAAGTACAATAAATTGCAATAACATACTAGAAATATTGCAATTTGAATCAATGAAAATTCAATACATACAAAATAAAAATAACACGCGAGAAATTCCGCCGGCCAATACATATACACATTTTTGAACCGATTTTATGATCGGTTTTCTCAGTAAATAATGTAAGCTATTTCCTAAAAAGCTCGATCGCGCCGACATTTAATTATAGAAAAGTGATAAAATGATTCGTTTTCTGCAAAGGATGGTCTACGTTAGCGTGTAATCCTAAAGAAAAATGTATGGACGGCGTATCGGAACATCCTCCTTAGGGGGACTATAAGCATACGTAGCCTTGAAAAACGCACGCACACATTTACACAATCGACGTGAATACCATCTAACGACGACGTCCATAACAATTATCACACAAAACATATGCGAAGTTTAGCACTAGACTAACGATTTTAGTGAGAATACGCCCGAGTATTCTAATAGATGGCGCGCAAGTAAGCTTTAAACCTATCAAAAAAATAGAACAATAAATTATTTTTATTTGTTTTGAGTGTTGAAAAATTATGGATTTAGGTAATTTTGAAATAAAACTGATTCAATTAAACTTATAACATCTTTATTTAACATGGATTTTTGTAATAGGCTATTACAACAAAATACCTTAAAAAAATAAAAAAATATAAAAAAAAAAAAAATTGTATGGTTTGCACTAAGCACGGGTTTTTTCAGATTTACAGTAGTTTTAGTTTTAAGCTCTTTTCAGGTTAACATTATATGACATTTAGTTTTAACGCTTTGAAGAACACGAACGAGACACATTAGAAGTTTTATTGTTATTACTACTCTCAGCCGCTATAATAACGCGTGCTAACAGATGTTGTCATTGTGTGCACGGAATTATGTTTTCAAATTGGTCAGAGGTAAGTTTCCTCGATAGTAGGTACCTACTTACATTTCGTTTATTTTTTGTATTTGACTTTGAAAACACAACAACACAATACAACACACAACAACACAATTATAATTCCTATTTATTATAAACAAAATCAATAAAATTAAAGTCTTACGTACTGGAAATAATTTCAGTGTTGATATTCCTATAAAAAAAACTAAATTTGTAACGTTTTTTCTAGTTATTTATAAAAGTATATAATAAATATATCTAAAAATAGTCGTTTTTTTTTTATAAAAAACAATTTTAAAGGCGTCCACGCGGGCAAAGCCGCTGTCAAAAGGTAGTTTGTAATAAATCCGAATAATTACAGTTGATATAAATTTATGAATTTCACAATGTAATTTGCAACATCCCGTTAAGACAGCTGATGTGTCATACGTAATTATATCAAACTCTCGTGCAGAGTAGTTAAATACATACAGAATACATTGATAAAACATATCATTTCAATTGACTCTTACTATTTGGCGAAACTTCACATACTTGAATATTGTTTTTAAAGTAAATTAAAAAGTAGAAGATTTTTATTAAGGAACAAATCGCCAACTCGCCTGTCAAACGAGGCAATTATGGCAATCCCCTCCGCGTTTGGAGGAGGCCTATGTCCAGCAGTGGACGTCTTCGGCTGTAATGATGTATCATATGATAGCGATTTCAACCAGATGGTCAACTTAACTCTTAAGACCTTACAAGGTACGCGGTAAAAGTCGATGCTCTGGTTTATTACATTGTAGATTTTGAAGCTAATAAACCTGAAGGAGCGCTCTACAGGGCACAATTTTACAGAGTCTTGTCGGAGAGGTGTTTCTCTGTACTATAGGTTGGGTCCAAGGGTACGAGCTTGTGTTTTATCAGTACAGTCTAGTACGAAGAGCTGCCTCACCATGAGAACTTTGCATAATGAGTAAAGGTCAAGTGTCGGATAGCGGATTGTTTTTTTTAAAAAAGGTCCTTCAGTACGGCCCTCTGCGCCCTTTCTATTCGAAACATGGTTGTTTTGTGAGCACCACCGCACGTGGTCAACACGCAAGGACTGATTGAGCGAGAGCAAGGGAAACAGTTATCAGGTTTTTGAAGTCAGCAACTGCCCTAAGTTTTTAGGATTTAAATCAATCTTCGCACTCCTGTCACTGTAGGGTTGTCTGCTGTGTCATCTGCATATGTAACTATTTTAAAGTTAGGAGAAGACAATTGCCACACTTCGTTCACGTAAATGAGTAAGAGAGTTGGTCCGAGATCACTTCCCAGAGGGACACCAAAAATAACTTTCTCTTCTTTGCTAATGTACCTCTATATTTTAACTACCTGGTGACGAACCAAAATATTGTTTTTTTTAAAGAAAATTTACAAGTCTGACATTAAGCACCTTTAAAAAAAATTAAAAAAAATGTTGTGAGTGCAGATATAGGTATATTGTTAGAGACACTGCCCCTGTCCCCAGTTTTGAATATTGTGTGAACTATAGCGGTTTTAATTGCATCCGGAAATACACCTAAATAAAGGTAAAATATTAAGAAGAGCGGGAAATACCGTCACAACCTGCAGCACGCTTGTCTTTTAGGTGTAGGATGATTTTGTCGATTTCTTCATCATCCATACTATGGCGTGGATGATGAAGAAATCGAGGATCTATGGTATGCCATAGATCCCGAAGGCGCTTAGTATCAGTATCGAAAAAGACGGTAGTTTCCCTCTAGCCGCACTGCAGCTGATGTTATCCATCGACTGGATATCCCCAACCTGAATTGCGATGTTGTCGCGCCTTTTGCCTAAGCTAGCACGCCTCTGCCCGCAGGCGGTGTCCATCCTGCTGTCGTGCGTGGTGTACGGACACCGCGTGTCGGCGGGCGGCGCGCTGGGCGTGCTGCTGGTGTTCGCGGCCGTGCTGCTGCGCCTGTACTGCCGCGCGCGCATGCGCACGCGCCGCCGCGCCTCCGTGTAGCGGGCGGCGCTGCTGCACCACACTATCGAATATAGCGCGACAACGGAAACCATGGACGTGATGGCAGCGCTGCGCTACTTCAAACGCAAGGTCGATTTTTGTTTCAATTAGCCCATAATTTTACTTCAACATCTACTAAGTTAACATGAATTGAGTAGAACTGCGTATTGTAAAATGGAATTTTCTAATACAATGCAGATACAGTCAATCGCAAATCAGTGATAGCACTTGCACTATGACATCCGCATTTACTGCTACAACATAAAAGCGGCTATCCCTGTCAAATTGTTATAACTAATGAGCTGCTGACTGTACCTACTCTTCTTGATACCATGAATCTTACACTTTACTTACAGTGAACTATCGCGTCCTATACATTAAAATATGACAAATGTCACAATATTTATAACTAAGTAAATGATATCCCAAATTGAAATATATGCAATTTGATACAACATCAAACGACAACGCGCGCATTGGCCGTCTGTTAAAAGCTAATATATCGAGACTGTGGTACCTACTCTAACCTCCACTTGACAACACTATGTCAAATTCTTCTCCACTACTTATTTATTCACGTGTGTTATAATGATAGGAAACTTGCTAATTTTTGAGCATCGATGTTGTTTGACAATTTACGTAATTTTGTTTAGTCGACCTCGTAAATACTGTACGACTTCCCAGTAAATTGAAACCTTACTAAGGGTGTCTATCTACTTACTATCTTACTGTCACATAAACAAATGCAAGTGACGTTCAACCTTAGGGTGGAAAAGTAATTACGAGGTAGACCTCGTAATTACTTTAGAAGACAATAAACAATAGATTGTTTATTGTCTTCTATCACGATTGAAATAAATAGGAAACATACCTATTTCACCAGTGCTCGAACATTTAGTCTGAAAGAATATAAAATACGATATACAATGACGGTTAAAAAAATATATTTTTGCACCGTTGTATGAATGTCCTTCTCGCCTCTTAATTTATTTATTTTATTTCTACCCTTAGGTTATGGTCAGATTCTCAATGCGCCGAATTGTGACTCCTTAGAAATTGAGCGCAAACTAATTATTTATTTTGTACATTAGACTTTGATTATGTAACCATTCAAAATCAAAATCAAAAGTCATTTATTCAAACTAGGCTGGTGTCAGCATTTTTGAACGTCAAAATTACATAAGACAGTCCCCCAAAAACGCCCGCTCTTCACCACTTCTTAGTGGCTTTGGCTGGGAAGAAGAAGTGGCGCAACATACTCCCCAGCAGCACAGCTGTCTGTTATGTTACAAGAACATTCTACAGTGTAATCAGTAAATGAAGTGACTGTTACTCTACCGTCAAATCACTCCACTTATACTTTAGAAACACGTGTTTTATACAGCGCTGAACGAAATTAGCTAATAGCTGTACGTGTGTAATTAACAGAGGTCGGAGTAGGTAGATTGATTTAAGGTCGTTGACGTCAAATGTAGAGGATAATATGGATATGCCTCCAAAATACCGGAACCTCATATTTATTGTGGTATTTGTTCCGGAATTTTGAAATTAGCACGAATTTGTGTTTAAGGTGAAACACATATTGATAATATCAATCTACGCTACCAGTGTTAGCTAATGGTGAAAGAAATCAGTATTTTATTTTATACAAAAATACCTTGGAATAGTTACACCGTATTTTGTCCCTTACTGTTGAATTAGAAATGACGCTTGGCCCACATTATGGATAAAATGGCATGTCCATATTATAATATCTTGACGCAAGCACCTATATAAAATCAATCTACCTACTCCGACCTCTGGTAATTAATGACACAAAAAAAAACATGCGAACTTTGTTCAAAACTTTAAATAACACTGTGACATGTAAATTAAGGCTACCAAATGACTGTAATGGTGGTCATATTAATCGATAGGGGCTTGTCTTAACTTCAGTTTTCAATATCTCATTGATACATAGTACAGGTGTGCAAAAAAGTTAAATGATCTTTGTTTTATTGGTCACCCTGTATGCATAAAAGTAAAATACAAATGTAGCCGACCAAGTTCTTTCAATATGTCAGTAAGATTTGCATACCGAGAGCAGTGAGAGCAGTGACATCAAGTAAATATAAGTGAGAAGCAAGGCTTATGTGTAGGACTAGGAAACATTTGCGAAATCGGGAAACGAAGGATTGTGACGCGTATGTTTGTAAACGTGTGAAAATATACTGTTGTGAAATATACTTGAATGATTGTATTCATGGTAAACGAAAGTCGAACAGCAGTTGCTAAACAATGTTTAGCAACTGCTGTTCGACAAAACCAAAAATGTTCAAAATCTACTTTTCCAACAGTCGGTTGTTGTTACCCGACTTTTTATTCCGGCTGTTGCGCACAATTTTGTGAATACGAGGCAGTCGCAGGTTGTATAAACTGAGGTGTCTCTAAGGATGCTGTACTGCTGTGTTTAAATAGTGATAACAATTATGTAATACAATAAGTAGCAGGTCAGTCTGTTAGTAATATAGCGGATCTTTGAATTTGTCACAAATCGTCAGATCCCTACAATATGTAATAAATATTTATCTGTTCATGCGATGTAGAAGGTGCCACATGCCAGGGCGGCCAAAATGTTACCATTTAATAAATACGTCTACCTGTTTTAGTTTTAAGCAGACATAGGCCTGTATTGATCATTCCAGATGTTACTTCCAGGAAATTAATTTTATTACTTTGAAACTAATTATAATGAATGAATTTATATTAACTAAAAGAATCCAGTGTACTTAGTTGGCCGCCATTGTAACAATTTATTTATTGAACTTCATAAAGTGATTGTAATATATTATAGCACACTCGAATGACCCCGACACATTTGTGTGATAGTTGATAAGTTAAATAAAGTTGATGATGGAAGCAACGAAATTCGGTTTTATTTTGATCTATAAGGACTTTTTGCACTTCCCTAACCTTAGTACACTCAACCGCGAAGCAGTAGGTAGTAAGTAAAGAAGGTAAGGAAGTACGAAAACTGCCCAAATTAGTGCTGAAGATGGGGTTGCGGGACTGTACCTACAGTTATGAGCACAAATACCTTTCAGTTACGCAAACCTCAAAAGCTTATATTTCTCGTGAAATTACAATTGCAACTTTAATTTATCTTTAATATCTAAGTCTCACAGCAGTCCATAAAATAGTTACAAAGAAGGCGTTAATAGTGTTGATAGTATTACACAAAATATCAATTTTCCTATCTATGTTGGGGCCAGCTTCCAGTCTAACCGGATGTAGCTGAATACCAGTATTTTGCATGGAGCGACTGCCTATCTGAACTCCACAACCCAGTTATTGTATAACACGATGCCCCGTGGTCAGACTGGTTGTCAGACGTTCGAGCTTCTGGCGTCCCGTAACGACTGTCAAAGATCCAAGAATCCGGGACCAACGGATTAACGTGCTTTCCGAGGCACGGAGGGGGTATGTAAAGATGGTCACCCATCCACAGAACGACCCCGGCAAGCGTAACTTAACCTGATGGATTGACCTGTGCGGCTAATATTACTTAGCCACGATCAACTAAAACAATAAACGATCACTAAAATAAATAAAATGACGTTAGTAATTTGTTAGTAAACAACAAGGTAACCAAGAATTACTGAGTCTATTTCCTATTCCTGTATCAGGTTTACACCTGCTCAGTACACAGTAAATGCACTACCAATTGTGCACGCTAACGTTCTGAGGACAGCGCTGGTGCTACCACGCACCCTTCTCATCATCGATGCAGTTCTTTTCCTGATGACAGCGAAGAAATCATCGATGGATGCATCTGCATACATTGGAAGCAGTACCGGGGTTTCCTCAACACTGCCCTCAGAGCATCGTTGGACTGAACATGCTGGGCATTGTAAGCCCGCCGCGTGTAGTTGATCCACAAACTGAACGTGTAAAAATACTGACAGAATGCTCTGAAAAGTAACAGTTTTACATCGTGCGAATCTGCGGGCCAACCTTCTTTTTCTATGGGGCCAACATATTGCAGGTGCAGCTGACTATCAACGCCTGCCTTTCCACTTAATATACCTATTTCTTAATTTTTAGTTTGGTTTCGATAATACTATGTTCGGAATGCCATAAACCAATACCTACTCGTCGCTTTTGCGTAAATGTAAGTTATTTATGATCGTGGCTGTACGCTCCGATATCGAAGAAATAAGACTCTCACCTTAATAGTACACCAAAGTGCATTTGTAAGAAAAACTGCTATTCGTGGTGGATCATTACTTCTTGTATCAAACTAGTTGAAATGTAAACAACGTTTAGATTTAGTTAATCTTTCTATTGAGCGCACTATTGAGTTGTCTTGTGTTGAACTCGAGCGATACGTTTTAATTTGCGTTTTTCGACCGCCGAACCCCCCCCCCCCCCTCTGGGGATTTCATTCGTTTCGTTTTGGTAATGTAGAATTTGGTCAATAAGTTAAAATCAAGTAGTAAAAGTAGTTTTTGTGGAGATTTTATTCCATCCTAACTTATTTTTTGAACCTACTAGGATCATAGCTTCTACGTCGACTTGTCTTGATAATATTTGTAGTGATTGTGATGCCAAAAATAAATTAGTGTTAACTGACTTGACGTCTGGCCACTGTGGATTATTAGCCATACTCCATAGGTTTAGGTAGTTAAATAAAGGTAAACAAAACAATAAACGTGCCTCATAGATGCGAAACCTTTTATTTCAAATGTTATAATCATATTATTTATAGTCATATAATAATAGGCTCTATTCTGAATCTGAATCAGAATCTGATGAACTATCTGTCACATTAATAATAAATCGTTCCGCTGTATCATCAATTATTTTGCTAGCTATAATAACACAATTTAACAAAATCGAAACGCACTAGCAAAATCGTAAATGTTGATTGAGAGCGCTGTCAATAGCGTCTGGTTAACCTTGTTACGCCGTATTTTTAAACAAGAAAGTGTCCACTATAAATACCTACCCTTTTTAAGATTTGTTTACCTTTATTTAACGTTAGCAATTTTAGGCCTATTTCTATCTTACCTGCATTTAGTAAAATATTTGAAAAATTAATACTCAAGCAGTTACTTAGACATTTTACTTTAAATAGCCTCCTCCATGATGAACAATATGGCTTTACAACAGGTCGTTCGACTTCAGATGCGGGTGTTGCTTTATTGAAACACAAATTTAACCCATGGGACAACTCGCAAAATGCTATTGGAGTTTTCTGTGATCTCTCCAAAGCCTTTAATTGCGTGCACCATGAAACACTTTTGCGTAAACTGCGTTATTACGGTGTCCATAACGAAGCTTTAAACGTAATAAAGTCTTATTAACATAGTAGGTTCCAATGTGTAGAAAATAATGGTGTAAAATTTTACGGGCTACCAGTTCAGTTACGTGTGCCTCAAGGCTCAATACTCGGACCATTCTTGTTTTTAGTGTAAATCAATGACTTACCATTCTATTTATATCACCGGATCACCTACCTCTATCGTGTGGTCGAGGCCTATTTGACGGACAGAGCCGTCATCTACCCCGGTCATCAAGGAGAATAGAACCGGCGAGAGATGTCGTGCGGTGTACCACAAGGATCGGTCCTGGGGCTGCATCTGTGGGACATCGGGTACGACTGGGTGCTGCACGCCGACCTCCCTAGCGGCGTCAGCGAAGTTTGCTACGCTGACGACACGCTTGTCCTGGCGCAAGGGAGGTCGTACCAGGCGGCGGCCGACTTAGCGACACACGGGGTTGCGATAATCGTGGATGGGATCCGGCAACTGGGACTCAAGGTGTCCTTGCACAAGTCCAAGGCCATGTGTTTTTATGGTCCTCGGATTGCGCCACCGACGGGTTTCCAGATAACGGCAGGGGGGGTTCACATCAGCGTCTAGTCGACGATGAAGTACCTGGGACTCGTCCTCGACAGCCGGTGGAACTTCGCACGTTACTCATTACTCGCCGTCCGCAACCCCGCGCCTACGGTGGCCGGGAATCAGCCTGGGATTCTCGACGCCCGGGGCGTCTCCCGCAGCGACTACGGCCGTGAGCGCTGCCTCCCTCTTCGCGAGCATTACTGCTTCGCAGAAGGAGGTGACGTCTAACCATTCTCTCTCGCTCCGTACCATGGCCTGCACCAGGGCCGGACGCGAGAGATCGCCGCCGCCGATCGCCTCCACGAGGACACGGCGGTGCTCCGCCCAAGCCGGGCAGACCGCCACCGTATGCTCCACCGTGTCCTCAGGACGATCTTCGCAATGGAAACACCCGGGCGTTTCCTCCCGCCTTATGCGAAACAGGAACCTCCCGAAACAACCGTGTCCGGTGAGGACCTGCGTCAGGCGGAAGGTGAGGACGCCATGCTGCCTCTCAAGCCACTCCTCAAAGAGGGGACTTACCGCCGCTATCGTGGTTTGCCCAGCCCTGGGTTGCGACAATCGCACTCTCCATATCGCCATGAGATCCCGCCGGAGCTCTGTCCGCTGCACCTCGATTTCTTGCGGCAGCGGAGTAACGCCCCGGCGTTTGGCCTCCTCGCGCCACTCCCAGATGTGCGCGAGGACCTTTGCCTCCAGATCCCATGGCGGTAATCCGGCAAGGAGGCCCGCCGCCTCACCTGAAATCGTGCGGTATCCCCGGATCATCCTGATAAATCAAGTATCTTGACTTGGCTCGCGAGGTTGTCGACATGTGGGATGTGGACTCAGCGATCATTGTACCGATAGGCGTTACAGCCGATGGCTTGATAGCCAAGAGCCTCGACCAACATCTGAGGAGGCTCTCGTTGGGCAGCTGGGTCAAGGGCTTGATCCAGAAAACGGTACTCCTGGACACGGCTCGCATTGTCAGGAGGTTCCTCTCTCTGGAGCCCTGACCGCCGGTAGCTTGGACCTTGTTCCCGATACCGGTAGGCTACTATTTTTTATATTTTTAAATGTTTTTATATTTTTATATTAATATTTTAAAATGTAATTTATATGTGTTTTAAATGGAATAAAGGAAAATAATAATAATAAAATAATTTATTTCCAAAAGTTAATTACAAAGTAGTTATGCCCAGCATTTACAGCTTAGGACTTACAAGTGCACAGAAATTTGATCAATGGCCCCCATGCTAGGTGGAACCAGTGTTACAGGGATCATCCATCCGTCCATTACACAAAATTACAGGTAAGTAAGTAGTATTTTTTTTATAAAGGGCACAATCATGTTTTAAATCCTAGAGTGCAAAAGTTGTGGTAAGTGCGTCTGTGTGTGTGTGTGTGAGTATGAGTATGAGTATGAGTGATTATGTGAGAGTGTGTGTGATTGGTCATGTATATTGCGATTTCAATAGGTCTTCTGTTTTACTGTAGTCAATCTGGTTCAATTTATTATAAGTGAGGGCGCTTAGACATGGGTAGTGTCGTTTAGCAAAAGTCGTGTTCGTGCTTTTTGTAGGACATGGGGGTACTGGTCTTCTTCTTGCTTTGGAAGGGTTACTAATATTTAATGGTGAGTTTGAGTGCTTGCGGATTAGTGCACGGTAGATGAAAAGTTGTCGTTCTGTTAAAACCTTGTACTCCATATAAAGTAATTGCGTAGGAAATCTAAAAGGCCTACCAAGAAGCACTTTAATTACTGCTCTTTGCGCCCGCTCCACCTGTATAAACGCAGACTTCGCTGCTCCTCCCCAGGCCGTAATGCAATACGTTAAGATAGACTCACAAAGAGCACAGTAAGCCATATTTAGAACTTCCCTATGGGCGGACAGTCTAAGTTTTTTGAAGACGTAAATTAGTTTTCTAACCTGCGCGGCTGTCCGCGCGGGTTCAACACCACACACAATCACCAATCACAATCACCTTGAGACTCTGTAGTCTCAAGGTGATTGTGCCAGGATAGACAGGCGTCAACCTGTAGGCCTAGATATTTAACGACCGGGGCTCCGGATACGGAGAGGCATGCGCATTGCGGATCACTGAGAGCGCATACATGCGCTTTGAGTACCATTGAATTTACTGGTGGCAGGAGGGAAGGTCTGAGGCCAAAAGTGATAAAGTGAGTTTTGCTAATATTTAATGTAAGACTATTATTAGCCAACCAGAATGTTCTGGTTCGCGAGACAATGTTGTCTCGCGCAGTGCCTTTTCAGCAGTCATATTTGCCGTGGTCCAATCATTTCCATAACTCAGAATGACCGTATCGTCTGCGTTTGCCAGGATTTGGGTGGAGGGCAGAGAGAGGGAGCAGAGATCATTCACGTATATCTGAAAGAGCAGAGGACTAAGGAGGCTTCCTTGTGGAACACCGTAATTTAAAGCTTTTTCGCTACTAATGTGGTCCTATCTTCACACATTGCGTGCGGTTCAGTAAAAAAGTCTTTAAATATTTTGTGGGCATCACCGCGCACCCCAATCGACTCCAACTTGGCAAGAAGGACGGGAACAGAGACGGTATCAAAAGCCTTAGAGAGGTCCAGGAAGATACCTAGCCATTTCTGTTTACTGTCAAGTTTATCCACCACAATATCCAGCAATGCGGTTACTGCATCCTCCGTAGATAAACCTTTTCTAAAACCAAATTGGTTATTGGAGATTATTTTGTATTTGTCGAGAAACCTCCTGAGATTTTTGTAGAGAATTTTTGAAGGTATTTTAGAGATGACAGGTAGGACTGAAATAAGTCGGTAATTGGTGACACCGTCTCTGTCCCCTGACTTGAAAATTAAGTGTACGATTGCTTTTTTCAGCGCCTTTGGAAATATTCCTGTAGACAGAGCTAGGTTGCATACATGCGTAATAGGTTTAACTAAAGCATGACTGGTAGCTTTGAATAAGTTTGGGGGTATACTGTCCCAACCAGGCGCACTATCCGCACGGAGATCCTTAATAATGCAATCTACTTCATCCTCGTCTGTCGTGAGGAGACCCAACGAATTAACCATGGAATGGTCATTGTTTGTGGTTGGTTGGAAAGACCTTGCACTTGGCGGTATTTGATTGGCCAAAGTTTGACCCACGTTTGCGTAAGGTAAGGACCAAGCCCGGGTCGGCAGTGCGTTGTGTTCCACGTGTGCTTCAAAGAGATGTCAGCATGAACTGGTGGGGTCCGCAAGGGCCGATGTCTGCCAGGGGTGCGGTTTGTTCGAAAGAGATACCGCAGCCCCTGGCACACAGGCAACTGAGGGAACACGGGTGGATTTTAGTCAGTAAAAGTCTGACACGCCCTCCTGCTCCACCCAGAGCGGGAGAAGTTATTTGATGATTTCCCACCCAAAAAAATAAAACATTCTTTTCAAAGGGTATTTGTGATGTTGTGCTGTTTGCAGATGATACTTCTCTTATTTTTAAAGCAGACAGGAATAGACAAGATTTTGACGACGTAAACAGTGCACTCTCAATGATTACGGATAAATGTGTAAAGTTTGCCTTACCGAATGTTAGAAATCTAGGTCCCAACATCATCTTAGATAATGAGGTACTTGAAACTCGGCAGTTTTTCTGGGCATAACCACACAAATCAAACCAAGCGGGAAGGCTCAGTTCGGCCGTCTACGCCGTCAGGAAAGTAAGCCAATACACTGACGTTGATACAGCTCGGCTAATCTATTTTAGTTATTTTCATAGCGTTATGTCCTATGGCATTCTGCCCCACGGCAAAATGCCACAGGACTCAAATTTGCATTTTGTTCTTCAAAAGCGAGCTGTTCAAGCAATTTAGCAGTAGGAGCTAGAGTTTCTCTAAGATATTTTTTTAAAGATATCGGTATTCCCAGGGTGGTATCGCAATTCATATTCGCTTACATCGTATATTTAGACAAATTATACACTTGTACACTAAAAACAGTGATCTTCATAATATTAATACTAGAAATAAGGACAAGCTATGTGCTCCCTTTCACCGCCTTCATAAGGTTCATAACTCATTTGTTGGGCTTGGTTTTATAACAAGCTTCTCTCTTCTTTGCTAGATTTACATTTTAATGCATTTAAAGCTAATGTAAAATCCAACCTTTGTTCTAAGGCATACTATTCTATCTACGACTACTTAATAGTTGGTCACTGTGATTAACTAAAGACAATGTTTGTGTTCTTTCACCAGCATTAGCTTACCTACTGATAGCTGATAAGAGTTACCTACTTCATATAATTGTTTATTTTATTAGACTGTATAAATCATTTTATTTTTTTTATTCTAAATTTTTGTTGGAGGCTTTTATCCACAATGGCATGTCAGCCTCATCATACCTTAAACTTTTCTATACATTATTAATTTTTAAACAAATCAGTAAGTAGGTTTGCTATCTCAGATGAAGGTTGCGCTAAAACTTTAACATACGGACCAATATCCGATTCGTTTACTTTTATTCTGCTCCACAGTGTCTCTCTTTCTTTCTTAGTCTTGGTACACTCCATAAGTAGATGGTGAACATCTTCAACCGTTCCGCATGTTTCACAATTGGGAGAAGTCACTTTCTTCATCAAAAAACCAAACTTGCGGGATGGGTAGTGACCAGAGCGTAATCTATGGAGCAGAACAATATGATACCTACTCATTTCCTTGATAGCAAACCACGGTATTCGAGGAGGCTGATATTGTATAGTTTTATACCAGATACCCTTTTCCCTACTTCGTTCGTCAAAATACTCCTTAAACTTATCATAACAAATTGTTTTGCAATTATATAGTTGTTCTAAATAATTAGGTATTATACAATATTCCTGACCTTGAGTAACCGCTAATTTCGCTAGTCTATCAGCCTCTTCATTACCTCTCAAACCAACATGAGATGGAACCCATTGCAATCTTAGCACTATGCATTAATGAGATGTATTGCAACATGTGGATGGTAGTGAACTCGATAATTGTTCATATTATTCTTGCCCGAGCAACCAGCAGCAAGTTCGTCATGCTCCCTTAGATGTCAAAATCAAAATCAAAAATCATTTAATCAAACTAGGCTGAGAGTCAGCACTTTTTGAACGTCAAAATTACATAAGACAGTACCCAAAAACGCCCGCCCTTCACCGCTTGCGGTTGCGTCGGGGCGAGGCGGGCAATGGCTGATCCTTGCGTTATGCTCGTGAACGGGTGCTGCTTGTGGTGACTGGTCGTCTTGCTGACCATGGTTTTGTCATTGTTATTAGTAATTAACTGTTTATTTATTTTACTCCGAAGGTCCTAGCTTAACATGTATTGCTTCAAGTTAAATCTAAATGAATATAATGCAGCATTGCATATGTAAGCGGGCACACCTCTTATGCCTGGAGGCTTTTATGTGGGTATTGAGTTCTGTTTACGTTTATTGTTTCATTTTATTATTTATATCTGCTTGAGTATATTTACTATGTTTTGTTGGTATATTGACGTGTGCTAGCTGACATAATTATGGCAAATAATTGAATTTTATGCTTTGTATTTAGTAATGTTAATTACTTAAGTAGGTAGGTACCTCAGAATACAGAAAGTCTGTATTCTGAGTTACTTACCTATTATTGTACAGAATCAAGTTCTTCAAACTTAATAGACAGCTGTGCTGCTGGGGAGTTAGTTGCACCTTTTCTTCTTCCCAGCTGAAGCACTAGGAAGTGGTGAAGGGGGGCCGTTTTGGGGGGACTGTCTTATGTAATTTTCACGTTCAAAAGTGCTGACTCTCAGCCTAGTTTGAATAAATGACTTTTGATTTTGAATACCGCTACCGAACTATTCAAACGTCAAACAATCCTTATTTACATGTTATGAAAGGAGTACCTTCCATGATCCGACACTGGCAAAAAATAACACCTCTTGTCAGTGCCAAAAACTATTGACTACCGAAAACAGAAGCCGTTCGTAAAAGTAAATCAAGTGTCAGATCGTGATCACCGGCAGTTCTCGGTTCCTCGGCGTATTTACTTCTTTCTGTTTCTTTGTGTGCGTTCCCGATGTAAAGCATGTTGTGGCTGGCCAACCCCATCAGCATCAACAACTACTATGAGTTCAAGCAGTTCGAGAGCGTCTTGTTCGAGAAATAAGTGGCAAAGCTTCCATCGTCCACCAGTTCTCATCCCGCCATTGGGTAAATATCTCTTAAGTTAGTTATTGCGTTAAAGGCCGAACAGGGGTTAGTTTAGGTCAAAAAATCATAGAGATTTAAGATATGGTAAATAATTTAATGATAAGTTGATTCTTTGAAGCTGCCAATCCAATAGGACGATGATGTTAACTCTGAGACGTAAACATTTGACATCTCTCATTTTTGTGTCTCTTACGACAGCGAGTGTCACAATACGTTGGTCCTTCGGCTCATGTCTCTGGTAGAGTTGGGTAGGTTGCTGTCCTATCGGAAGATATATATTTTTACATTCTTAATTATACACCGTGAAATTTTTGTCGTCTTACAAATTCTGATACATTGAGTGGACCACCCACTCAATTTATAAGACATAAAATACCTCTTGGCGCGATAAAAAATTGTTACCATTAATTTTATTAAGATAACTAGCTGTGCCCGCGACTTCGTCCGCGTGGAATAGTGACTTTTTGGGCAGCATATTTTGAATTACATAATAATATACCGTCGTTTGGGTAGCAAAAAATTTACTTTACAGTAATGCTTCTCTGTATACGATATTTAACGTATGGCCATCGGGGATGAATGATTAACAAATGTTCGCCGTGATTCTTTAAATTGACATAAGTTTTTTATTTATGAACCGATTGACATGAAATAAACACTAAATGTTAAGTGAAGCTTATTACAATATATTAGTGAAAACCGCATCTAAATCGAATAAGCCGTTTCTGATATTAGCGTGCACAAACACACAGACAAACAGACAAACAGACAAAAAAAAAATTAATTACAATCTCGGGTTCAGTATCGATATAATAACAACCCCTGCTACTTTTTTTTTATATATTTCGATTGTACAGACACCACTTTTCTACAATTTTATTATATGTATAGATAGGAGCAAGAGAAATCCCCTAAGACGAGCCACTGACTAATATAAATAATAATTTAAAACTTACACCTTACCATACATACTCCAATTTGCACATAGGTAGGTACTTAGTCATGTTTTTCATAAATAAATTATCTTATAATCTTTTTATTGATCTAAGAGACTACCGAGTTCTACGTCTGACTACGCGCAAACTAGCTACTACTACGCTACTTGTGCACTATTGTCCGGTATCTGAATTGAGAATTTGAGGTTCTTTTTCTTACCGTGTCGATGGCATTTTGAATAGACCCGGCCCAAGATGCGGCCACGTGTTTGGCGCCATCACTAGCGTCCATAGGCTTAGAACTTGTCAAAGTCTACTTTATCATTAATTAAAGTGACGCGAAATTCTAAATATCTTTGCAAAAACGTAAGAAATTCGTATTTTGCTAGACCATTTTAAGGATAGAGTTTGATAACTTCTCAACCACAAAAACTCAATTCGGTAACCGGGTTTATACAGCGCGTACTTGTCGAGTTCCGTTGAGCTCGGTCGCCGCTTGAGTCATGCGTGGTCCTAGGCTGGCCTGCCCCAGAGCCGGGCGCACGGCATGCTGATGCCGCTGCTGGCGACGGCGGCGCTGGCGGTGGGCCTGGCGCCGTGCGTGCTGCAGCGCGCCTGCCCATCGCACCGCCCGCGCCCGCCCTCTACCGTCTGCATGCACCGCATCCCGTCGCTCCGAACTAATCGCCTCGACAAAACCGCCATGTACGTACCTTATACCTTTCTACTATTGCGGCACTATATTATTACGACCCCGAATCGCGTTTATAAGTCAATATTTGTTCGGAATCCGATGGGCGCCCCTTGTCGACGCTACGTGACATGACGATCGCATTGGCGAGGGCTTTCCGTCTGACGCAGGTCCTCACCAGACACGGTTGTTTCGAGAGGTTCCTGTTTCGGATAAGGCGGGAGGAAACGCCCGGGTGTTTCCACTGCGAAGATCGCCTCTGAGGACACAGTAGAGCATAGCGTGGAGGTCTGTCCGGCTTGGGCGGAGCACCGCCGTGTCCTCGTGGAGGCGATCGGCGGTGGCGATCTCTCACGTCCGGCCCTGGTCCAGGCCATGGAACGGAGCGAGAGTGCATGGATAGCCGTCATCTCCTTCTCCTCCTTCAGTAATGCTCGCGAAGCCCTGAGGCGGCGCACGTGAGGGAGAGGCAGTATATGCACCCTCACGGCCTTAGTCGCCGCAGGAGATGCCCTGGGCGTCGGGAATCCCAGGCCGATTCCCGGCCACAATAAGCGCGGGCTTGCGGAGGGCGAATAATGGGAAGCTCGCTGTCCGGTAAGAACCAAGCTCGGGTCGACGACGCGTTGTGTTCCACGCGCGCCTCAAAGAGATGTCAGCATCAACTGGTCGGGTCCGCAAGGGCCGATGCCTGCCAGGGGTGCGGGTTGTTCGAAAGAGATACCGCGGCCTCTGGCACACAGGCAACTGAGGGAACACGGGTGGGTTTTAGTTTGTAAAAGTGACACGCCCTCCTGTTCCACCCAGAGCGGGAGAAGTTATTTGATGATTTCCCAACCAAAAAGAAAAACGATCGCATTGGTTAGGACGCGCGCGGCCTGATAGCAAGCGACGGCGACGCCTGCACTTTTTATTTAAATGTGAGGAGGAGGCTAAACAAATGCCTGGCTACATTGTAGGCGTCGCAAAAATTATGCTATATTTTTAACCGACTTCAAAAAGGAGGAGGTTATCAATTCGTCTATAATTATTTTTTTTGTATGTATGTTCCGCGATATCTCCGGGAATCGTGGGTCGATTTCGAAAATTCTTGTCTCGATCGGATTCGATAATACCTACGTATTTAATCCACTTTGTGTATAGTGATGAGGTTCTAATACTTCCTGTCACTGCTGTTTGCCTGGCCAGTAGTTGAATACGAATTAATGGGAAACCATACACGTGAAAAACAAACATTTTTTTTGCTAAAAAGTCGGTAGCAAAAACTAAAATACAGATCCAAAGACCCCTATTTCCGAAATTAAAGTTATTTTTCACATTGTAGTATTTTATTTGGAAGTCGGTCGTTTTTTTAGCAAAAAAAGTTTTATTGTAATTTCCTTTAAGCTGTCACAGGCGCATATATCATGCAGTGGCGCAGTAGTTGTAACATATAACATCATCGGTAAATAAAAAGCGTAAACCACAATCGGTAGACCGAGTCTGTCTGAAGATTCGCTGTGTGGGCGCACAGCACAGGAGCGGTCATTGTGGTGATGTTTAGGGAGGCTCATTTACTTATTACCGGCCTATACCGACGACTGCCGGTTACAGGATTATAGGTTATATACAACTGAACGAAAATAAAAGCCTAAAGTCGTCTCGATGAGACCTTAAGTAGGGCAAGACGCTTAGCATTATCTTAACCACAGTCCATGGCTCCACGATCTAGAAACTGGTTTTGCCGGAATGTACCGAAGACTTCGCAAAGTACACGCACGATTGGGTCGACGAGTACATAGCGTAACAAACGGAAAAATATCTGTTAGGATTGACACTTTTCGCGATAATCTTCCCGAGAGAGGAGTGTATATTCAGAACTTCTGTGTCTCTAACACAAAAGTTTCTCATCTTTTAAATGATGGTAGGGGGCTCGGTACAGTATGAAGGTGTTCATTTGATAATAATATTTTCACTAACATACTGTTACTGTGACATTTTTAGAGTATGTTCAAAAGCCAACATGAAGAAAAAGAGAATTGCTGTATAAAGATGTTCCAAATTCCTGCAAATACTTATTATCAAAAAATGCCAGTAAAAGAATTATCTTCACAAGCCTATTGTACGTCCAAGGTAAGTTAGTAAGTTCATTTATGTTACGTCAGGGTTGGGTTAGGTTCTCGTTTATTATAAAGTAGACAATTTTCTCCGATAATGTGCTTGTTCAGCTGTAGGGCCCATAAAAAGGGTCGGATGTTGTAAGAGAGATGTGAGACCTTACAGTTAGCCCTCTTGTTGCCAAAAAACTGATCACAAACGACCGATCGATGACGTCAAAAATAAGGAAACGAATGAGTAGCTCCCTGATCTTTGCTGACGCGTAATAAACTCGGTTCTCACAACATCCACCGACTGTTCAGTTATTTGTGAATTAAATATGCGTGGAAACAATGGCGTGGAATATTTGGCGAGTGATCGGCAATGTTGTGATAACACGTCCGTCGTCTGTTTACTAAACAAACTGTCGTATTGCTTCGTTATTTTCATAATTATTGAGCCTCCTACTGCGGTATCCGCCGTGGATTTAATTAGATAATTACTTTTCTTTTTCAGCTAAAATCCTATGATAATTATACCTAATCTCTCTAAACCCTCACGAAACAGAAGACCAGGGTTGGCCATCAGTTGTTCTAAGGTTTTTGGTAAGCTTAACTTTGAAGCCATAAACTCCACTACTCTTCCCACGTTCAATAATGACTGTCATATCCACCAAAGACACCAGCTCAACCTATGTAGTTCAATTCACAACAACCACAATTTACCATAAGACCGTATCGCCACATCTACTCACGATCTGTCTTACTGTAGTTCCGTGGCAGCTATAAATTCGTTAAAACGCTGCCATAGCGGATTCGACAAGTTTGTAGGAGACTCACAAAAGTCCAGAGATACAATTTTTTTGTGTTGTGTTGGAAACATGGTGATTTTTCCAATGATAGGCTTCTTGCCAGCAACACAGAACGTGTTCCCTGTCAAACATGTTGCTGTAACATGTTGTGCAACTTAGGTTCCTCATGACTGCGGGATTTTAACCAATCAGATTTGATCTACTTCTCTTTAGGAAGTTGCCTGAGAAATTGACTGTTCGACATCCTCCTTCTCCGGTCTCTTCCATCATTAAGTAAAACTTTTTCAAATGGTTCCCACAGCAAATTTACAGTCGCGTATCGCTATCGTTGTGTTCCGTGGTAGCGAGGCCGTGTGATGGACGACGACGACGATCTGAGCGAGGACCAAATAAAGCGGGGCGCGGGCAATAGTACGCGCGAGTGGAAGTGCAAGCGTTGCTTCGGGTGCCGCTGGCTCATGTGCTGCTTCACGTGCCGCTGCGAATATCACCGGACCGTCACATGAGTTACCCGCGCGCGCTGGCGCTGCTGGCGCTAGTCGCCATCACCAACCAGGTAGGATTTATGTGCTGTGAACTGTTCTACGACTACGGGAATTATTACAAGTGTCTGTGATTTGTTCTCATGTAGTGATTTGAAGTTTTTGCAAACGCCTAGTATGACATACCTATACTTACCGATGAATCGTAATGCTGTGACAGCTGGGAGATGGCTTACTTCTGCGGTTATCTTCGTAATATAGCAGCCACAGATAAAACTATCGCTGTCTAAGATCTCTACATTAATGTCAATTCAGTTTGGTTTACAATTCTGGGGAGCCAATGTTGGTGATGATATGATGCGAATGTGCTTGTCCAAAGAATGCCCGATATGGACGAGCAAATAATTAAGTCACTCAGCTTAATGTAACCCAAGTTACAACATAAGGATTAGTTGTCTTCACTATGGTGCGTTGGACAGTCATTTTGGGAATTAATTCAATGTTTCTGTTGCAGGCAACCACAGGATGCAAGAACTGTATAGTAAGTATAGTTTCTTCTATAATATTTTGTGACCATTTGTATATTTATAACAGCCGTCTGTAGTTTTATAATAATTTATTACTTCATTCATGACAATAGACAAAGAACTGCGCAATAACGATAGTTACTACCTACCACTTAACATCGGAAGAACAATTTTTTCTGTAATAAAAACTTTCCAAATCTAGTCGCAATTTCATCTCAAATATTTTTGGACAGATAAAGACAGATTAGAATGCGAACATAAGTAGGCACCGCCCGGGTATGGGCTGTACCTATGTTGAACAAAATAATAAACACTATTTTGGGAAAAAAGTAATTCAATGGAACTAAATAAACGTGGCGGGTAAACAATGTTTGTTACAATCGCGAATCATATTATAATCAAACTATAACCTGACACTGACCTGCAATTGAATTGGGCTACCGTAGCGCGGCCACCTAAGATGTACGGGAATTGGGCTACCTTAGCGCGGCCACCTAAGATGTACGGGAATTGGGCTACCTTAGCGCGGCCACCTAAGATGTACGGGAATTGGGCTACCTTAGCGCGGTCACCTAAGATGTAAGGGAATTGGGCTACCTTAGCGCGGCCACCTAAGATGTACGGGAATTGGGCTACCTTAGCGCGGTCACCTAAGATGTAAGGGAATTGGGCTACCTTAGCGCGGCCACCTAAGATGTAAGGGAATTGGGCTACCTTAGCGCGGTCACCTAAGATGTAAGGGAATTGGGCTACCTTAGCGCGGCCACCTAAGATGTACGGGAATTGGGCTACCTTAGCGCGGCCACCTAAGATGTAAGGGAATTGGGCTACCTTAGCGCGGCCACCTAAGATGTACGGGAATTGGGCTACTTTAGCGCGGCCACCTAAGATGTACGGGAATTGGGTTACCTTAGCGCGGCCACCTAAGATGTACGGGAATTGGGTTACCTTAGCGCGGCCACCTAAGATGTACGGGAATTGGGTTACCTTAGCGCGGCCACCTAAGATGTACGGGAATTGGGCTACTTTAGCGCGCCCCCACCTAAGATGTACCGGAATTGTTCCTCAGCGGGGCTGTCGGTATTATAGAACATTAACTCCAGGTGCTGGGCAAGGAGGAGAAGGCGATGTTCCGCGCGCACTCGGACGCGTGCGCGGCCACGTCGCACGTGGCGCCGCGCGCGCTGGACGCGCTGCTGGCGGGCGAGCTGGCCGACGAGCCCGCGCTGCGGCGCCATGTGTACTGCGTGCTGCTCAAGTGCAAGCTGGTGTCCAAGGACGGCAAGCTGCAGAAGGCGGCCGTGCTCGGCAAGATGGCAGCCCGGCCCGACGCTAAGAATGCTACCAAGGTTAGAGCTGTTTTCTATCTATCTTCACATACACAGCACAATACGTTTCGTCTGTTTTCGTTGACTACACCGATGATGGAACGATGCCTTCTAAAATCCTATCGGTTACACGCACGACTAGTCGGCTATAACTGCCGAGTAGTCAGCCCATTTTTTACTCGTATTAATATGCTTAAAAATGTAAAAGACGGTGATAGAAATTAAATTGAAATCTTTACTGCTATATCTTTTATTATAGAATGAGTTGTACAGTTTACTTTCAGTGCAATCAGCAATTTAGGATAGTAAGGAATAGGAACCCTTCGTTTGGTCCATTAATTAATTGGACTTAGATCCAGACATTAAATACCGAAAGTAAAATTAATTAATACTTCTAACAAAAAAGTTTAATTAAAACTTAAAAAAACCCCCGACCCATACAAAAACTTTAAAAGTAAAAAATTTACAAACTATGGGCCTTAAAAGTTGTAAGTAATATTTTGACCAAGGTATTGTCAAGTCGGGGGACAGCTAATGAAAATGCTAGGCCTCTTCTGTTTGGCGTTTTCATTGATCGGCCCCGACTTGACAATGCCTTGGTCAAAATAAATTTGTAATTTTTTTATTAGAGTTTTTGTAACGTGAGTGACGTGAGTGGTTAGGGGTTTTTAAATTTTTATTTTAACTTATTTCCTGAGTTTTAAACCTACTTAGCGTTGCGTATGTTTCCCACAGTGAAGTTTGTTACTAATTTATCCTCATTCCTCGTCCTGATCACCATTTATCCATAACCTATTTATTAAGACCTTTTCAATGAGCCCAAACACGACTGCTGATTATTCACCAATATAGGATACCCAAGTCACTCACCAGTGACTTGGGTATCCTGAACATTCCAGGTTTTGCTCCAGCATCAGTTCAAGGTTACTTTGTTCGTCTAATATCATTGAAGTAATAGAATACCAAATCTCGACTTGATCAGCCTCGTGGAAGATGCTCAAATCCCTTCATCAACCAGAAAAGAGCTGATAATTTTCAAATGGCTGAACCGATTTTGATCAAACATGTCTAAGAACACTCCCGACTAATTCACCTTTCAAACACAAAAATCAAAATCAGTTCATCCGTTCGGGAGCTACGATGCCACAGACAGACACACACACACACGTCAAACTTACAACACCCCACCGTTTTTGCGTCATGTGTTAAAAAAGAAGAAACTCTAAGTATAGCAAACAATTGGCAATCAAATCAAATCAAAATATTTTATTTTACATAAACTTGCATGGGCACTTATGAAACCTCAGAAGCTAGGTGCACGGTTCCAATTTGTCGCTTCCTATAGAGAAGAGCCGGCAAGAAACTCCACGATTACTCTTTTTAAAATAATTAGGCTTTTACATTGTTTTCAAATTACTGTGATAATGTCAATTATTGACGATAATATGTCAGACATTGTAAAAAATAAAAAGAATAAAAATTTACATTGTAATTTGGGAGCAGTTAATAGACTTACACATAGTTATGCTGTTATGAGGTACCAGGGAAGCCACATGTGCAGAAGGAATTAATGCCAAACTTCCGTCTTCAACGTAGTCTTTTATCTTATAATATGCTTTTTTGATAAGGACACGTTTGATGTGAGTTTTAAATTAAACTTTCCATCGCTAAGTTCCGTCACCAACTTTGGCAACTTGTTATAGAAGCGGATAGGTACTGTTTATTAGAAATGACTTGCTAGTTTTAGTTAATCTAAATTTTGGAATCACAATTTCATCTTTACCACGTGTATTTAGATTATGGAAATCACATTTTTTTTTTAAAGCCCTTAGTTTTTGCGAGCATAGAAGATATTTTCTTCTAGAATATACAGAGAAGGCAGAGTTAGTAGGTATATCAATTTCGTTGAATTTTTTTCTAAGAGACTCGCGAGGCGCCCCACTTTATAGATTGCATGGATTGCCCTCTTTTGTAAAATGAAAATTGAATCAACGTCAGATGCCGATCCCAACACTAGAACGCCATAAGACATAATACTGTGAAAATAAGCAAAGTACCCCAATAAGTAGGTTTGCCATTTTAAACATAGCTGATGTCACCCGAACTCAGCCGAAATCAATGATCGGTTTGACCGACTAGTCGGCTAGTCGGCCTAAGTCATAGTCGGCCCATCTCTAATTCCAACACTTCAAAATGTAGGGAACAGCTGATTTTTTTCGCGATTTCAGGTTTGGTCCCATAGTAAAAGTTGTTCATAATTATGATTACAATGACCCAAGTAACTGCCTCGGTTTGATGCCCATGGAATGAAAAACTTGGAACTTTTTCCCACCTCCCTGTTTTGGTTACTTAATCTATCGGAGAAGTTGTGTATTTTTTCATGTGTCTGGTAGATACAATGGCGTCTATAAGAACCTAATTTAATTATTTTTTGTTTTATCCTAGGCTTTGGAGAGTTGCTCTGAACAAACTGGGGACACGCCTGAAGACCTGGCGTGGAACCTATTCCGCTGTGGCTACGACAAGAAGGCTCTACTCTTCGAATACATGCCCACCACCGGCGGAAACGAACCCGACAATAATTCCTAAAAGTTCCTTGAGTTTACCAGAGATAGCGCTGTTAACATTAGTGCTCTCGTTCTATATTTAGCCCAGAGATGGCGCTGTACCATCAGCTTTCACAAAATTATTCTTGTACATTTTGAAACATTTCCTAAAATATTCTCCTTATTTATTATACGTTAGTAACCTATATCATATACATATTTACTAACCCAAGAACTCGTTTTATTTGTGACGTTGTAGTGTACGCTCTATAATATTTTACCCTGACCAACGAAATCTACCCTCATTTTTTACTTGTCGCGGGCCAAGCACGCGCACGGATTTGATTTTTGAAGAGACTGCCGTCCACTTGTGTCGTTTAAAGTGGAGTGATTACAGGCACGATATGATCTGAATCTGGAGATGGTGACGTGAAGCGGTCACAATGGGGTGTGTGGTGCAGATTCCAGGTCTTTGTAAGTACCTTTCTCAAGGTGTATCCACACCATAGTTACTTTTTGTGGAGCAACGTTTACTAGTGTTACTGGACAACAACGGATAACAAAAAAATATAGTAAAAGCCGAAAAAGTTATAGAAAATTACTAAATGTTATCATGTTGCAAAATGTTGATTAACAAAAAGTTACTTCGGTGTGGATGCACCTTTATACCTGCACTGATCATTAATTAAATACGAGTAGGTTAGGTTATGTTAAAACTGTGACCAACCGCGCGCGAGCCGAGCGAACGCAGCGAGCGGTGCCGCGGTAGCGGCCGGCGAGCGCTACTTCCAAGTTACTCGCAGAAATGTCTTCATAGTTCTTTGTCTTATTATTGTAGGCGAGTCGTCCATTAGGTATTTCATACATAGTTGAAATATCAAATATCTTAAAAATCATTAGGTTAATCGTTCGTTAGTGCGATTAGTTTAAGTTTAATCAACATTAATTAACTTAAACAGTAGTTGAGTCGACCAATATTCGTTATGAACATATGTGAATCAACCGTAGTTATCTTGAAAATAGTTAGAATAAACTTAGGTATTAAGTATAATACGTAACCATTTGTACGGTACCTACTTATAACAAAAAACAAAACGATTTAATTATTTTTTCTGTCTGTTTCGGCTAATGTCTGAAACGGCTGGACAGATTTAGTAATAAGTAGTAGAAAAAATACTTATTAGGGTTCAGCGCAAAAAAAATAAACCCATGAAATCCAATCGTACCTTTTCACGTCTAAACCACTGCCTAGATGGCGAAATCATTTTGCAAGGAGATCGATGGCACCCTGGGGAAGGACATACTCGTACATTTTGTCCTGTGCATGTGGCGCGTTTCCGTGGGATATATTCCGACATGCATGGGCGAAGCCGCCGATAGAAGCTTGTATTAGTAATTCCAAGGACTCAGGGACTTGCTTCACCTTATCTTTAACTAACCAAAATAATGCGGAAATATTTCACATGCCTGGTCGGTTTACCTTAATGTGAAGTCACAGACCTCAAATAATTATAATAATTCTCGAAAGGTGAGCAGGACGTCGCTCATCACACCATACCACTACTGCATGAAGACAAGAAGTATTGAGTACGTAACTACACACGGCTACACATCAAGCTATAGGTACATTTCCAGTTTACGCTGATCTCGCACTGTACGGAAATCTTATACAATACGGATCAGCTTATACTGGAAATGTATAGCTTGATGTGTAGCCGTGTGTACAATGTAGTCTTTTTTATCTTTGTCATTATTTGTCTACTTATTTATTGCACAATGTACCTACACAGTTATGTTATGGCGCAGCAAGTAATATGATTTAACTAATAGCTAGTTTATACAGATATTGTATCTATACATATAATAAAATCGTAGCGAAGTCAAAACTGTACATTGTTTTTTTTTTGCGAGGTCTGGGAGCTGACGCAGAAATTCTAATGCCGTAAATATATTGTTTATACTTTTTGTCTGTTTGTCTGAATGTATGTTCCAACATCACGCAAAAACTACTGAATAGAAATTGTTAAAATTTTGCGTAGATATTCCCTATAATTATGTCTGCGGAGGGCGAAGGGGGGTATAAATTATCACATTTTTGACATGGGGGATGAGCAGTATTTTCTTCTATAGTTTGACGCAAATTGTAAAAGGACGGGCCAAAAGGTTAGCGATTTGCGGAGAGTTACAGATTTAACCTTTTAAATGATTATCATCACGCTTTTCCATTATGCACCTAAGCAGCAGTGAGGGACATCACAAAATATTCAGTTTGGATGGGGCAATAAATATTCAGTTTGGATGGGGTAGGTAACTCAACTGTTGTCGCTACATGAAAACGGCCTTAGCAGACTATCCTTATTCGCATTCACAAATAAAAATAAAAATTACAGTCAGCAAGAAAATGAGCAATATTCACAAAATAAAAATGTGATGCCAATCGATGTCGCCCTGTTTCTTATACGTTTCAAAAAACCCTATGGTACCACAGAGGTTTGGGTACCTATTACAAAAGTCGGAAATCACAAAGAATCTTGCCATAACACACATAACAGTATTGAGCGTCGGTGTCGATGCTCAATACTGGGTCTCAGGGTGTGGGGTTAAACCTAAAGATTTCAGCAAAAGTTGTGACTCAAGCTATTCGACAAATGAGTAGGGGAAAGGCTCCTGGCCATGATGGACTTAGTGTTGAGCATCTGCAACATGCCGGACCACACATTGCACGAGTACTAGCTATGTTTTATTCGTTATGTATAAGTCTCTCTTACTTGCCAGAACAGTTAATGAAAACTATTGTAGTGCCCATAGTTAAAAATAAAACTGGAGACATCTCTGACAAAAATAATTATAGGCCGATATCTTTAGCGACTGTGGTGGCTAAGGTGCTTGACAGTGTTCTGGATGCACAATTGGCTGAATCTATAGTTCTGCATGATAATCAATTTGGTTTTAGATCGCAGCTGTCAACGGAAAGTGCCATATTGTGCATGAAGCATACTGTCAGGTACTATACCCACAGGGGAACACCTGTGTATGCCTGTTTCCTCGATTTGAGCAAAGCTTTTGACTTAGTCTGTTATGATATTCTGTGGAGAAAGTTACAAGAAGTAGGACTACCGTGTGAACTAGTGAATATCTTAAAGTACTGGTTTAGCAATCAAAGCAATAGTGTGCGGTGGGCGGGCACCCTCTCGGATCCTTATAAATTGGAATGTGGTGTGAGACAAGGTGGCTTGAGCTCTCCCCGACTTTTTAATTTTTATATAATGCCCTAATCGAGGAGCTCAGCGGCCAGCATGTCGGTTGTCACATAGATGATGTATGTGTTAATAATTTGAGTTATGCAGACGACATGGTGTTGCTGAGCGCCTCGGTTTGTGGCATTAGAAAATTGCTACAAATTTGTGAAACTTATGCAGATGGTCACGGCTTAATGTATAATGTGAAGAAAAGCGAGTATGTTGTCTTTAGGGCTGGTACTAGGTATCCCTCTAGCGTGCCCCCTATAAAGCTGAATGGAAATGAGTTGGCTAGGGTACATCAGTTCAGATACCTGGGTCATCTAATTACCGAGGACCTTAAGGACGACACGGATATTGAACGTGAACGTAGGGCACTGTCCGTTAGAGCAAACATGATTGCTCGCAGGTTTGCACGATGTACAAGTGAGGTAAAAATCACTCTCTTCAGAGCCTTTTGTACATCTTTTTACACCTGCAGCCTGTGGGCAGTCTATACTCAAAGAGCGTACAGTGCCCTACGGGTACAATACAATAATGCGCTTAGAACGATGTTGCGGCTACCCCGCCACTGTAGTGCATCACGTATGTTTGCAGAGGCGCGCATCGATTGCTTCTACGCTACTCTGCGCAAGCGGTGCGCGTCGATGCTGAGCAGAGTTCGGGCTAGTCGCAACAGCGTTTTAAGTATGATAGCCAATAGACTTGACTGTCTGTACGTGAATCGATGTATTAGTGCACACATTAGTATTGATACCTCGATTCATGGGTCAGGTAGGGGGCGAGTAGATTAAGATTGTATTACTAACACTAGTTATAAGTTATTATAGGTACTACTAACAAATTGGATCTAAGTTATCTTAAATAAAAGTTAAAATAAATAAAATAAATAACGTAGGAAATGAGATATAGTCTCATTTCCTACGTTATGGCAAGATTATATAGACCGCTTGTGGTATAATGTTCCTTGATAATAGATGAGAGTGAACACAAATACCAGTGTACGGTATGACACCAGTCGAATTATTCCATTACTTCACTGGGTTGATAGGGAACCATATAGCTCTTTGCAGGTAGGTATGTATATATTCCACGGAAGAGAAAAAACATGGAACTGCAAAGTAGGCGTGGCACGCGTGCCACAAATAAGCGCTGTTACGCGTAGTTGGTCCCAGTCGTGTTCTGACATCGCGTCGAGTCACTAGTCTCACGACAAATTTAATTTTCCGTAGCTATGCCGTATTGTTCCATTTTGGAGTGCAAAAATGATAGTAGGAGAATAAATCTTAAAAATTGAGGTGTTTCGTACCATCGATATGTACGGTTTTATTTGTTTTCTAATAAAATCTTAGTTATTTTCAATTTACTAATAATTTAATATAACGTCTGGTTAAAATCAACCTTACATGATTAAAATAAAGTTTATTTTAGATTGATTGTATTCTCTATTTCATTCTGGAAAGTACTTCGCTACTCAATTAGTGATGCAGTCGGGTCGGATGTTGGTTTTATCGATGGATATCGATAAAAGAAAATTAGTCATTTAATATTTATTGCAAAATAACATTACAATACCACTATAGGTCGCTTAACATTCATACACGAAATTTATTTTAAGAAGTGTATTATGTTGCATAGATGCTTTATAGCAAAAATGTAATCAAACTTTTACCTAATAACGTAATTATTATAATTTTAATGATGCCTGAGACGTTGCATTGCATTGACTAATCGGTCATTTCGGTGTGTAAGATCATTCAGTCATCAAACCGCCTCAATGACAGTACAACAAATATTTCAACGCCACTCCAGTGCCACTGAACAGTTCACCGTTTTCGAAAATCATTAAGTTTTTTAATCAAGTCAGTTATCATGTTTTATTATTATCACTTAAAAATATGGATTGAATTGAAATTAAATTAAACACAGTAATATTTTTTTCTCCTGTTCATTGTTTTATTGGTATTGTTTTCAATAGTATTATTTTTATTTCAGTTATTTATTTTATTTTCAAATAACACTACGTTATTCTTCCTACAGTTTTATTACTGAACTCTCAACAAGACACCCAATTTTTAGTTTAATTTGAAAAAAGTATCTATCGATATCGATAACCTAATTAAAAATGCAATGCATCTGCACTGGTGCGGCCCTAATCGAGTAGCAATAGATATCGACCTATGACGCAAATGTCGACCATATATTTATCACATTTAAGTTTAAAATTGGGACCACTGAAAATACTGCCATCTATGGTCGAGTAGCGGAATTTACTCGGCAATCGAATCTAGTTTGACTTTAGATTACAAAACGTTGTAAATACTTTCTGAGCTAAAGCAAAATAAATCCTATCTATAGAGCCTGAAGGTTTATTTCCAGATGAAGGATCTGTGGCTTATGTTAGTTTTGACTAAAACTAAAACAACAAATCAAACGAATTGTTTATTTGTAGTGCATTATATGATTATCGGTTTATGTGTGTGAGTTTGGCGACAACGGTTCCTATAGTAATTTTGTTGCATTGCAGTTCCACCTGTTTTTTTTCTTCCGTGATATATTCCATATATTACAGCCCGCTATATCTTTCAAGAGCTAAGCAGTCAATCATGTCAAAGTAAAAGAACGGCTAATTAGCTAACTTTCGACAAAGTAGAATATCTATATTTGTCAAAAAATAAAAGGCCCGTTTTGACATTCGTCATCGCGACGCACCTAGTGAAGTAATCATACGACTCGGTACTCGATACTCACAATAAATCGATTCAAGTTTGTATGAGTATTTGATCGATGTGATTATGTATTGTAAAGTGCATTGGATTGCAAAGTACTGATTAGAAAATTTAATTTAAACTTTAATATTGCAGGTATTTTTAAATGATACAATGGTAAAAAAGGTCAATTTGTCTTTAATTTAATATTTTTAGTTACAATAACATTCACTCAATCACAAAAAAAATCAAGAAAAAGCGAAAGTCACCTATAAATATAATTATTTCATTTTCAATTATATTATCAATATTGACGTCTCTGTCAAAATCTTCCTTTAATATTTTTCGAGTTTTTGCTACCACTTTTGCCCAGTCTTCTTTAGTAATTTTGGCACAAGCTTCTTTCAGCAATGTCATCATTTTCTTAGTGGAGAATGGCGGCTTTGTATTGTGGCGAACTGCGTATCCTTTGACTTGCCCAGATCAGTTCAATAGCATTGTACTGACAATGGTCCGGCGGCGTTCTGATCACTCTGTGTCCATGCTGAAGTGCAAATTCATCAATTTTATATTTTAGTTTCGCAGATTTATTTTCTTTTACCAGTTCCAGCAATTCGGCTTTCAACAATTTCATGTCAGCTTCAACGCCTTGTCATTGTAGCCATGCCACTAAAACAGCCTTTTTGTTTGCTTGAGTAGGTGCTTTATCTATTTGAACTGAATGGTAAGATGCATTGTCCATAATGATTTATCGCTATCTGGCTCTCCCCGAGGTCCTTATGGATTGTACTACAACACAAGTACTACATTCAACTACAGCATTCAGGGCTGCGTGGCGACGTGTGCCGCCAGCGGAGTCACTCGACTCAGATACTAGGGAGCTCAAAGTGGGAGTGGTGTTGGACGCGGCCGTCGTCCGCTACGCAGGTGCTTTACTTTGTGTAAATTATTTAATCACCACTGCTCTCAAAACGATAAAGGAAAACATCGTGAGGAAACAAGCATGTTCTAGAATCAAAATTTCGAAGACATGTGACATCTACCAACCCGCACTAGACCCGCCTGCTGCTTTACGGCCCAGTCTCTCTCACAGAGAGGAGGCCCATGGCCTAGCAGTGGGAACAATATAGGCTGATGAATGCATATTTATACTGACAAGGATTACATTAACACAAAAAGTCGGAGCAACAAAGACATGATGGGTGGTGTCACAGTTCTGTTTAGTGGAGGTTTCCGGCAAACATTACATGTGGTGAGGCGAGGAACTAGGACGGACGAGGTGAATGCTACGTTGAATAGGTCGACTCTATGGTCGCAGGTTTATAGACTGCACTTGACCATTAACATGTGAGGTCTTTTTAAAGTTAGTGAAGCCACTCTACCAGAGGAGAGCAGTTATAGGTGAACCTACCAGAGGCTGTTGGTGGAGTAGTTCCCACTTTAGAAAACCAGAATCGTCTGGTGTACTTCTACTTCTTGGGCGTGTGAACGGGCCATTTTAACATCCAAAAATGATAAAGCTGCAGCGAACAACCACTGTAATCTCTAGGAAATTGAAGGCCAATGGTCATAAGACCCTTGGGCGGGTGTTAACGTCAGGACAAGCTGCTTCTCGGGGCCAGCACCCTAATTGCGTAACATGCGAATAATCATAATCGGTTTCATTTTGACAATTCAACAATATTCATTGCGTTATTTACGTTGTTGAGCAGACACATTTTTCGAACATATGAGCATTGGTTTAGCCATCTGTTTCAAAACGAAACAAATTATGATTAATCGTGAGTTACGCAATTAGGGTGCTGCTTTCTACCTCCGTCAACGAAGATATAGGCCCGTTCGAAAGTAGTTCGAAACTTCTTAGTGAATCCTACAGTCAATTAACTAACTTTTTTGGACGGGCAAAAACATATCGGGAGTAGGGACAGCTGTCAAATCATATCGTCATTAATTCTTAGTTAGGGCTCCAAACTAATCTTCTGTCCATTAGTGATACGCAGTTGGAAACGCCCGTTACTGCGTTTCTTCGACCGAAAAAACGGACTTCGTGCTGAGGGAGTAGGCCCTCACACGGACTGCTGTACCTACCTACTGTAACCAAAACTACTAACATAGTATGCAGGATTTTTTTATAAACTGTGGTGACTTACGACTTCCACGCACTAAAGATAACAGCTGGCATAGAATCACTGTACTTATATAGTTTCAGCTCAAAATAAAATACTAGAAAATCTCTTCCGAGTGATGTGTTTATTTCAATTTAAAAAGTTCGGTTTCTAGTATCAATGTATTCAAAATTCTCATAACCTCCGAACATGTAGAGATCGGATTAAAAACCCCTTCCAATATCTTTTGATATCATCCAAAGAAGCCGTGCCCTTGGTATTTATAAACCCTTTCCGTTACACGTTGTATCTATAGACAATATCACATCGTACATTATTTGGGTAAACAAACTGTTTCGGCCTTTCTTCTCCGATCAGTCAGATAGACGTGTAAAAGTGTTTGTGTTTGTGCTTGTCTGTTTATATGTGTGTGCATAAATGGTTAAATAAATACTAAATAAATTAATAATATTAGGGAACTTAAATTCTCTCTGCCGCCCTTGTTGTCTAGTGGTCGCAAGCGCTACTGCTGCATAAGGTCCTGATGGATTCGATTCCCAGAACAAAGCGTTATTGAGTTTTTACCCGACTGCGCCAGAAGGAAGGTTATGTTATTCGAGTGTATGTATGTATGTATGAATGTACCTATGTATGTATGTAAATTTGTTTGGTACCCTCTGTAGCCTAAACGGTTTGATCGATTTCAGCTTTAGAGGTGCCGCTAAATTCGTCTTAATTGTGAAAGTGACACTGGGTATATCAAAATTGAAAAAAAAAATGGCCGATTTTTGGCGCCATATTGTGTTTTTTTTTCTGATACCAATAGGTATCAGAAAAAAAAAACACAATACAGAACACACACACTGAATACAGTGGGGTATCAAAATAAAGGGTTTCATAAATAGGTCTCACTAACGTTAAAAATAATTATATTAACTAAAAACTGTGAAATAAAAAAAAATAAAAGAAAACCGACTGCCTAAAAAGTGAACTTGAATTTAAAAAGATGGAAACATGCAACTCATTTTAGAAGGATGACTATTAGACTGAATACTATAACCAATCGCATGACATGATATAGACCTTTATTTGCCTCCGACTGCATGAGATTGCATATAGTATTCAGTTTTTTCTATTTGGAATTTCTCAGGAACGTCCTGGAATCTGGAATAGTGCCGGGTAGATCGCAATAGCACAGAGTACTGTATACCAGACTGGAAGTCAACAGGCACCACCGACGAGGAGCAGGGACTACAACATCACTAGCGCAATGCGCGTGTACGAGTAGATGCACCTCTGCCCTACCTTTGGAAACAAGGCGTGATGTTATGTTACGTTATTCTCTCACTAAAAATGTATATTTATTTTATAATAACTAAACACATTTCACTTTACATTCATAAAAAAGTTTTATACACACACGTAAACATACACCCTCGTCCCATGGAGGTAGGCAGACACCGCAAACACCACAGAACACCACGTTCCACGATCACTACCACGATCCTTACACAGTCCTTTTGCTTCGGTATATTTGTGCTTTATTTTAACTTCATATAATCCATAAATTACTTGGGCTTGTGGCCAATTAATAACAACCGCACGGGTTTATCGATCAGGGTAGGCTACTTACGCTTGCCTAGGTTGGTCCTTGGATGGGTTACATAGCAAGACCCCTCGTGCTCGGAAAGAGTCTGACAATCAGTGTTACCAAGGGGTATCGTATTGCCCGTAACATGGGTGGGGAGAGGCTACTACACAGACGGTGATGCTCGTCCATACATTCTTTATTACTATAGTAACTTTTTTAACAGTACCTAATGGTAATGACTAAAGTCTAGATTTGAATATAGGTTTGATTTGAACTAGTGTTTAGTGGATCATATAAGTTCATTTAACTTATTGTTTTTTTGGATGCCTCCGTGTTCTGGGCCATTTTTACTGCTCTAGTCTCGTTAGGTACTGGTAGAATTAATTTGGTTTTGCGGCGCTCATTCTTATCAAAATTCGAGTTGTTGGCTTGGAAGGTTAATTATTTTTTCCAGCTATCTCCGGGTTTTACGTGGAATATTATTCGGAAACATTTTCTTTCGGGCAGTAAATAAGTCATCTTAGCATCTTTACTGTGTCGTATGATCGATTCCGTAGCGCAGTCATTCCTAGGATGCATGCATCACGCATCATAAGCAGGTCATGTATGCTTACTCAAAGTATGCAAGTAAGAGCACATGGAGTTTAGTTATTTTAACATTTAATAGTAAGTGAGCATGAGTGAAAATGGCTTGTGTTATAATCGATAGTAATACCTTTTATAAAGAGGAAAGATTTTTTGTTTATTTGCTCTGAATAGGCTCCGAAACTACTGGACCGATTTTAACCATTTTGCTACCGATAGAAAGCTAAATTATCAGGGAGTAACAATAGGCTATAATTTATTTTAAAAAATAGTAGAGTTCGTTCAGAAAATTGCAATAATGTAACCTAAAGTAGCAAAATTTTGCCTATAAAATTCATTATTTGGCATGCGCTGAAAAAACTGTTGACGATACATAAAAAAAAATCTTCTACATGATTAAAGTACTCATTATTACCTACAAAAAAGTCCGCGAGGACCTATAATATATCTAACTACCATAGATAGCAGCTTCTGTGTTCTAAAAGTTGGTTACATTCGTATCGTAGTAATAATTCATCAAATAAATTATATTTTATCATCAATGGTACCTATTTATGTAGCAGTAAAATACTTTTTAATTGATTCGAATCGAAACTTAGAACTGAACTATAAATAACTCATAACACTTCGGTTTACCTTCCCCCAATCAATCACAAAATGCTGTAGGTACTATACAATTACAATCATAATAATTATGATAAACAGTTGTCTGAATTTGTGAATTCAAAAATATCAAAATTGGTAGCTGACCAAACAATTGCTTCATCATCAGCTGCTTAGCCTTTTCTCAACTAAGTATGTCGGGGTCGGCTTCCAGTCTAACCGGATGAAGCTGAATACCAGAATGTTACATGGAGCAACTACCTATCTAACCTGCACAACCCAGTTACTGGGTAATACGCCCCTTGGGAATCAGACAAGGGCTTCTGACGACTCGTAACGACTGTAAAAGATCCACAAATGACAGCCGGGACCAACGGTTTAACGTGCTTTCCGAGGCACGGAGGGGTCTTGATATGTAAATATGCTCACCCATCCACGGACCAACCGCGGCAAGCGTAGCTTAAAAACTGATCGATCGACCCGTGCGGCTGTTATAACTAACGTTGCTTCAAACGAATAGCATATCAAATACAGGAAAAGTTTTTATTCTGTGCGCAAACTGTAACCATGAATTCAGCATATCATTCTAGACCCCCAGCGCTCTACTCACTCTAGCAGTTACTTTTTATCCCGATATTCCCACGGAATTGAAACCTATGCGGGTGACACCGCGGGGCGCAGCTAGTTATGTTATATGGGAAGATGTGTCGCTAAGTAGATAACTAAATATGCATGTAAACAAGGGCCAATTGTGTTGATATCAATGAATAGGTAGGTACGTCGTTTTTCGTGGACAAAGCACAACAAATCAAACTGACTTCGAAAGTTATTGAGTTGAAGATGAACTCTTAGGCCAGTATGTTCTTAAATAAATATCAAATACCTATGTAGGTCTACGGTTCCTTAGAGCTCTAAAACATATCAAGTTTCTAAGTCACGCAATAAAAAGTATGCGACATTTTTTGATACTTGCAAATAAAAACTTAGGATAAATAGATACTTCCCGTTGACCTGAAGTCATCATGAAATTTGGCAAAAAGCAAGGTCACAACACAAGTAAAGGAGAATGTCAAGAAATCGTTAATGTGTAGTTTGTAGTTTGATCTCATATTTTTTTGCGCTAACTAACTTACTATTGCAGTTGGAAATTTTTATTGATGTCGTGTTTCGATATATGGGAGAACATTTTTCATCTACAAAGTTTGTTCTTGGGATAAATTCATCCTAACTACAGAATTTTCGCTGTGCGTGATCCGACACGCACTTGGCCGATTTCTTTTTGTTACCCAGCTTTGTGTGTGCCCGCTGCTGGGCAAAGGTGACCTTTTTCTTCCAAACCTCTCTATTTTGTTCAATGACTGGCAATTTTAGCCCCACATACATGATAAGATCGTCACGCCCGCGCCTCCACAAACAAAAGGTAGCGACAAGCTGATCGCCGTAGCCGGTAGGTAGGTACCTAAGTACTCTGTGAACAGTGTGAACCTCTTGTAGCTTTTACGTTTCATGTAGGAGTAGGTAATAACTTAATAATTGATTGGTCGGTGATGGTCATTGTGCGCGCGCAGGTGAAGTCATCGATGGTGATAATGTGTGGAACTACAGCATAATAATATGGACAGCTCAATACTGGCCGTAAACTTGTGTGACATGTCACTCTTATTTTAAGGTTCTTATTTTAATGTGTTTTTCCCATTTTAAGTGGTCGCTTGTCTTTAAATTTCCTGTGGTTTTCCTTACATGGAAATAATGACATGAATGCAATGGATGCAAAGGCTCTTGTGTGACTAGAGGCTGTCTATCCAAGCCTTCGTCAAGTATACCGATCTGGGTTGACCATGAGCTTGAGGTCCCATGACCATCTTGATTATCCAGTTTTGGGTAAATTAATAATCAAAACAGCCTTCGCGCCTGTATTTCTCAAACGGACTAGTTAGGCGGATGTGTTAGCTACACATTCCGACAGTTATAGGTAGGTAGGTCTCGAAACCATTTATTACAAGTACCTAATAGCGATGTCAATTGAAATTTTATGAAACTAGTATGTTGTAGGTATATATAATAGCTATCTATGTAAGTATAACCAGTCATAGAGAAATTACTTTACTATCTACCACGTTTGATCGCTATGTACCAATCGTCGTGTACCGTTTCGCCACACTTTGTGCGCATATCCTAATGAGCGCATCATTATCTAAAGCTGATGCGTCGGATGACAACAGTAATGACTGCATCCAAGGCGAGTCTTGCATAATCCTGTATCTTTATAATTATAATGTAGGTAAGTACTTGAACATGCTAGACGGCTGCTAGGTACGCTAGGTCCGGATTCAGGTTTAGATAATAATCCTGGCATGCTTGGTTGGGTTCTAAAAATCAAGTAGGTACCTACAATATTATTATTAGTATTTTGTCTTGATCTGTCCGTCAAGTTCGAATTCATCAAGCTAAGCCTGAGTCTTAGAGGATTACTTTAGTCAAATGTCTTACCTATAGAGCTACAGAAATGCCTACAACTAAGTTTATTCTATTATTTCTATTCTACATCTCCAATCTGTTGAAATGTTAATTTTATCTACCTACTTGGCAAAAAGTAGGTACCTAGGTATTGACATAGTTATGTAGATACACCGCGAGGGAGTCAATACTTGTTAGTTGCAGCGAGTTAAGTGTAAATGATATTTGAAACAGCTTTATGATCTCATTGCGAGCGGTGGGCGGTGACCCACAAGCGATACAGCCTCTCTGGCAGTATGAGTGCGTGCCTTTGCCTGCCCTGTGCTTTCATCGTTGTTTCTGACGCGCGGTATAATAGCGCGCTGAATTTGAATTTTGAATAGTTTTTAATCGGAAAACTGTTAAGTTTAGCCATAATTTTATTTTTATTCATTTGTGTTTTAAGTGTACAGAGTGGATAGTACTTATTGCTATAGTAAACTGTTGAGTGGTTGTGTGAATATTACTGTCATGGGAATTGCATGGTGTGTTGGATTTTAATGTGTGGACTACGGAGTGCTGGAGGAAGCTTATTTAAATGTAAGTGGACCTTTAAGAGTTAGAGTGGAACTTTAAGCAACGTTTATAAATAAGGGATAACGTCTAGTATTTCTTTCAAAAATTTACTGTAACGCGGTCCAAAGTCTATTCCAGAATATTTATTCGGACCACATCTCGGATGGCTTAACAAAACGCTTGGTAAGTACCTCTGCCTACAGAAAATAAAGAAAGGGTAAAGAGACTTGTATTCATATCCTGAACCCCAAGATACAGACTAACTGTCTAGTTTGGGGTTCACTGGCAAATAATATTTGTAGATAACTAGCTGTAGGTAATATTTAAGCTACTCATATGTCGTCTGAACTTGTTGTTAATCTATGTATGCTTACTGTATTACCTGGACAATAAATATTTTCTATTTTCTATTCATGCAACATCAATACGTACGATTGTACAATCCCAGCGAGAGAGGGAATAAGTAGGAAACTTAATGTCGGAATAACAACGCTGCGCGACCTAAGGCTGAACCCAGGACCTTCGGCTCAGCAGTCGCTTCTGCGACCATTGGAACAACGAGGCAGTGACGTGAAGTGAAGTGAAGTCTAGTTTGAGAAAATGTCGAAACAAAACAAAATGGTTGCATCTACATGGCAGTTAGAAACAAAATCACTTAGCCTGTGTGTTGTCGAAAACGGGCACTAAGTAGTTGGTATCTCCTGTATAACTTAATACATTTTTAGTTTAACATACTATTATAGTTACCTAATGGTTAAAACAGTACGTGTGTAAGCTGTGTTTTAGTGAAAACTGCCATTGGTTGGTTGGTACCTATGTATAACTTAATCAAGCAACACACACCATACACTCAAAGTTTTTAATGTACAGTGAGTGTGTCCTCGTTAAGCTGTTTATTATGTTTAGCTAATATAGTTTATCTACGCGCGTGTCAGATAAATTTAATTTAAATGGTATTTGTAAGTACATTTTCTTTTTCTACTATTTCACAGTTTATAACTAAAAATATCTAGCAGGTACTTCGTTCATACTTTGTATTCATATGATAGAAACCAGTTAGTAAAACAACTAACATGATAAATTCCTTGTATTAGGTAACAGAACTAGCGCATCAATTGTACCGACTGCCTCGTTGGTCTATGGTAGTTAGTGGGACAACGGAACTGTATATTTATCTACAGGGTTCGTGGGGTTCGTTCCCAGCTCGTTGTTTATTTGGGCTTTCATTTTGGCAGTTCAACATCATTCATGTGTTATTTACGTGGTTGAGCAACAATTCTTTCGAACATCTGAAGCGATGGATGGCAATTTCCTTCAAAGTGATTCAGATTGTGATTGATAGTGTGTTACACAATTAGGTTGCTAATAAAATTGATGCCAATATAGGCGTGCCTCGTGTCACGGGACTTTGTACATTAAGTAACTGACGAACTGAGGGTGTAACAACTCTATCACCTCTTTGGGGAATTCCATCTTGACCTGGGCGTGTTCCGCTCCGCAATCTTAGAAGTTGTTCATAAGTCCTCGCCTACTTATTACCTAATCATACAAACATTACCATACCGCAAATATGAGTGTTTCACTCACAATCCCGCATATTTACGTCCATGTCGTCCATGCCGGCCGCCCACCCACTGCCGGCTAGTTGCACGAGCTTACGTACAATTATACTGAACAAGGCAATAACGCAGTCCTTGAGGTGCAATAATCGTAAAGGCTCGAAGGATTTGCACTTAATTTGCATAACTTGACGACGCTTGTTCGAAGTGCACGAATAGTTACACTATGTAACTGTGTATTACTATCTAAGTAAACTGGAAAAACAAGCTACTCTTGGTTTATCTACACAATCATGTATCAGCAGATTTTCCAAGAGGTAAGCACAGAATCCAGATTTAACTCGTCTTTTCTGTGATCCCAAGTTCACTTAATTTCCAGAAAGACCAGCCACATGGCTGTTGAATCAATTAATCAATCAATCGATAGTCTTCATTGGTAAACATAGGTTACAACAGTGTGCAAGATACACACACACATCATTATATAAAGAGACAATGGTGCCGATTCTCTTGTCACAAATGTCTCTAAACTAGACTAAAATGTACCAAAATTTTGTTTATTCTTGTCAAAACGACGATTTCCCATTCTGAAATTGACTAAAGTGACACAACTTAACTATAATTTAGTTTGACAGCATTAAGATTGCATTGAGTTATTAATTTAGAGTGAAAATGGCAATTTTGCTATTCTGTTGTTTTCAATTTCATTATTCTATTCAACCTAAAATTTTGATTGTCTAACTAAATCTGACTATTTTTAATCGCGATTAAAAAGGTGTGGAATAAAATTAGTTTACAAGAACCAAAATTCACACCAACACCTCGACTTCAGGTGTAAAAAACACTACTGTATCTTATTTATCTTTCCTTATATCTCGAAAATGGTGTGTCCTATCGTAAAAATAATGATAATTTCGACCCCCTTTATATTACCTAAAAACCTCTAAAACTCGACATGTATACCTACTCTAGGTTTAGGTAGCTAAATAAAGGTAAACCAATCGTAAAAAGGGTTTTTTTTTTATAATTGACACTTCATTGTTTCAAAATAATTTTCGATTTATACGATATTAATGTATATTAAACTTAATCATTTATTCTCCTAGATGTAACTACTTGAGCACAATTTTTTAGTTAGATTTATTTAATAATAAAATATTTTGTAATTTGCCTATTGTAAAGAGCCCAAGAAGACAGGTTCCCTAAACATTTTAGAAAATACAACGAATTGCTAAATTGAAAAGTACAACTGTGATGTAGTATGGCAACTGAAGTGGCAGGTATTACGTTTAGTCAGTTAACCAGCTGGCTTAGCATGACGCTATCTATTTCTACGCTACCGTAGAATAGAAATCGCTTGTCTACCTTTCTCGGTTAAAAACTGTCAACTGTATACACGGAAACGTCATTTTTGTCTACTCTTCCGTCGACAAAACGCTTCTCTACGGTTCTTGTGCTAAGCCTGCAGATTTATTTATTTATTTATTTAATAGTACACATACATTATTTTACATTTAGTTTGGTGCCAACATAAACTCATTAGAGTTTTACCGTGCACCAAGGTCATCGACTACATAATATTACTTAAAACCACTCAAGTAGGTAGTTAGCCTACAAACAAACGAAAAATAAAATTACTTCGGGTATAAAATAAATAATATCTACATAACGCGAGACGTCGACCATCGGTGACCAATCTGACCGCCCATCGTTAGAACAAAAGTGGTGGTGGAATGTTTTAAAATTGCTACAGGCTGCTCCAGATATTTTAGTGTATGATAATTATTGTTAAGGATTATTTTTGCTTAAGTTTGAATGTTTTAAACTATTTATCTATAATTAAAGTTATGTAAATTTTTATTAAGTAATTAATGTTTTATTATTGTCTAAAAAAAATTGTTTTAATTTGAATTTTATGTTATCCCGAGTTATTTTGTCCCTCAATGATATTGGTAGTTGATTTATTAGACTAGGTATTACATACTTTAATGATCTCTTGCCGTGTAAATACGTGTACTTTGGTAGTAAAAGCTTAGCATTGATGACGCTACGAGTCCTAATTTCATTTTTATTTAGGGATTTCGTTTTCTTTAGATGCCTTTGAAAGCGCTCTCAACAATCGACATTTACGGTTTTGCGAGTGTGTTTCGATTTTGTTAAATTGTGTTAAAATACCTAGCAAAATAATGTATGAATTTATGCTACAGCGGAACGATTTATTATTAATGTGACAGATAGTTCATCAGATTCTGTTTCAGATTCAGAATAGAGCCTATTATTATATGACTATAAATAATATGATTATAACATTTGAAATCAAATGTTTCGCATCTATGAGGCACGTGTTTTGTTTACCTTTATTTAACTACCTAAACCTAGGGAGTATAGGTAATAATTTTTCATATTTTCCATACAAAAGGTGAAAAATTCCATAAAAAACACGTCGAGGCTGCCCCAGCGCGCCTCAGGCTCTTAGAAAAATCACGGGGTAGGGTAAATAAGTACCACGTTGTGAAGCCAAAAGAAAAACCACGTGGAGTCGCGATTGTCAAATTCGATTTTAGTTGTGTCAAAATTATTTTTAAATTTAGAGTTTTTTTTTTTCAGAATAGTTTTAAGATTCTCATAGCCAAAAGTAAGGAATTTTAGTGATAGTTTAATTAGTTTAGTTCGGTGTACAAGAGAACCGGCACCAGTACCTCCGTGCCTCGGAAAGCACGTTAAGCTATTCGTAGTGTATTAAACTTTTCGTAGTGACCAATCACTACGAAAAGTTTAATGCGATTTCCAACTTTTCTAGTAGGTACCTACTCTAAACTCTGTTGCTCGAAAAGTGTCTTTTCACTTCTCATGCTCTAAAAAGACACCAATATAGCCCTACGAAGCGGGACTAAAGTGACCACTTTAGTCCCTAGGGAGTAAAAAGTAATTCGTTTTTTAATTTCCTTCATGTGACATAGACAAACTCAAAAAGCCAGTAAATATACTATTATCTGTGGAGTGTGGACCATCTTCATTGCGAAAATGTTGAGAGTTTTAGTTCCATGGTTTTTGCCAAGGTGGCGCCATGTGTTTGAAATTGTTAATCTGTGATTGGTTTAGAAGAAAAAACTGACCGCGAAAATTACAGAATTTAAATTTGTTCGGCTTTAAATAAATTTATTAAAAATGTCCAGTGACAGTTGTGGTATATTATGTTCCTTGATGAAGAGTTTGACGTCGAACAAAGAGCAAAAGACATACCTAATAGATATTGTGATTTTTATTTTATTAAGTAATATTTATTACTTACTACATGTTTTTGTACTAAATTGACTATTTTTCTCGCACTCAAAGTAAAAAGTACAGTTTGCACCTCGAGACTAAACGCCAAGTTAATATACCCTCGGTTTCATTGACTCCCTCGCACACTCGGGAGTAGGGTGGCCAACTTTTTTTACAAGAAATAAAGTATATTCAGGTCTATGAAAAATATTAAACAGTATTTTAGAAAAATGAACAGTATTTTATTTATTTATTTTTTTAAATACATATTTTTTAGAACTTTTCGCACAACTTACTAAAATACAATCTTTTTTAAAAACTTCATACGCCTCATCACAATCAAAACTGAAATTAAAATAAATGAGGAGCTCATTTTTTATTAAATTAATAGATGCTCTATTTCTATCCTCCCGCCACTTAGCATTCATTACTGAAAAAACTCTTTCAGTAAATGCTGAGGTGGCGGGAACAGAAAGTAGATATGAGACAATTTTAGTTATGTTTTTAAATTCTTCTGAAGTGTTTACTAATAAATGGCTCCACTTTTGGTCAGTACTCATTTCAAGAAAATCTTTGTGTTAGCATTTTGATACTGAAAACAGTATTTTGTATACTTTATTTTTGTTCAACAGTAAAAAGTATAATTTATTGAAAAACAGTATTATACTGTTCAAAACAGTATGGTTGGCAACCCTACTCGGGAGTCAAACTACCTCTGGTATATTATGGCTTCGTTTGGTCCCTCGATATAAAATATACTATTGAATCCATAAACAAAACTGCAACAATACAAAATCTGTGAATGCAGTTAGCATTTAATTTACTCAAGAAGTGAAGGACAGCCTCATAAGATCGTATTTCTGTTGCTACAACGGTTAAGGTAGCTTCTTGTACTGGAATGAGAACATCGGAATTCTTGTACTAATTGTTTATAGGTACTTTTCTAATGGTACTACTCTGTCAAGAAAGTACCGGGAAAGGATCAATAATACACAAAATGTTAGTTATTCATCCAAATTTATTTTATCGCCTTCAAAGTATTCTCCTTCAGAAACGATACACTTACGCCAACGAATAATCCAATCATCAAAACATTTTTTAAAGGCTTTTTCCGTAATTGAGTTCAGTTCTCGCCGCGAATTCTCCTTTGTGTCTTGTACCGAATGAAAACGGGTGCTACGAAGTTGTAATTTGAGTTTAGGAAAAAGAAAGAAATCGACGGGAGTCATATCTGGTGAATCAGGTGGTTGTTCGATGGTATTTGTTAAGTTTTTGGTAAAAAATTCGTTCGCAATGATGGCCTTGAGCGAAGGCGCATTATAGTGGTGCAAAATCTAAGAATTTTCTTTCCACAACTCTGGACTTTTTTGTCGAATTTGCTCTCTCAAATCAAACGACCTTCCGGCAAGAATTTCGAGTGCACAACACCGCGAGAGTCAAAGAAAACAGTCAACATGACTTTGACTTTTGATCGACTTTGGCGTGGTTTTTTCGCCACTCCGAAGCTTGTTGACTAGTTTGCATGTCATACTCGTACCTAAACTCATGTCTCATCACCAGTAACAATGCGTTTCATGAATGTTGGGTCGGAATTGACTCGTTCTAGCATGTCCTCAGCGACTCTTATGCGATTGAGTTTTTGGAGAAAATTCTGGTCTTTTGGGACTAGCCGAGCGGCAACATGTTTCATACCCAATTGATTATTTAAAATGGTACGGATTGACTCGTAAGACACAGAAAGTTCAGCGGCTATCTCTCTCAAACTTGAATGAGGATTTTCAGTCACTATTTCCTTCACTTTTGCGATGTTAACTTCAGTTGAAGACGTTGATGGCCTACCAGAGCGAGGCTAATCTTCCATCACAATTCGACCGCTTTTAAACGCTTTATACCTACAACTCATAAGCACGTGTTTTTGACAAAGTCGATTCACGGTATGCCTTCTGTAACATTTACAGGGACTCTGAACACGAAATTCCATTGGCGATGCAAAATTTAAGACAAACTCTTTGTTCGATGTTTTTGTCCAATAAGAAATTTACAATACACACTAGATATGATCTAACTAAAAACAGCAGTAGCTTTAAATTCGTCCCGTAATAATAATTCTGATCCAGCCCGTCCTTTGCTGCCGTGTTCCAGTGACGCCCTAAGCCGAAGTCCGTACCCCACAGGGGGTGCCATTAACGTGTAGTCCCATAGTTTTATGTCTTTGAGCCTTGGGAGGCCTTAATTTATTGGGGCAGCCACCTGCTCGATGCCAATAAAAAAAGAGCGCGTACGAGCTTCCATACGTTTGCTGGCATCATCCTTTGGATAATTAATCAGTCATATACTTCGGAGATCTGGCTGATGCAGGTCTGTGTGAACTGAGGGAGTTTACAGATTCCCAGATCTACAATTGTTTTAAGTCTTTAGTAGACTTACAAATTCCTAGATTTCTACATTACATTTTTATTTTGAGAATTCTCAGTGTGGTCCCCTCAATTCACACGCACATGTCTATTTGAGTAGCAACACGAGGAACCGTAAAACATCGTCGAAACTCCAAACCATGTATAGCGACGCTTTGTTCCAAACTCGTAATAGTATGTAAATATTGACAGGTTGTTACGTCTTCTACGGAAGAAATGTGATCAAAATATGCCTTTTATCGAGTTTTGCACGCGGCTCCGCCTGCGTGGGAGACCGTGCTAACTATAGCGAGTTGGATTCATAACATCATCGGTACTCATTTTGATTGATCGCCGCGGATCTAGTGAGAGTCGGGAGTGTCGACGAGTGTCACGGGTGTTAGACGGGACTGTCATGAGCGTCAGGCGAGAGTGTCACGACTGTCAGCCGAGTGTGTTGCGTTTATTTTGGTACTCGTTTGCGTATTTGTAATTATGTTAGTACTTATTTTATTTATTTTATTTTATTTTTATATCTTAAGAAAACTTACAGCTAGGATACAGATAGTTAGTAGACCGTTAGTGAAAGAAGGCCAATTAAAAGTTTTCACTGACAAAATTAGGGTAAGCACAAGAAACAGCAGACAGGCAAGCAAAAGTAAGAATAAGTTAACACTCGAAGACAATAAAATTAAGAAAAGACTGAACAGGTTTTAGTGATCTTCAAAGCATTTGTAACACAGTATTTTTTTAAGTTTAGGAACACTGGTGGAGAATAAGTCAAGATCATCAACACTCTGACACATCAAGTTGTATGCCCTGCTAGTTCTTATCATTTAAGAGTTTTGTCGATATATGCACCGCACAGAGGGAACAACATGGCTTCTCATGGATAAGTTTGCTTTGAATATAAGTCATAATCTGCATGCCTAGCTTTTTCGGGTCGGGTCGGCTGCCAGTCTAACCGGTGGCAGCTAAGTACCAGTGGAGCGACTGCCTATCTGACCTCCACAACCCAGTTACTAGTAATACCTTGGTATGACTGGTTGTCAGAATTTATGACGTCCCGTAACAATTGTCATCGATCCACGAATGCCAGCAGGGAAACTCGGAATGTAGGTAAAGATGGTGACCCATCAACGGACCGACCGCGACAAGCGTAGCGACCCGTACGGCTGTTGTATTAAGCCACGAGCATTGCAGCTTTAGATCAAAGTATGTTCAGCAAATATATTTGAAAATTCCAGAATTTTCACTCCATATAGTGTATGGACATTGAATTTCGGACACAACTGATAGTGTCCATTTTGGACCTCAATACGCTTTGCTAGCGCACCACAAATTTCATATTCGTACAAGGTACCTGTTCCCAAAAATATCTGATTTTCAAGCCCTTCTTTGGAGTAAGTAGTTCGGTGCCCCAGTTTTTGGAACCGTCTCTTTTGGTTCAAAAATACATAAATATGAAGTTGTTAAGCATGTTACCTATATCATTACTTAAATCCTCCTGAAGTTGTGTGCAGGTAATCATTTTAATCTATTGGTTGTTGTTGTTGTTGTTTGTTTGTTTTTGTTGTTTGTTGTTGTGAATGTAAGTATCCCTAACTCCATAATGCCATTAAGGCAAGTTATACACTTATGCAAGTAAAGGAACTAATGCCTACACCTTATTCTTCTTTAATAGGTACGTACATAAATAGAAAGCTAGGAAAATCCCTATAATAATAATTGGCTGTAAGATAAGCGTGAGTAAACCTGCGCAAGCGACGATCGTAATGAGACTACGACAAGAATGTAACTGCACAAACATAGCTTAGCTATACATAATTAAACAAAGCATAAAAAACGTTAACGCAGATACGGAACCGTTTTGAAGGAATTTCACTTATTTTAATGAAATAATTAATTATCTTTCCGTTTCTGCTTAGTTGAAATAGAAACTGTTAATTTATGTACCAAGTAACATTAAATAAGTAACCTAATTTTGGCTGATCTCAAAATGTCGTCCAGTTTTTCCAGCCCAAGCTGTTTTCTTATCGATGTCTCTGTTAGTTGATACCTTTTTCCAAAAGAAACAAAAGTGAATGCGAAGTTATTGTGTGACGTCGTTACCTAACAATGCTCACATTGATGTGGTACTAGGTACCTACTTAAGCGAGGACTTAATGTTGTACTGTTCTCGAAATATTAGCACAGCTCTCGAGATGACAGGTACAAGACTCTTTAGAGCGTACTGGACAAGACATTAACCCGTCACCTACACAGGGAGTTAATAAATGACGGATCGATGTCGACCATATGACAAGTAATATATAGTGCAGACACCAGCTCATTACAAAACATTAACACATTTTACTGCCTCACATTATCAACTAATCAATCCGTCGTTGTTTTTGCTCAATATTATTTATAAGTTGCCCATATCTGTGCACAATGTGATTCACAGCGCCGTGGGTGCTTCCCACGTGCGCTCAGCATAATTATTACAATAAACACAATAAAAACACGCGTTTCGGTCCGTAATGTTGGCAACACATCGCATTATGGCTGAATATAGCACGTTATTTGAAGCACGCCTCTGACTGACAAATTGATTTTTTTAGTTAGGTGTCCTCTAATTATAGGGTCGGATTGTTTTAGACTAGTGATGGATTATCCATTGTAGCAATCATTTATGTTCCTGTACATACACACGGTCGTAAACTATTTCAAATTGTTGTTTCAAATCTCAAGGGTTTTTGATGTAGTCACCGGATAGGTAGAGATACGTTTCGCCGGGACCAACAATGCTTGATGACCAAAGTCACGGAATACTTGATAGACATAGGTACGAGTATATTAGGTATATAAAGTCTTTAACAGATTTGCGTGGTGTAAAATAGGTTCCAACTAGAAGTAACAGCACAACTATTGAGATTGAGAAGTAACAGTGCACTCTCAAGGGTTACGGATTGGTTTACCACTAATAATCTAGTTCTCAATGCCAAGAAAACTAAATGACTAATTTATCATCATACTACTTTGTACACCCATATTTTGGCAAATAAATTACTTATTACTTACTGTATAAAGTTCGCTTTACCGAATGTAAGAAACCTGGGACCCAACATTTTCTTAGATAATGAGGTGCTTGAAACTGTAGACTCGGCAGTTTTTCTGGGCATAACAGTAAGATGCCAAACTTCAGTGGGGATCACATATATCAAGCCTAGCGGTAAGTTCCCTTCCCGCTAGGCTTGATATATGTGATCCCCTCAGTTCGGCCGCCTATACGCCCGCCGCCGTCAGGAAAGTAAGACAATACACTGACGTTGATACAGCTCGGTTAGTCTATTTTAGTTATTTTCATAGCGTTATGTCCTACGGCATTCTGCTGTGGGGCAAAGCCGCTGACCTCCATTTTTTTTAAGATATTGGTATTCTCACGGTGGCATCGCAATTCATCTTCGCTAAATCTTATGTATTAGGCAAAATGTACACTCATACACTAAAAACAGTTTTATTCATAATATTAATACTACAAATAAGTACAAACTACGTGCTCCCTTTCACCGGCTTCATAAAATTCATAACTCATTTGTTGGGCTTGGTATAACCTTTTATAACAAGCTTCCCTCTTCTTTGCTAGATTTACATTTAAATGCGTTTAAAGCTAAAGTAAAATCCAACCTTTGTTCTAAGGCATTCTATTCTATCAACGACTACTTAAACGATAAGAATTGTTGGTCGCTGTGATTAACTCAAGACAACGTTTGTGTTCTTTCACCAGAATTAGCTTACCTACTGACAGGTCATAATATGAGTTACTTCATAATATCATTGTTTATTTTATTTGACTGTATTAACCATATTTAATTTTGAATTATTGTTAGTGACATTTTTTTCATTTATTGTTGAATGTTAATTACGAGTACTTACCTATTATTGTATAGAATCAAGTTCTTCCAAGTTAACAGACAGCTGTGCTGCTGGGGTATTTGTTGCGCCACGTCTTCTTCCCAGCTAAAGCACTAGGGATTGGTAAAGCGTTTTGGGGGGACTGTCTTATGTAGTTTTGACGTTCAAAAAGTGCTGACTCTCAGCCTAGTTTGAATAAATAACTTTGTTTTTTTTTTATTTTGATGTTGATTGGGTAACTGACGTAAAATATCACTTTACATAGATGCCTATTTAGTTGGTACCTCGGTATTAAACATAGGTTTATCTCCAGCTGCTCTCTACATTAGCATGGAAATGATATCCTTTACTTAGTAGCAGCATTTGAGCGCATAATTGGAGGCATAACGTTATGCGGCCAGAGGCGGCCCACGCGCAGCGATTACTGGACCATTAGGAGCACAAGTTACAGATAGGACATCTATATTGCAGCTTTATCATAATTATTCTTTGAATAATTAGATTCTTTAAGTAATGGAATGACGGGGTTGGATTGAATCTTATCGCTCTAGGTCAAAAGTTTGCTGAAGCGACCGTTTTCAATAAACGCCGCTTACAGTACAGAAGTGTTCATTGATATGTGAAAATACCTTTTATGACGGACCATGTCCTAAATATAGATCTATGTCAACCCAGTCTACAGCAAGCAATCAAATAAAGTGAAAAGCTTACTATACATGCCTCCTTTAAGTTAGGACTAGATTTATGGCACCACGCATTCAAAAATGTTAATGTAGGTAATTCATTAAATCCATTTCCTCTATACATTTCAGAGATTACAATTAGAAATGTTTACAAGTCGGATCGCCGTTTTCAGATAATAATAGAATCTGAATTGAGTCACTGTTCCTTGTTATTTGCGAGAGCCAATATGTTGGTTTTGGTGCGCGTTGTAAAATAACGAGGCGCGAATTGATTTCATGGAAACGTACAGATTAGGTGGGTAATAAACATATGGAAATCTAATGAGAAAATGAATAAGTGTAACTAGGTATTTATAACTACTTGATTATAGTAAGTTCTAAGCTATACATTAATACCTAACTACTGTTGCTTTTCCACCGCCACAGTACGTATAAATAGCTAATAAATAAAATTAAAAGTAAAAAAAAACTTTTTTTAAACCAGATTTTATTAATACTTGTTAGTAAAACGAGCTAAATAGATAAAATAATTTAATCTCAATTATTGAAATAAAAGCGTGTTACATTTTGATGGCAGAAGAAATAAAGAACATTTATTAGCATGTTACACCTATTTCTAACCGTCAATATGTTACACGCTTTTGTTTAAATAATTGAGATTAAATTATTTTTAACTTTTTAGTTCGTTTTATTAACAAGTAATAATAAAAGCTTGTTTAAAAAAAAATGTATTTAAAATGTATTTTTAACTTTTTAGTATTTATGATGCGGGATTTAAGAACTACGGCGTAGTTCGTAGCAGCGTTTTTCCGTTATGTACCTCGTAATAATTCGTAGAATTAATTATGATATATTTTATAGGTTTTTTTCATCATTGTTCCTCTCATCCAAAGCACCTGCCATCTAATCTCTGCACCACCCTTGGTTGACTGGTAGAGAATGCCTAAGGCATTAATTCCGCCTTTGTACTTTTTTTGTGTGCGAGAAGTTTAAATAATAAATATGTATTGTTTTGAGCACTTCAAGTGTTATGTATTTATGGCCACCTTCCAGCTCCAGCATAAGACCCTGGTTACCATATAGAATTACAATCTAGCGCCAATTAGGCGATGGCGGAAATGTGTTAATTTTATACTCCAACTGGAGAGGATTTGCTCCTTTTACAGATTAGATATAAATTAAAAATTAATCTACATCCGTATCAAAAGCGTATATATACGGCAGCCAATTCACCAATTGTCGCGTGCAGGTAATCGCGCGGGTGTCGCACTAATGAGCTCCGAACATGGAGTGTCAATGTTACCCTTATCTGGTCACGCAGTGATAATAGTTGATATCACTTGCAGGCAGCACTGCTGTACAGATTGGGCTGTTAATTTCTTTATGTTTCAATGCATAATTGTTTGGATGTGCTTTTGTTACCTTAGAGGTGGCTATCTGATTCAAAGGTTTTGTGAGTTTGGTTATGAAATCATACCGACTGAAAATAAAAATAAAATAAATAAATATTTTTTTTTAGTAATTTCATAGCCTACCAAAAACTTCTTGGGATCTTCTTCAATTTTAAAAACAATTGTCTTATGAACTCAATGTTGAAGGAAAACAAAACTGTATGTTTGTTTTTGAAAAATCTGCTGCCTTAACCAGGAACCGTAGCTTCGGTTTTGGGTCTATCCGATCAATTTTTGACGTTCCATCGTTTTCCATCATGTAGTCGGTGTGGTAAGTTCACGACAGCCTGAGTTTCCCCTTAAACCTTATTAAAGCTTAAATTCACAAGTGCAAGAGGTCAATGTCGCAGTAATGAGAAGACCTGTCCGAAAATGGTGACGACGAAAACTATAAGTGATGCCACATTGCCAGGAAGCGCATTAAGTTTATAGGGCTGCTTTAGATTAAGGCGGCTGAAAAGTTATAAGAATTACATGGTGTAAAAACAGGTAGAATTACCAATATTTACTTCTTATTGGAACACACTCACAATATCTATTCAACCCAGATCAGTAGCCTGAATTTAATAAACCACACCATCGTCATCGAAACACCATCAAACCGGTATTTTGAGTCCGAAGCCAAATTGTTTCATAAATATTCCGTATTAGTCGATAATCGTATACACCACTTATTCGGATAACGAAAGCGTCAAGATTCGATATTCGGAACACAACGCAGCCCTATTCTGTGCAGTATAAGTGGTTTAAGGAAACAACGACGAGGCCGCTGGGCCTTTTGGGGCAAAACTAAAATGTATTTATATTTATGGTTCCTGGTTTTGGCCGGTGCTGCGTATGCGCAGGCCAAATCGGGGCAATATGGCGTTTTCATCGATATCTGATGGGGATGGCAAGTTGTTTAAAAATAAATTATAGCGTAATATGACGAAGTCAGAATGTCTTTATGAAACGCTGGAAAATTGTTCAAGTTTGCCTCGATGCGTTTTGTCGGGTAAAACCATTACTTATTTATATTTTTATTTGCACTCCATATTTGTGAAAAACTATAATTATATTATTGTCTCTTTTTTTAGCGTAATTTAAGTTTTTCCCTTTCCGTAATTATTCACCTTTCCTGACTGATCTCATCGGGCTATCAATTTGGGGAAATTCTGTGCATTGTTATGTGCAATTCCCCGGGGATTTCATTTCTCGTCCTAAAAAATAGGTACCTAGGTAAGTGAGTATGCCGTATGCCACCCACTTAGGTAGGTCGGTATGCATTTTCTGGTGGAAATTGATAGAACGGAACACTCACATGTAGCAGTACATCTAGGATTGACAACTTTTTCTAGAAGAAGTAGAGTATTTCTGATTTTAGAGAGAGTAAATAAAGAGTATAGATTAATAAAATAGAGTACCATTGATTCATTTCTCTTGATGTATTTTCTAGCACTTTTTGGGATACTTACCTAACATTTTTTATGATTTTACAAAAATAAGTGGAACTCCAAACATCCTAATTCTACGTCAATATAAGATGAGGAGCTCATTTTAATCAATATTTATAAAGCACTGTTCCTCTCTTCTCGTCACTTCACATTAATGACCAACAAATAGTCAAGTCTCATTTAGAAAAACGAAATCTCTTGCCTCAAAAAAGTCAGTTTACGAAAAATAGTTATTTGTTATGCAAGACTGCAAAGTCGTTTTTTGCCGCGAGTACTTGTATTGAAAGCTGAGCAAGCGAAGGAATTTAGGATTGAACCACGAGGGTAGCGAGTGGTTCAAATGTAGAATCCTGAGCGTGGCGAGGCTTTCAAAGGTACGAGAGGCAGAATACCTTTGCTGCCGAACGCAACACACAATTTTTCACCTCACTTCAGCGAGGAAAATGCTAGGTGCAAGAAAAACAGCTAAAATAATACATTAAATGAGTGTTTATTTATTTAAAAAAATTAAAGTAAAATTACTACAATTGGTTATTACCAATTGTAGTAATATTACTTTTTTTTTTTTTGGGTGCGAAATCATCAAATAACTTCTCCCGCTCTGGGTGGAGCGGGAGGGCGTGTCAGACTTTTACTGACTAAAACCCACCCGTGTTCCCTCAGTTGCCTGTGTGCCAGAGGCCGCGGTATCTCTTTCGAACAACCCGCACCCCTGGCAGGCATCGGCCCTTGCGGACCCCCGAACAACGCGCCGTCGACCCGGGCTTGGTCCTTACCGGACAGCGAGCTACCCATTACTCGCCGTCCGCAAGCCCGCGCCTACGGTGGCCGGGAATCAGCCTGTAATTTTAATTTTTATTGATAGTCAAATGTTTTTTGGGACTGTTATGCTTGTATTTGTCGCTTGTGTACTATTACTAGATACATTATTTGGCGAATTTGTGAAGGTTGGGGATACAGACGGATTGGCAGGCAATTCAAAACGATTTTCTATCGTGCTGTTGTTGAAAGTTGAAGGACGAGTTCAACTGGGCAAAACTGTTTTAAAGTTATACCTCCTACGATGCCCTTGCATATTTTTGACTTGTTTTCTATTGAGTCCTCTATGTATCCTTCTGCCACGGTACTGGACTTCCAGCCGCCGTGACGCTTAACCGTAGCTAGATCAGCGCCCGAGTCAGCCAAAAGTGTAGCCGACGTCCTCCTAAAACAATGCCTGGTGTATTGCTCTGGTTCCTGTAGTTCAAAAAAAGTGGCAAGTTCTCGTGGCACACTAGGTACCAATTTTATTAGTGCCCATTAGGCTGTCTTACACATTTTCCTTTGCAATATTGCAAAAAAAAATCGATCGATTGGTGTATTTACAGGGTGTAAAGCTCGATATTTATCTATAATTTTGACATATTCGTCACGAATCACAAAGTTTCTATCAATATTGGTCTTCGTGTTTGTTAAGTTAACCAACAGCAACTTTTCTGAATGTTTCTCAATGTTTTGCGTTGTAAGATACGTGAGTTCACAAGACCGCCAAGCCCCACTAATGCCAATAATGAGGACAACCCGTAACGCAAAGACAGAAAATTAGTTTTACAGCAGATACTACAAGTACCTACGTACTAATGTAAGTGCATACTTTCACACAAATTAAAAAAACACACCCTAATTGGGCCACCCTTTTAAGAGCTACGGTGCCATAGACAGACAGACACACATAGCGGTCAAATTTATAACAACCCTCTTTTTGCTTCAAGGGTTAATAAAAGTACCGGTCTACTTAGTTTGAACAAAGATAACGAAACACTTTTGTAGCAAGAAATTCGGCTTCGTTGAGAAACTGCTCAATGTTAGTAGTGGTGAAAATCTTACATGTTTTCGCTTTGTGGCCGCTTGAGTTTTTCTTTAAAAACGCCAATAGTTTGGAATATTTTTCTATGTCTTAATTTTTCGTTATTATCGTGGCTTTTAACATCGAGTAAATGTTCCAAAGTGTGCTTGATTTTCTTGTTTTATATGAAGTATGCTAACATTAAAGTCTCTGAAAACGTTTTCGCGCCGTCTCCATTCATTGAAAAAATTGTCCGCTTTTATGAACTTTTCGCGCGATTTTTCCGGAAGAAAACTTAATTCGGCATTATGTACCGTTTGCATTAACTCTATTGGTGTTAAATTTATATCTTCTTCGTTGCTGGACTCGCTCATATTTCATGATGTCTTACGATTTTTTATAACAACAAACCAAAATGATCGAGAGTGAATTGATTATAGAAGAAAAAAAAAAGTTTTTTTTTGTCACGTCGGGCATCGCCGTCGTCGTGCTGGCCAGTGCGATTATTCTAAAAATAAGGTTGGCGCACTGACATGAAATAAGTATTAATGCATTTTCAGTGGACTGGTAGTATAGAATATTATTGAATACAAAGGTTCGAATTTCAAAGACTGTTTCCGCGCTAGCGGGCAAAATGCACTTTTGTACGCAGATTTCGAATGACAAACAGAATCTTTCCGAGCCTATGAGGTGAAAATAGTATTTTGGCGTACTCTATTAGTGTTATAGATTATAGAGTAAGTACACCCATAAGAAAAACAGTCCAATACTCTATTTTAGAGTACGGTTGGCAAACCTAAGTACATCTCCTCTTAGTCAATTAATAATAAAAAACAGTCCAAAAGAAAAGAAAATTCTTTTTCGTTTTGTTTATGTTTGACGTGATCATTGCAAGTATTCGTTGACTTCATGGAATGATGATGTGATGATTCTTCATGTTGTTGTGTAGTTGGTGGATTGCCAAGTATTACGGGACATCGCAGCAGCCCTTGAGAGTTGAGGAAACGATGAAAGAAAACAAACATGGAAAAAGTTAATGACTTATTTTTTGCTATTGTATTCAATACCAGATCTCGCAGTATGAAAATATTCGTATTCAGTGAATGTAATCTGCTGTTACTAAATATATTACCTAAATATTTCTGTCTAGTTTACTTTCCAACGAGGTAACACTTACCATTTCCTCAAATTCGCAGAATTTTTCCTTGAGTTTGCTCTCATTTATTACAGTAATCTTATCTGTGATTTCTACGGACATATTATTAACAATGACTATTTTTCCTCTACGTACTCTTTGACAGGCAACAAGCTAGCCCCTCACACAATAAAATAACCAACAGACCTATAGACGAGCTGAGCCCACATTAGCCACATGTCGTTATAATAACTAGGTACTAATACGGCGTTCGTTTTTGCGGTAGTGCGGCGTGGGCCACAGTTTTGGCCATCGCGTGCCAGCTAATGATGGACGCTGGCCCACGATCCAAGGTCCGTGGCCCATCACGTAGGAAGCCATAAACTATAACGTTCTATGATCGTCCGGTAATCTGATAGGAGAGCCTCTTTCGGGTAAAAATAGCTGTTGAAGCAATTTTTGGATGTTTTACCTTGTCATGTCAGTTGACGTTGTGATGTAAGAGGGCCACCCACAGAGCCCTTATCCTTTCAGTAACTCTGACAACCCACGGCGTAGTGATTGTTGAACATGGTTGTTAAAATTTATGTATATGCACGTCAGTACTTATATGTTATACATAAAACAGGTAGAGCTAACTGTCTCAAATATTGGATGGGGTGCCGTCGGGCAAATCCTCAGGGGCAAACTGACACTCGTGCCGAAAGCTCTCTCTGCACGTTACTTAGCACCTGTGGACATCCGCTAGGCGCGGTCGCAGTCAAAGACTTGAGGGGGGGGGGGTCACAGGCAAAGACTACTTACATATTAATAAAAACATTTATAATATTTTCGAAAAATCACTATTTTAACCTTTACGTTTACGGCTTTGGGGGGGTCATGACTCCTAGGACTATTACAGAGGCATCACAAGTCCGTACCAAGCTGAAGTTGTGAAAAATGTACCTTAATGACAAAGCTGAGATGTCTGGATGCTTGATTCAGCTGTAAACCTGTAATACAATAAAAATATACTTACTATTAAATAGGTAACCAAATCCATTCAAAAAATAATAATCTGCTCTACTAGTAATGCTTTATGTTCGTATAACACAAATGATTGGAACACCTCTCTCCATGCGACGCCGGTGGGTGGACAGGCGGAGCGCTCGGAAACAATACTGCACTCAAGTTTTCCCGTGTGGGGGGGTTATTATTTTTATTGCTCAGAGATTCAGTGAATTCAAACTAATACTGAGGAACTTTATAATACCCTGTCATCAGTTTTTAATTGTAATTTATACAATAACTGAATATGATCATTATTTATAATGTCTTTGACGTATGTTCTATGTTATGGGTTTTGGTTTCCGCACTTAGTCCTTCAAGTGGACCATTGTGTGTCTTTGAAGTATCTAAGCAGCCGGTCCCGGACCTTTGGAAGGCGTACGAGGAGCCGAAGCGAACTCGCAGAGGGTCCCTTAGACAATTTCAAAGAAGGTACCAACCGACTCTGGGTTTCCCTCTTGATCTGGCGCCTCACCCTAAACCTGTATCGGCAAAGTAAACTCTACTGGTCCAGATCCAAAGCTCAGGAGCATGTAAGCCGCACCACGGCATCAACGTAGAGTTACGGCGCTTGATAAACCTTCAAGTGTCGAATAATTAACACAATTACTTTTCTATTATAATCAGACTCAATGAGTCTCCCTAACAGCCGATTATTATCTTTATTGGATGTCTGGCTGAAAACAATGAAGGTAATTTGCAGTGTCCTCCGAATTTCGGAGGACACTGCAAATTATAATTTTTTTCGTCATCGTGCATTCAATCGTGGGTTTCGGACTCCGAAGCCCACGATTTGTGAGATATTTTTATCCAATGTGTAATTAATGCATGATACTGTTGCGTGAAAGTTCTTTGCATATCTACACACAATACGACCCAGCTTACCTGTAGAGTTGTCTAGAAGCGTAAATAATTGAAAAAAATAACAGTTTGCTTCTGCATTTTCAATGAGAATTCACGATAGACATAACTGTTTCTAAATTATAATCATATCTTGAGCATGTCGTGTATTTGTCGTCACGTCTTTGGAGCCATGACATCAGCTGTTCATTACGCTGCGAACATAATCGGCGTCAGCGGAGCGAGCCAACTCACTGTACTGTAACATAACTGATAAGTACTGATAACAATCTGCCACCGACTCACTGCGGGTGCACTAGCACTGAACTTATAGGTACCTAAGTACTAGGAAATGAATCTACAGTCATGCCACTGCTGTCATGCCGTTGGTGTCAGTCGATTACACGTAATTATTTATGAAATTGCTCCTCTGTGTAATTATTGACGTCTTTACTAAAAACATGTCACTAGGCAGATTCTACCCCTGAAAGAGCGCATTTACCAAGTCTTGATTTTTCCTAATTCGTGAGGCTATAAGTAGGCCTCAGGTCGTGATTTTCCTAATTTTCCTAAATCCGGACTAAATTGATGAGGAAAATAGGTAAGTACCTAACATACTAGGTATTTAAATAAAGTATTAATTTAATATAAGTAGTTTAGCTATGGGCTAGCTAGAGCCAGTAATGCAAAAGATGCTAGATTAAATCCTTCCGATACAATAAAAGTTCGTTCAGCCCGAGGCCGCAATAAAACATCGTGACGAAACCTCCCACAAAACCTATTCATCATAATAAAAGACAATAGAACCGAACCAGTCCCAATAATATCAATTAATATAATCACCGATCATCGTCTGTCAGCTTGAATTATACCGCCTCTATGAACATTCAGAGAAATCACTGTTCTATAGAAAAACACTCAACTTGAATTGGTCGTATTATAACTACTTCATACAACTACCAAAAAAAGAATTGTAATATGATTATGCGGACAATTTAAGTTGTTATTCAATTTGCTTAATAATTCATTCCCCTGACTGTACGTACATTTGTCAGGGGGAGTGGGTTCGTGGACCGATGGGCTCATGTACCCGGCGTGGGCGCACTTGACACGGCCGATCAATAACACGCACTGCTATAATTGGTAGCATTCAATGAAGTATTGTTGAGTTGTCGTGACAGACCTCATGTGGGACGGGATTGGTTTATGGATAAAAAAATATAGAATTATTTTCAGTCGCGAGAATTGGGGTAGCGACTTCGTTCGTGGGCAATGCAACCGGTATGATTAAATAGCTCTTATTCGTACTATTTTAACCCATTAATTTATAGAAACTAAACATAACATAACATCATAATCAGCATATAACGTTCCCACTGCTGGGACACAGGGCCTCCTCTCTGTCAGAGGGAGTGGGCCGTAATCCACCACGCGGGCGCAGTGCGGGTTGGTAGATGTCAATGTACCTATATCATGCCGGTTTTCTCACGATGTTTTCATTCACCGTTTTGAGAGCAGTGTGATGAAATATTGTACACAAAGTAAAGCGCCTGTCTGGGTTCGAACCTACGACCTCGTAAGTCACTTCAGCTACCACTGGACCACCACTGGACCACCACTGCTCATACAACATAACATCACGCCTGTAATACCTACCTATAGCGTACCCACATTTCGCTAGTATGTAGTAGGGGGCGAGCCTATTGCCATCATCCGAGCACAAATCCAGATAAAGTACCTAAATGTCGAAATAATTTAATAGAGTGTTACAGTAGAAACTACAAAAACACTGAACATTTCCCTCAGTGATATGGCGCCGCGGAAACTAAAATAGAAATAGAATGAGAAAATAGTATCGGATATGAGATACGAACAAGTACGCGAGATGCCAAAATAACTGCCTTGTGACTAAATATATTACGGCATTATGACAATATTTTACTCTAATGAATGTTGAGAAGTAATTTTTCGTTCAATACCGTTTATTATTGACGCGCCAGTTATCAACACAAATGTAAAATTAAATGTTCGTGGTATCGAATGAACTGGCGACCATTACATCTCACCGTGTCTATTTGATTAGACATTATGATATTACAAAAGCTATTTGTGCAGTGTCGTGGGCCCGCAGTGAACTCATAGCGGGCGTGTGGGCAGGCGGCTGGGTGGCACGCCTTGCGAGTTGCGCTAGCGCAGTGAAAGGCCTACACTCGATTATTACGTATCTATTTACTATTTTTATAGCGCAATAACGATGTAAAGAGATTTATCTCAACTACAATATTTTCGAAGGAATACGATTTGTTTTCATCCAGAGTAAGTTTATAGTTTTTTTTTTTATGGGTGTCAGCATGACTGTAATGATTATGCGTGTGATCAAAATGTTTGTATTATAATGAATTTATCGTGAGCCGCTCAATATAGCAGAAGTTTTCACGACTCATTGCAAACATTAGAATAGAATTTATTTGCAAATATGGGTAATACATGAGTAGTAGTAGGTATCACAATAAAGAGTTCTGCCATATTTCACCATTCGGCATGCAAACATTTTCATTATATAAAATTGTTAACATTTCAATTCTCTTTTAAACATAACGACTCAATTACCAGGAGAGATTAGATTTAACTGTCAAGTGCGAGAGATCCTACGACATGCTGCGACGATTAGTTTCCTCATAAAAGGCTGTAATTATTTATTATTCATGACATCTCATTAATATGTATATGTCTAATTAAAATAATTGACACCTAAATGCGAGTGTAACTCCTACTGGTGAAATTGGGTCAGTTTGTGAGGAGTGGGCTGCGACCGGCTGCGACCACCGGCGGCCAGAACCATTGCATTCATCTAACTAAGGAAGGTGTATTTGTTATTGATCGTAGCTTGATCATAAGACACCTATTTTATCTTCCCTAGTCGGTCCTTCACTAATGAGGATCGTGACCCCTACCAACTGATAATTACTTTCTACACATTGGATCTTCATTGACTTCATTTGCTACCGCTATACCTACAGACTGTGGCTTGATGGGACAGGTTTCAGTTCCAGCTGCTCCGGCAATTGACTTGACCATCTTTTTGCATTATAGTTGAGTACGTCCTCTTGATTGTTTGCCTTCTACAAACACCTCAGAACTACGACTAACAGAATGGAAATGCTCTTAAAATAATGGACCACCAATTCTGTTCTTAGTTATATACTTACAAACATTGTCGTTTATAATAATCATTATTGTTTACAATTATATCAATTAATTATTCAGTCTCTGAAAATTATGATTCTTTTTTCTGTCCGAGACCCTAGTTGACAATGAAAAATTAAAAATGATCGTGGAAGCGGATCTATCGCAAACACGTCAGAGTTAATGGCAGGCTTCGGTGTAAGTGATAAAACAAATTTAATTACTTTACTTGAAACAAATAGTAAGTGAAAAGCTCAACAAATTAATGGGTGCCGCATGAATTGAGTGAAGCGCACAAAAAACACGCATTGAGTGCTGCGTTACATTACTCAACCGTCACAATAACGAGGGGATTTTAAATCGTATCGTTACTTTACTTGTAATGAAATAAATAATAGTTTAAAAAACTAAAAAACACGCTTTAAAAACCAAACTAAAAAAGGAGAAAATAATTTAATTCAATTAAAAAGCGTGGGGTGCTTTTTGAGGTATTTTTATAATTAGTTAATGTGAAGCACCCCACGCTTTTTAATTGAATTAAATTATTTTCTTCTTTTTAGTTTGGTTTTTAAAGCGTGTTTTTAGTTTTTTAAACTATTATTTATTTTCAATATTTTAGTTCTGCTAACTACAAAAACGTGTTTTTTATATATTTTTTTCTTTTTTTATTAAATTATTGAATTGTCATCGGTCCTCGATAAGTTTACAAAGTTTCAATGAAATCTGACTGTTTAGGGTGGGTCAAAATCGCGCTCTAAGGAGTCGGTTACATACAAACAAACAAACAAACATACAAGTGAAGCTAATAACAAAACAAAATTACCCACGGAGAGTTACATACTGACATACAAGTGAAGCTAATATAAAGCGTGTAAAAACAAATGTACCTTCGTACTTACGTAATAAATAGGTACATTTATGTAGGCCCATAAATGTATTTATAAATAAAACAAGCAAAAAAAAAACATTTCCCAAACACTAGTAGGTGTACGTAAGATAAGGCGCGAAAATATCGAGCAAGTGTCAAACAAATACGTTTGCCACACAGCGGGTGTCATGTCACCTTTTTCGAACATTTCCTTTTCATACATTACATTTCCTTCAAAAATGTTGACAATACTCAGTCGGAAAGACCGTATTTCGGCCATGGCGGCCAATCTCAACAGAGACTACCCTCCAGCGCGGGTAATATTATAGTGCACAAGTGTGTGCGCAGACACAAGTGCACCCTGTTTTCCCTCACTCTCATGGTCCGATGGGACGGCAATTAGACACGACCGGACAGAGATCAGGAGGCACAGGGGTTTCACACCGCCAACTTCCAACTCCGGACTGTTACTAAGAAATTCCTAATGTAATAACCCAACATCACTTTGCCCAAACCGGGAATCGAACCCAGGACCCCACACTCAGCAGTCGCGCCTGCGACCGCGAGACCAGCGGGGCAGTTAAAAATTCAGTAGGAATGATAAGGTGCTTAAGAAATTAAATATTTACCTAAAGGTGCTTAACATGTTTATTCCTTGACTGTGCATAGTTTGACAAATTTATGGTCAAATCATTACTAGAATGCGCGCACACAGTCTGCAATTTAGTAAATAAAATTATTCAAATTAATCGCTTAATTGATATCGTTTCACGATTTACGATCGTGAGATAATATAAATCTAGCAAGCCGTGTTACTATTGGACGCAAGTTAAAAGTGACAACGTCAATTACGACAAATACTTCGCCACGCTAAATATATTTCTGTTAAAAATTGTACAGCTGACGCTCGGCGACGTAACCACGAACAAAATGTGAGATGTAGCGACTTGTTTTTGTGTAGAGTCGCCGTAATTAATTAACAATCGTTTTTTATAACTGTTTCCTTATGCGCCATATCTTGAACAGTAGGTTTGTAACCTCGTGGTATTCTTGTTGATAATTAAATGCGTTCCGCAAACATTGCTCATTAAGTCATTACGCGAATAGGGTCATTTCGCCTGTTCGCGTCCATTTAGTGCAGTTGGCAAGTTTGACGGCGATAATAAAAATATCCCAGCACTAATTTCTATGAAAAATTTATGTAATGTGTTCATTATATAGTCTATTTTAAGATTAACTTTCAGTTTTGTTCGAAATATTTTGTGTCTTTTTTTTAAATAGATAAACATCAGAATTAGGCGTTTTACCCAGTTTGCGTCCACAAAATCCGAATTGCGTCCACCCGTGGACCATTTCGCGTCCACCAGCTTAGAAAAGGAATATAGGGGTGATAGTTTTAAGAATTAGTAAAGAAAGATTGTATTTTAACAATTTCTTTATTTAAGAATATAAATATTAAACATCAACATTATTTTCATTAAAAACATCACTTTAAAAAGTTAAAATAATTCTTCTGGCTTTATTTGGTGTAAGTTTTTGCACCCTATTGGACCTAAAACTTTTCCTGTTTTTGGACAAAGAGCAAAACCACTTTCGTCCCCATTAAAAATTCTTTTTGGGTCACTCAAAATATTTTTTTGGTGTATACTGTCCAAATATTCCTCTAATTCTCTAAACCACAATCTGGTTGACTCTTCTGTGACCTTTATTAATACCCTCCGCATTTTTAAGTAAGATTTCTTTATTTCTGGCAAAAAAAAAAATCAAACCACTTTTGACCTGGGCGATCATCTTTGAATCCCCTTCTCGAACTATTTTCTGAACAGTATCCAACAATTCTTGCTTTTTCACTGGAAATCCACATTTGGAAATGTTAAGACGCCATTCAACCACTTTTTTTCACCATCTACTCCTAGTGCTGGTTCTGGTCCCGGTTTCTTTACTCCATCTAGTCTGCGCCCACTGATTTTGTCCAATATTGTGTTCTTGGGAATAGCCATATTCTTTGCATATTTGTCTTATCGATTTATTCTTCTTTCGAATTTCATTTAACGCTTTCTTTAAATCGTCTTCTGTGTATGTTCTCTTTTCCTTCTTCTTTCTTGTCTCCGAAAAACTCATCTTAAATAGAAAAAAATAATAAGAATGAAAGAAATGACTCATTTCATTTAAAAATAGAATTATAAACACGTAGTTTTAATAAAAAATTTACAAAAATAATAATCAATACATTTTAAATTATTTTTACAAGCAAGTCAATTGTATTTAATTACCGAAAATAGTGGACGCAATTTGGTTTATTATTATCCCCTGTAGGTATAGTTTGCGTCCATTACGGACGCAAAGTGGAAGTTTTGTAAATTCGATGTAGTAATTCGCGTCCACCTTATTTTATTCGTTAAATATAAAAAAACATAAGCAAATTCATAATTAATATTATTCCTTTTTTCATTATAAAAGTCTAGAAACAGCTATGTATCCTAAAATTCACATAAAACAATAAAAAACTTACCATCGAACGCACCGCTGCACACTATTTTTTATCTAAACATCCCCCGCGTACGCACTCCCTTGATGAACGGCCAGACTAACTATTTTTTTAAACGGGATTGGTTTGGCGCACGGACCTTTTGTCCATCTGTGCGTGCCTCTTATACATTGAGGTGTTAGCGGTAATGACTTGTCGTTTGATTGGTGTGTTAGTTTACTTATTTTCGACGATTTTTAAAGGGAGAGCCGTAAAATGGACGCGAATTGGGCGATGGACGCGAACAGGCGAAATGACCCTATACTATGTCTCTCCCTCTGTTTAAATAGACTTGAGTGAGACAGAGTGAACCTGATACGATTATTTTAACGATTTAGAACAGTATATCATTGTGCCAGAGACCGAATAGTTTCATTATTCAGTAGTAAAATGATAATTCGGTTGTATTGATAAACAAACCACATCAGTCTTACACTCGCATTGCGAAAAAACTGAGTGATGTGTACATCGTGTGCGGCAGTGCGGTGTTAGATCAAACACATGTTCAAGATTTATTGGGAATGAGGTTGAAGAGCTGAAAATAACAGGCATGTGCTAATTACCCCATTTTGTTTAAAATTCAGTCCAAATTAATAGATTAACGAGGCAACGACGGCGACGTAATCTCTAGAATCCAGAATATCAATGGATCGTATGCGACAGAGATGATTCATATTTGTGAATGTGGTCGGTCTGCGTCGGGTGTGACATTCCTGTAAGAGAATACCATATATGGCACGCTAGTCACCGTCAGGTAATGCATCCCCGTTCAGTGAGCGATTATAACGCAACGGAAGCGGCTGAAATTAGCAGCGCGCGCGCATCGGGCGGTCGGGGCCGGTGCCAGCCGGGGCGCGCCGAAACTAAATACCCAAAAGCGTTTGTGATCGCGCGAGCGGCTGCCAAATATGGCACGAATCTCGGGTTTCGCGAGGCGCGCGCGCCGCGTCGCTGGCACACCACCAGCCACTGCAAAAACGCTCTCTGTTCCCGTCTAAAAACACGTAAAAAACGTTTTTATTTCTGTAGCGAGCGGCCTCTAAATTTAGGCCGTATGGAAACCGAAAGTAATACGAGCGATTTTGGTTGGGGCCGCGTTGTCTGTATTTAGATTAGAGCGGCGCGGGCGCAGTGGCGCGACTCGCGACTCGGGAGTCGGCGCGCGACTCGCGACCTCCGCAACCCGCACGCACCGGCCGCACTCACCGCGCACGCCGCCGCGCAACTGCCGCGCACCGACTGCATTGTCAGCCCACTGTGATACAATATGCGCGCGCGAACAGTTTATCAATGAAAAGTTTTGTGATATAAGTGCTTCAATTAAAAGGATTTGGATGTCACAGATGTTACCCGAGGGCGGAGGTAAATACAACATCACGTTCAGTTTTACATTCAGGTTTAAATATTGATGTGCCCACCATTTATTTATTAAGCATGCATGCTAATTTTATTGTCATTCTAAAAATAAACCGCTTGAAGAAAACAATTAACAATTCAGCAAATGTTCACTTGATTATTTATAATTTTAAATTACCAAACGCTGGTAAAATAGACCAGTTAGTTAAAAATTATTAAATGAAACAAACAGTGTTGATAACGGCGTACAAACAGTTGTTATCTAACGAAGCGGAGTGCTTCAGCTAAAGTAACCCCGTGCCCTTATCTAAGTCGGCGGTGTGTTGTGAGTTGTGTGCACCAGCTACTTGTATGTGCTGGATGCCTGGAGCTATCTGCCGCCGGCTATCACGCGCGATACGCTGTAGGTACTGTACCTAAACTATTGATTCGTTACAACTATTATCTTATCACATCAGTCACTACTGCCGGTAAATACTCTTTAGTATTTTGTTTAAAGTTAACTCAAATTAATGGCTAACTCTAAATCATTCCATGCCTAAGTTTTTTAATGAATCATTTATTTGTAACTTTGTATTTAATTAATACTTTTGAATGCTAATGAGTAACTGCTGGTCACGCTGCTTCCCTGAAAAGTAAACCGCAGGTCGAAGGTTATCTGCAAGTGGAAAGGTATTGTTGACTGCATTAGATTAGAACTTACATTATTACAATGTTGCGGATTGATTCATCATAACACTACATAGGTACCAACTTATACGTAAAGCTATGTTTTCTAGTAATATTTTTTGCAAAAAAAAACTAATTGCAAATTGTTACAGTAGTACTAGTAAACGTTATGCTAAACTGACTATCAACTTACGCTGTTCAAATGGCACATTGTGCGTGTGTCAATCTGCTTATCATAACATTCCTCTGACTATATTTTGTGATTGAGAATATTGAGATAGAAGATTCATTCATCTCACTGCTGTGGGATAAGAGAGACAATGCGAGTAATGTGACATGTTATGGACTGTACTCGCAGAGTCAACAACAGAATAGCAACCCTTGGACTTTCCACTAATTAGGGACGACACACACGAGCCAACGTCCTTCTCAAACGGTTTCATTCTTAACATTGAACACGAATTCAGACACAAGAGAGGAGTGCCAATTTTCTCACTTATGTCATCCAGTTCCACAAAGTTTCCCTTCTCCATCGCTGACATCCGTTTCGGGTGCTTCATTATTTTATCTGTGTCATGTGTGCAGATCCAATCACGCTGTGTGCGTTCGTTCTTACCGCAGAAAGCCCCGGTGTGCGCTAGTCCTTATACGGAGAGTGTCAAATGGCTGCGAATAGTATGAACAGTACGATTGTGTACCGTTGTGTAAACAAAGAGATCGAGGTGGCTTCTGTTATCACTGGCCGGTTTCGGTGATACCGAGGTGATTGTGTTGCCATTATTTGAATAGCGACTTGCGACAAACTTGCGAGTATTTTCACGCTTTTTTGGGTTTCAGGGTTTTTGGTCTGACTAATGTTACTGAGGTGATGAAATCTTTAGACTGACATTTCAGAATTGATCGTAGCGTCTGTTGCGTCTGCCTATTGTTTGTGTAGGTATGTAGGGAATAAACAGTAGGCCTGCAAACGGGGAAACAAATTGAATTGGCTTTAAAAGGGTGCCTAACGCTTTACCTAGGTAGGTACTGGTTAAACAGATTACTAGCCAGTCCAGTCGGTATCTCAAACAAGAACTCCTAATCTCACACCATTTGACTAAAATCCTAAAAGCTTAATCTACTAATAAACCAAAATGGAAGTGACCATAAACTGTCGGATATCGGATAGTTAATATTGTTATGTAAAACAATAAGACCATAGCCGTACGTTTTGGTCAAGCGTTCGCAATTCGTTACCAAAACGGTCATAAATAAGTTCTCGTCTCCTACGCTCGTCGATATGATTCATGCCTACAGCGCGCTTGTGGCACTATACCCTACAAGGTAGCTATTAGCATTCCCTTTATGCCGATCTTAAATTAATAGTGGTTAACCCGCGGTTCGGCTCAAGTTTTTGGAAAGTTAAAATAATAAAAATCTCCGCATTTGCTGTTATTTATGTCTGTCGTTTAATTCGGACTGCATTCTTGTAAATAATGTGATGATGTAATGAATTTGTTCTTCTTAGTAACTGCTGTTTGTTGGCGTGGCTCAAAGGGCATTTTCATTGTTGTAAGAATTTCATGATTCAAGTTGATAGGTCACACACGCAACTTGTGGCACGTTTTGTTCCATGGTGGTCATCCGCATAATATCAGTAGGTAAAATACTTGTACAGTATTTGTACAGTCAAGAAATAAATGGGGTTTTTACTTTTGCAACTTACTGGAAACATGTTATTAGATAGTTAAACCAAAAAAAAGACAAAATATATCTAGGTATGGCGTACGTAGAATTGACGGCGCATGGCGTTAAGAGCCCAAATATCACAATTAACTCTTGGCACTCTTCGAGTGGCGCCGTGCTTCATTCACACGGCAGCAGGTGGCGCTCAGTCATCACCATTAAATTTCCCGACACGTGCCGGAATATTCACGACATTTTTCCTAAAGAAAAAGTTGATTTGTAGTAATCTATTCCTGGAAAACAAAGCCAAGAACCTGTAATCACGTAATTATGGACAATGAACTGTTAACATACTTCTGTTGTGTAAAACGTCGTATGTGCCACATGGCCTGCTGGTAGTGCAACGTCGTAGTGACGTAGATATGTCTGGCGGATTGCCAGCGAGTGGCAGTGTGGCAGTGCGACGTAACAGAGCGGAGTAAACACTTGACCGAATGTAGGTGATGATGAGTCAGGACAGGAGCGAAGGAACCGAGGTACAGTTTACATTGTGGGGGCAATCAGAACTGGAAATTAAAAAATTGCGGATAGTTACCTATTTCGTTATTTGCAACTACGTACAATATTTTGTTCAGTGAAACAAGGTATTATTTTCCAGAACTTAAACTGTCTTTTTCACTCTTTTTTTGTTGATAAGAGCTACCTACCTAAGTTAAATCTTTAATTGTCAACATTTACGACACATATGTATGTGCTTCTATTTATTTGGACAATGATAAATTATTAGAAGAATTTCCTCCAGTTTCAGCAACAGGCACGCAAATCTATGTAGGTAGGTACAGTCGGTAGATACTCGATTTTTAACAAATAATAGAAGTTATTTCTATTTAATAATTATAATCAACATAGGTGTTGCCATTTCCCGTTATTATTTATATATTCTTTATTGTACACCAGAAATGCACCGGGGTTGTGCCATGATTTTCCTTTAGAGGCGATATCTTTGGGATTTTCCTGTTAAACTTATAATTATTAGACATAGAACAGGCACAAGAAACAAAAAAAAATGTGGGATTTCAGGAACAGTCCGGGATTATCCTTATCAAAATTTAATTTCCATAACAATAGATGTAGGCATTTTTTGTTCTCATCGGCCACCTACTAACATAGAAAGAAACCTGCGGTGTTACAGTTTGTATTTTATACACTTACATTTCCGGCCTACATTCTTTTCTGTAGGTATGGAGGTACCTACCTACTTTGAAATCTACGCACTACATTCAGCCACCAAACAAATTAAGTTAGGTTTAAAAGTTGCGGTTAAATTCAAAACCGCAGTTTAGTTAAACTAAGAAAATCGTGCCCATTTACCTAATATTGTTGTTATTGTGGTAGATATAGGCGATTTATTGTGTTGCAAATTATTGTATTATCACCTTATTTAGTATGTAGGTACCCCTTACGCCTTCGGTGCGGATTCCATAACAATCACGGCTATATTTAAGTGATGATCAGCCGCGTCACTACTTGGATGGCCACAAAACTCAACGCTTCATCTATCTATCGGTTCCTCCTTTGAAATAGCACCTAACTTAGTTTCTAAGTGTGGGAATTACCTACTAGAGGTGTTCAATAAAAAGTGATAATGAGTATGAAGCAGTTATATATATTATTATTTATTGTTATTTTATTTTTCGACATAATCACCTTTGTGGTTTATACACTTGGTATATCGCTTTTCTAATCCTAAGATTCCCTTCTTGAAAAAAATCTTTATCTTGATCACTTAAAAAATCATGTATGATTTGATTTGATTTGATTTGAATCACTTCCTCATCATTGCCATATTTGTGACCTCAGAGATATTTTATTACGGCGCGAATTTAAATTTTATCCATTTTGCGTACCACGCTCCGACACGATGAAAACAAATGACATCTATTTTTAAAATAAAAAAGAAAATCAATAATTTTTATTTTTTTATTTTATGAAATGTCTGGACCTGCCAGTTTAAATTTACTTTTTTGTCGTTCAAGGAGTTTATATGCCATTATTACTTTTTATTGAACACCCCTCGTACTTACTAAGACTTAGTAATTTTTAATTCTGCTCTGACTAATTTGGAACGTATGATAGCTATAAGTTTTTCCTCCTTCCTCTTCCTACATAAGTCGAGGGTTTTTAAGTTTTATGAAACAATTGAATATTTATTCATTACTTAACCCATTTCTAGATAGGTAGCTACCTACCTATCTACCTAACTATAACATTTATCCTACTAAAATTATAAATGTGAAACTTTGTGAGTTTGGATAGATGGATGGATGTTTGTTACTCTTTCACGCAAAATGTACTGAACGCATAACCAGGATAAACACATGATACTTTTTATCCGGGTATCGGTAGTACGTTCCCGCGGTATAATTTGCGACCTACACGTGGACAAAGCCGCTGGCAGAAGCTAGTTTAAACTGAATTGTGTAAGTTTGAGTAGAGAAAGAAAGAGTTGCAAAGGATTAACCAAGTAGAAGACTAAAAATCTAGAAAATGTTTTGAACGCGTGAAATAATAAGTAAGGTACACGATATTATATAATTTCCGAATAAATAGTACCTAAAGTTATACCTTGAAGTTTCAGGCTACGAACAAAGATCCTCCAGTTTTCGCATGCAGATGCAGTCTACTCGAGCTAGTCAGACTAGATCGCCCAGACTAGCTTCAGTAATATTATGTTAGAATGTGGCCAGCTGTACAAATAGTAATGACTTCATTGTCTGACATCGTAATTTTAGAGTTTATTGCAATCGTAATCTACATAATATTATGTGCTAGATGTGCCGAAACTGTGTGTAGGTACCTAATGCTAATGAATGAGAGAGTACGAGAATATTTGAAAGCAGTTACAGAAATTAGTTAAACCTGACTTTTTTGCGTTTGTAGTTTAGGGGGCCTCTGATAATAGGTAGGTAGGTAAGTACCAACTCAAAAAGGTATCACACAAAAATAAATCGTTGTCAATTATTAACTGCTTGCTGAAAAGGCCAAACAATATATGAATATTAAATAAATATTACGATAATAATCTACCTAAATGTAGCGCTCGTCCAATCAATGCCTTAAAAGCGAAGGGTTCGTCTGTATCAGCGCACTTTATAGCCGACCAGTCTGTTTTGTTATGACTCATTTCATATTGTTGTGATTTGTTCGAATAAATCTCGTTCGGATCTGTAGGCTTTGGTATCGTAACGTTTGGTATTTATAGCAGTTTTGTGCTAAACGCGCGCCAATTTTTATGTTTGGGATTCCTTCCTTCTGTTTGGTGGCAGGTTGCCACTGTCAGCCGAGCGGGGCATGATAGGTACACTGCGTGCTGCAACTAGGAGATGGCAAATATCTACTTAGGTATCTTGATTTTTTCTATTAGTTTCAATGTAAGTAGGTAGGTAGGTACATCGGTACCTACCTAACGAAATTTAGCACAATTTCCTTTTTCCGGACTTTATTCTCCATTTATCTGCTGCGTATGAATGGATCACAAATCACGGACGCGTTGATATATAGTTAGGAAATGTAGGGACCTAACTGAAAAACTTAACTAATTAAATTAGGTTCGATAGCAGAATTGTTAAAATTGGTAGCTGCACGCCTGTCTAGATGAGCATGTCTGCAATGCTAACTGTCCGAAAAGCGAAAGTGTAAACAAGCCGCACGTCAGCTTCACGGAGGATACATTACTGTGAGAAGCGACGCCAACGCAACGCAGTCACAGTAGCAGACTCAATCGAAACAATAGGTGAAAAAGTTCAGAATGTCCAGTCTGTACTTATAGCGCTTGATGTATCACAGCGTCTAAACCAAATAAATACCTACAATACATAGTGCTATGCCGTGATAAAATGATAACTATGGGCGATATAGAAAAAAGCGCATTCAAATTAAACACGAATACATTCTTTCCGAGTTAGAATGGTTTGAAAAATCGTCTCTAAAGATGTGTGAGATTGTTATCGTCCAAGGAAGCATTAAAAAACTAGTTCCTCTGTCTCCCATTTTCCCTATGCGCCGGATGTAGCTTAGCGTCGGTCAGCCATAATCTTGTGGCATCCTACTGTACTGTGAGACTTCTTCACCTCACTGTTTGATATTCACGTCATGCTGGCGGACACGCTCATTAATTGGCTATTCTGTCTTTTCTGAGAATGTTAATTATTTCACTAATTCCTCTCCCACGAACTCGCTGGGTGGCATCGATGACAATATACCACATAATAATAATTATAACCTTTTATTCAATTAAATTACAGCTTCCTTACTTTTTTGCGCTTTGGTGATTTTTTTTTTGTGTGGTTAGTTTATATATACTAGTGATGTTCTGGATATCCTTATCCGTATCCGCATATATCCACGGGAGAAAAAAATCCGTATCGGTATCCCTATCCGCTACATTTTTGACGGATCTTTTACCTTATTAATAATTCCAAATTGCCCTAATAAACGTCTTTGTAGACATTTTTTTTTACTCGTGCATACAACAAACACAAACATTATATACCTATGCCGCCCAGCTAGTGTCACACTAAACTATAGAAAAAACAAAAGAAAGACCCGCGCAACGTAAGTCGATACATGTTCTGTCACGCAAAGCGTCGAGTGGCGTCAACTATCGTTTCAACGTCACGCGCACCGACACTGATTGAGTAAGAAAGTTAAGATCCGTTATCCGTAAGGATCTTGATGCCAATTATCCGTATCTGCGGATCTACATTTTTAATGATCCGGCACATCACTAATATATACGCGACGCTGGAGTTGTATTCCTGAATTAGGTATGTCATTTGTGAATGCCATCATGTTTCGATTTAGGCACAGCGTGTGAATCACAGCGGCCGCGAAAACTTTAATTGTTTTTCAGATGTTTACAGAACAATAACAATAAAATTAAGTACCTACTACGTACTTACTAAAGTTAATTTAACTAAGTAGGTACCTTTTTGAAGACTAGTAGATATTTAAGCTCACAATCGTTTTATTTATTTATGCAAGCATAACATAGGTACTTACATACCTACTTACATACCTTATGCACAGGTTAAAAAATACTGCACTAAAGTGGACCTGAGGCATTTTCCACCAGTCAACCATAGGGTGATTCAGAGACAACACATGGCAGGTGCAACTTTCGGGATACATGTTTGGGATAAATGCTCGGAAATGATTATAAAATACAAGAATAAATACTAATACGTGGGACACTCATAAAGTTATGCGAAAATAAAAATAAATGTTCAATAGGTAAATATATTTTGATTAAATCTTTTCAAAGTACTCTCCACTAGCCTCTACAAGTCTATACAAAGTTTCATGCGTCTGAACCAGTTTTCGAAACACTTTTTCCGGTACGCCGCAGACACCTCGTTTACAGCATGCTCGAACGCGACGAAATTTGTATCCCTTTGAGCAAATTATTTATTTTCTGGAATAAAAAGAAGTCACACGGTGCTAGGTCAGGGCTGTAAGCAGGGTGACCCAGGAGTTTGACCGGCGTGCTGTCCAGGAAGTCCTTCGTTTTGAGCGCGGTGTGCGAAGGCGCGTTGTCGTGGTGGAGCAGTAGCCCGCGGAGCCCTGTGTTTCATCGCTTGTTGCTCACAACAGAGAAAACTTCTGACAAGCATTTGATAGTATACTATTCAGCGTTGATGCTTCTTTGGTTCCGTAAAGGAATTGACACCAAGTAACCAATCAAATTGAAAAAGCTCGCGATAAAAATCTTGCTCTCGCTTCTAGATCTCATCACCTTAGGAGGCGTGGGTTTTGAAACACCCAAGCCGTCGACTGGCGCTTCGTTTCTGGATCGTATTGATAAATCCAAGACTCTTCACCTGTAATGATGTCGTAAATACACCGAGACGAGCCTGCTTCAAATTTGTTTATCATATCACGGCACCATTCCACAAGGGCCTGCTTCTGAGCATCGTTGAGTTGTGCGGCACCCAGCGTGAAACTATAGTCCTCACGCGAAGATGCACGTGTAGAATTTCGTGAAGGCTTCCCGATCCAGCCTGCAGTAGGTATGTGCTGAATCTCTTGAAATTTTTCACTGCTAGCATGTTTTTTTCCGTAACAGCCGTCAAAGGGCGACCACTTCTTTCTTCAGCCCCCAAAGTTCGTCGACCGCGCTTGAATTCGTTATACCAACGATACACTGTTGCCATAGAAGGGCTTTCATCCATGAATGCCATTTGAAGTCTATCGTACGATTCGTCCGGTTTCAAGCGACACTTGAAATCGTAAAAATCATACCTACCGCGAAAATGTTCCCGGCGCAGATCCATTTTTTTATGAGACACGATTATTTAAATTAGCTCGCAAACAATGTGGAGGGAAAATTTGAAATTGGAACGAACCTATTTTTACTTAGCTACAAATAATAATATTTTCAAAATAGATTAAAGGTAACTGGCCAGTCTATCATACATAAAAACTTTTTTTCGCAAAACTTTCTGAGTGGCCTGGTACATAGGTAGTTTATACCAAGAAACTTATAGATAAAAGTGGAAGCCGCCACACTCCAACTAAAAAAGTAAAGACGACCTGTGGCCTAACGCTCTCTTTCTAAATACATACATAAGAACGAGACAGTGATATGTGTTTTCTCTTTTTTATGTATGTATTTAGAGAGCGCTAGCCTCGCACGAATTTTAATTTTCATGAAATTTAGTGAAATAACGAATTAAATTGTATAATTTTGGTAGTGAATTATTCAATTTAATTACGTGTGAGTGCACAAGTGTAGTGAAGGTGAAAATAAGTGACTAGCGTGGACTTGTCGTGTTCCCCCCAAAAACTCCTACTAGGTTGTTGTAAAGTTACTACCGTTTTACAATAACTTTGATTTGACTAACTAATGTCGACTATGACTGTTTCGTAACTTCGTGCCCGATATCAGGCCTTGGTCGAAAAGAAAAATTACTTGACACTGGCTAAATGCACAAACCGTGCGAAGCCAAAACCCAAAAAAAAAACGTTTAAAAAGAAATCAAATCAAGTCATTTATTCAAACTAGGCTGGTGTCAGCACTTTTTGAACGTCAAAATTACATAGGACAATCCCCCAAAATGCCGCCTTTCACCACTTCCTAGTGCTTTAGCTGGGAAGAAGAAGTGGCGCAACAAACTCCCCAGCAGCACAGCTGTCTATTATGTTAGAAGAACTTGAGTCTAAGATACAATAGGTAAGCATTGATATATATGTTACTAGGTAAGTAATTAACGTTACGAAACATAAAATTATAAGATACCAAAAAAATCAAGCAGAAATAAGTACCTAATTAATAACAAAAACAAAAACAGAACTTAAAACCTAAATTAAAGCCTCCAGGCATAAAGGGCGTGCCCGCTTACACATCTATACTTAAATAAAAAATATACTTTGTCAGGAGTCATAACGATCGGTACCTACCTAGAGGAGAAAACGAATCCAGCAAATCAGCGCTGGGATGTATCGGCCAACTTTTGACGACGGTGATATTAAAAACTTATGTTCCGAGGGGGCGCATTCCAAAGAAAAACCGCCTAGACAAAGAACACAGGACATTGTAGAAGACCATTGTTTTTGGCTTTAAAGGGTTGGTCTTGTGGGGTTAGTAGAAACCTCTATTTTAGCTGCTTTCCGCAGCATTATGTTATGTTATGCATTTATGACATTAATTTACACTCAGTTACTACTTTAACTCACACACTGACTTATTACTTGTTAATATTCTAGGAAAGTCGTACAATTACTTTTACAATGTTTGTAAATATGTGAACACCATGTATCGATCATAAAATTAATTTATCTGTATTGCTTCAATTTCATTCCTTTTATCTATTTTGGTATAGTTAGTCATTTTATTCTGGGTGCATCGTTTTCACACATAATATACAGGGTGATTGGAAGATGGGTGCAAAGCTTTAAGGCGAAGATAGTACAGACAATTTAGAACCATTTAAGCCATGGTTGTCTTAGACGAAGTCTTACCATGGCTTAAATAGTTCTAAATTGTCTATACTATCTTCACCTTAAAGCTTTGCACCCATTTTCCAATCACCCTGTGTAATGAATGTACTATGTTATTTAAAACATTTTAAAGGTAACGGTGGAGTTTCTTGCCCATTCTTCTCCATACGAAACTACATTTTGGAAGGGGGCGACTAGAATCAATTCTATTTTAATGTAAATGTTGACGTTCAAAAGTGCCTTTTTGAAATAAATGCTTAGACTTTGACTTTGCACTGGATATTCCAACCCCTCGTAAAATCCACTTCCCATTCAATAGGTAGGTCCTTCCCTGTAGGAGCACTAGGTTCATTCGCAGATGGGACTAGCTTGTAAAAGTAGGTAGATACTTACTTAATGGGACTAGCTTGTAAAAGTAGGTAGATACTTACTTATTTACTTAATGACTGTACCGACCTCTTCCTTAGTAATATTGTGATGTCCTTTCCTTGTTTTGGCTCAGTTCGTTGGAATTGTCTGAACTAGTGAGTTGTGAGTGACAGCGACAAAAATATTTGTGAGCTTTTGTTTACAACGAAAGGAAAACGTGCAGGAAATTAAATATTTGTGAGTAGGTACTGCTTTTTGCTTTTTATAAGTCGTTTGTGTAGTCCGAATTCCGACCTATATCACTTTGATTAAGTTTATTTTATTGTTAAACCTTATTTTTTATTGTTTCAATTATGGTACTTACGTAGGTTAGGTATTATAAAAATACGCCGACTAATGTTGGAATTTGTTAAATTTTCGCATATAAAAAGGTTCAAATTAATAACGGGATTATAACTTTAGATTGACCAGTGTATTTATGTATTCTCGAAAGAAAAGGAGAGCTACACCTTCTAAACAGCACCCTAATTGCGTAACTCACGATTAATCATAATCTGTTTCGTTTTGAACCAGATGGCTAAACCATTGCTTCATATGTTCGAAAATGTGTCTGCTCAACAACGTAAATAACGCAATGAATATTGTTATACTGTCAAAATGAAACCAATTAAGATGAATCGCGTGTTACGCAATTAGGGTGCAGATCTGTCATCTTCTCAACCATTACACAGGTCGCATCAACTGAAAGCTTGTTGCGAAACATGCGCACGCGGTGTTTCAGTTGCAATGGCTGCGCGCGCGCAGGCCATTCGTGGCGCGAGTATTTCGGGCCGCACTCGAGGCGCCTCGGGTTTCACGCCTTTCTGCCGACGCGTACCCACTGACACACAAACACGCTGTATTTTCGGCCATGAGGGTATGATATGATAAGCACGGTTTCAGTAGTTTAGATGCCCTCATTCCACACACTAATGGGAAATACTCATTTCTTGCGAATGCAGCGATATTTTATGTTGGTTTTCGCAGCACTGCGCCGAAATAAGTGGGCAATGTAAATTCTACCTTAAATTCTGTGGAATAGTTAACGTTTATCGTACCCAATTACTTACCATTCGATTTTTATTAGGTGGTTTAGTTACTTATGTTTATATGTATATAGTTAGGTAAGTAGATACGTACACAATTTATAATATCATGCATTGGATTTATCCTAATAGCCAAGTCCAATTTATCCTTGGAGGTCATAGCTACTTACCTACAGGAAAAACCAATCTATGTATAATTTTTTTCACGTTGACGACAACGTGAAAAAAAAACCTTCGGTAAGTAAGTACTCTAGTTTACTTAAAGGCGAGGCGCCAAGGTAGCCCGCTAAATTCAAATTTACTTCGTTGTATCTGTTTATTAAAATATTAATATTGATGATTTATATGATTTTAATTCTATGAATCGAATCGTATTTAGATCAACATACAACCTGATTCGACCTGTAACTCACAAAAAATTAAAAGAAATTACTATTTGGCGCCACCGTGCACCCTGACGGACAACACAACAACAGCAACATAACGTAAATAAGTTCAATACAAGATTTATTAACTGGGTGTTACATATATAGGTACATCTGTAACCTGATGATGATGATTTCGTACGCTTGCGTAGATTTACGATTGAGGCTACGTTACAGTTTTTACGTTTTACCTGTCGTGACGTAGGTGCGTTATACAACCAAAACAAATTATACATTTTGTTTATTTTAACTGTAGACATTTAATCATTTTGTGGGATCTGATATACAGTTTGAAATTTGTCTAGGGCAGTATGGCGCGGATGTGTTCCAAACCCGAGGCAAGATTCAATAAGCAACTAATCCTTTTCCTTGCGACAAGTTAAAGCTGTTACCTACCTAAAGGAATACGCATTGGCTATACCTATCTCAAATAATGTACACTATTGTGCATTATTCGTATTTCAGTGCAACAATAAAACTGTGTGTCGTACTCACGCGACCGCTGTCGGTCGATGTGGGCAGTAGCATTCAGACAACCATATTTGTATAATGATCTATAATAGCTCATACATCATTTTGCAATAAAATCGATTGCAAATTGTTTTTCAATGTTGAAACTTAGCCAAAACTGACAAATGGCTTTCAATTTGTCACTGCTTTGTGCAATATAGACCTACCTCCCCAATAATTTTCAGTCTTGATTTTGGCTATTATTGTCTAGTACCTCTTGATATTTTCAGCATAGTGCTCAAAAGATTTTGGTATTTATGAATGGCCATTCGGAGTAAAAAAAAAAGCGAAGACATACAGTACAGTGCCTAGTCTAACTGCAATTAATCCGCACTGGGCCCGGTCACAAAGAGCTAACAAAGCGTGTGTCCCAGCAGTGGACACGTTACAGGCTGGTTATGCTAGCCCTTCAGGGAATGGGCGTGATGTTAAGCCACGTACAGTCGTCCAGCATACTAATGCTAAGTGTGTGTTGTTTCAGAAGTGATGCGGCGCGTGGTGTGCGGCGACGTGTGTCCTACGCCGCCGCCCGCGCCCACAGCGCAGCACAGGTAATCAACTGCTCAGACTACCTACATGTTAATTAAGTAACACCTTTAATAATTAGAGGGTAGGCTGTGGGTTAGTGAGTTGCCTTCTTAAGATCCCCCACACTGCAAAGGCCTGCTATGTGAATTTGTCATATGACATTTTTTGCAGCAACGCTAAACGAAATATTCCTTGCTCAGATTCCTAAAGAAATGAATTGTCTAGTTTGTATTTGCAGGATAATGTTATCATTTATCATGTTGAGGTAATTAATTCTTAAAATTGGAATCTTCCGTAACTGAAGCATTCCAGCGGCCCATAGCACCGAGCCCACAGGGAGTCATAGCGGCGTCTTCCCAATGACTGTCGTAAACTTGCACAACATCGCTGTAGTCGCGCACTCGCCTGCCAACTGCACAACATCGCTGTAGTCGCGCACTCGCCTGCCAACTGCAGACGTGGTTGTGTTGTTTCCAGTCATGAGTGTAAAGACGGAGTGTTGTTGAAAATAGACTCATGATTGTTCGTAATACCTAACGCAGCGTCTTCAAAAGTATTGATCGAGAATATTTTGCTATTTCCAGGACATCGGAGAACAAAGAGTTGTTGCGTCAACAGCTCCTGTCAGCCAGCAAGGAGCGTCTTGAGAAACAGGAGTCCCCCAAACCAAAGCACGCACGCAACAGACAGAAGAACCGATGGAAGTTGAAGTTCCATCACCAAGCGCTGCCTCAGGAATACCTCGACCACTACGAGCAGAGCCTGCAGAAGGCCAACGCAGCTAAACAAGTGCAACAGAAACACAAACCCGCTGAGAAACCCAAAGTAGAACCAAACTTTGACATCAACAATTTTACTAATGAAACGTTCAAGATCTGGGCGCAGAGACTGGCGGGCATACAGAATGAGACAGGCACACTGACCGTGCCACAAGTGTCTTCCATGCTCAACATGGCAGCTAAGCCACCCAGCAAGGACGAGAAGAAGAAGAAGAACCCCGCCATCGCGCCCAGCAAGATCGTGACGTACGACGACCTGCCATACATGGGTGAGATGACCCTCAATAACTCCAAGCCGAGGAGAGGACGCAAGCCAAAAAAGGCCGACATCTGTCACCTCATTTACGAAAACTACGGCACTGTGGTTCCCGGCCAGCCGCCTGCCTCACAAGATAGGCTCAACCAGCTCAACATGTCCCCCCCCTTCCGGGACCACCCACCCATGAGCAGCCCTAAAACCGACTTACAGAACAAAATCATCTCCAGCTTGTTAGAAAGGAAGTTGTCGCAAGAAAATAAAAAGCGACTGGAATCTCTGACGCCACCGAAGTTCCCTAGTCCGGATGAGCCGATGCCCGAGGCGCCGGTGACGGTCGCGGGCCCCCTGCACAGTGACGACGAGCCGCTCAACCTGTGCATCCGAGACCTGCATGACCTCAAGATACAGATACAAAAGAAGTTTGGGAACATTTACTCGTCGCTACCAGAAGTTAAGACTGAAGTGGAGGCTGAGAGCTCGGAGCATGACGGGCCGAAAGCTGAGCATCCTCCCAACGCGATCTCTGTCATACAGAGGAACACGAACCTCACGCCCACGGCCAGTAGCTCTCCCGACCTGTCGCGGCCGCGGAATGTATCGCCCACGCTGTCAGAACCCGTGCAGTCCACGTCCAGTCCGGACGGAGACGGCAAGTTCCCCGGCTACGTGTACTGGCCCAACGCAGGCATCTACATGCACCCCTTAGCTCTGCAAACGCAGCTCCTGTACTACCAGAGGCTGGCGGCCGCCGGGCAACTGCCCTTCACTGGAGGAGACCACAGGGCGCCGACGTCGACGCCCAACAGTGGCAGTGAAGTGTCAGAGAACTCATCGATAGACGATAACAAAAATAAACTAGTGCTCAAACAAATATCAGAACTGTTAGACCCTAAAGTTATTAAGCAAGTGGAGGAGGCGAAACGTAGTCCCGGAGCGGATCAAACTAAAATGAAGAGGGTATCTCCTAACCCAGTGCAGGGGCCGGTCAAGAGAAAGCGGTCGGCGATATTCATCCCACCAATGCCCACCAAGACTAACTCCACCACCCCTACCACAGAAGTCAGCATCTGTAAGTTCAAGTTCACAGGAGGCTCCAAACCTTCGTTACAAGAGAAGAAGATGCTATCAGTCGACTCAGGAGGCAACTTCAGGTATTATAGTGGCACTGGGAACAAGGGAAACAAAGGCTATGAATATCTACAACGGGATTCAAACCAAGGCAAAAACGCTAAAACCGCGCCAGAAACGTCAACATCGCAACCTAAACTGGAAGAACAACCAACAGCTCTGAGTAAAGAAGACCTCAGTAAAAAAAAGAGGAAATCTAGAAAAAGTCTGCAGAGAGAGAAACTGGAACAAACGTTCAAAGAGAAGGGGTTTCTGATCCAGACGCAGCAGCTGCAGTCAGCCGAGGGCGCGACGTACTGTAAGTTCAGGCAGCTGAGGAAGTTCACCAGGTACCTGTTCAGGAGTTGGAAGGATTACCTTCCGGGGGAACTGGAGGAGAACCAGACCACTGAAGCCACTCCACCTCAACCCTCACCTGCGAATGATGGCGCGGCCGCGGGAGAGTGGGGCTGACCGGACAGAACCAGGACTTAGAAATCACTGTGGTGCCTTTCTTCAGGCCAGGGTCGAGCGGTATACGGAGTTGATATTGGAATCAGGCTGTTGTACTTAATGTAGGTCATAGTGACCAAGGAAACCTAAGATTGTACATAATGTGAAGTAATTCGGATATCGGAAGCTGGAGAATTAACACGGCCGCTCAGCGGTACAATAATGCATTTAATAATCGTGTTTAGTGAGATTTTAAAACTATTAATTTGTGTTGTTTTGTTCTTGATCGCCACTCCGTCCATATTGTATGGTTATTATTAATTAACTATCGTATCTTCGCTTCGGTGTAAATTATTGTTGTTAACTATAAATAAGTAAATGTTTTAAGCGATGGATATATAATTGAGATGTAAGAATGTGTATTGTCGTAAAATATCAGTATGCACGAATGTATATGTTTGTTACAAACGACCTCTATCAGCGTGCATCGTGTTGTTGAACAAAGTACTGAAGATGTGTATAATTTATATTGATACTGTAGGTACTCTATGAAATACAAATATTTATTTCATGTTAGTCAAGTTTTGTGAATACCGCTGTTGTGAAGACTATACTAGAGCAGATATAGTTCGGGCGCTAATAATGTTGTTAAGCCATAGTTAAATGTACGAATACTAACAAAACTAGTCACGTGACACCTCTAACTTAGCTGTACTTAGGTAGGACAATCGGCAAACTGTACATATTTGCGAACCAGAGGCATTCTAGTCATTAAAGTTAAGTTTTATACATCGTTGTTATTAACTTCTGCCGTACATTTAATATTATCATTTTATTTAAAAATGTTTTCGTAATTTTATATAAAAAGTTTAAAAAAATAAAAAAATTGTTTAAAATAAACTTTATTGCAAAAAAAACACACTTGATTCCGTGATTAAAATATAAAGCGAAATAATGAAAAAGGGAATGTAATATGCCAATTAAAAACATTTAACCAAATCAATATTTTGTATGATTTTAACAATAGGAAAACCCAAACGCTAATATACTGGACGTGGTTGCACGACAACGTTTATATTTGTTATAAATATTAAAGAGTCATACAACTAAGTCAGTATCAAGATATTAGTAAACAAATGCACTTTATTTAGTCTTTGTTGCCGAAAATGGAACGTATTTCTGTAGACGAAAACAAATAGTGTTTTACGTAAAATATTTAAACTTTAAACAGTATTCTATGTCCCAATACAGGCAACAAAGTATCACCATATACCAATTAACAAAAGTCTGCCGCGACGCGAACCGACGCGCTGATACAACAATAACTAGATATAAAATATACTCTTACATGCTAACTTTCAAAAATCCATCTAAAACACTTCCCCTGCTTGTTACTTGTGCGAACATCACACTAAACAAAGGCACAGATATATAATTAATTATTTCATATAAAGTATAGAAAAAAGATCTTTATCATATCGTAATATTATTATTACGTGTTACTTCATTTAACATTAGACAATGTTTGTCCTTAGGAACTACATAATTTTCTCAAGCTGTTGCTCAAGATATTGGACCATTTAAAACCATAGATTTCGGCCGGAATGACTGCCTGCAGGAATGATAATTTGTATAATTTTTAGGCCAAACATCTATGATTGCGATATTGCTAATATTTCACAGTTAAAACTTTGTACGCAAACGATCAATATATGACGAGTACTCATTTACGAATCATATAACAATCAGAGTATCAAATCGATATAAAAGTTGAACAACGAGGCGAACGGATAATCGATTATTTGAAGTTGGAATAGAGTTGCTAGGAATTTTATCACAATTACAATATGCGAGCCTTCGGTCTAGCTTGAAGAATGGCGGTGTAGAGCAGCCCGCTACGCCTTCAGCACGGCGTGCGCGGCCGCGACCACGTGCGGCGCCGACAGCCCGAACTTGTCCAGCAGGTCCTGCGGCGGCCCCGAGCGCGGCACGGCGCGCACGCACACGTGCTGCGTCAGCACGTCGCGCTGCAGCGCCAGCGCCGACAGCACCGCCTCGCCCACGCCGCCTGCACGAGGCATGAACTTGCTTGTAGTTTTAGGGGTCAAACAATAATAACGACATCGGGAGCTTACAGGAAAAGTATCCATCAGATTGCCCAGTACTTGGGTTGTGGATATCAAACGGGCAGTCACTCCTAATAAAATATTGGTATTCAACTGCACCCGATTAGACTGCAAGCCGACCACCACATATTCTCTCTATCGTATACTGTAGCAATTTGACAGTTCAAAACAAAATAGCTACAACTAATAGTATTGAGGGGACACCTGAAGGAACACGAGTGAGTTTTAGTCAGTAAAAGTCTGACACGCCCTCCTGCTCCACCCAGAGCGGGAGCGGGATCAAATAACGATGAGATCCCACCCAAAAAAGGGGCAAACTATGCGAAAATAAAGAACAGTAAAATTGATTCAAATTGAATAAATCTCAAAAAAAGATTTTATTCTATTAGAAAAATGAAAACAATTATTTTGTCAGTCTTTTAAACTTATCAAACGACAAAATCAAACTTCACTTTTAACCCTACATGATGAAGTACAAAGTTAGGAAAGTGCTCTTCTAAACAGGTAATGGGTACTTACCAGCTTGGTAGTGGTCTTCAACAACGACGACTCTGCCACCGACAGCCTTGGCATGCTGTTGTACTGCCGCCTCGTCCAGAGGCTTGATCGTGAACGGGTCCAGCACACGCGCGTCGATACCTGGACCACACACATACTCATTCAATTTAAAATACTTTATTTCACATTAACCTACATGTGCATTTATTCATTAACATCAGAAGCTAGGTGCACGGTTCCCATTGGTTGTTTCCTATGTAACACTTGACGTCGCACCATTCTCCAACACGTAACCCTCTGTTGTCAGTAGTGCGTTACCTTCAGCCTTCAGTTTGTCCGCGGCGAGCAGACACTCGTGCAGAGTGACTCCCGCACCTATCAGCAACACGCGGTCCTTCGGGGACTGGCGGACTATCTTCGACTGACCCACCTGGAATCATAGACGACTAATGTTAGTACCCGGCACAGATAATTTTAATAAACAGGTTCTCTTGATTATAACATCACACTTCTGTAGTGTGTATGTTTAGTAAGTTGGAACATTAGTAATGAGTAGTAATTGGGGATGTATAGACAACACGGGTGGAGACGGTAATGTCGCCGTGCTAATTATTGTGAGCTAACTTAATTAAAAGTATATGCACTGCATTCTTTTACTGTAGTCCAGGGCCGAGGCTATCTAATAAATAAATAATTTCAATTTATAAACAAAATAATGTTGTCTGACGTCACTTCGGTCAAGTGACACCCCGGTTTCTTAGTGGCCTAGCAAGCTGATTTTTGCCGAGTTACGATAGAGATAGTAATAAAAAATGTGTGCGCGTGAACGAGATGGAGCAATACCAAGATTGAATTTCGTAATGCGTTCAGCTCGGACCTCGATCGGATGACTGATAGTGTGTGATCGATGCTTGACGTAATCACATTTATAACCTTTCATTTTGTTTGTTTGAATTTTTTAAATTCATTAATTTATGTAGTTTTATGTTTATAGTTAAATAGTAAGTATTTGTTTGATGGTACAAAACAGTGATAAAAATTGTGATTTTGTTTGAATTAAGAAATTTGGGGTAAGTAGTTGACAGTTTAAAGTCATTAGTAGTATTAGATGGCGGCAATAATAGCTTTAGATTGCTGTTTAACAGATTATTTACTGTGTGAGGAAACATGTTTTTCAAGGTTAAGTTTTGAAAATAAGAAACACGTAATTATGTGAGGCTGTGCTCGCCCAGATATGACTATAAATTACAAACGATGCGTAGGTTTTCTTAAACATTTTAATGTTTCTCTTTACGATAAAATATCAATGGCTGACTGGCAGTTGTAAATTAAATAGAATGTATTGTTCCCGTGTTTACTTTTCTCCGATTCTAGTAGTTTATGGAATAAAGGGCGGTTTTACAGATATAAATAAGCTGACGAATTCGTCAAAATACCATGTTCAGACTGAAAAACATATTCGTCGCTGTTTACAGTTACATGAGTTCGGGACAGATAGGATAGAATCATTTTTCGCAAATTGGCATGAAGCTCATAATAGAAAAGTAGATTGAAATAGGAATTACGATTGTAATTTACGATAATGTTACTATAATAATTAGGATTGACGAAACTCCCGATGTCAGTCATAGGGAGCAATTAACTGTTATTTTTCGATATTTATCTGAAACTGGAATCGAAGAACGATTCCTGGATTTTTCCGATTTTAGTGGAAGTCAACGCTGAAGTTTTATCCAAACAGTTGTTTAAAATACTTGACAAGTATGGTTGTAGGAATAAGTTAGTTGGTCAGTCTTACGACGGCGGGGCAGTAACGTCTGGTGAGCACGGTGGTGTACAAACGAAAATTCGCGATGCATGCCCTATGGCAATTTTCGTCCCATGTTACACTCATATATTAAATTTCGTATTTAGCCGATCCCTTGAAAATATTCAGGAACAGTTTTCCAGCTTACCTGTCCCTTAAAAGACCCTTCGCCACTGCTGTAGTCAATATAGGTAATACAGCAGGTTTCCCGGGGCACGACACGTACCACATGGGTTGATCAATCACAGCTTACTTTTCCAAAATGAGCTTGCTTTGCAATCTTTCGCATTATAAGGAAACTGCTGCACGTACCTCGATAACACCCAGGTCAATGCCAAATCATTTACTTCAATGAGACTATTAAAACACATTGTTGAATATAGTAACTTACAAGAAGAAAGAACTCGATCAAATTGCCCTTCCAACAGTTAGTTTCGCATACCATTGAGCAGTTCAAATGTGATTGAGTAACAAATATTTATTAGTAGTCTAAACTTATAAAGTCAAATTGATTGATATACACCGCGACATTTTAGTCGTCTTACAACAGCAGCCCACTTCATGTATCCAATGACTCATGCATGAAAAAAAAACTTTTTTTTTTGAACATATGCATAATAAAAAATTAAAAAAATATAATTCACTAAGACGCATGACGTAGTTTGAAACACCCTGTTATGGAGGTGTCTTAATTAATGGTAACAATGTTTTAATCGCGCCTAGAGGTATTTTGTGATGGATACATTGAGTGGAGCATCTTTGTAAGACGACTAAAATGTCGCGGTGTATCAGAGGTATCTCAAGAATTCCTGATCCGATTACACAAAATATTTTACTAATAAAAAGTTACAATATTGCACTGTGAATAGGGTGTTTTAAGGCGGAGACAGACTTGTAACGTTTTTTTTTGTAATATATCATTCGAGGCGAGCTTGGTAACAAAACAGCGATACACAGAGGCGGCGAACACATGGCTCAAGCGTGCCCCATTTGTATTGACCATACACTGACGTGTTCGCTCGCTATGCTCGTGTCGAGCGGCTCGGCTCGCTGCACTGACTAATGCAACGCGTTACAAAAACTCGGCACATTACAAACAAACGTTGCAAGTCAGTCTCCGCGTTTATGTTAAAATACGCAGTCAAAGTCGCGGGTACGCTAGTTACTTACTTTGAAGACCTCATCGTTGGCGTACAGGATGGCGGTGTTGGGGCGCGACGTGCGGATGTAACAGATGCCCTTGGTGTTGGCGGCCAGCTCCACTGCACGCTCCGTCGACACTGCGTCACTGGGGACAGCAATCACAACGTTAGGTATCACTCGACTGTACTGCGGTTACGATTTAGTTTCCGAACATGTTAACAGATATGTATCTTTGGATAAACAACTTTAATAACATTACAAGTTCTTCTTGTTCGTCGTGTCGATGATTCCAATTGTTGGATTTAAATAAGCTTCTACCAGAATTCTGCCACTTCGACAGCGCTATCGTTGGCCTCACAAAGGTCTTTCCTTTCATAGTGCAAGTGTTATTGCAGAGAGCACGACAGTTCAAGTTCAGTTGGTGCTACAACTTTAAACATCTTGATGACTTTTTTAATAAAAGAAGTCATTCTAAAAACAACTTTACAATAGTAAATGTTGATATATCTTCAAGTCGAAATAACATAAATTGGACACAAGGATTTGAATCTACTTTAGATCTGAAGACCGATTCCCATTGTTAAAAACTTTCTAAATGTACTCGCAATATCATCTCAGCGGCTTTTACTGTCAAAAATATATAACAACTAGCTGTGGCCGCGACATCGTCCGCGCGGAATAGTTATTTTTTTATTATTAAATAAAAATAAATACAATTTCTAAAATAAAAGTAACCTAAGTTACTCCTTATTACATCAGCTATCTGTCAGTGAAAGTCCCGCCAAAATCGGTCCAGCCATTTCAGAGATTAGCCGGAACAAATAGACAGACACAAAAATGTAAAAAAAATGTTATTTTGGTATATGTACCGTGTATACATCCATTTTAATATTACAAACACACTCCAATTTTATTTATCTGTATGTATATATATAGATGTATAGATTAGAGGTATTTTTAAAAGATTGAGACTGATTAGTATGTGAACGTTCTTAAGCACAGGGTGCGTGGCCCAATGTACTCACGAGGGGTAGAACACCGTAGCAGTGGGCACGGCCCTGAACAGCGCGATGTCCTCGAGCCCCATCTGCGACGGGCCGTCCTCGCCGATGGACACGCCGCAGTGCGAGCCCGCCAGGTTGATGTTGGACTGGCTGATGGCGCCCATGCGGATCTGCACCACGCGACAACACATTACTTAATGGTACTTGAAATAATATCATACTTATTTTTAAGGGGCATGCGCTAAGGTAACCCGCGAATTCAAACGTGGTAGCATGCTTGAATTACGCGGACTACGCCTGGCGCTTTAACCGTATCATTTGTCCTAACCGCTAAGACACACGATAGTCATAATTATAAAACGAGAGTGTCGGACAGCGAATGTTTATATGTTTTTTGTTGGCGCGAGCTGCGAATAGGATCTGCCCTCACCTGGTCGAAGGTCCTGGTGAAGAAGGCGGCGAAGGTGGACGCGAAGACCACGGCACGGTCGCGACACGCGGCGCCGGTAGCCACGCCCACCAGGTTCTGTTCCGCGATGAAGCACTCGATGTATCTAGGAACAAGCGGCACTGCTCAATAATATCACTCTTATAATCACGTCACTATTCCTCAAAGGAATAGGCCGACGTGATACAGATTGTAAGAAGACCCATCACGAAATCGTCATCTACGTATTCTGTAGTGCCGAAAGTAACACGCGAAATGCATTCTGCTAATGTGTGCATATGGCGGTACAGGGATCACGAGTATTTAAAGTTATAACATTTAAAACTTGTATTCGTAAAAAAAGGCAAATGTTGGAACTTTGACCTTCAATATGTCCGTAACCAGGTCATTCCCAGATATGGTCCAGTAAAAAAATTTCATAGTAACGGTACGGTACTTTTACACTTTTTATTTAATTATTTCAGTTCTAAGTAAAAAGAGACGAAGTTTATGGAGTAGGTAAGTATAGGTAAACAAGATCCTTTTCGAATATTTTGACAAGCTGGTGATAAGATGATATTGTTGTATCCTGTGGGAGAGTACATACCTGTCGGGGTACGCGTTGCGCAGCTTGTCACTGAAGGTGGAGTTCTTGGTGTCACCGTCCAACGCGATCACACTGGAAATCAAACAACACATAACTTTTAATAGGAAGAAACGTTTTAATTGTAATATAATATAAGTTAAAAAATGAAAGAAAATGTGGCCGTAAATATAGCACATTCGTTTTAGAACAAGTTCGTCTTAGTATCGCGTTGTCTCTGTCACTCATACCTATGTAGAGTCAAAGTACAATCTCTTTCTGAACCTTAACGCGTCATGTTACTAACGGCCGAGGTCTGAACAAAACATTTTTATAACAGCATCTAGTTAGTGCTAAATCTATGACATCAGAGGTTGAGTTATGCATTGAGGATTATTTTCACAATAACTATTAATAATTGTTTTAGAAAGATCTGAAACTTTAGTGTTATTAAGCACATCTTAATCATCTGCCTCGTCTTTTCCCAACTTAGTTAGGGTCGGTTTCCAGTCTAACCGGTGTTTTACATGTAGCCACAGGTCCTACGCACATGGCGTTCAATAACTTCTTCCTACCCTCACATAGTATGAGATTATTATTTTTTGTTAATTAAGTTTTATTTAAAACAAGCGTATTAGTCAGTTAATATTTTGTCTGAATGCTACTGCCCACATCGCCCGACAGCGGGTGCGTGAGTACGACATACAGTTACTGTTGCACGACCACAGACAATGTACTATTAACAGTACATTATTATAGAATGTAGCAAGTGCTAGAGTTAAAGTAGGTTAGTTTATGGTTAGTACTTATATCCCATTCATAGTGGTTTAATAAGAGTCATCAAACGGTACACATTAGTCAAACAATACTGGACCACCTTGTTAGGTAGAGTAGTAATAGATAAGATTACAAAATCATATATGCTTGTTGTGAGTTATTTTAATATTGCTAAGACATGACAAAATTGTATGTAAAAATAAGCGAGTTAACGTTTAGTTTGTTAGTTTACTTCCAACACACATTGACGTAATCGCATTTTTATAGTTCATTAAATAGGGTATTACACCCATTTTTGAAAAGTGTCTTAATTAGATTCTAGAGTACTAATAAACCACTAAAAAAATACACATTTTTTATTTGATCGATTAGTGCCATAAAAATGCATTAAAATGTTACATTTAAAATTTCGCGCATAATTTGACGAAAACGCTGGACGCAGTGGACGCCATAATGCTTTGTGGCTATGACGTCAGTTTGCTATACAAACAAATGCACTGATATTTTATAAGATAAGTAATTGTATTTGTATATTAATAAAAAAAAAATGTTATTTTTCTACTTATCGTTGGTTTGCTGTTCCTGAATGCAAAATATTATTTAAATAAATATTACTTTGGTTACGAAAATAATATAAGTATAAAGTTTCTCAGTTGACATGCCGTATGACGTAATAATATGGCGGCTACTATTTCATGGTGTTCATAAACAAATAAAAAAAACTGAAATATGAATTTAGTGATATTTATTTTAGAAGTACATACTTCTAAAATAAATATCATACATCATTATATACATATGTATTATGTACTAGCTTTTGCCCGCGACTTCATACGCGTGGACTTTAGAATCAAGTAGATAATATTTTTTTTGATAATATATATATAGCCTATTTTTTAAGTTACACCTCTCGGAATACATCATTGAAAACTGCATTCAATTCCATGCAGTGGTTTCTGCGTGATGCGGTAACAAACATACAGACAGACAAAAATTCTAAAAACCGTTGTTTTGGCTTCTGTTGCTCTAATAAAGACCCCCCATACTATTTTTTCTTCAATATCTTTAATGTACAAACATCGGCCTGTTACAATTTTATTATATGTATAAATGTTAGTTTAATCCCTTAATATATTTTGTTTAATTAGGTAATTTAGTGAATTGTTGTTTTTGATGATAAATGTAGTTTATTGTCCCTTTTACCCTTACACACACTGTCTACATCTCTTTATCTTCTCTCCTATCGCAGGTGTGCTGGAAGAGATTTCTTTAGAAGCATCACCTCTCTACCTATTTTTCTGTTCTAATCTTCTTGTCTGTATACATATACATGTGTGTACATAAAATGCTATAAATAAATCCTTAAATTGTATTTTAAAATTTATTTTGTCATTCATGAACTAAAACTAACATTTTGTGATTGTATTTTGCCTAAGCTATCGCAATAATATATTTTTAGATTTTTTCTCATATATAGTAAAATACCCTATTCGTGGTATAAACAATGGCGAATTATCTGGTAGTGTTATCTTTTCGACATGCTATTTGGTTAAAATTCTGACAGACATTCAAAACGGTCAGTTAATAACTAGGAACGATAACTTAACTTATCTACTAGCCAATAGCTATCATCAGTGTTAGCATGAACGAATGATGTGTATGAACGCCTGAAGTTTTTGTAATACTACCATGACAACGAACTCTGTGTTGACGACGATCTAGTGTAGACAGTTAGGTACTCTCTCACCGGCTGTGACGCGTGTCAATTTGTTATTTCATATTTGTATGTTTAAATATTATAAACAGTTTATAATGTAATCAAGTGCTCTATTTATATACAACAATCAGAAACTGAAGAAAATTACATTTTTACCTTCACCCTACGTCAACGTAAGTATGTACATCACTTTTGGACTTTGATACAATACGGCACATATTTCACGTTCCCGTTTGCATCGTATAAATGACAAGGATACAAAAAGAATAAAAAAAGAACTTGTGTACCCTAAAAAAGAATTTCGGGGTTACCAGTAAGGTAACCCTCGAAATTCTTTTTTAGGGTACACATCGCCCAGCTTTGGGGCTTTTCTTTTCGTAGAGTGAAGGTACAGATTTAATTTTGTTCAGTTTCTGACGATAGCTAGTTCCTAGTACGTTAAGTTTTTTAAATTGTTTTCTGCAATAAGCGGGTCTGTGTCAGATTTTTGAATTTTGCAAGACATAGCCATTCAATGAGAATACATGAACTTAAGAGGGTTCTATTGATGATTTTAATTATTATAATTCTCTAAAGCCACATTTTTTACGGTCGCGAATCAAATTTTAATCGTTCAAATGGTAACAAAACCCCTAAGAAAGTTTGAATTTCGCGGAATGCCCCGGCGCTTAACCCCTTAAAACTGTCGTAAGTCGACCATACTAGTAACAAAAACCGTAACACAAACTCACCGCATATTAGTATCAGCGATCTTCTTCAAGCCCGTCCCGTACGCCAGGCGCGTGGCCACCAGCTCGCCGGCCTTGTACGCGGGCGGCGACGACAGCGTGATGTCGGCGATGTGCACCTTGGGCGCCTCGCTGATGGGAGGCCGGGCCTTCAGGGTGATCGTGTTGTGCTTGATCAGGGACTGCAAGTGCTGTGGAATGGGTACAATACTTATAAAACTGCTCTTCTTAAACAATGCTTTCCATTACCTTGGTCTTCATTCATTGCTTATAGCATAATCAGCCTATAACGGTCCCACTGCTGGGACACAGGTCTCCTCTGTTCGAGACGGAGTGGGCCGTAATCCACCACGCAGGCCCTATGCGGGTTAGTAGATTTCACATGTCTTCGAATTTTTGGTTCTAAGACATGACGATTTACTCACGATGTTTTCCTTCACCGTTTTGAGAGCAGCGGTGATGAAATTATATACACAAAGTAAAACTTGTAAGTCGGTGCCATTACCAGTGGGCCACCAATGCTCCCTCACCCGCCTCTATTAATTGCTTGGTATGAGAGATCTAGGAGCCCAATTCCCAGGTGGGGCCATTTATTTATTTGATTGCTGAGAATGGCTCAGCAATCTTCATTGCGACCACTATTTAGAGGATGCAGTCAGTAAATGTCATAGATAGGTATTTAGGAAGCAAATGCACTTGTATGAATGCTACTGCCCACATCGACCGACAGCGGTCACGTGAGTACGACACACAGTCAATGTTGCACTGACTGATAATAATGCACCATAATTAATGTATGCACTATTTAATACGTAGTCAGTGCAGAGTTTAGTAGGACAAATAGTAAATTGTTCAGTAGTTTTTGAGAAAATTGTGGACATACATACAAACAGTGCTTCTTTTTTAAAATTGATTCAATAGTGAAAACCGCAGAAGCACTATCATAATATACATATACAGGGTGTTAAAGTAATTGCGTGCCATAGCTTAGGGGAAGGTTCAGTATCGATAAAGGATCAACCTAATTTAGTACCTACTAACTAACTAGTACCTACTCGTAGTTACCTATCCTTCACCCGGCGTTATCGAAGTGTTCGGGCGTAGGTATTTAATTGCGTTCGATAGTAGGTAGGTAGGTAGGAAATTATTAATTAGCATTTAAACAAAATAAGAACTTATTTTAAGCAAATTTTTAATCAATTCTAAACGATTTCTATTTAATTAGTAGGTACTACATTAGGTTCATCTTATGATCATTTTCGGATTTTTTAAAACTTTTTTTAAAGGTATTTTTTATAATTTTTTACGGGTACCTTTATCGATACTGAACTCACCCTGAAGCAATATACTTATGGGTCGAATACAGAACCTTCTATGACACCAATTAATAAACAGTAATAAAATTGTGACTTGTGTGATTGCAAATCTGTTGTCATGTCCAGTCAAAGGTATGATACAAGAACAAAGTTTGTCACAAGACAAGACATCAGAAAGCGAATTCCCGTAAATATAAACTTCTCAGCACAACGATAATAAGCAATCAAAACTTATTAAAAATGTATATAAATGATAAGTTTCTATACTGACACTAATCTCAGTCACAAACACGGGAACTACCCTTCTCTTGTGTTGTCCAGATAAAGGTTTTTCTTAAGTCAAACTTGAGGACAAAAACAGAGTTTTAAACGTACCTTAATAATTTTGTCTCCATCCCCACCCAGGGCCTTTCCGTGCCAGTTCTCCAGATCCTCAATGCCGGGGAAGCCTTTCCCCTTAAAGGTCTTGGCGATGACCGCGGTGGGCTTGCCGGCGACGGAGGCGGCCTCGTCGAAGGCCTTCACCAGCTCCGACACGTCGTGCCCGTCCACCACCAGCGAGTGCAGGCCGAAGGCCTTCATGCGGGCGTCGTACACGTCCAGCTGGGGGACATTGTGGTAGTGAGGAATGTGGCAATCAAACTAGGTGGTAGCGAAATATTACAACTTTCCCTCTTATTATTTACAAACGTTGCTTAAAGAGACTTTTAAAAGTCATAAATGTACGTTAAACCAGACGCTAATAATTGCTTAACTTTAAGCAATGTTTATAAATGTGGGGGTTTGTGAATAAATAGCCGCGGCCCGCGGTGTCACTCGCATAAGTTTCGATTTCGTGGGTAAACACAAGATTAATCATAATCTGTTACATTTTGACAGTTCAACAATATTCATTGCGTTTTTAACGTTGTTGAGCAGACACGTTTTTCGAACATATGAAGCAATGATTTAGCAATCTGTTTCGAAACGAAACAGATTATGATTAATCGTGCGGTACGCAATTAGAGTGCAGGTCATGGTCTACCCATGTGCCAAATTTCATCCAAATCCGTTCAGACGTATAAACGTGAAAATGTAACAAACATACGAAAAATCAAATATTCGGTCTTTCCATTATTAGTTTAGAATTATATGTCTGTAACTAAAAGCTGAGAACTTAACATGTAGATGACGTCAATACATTTCTGTAAATTGATTGCATTTGGCAGAGACAGACTGATGTTTCAAGTATGCGCGAATTATACCAGTGAATTTATTGCAATCCATAATGACACATACAGGTGGTAAGTATTAATAATTGGAAACAATTTGGACCCGGACCCCGTCGGGTACAGCAACAATTTTAAGAAGTAGGAGAGTGGAAAAGCGTTTTGTTTTTCCTTATTACTAAATATTTAAATTATTTCCTATCTATCTGTTTCAAACAACAATGGTCATCCAAAGAAGCAACCTGCAACAATTTGCTTATAAACATTACATTGCAACATTGCAAGATGATATCACATTGTTGGAACGAGCTTCCGAGAGTGAATATGGATGTTGCTTTTTAGCAAGTAGGTTTTATTCTTCAGTCATCGGAAAACGCATAAAAGTACGCTTCGTAATTCAGTTTCTAAAACAGCCGACATCATCATATTTTTCATTCATGAAAGATGACATAACAGTTAACAGCAAGGTCATGACTGGCACCTGCTTTAAAATACCGCATATCGACTAATATGAATGATCATTAATCTATTGAATCATACTTGATTTTGAGCTAAAGTAGTAATTACTGTGAACTATCACATAACAACATACATGGTTACTAAACACAATGTTATCTAATCGGGCGGTGCAGGTACACACGGTATGATCTGGTAGCTCATTGTGCCTTACTTAAAAATATGTCGCCTTTTGCATACGTACAAAACTTCCTTAACCCTACAAATGTCGTATGAACAGGCGATTCATAAATAAGAAAAAAATACTGGAAACTACAATAAATATAATCGTGAAAACAGTTGAACTTTTTTTTTAAGGATGGTAAATCACCAAATGACTTCTCTCGCTCTGGGTGGAGCAGGAAGGTTTGTCAGACTTTTACTGACTAAGCCCCACCCGTGTTCCTTCAGTTGCCTGTGTGCCAGGGGCCACGGTATCTCTTTCAAACAACCCGCACCCCTGGCATATTATAATAATTAGAAAAGAGGATTTAATCTAATGAAAATATGTTAGTCAAGTTTTTTGTCGTATTAGTACAGTCCCGGACTTTAAATAAATGAGCCACTTTTAAACGTTCCAATTTTGCAGTTTTATACATTCACGACACTACACGATTAAACACGAACTTAAATCGCATGCTCGTAAACAAGATGACAAATTACTTATAATCGGAAATAATCTTATCCATAGAGGTTGAAGGTTTACTTAATAAATTGTCAATGATAAATCAATACACTGTTGCATAAGTTTATCCAATCTATTTGATACTGGCCTCCTTTGAATTAGAGCTCATTAAATACTCGTTATTTCTGAAAACCTATCCAAAGACAGTGACAGTTGAAATGTCAGAGACGATAATTTCGAATTTTGGTGAATTGTAGCCGTAGCTATTTATGTTTATGTGCAACAGTTATCATAATTGTCATGAACGGTATCATGGACGCTACGCGTTCGGATAAAATCGTGGGTACGAGTTTTTCCGATGTCGAAATGACTAATCATAACGTTACTAACGCTACGCTAAAACAATTGTCGCTAGGTTACGGTTGCTAGCCCTGCAATTGGTTGACTTTGGGTCGTCCCTCTGGACTATGTACGAGTACAACCGACTAAACCCGATTAGCATTACACGGCTAAAATAGGAACTGTGGCAAGTGGCTTATCAATTAAAGTCAGTGACTGTACATAATTATCCCGTTTAATAATAGAACTACCATTTTTAAAAGCTTGTCTGAATGCTACTGCCCACATCGCCCGACAGCGGGCGCGTGAGTACGACACACAGTTACTGTTGCACGACCACAGCCAATGTACTACAGACAATACATCATGACATAATGTAGTAAGTGCTTTAGTGCGTACATAAGGTACATTAGTTTATAGTTAGTACTTATATTCCATTCAAAATGGTTTGATAAGAGTTTTGATTAGTCAAGCAATACTGGAACAACTTGTTACGTAGATTAGTAATTAGAAAGATTTAAAATTATAAGCTTGTTAATATTTTATCGATGTTAATGTTAGTTACTTTAAACCTAAGATAAATAAAAACATAAAAATGTAAGTTAAAATAAGGGCGTTCACTTTTGAGTTCGTAAGGCTTACTCCCAAGGCTCCAACACAAATCGACGCATTGTCACAGCTCATCAAACTCAAGGAGGCGATTTCTGCCGGCTGTCTAGGTGTACCTAATCGGGTTTGGTCTATTCGACAGTGCTGTTGATTCGAAATCTTGACATATAGCGTTTCATAACCGTTAGTTATAGAATAACTGAGGTATAAATACGTAGATCATCATGATCAGCCTAGAAAGTTCCCACTGCTGGGACACAGGCCTCCTCTCTGTCAGAGGGAGCGGGCCGTAATCCACCACGCGGGCCCAGTGCGGGTTTGTGTAGATGTCACATATTTTCGAATTTTTGGTTCTAGGACATGCCGGTTTCCTCACGATGTTTTCCTTCACCGTTTTGAGAACAGTGGTGATGAAATAATTCACACAAAGTAAAGCGCCTGACTGGGTTCGAACCTACGACCTACAACTCGTAAGTCGCGGTCGTTACCACTGGACCAGCACTGCTCGAAATATATAGATAACTTTATCGAATCATACTCGAATTTCAGTCAAATAAGTAAATGCTTTGAATCAAATGTCCATATATCATAATAAAACAATGCATGGTTACTAAACACAATGTTATCCAATCGGGTGGTGCAAGCACACACAGTATAACCTAGCACAACTGAGACCGAACCAAACATGTTGGAAAAAATGAGAAAATAATTATTTGTACCTGCAGCAAATAGTTGTCTCCTGCATCCAGATATAACAAGGGGCATAATTATAATTGGCGTTGTCAAACTACGTTGAAATAACCTTCAACATAGCCTGAATTTACAAAAGTATTTCCTACTTTTGCCTATTCAAACTTGTCCCACACAACTTATGGCATATTCAAATGGATCAGTTAATCAAGTCGAACTGCTGGTTGTTCTCAAAGGCTTTCAATTGAGGACTATCAAACACTTAATGCAACTACGACATTACACGCAATGAAGAAAAAAAGAAAAACAATTATTTTATTGCATATCATGCATTTTAGTTCCTACTTAATAATTTCACGGTTATATCAAAACGCCGTTTCCACAAAACATGTCTATATACCAAGTCCTCCACTGTTTTCTTATTTCACATACCTGATGCTGCAGCGAGGTAGGTTCGGACTGGCCGAGCCGGTTGACGTCGAAGATGACCACCAAGTTGTCTAGCTTGTAGTGGCTGGCGAAGTGCAGCGACTCCCAGATGCTGCCCTCGGCCGCTTCGCCGTCTCCCACCAGGCAATATACCCTGGAATGTGGAGAAGTTTGTCAGGCTAGAGATAAAAAAACATACCCCTCTCCCTTGGGGTTTGCCATAGTCGGAAAGAAAGAATCTTCACACTTTCACACTTCTTTATTCTTAATACAAATTCAAAAGTCCCACTTATTTGTAATCCACTACATCCTCACCTGTAAGGTGCCTGGTCGAAGTACTTGCCGACATAGGCCATGCCGGCTGCCACAGCGAGCCCCTGTCCCAGCGAGCCAGTGCCCACATCCACGAAGTTCAGGCGAGGGGTGGGGTGGCCCTCCAGGTCGGAGTCCAGCTTGCGAAGGTTCTTCAGGTCTTCCACGGGGAAGAGGCCGGCCTCAGCCCAGGCCGCGTATAGGATGGGGGCGGCGTGACCCTGTCAGGGTGACAGATACTTTAGTGACGACACATTACATTTTTATAGTTTTGTCTATACTGAAATAATCTTAATTTATTTGAGTAGGCTAGGATGTAATTTTTTTAGCATCAATATTAGTGTGAATGCAGCTATAAGTGAAAAAGTAAGTGCGTAATGTGTCACGTGTAAAAGAGAATAGATATAGACAATGAAGGAAGGTAAAAGATAGCGAGCTAACAAATAACGCCGTCAAGAAGTAATTATTATAACAAAAAAATAGATATAAAGTTTACTTTTTAAATTATTAAACCTACCTAATTAAAAATAAATTTACTTGTACTATCCCACATGACTAAAGTTTGTATCTGTATAACTACTAGTACACAGTTTTTGAATTCCTAAGTGCACTGTTTGTATGAGTCATTAGAAATTGAAACTTACATCAAGGGGGTACAATTTACATTACACTAGACATCATGATCGAAATGCAAGGAGTTTCAAATTAAAGCCTGGTTCGTATCACTGCAATACAACACTAGCGGAACATGACACGGCTCATTTAATGGAGACGTCGCGATGTCTCTATCGTGTATGATGGTGCATGTTATAACATGCAATATATCATGATCAAGAATACCGCATTGCTTCGCCCAGGTAGGTTCTAACTACCTACTAACCTAAAAACATAAACTTCCTACTATCGCAGTCGGGAAAATCTATGCTTAACCGATTAAAAGTAGAGGTCAAAAGGTGCTCTAGTAAGACTGAAATTGTTCCACGGGCAACAGAGTCTATTTCACTTCTTTTTAACCGACTTCAAAAAGGAGGAGGTTATCATTTTTTTTTTTTTTTTATGATGTTCCCCGATTACTCGAAGATGGCTGGACCGATTTGGATTTTGTTTTTTTTTTTGAAAGGGTATACTTCCCAGGTGGTCCCATGATCATGAAGTCAGGATCTGATGATGGGATCCTGGAGAAATAGAGAGAACTCTTCAAGTTTTATAGGCACACGAAGCGATTTAGCTATTTTTTGGAAGAGTACTTTCTCGTAGTGGTCTCATTTCAATTTGGTGAAGATCTGATGAAGAACTTTGGAGATAGGCAACGGAACTCCTCAATAAATGATAGCAAATGGACTGAGATTGCTGAAATCTCATGTCTGTCTATTGCTAACACCACTTCATAACATAACATCACGCCGGTATGCTGTGAAGGGGTAAGCACATGTGAACCACTAAAAAGTGAAAAATAAAAACTTTTTCCAAAAAAAAAACAACCGACTTCCAAAAAAACACTACAAAGTGAAAAATAACTTTAATTTCGGAAGGCGGTGACAAAAAAAATCAAATACAGCTGCAAAGACACCGACTTCCGAAATTAAAGTTATTTTTCACTTTGTAGTGTTTTTTTGGAAGTCGGTTGTTTTTTTTTTTGGAAAAAGTTTTTTTTAGTATTGTATGACGTGAACCTTATGAAAACGTGGATATTGTATCAAAATTATAATGATCATAATATTATTAGTCAATAAAGTTGCTACCGACACAGGTCTTCTCTCTGTGAGAGGGAGTGGGCCCTAATCCACCACGCGGGCCCAGTGCACTCACATATCGTCGAATTTTTTTTCTAGGACCTCCTCATTACGTTTTCCTTCGCCGTATTAAGAGTAATGGAGCTGAAGTAAATTAACAAATTAAAGCGCCTGCCTGTAAATCAAAGATAAAAGTATACCTTGGACAGAATGAACCGGTCGGCCGAGGCGTCGCGCGGTGCGGAGATCTTGTAGCGCATCGTGTGGAAGAACAGCACGGACATGATCTCTGCCATGGACGCGCATGATGTCGGGTGGCTGTCAACAAGAGGAGTGTTGTTAAAGGAGCAGTACAAACTGAACTTTAGGATGTTAACGTAGAGCTAGAAGAAGGAAGGAGAAAGGAAGGAAGGAGTAGTTGAAGAGTAAGTGAAACGCAACGTTACGACCTTTGTCATAGAGCTGAAATTAGTATTGTAAGGGAGAGCGCATTTAGACCAGGATGAGCAATGATCTTCGCAGGGTAGCTGGTAGCAGATGTAAGAAGCCAAGGATCGAACTGGTCGTGATGATGTAATTGGTATAACAAAGTAAAACAAAACACATATCTTCCAGTTCTGGAAAATATAATCTTGCTGGTCCTAAAACGTAGAGAAGTTGATAAAATTAATGTATGTTGATTAAACCCTGGCGTCGTCTGTCGGTCATTCACCTTTGATTTAATTGTTACATAATTTACTGAGTTACTTTTCTTTTATTTTGGTGAAACAGCAGACTGTCCGTTTTTGTGGAAAACTTTGCAACCATGACCAAGTGATCTAGACCGAGACTTTTTTTAAAAGCAAAACAAGTTTTGCAACTTTGTTTTAAATTGTAACTAAAGTAGTTCCGTGTGGTGCCGGACGTAAAAGAATAGCACCATCCCATTTCTTCCCGTGGTTGCCGTAGAGGGCGACTAAGGGACTTACTCGAGAATGGGCAGCAGCGTTCTCTATGCATTTTACAACCATACTGCAATCCAACCCGCCTGCCAAGCGTGGCGATTATGGCAAGACGCCCCTTTTAGGGGAGGCCTGTGTCCAGCGTCGGACGTCTTTCGGCTGAAATTATGAAGTAGATCTTAGGTAGCGACAATGAGCAGGTTTATGAACTACGTTTTATATCACAACATTTACAATAACAATGATAAAATTACGAAATATCACAATATGTACTAGGATTCTTTCAAATACTGTAGTTGTAGCAGCGATTATGTTAAAACTTTAATAAAAAAAGTTTTGAAACACAAAAAGAATTGCATCGACCGGGAATCGAACCCGGGCCGCCCGCGTGGCAGGCGAGCATTCTACCACTGAACCATCGATGCTTACATCTAATTAGTTCAAATGATGGTTTTGTTTCTTAAACAACAATCAACATTAAACACAGATGGAATGACGAAACTTTTTGTCTTTTTACACACTTTATATTAGCTTCACTTTAAACGGTCAGATTTTGACCCACTTTAAACGATCAGATTTAATTTAAACTTTGTAAACTTACCGAGGACCGATGACAATTCAATAATTTAAAAATAAAAGAGAAAAATAGAAAAAAAAAAACTGAAAAAATCACGCTTTTGTAGTTAGCAGAACTAAAAAATAGAAAATAAATAATAGTTTAAAAAACATTATTTTCTGCTTTTTTAGTTTGGTTTTTAAAGCATGTTTTTTAGTTTTTTAAACAATTTTTTTTTAAATAGTTTTTCATTAGTTTAACCTTTCGCGCCAATTTAGGAGTGGAGTGGAGTTTCTTGCCGGCTCTTCTCCATAGGAAACGACAAATTGGAACCGTGCACCTAGCTTCTGACGTTTCATAAGTGCCCATGCAGGCTTATGTGAAATAAAATATTTTGATTTTGATTTTTAGGTATGTGATCCGGTTCGTAAAAACCTAGGTTTACCATTTTATAGAAATTGATGTTTTTTTCACAATTGATTTATCTTTCATCTGTTTTATAGCGTAAGTTATTAAGTATGACAGGTAGAATCCCCACTTGATGAGTGGGGTGTAGGTGACTAAATCGCCAACCATTATACTGGTTGTCTCGATGTTTTGAAAAGTCCTAGTAATCTAATAAATAAGTACATAGTTGAAAGTACACACCATACCTATAGCGAATAATTTTGTCACCACTTAAAGTACGTACCTAGGTATGTATGTAGTTGACTGGTAACTCGATATGTAGGTAATAAATAAAGTAAACAAGTGTGTGAATGCTACTGCCCACGGCCGACAAGGTATCGGCGTGAGTACGACAAACAAGTTCTTGTAGCACTGAAACTATACACTCATCTATGACATGCAGATTTTGTGTACATTTGAGTTTTCGTGCAGTAGTGTGTAAGAACATGCTAAAACTAAAATGGCGAAATTAATGCCCCATCACTATAGTAACGTGTTGATTTCAAGGGTTTAATTAGCATTAAGTGATTTGTGCTCGTTTTCACTAACCCCAGGCGACACTTAAATGACTGAGCAAATGCACACTAAGTACCTATTTGATTGTCAACGCTCGGCGCACTGTCATAAGTTCTAAATTCATTTTCTATTTTTAATAATAATATGTATTAATTTAAGTGTCGCCTAGTATTAGTTAAAACGGGAATTAGGTCAGCATAACATGATCTAGAAAAACATAAATTAATCATAAGTCTATTTTTAATGAGTTCCAGATGCAAATGAGCTACAGTTCAGTTTTTTTACAGACATAAAACATAATCATAGTGTTTTGGAAGGTATGTGAAGATTGCTACATCCTAACGTTGCATACGGAATCAAAATAACTCATCTTCAATGTGAGTCAGTCATCTGCACTTAAGACAGTTTATATTTATTCGGTCCGTTGTGCGTGAGTCATGCATAACTATAATTTACTTACAAGAAAATAATTAGAGCTCATTCATGCTTTACTCATATATCACTTTTCTATAGATAATACAATAATCATGCTACAAATGTGAATACTGTGAGGAATAAAGCACAAAAATCAATACATTACTTCAGCTATCTTTCTTAACTGTTTAGGAAAGTATACTAGCTATAATTTATAAGATAACATCTACTGATAATATATATAAATATGTCTATGTTGTCACAGTAACTTATTATGTATGTCAAGATAATAATGATACAACATTTTATGTTTGTTACTGGTGCTGTCCTTCAAAGAGGTCAGCTGTTAAAGAAATTGACAGCCAATGTAAATTTGTCATAGCCATTTCATACAACTGTGAATAATTTAAGAATGTTTTCTTAACAATTAATTTCCCTGGCTTCACATTCTAATGAAAGAATCAAAAATGAGAAAGGTATCTTTGCAATTTTCTGCTGTACACACGGACTCAAGAAAAGATCATGTAAATTGTACATGTTTGTGATGTGCTGGATCTCAGGCTTCCTTGGATCAACCAACAGTCAAGTAGGAAGTCAAATAAAATATCACTTGCTTCTGTAAGCTAGTGATTTTATAACTTCACAGATAATGGTCTGTGTTACTACCCTGACTTTTTACAGAATTTAATTAAAACAATCAAATAAATAGATTACCGTCAGTAACCTTAACTTGACATTACGGATCACCTTGACAGTTGACGTAGCTATCAGTTGACCCTCTGTGTTACATAACTATGTTATAAACTCTTATAGATAACTGAGTTAATATTAACTTAAAGATTGAACGGAAACAAGCAGGAAACTGTTATCCAAGGCAGACTGTACCTATTAATAAGCATTATATTTATCTATGTGTTAAAGGTATACACGTTTACAAATATTTTCTAATCTATCCCATGGTTATTTGACTACTGGTTTGCGCGCAGCTTTGCCCACGTGGTGATGGTAAATTATACCAGGAATGTACTACAGGGATAATAACTATCCCATGTCCTAACCCAAAACATGGTCCACATGTGTGCCATATTTCATCACAATCTGTTTGCCGTTTGGCAATAAAATGTAGGTGAAGGTAGTATGGAAGGCTGAAAGTTAAATGCAAAACTGAAATAATCTTAATTAATTGAGTGACTAATTTTGAAGTACTATTGTAGCTGTATTATACACTGTTAGTTTCAACTTTCAACAATATGATGATGAAACATGACAAGTCATGATTTGGCAAATAATATTATTATTTGGCAAATCTATTATACTTTTCAAGAATCATGACAAATACACACAAAATAGATAGCTGATGCAATCAACACATTTAAAAGTAGGCATGACAACAAACACTTGAATTATTTAATGGTAGCCCTGCCAGCGGCTTCCCCCACATGACGGTTGGAATATTATCCCATGGGAACGTACTACTATGTCGAATAATAAGTATCATATGTGATGTGTTAATCCAGGCCGCAAACTATTGGTGTGCCAAATTTCATCCAAATCCATTAGGCCGTTTTTGCATGATTGAGTATGATGATGATGATGATGATGATGGGACTCCCTTTTCCGCATGTAGACTCCCATTCAGTCCGTTGTGCGTGGCGTGATTGAGTAACAAACATACCAACTTTCACAAATTTAGTATTAATTTATTATCTTTGTTGGTTTTATCTCATTTGTTCAGAGAAATCATTTGTAAAATCTTATCTAATAAGAAGTAATTAAGTTATATTCTTGCATACTTGCAATGTACGTAATGTACCTTCAACTTGATTTAATGCACTCACCATTTTTATTATTTACTTGTGACTAGAAGTTTAGTTAAAGTAAATATTATTGCATTTTTATTTTGTAATGAAACTTAACAGGTTGTTCCAGAAACTTATAATTAGAATTAATAAGTAATTATGAAGGCCATCATGAATTATAATATTTGAGTGGGTACATCCGTGCGCAACCACATTCAAATAAAAATAATAAGGATTAAAAAAATGTAGGTATATGGGTAAAGTTATGGAAAATTCTTATTAGCATTACTTAACATGCATATCATAATCCAATACAATGAAACAATTTCTGATAGTGACACCATTTTAAGGGCGATGACCTTGGAGCCATGGCGTGATAGCAACGGCTTCACCCATCACGTGGTCGCGTCCTAACCTACAATGGAAAATTATGCGCCCACCGTCGCACACACGTTACGAAAGTGCGAATGAATTGATAAGTAAGTGACCTATGCACCCAACTGACGGTGATGCCGGCCGGCGATTAACGAGAAACCGAATAATTAGTCTAAAATACAAGACAAAATATTGAATAAGGTATGCCGAACTGTCGACTAAACTTGTTGATTTTGTCTAGTTTGATGTTCAGATGGTAGAAAAACTGTAGAAATATGCGCTATAAGATTCTAATAGGCAACAAATCGGCAAAATAACCTTCATTGGACCTTCAATGAAGCGGCGAATATAAGGTTATCCACTCACCCCGATTTTGATGCGTTAGTAGCAACGATACTGTCGATCCTTAGCTTGTTGGCGATGTCTTTCAGTGCCTGGATGTCAACGTTCTTGTCACCTTTCATATTGGATATGTTTTTAGGGTTAGTTAATCAAATAAAAACTATTAACCACGTTGTTTACGACCGGTCGCTTGCCCGCCGCCGGATTCAATGACAGTAGAGTAGACAATCAGACAAACCAAACGCCAAACAATTGACAACAGCTGTCACTTTAGTCGGTCATCGAACTGAGATAGAAATAATGCAACAGGTGGATGAATTAACACTTTCAAAGATGAATTTCAATAAATTCATATACGTTAGTGAACGTATGTACATTATATTTAAAAAAATATTGATTCATCAATCATCGAAGTTACTAATTGCAATGTCACGTGCCGCCATCTATATCATATGAGTGGTAACTTTTTTCATCTTGTGCTACTGTTAAAATACAGATGACGCTTCACGCTGTAAATACAGTGTTGTTAAAAGATTTGGTCGACGAAGTATGAACTTGTGCATGATTATTAATTACCTTATCCTTAATGAATAATAATTAAGGTCTAAACGCGGCACTGAGAACTTCCTGAAGAAAAACCCACTTACACTTTGCCCGACCTGAGAATCGAACCCAGGATCCAACTAGACTAAACAATACTTTTTATACTAACGGCCTTATTCATAAAAAGTTATCGAACATCTAAACAGTTGCTAAGGTCTCGTAAAACTTTTATTAAGTTTATAATATCTTGACTCTCCGTTTAGTCAATTAACAATGTCCTATCTAAGAGTAGAGAGAGAGGGCGCTGCAGTGCGCAAGTAAACATTAGCTCCGTGTATTTTTTGCACTTGAAAATAGATACAGTGGTTAAATCTTGTCAAAAAGTAAATAAAAGTTGAAATTATAAGAACCAACAGTCATTGAAGTTATAGTTTATTAAAATCTTACAAGAAAAGTGAAGAAATAGTCAAATTAAAAACTGTGTCAACGTTAACTACCAACATTCGAATTTGTACTACGAATTTGCTGGGAAAAGAAGTTAAAGTGAATAACTCCAATTGAATTGAAAAGGAAATATATTGCAAAGCATCCCGTAAAGGTGAGAAGCAGATTTTGTTTACCTAAGTGGATAAATATTGCAAAACCAATAAAAAGTGCTAATCATTCTGTCTGCACTCATAACAGCTCCATCTAGCGTCAAATAGCAAAACCACTATCGTTATATTGACAGCTACTAACGATCGGCAACCTAATCAGCTACTTAATGGGTTCGACGCTAGTACACACATTACACACTTAACTAGAGGGCGCTATTATAAATACCTCCAGATGTCACCAACGTTTATGTGCGCAGGATGTCAACAAAACCCACTAGATATGGAAATGCTTGTCTGTTGCTTTTGTCTAGATAGATATGATCTACAATGTGCGAACACGACAACAGATTTTTTCAAAAGCATGACGCCGGAGCATAAAAAAACATGGCAATGTCAGGCATGCCGCTGCAAAGCTCCGAAAACCGGCAATGTAGACACTCCTATACGATCCCAAGATTTCAAAAGAATCAATCAGTCTAGTTCCACCCTAGATAATACTACCAACAACAATATTACCATCAGAAAGAAGACTACAAACTCCAAAAATAATAGCACATTTTCAGAAGACTCTTGCTTTCTCGGTGATACTATCCACCAAGAAAATGCGGATATTAACATAAATACGGGTATACAGGCTACTTTTTCACTAGAAAATTTAAGCGAAATTATAATACAGCGTTTAAAAGAAAATAATACATTTATAATATCAGAATTACAAAATACAATTGAAGTTGAAATAAATAAAGCAATTACGAAGCTCAAAGATGATATTGAAGGAAAAACTGACTTTTTATACAAACAAAACGATAAAACAACTCACGAAATAAAAGAAATAAACAAAAAAATCGAAAAGCTAAGCAAAGAAAACGAAACCCTGAAAAACGAAATAAAAAATATGAAGCATCTATCACCAACTCCAAAAATTGAAGATACTGAAAACCACTCCAAGAAAATAGTAATTTATGGCTTCTCCGAATACTACAATGAGTCTGAGTATGAACTACACAACAGATTGATAGAAATGTTTTATGAAATTCTGAATGTGGACCTAAACGGATACATAGAAGAAACAAATCGTATTGGAAGATTCACCACAACAAACAGACCCCTAGTTATTGAGTTTCTAAGCAAGAAAATGGCTAGGTACATTGTTGAGAACAACCATTATTTCCAAGGAACTAACATACATGTGTCCGAGTTTCTAAACGAAAATGCAAGGAAAGAAAGAAAATTAATGCGTGAGGAAATGCTAAGAGCAAGAAAAAATGGACACTATGCAATAATACGAAATAATAACTTATTTATAGATGGAAAACGGATATCAACTAGAGAAGAGGCTACCAGAGTCACGACACACCGCAAAAGCGACAAACCTAACGAACAAATAAACAACGACGATAAAACCAACACTACACATCATTACAAACCAAATGACAAAGAATATACGAACCATAATACTTTTCGAAGCCACGGAACAACAATTTAAAATTTTATATCAAAACATACAAAGCATTTGTAACAAACAACATTTACTTGAAGCCTTCATCCATGAAGAACCCATGTATAACGCTATATGCCTATGTGAGACTTGGCTACCACCAGAAAAATTGAGTAACTTACAGTTTAGCGGTTACAAAATTGCGGCATCGTATTGTCGCCGTACTCGAGGAGGTGGCGGGGCGTCTGTATCTTGTTACAAAACCATCTTGAGCACAAAGAAGTCTGTGATATCAGTAATATGTCTGTTGAGTATTGTATTGAATTATGTGCAATAGAATTACCTAATGAGAATGTTATTATAGTTGCAATTTATTGGAATAGAAGAGAGGAGGAAGTATTTACTCGCCAATTAAAAGAAATGATGTATTATATCAATAATAAATATCGAAGATACCTATAACGTGATATTAGGGGGAGATTTAAATATAAATATTTTAGACAGCTGTTTAAAAACTAACCTGTTCTTAGATTTAATGTTGGAATATAAATTCACACAACACATCAAAGTCCCCACACGAATCTCACAAACTACCTCAACATGCATAGATTTAATTTTTACAAATTTTCCTACTAGACATACCTATATCACCGTAGAAGAATTGGGTTTCTCAGACCACTGTGCAACCATCTTTCACATGAAATTAGTTAGCGATAGCAAAAAAGAAACAAACTGGTTCGCGAAAAAAAGATTATATAATACCCAAAATGTAGAAAAATTTAAATCTGAATTAAAAAATCAAAATTGGAATGAAATAATCAAATCAAATAAAAATTTAGATGAAAACTACATTGCATTTAATAATATATTAAATAAAATTTTAAATGTTTGCATCCCGCTGCAGCAAATAAAAATAAAAACGATCTATAAGAAGTACTGGCTAACAAAGGGTATAAAATTGTCTTGCAAAAACAAGAGACTACTTAAAATACTTACCAATAAAACAAACAATCCCATATTATCTAAATATTATAAAAAATACGAAAAAACCCTAAAACAATCTGTAACGACAGCAAAAAAACTACAATATATAAATAAAATAAAAAAGTCAACAAATAAAGTAAAAACTATGTGGAATATAATAAACGAGAGAACAAATAAATCAATAAAAAACGAAAAAATTAATTTAAAATTGCTTGAAAATAATAATTTGATAACTGAACCTAAGCAAATAGCAAATATTTTTAACGACTTCTTTGCTTCTATTGGGGAAAAACCCTCACCAGCAAAAGGAGCCCCTGTGATGTACCCGACAGAAAACACCATGTTTCTCAGCCCTGTCGATCCCTACGAAGTAAATAAAATAATAAAACAATTAAAAAATAAAAAGAGCTATGGAATAGACGAACTACCCCCATTTCTACTTAAGCAATGTGCAGACGAACTAACCCTACCGTTCTATAAATTAATTAACCAATCGTTTGAAGAAGGAACCTTTCCCAATCTACTTAAAAATGCACTGATAAAACCCATACATAAGAAAAACTCTAAAACCGACCCTAATAACTATCGCCCAATCGCCCTGCTACCAACTGCGTCTAAAATCTTTGAAAAGGCTATGTGTGACCGCGTATACTCTTTTTGTGAAAAATATAGAATACTTGACGACTGCCAAAACGGTTTTCGTAAAAACAGGTCTACAACGTTAGCAGTCTACAAATACGTACAAGAGGCTCTAACTATTATTAACAATAAAAACTATGCCATAGGTATGCTACTCGATATGACCAAAGCCTATGATAAGGTTCAGTTTCAAATACTACTAGACAAGTTACATGGGATAGGGATACGAGGAAAAGCTCATAAATGGTTTGCATCATACCTAAAGGATAGGGTACAACTAGTGGAAATTGAATATTTTAATAAAAACACCCATGAAATAATAAAAATAAGATCCGACAGTAAATCAGTTAACGCGTCAATTCCCCAAGGGAGTGTGGTGGGCTGCCTTTTATTCCTTATCTATGTAAATGACCTTCCTAAAATTATAAACGGACCATGTGTTCTATTTGCGGACGATATCTCTCTGCTCACCTCATGCCAGAAAGATGACAATATAAACGCCAAATTGAACTCCCTTCTAACTACAGCTGTAAACTGGATGGATAACCATAATTTAGAAATTAATTTCACCAAAACAAAATTAATTACTTTTCATCCGCATCAAAAATCTCCATTAAAACTAAATTTCATTTTTAATAATACAAAACTGGAACAAGTAAACGAATTCACTCTCCTCGGTTTGTCTATAGATACCCACATAAATTGGAAATCCCATATACAGAAAATAAGAGCAAAGCTATCCACTTTTTCGTATGCCCTACGCGAAATCAAAAAAACTACCAACCAGCAAACTGCACTTGTTACTTACTACGCATATGCCCAGGCATGGCTCAGCTATGGGGTGATGCTGTGGGGTAACAGTACCGATTCACAAACCATATTTATTTTACAAAAGAAATTAATTAGAATAATAACCAACATAGGACAAACAGATAGTTGCCAACCGCACTTCCGAAAACACAAAATACTCACACTTCCCTGCTTGTACATCTTGGAATAATGTAAATTTGTCAGAAAACACCCAGAGTTCTACACCACTTGCGAAGAAACACAAACAAAATACACCTTTCGTCATAACAAAAACAAAATAAACATACCTCAATCCCGACTCAAAATGCACTCAACCGGACCTTTAGTTATGTCCATTAAAATGTACAACAATTTGCCAAATGACATCAGAGAAGTTAAGAAAACAAATGTATTTATTAATAAATTGAAACAATTTTTAGAATCCAAGACATACTACTCAGTAAAAGAGTTTTTAGATGACAAATCGATTGGAAAATAAAATTATTCTCTCTATAATTTACCAAACATTATAAAATATATACAATACGGAATATAGAAAATCAAAGACATATAAATGTGAAAACAGGATTACATAAATAACAACTTAAACTAATAATAATGTAAACAATAAATAATAACAAATAATAATAATTAATTACCTAGTATTCATACGCAATACCTAAAATTAAAATTACAAAAATATACTATACCTATATACTCACACCTCATCATATATACATAACTACTTATATACCTGTACGTAATTATACATACACATAGATAAGAACTATACACCCAATTTTACATTTAATAATTTAAAATAATAATGAATTGAATTGCTTGAATTTGCACGTAGCCCTCTTCCTCTCTCCTAATTTTGCTGTGCCCGACAGGGTCCATATTGTTCCCACTGTTAATTCCATCTTTTAATTACATATGGAATGCAATAAAGAATTGAGTATTGAGTAAGAGAGCCAGGTGAACTGTAATGTTACTCTGGACCGGAGGGTCCAGAGTAGAGTGTCTGACATAGGAGTATGTCAGACACTTTTCTCTATTGATTGTGCGATCTATTAACCAGTACCTACCTACCTGTAATATGATGTCGAGATAAATAAAGATTTATGGATTTATGATTATGAATATTATGTTAAATACCTACATATATAGAAATTGAATACCGATTGTGGTTCCTAAGGCATGCCCCCTAAGGTTACGAACAGGCTGACAGTCTCATCATGCCTTTAGTTATGGCGCCAACTAGCCCGCAAGCTGCAGGCGTCCCATAGGGTCATGGCCATTCGGATGATCCGGGGATACCGCACGAACTTCGGTGAAGCGGCGGGCGTCCTTGCCGGATTACCACCATGAGATCTGGAGGCAAAGGTCCTCGCGCACATTTGGGAGTGGCGCGAGGAGGCCAAACGCCGGGGCGTAACTCCGCTGCCGCGAGAAATCGCGGGACAGCGGACAGAGCTCCGGCGGGATATCATGGCGACATAGAGAGTGCGATTGTCGCAACCCAGTGCTGGGCACGCCACGATAGCGGCGGTAAATCCCCTCTTTGAGGAGTGGCTTGAGAGGTGGCACGGCGTCCTCACCTTCCGCCTGAAGCAGGTCCTCACCGGACACGGTTGTTTCGGGAGATTTCTGTTTCAAATAAGGCGGGAGGAAACGCCCGGGTGTTTCCACTGCGAAGATCGCCCTGAGGACACGGTGGAGGTCTGCCCGGCTTGGGCGGAGCACCGCCATGTCCTCGTGGAGGCGATAGGCGGCGGCGGCGGCGGTGGCGGCGGTCTCTCGCGTTCGGCCCTGGTCCAGGCCATGGTACGGAGCGAGAGTGCATGGGTAGCCGTCACCTCCTTCTGCGAAGCAGTATTGCTCGCGAAGAGGGACGCGGCGCACGTGAGGGAGAGGCATTATATGCGCCCTCACGGCCGTAGCCGCCGCGGGATCGCCCTGGGAGTCGGGAATCCCAGTCTGATTCCCGGCTACCGTATAGGCACGGGCTTGCGGACGGCGAGTAATGGGTAGCTCGCTGTCTGGTAAGGACCAAGCCCGGGTCGACGGCGCGTTGTGTTCCACGCGCGCCTCAAAGAGATGTCAGCACGAACTGGTGGGGTCCGCAAGGGCCGATGCCTGCCAGGGGTGCGGGTTGTTCGAAAGAGATACTGCGGCCCCTGGCACACAGGCAACTGAGGGAACACGGGTGGGTTTTAGTCAATAAAAGTCAGACACGCCCTCCTGCTCCACCCAGAGCGGGAGAAGTTATTTAATGATTTCCCACCCAAAAAAAAAACATGCCTTTAGTATTCATACAGATCAATGGTACAATAGGGTATTTTACTCTATACGAGAAAAAATCAAAAAATATATTATTTCGATAGCATAGGCAAAATGCAGTCGGAAAATGTTAGTTTTAGTTCATGAAACAACAAAATTAATTTTAAAATACAATTTAAAGATTTCAGTTTTTTTAATCTGTGTTTGAACACCATGAAATAGTAGCCGCCATGTTATTTCGTCAACTGAGCAACTTTGTACTTTTATTATTTTCGTAACCAAAGTAATTTTTATTTAAATAATATTTTGCATTCAGGAACAGTAAACCAACGATAAGGAGTAAAATAACTCATTTTTTTTCATTGTAAACAATTGTCATACAAAATTTCAGCGCATTTGTTTTTAGCAAACTGACGTCATACCCACAGAGCAATATGGCGTCTACTGCGTCCAGCGTTTTTGTCAAATTACGCGCTAAATTTGAAAATGTAAAATTTAAATGCATTTCTATGGCACTAATCGATTAAGGCCCATAGTATCCTCATCTCCCGTTTGTATGCTAAAGCACGACTGCCGCCCGCGCCCGCGCAGGGCACCTCTGAGCCTTTATCTCAAAATGGGGATATTCCTTTGATTAATTTACAATTAAGCTTCGGCGATTCTGTGGTACCTGTAACTATCTATTTTTCAGTGTATTTTTTTCCAAATAACGAAGCCGTTTAGTAGGAGTATGGAATAGAAGCCAAAATATTGCGTGTTGGAAAATATTTTTTACAGCAAAAGTATTAACCATACAAAAAAAGTACTTCGGGCAAAATGATCTATATGAATCTATAGCAAAACCATATATTTTTCAAATCTTCAAGGCAAGCCGTTAATGAGCAGTAGGGTTCATAAAGTGACCGTGTTACGCTACCGAATGGGACGTAGCCCTTAAATAAAAATGTTGTGTTTTTTACAGTTGTTTATTAGCACTCTAGAATCTAATTAAGACACTTTTCTTAAATGAGTGTAATACCCTATTGTGTATAATACACGTCGAATTATTAAAAGGGAAATTAAAGATAACTTCAAGAAAAGGCGTCCAGAAAACTATACAAAGCGTCAAATAACCAATAGCATTTGTATTAAAAGCACTTGAACATTGTTTGAGTAATATCCGCCAAACGACGCGATCAAACGCCTGTCATATTGAATTGAATCCGAACTACCGGACGCGGAGACATCACTACCACAATCTTACATTTACACCTGTTATCACTCTTAGCACAACAGATTAAAGCTCAAAATCTGTCGAACCACGTTGATGAAAACGTCATATACATGTCAAAGTTATGCGTGCAGAACCTTATTCCTTACTGCGTTGAATTAAGGTTAGTTTTGCAGTGGCGGTGTGTAGTGATTATCGTGGTGGAGTTTACGATAAAACGAGGGTGGCTATTCTAAATCGCGCTGACGTATCAAGCCGGACCTTTGTTCACCTGACTCCGTTGGCTTACAGAGGATGCGACAACAACGTTAGGGGTTGTTGGTGGATTGATTTTAATATCATAGGTATAGGACTACTATCTTTACATGCAGGTAGACGTGACCTACAAAGATTAAAGAATGACTTACAATTAAACCTTAATTATTATTATATAATTTTATCTTGTAATGTTTATTAGCACTATTTAAAAAAATGTCTAGGATAGGATTAAGTGTTTTTAAACCTAACTTTTAGAGACGGGCCGACTAGTCGACTGCAAAATGGCCGGCTAATCGGCCGACTAGTTGGCCAAGCCGATCATTGCTTTCGGTTGAGTTCGGGTGGCATCAGTAGTGTTCGTGACTACGCTTTCAGCTCCTAGGTTCTGGGTTCGCGGCGCCCGGCAACCAGACGGAATTGTTAGGACATGTTCGCGGCGCCCGGCAACCAGACGGAATTGTTAGGACATGTTTTTATTTGCTTTGCATTTATTCTATCATTGTTTAAGTGCGAGCTGGCATTTTTTCCTATCCTATTCTATATTTCACTGAAAGTAAACTGTTAAACTGATTCTATAATAAAAATAATAACAGTAAAGATTTCAATTTAATTTCAATCACCGTCTTTTAAATTTTTAAGCATATTAATACGAGTAAAATATGGGCCGACTAGTCGGCGGTTTTAGCCGACTCGACTAGTCACCGAATAATCGCCGAATACAAATATGGCCGACTAGTCGGTACATCACTACTAACTTTGTCACAGATTATAAAATTAAGCAAGGACACAGAGCAGGTATCGTGAACATTCAAACAATCATTTTTGTATTTACAAAGCAAAATTTTTACTAATAAAAATCAATGGTCATATCTTCAAAATCCCATCGCTTGTCCAACTCGCATTGCCATTTGCTACGTCATAGAGCGATACGCCGGCATTCAGCTACACGACTACGCCGCTACACAGCTACGACGCTACGCGAGCATAACGCAAAAACGCCGTCTGATAAATAAATATTAAAACAATAAAACTGTTGTCTATGGGCAGGGAAATGGCCGCGCTGGGCACACGGTGGCAATGGTGACCATGGTTGTGAAGGACGGGGGATAGTTTACCCAACAATTAATGACTACAATAAAATTTATATTATTATGTTTAGTTGCATAATAATGTAGGTACTTATACAGATGAGTTGTTCGTACTAATAAAAATTGTTTATTTATGAACGTAAACAAGGCAAAAGGTAAGTAAAGGATCGTAGCAGGTGGCTGTTATTTCTGCCTGGGGTAGGAATGGAAAGAAGGCGTTAGTTTATGAATGGTTGTTTGTTTATGTGTGTGTGTGTTTAATGAATGATTAATGAAATCACTGCATTAACGTTCTTTTACATATGGAAGTACTAAGATACGTGGCTTTCTTTTTCTAAGTTAGGCTTAGTATGCATTTGTAAGAAATAAGTACTTACATACGTATTTCATGATTCATGATTTTTTTCCGTAACATTAATAGTCATGTCAATGATGTAGTCCGTTACTCTATCCTCAAACATCCCTGCTCCATGGTGCATCCACGTTGGGGCATCTCTGTGTGAGGGTGGCTCGCAGAGGGCCGGGGGGGGGAGGGCGCGTTCGATGTTCTGTTTTCAAATTCAATTGGCCGCTGTCCCGGGGCGATCTTTCTCCGCGCGATTCCGAATTGAATATCAATAGAACGATACGACGAACGATTGTATGGACATGGCCAGTGTTTTTTATGTGAGATTGTTTTTGGAGTGTTCAATAATATTTTTATCGATAGGCCTTCGTATCTATTGCTAATTGGATGGTTTGAAAGAAAACTGACGTTTATCAATAGTTTACCATTTCCTTAAAAAAATCAGTAGATTTGTATTGGTTTAATAGTCGTAGGTAAGTACAAAACTAATTGTAAAATTGTAAGCAGGTATGGTATTATTTTTTTTTGGGGTGGGAAATCATCAAATAACTTCTCCCGCTCTGGGTGGAGCGGGAGGGCGTGTCAGACTTTTACTGACTAAAACCCACCCGTGTTCCCTCAGTTGCCTGTGTGCCAGGGGCCGCGGTATCTCTTTCGAACAACCCGCACCCCTGGCAGGCATCGGCCCTTGCGGACATCTCTTTGAGGCGCGCGTGGAACACAACGCGCCGTCGACCCGGGCTTGGTCTTTACCGGACAGCGAGCTACCCATTACTCGCCGTCCGCAAGCCCGCGCCTACTGTGGCCGGGAATCAGCCTGGGATTCCCGACGCCCAGGGCGTCTCCCGCGGCGACTACGGCCGTCAGGGCGCATATACTGCCTCTCCCTCACGTGCGCCGCCTCCCTCTTCGCGAGCATTACTGCTTCACAGAAGGAGGTGACGGCTAACCATTCACTCTCGCTCCGTACCATGGCCTGAACCAGGGCCGGACGCGAGAGATCGCCGCCGCCGATCGCCTCCACGAGGACACGGCGGTGCTCCGCCCAAGCCGGGCAGACCGCCACCGTATGCTCCACCATGTCCTCAGGGCGATCTTCACGTCCGTGTCAACAGGAACCTCCCGAAACAACCGTGTCCGGTGAGGACCTGCGTCAGGCGGAAGGTGAGGACGCCATGCCGCCTCTCAAGCCACTCCTCAAAGAGGGGACTTACCGCCGCTATCGTGGCGTGCCCAAAGCAGGTATGGTGAGCTGTGACTGACGTTATAAAACCGAAAGAAGTAAGCATAATATCATGGATGTAAGTGCTGTAAACTCAATGGTCCATGTTTAACAAAGTGCCATTACCTACATTTTATCCAGTAGGTACTATAAGGATCGAGGGGATCTAACTATAAATTAAATATTTGTGGTAGTTTAAATTCGTGTTTCCACGTATATTTTAAAGTAATCAGTTCAACACAACACTCCGCCTAATACTCGTATATATTAATGAAAATTATCTGCGGAAAAAAAATCTCTGTCAAACTATTCTTAAATTCAAACTTAAACTTTCTGACTGTTCGATCATAGATAGCCCAATCATTGGCTGCCAGTAAACGTAAGGTTTCATGCTGAGCATACAACCTTTACAGTACCTACTACCAGCGCCTCGTTAAAAATAACATCGCAAGAACTGCAGCGTTGCATTAGCGGAAGTTGCTATTAAAAACTCAACTCTTTTTACCATCTTCAAATACTTACTAATTCCATATAAAAAGAAACGCGCCTCATCCACATAAAGAACGCATAAAACTAACGGTCAGCGCAAATATACGTTCGTATTTGTAAAATTGTAAAAGGGCGAAGTTCTTGAAGTGTCGCCACCTTCGTTCGGTGTTCGTATCCGAACAGATCCAAAAATCGGATATATCCAAAGTTCCGAACAGACCCGGATGCGACCGTCAGCGGCTCCAGCGGCATTGTCATCGCCCGGGGACTTGATGTTTCAATCTGAATACTTTGATTCCTTTGCTAATGTTTTTGTGAAAAAAGTAAACAGTTTGTCTCTGGACTATTTGTACGACTTTGATGTGTTATTGTGATTTTGTTGATTTTTGTTAGGATCATATCTCTATGTAGTCTGTGGTTAGGATGTTGCTTTGATGTTACTAAAATAAAATACAATTTACACGATGCAACTTTCTCGCCTGTGGCAACTACTGACTTGCGGAGCAACTTTTGTCGTTGCTTCAACTTATTGCATGGTACTGGCCAGTTAATCGCACCGTAAGTAAATCACAGGGGTACCTAATTGCGTAACACAAAACTGTAGGAATGGCTTTCATTTTGGCAGTTCACCAACATTAATTTTGTTAATTATGTTGTATAGCAGCCTCGTGAACAAGCAATGGATAGCAATATGTATCCTTCAAAATGATTCAGATTGTGATACACAATTAGGTGCAGCCTTTATGATCAAGACGATAACTTTCGTATAGTTTTATGTACTTAAATTATTTTCTTTTTAAGGACTAGACTAGTTAACTGTTTCTGATTAACACCGGAAAATAAGAAACCTATCACAAAACCATGTCGAGGTACATGGGGTGGTTGGGATACCTTCGCTAAGACCTAGGAGCCATTTACCATAACTAACAGTGACGTGCAGTCACTGGGAAGTTTAATGCGCCTCCGTTTCATCTTCCGTGGCTTAGGTTAACCATTATAAAGAAGGAAAGGGTTCGTTTTTATTTGCATGACGATTCAAAAGATAACAGACTCTTTACTGTGTTATTACGGATTATTACTCTAGTGGTCGTGGCTAAATCGATCTGCCTAATGCTACTATTCCAGGCACTAAAGCAGGTTAATGTTGCCTAATTCCCATATCAACAGACTTATTCGATAACAACTAATAAATTCGTTAACACGCCAACATCAATCATGCGTGTAATCTTCTAACATAATTACAAGTATTACTTCGTTCACGCCCCGCGTTGCGTGCGTCGAGCGCGTGGCAGTCGCGTGCGGGGCGTAGCGTGTGACGCGTGCCGTGCGGGCGGCGGCGGTGACGGCAATGGCGCCTGAAAGGGTAATGTTTGTCAACAGTGTGTATGTTTGCTATGGCGGCGATATTAAAGGGTATTTGATTAGGATAATAGGTATCTATTGGGGGCGATGCAACTGATGTAGGTAAGCTAGATAAATGGGGATTACATTTGTAGCATGTTTGATGATGTTTTCTGTTGTTGTAAGTTACTGCGGCATGGGAATGACGCATTTTATAGAGTTAAGGGTAGAAATAACTTAATCTTTTTCATTAGAACATTACTTTGAAACCCTCTCACTTAACATTGTACAGAAAACTAAAAAAAAACAAATTCGTGTTCTTAAATATTTTTATAATAAAAAATGAGTTTTCCTAAATTACGTTTGTTCCAATGATATTTTGATATCTAAGGTATATGATAAAGCTCACCATATTTTCATAACCTACATAGGAAGCTACCTACCTACCAGTCCTACCAGTCGGAAACATTGCAACGTTATTATAAGTAAATCATAGATCGACAGAAACGAAAGTACATAAATCGTGTTAGTAATAAAGAATTACAGCACAGTTTTATGTGTCACAACAATTAGAAAAGAGTACCTACCTACCAATAGGAGTATTAATTAAATACAGTAAACCACCCACTAACTACACGTGAACACACACCCTTCAACTACTTGCAAAATAACTCTTACTTATAAGTAATTATAAGATCTTCCTCAACTTAAACTAAGTAGTTTCATATCAATAACTCCTTCACTAAATTACTTCGTTGTAGAGGTTTCTAAACTTACGTACAAAAATCCTCCCGCTCTGCCTAGCTCAGTGACAATGTCTCAGCGTTATTAATTACATATCAATAATGTTCGTATTTAGTAGGTAAGGTAAGACTTCGAAGAAGTTGTTATGGGTTTTCTGTTAAGGGTTTTGTATTTGAACACATTGTTATTTTGAAAGGACATAGATACAATTTCAGTGAATGAATGTTTACCCGACTGAAGTAAACAATTTATTTTAAAGATGGCTGCCTAAATGGTCATTGCATGCAATCCGAACCGGAGAAATGATGGACCAAAGTGCGCAACCCGTTATACAAATACTTACAGTACGAGTACCTATCTACCTAGTACGAAAGTAAAAACGAAGCAAAACAGTTGGTATCTATTACCTACCCCAGATACTTTTCAATATTGTAATTTGATAATTAATCATTAATTAATTTTGATAAGTCAGTGAAGCCTCCCCCCTACTTACACGCAAGTTGCAAAAACTTCCAAGTTCCGTACTTAAGTTGGCGGGCATTAACTGGCATTAAGTAATAGTTAATTTATTGCTCACACTCATTGTTTGTCTATTTGTTGCTACACTTAAGAGCTGAATACTTAGTTATTTGTTTGTAAGTACTCCTGGCTCTTATGGAACATTGAGTACGGTAAGTATACCGAGCTTTCTAATGTAGGTAGCTCGTGAGCAACCTTGAGGAGGTACCTACCTACGTAGCCAAAAAGGTCTAAATCTGGAGTTTCTAAGAACGAAGGACAAAGAGCAGCTTTTTCTTTCAACTGTTAAGCTAGGGAACTGTTGAACTGCGGAACTGTCATTTGTGGATCTTTGACAGTCGCTACGGGTAGTAGGAAGCCTAAAAGTCTGATAATTTCTATTCTTATGAAGGGGAATTGTGTTAGGTACACATGGGCTGTGGAGGTCAGATGGGCAGTCGCTCCATATAAAATACTGGTATTCTGCTGCATCCGGTCAAACTGGAAGCCAACCCCAACATAGTTGGGAAAAAGCTGGGCAGATAATGATGTTAAGCTGAGGGGAGATTGGAGAGCGATATTATAAAAATAATTATAGCAATCAATTAGTAACAATACAGTGTCGGGCCCATGCTGATCTCTACTATACTACATACTTATTAGGCACAAACTTATGACACACAATTGTAGCTAGAATGTGTCATTGACAATCATGAGTAGGTTGTGTTTTATGTAAAAATAAACTTCCAAATACTTCTTATTTGAAAGTCTATTTCCCTTATATTCGTTCAATAATATTCACACATGATTTTTTAATACTATAGGTACTTAACATTTTGTTGTCATGAATTACTCATAACCGAAGAAGGCAGAAGTACAAGAAACCTATTATAATTACTCCGTTATGTAGGTATGCTGTATCGAAATTAAGATTGGTCTTAAAATAATTACCAAGTTATCGATAGTAGGGTAAATATTTCAATGTTGAATTCAGTGTAAATGAGACCCTTAAAGCTAAATACGATTTTACTAGAGGAATAGATCCTTGTAGCAATAGTTAGTAGCTGGTATTTTATAATTTATTTTTATTTTACTAGAGGAATAGATCCTTGTAGCAATAGTTAGTAGCTGGTATTTTATAATTTATTTTTATTTTACTAGAGGAATAGATCCTTGTAGCAATAGCTAGTAGCTGGTATTTTATAATTTATTTTTATTTTACTAGAGGAATAGATCCTTGTAGCAATAGTTAGTAGCTGGTATTTTATAATTTATTTTTATTTTACTAGAGGAATAGATCCTTGTAGCAATAGTTAGTAGCTGGTATTTTATAATTTATTTTTATTTTACTAGAGGAATAGATCCTTGTAGCAATAGTTAGTAGCTGGTATTTTATTATTTATTTTTATTGGCAATTTTAATTATTCGTTTTAATGAGTTGTTGAATATGTTCTAATGAAGCACAATTTTATTTTGGGTTTTTATCTGTTTGGAATTTAAAATGGTTTATAGCTTGAATGTGTGATTGTAAAACTATGGACTACAATAATAATCTGTCTGAAATGAATAAATAAACAAAGCGAAAAGTATGTACTTCCACTGTAGAAAGAAAATTATTTCCTGACACACATGCCAAATAACGATGCACGAACGATGTGTGTTAAAAGTATAAAAAAAAATTTCAACATGTGAAGTAATAAGGTCCTAAATAAATTTGGTTACGTACTTCAATTTGAACTTTGCTACGTCGTTTTTGAGTTTCTAGTTCGAAAACATGATAGTAAGGTAAGATTCTGAACTCGAGATTAGTGCATAGTAGGTACACACGGCTACACATCAAGCTATACATTTCCAGTATAAGCTGATCAAAATCAAAATCAAAAGTCATTTATTCAAACTAGGCTGAGAGTCAGCTCTTTTTGAACGTCAAAATAAAATTACATAAGACAGTCCCCCCAAAACGCCCGCCCTTCACCACTTCCTAGTGCTTTAGCTGGGAAGAAGAAGTAGCGCAACAAACTCCCCAGCAGCACAGCTGTCTGTTAAGTTAGAAGAACTTGATTCTATACAATAATAGGTAATTCAAATTACGAAACACAAAAAAAAAAACATTAAATTTGCCATACGTCAGCTAGCACACGCCAATATACCATCAAAAATTGAAAACTAAAAATAAAAAATAAAACGTAAACAGAACTTCCAATCTAATAAAAACCTCCAGGAATAAAGGGCATGCCCGCTTACATATGCAATTCTGCATTATGCAAATATAGCTATAACTTAAAGTAACAAAAGTTAAACTAGGACCTCTGGACTAAAATTAATAAAAACTTAATACAATTAACAATAACAAAACCATGGTCAGCAAGACGACCAGTCACCACAAGCAGCACCCGTTCACGAGCATAACGCAAAGATCAGCCATTACCCCCCACGCCATATTTGAAGGAAGGAGGCAACCCGACCCCCGACGCTACCGCAAGCAGTGACATCTAAGGGAGCATGACGAAAATGATGATGAATGATCTCGCATTGTATAGGATTTCCTTACATTGTGAGATCAGCATAAACTGGAAATGTATAGCTTGATTTGTAGCCGTATGTACAAATACATGCAAGGGAAACAGTTGATTATACCTAATGAAGAATTTCTTTGAATTTTTTTTTATTTCAGAGTTGCCCCTACACGAAATATATATAACAATCCGTCGAATGTGATCAACTCTTAAGCAAGTGTGAGGACGATGCAAAAAATTAGTTAAGCGCTAAATACATGTGTGGTGCAATTCATTTGTGAAAACATCATGTACTTATGTAAGAAAAAATCTACATCTTTTTAGTAAAATAAGCGATAGACATAATTTTAATACTAGAAACAAAGATAAAATAGATCAACCATTTTTCAGATTAGCTAAAGTACATTCATCTTTTATGGGGGAGGAGTGCCATGAAAGAGCCAGTTTACTAAACGGAGAAAAAAAAACAACTTTTAATGAAAGAAATTATGTTTTTTTTTTTCTTGAATTATTATTTATTTATTAAAGTAAGTAATTTCGGTCGAAAAAACCTTGAACACTATAAAAAAATCAAAGAAACATAATTTTTTGAAAAATGTGTCTTTTGGCTCTTTCATAACATTTCGGTATTGAAAGAGCTACTAAAAGTTATGAAAGAGCCAGTCTATTTATAAAGTGTAACTGTGAAAATTATTCAAAATAATAATAATATAACTAAAAAAAAAACAAAAAGACAATTATAAAAAGTCCTTTTTAGAAATTAGACTTAAGAAATTTTTAATTTTATCAGTCATTTTAAGTAATTCTAACAAGTGCTTTAATCTTAACATATTATTCAGTCATACCTATACTCTTAATATATCAGAGGCGGATTCTTTTTTATTAATAACAATATCGTAAATAAAAAAATAAAAAATAATATCTCCTATCAAAAACAACATCGTTAAATCTTTAAGAACTTCAAAAAAAAATATTGCTCACTTTGAGCTTCTAAGTCTTAACTATATATTTGCTTATGTTTAAGATTCAGACTTGTCAGGAACTTTGGAATATAATTATAATGTAATTTTCTTAAAATTAGAAACATGTCTTGCAAAAGAAATTTAATTTTCCCTTAATGCCACAGGATTCATGAGCCCAATCAGAACAAATTTTGCACTGAAACCAATCTTGATCACTGTTTTCATATGATTTGCTGCAAACTACGCAATTATCACTATTTTTATTGGTTTTGGAGTTTGCAATGCTTCGAACAACCTTTTTTTTTACTTCAGCCAATACGTTAGGGTCAGACGAATCAGAATCATCTTCGGAATTTTCTTGATTTTCTCTTGATTTTCTATGAAGGGTTTTTATGGACTGTTTTGTGGTCATTTTCTTAATTGTTTTTGGTTTCTTTGCCTCTTTCTCTTCTAATTTTTTCTTTTCGGGAGTGTCAGTTACGATGGCAGACGACATTTTTCTACTATTGCGTGTCGTGTTTTGTCTTGGACCCGCTTTAGAAAATGGTCTTATGGTTTCCGGTAATATAATTTGTTGCCTAGAAGTACTCGGAATCGCAACCATAAGGGTAGAGGTTGAATGGGGAGATGGTCTGATAATCTGGTCTGTTACAACCTCATTTTCTTCGCGAGCTTCAAGTGGGTTTGTAGAAGGTGGAGTTGTTGATCTTAAGTTAGTTTCAATATTTTCCTTGTCCAAGTTCAACTCATTACCATCGTTTGACTGTGATGGATCAGGTCTATCAGTGACATATGAAGATAAAAATTCTTCCTCATTAAATATGTTAGAATTTAAGGGGTAAATTCCTGTTTTCAAAAATCCTTGTGTTATATTCTGAGGACTGAAAGCTGACAGATATGCTTCTTTTACAAATTGCCCAACTTGATAAATAGTCACCGTTTTGCCAGGGTTTGATAACATCCATTCATTCATGGCAATGCGGTATCTAGTTTTGAAAGGCCCATATACTGTGACATCGAGTGGCTGCAGTTTATGACTGCAGTGCGGTGGGAATGTAACTATAATTATTGAGTTTTTTCTGGCAAATTCAACCACTCTGAGATTCACATGAGAGCTGTGATTATCCATTAATATCAATGCTGGATTCTCCTTTGATGGCCTTATATGCATCACAAAGTGTTCAAGCGCTTTAACAAAACAGTCCTCAGTCATCCATCCAGAAGCCTGAGCCAACCCTAGAGCTCCAGGTGGACCATTATTTAACATAATATCTTTATAGTTAACTCTAGGAAATACAAAAATAGGCGGTAAAAAACCACCAGCAGCATTAATAAAAAACAGAGTTGTCACTAATGTTCCTCGTTCAGCTGAGGTAACTTGCCCAATTTGTTTTGAACCTCTTTCAGCGATGACTTTAGGAGGATTGGTGACGGTGCTGCAGCCTGTTTCGTCAGCGTTAAAAATCAAATGGGGAGGAAAATTGTGTTTGCGTAAAACCGTGCTTAGTTTCTCAAAAAATGTGTTTACATTCGTTTTATTAAAACTTGTTGCACGGGATAGAGAAGTGCTTTCAGGTTTTCTCACAGATAAATCTTTGTGTCTGCTCATAAACCCTTTGAGCCAATCTTCACTCGCAGTTCCAATTTCCTTCCATTTATCTGGGCTGATATCATTGGCCATGGCATAATCAAATGCCAGCTTCTTAGTTTGATGTCTTGTTAACCCATAGCACATTTTAGAAGCAGTCTTTAAATAATCCACAAGCATATTCTCCTGGTCTGTTGTGAAAATACGTTTATTTCCTATATTAGGACAGTGTTTATAAGCTGTTTCACCAGAAGACTTTACTTTTTTAACTATTTTAGCTAAGTACGCCCTCGATATATTTAATGCAAGTGCAGTTTTATTTATGGACTGACCTTTCTCCAAAACTTCACTGACTGCTTCTTCAATTACCGATTTTTCGGGTCTTTTTCGTTTTTTTGGACCAGGCTTTTCCATAATGCAGTATCTGAAGCAAATAATTTAATAATATATCAAGAAAAATGCACCTTCATTATTATTTTAATTTATTTACAAAATTCAAATGCAGGGTTATGAAAGAGCCGGTTATGAAAGAGCCAGCTCTCTCATGGCCCATTCGCCCGGCTCTTTCATAACGTGTTCTTAAAAAAAATGTAATCATCAAAATAACAACAATATCAAAACTTTTGCGGGTTCGTTTTTACGCAGCTGCAAGGCCAAATATATGCACAAACTTAATCTACAAATCATTTACCTATATTTGTTTATAATAAAATACCAAAAAACAACTTAAATGAAGCAAAATACTTACTTTTTAGTGCCAAAAACTTTAACCCAATGTGCTGGCGTCCGTGAGTTTCGGCGAACTGTCAAATGTTTGTGGGTGACGGCAAATCAGTGTTGCCAATTAAAAATAAAGTTGCCAACCAAATCCGTTCTTAAACTATCAAAATAATATAAGTGGCTCTTTCAAAACCTGGCTCCTTCATGCCACTCCTCCCTACTGTGTTACTTATATACGGGCTGATTTTTTAGTCACCTTCCAAATTTTTCAGGGTGATAGTACCCGTTAAATTGAACAACTTTCTCCAAGGAACATGGGTCGAAATATGAAAAAAAAATCGGACCTCCCATACAAAATCGACTAGCTAAGTATTGATTTTGCACGGGAGGTCGATTTTTTTTTTTCATATTTCGACCCATGTTCCTTGGAGAAAGTTGTTCAATTTAACGGGTACTATCACCCTAAAAATTTCGAAGGGTATAAAAATCACTTACTGCATATGTTATAACAAAATACCTTTTGATATATTGCAATTAAATGAAAGGAAATTTAAAACTCATAATAAAAGTAAACTTTGTAAACAAGCGTATTACAAATTAGAGGATTATATCCAAGATAAGAATGCTTGGGAACATGCTGGGCCTGCTCCATAGGACAATCTAGAGTCTAGACAAAATGAAAGTGGTTGTTAATTGGATTGTTTAATTAATTATATTTATGTCGTTGATTTACACTCAGTGATTACTTTAACTAAGTCAGTGTGTGAACACTGACTTATTACTTGTTAATATACTAGGAATATTGTATACTTACTTTTACAATGTTTGTAAATAGTGTGAGCACCGTGTATCTATCATAAAATTAATTTATCTGTAATTGCTTCACTTTCATTCTTTTTACCTAATTTGGTATGGTAATTTTATTCTGGGTGCATCGTTTTAACACATAATTATATAATGAATGTATGTTAAATATTGTCGTTAAAACATTATAAAGGAGTAACGGTGGAGTTTTTTGCACATTCTTTTCCATACGAAACTACATTTTGGAAGGAATCAATTCTATTTTAATGTAAATGTTGACGTTCAAAAGTGCCTTTTAAGTGCCTATTTGAAATAAATGCTTTGACTTGACTTTGACATTGTTAAGGAAAACTTAATAAGTACATAAAATATTATGTATCCTAATGTAAGTATCTACTTATTATTGTACAGTATAGCATGTGTGGCTGGAAATAAACAAGTACCTACAGAGACATGTGGGTACTGTGGTGGGTAGGTACACGATCAGGCTCGGCGAATAAGTACAGGTGTGGAATTAACCTCGGTCCGGTTGTTTCGCCGGTTACGACCTAAACCATAACCCGCGTTATAGCTTGTATTATTATAACTTTTACCATCGGCATGATCGCTGGATGTGGCTGAGGAAATCTCGTTGTAGGGTCATTTTCTTTCTACCAATGACGTGAATGACTTCGTCTTATCTTCACTAGGTAGTGAGGAGAAAAGAGTGGGCGTTTCGGGGACTGTCTTATGTTATTTTGCGGTACAAAAAGCGTCGATTCCCGGCAATGCATAGTTTGGGCGCCATTTTTTTAATTTTCGGGCGTAATTTAGTGTTCTGTGTGACAAATATTCCTCATAATTATTAAATCATCATCATCATTTCAGCCGAAAGACGTCCCTGCTAGACAAAGGCCTTCCACAAGCTCCGCCACTTCGACCGGTTCTGTGTTTCCCGCATCCAGTGGATTCCTGCGGCTTACACAAGGTCATCGGTCCACCTTGTGACAGGCCTTTCAACTCGACGTCTTCCGGTACGCGACGGCCATTCCAGAACCTTTCAGCCCTATCGGCCATTTATTCTGCGAGCCCTTCCCACTGCCACCTAAGTTTAGCAATTCTTGGAACTATGTCGGTTACCTTGGTTCTTCTTTGGATCCCTTCATTTCTGTTTCGATCGTAGGGAAATTGACCATTAAACCCACTCTAAATATTTTAACATCAGAATTATTTACTTTAAAACATCAATTCCACTAAAGTATAGTCCTCCAGATACAGGTTTTTCCTAGTTTGAAAAACAGGGGTGTTACTCACCTGTAATAGCTAGTTATACAAATCTTTTATTGAAACAACACCTATTTTACCTAGGTAGGCTAAGATTTTCGGTAAATCAATCTGCTTAGCCCTTTTTCAACTTTTTTAGGATCGGTTTCCAGTCTAACCAGATAAGACTCAAAAAACTCAAAGCTTTTATTTCAAATAAACCAATTACAGGCACTTTTGAATGGTCAAGGTCAGTGAGTTAGAAAAGAATGAAGCTAGTTGCCTATTCCAACGTAGTAAGTATCTACCTATGGAGAAGAACGGGCAAGAAACTCCATGGAAATTCTTTTAAATCATGATATTGTTACAAATTATATTGAAATTATCAATGTGAGAACGATGTAAAAAGACGTGGACATTAAAAGCGACCGTAATTAAAACAAAAATAAAATAACAATTCCGAAATTAAAATAATGTCAGCTAAGAGATGACCTGCAGTCCCTACTGACGGCGTTGCAGCGTCATACCAGTATTTTACATGGAGCGACTGCCAATCTGACCTCCAGATCCCAGTTACTGGGTAGCACCATACGCTTGGTAAAACTGGTTGTCAGGCTTTTGGGATTCTTATAAACCGTAACGACTGTCAAAGATCATACGAATGACAGCCACGGCTTGGCGTGCTTTTCGAGGCACGGCGTGACTTGATATGTTATGGATGGTCACCCATCCACGAACCGATCGCAGCAAGCGTACCTTAACCTTCGATCTACCTGACAAGTTGTTTAGTAAAAACATAATTATCTTGGTGTGTTCCGAGTACCTCTTCCAGTATGTGGGCAGTACATCATGGTCCCTGAGGTTATAAGTTACAGAGGTCTGATATTTATTCGTACGGTTCGATTGTAGTTTTATGTTCGGCCGTAAATGGCGTTATTGGTGCACATTTGAATAATACGACCAACGCCGAATGTTACTTGTAACGCGCAAAAATATTTACTTCTTACTTCGTCGGTGTGTGTGGCCAACGTTGGCCAAACATTATGTTATGGTGGTTCAATTATTGGTTCAGTTTCATTGATTAAGTCATAAAGTTGATAATTGTGGGGCAGATGGCAAGAGAGGAAAAATATCTTCATGACTAAGCAAAACAGAATTACTAAACCGGTTTTTTTTTGTAAGTTCAGCTAGTTAGGTAAATTGTAGCTGTTATTTGCACACATAGGTAAACATTTACGTACCTTTTAACCTAAAATGCTTGTGATAAGGATCTAAGATATTTATAAAGATAAACTAAAATATCGAGTTGACACTGGGTCTGAACCAGGTGAACCTTTATTTAAAAACTATTCCTCATTGTTTTGGTAGATATTGCCATTAGATATTGAATCCTAATCCCTACTATATATTATAAATTCGAAACTAACTCTGTCTGTCTGTTCTGCTTTCACGCCTAAACCGCTGAACCGATCGTCATGAAATTTGACAGAGATATAGCCTGGGATATGGATAAGGACATAGGTTACTTTTTTACGCGATAACCGACATCGAGGCGGGCGGAGCCCCGGCCTAAAGCTAGTCATTCATAAGCGTGAAAGTTTGCATGTTACGATGTTTGTTACTCAATAACGCAAAAACAGCTGAACAGAATTGGATAACAATTGGCACACAGATGGTTTATAACCTGGATGAATTCGGAGTATACTTTTTATGCCGGTAGTATGTTCCCTGGGGAAAATTTCGTACAACCACGCGAGCTATGCCGCTACCAAAAGCTGCATGGTTTATTGATAAGTAAAACTTATTAATATTCCCTACAAATAGTTTTCGGCCATATAAATTGCTTATTCAAGAAATGAAAACATATTTTCTGTGAAAATATAAATTTAAATAAGGATACAGAGTGAATGCATGGTCGCCCACCCATCTTACTTACACAAGTATTGTGATAACCCTTTGACGATTTCCCTCTTACCCTCACGACATGAGCTGTAAATTATTGTATGCCAAGTAAATCCTACAAAGAGATAATGTCATCAATAATTGGGAAGAATTATGATCCAAAGGCCATTATTTCTGTATTAGTAGGTAATAGTACTAATGTAAAACAAGATGACATCACTGATAGTGTCACTGAAATCTTGAAGATTAACTGTCAGAAAATAATATTGTGTGCTTTTCCATACTTTGAGCACTTGTCAAGTAAGCAAAATCTTAATATACATATGCTAAATAACCATATGCATTTATTAGCTAATTGCTATAGTGACAAACTTATATTTTTTGACACCAACACTTTTGTTGAGAAATTAAAATCGACTAGGGATACTGCATATCTGCCTATTAGTTTTAGACGTCAAATAGCATGGCTATTAGCTTTTAATATAAACTCAGACATAAGTAGTATGTCGAAGTCTACTGTAATTAGCACCACAAAAATTAGTAATAATACTAATATTAAGGTGGTTAGTGATACCAATTTAAACTAGTCAGTAAGACAACAGAAGGTACCAGTAACATTGTTTTTAATCTCACCACCAACAAGGTATCTTCTGGCATTCAATTACTTAATTGTAAAAAGGGGGCTAAGCTGAATCCCTTGAAATTGTTTCATCAAAATATTCAAGGGTTTTCTTCCAAACAATTGGAAATTGAATTGTTTTTAGAAAAAACAATGTTTGATATTATTTGTATAACTGAACACTGGTTGAAAGATTATGAAATGTTAATTAATTATGAGAACTATAGTGTGGGCAGTTGTTTTAACCGAAAATCCATGCTTCGTGGAGGTTCACTGATCTTAATAAAAAAATGTATAAAATCTAAAACTCGTACAGACATAGTTAAACTATCAGTGGAACATAGCATTGAACTGTCCTGTGTTGAGCTCGATAAGCATTGTATAGTGTGCGTTTACAGACCTCCTAATTATCAAAACTACTCTATATTTGAGTCAGTAATGGAGGATGTTTTGGCGAAACTTGCAACTGGTAATAAATCAGTAATTATTTGTGGGGACTTTAATATTAATATTTTGGAAAATAATTCAAATAGTAGCAGATTGTTAAGCCTCTTCAAATCATTCAATCTTTCAAATGTGTTTTTGGAACCAACGCGAGTAACTACGGCTACTGCTACATGTATTGATAATGTTTTTTGTGACTGCGACTATTTAGATAAAGCCATTGTAAATTATCTCCCTTCTGATCACAGCGGTCAAACCGTTACTTTTGAGTCCAACACACCAATTCAAAAAGTACAGGTACAAACTAGACCAATAACATCGGGTAATTTAAATAAGTTTAATAGCACTTTAATTAGCAAGTTAAGTGTTCAGGGCCTAAATGTGAATAATGGTAATATTTTGTATAAAGAATTATTTTCATTAGTACAAACAGAGTTCAATCACTTTTTTAAGCAGAAATCTAAAACTATTTGCCCTAAATTTTTATTTAGTGACTGGGCAACTAAAGGCATCAGGAAAAGTAGAGAAAGATTATTTGAATTGTATGGCCTTAAGCCGTATATTAACACAGAAACTTTTACTAAGTATGTTGCTACTTACTCTAAAACTTTTAAAAATATCTGCAAAGTAGCTAAAGCTTCATTCATTAGCCACAAGGTTAAATCAGCAGATAATAAAATTAAGGCAGTTTGGAAAATTATAAACAATGAAACGAACCGAAGTAAAAGCCTTAATAATGATTACGCACTGAACACTTCCCGCGGTGTCATTAGCGATAACATCGATGTTGCTCAGAAATTTGCAACTTTCTTTACCAACATTCCTATTAAAACTACAGAAACTTTAAATTCTTCGCCTGCACTTGCTATAGATTTATTAAGAGGGAATGTTTCAGCCTGTCCCGTGGAATTCAAATTTAAACATATTAACCCTGTGGTCGTTGTAAAGACATTTAAGCAACTTAAGATCAAAATTACCGAAGATCTGTGGGGCATGTCTACTAAAGTATGTCAATCCATTATTGAGACAATTGCACCCTATTTGGCTTTAATATTTAATTTGTGTGTAGATCAAGGGGTGTTCCCGGATTTAATGAAGTATAGTAAAGTTATTCCACTCTTCAAATCTGGCGACAGCAAAGATACTAATAATTATAGACCCGTATCGATTTTGCCAGTTTTCAGCAAGGTGTTTGAAAAAGTTATGTTAAATCAAATGCTCAATCATTTTAATCGTAATAATATCCTACACGATCAACAGTATGGTTTCACCAGAGGACGTTGCACAACCGACGCCGGTGTCACCTTATTAAAACACATCTTCACCGCATGGGAAGAGGCGCAAGATGCAATAGGTATCTTTTGCGACCTATCCAAGGCGTTTGATTGCGTGAATCACGAAACACTTCTCTTGAAACTTGGGCATTACGGACTGGGTGAACTTGCGCTTAGCTTTGTAAAATCGTACTTGGATGATAGACTGCAGCAAGTTCAAATAAACGGTGTGAATTCCTTGGGCTTAAAAGTCAAAATGGGTGTACCGCAGGGCTCAATATTGGGTCCGTTCCTCTTTTTAGTATATATAAATGATTTACCTCATTTACTTAAAAACCGACTACAAATGGTGTTATTTGCTGATGACACATCACTGATTTTTAAAGTTAAGAGACATGCACAGGAGCTTGACGACGTAAATAACGCTATAGTTAAGGTCCATAATTGGTTTACTGCAAATAATTTGGTATTAAATGGAAAGAAAACTAAATGCATAAGATTCACGTTACCGAATGTTAGAAGTAGTGAATGTCACGTTGTATTGAATAAGGAGATTCTAGAATTCGTCGAACAGACGGTTTTCCTGGGGATCACGCTTGACTCAAGGCTACAGTGGGGTTCTCACTTAACATCACTTGCAGGGCGGCTAAGTTCTGCCGCTTACGCTGTTTGGAAGATCCGTCAATTAACAGACGTGGATACCGCGAGACTGGTCTATTTTAGTTACTTTCATAGCATCATGTCTTACGGTATTTTGCTATGGGGACGTGCTGCGGATATTGAGTCGATCTTTATTCTGCAAAAGAGGGCTGTCAGAGCCATCTACAACCTACGCAGACGCGAATCTCTTAGGGAACTGTTCAGAACAATTAACATCATGACGGTACCTTGTCAATATATCTTTGAAAACATTATGTATGTGCGTAAAAATCTACATCTTTTTAGTAAGATAAGTGACAGGCACAATTTTAACACTAGAAATAGGAACAAATTAGATCAACCACGTTTCCGATTGTCTAAAGTACACACTTCGTTTATGGGGTACTGTGTAAAATGTTATAATAAAATACCAGCCCATATTCTGGAACTAAATGAAAATAAATTTAAATTATGCATTAAACGCACACTATCTAGACAAGCATATTATAAGTTAGATGATTATATTGTTGATAAAAATGCTTGGCTTAATGCTGGTCCGACTCCACAGGCTCCTGGGCTTACTATTTAAAATTTTCATATTTGGAAGAGATGCGCCCCTTTTTTATGTTTTCTGACATTATGAACATTTCTGTTCCTATTATTTTTATTTTTTGACATTACGAATAAGTTTTTATTTTTACTGAATCAAGTATTGTTTATTAAAATTTCAAAAGATGTTAAATATTTTTCTTTCTTAATTTTATATAATTTAGAAGCATTTTGTTTAAACTTTGTAAATGTGAGTACCATGCATCCGTATAATAATTATGTTGTTTTGATGTACGTTGACTTGAAAAAGCGTGGCAGTCGAGAGTATGTCATGCTCACTTAAATGTCTCGCTGATGGTGGCGCGTGTGTTGGATCATTCGGTTCCCTACAAAATGGTTGAGCTGGATGGTGCTGATCCACGCGTCAAGTTCGTGAACGGGCGCCGTCGGTTGAGACTGGTCATCTCCTAACTTCCATGGCTTATTTTAAATCTTATATTTAGAATTGTTTTTTTTTTTTTACATGTTTCTCACATATAGAAGCAACAAGAATATTGTTCCCAAGATTTTGTAATACTTAACATGATTAAAAAGAGTGTCCATGGAGTTTCTTGCCCGTTCTTCTCCATAGAGATCTACGTTTTGGAATGGGCAACTAGCTTCAACTTTCCAACTGGTCGACTTTTTGACAATTCAAAAGTACCTTTAAATGGTCTAATTGAAATAAATGCTTTGAGTTTGAGTTTGAGTTTGAGCTGAATCATAAGTAGCTGATATACCTACTTAGGTAAATGTTGCATGTTCATGATGAAATCACGTTGAATCTGATTTGGTTTCGTTTCCTATTCCAATAAACTGATGGTTGTTAGACGGATTGAATCTACAAGTTTTTCCGGAAAACAGTATATAATAACAGGTGTTGTATTTTATTATGTTATTTACATACATACACTCAATCCTTCTAAAAAACAGTCAAACCCAGAATTTGGCTACGAGCTTGGCATTATCAGCAGCATCCATCAGCTCCTGTAGCGTGCAGCCAACAGGACACGGTGGAAAAGATATTAAGTGGTCCATTGTTTGTGGGATATCACCACACCACCCATAGGGATAGGCAGACGCTACAGAACGTCACCTGCTACGATCCTTACATACTCCTTTTGCCCCGTATATGTACGTTCACAGGTCTGGTCATACACGCAAGGCGGTTGGAAGTACTGCACACCTGACCTTTCTGAAGAACATCACCATAAGGTCACTATGTCCTCCTAGGGCGTCCCCGGTGTTACCACTTACATGATCTCATATGATGTTATTTAATGGCAAACAAGCCAACGGATTATCTTTCCTATAAGAAAAAGATAAGTGCCCATCCACCTCCTATGTTGGGATGCGTTACCATCCTACAGACAACGCTGAAATGTCTGATGTGCCTGTAATGACAGCTGGTACCAATAAACATCAGTGACATCGTCTGTCATTATCAATCTCCACTGCTAAGTCCATGAATACTGTTGTACGATACTAATATAATCCATGAGATACAATTACATGTGCCACCCACATCTAACAATATAGTTTGATATTAAAACCTCCGAGCATCGCGCCAGGTGAGCCGAACACCTAAACCATTTCTATATAAATATATTTTTATACCTCTTTATGTTATTTTGTTTCTTTTATAGCGCGCGCGAGTGTTGCCATATTTAAATTTTATTCGCCTTAATGTTGCCACACACACGACTCCTTGCAATCTCATACCTATAACATGGTAATCTTTATTTTGCTGCAACAATTTTGAAATTAAACTCTATCGCCTTTAACATAAGGTTGTGTTTGATATTTAGGATGGTTAAGATAGTGTGGTTTAGATACAGATGCTGGGGAAATAGAACCGATTTGGGAGCAATGTTTTTATTTAGAACGAGGCCGTTTGAATGTGGAAGGTAGGATGACCAACTTATACATATTCTGAGATGAGTTTCCTATTGTTATGTATTGGCATTTTGGAATTAATCGCTCAGTTTATTAGTGGGAAACCACAGCAATTATAAATATCACTGTGGGGAGTGTAGGGTAAGGAAGGTGCGTAACAGTTACACTGGTTACACAGGTTCAGATTAATCAAAAGTAAATAGGTATCACTGCCTTAATCTTAGGCATAGATAGGTAAAGCATGGCGGGGACAACATGGTTCTCAATTTTGAATTTTTAGGATTATTTTCTTGTATTATCAACTGATTCTTTGGACCACTTTTAGCTAAGCTAAAACCCACTCGCCGAGCGAGTAACTTTTTAACTGAGTATTTCTGTACCTACTTCGGGAATGACACTATTTCTATTCATAAGCGAGTGATGACAGCTTATTTGTGCTCTTACTGACTTTTTTAATTCCAGTAAAAACTAAACAACTTCTAAACTTTACAACCTGGTAGAGAGAACATAGCTCCAGTCTATCATACACTGCTATAGTCTTCTCACGACAGCCACTTCATTATTTAACATTTAATTCAGAACTTCTCAGAGGAATAATGTAATCCTAACTACTCTTAACATGGTTACCCGGCACTAAGGGGATGTTTGATATATTCCTACCTGTATGTTTTGATTTGCGCGCCAGTGGCCGCCGAGCCACAGAGCCACAGAGCCACCGAACCACCGAGCCACAGAGCCACCGAGCCACCAAGCCACGGGGTGGAATCAAACGCCGACCACAGCATGTTATCATTTGCCAAGCGACAACCCTCCGGCTGTTGACTGTCGCTTTGTTAGAACGTCAATAGAATCAAGGATGTCAATGTTTTGTTAGTTTTGATTGTGAGATCACAGAGATGCGGTATAATTTTTATTTGATTTAGTTTTATATTTGTAGAAATGTTGTGTTTTTCAGTTTTGTTGTTGTTGTTGTCGTTTATGCCTATTTCATTCGGGTTCATACATTAATAATATGCTTGAAAATCAATGAGGGTTTACAGAATATACTTATTAATGAAATAGTCACAATATTGAAATAAAGTACTCGTAAAAGTTTATCGTCAAGGAAACTGTTTTAATCTTTTGATATTAAGTTCAGCACGATTTCAATTTCATCTCTCAATTTTCAATAATCCGCATTCATTCGAACGCCTATCGACATAAAAATTTATTACGCTGGCAACAAAAAAAATAATTTTCAAATTATTCCAACCGCCCTAAAAATAAGTCATAAATTCCGCCATTCAATATTTAATACACAGAAAATCATTCGCAGTCGCGACCTTAGCTTTTATATTAAAAAGCATTACTTTTCCGATAGCAAATCTTATACAGGAACATACGCGATGATTGCCTGGTAACACTGGAGTTGGAATGTCAGCTTTAGCTGACAAATTTTAAAGTGTATTTTTCTTTGTATTTCAGAGAAGGAGGTTGGAATCTTAAAGAGGTTCGATTCGTAGAGAATTCTTTTAATAAGTCGAGATGATTTACGCGACGCCAAGCGCACTCGGTGCGGACTCCCCCTTAATTAGAGGAGGAAAAAATTCGCGAACACCTTCGTACGACGTGATGTCACACGGTAATTAGCTGCAACATTTGAATGCAGAGACTTTTTAAGACTGTTGTTGCCTTGGTGCTTGGTCCTTTTCGTTATTAGTGATTATGATAGAGATAGCGATAATGATTGATGGTGATTCGAAAAGAGATATTTCGCTTATGAGTGGGCAATTAAAAATACCTCAGTTTCTGAAGACAGAATTTTTAATTTGCTAGCCAATGTAAGCCTATGAAGTTATTTGCTTGAGTTCTATCACCCACCTCGTCAACGATCTGCTACTGACTTAAGTATGGCGTCGCGGTTGCCTAGGTCGTTAGATCTATTAGAATAGGATATTATTTAATGTCTATGATAATATTATGACTGCCTCGTTGGTGTAGTGGCCGCAAGTGCTACTGCTCAGCGTGAGGTCCTGGGTTCGATTCCCAGGTCGGGCAGAGTTATTGGGTTTTTCTATCAGGAATTTCTCAATAGCAGATCGGAGTCTGAATGTATGCCCCGTTGATGGCAATAGGCTCGCCCCTTATTACATATGACTCAAACATTACTAGCAAAATGTGGGTGTACTAGGTAGGTATAGCTGCACCTCTGCCATGCTCTTCGGGGAATACAGGCGTGATGTTATGTTATATTATTTAAAGTTGCTACAAATGGTTAGTAAATAATTTGTTACCAGACATTGGCAGATTAGTTGGCAAACATATTCCGATCTATGTCTCACTGTTCTACATTAATATCTGTATAAATAAACTAAAGTTCAAAAATCCGGGAAGTCTTTACAAAACAAGGTGATCACAATTAGTCGGTGCTACGAAGTGCGCGTCCGTTATTAGGCGTCGCTGTTGAATGGCGCGATTGGAAACAATTGTTGTACAGGGTGCTGCTATGGTGATGATAAGATTTTACATGTATTTTATAAAGAATCAGAATCAGAATCTTTATTTGTTAAACATAGGTATTTACTTAATGGTTTTAGGTTAACATATTTGAGCGCTGTTTTGCCGCGAAGGGATACAAATATTAATTAAAATGTAATTAAAGAATTAAAATAGATACTTAAAAAAAACTAAATAAAACAAAAAAGAAAGAACGGTAAAGTTTGTTAATGAAGGATACGTTTATTTAGTTAGTTTAAATATTCTTCGCAAGGTTTATACGACAGGAAAAAACAGCGAGATTTTCCATTATCAAATCGTTCTACCTAGGCTTCTCCCAATTGTCGGGGTTGGCTTCCAGTCTAACCAGATGCAGCTTAATACCAGTATTTTAAATGAAGCGACTGACTATCTGATCTCCACAACCCGGTACTTATACGATATCCCTTAGTCAGGCTGGTTGTCAGACTTCCGGGCTTCTGACACCCCGTAACGACTGTCAAAGATCCAAGGATGACAGCCGGGGCCAAAGACTTAACGTGCTATCCGAGGCATGGAGAGGCGTCCATGTGTAATGGACCAGATTTTTCTATTTTTAACCGACTTCAAAAACGAGTAGGTTATCAATTCAGTGTGTTTTTTTATATGTATGAACTCCGTCATATATAGACGGATTTGCAAAATTCTGTTTTTGTTCGAAAGGGGTTTATTTCGAAATGGTCCTATTTAAATTTAATATAGATCTGATGATGAGTATCGGAGACAGAGAACGGAACTCTTCAGAAAATAATAGCAAATCAACCGCCATCGCTGCTATAGCAAAAATATGCATTGTTTTGAGTTGATTGACTTTGAGAATACCCCAAAGATGATGAAATTTTGAATTAGTGTGGGGTAGGTACTATAGCTAAAAAGTTAAAAATAAAACTTTTTCCTAAAAAAAAAAACAAACAAACCGACTTTGGAAAAAGTTATTATGATATAAGGGAAAAACTACGCGGTAACACTGACAGACAACAAAAGCGATTTTATTTCATAACAGGTACCTATGTTAAGAATGGTGTATAATTAATGTGTGTACCTACATGGCACACAAATTAAAACACTGAGAAACAACATATGCTAAGTTTTGATTCTTGCTCTTTTAGCCCTTTCATGAATGCCCTCAAATCAACCAAAAGCGGATATCGTCAAAGTCGCGGGAAACACCTGGATGAGAAGCGCACGATACCGGGAAGTTTGGCAGAAGAAAGGGGAGGCCATACCCAGCAGTTGGTGATCCTGGGGTGAAGTGATGATGATGATGGTACCCTTAAATCTTACCACTTAAGTAATTGTACAATACTGGGAATGAACTCCCTAACCCTTTTTACAAAGCCCAGATAAATGATAATATTATTCATATTACTTAATACAATAAAATAATATTACTTTGCACAATTTAATGTCACAATTCCGAGCGTCCCGTATAACGCGCCCTCCATCTGAGCATATTTTCATAAATGCAAACATTCACAAAGAATTTCCTTCCAAAGCTCATAAATATTGCCCACTTTTACTACCTCCACTCAACCGACACCGTTTTAAAAACGACCTTAGAACATCGACCACAGAGTTGCATTTCCATTGGTAAATAAACTCATAAGCGCGTTTTAAACCGGATCACAAGAGGGCAGATTAAAGATTAATCCGAATATCCAATAAATATCAGAATGGATTCATTCTGGAATTGGAATCGAAGAATTGGAACTTATTCCAATTCCATTTTGTAGATGAGATGTTTTTTTCGAGTATGAGTTATAGGTTGACCAGTTAGATTTAGTGCGCACTTACTGAACGCACTTTTTTACCGTGTTTTCATACTAATGGAAAAGGATAAGGTGTTTTGCGATTTTGTTAATTTTCTTAATTGACTTTCTTGATTGGTAAAGGGCTAGAGTTTTTGTGTTCTTTTTATTCTAATTGGTGAAATTGGACTTGATTTTTGTGAGAATTTATGTTAACTGACGATCAAATCAACATCTACTGCGTTTGTGTCAGTATTGCAATATACATTTAAAGGCTAACAGTTAATTATTATGCCTTCTAATTAGAATGGTTACATCCGACTGAATGAAAATCAACATAAAAGTCTTGCCACCAAAAATTGTCAACCGTGCGTCAACTGCTGTGGTTGGTTTACTTAATTATCAACAGCCAGGATCACTTGCCTTCTGTTTAATTTTAACTCGTTGATAATTATCGTTCCAGAAACCAGGTGTTTTTTTTTTGAGGATGGGATATCATCAAATGTTTTCTGACGCTCTGGAAGGAGCGGGAGAGAGCGTGTCAGACTTTTACTGACTAAATCCCACCCGTGTTTCTTCAGTTGCCTGTGTGCCAGGGGCCACGGTATCTCTTTCGAATAACCCGTACCCCTGGCAGGCATCGGCCGTTGCGGACCTCACCAGTCGGTGCTGAAATTAATATCTTTGAGGCGCGCGTGGAACACAACGCGCCGTCGACTCGGGCTTGGTCCTTACCGGACAGCGAGCTACCCATTACTCGCCGTCAGCAAGCCCGCGCCTATGGTGGCCGGGAATCAGCCTGGGATTCCCAACGCCCAGGGCGTCTCCTGCGGTGACTAGGGCCGTGAGGATGCATAGATTGCCTCTCCCTCACGTGCGCCGCCTCCCTCTTCGCGAGCATTACTACTTCAAAGAAGGAGGTGTGGGCTACCCATACACTTTCGCTCCGTACCATGGCCTGGACCAGGGCTTGACGCAAGAGGTCACCGCTGCTGGTCGCCTCCACGAGGACACGGCGGTGCTCTGCCCAAGCCGGGCAGACCTCCACCGTATGCTCCATCGTGTCCTCTGGCGATCTACGCAGTGGTTAACACCCGGGCATTTCCTTCCGCCTTATCCGAAACAGGAACCTCCCGAAACAGCTGTGTCCGGTAAGGACCTGCGTCAGGCGGAAGGTGAGAATGCCGTGGCGCCTCTCAATCATCTACTCCTCAAAGAGGGGAATTACCGCCGCAATTGTGGAGTGCCTAACAAACCGGGTGTTAGACTCTGTTTTTATTGAAAACTATGACGTCAATCAATGCTGCCTCCATGAACGTTTACCCGGCTGTCCTAGATAGTCCATGTTTAGCAACAAATTAACAGTGTCCCATGATGGGCAGCACAACGCACAGCGCTCACCGCATCATCGTGCGATCCCTCTCGTTGTCCGGCGCCGCATGAACTGCGCTAAGTGTGAAAGTTCGCGCCGCTAATGACCGCCGACTGTCGCTAACTGCCTGTTTTGCGCTAATCTACACATAAACCTACACTATTGTCAAGACTAGTCGGCGTAGGGAGGTGTGCACGTGGCTTTGAAGAGGTTTTTAGTCTGTTTTGATAAATAAATGTATGCAATATATGTTTACTAATGCTCGGTTCCTATAAAAAACGGATCGTTTTGTTTACCAATGGTAGTATTTTTTTAAACAGTTTTTTTAACATTCAGAAGCCCGAAAGTCAGACAACCAGTCTTACCAAGGGGTATCGTATTACCCAGTAACTGGCTTGTAGAGATCAGATAGGCAGGCACACCATGTAAAATACTGGTATTCAGCTGCATCTGGTTAGACTGGAAGCCAACCCCAACATAGTTGGGAAAAGGATAGGCAGATGATGATGATTGTCCATAAGTAGCTACTTGGTATACCTGAGGATATGTGTGACTTTTGGGGGGTTTTTCAGTCTGTTTGTAATGTAAATGTTTTAGATAACCATATGATTTGACGACAGGTTTCCTGGTCAAAATGATTGACTTCCAGAGACAAATACCTATACATGCTCTTGTATTTGTTTCTGTTGCATTTATGAAAACGTTTTCTATGCTGTTGCTTGTCAGCACATACCTAGTTGAAAACTAAAAATAATGATTTTTAATATTGTAGAGTTAATTAGTTCTAGGGAGGAACGTACTAAGATTCTTCTTTAGACTAGTTACCTGTCCTTCATAGACACTTTCGATTATATCGGTTAAGTACCGCGCGGCCCCTTTAAGGGGCCATTACAATAGAAAATTAATTGTGTCTCATTAGCCGGTAGTTGACAGGTGTTTTTGTAAGGATAAAAAATAAACACAAAAATAAGCTAGTATGAATTATGATAATTATGATATGTGTACAATTGTTTGGTGTTTCTATATTGAGTCAGCCGACCATAACAGTGAACATCCCTTTGACAGTCTGTTCGCTATTATTTATGTCGTTCTGCCTTTCAGAAATCGGATGTAAGTCAATTTCCTCTTTAGTCGATTAGTATCACCAAGTCCCCTCACTAGCGTCGCAATAAACCTCGCTGACCGCGGTCAACTCCAGACATTACGTTTATTCCTCTCTCTTACGATTTACAATGACTGTTCGCTCCACAGTCCACAACTCAGCTCATTTATATAAGAGGTTATGATATGCCCGTTAGACGACACTGTCGTTTGAGAATAGTTTAATTGTTATAACTTGATTGAACTTGGAGTAGGTTTTAAATAGTCTGTGATTGATTGAGGTCTTAAACAGTCTTCAGTATGGAAGTAATTAGTGCTGTCAATTAGTAAGAAATGTCAGTTGGGTTTGAAGAGTTGTTCAGGCAAGACGATTTGAATTATCATTAGCCTCATCATCTTGAAACGTCGAACTTTTAAAATAAAGATGAAAATTTAATGACACTACAAAGCACGTCCGTCAGCAAATATAGTCATGATTCCAGATACTGGAGATGATTGGTGTTGATAAGCGATGGGCTCTGGGTTTGCATTCCCATAACAAATAAAGTATAATCTACGATACTTAGGTGCCCAAGGGTCATGGGCGTAGCTGGGGGGGGGGGGGGCAGGGTTTGGCAATTTTCTGGCTATGTCAGTTACCTTGGTCCTCCTACTGATCTCTTATAATTTCTGATTCGATCGGGTAGACAAACTCAATCATAGCCCCCTCAAATGCCCTTTGATTGACTTACAGCCTTCTTATGAGGCCCATTGTAAACGACCACGTTTCAGTGCCATAGGTCATCACTAGCACCGCGTCCTGGCCAAAAACTTTCATCTTGAACACTGCGGTAGGAAGATATTGCGTAGCTTCCCGAAAGTTCCACAGCCAAGTCGGATTCGACGATTGACCTCTTTCTAAGAGTTGGACCTACTTAACTGGACAGTTTGTCCTAGATAAACATAATCGTCCACTACTTCGAGTGTAGAGTTTCTTATCATGAGAGTGGTTGTGACATGGGCATTAGACATTACATTCGTTTTGCCCTTGTTCATTTTCAGACCCACACTATTGGAGGCTCTACTGAGGTCATCGAACATTGTACTGAGGTCCTTCATAGTCGCAGCCATGACTACTATATCATCGGCAAACCGAAGGTGAGTAATGTATTCGCCATTGATGTTGATGCCAACTCCTCTCCAGTCCAGAAGTCCAGTGAAGCGATAAACAGTTTCGGAGAGATAATGTCTCGCTGTCTCACCCCTCGCTGCAGAAGGCTAGGTTTCGCTGTCCGGTCCTAGAGTCGGACTGATATAGTGGCGTTTTCATACAACCACTTCAGCACCTCGATGTACCGATAGTCAATCTGGCACCGTTAGAGAGACGACAGTCCCAGTTTCGATCGAATCGAAAGCTTTTTCGTAGTCCACGAACGCTAAGCTGACAGGCAGGTTAGATAAGATAAGAAAATGTTTATCAAACTCAAACTCAAAGCATTTATTTCAAATAAACCAATTAAAGGCACTTTTGAATTGTCAAGGTCGGTGAGGTAGAAAGATGAAGCTAGTTGCCCATTCCAAAGCGTAGGTACCTATGGAGAAGAACGGGCAAGAAACTCCATGGACACTCTTTTAAAATCATGATATTATTACAAACAGTTGGTTACATCATTATGTTGAAATTGTCAATGTGAGAACGATGTAAAAAGACGTGCACATTAAAAGCGTCCGTAATTAAAACAAAAATAAATTAACAATTTAGAAATTAAAATAAGCCGTGGGAGCTAAGAGATGACCAGTCCCTACTGGCGGCGCCCGTTCACGAACATGACGTATGGATCAGCACCATTCAGCTCAACCATTTTGAAGGGAACTTAATGATCCAACACACACGCCACCACCAGCGAGACATTTGAGTGAGCATGACATACTCTCAGCTGCCAGGGCACATTCAAGTCAATGAAAGACGTACCCTGTAAATGTTAGCTATATAGTAAGGACATAGTGCTCACACGTATGCTATGCAATTATACAATACTAAAAGGTTGAATTTATACAATGCAAATGTATCTAGCTTTTACAGTCTTCAGCAGCTCCAACAATGTTTACAAATGCTATTCAATTTAGTTTAAGGTACCTTGTGGAGCAGGACAAGCAACGTTTAGCCAAGCATTTTTGTCAGCGATGTAATCCCCCAACTTATAATAAGCATGGCTGCATAGTGTGCGTTTTATACAAGATTTAAATTTCGTTTCATTCAATTGGAGTATGTGGGGAGGTATTTTATTGTAACATTTTAAACAGTACCCCATGAAGGATGAATCTACTTTAGCCAGTCTGAAGCCTGGTTGAACTAATTGGTCCCTATTTCTAGTCCTAATGGTGTGTCTTTCACCTCTTTTACTGAAAAGATTTAGATTTTTCCTGACGTACATGATGTTCTCATAGATATATTGACAAGGTACCGTCATGATATTAATAACTTTGAACAGTTCTCTTAGAGAATCCCGCCTACGGAGGCCATATATTGCTCTAATGGCTCTTTTCTGCAGAATAAAAATAGACTCGATATCTGCAGCCCGTCCCCATAGTAAAATACCGTAAGACATGATACTATGAAAGTAACTGAAATAGACTAGCCTCGCGGTTTCTACATTTGTGAATTGACGGATTTTTCTCACAGCATAAGCTGCTGAACTTAGCCGTCCTGCAAGAGCTGTTAAATGAGGACTCCACTGTAGCCTTGAGTCGAGCGTGATCCCTAGGAAAACAGTTTGATCGACGAATTCTAGTTTCTCTTTATTCAATACTATGTCACAGTCAGTACTTTTGACATTTGGTAAAGCAAATCTTATGCATTTCGTTTTTTTGCCATTTAATACTAAATTATTAGCAGTGAACCAATTCTGTATCAGCAGTAGGGCGTTATTTACGTCGTCAAGATTTGATGCACGTCTATTTATTTTAAAAATTAAAGATGTATCGTCAGCAAATAACACCATTTGTGGTTGTTTTTTTAATAAATGGGGTAGATCATTAATATATACTAAAAAGAGGAAAGGACCTAATATTGAGCCTTGTGGAACACCCATTTTTATTTTTAAACCAATTGAATTGACACCATTTATATGAACTTTTTGCTGTCTATCACTTAAATAAGATTTTACTAGACTGAGCGCAAGTTTACCTAGTCCGTAATGCTCAAGTTTTAAGAGCAAGGTTTCGTGATTAACGCAATCAAATGCCTTGGAGAGGTCACAAAATATTCCAATGGCATCCTGGGCCTCCTCCCAAGCTGTAAATATGTGTTTTAACAAGGTAACACCGGCGTCAGTTGTACAACGTCCTTTGGTGAAGCCATATTGCTGACCGTGTAAGATTTTGTTGGTGTTAAAATGATTAAGCATTTGATTAAGCATTATCTTTTCGAACACCTTGCTGAATACCGGCAGCACGGACACTGGTCTATAATTATTGGCGTCTTTGCTGTCCCCAGTTTTGAATAGTGGTATAACCTTACTATATTTCATTAAATCCGGGAAGACTCCTTGATCCACACACAAATTAAATATTAAAGCTAAGTATGGTGCTATGGTCTCGATTATGGATGTACAAACTTTTATAGACATTCCCCATAGATCTTCGGTCAATTTGATTTTGATTTGCCGAAAAGATTTTAAGACTATCATAGGGTTTATGTGCTTAAATTGAAATTCAACCGGGCAGCCTGGAACGTTCGCTCTTAATAAATCAATTGAGACATCGGGGGACGAATTTAAAGCTTCCGTCGTTTTAGATGGTATATTAGTAAAGAATTTCACAAATTCTTGAGCTACTTCTATGTTAGAGTTTATGGCACCACGCGAAGTCTCCAATGTATAATGCGTATTACGTATTTTTTTCGAACTAGTTTCTTTATTTATAACTTTCCAAACTGTTTTTATTTTATTCTCTGCTGATTTGATCTTGTTGCTAATGTACAAGGCTTTAGCTAACTTGCAGGTATTTCTAAAAATTTTGGAATATGTAGCAACATACTTGTTGAAAGTTTCGGTGTTAATGTAAGGCTTAAGGCCATACAGCTCGAACAGTCTATCCCTACTTATCCTAATACCTCTAGTAGCCCAGTCACTAAATACAAAATGTGGGCAAATATTTTTTGTTTTCTTTTCTAAAGTTTTACTAAATTCGGTGTGCACTACTGAGAAGAAATCCTCATACAATTTATTTGCATCGCCCATATTATTAATGCTCAGAACATTTAACTTATTGTATAGGGTACTTTTGAATTTATTTAATTTGCCCGTCGTTATTGGTCTAAATTGTATTTGCACTTTTTGCAAAGGTGTTCTAAACCTAAATTTTACCGTTTGTCCACTATGATCAGACGGCAGATAATTTACGATAGCTTTCTCTACATATTCACAATCGCAGAAAATATTATCGATACAAGTAGCGGAAGTTGGAGTTACTCTAGTCGGTTCTGTAAAAACATTCGATAAATTGAAAGATTTAAAAAGGCTTAGTAATCTACTGCTATTTGAATTATGTTCCAAAATATTGATATTAAAATCACCACAGATAATTGCGGCTTTATTACTGGAAGCAAGTTTCGCTAGGGCATCTTCCATTATTGACTCAAATAAAGAAAAGTTCTGATAATTAAATTATTTTGCCAAAAACAGTGCTTCATCATTTCAGCCGAAAGACGTCCACTGCTGGACATAGGCCTCCTCCAAGCTCCACCACTTCGACCGGTTCTGTGCTTCCCGCATCCAGCGGACTCCTGCGGCTCTCACAAGGTCACCAGTCCACATAAAACAGTGCTTTACAATTCCTTAAAGTCTACATTAGTACGTAGGTTTACAAGGAAAAAAAAAAACTACTCTTCGGTCTTCTGTCAAATCTGCCGCAGCGTATGAATGTGGTCAACGGTGCTAAAGCCTTTACGGAATCCAGCTTTTTCGGGAGGCTGGAAATCGTCAAATCTTCGTGCGAGACGGTTTGAGATGACTCTTGAAAACAATTTGTAAACATGGCTCAGAAGTGAGATAGGCTTAATATTCCAAGCAGAGTATTGTCACCCTTCATAAAGAAGAGTTGGTACTTTTCTTCAAGACGTGCAACGCCACACCTCTGTTCCATATCCGTGGCGATTTGTCTTCGAGTATGACGGAATCGAACAGCATCTGAAGGGTCTTAAGAACGGGTTTTCCAGCGGCCCTAAGAAGTTAGGCTGTGATTACGTCATCGTCCAGTGCCTTGTTGTTTTTAAGCTGTTTCAGGGCTATCCTAATCTCGTACAAGTAGACATCCAGATGCCTGCGGCGTAGTAGAATTTATTTTGTTCTTTTCTTTACAATTTTATAAATATATTATTTATTTTGGATTTCGTTATGAGACGTTCAACTTAACTAAGGTTCAGAAACACGCCACATGGTGAAAACGAGAATGAATGGGGCAGGGTAGTGCCCCCGCCAAGACAAGCCAAAAACAAAAAGTAGGGGTACTACCTACCTTTTCTTGAAGCGTGTTTTATTTGTCTAGCTTTTATAACTTACTGACTCACTTATCAAAACCTCAAGGGCACGTCTTACGGATAATAGGTCAGTTTGTATTGACCTATTATCCGTAAGACGTGCCCTTGAGGTTTTTGCGGTGATATTGTTATCACCGCAATTTTTTTTCGAAATAGAGCACCGTACAAAAATAAATGAAATCCCACCCAAACTTTTCAAGTAAAGTAGGTTGCCAAGACTTAAATAACGTTTTCACTGTTAAAAGTAATAAGATCTAATGTAGAGCCAAGCCCAAGTTACATCTTGGTCAAAACATATAGCTTGGCCGTCCCATTGAACTATAGCATGATATTACTGACTTAATGTCTTACCATAAGCCCATATAAGTGTCTGTGCCGCAAAACGGCCAGGCTGTAAATTTTAACCAAGTTAAAAGAGTTGTAGAGTTAGGCCTTGTAGGTCGCGTAACAGCCGAGCCGTACGTTTTGACTAAGAGCTTGGATCGTAATTAGATATCAATACTTTTTAACAGTAAAAACGTTATTTAACTCTTGGCAACCTACTTTACATGAAATAGTTTTGGTGGAAACATTTATTAGGTACTAGGCATAATTTATGATCTCTCATTAAATGACTGGTAAATTCAGCTAGACAGCTGCCCCCCCTAGACAAAATCCTTAGCTATTCCCATGCCAAGGGCTGGAAGAAACTCCAGTTTCAGGCAACGTTTTTATTCGAATACAACATACTTTGGTCTAACAGACTACGATAGTCTGTTCATTTAATTTCATTAGTTGGGTACAGAACGATATCGTTGCTTGTCATATCGTTCTTCACTCATTGGAAGATAAGAGTTTAGTATTCCCCATCATTGAAGGAATCTAAAAGCCAACTAAATCTCTTCTACAACATGCTTTCCCATATTTTTCTTACTAAGTGTCAGTACATTAGAGTCAAGTGTCAAGTGGCAGTCGACCGCGGCACTAAATCTGCCATTAAGTGACACTTAGCCCCCGGAGCGGGACGCGGGGGGAAGGGGGGGGGGGGGTAGAGCAAATAAATTAAATTAGCAACCCCTTAGAACGTGGTGATGTTTGCTCGATCTAATTAACTGAGCTGGTATGGTTCCTGGAGTGGTGTGATGATGAGAGGATTCCCATGTTTACAAAATGTTTTTATGAACATAAGTGTGAGTTACATTGCGGCATGATTTCTTGCAACTAAACAATTACACAGTAGTATTATTAGACACCGTTCTCCAAACACATCCACATTTAATGTTAGTTACCAAGCAAGTAACACACGGTTTCTGATAGGCGAAAATAGTGCCAAACTTATGCCTGACTGAAATAAAAACTGCCAAATAATTTGAGATGAGAATTGACATTATTACACAGTTTAATTATTAGAACATACTTTCAGAAACAAGGTTATGTGATAGTTTTAAGTTATGTGTTCATAGTATAAACAGTAACATAGTTGCTTACGAAGCACTTCTTTAGTAGACCTAATAAGGATGGTTGTCCTTATTAGGTCTACTGAAGAAGTTATTCTTCTAAATGGGAGGCATAAATAAAAATCCCATTGAAACTAAATTACCTTGTGGAGTGTTCTCGTGCCAAAAATACACTTATGGTGTTATATTAGTGTTCGCTATGTTTGTGCTACATGGTAGTGTGTGTGGGGGGGGGGGTCAAATTAGTGAATATTGTAGCGTTCGGAGACAACGGAAGTACGCTGGGTTAAAAGCCAATCGTGTAGAGCTCGGAATATGTAGAGGCTGCTGTTTTGTAATTTCATCTTCCGGTGAAATCGTTGTGTATCTTATTATTAAGTTTTTCTCATAAAGTGATTATGAGTGATAATGTTTAAGGAAATAAAGTATTTCAAGCCGAAAGAAAATGACGCGCGACGCAATCAATAAATAAATTGAAAATCGCAAAATATCAAATTACTCGTAATTGTATCTATTGAACACTAGACACTAGACATTTTTACTTTAATTATAGTAAATCCATGTTCAGTTACACCATCACTAATTATCAGAAATGTTACCGGGACATCTTAATGGGACAGCCCACCCCATGGGTTGTTCCCTGTTGCCTTGTCGCAAAAAAGATATTTCTGGCCAAGGAGATATGACTACCTTAATAAATATGACCCTTTAGTTTAGAAATATAATACATTCTGCCTCTACATATCTGAGAGCCTCTGAGATCAGACCTTGTTTTATCGGTTTTTTGACGCGTTGCGTTTTTTGAAAATTGGCACTTTGCACCCCAACTTTTCCCACTGGAAACCAGTGAACATCTCACACGTGTGAGGCAACATTGGAAGTAGTCTAGGCTTAAGTTACGAGGGAAGTTCTACAATATTCAATACTCTACATAAAAGCAAACGCGTCGATCTCAACTCGCGACAAATTGCGATTTACGAGGCGCGCGTTTTAGCCGCACGTCTAGCAGGCGCCCGCGGTCACCCGCGCGGCTTGTTATACCGAGCCGCGTTGGAAGGCTTCCACGCTAAGTGTGTGCCCGGCATAACCATAAGTTAGCGCGTAATTGGCTGATTGATATAAAGTATGGTCTAAAAATCTGGAATGTTTGGATAGATGTGTGGTTACGAAAGGATAATTGTCGCCAAAAATGTGGTCGTGAATGTTAAGTGGTTGTATGTACTGCGGAAATAATATTACCAAGGCTTTAAGGACTTTTGTGCCATGATGCATATCAAAACAATAGGTATGTCCTTCCCACTCAAATGAGGAGAAGTTTTGAGGCCATCGGTTTTGGATAGCGTACCTCCCGCTAGTCAATTGTAAACAAGTTATTTAAATGTTAACAACTAATCAACCAACCTACCATGATTCGTCACAATATTATTTCATCAATTAATCTGGAATAAGAATTAAACAGTTTATTGCAATGGATGTGCTATTATTTTGTTACCAATAGCTGCAACATATATATTCTGGGCACCAATAGAAGCCTTAATATCCCAAAAATTCAAAAATGCTAGCTAAATCAATTAAAAAGTATTTGATAGTTTATTGAATACTGCAAAAAAACTTCATCATCATTCATCATTTCAGCCGAAAGACGTCCACTGCTGGACATAGGCCTCCCCCAAGCTTCGCCACTTCGATCGGTTCTGTGCTTCCCGCATCCAGCGGACTCCTGCGGCCCTCACAAGGTCATCAGTCCACCTTGTGGGAGGCCTTCCAACTTTACGTCTTCCGGTGCGCGGTCGCCACTCCAGAACTTTTCGACCCCATCGGCTATCTGTTCTGCGTGCAATGTGCGGCTGCCCACTGCCACTTAAGTTTGGCAATTCTTCGGGCTATGTCAGTTACCTTGGTTCTCCTACGGATCTCCTCATTCCTGATTCGATCACGCAGGGAAACTCCAAGCATAGCCCTCTCCATTGCCCTTTGGGTGACTTTAAACCTTCTTATGAGGCCCATTGTGAGCGACCACGTTTCGGTTCCATATGTTATCACTGGCAACACACACTGGTCGAAGACTTTCGTCTTGAGACACTGGGGTATGTGGGACGAGAAGATATTGCGAAAAAACTTACTTTTCATTTATTGTACTTAGTAAAATAACAGTAATTAAAAAAGACGCAAAAAAAGCCATTGCCATTTGCAACCAGGAGTGTACAGTCCATAGCAGGACATTGTCTCCTTCCAAAATGAAACACCAATGTTCTCAACAATAGATTGTGATATAAGTTCTCCGCAATATCTTACCTTTCATCATGAGTCAGACCCAGAAGAAACACTGGTAATGTTTCCAAAAAAATAAAACTCGAAACATAAACAACCTTACTGGCAACATTATAGGGAAAATATACACATTATTTAAAACACCCTAATTTATAGTCAAAACGAAATGAGACGATAATAATTTAGAAATCAATAAATATAAACAATTTTTTTGAAAACTTTTTTAATAGAAAACTTCTGAGTCTTAAGTTTCATTTGCTCGGGGGTCTGTGAGGTGTATGGGAGGGGGTGCGGGGGTGTGTTGTCGACAATTTATTGTTTTTAATTCAGGTGGCGGCGATACGGAGGCGCGCAATCACTCGATACGCCATCAAATAAATGTTTAGCTATTGCACTGTGGCTAGGGATGGGGCAAGTGTCGATAGTTTCAAAGAAGGAAGGAAGGGAAAAGGGCAAGAAGGGGGAAGTGTCATATACCGTTTTGGTTTCATATGACACTAATGCTACGTCACGCTCACGCTACGATAGCAATGGTAATGCAATTGTAATTTTACGCTATGGCTATCCTACACTAAAACTCGGTACACCAACGGCAATGCTGCGAAAATGTTACGAAATCGCTACGACAACGCTACGGACACGCTCCACAAACGCTACGAAAATGCTACGACATCGCTACGACAACGCTATGGGCACGCAATGAAAATGTTACGACGACTCTACGGACACGCTACGAAAATGCTACAGGCACGCTACGAAAAGGCTACGATGTCGTTACGACAGCGTCAATAATTTGTCAACGCTATAATTTTCGTATAAATCATTTCTTAAAATGAAACGCCTGATCTAAATATGAATAATGTATTTGCAAATAATGTTGAAAACGAATAAAGGTGTTATTAACACGACATATTTGAATACAGTAAATTATACTGTATGCATAAAAATTATCATAAATCAATGAGAATTATAATTTATACAAAGTTAGGAATATCATCTTTTAAAATCCTATGAAACAGTATTCCAAACATGGAGAAATAAAAAGACATATTTAGAATTTCAGATCACAAAGTCAACATCATTCTCAACTTTTCTTATAGTAGCTTTTTTTGTAGCAGCCTGCTTAAATTCATAATATCGACAGAGCAAATCGATGTTTCCCCGCCACATCCCTGTTCCCACCTCGCACCGTTCGTTAACTGGGCAAGTTTTCCAATAGATGGCGGCACCTGCGCCATGTTTATTGTGTGCCGGATTACGATTCATTAACAACGACTAATTCCCTGTGGCGTGGCGGCGGCGGCATGGCGGTGTGGTGGTGAGCGAGTCAGCACACTTTGAGGGTTGTTAAGGTTTGAAGAAATGTGGTTTGGGGATTTTGAATAGGGCAGGTTGACCAAATAAACCTACACTAGCTACGAGCTTGGGCACGCCACGATAGCGGCGGTAAGTCCCCTCTTTGAGGAGTGGCTTGAGAAGTGGCATGGCGTCCTCACCTTCCGCCTGACGCAGCTCCTCACCGGACACGGTTGTTTCGGGAGGTTCCTGTTTCAAATAAGGCGGGAGGAAACGCCCGGGTGTTTCCACTGCGAAGATCGCCCTGAGGACACGGTGGAGCATACGGTGGAGGTCTGCCCGGCTTGGGCGGAGCACCGCCGTGTCCTTGTAGAGGCGATAGGCGGCGGCGGCGGTCTCTCGCGTTCGGCCCTGGTCCAGCTGGTCCGCTATATGTATCTAGTGTTTGTATGATGTGTTGTGGGAAGACAATGACCTAAGGAACTCTTTAAATTTATTTATTGAAATGATTTTGAAATTACCTTTATTCATATACTTGTTACGAGGGAAAAACGTTGGTTTAGGTACACTTTGTGGCATAATTATTATTATTTAGAAACCGACAAAATATCTCGGATTTTGTGTATGTATAAAACAATAATCAGGATCATTACGACTCTGTGGTGAAAATTATGAAATAAGACCAAATAGGTATTATTTTGAAAAACAAAACTTTAGTCGAAGTAAGTTAGTAAGTTTCGTCCACAAATATTATTTGGTAAAATAACATATCTGCTGGACACTAGACTTGATAATATATATAAATGACTTAATAATTATAAACAAACAAAATATTAAAATCAGTTATTTTATCAGTCACCGGACACTTTAATTTCCAGTTACATTGTGCTAATATGTGTGTAAAGTAACAGTGATCAGCAAACTGATGTTTTAAATGCCTTCCGATTTCCAATTTGATTTTCAAGAGTGATGCATCGGTACGCGTAGACTTGCAGGGGTCAACTGATCCCACTCATATCAAACTAAAAGCAATATTAATCTATTAAAAATTAAATTCCAGCTTTACATCTACAAAAACGACTTGAAAATAATTGAATATCATTGAAACACAATTGAATTATCCATTTCATTAATCTGTTTACAAAACTGTGAGTAAATGGTGCGTTATAATTACATTGAACGACAATGGATATATCCTCTAACTTTTAACACGGGAGGGTTGCGGAACCCTAAATAATGGTATTATACAGAACCCAGGGGTTCGGCTGATTTAATTTGAGTTTGTTTAGTGTTGCTGCGATTGATTCTACTTCGTTTTGTGAGATTAAATATTAAATGGAGTATGGTATTTGAAGGGTAGTTGGTTGGAAATAATTTTAAAAGTATTTATTAGATGCACTAAATGGTTGAAGTATCTATTACAATATAAGCAATATTTAATAAGCATTGTTTATGGAATATCAGTAGGATTAGGTAAGCAGTCCTGTATTATTTGGTTATCAGCTATGCATGAGGGGTACCCAATTAATGAAGTACTTGAGAAGACTTCCAGCCGTTATTATAATAATTCCCAGCTGACTTATTTTCCTCAAACGGAGACAAATGCAGTACATGATGCATTTAGGTACACTGGATGAATATTTATTGTTTCCTTCTCTATGTTAGTTCGTCGAACTCGACGTTTTATGTTTAATTGTCTATAATTTTATAAACTAACAACTTTTTTTAAATTATACGTTTAAATGTTTAGCTAAACAGACCCTAATCATAACATGACTACAAGCAACATTTATAAATAAGAGATAAAAGGGTGTTAAAAGAAATTATGGGAAGCTGAGGTCTGTCTTTATCTTCAACTGAACTCGATCACAAAGGAGTAAGTAGGTTTTTCTTATGAATCGAGTAGGTACATATTTGAGAAAAACTGTTTTAAGATAAACGCTTGTGTGTAAGTGTTTGAGTGTACGAGTATTGTGCCATCTGCAAATCCGTCGACACTCGTGAATAGATTTCTTTAAACACAACTAAAACCATAAATATTTGCTAAAATAGTGATAGTGTGGTTTCAGCGTAACGGATTCAAAAAACCATACAAAGTATTGCATTAAATGCTTGCTCCAAAACAAGGGCGAAATAGGTTGGCTCCTTGGGGGATAGCGATCATAAGGGTGGCTGTGGTCGGCTGTGGGCCCATGTGCTTGATATTACTTGCGAATAACTAAAAATATAATTCTAAAACAAAATATTTTCGTGTTAGGGTTTGTGGGTGTGTCAGTGACATTTAACTATGTGGGTGAATGTATTTGTCCGAAATAAATCAGTAAGTACATTTGAATTTTTAATACATAGAGCTGTTTTAAGAGGTTTTATTCCCTTTGATCCTATAAAATAGTGGGTAGAAGAGAAATCTAATAAGGGTTTTATTCCGATACCTTCTGAAAACTATAAAACCAGGTAATGAATGTACCTTTATAATTCAAAAGTTTTCTCTTATCCTGTTTGTAGATTTTTATTATTTGTTTCATAAGTAACTCTGACTATAGAATCTATGATACAAACAGTAATTGGAACGAGGGTAAAAACAAACTGCATTCTAAACTAGGTACGTTGTTTTAAATAACATAACAAAACATTTCTCTTACATTCACGATAAACTACACCTGTGCATAAAATACTTTATATGGACGTAAACTCCTGAAAGTTTTGCGGAGCATCGTCACGTCCGGCCTCGATCGCGGCCAAACATCGTCTGAGCGCAACAAAAACACGTGGGGTACTCCACACCACGGGGCGGGGCTTACGTATTCAACCAACCAATGAAGGTGCAAGATTTATCCCCTCTCTCGCTTGCACGGGTGGTTGTCTCTCTCCAATTCGTAGATTACCGTAGTCGATTCTTCATACTGAAGTATGATTTTTTTATTATCATTTTAAAGTTGGCAAATATGGTGGAGTCCGCAGTTTGTGTTTAAATGTTGCCAAATTGTATGTAAGTGTGTTTGTGTTACGTTAAGAGCTTCTTATGAGATAAACTTTTATTAAATGCTTTTGTTTTATATGGACTGGCGTTTTATTTAGCTTTTGTGCCATATGCTTTTATAAACTGAATTTGAATTTTTCATCGTTTTTCTATTAAAATCATGCGAATTGGAAGAAATTTTGGTAACCAGATCAAAATCAAAATCCAATCTGTTTTTGTTATGAACCTTGATGCAAATAACCTCTATTTCTCAATGACAACTCTTTTCAAATAAAACATTGCCAAACATAATTAATTAAGAACCTGGTATCTGCACTACAATGTTGAACGTTTGATGAGAGTTGTAAATATAACTTGATATCGACAGTTATGACATCAATCTTCGTCTATTAAATGCGCTATAAATCGAGAGCTTAAGTACTTTAATAAAAACGGTGACCAGTAGATTCACTGTAACTAGTTTTTATGAGCAAAATATAATATGTAACGAGTTCAGTAATTTACAGCTAACTATGGTTCTATCTGTAGCAGTTTTTCTTGTTAAAAGCTTCATTTTTTGCAACCAAACCCATGCTTTTGATTTCATCAGTGGGTAAATGGTACTAGGTAGTAGGTACTACTATAATAAGATAGGTCAGCTATGGAGCTGTCATATCTTAACATAGATAATTAGGTACATATATCTGAATGAATAAATACTCAGAAGTGTTGAATCCATAAAAGTGATTGATAGTATCTTGTTTGTACGTTTGGTAAGTATGTCAAGATACTTTAAATTCAATTCAATTTATGTATTGAATTTTTTAAGTATTTATTAATTATGTATTTTTCTAACTAATTCTGAAATACAAAATATATAGAATCATTGAGTCATTCGCTACACTCAACACGTGCTGAAAATACTATAACGTGTTGCTGTATAGGTATATTTAAAGAATATGTTTCATTAACGTCTCCATCTGTCTAACAATCTGAAATAAAACTTCATTCATCCAGAAGTTGTGAGGAAATAACACATTATTGTAAAAACGTTTATACTACCAACTTCCTACTCATTAACATAAAATCTAATTACAGAAACATATCAACCGATTGATGACATAAAAATTAACCTTAATCTAAATTGAACATTAGTAACGGTGCTATAAATATTTCGTATAATAAATATCGGACCAATTTATATTTCAAGTCAATAAATACCTTTATTCCAACAAAACACACCCTACTCTCAACTCTAGCACTAACAAGTTAGGGTGTTATTTCGTCTGTAGTGGTGTTGTATGAGGTGTATAATAGGCAGATGATAAAAGGCCGACAAAGCAAAGGTGTCGGCTAATTGACGCGGTGAGAAGGAAACCGGGACGCGAGGGACGGGTGTGGTGCCAGTGGTAGCGAGTAGCGGGGCCATGAGCGGAGCGGGTGGTTATTGAAAATTACTTCAATTCTGTTTTGGTTACAAAACTGATAAAAAAACAGCAGTTCATTTAGTTTAAGGTGAATGCGCAGTGGTAGACCGCGAAATTCAAATTTTCTTACGTTTTTGCAATTTTCAGGTCAGTATCAGGTTGTATCCTGATCAAAATGTGATTTGCGAATATAACAGGTACGTGTTTACAGAATTAAGTCATTAGAATGTCTAATATATCTCTTATAAGTTAGATTTCTTCCACAAGCACTTTTCCATAAGAAATTTGTTCTTATGGAACAAATCTAACTTAGAAAGATGTATTATTGATTCTAATGTTTATAAATCTGTAAATACGTACATGTTATAGTCGCAAATCATATTTTGATCAAGTAACAAGCTGACACTCACCTGAAAATTGCAAAAAACGTAACAAAATTTGAATTTCGCGCTCTACCACTGCGCATTCACCTTAACATTTGTGATTATATAGATTTTTCAACAAAATTGGACTAACAGAGAAACAAAATGAAATATCTGAGAGTCTATTAGCCAATCACGCAAGCAGCCTATAATGTTCGTTGCGCTGAGACAAACAGATCCACGTTGTGAGAGAGAATAGGTCTTAATCCATCACACGGACCCAGTGCGGGTTAGTTGATGTCACATGTCATCGAATCTTTGTTACTATGACATGCCCGTTTCCACACGATATTTTCTTTACCATTTTCAGAGCAGTGGTGATGAAATAATTTACACCAAATATAGCATCTGTCTGTATTTGAACTCACGACCTAATCAGGACCGACACCACTGGGCCACCTCTGCTCTTACACATCATCATTCCATTCGCCATTATGGATATGAAATTCCAACTTTCTTAGTTTTCCATAATCGAATCATCAGGATACATTAGTAACTAATCGGATTACTTTCACCAGTACATATTAACCATAGTTCAAACACTCAGTTTTGCTTGAGAATTATATCATGTGTAGCTTAATATGTGCTGCGTCGACGCCCAGATTCTTTGTCATCTTTGTAAGCCTATATATATATACAGATATTTATGAGACGTCCAAAAGAGTCTGCATTCCGTATTGCAAGCAATTGAAGGGAAATATTACTGTCAGATTGATTCTGAAATATGTTTTGCCCATTGCAAGAATCGCTGCAAGAACTTCTCTCCCGCTCTCAGTGGTACCAGTTCTCAATTCCTGTGTTATATTACATCCGGTGTGTACAATACCACGGCCGGTTCCCTGCGGTCCATCCTCGGCCATTGTGTGAGGAGCGGGACCCGGTCCAAGGTCCATTGTGCGGCCCACAGTTGAAGATATTTATCTCGTGTTGTGATGGTCAGCCTGATGTGTTGGTATTTTATATGAGGATTAAGATGGGGGCATGTTATGATTAAGGCGATTAATGACGACGGTAAAGTAGGTGCTTACTGGTCGTTTTGAAACTGTCTGAAATATGGCTGATGCTCGTGCTCTGCTAGAGCTAAACATAGCAATTTCAATCAATCAAGTTAGCGGAAATATCGAAATACTACTTACTTATTCCATAGTTGATGCCCGGGCCATTTAAATGGCAAGGTAGGTAGGTTAATGTTCATCTGAATATTACCAACTTTTAAATAGGGTAGGTATGTAGTGTTCAAACTTAATTATTTAGGAATAAAAATTATTATAAAGCAGTAATTATTTAGTGCTAGTCGAGTGATTCATATCCTAGAAAATAGCAAACGGTAAAATAAATAAGCTGATTAAATTCTATAAAATCATCTTATAAAAACACCAGCTCGAAAGATTATCAATCAAAATACAAAACACATCTTGTGCTGCGCCCGCGTCGGTCATATCAAACCCGATTCATTTCCACCAGACAGGATGCGCAAGCGATGCCGTTTATTAATAGTTTAAAAACCGTTTATTGTTCCGCCATCTTTATATTTGGGGGCTGCCATTATTGGGGGATTTAAAAAACGAATTACAAACGTCAAAGTGTGGCTTTGTGATGAGAATTTGATTGTGTGTGTGTTATTTTATTGTTGGTGATATGATCGGTTATTTTAAAACGTAATTGTAGGTAATGTTATTTTTCGGGCATCCTTTTTTGTGGTTTTGTTATTGAAATTATGGTTTTGTTATTGCTATTGTTGTTGAAATTATTTTGAAATAGGTAGGTACTTAGTGCTAAATCACCATATTGGCCGTATGGCGATTTAGCACATTGCTTCATAGATATATATTTTTTAAATGAATGACTGTTGAAGCCTTTTGGTGTAAAATAAGTAGTGATGTAGAATAAAAATATTTAAATGGTGATTTTGATTGAAAATGTTTGTTTAAGTAAACCAGGAAAACATTTTCAGACATCTGCATAAACTACTACTTTTTATAGCTCTTGTGAGCCTTCAGTTTTATATATAAAATATTACCTATATAAATAGGTTGTAGCATTACTTTAATATTATTTACTATTTTAGGTTTTTAAAAACATTAATAAACTGCCGTTACCTGTACTTATTTTATTACTCATCATAGCTTTAATTTCCCAGAAAAAAAAATACAACAGCAATTTCTCAACTCCATTTAAATAGCTATCTCGAGTGTATAATAACTGAGACGACAAGCAATTAATCAAGTTTCGTGTCTGCAAACTACGGCGACCGACCGAGCGCGGCACCCTCAGCAGATGTCTCTAATTCTATGGGTGTTTTATTTCTTAACAAATCGAGTGCCGTGTCAATTAATATTATATTTGTCACATACATTACCGGAGATCCTTCCGCTATTATCCGAACGCGTAAACTCTGCCATTCCAGCTTATTATTCGTGGCACAATAGTTTTTAGCGGGTGCGGGGCGGAGGGGGGGAGGCGGCCCGCAAAAACTGCACCCGACTTAATTATAAAGAGACAAGAAGCGCCATTAAATAGCGATTCGTTAAATCTACGCTCTCGTGTTAACACTACACGTGCTCTCTCCCGCTCCAACGTATGCGGAACAGAGTGGGACGCACATAGGTTCGGGCCGACAGCTTGGTTTAGGGGCGGCGTCCGCGATATAAGGTTTAGATTGACTGGGCGGCGTTCTCTATTCAAGTTTTTTTCTGTTTGCGAGCAAAAGCGTCGGTGAGAGCTTTTCATTTGGTGTCGGGTCGCGCTCGCGGGCGGACGGTTGCTCTGACGAGTGCAATGACCGAGTGACGTTCATCGGACTCTGTGGTGTTATAGTATATGCAGTGAACTGTCTAAGATGTCTGAGCTGCGTGGTTCGCCGCCCTTGTCTCGTGGTTTGGAGAATGGTTTCGGGGCTCCTCTGGCGGCGTTGAGTTCTCTGGCGGAAGCACCTCCTCCTGCGCCCAATCCTCACGGGATCGACCACATCCTGTCCCGTCCGACGGTGGGCGCCAGCGTGGGCGCAGGACTGCTGGCGCCGAGGCTGTCGCTGGCAGCGGCGGCGGCTGGCATGGCCCACTACCTCCAGCACAAGCCCCTGTACTGGCCAGGCTTCCAGGGACTGGTGTCCAACCCAATGGCGTGGAGGGAGCGGTTACAGTCAAGTAAGTACCTACATATCACTTTTGTAATTCTTAACTTAGCTCTTCAAGTTTATACCTTTTGGTTATGTTCACACAATATATCTATCTTCGTTGTTTTCGGTACAATTTATGTCCATGATAAGAAGGCAGAAATAGCTGATTACAATAACATCGGCCATCGGCATCGGCCTTTGAAAGATCTATTTGTTTTTTCTGTCTTTTTGGATGCGTTGTAGAGTAATCTATTTGTTCCATTTCTGTTGGTAGATGATACGTTATTTGGGGGAGAGTTTTGTTGAGATGAATCAGGTTTTGTTTGTAACTAATTAATACTTGAACAATCTACAGGTGGACTATGAAATTGGTGTCTATGACATATATTGGTCATAGATCTCAAACAGATAAACCATTCTAATAACTGGGTATTAAAATATTATAAATAAACGTTTCATATTAGGCATAATAACATCCTTTTATGAGAATTTTATATGATTATTAATTGGATGGTTCATTAAAGTGTTTTCCTTTGTGCAAATAACACAGTCAGTAGGTAGTCGTATAAAAGACATCAACGCGTCACGATGGATTATTTTCTTATGAAACTAAATGCTTATTTAATGTTGTTTTTATTCCTACTTCTTAATTATTTTTGATGATCAGGACATAACAATGAATAAATTAAATTAAAATTGAATGTCAATTATGATTCTGAAATGGTTTATTGGCGTTGAACTTTTGATTTTTGAATGGATAACCTTATATTATTTTATCATCTTGAGGATATCCTTTAAAGATGTATATACCTATTATTGGAGAGCTTTAACTTAAGATCATAATTAGTTACCACACTTACGAGGCACATTTATCACTCTCCTTCTGATTACAAATTATATTTGATCTATCTATATAAATAAAAAGAAAAGTCTTGACTGACTGACTGACTGACTTATCAACGCCCAGCCCAAACCCCTGGACCTAGAAAGCTGAAATTTTGCAAAGAGGTACCTTTTATAATGTAGACAAGGAATGAAATTCAACCCCTAAGGGAGTTAAATAGGGGATGAAAGTTCCGCGCGGGCGAAGCCTCTGGGAAAAGCTAGTTTTACATAACTACCGTAATTACTGCAGAATAGTTTCTTATAAAACTGCTACGTACACTGTGTCTGTGCTCAATACTCAAGTTCATTACTCTTTTAATTTTAAGTAAATAATCGCAGCCCATTACTAGCCCACTGCTGGGCAAAGGCCTCTTCTCCGACAGTGAAAGGCGCGAACATTTAATACAATTACTCAAGACGGGTTGGCGATTTCAGACGTACCTATATAATTAAGTTCTTCTAACTGAACTGACAGCTGTGCTGCTGGGGAGTTTATTGCGTCACTTCTACTTCCCAGCTGAAACACTCACTGACCACTTAAGGTAATTTTGATGTTCAAAAAGTGTGGATTCGTTTCCTAGTTTGATTATATGACTTTTGATTTTAACTATAGTCCAGGTTTTACATAATCTAAAATATTTAGCAAAGCACGTGTCACAAAGCATATAACTACACCTAAATATGCCACAATATAACCCTCTCAAATCTCAGCCTGTAACAATCTTACCCACAAACCGGAACTACGTTACAAAACAGCCTCCTTCCGTGTTCCGGTGGCCGTCGGCCGTGTCCCGTCGGCCCTTAGCGGCCGGTTATAGCCCTAGGGCCGTTTGTGGCCGTTTGGCCGGCATTACGGCTTTGTTCACGTACGGGTGGTAGCTGTAGTGTGTATTTGGTTTACTTGGTTATTGTTGAAGATGGAATTGTGGTTGAATTGATTTGATTTTTGCAGTAAAACATTAATGTCGCGGATGTTTTCGGGAGGACATTCAGTTATTTTTAGAGAACTTTTCTAGGATTTACCTACATATTTTTTTTATTGTGAATCAATAGAGTCCTAAATAGTGCAATAGAAATATTATGTTTATTATGATAGGTTGTTGGGGATGAAAATATTTAATTCAGATTTCGGAAGGAGGTTAAGTAGTTTTTTGTCAGATAACTTTTTCGCATTTTCCTAAGTATAACAATTTGTCGTAGTAATAATATAATAATAAATCTTTAAATCTTTATTACTCAAGAAAGTGGTTACAAAATAGTGTGAAGTCCCTGACTCATGTGCTAGGTGATATACCAGAAGTAGTGAATCAAAAGAGTTAAAAAAATGTATTAGATACAGTATTTTTATCTACGGTAGTATCTCAATCTCCTTATTAATGAACTCGGAGTTATGTGCCAACTTTTCGATACTTAAGTTTGGCATAACTATACTCAGCGTTTATTAATAAAAGGGAAAAGATATTGGTGGTCACTATTAATTTCATTATCGGCATTGCATATGATTTGGTTTGGATGGATGTGCAAAAGCATAGTTTATAGTTTTATCTACTTTACAATAAAACAATAAGATGAAAGAGATTACTAAGAAATACGTTAGAAGCAGCGAATATTACAAACAAAATTTGTAAAAAGAAAATACTTTTACTTAATTATTGTATAAAATAAGAATGTTGCTGTTTCTGCGGCAATTAAATATCTGTTCGGCCCGTTTCATATCCTATATACCTTAGAAATATAGAGGAAATGACGTAAGGAGACGACCCAATTAATTAACTAATAAAAAGAAAAAGTATAAAACTTTGTTTCGCATAATATAAAAATAGTGGTTCTGCTTATGAATCGACATTTATCGATCGAAAACTAATAAATATTCAGACAAGTCATTTGTTCTCGGAATTAATAAATTCGCCCACAAGCCGATCGATTGATTTGTAGCTAATACTTACATATGTAGGTATTTGTAATCGTGATACATTGCGTGTTATTCACTCAAGAATTTGATGAAGTCTCTTTTAATCCGGTAATGGATGTGACATTAACATTTTTGATTATGTTTTTTTTTGCGTTGATTGTATTTTGGGAAAATAAAGGGTTAGAGACAATACAGTTTTGCGTAATATCTACATACTTGGTCTTAGTGTGGTGTCAATTTCATGAGATTGTATTTAGTATCGAACAATTTGGAAGTCTAAATACCTAAGTTTGCTTACCTAACTTATGTAAAAGCACAGAGATAAAAGTATTTATTTTAACATTAGTAACAATGCATAGGCATCATCAGCCTTTAATATTCCCAATTCAAGCACACTAGGCTCCTCTTTTTGAGACGGAAAGGGCCATAATACACCACGCAGGGCTACTGTGGGTTGGTGGACGTTAGGTGTCTTCGAATTCATACGAATAATATTACTTAGAATTCAAATGTATTTTGCTGAAACGCATTTTAAACAAGAAAAAGCCCGTTTAATAAAGGCGGAACAGATTTTAACCTAATCCAGGTCTAATTTTGTTTAGACAATATTACCCGACTCTACGAAAACAGGCTATTATTTGTCTATCATCTATTCGTTAAAGTTTTTAAAGTAAGATGACACATTTACTCAAGAAACAGGTACCTACCTATTTGTTCTTATAATAATATTCTTGGATGTCGCCGTCGTCGGCAAACTATTCTTTCAACTGTCGACTTAAATTGGATTATTTCACAAATTGCCAATTTACAAACATTTTAGAATTGTAAATTGAAATAGTTATGAATATTAATTCGAGAAATGTGACAATTTGTCAAACGAATCCATAATTTAATGTGTCAATAAATGAGATCAGTTTCAAATAACAGAGGATCCTATGAGTTATGGCAGTGAACTGGGTGTGGTCGGGGTTCATGAATGAATTTACGAATATTTTTACAAACGTATCATGACTAAGTTGTTAAGTAACGAAGAAGTAGGGCCAATGGTGTTTAAAGAGAACGGGTGTAGTGAGACAGTTATGTGTTATATTTCTCGAAGAGAATTTCTCTATAAAATAGACACAAAAAGACGGCAACTCACAGTGTCCAATCTTTACTTATAATGATTAGTGGAGTAAATGTTTTGCGAAATGTTTAAATTGCCTGAATAACTAAATTACTAACTTAACATTTGTAGGCAAAAGATACGCATTGGCATTCAACGTGGCAACGCTCCTAACCTTTTGGGCACTTTTCCCACTGACAGCGATGCGGACGTATTTTTTTATTACATCTACCTTTTTTATTTATGGAATATACTTACTTACTTACTGCTTAATATATATTTTTTGGTATATATTGTAAGCATTTACGCTATGTAAGAAAAAAAAATCTTTGCATTGATGAAGTTTGTGATTCAAATATTTGGTTTTCTTAATAATAAGATATAAAAAAGTTGTGAATCAAATCGCAATTACAAAAAAATCTACATACCTCTATCATTATTGAGTATTAAGTGATGCATATCTGTACAGTATGCTCAAATACTAATTACATTACCAAAATGAAACCATAAATTGTAGCAAAACATCGCGAAATTATCCCAATTCACATCACGCCACCTTAATGAGGGTAACAAGTGTTCTTACACAAGAACAGCCTCTTAAATTAATTTGTAACTTGTAGGTACTCGGTTAATTCGCGCGACAATGCCGCCAATCGATTTTGTTCTGCGTCGAAAACGATGTGATATGACGCGCTAATCTCGATACTCGAGATAACCGCATGTCGGTATTGTTGCAATTGTGAAATTAGTAGTTGTTATAATGATGATGATGTTGGTCGTATTAGGTCATGTGACAGAGCTAAGAAAGAATAGGAACATACATTTTCAAACCCTATCTGCTTTGAAAGTGTTTCAGATAATGTAATGTGTTTTTAATAAGACGTTGCAAAAACCGGGCTAAAATTATATTATAATTGACACTTTTCTTCATTAATATACTGCCAGACTAGAAGACATATAAAAGGAACTATGAAATATGCGTCTACAGAGTCAGCAGTTTTGGAAAAGTACAGTCACTCCCAAAAGTTATCGTCAGAATTGACACGCTGATTTCATTTTCGACACAAACTAATATGTTCTTCGCTATAACTCCAATCAATTATATTATTATTGATAAACTCACAAAATTCCCTATATCTCATCAAAATCAAAATCAAAATCAAAAGTCATTTATTCAAACTAGGCTGAGAGTCAGCACTTTTTGAACGTCAAAATAAAATTACATAAGACAGTCCCCCCAAAAACGCCCGCCCTTCACCACTTCCTAGTGCTTTAGCTGGGAAGAAGAAGTAGCGGAACAAACTCCCCAGCAGCACAGCTGTCTGTTAAGTTAGAAGAACTTGTTTCTATACAATAATAGGTAATAAAAATTACGAAACACACAAAAAAAAAAACATAAAATTTGCCATATGTCAGCTAGCACACGCCAATATACCATCAAAGATTGAAAACTAAAAATAATAGAAAATTAAAATAAAACGTAAACAGAACTTCCAATCTAAATAAAAGCCTCTAGGCATAAAGGGCATGCCCGCTTACATATGCAATTCTGCATTATGCAAATATAGCTATAAGTAACTTAAAGTAACAAAAGTTAAACTAGGACCTCTGGACTAAAATTAATAAAAACTTAATACAATTAACAATAACAAAACCATGGTCAGCAAGACGACCAGTCACCACGAGCAGCACCCGTTCACGAGCATAACGCAAAGATCAGCCATTACCCCCCTCGCCATATTTGAGGGAAGGAGGCAACCCGACCCCCGACGCTACCGCAAGCAGTGACATCTAAGGGAGCATGACGAACTTGCTGCCGGTTGCACTGGCAAGAATAATCATGAATTGTCGAGGTCGCTAGCTAACTACATATTGCAATACTACTCATTAAAAAAAAAAACATTGTAATGAGTAGATTAAGTCATAAATAAATGATAAAAAAAAGGAAAACCTGAATTATACAGTCAGATAAAAAAAAGCAATTATATGAAATAACATAATGATATAACCTGTCAGTGGGTAAGCTAATTCTGGTGAAAGAACACAAACATTGTCTTGAGTTAATCACAGCGACCAACAATTCTTATCATTTAAGTAGTCGTTAATGGAATAGTATGCCTTTGAACAAAGGGTGGATTTTACTTTAGCTTTAAACGCACTAAAATGCAAATCTAGCAAGGAAGAGGGTAGCTTATTATAGAAGGTTATACCCAGACCTACAAATGAGTTATGAACCTTATGTAGCCGGTGAAAGGGAACACGTAGTTTGTCCTTATTTCTAGTATTAATATTATGAATATCACTGTTTTTAGTGTACAAGTGTATATTTTGCCTAATGTATAAGATATTGGCGAAGATGAATTGCGATGCCACCGTGAGAATCCCAACATCTTTTAAAAAATCTCTCAGAGAAACTCTAGAACCTAGTTGGTAAATTGCTCTAACAGCTCGTTTTTGAAGAACAAAAATATTTTGAATGTCAGCGGCTTTGCCCCACAGCAGAATGCCGTAGGACATAACGCTATGAAAATAACTAAAATAAACTAACCGAGCTGTATCAACGTCAGTGTATTGTCTTACTTTCCTGACGGCGTAGGCGGCCGAACTGAGCCTTCCCGCTAGGCTTGATATATGTAATCCCCACTGAAGTTTGGCATCTACTGTTAAGCCTAGAAAAACTGCCGAGTCTACAGATTCAAGCACCTCATTATCTAAGACGATGTTGGGTCCTAAATTCCTAACATTCGGTAAGGCGAACTTGATACATTTCGTTTTCTTGGCATTGAGAACTAGGTTATTTACGGTAAACCAATCCGTAACCATTGAGAGTGCACTGTTTACGTCGTCAAAATCTTGTCTGTTCCTGTCTACTTTAAAGATAAGAGAGGTATCATCAGCAAACAGTACAACGTTACAGATATCCTTTAAATAGAATGGCAAGTCATTAATATACACTAAGAATAAGAATGGACCTAGTATTGAGCCTTGAGGTACACCTAACTGAACTGGTCGCCCGGATGATTTCACACCATTAACATCTACACATTGGTGCCTATTTTGCAAATAAGAGCTTATTACGTTAAGAGCTTCGTTTTGAACACCGTAATGACGTAGTTTACGCAAAAGCGTGTCATGGTGCACGCAATCAAAGGCTTTGGAGAGATCACAGAAAACTCCAATAGCATTTTGCGAGTTTTCCCACGCGTCAAAAATGTGTTTCAGCAGAGCAACACCCGCATCTGTAGTCGAACGACCTTTTGTAAAGCCATATTGTTCATCGTGAAGGAGGCTATTTAAATTAAAATGTCTTAGCAACTGCTTGAGTATTAACTTTTCAAATATTTTACTAAATGCCGGTAAGATAGAAATAGGCCTAAAATTGCCAACGTTATTTTTATTTCCTGATTTAAATAATGGTATGACTTTACTACTCTTCATGAGGTCAGGAAAAGACCCTAGATCAACACATTTATTAAAAGTAACAGCTAGATAGGGGGCTACGATGTCGATTATATTACTTAAAAGCTTAATGGAGATGCCCCAATAGTCTCCAGTGTTTTTAGACTTAAGTGTGTTAAAAATGTTAACCACATCAAGAGGCGTTACATGTTCGAAACTAAATAAGCGACTACATTTGGGCACACTACTGTGCAAAAGATTTTCAGCTTTAGACGGGGACGAATTTAAGGAGCGAGTCGTAGTAATAGGTATGTTGGCAAAAAACTCATTAAATGCCTCAGCTACGTCGGCAGCTTTATCAACTAATTTGTTGTTGACCATAATCTCTAATTGTTTTTCGTGATTAACCGATTTACCCGTTTCATTGTTAATAATTTTCCATGTGGTTTTTACTTTATTACTAGATTTTTTTATAGTATCGCTTAAAAATTTAGATTTAGCAAAAGCACAGATCTTTTTAAATAATATTGAATAATTTCTGACATACTTTAGGAAAGGAGTATCAAACCTATACTTTTTCAAACCATATAGCTCGTATAGTCTCGCTCTACTTTTATCATCATCGTATCAGTTTTATTAAAAACACACAAAATATAATATCATTTGATGTCGCTGCGTCACGGATCGCGACAGATTTTAATAAAAAGCTAAACACATCGAGTTATAGATAGTCACGGCGAGAGCTTATTAAATGTCATACGATAACATAATACTGCTATCAGTTGATAAGTGATCAGGTAATAATGTGTAAACTGAAGTATTTGACGTTTGACACAACGCAATTACTATGTCAATGTAGCCTCGTATCATTAGAGGGTTATAATATTGACAACGCATAGAGTGTAATCATAAACAGACAATATAATTAAATTGTACGTCAATAAGTTTATCTTTGACAATATTAGATGTGTCAAAATATGATGTTATTAAAACTGAGTGGAATATTTTGGGGGCGACTGTACTTATTGCTTCCGAATTCGAAGGGAATCTGATTTAATTTCGGCAACAAGTAACCGCGTGCCTGTGTGATTTGTTGTCGACTTTTTAGTTCGTTTTATATTAGATTACCTAATTATTACACAACCTGACACAGGAAATACACAACTTTGTGAATTGGCGCATTTAAATGGTAGGTACTTATTGGTTTCAGTTTTCTAAGAGAACACCTGCGTATACTACGTATTGGCCCAACACTGATACACCGAGTGATGCATTTTTAGCAGATTACTCCCGAGGAACAGCTATTACTAAAATTATATTATAACAGTAGATTGTAAACACACGGGATTTCTCATTAACAGTCATCTAACCATAGATAATTTTTTTTAAAGCACGGATGACAGTTAAGGCCTAAACTTAATGTTTTTCTGTGTACGTTCTAAGCACTACCATAATATAATATTTTAACAAAATGTTAAACAAAGTATAAAATATAAAACTGTTGGAAATCGAACATACTTTTAAGTTTTGCAGTTCTAGGCCCGCAGAAGTGTCTCGTAGAAATTCGTCAGTAATAAAAAAATATCAGCTGCTTCATGGAAAACTGCAATACCTTCGCGGTCAAAATATAAGGAACAGCAATATTTTTTTAAATAATCGACGGAAATTTTTAACGCAGACATAATACAGGAACAAACCCTGCATCATGTCAAGAACTCATGATTGACTACTTATAAGTTCCTTGAAGGTATAGCGGGATGATAATCATTTAAAGGTTAAACCTGTAACTATCTGCAATATCGTCTATAAATTTTGCGGTAAACTAAAGAAGAATACGAATGAATTGCAATATTGCTCATCTCCCATACCAAATAGCGTAATAATATATAGCTTACAGACTGACCTGACCTGTAGAGAATATCTATCAAAATTTGAAAAAAATCTGTCCGGTAGTGTCTGCGAGATGCTGAGCATACATTCAGATAAACAAACAAAAATTCAAAAAAATATAATTGTGGCATAACATTGACACACAATTTGTATATTAATGCATTAGAATCGTACCCAGAATTCACAAAAATTTCGTTAAAAAATAATTCAATGTACAGTTTTGGTTTCGCTGTGATTTTTAAATAATGTATAGCTGGAATAAGTATATTTAAATAAAAACATAATATCTAAGCCCTGAGTATGGTGAACCTAAATTAATTGTATACAGTGCCATACGTCACCTCAGTAGCATTGCCTATTTTTGTTTACACAATGGCCTGTAATAAGTTGCACAGTAACATCCGGCTAATTTAAAGTCAAAACTACGTAAAATGAAAGTGGGTAATATCCAAAATACAAAATTTAAATCAACTTGCCCAATTGCCTACATAAACAGAGACAGAAAGCACTACACAAAACATTAAGAGATTATTATTAAAATCCCAAAAACATTGGGGAAATTATTAATTAGTTAGGGCGAGGCGCGTTAGGCTGCGGTCGCACTGGCGCGCACGAATGAAGTGCCACACATTTTTTTAATTACAGTGTGTCCCCACACCCACCTCGGCCCACCCCCGAGGGGCTCAGGGGCCCAGGGGCCGGGGGCCAGCATATGTCGCCCGGAATTAAAATTCACGTTTCTGATGCAACATTCAATTGTGTCCAGTTATTCGATAGTGGGACAGTTAAATGAAGTGTTTTTTTGGCAAAAAGTATGTTTTTGTTAGTAGTTGGTCGGTGAAGTATAGTAATTGGTCGCCGGTCGCCGGTCGGTGGTCGTTGGTCGCCAGAATACCGCAAATTGGTTCTTTTTATTAGGTTTTGTTGCAACTGTTTTATATGCTACCGCGGCCATATTTCCTACATAGAAGTTGGTTTGGCAAAAAGAGAACACCTGAACTGGGAACTGTAAATGATCATAGCAGACAGTTGCCACGCTGCATCCTGCTGGCAAATTATGGAGGAAACCTAGCAATGTCTAAGATTTTGCGCAATTTTTCTTTTTCTTAAATCACGTACCATTATTGTTGTGGTTATATGAATGATAAAAATAGTTACCTACTGCTAAAGGATTTTTGCATTGATATGTATTAATTTATAAGCAAAAACTTAACTAACATTATTACAACCAGTACTAAAATACAGCGGTAGAACAATTACTTACAAAATCTTTGTAAAATTTAATAATGTAACTAGAAAAGTTACTAAGTAAGTTTTTCAACAATGAAACTGAACACGATCACCACATTCTAAACTACGTTTAAAGAGCTGTCATTGTCAATGTTTCACAGAAAATAAGGACACTGGCAGCTCTTAACGTTTTCACTGCTGGAACACAGGCCTCCTCTCCGTCAGAGGGAGTGGGCCGTAATCCACCACGCGGGCCCAGTGCGGGTTGGATGTTTTCCTTCACTGTTGGAGAGCAGTGCTGTGTGTGTAATATACACAAAGTAATGCGCCTGGCTGGGTTCGAATGCACGACCTACAACTCGTATGTCGCGGCCATTACCACTGGACCACCACTACTCTTTACCACTTACAAGCTATTATTTGTACAATAAACATTTCATGGAAAATAGACTGACTCTATCTCTGTTGCTAGATCATCGAACTTGTTATTTATTTATATAAATACTTACAAAATAAATACAAATAAAATAAATACTAACAATATTTGCAGTAATTATTGATTTCGTATGTAATTTAATTAAAGAAAGTGATGAAGATGAAGTAACTAGTTATCATTTAGTGTCAGTAAATGATAACTTGTTAAAATAAAATATTAGGAAAATTATCTACATTTACAATATTCGTAAATATGTGATCACCTGTCACATAATTAATTTACTTGTCATTGCTTTTGTTTTAATAATTTTTATATTAATTGATATAGTAATGTTTTTCGAGGTGTAATGTCTTCACATATATTAATATACTTAATTAATGTAGGTAGGTATTTAAAATATTGCAAAACATTTGAATAAAGTAAAGGTGCAGTTTCTTGCCCATTCTTCGTCATACGAAACTACCTTTTGGAAGGGGTGACTAGAATCAATTCTATTTTTTTTTTGTAAAGTTTGACGTTTAGTACCTATTAGAATATTGAAGTATGATGAAAAAAGTAATTATTAATTACAAGTAATGTGAGGCTTATAGGGGGAACTGCACCAATGAAACTGAACGCGATCAGCACATATACCACGTTTAACCACCATACTGCGATCGCCAATCCGCCTGCCTAGCGTGGCGATTATGGCAAGCCCCCCCAAATTGGGGGAGGCCTATGTCCAGCAGTGGACGTCTTGCGGCTGAAATGATGATGATGAGATAGTTCTTAACCTGGATTAGCACAAAGGTAGGATACTTTAATCCTGGTATTACGTTTCGGTGGGATATTTCCCAACAATAAGTAATCGGTTTTCTTAAATCGTGGTTTTGACAATAGGTACCTACTGTCTCCTCTTGACTATCAAAGTATTTCTCCAAATTCTTTTTCACATTTTCTGACCAGACTTATCCGAAGGCATCTTAGAAATCAGCCTCTACCTTCTATCATCGAGTTAAAAAAAAGAATTGATAACTAAACCGTCACCGCGTCGCCGCGTCTGTCACGATCATAATTGTGTGTCAGCCCATTTCTAAAGGTCTTTGCTTCAAAGTAACCCCCGGGATTGAGTAACTAATTTGTAACAATACATCCATTCATGAGAAGTGTGCAAAAATCATAGGACAATAATTTCTCCTGAAATAGATGATTGTTTCCATAGCCGTTTCATGGCGGTCATGAAAGGCCGGTCGGCACAATTACACGTCGGACATAAAGGCACAATCTCTGCCTCCCCGCACCGCGCCGGCCTAATGAAATTAAATTAAGAAATAACATAATTCCGCCTGCCGCCGCCGCCCGCTCACCGCACATTTTCGCTTCGCGTACACCCCTAGCTATAGGGCTGTCGACGGTTTACAATTAGAATTATTTAGTAAATAGTAACTTGAGTATACAAACTGAAACATTAAAATAAAAACAAATATTTGACCTCACTAAAATTAGATTTTGTGGTAACGAAAATTGATTTTCCAATGAGTAGTAGACGCCTAACATCATCTTAGAACACCTATTTTCCCCAAAGGCCCTGGGTATGTTTAACTTAAAAAAAAATATCCACTTCAAAATTACACATCGGTTAGTCACTTATGATAAGAATAGTTAAAAAGAATCATTGTTTTAAAATAACATTCGTAACACTCCATAAAAAACAAAATACCAACTGAAAACTACCACATCTTTTCAAAACTCTTCTACCACTTACCATACGTACAGCCCTGTAGCTCTCCCGGTGGGGGATACCCCCCCCCCCACCACCGGGGCCTCCATCTTTGTTTTTCGCGATGAGGTGACGGTTATTAGGGCGCTGTGTCGATGTATTATGTTGTTTTCTTCAGGGTATAATGGACGCCCATAGTTTTATTGTTAGGCAAATCATTTTATGTGGTATGGTAGTTGATATCTAGTAAAGGCTGGAAACAAAACAGCTTTGTCTAACATTGACTGGACAGTTTTTTTTACAAAACCTGTCTTCTAATTTTCCAGTACATTTTGACAAATTAGCCAATGGAACTGAAGGCCAATTCTCGTAATTTAAAACGTTCAAAATCTAGTCGCAGTCTCATCTCAGCGACAAGCAAATGTCAAAAATGTATGCAAAATCGAGGCATTTTTGATAGATTGACACTGAGATCAGACTGTGAACGTTCTTAAAATTACGAGAATTACCCCTCTGTTGTTGCGAGTGTGCGCCATCATTGTTTTCATAGATCGATAATGTGTCTAACAGACAATCTTGACTTATTAAGCGCAAAGACTTAGATATTCAACTGTCTGTTTTTTAAATAAATCGTCTATCTGGTAATGTTGTGAAACTTAAATTTTTTAGGCCCTATTACATACAGAACCTCACTCAAGACTCAAGCATTACTTAAAACTAGTTTAGAGCCATTTGGTTGGTTGAAACTAGATTTAAGTAATGCTTGAGTATTGAGTGAGGTTCTGTTTGTAATACGGGACTTAGATTATCAGTTACTGTAGGTAAGGCAAGTTTAAAGGCAGCTCCGACTAAACGAAGCTTGAGCAAAATTGAGCTACAGTGGATACTGTTCAGGTATGAAGAAAACGCTTCATACCACCACACCTTTTTAACTTTAAATTACACGTTTGTTCACTAAGCTTATTGCGGGTAAAGTTTCACCAAATCTACTCCAAGTGGTGCGCTAATGTAGATGCGCTAATGTAGATGCGCTGATGTAGATGCGCTAACGTAGATGCCCTGATGTAGATGCGCTAATGTAGATGCACTGATGGTAGGTATCATGAAATCACTACAAAGTGTTATTACAAGTGTTTTCTCTTCTAACACTATAACAATTCCTAAACCCAGCAATACACTTAGGAGACATTCATAAGGCCATATGTACACGAAGATAAAACGTCTCTTAATACACCCATATCGTTATATTAGATGGTCGCAGCCCGCAAGTTGTCCGGCGTCCGATGTCCGGTGTCCGGCCGGACAAAAAGCGGACAGTTATCAAAGTGATATCAGAGAGGACGGTGGATGGCGGACGCAAAAACTGCGCTTATGAGGGGATAACGATCGATGTAAACAGAGATAGTTGTAAAGGATTATAGTAGTTTGGTACGGTTTTAAAAATATATTTTTGACGTGATTTTTAAGACTTTTTTAAATACTACTGGAATAACGATTTTGATAACGTTCTAATAATAAAAATCAAAATAGCTGCCAACATGATTAAATATTGTTTCAATTTACAATAATTCGAAACTGACATTAAAAGCAGTGGCAAATGGTTAAAGTTTTAAGTCTATTTTGTTTTATTTTTTATTGAATTTTTATTTTTTTCGTACAGGGTACTAAATCAAAATTAACATGGGATTGTTTTTATTCTACGATGAGTTAAATTTAATCCATTATAATGTTTAATACACGCCTCAGTAACCAATCAATAATTCCCGAAAAACTAACATATTTCAAACTAATAACGTACACAACATAAACTTGTTCAAGATAATACAATCAACACATACACGATACCGAAAAATATAAAAAGCGAAATAAAACGCGTAGCATTTTAATAATGTGCTACGAAGCTTTGATACGCCGCTACGTATCTCGTAGCGCTACGAACAAATGTCACGCTACGCCGTAGCGATAAGGGCGGGTACACGCTCACTGCATATACTTATCAGAATAGTTTTCGGGGACTTTATTTTGTTGATAGTTTGTTTTCTTTACACTGAATCTTTACAGAATATTTTCAAAATGAAATTTGTGTTTGTCTAACATTAAAACTTATTTAAAACAGAAGGAGATGAGAAATTAAATATTATAGGTACGTATTGACCAGCGATTTGACTGTTGATGCTCCATTCGGAAATAGTAAAAATACGATAATTCTTTTGATGATATGAAAATGATGATCGGTCTGTACTTTCCGAAAGAGTAGTTACAGAGTGTCTGTGATGGTGTTGGATTGCATGTAGAAGTGCTTCATCTATTACAATCTTAAAGATAGTTAATATTTCAAACAATTGAAACACCTTATCGTTACTATTATCACCAAAAACAATCACCAAAAATCCTTATCAGTCGCTCCGGTGCGTCAATCCCAACGTTATCTGAACACAGGTGTGCTGCTTGTCGGCGCCACACGGCGCGACATATCGCGACACATCGCGATCCATCGCTTTATTACAAGCCATCGCTTGTACGACACGCGTATCGTCTGTCGCTACGTTTATGACGCTCCTTATGATCGCGCGTGCCATGAATAGCAAGCCTGCGAATAAGGAAGTGATGACGTCGACTTGCCTTTATTGTCATTGAAGGCGAAATGGAAGTGTTTTGACTTTTATGTCTGAACATGGTTTGAACGGGTTTTGGGATTTTTTGGTCAAATATACATTGTGAAAAATATTGTTTTTCCTTTGAAGGGGATTTCAAGAGGAAGTTAGCTTTGTTATTTTACAAAAATATACATCTGCATAGTTTCAAAGTTATTCAGCAAGGTCCTTTTATGTATTCTTCCGATTTTTTGCGAGTAAAACGATTTAAGACTGAATTAAATTAATTGGCTAGCAGCAGCCCTGGCGTTCTCTTCCCTCGATAAGTCCAGACCGGATAGAAAATTGAAAAAAAAAATGCTTCTTTTCTTCATTCAGTCGCTATCTGTTTTCGAGACACATACAAAATTAAAAACTGTACAAATATATGCTGAACACTCCAGTTTATATTACGAAACCTTTTCAACAAAAATAAACAGCCACCAATTTCAACTTTGCTCCGTACACAGTTGTTCCGTTACACCGCGCGGGTCTCAAAAGAGTTATAAAGCCTCCTTCCTGTAACAAACTCTCCTAACTCCGCGCAATCAAAGCCTGCGGTTTGGTTATAAACAGGGACAACTGAAGAACTGTGTGACAAACATTAAGTGTAAACTACCCTCCAAAGTCCCCGTACAATTAAAACGTTTTGAGAGCACGCCGTATCACCCCCGCGTAGATACAGGGTGCGGTGAACGTGGGAGGGTGGGAGGGAGTTATTTGTAGATGATAGAGCACAGATTTTGTGTGTTTGTCTGTTGTTTGAATTAATTTTGTGTGTTGAAGGTGCGTTGCTTTTATTAGGTGTTGAGTATTGTTTTGGGATATAAATAAATAGGTATCTAAATGTTAATTAAACTCTGAACGAAGATACGTTTTTATGTTAGTTTACCATTGAGAAACTTTTGATTTGCACGAGTTTATATCCTTTCTGAAATAATACACATTTTTAGAAAGGATAAATATAAATTCGTGCACACCAAAAGTTGGAAATTACTGCAATGACGATTGAAAACATACTTTTAAGTAAAAACGAAGATAAACAATATTTTAAAGAAAAACAACACTTCAAAATACAACCTCTCTTTTCAAACTCATAAACTAAAGATCCTTCCGATTTTACACACCAAGTTCTGTAGTAACCTAACAAGAACATACAACACACTTACCAACACATACCCACATATACAACCTACATATTTTCATGCGGCATCACAAAAGGTCTGCCTTAAAGAAGGCTTGATCCGGGCACGTTAACAGGGGCGCCCTAGGGCTCCCCTGGGCAATGGCTCCTCGTTAGCCCTCCAATTGAGACGCCCTTGCGTAGGGCTGATGGAACACCGACATGGGTTTTTTATGTAGGATTGTAGGCCTTTTTTGTTTCGTTTAATTCCCATATCAATAGGATGGTGGCGGATGTTGGAAATTGTTTTTCGCTGTGTTGACATTTTTGAGCTTCTAGAGTATTTAGCTTGAGCTTTATGCTATTTAGAGTATGACTGAAAATATGAACGTCATTGTATTTAGTTCAGTCAGTATATTAAACAGAATACCTATATGGGCATAGGTACTTGTCTTCTTGTTTGTTTATTTTGATTTTTCAAACTATCACAATCATGTTTTTTTTTTTTTTTTTGGGTGGGAAATCATCAAATAACTTCTCCCGCTCTGGGTGGAGCGGGAGGGCGTGTCAGACTTTTACTGACTAAAACCCACCCGTGTTCCCTCAGTTGCCTGTGTGCCAGGGGCCGCGGTATCTCTTTCGAACAACCCGCACCCCTGGCAGGCATCGGTCCTTGCGGACCCCACCTATTGGTGCTGACATCTCTTTGAGGCGCGCGTGGAACACGACGCGCCGTCGACCCGGGCTTGGTCCTTACCGGACAGCGAGCTACCCATTACTCGCCGTCCGCAAGCCCGCGCCTACGGTGGCCGGGAATCAGCCTGGGATTCCCGACGCCCAGGGCTTCTCCCGCGGCGACTACGGCCGTGAGGGCGCATATACTGCCTCTCCCTCACGTGCGCCGCCTCCCTCTTTGCGAGCATTACTGCTTCGCAGAAGGAGGTGACGGCTAACCATTCACTCTCGCTCCGTACCATGGCCTGCACCAGGGCCGGACGCGAGAGAGCGCCGCCGCCGATCGCCTCCACGAGGATACAGCGGTGCTCCGCCCAAGCCGGGCAGACCGCCACCGTATGCTCCACCGTGTCCTCAGGGCGATCTTCGCAATGGAAGCACCCGGGCGTTTCCTCCCGCCTTATACGAAACAGGAACCTCCCGAAACATCCGTGTCCGGTGAGGACCTGCGTCAGGCGGAAGGTGAGGACGCCATGCCGCCTCTCAAGCCACTCCTCAAAGAGGGGACTTACCGCCGCTATCGTGGCGTGCCCAATCACAATCATGTTTATGACTAAATTAAGTCCCTGAAGCGATTATTGTTTACATTATAACTAGACATAGATATTGGCATGGCAGGTTGGTCTCAAATATTGCATTATTATTTTATTTTACCGAATTATCTAACATACTTACTACATAAAATATTCACACTATCACAACATACGTCACTTCAGACATATTCACCCCTGAAAGCCTTCGCGCACAGCCCTAGTGGGTGGTCCCAGCGCGAAGGGGTTGCGGTCACCCCCCGCCTGCCCCTGCCTGCTATATGCCCCCCACAGGCACGGATTTGTACGTAATTGTGTATTTCATATAATTGTTTCCCATCGCTTCACAACTCGTGAAGGAAGATGGTTCTGTTCACTGTTCTGTTAAACGTAGGTGGAGTGTAGAGGGAGGGATGGTGATTTGGTTTGAGTTGCTTTTGATAAAGTTGGTGATTTTTCATTTTAATTTAGAGCAAAATAGATGCAAGAAAAAAGTATTTTTATATTTTCAGTACCTAGAAAAATATTGAGTTCAGGGGGGGAAGCTTAGGAAATTTTAGCATGGCGATTTATCTGCGTTTAATTTTAAGTAACAGGAGGAGCAAATCGATGATGCAATGACAATGGGTTGGTTGTTTGGTATGTGGTTGAATTGGCTTTTAAAAGTTGAAGCTTCATGGAAGGAATAAGGGTCATAGTATTTACAGATAGGTAGCTGATAGCTTGCTTACATGCAAGAGAGAAACTACACATTGTAGGTTGTGGTATGGTATACACTTTATAGTTTGACCAGAGGAACTATCATTTCAATATCTAAACATCACAGAAACTGAAGCAACTTGTAGTGTTCCGCCATTTCCCGCCAACCAGCCACATACTACAGATATTGAAATCAAATATCCGCCACCACATGTCGCCCAAACATTTCAGAATCAAAAATATTTCTATTTGAAATTGTGTGCAAGTTATTCAGAAACTCCGGTCAGCGAGCACAATATTAACGAAACGGTGCATAATGCATGGCGCACAATATGGCGGACAAAAAGTGACGTCACTGATATTGGCGCGAACTTCGCTGCAGTTTGTTCACGAGTTTCATGGTAGAATGAAAATGTGGGATGTTGTATGAAGGTATAGTTAGTTGTTGTTAGACTACTAACTATTCTATAATAACCAACCGTTGGGACGTTGTTAGCTACTAAATTGTGAATAAAAAATAATAATACGAATACGATACGAATATTAGAAAGCTGTAAAGTATGTTGTGAGTTTGTATGTGTGCGTTTACGGTAATAAAAATTATGATCTGATTTGGACAACATTCTCATTTATAGAAATGTAAACTATTTTTGAGCATCATAATTTATTTTAATCTTTAGGTAATTGTGAAAAACAACCAAATAAAAAAATGAACAGTGAATAACTTTAGTTTCGGTAGTCGGCGGCAAAAAAAAAGAACAAAATCAAAACATACACGTTCCGAAACTGGCATTGCAATTGTTTTTTCAATAGGTTTACATTTTATACCGTAATTATTGATTATACGAAAGTTAAATCTTAAAAGATTTAAGTGTAAACTATTCTATCGCCACTACCTCCACCCATCTGAAACCCGGCCTCAACAACATGCTGTAACGTTAACATAAGTGAATCAATTAACTACAAATACAGCCATTGTACACCAAACACGAAATTAAATGAAGGCTCTACTGTTGACCAACTAACACCCGAATTTATACCTTAATCACTTGTAATAAAGTTTATATCAGAATGTGTTCAGTTGGATGTAAGAGATAAATGGTTTTGAACTTTATAAAAGAGCTAGTAAGGTTGGTATTGCATTGTTTTGATGAGGTTTCGGTCAGCTATTGGGTGTGTAATGTGTTATTTGTCGGCTGTCCATTGTTCTCGTTGGGTGAAAGTGGACTGTTCGTGTATTATTGTAGTACTAATGTTTGGACACATCGCTTTTAACGAGCTTTTCTTTTTGGAACGATACATGGTGCTGTTCAGCCTGTTGGAAGCTATTTTAGAGTGTGAAACTGGGTTTAATAAGCGCATAGCAAGTCCTTTTTGACTTAGTCTTATCAGGCCGGTTTCTAAGTTCATTTGGAAATACATCTTTTTTAATTTCATATAATTATTAAAATTTAACTGCCAAAGCCTAAGCCTAAGTATTGAAACTTTAGCTAACTAAGATTATTTTATAGTAGTTTTCTATGATATCGTTTGGATTCTAACTGTACTGTTGAGGTACTTAGTATCCTTATAAAGATCCTTATCCTGTTTCATCTTCCTGGTCAACCAGATTTTTGAATCAAGTTGACGAAGAAGATGAAACAAGTGTAGGCTAGGTAAAGGTATTCAAGGGGTATTTTAAAGGGTCTAAAAAGTCGTGGTAGGGTCTTTAAGGTTCCACTATAACACTATATTTTCGTATAATGTTATTGTTTTCACCTGTTGAGATTGTCCACCAATCTACTTCATCATATAAGGAGTTCTTGTGCTAAATTTCACGCGTCTGAACTCAGCCATTTAGATTGTGTTGTCTTTCAGCGATTTTAAGAGTTTTCCTAAGTAGATTGAAAGAAATTCTACTGTCTACCTTATCAAAATCAAAGCGTTATTTATTCGAGTAAAGAAGTTACTTTTTGGGAAAAATATGAAATAATATTGTAAATAATTCAATACATGCACATACCTAATGATAATAACTCATGTTTGTGGAACAAACGTAAATATACCTCTGAAGAAATAAAATTAATATTTATATGTTATTACAATATGTCTTGCGGACAGATATAAATAATGTTGTGAGTATATGTGGAGGTAATAAATTAAATATCTTTTGAAAACGCTCTACCACAATACACGTGTCGTTCAGTACTAGAGCTGCCTAAATATTTGTATGTAGGTATGTGTAACATTTGACGTCAATGCATAGGGACAAATGTAGCTGCTACATATAGTCAAATTAAAAAGGTGGAAAAATCATTCTTATTTCAAGCATTAACTAGAGGGGCTTATGGCTAAGTACTAACAGTGACACGGATCGATTGATCAGGTTATGCTACGCTTGCTGCGGTGGGGCCGGGGATGGGTAGAATCTTTACATATCAAAACCACTCCGTGCCTCGGAAAGCACGCTAAGTCGTTGGAGGAAAGTCTGACAATCTGTATTACCAAGGGGTATCATATTACTCTGTGGAATAAGATACCCCTGGGGAGGTCTGATAGGCAGTCGCTTTATGGAAAATATTGGCATGCAGCTGCATCCAGTTGAGCTTGAAGACGACCCCAACATTGGGAAAAGACAGGGAGACTATGTCTAGCTTTAGATACATTGTCGGTGTAACTATAGCTTTGATGAAAAAGACTTACAGGTGAAGTCCTTTATTTCAATAAGAAGTCTAAACTTACGTAGGCAAAAAAATATACCTACTAATGTTTGTTTTGTTCTAAGCATCGTAACGGCACGAGTTTGTATTATTTCTATTTAAAATACATCGAACAACGATACAGCTTCAATTTTTCCATCGGCCAATAAATTCAATCTCTCGCCAGACTTATTTTATTCCATTCCCAATAGCGTTCAAAAACTAGAGTGTACATAACAGTACATCAATATAAAAGGCACATAAAGCATAACCTCCGGCCGCACCGCAGTGTCAACACATAGGATAGAGCAGAAGAGCCAGTAAATAAAAAGCAACAGACGAAAACGTGGAATTAATATATCTTAAGTACGTCTCATAGCATTCAGACCCCATTCTGTGCCATTTGCAAGTTTTAAATCTTAAAATAGTTATAGTAATAGAAACTAAAAATGCAGTGTGGTTTTATAGATAGATAAATAGAATGAATTAATGTTTTCCAGTGGCAGTTTCGCCCCAAAACAAGCCATTTGCCCTGCAGCAAGAATATGCGCATAACATCATTTCGGTCGCAACCATGGTTCTTCATCCTTCTTCTTTCAGTCAGAAAAAGGTTAAATTAACTGAAGTGGACCATTGACTGTACCAGTCCAGCAGTGAATGTGTTTCAACTGTAATGTGGATGATGATTACCTTAGCCACGCTTCTTCCCTCTTATTTATAAACGTTGCTTAAAGTTAAGAGATGTTCATACGCCTAAAATGTATGGTTAAACAGTCACTAATCACTACTTAACTTTAAGCAACGTTTATAAATAAGGGGACTTAGGTTTAGTCGCCAAGCGTTTGTAGCAATTCGTAGCTGAAGTTGCGTAGCAAACATTCCTACAGAATAGGACTTCTTCATCATTCTCCCATTGCGCAGTAGTATCATCGCGAATAAAATTGTTTTGATGAAGCGACGCCTGTCGCGTCACCGCCCCTCGGGGACCCACGGAGGTGGGAGGGGGATGAGTAGCAGGCTGAGAGGGGGGGGGGGGAGACGAGTGGAAAAATGAAATGAAAATAATGATAAAAACGTCGACACGATGTCAAGGGACCGGCGGCCCTTCGAATGAGTAGGTAGATTGATTTTTGTTAAGGTTGCTCGTTTTTATGTTTTTAGGATTGCACGTGTTAGATAGAATGTTGAAGGAATGAGTATAGTATTTAGAATAGAATAACGTTTACTGTCTCCAATATAACAGTTCGCAGTAGTAAAACAACTAGGAAAACTATATAACGGGAAGCAAAAGGTTTGAATGTTAGCATTATGCTTAGGTCCACCTAGTGGGTGGACTGAACGCTGGTTTTCAGCTTAAACCCTTGACTAATATTTACAAAATTAAAGATACATTTAACTAGAACGGATTAGTAAACTAAATGATAATTGTATGGTCGTAGTACTTTTAAAATATTATATTTCATGTCATCTCATCAGTTCTTATCATAACAATCATGTGTTCAGAGATTTTGTCTGCCCAGGTATTGTGTGGTTCTGAGGGATTGACTTTCTGGGAGTGTGTCACGTTGCGTTTATTGGTTCCGCGTACTTTGTGGTGGTACATCGTTGATCATAAATGTAAATATTGGGGCACCGACACACCTGTGCAGTGCGATACTGTTTAGTGCGATACTGGATAGGTTTTACTTTATACACCCATAAGAAATGAAAATATATCACCCGGTAATCGATATTATTTTAATTTATAGAGGTCTCAAAACTCATTATATTGAAATCATTCCTTCTTTACAATTATTGTTTCAAAATAGGATAAATATATCTGTTTCTGTTGGCTATTTTATAACATAATTAGTTTCAAGCTTACAAATACATACTTTTAAGTAAGTATTTGGAAGCTTGAATTAATTATGCCTTCAATTAATTATGTAATAAGCTGATTTACAATTTACAACAATATGGCGTAACATTGCGATCATCGATAGTGCATGTTAATGACGTCATCGGCTAAAATGATGTTGTACTCACGCTCTATGGGCGCCTGGTACCGACCAACTGATGCATATTGTTAATTAAGTAATTAATGCTAACTACTATATTGTTTTGTGAATTAGTTTCACCGTTTTCATGTGGGAAATATTTATGAATATTAACTGAATGAGTGAGTCTGGAAAAAACTAGGCAACGGCAATGAAACGAAGGATTGCTGAATACAGTTTGCGAAGTAATAAATGATGATACCTTAATGATATTTATTATTACAAATTGGTTTTTAAAGACAAATTTTCGAGTCAGCACAATGTTATTGATACCTTTAAGCAGCCATTGACATGTACCTAACTTGCCTTCCAGTGCACACACTCACTCTACTTATACTACCTTTGTAAATCTTCGTATTCGTGGTAAACAATTGTTGAGCGCATCGTTGAATAGATAGGAATTTCAAATGTGGATAGACAAACTGCGTCAGTGATTGTTCTTGTCCACACATCGAAGCCTTCTCGCCAGCATGCACTTGCAATATTGCAACACTATGTTACCAACAACACACAACATGTTTCTAAACCAATCTTACTCAACATTTGTGTACTATGACGTTTTTACCTTTATACTCATAATACTTTTACACAAAGTCCAAATCTTACCCTATTTTTTTCTCACCCCAGATTTTGTTGCAGTGAGCAACGGTGCGCTGAGCGCTTGCTCGCAAGGGGGTATGGACAAGGATGGCAAGAAGAAGCACACACGACCCACCTTCTCTGGCCAGCAGATCTTCGCGCTGGAGAAGACCTTCGAACAGACCAAGTACCTGGCGGGGCCCGAACGGGCGAAGCTGGCGTACGCGCTCGGTATGACCGAGTCGCAAGTTAAGGTTAGTTTGGTTTTGTACTTATCTGCATAGTCACTTAGCGTGTCGAAGGCTATCTCGATTGTTTCAGCCCAAAATTCAGCAAATTTACGAGCCCGTTCATATTGACATATTCAGACATTTTACATATTAGGTAATATAATAAACCTTACCCGCCGGTATTTGAAGCATGTTCATTTAATGAGAACATCAACAGCATGAACATTCAGTTAGCCATACCAGTGCCAGCCAAACATATTGACTAGCTAGCTTTTTCCAGCGGCTTCACCCGCGTGCAGGTCGAAAATTACCGGGATTAAAAGTATCCGGTGTGTTAATCCAGGTTGTAAACTATTTGTGTGCCAAATTTATTCCGACTCTGTTTAGCCGTTTTTAATTTCCGTGATTTTGTAACAAACAGCCAAACGTCAAAACATACAAACTTTCACATTTATAATATTAGTAGGATGATAGAACAGCAATGTCTACTAAACAGGTATTTATAGTCACGGAATTGCACTCTTAGGACAGACACCATATAATTTTGGCAGTCACACGTCATTTCATAAAAGTATTGAAACTCAATATAATTGGTCGTGACTATACAAGTAGCTATCTGAACCCAATAGTGGATCAAAATTAATGAATATCGAACTTAACACAATTACCACCAGGACCGACGAATAGGGTACAAGCACCAACACGCGGCACTCCGGTATAATCCGATTACACAGATTGAAAAGTCAATCACTTAGCCGGGCGGCGCAATCAAACGCAGCTCTATTACTGAGGATTAAACTACGCGACATGTGGACGAAAGACTTTGTTTTATTGTTACATACGATGCTATTTAATATCGTGATTCACAGTTTTACCAGTCGCTGCCACGGTTTTGATGATGGCGTACTTTTTGTTGGTTATTTTTTCAAATAGCTATTTTTGTGGGAGTTTTATAAGCTGCGTCGTGTTTTATGAGTTAGAAAACATTAATATTTATTTCAATATTACTTTCCAATTTCTAATGTAGGTAGTTTCATTGCGCCACGTAATAAAAATTATCTTCGTATAAGTCATAAAACCCAACAATAACTACCGGATCATCACCAAACTTTACGAGATACAAATTACCATCTTAAATGAAGCGCCTACTGCACGGTGAACTAAACACATCATGCAAAAGGATCTTTCAATTAAACCAAACACATAAAATAGGCGTAAAAAGGCACAGTTATATGGAACTAATTGGGGTGCGACGTGGGTAGGGGCGGGCGGCGCGGCGGTCGCCGAGGGGACGGACGACAACTGCGGCGCTCACCCTGCCGCAAGCGGTCACGGTTGCGATTTCAAGTGAAACTTTATTGAATGGCGATGTTCAGCGTTTGTTGTTTTACATTTAGGTGACGTTCTCATTTAAATAAAAAAATAAACGAGTGTTCATCTATCTAAACTAATGACGTTACTTTTTAGTCTCAATCTGCCATTATCACTGTAATTTGAAAACATTATAAAAGCCAATTATTTTGAAAAGAGTAACCGTGGAGTTTCTTCTCCATAGGAAGCGACAAACTGGAACCGTGCACTACCTTCTGACGTTTCATAAGTGCCCATGCAGGTTTATGTGAAATAAAATATTTTGATTTGATTTTTGATTTTACCATAGATTTGACTTATATGGTTCCACAAAGTTTATACAGACTGTAGTATTGAAGATGGACAGTTGCTATCTAAACACATCGACCAATCTTTAACAGTTGGTATTTACATCCGTCTGATATCAACCTTTCTTAGGATGATTTCAAACTTTACCACTTCACAAGACTATGACTCATCATCAATACAACTCAACTATTTCTAAGATCGATATCACACTGCGCTACTGTTTCAATGATCGCCGTCAACTGTGATGAGGTGCCCACTGCAGTGAGCACATCTTCCCTGCTCCTCCGTAATGCGAGGGGAACAATCATATTATACTAAGTGATATGCGCTATTAGGGGACTGTCAGGACGGCTGCATAGGGCGCGATGGAAAGTTGAGAGGTTTAATTTTGAAGACGTTAAATGTTTTTATGCTGTGTTGTAGGATGCAAATACGTTAGCTCAGCCTAATGTTTTTATAATGGGCCCATTATAGTCTGATTGTTAACTGCGTAAAAGCCAACTTTCATATGTAAAGCAAGTTGCACTGAGATCAACTGCTGCCTGATGCTATTACTTCGCCAAATATAAATTTTGTTGCTTATTCACCTACATCATCAATAGCCAACGTTTTTACTCATTACCTGCAAACACAGAAGTTTTCAAGAAAAACTATAACCAAACAAGAAAATAAATTACAAATCCACTTAAACCATTAACCGAAAATACTAGTCAATAAAGTACGCAACAAAAGTGTATCTACGTGTGCAGCCGGCCTAAATAAAGTTGTTTGCAATAGTAAGTGAAGCGAGTGAAATGAAGCGCACACAATGAGATTAATGGACGCGCCACATCGCGTGGAAACTGTTGCCGTACTTATAGTTGCGTCGTGCGCAATAATCATGAATCTTCAATATTTTGGGACGAGTTTGGCAGGATGTAAATTGGGAATACATCTGCCGTCGTGTGATAACAAAATCTAGGATGTTTTAAATTCGGATTCATCAATTGCACTAAGATTATCTTGAAATTGACTAAGAATGAGACATTTTTTCTTTAAAAATAATGTAATTACTATGCTAATTACAGTGTCACTAAAATTAGAATATTTCTCAAAACCATCTCGGAAAAGTAAAAGTACCAATTCTCGACACACAAAAGAATAGATTAAACTAGAATACCCCAATACCGAAGCTTTTAAGCTCCATAAGCGACCTAATGGTATCAATACACAAAGACCAACAATCCTTTACAATACTAAATACGTATCACACAATACACATTCACAAATTGGACTCAAAAGCCAATGTGCGAAGGGATAATCTACCACTTTATTTCTGAACACCCTACGCGATTTTCAACTATATTACCTTGTGTTAAGAGTGTTATCAAGTGCAAAGTTAAGTTGGTAGGGTCTTTCAATTCCCCTGCATGGGTGTCATAGCTCATTTGGCATTCGATAAAATTAATCCATGGGGAAGATTAACAGAGAGGGAACTGTGTTTACACATGTGCAATGCAGGCGATGCAACGGGAATACGTAATGCAATTAATTCTTGATGACTGTTTATTCAATAACTATATTTCATACTTTCATAGTTTTAATGTCGTTTAATTGTTTCGTTTATTGAGTTAATGGATTGGCATTTCATTTGATTTTGTTATTGTTATCCTTGCTTTGTTTTGAAAGGGGGTTTGGTCCATTGATGGTCTTGCTTTTGCATGTTGGACAGACGGTTTTGAATTCCACATTCAAAAAGAGACAGGAATAGGCATAGTTTTAAACATTCATGAACACTAGTTTAAAAATAAAAAGAAAGGAAATGATGTCTGTTAAAAGATCTTATTTAAGTCCAGCATAAGTCATGCTGAATCATCTTCGTATCTATGCCCTTAAATTTCAATGCTCACTATCATTATTTTAGTACCCTGACTCAACTATAGCCAGTAACCCATCCATCTGTGAATGATTCACTCCAGCATTTCATAGAATCCAACATTTATACGATCCACATTAAAACTGATTGATCCCAGTTTCCCATAACTCAAAACGAAAAAAGCCACAACGCATCAAACCTCCTTTTTATTCCCTCTGAAACTATACAGCACCAATAATAAAAATAATAAAAGATAATCTTATAATCCGCACCTCGGACGAGGTGTTCGTTATTTTACAACTATGATATACAGCCGTCGTAATAAGTCGCCCTTTAGGCAATAACTCGTGTCACGTTCAAAATGCAAATCACTGTGTGTCGCTATCATTCCTTTTATTGTGGCTGTAAAACAGCGTCGAATTAGTTGCGAGCCAGCGATGGATGGTTCCCACAGCGATAGATGCGTTTAGATAATTTTATTGCGTGTTATCTTGTTTTTCTTTATTTCAACGCTGATTCGGGTTATATGGTCCTGTTTCGCGAATTTTATATTATTATGATGCAGTTTGTAATAATTTAGTTGTAAAATTGATTACTATTGGAATAAATAATTTTATTGATGTGTTCGTAATTGGTGTTTGCACCTTACATCTGAATTTTATGTGTTATTATGACAAATTAAACGTTAACATTAATTAGGAGCTTTTTATGAGTAATTTTGAAAGACTAATTGACAGGGGTCCCCTCTCTATGAGAGGGAGTGGGCCGTTATCTACCACGCGGGCCCAGTGCGGGTTGGTAGTTGTCACATGTCTTTGATTTTTTTGGTTCTAGGACATGCCGATTTCCTCACAATATTTTTCTTTACCGTTTTCAGAGCACTGGTGAAGAAAATAAATACACAAAGTAAACTGCCTGACTGGGGTCGAACTTACGATCTACAACTCGTAAGTTAGGGCCAATACCACTAGCCCGCCACTGCTCTCAAAGATACTTAAATAGCAAAAATTTTAAGTTACTGTACAGTACTGTCACCAACAATACCCGTTACCACCTAACTTGAAACATTTAACAATCACAAAGCGTACTTACACATAATAAAAGCGATCCAGTTTACGATCAGCGCCTAATGACGTCACAGATAAGATAAAATTAAATGCAGTTCACAATCATGCAGATGAGCTCAAGGGGAACAGTGCAGCATATTAAATTATTTTGATAGATGACACTATAATTTAATTTTAATGTGTTTTGATAAAACGACCCTTTATACCACTCTTTAGTGAATTTTAAATGTTGGTCCCTTAATATTCTTCTGTTAAAAATGTTTTTTTTTTTGCAAATTGGAAAGTGATGGAGTATGATTTATGAATCAAAATGACTGACGAAGCGTATTGTTGAGCTATGGTTCCGCTAAATGGTTGTGATAGACATTTGCATAGAAGTCATTAACTTGATGAAGCTATTAATGTGCTTTCAGTTTTTAGTATTATTTACGCTTGATTTAGATTTTGGAGTGAGCAGAATTTAAGCATTATTTTGCAACATGTGAACTTTAGGTGGATGCTGTCTGATAAGTGATACCTACTTTTGGACTTATTAAGAAAAATCTAATATTTTTTACCATCCATAGGATGTAAGTCAGTTTATTATTTGCACCTAGATGTCAAGCTGTAAGTATTTATTTATTTATTGGATCTCCAACAGAGGCTACACAATTACATGCAAGTTTACATTGAGCAGAGACGATTGAGCGGTTTCGTTCGCGCTGACGTCGTAAATTATCCCACAGGGATGTAGTACCCGGATAAAAAGTATTCTAGTTGTTATCCAGGTTTTGGTTATAAACTATCTGGTTGCCAAATTTCATTCAAATCCGCTCGACAGTTTTTGCAACAAAGATCTAAACATTCGAACCATCATATTTATAATATCACAAGTAGGAGTAGCATAGTAGGATAATCGTCGTAATGACAGGTATTTTAATATAAGTGGGACACGTATCGTCTCTGGTAGGTACATAACAATCAGATGGCTAATGCAGCTAGCCGTAGCAACCGCCATTAGTGTCACACCACACGTCGGTGATCCAACAACTCAATCAACAACAACATACTGTTATGATGCTGCGTCAGTTTACGATGTCATTAGCTTACTGTTGGCGTGTATAGTTATTTACCTGGATATAGGCTAGACTAGGCGGTGGTGGCAAAAGGCCGCGAGTTACCGAGTTGTACGTCGTAGGTTCGAACCCAGTCAAGCGCTTTTACTTTTTGTAAATTATTTCCACACCATAACTCTCAAAATGATGCTAGAACTAAAGATGCTCACAAATGTGACAAATACTAACCCAAGCGTATTCTCGAATTGAAGTGAATCAACTAAAAACCCTTTTTTGTTTGCCAACTGTTGCTTTTTCATGTTCAAGTAGACGCTTTTGTTTATTAATTCCAGGTTTCTACAAAGATGTTTCTTTAGTTATAATTATTTTTTACAGTTTACCACACGTAAACGTAAGTATTTCTGTTAATAAAAAAGTAGCTCGTCTTTAGTGAAATCCGTTCATATTGAGCAGTCTGTTGTCTTCTGATGTGCATTCATTTTGCCCAGAATTACTATATCTCATCATAACTAATACGATGTCACAGGGTAAATGGATTGTACCTATCTCCTCACAGTCATCATCATCAGTTATTATTCCGACGTGACGGAGCAACGAACAGATTCCTCGATTACAATCAGCGAGCGGTAGCATTGTACACACGTCATAATTAAATTAACATATTCGATGTTCGTACATTACAGTATGAATATGTTGCCAACTTGTGTTTCATGTACAGATTACAGCTGAATGAGTGCGCATAGTGGCTCAATGGCTGCTCCATACAATACACAGTGGCCCATGTTGGTTGCTCCTCTTCAGGTACAAACATACATAATAATGTTAACTCTCTTGTTAATAAAAATCAATGAATCGGCCTAGCCTTGTACCAACTGTGTTGGGGTCGGCTTCCAGTCTAACAGGTAGTATGAACAGTTCTAGTATAAAACTTCAAGGACAGGGATTCCAGTTGACATACCTATACTGTCAACATAAACTCGGAAAACTTTAGGATAATCATAGTAGTAAAAAAGATTTTTGTAAATGTATGAATTGTAGCAACAAAATTCGTGAAGTATTTACCAATAAATCATATATCATCCCTATCACTCCAGTCCAAAGCTGACTAGTAACCAATTCAAATATTGTACAATCGAAAAACAACTGCCATCCCAATCCGACTGTTATTTGTCAAAACAACTGTCAGCCATGTTTTGTTTCCAATCGATTTGTTTAAACGCGACACCGATGACGTATATCTGCCTAAATTCCCGGCTAAATCTATCCGACAGACATCCATGATTCCATTCAGCCTGTATACACAATATAACACAATTGGAAGCTGTACTTTGTGCCGATGAAAGTAAAGTTCAATATTGTTTGTGTGGCAAGAGGTTAGTGAAGTGATCAATCGATTGATTCGATGACAGGCGAGAGCGAACGATAATCGCCGCTCATTAGTCGAATGCGAGTGCCAGTGAATCGATTCGGTGTGACATCTGCGTTTTCGAATATAATCCGCTAGTGGGATATTTTTAGTGTAGTAGCGCTGATTGCGATTCTATTTAGTTGTTGTTGGCGAGTGTTTGAACAATTTGTTGACAGTCGGTGTCTTTTGAGCTGTATTTTAATTTTTTGTCACCGCCTTCCGAAATTAAAGTTATTTTTCACTTTGTAGTGTTGTTTTGGAAGTCGGTTGTTTTTTTTAAGTTTTAATCTAAAGAGTGATTTATTTTAATTAAGAATTAATAAGGAAGAATGCGCTAAGAGCCCACGAAATGTTTCTCACGTGTTTTGCAATTTGCAGATAACTGTTAGGTTATATCTATGTTGACTAAAATATGATTCGAGATCGTAACAAAAACGGCTTTACAGGATTATAAAATCATTCCAATCGTCAATACAACCCTCTTAGTTCATTAAATCTCATTGAATTACTTTCTTATGTCAATGGGATTGGAACTTTCATCAGTGACAGTGTATGACACTGACCTGCAGATTGGAAAAACGTAAGAAAATTGGAATATCCAGGGCTACCCTGGTGCTTCCCCTTTAAGCTAATATGAACAACATGAGATCAACATACAAACTCATCGTCATAAAAATAAGTAGGCGCAAACCACCGAGCGTGTCTGATGCAATCAAATAAATAGCACAAACAATAGATACATAGTCGAGTTATGTACTTGTCAATGAGGCCGTTACAAGGGGCCACGTGTGCTACGGAACCTTAATTGATTGGCGCGCTAACGACGAGTTTTTAGGGTTCCGTAGTCGCGACCATCGCCTTATTTATCGTCTATAAATTATTTTGATGGCTGCAAGGGTTTTTATGTGTACTTACTGTGAGGATGTGCTAAAGTGTAATAGTGGGGCTTCAGGCTTTGTTGTTGGTGTGTTCTGGGTTAAATATCCGTAATATTGTGAGGATTTATGGTTCAATTATGATGGGAAAATGTGAATTGTCGTACTGAAGGAGTCTTAGGCTCCCTGTATTAATTCTGAAATAATAATATAAAATCCTGTGTGTTGTGGGACAAAGCAGAATTAATATTAGTAGTAAATATGAACATATACATCATTGAAATACAGAAAAACCAAAATGCACAGTCTCGAACAAAGGTAACACTCAAAACTGTCCCCAATTATACGTCACTGGTTATAGTTATTAATAAAACAGTTTTTTTTTTGCAAATTCAACATAACACGCATGACTTAAAGAAGTTTTTACAAAGCAATGTCCAAAAAGACTGACTGAAAGATGACTGACGATACTATTGACACCAGCGCACATTGCGCCCATGTACATTTTATTGTACGTTTTTGAGACGCTGATTGTGCATCTTGGGTTTTTTGTATATCAACGATATACATAGTACCTACTCCGTCTTTTCGAAACAAAAAATGTATTCTTGCGCAGTTGTAGAGCGCGAAATTCAAATTTTGTTACGTTTTTTGCAATTTTCAGGGGAGTGTCAACTTGTTACTTGATCAAAATATGATTTGCGACTATAACATGTACGTATTTACAGATTTATAATCATTAGAATCAATAATACATCTTTCTAAGTTAGATTTGTTCCATAAGAACAAATTTCTTATTGAAAAGTGCTTGTGGAAGAAATCTAACTTAGAAAGATGTATTATTGATTCTAATGATTATAAATCTGTAAATACGTACATGTTATAGTCGCAAATCATATTTTGATCAAGTAACAAGCTGACACTCACCTGAAAATTGCAAAAAACGTAACAAAATTTGAATTTCGCGCTCTACCACTGCGCATTCACCTTAATTTGAAAGCTTATTCTAAAAACGCTCGAATGTTAGAATATGATTAAAGTTATTTTATCGTCAGCCATTTGCAGACAACCTTAACAGTACTTACCTATCTACTGAATATCATGGCTAAATCCTGAAGATTATTTTCCTTCCTTATATTAAACTTCCTCAAATAATCGCAACATAATACGAGTGTATACTTAACTTAGCAACAGAGTCAGCCATTGAAATTATACCACAAAAAAACAAATCCTTTGAAGCCAGTAGGTATACCTACAAAAAGAAACGCGATGAAAGAACCTCAAAAACCGGGCATATTACTTATAATGACAAAGCTTGTCATCAGTACTAATACCTGCACATCTGTCCATCGCCAGAATACCTACAGGGAACTGCTCATCGCAACTGTGTGACATTGACGGCAGCTTTATGTCGTAGCAATAAGGGCGGTTTTCGTAGTTCACAAGTGTTATCACGGATGTACGGACCGTATTAATGCTAGACTGATGAGGGATCACACACCTGTCCTCACCCTGACATGATTCGCGAGAGAAATTAACAGGTTTGGTTGTCCTGGAGGTGAAAAGTGTAAAATTATGCATAAGTGAGGACTGGACAATTAAGTACTGTGAGGTTGAGTGAGGTTTTATTTCAACACGAAATTAAAAAGCTGCGTGTCAAAATGTAGCTTTATAATATGTTAGAATTTTTTGGACATTTCAATTCGTTTACTGTAACTGTATAAGATAGTTTCATTACCTAGATTAGTAACAAAAGGTAACGGTGGGTACAAGCCCTATGTAACATCGAGTCGTTTGCCTGTCTTTTCCCAACTATATTGGGGTCGTCTTACGGTCTAACCGGATGCAGCTGAATAGCAGTATTTTACTTGGAACGACTGCCTATCTGACCTCCACAACCCAGTTACTAGGTAATACGATACCCCTTGGTAAGACTGGTTGTCCGACTTTCAGGCTTCTGACGACCCGTAACGACTGTCAAAGATCCATAAATGACGGCTGGGACTAACAGTTTAACAGCTAACAGAAAGGTCTTTGGTATGTCAAGATGGTCACCGATCCACGAACCAACCGATCGATCGATCCGTGCTGCTGTTATTACTAAGCCACAAGTGCTAAGGCACCTAAAGTGTTACCTCACTATTTCTTTCGAACATCTTCGTATAACAAGAACAATGCCACAGTGTAGCAATTTCTCTCAGTCTAGCAACACACAGGTGGACAAAAAGCAGTGGTTCAATAGCTAGCGGAGTGCGGCGGAATCAATTATGGCAGGCTGTGCACAGCTGAGCGTTGAGCCCCAATGATTAGGGGCTTTGACGAAATGTCCGACGAGGAAAAATTACACGCTGCTCTTTGAATATTGTTTCGTTTACAGATCGTTATGTTTTGTGGAATGAAATACAATTAATTCTACTTTAAAGATGCTTAGGTCTTATCCACGACTTTTTCAACGTGTATTTTGTACTTCACAAGCCTATATCCTTTCTCCTGGTCCCAAGCTACGTATCCGTCGAACGTAAGGATCGGTTAAGTGGTTAAGGCGTGCAAAGGTAACATACAGACATAGTTACTTTAGCATTTATAGTATTAGTGTATAGTAAAACATATCATATCAAGAAATCTAATAGTACTTAGATTTCATAAAAGCTTTAATTAATATAATAATAATAGGTCGTTTGGTACATTTTAAAAACAAATAATATACGGAATTCTCATTTCAAGTAGGTACTCAAGTCCAATTAGCACTTATTCAATTTCTAAACATAGTTTTGGAATCGAAAATATACTCTCCAATTTTCGTATCCCCGAAAATATAAAAGCAATCGCACGCCAACTAATTCTCTCCTGCATTCCCCACGAGGCGTAGGCGTGTCGCAAGTCGCAGTTGTGCGGCCTCAAGCGATTAGAGCAGCAACAACTGTTGTCCGCAACATTAACATGACAATGCGCGCGCGCCTGCTACAAATAAGTCGCATGATGAATGGATGCGATCGGTCGCGGTGTGACTGGCCAAATATTGTAGCTTTATTTAGTTTTAATTGTATTATTAGTGGGGTTCTATATTACTCGTATTTATTTTGAAATCGTTAGAAGTAACATGTATGGCTTATGTTTAGATTATGACATGACTAGATTATTACTTCAAGGGTTGGCATTTTGTTTGTGAAATTAAGAGTATATATTTTATAAATAATCAAATTTTAACGTTTTTAATATTGAGTTCTCAGAGTAAATGTTACATCTATACATATTATAATAAATCTGTAGACGAGCTGTTTCTGTACATTCAAAATATTAAAAAAAAATAGCTGGGGTGTTAAGGGATATCCAACAGATGCCAGTACGAAACCTGGTTAACTTCCATACTCAAATATTTTTTTATAACTCGGAGTATATTTTAGTTTTTGTTTCATCGCAATCGCTTCGCTCTATCAAAAGTTATAATCAAATTAAAGTGTTCAAGAAGAATTTAATTACGTAATGTTAAAACAAATACCTAACGACATTTCTTGGCGCGAAATGGTACTAACCAATTTATTATATGATACTAACCATAATAAATTATGTTAATAGTAACACGTAATTCTCTTAAAGGTAACTGTGTATATGTTATTTCAAAAAATAATGGTAATGATTATTAAAATCGCTTTCCGTTGGTGGTTGATTCGCCCGAAACAAAAAAGCTAAAAGAATCCTACTTAATATTATAAATGTGAAAGTTTGTGAAGATGTTTGGATGTTTGTTACTCAATCACTCAAAAACGGCTGAACGGATTTAGATGAAATTTGACTGGATAAGCACATAGGATAGTTTTCATCCCGGTAGTACGTTCCCGTGGGATAATTTTCAACGTCCACGCGGGCGAAGCCGCGGGCAACAGCTAGTTTTAAATAAAAAGTAAGCCTTAAAATAAGCATCTTCTTAGAAAGTGTCTCAAACAGTGTTTTGTGTCTACATTTTGTTTTGTAAATGTTTTATTATTCAAATCACAATTGATGAATTTAATGAATTGACCTCATAGCCTATCTATTAAAAGAAAATTATGACTTTGGTAAAGGCCTATTAAGGCAGTCTTTTCTATTTCTTGTACGTTCTTCTCGACTGGAACCACGCGTAGTTCTATAACTAACTTTATCTTTCTGACTTGCCGACTCCTCGACAATTCAAAACTGCCTGTAAATGGTGTAATTGAAATAAATGCTTGAAGTGTGTATTCCTGAGTTTGAATCAAACCTAGTACTGAACGCGTACAATCCAATAGAACAACATCAATCATTCTTTCAAATGTAACGAATCAACAGTTACCTACTTACGAACAAAAACCTTCCAAATCTACAACATTCTGTAAACTACTACATAACACAGAGAATCATTATCACATACCCATAGAGACAACTCAAGCCTCCTCGTGGGCGGGCGGGTAGGGCGCTAGGGCGGCGTAGGGCGGCGCCCATAAAAATGCAAATGGCGTGTCGACGGGATCCGGAGTATCAATCACTGCAGGTCTTATTATTGCAGGATTTGGGAACAACTGAACAACGTGCGATTATTGTTTTCGTGTGCAAGTTGAGTGTCAGAGTGGTGACTTGAATGTGTTTTGGTCAGGTAGCGAGTGCAGTCATCTTGGTTTTGTTTTAAATGGTCGTTGGATGTCTTAGTGGCTAAATATCTGTCTCGAAAAGCTTTCTTAGTACAATATTACCTTGGTGGCTGGGACTTCAATGCACCACTGTCACCATGAATTTACTTAGCACATTTTTCTAAAACCCAATACCTACGCGGTCAAAATGTATGGAACACTGTTAAAGTCAAACCAGTTATTTCAAATAGCCACATAAAAGGCACGCTTGATAGTATTGATTCTAGTTGCGCCTTCCAAAATGTAGTTTCTTGTTAAGATGAATGGGCATGAAACTCCACCGTTACTCTTCTAGAATGCTGTACAATATTTTGTTTACATTAGTTATAGGTACCTACGTGAAGACGATTTGAACATTTTACGAAATTAGCTATGTGCTGAATCAATGGTAACAGGTTGTACCACGATGGCCCTGCCACTCCGTTTGATATTCGATACAAAACCTGTGATTTCATAACAATACTCGACGGTCTCAATAACCAAAAATTATTAGGAATCAAACGAAAATGTTTCAGATAAGTACCTATGAAACTAAATGGTTTAGAAATAATTCAGTAGTCTGTCTTATATATACTAAGTATTTGGTATCTAAGTTCAGTAGGTACGTTTGAGAAAAGTGTACTAAAGCAGTCACCAATATACACGATAACTTTAAACGTAATTTATTCGCGATAAATATTGTCAATGAAATAAAAAGCAATGATTCTCATAGAACTCATTATAATACGTCACTTATTCTATCAGGGATCTGCCCACATATTGCACCCACTTACGCCGTATCAATGTTTGCTCACTAACTAATAAAGGTAAACTTAATTACTAAATACATGCCGATAAAATATCCAATTAATTTTCTTCAATGAAACCGAGCGACGTAACCGACGATTATAATAATTTTTAATTAACATTTGTCAGAGAAGCGAGACTTCCGGCTTACCCGACTTATGGTAACATACTCGATGTCACTGCGCATTCAAGTGATCGACTTTGCATTCGATTAGTGTAATAGGAATCGATTGGATTATTCTTATTGATGGAATAAAGAGAGGTGTGAAGTTGATATTCGGTTTGTAAAAGGCAATTGAGTTGGATAAACTGTTAAAAAACTAAGAAACGGTGAGTGATATTGGACGAGTAAAAGAATTTAACAGAGAAGGCCCAGTGGAAAAAGCTGCAACTTACTTAGGAGTAGTGAGTCGTATGTTCGATCCCTGACAGGCGCGTTACTTTGTGTAAATTATTTCATCACCACTGCTCTCAAAACAGAGGAAAACATCGTGAAGAAACGGTATGGCCTAGAACCAAACATTCAAAAGATATGTGGCATCTGCCAACACGCACTGGGGCCGGCGTGGTTGATTTAGACCCACTCCCTTTCAAAGAGGAGGCCTGTCCCAACAGTGGGAACATCAAACTAGCCGTATAAAGGTCGCCATACCTAAAGGTTATCTAAAAATTTTTAAGAGTACCTAAGTATGTCGGTACATTTACCTATACATAATATATTGGATTCTTTGTTTTATAAAGCTGTTTTACTCGTAATATTCGGTCCTGTCGTTAATGTGTTTGGTCGACTTTAAAGCGAACGCAATTATTTATTCGATCTTTATTTCATTGAAAATAATTTTCATGTATTCCTGTTTGAGCACCAACGGCACCAAAGGTATGGGAATACCTTGGTGCTCAATGTGTTAGGCGCTCTAAAAACTGGTGCCCAAACTCCATAATGTTTAGACTCTCAGACCTGAACATTTCGGTTTGCAAACCCTTAAAACAAAAGCCATTTTTCTCATGATATCATAGTTAATCACGCTTAACGTAACGATATAAATGGTGTTCAGTTGTTGAGCCCGCGATGCTCTGCTCAAACACTTAGAGCGTACAAACAGACACTCAGTCAGTTTTGACACGTGTTTACGAGCCGTTCCGTCGAGTCGCGGGCGCCTCGTTATCCCAGATTACCTTAAACGTCGCCAAATAAAACGATCCCCGGCTACGTACAAACGGCACTACAGTTTTACGCGAACAAACAATTATTTATTGCTCCGAACACCCTATATAACACACAAAACTAACCAAAATCAACTCTAGCACAACTAAATAGAGCTCAGAATTGAACAACGCGCCTCCGATCCACAGTCGAGCAAGATTAATAGGGCATAAAACGTAAGATAATACAATATACAAGAAGACACGTTGTTAACCGTTCCGTTTTGAGACGGTGTTGAGTGGCTTCATCTGTCTCTTTCGCTCGTATGTGGAGTGGTGTGTCTGTCTCGGTCGCACAGTTTCAATTATCTGCCTAATCCTTCAATTACGTCGACAGATGTCGCGCGCGTCTTCGAGCTTATGTGCCAGTTTAAAGTACCGTCCGCAGAGCAATTACTGTGATCGGACCAGATTTTGTAGGCTTTTATTGGTAGAATATAATTAAATTTTCATTGATTTCGTAATGTAATTTATTTGTTATTGGTTACTTAAGTCTGAGCTCGAGAGCGATGTTCAATTTCTCAGCTCAAATGAATATTCTAAATAAATGTAGGCTTATCTTAGAATAGAAGCAATTTATTTTAAAAAAATTGTGTAGTGTTTTTAAAAGAACGATTGCGTTTTCTTTTTTATTTAGAGCAGTAGTTTTTACAGTACCTAACGTCCATACCTATTCATACACAACATATTCGAAGAAGATAAGTTGTAATAAGAAAATAGTGACAGATTATACAGGTACACACACCGAGAGTAAAGTAAGGTGCTTATTAATTAGCCAACGATCTATTTCAATTGTTAGTTTCATAGGCTTTATCAGTCGTTACTGAAAGAACATGGCGAAGGCCATAAGATTCCCAATATCCACCAAAATATATGACCATCTAACCCAATTAGTATTTAAACAAATACAGATTAATGATCAAAGTTTATGCTGTCGTTACTCTGCGGCGTCCCTTTAGGGTACACGAGTTAGCTAATAATTAATATTATAATTAATGTTGCAATAACTGGAACCGCGGCACGCTATTAATCCGCCCCCCCCCCCCCACTTCCCTTAAAACTCTCCCCCTCTGGCACTAAACAGATTGGTACAGAAGGTCGACTTCACACAACGAACATTCGATATGCGGCGCACGCACGCATATAGTATGTCTCAGAAGTGTCTGATAAAAGTGTAAACAAACCCGAGCAATCACTCACTAAAACAAATGAGTAACACATTCATCTGTATTTAGATCTTACCACTTCTTCCAAAATGAAACGCATCTAAAAGGCGAATTAACATTAGAATTTCGTGTTTGAATTGAATAATCAAACCAAAGCACTCAATTTGTAAGTAAAACTACAAATTGACTTTAGACGCATTCGTACAAAAATCGTGAGTGCATTTGCACTCACTGTATGAAGCATGTCTATGTGTGCGTGCATTTTTGGTCGTTGCGTGAAGCAGACCTTCTGTCCTCATCTATTCTGTGCCACAGGGTTCATTAGGATGTTTTTACAATGTCACACTTAATTTAATTACGACATTTGTATAATTGTCCGTGAATTGTGAGCAAAGGGTGTCTTAATGTTCTAGCGGAGTTTGATTGGAGTCAAAGTGAGGAGATGGATTTTTATGGGTTCACAGTTTAGAGTAAACTTATCCTGGGATATCTTGAATTACGAGGAATTGACTAGATGTGGAACGAAGGACCAGCTAGATTTATGATGTAGTTTGGGAGAGGCCTACAACCATCAGTTGACTGCGATAGGAGTTCATTGTCGTTTTAACAACATGGTTGGTTAGTAGATAAAATAAAACACTGAATTACTTTCCAGTTGCACTTAATACGAGTGTCACGTTATATTCTGTTAAGTAGAGCCGATATCAACCGAAACTATTTTAATTTGAATATCACATTCCACTTACGAACAGATCGTATCTACCCACCGCGACCTGATTATCACAAAAAATGCAACAAACAGAAATCAATTAAAACTAATCTCGAACAAGATGTCTAAACGAACGAAATTAACTCTCTGCTAATAATGGTAGCCGCCTTATCTGAGCATCGGTTTAATATATCACTGGCTAAACACGGACAATCTGTCCGTCTGTCCGTCCGTCCGTTCGACAGCCCTGACAAATGAAAGCAGCCGACTGCCTCATCGAAATAACGCCGATAATTATCTAGGCATACATCTGTGATCTAAATTAGACCTTAAATTGTAGAGGGGACAGATTAAAATTAGTCGCTGTATCGAATTTTAAAATGTTTCAAGCATCTTATAAAATTCTGTACCCCACAAATGTAAATCCCAACTCTAACTTAACAAAAATAAGGTTCTAATTTAAATGTATCGTTTCTGAACTTAAGCTCGGTGTAGACCATCGGCGGCTATGGTCGATTGTCGTGTCAGAATGGTAATGATGGCGGGCGACAAGGCGGAATGGCGTTCGGTAGCGGTCGACGATTTCATTAATGACATTAGACACAGTAAAGAGAATTTAAGTCGGCTCTGGAAGCTAAATGCGCGTGATTGAGATAAGGCAGTGCCTTAATACTTGTACAACATGCCTTAGAGGCTTTCTCTGGGTTTAAGTAAGGATCATTCTACTTAATGCGGCTTTGATTTTAAGGATTCTTTTAAGTTCAATTTACTGGTCATCGTATTGCAGTATTATGTTAAATAAAATGTAAATTTAATTTTCTTTAATAAACTCCTAAGTAGACCTAGAAATCTGACGATATTCATGGCAAAAAAGAGTAAAATAGATCATAATTTCTACCACAGCTACTGTATCCACTACCTACATTTCCAAGTGCCTACACTACGCTTTAAAAACACGACCTCTTCAATCATTGTTACTTTTTCTAAACATTAACATTAATATGTTTAGGTAATAGAGTTGAGGCCGTGCTTATTAATTAATTAGTTCTCATTAATAATGTAGTCGTATTTATGACAGCGTGTGAGTCGACACGCTTTACAAGCTCCACTGTAGCACGCGTTACACGCTTGACACGTAATCGTTCAGATCACCCGGTCGATCTGATCGCTACAGATCAGATGATAAGCTGGAGAGTATGGGAATTGAACTGTGTGCTGGGTCTTAGAGACATTTTCTTAATTTGAATCAGATTTGAATGGGAAATTATAATTATATAAAAAAAAACTTTATTCTCTCTCTACATAAGTTATGAACTTAATGCTAAACATAGTAGTGCACGAAAAAGGAGCTAACTTTGTGAGAGACTGGTGCCTGAGGTAGGTTTATTTAAAAACCTGTATTAACTGTTGTTTTGTAGTCGTGAAGTAACAGTTAAATTGGACGAGGACCCTTTTTATGCATATTATTATCATCATTCTAAAGCTGCACCTTTTTTGTTAGACCTGTAAAACTAATATTTCATTGCATTATAATATTTCCATACATTGCAAACTTTTTTTTACTCTAAACGTTAGTAGTGTAGTTTGATTATTCTTTCAACATGAAAAAAAAAAATAACTTAAGTATCAAATACCTACAGGTCCCTTTTAAAAGTGTTGCAGACTACAACTAGCCTGGTACTCGTATGTTAGTCGCGATCACACAATCCATAGCACATTGCTCACACTAGACGTTACACGTACCGCATGCGATATCTTAGTGAGAAAACCGTGGAGATGAAATTTTGTCAACTAAAAAAGGTTTACTGAAATACAAGTATGGAAGTTAATGGTAAATATTGCGCAGTGACAAAACTATAAGTGGACTAAAATTAAGAAGGCAGGTGATGGGTTTGAACGGGAAAGCAAAAAATGGTGATGATTCTGTTGTACACCAACTAAACTTAATTAAGGCAGTTCCTATTTTTTTTTTTCATATAATGAGACAAGAAGTAGATGGAAATAAATAAGAGCTGTCAAATTTAATTGAACTAAGATTTTCTTTGACGCAGCTACAACGAACTAAAGTCACCATGCTTTAGATCACGCCAAATGCAAGGCAATGGAGGCGTTTAGTGACAGTTCTTACACTTTACTTGTCTTTTCTTTTCGCGGTCTGTCAATCGGCACCATTATCTGTCTAAGCCATACGTACTGTATTACTTGATTGATCCCTTTCCAACAAACCACTGAGTGTAAGGCTTAAGTTAGAAGTCCAGGCTGCATGTGAAGGTTGGAAAGACTTTACTAAGGAATTGGATGGCTTTAGGAGGCCAGTAAGAAGAAAAGCAACACCTAGCATATTTAACTAGTTACAAAGCCTCGATGAGCATTACCTCCGTCTAATGATAGTAGACATAATGTAGCAGTGGTCTGCAAAATGTCATATATTATAGAATGATAGCAATAAGTGTGCAGTTGTAAGAATGGTGGAGACAAGAGCGGGGAGTAGTCGCGCCGCGGTCGACACAATCGATAGCACATTATTCATAGGAGACGCGACGCACACTGCCTTCTCGCATAGAGGAAGCTGTGGAGGCGAGTTTGTGATCTTGTATTACATTCTACACTTTAGAAAATACGGAAAAGTCCCCTTTTCAATTTCATCTGCTTTGCATCTTAAAATTCTTTTAGATTATGATGTCCGAGTCTTTTTTGTCTTTTTCTATTTTTTTTCTTGCAGAAAAGGGAAAACACCCTTTACAAAATAGTACTGATGCTCAATCCATAATAAATTAACTCAATCATAAAAAATCTTAATAACAAAATATAGAAATACAGAGCATGTCTGTGAGAAGCATGATTAATGAATCTTTGCTTACTGAAGAGCGCAGTTTGTCCAAAATTATGAGGTTGACAGTTCCAAGCGTTCACATGACAAAGTGGACAAAGTAGTATTTGTCTTATAATAAATAATATTATGGGTCATAATTATTGTCACACGAGCTTTTTCTAGCGACTTCGCCCGCGTGGATGTCGAAAATACTATCGGGATAAAATAGTAACCAGATTATAAACTATGCGTGCAAACTTCACCCTCATCCGTTCGGCCGTTTGTGGGTGATTGAGTGACAAACATACAAACTTTGACATTTATGATATTGGTAGGATAATATTATATAGTAAGATTATAATATTGTAGATAGTAGGATTAGTTTCGTCTCCACGGGTTTGCTGTCCGGCGCGGAAGTCAGGACGGTCACAGTAGCCGCGGGTCGTCACGATGTTCCTCCATCTACAAATGTTACTGCTCTTATGTACCGCTTCACTTACATAATACACTTCCTATAGATTTGAGATCATTTTGATCTTGGAATATTTGCATTGGACTATTTGAGAAAAGGTTGGGATTAGAATAATTATGATCTGACGAGCTTTTTCACATTTTAATCTGACGACAGCTTTTATGTTACTTTCACTGCCACTGGTGACATTCGCTACATTAGGGCAGACGCTCGTTGCCTATAGTTATCGGAATTAGGAATAGTCACCGTAGCTGTAATCGGCATGGGCTGGAGGAATGTATTATTTTCTTACATTACGTTTTACAAGCTGTTGCTGTTTTTTGTCAATTGATTGATTTCGTGCGCTAAAACTTATAATAATATTAGAATTATGAACAAGTATATAAAGTAAAATGGGAAAAGCTCACTGGGCATCAAAGAATTCGTCCACATCGCTGTCAGTGGAAAAAGTGCCCAAAAGGCTGGAAGCGTTGCCACGTTGGATGGCAACGCTGATTCTTTGAGCTAAGAATTGGCCAGCCCTTTGGTCACGTGAAGATTTGACCAACCGCTTGGCGATGTCTCGAAATACTCGATGAAATTGATTGATTTAACTGTCAATTGATTTGACTTTCAGGCTTCTGGCTATAATAGAACCAGTAGGTCTACTCAAATGATTCTGCTATCATTGTGAGTGGCTCGAACAAAAACACTGATAAAATGGATAAGTTTAGAGCACAGAGGGAGTTTTTGAGTTCAGTTGCATTTATCATGGTTGTTGATTTTTTTTCACTCTTATTGTATTTCTGGATGCGAAAACCATAGAACCGGTGGAAGTGGCGGTACTTGGGGGAGGCATACATCCAGCAGTGGACGTTATTCGGCTGAAATGATGATAATGATGATGTTTTGACTGTAAAACTGTTTGAGCCAGCCGCGCACCAGTTCTTGTTGTTGAACCTACATTTCAAGTCCATTAGGTTAATTTTAGTCAGTTCTGTCTTCATGAGACTATCATACAAAATAATGATGATCTATGAAGATCTCGGAGCTACCAAGCATCACATTATAACACCCACATCCACCACTCTAGTCCCAACAAAGGCTCGCACACACGGTGCCAATCTTAAACACATTAGCTATCGATTCGTCCAAACATGTGTACCGCCCTTATAGACAACGCAAACTCAATATGTGGAAATAATAATAAAATGAGACGGCTCCCGCATACATATCGTTTTATTATCGTTATATTATCGGCGATGTATCGGCCAGTTTAACTTAGTACTATTGCTTGTTCCAGTATGTTGGATGAAGTAGTTGAGATTATTACAGATAAGTTAAGATTGTGAGCCTATAACGGTACTTCTAGTGTCGTAGTTTCGACCACTAGTTTCTTTATCAAGTGTGGTGATTAGCGATAAGGTTACTTAACATAACATCACGCCTATTTTCCACAAATGGTTAGGCAGAGATGTCGCCAAGTCAGTGATTAGGCTTGAGTGAGTTTCCTATAAAATAAAAACAAGATATACCTAAATGTTTCTAGATGTAGGTACGTAGCATGAACAAACGAACTCAACTACTTATAACTAATACTTCGACAAACATCACTTCAAATTGTTGGAACAGTGTAAGTATCTGACTATTGGAAATGATAGAGAATGTTGGAATAGATTATTTCCATTATTTTCCATAAACGAGAAGAAAGTAACACACAGACACAGTAGGCCACAGACAAAATAATATTGTGAAGATAAAACATGTCTAGACACATTCGTCTCTTGAGAAGCCTAGTGAATGCTGGGATAACTAGTCACACCAGAATTTAATTAACTCACGAGAATATATTATTCAGTCGATTATTTCTTGTTATTCTGTAACATATATAAACCTTAATCCTTTTGTTTTTTCGCTTATTCAATGTAAATTATAGAACATAAATTGTTTACGAACTTGACTACCACTCTAAATTGCCTGGATATTCAAAACACAACTGTCAAGTTTGACAGTTGTATGAAATGCATGTAAGACGGCAAAATGACAAAGTGTGTCAATTTGATAAAAAATATTTATCTAAGGGTACAACAAAGAGTATTATTTTCAACCATTCATACACAATCTTTTATCTACAAATAATACCTACGAGACAAAACAATCTTTTACCAATTCTATCCAAACAGAATCCAGGAAAAACTCCCCGAGTATGATGTACCTACATCAACACAGCAAGAATATGAAAATCCGATGAGGCATCATATCGATATTACGCCGTCCCGACTCGATGCCACTCGATCCAATCGATTCATGAATACATATCGACGCTTGGGCCGTGCTCGCACTATAATGAATACTTTGCACTGATTACGTTCCTGTTCTATGATTGTGGAAGGATTTGAAAGGAGGGATTGTGATCAGGAAAAGTTTGGAAGAAATCTTCGAAAAGTAGTGTTTACGTTATTTACGTAGAGATCATTAAAAAGTAGTGTGATTCAATTATTAATGTTAGTACTGAAGTGTTAGGGAGAATTATTTTCAAGCTTGTAGAAAACATAAAATGAACCACTTACCTATAGCAGATAGTATCTAATATTTGTGACTCAGAATGAATCTTAAAATGTTGCTTATAAGCGACAAAGTTTATTTATAGCACCTATCACTGTCTATCTCTGCATCATCCAAATGCTGAATGGTAGAAAATGCCTATGGCATTAAGTCCGCCTTTGTACATGTAAATAAAATGTTGATAAATTCGCCATTTTTTTAATAATATATATTATTGTGAATGATTTTCAAATTCCAATATTCACTATCAACGGTAGTCTAAATAAATAACAATATGTTACAGAAAAAATGCCCTTGTAATTAGAATAGAAACACTCAATCATTACCATAAAAAGTGATTCGTACCTTCGTAGCAATCGCTACGGCGTAGCAGTCTACGAAACACGCGTAGAATGCTAGTGGATTGTTGCGAACAATACAATGTAAACTTATTTATGTTACGTTATAACATAGATCGTCGGTGTATATCGACACTACGCTCCACTAAAAGTGCCGTCGCTGTAACTTGTAAACAGCACACGTGTGCCGTACACTGCTGGCCAAGATTGTGGATGCATGATAAAATATTTCTGTTTTGTTTGTAGTTTGTAACAATGTGGCTTGTATTAACTCTATCAAATCAATCTCACTCCATTAGTTTAGGACTATGCAGGATAATACAAATTCTACTTCTCTGTAGGAACAGAGACGGTTTAAAAAAGAAACACATACGAGTAAGTAAACGTCAGATAAATTACCTACACTGCGCTACAAAATAAACTTCCACCGATCCCCACTTAACATTCCGTATAGATTACAGCATCAGACGCAAGTAACCTAAAGAATAATACACAAGAGACCTAACAAACTAGATTTTATCACATCACCAACTTTCCTAACTAAGTAAAGTAAGTAAAAATAAATAAAGCGGTATACTTCTCCTGGCCCGAAGTGTAATACGTGTGTTAGTGATGTTATTGGAAAACTTGGAGTTGAGCGCTATACAATGTAGCTGGAATCGCTCGGATGGCTCGCATCGCTCGAATAGCTCCGTTTAATGCGCTCGCTTCGCTCACCGCGGTCAGTCGCTTCCTTAACAATGCTGTTTATATGCTAATGTTCGCGTTTTTAGTTGAATTTAGATATAAGGATCTGTGTAGCTTTGAGAGGGGTTTTAAAAGTAATGTTTAATGATAGTCATAGTTTGTTAGGTTCACACAATAACCGTATCTATTGAAAGAAGTGCTTTTCTATATTATTTCGTTTCTCAATGTTTAAAGCTTGTTTAGTCTCTCAGCGTTGAATGTGTTGACTCTTTCGTATGCCTGACCCATGGAGTAGGTTTGACCCTTTGGAAATGTTATTTCATTTATTTGCTCAATACTTTATTTGCACTGTAAATAAGTATAAAGGCTCGCTTACCTATTTACTCTGTTAAAAGATAATAATTTTTTAGTTTAAATACGTACTAACATTTTGTATAGCTTTTGAGAATTACCCAACTAAGTATTGTTTTTTTACGAATGAGAGTCACAATAATTTAGCAAAAGATTTATTGTAAGGGGAAAAACTTCTCTATCAACTTATTATAAATTAATATCAACCATTGATGAGAATATGCATTTCCAGATAGCTAAATATATCATAACAAAAATCTACAATAAATTCCCCAGCCCAGCACTCCTCCAATTTCGATCATAACATGTAATAAAGTACAACAGATACCTCAGTAAGCAAGTCGGATACGGCGCGTAAATCCCTCGTAAAAAGATCGCTGACTGGACCCGATAGCGTGTTCTGTCGCAGTTGATCTACTGCTGTTTGGATGTGCTGTGGTCCGTGAGCTAACTGTTTATGTCTTGTGGAAAATGGGACATTATTATATTATGAGGATGTCTTTATTTACGTTGTGATTTCACCTGCCTTAATATGGATATGTATTATGTTTTTTTTTTTTAAATTACTTATTGGGATAGGCAATTTTTTTTTTTTAAACTTTCCTTCATCTGGAAACTTTGATTTATCTAGTAAGTATCGTGCTGCGTTTAAAAACAAAAGTTATGACTAGCAAAAATATTTTTCGATGGATAATATGGCTCATATCAATAACAGTAAAATAATGTAATTTTTATCGCCGAAGATTTTATTTTGTCTTTAGTTTAGTGTATTGCAGTTGTTTTTACTTTCAAATTCTGTCCCATATTGCGCTAACTAGAGCATTGGTACTTTACAGCACCTGTACGCAATTGGAAACACTTCTACATCCATTGTTTGAATACTAACTGCTTAAATAACCTTTGTATGGCGGTAGACTCTGCTACATACTTGTTCTAATATAGTATTAGAATATAAATAAATAACTAACTTAAACATCTGGTACATTTCGTGAAATATTTCACAGGTTTTTTAAGTGAAGTCTGAAACAATGGTTATTGAATCTACTTAAAAGGTTTTCATAAAATCGCCGATTCACTTTTTATTCAAGTAGGTAACTAATCCATATTTTTCTGCAGATAAAAATAACAAATCAGAATTATTTCCTATTTTAGCAAAATATCCGAACGCTCAGGTTATCGGGCAACTGTCACGTTTAACGAATTTGTTAGGCAAAAAAAAACTCGGGGCCACATCCATTTATTATCCATTTTGTCGTGTGTATCGTGGGTCCATTAATAACCAGGACTTATCCGACTCTAATCTGCCTCTCATTGCTTTCCGCGGATGATTTTTTTTCGCGCCAAAAACTCCGCCATATTGGTATCCGAACAGATTTATTGCGCGGATTAAATGTTTGATAAATAATAAAACAGAGTTTTATGTGTGTTTTGTTTATTGCCGTGTGGCTTAAGTTTAGTCAGAGAGAATGTTGCTGAGAAAACAAACCTAAATTAACCGGTTAAACAACAACCCGAATGTCTATTATGTAATAAGTCGGTAGATAGATAGGAGATAGTATACTCTTAATACTATAAAAATAACAGAAATAAGCGGCTGGATCAAGGGCTTGATTCAGAAAGCAGTACTCCTAGACACGGCACGCATAGTCAGGAGGTTCCTTTCTCTAAAGCTCTGACCACCGACATCTTGGACCCTGCTCCTGATGCCGATGGGCCACTATTTTTTTATATTTTTAAATGTTTTTTATAAGGTAATTTTAGAAAAATATTTAAAAATGTAACTTAATATGTATTTAAATGAATAAACAATAACAGAAATAAATGTAACAACCAAATTATTTTTATTCAAACCAACCAAACCCTGGAACCACAAAACTGATCCACAGCGCACCGGGGCGCGGCACACTTCCTCAACAAACCAACCACACAACACTTTACATACATATGTGTAAGATTTTCAATTTGTACCGGCTTGATCCCATTTTATCGGGGATCCTCGCTCGGGGACGGAGGGCTCGTAAGCCTCGTATGAGGACCACTGAGGGATCACGCGAGGATGTTTGTGTGAGATCCGAGGACGTTATTGGATGCCAAATGAGTGATTGAAGTGTTTGTTCGCTAGTTAAGATAGGGTTCCAATGTTTTCGCGAAAACTATTTATGTTGGCTATCTGTTTTACTGTGTTATTGTGGTGCTTGTGTGAGGTTATGACGATGGGGAATTGGTTTGGGTGGATGTGAGTTATGTTGGTTTGAAAATTAATATATTGGGAAAATTGTTTTTTTTTCGAAAACATTATTTTTTATCATTAATTCTACGGCTACATTGTCGCGAAAACGCGAACTACACTTCGCGCGCTCTCTTTTGCTCTTTTGTCTCTTTTCTGAGACGTCGAACGATGTGCGAGAGATACCGCGCTAAGTAAGTATAGTTTGCGTCTGTCATCGCGACAGTGTAGTCGTAGCATAATAAACTTTACCTCAACATTAAAGTGTTTTTTTTTTCTTGACGAAAACCATAAAGTGATTTTTTCTTTTCTGTTTATCTTTTAGTTAACTAGAATCTTGCAATAATACAACTGCATTAATCAACCCCCTCCAACAATAACTACGCCTTCAAACAAACGTTTAAACAACAAAATCTCCCATTAAAACATTCGTACGTAACAAAGCACTTAAACCATTATAAGGCTGGTTACACACAATTTAAAATTCACCCACAATCGCCCGCCTCCGATAAGAGAACGAATGCGCATTAGCAATCCGGCGACGGCTCATAACAACACTGTAATACCTTAATTTAAATTTAAATGACATCTAAGCTCCGGCCGATTGTATCACCGCGTCATGGACGAGGGGCCGATGATGAGTTATCTGAGTGTTTTCATGTATTTTCGTTGTTGTCTAATGTTTTGTAGCAGCTGATGGGCTTTAGTTTTAGGCTATAAAAAGCAGAAGTTAAATATTAAATTAATTATTCTTTAAATATTGGTAAGCTTTTATTTATAGTGTAAAAAACAAACAACATTCTGGTTTTAATTAAATTGGAAATCTTTAGTTATCATGAAAGTTCTCAATATTTAAATAAAAAAATAAGCTTTATTTCATAAAAACAGTAACGCGGTAGCGGTTTTTCAGTATTACTTAAGTAATATCAAAAAAGTTGCCAATAACACGCATTTACAACTTCAATCACTGCATAACCATTCCAAAAATGTATCTAATTTTTATTCCACAAATATTTCAATGATATAGTGCAACACAAAATCACTTATTTCCGTTAAATTATATTCGGTTATGCTCAATTTATTCCCCCAACGCTTGCGAGTTGCGTAGAACAGTTTGTAGACGCGGCTAACAGCGACTGATGAGAGGCTTACACGCGCGATAAGCGGGATTACTGTGGCCGCGTGTGCACCCACCCTTAGTTTAAAATTTCAAGATCTGTTGATAGATAAGGAAATACAGTGTGACCGTGACGTATGTGTTTTAGAATGTGTAAAAGATAAATACATTTGCTGGCTGGGCTTCCATGATCAGGTTTGTGGTTTTCGATTTAAAAAAATACCTACTAGTATCTACTGAATAATAATATTGAGTTAGGTTCTGGATTCATTAAATTCCCAGAGTCATAATTTTTGTTTCCTTCAAAAATCTAAACCTCTTATATTTTTGTGGTTACACGCCAAAAAAAATATAAGGGTCCCACCCAAGAGGTAGTCTACAAACACAAAAATATTAATAATTCACAAAAATTAAATTACACTCCAATTCTTAACTTCCAAAAAAACTGATACCAAACATTCTCAATTACAGAAAAAAGTAATCACAAAAGAAACGCAGAAATTAATAACAAAGGTAGGCTGAATTCATTAGTTGCCTTCGTCTCCTATCAAAAAAATCTCTGCCGAAAAAAGAAGAAACTGTCACCAAAAGAGCAGAGATTAAATTTTAAAGGCACTTTTTCTAAATTAATTAATAGGGGTGAGGTGACTTGAGGGAAAAAATTAAATGTCAAAATTACAACAAGATTCGCCTTAATTATGTCGGCGGGGCGCGCACTAATTACATTTTCTTAATTTGCAAAGTTCAGGCTCTTTGTGTTTTGTGCTGGTAGGTTTTTATTTGTGCCGTTTTGGGATAGTAGTAGGTAACTGTGGAGTTCCGTGTGGCGCCAGACGTAAAGAATAGCGCCAGACGTAAAGAATAGCGCCATACCATTTCTTCCCTTGGGTGTCGTGAAAGCCGACTTAGGGACTTACTGAAAATGGGCAGCAGCGTCCTCTATGCATTTTACCACCATACAGCGATCGCCAACCCGCCTACCAAGCATGGTGATTATAAAAAAACGTCCCCCTTGGGGGAGGCCTATGTCCAGCAGTATACGTCTTTCAGCTGAAATGATAATAATGATGACTGTGGAATTTAATTTGCGGTGTCTTTAAAAAGTGAATAAATACTGAGAATCTATACTTTCGTTAGGAAAATGGATACCTCATTTTCCACTAAAGTAATAATGTTTCCCAATGACTGGTCATTTAAACATCTAGACTGACATAGTTGTTGTGTTGTGTCTAAGGACCACGCTTGGCAGTTGTGGCCACGAACGTCAAAATGTAAAACCGATAAAGTCGCTGCTAAGTTTTAATACAGCCGTTTCAATACAACCAGATTATTGGCATCGATATTTGATCAGTTCTAGACATAAGAACACCAAGTACAACACGAGTACAACACAATAACAGTATCTTATTACAAGAACAATATCCCGAACGATCACTTGAGCGTGTCTTAAGTCATTTCGTGTTCCTTACCAAAACGCAATATCCTGGCGACCATTATCTGTATAGAGCGGATGACACCCCACGACTTTACGGCCGAGCCCTCGCTAAACGCGCTACATTAAAATTTTATTTTCACTTCAAGTTTGCACAGAAAAGGGGTGTATTTTTTCTCATTGCCCACCGGGGACGGCCAAATTGAAGATAATTCAGTTTATCGCTTTAATATCTCTTTGTCTTTCAAAATTTGCAAATGAGTTTTTTTAATAACGCCAAATTTGTAGCGGCCGTGCCTTCCTCTAATCCTTTTATGATTTATAGCCGTCATGCGGATAGATACTTGGATAATGAAGTTTATGCTCCAATTTTTTTGTTTTGTTTATTAGATTCAACCCTTTATTTTTTATCCTTATCTACTTTATCTACAAAATGAGTTTCTTTCTTTTGGTTGGATTGTATTTGAGATTTATTTAAGTGAGTGTTTAAGTTGTTAAATCAGTTAAAAATAAGACTTCAAAAGTCAATTTCCACAGAAAATAACTGCAAAAAAAGTTCCCGGACAAAGAATAAAAATAAAAACACAAAACAGAGCCAATAACAATTCAAAAAAACAATGTTTGCATATCAATAGGATGCATCGGATGCGTTTGCCTGCCGCCGTCCATTAGTGGCGAGCCATCGATCAAATACACAATTCCAATTTACCCGAAGCCACAAATTCTTCAAAACTACTGTCCGATCTCGCGCAAATAAAGATAAAAAATAAATTGGCGTGGCGCGGTGGTTTTTGCAGCTCTATGTTATATTCGTGTGTAGATAGGAATTGCAATGTATGGGCGGGGCGATTGGCTTTTTATGGGCTGACCTCTTCGGCGATAGCGTGATGTATGTCACTTAGTATGGTCCTGAGTATATGTACTCGGTACTTACATAAGGAGGAAACTTATACGTGTACGCAACGCAACCAGTAAGTTTTTTTGTTTCATATTTCATACTAGTTGTTGTCCGCGAATTCTTCTGAGTGTAAGTTACACAAAAATCCAGGATCAATAGTAGCCTATATCTTTCTCCAGGTTCCAGGCGACCAATCTGTCTTTTAAATCGATCGGTTCAGTGGTTTAGGCGTAAAAAGTAACAGAGTGACAAACAGAGTTACTTTCGCTCTCGTAATATTAGTACCTATGCATAATCAATCGAAATTAAAAATACTAATGCTCTGTTTAACCACCTGATTCAGAATATAAATAGTATTACTTATTGCTTATCCCGGCACTGTGGAGTAGGCCCTAACCTTTAAAATATTCTAAACTTAATTACAATATTCTAGAAGTGAACATTATAAACATACATTTTTATTTATTTATCTTTTACAGTATTTAACACAACTGACTATTTACAATAGGTACTAAATTAAATGATTATATAACTAATTATTTAAATAAATACATAAACAAAAGGACTCTTCGAAAGCTTCGAAGTACTCATACATTCTATTACAATTCTTATTATGGCAAACAAATCCGATGTCGACCATTAAAAAGAAAATTGTAAAAAAACTGCAACGGCTCAGACGAAAATATCTTTGATTCGAAAAAATTTGGGAAAACGCGTTATACAATTATCTCTCATTGACGTCTAACAGTGCCTACACACATTTAATTGCTCATACCTACACCCCAATGATCTTAAGCAATGATCAGTTAACACAAGTAACTCCAGCACAGTTATCCAGAACGTGTAATTGAAGTGATTACAGCTACAATTAACATTCGACCGCTCTTCAATTAAAATAACTGTTGATGGTTCAACGCGCATTTATTATTGTAAATGATTTATAGATAACAACTGTATTTTTCTATGCATTTATTCTCATCGTTTATAAGTGCTGCGCGCGTGCTTGAACTTAGCTATCATCATCATCATCATCTGTTCAGCCGAAAGACGTCCATTGCTGGATATTCTACACAACATCGCCACATCTAAGCTAAGCTTTGATTTTATAAGTTATTAGCAGAATCGTAACTTAACTACCTACGAATATAAAACTTGGTTTAAAAAATAATCGGATGCTAAAATTATTATTTGCATAGTTTTGAATCATTTTTGAATCATGTATAAAGAATAGTTTTGATGAATGTAAATTATTAAAATTATTCGTTAAAGCTTCAAAGAAAATCATTGATTTAATTCTGCAAGAACTATTGGACTAAGCACCTACAACTTATTACTATTTAATGTATTACTAATTTGCATAATTAATTATCCCAATCACTTGTCAATAGCAACGTTCTAGTTCGCACAGTAGTTAATATGATAGTTAAGACATTCTATAAACATTGTGCTGTGACTTGCGCAAGCGCAGTACCTACTATAGGTGTAGTGTATAGATGTGTAGCAATCATTGAATGTTAACTTGTCATTACCGTTAAGTTTACAAGCTATGAGCGGTAGCGGGTTTAATAATAAGTATTAAGGAAATATTGTAATCTTTCTTAAAATTTGGTAGTTGATGACCAATGTTGGTCAAAAAAGATGAGAGGGAAGCGTTTAAAAATAAATGAAGGCCGCTGTTTATATTCAAAACAATAAAATTATTTTCGTTTGTAATGTAAAACGTCAGCATCGCTCTTTCGATAGACACAATGAACAAATAGCAGGCGCCAAGTTCTAAAGCTTTCATAGACAGTAAAATAATTACCCTGCTGGGCAGATATATTTAAATCAAATCATTTAAACCCATTATGAACACAGATTAGCAGGGATTCCATTTGACATCAAAATACAATAACTGACTTTATTAATGGATTACAATTTTAATAATATCAAGCCAGTATATAGTTACAAACTATAAAATTGATTCGCTATCTCATACAGTTTACACCACACTCCCAGCTGACCACAACTTAATGACTGCAAGTGAAGCGTAAACCTTATTAATAATTATTATTACGATATTAGCGGCCGCCGGATTGGCCCCGATCTCTTATTGATTGCTACATGTTGTATAAAAAAATTATTATACGGAAAATTAATGGAATATAGCTAGCTAGCTGGTCTATTGTTCACACGCAGATTATAAAGGAGAGAAAGACCAGATTACCTAAACAAGTGGCAAGTGGTTTAAAAGCGTTTCGTATTTCTGCAAAGACTTTCAACAGGATTGTCAAAAGTTTTTCCAGTTTCATTCCAATACCGTTTTGACTTTTTGCTATCGTCATCGTCATCGCTAACAGAATTTCAGTTTGTCTAGGTCCTTACGATTAGCGGAGACTGAAAAAGTATTTTGTGAAAAAGACAATGATGAATTTTCAGGTATTCTATTAAAATGAAGAGTCATTGAAAACGAAACATGAAAAGGTATGGATAGTAAGTAGGTTCATATCTTGTTATTCCGAGTAAGTAGAAGCTTTAAACACGTTAAACAGCATATCTAAAACTTTTTAGAAACCACTATTACCTTCATTGTGGCTACATAATATATAAAGAAAGACTATTAAAAAAGTGTGAAAGAAATACGACAGGCTAATAAATAACTATAAAAGACTTAATTTAAACTATGTGATCAAATCAATCCTTCACAAAAAATACTAGTTCAACATTTTTTACTTCAATTCTTCGCAATTAGCTTATAAGATGACATGCGAAAAAATCTCGGTGATTAAGGCTCCGCACACATTAGGCGACGCGACAAATCGCCGCGACTATTAACTGGAGCAAGGGGTGCGATAAGTCGCGCCTGAGTCGTGACAAATGACGCCACGGCTAATGATGTCGGGGCTTAGTCGCAATGTGGTGGCGTTTGATTACATCTGTTCTACGGGAATGCGTGAATACTGTCGCTGGGGAAGAGGTTACTGGCTGGATATGTATTGAAGTGACATTGTATTGTTGTACACGTGTTTTTGGCGAAATAATTGCGACTGTTTCAAACTCATTTATTTATTTATTTACTATAAAGAATCTTCACAGCTGACAACAAGTATAACATTATTAATTATTCTAAACATTGGGTATTTTCCAATTTATCAAAAACTATTTTAATTTGAAAATTAGGACGAATTATTTAACAGTAAAATTAAAATAAATTTATTTTTATCCATTTTCTCAATTAAAAACGTCACGTCTGGTCACGTGGTAAAATGTCATCGTAAGGAGCGTTTTGGCGGTAAATCTAAAACAACGAAAAATAAATTTAATTTGAATCGTTTTTAATTGAGAAAATGGATATCAATCAATTTATTTTCAATTTTCTGTACATATTTCGTCCCAATCTTCAAATTAAAATAGTTTTTAATAAACTGAAAAATACCCTGTTAGGTACATAATAGCAGTGGAGCCACATTTCAAAGCGTAGTAGGTTTCTATGGAGAAGAACGGGCAAAAAACTCTATGGATACTTTTAAAAACAAAATAATTGTTTAATTTTACGTACTACATAAGTGACATTCATCTCAGTAGAGTCTCTAAATTACTTATTTATCACTCATACTGTCACATACCTGTTTTCTTATGAAGGTATCTTTTCTAACACCATTAAATAACATAACCCGATCTACCGCCAAAACTATAACTGTAATAATCTTGAAGCTGTCAATACGTTCGTATAAATCAAACATCTCATCTTGCGAGAGACGTTGCGAAACGTGCCCTGCCTTCTAACGTACGTAATACTTGAAATATATGCATTAGTATATCAAGGATTTTAAAATAAGATGTTGCTAAATAATATTAATCATCTGATAAAGTCATATCAAAACTTACTGTTATTTATTTATTTATTTATTCAGACATTACTTATTTATTCAGACATTATTTTAGACATTAGTTTATCGAAAAGCTTTTAAAACTCCACTTATCGTTAAACATAAAAGAGTATTTAAAGGAAGGGCACAGAAACGTATAAAAGCAAGTCAATCCTTACAACATTACCAAAAAAATACACATTAATTAAAAGTACTTATGTTACATTAATTAAAGCTAAAGCCTACACTCCACTACGTTAATCGACACGTGAATCGAGTGCATCAACTTATGAAGCAACGAACGTAATTACAACGCACACAAACATCAATTCATTCAAATTAATTACCTGTATAACAACATGGCCGCTGTTTATTCGACATGGCTACTGAAACACCATTATCCCTATCAAGCCATTACCGAGCTCTCTTGTGAAAAATAATAGTTATTCACATAATTACCCGACCCTACCCTGAGCGAACGAGACAGACTCACTTCATTCAAACGTTGGAAAGAGACAAGCGTATTCTCAGCGGGCCGTCTTTGAACACTTAAGTAATTGAATGGTACGGAGGGTAAGACGGGTATAAAAGTATGAACGAAAAATGGAAAATAATATTATAAGTAAGGGTATCGTGTGAAGGGGTCGGGAATCATCGGGAACTGTCGAGAATGGTCGGATTGGTCGTAAAAAGCTTTGATGAGCGTATGTTTGGACTGAGGTGTTTACTCGTAGGCTGCCGTTGGCACTAAATATACACTTACGTAGATGACACATTCTGAAGTTCAGAACACTCTCGCGTAATGTATTTTCAGTAAGTACCTAAGTATGTAATATAACGTTGTTTTGAAAACAATGCTTCGCGTTGAGTATCGTATGTAAATGAACTCATTATCTCGGATTCACAAAGGGAGTATTGTATAAAATAGTTTAATTTTCGTTTTTATTATCTTTCGACTAGTATCATCATTTCCGCCGAAAGTCGTCCACTGCTGGACATAGGCCTCCCCCAGGCTCCTTCACTTCGACCGGTCTTGTGCTTTCCACATCCAGCGGATTCCCGCGGCCTTTCGACTAGTAATATATTAAGTATTATTATTTTTTTGTTGGTAAAAACATATTAGAAATTGAACGTAATGTCATTTAATTTTCATCAGCTTAAATAACTAAATGCATACTTTGACATTACTTTTGAATGTGCTCATTCACATTGTTTTTCCATTGAGGTTTTTTAATGAGAATCTCTCAATCAATCAAATCTTAATAAATTATTTGTTGTATCTCAATTGTCATCAGTCATAAAGCCTTCTTCTCCAGTCAGCAACTCCTAGTCTACTCAACACAATACAGCATTAGATCCATCTCCATTTAACCTAACTTGTACAAGACTGCTACCATGCGTCAAGTCGCAAGTCGCGTCATAAACTAAGACTGCCATCAACTCCGCGAATATAAAACCAAATGGCCCAATGATAATACATATATATTACTATTGTGTTGTTTTGCCGTCGCATATTTTTTATTGCGACTGTGTATTGAGCCGGCCGATTTATTTTTATAACTTTATGTAACGTCGTGCTGTCGTAAATGTGGAGCGGGACTTATTTATAGTGTCGATAGTTGTGTTGGATTGTCGCAGTTTTGAGTGAGAAGTTTTGATGTAGTTGCAGGTTGAGTTGTGTAGAAGTAACTGGTTAATTATTTAAGCATTATTTTAAGAAACTAATAGGGTATCTGGATTTTTAAGGAACGTTATAGAAGCAAGGCAGATGTGGGTGGACACGCCGGGAGAGGACCCCTAGGAGGATCTTTAGTGATACCTTATTGGTGATGTCTTCAGAAAGGTCAGGAACGTAAACGAGGCAAAAGGAGTATGTAAGGATCGTAGCAGGTGGCGTACTGTAGTTACTGCCTACCCCCATGGGAAGAAGGCGTGAGTTTATGTACGTTATAGAAGTATTAATAGTGTAGTGAGAAAACCGTTTATCTGGATGACGTGTCGGGTTCCTTTCACGGTAATTTGAGTTGTATATTTTAAGACATAAACTATAAATGCAATACTAACTCTGTCTGACCTATAGAAGACAGATAGGCGGTTTAGGACCTGGAGAAGGACCTAGGCAAAAATACTAGTATTATTAGAAATATGAAAGTTAGTATGATGTTTGGATGTTTGTTACTCAATCCCGCAAAAACGGCCTAACGGATTAGGATGAAATTTGGCACACAGATAGTTTATAACCTAAATTAACACATAGGATACGTTTTATCTCAATAGTATCTCCGAAAAATAATTTCCGACCTCTACGCGGGCGATGCGTCTGGTAAAAGCCAGCTAGTACAAAATACACGTAGATTAAGTCGCAGTCTACAGCTAGTAGCCTATAATTTTATCTTCTCTACGTACATTTTAATGACTGCAACTGGTATATTTACGAGAATAGTGTGTCGTTAAACAAGACTCCTGCCGACACCCTTATGTACCCACACACATACACAGCAATATGAACTTATATGTTAGAGGCTGCTGTAAAGGACTAAAATATAGCCGATAAACTAGTAGTAATAGGGCTGTAGTTATGTCTTAAATCATCACCGTAGTAGCATAATTATAGCTTTTTATGACCAGCTACTCTAGGTTAGCAAAATAGTATTGAATATACAAGGTGACAGGGATATCGGCGTGATTCTAGACATTTTCATCGGGTAACAAAATAAAAATCTGTAGTTTCATAGAGAAGTGCAATACCTACCCGGGAAACACGTACTGAACAGCATGTTTTTTTTTAATGGTCGCTGTTAAATTTCAACACAGGTTCATATTCAGAATTATGTACCTACTGAATCCATGGAACCAGGTTCTGTGTCGATTTCTCTGCCACCCTGTATTATAGCCTGAAGTCCTCCTGTCCCCGGATCTCTACTGGCTCCTCAAAGATCCTGAGTCTGCTTATCCCAGTCTGTGTTTGTTCAATAAGGTCATGAATTCATGATTTAACAGTTCTCATCTCTCAAAGTAGCTTTAGAAAATTTATTTTCACCCCTGTCTCTTTGTTTTGTTAACACATAACGCGTCATATTTACAACAGAATCGTTAACCAAATTCCCACCAGCACCAAATATCATCGATGTGCCAAAATCAACTAAAATTTTATCCAATTAAGTGCTGTTGTTAACATAACGAGGAGACCTAATTCCGTGCAGCCATGATACCCTTATAATGACATCGACATCTGGTCCAAATACCCAACCTTCAGTACAATCGACGACCGTCCTACGGGCTAATCATGAAAACGTATTTATGACCTAATTAAACTCATGTCGACCCGAGCGACGAGGACGGAACATATCAACCTTAATAGGAGCAAAAGAGACAGCCAACTCCCCAGGCCAGTGATTAATGATCGTTATATGGCTGGTTAAGTACCGTGTAATTTGCAAAACGACCCTTAATTACCGTAGAACACGGCTACTATCGCCGTCTTTGTCGTCTGTAAAGATTTCACAGGTGTGCGAGCGGGATGGAGGGTAGTTCGTGATGCGACTTTAAAGGCGGTATTTAATGAGGCATTATGATGTCGACCGCGCAGATTAGGTCCTCATGGAGATGAAAATTGTTTGCTGTTCTCTTTATATTTGGCTTGGCTGGCGAACAAACATGAGCATTTAGTACAGATTTAAAGCAAGACCGTCTGTGTTTGACTTTCAGTCCACTGAATAACAGGGTTTTAAAATTGCGCTAAGTTTAATACTCTTGCAATGAAACTTTATTTCTCAAAAGTATTTTTGCTTTGTCAACTATGGTATTTATTTCAGCCCAACTTTGGCCCATGAAACTACTTTTCTTCTAATGTATCTCAACAAACATCTATCTGTTCTAACCATTTTTCATTGCTGTACCTAAGCAATCATAAGATAAAATTACAAGAGCATTATAATAGACTCTTGCTGCTTCTATAGCACTGAAAATACAATTACTCTGTCGTCCTAACTACAGGTTTCTAGTCTACCCAAATTACAAATTAGTCTACCTTACTACCTGTCCTGCACTACCCAATTAATTGGCAACACCAGTTCATTTTATTAACCCTCTGTTTCTCCCGCAGGTCTGGTTCCAAAACAGAAGAACAAAATGGCGGAAAAAGCACGCAGCCGAAATGGCGACCGCGAAACGTAAGCAAGAGGAGCTCGGGGAGGAGTGTGATGACCAGGAGCAGCACGACAACGAGTGCAGTGACGAGGAGGAGGCCAAGAGGCCGCGGCTGGACATTCACCACATGCACCACCAGCTGCCGCACCGACAGTGATCGCAACCCCCGGGCGCCGTGCCCGCCCGAGACCTGAACACTCCCAGTACCACATTCGCCCAGAACGATTGCTACTACCAGGAGTTCTCTGGTTACAAGGAAGAGGAAGCTCCCTGTGACCTCTCCAACTGGCAAGTCCGCCGGTTTGAGGACATGACCAGATCTGGTGACAGTGACAATCTAATCAGTGACGGCGTCAGTGTCGACGAGGAGCAACCGATTAACTTCGCGTATTATCACTTTTAACGTGTTGAGGACGAATTGTGTTGCACAGGGATGGGTTTTGTCGATTTAAGTGTAGAAATGAAAGACTTTTACGAACTATTAATATAATTGTCAATGAATTGATATCTTTTTACAGTCACATTGTTTGTTAAAACTTTAAGACGAGTGTCGTGGATACTGTTCGTGTAAGCGCTATGTAAAAAACGATTATATTAAAGTAATTAGCTTTACATAACTGTAAATATTTATTGTATAAGTAGTCATGTGATAAATTTTAAGTAATTTATTGATCATTTTAGATTTTACATGTATTTTGTGAGCATAAACGTGTAAATTGTATGAATCTTGATACCGGTGCCAACTTCCTATCTGTAGTTATATTCGAGTAAAAGTAGATGTTATTTTGAAGTTATTATGTTTTTCCTGTTGTTCGTATTGCCAGAATTATTATTAATAGTAATTGTAGTATCATACTATCCCCGTTCTCCCCATTCATAAAAGCTTGTTCACATAATTATTAACTATATATTGGCTAAATTTTTATTGCCTTTTTTGTAATAATCCTGCTATAAACATATTATGATAATACTTAGCTGGAGTGCATCCACCTTATTCAAACTGTATTATTTAGACATCTAACATACATTATTAGCATACTGCAAAAATAATGATAGGTAATGTATGTTAATGATAAGAACAAGTCATTTTTTGACAGCGATTTATAAACCGTTACTCGATACTTGCTGAGAACTCATGAAGGCTAGATTTTTTTGCACGCCGCGACGGATCACTCAAACTGAACTAGAAAGTATTTTTACACGTAAATCATTAGCTTTTTTAACTTTTCACTTTTTATTATTAAATGTGTTTGGCATTATAAATCCGTACACATAAAACATACATTATACTCACGCCTTCCTCCCATGAGGTAAGCAGAAACTACTGAACGCTTGCTATCTATTACAAGTCCTTTTGCTTCGTTATTTATAGATCTTAATACATATTTAAAGTTTCGTTAAGAAAGTTAGATCAGGCCGCTTTTCAAATAAATTTATCCTTTAGGAAAAGTATTTTGTATTTATAACAAATTATTTTTCATTTTTAAACGTATCTCAAATTACACCTCTAGGGTATAAAAAAACTTGTACAGATTTCTTCCTAAATAACTGTAAATATGAATATTTGTAACACTATTATGTCATGGAGGCATCGCAATATGTATATTGTACATTTTAACTATAAAGATGTAAATAGATAATAATATTTAAACGAATTTAACTATTGTAACTAAACTACTAGTAGTGAAGACCACGCGACAGTATTACTAATTAAAAGATAAATGTGCATTATTTGTAACTGTTGTGGTGACACAAAGGATGTTACAATTTTGAAATGTAACAAGTAACTAAAGTGAAACATTTTGTTATAATGTAAGTACCTACGCTCCTTTGGCGCATAAAAATATATTATACCTTTTCTAGCGCTCTTTAATAGATTTTAATAATAACTGATGTTTTCGTATAATGCCTACCTACTGTTTTTCTTTTACCACTGCAACAAAACTTATGTCACCAATACTTGTATACAAACTCACACAAAACTGTAACATAAAAAGTGAGTCTGTAACCTCAAATACTGCACATTTAACTCACTTACATCTATAACACTAAAACTATAAGTTTACATAGAAAATGAGCTTCAAAAATAACGAGATTATTTCGCTTATAAATGCACAAAAAATGAATAACTGGAAATGTCTGTAAAAGCTTGGAACAATGAGCACTAGAGGGCAATGACCTCTCCAGTTACAGAAGGAAACTGCGTTTAAAGTAATCAGGTTTAGATCTAAAGAGCGTGGACATTCTACGTACTGTGGTTGAAATAAACAGTTAGTAAAAATATTATACGTTTTTTATTTTATTTTTATCATCCATTTTCACTTTCATTGATCTAACAATTAAATCTGCCAGAAGTTACTAAAGAGCAGATTATTTTTACGTTTCATGACATGTTTAAAAGAGTCCAGATAATTTTGTGATTCTAGTCTAGCTGGATAAGAGAACTGGTCCATTTAGTCTCAAATAATGCCATTATCTAGATTTGAAAAAGGCAGTTTGATACATGTCGTCAATGGGGTCAGCTTCCAGTCTAACCGGATACAGCTGAGTACCAGTGTTTTAAATGGAGCGACTACCTACATGACCTCCACAACCCAGTTACTGGGCAATACGGGATTCTGACGACCCGTAACTACTGTCAAAGATCCACGAATGACAGCCAAGACCAACGGCTTAGCGATGTACTTAACTACATAGAAGGAGAGTTCCATGGTGTGTTTTCATACTACCACCGATTCAATCATAAAAATAAAATTATAATAGCAATAAAAACATTTAAATCCACCAATAAGGACAGAGACACCAAAATTCAAAAAATCAAACTAAATAACATTCATGAAAATACATATTGTGTAACAATGGCTGAAAATCCAAGCGCCTTGTAATTTGGATGAACACATTACATGAATATATAGTAGGCGTAATGTTGGCGAGAGGTAGCAATATTGAATAGGGTATAGTCTGTATAATACGCTGGAGAGGATGTTCGATGTGGCTTGCACCGTTTTATGGACTGGCAAAGGTGTATTTTCGTAGAAAAACCAGTTACATAATTGACGGAAAAGGTAAATCGATCAAAATATCTAGTCGAGACAAAGAAAATACAAGGAAAATTCGACGAAACCTTCAAATAATCAGCCATCGCACAACGTAGACACAGTAAGATTACCTCTCTGAACAACATTCTCAAGCAAAATCCATTCTCGACATAATTCTCTCAAGAAAATCCGCATCTCCAACCAAACAAAGGAAATTCGCGCAATCCTCAATTTTGAACCGTTTCAAATCTGTCAATAAAACATAGTACGCACGGCGGCGTGCCGTTTATCGAACCGATACGTATGTACCAGCCTTACATCGGAAAAACCTTTAGGTAATCGAAGGAGGCACAAGCGGGCAAAAATCGCGACGCCGCCCGTTGCCATGGCTACGAACCAAGACGGTAAACAAGCACTTAGAGAAAATCAAACTTTATCTGAAGTAAAATAGAGTTGGCTTTTGAATGTTGGAGTTGGAGTTGTACTACTTGCGAAGCGGCTTGTAGTTATAAATGTAAAACATCGTTTACTGGCTGTTAGAGCGAGAGATCGGAGGGGGTGAAAGGGGGTATTCTTTCATCTGTTGTGGCGAGCTCGGCGCGATAAGGTGCCGCTTCTACCTTTTATTTATGACTACATTTTAAAGCGGGGGTGAGTATGTTACGCAATTCGGCGTGTGATTTGACGGTGGGGTGGTAGATAATGTTGCTACTGATTTTGGTGATAGCACTTCTTTCTGCATGGAGTTCGTGAGGGAGAGACTCTTGGTTATGTACGGACTGGGGTAAATGTACACGAGTTTTATGTAAAGGAAGAAATAAACAGTCGAAAAGATGTGTGCAATACAGAGGTGGTATCGATTCTACTGAGCTGTCGTTTGTGGGAAGCAGATGTATTACTGGTAGCACAAACAAATGAATTGTGATAAACGTCACTGGAATCACCAAGATGATCTAAGTGACTGGATCTGAGGGGAATAGGGTATTACACCCATATTTGAAAAGTGTCCTAATTAGATTCAAAAGTGCTAATAAACAATTTTTTTATTAAATCGATTAGTGCCGTAAAAATGCATTTAAATTTAACATTTTCAATTTTCGTGCGTAATTTGACGAAAACGCTGGACGCAGTGGACGACATAATTATTGTTCTGTGGGTATGACGTCAGTTTGATACATACACAAATGCGCTGATATTTTATTTGATAATTGTTTATAATTTAAAAACGAGTTATTACCCTACTTATCGTTGATTTGATGTTCCTGTATGCAAAATATAATATTATTTAAATAAAAATTACTTTGGTTACGAAAATAATAAAAGTACAAAGTTATTAAATTGACACGCCGTATGACGTAATAACATGGCGGCTACTATTTCAAAGTGTTCAAAAACAGATTGAATAAACTGAAATCTTTGAATTGAATTTTAAAATTTATTTTGTTATTTCATGAACTAAAAGTAACATTTTCCGACTGCATTTTGCCTAAGCTATCTCAATAGTATATTTGTAGATTTTCTCATGTAGAGTAAATTACCCTATTCTCGTAATTTTAAGAACGACGAATTTTTGACAAGTTTTTGACATTTGTTTGTCGCCGAGATGAGATTGCGGCTAGATTTTGAACGTTTTTAATTACGAGAATTGGCCTTCTGGTAAATTAAGCAACATTAATTACGTTAATGTTGTTGAACTGGCAAAATGAAAGCCATTCTCACTGGTAGAGTATGTTACGCTATTACTGCGCAGACGCTAGTAACGATAGAATATTTTAATTAGACATCGCAATTAGGGTACCTGACACAATCAATAAATATCTGAAAAGGATCATAGCTGACTTCGCTTTATTCATCCTTTGATGAATGGAATTCTTATCTTAATCCTCATTTAGCCTCAAAAAGCCTAAAGAGGCTTTCTAAGGCTAACTGAAGAATAAGACGTTAGTATCAATATGTCAATAAAACTTCTTGCACACAATTGCCTAGTTCACTGCAGGGCTATATTAACACGATATAATTCGGTATAGTCAAATAAAGGATCACATCATTGACTTTAAATAGACATCCAAATCATAAATCAATCCCACCAAATCAAAACATACATAATTACAACCAAACCATATTTAAAACATAAAATTTATTGTCAAATCTAAAACAATAAAGAAATTTCATGTTACAAGTTGACAATACTTTTATAGAATTGAATACTCAAGTTCACACCTACAATGGATATTAATTACAAGACAAAAGAAGATAAATGTCAAACAGTAATATATCAATATCGATGATAATGTCAATATTACATGTAACTGACGAATATGGAGAGAATGAAATATAATCGTTATGGGAAATCGCTAGGCATAAGTAATATATAATAAATTCATGATAATAAAATGAACTACATACTTAGACAGGCCCAGACGGAGATGGCGGGATAAGCTGGACTCCTTCAATAAAGATTGGTCCTTGGCTGCTCTGGAGAGAAAGAGTTGGAAAGAGAATAGGCAGGCCGTTGCCCAGCATACATATACCTAAATGTACTACGAAAACCGAGACAGAGGTGCTGTCAAAGAATAAAAACTTTTTTACAAAAAAAAATCTCTACAGTGCGCAGTGGGACTATTACAAGTTAATATGTAGGTAAGATACACCCTCTATTTTTAAAGTTTGTTTGCTAAAACTCTGCGAGATGGGGGGACGGTATTGTTGCCATCGCAGGCTAAACCTGGATGAGGCTGGCACTGAAGCGAGGGAATTGGCACAAGAAAATAGAAGCCTATGTCCAGCAGTGGGCGATGTCGGGTTGTGGATGATGATAACTATAACTCTACACGAACAAATCCCACCACACACAATAAAAGACACATTTCATTTGATCTTCGCCGTTTTAATTGCCAAAACAAAACCCACTATATCTTCCTCCTACATGAATCAAATAAAACGAGCCAATATAGGTTAAGAAACAAAGACCGTGTCATAGTCGACACAGTCGTAAGAGTCGTAGAACACACGTCAGTCATAAAGATCCTACGTGAACATAAAACTTGTGTTTAGTGTTGGTAGACCCACTGGCCACACAGGCCTGCAGCCATATTCTGGATAACACCATGATAAGTTGCTCTCGAATATCCAGTATCGTTTTGAATCGTTTACGGTGTTATATTACCCGGATATGAAAAGTCTGTAATTTCGCGGGCTCCTGGTTATCGGAGGATCAAAATTAGACCTATCCATTGAAATGAATGTTTATTTTTGGAACTAGATCTTTTAAGACGCGTTTACACGTCAATATTTTGTTGGTCAATATTTTACAACTAGATGGCGCCGACATTTCCTGGCTGACTGTTCCCTGAGTAGAAATGTCGAAACAAACTCAGAGGTCGTGGTCTCTTTTAAAGTCAAAACATTATAATTATTATTTAAAAAAAATATGTTTTTTTTTACCTTCAGTGGTACAAAAAACACTTATATAAACACTATGCAGCGTTACAACTAAGGGAAAGAGTGTTTTCGATGAACTCTGGCACCCAATGTAAGATTTAACTTGTGTTTAGGGTGCCAGCGTCCTCGTCTATAATTGAACATGTATTAGTAGTTGTAAGACGAGCACAATATATTATTATTTAAATAACTATTTACTAATAAATGCAACTGTGATGTGGCCTATTGAAGTACATATGTATGTAATTGAGAGGGAGAGAAATATGGGGAGAACTTGTGTTTATGTTAGTCTATAGTATGTATATAAATAATTAAGAATATATGACCTTATTAACCGCGTTAGGTTAAGCGATTGATATACGTAGTAAATCTTCAGTCTTATCATTATGTGAGTCTAACAATGTAGGGCCATGTCTGGAAGGGCCTTTTGAAGAAAGAGCCATTACAGCTTAGCTGACCTGTCACAACAGACGGCATGTATGTACCAGTCACCGTGTAGCTCAACCCAATTTTAGGAAACTCAACGACCCATCACATGTCGCTACCAGATCTGCAGGACATTTGCAAGGGCCATATACAAAATACTCAAAGCCATCAGACAGTTTTCAAAGTCAGGTATTCAATTTTGCCTGCACGGTACCTAGTCACATTCACAGTCAGTTATCTCTATATTGCGCGTTGTGTCGAAATAAAAATAGCAGCACAGAAGTAGAAGAAGTAACTTGAAAGTTAACTCTTTCATTAACTCCTGCCGGGTGAAAACATGAGCCGGTTAGCAAGGTGGTGGTCGCCTGTCCAGTGTGCACTGAATTGACCTAGAATTCAATCTTGCCACTCTTTGAGGATCAAATCAATGGAAGTTGCAGAAGTTGGAGCGTTTAGATTAGAACTTAGTTTTCTCTCCAGAATAACCCGTCCAATTGTGAAATACCTCGCATCATTCCAAGTCGGTGAGTGATAGACGTACGTATTTAAAGCATGTCGCTCGTGATTTACGTGCGTATGTCCCACGCACCAATTACCGGACCGCAACGATCCGGCTGGCATTAGGAACCGACCGATTTATTGAATGACAATAATCGTCAAATAAGACTTTAGTTCTGTTGCAGTTTTTTTACGCTGCGGTAGAGAAGGCTTTGGGAGGTCTATGTTTATGCTCGTTTCCTATTAGATAAAATAGATAAGCAGAGGGTAAGGGTACTAAATAAGACCATTTTGGCATGGCGAGGTATGGTGGTACAGTATGAAAAAAAGGCTTATAGATGGAAATAATTTATTCGTTGCAATGTCTGAATTTAGGATGATTTGGGAATGATTTGGGAGAGGCTTTTTCTCAGCAGTTGGACAGTGTGGGCTAATTTAAAAAATATATCTGAATACAGATAATATTTCTTTTACAGATAGTGTCAATACATTTTAGCTTTAGGCATGCAAAATTATCGGATATTTGAATTATTAACCATCGCAACATTATATAAACAGAATTGCAATATCTAATTGAATCATTTGCGGTATGAAACTAATGATCACACACATACTACAAGCTAAAACCACACACACCACCATTCAATTGAGCATCGTTTAAGTGACAGTGCTGTCATTGGAGTTTTCTCATGATATACCTAGGGTTCTTATGTACCTATTGTCTCATGAATGGTCTTATGAAAGTGACTAAAATATTGTGTAAATACCATTACTCATTATCCTTTTTGGCTCTGAATTAATTTTAACTATCATGGGGAGACTCTTGTTCAGTAGTCAGTTAATGATGCTTCACATTTCTTTAATATCAATAAAAACTGAACGGCGATTGGTGCACAATTATATTAATTTGGGAGTTGGACATGCAAAGATCTTGTTAATAAGTTTAATAAATATGTAACACTTCAAGCAGACCTGATCCCAGTCAAGAAAAGCCAGAAAACAAAACAAATGGATCCACATGTTATTTGGCGACCCACGGTAACCAAATGGCAGAACGCCTTAGCCTAAGTTATTCTGACAGCACTACGTTATGCTGACGCAAAAGCAGAAGATAAACCCACCTTGAAAAGAGACATTCGATCAAAATCAATGAATGTTAATCATGAATCGACACACACGCATAAACTTTTAATAGTAAATAATGTGGCATCACATAAATAAGACATGGTCACATAAATAAGACATCAAATAAAGCCAGTTTGAGTGGCACACGTCGCCCGCGGCTGTCGTAAACGCAAATCAAGTTGAAACAAACGTATCGAATAACCGACTTGTATAATTACTTGATTAAAAGTAATGATGCTGGAGTTTATGACCTGGAATTGGTCGAGATTGATTCCTAAATTCTTATAAATAATGATGAAATCCGTCTTATCGACCACATACAATGCGACTAAGGCTATTGTGATTGCAGGCAGGCACGCTGTATCCGTACTAATCTAACTATACTAATATACTGAAGCTGTTTGTTTCTATGTTTGAACGCGCTAATCTCTGGAACTACCAGTTGAATAAAAAAAATATATTTTATATGATAGCCACATTCATGATGACGAATGACCCCAAGATAACTGAAGAGGCGGTCTTTTACCATAATACTAAGGCAATCTCTAACCATATCACAATAGCAACTTACTTCTGACGTGGCTCAAAAAGCCGCTAAGCTGAAGTGGGACTAAGATGGTTAAGTCTACACTACAATATGCCCAATGAGCTATGGGCCATAATAATCACTACGTGGAGCCTTGATAAAGCCAGAAGGCATCGCGGAAGAACCCGTAGAAAATGGCGGGATGAGCTGGAGAAATTTTATGAGCAAAGGAATATAATTTTGATCCATTCACATTTAGTGTGAATTCGGCCAGAAAGTGCTTAAGTCTTATTTTGTCTATTGTTTTAGTCAAATAATTGCAAACACTAGATTTATATTACTTCTCTATTTATTAAGGCGATGTGTTTTTTTTTCTTTGTTTTTGTGCTCACTTCATAAACTATTATATACGTCTATACGTGAGGGTCTGTAATTGGTTTTTTGGTGACTATAGTTTCCTTTTTTTTTGTCTGTTTTTAATAGCGGTAAGTCCTCCATGTTCTTAAATAAATAAATAAAAAAACACACGACCAGTGATTCAAGTTAGTCCAGAATGGAAGGAGTTGGAAGTCATAAGGAGAGCCCCTTGCCCAGCAGTGGGATGATGCTGACTAACAGTAACAGTAACCTTTGTACAAGGCAGTATCCCAATACCAAATTGGGTCACCAAGTCACCAATTAATAGTAAGTCAGCTGTAATCATAACAGTTTATAGAACATCATTTAGTTACTTGTATAATAATAAACTTGTACCTCATGCTAAGCACAGTTTTAACTCATGTTAATTAAGAGTAATCTAAAGCTATGATCTCTAATTGCCGTCCATACATGACTTCTGTGTAATTGCCACCTTTGATTTCACTGTACTATAAAAAATAATTGATGTATCAATTGACACCGGGTTATGAAAGCAGAATAAAGATATTGCTACCTATTAGTAGATATGAGGTGCATATCCTACTGGTGTGTCATCATTCTATAAATCAGCAACACATCTCTATATCGGAGAAGACCTATGTAGGTCTTCTGTCACTAGTGACACAGGCTATTTTTCACGCTTTATATTAGCTTCAGTTGTATGCTTGTTGGTTTGTATGTTTGTATGTAACCGACTCCTTTGAGCGCGATTTTGACCCATTTTAAACGGTCAGATTTCATTGAGACTTTGTAAACTTGTCGAGGACCGATGACAATTCAATAATTTAAAAAAAAAATGAGAAAAAAAATGAAAAAAAAAACGTTTTGGTAGTTAGCAGAACTAAAAAATAGAAAATCAATAATAGTTTAAAAAACTAAAAAACACGCTTTAAAAACCAAACTAAAAAAGGAGAAAATAATTTAATTCAATTAAAAAGCGTGGGGTGCTTGACATTAATTGATTATAAAAATACCTCAAAAAGCATTGCGCGTTGTCCCTGCTATACAAGGTGAATTTTTAGTCACCCTTTAAGTTTTTCAGGATGATGACCCGTGAAATTGAACAACTTTGTCCAAAGAACATGGGTCGACATAAGAAAAAAAAATATCGGACCTCACATGCAAAATCAATAGTCAGCTGATCGATTTTGTATGGGAGGTCCGATTTTTTTCTGGCAGAGTTTCCTTGAGGGACTTTTTTAAAGATATTGGTATGCTCACGGTGGCAAAATAATTCATATTAGCTAACATCTTATACATTAGGCAAAATATACTCTAGAAATTTTCTCATTTGTTGGGCTTGGTATAGCCTTTTAAAACAAGCTTCCGTCTTCTTTGCTAGATTTGCCTTTTGATGCGTTTAAAGCTCAAGTAAAATCCATCCTTTGTATAAAAGCTTACATATTCTATCAACGACTATTTAAATGACAATAATAGTTGGTCGCTGTGATTAACTCAAGACAATTTTTATGTTGTTTTTCCAGAATTAGCGTACCTAGTGACAGGTTATTTGGGTTCTTATAATTATTTCTATGTATTTTTTTTATTGACTGTCTTAATATTTTTTATTATTATTACATATTATGTCATTAGTTATAACAATATTTTTATGATGAGTTGTATTGCTTTATGTGGTTAACTAGCGACCTCGACGATTGATTATTCTATTCTTGCCTGAACAACCGGCAGCAAGTTCGACATGCTCCCGTAGGTGTCACTGCTTGCGGTAGCGTCGGGGGTCGGGTTACCTCCTTCCCTCAAATATGGCGAGGGAGGTAATGGCTGATCTTTGCGTTATGCTCGTGAACGGGTACTGCTTGTGGTGACTGGTCGTCTTGCTGACCATAATTTTGTTATTGTAACTAATATTGACCTACCTGTTTATTTATTTTACGTCGATGGTCCTAGGTTATTATTTGTGACCTCGAGTTGTAACTGGGGTCGTAACAGCTATGTGAACATAATCCAGCATTGCATATGTAAGCTATCGCGCCCTGAAGGGGTGTGAATACCAGGAGGCTTTTATTTTGGTAGTATGCTTTATTTACATTTTTTTTAATTTTTATTCTTTGTACTTGAGTTAAGTGTTCATATTATTCGTTTGACATGGCTAGCTGACATATGACAAATTATTTAATTAATGTTCTGTATCTCGTAATGTTGATTACTTTGCCTATGTATGTATAGAATCAAGTATATCTAAGTAAACAGACAGCTGTGCTGCTGGGGAGTTTGTTGCGCTACTTCTTCTTCCCAGCTAAAGCACTAGGAAGTGGTGAAGGGTAAGGTGCGTTTTGGGGGACTGTCTTATGTATTTTGACGTTCGAAAAGTGCTGATTTTCAGCCTAATTTGAATAAATGACTTTTGATTTGATTACAAAATATACTACTATCTACTACTACTTTTGTTTACATTTTAGGTAATTTTTAATCTCATGTGGCTATTTTTTAGACAATATGTATTTTTTTTATGCATTTTTGTATAAATATTATCTCTAATATCGCACTCTCATTTATAATTTTAACGCAACGGGGACAACAGGCATAATTAGAAAAGTATATATTACAATAAATTAACGGGGACAACGAGAAGTAATTTTAATTATTATATTGAGTTTCCTTTGTCCCCTTTATCAGGGACATGGCCTAAAGTTGTAGTAGCCCTTTTATAAGCATTCCATTCATCAATTACTTTGCTTAAAATTAAGTGAGGTAGGTACTCTTAATTATCCAAGGACCACACATTTTAATCAGAAGTCTTATCATCCCAGATGTTATTCAACCAATGTTAACCAATAACACTGTTTACCAAAAACGAATGCAATGCAGAAAGAAACAAACCACAAAATATTAATGTCACATTTGATTAACACTCCAAACCTCGCGGTGGTCAATATACCCCGTCACTTTTAACTTTTATTCGCCATCAAAATTCGCCAAATTGATTTTTTAAACCCTTCAGCGTCCGATAATCTTGAGGGTGATAATTCTGGTCATCAATCGACACTAGGCTCTAAAGTGTTTGACACTAAACGGTTTATGGCCACTATAAAGCGAAGGGCCGCAGTTCATTCACTTGGAGTCGGACGGACTTGTAGGAATTTTGTTTAATTAGCTCCGGATTGAGGCTAGTGGATGCGAAGGGATTTGTATATTTATCTGAAATATTTTTAACACTGTAAAGAAAACTAATAGACTGATTAGACCAAATTACTGTTGAATATTCACGTAACTTCTTTCTTTTCTTTCTAAATTCACAACAATTATGCTCGTCTATCTGGTTGCGAGGACAAATGAGCTTTGTTAGACGATTCCTCACCAAATACAATTATTCTAACTGTATAATTAATTTGCTTCAGAAACGAGACAAGTAGGTTCATAAATAATGTATGGTCCTGTTTGGTAAAAATAACCAATAATATTTTTTTTATAAAATAAAGTCCCCTGCCACGTCTGTCTGTTTGTCTGTTCGCGATAAACTCAAAAAGTACTGAACGGATTTTCAGACGGTTTTCACCAACAGACAGAGTGATTCATGAGAAAGATTTAGGTGTATAATTTGTTAAGGTTTTGTAAATTGGTTAGCGTGGGAGAAGCCGCTGGGAAAAGCTTGTTATTAATAAGTATATCTACTACGAACTGTAAGCCAAAGATCAGCAAAGAAATTAAACAGTAACTCCTCCCAATTACCAGCAGATCATGACAGCGAGGTGGTGTTCAATAGCAACTATCACCACGCGGCATCGGTTACGGCCCGGCCCCCGCGCGCCGCCCGATTATTATTCCGCATATTCGCCGATTGGCGATTTTATTAAAATTAATAACTCCACTGGACGTGGGCTGTAAATGGGAGTATAATTCTTTGAGATGTATGTTTAATTAAGGTTGTATGTCTGTGTGTATCAGTTTGAACTAGGTTTTTGCTGAATCCTCGACACTTTTAATGCATTCTTCTTGCAGTCCTAAAAAGTGTACACATCGTAGGAACAAATTCAAAACATTATTTTGTTCCTTCTATTGTCCATTGGTGCATCAGAATTGTTTGATATTTTAACACAAAATTGTAGACTAAAGGGGCAACAGCAGTGACAATATTCCTATTTTACGAACTAAATTAGTTTAATAATTGGGTAAAATACTTATAATTGATTGATGATGATTGATTGATGTCTTTCTAGACATCAAAATAAACTTTTCTTGTTCATGACTTAATGTTAATTATGTTTAATTTAATCGTTGGCAACTTATGATAGGTAGTTTCGAACTTATGAGGGAACATATAAACATACCGGGTAAAATCATAACCCTCCTTTTTGCTTCGCCCTTGTCGGGTGAAAAATATTACTCAAAAATATCTACCTAGCTCTGCAAGCGAACCTTGGAACCTGCACTACTACAAGTTATACAGCCACTGAATAATCCCGAGGCGTCGGGATTTAACAACGGTAATACGATCGCGTATTGTAATTAACAATTTGCAAGCGACCGCCGCGCTCTATGGAGTCCTAACGAGCGTCTGTATGGCCACTATACTGGTATATGACGTCATTATTTTAATTAAAACAATCCCAAATGATTGTCTTTTATTGCCCAGTGTTTTGATTTTCTGATGACTGTATGAGTCAGTGAGTGACTAGCTATGTACCGTCGGCAAAAGATACAAGTGACTAGGGTCGTCGCATATACTTAAAGGTTAGTAAGAAACCGTCAAAAACAGTCTATTTATGAAATTAAATTTCATTCAAAAACATCGGTTCCATCCGATGACCCATGGTAACTTATGTTTACACGACAAAACTACAGTACAAGTTTGTCGTATTAACGTAACTAAACGAGACATTTCCTACCTCATGTTCAGTGCTTGCAAAAATTAGAACTGACGACCTAAAAAAGATGTGGTTTGAAGGAAATAAAACGTGAATCTTCAACCTGGGACACAACAGTGCGACACAGCTACATAGCATGAAACAGGGAAACCCTACCAGCTCAAATAGGACAATAAAATAAATCACTTTAATTATTATTCTGCAGTTTAACAATCTGTTCTAGCACAATGAGTGGTTGTGTGAAAGGATGATGTTGTAGCAGCATCATTCAGATGAAATATGAGTTTTCATTACAAGAGGCCTAATAAAACGACCCTTTAAATAGAGTCAGTCCACGTACGGACTTTAAAATATCTAGGCGAGATTTTTTTGCGAACTCGATCTTCAACGCACAGCTTAGCTTAATTAACAATGTGTTTTTTCGACCCGCTGGGATGCACTCTGTTGGATTCTCAATGCTCGGTTAAGGACCGAGAGTTGAAAATCCAGTGCAATATGAAATCCGGCTGTCTGTTTTTTTACGTCCGTGCGAACGTGCTGCTGAAAATATGTCGCTTTAGAGACTTCATTTAATTAAAGATCATTTGATGAAGCTACAAAATTAATCTTCTGCTTATGTGTGCCCCACACACAATCAAACCTACTGCATTTCTGACCGGATCTCGTCAGTCCACCAAACATTCAAGATATCCGTGCATGGAGAGCGAGTTATTGTCGCCAGTGTATCGACACCTATAACTTTGTACACTGCAGTGCAGAGTGAAAGGAACGAACAAAATGTAGTATGAGATCTGTTTTTATTTCTGTGGGGTTCTGATGTGCCTTTTTACAGCACATTAGGCTGTTTTTTTTTCAGGCAATATGAGCTTCTTAATTAATTTTGGCTTATAAATTTCAAGTAAAAATTCAAGCAAAGCAAGCTGGTTGCAGTTTCTTAATGAATGTTGAGCATACAAGCTAGATCAGGCTAGGCTTATTTTCTGTAATACATCGATTTAAAAACTGTACGAATTATCCATTGTTACTCACATCATATAATAATGTTTGGACTTTAAAAGACACCATGATTCTGAGTTTGTGTGCCGCGGCATTTCTTCTCAGAGGTGAGTCAAGTGGGAAGTGCCGGGCGGCGCCATCTAGTTTTTTATATATTGACCAAAACATTTACGTATAAAATTGTACTAAAAGATCTACTTCTATATCTATCTTTAGGTACATATAATAAAACCGTAGCGAAGTCAAGCTCCACTCACAGAGAGGAGGCCTGTGTCCCAGCAGGTAACGTTATAGGCTGACAATGAAGTAAAAACTGTAGGTATATTGAATATTGAAAAAAGTTATTGACATGGACGACTGCGTGTCTTGTATAGAAATAAATATCATTTCAACAACATCAATTCGTTTCACCTTTGAACCAAATATGTATGACAGAATCAAAAGTCAGATCAAATCAGAAGCAAACAGCATGCAAAGCTTCAGGGGTGGTTCTTGAAATTGTCTTAGTTATGAACCCTAATACTCGCTAACCATAACGTCATAGACAACAAACAATCTCAACTAAAACAGCATCTATTCCGTGTCCTAGTTCCCGTGTCCCGCACTGTACCACATCGATCAAAAGCCAAGATCTGGTACCTCCGATAAAGCCTGACGGGACATTAAAACATTTTAAAATGCAATAAATAATTCCCTTAACGACGTTCTGTTCGGGCAGCTATTAATCAACTGCTCACTTCAAGCTACTTTTTATTACATGTAAATGAGTACCTCGTAATGCTGAGGTTTATGCTCACCATGGAGACGAGGATGTATAGGGGGTAAGCAGGACCAGCTGGTGGAGATAGAACGTGAAGCTGGTCTGTTGTAAAGATGTATCTTAGTTGGCTTTATTAGAAACCTGCATCGCTTTAGTAACGTGGATATTTCCGTCAAATTATTGCTCTTATTTATACCTATATGTCCTGAATTGAGCTGTTGTTTTGACACATTGCAGTGGGTTGCAGTTAAAAATCAGCGTCGGGTGGGGCATCTTGTGTAGCCATCTGACAATGACATTATGCTGAGCTGAGGCCCTTTGACATTTTTGTCATTGTTTTCTGTTTTTTTTTTTTCGTTTAAGGTGTTTTATGCTGTAATGCCTATAAACGCATTTTTATTTTTTTCTCTACATTATTGATAAGTTCTTGTATATAGACCAGTACCTATTGATTTGAATGATTGATGAAAGCTACATGCAGAAGGATTTTCTTAAAGGGGAGGAATTTTCATGTCCCGTTTCTTTCTAGATGGATCATGGAGTAATTAAAAAACAGCTTTAGGAAAGATAAAGGAACCACTAATAAAACTGGTCAGTCAAAAAATCAATACTTTTATGGCAGAAAGTTAAAATAAGTCATCACCAGGAACACGAAATTACTACTGCTTTACTTTTCAGATCAATTCGGACTTCCTAAACAAAACGAAGACCTCGTGAAACCTCCGACTCACAGAGATACATCAGCATCACGTGTAAATGACCTCACGTCTTAACATCTAATGCTCGGTGCACACGAGCCCGGCTTTATTACAAATATCACTAACAATCCGTCGGCCGGCGTCATTAAACCCCCATCGACTCACAATGGCATAAATAACGACGGATTTATTCCTATATTTATTTATTTATATGTGTTATTTATTTATTGCCCGTCCGGTCTGCACTCGGCTTTATAGATTTTTTTATACTTGTCCTCTTGATCGAGATGTATTAAAATGTTTATTGTCTAATCTATTTGGGGTATTAAACAAAGTTTTAATTTGGGTAAACATTCTTTTTTTGATTTCAATAAAGATTAAGATTTTGTTAAGGAATGCCTTATTTTTATCCTTATTATGGATGGTTGTGAGGGATGATAGAACTGGAGATTTATTAATTCCTGACTAATATCACAAGTTACGTTATCTTGGCAGCTGCACTGCTTTACATACATACATAACACAACATCGCGCCATGTTTCCCCGAAGGCTTAGGCAGAGGTGTTTCACATATTTCGCCAGTTATGTTTAAGTCTTATGTAATAGAGGGCGACCCTATTGCCATCAACCAGGCATAAGTCCAGACTCCGGGCTGTTAAAGAAAAATTCCAGATAGAAAAACCCTGGAACACTTTGCCAGACCAGGGAATCGAACCGACGAGCTCCTGCACAGCTGTAGCGCTTGCGACCGCTACACCAACGAAGCGGTCACAATGCAGTTTTTCTTTTTTCATACCATCACGCGTGTAATCCCCGGAGGGGTAGGCAGAAGTGTACCTATAGATAATACCTAAAGTAAAACTATTTTTCAAATAAAACTATGTTTCTTTCTTTCTAAAGCCTTACTTAACCCTTAACCATGGAACCATAAACCTTTTTATTCGTCAAAAGTTACCTATCTCAATTTTCAAAGGTATAGGACCACGTACTTAAAGAGGAGGAGAGAAGGTCTCGTGACTAACAAATAACAGTCGCACGGGTCAATTGATCAGGTTAAGCTGCGCTTGCCGCGGTCGGTCTGTAGATGGTAACATCTTTACATACTGAGAGTCCAAGACCCCTCCGTGCCGCGGAAAGCACGTTAAGCCGTTGGTCCCGGCTGTTATTTGTGGATCTTAGACGGTCGTTACGGGTAATCAGAAGCCTGAAAGTCTGACAACCAGATCCACGTATAATACTGATATTCAGCTGCATCTGGTAAGATTTTTTAAAAGGCTTGGTTTGGAAAAGGTTAGGCAGATTCAATTGAGGACTAGGTAAGTACTTAAAAATAACACAAAAAATAACGTTTTGCAAATTGCGTCTAATAGGTATGTATTCAATGACAAACCTATTACGAAATACAAAAAATATTGAATTTTTCAATAAATTACTACAAAATGTCATCTTGCTAAAACTACTTCTGTCAAAAAACTTAAACTTACACACAAACAAACGCAAGTGTAACTTAATGAGCTGGGATACCTTTTTTTGTGCTGCCACATATCCTAAAGGAATATTTACTTTCAAAACACAGTTTGTCAACTCGTCAAGGAAGTGAAACCATAGAACTATCCTAGAATGTTATTGTTTATATTGTGTTATCTTTTACCTTTTTTTAAGCAATCAAGTTTTCATCAGTTCAATAAAAATATTCAGATGCGATTTCCTATTAAAAACATCGTTTGTTTTTTTACCTCCTCGTTTAAAGAAATCTATTCACGACCTGCGGGTTTGTCTGCCTACGTAAACCTACGTACTTAGATTTATTTCTATGTTAGTATGTTTTATGCTTTAGCATGTGTATAGGTACTGATTCATGTTATTATAAGTAACATGTGTATTGTTTATTATATTGTGTATAGTATGTTTATTTTAAGTAACAGTACAAAGCACAAATCGATATCAATTAAAAGAGAGCAGTGGTGGCCCAGTGGTAGCAGCCCCGGCTTACGAGTTGTAGGTCGTGAGTTCGAACCCAGGCAGGCACTTTACTTTGTGTATTTAATTTCACCAACAATGCTCTCAAAACGGAGAAGGAAAACATCTTGAGGAAACCGGCATGTCTAGGAACCAAAAATTCGAAGACACATCTAACAACCCGCACTGATGCCACCTGGGGGCCCACTACCACTACAAAGAGCAGGCCCGTGTCGCAGCAGTGGGAACGTTATTGGGTGATTATGATGATGAATTAAAACGTTCCTTCATGTATCAAAGGCTCATAGGAGTTGTTGTTTGGTCAATAGCTATTACATAAATTAAAGGTTTTACTTAACATAACATCAAAACGTCGCGCCTTGTTTCCCTGGCGAATTAGGCGCAGGTGTAGCTATAGTACACTACATTAGGCGCAGGTGTAGCTATAGTACACTACATTAGGCGCAGGTGTAGCTATAGTACACTACATTAGGCGCAGGTGTAGCTATAGTACACTACATTAGGCGCAGGTGTAGCTATAGTACACTACATTAGGCGCAGGTGTAGCTATAGTACACTACATTAGGCGCAGGTGTAGCTATAGTACACTACATTAGGCGCAGGTGTAGCTATAGTACACTACATTAGGCGCAGGTGTAGCTATAGTACACTACATTAGGCGCAGGTGTAGCTATAGTACACTACATTAGGCGCAGGTGTAGCTATAGTACACTACATTAGGCGCAGGTGTAGCTATAGTACACTACATTAGGCGCAGGTGTAGCTATAGTACACTACATTAGGCGCAGGTGTAGCTATAGTACACTACATTAGGCGCAGGTGTAGCTATAGTACACTACATTAGGCGCAGGTGTAGCTATAGTACACTACATTAGGCGCAGGTGTAGCTATAGTACACTACATTAGGCGCAGGTGTAGCTATAGTACACTACATTAGGCGCAGGTGTAGCTATAGTACACTACATTAGGCGCAGGTGTAGCTATAGTACACTACATTTCGCCAGTGATGTTTAAGATGCATGCTATAGGGGCGAGTCTATTGCCATTCACTGAGCATAAATCAAGACTCCGGGCTGCTAGTGAGAAAACTATGTAAGTAGGTTAATTAAAGTAGTATTATGTTAACTACCACTTTGGTTTCGCGCTCAATATACAACACAACGAAAATCTAAAAATGTAAAAAATTGGTACACACGGCTACACATCTAGCTATACATTTCCAGTTCACGCTGATCTTGCCCTGTAAGGAAATCCTATACAATGTGAGATCAGCTTATACTAGAAATGTATAGCTTGATGTGTAGCCGTGTGTACCGACGAAAAGTTGAACGTTAAATTATATTTTTTCTCCATACTAAATATAATTCAAAGTCTTGCGACAAACAAACAAACCTTGCCTTACAATATTCGCACAATAAACATAATTAGTTAGCCTGCAGTCGATTGAGTCCGTGTTCACTTCACGGTGATTTAGCAAACAGGTGTAAAAGAACTGCCGAGCTAATTGACGGGAACGAATTACTATAAAGTTTGTAAGTTATGAGTTTATGACGTATATACTATATTATGTGTTCTTATGTAATTTGTAGAACCTAATGTTGATACATTCTGCGGTGCGAATCAATTTAGTGCAAGCAATTAATTTTGTGAAATTATACAATCTTCTTCCACATAAGTTTGGGACTTATATACTTGTTATTGTTATTATGGTTACAATGATCAAGATCGACAGTGAACTGACTTTTTTTCTTACTTATTGTTGTTATTTCATTGTTTGGATACTGGAAAGTCTCTATAGGTTTCGTTTTCGAGAAGGAATAGGAGAAGACGAGGAATAAAAGAAGTTTATAGTAATAGTTAAATGTGAGTTAAGTACAATATATTAATGGACAGATTTTGTTTTAATTCCTAGGCATTTTTGACCGCAGAACTCGCACGAAAAGACAGGAGGAAAAACGGGTATGTTCAAACAAACACTTGCACTACGTAACATATAAGCGCCGCGCCGTCACAGGCAAATTGTTACTCATGGGCTTACAGTTGATTGTACAAGTGTACCTAAATACTAAACGATCAGCAATCTATGCTCCGAAAACGAAGGAGGCAAGCCAGTGACTGTCCAAGCAAGCCAGTGGCTGGCCAAGCAAGCCAGGCTTCCAGTCTAACCGGCTGCAGCTGAGTACAAGTATTTTACTTGGTGCGACTATCTATCTGAAATATCTGACCTACACAACCCAGATACTGACCAGCATCCACCGCTACAACAATAATCTATAAAGCCAGTTAATTCCAACCGTATCTGCTCATTAAGTCCGGCCCGACATCCGGTCACACAATACAGAACTCATCATAATTCAACCGACATCAAAGATCCAATAAATCTAACATTAATAACTCTATTCGTTTGTTGTGCCAGTTATACATCATTTTAAAAATAACCTTAACGCGTAGTAAATATGGTTGGTTTCTGAGTGAAGAGATGAGGGTATTTTAATCCCTGGCAATAAAAAGGTGTGGTATAAAACGGTAGCCAACAGGATTACCTATAGGTTTTGTGTCAAAGTAGCGCTGACGGGCTGATATTAGGGATGTGTCGGAGTTTGTCGATGAAAATTTGGTGATGAAAGTTTTGAGTCGTTACTGTTGTTGTTCATAGAATTTGATATTTGTTTTATAGGATTCCAGAAATAGTTACTCATATTATGTTTAATTGTGGTAGTCGGAATGTAAGTGAGAGCAGGGTGTTTGTGGGATTTTTCTTAAGCGTAGGATCGATAGCAAAAAGTTCAAACATCTTTAGCCCAAAATTCATCTGCGCGAACTCCGCTCACTGACGCCGCCGCGCAGTCATAAGATCATCAACTGCACAAGTGACAAGGAATGCGGCGCAGGATGGAAGGTGGGCCATAGTTTGTGGCATAATTGTAGTGAGAACGATTTCTTTAAAAGTCGTTGTTGATTGCAAAAACTTTTTTTACACTTCCACTACCTAACCAAAATGGACATTTAGCAGATTGGTGGAAGATACAACAATTTATTTTCGTGCGTTGTTCAATAAGACCCCTATTATGGGGAAATTATAGTTGTACCGCTTGATCTAGGTTGCTAGCTTTTCATTGTGTTTATCTCTATTATCGATTTATTGGAACTTTTTCTACGTGAATACGGGGCTTTTGGCTTTTGTTTGGGTGCATTTTATGTTTAATTTTTTATTTTTATTTTTATACTGTGCGTTTTGTTTGTGCAGAATAAACAATTTTTCTTTCTTTCTATTCAAATCTTTTTCAATGAAAACGACAACATGAAACCTAACATAATCCCTCGATACTCGATATCGAAACAGTCCCATCACTAGCCACTAATATTAATTATAAATGATTCAGACGTCATTAGCGGTGGCAAAGATCTTGGCGATACAAAGACTATATCCGTCTCGCTCGCACCCATTGCTACATGGGACCATGTTTATTGTAACGTGAGAACAGACTGGCACTTGTGTCATTAAGGAAGAGGACAGGAGAAAGCAGGGATAGTTTTGGTCCTGTTTCCTATACTCTCCGCTACCATTTTCCAAATGTGAGACATCTGATGAAGGTATACTGTTGCCTGGAGCCACTGCCTGACTGACCTCCGCAACCCAGTTACTGGGTAATGCGATACTCTTTGGTAAGACTGGTTGTGTCAGAATTTTGGGCTTCTGACGACCCGGAACGACTATCAAAGATCAAGGAATGACTGAACAGTTTAACGTGCATTCCGAAGCACGGAGGGGTTTCGGTATGTAAAGATAATCACCCATCCACGGACCAACCGTGGCAAGCATAGCTTAACCTGATCAATCTAAATCAAAAAATCTAAAATGTAATGGTACCTATTTCATGTATATTTTGTTTTAAAAGTATTCATTATAAAACTTGATATTAAAGAACGACGTTGTTGTAAGCAATAAGATCTCATTCTTAATTTAGTACTTACAACCGCATAAGTAATATTTTTTAGGCTAACGTACGGTTACACACATTTTACACTAACTTTACTATTCTTATTCATAAACATTCTTTAATCCACAAGAATAGGTACAGTATTATTCGACGGCACAAAAGTCACAATAGCACTGACTTAAACCGCATACCACTATACTATTTACTTACTGAAGATAATGCACCTAACTAATACTGAAAAGAAAAATATTTGAAGCGCGGGGTTGAACATGACAGGAGTTTATTATAACTAGATTATCACATTTTCAATCAATAAGTTAGAACAGAGAAAAAAATACTCTGCTTTTTGCTGAAGACCAATGACTACGTCCAATGCATACTTGAGACTGGACTTATTAAGGTCTAACTCAGCACAATCTATAAACCGCACATAACATCACGCCTGTATTGCCCGAGGGGTTAGACAACTTCAGTACACATTAATTTCGTCACTTATGTTTAAGTCCCCAATTAGGGAATATTACTGCAGACTTTACTTACGTTTGATAAACCATAAAGTCATCTTTAATTAAATTTATGAGTTCAACTGAACTCCGTCCAAATCTTCCTCCAGCCGCTATCGTTTACACACACCAATATATTAAACCCTATTATAAAACCCGCTTCACACCGCTCAAAGTAATTTAATTTTTTTCTCCATCCTAATAACATAAACTTATTAACTGCAATAGCAATAAAAACCATGAATGGACCCATAGAAACGGCTATATCCCACAAAATCCACCCCCTATACAAGCCTGCGCGCGCGCATCCATTCATGTTGTTTTTTCTGCACGTTTACCTGCAACTTCCTTCCTACAACGATCCATTACCATGAATGACATTCCTACGGTCTGACAGTTAAATGGATACCCTGATACTTATGTGGTGATACATTAAAAATATTAATACAAAAGTCTACCTTATCTTCAAACAAACAAAGTTTAAATTCGTTCAAAGGACCAATTTCCGAGTGATGACGTAACAACGTTAGATTTATACCTGACAAAATAACTCCTCGCTCTTTCGTTGCTAAAAATAAGATTCAATTTAGAATGAATTTTCATTTTCCAGGAGAAATAAGTGGTCATTATTTTTCCTAGCATGTAAACGATACGTACGCTCGACGTAAACTCCTGCGCATTGTTGAGCGGTGCCACACTGTCTGCCGAGACGGTTTTTGTTCAAATTTAGAACGCGTTTTTGTGACGGTTAGCTTAAGCTAATGATACTCGACGTTGACGATACGGTGTCAAGTTAGTCAAGTAATTATGAAGAAAATAAACTATCAGGGTCTTGGATAAATGTCATTAAGGGAGATTACTAATGATCTTGATGAGTGATATTGTGAGCACTTGATGCTTTGTTGTGTTTGTTTTTTTTTTTTGATAAAGTATCTTAGAGGTATTTACTTGGTCTTAAATAATGTCGCGCCGACTCAAAGGACCCATAAGTATCAAAATAAATAAATAAAAAAAAATATAAAAAATAGGTAAAATTTGGTCCTTTAAGTTCCTAGTCAGTAATTTCATATGTACGAGTAAGTAAAGGAAAATGATAAAAGTAATACATATTAGTTGTCTCAGTCACATAGTTGTCTTTAATAATGCCAAGGAGTTACCGTGCTTATTTTTATTAATGTAAGATCCGTATCCACTAAATTAAATTTCGTTTCACTACTTACAACAGACACTTTTAATTAAATATATCACTTTACGAGTTCTATTACATCTACAACAGATGATTCGTTTGTGTCCACTCTGCCCCAACAATTAGCTGTCACATTACGCGCGACAGCAAATACATTAATCCGGGCAAAGCCAATAATTCCTAAGAAGTATCAGTAACTGTCGAAGTGACGAATAAAGTCAACTACACAATAGAAATTGTCGATTGTTGCAAATACACTATTTACTATGCGTGCTGCAGCTGGTTGGAAGATGTCGCGTCGGGTCTTTATGAAAAAGTCAATTTTATTTAAAACTGATTGTTTTCTCGATTGATTAGATAAAAGAGGTTAGTAAGTATAGTAATTTATTAATTTATATGAAGCATAACAACGCTGAAAAGTTTATCTTATACCTATTTTTAAAACCATAGCTCACCACAGCTCTGTCTCAAAATGTGAACAATAAACATTTATTATTATTGCTTATTTAACATTTATTGTTTAATAAACATTTATTGTTGTCATTTAGGTACAAAATACATGAGTGTTTCTTCTTCTATGGCACTGAAGCCAATGAGGACTAATTTGTTACAGTGGCTTTCAGTAGAAAGTTTGCCAAAGGTCCAGACTCACGGTAATCCCGGCCCAAGTACCGGTAACAACAGTGACACTTCCACAAAGCAACCGCAGCGGAAATACGTCACAAAAAGGTGCTATCAAAGAGTCACGTTTTTTTCACCCTGCCCACCCCCTGTTATAATAGTCAATAGCTTTAAGAGTCCATTCTTACTACTTAAATGTCGCGTAAAATTATTGTTCCGCTTTTTTGTAGGAACTCGGATTTTGGATAGTTGTATGAAAGTGCGTTATGATTGCAACATGCGAGTTTTGGGTGAAAAAAAAAATTTTGTGCAGATTATATTAATTTGGGCAAACATACACCCTATTAATTTTTCGTCCCTCTATTTAATGAGGTATAAGTGATTTTGTGATAGCTGATGGAAGAAATAGAAAAGCCGGTGTAAGTAGGCAAATATAAAAGCCCAGATCAAAAACAAATTGTGACGTACCTAAGCAGTTCGGTGACTGTAAACCTCCCCTGACAGAACCTTCCAACTACATAATAATTATTGGACTACTGGTAAAAAATGCTGTTTAATTCGTTTAAGTTATCTAAGAAAATGCGAACAATGAGATCGAAAAAGTCACATTGGTCTTTGTCGCTTGATTGACCTTTGAACGAGCGAGCTTAGGCATTGAGCAGAGCTAGCTTGAATAAGCACAGCATCGTTTGGTTAGACAGGTTAACAAAACCCTTGTAGCATTGTAACAATGGAACCCTCACACATAATATTTCATTCACAATCACACCAGATCAGATTAGTAATTATCACATTAGTAAACCAATAATGAAGACACCTAAAAGCAATTAGGAGGTCAGCGGAAACTAAAGGTCGCGACACATCTCACATGTCAGCGACACATCTCGCATGCACCATGACTATGACAGCTTGTTGACGTTTGACATCCTAAGACAACAAGGATGTCGTGACAGCTTCCATGCTAATGTTACGAGCTGTTTTTGTTGAGAAAGATGGTGAGATGGGATGTGATGATTTTAATTGTAGAGATATTTTAGGGTACCTACCTCTGTTTACGAAGAGAATCTGCACTCAGAAATTGACAATTCCCAACCATAAGTTGTGTATGGTTTTGATTTGGCAACAGAGATCTTGGACAAAGGGCAATCGCTATTCAAGCGTATCGTATTTCTATGAGTCTTGCTTTAGACTCTCAATAGGATTAGGTACTTAATGATTTTTTTTCGGTTAGCTATAATTATCAATCCAATAATACATTTTTGGTATTTCCACCATCACTTCTTATCGGTGATATCTGAGACAAGTTTTAAATATTCAGCCAATACATGTCTATAGATCCACTAGACCTCGTAGAATTTGTGACTAAGACTTCCTTCACAAACTACTTAAGGTGAAAGCTTCACGGGAGCTTGCGAAATTACAATTTTCTCTTCTTTTTTGCAAATTATAGAGTGCCCGATTGTATGTTGAACAAAATATGACTCAACACCGTAACAAGTATGTATTTATAGACTTACTAGCTGTGCCCGCAACTTCGTCCCCGTGGAATAGTGTCTTTAAGTCTTTGTCTCTTGTCGCAAACTTATAAAACATTCACATATTTCCATACAAACTTTCATCCCCTATTTCCTATTGTTATTTTACACCCTTGAGGGTAAAACTTTTACAAACTTTGAATGTCATATTTATTTATATCGAATCAACAGCCTAAAAAATAAGTTTCAAGCTTCTAGCTCTCAAAATGAAGATACTTCCATACAACTTTTCATCCCCCCCTTTCAACCCCTTACAACCGCTTTTTTGCATTAAAAAGTAGCCTATGTCCATTCTCAGGCTCTAGACTATCTGTGTACCAAATTTCATTTAAATCGGTTCAGTAGTTTTGGCGTGGAAGCGCGACAGACAGACAGACAGAGAGAGTTACTTTCGCATTTATAATATTATTAAGGATAATAATTACAACCCTCCAAGTTCATATAACCATATTGAATAACTATTTCATGACATATCATTTCTATCATTGTTTGTCGACTGTACTATAGTAAATACAGTAAACAAAACAGCATAAAAGAAAAGGGCAGACCAGTTTTAAAACAAAGTTCTACCTTACACTTTGATCTTCTTGACATCAGCACCGTATCGCAATAAGAATAATTATAATACATTAGCCCCAATGTAAAAACGAATCCCCATACGATTTCCTCATATTCTAATACCTTGGAAAGTTCGTTAGTTAATTGGCCATTTAATAAGAAATCACGTAGTCAACACATAAGTCCCTCGAGCCTCTGGAGCCCTGTAGCAGAGTCTTTGTACGAGAGTGTCAATAAACTCGCCTCGACGTTTAATACACCGCCGGACAAAAGCTACGGAACTCTTTTATTTTTCATACGCTTAGGGGCCCGTGAGTTTACGGACGATTAGAGATATTTAATATTTATTGAAGAGAAATAGGGTTGTTTGAAAGTGGGGGTTTTCTCTAACGGATTATTTCGATCTCGCTGCTAAATGGAGAACTCGACCTTTAAAAGATGGTGGGTAACCATCCAGTCACAACACAGAAAAACATGTTAATTTTTCTTCGACTGAACTCAACAGCTAAATATGGCTGAATTAAAATCCGTACCGAAAGAGCCAACTTTTTTTCTAGACAGAAAAAACTTATTAATTAGCTAACCTACAGAACCACGTATTGAAGCAGCCTACCGAATTCTCCGTCAATACCAGTAGCCGACAATAGACGGTCATTTATCAGACTCAACTTAGCCCTTTTTCTTTTTGCCCCGCACGGCGTCGAACGCGCTACCTGATCACTGGCGACCGCTACTTATGGTCCGAATTAATGACCACTATATACCCTTTGTGAGGTTAAGTCGTGTATGATAAGGTCGGGAAAATGATGGGTGGCAGTTATTATCTTTAATTAATGAGGGATTTCAGTTTATGTGAAATTAATTGTAAAGTTTGGGAGGATTGACTGTAATCACCTTTCTTTGTGGGAGGATTTCTGATGGTGGCATTTAAAAATATTATTGGACATGGTTAAGGCGCTCTAGCTACGTACTACCTAACGTTCTAGAAACTTTGTACACTAAAGAATACCAGCTACTGAAAATAAGTAATAAAACATCATTATAAAGCGACAGGTTTACTGAGAGCTGAGGATCACCTTAACGATTCGCCGGCCTAATGCTAATGCTTGTTCACAAATAGATCTAAAAATTAAATATTCAGGCACATTTACTTAAGGTTTTATTTCTAACAATTAAACCTACTTTAAAAAATAATTACAGCCTGTCACAATAATAGGCAGCCTCCTTCCTATTTATACAAATATTCTAAATACATAGCTAACGATCGATGAATCAGAGAAGTAATAATTTACCAAGTTTAACCAAAAGTAACAAATATATTATCATGAAATGTAATAAACCCTGAAAAGGGTCCATTTTATTTTATCACTGTTCCAGGGCAGGTATATAATTTGTTATATCTTCATCCTGGAAAATCTTCTTTCCCCATAGTCAAGAAATAATTATTCTTGATTTACGTTAAGCTCATCATAATATCACCTGATTTTGTATCTCACATTTTAATTTGAACTAGATAATGCTCCGATGAAAGACCAAAATCAATTTGTTGGAAATATAATTGTATCATTATAAGTTATTTTATCATTTTTGCCTCCATTATGCTTCGATATAGATTCGGTATTATTTGGTGTTTCCATAGTAGTCAGAAGTGATGAACTGCCTCTAGCTTGAACACTAAGTCTGTTAGGCCTACTGTCCAATGGAAACGTAATAACGCTACTTGGATCTTCATCGGTATCTCTAAAAACTGTATCGTTTTCAAGATCTTCTCTAGCAAGAGGTATCACACTCAGGTTTTGGTTGTCATTGAATCTTCTATTAGAGTGTCTGAGATGTGACTGAGATGGACTATCTTTATGTTTTTCTAACCTAATTCCTTCGGTAAAATCGTCGTAGGATCGTCTGAAATAATTCGGGTGCTTTTTTATATTCCGGTTTCTCAAGTATGGGTGTACGTAAAACGGGTCTGGTGTACGGAGAACTGTATTTTTACTAGAAGGCTTGTTAGGACTAGGCTTGTCATTCCAAGGGAACTCAAGTTTAAGGTCGTCTTTTGGCTTTTTGTCTTGACGACTATCTGATTGGTTCCTTAAAAGGGATTGTGATTTCAGTTTACTAGTTTTATTTTCATCAGAACTTAGTTCGTCGTTCCACGGAAACTCAAGATGCAGTGTATCAGTAGTATCCTTGTTGTTATCTTTTTGTTTATGGCTCCTTAACTGTGATTTGCCTTTATCACTATTAGAGCTCAATGGGTCGTTCCATGGAAATTCTAGATGTAATATATCAGCAGTATCCTTGGTGTTGTCTTTCTGTGCAGAGCTCCTTACATGTGATTTGAGTTCACGAAGCGATGATGGATTGCTGGTTTTATCATTCTCGGGGCTCAGTGCGTCATTCCATGGGAATTCAAGATGCAGTATATCAGTAGTATCCTTAGCATTATCTTTTTCTTTCAAGTTCCTAAACTTTGATTTTGATCTGAGGGCAGATAGTTTACCACTTTTGTAATTTTCAGAGCTCAGTGGATCATTCCACGGAAATTCAAGATGCAGTATATCAGTAGTATCCTTAGTGATATCTTTTTGTTCAGGCCTCCTCAAATATGATTTGAGGTTACGAGGCGCTGGTAGATTGCTAGTTTTAGCCTTACTAGGGCTTAGTTGGTCATTCCATGGGAACTCCAGATGCAGTGTATCAGTAGTGTCGTTAGTGTTATATTTTTCTTTAGAGTTCCTTAACTGTGATTTTGACCTGAGATTAGATGATTTACCACTTTTGGCATTTTCAGAGCTCAGTGGATCATTCCACGGAAATTCAAGATGCAGTATATCAGTAGTATCCTTAGTAATATCTTTTTGTTCAGGGCTCCTTAAATGTGATTTGAGGTAACGAAGCGCTGATAAATTGCTGGTCTTAGTCCTGCTAGGGTCCAGTTGGTCATTCCATGGAAATTCCAGATGCAGTGTATCAGTAGTATCTTTAGTGTTATCTTTTTCTTTGGGGCTTTTTAACTGTGTTTGTGATCTGAGTCTACCAGTTTTATTTTCATCAGGGCTCAGTGGGTCGTTCCATGGAAATTCAAGATGTAGTGTATCATCAGTATCCTTTAACTTGGGTAGATTTTCATCAGAACTTCGAAGGAGCGGTGGTTCAAGGCTCAAGTGGTCCTGGTTTATTGAACGTAAGACAGATAAATCACTTGAAAAATTATCATCAAGATCTAGTCTTTCATCATGATCTTCTTCTCGGAAGTTGAACAACGTATCTAGACTGAATTCATCAGAGAAATCATCTCTTCTATTGTTATTTAGTTTCCCATTTATTCTACTGTTAGGAAGTTTGCTACTTTTGAATTCATGATAAGGTACTAGATTCTTGACAGGATTATCATCAAACAATTTTTTAAGGGCCTCTCTGTTATTCCCGTGTTTTTTTAGATTTCTATTGTTACTACGATTGGCAAGTTCGTGGTATCTTCGAAGTGGTAATTCAGCATTTGGAATATCTACACTTCCTAGTAAAACAGGAATATTGTTAAGATTAACCTCTTCAGCAGTCATTCTATTATTTTCTCTTCTACTATGCGTGTCATCCATAGTTCCAGTCCTTCTTAAAGTTACAGGTACGAGGTTTAATTCATCTAAAGTCTCCGAAAGTAATTCCGACAAATCAGAGGCGACACCTTCATCAAGAGTTAGCTTGTTATTAGGAGATAGCGAAAGTCTCAAAAAGTTTCCACGATTACTTTTTCTGTTGCTATGATTTTGCCGATCACCGCTTCTTAGCAATGGAGAGTCTAGTTTCAAATTCTCCAAGCTTGCTAAGCGCAAAAGTGTTAATTGTCCAGTTTTATCGTCATCGGGAAACAACTCATCATTTAATGACGATTCGAGACCAGCATTGTCATTGCTCTTCCTGTTAAACCTTCGAGTTAAAGGCTTATTATTTGTTAATTTACGACTTCTAGATCGTGGTTTGAGACCACGGAAGGGTGACAGATTATTGGCAATGTCGTTATCAAGGTTAAGTCCATCACCATGTCTTCTATTGTACAGATTGTTATTACTGAGACCTGTTGTTTCAGGGCTTCCTAGTTTTGGTCTTTCGATGGGTATTTCATCTGGTTTATCATCATCAGTAACAAGAAGAATTGTATCTATATAATCATCGGGAATATCTTTTACGGGAGACGGCTCACGCATACGTAAGTCAGATTGGGGGTTATTGTATTCTTTGCGATAATTTCGTCTCCTGTTCGGAGAACCCGATAAACTATTGACAGCATCTTCATCAAGATCTAATTTATCGATAGGTGACACATCAGGACTTAAGCTGTTTGCTTCTCTAAAGTATTTACGATTTTGGCCTCTCCTATTATTTGGTTGTTCGATAAGGGACAGGAGTGATCGAAGATAGCTGGCCTCTTCTCCTAAACGAGATGGATCCTCAGGGTTGCTACTTTCTAAAGATGAAACTTCGAGACTTAAGTCATCGTTTACTTTTCTATAATATTTGCGAGTTGAGCTCTGTCTAAGATTTGATAGTCCATTACTTAAGTATGGTCGTCTGAAGTTCGGGTCTGTGCGACGTGTTAAGGGTGAAGATGATTGAAGATATTCAACATAGTCATTTGAGTTGATTCTTCCGAAAGGAGCCGATTCGAGGCTGACATCGTTTTCTGGTTCAGGGTTGTATCTCAGATAATTGTTTCGCCTCTGATTTAGACGACTTTTTGGACGGACTGATCTAAAACTGTAGTCTTCGAAGCTTGAGTATTCATCATCCGATTGTTCGCTATCAAGAGCCGGTATACCTCTTGAAGACAGTGGCTGGTAACTGTCAGAGTCCGGAAGTCTTCGTGTTCGTCCGTAATTTACAAAACGTGCTGACGGAATCAGCGGGTTGCCATTGTAACCTCGATTGTTCAGCGCAGCGTTAAATCCAATTTGTAAAACCTGTAAGCGTAATGCGAATGAAATTAAAACCTGCACGCAATAACATGAACATAATATGTTGTGTTAATAACAAATGAGATGCTTTGGACGTAACTTAATGTTGTGAGTGTGAAATGAAATTAATTTGTTGTTTAGTTAATTTTAAAATTCATCACGGTTAGAGTGTACTCGAACGTTTTGTAGTAGGTAGCTACATAATTGTATAAAGGTAATTTTTGTTCAATCGTATTAATTTTTGAAAAACGAAGCTCCAAAATCCATCTCAGGATTAGAAACATTTGAAAAGCCACTCATCCATTCGCTTGGTTAAACAACAGATTGATATACTAAAGACTATGATTATGACGTACATCAGGAACGAAGTCATCAGTCATAGATATCATCATCATCAGATATGATGTTTAATTAAAAAGAGTCAGTGAACGTCAGAAGACCTTGTAACAGTGAAACGTATCTAAAGACTAAGCTTGGTTACTAAAGAACATGTTATATTAAAATATTCGAAACAATTGTTGGATTTCTATGAAAAATTAAATGTAATACCATTATCTTTAAGGAAAACGTCTTACTAAGTTTATACTTAGTAGGTCTTTTTCCATTAGACAGACTTCACATTAAATGACTAGTTCAAAGATATTAATGATGACAGACTAAAATAAGCTAACGGTTGCCCCAACATGAAGAAACTGAATGACTTTAAAATGATGTTAAATAACACAATGATAAATCAAGTTCTGTTTGTACGATTTAGAAAATGAGGAATGAAGCAGACCCTAGACTGTGAAGTCGGAGAATCGGAAACGGATAAATTCGTAAACAAAAAAATAATAGAAAACTCTGACTACAGAAGACAGAAGGACATCATATAAGATTATAGCAAATATTTTCCTGAAATCAGAAAGATTAGATTCAAAACAAAAAAGGTAGCTTTGACAGAATTTTGAAGAACTTTATAATTATGAATGGAGAAATAAATAACGAAAATCTTACCAAAACAAACAAAGGAATTTCCATTTTCTTTCAATATTTAAAACATAATTCGCATACAATGACACATTAGCGTGTTCCTTCGATCGTACTCCGCGAATGTCACACAAACCAAACTATTTCTCACTCGCAGCAAATCAAATCCAACTTCTGTTTAATAAGTAATGTTTTCTGTACGTATCGACATGTTAAGAAAATTAAAACATGCATAACCAACCTGATTATTTGTTCTTTAATAACTTATTATTAGTTAAGTTAGGGTTTTTTTTTGTAATATTTGGCAATATGACGTGCGGAATTACGGAAAAGGTACATTAATAATAACATGTGTATTATATACCTACGTTATGCCTAATAGAGTTATGTAAGCGTGCATTATGGCAGCTAACGTGGTTGCTATTGCATTTCCATGGTTGAATGCTTTTACCACGATGACACGTCATAATCGAGTGGATAACAATAGGTGTGCAATTTCTATGTCAAATTCTTAAACTTGTGGTCGGCAAGGCATTGTTTCTATTAAGGTATTGTTTAAAGCAGTTAATCAATCAAGTATTGTGAATAGAAAAACCTGTTTTAATTGTTAAACTAGCATTACAGTTTTCGCGGCAAAACAACAACAGTAATGATTAGGTATGATAATACGAAGTACTAATAGACCTGAACACGGTGTAAGAGTTGTGACCACCAAGCATTGTTGTCACTCTTGCACCGTCTCTATCATTGATTTTAAACAGATTTCTTGCCTAAAAGATTTTGTAAAAATTTGTTACGCTTAGCAAAACTGAATTGTTTTTGCCATTCTATTTTTCAACCCATTCTGCAATGTCATTGTTTCAATCAATAAGATTAAGGTGTCTTGGCAGTAGACGTTTGCTGCCATGGTTGGTATGATGAACGAACCTCACCCAAACTGATTACAGCAGTAAATCATCATCTGTCTTGCCTTTTTCCCAACTATCAATTGGGGTCGGCTTCTAGTCTTACTGGATGCAGCTAAGACTGGTTGTCAGGCTTTCAGGTATCTGACGACCCGTAACGATTGTCAAAGATTCACTTCTAAGTAAATCATTTGCTTATTTGTGTCACGCGGTAAGTTCTATGACCAGCTAAACAGTGGCATTATATTTTAATTTAGTTCAAGTGTGTCGTTTTGTGGTGTGTATAAAACTAAGCTGGTATAAAGTATGACTCCTGCGCAGGTATTAAAGCGGCCAGGTTTTATATAAAATGCGTTTACATGCGGACGAGTTATGTCATGTAGATAGAATGTTAGTAAACTGATAGCAAGTTTTCTGATTTCTTTTCTGATTTCTTTTCTGATGTCTTCAGATTAACAAAGTTTGCAGATGTCTAAGTTTGACTTAAGTATCAATTTTATGCCTTCAGTTCATGTTTCCTGTTAACATCGTTTATTAATTATTTTTTGTCCTCCTTTTCGTAGCGTAGAGTGTCATAATTGTTGTTTTAACTCGCGGTAAAAACTTTGAAGGAAATCGTTTAGAGTTCGCAAATTTCAGAAAAGATTAGGGCAGCGGACGTGTAGATACATCTTCTTACACGTTATTACTTCACTGCAGCTTGCTAAATGTGGCACAGAAAACAGCACAACACCCTACATATTCCAGCTGTATATAAACCCTACCTAACAGCACTGCACCGCTGCAACATTGCCAGTAAACAAATATATACATTTAATAAGTTTTTATTGCCATAATCTGGACATAATTTACGTTGATAAGCAGATCATACTGCCGTAAGTCTGGCCCACAATGAGCAGTTTGTTTTATTTTAATTCTCCTTTATAATCTTTTGAATTCACTGAACTCAACCGTTTATATTTGCGTGTGCTATATTTAATTTAGTATTGTGGAGTAGTGGCATGGAGGTTTGAGCAGCCGTTTACTGAAAATCAGAGTGCGGGTTCAAAGCCTGGCAACAATAAATTGTATCTTTTCAATTTAATACGCAGTTTCTACGGTAAATCTTGTACAACATTGTTCTATTTGTTATATGCCGTCTCAACATGACGCTGGCAGAATAGTCGACATCGGCTCGATTGCCAAAAAGAAAAAAAAAATAACATGTTCACGTGCACATTTTTTTTTTTTTTTGTTATAAAGGTACAGCATCGTAAATGTAAATAAACAGCTCAAACCAACCTGAGCTACATCATTTGAAACCCACAAGTGGATGCCTAGTCAGGTGGTCTGACTGAAAGTACCAATAGGTTATATACACTGTGAGTTTAAGTAGATTGATCAATGTTAACAGGGGCTTATTAAAAACAGCCGTATTGGTCGTTCGATCAGGTTAAACTACGCTTGCCGCGTTTGGCCCGTGGATGGGTGACCATCTTTACATACCCTTCGTGTATCGGAAAGCACGTTAAGGCGTTGGTCCCGGCTGTCATTCATGGACCTTTGACAGTAGGTACGAATCGTCAGAAACCCGAAAGTCTGTTAACCAATCTTACCAAAGAATATCGAATTACCCAGTAACTGGATTGTGGAGGTCAGATAAGCCGACCCCAACATAGTTGGGTAAAGGCTGGGAGATTGATTTTAATTCTTTTCAAGATGATGATTAAATGTGTTTTTAGGCTAGGACCTACGTAGGTCAGTAGGTAGGTAGGTAGTATTGAGAGTATCAATAATTGCAGCACATTGGGTCCCTTAGTGCAACACAATAGCGTTTGTTTGGTTTGACTTTTTGGGACATATGTCACAACATATGTCCCAAAAAGTCAAACCAAACAAACGCTATTGTGTCACAGATTGCTTCAAAAACCCAATTAATACTAACGTTAGCACACAATCACAAATATTTTCGAAAAACACATTTTATACAGAAAAACTACACACATTGCGATCATACACAACTGTCAATCCAAACGTCAGTTTTGGAAAATCGACAAAATCCTATTATAGTATCCTTAACAATTGTGTGGGTGATATTACACCCGCCAGCATTACCTATACACCCCTCTAAGCTGAAATAAACTTTATGCTATAGCGATAAGGGTGTCTACAACAGTTTATGTTAACTATGTTTGTAGTGTAATATTGAATATTTAGGGACAATCGGCGTGAAAAGTGGTGCCGATCTATTACGGCTAATCGGATTAGGTGGACGTGTCATTTCTATGGGATTAAGGTAAAATGGCTACGAGTAATAATTGTGTATATTTTGCGAAGCTCAGTGACAAGGATCGGGGATTGATTGTGTTAGTTTACACCTTTTTAGGTGAGTGGCTGAGTAACAATAAGGCTTCTTAACTTTTGATATAGATATGTAGGTGAGACTATAGTGTAATTAATAGCTTCGGATCAACAGTTACTTTTATTATAAAAGAGCAACCAGTGTATCTTTAGACAGTTAATTAAAACAATGTCGCCCTTGGTCACATGTGTGGGAGAGTTGGTTTTAAATAAAAACTGCAAAAACAAATGCAGACAAGATCTATGTATATTTTAATATTTTATAACTACGCTATCTATCAGGCACGTCCAATTCACCCACCACCAAACTAAGAAGGTACGTAGCGCCATCTACCACCGCAATCCGAACCAATTTCCAAAATGATCTCGAACGACACAAGTCAAGCTATAATAAACGTTAAATACCTTTTTTTGTTACAATTTGTCAATTCACATCTGCTGTACCGGGTTCGATTCCCGACCCGATTGTTAGCTCAGACAAATTGTCGGTCAATGAATGAGCGTAATGGCAGCACGCATGATTTCATAGCTCAAGTGTGAAGACCCATTCATTGTGCGATTGACTTTTAACGACATTTTACTTTTGCTAGAGATATTTTGCTATGTTGGTACAAATCACTATCCGTACTATTGGCGTTATTAGTGTTAGTAGTTTAGTATCCATAATTTGAAGACTGCATCGTTGGTCTTGTGATCGCAAGCGCTTCTACTGAGCATGGCGTCCTAGGTTCAATTCCCATGTCGGGTAAAGTGTTATTGGGTATTTCTATCTGAAATTTCTCAGTAGCAGCCCGGAATCTGGATTTGTGCCCAGTTCTATTACATTGAATTTAAATATTACTGGCGAAATGTAGGTGTCACTTAAGGTAGGAGGTAAACCGCTGCCTAACCTATCGGGAATAATAGCCATTATATGTTTACATTGTGATCACTTAGGTAAGTACCAACCTATAAACTACAGGAGGCTACTAAATATTTCTAAAGATTGTGTTGCAAACTTGCAGTCAATAAAAGATCAAAAACGTTGCGCTAAAAGTTATGCGCTGACCGATTCTCATAAATATCACAAAAAAAATCTTGCAAGCATCCGGTCAGGAAGTCCATTTTATTCACTAAACTCATTATTTATTGTTACCAAACTAAATAATAACTTTGCACACAAAAGACGCGACTTCACGCGACAATCGCACAAGTTAAGCGCAGCATGAATAGCACGCTTTAAAGGTGCGAGATACAGGCATATGTTTGGTAAAGGTGCCTGTGAATGGGCCTGTTTATTGCAGCGAAAGTAATTTATTGGAGAGCAAAATATTGAATTTGTAACTGTTACAGAATTAATTGCCGAGTCAATGAAGTGACGATTAGCGAAATAATTTATTGATAGCTGTAATAGTCCAACGGCTAATGTGTTCAAATAGCTGCTATACCGATGTTGGGTCGAGTTTTATTTGCATCTTTTACTCCAGGTGAAATTAGATCTTACTGACATTTAGGTACTTTTTTATTTTTGTTTTACAATATCGATAAGTCAAAGTGAGATACCTAAAGTCGTCGTGGACTCACAAAATTTAATGTTCTGAAAATACACGAAACAGACGTAATCTATTTATAGCTACCTGTCCAAGAGGTCCCCCATATATTCCGCAGGGCTATTACCCTTTGTTTTCCCACTTAACGTTACGACGGTTTAGATTTACCGTCATGTGCAGACCGTCGACTGTCCGACTAATCGCAGCGACTAACGACTAGTCGTAAGGGGTGTGAGCGTGCTCAATTAGATAGGGGTAACTGAGTGGTCAAGATGTTAAATGGGGTCCTAATTTGTTGTGCCCTTTTATATCCCCCTTTAGACAAAACAACTACATATTGGAGATATTCTTTTGTTTGTTTGTCTATTGCAATCAAATTAGATACATATTCGGCTATAAATACTGGTAAGTATTCAGCTGCATCTGGTTAGACTGGAAGCTAACCCCAATATAGTTGGTAAAAAGCTAGACAGTTGGCGATGTCATATTTGCCAGTAATTTATTTATTTTAATAATCAAATCTAATCGCAGCATGTATAAAAATAAATAAAGTTAATAGGAATTAAAATATTGTTTGCATCATTTACATAATCTAATTAATTCACATTTAAATATTATGTGATACAGATAGGTACCGTCTTTACAAATTAGGTATGCCTCTAGAAATGATAAAAAAATACCATTGCATTCGAAATAAATTACTAAAATTCATATAATAATTATTACACGTAAAAACTATCAGAAAAGTAACATTTATTAGGCATCAGTTAAAATACAATTCATTAAAAATAAATATTGTTACAGATTAAAAATTTAAATGAAAGTAATAAAAATAAATATCTAAAATTGAATAAATGGTGGTGACTTCCGCCGTTTATTCAGTTTTAAGACATTTATTTTGCCATTTTGATGTCATCATTATCATCATTTTAAAAATCATTCACTGAAATCACTGAATAGGTAATACTCGTAGCCTTTATTCACCGGTACTTTTTTGAGCCGTTTAATAATATTTTATCACTTTGTTCCAATTTTATGCCGAAACATCATAGGTATATTTTCATTGTTGCTATGTGAGGACTTGTGCTGTGTAAATTTAGCCTAGATTGTGTTACGAGCGTGTTTTTATCCCGCGACGCAAAAACCAAAATCAAAAGTCATTTATTCAAATTAGGCTGAGAATCAGCACTTTTCGAACGTCAAAATACATAAGACAGTCTCCCCAAAAACGCCCACCCGTCACCACTTCCTAGTGCTTTAGTTGGGAAGAAGAAGTAGCGGAACAAACTCCCCAGCAGCACAGCTGTCTGTTTAGTCGGATAGACTTGATTCTATACACACAAAGACAAAGTAATATAAACATTACGAGACACAGAACATTCATTAAATAATTAGTCATACATATGTCAGCCAGCCATGCCAATATACCAACAAATAAAATGAAAACTTAACTCGAGCACAAAGAACAAAAATGTAAATAAAGCAAAATACCAAAATAAGAGCCTCCTGGTATTAAGGGCGTGATAGCTTACATATGCAATGCAATGTTCACATAGCTGTTACTACCCGAGTTACAACATCGACGTAAAATAAATAAACGGGTAGATAATTATTAGTAACAATAACAAAATCATGGTCAGCAAGACGACCAGTCACCACAAGCAGCACCCGTTCAAGATGAATTAGTCGGGAGTGTTCTTAGATATATTTCATCAAAATCGGTTCAGCCGTTTGAAAATTATCAGCTCTTTTCTGATTGATGAGGGGATTTGACCATCTTCCACGGGTCTGATCAAGTCGAAATTTGGTATTCTATTACTTCAATGATATTAGACGAACAAAGTAACCTTGAACTGATGCTGGAGCATCACCTGGAATTTCCAGGATACCCAAGTTACTCACCAACAAACAGCAGAAGCATCGTGTTTGGGGTCATTGAAAAGGTCTCAATGAATAGATTATATAGATGAATGGTGATCAGGACGAGGAATGAGGATAAATTAGTAACAAACTTCACTGTGGGAAACATACGCAACGCAATTCAATAAAAAGCCGTCCTCCGACTCGACAATGCCTTGATCAAAATATTATTACTTACAACGGCTCCAACGATTTTCATGAAATTTAGTATGCAGGCGGTTTTGGGGGCGATAAATCGATCTAGCTAGGTTTCATTTTTAGAAAACGTCAAACCAAAAAAAGTAACGCTTTAACCAGATATTGATATTTTATACAAGAAAACTAAGTGACAATTAGACCCTTGTAAGAATATAAACATATCTATAGGAAAATCGTTCTCTCACAAAAATGTTGTTAAGAAATGACTTTCCTCAAATCATAAGGATTTCGTTGACAAGAAACAAATAGCTGAAGGAATTTAAATTCAAAAACTAATAAAAGTGTTTTCAGCGAGAAGTGGAACCTTCATATTATCGCATAAACTGAACGAATGAGCAGAGTGTAGCGTCAGCAGCGCAAACGGTGGAAAACTTATTTTATACTTAATAATACCATTTTAATCTCTGAGTGCCTAAAAACCCGACTGTTCAACTAATGTGTCCTGGCCAACAATGATCTACGGTGCCTACACACTGACGCTCAAAAAAGAGACTGTCCACCCATGATACTCGTGTATCACAAAGGGCCATGGAGCGAGCCATGCATAACCCTACTAGATCGAGCGTAATACCGAATACCGTTGTCGGTCAAAAGCCTACGACACCGCACGTCGGGAACAGGGCAAGTCTCAAGTGGCAAGACATCTAGTTAGACGAAGAGATGGCCGATGGAGTAAAGCTGTGACCGAATGGTGGCCAAGATTCGGGCAAAGAAACCAGGGCCGTCCAAAGCGCGTTGGCTTGATGATATCGTCAAAGTCGCGGGAAACACCTGGAAACAGAGGCTGGCTCATTCTTTGGCCAGAGAATTAGCATTGCCATTCAACGTGGCAAAGGTGCCAGTCTTCTGGGTACTTTTCCGGATGAACGAATACTTCGACGCCTAAGTAAGTTTCGTTTTATTTTGTATTAATCTATATACTTAGTTAGTGAGTAATTTAATTTGGCATCTTGTATTAATAGTTGTATAAATAAATACCTAAACGTACCATTAACTTGGTGTTAAATAATAATAAAAAATTCTTGAAACATTCAAAAGTCACACAAAAAATAATCCAAATCTTATGCCAACCGTACAGCAAAAGATAGATTTTTCAAAAATTTAACAGCCTGTCATTGGGGCTCTGGCGGGGCTCGCGGGGCACGGGGCTTGGGGGACGGAAAGTAATCAACAATTTAAAATTGGGGGCTAATCTCGCGCCCGCCGTAATCGTCGGTGATCGGTCTCCGCCGGGTAAGGGAGGATGCTCATGTAGACAAACTTGACAGGTGGCAAGTTGGTTTTACGAGGATTTTGGGTTATCTTAAAAATACCGTCGGGTTGAATATTATCCATCAGTTTTCTATGATCACACGAGTTGCCTTGGCTTACCTGGATAAGTGTAACTAGACTCCGGGGAAATAGACCCTGGTTGGCCGAAACAAGGTTAACCTGGTCAGGTGGAGCTAGTTTACTAATAGGGCGCTGAATAACTAGTTCAGCGTGTCCTGTAGTTAGCACGTTACAGAAACTGATGGTGCCAAACTCGGAGCCAAATTCTGAGCCGACTCTAGAAGTTTTTGTAAAGTAGGTAGTAGGTCACTCTTTGATTTCAGTAAAGGTGTTAAGGAACATTCTGAAAAGAAAATAATTCTTTAGTTCCTCCAGGTATGATTTTCAAGTCGGTAAACCAAATAATTTACGTACTTTAGAACTTACACGAATTTTAAAACACTCAAGAGTCAACTAAAACCCCATTTGGCTTGCCTCGTTCCAAATAGACTTTTGAAAAAAAGGAAAAACAACTCAAGACATCCGTTTAGGAAATTAGTTTCCAATCAAGAATGTGTTAAAAGGCAAACAGTCGACAGTGTGAACACGTGTCCCCACTTATCTCTCTCATTTATAAAACACAGTCCTCACAACTTTACTTTGAGCAACTTCCTACTCTAAAATCTTTGTTAAAATAATAGAAGCTCCTCTCATGAGAAAACCCCTAAAAGTGTTTGTGTTTCCGACAAATTGACGCGTCACTTATCTTGCGTCCTTCTCATACGTAATCGCCTCCCTGAAAAAGGTTTATCGTCGTCTCTTTCTCACTAAATAACGAATAACAAACATAATCCTTGCTTAATGGCCAGTCGGATTAGTTTGGGTATCGCGATGTTTGGCAGGATATGCCGTGTGGAGGAATAGGCCGTTGTAGACCTCTAAACTATGTCCCGACCTGACTAGGCACAGAAATACCATACCACTTAGTATGGTTGTTGACTGAAGTTCATAAGTTCTACGGTTGAAATGTGTGCGAGTTGTTTCAAAATTCCATAACTATGTAGGTACGTTCCTGTCCTTTTTGTCACTAGTCTTGCTAACTCCGGTCAAATTAGTTTCTCGAGAAACTTAGGTTTATCCGATTCAACTAAGTAGCGCCTATTTACTTAAAATAATTGCTGTTCCTTACATTTTGAACGCGTATATAGGTATTGCACTTTTCTGTGTCAAAATTTAATTTTTTTGATAACCGATTTAAAAAATCTACACTACGGTTAGAATCATATTAATAAGCTAAATTCACAGTGACGGTTTGCGCGTCGATGTCCTTTATGCCCTATAGTAAATAATAGTTTAAAAAACTAAAAAACACGCTTTAAAAACCAAACTAAAAAAGGAGAAAATAATTTACAAAAACGTGTTTTTTTTTTGTTTTTTTTTTCTCAATTTTTTTTTTAATTATAGAATTGTCATCGGTCCTCGACAAGTTCACAAAGTTTCAATGAAATCTGACCGTTTAAAGTGGGTCAAAATCGCGCTCAAAGGAGTCGGTTACATACAAACATACAAACAAACCAACAAACAAACATACAAGTGAAGCTAATATAAAGCGTGTAAAAATCACAAGTATCTTACTTATCAAATATAAACATGTAAGTAATCTAGCACTAAATGTTATACAAATTAAGTACGTAGGCACTATTTACCTTATTAAAAAAAACTATAACCTGGAATTCTGCCTCCTATTTCTACTTAAATATAAGTATCTGGAATGAGTCAGTAGCACCCCGGGAACTAGATTAGTGCCCGGTTGATGCAATAGGCTCTTCCCTATTACATGGAACATACGTTTATCTACCAATTACATGAATTATGGGTGCCCTCTGCCTAGCCCATCGGAGAATACAGGCGTGATGTTTTGTTGTTAATTTTGTCTAAAATTACCTATATTAATGAATTAAGTAATATATATAATTTACGTATATAATGATCATGAGCATAGTATAAAGCCGAGACATAACTGAATAACTCAATACAAATCAATACAATTCCAACACTGACCTTGTACTGTCATCATTAAGAGCGACCAACTGTTCTAAACATTAATTAGTCATTAACGCTTGGACTGATCAATCCGAACTGACGGCTTGACAGCCCTCTGTTGGGCTTGACGTCAAGGCCAATGTCGCACAGTTGATTGATACACATGCTATTAAAATTGTGTTATTATGAATTTAAATATAATTTATATGCTGATAAATAGCTGCAATATGTTTATAATGAAAGCGGTCGCCCAGAAATGATGAACTTGTTGCATTGCAATCTTGTTTTGGGGTTTTGTAAAATACAACACACAACAAAGAAATAAAAGGCCGACAAAAACATTAAATTACAAAAGGACAGAATAAGGTAGTCTGATATAAGCAATATACTAAGTAAGGAAATAGTGTTGTTATTAAACTTTCTTCCCTCTTTGAGACATAGCGTGATATTTCGCTACTGACATTACACATAGCGACATCTATTTTACTTGAGTAGAAGTACTGAAAAAATAGTTTCGCTCAATTTTATCCCAACTTTAAAATTTGAATATGAAACACGTGTTTTTTTAATATTGTAATGTAAATTTCATACAGATGATGGGCTTGTATACTTTTCAATTACTCTGTTAGAGCTAACAGAGTAATTGAAAAGTAAACAAGCCCTTAATCTGTATGAAAGCAAACAAACGACCATCATTCACAGTTCTAGCAATATAACATAGATGGCGCTGTAATTGGAAACGAAGGTAGGCGCCTGAGTAATACTGGCACCATAAAATAGATGGCGTTACTAAATACGAACATAAACATGTATTGTGTATATGTAATAAAAAATGACTTCGTGTTACTATTATTATCCCGCGTCCTATTTAAAAGCGATCGTCGCGCACATCAGCGATTGTAGTCACTTTTTGAATTTGGAAAACTGGAAAGCTCCCTCTGTCGGCGTGACCACGCGTTTAGGTTTACTGATCAAAAAGTGACATTATGTAACGCGTCGGTCGCATAGAAATAGGACGCGATCTTAAAAGTTTTAGTACTCAAATAAAAGAATAAAAATTTGCAAAACAAACAATTCGACTAGTTTTAAACAACAAAGGCATAGGTATCAACTGAAATTAAACTTGTCAAATTATTTGATGGCAATTGCTGTGCTGTCACAGCCAGCCGTGATTTCGATAAGTATTTTAAACTGAACTTTAGCTTGTCTTAGCTATCTTTATTTTGTTTGATCCGGGAATCGAACCCAGTTCTCTTCGCTGTCCAACTGTTAGACCAACCTGCAGGGTAACAGCGAAACGCTTAAAATGGAATGCCTTTTATTTTGACAGTTCATTATGATTGCGTTTTTTACGTTTGTGAGCAGACGAATTTTTCGAGTTTAAGAAGCAATTTCCTTTAAAAATATTTTGATTGCGACTGCAAGTATACAATTAGGATACAGGGCCCGTAGGTTACCAAATACGTATGAATGCCATCATTGTTTCAATTCGTCCAGTATACCTTGGCTGCGTCCTATTCAAAGGCGATGGTTACGCGATACGTAATCGTCGTGATCATTTATGTCACTTTTTGTTCGGTGAACCTGAACGCGTGGTTGCGTCGACAGAGGGCGCTGTCTAGTTTTTCGAAAAAAAACGTGACATTATGGACATGCTGATCGTGTACTCGCGCAACGACGGCTTGTATTAATAGCACTCAGGGTGGAGTTTATGATCAGCACATCTAAACCGCGTTCAAGAACTGTCAGTGCCTCATCATCATTTCAGCCGAAAAACGTCCACTGCTGGACATAGGCCTCCCCCGAACTTTGCCACTTCGACTAGGTATATTCTTCCCGCATCCAGCGGATTCCTGCGGCCTTCACAAGGTCAGTGTCTTGTGGACACTGACATCTCTGAACGCAGTTAAAAGAGGCCTCGCCCACGGCGACTTTTTGTAGCGATGCTGTCGCGTATGTATATCGATACAGCCGCGATGCTGTCGCTGGATATGTAGGTACCTTCGCCCAGATTCTGTATCGCGATGCTGTCGCGCTTCAGTCGCGATCTTATTGTTTGTATTGTTACAGCCGCGCGTTTGCATCGTTGCTGTCGCACGTTGCAAACGCGACTAACGCGTGATAGTAGCGATGCTACCGCGCGGTTACAAAACGCGCGACAGCATCGCTACAAAAAGTCGCTGTGGGTGAGGGGCCTTAGGTACATGTGTTGATCGTGTTCAGTTTCATTGGTGAAATTGGAACTAACATGTCCAGCACTTATGGCCGCTGTTCATTAAAAAGGTGTCAGTAAAACAAACTACAATTATGGAAAACTATTTATTTCTCATTCTGACTATACGTACACTAGGCTACATCATACAGAGTAGGTACAGCGCTCTTCGGACACTAAATACTAAATCTTTTAATAATCTAATGATATCAATTTAAAATTTTGTGTTTTTGACTTTTTTCTCTTATATACAGTGTACACTAGGTTATTAAGCTTCAAAAAATATTTCATGAGTTTTTTTCGACCATACAGAACTAGGTAGGATTTAGGTAATAAAGGCATTATAATATAATATAAAAAAATATTCGTAGGTAATTAGTGTTACAGACCTGGTTTCAGTTTTAATGATTTTTTTTTTTCGAATTGGCAATTCGGAACAGTAGACAACTCAGATATTTGCTTCAAAAAAACAGGTAAAGTTGAACTTAGCACCAACAATGGTGGTGAAGTTTTAAGTGAAATGTACATTGACTGGTGATTTAGTACGTTGGGGTAAGTAAGCTCGGCGCTGGGATAAGACCGTACAAATCAAATTCCCGGTTAGTAATAGCAATAGGGTTTTAATGATGGTTTTGGCCGACAACACTGTGTTCTGCATCATATTACTGTGCCCTCGGGGCCTACTTTCTAAGACAGTTATCGAAGACAGATACGTCCGAAAATAATTGATCCGTCAAAACAAGTGTCAAATTATTATTTTCGGACGCCGGACACATACACATCGGGAGTAAGAACGGCTATCAAATCATGTTGTCATTCATTCTCAGTTTGGAAACGCCCGTAGCCTCGGCCGAAACTACAGACATCGTGCTAAGAGAGTAGACCCCCGGGCAGAACATGCAGAACACAGTGTCATCTTCAAATAAATAATAGTTTAAAAACTAAAAAACACGCTTTAAAAACTAAACTAAAAAAGGAGATAATAATTTAATTCAATTAAAAAGCGTGAGGTGCTTTTTGAGATATTTTTATAATCAATTAATGTCAATCACCCCACGCTTTTTAATTGAATTAAATTATTATCTCCTTTTTTAGTTTAGTTTTTAAAGCGTGTTTTTTAGTTTTTAAACTATTATTTATTTTCTATTTTTTAGTTCTGCTAACTACAAAAACGTGATTTTTTTCTCATTTTTTTTTAAATTATTGAATTGTCATCGGTCCTCGACAAGTTTACAAAGTTTCAATGAAATCTGACCGTTTAAAGTGGGTCAAAATCGCGCTCAAAGGAGTCGGTTACATACAAACAAACATACAAGTGAAGCTAATAATCGTCTCGGCTCCGTGCCCTGTTCGAGAGCGGACGTGTGTTAAAGTGTTCTAATTTTTTATCGTCTAAAAATAAATACTGTACCCGGAACTATAATCCTTATTGTCAGTTAAAGCTCATAGTGTTTGTATAATTTCTCTTTGCATCGGCTTGAGCTCCGCTAGTCACCAAGTGCGCGCGCGAGTGACCGCGAGCCCGCCTTCACCTCCGCGCAAACAGTACAGTAGTCATAATTGCTGTCCTGCTCCTATCTCCATACCGTGACTTACCGGTTCTTGTCAACTCACCGATACAACTGCGAGTGTGCTTGTGTGCAAACCTCGGTGTACCCCTGTCAAAACCACTTCTCCAATATTAGCACCTTCTCATCAGTACCGCTATGCAGCGTACACCTCCAGCAACGGGAGCTATGAACAATAGCCTGACGAAGGACTTATCATTGTCAGATTCGGACATTCCAAAAGCTGTATGTGGTGACGTCAACGTAAACACCCAGTTTAGTCGTAAACGACCTCGTTGTGACTTCTCACCTAATAAGGTGCTTGTGGAACACAATCTGGAGTTAAAAAGTATGCTTAAAACCTGGAAACAGGAACAAGAGGAACATATGCAGAAACTAGTCGAGCAACAAACATCGGCGTTGGAAACTATTGTAGTTGAGATTAAGGTCCTGAAAACACAAAATTCCTCTATTCAAACCATTAACCAGGAGATTCGGGATTCAGTGGACTTCATGAGCAGCAAGTTTGAGGAGATGAGACTGCAGATGGATAACTTGAAGAAGGAAAACCAAGCCTACAAAAATAGCATAACCAATCTCGAGAGAAAAGTCGAAGATCTACAGCTGTCATCTCGTTCATCGGATAATAACATGAATGACAAACTATCCGGACTGGAAATAAAGATTGAGTCGCTGGAACAGCAAGCCCGACTCAATAACATTGAGATCTGCAATTTGCCTGAAAAACGAGATGAAGACCTTCTAGGGCTCGTCGAAAAGATCGGTGCTACCATCAGGTGCTCAATTCCTCGTCAAGATGTACTAGCCGTTCACCGTGTCCCCCACGCACGTACACAGGAAAGTAACAAACCCAAGAATATAATCGTTAAATTAGGCTCACGCACCCTTCGCGATAATGTCTTAAGTGCCTATCGTTTATCTAAAAATGTTACGTCCGACCTAATCGGTATATCAGGTACCCCCTGTAAAATGTATATTAACGAGCATCTAACTCTGTATAACAAAAACTTATTTCGTACATGTCGTGAGATGGCTAAAAAACATAACGTTAAGTATGTCTGGATTAGAAATGCTACTGTACTTGTTAAAGCTACCGATAGCTCTAAGACATTTGCTGTACGCTGTCAAAATGATGTCAACAAGTTTGCGCAGTGTTATCATCAAAATGAATAGCTTAGTTTTTTGTTATGTTTACATAGTTATCGATTTTAAACTAACGCTTGCACAGATTTACTGTAGAAAAATGTTTAAAACTCATATTGCAAGCCCTCAGTGTGTCCTATTTGTTATAGTCTCGAAAATCGGTTTTATATCATTGTTTTGTAGTGTTTCTCGCCTTTGTTGTTCTTATACGTACGTAAACAATTTTGCCCTAGATTATATGCCGCACACATTAGTATTTTGTCTACAGAACTTTTTACTTAAAACTCGCTTATTAGCCATTGTTATTGCTCATAACCATGTACTCGTTTGTAACTCAACTTTATACCGTTACCCACTACGCACAGAATCCAAGTTTTTAAATATACCCGAATTTAAAAATATTTGCTTCACTTTTTTTTGTTGTTTACTTCTTTTTTACCTAATCACACGCAATGCTTAGTAACAAGGATTTTTCATTTTTATATCAGAACTGTAGAGGGATCCGCACTAAATTGCACACACTTTACACCAACATTCTTTCCTTGTCGTTTGACGTGATCATATTATCTGAGACATGGCTAACACCTAATATAATGGACAAAGAATTCATTGATGACCGCTACTTGGTTTTTAGAGACGATCGAGACCGCATTGCTACAAACAAGCGCGAGGGTGGGGGTGTTCTGATAGCCGTGCTGCGCGGGCTTCGGCCAGTGAGGATATTAACGTGTCCCTCTCCCACTGGCATCGAGCACGTTATGATCCAAATCCCCGCGTCGCGGTCCAACACTCACCACGTCATTAGCGCTGCCTATATACCACCACGCACACAGGACGATGTTTATTTGTCACATCTGTCCATATTAGAAAATATTCTTACGGCTCCCTGTATAGAATCATTTTATATAGCCGGTGATTACAATCTGCCCGAAATTGAGTGGTCAGGCAGTGCTAGTCATGTGAGTACTCAGTCACATAATAATGTAGGTCGATCTTTAATGAGTCTAATGGCTATTATTAATGCTTCTCAATACAACACAATTAAAAATAATTTGGGTCGTGTTTTAGACTTATTCATTAGCAATACTGAATGTCAGATACAATCCGACATTTTACTGCTGCAGCCTGACAGTCACCACCCTCCATTTTCTGTTTTAACTTCTCTGGAGACACCATTTATACCCATGAAACGTCATTCTACAATAAAATACAATTTCTTTAAAGCTAATTATGAAAAAATTAATGTAGAACTGGAGAAGTTGAATTGGGACGAACTGTTTCTTAATCACTCCAGTGAACAGGCCGTTGATGCTTTTTATGACTATATATACGGAATCGTCAGACTACATGCTCCACTGTCACGTCATAAATCTACTACCTTTCCCGTTTGGTTTAGCGCTTCCCTAATTAAAACTTTCAGAAATAAAGAACGTGCGTGGATAAGATGGAAAAAACTGCGCAACTTGTCTGATTATGAGAAGTTCTCCGTTCAGCGTAAACGTTTCAAGCTACTTTGTGAACAATGTTACAATAAGTACATGCGAACTGTTGAGGATAGCATACCTATCAATGTCAAGCACTTCTGGACGTACATCTCTAACCGAAAAAAAGGTTCTGGAATCCCAACTAACGTGCAGTACAAAAATAAATCATCTAACTGCCCCGCTGAGATATGTTCACTGTTTTCTGCCTTTTTCAACTCTGTTTACGAGCCTTCAACTTTTGATCCTAACACCTGGATACCCCCAGAAACCATTGATGAGAGTTCTGTATGCATTCCGGATATTTACCTAGAAAAGAGTGCCATACTTAAGGCACTTACCTCATTAAACTTGGCTAAAGGAGCTGGTCCGGATGGCCTGCCCCCTTCTTTCTTTAAGAACACTGCGCAAACCATCTGTGTCCCGTTACACATCATATTTAATAAATGTCTCAGGGAAGGGACTTTCCCTTGTGTTTGGAAGAGGGCTTTCATCACGCCCATTCACAAAAGTGGTGACAAAGGAAACGTTGAGAATTACCGACCCATATCTATCTTGTCCACCTTGTCTAAACTTTTTGAGGGTCTAGTGCACAGCCACTTATATCCACAATTAAATCACCTTATTATACCCGAACAACACGGCTTCGTTAAATCCAAATCCACTACCACAAACTTGATAATTTTTACACAATTTTTGTTTGAACACATGGACATGCGCATGCAGGTTGATGCTGTATACACCGATTTTCAGAAGGCTTTTGACAAGGTGGACCACAAATTGCTCCTCGATAAAATCGCTTTCAATGGCATAAGAGGCAATTTACTCAGATGGTTTGCCTCATATATATTTCATAGGACTCAAAAGGTTGTTATCAATGGATTTGAGTCTGATTATGTGGTCGTCAAATCAGGTGTGCCTCAAGGATCTGTGTTAGGCCCATTGCTTTTCATTTTGTTTATAAACGACATAAAATCCTGCATAGTCAATTCTAAATTCCTTATGTACGCCGATGACATCAAAATCTTTAAGGCTTGTGCGAACTCTCAGGATTGTTTGCTACTACAAGAGGACTTATGCAGGTTGTCACAGTACTGTCTGGTCAATAAACTACATCTTAGTCTTCCAAAATGTCACTTTATTTCTTTTACTAAAAACAAAAATACTATTAACTTCCTATATACCTTGAACGACATACAATTGAATAAAAACGAGTGCACACGTGATCTTGGCGTACTGCTTGATTGCAAATTACATTTGGACACCCACATCGACACCATAATTAACAAAGCCTTTCAGATGTATGGTTTTGTCATGCGGTCTTGTAAAGACTTCAAAAAGCCTTCTACTTTTCTTAGCTTGTATAAAACACTAGTCCGTTCACAGTTGGAATACGCGGTGCCTATCTGGTGCCCGTATTACGATAAATATAAGCAAGCGATAGAAATGGTTCAGAAAAAATTTCTTCGTGCCACTCACTACAAGTGCTTCCGTGCAAGGATTCCCTATGCAGATTTGCTAAGGCATTATAGGACATTGAGCTTGGATTCCAGACGTTCACTGATCATGGTTGTGATGCTGTACGGTATATGCAATAACAAATTTAATTGTACTGAGCTCTCGAATAGATTGTGTTATGTAGTACCTAGAACTGTTACTCGGCGTGAGGTGCGCGCACCTCGACTATTCTACACTGCGCGATGCAGAACGAAGGCTGGGGTGCGAGCCCCTCTCCGCCGACTTTTAGAAACCTATAACACCCAATTCATTGATTTTGATATTTTCGCGCTGTCACAATATAAATTCAAAAGAATGATTTCACAATTTCTTGCAAGTCGCCTATAAGACGGATGATCTTGTCATCCGCATCCTTCGTTTCGTGTTTTTCTGATAAATGTGTACTTTTTACTTTTTTATTTTTACTGTTTACTTTTTTTAATTTTTACTTTTTTTACTTTTTATTTTTATTTACATTTTAATTTTAATATTTTCATTTAACATGCGTTCGTTGTCATACCTTGATGTCATTTCGTGGACAATAGTGTGGGTTATACGTTTTTAAGACTGATTTAATAACTTTTTTTTTGTAAATGCTGTAATGTATAACTGTTTTTTGTCCCAAATAAATAAAATAAAATAAAATATAAAGCGTGTAAAAATATTGCCAAACTAACCGGTATTGATTTGTACAGTCATATAACAGCGCCGATCTTACCCCGAGGTACAGACGCCAGCACATATAATAGCGCCGATCTTACCCCGAGGTACAGACGCCAGCACATATAACAGCGCCGATCTTACCCCGAGGTACAGACGCCAGCACATATAATAGCGCCGATCTTACCCCGAGGTACAGACGCCAGCACATATAATAGCGCCGATCTTACCCCGAGGTACAGACGCCAGCACATATAATAGCGCCGATCTTACCCCGAGGTACAGACGCCAGCACATATAATAGCGCCGATCTTACCCCGAGGTACAGACGCCAGCACATCAAGCTATCCCAAACTGTCAAATTTTCCCAATTGAACATTACTTTATACATTTGCAATAAAGTTGAAAATCTATCAGAGAAATTTGACAGATAGGGGTAACTCGATGTGCTGGCGTCTGTACTATACAATATTATAATAATAAAGCGGTATTTGAGCGAAAGAAGAGAACAAATCACGAAGCACAGAAAGAGTAGGTAGCACTTCTTTAAATTATTTACCAACAACAACGGAAACATATCGTATACTTATTGATATATTTTATTGCTTGCGTAAAGAATAATTTTAATTCCTGTTACAGTGCTGCTGCTAGAAGAATACCCAGAATTAACTAACATATTGTAAAGGACAGCGCACATCACAGTGATATCGGAGGATTTTTTAGTTGCGTTGCGGTCCGCCCAAATATGCGTCAGCTTTAAAAGTCATGTCCAGATTAATTGTTTTTATTTCAGCAGCAATTAATTTGAGTTTGTCAGTCTGTTAACAAATTGTCAGATAAATTTTATGGCCTCTAGTAAACTGAGTGTTTGAAATGTTTGTGTTAATGCTAATCTGTTTCATTGTAGCGTATCTACAAATTTATTAAAATGGCGTTGTTTATAAAAAAAATCTTTTGTTGTCTTTAAGGTAGTGAAAATCGTAGAAACACTAAATTATTATTAATTTTCGTTTGTACTATTTAATCCGCTGAATGAGTACTATTAAGACTATGATATTGTTATTTAAAATTAGCATGGCATACTTATTAAATAAATATCTAATACAATACCAATATAAAATCGTATATACTTCAAACATCAGTTTTTTTTTGTAGTTTTCCAAAAGTAATTAGGTACTTATAATCTAATACTATACGATTATTGCACAAAATTAATAAACACATAACGTAGTTTATTACAATCACTGTATAAAAACTGCAAAAAGCTTAAAACTACTAATTAGTGCTGCCAAATTAAATTACGAACACAAAATATTTTGTACTTACAAAGTTAAAAACACTACCTACTTATTTGAAATAACGGCTTTAATTTTTCATTTTAATCTGGCAACACTCGTATACATATAGTTCTGAGATTTGTCCAACAGATGGCGTTATTATAAGTTTCCTAAGTTATTAGCGAACATCAAACCGAAACGTAAATGTTAATAACTAAACTACATACACAAAGTAAGCTTGTACAAAAACTTTAATAGCCCACACAAACTCAAAAATATTTACAAAAAGGGCTCCCGCACATTATTGTACTTTATGTTTCGTCCGAACAATTTTTGAGTGCACAGTACATTTACAAGTTCTGTAAAACTAGCAGAATTATTTTTGCAAGTTTCAAATGATAAAATAAAGAATTTACTAATAATTATCTTCTATGGTGTTCAGTAACATCCAATTATTTAATAGTAATATTAAACAATCTCTTATGTCTGAAACAATGAGATGGAGCCCTCAGACTTACCTATAGATCAGTCACCACAAAGATTTTGATAAAAACGATATTATCATAATTTGATTCGGTCATCTTTAATATTCTCTCTCGCACCGACAACACCTAATCTACTATCAAATCCATTTTTTCTCCCGGATAACCCTGATAATTTTGCCTTCGACGAATTTAACATCAAGTTTCTGCCAGGTAGGTAAATCAACACAAAAACTAGCTGGCAAAAGTGACAGAATCATAAACTTCCGTAAATTCATTTCATTGGCCGTTGTGCCCTATTTGAATTACAATCAATCACAACATTTGTAGCAGTGTAGCCATAGTGTAGCAGTTATCATTATTTTGATAATCTGTCACTTTTGTCAGTCTCTGTTGATTGACCTTCCAGAAATCGTGTGTGCATCTAGAATTCGTAATTAAAGTATTGTTACCAAATGGTTTCTAAGAAAGCAGTCACTGATCTCAAGTTCAACCCTTAACCTAAGTTTACATCTCAACATTACTCAGACTATCAAACTTCATCTCTTTAACTTCCTCAGGGTTAAAACTCTTCACGGACACCTTACCGTCCCCCGACAGGTCTGTACTCGATAACTTATTCGTAATCTTAGTTATCGATATACGACTCTCGATATCGTTCGAATCACATATAGTTTCTAACAGTACACCTTTTTCTACTTTCCTCGGTTTTGGTACAATTTGGCTCACTTTTGTGTTTCTCAACTTTTCACTTAGTAGTTTGTTGCAGGTTTTTCGGGACATATCTAGTGCTAAAGGGTCTTCTTGAGGAGTTTCTTTCTTGTCTTCTGGCTTGTTCTGTTGCTTCAGCTCTGCTACTTCTGCGTTCGACACGTTGTCTTTCTTCTTCCATTTCGTTCTTCTGTTTTGGAACCAGATTTTTACCTGGAATTAAGAGAACGGAATTTATTAAAAGATGGAATAGAAAATTACTCTCGTTGTGTTCTTTAAAATAACGTACGGTCGACGAGTATTCTTAGTAATAATAATTATGTAAATAGCTAGCAGGAATTTATGAATAGGTAGATCTATCATTCAATTACTTAGTAGGTACGTGGTAACAGTAGCTAACAATTAATCCAACAAACACGAAATTAACCCTTGAACTTTCTCCAGTGTGGCGGATATTGTAACAATAATCAGAGGTGCTCCCTAATTCTGACAGTTGCCATGGGACTTAGCACGAGTTTGTGCGAGTGTGCGAGTGTGTGTGAGTATGCGAGTGTATCGGTTAACAAACAGTTAATTACGAGCTGATCGATCTCAACCCGGGGGAACTGCTAGTGAGGGGATGATGTCGATAACGATGTTTGTAAGTGGAGAATTGAGGATTACCAAATTTTCAGTTTTAATAAGTTGAGTAACTTAGAATTAACTTAGGATTTAAGGTGAGCTCTTAACCATTTTGTGTGTAAAGTATCTCAAAAACTAAAATTTGAAAAATTGACCTAAAAATCAGTCAAAAGAAAGCAGGATAGTCAAACGAAGTGGGCACCTACGGTATCTTACACAAAATCTAGTAAGTTAACTCAAAATATCATTCAAATAAATCTTTCCAAAGGAATAGCAGATCATTCCACCAACCACGGCGACCGCCAACCATTAAGAGCTACAATAAAACCATAAGCAAACATAACTAAGTACTCGAAGTAAGTAGTTGAGCAGGGCGTGAACTTATCTCATAAAATAATCGTAAAAACAACACCACTTAGATGCACTTGTGAGCCATCGTTAGCACCCCTTGTTGTTGTATTGCATCGCGTGGTAGGATAGCAAGTCGTCTGATTATCCTAAGAATGCTTTGTTTCCATCGATATAACTAGCTGTGTAATGAATACAATTGAATTATGTATATGTGTTTATGCCTGCTAGTAATATAAAAGGAGCTGTTTGTTCACTTCTATTTCCACGTGCTGTAGGCATGTTGTCGCAAGTTTCACTGATAAATAAACCAGTTCTTGTTTCTTTGGAGTTTCCCTAATTCCTGGAAAACCCTATCTCCGTATTTCGTACACATGTAGCCGATGGTTCTTCAAAGAATCTAAAGAGAAAAATGAAGTTTTCTATTTCGCTATATTAGTTATTCCGTCCCTTGATATGTTCGATGTTCTACTGAAAATAGTAGAAATGTGTGGATCAAAGTGATTATTAGACTCGTGACTGGTAGCACAAATGTAAAACCGATCCACCATCTTGGCAATCTATAAATAAATACAAAAAGCTCTTGATATTATCAATACTATAAAATACGCCATAGGGTTATTACTTGAAATGACAAAAGCTTATGATAAGGTGCAATTCGAAATATTACTTAGTAAACGACACTACATATCCGGAATCCGTGGTAAATGTCATGAATGGTTCGCCTCTTATTTACTACTTAGGGAACAACTAGGTAGTAGAAATAGAATATTTTAACAACAAAAAAAAGAAATAGAACTCTTCAGGTCCGACAAAATAACAATCGAAGCTTCAATCCCACAAGGAAGAGGCGGTTTTTTATTCCTTGTGTACATAAACGACCTTTATAATCATATAATTGAACCTTGTGTCTTGTTTGTGGATGATATATCAATAATTGCCTCATGTGATTCTAACCTTAACATAAAGAATAAATTGGACTCCATACATACCGCTACAACAAACTGGATGACAGAACATAATCTTGAAATAAACTTTTCTAAGACTAAAATAATGACGTTTCACCCCCGACAAAAACATCAATAGATATTTTTAGCTTCAAAGACTCCAAACTAGAAGTAGTTAGTAAGTTCACTTTGTTAGGCCTACACATTTAATTGTAAGTCGCACATCCAAAAATGAAGAACGAAGCTGTCTAAATTTTCGTATGCCCTCCGCGAAATCAAAAAAACAACAGCCCTAAAAACTGCGTTAGTCATGTTTAACGCGTATGCCTATGCATGACTCAATATGGTATCATCCTATGCGGTAATAGTACAGACGCGCCCATATTATTTACTCTACAGAAAAAACATATCAGGACTTTAGTTAACATAGATGATACTGATAGTTGTAAACCCCATTTCCAAGAACTGAACATTTTAACCTTACCCTGTCTTTATATTTTTGAAACTTGTAAATTTGTACGAAGATACCCGGAATTCTATACAAAAAGAGAAGACATACAAACTAAAATTATACTAAGTCACAAAAACAGACTAAACATTCCAGCATCACGACTAAAAATGCATTCCTCTAGTACTTATGTAATGTCAATAAAATTATTTAATATGCTACCGGAACATAAATAAATATAATAGTTTTATTAATACATTAAAATTATTTATATTAAGCAAAAACTACTATCTATAATATAAATGAATACATAAATGATAAACTATGATTACAAAATAATAATATCATTACATAAAAATAATAACTATACATGACTGATTTAGGACATTATTCTTCTTTTCTTATGAACATTATTCTTCTTTTACCATTCTAATTTTTTATTTGATCTTTTCTACTTACTTCTATTTTTAGGTAATTTAAATTTAATAATATTATTAACACTAACATTTACTTTATCTAAGTAACTATAACTATTAATACGTATTTTATAACTTCACATTTGAACAAGAATAATTATAAGAACTGTAATTATCAATTTTTTTTTCTTTGAATTTTAGTTGTAACTTAATACTATATTGCTATGCCCTAACAGGGTCCATAACTGTACTTTACATAACTGTACTTTAGCTGTAAGCTTTATGTAACATCTAATAAACATATTATGGTATGCCATTAAATTAAATTAAATGAAAATGTACAAGCGTTCGCCAGCCGCCTGTCTATGGAACCAACCCGCAAATATCTTTCGGATTAAAAAAATCTTAATATTTTAAAACAACTCACAGTGACAGTAATTTGACACATAATTGGGTGGCCTTCCTGCATCAATTTCGTACATTTTGTATAAACCTTCGCCAACAAGCAGCAACTGGGGTTCTGTCTCGCATAGGGAGCGATGCCGCGATGGCCGTTTTACGTGGACGTGACGCACATTGCCCCCGTAGTTGTTCTTGTTTGTATTTCATCTGCCTACCCTTTTCCCAACGATGTTAGTATCGTCTTCCAGTCCGTCATCGTCTAACCAGATGCAGCTGAGTACCAGTATTTTACAGAGCGACTGCCTATCTGACCTCCTTAGCCCAGTTACAGGGTAATTCGATACCCTTTGGTAAGATGATTGTCAACCTTTCGGGCTCTGACGACCCGTAATTGACTGTCTACTGATCTACGAATGACAACTGGGACCAATGACTTAACGTGCTTTCCGAAGTACAGACGGGTCTTAGTATGTGAAGATGGTCACCCATCGTCGGACCTACCGCGGCAACCGTAGCTTAACCTGATCGATCGACCCGTGCGGCTGTTATTATTTAGCCACAAGCCTCTCTCCCCTTTTTGTGTTTGTTTTTTTTCTGTCACGTTTTCCGCAAATAGTTATTGTCTTTCTTTATTTATTTTTTCAAACCACAGGTGGGCCGCACCGTGCGTTTTGCGGCCTGATGCGGCTGTAGTGTGCCCTAAGCTTAACGGTGAGTTTAAAATGAGTTGCGTTACACGTTACGTACTGAGCCGTCAGTATGTTGGCCACATTGATCAGTTTGCCCACTTTGCTGCGATCAACTTGTTTTCGTTGCACACCACTGATTACATTCATCGGCTCGCATTAGTCGGTCAAGTTGTGCGTTTGACTTTTACCGCTAATTAGAGAAAGCAGCCTTTACTTCGTCGTTGTTAATACTAGCATATTTCTCCTATTGTGTCAGTTAACATGGATAAATAAATGTAATAAATGACTGGCAATTGACATTATGGTTAGTTAAAACAGAAGTTACTTTTATTTATAGCTATCAAGGTTGCTAGAGCAGTGCGGGTCCAGTGGTAACGACCGCGACTTGCGAGTTGTAGGTCGTGGGTTCGAACCCAGACAGGCGCTTTACTTTGTGTAAATCATTTCATCACCTCTGTTCTATCATCATCAACATCGTGAGTAAACCGGCACGTCCTAGAACCAAAAATTCGAAGACATGTGACATTTACCAACCCGCACTGGGCCCGCGTGGTGGATTACAGCCCAGTCCCTCTCACGGAGAGCAGGCCTGCGTCCCAGCAGTGGGAACATGGATGCTGATGTAAGGTAGGTAGACGGATGGATCACCGCAGTGTTGTCAAAAGGAAGTGGATAGATACCGCAGCCTTAACACACCTGATCAAGTTAGAGATCAAGTTACAACGAATGTCTCGTGTTACTGGCACCGCCCCGTTGAACACACACCCTTCAAACCAGAACAAATCAACATTGTTTCTTGCATTCAATAGACAGCAGAAAGCCACTGTTTCGTATACAATACCTACTCAAATCTGTGTAAGAGTTGGCTCTACCTTGTTTAATATTTACTTTATGAAGTGTTATATTATTTAAGTAGTAGTAAATGTGAAGACTATGTGGGACATTGGTTATTTTTTTACCGATGGTCTGGCAGTTGGAGGAATGTATGCGGCCTACCCATATGTCTTTTCTTTAGAATTGTTCGTTTATTTATTGAATTGTTCGTTTATTTATTGAGCTTTTAAAGTTCTGAGTTGAGCTGCATGATTATTGAGAAATGCGTGCACTGACTGGACAGGTCCACTTAATTTGTGTGGTCCTTTCCTCAAAAACCATTTCAGACACCTACCTACATGGTATTCACCTGATCTGACCAATTTTTTCAAATATGATTGACGTGTTTAAAGTGACTCTACCAACCTACTTACAGAAATAAAATCCTTTATCATTTACCAATAGTACCAATGCCTACGGATGAGCGCATAGTCCTCGCCTGCCTCTCCAATCTCAAGGCAGTTATACAGGGTGATTGGAAGATGGGTGCAAAGCTTTAAGGTGAAGATAGTATAGACAATTTAGAACCATTTAAGCCATGGTTGTCTTAGACGAAGTCTTACCATTTTTTTTTTTTTAATAAGGTTTAAAAGACGTATTGTACAATTTTTTTATTTTTTCTGAGCTTTAAATGTCTGTAAAAAAATTGTCTAATGACACAGAAGCCTAAAACATGTTTTGCTTGATTGCTTACACATTACTTTAATTAAATAAATAAAAAATGAATTCATTTATCATTCAATTTGGCCATAATTATGCAGTTTACATTAAATTTTGAGAATTTCCGAAAAAAAACTAAAAAATTTGGTTAAAAATATTTGGTAAGACTTCGTCTAAGACAACCATGGCTTAAATGGTTCTAAATTGTCTGTACTATCTTCGCCTTAAAGTTTTGCAGCCATCTTCCAATCACCCTGTATAAGCGTCGCCTACTTTAGTGTCAGTAAACCAAACACGACTCCTTTACGAAGACTACCACAAAAACTCTGGAAAAAAACGAACTTAGCCAACATTGTGTGTGCAAGTGCATCTATTCGCGCCACCCCCACTACCACAGGTCACGGCTCACGCCACAGATGATAAACGCGGCCGTATGATTTACAGCGATGGCTGCACACAGACACACAGACACGCAGACACACGGACACGTGCCGCACAATGGCGCGCCATGTAATTGCCGAGCAAATTAATCCGGGTAACATGTGACATTTGACTCCAACTGTATACACAGTACACCTTTAGTTAGGACGTGGCCATAGAGGGCTCAATGATATCCGGCTTCCGGGATGAGATATTGAAAGAGGAACTTGGCTAAGAGCCATCACAAGAGATCTAACATGAATGTCGGTATTTATTCCAGGTTCTACATGGTATTAGTCGATCCCATAGCAAAAACCCATCATGAAAGTATTAATGTAGACACTTTCACTAGCTTTTGCCGGCGCCTCTTAAATTATCCCACCGGAACGTACTACCAGGATAAAAGTATTCTCCAGGTGAACCCAATGAACTATCTGTGTGCCAAATTTCATTAAAATCCGTTCTGCCTATTTTGTGTGATTCCAAACATCTCAAGATCCAAACATACAAACTTTCACATTTTATATAATAATATTAAAATAGGATGTGCATTCAGTAAAAAGCACTTATTTTGAGATTACAAACATACATTTTAAATTGATATATTTGTATAGATATAGAATGGCATAAATATACCTAACAGGGTAATAAGGGATACATTCTAACTGCAGCCATAATTCATTCCTTAAAACTCTGTAACCTGCTGACTAATGGCCTCCTAATTAACGTTTGAAAAGGGAGTAATGTGAGCAAGATTAATATTTTCCATAAACTCCATAAAAAAACATATTTGCCCCCTTGTGTGCCCACACCCTAACGTCACAATGCAATCCACTTGCTTGCAAACACGAAGATAATTATTATTGATTGCGCATTAACACGCGTGACTGAAACAGATATACACATCACCCTACGTGTGAGTGAGAGATCAGAGGTCCGAGATGGATTGATAGTGTTACATGTCAAAGGACGTGCTAATTCGACGTTTGTATCAAATGCCTACCCCAGGCAGGACTAGAAGTGTTATGAAGTTACGTTAACTTTTGTGGAATGAAAATAGGAAAACGTATGGTTAGACAGTTTAAGGCAGAAATAGGAGCAGCTTGTATATAAGGACATATATGTAACGCGGAGCTTTAATAGCAGAGATTTAATAGCTAGGCGACCGGGTGAATTAGGTACACTGCTGATACCTTTAGCCGCATTATCACCAGCCTACTTATAGATGTTCAGTGAAGAACATAGGCCAATCCAATCTTACGCCACAGACGGAAATGTTCGGCCATGGTTATAAATTAGAGAAGCCCGCCAGGATTTAATAGAATAAAATAAAAAACTTCTGATATCTTGACGAAACCTGACGGTGCACCTATCAAACTTAATTTATGTAAGTACATAACATTTAATAAGCTGACCGAAACTATCTATTATATAAATAAAAAGAAAAGTCCTGAAAACTTGACTGACTCATCAACGCCCAGCCCAAACCCTTGGACCTAGAAAGCTGAAATTTTGCACAGAGGTTCCCTTTATAATGTAGACAAGGAATAAGGAAGGATTTTTCGAAATTCAACCCCTAAGGGAGTTAAATAGGGGATGAAAGTTCCGCGCGGGCGAAGCCGCTGGCAAAAGCTAGTATACAATATAATTAAGTGAAGTGGGTATGGTTATATTCCCATTCATAGCACAAAGTATTTCCTGGCCAAAGAATCGAACCCAGACCGTCCGACCATCCTTACAATCACTGAACTACAAAGACAATCCGATTTATAATTATAACAACCAAGCAGCAGATTCCTATTAATTAGTGTTACCTACACGTGAGTAATGAACACAGTTCCTAGGAATTGTAACAATTTGCTCAGCTCCTCCGAGACACAATGAGACAGACACGAGGAAGATTCGCGTCAATATTAAACAATAAGCGAGGGAATGTCAACTGATTGCAAATGTTTGAGGACATTACTTTGTTGTGAAGCTTCTTACATTCTACACGTGTTTTATGTTTATTTTAAAAGAGCAATCTGAATATTTTTTTCCCAACTATGTTGAGGTCCACTTCCAGTCTAGAGACATTGTCTATCTGAGCTTCACAACCCACTCATTGGGTATCACCATACCCAAGAAACCAGACTGGGTATTAGAATTTCTGATTGACGAGATTATTATAAATCCATCCGACTCACAAAAAACAATCAGGATATAATAATGATAGAACTATTGATTAATAATACTGTTCGCTTTGATTACTGAATTATGCTTTGTGTTTTAATATTTTGGAAATAAAAAGCATGTATTTAAAATCGCTGGCTAAATGACTTTCAAAAACGAGTAAATGGTGATATGAACATTCAAAAACAGTTATGTAATTGGTTGGTTTTATGGTTAGGCGAAACGAATTGAACAAGTAATTAGTCAGAAAAAATAATATCTGATTGTTTAATTGAGCTAATGTTACCTACACACACAAACAACCGACATTTTCCTCATCTGCAATGTCAGTAAGGATTACCGACAATACGTCTCAAGTCCTTAATCCACTATCTGACTGACTAATCAAACACAACGTTTCCAGATTATCGAGCACTGTGCCGCCGCATCAATTAGCCGCACAATAACATCACTATCATAAGGCCTGCTATTCACTGTATTTCAGGCAATCAATATTACCGCGGAGCGTCGCTTTGTTCGGGAGATCAGTGCACAGGACCCTATTAGTCCGGACAGGCGTGTAGGGACGGGCAAGTGTCGAGGGATTTGTCGATGATTCGGTTGTTTTGGGCTTGTGTGTATTGAGGTTTTGTGTTTCGTGTTCGGTTTGTTATCCTGGTATGAGTAGGATTTTGATTAAGTTATGTTTTGGAATATGTTGCCCAGCTAGGTGCTTGTTGTAGGTACTTCCAACTAAATTAATCAAACTCTTGATTAAAAATATACCCTATCTGAAAGTGTAATAAGGCGCATTGAAAGTTGTTCTTTTTAATTTTCATTTTTGTATCGAATTTACAGAAACTTTTATATGTGTATGTATTTTTCTCAAAACTTAACAATATTAACTTAAGTATATTTACTTATAGGACCCACTTTCATACACTAGCATTAATATCAACATCACTATACCTACCTATACATAAAACAAAACTACAAACACAACCCACATAATAAGGAAGTAGCGATCAATAGCGCAGTGTCTCAAACGGCTTGTTCGCAAGATCATTGTACATGACCCTATTAGTGCAGGCAATTGACTAGGGACGGGACAATATCGATATAACGATGAGAGTCAACGGATTAATAGGGTGAGGTTTGTATTTTTAGTATAAATACCAGATGGGGGAGTGAAAATCGATGAACTACACAATCCTACTATTGCTGATTTTTGGATAGGGTAGCGATACCAAAATACAATTTAGTATCATTTTTTTCTGGAATAATCAAATTAACTGAATATGTAAAGAAAGAAAAAGTATTTATTGGACTCGCACAGGAATATCACAAACTTAACTACAACACAATACAATTATTTAACGAATAAAAAATAAACTAAAACACTGCTATGCTACTTAATAAAATTAAAATTATTAAACAACAAAAATAAATAAAAAGTTAAACTAAAAAACAAAGGCCTGTACGAAGCCAAAAGGCCACAATCTCAGCATGATGCTACGACATTTAAAATGTAGCTTCTTAAAGTTGTTTATGGTCAAGATACATATTTTCATTTGACTTGATTTCACAATAAATCAATCAACTCTCCCAAACTGCGCCACAATTCACCATAGGACTTTGATTTTACAAAAATTACCAAACTGATTTCCACCAAATTATTTCCTTTAAGTAACTCTTCAACCAGCACCCTAATTGCGTAACATGCGATAAATCATAATCGGTTTAATTTTCACAGTTCAAAAATATTCATTGCGTTATTTATGTTGTTGAGCAGACACATTTTTCCAACATATGAAGCAATGGTTTAGCCATTTGTTTCAAAACGAAACAGATTATGATTAATCGTGAGTTAGGCAATTAGGGTGCAGTTCTTTATTAATAAACTCACACAACTCCTTGCATTTATTTACAAAATACTTGGCAATTATAAGTAAAACAATTAGTTGAGAGGCACACAATACACAAACAGTGAGCAGTCAATAGCACACGGTGTCGCAAGCGGCGTGTTCGCGAGATCATTGTACACTACCCTATTAGTGACGGGTTTGCGTAGGGAGAGGATACTATCGATACAAATATATCGATAGCTTTATTATTTTTGAAGTTTATGATTTTATTTGATATAGAGTGGGAGAATAGCAATACTAAAGATGTATATTCAATAGTGTAGCTATAAAAAGAACTAGTTTTTATTGTTTCAAGAGTAGGTACCTACTAGAATTACCAGCAGTCATACATAGAAATGATCATGCAAATAAACAGTATATTTAAACAATGTAAAACTGAATTGCGTGCACCACTTTGAGACAAGTTTACTTTATCGTACAAGCGTGTGATTTATATGAAATCAATTAACAGTATAAAGCCAGTATTTAATTGCTGATTGCAAATTAATTTATGGCCCGCCAGTAATATTAACACTGCACTGATATTGCACATTTACCGAATACGATTAACAAAGTGATTGTATTGTTGCTATAAATAGCAGGGATTAACATGTACATAATTGTTTAATAGCCCAGCTCTATAAATTCACAACAAGTCTATTTTTAGGTTATGTAAAGGTCACGAATCACGTTTTACGAAAAGCGAAAGTCTTTATTCCCAGAGTGTCTTGAAAACAATTATTTAGATAGGACTTTACGCGAAGTTTACCCCAGCAAACAGAAAAATTTCGACGTAACTATTTTGATTCATACTGTGATCTTCAAATATAACTACTTCTAAGCGAAAACATCTTTTATCTACAAATAAATACCTACCGAAAAACATCGATGCAATAAAAAAAATCGTTAAAATGACATCGATCCATCGAGCAAGCCGTCCATCACTACGCTTATCTAAGCCGCTGGCGATCGAAGCCAATGACTAAGCCCCGTTAATCGAACAATTATTCATTGAAGATAGTCATCCCTCCTCATCCCGCCCCCCTCACCCCGGGAGGACGAACAATCAATTATTTCATCCCCCTTTGTTCTTTCGGGACTGTTTGTAAGAATAGGCTGCGTAAGTTTTAATGCAAGGTAGCTTTTTCTTGAGGTGTTATGTTTCCGTTAGCAGTGATTTAATTTATAAGTGGCTGAAAAGTTAAGATAGATAGAGGACACTAACTTTTGGTGGGTCGGACATTTATAGGCCAGAATTCACATACTTACTTCGTCGCAGTAATTTGTAAGTCAGTCTGACAGAGGTTATAAAACGTGTGGTAAGTACATTGACCATATTTTTTACAGTGAGCATTTTCAGTGAAAGGCTGTTCCATTCCATGCTCGTTTCTTTCCAGTATGAGTAAAACTCTATTTCCACGACGCAAGTTTTTTGCCTATCACATCACGCTCTAAAAAGTGAGAAAATATTCTCATCTGATAGCCGTGATCGTATGCCACCTACCAGACCGAAACATTACATTTTAACAGTAGTCAGTGATGATAAGCTTTCGGGTAAACTGGCATACTTGTTAGAGCGAGATTTTCAGTAGTCGGGTTTTAGTTTTTGAACTTCCTTTTTTGCTTTTATCCTCGAGAGGGCACCATATTCCGTTTAATGTAACGTCACTTAACCTATAACCAGCCGATGATCAAGTTTCCGACGATACTTCATTTGTTAAATAATTATAAGTAGTTTCTAAGTTATGAAGGAACTCTAGATGAACATACATTGGTACAGACGCTAGCGCATCAAGCTACCCCAATCTGTCAAATTTCTTTGATAGATTTTCAACTTTATAACATAAGCATAAGGTTCAAGTTCAATTGGAATAATTTGACAGTTTGGGGTGGCTTGATGTGCTAGCGTCTGTACATACCCTATTTTACCGTACTCGCTTAAAAATTGAAGCAAAAAATATCTTGCATCATCTGAACACTGTTAAGACGGTGCCATTTATATTGTTGCTTCAACTTATGGTATGCCACAAGCAGTTAAACCGCACTGTTTACATCAGGCTTTAAGGAATGGAAACATTCTTATGCAAAATGCAGTTTCAACACAAATATATCTTGATTGTAGAGAAACATAACACAAATAAGCTCTCAATACACTATAATGACCATCAAATTAGTGAAAGTTTATACCCACATTATACCATTAACAGTAAATAGATCTCGATGCAACGTTAATCGTGACCGAAAGCGAGTCCGTTCGATTGAATCGGTAACCAGTATCAATTCTATCGATCAATCGGTTTAGACAAGCAAATCGATTTGAGTAATTAAATTATTATCGTTTTGCGGTCCAATGGGTTTGTAAGTGGTTTGTGATTCGTTAATTAGTATCGATTTGATTGCATTCATTTGTTTCACACAGCTAAGCTTGTTTTGGCATGTAATTTAGAATGTGAGGATAATTAGTTTTGTGGTAAAGTGAGGTATTTATTACCGAAAGTTATGGTTCTGTGTATCATTATTTGTTTTACAAAATAAATACTGTTGCTTTATTCAATCTGAATACATACCTCCAAAAAGACTTGACAGATGAAAACTCGTTTGTTTAATTATTGCTGAGAAGAACTCTTCTGTCCACTCTTTTCAAGCAATCCCCACACTACAGAAAGGGGCTTTCTTTCTTTGCTAAGAAGAACAGTACTAATTCTTCATAACCAAGAACTGATAGTACCAAGAAGGAGAAACCGGCTACTATCCTCTTCCTATTTTACATAGATACAGTTTGATCAACTGCCTATTCTCCACCGAGACCACGACAATTACAAGTCAACACAGTTATAGCAATGTCCTTTACAATATAATCTGGATGGGCTGTCAAACTTGACAGCTGAGTGGCTGTTAGCATTGACGTCAAATGACAGTGCTACCGTAAATTGGCATTGTATCAACTGGGATGTTGTTAGTGTAGAGAATAGCAGTGATCGCTGGTTAGTAGGTACTAGGTAGTTTGAGTGAGCAGTGCACTATAGCGTGCATTGTAGCGCGGGGCGAAAGGTCTAGTAAGAGAATTCAATAGGCTAATTTTAGATTGAATGAGTCTTCGATTTTCTCATCAAAAAACAGTCAGTATGTACAATGTGGTAATCTATACATACTTATGTACATCCTACGTCCAACTAAATAAAATTGAAGCATCTGTTTGTAATGTCAAAATAACAGCTATATGCTAAATGCTTATGAAAGTAGGTACGGTACTTATGGGATATAAAAAACCACCAGCTGCATAGTTAGACTGGAAGCCGATCCTAACGTAGTTGGGAAAAGACTGGGAGATGATGATGACAGAAATACAAAGAACGATGTTTTAAATTCGTGATATTGGAACACAATAATTTATTGTTAGAATTAAAAATAATGGCATTATCTATGTGACAATATCCTCCTGAAATTCAATTCGTTCAAGTTGATATCCTAAACCAATCCTACTATCCTACTAATATTATAAATGTGAAAGTTTGTATGTTTAGATGTTTGGATGTTTGTTACTCAGTCACGGAAAAACGGCAGAACGGATTTGGATGAAATTTGGCACACAGATAGTTTATAACCTGAATTAATACATAGGATACTTTTCATCTCGGTAGTAAGTTTCCGTGGGATAAATTCCGAACGCCACGCGGGTGAAGCCGCTAGCAAGAGCTAGTTGATGATAAAGTACAAATGAAACTTCCTTAAACGCGCTAAACGTACTTATTGTTTTTGGAAGAACCGCCGTAGCCCGCGCTTTTCAAATTTTCTTAAGATTTTTGCATTCCTGGGTCAGTGCCAGGCTGTATATTGGACAAAATATGATTCCCGACCGTAACACGTATGTATTTACGGTTTGAATTCATTTATTTCTAAAGATTACAAATCACTTGTTCAGAAATAAATTCTAAACATTACTTGATTTATACATTGTTATTGTCCAGGAGTAGCAAGAGCTTATAGTGAATTATGAATGTAAGAAGGTAATTGTTGAATGTATTGTATTGTCTACCGCCGTGCGGTGCGTTGATGCGGTCGATTTACAGAATTAAAATCATAAATACGACCCTCTAAGTTAATTTAATCCCATTGAGACCATTAAGCCATATGTGTTACGATCTGGAATCATATTTTAAATAACTTACACAACCTGGTACCTTTAGCGCATCCACCTTAAGGTTAAGATTATGCAGTCTTACATAGCATACCTAAAGAATTAAACTAGGTATGTAATTAAATGGAAGACCGTACTATCTTTACGCTAGGTAATAGGCTCACATAAAGCAAGCAGTTCACCAATTTAACATCAGTTCATTGATCAATGACACAGAATAATATCGCATCATATCGATACGCCATATTTGAGAGCTGAGAGCGCAGTATAGTGAACAACCATAAATAACTGTTACATATTCAATTAAACTGTTGTGCACATATTTCCGGATCGCGGCCATATTTTACGGTCAATTAACTTTTAATTATTATAAAGCCTTATAGAGTTGGCTGGACTGACGCGATTCCAGTTTATTTTTGTTCTATGATTAACAGACTTTGTTCCAAAACTCTTGCATTCAAGACTTAAAATAATTGTCACAATAAATCGGTCTAAAAAAATCGCCATATTCAACTACAGCGTTCTTGACAGACAAGAGGTCGATTCTGTCCTTACTCGTGCGTGATGTCATCTTTTAATTGGGTATATTACACTCATTTTTGAAAAGTGTCCTAATTAGATTCTAAAGTGCTAATAAATCACTAAAAATTAACACAACATTTTTATTTAATCGATTAGTGCCGTAAAAATGCATTTAAATTTAACATTTTCAAATTTCGCGCGTAATTTGACGAAAACGCTGGACGCAGTGGACGCCATAATTGCTCTGTGGGTATGACGTCAGTTTGCTAAGTAAACAAATGCGCTGATATTTTGTATGATAATTGTTTGCAATTGAAAAAAAATGTTATTATTCTACTAATCGTTGGTTTTCTGTTCCTGAATGCAACATATTATTTAAATAATAAATAATAGTTTAAAAAACTAAAACACACGCTTTAAAAAACAAACTAAAAAAGTAGAAAATAATTTAATTCAATTAAAAGGCGTGGGGTGCTTTTTGAGGTATTTTTATAATCAACTAATGTCAAGCACCCCACGCTTTTTAATTGAATTAAAATGTTTGTTTGTATGTTTGTAACCGACTCCTTAGAGTCGGTTACAAACATACAAACAAACATACAAGTGAAGCTAATATAAAGCGTGTAAAAATGACTTTGGTTACGAAAATAATAAAAATACAAAGTTGTTCAATTGACATGCCACATGACGTAATAACATGGCGGCTACTATTTAATCGTGTTCAAAAAAAGATTAAAAAAACTGCAATCTTTAAATTGAATTTTAACATTAATTTATTTTGTTAGGTATTTCATGAACTACAATTAATATTTTCCGACTGCATTTTGCCTAAGCTATCTCAATAATATATTTTTAGACTTTTTCTCATATAGAGTAAAACACCCTATTGTTTGACACCGTTGTAAGAACAAGAACTTAATGTCGCTTATTTTTGTCAAAGAGAAAATATTGCGAAACAATTCCTATAAACAATATAAAATTAAGCTGTAAGCAAAGCTGTAGATAATTTCTAAGATTAAGCTAAAGCCTCATCTAGTGGTAGTAAAATCTACCATAAATTATCATTGTTCACCTGTACTATTAACAGCATCACAAATGACAAATCAGAAAATAGATAGAGAACGTGGTACAAGTACCTTTCATTCCAAACTAATAACTATTCACGCAAGCAAAGCCGTGTGTTCACCCAATATAACATAAAAGCGCAAGCTTGCTCATCATTCAATGTGTGTGTATCGGAATGTATGTGTGCGCACGGTATGTGTGTGCGTGCGTCAGTATGGTGTGGGTGTGTATATGTGTGTGAGTACGATCTGTTTATAATTAAGTGCAGATATTACTCCGCGCCGTATGAACGATCAAAAGCTTGCAAAGAGATAGAATAGCTGGAATTGGTCGCGTTTTCGATTTCAAGTTTTGACAAAGAAGGTTATTTGAATGTTCACTCAAGATTAGATTAAGAATTGGATATTTGAAAGGTGTAGATAGTGATAACATGAAATTATCTTACTGCAGGAAAAAAGCTTTTCTCATTCAAAGTAGAACCCAACATACATTGGCACGGTTGCTAACTATTCAGATTGGGATACATTTCGTCATGATTGATTGTGTCATCTTTTTATAATGTTGGTTGTTTGGGTGTCAAAAATAAATACAAAAAAAGGAAAAGTCACATTTAAACCAATAACCTAAAAACCTCCAAGCCACTATCTAGATAGTACCTGCCACGTTTAATATATGTAAGTATTATGACGAAACTGGAAAACAGTTTAATATAACCAGATTTAAAAACCAGGTCAAGTAGAGCAGCATCCTAGAGCGTAGGGAGCTAGAGGGCCACTTCCATTCCTCCAGCATCCTTGTACGGGAGGGCGCGTGTAATTCATTTAGTTGCCATATTATTTCATCTCATTAAGCGGCTCGTTACAGGTGAATACCGTCCAATTATAGAGCAGTGTATGGAGCTGTGGAGTGAGGAGTCTGTGGACCTGGCGCTGATGGGATGGGGCTTCCGTCATTCCTAAAAAGGAGATGACAAAATTGGTTATACTAATTGAGAACAGTGGCGAAGAAGCGCTGTGAGAATTGACGTAAGGTGTTTTTTTTATGACTTGCTTACTTCGACTGCCTCATTGGGCCAGTGGTCGCAAGCGCTACTGTTGACAATGAGGTCGTGCTTTCGATTCCCGGGTCGGGATAAGTGTTATTAGGTTTTTCCATCTGGAACTTTTCAGGAGCAGGTCGGAGTTTGTCTTTGTTCCCTTTTGATGGCAAAAGGCTCTCTACCTATTACAAGGGACTTAACTGACAAAACTGACTGGCGAAATGGCAGGGATGTAGGTACTCAAAATACACTCATATTTTAAGTACACTCCTGCCTATCCCTACGTGTAATTCAAGCGTTATGTCGTGTTTGTGTAAAATAAATGTGTCAAGTTATGTTACTATTTAATGTGACCCAACTGCCTAGCGAAGTGGTGGGATCCGCCTTTTGTACAAACTAGCAACATGTCAAAACATTGAGTTTTCTGTGCTTAGCCAAGTTCAATATTAATGTGCTTAATAAACAACTAAACCTTCCGTAATACATTTTCTAAATGATTGAGAAAGCCGCATCAAAATCCAGAGTGTAGTTTAGAAGATCTAATGTCGGTCACACAGACAGACATAAAAAGCAACTTCGTTTTATACATAATATGAATGAATAGAAAATAAATGGAATGCTAGGTAAGCGGTACAATGTGGGTGTATTATAAGTACACCATAGGTGTACGAAACGGTGTACGGTGTGTGATATGTATGGAAAGCAAAGGTGGCGAGGTTGTTATCCATTAGTGTATGATTGTGTATTGTATTGTATCTGTATATCTATGCAGTTTCCTAGACAAGGCACTAATACAATATCGCCTCTACCATAACTACTTATAATAAAACTAGTTTTTCTTATTCGTTCACATAACTTTTACATACACAACTAACTATTTATTCTAAAACTTACTAAAATTACTAATATTAACTTATTATACAGATAAATACAAAAGCAAAAGGACACTTAGCCGTGGAAGTACTCGTCCGCAGATCCAGAAACGTGCCCAGAAGCCTAACAGCATCGCCATGTTGAATGACAATGCTAATTCCTTGGCCAAAGAACGACCCAGCTCTAGTCACGTGAAGTGTCAACCAGTCGGCGCGAAATTCTCTTTAGCATATTATATACAAATCTTGGTGTCCCCTTGTTTCGAAGACAGAAATTTCATAGAATTTCGTTTCCCAGAAAATGTTTCATATAATATTTGGTCCTTTGGACCACAGCGATCGGTTCCGACTCGACTTCACCGGTAACTGGCTTCTTGATGCAAGCACCCTAAGGTAAGATACGTCGACACAGCGCTGAAGTATAGTCCGTAATTGATGCGTTGTGTGAGATATAGCTCTCTAACAATACTCTCCGGCTCAGGAAGCGCGCCGGATGCTGTGTAGATGCGTCCATCCATCTCCCGGCTATCTGCATACGTTTGTACTTCAGTCTAGTACTTACATGGTGATTACATTATGTTTGATACTAAGGCTTATATTTGTTCTGTGTGTACAGGTTTTTAAAGTGTTTCCGATATTCTTAGTTTACCTTCGACGTATAGGTATGGAGAGGTATTATAAGCACCTATGTATGTCGTTCTGTATGACTGTTTGAGTTAACGAAGGTCTCAAACGGATAGACCGATAAAACAACGCGGTTTTTTTCTCTAAGAAAATAATTTTCTTTCTTTGTCCTAATTTATGTGTTGTCCAGTGCAATTTTAATGGAACAATTTCCATGAAACTTTCATAAATATCACGTTGCGCCTGTCTGCCGGAGTCTTTAGCAGTCATCTCAGATAGGTAGTTCTAACTAAAAACAGTTTCGTCTGTGGTCAAAGTCAAAGCATTTATTTCAAATAGGCACATATAAAGCACTGATGAACGTCAACAATTGATTCTAGTCGCCCCTTCCAAAAGATAGATTCGTATTATTTCGTATGGAGAAGAATAGGCAAGAAACTCCACCGATACTCTTTTAAAATGTTTTAAACTATTAGTATACATTATTTAAATAATTATGTGCGAAGACGATTCTCCTAGAATAAAGTCTGCGCATAGGCACCTTTGTGGAAGAGAACGAAATGTTATACCCTCAAGCCCGTGTAGTAGAACGTTGCAAAAGCAATATTCCCGGCTTACAATCTGATTGAAGATCAGTCAAATCTATAGTCTAGTTCTAAATCAAATTTAGAACAAGTTCTTCCCTTCCCACCCTCTTACAACAAACATACTTAGATAACACGATTAATTAATACACGTTTGATCGGTATCGATCTGTCATGGCCGACAAGGTCTGTTTAAAAATGCATCACTATCGAGTCGTCAGCTGCGTTCAGGTGATTTGTGAGGCTTTTCCTGAAACTTAACGATATTACAGGCTCTAGTTGGTGGTTTATAGTTATAGTGGCAGGTTTTGTGAAGTTAAATCCTTAATTATATCCTTACTAATATATAAATAATATTATAAACGCGAAAGTTTATATGTATGGATGTATGGATGTTTGTTACTCTTTCACGCAAAAACAGCTGAACGCATTTGGATGAAATTTGGCACATAGATAGATTATAACCTAGATTAACACATAGGATACTTTTTTAGTTAATGTGTGAGTGAGTGTTAGTGGGTGTATTTACAGGGAGAATAGGACCCTTACGGAAATCTTATATTCAAGCCAACTCTATACGCCAACTATATTCAACCCTGTATTCCCGTGAGATAGTTTCCGACTAACACGCGGGCGAAACCTAGTAATTATCATATTATGTGCCTATTCAAAAACAAGGAAAACATAGAGCAGCATGATTCTTCTTTAAAGGCCATACCGAAAACTAGTGCGATAAAAATCCCCGCGTCACATAAATAGCAGCAGATGACAGATTGATGTGACAGCGAGCTAACTAGACAATGAAGTCATTGCAGTCAATTGTGCCATCACTTGCGGCCAGTTCACTTCGTGTAAGTGGTGTTGTTTTTATGTGAGGTCTGTCTAAATTGTCACCAATAATAGATAATAATGTCGAACATTAAGTACATTGATATTGACTTCCAGACGACGCTGATGGGATCGATTTGAATTTATTTTAGATACTGAAGCAGGATTCGTAATATTGTAAGAACTAACTAATTGTAAAATAAATGTGCGTGATCAGGTACACACCTACAGACCTTACCTAACCCTACGATGAAAGACACGCGTGATGTTATGATTTTAATTTCAAAAAGTAAACGCTCCCTCCCGCAGACAAGCGCGACGCGACTCTTGTGCGACTCTGACGCGAAATTGATCTACTAGACCCTTTATGCACCGGTCTGTGGAAACCTTCATTTGGTATGATTCTCTCACTACATCAATACTATTTAAAATACCTACCTACTTCTATTCTTGTCCGCAAACTCTCAGTAAACCAATGTATAGGATCCCAACTTAAGATCCCAATAACAACTAAGTAGGTAACTTACACAAGTTATACGTAGCCTGGCTATCAATCTCAACCTCGCCACCATCTTGCTTGCTGGCCAATGTTTATAACTCCAGCTGTACTTCTACGGTATTATTACAAGACAAGGGTTTTGTTTGGCTACGGTTTAAATCATCGAGCCTTTTTGGGTTTAAAGATTATTTAGTATTCTAGAAAAACATACATTGTTCACTTAGCGAATAAATACATTATTAAAGTAGGTGTATGTAGTTCAGTAGTAAAGGGGTTTGATTTGTTAATGTAGGTAGGTACGAATATGTCGACATCTTATCGTGTGTAAGACTAACAGAACTAATGTCGTTAACTTAATAATTTTGTTTTGTTTTTGAAATAAGAACCAAACAAATATCGAAATACAGTTCTTTTTACAAAACTGACAACTTAGTCCGGTGCAAAGTTGTCATTTTTGTATTAAGAACTTCACCGAAATCGAAATACAGTTGGAAATGCAAAAAACTGGCTCAGAGTTAGAACACGTTTTGTAATCTGATGGCCTAAAGTTCGATCTGATACGAGGGAACCCTGCACACTCCAATTCTAAGTACTAACACCTTAACACGTACTAAACATCCTCAATTGAAGCCAACAAAGTGTTCGATATTAGTTCAAGATAGCGCTGGAGATGATAGCTGAAACGCTGATGCGCTGCAGCACTGCAAAGCTGAGCAGACATCAAAGTCGGCCTCTTGAGAGGCGCGCCGTGATACAAATGTTGTGCGGATGCAATCTCGATGCTTATGGACCACGGATGTTGGAGTACTGGATCGGGCATATATAGATAGACAGGTGACAAAAGTCGGTTTTCTATAGAGTTAATGTTTTCGAACTAGGCAATTAGTCCTGTATAAAAATGCTATTACTCATTTATTACCTGGAAATCTTGCTCAAATCTGTTGGCAGACGGATAATTAGTGGCCACTCTTTACTGCAGTCACTTATTAGCTGCAATTACCCACTTGCAGCTCAACATTTAAAAGAAGAAGGCTTACGGAGGTCATAAGCGGTGAAGTCAGCTCAAATAAAAAAACATAAACAAAATAAATACATTTGTTCAGTAAAAACAAAACCCATTCAATCAGACCTCATCCTTGGTATTGGGCAGGTGATGTTACCTATTTATAAATAACGGAAACCCTAACCCTAACCATTCAATCACATGTCATTTCCCGTCTTCCAGTCCAAGGTCTTCCCTGAGCGAATTGGCCAACTCTTGACAAGCTCTTCAGTCACAACCAGACAGTGACGAAGTGTCCCACTTCCAGTCTAGATCACATGCCAAATTAAATCTAAATTATAGCGCATTTAGACGATAGTAAATACTGGCAAGCTTTTAACTTGTCATGGCGGCATTTGAAGAATGTTTATGTATCTGAATGATGGCTGGTATTTAAATGGCGTCGTTATGATATTGCGCTGGATGTAAATTGTTTATGAGGTGCGTGCCTGAATTAAGGGAAGTGATATTTAAATTTTCCGTTTTGCGTTTTATAAATTACCACGTTTTGAAATAATGATAGTAGCGCCATTCAAAAGCACTCTTTCAATAAAAAACAAACAGTTATTTGTTTACTCACAGCTTCATAAATTTTCCGGGATAGAAAATTGTACAGTGGAAAGTGGACATTGAAAAAGACTATAGGGTGCCTTTTTCAATGTCCAGCTAAAACCGTCCAAAAAATACCTAAATCAATTTTATAAATTAACTTACTGTAAAACGTAGCAATCAGACAGCCAGTCGCCTCAATTTACCGTTGATAACCAACCACGCTCACCGCCCAACGCCCTCGACACCCTACCACATCCAGCCTGTCTACCTCCGCGGCAGTTAGCACTCCTCTATCGCAATATCTGCAAGTGTATGCGCCGAGCAGTTTTTGGCACCGTCGGACTTGCCAACTTGCCGAGTGGCACAAACTTGGCACTCCACCAATTTATATTTAAACTCTATTAAATAAAATGCCACTTTGTACTAACATGCTTTTGATGAATTTTATTAGAGATCTGTGCACACAGATGAGGCATCTGCAGTATTTCGTGTGGGTGTGTGGGTGAAGCTATTATTTCAGAAGGTAGCTTATAAATTGTTGGACGTTTGAAAATGTTTACAAAATTACATCTTCAAAAATCATTTGGAAATTAATATCCTACTATTCTTTCATTTGTCGTTTCGAAATTGTTAAGTTTAGTGACGAAAAAGCGCAGTGAATTTTCAATGCAGTGAAAGCTTAGTTCAATTCTCGCAGCAAGCTTTTCAAACCACTACCCCAATCAAATATAATTAATTTAACATTCCAAGCTTCAGTGAAATCCAATACAACCCAAAATATATCATTCCACAAAATTCCTTGACACAAACTAGTTTAACGAGAAACAAGACATTCGACAAATGACCGTCACTTCCTCCCATCAGCCACCAAGAGCCACATAATTACCGCTCATTAACAAACATCATCAATGGCCCGAATCAATGCCAAACAAAACATCAATTAGACAACTCATTGAATTGCAAAACGAAAACCTGCGCCAACGCAGCTCGCGCTCGACGCTCATTGGCCGGCAGAAACTGGGCCTAACGTTCTCCCCTCCCATTGGTGGAACAGAACAATTTGGCAAACTTTCAAACGGGCGGAGCTTGAGAAAAGTTTGAAACAAATGTGTTTCTATACTCATCTGATGACAGACGAAGTTATCTAGTGTATTAAGGTCAGTGTGCACTGTCCAACGTGTATTTGTGACAGATGACATTCTCATTTATGACATGTGGTTATTTGATGATGTCGGTAATGAGCCAGTAATTTTAAAAGCATTTTATTATTATGCAGCGTTTTATGAGATCTGTCTTCTTTGAGGAAGTAATTGATTATAGTTTCATATTCTGTTTTTTTTTTTATAAAGACGTTTATTTAATAAGCGTTTCCGCTACTCACCAATTTCGTGAAGTCATGTTACAAAAAAATCTGTTACCTATTTTCCGGCCCATAATACGATAGAAAACACAACAAAACCTAACAATTTTCACTTCAAATCCAAACGAACAATACAAAAAAGTTTCTAAACTAAAAACAACATTCCTTTATGCGTTTTTAACGGCAATTACAATTCATTCTCATTATACATACCTCTAAAATAAAACAGTTCACCCACGCGACGAGAAAGTCGCATTTATCGGCCCTTAAAATAACTCGCGGGCAATCTCCGAGGTGCTAATTAGGTAACCCTAATCGGGAATGGTCGTGAGCACTGGGCCTTATGCAGATAAGATGCTGTAGATAAAGGACTTGCTCTTAAGTGGATGCTGATCAAATGGGAGGTGTAGTGGCACTTACATTGCTTGGTGTGTTGTTTACTGGAAAATAAAAGCCGTACAAGTACACTGTGATGTCAAGTATGCGTTAAATAGTGATTTTACGATTAAATACTATCAATCAGAGGACTGTTTGAACAATTTCCATGGAGTTTTCATCGAAATTGTACTACTAAATAGCGTCGCGTCGCCGCGTCGCGCCTGATTGGGCCTTTACACTATTTACTTAAATAAGTATCTCACTAAATCATTAGGTACATAATACCTAGTTAAAGAAAGACAAGTTGGTGATCTCTGATCGCAACTAACAATATTTATTGTTCTACGTTGGTTTGAGGCGTACAAATAGGTGGTTGCGAAAAAAGGAGTTTGCAACAAGGGTATCCTGCATGTGATGGCGGTAAGTTACCAGCTAATCCCGACGTAATATGACAGAGTACAATGTAATCTTTTTCAAAGTAATTTTATATTTCAGTACGATTTTGTCATTGCTATTCAAACGGAAGACCATAATAAAACGACGCAACGAATTATAATTTCTTCATTCCCAAAAATCATGCTTAAAAAAAACAGTAATTTTATCTGAACTCAAAATTAAAGCAATTAATTATAGAGTTATAAAAACAAACTCCTATTAATGTATTCATAAGAAGCTTCCTTCTCTACACAATATAATCTGAAACTAAACCGACGGGTCTATTAATATTTAAACGATCGCTTTGCTAAGAGCCTTATCGATACTCGTTCAATAAAATCGATAGATAATCAATTGATCTGAGACTTCCTAATATCGAAAGCAGATAATAATCTAATTGATGTTTCTAAATCAATGACGAGGGTTTGGATATTGTATCCGAAATCGGATGGCGGGGGACCATAGACTAATATAATTGCAGATGGAACATGTTTAGAAAAGTGGTAAAACAGGATCCTGTCTCCCACGTATGAAACAGTTTCCGGGCTTATAAATTGTGACAATTCTGCTTTATAAACTACATGTGAAATTGTGGATTGTTTCTCTTGTTGCACTAAATACTGATTTTATCTTACAATTATTTTTGACCGAAATATTCATTTTATCATTCAGTGAAATCAATTAAAAAACGGTTTTGAAGTGAAAACTTCTTTAGGCGCGTTGAGCACTGTTTGGGTGAACAAAAATCATGGAACTCGCGTCATCGTCACCGAACGCTTTCCATGAGCTATATGTATACTGTGTATATATGTGTACTTTTTGGGTGAACAAAAACCGTGAAACTCGCGTCATATCAGATTATGAGCCACCGCAGGGGTCTATTTAAAATGGTGGTTGGGTGAACGAGCACACAGATGAGTCGCGCGTTGATGTCTTTTGGAAAAGTCCCTTTCTTTCATTAGGAAATTCTAATTCTTTTATCCCTTTCTTTCCCTTTGTATGTTTATCGTAAAAATATAATTTTTCACCGAGAGCAATCAGGACCCAAGGACCCAATGTGAAATCCTGTATTGAAGATTAAAAAAATACACACGTAATTGTTCAAGTTTTCACTTCTGTCGGCACTCCCGGAATACCACTGTTTTTTTTATAAGAGTTCGCAGTCTAATAATAAAAATACACTTGAATCGATCATAAGTATACAGGAAAAGTTTTATCCTGTACGCAAACTTTAACCATGAATTCAGAATGCTATTCTAGACTCCACAACGAAAAAAGTTTTCATCGGTTTTACAAAAAAAAAAACAGCTGTTCCAAACATTTTGACCGCGTAGGTATTGCACTTTTCTATGAAACAGCTGACTTTTTTTTGTAAAACCGACGGAAAATTTCTTCGCTGTCTAGAATGGTATGCTGAATTCATAGTTAAAGTTTGCGCACTGAATATTTTTTTTTTCTGTATACTTAATCGTGTAAACCGTTGAGCGCTTACCTCCATGCAAACGGCTTCTAATAAGGGACCGTATGACACGTTAAATCCTACTATACCACTCTAGATACATTACTCTTAGATAAGGTAGTTTTGTGATTAACAAAATGTGATTGAATAAGCTTATGTTACTTTTATGAGTTTCTAAAGGTAAATTATCTAATTATGTCAAACACCACTTCATCGTATTAACCAGTAGAATAAACTGCCAAATCAATTACCAAAGACATAGCATTTATTTCAAATAATCACATAAAAGGCATTTTTGAACAACATTTAAATTAAAATAGAATTGATTCTAGTCACCCCTTGGAAAAGATAGTTTCGTTTGAAGAAGAATGGGTAAGAAACTCCACCGTTAGTCTTTTATTTATTTTTTACAACATTTGGATATTTTAATTACATAATTAATTATCTATATAATTTATAACAAAATTACCTTATCACATTAGCTAAAAATAATAATGAAAATGAAGCAACGATAAATAAATTATTTATACAGGATAAAATTTTAACCAGTGCGCAAACTATGACCATGAATTCAACATAATTATGATTCTAGATCCCCAGAGCAGAAATTTTTCGCCGGTTAACAAAATAAAAATCAGCTGTTTCATAGAAAAATGCAATACCTACGCAGTCAAAATGTACGGAACAGCTGATTTTTATTTTGACAACCGACAAAAAATTTCACATGCTTACAGTTTGCGCACTGGTTTAAAAATGTCCCTGTATGATAGATACATGGTGCTCACATATTTACATACATGGTAAAAGAACGGATACGGTACCTAGTAAGTATAAGGTTTTCCTAAAAATTTAACAAGTAATAAGTGAGTGTGTGAGTTAAAGTAATCACAGCACCCCGTTCACCCTCACTTTAGGCACAAACGATTATTTCTCATTTGCAATCCTACATCCTTCTAACTCGTATACTCTTTGTCGTATCCCGGACGCCGCCCGGCTGCCTCGGGACCACCGGCGGAGATATTAGCATAAAAATGCCCGGACACGTGCCTTAATTGATCGCGACTGTACCTTCAGTACCTACCTGGCTGCCTTGTTCGAGTGCGAGTATTAAATTATATTCTAAGTGGGCTTAATTGGCGCGTGTTTAGACTACGTGTAGGCATTATAGTGTTTGACTGTCTGATTTTCGTTGCTGTATTTTTTTTATCTTTGGTGGATTGGTGTTTTGTTTTCTGGGTTTTATGGAGAGATAGTCTTGAAGAGGATTATTTTCGATAAGTCTCCGCGGGTACGTAGGTACGTACCTACTTATTAACCTACAATTTTAGGAGTTTGTCAAAGAAGTTTGTTTAAGGAGGATGCACTACTGCGTAGATCGCCCTGAGGACACGGTGGAGCATACGGTGGAGGTCTGCCCAGCTTGGGCGAAGCACCGCCGTGTCCTTGTAGAGACGATCGGCGGCGGCTATCTCTCGCGTCCGGCCCTGGTCCAGGCCATGGTACGGAGCAAGAGTGCATGGGTAGCCGTCACCTCCTTCTGCGAAGCAGTAATGCTCGCGAACAGGAGGAGACGTGAAGGAGAGGCAGTATATGCGCCCTGACGGCCCTATAGTCGCCGCAGGAGACACCTTGGGCATCGGGAATCCCAGGCTGATTCCCGGCTACCGTAGAAGCGGGCTTGCGGATGGCGAGTAATGGGTAGCTCGCTGTCGGGTAAGGACCAAGTCCGGGTCGACGGCGCGTTGTGTTCCACGCGCGCCTCAAAGAGATGTTAGCACCAACTGATGGGGTCCGCAAGGGCCGATGCCTGCCAGGGGTGCGGGTTGTTCGAAAGAGATACTGTAGCCCCTGGCACACAGGCAACCCGGGTGAGTTTTAGTCAGTAAAAGTCTGACACGCACTCCTGCTCCACCCAGAGCGGGAGAAGTTATTTGAAAGAAAATAAAAGGAGGATACGCTTAGGTACAAACTTTCTTATATTTTTTACAATTTTCAGGTCAGTGCCAGGTTGTATGTTGATTAAAATATGATTCGCTTACCGTAACAAACATGGATTTTATGAACTTAGAGGCAACCCGCTAAGTTGAAGGTAGAAACGAACTTAAAGGGTTGCATGAAAATTTTAATGATTATAGTTCCGTAAATATAATTACGGTTGCAAATCATATTTTGTTCAACTTACAACCTGACACTGACCTGAAATTGAAAACCGCAAGAAAATTTCAATTTCGCGGGTTAACCTGGCTTAGGTGAAGTTTAATGTGACGACCAGTTTAGTGTTATTATTAAAGTTTATTCATCGTCTCGCAAATAATTGAGTGATGCAAATGGCCCTTAGAATTGCAGAATATTGTTTTGGCTAGTCGCATCTTTCTTTTGGTTGCTATGAAATTATTTACTTTCCTTACTTAATTCTGACACACTCTCTATGTTTTTACCTAATAGGTACCTTGACCACCCCATAAAAAGAGCATTTCCAAAACCAACGGAAGTCATGTTCGCGTGTGCATAAATCTGCGGAGCGGCGCTCGACGGCGAGACAATTAAGAGAGCGCAGAGCACACTCTTAATTGTGCTACTGAACAGAATTACGTGGGTTTTAATAGACACTGTGTTGCTTTTTGTGAATCCGAAACTCTTTCCGCAAAAGAGTTATGATTTCCCCCAAAAATAGCATTAATGAAAAAGAAAGCTTCGTGAAAACAATATTCGCTATTTATCTACTTATTGTGTATTTTTCTGGAAAGGTATTTAAAATAAATGCTACCTATGCTAAAGTTAACAAAAAAAAATAAAAGTCAAAAGACGTGGAGGCTGTGATCAACTAAATTGCCTCTAGAAATTGCTGCAAAAACGATCAACATTAATTACCTAGAAACCATTCACTTAATGAACGAGGGTTCCAGCAAGTATTTACTAACCCGCATCTCCTGCACATCTATAAGCATCCTAAACGGCCATATCATTGTATCTTGACTTGGCTCGCGTGGTTCAGGACATGCGGGATGTGGAAGTCAGCGATCATTGTGTCGATAGTCATAACAGCCAACGGCTTAGTAGCCAAGGCCTCGACCAACACCTGAGGAGGCTCTCGATGGGCAGCTGGATCAAGGGCTTGATTCAGTAACCGAGACTTCTGGACACGGCTCGCATTTTTAGGTGGTTCCTCTCTCTAGAGTCCTGACCGCCGGCGCCGGTAGCTTGGACCCTGTTCCCGTACTGTTGGGCTACTTGTAAGCTATTCATTGTAAGTTAAGATCAGTACTGATACCAAAATCACCATCACCTACAAACGGGTTAATTATAGCACTGTATTAATCCGCTCTACATTATCCATCTTATATCCTACATATAATATTATAAATGTGAAAGTTTGTGAGGACGGATGGATGGATGTTTTTTTTAATCTTTCACGCAAAAACTACTAAACGAATTTTGATGAAATTTGGCACAAAGACAGTTTATATCCTGGCATTCCCGCGGGATAATTTCCGACATCCACGAGGGTAGCCGCTGGCAAAAGCTAGTGTATCATAATAGTGCGTACCTACATACATCAATAGCTCCCCTAAACCTATATACACTCCTAACATTCCACCACACGTACATACATCCACAAAACTACATACATATACATAATCTTCACCGCACTATGAATGTATAGGTGAACACCATCGGCATGTACAGGGAGACCGCAAGTCAATCACAGCTCGCGGTCACATACATAACGTTATCACTACGCTAAGTACATTGATATGATTACGCGATTACATATCAATCTGTCTGTGGTGTTCTGTGTATGTCATCTGCATACTAATTTTGTAGTGCAATGGTAATTGAGTTTCATTTTGATGGATCTACGAATGGTTATGACCATTTTGTTAATTACACTGGTTTGTTAGTTTAGCGTTTAGCCTTTCCCCGACTGTGTTCCAGTCAAACCAGATGCAGCTGAATACCAGTATTTTACATGGACCGACTGCCTATCTGACCTCCTCACCCCAGTTGCTGGGTAATACGATACCCGTTGGTAAGACTGGATGTCAGACTTCCAGGCTTCTAACGACCCCGTATCGACTGTCAAAGATTTACGAATGACAGCTGGGACTAACAGCATATCGTACTTTCCGAAACACGAAGCGGACTTGGTTTGTAAAGATGGTCACCCATCCACGAACGAAACGCGGCATACGTAGCTTAACCTGATCGATCCACCCGTGTGGTTGCTATTATTTAGCCACTAGCCCCTTTTCTGGCTGGCCATAATAATAAGCCTTAAAAACATGATTGGAAAAAAGTGGGTACCTACACCTTTCTGCCCTTCTAGAGAACACAAGCATGATTTTATGGTTATTTCAAACAAGCATCATATTTTTTTTTATGCATTAAAATCTCAATCTGAAACCATCGCATCGGTCACAATCGTATGTTAAACTAAGAATTAAATTTTATAAATTATAGCTTTGAATCACATCATCCTAAGGCATAAACCTTATCTAAAGTATTCTAAAGCCGCTGCATTCACAGCTGAATTCGATCAAGGCTTTGTCCCTCGAACTAATCCTTAATAAAAACACCTTCACAATAATCGACAGTTTAAAACAGCAACAGATATTATACCACCCTCTCACCCAATTAGCATAGCTCCGAGCTAACTCTGATAAATTAACTATAACACTTCATTACTACGCCACCCACCCTTGAACAAAAATGTTGTCGACCCCCCGACCCCCTATAACCCTCTGCGACCCCGTAGCAGCCACCGTGTGACATAGCACATATTGCGTGCGGGGTTGATTACGGGGATTTTGGTGCTAAGTATGTTTTGAATGTATTATTGTTACATTGTAAGAACAGTTCGTTGCAAAGGAGTTTACAAGTTTCGATCTAGAAAAGGCATGAAAAGATCCGATGTAAATACACTTAGGTATATTAAGGCTGGATTCACTTTGAGTAAGTGTTTAAGGGAAAACTTTTTCAATACTTGCTAGAAATAGATACGCTTAGCTGAGTTTGAAATGACAAAAATCAAAGGTCACACCATCGTCATCTTTTTGATAATTTAATTCCTTTACGTTAATTACGTATGCCAACTGTTATTGTTAACTCAGTCACCACAAAATAGCTGAAATAATATCTACAAACTCTAAAATATAGGCATAACAATTAAGGGTTTTCCGGAATCGAGGTTCAAACGAGAACTTCAAACTTTTTACACCAACAAAATACCGGATAAAAAATATGGCAAGGCCATAAAAAATACTGTCAACCAATAAATCAATGGACAAACATAAATTTGTCCATCAGAATGCCTGCTCATCACTTTTGGAGGACCCCTGACTGCGGTGTGTAGCGCACGTGCGTTATCTACCCGCCATCACCCCGGGCCCCGCGGCAAGAGAGGCCCCCGCAATTTAGGGGCCCTTAATAACAAGGGACTTTCAAATAATGAATTGGGTGTCGAGATTCTTTTTGTTCAGAATTAAGGCTTGTGATATTGTGTGAATTGCTTGATTGGTTTGTGAATTGTGAATCATTATTTTACTTTGTTACTTATAAGTGCGAGAGACGTAAGTTTCCTTGGTTCGTTTTTCAGAATAAATGTAGCAACAATTTTAAATAGATCCGCTACAGATGCCTAAATATCTGAAAAGAAGGTTTTTTTTATCTTGGAATATTAAAATGCTTTCAGAGCTACTCCCAAAGCACGTAGTTACGGGAGTTTCCTACATTGTATCACCTACGGACATTGACTAGTTCAGGGCCTGAACTAAGAATTAATTATGAATGACAACACGATATGACAGCTGTCCCAACTCCCGATGTGTCTTTGCCCGTACGAAAAAGTGATTTATTAATCGGGTGTAGGGTTTACTTTGCAGTTTCGAACTACTTTCGGACGGGCCCATATACGAAATTACCGAAAATACGGGGCCGTCCCTGATGCTTGATAGACGAATAGGCAGTTATATTCTGCAAGATTGATTTATGGTAATGCATCAGTTAGCGTGTGCATGATATGTCTTCGTCGACGACAGAAGACGAGATGTCGTTGTCCAGCGGCGAGATGTGTGGACGACATTGTTGCCATCGCGGGCAAAACCTGGATAAGGCTGGCACACGAGTGTGGGGCTTGGCACAAGGAAAGAGAGGCCAATGCCCAGCAGTGGGCGATGTCGTGCTATGGATGATGATGGTGAGATTAACAACTCAATGTTATTTTCTTCAAAAGCAATAAAATACACATTTATCGAAAAAAATAAAGCATTTTTCTTTATACTAACCACATAAACATCTATCACGCTATAAAACCGCAATTTCGCATAAAAACTATACAATCACACAATTTCCGTTGGATACATCCCAATATTAATGTTTAAAGAGCTTTTTAAATTATCATTTATTAAAGTTTCACCGCTCGTTCGGGCGTCATCAAAGCAATTCAAAACCGTATTTCTGAATTTTTAAAGTTGATATTTGTGTAATAAATCACGCTATAAACTTTGTAACACGAACTTGGAAATGGTGAGTGTGACGTCATATAAGGGTGGTGGTACAGTGCCGGTTGAAAAACCGATGTGGACAAGCGATTTTAAAATATATGATCTGACAAGTTAATTAGTAAAACGTTCAAGTAGATTAGAAAAGGGAACATCTTTTCTTTTGGTAACTTGGATAGTATTTGGCTGCTGAATAAAATTCTTCCCCAGATAATATAAACCTGACTATCATCCTCATCTGACTATAATCCTGACTGCTTCGTTGGTCCAATGGTCGCAAACGCTACTGCTGAATTCAGCACCTCATGGTCCTGAAATCAATTCCCGGGTCGGGAAAAGTGCTTTTGAATTTCCATCTGAAATTTCTCAGTAGCCCGTATAGTATCGCGGAGTCTGGATTTATTCTCGGTTGATGGAATTAGGCACCGTAGGCTCGCCTTCTAGGCAATAGGCTCGTCCTCTATGTACACGAGAGACTCCTCACATGAGGCTTAAGGGAATCTAATCGCGGGGTCGAACTCACTAGTGGGCCTGACTAAAAAGCACGCTGTCTCACCAGGCACGGTGTCCGACAGAGGTAGTATCAGTGATGAGCAGTTACAGCCACACTCAGAAAGCCACATTAAATTAGTCCTAATGAGTACTTAACTAATTAGCATTAAATCTGTTAATCAATGGTACATCCCAGAGACATAATTTAAGCGTCCATTAGCAAATGACAGATTTAAGTATCCGTAGGGCGAAGCATCTCCAAATCGTCATATCGATATCATGTCGATAAAGCCTTGGTGTAGCCATATTTAAAAACAGTTGATATTAAACAACAAAAAAGTTTATATAAACACGTTGAAAACTATTATTCGTAGTAATATAAGTGATAATCAGTTCTTTAACTGTAATTTTTGACTAAAATACAAAGCGAAACAATTATTTTTATTTAAATAAGTTAAAGCGTTTGCCACCTTTTTGGTATGGCATCATTGCCATCTGCCAATGTCAAATCAGGGAATATTTTATTATTGTTTTGTTTTCGTTTGTGTTTCATTCACCAGGCGAGAACGTTTTGTGTTGTGAATTTTAAATTATATATACGTGATAATTAAGATCTTGGGAAAAAATTGGCACCTACCATTTAGTACCTGAGCATTTTAGAAAGTATCCAGATGTTCACAGCAACTCGGGATTTTTTGGTATTTGTTTATTGCTTGAGCCTAGTAATAGAATTAATTGTTTAATTATTTCCGTAATGTTTTGTTATTAACGTGCACGAAGATCTTTGTCGGCGCCTATTGATAAATATATTGGTGGTCCCTTTTAGTTCTTTATTAATACTTTTAATAGTTTGTAATAACAGTTTCTGCAGGTATTGTTATCGGCACAAGATGTGTTTCTATAGATTTCAAATAAACAACAACCGACCCAAAACATCTGTTGAAAAACCGTCATCCTAACACTTTCGACACTTTTTGGTGAAACATAAAATAAAAGTATTATTATTTGATTAATATATGCATTTTTATTTATAAAGGAAACAATATTTAAGTAAAAAACCTTTCAACCAAGGCTTGTCGCACTGTAAAACCATTACTGTAAAACCATTCTTGAATAGAGTATTTAGTAAAGGGATCAGAATAATCTCGAAAATACCGCCTTGGTCCTACTTCTCTATATCTTCTGGCATAGTCCACAAACTCAATGAAGTCGCTAAATCAGTCATTATTGCTTTTAAATAAATGCAAAAGCGAATTCACTGGTAAAAATAAAAATATAACCTCAATCGTAACTGTAAAAATCAATCATTAACAAGTTAAGTAAAGGTCTTGCTGTACTTAACTTTAATTTTCATTAAGGGCCACTAATGAATCGTTAACTGACTCTGGGAGTGAACTTTTTTTAATTTTTACTAAGTAGCACCCTAAGTAACCGTTAGGGGTCTCTGAGTGGGGCTGTTAGACGGTAGTCTACACGCACAACGTTATTGAGAGAGATGCAGGATCATTTATAGTAAGACTGGCGCGTAAAAAGTTAAGAAGAGTCCTTCGGAAGATCGGGTTTTATTAAAAATCCACTGTATAAATCAATTACCAAGAAATTATATTGAACTTTTAGATATTTGAGCTTTGTCAGTACTGACTTGGTTTTGGAGATTTAACACTTCTTTTATTACCTAAACACGCCCAAAGTTAGGTTACTTTAGCAAGAAAAACTAATCTTTGTTGGCTCCTAACTTTTTAATGGATTTTTATTTTAGTATTCTGTTTTCGTACAGACAATATTAATAATGAGACAAAACCATACCATTCATTTATGATGTACAGTGTCGAACAGTGGAGTAATACACTCCCGAAGTTTGTATGGAAAAAATGTCGACTAGATTCACCTTAAACATAACTGGCGAAATATGACCTCTACCTGACCCCGTTGGGTTAGGTACAGGTGTTCCTATACGATATGATAGGAAGAATACAGACGTGATGTTATAAAATAATCCTGTATTAAATAAAGAAACTGAAATACTTATAGGTAATTTAAAAGAACAATGAACAATCAAACATGTTTACAAAATACAAAACCTACAGTGCCCCTAATAGGAACAAGCATTTTCTCGGAAAACCATAGGTACCTACACATCTCGGAAAACAAAGTAGATCAAATAAATAAACAAACATCTTACTAATGAAACAACAGACACGCGGACTACTCACTAATCTATCTTCAACACATAAAAATAACGACAAAAACTGTTCGAAACGAATGTTATGAAAGTTTTAGTTTCCGTAGAAGTCGGTCAATTTGTCTACTACGTGGAATTGTTGATGTTGATACACGGAACACTGGGCGTCAGACATCGAACTGATTACTTGTGATTGAAAATACGTATACTGTGCTTAGGATTGTATGGCAGAGGGAGCCAGGCTATGGCTGAGTGAGATTTTTATGTTTGTACGTTTTATTACTTGAAATATTGTAGTGGTTAATTGACTGGCTTGAATTCAAATACTTACAAGCAGGTACAGTTTCAATCAATTCAAATGGTTTAATAATTTTGTACAATAATAAAATATTAGTAACATGTTTACCAACAGTCATCATTTTGTGAAGCGAACTACTTGAAACAAAAAAGACAATTTTGAGGAGTCTTAATATTCAGGCATACATAGCTATAGAACCAGATGGAAGATTTCTTTCCAATTCGTCATACTGTCCCATTAGTTATACTAGGAACTAAGCGTGAAGAAGTCCAATTTATCAGGAGGTAGTTGTAAAAGAGTTTTATCTGAAACGTTTATTTTATTAATTGCCAAATAGAATCATATAAAAAATATAAACACGTTTTTCTGAATAAAATACTTTTCTGACATTTAACTAATGGCACTAGGTACGATGACCCATCGCCCACTAAATAAATCGATACGCTCCAATTTACTCAATTCCTTGAAATAAAAACAACAACTTCCGATTAGCTATCTGGTATAATTTATCGCATTCAACAAGGAATTCAATAAAAATGAAAACACGAATTTACACCGGTTGAAATCTGGAGCATCGCATAGCTTTCACTTTGCCACGTCCTACATACGTCACATCGAATGGACTTAACTATGCCGTCTAAAATTCCTGTAAAGTCATTTTTCAGCGCGGAACATAACGTTGGCTGTCGTCGAGCCATGTAGTTGCCGATTAAAAAATAAAACTTCAGAGAATCGCGCTATATTTGACATATCTTGCAGAGGATAAGTTGCTTTAGTATTTAGATCAACGTTGCATTTTGATGTTTGTATTAATCTTAACTGTTTAGAAGAATTAGTAGCTGTTTTGAATTTAATGGAAGAGTTAATTTTTTGGGTGAATTTATTAATCCGTTTTGACACTTGAAGTTTTATATGTTCGTAGATTTTTTAATGTAAATAAAATGCTTAAATGACTTGATAAACTGGTGTTTTAGAAAAATACTTTTCTGTAAAAGGCAGTTGTTTGAAATCTATTTTTTTTAACGTTGTGGCATTTAAATATTTTGCATCTCTACATAGCACACGTTGCGTAGATCTGCTATAAAACGGCCTAACCTAGTAACCTACCCAACCTACCTAATAACAATATTTTACCAAAAGTATTTTCGACCCCAATTAAAAAATAAACATAACCGGCGAAATGTGAGTGTACCTGCTACAGGTACACCTCTGCCTGACCCTTCGGGGAACAAGGCGTGATGTTATCTTGTGTGTTTCTTTTTAATCTGTAACATTTTTCTAAGAAAACCACAGCGAGGTATATCGTAGCAACGGTAGATTTTTCCGATTAATCTTTGATTACATTTTCCACGAACTGTTTCGCTTGGCTTATAAATGATGAATTTAATCCACTGTGGCTTGATGGAAATACAATAAATAAAAGACTAACGATATTGTGGAATTGTCTCACTTATTGTCAGAAATGTCTTATTATTTATCTCTCATTTGTAAGGTAGTTAATTGGCTGTAACTTGGGAAGGATAATTCGTGATACATAAGTAATAATAATGGTGTAGGCCACTATTATGGTAATAAATATCCTTCGTCCGCTGAAATATTTGCAGAAAATCGTAACTTTGCAGATACATATTACGTACAATAATATTATAAACTTACTTTTGCAAAGGTCTAGAACTCTAGTCTGATTTATTGTAGAGTGATTTATTAATAGAGTTATGTGATTCCTGACATGCGTCACAACCATTTATTGAGCAATTTTAATAGCTGGTCGAGTAGCATAATCCCACTGCTGGGACACAGTCCTCCTCTCTTGTACAGGGAGTCGGCTGTAGTCCACCACGCCGCGCGCCGCCCCAGTGCGGGTTGGTACCTAGATGTCTTCGATTTTTTAGTTCCAGGACATGCCAGTTTCCTCACGATATTTTCCTTTACTGTTTTGAGAGCAATGCTGATGAAATTATTCACACAAAGTAAACGCCTGTCTGGGTTCGAAGTTTCGAACCCACGACCTACAATTCGTAAGTCGTGGCCGGTATATCTGGTTCAGCACTGTTAATCGATTGAGTCACATAAATAACTACCTTATATTAAACACGAGGCCTCAGCTGAAGACCACACAACCAAACTATTTTATGTCGTGTCACATAAAATTTTAATAAATTCCTCGATCCGGAAAAAACAAATTATCGAAGACGTTCGACTGTATTTTAATTCAGATGTATGTTTTTAATTTTAGCTGAATTGATTTCTGAGAACGTTATAACGGTCGGTGGATGGCAAATGCGCGAGATCAAACCGCGCGGCATATCCGTCGTGCGGCCAGCGCGCGCGCAGCGATGCTCCGATCGAGCGGTAGGGCTGGCAATGTTGCTCTAAGACAGAATTATTAAATTAAATGGGAATTATACAATGTTAGAACAATATTCAAGTTATAACACTCATATAGGGACACAGATCTAAGCTACCGGTCCCGGCATTAAGGTTTCCAAAATTCACTTCATGCTCTGGCAGGAGTACCTACCTACTGCTTATTCGTTTTACTTATCTGACTTCAGAGGAAGAGCCTTATTTTACAAAAGGGCGCTTTTCTGCGACTACCTGGCATGTGTTTTAACTGAGACATTTTGTATTTATCCCTAGCAAAAAATTATCAAAGACAATTAATACCGTGAATGTGTACCTAAAGTAGCCCGTCAGTGGACACCCAATAAATACCATAAGAATATAAATTCAATCCTTTCACAATGTTGCAACCCTACCTACTCAATGTAACCTGATGACGGGAAGCGCACAATTAACGAGACGGGTGCGCCCGCGCAACGTTATGAGATCTGCTTCTGTGCTGGAGGATGTGTCCTGAGCTCATTATGCGTAAGAGGAATCACAAGTGATATCCGTCCAAGACGCGACTGGAAATGTCACAGGACTTGTGGTCTGATGTAGATTTTAAGAGTTCTGGTGAAGAACTGAAGAATCTTGGCGGAAACCGATTCAGATAACAATGTGACGTTTATGAGGACGGTCCATGAGTAGATATCCAACGCAGTCAGGCGCAGATGATGGGGAAAACATTAAATGTAAAGTGGTTTAAATAGGTAGCAGACAAAATGAAGAATAAAACTTATCTAACAAAAACGCAGAGTTACAAGTACTATATGATTCATACTGGGTTAAAGAGTCTTCAAATAGTTAACATTTAAAAATGTTTTCTTTCTAAAATACTCGATCATCTTTGTACTGTCGGCTTCTAATCCAATACCTTCATCCTACTTGTTAATCTTGTCACAGCTGATTCTTAACCCAACTTCAGATGCTGACAATTCAAAAATAGCTCTCAGTAATCAATAGAGATCCGACAATTCGCTACACAACAATTATTCTCGATTGTACCCGTAGCCCGGTGGGAGCTGGGGTCGGCTAATTAACCCCGACTGTACCCGAAGGAGCCGGCAGAGCCCGATCGCACCCGACGAGGGTCCGAGGGTTATGATCGCTATGATTATCTTGTTTTAAGGGTACAGTAATTAAAGGTGGGCAGCTATATTGGTATTATAAAGAGGGATTTTGCTAAGGAACTCAAAAAGTGGTGACCCGGTTTTTTCCTCAGAGTACAGCCACAATATAAAGATGGAGTACAGTAAATGTCACAGAAGCAAGCGTGATTAATAATAAAAAATACTACGTCTGAAAGAACAAATAATAAAGCAAGAGACTGAAAGTTGGAAAGTTCAAAGATCACAGCTATTAGTATGCAAAGGTAAACATTAGTTAGGCTTCAAATCATTAATTAGTAAGCAATCCACATCTAAAGACTCATCAGATTTGAACTTTAAATCCAATTCAAATTCCATTAACACTAACATAATTACAATCACCTACGCCAACGACACTTGTAAAGTTCAAGCCACAATTCGATCCACCTACTTAGACAACAGCACACACACACACAAACGCTCTAACAACATCACCACGGTCTATTTAAAATAGACACTTACTAAACCAAACGCAGAACCATTCAGGAACATCAAACAGCAATAATTGCAAAGACATACGGAACCGAAATAGCCGCGATGAATCAGGGTTCTCTGCGGCAATCAAACGCATTAGGCGGACATGGAGCTCTGAAACCTATGATGTCGCATCTGAGCGGAGCCAAATTGCTCACTCCATAACACGGTGTTAAATGCGAGGCTGTAAATCGTAGCTCTATGTCGGATAGTTTCAATGTTAAGGGGAGGAGTTGAGCTGAAAGTATTTCCGATACAATTGTTTTATTTCTGTAACTCTTAGGTATAAACACACTCTTTTACACGTCAATCAGTTTAAAAAGTAGATGAGGTCGGCGTTTCCTATCTGAGTACTCTGAGAAGGAAGGCCCGAACAAACTTAGAGGTCACAATCTCTTAAAGACCAGACATAGTCCTGGTTAGATCATGTGAAGACGATGTAGATTAATGTGTGAAATTGTCTATTGAGGAAAGCACCACACAGATTGAGTGTACCTGTCCAGTCAGTGCACGCATTTGTCAGTAATGGTGCAACTCAACTCAGGATAAAATGACAAGCTTTTCTAATACAGCAAGATGAAAACTTAAATGAATGCGACCAATTCTCAAATGAGTTGCGTATGCCTTATAGTTATTATATTATCTACAGTCTACATAGTCATTGCAATGATGTATTTCTTTTGATTATCTACTATAATATCGTCTAAATAGGTTGTAGAAAACGTGACTAGCCCAGTGGTAACGGCGGCGACTTACGAGCGACTTAAGAAACCGGCATGATCAGGAAACAAAAATTCGAAGACACGTGACATCAAACAACCCGAACCAGGACCGCGTGCTGGATTACGGCCCACTCCCTCTCACATAGAAGAGCCCTGTGTCTCAGCAGTGGAACATTACAGGCTGATTATGATGAGGTTATTGAACTTCAATATCTAAAAACCACGATGATACAAAACAATTAGAGATCACAAAAATAAGTAGGTATCACAATACGGCCATCTATTTAATCAAATAATATAATCCGCAGTAACTAGGTATGTGCGTATTTTCATGAGTAGCCGAAATGCCCTGTAATTGATAATATCCCGAGACAGAATCAACCCAAACCGTTCAGCGTCTACCTACAAATTACAGGCAGCTCTGCGGTGCCCTGTTATTAAGCGGCTAATAGGAAGCCTAGCTCGTGAATATGGATGAGTTTGGAGCGAGCTGGTAATTGTCTACAGGCACACAGACGACGGACGACGTTCTGATACAACTATAGATGATCAGACTTGGGCCAAACGTAAGTTGGAAGGTTTGCTACAGTTTAAGCTTTGTATGTCGACGGAGGAGATTTTTTGGTTTCATTATGTAGGCAAGTGATTTCAGGGAAGATATGCAGCAATTGTGACTGATGAATATATATTTTTTTATTCTTGTTGGTATTTATTTTCGAGCTTTATTATAACATAACACAACATCACGCCTTGTTTCCCCTAAGGGTTGGGAAATGGTGTACCTTACACCCACATCTCGCCAGTTATGTTTAAGTCCCTCGTAATAGGGGGCGATCCTATTGCCATCAGCCGGGTACAAATCTAGCCTCCGTTCTGCTACTTAGAAATTCCAGATGGAAAACCCCAATAACACTTTGCCCGACCTGGGAATCAAACCCAGGATCATACTCAACAGTAGCGCTTGCCACCACTACACCAACGACGCTACAGGAAAACTGACGACGAGATTCATATCAATCTTAAGATTTGTGTAAAGTCCCAATAAAAATTGAAGTGCACCAAAAGAAAATAAAGAAAAACCCCAACAGTCGTCTCCTTAACCGCCATTTTCGAACATCGCCGTATTATTGTCGCGTACGTCATACACCGACGTGTACACCACGCTTTGATCTACTACATAAACGACATCCACTCTTATCAACCACGCAATAAAGATCACAATCCAATGCAACACAATTTATAGACTGGGCTCTATCATTACCATTTTAGCTAAGTTTTTCTTGTTGGGTTTCAGACTTTGTGCGGTTGAACTAAGGTTGGTTTTCGTTTGGGTTGGTGTGCAGACGAGCAATACCGAGTGTGTTTGACACACGTATAATTGGCGAGAAATGGGCCGCACTCCCTTTATAAACTGTTGCTTAAAGGTTTCACTACATTAAGGCGTAACACGTGGAACATTTGAGTGAGGATTTTTGTTTTACTCTCCTTATGCAATGGTTGTTGCATTGTTGCTGGGTTAAAAGAGATAGAATTATATTTCGAGGATCAGATTTTTGTCCTTTTTTAAAAGCAAAGCATTTATTAGCCACTTTGGTTTGCACTCTACTACATTATTATGCTGAATAACAAACACTAAATGTTAAAAAGTCGGCCTATCGAGATTTGTTTCGAAATCGATTTTACTAAGTAATCAAGTAAGGACATAATGATAATTTCTTTTCAAGTTCAAAACAATAAAGTCATCAGTTTTATGAAATACTAGCTTATGCCAGCAAAGTCGCCCGCGTGGAGATCGGAAATTATCCTAAGTAAACTTACTACCAGAATAAAAAGTCTCCTATATGTTAATCCAGGTTAAAGTTTATACTCGTAGGAGACTTTTGTGTGCCTTTCATCCAAATCTGGTTTCAATTCAGTCGGTTTTGCGTGACTGAGTAACAAACATCCAAACATACAAACTTTCACATTTATAAAATTAGTAGGATTAACATTCTGTAGATAGTTTGCAATCACCTTTCAGTTTTCGAGAAATTATTGGGGCTTTTTTATAAAAAGTGAATTGCAGTCACGTGTTTTTTTTTTGTAAACTAATAGAAAAACATATATATCTAGTATTTTACTTAAGTCATACATAGACTATTCAATCCAAGGATCCTATCATAACCGTTTATTTACGCAACCCCCTCAGTGCGCACAGAGCCTTACGCTACCAATTTAGCTATTTGGATCAAATAACCGATTCGCAAGGAATCTGATCGTCCCTGATTATGAACTTACCCTCGTTTTGGCCATTCGTTAGCACGCTTTAATATTAATTGCTTAAATATTGTATTTCACTCTCTCTTTAGAGTTAAGTGGTAGTGAGAAAGAGATAGAGAATGGATTCGGGTATTTGGGGTGAATGATGAAAGATTAGTGATGTCGGAGGATTATTATTAATGGTGGTAGATAAATTGTAAAAATAGCAGTTTTTGGGTTTAATGAAGGGGGTGGACTGTAGGCGGTCAGGGTATTACTCGATCGTTCTTTTTAGACAAAATTGGAATATATTCATAAACGTTGATTAAAGTTAAGAGATGTTTAAACGTCAAAAATGTATGGTTAAACAGTCGCTCTTTAAGCAACGTTTGTAAAGCAGGGGGCTTATGTTTAAGAAATAACAGTAATGTACTCACATACATAACATCACGCCTTGTTTCCCAGAAGAGTTGGGCTGAGGTGTACATACAGTACACCCACATTTCGCCAGTTATGTTTAAGTCCATGTAATAGGGGACGAGCCTTTTGCCATCAACCGGGCACAAATACAGAGTCCAGTCTGCTACTGAGTCATTCCACATAGAAAACGCCAATAACACTGCCAGACCCGGGAATCGAACTCAGGACCTTATGCTCAACAGTGGTGGTAGCGACCATGAACCCACGACTGTGACCACTACACCAACGAGGCAGTCACACAGTGGTTACTCGCATAAAGATTTTAAAATTTCGGGTCGGAATTTTGAATGTATCCTGTTAAATTACTTTTACTTTTCGAGTTTTCTTTACAAATGCTGAGGAAAAGTATGCATAGATAATTGAACCGCTTCTAGAGAATACAATCCCCAGATCCTGAATCCCGGCCGTTTTCTGTCCCCGAAAATCCCGAGACTGTGCTTGGCTAATCTCGGGATTGCCACAAACAGGTGTGGTTTCAAAATGATCTCGCACGAGAACACAAACCATAGTTAACACAAGATGAAAACAAAAGAAGATCCGCAAAGTAGTAGTGTAGGTACTTATTTCAAAAGTTCGCTAGTGCAAAAATTTAACAGTAAGTACTTCATAAATATGTGAAAATTGACCATGGATAGAGTTGTCACTTCTTTTGTAAAACGAGGTGGAATAGTCTTTTAACAATGCTGAAGCGATTTTATCTTTTTGAAATTCTAAATAGATTTTTCGTTTTGTCTTTTTTATTTCTTAATAAAAGTATAGTTTTCTTTTTTCTTTTTTGTTACTTATTAATTATATTGTGTTTTGTGCTTGTCAAATACGTTTAAAACCATTTTTAAGAAATTACTTAAGTTTTTTTTTTATTTGAGCCCAATTAGAAACCACATAGTCTAATCCCGGGATACTTCCGGGATCCCGGGATTACGCTTAAAAAAAATCCGTAATCCCGGGATTGAATAACAGGGTTGGGATTGTATTCTCTAACTGCTTCACAAATGTAAGCCAATAAATCATAGACGGATACACTATTGTCATTATTTGCTATTGCTATAATCGTGGTTCATAATTCCATCACACGTAATCCATTGAACCTGAATTGCAGTGATCTAACTTGTGGCAAAATAAAGTAATTGTGACTAAAATTGTCTAGGGATGTGACATCAAAATAATTTTATTTGTATCAATAAAAAACTTGGTTATTGTTCGTAACATTACTTCAAAACTAAACTGGGCAGTAAAAATACCACCCAAGTTATAAATGACAGTATATTAACCTCTCAATTGACCGCATACCACATTCATAAACTTCATAAACCGATCCATATAATTTGTTCACAAAACATCCACAAAAACAAACACTTTGGCGTAACTCATCGCTCCATTGAATCTCAAATCGACTCAAGCACATTACATTATTACTGATACATAACCGACCTAACAAAACCTCTTCCCCCCTTTTAAAATCTTTAAACTCTTGAGAAGAAAGGGGGGAATGTTCGAAAGAGCAGGGATCAAAATATAATGGTCGTTTTAACATTCAGAATATAGTCAGCCGTAAACAATTGCCCAAGAACTGACAGTTTTATTTGAAGCACTTTATGACGTCGCCCGCTGCTTATTAAAGGACCAATTTAAACCATTATAGTGTTCATAAAAGCGTACATCATCCTGTTTTGTTGTTGTCTCGCTTGCACGCGTGTTAAAGGGGTATTTTTTGTCCCCTTTTAAGATGCTGAGAATGGTTTACGAGATTTTGAAGTCAAGAGTACCTATTTTTGAAATTGGTAGGGATTGATGGCCGTTTACAAAGTCATTATCGATATCTGATTAAAATCTTATAACAGTATCAAAATTTTGACCCACCTGTTACTAACTTACAAAGTAGAGCTTGAAATATTTACGTAGACAACAAAACGGACAAAAACCCATTAAGAAATATGTGAGTCAAACGTGGTTGAAAGCATGTCTAATAAAAATAATGCAATTTTTTACTATATTATTGCAGAGATAAAAGTAATAAAATCTAAATCAAAATATTTTATTTCACATAAGCCTGCATGGGCACTTATGAAACGTCAGAAGCTAGGTGCACGGTTCCAATTTGTCGTTTAATAATAAGTGATATTTACTTACTATCACTGATTCATTGATAAATTGATAATAACTGTTAAAATTAGGATTATCAGTAACATTGAATCATATATTTTACAATTCTGCGATAAAATAATGACTTTACATTACCTCGTATTGTCAAGGCAGATAGCAATCTTAAAATTATCGTGTGGTGATCGATCCTTAATTCTTCATGTATTCAAGATTATTTATAAATCATGATTAAGACATGGTGAAACTATCTCATCCGTTAACATCTTCCAAATAAAATAAAACTTCACATCAACATTCCAACAAAATCAACTTAATATCTTCGAATACAAGATTCTCTACAAATATCTAAATAATTCAATCAATCAGCCGTCTCTTACCGTAAACATCGATAAATCGTGTTTCGCACATCACTATCTGCCATCGACCACCTATATCTTTACCTACAACCATCGAAATACCATTTGAAATTAAACCTTATTCCGTTGTGATAAGGAATGCTACTTATTTTGTGGTGTGTCATGTTAAGGTGGTGGTTTTATAAGTGGTTGATGAATGTTCGTGGTGATTTTATTTGATTGTTTATTCGTTTGATTTGTACCTACCCTCCTCTTGGCTGTAAAGCTAGGAGCACATTCCTGCAAGCTTTAAGTGCGGACATTCTAGTGTATTGTTAAAGATTGAGATGGTACACACTGTGTTTATTTGCGTGATAGTAAAATGGGGAATTTGTCAGCTGTACGCTATATAATTTTATAATTGTCTGCTCTCCTTAGTTCTACAAATCTCCTTACTGTCTATGTTGAGAGCCTGGTTTCTATATATTTATCATAATTACTGTAGAGCGTCACTGAGACTATGATTCTAATCTGTCTATCCTTGGTTTTACACTAAAGAAAGCACCCTAATTGCGTAATCAAGATCTGAATAATTTCGAAGGATATTGCTAATAATTCATTGCTTCATAAGTTCGAACATTTTATCTGCTCAACAAAGTAAATAACGCAATGAATGTTGTAGCACTACTAAGATGGAATCCATACTTACTGTTAGTGTGCTAAGCACTTACCGCTGCATGAAATTATTTCCAAATGTTGTAGCTTAAGTCAAAAGCAATTAAAAGTAAAATGAAAGAATCAGCAACTTGAAGAAAAACATTCATAATTTGGCTACTTTTCGTTTTTCCAAGATTTATTGCAGAGATCCGCAACATTTGGAGTTTGGAGTTTTGGACGATCCAGAGGTGACCTCCACCTACTTCTTTGTTCAGTTAGTTATAAAGTGTACGTGCCGGTGTTCTAAATTACAATAACTTAGTTGCATAAAAAGCAATGTAAGTTATATTGTAATTGTTTCTTATCGCTCGGTTCCCAGTCTTCTTGTTTTATTGTTCCGAGAACAGAACCTGATACCAACTGCAAGTATAAACAAAATGTAACAAGTTGTCATACATTTAATCCTTTGTTTATTAGCTTAGGTATATTTTATAGCTTATAAAATGTTTATTCAATCACCTTTGCTGCCACAAGGTGTACAGGCTGGCTGTGGCAGGGACATCGGCGTGCAAACTGTTACCATGAAACATGAATACAGCACATGGTCTACCCTAACGTAGAAATTGTTTGCCGGTTATTTAAAAAATATCTGCTGTTTCATAGAAAAGTGGAGGGTTAAAATGAATAGTGGAACATTTTTTTTATGACCGACTATTTTTTTAAATCTTGTAACGAATTTATGGCATTTCATGGTTATAGGCTGTACGTCAATGTCCCTGCCACGCGTATATCATACTTCTTTAACTTGTATTTGTTTTTGGTAAAGTTATTAGACATTCAAAAGCAGTTAATTAAGGACTAGACTACACTTCTGCCCAACCCTTTGTGGAATGCAAGCGTGATGTTATGTTTTATGTGTAGTTTAGATAATATCTGGGCCCTTTACCAAAAACTTTATAATTATAATTTACAAACCACAACAGAACCTCATCTGCCTATCCTTTTTCCAACTATGTCAGTGTGGGCTTCCAGTCTTACCGGATGCAGCTGATTACCAGTTATTTTTTTTACATGGTGCGACTGTCCATCTGACCGCCACAACGCCCCTTGGTAAGACAGGTTGTCAGACTTTCGGACTTCTGCAGAGCGACTGTTAAAGATCCACTACAGCCGGAACCAACGGCTTAACGTGCTTTCCGAGGCATGAAGGGGTATGTAAAGACGGTCACCCATCAATGGACAAACCTCGGAAAGCGTAGCTTAACCTGATCGATCGACTCATGCGGCTGTTATTAAATAATGAATTGTATGAATTTTAAGTTTTATGTATTTGTAATGTGTTATTGGGACTTGGTGCCTTGGTAAACAAATAAATAATAGTAATAATAATAATTAGGTACTTAGCCCCTCAAACCATAACAGAACATAATTATAATACTTTAAATAGCTATAAACAAGAATACATCATACCTCAACATAATTCCCTAAACACAGTAGATCATAATGACAAACAGCCTGTCAGCTCATTACGGTACGTTCCCGCTTCGCTGAAAACCATTCGGTAAAGATTATAAAATAAAATGACGACACAACAACCTATAAAGAATAGCCCAGCTAGCGCGGCCAGCCCTGGATGTTTTAATAGCATTTCTAAATGTCAACAACGGGACATGGGTAATGTGATAAGTCACGCCCCAGTGAGCTATGAACAATAAATGTTATTATCACAAAGCTTTTTATAAATAATCAAGGGTCGCTGAAGCCTTGAGCAATGAGGCCTGAGTGAGGAATTAGGCGGAAAGTTTGGAGATTCGGTGGCAAAGGCTATTTCTGCATATTCTCAGAAAATGGCCCATCTATGAATAGGTCACCTTTATGAATGTGTCGGTAAAGGCCATTAAGGTTTTAAAGGTGAATGTGCAGCCATTTTCTTGTCAATGGAGATGGGAAGGAGCTCGATATCTATTAGGTATATACATACATAATTGTATATACTATTATTAATGCTGAAGAGATTGTTTGAACGCGGTAATCTCTTGAACTTTCAGTCGGATATGAAAAAATATATTGCTTTTGATAGACAAATTTTTGAAGAAGCCATTTTACAGGCTATTTTACGTCACGCTGGGATCCTTAGGAGGAGCCAAAAAAAAGTCAGAAGGAAGCGAAAACGAAATAGTACTTAATAGTGGGGCAAGCGATGCAATGCGACGAGGTAGGGCCGGGCCGCCCGCCGGGGGAACAAAAAATTTCACGCGGACGAAGTCCCAAGCATAAGCTATAGTTTAATAATAAAATGTTCTCATACAATTTTCAAAGAGAAAAATGTCTAGAGGCTAATTGTTAGGAGGAATACATACTTTGGCGTTCCTTCTTAGAAACAATCGCTTAGGAAACCGCGTTGTTATCTTTCAGATAAGACATTTTCCACGGAAAAGTTTTATGAAAGATCTAGGACACTTAAATAAATCATCTTCATTGAACAACAGAACATCTGCCTACGGCACTTTGATATCATTACTATTTGTAGATAATAATAATATAGCCTTGAACAGATTCAGAATCAGTTTTTACTTTATTACCTAGCCGTCTAGATATTTATAACATAACAACATAGAAACTGGCATTTGGTAGAGTTGCTGTTTCACAAATTAACAATTTAACAACACAGATGTTGGTACCAAACTATAGTAGAACATAATGATTGCACACTACACAAAATGTGGTTTACCAAAGCAACATGTAGGTACCTAAGAATATCAAAGTAGTTTATTTGTGTTTTTAAGACAAAAAGTCACATTGACGAACTGCACAAAACCGAACAAAAAATATGCAACAAAGCGACTTAACATAACAACAATATTTTAACGTCTATTAAAAACTACAAACGGACCAACATCTTTTATCTGAGCAATAACAAATCATGGACATTAAGAGATCTAAATCACGTAGTAATGCCGACCGCTATAATAATAGATGGAGGATTTATATACTTGACTAAACAGAGGCTTCCCGAAATTAAATCGTTTGTTGTTTTTTGGCGTCTCTTTTGAGCACAGATGATAAATAAATTAATTATGTTTGGTTAATAGTCGGCGCGGGCGCACGAGGTGTGTTCCCAACTTGGGAAGATATGTGTGACTTATTTATTTAGTTTGAAAATGGAAGCTTGTGAAGATGAAATTAAAGACTTACAAATTTTATGTACTTATTTTTTAATTAAATTGGAAGGTGTTTTTTTCATTCAGTCAAGTGAAAGTTTACTTAAAGCACATAGTAAGTTAAGAGCTGAAAAACATTTCAAAAGCGTTTACGTTTTACCCTTTAAACAACTACCTATCGATTATCCAATTAATCTGCCTCTGTTTGAAAAATGCAGAGTACCGCAATAATAATATTCAACAAATTCTATCACTCGCTGCGAACTTGCAACTACTGCATTACATAAATATCGATCAAAACGAGAGAATATCATACATTTTTAAACAAACCGACAACAACAATTGACCAACACAGACACAACCGAATCACCAATAGGGTTGTCTCATTTCTGTGGCCTAATGAGGCGGCGGCAAATCGTTTGATACGCAACTCGCAGGGCTGTCGCGCGGCGATTAATGCTCGATCCATCAAAATTTAATAGCCGCCCGTCAGGCTCCCCTGGGTCAAAAAAGACGCCATTTTTTTAATTCCGACTTTTATTGATATTGATTTTTAAAACGTCATTTGTTTTTATTAGGTTTTTCTTAATTAGATGTCGGTCGTTTGGAGTAATATTGAGGATATTTGGGTTGTTTCAATAAATAAAAGCTTGTTTATGTAGGTACCTACTTTGTTTGATGATCGACATTTGAGTTCCATAGGGCTGTAAACTAGTGTCAAACGAGTAAAAAATAATTGCAACCATTGTCCACCATACAAAGTTAAAAAAATCCATTATTACTTATTAAAACTATTTGCTTTAAAAATTATTAATTAATTAGAAAGAAAGAAAGAATAATAGATTTATTTATCACAGTAACACGTGCATCCAAAAACGATAAGTCAACATGAAAACAAAACAGTTTATAATAACATAGTTTACATAATATCTTAATAAATTTAATTCATTCGGAATGAATTTGCTCCGTTCACTTATTTCATTCATATTCGTGTACTTACATATCTTTTGGTAAGCAGATATTCGAGAAAATTCGAGTACTCAATAAACATGCGTTTTCCAAGACAGTTTCACAGTAACTCACCAACTCTATCTAAAAGGCAATAAAGACCAAATTCGTATAAACAAAATTTTAATTCAAACAAAATTATTTGGTAGAACATCAGAAGCCAATTTCCCGTAACTTAGCAACCCTGACTCATTCGAATTACGAATCTCATTTGAATATTATTCACGCATCATCACTAAATTAAACTTTATCAGCTTTGAATAAAGTTGATTTTAAATCGGTGTGAGTATTCGTAATAAGGACTTTGTGTGTCAGCACTATTTGTAAATTGCACCTTGGCTCTGAAACATAAGGTTGTATTTCGATTGGTTGATGGCAACAGGTATTTTAAATGGTATACTTGTTTGTATGGCAAGGTTCCGTACGATTTTTATAATAATATGAAATGATGACGACTGTACCAGGGTTAGCGCTTTTCCGAATGGGAATTGTATTGTATCGAATCGATTTATTTATTTATTTATTTTATTTATTTAACCATTTATGCACACACATATAAACAGACAAGAAGAAAGGAACAGAAAAATACGTACAAAGGTAATGCTTATTTCTACAGAAATCTCTTCCAGCACACCTGCGATAGGAGAGAAGATAACAGAGATGTAGACAACGCGTGTAATAACAACAGAAGGAAAATCATAAAATTACAAATTAAACTCTAATTTAAAAATATACATACACACATAATATGAGAATATACATACATACTAATATACATACATACTTCTAAAATAAATATCACTAAAATATATATAATTATAATGTAATTTAAATCGATGTGTGTTTTATGAAGGGATTGAATATTGATATGTTAAAGTATGTTGACGTTGGGTTATTAACATTTTCAGAGAATTGTTTCAATCGTATTTGTGATTAAGCGGGTCTTCAGGGTTTGCCTATGTTAGTAGGTAGTTTATGCGGTGAAGGAAAAGCTAAAAAGTGATGCTTTATAGAAACTTTGTTGGTTAAATCGTGATCACATTGCCTTCATAAAATTATTAATTTATAAAAATTTGTGTTGAAGATCATACCTATACGCAAGTATTGTAAGCAAGTAGCTTACGCGACAAAACATATTATTATGACGTAAGTATCCTATTCACACATAATTGTTTTAAAACACCGGGTTTCACAACCAATTAATTCAATTAACCGAAATGTTAAAGCTTCCAGTTACCAACAGTAGATGTTACCAGGTACAAATCGTTTGGATTAAGATTCGTTATTTTTATAGGAAATTGACGGTCTATTTTCTAAGTTCGTCAACGAAGATACGGGCCTGTCCGAAAGAAGTTGATCCGTTAAAACAAGTGTCTAAGTGAATTTTTCGCATGAACAATAACACATTAAGAGTAAGGACAACTGTCTAATCGAGTTGTCAATCCGGCCCCAAACTAATCTTATGTCCGTACCGTAGGTGATACGGAGCAGGGAGCCTACTCTCTAACTCCGTCAACGAAGATACGGGCCAGTTCCAAACTTCTTAGTGAATCCTACAGCCAATTAATTAACTTTTTGGACGGGCAAAAACATATCGCGAGTAGGGACAGCTGTAAAATCGTGTTGTCATTCATTCTTAGTTCGGGCTCCAAACTAATCTTCTGTCCGTAAGTGATACGGAGTTGGAAACGCCCGTTACTTCGATCGAAACGACGGACTTTGGGCTTAGGGAGTAGGCCCCCAGGAATCGCCCGCAACTACGCCCGAAAAAACGGACCTCGAGCTTAGGGAATAGACCCCTTGAAATTAATATAGAAACGCATAAAGACAAACTCAGTATACCTCTCTGTGTTAAAGCCTACATTCTACAATCCTACTTTACCCTCAAAACCTAGTCATCATAATCCACGGTTTATGAATCATAAACTACGGAGCGTTGTCTCCGCGGGGTTCATGGCTGCGCGGCAATTAGTGATGTGTACCTACTTACTGAGTACCTACCTACAGACTGACAGTCGTAACGAGCGGGATTAACCGACGCAGCAGAGGAAGTAGCTGTGTTTTGTTAAGATTATTTCTTGAATTAATGGGCTTTTGGCGGCAGTTTATTAGTTAGCGTTGTCAGTTGGATTGAGTGATGATTTAATAACAAATACCTGAATACTTTTTAATATGGTTGTGTTTTTAACTCCAATCCCTAAAGGGATGTTTACAAGTAAAATGGGTAAGCTTCCAACCTTCCCTAAAATAGTACTAAGACTAACACAAGTTGCCTTTATTTTATGTATCAATTGAACATGAACCAACGTCTGCCTAAACGTCTAATCCCAGGTGAATGAAACAGACAAACGTTTCCCTAATTTCGGCAACACATACATCACCTAATTATGAACCACTTAAAGCCTAATTTGAGCACGTTGATCTGCGCAGGAGTGCCGGGGCGGGGGACTACAAAAAAGCGCCGCTTCTAACGCATGACATATGGCGTCAATGAGTTTATACAGGACGGTTTACAAAAAATATTAAGCATGTTTATTTTTGACACCCGACCATCCTGATACTTTAAATGTTTTTTTTACAAGAGTTGACTCTGTAGGAAAAAATATGTTTTTGTCATGGAAGTGCTTATTTTTGTGGCATAAGCAGATGTTCCAGAGGTGCTACAGTTACTGGGAACATGGTTTTGCGATGAAACCACTTAAAATTCCAAACAGATAAATCTATGATATTTATGTATAACACCTTGCCAGTTGTACTTCATATCTTGGGGAAATTTCAAGAACCACTTGCTTAAAGCTCAAACCCAAATCTATTAGGTTACCAAGTAGGTACCTGTTACTAGACCAGACAAAGAAACCGCAGTCTTGACAAAAAGGCAAAGTACAATAATATAGGTAATATTATAGTAGATATGTATGCATGTATGTGTATTATTAGTTAATAACCTATTTATGTAATATTATTTATAATTCATTATGATATATTTTATAGGTTTTTTAATCATTCCTCTCATCCAATGCACCTGCCATCTAATCTCTGCACCACCCTTGGTTGACTGGTAGAGAATGCCTAAGGCATTAAGTCCGCCTTTGTACCTTTTTTGTGTGCGAGAAGTTTAAATAAATAAATAAATAATCAAACTTTTACTCCAAGACCAAACCATGGAAGGTTCCATAGCTGGACTTGAACATTTTATCCCAACGAAAAATAAAAAATATCCAAGCAATAGAATAATTAAAAAGCTACGTTGTTTCTTAGAACTACAAAGTTAGCTAACGGCTTGCATACAAAATATCAAACTTAAACTTAACAATTATTAAACTTAAAACCCGGATCGCCAGGAACCCATATGAAGTAAAGCACATCTCTTCTCTATTATTAGAGCAGTTCTTGGTACAATTTCTGTGGGAGCTGACGAGAGCTTCGTAAATCGTAAACATGGGAACTTCAAAGTCGCCCGTGAAATGTACTGGAGGTAGGCAGTAAATACTAGGTATTGAGGGAAATTGGAGTAGATTAGTTAAGCAGGAGAATCACTTAAACATGATGACGTCATTTAGCTAAGAAATTTTTCCCTTTTTCCTTCGCAACTATATTTACTTTGTAGTAAAAGTCTAAGCTTAGAAAATATTATCTTTATGCACACTGATTCATGCAAGAACTCCATTGTATCATTAATTCTATCCATTGTATCTCAGCATTAAATCCAACAGCAACATACATCTACATTCCACTCACAAATCCCACAATGTGCAGTCCCTCTTAGGCGAAGAGGATCATAAAACAAAACACCCTGTATTCTCGGAACATTCGTTCTGCGAAAAATGCTAAATGCGAAAAAAAATACAGTTCCGCTTTTAAATCCCCCTGTATACTCGAATCCCTGCGGACTGCATAGATCAATAGTACAGTCGCGCACACAATTCAAAACGAATTTTGTTTCTTGTGTAATAGGGGTTATTTTTGCTTAGTTAGTGAGTTATGTAGTGAGTAAAACTGGATCGTCAATTAGTGTGTCTGTTTAAGAGCGAGCCACTCTTGTTATAGCGAGAGACACGTGTCGCAGTGCAATTTGTTGAGATAATATTATAATAATGATCATAGAAATGTGCTGCGAAACAATTGTGGGAATGTATGAATGAGATTTGGTTTGAATTGTAAAAGTTGAGTGTATTTAAAAAATGCTGAGTTAGTGAGTTACATAATAAACGTGTTTATATGCCTACAAAAGAACTTTCACTGAGTGATCTGAAGCTTGGAATAGCAATAAGTAGGGTATTGAGTGCTAATTTCAATCTTCCACTAATAAGTATGGGCGTGAACTAATAAGTATGGGCGTGAACTAATAAGTATGGGCGTGAACTCACACTTAGTTCGAGCTTTTGCTTTGTTATAGGAATTATAGATATTACTTACAACCGTTTATACTCTACGATGTTTGTTATACTAAAAAGCTACTTTTCTTTTCCACGGAAACTTCAATAAAAAACCATAATATCAAATGTTGTAAGAATCAGAAGTTTCTGTTATCTCGGTAGCTATTTCTACGAAACCTATTTCGCCTTAATTAAATGAATCAGCTTAAAAAATACACAATTTGGTGGGCAAGAACTCCCGTGACCCGCTCCAAGAAATCGGATCGCCAATTTTTTTATCGTCTTTTTTGGTTCGTTTTTGCCTTGCCATCTCGTTAACGACGACATTAGGGGATAATAGACTTCCTATGCGACACGTGGGGATAGTCGTTACCCCAACGAAGACCCCGGAGTGAATTAATTATCTTTTTGGACCTTTTTAAGTAATAAATTGGTGTCTATTGGCTTGAATTATCGTTAAGTTGATTTTAAGGGCAGTCATTTTTGTGTAGGATTTTTTTGAATGAGAGGGATTTTTTGAGCACGATTTGCTACTTACTTTATGTGTAAATTAAAAACGGTATTTAATACTCATGGGACCTAAACATTACTGGCAAAATGTGTACACCTCTGTCTAACCCTTCGGGTACTACTGGTGTGATGTTATGTTATGTACGTATAGTTATTCTAAGTAGAAACAAAAGAAAAAAGTATTTTCGATTATCCAACGCGTCCTTCTACAATAACTCATTTCAAAGATTCTTTGTAACGTAAAACAAGCAGGTATGACTATTCGATTGCCTATTTCAAACCCAAAATCTCGTTTAAAACCGAAACTATTCATCACAAAATTTCATCAAAACAGACCATCCGAAATGACGTCGTCTCGAGCCGGGCCGGCCGTCACCGAGCATAGTTTTAATTACTGGCACCATATGTGACGGCTCACGCCGCTCACGTCGCGGGGGCCCTCCATCCTCCATCCATCTGCCCTGCCACCTTGGTGATAGTATAATTATCTAAGAACGTTTAATGTAATGGTGTGAGCGATGGGCGAAGATATATTATTGAGATTCGTTCATGGCTGGGAAAATCTTTGTGTTGATAGTTTATTAATAGCAAATTAGGTTGAAGAGAGTCATTAAAGAAATCAATGTCGTGTAACAAATTAATTGAGATAAAAAAGAACAGTTTTTACCGATAAATTATTATGAAAAGTAAATTCACGTGGCTATAGAAAAAAAATGCCAGACATTGTCTCTCTGTGCAAATCAAAGTTTACACACAATTGCACAAGACGACAAAGTAAGTTTAACGAAATATTTGCATCCTCAGAAGAACAGTTATTTAGATTTTTTAGTAACTGAAACTTTCTTACTCAACTCGCTCTTAACTTACCCCACACAACGAACAACGCGACAACGTGTGGGTTATATTCGAAAACGTTTAAATTCAGAGATTTCGTGGAACGCCCGACAGAGGCCGCATTAAGTGATTTGTACAATAATAATTATGTATGTATTACTTAACGCAACACTGTTGTGCATAGCTGTACTTTTATTTTAAATGAATGAAATGTTCGTCAATAAAGTACCTAATGTTAGTTTGGGTACAGTTTTGGTGAAACTTAATGCAAAAAAATATGAAGAATCGCACTGAATGGTCCCTTTACGACTGTGCGATTTGTCATACATTGCGAAATGACTTCGTTCTTTTAACCCATTATTTCTGATTCGGAACTAGATTTGCACTGAGACACATTAATTATACCCTATCAAAGACATACACGATTAAAAAGGAGCACCTCTTTTTAACCGACTGAAACCAAAACACAAAAGAAGGGTACTTAATATTTTTTAAATGATCGTATAAATATCAACAAGCACTAACCTGTGTTTCAGTAACATTCAGCAACTTGGCCATATCAGCCCGTTCCCCCGACGACAGGTACTTCTTCACCTCGAACAACTTCTCCAGCTCGAAGATCTGTCTCCCCGTGAAGGTGGTCCTGGCCTTCTTCCGTCTTCCGACTCCTGTTTCCTCTCCTTCCTCGCTGGTGAGGGAATCTTCTCCTCCGAGGGGTGATCGGACGTCCTCTGTTGATTTCTTTCGTTTTATCAGCTTGGATGGATCTGGAATTAGAGATCATTTTGGATTGAGTGGACTGAAAAAGTCTGATGACAACACTGTTGGCAACACAAGAGGAAAATGGAAGATATAGATCAGAAAAGAATAATTATAAAATAACATCATTTCATCAGCTTTTTTGCAATATAAAAATTACAAATATGTATAATTTTATTGTAGAAATTTTACAAGTGGTGAACAAATGGGCAGAAAGGTTGAAATACCAGTTGCTTCTTTTAAAATGTTACGAATACGGTTTTAGGGATATTGAAAACTCTTAAAAGTCATGTAGTCGAAAAGTAGAGAAGTTACGAATACAAACTCACAACAGGGTGGGATGAACAATTTATTATTACATCCGTCCTTACACACGGTAGCCATTTTTCAAACAAATTTTTTTTCACCTGTTTTTCAGCTGGTTCACAACACAAGGAAAAGCTGCCTACAACTTTTAATTTCACCCTCAAATAATCACATAACTTCAACGATCTATTAACCCGCCGTCTGCGCCCGCGCATCACTCGACCTCAAGGCGACCAATAAAAGAGCCCATTACGGCTTCAATTAGATTCCTACTGTAAATCAAAGGGGACGGCCATTAATTGCTCCGTGTAAATCTGCCAGAAGCTAACATTAGCGTTTAGGACAACCGATTTATAATGGTTATTGCTGTGAGTGGTGGTAGGATCATATAGATAGAGATACCTCCTTCATGGAAAACCTTATCCTCCTTGATACAAGACAGCAGTGATTACCAATTTGCCTACCAAGTTTGATAGTTTGGCAATCATTAGAGACTGGCTTTTATTTTCAGGCATAATTTACTCCCTATTATGAAAAGAAGCACAAGTGGGGCTCGTGGCTAAGTTACAACAGCCGCACGGCTCGATCGATCAGGTTAAGCTACGCTTGCCGAGGTTCGCCCGTGGATGGCAGACCATTTTTACATACCAAGACCCCTCCGTGCCTAGGAAAGAACGTTAAGCCGTTGGTCCCGGCTATCATTCCTGGATCTTTGCCGTCATTCGTCAGAAGACCACAAGTCAGACAACTAGTCTTACCAGAGGTATCGTATTACCCAATAACTGGATTGTGGAGGCCAGATACGCAGTTGCTCCATGTAAAATACTGGTATTCAGCTGCATCTGGTTAGACTGGAAGCCGACCCCAACATGGTTGGGAAAAGGCTGGCAGATGATAGCAAAGAGAAGCACAAGTGAAAAAGAAAATTCCCTTATTATTGACGAGAAAGTAGAGCGAAATAACTAACGAGGGAGGTGTCTTTAAAAGTGTCATTTTTCCAAACAGTGTACTTAATGAGGACCTGTTTTCAGTTTCCGGTGAAGCTTTTTCCACCAGATAACTTTTCAGGAACACCATCGAAATTATCTGCCAAAAAACCAACTTAATCGGCCTGGTGAACAGCGGGGCAGTTGTGTAACACACTAACAGTAGGAATGGATTTCATTTTGACAGTTCAATAACATTCATTGCGTTATTTACGTTGTTGAGCATACTTTAATTGCTTCAAATGGATAAGCAATATTATCCTTCAAAACGATTCAAATTCTGATTGATATTGTGTCACGCAATTAAGGTGCAGATCGTCAGTCCATCTTTCAATGTTCAATCTTTTATATCAACTTTATAATAATTTGTTACAAGAGTGATCTGTCACAGATCGTAGAGAGCAGGGGCGATGCCAAGTCTTGTCCAAATCAAGCGAGTATTTTAATTGCCGCGGAACGGCTCGAGGGTGAATCGATTGCGGCTGCTTAGTCAACTCAAATGGCAAAATACTTGACGATTCTTTCTATATTTTATTACAATATTATGTAGACAGAGTTAAGATTTTTACAATTAATATTGGCGTCACTGAAGTAATCCTAACTTATTAATATTATGTAAAATTATAAATGCGAAAGTGAGTTTGTTTCTTACGCTTTCACGCTATAACGGATCAATGGATTTGGAAGAAAAGCTCATGAGTTGACCATGATGTGGACAAGGACGTAGGCTAGGTTTCAAACTGGACCGTAAACGACCACGACTTCGTTTACGGTCCAGATTGAAACCTAGCCTAGTAATTCATAAAAAGGATCGACAAATTGTTTTACAGGAAAGTAACTTTTCAGGTGTACCTTATTAACTTTAACAGCTTGTTTCCATTCTATTTCTTACAAAGAGGTTGCTTTTGTTTGTATTTAATAAAATAAAACTAATTCTCAGTCCAATTTAATAATAGTTAAGTATCCTTTTCGCGAAAGGAAAAAGGTAGAATCGCTAATTCGAATAATAAGTAAAATGAACAACTGGAAAGTTCTGCTTTTCTTTTTACTGAAAAACAAATTTATTTAGCACTTGTTAGGGTTTAAAGTACTACCTAACAAGTGCTAACTGCTACGCACATACTTAGACACACATTAGGTACTGGAAATAACTTTCAAATTGAGTCTTAAAATAGTCACAAAGTATCGTTTATAACTGTCCCGGACATCGCCGAGTATTGAGTGAAATATCGAATGTTTACAATGTGCGTACCGTTAATTCAGCAATTTATATCGAGACGTCGTCGCTTATTCTCGGTCCTGCCACGGAATAAATGGATACAGAAGGTCAGCCATACATTCAGCAAAAACACACGCACACACAGGCACACCTCATGTACAGCGAGGGCATTGCAGGTGCATATCATAGTCAGCCTATAATGTTCCCACTGCTGGGACACAGGCCTCCTTTCTGTCAGAGGGAGTGGGCAGTAACCCACCACGCGGACCCAGTGCGGGTTGATAGATGTCACACGTCTTCGAATTTTTGTTCCCTCACGATATTTTTCTTCACAGTTTTGAGAGCAGTGGCGAAGGAAAAATGTACACATAGTAAAGCGCCTGTCTGAGTTCGAACCTACGACCTACAAGTTCTAAGTCGCGGTCGTTAGAACTGAGCCATCACAGCCCTGCAGGAACACTCACGACTGGCAGTTTAACATAGTTTGAGATCACCTTACGCGACTTACGGGTTACATAAGTCGTGTGTTCGAACTCAATCTTTGTGTTATTTATTTTATCACCACTGATCTCAAAACAGTGAAGGAAAACATAGTTAGGAAAAGTTTTAGGCAGATAATGAACTAACGTGTCTATGACTGCCTCGTTGGTCAAGTGGTCACAACTACAAGCTTACAAGCCCTACTGGTGAGCATGAGGTCCTGGGTTCGATTCCCAACTCGGGTACAGTGTTATTGAGTATGTCTATCTGGAATTTCTCAATCCTTCGGGGTAACAAACCGTGATGTTATGTTAACTGTCTATGTATGTTTGCGTCTGTTTTCGCTCGTTGCATAGAGCTGGCCTTCTGTAGCTATCTATTCCGTGGTATTGGTACCGCTCCGGGAGTAGGGACACAGACCAATGTTCTTTGTTTTGAACTGTCATATTTTAGAAGATTATGTGGGCGTTGAAGTCTCGTGTAGCAAATAATATTTGTGGGTGAGTCAAGTTTTGGTTTTGGCAAGTTTTCGCAATAAGAAATGGAAGGGTTAATAGAGATATTTTCATCGTCTAAAATGAAACAGCTTCTACTTTCTCAAACAATCAAGGTTGTTGCAACTAGTAATCTTTGAAAGTTATTCACAATTATCTTATCTTGTCTTATTCTTAAGTATTTGAAAGTGTCATCAGACGAAAGAAACGTTATTTATGGAACTAATGGGTATGGCCTGCATTTAAAACTGTGAAATAATTAGGTAACACACATAAAATGTCAATTGATCGCATTTTCTTTCGTTTTGACATTTCAGTTCAGCCACATTCATTGCGTTATTTACGTTGTTGAGCAGACGAATTTATTAAACCTACGAAACATTGTATTAGACATGTCCTTAAATACTCTCGGATTGTGTTTGAAACAGTTTTTGCAATTAGGGTGTTGGTGAACATATTATGTCAGTCAGATGACAAAGTAAATGAGTGCACATCTTTTTTGCAAAATTAAACAGCTTTTTTCTTTTGGCTTCCAGAAATCTAGCATAACTTCAGGTAACGATATATTTCAGTTATTTAGATCCCTAATTACGAGTTGCGAGTACCGTGTGAGTCCGATTTACGAGATGTAAAGTCATGAGTTTGAACCTAGGCAGGCACTTTAGTTTGTGTATTTAATATTATCACCACTGCTCTCAAAACGGTGATGGAAAATATCGTGAGGACACCAGCATATCATAGAACCTAAATTCGAGGACATGGGCACACTGGGCCCGCGTAGTGGATTACCACTCCATCTCCCGGAGACGAGGCTTGCGTCCCAGCAGTGGGAATATTATAGGCTGATTATGATAAGATAGAGATACCTAATTTAAGTTAGTGGGATTGGAAGTAACTACCCATCATAAACAAAACATTCGATATGGGAGCAACTATTCAAAAATACCCACGTAAAATATTCAACATGTCATAATTTACCGCTGAACATTCTGATACATATAGAATTGAAACTGAAATCTGAAACATATTTCAGTCGCGTTAGCACCGCTCTATAATAATGTGGGTGAAATATTATGAGCTATAAATTCAGCGTTTAAAGGCATATTAAATGGTGTTCCAAGATCGTTGTAGTTTAACTGATTGGGGGAACTGAGAATATGATTGTGTTGACTTTAAATGATTCCTCTCTTGTGTCGTGCTAGTGGAGTAGCTTCATTTAGTATTTAAGAGAACTTCTGCCTGGATGGTCTAGCCAGGAGATAACTTTCATATAGAGAGAATAAATCAATCTGCCTTGTCTTTTCCCAACTATGATGGGTTCGGCTTCCAGTCTAACCACTCAATACTAGAATTTTACATGGAGCGACTGTCTATGACCTCCGCAACCCAGTGACTGGATAGTACGATACCCCTTGGTAAGACTGGCCGGCAGACTTTCGGGTTTCTGACGACCTGTAACGACTGTCAAAGATCCATGAATGTCAGCCGGGACCACCGGCTTAACGTGTTTTCCGAGGCACGGAGGGGTCTTGGTATTTAAAGATAGTTACCGATCCACGGACCAGCCGCGGCAAGAGTAGATTAACCCGATCGATCGACCCATGTGGCTGTGCAAGCATAAAGTATTACTAATAAAAGTAAAAGTATAAAGTAAATAAGTAGAATATAAAGCACTCGTATTAGAGTAGCTAAGACAGTTTGTCTATTACGAAATAATCCAATGCAGCATTTTGCAAAGCCATTAATTCCAAATGAGATTCTTATTCACTACACTACACAAGTAAGGTAAGTTATAAAAATACTCTCATTGGTCTTCATTACAAAACTTTGATTAATTTCTAAGACAAACTCATTTCTTAATTCTCACCACATTGCATTCATTATAAAATGAAACAATTACCTACATCGCAGACGATGATTGATATATTGACAATCTTCTGACGATTAACACAAGTGAAGTCGGGAGCAAAAACCTTATGTAAGAAGTAATGTAATAAGAAGACACGATAGGATCCACCCGCTTTAATAAGTAGGAAGCGGCGATGGATGGATGAAAGGCATAGGAAGTGAACAGACATTAGGGACACTCTAGCCCCATAGCTTAGCTAAAATTGGGAAATCCAGTAGGTCTAGACTTTAAACTAAAAAGACCTGAAAGCAAATGCTCCTTGTAGCAAAACGAGACTTTAGCTAAATGTCCTATTAACAAATCTTACAATACACTTAAAATAATATCTTTGTGAGTAATACAAGACCCACGAGGTGGACCGATGACCTGGTGAAGGTCGCAGGAATACCTTGGATACGGAAAGCACCGAGCCGGGCGAAGTGCCGGTGCTTGGGGTAGGCAGGTGCTATATGTCCAGCAGTGAACGTCTTTCGACTGAAATGACAAGTAATCTACATATAACAGCATTTCAAATATTTTTTCCATCACACTCCAAGCCAAGGTTGCTCCTTTCACCAAACTTAGTATAACAAACCAGTAATCTGATTAATGTCTTTATAAATAGCAGTTATGCAACAGTTTGCCACCTACGTGTGTCATTACGTGAGAAAGTTCGTCAGAGCGACGTATGCGCACCTCTTACTAAGATACGGTTGTGAACATGTTGTGGTTATAGTGCACTCAATTAGCGATTTGCATTTTTATTCTCGTTTTAATGTGAGATCAAACTTTAAAAAAACCGTATTACTTAATTCAAAAGTGGCCAAAAATAAGTTTTATTTCGCAAAGTTTGGGCTGGGTATTCGGATAACCTAATAGATAAAGTGACAATTTTGGAACAAGCGGATTGTTGGCGGAAATTTCCGTAGGTATTTAGTTCCGGTATCTGGGTTAAGTTGAAAGGAGTGAGATCATTAGGCTTGCCATACGTTCGGATTTTGTTCAGATTGTCCGGAATTTGCAACCATGTCTGGAATTGCGTCCGGACTCGTAATTACGGATTCTCAATGCTCGCCGAAATTGATAACATTACACAGTCTCCCTCTTATTATCGACGCCTTCAATAGAAAACATTTAAAATGAATACCGACACATTATATATACTTCTTGTACATAACGATCTCAGATCATTCAAGAGGCAAGCTAAAGTGAGTGTATGACCGAGTACTCCAGCTATTGGACACAATTCGTCTGGACCTCGACCGCTCTGTCTGGAGCAAAGCGAAGCGGAGACGGGATCTGAGCTCATAAAACTTGGGTATCAAAATAACTCCCAAACCCACAAATATGTATCACACCCGCTTTCCGCTGCGCTCATCACCAACCCCGCCTAACACTATAAAGACCGCTGACACACCACTGAGTCACGGCACGTCATATCGGTTACAAGACTACCTGGAACTGCATTATGTTGGCTGGTACATGTGTAACAGAACAGTGCTAACTGCTAATTGTTATAAGTGGGCCGACATGAAAATTGTTTTGCGAATGAGTTCTGGCGACGAGATTGGTTTACGAATATTTATTTTATTCATTAAAGACTAGCAGTTGGTTTCGCAAAACAAACACATTTTGTATTGAATAATAGGACTTTCGTTCTTGTCTATCTATCTGCAGATTACCGCGTGGTGGTACTCAGTAACTGGGATGTCCTCAAACTCAAAGCATTTATTTCAATTAAACCACTTACAGGCACTTTTGAACTGTCGAAAAGTCTGTGAGATAGTCATAAAGTTGAAGCCTATTCCAAATCTCTATGGAGAAGAACGGGCAAGAAACTCCAAGGACACTCTTTTAACCAAGATATTACAAAATCCTGGGTACATTATTCTTGTTGCTCCTGTATGAGGAGGTCAGATAGGCAATAGCTCCTGTAAAATACTGGTATTCAGCTGCGTCCAGTTAGACTGGAAGCCACATATTGTGAAAAGATAATTCCACTTGCGATTTTGTGGAGGATACCCCTAAGGCTTTGATTAAACAACTAGGATTCAAATCATTATCAACATGCCTTTCCTCCACAGATTGTATACTCGTAAACATCACTTAGCGGTCTAATAAAACTTAAAAGATCATCATACAATTTACAACGTTAATTCTTCACCCATACCGCTCAATATCCAACTGGATACAGCCCTGTCCTGAACGATGCCATTCACTTCAAGCTTATAATCGGCAGATGTGATTGCCACGTATTGACACAAATGTTAATCGGACAAGTCTGAATGAAGTGATCTGACATCTGACTCACGCGTCCGTTACCTACTTACAGACGGACATCATTACTCATCCTGTATTGCATTCCGATATATACCGTGATATAATGTAATGTGACAGATCAGAAATTGATGGAAGGAGTATATAAAAGTACAAAGCGCTTACAGAGTGCTCAGGCGACTGTGAACCGTGCAGTTACTAGCAGATTTTTAATCATTTGTTTTTAATCTAAACCCAATTGAAACGATTATTCTTTTTATTAGAGAACTTTCACTAGTTACTACGCAATAAAAAAACACCATCGATCATCATGTTCGTGAAAATTTGCTCCCATCCTGTTCTTTTTTGTTTTTCTTGGCGCCAGGCCGCCTCTCTGTAAGGATAGGTAGGCCATAATCCACCTGTCGGGCTGAGCGCGGGTTGGCGGTCGTCAAATGTCTTCGGATTTATAGAGATAATTCTTCAAAAGAATCATCATAGCGGTTGGGTCACTATACCTAAATATTCAAATTTGTTGAGGCATATAGAGGATTGTCCTATTCGCTGAATCAGCAGTCTAGTACGGATAAGTCATACCGCTCCGGAAAACCTCAAAATCACGTGAAACAGAGTCACAACAATCGAAAACCACGTGAAAAAAGACATCTTGAGGAACTCGCAATAAAACTGTTTCAAAATCAAATAAAGCACCGCTGTCGTAAACATGGCGAAAGAACCGCGTCATAAAACATGTCTGTTTGTCTGTCAGATAGACGGGAAAACATAAATCTGTGTTATTGAGGCGCAGGATGCGAGACACCTGGGAATTAATGGATGGGTTTGTGAAATTAGGTGAGTTGTGATTGACTTTCTTGTAATGTTGATGAGAAGACGATTTTATATTTGAAGGATTAAGGGACTATAAAAAATGATTAAAGACAAAACCATGAGAGGATTATTAGTAGCTTGGTGTGGATCCCATCTGAATTTGAATTTGGCAGTTGATTACAAATATATTACTATCTTTTGTACTAACACTAGCTTTTGCCCGCGAATTCTCTGCGTGAAACTTCTGGTCCCCCCGATCCAACCCGTGCGTCGCGTCGCGTCGTCTGCCCGTGGTTTTTTCATATTGCTCGACTCCTGAGGGTCCTAGCGTGATGTTAAATAGCCCATAACCTTCGTTAAGGATTAGGCTATCAAATGCGAAAAAAAAACATTTCAAATCCGCCTGGTCGTTCCAAAGATTACAGCGTTCAAACAAACAAACTCTTCAGCTTTATTATTAGTATATAAGTATAAGTATTGATAGATGACATTCATTTCATCTACGTACCTAGTTTTATCTATGCAGTAAGTTTTGAAGCCTATACGATGCCGAATAGAAAATATACAAGTAAACATAATTATCTTGCTTAAGCACTTCAGAAAGAAAACTAAGCTTCACATGAGAGGAACTGCTCGTGAAATGGAATGGAAATGAGATATAAAGGCGCTTATCTCATGTCATTAAGGTCTAAGCTAATCGTGCCTAGAAACGGACCAGCTGCTTGACTTCAATAGCTCAACAGTAGGAGGCAGTAAATCACTCACAGATGTACGTGCCTCCAATGATTTACTGCGGAGTGTTTACTAAGGAATAAATTAACTTTTCCGCTTATTTTCTCTGATGTTAATAATATGGAGTTTTTAACGGGAGTGTTTCGACATTTCCTTTGGTTCGTAATTTCAAGGAAAAGGTGGTTGCAGTTAACTTGAGGTGGAGATAAAATAATCCGTACATTGTCAGTGAAAAACAAAATTGTAAGAATCGAAACGAGTGTGTGTGTGTATTACAATAAAACCTACGTTGTATAAATAGCTGTAACTATTAAAGTAAGCTTCTTGCATAATTGGTATGTCATGAATAAAATAGCATTTTATTTGTTTACAAGCCGCGGGCCCGATGGGATTTCCCATCAGCTAAATCGACGATGCTGATAAATTTTCAAAAATCCTTTTTCTGTAACCTGGTTATAAAACGAACTCTTGAGCATTTCGAGTTTTTGATGTGCGTTTGTAATTTTTATTTTCGTTTGAAAATATACCAGAAACCCCAACAAAGACATACCACCTTCTCAAATCCCACATTCCTCATCTTCTTCTAGCCACAGGAAACTAGGCAGAATAACCATCCCCAAACCACCACTTAACCTATCCTAGTGGGACTGGCCGATAATAGGCCACTTATAGGCCGATAATAGGCCATAAATTAACGGCGACTGTAAACTGGAAGTGATCGTTTGAAGTTTGAAGTTAATTTATGGTACAAAGAGTTGTGGTTGTATATGTCACCCTGGAGATTGTTGTTTTTATTGTCATTATGGAGCTGGCATGCTGCCGGCTTCGGGAGCCGACGGTGGTTTGTATCTTGTGTTTTGTGTTTTATATGATTGGTTGACACCATGTGACGATTATGGGCGATTGACACATTTTGTCGGGGTAAATGCTAATAACTTAGAAAGAGATTACGGTCGCCTAAAATATGAACGTAAATAAAAACTTTATGGTTTCAGATTACAAATTGATTCATTTCAGTTTGGTGTAGGTACACCTAACAAATTCCTGTTATAGGTAGGTACGTATACCGGACATAAGATGCCTTAGTGACAGAAGGCGGGTAAAATTTAACCATAAAAAGGCGTTTTCAAAAGAAACTCTACAATTTTCAGTTTTTTTTTACTTTACCAAATCAACTGAAAGTATTTTCAAGATCCTAAAATAGAATTTCTGACCATTTATCTACATATACAAATGAGTCTGATTCGAGAAATAAAATAAAAGATAATTCAGCAAAGAAAAATCATAATTAATGTTATAAAAAGTGTTAAATTAGATTACAGGTTCTCTACCTTCCCACTACATCAAGCCAATCACTTCCAGCGAACGTTCGCAATACTATCATCACAATTTCAAACACCAATGCTTCCATTAAACCCACATAATCGATTAGGCGCCGCACTTGCGAAACAACCGCTACCTAATTTATCGATTCAATTTAACGATCATTTTATATCGATTAACCGTTATTGGATAACGATATTTATTAACATGATTACGGCTCATCACTTTGATGGTGACACAACAATGAGAACTAAACCTTATAGCTTAATTTACTAAGTTTAATTTCCATTCACGTTGTGACTATAATAATAAAATAGGTTTTCAGACTAGATAGCGCAGTGATCTTTGCAAACATTATTGTCGATTAATAATGTCGGTTATTTGTGTCGGGACGACTTTGTTGAGCGTTTTATTAACTGACGGTTATGTGATGAAATGTTTAACGTATCATTATAATAGGCTCTGTGATAGGTTAGTGGTCTATTGCGAAAATAGGACTCTATTTATGTTGACTGGTGTGCAGAATGGTGGATGTTAGACACACTTTCTTGCCCATTCATCGTTCAATTTGTATCAGACGGTATAATAATGAGGTAGCCATTTAGATCAGCACTACGTAATGTTCAATGGACATTCATGTGTTCTTTATATCGTTCCATATTACTTACTATGTATCTGTACACAATTATGATTGATGCTGGCTAGATATAATAACAGGATGTCATTCTTCGACAGTTGTAGGGATGTCAAATTGACGATGGGTGCCAGTGCAGAACATCTTTTACAAATAACTTAACAGACATTTTCACTGACACGTCTTCTCCAGCCTAAATCCGAAAACAATGAAGTTAGAAACTCATCGATGCTCGGAATCTAGCCGCGCCGCAACCATGTAACTTGTACCTCAACTTACTTGCTTCAAAGTCTCATCTAAGTTACAGACAATCCTAAGCACTAGCTATTAGTTCCAAGATTGATGGGATCTTCGAACGTTTAAAGATTTTAGGTAACATTACATCAAGTCTTATATTCTGTACTCATTTAAAAGCTACTTTAAAAATGCTTGCAAAATGTGGCGTAAAAGAATCGAAACTTAGTTATTGGATGATCGATTACGTAGTTAGTACAGAATCAATTTAACTAATTTAGTGAACTGTATAAATAAATATAGAGGACAACAGGTGGTATTTGGATGAATCATTAAATCATCATTAAATTAACAAGGATTAGGAAATGCTTAAAATATTTGAACGTTGTATTGTATGATTACAATTAATCTTTCACCATTACAATAATTAATTATTTATCAAACAGCATTCCACTCGCATAATAGCTATACTATAAAAAGCTCATTAATTAAAGTTAATCGACGCCGACGTCTGAAAGTATGTACAGTCAGCAAAGAGAAAAGTAACCAGGGTCGTCGAATTGTAGTTGAGGTTTAATAAAAATCCAACTTCACGTGACCATAGGGGCTGGCCAATTCTTAGCTCAAAGAATCAGCGTTGCCATCCAACGTGGCAACGCTGCCAGCCTTTTGGGCACTTTTCCCACTGACAGCGATGCGGACGAATTCTTTGATGCCCAGTGAGCTTTTCCCTTTTTACTTTATATACTTGTTCATAATTCTAATTTTATTATAAGTTTTAGCATCTTTTGAATAAACTTGGTTAATAGGGGATGAAAGTTTGTATGGAATATCATCGTTCTTGCCATGGAAAATCCCATGGCTTGTTAATAATAAAATCCAACGGATGTTGTTATTTCTTGCTAAACTTCAAGTATATCCAACGACCCTGGTTACTTACATGGTTTGGTGACTGTACACGGCAAAGCTTTGAATGAAAGTAATGTTCCTAATAAAAATAAATACAACACATTCCCGAGCTTTCCGCCATGTTTATCTGTAGGTACTAATATTATAAAGAGGAAAAGATTTGATTGTTTGTTTGCATTGAATAGGCTCCGAAACTACTGAACCGATTTAAAAAAATATTTCACTGTTGGGAAGCTACACTATCCCCGGGTGACATAGGCTATACTTTATCCCTTATCCCCGTATTCCCACGGGAACGGGAACTACGCGGGTAAAACCGTCTTTAATAAAAATCTTTCAGTAAAAATATTATATCAGTGTCAGAAGCAGAGGCAATATAATATTCGACCTAAGTTATAACAATTATTAATTGGCTTCGATTCGTTTGATACCCCGTAGCTACTGTGATCTCATTAACAATAAATGGTGACTTTAATTACTGACTACAAAACTGATGTAATAAATAATTATTTCGAAATTATATTTGTTGAAAAGTTTCTTCAATTATAGACGTGTCAATGGGTTGCTATGAGAATGGCGTATGTGAAACAGTAGACTGTCGATGATGAAAATATGAAGAAAACACTATTTTCTTGCTAATACTTTTTAATAGCACAACTTTTCTATTTCACAATCTAACAAAGACTGACTTTGCACTACATCTTACCATGTTAATAAGACTTGCGCCTTATAGAAATAACGATACACATAATACCATAACCGTTATTTCAAAGTGTTGCCAAACTACAGACGCCAGCACATAGAAGCTATCCCAAACTGTCAAATTTTCCCAATTGAACTTGAACCTTATGCTTTTGGTATAAAGTTGAAAAACTAACAAAGAAATTTGACAGATTGGGGTAGCTTGTTGTGCTGGCGTCTGTACAATAATACGAATCTATAATTCTTAAAAACTTAAAAATGTAAGTATTTTCATGATGATAACTGATTAGTTACCATTATGAAAATACATTTAAAAGTTTGCCACAGTGGATATTATAATTAGGTATTAAAATAATACTAATTTTATTGGATCAAACAAATCACGACACCAACATGTATCAATAGCAGCCGGTCTATTCTGTTAAGATCTCACCGGCATAACTTAGGTGATGTGAGCTTGAAGTGAGCTGTCATTTCACCTGATGCTAGGGATTGACACTAAGTATTGACAGCACTCGAGTGCAGTGGTGGGCGTGGTGGCCCAGTGGTATATCGGCTCCGACTTACGAGTAGGTCGTGATTTCGAATTTAAGGCACGCACTTTTCGTGTATTTAATTTCGTCACCACTGCTCTCGAAACGGTGTTGGAAAATATGAGGAAATTGGCATGTCCTAGAACCAAAGAATTCGGAGACATGTGATATCCAAAAACCCGCACTGGGCCCGCGTGGTGGATTACGGCTTCCTCCCTCTCATAGAGAGGAGGCCTGTGTCCCTGCAGTGGGAACATTATAGTCTGATTTATGGTTGACAGCTCACTTCAAGCTAAGGTTTTACATCATACTATTACTTCTATTGATAGAAGCAAATGTAGGTAGTTATACATCAACATCAAGGATCAACCAATAGCCAGGAAGTAAGATATTTGAACATCTAAGTGCGTAGATCTAAATGCACAAATATCTAACTTCCTCCCTAAAATACTTCAGTCGCTCAACTCTCAGACAGACGAATTAAACTAATAACGCCGTGATACTGCTACAGCTGTGAGCTCACCCATGATTTATGTCCCTGCCGACGCCGCACACGTACCAGAGTGAAGATTAAAGCGACCTACCCCCATGGGACAAGGGAGGTATTCAATTTAATTTAGAATACGGTCTGTGGGTATTTTTGAACGCAGTTTTGATAATTTCTGGGGTTAATGATTATGGAAAGCGTCGGTAAATTGTAACGATGTTAAGTCTGAGTTTAACCTACGTTTCATCTGTCAGTATAAAATACCTTTCACCGTAGTAACAAATAAGTAGATACTCCTATTATACAGGGTGATTGGAAGATGGGTGCAAAGCTTTAAGGTGAAGATAGTATAGACAATTTAGAACCATTTAAGCCATGGTTGTCTTAGACGAAGTCTTACCAATTTTTTTTTTTTTTTAATAAGGTTTAAAAGACGTATTGTACAATTTTTTTATTTTTTCTGAGCTTTAAATGTCTGTAAAAAAAAAGTCTAATGACACAGAAGCCTAAAACATGTTTTGCTTGATTGCTTACACATTACTTTAATTAAATAAATAAAAAATGAATTCATTTATCATTCAATTTGGCCATAATTATGCAGTTTACATTAAAAATTTAAAAATTTGGTTAAAAATATTTGGTAAGACTTCGTCTAAGACAACCATGGCTTAAATGGTTCTAAATTGTCTGTACTATCTTCGCCTTAAAGCTTTGCACCCATCTTCCAATCACCCTGTATAATCAGTGCTTTCAACTTATTTAAAAACGACTCCTGCTCTTTTGAAATTTATAACAAGTTGGACTTTGTCTACATTAAGAATTTAAATTAAGTTCTACTTACATAAACGTTGTTAATTTTGCGTTTAAAATAACCATTTTTTTTCCCAAAAAAAATAAAACACATTCAAATATATTCAACGAATACAAAATACCAACCCAATCTTATAATAACACAAACAACATCAATACAGTCGTTTGTAAAGGACAAAATCAAGTGGTAATGGCCTATCATCAGCTTTGTTCTATTTGCGGGGAGACGCCGCGCAAAACGATGCGCCTGCGCTTATTTTGACATGCCTTCATTATCGATGGGGCATGTTAGGTACGCGAGTTTAGAAAGCGATGCTGGAGATTTTGTTTCGGATAGCTTTAGGCCAAAAGAAAGCGCAATGTGCGGCTTCGACGAAATTGACGAAGATAACGCATTATATGTAGATTCTTATTCAAATACATAATTAACTTACAAATGAAAACTACCTGAAGGAAATAGAAATTAATTCCTTCATATCTCATTCTCTGTCATGGGTGACTGGGTGCTCGTAATATGTGCATTTACAGACAAAAATCTTATATTTCTTACATAACATAAAATCATGCCCGTAATCCCCGATGGGTTAGACAGAGGTGTAGGGACCTACCTATAGTAGGCACATATTTCCAATCGAGTAGCAAATTGTAATATGTTTTTTGTGAAAATAACGCATAAGTACGAAGAAAACATGATTCTATTCAGAATGAACATACAACAGGCGATGGAAATAATTTAAACTTAAATTAATACTACAACTTCAATTAATTCGCATAGCATTCAAACCGCATTGTGCTCCAACCCTTAATACAGTGCAGCATCGAACTGCGCTAGTCTAAACAAGGGGGCGGCGAGTGCTACAAATTGAACTATCGCAACTCGCGCCAGTAACTGGCACGTCAGGGATGCCACTCGTGAGTTAAATTATGATGTATTTATGACACACTTACAATGGAGTTCGGAGACAAAAAAAGGTTGTCACTGTAATGCTGGCATCAGGACTAGGAACGGTGTGCAATATGGGTTATTACTGGGCTCAGAAAGCTGTACAGGAATTCGGAAGAGTAAGTAACAGTGTTAGAATAGAATAGAATATTTTTATTGCAGACAAAGGTTAGTAATCATTTTGTTTATCCTCTAGTGTTAGTACAGATACAGATTACTAATAAAAACTTAAAATTCAGCGTGGAGCTGCATCCACCTTTGCAACATCAGGGAATACCACCGATCTGCTGTTTTGTCAAGGATGCCCCATTTGTAAGTTGAAGAACAAAATCAATAAAAAGAACATACAATTTTATTAATTGGTAGTTTTATTAAATGTGCCCATAAATAGAAGGTATTTTAATGTGAAGTAAGGCAATTTGATAAAACATATAAGAATAAGTCTATTGCATTATTCGCTAGAATCTTATCCCGTGGTTAGTTCTAAACTTATCCCGTGGCTTAACATCGTCAAATTCATATGAGACATTACGGAGCGGTGTTAAAAATAAGAAAATTTAACCCACAGCTCATATCCACTAATCTGACCACTGACAAATGACAGCCCTAAACCACACATTAACATAGATAAATCGTAGCACCAACAAACTGGCGATTGACGCAATAAAACCCCGTTAGTATTGCCATCATTAATCCATATAAATTTCCTTGCTAAAAATAAATTGGCAACCCTAAGAGACACAGCTGCAACGGCCAATAGCTTATTGCTTGGACGTTCTACGTTTGAATTACATCTTGCAAACTTACTTGCACACACGGATAAATAACATATTATCCTCCTTCTACTTGAATAATAAGGCTTAAATTCGTTTGGGATTTACTGTTTGGTCAGTAAATGGTTTTGTTTAAGTATTCGTCTCGATTAAAACGATAGAAATGCAACGGCAATTCGATATTAGTTATACGGAGCGTGTGTGAGAGCGAGTGCAGCAGGAATGCTAAGAATATATCGGGATGCCGATTGACAAATTGTTATCGTTTGGGATGCACTGTAGAGTTGTACTTGCGCTTATTGGACGTATTTATGTGGGTACCTACATTGTAGATTGGAACATAAAGAGCAAGTACCTGGTGTAGTTAGTTGATACCCGAGCCGAGTTCAAATTATAATTACTTGAACTTGTGGGTTTCTACATAATTACAAATGCACTGGGCGCTCCAGTGCAGCAGTGGTTTGAAAGAAAGCTTTTTCGCAATAGTCATGGTATGGAAAGTTAAAACAAAAAAAAATCAAACGCACGTTAAAAAAAAGACTTAATACACACAAGGGTATATACTAGGCAATAACCACGTATTCAAACAATTACATGTTGTCCTTCTAAGTTCCTTTGTAAGCTTTACTACTGTACCTACATTTTTGAAGAGAAAATAAATATACTTTATTATTATTATTATTTAAATTAAGATGTTTAATTTTATGTTTTAATGATATGCACTATGATTATGTACCTAACGTTTAAGAAGATTCTCTGAAATAAATAAATAATTATAAAGACCCAAACTTCACATGCAACGAATGACCCATTGAAAATATACGAGGAACTGTTAAAACAATCATCATTGTAATAATTTATCTCATTGTTCCAAACAGCACAAATGAAGAAGATAAGATATCTATTACAACAACTGAAACCACACACCAAGTCTCCATAAAGAAACTCCAACTACACAATAAAGAGCCAAACAGTACAATATTAAACGAACTTTTAACGCATCAATTAAGGTCCACCATAACCCTTTACATAAAAGTTAAGTGCATCAGTTTGCGAGCATGAACTAAAAAACAAACAAACAGGACTGAGTGATAAAAACACAATACAACGAGTGATGACTAAGGAACAAGAGCGAGCGCACACTGAGCGCTGCCGCGCTGTGCTGACATGTGTTTTGGCGTAAATCGTTTCAAATTATAGTTCCTTGTGCTTGGTGACGTAGGATTGCCTACCAATTTCGATTACCTAAATCTAAAAGAATGCACTGTGTTTCCTAAATATTATGGTTCTATTTTGTCAAAACACTGCATAATCAATTATTACAGTTTTTTTTTTTTATTAAAAACACAACTCACGATTATATCGTAACAATTCCAAAAGAACGAATGTGAGACAGTTGCTAATACCATGTTTTGCCTATTATAGTTGATTTCATAACTTTCCAGTCAATTTTGAATTAAAAATATCTAATTTTAGTTTTTTCCCTCTCTACGGCTCCTTATATACTGATCTATTAGTGATTTTATTCGCCAATTTTCTAAAAGATCTGAAAATTTCTTGTTGACGGCCTACACTGTAATTTGAAAACATTGTAAAAACCAATTATTTTTAAAAGAGTTTCTTGCCGGCTCTCCTCCATAGGCCTTTGACTTTGACCGTACACCTAGCTTCTGCCATTTCATACATAAGTAGAAAATATCCAATAAAATATTTTGAATTAGGTAAATTTCGTGATAAATACATGTTAGACTTAATCGCAGTATATTGTCAGCGCGGCGCGGCAGCGCGCCTCTCCGACTTGCGTCACAAACTGCGCACAGAACAATATTACTCCGGTTTTGTAATTCGTAGAAATTGTTTAAATTGCAATAGATTGGTAAACGGTCCGTTTAACACGTATTGCAATTATATTAATTAATATTTATTGCTGTTTAATGCATTACTCGAGAGGCGATAAAATATGTTACATAAGTAAGTGGGCTGGATTGTGAAAAGAATATAATTGTAATAGGTATTAAATAAACATTTACAATGTTAAGTAGGTAGGTATGCAAATCGCTTTATTACACACTTTTTGAGATAGCTAAGCTTTCCAATGTAAAAATTAATATGACACAACCCTTCGTCCTCCCAAACCAAAACAGGGATTATGTTAAATAAACATGCAACCGTACGGCCCTAATAAATGCTCACATTCGCGGAACCTATCAACAAATTTAATTACACACATTCATGCATGAGGCCGCGACACATTCTATTCATACAAACATACTTCAAATATTTTACAATCCAAGTAGCTTCCACATTTAGAATTATTTTAACGCGGATTTTCTTGCAAACTGGACATCATCTGACAAAGTCCACAAAAGGACACTAAACTGTTTTAAGTACTTTCTTTTCATACAGCAGTCCGTAACTAAAATAAACTGGATGAACAGTTGAAGTGTAAACTTTTCATAAAAAATCTAACAAAACGATTGTCCAACATAAAATCAGCAATGTGCGCTAACCCTTAAAAAAACAATGCGCCCATCTGTGACCATTGGCGTGTACTAAAAATTATTACCCTACCCAAAACGAGAGCACATTCTAAAGAGCAAGCCTGACTAATTGACTGTGATTTACAACTCGGGCGGGTTATGTTATATAACCTCGTGAACTTCGGAGAATCTTATGTGTTTATTTGGCAGCGTGTGTGGTATCCTAATGGATCGCTTTAGTGCCGGTTACATAGAAGTTTTGGTGTTACTTAGTTCAAAGAGAATGAGTATGGTATTTGGTTGGAAGTTATTGGGTCAGGATGGGTTATAATTGACTTAATAGTTGAACAATGTTGATTGACTGGACAAACAAAGTAAGCGGTAACGAGTCGATTAAAGAAAATGAATTAAGTTGCTTGCATAGCGTGAGAACAGTTTCACTTACAATTTTAGATGTAAACAGGAAATTCTTAAAGGTAAACTAAGCCATGAATAAAAAATAATAAGCATAATTCATGCTAATAGAGACACTAAGCAAAATTAACGACATAAAAATAAGGTTGTCAGAAGGACACATTCACAATGAGTCAACAGTTTTATTAGTTTCAATTCAATTAAGCCGTGAATTTAAATGCCGTCGGTGCCACCCCTAAAGCCCCTAATTCAAACATTACGGCGGTGTATTCAAATTGCGTTTTCATTGCATTTAATTGGAGGGGCTGAAAGCAACGTAACACAATATAAAAAATTAAATAACGTTGATAAAGTTGACTCCGAAACATATTCATAACATGGAAACAATAAAGGGATTTTGTGACCGATATTTCGAACCGAAACAATTCCGAGAATATTAAATCGAGCACTAGAACTCAATTTAGAAAGACAACATTCGAATGGAGATTCAATTCAGGGAAAACGTAACCGATTTTATTAGAAAACCGCTTCGCTACTGAGTCGAGTGAGAGGCAGTCGCAACCGCATCCTGAGAACTGTAGCGGAGAGTTTCGGTTCTCCAATTGTGAAGCAGTTTGTGCAGCGGGTGATTGGTACTAACACTAGATAATAAGTTGTTTTAATATTATGTTACTAACACTCTATGGATTATTTTTCCGAAATAAAAATAAATAATAATAAATAAAAAATAATTACTACGAAATTAGAACTATAAATAGAAAGTAACTCACCTTTCCCGATTCTTTCATCTTCCGCCCACCCTGGTGAATCCTTAGACTTTGGCACAGACAGGTTGAGAGGCTGTTCCTCACATTTATAATAAAGCACTTTATCAAACTCACTGTCACTAGTTCTTACACTTTTCTGCAGCAACTGTTCTTGCAATTTATTCTTATGAACACTTATTAAGTTCCTATCAGTTTCCGAAACCTGCACACTCTTCTCTTGGTACCCGAAAGTTTTTTTCACATCGAAGTTTATTTTCACATTCATGAGTTGACTCACTGTTGACTTTTTAGTTTCGCTACTTTTATCTACATTTGAAAGACCTAAAATATAATCTATAGTGTGTGGCGTGGGTTTTTTCGGTGGTTTCCCGTAGACATGTGGATGCCATGATGGCTCCGACACTTCTGTATCTCTCTTCTCTTCCGTAGCTTTGATTTCTTCATCTCTACTTACGAAGCTGTCTATATTAACATCTGAAGCGTCTCTAGACTCATCTATAACTAAATCTTCTTTGTCATCTTCTACATTTATCTTTTCGTTGGGACTTAACCTGTCGTCTGTACATTGGTAGAAATTAGTATCGTTGGTAAAGTTCTGCACATCTATGAGCGTGTTGTCTTCCTGGTGTGGTGTGTATGAAGATACTACAGTTTGCATTTCTTGTTCTTTATTGTCGTCACTCATGTGTTAAGCTTTCAATATGTACGGAAATAATACATGTTTGTTTTTATGATTGGATTAGTGTGTTGGTATTGGTGTGGGTGACGTGTCGTTTGATGTTCTCTTTGATGTCGGCGTGAGGTTGTCGCTCGCTTCCTGCAACAAACATACAGTTGGTATTATTGAGAGTTTGATTGAAATGAATTAAGTGGGAGTTTAAGTGGATGATGTATTGGTATTTTTATCTTGTGATGATTGAATGAGTTTACATCTGACGAGGCTGACATAAATGTGGTTTAATATTAAGGTTGAACGGCTACTATTAGATGAGTAGTCATATTTTTGCCAACAACTCGGTACATGTACCATCTAAGCTCAGAAAAACTTTTATCTACCTCTAATAAACAATTTCCAGGTCTACACCGTTACAGAGCAGTCCAGTTGTGATCCCATTCAGCTCACAAAACTCTAATAAACACGGGTACATCAACAGTAGCCACAAAATGAATTAAACGATACACTAACAGCCCAATAAACGGTTCGTGCTCTATCTGCGCGGCCGGGTCCCCTCGCCCCCTGGCCCCCGCCCCGCCGCCCCGGGCTCCACCCGCACCCCACACGCACACCGAAACACGGGATCAACTGATCGGTAAGCGCTGATTGATTTTTATTGGAATCACATATCAGGGTTGGCGCGAATTATTTGTTTTTGTGTTATTTTTCGCTATGTAAATGTTGCCCTAAACTGTATTTAATTATTTTTTCCTGGCCGCACTCCGCAGTTAATTAACTTGTACTAATTTAATTTAATCATTCCAATTAATCAGTAATTCAGGACAATCAGTATCACAATTAGATCGAGGCGAAAGATTTTATCAAACGGATAATTAATAATGTACTAATCTTGTTTTTTTGTGACCTAATAGTTTATTAATTAAACTAGTACACTATTTATCTACATATTTTTTTAATTTGTAAAGTTAAATGTCGAAATCGGAAACAACGCAATTAAAAACTTTGTCGATATGTACCTACTCCTCCTCAATTTGTAAAGTGCATAATGGCTAAATCATATTTTATGTTTTCTCTAAACTCGTTTCTTTAACCTACACTTTATAAACTCTCTTAAAAACCGAAAAAAATAGAATAGCATACTGTTTATTATGCTAATACATATGTAGAACGAAACATTCAACAGTTGTCGATTAATTAACTACAAAAAAAAAGATCAGCAAACTTTCGCCCATGGCAGATGGCAGCCCTGCGAGGTGAAACTGAAACAAAGCGGCGGCGGCGACTGGAAAACACGACGACACGACATTTTACCTACGATACAAAGCGCGTCGCAACGTTTTGCTACGATTCGGTACGATTCGCAACCATCCCGAATATTTGCGGCAGTTGCTTGCTGCTGGTATTGTATTTTTGTGGATTATTTTACGTAGACGATTTTATTCGAATGAGGTTTTATGAAACAAAGAAACATAAACTTCCACGTATAAGTTTTAAATTGCATATTGTTTTAACATGAAATAGTCTTTTCTTTCTCACTAGCTGACCCAACAGACCGTGTGGTCTTGCCCAAATTTCAATAGTTCATACAAAAACCCCATAGAAACAAGAACTTTTTGTTTTTCCGGGAATCTTTTCCAATATTTCTTCCCATGAAAACCTAACGCGAACTAATACAAACATTTAAAACAAAAAGAAATGGTAAATCAGTCCAGCCGTTCTCAAGTGATGCACTTACCAACAAACAGCATTTAATTTTCAATTATACAGGCACGCTTAATTACTATAAAGTCAGGCAACACAGCAAATTGACGTAGTGTGTCAATTAATTTCCCGGACGCGGGACGATACATAATTTTTCTCTCGTATTTGTTCACTCGTTTTCATTATAATACTCGTATTACCACAAGACGGTTGCTGAAAGACGCACCCTAATAAAACCGATACTAAACGAGGGAGGAACAGTTTCCTCACGAATACTCACGACCGCCCCACACATCGCTAAAGTTCCCCTCATATTCACCTGATCTCCACAGCTGTAGGGCAAGTTTTCCTTCTTTTAACTTTACTTCCGACGCTGTCGATTTGTTCGACTCTCACTTTAAGGAGACGCGTATCAATGTCACAGTTAAGATAGTTTTTCTATAAGTCGTTCTTTTTACAAAACCTTTTTATTAATATCAGTAAAGCAGTGTTTAAGTTCATCTCTTGGAAACCCTATAGCCACTTTCTTCGCTCGATTATTTTAAGAAACATGCCTTTTACTTACCTACAATTATAAATCACACACAAATAAATCACACTATTTGAAGACTAGAACTATAATAACCGCCATAAACAATTAATTTATATTTATTTATTATCCATTATTACCCAGACTCACGTAACTCGTGAATAGATAGTATATCAAATAGTCGTGCGAATGGTACTAGACTAGTGATGTGACGCAAAAAAGTAACGTGTGTGATAGTATTGAAACATGGTGAAACTGGCCAGTGGCTGATTATTTCGTAGTAAAGTCTTTCATTATTTTACTAAAAAGGTTTTATCATGGTTTGGAACGAAGTTCTATAACGCAGCCTGCGGTGGGAGTAAAATTTTAGAAATCGTTACGAGACGAAAAAGCGTAATTGCCCCCTCCATGCGACTTTTTATTATTCATATTAGAATGAGAAAGAGAGAGAGTCAGATAGTTTTCAGGTTTTAGAGGGTGCTGAGGCCAAAATGAAAATCCAAAATGACGGCTACAAAAATTTTCTAAGTTTTTTTTATCATGGGTGGCCTTTTCATGGTTTTCTAGGCTGTTGAAGCGTACACTGAAGTCAATGTTTGAGTATTTTAAAGATAGAGTAAACGACATTACATTCGGACTTAGGGAAAAAACGTAAGGAACTTCGTTTTTTTTTACTTGGCTAAAGAGGTTTTATTAGTTCTTTGGTTGTGGTTTTTTAAGGATCTAAACGAACTGCATATGAATTAAGACAAACACTCTGGAATGGAAAGATAAATTTAACTTTCTGACCAAGTATCCGTCTCCTTGACCGGTCAAAAGTGCTCTGAACATAGCAACACAACACAACATCACGCCTGTAATTCCCCAAGTGTAAGGCAGAGGTGCACCTATGGTAGTTCACTCACATTACGCCACATGTTTAAGACCACAGAAGTGCTCAGTAAATGATTTATTTGACATAAATGCATTCAGTTTTACATCCTAACATATAACATCATCACGCCTTGTTTGCCCGATGCAGAGGTGTACCAATAGACACCCACATTTCGCATCCTTTATGTTACATGAACAAAATAACTTAAAAGTAGGTTTACAGTTCATATCAAATAGTTTTTCTGATAATAGAAAACGGCGGCATCCGGTCCGCGATCACCAATCCTTTATTTCAAAGCGTTGTTCTTAGAGCAATTTGTTATTTGAGGGGCTCATTTTCCGCGATCGATATTTATGTTCTAAAATCACTAGGTATCATTACACAAGATATTAATATGCATTAGAAGAAGCCATCAATAGTTAATAACATTAAAGCTATCACCAGTAGCCCATTACAAACGACTGAGCTCAACTCAATTATGAGTTATACGTAGTACTACTTGGAATATCCAACATAGCCCACTCATTTATCTACCTTATAACTTGTATCATAAGGAGTTAATACACTGACCAATACAGGAGTTATTTTATTTGTTCAGCTAACTTACAGCTAGGGTACCGATAATCCTGCCAGGGTCGCAGATTTGTTCCGAACAGTTACCGTGGGCCTGGCACAGGCAACAGAATGAACACGGGTGGGGTTTATTCAGTAAAAGTCTGACACGCCCTCCTGCTCCGGCCAGAGCGGGAGAAGTTATTTGATGATTACCATCCAAAAAAAAGAATGCTAGGGACAAGGCTGGGCAGTTGAAAGAACGTAAGTACAGCTAAAGTACCAAATAATTTGTGGAGTCCTCTATGAATTTGTGTGGCATAATATGGAGATTACCTGCGTCCTGCACTGGAACAGACAAAATAATACATACTTATTAGTTTTAGACACTAATTTACAAAAAAAAACTTGCGGAAAGCATAATGCCCCCTTTTTAAAGTCGGTTATGAAGGGCCACCCTTTCCTTACCCTATCTTTGGGTGTCGACTGTCGTACAGGTAAATAATTAACTACTTGTTAATAGAAAATGGTAAATTAATAGTGCTTCCTCAATGCAGCAAACTGAGATCAATAGTATTTCTACCAAACGAAATGCTTACCAATAGTTACATAGGTACATAACACAACATCACGCCTTTATTCCCTAAAGTGTTAGCCGAGGTGTAACTATGTGTACACCCACATTTCGCCAGTTATGTTTAAGTCCCATGTAATAGCGGGCGAGCCTAATGCCATCAACCGGGCACAAACCCAGAGTCCGGGCTGCTACTGAAAAATTCTTAACGGAAAAACACTTTGCCCGACCTGGGAATCAAACCCTCACAAAGAATCGAAGTTCAGCAGTGGTGCTTGCGACCAGTAGACCGATGACGACCTCTAACAATAACATCCTTACTTAATATTATAAACGCGAAAGTTTGTAATTATGGATGGATGGATGGATGTTTGTTACTCTTTCACACAAAAACGGCAGAACGGATTTGGATGAAATTTGTCACACAGATAGATTATAACCTAGATTAACACATAAGATACTTTTTATCCCGGTAGTACGTTCCCGCGGGATAATTTCCGACCTCCACGCGGGTGAAGCCGCGGGGGGAAGCTAGTAATATAATAATATCAAAATCTGCTGCGGGTACATTTAGGTACTTACACTTAATTCTATTACTCACCTACGATTATTAATAGGTACCATAGATCGTAATTTCATCACATTAATACCATCTAATGGACATTCTCCTTAAGACGTCGTTAATGCACATCAATTAAATTATTACAATATGCTTACATACACACTACTGCATTGACGTCAATCGGCATCGCTCTACATAAGCACACGTAAACTTAACACACAACAAGGCAATATCACCCTTAACCACTTAGAACAAGGTGGATAGTACCGTGAGATGATATTACCGGTTCTGCGAACAGTTAAGTGTAGGATTTCAATAAAATGAAGCTAATTATTACTTTATTTATAAAAAAAAAACAACATCGTACATCGTAGTACCTTGTACCTACCTATTGATACGTGAGAAACAAGCGTTTGTCTATTGTGCGGTGGTATGCAAGCGTAAGTAGGGACTATTCCACATTTTTTAAGTTCTCATAAGATTTGATAATCAAAAGTCATTTATTCAAACTAGGCTGACAAGCAATCAGCATCTTTTGAACATCAAAATTACATCAGACAGTCCCCCAAAACGCTCGCCCATCACCACTTCCTAGTGCTTTACCTGAGAAGAAATGTCGCAATAACTCCCCAACAGTACAGCTGTCTGTTCAGTTAGATATATAAAGGTACTTACTAAGGCAGATTTTCTCCAATCGATGAATCGACGTCGGGTCATCGTTGATATGATTTCACGTAGATTAATAGATTACAATATTCAACAAGATGTGAATCGATTTGGATCATCATCATATCATTAATATACAGCAGGATGCTACCGGCCATCCTTTTGACGAACACGGAGGCTAGTTTTAAAACCAAGAGTAACGTGAAAACATATTTTGTCTTTATAAAACCGTCAAGCAACCCAAAGTTCTGCCTACCCCACGCACAGTAAACTAACGATCTCCTCTAATTCCATCTTTCATTGACATAGTTCTCACTTATCAAATTAACACAACGTTTTGAGACGTCAAAGAAATCAAAAGAGCCATCTGGTGTTTTTATTAAAAACAAATCCACGGCTTTCATCAAAAACATATGAAAATGCAATAAATTAATTTGGAATATCAAAGGAGATCAAATGGAAGTTAGTTGAGGAAATGTTCCACAATTAACACAAACGGTTTAAGAAGATAACTGTCATACCCATCCGCTGCGTTTTGCAGACTACATGCTTCTGAACGAAGGTTATATGGAGAGTCTAACGTCGGCTTTGAAATCCTTTTATTTTCTTCAGTTTACTGTAGAAGAATTATTTACAGATCAGATATCGAATCGAAAGAATAGAATAGAATAGAATAGAATAGAAAACATTTATTCGACACAGACACAACACAGCAGCAACAAACATATATAAAAAGAAAGAGAACAACAAACATAACAATAAAATTGCAGTAAAGCTTAGTCAAGCTGGTGAAAGTTATATCAAAACCTATTAGTGGAATCCCATTCCTTAGTGATCTATTTAATAATGACGGTCCAACAATGCTAGTTCCATGAGAAGTGGTATATTTTGATACTTCTTTTAACTGAGAACTAAGCACTTTATTACTGATGTTTATTATAAATCATATCGTAAGCATGAAGCCTAAAATACGCATGGTAGGTATTTAGTAGCACAAAAGCGTGCTAATTTCCATGCGAACAGATGCTACTTTAGCATGTGTAGTACGAAAAGAGTAATATTATTTAACACACACAGAGAGCATGCAATAAATAAGTATGCTCTTACGAGTAAACAAGCTTGCTTTCTAATGGCATGTGTATTTCTACTTTAATCGGCCTTTATCGTTCACACTGATACACAAGCCTCCTCTCTATGAGAGAGAGTAGGCCGCAGTCCAGCTCGCCGGCCTGGCGCGTTGGACGACAGATGTCTTTGAAGTTTTGGTTCTAGGACACGCCGCATGCATCAAAGCTCATGCTGTAGTTGATCTATTAGCTCATGCTGTAGTACAACTGTTAGCTCATGCTAACCGCCAACTGCTGCGAGTTTCTGGGCTCGCCTGTCTTACAGTCTACCGCTCAACAGTGGATACATTTTCCCATTAACAAATGCCTTTATGTAGTAGCAGTAAGGGTGATTATTGTGTGGTTAGTGTTATTATTTAAGCATCTTCACTCCATATTTTTGATGTGCATAAAAACAATTGATAATGCTTTACTTTGATAAAGGCTATTTAATGCACACCATATCGATAGAAAAGTAAAATTTCCATTAAAGATAATCTATAATCTGACCCATACCGTCTGTAATCTGAGATATGATAGAGTACTTATTTTATTGTATTACGTCAATTATTTGCAATTATCTGATTCCAATCAGTTGCATATTGGAAGTGGGTAGTTATCTATAATAAACTTATAAAACAGGTTAGGCACTTCAAGTGAATCATTAAGATATCTTTGAAGTTATATTGTAAACAATTATTTTATCTGTGCAATTGACCCAACTTTAAGTGCCAAGTGATTCTATCTCCGTGTGATCTTAGTTGTCGTCGCAAGTGTGACTAAGTTCGAATCCCAGGTCAAAAGTCAAAGTCAAAGTCAAATCAAAGTGTAATCGCGTTTTTTTGTCAGAAAATCACCGGCAGTTAATAATAACATTAGTGCAATAATAGTAGAACAATTGAAATACCTATTATTTTCATAACCGTCCCGACCGACCACCCCACACACAAATCTAACTAAATAATACCACGTACAATTTGTTTAGCAATAGCAATAAACACCGAGCGGCAACTCATTTCTAATTTCTGAGAATTTTCCTGTAAACTGTTTAGCCTACACTGAAGTAGTAGTACAGGTATGGTGTTTTATTAATAAGTACTACATTTTTGAAGAACGGGGTTACCGTGTTTCGAATTAATTTAAATTGGATTAAAAAGCTAGATAAGCACCTACAGTTGGCATTTCAAATAGCCTTTAAAGCGAGTGGTGATATTTTAGTTACCGTCTTACTGTCGTAGGGCAGGCAGCCCCACTGTCTTGGTCAATGAGAAGATCTTTTAGCCTACAGCTAGTTTTAAGTTGACAGTAAAGAGTGCGGAATACAAATTCAGACGACAAGACCCACCCTCCCAGACATTTAAATTGCTTAGAAAACCCTAACAAAACTTGCCTCATTGGACCAAAACACCTACTTTCAGCAGTCGAACTTGCAACGACTAAAGAAAAATGACGGAAAAAATATCTCAAAATATTTTCCCTCTTCAAAAATCATCGACATAATTTAAACTAATATCCGAGCACGATTCACGATCAAAGTGGTCTTCCGATCAACATGGACATACACGGCCTGCTTCTCTGCCGGTGACATCAAACAGGCCACACACGTCGTCACACTTCCGCGACTTTGACAGCGCCGGCGACTAATGTCATAATCCTTATATGTAGGTAATTGGGAGGAACTAGCCGCCATTTTGATACTTTGATAATGCAGGTATAATAAAGAGTTCTCTAAAAAAGTTTTTATTGGCTGTAAACTTTTAGTGATAGTTTTTAATTTTAAGCTGTTTTTATTAAAGCTAAAATGCATTATTATGGTTTTAGAAACATGTCGATGTAAACGAGAAACCATTAAGCCAATTTATATGACAACGAAATCATAAACCTCATCAATCGCTTTCCATCAGGCATGATCGAGGTCAAGAGCAGGCCCATTTAGTAATAAAAAATATATATAATTTCATAAAATAGGTACAAGTATTAAATATATTTTTACCAGCTTCTTTCTGCGGCCAGAAAAAAGCCTATGTCCTTCCCCAGGATGCTATCTATCGCCTTGCCAAATATCGAAGTCCATTCAGTGGTTTAAGCATGAAAAGGTAAGATGCAGACAGCGTTACTTTCGAATTATAATATTCGTTTGGATTACAGTGACAATTCAAAGATGACTTTCTTTTAAAACTTATTGGAGCAATGCAAGGCGATAGTTACAAGCTAAAAATAAGAAGAAAGAAATGACACGACGTTTTCAATCAATCTAAATACTAATTTTCTCCTTGGATAATTTTTACCGAATTATAACTTCTACAATCCGATATTTACTCCTTCCCAAAATTCCTGTTTTTATACCATCATATCTGCCTGGCTTTTTCAAACTGAGGTCGGCTTCTGGTATAACCGGATGAAGCCGAATACTGCTAGCTGAATTGTTGGGTCAGATACGCAGTCGCACCACCATGTAAAATACAGATTTTTCATTTAGCAACTGCCTATGTTACACAACCTAGTTACTGGGTAATACGTTACCCTCATGATATGACTGGACTTTTGAGCTTCAGAATACCCGTAACGACTGTCAAAGATCTAGAAATGACCGTGCTTTCCGAAGCAGGAAGGGGTTTCGATATGCCCCTTCGAACGACCCGTGTGGCTGTTTTTATTAGGCCACGGCCCCCGCCTTGTGTTTGATATGATGTCTGAACATATTGGAATTTACCTCCGTAGTTTTATATTTCGCAAGCAAATGAACTCAATTATTTACGTTGTTGAATAAATTATTACGACTTTATTAATAAAGAATTAAAGCAGTCCACGGAATATTTATCAGAGTTGTTAAAATTCCAATGAATACAGCCAAAATATTCAATCTTTCATGGGTAAACCCGGATTTATGTCTCATCTAGTATGGAGGTGTTTACAGATACACAAACGCGGATCCAGAACAACAATCTAAAACCCAGAAATAATTCCTACGTGCGGTAATAGAAACTCCGACCCATAGCCCGAAATCCCTACCTAGCTACAACCACTGCGCCCGCGCTACTCTTAACGCCAATTAACCCATCAAAGAAGTAAGTAAATAACAGTTCTATAATAATTACTTATTATAATGTAAAAAGGACTGTCGTCGAACTTTATCCTCAGTTCCGCAACTACAATAAGAGTACCTAAGTAAGTTCGTTTCCTAGAAGCCAGAAAAGTCTCTTCATATAATTTTCCTTGAGGATATTACTGAAATAACCGTCAAAAGTATAAGTTTCTGTTTATATTAAACTTCTCACAATCCATAAAATAAATTGTTTGATTGTGTCTTTGGCACAATTTGGGTTTGTTTGGCAAATACAACTTTTAGGACTAATTCTACGGTTAAATTTTGTATTTTTATTCAACTGTTCTACTTTTACTCTTTCTGTGTCAAACCATAGTACATTGAAACACCAACCAAATGGCTCTCAATATTCCTAATTCTTGCACCATAATTGCCTACAACACTAACATTCAGAATCTGAATAATTTTTAAAGGATATTAATTGCTTCACATGTTTGTAAAATGTGCCTGCTCAACAACGTAAATAACGGAATTAATGTTGTGGAACTGTCAAAATGAAAGACATTCCTACCGGTAGTGTATCAATTCAATTCAATTCAATTTATTCATTAACAATTTACATTGTGTTTGAAATATTACTACATAACGCAACTATCCCTCAGTTTAGCTAATACAACTATTCTATCAAAACCAATAACAATCATCCTATTTAATAGCCCATCGTACAGATTACAAACCGCATCAGCACTACACAATAACTATAATTATTAATTCATAAAGTATCAATTTGATCAAAGCAACAAACAATGAAACCATTTAAAGTCACCACATTGACGATCGACACGTAATTATTTCTGTAATGACGATTAACTGTGATAGGTTTAACACTTCTTCTTTTTCAGATCAATCAATCAATCTGCTTAACCTTTGCCCAACTGTTGGAGTCGGCTTCCAGTCTAACCGGAATCTGCGGAATACAGGTATTTTACATGGAATGATTATCTGACCTTCACAACCCAGTTACTGGGTTACACGTAACGATACCCCTTGGCAAGACTGGTTGTAAGACTTACGGACTGCGAACTAGCCGACACGACCCTCAAAGATCTACGAACGACAGCCGGGACCGACGGCTTAACGTCCTTCCGAGGCAATCTATGTAAAGATCAAGGTAACAATATTTTCACTGAACACCTATAGGCTTTTGCCTGCCACTTCGCTCACATAATATTTCAACTTTAGTCACTGAGCAAGTTTCCGCTATTTATTCATCTGTCATCGGAATACTTTAAACACTTTAGTTGGTAACCTCAGATTATAGAATAAATTGTAACTATGTATATTCATCTTCTACAGAGAAGTATCGAGCTTCTATCACAGAGGGAAACCGTAAGGTCTACAAAAATATTATAATTCCTACCGCCTAGTCATGACTAAAACTAATTTAAAAAACATATCGATAGAAATTGAGAAATCGCTCGTATAGGTACCTATTTCAAATAGTGTTCTAGTACTACAAATCCGCCCAACATGTCTCTAGGGAGTGGTGTTAGGCGGATTATATAAGAGGCAACCAACTTACATAAGTTATACTATGACTAGCTTCTGCTCGTGACTTTTTTGGCGTGAAATATCTTTTTTTTTCCCATAAATTTTATGACAACTTTCTTTAATTGCCTCGTGGTCTAGTAGTCGTAACCGCTGCTGCTGAGCACGAGGTGCTGGGTTCAAAGTGTTATTGGGTTTTTTCTATGGAATTTCCGAAATCTGTATTTGTGCCCGGTTGATGGCAAAATAGGCTGGCCCCTATTACTTGGCACTTAAACATAACTGGCGAAAAGTGGGTGTACTATACAGGGTAAATTTTTAACCAGTGCGCAAACTCTAATCATGAATTCAGCATATCATTCGAGCCCCTCAGCGCAGAAATTTAGCGTCGGTTATTAAAAAAAAACATCAACTATTTAATAGAAAAGTGCAATACCTATGCGGTCAAAATGTTTGGAGCAGCAGATTTTTTTTATTACCAACTATAAATTTCTACACTAGTCTGGAATCATAATATGCTGAGTTCAAGGTTGCAGTTTGCGCACTGGTTAAAATTGTATCCTGTATAAGTACACCTCTACCCAAGCCTTCGTAGAAACAAGGCGTGATGTTATGTTATATGACACTCGGCAATACCGTAGCTTCCCATTAGTGAAAGAATTTTCGGAATCGGATCAGAAGTTCCGAAAATAACCTTCTACATACAAGCTCACAAATATGTATTACCTCTTTATAATAATAGTTACAATATAATATGTTTGAGTTCCAATATTCCTGTGTCATCAAATCATGGATCAGATAGAAATGGACAATTTACTGACATATTTCTAATACAACAACTGAATAGAATGTGAAAATGAAGTGAAAATAAACCCATTATGCTTGTCCGCTGAACTGTAAGTGTCTCGAGTATGGATGGCAAAATATTTCTTTTGTAACATCCCTTCATTTCATCGGTCATATTCATGAATTTCTGCTATCGGAAGGGTTTTGTGAACAGTGAATATTGGCTCTTTTTTACCTGACTAACGAGTTCCATGAAAGGGTTGTGAATATCATAGATTTTATTTCCCACTATTATAATAGTAGAGCGGTTTTCAAATCTTTCTACTTTTCCGTCAAATATATTTGGTATTAGTAATATACCACGGAAAATCTGTCAATTTCAAATCTCAATCTTATTTACCTATGTTTTTTACTTAATGCCTTTGACCCCGCTGTAATATTCTGTGAGTTTTGTAAAAGCTGATGTTACTTTACTACCAACTTAAATTGTCCGCATATTTAAATCACAACTGGCTTTCTCTGACAGTTGTATGAAACGGCTATAACACGCTAAATTGACGTAGGTTGTCAATTTGCCTAACAATTAATTTCCCTGACATTACAAAGAAAATTTGTCAAAAAAAACTATTTTCATCGAGTAAGGTATCAAACACAATTAATATCCTGAAACAATCAGGACCTACTGAGATTAAAAATTAAGCAGTGGGACTACAAAATTAAAAGCTTCTAAGACAGTTGCCGTCTAACAAACACTGCATCAGACATTTAAATTACAGCCAACAGTAACATAACAACATGCACAATTTGTACCCGCGTCTACTTCTCAGAAACTAGCAGACAATTGATACAAAACAAATCAATTGACATTGAGTTACAGAATACAATCACTAGTGCACACTAAACTGTTCAAAGAAAGAGTTTTAAGTATTCACGTAAAAGGTCTGTTATTTGCAAACAGTAGTAGTTCGTTTCTATTTTTGATAGCTCTGTATGTTGTACCTTATAACCTACATTAGCTTCTGCTCGCAACTTCGTTCGCGCGAAATTTCTTGTTTCAGGTTCCGCGAAATTCAAATTTTCTTACGTTTTTTCGCAATTCGCACGTCAGTGTCAGGCTTTATGTTGAACGGAATATCATTCACAATCGTAACATGTATGTATTAACAGAATTAAAATCATTAATGCAACCCTCAAGTTCGATTTACCGCATTCAATTATTTTTCATGAAATAAGTACTCATTCAATGGGGATTACATGAACTTAGAGGTGGACAGGATGTTGTTGTATTTACTGATTATAACTCTGTAAAGTCATTTTTGTTCCGGTCGCGAATCATATTTTAACCAAAATGCAACCTGACACAAACCTGCAAATTGGAAAAAATGGAAGCAAATTTTATTTTGTGGGCGCATCCTCCTTAAACATAAAATATCCCATCTCACTCGGCAATGCTGTAGCTTCCCATTTGTGAAAGAATTTTCGGAATCGGATCAGTAGTTCCGAAAATTACCCCCTACATATAAAGTCACAAATCTTATCTTTTTATTATTAAAGTGAAGGCAATTAAAGGGTTAATATTAGTGTTTGAAACAAAGTATCTTCAAAGTCAACAGTCATTTAAAAAGTTAGCAGCCCGTTCTGATAAAAATATTATTTTCGTGGTGATTAGAGGTTAAAAATCGCAAGTTACGTTCTCTTTTTCAAGTCATTATGCATTTATGGTAAAAATATGTGAAAGCAATGTTAAAAGGTGTTAGATATGTACTAAAGACTCTAGTTCAAAGTGCCGACAGTTAAAATAAAATGATGCTACATTTAATTTCAGATTAACCATTTTTCTGGGGAACCCCAGTAAAATTTATTATTAAAACTTTATGATAAACCTTTAATACATAGGTGACTATGATAATAAAGATAATTAATTAATAATCCCATTAAAGCCTTAATAAATAAGGTAAACCAATGTGATTATCCTTTCAGTTGGAATCGCAAATGACAATTCGTGAAAATGTGCAGGGTTGTTTCGATTATCTGCCACAGCCAAGGAATAGGTTAATTATTAAAAAAAAAGTGATAAAATTATCACTTCTTTTAAAAAAAGAAGTGATAAAATTATCATTTCTTTTTTATAATTAGCTTAATAACGTGCTATAAGAAGCGAAAGAAAAACAAAATAAATTAAACAATGGAACATATTTTTGTCTTTCTCAATGCTTATTCAGTATTCGGCTGTATAGAGCTTACCTATTATTAACGTCGTTCAAACTGCCCGTATTTTATACAAAAAATACTTTAATCGCTTCTGATATAACTTAAAGATATTAAAAAAAATATACTTTAAACGCTTTCTAAGCGGCGGCCACGGCGGTGGCCATTACCAACAATAACAATAATTTCCACTTAACTCTTACTAAACAATTCAAACCTCAAAATATCCACCTCATTACTTACAGTTGTACTTAAGTACAGTTACACAATGTACTCATTTGTTTTAAACAATTCAGATTGGCCATGCGTCAGTAGCTGGAATATTTAAAAAGGCATATTGCTTGTTTGTGATAAGGATAATCTTGCCCAATTATTGTTTTATCGCTTAATCTTAATACAACAGAGAGACTAATCGATAGCAATTTTCGAATAGTTTGCTAAACATTATGCGAATGGATTAGTAACTCATTATTCTTATAATGTTTGCTTAACGGGTTTGTAAAACTGAAAACTGTTTTTTTTATTAGCTCTCCGTTTCAAAACTGTAAAATGCTGAAAAAAAAAACATTTTTAGGAGAAAAAAATAACCATCTTCCAAAACAAACATCAAATAGTGAAAGTAAAAAAGATTTTCATTTACACTTATCAGTTATTGTACCTACCCCGCACCAATTCGTATACCTACAACTACTTAATATATAAACAACGACAAGTGCAATGTAGTATTTGATCATCATCAAAATTCATCTAGCCATAAATAAAAAGAATTGTCGAAATCTATCCACAATATTGCCGGAGATGTTGCGAACTTAAATGCAAAAAAAAACCAGTCTGATTACTTCTTATAGCCTTAAATTTAAAGCTATCTGTTTGACATGTATTTAGGAAACCTTTTACTTAATAGCTAAGTTTATGCATTCTTTAGAAAACAATAAAATATTTTTTAACATACGTCAACTTTATCAACTTTTGTCATTCTGCGAAATTCTCACTGCAACATTGCCAAAGAAAAAAACATCGTTGTCTAATTAAACAAAGGCTTTCAAGCTAAATTTTCTATAAAGAAGTTTACAAAAATCGTTAAAATGTATTTCCTGTCACGATCGACCTTGTTTTCAAAGATCAATTAGGAATCTGTTAACGATGACATATCTCGTATGTTTGTAATTAATCATTTAAGATTGAAGTAAAACAGTAGTAACACTTTTTCTTCTGGATCCCTCCCTTGGACACTAGATCATGTTTTTGCATAAAATGTTTTGGGACAGCTCCTGTCATGGTACAAAAAATGTTAGTCAGCAGGATGGAAAGGAGATTCCGAGCTGAAATAACGATGATGATTATAAAGGTGCAAGATTGACAGCCCAGGATGCGCCGGACGTCACTCATATAGACTATATTAATGCATTCTACTAAGGCCGTTTAAATTGTTCCTTGGTTAGTCAGAAGACGAATTCAGAACCTGTCAATGCTCAGTGCAATTAAACGATGATTCATTAATCAATTAACTTTTGAACCAATCATGTAATAATGTCAATCGTATCAAGTAGTGTTTCCGGCGCTAATTAGTACTTATTTTAACCCTTCTCTTGCCTCCCGATAAATATACTTAAATAAAATTTTAAGTATGTAATGAACACCTAGCTGAGAGACTGGTAATGATAGCCGTAGATAGTATACCTAACTTTATGTATTTTTTATGTTATCTTTGTCCTTGTTTTATGAATTGCCCATGTTTTCGTAAGACACATTTTGTTTACTTTCTTGTTGTCGTCGTCGTAATTAATTGAAAGGTAAATAATAAATTAATGGCCTTGTATAACATCTAAACATTTGTCATCTCTTCATAATATTGTATTGTAGGAACATAGTAATTTTCTTTATATGTAAACAATGCAAACAGGAATAATTCATTCAAGAGCTGTTTATTTTTGTGGGTAAATAGGCTTTATTCGTTAAACATCGTACATACTTCAAATTCCTCTATGTAAATAAATACTGATACCTACTCGCTTAGTAAATACTGGCTAAAATAATTATCTTAAAATGTTCTTTACGAATTCGAAAAGGTTTATCAACTGTAAGCTGAAACTTCTGAAAAACCATTTAGAAAGCAAGTTAAACACATTTTTAATTCAAAACAAAAACTTTCAAGCCAGCTTAATTGCTAACAACACAAAAACAAACTTAAACTAAATAAAAAATACAAACTCACCTTATACAAGTTATCCGTGCAACAAAACACAACACTCCATAAAAAAAACACAAAACAGTAACAGATCATAAATGTCAAACGTCAGTTACACTTCCGAAAATCAGCGCATAGTGGCGGGAACGGAACTAAACGAGAAAACGAAACGTGTGCGGGCCGACGTGACGTTGTACTGGCGGCTCGCGACTCGCGAAGCCTGGCCGAGTGTGGGTGAGGCGAGCGGACACGTCGCGGCTGTGTGCGTGTGCGAGGAAGATAGCTAGCGGGCTGTTAACTCGGCGATCCTCACAGTTAGACTAACTCACATCCAAATCGCTTAATTTTATGAGTTGTTGCCTTCTCCACCCCCTCGCTGGGGACAGGCGATGTGACTTTGGAGGAGCGCGAGCGTCTCGCGGGATTTAAGTTTTGAGACTGCTGCGGTTGGCGGATGTTTGTTTTGAATTAAATAAATGCCCACAAGTAAGATGTTGCGACAAAAACGAAATCTTTTATTTATTATCTGTTCCAAGAGCATCGCTTTAAATCATTTATCTTATAAAATACAAACTCGTTTGAAAATAAGGAGTAAAACTAGTTACAAGTCTAGAAGCTTTGCGGAACATTTAAAGCTCAGTTTAATTAAAAATTAACTAATTAAAGTAAGTACTCATACAAATATGTGGGATATTTGCATATTTGATGTTTGCATAACATGCTTGTATGTATGCTTATTTAAATCTGCAAAATACGATTATTATATTGTATTCTAAGTTCAGATAAATACATTTATCGGAACACAAAACTAAGCTCACCTGCCGTTCTAACTTTTAGGTATAATTAATCAAAAATACTATTGGCGTCATAAAATTATTAAAATCATTTAAGATAACACAGTTATCATACTACATACAGTAATTTCACCTATCAAAATCGATAAAATATTTTTGCTTGATCATAATACTTAAATAACATGTAAAAATATTCGATTAACCCTCTAAATATATCATTAATGATGCCAGATAATAACGATTACTGGTAATCGTTTGGTTATCATTCGTATATTGCGATAAATGAGAATTTGATTGCTGCTATAATTAAAAATTAGTGTACGATAGCAGAGGAAATTATTTATCGTTATATAAAGACAACAGAAACCAATTAACTAAGTAAGGAATACTTTTGGGTTACAAAACTATACAAGAAAAAACATTTAAATTGATTTGTTAATTAAAAATACTTAACCTTGCGAGATTCTAGGTACATACTTGATCGTGAAAAACGATATAATACGACCTTTTATGTTTTTGTCTTTATTTTTCATAATTTTACATAAAGCTTTAAAATAATTCGCTTCACCACGCCACAATCCGAGCCAAAAATCTGTTCAAATATCCTTTATCAAGTTATAGATGAACAAAAGAAAAATTGCCTACCCCATAACAAGGTCACAGCAAGCAAAGCATTTAGCGCCGGTACAGTAGCAATAACTCAGCACAGGAAATCACGTCATCGCTCTATTACAGTGCGCACACACGCGCGTGCACGCACACAGGCGCACGTATCGGGTGTACGGGAGGCGTGCGCGACTGAGCACGGTGGAGGCTTTGACTCAATGAATTGGGGAAGGTTTACGAAAACAGTTTTAATATTTTGTAAGGACTTAATCTGTGATGATTGCGTGTGAAAAGTTTCTTTATGTAGGAAGTGCAATAATAACAACAATATGAACTTGGAGATTTTGTCATACTTTTACATATCAAGCGTTGATTACTAATGAGACACAATTAGGTAATTATCTATTGTTGCAAATCTTCCAACAGTCTTGTGTCGCTTTCTAAATAAAGAGAGTCGCCAAATTTAGTAAAAAAAATATATTTAAGCTAACTAAAACATTATTCTTGATTTTTAGGCTTTATTTTTACATCAGTCTAAACTTATATGTAAAAATAAGTATTGTTAGTAACAGTAAATTTAAGGTATTTGATTAGACAAAAAAATGCAGAATAGAACTGGACGTTACATCTTTCAGTCCGTGGTGATAAAGCTTACTATGAATAAGGGGCTCAGTAAAAAAAAAAGTAAGTTCAAAAACTAAAACCAGACTTTGAAAAATAATGCTCTAAAAAGTATGAGACAAGAAAATATGAAAGGGGTGGTCGTATACACTGTGCCCTAAAGCTTATGGTCGGTTACTACTGTTAGAATGTATTGTTTTGTTATGGTAGGTGTCCTTCAGATGAGAATATTATCTTGTTCATACGTTTCAGAGCGTGATTTTACAGTGGTCGGGTTTTAGCTTTTAAACTCACTTTTTATTTAAATATTTTGGGATGCCCTAATTAAGGCCTTTTTTTATTGGTCATGACTATTTTCTCTAGAGAATGCTATTCAATTTCATATGACGTCCATAGCCATCACCTATTTGTCAAATTATGATAATTAGTTTAGAAATTAGGAGGGAACAGGGAACATACTGGTCAAAATGAGAACCCTCCTTTTCGCTTCACCGTAATCGGGTAAAAAAGACCTATTGTTTTTCACTTATGCATACTGCCCTAGAAACCAACACCGCCCAATATTTCTCAAAACTAAAAACAATTTAATAATAAAACTTCTAAGCTCGCATCATCATTCGCCGAACGTGAAGCTCCACCTAATTGTGCCCGCCATCACATCGCATTGTTATTACTATGTATCCATTTGAAATATTAACGGCACATGCTACATTACAGCCTGTTATACTGTTATATTACGCGTGCTATATAACGCGCTATATAACACGTTAACAGTAATTACGCGACAGTTGTGTGCTCAAGTGACGCACAATGTTTTGTTAGGCGATGTTTAATTAGTTTAGGAGTTAATTTAATTTTGCTGTGTAAGCTTGAGGTGGTATGGGAATTGAATAATGAGCGTGTGTCTAGCTTTCTTAATATGTAAGTTACGTTATACTTAATGCAAATAAAATATAATATCAGGCCTGTAATCGTAGTAGTGTTAGGCAGAGATCACATTTTTTAATGTTATGTTATGTTTAAGTCCCATTTTATAGAAGGTGACGCTATACCATACGAGTATAATATTATAATCGGGCACAAATCCCGATTCCAAGCTACTTATACTTACCACAGATAATTCATTACCCGACCACATTTCTCAACAATATTTAAATTCATCGTTACTGTTAGCCAGCATCATTCCACTGCTGGGCAAAGGCGTCTTCCCATGACTTCCAGCTCTTTAGATCCTGGGATAAAGTGGACCACTGGTCGTTTTTTTTTGTCAGTTCGTCCCGCCATCGCCATCTCAAATTCAACGTAATTGAGTACACGTATTTTATTTATTCTAATGTATTGCATCAAAAATTATTATTTTGGTATAATTATCCATTGAAGTTTTGTAAAATATTCAAATAAGGCACAATTCTTAACCCTAAAATGCCCAATTAAAAGTCAATCAACGACAATCGTTTATCAAAATCTAATCGGGAAAGTGATCAGCCTAACTTTATGGTTCAATTTATAATCAATGTTACTTTATTAACTATTAATAGTATTAATAGCTGGAATAATAATGAACCATCGACAATTTCCTACAATAACGGAAGTACTAACTTAACTTTACCGGTTTAACAGCAGTAATGTGTTTATAAGAAGTATGGGAAACCTTTCGCTTTTTTTAAACAAGTTTTTGTAACAGTTCAATTAGTTTTTGATTTATTTATTATGTATGTTAATGATGATTAATTTGTATATTTTTATTGATATGAAAGTTAAGTTATTTAGGTACCTATCTCAAAAAACATTAACGCGTCAGCAACGTCAGTGGTTAATTTAAAAGTAACGAAGTTTATTGTAATAACTTTATTAATCCCTTAGTGCTAAAGTACTATGACTATAATCAAACTAGCCCAGCTGCATTTCCTAGTTTTTAGCAGACCAAGGCAAATGCAATAGTCGACATTATCTGACCGACATTAATGAACTTTTAGGTCGATGTGTTAATTATTGAAAAGATACTGCAGTTAAACAATGTTATGCAATATCGTTGGCGCATATACCGACCTACCTAAGTACCTACCCTTCCAGGTGAGTTGCGGCAGAAATAGATGACGTGGTATCACTTGCCTAGACAAGCTCTTTACAAGTAGCTATATTACAAATAGTTCAGATCAGTTTAGGGGAATCACGGCGAACAAAAATGTACATTTCATGAGTAACAAAAATTTCTAAGAACTAATAGTGACAAGGCAACGAGATTTTCAACAAGATACAAAAAACTAATTTATCGAATTGATACTCTATCTATGAATCATTTAAACTTTTCGATCGTTTTCTAATCACATAATTATTTTATTTATTTATTGATGTTATCAATGTATCAGTTATTATATATAACCCAGTGGGCCTTCTAATTACTATTACATTTATTGGATATTGCATTTATCACTGTACTTGGAAGATTTTTAATCACATTATATTGTTATCAGCAAATAGGTCATCTGATGCCAACTGGCCGGCCATCTTTTATTTTATGGAAATAAAGAATTCAATCAATCAATCAATCACTTTATTTTTCTCACCACAATATACATAAATGATTTTACATTGGTCAGATTCGACAAAGATACACAATTCAGGTAAGTATATATTGTGGGAGACTGGTGCCTAAGCTAGGCACGTGGCCTGTGTTTCAGGACACCAGGATCCCACCCCTTTACATTTAATTACACTACTGTCATAATAAAACTAAAACTTTTTAACTTAATTACACCAACAAATCGAGGTCTAAACAATTTAGCATTGAATAATTCAATTGAATCACAAACACATACCTCATAAATCGCTATAAACCAATTTAATTGTTTCCATAAATTGCATAAATTGTATTCGCAAACGTCAAAGCGCACACAGGGTTTGCGACTAGTGTATTTACAAACATGTCTACGTGGCTACGTCATGCGAGATTACTGTCTACGGCGTAGCGCTACGGCTGGATGGCTACGGGCTACGAGCGCTCACTAAATATACTATTATTTTATTATGTAACAAAGGAGAGGTTTAGTTTGTTTTTCAATAAAGGAGTGACTGTGCCAATGTAATGTTTTTGTTGAGTAATGAGTTATAAGATTATGAAGAGAGGTGGTGACAATTTGATAAAGCTGCGTTTAATGACACTTAATGGAATTTCCCAAATTTTAGACACAATTTAACTAATACAAGAATATTATGAAAATAAACTGTTGTGTGTGAACATTGAATGTGGCATTAAATTAATAGTATAACCGCAAAAATTATTAAGTACCGTGATTTTTTAAGCACACTGTAAATATTTTTATTAAGTGTTATTGACTATGTTTTCTTTTTGATAAATCTTTTCCAGATAAAAACTATAGTAAATTGTCTGAATATTTCAAAAAACAAACAAAATAAGTATCATGTGCTTTTTATCGAAAATTGGATCAATCATTTTTGGGACTTTGCACGACACCGTACCGTATACGTTTACCCATAATTTATTAGTATGGCCGATTCCTATAATTTACGGACAGTTATAGGATAAAAGTTAGACTCTTGTATCTTTACCAATAATGAAGCAAAGGCCTCAAAGCTTAGGCAGTATATGCGCCCTCACGGCCGTAGTCGCCGCGGGAGACGCCCTGGACGTCGGGAATCCCAGGCTGATTCCCGGCCACCGTAGGCGCGGGCTTGCGGACGGCGAGTAAGGGGTAGCTAGCTGTCCGGTCGGGTCCGGCCAAGGACCAAGCCCGGGTCGACGGCGCGTTGTGTTCCACGCGCGCCTCAAAGAGATGTCAGCACCAACTGGTGGGGTCCGCAAGGGCCGATGTCTGCCAAGGGTGCGGGTTGTTCGAAAGAGATACCGCGGCCCCTGGCACACAGGCAACTGAGGGAACACGGGTGGGTTTTAGTCAGTAAAAGTCTGACACGCCCTCCTGCTCCACCCAGAGCGGGAGAAGTTATTTGATGATTTCCCACCCAAAAAAAAAGAAGAAAGGCCTCAAAACTTTACAGAGTAGACCATCCTATATGGAAGTAGCTATCACAGATAAAATTAGCTTACGAAACTATTTATTTGCCCAGTTTGGAAATAAAAAATGCTACCATTCGTAAGCAAAACGATACGTTTTTGTTTATAGGAACCGAGCATTAGAGAGTTGTCATTATTTTGTCAAAACCAAAGGCAATTCAGGTCTACGAGTATACCCGCAGGCGAGCCGATGCCGCGGCCGGTGCAATGACACTGAGAGCTAATGAGCTAAGCTAAGCAGACGATTCATACGAATGTAAACATTATTCGTATTCAAATAATGTTCTTATTCGTATGAAACGCTTTGTTTACTTAGCAACAAGTGCAGTTCTGTGAATCTCGCTCTAACACTAGCTACAGTAACACGTAGCTTCTTGGAGCAGTGGTGCTGAAATAATTCGCACAAAGGTAAGTGCATGCCTGCCCGGGTTCGAACCCACAACTAGTAAATGCCGGGACCGTAACCACTGGGCCACCATTACTCCGCATTTAGTAAAACCAACACAATAACATTTTGCCCGACCTGGGAAGCGAACCCGAAATCGAATTGTTCATAAAATGCTGACGAAAGAGGACCGTTCTTGGCATCGACCATACAATTGGTCGATGTTTGTCGAACCTTAATGTGCGCATGCGCAGGCTAGCCCACGTATTTCTATATTTCTTTGATTTTAGCAAATTGCAGCTGTTTTACGTCGTATGTTGATCAACATGCGATTCGCGACTGAAGGAATGATGTATCTATTGAATAATAATCATCAATGCATGCATATCAATCGCTCAATTTTGTTTGGTAAAACAAACTAATTGTACACTATATATTACATCTACGATTATAAAATCATTGGTAGTGGGTAAATCCACGACGCTGACGTTTCCGCAGATTACCTAGGCTAAGGACACAGTGAAGATACACTATTCAAGGTACAAAAACACAAAGAAGGAAGAGAAAAAGAAGAAGTACTTCTTTTGAACTAAAGCAAATTTAGGTTGGAAGGTTGAACTGTTGTAGAGACTCATGAAATTTATATCAAATACGTAAGTCCCAAAGAGCTCTAAAAATTAAAATGTCTGCGACAAATTTTGTTACTCGCAAAAAATTCAAACCTATAGGGTACATATTTCCCGTTGACCTAGAATCATGAAATTTGTGTTGGTAAGAAGCAAAGTCTCACAGTACAAGTAAAGGAGAAAGTCCGAAAACTGATAATTTGTGGTATTATCACATATTAGTATTATTATCACTAACAGTATTATCATATTATTATTCTTTGCGATTACAAACTTACAGTTGCAGTTGGAGAATTGACTGTGACGTATTTCGTTGTGTGGAAGAAAATTTTTTCAACTGATTGGGTACCAAGTTAAGTTTATTCCTTGCATACATTCATCCCAATTACGGAACCCATCATTGTGCTTGGTACGACCCGCACTTGCCCGGTTAATTATAAAGAGAATGTTAACCAATGTTTTCCATAAAAATAATACAAATGTATAATGACATCACGTTTGTCATTTTATGATCAAATATCCCAAACTTTAATCGACCGTAAGGTTTTTACAAACACCCGCCGTTGACTAAATCCCATATAATTCCACAAAAACACATAAATTATGGTTTAGGAAGTCATTACTGAATAAATAACTTTATGTGAGTCAATCTGTATGTTGAGAATAGTTTAGAGACACTAAATATATTTTTGGTGTGACGTTTCATATGGAGCGTAAATGCTATGCTACCGCATAGGCCAGGCTGCAAGATCTCGTGTGCTAACAGCCCTGCTTAGGAGCGGAAAATTGAAAAATTAAGGTCAAATAATTATATAAAAGTCGATGTTTTTAGCCGAGCCCGAGACAGTTGAAAAATTTACCCTACGGCCATTAAAAGGTATTTTAAGGTCACTTCTTTCTCTGTTTACTCCCACCAAAAACATAATCCGTGAAGCAACCTCAAAGCTCGCTTAAGAAGACATGTGGCGTCTACGTGCCATATTATGCTTTATGCTTTATTGATCTGCGGTATCATTCCGAATTACACTCAGTAGGAACGGCTTTAATGTTGATAGTTCAACCACATTTATTGCGTTATATAAGTTGTTACACAGACAAATGTATCGAACATTATGAAGCAATGGATTAGCAATATCCCTCAAAATGATTTAGATTCTGATTGGTAGTGTGTTACAGGATGTTGATTCTGAAATAGTAATTGTATATCCTTGCACAGAATATGTAAAATATTAGCGTACTCTCGTACAGGGCTTAACTTGAGACTTCTACTATGATACAGACAATAGATTTTAGACTTTACTTTGTCTCCGTTTAGTAAGAGAGGCGCCTTACTTACCTACAACTAAATTTCACATAAAAAAACATTTGCAATTAGACACTAATGACTGAGCCTTAAATTAAGCTGTACTTTGAGAACATTTTAACTGCTCAACGATACACTGGATTTACCTGCGTGAAATTTTGTCCTGCTTTTCCGCGCAGGTTTGTACCTAGCCAAACCTTTACCCCAGTTGTTTACAAGCAGCTTTAAGTAATCTATTCATGGCAGTATCTAATCGTGACACATTTCAAACCTTGCATTATAGTCCACCAAAGATACTACAACATTCAAACTTACGACCACCCATCCCTTTGGCAATTGATCCATTCGTTTTAAAATTCAATATTATTCCCGATTCCAGTAGCTCGTAGCGTATAATATACTACTCAAGTAGTCAAGTAGTCACAAAGTTTCCTAGAAAGGGTCCGGACAAGTTAACGATCGAATAAAATGCGACATAAAAGATAACTTATAATACTTAATAAGTTAATAGTGTTGTCGATAAGTTGCTGTGTTTGTACGCCGGGTACAGGGTGTGGTTATTTTGATTAGGTTTAATTCACGTCGATGGAAGTTAGTAAGACCGCAACATTAACTGCGGTCTTACTGCTGAGCGTGGGGTCCAGGGATCGGTCCCCAGATACGGAAAAGCGTTATAGGGTTTTTCAGGATTTGTACATACCTGACGAAATAAGGTTGTGTTGTTATGTTTTAGTCGCATATCAGATATTTAAGACTTAGTCAAGACATAAAATACCTATCTTTTATGAACATCAAGATGGTGGTAAAAAAATTGAAATACACAAGATCGCTTTTACGTTAAGACAGCCCATTGTGTCAATCTGTATAAAATAATGTTATAAATGTAATTTATATGGCATACATTATAAAGGGTATTCTATGATATTCTATGTTATCTTGTAACTAAAAACAAAAACAAGCCCAGACAATATTAACTTCGGCATTCTTGATTCCACTGATTTCTAAACTATAATAACTCTTCTTTGATTTCCTAAGACCAAGTAAAATAAAACTGGCACATAAGATTACCAACTGTGGAACTTAATATTAAAATCTAACAACCTGTATAATGGCGTGACAATAAAAAGGGCTCTATTAAACGGAAAGCATTTAGATTGAGAGGCCCTCACAGTAATATAACACGCAGTGACATTAAGAATTACATTATAACTCACATAAAAGTCAGAACATACTGTAGATGGGTGGGTTCAACGCTATTCGTAAGAAGTTATGGAAAATCAAAGTATTAAGAATAATAACTATGTAATGCACATAAATGGTGCATATCAACGTTGATTTTAGATCACATAAACTCAAACTCAAAGCATGTATTTCAATTAAATCATTTACAGACACTTTTGAATTGTCAAAAAGACGATCAGTTGGAAAGTTGAAGCTAGTTGCCCATTCCAAAACGTAGATCTCTATGGAGAAGAAAGGACAACAAACTCCAAGGACACTCTTCATCAAGTTAGGTATTACAAAATCTTGGGAACATTAGTCTTGTTGCTTCTATATGTGAGAACAATGTAAAAAAAACGAATAAAACATTCCAAATATAAGATTAAAAATAAGCCCTGGAAGTTAGGAGATGACCGGTCTCAACCGCCGGCACCCGTTCTCGTAAACACATAAAATCACGCTTGTAATCCCTGAAGACTTAGGCAGAAGTGTAGTTATTATTCCTACATTCTGCCAGTTATGTTAAAGTCCCAAGTACCAGAGGACGAGCCTATTGCGATCCATCGGGCACAAATTCAGACTCCAGGCTGCTACTGAGAAATCCCTGATGGAAAAATCCGAACCCATACACTCAGCAGTAGCGCTTGCGACCAACGAAGCAGTAATGTCAATCAAAATCCGTTACACAATCAATGATCACGACTATAGTTTCGGTCTAGTCACGATTAGCTCAGGAGTTGCCAGATAGACACTAAAATTCGTTTCGAAATCTTTACCAAAACCAATTTGTCAATCACACACACACACACACAAAAACACATTTACCCAAAATCAGGTAATCCGTCCATAAACACGTCAATCAAATATCCACGGATGGCATCCCCTTGGAAACCTCATAAAGAGTCCCTTTAAACAATTAAGAAGGGGCAATTAAGACGACCATTTTGTTAATCGTCTCGAAGAACAAAAAACCCAATAAAAAGCCCCTTAAGATGTCTCCATCGCGTGTTTTTGTGAGCACCCGTGTTTCAAATACCAGGGCTTCATAAAATTAGGGGTTACGGTTATAGGCTGTTGCTTTTATTGAATGCAGATACGTGGGATTTGTATTTGTAAATAATACCTCATTTTGCTGTAGAATTAATGTGTATGATCTCATCCTTAACTCATGTAACAGCTTGTATACCATGTTTTATGCAAATAAATAAATAAATAACAGCCCCACGGATCGGTTAAACTTAAGTTACGCTTGCCGCGGTCCCTCCGAGGATGGGTGACCAGCTTTACATACCGAGAGCCCTCCGTACCTTGGAATTGGTCCCAGCTGTCATTCGTAGATCTTTGATAGTCGTTACGGGTCATCAGACGTCCGAAAGTCTGGCAAACAGCACAGCCTTACCAGGGGCTATCGTGTTACTCAGTAACTGGGTGGTCGAGATTAGATGCCTATCTAACCTCCATAAACTTGGTGGGGTCCGCAAAAGCCGATGCCTGCCAGGGGTGCGAGTTGTTCGAAAGAGATACCGCGGCCCCTGCCACACAGGCAACTGAAAGAACACGGGTGGGTTTTAGTCAGTAAAAGTCTGACACGCACTCCTGCTCCACCCAGAGCGGGAGAAGTAATTTGATGATTTCCCACCCGAAAAAAAAATCTCCATAAACTAGCTGAGGGACTGCCTAGTCGCTCCACGTAAAATACTGGTATTCAGCTGCAACCGGTTAGACCTGAAGCAGACCCCAAAAGCAAATTGGGAAACGGCGACTACAGATGATCATCATACGGCGACTACAGATGATCATCATACGGCGACTACAGATGATCATCATACGGCGACTACAGATGATCATCATACGGCGACTACAGATGATCATCATACGGCGACTACAGATGATCATCACACGGCGACTACAGATGATCATCACACGGCGACTACAGATGATCATCACACGGCGACTACAGATGATCATCATACGGCGACTACAGATGATCATCACACGGCGACTACAGATGATCATCACACGGCGACTACAGATGATCATCACACGGCGACTACAGATGATCATCACACGGCGACTACAGATGATCATCACACGCAGACAGAAAGTATTATTATTGCTTTTTGGTAAAGTTCCACTAACAAATTTTATATTGTTTTCTTTCTGAATTTATGCGCACTTAATTAAATTAATTAACACTTTTTGGATTCAGTGAAAAGTAGCTTTATTTGCATCTAGACAAGGCCTTTGGAGCCGAGAGTGCAATGACTAATGTTCATGAGTATTAATCGACCTTTTCAACACACTTACGAGAAAAGTACTTCTTTAAATAATTATCATCAAATTTACAAAATATATAGACTTAACAGACTTAAAATAATATTAATAATATGTACATGAATATAAAAAAGAGGGAAAAGAATCACAGGGCAGGGCAATCAAAAATACGAGAAAATAAATAGATAGAGCATTGCTACGTCGAAAAACACACCACATGTCAGCGAAAACAGCACATTCCAAGATGTGGCCTACACAAAAAACATATGAGTCCACAAAATTAAATAAAACATAAAACAAAACTCTAAATCACTGACGACTTTATAATGGATAGTTCGAAAAAAACATTACGAACATATTTTAGCAGTAGCAACACTAAAAACATCATAATTAAAAACAAAAGGACGACATTAACTTCACAATAGACGAAACTAAACATGAAATAGAATCAGAACCACATTCTCCTTACCTAAGGTTCAAATTCCTTTATAGAATAGTTATGAAAACTTATTATTTATTAATGTCTCGTTTGGTTTATGGTTTACGAGCCTCTCAGGTAGCTGTGGGCTATAAAAATTAGTGGAACCCTTTTATAAGTAGGGTTCCGTAAAAACAGAGTTAAAGCTTCGGTTGGAGCAACAGATGAATAAAGACTACAACATGAAAATAATGGTCACAATCAAGTTTGGCCAGTTTAGTTTTATGACAGAATTAGGCACATTGATCCAGTATTTAAACCCAGCAACATTGGATCGAATTGGCGGCTGCTCTGTCATAATGCAGCGCTAGATATTGTATGCTGAACTGGATTGATGTTTAAAAGATGGTCGATGGAGGTTCTTACTCGTTCTTCTCCATAGAAAACGCTTTGAAATGGGTAACTAGCTTCATCTTTCTGACTAGCAGACTCTTTTGACAATTCCGAAGTTAATTCATAATTTTAATGAAGTCAATGCTCTGAACCAGTATCGAGCAAACTTCTCAGTACAGGCTGCTTTTCAGTCTGCGCTGACCTTAAGACACAACAATAAACAGTTATTTTATAATTACAAATGGACCTCTATCATAATAAATTAAGTAGTTCAATAATAGTAGTTTATGAAACTGTTGCATGTTGTGAAACACTCGTGTGAGATTATTAAAAACATCGGTGGTTTAATACCTAGTTATGTGCAGTTTCATACACTACTTTATATACACTCATACCTTGAGATTGAACCTACTAAATAAAAGGTCAAACTTAAAAGAGTAAGTAAATCTATAAAATTAAATAGCGCGCCCTTCATAAAATTGAATAAAGGATGTATCGCGTATAAGTTCCATTAGAATAAAATATGAATGGAAACTCCTGATATAAACTTTTTAGATTTTCCCGGTATCGAATTGGTGAAAAAATTGTTTTATAACCTTATTTTGTTATGTTATAATATAATTCTATTTTAAATTACGGTACACTGTTTGTGTACGTTATGAGAGTACAGTAGATACAATACTGTTTGACCGTAATAAAAAAATAACTTCCATAGTGAGAGTTAAGTAAACTAGCCTAGATATTACCTGAATGGTTAGTTAACTCGTGATATTGGGTCAGTCTACTTAATTGCATATGGTATCGATTCCATTTATTATTTACCTTCGCGTCCCGCGTGTGTGATGGCCGATATTGATCGAAGCAATTTAGTCACAGATTAATAATAGGTTAATATAAGTTTAGATTAATCGGTGACTTATGTTTATTGGGTGTAGCCTATTAATTAATCTGCCCAGCACTTTCCCATGTTGGGTTTGACTACCAGTCTAACCAGGAGCAGCTGAATACCAGTAGTTTACATGGAGCTGAGCGAGCGACTGCCTATATGAGCTCCACAACCCAGTTGCTGGGTGACACGATACCCCTCGGTATGATTAGTTGTCAGCCCTTTGGCCTTCTGACTACCTGTAACGACTCTCAAAGATCTACGGATGACAGCTGCGACCAAAATTTTAACGCGCTTTCCAGTCTCGGGAAAAAAATCTGCTGTTCCATATATTTTACGAGTTATGCAAACATAAATGTATGAAGCATCTGATTTTTTTAAGTCCCCTTATCAGGTTTTCAGTTATTTTAATTACGGCTCATACATACAGCCTTTAAATGAAACCAACAGGACCCACCTCACTCTCAAAGGTACCGATACAGCCAATCATTTATAAGTACCTGTGTGTAATCTCGCAAGTCTCTCTCGACGCAATTAGCCACACGCATTAACATTTTATTGTTATTGACTGATATTGTTTAATAACACGCGTAATTATTATATTACGGTCGATTAAGATCCCTCCATTCTATCCTTTGAAGAAACGAATGTTATAATAGTACGCGGCTGTAATGATAAATTATATTTATTGCTGTAAATTGGTTTTAATAAAACTTTTACACGTCACAAATAAGTTCTGTTTTAAAACCAGCGGGGGAATTGCGTAATACACTAACAGTTGGGATGACTTTGATATTGACAGTTCAACAACATTCATTGCGTTATTTACATTTTTGAACAGACAAATTTTTTGAACATGTACAGCAATACATTAGCAAAAACCTTCAAAATGATTCAGATTAGGATTAACAGTTCCGGTGCAGATGAGGACGGTGTTTGGTACCCGACTACTCTGAAAAGAAACAGCGACACAAACTCAGAGAATTTTGGTCAGGTCATATGAATACTATGCAGATTAGTAGCAGAGATGGTCTTTTGGGGAAAGAGCCACACAGATTTGAGTGCACCTGTCCAGTCGGTGCACGCATTTGTCAGAAATCGTCTAGCTCAATCCTTACCTGTACCTAAATATGACACATCTAGTTATTCGGCTTTGTAGAGCATCGTCTGTGCCACTCGCATGTCTTTGTGAGGTCTCCGCCCAGACTATTATAAACGCTTTTCCGGAAAAGCGTTTTCCCAAGAACTTCTTTATTAAATCGATATCTCGAACTGATTTTTTGTATGTTCTTCATAAACAACTTTTATTTGAACCAATTTGATAATTACAATGAGCACAAGTGGAGCACTGGTGGCCCAGTGGTAACGGCCACAATTTACGAGGTGAAGGTCGTGGGTTCGAAACCCGACACGTACTTCACTTTGTGTAAATTATTTCATCACAACTGTTCTCAAAACGGTAAAGGAAAATATCGTGAGGAAACCAGCATGTACTACGGAACTAAAAATTTCGAAGTCATTTGACAACCGGCACTGGGAACAGTATAGGCTGATTATGCAATAAGCACAACAACACACATCACACTCACACACATCACACTCACACACATCACACTCACACATATCACACTCACACACATCACACTTACACACATCACACTCACACACATCATCACATTAAAAAAGCAAAACTTAAAAGAAAAATTCATAGTTTTATAAATAAATCTTTACCTGAACAATATTTCATACCAATAAGTTTCCCCGAATACTCGTACAATTCCCGTCCATACAAGGGGCGAGCTGTTTTTACCGCAGCAAGTTCTATTCAAATATTATCTCGTACATTTGTACGTCATCGCAAGGGTTGTAAGCTGAGACTGTGAGGAACAGATACCTCTCTGTTCCTCTCCTCTGGGAGGAGGGAAGTAGGTGGGTTAAGGAGCGTTGTACATTTTTTTTCAGATTTACAGGTTTTTGCGAATAAGTAGAATTTCTTTCAAGTGCTTTAAATGGTATTACTTTGTCTACTTATACTACACTTGATAGACTTCGACTGTTTATATTTCACTTGATAGACTTTCCACAGGGTCTAAAAGCTTTAGAAATATTTTTTGTATTTAAATAAAAAATCTTCAGCTTACGTAGAGACAAATAAGCTGTCATTATTGTAAACTTTTTTTTATCTGTACCGTCTTTATTTATCTCTCAAAAACTGAAAACCGTGATTCATGTATTGAATAGAAAGTATCTACTTTATTTTTAATTAGTTTTTTTTTTTTTAGTTCCTATTAAATAGAGTATAAAATACTGCGTGTTTTGACATAAGTATGTTACAAAATTTTCTAAGTAATTTCTTTTCTATACATACTTAAGTAAAATATCCCTAGATTGTGTTTTGAGTATCTATTATGCTTATTTTAAATGTTTTCTGATGTGCTTAATTCATAACTCTCCTACCCTCATCCCAATCTATTTGTGGTCGCCGCAACATGTATTTTCTCCCACACTTCATTCTCTACTAGTCGTCATCTCGGTAGTCAGTCCCTTTCTAACCATATCATCATTCAAACAGTCCATCCAGCGTTTCTTTGGTCTGGCCCAACTCTTATAGCCATCAACATTCGTACTCAAAACTTTCCTCTCGACATTTTCCTCATTCCTCTGTATCACATGTGGAAATCGGTTGTCATGGTATGGGCCATGACAACCGATTTCCACACAACTTTTCAGCTACCGATGCCACTTTCAGACTTCCTCTTATGTACTCATTGCTTATTATATCCATTCGTGTAACACCACACATCCCTCTTAGCATTCTCATCTGCATGCAATTGCCTTTAATTTCAATTATCCCTATTGTGGCCTCTTATGTGGTTAATTGTAAGTAAATAATTAAATTATGTTGTTCTTCATTGCGTGTAGTGTAAACAAAGCTTTACATCGCTTATAGAAACCTACATACTCTTACATAAAAAGTGAGTCAATCGAAAAAAATATACAACACTAGCTTTTGCAAGCGGCTTCGCCCGCATGGAGGGTGAAAATTATCCCTCAGGAATGTACTACAAGGAGAAAAACTCACCTGTGAAATTAATCTAGGTTATAAACTATCTGTGTGCCAAATTTCATCCAAAGCCAGTTTTGCGTGATTGTGTAACAAACATACAAACTTTCACGTTTATAATATTAGTAGGATATAGTATCACCATCGCGCTGGGTTCAAATGAAATGGAGCACCTATTATGACTTATGATTAACCAAGGACTAGAAAATCGATAAAAAATTTAGTCTACTGTCTGACCAGTAAGGTAATTTAGTAGCTCGGTAGCCTAGAGAAGATAGGACAAACTTCCCATTTTTATGAAAAAAAGGAAGGAATTTGACTAAAACTGAACTTTGGTTGCAAATAAAGGCTGAAGACTCAATCTTAAGTCAAACAAGTCTGTTCTTCTATGGAAACATTTAACCTCATCATCAACATATTAAAGTATAGTACCATCTAAAAATATCTCATAACCTTTAACAAAAGTTCAACCACAAAAATAATAGATATCCACATCAACATCACATAAAGAGATTACACACAAAAACAAGAAAACTGGATTAATATATTTCACGAGCCGCCAAACAAAACTGAACCTTATCCCAAATATATATGACCCATAAAACATTGCCAAGTTCAATATATCAAAGGGCAAAATGAAATGATGTGTCATGTAATGGTTAACCGACCATTTCTAGATGTAAGGAGGCTGTTCGTCTTCGGTAACTAGTCGTGACGGTTGAATTCGGACGGTTGCGACACAGGTGGGCCGAACGAACGAAAATAGTCTCAAAATCAATACAATACTTGCGAAGATGGTTGTAGTGAGGGGATTAGGTTTAATTGGTATCGACTATCGATAGTAGACGCCACGTGACGAGTGGATTCGGAAAGAAATTACTAAGTGTACTAAGAACTGAGGAAAGAAACCTGTTTCCTCTCCATATCAGAAATATACGTTTGGCAAATTAGCAAAACTTACTTAAATATCACTCACACAACTCTCATCATTGGCATTCTGCTGCCCTTATCCTAAGTAAATATTGTAGATGATCAAAAATGTACAATCATTTAGCTTGGCAGAAACATTAAGCAAGAAGAGCAGTGAGTTGACAAAAATGCCATAAGACTTCGATTTGAAAATTCCTTAGTAGTATGACGTACAAATAATGACGTGTGACTCCTGATGTTTAATTTGTCCAACTGTAATGTCTTGTTTATAACTTTTTAGCTGGCTTTTTGTCACAGTTGGGTTTTAAGTTTTGCTTTTATTTTATTTATTTATTTACAATTACCGTTTAATAAAGTTAATATTTAATAAGACATCTACAATATTTTGAGAAAGTTGTATTGCTCTTTTAAGATAACTTGAGTAACCTAAGAAAAAATTTAGGCCATCAAAAAAGCCATAATTTTTTGCATTTTCTGAGGTAATTTATTACAATAATGTATATATTTTTAAAACCATCAGAAAGTAGAGATTTCAACGAACAAAAAAATCCCACCGACTCTTTTTTAAAAGCCGATATTTTGACGTGAGAATTTTCGATTGAAAATTAGGGTGTTTTTTCGATATTCAAGTCAAAAAAGGTGAAAAAATTAATATTTTAAATAAAAAAAAATACAGTGTGTTTGGGACATAAAAAGGTAAGTTTTCACCAAATTTCGTGAAAATTAAAAAAAAACGTAAAAGATAAAAATTTAAAACCAAAAACTTTTGAATTTTTCACATACATTTCAGTAGTGTTAAAAATCAAACTCACGAAAAAAAAGCATCGATATCCACAACTTAACATGCCGTGTCCCTTCCCTACAATCCCATAGGGTTGTCAACTCACTCTAAGTAATCGCCCATTATCTATATCGATTCACCCGCCACTGTCCACCAATTCTCGATTCCAGTGAGGCAATGTGACTCTAACTTAGCGACAATTACATCATGTTACACATCCATTGCTGCATTTGAACGTCGAAATATTAGAGGTTACTAAACTAAACTGGTAATGTAGAATGTTTATAAAGTAAAGTCGTAGGCGCATGCATATTTTGGTACAGTTTTAAAACTGATTTTAACATCGTTTAAACGTAGAGGCGAGCTAATGAAGCGATCGGCAATAATTGATTCAGCCTTTTAATTCTCCCTCTATTTTTAAATCCTCTTAAAGGGTTGAATGATATTTCATAATTAATTGAGTATTGGAAAGGTTTTTCTTTTGTAGGATTTTCTTGGATTTTTATTTTAGAATTTTGCTCTAAGGAAATAAGTTGTACCTACCTACCCACAGCAACATTTTAAGACAAAAGTTAAGCTCAAATGATTAATAAAGAATCTCGAGTGCGTTGTTTGGTAAAACACGTAGTAAGATGAATCCCACCTCCTACTATACATACACAGGATAATTTTTTATCCAGTGCGCAAACTGTAACTATGAATTCAGCATATTGTTCTAGACCCCCTAGCGTAGGAAAATATAGGTTAAAAGGTAGGTATTGCACTTTTCTATGAAACAGCTGATTTATTTAAAGACTACGCTACGGGCTCTAGAATGATATGCTGAATTCATGGCTACAGTTTGCGCACTGGTTAAAAAAAATTCCTGTATTGTAACATAATATTACAAATGTGAATGTTTAGATGATTGTTACTCAATCACGAAAAAACGGCTGAACGTATTTGAATGAAATTTGGCACACAAATAGTTCGTAATCTGGAATAACACACATAATACTTTTATCCCGATAGTACATCCCTGTGGGATAATTGTCGACGAACACGCGGGTGAATCCGCTCGCAAAAGCTAGTTAGAAATAAAGGTTACAATCGTTACAGTAGGATAGTAGGATCATTGCAATTGGGCATTATAAAGTCCGGAAAAGGTGCTTGCCCATTGTTTATGGTCAAATGTTATAAAATTTATTAAATTATGCTATGACTTTATTTATTCGAGTTTTGTTTTACAATCTGACAAGAACATAAGGCGTAAATTTATTTGTTATTTGGTTGATCAAAATAGTTTGATTGGTTTAGAATCCACCCGCCATTCTGACGTCAGGGTGGCGGCTCACGTGCGTTTTACAATATCAAAGCTTATGTAATATTTAAGAAGTTTTTAAATAGTTTTCCTATAAGTACGATTGACGTACATTTCATTGGTAATGTCAAATTTGTAAAAAGTTAATTTAATTAAAATTGACCAGCCAACCTGAGATCAGAATGGCGGCTTACTTTAAAATGATCAGACACGTACATTTATACTTATTTTAGTACAAAAACGTACATTTTACGTACATTTATATAGTTTATTTTTTTCTACTTGGAAGTTTCTGACGGACACGGCAAACTGTTATTGGGTAATTCTGTCTGGAAATTCACAGTAGCTGCCCGGAGTTTGGATTTGGGCCCAGCTGATGGCAATAGGCTCGACCAGTCGACCTCTATTACATGGGACTTAAACGTAACTGGCGAAATATGGGTGTACTATATGTACACCTCTGCCCAACCCTTTGGGAAACAAGGCGTGATGATAATATGTTATGTTAAAAAAAAAATTAATGATCTAGGAAAATAAACTATCTTCGATAGTTCAGTATTTTTTTTTATTTTTTATAACCATATGTAGTTTCTAAACTCTGAATAAAGAGCAACATCTACAGGTTGAAATTGAAAACATGCGACAAACCGAAATGGGAGATTGTACTGATTATTATGTACAATTTTTACTAAGGGACCAATGATGCAATCGCGAAAAAAAAAACATCTGTTCCCTACATTTATGTTCACATAACTCGTCAAAATGTAGGGAACAGCTGTTTTTTTTTTTGCGATTGCATCTTTGGTCCCTCAGCGAAAGTTGTTCATAATGATGAGTACAATCTCCCATTACGGTTTGTCGCATGTTTTCAATTTCACCCTGTATAGGATTTAAACGACCTTCACTAATAACACAAATTGCTGATCAGATCGAACCCAGGACCGCATACTCGGCAGTTGCTTTCGATCACTAGACCAACAACGAAATTTTCGGTTCTATATCTTTAAATAAAATTATTGAACTTATCTCACTCCATAGTTCACTGAGCGACTTTTGAACCAGTTTTAATTATTATCAATTATTAAAGATTGAAGTTAAACCTAATCTGACTTAGCAAATGGCTACAATCTAATCGTAGTGGTTTTATAATAATTATTTATTAGTACCTACAGCTGTACTATCGATGAAATAACAAAACTATCGATAGCTGATGTAGGATTAGTACATAACTGCGCGGTTATTGGGATTAGGGAGGGTTAATCTTTATATCTGTATCCTATCTAGCTCTAGTAGTCACCTAAGCAAAACAAACTCATTATTTCGAAAATATCAATCGACAATCAATATTCCAATCTTTTTGGAAATTATATATTCGAGCCGTTCCGGGTCGAAACTCTAGGGCTATGAGGTCCGAGGGCCCACTTAGTTTTTCGAGACTTTGCCAAGCGGTTAGTCGACTCTTCACAAGACTAGAGAGCTAGCCTATTTTTTGGCCAAAGAATCAGCATTGCGTCAGTATTGCAATGCAAAGTGGCAATGCTGCTAGCCTTTTGGGCACCTTTTCTTGTTGACAACGATGCGGACGAATTTTTTCATGCCCTATGATTCTTTACTTTTTCATTCTTATATTTGTATCTACATATTTTTTTAATTAAGTAATTATATAATATTGTTGAATAATATACACAGTGGAATACACCGTAACCTAAACTTTAACCCTGGATCTGGATGCAGTTCCTACATTATTCTAGACCCCAAGGGTTGAAATATTTCTTCTGTTTAAAAAAAACTGTTTCTCTGTCAAAAATGCAATACCTACATGATCGAAATGTATATTTTGTTACAATGTCCTTCCACCGTGAAGGTTATAGTAATTATTACTGTAAATTAACAAGAACATTTTTTCACACAATATTTGCCGTCGACACACGCTCAGAACACAGTGAAATGGATACATAGTGAATGGATTGCGAACAGGAGAGACGGCTAATACTAAAAATCTAAATGCCTATAGGTACCTACTTACTTTGTTAAATCCAAATGTAGCCCACTATACGGGCGTATAAAATAGCCACAAGCCCGCGTGATGCATTAATCTTAAATTGCCGTAACAAAATTGGGTCATCCGTTTGTGAGCCACGACTAAGGATGATAAAAATAAAGAAGATTTCAGACTTTAAAACATCCCTCTTTTTAAGGGTAAAAATCAATCACATCGTTCTAGGCTAGGCTAATCAAATAGTCTGCCGACCTAGCCTCAATGTCTTGAAAAACCACTTGCTCATCAAAACTTCATTTAGGTACATAGTTTCGTTTTGATAGTACGTATAGTGATAGTGATAGTTTTGTTTTCGTACATAGGTTTGGTTTCATTTAGGACAGTTGGAGTTGATCAGCTTTTTAAATTAGTATTCTTACAACTGAAGTAGAGAACTGTTGCAATTGGCTCTTCTGTTTCGAATGATGCATCATACCTTCCTATTTCCATAGTAATGCCGTATTTTCAATAAGTCTCTTTGACATGTTAATCAGAAAGTCCCAAAATATGAATCAAAAGGCGATAACCAAAAATAAAAACACGAACAAACAAAAACAATGAGCGACCAATTAACTCTCAAACTCAAAATCAGGGTAAACTCACCAATTGTCGACCGCTCTATTTGAACGAAACGTACAAAGGGAATAAAAGGGGTTTAAAAATACGCCCAGGCCCAATTAATTAGAGACAATTAGCTACCCTTCCTGCAGCAACAAAAGGTAGAAAAACTCTTCTCATTAATTACGAAGCAAAGAGGGCGAAAGGCGAAACAGGAAGGTACTAGATTTCTCCCCTTTTGTTTTTGAAGAGGAATCCATTTGTGAGACAGACGCGTTGCGGAAGATGCGGGGTCTCGGTGAGCTATGATTTTATTTATGTTTTATGTTGTGAATTTAATAATGATTGTGACGTTGTACGCTTACATTTTTGAAGGCGACTTACTTTTATTCTATTGCGAAACTCGGTGTAAGATGATTGATATTTTTAAAGGTGATCTCTTCATCCACAATTTTTTATTTAGACCTGTATTAAAATTTATTAACTGATACTGAAAGAGTGAGAAATCACTATGAGGAATCCTTTGCCCACTAGTAGGCTGCTGGGCAAAGGATTCCTCATAGTGATTTCTGGAACTAAATGGCAGATAATTCGATGAATAAACAGTATCATGAAAACATGAAAACGCAAGGAAGATGCGATTAAAAAATTCCAGTAACAAGAATGAAAAAAAACAATAATCCTTTCCTTGAACCCCATTAAACGCGTTGACAGCTCATCCACTTGCTGGCTAATTACAATGCTTTCAACAACTCACAGATTACACGAACATACATTATCAACACTATCTGAACTAATCCTCAGCTGACATGCTAGAAAAAATATTCCAGAGTGCCTTCCACGATAGGCGAACATTTTAATCGACACACAGATTATACGTGTCCATTAAATAAGTAGCTATCAATTACCGTGCTTGTACTGATAATTTTTAACAGCACTGATAAAATTCGGCAGTGCTAATCAAGCCGTCACCATGTGCGCGTGCAAGCAGAAACGATCTTTCCTAATAGAGGACATACTCAAAGATGTGACGAAGAAACCTTACAAAAACTTGAGTCAGGAGCCTACCCAGCCGCTCAAGTGCAATGGAGTGAAGTCCGTCGAGGTCCCCAAGAAAAAGGAGATGACGAAGATTGAAGAGCTGGCAAGTGACAATGCGAGCAAAATTGATGTTAAGTGCGAAGTGCCAAAGGAATTCGATTTGAGCAAAGTCAATCTAGAACACAGGAGAAATACTTATCCGTTGTACCCTACACCGATTAAAGCCAATGTACCTCCGCTGACTTCATCAGTAACATGGCCTCAGTACAGAGGGAAAGAGGCTTCAGGATTCTTAGAGAGGCCTCCGTTCAGTTATTACAGCGACCCGATGCTAAATTCTAATCAAATACTAAGAAGTCAACTTGCTGCGAACAGATTTGTCTCACACCCATTCACTATACGGCAAGCTTATGGATTTGACAGAGGTGAGTTTTGAATTGACTATTATTCATGCAAATTTATTAACAGAAAATATTCATAAAAAAATAATCGTTTTGTGTGATAATTCTGACTAAGAGTAGTGTAGTAAGTAACGCCTCCTTATCAATGGTGTACAAAAGAACAACAAATGAAATAAGATTATTTTATCTATTATCCATTATCGCCAACAAGCAAATGACAATGCAATGCATGCATGCATCTAATACAATTATTCATATTGTAGTGTCGATATTCCAGGAGTTAGTGTGTGAAATGACAATTAAATGGTACGAACAAAATCAAAGGCTAGTAATTCCGTCAGTGGAGAAACTTAAAGGAAGCAACTGTCTACAAAATCAAAAAGAAAATGGCTCCAGTCCAGCCAAGAGGACGGTGAAAAACCCACAAAAATACAGACCGGGGACTGTAACCTTGAAAGATATACTGAGATATCAGAAGAGTAAAGAACCGCAGATCAAAAAAATCTCTTATAAGAGGGATGCGAAGGTTACCCAATAGGATCGTTAGAAGATGGTAGTTATGCTAAGCGAGTAACTATACAGTGAAATGCCAGTGCAAGTGACAATGCAAAAAGTGCCACGCTTAATGTCTGAAGAGCCCGGAGACCTGCAAACATTTGCTAAATCTAAGGCGTCTGAAAGTTTTGAAGCATGCTATGGTCGAGCCGATTGTCACATATTATATGGGCGGCGGTGGTGATAAAGTCACACCCAAGTTACAATTAGAATCTGTTGCAAATTTATGCTACAAGGTTTACTATAGGCACTATAGCGCAGAACCACTAAACGGATCGAAGAGAGAGGATAACCAAACGAAGAGAGAGATATAGAGAAATCGCTTGGAAACAAAGAGTAATTGGATAAAGGAAGAGAGGGAGTGACTGAAGATACAGAGTAACCGAACGCAGAGAAAGATAGCTTTAAAAGACTTATAGCTATCTTTCTCTCCGTCCGCGGGCTGTGTCCAGCGTGACGGAATGAAAGAAAGGGGGAAATTAATGAAGACAAAGAATAGCGGGATAGTGTGAGATAAGGAGCAATTGAAAACAAAGAAAAACCGGATGGAGAGAGAGGGAGTAATTGGACACAAGTAAGTATACAAAGAGAGAGGGCGATGGTACACACGTAACCGTTGAACACACAGTAACCGGATGAATGAGAAGAAGCGATTGAAAACAATAAATACCTAACTGGATCAAGAAAAGGGAGCAATCAGAAACAAAGTGTAACCGGATGGAGAGACAGATAGGGAGTGATTGAAGTAACCAGGCAAAGAGAGAAAGTTATAAGTAGCAGAAAAATTGTAAACAGGCAAAGGAAGAGAGAGATCGATTAAAGACAAAGAGTAAACTGACAGAGAGACGGAGTGATCAAACAAAGCAAGAAAGGAAAGGAACGGAGACATAGAGTAACCGGACATAGAAAGAGTGTGATCGAACGGAAAAAGAGAGTGACTTAACGGAGACAGCGAGTAACCGGACATAGAGAGAGTGTGATCGAACGGAAAAAGAGAGTGACTTACCGGAGACATAGAGTAACCGGACGAAGGGAAAGAGTTACTTACTGACCAAACGAAAACAGAGATTTGCCGATCGCATAGGGACATTGGCCAATCGGAGAGGGAGAATGACCGAGAGAAGGGAGAGATTAACTGAGCGCAGAGAGAGGGTTGTGACCGAACGGAGAGGAAGAGTGCAAGCGAAGACAGAGATATAATTAACGGAAAAACAACCGAATTTTCTGTAATGTTAAAAGGCACGATGGGGTTGGCGTATCTGTTTAGAAAAAACCCCTCAACAAATAAAGACGAAAAAAAAATCTGAAAAGCAGATGGCTGACCTGAAGAGAGGAATTGCAGCTTTTATATATCAGGTGGCCAACTCCAGTATTTGCTCAAAATCTCATCTCAAAATCAGGAGGTTCCAAATCTTAAAAGTGCCAGCTTTCACAAAAAAAAACCTCCTGTGAAGGTAATTTACTGAAAATTATCAGTTAAGAACTTGGAAATATAGATTTAAATGTTTTGTTAGTCGCTCGTCAGTTATCAGTAGCCCACTGCTGGAAATGGGAAGCATAACACCAATTGCATTCCATTCAGCTCGATTGTCAGAAACTCGGAATATCATCGCTTCACTTAGCCTCAGGGCGTTCTACCTACCTTACGTTTGCGTCAGTTAGTAACGCCTACTTATCATGCGTGTGCAAAAATAAATACAAATAAAAATCGATTTCTTTATCGAATTACCGATTATTGTCGATAAGCAACGACGTATCAATACTGTTTTTCATACCGAATCGCCTTAATTGCGTCATTCGTTATCTAATCATAATCTTGCATTGAGATCGTCTTAATCTTCATCTTCATAACAATGTATTGTCTTAAATTATAGCCACTTTTGGTTCCTTATATTTATAAAGTAACAAAATAAAACAAAAGATTTTATCTTCATTATCTTTCGAAGCTATTGTCATCTCGATTAATTCATAAACTCCTTTCTTTTTTTTGTATCTACTTAATCCTCATCTTGATAGCCTGATTTTGAAATGCCATATTATCAATTTTATTCAAGGTCACTTTTGAAAAGTCAAACTATTTAATTCCTAGCCGTTATCACATCCTCCTTAGGCAAGTGTGGTCATCAATGCTCTCGCCATCCTGTATGAAAAGAGGCCGTTGCCCTGCAGTGGGTCACTATTAAGATAATATTCATATTATTAGAACATGGCTATAGATACTCCGTTAAATCATAAATTATATTCTTTAAATATACAAATCAGTTAAAATTCAAATAATCTTAGTCATTAAATCCGTGCTTTCACCCTAAACCGTTCTGCTTCAATAATATGCTATATCTTGTACGTTTATCAATCTTTTTGGTTTATAATAATTATTTAAAATGTTAGCTTTGTGACTTATGTAGATAAGTTTGTTTCTATCTAAGTAGGTACCCCTACTGGCTACCTATCTAGTTACCTACAATATAGACAGAATTGACTTGCAGTAACTATTTGGCGGTAAATATTTACCTATCATGAATAATAAAACACTTTGGAAAGACTCTGACATGACAAAAAAAAACATTATAATATTTACCTACACATTCAAAAAAGAACATTATAAATACACATTATATTTTTGGTTCATAATACAAAAGTCCAACGTGTACCCAAAGAAAATATACGAAACAGATGTTTTTTTATTCAACTTACGTAACGGACCTACTTAAGTACCTACTAACCTACTTGCATATTGTTTTTATTAATAACATAGGTCCATTTTTATCTTCTGAAATTAGAGCCAATGAACACACCTAGTAGTCATTCCTGCATGTATTCATATTTTCAAGCAAATAGAAATTAGAGGAATATGTTGATGATATCAATGAGCGCTACTGCTCGATCGATTCCCGGGTCGGACAAATTGTTATTGGGTATCTGGAATTTCTCAGTACCAGACCGGACTCCGGATTTGTGAACAGTTCATGGCAATAGGCTCGCCCCCTGTAACATAACTGTAACTCAAACATAACTGGCGAAATATGAGTTTATTATAGACCTCTGCCTAAATATTCGGGAAATATACAGGCATGATGTCAAAACTGTCTCGTATCATATTTTAATCAACATTATCATAATTACCGATGATTGTAGACTCTATTGACGCACCTCTTTCTATGACTCTGCAAGTTAATTCGTTGTGGGGACTTGTACGATTGTCACACCAATGTGACACACAGAACTTTTTTTTCCTTTTTATCACACTTCTAATATTACTACACCATATTGTACCATTTCATTTATTAGTGCGTTGAAAAGAATCGATGTATTACCTAATTGCCTTTTGTAGATAAATACAGTTAATGAAACATTTAGGTACTTTGTGCAGAGAGTTCTTCTGCAAACCTATCACTGACGACCTATTTATACATGTCCCTGTTGAATAAGAAGTATTTAACATATCCCGATTAGAAGCTCACACTAAAGTCTCATACGATCATCAGCGTACATGACTCATGTACGCTGATGTGTGTTGTGATCTGTGTTTTGTGTCGGAATCCCCAGGGGACCAGCAAAAGTTGATGGAAAGACTTGATAAGTCATGTCGTATATTCTGTTTAAAAATAGGCATCTCAAAGACTGAAGTCATAGCATTAGACACAGTCAACCATGGCCCACTTAATATACGACTCTGCAGTGCCGGCCTCAAGCAAGTAGACAGATTCAAATACCTGGGTAGTACCTTAACAAGTAAAGGTGGCCTGGACCCGGAAACTAACTATAGAATTGGTACCTACTGCTTCAGCAGTGTTTGGAACACTACGGGAGAAGGTATTTCGCTCGCACGACCTCAAACTACAAACGAAAGTCAACGTGTACATGGCCATCGTCTTGACAAACGTCCTGTACTCCTCTGAGACCTGGTGCGTGTATAGAAGACACACACGCGCATTACACCGATTCTACCGTGCCTCCGTAATATCTTAAGCATTAAATGAGCTGACCGTATTAGAAACACGGATGTCCTGCGAAGGGCTAATGTCTGCGAAATTGAGGTCTATTTAATTTGTCGTCCGCTGCGTTGGTCTGGACATGTTGTGAGGATGCCTGACAGACGAGAGGATAGCTAAGCGCATCTTCTTTTCTGAACTCAAGGACGGCAAGCGGAAACAAGGCGGCTAATTCCTCAGATACAAAGACGTTCAGAAAATACATGAAAAGATGCAACATACATCCCTCTCGTTGGGAGGAATTGGCACAGGATAGACTTGTTCGGAGGAGTTTGATACAAAAATATATATATGACTTTGAAGACCAGCGGACGAGAGATCTCGACAGCAAGCGAGATTGCCTCAAGAATAAACCATCCAACATACAATATCGTAACCACAATGGCATTCTAACGTGTCCGCACTGTGCACGTACCTTTATAGTCAAGATAGGTTGCATTAGCCACATCAGAGCACACGCTCGTAACCTGTAGTTGTCAAAAACAAAAACAGCCACCGTAGCATAAATCGACATGGGCTTGATTGATCATATATCTCAACATCATAATTATTATAGACACTGGTTATTAGAATGCACAATCGTAAATAGAGAAAGGAGTCTGAGATACGAGGGTCCTGAGTTACAAATCGCCCGGCTCTCTTAGATAGGACATGATTATTTACAAAACGGTTAGAGTCAAGATAATTATATGAAAGGTTAAAATTGTAATTAAGTATTATTTATAATGTGCCTTGAAATTTCATTTGTTTCAAGGAAAATGTATATTGGTATAAGTGAAAACGGGGAAAAGTATTGTTGCTCAAAGCACACTACAGAAAGTTTATACATACGAATCTCTTTGGTACTGTTGTAATCGACAAAATACTCTGCGCATTAATTGCGTAACACACTTACAATGGCAATGCCTCTCATTTTGAAAGTTCAACAACATTCACTGCGATAATACGTAGTGTAAAAAATAGGAAAAATATATATTAGTCACACTAGTGTAGAAGTGGTATGACTTCGAGTCCACACCCTTAATTCGTAAACAAACGGGATCTTTCTTTGTATTAGGAAAACCCCATTGATAAAGAACGTAGGTAGGTACACAAGGCTCCACATTAAGCTATACATTTCCAATTTACGCTGATCTCGCACTGTATGAAAATCCCAAATAATGCGAGATCAGCTTATACTGGAAACGTATAGCTTGATGTGTAGCCGTGTGTACATAAAAAGGTAATATCTACATAATAATTATGATATCATTGAGCTTAAAACATAAATCTTGTATCTTATCCGATTATAACCTTATTCGGAAAACAAATTTTATTTACTTATTGACTGATAGCCATAAACAAAATAACGCGAAATCCATAGTTCTCAAGTTTTGAAGTTTTCTCTTAAAATCTCTTGATTTTCATACCATCCAGGAAACAAACCTTAATAATGTTTTGACTTTTCCTTATCATTAGTATGATGCTATTAATTCAGCGATTGCTTTGATAATATTCTATCTCTTTATCTAAAATTATTGTTAAATAGCCAATTTCCGGAAAGTTTTACATTTGTCGATAAGATAATTATTGAAAAATGTTTTTAAACGGACCAACAAACCCACCGTATCTATTTATACAGGAAAAGTTTTTATTCAGTGCGCAAACTTTAACCATGTTTTCAGCATACCATTCTAGACCCCCAGCGAAGAAATTTTTCGACGGTTTCACAAAAAAAAATCAGCTGTTTCATAGAAAAGTGCAATACCTACGCGCATGTATAGAACAGCTATTTTTTTTTTGTATAACCGACGAAAAATTTCTGTGCAGGGGTCTAAAATGATATGCTGAAATTAGGGTTACAGTTTGCGCACTGGATAAAAACCTTTCCTGTATAAGAACATACTTAATCGTAATACAGTGCGGCTAAACGCGGAGTATAGTTACAACCACTTACCACTTACCAAGCCTCTCCCCTAATAGGTAGGGGTCGGCTTTCAGTCTAATCGGATGCATGAAATTTCCAGTATATTACAAGGAGCAACTGCCTATCTAACTTTCACGACCAATACCGCTTGTAAACCTGCTTGACATTGGTACAAAACTGCAGCGTCAACAATCAATAAAAGGTATTATTGGTTGAATACGACTATTCAAGACAAAATTATGTTGTTAACCCATGAGGCCGTGACATACTGAAATTATTGGACTTGACCTGTCCGGGTCGACGGCGGGTTGTGTTCCACGCGCGCCTCAAAGAGATGTCAGCACCAACTGGTGGGGTCCGCAAGGGCCGATGCCTGCCAAGGCTGCGGGTCGTTCGAAAGAGATACCGTAGCCCCAGGCACATAGGCAACTGAGGGAACACGGATGTTTTAACAGATGGCCGATGGGGTCAAAACGTTCTAGAGTGGCGATCGCGTACCGGAAGGCATAGCGTTGAAAAGCCTTCCTCAAGGTGGACCAATGACCTGGTTAAGGCCGCAGGAATCCACTAGATGCGAGAAGCACAGAACTAGCAGCAGTGGCGGTACTTAAAGCCTATGCCCAGCAGTGGACATCTTTCCGCTGAAATTATGATGATGATGATGAGTCGATTTTGCAACAAATCTGTTAGTTTTACATGCGGATCAAAGAATCAATTCTGGAACAATACCCAATTATCTCTATTTCGTTCTTAGATGCAAATATTGTTGCACATTACTGTTATTATTCGGCTGTTATTATTAGGTATTACTGTTATAATTTAGTATACTTGTGCATACAAAAAGATAAGACCAACTACATAGCTAAATCCACGTCAATAACAACGCGTGAGCATCGAGCTCACGAGCTCTTGCTGGCCACCCTAACAGGCTATCATAATCCCAGCCTATTACTACCTCACTGGAGAGCAAAGGCGTCTTCTCACACAGAGAAGGTACGATTATTGATGACGCTTGCTCAAGAAGGGTTGGTGATTTCACACTTAAATTAATTATAAGTTCAGCCCAGAAAGCCGTAGAAGACGCGTACCGCGAGGGGCCAAAAAAAAAAAGGTTCAGGTTTCCGATGTTTTCCTTCATCGATGTCGGTTAATATCCAAGATAAGCTCAGAAGCATAATCATAATCAGCCTATAATGTTCCCACTGCTAGGACACAGGCCTCCTCTCTGTGAGAGGGACTGGGGCCGTAATGCACCACGCGGCGCGGGCCCAGCGCGGATTGGTTGATGTCTCATGTCTTCGAATTTTTGGTTCTAGCACATGCCGGTTTCCTCACGATGTTTTCGTTCACCGTTTGAGAGCAGTGGTGAATAAATAATTTACATAAGGTAATGCGCCTGTCTGGTTTCGAACTTAAGACCTACAACTCTTAAGTTGCGGCCGTTACTACCTACTGGACCACAACTGCTCTCACTGGGCCACCACTGGACCAAACTCAAAAAGCGCATATGAATTGAGAAGTTACATTGGTAGTTGCCCGGAATTGAATTTAACTCACAACTTCGTGCATGAGGGGCGGGGTCGTAACCAATGGGCCTTCACGAAAAATGCCATGTCGTCTTGACTAATTTAACAGATAGATAATGTAATGGGTAGGGCTTTACCCACTTCCTTAACACCAAAACGTAGGTACAGATTATCAACGATATATCTGTTCCAATTATAAAATACACAACGCCTTATCGATTTAAGTATCTATTAAATCGATAACAATATTGGTTATTAGTAAAAAATATACAATTTTCTAGCGATTATCTCGCTATCGAATATTTTTTATCATTTACCTAATACTATTTAAAATTGTTTTTCTAATTTTAACAAGGTAGAATGAGGTCTGTTATCGTCAAATTGCTCCATTTTATTGGATTAACAATTTATAAACTATTTTAGTTTTTTGATAAGACTTTATAGTGGTTTGTACCTACCTACCTGATTACAGTACAGAGAGATCGTTTTTGTATAAATTGTAGGCCTAGGTCATCCTAGGTATAAAACACAGTATCTTTCTAAAACTCAGGCCCCATTACACGATACATAACTAAACACATTTAACGATCACGGCGAAGTTTTGATGTTTCTAGCAAAAACATTGTACTTACCCCTTTTTACAAAACTTACGCGGACTGGGTATGGGCATAGTTATAGTTTATATGGAGGAGTGTAGAAAGCTTATATTTTTTTGACTTAATAATGCATTAGAAATATATTATTAAAATAAGAAAACATGGTCAAATTTCGATCACTGGGCGAGGACTAGTTACCTACCTAATAGGTACCTACTGTGCTTTACTTATACTTTCTTCTAAGTTCGCGTCTCAGTGAGGAACAATATCTAATAAATAATAATAATTCTTCTGTGTATTGTATAATAATTCTTATACCTAATGTAAATAACAAATAATTTCTCATCGATACTAAACCAGGAACTTACGAAGAGGAAATACAACAATATACAATACTAAAACATAAGAAAATGTGCTTCGTTTCGTACTACTAACGCCATCTACCGGGGAGTAATGATAACTTTGCGACACCGTGATTTTCCAAGACTTTTCCAGTCATTGATTGACTGATGACAACGCACCGCCTAAATTTTTGGGTCTGAATAAAAATATAATTATATAAATACACCGCGAAATAATGATTATTTTTCCCGCAGCGAAATGGTGTTATCTTGGTAATACAATCGTTTTATAAACATTAGAAACAAAAAATGGCAGATTAACCATTGTGAAAAATCACCACGTGCGAGAGTTTATTTTGCTTTGAACATTTATGCATCGCTGTTCCCTTTGTCGGCGGCGCGTGCGATTCAAGTAATACCTAGAATCTAGAAGTTACTAGAGGTAACTTGTGTTACTATTGATTCTCACGTTTTCGAATTGATGAACATTTTTAATTATTTTAAAACAAAAACATCTTATTTTTTTTTATTTGCTTCGATAGTACTCCTACAAGTTGTTCTGCCGCGGGAAAACAACCATTAAAATTTCTCAGTGTATATATCTGAATCATGACATTTGCACAAGAATTCCTTTAATAACGAAAGTTAACACTAAGGCAGGAAATTCCAGAATTAATGTTCTAAAGTTAAAAAAAAACATACTGAAATTACTGATTTGTTCTTCCTCAGTACCACCAAGCTGTTGCAATCCCTGGTGGGGTCTGGGCGGCAGGCGGAAGGGGGGACAGGTACGCTTCACAGCGGCCCAGACAGGGGCGCTGGAGAGACGGTTCAGCGCCAGCAAGTACCTCAGCCCGGACGAGAGACGAGCCTTGGCGAGCACACTGAGACTTAGTGATCGGCAGGTGAGCAGATCATCTTTCTTTTTTAACAACTACTTTAATCCTACTATCCTACTTAATATTATAAATGTGAAAGTTTGTATGTTTGTTACTCTATCACGCAAAAACGGCTGAACGGATTTGGATGAAATTTGCACACATATAGATTTGGCACACATACAAACTCTACACCTTAGTCAAAATATGTGTTTTGGCCATTTCGCTGCATTCACATGGGCGTAAGGTGAAAAATGTATCCACTGTGCATTACTTTTCTGTTATACAATAGTTCTTGTAGTAACGAAACGGCCAAGCCACATATTTTGACTAAGGTGTAGAGTTTGTGAAGTTAGGCCTTGTAGAGTTAGGGCGTGTAGAGTTAGAAGCTTGGCTGTACATGAGATCTTTTTGACAGTGCGAGTCATATGGTCAGTCGACGGTCCCTACGTATAATCCCCTCACTACAAATGTAAAATTTTACAGGAGAGCGCTTCAAAGTTTCAAACACGCTTAAATCATGTTCTAGTTAATGTAATGTCATGATGGATTTAAAGTGCAATTTGCCATCTTAGACATATTTTTGTTAAACTAATCGATAGTATAGGCTGGACTGAAGGTCACGAAAACTAAACATGCAAATCACTTAGGGGGATTGTACGTAGAGACCGTCGAGTCTCGTCTTGGGAACATTTTACATGAAAATATTCACTTCTTTTTGTAAGTTGCTTTTCACCACCAAAAACGTTTTTAAAAAGGTTATTGTATTTGGTTTTTGTCTATAAAGGGTTACATTATTAATTTATTACATTATTTTTTTATCATTTATACTATCAAAGACTTGACTCAGATGCTAGAAGATCTTAGCACGGCAAGCCAAGAGGTCGGACTTCAAATGAACATGTCAAAGACCAAGTTGATGACGAACAACGTACATCGAAGAATTACCGTGGCGGGTGGGGAGGTTAAATATGTCGATGAGTATCTCTATCTCGGCCAAATAGTCTCTTTCCAGGCAAGACAAAACAAAGAAGTTGCAAGACGCACCGAAAATGCCTGGAAGAGCTATTGGGCTATGAAAGATTTAATGAAGGGCGACCTTCCTCTATCGCTCAAGAGAAGACTCATCGACGTATGTATTCTTCCCATCCTCACATATGGTTCTCAAACATGGTCTTTGACAATTCAGCAGAGGTCCACGCTCGAGGTTTGCCAGAGAGCTATGGAACGGAGTATTCTGGGTATCAAACTTGTGGACCGGGTTAAGAATACAACAATCCGTTCCATTACGAAAATAGCTGATGTCACTCGGAAAGCTGCCACGCTCAAATGGAATTGGGCTGGACACATCTGCCGTATGTCAGACGATCAATGGCCCAAACTTACGACCCAGTGGGTCCCGCTTAGTGGCAAACGACATCGCGGCACGCCCAGACGGAGATGGCGGGATGAGCTGGACTCTTTTAATAATGATTGGTCCCTGTCAGCTTTGGATAGAGAGAGGTGGAAAGAGAGTAGGGAGGCCTTTGCCCAGCAGTGGGACGTTACAAGCTAAAAAAAAAAAAAAAAACTATCAAAGAGTGGATATCATCAATTTTCAGACCTCTAGCGTCAAAATTGCGGAAGTCTCATACAAACTTCAATCCCCTAGTTTAAGGGGTTGGGGGATAAAAGTACCAAGATTATATTTTTTTTGTTGTTTGTGTTCTAATACTAGCTTAAATTATACATAAACCAAATTTCAGCTTCCTAGGACATTAGGAAGTACCCTAAGAATTTTGATGATCATCAGTGAGTCAGTGACGAAATCAGGGTTTTTTAGATATCAATAAAATCTGAAGTATATGAGCTATGCAATTAAAACTTTATGTTTATTATGTCTGCTATTGACAACATATCCCGAGAATTTTGTTTATCTGGTATAATCCAAACCCAAGATATAAGGGTTAAAAAAAACGACGAAGCGCTTCGAAAAAAAGTAGGTAGTGCCCTTGCGCTCCACTTGGCTCGTCTTGGGGGGGCTCTACCGTGCCCCCAGATTTGAAACGCGTGAGCATTTGCCATCGCACACTTGCATCAAAATGTAGGTACTTTTGTCGAGCACCGCATATTATTTGAGTAGGTACCACATGGGATGAAACATGTTGCTCACTGTTTGTTCTATTGTAAAATGAATGCCCGTGTGAGTTGTTCAATAACAATCTACTGCTTATTGGCTGCAGCAAAGGCAGGCACCCAAAGGGTTCTTAAAAAATGTAGCTGCATGGTTCAGGCCGCATGAACTCATAATTTAATCAAACAGGCCGTATGTAGATAACAAAAAATGTACAAAACAAATACTGTAACAATGTACGGCTACATTGTCGCGATAACGCGAACTGCATTTCACGCGCTATCTGTTGAACGCGAGATGTCGACCGGTGTGCGAGTGAGCGTGCGAAGCTTAGTAAGCTTTATCGCGACAATGTAGCCGTACCATCAGGTACCTACCTACCTTATTTTAGGCGGATCAAAAATCCAGTGCATTATGATAGGATTTGATTTGATTGATTTGTTGATAAATCTGCTACTAATCCAGTGTTATTACGTGGATATAAAATTTATTACAAAACATAATTACATAATTAACAACATAAGTACATACCTACATTGCCTACGTAACTTACCTACCACAACGTCACGCCTGTGATTCTCCGTACGATATGGACAGGCAGTGCTGCCCGTAAAGAGGAAAACCTAAGAATACTTTGCCCTACTCAGGGACCGAACACAAATAACTGCTAAATGCCTTCAATACAAACTGTCCCGGATTTTATAGGTACCTATTTAAAGTGGGATTACCTACCATAAACTCTTATAGCAGACGGTCTATTCTGCAAAAAGATTAACGTGAAAAGTGAGCTAAATAGCATCTGATGCTAGGATTGACACTATTGACTTGCGCACTCCACCTACGCCTACTTTTGCACGGACTAAAGCACTAGGAAGTGGTGAGGGGCGGGCGTTTTGGGGACTGTCTTATGTAATTTTGACGTTCAAAAAGTGCTGACATCAGCCTAGTTTGCTTAAATGACTTTTGATTTTTATCGTGGAGTTTGGCGTGATTTAATCGCGTACTGGATTGTCACGCTCTACTAGGCGCCCAGAGTTGAAAAACTAAGTGTGTTTTTTCTACGCGCTGGTATACAATCTGTAATTCTTAACACTCGACTCAACACCGAGAGTTGAAAATCCGGTGGCACATTGTCAGCAATGTGCAATTGTTTTGTAAAATGTCTATTGAATGTGGTTAAAAAACTAAATGGCCGCGTTGATATTTCCAATCGTGGCCACGCGCCTAATGAACCTACTACCTTACCACCACGAAACTGTTCATTCATACAAGCAACCATTTTAATTATCAAACCTTTTCTTTCTTCAGGTGAAAACCTGGTTTCAAAATCGTCGCGCCAAGTGGAGGCGTACTACACCGGATTCAGCTGATGCTGGTAGTCCTCCGACTGCCGATGAAGGATCTGACGACGACGTCCATATAGCTGATGAGGAATGATGACACAATTGACTGGCACACGATTGAATAAACGATTATTTTAGACTGCCTGTATTTACATATACCGTTGTTTTTTTTTTATGCGTCCTGCGGGGGGATATGCGGATGAGTCGCCATACCAGAGATTAACCTGCACCTTAATTGCGAAACACGCGATTAATCATCAGTTTCATTTTGACAGTTCAAAAATATTCATTGCATTATTTACGTTGTTGAGCAGACACACTTTTCGAACATATGAAGCAATGGTCTAGCCAACTGTTTCAAAACGAAACAGATTATGTGAATGTCTTATGTGGGTGGATGCGCTAAAGTCAGCGGAATTCACGATTTCTTACTTTTTTTTGCAATTGCAATTTCCAGGTCAGTGCCAATGCTGATTAAATTATGATTATTTTTCATGAAATAGTCTATTTATAGTCTATGAAATAGTTTGTTTACCTACACTATCATTGGATACCTTTGGATCAGACTATAGCTAGGTACAATGTTTTTTTGTGTGGGATAGGCCAAGGTATCTACCAGATAAATATTCTTATCTAACAACCACACCGTTTGCTATCACTAGATGACAAGAGCTTAGGTACTAGAAAATGCTTCAAGTTTATAGATTATGATCTACACTTGGCGGAAATTGAAGATACAAACCACTCCCGTAGATTTCTTCCACGCCAAAAACATGTGATAAATAGAAGCTTAGATATTATCGACTTATTTGATCGATTGGAAAGTAATCTTTGTAGCAATACAAATCATCTTCAAATTCCTTTAAATTAAGGTATTATTGATTGATAAGTTATCAATCAATAATACCTTAATTTTATAAATGATAACTAATCCAAGAGTTCGCTAACGTTCAATAACAGGCTTAGGATGGGTCATGTGATGGCAACACGCATGGAAACAAGTTTACCAGAATATGATGAGAAGGATTAACGAGTTTGCTGTTGAATTTTACTTTAGGAATATGTTTTGGGGCTTGATTAACATTAATTACCAGAATTAGGTACTTAAGTAGGGTTGTTGTTTTGGTTTAGCTCATCATTCTCATACCACGGAATAGTTTGAAGCTCAATCTATTTTTTTTTAATTTTTATTACTAAATGGGCCTGCTCTCGACCTCGATCACGCCTGATGAAACGCGATTGACGAAGTCTACGGTGGATCAAGCGTGCCCAGAAAATGCCTGTTCTCTCTTGTTTTGAAGGTGGACGGGTTAAATGTGGAAGACAACACAGACGCAGGCAGAGAGTTCCACACTTTGGCTGTGCGTATAATAAATGTGGAGGAGTAGCGCTGAGTACGACAGATCGGGATATCAACCAAGTGCGGATGGTACCCTGCAGTGCGTCTGGTAGTCCGGTAGTAAAAGGGCGATGGTGGGATCAGGTCGTGGAGCTCCTGCGTACACTCTCCGAAGTACAGTCTGTAGAAGACCGACAGGCAAGCAACATTACGCCGATGAGCCAAGCTGTACAGCTTAGTCACCGACGTTTCGTCACCTTTGAGCCTTTTTGCTCTGCGTTCCACAGAGTCAAGGGCAGCAAGCTGGTATTTTGCTGAGCCGTCCCATAAGTGGTTGCAATACTCCATACAAGAACGCACTTGAGCTTTATACAGGCTCAAAATCTATCCAAATATCGCCTCACCTTATTTAGGATGCCCAGCTTCTTGACTGCAGTCTGAGCTTTTGACTCGATGATTGAGCCAAAGTTGAGATCGGACGTAAACTCCATGCCCAAAAGCGTTAGGCGGTCAGTAACTGGTACAGATGCACCTCGGAAAGTTGGGGATAGCCGAAAATGGCTCCTTTTGGCGGTAAAAAGACACGCCTGTGTTTTTTGAGCATTGAATTTGGCCAGATTGTCGTCACCCCACTGGGAAACAAGATTTAAGGTCAAATTCAATCGCTGGAGCGATTGATTGATTGATTTGATTTGATGTGATTTTTTTTTTTTTTTGATTTTTTTTTTTTTTTTTGATTTTGAGTGATTGATTGGTGGACCATGGCCTAAGAGCAGTTGATTCATCTCTACTGACTCTTGCACTGGACAGGACATTTATTTATTTATTTACCCAACTGCTTGCTAACGGTGACCTAATTTGTGTAACTTAACTATGAATTACTTAAGTTACACATTTTAGGTTACAGTCTATGACCGTTTTTTAAGATCTAAATATTTATCTTCAATGTTTGCTTGAATGGATGTAATCCTTAATAATCACACCTGCACCCTAGTTGCGTAACGCACGAATAATCATAATCTGAATCATTTTGAAACAGATTTCTTATCCATTGCTTCATATGTTAGAAAAATGTGTCTGCTCAACAATGTAAATAACGCAATGAATATTCTTGAACTGTCAAAATGAAACGGATTATGATTGATCGTGAGTTACGCAATTAGGGTGCTGATTTATTGTTGTTAGACATTTACAACCGATTATCAAGCTTTGATAGTATCTACACTACGTGTTTATATAAAACATTTGGTCCCTTACTTACAGGCCCGGAGCTAAATTAAGCCAGAAATAGATTCGGTTAGCCATACATTTTGCGTGGTTTAAGTTTGGCATAATTTTACTCTGGATTTATAAATAGAGGGGGCTAAAAATCCTACCCTATGGCCTACAACCTGTGCGTCCCACTAGTTATTAGACAAGCAAGACGCCATCTATCGGCTATCATCTGTAAACTAGGTGCACCATATGCATAAAGTTGATAATCGCACAAACAGGATAATGAATACACAACATTTTTACAAAAAGTTTTATTATTAAAAAAACAAATAGACCAAGGGAAAACTTTGAAAACAAACAAACACTTACATCTAATATAAATCGAACTGAAACGTAATAATATCGTTTATTTACATCCTTACACTTTTATATTGTGTTTGGTAGGCCATTTGTCTAAACTTCGCGTTTAAACGTACTTTTCAGAGATTAGGAATTAAATATGCTAGACTTTTAAAAGTTGCTTAAAAAAATATCAAATTTCGGGGCCTTTGAGCTGATAAGGGACTGAGAAAATCATTTCTGTGAGGCACAGACTACTTTGTACGTACAGGCAGAGATTACTTTACTTTTCTCGGAGGTGAACTTAGGTTTTCGGCTACTTAAACGGACATTATCAATAAGCAGAGACAACCTCGGCACTCCACATTTTTATTGATTCCCTTGTCATCGGGGTGGCGCCACTGACCGCAACGCTGACCCAATATTTTTAATATTCACTTTATTTTCAAACATATTTTTACTATTTCAAACATCTCTTTGAAACGCGATTTATGAAGTACTTTTCAAGCGCAAAGTTTAAGACCAGATACAATTTAGAATAAGTATTAATTTGTAACATTCGCGTAAACATTTTAAAAACTCAATCTATCGTGGCACATCATTCCATTTTAATGTCCGTGCGTTTAGTTACAAAAACTATCATACAATTAACAAATAAATTAAGACTGAGTCACACTTATACTTAGTATAACTTTTAACTTGTAATAATTATAACTATTTAAAATTCAACTATTCAGTCAAATTTTTTTCACTACACCACCCTAAATTACATTTTGTAAGAAAAGCCGCCATTTTTTATTTAAATTCCAAACAGATTTTAGATAATGTTACTTTATCTATGGTACAACATCAATATACAATATGGCCGATGAGGCCGGTCCAAATTTTGCTCAGGAGGCTGCGCAGAAACATTTTAGGATCCAAAGGATGACATGGGGCGTGTGAGCGAGTGTACGGTCACCAAAAGAGAAAGCATTCGTCGGTTTTTTGCTAAACTTCAACTACATCTCACGACCCTAGTTACATATCTCTTTTGGTGACCATACATTAGCGAAGTTCGGAGAGCCTATGTTCAGACCAGCCTTAATTCAGCCGTATCGTATGAGTACTTATGTAGAGTGGAAAATATAATTATCTAGACTGGATCAAACGTAATTTTAATATCGTAATTATTTCATGCATATAATAATGTAATAAATATGCATTATAATAACCACAAAGCAAAATTCCGCGTAACCCAGTCATGTTTTTATTAATCAAATGTCATTTGCGCTTCAAAACTATTGTAACTATTAAAAATACTAACACGTATCTAAAATAGACATTGAGTTATATTTTCTTTCCTTATCTACTTTATACATTTATTGTTTCTTACTTTTTTTTTTTTACTATAATAATAACGAAATAGATACTTTATTCAACAATATCTCTGCTGAATCCATTGCCTTTTTTGTTCAGCTTATCGATATCTTTGTACAGGTAAGTATGCAATGGATGTCATGAATAAGATTTATATTCTTGACAATGTGTATTTCGGATTTACACAATTCTTTCTGTAGGTCGATATTATTATATCTACGAACATACTATTTAATGATAATTTGATAAATTATTTATTATTATTTACATGAGTATGTGCGGCTATCAAAGAAAACAATAGGCTATTGTCTTTTCAAATGTTCTCCGATTAATTTGTTAAAAACTATACTGAATGTACATATATGAAAAAGACTGTATTTTAAGTACATATTGAGTCGATTTTTATGTGAAGGTAAAACAATTTTTTGTTTTAAATAATTAGGTATGTATGGGCGGCCAAAAACATCTGCAATTTAACCGTGATGGGTAAGTGAGCTAAATGGCCAAAATAACCTGTTTATGTGGGCGTTCAAACTTAATTTTTGAACAAACAATTTAATATAATTTTCAACAACTATGTTTAAAATTATGCCAGTTGTCATTCCCTTGTTATGGCAGTATCATTCTAAATGTCAGTTCTTAAGAATACAACTATTCTGATCGTACCTCATAAACCTTACTTCCATAGACACCAGTATAACTGTCGCATTCACTCTGGCTGTGTGCTTGCGTGATCAAAGGAAAGTGGACCGTATGTCTATGAGGTGTTAGTCGGATTTCCTTAGCGCGCCCCTTGCGCGCCATGCTTTTAGGAGATTGTATGAGAAGTATAGTTGGAAAAAGTGTATTTGTGATGCAAGTAACACGAACGCGTACCACAGGAGGCCGTATGGATAACCCTGGAAATGAGAGAAAATAAATTAATATTATATCCACACTGTATACTAGGTAAAGTACCTGCCATGTTATACCTCCACCATTTATGGTTGACAATGCCCAAGGCATTAAGTTCATCTATTCCCTTTTTTTGCCTATAGTTTAGTAATTAAATAAACACAACCCTAAAGGGAACCCTTAGGGAAACAGGTGTGATATATAAATATTTACAGATCCATATGGACCTCTGTCGCTTGGTTTGAAAGAACAAAATAAGCTACTCTTTTTAGGGTTCCATGGGTTCCGAAGGGTAACCAACGGGACCCTATGACTAAGCCTCCGCTGTCCCTCCGTCCGTCTGTCTGTCAGCGGGCTGTATTTCATGATCCATAATAGGTACACAGCCGAAATTTTCACAGAATGTGTATTTTTGTTACTGCTATAAAAATAATAAAAACTAAAGAAAGAAACGCGTTTTTTTCCGCATTTTTTGCCTTATGGTACGAAACCCTTCATGTTTTAAGTCATTCAGTGGCAACAATGACTGCAGTGTGCTCTCTCCTTATGGGTGAAATGAAATCAGTCCTCTTTCTTTTTACACGCTTTATATTAGTTTCACTTGTTTGTTTGTATGTAACCGACTCCTTTGAGCGCGATTTTGACCCACTTTAAATGGTCAGATTTCATTGAAACTTTGTAAACTTGTCGAGGACCGATGACAATTCTATTATTTAAAAAAAAAATTGAGAAAAAAAAACAAAAAACACGTTTTTGTAGTTAGCAGAACTAAAAAATAGAAAATAAATAATAGTTTCAAATACTAAAAAACACGCTTTAAAAACCAAACTAAAAAAGGAGAAAATAATTTAATTCAATTAAAAAGCGTGGGGTGCTTGACATTAATTGATTATAAAAATACCTCAAACAGCACCCCACGCTTTTTAATTGAATTAAATTATTTTCTCCTTTTTTACTTTGGTTTTTAAAGCGTATTTTTTAGTTTTTTATACTATTATTTTTCATAAGGACATCTTAAAAGGCGAATCGGGGACCATGTTTGGAATGATTCATCGATTATTTTTTTTTGGGTGGGAAATCATCAAATAACTTCTCCCGCTCTGGGTGGAGCAGGAGGGCGTGTCAGACTTTAACTGACTAAAACCCACCCGTGTTCCCTCAGTTGCCTGTGTGCCAGGGCCCGCGGTATCTCTGCGAACAACCCGCACCCCTGACAGGATCATTCTTTTCATTAGGTGGTCTATGACCGTTAGTGGACAAAAGTAAAGCCAGTGCCAACCCAGTCGGTGGGATCACAGAGCTTTCATTGAATCAATATCAATTATAGAAGCAAAACACACGCATTATTAAAATAAGCGCATGTTTTTGGTAAGTATAGAAGTCTGAAAATGTCAAAATTATTATTAAACGCCTTCTGACAAGAGAATGCGCTCTCAACACCTGTCAGTATAGTACAGTCCTATCACATTAATTGTACATGTGACAGCAGCCTTATAGCAACGACAATAGGGTTTTGTTTTTTGAGGGTTGGAAGTCATCAAATAACTTCTCCCGCTCTGGGTGGAGCAGGAGGGCGTGTCAGACTTTTACTGACTAAAACGCACCCGTATTCCTTCAGTTGCCTGCGTGCCAGGGGCCACAGTATCTCTTTTGAACAACCCGCACTCCTGGTAGGCATCGGGCCTTGCGGGCCCCACCAGTTGGTGCTGACATCTCATTGAGGCGCGCGTGGAACACAACGCGCCGTCAACTCGGGCTTGGTCCTTACCGGACGGCGAGCTACCCATTACTCGCCGTCCGCAAGCCCGCGCCTACGGTGGCCGGGAATCAGCCTGGGATTCCCGACGCCCAGGGCGTCTCCTACGGCGGCTACGGCCGTGAGGGCGGATATACTGCCTCTCCCTCACGTGCGCCGCCTCCCTCTTCGCGAGCATGACTGCTTCGCAGAAGGAGGTGACGGCTACCCATGCACTCTTGCTCCGAACCATGGCCTGGACCAGGGCCGGACGTAAGAGATCACCGCCGCCGCTCGCCTCTACAAGGACACGGCGGTGCTCCGCCCAAACCGGGCAGACCTCCACCGTATGCTCCACCGTGTCCTCAGGGCGATCTACGCAGTGGAAACACCCGGGCGTTTCCTCCCGCCTTATACGAAACAAGACAATAAGGGTCAGAGGTAAAATCTGGCGTCACATGTGACGCTGGCAGAATAATCAACATGAAAAGTCTGCAAACGCTGAGTATAAAAGAATGGTTGTATAACGAATTTAAACTTTATTACGTTTCTAATGGTGTCTCAATGACAGAAGTCAGGAACGCATTCTCTCGTAGAACGGAATATAATTATTTTAAATAATTTAATAAGTTAATTTAACCATCGAGTAAATAATATAAAATCCCAGGTTCAGAACCCAAAACCTGGTAGATAAAAAGCAGTATAACAAACCTTCGCCACCACACCACCCAAAACCAAACCCAAATAGTAAATGTATCATTTTAACTTACACCCACCTGCCACAGCTCGATATCGACCTCAGTGCTATCGTCCTCATCCTCATCCATCGTCAGGTATCTCCAGACATCCCCACAGTAATACAGGATGCAGTACAATAAGGGCCCGAAGCCTAGCGCTGTGATCCCATACATGTACCGTCGAAGATGACGGATGTTGTTCCGTTTGATGGCTGATAGCCCGAGGAACGACAGCAAGAGGGAGAGGCACCAGATGTACTCCCACCACAGAGGCTGGAATTATAGAAGGAAGTTGTTTAGATCAGGTTTTTGATTATAAGTCATGTTATTGATTATTATTATCTTGTTATTGTCACCTTTTTTACGTCGTGAGACACTCACTATAGTCACAATCAGAATCCCTTTAATTTAGACAAATGAAAACTTCATGGAAATTGATCTACTAAAGTCACATCGCTATGTCTCGTCGCGCATGTTTGTGGGAAACTTATACGGGCTGGTATCCGCAACTCCACGTTATTGCGCAGATTGTGTACGGATACATTAAGGGGAACCTAGTCGCGGGCTCGAACTCACTGGTGGGCCTGGCTAAAAATCACGCTATCTCACCAGGCTTCATGTCAGACAGAGATAGTATCAGTGATGAGCAGTTAGACGCTAGTCTACACGCACAAAGTTATTGAGTGAGATGCAGGATCATTTATAGTAACAAATTCGCGAAAAAATTAAGAAAAGTCCTTTGGAAGATCGGGTTTTATGAAAAAGCCAATGCATAAATCAATGACCAATAAAGTTTATTGAATTTTTCGATAATTGAACTTTGTCGGTACCGACTTGGTTTTGGAGATTTTACACTTCTTTTATTACTTAAACGCGCCCAAAGTTAAGTAAAATTAGCAAGAAAAACTAATCTTTGTTGGCTCCTAACTTTTTAATGGGTCTTTATTTTAGTTTTCTGTTTCCGTACCGACAATATTAATAATGAGACAAAACGATATCATTATTTTACTTTGGATGTGCCATGTCAGACAGTGGAGCAAAACACTTCCGATGTTTGTATGCAAAAAATGTGAACTAGGTTCACCTTAATACATAACTTCCTTAGAGTCTGTTAAAAAGTTCGGTCGGTTAGTTACACGATTAAAGAAATTAATATTCATTGCGTTAATTACGTCGTTGTTGTCATTGTTGAGCTAACTAATTTTTAAAGATAAGTAATTTCATGAATTTTGCGGCCGCTTCATAATGAAGGGTGTTGTGTGTGACTTTGTGTGCGAGTGAGAATATTAGAATTTTACTCAATACTTAATCATTTATTGCATTGCACACTGTGTACTTAGGTAGTAATTTAAAATATAATTGGATCATTAAAGAACCCTTCAGGGCGCATCAAAATAGAGTGAGAGGAAGCTTTAAAATATAACTTATCAGTCTAGGATACCGATAATTATGATACAATACTAGCTTTTGGGCGCGGCTTCGCCCGCGTGGATGTCGGTTATCTCGTAAAGAAGTAGCCTATGTCCTTCTCCATATCCCAGGGAATATCTCTTCCAAAATTCAGTACGATCGGTTCAGCAGTTTAGGCGTGAAAGCGAAGCGTGACAGACAGACAGAGTTACTTTCGCATTTATAATATTACTAGCTGATCCCCGCGGCTTCGCCCGCGTGGATGTCGGTTATCGCGACCAAAAGTAATAATGAAATTTTGATCCCGTTCTCGCGACCCATAGGCACCTATTCCAGGGATAAAAAGTAGCCTATGTCTTGTTCCAGACCAAATCTATCCCTGTAACAAATTTCAGCCGGATCCATTCTGCATTCTGCTTTGATATTTCTTAATTGATTGCCTTGTGACTAACATAGTTTTAGGATAATGTAACAAAAAAAATATAGACAGATAAAATAATTATCATAATTTCACCCGAAAGACACACAGTCCATTGCTGGACATAGGCCTCCCCAGTTTATTTTAAAGTTAAAATCGGATAGGAATCCTTAATTACCGGTGGTATCTGCAGCTCTTCGATTTCCAGTATGAATATGTCAAGTTTGTCAAGGATGTCTGCGGAGAGCTTCGCCAGCATCACCAGAAACATAACATGGTGGAAGAACACGCAGTACTTCAGACGTGACTTGTTTAGGGCACTGAAATGAGAAATATTTGGCTGTTACTTTTTTGACATAAATAATAATTACAATTCGGTAATTTCGATTTATGGGGCCCACCATAATCATTGGCAGGGCAGGTAATGTGCAGGGCTAGTCAAATAGACAGTAGTCATGGTGACAGTTAACATAGTCAGCCTATAATGATCTGACTGCTGGGAGGCCTCCTCTCAGTGAGAGCAAGTGGGCCATAATCCACCACGCGGGCCCAGTGCGGCATGGTAGACGTCGCATGTCTTCGAATTGTTGGTTCTAGGACACGCTGGTTTTCTCAGAATGTTTTCTAGGTTACACCGTACATGTTACAAAATCCCATGACACTACTATATTTGTCTAACAGTGACCTGCTTGTTATAAAATGATAAACACAGAAATACTTATTGAAATTGTACACCCATATCTTGTAGTTTCTGTTCAATGTAACAAAAAGTAAGCTTATTGCCATTTGTTACTGACAAATTCAAGTTGCTGTTTTTTTTTTGTTGGGTAATCTTCAAATTACTTAGGGTGTGTCAGACTTTTACTGACTAAAACCCACCCGTGTTCCTTCAGTTGCCTGTGTGCCAGGGGCCACGGTATCTCTTTCGAACAACCTGCACCCCTGGCAGGCATCTGCCCTTGCGGACCCCACCAATTGATGCTGACATCTCTTTGAGGCGCGCGTGGAACACAACGCGCCGTCGACCCGGGCTTGGTCCTTACCGGACACCGAGTGACCCATTACTCGCCGTCCGCAAAAGCCCGCGCCTGCGGTGGCCGGGAATCAGCCTGGGATTCCCGACGCCAAGGGCGCCTCCTGCGGCGACTAGGGCCGTGAGGGCGCATATAATGCCTATCCCTCACGTGCGCCGCCTCCCTCTTCGCGAGCATCACTGCTTCGCAGAAGCAGGTGACGGCTACCCATGCACTCTCGCTCCGTAACATAGCCTGGACCAGGGCCGGTCGCGAGAGATCGCCGCCGCCGATCGCCTCCACAAGGACACGGTGGTGCTCCGCCCAAGCCGGGCAGACCTCCACCATATGCTCCACCGTGTCCTACGGGAGATCTACGTAGTGGAAACACCCGGGCGTTTCCTCCCGCCTTATGCGAAACAGGAACCTCCCGAAACAACCGTGTCCAGTGAGGACCTGCGTCAGGCGGAAGGTCAGGACACCGTGGCGCCTCTCAATCCACTCTTCAAAGAGGGGCCGCCGCAAAGTTACTGGTGTCAGTTCACAATGTCAACTAACCATACTTAGGACATCATAAACATCAGCATCAAATTTGGTGGGTCATTCGTTTCTATCAGAATAATATATATGTTATTCTGTTGTTTACTACAACGCTCAAGTTGATAACACAAAACCTAGAATGAGAATCCACAAATAATAAGCATGTTGAGGAGACCCAGTTTTACAATCCATTTTTTTATTCTGATAGTATCATACTACAACTAGGCAAACAACATCTTATCCAAGATACTGCAAAGTGGTAGGAGTATTACACTGTCATATTGTTAGTAAAATGATAAATAATAGTTTAAAAAACTAAAAAACACGCTTTAAAAACCAAAGTAAAAAAGGAGAAAATAATTTAATTCAATTAAAAAGCGTGGGGTGCTTTTTGAGGTATTTTTATAATCACTTAATGTCAAGCATCCCACGCTTTTTAATTGAATTAAATTATTTTCTCCTTTTTTAGTTTAGTTTTTAAAGCGTGTTTTTTAGTTTTTTAAACTATTATTTATTTTATATTTTTTAGTTTTGGTTTTTGTTTTTTTTATTTTTCTTTTTCATTTTTCTCAATTTTTTTTTTTAATTATTGCATTGTCATCGGTCCTCGATAAGTTTACAAAGTTTCAATGAAATCTGACCGTTTAAAGTGGGTTAAAATCGCGTCTAAAGGAGTCAGTTACAAACATACATACAAGTGAAGCGAATATAAAGCGTGTAATAAAATATGATTATTTCTTGTTGGGTGTGTGTGTGTTTACACAACCAACTTCCAGAACTAAAATATGTTTTAAGTACCTATACCATAGCATAATCATCACCATTCTCTTCCTTTATCCCAATTTATTTGGGGTTGGTGCAACATATATTTTTCATATACTTCTCTAGTAGTCGTCATCTCGGTGGTCACACCCTTTCTAGCCAAACCATCTTTCACACAGTCCATCTATTGTTTGTTTAGTCTTCCCTTACTAGAGTAAGGGAACTAGAGTACCTATTATATAAAACAATTCTTAAGACATGATAGCTTTCATCATCACAATGATTTTGAATGACAGCATTGTTGGCATCATCAATATCTTATTAAACTGCCCTTGACCATTCCCTATTTGTTGTAACATTTGCGTTTATGATGGAAATAAAGTATTTATCTATTATTTTCTTCGAAGTCAAAATATTGAGTGAGAAATTAATTCTTCTAATTTCAGAAATGGTGTCAATAGTTCTTTTCCTATGATGATGGGACTCCCTTTGCCGCACGTAGACTCCCATTCGGTCCGTTGTACGTGTAGTTCTTTTCCTATATCTTCATCATTATCTTTTGGTCAAATCAACGTCAAAAAGATTTGTTCAAATACATTTTACTGTTGACAAGTTAACATAATCCTAAAATAAATCCTATCTTCAGACATCATCTATTCCTAATGATGTTTTACAATGTTTTCATTTGACACTGGACCAAACCAATCATTGGTGGATTTATGATTGAAACATTATTCTTGTTTTATAACCACATAAAACCCACATTTTTTAAAACTTTTCTTGAATTTTTGCTAATGAAGGAAGTTGAAACCTATAAAATTTTATGATGCATGCAGTAGCATGTTGACCATTAAATATTGTGTATGGTTTCAGTTATTTCTTTATTTTTATATGCCTACTCAATTTTAATTGATATTTGACATGTTTTCAAGACTGCCATATGGTTGGTCATTCTGAATGCGGAGATTTGAAAGAGAAAAAAATACTTTCACTTTTGGACATTCCTTCTGTTTATTATTGGGATTATTCTATTTCGAAACTTGCACTGGTTTAGGGTTTAATCTTACGAGAAAACTAATGTTTTGATTTTACTGACAGACATAGTTGGACAGTCAATTTTTATCAATCAATTTTGTTATTTTTCTTAATAAATTTGAGGACATTGGCATTATTGCTATGTAATTGAGTAATGTGTGGACCGTTTCAAATAATTGGCGCGAATCATTATTCGCTATCGACTGCTTTTGTCTAAAAATAATTTGACGGAACTTGGTCGAAAAATATATCAACTGTAGATCAAGCTTACATTCGACTACTAATTAAATTCTTCCGTACGGCCTTAAATACTTGTAAATAAGCCAAATTACGTACCTAATCTGATATTGTGCTGCTATTTTCTCTCTGTGTTCGAAATCGGCACCGTTCGTACCAGTCACCATAACACCACCACGCGAAGCCATTTTTGTAACTAAACAATTATATAGACAAACAAAATAAATACTTTCTATCGATCTCAGATCACTAAAATGACATCATTCAGATAATCCTGGCAAAGATTTTTCTTTTCGATCAATTCATTTTTCCCATCTGCCAAACGAGAGCCAACGAAATGCCAAAAATGCCAACGTCTCAAGGTTTTTATCACGTTCCGACTATCACAATAATTATTTTGCGTTAGAAGCGTTTTAAACATTTTATGTACTGTATCTTATTTTATAAAATAAGTTAAATGTTTTACTCTTTAAATAAGAGAAAATTTATATTAAAGATATGTTTTACGTCTAAAATTTCGAAATAAATACTGGAAAGGTTGTTTCAAAAATGGAGAACGGAACGCTAATTTGACATTTGTAAAGTTACGTTCGAATACACGCTCGGTCAAGAAAAGGATGTAACATTATTTCTTTTGCGAGAAAAAACACTTCATATGAGTACATTTAATACTCATAGTCTCATAACTTCATAAGGCAGCGAGACGAAAATATTTCTAGAGTTTTTATAATAATTTCAGGAAGCAAACTAGCACACAGTTATACTGCAATGTTCAACGCCACGAAATATAGGTGCTGTTGACGGTAGGTAGGTACCCACTCATTCTCACAACCTGTGAGTGGTCCACCCAGTCGTTTAAATAAAAACCCGCAAGTTTAAAAAGGTTTGTTTTTCTGTCTATCCCATACTGTCCCACTTTTGGAGAAAGGCCTCCAAGTCCTTACAGGCCCTCGCAGTACGCGCGCCGAGAGTGGAGAGACGGTCTGGGCGGGCGGCGCCGGTCTATCTTCAGGCCCCCAGTGTATAGACTCCTGCCCACTTTTTACCCGCTTTGGTAAAACTAATTATAAGCATGTAGAAATGGTAAATATTCACTGTTATTAGCCTTCGATGCGCAGTTTACCTACATTGCCCAAGAAAAGCGATTATTGTATTAAGTATAACCAACTAAAACCTAAACGTCTTTCGCGTCGACGACGGCACTTTTGGTGCTCTGCTGAACCATCTCTGCAAAAAACCATTAGGGTAGGTACAATAGTAGATATTACTACAGGGACAACAAACACACATTTCAACGATTATTACTGCAACATTTTCATCTTCGAATTAACAAAGGGCGAACCCCGGCACTGTCGGTTTCATTAATGAATTAATCATGAAATTACTAGAAAGGTAGCCATGAAATTGATAAAGCAAAAATTAAAACACGTGTAAGCAAAGATTCTTGTGCATCTAATCACTATGCAGTGCATGGAAAAATCATAAGTTTTCATTGATTTGTAGAATGGCTATTATTGTTTTAACATACCTAAGGATAAATTATGCATTCTTCCTTCATGTCTAATAGATACAATCTAAGTCTTGGGATACAACCGACAGGGCTCACAATAATCTCATTTGGTAGGCATCTAATAATAGGATATGGAAAAAAGATTAGATTTTTTGTATGTTTGTTTGTTACTCTTTCACGCTAAAACGGCTTCACGTATTTTGACGAAATTTGGCACATGGGTAGACCATGACTTGGATTAGGATACAGGATACTTTTTATTCCGATATGCCCACGGGGTCGAGACGTATGAGGGTAAAACTGCGGACCGCAGGAAGTTATTTATACGTTTACCACCTACATGAGTACAACATTCCTTCCACCCGATTGTTTTAGTTAGGTATGTGAACTTGCTAGCATAATAGACCCGTCTCATTGAGAAAGTGTCGCTAGCACGACCAACGATTAACTACAAGTCTTGGACATCTATCATTAAGTTTAAATTACTATGTAGGTATCAGCATGAGGAACTCCACTGCTAAAGTAGAAAGAAACCCCTAATAGCAGCGAGTAGGTATACTAGTTACTATACCAAACACGCTCGAGGTGCCAAATCATTAGTAGTAATTTATTAGTAGACTTATTAAAGCCTTCTAGTCTCAGTCTAGACTTTGTACACCTACATTTTGGCAAATAAATAATTACTTACTTACTTCTTAGGTAATTGATAGGTTACTATTTTCGACACCAACCAGCGGTTACCTACATCTTGTTCTACACAGCTGTTTATTAGCAGAATAAGCGACAAATTTCTTGATCTAGCAAATAATTAGATGTTTTCCAGGAATGGACATGAGACTCCTCAGAATTTAATCTTCTTGCCTTAGAATATAAACATATCATAGCCAAAAATGTGCGTAGCAAGGGGCGTCTGTAATTTTAAGCTGAGACTGACCACTTACAACTCTCAAACCCAAAAGCCCTTAATTAGTGTAACATTGAAGCGTTTGGGCTATGTAAAAATTCACTGACCCACCTCCGACATAAGCTCCTGGTATGACCTACCTATAGGTATAGTCTGAACTCTGGGAAGTTTCTAGTGCGATCTATGCTCACGCACGGTTCAATAGCAAGAATGAGCTAGGCAGATACAATTAATTCCTCCTTTACAAATTATATTTGGTCCCTCGTTCGCAAACAGTTCGCCTCAGTCAGTTAAATGCTCCAATTAAAATTACTTACTTGCTGGGTCATTGAAGGAGTAGCTAGGTTATTCATTTAACTGATGCTGACCAGTTCTTCTGTACACGGAGTGGCCGGGTGTTTTAAGACCTATCTCTGCCTGTCTGATGAGAGCTTATCAAAGGGAAGAAAACAAAGTCTGGGACGCTGACGTCGGATACGCTGAAGAGGACTATATAGTAGTATATACTTAGGAAGGAAATAAATAATTTTATGACAAGGACTTATTTTTTATTTATTTTCATTAAGATAGGTAGAGAAAACATCTTATTTTAACAATAAGAAACTGATGAAACTGTTGATGAATAAGTATGATTATAAACTTCAGGAGCCAGCTAAATCCTGAAACTGCCCTCGAACGGAAAAATGATGGCCACTGCCGCGACTGACGTCACCGCTACAGCAATATTGAACAAGAACGCGCGGCAAATTAGAAACATGCTCATAAAACGATAACGATTTTAATTGTTCCGCCAATCTTTGTTTTATAAACAGAGCTCATTATTGATCGAATCATAATAGTTATTTTGGTTACAACCTCCCCCGGCGGTTACGCGTCCACTGTTATAAATTGAAACCGTACACTTCTCAAGTTTTATTGTCATATAGTTGGACGATTGTGAATATGAAGGTTCTAGTGGCTGTCGCTTTATTCGCCTGTGTGGCTTTACAGGTAGGAATATTTAATTACGTGTAAATAATGGTTGCTAAACTAATTTGTGAATCAACTAATCTCGAACATTTCTTAATTGTACACAAAAATTTATTAGGATTTTACTAATTGTCTGGAAAAAAATACCTAATTAACAAACCATTTCATGGTAGTACACAAGCTACACAACAAGCTATACATTTCAAGTTTACGCTAATCTCGCACAATACGGAAATCCTATACAATGCGAGATCAGCTTAAACTGGAAATGTGTAGCTTGATGTGTAGCCCTCAGAATAATATGAGGTGTAGCCGTACATTTTCTTAGTCATGAGACATAATGTACGGATGGTGACATCCGTTGACGTCTTAGAAATCAGCTTTTTAAAAGTCTCTTCGCCATTCGGAATAACTGTTACCACAGAACAGCTACTCTTTTATCCGTACTTTGACTGTTACCTTATTGTGTTCTTGTGTAGGTAGGCCGCAGTAAACCTACGAATGAAACGGCTGACGTCGAAGAGTGTCCCACAAGGATCGTTTACTTACATTCCGTAGAATCAATTGTAATTCAAATTTAAAATGCTTTAATTCAATGATTTCAAATGAACAGTTCCAAATTCCGGGAAAAGAACACCAATCGATTGAAAAAGAAATGCTGGTCCTCAGAGTACAGACCAAGCTTCCAACTAGAACAGATTCCCTTTTGCATTTGCGCAGATCTTCAACTCCGATCTTGAGAAAATTAACAAGCAGTTTAAACAAATTGGTACTAAATACCTCCAGATACCAGAAAATGTCTGTTCTGTAACAGACTCATCGTAGATCCAGATTAGTTGTTCTGCAAAAGTTGTATGGCAAACCACGTTTAATTTCAAATTCAAACAAGGCTGATAAGCCGCGACGGACGGACGAGCCATAGCGATTAATACCTCGTTCTTGCTTGCAATGTTAGATAAGTACACTAGAGAGCTTTAAATACCATGGCGATGTTGGTTCACCGTTAAAACTCGCTGGTGGATCAGACCCATTAATTTGGCTTTTGCGCACTGTTAATGACCTGTAAATCCAGTTATGCCAGTGTTCGAGTGTGCTCTTCGAAACTAAATACAATTCAGAGGCACTGGCTGACGTTCTTTCGGACAAGCAACTAAAGTTAAGGACGATGAAAGAAGTGAGTACCTACAAAGAACCATTACTGCTAGGAATAGAATTGAGAAGGGTTAGGCAACTTGGCTTTTCTAACACCCAATCGTTCCTGCGCTACGTCGGACCAGTCCGCGTATGCATTAGGTCACCTCGTTTGGTCTAGACGTTGCCCATCTTCCAGCACTGAAATAACTGAGTCTATTGTTTCAGATGAGTCACGGTGCGCCTGCGCCGGAGGACGAGAAGAAGGTGGAGGCCGCGCCCGCAGCGTCAGCCGCACCAACACCTGCTGAAGCCACCGAAACGGCCGCAGCTGAGGTAAGTCTCATACCTACATCGTTTTAGCCAAAAACCTAAAATCTTCGTTTCTGCGATCCCCGTGTATCCATAATCATCTGTTTTCCGCTGCATATCAGCCTGTAGGAAGACTAGTGCTGCAAGGATAAATGCTAAACCATACATGCCCAGCTGCTTACTAAAAGATTTTTAGGGACCGTTGAAATATGTTGCTGGGCAATGCTAGGTATCCTCCGAAGACTTACGCTTTACAATAGGGAGAATTAAATTAAGTCTTCATTCGCACGAAAATTTCTTGTATTTCTAGGTAAAAGCAGCGCCGCCTGCGGACACAGCTGCGCCCGCGGCCACAGCGGTGGCCACGGGCGGCTCACAGGCCGCGCCCGCTGCGCCCGCGGTGGCCGAGACACCCGCCCCCGCTGAGGAGAAGAAGCCTTAGTCTATGTTAGCGTAACACCGAGGACATGGTGCGAATGTAACAACCTGGAACGATGTCCGTAACGTAACGATATTTGTAAAATAAACACTTTGGAAGTAACTATGTTTTATCATTGACATACTTTTGTGTATCTGGCTCGAAGGACCATAAAATCACAAGTTCACGACTATTTCAGTTTATTATTTATTATAGATTGTTGGACATAGGCCTCCCCCAAGCTCCGCCACTTCGACCGGTTCTGTGCTTCCCGCATCCAGCGGACTCCTGCGGCCCTCACAAGGTCATCGGTCCACCTTGTTGCCGTTAATTCCTTGAGATTTGATTGAACCAGTCTTCTGGTGCATGTAGGTAGTAGTGCCACGTCCATCCCAGTTCAATCAAAATAAAAAGGTTCCGCTTTATCGCAAGAACGTGCAGCAAATGCAATGTTCAATGAAAAACGCCAAATGTTAGTAAAATAAGTCGACCCGACGCCAAGAACACGATTGTTTTTATTATTATAGATATTAAGGCTAACAGAGGCAGCTAGGAGGTTAGTCCTAATGAAGCAAAACCAGAGCATTTTTTTTATTTGTTATAGGTAATTCCGCAAAATTACATAAGTATAACGACACCACGCAATACAAATCAACTTAGGAGTACCTAAGCTAATAACATGCCTATGTATATAAATACTGTCGTGGGTAGTGCTTCGAAACAAACGATTCATTACATAAACAATTTAATTAAAACATGTGTCATGCTTGTCACAATGGTTATCGAAGAACATAAATTGTTATTTCATGCATTGTTAATTTCTACTGGAGAAAATCAGTGATGCAATGCAGTATAACTACAGAATAGGTGCCTTATTAATTAGATTGGTAAATGACAACAACGAATTTACAGATAAGCGTTTTAATCAATTTCTAGGTCGAGAAGACTCTTTACCATTTTCATGAAAACTTTCAACTTCTATTCCACTACGACTGATCGGCCCAGTTCAATCATGTCTTAGTTACTTCGCAACCGTTCTACACATTGGAGATTTAAGAAAAAATAAGTACAACCTACCTACCTACCGCCAGTTTCTAATGTCTCCCCCTTTTAACACGCTTTTTTTTAGCTTCAGATGTATCTAAGTGTCTTTCTATGTATGTAACGGAATCTTTGAACTTGATTTTCACCCACTTCAAAACGTCAGTTCAAATTGAAATAAGTACTTATAGCCCAAAATATCAAGGACCAATGACAATTCAATAATTTAATAACTTTGTCTCATTATCCTAACCAGGATCTTCAGTATTAGCGATTTTTTTTTAATTTTCCGGAGAGACAACCCGAGAAACGGCTACCACATCCAAGGAAGGCAGCAGGTGCGCTATTACCAAACCCCGGCTATTCTAACAAAAAATACACTTTAACGGACAATCGAACCAAAATGTCAAATATTAATCATATTTACAAAACTAAAAAACACGCTTGAATAGAAAACCAAACTAAAAAGTATGTAATAACTTCCAATAAGTTTAGAATAAGAATAGAGTGAGTAACAATTAAATTAGCCTGGGGTGCTTGAATTAAATTAGCCTGGGGTGCTTGAATTCAATTGTACACAGGTATAGTCTTCTAACTATAAGATAAAATTCTAGTCGAAGTGATCAAATAAAACAAAATCGACTAGTATCAGATTCGATTATTTTATTAGTAAAGACGGTTAATTAGTGGTGAAAAATAGTATGTCCCTGACACTTCCTCCGGAGGGTAGTTCTAGAGGCGTGAGCGCTACTGCGCCGGCACTGCCGACCCTGTAGCGAGACGTGCTCTCTGTTCCTTGGATGTATAAGGTCACCTGCTGATCAATCATGCATGCAAGTTACATTTTGAATTATTAAACTGAGCCATAAGAAGTAATTACTCCAATCGCACCCAATTTAATGCCGACAGATTTAAAGTCATATGGCAGTTTAACATACATAAGCAATGTTCGGAATCGTACCTAAGTATAACCTGCACCCTAATTGCGTAACACGCGATTAATCTTAATCGGTTTCATTTTGACAGTTCAACAATATTCATTGCGTTATTTACGTTGTTGAGCAGACACATGTTTCGAACATAGGAAGCAATGGTTTAGCCATCTGTTTCAAAACGAAACCAATTATTATGAATTGTGAGTTACGCAATTAGGGTGCTGGATCAATGGATAGCTTTACAAAGAGGGTGAAGTTACTAGCTGACCTGTTGCATGACGTCTTTTGAGGTGTGGGCCAGCGGGCGGAAACTGCCAGTAACTAAGTGCGAAAGAAACTACCATGACCGTCTAAAAGGTCGATATATGCTGAATTCAGGGTTACAGTTTGCGCACTGAATAAAAACTTTTCCTGTATGTAAGTCAAATAAAAAAATTAATTACTAAACTAGATAATTAGCATCATAAATAATAAAAATACTTTAAAAACTTTTTTTAACGTACACTGAATAAAGTAGATAAAGATACAAATGAATGTGTTACTGAAAATTGTTTTATTTCTACCTTCAATATATACTTGTGGAGCAGACTATAGGAGCACTGACCTGTGGCGGCGGGGCATGGCGACTGGGCTCGCCCGACAGCGGCACGGAGCGCGGCTCGCGGCGCCGGCGCTTGCCGCTCGCGCGGCGCGAGTCGCGCGTGTCGCGGGTGTCGCGTGTGTCGCGTGTGTCGCGCATGTCGTGTCGCTTACGGCCCGAACCGCCGGAAGCACCAGTTGCGCCTGACTCTGGAGGCAATCCGCTATTCTATACTCTTATGTACAGTACGCGACCATGCTGGTATGGCACGTCGAATTTGAGAAATAGTTCGGCTTCGAGAGCCTCGTCTCTATGCCGGCCGGTACGCTGTGGCCGTGTGCTGCATGCTAACAGGATTACGGTCAATCGACGTTGACTGCTTTCATTCGATGTTCAGCGATACAATGGCAATCACTTTTAACAGTTTATGTACCTACTTTGTACATTGTATGTTATTTGGCCTTAACAAACAATGAAATATTTAATGAAGTTTCGTTGGTGGCGCGAATGGGGAGTATACCTACTACGCAGTAGAGCCGCCGCCGGAATTTTTAGCCACGCCGCCGCCGCCTATTTCTTTGTCGGCGTCATATTTAATTAATTATTAATATATTATTATTTTAATTTTAGACACATTACAGATATACCTACTATTATATTAAATACTATAAATGTCCAAATTAATTAAAAAAAAATATTTAATTATTTATTTCGTAACCTACCGGATATTGAGACACAATAAATTTTCTATTGTAATGGCCCCTTATGGCCGCGGGGTACTTAACCAATTAAATAACACGTTAGTGATTAGAGCCTCCTTTTAAGCAAACTATGCCTGTATCAGGAGACGGAACTCTTCCATAGCAAGGTAAAATATACAAATTAACAAAAGAAAAAACAATATTTAGGTGGATATGTGTGTATGGGGTGGGTTTGTGTGTGTGTCGTGCGTGTGTGGGTAGGTGAGTGTGTGTGTTGGGAGAAACGAGTGAGTTAATTTATCGTTCACAATAGCGCCTCAGTATCTTCATAAGTAAACGATTTTATCTTAAATAATGCTTATTAGTTTATTTTGAACGTATTTGTTAACGACAAAATAAAAACCATTTTTATATGAGCATTATTAAAATATCAGACAGGACACACTGGTTTTAGACCTTAGTATTCAATTTTATTCAAACATTCTCTTATGGATGAAGAGAAGACTTGACGAAGTTTTTCAAACGCTATTCAATCCAACTGGATCCTTCTGCCAGTTTCTTTCTCGAAGTAGTGATCATGACTCCTAGATAAACATAGGTACTACTCCTTCACAACTTTAAATAGCAAACTTTCGGTGTCGATTGGACTCAGCAAGATGTGTAAGTTCTAAATGTGCCAAAGCCAACCAGCCCAGAGGCTTTAATTTCATTCATAGACTATGCAGTGTGAAGCGTCTGATGTAACTGTTCCATTCCAGCGCCTCTACCATTATGACGATGTCATCGGCAAAGCGAAGATGTAAGATGTATTTGCCAAGCACGTTCATTGACCAGTCCAGTGTCTAAAAGACAACAGATTGATGAACTATTTCGAAGGTATTACATCCTCCTGTCTCTCTCCCTCTGAGCAGTTGAATGAGGCTGGATTTCTTACCCTGGATCTGGTGACTGTCTACACCAAAATAATAATAATCAATCATCTCGACATCGTTGCAGAGAGGCCAGAACTGCCCATATTTCGATGGATTCCTTCTCGTACTCTACAAATGCTTTACTCAGCGACTGATTGTTCTCTTCGGCCTTCTGTATTCTTTGCCGAACAGTATGGATGTACAGTTTATCTTTTCGAAACCCGGCTTGTTCTGGTCACCAGTCACGATTCTCCTGACGAGGCGGTTCGTAACGACTCTTGAGAACAGTTACAGGTATACATGGCTCTCAAGTGGGATGGGTCTTTATCAGTGTCCTTCAGTAAGATTTGATCTTTTTTTTAAGAACAGATCTATCATTCACATTATAATATGCCACCTCTCGGGCGCTGTACCTTCTTGGACGAAATAATTGAAGAGACTCGAAAGCTTTTTTCAGGATTGATTTGGTGACTTTCAATTTATAGCGCTACAACTATTAGGTTATTTTAGTGCGTGGTCAAAATCGGAACAAGTGCCCATAGCTTAACAAAAAAAAATGTAATGTGGGAAAACAAAATCGATTTGTCTGAATGGACTGGCCTGAGTGCATATCCATCAAGACATTACTTCAATGAGGATCGCTGAAGAAGTATCTACTATATTTTCAGTTGCAGTGGCGTACGAAATGACTGAACTGACATGATTGTGTATATTGTTGTCATAGCAGACCTCTGTGCCTGTCAGTTAGCCAGTTCGTTCGGCCGAGTCATCCTCTCGCCGAAGAGGATTTCAGGATAACATTTATTATGTATACGAGTGTGTGTCCGTGCTTATCGGGTAGGTAAAGAATTTCGTTCCTGACGGTGGTCCCTCGACCGCACTCGTTTTTATTTTGTACCCCCAAGAACAGCATAGTGCCATACTAGATGTGGGAGACTTGTGAATTATCTGAGCCATGTGCCCGTCGCAGATGCAAGTACAAACCATCGCTGGGCGGCGGCAGCGGCGGCGGCGGCGCGCGCGCCAGGCCGGCCTGCCGGCTGTGCACCAGGCGCTGCAGGCACTCCAGCGCCGTCTGCTTGCTCTGCGCGCAACGGGACAACATCACTGTGGCGACCTACCGGCACTACCTGCGCAGCGCGAGCTGGCGTGCCGCGTGGGGCTAGGGATCGACAGCTGGGATTTTGTTTATAATAGGTACTGTGATCTATCAACATAAATGTGGGGCCCGATTCATTAATACTTTGTACCCACCTATTATAGGTATAGTACATTCAGCGTCAATAATATCGGAACCAACAGACTGTTCAAAATGATCTAAACAATTATGCTCACATCAATAATTTGCGTTCCGAGATAGATATCACGATTATGGCAGCTAAGAACTGTCACTTTTGTTAACAATACGGAACGCTCGTGAACGCGCTAACAGTGCTCACTCAATGTTAAAACCAATTTACACCATATAAAACTTGTGTACACCACAAATTTCGTCTTCTTATTTGGTTAGGTGGCGACTCTAGCCAGAAGCACTATATCTAAGTTAGATATAGATATGATATGATTCAAAACAAAACCGCACAACTGTCATTTTTGACAGCGCTCACGGTGATATTAGTAATAAGCATGGTCGGCGTTATCGCAAGATGGCGCATGTCATGACGTCATCTATGACGATTCACGGGACATCGTTATCGCGCTCACGCCAATTCGGAACGGGTGTGAGCACGCTCAAATCGATATTATCGTATCTCGGAACGTAGCCCCTATAAGACAAACTGTCATTCTGACAAGAACTTTATCCAATTGAGATAAAGTTTAATTTTCTTAGTTATTCAGATCATTTTTAACAGCACCTTAATTGCGTAACACACAATTAAACATAATCTGTTTCATTTTGACAGTTCAACAATATTCATTGTATTATTTACATTTACATTTGTCGAACCTATGAAGCAATGAATTAGCACTCTGTTTCAAAACGAAACAGATTATAATTAATCGTGACTTACACAATTAGGGTGCTGTTTGTTCGTCCCGATATTTTTGACGCTGACTGTAATTGTGTTCCAAGTACAGTCGACCAATTTGAATCATAACCCACATTGATGATCTATCGTTTGAAACCGTCAAAATAACAAAGATTTCCCTCCTTTACAGTGCATGCCGCACTTAGGACGTTTTAAATATTAAGCAACCTATGTCAACACGGGTCGGAGATCTATGCAATTTTAACCTTTGTCATCACTGCAATAGATAATATTTTAGTTATAGCACTAATAATCATATTTTGAATCCAAACTCTGTGGAATTAACTATAACTCAGAACAAATGTTTTTATTTTTCAAAACCATGTTCCGAACTCTTTCTATTATAAAATGACAAAGAGTCAAAAAGTCACTCAGAAATTGGTGTCAAATAATAATTTCTATGAGAATAAAAAAGAATTAGTTTATATTTATATCGTATAATGGCAGAACAAAGAGCTCGGATTATAGTTCTCAGTGAGCAAGGCTACGGTATACGAGAAATATCTCGAGAGTTAAATATATCTCAAAACACAGTGAGGACCTGGTACCCTGGAAGATAGACGACGATATAATCATGGCGTTCGTCAAATCACGAATGAATAGAAAACCGACATGCCGTCATCATTACGAAGAACATCCGTTTACTCTTACTCCGTATTTTGCGGCACGTTACGACGTTTGTCTACAAACGTTAAGAAATAATTTGCACTCTACTGGACTGCACTATAGACTTCACGCTAAGAAAGTCCACTTGACATGTGGGGCTGGATGGGAACCGGAGGTGTAGGCTAGGTGGTTCAGATTTCTTCTCATGCGAATGCAATGGGTTATGTGGATTTATTAGAAGAATCTATGTTACCGACAGTGCGAACAGTTTACGTGCGGGAAGAAGTTCCAAGCGTTTTATTATGTTCACGATAAAGTAGAGTGCATACGGCCAGAATTGTGTCTAACTAGTTTAGCCAGCATCTTGAAGTTACGCTAATTCCCTGGCCGTCTAAATCCCCGGACTTATATCCAATTGAAAATTTATGGGGTCTGATGGTCCAAATGTGGCATAACAGAAACGAGAGGACAAAGCAAGCAATTGAGCAACATTGCAACGAAATTTGGGATTATATGAGAGGAAGTGATATTTGCAGTCGCCTTATTGGATCAATGCGTTCGAGACTATTGGCTGCTAATGCAAGCAATGGTGGTTACACTCTATATTAACTATTGTTAAATAATAATGAGTTCAACATTATAATTTTTATATTTTTTTAGCGTTTTAGTGCCCCATTTATTATTGTTGCCTTAACGCACTTTGCAAACATAATTTAGTGAAGATGTATGCAAAGATGTCGGAATCTCGTTTGTAGCACATTTAAGCTGAATGCATATTAAAATAAATAATAAATCAGATATATTAGATTTAAAACACATTGATATTAGTATGCCAATGCGTACGCGTCGTAGTTTTTTTTTTTACTAAATGGGCTTTTGGGTGTGCATTCAGCTTTATACTACACTCGTGTGTAAAATCTCTTAAGAAAGATGGAGACTGCAACAGATAATTCTCTGTGTAAGTAAATGGCAGATAACAAGGTCGTTACCATGGAAATGTATGTTTACGCGAATGTCGACCTAATTGTATTTGAATGTCTGTAAGAAAATAAGCTTATGGTGGGTCATAATTCAAATTTGTCGATTGTACATACATCGTTTTCTCATATTTTTTTTTATTACTTAATGTAGGTATTTTAAAATATTTAAAAAAAGAACTATGGAGTTTCTTGCCCATTCTTCTCCATACGAAACCTTTTGGAAAAGGCATCATCATCACAATCAACCTATAATGTTCCCACTGCTGCCACTAGCCTCCTCTCTGTGAGCAGTAGTGAGCCATAATCAACCACGCAGGCCCAGTGCGGGTTGGTTGGTTGGAATGGCCAACTAGAATCAATTCTAACGTACAGTGGCGAGAAAGAAACAAAAAATATACATCTTGTATGGTAGGACAAAAATTCCTTCCGATTTGTTGCGTGCATAAGGACCAAATTCAGCATACCTTAATTTCATCAAGCAAGGGATCGAAGGCCGCTGGGTCCGTTGAGTCCTTCAGCGACTCCCAAGTCTTGAATAGCTTCCTATCTGACAGACGTACCGTACTTTCCAGCTCTCGGAACTCTGTGCAATAAAACAAGGGCACAGTGTGGGGTATCTCTTTAGCCCTGAGAATAGAATGTACCTACCCAGATATTTGTTTGTTCAATATAATCGAGCTTTTGCCCGTGGCTTCGCTTTCCTGCAGGGGGGATTTTAACGGGATAAAATGCCAATGCTGCGTCCGTTAAAGAGCAAACTAACACAGCAACTAACAAACACACTATCTACACAATAATAATATCGGTAGGGTAGGATATAGTAGATACTCATTCTCCCAATTATTATTGCCATAGTTTTCTAAAGCGAAAGATGCTACTTAGTTGAGAGATGTAACTATTTTAATCTATTTTAAACCATTTTATTGGGCCTTGTTAAAAATACTATGCTGAGTACCGCCCGTTTGCTAAATTATGCTCCCGTGTGGTGGACGCAAAAATCTTTGGGGTTATATTTCTAATGAAGCATAATATTTGTTCTGGGGATTTATAAGTAGGATGTAATAAATAAATATTTAACAGGCAAGATGGTGCCTCAAGAAACTTGCGCTCATGGTTGGTGAGTTCCTATTGGTGTACCTAGGTACTCTATGCGTGAGCCATAACGGGACACCCCCGACAACAGTAAGTACATTTTTTCATAGACGGTAAATGTCATACTAACCAGATTCCCTCAAACTAGCCAGATGCGACACTAGATTCCTCTTGTGCGCGCGCACGGCACGCCTCTGTGCACGTACGCGTGTGACCACTTCGCGTGCGTTGCGCGCTTCTGCGGCTATGGCGGACACCTCGTGGGCTTCTTGGTCCAGGCGGCGTTCCAGTTCACTATAGTTCATGGGTTCAATTAAATTTGGATCTGAAGTGGACCAAAATTAGAAGAAACGCGAAATAAACTCAGAGGTCCCAGTCTCTTTTAAAGTCCAGACATTTTGTTGGTCATATCATGTATTGCGCGGACCATGTAGATCAAATGATCTGGCGGAGAACCATACAGATTTGAAAGGACCTACCAGTCATTGCGCGCATTCGTTAACTATCGTGTAACAAAACTCAGAAATAAAGTACCTCAAAGACTCTACCAACAATACCAAAAGAAAAGACATTTGGGTAGACCACAAGCTGTAAGGTACTAATAAATTTGGTATGCATCCTGACATTTCATGTACTGCCTTCAAGTCATGAGCTATCCTCACGAGATTTCTCCCTGTGATATTAGAAGGGCACAACTAAAGATTCTTCATGTCATAAAGTTAGTGGGATCTATGCCCTACTAACTGGAGTGCCGAAAATGTAACCTGCACCTTCGAACACATAAAATCACACTGATGCTGAAATTAACAGACAAGTTTGTTAAGCCACTTCCTCCCAGCCACGGGATATGGTGAGGGCGGGCGTGCCGAGGCACTTTCTTATGTAGGTACCGAATTACGAAGTTCAAAAAGTGCTGATTTTTAGCCTAGTTTGAATAAACGGCTTTTGATTTAAATTAATACGGCCACTAACATTCTAGGACAAACAGACCCATCAAAAACAGAAATGTGAAATGAGAGCCAAGTTCAATATTATGATAAATGCCTTGGTTGTTGACTTCAACGACAAAAGAAGTGAGATCTAAATGGGTGCCAAGTTCAATGGTCAGTCCTGAAATTTATTTATAACACCATACAATATTTTATAACAACTTAAAATATAATTTCTTCTTATAACAATATTGCAGCCTAAGGTCTAACTTGGCTAGTTGTCATTATACAAATTACCTATATTATAGCCTTCGCAAGTTCTAAAGCTGTAAGTTCTTATTTTATTCTTCCGAAAATGTAGCTTGCTGGTAGAAACTAGCCATCAAATTTAGGGCTGTTCCTTGACTGTTTTCGTTGGTACTTAATAAAAATTCGTATATGAGAACTAGCCAAGTCAAACCGTGTTCCTAATATAAATTGAAAAATTATAATAAAATGATAAAAATTTACTAGTTTCTGATTTATTCCTTTGTATTCACCCAACTACTTATCTGGATACCAAATTTTAACTCTCTAGGTCACCTGGAACTGGGTTAGAGTTTTGATCTATAGGTCAGTCAGTGATAAAAATGACGATTTTTGGACGTTGTTATCTAAATAACCGTTTGATGAGGTGTGTGCACCGGTCCCCATCTCGCTGCTCCACGGCCATCGCCAATATGAGCCAAATTTGACATGTTTATGTAAAATAGTTTTTAAGTTATGAGGGGGTCAAAATAGGCTCCAAATGGTTCGTGTAATATTCACACGGTGCTGCTCGCCAGTTCTATTGGCTTGACACGCTGCCGCGTGTCTAGACACGGTAATCCTACTGACTTTTAATAACTATATTATGCCCATGTTTATGTACCTTGGGTATTCTCCAGTGACTTTAGCATAAGATTGTATATTTCTTATCACTTCGACCAGGTGGTTGAGTTGATCACAAAACTCGGGCAGCTGCTCTGGTGTTAAGTATTGCCCGCCATACCTACAACAGAAAACGTTTAAGACGGCGTAAAAAGAGTTTCTGGCATAACCTAAGATTGATATAGGTACGAGCCTTCTGACCGTCATGTTACTTTAGTCACTTTAGTGTTCACCTTTCTGTTAAACCTACTAGAAGGCGAGGAATTCGGGAATAAGCGTCGGCTTAGCTATATCAGCCACTATGTATTAGTGTACTGTTTAGAAAAAAGCTCTCTGAAAACTACGCTAGCTAGGTACCTACTTCCAAACTAAAAAAATATAAATAAAAAAGTCTGCCTGCCTCAAATCAATGTTAGCGACAAACTGGTCATCAACGATCGCGGAGGAGGCGTTTGGCGAGGGTCTGTGCAGGACCTGGGGGTCCAACTCCTCGTCCTCATTGGTGGTGGTGCTGCAGCCGGTACTCTCGCTCATGCTGGAGAGGGTAGGGGCTTCGTTATTCGACGGCTTTATATTTAAGTAAAAGACACTGTTTGCCACGATGTATGTCGCCGACCGGCTTCCGTTGCTGCGGATGTGTGAAGGTAAAACCAGATTTACACGGTGCCTTTGACTTAGTTTGGCTGTGGCATATCAGAAGTTGAAGTATCAAAAAACTTGCATCATATATGGGGCTTTAGATATCACAATTTCTAAAGCCCCGTATACGATGCAAGTTTCGTGTTTGTGGTATACAATCAAATTGAAGCAACAAATGACTTGCATCGTCTAAACTGTTTTATGTCTATACTTTTTTGATACTTCTGTGCCAAATTCACCAACGAACAAAGGACGCCACTCATTCGGGTATATCACCGTGTACATAATGAGAGGGTGTGGTCCTTTGTTCGTTGGTGGATTTTGATAGTTATCGGGTGTTTACTAGGTACCTACAGGTAATTGTTCTCTCCACGCCCGCGAAAGGTCTTGCATATTAGTACCTAGATCTGTGACCCTTGTTAAGATAACAGCATGTAAGAAACCAATAAAATGGGGGCCAAACAAAGGAGCTATAGGTATCATGCCATTTCACTCGCACAGTGTAATGCGTGAAGACTTAGATAATTTCAGTTGACATGACCCAAGATCTGCAGATCTATTTTGTAACAGTGAAAATTAGGTGACATGAGCAAGCTAATGGTGTGTAACCCCATTAGGTGAGGTCACTTCAAATCAGTTTTCTCGGTCAGATTTTACAGAATAGACCGGCTGTAGTGAACACAAATAAAGTTACTCACACGGTAGATGTAAACGAATATCGTTTCTCCAGACTATACTTGTGATGGTCTCCGCGCAACCTTCCTAGCAACCTGCCGAGCAGCCGTGACTGTCGCCCCCCGCCCTCCATGCCGCGCCGCCTGGCCGGGGTGACGCACTGTCACTGGAACCAGTGGGTTATGACTCTAAGCTAAAGGCTAAGGCAGCTAACCTATGACCGTTACCTAAACGGCGTTCGTTCACGAACATTATGTTTCGAGCAGCACCATTCAGCTCAACCATTTAGAAGGGAGCTACTTGATCTACAACACGCAATCACCATCGAGACTAAGAGTGAGCATGACATACTCTCAGCCGCCAGGATACGATAGCCAGACAGGCAAGTCGGTGACTAGTATTTATTCAAAGAATGTATTGTTATCAGCTGTAAATTAATGTTGTTGGCTGACATTGTGTAGCCCAAAATAAAATTCTGACCTCTCCAAAGATGCCACCACCGCTTGGTAAATGTAATATGGGCGCGCTTCCCCGTTGTTAGTTGGTTTTTGTCTGAACTAGTTCGAAGCAGTCACATCGTGCATGTGCAAACCCTACTAAAACCCAACGGTGTTCCTTCAGTTGCTTGTACAAACGTTTAATTAGTCCGCTATCTAAATTACGAAACATTGGCTAGGTTAGCTATTTTTGATAGTACGTTTTTGTAAAAAATATATGAACTTACATTTTGAATATTCAAGCAGATTGAAAATATAGTCTTTTCAGGTATGTATTATCACTTGCAGAATGTGCCATGATTTGAATTAAATATTATTTCAGCATTATCTAAAAATGATTAACATTTTGACGTAAGTCGTCTGACGGCAAAGCGCCCATTTTGTAATGTTATCTTTTTTTTGTCATAAAACAAAGGAAGATCAGAATGAGGTTCAATATTCTGTCAGTCAACACTAAGGCTGAGAACTCATATAACGGTTCTTCGGAATCCTGAGCGAGTTTCAGTCTCAATCATAAATTGTTATCTCAAAATCCCAGTCGTAAAGCCAGCATCAATGAAAAAAAAAATGTTACGGTAACGTTGGGAACTGATGTCTTGCTTGGCAATATCGCCAAGCACTGTTCCAATAGAAGGCGTCGCCAGTCAACGCACAATGCACTATGATGATCGTGATGCTTCGAAACTAAAGGCAGGTTTACGCGAAGCCAGCGCTGGCCGCCAGTTCAGTGCTGCCTTGGTATTGGCCCCGTACTCCGTGTAAACAATGTTTCTTGCCAGGTCAGCACTGTCTATTTTTCTAGCCAGTGACCTCCACCCGCGTCCCCCTCATCCCACACGGCAGACCAGCCGCCCCGTGCTCTCGATTGGTCTAGTGTAAACACTTCTCCCAATGTGCACATTTGCTTTGATTTACAACTCCTCTTATAATAACACAGTTAAGTTCGTTAGACATTTCTTTTTCAACTGTCGGACTGGTCCAGAATGCATTTTTTATTAGGACACGTACATAGACCACGATTTTTTTATGACTGGTCCGGCACGTCCAGTGCAGGCGAATGTGTACGACTAGCGGCAATGCACTGGCTTGGTTTTACCTGGCCTTAGTTTCTGAATAAAGATAGTAGTAGGTACTAAGTTTGATTCTTATTTTTCCTCTTAGCTCAGTTAAAGTAAAATATAACAAAAGATTCCTCCCCATTACGATGAGTCATTGTCAGTATTACGGGGAACGTTGTCCCTATGATACCCTCAATCGCCAAAAAAATTGTCCGACACAGTGCTGGCGACGTCGCCATACTGTCGTAAAGTTGTACCGCTGGGTAAGTAAAATTTTTGGCGCGCAGTTCCTTTACTGTGCCCCGACTTTACTGTATGCTATCCTCCGGTAACCGCCAGGACCCATCAGTGTATAATGTATTGTGTTTGTGTATGTGTTTCTTTTGGCTTAGGATTTAACTTTAAGTTAATAACTGCTAGTAAAATAAAACACCGGGATGTGTTTTTTACATTTTGTAATTCATATAAAAATACAATTATCATTATCAATATTATACATAATCGCATTTGCCAGCGAAGGCATACAATAGTTATTTTGTAATAGAAACCACAACTGCAAAACATGAAATGCTAAATTGAGACAAATTTTAAGTACAACATCAACACGAAATAGGCACAGATCAGTCTGTTATAAAAGTATCAAAATCATCAAAACGCTAACATACCATCGATACATATCAATTTTAAGCCTTACACGATAATAATCTCTAAACAGCTAGACATTTAGTCGAAATTTGCATAAAAAATTTAAATAGTTCAAAGTGTTAAATTACTTTGGCCTTGAAGGAAATCTTAACCAAATTGTGACCTTTAGATTCCTAATAGAGAGTACGGCGAGCGAGACGCTTGCTTTGACACAGAAGCTGGATATTATGTAAAGTCTAAAACATACGAAAAATAATTCCCTAACTATATAGGTAAATAATACTAGTATTGAAAAAAATATTCCAGTTCAGTAAATATTAGAGAATTCCTTTCTGCGAGGATTGAAAAAGAACCAACGTTATCTTATCAAGCAAACATTCAGAGACCCGTTAGGGGACCAGTCAGCGATCACATTTAAACGAAACTATCTACAACTAACGCAACTTTAGAACAAAATAAAAGGCACAGCATACTCTAAATAAACCTAACGAAGCGTTTACATCGAACGATGACGTCATGCCGCATGGATAAGCCCAATTTGGTTATAAAATTTGGCTTGAGACTTATTTACATTCAAAATTTCTATCCTGGAGCAGGACTTTCCAATTTGTGTGCCAAAACTATTTGCACCAACTCGTTGCATGAGCCCAAAAGTGAAATACTATGTAGATGTGCGGCCAATGTAAACAACTGGTCCCCGGGAATCTTCAGCATGAGGAATCTAAGCTTGTGTGCGTCTGGCCTTACCAGAGCCCTGACGAGAACCCGCCTGGGGGCACGCGCACGCGCTTGGGCGCCTCGGCGCGGGCCGGCTCAGGGGCCGCAGGGGCCGCCTTGGGTTCCGGGGCCACCGGGGCAGGCGCAGCCTCCTGGGGACTCTTCTGTCCGTTCTGGCTGGGATGCTCAGTGCCGTTAGCTGCCTTTGGTTCGTCAGGACCTGGAATGTGACATTGTATGTTGGTTATGGTGCTTTGGAGACTGATTGATTGTTGTTGCGTCATAAGTCTAGTCGCTTCTATCAGAAAGAGATAGTAAATCCCATAATAGCCAGAGGTCACACACATATGAAAATATGAGTCATATAATTATCTCAATACAATTCATCATGCACATAATCGCAGTAAATAAATAACATTGTGCGAAAATAATAATCTACTTCTGTTAAGATCCAGTCAGCCCATTTTTTTTTATTCCAGCTGATTTAATAATGAAACAAGCACTCATTTTACAAGAGTCCGACAACTTTTAAGTTGAATTGTGCTGCATAATTACTGTCAATTGCATGCACTGACTAGACAGGTCCACTCAATCCTTGTGGTTCTTTCCTCAAAAGACATTTCAGACACTAATCTCCATGGTATTCACATGATCTCACCATAATTATGTCAGGACTTTAAAGAAGACTGCGACCTCCGAGTTTGTTTCGTTCTTTTTAAACCGACTTCAAAAAGGAGGGGGTTCTCAATTTGTCGGAACCTATGTTTCCCGATTACTGGAAGATGGCTGGACCGATTTTTCTTAGAATAGTCAGATAGGAAACGCCGGATTCATACAGTTTTAAAAATTAAAGATAGCTTGACATAATTTTCTATACTTACAATAGCTGTCAAACCCCATTTTTTTTTAATACATTTTAACACACTACAATATTGCACAAATGTTTACCAATAGCCGCGCTCTGTTAACGTACGAATCAAAGAAGGGTGAAACAGTGAAACCAATGTATCTCCTTACCAACAACAGAGCCAATGGTGGACGCAGGCGGTCCACGACGCCCTGTCTGCTGGGGCTCGGGCTCCCCTCCGAAGATGTCGGTGTGTCCGCCGCCAGGGGGGCGAAGCACCCGGCTTGAGAGCCTCACGTTGTCGTTCAATCCCACGTTAAACGATGTTGACGTCATCCTTGCACTGGAATCAAGGATTATGATCGTGAATTGACCGTCACTTGGCTTTATGAAGTTATGGGACTAACATGCACTGTCATTTACTATGCACTCACTCATTTCAAAACATCATTCTGTGTCCGTCAATCGTTTGAAGATGACAGAGACAGAATAAGGTTTTAAACATGTTTAGTGCTAAACGTATTTAGTGATTTGTGGTGCAAGTAGGCCTTAATATTGAGTTATAGATTTACATAGTGTAATAACTGAAACCTCTCCTGAAAAATAGAACATGCGGTGTCACTACTGTAAATCCTAATAGGTTTAATAATAAATTGGGTGTAAGCGTGCACCGTCGTTTACCACATCATCCCATAACATCAGCTGGGGAAGCATGCAAGCTTCTAAAATTATGTAAAAAAAAAGTATGAAATAAACTTGAAAACTACACAATGGATTTCGTTGCGGTTTTCACCATAATTTAGACAATTTATTCGGAAAGGCAATGCGTAATACATTCATATCAAACTTAAATATAATAAAATTATAATCTCAATGATTTGTCAGGACGGGTGGTTGGTTGTAGGTATATGTATAAAAGCGCCAAAAATAAGATTACCAAATAAAATATGGCTGTCTTGAATTGTAAGTGATCTTGAACAAAGCGAAGTACCTATATTATACTTGAGATGATTACGAACATGATTTATTGTGTTCGGTTTGTAAGTGAATATTCTCAACAAAAAATATATAATTTATTGTTCAGAATATCTATACTAAGAGGTAAAGTTTGTGAGGTTTAAGGGGGTAATTTCTGGATCTACTGAACCGATTTTGAAAATTATTTTACCAGTGGAAAGCCACGTTATTTGTCAGTATCACAGTCTATTTATTAACCCGAAAAATGAAAATACTTTTTCGTGGTAGTCGGATTTGCAAAGTAAGTCTGAGAAAAAACGGTCGAACGAAAAAAATAGGAGACACGGGCACAGCTAGTTCACTTATAAAATGAACTTTTGTTCTGGTGCACTTGGTTCAGCTAAGATGTAAATATGAAGAAGTTTTTCAACTGATTTCAATAATTTTAACCCAAGGCATTACTTTCGTTTCTCACCCACGGTAAATTCCTTGTATTTTGCGTGGGAAGAAAGTAACTCGGTGCAACATTTTTCTCAAGCCACTTTTGGAACTTTTTATGAGTGGCCATTTTTATCGTTAATTTGTTTTAACAAGCCTTTTAAAGAACAATGGGCTTTCACTTTGGTATAAAGAAATTATATTTATGATAACATGGATAAGTCATGTAATATAAAGTAATAAGTTTTATAAAGAGGAAAATGGTCGTCTTTATTTAAGAGATAATCCCTGGAAGTAACCATTTACTTCTTTAAAGGTGCGACCCTACTGATCAGATGACAAAAAAATATTTCAATGATTGAAAGCTACAATATCGACTACTATGATTGCCATAGGATAATTATACGGTGGAGAGGACATATACGCACGACCTGTTAGGTATCATGGAGTCCCCACATGATCCTGAAACCCCTGCGTTGAATAATTTCGTCGGTAATTTTTTGAAAATCATTTTCCATACATTTTGATCGCGTAGGTATTACACATTTTCCATATATTTTGACCGCGTAGATATTGCACTTTTGTAGGGAACTGCTTATTTATTATTAAACTAGCGAAAAATTTCCAACGCAGGGGAGTTTGAGAATTATATACTGAATCCATAGTGACAGGTTGTGCGTCGATGTCCCTGCCACCGTGTATATCCTATGGCACTCGTAGTGTAGCTTTCCATCAGTTATTTTTTTGGCGTAATCGACATCCACACGAAGTCGTGGGCGGAATCTAGTATAATAATGTCCATGGCTTTTAGTTTGTCGTATTGTGAACGAAAGAAAAATACATTCTACATTTATTATGTGACCCAGGTTACTAACTTAGGTAACAGCATAACCTGTATACGTCTGTATCGATCGACTATCCCTATACGGAATGGAATGTTCCAGAAAAAGTCCTTTCGTCCTTGACCCGATCCGGCGGGAGATTCCATCACAATCTATTGCTCCGAGCCGTGCTCACGTTACGAAAATACTTTGGGCTTTATATTACTTAGCTCTCGGACTGTTTGACATTCTCATATGGCTTGCTCCATATAATCTGATTTACAAAATTGGTGTTTGCTACCATTTTAGGCAGTCCAAGTATTTAACTTGTGTTTTTCTAATTGGTTTTGGCTAAACGTTGATCATAATAAATCAACATTTATGATTTACGTGGCAGTCAATTATTTATGACGGTATAATATTCGTATTTAATTAGGAATTCATTAATTTCACAGTGCGTCTTTTAATTTGGAATTATTCAATATCAAGTTTGAGTTAAAGCATAAGTGCAATATACATTTTCTTTTTTCACAATTTCTGTCGACTACGTTATTTATTGAGTACTTTATCAGTAACGATAAGAAACCATGACGTCAATTTCCTGCCAATATGATAATTATTATAATAACTCTCTATCAATACAGACGGCATGTCTCATACAAATATTATGATCACATCATTATAATTATCACGTAAAAGGATACGACTCGAGTTCGTTTTATACAATCGCTCATTATTTTCATAGAAATGTAATGATATCGAGAGCGTAGTAATCAATTATATGGGATAGAAAGCTAATTATAACAATTATTCATGCGCGTAGGTACATCCTTTGAATAGCGCGTAGAACAATGCAATGGTGTAGTGATGTGCGTCAATCAAGTTTTTTTACAATACATAATTTTGCAACCAAGTTCAAGATTGTATTGGTTGCGTCTATTATTATGGTGTCTATGACAATTGAATAGTGTCCATGGCTGCTTGAAGTTTAATACTAAAAATATCGTGTACCTATAATATAATATCACGCCTGTATTCCCCGAATGTTTAGGCTGAGCCTAAACCTATAAAGCACCCACATAATCTACATAACCATAGTTTTTTTTCAAGTCTGATAGAATCAGAACTGCTTCTACTCAAGTCCATTTCAAGACATTTTCAAAGGTTAATGAAGAAACAATAAAGCCTTATAACAGTAAATTGCAATTCATCAATTGATTCGCAGCAAATCAAGGTACAATTAATTATTGCAACAGCTCGAATCGGAATTACTCGAGCAGTTGATTTAAAAACACATCACTACTTACATTGTCTAGAAAAACAATAGGATTCGTCATAAATTAACCGTCTAATGTGGATAGAAGCAATACAAATACGTATTAGGTACATTTTTATAGCTTTTTCATGACAAATGGTTGACGTGTAAAAGACCTGAAAAAATTAAACTAGGCTTACATGCTCTAAATTACTCTTAAATTGGATTGACCTCGTTCGGAACTGTGGGCACAGCCCTTAATGTATTAAGGGTTGAAAGGGCATAGGCATTTGAGCTCAACTGGGTCGTGATAGGTCATTATGTTAAATTATTCACTTAGTTAATCGTACTCAATATATTTTTAATACATATTTGGACAATCCTAAACGTAGATGGATCCTATACGTAGATGGATCAATACTCACGAAAAGATGGGGGAAATTCATTCGTATGAATGGAAAGGATATAAATGAAAACATGACAGTTGAGAGAAAGGAAGATAATATAATAATATTAAAACATCGTGTGCCGACAGCAAGTAACATGGGCAGGCAAGAAAAGATTATGCTTGTTATTATTAGCCTAGATTTTCCTATGTCATAGCAATAGCCTGCCTACTCTCCTTCCACTTCTATCTTCGGCTCTTTGGGACCAGACTTTCTCGAAGAAAGGAACAGGACAAGAATACAATCAACTTGACACAACTGTATAATAACCAATGTTGAATTTATTGTATTACTTATGTCATCGTTAGCATGTTGATTTGTATGACCAAAAACTCCCAATAATAATACCACCCTGACCCTATTAAATGGAACGTGCACGAACAAAACATGGCAGCACAAATCGACACGACAGCCAAGGTGTGGTAAAACAAAAAATCTTATCTGTCATCGTGTCAATGTTTAAGTTATTGTTTACATTATATTTTAATCGTTATTGATTAAAGTTATAAAATATGGGTTCCGGCCCATTAATAATGATCGTCAGCGTGGTCAGAATATGTCAAAAGGCCAAAAACTCTTCAGAGTCCGGGCATGTTAGATGTAGAAGAAACAGGAATTATGAAAATGCAGTAATAACTAGAAAAGTTGTAGCTCAAACGACGATTTCTAACGTTTATGATGTCAAAGTAACTATTTCCTGCACCCTAATTGCGTAACATACGATTAATCATAATCGGTTTCATTTTGACAGTTCAACAACATTCATTGCGTTATTGACGTTGTTGAGCAGACACATTTTTCGAACATATGAAGCAATGGTTTAGCACTCTGTATCAAAACGAAACAGATTACGATTAATCGTGAGTTACGCAATTAGGGTGCTGGTCTCATTTTTCACGTAAAAATTTTGTGTTTTGTATACATTTATTATTTATGTCCATGTCGCCTTCTTTTCAGCTTGATGGCAATAGAAATATTAGAAGAGCAAATTGCAAATGTAAGGCAAGCCTACCTGAAAAATGTAAGCATATCTTTGCTTTAATTTACTTTATAAAAAATACTCCAGATATCCTACCTATAACCAAAACTAACTAAAATTATGTGAGGCTACGTTTACTCACAGATTTGTTTGAACTGAATAGGAGTACTACATACAAAACTTTTTACAAATAACATTATTTAAAAGTAATTTCTAAATGATTTGAAACTCATAATTACGTTTTTTACTGTATTTATCCACTTTTGTCGTATAAAACGTAACCAATGAAAGTGAGTAGGTACTATCCATGAGAAAATAATAGAATTTGATTTTTTTTTTAAGTGTTTGTGAGTAACAATACATTTTCATTTAGAATTGTTTTTTTTTTCACTTCTAGGTACCTATAATGAGATTATTTTTTATCGTGAAGTGTTAATTTTAAGTAATGATTGTGTAAAAATTTCGGATTTGCGCCACCAGATGGCAGACCGTCGTGCACGTTCCCAATTGTCCCACTGCTGGGCAAAGGCCTCTCATACAGAGAAGGCACGAGCATTGATCACCACGTTCGCTCAAGACGGATTGGCTAATTCAAAAATTACACTAGAAGTCAAAATCAGTTTCCTACTTGTCAAATCAGTTTCCTACTTGTCAAATCAGTTTACTACTTTCCTATTCATGTGTTTTAATGTTTATGCGACAACCCTACAAACATTAACATTTTGAATATGACATTGAATTACAGTCCTGGAGAGGATGTACATCAGTGGCGCGGCAAATGGCATGTAAATGTGATATCAAACCGTAAAACATATCAACGTTATTATTAAAACGTATAGTTGTTTAATTCTATTGTTTCTTGGAGATGTTTCTGTCTACACAACCTTATAATATGTAATTACCAAATTGTATTTCCTAATACCAATTTTATGCCAAAAACGTTTGAAATCTGTACTAAGTTCATAAACGTTAGAATTCTCTATAAAAGTAATCCCCCCCCCCCCATAGGTAGGGCCTTATTTACTCAACCCACTTATTCCAGGCATAAAGGGCGATTTGTTTACTGATAGTCTCCATGGATGCCTGAACAATTATCGAATAAACACCGATTGTAGTAACCGTTTCCCCGATCCTATAACTGAGGGGAACCAACCTAATAAAATAACAATAACGTTGCTTATCTTATCATCAATCGTTGATACAGGAGAGGGGAAAGCCCTATCATAACTTTGTTTGCACAATACGTTAACAACACAGTTTTAGTAATAAAATACAAGCACATAACAAAAATATACCAGAAATCCACAAATCTCACACGCATACCACCGCCGAAGCGTCTTCACAAATACACACAGAACAATATAAAATTAAATACATTACCTTACTTCATGAAAACACAAAGAGAAAAGATATTTATGCACGAAGCGTATAAACAGAGGCACTATTTATACTACAATAATGGAGACACACAAGCTTATTTCGAATTCGGATTAAGTGTCTTGAAAGGTATTTTCGTACTTCCTTTTCAACTTCACATCTACCCTCTATCTGGGGAATGCACGTTTGACACCTGCTGACTAAACCACATGATAGTAGTACTCAGCACATAGGGAGACTCCTCCAGTTGAATAAACTCAAGTGGATTAAGCTCAAACAAAAAGAGACCTGTGAAAACTCTACTAACTTACCTAAGTTTTAAATCCAGTAAATGTGATAAGCTAGAATTCTTGTGACTAACTACCGTACGTGTTACGACTAGACAACTACTCACCCCAGCGTATGTGAATTGTGAACATCAAATATTTAAAGTAATATCGTGCGTCGATGTACTTTATCAAAATCTAGATAGGAGTATAGGCAATCAGTGAATCCATTAACACTACTATTTACTCAGATAACTATCAGTCAGGCTTATGAAAAATCAATGCCCCAAACCGCGTCTGTCGTTTGATCTTACTTGTTTGGTGTTATCTTGAAAACTGCTGGATTGCTTTTAATATCCACTCTGACACAGGTGTTTGTGGTGAGAGGTGGTGAAACTAGTAGGTCCTATACCTACTCAACGATAACTAATTCACAATACTTCTTGCACCAGGAAAGTCATTTTTAGCTGAAGAAAGATTAAGGATTGGCAGGGGTTGTTGCTAGCCAAAATCCGGCTAGATAGATCTTGATTTCACTTAAATTAAAGAATGAAAAGGAAGACCCAGAGGACGACTCATGTGTTTCACTCCAGGAAAGCGAAATAAAAGCATACCTTAAGTTTGGCGATCCACTCAAGTCAAACTACTATCTTCAAATGAGGTTCAAAATAAACAAAATTGTAATCTCACTTGATATGAAGATAAGTAATAATCCATGAGTAATAAATTTATTTAAAAGTTTTACAATAAATGCGTCACTCAGTTCGTTCCAGCAGTTAATTTTGAATCACGACTGACGAATATTGGCTGACTGTGACTAACTGACAGTTTCTTGGTAATGTTTTGAAAATAAAACAGTAATATGATTAATCTAAATCTAATCGGTTTTTTTTCGGGACTATCTTGTTCGAAGAAGCCATTGGTGAATGGGCAATCGGAAAAATAAAAAAAACCCTTTAGGTGTTTAGAGCAGATTCAAGTAAAGTTCTCTTGATGTTAAATTGACAATTTTAGGACGTGAAGTGTTGAACACCAATCCATTTGCAAGCTACACATGGCAGAATTTGATGATAATATGTACTATTGATTATGCATAAGACCATATTTTATAATGTAGCATGTTCTGGCTAATTAATTAATATGGTCATTCAGTGAGCAAACTATGCAGTTTTTCCCAACGATTGTCAACAACGGCAGTCTGGGAAGGCCCAAATTCAACAGTAGAATAATTAGATCGCCTGTATTCTTTTATTGTTTTCTAAATCCATTCAAAACAGTATTCTCAGTATTTTCAGTTTCTTGCAGTGCGTTGCACTTGCACAGGCGGACACATGATGTTAGTTTGAAGAGGAGAAAACCCATATTAAGCTGTAAATATTAGGTAATAATACACAAGAACATATGGATACTAATAACATGTTTCCAGCTATTAAAACAACATGCTATCTAAATACAATTTAACACAAGACCGGAACGATATAGCTAGCAGATGGCGTTCCAAAATGGCGCCGCATCGACAGTTGTTTGCGCGGCAAATAAACAATTTGCAAAAAAGATGGCGGCCAAATTAAATAATAACTGTGGAGCTAGTTTAAGTCCTGTCTGGCCGATGATAGCAGTAATTTGAAGTACTTTTGTAGTCGTTAATGTAAAACTTTAATTAACTTTCAGAAACTGTATGCGTCATGCTTGGATAAGTTACGGTTTAATTTTAGAAATAGTTGATACTAGATGAATTCAGACAATGTGACGATCTAAGAGCTTTCTGTTATTAAATTTAATATGCATTTTGATATCGATTTCGCATAAAAAATGCATTTTGGTTATTTAATAGAACAACCACCTCCAAGAATGAATTTGCTCTTATTAACTTAATTTTAGTTAGGATTCTAAAATCAGAACATACTTACATTAATTTCTGCCCTGTAAAAACACCTCATATTTCTTTAGAAATCGTAACAATACAAGGCCGACTAACTACAAATTATTAACAAACCACGCAAAAATCTAAAAAGCTACCTACCTAAAAACATGCCAAAAAAATCAAATAAAGGAAAATGGGTAAAAAACTAAAAACGTAGTCAAAATAGAATAAAATATCGTGTTTCAAAATCGTGCGTCTACCCTACCTAGCGTGTTGACATGGAATCAAAAATTCAATACAAATAGCATGTATTAGCATGCGCCGAGCCTATTATCTGTCATGCCAAGTATTCCTAGTAACAATCCATTCCATTTACCACCCCATGATTAAGAACCAGTTTCATTTCAACCCCATGCAATTTGATTTATGGTAATAGGAAAAGGATAAAACGGAAGTGCTTGTAAATTTTCCAGTCGGAAAAATAAAATGCTTTTTATTTGAAAGGAAATTAAATTGTTATATTCAATCAGAGTCCAGAACTAATCAGACAAGCACTAAGTTGACGCCAAAAACAGAAAAAGTAAAAACAAGGAACAGTTACTGCCACACATTCACATAAACATAAAAACCCCAAAATCTACGGAGAACGCCAGAATACCGCACCCAAACTGCAGATATAAGGCTAGGTTTTACAGCCATGTTCAATAACCAATCTTAGCATTACTAAGAGAAACTTGACACGAGAAGTAGCTTCCAAATATCTATCTCTCATTCGATCGGATATTGAAAATGGCCGCCAGATAACAAAAAAAAAGTCGTAGCGTGATTTTCTAACGCGTGTGTACATGTACAATCAATAAAGCCAGACGCGCGTAAACCGCTCATCTGAACCAAGAAAAAATCAAATATATACGTGTTTCGGCTTGGTATTGCTCTATTATCTCACTGCCGGTTAAGTACATAAGCCATCATAAATTGGTGGTTTTTAAACAGCAAAGAGCACTACCAAATCAAAACACTAAAGGCAGATCCACATCTTACCAACACGCAATGCCACATCCCTTATGTCATTTGGTGATTGTCGCCAGCCAGCGCTGGTCATCAAGCGACCAAAATTTCGTGACGTCGCGTCGTGTCGTCAATGTGGCTCTGCGTGTACCTCTATTGCAATAACACGGCAACAAAACAATTTATGCAGCAAGGGATAATATTAAACTCACCAGTTCTCTAAAGCCTCGCGATTGGCAGCCATCCTACCAGTCAGCCTAGCAGAGTTGTCGAGATATCGAGATGTCTTTACGAAATGTGTGAGTTCGTTTAACACTGTAACGAAAAAGCGATGCATTCATGGAAATATGTTATATACATGCTGGTTAAAGGTTAATGTTTAGTCAAAGATTATCACACAGAACATAAAAATAAAATCTTATTAAGTAAAAAGCACTTATAAATAGTATTACTTCCGAGTTCATAATTATTTCCTATTGAGGACAACCGATAAGGTCATGTCTTCTACGTACCTACATAATATTATACAAATATTAAGACACGTCCTGTACACACCAAACTAATAAATTCCACAATGTGGGTAGTCCAAAATATCCCTAAACTAGCAATACATCAGACGATGTTGAAACCATTACTACCGACATTACATTACCTGTCTGTGCCCGGGGGCTTGAAACTAGACATAAAGACAATACGAACGTAGGTTTACCCGATGAATCACTATACTGAGTACCCAGCCGTTTTAGGGCGCGGATACATTGGCAAGGGCGCGCCGAGCGTGCAAGGTACGCCACACATCGTGCACTTTATAATTGGGTACATATTTCCATCATAGCGTGACGTAGTTCATGGATTGAAATGTTTTGAAAATATTTTATTTGTATCATAAGATGAAGATCCTAGCAATGAGAGTAAAAACAAGTTCAAGACTGGTAACTCGAATGAGCAGTAGATTTCGAATGGAAGAATACAAGACATCACAATAAGAAACTGTAAGGACACATAAAATTAAATAAGATGCCCAAAACTGAAAGGCCCATCATTTATTTAACTTTCACAAAAGAGAGAAAGATTTTGGCACACTGATTCTGCACATGCTTGGAATATAGAGACGAGAAGCCCTTTTGCAATGTGAGCGCACCCTTTCTCATAAAAATATTCATTGCCAAGTTTGTGCAGCACTTAGTAAGGACTACAACCGGTCATTCGATCTAGGAAGCCAGCCGGAAGGTATGGTTACATTACGATCGATATAAATGTCTGAGTCACGGCTTAGAAACGTGAGTTTGTTATTATTGGGTAAAGCGATAGGCGACGAGAATCCTAATCATGGCTAGAAAATCTGCAATGAGTTACGTAACAATGGCACCTATATTATACTGCTGCAGCATAACTATGATTTTACGATTCAATTTTATGCAGTTTCAATCGTAGTAGGTTATGGTACGGTGGGCTGCATAAATTGGATACCCCATTTGTATTAAAATTTTAATACAACTGGGGTACCCAATTGATGCAGCCTACTGTACCTATATGATGCATCATAAATACATTTATCACCATGACTGGCATCTAATATTTATCATAATCTAAAGACCACGAAAGCGACGGAAAATGTATTTGGAAAGAGCATTCACAAGTCTCGGAAAAACCACTCATTGGATATCGGATCCCAAAAAGACCCTTCGATACGATACCAAGCAAGAACATAGACTGTCTAAATATTCCCTCGACTACAACAAATATCAGGCATCCATATTCAAGCCGGCATGGCAAGTCTGTATGTAAACCACTTATAACTTGTACATTAACAAGCTAAGTGCGGAGAGGGCGTACAAGATAACTGCGCAGATCGCATTAAATACTCCTTTGATGGCCACAGACGCAAACAAATAAGACGAATTTAAAAGAATTGAATTTAGACCTTATAGGGAAGGTCGACTGGTCAAAATTAGGGCGTCGAGGTGGCCACGGAGAGAAACGGCTCGCCAATAAACTTCGAGTGCCTAATAATTTGGGTTTTATTGCGGCTGTAGCATGTTTGTCTGTATTTACAGCCCACGTTCACCCACTGCTGAATTAAGACCTCTAGTTGTACCGGCTTTTCGGTACTAGACAAGTTCTAGGGCCCACCTACAATTGTAACAGATTAGTCGTATCCTGACTGGTGGCATGGTGCCGGTTTAATCCCCGCCTGGCCTCACTTCTAATATGGCTGTCGTAAACATTCGTCTAGCCCATTTAAGAATACCATAAACTGTCACAACATGATTATGACGTGACTATACAGTGACGGCAGGCTAAGCTAAGCTCCTAATGTTGCCGCAAATCCGATTAAGCGATTTTCCAATTATTTTGTCCAAAATACATGGAGGACTAATAAATGACTAACATTGATGTTCCGAAACAGACCTTCGAATACAACTTATTGTACAGTAATTTCGAACGTTCTGCTCTAAAATTAATTATTTATAATGAGACGTTAGTATGTACAACAGTGTCTATACAGTTTGTTATCGAGCAACAACTTGTAATCAGCCGAGGGTAACCCGGTTACTTAACGAACCTCGGAAGCAATGCTATCTACTCGTACCTACTTCAGTGAAACTGTACATTTCATCACGTTTACAAATTCCATAGATTTGTGCTTAGGTAACGAGAACCAATCTCGTTAGTTCTTCTAGAGAAGGATCGATTATTTTGGACGTGACTGTAAGTATTCCGAACTCACCGAAATAAATTCAAATGTTCTGGAAATAGTCTTATACCAAGTGTTTATGTGGATGATTTGCGATGAGCCACTAATTGCAGAGAAAAGATCTAAGAAGAATTCTACCCAAACCACACCAATACAGCAGAAAGAGGATGAGAAAGAGTGATAGAAAAAGAACACGAGCAGAAAAACACCACACCCAAAACTGGAAAGTTACGAACTAAAGAAGTGTTGTAAAACTAATCCCAATTCCAAATCATGTAGGTACTCAGAAAGTCTGAACTAAAATACAAAAGATTACTGTTGCTCCATAAAACCTCGTACAGTAATGCGATTTTTCATAAGTTCCTAATGAAAAAAGTTACTTATGTCCTCGTCTCCGCATAAGCTAACGAGATGATTTTTTCGGGACCAAATAGAAGAATTCTATATCCCGTGTTGTCCCGACGCCGACGAAACATTTTTATTTTAACGGAAATCGCATACTTCCGTTCGAAACAGAGGTTATAATTAGATTCAATGTTAATTTGGAGATAAAACATTCGAGATAGAACTGCTTATCGTCTAGTTCTCAGTCACCTGAGAGAAACTTAGAATCCAGACGCACGCGATAAGCCAGCCTTTCACTATTGCTGATTGAGGCGATTGACAATCAACTAGTAATATCTCTGCTTTCTCATCAAGGGAATATCAGTGCCAAAGAGAATCCTAATTAGCTGCTTTCGGTCACCCAAGGCTTTCTAGGCCGTACTTTTGGTGATTGAACCTATTTCTGCTATACTCTCAAAAACTGAAAAATAGCATTTAGGAAAAGAGGATAACAAGGTAATAACAAGTTCGCTTGCCAACGAAATGCCGATCAGTGCCTTCAAGCAGAACGGGTCTTGGATTAATGCCAGAAAAAAGTACAGGATGAAGAAACTGTTAATCTATGTAATTAGTCACCAACTTATTTATCACTGCCGAAATGTCTGTTCAGCATCTTTGTTTTGACGAAAATTTATGGATTTAGCTTTGAATCTGGGCAAAACTAATTACTATTCAGTAATTAATCAGTCATGAAACCAAACAAGAAATGCACATAAACGAAGGTTCATTAGATCGGAATGTTGATGCACGCACCGAGGAAGTGGGTGCAATAATAACATTGTACATGCTAATATGGAGCACAGACGCTCGGCGGCTCGTGGTAGGCAGCTCCAGGAATGGTCTGCGGTTGAGTAGCGTCCTTTGTGGTCGGAGGCACACGACGGAGCTGAAGGCTCCTTGTGTAATCGGTTTTATTACACGGGTGATATTGTTGAGACTGGGTCTTTATGTATTGCGAATGAATTTATAAGACACGCAATAAGGTTTATCTGACAAGACCATTTGCGAATTGCAACGTAAATTCGTCGTCCTAATTATTATTCCGTGTTAGAATCAGGATATATCCAACTGGCTGTGATTTTAGACATAACTTCAGTGTGGGGCACACCAAAGAAGGTTAATAAAATATCAAATATCACCAATTTTGGTATAAAACCTTTAAGCTATTATTGCCATTAGTTTCGATTGTTATACTATCCACAACAGGATTATGAAGGACTTTAGAGGGGCCTATGTTAGGCAATATAGTTTTATAGGCTGATTTGAATATAGATAAAATATTAATAAATTCTATGTTCATACAGTGAGCAGAAGCATATTAGAATTAATTTAGGGACCATGTACCTATATTTTCTATGGAATAATAGGATAATGTGACTATACCGTGAAAATTGAAGGGTTCAGAATAAATTTTGGAATATTGTCCCAATAATAATCCTTTCTTCCTCAACATAAGGCTGTAAACGTAACCCACTGACCAAATATTTGGATGAATAATTAATTGGTGCCCACCAAAAGTCTCTTCATAAGTATTTTTTTCACAATTCAATGAAAGACATGCTGTCTAAGATGGTCATGGCCAGTCCACAAAAGAGAACTGTACTATTAAGACTACCTTGAGATAAAAAGTGTCTTGTGTGTAGCTCTTTATTTTCACAATTTAGTTTTCAATACAGCTGATTTTTTACTGAGATTAAAGGTATGCTTATTGCTGCAAGTAGAACTCATTGTGAATAAACTTAAACTATTTTTTTTTATATGTAGACTAAAAGAAAACATGTAAGAATGTGGCATTCTGTTGTTCGATTCCATAGATTATCAACATTTAAATGTCCTAAATCGGACAATCAACTCATTGAATTGTAACAATGACTGATTTTTTTCATCTTAATCATGACCATTATTTTTTTGACGATTATGACTCAAAACATTCAAAAGTTTACAGATTTAGTTAATTTGGCACTGAACAACTATTTCTATGCGCCAATCTTAAAAGGTCATTAGCATGATGTAATTAAGTGATAACATGTGAGAAATGATATAAAAGGTCATTGGACTTGATACAGTAATTACCTACCTAATTACATTAGAGAAAGATATTGTTCAAACTATCTCTATCTAACTAAGAAGATACTTTGTTCATCTTAGGGAACATGTTTTTTACTGTTTTCCTCAAGAATGGTACCTACCTCAAAATGCTAAGGTATTATTTATAAAAATCCAGATTTGGTTATGCAATCTTAACTTAGTGGAACCCATAATTTAATTGAAGTAGAAAATTTAAAGTAGTGACTTTAATTGTAAACACTAATCAGGAAAATCTATCAACATTTATAATCCATAACCTAACATTAATATAATGTTGTTGAATAAATCTATCAATCTTTACATGTAAACTCAGTTTTTCAAGTTTAGAACACAAAGAGTTAATGGACCCTATACTAGCGTCATAATGCAATGACCAGAAAGATAACTAAAAATACAAAACGCTTTATGCAGGTAACAACGAAAAATTTTATTTTTAGAATGTAACTGCTAACCACATTCCCGACAAGGAAAACTGTACAAAACCGTAGCACATTGAATCCATAACGAAACAAAATGTATCGCAACTACTTACGAGGCACCAGAAAAAACCACGAGAGCATGAGAGCACATGAAACTCGGCAATTATGTGTTATTTTAGATGTCTAACTGTAAAAATAATGAATCTATCGTTCGTACATGAAGTGCGGTCACTCCATTCATGCGGCAAACAAAATATAACGGTTGATTCTTTTGTTCCAACGATCCGTGCGATAGCGTGTTCAAATCCGGTGGAATCCGATTTTTAACGCGTTTCCATATGCAAATATGCGATGTAATCCACAAGCCCATGCCCAGAGAGTTGGATATCTCGTCCTGCGGCATCAAAGCGCATTGACCTTTACAAAAATCTTGAAAAATAACGGCTTGCGTCGAACGTCTGGCGGCCGGTGTCATAAAATTTTACGTATAAAATAAACGTACTCACCGAAGTAATAATACACTCAATTATTTCACAAAATGTTTCTCGGGACAGTTATGGAAACTTGGAAAGTAAATTGCGTTGTTATAGCCTTTTAAATATTTTATATCAGAGAAAAGATTACTCACCGACTGGACGCTTCTCTTCTTTTTGACGGAATGCGTGTGAGTGAGACAGACACTAGACAGAGTCAATAGTGTTACAATACTATGGTTGTAAAATCTACTAGACTACAGAAAATAGATTAAACCTAAAATCAAAATTAATTGAATTTGTAAAGCCTTAGGCGGAAATAAAAGGGATTTTAAATTCGAGTCGATTATCTAATTGCGTTTTAAAAGAGTACATACCAAACTAGCTAATGCCTATGGCTAGTAAGGAAAGATAATTCAGTAATTAAGTAGGACAGACTGCTAACTAAAGCATTAAGAATGAGGTTGCATAGCTCATTCTTAGCCTCATAAATATTGTGATTCATGATCATAAAATATTGTTATAACAATATTTTAGGCATATATGCCTACATTGAATTAATCTTCAAAGTTGAGAATTACCTTCTAAAACAGAAGAAATTAATAAGTATTGCAACTTTATTTATAAAACCGATTAAATCTAGTTTCCACCGGATACACCGTTCAAAAACAGTACATTATTATTAATATTTATTTTAAAAGAATTCATAAAACAATAAAATTAATGTATACACAAAAATGACTAGTTACACCAAAACAATATTTTTGAGTTTAGTTGGTTTTTTCAGAATATTTTGTTTCTGAACGTCCCTTTTGTTGTGTTGCTATGTTTTTACATGTCCAATATTTAATCGATTTCAGATGCGAAAGCTGTGAAAGCTGGGGTATCGATTACATTTAGAGGATTGACAAACTCGATTTTTCAAATCACATTTATTATTAACTAGCTTTGCCAGCGGTTCGCCCGCGTGGAGGTCGGTGTATTGTACAAATAAACCTTCTTCTTGAATCACTGTCTATAGATGAAAACCGCATTATAATCCGTTGCGTAGTTTAAAAGAGCTAAGCGTACAAACACAAAAAGCGACTTTGTTTTATACCATGTAATGACAAGGATTTTCGCAATGACAGTAAATAACACACCCGAAGCCTCAATCCTCTTTTTGCGTATAAATTCACATTTGTTCATGACTTTGTTGGACAGTCATGAGTGAACAAGTGTACAGTCCCTTCACACTTATTTTATCTCTCAATTTGCGTCACTATCAAAATTATAACTTGCCACCTGAACTTAACAATAAACAAGCAAAAGGAGAATATAACGATCATAGCAGGTGGCCTTTTGTAGTTTCTATTTACCCCCATGGGAAGAAGGTGTAAGTTTATGTATGTAGTATATTCGTTTAATTATCGAATCGTAGCCTAAGAAGTTTCACTTCACAAACAAAATAATGAATTGGCATAGGTATCCTTTAAAACATTACCAATTTATTTTTCGCGAAATCTACTAAAATGAAGTACAGACGCCAGCCATCAAGCTACCCCAAACTGTCAAATTTTCCCAGTGAACATGAAGCATGAACCACAAGTTTCTTTAAAGACGAAAATCTATAAAAGAAATTTGACAGATTGGGGTAGCTTGACGTGTTGGTGTCTGCACAACCGTGGACTACAATCGATTACTGTTTATGAGTAGGAACGATTAATTACTAAAAATACATACACAGATTCCGTATTCATTCAGTACAGTGGACAACCCTAACTGAGACGTCTTGATCCGTTTTGTTTAGAATTTTTTCAGAAGAGATAAATTGTTTTAAAATGGAAGCAGCAACGGAAGATACTCCAAAAGAAAGTACAGAAAATGTGCAATCAAACCAAACTACCATTGTAAGTGTTAACTTTCTATTAATTCAAGCGGTTTAAAAATAGAACGCTATCGGATGTCGGTAAACGATTCAACTCTTGTTCATGCAAATTACCTGCATTTAGCGCGAATTTTGCTACTTTATGAATATTTAACTATATTTCAAGTTTCAACAGATTGTTTAATGTTAAAATTATATCGAAAATAGGAGAAATTGTTAACCTTAAAGTTTGTTGGCATTTAGCCAATTCCCGTAATGTTTTTGATATTTTTGTTCGGAAGCACGTTTCACATGCTTTCAGCTTTTATGGTTGACTGCAGCGCGATGCCAAATTATTAGCTAACACCTGTAATACATGGGACATTCATTTGTTAGATCATTATGTTAACAAGAGTTACAAAAATGCTCATTGAACGATATTTACCATATAAGTATATTCGGCGTATTCGGCGTTTTCAGCTGTCAGAGTCAAATTTCTTGTTATTAAGACGGTCAAAATACAAATAGAGGGTCATAATATACTAAAGGTGAAGAAGTCTGTTTCATTTAGGTCAAGTTAATCCTTCATTTGGGATAGCTATAAATAGCTCATTGCTACCTGTATCGTTCCTGACAGACCTATTCTATATTCTGATTTTTAATTTGCTAGTCCAAAATGACATCTGATAGATTTGCTTTACTGATAATTCGACATAAAAAAGTATGATCAAACCTGTAATTTTATTCCAGCAATTTAAAAATCAGAGTATACATTGTGTGATTGTGATGGTAATAATTACATGATTATGAAGTAACACAATTTGTATGGTTCTGTTACCTATGCCCATGGGACAAAGGCTTGACTTTAAGATACGTATGTGTGCTAATTAAGTACATTGTATGTAAAAAAAAAATACATATTGCACATACTGAACGAAAGCAAGACGGGTCCATCTGTGAGTGATGATTTAATATAGGAAATTCACTAAACAGTCATGTATTGTCCAGTAGTTTATTACAATAATTCATATTAAATATGAAATTTTTAATGTAGGTATAATCATCATTCTTTTGCTCATAACTCAACTTTATTTAGGAACAGTGTCACATGTCTTTTTCATCCATACTGTTCTATTAGTTGTTACCTCAGTAGTCACATTTTAATAAATACTTACGTAAATAACTTAACTGAAACATACATTTCTGAACCTTCCAAAGACTAAGTCAATATTGTCAGTCATCCCAAAGAGCCTTAGATGTCCGGGCCACATCATAAATTTTTGTGCGATTCATGAGACGTTTCACTTTTGAACCAAAACATTGTTTAAGCAGTCTGTTCATTGTGTTAAATATATGAATTACAGGAGAAACCCTCAACACCTCCACCTCCCCTTGAAACAAAAAAATGGAAACGGGATGACCGGTCAAAAAGGGATGACAAAAACGTAGAACAGTTCATGAAATCACTGAATTCGGTGCCAACGCTGGAGGAGAAATTTTCTTTAGTTTGTAACAAATATGCACAGACTGCAGATGATAATAAGAAGATGCAATTTTACATCAAGCAGTCTGACAGGCGTCACACTCTGCTGCTGAAGGAAAAAGATCTGTTACAGCTGGAGTTTAATAAGACTATTCTCCTTAAGTCTAAGTTGGAGAATCTTTGCAGGGAGCTCCAGAAACAGAACAAGGCTGTCAAGGTTAGTTATAAGGCAAAAATATGTATTCTATAATTTTTGATAACATCAATTGACAGTGCAAATTTCAAATGTGGGAAGAGACATTTAATTTCCTTCTGTATAGGTATGTCTAGTTTTGTTTTGTTGCCACTCTATGTATGCCAGTACGCAACATATATTTATCCCTACTAATATTATAAATGCGAAAGTAACTCTGTCTATCTGTTACGCTTTCACGCCTAAGCCGCTGAACCGATCGTCATGAAATTTGGCAGTGATATAGCCTGGGATATGGAGAAGGACATTGGCTACTTTTTTACGCGATAACTGACATCCAAATGTTATATATATTTTTATCTTTCTTTGCTATTTTTCCTTCTGAAAAATGCTGTCAACAAAAGGTAGGCTTAAAAAATGTTAGGCCTATTACTCCACATAGTAGCCAGGCAGAGAGCAGTGATGGCCCAGTGGTAACAGTTGTGACCTGCGAGTTGTAGGTATTAGGTTCAAACCCAGACAGGCGCTTTAGGTTTTGTAAATTATTTCATCACCACTGCTCTCATAACGGTGAAGGAAAACATGATATCCACCAACCTGTACTAGGCCGGCATGGTAAGATTATGGCCCACTCCCACTCACGGAAAGGAGGCCTGTGTCCCAGCAGTGAGAACATTATAGGCTGATTGTGTGTGATGATGAGTGCCCCGCCATGTTTTTGACCTATAGATGTAATGCAATAATTTGAATGATTAATGATTGCAGGCTGAAAACAATAGCTGTCCTGCATATACAAAGCCGTTTGCCAATGTCACAAACACAGCCATATTCTGATGCTCCATAATACACATTTTCATTTGCAGTTGGATTATGTAACATGTGATGTCCTACTATGTTACTGTAAGAAAGAAAAAAAAAGAAAAATAGTTATGTTTACTTGACAGTGGGTTTATTTCTAATAGCTTAGGGATCAGACCTAAAACCCTACACTCAGTAACTGTTTCTGTGACCACTAAACCAATGAGTATGCAGTATAATACTTAATTTCGGCTTTGTGATTCTAAGGTCCGTATGACAGGACCACAGTTAAATTTTTAACTCAATTCAACCAATTCAATGACTTTTATACTGTGCGCAAGTCGTTTGACAAAGTGCTGACTCTCAGCTTAGCTTGAATTAATCAATTTTAATTTGAAATCTGTCTTAGAATATTCTTCCTATACTACTTTAAGTCTATCTCAATTATAATTTCTTATATTAATTTCGGCATCACAATTTTCAGGAAGAATCTCTCCTAAAGATCCGTGAAGAAGAGGAACGCCGTAAGGAGACCCAGAATAAGTTCCAGAACACCCTGTCGGAGATCACGACCATGCTACAACAGAACAACGAGAAGAATGCCAAGCTCCGTGATGATAATATAACCATGAGCGAGAAGTTCAAGTCTGTGGTGCAGCAGTACCAGTTGAGGGAACAGCAGGTAAGCAGATATTGGAGCTTTCATTTTAAATCTGGAGTTAAAAAAGAACTACAACATAAAAATAATACATTACCCCTTTCTAACCCTTTGGGAATAAAAAGAACGTAAAAAAAGCTAAAACCCGGTTACTAAAAAAATCACTCTCTAAAAGGTATTTTTGTGTATCTTTAATGAAGGTACTTGTAAATCTTCTTGAAAAATAAGATTTGTTCAAGTACCCTACTAGGGGTGTTCAATAAAAAGTGATAATGAGTATGAAGCAGTTTACTTATTGACTTGTTATTTTATTTTTCGACATAATCACCTTTGAGGTTTATACACTTCGTATATCGTTTTTCTAATCCTAAGATTCCCTTCTTGAAAAAATCTTCATCTTGATCGCTTAAAAAATCATGTACGGCGGCAATCACTTCCTCATCATTGCCATATTTGTGACCTCTCAGTTGTTCTTTTAACCGCGGGAACAGGTAGAAATCACTATACGCAAGGTCAGGTGAGTATGGCGGATGTTCCATCAATTGAAATCCAGCATCTTGGATAGCAGTCATCGGGACTAGTGTGCGGGGGCATTATCTTGGTGAAAAAACACAACTTTAGCAAGTTTTCATTCGCGTATTTCCTGACGCAGTTTTTTTATTTGTTCTGCGTATAAGGGTCCCGTAATAGTGGCTCCATGATTGAAGTATTCAATCATTGTCACCCCCTGGCTGTCCCAGAAAAGAGAGCCCATAATTTACCGGCGGATGGAATTGCTTTAAACTTCTTAGGCGTTGGAGATGACGGCCTCTTCCAAGTCATGGACTGTTGTTTCGTTTCAGGATCATAATGGTGAAGCCGTGTTTCATCCATAGTTACGAAGCGAGCCAAAATCGGTCAGGATCTTGTTGTAACAATTCCAAATTGATTTGAGAAATCCGCAGTCTTGTTTATTTATGCTCGTCTGTAAGCATTCTAGGCACCCAGCGCGCTGATACTTTTTTAGGCCGGTTATACTCTTCGGTCTTCTGTATAACCTGCCGTAGCGTATGAATGTGGTCTACTGTGCTAAAGCCTTTACAGAACCCGACCTGTTCGGGAGGCTGGAAGTCGTCAAACCTGCGCGCTAAACGGTTCGTCATGACTCTGGAGAACAGCTTGTAGACATGGGTCAGAAGTGAGATGGGCCTATAATTCTTAAGAAGGGCATTGTCACCCTTTTTAAACAAAAGTACCACCACACCTCTGTTCCATGCCTGTGGCGTTTTGCCCACAAGCATGACGGAATCAAACAGCTTCGGGAGGGCCTTAAGAACGGGTTTCCCGCCGGCCTTTAGGAGTTAAGCCGTAATTCCGTCATCACCCAGCGCCTTGTTGTTTTTGAGCTACTTCAGAGCCATCCTTATCTCGTACAAGCTGACGTCCGGGATGTCTTCAGTATAGTGTCGGGTCAATCTAGCCCTTGGCCAAAAATATTACTAAAGTATTTTATTATCAGACCTCAGAGAGCGAGTCCGAAAATTCAACAGAAAAAAGTGTCTTCGGTTTTATCCTTCATTGCTTGTTTTTTTTTGTACTTACGAATTTTACGTTTTTCCAAAAATAATGATGATCATGCAAACAAAACTTAGTTGCATAAAGTTTACTTTACTACTAACTTTGCTCAACAATGCTAGTAAAATAAAAATAAAAAATACTTTCCAAGATTACTTAAGTACTGTAAAAAAATTGAGCGGCCAAAGGTTTCAATGTGAGCGTGCACGTAGTGTTGTTGTGTTGCGATTCAGATACCTAAACTTGACTGATTCAAAAATGTGATAGCATCCTTAAATAATCTGTGCAAATAAACGTTATCTATTCTACTCCATTCTAGGTAGAAAAAATGGCGAAACAGATGGCATTGGAGTCCCAGCTGTCAGATGCTAAGATGCAGAAGGCGAGCTTGGAGCACCAGGCTGACAAGGAACGAATGCTCTCTGAGATGGAACAGGTCAAGGTCACGCTGGCACAGTATAGAGCCAAGATCATGGAGTTGCAAGGAACCGAGACCAGTGAGTATACAATCAGGTCAACCATTTTTTAGATTATCTGGGGGCACGGTCGTGATCCCGCCAAGACGAGTCAAGCGAAGCGAAAGGGAAACTTACCTTTTCCGAAGCGCTTCGTCGTTTCTTAGAACCCTCATAACTTGGGTTTGGATGATACCAGATAAACAAAATTCTCGGGATATGATGTCAATAGTGGACTTATTAAACTTATAAAGTTTCAATTGCATAGCTCTTATACTTCTATATTTTATACTACAGACTCCCCAAATATACGACCTCACTTACTTGCTCCACACTCTTATCATTTATTTTCACAAAACACACTGATACATTCTCTTCTCTTTCAAACACCATGACCTTCGTCTTATTCGTTTTACTAACAATCTTGTTGAATCTTGGTTAAAAAGTCCAATAATGAAATATTCTATTCACGTTTATATTCAACCTCTTCAACTTATACAACGTGTAACGGAAAGGGTATATACATACCAAGTGCACAGCTTCTTTGGATGATATCAAACGATATTGGAAGGTTTTTTTATTCCTATCTCTAGATGTTCGGAAGTTATGAGAATTTTTAATACATTGATACCAGAAACCGAACTTTTCAAATTAAAATAAACACATCACTTGGAAGAGATTTATCTTGATATTGGCAAGTAAGGTGGAAAGTTATTGACCTACGTAGTGCGGTGACACGTTTGTTATGATTTGAATTGAAGAAACATATCAAACCGAAAATTTGGTATCAATTCTTAGAGTATTTTATTTTGAGCTGAAACTATGTATAGTGATTCTATACCAGCTGTTATCTTTAGTGCTTTAGGATAGCAATAGGGTTTCTGTTACACCCTGTATACTTCATCCATTATAGTCTCGCATGTCTTGCAACTGTTCTTCTAGTGTTAACAGTGTGAATACCTACTGTTTTTAGTGTAAAAGCCGCGTATATTTTGCCTAATACCTATATAAGATGTTGCGAAGATAAATTATGATGCCACCGTGAGAATACCAATATCTATAAAAAGGTCATGGAAACTCGCTGGTAAATCTACCTAGCGGGTAAATTGCTCGATCAGATCGTTTTTGAAGGACAATTTTTTTGTGAGTTTTTTTCTTCGGCTTTGCCTCACAGCAGAAAACCGTAGGACATAACGCAGTGAAAACGTCTAAAGTAGACTAACAGAGCTGTATAGACGTCAGTGTATTGTCTTACTTTTCTGAAGCCGTTGGCGGCCGAACTGAGCCTCCCCGCTAGGCTGGGCTATATGTGGGCCCCACTGAATTTTGGCTTCTAATTACAAGAACCTCTTTATATAAAACGATGTTGGGATATACATTTAAAGGGACCATTTTCTAGGTCTTCTCAAATAAAACGAAACTTCATAAGAATTATGTTTATTTCGCAGGTCTTCGCGGTCAGCTGGCAGTGTACACAGACAAGTATGACGAGTTCCAGAACGCGTTGGTGAAGAGCAATCAGATGTTCGGAGGGTTCAAGGAACAAATGGAAAAGGTATTATTACTTACCTAATTAAACTGTTAAAAGAAAACATAAAGTTAAAGTCACAGCATTTATTTGAAATAGGCACTTAAAAGGCTTTTTGAACATCAACATTAATCGTTGTCGTAATTTAGTTCCCTCCACTTACTTTTTAGTTGTACTGCAATGCATAAGTCTGCTCCCTTCAACGCCGCTCTGACTAATCAAACTTCCGATGTGACCAATCTATTTTTGAACACAAAAACGACGATGACGATTAATTTGTAGACGATGCAAATCCTGGCGCAAACGCATGGATTATGGCCAATAATGGGAGATGGCATTCATCTAGAATGTGAGTTGGAAAAAATAATATCAGTTGTGATCTTATAATTAGAACTTACAACTCCAACACACATCCAAAATTAACAGTGGCTACCCTATTGCTTCCCGTTAATTCTTTTTACTATGTTTTGTAACTCCTCCTATTCCTTTCCAGATGTCAAAGAAGATTAAGAAATTAGAGAAAGAGTCGCTTTCATGGAAGACACGCTGGGAAACATCTCAAACTGCGTTGCTAGACATGTGCGGCGAGAGGCAGGCCAGCGAGGAACGCGCCGCGGCAGCCAGCCGGCAGCTGCAGCACATGCAGGGGCTGTGTCGCACGCTGCAGGTATGGACTAGCACAATCAGTTAACTGAAGAAAAATATATCGTTAGTCCACCATGCTTGTCCCTAAATTCCATCAAGATAAATCACACTCAAACTCAAAGAATGTATTTCAGTTAAAAAAGGGTCTAGCGGGATAAGCACATGAAAACTGCACTCGCGTCTGATGAAGGGTTTTTACCTTATTTTTATTGTTTTTCATCTAAAATAGCCATACACTGAATCTCATACCCCTAACCCCTATGGTAAGGAAATAATGAGGGAGGCAACCCTTAACGAAATTTTTTTTTTTCTCAGTATCTATTCAAGATATCTTCATGAAATTGAAACCATATATGACAATTAATAAACTAATTATAATATATTTTTTTTAGAATTTTTGCAATATTAGAAACTGTAAAAAACGAGTAGTATATTTTTTGGGGGTGGTTTTTTATATTAACCCCTAAAATGACACCTAACAAAAAAATATATCTTATTTGTTAATTAGTTAGCTATTACATATTAAAGTTACAAAAGGGTTGAATTGGTGGAACATAGTTTAAAAAAATAAAAATCAATTAAAGTATGTAGTTATATGAAATAATGTATTTACATTAATTCAATCATACAAAATATGAACATAATTAGGGATAACGTTATTATACTGAACATTTAATCATCGTCACTGTTTTCTTCAATAGAAGTCGTTATACCAGTCGCATCAAATATGGAGGTCAATATTTCAGCTGGTTTTATAATTTTTGATTTATAACGAGCATGGGCTAAGTAGTAAATAACAGTGGCTACATGAGCGCAACAGCCCACTGTTCTGTTCCCATTTGCTCAATCACAAACATATCTTCGAATTCCTTTGTAGGTGTTCGAATTAGGCTCGACTACACACCACCAACGAGCAGTGGCGTGCACACAGTTTTTAGACTGGGTAGGCAGAAAATTTTGCCAGGCATGCCAAGAATCTTTGTGAATTCTCCAAGGCATTTGACTGCGTTGATCACGAAATAATACTCTGAAAACTAGAACATAACGGACTAGGTAAACATGCGTTCAGTTTAGTAAGATTTACTATGAGCTAAAGACAATTCAATCTTATTTCAGAAGAAATAAGACTCAATTTTAAATGCATAAAGTAATGCTTGGGTCGACCCGTTTTTCTTAATAATATCAGTTAACTTTAAAAAAATATAGTTTTGGTCATCCTATTATGCTTTTAACTCAATACTCTAATTGGGGTGTATGAGGTCTTGCGTTAATTATGTTACTCGTTGTATAGTCCTCTAAGCAATGAAAAAAAATATTTTGTAATTAAATGAATAACTTTTTTATTTAAGAAAAAAATAAAGATCGCTCTCCAATTTCTTCATACATTTTGGAAACGCGGTCTGTCATTCCACGCACAGACGCGCCCTAGGAAGCACGGGTGTATCGCTTTCTTGTAAAAAATAAATACGATTAAAATATGAATGCCGTGCTACTGTGGTTGGAAAAACTTGATACTTTTCGGACCAAAGGTAGAGTACCAAACTTATTACGAATTTAGAAATAAATAAATGAAATCCTGAATGGCGGAAAAAATAATGTTATATAGTCATTACTACTGATTACTGAGGATTTTGGAAGTAGTGATGAGTATGAACATGTAATCAGTTTACACGAATACAAAATGGCGGATGAATTTCCTTTTTTAGTGTGGTAATGATAATGACGCATGTGTCATCCATTTTTGGAAGATAGTTCTTTAACGCAGCTTGCGGTAGGGGTAAACGAGGGTGCTGAAGCCGACTCTGAGGTCAGAATTAAAATCCAAGAAGGCGGCTGCGGCAATTCTCAAATTTTTCACCAGGGGTGTCGTTTTCATACTTTTAGAAGGTGCTGAAAACAATAGTGACCTCAAAATAAAAATCCAACATGTCGGCTGCGGAAATTTGCAAATTTTTCATCGTTGAAGAAGAAGGCACTTCGTTCCTGACCCGAACCCTACACGTATTTGTCATTCAAGATGACATGTTTTTTTTATAAAAATGTGGACATATCTATAAATTTTAGGGATTTTTAGGGTTGTGATTACGAATGTTTTATCCCTATTTTATTCAAAAATAGCCGGTGTAGTTTTTATGAAAAGTTCCATGACCATACTGGCTTTCGTATTTGGATAGTTTGAATTCAAATTCAAATTCAAAATCATTTATTTGCAAATATGGGTAAACAATATGCAGATGTTTTACATGCATGTAATAGTTGTATATCACATTATTAGTAACACCATATTTTACCTTTAGGCATGCAAATTATGTACATAGAATAAAAACACAAAAAAATAAAACGAAACCAAATAATAATAATAATGAGATCAAAACACTTGTTTAAAAAGAAATCTTATACTTTATCCTGCAAATATTCAGATACACTGTAATATGCTTTATTTATCAAAAAGCTTTTTAATTTTTTCTTGAAAATATTAGGCGTTGACGCCTCCATTAAATATATAGGTAGATGGTTGTATACACGGGGAGCCATGCAAAATATACTATTATTTAAAAGAGTTGTTTTATTATTAGGACAACAAATTTTACTCTTGTGTCGTTTACTTTTATATTTTTCAAAGAAAGTATTGTTAGATCTTACAAAATTAATAATTTCATAAATGTATAAGCATGGAAGTGTCAGTAGTTAGAGATTTTTAAAATATTCTTTGCAACTATCTGCTTGTTTAAGTTTACAAATTGAACGGACACATCTCTTCTGAGCCTTAAAAGCATCATCCTTATGTACAGAATGTCCCCAAAACATTATTCCATACCTTATAATGGATCCCACATAACCATGGTATGCAGACAGAACTGTCGATATATCGGCCATTTTGGAAAGCATATGTAAGGCGTACGATTGTTGATTTATTTTTAAGCACAGATTCTCAATGTGTGTTTTCCAATTTAAACTGCAATCAATATTTAAACCCAAAAATTTTGTAGTGTCTACGTGAGAGTGTTTGCGAGTAGTGATTACGAATGTATCATTCATTTTTAATTTAAGATGGCGGATGTAATCTTCAGATGAAAGGTGGACGTGGATATCATTTTTAATTTAAGATGGCGGATGTAATCTTCAGATGAAAGGTCGACGTGGATATCATTTTTGAGGTTTTTGAAGTATGATCAACAATATTTTAACTAAATTAACTCTTGTGTTAATTATAAATTCTGAACCCGCGCTCCAATACCAAAGTTGGTTTTTACTTAGTTTTCTATAGGGAATTAATATCCTGTCTATTTTCAACCATTACAACGATAGTCTACGATTACTGAACGGCATATTTATTTAATAGCCAAAAATATTATTAAAGTATTGTATTAACAGACCTGTAGTATCTTCGGTTTTTTCCTTCATTGCTTGTTTTTTTTGTACAGTGAGAGGCAGAGAAAACTCACCCCCTAGAAATGAAGCAAAGGCTGGAGAAGGGATGAGTTTTCTCTGCCTCTCACTGTACTTACGAATTCTACGTTTTTCCAAAAATAATGATGATCATGCAAACAAAACTTAGTTACTGTTACCAAACGCATAAACTTACTTTACTGCTAACCTTGCTCAACAATGCTAGTAAAATAAAAAAAAATAAAAAAATACGTGCAAGTACCAAGATTAGTTAAGTACTGTATAAAAATCGAGCGGACAATGGTTTCAATGTGTGCGTGCGGGTAATGTTGTTGTGTTGTGACTCAGATACCTAAACTTGACTGATTCAAAAATGTGATAGCGTCCTTAAATCTTATAGGAAACGCCCGCTATGCAGCCAAGTATATATGTGGAGGGATTACATAGCTGGCAAAAATGCTTGACAATTTTCCGATTGTAACAATATTTTGATTAAAAAGACTGTCCGTGGAGTTTCTTGCTGCTACGCTTTGGAATGGGCAACTAGCTCTTTCTGACTCTACTTTTCTGACTGACCGACCCCTTGCCAATTCTAAAGTGCTCATAATTGGTTTATTTGTAATAAATGCTTTGAGTTTACAGTTTTGTAAGCCATTCCGCCGTACATTTGCATTGGGAAGTCCACAAGGTGCACACATGGAATCTCCCAGTTATTAGTAGTTCACGTATTATAATGATTGTACACATTTTTGGGATCCGCTGTGTCTACTTTTACACAATGGTTAATTCAGAACCAAGCAACCAGTACTACGTCATACTCTGTACAGAAACATTATCAAGCTCTTTAATGATGCCTGCATAACATAATCTATCTTGTATTCTACATATACAGGGTGATACGGACATCTACGCGCAAGCTGTTACCAAGGATTCTGATGTCCTCTGATTCAGTACATGATTCTGAACTATAAAAAAAAAAAAATTGCTGTTCCATACATTTTCACTGCGTAGGTATTGCACTTTTTACTATGAAACAGCAGATTTTATGATAGCCGATGAAAATTTTCTACGCTCTTGCCTAGAATTATGTGCTGAATTCATGGTTACAGTTTGCGCTTCGATGTCCCTGTCATCCTGTACATAAATAGGAATGAAATGCTGTGAAAAATGGAAAAAACTGAATCAGGTTTTTTATTGTTTGGAATTTTTGTATGAACTAGGACAGGTCGGTCGGGTCAACTATTCATAAAGTTTTGCTATCTTTGTCATATTGTGATCCAAAGAAATAACATTGCATGGATTTCCCTCCAGGCTGAGCGCACAGCACTGCTGGGCACACTCAAGGAAAACAACATCGAGCGCCCCCCCGTGCCGGCCACGCCGCCCGCGCCGCCCGCGCCCGCGCCGCAACAACCTGCCTCCAATGCTAAGGTAACTACTGACTTGCTGGAGATAACACAGCTTGCAGTACATTTGTGGTCTAACTATGGCTTAGGAATTATGACATAAGGCGACATTGGGGTTTAAAAGAAGATAATATAGTGACTAAAGTTGAAAAGAATATGCATAGGTGGTCATGTTGAGAGGATGAGTAAAAAAGATGACTGACAAACAGTATTTACAGTGTAGATTTGAAACACCGGGAGGGGACACCCCAGAGGGACAGATAGTGATATTCTTCAGAAAATCAGGTACGTAGTACACGCTAGCGCCGTGCGTGTATGACCACGTGTGTGAACGAAAATAAAGCAAAAAGAGGATCGCAAGAAGGAAGATGTAAGGATCTTAGCAGATGGCCTTCTGTAGTTTCTGCCTCATGTCATGTCATGTTTCTGTCTCATGTCTCATGGGATAAAGACGTGATTTTATGTATGAATACAAGTTGTTTGTGAAGTAGTATAATAGCAGTGTCTACTACGTAATCATTCAAATTGGTTATGATAACTGATGTTGGACTAGTATCATATTTAGTAGTAATACAGCTCTTTGTGGAAGAGCTCTTCTAGGGAAGTTCTATCTCTACTATTGCTGCTTTCAAGCACTGAAGCTGTGTTCCAATTTGAAGGAAATTTCTGCTGGTGTAGTGACTGATACATGAGACACTTTAGCTGTGGTTCTGTGATGGCGCCGCATCTCAAAAAATACCTCTGGTACACTTACCAAAGGCATCGCAAAAGCGTCAGATGCGTGCCATACATCTGCAATACCACTGTGTTGCATGAATATAACGTGAAATTCTTCATCTTCCAGGTCGACGCGATGGCCGCGAACTGCGCCCAACTACGCCAGTCCCTCGCACACCTACAGACTCAACTAAACACCCTCACAAACAAACAGAAGGAAGAATCACCCGCTCCGGAAAAACCAGAGAAAACAGAGAAGAAGAAATCGAAATCTAAGAAGAATAAAGCAGAGAAAGCAAGAGCGAATGCCGAAAAAGCAGCATCGACAACAGCAACAGCCGAAGGTGATGATGCAAAAGAGGTGACAGAAGAAATTCAACCCACTACAAGCGAGGATACGACTCAAAATGAAACAGAGAAAGTTGACGAAAAAACGCTAAAGAACTTATTACAGGCAATCAATAATGCCAACATCAACCTTTGTGATTTAGAAGTTGTGAACGACGAAATTTCGGAAGGAACGTCGCAGGAGAACTCCGAGAAGGTAGAAATTAATGAAATTAAAACAGAGGAAGTCAAAGAAACGACTTCAAATGAAAGCCTATCTGCGTCGCCGGTTGAAGATACTTTAACTAAAGATATTGAAGTCACAAATCAAGTAGATGATATCATAGAAACAAACATAAATGATGTCAACGAAGTTATTTCTAAGTTTTTAAATGAAGTCGAAGAGGTTTCAAATGTAAATGGATGTGACTCAAATGTATCAATTGTAGAATTGTCGAATGAAGAAGTTTCGCACTTAAATGAAGTAAAACCAATCGTTAGCGACGCTTAAAATGATAAGGTGTATAAATCTAGTGTTTTGGACTTTTCTACGTTGTTTTAGACAATCAATACGTTTTTGAGCATATTTTGATGTTATATCATACACATTTGTTACACAGATTGATAAAATTGCCAGTATTAAGTTTAGTATCAAATGTGCAGTGTATGTGTGTATACATTATATGTATGGTTTCAATAAATTAATACATAAAAAAACTGCTTATCATTTTGCTAGTTTTGTAAATAGTTACCTTGATACATAGCTTTGCAGTGTGAGTAATAAGATTAAAACACACCACACCGATTTATGGCTGAAGAAAACTTTTAGTTCCAATATCGTCATCAATCTTGGGCACTGCTAATTTATAACAAAACAGACAATAATTTGATCCTGTTTCAGTCTAATTACTGTTCACTAGGTAGTATTCAACTTTACTAAAAGCACAGCAAGATATAAATCAATTAAATGTCTTGAAACAACGAAGAAAGTACGACGGCATTACTTTAATCATAAAATTCAATGTGTATGATACAACATTTGTAAGTATTAAGTCTGTCTCGTATTTTAGTTTTTATTGTGAAACGAATCACTTCATATGGCTACACATCAAGCTATACATTTCCAGTTTACGCTGATGTCGCACTGTACGGAAATCCTATACAATGCGAGATCAGCTTATACTGGAATCGTGTAGCCCTGTGTACATGAATACATAAGATATTTTAAGAAGCGGATTTCGATATCCGTCCATTACTCTCGATGCGTGGATAATTTTCGATCCGGGTTTAACGTGTTGAAAATCGCATTATTTGGCTAAGTGAGAAAAAATTCTCGCGTTTACTGGCAAAATATATTGGATCTTTGAACGTCACATAATCTAACTAAGCGGTATGTTACTTAAAAAATCGTAGTTGATAGATCTTCAATTAAATCAGACAAAGTGCCTAAAATAAGTCTAGTCAGGTGATGGTCTTCATTTCAGTTCTAATTTTGTTTTTCAAGCATATAAGTGATTTTGTGTCAAGATTGTTTTTTTTATTACAGAGTTAAAGTGAGAGTAAAATAATTTTACTGTTATTTTTAATGATTTTGCATTTTAATTCAAATGTGCATTTCAAATACATACATCCTAACTATTTAGTAAATGTGGAATGTTATGTCAATCAACCTAAACCTAAACTTATATGTATATGCAGGTAAACGAATATACCTCATATACTATGAACACACACACTCACGCACGCACACACACACCGAAAACCCACCCACATAAATCACAGAAGTGTGCTCCTTTTTGAATTTTTGAATTTTGTACTTTCTTTTGTTTTTTGTTCTGTTACCAATTGCATACTCTGTGTTTATTATGTTATGTGGAAGTGTGGAGTCACCTAACACAACCATCTTCTTGCTTAAAAGGTGATCTCCAAATCATGTAATTGAAATAAACATTTTTATTTTTATTTTATGTAAAATTAAGTCACAAGCAAGTGGTCAAAATAGTGCTCAAATACCAAGCAGATAGCTTTAGTTCATTTATCAAGTATTTGATAAAAATCTGCAAAATGATCTTAAAGTATGTTTACATACACAGCATAAATATTACCTCCATATTTTTACAAAAGTAATTTCACATTAGGTTAAATAATTGATGTATTTCTTTCGACACCATTTTCAATGACAAAATAACATCATCATTGTCTTTGGTGTCGTGCAGTCGGCTTACAAACGTTATTTATGTAGGTACCTCATAAGTAACTATATCTGATACAATAAATAGGTCTACTAACTGCTGGGATTTATTTATAATATTTCAGTTATATTTACTAAAAAATATATCTGATAATATTTGTCGATTATAAACGGTATTTTTATTTGTAGTATTTCTTAGCCTAATAGTCCATTAGAAATTATGTTCATATTATGAAGACTAGATACAAAAATATGTATAAATGAATGTAAACATATTATAAACATACTGAATAAGTAATTCAGGTGACTCTTTATAATGTAAAATCATACCAAAACTATTGAAGAAATACACCAGATTGTGTGGAAGAATCTTTTTATAGTATTTGTATGGATATCAAAGTAAATGTAAAGTTTTGACTGTATAGTAAAGGTGCAACTACAATTTCTTGTTAATCATTTTAGTGTTGCATAGGCAACTGTACACATTGAAATAAGTTATAATTAAGCCTTAATTTAAAACTGCAGCAAAGCTACTGAATAATAACTATTGTGTCGGCAGAAAAAAGCCGTTGAATGCGGAACCTCCTATTTTTACGGAGCCGGTTAAAAAAGGCTACATTTTCTATCCTCTTTTCATTCTCTAACTGAATATTTTTTGGACTTACAATGTGGTTATACCTTTATGTACAAAGCTTCATAGGTATACGTTATATGTTAAAACAGTTAACCTTTTCTGTGTGTGATCCATGGATTATTGTTAGAGGACATGATGCTGTATCTGAATGTGTTAGTTACATTTTTTTTGTTTAATTTTATGCTGTAATTGTGTTTTGTTAGACCAAGAATTTATGTGTTTTTTTTTATGAATAAATTTAGATTTTGTAACTACGAATATTTTTGTATTATTTCGACCTAGCTTTTTCCAGCGGCTTCACCCGCGTGGAGGTTGAAAATTATACCACGGGAACGTATTACCGGGATAAAAAATATCCTATGTATTAATCCAGGTTATAATCTATCTGCATGCCAAATTTCGTCCAAATCTTTTCAGCCGTTGTTGCGTGATTGAGTAACAAACATTCAAACATCAAAATATCCAAACATACAAAATTTGTAGGATGTGTAGAGTTGGTATTTTATAAATGAGAGGTTTTAAAGTCATTAGTTTAATTCGTTTGACTTATAAGTTTAACTCAGGCTTATCAAAATTAGTTTGAATGAATGTGTGTAGAAAATTGTATGAATATCGACACAGTCGCCTCGCACACGCTCGCGACTCTGTTGCTCTTTTTTTTTCAAACACAAACTCAAAGCATTTATTTCAATTAAACCATTTTCAGGCACTTTTGAATTGTCAAAAACTCGACCAGTTGGAAAGTTGAAGCTAGTTGCCCATTCCAAAACGTAGATCTCTATGGAGAAGAACGGGCGGCTTTTCTACTTAAGGCTATGGCAATACAATCAAAGAACAAGAACTTTTCCTAATACTACACTTTGCTGTATGACACATAATTTACTCGTAAGTTGTGGGTAAACTTACATAATTTCACTCCGCACATAACACATTGTCTTAACACCAATTTATCTGGTCTACTGTACGTCCGTATGTCACTGCAGGGATCCAGCAGAATATCAGCGTCAGGTATATTTGCCTGACACATGCTGAGCTGGACTCCCATTTGGTGCAACCTTGAGACGCACACCGCACCTTGTAATTTGAATGGAATGATGTAATAGTGTCACTATATTTCAAGCACCTAAGTATGTTTTTCTTTTTGTAGATGTAATGGGCACCTTGTTTTTTATTTATTTTTTTATTATTTTAATTCGTGTTATTTGTTATCATTTAATTGTTTTTTTTTGTGTGTAGTGTATGTCTTTTGTGTGTACTAAATAAAGGTTTTATCTATCTATCTATCTATCTAATACGGTCCTATTTTCAATGGAGGCAGTAAAATGCTCAGGCATTTTTCTGTTCTGTCTGAACTGTTCTGTTTGCACAAGAGTTCCATTTATAACGAAGGAAAGATTTTTGAAAATTCAACCCCTAAAGCGGAAAGTTTTTATGGAACTTCGTTATCTTTGCCGACGGGAAGTCCCATTACACGGCTTTTAATAGCAATAAGTACCTATGTACGTCGTGGGTAAATAATAACAGCCGCATGGATGGGTGACCATCATATCGAGCCTCCTCCGTGCCTCGGAAAGCACGTTAGCCGTTGGTCTCGGCTGTTATTTGGACATCTTTGACAGTCGTTACGGGTAGTCAAAGCCTGTGTCTGACAACCAGTCTTACCAAAGGGTATCGTATTACCCAGTTACTGGGTTGTGGTGGTCAGATAGGCAGTCGCTCCATGTAAATACTGGTATTCAGCTGCATCCGGTTTTTCTGGACCCCATCATGACATAGGAGAAAGCTAAACAGATTGAAAAAAGTTTGAAAACTATGTTATAGATAGTGTACCTACGTACGTAGTAGGGAGGTACTTATTTTCAAATAAATCAGTCTAGTTAAAAGCACATAAAAACTTAGAAGATAGAGAAAGTCTTGTAACGAAGACGAATTTCAGTAAAATATTTTTCACTTTGTTGCTTTTGAACTCTTGTTTTTCCATTGCAAATAGGCTTTTTTTACTTATTCTTCACACTCTTATAACACCAAAAGAGAAAGGCCTTTATTTCATCCATAACAATTCAGCTTTAAAAATATTATCTAGATGCTGGATTAGCAAACTCGATCACTTGTTACTGAGAATTGCACAAAATATTGCAGATGTTGTGCACTTCTTATTTTAGTTAAAACAGCGTTAGTGGTTGCAGGTGTAGGGGCCATTGGAACAGCGATTTAAAACGTCGCGTACGCATAATGGATATTACTGTAATAGTTACTGTGGAAATTGACAGTGGCATGGCCGTGCCCTCTTGGCACTTGGAGATTTTGGTTATTTTTTGTTGGAATGCAGTTAATACTTGGTTCAAGGTTATTGTTTGTTTGTTAGGGAAATTCAATTGATAAAAGCAAACAGAAGTAAGTTATTATTTTATTTAGTTACGCAGCTACATTTGAAAGTAAAGATGGTATAATGGGGACAGTGGCTGAGTAATCCGCTTCTGCAGTCTGATCGCAGGTTCAATTTCGAAAAAGAGTGAAGTTAGTTGACTGTGTCCTATAGTGATGGTCTTAAAGATCCACGTCGGGGAATATAATCGTTTATCAAATTAACACACTACGCCATCTTGCCTTGCCATTTCATGAAAAGAATGAGCTAAGGGATTCAGTTGTAAATTAACTTCCCTGACTTAACATTTTCGTATTTTTGTTCTTTGTCAATACATGCATAAGTATCTCGCGTATACTATGGCCACGCAGAGATGCGTCCATCCGTTGCATTAGTTAGTTATCGATCTTCTGATATAACAGTATCTATTTTTCCGACGTTTTTAAACGGTTTGCTAAATGGCCCGCCGAAACCTTTTTTAGAGTGTATCTAATTTAAAGAACTTTATTTTTCTAATTGTCTAACTGTCAACTTTATCTAGGTATTATATTTAGTGCCTTGATATAAATCGGATAGTGTCGTTGTTGTTTAAATTACTGATTTCAAATAGGTAACTATTACTAATAAGTTTACCAACAGGGAATGTCTCCAAGGCTATCTACTACATAGACCCAATGTCTAAGGATGGGCGTAATTATTATGCTGGCTACTTCTACCGTACTAGATATTGGGACATGCTGCACAAGCCGTTTCGGGTTGATTTTATTTGACTATAGCGGCCCGTCCCGGCTTCGCCCGGGTGGACATTTTCGAGTTATAAATATAACCTCTGTTACTCAGGGATAATGTAGCATTCCAATGGTGAAATATTTTTTGATATAGGTCCAGTCATTTTTGAGTTTATTCGTTACAAACATAGAAAACTTTCATCTTTATAATATTAGTTTAGATTTATTAAGCTGACGTTGCCTATTCTTTCAGGAATTCAGGTACAGCCTTTCAGGTCAAGTGACCTATGTAGGTAAATAAAGACGGCACATACAGTAGATATATACCATCTATGGACTAAGAATTAAGAAACAAGAGGTGGGTAGGTGCCTAAATCATAATTTCCATAATCTATATTTATATAGGTACAGGAAGCCTATTAAATCTATCGCCATTACTTTCAGAAAAATAATCATCAAATAATACATTTGAGGGCACGTTTGACATCATTACAAACTTAACAACACTCTGTCATGGTAAAATCCTCTCTATTTCCTTCCAAAATAAGGTGAGTATCGACGGTAAATGAACAGAGCATAGTTATGCAACGGTTTGTTACGGCGTTAGTCAATCACGTGACGAAGTTAGTCAATTGTTTATGAAACTGATGTTTCATGTTCCGTCAGAACGTGGTCAGAACCGCGCGTGATTCCTTGACCGTTGAGGGTGAAGTAAGATGGCCAGGTTCTGTTTCTTTTTTCGAGCGTTAGGTAAGGTTACTTAGAGGCTCGTGGATGGATGAAAACGCTCGTAGATCGATTAACCTATGCGCTCGAGCAAGGTTATTCGGCTATAGTCAACTTTGGACCCATTCGAGCTTTAGTCCGGGTGTCTGTCATTTACAAGCCCTGCCGGTCGTCAGAGGCAGTTGGAATCTGAAAAAGCAAAAAGTCCCTAGGACCTAGCCATTCCTCGTTTATACACAACATCAACTTAGGGTCAGTCAGCTAGGAAATGCTGGAAAATTATACTTTTAGAAAAATATAGCTACCTGTGTTAAAAGTTAGTGAAAGCAAAGCGGAACAAACTACTTTCAGGTCTGCGTTTATTCGATTACACCTTGTATATCCATGTCACTCGTAGTTATTATCTGGGCAAAGGGGGCTAACAAAGGTAGCTAGTCAGGGTCGCACTCGCAGGCTAATGTTCTACTGTCTAAACGATAGTTGGAACCCCCGCAAGAGAGAAGATTGTAGCACCATGGGTTTGTAAGTACCTAAATAGTCGGTAGGAAACACAATCATGTTTTTTAATCTATTCCCCAGGGCGGAAGGTATCGCCAAACAAAATGACATCGATGTAAAAATAAAAAATACAAACTTCGAGGAAATCTTTTTTTGGTTATTTGCCCAGTCTGGTGAGATATCGGAGCGGAGAGAATCTGGTGAACTCAATTTCCAATATGGAGCAAGCTGTTATAATAGAGGTCAAGCTAGTTATGGTACCTTCGTGGACTTTTGCTATGGAAATCTTTCTGACCGACCTCTATCTAACCTCGGAGTGAGATCTGACTCATGTGCAAGGTAGAACACCTTTAAACCCCCGACGCAAAAACAGGGATAGGTTTGACCGCTATGTGTGTCTGTCTGTGGCATCGTAGCTCTTAGTGGGTGAACAGATTTGGGTGCGGTTTATTTTTATCTCGGCAATAGTTGGCTAAAAAGATCTAAGTGTTTTGAGGATATCCCCTTCTTTTTAAACGAACGTGACCGTAAAATTGACAATTGTTACAATTAATTTAATTCCTAGGAACTGAGATTTTAATTTCGAAGTAAATATTTTTAGTTTGGTTTTTAATGCAATGTCGTGAAGTTGTTTAGGAATAAATAAAAAAAAAGTGAAGAGAGTTTTGTCGCAATAAAAATTGATCTAATAACAATGCGGAATCCATTATAATTATTGGTAGGTACCTATTTCAGTCTTTTTTTTATAGGTATTGTCTACAATCTAGTCGACACTCTGCTTATAAAATCGCTTACCTAGTCTTAAAGTAATACTTTCTTATTAATATTTTTATAGATAAGTAAGTATTTTAGCCATATTCACAGTTTTAGTTGTTTCCGTCTGATTCAGTTTTTTGGGGCTTCACCTCGGTTCAGAAAGCGAGGCGGCCTCAAAAAAAGTTTTTAATAACTTACCGTTATATAAAGAAAATTATTGAGATCATGGTGGCACTAATATATGGTGCTATCGGTTTAGGTAAACTTAGAACTGTATCAGAAACTAGAATGAAATATTCATCAACCTCATTTAATTGATTTTTATCTAGGTACATCTTCCACATTATTAAGTTTGCGATGAAAGGAATAGCAAGACTGTCCGTATGGAAACTTAGAGCTTTCAGTTCAGCTACAACAAATAGACTTAAAAAAGGCATGTTTTCATTGAGACATAGCGTCAAATCAAGTCAAACCTTTTAAACCTTTTGAATATAATGGAATTCCAATGGACTGCCACTAACATATGTATGTACCGAGTCATCATCGTCGTTTCAGCCGAAAAACGTCCACTGCTGGACAAAGGCCTCCCCCAAGCACCACCCCTTCGACCGGCACCCTAATTGCGTAACACGCCATTAATCATAATCGGTTTCATTTTGACAATTGAACAATATTCACTGCGTTATTTACGTTGCTGAGCAGACACATTTTTCCAACATAGGAAGCAAATGGTTTAGCCATCTGTTTCAAAACGAAACAAATTATGATGAATTGTGAGTTACGCAATTAGGGTGCAGTTCTGTGCTTCAGTGCTTCTCGCATCCAGCGGATGCCTACGGCCTACACCAGGTCATCGGTGCACCCTGCAGGAGGGCTTCCAACGTTACGTCTTACGGTACGTGGTCGCCACTCCATAACTTTTCGGCCCCATCGGCCATCTGTTCCGCGAGCAATTTTGTGATAAGCGTATTTTGGTTGCTTCGACGGACTGATTCATCATCATTATCGTTACCTACACTATTTTGGCAGATCTTTTTATGTCCCACCAACGACCACCGCTAGAATGAGTGGCAATGAGCCTTAAGGGGAACCTAGTCGCGGGCTCGAACTCACTGGTGGGCCTGGCTAAAAATCACGCTGTCTCACCAGGCTTCGTGTCCGATAAAGATAGTATCAATGATGAGCAGTTAGACGCTAGTCTACGCGCACAACGTTATTGAGTAAGATGCAGGATCATTTATAGTAAAAAAATCGCTTTATTATTTAAGAAACGAAACGTATTTTAGAAAACGCATTAAGAAAAGTCCTTTGGACGATCGGATTTTATGAAAAAGTCAATGTATAAATCAATGACCATTAAAGTTTATGGAACTTTTCGATAATTGAACTTTGTCGGTACCGACTTGGTTTTGGAGATTTTACACTTCTTTTATTACATATACACGCCCAAAGTTAAGTAAAATTAACAAGAAAAACGAATCTTTTTTGGCTCCTAACTTTTTAATGGGTTTTATTTTAGTATTCTGTTTCCGTACAGATAATATTATGATATAATGAGATAAAACGATATCATATTTTACTTTGGATGTGCCATGTCAGACAGTGGAGTAAAACACTCCCGAAGTTTGAATGCAAAAATGTGGACTAGGTTCACCTTAAGGCATCGATATCCGTGCCTTAAGGCAAACAAAACAATTTCCATGAATTTTTAAGACAATTTCCATGAAGTTTTCATGGACATTGTTCTACGAGAGTCGCATCGCGCCTGTTTGTGGGAGCCTTTACGCTGGAAATATGCTTAGTTGTTTGGTTACCTACATGAAACAATCACTTCTATTTGAAAACTTAATTTCCACAACAATAAACACTGTATCTATCACAAATAATTAAAACAGTTAATCAAATCGCAAATAAAGCTCCAATTCGTATCGATCTACATTACTTGTACTTGTAAAAACGTAACGGTAAGTATATTATTATTGCACGCTGTGTCAAGGTTGACGCGTGCGTACTTTCGCTTCGGTTAACGTTTTTGTGATAAAAAGCCGTATCAATTCTGACTGTCAGGGCCTGATGTTAACATAGGTGGCAGATCGGGGTTTTTATCGGAGTTATTTAAACTAGGTACGACAGCCTAGGTGTTTTCTGATTTTAGACCTAAGGGGCTAGACAGTGGTGAAGAGCGGGCGTTTTGGGGGACTGTCTTATAAAGATGACGTTCAAAAAGTGCTGATTCTCAGCCTAGTACGAATAAATGACTTTTGATTTTGATTTTGTAGTGGCCCCCAAAAATTTACGCCACAAACAGAAAGTATTTCTTTTTGTACCACAATTTTTCAACAGGTGTTTCTGCGTTTTAGGACTGATGGGGCAGTGGCCGAACGATTGGCTACTGCCATGTGTTGCGTTTGAATTTGGCGGTGCCTGTTGGTACCCGTAAATTTTACCGCATCTGTTCATCAACAGCAATCAACAGAAATTCATGAGCCTTGCCTTTTAGCAACCCACGAGCTAACAAACATTATCTTACCATTCTGCTCTATTTAGCCAAGCACGACATTGACCAGAAAGCTCCCATATGTTTATTTTATTTCTTTCGAAATCCAATCAAGTTTCCAAAACGACAGGCCTTTTGTAAACAAGTAAATAATTAAATGGCATCAAGGTGACAGACAATGTGCTTTCAGTCACAACAAAGCTGCCATGGACACAAATATTTATTGAAAACAATAAGTTAAGTAGGTACCTGGTGTACCTTCCTATTCAAGCAGTGATTGCTAAGCCCATAGCAACAGTCGAAAATGGGCACTGCTGAAACGTACCTAAGTACTTGGGAACCTATGTGCCTATTTGATATTTATAATAGCATGATTCTTGGGGGCTGGGCCATGGGCTGGATGGCTAAGTGATAACAGAAGCATGGGTCGAACGATCAGGTGAAGCTACGCTTGGCGCGGTTGGTCCGTGGATGGGTGACCATCTTTACATACCAATAATACGAAGCACGTTAAGCTGTTGGTGTCGGCTGTCATTCATGTACCTTTGACAGTCGTTACGGGTCGTCAAAAGCCCAAAATTCTAGCAAACAGTCTTACCAAGGGATATCGTATTTTCTCGTAACTGGGTTGTGGAGGTCAGATAGGTAGTCGCTTCATGTGAAATACTGGTTTTCAGCTGCATCCGGTTTGACTGGAAGCTGACCCTAACATAGTTGGGAAAAGCTTGGGCAGATGGTGAATAGGTCGATCCTTAAACAAAAAAGTGAGTATTATTACCTAGTTACCACTACCCACGCTACGCAAAAGTGCGTAAAGAGGAACACTAGGTATATCTACTGTTGATATTTTTGAAATCACGATAACGCGGATGACGATATCTTTAAGTGGTAATGCGGGGGGCTATTCTTCTGACAAAAGTGAGAGAAGCGTTGATTGAATTTATTAGGTACCTACATCTTTTCACGATGGTGACTTCCAGGATTGCTAGCAATGCTAGCAGCAGTAGCAGCTCAAACAGCTACTGTTTTAAGCGTCTCATTTTGTGCCAAAGTGCTCTATCAAATTGAGGATTTGGAGTTTCTATTGTAGACTGTTGTTACTTTAAATAATAGTTTTATATAACTGAATAAAGACAAAATTTCGATAACTATACAAATAGCTTTCCTAATTCACGATCTGAACAATTATCATCATGCTTTGTTATCACGACTCCTCGCTCAGAGCCTTTCGAATGTCTTTCGCAGTCTTCACAGTTGATTAATAGTGATTGTGGTCATTCACAGGTTTTCTTTTGTATTGGATCCGTGAAAGAAGGCTTCGGCGAAATTCTTGGAAATTTAGAAAATTTGGTAGGTTCTTTTGTATGGTTTGGTCTAGATTTTTAATACCTAGACTACTTATATAGTCACTGTAGGTATTATTTTGTGCTAGGCATAGTTGTGGTGTGGTTTTATTACTTAGGATGACACAATTACGAAGTTACATATGCTTCTGTCTACGACTTCATCCGCGTGTTCGTAATTTGTTCCCCCGACCCAGCATGTCGCATCGCATCGTATGCTCGATGTATTACTTTGTTTTCGCTTACAATTCTTTCTAATTTTTTTCTTTTTCGACGACTCCTAAAAGCGTGATGTTAAATCACTTATAGCTTTCCTTAAGAGTTGGGCAATCAAATGCAAAAAGCTGTCTTCAAACAAACAAACTACTTAAGTATTCATCGATAACATTACATAAATAATAGGTCTTTACCTATGAAATTGCCGTTTTGTATGAAAAAATTTAAACGATTTTTTTTCATGTATTTTTTATTTGTATTAATCGAAGTAATCACCCATGCAATCAATGCATCTTTGCCATCGCAGTGGCAGTTTATTGATGCCCTTCTTAAAGAAATCAGCTGGACGGGAGGCAACAAATTCTTCAAAGGCATTTTGTACTGCCTCTCGGGTATTGAATTTTTTTCCCGCCAAGAAGTTATCCAAATTCTGGAAAAAGTAGTAGTCTGTAGGCGCAAGGTCTGGTGAGTAGGGCGGATGACGGAGAGCTTCCAACCCCAGTTCTTGCAACTTGGAGACCGTCTGCTGTGCAGTATGAGGTCGCGCGTTGTCGTGCAGGAGCAGCGGAGACGAGCGATTGACCAATGCTGGTTGGAGATGTGCCAGCTTCTCCATCATTGTGTTCAGTTCTTCACAGTACACATCTGCAGTAATGCTCACCCCGTTTGGTAAGAAGCTGTGATGAATCACACCGGCGCTAGACCACCAAACAGTGACCATCACTTTTCTAGGGGTAAGTTTTCGTTTAGGGCATTGTTTAGGTGCTGAACCAGGATCCAACCAACTTGCTGAGCGCTTGCGGTTATCAAACAGAATCCATTTTTCATCGCAGGTAACAATGCGGTTCAAAATTCCTTCATTTGTGTGTCTGTTGAGCAGTGCAAGGCACGTCTCGACGCGTACTTCGCGCTGACGATCATTGAGTTCGTGGGGCACCCATTTGTCAAGCTTTTTTACCTTGCCAATTTGACGCAAATGGACCAATATTGTTTTGACGCTAACGTCGAAAGCTGCTGCTAATTCAGCCGTAGATTGTGTATCATCAGCTTCCACAATCGCCTTTAATTCGTCATTGTCGACCAAAGTCTTCGGACGACCGCGAGGTTCATTTTTCAGGTCGAAATTTCCAGAATGGAAGCGAGCAAACCAATAACAGGTGGTGCGTTGGTTTGTAGTGTTAGCTCCGTAAACGTCGTTGATGTTGCGTGCCGCTTGTGCCGCGTTGCTGCCACGACGGTACTCATATTCCATAATTACTCGAATTTTTAACGTATCCATGATGACGAAAAAGATTGAAATGCGATGAAAATGTAACACTAATCAATAAACAAATGACTACTTTTGGATAAAAAAATCCATGTTTTTAAAATAAAATTAATTTGAAATTAGAATTCTTACCCAAACAAAAATTATTTTGATTTGAAATGGCCAGTACTGCAAAACGGCAATTTCATAGGTAAAGACCTAATAAGATAAGATAGATTATATTGTACGGTTATCAGGTTGTATCCTTTTATCAAAAACACAACCAGATTTAGAATGAATAACTGAATAACATAAACTCAACTTGTAGGGACTGACGACTGACGAGTGTCGACCTATGCAAGAAGCTGAGGATCATTTGGCATTTTCCAAATTCTTAATTAGTTTTCAATCAAATAATAGCTGACTGACTGACTGACATCATCGGCCTAGCGTATTGCCAACTAAGTATGATGGGGTTGGCTTCCAGTCTAACCAGCTGCAGCTGAGTATCAGTACCAATTTTAGGTATACGGATCGACTGCCTACCTATGTCACCTCCACAACCCAGTTACTGGGTAATACGATACCACTTGGTAAGACTGCGGGCTTCTGACGACCCGTAATGACTGGCAATGACTGCCGGGCCGGGACCAACAGTTTTACGTGCATTCCGAGGCATGGAGGGGTCTTGGACTCTTGGTATGTAAAGACGTAGAAAGAGTAGCTTAACCTGAGCGATGGACCTGAGCGGCCGTCATTAGTTAGCCACAAGCCTGCCATAACATTCATAAAGAACCCAAATTTTGCAGACCTATGCTACGTAAATAAACTCAGAGAATTGTCTTCCTAGCCTGGCCCAGCCACATGCAGGTATCTGCCACTCGGTCAGGATTAGCAGCGTTACGGCCTTATCCTACTCGGCTGCGGTTGGATATCTAAAGTCTTAACTAATCTAACTTTCCCATTGTGAAAAAAATGCTACAAGGAACATTACCTTGCTACAAGTAAATGATATGGTACATTAGGTGCTAATTTTCCGCCACCCATGCATCATAGCCGACTTGTACACACGGCTACACATCAAGATAATATATACATTTCCAGTTTACGCTGATCTCGCACAGTACGGAAATCCTATCCAATGCGAGACCAGATACTGGAAATGTATAGCTTGGTGTGTAGCCGTGTGTACCTCATAGATCAAGAAGAAAACTTAAATAAACATAAGTTAACCATGTAACCACTTTACTTACATGATGAATGATGATGTTATTTACTTCGCATAATATTCTTTACATAAGAAATGATTTAACTTTCTTTCAAACTTCTTCCATCATACTGCTTAATATTTGTGCAAAAGTATAATTTTTGTCTGCTTTCATTTTATAAAATCTATTGAATTCGCTTCGTTTGTTGTGGATATTGATTCGTTATTGTGGTGCATACTAGTACCAATTTATAATGGCATGTTCACGAACAGTTTATGCCATAGGTTAGGTATATGTATTTTTTTTTCTTATTGCTGAATGGGTCTACTCTTGATGCCTAGATATACGAGTATATATAACTATCCTGAAACCACATAAACACAGATACTCAGTTAAAAACTTGAAACACAAACTAGGGGCGCGTTCCCAACTAGGTACAGCCAGGGCCGTCTTTTCTGTTGGCCACTCGGGGTAAGTGCCCAAGGCCCCGTGATGATCCATGGGGTCCTCTAGTTTCTGCCAGCGTCGTAGCTAGGAGCTTTCACAGAAAACCTAAGTTATTCCACTTTGATCGCTCATACATCCTTCACTTTCTTATTTCTATAACTTCCCTGCTCAAGCCGACGAAGTAAGTCCTATTTCTGTATGAATGGTCAGAGGAAAACCAAACCCATTTAAGGAAGCGGTGCGTGTGTTATAATTATCAAGCTAGTTTCGCTCGTTCTTGCATTCGCCATAGTAGCCTAAAGCCCAAAGTACCTACAGCTGGCGTAGCTTATTGTAGCTGTAGGTTAGAATCCTATCCTACCCTCCCATCAGTAACTAACAGAATGCTTATAGCAAGCACAACTGCACCCTAATTGCGTAACTCACAATTCACCATAATTTGTTTCGTTTTGCAAAAGATGGCTAAACCATCGCTTCATATGTTCGAAAAATGTTTCTGGTCTACAACGTAAATAACGCAATGAATATTGTTTAACTGTCAAAATGAAACCGATTATGATTAATCGCGTGTTACGCAATTAGGGTGCTGGTTTTAGGTGGGATGTCTACTGGCACGACCATGGAACCTTACATTAAATTCCTCCCAGCGCGAATTATAAGAATTTTTCAGAAAATAAAATTTTCTTCAGCCAGATGGGTTAACCGTTTCTAGCAATCGTAGTAACCGGCTTCATACTAGGGCGCTTACACATGCACCCATACTGCTGCAGACAGGCTGCTTAGTGCGTTGGAGCCCTTTTAAATTGCCTGTTTTGTGCAGCTTATTACACTTACAACTGCAACATTTGATGCGGAGGCCTAAATTCGAACTGGTGTCTAAAAGAATCTGTGCCTATAAAACAGTTATATAAATTAGTGTCTACTTATTTTATTTGTTTCTTAATGCTGAAAGTCTGAGCAACGCTTCGTCGCATTTAACACATAACAACATCACTCCAGTATTCCCCGAAAGAGATCTGCAGAGGTGCAGCTATTGTAACACCCACATTAAAATGTATGTTATTGTTGTATTGCAGCTTTACAGCATATTTACTTAACAATATTATATAATATATAGAATTAATCGACAAAGGAAGCTTATTAACACGTAATATCTAATTTTGTATAGTTAACAAAAGCACCCCGCACTGGGCCTGCGTGGTGGATTGTGGCCCACTCCCTCTCACGGAGAGGAGGCCTGTATCCCAGCAGTGGGAACGTTAGAGGCTGAGTATATATGTATGTAATATAAGCAAAAGGCTATTTATTCAAGCCATGTGATAAGTTACCTCTTAAGCGGGACTATGTGTTGGTACAATTATGTAAATTCATCATAAAATCAGCCTATGTTCTCACAGCTGGGACACAGGCCTCTGCTCTGTGAGAGAGAATGCGCCATAATCCATCACGCGGGCCCAGTGCGGGTTGGTAGATGGCGCATATCTTCGATGTTTTGGTTCTAGGACATTCCGGTTTCCTCTCCGTGTTTTCCTTCACCGTTTTGAGAGCAGTGGTGATGAAATTAAATACACAAAGTAAAGTGCCTGCGTTCGAATTCACGAACAACTCGTAAGTCGAGGCCGACAGTAGTCGGTTCATATAAATTAATGGCTGATTATTTTATTGGTTTCTTCATGCTTTCAGTCGAAATTACAGCTGCAGCGAGACGTTACCTACCAAAGCAACGCTTCGACGCATTTAATTGTTGTTGCATTGCACTTTTAAAGCTAATTTTGAGATATACGTAATGTTAACAATCTTGTAAAGCGTTATTTGACAAGAGAAAGTGATGCAACACACGCTATTCCAGCCAATAATCCTATTGGCATGGCTTGAATAACCTAGGACTATATCAGCGCCTCAGTGGTTCCTAATTCTTGATTCATAGGATAATCAGCCTATAATGTTTCCACTATTGGGACGCAGCCCTACTCTCTGTGAGAGGGACTAGGCTGTAATCCACCACGCGGGCCCAGTGCGGGTTGGTAGATGCCACATGTCTCCGAATTTTTGGTTTTAGGACATGCCGCATGCATCCTCACGATGTTTTCCATCACCGTTTTGAAAGCAGCGGTGGTGAAATAATTTACACAAAGTAAGTAAAGCACCTTTCTGGGTTTGAACCTATGCAGTACAGCTCGGAAGTCGAGGCCGAGACACTGGGTTACCACTGCTCCAATTTTGATTGGCTTTTTGGAAACAAAACGAGCATTTTTGTCAATTAACTGCGTTCTACTTGTCGTCAGAAAATGTTATTGCAACCTCTACCTTCTTCGTCGGGAATCCCAGGCTGATTCCCGGCCACCGTAGGCGCGGGCTTGCGAACGGCGAGTAATGGGTAGCTCGCTGTCCGGTAAGGACCAAGCCCGGGTCGACGGCGCGTTGTGTTCCACGCGCGCCTCCAAGAGATGTCAGCACCAAAGGGTGGGGTCCGCAAGGGCCGATGCCTGCCAGGGGTGCGGGTTGTTCGAAAGAGATACCGTCGGCCCCTGGCACACAGGCAACTGAGGGAACACGGGTGGGTTTTAGTCAGTAAAAGTCTGACACGCCCTCCTGCTCCACCCAGAGCGGGAGAAGTTATTTGATAATTTCCCATCCTCAAAAAAAAAAAAAAAAAACCTCTACCTTCTTTTATCTTTGAAATAAATCTGAAAGTATGTATTAATGAAGGGAATTAGACCTTCTAACATGGTAGATACTCTTGTTATCAATAAGGACAAACATAACTTTATACTATAGTCTAGGGGTGACATTAGCAGATCAATGAAATAATTGTGATTAATATTATCTCTGTTTTGTGAATTGCGCTACAATTTTGATAAATGTAGTTATATCAGTTTGGCTATTTTGTTACTCGGAGGACAGATTGTCCCAGTCCCACAGGGTTCTACTCTCTAAGCACGAAATCCGTATAGTTTCGGCCAAATTAACGGAAGAATGTTACTGCCCTATCAAGATTACTTTGGGGTCCGAACTAAGAATGAATGCCAACTTTCTTTGACAGTTGTCTTTACTCCCAATGTACGAGCTCGTATCTTCGTGTTGAAATTAGATAGTAGGCCCGTAGGCCCCCTGTTCCCAATTTTATTGTAGGGTTGGGTACCCTTGATCTTGTGATAGGTATAGGCCGAGTTGATTGAGCTCTCTGGGACAACACCTCGGCGACCTGTGGAACAGGTGACACATACCTTCAATCCATGAATGAAGAAGCCATGAGATGAGACGTTACGTGTGTGTGTGACTTTACTTTGTCTTACGACATTCATAGAGCCGATACTGGGTAACATGTTTCCAGACTTTACTATGAAATGCGCTCCTCTTTTTAACCGACCTCAAAAAGGAGGAGATTCTCAATTCGTCTGTATGTTTTTATTTTTGTGTATATGTTCCGCGATATGGGATCTGGCAATTGTAGATCGATTTCAAAAATTCTTATTTTAATGGATGCTGTACTGTATACCTCAAAAGTGGTCCCATATTTATAAATGTTATTCATTTTGCTTTGGTAGTTTTTGCCTTATCTTCGATAATACGTTTTTAATCCACTTCGTGTATCTTGATGACATTCTACTAAGTAGGTACCTACTTTCTATCACTGTTTTTTCATAGCATGTAGGTACATCCTATGAAAAAACAGTGATAGAAAGTAGGTACCTACCATAACTAAGAAGTGAAAAATAAGAACTTTTTTCAAAAAAAACATGGAAGTTTTTTTTTTTAAAGTTTTATTGTCTAATGACTTCATAAAAACAAACCGTAAAGATGTCTAACCACTCTTTATTAGTTCCTAATAAATACATCGCGTTTTCAGTACTATTACAAAAACTGATGTTGTTACTGATCGCCTGGAAACACGCAACGGAAAGCGTTTAAAAAGAAAAATTACAAAATCAAGAAACGATGGAAGTTCACTTTTTAGGCAGGCGGGCTGCCTAAAAAGTGAACTTCCATCGTTTCTTGATTTTGTAATTTTTCTTTTTCTCATAATTATGACTGACTTTGGTGGAAGTTTAGGTATTAATTTTCGATCAACCCAGTTGTAAAAATTTGTAGAGTTCATATCACCGTGATAATCCCCCGTTTTTGAATCTGATTAAAAAATCAGCAAAGCATCGTCAACTAACCCGTTCCGACTACCAGCGTGAACTATTATTAAACGCCTTCCTTTGCCTATATTGGTGTATATTCCAGGCTCAAATGAAGATTGCCAACATTTTTGAACGATGTGACTTTAGCTGACGTAGGTTTCGTCCACAAAGAATATATTTCGGTTGTCGGCTCTGTATTTTCTTATAGCCACCAAGTATTTCACTCGCTATTCAACAATGTTTGCTCTCTCTCTCTATTAAAATGGATCTCTTTCTCTTTTAAATGAATATCCCAGTTTGTGCAAAAGTTATCTTAAAAAAGTTAGTCCGCAATGTAAAATGTTATCTTTTTAAATACTGCATTTGGTTTTCAAAGGCTTGGAATTTTCTTCTCAACCGTATAAAACTGCACCCTAATTGCGTAACACGCGATGAATCATAATCGGTTTCGTTTTGACAGTTCAACAATATTCATTGCGGTATTTACGTTTTTGAGCAGACACATTTTTCGAACATATGAAGCAATGGTTTAGCCTTCTGTTTCAAAACGATACAAATTATGATTAATCGTGAGTTACGCAATTAGCGTACTGGTTTATTTTTCTCCTTGTTACTCCCAAATCGAAATCATCAACTCGTATTTTCTTTTTTATTTCTTTGGTCTGCGCGGAGATCGAAAATTTGCTTCCCCCGCATTTTGCAAGGAAGTTTTACTTTCAACAATCACTCTTCTTACACTACGTTCTGATGTCCCTGTTGCTTCTGCTACCAATTTATGTATATTTGCATCAGTTTTATATTCCAAACTATCAACATCGGCTTTCCGTTTTTGAAAAACCTATGCACTTTGAATAGATTTTTTTTAACTTGTCTATTTATCGGCGATAGAGCAGTGGTGGCTCAGTGGTAACTGACACGACTTACGACTGTAGGTCGTAGGTTCGGCCCAGACAGGGGCTTTACTTTCTGTAAAATATTTCATCACCACTGCTCTCAAAACGGTGAAAGAAAATATCGAGAGGAAACCGGCATGTTAGAACCAAAATTTCGAATATACGTGACATCTACCAACCCGCACTGGGCCTTGTGGTGGATTGTGGCCCACTTCCTCTCACAGAGAGGAGGCCTGTGTTCCAGCAGATTATGATTTATCGGCGGACTCATCTTGCTATTGGAATCTCATGTGCGTTTTATCTAAACTAGCCGGAATTTTTGACGCGTGTTGCCGTCACGAATTACGGTGCCGTACTGAGTGAGTAATGACAGCCCTCCACCGCTCACATACCTAATGCGCGGCCAACTAGTTCCGCGCGGACAATGGTAGAAAGGTGGTTCATGGAAATTGTTCTACAAAAGTCACGTCGCGTCTGTCTCCGGGGACCTTTAATGCATAAACAAATAAAACCTAAGCTTCACATTTCGGTAAGTTTAGGTGTCGTTAAAGAGCCGACCCCTTTTCCGTATTCTTGCAAAGTGTACATATTTTACTACTAATTTATAAAACGTCATTGTTCCATGCTCCATTTGAAAAACTAATTTAAATTATTGTTGCCAAAAATAGAAAAATCTTATATCCATTGGCGCGAAAATCTGCGAACGAACTTATTTGTCTTTTTAAGCTTTCGCTATTTCATTGAGGAAAAAAATACAACAAGAATGATAAGTAGGGAGGGATCAATCAACTCAAGTCAATTATTATTAAATTTGGGTTAACTACCTATCTATTATTTATGTAGTTGTTGGGATCTGTCCTCATCAATTAATCTAAGCCGAATTTTCCAGATAATAAAGTCATCATCTGCCTAACCTTTTCCCAACTATATTGGGGTCGGCCTCCAGTCTAACCAGATGCAGCTGAATACCAGCATTTGACATAGAGCGACTGCCTATCTGACCTCCACAACCAAGTTACTCACTTATATGTTACGTCTAGATAATAAAGTAAGGTGGTATATACACGCTTTTTATCCAAGTACGGCAAAGTAGAAAAGAGGTTCATGATTCTGACCGGTATGTATGTTCATCTGTTTCCTCATAACTTCTAAACTACTGATCATAATTTGACAAATGAGGTTCCTATCGTGGGAAGCGTCTTGACTGCGTCGTCCGCTGGTTAAGGTTTCATGTCGAATATCGGCGTCCTCTAGTGCATATAAAATCCCGCCCTACCCCAATCGAGGTTTGGTTTTATATAAGTACTTTTTTCTGTGGACAGCTTTTGTCAATTCTATGTCACCCAGATCACCGATATTTCCTCCATACCAAACCAGCCTCACCAAGGCATTGTTGTAAACATTGGTGGGGCAGCGGACTAACCCAAGTTAGGTATATACGAGTATATACCAAGTTGAATGCATATCCATGTGATGGCGAACCAAATAATGTTCTTATAAATTTATTTTCCTTCCGTCATCTTCCTCTATCCTCTCTCTCCTACTAAAGACAATCCTGAACTATCTTCTAGCTATTCAGAATTGCATTAAAGTGTAATAAAATGCAAGCAACGCCTGGGGTCGGGTTATTGCATGTGATTGACCAAACATTATGACATGGTGACGGGCGAGGGGCGTGCTCAGTGCCCAGCCACGGTTAGCACAATGATATAATTAATTTTTCTCCACTTCGCACCCCAAGATTGTGTGCGAAACTGTTATGGATAACATACGAGGGGATAATACCTAATTTTCTTTTATTTTATGGAGGATTTAACTTTGAACCCCTATTCCTTTCCTAAGCCATTTGCATGACCATAAAAGTAAAAGTTTGGAAAAGCATGAAGATTCGATGAGCTTTTTTCAGGGTATTTTCATGAAAAAATATTATTAAACCAGCCATTCCTTTTAATTAAAATGATATCCGAAAAGTAGACATATGAGACATGGCGAAATGGCTGCTAGACGCACATACTCGTACATCAAAATGGTGGTGGTGGTAGAATGTAAATGGGCCACATTTATAATAACATCATACTACTTTGTACACTACATTTTGGCAAATAAATTACTTACTTACATCTTATAGGTAATATCAATTAGGTAGTCAATTAATTAGGTAGTTAACTTAATAAAAACACCTTTGGCATAAATGCAGCCCCATAAGTAAAAGCCCTTGTAAAAATATATGTGCACTGAAAATACAATGGAGATGTTTTAGTATGATGTAATATTGTTAATATTCTAAGAAAATCGTATACCTATTTACTCTTACAATGTTTGTAAATATGTGAGCACCATATATGAATTAATTTATCTGTATTGCTTCCATTTCATTCTTTTTACCTATTGGTATATGGTAATTTTATTCTGGGTGCATCGTTTTCACACATAATTATATAATGAATGTACTATGTTAAATAGATATTGTGCTTAAAACATTTTAAAAGAGTAACGGTGGAGTTTCTTGGCCATTCTTCTCCATACGAAACTACATTTTGGAAGGGGCGACTAGAATCAATTCTTTTTAATGTAGGTAAATTTTGACGTTCAAAAGGTGCCTATTTGAAATAAATGCTTTGACTTTGATGTTTTGGTCACAATATGCCATTTTCAGATGATCACATCCGTGACAGAAGTGTAACATTAATGCCCTTGATGTCCTACCCGAGATGGGATAGCCCTCTCGGTAGATAAGTGTTTCACCGGGTGTTGGGCAGTACATTTGAAGTGCACATTAAAAAGAAAAACCAAAAACACATGTTGCATTTTCTTTAGGACTAAGGCAGTTCTTCTGAACTACACAGTCAAAAGATAAACATTCAAGCACGGTGCATTTTCTTTAGCACCAATTTTTTTTATGTTTTCCTTCAACGAATACAGGACTCAATAACTGTAAGATGCTGCACAGCTGCGCACTGTCCAACTAACAAAACAATAGCGCACCTTTCTTCACCGATTCCAACTCGCCGCTCTATACAATTCCTCTGTGGCCGATAGTCTTTCGCTCCGTAGAGTAATCACTATAAATACAAGTGGTTTCTGTCTGAGAGTACATTGCCTCACAGTCCGCACCGCGGGGCCTACCTACCCCCGACCTAAACCGAAATATATCTAACGTTTGTGAAAGTATTGGAAGGTATTAAAGTGAATTTAGTGCTACTAGCATTTTTTCTAGATTTTCTGGAGTGATTTGTGTTAAAAAACGTTTTTTGCTAACCTAGATTTTTATCTTATTAAAATTTGCCGATTTTTGGTTTTACCAATTTCTTTACTGTGCTAAAATATTTTTTATTGTTCATTCAACAATTGGAGTACTTATTTTATTAACAACATTAAAGTTGCTTTTCACTACTTAAAATTGCTGTAAAAATGTAGCTTTAAATCTTTGTAAAATAATAAATTATAATCAAGTGTTAATTATATTCATTAACGGTGTTATTTCAGTTCGACTGTAGCGAAAATGAAGACCTTTACAGCTGTATTATTATGCATGGGTAAGCATTATTTAATTATTATAAATTAAAATAAATAAACTATACAATTCTAACTATACATCCATAAACTAAATACTAGGCAATAAAGATAAACAAAACGTCGCTTCTTTTACATCTCTTTATTAAAATTGTTTTAACACTTTAAGTTGGTATTGATTAAGCTGTGAATTAAAAGAGGACTTAACTAAAGAGGAAATACATAAAATTTCCTGAAAATAATCATTTTAATATTGTTCTTCCAATTTAAATAATCATCATTTAATTAAGACATGTTTTATTTTCAAAGCCTATAATTTATCTAAGTACGTAATATTTGTATTACATTATGTACATGAATATAGTTAAACAAAGAGGGAAAAGAATCACAGGGCATCAATAAATTCGTCCGCAAAGACATGTCAGCACCAACTGGTGGGGTCCGCAAGGGCCGTTGCCTTCCAGGGGTGCGGGTTGTTCAAAAGAGATACCGTGGCTCCTGGCACATAGGGCAACTGAAGGAACACGGGTGGGTTTTACTCAGTAAAACTCTGACACGCTCTCCCGGACCACCCAGAGCGGGAGAAGTTATTAATTTGATGATTTCCCACCCAAAAAAATAAATAAAAAACCGCTGTCAGCAGCAAAGTGCCCAAAAGTCTGGCAGCATAGCCACGTTGTATGGCGATGTTTATTAAAATAAATCAATTAATAATTTGTTGCCAACATGTTCAGGAACTTCATGAAAACCATGAAGTTCATGCTTCCCTACTGAGAATTCAACTCACCATGCAAACCAATTACATGACAATGAATTAAAATTGTAGGTAATGATATCCGTTTCCGTTTAGCTTTTCCATGTAATGGAAATTGTTACAGTGCAATGCGATCAGTTTTTACTGTCTGCAGCTGTACTTAATTGAAACAAAAACGTTTCTTCATAAATAACACACAGAACATCACGCCAATAACCCTCAAAAAGTTAGGGCGCACCCACATTTCCCTAGTTATGTTTAAGTCCTACTATGTAATAGGGGGTGGGCCTATTGCCATCCGCCAGGCACAAATCCACACCCCGAGCTGCTCTGAGAAAATTTTAATATAAAATCTTACTAATACGCGGCCTGATCTGGGCATCAAACCCAGTACCACATGCGCAGTAGTGCCCTAAACAGACAAAATATGGACTGTACATTAAACAATCAACAACTTGCAACATCTATATTTTCTGCTAATAAATTATTCTTATTTATAAATATTCGTGAGATAATAACTTACCTACCTATCTAAGATTTATGTAGATAAGATGTCAATTAATGATCTAATTCAATTGACTGTTGTTTTTCTGTTATTGGTCATATCTATTTACTCTTGGATGATTGCGAGGTCTTCCTAATAAATAGCACAAAACATGTTAATATACCCCAGCATATTTTCTTGCTTCACTTGTCATAGAATAAGGCAAGTTAGTTGTCTCATTCATCATCTCATTTCTATTTAAACGTAGCAAGCTTTAATAGTGTGAAACAATAAGTTCAGGCAACCAAAGCCAGGATCCTGGCCACCCTCAAAAATCTTAATGTTTAGGTTGTGAAAAATTCGCACATACTGCCATAATATAAGTATCAAAAATTAAACGAAATAGACTCTGACACTGTGAGCAGTGGTGGCGCAGTGGTAACGACCGCGACTTATGAGTTGTGGTCATGGGTTCGAACCCAAGAAGGCATTTTACTTTGTGTAAATAATTTAATCACCACTGCTCTCAAAACGGTGAGGCGAACCATCGTGAGGAAACCGGCCATGTACTAAAACTAAAAATTCGAAGACATATGACATCTACCAACCAGCACTGAGCCTGCGCGGTGGATTTCAGCCTAGTCCCACTCGAAGAGCGCCCTGTGTCACTAAACTCTGACAGGAACCAATCAAACGGTTAAATCAATAAGCGAACACTAAATTTTCATCAATTCTTTTTATTACAATACATAAAAGTATCTAATTAACAAAACCAATAATGAAAACGAATTTAATAACATACAATTATATCACGTTATCGAGTTTATATAACAAACTAATAGCGGAATGTAAATAGTTTCGGGTGTTCGGAAGTTAAACGCAATACAAGTTCCTCACGCTAGATCGCTTTACTTTGTTTCCTCAACTCATGCGCATGAGCACGTTAAATACATACCTTATAAGTTATGAGTTTACTACTCACGATCGATGATTACCATTTCCACTGTTATCTAGGGAAAGAAAAACATGGAAACCTTTAGGGAAATGGGGTTCCTCGATAGAGCAAAAGCCAATCTCTCCTCTATTTTTCTGTTTCCACATGGTGATTTTTTTGTGTGTCGTGGACTGTGGTCCTGTTATTGGCATACCAAATCAAATGTACAAAGAACACATATTCAGAAATAAAACGATTAAATAGAATGAAGGCTATTTGAACCTGCACCGTATCGTTAAAGTTAATCACTGAGTCACTGCTCCAAAAATATTGCGATGTATTCAACATTAATTATGTCAAAAGAATTCACATTTACAAAAAGAGGAGAATTTCTGCTAATTGAAGAAATAATAATTACGATTATTAAGATTACCGAGTGAACGAATCTCGTTTAAACGAGTTTCAGTAACTCAGTGTTTCTCAAGATTTTGTTATCCTTGTCCCAAAAAGTGTCCTTTAATAAACTTGCATTTTGCTAAAATATGTTTTGAAACCATTGTATGAACGCAGTTAAAGAGACAGTAGTTTATGTGAAAGTATTTTTTTTATGAATAAAGTGAAATACGAAGGTCTATTTGGATATAAATTGTGTAAACAATAATAATGGAATCGAGTTCTTTGGGAACGAAATAATTACAATAAAAACTAAATGAAAGATTAGATAGTTTACTTAGGATCTCCAAGAAAAAATATTTGAAAACACAATTAATAATGGGCAACATCAGGTAATAAAGCAGGAGATAGATAATAGCTGACAGAGGCGTTTTATACTTATTTTAATGATGATGCTCCACGCCTTGTTCTATTATTTGGGGACGGTGCAGCCGTCTTCTTCTCACATACATCTCTACTAGGCGTCATCTCAGTAGTCCGCCTTCGTTCTAGCCATGTAACCTTTTACACAACCCAACCTTATTTTATTAAACATTTCATATTCTGTACTAACCAGCGCCCTTCTTCCAGGCACCCTCTCCCTATCGGCCGCAGCGCCCGTCGCCCGCGACAGCTCGCCCATCGAGTATGAATACGACTACGACCACTCAGCACAACAGCAGCTGCAACAGGCTCCACAGGCTCAAGATCCTCAGGAATCAGCCAGTCACTACGACGCATACATCCAAGACGTTAAGGCGGCAGCCAGTGGTGGGAACGGCGGCAAAAAAGGCTTCAGTCAAGGCAGTGGGCTTAGAACCATCGCTCAAGGGTCAGCAAACCAAGCTAAGACTGCGTTAGGAAACCAGGCTGCCGCTGGATACCAAGCAGCTTACGTAGCCAAGAACACCCTTGCCCAATCAGCGGCTCAGGCTAGTGCGACTGCCCAAGCTGCTCTTGCCGGTAAACAGGTTATTCTGTCAGGGTTGGAGCAGCAGGTCAGAGATGCCAAGGTCGGGCTCCAGGGTGAAGAGATGCAGTTGCAGCAGGCTAAGAGAGCCGCGCAAGCTGCTGCCAATGCTGCCCAGCAAGCCATGCACCAGGTACGTGAGATTGAAAAAAAAATTAAACGATATCAAATGTAATTTTGTAGGTTCAACTGAAATTTTATACTTTTATTATATAATATCTTGACTCTATCTGTTTTGTAAATTACCAATGCCTTATCTAAGAGAGCCGTGTGATCTGTAACTCGGGACCCTCCTACCACCACCTTTCTTTATTTAAGATAGTGCATTTTATTGACCAATGCCTGTAATGTGTTAAGAAAAATAAACATTTATAATGATGTTCAAGGGCTTTTAAGGAATTCTATAAGGAATGGCAATCTTGCACGTAACTTAGTTGACTACTGCGAGAAAAAGTGATTAAATTAGCCGAATCTTTGCAATCAGTTCGGTTAAATCTGCCGGATACCCTTTAACACTAATAATATTCAACATAAAGTGTGCACAAATATTTACAAGCAATAAAAATAAGTGAAACGCACTTTCCGTCCACGGCCAAACAGTTACTCAAAAAATGCAAATTATTTATAACAATTGCTCAAACTGGTCCAGTACAATACACAATAATTTTGGCAATGAACTAATTAAAAAAAACCGGAGACCCGCTGTCAGCTTTTTACAACAAAAATAACGCAACGGTGACACTTAAAGTAACTTTTAAAGATAATAAAAACGGCATCGCGACTAACAACGAAATGTAGAAAAAACTCGTTGTGCAAATCGGTACAAATGGGTTTTACGAAAAAATAATATAAAACATTGAAGAAAGATATCAGAAAGTCAATTAACATTACGGACTTACGCAATATTGCTCGGTCCACTTGCTTTAGCAAATGAATTGATCGCGTTCATAGGACGTTTTATTGCAATTGAAGTAAGTGGCAATACTAACATTATGTGGCAGAAATTGGTAATGCCACTAACTGAATTGTTGACAATGTTGAAGTTAAAAGCTATATTTTTTTTTTTTTTCCGGTAATGGCTTCGCACGGTTTGTGCATTTAGCCAGTGTCAAGTAATTTTTCTTTTCGATCAAGTAAATGGCCCGATACCGGGCACGAAGTTACAAAACAGTCATAGTCGTCTTTAGTCAGTCAAGTCCAGTCAAGTCAAAGTTATTGTAAAGCGGTAGTAACTTTACAACAACCTAATATGAGTTTTTGGGGGGAACACGAAAAGTCCACGTTAGTCACTTATTTTCACCTTCACTACACTTGTGCACTCACATGTAACTAAATTGAATAATTCACTACCAAAATTATACAATTTAATTCGCTATTTCACTAAATTTCATGAAAATGAAAATTCGTGCGACATGTTCCAACCGTATCCCGCCAAAAACTCCCCAAAAGCTATATTATTATAATGGATATTGAAGTTTCACAAAATAGGAAATAAGTAGAACGTAAGATTTAGATCACGGGTAATGTAGAGCAAAAGCAAAGAGAAAAGTAGACCTATTTTCTGTTGTTTGCGTTATCACATCTGCTTATGCATTTTTCAATGTCTTTTATGATTATATCGCCGGCTTTTATCTTGCATATTAAACCAATTGAAATCTTATTGGGAATGGTACCTATATTGAGTCATCATAAGTAAGTCGCCTGCAATACCATCATGTTCATCTCTGATATTTTCTTTCATTTTCTCTTTGATTCGTTTTATGTTCCGTATGATGCAATTAATTTGCTTTATTTAAATTCAATTCCTAGACTGTTGGAAATCCTACTGAAGATTTAAACTTATGTAGGTAAATTGTATAATATTCTAATCAGGGATCCAGAAAGGTCAACATCGTCGTCGTGATGGGGATGATACCTAAGTTACTAGAAAGATCTTATTGGTTTTAATGCAAAAAAGTACAATTATAAGAAATAAATTTCCTGTAAAAGAACAATTCCAGATGAAAAGGTTCGCACCTTTCAAACATAAAACTTCAAACACCAATAAAATTCACACCCGCGCAAAAATAAATAATAGAATTTCAGTTTCCAAATATTACGTGACAAAATATGAACAAACACATATTAATCTGAAATTTGCAATGCCATGTAATTGATTTACTTTTATGTTATGGTGTTTAGTAACTAAGTATGCAACGAAAAACGGTTTGTTCTTGCAACAGATAGATCTTAGGAAAGGCTTGGTGATTTGTTGTCAGCCGTTGCTAATCATGTTGTAATTTAAATCGAGTATTTCAATTTGAGGTGCTGGATATAAAGAAGTTAATATAAAGTTTGTAATAACAGAACAAATTCATGGAAGATAATGTTGAAAGTGGGTCAGGGTTTCTCAATCTGTGGGGTTCGGACCTCTTAAAAAAGTGCAATGACAATTCAGCCGATGCGTTTCTAATGAAATTATTATTTAGTGTTTTTTTTTTTAAATCTTTGATTGCTTGAGCGAACTTGGAAACATCATTGGGATAATTGGAAAACTTATCTTCCATAGTTTTATGGACGTAACAAGCATAATGTGTAACTAAGAAAGAAGATAGATCCAATAATGGATGATTACGGCCATCATTTCGTCAGACATAATCAAAAATTTTTCAGTGATTACATCGATAAACGTCGGTCCTTTATTTAGTTTTAATGCTTCAGTAATATCAGCCTATTGACTAATTTGTCTAGGCAGTCATAGCACAGCAATCGATTACCATAATCTGATGATTATATAACGGTTGCACTCAATTGCAACTTTATTTGTAAGTACTGTCAATTTTGTCAAAGGCCTTATTAGCCAAAATAAAATCTAGCTGTAATCGTAGAATCATCGTACGAGTAAATTTTATAAGAGAGCAACTCTTATTGAACGATTAGCAATTAGGTATGGTCTTAATTGTCGCATCCATCGGATTGTGAGATCACTAACGTCACTAACTTCAGGATTCGGACTTATTTGGCATGCTTCTGGGGGAAATGTGGGAAAGAGATCACAAAATAGGCCCTGTCATGTCTTTCCTGAATCTTCAAATTCTTCCTATCTATTAGTTAATATCCTTATAACATGTTAAATATATTCCATTGGCTACGTCCTCTGTTCAATATTAATGGTGACTCAGGAAATGTCATATACTCACTGAATTATTTGCAGTTAGTGTTAATATTTTCTTTTTTATAGGTAGTTATAGTTTGCGCTATAAAGTTAATTCCTCCCCAGTTCAACAGAATTTAAGAAACTCAATCAAGAAATCGTAACGGTTTGAACCGAAACATTTTGCAAGCACTACTTTTATCGTTCTTCAGTTTTGTTTGCGACACGTTTTAATTATAACAACGTTTCGGTCCATTTTGTGTTTATTGTATCTAAGATATTATTTAAATTTAGAGTCCAAGGTCCATATTACTATGTTGATACAGTAGCCAATACATTTTTGTCAATGCAAATTAATGTCAATGATTTGCCTTTGAATGGTATGGATTCCGTTCACTTCTAATTTCTGATATGAATTCGATAATATTTCCAATGGATGATACTGTTTTACGTTCTCTTCCTCAGTAATTTAACTGTTCAGTTCCGTTAACTAGCGTTAAATCTATGAATTAGAATAATAAAATACTTTTTGCTATAGTTACCTTCTCATTAAAATGAGTGAGGTAGGTTCTATAAAGAACTATCTGGTTTGCATATTTTATAGCGTTGTATATAGAAATCCAGTATTGAAACAAGATGCCGCACGTGATGTAATTTGATCTTAACATTGTAACCAATACGCGTTATCTTCCTGTTAATTCACGGTTAGAGAGTAATTGTACATTGAACTTAAAAACTTTCGCTCTCAGCATTTTGTACGAAGTGGTCCAATTTTGTAAGTCATCTTGCTATTGATGTTAAGTACCTATTTGAAATATTTTATTGGTGTGCCTTTCTTAATGTTTTCTCCCCCCCAGCCCTAATCCCTTTAGCCCCTAGTCATAAAATCTAGATCCTGATAAACCAGATGATATACTTCAAAAACGCCAGACCATCCTATTTATTAGGTCATTCCTCCGATACAGGTCAAAGATTTACCTCTACGAAAACCAAGCAAATTTAAGCTAGTTTTTGGAAATCTTTAACCCAACCCCCAAAATCTTCGCAGGTAAACGTAATTCAAGCAGCATTGAACGCTGCCCAAGCGACATCAGAGAACGCCAACGAAGCAGCTTCCCAGGCTGCCGGTGAGCTCGGTGCCCAGACTGCCATGGTAGGAGCTGCCAGGCAAAGGCTGCATGCCCTGCAGGAGCAGCTGCATGGAGTCAGGATCGACTTCGAGGCTACGCAGTCGGCAGCGAGAAAGGCTCAGGTATGGGGGGTAGAATTGGTGGGATTACTGATTCTAAGTGGTTTAATAGTGGGATCTTTATTTGGGATGACATCCAGACCCTCAATGCACTGTTAGGATATTGAAATATAATTTTGAGCATTAGGTTTTATTGATCAAATTAAAATAAGATGGATCCTGATTGTTACTTTTAACCCAAAATAATTGACCAAACTTTTCTGAGGGCTTTCGCGATTTTTCATATTCTTCGTTAGTTGAAATTCAGAAATAATAATGAGTGACGTTTCCCTGAACAGGAAGCACAGTGGAACTCAAAGGCGTACATTTTTGAGGACATTACCATTTCCATGTTCTACTGAGACGATGAGAAGCACAATGAGAACTATGAAAAGCTATTTATTTTATGTTCAATATTCTTGCTGGCACTGAATAAACCTCTTGATCTCATTTCTCACTTTGTTTGTATCTTTTTCTATTATAAAAAAAATGCGCTCCTTCTCAGTATATCTTCCAAGTTACCTGTGTCTTACTTATATCTTTTTCATTTATATTCTCACATCCTAATTTATCAGTTTGATTAGCCATTCCAGAGTCTGAGTAGATATTTCCTTTCCAAGTTTCCATCTTGTCATTATGAGGTCTTCAGATATACCAATCACCTTCATATCGTAGGTACCACAAACCTGAAGTAAAAAATAGTTCCATAGGTGAAGGACCACTTGGGTCCACAACTGAACCCCAAATTTCCACTATCATAAAAACCCACCATCATCTCAACTACACCATATATTTACAGGCGGCAGCTCAACAGGCCCAGGCTAATGCTGCAGCAGCAGCAGCCAAGGCTGCGGCAGCCGGGCTTGGAGGTCAGCACAAGGATGCTTCTCACGAAGGTACGGCGCCCGAGCAGTACCAGGCTGCTCCTCAAAGCCAAGAGCAGGACAGTCAGGAGTACTACCACCAACTACAGTCGGACTACCACCATTAGTAACAATAAGGTTTTAGGTGTCTAAGTTCTGGGATTTGATTAAGTTTTTGGGTTGTTGATTTTTGTCTCTCCTTTTTAGTTTTTCCATAGCTTTTCTTCCTTTCATAATTTGTCTGTAACATTCCTGTCTTTATTTCCTTTTTGGTTCTTTCCTCGCTACCATTTAACTGTCTTGAATTCCTTCAACTAATTTTAAAAATATTGCTTATCCTTATTCGTTACACACGTTACGTTTCAAATCGTGATTTCTCTTTTAGCATTCATTCATTGGATAATCAAATCTCCGTCCTTCCACTTCTTCCCTTCTTTTCAAATCGTCCATTCTCAGTATGTCATTTCCCTCACATAGTTTTTCCTATCTCTCCCCTTGTCATAAAAAGTCGACAAAGTAGAAAAGTTTGAGAATCCCAGAACAAAAGCTATACGTTATTATTAGGATAGGATATTTTAGCATTAAAATATTTATTTCACCACTTTGCATATCCTATTCTAATCATAACTTACAAGTAGAATAACTTCTACTGCGATGTAAATAAAAAATGTTTTTTTATAGTTAGGAGTGTTTCAAGATCGAGTTTATGTGATATCTGTTATGTTTTCAAACATTTTTTTACTTTTATATGAGGTCCTGAATGGTTCCAGTTTTGTATATGTGTAACTTTCTAGTTATACTACAAAAATGTTTGAGGTAATAATGCTGAATGGCAAACGAACCTTGTAACATAGCAACGCAAGCAAGCAACATAGCAAGCAACGTGCTGCACAATTGCTGCAACACGTTTCTCGCTATGTTGCTTGTTGCGTTTCATGTTACGCAACACAGTTTCCTTTGATACTAACATACAAAATTAAGTGCGATGTCTCAAAGCCATAGAGTGTCGACAGAAAGTGTGAAAAAATAAAATATTGTTTTTGTTACTTCTGTTTTTTCAATACGATCTTGACTGTGACTATCTGACTGTGACTACTTCTGACTGTTACTTGACATCTCACTTAATATCACTAACTTGACTTGACTAACACTACCCACCTTGCTTCTCTCAAAATTCTATTGAGTAGTAGAAAGTTCTATAGGACGAGTTTCATATTGACATGACATTAGACGTAAAAACCTTGACAATAAACCCACAAGCCAAGGAAGAATGAAGAAGATGGAGAATAATGAGGGATTCAAATGATTGTATGACGATGTATTTATATTTCCGTAGAATGTAGGTACCTACCTAGAGTCTGAATATTTACATCTTGAGGTTCAATTTAGAAGCTCTGAAAACTGAGTGAATATTGCTTGTCTTGACTGCAGCAGAGAAACAATAAGTTGGTACTTCTTAGAAAATAATTTTAATTACGAACGAGAATTACGATAAGTAGGTGCACCTACGTTAATTGATACCTTAAAACCGACAGGTAAGTATTCTCATGTCTATCACTTGTTTAAGCCAAACACTGACACTATAACACAATTTTCTGCTCAATATTATGCTTTCGAATTTTTCTTAACTTTTAAACGCTATTCCTTTCAAAATATCTTCCTATTTAGGTTCATCTACAAGCCTTATTTAACCTAACAAGAATATGGTTAAGACCATATTCGCTTATCCGGCTTCACCTATGGCTTTGTTTCATGGCTCATCAACGAATCAAGAAGATTCGATAAGTGGGATCTTTCCTATATTTCAGAGTGGGCCAGCTCCAACCAGGATCCTATTCAAGTGACCAGCGAACAACCCTTGCACCTCCATGAAGAACTTCCGCTCACCCCTGCCCCAGAACCAACTCACGCTCTCATAGAAACCGTCGCATTCACACCAAAACCCGCCAAGCCCGCACTCAACCAAGTCGACCAATCACAGCATCCGAAACCAAACCAGATTGAACTAGAAAAGCCCCTCGAATACCGGTTCCAGCCATCCCGTTCCGCTTTCAACCAGTTTAGGTTCAAACCTTTTGCGGCTAAGCCTACAAACTTAGTCGCTAAACAAGTATTTGTCGCTCAACCTACAAAATTTGATGCCAAGCCTACCAAGTTAGCCGCTAAACCAACTAAGCTAGTCGTTGCCAAATCTATTGGGAAGAAGTTTCCCGATGCTTACGTTAATTTAGATAGCTTTTATAAGGATCACAATCAGAGTAATTATGCGAAGCAATTGGGATTTTATGGATGGTAGTAGAAGAAAGTTATTACGAGGTAGGTTCAAGTTGTAAGTAGCTCGTCGCTTTTCCCATTTATATACCAAGGTTATGGCCCTTGTAATAAGTATTAACTTAATTTTATTTATGCCATATTTAAATTGCATTAATTAACATTTAAATTATGTATCGATTAATTTAGACCTTATCTATTTATGTATTATTCAAAAGTACGCATTTTAAACCCTAATGATTAAAATCCTTTTCAAACTTTATTGTTATTTGATACCACTAACACAACTTCTTCAAAATATTTATTCCAAGTAACAACCCAATAACTTATGTCTCTAGCGCCAACAAAAGACGACCAGAAGGCGGCTGAACCTGAGGAAGAAGAGGCAGAAGAGACAGAAGAAGAAGAGGAAGTAGAAGAAGATTGCGAAGAAGAAAAGAAGAAAAAATAGTAAAACCAAATAGTTAAATGCCATTTATTAGTTCGATGTCTATCTATATAGCTTTTAATTTTGTTACCTATTTTTAAGGACGTTGTAGTAATAAAATAATAAAATCAATTGTAGGTATTTATTTTACATTGAACAAAACCTAATTTATTGAAGAGACATGTCAATGTTTTTTTTGTGGTGCATCTAAATAAACATGAACGTGGTGATAATTAATTTATTAACGTGTATTTTTATTTTACCTTATGCCTATCTAGCCATCGGGAACTTTTAAAGACTTTAGGTGTACCCAGTGCCTGAGCGATTTATGTGTGGGACGTGGTACCTTCTCGGATTCAATTGTCACTAAGAACCACTTTTTGTATAATCTCTAGTTGAGCTGCATAACTAATAAATGCGTGCACTATTCATTTGAATGAATCGGTTGGACAGGTCCACTCTGTTATGGTGTCTGGCATTGATGCATAAAGACTTCTTAATGTTATGTGTCACTTTATAGTGTTTTGTTAAGGTGCTAGGCAACCATTATTATTGACTGTCTGTATGACTTTGAAAAACGATATAAGACTATTGAGTACGTTTAAATCCGCGAGTGAAATAAATAGATTCTTTAGCTAGAATAGGCCGGTCTACAGCAATTGTAATAATCTAAAAGTGTTGGTGCTCTCGTTCATTAGCTTCTGCAAACCTCTGTATAGGTATTCTTTTGTTTTGAACAATATACATTTATCAGGTTATGGGCAACAGCATCTGATCTTAAAGAGACTAATCATGGATTATTCTACTAAAATAGATATCGGCAAACTCACAGGAAAAGAAAACTGGTCCACATGGAAATATAAGATTTCCATCCTACTTGATGGTACTGAAAAAGCCCTAGAAGTAGTGGAAGGCCGTTTTCCTAAACCTATCCTCGCGGTCGGAGCAGGTGACGCTGACATCGCTAGCTATGATACGATGATGGCCAATTATAAGAAGGCTGAAACTGGCGCTCTACTCATGTTGACGACTAATATGTCTGAGGATACACTCAAAAAAGTCATGAGATTTAAGACTGCTCATGAAGTCTGGTTGGAATTACACAGATTATTTGACGGACAATCGGAAGATAGAGCTTACAATTTAGGTTTGGAGTTCTTTGGACTAAAGCATGATAAGGCGGACGATATTCCAACTCACATGTCAAAACTCAAGAACGTCTGGAACGAATTGAAGGTGGAGGTTGCCAAGATTGACTCCACAGCTAAGCTTCCTGAAATGTTTCTGATCTGTAAGGTCTTAGACACACTGGACGACAGGTTCTTCAACTTCAAGTCAAGCTGGCTGATGCTAAAGCAGTCTGAGAGAACCATTGACAGTCTTACAAGTAATCTGTGCGCATTTGAGAGAGATCTGGTTTGTCAAGTAAGCTCTAAGGAGGAAGCACTAGTGACTACACATAGAGAGCGACAAATCAAGCGCAATAAAGACGAGCAACTGACATGCAACTACTGTTCTGGCAAAGGACACAGAGTACGCAAGTGCAGAAAGTGGATCAGAGATGGGAGGCCACCTAAATCAACTACAAGCACGTCAGGCTCTAGCTCGAAATCCAATCAAGTGCAACACATCTCGCTGATGGTAAACACATGCTTGTCAGGACGAACACAAGATCTTCACAGCTGGTTTGTCGACAATGGAGCAACGACGCACATTGCAGTAAGGAGCGATTTCTTCACGGAATATCATGAATTTGACGCTGATCACACAGTTACGACTGCAGATGGGACCACAATTCCAGCGTTAGGAAAGGGAACCGTAGTGGTAGCATCAAATGTCAATGGCAAGAAGGAAGAAATCAAGCTTAATGATGTGTGGCTAGTACCATCGTTAACGAAGAACTTATTCTCTCCGTTAGCAGCGCAAGATAGAATGCAGAACAGCATTTTTACGGCAACAACTAGAGAATGCAAGCTCGATATTGAAAATATCACAAGAGTTGTTGGCAAGAGAGTTCCTTTTGGAGGACTTTACAAGTTGGATATGAAGACAGTTATTCCTAAAAAGCAGAAAACCATAGAGGTTAATGCTATAACCGGGTCAAATATGCTGCAACTGTACCATGAACGCTTTGCTCACCAGGATAAGAACCATGTCATTCGTGTGGTGAATCGCGAGTTAGGCATGGAGCTGAGTCCTGACAAAATTAAATGTGAGGGCTGCATATATGGAAAGGCTCATAGAAAACCGTTCAGAACTAGGGAAAGAGCATCGGCTTGTGGTGAACTAATTCACGCTGATGTCTGCGGACCCTTTGCAACACCAAGCATATCAAAGTACAAGTACTTCGTCTTATTTAAAGATGACTACTCCGGATATCGCTTTGTCTACTTCATAAGACAGAAGTCAGAGGTTAAGGACAAGCTGATACAGATGCTTCAAGAAGCAAAGAATACAGGTCATGTCGTCAAGACGCTGTTGAGTGACAACGGTGGCGAATTCGAAAATGAAACTGTTCGGAATATTCTAGAGAAGCACGGCATCAAGCAGCGACTCACTATGCCGTACACACCGGAGCAGAATGGATGCTCTGAAAGGGAGAACCGCACACTTGTAGAGGCAGCAAGGTCCATGATGTACTCAGGTGGAGAGCTACCTCAAGTGCTCTGGGCTGAACTTGTGAACTCTGCAGCATATGTTCTAAATCGGACAGGACCATCAAGGGTTGAAGGAAAATCTCCATACGAGTTATGGCTTGGAAGAAAGCCTAGAATCTCACACCTCAGAGTGATTGGAAGCATTTGTTATGCTCACGTGCCTAAACAAAAGCGCAGGAAGATGTGCAAAAAGGCAATTAAAGGAAGACTTATAGGTTACGAGAATGATGACGGTTATCGCGTCTACGACGGAACGCAGACACTGAGATCAAGGGACATAACGTTCGAATCAGACGTCGAGTTCAGGATAACGACAAGCGCCCCCATTATGTCAGAGGGAGCTGAGCTCAGCGATAATGGACGTGTTCTCATTCAAGAAGTACCTGAGTCACTTGTCAAATACCAGGAAAGCGATGAAAATGATCTTGAGGGAGAAAGAGCTGAAAATCAAGTTCATGTTCAAGGTGAAGCAGTTCAAGAAGATATTGAAGTGGATGATTTCGTTGATGCTAGTGATGAGCAAGAGCAACTAATTGTAGCTGAGCCTCGATACAATCTTCGAGACAGGTCGACCATCGCACGACCTAAGAAGTATGAAGACTTCGTATGCTTCGTAGGAACAGAGAACTTTCCTGAGACATACAAACAAGCTGTTGAAAGGGACGATAGTGCCGAATGGCTTAAAGCCATGGCGAACGAGATCAAATCCCTAGGTGACAACAAAGTTTGGACGCTATGCGATTTACCTCCAAACAGAAAGGCGCTACCTTGTAAATGGGTTTTTCGCATCAAACGAAATCCAGACGGTACAATAGACAAATACAAGGCAAGACTGGTAGTCAAAGGATTCAAGCAACGTAAAGGGATAGAATATGATCAGACGTACAGCCCTGTTGCCCGTATGTCTACCATAAGAGCTCTGTTAAGTGTCAGCGCCATGGAGAAATTACATCTGACACAGTTCGATGTATCCACAGCTTTTCTGAATGGGAAGTTGAAAGAGGAGATATACATGCAGCAGCCTGATGGATACTCAGATAAATCTTCAAAAGTCTGCAAACTTCAAAGAAGTCTGTATGGCCTCAAACAAGCACCTCGATGTTGGAACTCATGTTTTGAAGAGATTCTGCTGGATAAAGGATTCATACAGAACGAAGCTGAACCCTGTCTTTTCACGAAGGTAGTGGGAGACAAGAAAATATTGATTACCCTATATGTGGATGATGGACTGGTAGCCTCGACAGATGAAGCTCTAGCGAATCAATTCCTCAAGGAATTAGGAAACACGCTGAAGATCACCACAAAACCAGCATCCTACTATTTGGGATTGGAAATTGATCGATCCGAAGACGGTTCTATTCTGATTTCTCAGCAATCGTACGCTAAGAAGATCCTGGAACGTTTTCAAATGTCAGATTGCAATCCAGTCTCGACGCCCATTGAAAGGACATCTGAAGAAGGGAAAGTTGACGATACCTCTGAAAAGAAATACTTTCCTTATCGTGAGGCTGTAGGAGCACTAGCGTATCTAATGACAGGTACGCGCCCCGACATTGCATACAGTGTCGGAGTAGTTTCAAGGAAATTGGAGAATCCTTCCTGGACTGATTGGCTCAAAGTGAAGAGGATATTCAGATATCTCAAAGGGACTATATCTTTCGGATTAAGATACAAGTCTGGAAAGCACAAAGCCATCATTGAAGGATACAGTGATGCAGATCACGGCGGTGATGAGCTCACAGGACGCTCTACAACCGGAGTTGTTTGCCTGTACGCGGGAGGACCGGTGTCTTGGCTTAGTCAACGGCAAGCATCCGTTGCTATCTCAACCACGGAGGCAGAGATAGTAGCTGCCAGTGAAGGTGCTCGCGAACTAGTTTGGCTACAGAGAGTATTTAGCCAACTTATGACGCTACAAGGCACACCGACGCTCAAAGTGGACAACGAAGCTGCAATACGTCTCGCTCATAATCCCGAATTTCATAAACGGACCAAACATATTCGTTTGAGACATTTTTTTGTGCGCGAGACAGTACAAGAAGGATTGATTGACGTGCAAAAAACAAGTTCTGCAGATCAGTTAGCTGACCTATTGACAAAGGCAGTTCCGAAGCCAAGGCTCCTATTATTGAGAGCAGGATTGGGGCTGCAGTCATCATTACATCAATGAGGGAAAGTGTTATGGTGTCTGGCATTGATGCATAAAGACTTCTTAATGTTATGTGTCACTTTATAGTGTTTTGTTAAGGTGCTAGGCAACCATTATTATTGACTGTCTGTATGACTTTGAAAAACGATATAAGACTATTGAGTACGTTTAAATCCGCGAGTGAAATAAATAGATTCTTTAGCTAGAATAGGCCGGTCTACAGCAATTGTAATAATCTAAAAGTGTTGGTGCTCTCGTTCATTAGCTTCTGCAAACCTCTGTATAGGTATTCTTTTGTTTTGAACAATATACATTTATCACACTCAATCTGTTTGGTTCTTTCCTCAAAAGACTATTTCAGACACCGATCCACATGGTATTCTCATGATCTGACCAAAATTATGTCTGGACTTTAAAAGACTTCTCAGAGTAGTCAGGTAGAAACCGCCGACCTCATCTAGTTGTTAAAATGTGATTGACGTGTAAAAGTGTTTTACAAACCTACTTATGAAATAAATCATTTAGCCACACATTTTTGCTCTTGTATTTCTAAACGCATCAGTAAATATCAAAGTGATTAGTTACGTTTCTTTTGACGTAGTTAATAACAATAATGTAACAATAATTTATATACCTTTTTAATTGAACCGCCAAAAGGTCTTATTTACTATAAATTACCAAGATTTAGAATTCAGTAGCTTCTAAATATTTAAAATTATAATCTATTGTAGTCTTTGATTATAATCTTCAATCAAATTTTATTATGAAAAGTACGTCTTGTCGTCAAAGAAAATTAAACGGAACGTTCCTTTCAAAACGCGACATTTGACGTGCTACACATGTAAATTGAAAAATATTTATTTTATACACGAAAATGTCGGTCGTAAAGAAGAAGAAGCGTGGTTCCATGAAGAACAAGAAGGCGTGGGGAAAATATTCAGATATCCGTGATGTCGAGGAGTTTTTAGAAGATCAGAGATTGGAAGAACGTTTGGGGTAAGTGAGGTTATGTTGACATCATGTGCGTGACATTTTTGTGTTTATTTTCGCAATATCTTGATCTCTATCTACTTTATAATATCTGAATACCGACACACTGTTCAGTGCTTTTAACAAGCAGGCCTAAACCTATTTAAATTAATTAAAACACAAACTTAGAGCACGACGTAGTAAAATTACTTACTAATTTTGTGATGATATCGAGACACGGCTAGTACAGGCAAATTTTATGTATTGTACCTACAAAGTGAATACATTGGTTAATTATTAAAAGTTTTGTATGTCATAAAACAGAGTGTACAAATAAATAACACATTGCTCCACATTTCACAATATTAATTTGAAACTAACCTTTCAGCAAGTTTGACACAAAGCCAGACAGTGAACTGTTCGTGGTAGACACAGCGGGAGACAATGATGAGGTCAAGGTTGAGGATGCAAAGCCACTGTCACGCAAACTACAGAAGAGAGCCAAGCTGAAGGAAGTGCCAAAGTGCTTTGAAGTACTACTGCCTACATCTAAGGTATGTACTTACTGTAAAGCATTTGCCTAAAGAAACAATGTTTGGCAATATTTGACGGTAAACCAATCACTATTCAATATTATGCTCTATAAAAAAAACACCCATAACAGTCTGGTCATTGCGAGAATACATGCCAGACAACTGTCAGTAACAATTCTATTTAGTAATAATGATAAAATTAAGCAAAACATGTAGTTGTTTGTGTGAATGTCTCTCTATGGCTGGACTGGATGTCTTGCCTTATTCTAATGGTGTCATGAATAAGAGTTGATTATCTTGTGTGTGACACAGTTAGTATGTGCCTTTTGCTCATACTATTGTATAAATTCAATCCATTCCCCAATTAATTATATTATATATATATTTTTTTTATGTTACATGCGTTTCCAAACATTTAAACTGACATATACATACAGCCAGTCCCGGAAAAAACTACTTGTAGGTCTACAAATATTTGTTCCGTGCGGGAATCGAACAGGCAACATTCCCGCAGTGCAGCAGTCAACTGCCGTCAAATCCAAATTGTGTAATTATGTTTAAATATGACTAATTCTTATTAATGGAGTAATGGAAGGTGATATTATGAGGCAATTAACAATCATAGCATAACATTAAACAAGTAGTGGTACCATTATATTATCCATTCACACCATTGAATAAAAAGATATAAGGATCATTAAAATCACTGAATTTAATTATCTTTTTCAGGTTCAAGACCCAAATAAAAAACGAAATGTTGTAAATCCAATCGGCTCCAAACCTTCAGCTTTGAGCAAGTTGAGAGAGAAGCGTCTAACACAGAAGGGAGTGTTTGAGAAGAAGCTGGTGGAAGCTAAGAAGAACAGAAAGATGGCTCTAGACAAGAAGAGGAAGGCTAAGCAAGTTAGACAGAACTTTGGACTGGATTTGTGGGGGAAAGATTGTAAGTAAACCTGAGTAGATATTTAAAAACAAGACCTCACTTGTGATTTTGTGATCCTGATCCTCATATTGTTCTATGGAATGGTATACTATTATTGGTATTATATTAAAATTAATTAATGTGTGATGCAGTCTAAAAAAATTGTGTTGAAGAAGCACAATATTGTAATGCTTGTGTAATGTCCCCCTCCTCGTTGCGCGTACCTAAGGCGCCGTACAGCGGTATCGGTCTGGCTATAGATGAATGCTAGCTGCATTGCTGTTATTTGAAGTGTGTTTCAGCACGTGTATTATAAATAACTCAAAAAGTACGCCTTTGTGGGGTTTTTATTTTACTATTTTATCATCCTTCACTATTCACAGGAACAGAGGGGCCATTAAAAACCACACAACTAATCATTCCTGTATACTGACTTAAATGCATATTTTGTCCTGCGCTGTTACATTCATACTCATTACTCATTTTAATCCATCTCTCCTCAGCACTGGAAGCGAAAGGCATACCAGCAACCCTTATAGATGAGTTCATATCAGAAGAAGCACAGCTACACAATGTGCTACCAACACAGAGACTCAGACCTAAGCCTCCCATGGCCAAGTCTGTGATGACCAGGGCTGCTGTGGAGACACCGCATCCAGGAGTCAGTTATAATCCGTCATACCAGGTAAGTTGTTCATTCTTTAAATGTTTCTCGTTAAGAATTTAATCATACCTGTAAAAAAAACATATTCGGTTTTTGATAAGTTCGCAAGTTTGATACCAATTTGTTTGCAATTTGTTTGTTTGGCATGGATCGATTATAAACTATCGTAAAATAATGCGTTAAAATGTAAATGGTTTGTTGTACTTCACAATTTTTCGATAGTTTATCCTTATTTCCTTACTAATATTATAAATGCGAAAGTAACTCTGTCTGTCTGTCGCTATTTGACGCCAAAACTACTGAACCGATTTAAATGAAATTTGGTACGCAGATAGTCTAGAGCCTGACCATAAAAGGGTTGTAAGGGGTTGAAAGGGGGGGATGAAAAGTTCTATGGAAGTATCGTAATTTTTAGAGCTAGAAGCTTGAAACTTATTTTCTAGGCTGTTATTTATTTTATTTATTTATTTATTGAGAAGGCACTTCAACGACTTATTCACTACGACAAACACAAGCAGGAATCACAAACAGTTTAAGGAATTGTGAAATTAGTCACTTACAGAAGTGCACAGCGCTAGCAGAGTAATTAAAAAAACACACAAGATATCGCTAGTTAGATCACTTACATGAAAGTAATAAAATAATATAGTTAAAAAAAGAAATGAGCTATGTTCACAACTGAGATTGGAATACAAAAAACAAAAAATATTCTGACAAACAAGCAATGGAAGTTAATTAGGAGGCGGATCGTGTCGTACTGACGACTCGAGTCTCCGAGCTGGTTAGAAGTTTCGATCGGAATTGTCGTAAAGGGTTAGAGAAGATGTCGATGCTATTGGTTCGTGTGGCAATTTTATTGTAATTTCCCATTAGACGGTTCATGGGTGCGGTGCTACCAAGGTTAGTACGACTTGCAGTGGTGGCAAAGGTAATAGTTTCACGACTAGATCTAATAGCTTTCTGTCGGGGTACAGCTATACTTAATTGCATCAGAAGATCGGGAACATTTAGAAAGCCGTTTACAATTTTATAAAGAAGGATTTGGTCCGTGGCTGTTGTTCGATATAAATAAATATGACATTCAAACTTTGTAAAAGTTTTACCCTCAAGGGTGTAAAATAACAATAGGGGATGAAAGTTTGTATGGAAATATGTTAGGTTTATGTGAATGTTTTATAAGTTTGCGCCAAGAGACAAAGACCCAAAGACACTATTCCACGCGGACGAAGTCGCGGGCACAGCTAGTAAATGATAAATGATTTTATTTCTGTAAGTAGGTTTGTACAAACACTTTTACACGTCAATCATATCTTTAAAACTAGATGAGGTTGGCGTTTCCTATCTGACTAATCTGAGAAGAAAGGCCGAAACAAAAATGTCACAGGATAGATTATAAACTAACGATGATACGATGACATATTACTACATGATGCTGGGTAGTTATGGGTACATGAGTCAATTCAGCTTTTAGGAGTGGCATGTTGCTAAATAACAAGAGCCGCAAGCCTATAATGTTCCCACTGCTGGGACACCGGCCTTTTAGTAAGAGGGAGAGGGCCCAGTGCGGGTTGGTAGATGTCACATATCTTCGAATTTTTGGCTCTAGGACATGCCGGTTTCCTCACGATGTTTTCCTTTACCAACTTTAGTTTTGAGAGCATGAAATAATTTACACAAATTAAAGTGCCTGACTGGGCTCGAACTTACGACCTACAACTCGTAAGTCGCGGGCCACTGACCATTGCACCACCACTGCCGTACCATATTGAACACTCATTATTTAAAAAAAGACACGTTTCTTGCATGGGGACCCCTTCATTTCTAACTTAATTTTTTAAACATTATTTGTGGTTGTATCGGCAATAGAAATACACCCTCTCAAAATTTCAAGTATGTACCTATTACGGTTCATGAGATATAGCTCGCTGATAGACAGATCAGCACGTTTTGGGGAAAGAACCCTAAAAAGTACTACAGCCTCAAACATCCTTTAACTATAGGAACTGATACACTTATCATTCCTTTATTACAGGAGCACCAAGACTTGCTCCAACAAGTGGGCAAACATGAAGAGAAGATGATGAAGAAAGAGGCGCATCTCCACAGGGTTACCACGGGCATGTTCAGAAGAGTCACGCAAGCAGAGAAAGAGGTATGTTGTTTGTACATAATATACATGCGAACTGACCACAAGTTCATTTAATAAAAACTAACAAATTAAACTAAAACAATTATATAACTTACTACATAACACACAAACACGAATACAATTACACACTCCCTCACACCCCCTCGCACACACACACACACCCCCACACATTCACATAAAATGTTTAGTTACCACCTAGGTTCACACATAGACATTATGGAATGCAAAATAAACTATTTATTGAGTATTGAGTACATTTTCAACAAGCTATAATAATTTTTGTTTTTGCAAATTTACTGTTCCAATTGATCAGCAGTAAGATTATGCGTATAATAATCCTGTAACAAAAGCATAAAATTAAAAATGGTGTTCATGTAAAATTAAATGTTACATTTTATTACTTACTAAAACTAGGATTGCATGAAAATTATTTAGATTTTTTTTTTTACATTTAGGCAGAGTAACTATTTTAATAACAATTAATACCCAACATTAGTAATTTTATCATAATATCGGTGAAATTGGTACTTAACAGAAAATAAAATCTATAGTTTACCGATGGGGTTTAATAGTTCAATTAAATACCTATTTTGAAAGGAGTTGCACCATGTGATCTTTTTTATTGTAATTGCATTGCTAGAGTTTATCGTGGAAGTAACTTTTGGTCATTTGTAACTTTATCCTTTTCTATTTGAATACGACCAGAACCAACCACCAAACCTTCTTGCTCTCACTTCTATAAATCATATGATTATCTCTACAGAACCAATGGCGCGAAGAGATGAGCTCTGGCCTCCCCCAGCCGCACAACCCAGCCGAGGACCCGGACACAGACACGGACAACGAGTACAAGTCTGTGAACCCTCCGGTGAAGAACAAGAAGAAAGACCACAAGACTCGGAGGAAGCAGAAAGAGAGGCTTGTTGAGAAGGAACGGTTGAAGCGATTGAAGGTTGATAAGCAGAAGATTACTGATCTTTATAAGTGAGTAGACTATTATTTAATCATTATTATTATTATAATACCACCCTATTACTGTCCCACTGCAAGGCAAAGACCTCTTCTTATACAGAGAAGGCACGAGCTTTGATCACCATGCTTGCTCAAGACGGGTTGGCGATCTCAGACTTATATTAATGACTAGCTGCACCCCGCGGTTTCACTCGCTTAAGTCTGGATGCCGTGGGAATATAGTGATAAAAAGTACCCTAGGTCCTAATCCGGGTCTACCTAGTGCCGAATTTCATCCAAATCCGTTCAGCGGTGTAAGAGTGAAAGCGTAACAAAGAAATGTTCTCTTTATAATGTTAGTGTATGTAAGTAATATTAGTTTAGACAAGTCCAGCACCCTAACTGCGTAACACGTGATTAATCATAATTTTGACAGTTCAACAATATTCGTTGCGGTATTTACATTGTTGAGCAGACACATTTTTCGAACATATGAAGCAATGATTTAGCCATCTGTTTCAAAACGAAACAGATTATGATTAATCGTGAGTTACGCAATTAGGGTGCTGGTTTTCTCACGATGTCATTCCTTCACTGATGTTAGAATGTCCAAGAAGAACTTAGAAAGTAGATATGAATTGAAAAATTTACATAATGTCGCCCATCATTATCTGCCTAGCCTTTTCCAAATTACGTTGGGGTCAGCATCCAGTCTAACCGGATGCAGCTGAATACCAGTATTTTACATGGAAAGACTGCCTATCTGACCTCCATAACCCAGTTACTGGGTAATACGATACCCCTTGGTAAGACTGGTTGTCAGAGTTTCGGGCTTCTCACGACATGGTGATCATTAAGCAGTCGACATCTTAACATTTTCTTTAAATGGTTTTAAACTGAAAACAGCTGGCGTTCTGTAATTTTTGCGTATCCCCATGGGAAAAAGGTATGATTTTTTATGTATTTATATTATATATGATATCTCATTACCGCTCTATCATTATTTATAAACTACTTTCAGACTGCGCAAACTCCAGTCCACAATTAAGACCCGCGAGCAGAAGCAATCAGAAGAGCGCACAAAGCGAGCAGAGAAGCGCGCAACCACTGAAGCGACCGCGCTGCCCACACTCAACGCGCACAAGACGCCTGCTAGGGAACCAGACTTTGTGGACCCCAAGCAACTGTCCGGAGATCTCAGGAATATTCAGTCTACTAGTAAGCAACATGTCCTATAACTAATCTTATTTTAAAGAGCACAGAGTGTAATCTCGCATGTATGTTCTGGTAAGGCATATTCACAAGGTATATATTCATAACAAGTTACTAATCTAATTATGACAAACAAATGATAGTTATACAACATGTAACATAATTAATGCAAGACCTCATACACCCTGATTCGAATATTGAGTTAAAAGTTTTAACCTTACTGTTATTATTAGGAAAAACGTGTGACGATGATGTGATGTATGTCACATCTCATCAGGTACTCGTCACATAGATGTTTGTGAAATAATAAGATTAAGAGAATAAGTATGTTGGTGACACTGTGGACAGTCTTTAAGCAAATGGATAGCTTACTTGTTCGTTCATTGCGATGGTAACCAGTACAAATTAAGTGCATCGTGGAGTCAGCCTAAACTAAACGTTATGAAACTAAAAATAAACTCCATTTTCCAGCAAACCCCCTCCGTGACCGCTTCGAGTCTCTCCAACGTCGCGGCGCCCTCGCAGCCTCCAAACTAATGATGAAGAAGAAGAGAAAACTCAAGAGCTACTTCAAAGCAGGCCACAAAGTCACAGAGAAAGATATCGACAAATACGTCACCAGGAATGTAGGTAAAAAGTGATCTTATTGTCTGTGGTGTAAGGTTGGGTTTGCCATGTATGATAAGGAGAGTAAAATGTATGTAATGTGCTTTTAGTACGTTATTAAAGAGTTATTTAAACAGTTTTGGTTGTTTCATTTATTTAATTATACCTGTTTACTGATTAGCAGTAGTAGTAGTTGCTTGGTAAAAAAGTTTTAAAGTACCTACTTTAGTATATTATATTTATAATTTTTGAAGAGAAAACTTATAAAGGCGCTTTTTGCGCTTGTTTTGAACAGTGAACGAAACTGAACCATCACGCTCGGGGCGGTGACGTTGAATCGTGAATACTCGACGTTGATATTGAATCGGTTGGTGATGTTGAATGGCATACACTAAGCGCTGAATTGCGTATTTATAAGCTGGTCCAGTCGTAAGTTTTCACTTCTATCGTATAAGCACACACCACCTTTTTTAACAAGGTTTTGTTCCAGAAGTTGAAATTCACGAGACGGTTTTACGATAAAGATGATCGTAATCTCACCTTTCAAAATGATTGCAGAGGGTTTTAAAATAAAAATTCCAAAATATTTTTTATACAAAAATTTACTAAAAAAAATATCTAACATATAATACATCTAGAAATAGTCCACTTACGAATATATTACAGAGAAATTGTGGCAGTGTAACGAATATAAAAACTAAAGTAAACATAGCTATGTAGGGTAACTCAGTATTTAAATCTAGGATGTTTCCTAAAAATAGGAAAATTAAACATTACATTGCTTATAAATAGAATACTATGCGTTAGTTTAGTCTATGTAGTCAAATTTTTTCAATAACAAAACGTAATAAGTTAACTAGTTTACAAACTAGGGTGGCTGTGTTGAGCGATATGCACATACTATTATGTAGAACATTGTTTGTTTGCCATCTATACAAATACTAAAACGAGGTAAAATTTGTGAGTTTTTCTATAGGGAGTAATCTTCGGGACTACTGATCCGATTTGGAAAATTCTTTCATTAATGGAAAGCTACAGTATTGCCGAGTGTCATATGATATGTTTTAAGGTAGGTTATAGTTGACTTCCACGCGGACGGAGTTGCTCTAACATCATGAGTCTACTTATAAGCTTTTAGCCATCTCAACCTATTATTTTTACGAATTAAAAGTGTGTTAAAATGCGTTGTGATTTTAGAATCACACAATACATTCTGCTTTGCAAAAACAAACTTTATTTAGGATGTTTTTTGTTATCTAATTAATCTATGGGCGTTACAAATATTTTAAAATTTCTGTAGACCTAATAATTTTCTTCATCAATCAGGAATCAAAAACCCCTATCTTTTAGTTTTCAAATTGTTAATGATTCTGATAATAATTAGATTTCAATTACAAAACACACATTTTCACGAAATATTGTCCTGATTATTTTAAAACACTTTGCTAGTGAATTTTATGTAAATTTCAGTGCTATAAAATTACATTCACAATAATTAAATTTTCATCGTATTATGTGCATATTGCCCCTAACAGCCTGTTTAGAATCATCATAATTTTCATACACCTGAAAATACTGATGCTCTCATAATTATGTCGGTTGAAAACTAATAAATTCTATCTACATAATCACATTTACACGTTTATATTTAGGGTTTGAAATTGTTTATATTGTTACGTTCTGTTTGTAACTTTCTCTTGTAAAGTATTAATTTGTTCAAACTTTTATTTACATAGTTATGTCGGAAATAATTCCATTTGCCACTATCGTCAGTCAATCTTTTGGTAGTATTATTTGCTGCCAATTTCTGATTTCCTTTAAAAGCTATCTAGCTCCAGCTCGATTTGTCAAGCACAGGAATTCCTTTATCCATGTTGATAATTATGTCAGGTTTCTCTCCTGTCTGTCTTTAAATAATTTGCAAATCTTCTACTTACTCTTTACCTAAATAATAAATTGTTGTTGACTGTATCCACTATATTAAAATGTGTCATCATACCACACAATTACGCTTTGGATTTACAAGATAAGTTACAAATCAGAACGCCCATTTATCTAAAAACATCAAATTCTATCTAGAAAATAAAAAATGTCGCACTGGACTCAACCCTAAATATAAAAACAATCCCTACGTTTCTAGAACATTCTCAACCCCACCTCGCCGCGATAGAATACAGCGACCTTAATAATTCTAAGGCCCTGGTATCGGACGTGGCTTTGCCATCACCGGACGGTGAAACCCTAGCTTCAGCTATAGGAGTATCTATAAAAGGTAATTTAGTAGTGGTTTTTGGTTCAACCGGAGTTGTTCTGACGTGGAATTTTTTCACACCTCTTCGGCTGGCAGTGTTGCTACTGGTTCTAAGTGGACTGAAAGTTGTAGCTGACGTTTCTAGATCTTCAGTTGTTTTTACACTTTCTGTTGTTGTTGTAGTAGTTGTGCTGCTGATTTGTGCTGCATTTGATAGGGAATTGATTGCGCTAGGATCAAAGTTCAGGCTTTTACCCCTTCGGTCTCCTCTTGTCCTTTCTATTCTGTCTGTTCTTCTGTTTACATTTCTGTCAGCCTCTATGGTTGTTAGTTCAGCTACCTCTTCTTCTTTTGCGATATCTTCCATATCTTTTTGAGAGACCGCCATCAAAGCTTCAAGTAAAGCTTTCTTTGACGCCTCAGCGGTAGTGTTATGATCATCATCGCACGTCTGTATCAGCAGCAATATCAATCGCTTCACCGTCTTTGATTTCGTTTTCTTCATGACATTCATGAGTTTCTCTGCAGTAGTGATGTTCATGATTTCTTTCGCTTTTTCCACTACTGTGTCGGTTATTGTTGTTAGATCTTGAGCGGGTTCAGTTGAAGAATCTCTTAGTAACCTTCCTTGTCTTTCGAAATCTTTTGTCTCATGTGTGGTTACTTCGAAAGCGACGGTAGGTGAAACTGTTTGTTCTGTTGCTACGTACTCTGTGGGAGTAGTAGCTGTGTTAGGAATGTACGTATTTTCTGACAAGCCTTGATTCTGATCTGGCGCAGTTGGACTCAAGCCATCGTTGAGCGTGATAGGGTCTATCACAGTACTCTGCCAGTTTCCGTAAGTGCTCGACCAAGCGAATTGGTTCGTGGTCTTCTCGCTATCGGGAGATGTGAATACCGAATCGAGAACCGCCGGCGTGGTAGTTAGTATTTCTGTCTCTGTCACTCTTGCAGTTGTAGTTGGCTGCGTTGTAGTTTGTACAGTTGTAAGGTCTTCATCAGGTACTGTAGGAGCTTCAAGGTCTTCAGCGGGTTTCTTGATTGGTTCTGCATCAAAGGTTATCTGTTTTCCGTGACGAACGCTGTTGCCTTGTGGCGCAGCAAACGATTGACTGTGAGCTCTTTGCAATTCTTCCTCATTCTCCAATTCAACACTTTCCGTCTCAGTGAAATAGACTGACGTTGTGGAAGGAATTGCTGTTGTCGTCCTAATCTTCTTACTTTCAAAGTCGCTGACGGATGTTGACACAGATGGGTCAATACCCCAAGCAGTTGGCAAGTTTGTTGCTTCAACATACTCACTCAAAGGTTTACCTTCAGTAGACACTGCATTTGTTCCGTAAGGAGAATCATTCAGAGTTAAAGCATTGTTCTGGAATCCGCCATATTTGTGGATCGAGTAATCGCTTTCTGTCGTAGTTGTGGCTTCATTGTTAATGCTTGAGAGTGTATTGATATTTACTGCGACAGTGTTGGTATATGAAGGTGTGGTAGCAGCGGGTGTAGAAGGTGATGTGTATGAGGCCGATATCCTTCCGCAGCATCTGAATGGATTTCTTGCAGTAGTGGAAAGTGAACTGTATGCAGCTGATGATGAATATTCTGACACTGGTCTCGGAGTAGTAGTTGTTTCTTCAGTTACCGGGTAAATTGTCGGTAAGCCCAAAGCCTTCGGTTCTCGTACATTATTTGATAGGAGTGGAACTGATTTATGATCATCAGAGAATCCTAAGATTTCATCGTCTTCTTCGTTGACTGTTGTTGTTGGTTCCGTGTTAATCGATTCTTCAGTCGTTGTTAACAAATCGCCGAATGATGGGTGGGTGGGTCTGATGTCTGATAGAACTTTCCTGAATTGCACTGGATCTTGGAGGTACGCAGAAAGAGCATGTGTAAATACTTGAGCTAACTCCCTGATTTGTGGAGAAGTAGCAATGGGATTTTGGCTTTGCTGAACAGACAAATCCTCAGCTAATTCGTTGTAGGTCCCATTAGGATCTTCCCTTATTTCTTCCAATAACTCCGCATTGGTCATTTGGTGTCCAAAGAGGTTGCTGTATTTGTTTATAGTTTGACGGCTGAATAGTGCTGGGAGTACTTCCTCCATAGCCTCGTAATCATCGAAGGTAGGTGTGACTGTCTCATTTTCTTCAGGAGTCTGGGTGGTCGATAAATTATCTAAAGCTGTCGCGTAGTAGATCGCCAAGCTATGTAATGTTTTGGGAGTTAGTGATGGTGGGACTACTAATCCTGGCCTATTGGGCTGATCTCCAAAATATCTGTCAGTCATAGTTGTTGGTACAGTAGGTTCCGTGGGCCCTGTAGGTCCGAATCTATCCAAGTTTAGCTTCCTCATGAGTCTTTCGCGACGTTCTTGGTAGGAAGGCTCTGTGGTCGCCTGGTTGGCTTGATTAGTGCTTGAGTATACGTTATATCTGTCTGATGATGCGGTCTGGGTAAAAACATCAGCTCTTGTCGTGTGAGGGATTTTAGTAGCCGATTCAAAACTATCCTTCGTGTCAATAGTAATTCTCTTTTGTTTTTCGACAAAGTCGCTTCTGGCTGTTACTTGAGGCACTTTCTCAGTACTAGTAGTAGTAGTGGTCGTTGTTGTAGTCTTGTTCTTCTCCTTTTGAAGGAATCCTTTCAATAAAGAAACTCCAGGTCTGGTATAAGGTTCTTGCTTTTCAATTATTGTGGAATAACTCTTGGTGTATGGCACCAATGTTGGCCGTTTGGTTGTTGGCTCGGGAGTCGATGGAGGCGAATGTTTGTCACGAATATCGTATAGGGTCGTCAAGTTGGGATTGTTCTTTGCTTTAGGTTTAACAGGAACATTTGGTGTGTAAACCGGGTACGGTCTGTAGGCCTTGTTATGGAAATCTTGGAGGTACTGCCGGTTATTGTTGTTTGCAAAAGCTGCAGTTTCCGCTGCGACCTGCATCTCCCTGAAACTATAGTCCGGAGTATTTCTGTGTACAGGAGATTCCGTGAAAGTAGGTTGTGTGGACCTCGCAGGCACGTTACCGAAGTTCGTCGAAATCAGTTGGACCAAATTTTTCCTTCGTTGTTCAAAGGCAGTTGTGGCGGCAGTTCTTTGTGTAGGGTTAAAGTTGTCAGTAAACAAGGCTTGGTACGTCTTCACAGTAGCTTTAGGGATCTCGGTCTGTCTCTGTCTGCTTCTGAGCAGTCGTTCAGTTGTGCTGGGCACATTGACTGGCGTGCGTCTGGACTCTGCCCGGATGTTGGTGTCAGCGCCGATTTGTTGAAGGTCCTGGTTCTTGCTGAGGCTTTGTGTGACCTTCTGGCTCTTCTTCTGTTCGTTGGAGTAGTACTCGGCGCTGGACTCGTAGAGGGCGGGGGCAGAGGCGCAGTCCACCTTGAACCACCAGTCACATATGAGGTGCGACTGGCTGAAGATGGTGCCGTTCGGACAAAGGAACGAGATCTTGCGGGATGTGTCGCATATGTGGAATACCTGGAATGTTGAAATTGGCGTAAGTTTCAAGAGTCAACTAAAGCATATTAAAAGGTTTTGAAGAATATTGATACTTTTGTGTAGTGTGCTTTAAATTTCAAAAGTATCTCGTTAAGTAACGTCGAGTTTTTGGCAAGCCAAAGTTGGTCATATTTTTGAAAGCGTTAGCCCAAAATTATGGGCACATGTGTATCCCTATGAAAACCACCCTGCAATTACTAAGATGATTATGCCAATTGCTTTGGATGCCCTTTTAGCAGTCCATGTTTCGATGCTGAAATGATTATTGAGCACTATACCTGGCAATCGGTCTCCAAGTCGGCGTAGTATCCGGTGGGCACGTTCTTACAGTTGAAGCCTGTGGGCGGAATGTTGGGGTACGCCGGGAAGTCCACACCAGACCTGCCAATCACACCTGGAAACGAAGGCATTTAATATTAGAAGTGTTCGTAACTTCACGAAAGGTAATGCGGTATGGTAATGGTAAGTGGCGAAAAACCTATAACGCAAATGTTTTCTCGAAAAAGATAAATTCTAATTTAATTTTAATTTGGTAGCTGAGGGGGGGAGGGGCGTTCATTTCCCAGTTCGGGAAAAGTGTTATTCGGTTTTTCCATTTAAATATATATTAGTTACAGCCCGGAGTTTGGAAGTTGGGCGATATGGACGGCGAATGGCGGCGGTTGTTACCCCCGTAACTTGATCTTTTTCAGGTCGTGCCGGATTGGCGTTCGATCGGACTATGAGTATGAGAGAGAGAGAGAGTGCACCTGTGTCTGCGCACAAACTTGTGCACTATAATATCTCCCGCACCGGAGGCTAGTCTCCGCTGAGATTGGCTCCTATGGGCGGCATTTGGCCTGAAGAACATTACCTTGATACTCGACGACGTCCTCAGGCTGGTTGTCCGGAGGTATGAGCCTCTTCACCAGTGCCTTGCCTTCCGTATAGTGCTCAAATCCGGCTGCTCCCATAGCCTGGGCTATCTCCTGTAGACTCTCCACGCTTGGCGCGGGGGCGTATAGCTCGGAGTCCTGAAAAAGAAAAAAAAGGTGATCAAAATGTGGTGAATAAAACCTATCAAGTTTTCGCATGATGTGAAATGCCCCATTATCTTGAAATCTGAGGGAAAAGTATAATGTTTGCATTAAGTGTGGTTTAAATCGAAAGAGGATATAATTGCGGTCATCCAACGTCCCTAACTTGAACGGTAAAGGTGCTTGCTTCGGTCATTTATTATAAGAAAAGTAATGGGTCAAGGAATTAGGAAAGTAGTTAAAAAGTGTGATAATAGTTACCTGTCGCCGTTGCGCTGTCCGGCGAGCTCCATCACAAGCGCCTGGAAAACAAAATAAAATATTGTCATTAACAAAATATTATATACTTAAACTTTGGCCACCTCATTTCATACTCGACAGTAGCAGCAGCAGTACTATAAAGCTCATTCGATATTGCCTAATACGAAACAGCTCATGTTTTTCAACATCAGACGAGTTTCCCATATTCTGTTAACTTCAAAAAGACGTTCAAAAATTTAAGACTTGTTTGAAAATTACTTTTGATTTTGATTTGTCTCAATCCGTCAAAATTACCTCTAATTTACCATCATTTTCGAAATGGATTTTCAGTGCGTTTTTAATTACGGGAATTGGTGTTCAGGGTTTACAAGTCCACGAAAAACTGCTACAATACCATCTTTCAATCGATAACCTAGCAGTCAATTTCTTCTGAACTTCAACACGTCTTTCACCATTTAACATTACATTATCTAACGCGCCATTTTTACATCCGGCAGACAAGACCTCACATTGTCATGGCCAGACTAATACATATAAATCCCACCTCCTCACAATAATACTATTAACTCAGTAATCGGCATAAACGATTACAACGAGATAACCGCACGTCATAGCAACAGATTGATATTAAAAGCGTCCTTATTTCGTAGGATTAAGGGCGTTTTTCAGTTGAAATGGTACCACTGATGTGTAGTTGGATTTACAAGTGTATGAATAATGGGGATATAGACAATGGGACCTGCTTTCTAATGTAAGTCGTGGTCGCTATGCGGGGATCCCGCAGTGATTCACGATTCACGGTATCCGATTAGGTTGTGGACTTAAGAATGGTAGCATGGCGGTTTGGCGATATAACTAGCTGCCTATATACACGTAGAACAGATATTGGGATTGTTTGAAAAAAGAAGCAAAAAGTAGGTAGTAAGTAATCATTAATAATTATATTATTATTAATAAGTATGTATATTGTTTGGTAATGGGTCCGTTGGAGTATATTTTAGGTTGTTTTTAGTGGGCCATCTACAAGTAATGGAACTCATTCATAATGTATGACCAATGACCATGGAGTTATAGCAAAATGAATATGTTGCTCACTGGTCAATTAATAAGGGCCGAATGATCATGTCTAGAATACAACGTTGCTGTTGTCGACTTGAAAAAAGTATTTTATTAAGTCGCATTTAAACGATGCTAGTTTCTTGTCAAGTCTGTGCCATACTATGAAATTGAAGCAACAAATAAGCCAGCCAGCGGTTGCTTTAACATATAGTATGCAAACTACAATTAAGTAGCTTATAAAATTAATGCGAACCTCACATTTAACATATCCGTAGTTTCATTTTCACCTCACTATAACCGCATCCTAACATCGCGTAGTGCACTAACTAGAGAGTGAAAGTATCGATGTGATCGATGACTCGCAGAACACGTGAATAGAGATGTACCGCTTATCGATATGTAACACAATAGTGGTGCTCGTAATAGTGGGCGTTCGTTTGTTTTAGATTCATAGTTGTTAAAGATTGAAGAAAGCTTTTTATAACTGGGAACTGTCTTAGATGTTGAAATCACATGAAGAGGATTGACATTGGTAAGCTGTTAAGACGAAGAAAAGGCTGTCATTAAGTTAGCTGTTGATTATGACAGTGACATAAAAGCCTTACGCCTGTAATTCTTGAAGTAATAGGTAGAACTGTTTGTTACTCCCACGCTAATCGCTATAGGTACTTCGGGTTAGATTAGAATGTAATATTCACGATGTTTTCATTACTGTTCTATTTAAACTAAAACTAAAAGAAAACCGAACTCGTAAACATGGAGCTATGTTTATTACTTTCATAATGTGTTTTATCACGATATTAGATGAGGTCACAAGTAAAAAATTCGAATCAAATAAAAACTACTCTGAAGCTGACACCTTAGGCCTTTAATGCTTCAAACTCAAACTCAAAGCATTTATTTCAAATAAACCAATTACAGGCACTTTTGAATTGTCAAGGTCGGTGAGATAGAAAGATGAAGCTAGTTGCCCATTCCAAAGCGTAGGTACCTATGGAGAAGAACGGGCAAGAAACTCCATGGACACTCTTTTAAAATCATGTTTTTTTACAATCAGTTGGTTACATAATTATGTTGCAATTATCAATGTGAGAACAATGTAAAAAGACGTGCACATTATAAGCGTCCGTAATTAAAACAAAACAAAAATAAAATAACAATTTAGAAATTAAAATAAGCCGTGGGAGCTAAGAGATGACCAGTCCCGACTGGCGGCGCCCGTTCACGAACATGACGTATGGATCAGCACCATTCAGCTCAACCATTTTGAAGGGAACTTAATGATCCAACACACACGCCACCACCAGCGAGACATTTGAGTGAGCATGACATACTCTCAGCTGCCAGGGCACATTCAAGTCAATGAAAGACGTACCCTGTAAATGTTAGCTATATAGTAAGGACATAGTGCTCACACATATGCTATGCAATTATACAATACTAAAAGTTTGAATTTATACAATGCAAATGTATCTAGTTTTACAGTCTTCAGCAGCTCCAACAATGTTTACAAATGCTATTCAATTTAGTTTAAGGTACCTTGTGGAGCAGGACAAGCAACGTTTAGCCAAGCATTTTTGTCAGCGATATAATCTCCCAACTTATAATAAGCATGGCTGCATAGTGTGCGTTTTATACAAGATTTAAATTTCGTTTCATTCAGTTGGAGTATGTGGGGAGGTATTTTATTGTAACATTTTATTCTCTCTGTGAAAAGTAGCATTTGCCTGGGCAAATGCTGGCAGTGGGACCATAAAAGGCTGGTATTATTCAGGTAGGTTTCCTATACCTACTTATCGTCTTAGGCTAACCCTTAGATGATAGGTGTTACATGACCCCTGCAGTTGGGGTCACAACAGGTACCCGTACCGTTTATGATGCTGGTTTATCAATGCCTCTATTATGTCCTTACCTGTCGCCATAGCAAGCACCTATGCGATCGTTACGTACCTTATACTTAGGGTTGACATAGCATAGTCAGCCTATAATGTTCCCCTCCGTGGACCCAGTGCAAATTGGATGTCACATGTCTTAGTTTTTTGTTGATAAAGGACATGCCATTTTCCTCACAATGTTTTCCTACACTTTTTTAAGAGCAGTAGTGATGAAATTAATACACAAAGTGCCTGCTTGGTATAGAACGTACAACCTATTCGGAAGTAAGGGCTGTTATCACCACTGGCACTGCGCCTTAAGGGGAGCCTAGTCGCGGGCTCGAACTCACTGGTGGGCCTAGCTAAAAATCACGAAGTCTCACCAGGCTTCGTGTCCGACAGAGATAGTATCAGTGATGAGCAGTTAGACGCTATTCTACACGGACAACGTTATTGAGTGAGGTGCAGGATCATTTATAGTAAAAAAATCGCGAAAAAATTAAGAAAAACCTTTGGAAGATCGGGTTTTATGAAAAAGCCAATGCATAAATCAATGACCAATAAAGTTTATTGAACTTTTCGATAATTGAACTTTGTCGGTACCGACTTGGTTTTGGAGATTTTACACTTCTTTTGTTACTTAAACACGCCCAAAGTTAAGTAAAATTAGCAAGAAAAACGAATCTTTGTTTGCTCCTAACTTTTTAATGGGTTTTTATTTTAGTATTCTGTTTCCGTATAGACAATATTAATAATAAGAAAAAAACGATATCATATTTTACTTTGGACGTGCCATGTCAGACAGTGGAGTAAAACACTCCCAAAGTTTGTATGCAAAAAATGTGGACTAGGTTCACCTTAAGGTTGACAAACGGCTGGCGTTCCACGTTTACAGTGCTTTTAAATCTAATCTAATAATCTTTTACTCTAAAACTTAGTAGTCAGAAGTTTTTTGGCCTAACTAGTCAGGCTCTCGTTGTTTTAATTCTGGCAACCTTACTAGTTTCAAATAGTGCTTTCACTGCTGAATATATGATAGTAAAACCTATTATTTCGGAAAGGTTAAAGGAAGGTGTGTTTTAGCACCCTCACTTAGTATAAGACCATATAAGGTAGTTAATAGCTTTGCCTACAGCTATGTCCGTTTCTTTTAGTAAGTCATGTCGACTATACTTTCCTCACGAGTTACTTAGACGTGAAATGCGTACCTATAGGTACTATGGTGTTGAGGATTATCCAGTCAACAAGGTTGTTAGCGAAACTAGGTAGATATTCCAGGGTGTGCCGAAGTATGAATTATTTTAAAACTTGATAATCGTTTCGAAAATGTCCAAAAATATCTTCTGTGTGGTTGTCGGGGGGAAAACTTCAAAAGCGGCCCAGGCTTTGGAAGTAAGAACCCTTCTTACCTCACTAACAGCACCCTGGTAATCACCATCAGCATATGGAAGGGGTACCGTCAATCAATCTGCCTGCCTAGCCGTTTTAAAATTGTGTTGAGGTCGGCCTCCAGTCTAACCAGACGCAGCTGAATACCAGTATTTTATATAGAGCGACTGCCTATCTGACCACAGCCAAGTTACTGGGTAACACGATACCTCTTGGGTTTCAGACTTTTGTGCACCGTATACTCTTGAAAAAGACCACCCGGATCCGGATCCCCCTGTTAGGGCACATCCCTGGAGATACTGTAAAGGGGTCTTCCTGTGTGCTACCCAATATGATAAGTAGATACTCGTAACAAACCACTGAGATTGAAATAAAGCGATCTACTTTAAAGTGACTTTACTATGCAATATGTTATGGACTGTAATGATGACTGTGGTTGAATGAAAGGTAAGAGGTATGAAAAAGTTACAATTATTAAGACGTTCTAACAAAAGTTCGTGAAACCTAGATAAAGTTATTTTGACTTTCACTCGACATAACTGAAATAATAAGGAAGGTACCTGTCCACATATATTCTGAACATTCATTCTATCTAAGAAGCTCCAATCGGAACTGTGATAGATCCATTTTATTTTATTTGGGTTTTATTGCGAATTTTCCCGGACAAATACAGCGAACGACATAACGATCTTGGTACGTAAAGCTACGGAAATTAAATGTTAAGCAAATTGACTAAATAGTGCGAATATTGAAAATTCAAACCACAACTGTCATTCACGGTAAATTTACGTAGGGTATCAGTTTCCTTAACAATTAACCCCTTTATTTATAAACGTTGCTTAAAGTTAAGTAATGATGAGCGACTGTTTAACCTTACATTTTTGACGCTTAAACATATCTTCACTTTTATCAACGTTTATAAATTTTGGCATTACCGAATGTTTGGGAAACAGTTTAATTTTATTAAGTTGCATTAAAAAGCCCAATTAAATTAGCTATGAATCATTAAACCGATTGCTTGAAACACTCCACATAGTATAATGATGTGCCGACAGTCCGATACAGATAACCGCACGATTTATGACCACTTGCGCAAGCGCAGGCTTTCGCTAGGTCGATTTTAGGAGGTGTTCACATAGATGTAAGTGAAGGCCGGAAGTTATTGGGACGGTTTTTTTAATGTTTTCATGTTCCAATCATTCTAATTGGCTGTTGCAGATCTTGATTCTTGACACAATTTGATTTTTAGATTTTTCTAGAACAATGATTTTTCGGTCGGTACGTGGATGGGTGACCAACCACTACATATCGAGACCCCTCCGTGCCTCGTAAAGTACGTTAAGCCTTTGGTCCCGGCTGTCATTAGACAGTAGTTACGGGTAGCTAGTCAGAAGCCCAAAAATGTCTGACACCCAGTCTTACCAAAAGGTAGCATGTTACTTAGGTAGTTACTGGGTTGTGAAAGTCCGATAGGCTTCATGTAAAATACTGATAATCAGCTGCATCCGGTAAGACTGGAAGCCGACCCCAACATAGTGGTCAACATGGTTGGGAAATGGCTAGGCAGACTGTTTTTATGTAAGGTACATTCTAATGCTGGCGACGAAATATTTTTTCATTTCAGGCGCAAGTCTAAACAATGCCTTACAATCAAGTCGTGAGAAGAAGCGTCGATCTGATCGACTAATACAATTAAAGCCTTCAGCAGTACATCGATTGTTCAAATACTTATCGTGCACCTTTTATATTTATTGCTACAGGCTCCAGGTTATAAACCTTGAACCCAGGTTTAAACCTTAGCGATTATCGTCTTGAGTGTGTGTAGCTAATGTTTTTAGGATGATTCTTTAATATAAGTATGTTGTGTGAACGTCCTAACATTTGGAATAAATTGTAATAATATCAGGCTGTAAATTGTGTCATTGCAATGCAAAGATCTATAATCACACAGAAAAAGAGCCCGCATAGATCATTGCGTGTTTGCGATTTCGGACAATTTAATCGAGGTTAAATCTCGATGTTCCATCATCTATATATTATGTATTCTATTTTACTTTTATCGACTTACTGAATCATGATGTTACCGTTTACCTGCATGATTTATTTGTATATCTCATAATGTTAAGTGAACTATTTTTTATTCTTTATGAGAATAAATTCTTTCAACTGATTTTAAGTGCTTCAACGGGGTTCAGACTTTCGCCAGCTCGTCACCCAAGCGTTTGTGCTCATCATCATCATCATACAGCGATCCACTGCTGGACATAAGCGTCTCCAATTGCCCGCTACTCAGCTAGATTCTCGGCAACTCTCATCAGTCACTCTGCGTAGACCGTCGCTCCACCTAGCTTGAGGGCGTTCTACATTACGTTTGCCGATGCGCAGTCTCCACTCAAGAACACGTCTACCCAAACGGTAATTAATTCTACTGCTAATATGGCCGGCCCATTGCCACTTCAGTTTGCTTATTAGCGTTTGAGCTACTGCCCCGTAATTGCTATTTTGATAAACTTATTCAAACAAGGAAGGACAATTTTGTACATAAAAATGGGCCACTAGACCCCATTGAGGTCAAAGGTGACTCAACTTCGATATCTACCTAACTTTAAGCACAGATAGGTTTCAGCAAGTTTACGACGTTCCTACTCACTTCCTAGACTTCCTAGAGATATGCGACACAGACAGACAGACGCTCGGTTACATCGCGGTCGGCCATAACTTGACAATACCGCAGACCGCACGCCTAAATGTCACAGTTCCTATATTACTGGAGATAGTGCTTTATGTAGGGTTGGCACACGATAAATATTATGAAAAAGTTAACATTAGGTACACTGAAATAATAAACAATCGAAGGGCTTATCCATCGCTTTCCGTTAGACGAGGTCGCGACCAAGATCCAGAAAACAACAAGAAACCGTCTAAAAGTTGTTTGTGAAGATCGAGATTGGTCATTACTAGATTAATTTTACATTCAACAATTATAGTTAGTAAAAACATCATATTTGAGGTCCCGTTTCAACTATTTTGGTCATTCCATAGAACGATTTTAGCTGTTTACTGATATTTATAAACGCGTCATTGCCTTTTGACTAATGCAACAAGCAGTGATGAGATGCTATTATAGTTATTTATATAAAAGCCTGTGTTGCCCCACTGCAGGGTAAAGCCTTTCTTGCTTCTTTCCAAATCCCGGTCTACTGCGATTGCGGACCATTTATAATTGATCAAAATCAAAATATTGTATTTCACATAGACCTGCATGGGCACTTATCAAACGTCAGAAGCTAGGTGCACGGTTCAAATTTGTCGCTTCCTATGGAGAAGAGCCGGCAAGAAACTCCATGGTTACTCTTTTAAAAATAATTGGCTTTTACAATGTTTTCAAATCACAGTGATAATAGGTATGGGAGGACAGTGCAAGCCTGTCAATAAGTACCAAGAATAGAAAATCGTCAAAAAAAATCTACAGTCTGTAAGGCCTACAACGTTCTCTCATTTACAATATGTAAAAGAATCTATATAAATAAAATGAACCTATTTAATGATTAACCGATGAAATGACAAATCTTTAATTATACCATAGGGAAAGAAAAAGGCATATGATTTATTACAACAACAACAACAATTTCACACAACTTTTATACGAATAGATCTCCAACATACCTACTGACCGTTGGATGACGATTGTAAATCGATTTGTCTGAAAACGAGTGACAACCCTGAACCGTTACGTAGAGAGTGTATTAGCAAAGTTGTATAACAAAATAATATGATGTCTGTCTATGCAGTTAAACGAGCATAATATCTAAAGCCGCCATATTGACTGTAACAATGGAACAGTGCCAGTAATAATTCCTTATGAGCTGTAATCTTTTGTAGAATATTAGGTTTAATGTAGAACAGATGCGTGGGCTTTATCTGCATAAATTAGAGACTATTTTGTCTAGTCTAGATATTTAGTAATGCCTAAGTATTAAATATAATAATGCTGTATGTTTCCGGTCTCTTATCCTATGAATTTTCATTAATTCTACACAATTCCCTAGATTGTGTGGAATTAATAAAGATTCATTATGATAGAATAGTTCAGCTTTTATCTCAGATTGAATACGGGTGAGTTTTGAGATAGTGAAGAACTGAAGAACGAAAACGATGAGATAGTAGAGAGAAGTGGTTACAATTCTTGGTTATTTCCCTACTCATTAGCATTTTTGAAAAGCACCAGAGGGCCTAAGTACATGGGAATCGTTTTCATTGGGTACAAAGATGAGAGTCTTTGGATTGACATAAAGTTTTCTGTAGCTTATATTAGAGCCATACATGTTTGATTTTGAGCATCTTTATCGTTGATAGAATGCCACTTTATCTATGCCCTTGGTGTGGATTGTTCGAAAGAGATACCGTGGCCCCTGGCACACAGGCAACTGAGGGAACACGGGTGGGTTTTTAATCAGTAAAAGTCTGACACGCCCCTCCTGCTCCACCCAGAGCGGGAGAAGTAATTTGATGATTTCCCACCAAATAAAAAAAAATCTATGCCCTTTGGCTTTTATAAAAGGCGAACCCACTTTGAAAGAAAATCTTGTACTAATCTGATTATATTCCGATAAAGATCATGCGAGGTTGTTAGCTGCCAACATTTGAATGAGCCAAAAGCCTAGGTTTTTAGCGGTGTGCACAGTTGGAGAGACAGACAGAGAGAGCAATGACCAGTTTATAGTGTTTATGAATCAAACCATCATCATCTGCCTGGCATTTTCTCAACCAATATTAATTGGTTAATAATATAACTGAATAGTAGTTGCAATATTTTACATAGAGCAACTGTCTATCTGAGCTCCACATCACGATACTACTGGTAAGACTGGAACTGGCCTGGATGCTTATGAATCAAATATTCATGCATGAATCACAAACTACTCGCATGACATTTAACCTCATTTCAACCGGACAGCTATATATTAAACCCTTGGACATAACAACAGGCTGTTAAGGTGTCAAGCGATGCTTGTCAAGATGCGCACGCGACGCAAAGGTCGAGGCTAGCGACGCCTGTAGGCCTGTCAACGGGCTATCAAGTGATTCATAATATAGAGATTGCTTTGTTTTTGTATGTATTTTACCAAATGTTGTGAGCAAGTATCGGAACATGACCTTTACGACAGCATTTCGCCATTTTTCAATAAAATATATGTGTAGAATCCATTTCTAGTTACTTACATATTTTATCACTTATCTAAACATCTCGCCATAATCTCCGAGGTTAGGTAGAGGTGTGTCTAGGACAGCCACAAATGTGGCTGTCCTAGACACACCTGCAAAATTGCCAGGTTTGTTTGAGTCTCACGTATCAGAGGGCGAGCCTATTTAGATTTATATATTTTATTTATTATGCGCGCCAAAACCAAGATCACGGACGTTACCCAGAAAGCCGCTCAGCTTAAGATGACAAATGGGCTAAGAGAACCACCGATTGGGTACTAAGCGCGCGATGCCATCGCGGCACGCCGAGACGAAGATGGCGGAACGAGCTTGACTCCTACTGTGAGGACTGGCCAGCACTAGCAAAAGGCAAAATTGTGTAGAAAAGGAAGAGGGAGGTATTTGCCTTGGGGTGGGACAATACAGGCTAGTTAGATTAGATTCGATGTTATTATGAAAACATAAATGCACAGTACCAATTAGAACTTTTAAAATCAGATAAATCTATGGATAGATTGCCTAGGTTTATGTCTAGGTCTGATCAGTAGATATCTTCCTCTCACTATCTGTGTACTGTCGGTCTTGTAGCCTTTGAGTGTGACCTCCATTTTAGATTTCAGATTACCTAATTTCCTAACTAAAAACGTTTACAAATGTTTTTAAAATGTTCGCAACGTAAAACGAAAATAACCGCCATCAACTATAATATCGATCGCCAAACTTCGGTAATTTCGAACGTCGAAGCTCGATCGATGCGTCTGTGCATAATTACTGTGATCTAGACTTGTAATGGCGTTTCACAAGTTCCGTTGAAGCAACGTCGTTAAGATATAGTTCGATTATAATGTCGACATTGTCTTGGGCTCGTTGTACAAATATTTATTAGCCTGCGATTTGTTTTTAGATAAATATTAGGTCTTTACCTATGAAATTGCCGTTTTGCAGTACTGGCCATTTCAAATCAAAATAATTTTTGTTTGGGTAAGAATTCTAATTTCAAATTTATTTTATTTTAAAAACATGGATTTTTTTTTCCAAAAGTAGTCATTTGTTTATTGATTAGTGTTACATTTTCATCGCATTTCAATCTTTTTCGTCATCATGGATACGTTAAAAATTCGAGTAATTATGGAATATGAGTACCGTCGTGGCAGCAACGCGGCACAAGCGGCACGCAACATCAACGACGTTTACGGAGCTAACACTACAAACCAACGCACCACCTGTTATTGGTTTGCTCGCTTCCGTTCTGGAAATTTCGACCTGAAAAATGAACCTCGCGGTCGTCCGAAGACTTTGGTCGACAATGACGAATTAAAGGCGATTGTGGAAGCTGATGATACACAATCTACGGCTGAATTAGCAGCAGCTTTCGACGTTAGCGTCAAAACAATATTGGTCCATTTGCGTCAAATTGGCAAGGTAAAAAAGCTTGACAAATGGGTGCCCCACGAACTCAATGATCGTCAGCGCGAAGTACGCGTCGAGACGTGCCTTGCACTGCTCAACAGACACACAAATGAAGGAATTTTGAACCGCATTGTTACCTGCGATGAAAAATGGATTCTGTTTGATAACCGCAAGCGCTCAGCAAGTTGGTTGGATCCTGGTTCAGCACCTAAACAATGCCCTAAACGAAAACTTACCCCTAGAAAAGTGATGGTCACTGTTTGGTGGTCTAGCGCCGGTGTGATTCATCACAGCTTCTTACCAAACGGGGTGAGCATTACTGCAGATGTGTACTGTGAAGAACTGAACACAATGATGGAGAAGCTGGCACATCTCCAACCAGCATTGGTCAATCGCTCGTCTCCGCTGCTCCTGCACGACAACGCGCGACCTCATACTGCACAGCAGACGGTCTCCAAGTTGCAAGAACTGGGGTTGGAAGCTCTCCGTCATCCGCCCTACTCACCAGACCTTGCGCCTACAGACTACTACTTTTTCCAGAATTTGGATAACTTCTTGGCGGGAAAAAAATTCAATACCCGAGAGGCAGTACAAAATGCCTTTGAAGAATTTGTTGCCTCCCGTCCAGCTGATTTCTTTAAGAAGGGCATCAATAAACTGCCACTGCGATGGCAAAGATGCATTGATTGCATGGGTGATTACTTCGATTAATACAAATAAAAAATACATGAAAAAAATTCGTTTAAATATTTTCATACAAAACGGCAATTTCATAGGTAAAGACCTATTATCTCAAGTTTTTTGAGTGGTCGTTTAGTATTTGGGTGAAGGAAACTTTAAGGGTTAAAATTGACTAATGATAGCTTAATTTGTGGTGCAAAAGAATTGTTAAACGTTTAACTCTACTTATATCTAAGTAGATTTGAGTAGGTTTAACTCTACTTATATCTAAGTAGATTTAAGGAGTTGCTTAATATTAGGTGTTTCCAGAAAGAGCTTAAACATAATTAAGTAAGACATACAACATTGACTAAAGAAGTCTAGACCTCAGGTTACTCAAAGTCCTGACTTTCCAAAACATTGTTTGACAAAATAATAACATATCATCACGCTTTGTTTTCCCGAAGAGTTAGGCAGAGGTGTACCTATAGTACATGCATATTTCGCCAGTTACGTTTTTTTTTTGAAGGTGGGAAGTCATCAAATAACTTCTCCCGCTCTGGGTGGAGCAAGAGGGCGTGTCAGACTTTTACTGACTAAAACCCACCCGTGTTCCCGCAGTTGCCTGTGTGCCAGGGGTCACAGTATATCTTTTGAACAACCCACACCCCTGGCAGGCATCGGCCCTTGCGGACCCCACCAGTTGATGCTGAAATCTCTTTGAGGCGAGTGTGGGACACAACGCGCCGTCGACCCGGCCTTGGTCCTTACCGGACAGCGAGCTACCCATTACTCGCCGTCCGCAAGCCCGCGCCTACGGTGCCCGGGAATCAGCCTGGGATTTCCGACGCCCAGGGCGCCTACTGCGGCGACTAGGGCCGTGAGGGCGCATATACTGCCTCTCCCTTACGGGCGCCGCCTTTCTCTTCGCGAGCATTACTGCTTCGCAGAAGGAGGTGACGGTTACCCGGCGCATATAGTGCCTTCGCCAGTTATGTTGAAGTCCCATGTAATAGGGGGCGAGCCTTTTGCCATCAATTGGGCTCAAATCCACCACCAAGAATTGCACTTTGCCCAACCTGGGACTCGACCCATGACCTCGTGCTCACTGCTCAGCAGAAGCGTTAGCGATCACGAGACCAACGAGGCAAACATGTTCGACAAATATTATATAGTACTAAATATTATTATAGTAATGACTTACATATCATAATCAGCGTAAACAACAGCATCGTCTTCATCATGTCGGCTCCTAAACTACTCCGTCTCCACCGCATGACAGTTCTGAAACAAAAGAACATACACGTTAATACTTTCTATATTTTAATCACCACTTGTGAAACTCCATTATCCATTATAAATGTGTTAGATTTTCTGGATTTTATGCTTAAGTTAAGAACTCTTAGAACTATTCTCCAAGATGAGAACCGACCGACCGACCGACCGACTCCGGTCCTACTTATCATCAGAACTGGTCCGATAATCAAAAGTAATTTATTCAAATTAGGCTGAGAATCAGCACGTTTCGAACGTCAAAGTTACATAGCACAGTCCCAAGAAACGCCCGCCATAGGTATGCCGGGCCCTTTAAAGGGTATTTCATTTGATTTTACTGTCTCAGATCCATCCAAATATATTCTGTAGCAAATTCCAATTAGGTAGTCGGGATAGAGGAACAATTTACATGACCTCAATGATATATTCAATACAAACTTTCATCATCTCTCATATTCACGAAACCAACCGGAACTTCCCGAACATACCACCACATCTAACGAGAGTCGGTGCGCACGCGCAACGATGACGTCACGGAGTCACGATTTACAGCGACATCTGTGATTTACTGGTGCACTACTTATACAGCGGGATACTAAGACGGATGTGAAATTTTGGGTTCAATGTAGAATAATTTCCACGAATATTGCCATATACAACCCACCAATGTGTTTCAAAATGGCGCAAAAGAGCAGATCTTACAAACAGCTGCAAAGAGTAAGGGCCTGTGGTAAGGGCAGACCTAAGTATAGTTGGACGGATTGAGTGACAGGTTACATGGCTAAAAAGGGGGTGACTTGGGTTATCATAGTACGTACGCGATATTATATAAAAAGTGAAGGAAAAAATCATGAGGGAACCGGAATATCCTAAAACTGAAAAAATTAAGACGTGGCATCCACCAACCCACAGTGGGCCCGCGTGGTGGATCACCCACTCCCTCTCACGAAGAGGAGGCCAGTGTCCCAGTAGTAGGATCGTTATAGGCTAATTATGACGTCATATTGGCAAAATGGTGGTGTCTCCAAAAAGCCATTTAAAAAGTGTTGAAGTTACTAAGGTTATAGCTGATAGACGTGTGTGGAAGAAGACTTGCTGGGGCGACTATACGGCGACTACACGCGCGGCTGATTCATGACTCTTCTTATGTGTAGTAATTTTTATTTCATGGGTCCTGATTTTTCAGTGCAAATAAAAACAAAAATTCGAAAACGTTTCTTCATTTTTTAAGCGATGGAAAAATAGAGTAGTTTGGTTTTGAAAATTATTTTTTCATTGGAAAGGAACACATAAGATCATCTATCGTTATCTAACGTTTCCATAACCTTACATTCCGATACGTCTGGGCGACGTGCAGTTAATTGCCTGTTATCGCACCTCGCTGATGACACTGTTATGTAAGGCTATGGTATCAACTGTACTTGTTGTTGACAAGTTCCGGTGTTAGACATGTAAATGTTAGTTACATAGGTATTGGTTTTTGTTTGAGCTTTTCCGGATTATTAAAACCGTTCTGTAGTTCCTAATAAAAGAACCCCGGCCCCCGCGCCAGATATTATCGTGCGTATTTTGAAAAATAATCAAAATGGCGAACCGGGACGAGGCCAGTCTCCATACAAAAAGTTTGATCCCCATTGATCTTTCCATTATTCTTGTTTATAAACCGAGTTTCTAAGTCTAAAAGATTGTTTATTATCAAATTGTAGTAGGATGATCCCTTGAGTAGGCTTTTAAGAGAAAAACAACTGCTGAATGAAGCCAATAAAAAGCAGTTTTCATTTAAACTAACACAGAATAAAATCGTTAGCACAAAACCATAATTGTCATATTACCACACTTCATCAACAAAATTAAATTTTCTTACTTTTAAAACATGCTGTAAAACATACTCAAACGTGAAGAAAATTCGCGAGCTACTGCGCACGCGCCGTTCCGGAAGTCGTGACACAAGATGGCCGCGCATCCGGCCGCCATTGTTGCTATGCCAATTAATAGCAACAGGTCACTTTCCAACGACTTTTGAACTTGTTTTATACATTTTCCTGGAGTTGAAGGCGGATGGAAGATATGCTAATGACTTGAAGTTATGTTCGAAAGGTAAACGACTGACTGTAAACTAACTATAAACTATTTACGAGGTAGTAGAGTCAGTCACCGTGTGGTGCCGTACGTAAAAGAATAGCACCATCCCATATCTTCCCGTGGGTGTCGTAAAAGGTGACTAAGGGACTTACTAGAGAATGGGCTTATTCCCCCAATCTGTAAGTATGTAATTTATTTATTCTTTGTTTGTTTGTTTCAGTCCAGTACTAACCCCACAAGATCAACAGTTATGCCCAACTGTATCATCGAAGATTATTGTCAGTTTTTTTTTTTGTAATAATGCACACGTTTTTCCAATTCACTTTAGACTTTGGCAGAATAATCGACATCGGCTTTGCTTGCCATATTAAAATATAGAATAGAATAGAGAATGGGCAGCAGCGTTCTCTGTGAATTTCACCACCATACTGTGATCGCCAACCCGCCTGACAACCGTGGCCATTATGGCAAAACCCTCCTTTTAGGGAACGCCTATGACCAGCAGTGGACGTCTTTCGGCTGAAATGATGATGATGAGAGTCAGTCATCGTGCCTACATGGAGTGTTGAAATGTATAATTTTGTTTTCTATAATGTAATAAGTAATTGGCAAGCACTGCAATTATAATTTTTATAACATCATTGGCAGTTTCTACTGAAAGACGTTCCGACTACTAGAGCAGTGGGGTCTAGTAGAAACGGCCGCGACTTACGAGATCTAGGTCGTTGGTTCGAATCCAGACTGGTGCTTTACTCTAAGTTATTTCAACAAACACCACTGTTCTCAAAACGGTGCAATAAAACATCGTGAGGATACGCCGCATTATAGGCTAATTATGTTAGTACTGAAATTATATTTTTATAGCATTATAGGCAGTTCCTACTCAAAGACGTTCTATCCCCCCCAGTGGGTTCCCGCATTGTCGTTGCGGGGGGGCTCAGTAGCCGTGGTCCGCTCCCACGGTGAAGCGAAGAGGAACCCCAAGGTGGGGCCGCTCGTCAGGGCTTTGGTCTCCAAGCCGACGACGTAGCGGCCAAAAAGTAGGTTGCGGTGAGGTGCACCGCAACTAAGGCGGGCCGCGATGTCGAATGGGAGGCATCGCAGCTGAGGGTTACAGGCTGCGGCGGAGGAGGAGTGCCGGTACTTTTGAGTAGCGCTCTTCCCTTCCGTGGCCTGGACGGGGCCGCCACCGTTTGATGGCGGACGCGGTGGGGCCGCAGGGGAAGAGGAGTGTCGGTATAGCGTTGGCCGCTCTCCCTATCCTCTGCGGCCGAGAAGTGGTAGGCGGCGGGGCCACTGCGCTGACCCGTCGCAGGGGGACCAAGGGTGCCAAGGGTGCCAAGGTAGTCTAGGGCCCTTGTGCTACTTGGTTCCTGGGGTGGTCACGGCGTGCCATGTGTCCTGGTGCGCCGGACTGGTGGGGTCCGCAAGGGCCGATGCCTGCCAGGGGTGCGGGTTGTTCGAAAGAGATACCGTCGCCCCTGGCACACAGGCAACTGAGGGAACACGGGTGGGTTTTAGTCAGTAAAAGTCTGACACGCCCTCCTGCTCCACCCAGAGCGGGAGAAGTCATTTGATGATTTCCCACCCTGAAAAAAAAAAAAAAAAAAAAGACGTTCTATAGAGTATAGATTAAACGTCTTTGTCTGAAAGTATGAACTTCAATGTTTACGTCTGTTATCTAATGAAGTACTTTAGTAACGTCTAATTTAGTACTTTTTTAAACCATTTTGCGCTTTTAGGTTTGCTCTGCTTAGGCCTATCTTTACTTGAATCCTGTGCCATCCTCATCCAGCTTAAACCCGCGCAATTTCATGGCAACATTTTCATGCAAAATAACCCACAACAATACAGTAATTTATACCTAGATCGGAAAGTTAGTAAACGTTACACTCCAGATTATTTTTCGTAGAAAATGAAACGTTCCTCACTTAACATAAGTAAAAGTAGTTTATTAACCGACTTCAAAAAAGGAGGAGGTTCTATGTTCCACTGTATTTTTTTTTACATCTACGATCAATCCTAACGCTTCGTAGATGGTTATTGTTCAATTGCCGGTACAGCCACTTACAGAGAGCTTATCGAGGTGAATATTCTTCACATTTATTTATAAAGTTGGGAATGTAGCTTTTTCTCATACCGGTGGACTATCGTCTTTACCCTGTATTTATGTGATCACGAACTTTATGCGATTGTAAAATAGAAAACTACGGCAAATTAAGTAACTGAAAAAGAAAAAGGTGTTTGCACCCACCCGATAGAAGGGTAACTTACGACTAGAGCTAAGTATACGCGATTCAGCGTCACCGACCGACTGAAGCCGAGTATACCCGATTCAGAGTCACCGACTGACTGGAGCCGAATATACCCCATTCAGAGTCACCGACACGAGTATGACGGCTCAGTTTCGTTCGCTGTTCAAAAAGGGCGCAAAGTGCGCCTAAAAAAGATTTCACTTCAAAACTTTAGCTTTAGCGCTGTGTTTGTTACTCATACCCATGTGCCACTGTTTTTCTAAAGCTTTAACTGTCTGTTTGTCTATTTTGCAGTTTTATTTCAGCTCTGTTCACAAACAAAGTTACTTGAATCATTCTTCCGAAATGACATTCATACAACAAAAGACTGATTAATAGAACCGTAGAGGTAATTCAGCTTAAAATCATCATTAACTTGAAATAGTTTTTCAGACTGTAATGCAAACTGCAGACTAATGCAGACTGTAATGTAAGCCTTAACCATTACATTCCAGAATTCAAACCATCTTTAACATTACCTCCATTCTTTGAGCAATTTTGTCTTAATCTCAATTCACCTCGTTAGTAAAACCTAAGGTACTGGTAAACACTTGAGCTCTCAACTGTACTTACTGTAAGAGAGATAACGTAAGTAAAAACTATGATGACTACTGAATAATTGAACTGATCGGACCTTAGCTAGTGGTCCAAGTGGTAAACTTAAGGTGGGGAAGATATTCTGACTAGAGGGGCAATTCTCGTAATTTTAAGAACGTTCACAGTCTGATCTCAGTGTCAAATCTGTCAAAAATGCCTCGATTTTTCATACACTTTTGACATTTGCTTGTCGCTGCGATGAGACTGCGACTAGATTTTGAACATTTTTAATTACGAGAATTGGCCTTCTGATGTCTTTTTTGCCAAAAATAAAATTAAACGTAAGTAATCCACAAGTTAAAAGTCTAGAACAGATTTGATATCAAAGAAACTCCTGACGGAAAAAAAATGTGTGCGAGATTTTATTCTCATGTCTTAATGATTTCTTAACTTTTTTCGTGATGACCAATGACGCAATAACAAGTAAAGAACTAAATGAAGTTATGAAATAGTGTTGGTATTTTTGAGTGCTAATAACTAATAGTCGTGCAGTTCCGATCTAGATATCCCAACGAAGTGACTTTTACCTTGTTAGCTGAAATACTTTCACACGACTTACGTGTAACATGTGTTTCTTTTAATAATCTGAGATTTTAGTAAATAAACTTGTATTAAATTATAATATGCATTAAGTTCAAAACAAGAAAAGGTGTTAGTCCACGTTAGAGTATTTTTTTAAAGTTAATTTGTATTTCCGTTATTTCACTAAATACACATATAAATTACATTTTTAAATATTAGTTGTATAAAAATATAGAACACAATATATATTTAAAAAAAATTGTAGCCCAGCGGTATCGGGAACAGGGTACAAGCTACCGACGACGGTCAGGGCCAAGGCTCCTTTATAATTTTTTATTATTGTTTTCCTTAGTATGTTACAGAGACGCTTTTTTTTAATTTTGACCATCTACATTTTGTAAATCTAATCTACCTGTCTATCATCAACTATATTTTCTTCCTTTGGTCATGAATATTGTAAGATAAAATCAATCAACTTAGATGCAATGGGAAGATTATGAAAACCCTAGTCCTAACCTGAGGACTGGATATAAAGTTTATCTACTTATTTTATTTATTATAATTAATGTGGTAGGCTCTCTACGAAAATTATGCATACCTACAATGTTTTAATTAATTTAAAGATGTGAATTACTTATTTAAAAATTGATTGCGATTCAAAATAAAAAAAAAAGTTATTTATTCAAACTAGGCTGAAAGTCACCTCTTTTTGAACGTCAAAATTACATAAGACAGTCCCCCAAGACGCCCGCCCTTCACCACTTTCTAGACTATTATAAAAATATGTTACAATTAGATTTGATTTATTTAATCTTTGGTTAACAACATAATTTATAAGTACTTATACTAACATAAATAGGGATCACTGTGTCTACTTTAAATAATAAAATAAAATAAAATTTAAACGTTGAAATAAAAATATCATAATTATAGCATATAAAACAGAATGCTTAAATTCTGAAACATTAATTGTGTTACCATTCTCATTGTAACAACAAGTAATGTTTCAAAACTTCCTAAAAAGGTCATAACACACTTTCAATAACGCTATCGCTACATCTTATCTCTTGCAGCGATGACTTCCTTCTCGGTATCGCGCGATCTCTTACGAAAGCTAACGTTTTCGTCTGCTTTTCCCATGCATTAGTTGCTTTCGTACGTCACGAGCCGATTGCGCCCGATTACGCCCGATCGTGGCCGAAGATAGGAAGGAGGCTGAGGGGCTAAGGTTTGTTATGAGTGGCTAATTGAGGCCGAGCGAGTAAGGGTTAAATAAATAGGAAGAGATGGTTTGATAAGTTGTTGTGTCAGGCCGTGGGTGCTATTTTGTATAATTGTGAGGTAGTTGCATGTTTGATGAAATGAAGAAGCTTTGAAACGACCTTGTTATGTATGTTATATCATCACTTGTGTGTGATACCTGCCACACTGCAGCCGCTGCAGCTGTGTGCGAGACTACCTCGTTGGTGTAGCGGTCGCAAGCGCTACTACTGAACTTGAGGTCCTGGGTTCGATTCTCGGGTCGGGCAAAGTGTTCTTGGGTTTGTCCCTGGTTGATGGCATTAGGCTCGGCCTCTATTACATCGGACTTAAACGTAACTGGCGAAATGTGTGTGTACTTAATTATGTACACTTCTGCACAACCCTTCGGCGTGATGGTATTTCATGTTGTCTGTAATAAATATTATGTTTTATGTAATAAATATTATGTGTTCTTGCTATGTGGGTTACACTTTATATTAGAATTTCTGTAAACCAACTGAGCTTGGTTTGGCAGTTTGACAAATTATTCGTGTGAACACATCTCAAGCATTTTATATCGATGGGTTCACGTGTAATTTAATGATTTATTATAACGCTGAAGCAAAATTTTGTTGATTAATTAATAACTTAAGTAATGTATCTAAATTATGGTTTGATTACTAGTTCATTCATTAAAGCTATTTCTAATTGCTCGCTGTTCAAAAATGCTGTAATCACATTCATTTAGGTAACTTCGCGTGTTAATCAACTTTATAAAACACTAGCTGTTGCCCACAACTTAGTCTGTATGTAATTTATATTTCATCATTTAAGATCGGTTCTGTGGTTTAGGATTGAAAAGGTAACATACAAGCAGATAAAATAATTCTGACTGTCTAGTCAGAGTTATTTTCACATTTGAAAGAAATAATGAAAAATGCTTTTAATGGCATTACAGCAAAAAAAACACCTTAAGACTATAAAAACAATGATTATAATGCCAAAAAGGGCCTCAGCTCAGCATAATGTCACATGACAACATAAACAAGGACGACGCTGATTTTCAGCTGCAACCCTCGAGTACCTACCTTACGCTCGTATAATAAACACAGGCAAGTGTGCGTCCACAACAATAAATTAAAAGTACCTATATAAAAAAAGCTCATACAAAATCAAAATAAGTAATGTACATACGCCATGTGTGTGTATATTGTGTAGTAGTTAATGAAATACTAAAATGAAATTGCATTTTATAATAAACATAACATCTCGCCTGTATTCCCCAAACGGGTAGGCAGAATATTAGCATGAAAGATGGATCTAAATATCTCAATTTAAAAGAGTATAATCTACTAATGTACCCAACATACCATCCTACTATTATTTTCGACAACGAACCGTATATTTTCCCATCAACTAAACCCATTGTTGGGCTATAAGTTAATTAACCATATAAGGTTAAAGATTTTAGGATATGATCACTCAAATTGACCAAGAGGTCAACTCGAGGTCCAAATATGATGCGCATTAGTCATTTCCTTTTTACATTAACACCTTTTTTGATGGATTTAATAGGTGTCTGATTTGATCATATGATATGCATACTTAATAGGTATCTTATGCATCCTGATGAGATCTTCTCACGGTTATCTTAGTACCTGGTAGCTGGATTTCTAAGGGTGTGGATCGCAGGTTAAAAGAATTTGTGCTTGTTTGTGAAATACAACTATTCAGCATTCGATTTTAGTTAACACTAGCTTTTGCCAGCGGGTTCGCCCGCGTAGAGGTCGAAAATTATTCCCCAGGATTCCCGGGGGATAATTTTCGATTTTCTGCCGGGATAAAAAGTCCTATGTGTTAATCCAGGTTCAAAACGATCAGTGTGCCAAATTTTATCCAAATCTGATCAGCCGTTTTTGCGTGATTGAGTAACAAACATCCAAACTTTCACATTTATAATATTAAGTTATTATTTTAGACTGTAGACCTTTCCTAAGTGGATTATAGGGAAAAGTAAGAATATAAATAGGTAGTCTAAATCTCTGGAAGAATGAAGAATATGTATAAATCAAAAGTATGCACAAGCATTTTAATCAACTACAGTAATTTCACTCAAGCATACCTACGTAAGATCTCAGATTCAGTTCATTTTTGAAATGCCACGATCTTCCTTCTCGCATCTCTAATTATATTTCCACACCGATGACCCGGTGCGATTGACAAATCGACTCAGATCCATATCTCGTGCATTCCTGTGGTCGCTACAATTTTCTGATAATCACACAGACTGATTTCTCCGTCTAGATTGGGATCTAGCTATTTTTGCTGGGTAATGAGGACTTGGATGAAAGCAGTGTTGTTTGAAGAAGGAATAAAATAAATTCTTTCTTTCGCAATACGTTTCTTAATTTGTTTTGAGCCTCTACAAAGTGTAGCTGGCGTAGCCTAGGTAGTCCACCCCGCTACAAATCTAGCTGACTGTTCCGTAAACGAATTGCAGACACGGATTCCTTTTACTTTCGTAATGTACATCTGTCCGTCCGTCCGGTTTTTGTGCTCCGTTAAACAATGAAGTACTTAATAAAATAAATAAATTGCTGGATGGGCCTGCTGTTGACTGCGATCACGCCTGATGGAAAGCGATGTATGAGGTTTATGATAGAACGAGTGTGCCCAGTTATTGGTGGAACCCTTCACCGTGACTGGTTCGATACGCACTTGACCGGTTTTTTCCTTACTCTTTCTAACAGACATATTCAGGTGTAATCGCTTATCTTTGTCCATAAATATGTTACATGGCCTTGCTTCTATTATTTTCCAAAGTATCTAAACATTGCATTAAATTCCCATCAAAGTGTTTGTTGCTCCTCAAGACAAACCTAAATACAACCTAAATACAAATGCAGTAAACATTATAATGTTGTTATAATCTGTATCATTTCGTTGCAATAAGTTAAATAACTAACTAAAATACGTTTACGACAGTTTGGACAATTAGACTGCCGAGCAAAATAAATGGGACGTTGCAAACTCTAAATGTCTCCGACTTAATTGCACGCTGTGTATTGCGAAACGGACAGACAGACAAAACATTTTGTTACTATAGAATCTAATCAAATATAGAGGTGTTTGAGGAATGAGTTTAACTTTTGACCTTTGCGCTTTCTGATAGTAAATAATAGCTTTGTTAATTGGTATGTTAAATGTCAACATTATTATTATTTTAATGTCATGGTAGCCATATGTAGCAATGAGTTTTTTTTCAATAACGTAATCTTCGGACATTAAGAGCGACCAACCCGTTATAATTTTCATACAAAAGCTTGTCATTCATTAATTTCATTTAATTTATTCAATAACAATTTACATTGTGTCTGAATGTTTTACAAAGAAATAATACGATTATAGCGTTATAACAAATTCTCCTCCAGATATTTGAAGACTCGAGTATTTCGTGGCTTTGGTCTAAGTTTCCATGTAATAGAAAAACACTTTTTGAGAAACAAATTCAATAAAGACGTCTGAAAATCAGCTTAATTTGCACAAATTTTACCTGATTGGCCGTTCATAATGTACTCTTATCGCGAACATTACTTGTTCGCGACAAATACTTCATAGAATCTAAATGAATGAATGTAATGAAGATTCTAAATTACATTTTGTTATTTCAAAAATTTGTAACGCTTTTTAAAAATACGTATTTCCTGGAACAAGTTTTGTGAAATAGGCAAAAGACGGATGGGAAATCCCCCTCCTATGAGGTCGTAATGACTATTACAATCGGATTGTGTCGGCAATAAAAAGTACTAGTTTCGAATGTAATAAATTAATTTGGTACTTACTAATTTGCCAAAATGTTTTATTCAACCACAGCCAACATCATAATCCCCCCCAGTGGGTTCCCGCATTGTCGTTGCGGGGGGGCTCAGTAGCCGTGGTCCGCTCCCACGGTGAAGCGAAGAGGAACCCCAAGGTGGGGCCGCTCGTCAGGGCTTTTGTCTCCAAGCCGACGACGTAGCGGCCAGAATGTAGGTTGCGGTGAGGTGCACCGCAACTGAGGCGGGCCGCGGTGTCGAATGGGAGGCATCGCGGCTGAAGATTACAGGCTGCGGAAGAGGAGGAGTGCCGGTACTTCTGAGTAGCGCTCTTCCCTTCCGTGGCCTGGACGGGGCCGCCACCGTTTGATGGCGGACGCGGTGGGGCCGCAGGGGAAGAGGAGTGTCGGTATAGCGTTGGCCGCTCTCCCTATCCCCTGCGGCCGAAAAGTGGTAGGCGGCGGGGCCACTGTGCTGACCCGTCGCAGGGGGACCAAGGGCACCAGACACGGGTACGTCTGGGGCCCTTTTGTTACTTGGTTCCTGGGGTGGTCACGGCGTGCCACGTGTCCTGGTGCGCCGAACTGGTGGGGTCCGCAAGGGCCGATGCCTGCCAGGGTTGCGGGTTGTTCGAAAGAGATACCGCGGCCCCTGGCACACAGGCAACTGAGGGAACACGGGTGGGTTTTAGTCAGTAAAAGTCTGACACGCCCTCCTGCTCCACCCAGAGCAGGAGAAGTTATTTGATGATTTCCCACCCTCAAAAAAAAAAAAAAAAAAAAAAAAAAAAAAAAAAAAAAAAAAAAAAAAAAAAAAAAAAAAAAAAAAAAAAAAAAAAAAAAAAAGCCAACATCATAATTTTAAAACTATGACAGCAAATCGAACATTGGACAAACAAAAACTGAGCAAGTCATCATCTGCATTCGCATTTTCCTAACTATGTTTGCGTTGCCTTCCAGTCTAACCGGATCCAGCAGAATACCAGTACTTTACATGGGGTGTCTGCCTATCAGACCACAACCCGATACCCCTTGGTAAGACTTTCGGTCTTCTGATTACTCATAACGGCAGATCCACGAATGGCACCCAGGACCAACGGCTCGACGTGCTTTCCGAGAATTGAGCAAGTAGTGCTGGTAAAGAAAAGCCATTTCCCCGCATTGTGAGATGACAGATCCAAGCCGATAATCATGTTACAATAGGTACGGTACGGTAGTCAAGTAGTCAAGCATCTAATGTAGGTAGGTACTGTATACTTTTCTCTAATTTTGAAGCAAGGATGAAAATAAAAAGATGGCCTCCATCCGATTATCTCGCGTTGTTAGTGACTGCGCAACAGTCATTACTGCTAGCTGTAAGTATACGATACAGGCTGTGTTTATTGTCAGTACGTTTGTCTTCACAAGTAGGCGAAAATGCAGGATTAAATGGGTTTCTTTCACCGGGTAAATAATCATACAAACTGCCCTTTTTATATGGTTTTCGGGAAAGTGTGGTAACCTACCTTGGGTCGTGATTTTGTAAAATACGAGTAAGGGATAGCTCTATAAAATTGGTATCAATACGTCCTCTTGGCTGCCTGCAATAAATTGTGATCATCATATCACATTCTTCTTCCGTCAGGGTGATTACGAGTACGTCTAGACTAGTCCAGAGCACAGGCAGGCAGCAATTACGTCACGAATCTGGTTATCAGCATAGTGTCGGGATTGATAGCATTTTCCTTTCACTGTTAATTGAAACCTTAATTGGTGGGCCTATGAACATGGAATGTAAAAGAACAGCACCCTTATTATGTATCACACTATCAAAATTACAATCTGAATCGTTTTGAAGAATATTGCTAATCCACTGCTTCATATGTTCGAAGAAATTTGTCTGCGAAACAACGTAAATAATACAAAGAATGTTGATGAACTGTCAAAATGAAAGCCATTCTTGCTGTTTAGTGTGTTACGCAATTGACCTCTGGTTAATGATGATTTCTTCACACAAAAAGGCCTGAAGAAATAGTAAGTAGTTTAGGTATAGATAAGTAAATGAGGATCTCGTGGATAAAATGATATCAGGTACGTTACGCTTCTCAACTATACGTATCGAGACCCCTCCATGTCTCGGATAGCAAGCTAAACCAAAGAAGCCCAAAAAATCCGACAACCAGTCTCACTAAGTTGAATTTCCCAGTAACTGGGTTCTGGAGGTCATATTGGTAGTCACTCCATGTGAAATAATGGTATTTAACTGCATCCGTTTTGACTGGAAGCCGACCCGATCGACCCTTGCTCGTTGAAGTCCCCAATGATAGATAGCTGTCCCCCTATCAGTGACGCCCTAAACCGAGGCCCGTACCCCACAGGGGGTGCCGTCAGCGTGCAGTCGCTTAGTTTATAAATTTTAGTTTGTAAGCCCTGGCTGAAGGCGTTAAGATTAAATTCTTAATGGCAGCCCCAGGAAAGCCCGGTTGAGCAGTCACGGCCTCTCAAGGCCAACTGCGAGATGCCCAACAAAAAAAAAAAAAAAACTGGAAGCCGACCCCAACATAGTTTGGAAAAGGCTAGGCAGATGATTGAGGCAAAGATAAGTGATGTGCCAAATGTTGTAAGCTACCTATCAAGCTATCACTAACAACATCTACACTTAGTGCAGTTGCAGCTTTGAAGGTCATTGGACACGCTAAGTTACATCTAAGTATTGATGCTTGACATCACTTAATGGCTGTAACAAAACATTATTGACCGTTGATATTGTGTTTAAGGTTTTATTTTGCAAAGTTTTTGCAAGGTCAGGTAGGTGTCAAAAGTCATGATTCAAGTAAGAGTGGGTCTAGGTTTTTGTATTGAACTTTGGATAATTACCCCTTTAAAGTGTGAGACTTTCAGACCCATGTATGACTAGAAAAATGTAGTTAAATGGATAAAACTTCATAAATTATTATTAAAATGTTGTTAAATTAATGAAACTTTTATATTCACAAAGTTTCAGTGCATATTTTGATTTTTTAAACAATAATACAGGGTGTTTTTTCTCAAGTAACGTTGAAACGTTACTTTACTGAAGTAAAGTTAGGCTAGAATTGCTTCCAATTTTACCAGTTACAATGCGATATGATATTTGTCCATTCAACATCATCTGCTTAGCCTTTTTATTGTGGTTGGCTAGTTTAACATACGCATGCAATAGTGAACAAACGTATTATGGTTATGATGAATGCGCCAACTCCTAACACTGTTTAATTTCTTACTTAACACCGATAAATCATGATTTATTTCAGTATCATTGCCCCCATACATCTAACTCAGCAAACGTTTCAGTTTCAAAATATTTATCTCAGCTGCGCACACGCAACCCGGCGATCAAGTTGTCTCTACATGCGATCGCTCCAATACAGCGCTACCAAATGTAGAGAAGCGTGAAATTGTACACGCCTTCGCAATGTGGAGGGTAGAGTCACAGCGAGGAGAGCTATAAAATATAGCAATGTTATTATAAAGTCCATTTTTTGTTTCGGCCTTTCTTCTCAGAGTAGTCAGTTAAAAAACGCTGACCTCATCTAGTTTAAAAAAATATGATTGACGTGTAAAAGTGTTTGTACAAACCTACTTACAGAAATAAAATCATTTAACATTTATCCTGTAGTTAGAATTCAAGAGTGGCTAAAGAATAAGAGCTGCATGGGTCGATGAAGAATAAGCTTTGCTCGCCAAGGTTGGCCCGTGGATAGGTGACGATCACAGGTGGCCGTCCAATAATAGGTATCGAGAAACCGAGCTTCAGAAAGCACGTTAAGCTATTTATCCTGGCTGCATTCGTAGATCTTTGTCAGTCGTTACGGGCAGTTAGAAGTCCGAAGATCTGAGAACCAGTCTTACCAAAGGGAATCGTGTTGTTCAGTAACTGGGTTGTGGAGTGGCAGTCGCTTCATGAAATTACTGGTATTTAGCCAGTGGCGTACCGTGCCTTGGCGGGGCCCCGTATAAAAATTTGTTTGGGGGCCCTTATGAAGGGTAAAGATTTCTCACAAAAGAAAAAAAAATGTTTGCATAAAATTAAAAGAAATATATATTCATCATAATTGTCTATCTGTCACTTTTTCCTATTTTTTAACAAATTATATATACACTCTCCTTGCCTTTGTCCTTGTCTTTTGTTTGACTTTTGTCATTTCAGAAAAAAAAAAATTGGGAAGTTTTTATTAATGTTTGCTTACGCACGTCGGGGGCCCCGTGGCCCGGGGGCCCCGTATAATTGATACGGCAGATACGGCGGTAGCTACGCTCCTGTTTAGCTGCATCCGGTGGTAGACTTGACCCTAGCATAAAAGTCGAGAAAATTCTAGGCAGATGATGGCCATAATTTCTCGCCTAGCTGACACAGGCATGCTGTCCTAAGTGCAACAGACGGACACACAGTCAGAACAATGAATAATGGCGCTCGCAACCGTCGGCTCGGTTATTTGCTATAACAAATTGCTGCCGCTCCCTCCCAGCTATTTATCGGGTAGCTTTGATTCCACACATAAATGGTGGATCAATTTCTGTACACATTTTGTGAACTCAAACTCGAAGTTTATTTATGATAGTTACTCGTACCTAGTTTTATGATTTTACCAAAATGTGAACTAAGTTTGGCAGAGATTTTAACTTTTAGAGGACAATTTGACTTTTTTTGGCTTCTTTTAATTTTATGCCTGTTTTGAGGATTAGAAATGTATCTTATTATTAAAATTGTTACCGAACGAGCCTGCATCTCACAAGACAGGAAACCTTAGTGTGAAGTTTAGGAATTAAATTCATTTGAATGCTTAGAAGGGTGCTTTGCTGGGTGTCTAACGCCCAGCAAATGCTGAGATGGTAACCCTTTCGGTATGGGCACGCTCAGCACAATTTTACTGCAATTTTATTGTTATGTTTGTTGTTCTCTTTCTTTTTATATATGTTTGTTGCTGCTGTGTTGTGTCTGTGTCGAATAAATGTTTTCTATTCTATTCTATTCTATTCTAGAAGCTTAGCAAAATATTGTTATAAAAATACAATCATTCAATGCAACTCAATTAGCTGGATATTTAATCACAAATAACACCTTTCCAAAAAACTAAGTGCATTAAATGGGAGTATCATAATTGATACAGTGACGATTGTGACGAACCTCATATTTGTAATTGAGTTTAGAAACTTTGGTGTTATGTGAATTTCTGTTTTTTTGTTGTTGCTGGTAACTGGAGTGCGTGTATGACCAGGGCCCCAAGTCTGCTATTACAATAGTGTCAGAATGGTCTATCATTGATTTCATAATTGTTGATTTTGACAAGTTTGGTAATCTACTAATAAAATGGCGTCATTATGACTTTCCAATGGTCAGCCAGTGACACTCCATTGAAAGAAATGACATTTATTGGTAATCTCGTACATCATGACAAATGAATGACTGACTTAATTTACGAACTTCCTACTACTTTAGATTGCTTATAACACTAATAAATAATATGTAAAAATATATATAAATGAAATCTGGCATGAATAAATGTTCAAATTTAGTAGTAGTTTTTCGAAAAACATTTCTACTAACGAGTTTTATAGTAATGGCAATACGAAAATGCTATTATGACACGATTCTATTACGAGACCATTGACCGACCAATGATCGACCATTATGAATTTAGCAGATTACGAACTTTTAGCAAAATGACAAATGAATGACAATGGGATCGTGTTGGAATGACGAATTTATAAAAATAGCAGACTAAGGCCCCTGATGTATGAACGTAAACGAAGCAACAGCAGTATGTTAAGGATTATTAGGAGGTGCAGTTCCATAGTTTCTACCTAACACCGTGGGAAGGAAGCATGAGTTTATGTTTCTATGAAAATATTTTTAAACTTAAATAATTCACAGGCACTCAATGAGTCGTGTCAGCCGTAGTAGGGTTACGGAGTAGAACGACGAAGAAACACCATGGACACTCTTTTAAACCGAAATGTTAACAAATAGTTTGGTTTCCTGCGTCACGTCATTTATGTTAAGAATCGTGGATGCCAATTTAAGCATGATAATCTAATATACTTACTTAAATATAATTTTTTAGCTTCACAGAAAATAATTGGCTACAACAGTAATTACCTACAGTTTAATCTGATAGTGTTATCAACGCTGGTATAAAATTGAAATAAACTTCGTCTCACGGATAGTTAACCGTGAAATAAGCCGTGAAAGTGGTTTCGTTGCAGTATTAACTATCTGTAGAGTTATCTTCATGCTAGGTTTCTAATGTTCTAAGCAGAAATAACACAAAATCTTCTCATTTGATAGACAATGAATAACTGCTATCTTATAAATAGGTAGTTAAAGGAAAGGGTTGAACCACCTTGACCATTAATTTTTTGTAACTAGAACTATGACCGTAAAAGTAACATAACATATCATCACACCAGTATTTTTCGAAGGGGTAGGCATGGGCTCATAGTACCAGTTATATTTAAGTCCCATGTGACAAGAATCGCATTATCACAGTACCGTAGGTTATTTACTGGGCGAAAATCTATAACTAGGGCTGTCACAGAGTACCCAGTACCGAGCTTGCGGCAACTAGTCTAATGAGACAGTCAATCAAACAAAGTAAGGCCCGTCATCTATGACGCTACTCAAAAGTAACCAGTTACAAACTCAAATTACTAATAAATGACACAGCACTAGTATTTCAATGGCAGTAAATACACTAATTTGTGATTGTTTCAATCAACTCAGCTTATCGCAGTCCACTGCTGGACATAGGACTCTCCCAGGCTGCGCCACAAAACTCTGTCCTCCGCTTTCCGTATCCAGGTCTTCGGTCCACCTAGCCGGGAGGCATCTCACGCTGCTGCTGTTGCTGATGCACGGTCTCTATTCCAGGACTCGTCTGCTCCACTGGCCATCGGTCCTTCGACAAACATGGGCAGCCCACTGCCACTTTAGTTTGCTTACTCTGCAAGCTATGTCGGTAACTACGGCTCGTTTTCGGATAATTTCATTTCTGATTTTATCCTTCAAAGGAAATCCGTGCATGCGTGCTCCATAGCGCGCTGAGCGACCTTGAATTTGTGAACCAGCCCAACTGTCAGTGTTCACGTTTCATCACCGTATGTCATAACAGGCAGGATGCAATGGTTGAAGAGTGAAGACCTTAGTCTTCAAACATTGCAAGATAGGCGACGACTCAACTGGATCCTTCTGTCGGCTTTTTCCTCAAAGCGCTGGGGCTCTGTCTTGCATAGGGTCGCAGCATAATGCTGAGTGATAGCCGTTTTGCGTGGATGTGACATATGTTTCTCTCAACCTTTTCTTATTTATTTTTTTGTGTTCCTTTTCTTATTGCGTCATGTTTACCGCAAATAAACGTTTTTCTTTCTTTCTTTCTCTAAAGTTGTGTCTACCAAGCTGGATGATGTGATTTGATTGTTAGCGTCATGTAAAATTGTAGCAAAAGGTTGCAGAATTCTAGATTCGCAGTAGATATCTATTAAAATAAATTCACAAAGGAACATAAATAATGCACAATGAATAATAGAGTTAGCAGCTAATTTGTGTGAACAAATTACCGCTATTGTACCCTGAACATTGGACGGGCAGCTATTAATATTGATACTTCAATACATGTCGACATCAATGAGCTTGTAATAGATGCTGGGACTTTGAATGTGTTGTTAATTAGAAGTAAGAAGATGATGCTTTATTTCGCAAGATTTATGAAAGGTTACAGGAATTTCAAGGGTTTCATGAAAGAGTTACCTATACATATGCGCCTATACATTTTTAATATTTCATTGATGCTCTTCTTCTGGATGTCAGTGAAGATGATATAATTAATTAACTATATCACGAGCACAAGCAGCGAAAAAAAAACATAATGTGATCAGTATCGAGTTGGTAAAATGTGATTAATTTTGCAATGACAAGAGCATCATCATCATTATCCCAATTTATTTGGGGATGATGCAACATGTATTTATCTCTTCCATACTTCTCGGTAGTCACTCCCTTACTGGCCATATCAACTTTCACACAGTCCGTCCATCGATTCTTTGGTCTTCCCCTACACTTATCAGCTCATCTTTGTACAAAATCAAAGCAAATCACTTCAGGATAATTTTATAAAAAAATTCTAACCGACGCTTTGTCACAAATTACCTACAACATCTAATGTTATTTATCAAACGCTGTGTAAATGCTTTGCTTTGATGAATATAACAATTTGGTAGGTAGGTAGGTAAGCTTTTATAGCATCTATTTTACATCGTTCCGGATTATTTTATCCGTGAGAGGTGTTAAACAAGATTTTATCTCCGTAACTAAATTAATAAACAAACAATACAATGCATTCTGACCTCTACCTTTACAGCCTTATTCCCAAAAGTTATACAACGGAACATCGGAAGTGGAGGCTAGTCCGGATATAATAGTCGCTCCATTATTTTAAACAAACCAGCTCATCTCATTGTTTAGCTCTGGCATTGGTGCCGACGTGGTTCCATCTTAGAGCTGGCCGTCCTTCCGATAAGAATACGAAATATCATTGCGTAATTTGATTTGCATTAGGACATGAAACGTATTATTGTCTAATGACTGTTTTTGTAGTTCTATACTACGGTACTTATTAATTAAACCGTTTCAAAATGGTCGTAGTGCAAACGAAGTCAATAACTAAATAAATTGGAACGTCTTTCGTCACTATTTAAGTAGAGTAGGTATTGCATAGGTAAATCGTGGATATACCAGTACGTTATCTTGTAAGACGCTCCAGTAACAGCATATTGAGCGTTGTCTCGTGCAACCTGGCAAACCCCATATTTGTGCAGTGGATTTTTGTTCATCTAAGTGAGAACTAAATGTGACGAAAGAATGTGTTTCAGCAGCAATAGTGTGTGAGTAAGCGTGTGTGATGTGTGTGTGATGTGTGTCGTGTGTGTGTAGAGAGGGAAGGTGATTTAGGGTGTCTGTGGGTGTGTAAGTGACGTGATACTAATGGATATTTATTTGCATATGCTATGCTTCGCTCTTTAGGTTTTCAGCGTTAAAATGGCCTGTTCACACACCTGCGAAGTCTTTTGGAACATATTATACGTATTCGACTGATGTCCCCGTACACCAGACCAATCAGATCTTCTAAAGTGGGAACTACTCTACCAAAAGCTTCTGGTAGGCCAACCCGGCCGCTCTCCTTTAATCGAATGCCTTCACCAACCACCGCCTAAACCTACTATACTAATGTGCAATAATATTTCCACCCAAATAATCTTCAATACCAGCCCTTAACTAGAAACCTTTCAAGAACGTTGCACAATAAACTTGATTGTCTCCTTAGTCTCTGCTGAATTTCATCATAATCAATTCTTTTGTTTAGCCGAAATAACGTGCAAATAGACATACTTGCCTTCGTTTTTAGTGAATAGATCCAGTTTACAAATTGATTTGATTATTAAACCAATATTTCCATACAACTGGCGAACGTATCCAACATACCGATAATAAAGACATTAAAACAAACATACATATCGTACATATTAATGAACACCGTGAGAAATGCAAAACCAGAAAAGGAATAACAAGAAACAATGGTATAAGTAAATAATCACCAGATTATGTACTAATTACATTCGATCGGAGTCGTACTCTTGCGCAAGCGATCATCTATCGATAATTGTTGTACTGTGACGTATGCATACCGAGGGGGGCGGTAACCTGAGGTCTGTGTGGCCGATGGTAGAGGAGGTAGCGATTTTGGGAGAAAAGTAACGGTTTTTAACTGACGGTACGGTCATTTTGTCACGGTTTTTCTTTCGGTTTTATAAATAGTTAACAGTAAATACTAACTGGCATCATTTTTGTATGTTAATGTTATTTTACGTAAATCTAAGTTGCGGAAGAAAAGTTGTCTTAAAACAGGCATTTATTTGCTTAAAAGGATACTTTTGATTTTGATTTCTTTCACTAGCTATATAGTACAAAGCTTGTTAAAGATATAAACTATTTCTTTATTTATAAATGGCAGACCAATAGCAATAGTATTAGGAAAAAATAATTTATAATGGCAAGACTGGCGTTGTAGTTTTAGACAAGGGCGGTCTCGAACGCCAAGCCCATCTCTTGCGCATTGTGATGACATCCAATCCCTTTAAAAATATCTTAAGGTCAGTAAAAGTCTACGCCCTATGAGAATAGTATGTAGGTAGTTAGTAGTATCTTTTACCAACATTGCAAGTAATCTTCTTATTTATTTATTCTTCAGAAATTGTCATTTACATCTTTGTAGAAGCTCCCTACGATCAAAATAGTAATAGAAAAAAAAATGCAATTGAAATTGTTTTGCTATAATTATTAATGATCGCTACTTTGCAGTCACGTGCTACCCATGAGAAACACAATTTTAATTTGATTCTATAAAGTTTACAAGAGTTCAGTTTATAATATGGATAACGTTTGTTTCCTGATAACTACACACTTCATGATGACTCCCTCCAATAGGTAAATCACAAAAGATCACAATTTAGTAAGATAGTTATAATTTTGAAACGTCAAAATTGTAAATACTTTATGAGCATTTTTAAGAAAAATACGTCAATATCCCTTTTCAATAACCAATTGTTCCTTCCCGTTTGCCGCTTATGACTCGCGCCACCCATTCACTTTCACCGCTCTAGCCGGGATGCGCAGGAGTAGCCGACCGAGTAATCGATTCAGAAATCATTTAATTGCTTTACTCTCGTGCTGTAATGCCAACATCATCGGTATGGATCGTAATCGAGTTATGTCTTTGTTTAACAGAATAGATGTTTTTAGTAATTGTTCGTCTGTTTTTGGTGTGTCAGCAGCTGGTTTTCATATTATGATTATAATCAACTGCCAAAAGTGATGGTACAGTCAGCCTCGAAAACATGTTAACACGGACAAGGAATCACTTTAATATCAACAACCTTTGCCTATAACATTGTGTCCTTGTCTGTTTAAATACCTACACCTTTTATGGGTTTAGAAATGACTGATGTTCATGAAAAAAGTTATTACCAATATTCTTAATATTATTTTGTTGATTACATTTTTCATGATCTAAACCGAAACTTTAACCCATATGCATATCCTGTAAAAGCGAAGAAAATTGCTTTACTTTCGGTTTTAATTTCAAAAGTAAAACCAAAACAAAGTAAATCACGAAACAATTTTCAATAGAACAAAACAAAAACATGGAGTAAATTTGAACCATTTCATCTCATTAGAAGACGTGACTTACATATAAAATAATAGCTTTTGCCAGCGGCTTCCCAAGCACGTAGGTGGATAATTATCCCACGGGAACGTCCTATCGGGATAATTATCCCACGGGAACGTCCTATCGGGATAATTATCCCACGGGAACGTCCTATCGGGATAATTATCCCACGGGAACGTCCTATCGGGATAAAAGTATCCTATGTGTAATACCAGGTTATAAACTATCTGTGTGCCAAATTTCATTCAAATCCGTTCTGCCGTTTTTGCGTGATCAAGTAACAATCATCTAAATGTCCAAACATCTAAACATACAAACTTTCACATTTATAATATTAGTGGGATAGTAAGACTATTTTATATGGTTATATAAAACGAACGACGACGGTTATCGTCATTATCATTCTCCTGTCTTCATCCCAATTTATTTGGGGTCGGCGTAACTTCTCTATCACTGGTCATCTCGCTGGTCACTCCTTTTCTAGCCATATCATAATTTACACAGTCCATCCATCGTTTCTTTGCGGATTTCAAATCCAACCAAATCTCCATATTGATCACATCAGGATAATTTCATTAAACAAATTTAACCGACCGTTGCCACAAATTACAACGTACTTTTCTATTTGTCGTCATCTCGGAGGTCACCCCCACTTTCTAGCACACAGTCCATCCATCGTTTCCCTAGTCTTCCCCCACTCTGAAGCCATCGACTATTTTATATAACCAATTCAGTAAGAAACGATCCTCAGTGCCACAGATTACAATCGCGTCTGAAAGTAAGTGAAATATCGTGCGAATTCGTGCGGACGAAATATGACCCTATAAAGTAAGTCTAAGTAAAAGCTGTTCCCTGAACTTAGGGTCATACTTTCAACTTGTGACCAAGCGGTACCTAACGTATACAGTCGACAAAATAGTTATCTGTACAGGCATAGTTGTAGAGCTTAATATGGGAGTACTACTCCGTAAAAGTACTGAAGGTTATAAGTGCCGCTGAACGGCTGTAATTACAGGTGCATGATATATTTGAGCTTTGTTAATAAACGATGGTTAACTCAATTACATAAAAAGTTAAGAAAACTATTTGAAATTTCCTACACGGGAAATATTAAATTGTAGATTAAGTGTGTAATAACTTTTACTAGAACAAGCCTTCACCGACATCTTCTATACATATTATAAATTAAAGTCACTTTTCGTGTCCGCCTGTGTGACTGCATTGTGCTTGTAAACTACGCAACGGGTTTTGATACGATGTTTATTGCGGAAGGTTTATGTTTTTAATATTTAACTTTCCTAACTATAATGAAGAAATCTCGATGTTTTGTCAAGACGTAAAAACTGTGCGAAGAAGGAATTGTAGTAAGCTGCCTGCATACCCATCACTTTTGTTAACTCTACCTAACGTTAGCTGTGCCCAGCTTTCTGTCTGCATTCTGTTTGATAGCTAGCACTAGGCCAGAGGTTAAGGTCTTTCCAATGTTTTGTGTCGGTGTATTATTAACGATTCAAGGAAAAGCTAGGTACGTTTCTCTTGTCAATAACTTTGCTGTGTGTATTGTTTGGGATATGTTGGCGTGACTAACCATAAATGCTACACTTAGTACTGATTCTGAGAAACCGTCTTAGTATAAATGACTTTTTAACTGCATGGCGGTGTTTAAGAATTTTGTAAAGGGCCCACGCACATGTCCTGCAGATTTGGTAGCGTCGTGTTAAGGGTCGTTGAGCTCCCTAAAAAAGCGTCGAGCTGCACGACGCGACGGTGGTCAGTTCAAAGCTGCAATGGCTTCTTTCTTCAAAAAGCCCTTCTAGACATACTCCTGTATTATTAGGCTCACATAATATCCTCATAATATAATGTTTGGACTTTAAAAGACACCATGCCCTCTAAGTTTAGGTATTTCGGCATTTCTTCTCAGAGATCAGTCCGCTAGAAAACCTGTGCCATCTAGTTTTAAAATATTGACGCGTAAAATATATAACTATTTACATAAATAAACATTTCATCTACATATTAATGAAAACGTGAAGCAAAACTTCCGTACCCCTTTTTACGAAAATTATGAGGACGGAGCAGTATGAAAGGCAGAGTTAAAGTTTATCTGGAGGAATGCAGAAAGCTGTATTTTTTTTAAATTGTTGTTGATTAGAATTTAAATGAACTAAGGTCGAAATTCGACCACTGGGCGACCACTCGTTTCAATAAATGGCCGAATTAATCTCAGCAATGAAAGCAAAACAGAGTAAGAGGCAGGATTTAAAAAAATCTCGTTGGATTATTAACCGCAAGCTCCCTGCACACCCGGAAGCCACCTAGCGTGATTCTCAACAACAATGTATGTAGTGGTACAATAAAGGCATCTTCCCATAACTCAAGCCACGTAACAGCTGATCGTATCGGCAACTGAATGTTCCCTACATTTACACGTCGCCGATGATTAATTGTGTGTTCTGCATAGTGACGATAGAGGGCGAAACTGGGAGATTTTGAATACTTTAAGACTAGTTTTAATTTGGATTGCTTCATGAGTCCAAGTTTTGCTCGGAATTTGTATGAGCAACAGTTTGTAGCGTGACTGTCGCCCGTTTGCTATACAGATTGGCGATTTAGCCACAGACCTGTCTTCCTGTCTCGACTTGGCAAAGTTACCAACAAAATATCACACGTCACACTGTGATGTCCTTGGCCACGTCCTTGTCCACCGCGTTCAATTTGTTCCGCAAACTTGAAGGGCGCCATCCTGTTTTTCGAAGAAATGAGTAACATGTGAGAGCAATATGCCGCAGAAATCAGCTGAATGTGAGAAGCACAAAACCAGTGGAAATGGCAGTGCTTGGGGGGAAATGATGATGATGACGATGAGAGCAATAATCGCGTATTCATACGACCGATCGCTTTGGTTATATCGTGGATGCATGGTTAAAATGTCGTCGACTTGGTTTACAAAATGTTTCCCGTGTGCATTCAACCTCCCACTATAATCCATAATTGCACCACTTTCTGTGGCCGCGAATATGTTCAAAAGTAACCCGTCTACTATCCAATCATTTTTCCAGTATCCATAGTAGGAACTGTCACTTGTAATGCATACCTGTAGAACAAGATAATCAGCTCATATGCGGTACAAAAAGTCAATGTGTTTGCACTTAGGTGTCGTTAACACGGGAAGTGACGTAAATGTTAATATATAGGTGAATGTGTCTGTTTGTGTGATGCTGTTTATGTAAGGGGTTACTATTAAACGAAGATTGTGGGTGCATCAGAATCGCTGAGGGAATTGGTATACTTTCAGTTTCAAGATTTTTTGGTAAGAGTTGAGTTGAGCTGCATGATTACTGATAAATGCGTGCATTGACTGCACAGGTCTTTATAATGTCTAATCTACAGACACTTAGTCTTCACATAATTGGACCAAGATTATGTCTGCACTTAAAAAGAGATTGTGACCTCTGAGTTTGTTTCGGCCTTTCTTCTAAGAGTAGTTAGATAGATAACGCCTCATCAATAAAAAAAATAAGTATGATGTGTAAAAATTTTTGTACAAACCTACTTACAGAAATAAAATCATTTATCATTTAGTTCAAACGCCGAGACTCCTTAGAAATAAGTATTCAAATTTTGGAGTTGTTTTTGAACCAAAATGACAGGTTAGCGCATGGTGACGGCCCAGTGACAACAGCTGCGACTTTCGAGTTGTAAGTCTTAGGATCGAATCCAGACAAGCGCTTCACTTTGTACAAGTTTACCTGTGTCCCAGCATTGGGACTTTTATTGGCGATTGATTGATAAAATTTGGCTAGTATAGTCTATGACGAAAGGTACAAATCCAGACAGTCATCACAACAAAAAAGCCAGCACTTACCTTATCTTATTTAATCTAGAGGGGTCATTAAAAAAGTGTTATTTTACTAAAATATAAGGAAATCGTGAGTAAAGTCACGGTGTGAGTCAAGTTAATTCAAAGTTGTTTGCACCAGTTTACTAACGTGAGAGTAACTTCAAGTGTGGTTTAAGTTACTGGGGGCCGATTCTACTAATTTGCAACGTTACACGTTAAATTGTGTTTCCACAACAGTTCGATTTCGATCGCCGTTCGATAGTTACATAAAAAGTCATTCTACTATTTTATAAGCAAAATGGAACCTAAACTTAAAACGAATTGCAACTGAACTGTAGCGGGAACACAGCGGGTAACCCGCGTTACCAACATGCCAAAATAATATGTTTTATTAATACCACAAAGAAAAAAGTTGAATCTAAAAATGTTACTAAACACGAATATGTGGCACTAAAAGTATTTTCTATAATTAAAAGACATAATGATCATAATTTTATCATTAACTTTGTCCTTTATTAAACGTCACGCTCATGTTCGATTTTGTTAGTAGAATAGGTTTTGACATTGTTTCAATCGATCGTTGGCGTAACTAAAACGTAACCGCAGCTGTGCTACTTGGTTCCTGGGGTGGTCACGGCGTGCCATGTGTCCTGGTGCGCCGGACTGGTGGGGTCCGCAAGGGCCGATGCCTGCCAGGGGTGCGGGTTGTTCGAAAGAGATACCGTCGCCCCTGGCATACGGGCAACTGAAGGAACACGGGTGGGTTTTAGTCAGTAAAAGTCTGACACGCCCTCCTGCTCCACCCAGAGCGGGAGAAGTCATTTGATGATTTCCCACCCTGAAAAAAAAAAAAAAAAAAAAAAGCTGTGTCGCAGCTGGACCGTTGTTCATTTTAGTAGAATGCGAAAACGCTTAAAAGTGGTGATTCGGTTGCGGTTCTATTGCGTTTTTTTTAACAAATTTGTTAGTAGAATCGTCCCCCTGACTTGTTTGTAGTCCCTCTCCCTTGTGGTAAGAATAAGTGAGTTATGGCGGTGTTAATAGGATAATGATCCCAATCAGGTACATGATAAGTAGGTCTAGTAAAAGTAACGCTTTATGTTTCCAGTAACCGCAGTCAACCGCAAGTCAGTAACAAATGCGAAAACCGCCCTTAATTACTGCTAAGATACAAGCAAGAGTGCTGTCAATATGAATTTGTTATCATGGACGCGCAGTTAACTGTACCTAACCGTAATTCTAGCCTCAAATTAAATGGTGAATATCGTAACCCTGTTCTTTGTATTATATAGTAGGTAGGTATTTGATGCAGTTTTTTTGTTACTATACCGATGGGTCGGCGAATAAACAGAAGTTTATTATATATTGTACTGTAGGGGCCTGTTTTTACACTTATCTACGGTAAGACTCGGGTCAGCTGTATTTCTCTCTCTTTTTCAATCGAATCCGTGTCACAGTACAAGTTTCAATCACTTTTAATCGTTTTCTGAATTGAGTATAGACGATTAAACATAATCTGTTTCATTTTGACAGTTCAACAATATGTATTCATTGCGTTATTTACGTTGTTGGGCAGACAGATTTTTCGAACATATGAAGCAATGGATTAGCAATCTGTTTCAAAATGATTCAGGTTATGATTGAGCACCCTAATTGCGTAACACACTATCAAGTCAGAACTTGAATCGTGTCGAAGGATATTTCTAATCCAAAGCTTCATATGTCCGAAAAAATTATCTGCTCATCCACGTAAATAACGCAATAAATGTTGTTAAACTGTCAAATTGGAAGCCATTATTCCTACTGTTAGTGTGTACACAATGACCCCTCTGCTGAAACTACATTAGCGACAGGCTTAAGCTTTAGTAGACACCATCTATGACGCCCGGAAACTTTAAAATAATGCACATAAATGCATGCATGCTGTTTTACTTCAAAAATAATTTTCAATTTCTTAAACCTTCGGTAATGCTAAACTAGAGTACGTTTAGTTCTCAACTTCAAATACCTACTTAATTCAGAAAGCAGTTTGCCGAGGAACTGGCGAAGTTCAGCCCATAAACTGTAGTGTCAACAACGCGACGCGAAGAAAAAACATTCAGAAGCCGCTGTTAGCCACTGCGCTATATTTACCAACCGTTGAATTTGACGCCTTTCAAAGATAATCATCAAGTAGGTACTTCATTATTTTCTAATCAGCTAAATAATTCAATTGAGTTGAGTTTGCCTTTGTTTTCTTAGTAATCAAAGCTAACAAGGCACTTTACTGTTATCTCCGTTACTTATCACTTATCACTTAATCAGCGTACGTTTTAAATACGTTGGAAGTAATGCTTAGTTTAGCTCTACTTTTTATTATGCTAATTTTACTTTATTTATTCTAACATACTTGCATAAATTCATGGTTTTCATTCACGATTCAGATTAAAACGGAACTCTGCCCCACCAATTATAAAAAAAAATCACTTTAATAGACTTTGTATTGTCATTCATTTGATTTTATTTTGTTCGTACCGTCCTCCGAGAATATTTAATATTACTACATCATATTTTCGATTGGATTAAATGTGATTTGGTGTCAACACTTCTATTACTATTTTATTCCGTCCACACCCTATTTTACTTTAACAGGCCATGAAAAGCAATGCACCAAACTACTTAGCACAGGTTTACTCTATATTCATACAAAACTATCCCTTAAATTCATTTGGAAATTATACAGAAATAAGGTAGCTAACGGTGAAGGAAAACATCGTGAGGAAACTAGCATGTCCTAGAACCAAAAATTCGAATACACGTGACATCTACCAACCCGCACTGGGCCCGCGTGGTGGATAACAGCCACCATAACAGCAACTCTGACAGAGAGGATTCCTGTGTCCCAACAGTGGGAACATTATAGGCTCATTATGCTTATGCGACAAATATTTAAAAGATATAACAGTTGAATTGAGAACTTCTTTATTTTAAACTCAGTTAAATAAGACGTACGAAAGTCATGGTATGGATACAGACAGTCTTCAAGTTCACAGTAGGTAGGTAAGTTAGTTCTGAAGATAGAAAGATAGAAAATAAGTTCTTCAAACACATTCGTATCAAAGGATCAACAACATAAGTAAATCGTCTTTTGTCGCAGTCGGTTAGAAGCGTGAGTGATACTTGGCAGATTATGATCTTCCCACGTTTCACATCTGTCATGCGATCTATTTTACTACCAACCTTTTGTGGTAGGTATGGTGCAGTGGTCGATGGTGTACCTTTAGAACAGCCGGTTCTATGCCTGTTTGGTCATTCTTTTTTCATCATCATCTTCCTATCTTCCAGACCATGTTACTTGTGGTCAGCGCAACACGTTTTCTACCGTTTCCGTTTTCCCCTGCCGGCCGTCACGCTATCATTATCTCCCTTCTCTTTCATATAATTCCTCACGCAATTCATACATCTTTTCTTTGATCTTCCTCTGCATCGATCAACATATAAATTCATCAATCTTTTATTCATCTTTTAGTTATTCCTTGCTGTAACCACTTTAACTTTGATGTTCGTACGCTGTGCAAGTATTGCAAAATGTCCGCCAAACTATCTAGTAAAACCTTCCATAGCCGGAGAAGTCAATCAGAACAAGCAGACCCGCATAGCTATTGCAAACCGCTGGATACGCTTCCGTGCAGAATCAAACTTCCATCAATGTTACCAATAAAGTCCTCTAAGGCTGTTCACAAATCCTAAACCAGTCATTCTTCCGACAGCTATTTGCCGTCGCGGGCTAGGCAAATCAATCATTGATGAAAATGGGTCATTTACAATTCGACAATCTGTCAAATGATTGTGAATAGCTTTGCTGCTTCAGTTTTGCCTGACATTTGCCATCCGCACACGCTACGGAACACGACACGTTTAACATGCGCATTAATCAAAATCGAGAGCTGTAGCAATCCTTGAATCGTTTGTCGGAATGATTTGACAAATGGAATATAACCAACATACAATATTCCCACGATATTATATCTTCGCTCACGACCTTTCTATGTTACTTTCTTTAAGCATTCACTTCTGCAAAGCCTGTTCTGTATCTAAGCCAAAATACCAGCACTACAGCGGGATTTCTCCTGTTTCGACTTCAGAAAATTCAACCTTTAGTTGAACTATAGTTAACAAAAAGTACATAGTTTAAATATCCTTAGCAGTACGTATTTACTCCGGACTGTACTGTCCTGACTTATACCGTAAACTGTCAAATTTTCCCAATTGAACATGAACCAGAAGCTTATGTAATAAAGATGAAAATCTATCAAAGAAATTTGACAGATTGGGGTAGCTCGAAGTGCTGGCGTCTGTACATTGGGCCCACTATGGCAACTTTGCCAACTATTCGATCTGTCTTTAATTAAATGCTTTGAACACAGCTTTCAATAATTGTACTTACGAGTATTTGTAAACATTATCCTTTCTTTAAAGCAACTTTCCTGTTCCGCGATCGTAAGTAATAATAAGTATATAAATGTTAATCACTTGCATAATTATGTAATGTAACATGCGCATACACGTACCATCAACTAGTTTTTATGACTTACTTGGTCGTTTAATGAATGGTGATAGCTTTTCTGTTATTGTAAATGACAAGAACAAGATGTCATGTAGAATGTAGACGATACCAGTTTATGAAACACACTACAATAAAAACATCTAAGAACATCAATCGAAAAGAACATAGCTATTTAATTTGAAAAGTAACCTAAGATTAATTTACTGAAATTTGATTTCACATCGGCGAAAATTTTGAACTTTTACGAACTTCCATAGAAACTTGTATCCGCTATTTAACTCTGATGAATTAAAAATAATTTTTTCCTTGGTTGGGTTCAAGGTTAGCACTAATGAGTGCTAACCTTTGTTATAAAACACTATAAAGTGAAAAATAACTTTAATTTCGCGGAAGTCGGCGTCTCTGGTTTTGTTTTTTAGTTTGCCACTGACTTCCAAAATTAAAATCACTTTATCATCATCAACATACACATAGTGGAAATAAATACGTATTATTGAAGCGAACTCAAAAACCACTACTCAGAACTTACCTATTAAAGAATAGAAGATGGTTCTAAAAGTGACAGTCCTACAACGTTGGTTCTATATATTTAACAGTACGTCCTACAAATAGGTATTGGAAACTCGAGATCTAAATTTGTATTCTTTCTCAGCCATATGTTGTAAGTTTTAACAAAGCCTATCCATCGTCACACAATACAATTATTTACACTTTCAAACTATTATAGTTTATGCTAAACTGGTTTTTAGAGAAGAATAGACTTTCATTGTACCTTGGCTTGCCACGTTAGGGTTAAAAAGGCACGTCCTTGGTGGAACTGTATTATGTCCGTGTTCTGAGTGGGAGGTCTTCGGTTTAATCCTAGGTAGAGCAGCCTAGCCTTTACCTAACGTGGTCGGGGTCGGCTTCCAGTGTAGCGGAAGCGGTTGTCAATCTGACCTCGACATCCTCAAACTAGTTACTGGTTGAAACGGGACATGAGCAAAGAAAACAAACCCGCAAACACTTAAAAACAATTGGATGGTTGCAGATGAGAAATTCCATCGGGAACACAGCAAGTAACAATATTGTAATTTGTACGGTTACTGAAATACCAATCTTAGATGTAAGTTTTATTTGAAATGTAAGTGACAGTGCTGTTGGTGTGCTTATTATAAATAAATAAATAATTCTCAAATGTTGTAACTTGTTTTGATTAAAAAGACTTTCTTTGTTAACTTTTAATTATTCATTAATTCAATTCCTAAAAATATTATAATCCTGACTAATATTATAAATGCAAAAGGAAGTTTGTTTAATGAATGCCCAGTTGGTCTAGTGGTCGCAACTGCTACATGAAGTCCTGAGCTCGATTTTCGAGCCACCGTCCATTTAGAATTTCTCAGTACCAGCCCGGAGTCTGGATTTTTTCCCGATTGCTGGCAACAGGCTCGCCCCCTATTACATGTGACATAAATATTACTGACGAAATGACTACTGATACTATAGGCACTAGGCACACCGCTGCCTAACCGTTCGGGGAATACAGGCGTGATGGTGTGTAATGAAGTTTGTTACGCTTTCGCGCTAAAACGGGCGAATAATTTTGGATGAAATTCACACACAGATAGACCTGGGTAAGGACAAAGACTACTTTTCATTCGGGTTCGCAGACGAAGTCGCAGGCAACAGCTAGTAAGTGTACTTAAATACGTCTATCTATTCTCTTCAAAGTTTGTATCATTGTATGCTTATATTATGTGCCTTTAATCTGGGTTATACTTATAATTAGTGTTATTTTACTTCTTATATTAACCGACTTCAAAAAGGAGGAGGTTCTCAATTCTATTTGTTAGGCTGTTTATCCCGCGATATCTCCGTCAATTGTGAATGGATTTCGATTTTTTTTTAATTTACTTAATTTTGTCTTAGACGAACAGACACAAAAGTGAACGCTCAATCGATGTGAATTATTTATAACCAATTCGCCAATACCTAATTGCAGAGATTACTACAGTTAACTCCGACCTTCGAAACATGGTTAAATTGTACAGTTAGACTTGTTGTTTATTGCAACGTAAGATTGAAACTGAGTGACAATAATGTGATCATTAGAAAGTTGACCTAAAGGTACAGGGGTCAAGTTGGGGGTACGTGTAATTGTGTACCTACGATCATTAAACTGTAGCGGCACTACAGAAAAATACTTCGCAACAAATATCTTGAAACACAAAAAGTGATGTGGCGCCATCTACAATGCCACATGCGAACTACGCGTCTGGACGTCACAGAAATCCTACATCGCGCAGTCAGAGTTTATCACGAAACTGACATAATTATACAATATCCCGACATCAACCGTCGGGCAGTAGCCCACCGGACACAAGCACAACACCTGTCTAGTCGGAGGATCCTCCCTTTACCATAGGGTATGAGTGAACTTTATACCCTGTTCCTTATACCTCTATAAAACTATTGTGACAAAAGAAGTACCTATTGGTATATTTACCCATGCATGAAAAGAGAGAAGTTAAGTTATCTATATCTTCGAGTATATATATCTATATCTTGCTACATGAATGGATAGAATAAGAAATCAATACATAAGAGGACGTCTGAAAGAGGCATCAGTAACGTAAAAATTGTGTGGAAAGCGACTGTCATGGTTTGGGCATGTGATGCGAAAGAATGAGGAAAATGTCGTGAATAAAGTTTTGGGTATGAATGTCGATGGCTTTATGAGTAAGGGAGACAGAGACCGAGAAAGGTGAATGGACTGTGTGAAAGATGATATGATTAGAAAGGGGGTGGCTACCGAGATGAAGACTTTCAGAGAAGTGTGGAAGAAAAAGACAATAAATTTGAATAAGGGCATGAGACTGATGATGGTGATTTGAAAGCTTCTCTCCATCAAGGTCGCGGGTCGGTTAAAACGGTAGCAATAATATTTCTTTATCACTTAAAATGGTAGCAGTAATATTTCTTTATTAGTTAAAACGGTAGCAGTAATATTTCTTTATTAGTTAAAACGGTAGCAGTAATTTTTCATTATTAGTTGAAACGGTAGCAGTAATATTTCATTATTAGTTAAAATGGTAGCAGTAATATTTCATTATTAGTTAAAACGGTAACAGTAATATTTCTTTATTAGTTAAAACGGTAGCAGTAATTTTTCATTATTAGTTGAAACGGTAGCAGTAATATTTCACTATTAGTTGAAACGGTAGCAGTAATATTTCATTATTAGTTAAAATGGTAGCAGTAATATTTCATTATTAGTTAAAACGGTAACAGTAATATTTCTTTATTAGTTAAAACGGTAGCAGTAATTTTTCATTATTAGTTGAAACGGTAGCAGTAATATTTCATTATTAGTTAAAATGGTAGCAGTAATATTTCATTATTAGTTAAAACGGTAACAGTAATATTTCTTTATTAGTTAAAACGGTAGCAGTAATTTTTCATTATTAGTTGAAACGGTAGCAGTAATATTTCATTATTAGTTAAAACGGTAGCAGTAATATTTCATTATTAGTTAAACCGGTAGTAGTAATATTTCATTATTAGGGTGAATTCATAGATCTCTAATCATGCCATATAATATCGTTGTCAGTCGTCATAATTATGGTATGACTATCTTGGTCACATGTTTTAACATTAGGGTGTGTAGAATAGTAACATGTATGTTTTTTTTTTGATGATGTGTGACATGTATGATGTAATCAATATTTTGATTAAATAGTGTTCGTGGAGTTCCTTGCTCGTTCTTCTCCATAGACACCTCTTACGCTTTGGAATAGGTTTTATATTTCTGGTTGACCGACCCCTTGGCAATCCAAAAGGGCATGTCATAGGTTTATTTGAAATAAAGGGCTCCCGCAGACGGGCGCCTCGCGATTTTGGTAGAACAATTTCCATCGCAATTTTAATTTCTAGTCGTGTCGCGCCTGTCTGCGAGAGCCTGAATTCTTTGAGTTTGAATTGAGTTTGGGAAATTTCGTAATTATTTTTAACACGGAATCATATTTGGTAACATCTTCCCTCTATAATTATAAATTGCCCTTTTGATAGGACGTGTTCTCGTTAACATTCTGATGATGAAAGTGTACACGATCGACCATTCAAACAAACAAATTAACTATATCACATTACACTACAGTGGGCGGAAGACCCAGCATTAGCGTACACTGCATTGCAAATAATTGTATCCACACAATGAAAGGCCGATGTTTTCTATCTTGTTTCACGCTCGTTTAAAAGATAGCATCGACTACATCCTCCTAGCGATATTGTTTACAACTCAACTAAATAGACTGTGACGTTTTATTTGCACTGCACTGTATTTGGTAATTAAAAAAACAAAGGCCTTCGGGTTGGAGTGTTTGTTTTTTAATTGTTTTTGGGGTTTAATTGTATTTACTTATTGTTTTTCATGAACATTGATTGGGGAAATTCATTTTTCGTGAAAAAAATAAGCTTTGACATTCTCATGTGGTAAAAATACTTAAGCATATGATTTTTTTCGGCTTTGATGAAATTGTTTGATTACACAAGATATTCAAATTAACTGGCGAAATACTACGCACCTAATAGCCTTCACTCATAATATATGTTAAAAAAGCTCAATGAAAGAAAACACAATATTGAATAAATAAGGCAATCGTGAAATGAGTCATGAAAACTAGCGATTAAAGGACAAAGGGCAAAAATATGTTGGGTTTGGTCATCATTTTTTTATATGCCACATAATATAAATAATATAGTCTATAAACTAAAATAAATAAAAATGATTTTATATTCAAAATTATATAAAAATATAAAATTATTGGCGACTTGATTGATTTTAACAAATGAGGTACTTATAATTTTTCTTGGTGATAGAACAGCTGCAAGGGTCGATTAAAGGTTAATCTACGCTTGCTGCGGTCAATTCGTGGATGAGTGACCATCAATTACATATCGAGACCTCCCCCTCCCTCTAAGCCTCGGAAAGCACGTTAAGCTATGGTGGTAACCCGACTGTCATTCGTAGATCTTTGTCAGTCGTTATGAATAGTTAGAAGCCAGAAAGTCTGACAACCAGTCTTACCAAGGTGTACAGTGTTACCCAGCAAATGGGTTGTGGAGGTCAGATAGGTAGTCCCTCCATGTAAAATGCTCGTATTCAGCTGCATCCGTTTAGACTGGAAGACAACCCCAACATAGTTGGGATAAGGCTGTACAGATTTATTGATTGAACAGTGGGACCACTTCGGCCATTGTCTTTCTATAGAGTTTCATGTGATACGACACCATAGAAGAAGTCAGTTGCGTACTCCCATAGTTCACTAAAATAGAGTAATCAATAGAGCCCGGCCTTGCTTTCGATCGACTCTGTTTCGTCTCGCTAACCTTACTATTGCGAAATGTAATGTATCTGCGCTGATCGACGATTAAGATGGGAAGGTCGCCAGTTCGGTTCCCAGGCGGAAACATTATGATTCTGTTGTTTTTGCTATGATCTACTGATTACTTGTTTGTTTTGTGTTATGAGAAATTCATTAGTATTTAAATAAACATGAGAAATAAATTCTTAGTGTATATATTTCTAGATTTTTCTTAGTAGGTAAATTAAAAACAGAATAGCTAAGTAATACCACATTGCTTGACTTGCGAATTGAATCTAAATTGCATTTTCGGCAAACACAAAGCAATTAATATGGCTTGACATTGATTTCATAGCGACGCAAGTGAATTGTGATGTACCTAATCGTAAGGAACGCTGTAATTTTTCTCGCTGAAAGTTTGTGAGGGCTTCAGAGGGCCATTCACCGCTTTTAGTTGACAAGTGTAGTGTAGTATTTTCAGAGTATAATTACGAGTAAGTCACTCCACATGGGTATAAAAACCATGGGAACCGAAACTAGAAAATGGACAATGGTGGTTTAAGGGCCATCACACATTCGTAACACAGTCTTAATGTAGTAGCAGTAAGAGCCACTTTCATAGTTCTAGTTCACTGATGTTGTCTGTATGTACAAATTATCACACAATAAGACCACCTGCTAGAAGACCTGCTTGAAAACACGGCTAGACTTACAGTGGTCATAAAGCTCTTTCTAAGAACTTCGGCTAATCAAAAGCTCAACTTAAAAACACACGACCAGCTCAATCTAAAACAAACAGTTCAAAAGCCGTCTGATCGGTATCATTGTATAATAATTGTTAGTGAAATGACTAGATGACTTGTAATAAAGAACGCTGATTGGCTGTTAGAAGAAAGTGCGCGATAAATGAGGTGACACTAGACGCTGTGTACGGAGATGTGCAGTATTTGGCGTGTGCTCCAAGTGACAAGATGTTGACGGGTATTTTAAGTGTATGAAATTTTGACGTTCAAGAAGTGCAAATCGTTACAGTAAATGGCCTAATAACGAAGAGCCTCGACCAACACCTCAGGAGGGTCTCATTGCGCGGCTGGATCAAGGGCTTGATTCAGAAAGCAGTACTCCTAGATACGGCACGCATAGGAGGTTCCTTTCTCTAGAGCCCTGACCGCCGACATCTTGAACCCTGCTCCTGATGCCAATGGGCCACTATTTTTTTATATTTTTAAATGTTTTTTATTATTTTTGTAAAACTATTTAAAAATATACTTAATAGTAGCGGTCCCGACAGACGTTGTCCTGCCCGAACGCAGCGCCACCTACCGGATCCAATTGTAAATATAAACCATCCATGGCGCCACCCAAACGCATACAAAAAAAAACATTCAAATCGATCCAGCCGTTTAGGAGGAGTTCAGTGACATACAGACGTACAGTAGAAAAATAAATAAAGGAGAATAATCTTAAATACAATATACAATGTAACACTAAACTAAATTATTATATGAAGGAAAAAGAAAAGAGTTCACTGGGCATCAAAAGATTCGTCCGCATCGCTGTCAGTAGGAAAAGTGCCTGGCTGGCGCTGCCACTTTGGATATGCTATCCAAAGCTAGCTTAGCGCGTAGCTTGTTTGCTATGCTATGCTATGTTGATTCTTTAACCTAAAAATGCGCACTAGTCACGTGAAGAGTCGACCAACCGCTTGGCGTTGTCCCGAAAACCTACTAATAATAATATTATAAATGTCAACGTTTGTGATGATATTTTGATGTTTGTTACCCAATCACGCAAAAACGGCTGAACGGATTTAGATGAAATTTGGCACACATATAGTTTATAACCTGGATTAATACAGAGGATAGTTTTCATCCCGGTAGTACGTTCCTGTGGGATAATTTTCAACCTCCAAGCGGACGAAGCTACGGGCAACAGCTAGTACTTTATGAAGTTATATTGAATCAAATAATTCTAAAATAGCGCTTCTCACGTTAGTCGCTTTCATCTTGTACCTAAGTGCATCAGCTGAGTCAGTGATATAAAGTCCTTTCTATTGAAAGCATCTCAGTTATCTTTACATGACTACATAACACTCACACACAAGTACACAAGTGATGTAGCTAAATAAATATGTCAGTCTATCTCGCATGAAAAAGATTATGTGTTTTTTGTCGATCGCGACGTGATAAATGTAATAATGTCTTATAATAAGCGGGTATTATGATATAATGCATGAAAGTGACGTTTTTATTAGATACTTAAATATTTTATGTTAGTTCTGAATTGTAATTGTAATGCCTACAAGTGTTTGTCTGCTGTATAGATTAATTTAATTGATGTTTTCTACGTCTATTTTATTAAAGTGCTCGACACTTTAATAAAATAGAGGTTGTAGAAATCATGTCAATAGTTATTAATAAGTAGGTTTATAGCTATTGTTAGTTGGGGTCAGGTAAAACAAAATTTAAATAATCGTTCATTGGTGTCACCTTAAACAAAACTTTAGTCTTTATACAAGCGCTTCCGCTATTAACAGAAAACAAAATGTTTGGGAACCGAACTCTGGACTTAGACAATATTTTTCGGGAAATACATAGATTTAAGAACGAAGTTGTTTTTGCTGTTTTATATTTAATGGGGAGACACGTTCTTGTTATTTTATTTTTTTAACTAACTTCTGCCCGCGACTTTGTTCGCGTGTAATTTCTTGTTTTAACATTAAATATTCCCTATTCATCATCTGCCTAGCCTTTTCCCAACTATATTGGGGTCAGCTTCCAGTCTAACCGGATGCAGCTGAATACCAGTATTTTATATGGAGTGTATTTGACCTACACAACCTAGTTATTGGGAAATACGATCCCCCTTTAGTTAGACTGGTTGTCAGACTTTCGGGCTTCTGACGGCCCGTAACGCCTGTCAAATGGAAAAGTCAAAATATACCCTATTAAACTCTGCAATACTGTAGCGTCCCAGTTGTGAAAGAACTTTCGAAGTCGGTTTTGTAGTTTCTAAGAGTACCTACGCTACATACTTGTTTATAATATTAGTATATGCGTTTCAATAAAAATTATTGAAAAAAACATCTTAACAATAATGAATGATAGTTTGAAATGGCAATACAGTGTGGCAATAGCCTTGAAGCTCTCGCTGATCAGCCCAGCGATAGCATGATGTCTTATTCTGCATCAAATTATAGTCATTATTGTAAGCCGGAGGAAATTAGGGATGTGACGAAATGCTCTGTAGCCGACAGATTGAAGAGGGGCTAAGTACATGTAATTGTAAAGCATTTTAAGTGATAGTTAGTTTTATGCCCTTGTTAAATAAGATAATAAGCAGTAGAGTGGAATGGTTTGTAAGTTTTTTAAAGCACGCTATTCTATATTATATTTTCCTGTATTAATAAAGTTAAACTAAAGTTCTTATTTAGTACAATCTAGCTTAATAAGCAATTTCACACTAAGATAATATTTTACGTTATAACTAAGAATAGTGTAATTTTGCACTTTTACAGAATTCGGTAGCACTTTATTAGGGTCTGATAGTTAATAAAAACAATTTTGTTACTGTTAATCACTATTGTACACTAAACTAACTCAAATGGTTTAGTTCTTTTTAGCCTACGCACTATGTTCGTTTTTTGTATGCAGCTGAATTGCCTTGACATTTAGATACATAAATTACCTATACATAGGTAAATATGGCCCTTCAAATGTTAGTAAAAGTCAGCTTTGTAGTATTCATTCTGTCACAATGATGTCTGTGACAGTTTTGTTCTAAAGCTCGATGTATTATATTTACACCTTGTTGGTCTAGTGATTGCTAGCGTTACTATTGAGCATGAGATCCTGGCTTCAATTCCTGGGTCGAGCAAAGTATTATTGGATGTTCCCATCTGAAATTTATCGTAGCAGTCCGGACTCCAGACTCCCGGAGAGCCTATTACGTGGAACTTAAACATAACTGGCGAAATGTTACAGTCATGACTTTATGTTATATTACTGCACGTTAGTGCAGAATATGAAGCCAAAATAATAAAACGAACAATTCAAAGCTGCTAAGCAAGAAAGATGAGCGACTTTTGACATTAGCTGTCAAAATTGACAAGTGTAACATCAATTCTAAAATCCTCTGCTTAACAAGTACCATGACCCCTCGTGATGCATCCAACCTTTAAACTAAAGCCTCCATAAAAAGGATGTAACGATTTAACTAAAATGTCGACGTTTAGTCGATCGATTGTCGATTGTCTGTTATAGAGTTCGATCAAATTGCGTTTTCGTTTTTCAGCCGAAATTACCACTTTCGGCCGTGGCCGAATAAGCTTTCGCAGCCGTCAGAAAATGGATACAATAATTTAATTATTTAGGGAAAATCGCTGACTGCATGCTTTTTCGCGCAATAATATCAGATTTTTTGATTATTAAGTGTCTTTTAGTAAAATATACGTTTTCGTTTGATTTAAGTTTAATCGATTGGGTAAACCAACGCAAAACTTATCTACAAACAACAAGACATTTGTTTCGTTTTCGGTACTCGACTGAAAAAGCAAATCAGGCCGAAATTCGTTTTCGGCCGAAAACAAAAAAAACTGTTACGGTCGGACTCTAATGTCTATCGATTCCGATGCCAAGGATGCTCGACTTAATGGATCTCAAACAAGGTAATGGATGATAGAATGTGTGTTTAGATGTTTTTATTTGTATTGCATCGTGATTTGTTGATTAAGTTAAATGTGTAACGATGTGAACTTGTTTATTTTTTGTTCTTGCTGTGTAATAAATGTGTTATGGACTGTTCTTTATTGCGAAGGTTAAAAATAATAGTATGTATTTCTACTAGCCTAAATAAAGCTTTCTCGGTTTGGTTAAATTATCACTGGCGAGCGAGAGGTTGTCGATACAAACTTGACGTGCCCCTACGCCTAAGAAGTTTAGCTGAGACAGGTGCACAGAAATATTAATGTAGTTCAACTCCCGCAGCACGTAATTTTATTTTAAACCCGTCGAAATAAAAGTTATTGTAATACTAATGAAATATGCTAATAAGCAAATTGTAGATGACATGCAAATCCTAGCATAAAGCTAAAGCATAATGTAATCTCTAGCATAATGCAATCGAAGTACCTATAGCATAATGCAATCTCTAGCGTAATGCAACTAAATTCTCGTCTGTTGCAGTATGATCTCACCATACTACCACCATGTGACTCCACAAACACGTAATCACCCACAAAGCGTACTTGACCGCATAATAAGTTGAATTAAAATAGTTTTCGTATCATAAACACTAATTAGCAGATCTATTGTACTTGTACCCTCAGAGGTCGGAGTGTGGGACTTGTTGCTAATTGCAATCAGTTTGAAAACTATGACGATTATGTCAAGGACCCGTGCAATGAAAATTGAGAAGAATTTTCTAGTGTGCTTTGAGTAATACGGAGGATTTTGTAGTTTTGTAATTTTTATTATTAGGAAAGGACAGGGAAATGTACCTTTTACTATTACAAAATTTGAAAACTCTAGGAGTATTCAGATTGAACCAAAAATTCAGATTGAAATTTAAATAACATTAAAATTAACTTTGGACATGATTTTTTTGCGCACTGTAGGGTTCCGTATACTAGCAGATTTATTTCTGGCTATATTTTTCCTTGCAGACCGACAAACATTGTTAGCATGGTATCTACTTAAATTCCTAGTAGGTAGAGGCTTAGTCAGTGATAGGTATAAAGATAATGGTTTTATTTAGATTAAATCCAAATCAAAAGTCATTTGTTCAAACTAGGGTGAGATTCAAAATTACATAAGACAGTCCCCCAAAACGCCCGCCTTCCACCCCTTCCTAGTGCTTTAGCTGAGAAGAAGAAGTGGCGCAACAAACTCCCCAGCAGCACAGCTGTTAGTAGAACGTGAACTGAGAGTAGTTAGAAGAACTTAGTTCTATACAATAGTAGTACAATAGTAGTATTTTGCCAAAATATTTAAAAACTACTATGCATTTTATAATCTGGAAAACTTTATTACTTTTAATTTAAAGAAAAGTTCTTGTAATTAGTAGAATAAATAAAAGAAATATAGCTATACTAGGCACATAGCATGTCGTGCGAGCTGTAAAAGTAAAATGAGTGAAAATTAATTATTATTTACAGCTGAAGAGTCAATAGCCCGCCACAGTGCTAATTATTCAGTAGACACTGCGTGATTGTAATGTTTATATACAACGCAGTATTGTCTATAGGTATGTCTTTATACTTGCTAGTTATTGCCTGCCGTATTTGTAAAATCCTGAATTACAGTAGTGTTATTCTGTAAGAACCACTCTCGATGTATGTGCAGTGACTTCAGTGACTTAATATTTTACAAAGTAATATAAATTCAATTGTAGTGTTATTTATTCATTATCTTCCTGGCCTGGAGAGTCATGTCCGCGCAGTATTCCTCTTCTACCTTACATCATCTGCCTAGCATTTTCCCAGCTATATTGGGGTCAGCTTCCAGTCTAACCGGAGTATTTTACATGGGGGTGACTGCCTGTTTGTTTTCCAAAACCCAGTTATTGCGTAACACGATTCCCCTTGGTGACACTGGTTGTCAAACCTTTGTACTTCTGACTACCCTTAAAGACTACGAATGACGGATGGGACCGTGCTTTCCGAGATACAGAGGGGTTTCGGTACGTAACGATGGTCACTCATCGATCGACCTGTGCGGATGTCATAAGCCCTACCAATCTACTTTGATCACCAATTAATTTGCCAAGCATACTATGTAGTTATGAATACTTAAGACTTACATTTACAATAGTGGTATTTATTGTAACGTTTATAAATGGTAAGAAAACTACTAGACAGAAAGCCGATTCATAGAGAATGAGCTAAAAGGCTGAAAGCCTATTTCAATTATTGTAAAATATCATGTCATTTTAAAATGATGGTTGCTCGTTATTTTTTCGATCGATCTAGTCAGCCTGCAGAGTTTCAATAACTAGTCTTGATCGTGGTTTCTGAAACCGCTTGTTACCGAATTCCCAAAATATGTCATGTAATGTAACACAATACTGTTACATAACAGCCTCAAACATTACTGTTCTCACCTTTTGACATTACCACCACAATAATGGTTCAATACCACATTACCATCAGATAATATGACGATTTCAATACATTCGTACAGTTTGTCTGATGAAAAATGTCTGATCAATATTTATTGATCGCTTGTAACAAGCCTTATTTGGCGTGAAAGTAAAACGTTATTGTTAGTGTTATTGCTTGAGTTGGTAGCTTAGATGTCATCCGCGATAGTTATATAAATACAAATAGGATGTAGGATGTCGTGTTTTGAAAGATTTCGATCTAATAAATTGGTATTAAAATAAAAAGTGCGTGTCATACACGAGCATTGAGAGTTCTGTATCATGGCCGATTCTTTGGTGTTTTGAGTAACTATTTTATGCCCACTGTACCCAGCGGAGTAATTGTGTCACAGCTACAGTGAAATGACTTTCATTTTGACAGTTCAACCACATTCATTGCGTTATTTACGTTATAAAGAGACATTTTTTTCGAACATATGAAGCAATGTGGTAGAAATATCCTTCAAAATTATTCCGATTCTGATTGATAGTATGTTACACGATGAGGGTGCAGTTATTGTGCCTTTTAGTTATCAATAATAAGTAAGACAATCAAAGAATATTTTGATTCAGTAAGGTCCAGTTCCTCGAACGAAAGTTTTCGTAAAATATAGATATGTGAAAAATAGCTCAGTCGAAAATGGTGCTAAGAGTTCTATAATAATTAGTTTGTTTTTGGATCAAAGCAAAAAACAAGAACTTCAAGAAGATGAACCATTTTTTGGGGAAGGATAGAGTGAGTGGTCTAACAAAGAGCAATAGGCATTATTGAAGAGAATTGGTCCCGGGGTTCTATAAACGATTCATCAACATTTCAACCAAAAGACGTCCACTGCTGGACATAGCCCTCCCCAAAAGGGGGGGTTTGCCATAATCGCCACGCTTGGCAGGCGGGTTGGCGACAACTGTAATAAAAACACTCTAAAATGTCGAAATAACGTACTCAAAGACTACACATACTTAATATTACAATTCCCAAATTCAGTACTTACAAAACAAACCCAATTTTGAAACGTACCAAATCACAAATTAGATTAATTTTCTCACGTTCCAAAATAGCTCTTATCTCGGATCGTATAAGAACTGTTTTAGATTGTGTGCGCACGCGCAGGCGTCACGCGATCGGTTATATAAGTGTTACAATTAAGCTTTTGCCGTGAGAACGAGGTATTGTGATGATTAAATTATTGACACACCAAGTGTGGTTATACTTCTAATAAGGTAATAAGATTACACTCTCATGTGGTGATTAGAAATGTGAATTGCTCATTAGACTGATTTCCTGGATTACTAACATAACCCGCCTGTATTCTGCAAGTGGGTAGGAAGAGATGTGAATACACGTCCACATTTCGCCAGTTATGTCTATAACATAATAACTTACTACCGGGAACCTACTACCAGGATAAAAAAAGTAAAAGTATCCTATGTGAGTATATATAATAGGTCTTTACCTATGAAATTGCCGTTTTGTATGAAAAAATTTAAACGAATTTTTTTCATGTATTTTTTATTTGTATTAATCGAAGTAATCACCCATGCAATCAATGCATCTTTGCCATCGCAGTGGCAGTTTATTGATGCCCTTCTTAAAGAAATCAGCTGGACGGGAGGCAACAAATTCTTCAAAGTCATTTTGTACTGCCTCTCGGGTATTGAATTTTTTTCCCGCCAAGAAGTTATCCAAATTCTGGAAAAAGTAGTAGTCTGTAGGCGCAAGGTCTGGTGAGTAGGGCGGATGACGGAGAGCTTCCAACCCCAGTTCTTGCAACTTGGAGACCGTCTGCTGTGCAGTATGAGGTCGCGCGTTGTCGTGCAGGAGCAGCGGAGACGAGCGATTGACCAATGCTGGTTGGAGATGTGCCAGCTTCTCCATCATTGTGTTCAGTTCTTCACAGTACACATCTGCAGTAATGCTCACCCCGTTTGGTAAGAAGCTGTGATGAATCACACCGGCGCTAGACCACCAAACAGTGACCATCACTTTTCTAGGGGTAAGTTTTCGTTTAGGGCATTGTTTAGGTGCTGAACCAGGATCCAACCAACTTGCTGAGCGCTTGCGGTTATCAAACAGAATCCATTTTTCATCGCAGGTAACAATGCGGTTCAAAATTCCTTTATTTGTGTGTCTGTTGAGCAGTGCAAGGCACGTCTCGACGCGTACTTCGCGCTGACGATCATTGAGTTCGTGGGGCACCCATTTGTCAAGCTTTTTTACCTTGCCAATTTGACGCAAATGGACCAATATTGTTTTGACGCTAACGTCGAAAGCTGCTGCTAATTCAGCCGTAGATTGTGTATCATCAGTTTCCACAATCGCCTTTAATTCGTCATTGTCGACCAAAGTCTTCGGACGACCGCGAGGTTCATTTTTCAGGTCGAAATTTCCAGAACGGAAGCGAGCAAACCAATAACAGGTGGTGCGTTGGTTTGTAGTGTTAGCTCCGTAAACGTCGTTGATGTTGCGTGCCGCTTGTGCCGCGTTGCTGCCACGACGGTACTCATATTCCATAATTACTCGAATTTTTAACGTATCCATGATGACGAAAAAGATTGAAATGCGATGAAAATGTAACACTAATCAATAAACAAATGACTACTTTTGGAAAAAAAAAACCATGTTTTTAAAATAAAATTAATTTGAAATTAGAATTCTTACCCAAACAAAAATTATTTTGATTTGAAATGGCCAGTACTGCAAAACGGCAATTTCATAGGTAAAGACCTAATATATAGTACGATCATCTAATGGCATGCCTGTCTAAACCCAAACTTTAGGCTACTACTGAAAAAAACCTGTTCAAATTTGTTAACACAAAACCGCTAGTGTAGCCAGCGAAATGTGTTAAATTATACAATTTTTCTAAAGGTTTTCCAACATCATATGTTGGAAAAACTTAGCATTTAAATCAGCTTATATTGTTCCCACTGCTGGGACACAGGCCTCCTCTCTACCAGAGGGACGGGGCTGTAATCTATCACGCGGGCCCAGTGCGGGCTTAACATATCACAAGTCTTCGAATTTTTGGTTCTAGAACATGCCGGTTTCCTCACGATGTTTTCCTTCACCGTTTTGAGAGCAGTGGTGAGGAATTAGTTACACAAAATAAAGTGCCTGCCTGGATTCGAACCTACGACTTACACAACTCGTAAGTCGGGGCCGTTACCACCACTGTGCTACAGTAGCGTAGTGGACAATGTTGGCGACCATCACAGCAAAAATAAGCCTATTGAATGATTATTTCATGAAATCATGACATTTGAGGCCAATCAAAAAGGAACTTAGAGACAAGGTATACGGAAGAACCTACGTCAACCATTCATGAATTAAATGACCGGTCATAATAAAACGTACGTGTATCCAACTATAAAAATAAAAACAGTGATAACTTGACATAACTTTTTTTTTTTTTTTTGGGTGGGAAATCATCAAATAACTTCTCCCGCTCTGGGCGGAGCGGGAGGGCGTGTCAGACTTTTACTGACTAAAACCCACCCGTGTTCCCTCAGTTGCCTGTGTGCCAGGGGCCGCGGTATCTCTTTCGAACAACCCGCACACCTGGCAGAACTTGACATAACTTCGGTAACAATTACCGACCAGCCAGTAATACCGGTCGGTATTACGATTGACACGGTCGGTAATACCGGAACACTTGTAGGAATTACTTCTTAATATCAAGGGCACTGAGTCATTGGGACTGTCTTATAGTAATTAGCTTGAAGGACTTTAAAAAGGATAGATGTTTGACAGATTGTGGGTATGAAATGTTTGAATTTAAATGTTAAATGGGATACCTATGTGTAGTGAATGTACCTAGTTACAGTTTGATTAATATTGTTATTTCATACTTTATTTTTGAAAATATGAATGTAACTTTGTCTGTCAATCGATCAGCCTCTGTCTATTATCTTTTCACGCAAAAACGGCTGAACGGATTTAGATGAAATTTGGCACACAGATAGATTATAACTTAGATTAACACATAGGATTTTTATCCCGGTATCGACTTCCACGCGGGCAAAGCGGCGGGCGGAAGCTAGTGATACATATATAAACTCACGCTTTTTTCGCATGGGGTAGGCAGAAATTACAGAACGCCCACCACCTGCAACGATCCTTACATAATCCTTTTAAGCTAATGATCTATTGCTTGAACTAAAGACTACAGATATTTCTAATAATCATCTTATTGGTGATTGTCTCATCAAGGTCTATGTTACAGTACGTACTACAATTCTGTTATCACATTCATAATATTACGAATTATTGTGACATAAATATTTAATATCGTATGTATACTTACCATTCAGATACATATCAAAATATTCATGATCCCAAAACATTTAACGATCGTGTAATGTCTACAGCCAAATCACTCTCAGAACAAGTAGCCTTCCCCACATCAGTTTCATTGACTCGGACGCGACACGAGCGCGAGTACGAGTATTAGCACGAGTACGAGTGACCGAGTCGATGGGAAGATGGCCTTTACGTTCAGTCGCTATAGCGTGCGTACGGACGAACGGTACTTGTTGTAGCGTCAGCAGACAAAGTGTAACATTCAAAATAATATTATTTTTGGGATTGTTATTTCAATTAGTTCAAGGATAATTTGTATGCTACTTTAAAAATCAATCATAAATGATCCTGTTATTTATGTATAACACTTGCTTACTGCACTTACAGTAAACACCAAAGCGCGCAGCAAGCCAACAACATACTCGGTACATTTACATACTCGGTGAATAGTGATTTGTTGGCAAATTGTGGCTTTCTTTTGATAATAATTCTTCTAACTATACTTCACATAAATTCACCTAAGCGGTTTTTTTCTATGAGCCACGATTTATTTGCCTTTTACTTGTACGTTGCAAAATGCTTAGTAGTACTTAGCAAGGTGCTTTTAATCCAAAAATAATTGACAACCTTTGACTAACTCCAAAATAATTCAACACTTACAACGACCATTTATTTTAATTCCAGCATTCATTTATATTTTAGCAGTTGCTAAACATTTTCTCAATAACACTGCAACAACACAATTACAAAACACTCATTTTAAGCTTACACACGTTTGTAAAAACAAAAGGCGTCAATATTTTGACCGATAACTATTCTTTATTACTAGACGCACCTCTGCATCGTATAGCTCTTAAGACTTGAAAAAATATTTATTTTATATGAAGTGTTATATTAATGTATGATACACGTAAACATTTCCTAATAAATTCTGTTTACGATAATAAAGACCGCATGCGTAGTTTAGAAGTACAACGCGATCACATAGGCGGTCACCAAAAGCAATTTGAATTTATAATATGTACATTTAACGACATGTGACGATTGTTCTGCTGTCTGTTAGTCGTCCTTGAACTTTCGCGTGGAGCAGCATCGCTCGTGTGCAGTGAGCCTACACACACATGCATAAATAGGGCTGGCACGATTGATTTTGAGTTTTATTATCTTTAATTATGATCATCTAAATGAAAAACAAACAAGGTTCCAGCCACAAATTAAATCGTTAATTATTTTTATACGAATTTGATATAATTTTATATCATCTTCATCATCATCAAACTGAATTTTGCATGACAATGATGAGGTTATAGCAATGTGTCCAAGCACATTATTTATAATGGTCTGGATGTTTAGTGGTTAACTTTTATGAGCTGTAATATCCATACCAAACTTAACATTAACTCTACACACAGCACCTTCCTACAAAAACCGAAGCAAAACAACAGATTCAGCAGTTTTGAAGATCATTCTTGAAAATAGCATGTTTATGACCATCCACACTCACACAAATTCACGCCAATTTCACAGCACTTCACAATTATTGCCATAACGCATGTTATAATACTTATAATGTATATTTCTAGATGTTATCGAGGCCTACAGATTTATAGCTTGCTTAGAATATAGAGTAACAACAACTGTATCTGTAGGAGTTGTATAATTATAATCAGCCTATAATGTTCCCACTGGTGGGACACAGGCCTCCTCTCGGCGAGTGGGAATGGGCTTTAATCCACCACGGAGGCCCCAGTGCGGGTTGGTAGATGTCACATGTCTTTGAATTGTCGGTTCTAGGACATGCCGGATTCCTCACGATGTTTTCCTTCACCGCTTTTGAGAGCAGTGGTCATGAAATAATTTACACAAAGTAAGGCTTCTGTCGGGGTTCGTACTTACGACCTTTCTACTCGTATGTCGCGGTTGTTTCCACTGGGCTACAACTTCTACTCCTTGACTGATTTGAAAACCTTTTATAGGAGAAAGTGTCCAAAGAGACTGATGGCACATGTAAGATAGGTGGTAGCCTCCGTTGTTTTACGTGTTAGTCTCATTAGTAAGTAATTAAACCGAGAAACTTACGCACAGCCTAACTAAACCATACAATTTATCCACATGAGTTCCTTATGTAACTAAAATGACCACCAATAAAGGATTTTTGATAATTTATCTTCTATTAGAGATGAAATAGTGTATGGAAGTCTGTCATTTTTGTGGGAGGATGATGACTTGTCAGCTTATTCACCATAGAATTGGGCATCAATAAAACATATTTATCGTTTGTATAAAAAAAAAGTAATAAAATGCTCGTAATTAAACAATCATTCGGGAATGCAAGCGCAGTTTTTGTACGCTAGGTCGGTTTTTGAGTATAAGTTGATATAAGAATATATTACGATATTATATATATTTTTGTGACTCATCGCGTAGATATCTCGTTTCGTTAAATAAAATACGCAAAATATGGATATATTCGTATTCTGTTACAGTCAATATCTCTAAAAGTAACGTAGATATCGAGTTGAGAATTTGTTTTCCTACCAAACCACTGCCGTAGGAAGCCATTGCAACGATAAAATAAAATCGCGTAAGTCGAGTTATCAAGTTCTTCACGACAGGCACGGATTTATTTAAAGCTTAAAGTATTTAAAAAGAAAATTAATTCAGGAAAAACTGAATGTCCTTTTTCCTATGGGATTTTTGTATGTGTTATTGAAAGGACAGGACAAAATAAATACTCACTTGAAACCACAAGCTGTTGACTAGTTTACTCAACAAGAATAACGGGAGCACCCAAATCATCCGGAACGTCATAGACAGGAATGGTTGCAATAAAATCAAAGAGAATGAGAAATCCCATTGGGCGCACATCTTGAGTTGGTGGGTTAATTACTTTAAGCTCTTTAATTTCTTAAGTATGGCATCAATAGGTACGCTCCCCGATAGTGTCGTGCTTTTCAGCTCTAAAATATATATTCACTACCTTTTGCCAGCGGCTTCGCCCGCGCAGATCTTTCATCCTCTATTTAACCCCCTTAGGGGTTGAATTTCGAAAAATCCTTCCTTATTCCTTGTCTACATTATAAAGGGAACCTCTGTGCAAAATTTCAGCTTTCTAGGTCCAAGGGTATGGGCTGGGCGTTGATGAGTCAGTCAGTCAGTCAGGAGTTTTATTTTATTTATATAGATAGGAAGTCTATTTATATTAATAAACACCTCAATGTTAATTAAACTTTGGATATGTGGATACCCAAGATTTTTTTTTTATAAACCTTGTCCAGGAATCACCATAAGCATTAATGATTGATTCTTAATACTTGTAGAAAATAAGTTCCTAAGGATAAAATCAAGTAATTATACTTAGGATAAAAACACAAACTAGGTACATGACATTTTACCAATCGATTCATCAGAATCAATAACAGATCAATACACATCGTCTGATCTTGTCGTGAGGTGCTGACATTTTGTAAACACAAAAATATTGGACCACTATAAAGTGTAGTTAATGTTTCAATTAAAATGCATGTAGGTACTTACTACTAGTATTTAATGTAATGTCTAGACATTTGGTATTACCAGTAGGTGCATTAATCAGAAGCTTTTAGTAAATGTTAAGGTGTGTGGGTTTTGTAATGTTTAATAGTAGTTGAACTATGAGTAATAAAAGTAAAAAGTTGTTTACTTACGAGTTTTATGATTTTTTTTTATGAATGTGTGGTTGTAAATTGGTTTATGATAGTTAACGTTTATGAGTGTGGTTTACCTACAATATGACGTGAGCTGAATCACATTTATAAAAATAAATACTATTAAGTATCAATCTAATTCATGTCTATCATGTTTTGAATTATTCTTAAAACATTGTCTAGGCTAGAAATGATTATTTTATGTGAATTAGATACAAATTTTTTTAAGGGTTGACTTTTTAACCGTCAGATAACTTTTATCTTAAAGGGGAATCCAAAGTGGCCAACGAAGTTCAAATTATCATACATTTTCTGCAATTTGCAGGTCAGTATAAGGCGTAAGTTGAACGACCGTAACACGTATGTATTAACAGAATTATAATCATTAAAATCGTCAAAACGTCATTTTTGCTCGTCAGTTATAAGTTATACAACGAAAAGGCAGCCCAAAGCAGATTGGTAGCGCCACGATTGCGGCGGTAAGTCCCCTCTTTGAGGAGTGGCTTGGAGAGTGCATTGGTACCCGTCACCTCCTTCTGCGAAGCAGTAATGCTCGCGAAGAGGGAGGCGTCGAACATGAGGGAGAGTCAGTATATGCACCGTCACGGCCCTAGTCGGCTCAGGAGACGCCCTGGGCGTCGGGAATCCCAGGCTGATTCCTGGCCACCGAAAGCGCAGCTTACGGATGGTGAGTAATGGGTAGCTCGCTGTCCGGTAAGGACCAAGCCCGGGTCGACGGCGCGTTGTGTTCCACGCGCGCCTCAAAGAGACGTCAGCACCAACTGGTGGGGTCCGCAAGGACCGATGCCTGCCAAGGGTGCGGGTTGTTCGAAAGAGATACCGTGGCACACAGGCAACTGAAGGAACACGGGTGGGTTTTAGTAAGTAAAATTCTGACACGCCCTCCTGCTCCACCCAGATCGGGAGAAGGTATTTGAAGATTTCCCAACCTCAAAAGAAAAGCCCTAATCAGATAAAAAATTACGAAAAAAAATACTTTAGAATAAATGCTGCATACTGTTAGTCTATGATCGTGATAATTAACACAAACCGTAGGTTCTTGTAGGAACACCTAAGCCATAGACGTTCTTTCGTGAATCCGAATAATGTTACATGTTACGCAAGCAGTTTAACAGGGGCGTCATTAATCGTCATTATTTACATAAGCCTCTCACACAATAGTATGGGAACGCGAAATGAGAAAAACGTAGGATTTACTATAACATTTTAATTGGTTGTTGCGCTCATACAAAGTCACTGCGCACGGTTTTCATAAATATATGAATTCCGACCGGTGCAATTACTAGGGGAAGAATTTGTTACTAAATACGCTAAATGTTGCGGTTACTAAATTATTTAGTTATTATATTGCTGGGTAATTATGTTGTAGAAACATTAATTTTAATAATTATTGGTTTGATGAAGAGAGACGGAGTGAAAGGGCCACTCTGTAGGTTGGCAATTATTGTATTTGGCAAAACAAAATAATAGAAGTACAAGTGTTTATCTACGATTTTGAAATAAAGTGGACCTTTGTATACGAGTAAGACGCGCTTAATAAAAATCTTTAATTCATTGACATGCAAAACATAAACATAGATCTAGGAAAGATTACGGCAAAATTCACCTCCTAAAGGGGTTCAATAGGGGATGACATTTTGCATGCAAGTTCGTCGTTTTTGTTGTTGAGGGGAAATCCCATTGCGCACACAGCTGGAAGGACCATAAATGTTATAAGATAATCAATCTGACAATAGGTAAATTAGGCAGATCTGTAATTAAAATGTTTTATTTTATCTATTTTCTCCTTTAAGGCTCGTGTAGACTAGCGCGACGCGACGGTCGCGACGAGACACTCGTAGAACAATTTCTATGAAAACTTCATGGAAATTGTTCTACAAATGATGCGTCACGCTGTCGCGTCGCGCCTGCTTGAAGACGCCTTGAATCATTTAGGTTTTTTACTTCAGATTTGGTTTTGTCTTGTGCTGAATAAATGACGTTTTCTTTTTCACAATAACTAACAATTAAGTAGTTATACAGTATCGTATGAAGACAAAATGATTGCTGTTGATTATTTCTTAACAATACTGATTAGGTATTTGGTGTAAATCTTAACAAAATACGCCATCACAACAGAAATGAAAGTCTTAGTTACTTAGTTTGATGTACAAGTAAGCATTTTGTTCATCAAACTACGCTACTTTGTGCAAAAATAATTTCTTTGTTTTCTCTTTTTCTTTTTTTTTAAACGTTGCCCCACACTTGGAATTTCTCCTGTATTGTGGGTGCGTTAACAAACATTTAAACTCACATACACAAACAGCCAGACTCGGAACAACTACTTGTAAATCATACAAATATTTGTTCCATGCGGGAATCGAACCCGCGATACGCAGCGCAGCAGTCAATCGCTTAACCACTGCGCCAACCGTGCCGTCAATCGCGCCGTAATTGCTGGAAAAAGACTTTAATTTTTGGTGTGAAAATTCGCTGTTTACGGCAGTACGCGCGCAAAACATTGTGCTTCCATGCGCATGCGATACAGTACCTACAGGGATCGCGGGATTAAGTTATAAAATTTAAAACATGTTTTCGTAAAAAAAAAAACATAAACAAAGTTGGAACTTTGACCTTCAATATCTCCGTATCCGATGGTTCCCAGGCAGAGTCCAGTTATAAGATATGATAATAATAACAGAAAGATAACTCTCGGCTTCGCTACCTTTAGCGATTTTTGTTTTTATACCCGTGTTACTTACAGGATTTCATAACTTGGTTGCATTGTTAACAATAATGATTTCCATCCGTGATGAAATATGTCAAAAACAAGAAGAAGGCTCAACTTAAATACAGCTTAATTATCACTACCTATTAACTTATAATTACGGCTTGCCATTAAAATATCCTGTTAATTACAGGACCATTTGACCCTTAATTATAATGTGAGTAATTTTATGTATATATATATATATATGTCGACGCGCGTGCAAATAGGCGCGTAAAGCATTAATTACTGCAATGCTTTGTTCTGATTTACAGTTTAAGAAATAAAAGCAAATTACTTAAGTTTCTTGGAGTTTGTATTGTTTATTTTAAACATCTGTACATCCATTGTTGCGTAGTGGATTCTCCGCTGCGTGGGTGATTATGTCGTATAACAAATTGCATAGATTTTATGTGAGCCCTTCTGGGAAGGACAAGACAAATGGTTTCGGAGAGCGGCGGTAACATCTGCGCTGCATGTGCAGTTTACCGAACGTAGTCGTGGGTCGGCCTGATGAATAAGGAACAATATTCTCTGGTGGTGAGAGATGTTGGGAAGAGGGGCCTCGAGCCCACATTCTGTTTTGAGACATCGTAAGGCATAGGCGCGACCTACGAAAACGTTCCTCTCTGCGAAATCCTATTTTATAATTCGGTCATAAGATTTAAGTTGTGTACTAGCGTCATTGTGTGAGCTACAGACAGTTATTATTATAGATCATTCACAACTATCTTTTAAATAATTAATGTCGCGTTACCACGCCCAATAGGAGCTACTTCTGATCTCGTACGAGAGCGGATTGCGAATTTCGATACGCCACGCTCCGATATCAGAAGTGGGATACGCGCGACCCATGTGAAAATGCCGCGCCCGCGTGTGAAAATTCCGCGTCCGCGTGTGAATAATGTGCCTTGTGAAAAAGACACTGCAACAAAAATACTCCGCCCAACTGTGCCTCAATACCAGAATCCAATCCAAACCGGATTCGGCAAAATAGAGGCACCACGAGGGAAGAAGACTTCAAGAGAAAACCATCGTGCTTCAGATGTGGACTCGAGGAGCACATGGCTCCACAATGTAAGAAAAGGACTCCAAGTGCGACTTTTGGCAGCGGAGCATTGGCAGCTATTGCTGTGACGTTGCATCAATGTCTGCTCTTCTAAATCAAGATGGTCACTACGGTCAGTCGTTCCATTTTTATTTCGATTCTGATGCCGAATGTTCTCTTATGAGTGAAATAGTGGCAAACTTTTCTGCAAAACGTTCGACGTCCGCGGTCACCTAGATTGGTATTGGTATCAAATTAAAGCTCTAGGTCTTGATGATCTCGGTAATACATTCGTAGAATGTTACTGAGATTATGTTATGATCATTTCAGAATCTGTAGAACAAGGTCTTCACTACGCATTGTTCTAGGTGCTTTAAACACCGCCAGAAAGTTATGACTTAATTGACAACGATACCTGTTCCAGTATCGTTTGATTTAAATGGTCTGATTGAGTTACATACAGGTGCAAACTCAGAAGGCTGCGTTGCAATATTTATGCAAAATAGACAAAAGAAACAGCATGTTGTTACCTAAAACACTATTAAAAAACTTGGTTACAGGCTGCAAAACAGCGAGATTCGAAAATAGTTAATTTAATAACGAAATTAAATAGTGCCGAAATAAATAACGATTTGATGAATTCATACAAAATATCTTCCGGAATTCTACATCGGAAAACATAACGTTATTTTAATGATCTAAGTATGTTTACCTATTGTGCCCAGAGGTTTCCGTTGGTCAGTGGTAAACTGATAAAATCACGTCCAAGAGTCAATAATGCAATTAGATTTTAAGAAAAAAATCATGAAAGGTTTTTTTTTACTGATTATGAGAAAGTATGTTCGTTAAAATATGTCCTGCCTCGTTGGTCTGGTGGTTGCGGGCGCTGCTGCTGCGCATGGGGACCTGGGTTTGATTCCCCTGGGTGTTGTTGGGTTTTTCTAACTGGAGTTTCTCGGTACCGGCCCGGGGTCTAGATTTGTACCCGGTTGATGGCGGCCCGGTGAGCTCGTCTCATATTGCATGGGACTTGGATATGACTGGCGGAGTGAGAGTGTGCTATATTTGTGCCTCTGCCTGGCCCTTCATGAAAACAAGGCGTGATGTTTATCTAATGTTCAGATATTCGCGGAAAATTGCATTACGTGTAAGCTATTTAAGCCGACGTCTGGAAAACCCCAAGCGGAACTACACCCGATACATAAAGTATCAATACCTAGGCACACTAGTTATATGGACGTAACAGGCAAACTTATTAAATCTAATCAAACGAAAGAGTATGTGTTTGTCATAATTATTGATGTTTTCCCTAAATATGTTGTACTACTGGACATAGTGCGCGTCAAGTCTTTGAGTGTCAAAACCTTTAAAGTATAAAATTCATTTATTTGGAGTTCCATCTTGTATCCAAACAGATCAGGGTACATGCTTTACGAATAAGGATTTCCGGGATTTGTGTGATACACACAATACAATGTTACATTTAGGTAATAGTTACAAGTACATGTCGAGCAAATGGTCAAGTGGAACGTATAATGAGCACCTTATGCTTACCGCGGTAGAGGTGAAAAAGGATATACGACGTGGCAAATGCATAAGATGTAACTCGCTATCAATTTGACTAATAATCGCGTGATAAAAGCAAGCCCGATAAAATTACTTATTGGAAAAGTAGCACGAGCGTTCTTTTTAGCCTTCGGTGATCAAGACGAAACGGAAGTCAAATTATACAAACTCAGACAAGGTGCGGTCACTTCGATCTAAAAAATGCCCAGTGTGATAAACAGTGATTCGATAAGTCATGAGAGGAATGGAATCAAGTAAAATTGGACCAAAAATTTCGAGGGCCATTGAATTGTTGAATTACTTGAAGGCGATCGCTATTTATTTATTTACTAAAAGCTCTAGATAACAATAGAACTTAAATGTACGCGCACGAGCGTGTTCGTGCGATGCCAGATTGTTACGTTCCCTCAGAACTAGATAATTTTTCTGAAGTTAGTTGCGATGAAGAACAGTCAGGTCAAGCCGTAGTCGACGCTATCAAATGTTAATAATTAGAAAAACAAAAAAAAAAAAAAATTAATATCGAAATACATTGTTTACGTGACTTGTACTGTGGCCAGCTGCTTACTGTCGATCGTAGGTCATATTCCTAGTCCAGTCTAGCTGGTGTCGGAGACTGCGCGGCGGCGGTGGGTGGTGTGTCCACAGTGAGCTGGCCGGTGTGCCAGAGGTGGCGGTCGGTGTACCAGAGGGTGACCGATGCGCCAAGTGATGGCTAGTGTGCCAGAGGTGGCGGTTGGTGTACCAGAGGGTGATCGATGCGTCAGGTGACGGCTGGAGTGCCAGAGGTGGCGGTCGGTGTGCCAGAGGGTAACCAATGCGCGAAGTGATGGCGGGAATGCCATAGATGACGGCCGGTGTGCCAGTGTGAGCCGGTGTGCTCGTGTGATGGCCAGTGTGCCAGTGTGAGCCGGAGTGCTCGTGTGATGGCCAGTGTGCCAGTGTGAGCCGGTGTGCTCGTGTGATGGCCAGTGTGCCAGTGTGAGCCGGTGTGCTCGTGTGTTGGCCGGTGTGCCATTGTGGTGGCTGGAGTCCCTAGTAGTGACTGTGTGCTAAATGTTGGCCGGTTCTCCAAGCGTTGCCAGTTTGTTGACTGGAGTGCCTGGTGGCGACTGTGTGCTAGCATGTTGGCCGGTTCTCCAGGGGTTGCCAGTGCGCCGTTTGTTTTTAAGTCACATAAACATGTACGGTCTTATTTATAAACGCATCTTAACTTTTAATCAATTGCTAACTAACTGATTAGCAAAATTCTTATTTATAAACGCTATTTAGCGCTATATGGTCGCTAAGCAATTGATTTGTAGCTGTCAAAGTTAAACACCACCGGTGCCCTGTTTAAAGCTTGCTAAGAGGCAACATGGCGGATTTTATTTGAATCAGCTGATCGATTCAATAGGATTTTTGTGTGCTTCAAGGTTATTTGTTCCTATTATCGAATTGTGCCTTAGTAAATGTGGATTTCGACAATATATTACGGGATTTCAGAACGACACCGAAGAATTAAATATTTCTGAAACACCGCGCGCGCCTGTGGTTAGTGAACGGAGGAAGACCTACAAGACTCGTTTAAATCCGCTACGAGAATACATATTCCTCATTCTAAGTACACGTGATGATAGGATTTATAGGGAAAGTTGAATCGGCAGGAGGCTCAGTAGGTTTGAAGAGACTGAGTTTGTGCGGAAGCTCATCAGAGATAGTGATTATCCAATGTGTTATCCCATGTACCCCTCGTTTTATGACGCCCACAGAGAACTTTATATTATACTGATGACGCCTTCTAAGGCCCAGAACTAAAGAAAAGCCACATTGTGGCAGTTCTGCACAATAAAACAAGATACCTTTTTTATAAAAAAGCAATTTATTTGGAACCTACGCAATAAAGCGATATTTGTGTTATAATTTCATTATTTTTGATTTCCAATTCTTCTTTCTCCAAAGACGGGTGCCATTATTTTCTCATGGCACGCTCATTCCTCATCTTTTTCACGTAGCATGGTCTCCGTTGCCGTCTTTGCAAGGTTGAATAGTTATGGTGCTACATAGGTAATAGGTAAAACGGGCTGTTGTCCGCAACTCCACATCAAAGCGCGTATTTTGCGATGGTGCTACATGCTCAGTACCTAGTGGCTTTCATAGCAGCAGTCAAAATTGTAACTGTAAACAAGTATAATAATTGTTAATAAAAGACTGAAACCCCAATGTAAAAGCAATAGGAAGTTATATAGAATAAGCACAAGTACCTACATATTTTTCTCAAAAAGAATATCTATGTAAATAATTTTAAATAATATGTAAATACATAGCAATATCGGCTACTGCATTATCATTAATTTGGTCACTTTACAATAGAAAGTAGATAAAAATTCAGAGCTGCATTACCTTTTCCTGTTACTCCAATCATGGGAGCGTTTTACTTTCATTGCAACCATAGCAAACACAACTACTCATCTTTTTCACGTAGCATGGTCTCCTCAGTTGCCGTCTTTGCAAGGTTGAATAGTATTGGTGCTACGTGATAGTAGCTTTCATAGCAGCAGTCAAAATAGTAACTGTAAACAAGTAGGTATAATAATTGTTATTAAACGACACTGAAACCCCAGTGCAAAAGCAATAGGAAGTTATATTTTTTTTTTTTTTTTTTTTATTTATCTAAACACAGGTTATTGTTCTTAAATTATACAAGGCACACTATTAGACCTCTGGGTCTGTCTTAGCATGCCATGGTCTGGAATTAATCAACGCGCTACTGTGAAATTAAGGTAAAATGGAGTGGTAATATTCTTTGAGCTTGTGTTTTATGTTTTTCCTGTTCATTGAGTCGCGAATGTCTATAGGTATTTGGTTTAATAAGACGGGTATTGTGAAAGATGCAGTGCGCCTACCATAAAAATTGTTTTTACGTGGCACTTTAAGTGATTTTATCTTTGACTGGCGGGTATTCACATCATAATTCACTGGAATCTGTATCCCAGTGTTGTCAAAATGTTCAATGAGAAACAAGTACTCAGCAGTATAGAATAGGCACAAGTATCTACATATGTTCCTCAAAAAGAATATCTATGTAAACAATTTAAAGAACATGTAAATACATAGCAAAATCAGTTATTGCGTTACCATTCATTTGGTCACTTTAAAACAGAAAGTAAATAAAAATTCAGAGACACATTACCTTTTGCTGTTTACTCCAATCATGGGAGCGTATTATTTTCATTGCTATCATCGTAAACACAATGAAATAAACATATTAAATCATTTTATTCAAATATATCGAAGAAATATTTGAGTTTTATCTGCAAGTGTCAAAGTCACGACAGATACAAAAATCGTGCATTTGACAACTTTAATGTCAAAATCCTGTTTTTTAGGCGACTATTTTGATTATAATCCGTGCTGAAGGCATAATTTCACCTCTATTTCGTTTCGCTACTAATCAGCTGCATACTAGCGTTTATAAATAAAGAAAAGTTAATCATTGATTAGGAGGTAACCAATTGATAAGCTAAACAGTGGCTAATCAGTGATTAGCGAGATTTTTATAAATAAGGCTGGTAGAGTTTTGTTTTAGTAGGTAAGAAGTTTTGCGAAACTATAATTAAAAAGTTATAAAAGTTACAATGACAAGCGATCAGACCTGTTCTTTGTCGAGTTTTAATTTAAAAACGTCATGAAAACAATAGACAATGTACGAAGTGGAAACCTGACAGTTGATACTTAGTTTATAGTAATGGCAGGATAGCCGAGTGGTATTTACAGAAATAAAAAGGTTTTTGCATTTGACTGCTGAAGCTCAGCGACGACTAGTTTGTACCTAGACTTGGCACACGAGGACGTGTGATAGTCAGGATCGCCGTGTCGACGCGCGTGCAAATAGGCGCGTAAAGCATTAATTACTGCAATGCTTTGTTCTGATTTACAGTTTAAGAAATAAAAGCAAATTACTTAAGTTTCTTGGAGTTTGTATTGTTTATTTTAAACATCTGTACATCCATTGTTGCGTAGTGGATTCTCCGCTGCGTGGGTGATTATGTCGTATAACAAATTGCATAGATTTTATGTGAGCCCTTCTGGGAAGGACAAGACAAATGGTTTCGGAGAGCGGCGGTAACATCTGCGCTGCATGTGCAGTTTACCGAACGTAGTCGTGGGTCGGCCTGATGAATAAGGAACAATATTCTCTGGTGGTGAGAGATGTTGGGAAGAGGGGCCTCGAGCCCACATTCTGTTTTGAGACATCGTAAGGCATAGGCGCGACCTACGAAAACGTTCCTCTCTGCGAAATCCTATTTTATAATTCGGTCATAAGATTTAAGTTGTGTACTAGCGTCATTGTGTGAGCTACAGACAGTTATTATTATAGATCATTCACAACTATCTTTTAAATAATTAATGTCGCGTTACCACGCCCAATAGGAGCTACTTCTGATCTCGTACGAGAGCGGATTGCGAATTTCGATACGCCACGCTCCGATATATATATATATATAAGGTCATAATAATTTTAGTGCATTTGTGAATATGGCGTAAGACTTAAGTGAATGTTAAAAGTAAATAAAGTAATTAACTTACCAGTGTATCTGGATTTTTAACCGGTTGATCTGGTTCAGTTCCTTAAAATAAAACAAGATTTTTGTTAGTTTTGAATACACTAAGTGAAACGTTTGACTACGTTAAAATTGTAGCGCCGCTTTTCCACTTAAATAACGACTAAGAAATAACCATAGGGGTAAAGCAGCTTGCGTAATATACTAAAGCGATGGCTAATATTGGTGATATATTGACAACCACAATTGAGATCTCCATGGACAGAATTCTGTACAAACGTGTCAATAAATGATAAAGATAAATGATTTTATTTCTGTAAGTAAGTCTGTGCAAACACATTTACACGTCAATTATATTTTAAAAACTAGATGAGGTCGGCGTTTCCTCACTGACTACTCTGAGAAGAAAGGCCGAAACTAACTCACAGGTCACAGTCTCTTTTAAAGACCAGACATAATCTTGGTCAGATCATGTGAAGACTATGTCTTTTGAGAAAAGTACTACACAGATTGAGTAGACCTGTCCAGTCAGTGTACGCATTTATTAGTAATACTCCAAGAACTCGGCATCTAAGAGCGTCTATTAACACTAGTAGGTACAGTCTCAGATACATAAATTCTTTGGTCATGTCTCCAGGCGGAATAATGACTCCGTAGAACGTCCCATCTCTCCCCGTGGGTGTAGTAAAAGGCGACTAAGGGACTTACTAGAGAATGGGCAGCAGCGTTCTCTATGTATTTTGCCACCATACTGCAATCGCCAACCCGCTTTCCAAGCGTGAGCGGATTATAGCAAGTCCCCCCGAGGCCTATGTTCAGCAGTGGATGCCTTTCGGCTGAAATGATGAACGTCTAGTGATGAGGTGGATCGACCGAATGAAATGCGCTCTTGGACGGTTTGTTAATGAATGCACCAGACTGTCATGTAACATAACCAGATGTAGAGAGATCGTGAGGCGAGCTACGACTACACCTGCGATTGGACATCGTGACCACGACCGCTCTGTCAAGAGCGAAGCGAAGAAGAAGGAGGAGAAATCAGGTTTAACCGTCTTATATTTTAACCTAGAAATTATTTATGATTGACATCTAATAAATCAAATGTCAAACGGTGTCAAAAGAAGACATTCCAAATGGATCGTCTTCGTGATCACAGTAACAATTGCACCATATTTTTTGGGCCTTCAAAAGTCAAAATTTGAATAATGTAGGTAGGTATCTAAGCTACAACCTAGATAATAGAAGACAGTTGTAACATCTACCTACAGTTAGTTAAGGATCGTGACACAATTGAGGACAAATCGCAGCGATTTAACTGTGTAAAATTGTTTACTGAAAAGGACGTGCCTATTTTAGAATTCCAAACATAAAAGGAGGCTGTTTTTCTCTACAAAAGTTATAGGTAGGTACGTCGAGATCTTAGTAAATTGGTGCAATGATGGTATGACTTCAGCTGGCAGACGTTCACTGCTGGATGTAAGCCTCCTCAAGCTCTACCACTTCGACCAGTTCTGTGCTTCCCGCTTTCATCGGATTCCTGCAGCCTTCACTAGGTCATCGGTCCAACTTGTGTAAGACCGTCCTACTCTACGTCTTCCGATACGCGGTCGCCACCTGTCGGCCCCATCGGCCATCTGTTCTACGAGCAATATGCCCTGCCCGCTGATTCTTCTGGCTTCTAGTATACTTTAACTAAAAAACGTAGGTATTTTCAATAAAAACCAAATCGCAGCGTTGAATAGTCCCGTGTTCTTGACTAGTCGTTGCGATAGTCGTTGTACGGAAACCGATAATTTCCATTGAGTTTTCGAGAGAGACGGTCGTATTGTTTATCTTGTGAGTGAATATGGAGGAATAGGTACAGTTGCCGTGGTGCTTATCATACAAAGACGAAGACTGCTCGTCGCTGCGACACGTAGGGAGAGCGCTCGACTCCTCTAGCTTGTCGTTGCGACTCTGTAACTCCACGCCAAGTGAACGGAGCTTAAAACGAAATATACGAAATTTGTCGCCGTCGCATATCGCATAATGTGCGCTATGTCTAAGCTCAGCGCGACACGCTCGAGTGCCGCAGAAACCGAGATGTCTCCAGCTAGACATGAGGTAAAGTAATTTGATATCATCGTTTACTGTGACAGCCGGTTACATCGAAAAGTGAAGACATTATCGAATGGCTTGTTGTGTTATGTTGGAGGAATGTTATGTTATTGTTAACTGTCATAGGTAGTGGTAGGTTTTGAGCGAGGATATGCAGGGTGAAAAGTGATAGTGGTGCAGCATGATGAGAGAACACTGAAAATATAATAGGTATATTTGAAAAGTTCCAGATATGAGCCCGTGGTCAGGCGACCACTTACAGATTTCGAAAACGGAACCAAAATAATGTGATTTTCAGAGGCTTTGATTTTTTGATGTTTGTGTGCGACTTGACCAAAGAAGAAACTTACTAAAGTGTGGGCTTTCTTTTATTCTGAGGACTACCTTCACCAACCAGTACCTACTTATGGTAAAGGACCGTAGCTACTGGTTGGTGGAAGAAAGTAACATTTAGACGTATGCATTTATAGGTTTTGAATGGTCGGTAGTATCACATTTGAACAGTTTTATGTTCATACAAGCCGTGTTCCTGATGGTATTTCGGTAAAAATAACGAAATTCCAGATCGGCAGTATTCAGCTGTATCCGTTTTTACTGAATCAGCAGACCTGAACATAACAGATTGATTGGTTGATATTCTCTAAAACCACGCACAATTTAGTTGAACGCATTTTATTTCCCTTCCATCAGGTCACGAGCTCGCGATACATTCTCTAAAATATCTTCTCTCGAACAATAGTTTGTTTACTCAAATCGATGCGGTTTGCGCTCGGCGTCTATAAACTTATATTTATTCGCCTTTGTGGCTCCTATGGGACATTGTTATGGTAGTTTCAGCGATTGCGGTCTGTTTTATTGTGTTTTTACACAGTATAACGGGATGTTGATGTCCACTTTTATTATCTACTGTCTTCAAAATAATAAATCCAAATTTAGTGGATAGTCACTTGTGCGCTGTTAAAGTAGCCCAATAACGATCAATCAACTCAGCCTATAGCAATTCATTGTTGCCGGTCATAGGCCCGCCCCTACTTCTTTTTTAGAGATAAAGAGCAAACTGATGCCTGTGTTTTAGGAGCCAAAGTTCCTCCAGGTGGAATTGCAAACAACTAGTACAACAAAATTAATTAAATAACAATGCCTCAATTTAAATGCCTACAGTATTAGTTCAAATTTTAATAAGATTCTCGATTTCGTCATACGTTAAGTTCTACCCATTTGTAAGTTTGATTTTAACTACGTTGTTACCCGGGGATTATATGGGTATAAGCTTATTTATTCTATTATACAGTCGAGAGCTCGTTGCTGTATATTGTCGGCTGGCAGACTTGGAACGGCACTGGACTATATCGTACACGGGAGTGTCTTTACATCTTTTTAGCTTAACATGATCTAGATGTAACGTAGAGTGATGCATAGCGCGAAGCACAAAGAGTTGTCTTACAGTCAATACTTTGACTTTTGTATAAAGTTACCCGGTTTTACCGGCCGCCCTTCTTAAGGACGGTTTCAAATAGACGTCACCAACAAAAATAAGCTTAACTTAAGCTTCATTTCAGCCGAAACACGTGGACTGGTGGACTGAGGCCTCCCTGAACCCCATGCCCATTCAGTCTCATGGTGTCATACTTCAGTAGTTCTGACAAAAACGATGACAAGTTAAAGTTGCGTGCCGAGACTTGCCTTAAAGATACGAGTATACATTTCAATGGACAATGCGTTCTATGGAAGATAATATTTATTACCGTGTAGATTACAAGATAAAAAAGAAAAACATTGACTTCACTGTTGCAACTTGTTGGAAATCCTTTTATTTTTATTAGAAAAAGATTCTCTGAAGGAAAATTCCGGTGTACATACACAAGCACGATAGGGTTAATATTATAGATATTGCTTAAGGTTAACAGACGTTTAAACTTCAAAAAGACTATGGTTAATCATTACTTACTCTTACATTTATATATAAACCCCTTAAATCATATTGAATAAAATAAGTTATGAGATTTCATTTTAAAATCTTTGTCATTGAGACAGTCAAAACTCCAAGATGATCCGTCACAAATTAAAACCCAAACCCACGTATTAAAAAGCCAAGCTGAAATTAAACCCATTACAACTGAAAATTACACATCAATTCAACACAAAATTGCAACCATAAACCGTCACAATTCGTTCATAATGAATTATTACTAGTGTAATCCGTACTTTCATCTGCGCGAGCGCATACCGACTCGGGGACGCACATGCGATGCTTTCCCCGCATTACAACTTGATAGCTAGCTATTAAATAAGTATTGTGCAAGTTTATGTACGAAAATATTCATGTGATCACTGAAGGGTGGGTCGGATGGTCGTTTTGGGGAGTTATGACCCGTGACGTTTATGTAAGGAGCTGACAGTCGGTTGTTTATTGCTTGGGTAGCATGTTAACACGTTATTGTACGGCTTTACAGAAAGAGATTGTATTAGAATTGTCGAGAACGATTGATTTAAAAACTGCAGAATAAGTCACACAGTTCCTAAACTATCTAGCGAGGGCTGTGCGAACAGTTAGTAAATAAAAGGCATAAAGAAAGGAAGAGCTGTCTGCTCTTTTTATATAAAACAAAATCAGGGGATCAGTATTTGCTGTACCTATCATATTGACTGTCCGAAAGTATTTGAGAAAGGTGAAAGTTTCAAAATTTGGCAAGCACTAATGTGACTGACTAAATAATGTACTTAATTCGTTATGTTTCTTGTGTCTTCGCGACTTTGTAAGGTCTATGATAAACCAAAAAAGCACCGCTGAGAAAACTTGAACTTAAATGGCCTGAAATCTTTAAAACGCATTAGGCAAACATGACAACGATGACCAGTACCCGACCATAAACAGCCTTTTGGTGCTAATATAAGAAGGATTATGTTATAGTCTGTTATTATCATAACCATTAGGCATTAGGGCTATTTCGAGATTCCAGAAAACTAATTACTTAGAGTTTGTGCTTAATTGGCGTTAAGAAAATCCTGCTCGCAGATTTCTCTCATATTTCATAATAGCGCCACACAGTAGGTCTTAGGCAATGCAATCTTCATAACAACATGCTTTTAGGTACCTCTTAAGTTCTTCAACACAAGACCTAAACAAACTAACATAACTTAAGAACGTAACGAATTACCTAACAGGGCTTATTTCACCTACAACTTTACATGCATAGGTACATACAAAACATCGCACCTATATTCTACGACGCCACACGATTCCACATATTTTTTTTATTTTTTTTTTATTAGGTTTATGCCTGTGTTCCCCCACTGCAGGACAAAGGCCCTTCCACATTTCCTAGTCTACTGCAAATGTGTGCAAATCCTTTAAGAAGGAGTCCAGCTCAGCCCGCCATGTCTTTCTGGGCCTGCCGCGTAGGTCGTTTCATGAGATTTGGGATCCACTGAGTGGTGGTTTTTGTTTATTACTGCCGTCGGAACCTGTGACAGATCAGATTGGCACTTTAGACTCCAAGTCCGCACTTGGAGTCTGCCAAGGCGCAAATATGGGCTTTTGCAGAGACCATGTAAGAGACCAATGTTTGCGCTCTGTAAGTGAGGGTGCAAAGAATGCATATATCCATGAGCTTTCGTTTTAGTGAAAGCGAGAGAGGTCCTTTCATGAGATTTTTCATCGTCCAATAGTTTTTCCGAGCGTTTTCTGTGCGTCGAGAGACTTCCTTGTCCTGTCTCGTCTGGAAGGATACTATTTTGCCGAGGTAAATGCATTCATCAACAAGTGAATTTGATTTATTTCCATTGCCATTGCAACTCACACAGGCAATTGCTATCTGTATTTACACACTGTAAGTGTGTATGCACACTTACAGTGTGTAAATACAGATTCCAGATGGCTGAGAATTCTTGATATAAAGACCCTGTAACACTTCAGACCTGGGAATCGAAGCTAAAACTCGGCTAGCAGTCTTGCTTGCGTCTACTAGACCAATGAGGCAGTAATTACCTTAATACCTACGATTTGACCAACATGTTGGACCACCAACACATGTGTAATTGTTGTTAGGCAATGTTGTTGGTAATGGGCCTTAGTAAACCATGAGCATTTAGTTGACAACGCATGTGGTATTAAAATGATGAACTTTGAGGATTTAACAAGCTGTTAACGCTGTTTTTGCTGCGCGGTTTGGTAATTGTGTGTCGTAGGTAGACTTATGTAAGTAAGTATTCTAGCCACCATAACTTGGTATATTGTGCAATTCATGAAAATGACCGTTCATTATTATACTGAATGAGAATTCAGGAGGTTTTTCTGTATCATTTTATGTGTCAGTTTTTTTTTGTATATCACATTAAGTTTGGCTGCAGTATCGGGATTCCATATTAATTATAGTGTTTAGCATAATCAGCATATAATGTTCCCACTGCTGGGATACAAGCCCACTTAGTAATAGGGAACGGCCGTACTTAATCCACCACGCGGGCACAATGCGGGTTGATGGATGTCTTGTCTTCGAATTTTAGTTCAATTCCTATAGTGTCTCATTAGCGAATTTTGGCACGCATAACTGCCTATGTAATATGCTCGATTTCGCTACCTACTTTAGCTACTGTGTGTACAATAACAGCACCCAATGTTTGTATCCAATCGATCCCCTTTCCACGTGTTATTGACTGCGCGCTGACCATGACTTTTACTGATCGGCGCCCGCGCAGCCGAGCGTGATCGCGTTATGTAGTGTGAGTACTTGTGTGCTATAATAATGCGCAATGGGTATTAATAACTATACTTGTGGTTTTGTGAGCAGTGAGATTAAGTGTCGATGAATCTGATTAGATTCGATAAGTATTAAGGTACTTGTTCTGTTTGTTTTATACTCAAATCAGATAAGCTTATCATAAAATGGTCAGACTGTCTAACTGATGTCAAGAGATTTGACCGGCTGTGGTTATTTCAGTCATGCCCACTATCCAGCGGTGATCTGCTACAGGCTAATGATGACTCTGACTATAGTTTGTTCACATGATTTATTATTGATCTATTAGGTAGCATTTAAAGGGTAGTATATTTATGTTCAGCCAGAATCTAATTTTTTACGATGTGTGATTAAGAACAACGTAATCCAAGCTACCGATTCGGACAATCTTTCAAATGCTATTGTTTCCAGGTTTTATGGAAATAAAATTAAATACTATTATTAAAATTAGGTATCAATTTAAGGAGAGTGATTTATGTGTAATCAATAGCACTACTGAATCTAGATAAACTCTGGTTTTGAACATCTCAAACTGATACTGACCACATGAGTGCAATTTTTTTTCGTTTGAGCATGAAATGAAATGAAATTGTTTACTCTGTAAATAGGACATAAGAATCACTTTTTCACGTCATATTAAAAAAAAAGCTATAAGGAGTTGTCAGTTCTATCTGACTACCCAGAAATGGCGAAACAAACTCACGAGTCTAAGTCTCTTTTAAAGCCCAGACATAATCTTAGTCAGATCATGTGGGGGGGGACCTTGTAGATTATTATGAAATGGTTTTTTTCTGTCTTATTACAATCATCCCTAATTATCTTCAACATAATTAGAATAGTAGAATCTCCTTAAATACAAGATCATCGTCGTAATGTTTCCGCGAGTGACACGGCCGCTCTCGATCCACCATCTACCGTCCGTTACGTAAGCGTACGTTCTAGAGTCACCTTGTGAACTAGAGAGGTAGTTAAGAGGGCCCTATCACCCGACCGGGCATGCGCGCCAGACGGACAGGAAAAGATTCATATGAATATGGTAATACAGCCAGGGAAATTAAGTGTCAAACAAATTGACTCCCGCCGTCAATTTGCCGAGTTATAAGCATTTTATAAAATAAAATTATTTACACAAAGTAAAGCTGCCTGGGTTCGAACCCACGACCTACAACTCGTAAATACTGAGCCACTACAGCTTCTAGGAAAATTCTACTCGTTGCTTAACAATATTTTTTCCTGACTTTAGGGGTATTCCACAAGGTTTATTGAAGTTTTTGCTCAACCCCAGTTCTCTGCTCATCCATATGTAGGTATAGGTGTGATGTTACGATTTGTTATACTATATGAAATCATTAGAATTAATGTGTTTGACAGGTTAGCTTATTAGCCCACGTTCACACAGAGATAAAAATATCGGGGTGGGATAAAAAAAAATCAAAAAAATTGTAATTGTAATTTTTAAATTGATGTACATTTTAATTCTTGATTTTGGTTTTAATTTTGAATTGATTTAATTAATATGTTATTTTAATTATATTTTAAATTTGAATCGGAATGGATTAAGTTATCTGAAATAATTTTTTTTTTTTAAGTCGCGCACTGGATGTTCGACGCGCTGGGATGCACTCTGTTCAATTCTCAACGCTCGGCTCAACACTGAGAGTTGACAATCCAGAGTGCTATAAACCCCGCCGTGATATTTTTTGTCCGCGCGAACGTTGGCTCTTTTTGTAATACCATTCTCGCTTTTCCATTAGGTACCAAGACAGTCAAACCAACAGTAAAAGCTGTTAACATAGCTATAATTAAAATGTGTTCTGGGGCATCTAAGACAGCCAGCCTTGCTACCAAAATACTGCCAAGTTAATTTTATAACGCCACGAGCTATTCTCTTTTATGTCGTGCCGACATGAGAAAATACCAAACACCGCAATAACACAAAGATAATTTATGCATGTACTATAAGTGGGTTTATTTACGACACTTTGAATTTAAGTGAATCGTTGTGCACATTCTAGCAACCTTGTGATCCGTGACGGTTGAGATCTGCAGTACGTATACACTTGTATGTACCTGTTTCCCTGACCTTACTTAATATGAAAGCTAGGACTGGTACAGATACTTGGATTTTGGAGTATTTTTATAGCTGTTCGTACTTAGTGGTGTAATGGGAAAGCAAAAGTTCGACAGACGTAGGTATATAGTTGAGTATCGTCAAGTCAAATAGACACGGAGATCAGAGTAGTCAACTCAAGTAGAGATAGAGAAAAATAATTTCATTCACACCAAGATTCTAGATAGTTTTATATTTGTTGCGTTTCTTATTATTTTTGTCAATATTCCCTGATGCTAATGATAAAATATTTATACTTTTACTTCTATTTATATTAAGTATTTATCGACTCATAAATAGTCGATTCGGACGAATTTACTTGCCCAAAACAGGCGAATCGACACTTTTAAATAATATATTCATAAGTTAATGTATTTATGGGCGAATCGACAACTTCAGAAATACATATAAGGCAATTGGTACGTTTTTAATTTTATGCAATAAAGTTAAGTGTAGTTTTTTCTTAACTTCATGCAAATCGCCTACAGAATATAATATATTATTTTAAAGTGTCGATTCGTCCGTTTCAGGCGAGTAAATTCGTGCGAATATAAGTACTAATAAGCCGATTTAAGCTTATGTACTAACTTAGCTTTTTATGTTGGCAGTCGGAAACAAGATAGAACCGCAGTTATACTCGTACAGATAACTGCGGTATAAAGTTGTTGCTTCACGTATTAATATATAGATAGATACGTGAAACAAAAACTTTATACCACTTTTTACGAAAAATACGCGGATGGAGGGTTATGAAATTTGACACAGTTATAGTTTATATGAAGAAGTGCTGAAAACTCATATTATATAAAAATGCATTACAAATGCAATGAGTTTTAAATGGATGATGGTGGAATTTTGATCACTAGGCGACCACAAGTATTAATCAATTAACCTTTGCAGCAGTAATGTTCGCGAAGAGGGAGGCGATGCACGTGAGGGAGAGGCGTATACGCGCCCTCACGGGCTTAGTCGCCGCGGGAGACGCCCTGGGCGTCGAGAATCCCAGGCTGATTCCCGGCCACCGAAGGCGTGGGCGGCGAGTAATGGGTAGCTCGCTGTCCGGTAAGGACCAAGCCCGGGTCGACAGCGCGTTGTGTTCCACGCGCGCCTCAAAGAGATGTCAGCACCAACTGGTGGGGTCAGCAAGGGCCGATGCCTGCCAGGGATACCGTGGGTGGGTTTTAGTCAGTAAAAGTCTTACACCAGGCGCGGGAGAAGTTATTTGATGATTTCCCACCCAACAAAAAAACCTTTGTGTTAGTGTTCATTTGAAGAGCATTCCAGGTTCTACTTCCATTCTTCTTAATTTAGGCTTAAGTACGATTTGTCTCACCATAATCTTGCTACACACATTCCTTCATCAAAATTAATTTGGCATTCTTTCTCAAAACTCTCATACATGTAGCAAGCATCATAACAATTACAGGTATATTACAAAATAACTGAGTTATTCATAATGGTGCTGACAAAGGTAATTTATGAAAAGAAATAAATTCACAAGACTATGTTGCCAATTGGTAAAGGTCATAGAAGATTATGGTACAAAATTTAAGGCTAATTAACTTTAAAACGAGGGAGTGTGGTTGGTTTCTGTATGTGATAATTTGGGGTTAGGTAGATATTTTATTTAAGTAATTAGATTATTAGTGTAATTGCTGGGTATATCGATTGCATTATCATTTAGTATGAGTAGATGATACGTGATGATGGGTAGATAGAGTAATCATATGATCTTTTAACTTTTAATTATTATTTAAATGCCTAGAATTAGAAGTAGGTATTTTTATGTGGACATTCGTACGCATGATTTATTTAAAAACAGAATGAAAAAAAGAAACTTGCACCCTGTCGCGTGATATTTCTTTGCGTTAAACTGAATATTCGCCTTCACTAGAGTGAACCACTGCAATGTTTCAAGTGTTATTTACACCTTAAAACCAACGAAACAGAAACATAAATAATTCACCAATTTAATCTGGGTTATACTGGGTGAAATTGAAAACATGCGACAAACCGAAATGGGAGATTGTACCTACTCATCATTATGAACAACTTTTACCAAGGGACCAAAGATGCAATCGCGAAAAAAAAAACATCTGTTCCCTACATTTATGTTCGCATGACTCGTCAAAATGTAGGGAACAGCTGTTTTTTTTTTTGCGATTGCATCTTTGGTCCCTTAGTAAAAGTTGTTCATAATGATCAAAATCAAAATCAAAATCAAAAGTCATTTATTCAAACTAGGCTGAGAGTCAGCACTTTTTGAACGTCAAAATAAAATTACATAAGACAGTCCCCCCAAAAACGCCCGCCCTTCACCACTTCCTAGTGCTTTAGCTGGGAAGAAGAAGTAGCGGAACAAACTCCCCAGCAGCACAGCTGTCTGTTAAGTTAGAAGAACTTGTTTCTATACAATAATAGGTAATAAAAATTACGAAACACAAAAAAAAAAAACATAAAATTTGCCATATGTCAGCTAGCACACGCCAATATACCATCAAAGATTGAAAACTAAAAATAATAGAAAATTAAAATAAAACGTAAACAGAACTTCCAATCTAAATAAAAGCCTCTAGGCATAAAGGGCATGCCCGCTTACATATGCAATTCTGCATTATGCAAATATAGCTATAAGTAACTTAAAGTAACAAAAGTTAAACTAGGACCTCTGGACTAACATTAATAAAAACTTAATACAATTAACAATAACAAAACCATGGTCAGCAAGACGACCAGTCACCACGAGCAGCACCCGTTCACGAGCATAACGCAAAGATCAGCCATTACCCCCCTCGCCATATTTGAGGGAAGGAGGCAACCCGACCCCCGACGCTACCGCAAGCAGTGACATCTAAGGGAGCATGACGAACTTGCTGCCGGTTGCACTGGCAAGAATAATCATGAATTGTCGAGGTCGCTAGCTAACTACATATTGCAATACTACTTATTAAAAAAAAAAACATTGTAATGAGTAGATTAAGTCATAAATAAATGATAAAAAAAAGGAAAACCTGAATTATACAGTCAGATAAAAAAAAAGCAATTATATGAAATAACATAATGATATAACCTGTCAGTGGGTAAGCTAATTCTGGTGAAAGAACACAAACATTGTCTTGAGTTAATCACAGCGACCAACAATTCTTATCATTTAAGTAGTCGTTAATGGAATAGTATGCCTTTGAACAAAGGGTGGATTTTACTTTAGCTTTAAACGCACTAAAATGCAAATCTAGCAAGGAAGAGGGTAGCTTATTATAGAAGGTTATACCCAGACCTACAAATGAGTTATGAACCTTATGTAGCCGGTGAAAGGGAACACGTAGTTTGTCCTTATTTCTAGTGATGAGTACAATCTCCCATTTCGGTTTGTCGCATGTTTTCAATTTCAACCTGTATATAGACTATAATGTACTGCGGGAGGCCTCCGGTATTCGAGAGGGAGTGGACTGTTGTCTATCATGCGGCACTAGTGCGGGTTGGTAGATGTCACATGTCTTCAAATTTTTGATTCTAGGAAATGCCGGTTCCCTCACAATGTTTTCCTTCACCGTATTGAGAGCGGTGGTTTTGAAATAATTTACACAAAGTAAAGCCAGTCTGGGTTCTACGAACTACAACTCGTAAGTCGCGGATGTTACCATTAGGGCTGGACTTTTTGGACTGGATTAAGAGGATATTTTTATCACAGTAGTACTTTTCAGTGGGATAATTCCCAACTTCCACGCGGGCGAAACCGCAGGCAAAGGCTATTCAGTTTAGATTACTATGCTGTTGTAAGTACCTACTGCATTGATATTAATGTGCTTGAGCAAACGCGAAGTCTCGTTTTGGCCATCTAACATTTAGTAAAAAGTCGTCAACACTGATCCTTATTCGATAGAAATACTAATACATACGACATTTTGTTTATTTGGCTATACAGGGTGATTGGAAGATGGGTGCAAAGCTTTAAGGTGAAGATAGTATAGACAATTTAGAACCATTTAAGCCATGGTTGTCTTAGACGAAGTCTTACCAAATTTTTTTTTTTTTATAAGGTTTAAAAGACGTATTGTACAATTTTTTTATTTTTTCTGAGCTTTAAATGTCTGTAAAAAAAATGTCTAATGACACAGAAGCCTAAAACATGTTTTGCTTGATTGCTTACACATTACTTTAATTAAATAAATAAAAAATGAATTCATTTATCATTCAATTTGGCCATAATTATGCAGTTTACATTAAATTTTGAGAATTTCCGAAAAAAAACTTAAAAATTTGGTTAAAAATATTTGGTAAGACTTCGTCTAAGACAACCATGGCTTAAATGGTTCTAAATTGTCTGTACTATCTTCGCCTTAAAGCTTTGCACCCATCTTCCAATCACCCTGTATATTATTTATATTGAATGAATGTCCTTTCGTTGAATTTAGTCTGCATTGAAAACCGCTCACTAATAATAAACCGTTACGAATCTGCATATTTTGAGAGTGAAATACGAGTAGTATACATTGACGAACGAATGAATTGAACGTTGCTTTAATTTAAGATTGAGAATCCTAAATCATGGCTTATATTTAATGCTACGTTATTTTCGAAATTGATACAATAGCTAGTTATGTTATATCATCTCGACGGTCTCTACGTTTGTACGTATTGTTCCCCTAAGTGGTAGATACGTGATTTTCATATTTTGTTTTCGTGACCTTCAGTCCAGCCTATTTTAACGTTTAGTTTAACAAAAATAATGGCAAAATGCACTTTAAATCCATCATGACATTACATTAACTAGAACATGATATACACGTGTTTGAAAATTTGAAGCGCTCTCCTGTAAAATTGTCATTTGTAGTAGGGGGTTATACGTAGGGACCGTCGATCTGTTAATAGTAAAATTTATTATGGATAGTATTTGACCGAACACAACAATTTTGAAAAACTTACCGTTGTATTTGTACCTACCTATTACCAGTAGATAGAACTCCTAATGAAACGGTTTATCCTAAAAAACACTACGTCTATATCTAGTTCTGTCGCATCTTCTGCTCTAGAATTAACAAATGAGACAAATCAAGATGTGCTTTGTCTGTCATTTAAAGGCAACGTAACGACCAATTCTTTTAAGTTTCACCTTTGTCTAAAGCAAAAGTTTCAACAAAGATTATTTGAAAATCTGTTTCATCAAACGTACCTAAGAGTAGTTGAACTAATAAGACAGGTCAATGAATGTATGAGAGGCAAAATTCACTTCATTACAGAATGCTTTCAAATTGACGTGAGCGTCTTACTATTTATCTGAATTATACAGAAGATGCATCACGTTACATAACATAACAGAGCTATTACGGGTATAAATCACTTGAATGCATTACATATTAAATTATTTCGGTAATCTGTGTGAAATTACATGTTTTTGCTTGTATTACTAATGTTGAAAGTAAGTCGTTTATGTTAATATGTTTATGCATTTTACAGATGCATTCCTAGGCATTTACTCTTTGAGTTTTGTTTGAAACATTAATACACTTTATTCGTTTTTATGCGTTCTTCTTTAGAATTATTGTCATTGTTATTTAACTAAAATGTTGGCACCTTTCTCTCCAGAGTAACCACAAACCATTAAACGTCATTGGTCTTCCTCTTTTCCTAGGGGTGTTACATACTCGTACAGGTTCGTGTCAGCATCATTTGGCACTGGCCGGACGGCAAAATCGAATGTATATTATTAGAGATAAAGATAAAAGATAAAGATGCATTTATTTGTTTAAACATGTGTAACATGGTGGTATTCCGTCCATATTCAGCCTATAATGCTGCTACGGCTGCGACACAAGTTTCCTCTCTGTGAGGGAGTGGGCAATAATCCACCTTGAGGGTCCACTACAGGTTGGTGGATGTCACATATCTTGTTATTTTTTTTTTTGGTTCTAAGACATTCCGGTTTCCTCACGATGTTTTCCTTTACTGTTTTAAGAGTAGTGGCGATGAAACATTTTACACACAGTGAGGTACCTGCTTGGGAACATATGATCAACAACTCGTTATTTAAGTCGCGGTGGTTCTACTTGGACACTGCTGCTCCTCCTTGTGCTGCCTGACAATGCGGAATCAAGCCGAATAATGCCGAGCAGAACAAGTGTGTAACACACATTGGTTATACACATTCAATTACCTTTTGCAAGGTGCTCTCCACATCTCCAAGTATGATCATCAGAACAAATCTAATTTAGTGCTAATCGATTTTAAATAACTGCTAACAACCAGTGGTGCCACAGTTGCGCAACATCGCTGCAACAGTGAACTATGACCCACCGCGCATGCGTGATGATAATTATGTATGTTACGATTTAGGTTCTTTTGTAACTTTTCCTATTTTTTCGTTAAGTAACATGTTAAAGTTTGGATAAATATTGTTTTTTATACTAACATCTAGTGTTATTACACTAGGATTTTTTTGAAAAGATTAGATTTTTTGTAAGTTTGTTTGTTACACTATCACTCTATAACGGCTATCGGGATTTGGATGAAATTTGGTACATGGGTAGATTTTCTGTCCTGAATTAGGATAAAGCATACTTTTATCTTGACATTCCCACAGGATCGACACTTACAGTAAGCAGCTACGCACTTAGCAATTACGTAAATAATTCAACTATAGATCTTATATCTATAATTTCCATACATTTTTGGCGAGTTCTTTATATTGATTGTCCCTGAAATGAGATTGCGACTAGATTATAAAAGTTCTAAATTAGCCTTCTAAACTCTGTGGAAAAGTCTGTTGAACAATAAAATTGTTTCTTCCATGTGGAAATCAACTCAAAAACTGTAAATTATTCTTTCAAGATTATTTTACAAACTAGATTTGTATTTGAGGATTTGTACATAGAAGAAAAGTTTTCTAAGTAGAATATTAATAGGAACCCAACTACTTGAGATCTATTGTTTCAAATATAATATTTTTTCAGTTATAATATTTATAAAAAGCAAAATGGAGGTGTATTATGTACACACAACACATAACATACGCACAAGCGTGTGTGTGTGTGTGTACTTTATGTGCACATGTGTGCATGTGTGTTATGTTGTGTGTGCTGTTTCATCTTAAATGAAAGAGTGAAGAATGTGCTTTAGCTAGTCTGTACATTAATTCTAGTGAATCAACACATAATGTACTTTTATTACATAATAAACACATGTTTGTGCATGTAATGAATAAAAAACACATTTTAAGTTATGTTCCGGTATTCATAATTCGTTGGATACTCTAATTTGTTACAAATTTGTATTATTTTAATAACATTTGATGTGCTTAGATATTAGAATGTTCTATTTCTGACTGCTGTTACGTGCGTAGACATATCGTAGCCGTGCTTACAAACATCGTGCTTGCATTAAACTTATTTTACAGGAGAAGATACAACTGTCAGAGAAATGGCCAAAGTTGACTTTCTCCGCGAGGATTATTATCATCAACAGAAGTTATTAAAAGCCTCTTAGAGCTGTGTAAGTTTCTTTTACACTAGCTGTTGGCCGCGACTTCGTCTGCAATCCATAATAAAAATTGCCTACCTATGTTCTTTTCTAAGTCATGGTCTACTCATGTACAAAATTTCATCCAGATCCGTTTAGCTATTTTAGCGTGAAAGCGTAACAAACAAACATAAAGTCAAATCTTTTATAAATATTAGAAGATATACCTACACAACAAATAAATAAAAATAATAGTTTAAAAATCTAAAAAACACGCTTTAAAAACCAAACTAAAAAGTAGTAAATAATTTCAAAAAAGCATGGGGTGTTTGAACGTTATGTAGAAAAGACAAATCCGCCGATAAGCGAGATGGTAACGGAATTACCTTAATAATTAAAACTACGATATACAAAATAAATACAAAAAAAAAGGACACCTAGGCGTCGAAGTATTCCTCCGCATCGCTGTCATCAGGAAACGTGCCCAGAAGACTGGCAGCATTGCCACGTTGAATGGCAATGCTAATTCTTTGGCCAAAGAACGACCCAGCCCTCTGGTCACGTGAAGTGTCGACCAGCCGGCGAGAAATTAAATTACCTTTGCTAGTTTCAAAACGAGCTTTGTGATATGTATTTGTGCTATTAAAAGATCCTGCTTCCTTACTTAGTTCGTTTCAGTAAAAACGTTTTCCGTCTTACTAATAAACAAGGCATAAAGTTATACTAGAAATCACAAAGGAATAACCCATTATCATAGGTTTAAACTTGGAATAACGTTATTCTGTGTTTGATGGTTTCAGATTAGGAGCTGATATTAGCGAATATCCGTACTTAATCCTCTATTGAACCTCTAAGCGGCTGGGGTACAGGGGGGTAATGTGTCGAATGTAATGTGCTGTGGGAACTAAGATGCGTTGCGATATGTTTTGATGGTGTATATTATTATAAGGCCCGAGGCGTACGCTGAAGCGGAGCCGATAAGGGATTAGGCTGGGCGTCATTTAAATCCAAAATCATCCAGCATTTTCTTTTTCTTACAAAACGGAGTTAAACGCGTACAGACAAAGTATTAATTTGTTTACTGGGAATGTTCTAAAGAAAATTTGAAATTGAGTTCGTAACTGAGAATAAACGTACAGTTCGTGTTTTAGTCTTCGTTTAAAATACCTAACTGTTTTCTAAAGAAATATTTAATAATACGAAATACGACGAGTGGTTTTGTTCAAGTACGTACTCTTATATGCTAGTTAACTATTAAGTACTATCTTTATAAGTCCTCATTAGGAAAGAATGAGAGCGGAATACGCGTAGCTGAATATTGGATATTTGACTTTTTTCCATCGATACGCAAAGAAAAATAATGGAAAGGACATAATGGTGGTTTATTTCTTACGTTTCCATCTTCAAAATTATTTAATATCAAAATGAGAGAGAATAGAGACTTCAAACTCGCTCCACTCTTCTTACCTAGCCCCCACAAATCTCATGATGTTTTGCAATAATTATGTTTATTTAGCGTTCACAGTAGCGACCTTTAGGGAAATTGCCAGTCGCCATATTGTAGCCATTCAAGCTTTGTATGAGTTGAATGGCAGCCATCATTACGGGCAGCCTTTGTGTGACTTGCATGTAATGTTATTGATGATCATGTCGATGATGTATAGAAGCGTGGAGATTGGTGTCGTATGGAATGAAGGTGGTAAGATTATTGCCATTATTGGGTGGTAGAAGTTGTAAGTTAAGTAATAATGTGCTTACATTCAATGCTTCAATTGGTATTGTGGTTGATTGTGAGTCTTCTGTGTAGATTAAAGATCGCCTTTGGTATAAAGTCAGTGTACGCAATCTAAAGTTGTAGAACGAAGAGGATGGAGGCTGGCCGGCGTGGTGGGAGCACAACACAACACACACAACTTCCAAGACTTCTACAACTACAACCAAGGGTGGATTGTGTAAAATAATTAAATGGTATGTGAGGTCTTCATCATCATAATCAGCCTATAATGTTCCCACTGCTGGGACACAGGCTTCCTCTCTTCCAGTGGGAGTGGGCCGTAATCCACCACGCGGGCCCAGTTCGGGTTGGTAGATGTCACATATCTTCAAATTTCTAGTTCTAGGACAAGCCGCTTTTCTCACCGTTTTGAGAGCAGCGGTGATGAAATTATTTAAACAAATAGCTTCCGCACGCGTCTTCGCCCGCGTGGAAGTCGGAAATCATCCCGCGGGAACGTACTACCAGAATAAAAAGTATCCTATGCGTTAATCCAGGTTATAATCTATCTGTGTGCCGAATTTCATCCAAATTCGTTAAGCCGTTTTTGCGTGAAAGAGTATCAAACATCCATACATTCATACATACAAACTTTCGCGTTTATAATATAAGTAAGGAAGTAAAGCGCCTGCCCAGGTTCGAACCCGCGATCTACAACTAGTAAGTCGAGGCCGACATCACTGGGCCACCACTGTATGTCAGGTAATACCATTATAATATTTGTAAATGTAACTCTTTGTAGGAATATCAACCGCATTTAGATTTACTTGGTTTCGTTACACATGATGTAAAAGTACCATTATGATTTTAGTTGTCATCTTAAAAACTGAATGCGTCAAAAAAAAACTGCCAATCCTTTTCCCATCTAAGTTGGGGTTGGCTTTCAGTCTTAATGAAGGCAGCTGAATACCTGTATTTTACATGGAGTGGTTGCCTACGTCCCCTCCACAACCCAGTTACTGGGTAATACGATACGCTTTGGTAAGACTGATTGTCAGACTTTTGGGCTTCTGAGGACCCGTAACGACTGTCAAAGATCTGCAAATGACAGCCAGGACCAAAAACTTAACATGGTATCCGAGGCACATACCATGTAAAGACGGTCACCCATCCACGGACCAACCGCGGCAAGCATAGCTTTTCCTGATCGATCGACCCGTGCTTGTATTATTACTTAGTCACAACACACACTTGCGTCACAAAGTTCCTAATAATAACTCAAATTTGACATTTATCTAAAATTAAGTAGGTACTTAATGTTTCCTACAAAAAAACATAGTGTAATAGAAACACGTATTTCTGTGAAGGCATGAAAGCGAATCATGACCATACATATGTAACCGTATGGACATTATTTGACACTGTGGGTCTAATAACCCACGCTAGGGTGTGGACACGCGAGCGAAAGGTCGCAGGTTCAAACCTTTGTTGAACTTTGAGCTAGACGTGTCGCAATAAACGCGAAGACACTAAAACGAAGTATTCAATTCAACTTTATTTAGTTTCCATACTAATGATAATTTATAATATCACGCTAGTATTTCCCAAAGCACTATGAAGAGATATATCTGTATTAATAGTATAGCTACATTTCGCTGGATATGGTTTGTAATATTCTATGTAATAGGGGGCCAAGAATCTTGCAGGTTATGGAAAAAAATGTAATGAAAAATAAAAAATACTTTGCCCGACGGGCGTCGAACACAACTGCTGACCATACGATCATGACCGTCTGCTCAGCAATTGCTGTTGCGTCCACTATACCTACGAGGCAGTTATGCACTATCCGTCGCCTGCAATTGTAACTTAGAACTTCAATGCGAACTGAAATTAGCTAAGATAAAAAAATCATTGTAAAAAAAGAAACGACTTCCAGTAAAAACAGTACAAAATGAAAAATAAATGTAATATCCGAAGTTGGTGTCTTTGGATCTTTATTTTAGTTTTTTACCACCGCCTCCCACTATTAAAGTTATTTTTCACTTTATACTGTTTTTTTGGAAGTGCGTTATTTTTTATAATAATTACTGTGGCTACCTTATCCACAAAAAATCATTTTCGAAATGGACCCACGCTTCACGGCGACCACACTTCACGGCAATATAGCATACATTTAAAAAAAAACAGTCAAATTGAGAACCTCCTCCTTTTTTGGAGTCGGTTAATTATTATAAGTTTTTTCATTAAAGGTTTTTTGAATTTGAATTGAATAGAGCCATGATAGGTAAAATTAGCTGGTAATTCTGACTCAACAGCTGCTATTACGACTATATGACCAACATACCTATTAGTTTTGCAAAGTCGATAGTAAATTCACGATCAATATTACCAAATTGATTAATTAGTTTTAAGTGTATCAAGTATGCCTAGTTATAAATATTTATTAGTATATGAAATATACCGGTTTCTTAATATATGCAATCAATTTTTTATTATCACGTAAAAAATAATTACTGCCTTTACTCTTTACTTAGTTTATATTCGAAACAAGATACAAATAATCCTAAATGGTAAATCAAGTTCCTTCATATAAAAGACTTCAACGCGCTTGCGCACCTTTTGCGGTTATGCGTCTTTTAACATAATCTTTTCCCGTTCAACTTTCCATTAGTCGTACATGGAATAACTTGTTAGTATATCAAGAAAATATCATCTGTTAGAGCTCAAGTATGCAAAACTATGATTCTGTGGGAAACTTGTGTGACCTATTTTTTCCTTCGTAATTTTGATTTTGATGAAATAATTCTTAATTTTGGATTTTCAACGAAATTATGTTTAGCAGTTTGACCTTTTAGTACAATTTTAATTTTTAAGTAGAGACGCAAAATGAAACAAATATTTTTCAGGTAAAAGTTACATTTTAATCCATAACATATCTTTTAATAAATACTCCAAATAAGTAACCATAACAACAGGAAACAGTCCTTAATCCTAAAGCCTACTCTCACTACAAAGGACATGCGCAGTGAGCGTCTCGTTCGAATGCGCACGCGCACACGGCGCGTCGTCAAGGATAACCAATGTAATGTCACTAGGAACTGCTCTTGATAATAATTATAAGGATATTTTTGATTTTAAGATTGTACACAATCTGTTTTTGTTGGCTATTTATAAAATATAGACATGTGAGTTGTGGTTAAAAATATAGATAGTAGGATTTTCTGTATGAGGTGAGGACATTTCCCTGTAGAACTGTTACATTCTGATATTTATGTCACAAATCAAATCAAAAGTCATTTATTCAAACTAGGCGGAGAGTCAGCACTTTTTGAATGTCAAAATGACATGAAACAGTCCCGAAAAGAACGCCCACCCTTCGCCACTACAAATTAGCGACCCGCCCCTACTCGTACGGGTACAATGAGGACATGTCAAAAGATGGAGATTTCTGTGCTATAGGTTGATACCTATAACTTCGGTAAGTTAAACATGAATCTATGTTAATATTGAAAAGAGGGAAAATTTGTTTGTTTGTATCTAGGGGTATCTAATCTCTAAAACTATCTATTTGTACTGTTACTATTTATTTTTACATTATGAAATATATCTCTCGTATTGAGATGTGTTTCACAATGTAAAAATTAGTGACAACTCAATGAATTACGTATCGAAATTAATCTAATTTTTTTTAAAGCAACTTCAAACCAGTTTGCAATATAATTTGTCACTAAACAAAAATGTGGTTAAGCACTATCGAATTCAATAAAAAATCTGACTTAACACATAGTTACATGAAAGTGGAACTAAAGTATTACTGAGTGATTAATATTAAAAGTAATCAATAATAATCTTAGGCTGATCTAGTGTAAGTTGCGACAACCCGGGGAGTGTCACCTACCGGCCTAGATTAATTGGCGCTGCGCCTGCGCATGTAGGTACTCGTGCATGATGATGTTATTAAGTTATTACGACATTTGATTGGCAGTGAAAACTTGACGTGACGAAAGTAAGTTTGGGAAAATAATGGCAAAAGAAATAAAAAGAAACGTATGGAACAATCGGCTCATCTTCAAGTCTAAATATGGCACGACATGGATTCCCGGTTTTATAAAAGTCCAGAAGGATTTTTCTGAAACGGTTCTTGGATTTTCCTTTTTGAATTCTAAGTCTTTTAAAAATTATATCTTAAAAATAATTAATTGTGCCGGACGTAAAAGAATAGTACCATCCCATTTCTTCGCGTGAGTGTCGTAGAAATCGACTAAGGGACTTACTAGAGAATGGGCAGCTCTATGCATTTGACCACCATACTGCGATCGCCAACCCGCCTGCCAAGCGTGGCGATCATGGCAAATCCCTCCCTTTTGGGGGAGGCTTATGTCCAACAGTGGACGTCTTTCGGCTGATATGATGATGATGAATGAATAGTAGCAGGTCATACTGGGCAAAATGGGTGTGTTCATTTGTGGGAGTGAAGATCGTCATGGTTGATTGTGTGACCTAGCTCTTATACCGAAAAATATAGGCTTGCTCATTTTATAGCCCGAAGTATAAGAAACCATACAATTAACATTTCAAACATTCTTTGGAAAGGTAAGATGGAATACACATTATACACGCACATAAATGAATGCACACGTTCGTAAATCCTGCCAAAAATCTCCACTCAATTTATATTCTGCTTATTCAACAATAAACAACAAGCATGATGATATAAAATATTAGCAGAAACGTATGTGAGGCGATGACACCCTACTTGCAATAAATAAAATAGTAAATTAAATTACACAATAGGTAAAATTGTCGTGAGAAAAAACAAAGAAATCTATTGACAACTTCCTTTCTTAGTCAGAAGTAAGCTAATTAGTTATAATTAGCGTAAATTAAACAAACACTCACCCAAATCGAAATGTTCGCACGTTACGAATAATATCACTGAAATAGTTATGTCACTATCACTTGAGAATCACTTGGACTTTTAAACTGCTTTTAACTTGTGGAAAAACTAAATACGGAAGAAAAAATTAAAATTAGTATACACAAAAAAAGTATGAATACGAAAATTTTCACCAATGTGATACGCTAATTTGAACCAACACGATACGCCAATTTGAAATACGCCAAAAAAGGCTCTCAAATTAAATCGATTGTTTCTTGCGACGATATGTTAATTACTAACTAACACCTAATAGATATTATAGCATAGTTCCTAGATTGTATAACGGACTCATAACGTGTGTACAGCAAGAACTGCAGTCTAACACAATGCCTTCCCACGCCGGCTAAAAGTCCTACACTTACGCAAACACATAATTAGGTTCGTTTTTTTACATCAAAACATTTGGACATTGTCTAACATATTCGACAAAGCAATGTTACTAGTCTTTGTGAAAAAAATTAAACATTGAACTATTGTCAAAGCAAGTCGGGTGAGAAGATTAGATTAAAGGTTATGTAAAAAGTCGGTCAAATGAATATTTACAAGATCTTTGAAAATGATATTCTGTATACAATGCAATGCCGTGCAGCGGTATTTCTTATGATTTTTCATTCAATCTTTAACCTCGCAGAAATATGTGAATTTAATTTTTTGCAGCACGTCGTTAGAAGAAAGTTACGTCAAAATTACTAACTGTCGGAGTTTATTGATAAAATTACTGTAAAATGTAATCTAACTGGCAATTAGTATAATTTTATTGTTTTGAAAAGTTTTAACTTTCGCTCTCAAACTGTTCTATGAGATGTTATCACGAATTCGAATGTGACTTATAACTTGTGATCTGAACCAAAAAATCTAACTTTTTCCTTAACACTTTCAAACCCTCGACAACCCCTATTATATATTACACAAACAAAAAATCCCAAAATCAAACAACAAAATAACTAAGCACTAAATTAAAAAAAAAACGCAACAAATTAAAAGCAGTCCAAAAGATACGCCAACGGAAAAAAAAACGAAGAATTTAAATAAAATAAAAATTAAAAAAATACCGAATATGTGTGTGCTTTAGCGACGCGTAAGGATGCGCTCGCGACGGTCGGCCGTCGACGAAGACTGCGGGCTCTGCGCGGGCGCCGGTCGTTCGGAGGGGCGGCAGAGCATCCGCGATTGTTCTCTTTATTACTCAAACTTTATACACAGATGTACTAACGCTGTAGGCTGGTGTTGTTGCAAAATGTTTGGGTTTTTAGCTAGTGATAGCATGCGGGTTTGCTTAGAAGCTTGGAGTCTGAAGATAGGATTTCGATCTGTCACTTAAAGTTAAAACGAAAGTAAATATAGGGAAACACAACGTCTTGTTTGGCAGAAGAATTAAGTTGTATGCAGTCTGTGTGCACAAATTTACTAAGTATTACTTAATTAATTTCACACTGTAGTACTCTAGATTATTTTAGTCATTTTCCTGTTTAAACTTTAATTCGCTATATATTTGAAAGACAATTTTACGTCAATTTACCATCGATAATTAATTAATAACTAAAATTCAAAACCAGCATACTCAAAATTTGCTTAAAAAATGTTTCAACGGGGAATCGAATCAGAATCATCTGCTTTCGCTGCTCAAGGTTTTATCCAAACACGCACGATCCATTACTGTTTTATATCCGTGACTTTACATTGTAACCACATTATTAATGGTTGAAACTTCAACTATTGAAATAAATTTTATTCATATTATAAATCTATGAATATTGGTGAGCGTATGGACATTGTTTGAGAATAATCCAAACATACAAGTTTTATTGCATTAGCAACATTTTTAATTTTAGGTTACAGTTTTTATATACTGTGTAAAGAAATTTTTCTCTGTTCGCCATGGTCGTTTGTGCTCTTGCATTAATATTTAAACGTATTCTGGAAATACAGTTCTATTGCTAAAAATCGACCAGCATTTTATTGTACAGACATGATTTCGATCCCCGGGTCAGGCAGGGTTCGTAATTTGGTAGTACTTGGTACCAATATCCAATTTGAATTAGGAAAAAGTAGCTCTTCAAAAACTAGATTCCTAGTCGGTTAGTGTCAAAAGAGACTTGATCGTCCTAAAATGCAAATTACGTTCCCTATACAATGTATAAATGTATAATCAGCCTAGAATGTTCCAACTGCTGGGACACAGGCCTCGTTTAGGTGAGAGGGAGTGGGCCGTAATCCACCACGCAGGCCCAGTACGGGTTGGTAGATGTCACATGTCTTTGAATTTTTGGTTCTAGGACATGCCGGTTTCCTCACGTTGTTTTCCTTTATCGGTTTGAGAACAATGGTGATGAAATAATTTACGCAAAGTAAAGCGCGTGGCAGGGTTTGATCCTACGACCTACAACTGGTAAGTCGCCGTTACCACTGGGCTTTTAAGGAGTCCTTATCATCATGGATGGATTTCTTATTAACATGTAAAAGAGTAAAGAACTAACAATGGTCCAGCGGTCAAAGGGTCGACTGCCGATTGTGAGGTCTTAGGTTCAAATCCTGACTCGCTAAACAATGATTAACCTACTACTTATGTTAAAGTAAATATTTATGTTAAGTATTTGTCAAATTTTGAAACTAAGTTAAGCTGACTCAACATTTATAAAATTGTTTGTCTATTTTCAGCTTGTGATTATTTATTACATTTTTAAGACTATTTAAGCTCTTTTTGCTTGAAATACAGGATTACCTAGTTCAGGCACGTAATTCTTAGAAATAATATTTATTATATTTAAGCAAAACTGTACATATTTTTAAGCTTAGTAATTTTTGAATAAAAATTTTATTACTTAGTTAAATGTATGGTCTCAGAGATAAAAGGGTAACTAAGGAAGGGCCTAAGTGCTTAAAAAATTGAATAGTTCTTTGTATTTCCAAGTTGTACGTATGAACAACTACTAAATACTCGTGACTTTTCCCGTATTCTTCTTTGAAATCTAAATTTTCACATACTTATAACTGAATTCACTAAATTGTAATTATAATGATATTTTATTCAGAATACCCACATTCCAAAAATATCTGGCAGAATGTTTCGCTGGACGTTCGAGGTTTGAACTCACAACCTATCGTACGCCAATCCGATGCCACAGCCATTGGGCTATCGTCACTTCAATAGCGAGAAAATCAGATAATAGTAAGAAATATAAGCGTTGAAAATAGACCAAACTTACAGGTCATAGATAAATTACTTACCGTACTGTTTCCTTCTCCGATATCGGCACGAGCTATTAGTAAATGGTTCACACCTCGATGAAAAGATAGGCCAGTCTGTGACTTAGGGTTAGGGCGCCAAACGTAGTGCTGTACCTGTCTTCACTAAGGTATAAAGGCGGAATTCCGGTGCTGTGTAGGATGTGCACGGCAGTCAGCCTACTTTCAAAAATTCGATCAGTTGGAAAGTTGAAGCCCATTCCAAAACGTAGATCTCTAAGAAGAAGAACGGAATAGAAACTCCATGGACACTCTTTTAAATCAAGTTGGGTATTACAAAATCTTGGGAACATTATTCTTGTTGCTTTTATTTCTGATAACAATGTAAAAAAAAAACAATTCTAAATATAAGATTAAAAATAAGCCCTAGAAGTTAAGAGAGGACCAGTTTCAACCGATGGTGCCCGTTCACGATATTGACGCGTGGATCAGCACCATCCAGCCCACCATTTTGTAAGGAACCGAATGATCCAACACACGCGCCACCATCAGTGAGACATTTAAGTGAGCATGACATGCTCTCAACTGCCAAGCTTTTTCAAGTCAACGTTCATCAAAACAACATAATAAACGGATGCATGGTACTCACATTTACAAAATTTAAACAAAATGCTTTAAATTATACAAAACTATAGTTTGCAATGTATTTGAGATATTAATAAAAGTTGATTTCCAAAAAGAAAGAAAAACATTTAATATCCTTTGCAATTTCTATAGAAATAAAATCATGTATCATTTAGCTACCTATTGATACATGATTTTATTTCTGAAAGTAGGTTTGTATAAATACTTTTACACGTCAATCATATTTTTAAACTAGATGAGGTCGGCTGACTACGAAGAAAGGCCGAAACAAACACAAAGATCACAGTCTCTTTTAGAGTCAGACATAATCTTGGTGAGATCATGTGAAGACCATGTAGATTGGTGTCTGAAATGGTCTTTTGAGGAAAGAACCACACAGTTTGAGTGGACCTATCCAGCCAGCACACGCAATTTGTCAATTTATTGTGCAACTTAACGCAGGATTTAAGGAGCTCAACGATTCGCTGAACAAGACCAAAGAAAGGACATTTGGGTAAGGTGCTTATAGGACTCAAACTGCCTACAATAGCTTCTTATGTCATACAATTTTTTTTAGTAAAAAGTAAAGCCAAGTACACGTACGTACTGCGTAGCTTAGCTGTGGAGAGCTATGTAACAGCGCCCTTAAGGCTTTTATCACATCCATACAACTATTAATAATTGTGATATAAATCAATCCTTTCAAAGTCAGTTTTCTTTAACAATGAGTGTCAATCGTCAGTCTCTTCGGCAGATGACGGAAGCTTCAGTGCTTAAGCTCAGCATTACGTTGATGGTGTATAGTTCAATCGTGAGCTTTTGAAGAGATGACGATATATTGTAGTGGAGTATAAGTTGAGAAGGGCTGGCTTATTTATTACAATAGATTCAAGAAACAGATATACTTACAAATTGATTTTACTCGCCTGCACGGTCGTTTATGCTTTTATCAAAATGCTTCACAGTTTTTAGTTATGTAGCGTGAAATAATTTACGTATGGCCGATTTTTACAAGCGACAGATAACTTTGTCTGAAGAATATTCATATTGGGGTTTGTCATGGGTTTGATATAATATTTTCTTTACAAAAGTTGTCAAATCGCAGTTTTTATACTCAGATGAAAGTTACCCGAAGACTGAAAAACAAGCCGCCAAGTGCAAACCACGTACAGTAAAGGGTTATGTGCGAAATATAGCAAACATAAGTTTTATGTCATAGTATTTCTCAAAAAAACTATGAAAAACTAAACTATAATTGTAGTTGTTACCGAAAAGATCTCAAAAAGAATTGACTTAAAAACATTATGATCTTTTAATTATGTGATCCAACCTACCGATACCCTTAAATATGTGCATTTAATTATTTTTTGCATCCCTCGTTTACATATATGGGTAGAGCCAACCCTAAATTGTAATTTTCGTAATTTTAACACAGATGGACGTACGGACAGACAGACGGAAGGACGGGCGGACAGATGGACGAACAGGCAGACGCATATGACAAAGTTATCTTTGTGACCACGCTGTTCTTCTAAAGTTCTAAACTAATCAACGGATTTTGGTTTCACCAAATTCAAATGCAAATAATTTATTTCAATTAAAACATTTAGAGGCCCTTTTTAATTGTTAAAGGAGTCAGCCATTCAGAAAGATGAAGAGAATCCATCATTTATAGAATTCCCTTCCCTTTTATTGAACCTTCCGGTTTCATAATAATGTTTTAACATTATTAATAAATCAGAATAATAATTTTTTACTTCCGAATAATATTTTTTTTTCGATGTTTTGTCTGGTCATGAAATCGTGCCATGCACGGGTAGTAAATATAGTCGCTAGTAAATAAGGAAATATAGGGGCACTTCCTCCTACAAAACCGCAGTCTGAAAAGCGCAGTCATAAAACCAACCACCCAAACCTGCACTAATACCGTTAGATAACTCTCGCCCAACAGTTATCACGCCTTCACTAACTGCGCCTGATTTATGGGGTCCTGGCTTCAGTTCCCGGGTCGTGCACACTCTTCACGTAACGAGGACCATAGATTGTGCGGTGTGTGTACTAAGAACAACATAAAGTAAACCATTGTTTGTATTTCGCTATAAAGAGTGGCTGTCCCCGTTTGTCAGTCTGTCTGTGGCGGTGAACTACGTAACTGGAGTCATGAGCTCTGTGTGTGTTATCAGTGCGGCGATATCGGATATGGCTTTCCTATTTGGTAGAAAATATGTTCTCATAACATTAATCTTTAAAGGTATTTCTGTTACCTAGCACAGGCATAGCAGCATAATCAGCCTATAACGTTCCCACTGCTGGGACACAGGCCTCCTCCCTGTAAGAGGGAGTGGGCCGTAATCCACCACGCAGCCTCAGTGCGGGTTGGTAGGTGTCACATGTTTTCAAGTTTTCGGTTCTATGACATTCTGGTTTCTTCATGATGTTTTCATTCACCGTTTTGAGAGTGGTGTTGATGAATAATTTACACAAAGTAATGCGCCTGTCAGGGTTTGCGCCGATGACCTGCAACTCAGTAAGTCGCGGCCGTTATCACTGGGCCAAAACTACTCTCAGTTAACTATTATAATTTATTTCACATTTATTAATTTAACACTCGCTTGTATTCCCTAAAGGGACAGAAGGCAGGACACAGTAGTGCCACAATTCGCAAGTTATTTGATGAGAGCCTATATTATGTCACTACCCAAGCAGAAGCCTAGGCTCAGAGCTACTAAGAATAAGTATTATTTCGAATGTTGAAACCCAATGACACTTAACTCGACCCGGGAATTAAGTTCACCAGTTGTTTAGTCTGGTAGACAGATTTTATGTCAGTATCTTCATGGGTATAAATATTTTTTATTGATGTGTGATCCTACTCTTGACGTTGATCATGCCTGATGGAAAGCGATGGATGAGGTCTATGATGGAACGTGCCCAGAAGATGCCTGTTCATAGAAATGTATTCGTAACGGTATGGAGGTGCAGAGACAAGGGTCGACTGTTGTTTTATTTCTCAGGTAATTAAGTAACCACGCTGCAACCACGGAATAGATACCTATCATCATCTGCCTAGCCTTTCACAACTACGTCAGGGTCGGCTTCCAGTCTGACCGGATGCAGCTGAATACCAATATTTTACATGGAGCGACTGCCTATTGGCCTCCACAACCTAGTTACCGGGCCATAATAAAACCTCTTTTAACTATTCCGTGCCTGCATCACCCACGCAAATGCTCAACCGATGCACCAAACAATTCCTCAAGTCCATTGAGAAACCCTTATTTTTTTAAGTTTAATGAGCCTGTCTCAATAGTTCAGGGTTACCAGCTAATAATGCTGACACATGTCCGTCGGTCTGTCTGATTGGACACGCCGTCACGTGGGTGCTGTTAGGAAACTGGCTCGGCTAATCATCGGACAGCCATAATGTGATAATGTATAGGTGCTGGGTATAATTAGGAGTGAATATTTTCAAGGTTGGGAGTGTGGGTTTTGTGATAATTGGTGGCATTTCTTGTTATGGGTTATCAATAGGACGATGAGATTGCATTGGAGCTTTGTTAAATTTTTTGCTGTACTATAAAGTATATTCTATCTTTTTAGTTTTTTTTTAATTATAAGTCGGTATAGTAAAAAAACTCAAAGAGCACTAAAAAAAGCTCAAGTAAATAAATAGTAATTAAAGAGTGATGCTACGTAGACTTCAGCCGAGAAAAATGTGTCATAATTATTGTAAGTACTACTGACTGACCCGAAAGACGTCCTGTCTTAACTATGAATATTGAATTCGCATTGGTATAATATTAGAAAAGTTAAAATGGTCGTTAAGTTTTCTTACATTTTCTAATGTTTTTTTCTTTTATAAGAACCTTCTCCTGTCAATAACTAACACAACAAAAAAAGAATTAGTTAAATTGGTTGACGTGTGATGCCGTACGCAAGGTAAATAGGGACCCATTTATTTTTACATAAATAATACCTCACAATCCTGTTTCTGTTTTTTTTTTTAATAATTTAAGTATGGTGATAAAATAAGAAATTAAAGAAAGATTTTTTTTTCTCCTGCACAGTTATAACGTAATGTAAAAAACAACGGAAAATTATAAACGAACGTAATAAAGTCTTTTCACTTTATTATTTACTCTTATCGTAAAATAAATTCCTCTCAACTACGGAACCCTTTAGGTATTGTGCTTGGTCCGACATGCACTTGGCTGGATTTTTTTAGAGGAAACATGTTGCGCCGTACATGAGCAAAGGCAGGAAGGTGATGCTGATTCTTCCGTTTTTAGGGTTCCGTACCCAAAGGGTAAAACGGGACCCTATTACTAAGACTCCGCTGTCCGTCCGTCTGTCTGTCTGTCCGTCTGTCATCAGGCTGTATCTCATGAACCGTGATAGTTAGACAGTTGAAATGTTCACAGATGATGTATTTCTGTTGCCGCTATAACAACAAATACTAAAACACAGAATAAAATAAATATTTCAGGGGGCTCCGATACAACCATCGTGATTTTTTTGCTCGATATTGTTAACGGCAACAGGTAGACGCTTGAAATATTCATAGAATATTTAGTTACATATTCACTTTAAAAATGAATAGTTAATTTATAACAAAACAAATATTTAAGTGGGGCTCCCATACAACAGACATGATTTTTTTGCCGTTTTTATAGATAATGGTACGGAACCATTCGTGAGCGAGTTAAACTCGCACTTGGCCGGTTTTTTTATATTGACTTAGTACGGAAAATAAAGTTCGCTTTAGGTATACCTAAACACCATCCAAACCAAAGATCTAGTATTTGGCTGAAAAAAAAATTAAGTACTTTGATTTAAACTTAATAAAAAAATCAGGAACAACCACTTGAATTGCGACGTTGCCAGCCGCGCAGGATGAACGCTCTTAAAACAATCTAAGCGCGTAGTCACACCCCGCATCCCGCTCGCTCGCTTCTATTTAGACAGACAACTTAAATTTTCTAGCCAGCCTCAATAGACACCGCCTGATCCTGCAAAAATAACTGAATTAACATTCCAACAAAAATTAAACTAAACGTTGTTCAACGCAACTATAGCGAAAACTTCATTAAATCCTTTAAATTTGCGGTATATTAACCAACTCTTCAATGTCAACGGGTTACTGCGAAACGTTATAAATAACTGTTATTACAGGAATTGTGTTAAAATTGTCGTTATTTGTCCGTCCTTGGGGTTAGGCGTGACTACTGTGGTCGAGTTTCCATAATTCCATTCGTTAGTTTTTTGTTGAATATCTTGTAAATGGTTATACAATAGTGTAGAACTAGCTGAGATTATGAAATTCGGGATTGTAGAAAGGTAAGTTAAACTGCACTTATGTTTGTTCTCCCATCCTAGTACCTATATCAGCTCAATCTGTGGTCATTATGCAATATATTTAATGAAAAATTATTTTATTTCTGTAAGTAGGTTTGCACAAACACTTTTCCACGACAATCATATTTTAAAAACTAGTTGACGTCGTCGTGAGAAAAAAGGCCGGAACAAACTCAGAGGTCAGTCTCTTAACTACATACATAATGTTGGTCAGATCAGGTGAAGACCGTGTAGATTATTGTCTGAAATGGTATTTTATTTATAAGGAATTCCTCATAGATATATGGATTTAATATATAATTATGATAGATATAATCCGTGATCTCCGCCAGAGTGAATCGATATCCTTCCATTGGTTCATCTTTGGCACGTGTCCACACGTGTTCTGGCAACATACCCAGGCTCGCTTGACTAACTAAGTGCCCGAGACCCCAATTTCTTCAGATCTTCACGCTATCTGACATCCTTACACACAAATCTGACCTTAAACTTTAGCTGATAAATCGTTTTAATCACTAACCATTAGTAATTATGATCTTCAAAATTCAAAATGACAAAATGCGTTTCTTCAAATTAATTGTCGTTGACAAATTGCAGCGATTACGAAGCTGCGTCGCAAATTACTAGAAAGATAAAAATAAATGTTCTACGCAAGCTGCGGTCGAGTGTCAGAAAAACTGAGGAATCTTAATAATAGTTTAACGCTGTGACTGTAATAGGAATTGGATATACCAACCTTGAAACAGCGTTGCTATGGTGCTGCGGGATAAAGGCAAAATGTCTTCGCTGTTTCTCTCGCGGAGTTGTTCACCAAAGATATAGACAAAGTTTGGGAATCAAAGGTTGTAAATGTACTGGTTGAATCATGCTGAGAGGAAGCCTTCTTGTCATAGTCACGGCGTGCAGCTGCCGACTATTTATGTTCTATATGCCTATGTATAAAATTAAATATCTGTTTGTTATCATGCCCATGTTTCTGTGACAAATAAAACTATTTTCTTTATTTCTATAATATTTTATGAATTGCATAAAATTGGCAAACCTTGTAGGTATATACGCGTAGGATAGTATAAAGATACAGCTATGGAAAACTCTAAGACAAAATTTTGTCAGCAATACGTATGCTGAGATTTAAAGCTCTCTTTTCCATCACCAAGGTCAAAGTCAAAATCAAAACACCAACCAAACTATATGGTCAGGTTTAAAGGATCCGACAAACGTTTACCTTTAAAAACCCTGAAACCGTTTCTTGAGTTTCGTAGTAACTATAATGTGTTACATAGCTTTTTAATTTCTCTAAAAGGAAATGTATTAAGTACTTACTTAACTTTTAAAATTATAATTTCATAACTTAACACAAATCTAATCATCATCGTCTAGATTTCTCTTGCCATAAAATCAGAGTAGTCATCATTAATTTAGCCGCGACTCGGGTCCTGTCGGTATCTGGTCCCCAGATCACCCGGTAGGCGACGTTGCGCAAGCGATGGTACGTGAGATTCTAATACAATATCACTGTGTAATGTCACATCCGTTACATACGCCGCCATTTTGGAAAATTCGCCCGATAAGGTGAAGATTTGGCCATTTGGACAGGCAGAAAGTTTTTTAAAAGGATTTTTTGAAATATTGTCGTAATTTTTCTTAGCTTTTTTACCATTTTTTCTGACAGAAATCTATATTACTTTGAGCAAACATTAGAAAAAACTTTTTCTTTTTAGTTTTTCGTGTGCCGTTGTTTAGTGGATTTCTAGGTTTAAAAAAACAAAAACCCTGAAAATTACAACGGCAATTTAAAACGTTTGCTAAAACCAATTAACAGAAAAATTACATTAGTTTTAACACCATATAGTTGTGTTGATTATCACTGTTTAGCGTTGTGTGATGACTGATGATTATTAATTTCTCCAAAGATATTATTAACATTTTCTGCACATGGATGCAGTACATTTTACTCCAATCCTCTAAAATCTTGGGATGGCACATAATCGACAAAACTTACATAATCTTCAGACACAAACCTACATAGCCTTACATAAATTAATGATCACCAGCATCTTAACAGATTGATCCAAATTGACAGACTTATAATAATGATGCTTAAAAAGTGGGCCGCTATTTAATGTAATGTCAAAACAAAAGATTAAGTAAGTATCGGAGATCGATAACAAAAGATGCTCGGTTTGACGTCAAGTATGTGCCGATGGATAGTGAATGTCGGAACAATTTAGATAAGTATTAAGAGACAACATAAGTCAGTCTAGTCTAAATGATAGCAAAACGGCTAGACTATAGATTTGTTACGCAATTTAAATCTAACATGAAACTCATTGAGGATAACTTACAAACGTTGAAAACCATAATTTTTTTTGCGGTTTACCTTTTTGCAAAGCTTTACCAACGTTTATAAATAATCCCTATTTGCTCGATATCGGATTCTGGACCGCCTCGTTTATCTAGTGGTTGTAAGCGCTACAACTGAGCATGAGGTCTTGGGTTCGATTCCCGAATCGGGCAGTGTTATTGGGTTTTTCATATACAATATCTTAGTGGCAGCTTGGGGTCTGTATTTGTGCCCAACTGATGGCAATAGGCTTGCCTTTTATTACATGATGTAATAGGGGGGTAAGCTTAATAAGCCTATTCCATTTCCCGAGTTAAGTTTAAGTCCCATGGGATTTAAACATATCTGGCGAAATATCGGTGTACTACAGCTACACCTCTGCCTAACTCTTCGGGGAATACATACGTGATGTTATGTTATGATGTTTGGTTCCAAACTGATCGAAGGGTTCACTTAGAAGAAGTTGCTAACTTGTTTTCTGTAAGTTGACAATGCCGTAAATAGCTGAGAAATATTTCGCGTTTGGATTAATCATTCAATATAAAGACTTCAACTAAATGAAAGATCGCACTGTAATGCCCTAAAATATTAGTTAATAGCTTCCGCCCGCAGCTTCGCCCGCGTGACATATCGATAAAAAGTAACCTATCTTTTTCCCCGCAGGGTTCAAAGTATCCCCGTACCAAATTTCATCAAAATCAGTCCAGTCGTTCCGGAGACTACCCTCGACATACAAACAAAGGATGACGGTCAAAATGAGTGTAATTCCAACAGAATTGAATTATATTAAAGCTTATCATTAGGACTCTATTTCATTCTATGGCAAAAAGTACCAAAGTCGCCGCCGGAGAACAGAGACGGAGCCAATTGAAAAATATGCATTTTTCTGTATAATGGCGAAGATTCGACTACATCTATCGCGTTTAAAAAAAAACTGTACCTTCCTGACAGGAAGAAGGACCATTGGTACCTGTGCACATATAGTTTCTATACTATGGTGGGTACTCGCTCTGAGCGGAGCGGGACGATGTGTCAGACTTTAACTGACTACAACCCGCCCTAGCGGACCCCTTCTATTATTGCTGAAATCTCTTTGAGGCGCACGTGGAACACAACGCGCCGTCAACCCGGGCCTGGTCCTTATCGGGCGGCGAGCTAGTCATCGCTCGCCGTCCGCAAGCCCGCGCCTATGGGGGCCAGCAGTCCGCTTTGGACTCCCAACACCCAGGGCGTCTCCTGCGGCGACTAGGGCCGTGAGGGCGCATATATTTCCTCACCCTCACGTGGGGTGCCTCCTTCTTCGCGAGCATTACTGCTTCGTAGAAGGAGGTGACGGCTTCTCATGCACTCTCGCTCAATTAACATGGATTGGACCAGGGCCGGACGCGAGAGATTGCCGCCGCCGATCGCCTCCACGAGGACATGACGATGCTCCGCCCAAGCTGAGCAGACCTCCACCGTATGCTCCACTGTGTCCTCAGGGCGACCTACACAGTAGTAACACCCGGGCATTTCCCCCGCCTTATGCGAAACAGGAACTTCCCGAAACAACCGTGTCCGGTGAGGACCTGCGTAAGGCGGAAGGTGAGGACGTCGTGGCGCCTCTCCACCCACTCCTCAATGAGAGGACTTACCGCCGCAATTGTGGTGTGCCCAGCACTGGGCTGAGACAATCGCGCTCTCCATGTCGCCATGAGATTCCGACGGAGCTCCGTCCACTGTGCCGAAATTTCTCGCGGCAGCAGAGTTTTGCCTCCTCGCGCCACTCCCACATGGTACCTTGGTTTGGGACGACATGAGCCATTTATCGCCCCCGTGCGTCATTTGTTAGATGTTGTCATAGACTGTAATAGTGTTTACCTGGGGCTCTATTTTGATTTGATTGTGTTTTTTAATAGTTATACAGACCACTACAGTTGCGTGCCCACATAATTTCACTTAACCATCAATCACTTTACGTCAGCTCCCTCCCGCTCGCTTCCGCTGCGCTTATGAACCGCCGCGCCCTTTGACCCGTCCCTAACTAGCACGCTTGTTGATATTCAATCACGTTGCAGCGTCAGCGAGAAAGTAGCCGTAATCATTTATCTTCATTGAGTATTCACAGGAAGGCTTGCGTGGAAGTGTTTATTGATTTTATTTTACATTTCCTTGAAGAACTGGAAATTGCAAGGCGCTATGATGTGCCAAACTGTACAAAGATATGCATGAATAACATAACCCTCTTTACTGTCGTTGTCGGGTAAAGAGATGCTCCACGAATCCTAGAGTCACTGGTTTTAACCGTCGTCGCGTCGTTGTGATATTTTTGTTTTGTTCTGGATCATACCTAGGGAACCTTTTGGTTACGGAGATATTGAAGGTTAAAGTTAAAACTTTTAGTCACGAAAATAAAGTTTTAATTAAATGTTTCAATTTAACTTTTAATACCCCCATAACTCCTCGTACCATAGTACGCACACAAAAACATATTTTTTGCGTGCGTTATGTACATTGCGTTCTGCCGTAAACTGCGATTTTTCACACCGAAAATAAAAGTCGTTTCCCAGCAATAATTTTAGGTCAATGTTACTGGGAGTAACCTACATACTGTGTAAATAACGGTTACGTGATGGGTTTTTTTACACCCTGTAGGTATGCTTGATGTCAGTTCTTAAGGTGAATCTAGTCCACATTTTTTCCATACAAACTTCCGTCTGACATGGCACATCCAAAGTAAAATATGATATCGTTTTGTCTCATTATTAATATTGTCTGTATGGAAACGGAATACTAAAATAAAAACCCATTAAATAGTTAGGAGCCAACAAAGATTAGTTTTTCTTGCTAATTTTACTAAAATTTTGCTCATGACTGATACTATCTCTGTCTGACACGAAGCCTGGTGAGACAGCGTGATTTTTAGCCAGGCCCACCAGTGAGTTTGAGCCCGCGACTAGGTTCCCCTTAATGTTCACAAGTAAGCATCCTCGTTACTTGATGATTCTATAATTTAACAGGTGTCATACGATTCATCTTTCATTACCTAAGTCGGTAGGTAAAGTTTCTTCTGTTATGCGTCTTTGTCAGTTGATTGCTTATCACTAGCGACCCGCCCATGCTTTACACTGGTGAAATCGACTGATATGGCGACATGTCAAAACATTGAGGTTTCTGTACCATATCAAAGCCTAAATGTAGGTAAATGTATCAAAGGTTAAAAGTACTCGTATGTACCTATAAACCTTCCCAAATAAACAGGTTTTTTTTTTCTTAAAATCTAGGGATATGCGACACATATGCGACGATGTTGATCCCATCGTACTAAATAAATAACAACGTACTCAGATATAAAATATGGTGAAAACTTAAAAAAGCATCTGAATTCGTTATGAAGTTTAGAAGTTTATATGTAGAAGGGACCACTTTATATCATATTAATAAATATGTAGGTATTCAAATAGGTATAGATAAATGTCGTCTTATTGTTAGCGTGCGAAACTAATAAAATACTTACATCTAAACTGGTTCATTTCTCTGGCACAGCTCTTCAGCTTTTAAGTAATTACCTAGATTCTAACAAACTTTGAATCTAGAACTACTGACCTCTTCATCTAATTTAAGAAATTAAGCAATTGTCACTTTATCAAGCCGAGACACGAAAATCTTCTCACGTACCTAAACACTTCCTAGTCAAACTTCCGACTGAATGAAATATAATACCTATCATATAATATAATTATGTTAAGAAGCATATTATTATAGAATGTGTTCGCGTGCGCTGATCTATGTAAATGATAAGTTAAGAATACGCTCTGGTTTCTGTGCGCAAAAAAAAAACAGTTCGTTGTTATTTTGTGCGCGCTCAGATGTGGGAACGTTGAGGTAGTGATGTGGACAGTCGATGATGCAGTTAGCGATTACTTTCATATTGCTGTGCTATAGGTTCAGTTTCGTCTTAAGTTAGCCATACCCCAAGAGAAAGGTCGCGAAAATCGTGGAGTTTCTTACCGGCTCTTCTCCATGGGAAACGACCAATTGCAACCGTGCACTTAGCTTCTGATGTTTCGTATTAAGTGACCATGTAGGTTTATGTGAAATAAAATATCTTGATTTTAAAAACAAATAATTTTCTCAGCTACAAGCAAAAAACCGGCCAAGTTTTCGCCATTTCATTTCATCTTTTTTACATTTAAAGCTTGATTGAAATATAATAAAAATTTAAATAAATACATTATTAAGACACAAGAAGCATTGCATTCATTACCTACGTTGCCCAGAGTTGAGACAGTTGGCAGTCGTTTAGTGTAGATTCTGATAGACTGCCAATCAAGTCCAACCTGGTACCATGTCTAGTTTAGACAGCCTGGTAAATTTACTATGCTGTTACTGCCTACTGCAGCTTTTGTGGCCTTAGCATGCACGAGCGGAACTTTATTTAATATCTATGGTACAATAAATTGCGTTTGACAAAATAAAATCAAAAAAATGACAGATGCGATCGAATAACTTTTTGAGTTCAAAGACGGAAAAACTGAAAAAGGTAAGTGAAAAATGTACGAATACATATGTAGTGGTCAACGAGAACTTGCACGAGCTATAGGAGAAGCTGACTGGTGTAAAAGGTCAATCGCAGCTGTATCAAGCCAAGCGAAACTTAAGCTGTTGGCTGTTGGTCAAGCTAATTACAAATCAGAGTTTAGGTATCATCATCATCATCATCATTTCAGCCAAAAGACGTCCACTGCTGGACATAGGCCTCCCCCAAGCTCCTCCACTTCGACCGGTCTTGTGCTTCCCACATCCAGCGGACTCCCGCGGCCTTCACAAGGTCATCGGTCATAGGTATAGGATAATTGTATTTTCGATAAAAAAAAATCGTTCGAATTTACGTTGATTTTATGTTGCGCGTTAGTCCTAAAGCCTCCTATCGATACACAAGTCACATGACTACACACGAAAACTCGCAGCGTTGACACGGATCCCGCGTAATGATCGTCATTATGGCATCGTGACGCAACGGCGCCATCTTGCGGGAAGACGGTTTAGCAGTTTTTACCCCGAGCCCGAGATAATCTGATTAAATTCATTATATTTTTGTGTATGTTTGGTGCCATTTTGGCGTGAGAGCACGACTCTTGTGGAAAGGTTCTATGCTCGTTTACATAATTGGAAGTTGATAATTAGGTAGAACGTGTTGCTTAAAGCGTGTGACAATTTTTTGATACACATAACACAACATCACTCTTGTCCTCCAACAATAACTTTTTCACACTTTCGACTCCGCCCAGTTTTCATCGAACCCATTCGCCATGGTACGGGTTGTTCCAAAGAGATACCGTGGCCCCTGGCACGCAGGCAACTGAAGGAACACGGGTGGGTTAAAGTCAGTAAAAGTCTGACACGGCCTCCTGCTCCACCCAGAGCGGGAGAAGTTATTTGATAATTTCCCACCCTCATAAAATTAAAAATCCCATATGCCATACCGCCATACCTACATATTGGAAATGAAATACGGGCATCCAGACTCCCAATTCTTTTTTGTTTGTAAAAAAGGCTTGTATTAGAAAACCAAAGAATATGCTAATAAACCTTTTGAAAACATAAAGCTGATTTCATTTTCAAAGTTTATTATGCTGCATTCACTTAGAAAAACGTAATTTTTTTATGAGATGCATCCCTGTGCGACTTCAGTGAGCCCTCCAGGGGGGCTCCCGGCTTGTACGTGTTAACAAACAATTACATAATGTATAATTTTAAACATTATTTATAAATTTAATAGACTTTCCAATACCTAACCTTGATCAACATTTCACCCAATGAAGCAGAAGACGATGTTTGTATCAATAATTAAATTAGTTGAATGATTTTGTGACGAATTGTAATCGATTTGTCGCGCCTATTATAATAGTATATATTATATCGAGAGACTAAACGAAGCCATAGTATACCAGAGGAAACCGAGGGTATATTAAGTTGGCGTTTAGTCTCGAGGTGCAAACTGTACTTTTTTTCACTTTGAGTGCGAGAAAAATAGTCAATTTAGTACAAAAACATTTAATAAATATTACTTAATAAAATAAAAATCATAAAATCTATTATGTCTTTTGCTTTTTGCTCGACGTCAAACTCTTCACTGTCACTGGACATTCTTAATCGTAGTTCTTAATAAATTTTTGCGGTCACAATTTAAAACACATGGCACCACCTTCTTTGCGGAAAAACCATGGAACTAAAACTCTCAACATTTTCGCAATGAAGATGGTCCACACTCCACAGATAATGGTATATTTACTGGCTGTTTGAGTTTGTCTATGTCACATGAAGGAAATTAAAAAAAACTACCTGATTACTTTTCACTCCCTAGAGACTAAACTGGTCACTTTAGTCCCGCTTCGTAGGGCTATATTGGCGTACTTTTAGAAAAAGAGAAGTGAAAAAGCTTTTTGATTTGTAGTTAGGTGCGTGTTTATCGTTTTTCACTAAAATACCACACTTGTCAAATAACCATGATACCTAGTGATAGTATTACATATGTTACCGGCCAAACCCAATTTCAGGCCAAACTAGTTTGTCCTAGGCCAAACAGACTTATCCTACGCGTGATATGTCGCAGCCAACTAGCTTAATTAACCATTTCGTTAACAGCCTTTGGAAGTAACGCTCGCCGGCCGCTGCCGCGGCGCCGCTCGCTTCGCTCGCTCGGCTCGCGCGCTTTTGGTCACAGTTCTAACCTAACCTAACTTAGCTTAATAAACCAGTTTGGCCTAGGACAAACTAGTTTGGCCTGAAATCGCGTTTGGCCGGTAACACATACATACATAAACTCACGCCTTCTTCCCATAGGGATAGGCAGAAACTTCAGAACGCCTGCTACGACCCTTACATACTCCTTTTGCTTCGTCTACGTTCATACATCTGGTCATACACGCGTGTTACGCAATTAGGGTGCTGAACCAGGACAAGACAACAGGCACACCCACAATCTCCGGACTTGTCGCTCAGCTCCGCTTCAACCGTGAGCGCCGTGTCACCAGTCGCTGCAGTTGCGTCGAGTTCGAGCGACGAGATTTTCTCCCCACCGTCGTCACCACCACCACAACAGCGGCGAGAAAGAGGACGGTCACCAGCGGGCTTGGGACCTCGAAGCCAACATGCCTCGAGCAGGGTCCCCGCTGCCGGTGGAAATGAGTCGCACATGCGTTGGACCCAGTCCATAAACGAAAATGTGATGCGCGCATATTATGGGGCTACAGAGGGAGGAATTAACCTTACAGCGTACCGAGTTCGGATGCTCTCTGTTTCAGGTGCTCAGGTGCTTGAACCAGCCGTCAACGTCTCGGCCCAACGATCGACGGATCAGGTGCGCGTCATTCAACACAATCATAGATTGGCTGACGATACACTTGATCATCTGCGCTCGGAAATGCAGAATAGTTCTGCTAGTAACCCTCCCCCATCCCTAAATGTCGTGCGTGCTCCTGCTGGCGTTCCATTGCAAGCGAATCAGCATGATGAGGAGGAGGAAGCCAAGGCTATATCCGCAGAAAACCTGTGCGATGTGGATATAAGGAGCATTCTGGAGGACGCCATCCGTGAGTACCGGTTCACATCACCTGACCTTAGACCACGGCTACCATGTTAGGCCATGAATAAAAAAAACAGAGTACTGGTGTGTGCCCAGGATGCGCTGTTACCAAATTTTATTGAAAGTAGTGCAGACCTTTGCGATACACACTCAATCTTGTATTGCACGGCTGTTGCAGCATGTCGTATAGCTCGTGTCAAATTCCCAAACACACGCGAGCTACACGACCGAAACCCGCCGCACAAGCCTGGCAATGCAGGATTGAGCGTCGTATTAATGAGGCCAGGGTACTCATAGGGAAGCTCATCTGCTTCAGGGAGGGCAATACACGCCCAAGAGTGATGCGCTTTGTGAGGCGGGCGTTCTCGGGAACTAGTATTAGTCCTCCAGAATATGTAACCCGTGTCACAGAGCGCATCGACTTCCTGAAGCAGAAAGTTTATGCATGGGCAAACCGTATACATCCGTATAGGAGAAGAGTGGATCGGTACACTCAGAATCGCATGTTCCAGAAAGATGAGGTGGGTATACAGAGCTTGGGAGCGGCTCATTCCCACTCAAGGTGTGACTGACGCACGTCTACCGGATAGTGATGAAATGAATGCGTTTTGGCGGCGCATTTGGTCGGTGCCCGTCAGTCACACTGAAGGTGATGGGATGCGTGTTGTTGAGTGGGCGTGTGATTCAATACCAGACACGGAGGCTATCACCATCAGTCTTCTGGATGTGGCCCGTACAGTCCGTCAGTTGCCTAACTGGAAATCTCCAGGACCGGACGGACTGCACAATTTCTGGATTCAATGGCTACAAAGGTACACACACTTGCTTAGCTTCACAATTCCAGACATCTATTTTTGTATATTTTTTCATGTTTTTGTATGATTATTGTAAAAATATTAAAAAATATGCTTAATATGTATCAAAGTAAATAAAATAACAAAAATAATAATTATTTATAATAGAAATAATTGTGCCGGACGGGCGTGATCGCATGGATGCGAAGGGTGTGTAGGGAGGGTGTAGGTCTCCCAGTCCACGCGGTGCTGACGTCCTGCACCTATAGATTCCAGATATCTTCAGGGTGGCTACCTTCTTCCGTTCTTCATGTTACCATACCAACGTTTTAAACATTCTGCCCCCTAAGAAACAGTTTCCAGACTTTCGTCTAGGAAAGGGGTGTTTTTGACTACCTTCTGAAGGGGTTACTTTACCTGATTAATAACACAAGTTTTTTATAATTCTTCAGGAAGCAATTTCGGAACACTACTTTGACTGTATCTATATATTTAAGTTAACTAAAGATTAAATAAGAATCTTGCCGATGACTACAAATTACTCAAAATTACATGTTTACTATCGTACTATGAATCTTTACCGTAACGAGGACCGTGAATTACTTCCTGTTTTAAAGTTTTATTTGTTCTAAATTCTATTACAGTTTTGTCGGAAATAAGTATATAACACGTTAATTTATTAAAGTACATATGGCATGTTACATATTCCTGAATTCCCCACAAAATTCCCCATCTCCTGAGATATCCATATTAACTATATCTTTCTATACTGAAAGAATATTTCGAGGAAAACCGGAAAAATCTGAAAAATGTTACTAAATTTTATTTTGTAAGTTGTTTTTCTCGAAAACTTCTGAAACGATTTGAAATCTAATTATAGATATCTCAGGCTGGTCTATAGACCTACAACAATCTGATATTTAAAATCTTACATCTATGGTTTTCAGGGCGTGACGCGCCCTGAAAGAGGGTTAACAAAAAACATAAATCTTAAATATTGCTTAACTACAGCAACACGACATACAAACTCAATTAAGTGGGTTTTATATTAAATTTACGTTATTAAAAGTTAGGTCCAGGGCTAGGTCTCGGTACTAGGTTGCCTGGACGCACTATAAAACTATAATCACGGCTATATAGCCCACTTAAATGAGGTTTGCAGGGGTGGTACTTACGGTTTTCTATACTAGGCACTTATTCACCACTGTTTATTGGTTTAACTATCACTCTTATCACTATGAATTTAAGTTAATGTCAAAAACAAACTAAACACTATGTAGTGACGCATCGTCGCGAACAATAATAATAAAGCAATAATAATTATTCATAATCTCCTAAAACAGGGCTTCCTCTCTCCTACCCTTTTGCTGTGCCCTACAGAGTCCATATTGATCTCAATTATAAAGTTATCATATACGTACACATTAATTAAAGCAGTAAAGGTATTGAGTATATTTTCCAGATCCTATCCTTCAAAATAACATATACAGGTACAAATACACAAATGCCCATATAAGGTTCACAATATCATAGTAGTTATATAACTGTGCAATGTGTCAGTATGCCGCAACCAACTGATCTGGATCAATGTGTGTCGAGCGCCAAAGGTGATCAGTCTAACAGACTACATTGTAATAAACCAATCATCAGACAGTCATTATAAGAGTTTTAGATCGATTAATATCGATCATGTAATTTAAATAATCGATTAGGAATTGGTATTTAAATTGAGTTGATGATTCTTTGCAGTGTTTGTTACGAATTATTTAATATGTAGCTTCGTTTTTTGTTGTTGTTTCTTTTCATATAAAGAAGAAAAAATATGTATTATATACTACGTATACCTATGTACCTGCTCAGAAAGTACCTTATTACTAAATGAGGCAGAATGTACGTAATTACTTTTGTACAAATGTGCGGGTCGAAAAAGTGAAAATTCACCGTTATCGTGCTGAGCGGGCAGAAAAGTACCTAGCTAAATGAAAATCCATTGTTAACCTGCTGTCTTTTTTTTTTAATTTAGGGCTATTCAGTTTATAGCTAACCTAATTAAATATTGCATACGTAATACCGAGACACTAAAAAAATATCATCATTAAGCGCAAAATGATACCTACTGGCCACATACTTTTGCTAAACATTTGATCCGTCCACTGCCCCTAGCCTTTTCCCGGCTTCCAGTCTATCCGGATATAGCCGAATACCAGTATTTTACATGGAGCGACTGCCTATCTGTCGTCCACAACCCAGTTACTGGGTAAGACAATGTCCCATGGTAAGACTGGTTGTCAAACTTTCGGGCTTCTGACGACCCGTAACGACTGTCAATGATCCACGAATGACAGCCGGGACCTACGGTTTAACGTGCTTTCCGAGGCACGGAGGGGTCTCGGTATGTAAAGATGGTCATCCATCCGCGGAACAACCGTGGCACGCGTAGCTTAACCTGATCGATCGACCCGTGCGGCTATTATTACTTAGCCACGAGCCCCTCAAACATTTATAAAAAAAAATAAGGGAAAATCGCGCGCGTGCGGATAGATGTTTTCGTTTTATTTAACTGAATTTTCAATTTTATCATCTTCTCGAAATGCCGTCTAGTAGATATAGTGAAGATTTTATGACGATGCCGCCAGAATTAAAAGAAACTGCGCAAGCTTTTATTGAGAACCTTTTGCCCGAGAAATTCAGAAAGGTAAATATAACAAAATATAATGATTTTTAAATGTTATTAACAGTGGAAAAGTGAAAAAAATGCGCCTCCTTTTTCTAAAAATGTTTAATGAGCTAAAAATGTCTACGCATAAATAAAAGCCAAGTACCTTGTGGTCTTTGTATTCTGTATTATAAAGTACTAGGTAAACTAGTTACTAACTACTTTTGACTACCAACGACTATAATATATGAAATAAAAAAAACTTACAGCGTTTTTGAAAGGATGAGTCATCCGAGGCATTCCGTAGTAAAAATCTAAAGTTACAACTAAGCATGTATATACCTATTTATTTTTCCAAAACTCTCCAAATGACAAACATTTATTAATGAAGGTAAGGGTTAATAAATAAATAAATAAATAATTCAATTTAGTTATTTATTTTTAGAAACATACTAGGTGTTCGCTCACAATGGGCCTCATAAGAAGGTTTAAAGTCACCCAAAGGGCAATGGAGAGGGCTATGCTTGGAGTTTCCCTGCGTGATCGAATCAGGAATGAGGAGATCCGCAGGAGAACCAAGGTAACCGACATAGCCCGAAGAATTGCCAAACTTAAGTGGCAGTGGGCAGGGCACATTGCACGCAGAACAGATGGCCGATGGGGTCGAAAAGTTCTGGAGTGGCGACCGCGCACCGGAAGACGTAAAGTTGGAAGGCCTCCCACAAGGTGGACCGATGACCTTGTGAGGGCCGCAGGAGTCCGCTGGATGCGGGAAGCACAGAACCGGTCGAAGTGGCGGAGCTTGGGGGAGGCCTATGTCCAGCAGTGGACGTCCTTCGGCTGAAATGATGATGATGACTAGGTGTTCATGTTTGATATATTCGCGTAGCCTTCCCCTAGCGTAGTGCCAATAGCGTAGTGCCAATAGCGTAGTGCCAATAGCGTAGTGCCAATAGCGTAGTGCCAATAGCACAGGCACAGCAAGTCTCTTCTGCATTGTCTCATACGTCTCGAACCAATATTAATCTCTCTGTTGCATTGAGTTTATTTAACTGTAACAATTTTGATATAGCTTAATTAGCCTATAATGTTCCCGCTGCTGGGACACAGGCCTCCTCTCTGTGAGAGGGAGTGGGCCATTATCCACCTCGCGTCCAGTGCGGGTTGGATGTCACATGTCTTCGTATTTACAGTTTTAGAACATCCCGGTTTTCTCACAATGTTTTCCTTCACCGTTTTGAGAGCAACCACGACAATCCACGAACTCGTAAGTCGGTGCTATTACCACTGGGCCACCACTACACTTAGAAACATAAACATTACACTGATACAATTAAGAAAAATAAATCCTCGTAAATATTCTATAAAGCACTATGTACCACTTGGTAGAATGTGCGATTCCCGACTCGTGTGTATTAAGGCCCTAGGGTGGGCCTAGTGCCTCAAACTACGCCCTCGTTTGTAATCGGTCACTTTCTCCCCTTGGTGAGCAATGCACCATTTTTAGTTTGTCTGCCAGTAGCTAGGTATGCTGCTCGTGACTACAGCAGCCCTGCAGTCAGCCTGAGATAAACAGGTTTCGTATCTTTTGCATTCATAATTGAATAGTTTTCGCCAAAACAATTTAGCTGGATATCTAAAGCCTCTATATTGCTGGGGAGTTTGGTGCGCTTATCTTCTTCCCAGCTAAGACACTAGGAAGTGGTAAAGGGCGAGCGTTTTGACGGACCATATTATGTACCTAATTTTTGACTTACAAAAAGTGCTGATTTTCAGCATCATTTAAATACAAGTTTTTTGTTTTTAACAGCTCCACAATAAAAAATCCGCCTGCCTCATTCAGTATTTCCTAGCCGCCTTAATTGACGTCTTCGATCAATTTAACTGACTAATTTAGCTTATTAACTAACATTACCTACCTCAGCTTGCCGCAATCCCCACATGATATGCCAAAACTTTTAACTAGGCGTATTTCTTGGCCTCAACAATAGCAGTTGATATAATTCGCAACACAGTTGGGCAACGTTCACAATGCGCCTAACGAATGTTGCGTCGGAGAGGTGCTGTCGTGAACTCGTGACCACACCCAATTTCACTCATTTGGGTCGGTGGGTGATGTGTAATTAGAATTATTGTTAGACTAATGAGTGAAGCGTGGATAGGAGTTGAATCTTCGGTGTATTTGCTACGCCACAGCTACGTTTGAAAACTGACAGTCGTCTAACTGGATGCAGCCGAAAACCAATAATTTACATGAAGTCAAAATCAACATAAAAGTCATTGATTTATTCAAACTAGGCTGAGAGTCAGCACTTTTTGAACTTCAAAATTACATAAGAAAGTCAAAGATCCACGAGTGACAGCCGGGACCAACGGCTTAACGTGCTTTCTGACGCACGGAGGGTCTTGATATGTAAAGTTGGGCAACCATCCACGAACCAACCGCAAGTGTAGCTTAGCCTAATCGATCGACCCGAGCGGCTGTTATTACTTAGCCACAAGCCCCTTAATGTATGCATAGTTAACAATTACAAACGATGTGTATTTTTTGTAGTTCCTTTTTATTTCTGACACCAAAAAAAGAAAATAAAGAATAAAAGGTTTTTCCTGCACAAATAAAACATCACAATTTTTAGTGATTTTCTTGTGTTTTCTGTCACATAACGGCCGTAACGTTGATGACCATGAAAATAATTGTAACGGTATCTATTTATTTCATGTGTAAAAAAACCGCTCTCATTGGAAATGGCGATCATTGTGGTAGTGCAGCACGTCTTAGTCAACACTTTCTGACTGGATATGTTTTGAAAATTATGAATCAGGATTTCTTTCTAAAAATGATTATAAATAATGCCTACCTACCTATTTGGTGCAATTTTGGTATTTAGCTGCATCAGGTTAGCCTGCAAGCCGACCCCAACGTAGTTATATAGAGTTTAGGCACATTTTGGTACCGCCACAAACTTACTTATATTTTCCAAAAATATTTATGTACAGGTGTTTTTCCCGAATGCCAAAAAAAGCTGTTGTTGTCCCTGTTCGGGCAGCAAAGATCAAGTAACAAATTATAGACCTATTCTTACTGCCTTTTATGTTTAAAATATTATATAAAAATATAATTATAGGGCTTCACAAATATATTAATTTTATCGAAGCGGCAGTTTGGATTTAGGCCTAAAATGTCAACAGACGATGCCGTACACCATCTGACTGACTGTTTAGCAAAAGAACTTGATAACGGTAACCACACAGTAAGAATCTTCTTGTGGCCCCTGGCACACAGGCAACTGAGGGAACCCAGGTGGGTTTCAGTCAGTAAAAGTCTGACACGCCCTCCTCCACCCAGAGTGGGAGAAGTTAGTTGATGATATCACAACCTCAAAAAAAAACAACATTTATAAAATTATTTGTGTATTGTCAACTTTTGATTACTTTATAAGACTATTTTAGCTCTTCTTGCCTGTAATACAGGATTACCTAGTACAGGCACGTAATTCATAGAATTATAATTTATATTTATGCAAAGCTGTACATATTTCTAAGCCTTAAATTTTTGAATAAATATAATAATAATGTAATGCAGTTGGGAAAATTCTAGGTTGGTAGGTTGTATTCTGGGTAGGGATGGGATTGCGGGGGTAGGGTGACTTTCCTATTTGGTGAAATGATTCGAAAATCAATAAAAGTTCAATAGACAATCATGAAGAAGTCTTCAACCTATATTTCTTAATCTTTCATTCACAATATAATAGTTCTGACCATTGACACCGTAACGCCTCCGCTCTCAGCGGGGCGCTCATTCATACTCATCTAATTAATTCCACCGGTATTGTAACAAAACTTCTTAATAAACTGATCGAGTAATGTCCAATAGCTTACATCATGAAATTGCCGATTGTTATAACCACCAACTCTAGCATACACTTTCGAAAGCAAAATAAAAATGAAATCAAACAAAACTAGCTCTTAAACCAAAGCAATAGAGTCAAGGAAGTGAAAAGTTTTCTGTACGGATAGAAAAAGGTCTTATTGGTAGATAAATTATGGATATTTTGCCTAACTTTCGATCGGTGTTTTCAAGTGATGAGAAACTTTGATTCCCACGGTGTAGTTGCATTTTGTTGTTACTACCGTCCTGTTTTGCGCTGACATGATTGATTTAGTCTAGTCTGTGGAGTTTAGGCTTTAGTAGGATCGTTTCAGTAACAAGGTACCTATTTGTTGCTCAAGTTGCTTCTCCCTTTGGCTCAAAAAAGCAACCACCGAACGGTTCTACGGCCTAATAGCTTTTGAGTTAGTAAGTACTTACAGACTTCAGAATGACTGATACAACACACCAAATTTCTTCTTAAACGTGCCAAAGTTATGTTCACACATTTTACAGGGGGCATTTAATTTGGGTTACCTATCAATCGAAATTACATTTTGCCAGGGACGTGTTCAGTTTCAGGTTTCCAATATTCTATTAGGGTTTACTTACGTACGCTTATCGTTATGTGCTCTGTCAAAAGTTTCGCTGCCATAAGTTTGATGTCCGGGTGCTGCAGTCTCACCTATTGTGTCATGGAAGCCCTTTCTATCAGTAATTACATTTGAACTTTTATAAAATACTTATACTTGTGTCAAGTGTACAAATTCCCATCGTATGGTATAATTGGTCTGTTGCATAGTTTTCGAAGTTTTTCAGCTAAAAAAAGACTAAATATTAACTGGTTCTAATATATCTAGCCTATATTGTCTCGCTGCAGGGCTTGCCCCGGACAAAATTGGGTCGAAAATTTAAAAAAAAATGTTTTCTGGGTCTGCCATGATGTCGCCTTTCATCATCATCATCATCAGCTTAAACATAGATATAACCTGGACATAAGTCTCTCCAATTGCACGCGAGTCTGCCCGATTCTCAGAACTCCCATCCACCTGCAACCAGCCACCCTGCGATGATCGTTGCTCTACCTAGCCTGAAGGCGATTCGCGGTCTCCACTCAAGAACACGGCCACTTCATTAGTTGTAAGTTTTACGGATAATATGACCGACCCTTTGCCACATCAGCTATCGTATTTTGTGAGCTATGTCGACCACTTTGGTTTTCTGATGGATCACCCAATTCCGGATTCGATCTCTCAGAGAGACTACGAGTATAGCTCGTTCCATAATGCGCAGAGCGATCTTAAATTTATGGACCAGCCGTACTGTGACTGTCCACGTTTCGGGTCTGTGAGTCATATCAGGCGGGACGCACTTACTGAAGACTTAAGTCTTCAGGTTCTGCGGAATGCGTGGCGAGGTGACTGGAAGAAGCTACCCAAATGCTGCCCAGCCCAGCTGAATTCTTCTGTTAGCTTCCTTGTCAAAGTTATCCTTTACAAACTGCGGAGTTTACCCCAGGTAAACGTGTCCATATAGAAAAACTTAGAGAGGACCGCCATTGACAGTAACCCCTGGGTTTTGTCCAAGTTCATCCGGAGATCATTGCGATCAGAAGAATCAACTAGGCCATCCAGCATCTGCAGCTATTCAGCTAGTATGACGATGTCATCTGAAAATCTGATGAGTGAGTGCTGGTCCTGAGTTTCAACGGTCATTGTCGCGTTTTCATAAACACATCTCACCACTTGGATGTATCGTCAGTCGACTCGTCAAATAGCTATGCTTTCGACACTTCTTCTATAAAATTTTCCACACTGTAGGTATGGATGTGGTCAATAGTGATTTAAATATTCTCCTCGAAACCTGGCCTGCTTCAGTGGCTGAAACTCGTCGAGTCTTCGCGGTAGACGACACCTGACGATTCCTGAAAACAACTTATGTACCTATATACGTGGCTTAGGAGCGAAATGGCAATATCGCCGAGAGTTCTGTTATACCACTATTAGGTCAAATTGCCAACAGCAAAAGGATTAGACCCTGCAGAATAAAGTTGGTGTTCTTTTAGATAACACCCTCAATGCGCATTATGTTTAATTTATTACCTTGAGTTGGAGCTTTTAACAGTTTCGCTATATTATCAATGCCCGTTGTAGTTACCCATTACCTTACATTTTAACTAAAAACTAACTAATATCATGCATTCCAATGACCCCTTATGTCTTCTTCTTAGCGTGTTGATAGTAATCTAAATACAGTCAGCCCAGAATTTGGTTATGAGTTTGGCACTTTACCCCTTATGTTACATAACTGATATAACTACACCCAAATGTAATTTAATTCTGATCTGTACCATACACACCAATGTTGAAATTATTCGGTCCTTATCAAAGCATCGCGCTTTCGATCAGTAAGTGTAGAAACAAAGCGCTAGGACCGAGAGTCAGAGGTAACTTATTGAGTGCAGTGTACTTGCGTGGGCAGATCAATTAAAACTATTGTATAATCATTGGTGGCAAATCGTTTCTATGACATTTCGCTGTAATTAATGGTAAACGGTTTTGTGTTGTAAGGCGGAAATTCCTTGTTTGCTTTTTTTTAATAAATATGTTCCCCTATCCTGTCAATAATCTATATTGAGGGCAGAACTTAGCTACGAGTTTCACGCCATCAGTAGCGTCTATCAATTCCTGTAGCATGCAGGCATCAAGGCACATAGTATACGATATCAGGTACCACATATTTTGAGAAAAAGCATCCACCACGTTTGTACTCCAGGCTGGAATCGTCTATAAGAAAAGTTAATATCCAAGCTGTGTGTCTCAGCAATTGGTTTCATAATGGGAATAATGGTAAGTGCAATCTCTGTCAGTTTCTGATCAACCCAATTCCTTTTGTTTCAAATTTAGCCTTGAAAATCATAAGCTACCCTATTGTTCATTTTGGGGATTGATTAACAGGTTAAAAATTGTCCAGGGTCCAGAGTGGGAATGGTCCATTAGTCCAGTTATGTTTTTATTAAAAACCCGTATTGTTTGCAATGTTTTCAAAAAGTTCATGATACATTTTTGTTCCATTTAATACATTTTCTATTCATTTTCCGTATTTTTGTTACGTACTTAGCCATTGTTTAGCTATTTCTATGCTATGAAACAATATTACCTCGAAAGAATTATATCCCATTTTTGCCACAATTTTATTTCATACATTAGATAAAAAACAATATCGAGTATGTTCCTGTGTCCCATCATTTTTTATTATCATTATGATGTATGCCCAGTCCGCATTAATTATGAGACTTCAACGTCCAGTGTCAGATGGCTTAGAAATTGTATGGGCGAACATACCACATACTGTATGTGGACTGGTATGGAAGTCTCTCTACAGACAGTATAGACTGTACTGTGTCTGTCTGTGTGTGTGTCTGTGGACAGTTAACCTGTACACTCTCTCTGCTTATTCGTTGTTTGACGTAAGGGTAATTTAGGATATCACAAAATAAACAACAACATACTTACAACACCCAATTTATTTTATTTGAAGTTACAGCTAGTCAATTACGTTTTATTATTATAAATAAAAACACACAAAGTTAACGCTACAATAATTCAGTGTTGAATTATTAATTATTTTATTACAATGACGTCCTATTGGCTACCAAGACTAATAGTAAAAAAGTAGCCTTAAATAACTATAATTTTTCCATTAAATACATGACAATATTAAATGTTAAACTAATATGAATTATTAAGATACATTACGTACTAGGATGTTTTATTAAGATACATTAGTATGTGTTGAATACTGCAAAGTCGTTAAAAGTACATATTCTAATAATGTTTTAAAGCAAATTAACTTCATTACAACTGGCACGTTTATATTTATAGGAGTACTATCAGTGTTTTAATAAATTTTTGGCATATGCCCCTCCTTTTTTACATACATACATTAAATATAGATATATGGCACTGATATACGGACATGTATACAGGTACCGTTGAAATAGTATTTTTTTAAGCCGCGTACTCGTCCCTTATGTATATTATACAAACTAATTATGTGGTAAAATTCAGGCTTCGGTGATACGTGTGTCATCAAAATAGTCGCACGCGAGGAATGACCGTTCACTTTCGATGACACTATAGTCACACGCGAGGGGCGACTGTTCACTTTCGATGACACTATAGTTACACGCGAGGGACGACTGTTCACTTTCGATGACACTATAGTCACACGCGAGGGGCGACTGTTCACTTTCGATGACACTATAGTCACACGCGAGGGACGACTGCTCACTTTCGATGACACTATAGTCACACGCGAGGGACGACTGTTCACTTTCGATGACACTATAGTCGCACGCGAGGGATGACCGTTCACTTTCGATGACACTATAGTCACACGCGAGGGACGACCGTTCAGTTTCGATGACACTATAGTTGCACGCACGGGATGTCTGTTCACCTTCGATGGCACTATAGTCGCTCACATGGATTAATATTTATTTCCAATGTCAAAGTCACACTCATGATTGCCGCTCAAAATAAACATGTCATCGTCGCAACTCAGGGAGTTTGCCAATGTGTCGCCGACAGTATGGGCGAATTTCATAATAATGACTTTAATTTCACCGGCACTCTATCCTCCAAGCATTGCTTTTTGGCGGCCGCAGTTGTTGTTGTTGTTGTTGTTGTTGTTGTATTTGAGGATATAATGACAACACGTATACCGTTGCCTGATGTATGACTATATACTTAATTTCTTACTACTTAGTGGTAAGACGTGATCCCTCACACATCATTCAAAAACACAGGGTTGTTGTGGATTTGAGGCGTAATACTAACTTAAGAGAATTAATCCCACGTGGGCTGGCAACAACGCATTTATAGTAGTTTTTTGTGATTATTTATTAAATACAAACAAAAGTAGGTACAATTTTTTTTCAGCCAAACACTTGATCGTTTGAATTTATAATTATTTTTAACATTTACAATTTAATACAAACATTTAACGAAAAACTACTATAAATGCATTGTTGCCACCCGGCGTGCAATGAATGCTTTATGTAAATTAAATCTAGCCTTACAAATTAGACCACCAGCTGGGTCGTTCACTATAGACATATTTAGCTCATTCGTGCCATTTTCGCGACTTAACTAATTTACTCAATACTTTTTATTCTAATTACTTTTTATATTACTTCCAATAAGCATCAGATAATTAAGTCTATCATACAGTGTTAGTTCATCATAAGTCACACATACATATTATCAATATATTACTTAAGAGAGTTCCTACAACTATCACATTATTGAAATAAGACAAAAAAGACAACTTCTAACCCTGGTAATATCGATTGAGTAGGAAAACATTATAACGTCGATTGTTACTAGATCTAACGAAAAATCGGGATGGTATATTAGCCAAAAAATAAGCCTTAATTCGGAATTTTATACATATTTACTTTGTTATTTTAGTACCTGCCTGGATACAGATCTGAACTGTAAAATGTATTGACTAATATCCGGAAAACGCCAATAACTGGCCTAAATTCTATCAAATTTTCTTCTAGTTTATCATTATTATACTACACCTATCAATTATTACATATATTTTATTTTATTCTATTCGGGAAACTTACAAGCCATGATAAAAGAGCACACCTAATCTTTCGGGTAAATATATTATATTTTGCAACTAAATTTATACACGTAGTATTAATAAATTAATCATAAAAAATTACCAGGTATTAATCACATTAATATCGTGTATAAAAGTATACACCTCCATACTTGTCAGTATGTCGTGAGGACATTTCCCTGACTCGCATGCTAGGCCATCCTAGCCTGCACCCAAGACCCCAGTATTTTACACGAAGCGACCAGCGACTACCGTCTGACCTCCGCAACACAACTGGTGGGAACACCGGTGTCCTAAGGTGAGACTAGTTTGCGGATAGTTTCGAGCATGTGACTGCCCGTGACGACTGTCCCAGGTATATGCGCGACTGCCGGGACCGACGGCTTAACGTGCCCTCCGAAGCACGGAGAAGACTCGATTTATAAATTGATAATCTTCAGTCATTCGAGGTATTAATGGTAAAAATTACTAGAGAAACAAATTGTCAAGCAAACATAAAATTTTAGATGTAAAAATTGTGCAAGACATCGTTTGTCTGCGTAAGGTGTGGCATTCTATATGCGGAGTACTTAAACATCAAACTCTGTAGTTTATATCGTGAATCCTTCTTATGTTTATAATTTACAACTTTTGGTTTTTGATGGTACAAAAGTTTTTCCTGCAAGGTATCGCTATCTCATGTTAATGATACTCATCACCGCGCTGCTCTCTGCCCATTTTTTTCGAAAAAGTGGTATTAATGAATTAATCACTGGAAACAACCGGGTATTAATCACATTAATATCGTGTATAAAAGTTTTTTTTTTATTTCTTAAGAAAACTTACAAATAGGATACAGACAGTTGACAGTTAGTGAAAGAAGGCTTATTAAAAGTTTTTACTGACAATATTAGGGTAGCACGAGAAACAGCAGACAGGCAAGCCAAAGTAAGAATAAGTAAACACTCGGAGATAATTAAGGAAAGAATGGACAGGTTTTAGTGATCTTCAAAGAAGTTTATACACAGTATTTTTTTTAAGTTTAGGAACACTAGTGAAGAATAAATCAGGATCATCAACATTCTGCCACGTCGAGTTGTATGCCCTGCTAACTCTTATCATTTAAGAGTTTTGTCGAAATATGCACTGCAGGAGTGCACTAGAGGGAACATATAGAAGTTGATGATTCCTCAAGGTGAAGGATGGAACACACAGCCCAATTTCGCTAGCAATCAATTCAGAAGAATACCATGTCGGCAATTTTTCTCGGCTCAATTAGTTTAAGAATGTACAACTTCCTGCAACGGCTGTGATAATTAGGCAAATAGGTTTTGTATCTAAACTGAATGTACCATAAGAACTTTTTTTGAATACGTTCGATACGATTGGCATAAGTATTATAGACAGGATTCCATACTGGTGAGCATTACTCTAGATGACTGCATACAAAAGCACGATAAAGAAGTTTTTGTGTGTTGTTATCGGCTGATATCCTCATAGTGAAACCTTAGAAGCTTTTTTGATAATATTATCAATATGTGTGTCAGTAAGAAGTTTCGAATCAAAAGTGACGCCTAAGTCTAAAGTTGTGTTAACTCTGGCTATTGAAGTGTTCGCATGTTTGTAATGGTGAACAGGTTTAGGTTTACGAGTGAAGGTACATGTATAACATTTCGAGACATTTAGATCCAAGCGGTTGGCCGTCCAATACTCTTGGAATATGTTGAAATGTTGGAGACGTTCAGCATCTTTATAAGTTCTGATTTCACTTCGAATCTCCATGTCGTTCGCAAACACAAGAACTGTTGTAGTTTGAGAAACATGAAGAGACGTCATTGATGAAGATTTTGAATAACAAGGGTACCCAAAGCGATCCCTGTGGAATCCCAAAGGGAGTAATCTGTTGGCCACATAAGATGAGAACCACCTAAAGAAATTTCCACTGATACCTATAGCCGATAGCTTCCCCAGAAGCATAGCATGATCCAAGCGATCAAAACACTTGCTGTAATCCGTGTAGATACATTCAGTCAAGTAGTCACTACAAAGAATGAGATTGGTTGTTGTGGACCGACCTCGCAGGAAACCATGTTGGCGGTCACTGATGGTTAGTTTAAGACAAGCATAAAGCTTCTTGTATATTAATTTTTCCTGGATTTTAGCAAAAATGCATTAGATATGGGCCTGTAGTTTTCCACGAGGTCTCTAGGCCCATTTTTGTGGATCGGAGTGATTAACACCGACTTCCGAACTGTAGGTACCAACTCAAATTTAGGGAAAGCCTTAACAGAAGTGAAAGAGGAGGTCGGACTTTTGGCACAGTTGAGTATAATAACTGGAGGAATATTTTCTGGTCCTGCAGACTCAGATAAGTCAACTCCTTCAAGAAGATTGAATATTTCTAATTCATTAACTTCGACTGAATGTATATCCGAAACAATATCGCTCAAATGCATGTTTGAATCCTGCGTATGGTCATTGCAAAGATCGTCGTCACCGTTGATACTACTAGCAGAACTGAGAAAATTAGAATAGTATTTCTAATCTAATTTTCTCAGTTCTGCTAAACATGTTGCAGATGTCCTCTCTTATGCTTGAAGTGCTATTTCTAAATATATAAAAAAACTATATTTTTGTGTATGGTCTATACAGAAAAATATGGTAGGTATGGGAATGTAGACGGTCGGTTATGCGATGGTTCGAATCCAAGTCGAAACAAACTCTTTTTGAAGTATTCTTTCGATTATTCATAACTAATTCAATGTTGTAGCAGTGTAACATTTTAAAACTTGAGAGGTTAGCACATACTGACGCTGTGTACCTACGTTATTGTTCCACTAACACACACACACACACACACACACACACACACACACACACTGACTTTTTTATTTGAATTTATACACGTAGTATTAATAAATTAATCACTCCTAATAACTAGGTATTAATCACATTAATATCGTGTATAAAAGTATACACCTCCATACTTGTCAGTATGTCGTGAGGACATTTCCCTGACTCGCATGCTAGGCCATCCTAGCCTGCACCCAAGACCCCAGTATTTTACACGAAGCGACCAGCGACTACCGTCTGACCTCCGCAACACAACTGGTGGGAACACCGGTGTCCTAAGGTGAGACTAGTTTGCGGATAGTTTCGAGCATGTGACTGCCCGTGACGACTGTCCCAGGTATATGCGCGACTGCCGGGACCGACGGCTTAACGTGCCCTCCGAAGCACGGAGATGACTTGACATTAACAGTAATTTAATATGTTAGACAACGTTAAGTGTTTAACTAGTAAGTTACTCAATACTTGTAAATTCCACCCGATTCCTAATTATCACGTGCAATATTTACAGATTACTTAGCACAGTTTTCTATCTCTAAATACGTAAAGATCATCCTATATTTTTCTTGTTTAATGCACCTACATGATGACATAATAATATTTATGTATAGCATTATCATAAATATCATTTGACATATATGTGCTGCAACGGCTCCTGGACTTTTATAATTTAGGGGTTTAAAAAACCCACGTGTGCACTGCCCTGATGGCCATGTTAAAACAATAGTCCTGTCAGTATATTTTTAAGGTTTCTTTTATTTGTGATTTGCCGTCGCCATTGATACGTTTATGTTACACTGGCGAGCGACCCCTGCAAAGTTTTTGTTAGTGAGTGCAGCGCCTACGGATTTGAACATGGCATGATGTGTCGCGTGATCGCGTCGAGTTGCTATTGCTGCATTCAAAGAATTTAGCAAAAGTGCCTCATCATAATGTTATTAAGTTTGTTGCTTTATTTATCGAAATTGCGAAATATTTTCCACGGTTCGGCCTTTTAAAAGTTGTGCGCAAAGAGCACGGCCGTTTAAAAAAACATTAGTTTTGTTATCTGCAAGTACATTTGAGTGACTTTCACAAAGTTTTTTTTTAAAGTAAGTAGATATATTTAGTAAATTTTAAAAAGGTCAGTGATGCCAATTCTAAAACCCAAATCCGTAACAACCTAGCTGATTACCTAATTTAATTTCAACTCACTTAACTGTAATTCTTATTAACAATTTATTGTTAGTTTTACGTGCGTATAACTTCTACCTAATTAATTGTTTAGACTAACACGCTTTAATTTAACAAGCAATGTGTAGTATACTCTAATCTATAATTGAGTTTTTTATTTACTGACAGTGATAGAAAAGAAATGACATGTAAAAAAAAGAATTAAAAAAACATGCGAATTAATTATTCGCATGTTTTTTTAATTCTTTTTTTTTCTTTTTTTTTTTTTTTCTTTTATGTTAATTACATAGAACAAATGTATATCTTAGTCTAGCACGACGTAATATGTACAAAAGCCGTGTTTAAATCTTAACTATTTTCTGGATTGTTCTTCAAGACATTTTTCACGTTTATCGAAATGTACAACTTACATTATTGACTAATTAAGGTCTAATCACTGGAATATGCTATAGGACACGAGTAATAATTAGCGATTTCCGAGGCAACAAGTAGGTAAAGAGGTGCTCTGAGAAACAAACAAAATATGGCATTATATTGACCGACTACTCTAATATTATTAATGTATGAAGATGTCTACGCAATGTCTGTCATCCATACTTTAAGCAATTACAAAATAAATCAAGACATTGCGTGAATTTATGATTTTAGTTGTACGTAACTTGACTACCAGCAGCAGGAACCGTAGACAATCGTTTAGCGTTTTGTCGTCGGAAGAGTAGACAAAAATGACGTTTACGTATAGACAGTTGACAGTTTTTCATCGAAAAATGTAGACAAGCGATTTCTATTCTACAGTAGAGTAGAAATAGAAAGCGTCATGCTAAGCCTGCTGTAACTTGGTTCGATAAAATATAATGCTGCGTTTAAATGTTGTTATGATTTACATAGAAATTAACTTAAATTCAAATACAAAGCATTAATGTGGACACAGCTGACATTTAAATCGAATACTGTTCGCTACGTTAGTATATTACAGGCTTGGTGTAAAATTAACATTATTGCATAATGCTATTAATTAAAAGTATGTGACTTTTCTTTCAATACCTACTCAAAACGATTTACTTAGTGAAATTATAGTGAGCACTCAGAAAAGGCACAACGTAAACGCGTAAACTATGTATTATGATTTAAATCATCTAAATACTGCGATAATTATTTACGTGTAAAAAGAGGGACCACAGTGGGAATCTACAAAATAAAAATCTTATACTTAAAACAATTGTACAACGAATCTGGCAATTTGTAAATATGTACAGACGCCAGCAGGTCAAGCTATCCCTAACAGTCAAATTTTCCCAATTGAACATGAACCTTATAGCATTGTAATAAAGTTGAAAATCTATCAAAGAAATTTGACAGATTAGGGTAGCTTGATGAACTGGCGTCTGTACCTATTTAAAAGTATAGACACGACCGTCAGTCAGATCTCAGAAAGTATCGTATAAATGATACTAGTGAATATATTTTTATTGATATAATATTGTAATTTTTGCTCAAACTAGCACGGAGAGATGTACACATGGCTACACATCAAGCTATACATTTCCAGTTTACGCTCTGATCTGAAAATGTATAGGTTGATGTGTAGCCGTGTGTACAGTCTCCGGGTTATATCTACTTATACAACTTGACTGTTCTACGTTTTTATTTAGTATTTTTACCTTTTTTTTACATTTTGTGTTTTTGTTTAGCCTAAGATACGACGTACACTTAAAGGGTGGCGTGGCTTAATAATAACAGCCGTACGGGTCGATCAGCCAGGTTAAGCTATGGATGCCGCGGTCCGTACATGGATGGGCGATCATCTTAACAGACCAAGACCCTTCCGTGCCTCGGAAAGCATGTTAAGCCGTTGGTCCCGGCTGACATTTGTAGATCTTTGAGAGTAGTTGCGGTTAGTCAGAAGCCCAAGTCTGACAACCAGTCTTACCAAGGGCTATCGTGTTACCCAGTAACTAGGTTGAGGAAGTCAGATAGGCAGTCGCTTCATGTAAAATACTGGTAGTTACCTGCAACCGGTTAGACTGGAAGCCGATCCCAAACATATCTAGTTGTGACAAAGTCTAGGTAGATTGCTTGGTAGGTGGTACACAACTACTTAGACTATTCTACGTTATTATTTAGCATTTTTTTATTATATTTTTGTGTTTTTTATTGAGCCTAAGATATTCTACGTTTTTTTTTTATTTTAAGGTTTTGTATTTTGTCTTTTTTTTTGTTTTTCATTTAAGATAAGTGGTACACAACTAGACTATTCTACGTTATTATGCATTTAACGTTTTATTTCTCAATTTTTATTTCGTCTAAGATAAGCGGTACACACAGCTACACATCAAGCTATACATTTCCAGTTTACGCTGATCTCGCACTGTACGGAAATCCTATACAATGCGAGATCAGCTTAAGCTGTAAATGTATAGCTTGATGTGTACACGACTAATTTTACGTTTTTGTTTTGCGTTTTTTGTATTTTCTCTTTTTTTTGTCAACTTTAGTGTTTTTTTATCCTAAGATATTCTACGTTTTTATTTAGTGTTTTTGTATTTTTGTAATTTTTTTATTATTTTGTGTTTTTATTTAGCATAATTAAGTGGTACACAGCTTGACTATTCTACTTAATTATTTAACATTGTTGTCTTCTTATTTCTCAAATTATTATTTAGCCTAAGATAAGTGGTTCATAAGTTGACTAGTTTTGTTTTGCATTTTATATATTTTGTCTGTTTTATCAACTTTAGTGTCTTTTAACGTATTACGGACTTATCACTGTAGAGGCCGTGATTATGATTTAAACAATACAGCTGTTGCAGCATTGTTCTTGCTTATTTTAGAGATTTGTATATACAATTTTTACAATAAGTAAGTTACTAGCACGGAGTGATGTACAGTCTCCGAGTTTATATCTGCCTAGACTTATAGTATTCTACGTTTGCATGTTGGGATTTTTTTCGAATATGTGTTTTATTTTTATCTAGCCTTAGGTAAGTGGTACACAACTAGACTTGTTATTATTATTTTTTTATTCCTCATAATTTTAACTAGTTTAAGATAGGTGGTATACAGATTGACTTAGTATTCTACGTTTTAATTCTGGATACTTGTGATTCTTATTTTTCAGATTTTGTGTTTTATATTTAAGATAAGTGGTATACAGATTGACTTAGTGTTCTACGTTTTAATTTTAGGTTTTTTGTTTAGCCTAAGATACACTACTAAACTATTCTACGTTATTATTAAGCATTTATTTTACAGATTTGTTTATTTAACCTCGGATATTCTACGTTTTATTTTGGGATTTTTGTATTTTGTTTTTTTTTTTAACTTTTTTTTTTTTTTTAGCCTAACATAAGTGGTACTTACACAACTTGACTGTTTCACGTTATCATTTAACATTTATTTTTATTCCTCATAATTTTAATTAGTTTAAGATAGTTGGTACACAGATTGACTTAATATTGTACGTTTTACTTTTGGGTTCTTGTGTTGTTTATTTTTCAGATTTTGTGTTTTTTATTTAGATATGATACGTGGTAAAATTTCAGAAAAAATAAATGCTTAAAGAATAATTAAGCATTCATTTTTTCAAAAATTTTGTTTAATACTATAACCTAAGATATCCTACGTTTTATTTTGTGTTTTTTTGTACTTTTGTATTTTTTTTTTCAGATTTTGTGTTTTTCATTTAGCCTAAGTGGTAGTTACATTACTAAACTATTCTACTTAATAATGTAGAATAGTTTAGTTGTGTAAAGTGTACAATTTCAGAAAAAATAATGCTTAATAATAATTAAGCAATAATTTTTTCTGAAATTTTGCATGTTTAGTACTATAATTCTTAGATATTCTACGTTTTATTTTCGGAATTTTGTATTTTTTATTTAGCCTATGATACTTAGGTATATGTATATGATACGGATACGGATTTATCTCTGTCCAGAATCCGTGTTTAACCTAACCTAACAATTTTTTTGCCAATCTCGTACTCTTATTCTTCTTGCTCGCTTAAGAGATATATGTATACAATTCTTACATTTATTAAGTTAGTCTATTAACAGCCTAAATTACAATATCGTCAGGCAGATGATGATATTGTAATTTTTACTAAAGCTAGCACGGAGTTATGTACTGTCTCCGAGTTATATCTACCTATGCAACTTGACTATTCTACGTTTTTATTTAGTATTTTTTGTTTTTGTCTTTTTTTTTCAACATTTTTTGTTTTTAATTTAGCCTAAGATAGGTGGTATACAGATTGACTAAGTATTCTACGTTTTTTTTTTGGATTTATGTATTTTTATGTTTTTTTTTCTTGAAATTTTGTGATTTTTATTTAACCTAAGATAAGTATCACACTACTTGACTATTCTACGTTATTATTTAAGGATATTTGTTTGTGTTCTTTTAAGCCTAGTTATACACAACTTGACTAATTTAGCTGTGTCTACTTACCTTATAATACAACTCTTATTGTTCCTGCTTAGTTTATAGATCTTTACAATTCTTACATTAATAAAGTCACTGACTATTGTTAGCCTATTTGTAAGAATTACTCATTATTTTTAATTGATATAAACCAATGATCAACTTGGTAGATAGAAACTCGGAGACTACCGAGTTTATATCTACCAAGTTGATCATTGGCTTTGCCTTACAGTTAAATCTAGAATCTAACTCACATAAGTTACTTGATAATGTCAGAGAAACGAATTGTAAAGCAAATTTTCAGCCAGCATAAACTATCCCCATAGTCAAATCTCTTACTGTCATTCTTTGACAGTTTATGAAATGTACACTCACCAAATTCACGTAGGGTGTCAATTTGCCCTACAATTTATTTCCTAGCTACATTTGTAATTACTTTACATAACCTACTACGTTTTGCTTGTGACACACACGGCAAATTTTCATGCACATTCTAGTGTAGCGGCGTCCGCTTCACTAGAATGTGCTTCAAAATTACAACCTCATCATCTGCCTACCCTTTTCCTAACTATGTTGGGCTCAGCTACCAGTCAAACCGGTTACAGCTGAATACCAGTATTTTTCATTGAGCGTTCGCCTATCTGACCAAGATAACTTAGTTATTGGGTAATACGATACCCGGATAAGACTGGTGGTCAGACTGTCGGGCTTCTGATCATCCGTAACAACTGTCAATGCTTCACGAACGACCGCTGGGACACATCCACGGACCAACCGCGGCGAGCGTAGCTTAACCTGATCAATAACCCGTGCCGCTGTTATTCCTTAGCCACTAAAAATTATAACCTATGATATTTTAACTTTACAATGAATGGCTGGAGTACTTATATTATGGGTATAACCGACGTGTACTGAAATACATATAATCAAACGTTTCCTGAACATGATTACTTTTTACAGTGAAATTACTGTTATCGTGCTAAAAATCGTGCATAATAATTAAAAAAAATATTGTAAGCAAACGGTTTTATTTTGACCCATTGTGATAAAATTCACACTCATTTTGAGAAGTATTTAGAGAAGTGTACATTTTGCGTCCAACCCGATGAGAGTAGCAAATCGATAAGGGCCACCATGTGGCCACGATCCATTATTTGGTTTGTTTGAACCGTGATAGGCGTATATATGCGAATACGTCGATTTAATTTTATATACGATTTTTCATGTTTTGTTCTTTTTTATTTTTTTGTTCAATGTTCGATTTATTCGACACACACTAATGTGTGGAATAGCTGAGTTTTTCGTTTGCTCCCATAGTAAAATTTGTTCATAATGTATAGACGCCACCACATCAAGCTAATTTTCCCAATTGAACATGAACGTTATGCTTGTCATGAAGATGAAAATCTATCAAAGAAATTTGGCAGATTGGGGTAGCTGATGTACGGGCGTCTGTACAATGATCTCTTTTCGAGTTTAGCATAAACAATAACGAATGTTGTGTAGAAGAAAGTCTTGCAATGTACGGAAGCAGACCAAATGTAATTAAAATTACCCAAGGTTACATAATAAAAAAGAAGTTGTCCATGCAAGAACCTCACCTTACTGATGTATGATATTGTCTTCAGACTGCCCGCGATATGACAGTTATTCTACAGACCATGTTGAAACCATCAGTTTGTGGCCGTTAGTGACGCGGCGTCAGCAGTTAGTTATGTCAAAGCGGTTAGTTGCCACCGTTGACCCTGCAAGTGGGCTCCTTCGCCGGCAACCCAACTGTACCTGCGACCTCTACGATACGAGAGTAACTTCGGCTTCAACAAGATTAAAGTCTGCCTGCGACCTCTACTTTGAATATGTCAAAGAAGCTCGCTGATACGAGAGTAACTTCGGCTTCAACAAGATTACAGTCTGTTGTGTATCCTATCTAAAGTAACCAGAGGGGTAATTGCGTAATACCCTATCAGTAGGAATCGCTTTCTTGTTGGTGGTTTGCTATGCTTTTTTACGGTTGCATTATTGAGTTGCAAAGCTTGCCCTACAATATACCTCAGTAATATTACCGGCGTACACCTAATTATTGCATGCCTCCATCAAGTTTCTTTATTAAAGAATCATACTTACATTACAGTAAGATTATCTTAAACTATTCGGTATTTACTTAGGTTTAAGACAATGTTATTTACTTATATGATTTTATCAGATAGGAATGTCGTTATCGCTAGATTGGAGATAATTATTTAAATTAACTTACTTCTGTTAATACAAATCCTTAATGAACCTGAATGTAACTAACTTCTTATATTAATTTTATTTACAACTTATACCTACTTTTAGTAGGTATATTGTGTCCGCTTTGATCGAGTTCTTCATATAATGTACAGTCTTATTACCTACCCGCCCTACGAGCTCTAAGTACCCTATAAACTAATTTAAATTACCTTCTCACACACGTGCAACGTTTTTCACCAGAGTATATACGATTCCTATGTGTCATGAAATTACTCTTTTGACTGAAACTACTCTGACATACATCACACTTGTAAGGTTTTTCACCAATATGTGGATGAGTTCGTTTTAGTTATTATCGTTTTTACTCGATTACAATTACGCTGATCACATTTTTAGGCTCTTTCAAATAAGTGGCAATTTTCTCAATACATTGAAGTCAGATAAAAGATCAGCCGATCTATTCTGAGTGAATTGAGCTGTTAATAGTATCAATCCCTAGCATCAGATGGAATGACAACTCACTTCACCTAGGATGAGATCTTTACAGAATAGGCCGGCAGATATATTTACATAATTTGTGGACGAGTACAGAATTACGTCGGATTTTTTAAAACTTTAAATTGATATTGGAATCGTATATATTTTTGATGAAGTGCGAAATTACCACATACTGTCACCGAAAGAAATAATTAATCAGGGTCATCGGATATAGTTGAAGTTTTTTGAGAAACCGATGCATATTTTGAATAAAATCTTATTAATAATAGAAAACAAACAGTTAAAATTAAGTTTTATTCGAAAACATTCATCGGTTTCTTACTAAACTTGAACTATATCTGACGAACCTGCTTACTTATCTCTTTTGGTGACTGTACAATGAAAATAATAATTTATTTGTAAAAAAAATTAAGTTCTTCATCCTACCACAACAAAATGGCGTACAAATGTAGGTATTTCAAATTATCATCGAGGCATGTATAAGTATATCGCAAACGATTGATGATCCGTAATAAAGATCCGATCTGAAATAAAACTTTGAGTGGCATCTCTCTGATATGCACTTGAGCGATGTTTTGTGTCGCGAATTGTATCATTATGACGTCTACAAAAAAATCGGTATTATTTAACTCAAGCATAGTTAAATAAATGGAGTTGGGCACGACACTTAGCAAGTCGCGGTGATGACAGGTGGAAAAAGGCTGCAAAAGGGTGTGGCTTGCAAGTTGCAGATTTGGGCAGTCTGTCGCCTGAAGACACACCAGAGACGGCGGTAAGACATGTTCCGCCTCTCAAGAGGCACTGTGGCCATAGAGTGACGGCCGCAGAAGGCGATGGGGTAATTTTGATTTTGAAGTCATGCGAACAATAACCTGGCCAGGGGAGCGTGACAAACTGCGCAAGCACTCTAGCATTCCAAATAAACGTAGCTTAATCAGGAAGTCTAACAGAACCCCTGCCTGCCCCGGAGGATATTCATAAGGATTACCACAGGCTACAAGACAAAAAAAAAGTGCGGTGACCGAGTGGCTGTGGATGCTTATGATGAAATGTTACCCAAGTTAGTAACAGCACCACAAAGTGCATTTATTCAATCATACAGGGAGCTAACAAAAAAATTAAAGGGGACACTTCGAGGGCAGGACTTGTACCCCGCGTTGCGAAAATTCTTGGAAACTTCTATTTTTCACTCTGTCTGTGACTTTTGAATTTTATACCAAATAGTTATGATTCTATGAAACATCAACAAATAGTTATTATTTTAGAAAACGGTAAGAATTTCGCGCAAAACTGTCTTGTGAAATTCTTCGCAGTGCGGGGTCAATTTAAAGCAGCCTAATCAAAGCATTATCTTGTAGGTCCTGAATGCTGGGTCTTAAGCCTTTATAATGCGTATTTGTATGCAGATACTTTGCAGATGAAATATTTACGAGAATACGCTATAATATGGCTGGGATCCATCATTCAGGAGCTTGAAAATTAATGCTCTGAGAAAGCTGCTACCTCCCCGGGGTTCGGGGGGAGGGAGGGCTTCCGGTCCTCGTCACTCACCGTACGACACGCAACTACAAACGGTGAAAAGCCAGGGTAGCTCACGAAATTTAATATTTGCTGGTCAGTACCAGGTTGTGTGTTGATCAAAACATGATTCGCAATCCTAACGAATATGTATTTACAGAATTATAACCACTAAAATCATCAATACAACTCTAACGTTCAGCCGACCTATTCTGTTAAAATCTCACCGTGAGAAATTAAGTGAAGTGAGTTGTCGTTCCATCGGACACTAGGGATTGATGCTAATGACAGCTCACTGAAGTGAGCCTAATTATCACGGTGAGATTTTTACAGAATAGCACTGCAGGTTACCCTTTGAATTAATATCATGAAATCATGACATTTACCGTTAATTCTAGCTTGGAGAGTTATATTGATGATTCTAATTCTGGAAATACATATTCGTTTCGGCCGCGAATCATATTTTGATAACGATACAAACTGCCACTGAATTTCGCGGGCTACGTTAGTGCATGCCCCTTGACGTTGCCACGTGTCGCCGGTGTTCTGTGAGAGCGTGGTACTTCCCCGGTCGAGCCAGCCCAGTGAGCTGTAGTCAGGTGGACGCTACAGCTTGGCTCTACCACGTGAACATGTAGGAATTTGTATTCAGAATGATAATGATCAAGTTTAGGGAACAAAAACTGAATGTAGTACATGAGTCAATTTCATAGCGACCTACATTTTTAGGACCTTTTATCCTTTTATAATACACTAAGTTTGGTCGTCATACGTCGGATAACTTATATCTGAAGAATATAATGTAATATTATGACAGTTTGACTGTTTTTGTTTAGTTCTAGGTTAGTTTTAAAGAGTTTAAAGGAAAATGTTTTTTGACGTTTCATTCTGCAGATCTATAAGATAATTGACTTGAAAAATCAGCCCTAAGACTACATAACCCTAAAGTAGACAGTTGATCAAGTGACAATACATATATGTTTATAAATTATCTAAGATTGGGTAATCACGTAATCGTAGAAGACTACGAGTAATATGAATTCAATAATTTCTTGTCTATGAGAAGAAGCCCTCTGGTATTAAAATATTTTATGTTAAAAAAAACCATTTTACAGCTTCTAAAACTAACCGAGCTACACTTGCCCAAACTTCGGCATATTATTCGTGTACCTTCGTCAAAAACGGGCACAAATAACCACGGCTTCGCGTTATCGCTCAAAATTCCTTTACCGCATTAACTACCAGTCAACGATGATATTGGAAGATTTATTTTTAAATATACACACAATACATTAAGCCTCTTTAGGTGGTTCTCTTTCTACATTGATAACAGGTCACAAGCAGTCGTACTCAGTAATTATATGTCTAGTTGGGTAAACCTGCCCAGCGAAGTGCCTCAGGGTTCGTTGCTCGGTCCTTTTTTATTTGTAGTCTATGTAAACGACATCGATCAGTGCCTCCATTCATCCAAACTATTATGTTTTGCTGATGACATGAAAATCTTTGCCAATATTTCGACGCTCGAAGATAGACTAGCACTTCAGGCTGACTTGTATCGGTTTGAAGAGTATTGTCGTGCTAATAGACTTGATCTCAATCCATCCAAGTGTTCGGTGATGTACACTAGAAAACGTGAAGTCCTAGCCACAACTCTTACTTTGACGGGCCAGGTCTTGCCAAGGTGCAATACTATTCGTGACTTGGGCGTCCATCAGGACAGTAAATTAGTTTTTGACACACACATTGCCGCAATTGTCAAAAAAGCTTCTAGACTACTTGGGTTTATAATACGACTCTCTGTGTGCTTTACTGATGCTAAAACACTAAAAATATTGTATTGCACTTTTGTAAGAAGTCAACTAGAGTATGCGTCTCAGATATGGAATCCACGTTATCATAAATACATTGACCGCGTGGAAAAAATCTAAAGACGGTTTATAAAATATCTTTGCTTTCATCAAAGGATTCCATATCAGTCAGCCGATTATTTTGGGCTCTGTAAGAAGTATCATCTGCTACCACTGGTAGATCGACGTAAAATTGCAGACTGTTGAAAATCCTAAATAATAACATTGATAACCCTGAATTATTGTAAAAATGTTATTTTAATGTGCCAAGAAAGACGTTTCGTTTTAATCCATCCATACGTGTACCTCATACATCTTCGAATTATAGGCAGAACAGTTATATTGTGCGCGCAAGCAGGAATTTCAATGATATATGCAAGGAATATAATTTTGATCCATTCACAATTAGTGTGAACTCGGCCAGAAGGTGCTAGCCTTAAATTTTTCAAGTAGCGGTAGTTTATTTGTTTTTTATCATTTTGTCTATTGTTTTAGTCATATAATTGCAAACTTAGTATTTATATTACTTCTCTATTTATTAAGGCGATGTGTGTGTTTATTTTATCTTTGTTTTTGTGCTCACACCATAAACTACTATTATAATGCGTCTATACGTGAGGATGTGTAATTGGTTTTCTGGTGACTATAGTTTCCTTTTTTTTGTCTGTTTTTATTATCTTAAATAAAAAAATAAATACTTAAAGATACAGTCGACCGCAGGTCGGTGGTAACACTTTAACCTTGAGCTAGCCTAGCGTTGTACGGAGCTTCAATAGAGTAAAAGGCTTGCTTATACTGGGTTTGTATCCAATAACGTGCGGCTTATTGAACAATCGACTGGCACTTACAGCTGGTCTACATTGTTACACAAAATAATAAAAAAACTGTATTATTGAAGTTATTAGATTCTGGCTACAGCATCAGTGTTAGGACTATTATTTTACATAGATAAAACATGTTACTAATTACATGTCGCAAAACTTTCAAATATTTCCTAATGAACCGAACTGAAGCAGGTCATTATTTCTGTCATTTTTACGAAATTTCAAGACAAAACGACTTCTGGATGTCGATCATAATCTAGTTACAAGACTTGTACAGTTTCATATTCTGGTGCAAATAAAAACAAATTGATACAAAATCTGATGCTACATTTAAACAAACATAATTACTCACTGGATAATAGTTTTGCTTTGTACATAGTAATACACATTATGAGTACGTACATAATATACAGCGACCAGCAACCGGGACCCTTTGGTAGAGTGAACTGGAATGAAGAGTTGGAAGATATGGCCACTGAGTCGAAGATGAGTGAAGATGTTTAGATCTGTTTGCGACTGCCGCGGTGTCATCTGTGGAAATATGCTTCTGTTAGCCGTTATCGTTCAGTGGCACCATAAATTAAATTGGTTTTTTATATCAGTATTTATTATCATAAACCCTAAGTACATCACCGATTAGAATGTTAATATTGAATGTATGACCAAACGGTTTTAAGTTAGGGTGGCAACTTAGGGAGTGCATGATACTTATTTATTAACTGAAATTCAAGACCAAATATAAAATGTTCATAAAATAAATCAAAAATATAATAGAGTTAGACAAGTAATTCAAAACTTTGTTAATACTTAAATATACTTTTTAAAAGAGTCAAGATATAAATTGTGTATGTATAATTGTGCATGCATGCATGTTTTGTGTTTTTTTTTGTTGTGTATTTTGTATTTTAAATTTTAATGCATTAAGTACTCATTTTACGTTGCTTTTTGTGGAACGGAACACAAACTTGAAACGCGTCGTCATCGAAAATGCCGGAAACGACATTAAAAACCATGTGCATATATTATTTATACATAATTTGGCATTCTGTTTATTTTTAGCAAACTGCTTGAATTTTCAGTAGTAAACGTGTGCGTAGTCCCAGCGGAAAAGTGTCGAATTTCGTAATTTTAGTTTAGCAGATATTTAGTGTATGACGTCGTGTAATTGTGTATGGTAAATAAAAATTTGTGCATCCAGCCATTGAGGAGCTATTCAACAAAAACTGATTCCGCTGGGACAACGTCATCCCAGCGGCACTTTTTTTTTAAAATGGACGTAGAAGAAAAAAAAATCATTCAATAATTAGTGTGTAACGAGAGGTAAATGTGTATGTTTAAATGAAATTTGTGTGTCAATAGACTGCGGAGATAATCAAGTTGCCGCTGCGCTGACGTTTTGCTATTTGATGAAAACCATATAAAGCAGTTTAGTGTACAGTTGTAATTTTTTACACACGTTGCTTTGAATTTGTGTATAAAGTGTGTGAAAACAGAATTTGGAAAAAATATACCGTTCAGAAGATATACACGTAAAAGTAAAATAAGGTTTTTAGGTCCAAGTACTTAAAATAGGAAGTCTAGAGCCTAACTTATAACGTTTATTTGTTTCTTGTAAGGGTCTACAATGTCTTGCCAAGTTTCATTTATGTGCTCTTTGTAATTAATGAGCAATGGCATAATTTACTACGACTGGACCGCTATATTTTTGACATCCGATTGTAGGATTTTTTATTGGAAAAGAAGAATACAAAATATGCAGATATTTAGTGTATTAATGCAACTATTCACGCGTAAAATTTCAGCTCATTACACTAAATAATTAAAGAGATATACTCAAAATGCTAGAACAACCGCAAAACGTGGATAAACCGACCAAGTTTGAGAGGCTACGAAAAAGCGGGCCTGCAGTATATAGAGCTAACGTTCTACATTTTCCAGTGTTATGTGACCATGTGACCATTATTGAATCGGTACAGGTGGGCACACAATTCTTGAACAAGTAACTAATAACTTTCGTGATTAAACTAGTAAGTCACTTGTTTTTTCCTAAACTTACGAAATGGTTACAATAATAATTACATCTATATTAACAAATGCATTTATTTGTCAGAATATTACAAAAATTTGTAACAGTAGGTAATTATTATGTCCTTAATATTCTGCTGCTTCCACCGTACACATATTTTGATGTTACACGGTACAATAGAAATACTAATAATAATTAGTAAAAAAACATTATTCTTTATTACTAAATGGGCCTGCTCTTGACCTCAATCACACCTGTTGGAAAGCGATTGACGAGGTCTATGACGGATCAAAAAAATATTAACACCAGTAGTCTTTTCAAACGTGACTCTCAGCCTAGTTTGAATAAATGACTTTTGATTTTGATTTTGAGTGTACGCGTCTGTACCGAAATTGTAAGGTGTATTATACTAAACATTTCAAAAGATAGCATAATGTTCTGCGATTTCGCTTTTTCGTAACCACCTAAACTTGGTCGGGTTACCTCGGTCTTTCACTTCCTAATGACTTAAATCGTATTATCTCATTAATTATCCAATGTACTACGCTGAAATTTTACTGACATACAACTGAACTAAACAACTAATAATTGACATAACATTCAGTTCATATATCCAATCCAGTGGCCAAATAACACCGCGCGCATCAAGACCGTGCTCGTGAAGAACTGAATATCATCATAACTTGTTAAATACTTACAGGATACTAATGAAACTTCACATACATTTGAAGGCATTTACAAGCTTTAAAATAACGTTTAAAGTAAGTCTTTAGACCTCTTATTGAGAGTGCTGGAACCAATTAAAGTGTTTTTCTATTTAATGAAATAATCTTTAAACTATGCATTATTTTGGTTTTTTTATTGCAGAACAAATTTAAACTAATTCCTAAGAAGTCATGTACAAAATATGATAAGAATCCGCTTAACCGTTTCAAAGATCTAGCAAAACCAAAAACGTTACCCCAGCAAAATCTCGAATAACTTCGCAACCGATGAAAGAACAAATACAAAATAAGGCACAACATTTACTTCATCTAGACAACTAATTTTATAGCTAGTATTTATTTAAATATTCCCATTAGAAAGAAAAAGGTCTGGCTGGGATAACGTTACCCCAGCAGGAAATGTTTTTGTGAAATAATTAAAAAACTATAAGCGCAACAAATTTAAAAATGTGCGCAACAATTACAGAAGCCGCAAAACTAATTATCTATGAGATTCAAATTACCATTTTCGACAACATCTGGCTGGGGTAACGCACACCATTCCAAAATGTAGATCTCTATGGAGAAGAACGGGCAAGAAACTCCAAGGACACTCTTTTTAATCATGTTAGGTATTAAAAAATCTTGGGAACATTATTCTTGTTGCTTCTATATGTGAGAACAATGTAAAAAAAAAACAATTCTAAATATAAGATTTAAAATAAGCCATGGAAGTTAGGAGATGACCAGTCTCAACCGACGGCGCCCGTTCACGAACTTGACGCGTGGATCAGCACCATCCAGCTCAACCATTTTGTAGGGAACCGAATGATCCAACACACGCGCCACCATCAGCGAGACATTTAAGTGAGCATGACATACTCTCAACTGCCACGCCTTTTCAAGCCAACGTACATAAAAACAACATAATTATTATACGGATGCATGGTACTCATATTTACAAAGTTTAAACAAAATGCTTCTAAATCATACAAACCTATAGTTTGCAATGTATTTGAGAAATTAATAAAATTTTATTTCCAAAAAGAAAGAAAAATATTTAATATCTTTTGAAATTTTAATAAATAATACTTTATTCAGTAAAAATAAAAACTTATTCGTAATGTCAGAAAACATAAAAAGGAGAGCATCTCTTCCAAATATGAAAATTTTAAATAGTAAGCCCAGGTGACTGTGGAGCTGGACCAGCATTAAGCCAATCATTTTTATCTACGATATAATCATCTAACTTATAATATATGCCTGTCTACATAGTGTGCGTTTAATGCATGATTTAAGTTTTTCATTTAGTTCAAGAATATCGCCCGGTATTTTATTATAACATTTTACACAGTACCCCATAAAAGAAGTGTGTACTTTAGACTATCTGAAACGCGGTTGATCTAATTTATTCCTATTTCTAGTGTTAAAATTGTGCCTGTCACTTATCTTACTAAAAAGATGTAGATTTTTACGAACATACATAATGTTTTCATAGATATATTGACAAGGTACCGTCATGATGTTAATTATTATTGTTTTGAACGAAAAAGTTCCCTTAGAGATTCGCGTCTGCGGAGGTTGTAGATGGCTCTGACAGCCCTCTTTTGCAGAATAAAGATCGAGTCAATATCCGCAGCACGTCCCCATAACAAAGTACCGTAAGACATGATGCTATGAAAGTAACTAAAATAGACCAGTCTCGCGGTATCCACGTCTGTTAATTGGCGGATCTTCCAAATAGCGGCAGAACTTAGCCGCCCTGCAAGTGATGTTAAGTAAGGATCCCACTGTATCTTTGAGTCAAGCGTGATCCGAAGGAAAACCGTCTGCTCGACGAATTCTAGTGTCTCCTTATTCAATACAACGTGACATTCACACTACTACTAATTCGTGACTACTTTTAACATTCAGTAACGTAAGTCTTATGCATTTAGTTTTCTTTCCATTTAATACAAAATTATTTACGGTAAACCAATTATGGACTTTAACTATAGCGTTATTTACGTCGTCAAGCTCCTGTGCATGTCTCTTAACTTTAAAAATCAGTGATGTGTTATCAGCAAATAACACCATTTGTAGTCGGTTTTTAGGTAAATGAGGTAAATCATTTATATATACTAAAAAGGGGAACGGGCCCAATATTGAGCCCTGCGGTACACCTATTTTGACTTTTAAGCCTAAGGAATTCACACCGTTTATTTGAACTTGCTGCAGTCTATCATTTAAGTACGATTTTACCAAGCTAAGTGCAAGTTCACCCAGTCCGTAATGCCCAAGTTTCAAGAGAAGTGTTTCGTGATTCACGCAATCAAACGCCTTGGATAGGTCGCAAAAGATATATATTGCATCTTGCGCCGTAAGTACATGCATATTCGCTATTATTGGCACACGCATTATTATTTACGATAAACGTACGTAGTGGTGGTGTAGACTCGTCGCACTATATGAAGTAGAAGCAGTGCGGCTGCAGCTCCAGCTGCGCCATCTTGGCCAGCAGGCGGTGCAGGCGCCGCTGCGCCGTCGCACTATATGAAGTAGAAGCAGTGCGGCTGCAGCTCCAGCTGCGCCATCTTGGCCAGCAGGCGGTGCAGGCGCCGCTGCGCCGTCGCACTATATGAAGTAGAAGCAGTGCGGCTGCAGCTCCAGCTGCGCCATCTTGGCCAGCAGGCGGTGCAGGCGCCGCTGCGCCGTCGCACTATATGAAGTAGAAGCAGTGCGGCTGCAGCTCCAGCTGCGCCATCTTGGCCAGCAGGCGGTGCAGGCGCCGCTGCGCCGTCGCACTATATGAAGTAGAAGCAGTGCGGCTGCAGCTCCAGCTGCGCCATCTTGGCCAGCAGGCGGTGCAGGCGCCGCTGCGCCGTCGCACTATATGAAGTAGAAGCAGTGCGGCTGCAGCTCCAGCTGCGCCATCTTGGCCAGCAGGCGGTGCAGGCGCCGCTGCGCCGTCGCACTATATGAAGTAGAAGCAGTGCGGCTGCAGCTCCAGCTGCGCCATCTTGGCCAGCAGGCGGTGCAGGCGCCGCTGCGCCGTCGCACTATATGAAGTAGAAGCAGTGCGGCTGCAGCTCCAGCTGCGCCATCTTGGCCAGCAGGCGGTGCAGGCGCCGCTGCGCCGTCGCACTATATGAAGTAGAAGCAGTGCGGCTGCAGCTCCAGCTGCGCCATCTTGGCCAGCAGGCGGTGCAGGCGCCGCTGCGCCGTCGCACTATATGAAGTAGAAGCAGTGCGGCTGCAGCTCCAGCTGCGCCATCTTGGCCAGCAGGCGGTGCAGGCGCCGCTGCGCCGTCGCACTATATGAAGTAGAAGCAGTGCGGCTGCAGCTCCAGCTGCGCCATCTTGGCCAGCAGGCGGTGCAGGCGCCGCTGCGCCGTCGCACTATATGAAGTAGAAGCAGTGCGGCTGCAGCTCCAGCTGCGCCATCTTGGCCAGCAGGCGGTGCAGGCGCCGCTGCGCCGTCGCACTATATGAAGTAGAAGCAGTGCGGCTGCAGCTCCAGCTGCGCCATCTTGGCCAGCAGGCGGTGCAGGCGCCGCTGCGCCGTCGCACTATATGAAGTAGAAGCAGTGCGGCTGCAGCTCCAGCTGCGCCATCTTGGCCAGCAGGCGGTGCAGGCGCCGCTGCGCCGTCGCACTATATGAAGTAGAAGCAGTGCGGCTGCAGCTCCAGCTGCGCCATCTTGGCCAGCAGGCGGTGCAGGCGCCGCTGCGCCGTCGCACTATATGAAGTAGAAGCAGTGCGGCTGCAGCTCCAGCTGCGCCATCTTGGCCAGCAGGCGGTGCAGGCGCCGCTGCGCCGCCGCGCCGGCCGCGCTGTGCGCGTCGCCGCGTGCGCCTGCGCACGGCGCCAACGCCCGGCACGCCGCCAGGCGCTGCGCCACGTGGCGAGGCATCTGCAGGACACAAATTGCTTTTACTTCGAGGACACACATTACCGAGTTCACCTTGTCTAGAGAGAAGATTGTCAAGAAATCGCGATTGGAGAAAACTGATTGTGCTATAACTAGTGGCTCTATTTTCTTCGCCCGACCAGCCACGCCTACCTACAAAGTGCAACTTAGGAATTTAGATCATGGACCCAGTTAATATCGCTGATGAAGGCGCTGTCCCTTAAAATTTGCATATAAAATACGAAAAAACTTTATCCCCGACCTAATACATAGATTAAAAACTTATGAAATGAGTGCTAAATGCAATCATAACTCCTCATAAACAACAATACAAAAAAGCAAAACGTCAACTTGTTCGAAAACATATTAAGTACGAGGAAATTGGCAACAAAATCTTTAGAAGAATAAAATCAGTACTTACATTGAACAATGGCGAATGCAGTATTGGTGTCCACAAAGGCAGTAGCTTGTTGAGTACGGTGGAATTACACTCCAACAAAGACTCCAGTAGACTCAGGAAGTGTAGATTTACCGTCTCAGCCAGCTGAAAGACACCCACGCTACTTATATCTGTTTGTTATCTTCTGATTTGTATTATGTATAAAAAAGCCCCATTATATCTAAATTGAAAACCACTAGAGATAGTAATCCAGTTCAAATATCTTGGCAGCAACATTAGGAATGATAATACCCTAGCTTCGGAACTACCATTGCGCATTGCAAATGCATCTGGAAACTTTTGACGACTTAATATTCGTGTCTGGTAATCCCACGACCTAAAGCTAGTGACAAAGGTAAATGTTTACAAAGCAATAATCTTACCTGTCCTTTATAGTGCAGATATGTTGCCTCTACGAATCAGACATAAGGAAATTGGACATGTTTCACCTAAGGTGTTTGAGATTCATCTTGAAAATTAAATGGCCGAACCGTGTTTCTAATACGGATGTCCTGCGCCGTTCTAACATGTATGCATGGAAGCTTTACTTATGCTGCGTTAGCTCAGGTGGTGTGGACACGTCCTTCGCATAGAGAACCACCGTTTACCTAAGTGGTTTTCTACTCTGAGATGGCGGAAGCATGGCGGTAAACATCTCCGCTACAAAGATGTGTTCAAGAGGCATCTAAGCGCTTGCGCTATTGATCCAATAGGTCGGGAGGGGCTCGCTTCAAATAGGTCGTCTTGGCGCTCCACTGTCTTCAAAAATGTAGAAATTTTCGAAAACAAGCACCTCGATAGATTAACCGAATAATGCCAAATACGTAAAGTGAAACCTAGGTCTTCCTATACTTATTCCTTTAATACTGTCAGCCAACTCTATTGCATTAGTTGTGACCGGGTATTTAAAACAAAATTTAGTCTGGCAAGTCATATTAGGGCACACGCCAGGAAATAATAACTGCAAAGGGTCGCCGTTATCGAAATCATTATGGAGGACTATATAAGGTGTAACAGAGTAGACTCAAGTCCTGAAAGTAGTTTGTTCATAATTAACTTCTGAATTTATTTCAGTAACTTTTAATTTATATATACATGTATGTCGCAGTCATCTGGTTAAATTAGATAGCTAATTGAACGCCTAGGCCGTTCATTAAACGCATCCATTTGGATGCTTAGGCCCATAATTAATTGAACTAGAATCATTCAACGTTTAACAACTTGGCGTATTGAAAGTTCGCCTTTTGAAGATGACTGACCAAGACTCAGCCAAGTGATTCAAATTTAGTTCGTTTATTCCACAGTGGCGCTAGTAGTCACCATAACAAATATGGCATCAATGAAGGCGCAGAACCTAACTCTTATGACGACCCAGCACAGATCGTCCTGGCGCCGTTGTACAAGAAGACCCGACCCCACATATGACTGGAATAAAAGGATGGGAGAAAACGTTCTCATAATGTGTTATTAATTCCCTTTGAGTGATTGCGTGAGAAATTATCCGGAACAGGGTTCGTTTACAGTTTTACCAGACAGTTTTGGAACAGACAGTAGGTACTATAGCCTCACCACTTTGGACTGCACGGTGACCTGCAGGATGCTGGGCACCAGCTTGCACCAGAAGTCCAGCAGGATGCACGTGGTGGTGTTGTGCGGCTCGCTGCAGGGCGGCGACGAGGCGGCCAGCTGCTCCAGGTAGAGCGTCCACAGCTGGCACAGCACGAAGGCGTGCAGCAGCGCCGGCATGCGCAGCGCGCCCGGCTTGCTTTGCTCCACGTACGACGACATTATCGTCTGAAGGTGCGGTTATGTGGAACCAAAAAATAACTGCTACAGGACCAAATAATGTGTGTTGTCGCTGTTGGTGAGATCTAATTTCAAATCCAAGATGGCAGCCCCGTACCAAGTAACAGTTATTTCCCATAGGAATTATTTTCAAGGTTTTCGACAGATGTGTTGATCCTAAAGAAGGAAATGAAATCCATTTCAAGATGGCTTTATAATCACTAATCCCAGAAAAATATTTTGACTACCTATACCCCAAATCTCTAACTCAGATAATTTATGTTACGAAAGGGGAAAACAGATATAAAATCACTACTAGAACAAAATTTAGTGAATGGGCCACTGCATTAGAAAAAGCAGAGACATCTTATATAATTTGTATAATGAAAAATCATTGACTTCTGATCAGGCCTTTCATAATTATGTAAGAAACTATTCTAAGATATTCAAAAGAGTCTGCGCTCAAGCTAAATCTAAATTAATAAGTAACAAAATTAGTATTTCTAAAAATAAAATAAAAGCTGTGTGGCAGGTAATTAACAAAGAAACTGGAAACACAAAACAACGAGATCAGAATGAGTTAGCTCTAAAAATTGATAATGAAACCATTTCAGATAAGTTAAAAGTTGCTGAGACTCTTGAAAATTTCTTTACCAACATCCCAATAGAGGTTACGAAATGACTCCCCTCATCATCTGTATTAGCTGAATCTCTTCTTAAAGAAAACTTCAGTAAGGACATTCCAAGTTTTGAATTCAAACCCATTTCTATTGCCACAATTAAAACAGCATTTAAAAGTCTTAACATAAAAAAACACTGAAGGCTTATGGGGGATTTCCGTTAAGGTTCTTGAAAATTTCATTGACCCAATTTCCCCTGTCCTAACAGGCATATTTAATCAATGTTTAGACAGCGGTACGTTTCCTGACTAAATGAAACATAGTAAAGTAGTACCAATTTTCAAATCGGGTAGTAAGAGTGATCCCTCTAATTATAGACATATATCTGTGCTTCCAGCAATGAGCAAAATTTATGAAAAAATCATGCTAGACCAGATGTCACATTTTAACTCAAATGGGATTTTACATAGTCGACAGTTTGGTTTCACGAAAGGTAGGTCGCCGACTGACGCGGGAGTAAAACTCATCAGTCTCATTTTGGAATCCTGGGAGCGTTCCCAGGATGCGATTGGTATTTTCTGTGACCTCTCAAAAGCGTTTGACTGCGTTGACCACAATATACTGATCTGTAAATTACACCACTACGGAATTCGTGGACAAGCTGCTGATCTTGTACTGTCCTATTTATCAAACAGGCAGCAAAAAGTAAACGTTAACGGGGCGACATCCTCGGGGTCTCTAGTTAAGATGGGCGTGCCTCAAGGTTCAATTCTCTGCCCTTTTTTATTTCTAGTCTATATTAATGACCTTCCCTATCTGATGGCTAACTTCTCGGATATAATTTTATTTGCTGATGACACTTCTCTTATTTTTAGAATAGATAGAAAAGATACGGATGTCTTACATGTCAACGAAAGCCTAGCTGTTCTATCGTAATGGTTTGCTGCTAATAATCTTTACTCAATGCGAACAAAACTAAATGTCTTAAGTTCTCGTTACTAAATGTACCCCAAGTAGGTCTAAATTTAAAACTTGATGGCAAGAAACTTGATGCTATTTCGGAAACTGTATTTTTGGGAATTACTTTAGATTCAAAATTGCAATGGGGTGCCCACATTAGAGCTCTTTCAAGCAGATTAAGCTCAGCTGCTTACGCAGTAAGAAAAATAAGACAGTTGACTGATGTAGCCACAGCTAGGTTAGTATACTTTGCTTATTTTCACAGCATTATGTCTTATGGCGTTCTGCTGTGGGGATCGCCAGCGGACGTAGATTCAATTTTTATTTTACAAAAGAGGGCAATCCGCGCAATCTATAAAATGGGGCCTCGCGAGTCTCTTAGAAACACATTCAACGAAATGAATATACTTACTCTGCCTTCTCTTTATATCCTAGAAAATATCTTGTATGTTCGCAAAAACTTAGGTCTTTTAAAAAAAAGATGCGATTTCCATTATCTAAATACACGTAGTAAAGATGAAATTGTGATTCCAAAATTTAGATTAACTAAAACTAGCAAGTCATTTCTAATAAACAGCATCCGCTTCTATAACAAGTTGCCAAAGTCGGTTACAGAACTTAGCGATGGAAAGTTTAAAACTCACATCAAACGTGTCCTTATCAAAAAAGCATATTATAAGATAAAAGACTACGTTGAAAACAGGGAAGTTTGGCATTAATTCTTTCTGCACATGTGGCTTCCCTGGTACCTCATTAACAGCAGAACTGTATGAAAGTCTATTAGCTGCTCCCAAATTGCAATGTTAATTTTTATTCTTTTTATTTTTTACAATGTCTGACATATTCTCGTCATTATTTGACATTAGACATCAATTTTAATTTCGACTATTTATTATTAGTAATTGTCATGGAAATCATGTCACTTGGTTCAAATAGGTTCGTTATTCTTTTATATATTGTGAATGAGAGAACGTTGCGTCGGGTTGCCTCCTTCCTTCAAATATGGCGTGGGGGGTAATGGCTGATCTTTGCGTTATGCTCGTGAACGGGTGCTGCTCGTGGTGACTGGTCGTCTTGCTGACCATGGTTTTGTTATTGTTAATTGTATTAAGTTTTAATTAATTTTAGTCCAGAGGTCCTAGTTTAACTTTTGTTACTTTAAGTTACTTATAGCTATATTTGCATAATGCAGAATTGCATATGTAAGCGGGCATGCCTTTTATGCCTAGAGGCTTTTATTTAGATTGGAAGTTCTGTTTACGTTTTATTTTAATTTTCTATTATTTTTAGTTTTCAATTTTTGATGCTATATTGGCGTGTGCTAGCTGACATATTATTATGGCAAATTTTATGTTTTTTTTTGTGTGTTTCGTAATTTTTATTACCTATTATTGTATAGAATCAAGTTCTTCTAACTTAACAGACAGCTGTGCTGCTAGGGAGTTTGTTGCGCTACTTCTTCTTCCCAGCTAAAGCACTAGGAAGTGGTGAAGGGCGGGCGTTTTTGGGGGGACTGTCTTATGTAATTTTATTTTGACGTTCAAAAAGAGCTGACTCTCAGTCTAGTTTGAATAAATGACTTTTGATTTTGATTTGATTTTGACGTGTCTTTGTTTACATAAATTGTCTAAATCAAAGTTTTAAGGTATAGGTACAGGATCTCTGGATGTCTGTCATAATGAATTAATTTCGTTAATACACCACTATGTACGGTCAGGGAAAAATATAATTTACCGTTCTGTAGCCATTTTATATGAATTACAAAGACGGTGTGACTTGAATTAACAGCGTGCGACTGTTGAACAGTAAGACTGAGTTACCTGTATATAGTCAGTGATGTGGCACGTAGCGTCCTGCGGCACGGGCTGGTGCATGTGCGGTGCCTGCGTGTGCGACGTGGGCAACTGGTGCGTGCGACTGTTGCACAGTAAGACTGAGTTACCTGTATATAGTCAGTGATGTGGCACGTAGCGTCCTGCGGCACGGGCTGGTGCATGTGCGGTGCCTGCGTGTGCGACGTGGGCAACTGGTGCGTGCGACTGTTGCACAGTAAGACTGAGTTACCTGTATATAGTCAGTGATGTGGCACGTAGCGTCCTGCGGCACGGGCTGGTGCATGTGCGGTGCCTGCGTGTGCGACGTGGGCAACTGGTGCGTGCGACTGTTGCACAGTAAGACTGAGTTACCTGTATATAGTCAGTGATGTGGCACGTAGCGTCCTGCGGCACGGGCTGGTGCATGTGCGGTGCCTGCGTGTGCGACGTGGGCAACTGGTGCGTGCGACTGTTGCACAGTAAGACTGAGTTACCTGTATATAGTCAGTGATGTGGCACGTAGCGTCCTGCGGCACGGGCTGGTGCATGTGCGGTGCCTGCGTGTGCGACGTGGGCAACTGGTGCGTGCGACTGTTGCACAGTAAGACTGAGTTACCTGTATATAGTCAGTGATGTGGCACGTAGCGTCCTGCGGCACGGGCTGGTGCATGTGCGGTGCCTGCGTGTGCGACGTGGGCAACTGGTGCGTGCGACTGTTGCACAGTAAGACTGAGTTACCTGTATATAGTCAGTGATGTGGCACGTAGCGTCCTGCGGCACGGGCTGGTGCATGTGCGGTGCCTGCGTGTGCGACGTGGGCAACTGGTGCGTGCGACTGTTGCACAGTAAGACTGAGTTACCTGTATATAGTCAGTGATGTGGCACGTAGCGTCCTGCGGCACGGGCTGGTGCATGTGCGGTGCCTGCGTGTGCGACGTGGGCAACTGGTGCGTGCGACTGTTGCACAGTAAGACTGAGTTACCTGTATATAGTCAGTGATGTGGCACGTAGCGTCCTGCGGCACGGGCTGGTGCATGTGCGGTGCCTGCGTGTGCGACGTGGGCAACTGGTGCGTGCGACTGTTGCACAGTAAGACTGAGTTACCTGTATATAGTCAGTGATGTGGCACGTAGCGTCCTGCGGCACGGGCTGGTGCATGTGCGGTGCCTGCGTGTGCGACGTGGGCAACTGGTGCGTGCGACTGTTGCACAGTAAGACTGAGTTACCTGTATATAGTCAGTGATGTGGCACGTAGCGTCCTGCGGCACGGGCTGGTGCATGTGCGGTGCCTGCGTGTGCGACGTGGGCAACTGGTGCGTGCGACTGTTGCACAGTAAGACTGAGTTACCTGTATATAGTCAGTGATGTGGCACGTAGCGTCCTGCGGCACGGGCTGGTGCATGTGCGGTGCCTGCGTGTGCGACGTGGGCAACTGGTGCGTGCGACTGTTGCACAGTAAGACTGAGTTACCTGTATATAGTCAGTGATGTGGCACGTAGCGTCCTGCGGCACGGGCTGGTGCATGTGCGGTGCCTGCGTGTGCGACGTGGGCAACTGGTGCGTGCGACTGTTGCACAGTAAGACTGAGTTACCTGTATATAGTCAGTGATGTGGCACGTAGCGTCCTGCGGCACGGGCTGGTGCATGTGCGGTGCCTGCGTGTGCGACGTGGGCAACTGGTGCGTGCGACTGTTGCACAGTAAGACTGAGTTACCTGTATATAGTCAGTGATGTGGCACGTAGCGTCCTGCGGCACGGGCTGGTGCATGTGCGGTGCCTGCGTGTGCGACGTGGGCAACTGGTGCGTGCGACTGTTGCACAGTAAGACTGAGTTACCTGTATATAGTCAGTGATGTGGCACGTAGCGTCCTGCGGCACGGGCTGGTGCATGTGCGGTGCCTGCGTGTGCGACGTGGGCAACTGGTGCGTGCGACTGTTGCACAGTAAGACTGAGTTACCTGTATATAGTCAGTGATGTGGCACGTAGCGTCCTGCGGCACGGGCTGGTGCATGTGCGGTGCCTGCGTGTGCGACGTGGGCAACTGGTGCGTGCGACTGTTGCACAGTAAGACTGAGTTACCTGTATATAGTCAGTGATGTGGCACGTAGCGTCCTGCGGCACGGGCTGGTGCATGTGCGGTGCCTGCGTGTGCGACGTGGGCAACTGGTGCGTGCGACTGTTGCACAGCGCGCCCATCACCAGCCACGAGATGAGGCGCACGCGCGTCACGCATTCGCATACCTCGCGGGACCTTGGACAATTTTACAAGATTAATATAACCGTTGGGGCGAAAACCCTTTTGAGGTTATGTCTGCCAGTGTCAGAAAACTGTTGTCGTCATCAGACTTTCAGGGGTCAAGTTCAATCATCATTTATTATCGTGGTGAAAATGAAAACTGAATAACTGTTTTTACATGTAATGTAATTGTCACAATTACCCTGGTAAAGACGCGCTAATCCATGGAGTCATATGCCTGGCCGGCTGCGCACGGTCTTGTCTCCCTCGGCTATGTTCTAGAGCCAGTTCCATAGCCACATATTGGGCTATACCGCCCTTCACTATCGCCCCTAACGTGTCTTCGTTCAGACAGATCAGGTTGCGGTTCACGATCGATTTTGAGACAGAACCCTGTTGAGAAATGAATAGCGTATTAATAGCCAATAATAATAATGTTAAACATGATCAAGTAAAAAATTATAGACCGATTTCCTTACTGCCTTCTATATCTAAAATATTAGAACAATAATAAATAAAAGGCTTAGCAAATACTTGGAAGATAAATTAATTTTATCGAAGCAGCAGTTTGGATTTAGGCCTAAAATGTCAACAGACGATGCCGTACACCATCTGACTGACTTTTTAGCAAAAGAACTTGATAATGGTAACCACACAGTAGGAATCTTCTTGGACCTCGCCAAAGCTTTTGACACAGTTTCTATTCCTATTCTGTTGCACAAGCTTGAAGCCATAGGTATCAGAGGTACTCAGCTGAAACTATTTAAGAGCTGTCTAAAAGACCGTACCCAGTGTGTAAGGATTGGTAATATCGTCAGCGATGATAAAAAGAACACGTCCTTCGGAATTCCCCAAGGAAGTATTTTAGCGCCCACGCTATTTTTAATTTACATAAACGATCTTTGTAATCTAAACCTAGATAACGGCCAAATTATTTCTTATGCTGACGACACTGCCCTTATATTTTCCGCTGACTCAGAAAACAATGTCTTCAAGCTTGCGCAATATGGATTCAATGTTGTTAATAAATGGCTTCAAAATAATTCACTAACACTAAATGCAGGCAAGACAAATTATATTAAGTTTTCGATGCGCAAGCAAACATCAACTGGCACTACCTCGACATTATATGCTCATTATAATAATAATACATAAACATATAGAAGCTTTACATAGTAGAATTCGCAAGTTGATATTTGTTTTTAAAAAGATACGCTATATTGCTGATCCAAAAATTGTAAAACAAGTTTACTTTGCTCCATGTCAATCGATATGAACTTATGGTATTACCACATGGGGTAGTGCGGGTCAAACACTGTTACTAACCACCGATACAGCTCAGAGGGCGATTCTCAAAGTGTCTACTTCCCGCCCTTTCCTTTTTCCTACTAACCTACTATACAAATCTTGTGAAGTTTTAACAGTTCGACAACTTTTTGTAATGGGCATTGTTTTAAAACAACACACAGCTCTACCTTACAGTACTGAGTATACTAATAAAAGACGTAAAGATATCGTATGTCCACAAAATATAACTAAACATGCTTTTATATCCAAATTTTACCTGTACCTCGGTTCTCTGCTCTATAATAGACTAAACTCGAAAGCAAACATTTATTCCTTGAACTACACAAATTGAAAGAGAACTCTCAATGATGCTCTCCAAGGTACGTCTTACAAAGAAACAGAGAATTTACTAACTGTGTTAAAGTAAATATAGGTGAATATTTATGTTAAGTATTTGTCAAGAAACTAAGTTAAGCTACTCAACATTTATAAAATTGTTTGTCTATTTTCAGGTTGTGATTACTTATTAAATTTATAAGACTATTTTAGCTCTTTTTGCCTGCTATACAGGATTACCTAGTACAGGCACGTACTTCTTAGAAATAATAATTAAGCAACTTTTGCATATTTTTTTTTCTTAGTTTATTCATTGCAAACAAACATTACTTATTTTATAAAACCTCTCTCTCTCTCTCTCTTTAATAGTTTAAATATATGTAGTTAGTGTAGGTGGTACATTACGGATGGTATTGATATCTTAAAAGTTTATGCTTTAGTCATTTGTATTTGAAAATTCGCACTGTCACATTAGGTACATACACTTGTAGTGATAATCGTTCAGGAAGTTTCAATAAAAAAGCAGTATACCATGATGTCCACAGCCCCGCCGGCCACCTCGTACTATACCTTGATCTTGTTGAGCAGATGCGGGTCGTGCAGCAGGTCGATCATGTCGGGCAGGTGTGGCCGCATACAGTCCACAGCCCCGCCGGCCACCTCGTACTATACCTTGATCTTGTTGAGCAGATGCGGGTCGTGCAGCAGGTCGATCATGTCGGGCAGGTGTGGCCGCATACAGTCCACAGCCCCACCGGCCACCTCCCGCGCGTCGTGCGTGGCCAGCTCGCCGCCCGAGAGCTGCGGGGGCAGCACCAGGCGGCACCCGTGACCTTAAAGGACCATTATATTTGATCAGTTCTTCCCCTGTAGCAGAATTCTGGTTAGATTGTAAAGAAATTAGTTCAAAAATTCTTCCTCGTTATCACGGTCACTGATATCAAATTAGTCTATTTTCATCATCACAAATACGTATTTTTGACAAACTTTTTCAGATCCATGACTCCATGACTCGATTTAAAAAAAAAAATTTTTTTCGTCAACGGATTTAATTATACATAAACAGAGATTCTACTAAAAGTTTGTCAACTAAAAACACAGTTTCTTGCCAGCTTTGCAAACTTACCTTGCAGCACAAACTGTATGAGTATGAACAGGTTGTCATCAGGTATGGTGGTCTTGGTCCTAAGGGCTTGGACCAGCTCGTAGACCAGGACTCGGCAGACCAGCAGCTTGTCCCGGTCTCGACTGAAGACTCGAGTGCACACCACGGACAGTTCAGATATCACGGACAGCTTGAGCACGAAGTTCTGCACCCCATAGCTGATGATCTTGGTTATCGGCTCCAGGATACTCTGAGGGCAAAGAAAACAATCAATCAATCAAGTCAGTTTATCGCAGTCCACTGCTGGACATATGCCTCTCCCATGTTGCACCATAACACCCTGTTCTCCGCTTTCTTTGCCCCCCAGAACAGGTAGGGGTCGAAAAGAATATAATTTTGAAGTCATTTTTGAAAATTGTTTTGCAAAACTCCATTTTAACACAAGATAATAGGTGTATTCTCAGTAATTACAATGATATTTTTTCAGTTGCAGCCCGGAGTCTGGATGTGTGCCCTACTGATGGTAATAGGCGCGCAATATTACATGCGACTTAACATAAGTGCTGGAAAATGCATAACTCGCCGAAGAAAAAAGATGTGGCAAATAATGATGAGCGATTTATTAAACTGCTCGAGAGTTGTTTTATATGGAAATTTGATTAAATAAAACACATTAATGTAAAGTGCGTAAAGAAAAAAGCAGTTTAATACAAATGTTAACCTAAAATGAATAGTTAGTAACATGTCCACGGCTTTTATTTACTGCTTTACGAGCGAGGCATTGACTCTATCAATTTTTGACATTTCGCAAGAGAGATAGAGTTCCATTCTTCTAAGAAAACGTCGTACAGCTCTCTTAAATTGCCACACTGTCGATTTGGAACCTTTTTCTTGATTTCGCACCAAAGATGCTCTATTGGGTTTAGATCTTGGCTGGTAGCTTGCCAATCTAAGGCAGAAACTCATTGCGATGTGAGAAATTCCTTAACGGTACGTGCAGTAGGGGAAAGGGGGTACAGTGGACCGTGGGGCACAGTGAATCCATGTTTATATCTCCTTGTCTATCGGTTACAAACACGCCGCACACAGATGAAACGGGCGCGATAATAGTTCCAGCTCATCACAGCCAGCGTCCTTGACGCTTACGCTGTGGAAGCAAGTGTTACCGTCATTTCGTTGCCTGTAAGTACGAAATCTATTACTTTTCCTGTATTTATCGAATTTTCTACACTAAAAACTATTTGATATTTTGTTAATAGTATTAAATTTACTAAATAAAGACTAAATGAGCTCTCAAAATAAATTCGGGTTCTTGTCATTTAGTTTATGTTAATCGTAAAAATGAGTTTCTTTTTTCCAAATATGGTGTGTTGGGGAATAGCGGACTGTTTCACTCTGGGGTACAGTAGACTGCGATCCACTGTACCCCATACTGATATTGGTGCAGTAGCAGCGCGGCCGAGCGTGCAGCGCCTCCAGCACTGCACTATACAGTTACCTTGTGCTGCGCCGCCGCGGGTATCTTCAGCGCCGCAGTGGCCGCGCGCAGCAGTGGCAGCACGTCGTCCACCTGGTGCAGTAGCAGCGCGGCCGAGCGCAGCAGTGCCTCCAGCACTGCACTATACAGTTACCTTGTGCTGCGCCGCCGCGGGTATCTTCAGCGCCGCAGTGGCCGCGCGCAGCAGTGGCAGCACGTCGTCCACCTGGTGCAGTAGCAGCGCGGCCGAGCGCAGCAGTGCCTCCAGCACTGCACTATACAGTTACCTTGTGCTGCGCCGCCGCGGGTATCTTCAGCGCCGCAGTGGCCGCGCGCAGCAGTGGCAGCACGTCGTCCACCTGGTGCAGTAGCAGCGCGGCCGAGCGCAGCAGTGCCTCCAGCACTGCACTATACAGTTACCTTGTGCTGCGCCGCCGCGGGTATCTTCAGCGCCGCAGTGGCCGCGCGCAGCAGTGGCAGCACGTCGTCCACCTGGTGCAGTAGCAGCGCGGCCGAGCGCAGCAGTGCCTCCAGCACTGCACTATACAGTTACCTTGTGCTGCGCCGCCGCGGGTATCTTCAGCGCCGCAGTGGCCGCGCGCAGCAGTGGCAGCACGTCGTCCACCTGGTGCAGTAGCAGCGCGGCCGAGCGCAGCAGTGCCTCCAGCACTGCACTATACAGTTACCTTGTGCTGCGCCGCCGCGGGTATCTTCAGCGCCGCAGTGGCCGCGCGCAGCAGTGGCAGCACGTCGTCCACCTGGTGCAGTAGCAGCGCGGCCGAGCGCAGCAGTGCCTCCAACTGCTGCACCAGCGCGGCGCAGGCCCCCAGCGGACCCAGCGCTTCGGGCGCCAGACACTCCAGGTACATCGCTATGTTGCCCGCTATTACTGTTATTTGCTGGAACAAATATTCTTCATGTAGACATTTTATCAACATCATCCATAGCCCCACATCGGCCGCTCCAGGGTATGGGCCCTCTCTTTTCTTGTGCCAATTATAATAACAATAATATTGTTTATTTATAAAAGGGGCATATTTACAAAATACCTTAACAATTAAAATAGAGCACAGTTGATGTTAAGTATATGTAACCTATTTGTATTTGTCTGTGGTCATGTGGTGTGAATATTATAAGTAGATTAAATGTGTCAAGGTAGCTCTCTAGAAGATGGCTCACGTAAAATAAATATTGTAAACCTAAAATAATTGTTTCTCTAGCAGTATGCCCTCAGCTATATCATAAAAGTTAATTATTGCCTGAGTTAGGTTGAACCTGAGCTTCAGGCTATGAAGTGCATAAAAACTTAATGCAATAAATTAACAAGTCGTTCTATTTGCAGATGACAAGTAGATCTTCTCTCTGTGCATAAGGGATGGTTAGTAAATATTTACGTATAATTATTTTCTTACAGCTAAATATTTAATTTATAGATTCTTAGTTTTCTATTTATTTAACCTAATGTACAGAAATGGGCCTAAAAATGTAAAAAATATTTCTACAAAGACATGTTTTGAGGTTGTATTAGATGTGCATAGTCTTTTATTAGTTTTGTCAGCAGTGTAGGTTAGCATGGTGTGCTCTTTTAATACTAAGTGCACAATGGAAAGTTGACGAACAGTGAGCACGTTGCAGGATTTATATAGCAGATCTGTGGGAAAGAAAAAGAGATGGAAGTTTGCTACCTTTAAAATTCCTCTCTGAGCTATTTCAAGAGGAAGCAGACTAGTTTTTGGTGCGCTACCCCATGATGTGATGTAGTATTGAATTGTTGATTGACATAGGGCTAAATAAACTTGAGTGATTAATTTTGAGTCTGCAAATGTTCGCAATTTCTTTTAAAGCATATATTAATTTGCGCACTTTTTTAACCAGACTTTCAATATGTTTTCTGAAAGACAGAGTGTCGTCCATTATTACGCCGAGGTATTTTATGTTCCTCGTTTTGAGGATAAAAGGACAATTACACATGTTGACTGAACGGTTTCTGCTTTGATGGGCATATATATGAGGGTTATTAATATTAAGTTGAGGCTTTTGAAGCCAATTAATCACAGTATCAAAACCTAGTTGTGCGATTTCGAACCGTTCAGTACTGGTTTTGGCGGTTAATACTAGCGCCGTGTCGTCGGAATATGATATAATTTTTTCGTTTTTAATATTAAGGTTACACATGTCGTTAATATAAATCAGGAAAAGCGTGGGGCCCAGAATACTTCCCTGGGGAACACTAAAACCCGTACTTTTCTGCTCATCGCACGTGGTTTTATCTATTCTAATGCATTGGTATCGGTCATGTAAGTAGTCAGCAAATAGTTTCAGCGGCGTTCCCCTAATTCCTATAGTCTCTAATTTAATTAGGACAGAAACGGACACCGTGTCGAAGGCCTTGGCTAAATCAAGGAAGACTCCTAGGGTCTGGTTCCCTTTGCCAAGTTCTTCTGAGATGTAATTGGTTAGGTTATGCACCGCGTCGGCTGTGGATAATTTGGCTCTGAAACCAAATTGCGCAGGGTATAAGAAGTTATTGTTTTCTAGATAGTTAACTAGTCTACTGTTTATAATTTTCTCTAATATCTTTAATATTCAGGGAAGTAACGATATACGTACCTATAATTATTAACTAGATCTTTGCTTCCAGATTTATAGACAGGGATTACAACTGACTTTTGTAGACATCTAGGGAAAATTCCATTGGAAAGACAGGTTCGAAATATATGCGTTAAGGGAGGTACTAAAATATGCTTATAGAGTTTAAGGATCTTATTGCTTATGTTATCCCATCCAACTGCACAGTCATCTTTTAGCCCAGAAATAATACGGGTTATTTCGTCTTCGTCAGTGTCCAGCATAGCAAAAGATTCCAAGTTACCTACTGCTATTGCTTGATTTTTGGAAAGGTTCATCATCATCATTTCAGCCGAAACACGTCCACTGCTGGACATAAGCCTCCCCCAAAAGGGGGGGATTTGCCATAATCGCCACGCTTGGCAGGCGGGTTGGCGATCGCAGTATGGTGGTCAAATGCATAGAGAACGCTACTGCCCTTAAACACTATTGGTCACAATAATGTTTCGGAATTTGTTCCGCAAGAGTTTTCCCAACATTGACAAAAAGTTATTAACGTTGTTAGCTGAGAGGAGTGGTGAGGCTGTAACGTTGTATCGTTACTTTCCATTAGTAACTTATTGACAACTATAAAATGTCAAACCACAGACGTAATATTAGTGGGGACGTCAGAGGTTACTAAACATAATTAGTTAGCTGTCTGTGCTAGTGATGCGCGCAGTCGGCGTGTCTGAACGAGTGAATAAGAACGTTAACCTTCGTCTAACTTTCGCGACACCGCCTCGCCGCGATCGTCCCACTCATGGTGACCAGCACATTTGAATCCCTGCTACGGGCGAAGACTCACGTGCACTTGATCCCTAATCGCTTTGATCACACATACGGGGTCTTCATATTTTTATAAAGCCTAAAAGCAGGCAACAGTTTTTATTGAGTCATGTTAGTCAACCCTATTAAATTCTGTGTTTTCGTAACCCCATACTGGGTAAGTGTTGAACAGCTAATTATCTTAGGGCGTGTATTTGCTAGTAATCTATGTATTATTGTTTTAAATTATTATGCCTTTTGCGTAATTATTTATCCATGCAACCTACTTGCCATTAGCTCTGCGCATTTTTTATGTACTTGACATTGACTAAAAATGTGCAAGTCATGTTTTACTTCTCACTTCCATTCCATCTATGTAAGCTCCGTACTGATTGTGACATCCACCTTCATTAGCGCACTAGTACATCTCAGTTATGAGGGCCTTGCGTACGACGGCTGGAACTTTTATAATATAGTTACAGTTCTCAGCATCTGTTGAGTCCACCATCTCAACATCGCCGTGCAGTGAAAGAGGGGTGCGGGGACAGCGGCTCGCCAGCGGGCCCCCGCGCCACACCAGTCAGCTGTTGCACACCTCTTCGCACGGCTGCGCTTACGCGTCTTATTTATATAAATATACACATGTTATACAGTCCACTCAATATTTCATTTTGCTCCACCACGACCTATCGTCGCGATCAGCATCTTTCCTGCCAGATTTGTGACTTAGTTTTATTGAGGTCAAAAATGTATCTAGGGATAGAGTAGGTGGTTTGTCGGCCAGGTTTAGTTCATAAATACATTTATAAACCTCATTTTCAGCCATCGATGTGGGAACTCCTATTACTATTATGCGAGGTTTGCGCCTTTTAGGTTCGTCGACGGTGAGCCCTGACGACGCGGGTTGGACTGTTTGCTTGAGCCTATCTAGGTCATCTCTAGTCTCAGTGCTTATGATGAGTCCACCTTTTCCAATTTTGCGTACGCCTCGAACTTTCTGTTTCATTTCTCCAGGGCATATGCTTTTTTGGACCATGTTCTTGGATTCGTCACTGGTTGCTGAGTTGTCACTGGGATAAATGGCCAGGGAGCTTTTTTTTTTTTGGGTGGGAAATCATGAAATAACTTCTCCCGCTCTGGGTAGAGCGGGAGGTCGTGTCAGACTTTTACTGACTAAAACCCACCCGTGTTCCCTCAGTTGCCTGTGTGCTAGGGGCCGCGGTATCTCTTTCGAACAACCCGCACCCCTAGCAGGCATCGGCCCTTGCGGACACCCCCCTTTGGTACTGACATCTCTTTGAGGCGCGCGTGGAACACAACGCGCCGTCGACCCGGGCTTGGTCCTTACCGGACAGCGAGCTACCCATTACTCGCCGTCCGAAAGCCCGCGCCTACGGTGGCCGGGAATCAGCCTGGGATTCCCGACGCCCAGGGCGTCTCCCGCGGCGACTACGGCCGTGAGGGCGCATATACTGCCTCTCCCTCACGTGCGCCACCTCCCTCTTCGCGAGCATTACTGCTTCGCAGAAGGAGGTGACGGCTAACCATTCACTCTCGCTCCGTACCATGGCCTGAACCAGGGCCGGACGCGAGAGATCGCCACCGCCGATCGCCTCCACGAGGACACGGCGGTGCTCCGCCCAAGCCGGGCAGACCGCCACCGTATGCTCCACCGTGTCCTCAGGGCGATCTTCGCAATGGAAACACCCGGGCGTTTCCTCCCGCCTTATGCGAAACAGGAACCTCCCGAAACAACCGTGTCCGGTGAGGACCTGCGTCAGGCGGAAGGTGAGGACGCCATGCCGCCTCTCAAGCCACTCCTCAAAGAGGGGACTTACCGCCGCTATCGTGGATGGCCAGGGAGCTAAAAGTATTAGGATAAAATAAGGTGTTGGACCATATCTGCAAAAGATGAAGAAGTTGCTTCCCGCTTCATACAGGACTCTTGAATCGTCCGGTTCATCTCCATTAGGCAATCTGATAGGTCTTGAGCTTCGGTCATGGTTTTAAGGGAGGTATGGGTTTGGATTGCTTTCTGTTTTATGGACCGGTATTGAACCGCCATTTGCGAACCTCCATGTCCAACTTTCCGGCAGGGATTGCTTATTTTTAACCGACTTCAAAAAGGAGGAGGTTATCAATTCGTCGGAACCTTTTTTTTTTTTTTTTTAATTTTTTTTTATGTATGTTCCCCGATTACTCGAAGATGGCTGGACCGATTTGGATTTTGTTTTTTTTGTTTGAAAGGGTATACTTCCCAGGTGGTCCCATGATCATCAAGTCAGGATCTGATGATGGGATCCTGGAGAAATAGAGAGAACTCTTCAAATTTTATAGGCACACGAAGCGATTTAGGTATTTTTTGGAAGAATACTTTCTCGTAGTGGTCTCATTTCAATTTGGTGAAGATCTGATGAAGAACTTTGGAGATAGGCAACGGAACTCCTCAATAAATGATAGCAAATGGACTGGGATTGCTGAAATCTCATGTCTGTCTATTGCTTACACCAGTTCATAACATAACATCACGCCGGTATGCTGTGAAGGGGTAAGCACATGTGAACCACTAAAAAGTGAAAAATAAAAACTTTTTCCAAAAAAAAAACAACCGACTTCCAAAAAACCACTACAAAGTGAAAAATTACTTTAATTTCGGAAGGCGGTGACAAAAAATTCAAATACAGCTCCAAAGACACCGACTTCCGAAATTAAAGTTATTTTTCACTTTGTAGTGGTTTTTTGGAAGTCGGTTGTTTTTTCAGTTTCTGATCAGCTTTTAGCTTTCGCTCAGAAGCAATAGCAACAACCTCATTAAGACATTACTCAATGGATCCATTTCTGAATCTCCGGAGTGGTCACAACTTCAACTGTGTACCTTGGTCCTGTCTTGGTTGTTGGGGCGGTGTCCGTGCCGGTGTTGGTAACGGGGCCGGAGTCGGTGGAGGGCTACGTCGTTTCATAGCGCTGTGATTAAAGGGGCTGCCTTCCATACAAGTAATACGAATTTAATATCGTCAGTCCATTACTTTAAATTATCACTACAATATTTATTGATGTAACACACTATAAAACTGGGTCACTGATTATGCAAACGTTAATATGTTTACTGATATTGTGCATTTATGAGCACGTCTGTATGCGTTGAATGCAAAACAAAGTCTCCAAGTGCTACACTCATGAACCATCCTCATCCTGTACTAACCTACCGGCGATGGCAACAATTTCATCCACTCATCTCGCCAAAACATTTGACCTTGACTTAACCCCTTCCCTTCTTTAGAAGGGAGGAGACAAGTTAACCTCTCTGAGCATACAAAAAGACGACATGGATACTGAGGGATTGATAAAATGAATGATGAATTGTTAAGCATACAGAAAATAAAGTCAGTACTCACATCAACTGGCAAAGTCTTCTTAGAATTGAGATGTTCCACCACCAGCTGCAGCGGTCCGCATGGGTATAACTCGTTGAAGTCGACAAACGCCTGCGCTATGCTCTTAAAGAACATTTGGCGCTGTTTCTCTGGGAAAAGAACAAGTAAGATATTATAAAATGGCTTTCAACTAATTTGGCTGAAAGGCGGTTCAACCCAAATTAATTCATACGCTGACAAACTCATACAAGGCATAATAATACCAACCACATAGCCGTTATCAACGCAACATTGAGCCAATTATTGCTGAGAACTGGCTTTTAGTGTTGATATGAAAAAAAAACGGTGTTGTAAGCAGCGCAAAATATAAGTCACGCAAAACATTGTGCGTATGGGTGCATGCAACGGTACAAGATCTGTCGAGGTAGTTAATGTAAAATTTTACTTGAATTCATGAAAAAAGTTGGAACCTAAAATATCTACGAACGGAGATATTGTACGTTCCCAGGTGTGGTCCAGTACAAAAAAAAACACAATAACGGGAAGACCGTTGTCACGTGAGTGACTCTCGGCTTTGCTAAGCGTTTTTTTACATGGTTTATGTGAGATTTGACAACTGAATCAATTCAACGAGCTTTCAGAAGTGGAAGTAGGTTTGTCACTGATCTAAATAATCCGGGTTTAAAATCAAATCAAAATATTTTATTTCACATAAACCTGCATGGGCACTTATGAAACGTCAGAAGCTAGGTGCACGGTCCTATTTGTCGCTTCTTATGGAGAAGAGCCGGCAAGAAATTCCACGGTTTCTCTTTTAAAAATAATTGGATTTTACTACGTTTTTAAATTACAGTGATGTATTTATATACTACCTACTTTACTAGGTTCGCAAAATTTTGGTTTAGTAATGAATGTAACTTTTTTTACAGGACATGCTTTATTGAATTCTTGGCATACTGTAGAAAAAAAAATGTGCCATAGTTTATATTGGGGTCTTGTGAATCAAAACTTGCTGTTGAGAGATTGCTAAGAACATTATTACTGTTACGCGCTAAAGCTAAAGAAATTAGTTACCACTAGCGCCATCTAATATCGAGTAGCAGAATTAATTGAGTAAAGATGTCTCTCGAAATTTCGATACCAGAATGCCGGGCCGGCCGGGCCGGTATGTACTCAAAGATTCTAGATGCTTCGATTCTCGAATGTTCTTGGGCCCTATAAAAGGCAGGAACGGATCAAGACCGGGGAGTTTTGGTCAAGCGATACAGGCAAGAACATCGTAAGCGATCTTCAAGTGCGATTAAGAGTGATCAGTAGTGAAATTGTGTTTTGTAATTTGTGTTTAATTAAAGTGTCAACTTTGGTAATTTTTATTGGTAGTTTTTAATTGTCACGAACCCGCAGCTCGTAACATTACTAAACGTTTTCAATTTATTTTTAGTCAGAGGTTGAGACATCATGTCTACCTTTGTCTACTAATGGATAGCGCAAAAAGTTTATAACATAAAAATAAACTGATTATCAAAACTCAAAACGGGAAGTCCTGTTGACCTAGTCAATAGGTTTCGATTCCCTTGCGAGCATCAAAATATGCACCATAAACGGAGCATAAACGGCCTGATCTTTAGATTCGTTGACTTAGAAGTTTGATTTTTTTTCACTGTTCTAAGGGGAATCAGACCTGAGTATTTGATTTGATATTGATTATTTCAGCTTGATACCCTTGACAGACGGACATACGGACAACAAAGTGATCCTATAAGGGTTCCGTTTTTTCGACTCAGGTACGAAACCCTAAGTAAGATCTTGAACGAACTTATGGCTGTTGAGTGTGGAGAAGCGGCTGAAAACCCAGTGTTATAATGTAACCTGGACTTTCCAGAAATGAACCAACTTAAGTGCGAACAAAAACAAGATTTTTGCAACACCTTTAAAGTTAAATTGTATTGACTTCTGTATGTAAACCATATTCTTTCCTGTTGATCTGGCATATAGACCTTAAAAAAAAACATATAGCATTAACAACTTAATATCCTAACCTGGAGTCCGCTGTAAGAATATCTGCAGAAACACGTTGTTGGGAGCCAGCTGGTGCAGCACGCAGCGCAGGAACTGATGCGCCACGAACACGGCGCTGCCGGGCAGGCGAGTGTTGGTCTCGGCCTGCCAGGAGTAGTTGCCAAGCTGAACCACCCTGTTTCAAAATAATGTTCACTTAGTATCCGCAACCTGTGTTTATATCGTTGTGTTTAAATAATCCAGTACAAAGGGGAAACGCCAAAATAGCCCGCAATATTCAAATTTTCGGGTCTTCCCGGGACATCTTACTCTTAAAGCAAATATTTATTGTTAATTATCTCCATCTTACCTGCTAACATTGTGCAGTAGCTGTGGCAGCATACCGGCAGCTGCAGCAGGCTCGCGGTGTACAAACGTGGCCAGCACTATGATGCACAGGCCGAGCTCTTCGTCGCTGTACTGTTCTACTGCAGTTCCACATTCTGCACCTGTTTTAAAATAATGATAATCCTGGTATAAAGGTTAGTGTCCTACCGAGACATGATTGTCAGCCGAAACCGATACCTAACCGAATATGCGGCCCCTCTGCTAGTTTCAGCCGAAACGGAAACTCATTAAGTTAAGTAAGTAAAAGTTAATTAAATTGTCACTTATTTTCGGAGACAAATCGTTTTCGTAGGTCCCACTTTAAACAACAGATTACGTGCTACTGTTATTATCGCACTTGATCCTCGATGCATGTTGAAAGGAGATAGCATTAAAGTCAAAGTCAAACTCAAAGCATTTATTTTAAATAGGCACTTAAAAGGCACTTTTGAACGTCAACATTTACATTAAAATAGAATTGATTCTAGTCGCCCCTTCCAAAATGTAGTTTCGTATGGAGAAGAATGGGCAAGAAACTCCACCGTTACTCTTTTAAAATGTTCCAAGTACAATATTTACATTCATTATATGATTATGTGTGAAAACGATGCACCCAGAATAAAATTACCATACCAAAATAGGTAAACAGAATCAAATTGAAGCAATACAGACAAATTCATTCTGTGATAGATACATGGTGTTCACACATTTACAAACATTGTAAAAGTAAGTATAGGTACGATTTTCCTACAATATCAACGAGTAATGAGTCAGTGTGTGAGTTAAAGTAATCACTGAGTGTAAATCAATGTCATAAATATAATTAATTATACAATTCAATTAGCAACCAGTTTGATTTTGTCTAGATTAAACTTCGGTCTCATAACAACTTCCACAATGAGATAAGCGTGACTGAAGACGAGCTTTACTTGAGAAAATCAATCACCTCATAGTAGACAACGACTATACTTTTGAAGCTGAGCATCATGCAGTGATAATTAAGATATTGAAAGCCAGGATCGAACAGGTGAAGATGCATTAAGATACCCTATACGAGGTGCGCAACTTCCCACGACACACATCGCTACATCATGTATAGTTTTATACTCATCGTTGTTGTTGGGGCTATGAACTAGAACTGAGGAAACGCTATCTTACAGTTCTTCGAGTTACCTACAGGCCTGGTAGCTCGGACCCGGAGCGAGGCACTAGCGAACCACTACCACGGACGAGTCATGACATTTGCTGCGCGCACAAGGTGGACAGAGCAACCTCGCCTTTATATTCTTTAATTACTTTTTTATAAGCTAACATTCTCGTGGAATGTGTTTTTTTTTCAGTCAGAGAACTTGCTAGTGGAGTGGTGGGATACTTACAGCGGTAGCACAGCTCGGCGTCGGGGCGGTGCGGCGTGGTGTGCGCGTGCGCAGCCCTCTTGCCGGCGCGCGACTCGTCCTCCCACCAGCCGCCACTGCAGCCACCGCACTCTACAAGCTCGTGTTGTTTTAGCCCTTAAGTACTATAATTCACTCTATTCATCTTTGCTTATCTCATGCTTATATCAGCAAAAAAGATTAAAGCGAATTAAGTGCCCTTTAAAAAAATATATTATCTAAGTGCCCTAAGTTACTCCTTAGAAAGAAAGAAAAATGCGTATATTGGCATTACATCATTTAAAAAACCTTAAAACTATAAAAAAAAAACAGAAAACAATGATAATAATGCCAAAAGGGCCTCAGCTCAGCATAATGTCAGATGGCAACACAGTATGTACCACCTGACGCTGATTTTCAGCTGCAAACTACGAGTACCATACGCTAGAATAATAAACAAATTCATAGCCAGTTCGACGGTAGACGGCGTACCGAATGCACGAGTACACGGCCTTGCTAACTACATATACAGGAAAAGTTTTTATCCAGTGCGCAAACTGTAACCATGAATTCAGCATATCATTCTAAACCCCCCAGGGCAGAAATTTTTCGTCGGTTATACAAAAAAAAACAGCTGTTCCATACATTTTGACCGCGTAGGTATTGCACTTTTCTATGAAACAGCTGATCTAGAATGGTATGCTGAATTAATGGTTAAAGTTTGCGCACTGAATAAAAACTTTTCCTGTATATAATAGGTCTTTACCTATGAAATTGCCGTTTTGTATGAAAAAATTTAAACGAATTTTTTTCATGTATTTTTTATTTGTATTAATCGAAGTAATCACCCATGCAATCAATGCATCTTTGCCATCGCAGTGGCAGTTTATTGATGCCCTTCTTAAAGAAATCAGCTGGACGGGAGGCAACAAATTCTTCAAAGGCATTTTGTACTGCCTCTCGGGTATTGAATTTTTTTCCCGCCAAGAAGTTATCCAAATTCTGGAAAAAGTAGTAGTCTGTAGGCGCAAGGTCTGGTGAGTAGGGCGGATGACGGAGAGCTTCCAACCCCAGTTCTTGCAACTTGGAGACCGTCTGCTGTGCAGTATGAGGTCGCGCGTTGTCGTGCAGGAGCAGCGGAGACGAGCGATTGACCAATGCTGGTTGGAGATGTGCCAGCTTCTCCATCATTGTGTTCAGTTCTTCACAGTACACATCTGCAGTAATGCTCACCCCGTTTGGTAAGAAGCTGTGATGAATCACACCGGCGCTAGACCACCAAACAGTGACCATCACTTTTCTAGGGGTAAGTTTTCGTTTAGGGCATTGTTTAGGTGCTGAACCAGGATCCAACCAACTTGCTGAGCGCTTGCGGTTATCAAACAGAATCCATTTTTCATCGCAGGTAACAATGCGGTTCAAAATTCCTTCATTTGTGTGTCTGTTGAGCAGTGCAAGGCACGTCTCGACGCGTACTTCGCGCTGACGATCATTGAGTTCGTGGGGCACCCATTTGTCAAGCTTTTTTACCTTGCCAATTTGACGCAAATGGACCAATATTGTTTTGACGCTAACGTCGAAAGCTGCTGCTAATTCAGCCGTAGATTGTGTATCATCAGATTCCACAATCGCCTTTAATTCGTCATTGTCGACCAAAGTCTTCGGACGATCGCGAGGTTCATTTTTCAGGTCGAAATTTCCAGAACGGAAGCGAGCAAACCAATAACAGGTGGTGCGTTGGTTTGTAGTGTTAGCTCCGTAAACGTCGTTGATGTTGCGTGCCGCTTGTGCCGCGTTGCTGCCACGACGGTACTCATATTCCATAATTACTCGAATTTTTAACGTATCCATGATGACGAAAAAGATTGAAATGCGATGAAAATGTAACACTAATCAATAAACAAATGACTACTTTTGGAAAAAAAAATCCATGTTTTTAAAATAAAATTAATTTGAAATTAGAATTCTTACCCAAACAAAAATTATTTTGATTTGAAATGGCCAGTACTGCAAAACGGCAATTTCATAGGTAAAGACCTAATATATTTCTCTAAACGGCGGCCGCTGGCAGTGTTACTCAAACTTTCTATCGAAGTCACTCGAAATGTTCACCTGTAAACGTTGTGACACTGAATCGAGGAATGTTGGTACGTGTGTTGCCTGTAAGGCGAAATTCGACTTTCCCTGTGCTGGGATAACAGAGGGTGGATGGAAAAAACTTGGCGAGCGTAAATCGACATGGACATATCAAAGCTGCAAGACTACTCAAACCGATTGTTTGAAGGCATCACCAGCTAAACCAGAGACCATCATGATTAAGCTTCAACGTTTGTCACCTAAAATGGAAGCGTTGCCTGCGTTGATAGAGAATTTGAAGGCTATCCAGAGTGAGCTGGCGGAATGAAAAACCATACGGCAAGAAGTCTCTGAAATAAAATCGTCCTTCGAGTCCTACGGTTAGGAAATAAAAGCTTTGGCGAGTAAAGTGTCAGTTCTGGGAGATGAAATCGAGACAATGAAGAAAACCAAAGAAGTGATAGTCAATTTGCAGGATCGAATTACCCAGGTTTAGAATCGGCAGTCTGAGAATGAAAAGAGGTCTCGCATGAATAATATTGAAATCAAAGGAGTGTCAATTTGCTACAGTACAACTCACACCGGAATGTAAACAATAGGATTCTTGACCTCGTCTTATCTAACAGCGAAGTAGCTGTCACGGGCAGCCTGGATCCCCTAGTGCATGAGGACTCAGATCATAATGCACTCTGCATCTCTGCCGACTTCGTGCAACCTCATCAGCTGCATAGTCGGCCTCGCGTCAAGTTCCTGTATGCTCAGGCGAATTATGACGCCATAATTGTAGAAATTATGGCAATTGATTGGCCATTAGAGCTAAATTGTAGGCCTCATGAAGAAGATGTTAAATTATTTTATGACACGATCAACTTGCTTCATAATACACATCGTCTAAAACTGTCGCTTCAAGGGGTAAGTATCCTACTTGGTACAAAAGCCCTCCTATCAAAATAATTAATGAAATTCACTCAAAATTTAAAACCTATGGAAATCTCTTGGACTATGAATCTTTTGCTACCTTACGTGAACAGGCTAAAGATATGGAGAAGGAAATGTTTGACGACTATAAAGCAAACATTGAATTAGCCATTTCTAAAAATCCTAGGGCTTTTTGGCAGTATGTTAAATCTAAAAACAAACCAACTGCTACCCATCTGTGGTCAAATATGGTGGAGTGTCATCTGGTCACGGCGAGAAAATCTGCAATATGTTTGGCGACTATTTCTTTTCGAACTTCCAAGAGCGACGCGACGCAAATGAATTCTTAGCCTCTGCGAGAATGGATCAGTCTACTGGTGTCGTATCAGACATCTGCTCTATTGATGTGCGGGAGGAGGTATTTCGCTTGCTAAATAAAGTGGATATTAACAAATCCGCTGGTCCCGATAATATTTCACCTTAATTCACAATGAAATAAAATAAAATATAAAATTAATGGTAATGGATGTGGTATGAGTACGGGGTGTCTCTAATGAGATCTAAACGCGAACTGGCCCACAACTTGGTGGACGAGCGAATGTACAATCTTGGGTTCGATGCAATTATGCATTTTCGCTGAGTGTTCGATTAAAACTCGAACAGTGTACGTAAAAAAAAATAACGAAAGTAAAAAATAAAATAACATTTTGTGGAATACATGCGTGTGAATGTGTGTGGTCTTGTGATTAGTGAAAAGTAAATACCATATCTGCATATTACCTAAATTAAAACAAGAAATTTTTAAGTAGAAACATAGAAAGTACCTAACTAGCTATGTGGCAAAAACGTTTTTGTTCTTCAAGGAAACGGATTTACATGCTATTTAAATTAGTGTAAAACCAGTACTGACGCATAAAAATTAAAGCTGATTAAAATTGGAATAGAAAAACAATAAAATTGGTAAAATTATGTTTGTAATTTAAGGCTACTTTTATTTTTGAAAAAAAAAATAGAAATCCGCGCAATAAAAAAGCCCTAAGCCCTAGCCCTAGCATCAATTTGGAAAAACACGATAGCGGTGTTAGTTCCGAGGTTGACCAAGCACCAAAATAAACCTTGCAGCGCTAAAGTGCTTTTTATACTGATAGAGTTACTAACGAAACAAAACATTTACCAGTATTATGTTGATGCGGCGGCGACCCGGTCTGCGCCACCTGCCGCGCCAGACGCCGCGGAGACCTGAGCGGAGACACACTGGTGTAACTATAGTGAATGCGCACACAATTATTACACACATTACCGCGAACCCACTGCGGAGAACCCGCGGCACGCAAGGGGCGAGAGCCACGCGGACGCGTCTCCTCGCCGTCCGCTCGGGGCAGTCGTTGAAAGCGCATGCGTACGTGTAACGCGACACAAGCGCCACATAGTTACTGTAGGTACTTATACTATAAGTAGTAGCTGAATTATATACTAATTCTAAAAAGTAGACTCGCCTATTATTAATAAGCCCCTAGCTAGAGTGACCCTAATATTCCAAATATCACAGTTACAATTTTTTGGACATAACAACTGTTGGAATGTCGCAAGGTGTCAATACACCGATGAGAGACTGGCCACTTATAATTTCAAAAGTACCATTGCTTCGAAAAGCTGAGGAACTGTTATAATATACCGGTAGCTGATAATATTCCGTATTCAAATCCTTGTTTCCGAATTGACGATATTAACAGAGATCAACTTTATACTTACTACTGTAAATGAACTATTGAAAAGTCACAAAAATTTTGAGTTGACAAATGGAAATTTTAGTAGGTATTAAAAACGTTTGTTTACATGTTTGGAAATTTAATTACGAACTCCGGATAGTGTACGTACCTGGTGGTTTCAGCTGGCTTCTTGTTCAGATCGTGGGGTCTGCTACTGGGAGTGGGTGTGGGAGTCGCGTCGCCCTCAGAACGAGAGGAAGGTGTGTTGTCTGTTGAGTCATCTAGATGGAAAGATACATTCAAAATGTTAAAGATGTCGTCGAAATAACTCATCCTTAAATAGGAAGTTTATGGAAGAAAAAAAATGTACCGCACAAACCCCAAATAGATTGAAATGAAGGATAATGGAATTACTTTTACACGTCACATTTAAAAAAAATGCTTGATGCAGTCGACATTTCCTATCTGACTACCCTTGGGACGAGATAGCGAAAAACTCAAGGGTCAAAGTCTCTTGTAAAGTGCAGACAATCTTGGTCATGTCATGTGAAGACAATGTAGATTTTTGCCTGAAATGCCCTTTTGATGAAGGAAGCACACAGGTTGGGCTAGTCCAGCCACTGCAAGCATTTGTCTGATTGGTATAAGGGCCGCACAAAGATGACGATGATGATGGATGATGAAGATAAGATAAGAAGAAGAATGACCCGTCAGAAATATATGTTAAACCAATCTATAGCATTCAGTCGATACCTTACAGACACGTTCCTCTTTCTTACTTCCATTCTTTAGGAGGGGACAAGAAAGCAATGGCTAAGAATTTCGACATAAATAACACCTGTAATTAATGTGGGTGGGTGGGAAAGGTTTAATGAAATTATGGATAAATCCACGTTCGTACAGACGTAAAAAAATCGTGGCGGGATCTTTTAACGCTCTCAATTTTCAACGCAATGCTTAGCGCCGAGAATTGAAAATCCAACTGTGTGGTTTACTGACGTGCTGGGATGCAATCTGCTGTATTTTTAATGCGTGATCAACACCGAGTGATGCAAATCCAGTGCGCCATAAAATCCCACTGCGATATTTTTACGTCCGACGAACGTGGGCTAAAAAAGATACTACTAATAATAATAAATTATTTATTTTCAGGTTTCAAAGACCCGTACATAAATACCTTAACCTACTACCTACCTACTATTCCTACGTACCTGTTGGTAAACTCAACGCCTCTCTGACTCGGTCCACAAGAGCGTTGAAAACTGGGTACTGCTCTTTGTTCGGCTTAGGCCCGATTGGCAGCAACCTGAACACAAAACACTTTTCATCTTCTGTTTGTTACTTAATTTTACCTGAGCACATTTCCTAATGGTGCTATTTACCTTTCAGGGGGTGGTATGTGGAAGGGCTGGTGAGAATGTTGCTGCATCATGGGCGGCGGGGCGTTCCACGCGACCTCCATCTTGGACAGTGGGGACTCCGGCGACGCGTACGCATAGCCCACGTTCTTAGCTAAGGTTAAGAGTTGAATTATTGGTTAGGTTTGAGCTATTTTTTGGCCGTAGATGGATTTGAACTGCTTTTTAGTTTTACCAGAGAAAGCAATACAGTGTTTTTTTTAATAACGGCCCAAACATTAACAGCTAGGATAAAACATAGCATGGATAACTGGGACTAAACAACATGGAAGTTTGAATAACTCGTCACAGCTGTCACCTGGGCTCCTGGCGTGGTGAGGCGCGGGCGCGTGCGGCGCGTGCGCGTGCGCGTGCGCGTGCGCGTGCGCGTGCGCGTGCGCGGGCTGCGCGTGCGCGGGCTGCGCGTCGGCGCCCGACGACGGCGCCGTGTCCGGGGACGTGCTGCTGCCCACTGACACCACACACGACTTTATTATATAAAACATCTCAATATCCCTTGTTTGCAAAGGAATCAATCATTAATCTACACCATAGAGGAGAGTAAATATATCGGGTATAGAGAGCCCTTTTCCAGACTTTTTTGACGACCGCTAATGTCAATTAATCGGACAAATAAGAAACATGACATCTGGAGTTTGGTGGGTAAACAAAACTTGGCAGCCAACTTATCTTGTTTGTCAAATTATCAAACAATTGTCACTAACAATATTAAGAAATAAAAACAAAACAAATAACAGTAACAAGTAACCATTTTAACAGAATTAGCTGAATTACACTCGGAAAGCGCATCAACATCGGGAAAGCCGGAGTTGACAATGGCCGAATGTCGACAGTGACATTTGTTTGACCATTTGACAAACAAGATAAGATGGCTGCCAAGTTTTGTTTAAATGATATTATTTCTGTATGTAGGCTTGTACAAACACTTTTACACATAATCATATTATGTTAAAAACTAGATGAGTAGAGACAGACAATCTTGATCAGATCTTGTCGAGAAGATGTAGATTGATGGCTGATCGGTCTTTTGAGGAAAGTATCACACAGATTGAGTGAACCTGTCCAGTCATTGCACGCATTTGTCTGATTCATGCATTTTGAACTGACAACTTTTGAGTTGTCAGATCAAAATGCATGAATCAGACAAATGCAAATCAATTTGACTTAGGGAGCTTACTACAAAAATACCTTTGGAAGCACTGTAAGCCTCATGCAGCTAACTTATAGCAACGACAATAAAGATCAGAAGATCAGGTAAAATAATTGTGAAAGGACTTAGTATACAGTCAGGGAAATAAATTGTTAAGGAAATTGCCACTCTACGTCTATTTGCCGCTTCATACAACTGCCCAGAAATAAAATGATGTCTGAATAAGCCGACAGTTTCAGTTGATAGCCAATTTGCTTAAAAGTATTTATTGGCAAATGTTTCATTTTAGAATATATTGCAATAATTTTCATATATAATATTTTGACATGTAATAATTAACAAAATTTGATATTTATGTACTCTCGCTGTAGCGTTTTGTTTTTTTGATAGTGTAATCACGATAGTAATATTAAGTTCATGGTGATTCCTATATTTCGACACAAATGTATTTTTGTTTATGAAATAAATGAAATGAAAATATATTATTCTGATTGATAGTATGTTGCGCAACTAGAGTGCAGGATCTAATACAATATTGAATAACATACCAATTATCCTCTTCTGCTTGCCTAGTATTTTAGCTCGCGGAGACGCCTGCTGATGTATCTGATCCGGCCAGATCTCCACCGACTGACCACTCATCGGCGTTGATTTTCTATTATGAAATCACAACTTTGTAAGTCAAGGCAATATATTACATAAAAATAATGAAGAAAGTTATATTTTAGAAATAATTAGCAGTCACTAATATAAATATCTAAAGCGATTTCCTCGTGGAATACAAATAACTCTGGCAATTTTGAGAAAGATGGTGTATTATCAATTCACTTACAAGTTAGAGGAGTCACTGCCTATAGACACTGATGAACTGGTGGACAGCTGGTGAGCCGATCGCGATCCAAGGGTCGGCTAGGTAAATGCAGCGTACAATGTTAACAAATTATCTTCATATTTCTTTATCAACATGTAAAGAAAAAATAAAATTATTCTGCACAAACAAATTCACAGCCTTCGATTCCCACTGCTGGAACTGGCAAGATTTAATAAATTCTGACTTAATTACTAATTTGGGATATCATGATACCAAGATCTTGATCTTGATTTTAAAAAAATGTCCTTGGAGTTACTCGCCCGTTCTTCTCCATAGAGATCTACGTTTAGGAATGGGCAACTTTCTGACTGACCGATTCATAAAATGTTGTTAGTTTGAGTTTGATTATTGACAAGCATGAGTCTTGTTGCTTGAAATTAAATGAATAATAATAAAAAAATGCAATCATCCATACGTGTGTTGTTAGTGGCGTTAGATTGCACAAGTTATTTCATACCGGCTAAGAGTTATAAAATATTATTAGTTTGCCTGTTGCGATAGAGTCCAAAGTCCAAAGGTAAGTCCAAAGTTAAACCATGCCCATTTCTGTTTTTTCCAATCAAATTAAGGTCATCTTTCCTTTGATCATGTTGCCCTAAACCCATCGTTTCGATTTTAGCACTGATGTACACACGGCTACAGATCAAGCTACAAATTTCCAGTATAAGCTGATCTCGCATTGTATAGGATTTCCGTACAGAGCGAGATCAACGTAAACTGGAAATTTATAGCTTGATGTGTAGCCGTGCGTACCATCACAAAAAAATCTGTTGAGTTACCCGTCTAATATTATATTCCCATGCAGCTTTTCCTTGCAGCTGAGTATTTTTATCAGCGAGGCAGATCACCCTAAATATCATCCTTTAAGAGATTTGTAGCGGGTATTCGAGCGTAATGAGTATAACTTTGGACTCCTCTTTGGGTGCGACGACTGATTTTCATTCTGATGATGATTTAAAACTAAAAAAATACTATCAATGTTTATTCGGTATATAATTGACCGCAAAAATCGAGTAGTAAAAACCGGCCAAGTGCGAGTCCGATGCGCTCAAGAAAGGTTATGTGCCATATTGCAAAAAAACACGTTTCTTGAATGGAGACCCCGCTTAATTTTCAACAAAATTATTTTTCTCTTGTTTGATGTTATAGCGGCTACAGAAATACAGTCTGTGAAAATCAGCACGGTGACAGACAAACGGACGGACGGTCAGTGAGGCTTAGTAATAGAGTCCCGTTGGCAGCCTTTGGGTACGGAACCTTAGAAGTACCTCCCCTACTATTGCCATTTAGCCCATGGCATATTGTTTTTGTTGTTAGATAGCAAACAAACAGGCAGTCCACCAGCAGCCTAACTGCGTAACACACTAATAAATCATAATCTGAATAATTTTGACTGATATTGCTAATCCATTGCTTCATGTGTTCGACAAATTTGTCTGCTCAACAACCTAAATAACGCAATGAAAATTGTTGAACTGTCTAAATGGTAGCCATTCTACTACTGTTAGGGAACGTGCCCATACTATGTGACCTATTTTTACAATTTTTTATCCCGCCAGTCCCCCCCACCCACGGTGACCACCCGTAGTAATTTATATATATGGTTTTAAATATTTTTTTGACGACAGAAAGTTTAAAAAATAATAATTTGGCTCATGTTTGTCTTTATTAATACAGCGCTTGCCTCGTGACGCCAAGAGTGCGTACATACCTATAATAACAAGTGAAAAAAATATTATCAAGAAGAAAAAACTTATGTAAAAACATATTGTAATAGGAAATTAATACACTTCTCTAAACGCTGCGCGCCATATTTAAATATAGCTTGAAAATGCACGAGATTTTCCTAGAGAGTATTGACTACGTGACGAAAACCTAAGCACCCTGTGACCAAGCGGGGTATTTTGAATACTCACCTCCCCCTCAGAACGGGTCACGTAGTATGGGTATGTTCTCTTAGTGTGTTACGCAATAACCTCGCTGATGTCAAGTGGTCACCGATACATACCTATGGATATTTGAAATACCAGTGTAATCGCAGGTCTGTTGCCATATCATCATAATTATACCATAAGCTAAAATATCTCCCTTCATCATCATCATCATTTCAGCCAGAAGACGTCTACTGCTGGACATAGGCTTCCCCCAAAAGGCGGGTTTTGCAATAATCGCCACACTTGGCAGGCGGGTTGGCGATCGCAGTATGGTGGTAAAATGCATAGAGAACGCTGCTGCCCATTCTCTAGTAAGTCCCTTAGTCGCCTCCTACGACACCCACGGGAAGAAATGGGATGGTGCTATTCTTTTTACGTCCGGCACCACACGGAACATTCTCCCTTGACCATCACTAAATTAACTGTCTAAGCGAAGCCTTTAGCGACTATACTAAACCTACTACCTACCTCTATACCTATGGCTAATAACAAATCACATGCAAAATCATCATCATCTGCCCAGTCTTTTCCCAACTATGTTGGGATCGGCTTCCAGTCAGACTGGATGCAGCTGAATACCAGTATTTTACATGGAGCTATTGCCTATCTGACCAGCGCAACCAAATTATTGGGAAGTCAGACTTTCGAGCCTCTGACGACCCGTAACGACTGTCAAATATCTACGAACGAAAGCCGGGACCAGCGGCTTAACGTGCCCTCCGAGGCACGGGGTCCTTGGTATGTAAAGATGGTCACCCATCTACGGACCAACCGCGGCAAGCGTAGCTTAACCTGATCAATCGGTCCGTGCGGCTATTATTATTAAGTCACAAGCCCCAAAATCACATGCAAAATAAAAGCAATAATATTCTAATTCTTACGATTTTACTGAGCGGCGGGTAAGCAGTAGTAGTGGCAGGCGTTTCTACCTTTGGCGGGTCCTCGTAGTGGGACGGCTCGTCGAACGAACCCTGCAATATTGTAATGGGTTATTTTGCATCTACAGTGACAGGGAAATCGACGTTAAAACTGTAACCATGAATTTAACATTCTCACCACCTCAGCGTTGAAATGTTTTTGTGGCCTCTAGTTGTAACTCGGGTCGTGTAACTCGGCTACGTGAACACAATCCAGCATTGCATACGTAAACTATCACGCCCTTTATACCAGGAGGCTTTTATTTTGGTATAATGCTTTGTTTACATGTTTATTTTTTGTGCTTGAGTTTAGTTTTCATTTTTATTGGCATGGCTAGCTGACATATGACAAATTATTTAAGTTCTGTGTCTCGTAATGTTGATTACTTTGTCTATCTATGTATAGAATCAAGTCTATCTAACTAAACAGACAGCTGTGCTGCTGGGGAGTTTGTTGCGCCACTTCTTCCCAGCTAAAGCACTAGGAAGTGGTGAAGGGCGGGCGTTTTCGGATACAGTCTTATGTAATTTTGACATTCGAAAAGTACTAAAAAAAAGCGATTCTCAGCCTAATTTGAATAAATGACTTTTGATTTTTATTTAGTCGGTTATTAAAGAAATTGCTGTTCCATAAATAACCCGAGTAGGCGTTGCACTTTTTTTATGAAACGGCAGATTTTTGTTCTGTTAATCTACGAAAAATTTTTACGCTAGGGATCTAGAATTATGTGCTGAATTCATGGTAACAGTTTGCGAGTCGATATCCGTGCCGCCCTGTATTATGCCAAATAAACTCGCCTTTTTGTGACGCTGTTACTCCAAAATTTATGTCACAGGACAGTAAACAGAACTAATCATAAACCGAATTTGGCAGTATTATCTATTATCAAAATAAGTCAATGACTTAGCTAATAAAATAAGACTTTAAATGATAAAAAAATATCGCCGATGTTTTTGAAATTTTATTTGCGACACTTAAAAACTATTCGTATCGTATACTTCCATTCAAACTCATTCCAGCTACAATTCTTGCGTCCCAAGGAAATTAATACCACGCTTTTGTAATTAGGTAGTATTAGTCGAGTATTTTTATTATGAAGGCTGTTAAAATTCTGGTAAGCTGTTTAATTCCCCGTTTTCGGAAAGTCCAAATGAAATAAAACTGTCAAGAAGTTCACTGACCGGCGCAGTGCTGCCGTGGACGGTGGTGTCCGACTTGTCGCTGGTCTCGGGGATGGCGATCAGCTCGCTCTCCGACGACTCCTGCTCCAGGCTCCACTGCTGGTACCTTTGAGAATAACTATTACATTACCTCCTGTTTACCTGAACAACACTTTCACTGAACCTTACCTTCAAAAAAGTTTTAGATGATCGACCGCATATCGATGGTAACAGTTTGACCGAAAACGTCGTACGCCGTTTCGAAATCTTAGTGCTACCCAGTGGTACAGCATTACCATGTTAATATACCATACACCACTGACAGCATTACCATATTAATATACCATAAACATTTTAGAAACACAGTACCTTTGTAGAGCACCGTCTCTGTCACGCTTACCAATGTGTCAGTCTCTTTCTAAATCTCGATGTGCCATCTAAACGTCAAAATACACAGGAAAACACGATCGGTAGAAAAACAATAATAAGACAATAATAATAAAGTCATTATTATGCATACTCGTAGTGCTGAAAAGCTTATGTTCAAGCAAGAAGTAACACGATCAATGGGATCCGCATAGGGCTTCCATACAGACTAATTTTAAGGTGATTTTTAAGTAAATCCGTAACTGAAAATATCAGGTCCGTACTTACGTAATTATTAGCATCATCAATCAATCGAAATAGTCAATCAATAATAATGCATTTTACACATTTTATAATGTGGCAACATTGGTAAACAAAACAGGGTATTCCCCGCGGTTTATTTTATTCTTTTTAAAATCTTGCAAAAAATAGACAGATTAGAGTTGAATTATCAACTGGGCGAGTCGGCGGGGCCGGGGAGTCCCTGTCGAAAAGTCCCTACGGCCACGGGGAACTACTATGCTCGTCAGTTTCTTAACTAAAAAGAAAGTGTAGTTTCATTGCTCGATTATCAGTCGTTCAGTTTAAAGACGCCGCAGCGAGAGTCACTGTCAACAGGAGTTAGCAGCAGCTCAGCTGACACCAAAGCCAGCCAGAAGACACGAATCACACAGTGAAGTGCTTAGTGCCAAGGATCTAAAAGATCAAAGTGAAATCGTTTTGCATTTACACAATTATACTAAACGCTGGCCGAGTGCGAACTATAGTTGCGATCAAACGAACCAAAAGTACAGATACAGGCAACCAAAATATTGCTTTTACTGGGGAAGACTCAAAAGTTTGGCTTTTAATAGATTTTTATCGCTTTTTATAATTATTTGTATCAATTAAGATTACTTTGAACAAAGGTGTTTTAGTAGTTTGTACGCACCGTATCATGTAGTTTTTGCTATCATTCCGCATTTCGTCTCGCTCTCTGGAATATGTTCGAGTTTTATTCAAACACTCAATAAAAATGTTCAATTGCATCGAACGCAAGAATGCATATTCACTCGTCCATCAAATCGTGGGCCAGTTCGCGTTTAGATCTCATAAGAGACACCTCGTACTCATACCATAACCATTACCATTCATTTTTCACTCGACTTATTAACACTTTGTGGATGAGTTAAAAAAACTGCACAAAGATGAATTTAAACGCATGTACTTATTAACGTATATTCAACCGAAATGATATTAATTAATGTTTTTTTAGTAATTAGTCCGAGAGTTTCGGAAGCTCACATCAATGCTTGACATAAAACCTAAGGCTAAAAAAATCGATGCGGAACCCAACCTAACTATCGTTAATAGATGGTTGTTAACACATTTGCTGCCGTAGATAAAGCTGTAAAATAAATTAACTTTTTCGTTGTCTTGGCGACCAAAAATCTAAGTACACGTACATCTGAATAGTAAGCTACACCTCAGTGGCAACTCTTTGACCTGGAACTGGCCTAGCGTAGTGTGGGATTCCAAAAGAGTAAGAGGCTAGCTTATACTGGTTTGTTACCTCTGACGCGTGGCTTACCGTACCATTACACAAAACTGTACAGCCGTGAGCAAAACAATAATTAAATTGAAAAAGAAATGTTGAAGAATGTTTGGTCAGGACTACACAATAGAGCTCGAACCCACTGACTTGGCAGACTTGGCGGGCTCCTCCCAGTGCGTGTGCATGTGCGCGGGCGACTTGTGGTGCAGCTTGGCCTTGCTGCGCTCGGGGCTGGCGGGCGCGCACGCCGCCTCGCCCTTCAGCGACGGCTGGCTCAGGTCTGCGGGCGCGGCTCTATTGGTGGCGGGGCCAGCACTACACGGTCGCAGTGGGGGAGCTTGGGGAGGCCTATCCAGCAGTAGAAATCTTTCGGCCGAAATGATAATAATGAAGATGGACAAAGGTATAAAAAGGCATAGTCTGCATTTAAGCTTACAGTCCCTGACGGCGGCAACCATATTTTAGCGACGACAAAGATCTCTATGATTTTGATACACTTGTCAATGGCAGTAACCCAATAGAAACCTTATTGTTACGACAGTAAACATCACTGTGATTTTGATAGTTGTGGAGACCCGGAAGTAAAACAACTGTGAAAAGAATGTAGTTGATTTGTGCCTATATGATTGCGTCTGTTCTCATGATTACAGCCGAAAAACATCCACTGTTGAACATACCAAGCACCGCTACTTCAACCAGTTCTGTGCTACTAAACTATCCCACTATTAAATCCTTCAAGGAACTTTTTCCCGCACCACCTCAAACCAACCCTCGCGGTACAGTACTCTTGTGTAAATAAATTTTTCTTTTCGATCAAGTAAATGGCCCGATATCGGGCACGAAGTTACAAAACAGTCATAGTCGTCTTTAGTTAGTCAAATCCAAGTTATTGTAAAGCGGTAGTAACTTTACAACAACCTAGTAGGAGTTTTTGGGGGAACACGAAAAGTCCACATTAGTCACTTATTTTCACCTTCACTACACTTGTGCACTCACACGTAACTAAATTGAATAATTCACTACCAAAATTATACAATTTAATTCGCTATTTCACTAAATTTCATGCAAATGAAAATTCGTGCGACATGTTCCAACGCGATCCCGCCACAAATTCCCTCTTGTAAAGTTATCAAAACAAAACGTGAAGGTGACGTTTGCCGTAGGAGAACAATGTTCACCGCTTTCTGGAGGATGCTTAGGACATTTACTTCTCGAATACCTCTAGTCGAATTTATTGCACAACAAAGTCGGCAAGAGATACCCGCGTCGCAAAGCCAAATTAACCTACTCGCCGATAAATACATTTAAAAAGACAACAATAAAACAGTTAGTACAGATATTTGTTCCTGTATCACGCTTAAATAGCCGAACGGATTCGAATGAACTTAGACACAGAGAAGGTTATGTATATAAAATAATGTACAGGGTGGCAGGATAACGACGCACCATGATAATTGACTTTTTGTTAATGTTTTTTTTTTTAATAACGTTCAACGTCCCCTGCGTTCTTATTTTTCTGTTCCATACATTTTGACATAGGTAGGCACATTTCTATGAAACAGCAGCTTTTTTTGAAAACCAACGAACAATTTCTACGTTAGCGGGTCTGGAATCTTGTGCTGAATTAATGATTACACTTCGTCGATACATGCGCATCAATGTTTCTGCCAACCTGTATTAAATCTTAGCTTTATTACATGAATTACTTTAAAGCATTACCTAAATCAAATCATTACGACTATTTTTGGCCGTAGCTACTAACAGTTTCAGTAACAGTATATATAACGATGGCCGTGCGCACCTCTGGCCCGCACTTGGTGCGGCATGACGAGCATGGGCGGGATGCGCTTGCACTGGTGGTACTGCGCCTCCACCGTGTTCAGCACCACGCGCACCAGCGACTGCACCATGGCACACACGCTGCCGGCCCCGTAGTGGTACTGGGGCAACACGGCCCACATTACACAGAGTCAACAAAGAACGGTTAAAAGAGAAATAAAAAAAACACAATTACAATTGTACTACAATTACAATGATTATAATTTAATAGTGCTCATTTAATTGTTTTTAATCATTTATATGCCAATAGTGGCAAATCATAGCGCACTACCATATTTTTAAGTGTAAAACTATTACTTCTTTTTTAAAGAAAGAAATAAAAAAAATACTCAAAAAATAATCTGGCGAAACTTAACAGACATGAAGGATATCGATATCAATACCTCACACAATAAATAAAATAACGGACGAATGTATGTTAATTTACCAAAATCATAAAGTTTACCTTGTATAGCACAACGAGCAGAGCCATGAGCCAGTGCCGCCGAACATGCGGCTCTAGAGCAGCCAGCGAGTGCGTGCTGGCCGCACTGCAGGCACTGCTGCCCGCCCCGCAGCAATACTGGGCAATCAAGCAGCATGGTGACATCACGCCTGTATACTCCGAAGGACGGGTAGGCAGGATCAAATAAATAATGGATCTTTTATCCATATTAGGCTGACAAATGACAATCACCCCATTTTGAACGTCAAAATTACCCAAGACAGACAGATTATATTCTAGAGCTGTGTTCGACATAGTTTAAGTCCCATGTGGGTGTGCCGATATGAATGTATAATACACATCAAACTCCAGAATAAATTGTCTAAAAGAATGTGAAAACCGCATAAAAATTCTGGTGTAGTTAAGAAGATCCAAGCAGACACACATACAGACACGAAAAGAGACTTTGTTTTATATTATTGCAGGTTTATACTCAGTGGATTTTTGAGACGGGGCAGCAAGAAATTAATCGTAGTAACAGGAAAACGTTCTTAGGACACTGTCCTTAACTTTTCGGTTAATAGGTAACTGCATTTACAACTTTTGAAAAATAAAAACAGTCAGCAAAAAACTGGGACATGTTTTTTCACAAAAACTTAATAAAGTAAATTTAACTACCCACATACCTGCAGCAAAAGTAACGTAGGCTCGGCAATGCTAGCACCCATCACGTGGTTCTGATCCAGCACTTGTGGCAAATTCGCCATGAAAGCGTTGAAGATCGACGATTGTCTATGGACAAATATGAAGATATATCTATAGTATTACAGCCTCCGCGATATGTTTGACATAAAAACAGAAACCGCTTATTTGGTATACGGACAAGGATTTTAATATGTAAATAGCCCTTAATAATAGATATTAGAATATAATAACCAATATATTTTCACAAAGTTTTAATATTGTCAATATTTCCAGATATCTATTATGAATTAGGTAACTATTCGGTACATTAATATTATCCGGAATATATACTATTTTGTGGGTCAGTTTCCAGTCTAACCGGATGCAGCTGAGAACCAGTATTTAACAAGGAGCGATTGCCTATCTGGCATCCACAACCCAGTTACTGGGTAATACGACAACCCTTGGTAAGACTGGTTGTCAGACTTTCAGGGTTGTGACGACACGTAACGACTGTCAAAGATCGACTTCTCTTGGTAAGTAAAGAACTTCTTTGGATGGATGACCTTCTTTAAAAGAAGGTCATCCATCCCCGGAATAACCTAAATAGCGTTTTTAGTACTCAATTGAAAACGGATACTTGATTAAGATTACATACTCAGTTAAGTAAGGACTCTCAGTACAGCCGGGACCAACGGCATAACATTCTTCCCCAAGCACGAATGAGTCTTGGTATGTAAAGATGGTCACCCCTCCACGGACTAACCGCGGCAACCGTAGCAAAACCTGCTCGATCGACCCGAGTTATTAATTAGCCCCCTTTTTCTTTAACCCGATGTGCCATTATTATGTGTCACTTACCGTAATGTAAATGGTGATATGTGGAAGTACTTCTCCACACAATTGTAGCCTAGCAACAGGAACAGATGTTTTAGTACTAGCTCTTGAGTTTTTGACGATGCCTTGTCTTCCATTGGATGCGCCTGGTCAGACCTGAAACAAATAGAAAGTTACATAATTATTAAATTTTAACATACTAGTTTCATCCCACTTACGAAATATGCAGAATATGCAGCTGATATAGGCAGAAATGGGCAGAAGAAACCTATATATTTATATCTAGTATGCAGTTCGATATTTTTTTTTTATATTACTTAATAGATCAGTGCTAGAATTAACATCTCTGAAGATTTTTAGTGAGGAAGATCTCCCTCGAGTTGGTTTTCAACTCCGATCAGGTTATTTCTGTCGTACGCCTTCAGAATTCACCAAAAACTGACTTCAAGTAAACAAACACAAGATAACCTACAAATATAAAACGATCTTAATTTGATGTTTTTTCCTCTAAAGCTGTTTTTTACCAGTGGTAGACGCTTCCCTTTTCCAAAGCTCGTTCTAGTTATCGTTTTTGTGATCGACACAAAAGTAAACAAACAAAACAATGACGATTTGTAGACGTTGGCCTGTGCTGCCACCTATGACGAGCTTTCAGTTTTTAACCCCATTGAGCAGTCAGATTCAAAGTAATGCTGAATGTCAGTGCAGCTTAACACGACTTTAATTTTGTGTTTCAGGTTCCACCTTAGACTTAGATGTACAAAATTATCCATAATATTATATGATAAAAACTAATCTATATAAATAAATTAAACAAATATAAAACTGCAGAGAGCGAAGTAAATAGACGTAGTGGTCAAACGAAACGCAACTTCATTATTAAGGAATTAAATAAATACCTTATGTGTAAATCTTACCTTGACAAGAACTGCATAAGCAAGAACACCAGTAAGTTGGTAGTCTCCCGGTCAGCTTCCTCAAGATCCTCCGCTTTGGGCAGAATAGTTGTCAGCGTGTCTTCAGAACGGCCGGATAGGGAGTGGAATCCGTCTGTGTAGTTTGTTTATTATTAAAGTTATGAGTAGTTTTAGGTTGCACTATGGCACATTCAAAAACGTCAGTTTTATTTTTTTTAGTTGATGATCCCTTCCAAGCTTTCCTCCATTTTTCCTAGGTCGATTTAAATTAATCCTTAACTGTCTCAGTTTCTGAAATGTAAAGAACATTTCAGTAACGGAGAAAGTTAATGTCCAGTGAATGACCGAAGTTTATGTTCATCGAGACAAATAGCGTTTTTGATACCATCATCTGCCTAGCCTTTTCCCAACTATGTCTGGGTCGGCTTCCAGTCTAACCAGACGCAGCTAAATACCAGTAGGTATTTTACACGGAGCGACTGCCTATCTGACCTTCGCAACCTAGTTACTGGGTAATACTATACCCCTTGGTAAGACTTGTCAGACTTTCTGGCTTCTGACGACACGTAACGACTATCAAAGATCGACTTCTATTGGTATGTAAGGAAGGTCATCCATCCCCGGAATAACCTAAATAGCGTTTTAATACTCAGTTGAAACGGATACTTGATTAAGATTACATACTCAGTTAAGAAAGGACTCTCAGGTAAAAAAGGATACTCAGTTAATAAAGGATTCTCTGCTGAAGAAGGAATCAAACCCCGTGCGTCAGTAACGTGCCCGGCCACTGACCATGCGAGTTGTTGCCCCTCTGCGCAGTGCCGAGTGGCTGCGGCGCGGCCAGCAACTGGCCCAGCCCGAAGCGAGACGTCTTGCGTTTCAGCAATGGCGCCGAATACTGCCGGGAGTACACTTTCTCGCGTTCTGTGGACACATAATACTCATTTAAAATTTGCACTTTTTGAAAATCGCTAACTGGTTTATACCATTGCATAATGAAAGTAGTTAGCTGTAGTAGTTACCAAAAACATCCCTTTAAACCTCACTTTAAACAAAAATATATTTGCGAGGATACTTTCCGCCCGTGCAAATGATTAAACAAATACAATTCTTCTAATTCTTTTGCATATACTACCCGAGAAACACCAGAATTATCACAACTAATTCGTAAACCAATTAATACACATAATACTCTGTCACCTTATCTTACTCTCCTTATCTTATAAAGGTCAAATCAAATTAACTGGCGTGACAATAAAAGTAACCACTAGCAGCGGGCATCGCCCCTTGATCAGATGTAGTGACTTGAAGATAGAAAAAAAAATTGTAATCTCATCATTATGTGAAGTTTTGCTAGTTAATCAACTAGAAAATGGCTGGATGTCCACCTTGTGGGAGGTCTTCCAACTCTAGATCTTCCGGTGCGCGGTCGCCACTCCAGAAGCTTTCGGCCCATCGGCCATCTTTTCTGCGAGCAATGTGCCCAGATGAATGATACTTGAATGGCAATAATTGAACGTGTTTTACGGCATTAAATTATTGCTCTTGAACGTTCCAATAACTCGCACCGTATAAATTGAGCTTAACTGCTTAAGTTGGATGCGATAAGCCCACGAAGTTCAAGTTTTCTTGCGTTTTTTCCAACTTGCGTGTTGGAAAGTCCGTACCGTCCGTCGAGTCCCTAACAAATAAGTTCATATAATCCATGTTAGCCACTTTTTTTTTATTTACTATAAAACGTTGCCCCGCACTAGGAAAAACAGCCAGATCCGAAGCAACTACTTGTAGGTCATACAAATATTTGTTACGTGCGGAAATTAAACCCGCGACACGCAGCGCAGTAGTCAATCGCGCCATTGAAATGAAATATTGATTTATGTAAGTAGATCTTTTAAGACTTATACACGTCAATATTTTGTACGTCAACATTTTTAAAACTAGATGGCGCCGGCATTTTCTAGCTGACTGTTCCCCGAGAAGAAAAGCCGAAACAAACTTAGAGGTCACGGTCTCTTTTAAAGTCCAAACATTATATTATTAAAATTTTATGTGAGTCTAACAATGCAGGGCAATGTCTGGAAGGGCCTTTTGAAGAAAGAGTCATTGCAGCTTTGAGCTGACCTGTCCCAACCGACGGCATGTATGTATCAGTCACCGTGTAGCTCAACCCTATTTTAGGGAGCTCAACAACCCGTCACAAGACGCCACCAGATCTGCAGGACATGCGTAGGCCTTTTACAAAATACTCAAAACCACCAGACGAGTTATAAAGTCATGTGTTCAATCTAGCCTGCATAGTAGTCACATTCAAAGTTCGTTTTCTATATAAATGTCATCGAAAATAATGTCACGTAGATAAAAATGTCAATAGTATTCTAATACACTTAGCTTATAATAATGGAACCTTTAAATAAATAAATATAATATTTTGTTGCTTGAGGGTACTACATTGGAACAACTTAACAAATCCCAAGCCTTTTTTCATCCAAGTAATCTTCAACTTTATAGAAACCTTTTTGACAGAGTTTCTGTTTAATAAATGATTTAAATTTATTGAAGCTTAGTTCTTTATCATGGCTTGGGAATTTGTTGTTGAATGAATTTCATGAAATGTATATAAAAACTTGACGTCACGTGTGGTCATGTGATAAGAGTCATAGTAAGGAGCCTTTTTGGCGGTAAATTCAAAACGAAAATTTAATTTGATTTAAATCGTTTTTAATTGAGAAAATGGATATCATTCAATCTACTTTTATTTTTCTGTTACATATTTCGTCCCAATCTTCAAATTAGAATAGTTTTTAATAAATTGGAAATTACCGTATTGAGGTATATGAGGTCTTGCGTTAATGATGTTCCAGATTGTATACAATGACAAGAGCATGAGACTCACCATGCCTGGTATCGGGGTGCGGCGGCATGGTGGCGGGCGCGGAGATGGTGCGCTTGTACGGCCACTTGGTGCCGAAGGACGCGCTCAGCGTGTTCACGTTGGTGTCGCGCGCCGACACGCTCAGCGCCTCGTGCGCGCGACGCACTTTGTACAGGAACCATTCCGAACTCGTCTCGCTGCTTACCAGTTCTAAATGGACAAGGACATAGACTTGAATATGTGTAAAAAAGGACGTTATAATATTATTTACGAGGCCGATTTACGTGATTCTTTAGCCGGTAGCAAAACTGAAACAAACAAAAAACTAATAGAAAGGCACCGACTTCAGAACCCAAGACTAATGGTCACATCGTAGTGTTTTTTTTAAGTCCGTTGTTTTTTTAAATGTGAGTAAGGGGCGTCCATTAATTACTTGAGGGAATTTTGGCGATTTTTCGACCCCTACCCCCGGTCTGGTGAGATGTCATGAGATTTGGCCCCCACTCACAATAATCACACGTGAGATATTTCAAAAACGTGTTTTTAGGGTAAAAATAAAAACGTTAATGTGTGCTTATTTGTGTTGGATTTATGCGTTACATTTGACTGGCTTAGCTGACCGATGCACGATGGCGGGTTAACCATCGAGGTGCTACTGTGCTATTTTGTGGCGTTCGCATAACCGCGATAAATATTATTTTATAGGATTTAGCTATATTGGCAGAAAAAAATGTTTTACATCATTTAACCCGGTTTTCTCGTAATGTTACGATGTTTGTTTGCGGGAAAAAAATATTAATTAAATGATATTTGCCGAGACCCCCCTCTTTCCCAAGTGAGATTGGATGAGATTCAACGCGACCCCTGCCCCCCCCCCCCCCCCTAAACGCCTCACGTAATTAATGGACGGACGTCCCCTAAGTTATTTATTAATAGTATTAATACGCAAAGCTGTGAGTGTGTGAGTGCATTTAAGTCATTTATTATTGTGGTAAATTAACTGCACCCTAAAAACTCACCAAATATATATAATGTCTCATAAACAAAAACGAGTTCCTGAAAAAAATACAACATAATACTTAAAATAAAACAAAAATGTACCATACATAAAACACCTAAATAAAAATTGGTCTTTTAATGTATGCCCAACATTGTGACCAAGGACCGAGGACCAATATTGGTGTATGTTTACATCAATATTGGTCCTTTGCAAACTCACCTCTCAAATTAGAGAAATCAATAGTCTTATTAGTGTTAATCTGCGCTTCCAAGAACAGAGCCTCGAATCTGTTGAGGAAAAACTCCCAGGTCAGGATCTTGCGGTCACTCAGTGTGTTGTGGAGCTGGTAGATGGACTGGAGTATCATGGGCCGGTCTACGATGACCAGGTCGAACTGGGTCTCCAGGCAGTACAGGAGTAACTGGGGAACAAATAACCCAAAATGTAGTAACCATAATAAAAAATACCAGCCTAATAGGTAAGATATAGATTTTTTATACATTTCCAATTAATTAATTTCTTAAATCAACAATCACATAAATTCATTCAGTCTTTGATTGCTTAGAGTTTTAATCACGCCCATAATTTGAGAATATCCGTACTAAAAGAGCCTGGATAATAACATGAAAATAGCCATAAAAACTGTTGACTGTGACTAAAAACAAACAAACATGGCAAAAGTACATGAAATAATCGTAAATTCGTGACGAATGTTGGTGAATGATGATGTTGCAGATGATGAATGACACACATAAACAGTTACCAAGCCGACATTGTCCGAATTTACAATAAAAACCCCGGGCAATGTAGGTTCAGTATCAACTTAAGTGCCACCGACGATCTGGAAGCTTAGCGTGACGTTTTCTATTTCTACGAAGAATAGACAGTGCTTTTTCAATACAAAGTGACATTTCGTTTCTTCATTTTTGACATCGCACCGTAGATATCCTTCTACAATCTGTCATTTTGTATTTCGTTTCAAACGATCTTTGTCTAGGTCCTTATAAATGTAGATTATTTCCGAAGAATATTTCTCACCAAACTGTCAAAATCACACTGACAACAAACTTTCTACTCGACGGCCAGAAAGTATAGACGATTATCTACAAAATCATGATTCTTTTAGAACGCATAACTGTGATAATTATCTAGCTATCGTGTGATAGCTATCTTCTCCTATTGTACATTATTTAGTTAATAGTCATGTCTATTCTTCCGTCGACAAATCGGTGCTCGTGCTAAGCCTGCTGATAAAATGATAGAATAAACTAAATGAATAAAATTAAATGATTAAATGAAACGTTGAAACTGAATAATGACATACCTTAACCAATAATGACTACAGTAATTTATTGCGGTTATTTTGTTTGGAATATACAGGAAAAGATTTTATCCAGTGCGCAAACTGTAACCATGAATTCAGCATATCATTCTAGACCCCCAGCGAAGAAATTTTTCGTCGGTTATACAAAAAATAATCAGCTGTTTCATACAAAAGTGAAAAATGTATGGAACAGCTGATTTTTTTTTGTGTTTCTAGAATTATATGCTGAATTCATGGCTACAGTTTGCGCACTGAATAAAAACTTTTCATGTATATTGATACACATACAAAAATACACAAACTTACGCCTTTTTCCCATTATATTGTTACATCATAAAAAGTCAGATATACACAAATTGATGATAGAAACAATGATGTAGGATGATGGTGAAACGACACACAAATCGTCACTTACGTGAAATCTTCCGTCTTTACAATAAAACTACGGAAGATAATCAAGTAGGTGACAACTTAAATGCCATCGACGATCTGTAAATGTTTAAGATTAACAATGCAAACAAAATGAAACAAGATATTTAAAAATTCAAGATATTCCAGGACTCTGAAATAAGTTGCACTTCTATGACTCCGTTACGCTTCTTTTTTGGATTGAATCATCAAATAACTTATCCCGCTCTGGGTAGAGCAGGAGGGCGTGTCAGACTTTTACCGACTAAAACCCACCCGTGTTCCCTCAGTTGCCTGTGTGCCAGGGGCCGCGGTATCTCTTTCTAACAACCCGTAACCCTGGCAGGATGACTCCTTTACGCTTAGTGTTAAAAATGCTGAAAATATGATATGTTTTATTTGGAATGATGAAGTCATTTCTCCAGGTTATTACTTACTGCCTACTATAACAATATAAATGTGAAAGTTTGTATGTTTTTTTTTACTCAATCACGCAAAAATGGCCAAACGGATTGCGATGAAATTTGAGATAGAGATAGTTTAAAACTTGGATTAACATATAGGATGCTTTTTATCCCGGTAATACGTTCCCAAGGGATGATTTCCAACCTACACGCGAGCGAAGCCACTGGCAAAAAACTAGTAATTTATAAAAGACTTACATCAATAGCATTATCATGCACTGTCCCGATGTAGAGGGTAGCTCGTTGGGCCACGTAAACATTGATGTCGTCCATGCTTGAGATCAGGTAACAGAAGGCAGTCGCCAGTGCTGTCTGCAGAGGGAGACTGGTCCTAGTGGGAGAGCCGTCCATGAACCTAGATGAAGGTGAGTTGATTATCTACTGTATGACATAGCATTGCTTTAACTGGTAACTAACTTTTTTCTAACTAACGGACCGACACTTTGACAGTTGAAAAATACGCAAGAAGAAGAGTTAAAATATCCTTGTAGTTTGAGTTGTAGGGAAGGCATGAATGACTCAATACAACTTTTCTATAAGATTTACTCACTAGTACTAACTATGTTATACAGGGTCAAATTCAATTAGCTAGCGAAACTCGCCAGTAATGTTTTTTTTTACTGAATGGGCTTACTCTTGACCTCGATCACGCCTGATGGAAAGCGATTAATGAGGTCTATGATGGAACGAGCGTGCCCCAAAGATGCCTGTTCACTCTTGTTTGCTATCGGTATCAAAACAAATTTAAAAAAATAAATTGGGGTCAATGACCGCTGGTGGGTGTTGTTACTTGAAGTTTGAGTTGAGAAAATCTGTTTTTTTAACCAATCGCGCCTGTAAACTTAACACAAAGAAAATTGATTTTGTAAACTAATATTTCACGTGACTACGCTACAAAACCTACGCTTTTAACTAAAAACTCATCGAATTCGTTTATTTTCATTTAATCATGTTAACATGTCATCCAACATCTGTGGCGATCATACCCATCTTTTTTGCCGAGTTTCGTTAGCTAATCCAATTCGAACCGGTATATTACAGACAATCTTAATACTCCTCAGAAGATTATATATTTGTTACCTTTAAATAAAAACTGTGACAATTTTTATTACACACTAGTGCGGTGCCCGGATTAGATTGGTGTCTGTAAGCAGCACATTCAAGAAATATACGGAAATCCTAGAAAAAGACGATTCAAAGGTTTAAAATAATGATACATCGTATAGTTATGGACACATTTGTGGTATCTTCCTGGTAGCAGGACTTCCGCGAAGCGCTACATGGGAGATTTGTCAAACTTCGAGTGAATGTCTTTGGTATTATGATATTAGCGACTTTAAGGAATATTGTAAAAATCCCAGATGACATGTACTTAATTTTGATATTGATTATAAAGTAACCTAATTTCTTCTTCATATTGGACTTATTATAAACCACAAATCTAAAAAAAATATTTTACTTAGTTAGAATGATATTTAAATATTTGTACACCATAGGTAAGCTGTGGTAAAAAGTATAGAACGTAAAAAAAAATTACATCATACAAATAAAAAAAACAGATTCTGACAGTTAACAGTTTAAGGCATTTCCACTCACCTGATAATAATAGTGACTCGTTCCACCGCAGTGAACCTGACGTGGTAGTCGTGGTGATGGAACTGGTCGCGGATCAGATTGCAGAAGACGTCTGCTCCTCCTGCCAGTGTCACGCAGTGCAGCAGCACAGGCACCGCCACGGAGCAGATGTGCGAGTGAGATGCGTTGCACACGTTCCACAGACTGCCGAGAATTAAGACTTGTCGTAACTACTAACAACAAATCTAAATTCCTGGCTTGATTTGGTAGGGGAGAGCTTATTGCAATAGGGATGCAAGTAATTCAAAACGTTCAATTTTTTACAGGTGGTCACTGGACCCCTTTAAGAGGACAATCTGCCTCCATCGACTCCGGTCCAAAGTTGCCATCACTACCTGCTGAAATTTGCTTGAGGACGTAGCTTATTTTACTTGGTCAAACCATCGTGTTGGCGACCAGGCCTATGCTCTCATTCCAGCGGTATTGCCAACAATGACCAGATTTTCAAGATGTCATGTCGTCAGAGATGTCAGCAACAACTGGTGGAGTCCGCAAGAGCCGATGCCTGCCAGGGGTGCGGGTTGTTCGAAAGAGATACCGTCGCTGCCCTGGCACACAGGCAACTGAGGGAACACGGATGGGTTTTAGTCAGTAAAAGTCTGACACGCCCTCCTGCTTCACCCAGAGCGGGAGAAGATATTTGATGATTTCCCACGCAAAAAAAAAGCTGCTGTCTCACTTTTACGCAATATGTGGCCGAAATAGGTCAAAATACACAATTGTGACATACAGACACAATTGTGCATTTGGCTGTCATGGTATTCGGAGCATTCCCCTCCAGCACCACATTTTGAATGAGTCTCCGACTCGTGCCCTGACCAATCGGGCTTAAGTTTTGCAACTCATACCACGATATTGCCAGATGTTCTGAAAGCGTGCCGTAGCATCTTTAGCCATGACAATATAAATTAACAATTTATAGTCGTTAAAAAACAATTTCATTCTTGTTTTAAAGTGCATTGTGTACTTATTTTGCAGCTTATTATTAATTTTATTTTGCGTGTTTTCGGTGGATGACACCTGATGGAAAACGAAGGATATAAATTTGTTCCAGTATGCGTAGTTCATCATCTGTCTAAGCTATCAGGCATGAAGTCTAACTGGATGCAGCTGGATACCAGCATTTTTTGCCAATGGCACATTTACACGAGCTAAGTACTTGTTTATTTTATTTTTATTTATTTATTTTTATTTTACTTGTTATAAGTAAACAAATCAAATTTCTTTATTGCATTCATGTGTACATTTAGTTGTTTTACAAAATAAGTAAGTTCCAACATGAAACCCGGTTAGGGCATTTTGTGTGTTATTACATGTCTATAGTATAGTCTGTAATTATTAATTGATCTAGCTAGTAGCTTGGATGCATACGTAATCAGGCTATAAAACTCCCGCTGCTGACAGAGACCTCCTCTATGTGAGTGGGAGTGGGCCACTACACGGGCCCAGCGCGGGTTGGTAGACGCGAGGTTCAATTAAATGCCTTTTTGGTCACGATGCTATACAAAGTAAAGAGCCGGTCTGGGTTCGCACCTACAACCTAAGACAATTCTCTAATGGAAAAACTCAATAACACTTACTCGGGGATCAAACCCAGTACTACACGCTAACTTTCCCAAATTGAACAATTAAAAGTCCAAACTCAATCAGACAAGCAGCTGAAATAAATGATTTAGGTTAGGCTTTGTTCTTTCAACTTTCGAATTGATTTTTGAAGTAAGACGTTGAATACGACAGCAAATGTTACTTTAACTTTTGTCTTTAACTTTTACGATGACTTTTGACTTTAACTCTAGACTTTTGATGTAAGAGTTTCAAATTTTAACTTTGGCTTCCTTTAAGTAACAGTTTCAATTACTTGTCAATCAGCAGGTTCTCCTGGCACCAGATGAGGAAGCCGCGATGGTCTGCGAGCGCGTCTGTGCTGAGCACCAACACTTGCAGGCATTGGAGCAAGTGGTACAGCACGTCGGGACGAGATGTGCTCTTTAATTCCTGAAACAAAATATTGTATTTAAATATTTAATATTTTATGCGTAAAAAAGGGTTAAAGAAAACGTTTGGAACACTGTCAAAATATTTACCTAGAACACCATGATCACGATTTTATATTAGTATCACTTTCATGAAAGTGTGGCTTAGCGCCGGACGCTTACGATAGATCAAGGTTTTATCGTAGGTGTATATAAAACGTAGCTGAGCGCGACCTACGCCGTAGTCCCTCGTGAGCTACGCCGTAGACCCGCGTAGCAAAACGTTCAAGTCATACCTGTAAAAGCTGATGAATATACTGCAACTCTTGAGGCAGTTCCTCAATGCAGAAGTGGAATTTCCCAGCAGATGTTGGCCAGAAATTAGTCATATCATCTTCCACAGACTCTGCCATGTTTTCGTGGTCGCCCAGTAGATTCGGAGTTGATACCTGTATGGAGCAATATCATTGAACAACACAAATAAGATTCAAACTCAAACTCAAAGCATTTATTTCAATTAAATCATTTACAGGCACTTTTGAATTGTTAACATGAAAATACGATCGAAAAAGTAATATGTTAAAATAGTCACCACATAGCAACTATTGAGGATGATGATGCCTCACAGTTAGCGCTGTGCTTTTGACGTAGGTAACACTAGAAAACGTTACCTACGTCAGAATATGAGACAAATAGGTGGTCGGTAAACGCCGAAAACTTCGCTGGTCACTATAAATCGCACCGTGAAAATTTAGTCATGTCACCTGGTGCTAGGGAAGAAAGTTGATGGTCAATCTGGCATTACTACTTCAGTTCAATCTGTTTCCTGGTACGATTGGGATAACAGACCACCTGTATAATGCTATAATGACGCGACCCGAAAAGTCTTAATACCCAACGTCAGTCCATAAGGACAGACATTTCCATTTTTTTCCCTTAAATTGTCTTTGCAATATTGACATCTATGGTTTAGATAATGTGTTGTTGTTGACCCCTGACCCTTAACGTCTGACGTAATTTAACAACGGCTCCATAGCATCCAATAGAAAAAAAAAACAAAACTATTTGGCACTCGACAAGTTGACTGTATTGAATTGATGCCAGATTGACAGTCTGATGTCCACCTAAGTACTTACGTCGGCAGTAGCGGTGGCCACATCAGTGTCCGTCAGGGTCACCGTATGCGCAGTCGCGAGGGTGGGAGCATCAGCAGGTGGGAGGGACACCGCCATGTCCAGCTGTTCCGTGATCGTCTCCACAGTAGCCGTCATTATCTGCATCACCACGCCACCACAGTTCAAAGATGAGTGTTCAAAGTCTTTGGTAGAAGAATTCAAAGCACTTCGGGACTAAAGCTGGTTTCGGTTATTGGTCAGTGAGTTCTACTGCTATTTTACAGCGTGATTTTCTACTTCTAAATACTTTATATTTTTACTTCTAAACTTTATTTTTGTAAGTACTTAGAGCTTTTGTGTATTTCAGGTTGCTCTATAATTATAACAGTTATATTGTACATATTTTGCTAAATTATATTCAACAATATGGGGTATAGTCTTACCTGTACATTTAGGATGCAACCTCTATCTTTGGTGCATACACGTTTTTGCCTTTTTACCATTAGACTTAATATTCGGATTTTTTTTCCAGCTATCATCTACAGCTTCATTTAAAATTCATATACCAATACTGTATTTAAAATCAATTATTATAATTTTGACTTTCTGAATTTCCTGCAAAATTTTAATAATTAATTTTGTTAAAGATTTTTAACCAAGTGTTAATCGTGATAATGGTAAGACATAATTATCTCGACCTTTACTACGACAACATCAAACTATTGACTCCACTGTGACATACATAGGATACTAAGCTATTTATTTATTTTTCTAACACTACTTCAGCTATTTATATTATGTAAACACAGTGAAGTCCTAAATAAAGGCCGATTTTATATAAAATTTTTCATTATATTGATTTCAGTTTTTTTTGCGAAGATACTTTTATTAAAACTGGGGCTTGTGGCTAAGTAAAACAAAAGTCGCTCGAACCGGTAAAGCTGCGGTTTGTCCGTGGATGGGTGACCATCTCTACATACCAAGACCCCTCCGTGACTCCGTCCCAGCTGTCATTCGTGAATCTTTGACATTCGTTGCGGGTCATCAGTAGCCCGAAAGTCTGGCAATCTGTCTTACCAAAGGTAAAGTATTACCCAGTAACTGGGTTGTGGAGGTCACATAGGCAGTCGCTCTATGTATCTGCTTCATCCGGTTAGACTGGAAGCCGACAAGCCGAAAGCCGAAAGGCTAGGCAGAAAAGTTTTACTAAAACTAAATTCTCAAAGATATCAATCACATATTATTATGATTTATGAAAAATAGGAGTTATTCTCACAACCCATTGTTGATCTAAGTATAAAATCGGCCTGTATCTAACACCAATAAAACAAATCACGTCCACATATGAAAAAGCACAAGAGTTAGGTAAGACAGACGCTTTGCTTCGGAGATGTCTGACAAAGTACAAATATACTTACATTATATATTTACTTCCACAATCAATAAACTCGTATCTTCTGCTCAAACATCTTTAGTAAACGGTTAAGTCATATTTATATTTGCTGACTCACCCAATCTTGTGTTTTGGTTGTATTGATTAATCTTGCCTTTGACGCCAAACTGACGGCCCAATAAAATTAAAATACTCGTAAAAACTTGAGTAACTGAATATATTGCTAATTATGTGAATGCAAGAAACCACTGTCAATAACAGTGCACACATACACACCCAAGTCATCGAAATAGAATGGATATTTGGCAACTGGAACTGGACTTTTAAAATAACGGGTTTCGGAGTCGTGAATTGTATTTTGATAAAAATGTACCACAGTAAAAGTACCTGCTAGAAGTACCAATGTAAGACACCTCCTAACAAAGCTAAAATAACATCCATAGTGACATACTTGAGTGTCGCCCGAAGATTTAGTGATCGTGGCATCCGAACCCACGTCACTTATGAGAGACAGTTGCATGAAATGAACAAACTATACCACTACGTTACGATATATTTACTAAGACATAGATCCGTCTGGCTGGCGGCTGTGGTCGTTGTGGGCCGGAAGTGTTAAGGTTACATGATGGAAAGTTATTGTGGAGTATATGTTAAAACAAAGAGGAGAAATTGTAATGCTTTTGTGGCGCCATCTACATCGCCACACGCAAACTACTCAGAACAGTGACGTCACGCAAAATCCTGCATCGCGCACGCAGAGTTTGCATGACGTCAGTGTGATGTGTAGTTCGCATGTGTCGATTTACATGTTGCCACACTTCAGTATGGATGGAATCTCCTTGTAAGCTCTCTCAATTAAATGTAGATCTTGTATATAGATGGCTTTGGAGTATTTTTAGAGTAATTCATAAAGAACAGTTTCGTATAGGGGGGGAGGGGGCCGGGGTGAGTTAAATATGACTTGGACGTCATTAAATGAAAAAGTCTACATGTTACAAACAGTCTATGTGACAATGTAAAAAATATTTACACTGGTTAAATTTCATAAAATGAATTATCTAACTAAAAAAAATAATAGGCTAACTTTACTTAAATCATTAAAAAACTAAAATGTGGCGTGTCGAAAAATTCCTGCGCCTCGCTATCCACTGGTTATGTATTCAAGAGACTGGGGCCATTGCCACATTTTATGGTAATGCCATGATGAAAGTCAGCCCTTGGGTCACGGAGAGTGTCAACCAACAGTTTGGAAATTAAGTAAACTATGAGTACTCGGATTTTATGGGCTGAGAGTTTCAACCTTAAAAGGTTGAAAATATAAGTATACACAGTTGATAGTTTCAATCTTAGTGATGTAATAATTCACTGCGAATAGATGTGAAAAGCGGTAAATTCGATGTCGTAATCGTAGGTGATCAATTGATGCAAGAGACTATGTCACCAATGGCGTTTTTAGGAGACTCTACCCGTAAGATTCATCTTAAACTTTAGATATGTACGAAAATATTTTGTAAAACTCACAATAACTAACCATCATACTAAATTAGCTCATGCATATTTTTATTGTACAAGTAAGAAACAGAGAAGCGATATTTTTTTAGACTAATTTTTTTTAAACTCTAATATTTTAACAGCAATATTTATACCACACAAATAACACCAAATAATATTTTTACATCAGCTTGTTGTACCAACAATGCCCACAGCCGCCACGCGCCACAGTGTCGACAGAGTATACCCAGCGCTACGTACATGCGGCATGTGCACCAGCACGCCGCCCACGCTGGCCCCGCGCTCGGGCCGCGGGGCCAGCGCCAGCAGGCCCTCGCCCGCGCGCCGCTCCTCCTCGCTCGCCTTCTTGGCGCACGGCGAGCCCCACGGGGACGCCGCGGGGGGCTGGCGACGGGTTGGAACGATTTATAATTCTATTTTATACCAATGTATGCCTACCATTTTTGGCAAATGATGATGATAATTTTACCATTTTTATTTTCACTAAACACTTCATAAGGTTGACTAAAATAACAACAATCAATCAAACCTTGACATATTGCACACATTGTATAATAGCCTTGTAGAAACTGGGCATAAGTGACTGAAAATCTGACAAACTAACAGACTCACACCAACTAACAGATTTACAGACAGAAGTTGCTATGGCGTTCCTTTCTCGAAAAGGAACCCTGAATCCCAGCAGTGGAAACACTTTAGGATGGTTATATATTGGTATGGTACCTCCGGCATAGGCTTGGGCTTGTCGGGCACGAGCGCGCGCACCAACAGCACGGCTAGCTGGTGCCACAGCGCCGCAGCCTCGCAGTACGAACACGCTCCCTCGGCCAGGCACACCGCTACAAAATATTCAGTTCTCAATTTACTATCATTGCTAATTAATAAGTAATGATACTAAACTGAGAATAACTGCAACCATGAAATTTATAACAGCAACATGTTTCACAAGTTCAATAAAGATGACATCTTTGATACATTGTATCGATGAATTATTATCAAACTTTACTGCCTAGTTGCGCCCGCGCATCATATATTTTTACAATACAGACTGACAGGAACATTGACGCGCAAACTGAAACCATGAATTCAGCACATGATTCTATACCCCTAGCGTAGAAATATGCCGAAGGTTATCACAAAAAAAATGGTTTTATAGAAAACTGTATAATACCTATGCGGTCAAAATGTATGAAGCAGCTATATTTTTTTTATAACGACTGCGTTCCTGGCATTCTGTGTAATAATACAATTTGTTACAGTTTTTAAATCTTAGTTAAGGTAATTACACAGAATAGTCCTTCATATCTGAATTAGTTTAAAGTATCCCAAATAGCACTATTTTAAACTAATAGCTAATAGTAATTATGATGCCATAGGTGCAAAGACCTTGCACAGATCCCAAAAATATCGTATCAAACAAAATGGACAGTATTACTCACCATGCTCGATAGTGTTTGTCTGATTGGACTTCAGCATGAGACGCAGCAGCTTAGTAGCCTCGCTGCTGACATTCTGACTGTTGATACGACGCTGTTGGAGCTCCATCTGGTGATACAACAGGTTATAAAATGAGAATAGATAACTCCTAATTGATAGTGATAAAAGATTTTATTTCTGTAAATATAACTGACGATGAAATAATTTAGTCAAAATAAAGCACCGTCTAGGTTCGAGCCTGCTCTCAAAGTGGTGAAAGAAAACATCGTTAGCCATGTCCTAGAATCAAAAATTCGAAGACATGTGACATCTACCAACCCGCACTGGGCCCGCGTGGTGGATTACGGCCCACTCCCTCTCACCGAGAGGAGGCCTGTGTCCCAGCAGTGGGGAAATTATGGGCTGATTATGATGAAATATAAGTAGGTTCTAAATTCTTCTACACGTCAATGATATTTTTAAAACTAGATGAGGTCGGCGTTTACTATCTGAGGCACAGTCTCTTTTAAAGTCCAGACATAATCTTGGTCAAATCACGTGAAGACCATGGCTGACGTCAAGGCTGGTGATTCCTCATCATCAGCTGCCTAGCCTTTTCTTAATTATTTTGGGATCGGCTTCCAGTCTAACCGGAGCAGCGTTTGCAGACATTTTTTATTATTACTTTACATGGAGCAACTGCCTATCCAACCTCCGCAACCCAGTTACTGGGTAACACGATATCCCTTGGCAAGACTGGTTGTCAGATTTTATAGTATGTAAATAACCCCAGTCTCGTAATAAAAATCCCTCCACAGGAAAAAAATGTGTGAACTTCAAATTAAACGTGACAAAATGCAAAAAATAATAGTATATGTAACTAACTTGTTTAAGCAGTATATCCAGCATGAGGATGCAGCACGTGAGGTTCTGTGGCTTCATCTGATCGTCCTTGTCTTTTTTATCTTGGTCGTTGTTTGGCGATTCCTTAGCTTCCTTGGGTTTTGTACCATCTGTGGCGGGAACAGAACTTAATTGTTATTTTTTAATACGAGAAAAAAAAGAGAAAAATTAGGTGGAAGTGCAGTTGACATCAACGATCAAGTACCTTTTGTAGTGGAGAAAAGGTAAGTTTTTTTTTTTAAGAATTAATAAATATTTAAAACTTTAATTAGTCATACATGGGGCCGTATTTTGTTGAGTTAGAGCCATCACATTTTTACTATGTCAGATAGATGGAACTATACAGGACGAACAACACCATCCCTTGTTCACAAAGGAGCACTGATAGCTTTAGCACTTCATAGTACGGGCTAATTATACAATTTTCTCTTTATTAATAAACATTGCTTAAAGGTAGATAATAGATCCAGTTGTGTTAATTCAATTTGGCATATTCTATGTCGTTTCTTACTGAGGGGCAAACAATTTTGACAGTTTAACATAAAATAAATAATTACCTAAAGTAGGTGGTTTAAATATCTTCTCCGGCAGATTAACGACGCAGTGGCTGAACAGGTCGAATAGCTGCGACAGCGGGATGCGCACGTCCAGCATGGAGATCGTCTTAAAAGAAGCATAATGTTGAATCACTAACCCATACCTGGTAGTAATTCCAACATAATGTTCCCTAGAGGTAACTTTATAAATACATATTTTTTTTTGGGTGGGAAATCATCAAATAACTTCTCCCGCTCTGGGCGGAGCGGGAGGGCGTGTCAGACTTTTACTGACTAAAACCCACCCGTGTTCCCTCAGTTGCCTGTGTGCCAGAGGCCGCGGTATCTCTTTCGAACAACCCGCACCCCTGGCAGGCATCGGCCCTTGCGGACCCCCCATTTGGTGCTGATATCTCTTTGAGGCGCGCGTGGAACACAACGCGCCGTCGACCCGGGCTTGGTCCTTACCGGACAGCGAGCTACCCATTACTCGCCGTCCGCAAGCCCGCGCCTACGGTGGCCGGGAATCAGCCTGGGATTCCCGACGCCAGTTACGTGGTGAATTCGGTAGTTATAGTCCATACATACATAAACTAACGCCTTCTTCCCATGGGGGTAAGCGGAAACTACAGATCGCCTGCTACGATCCTTACATACTCCTTTTGCCTCGTTTACGTTCATACTTCTGTTCATACACGCACGCCAGTCGTGAGTACTTCGCACGTGACCTTACTGAAGAACTTCACGAATAAATTCACTATACAGGAAAAGTAAAAACTTTTCCTGTAAAAAAAGTTTTTATTCAGTGCGCAAACATTAACCATGACTTCAGCATATCATTCTAGACCGCCCAGCACAGAAATTTGTCGTCGGTTATACAAAAAAAAACAGCTGTTCCATACATTTTGACCGCGTAGGTATTGCACTTTTCTATGAAACAGCAGATTTTTTTTGTATAGGCGACGGCAAATTTCTACGCTGGGGGGTCTAGAATGGTATGCTGAATTCCTGGTTAAAGTTTGCCCACTGAATAAAAACTTTTCCTGTATATCCTCCTAGGGCGACCCCTCGCGGCGTTACCACTCACATCGGCCTTGTAAATACCTTTTATTAGCCGCCCTTCATTGATCCTCTCAACATGACCAAACCATCTAAGCATACTCTTTTCGATTTTTGACCTTACTTCTTTTAAACCACACCGTTGCCTCATCACAACATTCCTCAGCATATCATTCACAGTCACACCACACAAGCTTCGCAAGGAACGCTTTTCCACAACATTTATTGTACTTCTTTAACTTAGGGATTAATAGACATAATAATCAAACAAGTAATAACTAAGCGTCGTGATTATGTAAAATATTACTTCTTAGATGGCACGTTTAGGAGATGAAAAACACCATTAAAAGAAAACAAAGGTAAGCCTTACGTCCTTGACTATGATTTGGTGTTATGCTGACTGTCGTCCCAAAATGCAACACACTGGCTACAAAGCAAAACAGACAGACTTTCTTTTGCTTTTCTGAGTATTTTTTTTTGTGAAAAAAGTAAAAACATCTTTGTAAATACCTGAAACCATTCCAGCACAGGCAACACAGTATCAGGAGTAGGTGTGGTGGTGACCTTGAGGACTGCAAACTTGTAAAGGTTCTTCTCATCAACGCCCACCATCGCATATTCTGGCTCCAAGATCTTGCCCAGAGGAACCTTAAGCTCCATCAGTTCCTGAAGTTGTAGGGATATGTGTGATAAGATTTGTATGTATTAAAGCAATTAAAACATCTATTTAAGCAAGGTATGGTCAACAACGAAGTTTGATTACCAGAAACAAGTACCTAAATTCACAACTATGGGAGGTGTACGATGAGAAAGAAAAGCAGCTTAGCCAAAATAAAGTAATAGTTCTTTAACATAGCATTTAAATCAACATGGAATTATTCCTAACTTGCACTGCTTTTTAGTCATTCAAGTAACAGTGACGAATATGCTACATTTAATCCTATTATTCCCCATTCCAAAGCGTAGTACGTTCCTATCGAGATGAACCGACAACAAACTCCATGGATACTGTTTTAAATCAAAGGTTGTCTAATACCCGGATTTTGTAGTTCGACTAAACTCGTCATCGATCGGTAACAGGCAGAATTTCAAGTATATTTGATGTCTTACCTTTTCAGGAACATCAGTGCAGATAGCTTCCATCCAGGCTGGCATGATGTAGTCCCAAATAGACTGCGTGATGATGCCGTAGGGGATCAAGCAGTACAGTCTGTAAATAAAAGGAGGGGTCACCATAAGCCCTCCTTGGCAAAATCGCCCGTACGAACTTGGGCTAAAACAGAATACAGATTGAAATAGACAACACTAGTTCATTAATACTCTTAACCTCTTGTAGAGTACTTTTCTCAGGAATAGACTTCCATAAAGCAAAGGAATAGTCTCACTGCACCTGATGATAACACAAGTCACACCGCGACCACTCGTGATGCGGAGAGGTGACACTGCTCGCGACACGCGTGGCCGCGGCGGGACTCGAGACGGCGTGGCGGTACTGGAGACGGCACGAGATGACTCGAAGACGGCGCGTGATGACTGAAGACTGAGCACTACGGGATCCAGATTACTACAAGTAGGCATTCGATTTTTGAGAAATCATCTTTAGTTTAGTTCTTATTTTCGTATTTATCAGACATATTTTGCCTTCTATAATATTCATTAAAATAGCAGCTTCCCGTCAAGAACTGAGTTTTTTTTTTCTAATTTTCAATGTATGGGAAAAGTACCTTCATGGTCGTTTTTATCGAAAGTATTTCCAACCCCAAATCTGGAACCTAATAGGTATTATCACTTGGCCTACCACCAACACAGAGGTCCCAATATGATGTCCGGGTCTAACCCGTAAAATAAAAACAAGAGAAGTTTAAAAAACCCAAATAAAACCACCGGTCCTAGAGACTTGAAATTTTGCACAGACAACCGATACAGTGTTAACATCCACTGAGATACCTACGCACAACGGACCGAATGGGAGTCTACGTGCGGAAAAGGAAGTCCCATCATCATCATCCACTGAGATAATGTTGTTGGATGTTCCACCCCTAAGGTAGTAAAATAGGGAATGAAAGTACAAACTTTCATTCAAATGAAGGACTTTCCATACACATCTTCACCCCCCATTTTACCCCTACGGGACATGAAGCTTCAAAAATGCTGAGACAAGTATAAGTTAATATTAAATCGTCAGCCCTAAAATTTAAAAAAATTGAAGATCCTAACTACGTAACCGACGAACATTCAAACAAATAAATGTTCGTCGGTTATATATATACCTCACTGTGGCTCCACAATGCTGGAGATCTCAATACATTTAAAAGAGGTCCGTTAGGCCCTAGGCTGTCTTGTCGAGAATAAAGCCAGCGGACCTGACGGAATACCCGCAAGAGTCCTGAATAGCTGTGCTCCAGAGTTGTCTCCTATCTTGACACGCTTGTATCGCCTCTCTCTTAAAACCGGAGTGGTGCCGGAGTCCTGGAAGTTTGATAATGTACAACCAGTGCCCTAAAAGGGTAACCGTGCTGATCCTGTCAACTATAGACCAATCACCATGACCTCCATACTGTGTAAAGCAATGGAAAGGGTACTGAACCATAAGCTGCTAGCATGCCTAGAAGACAATGATCTCCTCAGTGATCACCAGTATGGATTCCACCGTGGTCGGTCAACTGGGGACCTTATTGTGTATGTTACGCATTGTTGGGGCGAGGCCATTAAGAAACACGGCGAAGCCTTTGTTGTGTCGCTTGATATCTCAAAGGCCTTTGACAGGGTCTGGCATGCTAGTTTGTTGGGTAAGCTTCCTGTATTCGGCATCCCTGCTGACTTTTGCAACTGGATTTCCGACTTCCTGAGTGATAGATCTATCAGAGTGGTCATAGATGGCTGCTCATCGGATCTTAAGGCTATTGATACCGGTGTTCCTCAGGGGTCTGTTCTTTCTGCGACTTTATTTCTGCTGCATATCAACGACCTGCTACAGCTTGGTGCTATCGGGTACGCAGATGACAGCACAGATTCAGATATATACCTGTCCAGTGCAGGAACCAGTAAAGATGAAACAACTGCTTTTAGACAGGCCATGGTGGAGCGATTGAATTTAACCTTAAATCTTGTTTCCCAGTGGGGTGACGATAATCTGGTCAAATTCAATGCTCAAAAAACGCAGGCGTGTCTTTTTACTGCCAAAAGGAGCCAGTTCCAGTTATGCCCAACTTTCCGAGGTGCATCTGTACCAGTTACTGACCGCCTAACGCTTTTGGGCATGGAGTTGACGTCTCATCTCAACTTTGGCTCAACCATCGAGTCAAAAGTTCAGACTGCAACCAAGAAGCTGGGCATACTAAATAAGGTGAGGCGATACTTCACATTTGGACAGCTTTTGAGCCTGGATAAAGCTCAAGTGCGTTCTTGTATGGAGTATTGCAGCCACTTATGGGACGGCTCAGCAAAATACCAGCTTGCTGCCCTTGACACCGTGGAACGCAGAGCAAAAAGGCTCATAGGTGACGAAACGTCGGTGGCTAAGCTTTACAGCTTGGCTCATCGGCGTAATATTGCTTGCCTGTCAGTCTTCTACAGATTGTACTTCCGAGAGTGTGCGCAGGAGCTCCACGACCTGATCCCACCATCGCCCTTTTACTACCGGACTACCAGACGCACTGCAGGGTGCCATCCGCACTTGGTTGATATCCCGACCAATCGTACTCAGCGCTACTCCTCCACATTTATTATACGCACAGCCAAAGTGTGGAACTCTCTGCCTGCGTCTGTGTTCCCTTCCACATTTAACCCGTCCACCTTCAAAACAAGAGTGAACAGGCATTTTCTGGGCACGCTCGATCCACCATAGACTTCGTCAATCGCGTTTCATCAGGCGTGATCGAGGTAAAGAGCAGGCCCATTTAGTAATAAAAAATACAATAAAAATTCAAGTGTCTAAGCCCAGCAGGTCTTTTTTGTGCTATTTTAAGTTCAATTTCTTTTGTACGGATTGGTCCGGGGAAATCATATTGGGATGAAAGCGTTGGTGGTAGTCACAATAACAATACTTATTAGGTTTAAGTTCTAAAGTTCTGAACAGTTTTGAGAAAACCGACCATGCAGGTTCGTTTCTCATACAATGAAAATGAGAAAAAAAAACTCAGTTCTCTTCGGGACTCTGCTGTTTTTAATGGATATTATGGAAAGTAAAAAAATATCTGATAAACACATAAATAAAGAAACGAAACTGAAATGGATTGTTCAAAAATCAAATGTCTACCTGTAGTGATCTGGGCCCCGTCGTGCTACAAATTTTATAAATATTCTGGAAGGTTGCAAGTATCATCATCATCATCTACCTAGCCTTTTCCTATCTACGTTGGGGTCAGCTTCCAGTCTAACCGGATGCAGCAGACTACCAGTATTTTACAGGAGCGACTGCCTATCTGACCTCCACAACCCAGTAACTGGGTAATACGATACCCCTTGGTAAGACTAGTTGTCAGACTTTCGGGCTTTTGACGACCCGTAACGACTGTCAAAGATCCACAAATGACAGCCGGGAACAACGGCTTAACGTGCTTTTCGAGGCACGGAGGGGTCTTGGTATATAAAGATGGTCACCCATCCACGAACCAACCGCGGCAAGCGTAGCTTAACCTGATCAATCGACCCGTGCGGCTAATATTACTTAGCTTCTGTAAAAAACTAGCCAAGTCTCGATGGAGATGCTTGTTTATCCCTAAAAAGTAATGAAATCTAGACAAAGTCGTGCCAAGTCAAAGGTTCCTTACTGCGATTTCTTTATTATTATAGTTAATGTTGTGTGACTTGGCCGTTGAAGGGTACACAAGGGTACAAAACCAGGTGCTCCATGACACCATTGCACCAATCTGTCGCCAGAACCGCTACCCATTTGACGACTTGTATAGTTCTATACTAGACATATTTTAAATGACCGGCCACACGTTCAAGTAAAACCGTGCAAGCCAAGTTTGCGCAGTTCAAATCTTCAGTAAGTCAACGAATGCGTAAGCCACGCTTTCGGGACTGCGCAAGTTACCGTCTTGCCGTCCACACGCACGCGCTTACATGCGAAAACTGGTTTGTGCACGCATGCTCGATAATACTTCATGCTCATAAATACTTTTCGATTTTTTTTAGGATAAATGGGCTTTTAATTCGAAAGTTGCAGTACTTTTAGTATGCGCTTAAGGGATAAAAAATAGCTGCCATACAGGGGTTGGGCTCCGACCCCACATTAAGAAACATTTTATTGATGGAAATTTTATTGGTAAACAAAAGTTTAGCCTGAAACCGGACAAAACTTATAATTCACTTAGTAATACTTAAACGTTGACAACAAAAAAACGTTAAACGTTGATAACATATCTCCACAAATCCACAACAAAAGATAAATTCACAATATGAAAAACAAGTGCCAGGCTAATGGGGAAATTATCGATACAAAAATTGGTGACACACAAAAAGCAATAACATAAAACTAACAGTATTAAAACCCGAAAATATCTCTGAAAAAAAATTATGACACATTTAACGAATACCTACTATATTCAATTGACAAATAATAATTAATTTACGTACAATATTGACGCTAAAGATATAACTGCGAACATTACTCACAATAACACAATATTTCAAAATATTACTGATATTTTAGAAGCATACAATAGTTGTAGTTCACTACTAATCGAAAAAGAAAATCTAGGATAAACCAGGAATTGTCCGTGTCGAATTATATAAAAAAGAGGGCTGGCTTATTTTTAGATCAAAGGATCAGCAATGCCATCCAACGTGGCAATGCTGCCAGCCTTTTGGGCACTTTTCCCACTGACAGCGATGCGGAAGAATTCGTTGATGCCCAGTGAGCTCTTCCCTTTTGTAGGTACATACTATATTTATTTTAGTGTTAGTTTGTATATTCTTTAAAATGTTTAAAAAAAACAACCTCATCCTGTCAAACAAAAGGAATTCGTAAAACGAGCAATTGACTCTTTGTACTTAGCTACCGTCGATAATGTGACATGTCACATAAATTGACCTCAAGACCTCACACACCCAATTAGAGTATTGAGTTAAAAGCATACAATGACCAAAACTTATTTTTAAAGCTAACTGCTATTATTAAGAAAATCGTGTTGACCCTAGCATTGCTTTATGCATTTAAATTTGAGCCTTATTGCCTTGAAATAAGCTTGAGTTTTTTTGGCTGAATCTCTTTTTAATACCCATATTAAAAGTTACTGAAATCGATTCAGTAGTCAATTCTGAACAAACTACTTTCAGGACTTGCGTTTTTCTGTTACACCTTGTATATTTATTTATTTATTTATTTTTAGTTTAAATAGAACGGCCGAAGCTAATTACACCATTTAAACATATATAACAATAACATTACAAGCTGTTTAACACAGTCATGCATTCTTCTCACAAAAATTCAAAAATTCTGACAGCATCATCTTCCATTCATCCGCAAACATATCAAGATTTGCGTATTTGCGTATATCATATATGCGTGTGACGTCAGGTTTTTAAGTGTAGTTCGCATGTGGCGCTGTAGATGCCGCCACAACATTATGGGTTGACGACCCGCGCGGCTTGTGAGAAAACAGTTTTAACCGACTTCAAAAAGGAGAGGGTTGTCAATACGTCAGTAATAGTATTTTTTGTATGTATGTTCCGCGATATCTCTGGCAATTGTGGGTCGATCAGATTTAGGGGGCCTACTGTCTAGTTCCGTCAACGAAGATACGGACCCGTCCGAAAGTAGAAACTTCTTAGTGAATACTACAGCCAATTAACTAACTTTTTTGGACTGGCAAAAACATATCGCGAGTAGGGACAGCTGTCAAATAGTGCTGTCATTCATTCTTAGTTCGAGCTCCAAACTAATCTTCTGTCCATTAGTGATACGGAGTTGGAAACGCCCGTTACTTCGACCAAAATGGCGGATTTCGTGCTTAGGGAGTAGGCCCGTGGGGTGGTCCCATTAGCTTCAATAATACGTTTTCAATCCAACTTGTGTATCGTGATGATGTTCTAATACTTCCTGTCACGTAAGGAGACCACAACTAAAAAGTGAAAAATAAAAAAACATTTTTGCAAAAATGACGTCGACGAAAATTTTTTTTTCATTTTGTACGATTTTTTGGAAGCCGGCTGTCTTTTTTGAATTTTTTTTATAGTATACAAATGTTTTAATTACCTGTTGAGTCCATCCTTCAAGTGGTGCGTCTTGGAGGCCAGGTTGTCCCAGTGGCCCGCCTGCCTGGTGTAGTGTGGCGGGTGAGGCAGTAGACAAGCTACCAGCACAGAGCGGTGTGTCTCTGCTATGTTACGGAGCCAGCCGCACACGTGCTCGCATTTCAATTTCTCTACTGTGTTTGCTGTTTCACCTGTAATTCGTGTTTAATAGAAAGGTTTAAAAAAATGGACCTTTCTTTTGACCTCTCCTACAAATTAATCCTATAAATCCTACTAATATTATAAATGTGAAAGTTTGTAGGTTTGGATTTTTGTATTTCGCTTAACGTTCCCGCTGCTCTCGGTGTGTGGGAGTGGGCAGTAATCCACCACGCGGGCCCAGTGCGGGTTGGTAGATGTCGCATGTCTTCGATATCTTGGTTCTATCGTAAAAGCTTTGATTGAGGAGATTAGTCATCTCATTACATTACAGTTGGAGAATTTATCGTGACGTATAACGATGTATGGGAAAAAAACATTTTCTTTTCTTATTTTTCCCATATCCATAAATAATACCCTAGTCAGAATAATAAACAATACCCTAGAATTGTTAATCTAACTCACCTGTATAAGAGAATGACGTGACATGGAACCAATGGAACAGCACGGACAGCAGCCGTCCCAGGATCTCGTCAGGAGTGTCAGGGTTTGGAGTACACAAGCCCACCATCAGCCATACTCCATATCTAGGAAATATATTTGGATTTCAATAAAATTGTCAGGTGCAGTACTATAAAAATCAAAGAAACAGGAAAATACAATTCCGAAAGGGTAAATGAAAAAACCTCACAATTGTTATAATTTATAGAGGCATAATAATGAACAGGGTGTTGAGTTCACTCAACCTCCATCGGAAAGAGAAGATTTTCCGACCAGTTTTTTTCACTTTTTTTTTGTGTCTGGTTGGCTACTGGCCGACGATTGATGTAAGGACGTTGTTTACGATTGAAATTAATAAATGTATTTGAATTTGACTAGGTATAACAGAATAAACGCGAGTCCTGAAAGTAGTTTGTTCATAATTGGCTACTGAAACGATTTTAATGATTTTTAATATAGGTATTTTTTTTTTCAAATATTAAGTATTTCGCCATACCTACCGCCGATTGAGCCAAAAAAATCAACCTTATTTCAAGGCAATAAGACTCCACTTTAACTGTGTAAAGTAATGCTGGGGTGAACACTATTTTCTTAATAATAAAAGTTAGCTTTAAAAAAAACAGGTTTGGTCATTGTATTATGCTTTTAACTCGATCCTCTAATTGGGGTATATGAGGTCTTGCGTTAATTATGTTACACGTTGTATATGCTAGTTGCACGGTAAATTCTGCTTGCGTGATGCAGGATTTTGCATGACGTCCATATGATGGCGAATGACCACACAGACGCGACAGCCCGTGTCTTTTGTTTTAATTATTAGGAACAACAAGTCACCCAATTTTCCGCACCAGTTTGAACAACAAAGCCTTACCTCCCAAGCAGCTGGCGATCTTCAACTGAGATGGGGTCAGGCAAGTCTACACTCAGCGGAGGCTTCAGCTGCTCAGTGGAACTGTCAGGATCCTCCATGTTGATGGGCTTGGCTTCTTTTAGGAGGCTGTAAATTATTACACAAATTCATACGTGTTCCTGTCAACTTATTCGGTCCATTAGATTCGGAGCAAATTGGCTGCGACAGACACACGAGTGATCCCAAAAGGGTTCTGTTTTTTTTTACACGCTTTATATTAGCTTCACTTGTATGTCAGTATGTCAGTATGTAACTCTCCGTGGGTAATTTTTGTTATTAGCTTCACTTGTATGTTTGTTTGTTTGTTTGTATGTAACCGACTCCTTAGAGCGCGATTTTGACCCACCCTAAACAGTCAGATTTCATTGAAACTTTGTAAACTTATCGAGGACCGATGACAATTCAATAATTTAATAAAAAAGGAAAAAAAAATATAAAAAACACGTTTTTGTAGTTAGCAGAACTAAAAAATTGAAAATAAATAATAGTTTAAAAAACTAAAAACACGCTTTAAAAACCAAACTAAAAAGAAGAAAATAATTTAATTCAATTAAAAAGCGTGGGGTGCTTGACATTAATTGATAATAAAAATACTTCAAAAAGCACCCCACGCTTTTTAATTGAATTATTTTCTTCTTTTTAGTTTGGTTTTTAAAGCGTATTTTTAGTTTTTTAAACTATTATTTATTTTCATTCGGACGTACCAGAACACTGAAAATTTAAATTGACCGATTTTTTTTTTCATTATTTCCACTCCGTTTCACTGTATCTGAAGCCGAAATCTGGACAGAAAGTGGGTCACATTTAATTTCAAAAATGTTTTATTCATTCAAACATAAGTTTTATGGTGGTACCCAGATTACATTCAAATTGTATGATAAAATTGGTTATTTTTTTAATGAAAATATGTTATTTTTTTGTGTAAACAGCAGGTACAAAAACATAATTGTATTTTAATAATTTTTTCATGAAAAAGAGCGAATGGCTACGAAGGCAGTTACTGCGTATCGTGTTTAAATACCGAATTCCCCATACAGACCCAGTTAAAAAAAAATACTCTGTATACTAATATAACTTAATTACCTGATGATGGCCTCAACAAGGTTGGTCTGCATGTCGCTGTCCATCTGCCAGGCGAGCGGCAGGCGTGTGTGTACTACGTGGTCACCACCTCGTCTGCTGTTGTGACGGTTGCCGTGACATTGCTGGCAGTACCTGACAAGAACAATAAATATAACAATAAGGCTAAACATTTTCCGAGTTTATCTTGGACATGGCCGACACCGGTGAAGGAAAATATCGTGAAGAAACCTAAACTTATAGTTAATATAATTCTGAAATCGCCAACTCGTCTTGAAGAAGCATGGTGTGTTCTCTCGTCTAGGTATTGAAAAGGCCTTTGTTCTCTTGTGCTACAATAATACGTTGTATGAATTAAGGCTCAACAAAAATACGCGGCCGTAAATCAAATGTTAATCACCCTTCCAAAAACTGGGTGACCATCTTTTACAAAAAGCAGTGTATCAAAGATGTTTTCAAAGAATGATTAGTAGAAAAGATTGTTTTTACACGCTTTATATTAGCTTCACTTGTATGTTTGTTTGTTTGTATGTAACCGACTCCTTTGAGCGCGATGTTGACCCACTTTAAACGATCAGATTTCATTGAAACTTTGTAAACTTATCGAGGACCGATGACAATTCAATAATTTAAAAAAAAAGAAAAAAAAACACGTTTTTGTAGTTAGCAGAACTAAAAAATAGAAAATAAATAATAGTTTAAAAAATTATTTATTTAATTATATCTGTGATACATGATTATTAGTAAACAACCCTAATAACATTACATTGTCTTCCTAGATATTAACCAGGCATTTGACAGACTGTGGCATGTAGGACTTCTCTTCAAACTTAAAAAGGCGCTACCCACACCTTCTTTCTGATTTTACGGTCATTCCAACCCCGGAGATCTTTTGAGGTGAAATTTAACAACGAAGTCGCTTCTATAAATGAAATCCTTTCAGGAGTACCACAAGGAAGTATATTGGGACCCATACTATACTTGCTATTTACTGCAGACCTGCCAACGCACGCTGACACTATAACTGCCACCTATGCGGATGATATAGCTCTTCTGTGGGTACACGAGGATTCCGCTAAACTACTAGCGCACGTTTATGAAGTGGAGAAGTGGCTTGATAAATGGTGTATTAAACAAACCAGGAAAAATCTATCCAGGTAACCTTCACCCTGAGAACGCAGACCTGTCCCTCAATAAAAATCCACAATGAATTCATCCTCCAGACTGGTATGCCAAATATTTGATTATGCATCTGGATCGAAGACTCACCCGGAGATAGCTACATCTGGACAAATGTTGTTAAGAAGATTGCTATGTTTTGAAGCTTCCTCACTCTCCTACTATTTTGCTGTACCCGACAGGTTCCTTAATGATGTCATTTAATTTTAAATAACCACCTAAACTTGTACACATTCTGAAATGCAAATGTTCTTTTAGGGCAAATTTTCCAATAAATAACATAATAGATAACTTTATCTAAAGATATGACTATTTGATATATTTCCCATACTAAAGTTGTCAAACCGCAATAACTATTCCTCAGATATAAGTTATCTGACTATTGAAAAATTAGCCCTAAGTCGAATAGATTTTAGCGCTCCGATATCTTACCTTATGGGGTGGTTTCCATTGTAACTGGCACATTCGTTGGAAAAACAGATTGAATATGCAGCCTTGTCTGTTGATCGACAGTTCTGAAACCATTAATTCGTTATATTATTTAAAAAAAAAAAACATTTTTAATGTAAACTAGCTGACCCTGCGAACTTCGTACCGCCTAGCAGTCAATGAATAAAAAAAATAAGTTCAATAGTTTATTAGGATATTACATAAGAAAGAAAATAATAAATCAAGAAAATTACAGAAATCAAGTATTTCAATGGCGTGTCAGCACTTGACATTTGCTTTATTGAAGCTATGTATTTTGCTGCACGGGGTGCACTCTGGTTGATTCTCTTAGTGAAGCACCTTGTGATATACGACATTTTTCATTTTGTTATCACGCGCAAGACCAAATAAAGCCGGTTTGCCGACGACCGTGAGAAAAACATGCATTTTCTAGATTCAGACAACAAACATTCAAGGATTGGTCTAGTGATTTGTTCATCGTCATGGCGAATGCAAGACGAATCGGAAATTGAATTCCGGAAAATTTTACCTACATAAAAATAGTAGACACGTGTTTCGGGTTTCGCATATACTAAAACTAGGGTTGTATAGATATGTACGTATACCATTTATTTTTCAAAGAAAACACTATTTATTGTAATTACCTTATTCTCGCACACCATGGAGACCTGCTGTTGAGGATGCAGGATGTCGAAGAATCGCTGATTCGGATGCTCCCTCAAATTAAAGATAGTCAAGGTTTTATAGACGACCAGAACAGTTAAGCTTGAATTCAATTTAGATTCTTGAGAAAAATGATTTTATTTTATGTTAGCTATCTATCAAAGACTCTTGTGGAGTTCGACCACTGAATTCGACACTCCGATCCTATTATCTACAAAGGCAATTACATTCTTTGTAGGAATGTCGGAACCCTTTTTTGCAGACTACCATCTGACTTTGATACTGACTTTGGGCTTTACAGAAAACTTCCTTTGCTACCACCCTACTATGGTGCTGGCTAGTGAAATATCCTAGCAATCTCTAGGTTCACAGTTCTACAAGCTTTGTGCCCGATGGGATTTCTCTCGGCAAATATGACCAACTTTTAACCTCTTTGAAAGATGAGTTCCTTCATCAGTGTTCACTTACTTATAAGGAATAGGAAGGGTTAGGAAAGATATGCTAAGAAATAGAATGAACGACTGTGAAAAATTTAATACGTAAATACTGGCTTGATTTTATCGCACGCTGAATTTTCAACTGTCGTTGATGAATCGAGCATTCAGAATCCAACAGAGTGGATCCCAGCGCGTCGAAATAACACTGGATTTTTTACTTTCAGTGCAAAGCAGAGCGTTGAATATTCAATGTACGAAACAATCCCGCCGGGATATTTTAACGTCCTTGAACCGAACGTGAATAAAGAATGAATTTCACAAACGAAACTGATCGCGATCACCACATAAACTACGTTTAAGAGCTGTCATTGCTTTCTGTGGAATATTCACAGTGACAGCTTTTGAAAGCGGTTTAGATGTGCTGATCGTGATTCGTTTCATTGGTGAAGTTTCCCCTTAAGCTGTGCGTTGGCTGTGACTGGTTAGTGAATTTAAGATTTTTATTAAGTAGATGACATATACCTGTGTATCTCATTAGCGCATTCTATACACAAGTACAGAGGTGGTGGACTGTCCGACGCGAAGGTCACACTAATGCAGTGGTCGTAGCAAACCTTGGCTGCTTCGGCAGTGCCAGCATTAGGACACATGTCACGTTGGCACAGGAACGGGACCAGGTCATCTATAATTTAAAAAAATATGAAGAATGTGACAGGAGTAAATAAAAAATACGAGTTGTAGATCGTGAGTTCAAACCCAAGGCAGCCCACTTTACTTTATGTAAATTATTTCATCACACTGCTCTCAAAACGGTGAACGAAAACATCGTAAGAAAATCGGCATGCCCTACAACCAAAAATGTATATTATTTTATTATATTATATTCTATATTGTTGTAAGATTATTATAAGTATAAGAATCAATGACAGACACTCATTTGAGAAATTGCACAGCGGTCCCTTCCTGTCGAACAGCTTGGCATCGAATGGCGACCAGTATTCGATCAGTAACGTGTCAGCAGACAGTATGTATGCTATGACACAATACGACAGATACTCACTGGAGAACTTGCACAGCAGTCCCTTCCTGTCGAACAGCTTGGCATCGAATGGCGGCCAGTAGTAGAACAGTAACTTGGCAGCAGATAGGCGAGCGCCCCATGTTCCGTATGCTATGACACACAGGATGTCTTTGACAACTGATTGTTTCATCGACATCAGGCATTCGAGGAGTTGGCAATGGTGGGCTGCAAGAGACACAAGTAGAAACATAAGTTCTAAGATGGAGGGAAATTATCCTAAAAGAATACTAGACATAAGAATAGATTGTTACCACTTTTTTTTTTTTGGGTGGGAAATCATCAAATAACTTCTCCCGCTCTTCGTGTCAGACTTTTACTGACTAAAACCCACCCGTGTTCCCTCAGTTGCCTGTGTGCCAGGGGCCGCGGTATCTCTTTCGAACAACCCGCACTCCTGGCAGGCATCGGCCCTTGCGGACCCCACCATTTGGTGCTGACATCTCTTTGAGGCGCGCGTGGAACACAACGCGCCGTCGACCCGGGCTTGGTCCTTACCGGACAGCGAGCTACCCATTACTCGCCGTCCGAAAGCCCGCGCCTACGGTGGCCGGGAATCAGCCTGGGATTCCCGACGCCCAGGGCGTCTCCCGCGGCGACTACGGCCGTGAGGGCGCATATACTGCCTCTCCCTCACGTGCAAATCAAATTATGTTCAAAATAGAAAACGTATCGTAGGCTGTATGCGTCACATGTCCTTTGCCATACTGACAGTTTGACATTACTGCATTTCATTCTTTCGATTGTTTACTTGAATTGATTGATCAATTTCTTTGTGCTTACGACTTGAGTTACATACATATTGTTTTACAGGATATATATTTACCACTGTGGCCATTTTTTAAGGATTTTGTTTTCACTTTATAGATAGAAACGTACATTGTGTTAACTGCTATCTCGATATTGCATCGATTAAAACATTTAAATGATGTTTTGTTGTTTAAACTTGACTTAACCTATATTTTAAAAAACCTGGTTGGAATTGGCGTCTTTGAACCTAGGTAGACGGGTTCCCTACGATTTTTTGTGAAATTTGACGTATTTTTGTCATTTTTGTCCTTGACTGATAGGTATTCCCCTTTGATTAATTAATTAGAAAAAAGAGAAATAAATTAACGTATTAATTGGTATTAGGTACTGAGTAAAACCAGTTGCATAAAAGTAATTAAAATTAAGTAAGTTTTATGAACTATGAGGGTGAAAAAAATACTAAAAGTCTATTTCCAATCAAAATATTTTGATAAAATCGAAAGTATTTATTTCGGTTTATAAAAAGGCTACGAATAATTTATTCCTAAAAGTATTGTTTTAAGACACCGCCACTAAAAACCTTTTAATTTATAACAGCATGTGTGAGTACCTATTTGCATTTAGTTGCTATTGTACACGCAGTGTGCAGCGGTGCAAGCATAAGAACTATAAAGTTGAAGTAAATAATTCAACTAACTCAAACTGTACGAATAAGCAAAAAAACGACCCTAATATCAGTCTCATAGAGCTTTAATTCCATTGCACAAAAGAGCGAACCCATAAATCATTTTTATAATCGCTCCAGTCAACGCCAAATGGCGCTACAAGCAATCACTGCCGCAGTGCGACAGTGGATTACTAGTGGGCGCCATCTACCAAACGTTACCATAACATATCGTCGGCCTAATTCGTTAACCTGCTAAGTCCATTTTTCGACAAACTGCTAAATAATTGTTTTTCTAAATTTTATAAAATGTGTATAAGTTATGCTGCTACATATATTGTTTAAATATCAAGAAAAATTATGGAAACCAACGGGATTTTCAGAATTTTGATTGCTAAATTAATAGAGATATTATTCAGATTTTTCTTTGTCTTGTAAACTATGTCAAAATGAACTTAGCAGGTTAACGAATTAGGCCGACGATATGAGTTACCAGCCAGTACACAGTATTTTAATAATAATAAAAATTACTTATAAAAGGGACGACAATAAATATACACAAGTTTTAATGCACAACATTATAGAAATTCAGTATTCTAACTGTGAAATCACGTAAATCAGTGAAATTGGAACAATTTCATATACGGCCTCTTAACGGGGGTTATCCCAAAATGCCTGTCTCAGAATCAACATAAAATGGTCAAATAACTGTAATTAGGCCCTGAAAAAAATATATGTCATAGATACATCCTTGATTGAGGAAATTAACGGTTAAAAACACGATAAATAGTAATTTGCTCGATGAAAAAAAAATCCGAAACAGCGTCGATTTCAAAACCATTTTCCGTCTCATTTCCTAATAACAGCCCAAAATAATGTGGAAATTGCATGTACGATGAGGTAACCACATTTAGGAGGGAATTTAACAGTTGAATTTTTAGTTTAGTAGTTTTTTTTTAATAAACTCAAAAATATTTAAATCCGGCTAAATCGGCTCGCGCTCAGAGTCCTGCGGGACGTCATCGAGGGTGGACCTGAGTCAATATTTTCAAAAACTCGCTCATCCTGCGCCTGTACAAAAAAACTAATAAAATAATAACAAATAAAATTATGAAATTGCGATGATAGCTGAGAAAAAATATCTTGTAATTATATTATAGTATTAATTCGTAAAATTGTTTTCGAAAATGTGATTATTTCTAGGCAATATGATGACGTTTAATTGTCATCTTAAAATAGTGTTGACACATTACAAATTATTATCGATATAATAATAGCAGTTGACTATTATTTTAGAGAGAGTCGTATATAATGTTTTATCGTCGTTTATGAAGAAGTTTATACAAATCACAGTTTTCTAAGATTTTTTTAAATCAGATTCATACATATCAACTATATATTTCCTCACCACCGAACTGTCTTCGCTACTTTCATATCCTACATTAATATTACATATTATACAACGAGTCTGTTTGTCGAACAACTTGCAAATAACTTATTTAATAATAGTTTTATCAAAAAAGTTTCACTACATAAAATATTGCTAATCAGTAAAGGAATACGCTGGCATATTTGTTTTTTTTAAATTAGGTACTTGATTTTTGAGCGACGCTAAGTCTATGGAGTTTCATTTTCAGCTCACCTTGCGGCGCGCCGCATTATCGATCGATAACATTTTACTAGTATGCCAATATTGCTGGCAAAATTTTCGAGCTCAGTCCACTCGCTGTTCTACAGTAGCGACTAAAACTTGTCTATATAAGTCGATTAAGTACATAAAAATCTAACTTTTTTAAGACAGAGTGACCTTCCATTTTGTCGACCATAAGTCAACAACGTATTCTCTCCTATTTCCGCCACATAATACGCAGAGGCGATGAAAGTTTGGAAAAACTGATTGTGGTCGGGAACACCGAGGGCAAACCATCGCGCGGTCGTTCACGAACTCGATGGACCGATCAGGTGAAGGAATCATCGTCCTCTAAATTCTACACGGTGGTAAGGGATGCGCTGGACAGAAACCGGTGGAGGCGGATCATCCGCTCCAAATGCAACTCCGAAGATTACCACGTTCCTGAGATATGAGGGACCGACTACAGAGAGAAGACAGAGTGCTAACATTTTCGTGCACGCTTTGATCGCTCGTGCATTCTACTGTTTTCTGTTTTTCCTAAGTCGAATTTCGCGATTATAGCAACCGAAAATTTACTACTAGAAAAAAACTAAATGATTTTACAATAATAGGTCTTACTCTTAACTCTTTATTTAAACTAACTCTTTAGTTAAACAGAAATAGACTTGTACTATTTTACAGTAATCAACATCAAACTACCTTATTTAAATGTAAGAACAAATTAGTGCGACATCTGATATTAGGTTCATATAATACTTTTAGCAGAATGTAATCATGTCAGGGGCGTACCAATAAAAAATGGCGCCTAGGGCACGCATCACATTTGCGCCCCTTTGTAAATTATCGTTAATTATAAAGTTTGGATAGAATACCAGGCTATTGTTTTTTTTTTGTTATTTGGAAGTCAAAGGGCCAACATTACAGCTACATCTAAAACCAAAATCAAAATATTTTATTTCACATAAACCTACATGGACACTTATGAAAAGTCAGCAGCTAGGTGCACGGTTATAATTAGTCGTTTTCTTTGGAGAAAACGCAAGGCAAGAACCTCCACGGTTACCTACCCTTTAAAACAATTGTATGGAGGGTTCATGAAATGCCAGAAGGTAAATAGATGATGGATGTGTTTGCTGTTACCACCCGACTGCGCGACGTTATGTTTTTCGTTAATAACTGGCACTTACCCGGATTGCTTGAGTGCTGGAACACCATCATGATGATAGCGGCGACTGACTGCGATGCCTGGCTCTCTTCCTCCATGCCTGCATACTTGCGTGCTAAAGGAACGGTACATTACATTAGATTGTTGTTTAAAAGAGACGGCGAAGACGGTCCTACAAGCAAACGCAATTTGAAATTGGCAGCAAGAGTTGATTTTTTAGTTTATGGGTTTTGGAATAAAGACTTTTACGATATTTTCATTTTCGAAAACTGTTTTAATATTTTGGCTTGGACCGACTTACCCTGCGCCAATACCTGTCCCCAGAATATAGTAACAGACAGAACATGATTGTATATCACAATAAACGTGTGGCGAAACAGGGATGTACAATTAAATTAATTTCATGTGAATCACCTACAAAAAATAATGTTATTTGAAACTGTCGATTAGACCGTTACGGGCGAGTAAATTCGTGCGAATCGACAAAAAAGCCATTTGTTTTCGTTCCAGAACTTGCGTGTTAGGGGGCCTACTCTCTAACTCCGTCAACGAAAATACGGGCCCGTCCGATAGTAGTTCGAAACTTCTTAGTGAATCCTACAGGCAATTAACTAACCTTTTTGGACTGGCAAAAACATATCGGGAGTAGGGACAGCTGCCAAATCGTGTTGTCATTAATTTTTAGTTCGGGCTCCAAACTAATCTTCTGTCCGTAAGTGATACGGAGTTGGAAACGCCCGTTACTTCGACCGAAACGACAGACTTCGTGCTTAGGGAGTAGGCCCTTAGGTGTGATGTAAAACGAGTTGGTTTTCGTTTTATATTTTTTTTTGTTTATAACACAACATAACCTCACTCCTGTAATCCCCGAACGGTTAGACAGGGGTGTACCCTCACACACCCACGTTTCGCTAGTTATGTACATGTCCTATGTAATAGGGACGAGGGTGTATTATGTTACCGTAAAATGGGGTGCAGGATGCAGGGTTACATTGCAGTGAGGCAAAACTTTGAAAGCTATTTCAACATTGAATTACCGAAGCTTTTAGTTTTTTTTGGCACAAAAAAGGTCTCGGCTCTTTTTTATTATATGTAATTCACTTAGTACACAATTTAAATAGTCCATATTGACGAAATGTTTATTTTTCTTTTACCAATACATTATTTGATCTCCAAATTCCGTAAGAAAGTTGGAAGATTACCACCCGAAGGGACGATGGGGTGAGCTATTTTTGACAGCAAGGAAAAAGTGAGGTGTTTTTCAGTTTTTTAAATACCGTTTTTAATATTTTTACCACACTAGTTGAGATACTGGAAAGAGCCTGTGGCTCAATAATAGCCGCTGCACAGGTCGATCGATCAGGTTAAGCTATGTTTCCCGCGGTTAGCCCGTGGATGGGTGACCATCTTTACATATCTAGACCCCTCCGTGCTTAGGAAGGCACGTTAAGCTGTTGATCCCGGCTATAAATCGTCGATCTTTAACAGTCGTTATGGGTCGTCAGAAACCCGAAAGTCTGAAAACCAGTCTTACCAAAGGGTATCGTATTACCCAGTAACTGGGTCGGATAGGCATTTCCACGGAGCGACTTATATTCAGCTGCATCCGGTTAAACTAGAAGCTGACCCCGATGTACTTGAGAAAAGGCTAGGTTGATTGATTTGGAATACAACAAAGTTGTTTTCAGCATTATATGTATACGTAATACATACTTATGTTTGGTCTTTAGTTTCTTCTATTATTATGACCGTGCGAAATCGAATTTTTTCGATCTCGCACGGTCGGTCGATCGAATCGTTTTATAGGTAATCATTAGAGTATTTTTGAACATCAGTCGTTCAAATAAAAGTGAGTTAAAGATCGCATTCTGACATTATTTTTGTTGTGTTATAATTCTAACCTTCGTTACTATACAAGAGTCAGTTGTTCATGTTCTAATTTTATTTTTTGTTGCTATTTCAAGAGTTATTTGCGAAACTTAAAATAATTTTCTGTTATGCAAGCTGCGGCTGCGGCTTTTCTTATTGAAGTGAAAACTTCTTTAGCGGCGTTGTGCACTTTTTTTGTAATGGGTAAAAAATGTTAAACTCGCGTCAGGACACGTGACCTGATCGAAAATTCGTAAGACGGACGGAGAGTAGACAGCCGGCGCGGCGTAGGAGAGGAAGTATCCCCCCCCTCTTTCTACGGCGCGGCGAAAATGTATACCTGCGCCTGCTGTTTCGTTTAGGCGGCGCAGGACGCTTGCGCGAATGTTCGTGTGTTTGTAAGGCTCTTGCAGACCAGCACCCTAATTGCGTAACACGCGATTAATCATAATAGGTTTAATTTTGACAGTTCAACAATATTCATTGCGTTAAATAGGTACGTTGTTGAGCAGCCACACTTTTCGAACATATGAAGCAATAGTTTAGCCTTCTGTTTCAAAACGAAACAGATTATGATTAATCGTGACTTCCGAAATTAGGGTGCCGGACCTAGATACAGAAAAAGTTTTTATTCGGTGCGCAAACTTTAACCATGAATTTAGCACATCATTCTAGACCCCCCGTCTAGAATGATATGCTGAATTCATGGTTACAGTTTGCGCACTGGATAAAAACGTTTCCTGTATTTAAAAATCGAAAGTTATTCATTTAAATTAAGGCTTCTTCAAACAGGCGCGACGCGACCGTCGCGTCGCGTCGCGCTAGTCTGCTAAGCCTTTAGGCTCAGAATGGGCACTTTATGAAGTTAAAATTACATAGACAGCCGCCCATAACGACTGCCCTCACCCTACTTTATACATAATTATGTCGACAGACCGTCTACAGAGGGGTGTTTTTTCTAGAGGCGGAGAACATTGAGTTTTTTTTTTTTATCTGTAGGTTTTCTTAAACGATAAGATTTGTTGGTCACTTATGTTTGTTCACCAGAATTAGCTTTCCTACTGACAGGTTATATAATTATGTTAATTCACATAATTGCTTATTTTATTTGAGTGTATAGTTCAGTTTATTTTCATTTATTGTTGACTTAATCTACTCATTACAGTCTTTTTTTTATGAGTAGAATTGTAATATGTAGTTAGCTAGCGACCTCCACAATACATATTATTCTTGCCAGTGCAACCGGCAGCAAGTTCGTCATGCTCCCTTAGATGTCACTGCTTGCGGTAGCGTCGGGGGTCGGGTTGCCTCCTTCCCTCAAATATGGCGAGGGCGGTAATGGCTGATCTTTGCATTATGCTAGTGAACGGGTGCTGCTTGTGGTGACTGGTCGTCTTGCTGACCATGGTTTTGTTATTGTTAATTGAATTAACTTTTTTATTAATTTGATTCCAAAGGTCCTAGTTTAAGTTTTGTTACTTCAAGTTATAGCTATATTTAAATAATGCAGAATTGCATATTTAAGAGGGCACGCACTTTATGTCTGGAGGCTTTAATTTAGATTGTAAGTTCTGTTTACGTTGTTTTTTTATAAATTATTATTTATTTCTACTTGAGTACCTATAGTTTTGAATGTTTTGATGGTATATTGGCGTGTGCTACCTGACATATGGCAAATTTAATGTTTTTTTTTGTGTTTCGTAATGTAATTACCTAATATTATATAGAATCAAGTTCTTCTTACTTAACAGACAGCTGTGCTGCTGGGGTTTTTGTTGCACCACTTCTTCTTCCCAGCTAAAGCACTAGGAAATGGTGAAGGGCAGGCGTTTTGGGGGACTGTCTTATGTAATTTTGACGTTCAAAAAGAGCAGACTCTCAGCCTAGTTTGATTCTCTAACGCTTGATTAGAGGTGATTTGGTAGATAATTTTATGGTATTCATGTTTGATTATGATTTCGGGTATGCCGCGGCTGGCACTTATATGGCTTAATCTAGAGGTAAAATTTTCAGTCACTTCGCAATAAATTTGCTGTTTCGGAAAAAAAGTGCCGAATGTTGACATCCAAGTTCTCAATTAAGTATGTACAACTTAACATATCCCCAGAGAAAATAATTTAATGGGTCAAATCGTACTAATCAGGTGGCCTGTTAACAGGTCTCATTTCGTAATATTTGTCGTTCGTCAAATGTTTATATCAGTCAATCTGCCAATAAATAAATTAGGTCTTCACGTCAGCCATGGCGGCCACACGCCCGAAATCATAATCAAACATCAATGCTATAAAATTATCTGTGAAATAAAACCAATTCCATGGGTATTAAAAACCTTTGCCTGTGTTTTATTTCAATTTGAAGTACTCCCCCTCAAAAAAAAAACACCCGATACATACGATACGACACTTAAAATGGGAGTTCTTTGTTAAATCAAAGCGTAGACGACAATAGCAGTCCACTCAGGGGCCCACCACAGATATAGTTAGACCCCACCCTCTTACCAAACGCACGTCATTTTACTCGATCCTACAAACACAACAAAGAGACACAATAATGACAGGCATAATAAAAAGAATCCATAGGTACTATATCCTCGGCTACTCTCGTCCAGCCACCCTGCGAACATCACCGCTCCACCTACCTTAAGGACGATCAAACAATGTAATGGTAACTGTAAATAAGTAGGTACTTACTGATGGTAAACGGCAGGATATAGTAAGAGAGTAGATGCAGGATCTCCTGATGAAGTACCACTGGGAACATTGCGACGCAGTAGGCCACCAAGAAGGGTAGGTTGTCAATCATGTCGTACTCCAGGAATGGCAGCAGACATCCCAGGCACTGCAGGATGGCTTGGCCAAATTCTGAAAAAAAATTGCATGTCATTTTTTGTTTTCTGTGTTGTGTAATAATTTCAGTGGCCTCAGTGTCCTCAAAAGATTGTGATTTACCTAAAAAATGTTGGAAAGGTTTATACCAGTGGTTAAAGTATCAAAGAAGTAAATTCGTCGATTGCATTCGTCATCATTATCAACATCATTTCAGCCGAAAGACGTCCACTGCTGGACATACGCCTCCCCCAAGCTCCGCCACTTTGACCGGTTCTGTGCTTGATGCGGATGACGAATCGTCAAGGGGTACCTAATTCTACCTGTCCGCGTCCTACTGAACCGTTTATCCTACGAAATTCATATCAGATTCGTAAAAAAATGTCTTTCCATACATGATTTGTCTAGTGTTGTATAGTTGATGTATGATTAGATTGATTTTTTTAAGGTGTTATAAAAATATTGTGATGTTCAAAATACTAGAAACGTATTTAATGGTCCAAATGTTAGAAAAGTATCTAGTATAGTCCAAAGTATTCTTCGGTGGTTTTAATATTTGTTTTTTTTTATAAGTAGAGAGAAAGGTTGACGTTGCTATCATACAAAAAAAAACCACTTCCATTAGCTACTATCACAAAAGCACGTACAAGAGTACTAAAAAAAGATAACACTGCTAAATGCAGAGGATGACCGAATCAGTCTTCAATTTTAAACCTTAATCATCGTTCACCTACCTTGTTACATGTAAATATGGTGCCGCCAAATGCTATAGAAAAACAAAAGATAAACACAAGTGTTTTTCTTTTGTCATTACACTTACCCTCTGTCCCATACTGCAGATGTGGTGTGGAGTCAACGAGCCCAGATAGCGCGTTGAACAGGCTCTTATAATCCAGGTTGGGGTACAAGCCCATCCTCTCACTGTCATTGTCAGCATCTCGAAGCATCTCAAGCGGTGAGCGCGGGACATCTTTGAGGACGCCTGGTGGATTGTGAGGCAATCAGTGAAAGGCAAATTTGAAAGAATATACAAGGAGTAACAGAATAAACGCAAGTCCTGGAAGTAGTTTGATCAGAATTGACTACTGAATCGATTTCAGTAATTTTTAGATTAGGAAATGTTTTCAAAAATTATATGTTGGGCATACTGACCGCCCCATATGAGCGAAAGAAAATTGATTTTATAAGACTCAATTATAAATGCAATAAGTAAAGTTAGAGTCAACACGATTTTTTTAATAATTATAGATATTTAGCCTTAAAAAAATAGTTTGTCATTGTATTATGCTTTTAACTCAATACTCTAATTGGGGTGTATGAGGTCTTGCATAAATTATGGTAGACATTGTATATTTTATGCCTTCTTTTTCTCTTCGACACGATAAGAAGAAGAAATGAAAGCCTAACAGTATAAATAAGAAGGGACACAAGTTCGTAGGTGGTCGGACTCTTGACCTCAAAGAAGTCCTGAAGTGGAGCTGCTGAGAAAATCGGAGGCAATCTAGCTTTTTGCTTAAATCTTCAGATATGATACCCTAGCTATATGGATCTTGTAGGTGGCTACAACTAGCTGTGTAACGGCTTTTCTCCCAAAGTACGACTGAAACCTAGCTAGAGTACACAAAAAAAAATACAAATCGGGTAAGTGTCCACCATTGTCTGCAAAGAAAACCTATAAGACCAAAAACATGCTTACGACTAATCAAGCTAAAGGATACTTACTGAGAAGAGTCTGCGAGAAGTATTTGACAGTGTTGGCAATGTCAGTGCCAAGAGGCAACGGCTGAATGTTGTGTTGCAGCCGCAGCTGGGCGTCGTACAGGCTGCGGATCTTTGCTGTAACTGTATAGGACGAGGCTAGAGAGTTATACTATTAGTAAAGTGGCCTTTTTCTTCAGAAGGAGAAAATTGGTACAGTAAAGCTTGGGCCAAACTGAGACTTAGCTCGCGCCGATTTTTTAAAACTAACTTGAGCGCCTCGGCTCGCTGCACTGACTGCTGCAATGCGGTACTAAAACTCAATAAGTAGGTACATTACAAACAAACGTTACAAGTCAGTCTCTGCCTTAGGTGTTCAAACTGGAGCGAAAAGTCGCATGACTTTCTAATCGTTGAAATAACCGACATGCGCAGTTGCGTCCCGCGTGGACTTCCGCTCAGTGTGGCCTGAGCTTAAGGTTTGCGTCAGGTAAAGCTAAAAGCACATAGGTAAACTATTACAGTTGGATTTTAAAACTATTCCATTAATGTTTCAAATCTTTTAAATATTTTTGTGAAGACCGCGATCAACGACAATTATTTTATGTTTTATTTCAACTTTGTGCGCTGAATTTTAAGTCTGTAATTCTACTACTGGCAAGTTATGGCTCAACTTGCCTCTTGGATCAAGTTTAGCATCTGTTTCGCGACTTTTAAACTACGACAGTATAATATCTAAGCTCCAGAACTGAGCTGCATTCCAGATTTTCACCGGATGCCGAAATCATTGTTAACTTTATGAAATGCCGAAGGTTCCTAAATTATACATACTGAGTACCTACCGCAAAATCAAATCATTTATTTCAAATAGACACATAAAAGGCACGTTTGAACGCCAATTTACAAGAAAATACAATTAATTCTAGTTTTCCCCTCCCAAAAGGTAATAATTTCGTCTGGCGACCATAACAATTCATTAGACCAACCCTCCAAAATATGACACGGTGGAGCATACGGTGGCGGTCTGCCCAGCTTGGGCGGAGCACCGCCGTGTCCTCGTGGAGGCGATCGGCGGCGGCGATCTCTCGCGTCCGGCCCTGGTGCAGGCCATGGTACGGAGCGAGAGTGAATGGTTAGCCGTCACCTCCTTCTGCGAAGCAGTAATGCTCGCGAAGAGGGAGGCGGCGCACGTGAGGGAGAGGCAGTATATGCGCCCTCACGGCCGTAGTCGCCGCGGGAGAAGCCCTGGGCGTCGGGAATCCCAGGCTGATTCCCGGCCACCGTAGGCGCGGGCTTGCGGACGGCGAGTAATGGGTAGCTCGCTGTCCGGCAAGGACCAAGCCCGGGTCGACGGCGCGTTGTGTTCGACGCGCGCCTCAAAGACATGTCAGCACCAAAGGGTGGGGTCCGCAAGGGCCGATGCCTGCCAGGGGTGCGGGTTGTTCGAAAGAGATACCGTCGCCCCTGGCACACAGGCAACTGAGGGAACACGGGTGGGTTTTAGTCAGTAAAAGTCTGACACGCCCTCCTGCTCCACCCAGAGCGGGAGAAGTTATTTGATGATTTCCCATCCTCAAAAAAAAAAAAAACCCTCCAAAATATAACATTAAAATATTCTAATTAAAAGCTTTCATCGTAATAAACAAAATTACTAGCCAGTAGGTACAGACGCCAGCAAATCAAGCTACCCAAATCTGTCAAAGGACCCCCCCCCCCCCAGTGGGTTCCCGCATTGTCGTTGCGGGGGGGCTCAGTAGCCGTGGTCCGCTCCCACGGTTAAGCAAAGAGGAACGCCAAGGTGGGGCCGCTCGTCAGGGCTTTTGTGTCCAAGCCGACGACGTAGCGGACAAAAAGTAGGTTACGGTGAGGTGCACCGCAACTAAGGCGGGCCGCGATGTCGAATGGGAGGCATCGCGGCTGAGGGTTACAGGCTGCGGCGGAGGAGGAGTGCCAGTACTTCTTCTGAGTAGCGCTCTTCCCTTCCGTGGCCTGGACGGGGCCGCCACCGTTTGATGGCGGACGCGGTGGGGCCGCAGGGGAAGAGGAGCGTCGGTATAGCGTTGGCCGCTCTCCCTATCCCCAGCGGCCGAAAAGTGGTAGGCGGCGGGGCCACTGCGCTGACCCGTCGCAGGGGGACCAAGGGGTCCAGGGGTTCCTGGGGTGGTCACGGCGTGCCATGTGTCCTGGTGCGTCGAACTGGTGCTGGTGGGGGTTCGCAAGGGCCGATGCCTGCCAGGGCTGCGGGTTATTCGAAAGAGATAGTGTCGCCCCTGGCACACAGGCAACTGAGGGAACACGGGTGAGATTTAGTCAGTAAAAGTCTGACACGCCCTCCTGCTCCACCCAGAGTGGGAGAAGTTATTTGATGATTTCCCACCCTCAAAAAAAAACCCTCAAAGGTCCAGTATCCATTAGACGATGTCAGTAGCAATTAATTAGCATGGCTGCATAGAGGTGGATTGCAATCAATCTCAGATAATGAAACCCTTTCCACGGATGTAGTTTTTTTTGTTGTTGTGAGGGGCAACCCTCACAGCAAAACAGAATTTAGTATATAACTGCGACATTCGAACCAGAACCCCTCTATGTACAGTTTTATGTGATGCAGTATGCAGTGAGTGCACCCTAATAACAGATTTTTGCCGTATAAATTACATGATTGAAACAGAAATTTAATCAACTTCATAGTTGCCATTCTATGTTATAACTTTTTATGATAGAGTAAAAGAAGACGGTCTATGTCAACGCCCGGGTGTTACCACTGTGTAGATCGCCCGGAGGACATGGTGGAGCATATATACGGTGGAGGTATGCTGTGGTGAGGCTTGGGCGGAGCACCGCCACCGCCGTGTCCTCGTGGAGGCGATCGGCGGCGGCGATCCCTCGCGTCCGGCCCTGGTCCAGGCCATGATACGGAGCGAGAGTGCATGGGAAGCCGTCACCTCCTTCTAAAAAAGTCCTTCAGGCTGTATGTCTAGCTATTATAGTTGAGCCACAATAACCCTTTTTGTTCAAATTAGTCCGTTAAAACACGAGTACGATGAAAAATGTTGACATTCGTATTATGATAATTAACCATATCCAATTAAATATTTTTATAATTATAACTGGTTCTGTACTTGTAAATTCCTCTGTAAATCATTCGAATCGGACCTTTAATTTACTTTTTACCTTAAAATGGGAGGTGGCGCGGCAGGTCGGGGGCTAAAATATCACGCAAACGAAGTCGCGGGCGAAGTGCTAGTTATTTATACAAAATTGACTAAAATCGTTTTTTGCTTCATTCAAATCGAGTCCGCTACATAACTTCGAAATATGCTACGCCACGCCGAATAATGCAGCGCCGAAAGTTTGCAATCGTCTATCTATCTAATATATTATATAAATAAAAACAAAAGTTATGACAGACTAACTGACTCATCAACGCCCAGCCAAAACCCTTGGACCCAGAAATCTGAAATTTTGCACAGAGCTTCCCTTTATAATGTTGACAAGGAATAAGGATTTTTCGAAATTCAACCCCTAAGGGTTGGGCACGCCACGATAGCGGCGGTAAGTCCCCTCTTTGAGGAGTGGCTTGAGAGGCGGCATGGCGTCCTCACCTTCCGCCTGACGCAGGTCCTCACCGGACACGGTTGTTTCGGGAGGTTCCTGTTTCGTATAAGGCGGGAGGAAACGCCCGGGTGTTTCCATTGCGAAGATCGCCCTGAGGACACGGTGGAGCATACGGTGGCGGTCTGCCCAGCTTGGGCGGAGCACCGCCGTGTCCTCGTGGAGCGGCGGCGAGCGCTCGCGTCCGGCCCTGGTGCAGGCCATGGTACGGAGCGAGAGTGAATGGTTAGCCGTCACCACCTTCTGCGAAGCAGTAATGCTCGCGAAGAGGGAGGCGGCGCACGTGAGGGAGAGGCACTATATGCGCCCTCACGGCCGTAGTCGCCGCGGGAGAAGCCCTGGGCGTCGGGAATCCCAGGCTGATTCCCGGCCACCGTAGGCGCGGGCTTGCGGACGGCGAGTAATGGGTAGCTCGCTGTCCGGTAAGGACCAAGCCCGGGTCGACGGCGCGTTGTGTTCCACGCGCGCCTCAAAGAGATGTCAGCACCAAAGGGTGGGGTCCGCAAGGGCCGATGCCTGCCAGGGGTGCGGGTTGTTCGAAAGAGATACCATCGCCCCTGGCACACAGGCAACTGAGGGAACACGGGTGGGTTTTAGTCAGTAAAAGTCTGACACGCCCTCCTGCTCCACCCAGAGCGGGAGAAGTTATTTGATAATTTCCCATCCTCAAAAAAAAAAACCATCAACCGTTGGTCAACATTATTTTTAAACCATTAACTTAACATCCAAAGAACTTTTCACACACGAACGTTTCGGCAACATAACTCAGTGAATGCTTATCCAACAGAAAGTTTTGACCAATAACTTTTCACCCAAAGAACAACAGGGTAGGTATTTTCCAATTTATTAGGAAAAAATACCCTCTTAGTTGAAAGCCGTCCAAGAAAAAGGATAAAAATTTAAGATTTCGCGCCTAATAAAAAAAGAAGGACGCATGCGTCATTTACGTCAAGTGTCACTTCAAGAAAAGAACGTCATGTTTAAAATAATCTAACTGTTTCAACTTTGAAGAACGTAGTTATAACGTAAGTTTTAAAATGTTGAACTATGTAGATGCCAATCGATCAACTATCTCACAAATAAACGCTAGGTACCTAGTACACAAAGCAAAGTTCCGATTCCCGATAATGTGGCACATTTAATCGGGTTCGCGGGACGCATGCGCGGCCACTGCGTCAGGGGCGGGGTTAACGCCTTCCGATTGGTTGCGGCAATGCGGTACTACCGCGGGACGCATGAGCGAATCGGCTATCGATCGGCGGCTCCTATTAGCTAAGGGCGCGGTCGGGAACTTCGCACATGCGTCCCGCGATTGTGCCAAAATCGTTTTTTCGTTTTCTATTTAAAGATAGTTTTTATTGATTTATAGAAAGCTAATAAGGGATTTTGATTTTTTTTCTGGGACTGATTTTCTGACTAATTGAAATAAACATTTTGAGCTATTGAATTTATCTATTTTAAAAAGAAATTTTGAATAGATATTTGCAAACATCAAAATAAGCATTTAAACAGTAATCGGATTATTTTAGTTAACCTGAATTCATATATTTTTTAAAGAGATTTTGATTAGGTATTTCTTTGGACATTCTTTTGAATGATTATAGGCAAATATTAAAATAAGCAATTAAACAGTAATGGGATAGTTTTAGTTGTCTTTACTAAATAACTCTTGAAAAAAAATATTGGAATAGCTATTTCAACATTTGGTTTGCCATATCATTGGCAAGACATATAAATAACATTGAAATCACATGTATAAATAAAATAGCAGCATTCATTACTCATATATTTATTTACTACACATCAATACATCATGCAAGTGACAAAATAATCTACCATCAAGTACAATGACTACATTTGCTAATACTAATTATTACATCATTTTCTAAGACACCAAACTATTTCTAACATTTTTGACACCAAATCTGGTACAGACACAGATTTCTTATAGGTACAATAAGTAACAGAAAGTAAGCCAGAGCTCAAACAAGGGATTTGTACTAGCTCTCACAAGGTCATTTGAAAACCAGTCTTTAGCCTACGACATAAGGCTTAATTTCTCGTACCTCGCCAAATTTACTGATTATTATATTTGGAATCCTGTATAGTGGAATATTCTCAGTAATTATTTATAGGACTTGCTTAAATTCTGTTACTCATTGTAGTATAAATATATTTCAAGCACATAAATATTGCAGGGGATCAGCAGATGGATGAAGACAATTGAAAATAGTTTGAGTAAGCACCATTAAATAAAATCTTTTTAAATATAAAAATATGATGAAATATTTTGAATTTACAATGATATTATAGATAATAGATTTTAAGAAACTTCAGAAAACATTGATATAATTTTTATACAAAATTTGGGATTTTTTTTTAATGGTTTGAAATTTTTTTATCAATGTGCAAGGTAATTGAAAAATGCTAGGTTTTTAGTACAAGATATTTTTTTACATTAGTCATATTCATAGAAAAGTTTGGAAATAGAATAGGTATTTGGATAATATTTTTATTGACACATAAAAAGCATAGACAGACAGGAGGTTTACATAGACAATACACAGAAGGATAAGAATAGATAGACATATTATACATATGATAGACAAAGCTTCCCCGGAATCCCCAAGACCAGGATAAGCAGCGGGATGGTACGGACAAATATACTGTTTAGCTAACATTTTAGAAAGGTGAGCCACACATTGAGAAACTCTGATTCTGCTAATTAAAATTATTGATCAAACTGCATTTAAATAATTACAATAAATAATTAAACGAAGATATTTTAAGCGAAATAAATTATTATTAGTACCTAGTTGAGGTCCCAGGCAAAACTGCATAGCCGCACCCCATTGTACAGGATGTCGCCCCAGTAAAAAAATGAACACGACTTGCAAGCTCGAGATTTGGGCTTTGAATGGACTGCGAGCCCCGGCCAAAGGTTGCTCAAAATGGTGGATGGCCGGCGGCCCCTCACCTGCGCGCATGCGTATTGGTGGCTTCACCCTGGGCGCGGTTGGAAAATGGCGGGCGGGTGGCAACTTACGTAACCATTAACGTAAAGCGCAATGCAACAGTCCGCCATTTTGAACTGCGCCCATCATCTAATAGAAATTTCTGGGGCTCTATAGGACAATCAAAATTTACGCAATCCTTATGTTATGCAATTTTGCAAATGCAGTATGACCAAAAATCATTAGAATCAGGAATATTTATATAAAATCGAAACAACAGCGGGGTACTTGTCTCTGTAGAACTAAACACACTTTGTATATTAAGAACATTCTAGGACACAACAGGGCAGGACAGAGACACCAACATCAAATAAACCTACGGTTAGGTATACACAAATGAGACCTAGAAGGGAAAAAGGGTTACCATCTTGAAGTATTATGTCTTGATAGAAAATTAATTAAAACAAACCTTCAGGACCTAGAATAATTTAAAAAAAAATCTAATAAGGTACATGTATCCTAGTTCGACTGCAGATGCTAATAATTAGACATAATTGTATCTTTATGTAGCTACAACAAATTGTGTAACATGTTTATTCTTTTTGTTCTAATAATATATTATTATTATCTTGATCAGCTACCTAACCTAATTAGCTACCATTATGGTAATAACTTTATTGTACATTTAAAAAAGCATTTGCAAAGTGAAAGCTAAGAGCACTCAATTCAATATGACTGCTTGGTAACAGTATATTTTTTCCCGATACCAAGTTTAATTTAAAAAATGAAAGTTTTGTTTTTATTTCTAGAACGCAAATGCATGTTATCATAATCAGCCTATAATGTTCCCACTGCTGGGACACAGGCCTCCTCTCGGTGAGAGGGAATAGGCCGTAATCCACCATGCGGGCCCAGTGTGGGTTGGGAAGGCAAATGGATAATAAAACAAAATTAGTTAATTAATCGCAAAGGAAAATTACAACTGCATGTGCAACAAAAAAAAATATGTTAGGTAGCCAGCGCTTTACCCCTAACTGATTACTGAGAAACAATATCCAATCAGATTAATATTTTTGTGAATGCATTGAGCACTTTAATAATTTTCACAATGCATGTAAAGCATGTCTAATGCAAGACGGATTTGCAAGTCTATTATTACCAGAGATCGGATATTCGGATGCATATTCACCTAAAGTTGAGATGTTGGCTAACATGGAATGCGCTTTTGTATCGAAAAAGTCTTAATTTAGGTGAGTAAGTAATTTGTTTATTTTTTGTTTTAACTAATACAAACCACCCCTCCTCCATTACATACACATATTTGTATCGGGTTAAACATTAATTTTAAATTAATACACATCTGAATAGTTATGCAATCCAAGAATCCCGGGGTTTTTAATAAATATTACAAATAATTTATAAAGCCGCTTCCATACCTTCATAGCTAAAAATGATCTTTAGGTAAATTTGCATCCGAATATCCGATCTCTGATTATTACAGACCAATATTTTTAAAGAATTTAAGTGAATATATATATTTATATACATATATTTTTTTAAGAAAAAACATTTATAGCACGCTTGTAACAAATTATAAAATAAAACTGAAATGGCAGGGGCAAAAAACTTCATAAGTTCATATGCACTCACTGGTACTCCGAGCTGCTATTAACTAAAAAAATCGAATTAAATCACTGCTTTTAGTGGGAAGTCTATCAACAAATAAAATGAGAATATCACAATTGCTAAGAGACACAGATGGCAACCCTAAGAGATGGGGGCAAGGCAAGCTAACGTGCCGGAACAAAAAGTGCCACAAAATTGAATAGCTCGCTTGTACGAGCTCACCTTTCAAGCTCAGCTCAGAGTCCGAAACCGAATACTGCATGGTATCCTGTGGCCCCTGCATTTGGACACATATAAAGCACTACTCAACGACGCCCCTCATACAACTCTGAAAAACAAACGCGTTAATTTCCATGCAAGGCGTTCACTGAATTTAATTTAAGCGCTAATAGTAATAAAGCTACTTACATGCCGCCGCCCGGGTTCCCATGTTGATGAGCTGGATCTTGAAACTGCCCTGCATCGGACCACCGGGTAGAATGACCCGTACACACAACTGCAGTCAAATCAATAAGGGCCGGCCCGCAGCCGACGATTGTAGAGCACGAACGTCGGCAGGCGCGCTAGGAAGGGGTAGTTCGAAAGAGACAAGACCTAAATCTAGATATTCTATCCCATTCAGGCAATTGAATATCGACCGGTTTATTGCCGCCGCGCATGGATAATTTACGTCAACATTGATATTGCTATGTCAATTTATTAAGTCAAATTGATGATGTCCGGTGTAAATAATTGCATCGGTTTTGTCACTTTTTCCTTTGTGATTTACAACATTTTCCACATTTTCCTAATGATCCATTAGGTACTATATTCAAAACGAGATCTTCAAAATAATAAAATTGCAAGGTTAGGTTGCAATTTCTTTGATATTATCAATGAGAAACAAAATAATACATGGAATTTAACGACCGGTAGATTGTTATCATCACCAAATTGAAACACTGGGTAGCTTATTGCACTAAATTAGTTGATTTTTCGTCCCAAGAAGGCCAATTTTAAAGTTATTGCATGTATATTCGTCTAATAAGAATCCTAGTGGACCCATCCGCAGCTGTCAACCGAGCCGCGCGCGAAACACTGGGGTTGAATGGGGTGGGAAACATGGAATGGGGTTGCATGGCGCGAACATTTGAATACGCATGCTATCGTATACAGTTGGGAATGCGTCTGAATAATTTACAATCACTATTATAACTTTTATTAGGACGTAGAAAATACATTGTTTTTTTTTCTTTTTGGTCGTGTCTTTTATTATTCAAATATATATTCTTGGTTTGTTTTGTTTTCGAACATCGGCTGAAGTCAAAGATGTGAGATACCTAATTAATTTTGATTTATTCTGTGTACCTTTTTTTTGAGAGCATTTTAATTATGTTTTAAAGGTTCATGTTATTGTGCAGAATAATTATAATACGGTTTGTAGTTGTGTTTTTGTTTTACCAGATTTAAGTTGTTTAATCACGTTTTTACACATTTTGTGAGATCATTGTTTGGTGTCAAAGTAGAAGCATTTATTTCAAATAGGCACTTGAGGTAGGATATAATATGTTCTGTGCTTTTTTTTTGGGTGGGAAATCATCAAATAACTTTGCCCGCTCTGGGTGGAGCAGGAGGGCGTGTCAGAGTTTTACTGACTAAAACCCACCCGTGTTCCCTCAGTTGCCTGTGTGCCGGGGCCGCGGTATCTCTTTCGAACAAACCGCACCCCTGACAGGCATCGGCCCTTGCGGACTCCACCAGTTGGTGCTGACATCTCTTTGAGGCGCGCGTGGAACACAACGCGCCGTCGACCTGGGCTTGGTCCTTACCGGACAGCGAGCTACCCATTACTCGCTGTCCGCAAGCCTGCGCCTACGGTGGCCGGGAATCGGCCTGGGATTCCCGACGACCACGGCGTCTCCTGCGGCGACTACGGCCGTGAGGGCGCATAGATTGCCTCTCCCTCACGTGCGCCGCCTCCCTCTTCGCGAGCATTACTGCTTCGCAAAAGGAGGTGACGGCTAACCATGCACTCTCGCTCCGTACCATGGCCTGGACCAGGGCCGGACGCGAGAGATCGCCGCCGCCGATCGCCTCCACGAGGACACGGCGGTGCTGCGCCCAAGCCGGGCAGACCTACACCGTATGCTCCACCGTTTCCTCCCGCTTTATGCGAAACAGGAACCTCCCGAAACAACCGGTGAGTAACTGCGTCAGGCGGAAGATAAGGACGCCATGCCGCCTCTCAAGCCAGTCCTCAAAGAGGGGACTTACCACCGCTATCGTGGCGTGCCCAGCACTGGGTTGCGAAAATCGCACTCTCCATGTCGCCATGAGATCCCGCCGGAGCTCTGTCCGCTGCACCTCGATTTCTCGCGGCAGCAGAATAACGCCCCGGCGTTTGGCCTCCTCGCGCCACTCCCAGATATGCGCGAGTACCTTTGCCTCCAGATCCCATGGCGGCAATCCGGCAAGGAGGCCCGCCGCCTCACCGGAGATCGTGCGGTATCCCCGGACCATCCTGATGGCCATGACCCTATGGGACGCCTTCAGCTTGCGGGCTGGTTGGCGCCTCAATTTAGGCGCCCACACCGGTGCCCCGTATAGGGTCATGGACCGAACAACCCCCGCGTAGAGCCTCCGGCAGGAGGCGTTTGACCCCCCTAGATTGGGCAGGAGCCGCTTCAAGGCAGCCCCGGCCCGTTCCAGTCTGGGAGCCAAACGTCGGAAGTGCTCCGCGAAGTTCCACTGGCTGTCGAGGACGAGTCCCAGGTACTTCACGCTCTTCGTTGACTCTACGCCGATGTGAACCCCTCCTGCCGATATGTTCTGTGCTTAGAAGGCACTTTTGGACGTCACCATTTACAATAAAAACTTTTTCCAAAAAAAAAACAACCGACTTCCAAAAAAACACTACAAAGTGAAAAATAACTTTAATTTCGGAAGTCGGTGTCTTTGGAGCTGTATTTGAATTTTTTGTCACCGCCTTCCGAAATTAAAGTTATTTTTCACTTTGTAGTGTTTTTTTGGAAGTCGGTTGTTTTTTTTTTGGAAAAAGTTTTTATTTTTCACTTTTTAGTGGTTCACATGTGCTTACCCCTTCACAGCATACCGGCGTGATGTTATGTTATGAACTGGTGTAAGCAATAGACAGACATGAGATTTCAGCAATCCCAGTCCATTTGCTATCATTTATTGAGGAGTTCCGTTGCCTATCTCCAAAGTTCTTCATCAGATCTTCACCAAATTGAAATGAGACCACTACGAGAAAGTACTCTTCCAAAAAATACCTAAATCGCTTCGTGTGCCTATAAAATTTGAAGAGTTCTCTCTATTTCTCCAGGATCCCATCATCAGATCCTGACTTGATGATCATGGGACCATCTGGAAAGTATACCCTTTCAAACAAAAAAAACAAAATCCAAATCGGTCCAGCCATCTTCGAGTAATCGGGGAACATACATAAAAAAAAATAAAAAAAAAAAAAAAAAAAAAAAAAAGGTCCCGACGAATTGATAACCTCCTCCTTTTTGAAGTCGGTTAAAAATAGAATTGATTCTAGCCACCCCTTCCAAAATGTAGTTTCGTATGGAGAAGAATGGGCAAGAAACTCCACCGTTACTCTTTTACAATGTTTAAATACAATATTTAACATACATAAATTATATAAAGTGTGAAAACGATGTACCCAGAATAAAATTACCATACCAAAATAGGTAAAAAGAATTAAAGTGAAGCAATGACAGATAAATTAATTTTATGATATATACATGGTGCTCACATATTTACAAACATTGTAAAAGTTAGTATACCTATACGATTTTCCTAGAATATTCATCATCATCATCATCATTTCAGCCGAAAGACGTCCACTGCTGGACATAGGCCTCCCCCAGGCTCCTCCACTTCGGTCTTAAGCTTCCCACATCCAGCGGATTCCCGCGGCCTTTACAAGGTCATTGGCCTACCTTGTCCCTTTTGGCCTTCCCACTCTACGTTTTCCGGTACGCGGTCGCCACTCCAGAACCTTTCGGCTGAATCGGCCATCTGTTCTGCGAGCAATGTGCCCTAGCTGCCCACTGCCACTTAAGTTTGGCAATTCTTCGGGTTATGTCGGTTGCCTTGGTTCTCCTGCGGATCTCTTCATTTCTATTTCGATCGCGTAAGGAAACTCCGAGCATAGCCCTCTCCATTACCCTTTGGGTGACTTTAAGCCTTCTGATAAGGCTCATTGTGAGCGACCACGTTTCTGTGCCATAGGTCATCACTGGCAACATACACTGGTCAAAGACTTCCATCCTGAGACACTGCGGTATTTGGGACGAGAAGATATTACGAAGCCTAGCCGAGTCGGATTCGACGATTGAGCTCTTTCTCGAAGTTGGACCTACCTAACTGGACAGTCTGTCCTAGGTAAACGTACTCGTCCACAACTTCGAGTGTAGTGCCTCCGATCATCATGAGAGTGGGTGTTACATGGGCATTCGAAATGAACTTTGTCTTGTCCATGTTCATTTTAAGACCCACTCTTTCGGAAGCTCTACTGAGGTCATCGAGCATTGCACTGAGGTCCGCCATGGTCTCAGCCATGACAACTATATCATCGGCAAACCGAAGGTGACTGATGTACTCACCATTGATGTTGATGCCAGCCCCTTTCCAGTCCAGACCCTTGAAGATATGCTCCAGTGCAGCTGTGAACAGTTTCGGAGAGATAACGTCTCCCTGTCTCACACCTTGCTGCAGAAAGATTGGTTTCGAAGTCTGGTCCTGGAGTCGGACGGCATAGTGGCGTTCGCATACAGACACTTCAGCACCTCGAAGTACCGATAGTCGATCTGGCACCGTTGAAGAGACTGCAGCCCATGTCTCGATCGAATCGAAGGCTTTTTCGTACTCCACAAACGCTAAGCAGAGAGGCAGGTTATACTCTTTGGTCTTCTGTATAACCTGCCGCAGCGTATGTATGTGGTCTACGGTGCTGAAGCCTTTACGGAATCCGGCTTGTTCGGGAGGCTGGAAGTCGTCAAGCTTACGCGCGAGATAGTTCGTGATGACGATAAATCAATGTCATAAAAATACTTAATTATACAATTCAATTAGGAACTAGTTTGGTTTTGTCTAGACTCTAGATCAGGGATGGCGAACCAATGGCACGCGTGCCTGTGGTGGCACGCAACAAAATAGTTTGGGCACGACAGCCTAAGTCACAGTAAGAAATATAGAAATATGAGCGTGATAATTTCGTTTTCAAAATCAAAATCAAAATATTTTATTTCACATAAGCCTGCATGGGCACTTATGAAACGTCAGAAGCTAGGTGCTAGGTTTCTTATGCCTAAGTCGTTACTTTCAGAAACCGTACCTATGTGGCATGCAATGACTATGTGGTTTAATTCTCTTTGGTCGCATGATTCCAGCACCCTAATTGCGTAACTCATGATTAATAATAATCAGTTTCGTTTTGAAATAGATGGCTAAACCATTGCTTCTTAAGTTCTAAAAATGTGTCTGCTCAACAACGTAAATAACGCCATGAATATTGTTGAACTGTCAAAATGAAACCGATTATGAATAATCGCGTGTTACGCAATTGCGCACATCGCGCTGTTCAGCTTGCAGTCTGCAAAAGTAATTAAGAACATAGTACTAGACATCAGAAGTTGCACTAATTTGTTCTATCACATAAATAAGGTGGTGTGATGTTGATTAGGTCCCTATACTGTTTTATAGTACCAACAAGTATATTTCTGTTTGCTAATAAAGAGTTATAGGTACCTATTATTGTGAAAGTATTTAGCCTTTTTCTAGTAGTCAATAACTCAAGATTATTTCTTGGCACGTCAATGCCATATTAAATATTTATTTTGGAAAAATGGCTCGTAGAGGTTTAGAGGTTCGCCATCTCTGCTCCAGATTGTCCTATGGAGCACGACCAGCATGTTTCCAAGCATTCCTATCTTAGATATAATCCCCTAAATTGTAATATGCTTGTTTTAAGTGTACTTTTAAAATGAGTTTTAAATTTCCTTTCATTTTATTGCAATATATTTATCACAAGGTATTCTGTTGTAACATTTAAAACTGTACCCCATAAAACATGTTTGTACTTTAGCTATTTAGAAAAATGGTTGATCTATTTTGTCTTTGTTTCTGGTATTAAATTTATGTCTATCACTTATTTTATTAAAAAGATGTAGATTTTTCTTACATGATATTTTCATAAATGAATTGGCAAGGTACCGTCATAATATTAATCTTTTTTTAAATAGTTCCCTGAGGGATGAGAATGGGTAGGTATATCAGTAACGTGGCTTGTATTGTGTTCAAAGTCTTAAAACTAAAGGATATGTACAAAAACACCCTTACAAATTGAAAAATATTTTTATTGTCACGATTAATATCACAATAGAATCTATAATACAATATAATACCTACAATCACAGTGTCCAGTGCGTTCCGCATCAAACAATATACAAAAATATCACGTAAATACTCCATTCATCTACAGTTATAAATATTATTATAGGTACATACATTAATATCGCTTATAAGTTAGGTCTAAACTCATTTATAACTAGAAACTATTTGAAATATTTAAAACTTAGTTAACTTTGGGACCAGCCCTTAAATATAGTTTTTGCGATATAACACAACTGTGCATGAACAGAGCCCTTGACTCCATCCCCTAATTCTACACCCTAATCGCACCAATAATAACAACAAAACCTCATAATATTAACATAAAAATGTTATTTATTCTAAGTAAACAACGGTGTAACAGTGGGTTTTCTAGGTACAACAAAACGAAAAAAAATATATCACCACTCTAAAAGAATTTAAGTCAACTAGTACACCGAGATACCGAGCTATATGGTACAATACACACTGTAGTTTATTGACTTGTGTATACAGTGGCATTGAGAGTAAACGGCAGCTATTATATCATCAACGATCCATCGCGCCGGACAAGGCTTGCTGTAGCACAAGCTGCTGCGCGTTTATCAGTTTCTTTAATTCTCTCACTTCCTGAGTCAGCTGGCGTACATTTTCCGACGTCTCATCCAACCTGGCCTGCAGACTCCCCAGCCCCGAGGAGTACCCATACTCTCTGTAACCCGAGTCATTGTTGTTCTCATACTTCTTGAAACACGAGTACGCGCCTGTTGTTGACCCGCTCGACGATATCGTGTGACCATATTGTTTCCTCATTTTTGCGATGTCGTAAGCAGCCATCATTATGTCTCGAGGAAGTCGTTTCTCACTCGGGTTTAATGGTTTGACACTCAAAACTACTCTGTAAGCTTGCGGAGATACTAGAGCTGAGGAATGGAGGATTTTTAGCAGACATTTCGGCAAGTAACCGTTAAATAAGGCAAGCTCCATGTAGGATATCAGTTTCGTCTGCCTGACCAGTTTTGAGAGACCGGCGGTTTTTCTCAACCCTTGGATGTCATGTACAGCTATACCTACCAACAAGTTCATAAGGACTACAGTAACAAACATTAAAAATAACACATAAGTGATTTGCGCTGAGAATTCTAAAAGGACAGGAGGGTCGTTGCCATCTGGCTCGTTAAGCAGTAAATCCAAATTTAGCTCGCCAATCATCATAGTCAGGACAGTTATAAAGCCCATGAAAGGGTTTGCGAAAGAGGAGGAGTCAGGGAAAATGACACAGAAACTTATAGTAAAGCCGATTAAAATACAGGAGTAGGCCATCAGTAGTTTGGCAAATTCCTTTTGAACTTTTTGGTACATCGCGACATAGGTCCCAAAAACTGGTAGTTGTCCTATCATCATCATTAAGTTAGTCCAGCCGGCAAGCACCGCGAATGCGCCTACGTGATTTTGCCAAGTGTACGTGATGTTCGTGTAGATATACGATATGAGAAACACGCTCACAATCACGAACCATTCGATAATATTCTCGGATTGCATCAAATATTGTTTCACAGTAGAATAACCAGCTATTCCGTAAACCTTTCTGAATATCTCAAATATCGTGATTCCGGCTAGTACCCACCATTGCATTTCTATTACAAATGGGTTTTTCCGTAACAGGTCTCCGAGTATGGACTGTTTCTGACAAAGCTCCTGCTCTTGAATAGTTTCCTCCATATCTTTACTGCCGTTGTAACAATTATGCGCCAGAGCAGTCAACACATACAATGTAAGACACAGAACAAATATGAAGCTTAGAAACAGCCGAGCGACGTAATATTTACGTATTTTCTCCCACTTTATGTGAAGGAATGCTGAACAAAGAGGGTGCAGGAGGACCTCTTTCTGTCCCTCGTCAACGAACGTGTTCAAGTAACTAATCTCCCGCGGATAGCAATGATGTAGTATGCTACGAAAGTCGAGCTCCAATTCAACCTCCCTATTGCTCGTCTGTGAGTGTCGTAGCGTGATCGCACAGTCCAATTTTCTAGTTACCATCGCTAGAGACGCCGGCGTTTTTCTAGCTATTACATTAAGCGCCGAGTTTCCTTTTTTAGACCTTGTCGTGACATCAGCGCCGTGGTAGATTAACGTCTCGACGCACGCTGACAGCCCGTCAAGAGCGGCCAGGTGCAGCGGCGTGAAGCCGTACTCATCCTTCTGGTTCACATTCGCTCCCCAACTTATCAACGTCTCGATTATGTCGCAAGCGCTATCCGACTTGCCTATAGCGGCGTGTAGTGGGGTCCTCATGTCGAAGTCGTTGGCGTTCGGCTCGGCGTTACCTTTTCTCAGCAAGGACTCCACACACTCCAAGCTCGATGAACGAGCAGCCAGGTGCAATGCCGTGAAACCTCTGTGATTTTTTAAACAGGCTTCTGCACCCTTAGATAGCAACAAATCCACACATTCCACGAAACCACCGTCAGCTGCCAGATGTAGCGCAGTGGACTCCCTGTCGCCGACTCGCGTTCGGACGTTCGGGTCCGAACCGGGCGTCTCGAGGAGTATCGTTAGGCACTGGAACATTCCTAAATCGGCCGCAAGATGTATAGCGTTGGTGCCGCCCGGCTCAATTTGATTCACGTCGACACCGTGGGATATAAACAATTTAAGGCATTCCACGGAGTTGGCTCGCACCGCACAATGGAGCAAACCACCTTCACAGTTGACATACTTCACGGCGGAATGTACGGATGCACCGCGACTGATTAGCAAATTAGCCACTTGCACTGAGTTCCCGAACGCGGCACAATGGAGCGGGGCGAAGCATCTTGGCATGTAATTAGGGTCTGATCCGCATGACAGCAGATAGGTAGCGCATTCTGTGCAGCCGCTGAAGGCCGCAACATGCAGTGGAGATAGTCCCAAGGCATCGAAGTATAGCGGGTCAGCTCCGACCTCGATCAGCGGCTGTAGAAAGTTGGCAAGTTTCAGGAAGGCCGCCCAAAAGAGGCACACATTCTTCTCGGCCTCCGACGCTGTCGAGAAAGTAGTAGCAGCGGATTCCGCGGTAATGACCCCGGTCTCTAGCTCGTCCAGTAATCGTAGACGTCCGCCGACAGCGCGCATCTGCTCGTGCGTGCTTTGACGTAACGAGTCACCGCAGATGTGCGCAGTTAGGTCGAGGGGTGGTTCTTCGAAGCTGTCGTACATGTTGGGGGCGCTCTCGGCGGGGGGCGAAGAGCCGGCGTTGACGTACTCGAGGTGTCCCATGGAGGGGTAGGCTCGTTCGAGGGACTCTTCGTCGAGCGGAGGGTGGGTTTGGTGTTGCGTTCTGGCTGGGGAGGAGAGGACGCGGGAGACGCGAGGTCGGCGATCCATGTCGGCGCGCGGGAGGGTCCTGGGGCGGGCGTCATCTTCGTCGGGCTGTCGGCGGCGCGCGAACCAGCGCGCGGTGAGCAGGCGGCGCGTGGCGGGCATGCGGGCGGCGACGCGGCACTGAGCGCCGATCGCCGCTATTATGCGCCAATTGTGACCGCACATGAATCGCGCGCACCTTTTCGCTGTTAGGCTGCTTGCATACGACGATATTATTTTGCCACTCTGAGCAACTATCTGTCGACTTATTCAATTTTTTATAATGCTTCAGTGTTTACTGAGCCATTTGATGTCAGGGTTTGCAGACATTAAGCACACACCATGTGTAAAGAAATAAAACATACATGCGCATGTGCAAAGAGCCGAATTTGTCTATGAAACGTTAAAATTAATAACGAAAACGTAATTACGTAGGTATACGTACCATCGTCATTTACTTTATTTCTTTATCCTCGATTGGAATGGCATAAACCAATTTTACCAACCACTCAGTAGGTGAAATTGGCTAGAAAGAAGCTATTATCCACTCATTAATTAATTCCAATATCTAAAAATCGCAACAAATTGTATAATAATTATTAACAATAATTCGCCGGAATATCCACAGACGAAACAACACTCTAATTGCGTAACACACGATTAATCATAATCTGTTTCATTTTGACAGTTCAACAATATTCAATGCGTTATTTACGGTGTTGAGCAGACACATTTTTTTAACTTATGAAGCAGTGGTTTAGCAATCTGTTTCAAAACGAAATAGATTATGATTAATCGTGCGTTACGCAGTTTATAGTTTTGTTGGCGCCAAACGACATCTCTTCTCGACTTCTAGGTAGGTACAATTTCTACCCTGCCAGAATCAAACATGAAACAGCCACCTCACCAAATTCCGCTTACTCAATCAACTCTAAACAATCGTAATCTACGACGGACGTAGGCCTCTTCCAGGCTGCGCCACAACACCCCCGTAGTCCGCCTTCCGTATCCAGTCTACGTCTACGTCGATCCATCTAACTGCATGCGTCCCACGCCACCCTTTCACGGTTTACACTCCAGGACTCGTCTGCTCCACCAGCCATCGGTCTTTCGACAAATAAGTAGATATGGTCAGACCACTGCCACTTTAGCTTGCTTACTCTGCAGGCTGAGTCGGTAACTCCGGTTCTTTTCCTCACTCTCGCTGGTCGCATAACCAGCCTACCTCCCATCAACAATACTCCTGACAAATGTATGTATTTACTAACATTTCCCGCGGTGATATCATTGTGCCCAGGACTTGATCTAGCAAGATCTCGGTCATTACCGCTACTTACTCAAAACGTGCCTTTCAGGTTAACAAGACGCCATTGAAGATTGTAATCTGTACGACATGTGAGTCAGGAGTCTGGATCAACTAGAATTGACTGACTCAATGACTAATTTCAGGATCTCTGGACTATATCGCTCTTCGTATCGCGCACGGGTCCGATAATTTGGCCAATGGGATAAACAAGTGCTAGTGTAGCCTCGGTCAGCTAACACTTTAGTCCTCTATAATAGGTATTTAGATGAGACCAGGAATGTCTTGCTGATTAGCCATGGCTATTCTACGAAAGAACTGGATGACACAGGAAAAAGAATCTGATGGTTCATTTATGAATAGATAGTGCATATCTTCTTTGAATACCTGGACAAACACAGTACAGTCTTAACTTTAGCTAAGATATTCTTTTTTCTGCATCATAATAATAATGTTTGTCTCTTTACGTAGGTGAACTCTATTGAGACTTTAACAAATAGGTGCAAAGTAAGCTAACCAATTCAGACAACGATCCGTGGAGAAAAACCAATTGAAGCTTTGTGAAATCTCATAAAAAAACCTCACAACCGAATTTCGGCTACGGTGGTCAATCTCAACGGAGATAAACCAGGTAGGTATGCAGGAAATATTATACCAAGTGCATAAACGTGTGCGCAAAAACAGGTGTCTGTTCCTGTACTCGCATAGTCCAATGGGACGGCAATACGATACGACCGGGGAGACATCAGGAGCAGGACCAATGGCTTCACGTGCTTTCCGAAGCACGGCGGAGCGCCCCGGGCGTCAATACCGCCAACTTCCAAACTTAAGCTGCTAAGTAGGTACTGAGAAATCTCGAATGTAAAAATTCAAAAATACTTTTCTCGACAAGGGAATCATAAGACATCTTATAATATTATAATGGTTGTGCTAAATAAGTAGTAGTTTTTCAATCGAAAACCAGATTGGTAATTGACTAACTACATAGCACCACTCTTGATAAGGATCTAGAGGCGACCTAGAACTTCAACCGTATCCATGTTGTAAATTATGACGTCTTAGTCCAACTATATTAATATACAATAGGTGCAGCAAAAAATACGCTTGGGTACTAATGGTACTATTCGTGAGAACGGAAACAATCAACGATCTTTGCAAACAATGGTCTATTAGCCACTACAGGTACCTCCTAGGTATTACTAACACAATGGTAGCAATGTCATTGTGGATTGTTAAAATACGGCTTAAAACAACATTATAGTACCTTGATCTAGCTATATGACAATAGACCAAAATATTATGGCATTTCTTATCACGACGTCGTTGAATAGGCAGCATTCAGTCAGCATTCTGCAGGTTGGGAAGTCCATTCCTTAAGAAGAAAGGAATTTATGAAAACTCAAAAGTCATTTTCAAAAGCAGACATGAGGATTGAGAGGTTCTGATTTATTAGCACAGTGAAGTGTAAAGCGTAATCCGACCATCCAAAACAAGGATGACGAATTTTTCACTTTTTAGTTACCTACCCCACACACCAATTCTGCTTCATCTTCATCTTGCTTGGCGTCAAAACAATGCATATTTATGCGATATTTACTGTTATTTTTTGAAGAGTTCCCGTTGTCTGTCTCCGAAACTTATCATCAGATCTCTATGAAATTTAAATGGGACCATTTCGAAATAAACCCCTTTCGAACAAAAAAGGAATTTTCGAATCCGTCTATAGATGACGGAGTCATGCCCGAACATACATAAAAAAAAATATATATAAATAATGTCGAATTGCAACCTCCTTCTTTTTGAAGTCGGTTAAAAACTGAAATGACTATAACTACCTAAGACAAGCAATCAAAAACGCAATTTTATTCTTGGCATTTGTTGCCAGATGGTGCCCTTGTGAATTCGATTTCTGCGCCCGCGCTGATTTCGTTTTATAAATTTTGAGTTTTAGTTACCTGTGGCATTTTGATTTCAAAACTTGCTAATCGTAGCGTAACCTGCTGCAAGACTTAAATCATAGTTATTAAACTTTCTAATTAGATAGGTATAAAAAATGTCGGATTTTATTAGATTACCTAAATACCTATACGATTTTCAAAATTTTTCATACACATGAAATTTCAGATAAAAACAAGTCATACCACGGCAAGTGCAAACAATTCACAGAATTGCATGGAACGAATCTTTCAGTATACTTAAATTCGATTAGCCATGCGAATTGGTTACTGGTCCGGATTTCCGCAAGACCGAACACACACAAAGCATCATGGCGTATTGTGTGACTGATGGCTGTGAACGAAGCGGCCTGGACATCTCATGGTGGGACAATGAGGGCAAAGTACAATCGGACACGTGGATGTTAAATATAATGGAGATTAAATGCTGTACGTAGGTAGGTAAGCGATACAGGGTGGCAGGGGCATCGTAACCGGTTACCATGGATTCTGAACAGATGTTTTTTTTTTTAACAACCGATCAAACTTATTATTTCGTTGAAATTATTTTTGGTCGGTTATTATTTATAAAACAAATTGCTGTTCCATTAATTTTGACCTAGTAGGTTGGTATTGCCAGAATGTGTGTTGCCAGCACTGGGGTAACTAGCTAGGGTGGGGCAGGGAGGGCAAGATTCTTGGGCGCCTATCGAAGGGGTGCGCAAAAAGTCGCCAATTATACAGAAAAAGTTTTTATTCAGTGCGCAAACTGTAAACATGAATTCAGCATATCATTCTAGAACCCCCAGCGCAGAATATTTCGTAGGTTATAAAAAAAAACAGCTGTTCCATTCATTTTTTCCGCGTAGGTATTGCACTTTTCTATGAAACAGCAGATTTTTTTTTTGTAAAACCGACGAAAAATTCTTCGCTGTCTAGAATGGTATGCAGAACTCATGGTTAAAGTTTGCGCACTGAATAAAAACTTTTCCTGTTTATTAAATAATAAAAAAAAACAATTAACCATTTCATTCTGTTATCTACATATGTAATATCTAAGAAATCTGAAGCACTACTTGAATACATTGTGCAGTACGGGGATGAAAGCGTATTTCCAGATCTGCCTATTTCTATTAAAATTCTCCTAAAATTGCAGCATTGCAAGCGATTTTCTAGCAAATTGAAATTAATACCTTCGTTATTGAAGGCTATAATTGGTCAAGAAAGATTATGCGACCTAGCTTTGCTCAGTGTAGACCGAGAAGACAATTTACGAAGGGGCGCAAATGTGATGCGTGCCCTAGGCGCCATTTTCTATTGGTACGCCTCTGGTTGCCAGTGGATGACCTATGGCACTGAAACGTGTTCGCTCACAATGGGCCTTATTATTACCCAAACGGTAATGGAAAGGGCTATCCTAGCAGTTTCCCAACGTGATCGAATCAGGAAAGAAGAGCTCCGCAGGAGAACCAACATAACCGACATAGCCCGAAGAATTGCCAAATTTAAGTGGCAGTGGGCAGGGCACATTGCTCGCAAAACAGATGGCCGATGGGGCCGGAAGGTTCTGGAGTGGCGACCGCGTACCGGAAGACGTAGGGTCGGAAGGTCTCCAACAAGGTGGACCGATGGTCTTGTGAAGACCGCAGGAATCCGCGGGATGCGGGAAGCACAAAACCGGTCGAAGTGCCTGGCGAAGCTTGGGGGAGGCCTATGAGGCTGAAATGATGAAAAAATTATGATGAGGTTGGTATTGCACTTTTCTATGAAACAGCATTTTTTTATCGCCCATAATTTTCGTCGCTACGGGGTCCTAGAATCATGTGCCATGAATTCATGGTACCAGTTTGGGCGTCGATGCTCCTGCCACAACTTATTATAGGTACATGCTTACTTAGGTATATTGTACCTAATTGGTACCTACTTTTTGCCGTTTTCATTCAAAAGTATCAACATATGGCGTGTGCAAGCCAATTCAATGTGCAAAAAACTTGGTTTTACGGTTTTCCCAAGTGACCTTGGTAAAACCGCAAAGTTTTCCACATCAAGTTAGGTATTGTCTCTGGTCACGGGGTCCGTGAGATTAATTACTAAGCTCAATAGACAATGAAGTCGTTTCATGCTTGATGCATGTGATTCTGTTTTTTTCTAGAATAATTATGTACATAGGTACCTACTCAGTTATTTTTGCAAAAAATCTGATGAGATAAAATGGTGATCAATGTCCTTCAAAAATGTTGTTGGGTCGTTAGGTACTGGTGTCATCGTAGAAACTTGCACTCTATAGTTTCTCTGACTACCATAGTATAAAGGTATGAGTGAGATAAGCTAAGCTATAAGACCTCCCCCTCAAAATGGACTACACAGAATCGATGACATAAAAAACAACAGACTTCCGAAAAAAAAAATTGAGTTTTTGAGAGGAGATTGTTTCATTTTAAAATAAATTTTGTAGATGTGGTAACTACCCCACACAAATTCGTATGCCTTCACTTGCTAAGTAAATAGGTAGGTACCTAAATAACAGTGACTGAAAGTTATTACAACATCATCAACAGGCACTAAGTGGTGAAAATACGTAAAAAAATTATACTAACTCATCAGAACTTGGCCAAACGTCCACTTGACCATTCTAAAAGTATATATACCCTTTCAAACAAAAGAAGAATTTTTCAAATCGGTTTATAAATGACGGGATTCTGAGGTAACAAACATTTTAAAATATACAACTGAATTGGTTCAGTTAAAAATAGGTAAGTACGCCTCTTGCATTGAAGACCTAAGGGTCAACAGGTATTTATCTAATTAACCCTACTTGTGTTATGATCCTGCACATAATTTTTTAAGTGCTGCTCTCCAATGTATTGATATCACTTACCTATTGTAAGCCCCAAGTGATGGTTGGGTAGGTATAGGTATGTATAAATATTGTATATTATAGAAGTGCATTTTCTGATGACAATGAATAATAGATGTTATAATCTGTGCTTTAAATGCAAATTGCCATGCGCGAGCGCACTCAAGGCTGCACGAAGAGCACTTTAATGTCTCTGCACCCAGGACCTAACTCTCAAGCCGCATCTGCCAGTTCAGACAGGTTTAATTCAACTTTTTCCTTTTTATGTTTTCAATAAGATTATTATTCTGTTCCCATGGGCTGAAAACAATGCTGTCTGGCAGTGACCATTGCCACAAATAATCGAAACAATTCAATTATCCCAATGCTTCAATACTGTGTCCATACCTGACAGCTGCCTGACCTAATGTTGGTACCTAATTTACCAGACGACCTTGCCTGTCGCATTTCAGTGGCAAAATATACCATATTTTACTAAAATAAAATTCATATTTTGGCGTTCATTACAAAACGCCAGTCGTAGCGAAAGCATACCATATTACCCCTTCAATTAAATTTCATGGCAGATGGATGTCGGGGTTATTAGGGTGGCCCTTTGTATACCAGTGTTACCAGTTATTTTGGGGTTTCCAAGGCCATTTTAACGATTTTGGCGAGCGTTTTAAATGATACTGATCCAACGCATTCAAAAGACCTTTTCATGTATTTTTTGCGGGCCTATTGAGATAAATGAAGTCTTTTTAATATACTTACTACTATTATGCTTAATCCCTAGTCTGGTTCTAGCGAAAGCTGACCCCAACGTTGTTTTGAAATGCAGATTGAGATTTCAAAAAGATTTTTTTTCAAAGACTATACTTTAGGTAATAATAAATCTTGGCGCGAGTATGTGACACAGCTTTAGTCAATCAATAAATCAACTCAGCCTATTGCAGTCCACTGCTGGACAAAGGCCTCTCTCAGGCTGCGCCACAACACTGTCCTCCGCGATCCAGTCTGTCCCAGCCACCCGTCGGTTCTTCTAGCTGGGGGCGTCCCAACTATGCGTGCCGATACACGGTATCCACTCCAGGACTCGTCTGCTCTACCAGCCATCGGTCCTTTGACAAACATGGCCAGCCCACCACACTTCAGCTTGATTACACTGCAAGCTATGTCGGTAACTCCAGTTCTTCGGATAACTTCATCCCTGATTTTATCCTTCAAAGAAACTCTTGAGTATAGCCCGCTCCGTAGAGCGGTAAGCAACCTTGAATTTGTGGACCAGCCTAACTGTCAGTGTCCACGTTTCGGCATCGTACGTTAAAATGGATTGGACGCACTGGTTGAAGACCTTAGTCTTCAACCATTGCGGAATGCGCCTTGAAGACGTCCTCCAACAAATTGGTACACAGTTTCGGGGATATCACATCCCGGCCGAGAATTGCCTTGGATCAGTTGATTGACTGCACAGTCAACGTGGCAGCGTCATTCATACATCTCAACACTTCAACAACAACATAACTCAATGTTCTTTAATCCTTTGGAAACAAGCGGGTTCATTGCTTTACACACTGAGAATGGTAATGCCCTTCATTGTGACAGTTAAAAATCAAATATTCAGTACATCATTAACGATGTCGAGCCGATGATTTTTTTAAAATTATGAAGCATTGGTTTAGCAATTTTCTTTAAAATCCTCAGTGTGTTATGCAAGTGTCATAACCATAGACGCTAATTAAATAGTCATAATTGAAACATCAATGTTTGTATAATTCAAATATTTAATGTTATACAATTTTCAGCTTATACACATAGAGAATGTACATATGTATCAATATAGTTAACATAATTACAAGTAGGTGCAATCACAAGTGAATGAAGCAAGAAGTATGTTACGACTGATAAAGTGACGCAAAACAAATATTTAGATTTACATAACATGTGACATGTGATGGCAAAATAGCTCAAATAATATAAGGGTGTCAAATAGTCTCCCTAGCCTTTTCTCAACAATTTTGGGGTCAGCTGACCCCAGTGTAACCAGCTGCAGCTGAATACCAGTATTTTACATAGAGCGACTGCCTATCTGACCTCCACAACCCAGTTACTGGGTAATACGATACCCTTTGGGTAAGACTGGTTTGTCAGACTTTTCGGCTTCTTACGACCCGTCGCGACAGTCAAAGATCCACAAATGACCGCGGGGAACAACGGATTAGTTTTGATGTTTTTTTTTATATATAATATGATGATATTATTAAAGTACACAATTTGAGAATCGCCTGAGATCCGTTAATCAAACATTTGAAACACCATATTCATAGTATTTAAGCCATTTTACATTCAAACGATAATAATATTTTATTAATCATACACATTTTTGGATGGATTATGTTTTTAATATAAACTAAAATAATAACTATTAAAGCTAACCATTAAAACATACTAAAATATAAATTAAAAACTATTTACAAAATATTACAAAAGGTTTTATTTTCATTACACAAAACATTAATCGTTTATTAGTAAAAAATATTAATTCAATGGTATCCTTAAATATTATTGTTTCTGTTTATGTACTTGTTGTGAACACAAGACAAAATATGACATGGCACAAAATAGTCCGAAATTATGTGACAAACGTATAATACTGTGTCAATGTCGAAAATGATCAAATCATGTGCTCCTGCCGGCCCCGCGGGGCGAGCTTGGCGTAACGATATCAAAAGCGTGCAGTAGCCGACTCAGAACTGTGCTGAGTCGCTTAGACGTTTTGGAGATGGCGCATACACATACTGACAGACAGCGTGGTAGGAGACTATCGCGCTTATGTCAATAGGAGCCCGCACTTGTGTAGGTATGTCAATTTCTTGCCCATCTTCGAGTCTCGTAAGACTGTTTAGTTATTCTCTGTACCTTATATCATAGAATTATTTGGCCATTTCTATTCTAATGTTATGTTAAAAGAATCACTCAGGCACACTCAAAAGTAATAATATTATTCCCATAAACTCCCCGTAGAAATGAACCCACCATAGTTAAGGTATTGTATTGTTATGAGATATATTAAAATGAGGGGTTTTATTACAATTATATGGAAAAAACAAATACACTGTGATAACCGTATAAAATAACTTCAGGATTTTAACAAAATATCTTGAGTAAAACTAGTTGATTCACACTTCTTTCTTTAAAGTCTTTGGACCAGCCCGAGTTATGTACTTCATTAATCCGAAAATATAACGATATTCGAAGATTCCGTAATTTCAGTCATTTTTCGAATCCACTTTTAGTAACACTTAGAGATTTAATTTTTAGATTCAACCGACAATTTACACTCGAAAACTAGGTTTGATAACTCAAAACGATTACAGTTTCACCACAGAGCCTACATAGTATTTAAAATCCAAGGCTCTGAGATTTCTACAGCGTACAGTACAACACAACTCAAAAATTCCATTGATTTACTTAATGCAAACGACTCTTGGTTATGAATGGCTGTCTCGATTCCAAACTCGCATTCTTGAAGTGTTCAAATATGTTTATTTGTTAATTAAGATATTTGAATATAGCAGAGAATGTTTAATAAGACGTGTGTGGATCAAAAGCTAGCAATTGATTTTGCTAGTCTAGGAACATAGTTGAACGAAAAATAATACAGATTTAAATAATAATCGAATGAACATTGTCTTGCCTTTTGACTAATTATGTATGCCAATGGTACCTTTAAGTCGTTTTGTACTGTACTGGAACTGTTTTATTCTAGTTTATAATTTTCATATCAAACCTAGTCTTTTAATAAGTCCTTTCTTCACACACATCACTAAGCTGCCGCTACAGTGCGTGGCACGTCACACGGCGGAGTACTTGCGGCCGTCGTCGGACGAGTAGCAGTGCTGGCAGTGCAGCTTGTGCATGCGCACGCGCACGTCGGCGCCGGCGCGCCCGTCGCCCAGGCGCGCTCCGCACACCGCGCACGTGAAGCACCACACGTGGTAGCACAGGGACAGGGACTCTATTATCATGGCTGCGCCGCGACCTGGAAGAAAGGTTACGTGAGGTTACAAAAAGAAATATTGGTTTATTGCCACAAAAACATGTGTAGGTACGCAGAAAGAGTTTTATAATTATTTATGTGGTTGATATTTGAGTGTGATAAACTTGACTGTAATTTTTAGATGAGTTTTATCATGTTATCTTTAAATGTAATATAATCCGCGCCATTAAAGAAAAATAAATGGAGGCCAAACAGGACCTTATTACGCCCTTTCACGTACACAATAAACTCATATGTGTAAGAGGGCAGGATTAGAGCAGATATTTTCAATTCGTTTTTTGATTTAGCACTGGTTCTCTTGAACCCGCTAATCAGAAGATAGGTACCTACTTACTAAATTAAGTATACATATAAACAGCGTATAATGTTACTACTGCTGGGGCACAAGCCTCCTCTCGGTGAGAGACAGTGAACCGTCACGCGGGTTGATAAAGAAAGATTCAAGATTCTTTATTTTTGGAAACATGAGTACACATACAGAGCATGCAAGTTATTAAGTTACATTATAGTTTAAGATCAGTCATGTTTGGCCTTAGTGGCGTACGAATATTTAAATTTCGTCATCATAATTACGTAACAATGATTAGATGTCAATTAAAATTATCATCATAGCAATTTTATTTTGCTGCATGTACGGATTATATCAAAGATGTATTGATAATATTGGTTACTACACGGTATTACAGAAATTCTAGAATACTGTAGTATGCTTTCCCTTCTAGCAGTAAAGTAATTTGTTAAGTAAGGCTGCAAAGTTGTTTTTTGGCGTAACTGTGTTTGGCGTAACGTGTACTTGTGTTGAAAGCTGAGCAAGCGAAGGATTCTAGGATTTAACCATGAGCAAAGCGAGTGGTTCAAATATGGAATCCTTAGCGTAGCGAGGCTTTCAAAGGTACGAGACGCAGAATAACTTTGCTGCCGAGCGAAACACAATTTTTAACCTCACTACAGCGAGGAAAATGCTAGTTGCAACAAAAACGGCCTAAATAATATATTAAATGAGTGTACTTAGTTCAATTAAGTATGATAGCATTGTATTGTAGTCTTCGAAAACGTTTTCACGCCTTTAGAATGTCTCCATGCATTGAACAAATTGTACGCTTTTATGTAGGTACTGTTCGCGCGATTTTTCCGGAAGATAACTCAATTCGGCATTAAGGTTGCACTAATTCTGCAGGTGTTAAATTTATATTTTCATCGCTACTGGACTCGATCATACTTTATGATTTCTTACGATTTTATGAAAAAAGAAACCAACATTATGGAAAGCGAATTGCATATAGACGATTTTTTTAAATAAAATAAAGTCTTGCACGAGGCCAAAAGGCTCCTACCTCAGCATGATAGTATTAGATGTCACATGTCTTCGAACTTTTGATATTAGGACATGCCCGTTTCCAGACGATGTTTTTCTTCACCGTTTTGAGAGTTAGATTGCCGGCAGAGGAGCAACATAGTCTGGCCTTATGAGGGCCAATTTGGTGAGATCTTTTTTGTATCTTTGAAGGATTTGCTTTCGAAGCTATCCGGCTGTGTTTTAGTTTGTTAATTTGAAGTCAAGTGAGATATCGTCGGCCTAATTCGTTAACCTGCTAAGTCCATTTTTCGACAAACTGCTAAATTGTTTTTCTAAATTTTATAAAATGTGTATAAGTTATGCTGCTACATATATTGTTAAAATATCAAGAAAAATTATGGAAACCAACGGGATTTTCAGAATTTTGATTGCTAAATTAATAGAGATATTATTCAGATTTTTCTTTGTCTTGTAAACTATGTCAAAATGAACTTAGCAGGTTAAAGAATTAGGCCGACGATATGTTACTTTGTTATAAATTATTGAAAATAAATATTGGTGCTTATTAAAGTGATTGAACTCATCGATGCTGTTACCACTTCTTCAGCGACAATCACACTTAATTTTTTTAAGGAAGTATAGTGCTAGTTTTACGTACTTTTACAAGAAAAGTATGCTTGAAAATAAAAATAAAAATTTACGCGTTCTGTTTACGTTTTTTTTGAGAAATGTCTTATTTTGAGTAAGTTACCAATTTTATAGCGTCGCCGTACAGTGAAAACTACGTGCGTGCAATAAACGTTATTTCACCGGGGAAGATAAAAACCGTCTGAAAAATGTCCGTAATTCTCCTTGACGTTCTCCAAGGATCTCAATCCATTAGAATTGTTTTAGAGCTGTGCACGTTTGTTCTAAATATAATGCATATTTAGAACAAACGCGCTATTTAGATAAACTCAAAAACTACCAAACCGATTTAAGAAATTCTTTCACCTATGGAAAGATAAATTATTCCGGAGTACCATGAGCTAGAAATTTCACGCGGACGAAGTGCTATGCATAATATAAAGCGGGTTTTTCATGCTTTTAAGGTGCAGGTATGAGAGTAATTGTGCATCGTGGGTGTCCGTACATTCGTACCTAGTTCCTCTCCGCAGTGCGAACACTTGCGCCGCCCACTCACGCTCAGCAACTTGTCCTCGCGCTGCTCCGTCCTCACGGGCCGCGTCACGTCGGGCGATAGTTGTTGTTGGCTGGAACATCGGAGACATTGGGTTAGTTATGCTTGGCATTTTGTAGCTGCAAAATATTCTAATTTCATACAGGGTGCCATGCCACAGGATTCAGTACATGATTCTGAACCTTCGGTTATTTAAAGAAAAATTTGCTGTTTCATACGATGGATCGATTAAGCTTCGTCTGTCGCGGTTGTTCCGTGAAATGGGTGACCATTTTTACTTACCAAGACCCCTCCGAGCCTCGGAAAGCATGTTAAGCCGTTGGTTCCGACTGTCATTCATAGATCTTTGTCAGTCGTTACGGGTCGCCTGAATCCCGAAAGTCTGACAACCAGTCTTAGCAAGAGGTATCGTGTTGCCTAGTAACTGGATTGTGGAGGTCAGAAAGGCAGTCGCTACATGTAAAATACTGGTTCAGTTGCATCCGGATAGACTGAAAGCCGGCCCCAACATAGTTGGGAAAAGGCTGGGCAGATTGATAACTGAGCAGCAGGACTTGGTGTTGCCATGTTTTGTCTCTGCGTCACTCTAAGGTTGAGTGGTAGAAAATGCCTCAGGCATTTGTACAGTATTTTTTACTTGTGTATTACGTTAAAATAAATATTTATTAGTAACTAGAAAGGAAAATAGCGCAAATCGTTAAGATATGATCCTCATCATTGCTTATTTTTGCAGTTTTGGGAGAAATCGTACAATGTACTGTTGCACAGCTATTGACATTTTAGTCGTCTGTTAACTTTGATTTATATGAGAAGGTTATCTTCAGAAGTTCAGACCTAGTGCTGAGCGCGTGCATGGCGTGCAGTGGCGCGGCGGGCGCGTCGTGCTGGTAGGAGTGGCGCTGGGCCGCGCGGCCCTTGCTGCGCTGCTCCTCTATGCGACGCGCCTCTGCCTCCTGGGGGTTCACAACATTACTTATTCATAAAGATGAAAAAATAAACTGTTTCTAAAAGTGTGGATTTCCGGTAAATTTCTGCTAAACGTCCTGTGGCCTTTAGTGTGATTCTTTTAACCATCTCGACTTACGCATCGACCGCGTTCGGCGCTCCGATTGGCCCTTGGGTTAGTGAAGGGTCAATCGGAGAGCAAAATTCATACTAGGGACTCTGCTCTGCGGTTCTTACGTTTTACATAGTTACATTTTAATGCCACCCACGGAAAGAAGCGGCGGCCTGTTGTTGAAAAGAAGCCAAATGACAGGAAATAATAAAATATCACATAAAGTAACAATTACACAGTGGCTGAACGAATTAGTTCGATCCAAATAGTACGTCTGGGTTTGATTTTTTGTGTAACTATGTTTAGAGTTCTAGAAAGCAAATGTCTACTGAATAATAGATAGTGACAATAGTTAGTACCTGTATAAGCCAGTGTTGGTTGTAGTTGAAATTGGCCGGCTTCCTATTCCGCGCCTGCATCCAGTCTGTGTTGGAGATCAACTTCGGTGTGGGCGCAGCGCTTAGAGTCTGGAATTATACAGCGTAAGGATTAGACAACGGTTATAAGGGTTAAAATCTGTATTCTTATAATTATTTGTTTTTCGCCATTGTTAAATGATTTGTTACGAGTGAGCTCGCATGGAGAAATAGATACAGTGACTGTCAACCGTGCGGTTCTTTGTGTCCATGCAATTTGATGTCGACAGCGCGTAGTTTTTTTACGGTCATCTGAATAAAACTTTGACAACGGAGTACATTTCTAAGTCTCTATGACGCACTTGGCTGTAAAAATGCATCATCACCTGCCTAGGCTTTAACCCAACTTTATTGGGGTCGGCTTTCAGTCTAACCAGATGCATCTGAATACCAATATTTCACATTTAATATACAAGTTTAGAATCAAGTTTTTCTAACTGAACAGACAGCTGTATTGCTGGGCAGTTTGTTGCGCCATTTCTTCTCAGTTTGCTAGCACTTGAAAATGATGAAGGGTGGACCTTTCGGAAGACTGTCTTATGCAATTTTGGCGTTCGAAAAGTGCTGATTCACAGCCTAGTTGAAACAAATGACTTTTAATTTTGTATTACCACCGTACCTTTAACTTCTAAGCAGCTTCATTGAGAAATACTCAGAGATTATACCTAACCGTCAGTAATTGGAGAGGCAATAAAAGAAGTTATGAGAATTACAGGATTATCGTTTTCTTAGATGGCAAAGTAAGTGCGGTGCCCCTGGTATTGTTGGTCTACAGGCCGCGGTGACCACCACGTGGGTCAGTTGTTAGTTTGCAACTTTATCATCTGCCCTAGTATTTTCCCAACCATGTTGGGGTCGGCTTCAAGTCTGCCGGATGTAGCTGAATGGCAGTATTTTATATAGACCTCCAGGAGGTCTATATAAAATACTGCCATTCAGCTGCAGATAGGAATCTGACCTCCACAACCAAGTTACTGGGTAATACGATTCCTATTGGTAAGATTGGTTGTGTCTCTCGGGTTTCTGCCGACCCGTAACGACCGTCAAAGATCCACGAATGGCAGCCGGGACCAACGGCTCAACGTGCTTTCTGAGGCAGGAAGGGGTCTTGGTATGTAAAGATGGTCACCCATCCACGGACCGACCGCGGCCAGCGTAACCTGATCGATCGACTCGTGCGGGTGTTATTTCTTAGCTCATTTGACACGTATGAACGCTATATAAGTATAGTTTATATGAATTTACCTGCAGCGTGTGCCTGGTCATGGGATGGTAGTTGGCATTGCCGTTGGTGGCACTCTTCTGGCGCAGCTGAACGTTTGCGTACTCCACCGCTGAAGGCACGCGACTGCTTCTGGAAAAGTTAAGTAGGTTGGATGAATAATTTATACGATAGACGTTGTAAAGATTTTGTGTACAGATTTTCCTTCATTACAATGGAGTATCATGCTAAATGAAAACCTCATTGTTACAATTACGAAGTGAAATTGAAAATTATACCTATATACATTTTATATTCATGCTTGTTGCTTGCGTTATTATTAGTGTGTTAGCCAGAATGTATTAAACAGCATGGATATTTTTTTCTTTTTTTAAGTGTACGAACGCCTAAATTAATTGATAACTTAAGTTACTACTTACCAAGGTTTAATAATCCAGAAGGGGTACCAAGAGCAAGTCTGTTTACATCCCTATTCAAATGATTTGTTTGAATCAATCACACTATTTTGTTAAAAATAAAACAAACTAACCTCATCGTAATCTCCCTCTCAATAGACTCCCGACTCTTCGGCTTAGGAGGCAGCACAGGCTGCGGAACCCTCATAGGCTGTCCCCTCACCTCCTTCCTCTCATACAACACCCTCCGACTCTCTTCTACGCCAAAGTGCCTCTGCATATGCTCCTCTGACACAATAGGCTTGCGTTTTTCATCCACCATCCTCTCATCCAGCCTTTCGGGGACAGAAGGGGGGATGGATGGAAAGTTTTCATTTAAAAGTAAATTTGGCATGGAGTGACGATAATGTGCGTTTGCCTTCGGTCTGTTCAAGGGTGGCTTTTCAGGCGATGAAGGGATGGAGGATATGTCTTGAACAGATTTCTGGATGATTCTAGTCTGGTCGCGCAGGAGGTTTTCTCGTTGACGACGTAATTCTTCTTGTTCTAGTTGAAGTAGTTCTCGTTCGAAGCGAAGGACTTCCTATTTTGAGGGTTGAAGGGTTATTTAAGGTTTTTGTTTTTATGATACTGAAAAGGGTTAGTGTAAGGTCCTATAGTCTTAAATGTATGTTTATAAAATGTACAGGTTTTAGTATTAACTTATAAGTAGATGAATTGACTTATTGGTTTATGATTATTTTCCCATTATTGTGTAATCATATTTTACAAATAAATTAATTGTTAGTACTTAATATTAAACTTAGGAGTAATATAGGACCTTACAGCTAAGTTTTAAGTGGTTTTGATTAGTAAAACATGTAATTTTAGTGACATTAACATGAAGTGCAATGCTTTAAAGCTGGCGTGGATTAAATCACATTGATTACAATTTGGGGCAATGTAGTTTGAAAGATTTAGTACCTCGAGGAAACTTCGGTATTATCTTTTGTCGATAATATATTTTGTTTAATTTGGTTTTCAGGACCCTAATTGTGGCCTATTTTAGTTTTATTTGTTATGGAAATTAGTTGAATTCAAATGTAAATAAGTAAAGTTTTGTTACATGTCCTTTTAAAAAATTATAGGAATCTTTTGTGGTATCTACTTCGAAAACGGAAACCTGACAAAATTAGTGTACGGTCATGTAGCGAAAATGTTATAGAATTTTCCCTCAAAGCGGGCACGTGTCAGCTTTTTGAACTGCCATTTTCATATAGTCGGAAATAAGCAACCTAACGTTTCCATACCTTGACTGTACAAGTCAGAGTTTCTGTCTGAAAATGACCGAAGTTTCCTCTTAGAATGTATGTAAGTGTAAAATGTCATTCACCTTAGTGTTGGCATCGTCATACGCCCCGTCGGGCCAGTCCTCGTTAGTCGACGCCTGAAAGTGACGCCGCACCTCGCGTTGTTATTTACAATCACAACATGGCCACCAGTTAGGAACCGCAATATTTTAAATTATATATTTCTATAACGCAGATGCTGATTTACAAAGATATAAGTATGTATTTTTGCCTACTGACTATTTGGAAGCAATTTTAAGACTTGCGACTTCAAATAATTGCATTGAACAGGCACTCAAATTGAATATATTCATGAGTTTTTAGCTATGAATTGATGCAGTTAAACTTATGTAGGATATTAGATATCCTTTTGACTTTCATTGCCTTAATTATAAGGCTTGTTTTTTACGTCATGCTGAGGAGTTATGACTTCTCAGAGAATACTTTAGGCATACCACTAGGAGGCATCATGGTGGCGCAACCATAGGCGAGCTGTCAAAAATGTATGGTGGGTTGAGCAACCAAACGGAACCCGGTGAGGTACCCTCCATAGAGCTATATACATAATTACATATTGTTGGTAGCACGACTGGTTGCGTCGCCACTTGTGTCCTAATGAGTTTGGGCCCTTAAATTTTAAAATCAGATTTTCTTTGTGTGTCATTAAAATATTATGGTTCCAATGTTAGATGGGAGTTAATTCCTTGAACAGTTGTTACAACAACAATGTTTTTATGAAATTAAGTTTCACGATTATTAGAATTGACATGTTTATGTAAATTATAGTTGAGATGCATGTTTCTTATGAAACTATTAAATATTATGAATTATATGATAAATAATAACATGCGATGACCTCCCTCTTGAGCTTTTTCCCCAGCTTTGGGCTAAATATAAGTTAAGGTGCGACATGCCAGTGCATTCTAAATACTAAGTAAGTATTGCAGTGAAGAAAATAAAAGGCAAATAATAATTTAAAATAAATAATATTTATTTAAACAATAAAGTATACATACATAATCAAGAACTACTTGTGTGACTAATTTAGGTTTTTGCTATTATTTCTCAATAAGTAATCAAATTAAGTGATTCTGGCGTTTAAATACGGCGGAAAAAAGCGTTAAAAAGCAAAATAAATGTGTTATTGGCAGCATATTTTATGTTTTAAATACCACATTTTACAGAAATGTTAACACAATTACCATCGAAGCAAAAAACTAACAGAACATTAAAAATATAATAAAGGAACGTTTTATTTTTAAATTATGCATTTTCTTAAGAACTACCTAATAATGAATCATTATACTTATAAGTATTTTTTATTAATTTACAACTAGACTAAAATTGTTTTTTTTGTGTATCTTAATTCATTTATTATATTACCTACATTTCAAAATAATTTTGATCAACTGTGTGATTTCAGTGGTATTTAAAACGACTTAAATTAATCACATAATATAAATAATCATCCTTATATCTAAAGTGCTTGCAAAGCATGTACAGTGCTAGCCCCTACAGTCACAGGCGTGAACTTAGCTTAAGTATATTATAAGAGCAGGGATATCGCCGCTTTTGCTTCTTTAACATGTTTAAAATATAAATGGCAGAAATAGAATTTGTAATCAATAAAAATAAACACTCCTTCTAATGTTTTCAATCAAATAATTCTTGAATCCAAGAGAAAAATAAAAAATTATCAAGAGTAATTTCTGATTGTGACATAATTAAATAGTTGTGAAGTTAAAGCGAAAGCGGCTGAATTAATTAACCGTATAATTAACTAATCACCAAAGCGGAGAATTCGAGAAACGACTAATCTATTTCCCATACAAAATATAGCTTAAAAATATATTAAAGAGATCTACTATTTGTACAATGCGACGGAAATATGCATGCTGAAGACTTTGCAAAAAAATCACAACCATATTTCTTTGAAATAAAGGTGATTTTTAAACGAGATGTAAGACCTAATTTTAGCATGCATACTAGTCACTCTACGTAACAGAAATAGGAAACAATGTTTTAAGTAAATAATTTTTCTAATAAATAATAATTAATATCTTCTAATTAGCATTTCATTCTAATGAAATGAAGAAGAGTCTATTTGAATTTCAAATTCGATTTGACACCATAATTCTTTTCGTTTTATTAGCTAAATGATATTGATAAAAAATATGGATTTGACCATTGAAAACCAATATTAGGATACCACCACCATACAGGCTTATGTATGCTTTGAAGTCCACTATGAAAAATATAAATAACAATACCAGAACTAGGTTAATAAAAATAAAAATATAATGGCCATTATGACATAGATTTTCATAGCAGGCTCAAATGTGCAAATGATGTCAATGAAATGTAGTGCCAAATCGAAATTTTTACCGGAAGTAAAAAGGTCATTCAAAGCTGCAAAATTAAATAAACAATTACATGACAAAAATATTAATTTTAAGAGAGTGCCTTTGCCCAGCAGTGGGACAGTAACGGTTAGAATATAAGATAGTGCAATCATGTATCATTTTGTGGCTTATTGTGTAAGTAAAATATGTGTCAAACCACGAACATTCCGTGAATATATTTAGTAATAATAATCTTTGTGATTGCAAATTATCCTGTCTGATACTAAATCAATCAAATCGACATCAATCAATGAAATCATTAGACACTAGTTTTACCAAAAATTTCAGTGACTAATAAATGAAACTTCCTTTGCACCTAATTTTGCACTTTAAAAAACCTTTTTACTCCTCAATCCCGTTATAATCATGTACTTATACATATTTATAATCAGTTTAAAGTACCTGCTGCTGTTGTATAGTCTTGTCGAGACACTCGATTTTGTCTGTTGGTCCCTCGCTCAGCTCACTTAGTTCACTCAGCTTAGTGGTGAGGTTTGTGGAGAATATATCTTGTTGCTTCTTCGCTGGCTCTTCTTCGTCTGATGTTACCGTTACATGTGTGTAGGGCTGGAATTGAGACGTTATTTTTTAGTGAGAATAGAGTACAATTTTGCTTGTGGTATTTTGTGTATTTTTTTTTGCCATATTGATCCAAGCGATTGGCGGTTTTTTTTAGACTAGAATTCAATAGATTGTTATATAGTCTAAAAAAGTAGCTTGCGGTTTGTTTAGCTGGAGCTTAGCATTTTCTGAGCTTATATAGAGAAAACAGAGGAAAGCACCCTGCTACTTATTACTGTGCTATTTCCCAATAGGTTTGTCAATCTCACATACTAACGCAATGTTTCCTTATGACTCAATAGCTGGTCTATTAGATCATTCAGTCATAGACGCAGTAAAATTGATCTACAGCGCTATTTCCAGCTTTATCTTCCAAGATAAAAGATTTTATTAATTCACATAGTAGGTATGTACCCTTCTATGTAAGTTTTATTGCAGTACACGTACGTAAGGTTTAGGGCAAACTTCCGTACATATTTGGCAGTCCTTATCAGACCGCGTGTAAAGGACATTGCTCTGCGTCCATACATTGTTGGCCCTGGAGCCAAGAGCATCGGATAATTATGTATTGTATTCAATACATAATTATCCGATGCTATGCTATACATAATTATCCGATGTATTGTATTCAATACATAATTATCCGATGATAATTATCATTTGGAGACTCCTAGAAGATCTTGTTTTTATAGCGGACTAGCTGCAGAAAAGATATATTTCAAAAAAAGTATCAGATTTTGAGGTTATAATCTAACCATAACAACGAATATTAAATGTAGGTACCTACCATGATTTTTCATAGCTCTGAGTAATTTTTAAGAAACTGAAAAGTAATATCATAATACCTACCTAGATAATTAGGTACCTATGCAGTTATTTTTCTAAAAAATGGATGCAAGTGCAAAATTAATATACATTAAACTAATCAACATAGGTAGGTAACTGAATTCGTAGCATTCGTTTTGGAATGAGATTAAAATAGCCAAGTCGTAAAAAAGTCCCGAAAGTCACCAAAACACCGAACACAAGAAAAGAACACAGGAAAAAGCACAGCGCAGAAACTGTAACTCTCAATTGTGGTAACAATGACTTTTTTTTTATAATTTTATGGCATGGCTTTTTGGCCTTTGTGCCATTGGTAACAATGACACGTTCACCGGCAAAACTAGGGATGTAATACGACACCATTAATCGATTTTTCGATTATGATTTACTGTGGTCTTAAATTATTACAGTCTGTTACATCTACTTTGTCATATAAACATTACAAGTATGTATGACAATGGTTTATTTTATATAATATATCAACCCTCTTCTATACTGGTAATAATAATATATAATAACATCTGTATCTAGTTTGCAATATTGTTTTTTAAATAAAACATTAGGTAATTGTGATGTGTTTAGTAAAAATAAGTATTTTTTTCGTTTAATGAACCGCAAAAGGAGCGTTATTTTTGTATTAATTGTCGTAAATAATGAATTAGTTTGAATGATTGTATAGAAATAAAGAAGTTTTGATTATTGTATAATATTATTCTTACTACCTATTTAAATTGGAGTATGACTGCATTCATAAAGTATTTTATTAGGTTTTTAAAACTACACTTTAGAAAAAAAAACACAATTGATCGATTAATAATTCAATCGATCGATTATAATTGATCGGACATCCCTATTTCACTTTTGACACGACATAGGTGAAGATGGCGATGTAATGTTATTAGTCGCATTAAATTCTATTAAAAATACATTTTGGAATACAGCTAGTCCGTGATACAGAAGTATTTGCAACTTATATAATAAAATAGGCGATTAATTATCGTATATTCTCAAACTCTTCATTGCACAGGGCCATTTTGAACATTGTCTTTTGATTATAAGTAGCAGAAGATTATGACTCACCGTGGGATTAACTGTATTGGACGTAATAATGTGATTAATGATAAGATATTGGGATTCTCATTCTTTAAATATGTTCTATTTTAAAAGAAGGAAATCATTGCGAAATTAATTCTAATTCCGGACGGACTTTGACACCGCCCTTGGTCTACCTAAATATCCTCCACTAAATATTTAGTGGTGTGCAAACATGCATTGCGATACTACTAATATTACCTATAGTTCGTATAAGAATCATCTTAGAGACTAATCTGACATTAAAATTTTTAATAACACGCTTTTATTAGCTTCACCTGTATGTTTGTAAGCACGTTTGTAACCGACTCCTTTGGACTTTATTTTGACCCACTTCAAACGGTCAGATTTCATTTAAACTTTGTAGATTTATCGAGGACCGATGACAATTCAATAATTTTATATTTTTTTTCCATAACAATAAAAAATGTTTATAAAATCACGATTTTGTAGTTAGCAGAATAATAGATTAAAAAATCTAAAAAAACACGCTTTAAAAGCCCAACTACAAAAAGCAGAAAATAATTTCAAAAAGCGTAGGGTGCTTGATATTAATTGATTATAAAAATACCTCAAAAAGCACACCACGCTTTTTAAAAATTATTTACTGCTTTTTTTAGTTTGGTTTTTTTCATTGTCCTAAGGTGTTTGCGTATTTATTATACGAGTTTCACCAATTTAGACCAATTAGTATCTGGGTTTAAAATACGAACTGTTATAAGTTGTTCAATTTTAAAGTAACGGCCAACAGAATCTTTGCAAATACATGTTATCAACGTATGAAATCATCTCAGAAATGCCTTGACCACCTTTCTAAAGTATCGTTCAAGGCTATGAGGCTCGGTCTAGGTATCCTTTATTGTTTTGTGTTCACAATCTGATAACGGATACTGTTTACTTTTATCTCATTGTGAACCTTAAACACTGATTTCGTGCGCTTTGCATAGCCGCCGAATTCAAAACATTGAACAACCCGGTCTTTATTATTTTGAAGTCGGCGGCTAAATTAGGCCATCCTCATTCTCGTGGGAGGTTCGATAAAAAGTCCAAAGTGCGAATGTAATTAAAGTAATGTGCGGATTGGATCACGTCTTGATTTGCTAATCGCAATTAGGTTATTTGTACCTTTGTATTACAGTCACCAATCTGTTAGCGAATCGTAGTGATCATGGAAAGTACTTTTAGCAGACCACGACCACTGCGGGGACGTGGCTAATTTACTAGTACGTGGCTAGTTGGTAAACCTACAACAGTACTGCTGAAATTAACTCTTCAAATATAACACACCAATATTTATATAAAAAACAAAATCAAACATACCTCACTATTCTGTCTGCTATGAGGATTAGAAGTCTCCGGAGACGAATGCCCCTTATACCAAGCTTCAGCCGAAGGTCCCCTGTCCACATCCACACCAGAATCTCGACTCTCTCTCAGCTTTGCATCCATATCATGAGACAACGTCTTTTTATACAGAAGCTTCTCGATCTTCGTCTCTTCTTGAAGGAAGGAGGTGATGTCAGGTCTTGGAGCCAGGGTCATTTCCACGTCCAGGTAGCTGTCGTCTTGTCCCTCGATCCCTAGGAAGCTGGAACGTTTGTTTCGAATTTCCTTTTTGATGCGACGGGCTGAGCTTGTGTGTTTGAAGTTGCCCTAGAAATGGTTGGAGATTTATAAAAGTAAAGTTTTAACAAAATCTATTTATCTTAAATTTTTGTCGTATTCTATGATATCAAATAGTATTTTATTTTCTCTAATATATAATAATTTTCTCATCTGTCTAATATTTACATTTCAACCTTTCAAATGCTAACAGTAGGTACGTCTGACTCAAAACAAAAAAATAAGCCCATTATAGATGAAAAACTTTTCGTTAAATACTTATATTGTTTCGTTTAAAATAAATAAAAACGAACTTATACTCTCATATGTTACAAAACTATGTCATCATTTAAAATATGTATTTATGAGCAACTCTCGATAAAACAATCTAATAGATAAGCACGACGTTTACGTAAAAAAATCCTCAGTTAATCGACTCACATTGCCAAGCAGTTCATCATCAGCTCCATCATCAGTTGGAGGCGGCGGTGGCTTCTCCTTCGGCGGCTCCAACACATTAGTAGGCATATCCAGGGGAAACGCACTCTCAGAGGCAAATGCCGACGAGTTCTGGTAGAAGATATCCATATTCTCATACAGAGGGGTGACAGCTATCTTCTTCTCCATAAAGTCTACTTCTTCCTTCTTCTGAACTTCTTTCTCTTCTGCCTCGTCCATGACAGCACTGTCTTCGGAGTCCAGTTCTTTGAATGCCAGTTCTAAAGCATCCAGGACCTATGGAGATTTAAAAGTTGAAGATTTTGTCTGTGGTCTAAGGCCAAGATCTACAAACGTTACATCGTTTGTGTTTTGACTTAGATATGTTCCTGTCTCTATCTTGCAAATGTAGTTTGAGAGTTGTGCGATAATGACAGGAAAACAGACTTGACAAAGTATGAGGTAAGTAACGTTTAGAAATCTCGGCCTTAAGATGGTGACACTAAGATTATTTAAAATGTTGCATTGTAGAAGCATTGCTTGTGGATTTTTGGTGTAAGCAGAGATGCTATGAAAAATTAAAGTGAATTTTAAAAACAAAATTATAGTTTCGCAATTTAAAGTCTAAGCGAATGCTTCAAATTGACAGCGAATATTGCTGTTTATGTAAAAGTGCTTCTACAGTGCATTTAAAGAAAATTAACACATAATAAAAGGCTTTCTTTTAGAGGAAGCTAATTCGAATACAAAAAAACAAACGACAACACATTTAGAAAGAAATCAATTCGGAATTAGAAAAAAAAACTTCAAATACCTATTTAAAAAAAATAGGTTTTTGAAAAAAAAAAACTATAAAACTTGGTGTACAAGTTTTTTGTAAAAACATATTACAGTTTAACCAAAAAGAAAACACTTATTTAATAAACAACTTACTATTTCCATAATAAGAAAAACATACACAAGAATTTTAACACACGAAAGTGCAAAAGAGGCATGCAAAAGCGTATTGATTAGATGCAAAATGAAAATGAAGCGACACCCACTACTTAAAACTTTTTCTTACCTTTTACCCCATCACCATTTTCTTAAAATATTTAAATTTATTAGATCGACTATACTCTGAGAGGACTTTTATCATACTGTGTCATGAATTCAGATAAAATTGTTTGTCTAAGATAAAAAGTAGGAAGATAACATTGTACTGATTTTATTATAATACCATTTTGATTAATGATTGCGTGGTAATTATGGTTATATATAATTGATAATGGCACAGATATAATAAGGGGAACATGTGTTCGAATAAACAAATAAAAAATTTATAATAATGGAGATATAGGTAATAGAATTTTGGGCTTAAGTGTGCTTATTTTAATAAAATAAAATACAAACAAACAAAAGAAAAAATATTTTTCTCAGATATCAGGCAGAAGGCAGACTCTTTACTGAGATTAGTTTTAACATTAAAATATATAAATGATCTAAACCTTAAGTCAAATATACTTTTAAAGGACATATAATAGATGAGTACTAATAACTACGTACATAAATAAAACTCATACAAATAACTATGTAACATGTATTTTGATATAATGACATTTACACATCACGTTAATTATAAAATGAATAAATACTGGGGTTCTACGCTATAATGTATATGAATATAAGGTTGCTATACAAAACTGTGTGACGCTACGTAACCCTGTATATCTAAGGGCTCGTCTACACGAGCTACTTTGTCTTGCGACTATTTTGCTGGCGCGTTTAGTACCGTTAAATAACTGTCGCACATTGAAGACTTACTATAACATGCACTTTAATGATTGCTAAAAATATATTCAACTATAAAGAGTGTTATTAATAAATATATGACATTATATTGTCTGATTTAATCTGCAATGTGCGATAAGAGGTATTTGATCAACATCGTCACTTAACGTTTGTCTTACGTGTGCAGGAATCCTAAATATGGCGGAATTCTTTGGTTTTAGCACAGTGGAGATAGTTGAAGGTATATAAATGGATCTACATAACACGTGTGGTATTAGTGATGACTGGTGAGATCAATTGATCATAAATATACAAGAATTAATATCCATGGGGATTCTCATCTTAGCTTGCGATGCAATGTATGAGAATGAAATGGATATGATTTTAACTTTCTGCTTAAAAATGGTATGATAGGCCATTACGTTTCGGCATTCACGGCTACATACACATGCCATGTGGGTATCTTCAAATCTCAATAAAATTATCAGAGCCAAAGTGTGAACGGAGCTTTATTTGAATTAAAGATTGGTCACTTCGTATCATTACTAAAAATAATTGAGTAAGTACTCGTATACCCAAAAGGCTCGAGTAAATTTTAAAATATTTGGGGTCGTAAATTATTATTTTTATTTATCTATCACTTACATAATCCACGCAATATTCAATTGACGTAAGATTTACTAGTAGTACTCTACAAAAATCTGCCCATTTGTAGCAATCCATCAATCTACTCATGTGAGTACTAAGAGGTGACGCGATGATGATACAATATGAGTCTAAACCTCATCGGTAGCTACAGAATTAGTCAAAGTTTTCGTCGTAATCTTATTGTTAATAAACAGTATAGTTTTCCGTCTATTCGGCTCTATACAACGCTTAGTCCGCTTCTCCCAAAACGGGTTTTCGTCCTGTGAGCTACTTACCGCTACTTCGCCTTTGTTAGCTGTAATATCACGAGGTTGATGTATATCTTTCATACTTAAATTATTATGATTAGATGAATTATCTAATTTAACAAGTGAACACTCAGATGTACAAGATAAGTCGGGTATATCGTTACTTTTTAGCGATTTAACTGAATTTTTGGGTGATATGTTAGTAATAGTTGTGATATTAGAGACAGTTACCATTGGCATGCTGTTAGTAGAGTTAACATTGTTAGTAGTCCCGGCACCGGCGTTCATATTGTTGCAAATTTCATTCAGATTAAGATGTATGGTCATTTTGCCCTCGAACACCACTGTGTCGCTGTCGGACCCGGTGGAGACAGGCTCATTCAAACTTACACTGGTGTCCTGGTTTTCCAAACTTTTAAGGGTATCTTCGTCATCTTTGTCTAGTTGTATCTCAGTAACTTCTGTCACACTTAGCTCTTCCTGCTGAGACATGGCTTGCAAGTAGTTGCTTGCACTGTCATCATCGGTTTTGATGTCCTGTTCTTCGGTTTCTTCAATTATTATATCTTGGATTAGTTGAATGGGTTCTGGCATCTTGTCCATCTCTTCGATCTTGGCGTCCATGGCTGTTCCATCTTCGTTTGAGGACTCGTACTCAGACACTTCCACCATTGGTTCTCCGATAGGGGATGCCACTTGAGTCAAGTCAGCTATATCATCAGCAGGCACACAAGAATCTCTAGCAGTGTGGATCCCACTGTCTTCTGTCTCGATATCACTCGGGACGGTGTTGTTCTGCATTTCAGCGCAATCGAAATCTTCTAAGCTTTGAACTCTGTCAAATGAATTGGGAGACGATTGTCCGTTAATATCCAAACTGTCCAAAGAACGGCAGAAGCTTTGCATTTGGCTTTCAATTCCGGACAAGCTCGATTTTAGAGAGCTGTCCATCATTGTTTCTTTAGTGTCCTCAATCTTGATTTCGATATCTTTGTTGTGTGCCAGCTCTTCTTCAACTGAAATTTTTGGTATCTCCTTATTTTTGGCCGCATCAAGACAAGACAAACGTTCTTTAAGGCTCATCGACACATCTTTGACTTCAGTTTTGGTCAACTTTTCTTCTTCAGAATTTTGTGATTTTAAGCTGGAGAGGCGTTCCTTCAGGGATCGTGTATTGCTCAGGTCTCCGTTCGACATCCTCTTTATTTTCTCAGGTTCAATAGACTTGACTTTTTCGAGTGAAGACAGACGTTCCTTCAATGGCTTCACTTCTGTGGGTAACTTGGTCAGGTCGCTCGTAGACTTTTGGATGTGCATCTCTTCCGTGAACTTTTCTAAACTAGACAGTCTTTCCTTGATAGATTTTTTGTTCGCAATGTCGGGCAGTTTCGGTTTCGTCTGTGCCTCTTGGGAGTTTTCTCTCTCAAACTGTTCCCTCCTCTTGTGAATGTCGATTTTCGGTAAGTCTTTCTTCTGATTGTTGTTCTTTGTGTCATTGGCCCTCTCTTGTTGGAAAGAAGACAGTTTTTCTTCAATTTTATTGCTGACATTCGTCCTGATTCTGTTGAGGTCGCCATTTTTCTCTGGTGACTTTTCTTTGAAGTTGTTATTGACGGCTGTTTTGACGATGTTACTGTTGGTTTGTGAAATGATCCTGGACTTGTAGCCTTCTATGGCTCCCTCGTAGGTGTACTCCTCAGGCTCGGGGGAGCTGATGGTGGTGGTCGTGCACGTGTCGTATTCGTTGGCACTGGATCCAAGCTTGCGGTTTGTGTCGAAGTTCGACAGGTTGTCGACATCTGAATGATTCTTATCCAGGTCGATACCGTCGCTCTGGAAATTGAGAATTTTACAATTACTCGTTTTTGATGACGACAGTACATAACTTTGAGTAGAGCCCGAATTGTAAAAGCTGTATTATATTTGATTTAAAAAAGAGATTAATTTGACTAGAAAAGGGATGAATACCGTAGATATTTGGAAGAAAGACATGCTGTACCGAATCCAAAATTGATTGGGATAAGGGCTGGAGCATGATGATAAGGATATAAAGATGATAGTTAGCTTTGATCTAGCTAGGTCATCATATTTTTACTCGTAAAAGATGTGAAATCATAATAATACTTACAGCGAGGCTATGCGTATCGCAATCTTCGCTGAGACTGCTCTTGGTGCTGGAGGTGCCGATACCAAGGTCGCTCAGGTCATGACTGTCGTCTTCTGTGTATAGCGCGAGGGGATTCCGCCTTCTGCGGCCGGCGCTGTAAACAGAAGATAGAGAAGAGGTTAATTATGAGACTAAGGATATTATTGAACTAGTCACTACGGTACGAGTATGTGCGGAATATGCAGTGACTGATGAGTGATGGTACTGGTTGGTAAAAGTGGTGTTGGTAAAAACCACTTCGGAAATTAGGTAAAAACATACTTCCGAATGCAGCCAAACAGTGTTGTATGAATAGCGGTAACGGTACTGTGATTAATGGCTAATTTATATGATTGAAATAATGCAACGAGCTGTTGTTCATTACTGTATGTAGGTGATGAGAGCAACCTTTTCTTTGTTGCACTAGCTTCTGCCCACGGCTTCGCCTGCGTGGTATATCGATAAAGTAGTATTTTGTCCTTCCTCCTTACGGGTTCAAAGCAACCCATACCAAATTTCATAAAATACAGTCCAGCCATTCTGGAGATTACCCTCAACATACAAACTTTTACCTCTTTGTAATATTAGTATAGATGAAATCATTTAGATGTTCAGACATTTTTTACCAATGATAAGTTGTACAATATCGGTACCCGTCACAAGTATGCAGTTTACTTTACTAGTCACTAGCAGCACATGTGTTCTCCAAACAATACCCAGGACGATATCCAGCAGATATATTCCCAGAAACACATGTACCTATAATTAGGGACCACTCACACCGGCTGTCGGCACTTCTCGACTATATGCGTCTATTAGTCAGTTCTCTTAGTCATTGGGACTACATCCTAGATAGTGATGTGACTACTATGTTCCAAGAATAGAGGTGGGACATGTTTGTGTTATGATTTGAGTACGGGGCGGTGATATTTATAGAGGGCTGTTTATTTTTGGATAGCCTAGTTTTTGTGATACACTTTTATTATAATCTATTATAATGAGTCTAGTGTTTAAAATACCCGTGTGATTTTGTTAGATAAATAAAATCAAGTGTTTCTCTTTTCAATGTTTTCAGTTGGCCCCAAGGAAAACCCAAATGCAGTGTTACAACGCGTAGCAAAAACATGAAGAAATAAAAACCATTCAGCTTCATTCTTTGATAGTGGCAGTAAATCAAAATGAAATTACGTGACATTAAAAATACTAAAAACAATACCAATCTACTAATTAACATTAACCGCAAACGAAAACACTTACACACACAAAAAACAGACAACCATTTCCAAAAAACCAGTTTATTATTCAAGGTTCAATGACGCAACATCACAAATCACATCATTACGGATCATGATATAACGTATGAAAAGTGAAAACATGTCCGAACGAACTTTCTTCGTCACACTTATATGTATATTTGAATAGAAAGCAGTTAAAATGGCGGTGCTGATAATGTTATGATTTACGACAGATTTGCGTGAGATAAAGTTTGTTTTCTGATTTGTATGTTATTCGGTTTGTCACGGGGACATTGACCTTAACAGGCCATGGGAAAAGATGGAGTAATTATCATGTTTTGCAAGAAAGATCGGCGTACGCGCATAGATAGTGTTTTCATCGTATTTTATTGGTTTCATATACTGTTCTTATTTTATTATAAATTTTTTGAATAATAAATTATGGTAGTTGAAATAATATGTATTTTTTTTTTAGATTGTTTTTTTTTTTTTTTATATAAATCTATCAAATGCATCGAGCGCGTTTGGCGTTCCGATTGGCCCTGGATTGGTGACAGACAAATCGGAGCGCCGGACGCGCTCGATGCGTTTGATCGATTGCACTAGGGCCACAATTATATACTTAGGAGCCGAGCAAAAATAAAAAAGTCGAAAGGAACACTAAGTGAAAACGAAGTAATAAAGCGAGCAAGCAGCGCGATGCAACGCGGCAGGTCGGGGGCTAAGCAATGCGATGCGACTCGGCGGGTCGGGGCCCAAGCAATGCGATGCGACGCGGCGGGTCGGGGGCCTAAGCCATTGATATTTTTTTGTAAGTGTTTAAACAAACACAGACTATTGCAAAACGACAGTGAACTGTTATAAACTTAATCTAAGAATGACAAAATAGTTCAACCACCTTCCCAGATATTATAGACCACAATTTCTTTTTTTAAATTACTAAATGGGCCTGCTCTTGACCTCGATCACGCCAGATGGAAAACGATTGATGAGGTCTATGAAGAATCGAGCGTTTTTTAACTTTAAAATGTTCAAGTTCACAGCGAGACCAGACTTCAAATCTAGATTTCATCTTAATTGCTATCATTACGCCTACCAGATTCCCGTGGTGCCTACTAGGCAAGACTGAGGGAAATGAAACGTATTATAGTCGTAGGCGCAAGACCTATCTACTTATGTATGTGTATCATTAGGTTTCATTGTTAGTTCGTCGCCTTAGAGAAGAAAGGTCATCATACGAAAACAAACAATAAATCACCGCGAAAGTTTATTCTACTGTCGAATTCTTTAAGAAAAAAGTATTTACGAAACTAGCATTCTCTCATAAATCAAACGACGCATTTCTTTTAGCCATAAATCACATTTAAAAGAAGTTCGTTTCCACAAACTATCTAGTACCTAAACTCGTTACGCCCATCCCAAATATTATTTTAGGTCCGGCTTTCACGTCAAAAACTCATTTTCTAACTAATTACAAAATTCCGACATAAAAACATCATGCTTGCATTCTCCGAAGGGATAGACAGAGGCGTTCAAATGAAATATGATTTTATTTCTGTAAGCACGTTTTGTACAAACACTTGTACGTCAATCATAAAAGGTAGATGAGGTCGGCGTTTCCTATCTGACTACTCTGAGAACAAAGGCCGATATAAACTCAGAGGTCAACGTCTCTATTAAAGTCCAGACATAATCCTGGCCAGATCAGGAGAAAACCATGTAGATCGGTGTCTGAAATGATGTTTTGAGGAAAGCACCACACAGACTGAGTGGACCTGTCCAGTCAGTGAACGCATTTGTCAGTAATCGTGCAGCTCAACTCTGAACTTAAGGAGCTTAACGATTCGAGGAACAACACCGATGAAAGGAAATCAACATTCGGATGTTTGGTAGACATTTCGGCAGTTTTGTTTACCTATGTCAAGTATGACAAGCCTATTCCTATTAACAAGTCAAATCCGGACTACAGCAGGCTTAGCACGAGCAGCGATTTGTCTACGGAAGAATAGACATGACTATTAACTAAATGATGTTACAATAGGAGAAGATAGCTATGTTTTTCCAGTTATGCGTTCTGAACGAATCATGATTTTGTAGATAATCCTATATACTTTGTGGCCGTCAAGTAGAAACTTCGTTGTTAGTGTGATTTTGACAGTTTGGGGAGAAATATTCTTCTGAAATAGTCTACATTTATAAGGACCTAGACAAAGATCGTTAGAAACGAAAGAAAAAATTACAGATTTTAGAAAGATATCTACGGTGCGATGTCAAAAATGGAGAAACGAAATGTCACTTTGTATTGAAAAAGCACTGTCTATTCTTCGTAGAAATAGACAGCGTCATGCTAAGCCTGCAGGCCGTTATGAGAAAGTCTTACTGGGAAATCCCAATTTTATACTTTGTCCGAGACAGGGATCGTATCCAGGACTCCACGTTTAGCAGTCACAGTTGCGACCACTTAGACCAATGAGGCAATTCATATTCACACCACTTAATTACAAAATTCCAACTAATAATAAAGAAATAAGTCCGTGTTCTTAAATACCAGCGGTCCGCCATTTTGTGACACGACTGACCTCTAGGTGTGAACTAACATAATATGACCGTAATTTCGGCATTACATCACAAGAGTAAATTACTTTAGCGAAATATAATGGTTTCATTTGATGACTATGTGCTTTTTTTTTTTTTTTTTTTTTTTTTGGGTGGGAAATCATCAAATAACTTTTCCCGCTCTGGGTGGAGCGGGAGGGCGTGTCAGACTTTTACTGACTAAAACCCACCCGTGTTCCCTCAGTTGCCTGTGTGCCAGGGGCCGCGGTATCTCTTTCGAACAACCCGCACCCCTGGCAGGCATCGGTCCTTGCGAACCCCACCTATTGGTGCTGACAACTCTTTGAGGCGCGCGTGGAACACAACGCGCCGTCGACCCGGGCTTGGTCCTTACCGGACAGCGAGCTACCCATTACTCGCCGTCCGCAAGCCCGCGCCTACGGTGGCCGGGAATCAGCCTGGGATTCCCGACGCCCAGGGCTTCTCCCGCGGCGACTACGGCCGTGAGGGCGCATATACTGCCTCTCCCTCACGTGCGCCGCCTCCCTCTTTGCGAGCATTACTGCTTCGCAGAAGGAGGTGACGGCTAACCATTCACTCTCGCTCCGTACCATGGCCTGCACCAGGGCCGGACGCGAGAGATCGCCGCCGCCGATCGCCTCCACGAGGACACGGCGGTGCTCCGCCCAAGCCGGGCAGACCGCCACCGTATGCTCCACCGTGTCCTCAGGGCGATCTTCGCAATGGAAGCACCCGGGCGTTTCCTCCCGCCTTATACGAAACAGGAACCTCCCGAAACAACCGTGTCCGGTGAGGACCTGCGCCAGGCGGAAGGTGAGGACGCCATGCCGCCTCTCAAGCCACTCCTCAAAGAGGGGACTTACCGCCGCTATCGTGGCGTGCCCAATGACTATGTGCTTGACGTTAATTTCTGTGTCTATGTTATTATTACTTAGAAATTGTGGGTACTTAACGTTTACTGTTTGTGGGTAGTCATGGGACGACTTTACAGTATCGTGGAGTTAGGAAATAAATTGCTTAATGTACATGGACATCCTAACGACTATTTCAAAAGAAAAAAAATGGCTAACCGCAGTGAAATCTAAAAAAAAAACAATATACAATGGTTTTATTATCTTTCTTCTGGCATGTAGGTAACTAATCAATTAATAGGTCGTTTTATGTAACAAAAAATAATAAAACATCCATTAAAAAACAATTAATTTAAAGCCCACACACGTATCTATCTGAATAAATAAGAATTCCTAACTTCTTCTTTTGCCATACAAAGTGAAGATTGTTCCTACGAAATTGAATTCCTCTAACGCTTCAAAAGCAATAAAAGCTCTAACAAAAGCCGCGTATTACCAATATTACAGAAATTCTTTGTAAATATCCTAGGTACAACAATATAGGAATAAACGTGTACCGCACGTTTATTACCTGAGACAGAAAACTTACTCTGAACAAAGTAAAAGAATCAACTCAGCGCTGTAATTGCGTAACGCGCGCGTATTCCAGTAGGAATGGCTTTTATTTTGTCAGTTCAACAAATTTTATTGCGTTATTTACGTTGTTGGGCAGACAAGTTTTCTTAACATATGAAGCAATGGATAGAAGTATCCTTCAAAATGATTCAGATTGTGATTGATAGTGTGTTATGCAATCGTGCCTTCCTTTTTTACTGAATTTATACGAGTAGTACTTATTTCTATGATTATTCGGTAGGTCAAGTAACAGTAAGATTCTGAAAAAAAAAACAGTTTATGTAAGGCATGTTAGTGACACATTATCAAATTTTAGCAAGCTGGAGGAAATGTCAGAAAGACACGACGAGAGCAGTCCCGGACAAAATCACTCCAGGAACCATTCAGGGACTAAATCCAAGGATTATTTCATTCAGCTCCTAACTATTAACCTTCTGGTGGTAAGTAATACTTCTTTACAATCCACAGCTCATTTCCTTAACCATTCCCACATGGAAGGGGGGATAATTTTCACAAGGATCGACTCCTGCCTCACGTTGCGCGTGCGTCGAATCACGAATCGATTTAGTTCCAACTATTACGTATTGGAAAAAATCGTGTTCTTCCTCATTTCTTACTTTAAGAACGTGTAATGAGAGTTCTTATGTTCTCAATAAAGTTACTTATGTATGGCTGCGTGTTATGTAACAATAGTACATAACTGACTTAAATTCGATATCGTGTGATTATAGCCGCGGTGTGAGGCTTCCATCGATAATATAATTGGAATACTTTCTAGAATAAAACGAAGAAGACTTTGGGGAAGTGCATCATCTATAGGGAGCAGGGTTTTTGACACGAATGTGGATCATGGAAAGGTATAAGAGTAGGGGAAAACCAAAGAACGATGGATGGACTGTACTGAAGATGATATAGCTAAAAATTAGGTTTTACTACCGAGATGATCATTAATAGAGAAGTATGGAGGAAAAAAAACCAAATTAAGTGGAATGAGGGCAACAGACAACGACACCATGGGGAAGTGTACTTTGAGCATGTTTTCAAGAACGTATACATGGTACACACGGCTACACGTCAAGCTATACATTTCCAGTGTAAGCTGATCTCGCATTGTATAGGATTTCCGTACAGTGCGAGATCAGCGTAAACAGCGAGAGAACAGCGTGTGTACAAATATGGATAAAAAAAGATGAGTTAATTCTTAACAAAGACTGAATTAGTCTGCTAGCAATTTAATGCATGATATTAATCTTGGATCAAAACACTCGAAACTTCTGTTTAAAAACCTCTGAAATAAGCAAACAACAGTCAATTAGCCGTGGCCATACTCCATGTAGTCCATAAAACGTAACGACGCACGTACGATCACGTGACGCGTCGCCTGCGCACGATCGTCACTTATTCGTGGATTTTTGCACGATATGCCACTCGCGCACATTCCGAAACTTTTCGGCACGGAATAGTTAACGAATGGAATGCTATCTCTTTTGCAAATACTTAGCACTGCTGTTACTGTTGACAATGTATTTACCATTCTTATCAACCAATCAGAGGCCAACATTCACTATCACTGTGCCATTAGGACAGTGTGTGGAATGTCTATCTAGTCTGCTAGATTTTCCCAAGTATGTTGGGGTCGGCTTCAAACCGTATTCAAACCGGATGCAGCTGAATACCAGTATGAAACATAGAGTGACAGCCTATCTGACGTCCACAACCCAGTTACTGGGTAATACGATACCCCTTGGAAAGACTGGCTGTCGGACTTTCAGGCTTCAGACGACCCGTAACGACTATTAAAGATCAACGAAAGACAGCCAGGACAAACGGCTTAACGTGCTTTCCGAGGCACGGAGGAATCTTGCTCATCCACGAACCAACCGCGGCAAACGTAGCTTAACCTGGGCGGCTGTTATAATTTAGCCACAAGCCTCTAGATGTATAGTTTCGTACTAGACAGAAATTTTGGATGTGGGTTTGGCAAAAAAATTGAGCGAGTTTTATTCCAAGTAACTATATCACTATGGCACCACTAATCCATATGACCTCTTTGGTGTGGATAGGCATAGGGAGCGGCGCGGCGCCAGTGTAGGCGTAGCTATTACTATTACGTTTGATGAACTTGTAAGGAATTGATTATCTTATGCTGAATCTGTGAAAATTCCTTGTAAGTTATATGAAAAGATTCTGTAGCCAGAGACGTAAATGAAACATCGTTAGATCACTCATTCGGATAACGAGAAGTGGGTTAAGAAGCAATTACAACTTGCGAAATTGCGGCTGTAACTACACAAATATAAAGGTGTAAATGGGCAAAATATCCTATTTCTGGTTAACGCTGAAACCACCCTATATCCCGACTAACCCTACTAATATTTTAAAAGTGAAAGTTTCTGAGGATGGATGGATGTTTGTTACTCTTTCACGCAAAAACTACTGAACGGATTTGCATGAAAGGCACACAGATAATTTATAACCTGGATTAACACATAGGGTGTACTTTTTATCTCGGTAGTATGCTCCTGCGGGATATTTCCCGACCTCCACACGGGTGAAGCCGCTGCAAAAACTAATTATATTATAAACGCGAAAGTAAGTTTGTTTATACACTGTTGTTGGTACAATTTGGCGCACAGATAGACATAACCTAGTTAACCAATTAGGCTATTTTTCATTCTGGACCGCAAAAGAAGTCGCGGTGAACAGCTAGTTTTAATAATCTTTTCATTTACAAGCCACCACTGTCTGTCACAACAAGAGCATTCCGCGTCTGAACTCAGTGGGAATGTCTCGAAACATGAGCATTGTCCAGAATTGTCAGCATACTCCGTGATTATGTCGCAACTGCTACGTGCGCCTGCGCAACCGTGTGACAACTTACAACTTCATGTACTTGTCTCTCATAGTACGTGATTGTGAGGTACATTTTTGAAATTCTGATCGTGAGTGGCTTTTTCGTGCTGACTACACTTGACGTAATTCAAAGAAAAGTTGTCAAAAAGACCTCGATTTGGGGGTTTTGGAGACCAATATTTGAAAGTTAATGCATTTTCGACTAAATTACGAGCCGAAACAAGTCTATACAGGAAAAACTTTTATTCAGTGCGCAAACTTGTAACCATGAATTCAGCCTATCAATCTAGATTCCCCAGCGTAGAAATTTTAAATCGTTTCTAAAAAAAAATATCTGCTGTTTCGTACAAATATGCAATACCTACGCGGTCAAAATGTATGGAACAGCTGATTTTTTTTTTGTATAACCGACGAAAGATTTCTGCCCTAGAGGTCTACAATGATATCCTGAATTCATGGTTACAGTTTGCGCACTGGTTAAAAACTTATCCTGTATAATACGATACATTAGTATCTAGAAAAGGAATTGATTATGTGTTCCATTTGTGTTTGTTTTGACACTTTTTGTTGGTTTGTTTAATTTAATTATTTTGCTGTATATTGTGTGCCCTTTTTTAGTCTGTGCTAAATAAATGTATTTTCTTTCTTTTCTTTTTTTCTTTTCATTTCAGATTTTTACATCTTCACTTCTTTTCGTGTCTTTTATATCGCCAAATTGAATGCAAATGTGATACATCATCATCTTGAATGAAGAATGGAGTGGTTGTAGGTGAACCATTCCAGGAAAAAGGCGAATGGTGGCATATTAGGGCAATTCATGATACCTGTCATCTATATTACCGCATTTACTTTAACTAAATGACTTTGACTTTGAATAAAAATGGTTTCCCAAATTGGCAAATCCCATAAGCAGTTATAGGTCTGTAGAACCAACCGCACAAAACAAAACCTACTTAAGCCTTGGGGGCTACTTTAACTCAGCCATTCATACTTTATATGATAACTAACCACATTTTTTCCTACCACCATAAAAACTAGGCCTACTTTTCTGCCACATCTGCGACTCAACCGTGATATATGTACGTGGCCTTAACTACAGAGACATTAGCTTTCGAGACGCGCCTGCGCCTTTAATTGGCGAACAACCGGTGTGACGGGAAGTTATGGGAAGACGCAGCGGTTTTTTGTCGTCACTATTCCAGTAAGACACATGCGATGTTGTGCACTAGGACTTAAAGAGGCAGGGTTGGCAGTGACGGTGTTGCAGATGTTTTGAAATTCGAATTGCAGTCAGTTGTTTTGACAATGTGCTGCAGTATAATTTCGTCGAATGGATGAGTTTCCGACTGTGGGACGACGCCAAAGAGTGACGACCCCTCATGTCCTGTTCAACTGAATCGAACCGAAACCGAACAAGTAAATGTACACATGAATGCAATAAAGAGATTTGATTTGATTTGAACCGATCTATTCTGTTATAATCTCACCGTGAAAACCAAAAATGAAGTGAATTGTCATTAGTGTCACTAATAACAGCTCACTTCATTTAAGTTTTTGCAATATTTCAGCTGCTCTCTGTCCAATGGTATTGACACTATAAAAGTTATATGTGTAGCCTCTGATATTGATGTTTTGCAAAACTGAATTGTCAGGTGATTGATCACTGATCCGGTCAGCATAAATGACCCGTGTGTATTAAACAAAAGATCATATTCAATCAATCGATGCTCAAGAATGTGCTGACGACTATTCAGTTGCATCTTTTTATCAACGATTTCATTAGTAAAAATATCTGCACGTACTAGCATACTGAAAGGTTCTACTTTCAGGATTATTAAGTGTCATAACATATTTTGAATATTAAATTAGGCTTACGATTGAGAAGTGCAATCTATATCTGAAGACATCCATCTTTATTCTAACAGGGATGTATTTAATTAATTTTTTTACGTACTGGACCCACATAGCCACTTAGGCGTCCCACAAACATCGCTCCATTAACTGGTCTTATACTTCCAGGGGATTCTCACAATCTTCGCGGTATTCTTGGTCTAGCATTGGACGTCTTTCAGCTGGCCGATGATGTTAGTGATAAAAATATCGTCAATTAATTTATTAAGTCTTATTTTTCTTGTGTAATGGCAGCCCTACACCGCATACCAAGCTCCAGCCGCGCGACTAGTAACAGCGACGCAACCCTGTCTAATGTGAACAGTCCTTAACGCAAATGTCTTCCAGTCGTTTTGTCTATACTCCGCGTTAACGGCAGTTTCATTATTCATAACTTTTTTAGTCGATCGACTATGCGACAAATGTGTCTACTAGGTCTTTCTCTATGACTTCTATGATGGCTGTGTGCGGTGAGATTAAGATAAATATGGTTTATGGTTTTGATACTTGTATGAATGTTTTTTGTTTCATAGTGGTTTCCATTTAAGATCATCGTTTAAAAGCAATTAAACCAGAACGGTCTAAGATACATTTAAACAGTTTTAAGTTTTTATTTTGATCTTTGACTGGAAAAAAATGTCTTGTAATTCGTAAGGCATCAGAGCGGGCAATTCCCACATTTTTATGAACGTTCGAACTCTAATCTGTCAAAACAAAAATACTAAGTTATTGTCATTGATTTTCGCTGAGATGAGATTGAGAGAGACGTGAATTGGCCTTCTGAATCTGCAATTCAGCAATTCATACGGATTCAAAGGCACGAGGCAAATCATCCATCAAATAATCCATACAATTGTACTCCTTCAAGCCCCCAATAAGGAAACAGCACACAAAGATAAGCGTTAACTCTCTAATATTTACTACTGACACATTTGCAAGGAATGCACCTATAAATAAAGCCGCACATTCGTTCCAGCACACATTGTTATCTACCATTTATCAGCTAGATAAAACAGGAATTAAATTGCCGAGTGGCAGACGAGGGTCGATAGCATTCGATCTAGTCGTTAACTTATATTTGAATAGCAAATGAATTGGCTGATAGGTGGAAATATTACGAATGGAAATATATGTAAGTGGTCTGCAAATAGGATCTGAAGGGATTAGGAAAGTTGTTGAAGAAAGTGTCGATGTTTGGACGAGTTTTAGTATGAATAATTAAGCGTTTGTTTTGCTGTAGAAGTGTAGAGTATTATTGGAAAATGTAAATCGTAGGTCCCTACCTATCCCTAAGAACGAAGTACGTAGTTTCGGCCGAAGTTACAGACGTTTCCTATTCCGTATGACTTACGGACGAAGGATTAGTTCGGGGCCCGAAGAATGAATAACAACACGACGTAACGGTGGAGTTTCTTGCCCATTCTTCTCCATACGAAACTACATTTTGGAAGGGGCGACTAGAATCAATTATTTTAATGTAAATGTTGACTTTCAAAAGTGCCTTTTAAGTGCCTATTTGAAATAAATGCTTTGACTTTGACGTTGATAGTTGTAAGTATTCGCGGTAAGTATTGAGTATGAATGTCGATGATCTATAAGAACAGGGAAAGACCAAAGAAACGTATGGACTGTGTAAATGATGATATGGCTAGAAAAGGGGTCGACTACCGAGATGGCAAGTAATAAAGAAGTATGGCAGAAAAATACGTGTTTCGCCGACCACAAATAAAATTGGGATAAGGGTGGAGAATGATGATGAAGCTACTGACATTCTTCAAGAGAGGTGTACAAATGGACTCATCTATAGGACACTAGCAGTCATAGGACTTAGTAATGGGATATTCTGTGATGTAGATGACGAGTAAGTCATGGTTCGTAAAATGTTCAAAGAGAAAATAAATTTGTACAGATACCGAGCTCATAGCCATCTTAGTTTTTGATACTGATGAGATAAGGGAAAGTTTTATCACAAGATATGACTTAGCCTGGATTTGTTATACACCTAGAAGACAATGATGGAAAGATTACCTACATTAAACCTTTGTTATGTTTTGCAAAAGATAAAAAATGCAATGAATCACAGAGTCATAAACACTTTGAATTTGTGCTAAAATAAATTCTCAAAAAGAATAACGACAATACCACCTGTACCATTCTCAACTATATCCTAAAGACATACAGCATAAATTACGTTATCAAGTATTTGGTCCTCATTTAAATGGTCGTTTGCATAGGTAAATCTCAACCATAACCCTAAAGTCATAAAGTATAAATTAGCATGTCCAGTACATTGTCCTCCGTCAAGATATCATATTTACTGGTAACAGTTGTGAACGTTCAGGAGACAGGTCCGAATATGATATGCTAGGTGTAATGCAGTACTAGGTAATTATAGTGATGTAATTAGAACTACCCGAGGACTGGGATTTGAAGCATTTGGTTGGCAATAAGGATTTTACGTCCTTTTTACTATTTTAACTAGGACTTTAACATGATTAGCTTTAAGGCCCATAGTATCCCCATCTCCCGTTTGTATGCTAAAGCACGACTGCCGCCCGCGCCCGCGCAGGGCACCTCTGACCCTTTATCTCAAAATGGGGATATTCCTTTGATTCATTTACAATTGTGCTTCGGCGATTCTGTGGTACCTCTAACTATCTATTTTTCAGTGTATTTTTTTTTCCAAATAACGAAGCCGTTTAGTAGGAGTATGGAATAGAAGCCAAAATATTGCGTGTGGGAAAATATTTTTTTACAGCAAAAGTATTAACCATACAAAAAAAGTACTTCGGGCAAAATGATCTATATGAATCTATAGCAAAATCATATATTTTTCAAATCTTCAAGACAAGCCGTTAATGAGCAGTAGGGTTCATAAAGTGACCGTGTTACGCTACCAAACGGGACGTAGGCCCTTAATATGAGAGATTAAACGTTTCTATTTTTCCAATAGGGCAGTTTTTGTTATTCATAGAATGATGAGTATTGGTCTTTTCATACACATCTTGCACTGGACTCTATGGACCTAATGAACCAATAGCCAATACGTTTTCAGTTAGATACCTTCTTTCTGCTTCTAGGTCATGCCACCTACCTTTTCAGAGAGTGCTATTAGATTTGTGTGTAATCCCAGCTAGCCCAGCACCTTGGAGGTGTCAACCAATGTGAAAATGAACCCCACTGATCAACTAGGAAGTATACAACTAATCAAGTTACTTATTTAAATCAAATAATTTTCTACATTACCAATGCTGGCAACACTTTTACTTCAATTAGATTGAATTGTGAATGTTCAATTTAGAATGCTAAATAGTTCGTAGACTCCTTCAAACAAATTTCAAGCAACTTTAAATACTGTACCTATCTAATAAATCTCATAATGTAGGATTTTTAACCGACTTCAAAAAGAAGGAGGTTATCAATTCGACATGTTTATTTGATGTATGTTCGGGCATAACTCCGTCATATATAGACGGATTTGCAAAAAATATTTTTTTGTTCGTAAGGGGTTTATTTCGAAATGGCCCCATTTAAATTTCATATAGATCTAATGATGCGTTTCGGAGACAGCCAGCGGAACTCTTCAAAACAGCAAATCAACCCCGATTGCTGCTATCGCATAAATATGCATTGTTTTAACCCCAATGAAGATGAAATTTCGAATTGGTGTGGAGTAGGTACTATAACTTAAAAAAAAATACTTTTTCCAAAAAAAAAACAACCGACTTCCGGAAAAAACACTACAAAGTGAAAAATAACTTTAATTTCGGAAGGCGGTCACAAAAAAATTAAATACATATCCAAAGTCACCGACTTCCGAATTTAAAGTAATTTTTCACTTTGTAGTGTTTTTTCCGGAAGTCGGTTGTTTTTTTTTTAGCTAACCAATTTGTGTTTTGTGTTTGTGTAGCTTTTAACTACTGGTGAAAATAATAATACAATGACGAAATACGAACAACAAAAAAAGAAGGTCCCGTTTCATCCATTTGTAAAATAAAAACTACTTTTCCATGACCTAAGACGGTGCGTAGGCAACAACACAAATAAAAGAACATCAAGTAACAAAAGCCTACAACGTATCTTAATGACTGTAAAACAAATGTGTGTGAGCAGAGCACCCACGCAGTGCTTAATACTGAGGTCGTGATGTATGCCCACGTGAAGGCTTACTTTGGTCTTTAAACAGGATAAAGTTGGTACGATTTGCAATGATCAGATCCAAGTCATTGAGCATGGAAATTGACAATTTCATGGTGTTAGCTACGGTGTTGTTGATGATAATTTATGGTTTCGCAAGAAGCTTATGGTCATTCAACTAGATAGTAAAGCAGATGCAAGAATTGCAAGATAGGTACTTAATAACTAGCTTACAAAAATAACTCGAATTGACCCACCCGATGATCCGATGTATAGCAGTAGACTAATGTGCTAATTTCCAAGTAATACGGTCATCATCTGTCTAGCCTATATAGCCAACTATGTTAGGGTCGGCTTCAAATCTAACCGAATGCAGCTGAATACCAGTATTTTACATGGAGCGACTGTTTATCTAACCTCCACAACACACCTTGATACACCTTGGTAAGAATGTTTGTCAGAGTTTTGACGACCCGTAACGACCGCCAAAGAGCCACGAATGGCAGCCGGGACAAATGGAAAAATTCATTCATTTAATGATTATCAGCCTTCCACGGACCAACCGCAGCAAACGCTTAAAGCTTAGCTTGAGCTAGAGACTCATGTGGCTGGTATTACTTAGCCACAAGCCTTTTCCTGTATAGTATGAAGTACCACCGATTCAAAAAGAACATTACGTTATTCAAATGCTACAACAACAATGCTTTTTAGCGGCAGAAATAGCCAGGAGGTTGAACTTTCCCCGACGACGTATTTCATAAACACTTTATCATAGTACTCTGCTAATAACAAAACTTTCCTCCAAGATTCCTTGTTCTCGATCGCTAAAGGAATGGGACTATTATCAAAAGGATTGAAATACAATACCTTCTAATCTTGAAGCTACAAGATACGGGTGAGAAAGCTGGTGTTTGTATAGGAACAGACTCTCAGGGCACTACTGTTAATGTAGTCTGATTAGATTGTGTTCTACATAACAATAAACAGCTTGAGAAAGGTATTAGATTGTTACAATTGTAATCAGAGGATGATAAATTAATTAGTGTAAGTTGTTGAAATGATAATGAAATCTTTCGCTAAGTGGAAGCCGACTACAGCATTTCTAATTAAAATGTTATAGCTATGAAACAATGAAATGACATCGAGAAAGTCAAATTGATAAGGCGAAATCAGAGTTGAAGGAAAGCCTAACCATTATGATGTGTAAAGTTGGTTTGAAATTCGGTGTAACGAAAAGGACCAAATTATCGACGACAGAGATCAAAGCATATTGTGAGCAACATGAAGCCAAACAATCGAAGTATTAATCAAACAACAAACATTACAGTGTTTAGGTTTCAAAACAAGTGACGATATCGTCGGCTAATCAATCATCGCAAACATGCGCCTACGCACAAATATTTTGCTTTTATGCTTACTGTAGTTGAAGGTTAGTCGTTTTAGAATTTGTTTTGAAACTGGCACTTTTGATATGATGTCTATTTCTAGGAATTTCAAAAGATTCGAAAAGGCAGTTAATACTTCAGACGCCATGATGGCGTCGAAAATATCACAGGGAAAACCTAAAATAAAATAAATGACAAAACGCAATTTCAAAGTTATTCTAAACACAATTTAACATCTCGATAACACCGAGCCTATTAAAAGACGACCTCATAATTACTAACTACTTTTCAACCTAACCACTGCCTGTAATGATCTTAATAGCCTACCAAGACTCAATACAAAGTCACCGATGAACACTTAGCTAATTCTAATTAACGGACGGTCGTAAGTAATACATACGTACGGAGCGGTGGCAGCCACAATTACGAGACACGTAGCTGCATTCTTAGAAAATATACTCGTATTTGCGTGCTGTTAAAATGAACGCGTAATGAACTACTAGCTAGTTGCTACCGATCGGTTATGAGCTAGAAAATATCTAAGAAATACTAACTCTCACTTGTATCCGCAATAATCGTTTCCTCTGTAGATGCAATATCTTAAATGGTAGCGATATAAATATGCAAAGACTCGTCTGAAGGTCAGCATATAATGTATTTTTATTTGGCGTAATAAATCGATTGCAATTATTTCAGACCCAAACCAAGATGTTTTTAAATGACTGTGCAAAAATCCTGATGAAAATATGGACAGCTTTAGCACATTACCAAATAAGAGAGCCTATAAAGCCGGTAACAAAAAAAAAAACCATTCAAATCAAAACTTTTCCACAGAAAACCAACAAATCCGAAAAAAGAACAACCACCACCATTCCTTAAACTAACAACGAACCATCTCAATCCATCGATAACTATCTGAATCAAATACAATATCAACAATTACAGCAATCTTCCTGAAATGGACAGAAACATTTACGATTGCGTGAGGCAAAAATATCAAGTTGGCTGTAACAAAAATGACGTAAAGTCATTCCCCATGGAGTATGGTGTACACGATCTAGGAACACAGGCTGTTGTGTAAGACCAATATGGAATTAATTATGGCTGTACAAGGTAAAAAGGATAGCGTTTTGCAGAAATGTATTCTAAGGTGTTTTAGATGGGAATTTCGTTGTTTAATTGAGATCCTACTATCCTACCTATATCGGACGATTTGGGTGAAATTTAGCACTCAGGTAGGTTTCAACCTGCATTCATTCATAGGATATTTTATCTCGTTAGCACGTCCCGTGGGCAAATTTTTGACCTCTACGCGAAGCCGCTAGCAAAACGAGAAATGTCATGTATGGCCATTTCTTTGCGAATGTGTCATATAATTTAATACATACGGCATTTTCTGTCTTACTTAAAACTGTTCTTAGTTTCAACTTGATTTCACAGAAACAACATTCCCTCTCATCACTGTTTAACCTGTAGCTTACTGCAAGAATCAACACAAACTCGCTGATTCGTAACCCTTACACCACATACCCCTTCCAAATAAGGCACACCCGCGTTCCAATAAGGCGTACTATCATAACACCATGCTAGCCACAGTTGGCAATGCCTTGGTTTATGGGCAGATCGCACGTAAGAACTGGCTGTGTAACGTTCAGGACATTCCCGTGTTTTGCTCCGAACGTGGGATGCCATGCAATTGGATAACTGGGAGATACATTGGATGGTTTGTTTTGTTCCATGTTTGTTTGACTTTTGAATCTGTAGTTAGTAATGGAGACTTGATAAGGGCTAAAAATATTGTTTCATAATGATTTTGCCTGAGGGGTAGGCAGCAACTACAGCACGTCACCTGATTGCATCCTTACTTACTCCTTTTGCCTCCTTTACGTTCATTCATACATCTATATACACCCACGCCGGTTGCGAGACACACCTGAAATTTATGAAGAATATCACCGATAAGGTCATATCTCCTTCTAGAGCGTCTCCTTCCGGCGTTTTAAGTCACATCAGCCTTGAACGATAGCTGTTGGCTAGACCATTCTAGATGTTACAACCACTTTCAATCTGTTTAGGGTTATTGGGATATCTTGTAAAATAGCAATGCTTTTACGCAGGCTAACAACTAGGTTAAGCCTATCTTGAACTAAGCCAGCTCCGTCCTATGCCTCGCGAAATCTTCATAAGCCCAATAAACTCGAAACCAGTATCAAAGCTCACAAAATTATCTTGCCCTAAATTCAGGCCCCCATAAATTTTCCAGTTTAAACAATAACCTACCTCAACTTGAAACCTAGTAACCATGACAACGGGGGTATCGCTCTCGTGAAAGTGGCTTCCACTATCAGGCATCACAATTACAGTGCTTACACCCCCCGAGCGAAGCGTAATGATAGTGTTTGCAAAGAAAGTGATCTCAGCACGTATAGATAACATTTTTGCATAAAATTATTCAGTTTGTGGGCGTTGAGTGGAAATTGTTTGAAGTGGTTTTTGTTTTTAATTATTTGGATTTGTTGTTTGATTACGTGTTGGTGATAATTTCGTCGTAAGATATGAAGTTTTGAATGATGAAAAACCATTCACCTTACCTGTATAAACATTTTGTAAATTTGTGATAGGTTTGCATTTATTATGCAATTTTTTGACCCATAGGATCGACTTTAACCTGACCCACGTAGAAAGCGGTCCATCGCACAAATGACCACAAATAAAACATCACTCTTTCACAGCAAACAAAAAGCCCTTTATACGCAAATCAGGCCCACTTAAGTCCAAATCGCCTACGTCAGTCAGACAGTCAGACTTTAGCCATTTAGCCCGTCGATCGTGGTCGTGCATCGTCCAACTTTCTACCAAACAATTAGCTATTTACTTGTTCCCTATTTGTAGACCTTTAAGTCTCCGTGGGATTGTGTAAACTGTAATTAAGTTTGAATGGTAAAATAGAAATGGTCGATTCTAGTATCTGCTGTTGGGTTTATAGCTTCTACGAGTGAATATATTACATGCCGTCAAACACTGGCCGGCTGGTTACTGTCGCCAAATAAATGTTATTCTTTCTTTCTTTCTTTTCCTGCGACTTCGTTTGTGATCCAGGTTGAAAGGTAGCCTATATCCTTGCCAAATTTCATCCAAATCCATGAGGTTGAAAGCGTTAAAAACAAACAAACTTTTGCATTTATAATTTTAGTTAGGAAATAGATTAAATAATAGTCGCTATGTCCGTTGCCCGGAGAAAAGAAACTTTTTCATGGTAATTAGAATAGTTTCTTCAAATGATAGATCTGTACCCTAATTGCGTAAAGCACGATCAATCATTTTGAAATAAATTACTAATCCATTGCTTCATATGTTGGAAAAATGTGTCTGCTCAGCAACGTAAATAACGCAATGAACATTATTGAACTGTCAAAATGAAACGAATTATGATTGATCGTGTATTACGCAATTAGGGTACTGTTCTAAGTTGTTTCTAAGACAGACTTCATTGACGTAGAAGATACTTATTCATTATCCTTGGTGGTTGAAAAGTTTAAGCAATCCAAAGCCATTGGTTTTCCGTTTATCGTCCCAGCAGTTGGTACAGCCACTGTTGGAACACAGGCCTCTTGGTGAGAGGGGCCGTAATCCACCACGCAAACCCAGTGCGGGTTGGTAGATGTCACATGTCTTCGATTTTTTGGTTCTAGGACGATGTTTTACTTCACCGTTTTGGACCAGTCTAGTGGTGAAATAATTAAACAAAGAAAACGCCTGACTGAGTTCGAACCTTCGACCAACAGCTCGTAAGTCGCAGGCGTGACCATTAGGCCAGCACAGCTCCACTAAATTGATAGGGAATATGAAAACATCTAAATTGGATTGCCCAAGCATAGCTACTTGGGTAATCTAATTTAGATGTTTTACCTACCCTCATTATTATCTAAGTATAACAGCACTTGAATATAAATCATACCAACCAAGACAAGCATGAAATTGACGTAAATTCAGATTGGCAGGAAAATAAACGTTCATTGCAAACTAACACATAATCTTTGGCGAAATATCATAAACTGTTGCAATACTAATTCAGTTAAACCAATTATTATGATGCGCAATTCAAAACCGACTTTGTTACGACAGCATAAAGATAGTAATCGTTTGTCGTAGCTGTCAATCTATGTGGAACATAATGATCATTTTGTCATGATCTGTCGTGTGATGTAAGTTCAATTGGTTTGGAGATCTGATTATGTTGGTCATGCAAGTGATAGGAGCGTCTGATAGCATAATCCGTGTCATCGGGCGCACGGCAGATAAATTTCAAAATTTTCTTTGATATTCGTGTTTTGTGTAAAAGCGTGGTATTAGCGATGGGCAGATCGATGCTGATATAGCAACTGCTCTCGATTTTATGAACGCAATAGTTGAGGCAATGTCTTGGTTGAAAGGAAACGTCTCTTCATTTTCAACGTAATAAATAATAACGAGGGGCTTGTGGCTTAGTAATAACAGCCGCACGGGTTGATCGATCGGGTAAAGCTACGCTTGCGGCGGTTGATCCGTGGATGGGTGACCATCTTTACATACCATTCTGCTGTGAATTTGTGAATCTTTGGCAGTTGTTACGGGTCGTCATAAGCCCGAAAATCTGACAACCAGTCTTAGCAAGGGGTATCGTATTACCCAGTAACTGAGTTATGGTGGTCAGATAGGCAGTCGTGCAATAATAGTATTGGTTTGCCTGTACTGGGGAAATTACTGAAAGAATAGAAGAAAAACCAATTTACTGATGGCTTAATATTATGCTCTAACTTTCCCTACTCTTATAACCATTGATATTCATACTCAAATCTTGGCACACAACTATAAATCCTGCTCAAATGAACTTGAATTTAGTTCAGTCCGATCTAGGCAGTACCTCGCTGCCCTCTACCAGCCCTAAGCCGAGGTCCGTAACCCACAGGGGGTGCCCCTAACGGTCGCTATAGTTTTATTTTTTTTAAGTCCTGGCTTTTATTTATTAAGTTTATCACAAGCAAGTCCGACAGAGGACCACCTCATAGGTTGGACTACGAGATGTCATTCGAAAAAAAAAAACTTGAATTTAGTTGTCTATGGGATCGTTCGACTTACAAATTGATTTAATTAAACATGGAACTTTCTCACCTCATTACAGTGTAATATGTCATTGTATTATATATTCATGTAACCGATATGACAGTGGGTTCCACGACCCGATTGTGGTGACAGTTAGGGTGACCAGCCTACCGGGACGGACTCTCCCAAGATACAAATATTACGAGATTGATTCGTTAAGGATGTTTTCTAACGATTATGAAAGAAAATAAATCGATTGGTAAGAAAGAAAGAAAGAAAAATGCGTTTATTGGCATTACAGCAGAAAAACCTTTATTTGACTAAGGGCGGATTTTTCAATAGTCAGATAACTTTTATATGAGGAATAAATATGTCAGTTTGACAGCTTTTGTGTAGAAAATATGCCAAACTGTTAGATTTATTCTTCAGATTAAAGTTATCTGACTATTGAAAAATCCGCCCTTAGTAGATAAATGATCTCATTGACTCATATAAAGTGCTGTTATAATTTACTTTTCCAGAAACAACCACCAAGAAATATAGGAGGGCAGGGACCAGGGGTTCAAAATTTGCCGTTCCATTTTGACCACGTGGGTCAAAATCAAAATCAAAATCAAAAGTCATTTATTCAAACTAGGCTGAGAGTCAGCTTTTTTTGAACGTCAAAATAAAATTACATAAGACAGTCCCCCCAAAAACGCCCGCCCTTCACCACTGTATTGCATTGTTCTATGAAACAATTGTTTATGTTTTTATAACACATTTTTTTTTTTCGCTGGTGTTTCTAGTATCATGTGCTGTACTCATGGTTTCAGTTTGCGCGTCGATATTGTCAGCCTGTATAACACAAGAAGCCACGTTTCTTTAATTATTTTCTGTCATAAAGTTGTGCATTTCTTTCTACATTTCTTCCCAAAAAATCTATCGTTGGTAAGAACAACATAAAACCATTTCACATTACACACGGATCTCTAAAAGTAGAAAGGATGCGGTTATGGTGTCAATAAAAAGGGAGAAGTTGAGATCGTGTTACATGGAGCTGCGGTCCCTTTTCTCATTACGTGTTTCAGCAGAGATTTAAACTAACACACGTCTTTTAATCGTACGCTTAGTTATTTTAAAGTGAGGTTTTTATTTGACGTTTACCGCTCAATAGAAGTTGCGGAAGAAAGATCACCATCAAACAATCTTGATTACAGATTATTATTTCATTACGTGCCAAAATATTTGGCTTGTTATAGCGAATACCAGTAAGTATTCTACATGGAGCGACTGCCTATCTGACCTCCACAACCCAGTTACTGGGTAACACTAGTGCCAAAATCTTGGGCTTTTGCAGTTGTAGCAAGAAGGTAACCTGGGACCTAAATGGTCGTAAGATCGATTTCAGCTATTGACGTGAACCTACCTACTCCTGAAATGTGCTGTCTACATTATCAATCTATCAATCTGCCCAGCTTTTTCCCAACTAGGGTTGCCAGGTCTTAAAACCGAAAAACCGGACAGACCAGTCTGTTTAGCCGGACATTTGGGTAAAAAGCCCAGACCCCTTTTATTTTTTAGTCTTAGTATAACAGTACAATTACCTGACTGTGTCCGGCTTTATCCGGACGCCTGGCAACGCTATTCCCAACTATGTTAGGGTCGGCTTCAAGTCTAACCGGATGCAGCTGAATACCAGTATTTTACATGGAGCGACTGCCTATCTGACCTCCACAACCAAGTTAACTATTGGGTAACAAGATAACACTTGGTAAGACTGGTTGTCAGGTTTTCGGACTTCTGACGACCCGTAACGACTGTCAAAGATCCACATTGTCAGTAAAAAAAGGCTTTGCTAATACAGGAGAAGAGGAATAGCTGGCTATTCCTCTTCTCCTGTATTAGCAAAGCCTTTTTTTCATTATCAGGCATCAAATAACTTAGAATAAGTACATTTTAGATGAAGGGCAGATGACGTAATAAGAATCAAGGCAGTTATTATCAGATGAGCCGCCGAGTGACATCATGTTTGATCTATCGATACTGTTTATCTGTTTACCTTAGTTAGGTCATGTTTTAATTATCATATTTACTAAGATCTAACGACAGCAAACATTAATTACGTTAGATAATCAAGACCTTTGTTGAAAAAATATAATTTAATACTTTCCATGTAACCATAATCAGCCTATAATATTCCCACTGCTGGGACACAGGCCTCCTCTCTGTGAGAGGGAGTGGGCTGTAATCTACCACGCGGGCCTAGTGCGGGTTGGTAGATGTCACGTGACTTCAAATTTTCGGTTCTAGGACATGCCAGTTTCCTCACGTTTTGAGAGCAGTGGTGATGAAATAAAGCGACCCATAACTCATAAGTCAGGGCTGTTACCACTGCTGCCGTCCTTTAAATAGAAAGGAGTTAACCCTCACTTGGACAATTTATACTTTTTAATAGAATCTAAGAGAGTTCAAAATTCTCTATCTTTCTGTCTAACAAACATTTTTACAATACAAATATTTCCCAAGATATAAAAGTTTGTAGGCCGTTAACTGGAAAGGATTTACTCTTTAGAATTAACAGAAAGAAATCTCAATTGATGTGTCCTACAATCAGTAACGTAAGTATCACAGTTTTTAAGAAATAACGATTCACGCGTTTTTTGCCATTTTCTCGGAAACAACTTTTAGGGCTTAACGCCTTTCTAGTTAAAGGACGGCAGACTGGGCCACTACTGCTCTTTCTTATTCTAATGTAAAGAAAATGTAATCCCTTTCGTTTATGGCTATCAGTGTTAGCCGGAATTGGAAGTTGTATACGATAAATGCCAATAAAGATGACTACATGGGATTGAAAACTGACATTCCCATGAAAGTGTATAATTGTATACTTCTATCGACCTTCACAAGCACACACGTGATGTTACATACCCAGTCTCCTACTAAGATTTCATAATACAACATTACAAGTAAGTATGGGTATTGTCCTTTCATAATTACAGATTGGTCACACTACATTGGAACTCTAGTGTTACGTATAATTACAAATGGCGGTGCTACTCGGAACAGCTGATGTAACCTAAAGATAAGTAGGCCACGGGTGAAGACTAGACGTATTATTTACGGTTTTTGTTAAAAGAAGATGCAATAAAAACAAAGAAATTTGTGATAATAAGGATTGTGATACTGCCTGAAATTATAATAAAAGTTTTTTTTTATGACCATGCTTGATCTGCTAGATTTTCGATCACGTAATATAACAGTCACGGAGGCAGAGGAGGTGGTCTAATGGGAATCTCGGGAAAACTCTATAAATATAGGGTAAGCCACGAGGATGAACATAACTACCTATCTAACTAGTTTAATGAAGTCTATTTTTATTTCAATTAAACTAAATAACTACAGCGAATAAACTAAAACAAAGCGTCATAAAACTCATCCGCATCGCTGTCGACTGGTAATGTACCCAAGAGACTGGCGGCATTACCACGTTGTATGGCAATGCTCAGCCTCTGGCCAAAGTAAAAACCAGCCCTTGGGTCACGGGAAGTGTCAACCAGCCGTTTGGAGATTTCCTTGTAGAGAGCATGAGCACTCGGACCCCACGGCCCGAGGGTTTCAAACCCAAAATGGTTTATAATGTAAGTTTGAATGTTTCAGAACAGAAAGAAGAATACTAAATTATTAAGACAAAATTGAGGGGAAAAAGGAGGTAAGTTCTCTGAATGGTCCAATTTAGCACAAGTATGTGTTTGTTTCCGAATAGTTCCGCCAGTGTGATGAATGAGCGCACAATGTAGCTGTACTGCGTTAGCAAACATCCTCTAGTTTTGAAAACTATCGCCAATTATGTGTAACTCGCTAAAGTGTACCTACACAATGCACTTGGTTATGGTAGGAATGTGGTACTTAGGTACTGATATTATGCATTGGTCCAGCATAGCTATTCACAAGCATTCGACAGGTTATCATAAAAAAAATTACACATTTCGATAACCAGATTGGCCTTGCCACCGACAGAGAACAGCTGTCGGAAGAATAGCGGTCGTCTATTTGATTTATACTGACAACATTTTCGGGTTTTGAATATGAAGAGCGTTTACATCCAACAAGTAATCGTAGGAGTCCTCTATAACTCCTAGGATAACATTGATTGATGTTCAATTCGGTACGGAAGTATTGAATGGTTGTGAACAGATATGCAGAACAGGCGCGACTCGCGAAATCATGAGAATAGGAGCCTTAAGAATCACGAATTTGTTCATAAGAACATTAGCGGCCCGCCCATCCCTGCTTTGATTCGGCAAAAGATAGAGATTTCTCATAAGTAAGTTTAATATTAAGGTTTTACATACATACACCTTCCAGAATAAATGTTTTATATGGAGTTAAAAATACATACAAGGCGGTCACTCTCACATACTGAAGAGCGCCTTCAATTTATAAGATCTATGATGTATGATAAGACGATTTTGAATTTTAAGTCCCTATGACATAATACCTATAATTATTTAAAATGCGACACTACGTATAACAATTTCGGGGAACATAACAAATAAGTTTTAATATAATACCTCTCTGTAGAACACGTTGGTATGTTTAATAAATACGTTTAGTTCATAGTAAATTGTGCAATGTTTTCCAAATAAATGAACAATATGTGCTTTTGTTACAAGGTACAAGTAAGAACAACATAGTTATAGTTAGTTCTTTGTTTTAATATGTAGCAGTAGCGATAAACTAGCGAATGAATGTTTTATTTAAGTCCTAATAATGTTTTGACTGTTGTTTGAACTAAGTCGTAGCAACTCTAGCTTTCGAAAAAAGTATTAAGAAATTTCACGTAGGTATTTCAATCAGTCAATGGACCGCCCAGCCTTTTCCCAGCTATATTTGGGTCGAATTCCAGTCTAACCGGATTCAGCTGAATACCAGTATTTTACGTGGAGCAACTGCCATCTGACCTACACAACCAGTTAGGTACTGGGTAACACGATACCCCTTGGTAAGACTGGTAGCCAGACTTTTGGACTTCTCACGTCCCATAACGACTGTCAAAGATCTACGAATGACCTCTCCGAGGCACGGAGGATTCTCCGCAAATATTTCAGCAACTTCAAAATTAGTGCTATTTCGTCATAGCAAGTAGGGATTGGCAGGAATCACGTTTCATATTATTAATATTAATGCTTGCTTCCTATTAATATTAAGTATTACAGTCCGCATGAGCAATTATACTTCTATTACCTACTCGTATTGCGTCTAGACAAACGAAATACAATTCAAAATATGTTAATTAGGTAATTTAGCTACACAATTCATTTCAAGTAAAACGGAAATCCGGATATTAAAACATCGTAATTGTAATGAAAGTAGATCGGCTGATGATAAATTAATCGATTTCGGTATTACAAGTATTACGTAAGAACAAATTGATTGGTTTATTTGAACTGCTATTACAATTCGATCGCAATTCCGATGAGTTTGATTGGAGATTAACGATTGATGTCCATGCCCGATTGGTTATTAAATGACACGATAAAATATTGGTATGGCGACTGAAATGTTGTTAACATTCTTAAAGTTGGTTATTAACTTATTACATAAGGATATAGCAGCATTAATAAGAACCAATTTCGATGCGATTGGAAGATAAATGCGAAAATATGTAATCTATGTCTAATTTCTACTTTAGTTTTTGTATACAGACTGTAAGGGACAGCGACGCGCAAACTGTTTCTTTGAACTCAGCACATCATTATAGATTTCACAGCGTAAAAATATTTCGTCAGATAATAAAAATAATCTGCTGTTTTATACAAATGCACCTATAAAATACACGATCAAAATGTATGGTACAGCAGTTTTTTTTTTTAACAACCGACTGAAAATATCAACGCTGATGGGGCTAGAAATACTGAAATAGTTATACTAAACTGGAGCAGAAAGAATAAGAATATTCTGGCATTTTATCTACCAAATCACAAGTTAAAACTCATCTAAATGTATCCTTTTTGAAATCAATCAAACTATATCCCGCGATAACTGATCTCTCAACGGATGTGCCACTTCATTATTTCCTGTGGGGTCACGGTACCTATGAGAACAATAAGGTGTCGAAAATATTAACAAAATAAGCAGCATAAATTATACTGAGGTCGAGTTCTATAAACGTCAGTTAAGCACGTACAGTCAACCTCACAGCAGTAGTAACACTTGCACTGTGATAACCACCCTTACTGCTACGATATAAAGGGACTTTCAATGTCAAATTATTACCATGATGTGCGATTGACCGTACTTTGTCTCAGCATTATCTCTGATTTTTTTCGCATAACTGCCAAACTATATCTGCAAGAAGGAGGCGGGAACATGTCTAAGTCAAAGCACAGGCTAAGGAAACGTTTTTTAGTGTTTTATAACTACACAATATTAGCATTCATTCATTATATAACCTGAAAATCTAGCCTAAAAATCACAACTCCAAAGTAAACGTACACACGCCACGCCTTGTTGCGCTTGCGCATGTACCTACTTATGTACTCGTAACCTGATCAGTCGCGCCTTGCTCGCCGACCGAGACGGTCGTGTAACTTACACCCGCTCCCTCGTCACTCACGAAGGGCGATTTCGTTTGGGGAAATTCGAGTTCAGATTAGATTTATAATTTATTAAGGTGTTAAATTACTGATGAGATTGAAGTAGGGCTTCTTTTTGTACCGTTATGGGAGAAATTGGGAGGAGACAGCTGTCACCCATATTGGAAACTTAGGAATACTTAAGGGTCCTGTTACGTAGGGGGCTGCTTTACCGTCTTCTTTCACGTTGGTTCGAGTGTTACGAGAATGTAGTATGTGAATTATTTTTTTTTTTTTACCCAACCGTTTATAGTTTGTTTTTAAAACAGTACAATATAGGTAATAAAAGAGTAGTTATGTCCTCGTTCACGTAAACATACTGTAGGTACAGAATTAGTGAAGTTTTCTCACAAAATAACCAGACTATTTTCTGGCCAGATAATGTAAATTGATTTCCACTGACCCCGAACTATAGCGTGATACAAACACATTACCTAACATATTCCCATGTTAGCCAATAACCAATATGAAACGTAACAGAATTCTCATAGTTAAAATAACTTTATTTTCTGAACTCTAGACCGCTCCCAATTGATTTGGAATAACTGCCGAAACAATCAATTTGCACTGACCTAAATTTGTACCTGTGTACCTTCACACGTTGGTTTTAAGAGTCAATGTATGTGGAATGATGTTCATTGCTGTTCTTGTATAAAAGAGGTATGTCAAAGAAGTGATTAGAGCAGCAATGAATGTAATTTGGTTAGTTTGTTCAGTAGGTATTCAAGTCAGAATTAATTTATCACTGGACAAAATTGATATTTGATAATCAAGCATTTGAGTTGGTGATTAAAACTCTTAGTCCAGGAATTGAAATAAAGAATTTTTGTTATACACTTAAAAAAGCTACTAGGTATTGAAAAGTTTGCATTATAAAATACAAGCTTCTGCCCGGGACTTCGTTCGCGTGGAAGTCGCAAAAATGCACCATGTTTTGCATCACCCTCTATTTTACCATGACACGAAGTTAACCAATCACTAGCCAATGGAAAAATAATGAGCAAAACCTAAAGAGATTCACTTAACTATCAAAAAAATATACAAGAAATTGGTTCATGCAAGTAAAAGCATAATTATAAGCAACTGCACATATGGTCAGCCATCAACCGCTCAGAAATCAAAGGCAGTGAGTACTCGATTTAAAATTAAGCCGAGCAATACAACACCGTATATCGAGTCAATGACATCGATATTACATTACAAGCATTGCGAATCGATAACCTTACTATCCTACCGCAGCTCTAGTATGTAGGAAACCTACATATATGAACGAACGGACTTAAGAAAAGCAACCTTAAACTGGTTAAAACTAAAGTCGAAAACTATTTGGAGCTGTCTGAAATTCGAACTCCGAAAATGTGCTACTGTAATTTCAAACTTTGACTATTGGACGTAAGGTTCCAACTGCGTTGCAAGTTAACTATTACCAAATATGTAGTATATTTTTATAGATCGAGTGGCCAGTATTTTTACGACAACGTTACATGGTCTAAATGGTCTTGTTTGAGAAGAAAATGTGATAAAAAAACGATGTTACCATGTCAGCAAACTTTGTTGGTTTTACAACTTTTTTACATTGTGTAGGACATGGGATGTTTATAGGCCCTCTCAATAACAAACAAAAAAAGTAACTGCTCGAAATACATATACCTACCTTAGATTCGTGGTTGCAGTTTGTTGTTGGTATTAAGCAGACTGGAGGACCCTACGGCCAAATGAAATGCAAATACTATTTTGTCAAAAAAACCTTGCATTTCATCCCATGAAAAGATAGATGGATCGATGGATGATGGACAAGAGAATGATAGCGTGAATGATAGCGTGACGGCTGACAGGGGAGAATGAAAGAAGAAAACGTGTTGCGCCAACCCCAAGTAGTATGTATGGGGCTAATGTTCTCCCGAAAAAGAAAAGAAGATAGAATCAGACGGTATAACCAATAGGGTATTACACCCATTTCTGAAGTGTCTTAATTAGATTCTAAAATACTAATAAACTACTAAAAATATCTTTTTTTTTTATTTAATCGATTAGTCCAATAAAAATGCATTGAAATTTCACATTTTCATATTTCGCGTGTAATTTGTCGAAAACGCTGGACGCAGTGGACGCCATATTGGTCTGTGGGTATGACGTCAGTTTGCTTAATAAACAAATGCGCTGATATTTTATATGATAATTGTATATGATTTTAAAAATGAGTTATTTATTCTACTTCGTTTTTCGTTGGTTTGCTGTTCCTGAATGTAAGATATTATTTCAATAAAAATTACTTTGGTTACGAAAATAATAAAAGTACAAAGTTGTTCAATTGACACGCCGTATGACGTAATAACATGGGGGCTACTATTTCATGGTGTTCAAAAACAGATAAAAAAAATTGAAATATTTGGATTGAATTTTAAAATTTATTTTGTTATTTCATGAACTAACATTTTCCGACTGCTTTTTGTTTAAGCTATCTCAATAATATATATTTAGATTTTTTCTCATATGGACTCAAATACCCTATTCTATAAAATATACCAATTTAATAATAATCACATCTAATTACCGTAATAATCACGTCGGTCGCACTTTTGCAACAAAAAGTAATATCGAATTAAATAATAACATAATTTACTATACATTGTGCAAGTAATAGTACTTTATAATAATAAGCAATAAGCCAATACGTTAAGAAATAATAAATTAGACTATTAATGTTGGTAATTTCATTATCTGTGGCGTAAGAAGATCATCTCTGTGTGAACTTTTTGTTTGAAGGCTGATTGCAAGTATAGGTTGCAGCTATTTAAGTACGTATTTACACAAAAATCTTGTAGAACAATGATATTTAAGATTAATTAAAAGATTATGCAGGCGGAAGGTGGTCAATGGTATGGGCCCCGACTTACGAGTTATAGAGTGTGGGTTCGAATTTGAACCCAAGCAGGCAAGTAAAGACTTTGTGTTACTTACTTCATCACCACTTCTCTCAAAGCGTTGAAGATTCAAAAATCATAATCAAAATATTTTATTTCACATAAACCTGCATGGGCACTTATGAAACGTCAGAAGCTAGGTACACGGTTACAATTTGTCGCTTCCTATGGAGAAGAGCCGGCAAAAAAACTCCACGGTTACTCTTTTAAAAATAATTGGCTTTTACAATGCTTCCAAATTACAGTGATAATAGGTATGGGAGGACAGTGCAAGCCTGTCAATAAGTACCAGGTACTTAGAGGAATGAAAATAAATAATAGAAAATCGTCTACAAATCTACAGTCTGTAAGGTCTACAACGTTCTCTCATTCGAAATAGGTATGTAAAATAATATACATAAATAAAATGAACCTACTTAAACCAAGTAACATGATTTCCATGACAATCACTAATACATAGTGGATATTAGAATTGATGTATAATGTCATTAATGACGAGAATATGTTAGACATTGTAAAAAATAAAAAGAATAAAAATTAACATTATAATTTGGGAGCAGTTGATAGAGTTTCACATAGTTATGCTGTTAATGAGGTTTACATTGTGAAGGAGCTGGCATGTCCTTGGACCGACAGGGCCCACGTGATGGATTACAGCCCACGCCTCCTACAGAGAGGCCTGTATCCCAGCAGTGGGAACATTATAGGCTTATTATGCTACAAGTTCACGATAATTTGTAGAACAATTATATTTAAAGATACTTAAAAGGTAACCACAGAGCAATAAAGCATATTTTCCCTTTTAAATTCTTTGCCAATGTGTTAGAAAAACTGATACTATACTTTCTTCGGAGCAAGGCATATAATCTTTATGCTGATCTACGCAGTCAGGAAACATTAGCAACATTATGGAAATAATAGAAACTAACTTAAATCATATCTTTAGACTTGGTATGCTTACCATGCAATAATCCTTGAACATGTGTTTTGGCTCATTGTAACAGAGATTGTCAAAATTAGTTACCTAGTAGATAGTAATAAATAACAAATGAAATAAACATGACTACCTCGTTGGTCTAGTGGTCGTCAGCGCTACTGCCGCGTATGAGGTCCTGGGCTCGATTCCCAGGTCGGGAAAAGTGTTATTGGACTTTTCTCTCTGGAATTTCTCAATAGCAGCTCTGGATTTGTGCCCGGTTGATGGCAATAGGCTCGCCCCCTATTACATGGGACTAAACATAACTGGCGAAATGTGGGTGTACTGTAGGTACACGTCTGCCGACCCTTCGGGGAAACAAGGCGTGATGATATGTTAAGTGAAATAAACTGTTTGACTCATCTTCATTGACATGGGAAATGTTCTCTCTATATTTAAGTGACGGAGACTGGTCCCCTTATGTGCATCCTATTCCTAAAACAAGACTGTTCATCAAAATTCACAGCTAATCACCATTAATTACCACTACACCATAGTAATCCCTCAAGCCCCCTCTCCAGACGAGACAAGAATCTCATCCATAGGTTATGTTTCTCTTTCGTTTCTCGCGAAGACACATACACATACATATTTATATGTACATATTTATCTGGTAGTTGAACTCGGCTGCAAGTCAAGAGATGCTAATGTAAGGTGCTGACACTTACGGCTTTGTTTACTACGCAAGTTGAGAGTACTATAAATAAGACTGCAGTGTCTTTAAATTTAGAAGGTGTTGCGTTTGCAGTCTTCGATCTATTACTGCTGACGACTTGAAGAATTAAATAGCATGATAGCACCCACACCTGAGATACGTTGTTATTAACCCCCGACGAAAAAAGAGAGGTGTGTCACGTTATTTCAGTGTGTTAGTTTGTGGCATCGTAGCTCCCCGGCTGAACAGATTTTGTTTTTATTGTGTATAAAATCGTGGCTAAAACGCATCAAGATCACCTTTTGGGGCCGCCGTCCATTAACATAGATATTCCTAAACAAATTATTAAACTACTGGTAGCTTCCCGCGTCTGGATAATCAGATTACACACATAAACAAACATCCTGATTTAGACGGACATCCGTAGATCACAGGACTTATCCCGAGATCCCGACACACGAACATGGGCACACAGAAAATCTGTAAACCAACAGTCAATGAACATCAAACAATGTTTTCGAACAAAATGCATTAGGAACTCCCAAAGTGATATTCTAATTATATTAACGGATTGGTTTAAGGAACTGTCTTCTGCGCTAAGGTAGTCGGCGAAATTCAAAAATTCTGATTAAAACAAAATTACCGTAACAAGTATGGGTTTACAGAATTATAATCAATAAAATCCTCAATTGGCTTTGACTTGACTGGGCCACCACTGCTCTCCGAGTTCCTTATGTGCCTTCAATCCATGAACCCCTTTTGACGTTCAAAAGTGCCTTATACGTATGTAAATGAATGCTTTGACTTTGAACACAGCAGCGCTGCTTGGCGACAGATATAGATATAGTGCAAGTGTTTAATGAAGATGATGATGAAATGATCATAATAAGTTCTGTTTGTGTACTACCTATGTACTGACCGTTCCTCCAGCATCTCGTTGAAGGTCTTGGATTTAGCGCGCGGCTGGCTGGGCTCGTGCTCCATTCGCCGCACCTCCACGCACCGCTCTATTATGTGCTCCACCCTCTTCCGCCGCGAAGACTTCCAGTTGTCCAGGTTCTGAAACAATAGGGTTTGTGGTATTAGTTTTAATATCGGCATCATTAACTTGTTCTTAAATTTAACTTTTGACCTTCAATTTATCTCTTTTAGGCCTCACATTGTTACTTGTGATATTATCATCAATAGATTTATCATATGTTCTGGATTGAGGAAGCGTGTAAAATTCTCTTGATAAAAAGCCCTTATCCACCACGCGGCACCGGGGCGGGTTGGTAAATGTCTCATGTCTTCGAATTTTTGGTTTTAGGACATGCCGATCCCTTACGATGTTATCCTTCACTGTTTTGAGAGCGGTCTTGAAATAATTTCACATAGTAAAGCGCCTGTCAGGGTTCGAACCTACAACACATGAATCACAGCTGATTCCACTGGGCCACCAGGCCACCACTGCTCTCGAAATAAAACATGGCGACTTTATAAATTAAATAAAAACTCACATTACGAAGTCTGTCACGTAATTTTGTAATCTTTTCCTCCATATTAATTTCAAGACTGGATTTCAATAAACCGCTAGTTAACACGGTAGCTATGATTCAACTAAACTAGTCTACTTGAGCATAACTGATGCATTTTAACTTTTGACCCGAAAGGTTACAGATACACAAAGCCACTGAGTGATGTTTATGTATTCATTTCAATGCTGCTTAGATCATTAATTAGGTAGAACTAGACTAATTGCTTTGGATCTTTATAGCGGATCCAGTTCGAGACCTTGAAAGTATAATTCCGGATGTAGTGCTTAGTTGATTGGATAATCTATTACAGTTTGTTTTTATGAGTAAATAGAAAGGTACTAATGCTTATTGTCTTGAAATTTTGTTTTTGAATATCTTTCAATCTTTCTTTTATCGTTTTTAATTTTTTTTTTGTTTGGCAGTCTATATAGTTTTTTGTCGCGCTTATTAAATCATACACCATTGACTACCTGCAGTATTGTTTCTCTGCCTTAAATCCATTACAATTATGTTTTTAAAAGATCGCTTTATTGTGTCATACTATGCAAAATTGATACATTTATTTCTGGTGGTATTTCCTATAGTTCTTACCCCGAAGTGTTGGGCAGAGGTTTTCCCTTGACGGTTATGTTATTGTTTCTAGTGATGTACATAATAAAATGTATTCTATTTTATTAATATTAAGGATCCCTCATCATATTCATGTGTGACAAGTTTGATATTACATTTTGTTGTCAGAATCTGAATTCTCCGAGGAAATGTTCATATCCTTTCTAATGATCACCTCACAATTTCTTCCATCAACGTGATGTACAGCAAATATTAATTAATACGCAATATATTCTAGCTTCGTAAATCTATAAACAAATAGTTTCTCTGCAATTACTATACATATTACGTTTGGTGCGGTCACGCTCTCTTCACTTATGGGCGAAGGAGAAAACCCCGATATCGCGCCGAGTCTTAATTACAATCAAGATTATGAACCTTCTTCACGCTTTAGTCATATGTGGACTAAGTAGAACTATACCTACTGTCTTGCCTCAAATTATACTTTTCCGTATTTAGTTAGACTGTGTCATTTTTGCAAAGATTGCTTTTACGGAAGGAAGGATATTTCGAGCTTAATACTGAATAGTTACTTCCTCAAAAACATTTATAATAACGCAGTGTGCCTTTGCCCTTAAAGGTAAGGCAGCACCTGCTTTGCTGGAACACACTTCTTTGATTCACATTTGGACCTAAAATTCTACTTCCGCGATCTCGCTACTACACAGACTACAGCCATTTCTGATGTCTACAATGTTCTCAGCATACCAGTCTGTTTATTTTTACAGTCCAGTTATTGATAATCACTACACTACATGTTCTCGATACATCGAGAGAGTGGACCGTTCTAGTTGGCATGTCAAACATCGCGTGCGCCGGTAGCGAAGGCTTTTTTATACAATTTCGCTTGCTGGAGTTAAACGTGGCCATTTTGTGTGGCGCAAAGTGTGAGAAGTAGCGAAGTAAATGGCGGTGCTATATACCTTTAAAATATTGATTAGAAATTGACTCGTAAATGTGTTTTAAAAGATTTACTTCTATTCTTACATATTATTAAAGTTGCTTTTCGTGTAGGTTTATGTGACCGCTTTGTTCTTACAAACTAGGCAACGTATTTTGATGCGGTTTTTGCGATCATTTAGATAATTTATTCCGGAAAGTTTATCTGTATGACAGTTTAATATTAAACCAGCATAAAAGGGAAAAGGCTTAGCAGATGATCCTACTAATATTATAGGTAAATGTGAAAGTTTGTATGTGTAGATGTTTGTAACTCAATGACACAAAAACGGATGAACGGATTAAGATGAAATTTGGCACAACAGTTAGTTTATAACCTGGATTAACATATAGGATACTGTTTATCCCGGTAGAACGTTCCCGTGGGATAATTCCGACCACCACGCGAGCGAAGCCGCTAGCAAAAGCTAGTGATGTAATAAAGTAATGTCGGTGTTTTTTGATGGCGTAAAAACCGTGCGAAGGAGGAGCGGTTAAACATCATTTCATTTTATTTCAGTGGCGGAAATATCAATGCGCTTTAGATACGGTAATGTACGTTTATTGGAAAAAGTGAAATACACCGAAATTCGGAAAATAGTTAGAAAAGCATTTAACGGCCTGAAAAAGAAACCAAACTATTGGAAACAAAACAGAAAATCGTCAAAATACTGCCCAATTGTAAACAGATAACTATTTCCCTAGTTAGAAGTTCATACTGAAATGGAAGGAGATAATGAAATAAGACTGACATCATAATTCTCATCATTTTATCTTACTTTGTTGTATTTGTAAGTACCTAAATTAATAACGATAATTTGTTACCATGCTTTTGCCAGCGGATTAACCAATTTACACAAAACACTCTGTCTATTGGTAAAAACCACATGAAAATCCGATCAGTAGTTTTTGAGTTTATCGCGAACAGAAAGACGGACAGAAGACGCGGCGGGGGACTTTGTTTTTTTTTAATATCTAGTGATTTTCACTCACATCGCAAGTAACATGTCCTACAGCTTACACTGTAAGCCAATGAAATAACCCACCAGACTTAATAGACCTATTCTTGAGTAGCGGCTAGGAAATACAGATATTTTTAAATCGCCAACAGTTGCACAGCAGTCGTCTTGGCAGCTTAACGACGGCTAATCTCGGCTAATCTATGTAATGACCGTAATAATGGGTGAAGTGAAAAAGTAAAATGTTAAGTTCTTGTTTGGCATTCTTAGGAATGTTTAGAAGATGAGTTTTATCTGTATTTGGTATGTCAAGTGGGTTGGTATGTTCTATTTTTATATCGCTAAGAATGGCGTAGAAAAATCCGAGGAATCAGGATAGGTAAAGTTATTTTTCTTCATTTAACGGATTAGATGGAAACGGTAATTTTCAATATAGACATAAACAATTATTATTAGGGACTAGCTTGTCGGAAATTTACGCACGGAAACGTAATACCGCGATAAAAAGATATATTATGTGTTAATCTAGGTTATAAACTACCTGTGTGCCAAATTTCATCCAAATTTACAATACTACTATACTTCCATTGTATTTTTTTAATACTCAGTTCTTTTTCCCTCATAATTATTCGATCCTGCTAGTAAAAGCAAACCATCTGTATCCCAAAAAACTACTTACAATTAATTACCAACAACCCAACTAGTGCAGCTACCTCACAAAAACAATCACAGCTTAATATACACAGTTACCACAAAGGGCGGCTCGTTACTCCGGCCGGAAGTCGTCGCCTGGCATGCGTATGCGCACAACTTCCGGCCCGCTCCCGCACCGGAGGCAGTGTGAGCTTTGTTATTGTTTTGTTACGATCGAAGTAATTGGCCCCAAGACGTCGTCGGCGACATTCCCGTCATTATCAGATGTTTTAAATGCTGGTGGAGGAATCTGTCATCGGAGTAATTGGATGGAAACGTGAGGTGGAATGGAAATTAAGAAAAAGTGAAGTATGTGGTCTGTTTGTGGTGTGACGGTTTTGTAATAGCTATGATTTTTTTTTGTTTTTTAATTACAAATCGTTTGTTTGTGCATTGGTTTGGAAAAGAGGAATGTACTTTGTTAAGCGAAAGTGAGTCTGGTTTCTGGACGTTTAAGGTTTAATTTTGCCGAACAGCGTCGACAGCCGTGATTGCCTCGTTGGTCTAATGGTCACAAGCGCTGCTGAGCATGAGGTCCTAGGTTCGATTCCCAGGTCGGGCCAAGCGTTATTGGGTTTTCCTATCTGGAATTTCTTCAGTAGCAGCTCGGAGTCTGGATTTTTGACCGACTGATGGCAATAGGCTCGCCCGCTATTACATAGGACATAAACATAACTGGCGAAATGTGGGTGTACACCTCTGCCTAATCCTTCGGAGAAACAAGGCGTGTTGTTATGTAATCGAACATATATATTTTTTTGAATTTTGTCAGAAAATTTACTTGATGCCGACGGAAGAACATGAGTATCTTTCAATAAAACAACATGTCAGACCGTGTAAACATGTCAGAACATACATATAAGTACTTCCACTTTAATTTTAATACACTGAGTATTTTACAACCTAACCATATCTGAAAGTCATAAAGTGTACCAAAATACGATTGAGCAGGTTTCGAGATAAGTGGGTTTACAGTGATATAAATACATTATATCACAGATGGATTCTAGCTAAAGCTGGGATACTTTTTCCGATATGGCAAGATCATTGGAAAAAGAGAAAAATAAATCTCCTCTATTGTACAGTTTTAATCAAATTACAACTAATAGGGTAAGAAAAAGACAAGTTGCGTCGACCCCAAATAAATTGGGATAATGGCAGGAGATACGACAAAGTTAAGACGATAAAGTTTAATCAAATGAGCTCATGTCGGATAGGAACGATTTTTCATAAAAACGGTGCAAAATCAGAGATCGGCTCCAACTAATTATGGCAATTATTTGGCATACTAGTATTGATTTTAGTTCTTTATTTGACTTGTGCATACATACAAAACCACCTACCTTACACACTCCACACACAAAGTTGTATGTTTTTGAAAACTAACAGAAAATACATAAATATGTCGAGCATTAACGTCATAGAGACATAACAAACAAAAACAAGGCACTTTAGAGGATTTACGAGTTATAAATCAATACCCACTCAGGGCTATTAACTAAGGATTTTGAAATCGCTACACGTAGAACGGAACTAACTGGCTTTTTCAAGCAGCTGCGCAGGCGCAGAGTCTGAATTTTGACGAATATAGCAAGGAAGTAGAAATGTTTTATTCGAAAAGGAAGGGTTTTTGTGGGTTTAAGGGAATGAGCTAGTCTTTTTGATAATAAAGCCTTCATTTTAAGCGCCAAGATTGTTTTATTCGTCTTTCGTGGATTGTTGGCAGTCGTTACGGGTCGTCAGAAGCCCATAAGTCAGATAACCAGTCTTACCAAGGGGTATCGTGTTACCCTGTAACTGAGTTGTGGAGGTCAGAGGCAGTCGCTGTATTTAAAATACTGTTCTTTAGGCTGCATCAGGTTGGACTGGAGGTCGACCCCAATATATTTGGGAAGGGGCTAGGCAGATGGATTGATAATTTTATTAATTTCAGGTTACCATTCTTATCGATAACGAAAGGTTTGAAACGAATATGGGGTTGTCATACGCATAGCGTTAAATAACAACTAAAAATCGACTAATCACCTTTTATGTTTGTTTTTGCTAACATCAAGTAACCGTGGAAATAGCGAATACTGACAGGTAAAACTATACAAATGACATCTAATGTAGAAATAAGGCTGGCTCACAGCTCACACCAATAGCCGCAAAAGGGAATTAAGAACCTCAAGGCAGACAGACCTCGACAAACTACGTACAAGGGAATAATTTTTGCAGAAAACTTCATATAAAAAATTCTAGCTATTAACCTCGTTTTGCGCGCTTTCCAGTTTCATCGGAAGCCCAGTAATTAACTGCCATTAGGAAAAAAAAGTGAAAAACTCGACGGGAACACTGAATTATTTTAACGGTGTCCATGCTTGTTAGGGTTGGCGGGAACTCATTTATTTAATTATCCTGGTAAAAAAAAAATCTTCTATTTCACTAATCTAATTTTTGTAGGAGATCTGTTACATACAATAAATGTTATTCGCGGATTGATTATATTAGCTCGGGTTGTATGTATGTATGTATGTAACGGAATCTTTGAGCGCGATTTTGACCCACTTTAAACGGTCAGATTTCATTGAAACTTTGTAAACTTGTCGAGGACCGATGACAATTTAATAATTTAAAAAAAAATTGAGAAAAAAAAACATGTTTTGTAGTTAGCAGAACTAAAAAATAGAAAATAAATAATAGTTAAAAAAAACTAAAAAACACGCTTTAAAAACCAAACTAAAAAAGGAGAAAATAATTTAATTCAATTAAAAAGCTTGGGGTGCTTGACATTAATTGATTATAAAAATACCTCAAAAAGCACCCCACGCTTTTTAATTGAATTAAATTATTTTCTCCTTTTTTAGTTTGGTTTTTAAAGCGTGTTTTTTAGTTTTTTAAACTATTTTTTTTTTAAACTAATATTATAATGAGAAAAAATTTGATTTTTTGTCTGTCTCACGCTAAAACGGCTGTTAGAATTTGAATGAAATTTTTGGTTACACACACTAACTAACTAATTATTACCTGTACCATTATCTACAGTCGACCTCACTTAAAAAAAAGACGTAAACGGCAAATAACAATCATCATAAAATTGACATTGTTCACTTAATCACCGACAATGACACAGATCGTGATTTAAAAGATTCTTAGTAATACACACGGCTACACATCAAGCTATACATTTCCAGTTTACGCTGATTTCGCACTGTACGGAAATCCTATACATTGCGAGATCAGCTTATACTGGAAATTTATAGCTTGATGTGTAGCCATGTGACCTACCCACTGTATTTTTGAATGTTTGTTACTCAATTATGCAAACACGTCCAAACGGATTTGTATGAAATTTAGCACATAGATAGATCATAACCTGGATTAACACAAAGGGTACTTTTTATCCCGGTAGTACGTTGCCCGTGGAATAATTTCGACCTCTACGCATCAACACAACCAATGATAGAACAAACAAGCAATGGACAAAATTGTAAAACTTTTCCTAACTGAATACGGGGCTTTTGGCTACTTCTTATGTATCTTTTTTTTTGTAATGTGCGTTGTGTATGAGCAGAATAAATAATCTTCCTTTCTTTTTCTTTCTTTTCAAGCGGACGAAGCGGCTGCGATTTTTTTTTAATTATTATTATGACAACAAGTCTATTATGTCTCATTTGAGTGGTATTTGCTGAAAATTCCATGTGCACAAAATATGTCACCACCATAACCAGTAGGTAAACTCGTCAGTGAGGACCGCGACGGAACGCTCTGAGATGAAAAAGACCACACCGCAAGTGATACTTAACCTACTGGCGATAATTACTAACGAGTGCTAGTAGGTAGAATGTAGCTACTGCTACAGGGAATACTAGTATTTGTTCTTTAACATGCTTCTGCTATACTAAAAGTTTATTTATTCTTAGAAAACATTGAGCCATTAAAAAAGACGATCCAATTTATAAGAAGTATTGAAATCACGATTTTTATTTTTAAAATACATTTAATTGTTTTTTTAATAAAATTAAAAAGAAATGTTGTCCGCCGCTATCCGAAGCTACCTCCAAGCTTAGTAGCTTAACAACTAGTGTTGTTAGGGTGCCAAAGACAGGAACCTCCCCAGGAGCAATCAGTGTCGAGGAGTACCGTCTTCTCAATCAGCACCCTATTTGCGTAACTCACGATTCATCATAATTAGTTTCGTTACAGATGGCTAAACCATTGCTTCATATGTTCGAAAAATGTGTCTGCTCAACAACGTAAATAACGCAATGAATATTGTTGAAATGTCAAAATGATACCGATTATGATTAATCGCGTGTTACGCAATTAGGGTGCAGGCCTTTGTTCTAACCGCCTAACGAGAGCCTCGGGAGATGTTGATCGATTAATTAAGTGTTCCGATTTAGCTCATTCGGGTTTCATTGGCCATGATAGGTTTCATAGAAATTGTTCTACTAGTGTCATCACGTAATGACACACAACCCTCGCTTTAGCATCGTAGGTGTCGAGTAAACTAACCACCTTACTAGTCATATAATTAGAACACTGGCGTCAATAAATCAATGACCGATTATACAAACACCAATACAATTCGACAACCCTACACTTCGCTTGAGAAACGCGCTTCCTTATTGGTCCACTAAAAGTGTCGGCAGAAATAAAACTGTAGAATGTTTATGTGGATTTGTTGGTGTTCCAGATGAAGATATGCGTGTGCGCATGCTGCATAGCCAATACATTCCCATGCTTTAAAGGTAATGAATTTGTCATCTTGTTAGTCACAGTTAGTGATTTTCCTTTGTGAGGTAAATGGTGCAGTAATGAACTGATTCTTCTTGGTACGAGTTACATTGGTTGTATTTTCCAAAGAGCAAAAGTAGGCAGTGATGCACCCACAGTAACTATTACATCCTTCGTTCAGGGATGATCAATGAGTCTAATGCCTATAGTGGTTACTAGGGGGCAAAGCAATAAGTTTACTATTGATATGACCCAGGCTTGGGGCTTAATAAAATATCAATTCGTATTTATTAACAGAATTAGTGCCTCGTTAGTCAAGAGCATGGGGTCCTGTCCTTGCAGTGTTATTGGCTTTTTCCTTCAAGAATTTTTAATAGCAGACCGGAGTCTGGTTTCGTGCCCGGTTAGACTTGCCAACAACCGGGCGCCCCCTAGGGAGCCCCCATTACATGGGACTTAAACCTAACTGGCGAAATGTAGGAGTACTATGGACCAACACCTGTGCCTAACCCTTTGAGGAAACAGACCTGATGTCATGTTGGAAGACTCTATTGCTTTATCAACCATATGGTTTATATTGGGAAGGCATAAAAAAATATGTCAATCAACCAAGACTATTCCATCGATTTATTTCAAACAAGACTATCTATCTCCAACGGTGCTGGTCTAAACTAAAATGTCAAGTTCACTCACTACACTCACCGACTGCCAGTCCTCCTGCCTCTCAATGCGGGCAGGGTCTGTCCTCTTCGCGAGCTCTGCCCTTCTCAGCTGCTCCCGTGCCCGGCTGCCCAAGTCAGCAGGTCCTACACGCACGAACTGCAGTGGGTTGCCCGCTGGCTTGCCTGGGATGACAGCCGCCGTGTGCGGCCTTGTCGCCAGGAAGTCTGCGCTGTCTGTTGTCTGGAAAAGATGAAAGATAATGGTTAAGAAACTCATAGATTATCATGGAAAACCGTGAGAACGGTGGCTGGGTTGGACAGATCTATCGTTGAGTGGTGTATACTCCGCAGTTTGGTACAGAATATGACCTTTGCTCTGATGTTGCTGAAAAAAGGTTATAAACAACAGTACAATAATGTATTCTGTTTTAACTATTATATTAGCTCATGTTATATTTGATAGGCTTCATAAAACGTACGTGCGCTACGACAAAACACAACAATATCCGGAATACCGAATGGTTTGCCTCCAACACTTATTAGGATTCTTAGGGTGAAGTTCAAAACCCATAAGTCAGTTGAAATCGTACAAATGCAACGTAAGTACTTGTGATCACGACTTCCCTATAAGTATGTACGCGTCCAACTTCCTTCCGTACAATCCTGCGCAGGTTATACGATTTAAATAAGAGAAATGTATTCTAGTGTTTAGTTTGAGGATGCTGCATCAGTGCATACACAAGTTTTACATGACAACTAAGAGAAATGGGTGGCACAACAAAAACCTGAGACCAATGCTAACATTTTACCGTTTGAGATTCTGCTCATACATCAAGAAGAAAAACGAAAGTACGTTTACGTAATTTTCCCAACGTGTTTCAAAGAGGTGTGGTCAAATATTTCTTGATAGATTTACTGGAACCTTTAACTGATATAACGTACAATTATATCGGCGATTCCAAGCCTACAGATAAATATGTAAATCGCCATTTTGTGACGAATAAAGAAATAATATAGAGGGTCTTGTGGCTAAGTAATAACAGCCACACGGGTCGATCGATCAGGTAAAGGAACGCTTGTCGCGATTGGTCCGTGGATTACGTGGATCTTTACATAAAAAGAACTCTCCGTGCCTCGGAAAGCATGTTAAGCCGTTGGTCCCGGTTGTCATTTGTGGATCTTAGGCAGTCGTTGCGATTCAGAAGCCCGAAAGTCAGACAACCCGTCTTACTAAGAGGTATCGTATTACCCAGAAACTTGTGGAGGTCAGATAGGCAGTCGCTTGATTTAAGATACTGGTAATCAGCTACTTCCGGTTAGACTGGAAGCCGACCCCAACATAGTTGAGAAAAGGGCTAGGCAGATGATGAAAAAGAATAAATACACCTGTTATTTGAAGATATTCTAGACATTTCCGATATAACAGCTGTGTCTGAATCATGAGGTTTCAGTCAACGTCTAGGCATTTTAATGTGAGTAGGTATCACATCAACGTGTTGATGATGACATTATTTCTAGTCTAAAGGTTAGCTCAAGAATGTTAATAGTTCAGCAAAGTGATTTCTTCATTTAATCTATAAATATTAATGTTTGGTTTTCGTAAGAAAATACATATGTCACCTAATTATACAAGGAGATTTGTATTTTTATACGTGTCTAAATAATGTACATTTAATATGAATCTCAATGAGGCAGTCAAAACCATCTTCATAGATTTTATTTATTCTCGCTCCCACATTTTTCTCAGCAACAATGGAATAAACGAGTTTCCTATACATATAATTGCGATGTGCATAGACTAGATCTGAAGGCCAATACTGACAATAAAAAAATATTCAAAATCCAGTCGCAGTCTCATCTCGGCGACATTCAAATGTCAAAAACTTGTCAAAAATGTTTGGGAAATAGAGGTATTTTTGACAGATTGACACTGAGATCAGACTGTGAACGGTCTTAAAATTACGAGAATTGGCTTTCAGTTATTTATGCACTTTCGCAATTTTATAGGAAGATACTGTTACATACTTCGACTGATGAAAAATAATTTCATATTTCAAATCGTTTTTTTTTTTCATATAAAACGGCAATGTCATAATTATGTAAGGACCTAGTAATATAATTAGGATAGGAGGAAGCCTGGATCTGGAATATAGATAAAACTGGAAGTTCGTTAATTCGTCGGGTCAGTTAGTTATGAATATTTTTACAAACTTAACATAATTTTACAGTAAACCACGGACTTAATAAAATCAAAAAAAAAAAATCAAAATATTTTATTTCACATAAGCCTGCATGGGCACTTATGAAACGTCAGAAGCTAGGTGCACGGTTCCAATTTGTCGTTTCCTATGGAGAAGAGCCGGCAAGAAACTCCACGGTTACTCTTTTAAAAATAATTGGCTTTTACAATGTTTTCAAATTACAGTGATAATAGGTATGGGAGGACAGTGCAGGCCAGTCAATAAGTACCAGGTACTTAGAGGAATGAAAATACAGAATAGAAAAACGTCTACAAATCTAGTCTCTAAGGCCTACAACGTTCTCTCATTCACAATATGTAAAAGAATCTACCTATATAAAATGAATCTATTTGAACCAAGTGACATGATTTCGATGACAATCACTGAAAATAAATAGTAGGTAGTAAAATTGATGTATAATGTCAAATAATGACGAGAATATGTCAGACATTGTAAAAAAAAATAATAATAATAAAAAGAATAAAAATTAACATTGCAATTTGGGAGCAGTTAATAGACTTTCACACGGTTTTGCTGTTAATGAGGTACCAGGGAAGCCACATGTGCAGAAGGAATTAATGCCAAACTTCCCTGTCTTCAACGTAGTCTTTTATCTTATAATATGCTTTTTTGATAAGGACACGTTTGATGTGAGTTTTAAACTTTCCATCGCTAAGTTCTGTAACCGACTTTGGCAACTTGTTATAGAAGCGGATACTGTTTATTAGAAATGACTTGCTAGTTTTAGTTAATCTAAATTTTGGAATCACAATTTCATCTTTACTACGTGTATTTAGATTATGGAAATCGCATCTTTTTTTGAAAAGACCTAAGTTTTTGCGAACATACAAGATATTTTCTAGAATATAAAGAGAAGGCAGAGTAAGTATATCAATTTCGTTGAATTTGTTTCTAAGAGACTCGCGAGGCCCCATTTTATAGATTGCGCGGATTGCCCTCTTTTGTAAAATAAAAATTGAATCTACGTCCGCTGCCGATCCCCACAGCAGAACGCCATAAGACATAATACTGTGAAAATAAGCAAAGTATACTAACCTAGCTGTGGCTACATCAGTCAACTGCCTTATCTTTCTTACTGCGTAAGCAGCTGAGCTTAATCTGCTTGAAAGCGCTCTAATGTGGGCACCCCATTGCAATTTTGAATCTAAAGTAATTCCCAAAAATACAGTTTCCGAAATAGCATCTAGTTTCTTGCCATCAAGTTTTAAATTTAGACCTACTTGGGGTACATTTGGTAGCGAGAACTTAAGACATTTAGTTTTGTTCGCATTGAGTAAAAGATTATTAGCAGCAAACCATTTCGATAGAACAGCTAGGCTTTCGTTGACATGTAAGACATCCGTATCTTTTCTATCTATTCTAAAAATAAGAGAAGTGTCATCAGCGAATAAAATTATATCCGAGAAGTTAGCCATCAGATAGGGAAGGTCATTAATATAAACTAGAAATAAAAAAGGACCAAGAATTGAACCTTGAGGCACGCCCATCCTAACTAGAGACCCCGAGGATGTCGCCCCGTTAACGTTTACTTTTTGCTGCCTGTTTGATAAGTAGGAAAGTACAAGATCAGCAGCTTGTCCACGAATTCCGTAGTGGTGTAATTTACAGATCAGTGTATTGTGGTCAACGCAGTCAAACGCTTTTGAGAGGTCACAGAAAATGCCAATCGCATCCTGAGAACTCTCCCAGGATTCCAAAATGTGACTGATGAGTTTTACATGCAATAAGCATGTAAATCCAAAGTTCTGAGTTAATTTTTTCGATGTTATCACAAGACAAGGAAAATGGTGCTTTTGGGTAATTTTTCTCAATTTGCAGCGACTGAACCGTGGTTAATTAACAAAATTCTGATTTTATAACGGTTGAATAAAATTATAATTAATAGCGTTAAATTGGAATTCTGGAGAAGTAATTAGTACTTAAATACTAATGTAAAATGGTATGCAAATTATAGGATCATCAAGCTTGACAATTTTACAAAGATCAGAAGGCCAATTCTCCTAATTAAAAACGTTCAAAGTCTAGTCGCAGTCTCATCTCGACAATCAAATGTCAAAAACTTGTTATAAATGTATGGAAACTCTAGGTATTTTTGACAGATTGAGACAGAGATCAGACTGTGAACGTTCTTAAAATTACGAGAATTGTCCCTCAGACTTTCGCTATTTTTCACCTGGGTAAGTATCATAATCTATAAATACTACTACACTAATAATATAACAAAGCTGAAGGGTCTGTTTGTTTATAATCTTTGGAACTACCAGACGGATTTGAAAAAATACTTTTGCAATGGATAACCATAATCTTGAGGAAGGTTAATAATAGTTTTTAAACTTCGTAAACGTTTCGGAATTAACTTCTTTTTCTAGGATTATGTAGCGATTATAATTCACCTGAAGATTCCGTACCGATAACTACTGTTCCATTTAGTGTGTCCCGACACGGGAGAATAAGACTGATTGTTACTTAACTTGACAATTCTAATTCTAACCACAATATTTATATTATAAAACGTGTAACGGAAAGTTATGAGAAGTTTTAATACATTGATAACAAAAACCGAACTTTTCAAATTGAAATAAACACATTTCTCGGAAGAGATTTATCGTGATATTGGCAAGTAACGTGGAACGTTATTGACCTACATAGTGCGGTGACACGTTTGTTATGATTTGAATTGAAGAAACATATGAAACCGAAAATTTGGTATCAATTCTTACAGTATTTTATTTTGAGTTTAAACTATGTATAGTGATTCTATATCAGCTGTTATCTTTAGTGCTTAAGGATAAAAATAGGGTTTCTATTACAACCTGTATAGCGTAATAACTTAATATAGCATCAAAGTGTGATGGCGGCGCGGGCGCAATAAATTACGCGAGCTTCCTAGGATTATTGTGCATTACTGTACTTTCTTATTTACTTACGTAAAGTAATGACAGGAACTGGACCAGTTTTGTAATGTAATCTATATTATTTGATGCCTTATAAGGAAGAGGAATTTCTAGAAGTTTTTTTTTCTTAAATGAGAACACCAGCGGGGTAATTGCCTAACACACTAACAGTAGCAATGGCTTTAATTTTGACAGTTCAACAACTTTCATTGCTGTTTTAACGTTGCTGAGCAGACAATTTTTTTGAACATCCGAGGCAATGGCTAAGCAATAACCATACCTATTCAGAAATAAAATTATTCAGATTCTGATTAATACCGAGTGTGTTACGCAATTAGCGTGCAGATTGTGATGAATGGAAAATTTATAAGGATTTTACTTCAAAAACAAAAAAAATAACAAAAGAAAAAGCTTGAAATTAAAAACCTAAACATACTGTTGAACTTATGGGTTAGTTTCTCATAAGAATCATGAATAAGAGCGATTGTTCGGATCTATTCACAAAGTCAGAGTCACGTTCACAAAAATAACGTGATAGGTCAACAGGTCCTAAGGAAAAGTGACTGGTTTTCGCTTAACACACCTAGAAATTTAGAATAGGCATCTAATTAAAAACTATTCAAGCTTTTTCAGGAGTCGTAACAATTTCGTAGATATTTTACGGCTCCATAGAAAACATGCAAATTTCAAAAAACTTTTTAACTGAGACCGAAATGGGACTGAGCGGGTTACGTCAGCTCCAAGCACAGTGACCGCTGGGTAATAGTCGCCACGGGTGCCTGAGGATGGACGGCGCCGCAGAGGCCGGCCCAGGAAGGGGTAGGGACGCGTACCGCAAGGGTTGTATCGAAGTGGCTCCAGAAAAGGATGCCTGGTACGATTTCGGGGAAGCATTTGCTCAGCAGTCGGAAAGTGTAGGCTATTAAAAAAAAAACCGAGAGAAATTATAAATCACAATTGACTCCCAGCCAATATCTCAGTCAATAGACTAAAACAATATGCCCAGAATGACAAAGAGGCAAAAAAAATATCCACTTCATCTTTATTCCAACAACAACTGTACTTACTTCCTACACCGGATGAATTCAACTTATTGCATTTTAAGTACAATGTCGTAACAGCCCACCCCACAAGCGTACAGCGTAATAGTCTTAAGGTTCGTTTATACGAAGAGAGTTTCTTGCCTGTCAAAAAGTGAAAATGTCCATGCGAGTTTCGTAGACAAAAATCGCCACGTGACATGGCAGTTACGTGTTTACAATCAAGCGAGAAACAGAAACTCGCCAACGATAATGACATACAAGGCGATTTTCGTGAACTGTCATTCAAAATATGATATTTTTTTCAGTGGACATAGATAACATTTTCAAATACAAGGCGATTTTCGCTTGTCGAGATACGATACGGTCTAAACGAGTCAGTACGGCCGACCCCAACATACATAGTTGGGATCGGCCTCAAGTCTAACCAAATGCAGCTGAATACCAGTATTTTACATGGAGCGACTGTCTATCTGACCTCCACAACCCAGTTACTGGGTACCTTTTGGTAAGACTGGTTGTCAGACTTTCGGGCTTCTGACGACGACCCATAACGACTGTCAAAGCCACAAATGACGGCCGGGACCAACAGCTTACAGTACTTTCCGAGGCACAGAGGGGTCTCGGTATGTAAAGATGGTCACCCATCCACGAACCAACCGCGGCAAGCAAAGCTTAACCTGAAAGATCGACCCGTGTGGCTGTTATTACTTAGCCACAAGCCCCTCAACTATTTACAAGACTCAACTACTTTATTTCTTTGCAATAATCGCCTGATCGAGGCTAGAAACTCTACCAGTGTAGATGAGCCATTAGAACTTACGTAAAGAGGTTAGCAAAAAGGTGGTATTCAAAACACGCTACACTACAAAGGAGGTCGAATTCATAAAACTTTACGATGTTTTATTTTATTTATTTATTTGATGTTGTTAATAAACATTTATTGTCAGTTTGTAGATTAATTGCTTGTGTCGTGACCTCTGTGATCTGTTTAATTGATTATGTTGGTATTTAAATGTTACCTACTTTGAGTTATGTAAGAGTTTGGTTAGATTCTTCTTTATCTATTTAATGCTGTTAAATTTGTGGTGCCAGGGTATTGGAAAAGAAGAAAATTGGAAGGGAATTTTCAGTGGGTTTAGTCAACTATGCCATTGAAATATTACCTACTTAAAAAAGTTCTGGATTTACTAGAGCATTATCTGAAAAGTCTTCTCGGTTCTCTATCTAGAGTTTTCCTCTACCATCACGTTATTAAGACCTCGTGTATAACTGGGTGGCAGAGACATCAACGCGTAATCTATTATGGATTCAGTACATGATTCTGATCCCCTTGCGTTGAAATTCTACTTACTTTTAATGAGATAGCATTTTTTTCTTTCGATTACCGATGAATAGTTTCGACGCTAGGGGTCTAGATTGATGTGCTGAATTCATGGTTTTAGTAGTTGGATGTAAGTATAAATCTTTACGCTGCATATAACATGTTTAACGAGAGTTGACGAGACAATAAACAAATCCGCCCACAAAAGGCACTGACAATACTGATATGGTTGAATTCCCTCATACGCGTAATTCTTCTACGGCCCATTTAACTCGCAGATTGATGCGTGATCTAGGGCTATAGATCAACCTAGGCAATGACTTGCTTGTCCTAAGACAATAATAATAAGTCAAATTGTCGAATGATGTCATTAAGGACTAAGATTCCCGACTTACAGCAGATCGAGAGGAAAACGAATGAATGAATGAACGTAATGAATGTTGTTGAACTGCCAAATGCCATTTCTACCGTTAGTGTGTTATTCAATTACTCCTCTGGATTATACTCAGACCAGGGAAGCAGCCTAGCCTCAGCAATGGGTGGAACGAGGCTATTAATGACGCTCAATGATGATTGAAATGTCTTAAAGGTCACGGTGATCGATGATTCTTTGCTGTCAAATCATCATCAATATTGGACGAGTTACGAGTTTGTTATGACCTCGTCGCGCAATTTGTGGTCTACGACACTGATGGGTAGAACAACCACAGATAATAAATACCCGCGGTGCACGCTATCATTGCGTAACAAAACAATTTCTTTGAAACAACTGTTTGGATACTACTGCAGTACCGCAGTACTACGAACAGTGAAAGTTCATAAATGTTAGAAAATATTTACAAACAATCTGACGACGACGGCCGTCAAACACGACACTTTCACTATCAATGGCAATTACAAAACAATCGATCGGCTCGATCACGCCCCTACATCACGATCGATACAAACTATCATTCTAAATTATCGGCCGAAACTTTAAAATAAACTTACTTTTAAAAGAAAGCGGAATCCCGTGACAAAGTTCACACTGGCAGCTGCATTCGGGGTTTTAAATTTAGAACATGCAATCCGTTGGGCGTTCTATATTTCCGTTCGGTATGCGTGTTTAAATTTAGAACCAGACTTAGTTCACTGTTCGACACTGTCGTTTGTCACTCGCTTGATCTATTTTTAAATAATCAATCGAAATTTTAAATCGATTTTAAAGTTTCGTTTTGTTTCATGTATCAGGTGCGATGGTTGAGCGTAAACTGCGTTGAGAACTAACTTTCGCGGTTTTCCAAGCTACTAAGAGAGGGGAAAGTAACGTGTTGTGATAATTAATGCATTATTTTAAGTGTGGAAACAAGCGTGGTTTAATTGATACGTGGAGCCGATCTTGCGTGTACTCAGATCATAATTTGTAACGTTTTGTTAATTTTGACTGACTGACTTTAAGTTGGTAGTTTATTGTACCATTACAAATTGTTTATAGACGATATTATTTTGAATGGCTACATTCATTGCGCAGTTTATCAAAAATATTGTTGTCATAGCTCGTATTTATTTTTTCGTTGACGTAATTATTAACATCGCGTGCCGGTACCAAGTTTTCTGTTGTCAATCAACGTGGCGCCAATGCTATCTTAATAAATGCAATTAAGTATTCAATTTAAACTTCAATTAATTAATGGACTCGGTCTATTGCGTCCACTGCTGGACTAAGGCCTGTCCTAAGTCTCGCCACAACACCTGTTTCCCCGGCTTCCATGTTTCTGTCAAAGAGTAAACCGAATTACATAAGGAGAATGATCTGAGGTAGTCCACGAAGTTCAATTTTTCTTACGTTTTTTCGCAATTCGCAGTGCCAGGTTGTATGTTGATTAAAACAATTATGATTCGTGACGAAATAAGGCTATACGTATTTTTAATCATTAAAATCATCAATACAACATGACACAATATGAACTTACAAGGTGGTATAATTCTATAAATGCATACGTGATACGATCTCGAATCTATTTTGGTTTTGCAAAAACGTAAGAAAATTTGAATGGCACTTCCCCCCCTAAGATAATTTAATATAAATACATGAAGCCTTTATAGGGGTGCAAGTAGTGGCTATAGTACGCACGCTCTCACTCAGTTAACCAATGACAGTAATAGACTGTGTTAAAGGGCGAACTACAGCCAATCTATTTTTACATTCTAATTATATATTTCTAACACATTGGTGCAAATGTTTGCAAGAGCAGCTGATGAGTAGGATGTTGTAGTTTTTTTTTCTGTTGGTAATACAATAATTCGGGAAGAATTTGGGGGAGGCCTTAGCTGTTGAAAATGTTACTGATTTTTTTCAGAAGCCTGAAATAGGCTCACCCCTATTACTATACTAAATTTTATAACTGAAAACAGTGTACGAAAATGTATAAATACTAGCAATATAATATAAACGAAAATTAATTAACAATTTTATTTAATTTCTTAGTCTCAAAGAAAAACAACCAACTCAACTTATTAAATAGCCACATACTAACAAGAGCATAATTACATATAGAAAACAATTGAATTCCTGTATGACATGAAAACCTCATTGTTTTCAAGCTGGTAGACTGGTTTTCTTATGATATTCTGTACGAGTATGTTGTTATACCAGTTGTATTGTTGTAGTAGACATATTGACAGATTTATACGTTAGGTATACTTGTTAGTTCGTGAGGTAGCTAATATATATTTCATTCTAGCTTTTGTCAGCAGCCTCGCACGCGTGTAGGTCCGACATTATCCCACGGGAACGTACTCACGAGATAAAAAGTACCCTATGTGTTAATCCAGGTTATAAACTATCTTTGTGCCAAATATCATCTAAATCCGTACGGCAATTTTTGAGAACTATTTGGTGAAAACTGATTTAATTTATTACGTATTAGATATAGACTGAAATTATATAAATGTGTAATTCCTTCAGAAATACTGAGAACGCTGTCAAATTACATAATATATAGAGAATACAGTAGTAAAAAGTCTAGGTATTGCGTTCTAGTCTATGCTTCTGCGAAAATGGTTACTAACGAACAACTACGCGATTTCATAAGATATCTTTACAAATAGATAAATAGATACCAAGATATCAAGATTTCGTCAATTATTGTTATCAACCGATACGCACTCATTACGATTTTAATACTAGTTCAACTGACAACACTATCTGTGATCATGGTTAGCAGAAGTCGGAGTTATAACAGTTTTATGTCAAGTAAATAGTATAGCTATTTACTAGAAATTTATGTATCTTCGGCAACCCAAGAGGTGTACTTGCGTAACACACTAACAGCAATGGCTTTCATTTTGACATTTCAGCAATATTCATTGCTTTATTTACATTGTTGAGCAGATTTTTTTTCGAACATTATGATGCAGTGGATTAGCAATATCTTTCCAAATGCTTCAGATTATAAGTTACAAACAAAGGTGCTTATATGCTCTTTTAATAATACTCACGAGTTACAAGATACCTATTTTGATTTTTACACAAATGAAAATGCTTACAACAAAAATAACATCACTTACCAATAGACAACAGTGTAACTACAAAACAAACGAATTCTTTTAAAAAACTAAGTTCTTGAATCGTTCTTTTTTAAAACTATACAATCCTTCGATTGTTCTATCCTTCGCAATTCAAAACTCAATCCTTGTATTTCAAAAAGGTCTGTCCTAAGCCTAGTGCACACTCAGACTGGCGGTGTTACCGCTAACCACTGCGTGCACTTTCACCAAAATCGTGAGTGTTTTGTTAAAGCCGGCACGTAATCGACATGTATGCGGTATTTTCATACCGTGTGGACGTGGCTTTACTTACAAATGGCGGTTATGTATTGGCAGTTAGGTTGAACTGAATTTGGAAGTGGCGTTAATGCATAATGTGGGATTCAAATGCTAAGTAAGAAGGGTTCTAAATTACATAGTTGGCGCCTATTCTCTGATATAATTTTAGTAAGCGTTTATTAACCACAGATTAAATTAAATCACCTAAAGATTTAATGAAAAGTCTCTTCATCTGTCTTTAGAAATTCGAACTTTTGTAAGAACTTTCAAATTTAGCAAAAGAGGTTATTATAAATTTACACAAGACTTGAGGTCTTGTGAAAATTTTACCTTCCTGTCAGAATAATGTAGGGTCAGTACCTATTGTTTAATTATTATATCCCTGTGCTAGATAAAAACATACTAACTTAAAATTTACGAAATCAGAATTCAACCAAAAAGTATTTCTCCACATACTTATATACAAACATAAAATCTACGTGTTTAACATCTTGGTTGCGCAGACGCACCTGCGCACCACTCTCACCGCGTAATTTTTTATTATGAGACAAACATATTGATAACATTGATTAACTCGAGAATCATAGATAAACAATGTTTATTAGCTATTACCTGATTACATAGTAATTGTGTAGAGAGAAAATTAATTAATAAGTGAAAATACATGTGCACACAGTATTATTATGATTTGTTTAAACTAAGAAGAGAAAATATCGAAGTCTAAAAAAGAAGACTGGTAGTTGGGTAGACCCAAAGATAAGAAGAATAAATAGAAAATAAAAAAATAAAACATTTAAATAATTTTGAAAAGAATGTTTTTAATTATTTGGTTCTTTTGTTTGGGTTTACATCATTTTGAGAGCATTGGTGGCCCAGTGATATCGGCCGAACCAAACTTCGTGAGGAAAACATGTCCTTGAACCAAACATTTAGAAGACATCTGACGTCCACCAAGCCACACTGGACGCGAGGGGGATTATAGCCAACCCCCTCTCACAGAGAGGAGGCCTGTGTCACAGCAGTGGGAATCATCATCATCATTTCAGCCGAAAGACGTCCACTGCTGGACTTAGGCCTCCCCCAAAAGGGGGGTTTTGCCATTATCGCCACGCTTGGCAGGCGGGTTGGCGATCGCAGTATGGTGGTAAAAGGCATAGAGAACGCTGCTGCCCATTCTCTAGTAAGTCCCTTAGGCAGTGGAAATATTATAGGCTAATTACTTATGCTAAAGATTTTATTTTTAATGGTATATGGTTTTTTATATGGTTTTGTCAATGCAGGCTTAAGTGGTTTGCTTTGAAAGTTATTCATACAACTAAATGTGAATTTTATTTCAATGAAGATTCTCCGCCAGTAGCGCTTCTCCATAGGAAACGACGAATATGGACCGCGCACCTAGCTTCGGACATTTGTATTGCTTGAAACCCAAGTCCTCCTACAATTAACAGCTAGCTTCAAGATGTAATACGTCAGGGTCAGTAACTCCGACTTGTGACCTTACTGTGCGTTACGCAACATCAGCGATGTCACAGTGCGTAGGCTGCGCCGGCGCATACCGGTGTTGCATGAGTATTATGATCGCTAGATGTAAAGATAGTGGGCATAGATATCTCCTGCCTGCCTTTGAAGCTAGATAGTATATAGTAGAAATGGAAATCAAATATACGTGCCTGCTAGGCAATAGGTATTTCTCATAGTTTGACCTCACGTGGAGTTCAAATTATGTTTTTTTTTAACCTAGGTACAGATTTTTCATCTACTGTGTCATCATCCTTGTCACGGACAGCCGTTGGTCCCGGCTATCATTCGTGGTTCTTTGACAGTCGTTACGGGTCGTCACCTAAAATTCTGACAACCAATCTTACCCAAAGGGTATCGTATTACCCAGTAATTACGTTGCTGAGGTCAGATAAGCTGTCGCTTTATTATACCGCTAATTCAGCTGTATCCGATTACACTGAACTGACCTCAACATAGTTGGGAAAAGGCTAGGGAGACGATAATGACGTTTTTCATCCACAAATACAATTCAGTTACATACACACATACATAAACTCACGCCTTTTACCCATGGGGGTGGGGGGAGGTTAGGCAAAAACTACAGAACACCACCTGCTACGATCCTTACATACTCCTTTTGCCTCGTTTATGTTCATGCATCTGAGGCCTTAGTGTGAGTTTCATTTTACCATCTCGATCAAACGCATCGAACGCGTTTGGCGCTGCGATTGGCCCTGAATTGGTGACGGACCAATCGGAGCGCCGAACGCGCCCGAAACGTTTGTTCGAGATGGTTAAATAAAACTCACACTAGGGCCACTGGTCATGGCACGCCGGTACTACGCACGTTTAACAATTCAGTTATTGTTAGTGAAACAGAGGATTAATATCATAAGCAACGAATACATAAGCCAGTACAGGTATACCTAGGCTCTATGAATCATGACCTTAGAACACTTTGAGTGTCAAAGTTCGATGTCTGAGAAAGTGTAGGAACCTATTGGAAACTATGATATTTGATACTTGGTGTTGAATTTGATAGTTAGTGATAATTTTGATAAATGGTACTGATATTGTAGAAGGGATAAGGATGCAAGAAGTGCTGGTATATCCTATGGACAGGAGACAGTAGTTTCCGGTACAAGATTTGTGTGCATTTATGCATTAACTAATTAGTTTTGATCAAGAAAGTGAAGTTGTCGATTCTGTTTTACAAGATATCTTGATGTTCTTGCCTATTAGACCATGTTTGCACAGACGTCAAAATATTGCGGCGGGATTTTATCGCGCACCTGATTTTCAACTCGCTGTCTTCAACCGAGCATTGAGAATCCAACAGACTGCATCTCAGCGCGTCGAAAAAAAACATTGTTCTATTTTCAGCTCACGGCGCTAAGCAGAGCGTTGAAGATCTAGTGCACGAATTATACCGCCGCGATATTTTTACGTCAAGGTAGACTTCATAATCAGCCTATATGCCCCCTGCTGGAACACAGGCCTCCTCTCTGTGAGAGGGAATGGGCTGCAATCCACCACGCGGGCCCAGTGCGGGCTGGTAGATGTCACAGGTCTTCGATTTTTTGGTTCTAGGACATGCCGGTTTCCTCACGATGTTTTCCTTCACCGTTTTGAGAGCAGTGGTGATGATATAACTCACACAAAGTAAAGCGCCTATCTGGGTACTCTGGGTCCGAACCTACGACCTACAACTCATAAGGCGCGGATGTTACTACTGGGTTGCAGCAGTTGCAACGTGGACTTACTGGGTCATAAATAAATACCTACTAGATACTAACTTGGATACTTCTCTAAGGTAACGTTTAGACTGGTTCCTATACTTTTAACAAGACTTCCTGACAGTCTAGGAACTAGACTAAACTTACCTTATTAATAGAGATTAATAAGATAAGACTAAGTAATCAATCGATAAGGATGTCAATGTTCAAGATAAAAGCGATCTACAGAAAACAGGAAACTTCAGTCGCCATTAATTTTAAAATGTTAAACATTACATACAACACAGAAAAGTAGTATTTTATAAAAAATACGTGTAACTGCTTATGACCTTTTGTTCCGTAAGTCATCGTGAGCGATCAAGCGGCCACATTTTGCCATGCAACGTTATTACATTAACAGTTTTGTACGTAGCACATACTTTGCAGTAGATCAACTTGACAATTAATAAAAAAAAATATACATAATAATGATTTCTTTAGTAATCTTTTTAAATAATTATGCGTGCGATTTGGACCCGTGAAGGTGATACCTACAGGAGCAATCGAATGTGGGACACAAATAAAACTATTTTTTTTTTAAAGTAGATAAGTTATGAAAGAGCTGAATTTAATGTCATAGCGAAACTTCACAGAGATTCGAATTAGATTGAGTGTAATATCATAATAAACATAATTAATTGTCGTTTTTGCTTTATTAGACATTATACTTTTGCCGTATCTGTTTTTTTAATAAAATTTATACTTACATCTGATTACAACATCGATAATCAACAGTTTTCCATAATCTCCTCCTCTTCATAATGCCTTTGCTTGGAACAAGAAGACGCGCAACAAACACCCATAAGGAATCAAATTTAATTGTATACATCGAATATCAACTTTAATTTCCAATTTCCAAATCTCGGTGACGGCCCCGACTTCACCTACTGACGCAACGTCACAGCAACCGAGCTATTCACCTCACGCACAACACTCAAGACAGTGTACCGGCCAGGTCATCGACCCCTATCATTTCTCTGTTTGATAACAAGTTCAAGTTATGATAAGTGTATGATTCTATCAATCATTTCTGTTCTATTGTTGGACAGGCTGAGGTCGAGACCACGCTACGTAACTAGATTGTTTTCTGCCTAGGCAGGCAGACATTTCGTCCTCGTTCATTACAGCAGCTTTTTGCCTACAATGACTTAGCTTATTTTGAAAATAGTTGCTCGACTACAGAATATTATTTCTGACAACTACTTTGATGACATACATTTTTTAAATTTAGTTTTCACGTTGCTGAATTTCACTTAAACAATTAAAAACAGGTTTGTTTGCTGAATGTGTGAACAACGATTCCATTCACATCATACACTTTAAACATTTCAACACATCACAAATCTCTTCAAAGTATAATTTTTTCCCGCCTACAATTTCAAGGATCGACCCCACTTACACTACTGCTGGCACCTACACTGTTACGCTAGACGCACAGGAGTGGGTGTGGGTCAGCGACCTCGCTATCGGTCAGACACTATTTGCTCTGCAGCATGATTGCTGCGATAACAAAATACCTCTGGGATTGTGAACGTGCTGCAGTTCAGAACAATCTAGGTACTTGGATCCTATACCATTTTAGACATTTCTATCTAAACCTCTTCAAAGTACAAATCTTCGTTAATGGCTTAAATGGCTTCATTTCTATCAATTGTTTTGCAAATCACACATTACCATCGCATCTGAGGGGCAGTTTCAATACGTCATCAGTAATAATTGTCAACAATCAGCGAGATGACATGCAATTGACACAATGTTTTTCTCCAATTCCCAGAAGAAGAAACCTAAGTACAATTGAGTGTGGGAAACACAGTGATTAGTGCAGTCACGGCATTATGTATGTATGTGAGAGACAATGAAATGAGTGCTTGCAACTAAATGATAGATTCACACAATATACGTAATATTATGTATTGTCCACTGTGCTGTGGTAGGATAGCTAATGTCCTCTTATTTATAGAACGTTACATGGAGTATTGTAATATTGAGTATTTTATGAAGATACTTCGATCTGCCTCGTAGCTAGTAGTCGCAAGCGCTACTACTGACCTTGAGGTCCTGGATTCGAACCCCAGGTCAGGCAAAGTATTATTGGGTTTATCTATCTGGAATTTCTCAGTAGAATCCCGGAGTCTGGCTTAGTAATCATAGCTCTGCCATTTCGGAAGCACGAGAAAGGGTCAATATAATGATCTTACCGCAATTTCCGCCCTGATTTCGGAAGTCTACTAGATTAAACGTCGTAAAATCGTTCCTGATTACGTATTGTGAATAAACGCCGCTGGCTTTTAAAGTCTCGGAAGTTTTTGCCTGTCTTAACTCAAAACACGCTACTATTTTTACTGATTGGTGTATAAGAAAATAATACTTAGCGTTATTACAAAATCCTGTACGATTCATCCCAATCAAGATGATAAATCCTTTCTAAATAATTTAACCACTGCTCTCAAAATGGTGAAGGAAAACATCGTGATCTCCAAAGATTCGAAGAAATGTGACACCAACTCGCACTGGTCCCGCGTGGTGGATTAAGGCCCACTCCCTCTTGAAGAGAGGAGGCATGTGTTCCAACTCTGGAAAAATTATACGCTGAATATGCTACACAGACACTTATCAGGGAGTCCCCTAATACAACGTAGAATGACGTCGATCAATTAAGCAATCTATCTAAACATACAGTCATGTATTCTCAGAACAGACCAGCCTTTGATTTCATACTAAGCCCCGTAAAAGGTATCCATCAGAGTACGTTACCGTTCATAACCGCATGATAAGCCGTGATAAGCCAAACCAGATGTTTGTAACAGATAACAGTCGGTCTGTTAGAACTTTGGGTTCAAAGAGTTTCGGGAATGTTATGGTAAACATGTGGGTGATAAGGTGGTACTTGTTGGGAAGTAAACTTTGTATAAGCAAGCGTGTTATCTGTGAAAGCTTTTCCAACTTTCCAATTAATTTGGGCTTTCATTATTTCCTTTCTCAAGGATTCAGTTAGTTTCGTTGGGGTTTATCTAATTCTATCTCATCTAGGTTCCGTGTGGTGCCTTTAAGAATACCACCATCCCATTTCTGCCCGTGGGTGTCGTAAAAGGCCACTAAGGGACTCACTGTGAAGGGAGAACGTTGTGAGGAAACCGGCATGTCCCAGAACCAACAACTTTGAAGACATGTGACATTTACCAACCTGCACTGGGCCCGTTTGATGGATTACGGCCCACTCCCCCTCACAGACAGGAGGCCTGTCAGTCAGCAATGGGAAGGTTATAGACTGATTATGCTATGCTTATTCTGAATGAAATTATGTTATATTGATGCCTCCAATTTTGCTACAGAAGCATAACGTATTATGTATGGATGCAAAAACATACTCGAATTAATGTCTGCGTGCGATCTTAACTATCAATAGTCACGTATACCTTACGGCACACGTCTTCAATATCCATAGGCAAGTTTAAACACACATTAGCATTGCTTTCGCTCATCGTCGAAGGGAAACGCGTGCATTCAGAAACTCCACATAAAAAATGATAGAGATCCATTACAATTCACTGAGCGCTTACAAAATGACAATTACTAAGTACCTACATCGTAAGGTTTTGTGTAAGGCCCATCGTCCACGACGCTACTCAAAAGTAACCAGTTACAAACTGCAATGAGTGGCCGCAATGTCAAAGTACATAATGGTGTTGCGTACACGGCGCAACCAATCACCAATGAGTAGCCGCTATGTCAAAGCGCTAATATTTCAATGGTAGTGCGTATACGATGCAACCAATCATACACTAGTTCAGGTGGATGCGCTAAGATATCGCGCGAAATTCATCATTTTTCTTCCGTTTTTTTTTTAATTTTCTGTTCAGTGACAGGCTGTATGTTGATAAAATGTGGCTCTAGAGAATTATAATAATTACTTGCTTTTGCCAGCGGCTTCGCCCGCGTGTGGAGTTCGAATTTATCCCACGGGAACGTACTAATTAACAGAATAATGAGTATCATATGTGTTAATCCAGGTTATAATCTATCTGTGTGCCAAATTTCATCCAAATCTGTTCAGCCGTTTGCCGTCAACAAACATCCAAACTTTCACATTTATAATATTAGTAGCATAGTAAGATTTAAATCATTTCCACAACCCTCTTTCATGTAATCCCATTGAATGAGTAGTTCATGCAAGTCATAGAATGGGATCGAATGAACGTATTGATGATTTTATGATTATAATTCTGTAAACAGTCGCGAATCATATTTTGTTCCTAGAGCTGTGACTGGGACATTCGGCCTTCTCATTAGTGGTTTGAGTTTGTATTACAAACTTTTTAACACATTACTCTGAATAGCGTCGTGGACGATAGGCCTTACCGTTTCGGCGCACACGCACTGCCCTACTTGTACAACTTTTACTGACAGTTGACATAAATTTTGGACGAGGTTTGTTCTGTATGCGTCACAAAGACAGATACAGAAATAATATCGTTGGATAAAGTTTGTAAAGAGGCGAACTTAATGCCTAAAATATTTATATCAACTAATTCAATAAGTAGTGGGGACGACTTGGATCTTTATGGAGTTTTCAATCGATCTTAGACATCACTGATTTACGGTAAAGGCATGTAGGAGAATACAGGACAAAAAAGTCCCAGCAATGAGAAAAAGCGGTTTTCATTTCCAGTTCTTTCAATACACGAAAGCCTTGTCTCGTCTGTGTTTTTTTAAATCTGGAGTAGAGTAATCAAAGATCTAATAGACCTATTTATTAACTAGCTTTTGCAAGCGGCTTCGCCCGCGGGGAGGGCGAAAATTATCCCACGGGAACGTACTACCGGGATAAAAAGTATCCTATGTGTTAATCCAGGTTACAAACTATATGTGTGCCAAATTTCATCTATAACCGTTAAGCCGTTTTGGCGTGATTGAGAAACAAACATCCAAACATTTGAGCATACAAACTTTCGCATTTATAATATAGGTAGGAAATAGTTTTTGGAAATTGTACCATTTTAGCTACACATAGCGTCAATTTCATATTTGAGCTAGCTACTGCAATGTCATGGCTTAGATTTAGACTACTCCTAGATTTCCCGAACCCAGATTTAGCCTGCTGAACCGCTCCTGCTAAGTGTCCGTATAAATGACAGCTCCTCACTTGTCAAGCAGTCCACTTTCGCTCAGGGATTTAGAGGGATTGAGACCTCGGCTCTAATCCCTGGACGATTTATAACTGTATCAAGTTAATAGTCATGAGTTTGAGACTTTTTAGTCAGTAATAAGATTAAAATAGTTTAAGGATATAGTTTGATGAAGCCTTTTGAGATCTGGGGATTAAAGTAACTGAATACACCGACTGTGGTCTTCGAAATAACTATTTGTAGAACAGTGTATTGAACTGAGATCACGATTGAACCAGCACAAGATTGCTTTTAGGCGACTGATGGAATTCCAAAGACAATGAGGTTGTAGTTTGGTTATTGACCTGGTTATATATTAGACACTTTATTGTACACTATATCAAACAAAAAGGACATCTTATCGCACGAGGCGATCTCTTGCAGACTTTAGTGTTAGAGTACCTTTAGACGGACGAAAAGAGATACATTTTAGTTCCTGAAGACAGAACTACCTATTTATGTTCAATGGCAGAGATAACCGTAAATAAAAATACCATATCAATCAAACAAAGCACACATTTGTAACATTAACCCGTTTCCCGACCCCATCGATAACCTTCCATCTTTCCTATCCGAATGAAACCATCAACTGTTGATAGCTAACAATTCTCCATGCCAGCCATGCGCCAGCTTCCCATAGGAACAATGCACAATGAACAATAGTGACACACCACACACGACCTTGGGGGGAGAAAGTCTACGATCCTAGAATCTAAACAAACATGTGAGTTTATTGTTTGAAGAACGAGGGATATTTTTGTGGGTTATCTAAGGTGGATTGTGGAAATATTATTTTCTTAACCGCGCCTATTCTACTATTCAATTTGTAGGAAATCTAACTAGGAAATTGATGTAATCGAAGTAAGCACAGTTGGATCCGATTTAGTGGGACTGGAAGGTCCCGTCCGCACTACTTCCTAAATTGTTGCAACCCAAAGTAATTCTACTTCACAACTAAGAGTCGTCAGACCGATTTAGAATTCAAATTAGTCTAGTGTGATCATTCAACTGCCTAATTAGAGTGTTCCTAGTTAAAGTTTACTTTAGTAAGATAATATGGACTGTTTTAAAGACAGGGTTTGGCAAGACTGGTGTAGGGGCTAGACTTTTGAGCTTCCCCTTTATCTTCCATCAGGAAAGACTTCCGTACTTGTAGAAGATAGTAGCACAGTGTCTGTATAAAAGTGACGCTGTTATTGTCTTCGCCGTTATAGTTAATTAAAACTTTCCGACGAATTGCTGGTGTTCTATAGGTGGCCCTCTCCAAAACCCTTCAGGGAGTACAGGCGTGGTGTTATGTCATTTGTTATTTACCCCATTTACGAAGATGCAAGTACACGTGTATAGTAAAATTTTAAAACTTTCAACACTATATCGGTGTGCAAACTCAAAACCCAACTCCATACTGATTTCCATGTTTGTCTTGAAAATCGACTGAAGTGTAAGTTATGCAAAGGTAGGAACAGTTTTACATCTATATATCAATACGTGAAGCTAAAACTTTGTACCCTTTTTTACGAAAATAACGCGGACCGGAGGATTATGACGTTTGGAACAGTTAAAGTTTATATCGAGACGGAGTGCAGAGAGCTAATATTTGTAGATATATAATAATGCATTAGAAATACATTAAATTTAAAATGAATTATGGTCGAATTTCGACTACTGGGCCTCAACAGACTACCTATAATCTTCAATCACCAGACACTTCAATAGAATAAATTAAGTGATACAAAAACTAAATTCATGAAAGAAATAACTGTTACCATCTAACCAAACAACGGTCCCTTGACCTCATGAACTAATTCTTTATTACCACCTGGATGTTTAAACAGCTGGGTTCCTTCAAACTCATTATCATTTATCTCTTTCTGTCTTATCGGTAACTCAAATATTTTGGCAAAGTATTTAGAATGTAGGCTTTAGGTCAATGTGCTAAATGTAAATATTATTTTTAGGGTAGTATGTTGCTAGCTTTATTGGTGTGACGTAAGCACAAATCTTTATCATGATTACGAATTGGAGCAGTTTAAGATGTTTTAATTGTAGTCGTTGCTTTTTTATTAGGACTATTAAATCATACGGATTCAGTATATTAAAAAATAAATCTTGACAAATTAGGTAAGCAATTGAAAATGTAATCTTTTTCGATACAAGTCTGGTTATTTGACATATTAGAACCGATGACCGTTGGGGTAGACGTGTTCTTGAGTGGAGACCGCGAATCGGCAAACGTAAGGTAAGACGCCCTCAGGCTAGGTGGACCGACGATCTTCGCCAGGTGGCTGGTAGCAGCTTGATGAGAGTTGCCGAGAATCGAGCTGAATGGCGTGAAATTGGAGAGGCCTATGTCCAGCATTGAACTGCTGTAGGGTGATGATGAAGAACATCAATTCTGTTTCAACGAAGGATTAGTCAAAGGTGAAATTAAAGTACACCCACCTTTCCCCAGTTATGTTCAAGTCCATTGTAATAACGAGACAAGGCTGTTGCAAAACAAGTAACCTGTTACTCAAAGTACATAAATCTCACAAACTGGCACAAAACCAATTTATTCCGTGTTAAACTGTTACAATGAAACACTAATCCCCCGTTAAGCGGGTCACTCACACCGTGATCGAGACGACCTTACAGAAAATAGTCCATTCTTTACTTCTCATACTTTATTGTTCGACATTATTACCAAACATTGCCAGTACCAGGTATGGCCTTACGAATTCGATCGACCGCAAAGGAATTCAGATGAATGCACTAAATGATTTATTGTATAACAATATTTTTACGAAATAGTAGGAATGTTTTATGACAAGGTTTCTTGTCTATGATAACAGCCATACGAGTAAAGCAAAGGTTAAGCTAAGCTTGCCGCGGTCGGTATGTGGATGTGACCTTTCCGTACATATCGAGACCCTCCGTGCCTGGGTAAGTACATTAAGCTGTTTGTCCCGGCTATCATTCGTGGATCTTTGACAGTCGTTTCGGAGCCTCAGAAGCCCTGCGTCTGACCGCCAGGCTTACCAAGGAGTATCGTGTTACCCAGTAACTGGGTTGTGGAGGTCAGGTTGGCAGTCGCTCTATGTAGAAAACTCGTATTCAGCTGCATCCGGTTACTTTGGAAGCCGACTCCAGCATAGTTGGTAAAAGGCTAATGTGAGATAATTTCGAGCATTTAATTTAATTTAAATAAATGTCCGCATACTTTTGAAAGACCAATTATTTTTTTATTTCCGATCTGAGGCGATACAGGATGTGGTTTTTATTGATTCTAAATCAATTTCGTGTTTTGCTGTCCTTGAATATTAAGATTGTCGTTTGTTTCTTTTTTTGCAATATTACCTAGGTTCAAAGGTCTTTGAGCTAAATTTTTAATTTAGGTCTCAAAACGCTGCCGTACTAAATTAAAGACATATGACGCATTTCAGCTGACCAATGAACTTATGACCTAAATTCAGCAGAAGCAGAAGACAACTCGGTAGGTCTTCATAAAGATGGTGGGAAAATAAAGGCCTGGTACAGAACAGTAGAGCAGTGGAGACAAGCGCATGAAAAGCTTGCGTCTAGCAGATGGCTCTAGGACACTGTCTTGAGACTAGTTAATAAAAATAGGAATTTCAAAAGAAACATGGTCCATCCAAAGGTGGCAGATATCCAAAACCCTTAACGGATACGATAAAATTTGGCGAAGAGATAGATAGCATCATGGGGAAGGACATAGGCTACTTATTGTCCCGGTACCACGTTCTCGTAGGTTAATTTCAGACACCCACGCGAGCAAAATCGCAGGAAGAAGCTAATCTTAAAGATCTTCAATTTATGATCATGCAGTTTTTGTTACTGTTTACAACAAAAAGTATAACTGTGTCCTGGAAAAACCGACCATTATAATTAAAAATCAATAATGTAGATCGGCTCTCAAAGTAAATTGCGACACGGTAGCAACAAAATGTTCGCGACCTAATTTGTAATTTTTGTTTTACAAGAACTGGTTTCTTTAAAGTCGGATATGTTATGACTAGTTATGAGTGCTCTGGATTCTTAATTGTACAACCGTTTTATGTAACTCGATAAAGGAATTAATAAATGCAGTTTGATTATGAATATCGTAAATTTTGATATTTTGAGCTGTAATAAGCTGAAAAATGTTTTAAAATAATAATCAGAACGCAAATGTTCACCGTCATATGCAGATTATTTTTAGTTCCCACTGCCGGGCCGCAGGCCTCCTCCTTGAGAGAGAGGTGGGCTATAAATCCACCACGCAGGCCCATTACGGGTTGTCTAGCAACCCGATCACATGATTTAGATTTTTTTGGTTCTATGACATACCGGCTTCCTGATGCCTTTATGATGTTTTCCTTCGCCGTTTCGAAAGCAGTGGTGACGAAATTCGAAGACAACTTACTAGTTGTGACCCCGACTTACTAGTCGGGGTCGATATGAATTGGTGATCAGTATCACAGTATTGCACTTATCAACACAAAGAAACATGCAGCCACCCTCCAGTACAAATTTTAATTCCGTTCCAAGTTCTTATTCCAATTTGGAAGTGTTCCATTTCCAAATTCAAATCGTTCACACCACCGTCATTTGATTTTTTTGACGTTATTCCTTAAAACATTTTGATGCACTAAAGGACCTTAAAAATCAGCTCAATACAAGATGGTAAAAGTGGTATGCGACCAGTCCGGACGGCCTAGGGCTCGATAAGGTCTGCAATTGGGCCGCCCCATACTCTGGCACTCCGGCCAAACGGGATCCGGTCCGTTTCACTCTCAGTAAACTGTTACTTTTAACTGACAGTTTTTTGTGCGTCGGAATTCTGTGCAGCATAAAAGTTTGGCAGTTCCTAATTGGATGGTTTTTTGGTTTTGGTATTCAGGAATGTGGTAGGCGTATTCGTTAAAATTGACAGTTAGCTGCATTTTGAGGTGTGGTGCAGTGTCCGTTTTGACTACAATTATTTCTGGGTGTGGCTGTACCCAGCCTTTTAACTACAGTTTTTTAATACTAAAAGGAGTTTTTCCTAAGAATGGGTGAAGGAAGCTTTATATCGTAAGTTGGCGATGTTGTTGCCATAGAACAGTGGATATGTGGACTACATTCTCAAAGTACTATAATAACAAATTATTATTGGTAGACTGTAAAAACACCCTGTAGTTATTAATTAGAAATACTTCCTCTTACAAGTCATCATTTGCCTAGCTTTTTCCCAACTATGTTTGGGTCGACTTACAGTCAAAAGGATGCAGCTGAATACCAGAACTTTACATGAGGTGACTACCTATCTGACCTCCACAGCCGCTGGGGTGTGAAGGTCAGATAGGTAAGTGACAACCAGTCTTTCCAAGAGGTATCGTGTTACCCAGTAGCTGTACTGGGTTACACGATACCTTTTGGAAAGACTGGTTGTCACTTTGGGGATTCTGACGACCCGTACCAACTGTCACAGATTCGTGAGTGGCAGCCAGGACTAATGGCTTAGCGGCTTTCTGAGGCACGGTGGGGTGTGGTCACCCATCCACGAACCAACCGCAGTAAGCGTAGCTTAACCTGATCGATCGACCCCTGCGGCTGTTATTACTTAGCCACAAGCCTTCGTCCTACAATTAACGAACGACACTTTATTAAAACAGATCAACTTTACAAACGATCGCATGACCTTTGCAACATAACAAGACATCCTAATAAGCACAAAAAGAAAGTCAATTGACTCCTGCGATTGAAGATGGCCGCCATGTCAATTGTATGAATTGAGCGCTTCCGTCTGGGGCACAGCTGGTGTTGAAACAATAAACAGATACTATTGATCGGGAGGAAGGATGTATTGGTGATGATGAGTGACTGCGTTCATTCTGTGGTGGGTGTGATATTTTTGTAAATTCAGGAATCCGCACTAAGCCAGCCCGGTGGTGGAAAAGGTATATTTCGACCCATTCCCTCACTTCGTCAGATACGAAGTCACTGTATGTAAAATACTGGTACTCAGCTGCATCCAGTAGACTGGAAGTCATAATTGGTATAAGGCTAAGATCATGGAGACAGAAACACAAAAGCTAAAGCACCAAAAAGCGTTAGAAAAAAAAACAGAATATTGCCCCCATTTTTCATAGATTTGAAGGTCGACTTTACAACCCAAACTTTACTTATTCTATTCAACGCTTAAGATAAAACTGACGCCTCCAACCTCATCCTACCTAGAATTGCACAAAAAGCCGAGCTTGCAACAAAAACGCCATTACCGACGACCTCCGAACGTCACGACTGCATTGTTTGTAAATACCGAGCCCAATCGCACTGTCACTAAATACTTAACTGTAGGCTTTTTATTGACTGTCCGTTAACTATTAGCTACTCCGAGAAGTACTATTCTATGCAAATGAGCAGATTAAGTTTGCAAGTGAATATTTTTAGCAGGTTTTATTGTTTACTAGCTGGAGCTGATATCCGTTGTCATGACAAAATTTAAATATCTTCAGTTCATCAAAAAATCCCAGGGAAAAACGACTTTCAGGTTTTCCCGAATTTTTAAATTTTTCTGGCCATTTTTACAACTTTTCTATAACAACTAAAAACCTTAACTATTACGGCTTGGCAATTTTTTTTTTAATGGAAGACATGCCTTTCATATAAATGTAATCCGCGTTCAAGAGCTATCAGTGTCGTTATTGATGTGGAATACTTAAGTAGGTACACTGACAGCTATTGATCGCGGTTAAGAGATGTGCTTATCGCTTTCAGTTTTATTGCTGGCATTTGCTCTTAATAAAGTTTATAGTGTTAAATCAACCCTTTTTCGATGCAATATTTTTGGGCTGAAATTACCGACTTTATCGAGAGATGCTAATTTTTGCAGTGAAAACTATATCTATATTGTTGATTTATTTAGAGGTTCGTAAGACACACAGCCTTGATTGTGTATTAGATTAAACTACAAACAAAATCATCAATCAACACAGACTATCGAATTTCACATACTTACGAACTTTCAAAGAGCAGCCATAATAACCGTATTACATAAATTATTTTATCTTTAACTAATTAATAACAGGGTATGGTGCAATAGATTTTGTGACTTAGTTAATTAGGTTTAGGTTTCAATTATAAACCAATCAATAAATATTGTGTAATTAATTCCTATTCCTTACTAATTGACGTTAACGACTTATTGTTTAATACTACTTAGCTAATTTACAGCGAAGACCTACATTGTATTTGCATGCAGTTATGTAAGTAGGTACACACAAACTCCTAACAATTTTTTTTAAGGTTTCCGTACCTAAAGCGTGCCAATGGAACCCTATTGCTAAGCTTCCGCACATCCGTCTGTTCGTCTGTCTGAAGTGGGCTCTAGATCATGAACCGTAATAGGTAGACAGTCTGTTGTCTACATCTCTTTTATATTCTCTGCTATTGCAGGTGTGCTGGAAGAGATTTCTGTAGAAATAAGCATTGCCTTTGGATGTGTTTTTCTGTTTCTTCTTGTCTGTTTATATGTATGTGCATAAATTAAATGAATACAGTTGAAATAAAAATAAAGAATTTAATAGACAAAAAGTCAGATATTATGCTAAGCGAAGACGAAGTAATAGCGTGGCGCGACGGGGTGGTCGGGGGAGCTAAAACTTTACAGGGGCGAAGACCCAGGTTGAAGCTAGTCTTCTATAGGTACATTGCCAGTCATCTCGGTATTACGGTTGCCAGAATCTGCCTGCAAATTGCACTTTTCAAAGTCAAAAGTCATTTATTCAAACCAGGCTGAGACTCAGCACTTTTTGAACGTCAAAATTACATAAGACAGTCCCCCAAAACGCCCGCCCTTCACCACTTCCTAGTACTTTATCTGGGAAGAAAATATTGTTGGCGTTGCGCACTTATTTGGAAGATTTCGTCCGTCCTTTTTTATACAATTTATCCTACAACAAACCTTCATTACCAAACCTCTATACAGCATCACAAAAAACTGTCTCAATATCAAACAATGTACCTGAGGTCCGAGTGGGCGTTACAGTCAAACATAGTACGACCAACTGCACGTACATAGGTACAATAATGTCTTTGACAGCATCTTTATGTCAAAGCAGTAAGGGTGGTTTTTGTAGTTCCACTGTCCCGCGGTTGACTGTACATAACATAACAAATATTATTACATTTTGTTCAATGCCTGCCAATGACCTTCCATCAATGTCGTCATGATACAAATCTCACAATTAATCTCATTTTCGACAATACTTAGTTATAAATCTTTGGGAATTCACTCGGTTATAAATGAATTATGTTTATGGCAATTAAGAGTACTTATGTGTAGATTCATTGTTTGGTTTTCTTGGGATTTGGGGCCCTTTATGTATAAAGGTGATTTCGAGGTCGAATGCAATACAAGTACATTTGGTTCAGTAACATTGGGTAAGTAATTGTAGCATGGTTTATGAATGACTTATTGGGCTTATTACAAAACAAGGTTTTTCTGGCATGGTTTAAACCATTGAGCCTGCTTTTTAAATAAGAACCTAACGTGAGTCGAAATATTGTTCCGTATGAAAAATTTAGTCCGGTCTTAGGTTGTCAATTTTGAACTTTCTACAGGAACACGCTACTGCGCTCTAAGACACAAATCGTTGACGTCACCCAAAAAGCAGCCAAGCATCAATGGCACTGGGCTGGACACGTTCGCCGCATGTCGGATACATTGTGGGCTAAGACCACCACAACATGGGTCCCGGAAAATGTCCAATTGCATCGCGGAAGACCCAGGCGTAAATAATGATGAGATGCCAGGACGAACTTGACGCTTACATGAGGGATTGGTCCATATTGGCCCAGGATCGAGTTGAGTGTAAAAAAGAAAGGGATGCCTTAAGCAGTGGGGCAATACAAACTGATTATTTATTTATTTAAACTCACATACAGCTCGAAATACAACGTCAATATTGAGGCTTTTATACGTAAAAACTTTAAAAGTATCCCATATAGGTACTTTTCTATCTCTCTGTGTCAAGTTTTATCATATTATCTAATCTAAGTAGCAGAGTACCTACAATCTATTGGCAATATTATTTATATCGGAATTTAGGTGTAGGTATTATAAGTACACCTCTGCCTATCCCTAACGGTATTACAGGCGTGATGTTATGTTATTTTTATTTCTGTCTCATTCAGCAATTTTATCACGAGTCTCAAGTTTCAAATATCATTTACATTTTTTTGCTGTCAAATTGTTAATTACTTCTCAAATTCTTACATTATGACCTTTAATTAATATTTATTCATATTCAAGATCCACTGTTTAAAGATTAAATTACGTACAAAAAAGACATGAATGACAACTTGAATGTCCAATGATAACCTTGACACGAAAGGTAGAAAAAGACGTACCTAACTACCTACACAGACAGACAGACATAATGGACAAGCCATTGACAACAATAATTAATCATTTTGACGTACATACGACCTGTAAAGTCACAAAACTCAAAGGTTTAAAATGGTATACATGTGATTAAATACTTCATACATTCACCCCTTTATAAACGCTGCTTAAAGTATGTCTTTATATATATTTATTACTTAATAAAAAAAAAAACAATTGTAATCCTAACTTAACTAAACCTGTTCACAAATTAAAAAATGGAGTCGAAAAATTCATCCGCATCGCTGCCGACTGGTAATATTCCCAAGAGACTGGCGGCAATGCCACGTTGTGTGGCCATGCTTAGCCGCTGGCCAAGGAAGAAACCAGCCCTTGGGTCACGGGAAGTGTCAACCAACCAGCCATTTCGAGATTTCCTTGAATAGACCATGAGCACACGGACCACACGGCCTGAGGGTTTGAACCCCAAACGGCTCAAAAATATAATGACCAATAGGTTGCTATATTTACGCCGCTTGAGTAATGATTAGCGACTGTTTAACCATACATTTTTGCCGGTGAAACATCTTTTAACTTTAATGAACGTTTATAAATAAACCCCCAAAATGTGTAACGGTAAGATTGGACTGGATGGACACACAATTACAAATAAAAGACAATGTTTAAACGAAACTATCCTGAAACCCGTAACATAATTATCGTAGTGTATTGTGATGTTTTGTTACAAAGTAGTGTTTGTCTCGGAATTTCCTGGAACTAAGGAAGTGTCACAGCTATCCTATAAATTGTTACAATGGCATATAATCTGCTCTCCCATACAGGTGTCAACTAAGCCCTTATTCACTTAGAAAATTAGCAAGTAAACTGTGGCAAAATATGGTATTAATTTTGGTTGTAAATTAGAGATTTATAGCTTTGTCTGCATTGCCTACCAGACTTCATCATCGTCCTCCTGCTTTTGTGCCAATGTATTTGGGGTCGGCAAAGCATCTCGATGTCTATTTGCTACTAGCCTCTGTAAAACCAATGCTGGCTCGCGTTCACCACTTCATCGTTTGGTTGAGACATATAATAATGAGTTTAATTCAATCGACATTCTTTTTCTCAGTAAAAATTCATTTAAAAAAACAAATCCAAGCAACCCTAAGGAATCAGCAAAGTCATTTAAAATAGCGCAATATTTAATATTTATTATTGTACGCACACAAATTAAAATTTACTTTTACTTTTTCTTTTCTTTTATTTTATAAATTTAATAATCTAAATATGCACACAAATTTACTTTTACTTTTTCTTGTATGTTATTTTATAAATTTAAAAATCCGGAGATAAGTTCTATGACAATGACTGTTGTTTAAGTGCTGTATCTGTGTTACTAGCTAGTTTAAAAAACTTTAAATTGTAATCTGTGGAGAACGTTGTGGGTAGCATAATTGTTAAAATGTAATATTTCAGATAATTTATGTATATCTCTAATTGTGCTACTGTTTGTTTTTCCTAAAATAAATAAATAAATATCTTCTTCTTCCACTTCTACATCTCTATTAGCCGACAACTCAATATTCACTTTCCATCCATCGTTCCTTTGGTCTTCCCTTGCTGCAAAAAATATATTTTTGCCTAGCTTTCAGATATCGGCTTCTAGTTTAACCGGATGCCTAAGACCTGTCTCTTCGGCTCTTTGTTACCCAAATAAATGATTTTTTTACAGTTATTAAAGCCTAGGCACAGACCGCATTTAAACCTCAAAATTTATTAATCTCATTTTGGCTTAGGCTTTGATTTATGTGAAAAGACCAATTTCTAATTTATGCCTACTTCATCATCTGCCCAGCCTTTTCCCAACTATGTTGGGGTCAGCTTCCAGTCCAACCGAATGCAGTTAAATACCAGTATTTAACATGGAGCAACTGCCTATCTGACCTCCACAGCCCAGTTACTGGGTACAGGATACCCCTACTACTGCCTTCCATTACCGCAAACATACGCAAATAAACATATTACCATTCTCATTCTGAAATAGCCTGATAATGATCTTGAAGAAGACCGTAGGAACTAACAAGCGATATCCTATGGATGGTCATATTTCATCCTGTTGCAGACTAAGACTATGAATCAAACGAAGCAGCCACATTGCCGGCAGTTGCACAATGTGATAAGTGGAATTTCCTATAGCCGTAATATTACTATCTATTCGTACATCTTAGAGCATATATAGGTTTAGAAATTTTCCATTCTAAGTGTAGTAAATCCTTAATTATCATTATAAACTCGAGTACTTGTACGGCTGAGGAACGTTTCCTTTTTGGGCATGTACCAGTTCGGTGAGCACCATGTATCTATCACATAATTAATTCCCTATTATTGCTATATTTTAAATTCTTTTTACCTATTGTGCTATAGTAATTCTATTCTAGGTGCATTAACGGTGGAGGTTCTTGCATATTCTTCTCCATATGAAACTACATTTTGGAAGGGGCACCTAGAATCAATTAATTTTTATTGTAAATTTTGACGTTCAAAAGGGCTTTTATGTGCTCTGTTCAAGACACGACCCTTGAAGACATTGTCGTATATTATCACTCGAAAATGTGTTCTGATGCTGAGTGTCAGTCTCCCAATGAGGACTAGATACTAATAACAATCATAGTAATTGCCATAATCAACAGTGATGGTATACAGACACGCTGCCCATTGCAGAACCAATAGACTTGTATAGCTTGCAGATTAATTCTAATTTTAATTACAAAGCAGTCTGATTTAGCATACATAATAACAAAGACGCTATAAACAAACCAATGGCTGTCAAACGATGATGTAAATCATAAATTCATAATGATAAGTTTATGTATGACGACATGCGTCTCACGACAAATCGTGTCTACCTTACACCCCGCGGCTGCGTGTGCGCAAATCTTAAGTAAACATTTAAAGACGCTTCAAAAACTCTTTCAGAAATAATTAGTCTTTTGATAGATTAATCATATGACAGACAAAAGGTTATAGCGAAGACTTAATTACGTGTATAAATAGCCATGGCAAGTGATGTGTAGATAGATAAGCATAGCCTTTGGTATTTAATTTCGTAATAACTCGTAAATAATGGCGAATGCTTGACATTAACATAATTCTATTCGTACATTTATAACCACGCCTTTGTACTGTTAGTAGATAAATAAGTTATTTGTTTGAATACCACAGTGACAAGCAATTACAAATTGACAATACAAAAAAAAACTCTACCAAAGAATTAATTACATTGATCATTGTTGGAAGGATTAAAGAACCATGGCCGATATTCAGATAAAGATTTTTTTGTTACAATGCTATATAACAATCTAGTTATTGGTTTAAAGTGTATGAGGACAGTGAATTTAAAAATACTCGATCTAATAAATTTACCAACATCTAAGATAGGATTTGTATAACACAAGTGATTTCTACAAACTGCCATAGGATGTTTGAAGAACCCAGAATACTTGTAGATTCCGGTAAAAAGAAATACATTTTCCTATTAGCGATAAATTGTGCCACTAATATGCATACTACAACAAAACTTTCACTCAGTACTCCAATCATAATTTAATTATAAGTAAATGAGTATTCCCATTTCCCATACAACATGTAAACTCAAGGCACTTCCTAACACAGAAGGCAATGCAGCGCAACGAATGGCTACTCTAAAAAGTTAATAACCACTAATTGTAGGCAAACACGCGATTTGCTTACAAACCTGTTCCTATTGTAACCAAATAAGATAGTAATTAACGTAATTAGTATTAAGAATCACGCTTGTTGAACGTCAGCAGGTTCAGTGGTCACCGAAGCGTAATATAAGTCTGGCGAGGGATATACATTCATAGAATTTCCTATGGTGCACTATACTTATCTACTCAGTCACGAGTCACGACTGGCATTTGCAGACCTTTGACAGTCGTTACGGGTCGTCAGAAGACCGAAAGTCTGACAGCCACTCTTACCAAAAGGTATCGTATTACCCAGTAACTGGGTTGTGGAGGTCAGATAGGCAGCCGCTCCATGTAAAATGTTGGTATTCTGCTGCACCCGGTTAGACTGAAAGCCGACCCCAAAATAGTTGGGAAAAGATTAGGCAGATGATGATGAAAAGATAGGTAATAAGGAATATTTCGAAGTGATAAGTAAAGTAGATGCTCTCATAGACAACATTTCATGTTGATATAATTAAGAGATAAGGATAGACGAAGATAAATAGATAATTCATTGTAATATCTCTTGCTGTAACAATTTAATAAATGAATACATATATGGGAATCCAAGGGAGTAGCGCAGCTAAATATGAAAAAAAAAGGATGATCAGAAAAGGACCAAGAACTAAACAGATACTAAATACTAGAACATTCTAGATATCTAAGATAATACAACAGATGCAAGAAAACTTATACCAACAGGAAAAAGTAACAACAAAACACAAAGAAAAATAACTAACAAAGATACTAATAAAACCAATTACACGTCGAAGATCTGCCAAGACGACATCGAAGTGTAATCGTCGCCAATGAATCATTGAGACATGTTCAATGACAAGTTGCGACATGTCCTGACGACAGATCACGTTCAGCCAGTGCAGCAGAATTGTCACGTACTGGAGATGACGGGGGCGACTTCGGCAAGGTTGCTGTTTTAGCTAATAGATAAATGTGGTGTTACAAAGACTGAGATAATAGTAGTATCATAGAATGAGCACAATAAGTGAGGGTGGAGACTTCATATGTTGTTAATAGCTGGCTTTAAATAGATACTCTAAGTTAAGAAGGAATTGATTTTGATGTGTCGACTTATTGTAGTGTGGGAGTCAGGTCAAGTGTCCTAAGTGGGAGTAAATATCAACTGATATTACTCAGGTGCAGTAGCGTCACCATTGGAAAAATATTGGTTTTTTATGAACAAACGGCTAAGCTACAGCTGTGATTGATCCCTCGGCGTAATTCAAAAAAAATAATTAAATATATCATGATAGTTATCCAAAAAGTCCCAAATTCACAGACGAATGATTTCCATACATTCATTCTATCGGATCCCAATGAAAACATAGCAAAAAAACATTACGTAACACGCAAAATTATTCTATGAATGATGTCATTTAAAGAATGTTCTATTGTTGAAGGAAAATAACTGAGTGCATCAGCCATTCTTTTCCCTTGCGTGTCTCAATCAAGACGTGATTCCATCTTATTTTCAATTTTATCCTTGTTATACTTTAAGCACCTTGAAATGAAAAACTAAGATATTTAATCAAGCAGCTAGGAATTCTTTTAGTAGCTAATAATTAACTATTATAGTTTTAATCATCTTGTTGATTAATGCAAAGTACAAATTTGATAGAATCTATCTTACTGTAGTAACTACAGTTCTCTATAGTACTCTAAATGATACAGAATTTAAGGGACAATCACGATAACTAAAAGGATTTAGGGTTTACACTAAGCATCCACTGAGCATCCATCACTTTAAAGATGGCTAAGCAAATTAATTTGAACAAAGCGTAAGCAAATTCTGAAAGGTCTATTGAAAAGGGTGGATCCTCCGATCAGGCAACGGTTCGACGATTGATGCTGGGACGTTGTATATAAATGCTAGACGCGCGGTAAACCCTGCTTGTGCGATACAGAATTTTGGGTGACGTCCGTATGATGCGTAGTTCGCATGTGGCCTTGTAGATGTCGCCACACGGTTGACGACTAGAGCCAGATTATCGTAACACTAAGGTCCATTTCCCACTTTGCTAGACCCCAATTATCTGAGATTAACTATTCTTAACCAACTCTTCAGCTATCAATACCGTTAATGACGCCTAGACAGTTGCATAAACAATTCTCGTGACCGTTGTAAAGCGAGCTAATCCGTTTCTGCCCGATCTCGCTTTGTCTCATAATTAACTTCATTTGTCTCACTTACGCAAGTTTGAGTGGAAATTAGTTTCATTTTATGATTCACTTTTGTTTTTGTTTTATGCTGAACTTGCGTTTGTTGTACTGGAAGCTGGAGTTTAGTCAAATAACGATAATCACGCCTTGTATAGCCTCATTTCGCCAGTTATGTTTAAGTTCCATGTAATAGGGAGCCAGCCTATTGAGTTCAACCGGGCAGAAATTCAGACTGGGCTCCTGCTGAGATATTCCATATAAAAATTTGCCCGACCCGGGAATCCAACTCAGCACTTCATGCTGAGCTAGACCTACCATAGCGCTTCCGACCACTACACCAACGAGACATACCTACTTTATAATATAAATGGTGACTATGGGATTGTATTTACTGGCTGGATCTGTTCGCAGAGTTGTAGATCATCATAATCAGCCTATAATGTTCCCACTGCTGGGACATAGGCCTCCTGTTTGTGAGAGGGAGTGAGCCGTACCCCACCACGCGGGCCCAGTGCGGGTTGGTACATAGATGGTTGTGAGTTGTAGTTGAATATGTTTAATTGTGTTTCAAGATTTTTTATGCTGTCTGATGTTTTGAATTCAAATGACGTTTATGTTTTTACTTTCTTTATGAATGATCTATTCAACGTGTGTTTTAATAACACCCTGGGCCTTTTATCTGTAACTGGTAAATGTGAAGTCATTTTTTCGTGGCCATACATTAATCTCAAACATCATAAAGGATCAGAAATTGCGAACTAATCCCGTCATACAGCTCTTGTTTTGGACAAAAGAATAGAATAGACTTTATTAAGCGCACCACACGGATTACACTACCCTAATTGCGTAACGCACAATTAATCATAATCTGAATCATATTGAAACAGATTGCTAATCCATTGCTTCATATATGTTCGAAAAATGTGTCTGCTCAACAACGTAAATAACGCAATGAATATTGTTGAACTATCAAAATGAAACAGATTATGATTGATCGTGTGTTACGGGTGCAGATATAATTGTAGACATTTTACATAGGGTGACCCAAGCGATCTTTCAAAAACGTTAGAACCCTATGTCCTAATCCCGTAGAACTTGAGAATATTCACTCAATGGATCAAGAAGACAAATACATACAGGATGATGTTTTACGTCTATGATATAATGCCACTTGGATCACTTATTTAACAAAATGCAGTAAAGCAAATCAATACGTATTCTGTAATACTTAACTAAACCACAATGATCTCACGATTGCACAATATAATGCCAGTTCTTTGTCTTAATGGCAATTATATCACAACGTGACGTACGTCTTTATTACCGACTATCTGCTGCCTGCGGGTTTGCCCCCGTGGATGTTGGAAATTATTCCACGGGAACGTGGTACCGGGTTAAAAGTACTCCATGTTACGGCTTATAACATCAGCTTTCTGCCAGGAAAAGTCCCGTCAAAATCGGTCCAGCCGCTACGTAGATTAGCTGGACAAACAAACAGATAGGCAGAAAAAAATGTAAGAAAATTTTGTTGTTGTAATAATAAGTACCGTAATTATATACTTTCGTATGCATTCAACAAAAAGGCTGTTATTTTGAAAATACAAACAGACACTTCAATTTCATTTGTTTGTTTGTATGATGTATGGATATGTATAGATATGCAAGTAAAAATTTCACTTTTATTGTTTAAGAACTGATTATATTTTAGTTCTTGACTACTTATGAAGATATGAAAAGAAAGGAGAGAAACTAAAGATTGGTGTTTTTGCTTCAGCGGCAGGTTTCCTTATTAGGCCACAGATAAGAAAGAGTATATATTGGCAATATGCCATTTCGTATTGCTCATGTTCACTTTTTGGGCAAAGGTGTTCCGAATTAGTCACTTCAAACGGTTTGCCATATTGAAATTTGTACATTTGGTGCCACACATCAGACCATTTCAGACACCAGTCTACGTGGTCTTCATGTGACCTAACCAAGATTATGCCTGGACTTTAAAAGAGACTGTGACCTCTGTGTGTACTCTGAGAAGAAAGGCCAAAACAAACTCAGATTATTTTGGCCTTTTTTGTTCTCAGAGACCGAAAGAGGAGACACCGATCACATCTAGTTTCTTAAAATATGATTGACGTGTAAAAGTGTTTGTAAAAAACTACTTACAGAAGTAATCAGTACTTCTGTAAGTAGGTTTTAATCATCAAATTCTAATACTTACCTACATAATATATTTTCCAAGACGTTGATTATCTGGAGTACTCAATGTTTAGTCATAGACTCGACTGCACATTCTTATAGTCAGGTGTCTGTGCAAGGTCACTGACAATCTACTACGATGCAGATCCTATACAAACAATGAATCATCTTAGAAACTAACACACACATCTAAGGCTTCGGCCAGAGTGAACGCGGCAGCGGGAGCGTGTTGGTGGCCATGGTGTGTTTTAGTGGCAGTAGCGGGCTTTTGACATTTCGCTCGCATGGTCTGTCAAAATGACCGCAAGTAGTTAATGGTAACCCGCTGTTTGTATACCTCAATATTGAGATCAATCTGAACGGATGAATCTTATCCTATTGCCCTAACCGGGTGTGTGGACATACTTGAAAACATCAGAAAGTTCAGCTTCAACGATTTCCTTTTAGTAAGTAACAATCAATCTGTGGTAGGAACAATCGTGAGATCGTACCACACTGTATGGAAAAATAAACACGGTATGGACTTCATTCAAAGCAGACTGAAACTTGAAGGAAGAAGAAGAAAGTGACAAAATATAATACATACCTATGATGAATTCATAAATACATATTTGACATAATCGCGCTCGCCTTAGAAACGCTAAAGCCCCTTACTCTAGACGAGCCCATAGATACATGTACTACGTAAATTATGTTTCCAAGACGCATTATAATTAATTGAGCACTATAACTCACATTTATCGAGACATTATTAAATTTTATGAGCCTCTTGACAAGAATACGATATAAATTAGATACAGTTAGATTCATTGTTTAGGTGAATTGATAGTTAATTATGGAGAATATCTGCTTTCAACTGAAAGATGTACACTGCTGGACATATGCCTCCCCCAAGCACCGCCATTTCGACCAGTTCTGTGCTTCTCGCGTCCAGCGGATTCCTGCGGCCTTCACCAGGTCATCGGTCCACCTTGTGGGAGGCCTTCCAATGCTACGTCTTCCAGTACGCGGTCGCCACTCCAAGTCCTTCCAGCTTATATTAGAATGCACATGTTTTGTAAATAGTTGTAATGGAAGTTTTGTAGAAAATTTTAGGGAAATGTTGGAGAAATCGATACAAAATAGTTTAACCGATTTAAGAGACACATAGTGGTTGGAATATTATAATATATAGACGATATTATTGCAAAGGCAGATGGAAAATTCTGCTCATGTCGTAAAACGTGATTAGTACACAAGAGTGTCTACTTGAGAATTTATAAACCTACACAATACTCATAATGCATCCTGAAGTAATACTGATATTATAAGCTATTTATAAATATGGTGCAATTAAATTCGTTCTTTAAAGATGTTGTGTGCTTCTCCTACCACATGCCTGTCTTCGGTAAACTTCGTCTTTCAATTCGAAGGAATCCGAATTCGTCCAACCTACCAGTGGAGTTTGAACCTGATTGTCATTTCTCGTCCTTGACAAACTTTCGCCATCTCAGTGACAATCAAAGTCCAAAACGACAGATTCGAGTATGAAATTAGAATGCAAACGCCCATCTGGATGTGGGCTAACGACCAGTTATACCATCTGGAGTTCTTGTACTTATATTATACATTTAACAACCTGATGGTATGACAATTTCTTAAGCAGTAGAAGTGAAAGAAAATCATAACGTGTTAGAGTTAGCAGTACATTATTATTTCACACTAGTTGTAAAGGAAACGGCATGTTTACTTCTAATGCTTGCAAGGAAATTACCATGATTAAAGAGAACTCGTTACGGCTGTAAATATAACAGTGAACTTGCGGGATACAGATTATTAAGTGTTAGAATTAAACTTGTTACAAATGATAATTATATCAGCTGTACAACATTACATTGCAAAGAGAGAAAGATAGAAAATATTATTATTGAAGTCTAGAAGAGACATAACGAGCAAGGGCAGATGGGAAATAACTAGGCTGACCTCTTATACGACCGGTCATAGAGGACAAGAAGCACACATGGAAAATGAATTGCCTGATCATAATAGCATAGCATAAGCAAATAAATCAACGCGTTTATGCCATAATACGTCAGGATGTTATTGTACACAAAACCAACATGCACAAACATTCACGGTTAAAGTGAAGCAGTACCTAAGACACAACACAAACTACGTCACTGCCAAGAAATCTACCAAATGACCTTTAAAAACTCAAAGCATTTATTTCAAAGAAACCATTTACAGACAGTTTTCAACTGTCGAGGAATCGGTCAGACAGAAAGATGAAGATAGTTGCCCATTCCAAAGCGTAGTAGCTTCCTACGGAGACTTCTAGCTAATTAATGGTGATGATGTAGAAAGATGAAAAACTGAACAGAACAAAGGTCTTAATATTTTAAATTAAAAATAAAACTAGAACAGAATAGGAGCAAAGGAAACTACTACAAGATAACAAAAAGAAAAAGAAAGTGGTTCAGGTAGCTACAACCTATCTACTTAAACCAGCACCGAAAGAGTTGGCCGTCTATTCTTTTCTCAACCACAAACAAAAATAAAATGCTCGAAATTGGACCACAATGGTTAGAATACAAAGATATATTCGACAAGGTCACGTTATTAAAGAAAAAAAGTAAAATGCGTGACTCTGGTTGGTAGAGATACAGATTTCAATTTCATTTTGCGGTTATCAATGATATCTGGAGCGGTTTGGTCTTATTGTGAAGTGAGATTGGTTGGGTTCAATATTCTTTGAGTGAGATATAAAGTGGATCTGATCATTTGCAGCCAATTTTGGCTCATTACTTGCAAAATTTTAAAGGTGCAACTGAGTTTAGTGGTGGTGTGCCTGTGATAAGGTACATGACCGTCATCAGACTATCATTATTTTAGGAAGTGCTTGTGGCTAAATAATAAAAGCCGCACAGGTCGATTGATTCGCGGTTGGTTCCTGGATGAGTGACTATCTTTACCTACCAAAACCTCTCCGTGCCTCGGATAGCACGTTAAATCATTTGTGGATCTTTGACAGTCGTTACGTTCGTCAGATGCCCTAAAGTCTGACAATCAGTCATATCAAGGGGTATCGTATTACATGGTAACTCGGTTTTGGACTGGTATTCAGCTGTAACCGGTTAGATTGAAAGCCGATTCCAACCTCGTTGGAAAAAGGCTAGACAGATTGATTGACATCTTATCCTTATGATTTTGATGTGCCACAAAATGCGAACTTCAAGAAACCTTCTTGTCCCCATCGGCAATCATCTGCGTGTTTTACCTAATACCTCCGTCTCGAATTTCTTAGCCCAGCCTCTTTCACGTCCACCTACATACATTCAGACCTAAACCCCTTTCTGCTTACATTCTTGCCAGTACATAGTGATTAAATGTTCAAAGTAACCTCGCTACTTCGCTAGTCATAAAACGCGGCATTACTCACATTCTACAAACAGAAGCCTCACACAGGGTACACTGGCCGGTATTTAGCGCGGCCGTACAAAGGCGCAAGTAGGGCACGCCCCAAGTCACAGACTCACAGCCGGCCGGTGTTAGATAAGGCCAGCTCTGACTAAGAATAAGGCTAGTTTGAAACTTTAAAAGACTCATCTTTCAGGGGTTGATAACTTTGGTCTCTATTCTAGCCAAAGTCTTGAAGTTTTCTGGGAAACGAGTTTTACAAAATCCATCATCTACCTGCCTTTTCCCAACCATGTTGGGGTCGGCTTCCAGTCTAACCGGATGCAGCTGAATACCAGTATTTTACGCGGAGCGACTGCTCATCTGACATCTGCTCATGTGTTTGGGTAACATGCTTTACAAAATATCAAACAAAATACCAAAGGGTGTGATTTCAAATAAACTCGGGGAAATGTTTGGTCGCATAAAATCATAGGTCATCGTAGAGGATTTTTTTAATGTTTGTGTTATACCTACTTATCAGAGCATATTTAGAGTAAATTGTAGCCACAAGCAATTTCTTCGTTACATTTCTCTTGGTATTTGAGAGCAAACCACTTCTAATCACAACACTCAGTGCGAGGCTCAGGTACTGTTTAGAATATTTAGATTAACGCAAGGTTAGTGAACTTTTTACATGGGTCCACAGGTCTTAAGAACTATACGTGTTATTTAGGTAAATTTCAGATTGTTTAGATCTGTCAAAATCTAACGGAGCTTCTATTAAGTTAATACCCCTAATTACAAGAAACGAATTTCTTAATTATAATGTTTTTATTAACTAACACTGAATTCATAAGTTTTTCTGTACTAATATTCCTCCGATGTTAAGTATTTATTTTATTTTAAAATAACGAGTTCTAATGCGTGAAACAGTTTTTACTTTGTAAGTTGAATTCTGGAAAAATCCTAGTAAAATGTTGACGATCCCTGCTTACCACATGTTAATATGTGGCGCGTGTCAGACCACTATAAAAGGTATGTACTCTTTCTACGTTAACGCCTTTTTATTCAAACTAGTACATGTTTATTTTATTACTTTTCGTGTACAATAACATTCTGAACGGTATGTCTTCACATTCTTGCGTCAGAATATTATGTTGAGAAAAACAACATATTGGAAGACCGCTATAACATAGAAACACGGTTCCGATAAGTACTACTAGACAAGTAAACAATATCAATGCTCGTGCCTTCTAAGTATCAGAAGAGGCATTTGCTTTGCAGTGTGTTATTATAGGTAGAATAAAAATTACCATTAATTATTGGATTGGAATGCAGTGTAATAATAACCAAGAAACACGAAGCAAAAGATGTCACTACTTCTCCTATCAGAAATGAATCATTTCAAGCACCTAATTCTGTCCATTGCAAGAATCCGGCTCGAAGGACCACATCGGCTCATTTTTACATTAATCGACAATCGACCGACAGTTCCTTGTATTGCACGATAGAGCTGACCGACGCTGTCTACACGTCGATCGATACCGTCTGCACATCGAACAGTTTCAACTGTTCCACGTCGGTCAATTTGGTCGGCGAATGTTGAGTCATGCAGACTGATTGCGATTACGTATCGATCGACTTATCAAGACGTGACAGGTACAGCGATTGTTTCATGACATCACGTCTTGTATTCCCGGAGGGTTGTGTAGAGGTGTGACCTATAGTATACGCACATTTCGCCAGGGTCCCCATTCTGTATGGTTATAATGATTCCTCGCGGAATCTTACTACGTTCAAACTACGTCAATATCGTGTTTTGTAGAAACCAATGTGACGGTAAGGAATCGAAATATCATATTCTGTATGTTCCAAGACAATTTGTCGATATTTATTAGCAGATGTCGTGTGTGATCTAAGGAATTGACGTGGTTTCGAAGTAAGGAATCGTGAAGTGGTCATAGTGAATTAGGGCCCTGTTATGTATGTTTAAGTCCCATGTAACAGGAGCCGAACCAATGGCCAAAAAACGGGCACAAATTGATACTCCGGGCTGCTACAGAGATATTCCTGATAGAAAAACCTAGAATCAAACTCTCATGCTTAGAAAATACAGTGTTCCTGAAATTTCAAATTGTAGAAAATAAAGCTATAAAATTTAAGCAATAGCTTTTCTCGCCATTTAAATATTTAATTTGGAACTGATTAAGGCGGTGATTTTTTTTAAAACCTCAAAATGGTGGTTTTTTTTTAAACCAGTGTAATTCTTTAATCGTAAATAATTTTGAAAGCAAAACAATATACAGGGTTTCCCAGAAAACAACGTCAAGCCGAAATCGAGCATTAGGCCAAGTCGTAACAGTTATCAGAAAAATATGAAAAAAAATCTTGGTCATGTACTTTTCAAATTATATGTATTCAAAAATAAATCTTAAAAACTGACACCCTGTGATGATCTTTCAAGTCCTGTGACTGCAAATATTAACTTTTCGTCATTTTTTTTTTCTACCGTATAACTATGAATAACCCTTCTGTCAAACACAGTTAAAAGTTAGAATATAACTGCCTCAGTTTCAAATTAAAAGTTAGATTTTTGCCCAACATTGAATGCAAAATAATTACATTACTCAACTTTAACCGACTGTACTGTAAAAAAAATGTACTACACTATTTTGGCAAGTAACATTAAAAGATGGCGCGTTTAGTCTGGATTCCAAAATGGTATGACACTTACTAATTGCTTCTTCATAATTAAGGAAAAAAAAATTTTTATGAATGTGACGTGACTTACTGCTTTAATAAGAGTGAGCGAGATAGATAGTGACGGTACCTTGATCAAAGGGTACCACTACTTAAAAAAGTAATTTGTTAGTTTTAGGTGCAAAAGTTAATATTTGCAGTCACAGGACTTGAAAGATCATCACAGGGTGTCAGTTTTTAAGATTTATTTTTGAATACATATAATTTGAAAAGTACATGACCAAGATTTTTTTTCATATTTTTCTGATAACTGTTACGACTTGGCCTAATGCTCGATTTCGGCTTGACGTTGATTTCTGGGACACCCTGTATATATTTTCAAGTCTTTTTTGCATAGAGTGATGGAACTGAAAACATAATTAAATATACTTTAATGCATCAAAAAAATCATCAAAATCACCTTTTAATTATCTTTAAAACCAGTTTATCCCTTCAATAACAATTATAACTAAAAATATACCATAAAATTCCAAATGGCAAACTGCATCCAGTGATGGATTATTTGTTGTTGAATAGTTAATATCTAATTTTATACGATTTTATTTGCATTTTTACGACAATGCTTGCTCATTTATTTTTCGAATTTATTATAACAGATTTTAACCCGTGTCGGATTGCAATAAGAACTATTATCGCTCATAACGACAATATTTAAAGTTACCAGGGCCTTAAAGAAAGTAGATTTCAGACGGAAGGGCGATATCGAATCTTTCACCCACAAAAGTAAAAAAAGGAAAGTGTAAGGCGCAAATAATATGGCGTGAAAGAAAACAGTCAAATTGAAAAGACACGAATTGTTTGAAAATATTTTTTGTTGGTAGCATCCAACATTCTGTTCGTGGTTATTATTCGCGATGGCCTCATTTCTTCGTTCACTTCATTCATATGTAACCCATTCATAAAGTAATTACCTAATTTAGTCAATAGTCAATTTGTCTGTAATAAGCTCGTAACAATTACTAGTTTGGGTACTCAATGCGCATTCTTAGAGTAATAGGCTACTTTTCATAGCTGTAACGGTTTTCATTATACGATTCTTGTATTTCAATCACAAATAACATAAATACAATTATAAAATTCAGTTCAACATATTTTCAAATGTGTTACTTTAACTTTAAGGTTCCAATTTGCATAACTGAACACACAATAAGCGTTTAATGAATGCAAATCTACATTGGATAATAATAGAGCTGCACTAAGGACCATTTTCGTACCGCAAAAGTTGGTACCAATACCGGTCCATTTTAAGGTCAAGTGCGACATTTCATTGTGACTTCCTGATCGATTCGGTATCGGTACCGGTCACCTGGTTTCGGTATCTCGGAGAGTGGCACGGAAATGATTGTTGTTTGTTATCTATTTAGCTTGTAAGGCTTTCACAATGTGTAATTAAAATGGCGGTTCTAGTCTATGATAGATTTATTAAAATTAAATGTTATAAATTTAGGTCTCGTCTAGGTCGTGATATCCAAATGAAGTTTATGCTTAAATGAAAGGCTGGTTCCTGTTATTTAAAGGTGCTAAAGATAATAGCAAATGTACATAGCATGAAAGAATTTTAATTGTGACATTACATGCCCATTAATTTCAGAAACTGCCTCCTTGGTTAGTGGTTGCAAGTTGAGTGCAAGGTCTTGGGTTTGATTCCTGAGTGATGTTGGGTTTTTATATTAGGAATTAGCTCATTAGCAGCCTGGACTCTGGATTTGTACCCGGTTTATGGCAATAGCTCGCCCCCTATTACATGAGACTTGAACATAACTGGCGAAATGTGGGTGTACTAATGTACACTTCTGCCTAACCCTTCCGGGATTAAAAACGTGATGTCAAGTTAGTGGTTTCAGAAAATCGTTAAGATTTTGTTAAAATCAAAAGTCATTTATTTAAATTAGGCTGAGAATCAGCACTTTTCGAACGTCAAAATACATAAGACAGTTCCCCCAAAAACGCACCCCCGTCACCACTAGTGCTTTAGCTGGGAAGAAGAAATAGCGGAACAGACACCCCAGCAGCACAGCTGCCTGCTTAGTCGGATAGACTTGATTCTATACATACATAGACAAAGTAATATAAACATTAAGAGACATAGAACATTAATTAAATACTTAGTCATACATATGTCAGCCAGCCATGCCAATATACCAACAAATAAAATGAAAACTTAACTCGAGCACAAAGAACAAAAATGTAAATAAAGCATAATACCAAAATAAGAGCCTCCTGGTATTAAGGGCGTGATAGCTTACATATGCAATGCAATGTTCACATAGCTGTTAGTACCCGAGTTATACAACTCGAGGCCACAAATGATATACTAGCACCATCGACGAAAAAAAAAAGTTAGGATCTGCAGCTAAATGAACATTAAATCATCCCATCTAATTCTGCAATAAGCACCCATATTATATATCACAGTACCATCTTAATGTTCATAGCACAATATTTCTGAATAAATAAATCGTGTAGTATTAGCAATAATTTACTGAAGCCTAATGTGCAATGATTTGTTTCGCCTAGCACTGGCAGGTAACAACTTCTAAAGGTTGCACCGGACGAGGTCGAATATCGTATTAGATTCGATCTGATATTAGACAAAATAATAGGTTAGCTAGCCGGGTTTGGTCTGCGAAATTTTTAGGTCACGTATAAAAAAATATTGGTGATCTAGGTACTTAAGGTGGATGCGGTAAGGTAGACTTGCAAATTGTAAAAAAAGTCAGAATATTTGGATTTCGCGGGCTACACTTTATGGGAAATCATAAAATAACTTCTCCCGCTCTGGGTGGAGCAGGAGGGCGTGTCAGACTTTTACTGACTAAAACCCACCCGATTTCCTTCAGTTGCCTGAATGTCAGGGGCCGCGGTATATCTTTCGAACAACCCGCACCCCTGGCAGGCATCGGCCCTTGCGGACCCCGTCGACCCGGAGCGGGCTACCTTGACGATGCTTCCTAAACTCAATAGTAGTCATGAGACTGAGGCACACCGGTCATACCGACACATTAAAATTTATCTTCCCAAAAAAAGTGTCCGATGTATATTGTCGTATATGTGTTTCAATGGGACTGTTCGCATTAGTTGGATCCTGTAAAACTGTCGGTATGGCCTAATGTGAGGTGGGTCTTAGGACGAAGGACCACATTTTTGTTGGTACTTTTGGTCGTAACAAAGCATTCAGCCTGTTTCTGTAAAACCTTCCAAGCATACCTATACGGAAAAGAACTTTAAGATTTTTTCAAACTTCGTTTATGCTGTCAATAAATCTGATGTTTATTCCTAAGTTAAGTATTTATCATTAAAATGTCCGGTTGGATTACATATTCTCACGACTATGATAAATCTTGCAAGCAAAATAGGCATAAAACTCAATAAACAGCTGATTCTTTTCACTCTCAAAATAAAATTAGCATTGCAAATGTGTCTAAAATAAAATATAAACAAAAATGGTAGTCACACACGCCTCTGATATGACGTGACAGAAGACAACTTTCTTTCTGTCAAGTTGGTATAACTAGTTAGGCCACGTTTATATTAGATACATAATATATTAGCGTTGTTATATGACTTTGAAAGTCTCTTCAAGGGCATCACGTGATGTCTCCGGCTAGAATAAGGCGCGGCCCTGTAGTAAACCCATCTACTTTATAACAATCTTAAATTAATTCACTGACAGACAACGCATATAATAAAACATGAATATTTGGAAAATAATTTCTTAAACGTTACTATTTTCTCCACCAATTTGTACAATATATAATTGGATATCGAAGGGAGCTCTTGGATTTGAGATTCGCATATAAACTACTCAATAACGCCATTGACTGCCCACAATTAGTATGTAGGTTCGATCTCAGAGTACCCCGAAGACAACCTCGAAAACCTATAATACCCTTAGCCCCACCTCTTCGCCGTACAGTGTTTGGTGCTAATTCACCTATACCCCGCATGAGCAAACTCATAAACGAACGCAACGACCTGGCTGACGTCCACGCAGACTCAATATCGACGTTTGCCGGACTTAGTTAGCATTCGTTTTTAATAAAATTATCTAGAATTTAAGTTAGCTTTGCATGCGGTGTTTGTCTGTAATTGGTTGTGCAGTTAGATTTAGGTAAGACACTTACTTATATGTTCCAATCTGTATAATGTCTGTAACAACTGTTGGTGAACCTTAATTAAATAAATAAATAAAATAAATATACAAAAATACATTGATGTTCTGGAGACTGGAGCCTGTACTACGAACACCTGAGTTACATATCTTCAGGCCTCCAAACTATCCGCACAATTCATAGGTCACAACAATACCACTAAGGAACAATTTCTGAAAATTCATTCCCTCATTATCTGCCTACCTTTTCATAACTATGTTGGAATCGGCTTCCAGTCTAAGTAGATGCAGCTCAGTACCAGTATTTTACATGAAGCGACTCTCTGTCTGACCTCCACAACCCAGTTACTGGGTAGGTAATAGAATACAGCTTGGTAAGACTTGGTTGTCAGACTTTCAGGGTTCTGAAGGCCCGTAATGACTCAAAGATCTACGAATGAGAGCAGGGTTGTTATGTAAAAAAATCACCCATCTACGGACAAATCACGCAAGCATAGCTTAACCTGATCGATCGACCTTTGCGGCTGTTATTACTTAGCAACAAGCCCCTGTTGAAAATTCGTCCCATGAAGAAGTTAAGCACTGTTTTCCTATCTTACAATAACAATAGTCAGATAACAAAGGTGGTCGTTGATTTTATCGAGATTATCTTCACATTTGATTGCACTAAGTTGGTGATGATGATAGTGTATAATAAGTCACTAAATTAAGTCTGCAACCAGCCTTACAATACAATACTCAACTAACTAAATTTTGCGTGTGGGATACGTGATTACCTCGTACGACATATAATTAGAACCAATGAGGATGATTGCCAATATTAATTTTACTGTCACGGAAGGCGGCATTGTTCTTTATAATGGATGATTTAGTTTTTATTAATCGGGGCCGTATTGCATGACGCGCGCTTTGTCGCTTAGTATTGAATTTTTAAAATCATGCAATGGAATTTGCACAATTCGATTGGTTTGCAGATGAAATGAAGAGACGAAGGACCGAAGGACCAAAAATATGTGTCTGTAATAGGACCAAAAAATATTAAACTACTAATGGCTGGGTGACATCTCCCGAGGCCCACGGGCTGGTTTTTACCTTGGTCAGAGGCTAAGCATTGCTATACAACGTGGTAATGCCACCAGACTCTTGGGTACATTACCAGTAGACAGCGATACGGATGAATTTTTCGACGTAATATTTTAGTTTGTGAATAGTAATTAGGATTTAACTTTGTTACTTTTAATTAATTCATTCGTTATTAGTTGTTAGGTATCACTGGATTTCTCTAAGATAGTGGTAAAAGGTTCTGCGTATTAGTTTTTGCCTTTCATCTAACCATGACGGTTTATTAGTCGAGTCGCAAGAAATAATTCACCCAAATCGGGCGAATCAACACTTTTAAATAATATTTACTTTTATTCAAAACGTAGCAGTTGCCTTATATGAAAGTTTGGAATAGTTGATTCACCTAAAATAAATTAATATCGTATTGAAAATATTATATTATTTAAAAATTGACAATTCGCCCAGCGAGGCGTTCAGTTTATTAATACGAGGAACTGGACTACAGTTAGTTAAGGGCTTCTTTAACAGTGTTCTTCACAAGAAACACTATTCTAGGACCAAACTATTTCTCAAGTGTGTGATGCCATGCAGTGATAGATTAATAATGTGGTAATGACGTAACTTGTAGGAGTTAATTATACATGTATCAAGCTAGCATTGCGTCGCTAAAGACAGATAATTACAGTTTTTACATCACACATCTATACCTGTCGCTTTATCGGCTTATTATTTATTTATTTATTTTATTTCCAAAACACTTTGAGTATTACAAACGTGATTTAAGCCACACAACGAAAACCTCTCAGGGTTTATCTATTCGCACGAATTTACTCGCCCTAATCGAGCGTATCGACACTTTTAAATATTTTTTTTTTAAAGGCGTCTCGCACGAAGTTAATTTATTCGTGTGCGAAATGAGAACCCCAGAAATTTGTAACAGGCAATCGACACATTTTGATTTTCTTCAAATCAACAACGATAAAATTATCGGCGTTGTCGATTTGCAAAAAAAAAGAACTATAAGCGAGGCGCCATAGATACTAGAAAATTATCTATTATTTAAAAGTGACGATTCGCCCGCTTCGGGCGAATAAATTCGTGCGAATCGACTAATAAGCCACTATATCGCCACAGGAATGTAGGAAGGAAGGTCGTTACGTGTCTGCCTATCCCATAAGATCAAACTCGTGATAGCAGCATTAAAGGCATTTCATACTTTTGGTACCAATAAGCCCCGAAGGTATACCAGATGGTTCCCAAGTCATGACCCTTAGCATTTCCGAACGAATCGAACGAACGATACGTTTCGAAGGCCGACCGGTGCGCGGGCGCCGGTAAATGTCAGAGGAGATAGGGCTGACCCATCGTGGAACGTGAGATTATGATGATTATTAAATGTTAATTCATTAGAGAATATTATTATTAAGGTTTGATAGGAGATTATGTCAGAAATGGACATTATAATGGCACTCAAAAGGACCGATGTAATATGTACACGAAAGATTGATTAGTAAGTAATAAATAATTCATTAAATAAGGCAAAAACTTTCCACTTTGACCCCAGTTAAACATAATTAGCTGCTTAGCGTGACTTTATGACTAATTAAAACACCTCCGCAATAATATCCTTATCGCCAACGTTCTCTCTCAGGTCAGAGATTACGGAAACTAATTAATAAACATTAATCTAATACGTCACTCCAGGGAAATGTCAATATTATGAATTAATTAAAGTACTGTGTAGAAATTTACTGTGTTTGATATTAATACAGTCACTACGGAACATTCCTTAGCCCATAACTAATGCCTTATTTATTACTAATACTTTATCAAACTAATTTTTGTAATGATGATTTTTCTTTTAAAATCAAAAGTCATTTATTCAAATTAGGCTGAGAATCAGCACTTTTTTAACGTCAAAATACATAAGACTGTCCCCAAAAAACACCCACACGTCACCACTTCCTAGTACTTTAGCTGGGAAGAAGAAGTGGCGCAACAAACTCTCCAGCAGCACAGCTGTCTGTTTAGTCGGATAGACTTGATTCTATACATACAAAGACAAAATAATGTAAATATTACTGAGACACAGAACATTAATTAAGACACAATTTGCACAAATATATAAAGGGTGGCAAAGACGCGTGCACAATCTGTTACCATGGATTCAATTTATGATTCCGAACCCACTGCGTTGCAAAATTACGTCAATAAAAAAAAAAAACGAATCGTCAATATCGTCATCATTCTCTTGTCCTTATTCCAATTTTTTTGGGATCGGCGCAACATGAGCAACATGTCTTCCTCTTGTAAACTCAATCCTCAATACATTTTTTGCGTTTACTTCTCAAATTTAGTCGACAACTTGTTAGTCAACCCCTTTCTAGCCGCATCATCTTAAGTATGCACTATTTAACCTAACTTTACAGTAAATATAAGTACTGTTGGGTCATTCCGAATCCCAAAAATGTAAAAAAAATATAAACATTCTCTTTTTGACATTGACAGCCCTATTCCAGTCCGGGCGACAGGTGCACAAAAATAACAGATGCGTCTGCACATTGTGCTACGGGCCGAGATTGGCCGTGAGGGCCCGGCGCAGTACCTATACTAAAGCGGGGACCTACCTGCTTCCTTCCATGAATGGGATTGGGATGCTGCCATAAGGAAAAATGCAACCTATTGCGCTAAACTTTTGCAGGGAGAATATTTTTGGCCTTATTTGGAAACCAGTCCTGTTTTGTTGTACGAGGACTTAGCCACATATTAGGGTCGTGGTCTAAACTAAAATTTTGCTGTTTCATAGAAAACTGCAATACCTACGCGGTCAAAATGAACAAACTGTTTTTTTTCAACCGACGAAAAATATCAAAGCAGGCTGGTGCAGAATCATGTACTGAATCATGGTAATAGATTAAGCTTCGATGTCCTTGCCAACCTATATGTTATAGGGAATAAGTTATTTCCATTAAAAATAGTTCTTATTTAAAAAAAAAAACATTTTTAAATTACTCATATTAGATATAAGCAAAATTCTTGTTACTAACAACCTTGCCATGCCTTATGGACTGTTTTGTCTGAAATAAATTATTTTTATTTTTATAGTAGTTATTTCAAATAAGCTAACTAATAAACTACGACTAAATCGAGAGAGGATTGAAAGATCCGGACAAAAACACCAACTGTTTGAAACAATACAGATCTCAGAACATGCTGTTAGAATAAAAAGGTGTGTTCTACACGTACACATCCAGAACGAATTCCCAATTATAATTGAATTGATACCAAGCTTTCCATGCTAATTAATTGGTCTATTATTTTCCCACGGAGTCAGTATCAAACAGGTGTGGCTCTTAAATGTTGTTCTGCGATCGATCGAATAGAAATCTGTCACGACTTTACGACTGGGAGACAAAGTGATTAACTCTTGGATTTTGTATAATGTCATCAAAGTTACATCGGTGATGGAACAAGAATTTGATTCTTAACATAACGTTCTAACTGTTGAGACACAGGGGCAACACGGGCCTAGTGTAGGTTCGGAGATGTCACTTCTTCGAATTTTTGTTTCTAAGACATTGCCTCACGATGTTTTCCTTCACCGTTTTATGAGCAGTGGTGATGAAATCATTAACACAAAGTAAAGCGCGCCCGCCTGTATTTCGAACCCACGGCCGACTCGTTAAGTTATGGTCGATACCAGCCATGGGCCACTTTTGGTCCATTTGATTCTTAATAGGCTATAATATTCTTGAAAATACCTGAGTAGCCTCTTCCATGCTAATTTTAAGCCTTCAAATTGGGAATGGAAAAACACTAGATCAAGGTTAAAGGTACTGCTATTCCAATGCTTATGGGGGTTAACCTTTACACGTATTACGCACTACATATGAACCTCCCTGCGACGCAACTCTAGTAGGTGTAGGAGTACAATTCCATGAAGTTTTCATAGAAATTGTTCTATTTCAGTCTCGTCGCGCTGACGACTCGCGCCTGTCTGCGGGAGCCTTAACGTGCACTTTTGAATTGTTACGGAGTGTAAATTATTTCATCACCACTGCTCTCAAAACAGTGAAACCCGTACTAAGCCCGCGTTGCCAACTCCCCCTCACAGAAAGCGGACACCTATGTCCCAACAGTGGGAACATTATAGGCTGATTATACTAAGGAGTCAGTAAGTCAGAAAGATTCATACCAAAGCTTAGTAGGTTTGCCCCTATGGAAAAGAACGTGCCAGAAACTCCACGGACACTGTTTCTAAATGAATTATGTAAAACCATACCTTAATCTTGACATGTAACCTACATCGCCCTTGTTTATATAATATCACTCGCCTTGATACAGTATCAGTGTAATCAGTGATAATAGGACCGGTACATGCCCTTGCGCATAGAGAAAGGAGAGCTTGAGTCGTGGTGACCTCTTCCAAAGATCTTGTCCTATTTAGGAATTGTTTATCTGTTTTTGTAGTGGGATTGCCGATGTAGGTTGCAAAACACACTTGGGGACAAGAATTATATTCTGATTCATGCTTTGCATTCCTGTTTAATTTGGTAAAGTATATGGACGAATCCATCAATCGACACTGGGCCCTCGTGATGGATTACGGCTCATTCCCTCTCAGAGAGTGGAGGCCTGTTTCCTAGCTGTGGGAATAATATAGGTTGATCATGCGTCGTAAGATGCGGGAAGCACAGAACTGGTTGAAGTGGCGGAGCTTGGGGAGGCCTACGTCCAGGAGTGGACATCTTTCGGCTGAAATAATGGTGATGATGATGCTACGTAAGATGGAATAGTGGCACAGAGGGCGTTTGGCGTTTAAAACTACACAAATTAATTATGTTTTCTCAAGCGACGCGTATATTAATTTTTTATGTATGACCACGCATAACTTTTAACAGAGTAGTCCGATTTCGATAATTCTTTTTTGATTGAAAAGAGAGTTGGTCCCAAATAAATTTGAAAAAAAAATACCAACCCTCAAGGTAGGAAAACAGGAGATTAGAAAATTAGAAAATATTTATTGTCCAGGTAATACAGTAAGCATAGATAGATTAAACAACAAGTTGAGACGACATATGAGTAGCTTAAATATTACCTACAGCTAGTTACAAATATTATAATTGCCAGTGAACCCCAAACCAGACAGTTAGTCTATATCTTGGGGTTCAGGATACGAATACAAGAGTGGAGACTAGAGAGGTCTTTCAAGTATGGTATTTTATCAGTGTATGTATGTGTAACGTTTGTGTAGTGTCTGGCGTGTGTGTGGTGTGTGTGTGTGTGTGTGGTGTGTGTATGTGGCGTAAAATGTGTACTATAAGTGTGTATTTTGTTACCCATACAATATACTTCGTTTGATTCAGATGATTGATTGTGCACTCACAGATTTTAATGCTGAGTTGTGTGTTACAAAAAGTAATCAAAAATTAAGCATGTAGTAATTAGTAAATCATAGCCACAAAAAATATAAAATAAAAACGTAACAAATAAAAGAAAAGTAAAAAATAATAAACCTTTTTTGTTTAACCTTAATAACTAAGTTCGGAAGTCGGCGACTTTGGATATTATGTATTTTAATTTTTTAGAGATTCGCGTTCGGTTGCTAGGACAGACTGGATGCGGATGGAGTAAGACAGGGTGTTGTGGCGCAGACTGGGAGAAGCCTGTGTGTAGCAGTGGACTGCTACAGGCTGATTGAGTTCATTATTTTCATAAGAATTTATTAAACTGCAGTCTATGATATTTGTAATTTTAATAAGCGAATTTAGGAAGAGGTCTTTCAAGCGGTTTTTATTGCTATAGACATTTATCAAATTTAATGGTCTCTAAATGCACGTAACACATTGCATTCTACGCTCAATAAATTACTTAATATTTTTACCAGGCATTACCTATATTAATTAATACATTTTGCATAATCAATTTCTACCAACTCATTTCCTTTTTAACGTATTATTAACTTTATACGTAACTAATTTGCATACAATTACGATAAATACGACAATAAATCTAAACTTAAAAGTATAACAGGCAGACAACAATACATAGATAATTTCTCTATTTGGAATAATTCCTTATATCAGCCATATAAATTATATATCAGTCAAACATTAATCCAATATCAACTTCTACAAAACACTTGCCATTCAAATGTAAACCTCATACACAAAGACATAAGATCAATTATAATTTACATGTACACACCGTGGGAAATACAGGGGAGAGTGGAAATACTAATTGTGATTGATCTAGAACATCCTCGATACTCGATAATTCGATCCGATGATACTACAATTATGAACGATTATCGATGTCATTCGATTCCTGTATCGAGAACCGGAGTGGTATTTTTGCAAGCAAATTAAGGCCGTTTACATGTTCAGCGACACAGTGGCGCGATTTTGCCGGGTTTGTCGCGTGTATAATTTTATAGGTAACCTGCAGCATGAGAGCTATCTTAAGGTATCAATATTTTAACTAAAAACGGTATCCATCATCATGTTAGGTTCGACTTCAGTCTTACCGGATGCAGCTATCTACCAATTACTAGGTAGTAAGATACCCTTTGTTAAGTATGGTTGTCAGACTTTCGGGCTTCTGACGACCCGTAACAACTGTCAAAGGTCCACGAATGACGAAAGCGGATGAAGACGGGACCAGCGGATTAAATCCAATAGTGTTTCGGAAACTAGGGGATCGCCACCTAACAGTTGAGCTGCATGATTATTGACGAATGCGTGCACTGAATGGACACGTCCACTCAATCTGTGTGGTTCTTTCCTGAAAAGACTATTTCCGCCATCATATGGATTGGCTACATGGTTATCACATGATCTGACTAATATTATGACTTCTAAATTTCTTTCGGCCTTTCTTCTCAGAGTAGTCAGATAGGAAACGCCGACCTCATTAAGTATTGAAAATATGATTGACGTGTAAAAGTGTTTGTACAGATATGAAATCTAAAGCCAGTGTTACACTTTATAAACAGTTATTCTAGTATCATTAGATTCATTAGGCTACCATTAAATTTGCGTAAAATCTGGTTGTTAAAACCCCCCCTAATGAGTGACGTCGCTATGTCGGCTTGCCTTACCGGGTGAGCTGAATTCCAGGTTGTGTGGCGGGCCTTAGGTAGCAATTACCTCCCTATTACCTATTAGTAGTTGGTAAGACCTAATGTGAAAATTGTGATAGATTAGCAACATATCATAAAGTGTCAGATTATTATAAAATCCCAATATTAATGTGAAAATCTGTACGTTTAAAATAATTCTTTGACTGTCTTACTGGTGGTTGCAAGTGTGACTGATGAGCGTAGGGTCCTAGGTTAAGTACCTACCCTAGTCGGGCAATATAGGCATGATGTTGTGATTAAAGGCAAAGTAAAAATAAATTCCATAATTATAGTTGGTACTTTCAAATAGATAAAAATGCGATTGTTATTTCCTACAAAAACAAACATATCTAAAACAATGAACAGACAACAATTAGGTAGGTACCGACTTTACAGTGACATAATAATTATAAACAGAATTCTAATACGTATAAATACCGAAATTATTTACAAGTAAATACCATTCATACATTCTGATAGCGTTTTCCGCGTTTCCCTAGCCGCAATGTCGACTTGAAAGTTATTTAATTAATAAATAATTGACAGTAGACATACCTAACGCAGTCATAATAATAGAGACTATTTTTATGTCAACACCTACCACTTTTTGAACATTTTAACAAATATATTTTTTTTTTTTTGGAAATCACATCTCGCTGGTAACCTAGGAGGTTGTCTCCCGCTGCCGAACTTGCCTGTGGTTACTTTAGGCCTCCAGCCATGGCTTAAAAACTTAAAACTAAAGCTACTACACGCCAAGGGGACCCCCTGTGGGGTACGAACCTCGGCTTACGGCGCCGCTGGAAGTGGGGGCAGCAAGGGCTGCCCAGCAAGGTACAGGCTGGATTGGAGTGAATAACAATGAAAATTCAAAATTTCTTAAAAACCTAATCAGTAAATGACTAAATGTTTCCACTGCTTGGACACAGGTCTCTGGGCTGTGACAGGGAGTGGGCCATAATCAACCACGCAGGACCAGCACAGTATGTTACGCAACTTCCTTGCAGGTATCTGGGCTCTCACAGGGAGTACACCATAACCAGTACAGTGTTCAAGTTTAGAAAGACTCATCTCATCTCTATTCGCTGTCAATTTGACAGCTCAAAACGAGTTTCAATCACTTTAGAGATGGTTTATACAACACAGTGCAATGAACTATGTTGAACTGTCAAAAACTTGAGTATTGCGATTATGTGTGTGTTATGCAATTAAATTGCAAGTCATTCGCTTTCTATTCAACACACATCTGACACATGTCATACTCTTTCTCTTAATAAAATCATAAAGATTGAAATAAAATTATCAAAAGGAAAAATATTGACAAAAAATGCAATAAAAAAGTGGCCATGATTTTTCATAAAGCGCGACATTCTCATAAATCGGTGTGAATTTGTGTATATTGCAAAATATTTCATTGACACCTGACGACCATACGAACACAGTTTCGTAATCGGAATTTCACTTGCTCATTCGTTTTCAAGGCTATTATTTTATCTTTGACATTATTTTTAGGTAGTATAGTATAAAAAACATCATACAATCATCGATTTACCCCGTTCATGACAGTGAACCGATCTAGAACTACAGTTACTGTTGCATTAAAAACCAGTGCTCTAATTTTTCACAAACACAATTCATAATTCGATTATTAAAGCTCCAGAAAATGAATAAAAACCAGTCAAAAGTAAACGGTTATTCACCTCTGACAAAAAATAGAAAATAAAATACGAAAAAAATCCGCACAGCAAAATACTATTGTATTATTCCACCGAATAGTGCGTAACAAGAGAGCGGATAACGGATTATTTTAAATAAAATAAATAGAAAAAAATAACTAGTTATTCACGGCGAATAACGACAGTGAAAGTTATTCGTAACGCATCGCTGCCTGCTATTTACCTTCAGCTAAACGTTATTTTAAAATTAAATATTGGCTTACTTGGTCTACCGTTGCTAATCAATTGTCGATTGACAAAAAACTAGTCGGCGTAAGGCGCTGTTTAACTAAGAGAGTGTTATAATATGAATTTGTGGAAAATAACCTTTTTGTCGTGACTTTTTCGTGATTTGCGTATAAAATTGTATAAATGTTTACTTGTGGCATGAATTAATTAAGTGAAACCGGTTCCTTAGGCAATAGTTTTTTTGACTATAGATTGCGATTAACAAATTTTCTGACGTTAATTAATTTAGAATACTTTCGACTTGGTGTCGATGCACTCAAATTTTTAGAAGATAGGCATTATAAGACTTGTACAACATAGAGTAAAGATGATGGTTTGCCTACCAATAATAGTTTTTAGGGTTCCGTACCCAAAGGGTAAAACGGGGCCCTATTACTATGACTCCGCTGTCTGTCCGTCTGTTACCAGGCTGTATCTCGTGAACCGTGATAGCTAGACAGTTGAAATTTTCACAGATGTATTTCTGTTGCCGCTATAACAACAAATACTAAAAAACAGAATAAAATAAATATTTAAGGGGGTCCCATACAATAGACATGATTTTTTGCTGTTTTTATAGATAATGGTATGGAACCCTTCGTGCGCGAGTCCGACTCGCACTTGGCCGGTTTTTTACGATCGTTTGAGTTAGAATTTAGTGGATGCAGCTTGATATGATGATGATGCATGTACAGTTGATAATAATTATGTGGTTAACTAATTCGAGGGAAAAATCTATGAATCAACAGAATTATTACATAATAGGTATTTTTAATGTGGCTTACCGGTGAGAGAAGGATAAGTATCATAGGTATTTTTAGTTTTTCTATTAAAAATGTCATCGATTGTTTGATTACACGGTGTTTACGGCTTTATCAGTAATTACAGTGATGCGCTCTTATCAGACAAAACAACTTCTGGGTAACATAGTAGGTGCTAAATACATAAAATTAAGGTGCATAGTAGGTGCCTAACATACTTTTTAAACGCTTTTTCCTTTACTTAGCTGTTGGAATTTAATTCAGGTACTAAGAGTTTAAAAGAGAGTAGGTATTAAGATTTAAATTAACTTTCACAAGACATGCGAATTCAAGGCAAGAAAATCAGTGCATGTTTGAATCACACAATACATATCTCCTAAATTGACATTTCCGTTTCCTTAAGAATGATTACTCTAAATAAAGTATATCTTAATTTGGTGTTGCCAAGTTAATTAAGCAAACAGGCAAACATATCGTGACAGCTAATCTTTTGGATCTAAAACTTAAACACGGTTTCACGGATTATGTATTACCATTTTGACCAGACGCAAAGCGACCTCGCGTTTTATAACACATTTGAGATTACGAGTACGAGTGCAGACTATTAAAATCTTACATGCTATACAAAAGTATTGCGCATACGAGGCTTTTGAAAGCCATTACAAAAGAGCACGTGAGACTATCCAAACATTTGTACAAAAACTTACAGCTTTAGAATATCCGCTCCCGGCACTTCCATCTGAAGAGTTGCTCAATCTTCTTTCACTGTTGGACGCAGGCGGCGACCACGCCGAACCACTGTCTGACGGCATCTTGACAACCACAACTGTCTCACATCATAGCTATCAACCACTATTAACTCGTTATTAACCGTTATTCACAACACTAGCACATCACTATCGGTGTTCCGCGGTCCATTTTACTTGTCCCGTTTACCTGCGGAAGAAAAAAAATATCGTTGAGATTTTTTATGATACAACAATGTTTTGTAATTCACTATCTATTGTGGAATATGCTAGATAGAACATAAAATTGGACAAGCGATAACAAAAAACATGTGTCAGATCTTAGATAAGTTGCACATAAAAATAATCACAAAACCTTCTTAAAATTACATGAGAAAAACTCACACAATAACTGGAAGTATACCACTAAAAATCGTATAACATTAACAGTAGTGAGTTTACAATCGCTCGGCTATTTCGGAAATAACCGTTATTGTTAACAGACGTCCGTTCGGTCGCGCGCGCGGCGGAGTACTGGCGAGGCGAGCCCAGTTACACGACAACAGCAACACAGATAAATTATATTATTTCTTAACCTATAACCAGTTATTATTATAAAATATTTTATTTTGCACAACATTCTTTAAAGTTTTTATTAGATTATTAGTTTTAATGCGTGAATGCATTAGTGCAATTAAAATAATAGTGTCTATTGTACTGTTGTATTCTTTACATAACAATGCGGGTATTACTAAATCGCTATTGTCATTGACCAATATTTTTCTTCTTTCTGAATTCGGGTTTTGATGTTACGGTCAGAATTTCATAGCATTTTTTTTTCACGTATGACCTAAGAGAAACCTACTGTATTTTGTTTTCAATTGTTAAATCTATCAATGACTTTTACAATACCGTTTAAACTTTTTATAAACGCCTGTCACACGATACTTTCTCGGTACAAAAAAATATTTGACACGAAATGCCGAAGAAACTTAAACTACATTTAAATATGCCCCGTACAATATGGCCTGAATACCTCATAATATATCTGATTGGTACCTATTTGTTGACACGCGATCAATTACCCATTCAAATGACACGGTGCACACATGACGCGATCTATCGCAGGCCAGCGCGGGCGCAGCGAAATGGGAGGCATTGTACTTTGTGGGACGCCATGGTTTCGGGATTTAGCGGGGACTGTCTTTTCTTTCTTTCGGTAAAGGGGATTGGGTGAATTTGGAGCACATTATGTAATTTTTAACAGCTGTCAATATTTTATTCTGTGCTAGTTTTAGTTGGGTTTTTATACATTGTTAGCTGTAAAAATTTGTATTTTCTGAACTTTTTTTATTTCTTGCTCATTGCAAGCACGTCTTTCCACGTATGCTGAGGTCAGCCGTAAATACTTTGGTCTAGCTTCCATTTGGAAATAAAAATTGGAATGCAGATTTTACGCCATTATTTGAATAATTAATAAAGATGATACGAAACCAAATAATTTAATAATAATTCTGACAAGCATTTAGTGTTGCAAAGGTACATATTTTATCACTCGACATTTCAAATGTTAAGGATGTATTTTACTGTCTAAATGCCAAGGCATTTAGTGCAAAAACTTCGATGATCATATAAAATACAAGATTATCGATTAATATGCGAATAAAAAGCAGCCAATTGCTTGTCGGAGATGCCAAGAAGGGTTCTGTACCACCGTACAATATTTAGCACTCAATAAAAAAAATGTGTTACCATGGGAGACCCCATAAATTTAAAAATTACCATTTCTTTTTTATTATTTGTGGTCTTAGGTCTACTTATTGCAGTTCAAAAGACACAGCCCTGCGACAGACGGATTAACAGTGGAGCCTTAGAATTAGGGTCCCGTTGGCACCCTTTAGGTACGGAACCCGAAAAAAGCGGAGCTCAGCGATGCCTATAATAAAATTAATAATACACCCACTCGCAAAATCAAAAGCCTCTATCTTCGTGTATTATCAAATGAGGAAAACCGCGACAAAAATCGGTCCAGGAATTTACGAGGTGATCCTGCCAGACAGACTATTGTAAATTTTTTTGCGCTAATTACACAGTCATTAGTGAATTAGTCGAAAATATGCTTCCTGTAGTCTATAAAAACTAGTTTTTACTTATTAAGAAGCTGTAAGAAGTTAATAACAGTATTGAACAATAGTCAGGCAGTACGTGAATCAGCATTGTATGCATTTTTATGTCAATAGCCATTATGTTTGAGGTCTCCTGATTAATGATCTATCTCCGGTAAGTTATTATAATTACAGTTAATGGATTCATTTAATTATCCTGTGTATTATTTTCATGGCTTTGGTTTTTCATTCGTGTCTGTAAGGTTAGAATTATTCAAGCTAACTGGAAAGAATTAGGTACTAATTAAATTTTTATGTGTCATTCTAATTAAGAAACATCATCATCGGCACTATTAGCATTGAAAAAAATTGAACAGAATCTATATTCTACGATGTTTTTAAACTTACCCGTTACAAAAAAAACAGCTAATAACGTGCTCAAGCCATTTTTATTAATAAAATGCAAATATTTTCATCACAACACCGTTTTTTGTCAACTCCTAAGCTTTGCTAAAACAATTATCTTCAGTCCCCTAAAATGGCGCTAGCTAACGAACCGGTTCATTATAAAAAAGGACATTTTTGTACCGTTGCGTCATTTTGGTGGCATCTCTGCGGACTGGTGATTCACTGTAGGTACATTTATGTAGATAGTTTAATTGGTGACCTTGACCTTTTGTGATTATACTAACTATAAGTCTAACGTCTGACGGAACTAGTACTATTGACACGTTTTGATTGGTCAGTTTGTATTGATTTTGTACAATTTGTGAACATAAGAATATTGTAAGTGTTGAAAATTTTACTTCAGTGAAACGAGAGTTTTCTACGAAAATTGTTCGATTGTACAAAATGAATAGACATGTGTGGAGATTTAATGCTTGATGCATGACAATAATCACACACATTTCATGAAGAAATTGTAGATTTCGTAGTGAAAACTAGTAAATGTAAGAAACTTTGTCATCTGATAGCCATAATGTTTTCACATTTGACCAATCTTTGCAAATCCTTTTTTGTATAACTGCACATAATACATATATTTAGTAAGCTCATATATTGATAGATTGCTCAAAATAAAAAGTGTAACAGTTCTAGATAGAATGGTTTAATAGAGTAGTATTTAAAAGTATTAGTATTTAAAATGGCAAGATAAGATATTCTTTTTAAATTTTAGTTTTTCTTCCGTCTTCAAAAATGAAAAACGTATATTGGATAAACAGCAGAAACCTTTTTATTCGTGTAACAATTTCAAGAAGTTCCTAAACCATGCAAAGCGCATGGCCACCCTACCATTGGGACACTTTCTACGCTTACACACCGTGCGGAGATAACGGCGAAATTGTCTCGCTGAACACAATACACGGACACACCCTTATTCCTACACACATAAGGTTCAAGTTCGCTACCAAAGGGCACTTTGGGTCATTGTAAGTATAGACAAAGGGCTAACAAGAGAAATCAGCCGGTTTGGCCTTATTCGTAGATTTATGTAATAGACTGTATTAACAGGGAATTATGGGACCGGGTTGTCTTATGAAATATTCTACTGGTGTTTCTTGGTCATCTCTGAATCTAGCCGTTTAAAGGTCCCTTGTGGATGTTAATATTTTGGTTGTAGGTAATTAATAGTTAATCAATTTATCGCGTTAAGTTATTTGCATATTTAAATAGTACATTTGTTGGGCTTTCGCTTACTCTCTTCGTCTACAACTTCCATTTGTCTTGTCTACCCATAAATGTCATGTAAGTACTTAACTAAATATTTTGATTTGTAAGAGTGTCCATGGAGTTTCGAGCCTGTTCTTCTGCATAGGCTTCTACTACGCTTTAGAATGGCTTCATCTTTCTGACTGACCGACTCCTTGACAATTCAAAAGTGCCGCAACATGATCAAATTAATACTTAATAATAATAATTTCGGAAGTCGGTGACTTTGGATATGTATTTTTTTTTCACTTTGTAGCTGTTTCAAATTGAGAAAAAATAAATAAAAAGTAAAATTAAAAAAAAAACACGTTTATGTAGTTAGCAGAACTAAAAAATAGAAAATAAATAAAAGCGTGGGGTGCTTTTTGAGGTATTTTTATAATCAATTAATGTCAAGCACCCCACGCTTTTTAATTGAATTAAATTATTTTCTCCTTTTTAAGTTTGGTTTTTAAAGCGTGTTTTTTAGTTTTTTAAACTATTTTTTTTTTTTTCATTTTGTCTGTTTATATTTTTGTTCCGGCTAATACAAAACGGCTGGACCGATTTTGACGAGACTTGACACTGGCAGGTAGTTGATGTTGTAAGGATTATCATAAGCTAGGTATATACCTTTTGTCCCAATAGCACCTTCCCGGGGGATAATTTCCGACATCCACGCGTGTCAAGCCGCGGGGGCACAGCACTAGATTTTCAACTCTCGGTGTTGAACCGAGCATTGAGAATCCAACAGAGTGCCTTTCAGCACGTCGAAAAAACATACTGTTCGTGTTTCAATTCTAGAAGAAGTGCGTTTAAGATCCAGTGTTGCGAAAAAATACCGCCGCGATATTATTACGTACGTGTGTCAAACGGATTAGTGATTCGCATTGTTCTCTACAATGAGTTAGGCACCACAATTTTCAACTTAAACAACGAGTAACATAATTAACGCAAGACCTCATACACCCCAATCAGAGTATTGAGTTAAAAGCATATTACGATGACCAAAACTATTTTTTTAAGCAAACTGGTATTATTAAGTAAAACGTGTCGACCCAAGCATTACTTTATACATTTAAAATTGAGTCTTATTTCTTCTAGCATAAGATTGAATTTTCTTTGACTCAATCAGTGGTATGGCAAAATACATAATTAAAAAAAATACTTATATTAAAAATTACTGAAATCGATTCAGTAGTCAATTAGGAACAAACTACTTTCAGGTCTTGCGTCCATTCTGTTACACCTTGTATATTATGTTTTCCATCTCTGCAGAGGAGTATTATCATTCCGTCTCTTATCGATTCACGCGGGATGATAGCGTCAGATCTAATCTTTGGTGATAAGAATGAAAGGTGCGATAAACAGCTGATATTGTCTGTTGTTGTATCCTATGAAGAAATCAATGATACGCGAGAGATGAAGTCTAGAAGAATCCATTGTGTGTTTGTTGGAGACGGCCTTAATCTGGCTTCTCAGTCGTTTGTTTCACTCATGGGAAATTTATCTTCTTAAACTTATTATTCTTAGAACAGCTCGAGTCGTGGTATAAATATAAGCCAGTAAGCAAGGTGGCTGCGAAGACTACTTAGGGTACATCGGATGACCGAACGGTTACAATAGTGAATTAGCAATCTGGCATAGGTTTTGCCCTCATAATCAGCGTATAATATTCGTAATGCTGGGTCCAGGCATCTCTGTGAATGGGGACTGGGCTGTTATCCACCACGCGGGCCCAGTGCGGGTTGGTGGATGTCAGTCTTCGAATTTTAGGTTCTAAGTCAAGCCGGTTTCCTCACGATGTTTACCTTCACCGTTTTAAGAGCAGCGGTGATGAAACACAAAGTAAAGTGCCTGGCTGGGTTCTGAGTTTTGTCCCTCGAAGGTACAATTTCTAAGGCGACCGCAGACCGTAAACTGTAGCGGCATATCGTAAGAACAAACGGTAGCGATACTACTGCCAAAACAGATTAAGAGAAAACCCACTGGTTTTCTGACAGATATGCTATATTAAAGCTGTTAAAAACTCACAAAGGGGATATCATTGAAACGCTCCTTAATGTTGATTGTACCTTTAGGGTCAATTCTCACCGAGACGCGGCGCGACGCGCACTTTTTAAGATCACGATACAAAATAGATCTTATTTACTTCACAATAAGGTATACGGGCTGCACAACACGGTGCACCTTAGCGTTCTTCGACACGCTTTCGCGCTCGTAGTGAAATTATACCTTTTCGTGTTGTAAATAAGTTAGATATTCTGTTGCTATCTTAAAAAGTGCGCGTCGCGCCGCGTCTCGGTGAGAATTGACCCTTAACTTCATCTGAATTTCTTACATTTAAATTCACAGATAAGATCAAGAAATATACAAAGAAATTCTGATATGAGAGGCAATTGAAAAGGGCACAAGACCAACATTTAATATCGTAATTACATCTATCTGTCGATCTCGCAACTGTTTTACGTTTAATCGTTCCACATTACGTTTGTCGGCAGTGTCCTCTGAAGTGCGTATAAACATCTCAACAACGTCGTAATTCTAGTAGGAATTAACAATAAATACAATTCTTGATGTAATGTCACAATACGACATTTAACACTGTGCAGTACATTTGTTTATTGTACGTCACAGATTTAATTAGGGCTGCCAGGTCTATGGAAAAGTAACCAATTCCAAGAGAACTCATTAAATGATGATGGTATTCTGGTAGACCAGTAGTGAACGGGAGATCTGGTTGCGGGGCACCTGCGCACACTCTCCAACGTACAGTATGTAGAAGACCGAGAGGCAATCAAAATAAGCCAGGCTGTGAAGCCTATAGCCACTAGCGCCTCGCCTCCTAAGAGCCTTTTGCGTCGATCGATCAGGTTAAGCTACGCTTGACGCGTTTGGTCCGTGGATGGGTGACTATTTATACGACCAAGACTCCTCCGTGCCTCGGAAAGCACGTTAAGGCGTTGGTGCCGGCTGTCATTTGGCATCCGGTTAGACTGGAAGCCGTCCCCAACATTGTTGGAAAAAGGTTAAGCAGATGAAGATGCAACAGAGGAGACAACAAAATCACAGCCAATTTTTACTTCACCTTTGCCAGCCCTACACGTAGCCCGGGTCGACGGCGCGTTGTATTCCACGCGCGCCTCAAAGAGATGTCAGCACCATCAGACTGGTGGGATCCGCAAGGGCCAATGCCTGCCAGGGGTGCGGATTGTTCGAAAGAGATACCGTGGGCCCTGGCACACAGGCAACAAAAAGTCTGACACGCCCTCCCGCTCCACCCAGAGCGGGATAAGTTATATGATGATTTCCCACCCAAAAAAAAAGAAGCCCTACAGTCATTACTTTGCATAGCATACCAATTTATAATGATTGGCATTTAAAAGAATCTCGGCGTTGCAGGAAGGTCCGAGGTCGACCAGTAACATTAATAAGCTATCACTTACACAAGGATACGGAACTTGAAAACTAGTCTCGCTCCCTAGATGGATAGGCAGATCCCGAAGTGAAGGTTTGAGAGATTAATAGTTGATTCGAGAGGCATTGATGTTAAATGGTTACGAATGGAGCAATGCATAGTGTGGGTATGCAAATTAAGTAAGAGGTGCTAAAATAAGGATGGTCTAAAAAGTTGTTTGTTGACTAAGGCCTGGATTTGATGAGTCTGTCTCTAAGACAAAGTTCGTACGGACGTAAAAATATCGCGGCGGTATTTTATCGCGAGCTCTCTAAGTTCATTTAAACACACGTACCGTCAACTGTGGCATCATTACTTTTCATGAGCAACTTTACAAATGAGAACTGTATTAAAATATATCTGTTTTCTTTAGCTGTAAGTCATTCATAGTTATTAAATAAATAAATATCTCAATAACTAGAAGTTTGTTCCAAATAGTAGATTATTCTACTTCTGTATCACTTCGATATTACATGACGGCAACATTTTTTTAGTAATGGAGAGTAATTTAAGTACAGTACTCATGGTTAAAGTTGCTATGGAAAGTAAAGATGCTACAGTTGACCGTACCTACGGACGTAATAAAATCGAGCCCGGATTACTTTGCGTACTGGATCTTCAATGCACTGCATATCGCCAAGAGTTGTTTATCAAACACTATGTTTTTTCGACGGGCTGAGACTCAACTCAACAAAGACAGTTGACAGTCCAGTGCGTCAAAAAAACCGCCACGATTTTGTTACGTCGGTCGGTGAGAATGTCGACTTATACATGATACATTTTTAACCATTGCGCAAACTGTAACGCAAGCTGAATTTATGGTTCCAGTTTGCGCACTAGTTCAAACAATGCCTTGTATTGAATAACTGTATTATGAAAAAGTATTGACAATTTGAATGATCATAATTCTGTGAAGCCATATTTGTTACGGTAGCGAATCATATTTTAAACAACATACTTTATAACAAAAATGTAAGAAAATAGTAAATTCGGGAATGACAAGGTATCATGAGATCACGTTAAAGTAACGTGATCTTATTATTGACAGACTACGGAAAAAAAATCGTGATTGAACTTTTCAAAACTAAACTAAAAAATCCGATTCCTAAAACTAGACGTAAAAAACGTGAAGGCCTACATAGTGACACTGACCACAGTGAACATTCACAATCAGTCGGTCGGATGCGCAGGCGCACCATTACTACCGTTTTTGCGATCACACGTACAGCTATGTCGCCGTCTCGCTCTAACTTAACATAATGTTCGGCGATTGATGGTAACTGGTTAGTATTGAGAATGACAAAACAATATAGACTAATGTTTAAAAAGTTTCGTTTGTGAATCGTGATGTCTTCATGGGAGTCTTCTTGTCAAAAGGAAGGCAATTATTCAAGTTGAAAGGCGACAACTCGGTAAGCGTGCATCATCTGCCATCGTTCCGTCCTCGCCGCGCCGCCGAAACCCGCCGCGACGTGTGTTCGTCCCGACCCTTGCTCGAGTCAGCCCGCGCCGCTAGCTTCAAATTCTATTCTGCCCCCAGCGACGCCCTAAACCGAGGTCCGGACCCCATAGGTTGTGCCCTTAGCGTGTAATCACTTAGTTTTAAAGCCCTGGCTGGAGGCCTTTTATTGGGACAACCACAGGCAAGTCCGGTTAAGCAGACGACAACCTCCTTGGGTGACGTGCGATATACAATTACAAAAAAATAATCGTGCGTCATAGTCAATAGCAGGCAAAGACAGGGCCTATCAGAAAACTATCAGAAGTTTATCCATGGCCAGAGTCAAATTATGTTTTGAATGCTGGCAAAGACTGAAATTAGTAATATCTTTCAGGTCGTAGGTAATACAGCCTTTTCGAAAGCAAAACTCACTTCCTTAACCCGCATTAGTACAAGAAATTCCACTAAAAGTTAAACATGCCTTAAACCGTGACTGAAAGTTGTTTAGCTAATTAGCAACTAACGATAATCACAGAAATAAATACTTTGCCTTTACAGAAAGGGAAATCAGGAGAAAATGTAATTAATTTAATAACATCCAATGAAAATGATATTAAAATGTAGTTTTTAATTAAAAGGTTTAGTGTTATGGCGATTACCGGTTACGTTTACATCTATTTTGTACATGACAGACCTCGCTGATGACCCAACTTATGTCAAGTTGTGACCTTTGCTTTACAACTGCATTACCTCCTGAGGGCATATCGTTAAAGCTTGCTTATATATCATTGCATTGCGCCAATTATCCATAGTTGATGCGTTTTAAGTGCCATGTATATAATAGCCCTAGTCAAGTCAGTTGCTTTCTCCAAGTCATTGAGACAAATCACACCCACCACGATTCAATGGATTCGGCAATGTTCGGTAAGCCGAAGTTGAACTAAGATGGCGTCACGCTCGTTCCGTTTTTGAATATGACAGTTTTTTTTTAAGCAAGATATTTATTTGTGAGAAAAAGATTTGAGTCGCACATCTGCCTAGCCTTTTTCCCGACATGTTGAGGTCAGCTTGCAGTCTACCCGGATGCAGCTGAATACCAGTATTATACCTACATGAAGCGGCTGCCTGACTGATTGACTACAATAAAGATATGAGTGAGTATGTTTACCAAACGGCGGTAACATACGGAAATGTTTCCTCAATTTATGCGATGGTAATAAAAGGTTTTCGGGGCAGTATTAAAATGCGTGGCTGCGTACATTTTAAAGTTTATCATGCGCATAGCGCCATATTGTGCAAGGATAAAATACGTCTTGTTTTGCATACATAGGTCACGAGAGACGTAACTCAAAATACGACGTCTTTATTTTTTGCAGAAAGAAAAATATATTGGGACCAGTTTTAGAGACCGTACTTTTTCCGTTGTCCAACGTTTGTTTTAGAAGTGCAGTCTACAATGGATATAAATAATTTGAGAAGCACAATTATCATGACGTCTAACTATTGGGCTTTGGCTTCCGCTTTCCTCAAGGGTTGCCATGATGACTGGTAAAAGTTGGAGTAAATGGAAGAGACCAAATTGACCATGACCACACTTGATACACTTACACGCCACAGTACCCCTATGGCGTGTACGTGTATCAACGATGGTCTTCTTGGTTCTTCCTGAATTTTTGTTCTGTCAAAAATACCTATCTGTCGACTACATGTTTAATGTTTTTCATTACAGTATTTGGTCTTCAGAACAAAGTTTAACAATCTATGAACATCATCTAGTGAAACACAGTCATAGAGAATCCCAAAGTAAAAAAGTTGTAAGCAATTAACATTTCTTTTCGTAGTAATGTAAGTCAGTGTTTCAGTTACGACTCTGTTATTCTAGGTATTCACGTATGTGCGATTTCGTTTGCGAATTCGTGCACGTAACATGTGGGTAAGTGGGTAATTTTATTAATTAATTGTTAAATAATACGGTGAGAGTGATACGCATGGTAAGTCTGCTGCCTGATTGCATAAGTTATTCTTCTTTAGCATCAATTGTAGGTTTGGTAGTTTATTTTCAGTTTATAGTTGTAGTACATTTGTTTAAAGTGTCTTTAATTTAATTAAGTTGTAGCTCTTTTATTTACTTTTTTATTGTGAAATCTATCTCTTGACCTCTATCTCGCCTGATAGAAAGAGTGGACTGAAATTTAGGGACGCAATGTTTTTTGAAGTTTAATCAACAGTAACATGCTACCTTCAAAAAACTTTATATTTCACCTATAATAAGGGATGCGAAACCCATCTCTGTTTTAGCTTATTCTCAAACAAAGACTTAAAAACAATATGGCCACCTTCTTAAGCTCGCCAGATGTGGTAAAAGGCGTCCAAAGCAGCACAAAGGCCGCAAGATGTTAGTTAGAGCCATATTTCTTTCAAGACGAATAGCACCATCCCTTTTTCGCAACGGAATTCGTGCTGACGGAAGTTTTGACATGCGCCAATGTAAAAAAAAGCTACAACGTAAGCCTTGTGCAATATTACAAATCAATACATCACCGGCTAATCGCCTAACGCAAGCTATAAGACAAATTCTTTCGGAAATGAGATACATTCTTGCATACAATGTTGTTTGCTAAGCAATGGATTGCCAATCTAAGATTATGATTATGACACACACTTAACCTAAATATGATTGCTGTGTCTTTGTGGTGTTTCTTGACAAACGGTAGTGATGTTCAGTATCGATAATGTTTTAAATTGAGATGCAAGCGCCAGAGTAACCTGCGAAATTCAAATTTTCTTACGTTTTCGCAATTTGCAGGTCAAGTGTAACGTTGCATGTTGATTAAAACATGATTCGGGACCGTTACAAATATGGCATTACAGTATTATAATTATTTAAATCATCAATACAACCCCCTTTAGTTCACTTGATTATTTTTTTTACTAGATAGTCATCCAATGGGATTTAATGACCTTAGTTAGAGGGTTGTATTGATGATTCAATTATTACAATTCAGTAAAAATATACGGGTTTCAATCGCGAATCATATTTTGTTCAATATACAGCTTGACAATAACCATGAATTCCGCGGGCTACTGTAGGCCGTCAGGATTCTATCACTAGTTTCCTCAGTAGCATCCAGGGTCTAGATTTTGTACCCGGTGATTGGCCCTATTACGCGGGACACATTGATAACTGGCGTAATCTGCCTCTGCCTAGTCCTTCGGGGAATACAGGCATAATGTTATAGCCTGTCTTTTATCTGATAGAAGATCGACTTTTTGTACCTTTTTTGCATCGTACTATAGATTTAATGGTCTGCAGTGTCAATCATCTGTCCATCTAGCTTTTACCCAACTAGGTTTGGGCCGGCTTCCAGTCCCACCAAATACAGCTGAATATTTTTAAATGGAGCGACTGTCATCTGACCTTTTTCCACCCTATTACTGAGTAATATCGGTACACTAAGAAACAGAACAGTGGTCAGAATTCCGTTTGTCTCAGTGACAATACTTATCAAATTCAAAAATCATTTATTCAAATAAAGCTGAGAATCGGCACTTCTGAACCTCAAAATTACATACGACAGTCCCCAAAACGCCCGCTCTACACCACTTCCTAGTGCTTTAGCTGCGAACAAGTGGCGCAACAACTCCCCAGCAGTAACGATATGTAACTATATTATTATCTTACAACAAATTAGAATATCCCATTTAATTACAGATCTCTCGTTAACTTAACCCACGCACTCATTTCATTTAGAAATACTAACTAAAAGAAAGTATGCGTTAATTAATAACCAAATAACTTGGGGTTAACTTAATTACCTAGGTAAGTTTTTACGTGCTAGTAAATATTATATTACCTACTTACCTGCTTTAGCTATTGTAGATCACTATCAGATATGAAGCGTCAGATAATCTGTGTCTAAGAGTTGATCTTGGTAGGTTATTTCTACATTTGCCTTAATGATTTACAGCAGTATTTGAGTCATTTTCATGTCCCGTTATCAAATCATGATTAACAATGACCATTAGTATCTTGCCAAGTTATGACGTTCTAGCTGTTAACAATTTTCATGGGCATAACTTGCCAAGATGCTAAACCCCTTTTACTACCGGCTTAGTAACGGAATATAATAAGGCTCCTAAGTCATAAAGCAACACTAAACTCAGCAGAATCTAAAATTTAACTGTCACACTAACAACTTGAAGAAACTGCCTGTCAACACTCATTGTACACGAAGTTACTGAAATTAGCTCACTGAAAAAACTGTCCAGTTTTACTTCTACAGTAGCCATTCGTCACGGCTTTTTGCGAGTTTTTACTCAAATATACAGAGCGGTGACGGGTTGACAAGGTGACGAGACGAGTTTCGTACTAGTTACTTCATTATGGCTAGAAGACAGTGACTGGCTGGAAACTGAAGCAGTGCTGCTTTGCAAATCTTTTGAAACCATTTTTGCGATTGTTAGATGTTATGGACAACGTAGATTTGACTACAAAGTTAAATTCGATTGGATATTTTTGTCGCGTTACATTCTTGGTGTTCAACTCAGCGGAAGAGGTCTAAAAATTCAAGGTCTAAACAAAAACCCCCTTATTTATAAACGTTGCTTAAAGTTAATTAATGATTAGCGGCTATTTAACCATACACTTTTGACGTTTAAACACCTCTTAACTTTTATCACCGTTTATAAATAAAGCGGAAGGTGGAAAGGGACTAAGAAGGACGAACAAAGAAGACAATGTTTTTCATTTCGAGTTTTATATGTTTTACATTGGCATCATGCCAGCTGTCAGTGTTGATGACAGCTGCATTCCCACCTCTTTTAACGATGATGCTCCTGCCCTTCGGCATTTAGGTTAAACGACTAGCCAAGTGGTAACGGCCGTGACTATCGAGTATCGGTCGTAGGTTCGTACCAAGACAGGCCCTTTTCTTTGTAATTCACCACTGCTCTCAAAACGGTAAAGGAAAACATCGGGAAGAAAACGGCATGTGCTAGAACCAAAAATTGGAATCTACCAACCCGCACTCGGGCCGCGTGGTGTCCACCGTGAGAGAGACTGCCCTCTTACCGAGAGGAGGCCTGTGTCCCAGAAGTGGGAACGTCTGAACGTTCTGAATGATTGCTTTCTAAACTGAATCAATAAAATTAAACAGCTTTAATTACACAGAAAGATAGCAACATACTGCAAGCATCCATCTCATTACTACCATTGCATCTAAAAACACTAGCCGAGCCCACATTCCGGGGGGCTTGCAAAACAAACAAGTTGCATTAATGTACCTTAAATGGCGTTAGCACATGTCCTCTCGTCCAGCGTAGTGGTACTGGCAGGATTTCTCGATTTAGTTTAAGTATTTTGGTTATTGTAGCTTCATTAGTGTTAAGATTATGAATTTTTCGCATATTTTTCTATAGCATTTGTTGACTGCCTAGTATGAGATCGTAGCTGGGCAAAGGGATATTGTGTTTTGTCCATCAGGAATTTCTCAGGAGGCAAAATCTGTGCCCAGTTGATAGCAGTAGGCTCGCCCTATTACATGGAACTTAAACATTTCTGTACTATAAGTATACCTCATCTAAAATTAAGTTACTTTGGATGTACTATAAGCCTCATCTTCAGGGATTATTGGTGTGATGGCAGGTTAATTTGCAAGGAGTCTTAAGAAAGGGATCTAAGACAGAAGAGCATGGATAAAAGTATTCCCAAATGCCAACCTTTTACGTCGCTAACTGCCACAGTTATATAATATAAGCGAATGTGGCCAGCGTTAGCTGCTTCTCTAGACCAATCTATAGTAAATTCTAGATAGAACCTTTCATGTGTGGCCAAATCTGTCGTTGTACACTTCAATTTAAGGCATTGCTCGTGAGATTTCAGCTCATTAACTTTACTAACTTTAGTGATACTTGATTTACAAAATGGAGCGAATCTGCAGGCTCTACAAGACACATGTCTGTCGAAACTAGAGCCTCGACAGATGGCCGGTTGTATAACAAGCCGGTGAGATTGTAAAACTGTAACTTTATGCGAACAAGCCGAGCGTGGAGGAATGAGGAAAGATTGTGGACTCTTTGGTATAGAGTTTCTTTTGTGATAGTTGCTTGTTTACTTCCAGGGCGGGATTCCCAAACAATGGTAAATGAAGTGTGTCGGTATGCGCGGAAGGCTGTTTGGCGTAAGATATGACTGTGTGGCGGTATTTACATCACCACATGCGAACTGTCACATTGTATGACCTCAGGCAAAATCCTGCATCGTGCAAGAGAAGTTTACCGCGCAACTAGCATATATATACGTCATCAACAATCGGGCAGTTGCCCACCAGACACAACACCCGTCTAGTCGGAGGATCCTCCCTGTTCTATGGAGGTTGAGTGAACTATACACCTTGTTCCTCATACATCTATAACTACAGCCTTAAATAGTAGGTGATTCGGACATAGATATTAGGATTTAGCCTTTAAGTAGTTTGGTCTCAAATTCTGAAAATTACAGAATACAAACAATAACTTGCTACTTATAATATGGAAATTACTAGTTTTAACTGTTTACCAAGAAAGTAACAGGAAGGCGCGGCGATCGTTCAAATCCAAGATCATGGGCATGACGGTGATTTTACGAGCTTGGTAGACCGCTAAGATCGCATAAAATCACTTGGGTAACCTCAAACCATAGAAACAGCATCAAATATTAGGCAAAGTCTATAGACGCCAATTTCCTTGAAATATCTAAAGTTTTACATGTAGGAATTAGAATAATTCGTTCCAGTCTACAAATTAAGAAAGATTCGACGGAAGAAATTACACGATTCGACTCAATGATGAAACTAACGGACATTAGCCGAAGTTTGCAAAGACTTCACAAAGAGATTTCTAATAATTATGAAAGCATTACAGGCAGACGAGAATTAAAAGAAAAATAACAGCACGGTGTATTAAAAACTAATACAGATACGATCAGAGAGATAGCGATAGAAACAGAATCAAATACACCCGAGTTGTTGGGTACAGACATCACAACCTATCATTTAGAGGTCCAAACGAAAAAACTTTTGCAAAAACGAACACAACACATGGCCTGGACGACCTTTGAAATTCCATTAAAGACAACCCACCAAATGGAAATGCACCTTAAATTAACATAACTAAAGTTGAATTTACAGTAGAGGATGACGAGTTTTACGATGTTTTGGTTTAGTAAGGAAGAAAGGTAGTACAAAAAGAGGAAGAGGATTGTGAAGCGGTACCCTAACGACCTTGGGTTACTGTAGGCCGCGTATCGGCTGTTGCTCCGACGGGTTCAGAGCCGGTAGCGTTTTTGTAGAACCACTTTTGGGTCGAGTTTGATCGATGGCTTTTTGGGGTACTCGGTTTGAAGTGGTATTCAGTTTGTGTTTGGGATAGGGATCGTCTACAGCGAATGTGGTATTTTTTTTTGCATGTTTTGTTAGATTTTTTGGCTTAATTTGCTATAGACGAAAAGCTTTTATAGATTATATTTATGTTTTGAAGATTTTTTAAATCACTATTATGACTCTAAACGAACTGTTTAATGGTGATTCGGTACACTAATAATTGCAAGTAACATATTCATATTGCTTCGAAGCTCGATTCAACTTACGGTGTATATTCAAACCGTTGTACAATTTACTTTAGTACAACTCATGGTTGTACCGTTTGGAGGTCTACTTACCCTCTTAGAGATGAAGTTTTAAACTACATGCATCTACTTTCTTTCAAATTATGTCTTCTAGCCAGAAGATAGTTAATGTCTGTGGCTGAGCATCACTTGTTAATTAAAAGGCTATTAAGTTATCAAGTTTGTTCCCCATAGCATACCCCATAGTGTCAGTGTTTATACGGTGCCGCATTTATAAGTGTATATTTTATAGTCATCCTTTTGAGGAACTTTGCAAAAGATGGAATGGTGTATTCTTTTCATTCTTCAAGTAAAGTCTTCCACACCGTATTTCGGCCATTGCGGCTATTCACAACGAAATTCCTTATGGAAAAATCCATTGCCCGACCCCCGCATCGAACCCAGGACCCCACGCTCTGCAGTCATCGGTCTTCATGTATTTGTTATATTGCAACATTATGAAATTCTTTTATTTCATCAATATCATCATCGAATAAATTAGTTCGATAAAACATTTTTACTCAAAAACTTTCGTTTTCCACCAGTATTCGAGGCACACTTAATTCTCTGCCCTGTACCACGCCTCGTTTGTCCACTCCGGCGCATCTATGCAATTATTAACTTTTACTTTCTTTGGTGTTTTTTTTCTTAAGTTTCGATGCAAATGCGGATAGAAAGTTCCGGGAAGGTAGGCGGTGAAATTTGTTGCTTTGGCTTTTGATTAGTATCTAATGTTAATAGTTTGTTTTTATTATGTTCTGGTCGATCTGGCTCTTTCCATCAACATAAAGAACGACCTTGTGGTGATGCGTTGACCATCTGGAAAGAGTCACCGAAATTAACATCAGTAGCAAAGATTTAGGAGCCATTTCTAAACTATGAGTGAGTCAGTAAGTAAAAACGAAACAGAAAAAGATGAACTGAAGCATATTAGCTTCTACTTTATTAAAGCTGTTAACCTTCACAAAACAGCGATAGTAAAGGCCACATTAAACATTGAAATAAATAAAGTAACGAATGCATTAGGAGTCAAGTTCGAAACGAATCAGATGCATCGTGCATTTTTACTTTTGTTACTTAGAAGGTCTAAAAAATACAGATGATGACATTTCACGCTACATTTTTTATACTTATGCAGTTTTAAATAAGGCTACAGATTAATATTATGAACCTATTTTGGTATTTATCCATAAATGTAAAACTTTGAAGAGCATTTTAGTCTGCTGCTTTAGTTGTTGATTATCCATCAATTGCTGGCGTTGCCGCTGCGGCTGCGGAAAACCTCAAGCGGCGAAAGTATAACAATATTATTGGTAATTATATTTTCGAGCCGTTTGGGGTTGAAACCCTCGGGCCGTGGGGTCCGAGTGCTCATGCTCTCTACAAGGAAATCTCCAAACGGCTGGTTGACACTTCCCGTGACCCAAGGGCTGGTTTTTACTTTGGCCAGAGGCTGAGCATTGCTATACAACGTGGTAATGCCGCCAGTCTCTTGGGTACATTACCAGTCGACAGCGATGCGGATGAGTTTTTTGACGCTTTGTTTTAGTTTATTCGCTGTAGTTAGTTTAATTGAAATAAAAATATTTTATCAATTGGTACTTTTTTATTTATACCGATGTCCTTTATTTCCCAAATTGTTTTAAAGTAATGTGAATACTTATTATTGAGTGTGTCTGTCTTATTGTGTCTCCTTAATATAATAGTTATAACAGCCCGAATTTCAGTAAGATGAAATTGTTTTCTTAGCAGTTGAAATTCTGAGTAAACTTCTGGTGTAATTGCAGTCATCATTGTCTCTTCCACCTCATCATTAATTTCATGGCTTTTCAATATTCCTTCTATATTCTTGTCTTAATCACCATCGATAAAACTACAGCTATATCTTGTCGGGTCAGTATCATAACCGTGAATCGCCACGTTCACCAAATTGTATAATTACACAATTAGAGCGTAAACGTTACCGGTGTTTGCATGTAACTGAATTGTAATTTTGATAATCATTACCTTTGTAGAAGGAAAATGTAATATTATAGCTACGTTTGATACGCTGTCCGAGGTTAATGACTCCGCATTGTATTTAGTAGCTTTACATTCATTATAACACTATCTATTTGAAGGTTTATAAATATTGTTTAAGAAAATCTATTTAAACTTACGTGCACATCTTACTATTAAGTACCAGTGCTTTAGAAGCTGGCTAGACTAGTGGCGTTATCTTAGATGCTGTGCCATTTTAATCACGATAGCAACTATCCAATTATTATCGTTACCTGGACTTTTACAAGACAGAAACCTAGAAAACCTGATAGTATACAAAAACTTTAAACACTGCAGTAGGAACATGAAAAGGGCGGACATTTGCTGTCAGCATGAAGTAGTTAAAGTGATAAAGAAATAACAAGTGTTTCCATGTGTTTAGTTTTTAAAACCACTTGGTAACTTTGAATATTTCTACCACCATAGAAGCGAATGTTTTGTATTACACCTTGACAGTATAACACACAGGAAAATATCAACATGTGCTATATATTAGTAGTATCACAGTCATATAGTAAAACTTTCTTTGCTGAACCAATATATAGATAAAACAATTTAACAAGCTCTTAAGTTGTCAATCTTCTCGACCAGAAAGTCGATCCCAAGAATCCCAACTTTCCAGTTGATAGTTTAGTTGAAACAACTAACACTTGATAGTTGCCCTTTTGAAATATTAATAGAAATCCTAGAAACTTACACTATACTATACAGCACACAATCATTTTTACTGCAAACGTAGAGCCGATGGACCCGATAAGCAAGACCTTTAACACTATAAAAGGACACACCATAACGATATATTCAGAAGTTCTAGAGATGACATGAAGGTGATAGAAACAAAATAATGTCTAAAACGCATGTCTTTGATAGACTGTCTGTCAATGTCATAGACTATATCAATCTATAGAAATCAATAAGGAAATAGACAGCAACAATAGCTGTGCATAACTAACTTTTAGTACGATATGGGAACTGAGATTTCTGTTCTTTTGTTTCATGCGTCCCAGGCCCCAATTTAGCCCCAGCTGGTAGCAGTATCTCACACAATAAAGGCAGTAAATACCAATAAACAATGCACTTTAATGAAGCGAAATGTCTTAAACATGCCACATTAGCCGCATTGATGCTTTGAGCGAAACCTTATGGTTTATATAAATCGTTTAAGAGTGGCCCAGACTGTAAAATTTTTGCTGAAGGTACGAATAAGATTTATTTGTTAGAATTTACGATTATTTTCCCTTTAGCTAACAATGGGTTATTTGATACGGTGGAATTTTCAATTGGCTCAGGAAAAATATTGGATGGGATATTTTATTACAGTACAGATACGGCAGCTGCTTAAATGACACAAAAGGAAGTGCTTTCTATTAAAAACTAAACATCTATCGATTGATGCAACGGAATTAAAAATAGCCGTCTACAGATTTGATTTCAGGCAGACATAGAAATCAACTTTCCCAAAAACGACAAACATGTGAAACATTTTAAATATTCATGTGTATCTTTAAACAAATAGAGATGATTAAACGTAGGAGTCAATTATTCATGCTTAATAAATACCTTTTAGAGTAAGTAAAGACACATAAGGTAGTGACGCATTTATGCAAACAAGTTTTATGAGGAAATTGAAAGCGACACACTCCAAAATATTCTTTAGTATAAATACAAAACTAATAATGACAAAGATGGGGCTATTTTAAGAGAACCAGATATCAAAATGTATTTTGAAGATAAAATCAAAACACAGTTAGATGATAAACTTATTTCTACAATTTTACGGATAGACAGAAGTTTAATCTGCTCCAAAATCGGAAACTTACAACAACATCACATAAAATATCAATGTAAGGAGTCTAAAGATTGCAAAAGCACAAAGACGATAACATGCTAGGTTATTGTGGACAGACATCAGAATAATACATTTCCTTCAATCCAGAAACATGTTCAGAATGCTAAATAATTGACTGCAGCTGACACACAACCTCCTTTAGACCATGTCTCGTTACATTTTAAATAGACAAAACATGACGATTTCAAAAAAATTCAAGTTTCTATTTCATGACTCAGATAAAATCATCGTGATACAAAGGGTTTAAGACGATTTTGTAACTGCTTGTCCCCTGGTATCTCGTGTTGCGTCAGTTGATACAGAAACGTAGCCTGAATACTAAGTGAAGCCTCCGCCATTGTTGAATATTTCATACAGAGCTTTTATAAATGTTGCTTCTTATGCAACATTATTGAGATCATTCAGCTGAGCCAAAATAATTGGTTCGAACATATCGATGTAATTACTCCTCCAGTCGGATTTCTCAAGTTCGCAATGCTCAATTCTAGTGGCAATTATAGTTGATTCGTAAAAACAAATATTGCTTCAAGCTGTGCTAAATGGCAATCAAAAATAGATTGAATAATTAACTATTCTATTTAATTGAATCCGTGATAGCCATAAGGTTATCGGGGCAATAAAATACAAATTAGGTGTATCAGACAGAATAAAACATTTGTGTGTATCAGCCGTATACTGACATAATTTTTGTTATTTTGCTTTTTTTGCCGCGGTCGGTTCGTGGATGGGTGACCATCTATTACATTAAGCACGTTAAGCCGTTGGTCCCGGCTGTCGTACACCTTTTACAGTCATTACTGGTAGTCATAAGACCAAAAAAAGCCTGACAACCAGTCTTACCAAAGGTATTGGTTACCCAGTAACTGGGTTATGAAGCTCAGGTAGGCAGTAGCTCCATGTAAAATACTGGTATTCAGCTGCATCCAGTTAGACTGGAGTCAGACCCCAACATATTTGGGGAAAGGCTAGGCAGGTACCTACTGTTTAAAAGATAACATCATTAGCTGACGTAAAACAGATTATTTATACCCAAATTCATATCCAACAATAATAAACGTAATCATATAAAGAGGATCATTTAAAATTGCAATAGTCATTAACTATGTAATAGCAAATGAAGGTTGGACAGCGAAAGGGAATGATGGTGTGAAATAATCATATCGTCTACACAACCATGGAATAGCAACTGGCACAGTTCAGCCATTACGGTAGCATTTTGTAACGGTCCGCCAGTTTTTTGTCAGATTAGAATTGTCCGTACAATGCATCTTGATTATGGCATGTCAGCCACTAAATTATACCAGATACCAAGAACTGGTTCCACGAAATATTACTCTGTGTTGCACAGAAGCTGATGAAAAGTTACAACCGCCATAAGTCATTCGTATCAAATGATATAATGTATTAGAATGCAACTGGCTTACGTAAATGCAATCTATGTACAATACATCAAATGAAATTAATTAAATGGACCGAATATCTGACAATACGAATCTATCAGTGATGGTGGCAGACAAATGAATATATCATACAGCAGAAATTTATACGAGATAAAGAACATAATGGGAGATCATTGGCTGAACGCTATACAACTGAGTTTCAAAAGTTTAAAAGCATTTCAATAAAGAAAATGCTCAGTAATTTGAAACTCATATTTGATCGACGCTAATGACGTTAAATATCTATAGTGAATGTTAATTTTCGCTGTGTACGGTTGTACGAGTTCGTTGCCCTTCGTCCGCCATATTTGACCATAGACTATGGAGTAGTGTTGTCGGTTAACAGAGCATGACCATAAATTACAAAAGCCTCCTATTTGCTTGTTAGTCAGTTTTGTGACGCATCACCGAGTTTTTTATTTTGCATTCACTGATTTTGTTTTTGGTACAATATTTGAAATTGGTTTGACGTGTTCGTTCTACAGTCTTCATACTTTTACCTTATAATGTGCCGGGCGGTTTTTTTGGCTAGAAAGTAACGGCAGCTAACGGTCAAGATCTTTGCTCATTAAAATAACACTGCGTTGTGTTAATAATCTTCGAAAAACTATCAAACAAAACCTCTACTGATTCGACATAGTTTACTGAAAATACAAACAATAGAGCAAGGTTAAATGTAATAACACCGTTCTCATAATTATGAAGTCTGCAAATTATTATGATAAAGCCGAAGTGATTGTTGCTTGCAACTTATTTCAAGCCACACACCATAGCATTGCAATATTTATTGTGAAATATATTTGTAGTAAAGCAACAAACCAGAGTTGTAACCGCAACATATCTTTTTTTTTACATTATTTACAAGAACTTCATAAGAAATAACACGTTTTGAAATAAGATCGTATCTGAAACTGCAATCATTAGATTTCAATCTGGTTGATCGACAACCAGATACACAAGAGTCAATATTACAATTGAGAAATGCTGTAACTATGAGAATTAGTAAAACCGATATACATATCGAGGTGTTAAACGCAATCAATCTAATCGCAGTGTCAGTAAAAAAGTATCTTGATGAAATAGAATAATTGAGTCAATTTTATCTCTTTATTTAATCGATAGCTTGATTTTAATTTCTTCTTCGTATTTCAACATTTATCAATAAGTTTTTGGATCTAAAAAACCCTTAGTCAATATTAATTAACAACGTATTTAAAACATAAATGATCAAGGTGATTAAAAACTAGAATTCTGACATTTGACCTCTAGATAACCCGGGAAGATAATGTCAAAGCAATTTCTCTGGAATTGTAACTGTAGCGTGTGATAAGAACCGGTCCCAAGATGGAACCTTGGAGAACGCCCGAGGCGAATTTTATCATTTCCAATTGAATTTTTATGTAGCTTTGATGGACAGTTTTGTAATATTATTTGAAGTTAAATAAGCGACCATGTTTGAGGAACGTCAGATTGGTTCAGTCTTTTTTTGGATACTGTTTTAACGTTTTCTTTGTCTTAAGCACATAATAACGTATTTGTATGCAAATTGTATGATATTTTTAGAACAGAGTTTGGCTGTTCCTTTCCGTTTTTTAAGAACGATTTCAACAAAGTTTAAAAAACTATATAGGTAATATAAATTGTTCAAAGTCTTGAGTCAATGAAAAGGAAACTCATTCAAGTTCATTTCACACCTGCCGATATAAATAACATCCTACTTTAATAAAACATTTTCAATGGAAACAATGAGACCTTCCACATCATTGATATCATATCCTTTTCCGGTAGAAAAGGTGTTAGACTGTTCAGAAAATTTAACATAGATAATTCTCATGATACATTACAAATTGTTTTCAATATCTAAGCCCGTAACAGAGAGGTAATGCCCATAGTCGTCGTTGACGTAGTCGTAGGCGTGCCGGTAATTTAAATCTTCTAAGATCAACAAGTTTTCATCTACACCTCGTTCGTTGTCCTTTACGACGAGAGAAGCTGTGCCAACAATAATTGCGTTAACATGACCGCACGCTATATTTAGCATCGATTAGGAACACGATCACGAGATTAGGCACACGATCTAAACAGTTAATAGATTCTGAAGACGAGATATGTTGGGGAGTCTATTTCTAATTCAGAGATCACCACGATCCTAGCGAGACTAATTTTAAGGGATGGGATCTGATGATATATTAGGAATCATCTTGTCAATACAATCTCGATTACGCTACGATGTAGATACATATCGAAGGTTCGCTCACGGCTTACTATCTCCACAATAATACCTCCGTCTATTCCAAGTTATACGGGATTATAAGCATTACCAATTACCATATCAAATGATTTCACTAGGTCATCGTCTGTACTGGCAACTATAAATCAAATTTAAGACGTCATTGCGCTACGGTCCACTTCTCTTTCATGCCATTACTATGTTATTTCCATGAATATTAATTTGAGCTTACTAATAGAGATGTGAAGGCAGTAGGTAATACTTTATTGGTTCTATAGTCCGTGTATCAGCTTTAATAGAAATGTTCATGCTACGATCTATACATTCCACGGCCAAGCCTCTAATCTTGACTTCAATTGCACTAGTCTTTGTGTTTTGCGATATAGAATTCTATTTTATAGATCAAAGAAAATTTTTACTAGTTTTAGTCATTTAACTATCGGAATTGACGTTTAGAGTAAGGTCTTTAATTAGCATGTAGATTTAGTATGAATACTAAAAGAATTTGCCTCCATGGTACTTTTCCCTACAAGTAACGCAACATGTGCTTGTGTATATCCTTTCTAGTCCTCAATTTGCATACTATCAGGTAGATCTAAGATAGTGCAATTATGTAGAAATGTTGCCATATTCATAATAGATTCGAGATCGCTACACAACATCTAAGCAATTGCTAGCAATATTGTAAGATGCATTGGATGGAATCTACTAAAACGAATTACATTAACTTCGATCACTCATAATGAATTATGAGTGATTTCACAGAATATTTCAAAATGAGGCAAGTTCTAAACAACCATTCTAAACCTGTGATTTACGTTTTAACACTTAAATATTAAGATTTCATTTGTAATGTATTTATTTGCAAATCGTAAACATAGCAAAATATATAATTTACATGCAAAGACAACAAAATCCAAAGGTCCCATTCATACAACAGACGGTAATGGCTTCATATATTATAATCCTGCATGTATGATGAAGTAAAGGTTGTATGACATATTGTAAAGGAAGAGAGCGCTGGTTCCCAACATTTAATGGATTATTTTGAGTTACTTTAAGTTTTACTAGAAGCTAAAAATTTGGTTTGAGAGTCTGAGATACATCATCATTCTCTTACCTTTGTCCCAATTAATTTGGGTTTTTTTTTGGGTGGGAAATCATCAAGTACCTTCTACCGCTCTGGGTGGAGCAGGAGGGCGTATCAGACTTTTACTGACTAAAATCCACCCGTGTTCCCTCAGTTGCATGTGTGCAAGGTATCTCTTTTGAACAACCCGCACCCCTGGCAGGCATCGGCCCTTGCGGACCCCACCAGTTGATCCTGACATCTCTTTGAGATACGCGTGGAACACAACGCGCCATCGACCCGGGCTGGGGCCTTACCGGACAGCAAGCTACCCATTACTCGCCGTCCGCAAGCCCGCGCCTACGGTGGCCGGGAATAAGCCTGGGATTCCCGACGTGCAACAGAACCTGTCAGTGCTCTGTATAAAGTAGCCAAAGCGATGAAAATGAAGAATTAGCGATATAACAAAGATGAAGTTTTAAGAAGAACCTGCCCACCTTTTTTTAGCAATACAATCACACTCCACAAGAAACGATACAAAATTACAAGTACTCATAATCTTCCTTATGATGCAAACATTTACAAATCAAAACCAACACCTTAAGGCTTAACAGATAAAATCTGCCAAACACATTGAGAACCGCTCTCGTCATAATTAATCGGCAACGAAATCATAAGTGCGTTCCATTACTCGCCATGCACTAAGGCTTATTACCGAGGATGTATTATGAAAGGCAGTGGGCGTTGCATTTGCTTATCTGTCCGTACACGGAGCTAATACAAACACCCACGGGTTGGTATGAAATATTGCTTTAGGTATTTCGTAGGTCAATGTGGGTAAGTGTTTTTGTTTGGTTTGTGTTGATGTTTGAGCAATTAGGGGTTTTAATTGTTAGCTATTTTCGTCATCGTGATAGTTAGCGATAGATTCAACAGTAACGTGTCGCTAATAATTAGGTATTGTAGGTATTAAATAATGGGTACAATTTAAATGCTCACCCAAAATAATTTTTAGACACTAAGACTAAGTACCAAGTATAATATGTTAACTTCAAATAAAATAAACTCACTCTATACCGAGGTGCCTAAAGAACAACGTTTTAAGTTCAAAAATAATTAAGTATACGTGTTGTATTTATATTCTTTTTGTCTACCAAAATGGATAAATGCTCACTAAATCTTGTTTCCCTAAAATAGTAACTTAATAATTAAAATGACAGTTCTAAAAAGCTTTAGTGTAATCAAATTATCCAACCTGAATCAATATGCTACAAAATTTCGTGAGAAACGAATCGCTGCAAAACCGACTTCACGCAGTCTTGTCTGCCCTACCCCTAGGTGTTATTTAAGCCCGCGTAGGCACGGGAAGCTGTGACAGAAACAATGCTTGTTGCATGCCTGCTTGCATGTTACATGCCTGCTTGCATGTTGCATGCTGCATGCCTGCATGCATGCTGCATGCCTGAAGCAAGCATAAAACAATAAACAAGTAAAATGTGTTTGGGATACGCAATATTATATTTGATATTCAAAAACATTGTATGATGGACCGTTAGCTTTTTTGCCTCAGTAAAACTGCCTAAATTGAAAGTCGTGAAATAAAATATTGGTAGGTAACATTTACCGATAATATAAAATATTTAGTCTGAAATTAACTTTAAACGCGTTTATTAATCTTTATGGCATAGAATAAAAAGGAAAATAGGTTCATTTCTATAATACTTTAAGAAACACAATTTGGTGAGCATTTAACCATTCTGGCAGGTAATTCGAATTTTTTGATACTAAAATAGGTACTTTTCTGGTAGGCGTTTAAACACCAGCCTTAAATTATCAATATCATGAAAGTAAGATAACATTTCAGTATTTACTTTTTTCCTTGAAGTGTACTAAAAAGTACAAAGGTAATCCTCATTATGATATACAATCGAATTTCTTTTTGAGCTTTACAGTGTAGTCCTCCAGACCGTAATTCCGCCATGGCGGCCAATCTCTACGGCCTTCGGCGCGGGAGATATAATAGTGCACAAGTGTGTGCGCAGACACAGGTGCACTCGCTCTTCCCTCACTCTCATAATCCGATGGGACGGCAATCCGACACGACTGGAGAGAGATCAGACGCAGGACCAACGGCTTATCGTATTTTTCGAGGCACGGGAGTATCACACCGCCAACTCAACTCCGGGCTAAAATTTGAAATGGAAAAACTAACGACATTAATTCTATCATTTCGAAACACATGAGCAGCATCCTAACCAATCTCAAATGCTGCGGAATATTAGATTTAGACTTTAAGAGGTTTCCTAAAGTAGTTGATCTAAGAAAGCCATAAATTACTAGTTTTATCTTTACCTATCCTTCCACATATGATCTGAGTCACACAGTTGCCAATCTGCAACATTAGACCCAACCGTTATTCGGATACAAAAACAAAGATAACGCGACAGCGTAGGAAGCAAACTTATCTAATATGGAGATAAGTGTGAGATAAATAATCGTAAAATACTTGATATGGCTGCTAAAAGTATACGGAAGTGTCTCTGTAGTTAGTAAGATTTTGGTTTTTGAGATGGGTTACTTTGAAGCTACAATAGAAGACTATGAAGAGAAAGAAGGATGAAATGTTGCAAAATGAGATAAAAGCAGATATTTAATACTTCGGTCTTAAGTTCATCCCACTTACATGACAACATCAATAATGCAATAACAATTACATAATAGACGGTAAAAGCCAGTCAAGGAACCCAGATAAGGAATATTGCAGAAGTTTCCTGTCCCAAATAAACTAACAAAAGTAATAACACCGATACCAAGAATACAGAAATAAATGCTACAATTCCAAAGAATTCAATAAACGCATTTACATAAGCAGTGTATTAATGCAAAAGCGATATTAAGTAAAACAATAACATTACAACCGCGTAATATCGAGGTCGGCGTATAAACAGGTTCATGCGCCTTCACCTCATAAGAATATAAACGCTCTAATAGATAATGTAGATAAAATATTCTTATCTTGTATAAGACAATGTTGAAAAAGCGTCATGGATATACAGTTTTTAGATCTATTAATGTTTGGAATGAAATTAATTTTAGAAAACATGACAATATAAATTGTATTGAAGACAGAATCAAATCAAGTACAGAAAACTCCAGAAATAGACCAAGATAATGAAGAAGAGAAAGATTACTTTCATTACTAATCATAATTTAATCTGATCATTGATGATGATACTTCATTTGCCACTTCATAATCATAACAGTAGCCAATAGGACCGTGCCAATAAATAGCGATAACGAAAATGAGGTTGTAAATATTTTCATTTTCCCAACAAAATACTTGAACTTTAGACCAATCAGCCAGCCTAGACCAGACTTCAGACTTATAATTAATTCAAGTTGTCCCAAATGCACAAAATTCATGTCATTGAAATAATCGAATACTCTTTTGTTTGTAGGCCAGCATGAGAGATGTAGTCGAAAATATTATCACAATCGATATGCCACCAATTTGTAACAACGAGCTTAAGAGACTGCAATAATTATGTTTATTGCGGAATATATATAGCAAAGCTATAAATAAATCTGGAAATGACCTCATAAAAAAAAAACAACCGACTTCCAAAAAAACACTACAAAGTGAAAAATAACTTTAATTTCGGAAGTCGGTGTCTTTGGAGCTGTATTTGAATTTTTTGTCACCGCCTTCCGAAATTAAAGTTATTTTTCACTTTGTAGTGTTTTTTTGGAAGTCGGTTGTTTTTTTTTGGAAAAAGTTTTTATTTTTCACTTTTTAGTGGTTCACATGTGCTTACCCCTTCACAGCATACCGGCGTGATGTTATGTTATGAAGTGGTGTAAGCACTATACAGACATGAGATTTCAGCAATCCCAGTCCATTTGCTATCATTTATTGAGGAGTTCCGTTGCCTATCTCCAAAGTTCTTCATCAGATCTTCACCAAATTGAAATGAGACCACTACGAGAAAGTACTCTTCCAAAAAATACCTAAATCGCTTCGTGTGCCTATAAAATTTGAAGAGTTCTCTCTATTTCTCCAGGATCCCATCATCAGATCCTGACTTGATGATCATGGGACCATCTGGAAAGTATACCCTTTCAAACAAAAAAAACAAAATCCAAATCGGTCCAGCCATCTTCGAGTAATCGGGGAACATACATAAAAAAAAATAAAAAAAAAAAAAAAAAAAAAAAAAAAAGGTCCCGACGAATTGATAACCTCCTCCTTTTTGAAGTCGGTTAAAAATATAAATAACGAGGGAATATAATTGTAGGAATGTGAAGGCTTTGATTCATTCATTTAAAATACAATTTGCGAAATACGTATTGGTTAAGGATTGATAAATAGCGTAATGAGTAGGAGGATTGTGATGAGAATGACTTACAAGATAGTATTGAAGATGTTCAAAGTTGATGGAGAAAATAGCATCTATCTGTTTTTATCTGTGGTTAGTAAATGTAAGTACTAGGGATAGTGGACACGGTGGCATTAACCTCGTTAAGGACAGTACGAAAATCCATGATACATCAGAAGCATCCAAAAAAAAAAAAACAATCCAGAACCAGAATCCATTAGATGAAGCTCTTTTTCACAACGACCTTAAATGTAGACATGATGTCAAAAACGAACAAAGGAAAATGGGAGATGGATTTATCATTGGAGACAAATATTATTATAATATGAAATAATACTTGAAAGATTTAGAAAAACGATGCTTAGAAAAATAAATTTATGCCATGGCGACCAATCTCACCGGAGACCAGCCTTCGGCGTGGGAGATAATATAGTGCACAAGAGTGTGCGCAGACACAGGTCTCTCTTCCCGCAATCTCATAGTCCGATGGGACGGCAATCCGACACGACCGCAGAGAGATCAGGTGCAATACCAACGGCTTAACATGCTTTCCAAGACACGGTGGTATCACATCGCCCAATTCTGAATTCGGGCCAACAGGGTTAGGGTTAGGGAATCTAACCCAGGACACCGAGCTCAGCAGACGCGCTAGTAAGACCAGTGAGGCCAAAATCTAGTGCCTCAACATACTAGCTTAGTGCTCCCATAAAACTACATGTTTTAGACATGTGTTACGTCGCACAAGTTCCTGCATATCTTAAGTGATTGAGTAACTTTTCTACTTTTATGGTTCTATTAATGTAGCTCAGGATTAAAGGTCGAATATATTAGCTTATATTAAGTGGTTTGATTAGGCGCCATTGCTTTGTTTTAGGAAATTCTTATTAAAACTATAGACGTTTGAAGGAATTTCCGTTGTATTGGGATCCGATGGGTTCCGAGAATTGATTCCGATTATTTTATTCGAAATCATTTGGAAGTTTTTCGCATTAATCCTAATGAGCAGCTTATTTAATCCTAAGAATAATATATAAGGAATTTTGGGTCATTATACCCAACCATAAATAAGAAATCTTCTTCAGAATATTCTGACGAGTATAATCTGCAAATTTTAGTATGTAATGTCTCAATAACATACGTTTAATCCTTACACAATCAATTTCACAAAGTAACGTCTTCACATCCATTGGATTATGTTGCGCTTGCGCAAGTGTCGCCAACAATTGCGACACGGTCGCGCGATTAATTATGTTTATTCATAAAACCGCAATATCCTTTTGTCTGGTGAAACTTATAACTAATGAGCATATTTTGATAGTGTTTCTTTAGAATTTTGTAATTGATTACAGTTTATTAATTAGGAAATGTGTCCTTGTAGTTCTTGGCAAAAAGAGAACACAAATAAATACTCTTTCTGACTTTCCATCATCTGTTCCTGCCATGTGAGAAGACATAATAGAAAGTTTTCAAATATTATGTCAGTGTAATCGAAAGGATAATGGGCATTTTGGTATGTCATTAAAGAAGTTATTCTGACAGTGTTTCTGGCGACCGTCTCTTAGTACTATGTACAAAAAGGGATGTTTACGAGATAATGTGATAATACTACAGCGGAGTCATTCCGTAACACACCATCAGTAGCAATGATACTTTCATTTTGACAGTTCATTTCAGTACGTACGTTGTTGAGCAGACAAATTTCACGCACGTACAGCAATGGATTAACAATATTCTAATTTAAATTGTGATTGATAGTGTTACGCAATTAGGATGATGACTCTCAGACTCTTAAAGAACATATAGTGACAAGTTTGCTCATTGGGGGTGTTACGGGACAACATGATAATTTTGATGATAATCCAAAACAATTAATGAAAATAACACCTTTAAAATTGATTCAGATGAGATTCACGTAACTAATTTAAATGTCAATATTCAAAGAAACAGCCATATATCAAGCTTCAGCTACCGATCCCATAAGCATAATCTTAACCATTATTATAATAAAATTTAAACATAATTTATGGATACAATATGCATTATATTAGAATATCGATGACATTTTTATGCATTCTAATGTCAATTCCTTTAATAAATTATGACATTTCGACTCACTGACAGATACATGCATGTTGTCATGTAAAATATATTAAATTAATGCTTTGCGATTTACTTTTTCCCCGTGTCCTTGTTTATGCAAGAGGTCACTGATCTTTGGTGTTTATCTTTTTCTTTATATCGGGGAAAAGATATTGAGAAAGACTGAGTTTTGAAACTGCATGAATGTCTTGATAAGGTTTGGCCTTACTTGATTCTCTGGAACTGTAGATAAATTATGTCAAACTGTCGATATAAAACAAGAAATGTAGCGAAATATAAGTCAGTTATTGTAACAGTTGTATAGAAGTCACATAAGGAATTTGTTCTCTATTTTGGTTTAAAGCGTAGCTGGGTAGACAACTGACAGGCTTAGATTTGAAAAACTATAAATTCTTAATGTGACTCCTGTGCAATTTCAGAGATCCATTTTTAAAAAATAAGCACTGGTGGTCTGTTTCGACATTTAGTTAGCCTAAATAATATTTAGCATTCTTACCGTCGGCGTCGTCTTAGGATTTATTGATAAGGATTACCATGACTTTCCTGGAGCTATTGGGAAGAGAAGTATAGTCACGTAGTATACAACCTGGCAGCCGTCTTGCCTACGTCTATTGTGTTTCATATGTTCTAAAAAAATTGTCCGCTCCACAAAATACGAGTAAATAACGCTGCTGGACTATCAAAATGAAAGTAATTGCTACTGTTAGTGTGTTTACCCAATTACCCCGCAGGTCAATCCTGGCAAGTCAGTATCATTAGCTAATTAACATAAACCTTAAATGGCTCATCTACCTACGTTCAATTGTCTTTGCTTCGTTATCCCCCAAGATACCTATTTGTCACGACTGTCGCTCATCAACCAAATGTCATATCGTGACATTTTGTAGAATTATCAATTTGCAGTGTGACAAGTAAATGCATATTTAATGACCGGTTCCATTGCTAATTTTCAATACTTACAAGTTATATCCGCATCAGAATGTATATACATATGTATGTATAATCCCAATTTGCTTGGATTTGACGGTGTTGCGTATGTGGAGTTTATGTGGTTTTTCTTACTATGTTACTAATGCTCTTTATGAGATGTAGGTAATATGTTTCGCGTTTTGTGGTTTGCATGGCGTGTGATGTATGAAGATGGGTTTTGTGGATGTAACAGGTGATTTTGTAGTTGCATCATAACATGTTTTATGTAACCCAAATTGTGATGTGTTTACCGATGAATGGAACATGATCTTGTCAGAGTACACTTGGAGTGGGTACCGACCATAGAAAAAACAAATTTAGGAGAAAACTGACTGTAAATGTGAGTACCATGCAGGCTAGAGTAATAGGTACATGACTGTATACCTGTCTGGCGGTTTTTAATATTTTGTATAATGTCCTGCAGCTCTGGTAGCTGCCGGGTCGTTGAGCTACTAAAATAGGGTTGAGCTACACGGTGACTGATGCATGCAAGCTGTCTGTTGGGACAGGTCAGGTCAAAGCTGCAATGACTGTCTTGAAAGATCTACTTACGTAAATAAACATTTAATTTCATTACTGTGGAAGAATGATGAATACATGTCTTATTTTATTTAATAATACTTTTTCATTTTGTTATGTTATTCTTTATTTAATTAACTGGAGTTGTGGTTAGATAAAAATATATATAAGTATTACCTATCTTACATGTGCTACTCTCGAGGGGCTGTCCGTGTTAGACGTACTTGCTTATGTATCGTCACTCAACCAGTCACTTTTATAATTATTTATACGGAGTAAGTACTTCCCCGAACGAACTCTTTAACAACGAGCTCGTTGTTACGGGGCGTCCATTAATTACGTGAGGTGTTTAGGGAGGGGGGGGGGGGAAGGGGGTCGAGTGGAATCTCACGGGTAATAGCAAATATCACGTATTTTTTTTTCGCAAAGAAACATTGTAACATTACGAGAAAACCGGGTTAAATTATGTAAGACATGTTTTTCCGCCAAATGGCTAAATCCTACAAAATAATATTTATCGCGGTTATGCGAACGCCACAAAGTAGCACAGTAGCTCCTCGATGGTTAAACCTCCAAGCCAGCCAAATGCAACGCAAATAAGCCGAGATTAACGTTTTTACACTAAAACCACGTATTTCAAATATCTCACGTCAGATTATGGGGACCGGAGGGTCGAGCCAAATCTCACGACATCTCACCAGAGCGGGTGTGGGAGTCAAAAATTCGTTAACATTGCAACACGTAATTAATGGACGCCCCCTTAATGAGTTCGTTGTTTAAGACTCCTACTTTTATCAAAAATGAAGTGTTTCTTTTCTTAGAATACTTTTTTAAAGAGGTGTCTTTCACTAGAAAGTTCTAACGCCAGTATCCCCTGTAGACTATTATTTATACGGGTGGCAGGGACATCGATCCGCAACTTGTTACCATGGACTCAGTATCTACATGAACCTGGACCAAACAAAAATGCAGTTGCATTCAATTTGACCGCGTAGGTATTGCACTTTTCTATGACAACAGCAATATTTTTTTTAAGTATCTATTACACTGGGGTCTAGAATCATGTGCTATTCTTGGTTTCAGTTTGTGCGTTGATGGCCTGACACCCAGTATAATAAAAATAAAAAATAAACTCCTTGAAACTTCAATAAGGATGAAATTTTTAAAACTATCTGGCACATTAATCTTACACCGAAATTAGACCTTGTCATTTTATAACGTGCGTTCATACGACATTCTACCTTAGAACGGTATACATACAAACGTCTCCGACAGTTCCGACACACATCATAGAAAGAAGATATTTATATTTACTCACACTAGTGTTCACTACAATCATTCACTCAGTTCACTACAATGACTAGCGCAGTTTCGACAACATGACGTAAGGATCGTGCGTTTTATAAGAACACTCTCGTTGCTCCGTGTGACATAATGTGAGTTCGGTGCTTGACCCGGAATACAAGCGAATAGCGGGACTTTGCGTACACACGACGACATATCAAGGTATGCAGTCCCAATGTAAGTTGACCTGTCATGGTACGGTAAGATTTTACAATGCTATATCAGCTTCTACTGGAACGTATAGCTTTATACTATATAGTGGTAAAGGAGTAAACGTGTGAAAAGTTACAAATAGAGTGTAATTAATTAGGTGTTTTGTAAGGATTCCGAGGAGCTAAGAGAGGGCGTGTTTTGTTTTTTGATTAGTGTGAGATAAACGTAGTGAATTGGAAGGTGATAATGATTACGTATTAAAGTAATTTTGGTGCTACTTCTACTCTTTTATTATAGTCTGGAGTCGTGGACTACCTAGAATATTTCTTGCCGTGCTGAGAAGACCAGCCAGTCAACATAGCAGCGCAGAACTAGTCTTCGATTAGGTATGACTATAATGCTGTCATACTAAAACTTTTTGAAAAGAGCTTTAATTTTTTAGTTTATACTTCGGATACTGAAAGACTATAAGGGTTCCGTTTTTGTCATTTGGCTTCGGGACCCTAAAATATTTTTCAAAAGAAAGTAACGTCTACACGCTGTATCGTCCTACTTGGACCACAAACCATTGCAATACTAATATGTGAGCGAAACTTGTTAACTTTTGTACAAGTAGATACCACACACGTACAACACAATTGTTAATGCATATGTACACACATATCAATGTGTGCGTGTGTCAATTATATATACGTGACGAAATGGAATAAATAGAAATAATTGAGATATCGCGATAGACGGAATCGATTCAGAAAATGTCGATTTTATTATGCAATCGATTTTGTAAAGGTTGACTGAGGATCTCTATAAGTTATAGTTCAGGCTTGTTATGGAGATGGTAGCGAGATCTAGGTAGTTAAAATACGAGTACTATATTGCCTTGACCAGAGGTCAGTTTTATAGGGCTTTTTAAATTTATGTTAATGGTATAGATCTACAACAGTAAGGGTAAATATTTCAATAATCAGCCTTTAATTTTCCCAATGCTGGGCCTCAGGCCTCTCTGTGAGATCCCTCTCACACTGGGCCGTAATCCACCATGCGGGCAGATGTCACATGTATTTGAATTTTTGGCTCAAGGACATGCCATTTTCCTCACGATGTTTTCCTTCACCGTTTTGAGAGCAGTGGTGATGAAATAATATAAATAAAGTAAAGCGCATGTCTGGGATCGAACCTACGACTTACAACTTGGTAAGTTGCGGCCGATACCACTGGGCCACCGAATATTGCAATGCAATGGGTTAACAGGGAGTTATTTTGTCTGCCCAACCATTTTTGTATGAGGCGCTTCTGATATAAATGAAACATACCTACCGTGACCTATGTCCAGCAGGGGGAGGTCTACGTTCAGCAGTGGACGTCTTTCCGCTGAAATGATGATAAGGACATAGACATATTGGAACAGGAGAGAATGTATATAAAGTAGAAAAGGAATAAATCCAAATAAATTAATTAAGTATTAGGAGTATTAGTTTAAAACACGAAAACAATGTATAGGTCTGAAAGTCCAATTTCATGATTTCATCACGTTATGCAATATCCCATTTACCTTTTGATTCTGATCGGAAAAGTGTCTTAATTTTGATAAACCTATCAATAATTTCTTTTACTTTATCTTTTATCAGTGATAGCATTTTTATGTAGGTATCATACATAACATAAACTCAATTACAAAATGTTATGTAGGACACCGGGAATGATAATGATTGAAAATATTTCGATCTTTTGTTGCAATCGACAATGTTATCTCTTATCAGTCTACAGTGCCTACTATCAGACATGTTTCATGTGACGTAATCAATCACCTGTCAAATGATTGTCAGATAATATAACGGTCGGAGATATTCGATTGTTCCGACGTTAACCGAATGTAAACAAATGAAAGTTTACTTACGACTGAAGAGATATACTCGTAAAATAATTAATTGACATTTTGATGCGATGTAAACATACAATGGGATAATAAAGTAAGTATTTAATTCGTTGTATTATTAAATTATTATGTTCGATCAAAGGTCTTCTAATAAAACGGTAACTGTAAACATGAATCAGGATTAATTAATTAATAAAACGCGTAATTAATCATGTTTTACCATCATTACTTTAAACGGTTTTCTGTAGTTTGGCCACAGCTGTTTAAATTCCTTACCTTAGGTATGTAAATTGGCTCAGGCATGCACCTTTTGTTTGTTCCCTGTACACACGGCTACACATCAAGCTATACATTTCCAGTTTATGCTGACCTCGCACTGTACGAAAATCTTATACAATGCGAGATCAGCATAAACTCGAAATTTATAGCTTGATATGTAGCCGTGTGTACCTACTTTTCGAAAATTTTACATGATCAAAAGCTGTGCTTATTACTCAGAATAAAGCGTGAGACCAATTACTTACATATGATTTTTGATCTGCTAACCTAATGACAGTTGTTACCAATATACATATGTACAGACGCCAGCAGATCAAGCTATCCCAAACTGTCAAATTTTCCCAATTGAACATGAACTTTATCCCATTGTTATAAAGTTGAAAATCTATCAAAGGAATTTGACAGATTGGGGTAGCTTGATGTGCTGGCGTCTGTACAACTGCCCTGTTGGTCTCATGGTTCCAAGCGCGACTGTTGAGCGTGGGGCCCTGAGTTCGATTCCCAGGTCGGGCTAAGGGTTTTTCCATAAGGATTTTTTTAGTAACGCGCGGTGTGATACCAGAGTGCCTCGGAAAGCACGTTTAGCCGTTGGTCCTGCGTCTGATCTCTCCCCTGTCGGATTGCCGTCCCATCGGACTATGAGAGTGAGACAACAGCGAGTGCCCCTGTGTCTGCGTACACACTTGTGCACTATATAATATATCTCCTGCGCCGAAGGCTAGTCTCCGCTCAGATTGGCCGCCACGGCCGAAATACGGTCTGGGAGACTATATAATAACCCACTAAAATCATGACCAGCAGTCAAAATCTGAATAATTGTGAACGGTATTGCTATTCCATTGCTTTACATACTCGAAAAATTGGTCTGCCCAACTAAGAAAATAACGCAATGAATGTTGAACCGGTAGAAGTAGCAGTGCTTGGGGGAGGTCTATGTCCAGCAGTGGACTTCTTTCGGTTGAAATCATGTTGATGAATTGGAGTTACTTTTGAATTAGCACCTCATACTTTTTCCACTTACGACATCGTTGCAGCTGGACTGAAATTGACACGCAACAGTAACATGTCTCTGATCTCAATTCTAGCTGTTTATTAAAACTGACAGATTGCCAACCTATGGTCTATGCCTCTATGCTCCTATGTACCAACTGACCCATTTCTCTCAATTGATTCTACCACGTTATATCCTTGTACCTATGAAATAGACACGAGTTGTAATTTGTATCGGTGTTGGTATTTTGATTTCTTAACAGAGGTGCGCATTGTTCTTCATTTGTTTTTAATAAACAATTGATTGATCGTTGTTGTCTTGTTTATTGTTTGGGTTATGTCAAGCGGTGGACGTGTTTCGGCTGAAAATCATATGATGACGGAAGGGCTGATGATATTTTACTTAGATTAACGATTTGATTACAAACAAGGCCATAATTGGTAAATGAGGTTTTTTTTATCAACTATCCCTAAAGACATGTTCTAAGATCTGTACTTTTATTTCCAGTCGGTTCAGGTGTAAAAGTCATTTAGTCGTTGTTTCTTTTAGATGCATAAAGAGGAGCGACAAAAAGAAAATATTAGAAACAGTGAGTGGAAACGCCGGGACGGAACATATAGTATAAGTGACCTTATTGGTGATAATCTTCAGAAATGTCAAGTGCGTAAGACTCGCAACCGGGCGTGCGTGTATGACCAACGTAAACGAGGCACAAGGAGTATAAGGGGGCGTCCATTAATTACGTGAGGCAATTTTGGCGACTTTTCGACCCCCACCCCCGCTCTGGTGAGATGTCGTGATATTTGGCTCGACCCTCCCCCCCCCCATAATCTCACGTGAGATATTTCAAATACGTGGCTTTAGTGTAAAAACGTTAATCTGTGCTTATTTGCGTTGGATTTATGCGTTGCATTTGGCTAGCTTGGCTGGCTGGTGGCGGTTTAACCATCGAGGAGCTACTGTACTACTTTGTGACGTTCGCGTAACTGCGATAAATATTATTTTGTAGGATTTAGCCATATTGGCGGAAAAAAATGATGTCATTTAACCCGGTTTTCTCGTAATGTTACATTGTTTCTTTGCGGAAAAAAATATAACTTACGTGATATTTGCTGAGAACCTCCCTCCCCCCACGTAAGATTGGGTGAGATTCGACTCGACCCCCTCCCCCCCCCCCCTAAACGCCTCACGTAGTTCATGGACGCCCCCTAATTATAAGGACCGTAGCAGGTGGGGTTCTGTAACTTCTGCCACGGTAAGAAGGCGTGAGTTTAGCATTAGAAACAAACTCAGAGGTCAAGGCTTCTTTCAAAGTCCAAGCCTTCTGGTTGAATTATGACAATAAGGAGGGCAATTTCATGAAATATTCTTTACTGTTTTGACTTCTATTGTCCAATTAACGATATTAACAAAGATGATTAATGATTTTTACATTGCATAGCATGTAGCAATCATATTCTCTTTTAAATTGGCAGCATGACTGTTGCAACCAGTGGCGTTAATGACCGACCTACATTATATGACGCATATAGGTAAGCACGTTATGTTATACCTATAGTCATATTTCTTATCTAAAATACAGAGACAAAACACACAGTCTAATTAAATATAGTTAATCTAGATCTTGTGATGTTCCTAATTAGCTTAGTGATAAATTTTTCTTTGTTTACAGCTAGATTCTAGAATGCAGTGTTTATCAAGTACCTAACTATAAATAGGTATAGGGTACATTTTAGATTTAGTGTTGTACCTGTACCTGTCTGCAGGAGGCTTTATGTTTGACAAATAGGTAGCCTAGGAACAGGAGACTAAGGCTACTTTTCATCCTGTATATTTGTTTAATAAATGTTGATATACAAAATAAACCTCAATGAAGTCGCGTAAATAGATATTAAAATATTAAATCAATCGCCATTATTAACTCATTGTTTTATTTGTGCTTTCAATCTTACACTTAGAAATCGAACTTAAAATGTTGACCACAACCGCATTACTAACTACTAAGGCCACTTTCTTAGCTTCCCTGGACACAAAACAAGATATTAGCCCTTAGGTACTTAATATAACATAACAGACGCCTGTATTCCCTGAAGAGCTAAGCAGATCTGTACCTATATTAAAACCATATTTCGCCAGTCATGTTGGGACATACCCATATAACAGGAGGCGAGCCTATTGCTAACAACCGGGTAATAGGCATTCCGGGCTGTTATTGAGAAATTCCAGATAGATAAACTCGATAACACTTTACCCGACCCCCGAATCGAACCCACTACCTCATGCTCAACAGCAGCGCTAGCGACCACTAGACCTACAAGGCTGTTCTAGGTACTTAACTATAGTATCACTGATTAAATACCTACATAATTATTATCATTCTCATATTTTGCCAGCGCGGTAAATAATAGTTATATGTACGAAATGAACTACGATGCAATTGTTCAGTTCGAAACAATTTGTTTGGGAAATCATCAAATATTTTCTCACGTTCTAGGGTGGAGCGGGTGTCAGAATTTTACTGACTAAAACCCACCCGTGTTCCTTCAGTTGCCTGTGTGCCAGGGGCCACGGTATCTCTTTCGAACAACCCGCACCCCTGGGAAGCATCGGCCCTTGCGGACCCCACCAGTTGGTGCTGACATCTCTTTGAGGCGCGCGTGGAACACAACGTGCCGTCGACCCGGGCTTGGTCCTTACCGGACAGCGAGCTACCCATTTCTTGCCATCCGCAAGCCCGCGCCTATGGTGGCCGGGAATCAGCCTGGGAACTGGCTTTAGTGTCAATTATTGTATTGTGTAATAGCCTTACTAACATTGTAAACGTACAGGCTTAGTTTATATATCGGTCCTTTGCGTCAGTTAAAAAATGAGTACCAAATCTCGTTCGTATATGCTCAAAGATCTACGTTAGAAAAAGCCAATTTCCCAATGCTTTTAAGTTGCAACAGTAGCTTTTCTCTTGATGTAACCCTCATATCGAAGGGGTTATTTGAAATCATCATGCTATAGGGAGCTTATACAGTGATCTGACAACATTGAAATTTTGACACCCTATCTGCCACAATAGCAAGCAATCTATTGAATGTACATCAAGCAAGACCGCGTCAAAACATACTTCTATTGTAACGACCCATTACATAAAGACAGGCCATCAACAAACAATTCCGCGAAAAAGAAGTAAAAAGTTCAAAAAAACCGGCAAAGTGCCAAACGGACTCGCGCACGAAGGGTTCCGTACCATTATCTATAAAAACGGCAAAAAAAATCCCTTAAATATTTATTTTATTCTGTTCGTTTGAATATTTTATTTGTTCTTATAGCGGCAACAGAAATACATCATCTGTGAAAATTTCAACTGTCTCACTATCACGGTTCATGATATACAGCCTGATGAGTGATGACAGACAGACAGACGGACGGACAGCGGAGTCTTAGTAATAGGGTCCCGTTTTACCCTTTGGGTACGGAACCCTAAAAAAGAACTCTTAAGCAAAGATGTTTGTCCATTAGTTTTGTAACTGTTGCGGAAGATGGCGGCGCTGACCTACGACATTTCCCGCCAAAATGCTACCGGCTACCGTGGCGTAACTTGGCTGATGGCGACTTTTGAGGCTCAACACCTTTTGTTAGCCAAATCCTTTTCTTTTAACCAACCTCGTTAGCTCTTTGTTCTACGATTATGTCACTGATTTGCTGCCGAAATGGTGGCACAGATCTTTATCAGGATAAGTAGATAGGAACTGTCTTACGATCGGCTTGATCTTGTTTATTTTAGTTGTGTTAAGCCGGAGGCTCTATGCAGCTGTTATCTATAATTAAGTCGAAAGTAGTTAGCACAGCTTCTTAGCCAATAAAATTAGGTAATACGGAAGCAAAAGAGTCATGCTTGGACTAGCTAGCTGTGCCGACAGTCATGAAGTTTAATAAAAAGGGTAATAAGTACCCTTTATGGGTATTTTTAATTCCGGTTCCGGTTAAAGCAGGTTTTATACTATTTTTGTACCAATTATCATCCCAGTCCGTTCAGCCGTTTTTATGCCAATCCGGAACATACCTCCAGACAAACAGACAAAAATGCTTACAACAACATTTTCGGCATCAGAGTCCACACCTCGTAGCAATTTTTTTTTTGTTGCAAAATTATTTATTGAACCGTGTTTATTAAGTATAATTTAATATAGGTGATCGCTGAATACAGTTACTACGCATTATTAAAATATTTTTTTAAGAAGCTCAACCACGGTTATTATATCTAATAAGTTCAATTTAACTATCAATTTAATTGCAGTTGGTCCTTATGTACGCACTTGACTGTCTTATAAATTAATATTAATCTTAATTAATAAACCTTAATTAATAATCATCTTCAATTCCCTATTTTCCAAGCACGTCGTTAATTTTTATACCTACCATAACTTTTCTTATCTTAATGATTACCACTGATGAGCATAATCATAAACCAATTAATTAAGGACCAAAGCTACGAGTTTCTAATCCTTACTTCTATACTTTATAATATTATAAAGAAGTACCATTTGTTTGTTTGTAGGTATGTAGGGGGTGATCTCTGAATCGTTTAGTCCACTCTCAACCCCTCGACCACCAATAATTAATGTGTCCACTGGACCCCTGACTGTAATTTATTCTCGACCCTTGTGGGTCGAGAGTGGATTTTTATTTTCCAGCCAAGTATTTGTTTCCTTTCGACCCCCAAAGTAGTCTGTAACTTACTGTATCAAAATATTAATTTTAGTTACTTACCGAATTAGGGGTCGAAAGTGGACGAGGTATGCATGTCTTTTGTATGAAAATCCAATCTCACCCCCTGGAGGTCGAGTGTGAACTATGTTCAAGGGTTGAGAGGAAACAAATAAACAAATCTTTTTTAGGGGTCGGGGGATCGAGAGTGGACTAAACGTCTGGAATTACCGTTTGGAATTGAAAATTAATTTTAGCATTTGATAGCTTATTTCCTGAGGAAGGTTTAAGGTTATTTAAGTAAGAAGAAAAAACAACAGAAATAACGGTAAAAGAAAACTAAGTAATATCGCGGGTGGGCGATGCGATGCTATATGATATTACGAAAAACAAAAAACAAACACGTAAACGGGCGCGGGCAGAAGCTAGATACTAATAAAACCATACAAATATACTGCCTTATTAAGAGTTATCAGAACTATCTGTTAAGTAAAGGACATTTAAGTCAATTAACATGAAACTAACATACTTGTAGTTATGCGAACCGTTATAATTAGCGTTAAATTGAGTAACTCAACTACTCTAGTCGGCTAAATAGGTTTATTTCCTGACATAAAGCTTGATGCGGTGCACTCGGCTACTAACGTTAACCGAATAAATGTCAAGAGTTCTATGTTAACTTTAATTTGTAAAAACCTCATTGAAAACAAATAAATGTGGACCAAACTATCCATGAAATTCACAAGAGAAACATGACGAAACAAAAATATAGTAAAACTTGCAAAGTAAAGCAAATACAAACGATTACATTGCCAAATTACCGAATTTTTCAACAAAAACGTTGGATACACTTTAATTATAATATTTTGTCACCGACATGAGAAACGAGACAAAAACTGGTGACCTCCAGAACTCGTAACAATAGGATATCAAATTCGCGTCACAGTTGCTAGTTGGCGCGGCTACCGTGACGATTGACAATGGTTGGGCACCTTTGACCGCTTGTACTTTCGCTGCGCCGAGCGATCGTCACCCAATCACAGGACTTGATGACGTCAAGAGGCCAGGTAGCGTCAACATTTTTCTAACATACACTTTAAATAGTTTATTTACACTAAATTGTTTGATTTCTCTCCAATTAATTAACCACTTCAATATTTGAAGAATTATGTAAACTTTATGGAAATTGGATTTCTATTGATATGAGTATTCATATCTTCACATTAATAATGATATTTATGGCTTAGTGTTAATAGCTTCTGTTTCTATATAAACCGATTAACATATTTAACAAAGTCTATACCTACATAATTAACATTTGTAAGAATTATTTCAAAAATAATGTGCGGAATTCGTAACCTCAAACTATTGGGATCGTGTGACAGACATTATTAAATTACCGGAAACCTTACTATCATAATTATTAAGCCTTGGCACATAGGATTAGTGTCACAAAATGCTAATTTTCAAGCAGAATTTCTTAACTGTTTTTTTTTTATTATTATTAAAGGATGTGTAAATTAGAGTTAAATTCTTGAACTGGATTAACTGGACCTACAAAATGTTTTTTTAATTATTTACATAACAGACCCTTTCCATAGACATCTGATCCGATATTAAGATAAGTTCTTAGTTAATCACGATTTGTTAATTAATCGCTATTGGATGTATTTGGGTTAACCCATAAATAAATTAATCGAATTTTCTAGGAACTTTAGACGTGTTGTTTTTGGTTTCGTAATGTAGGACAAGGGCCATAGTTTTATATATTGATTTCGTCAGTTTAGTGTTACAAAAGAAAAGTATTTTTTTTTTCATAAACCAGCATCCTAATTGCGTAACATACGATCAATCCTGATCTAAATGATTTTGAATGGTATTGCTTTGCTAATCCATTGCTTCATATGTTCGAAAAATTGGTCTGCTCAACAATAACGCAATGAATGTTGTTGAGCTGTCAAAATGAAACCCAAAGCTACTGTTAGTATGTTCCGCAATTACCCCCCTGATGAACCCATAAATGCGAAATAAAATGATTTTGTAAAAGTACACTCTTAGTTCGTTTTCCATTATAATCGTTTATTCCATCTTACATAGATTGGCATCTACCATAAACACTACAATACAGTATTCGCTATTTTAATAATAATAGAAATCACGACAATTCACGAGCACACTCTTAATTTTCCCTCTTTTTGACAAGTGACAGATGACAGCTCTCAATCTCATGACGTACTACCAAAACGTATGACTTTTTCAGTGTTACATTTGAATAATGCTTGCTAACTAACTTCTTTAATAGAGACATCCTTGTCCACCAGCAGACAGCAAACGATTATTAAATGGACGTTTCATAAATCTATGGCACATGTTCCTTCAAAGCATTTAACACGTAGAATTATTGCTCAAACCATTATTATTAAATAAGGAAGCCTGCCATAAGTGGCCATAATGTGTCGTTTCTGATTCACCTCCATGATTTATCGTTCTATTACGAACATTCTTAAGAATTACTATTAATTTCCTATAACGGTAAGCAGCACTTAAAGGTCTGAAGTTATTTCCTCAGTAATTATCTGTATCATTAAACTCTAGTTTAATGGGACTCTGTTTGCAGAGAGACATTGGAATTAATACGAATAAAATAATTATGTTAATAACTTTAATAGCTGTAATCTTTCGTTCATAGATAATATAGATTTTTTTCGCGCGCTGGATCTCCAAAGCACTGCTTAGCGCTGAGAGTTGAAAATTGAATATGCCCGGCTCTTGTCGTGCTTTTTGTGCACTAACACCTGCACTAAGGAAGACCTTTGCGAGGCCCACGATAACGCAGTTGACGTGGCCGGATTCTAGTCAAAGCTTATTTAAAACAAACAAATGGAATCATCGATACGACGAAGAAGATTCATTCATAAATACTACTCGTTCTTGTAATTTTAAAATGACAGTGGAGTAAAAGGGAATAAATGTTAAGACTCCTGGTCAACCTGCCCCATTTTCGAACTCAAAACCTCAAACCTGTCAACAAGAAGTCACTATCATTTAACAACATTACCAATACACATTCCAGCTACCGTCCTTGCCAACATTCCGACACTTCAGTCTATGGGCGTGGCTCACCATAAATTACGTTAATTTTATGTAAGACTTGCAATTAAAGAAATCGTGAGTCTAAACAGCTGGTTTGTATTATATCGTGGACAGATAAGAGATCGTATTCGATGTTAATTGATTTTATTTTATGTGCTATGTTGAGACACAGGTGGAATTTTTATGATAGTTTTGATATTAAATTATAGCTGTTAATGGGCTTGTCAGATGTTAGAAGAGCAGTCTTGGCCCTGTGGTAACGGCCGCGACTTACAAGTTGTAGGTCGTAGGGTCGAACCCAGTCAGGCACTTTACATAAGTGTAAATTATTTCATCACCACTGCTCTCAAAACGGTGAAGGAAAACATCGTGAGGAAACCGGCATGTACTAGAACCAGAAATTCAAAGACATGTGACATCTACCAACCCGCACTGGACCCGCGTGGTGGATTACGGCCCACTCCCTCTCACGGAGAGGAAGCTTGTGTATCAGCAGTGGGAACGTTATAGGCTGATTTTGTAAACAATTTATTGAAAATTAACTTTGTTAAGTGAATGTTTAAAGAAATGTTGACACTACCTGGCCACTTGACGTCATCAAGCTCAATCCCTCTTGAAGACAGGAGACTTGTATCCCAGCAGTGGGAACATTGTAGGCTGTTTATGATTATGTGTAGGTATTGCTTAACGCATTACGTAGTCTATACGAGAGCACGCCAAAGCTAAAACATTTTCATAAGAAAAGACGCATTTATACCCACATTTAAACAGCTACACTTCGAATACTCTTTAGCTTCACATAAAGGTGCATTTCTTTTCTATGTAAATATTACTACCCCAGAAAACAACAAATTCTAATAACCCCACCACTTATCACGTCGGCAACTACTTAATAAATTATCGTGCATGACAGGTCGACTTGTGAAGTCATTAGTACCTATTCTCTTACGCACAGTAAACATTGTGTGATAAACGCTGTTATCTTAACCCAATTATAGAGGTCAACGTACCTGCAACAAAAAGAAAATAAATATTAGAGAGATAATTAATTAATTACGATTATAATAAGGTTCTTCTGACTAGCTTCTTTACCCGACTACGGCTGCTAAATAATATAGCCAATAGGGTATTACACTCATTTTTGAAAAGTGTCTTAATTAGATTCTAGAGTGCTAATAAACCACTAAAAAAAACAACATTTTTATTTAATCGATTAGTGCCATAAAAATGCATTTAAATTTTACATTTTCAAATTTCGCGCGTAATTTGTCAAAAACGCTGGACGCAGTAGACGCCATATTGCTCTGTGGGTATGACGTCAGTTTGCTAAAAACAAATGCGCTGATATTTTATATGACAATTGTTTATAATTTAAAAAATGAGTTATTTTACTACTTAGCGTTGGTTCGCTGTTCCTGAATGCAAAATATTATTTAAATAAAAATTACTTTGGTTACGAAAATAATAAAAGTAAAAAGTTGCTCAGTTGACATGCCGTATGACGAAATAACATGGCGACTACTATTTCATGGTGTTCAAAAACAGATTAAAAAAACTGAAATGTTTAAATTGTATTTTAAAATGTATTTAGTTGTTTCATGAACTAAAACTAACATTTTCCGACTGCATTTTGCCTAAGCTATCTCAATAATATATTTTAGATTTTTTCTCGTATAGAGTAAAATTCCCTATTCTAACTATGTTGGGGTCAGCTGCCAGCCTAACCACTTGCTGCTGGAGAATAAATATATGTAGGTAGCTAATAGTATATACAGGAAAAGTTTTTATCCAGTCCGCAAACTGTCAGCTGTCTATTGATGAAAACCGCATTAAAAGCCGTTGCGTAGCTTATAAAAGATCTAAGCGTACAAACCACATGAGTAGATGAACCGAAACGTGACGTTGTTTTATACTATCTAAGGATATGGATATACAACAGAAAAATAATAATAAGAGAAGTGAAAACGTTTATTTCTAAAATAATTTAATAAATTAAAATTAAAATAAAATATGCATTGTTCTAAGTTAAATTTTTAGTTGATATTTAGCTCACATAACAAACAAACACATGTTTATTAATACCACGATAAGAACAATATAGAGTTATCAATGTTTGTCAATATACCTAAGTCAATACAAATGTGGGAATGTTATAACAGGAACATGAGAACTATGTTGAATACACATGCATTTACTTAACTATCTAATACATAGTTTAGTAAATCATTCTTTTTATATTTCATCATTGTCCTGCCCATTTCCCAATTCATTTGAGGTCGGCGCAAGCGCAACATAAGTATTGTCTTTTTCTTCCACACTTTTCTATTAGTCGTCATCTCCGTAGTCACCTTTTCTAACCATATCTACTCACACAAATAAATAAACAAACTAACACAATGAAGTTGTTGCCAACTCGGATTTTTGTTTTGTCCTCACTAGCTGCTTTAGCACCCTCGAAAACCACGAAAACTAAGAGAGAAGAGTCGCATGGGGGCATAACGCTTTTCTGTTACGTAACGATTTTTAGGATTCCGTAGCCGAAGGGTAACCACCGGAACCCTATTACTAAGCCTCCGCTGTCTGTCAGCGGGCTGTATCTCATGATTCGTAATAGATAGACAGTTTGTTGTTTTGTTTTTGTTGCGGCTGTAACAACAAAAAATAAAAACAACATTAAAGGGGTCTCCATTTCAGAAACGTGTTTTTTCAGCGTTTCTTGCCTTGTGGTACGGAACCTTTCGTGTACGAGCTTGACTCGCACTTGGCCGGTTTCTATCAATTTACTCCCCTACCCTACTGCAAGCCGCGTTATAGAAGAACATTTCGCTTAAATAATCATCATTTGCCTAGCGTTTCCCCAATTATGTTGGGATCGGCTTCCAGTCTTACCGGATGCAGCTGAATACCACAATTTTAAATGGAGCGACTGCGTATCTGACCTCCACAACCCAGTTACTGGGTACTACAATACCCCTTGGTAAGACTGGTTGTCAGACTTTCGGGCTTCTGACAAAAATCCACAAATGACAGCCGGGACCAACGGTTTAACGTGCTTTCCGAGGCACGGAGGGGTTTTGGTATGTAAAGATCGTCACCCACCCATGGACCAACCGCGTCAAGCGTAGCTTAACCTGATCGATCGACCCGTGCGGCTGTTATTACTTAGCCACAAGACCCTCATTTAAATAATAATGTCAGTACCGTGTGAACAGCATCGTTCTCCATAAATCATGTAATTACGACAACTGTACTGTTAACCGACAGTATAAAAGGCAAGTAATGATATTACCACACTTAATGGCGCGAAGTAAGCATAATGGTTGACTTTTAATGAGTGAGTGTTACTTATGTTACTCAAAATTACTGTTTTAAAGGAATAATGTTTTTTTTTTTTCGTGGTTTACGTAAATGGTGGTTTTGATACCGCTAATGCTAGTATAACTTTAGTATTACAATGATGACTTTGTCATACTTATCATACAAATAAGCGGATGAGTATTAAAAACGGGGTGGCAGAGACATCGACGCACATTCTGTTACCATAGCTAAACGCGTAGTTCAAAATTTTCAACGGTGAGTTAAAAAATAAATAAAAAAATAACTACCTTTAACTAAACCTGTATTATATGTCATAAGTACATAATGTATTTCATAACAATATAATTGCATAGTGTTGAAAATTTAAAAAAATACATACAATTGCAACTAAAATAATATTCATTAAATACATTTAGAAAAGATATAAAAACAATAACGGTCAATTAAGAATTCGAGTACATAAAAAATAAATTTCAAAGTAATAAAATCAATCATACATAAGTTACAATGTCATTGTCATCTAGGGATTAATTGATACTGTAATGTTGGTAGAGATTAGCGCGTCCAAACAAACAATCAAACTCAACTTTGTTATGAGTAAGTTTAGATTTGAGGTTAACAGGATTAACCCATTGAAGGGTTTATGGAAATGTAAAGAAATATAACCACTGACTTAATTTCGCGTTAATCAAAGAAAGGACAAAAATTTCAAGGGTTTGTCGAACACGTGCCAAGCGTTTCATTCCTGATATGAACTTTGGATCATGTAGATATAAACTTAAATAACCAGTACTTAATACACTTGTTTTTTGCTGACTTACATAACCAACAACATTCACTGCAAAAACTAAAGAAAAGTAAAAACGCGCTAAGTACTAATATTGTCATATCGCTCGATATAATCGCGGTATCATTTCTGTTTGTATCTGATATCGTGTGTCGACTTTCTATCTGGAACTTTCCATCTGGCGGTAGGGTTGCCCATGAAATATGACGCGGGGAAATGGTTTAATTTTCACAAAATGGAGGAATGATATTGCCAATATTGTAAACGTGGTTTAGAAGTGGTGGAAAGTCTGCAATTGAACGTTTATATAAAATTTACAACTAATCTTGGCTAGCAATGCGACACAGAAAAGCATAGGTACCGTCAGAAAAAATAATTGCTGGGTAAATGTATATTTTCCGCCTTTTCATACAACCGACAACCGTGACAGTTGTATGAACTAGCAATCCAACCTACTCAAATGAATATCAGGTAATTTGGTTGACAAATATTTTCCCTAATTTTGCATCCTACAACGAAAGCACCATATAACATGATCCCTATGGGCTTCCCTTCGGGGATTCGCATCGGCAACTCTATCCTTATTAAAAAATGGCACGCCAATCAATAGTGGCTACTATTTTCAAAAAATATAGTTACATTACGGGTATTTGATTCACCATAACATTCAAACAACAAAGACGGTTATTTTTAGCTTTGTATTACAACACAAAAAAAAATTTCTAAATTAACCCGGCGCCAAAACGTCATAATCGGGAACTAAAAATTCATAAAACAGCGATCCCGTTATGATGTCACTTTAGGTCACGTGGCACCGTTTGATATGGTCGAGAGCAAGCCGCTGTACATCGGGTTTTGACAGAGACATATATATAGAAAAATGCGTCAGTGAGAACGAGATGAAAGAATATTGCACATTTTATTTGGTTTTCAGCTGTTCATTTTTTTTGTATTTAATTCTTTACATTCCTATATTAATTTTCGAATGATAATAGTATTTTTTATTGATACGTCAATATGTTAAAGCTGACTTCGCTTCGGCTTCTCTCATAGACAAATTCACACCTCGCCGCTGCATCCTACCTATCCTATCAGAACTAGTAGAGTGATGGAATATGTACAGCAAGGAGTCTCCAGTCTTTTTTACTGTGCTAGGAAAATTCTAGGCGTGGTAGGAAAATTCTCGGGAACATGTCAATGCTATTGACATGTTGTGTGTTGAATTTTCCTACCACGCCACATCCTTATTCATACAAACCCGCGATCGTTACACCCTTTTGGTTTTTATAAGACTCATTTCCAAGAAGTTTTTCTTTAAAACCAATTTCAAAAAACATTTCAGATCATAAGTATCACCCTTATTCGTTTCACGGGATAAAAATCCCCGTCACAATGGCTGTCGCTAGACAGACGACAGACAGGGGTGGCGCCGATCGATAGCGGCCCTCCAACATCCCTTCCTTCGTTCATTTTTTATCGCGCCAATTCACTGTGACATTTTCCCCCTGAAATCCTCTTTAAATGGTAGGATGATAACATCCCCCTTGGCTGAAGTTTGTTGCGGTAGGCTCCTCTCGATTTCCTGGAGGTTTTGCCTGCAGAAATATGTATTTGAGGTAAGGATCCCATTACTTAAGTTATTTTTTTTTGTCTGATTACAAAATATGTTTTGGATTTCTGGTCGTAATTAGAATTTGTTTGTTGTTTTTATTAACAAGTTAGAGTTTTTGTTTAGGCCAAAAAGCATAGCCATGCAACTTGGTAACGCTGGCAGCCTTTTGGGCTCATTCTAATTCTTCTCCTTAGCGTGTCCATAGCAATCTAAATAGTCAGCCCAGAATTTGGTTACGAGCTTGGCAGTTTCACTTTCTCTAATTGATTGACAGCGATGCAGACGAATGTTTAATGCCCAATGAGCTCTTCCCCTTTTTTTATACTTACTTAACCATTATGTGACATCGACGCGCAAACTGTAAACATCAATTGAGCACATGATTAAAGACCCGAGAAATTAACAAACATGCTCAAAATATCTGTTCAAAATATACTGAATTGAACAGATTTTTTTTCGTTACTAAAGATCGCTGTAGATATAGACATATCTACAAGCTAACACTAAAATGCATACAGTTAGTGTTAGCTTGTTTATTGTATTTAAGATGAAAAGCATTGCATATAGTTAGTGTTAGCTTGTTTATTGTATTTAAGATGAAAAGCATTGCATATAGTTAGTGTTAGCTTGTTTATTGTATTTAAGATGAAAAGCATTGCATATAGTTTTCTATGCAAAATTGAAACGTCATTTCTTTTGTTGTGCTCTTTTCCTTTATGTTGCCCCATTCCTATTACTGTCAACGAGCCTATTAAGCTATAATAAAACGGTATTTCCACGTATATCTCCAACGGTTTTGATTTATTGAACTCAAGTATTGTTTGTCTTCTGAAAACAATATACAACACAATGCCACATAATAAGATAAAACGCAGTTTAAGCTGAAGTTGTGAACAGGAAGCCTCAACAATAACCATAAACCATTTCCTCAAATGAATCGGTATTTACTTAGCGAAGGTTAATTTAACGACCCAGAAGTTGGACAAGAAATAATAGACCTACTAAGCTACGCTCGGCGATCGTAGATTCCATCCCGAGAGGTTCACGTTTTCTAAGTAAGTACCTACCGTGGCTCTCAGCGGTAATTGCGTTACTCGAAGTTCATACGGACGTAGAAATATCGCAGAGGGATTGTATAGCGCACTGCATTTTCAACACTCGGTGTTGAACCGAGCATTCCAACAGAGTGAAAAATCACTGTCCGAGTTTCTCGGCGCTAAGCAGTGCGTGGAAAAATCCTGAGATTTACCGTCCTGGCAGAAATTCAGGCAATATTAGTCTTTATACGTCTTTTCATAAGTATTCAAAACGGTTCATAGGCTTATTATTCCATTCGCACGAATTTACCCGCCTAAATCGAAACTTTTAAATAAAATATTATTTTTTATAAAGTTGCAATAACATGCAATAAAGTGAAGAAGCCGATTCAAAATTACAGTCATAAAACAAGCTCAATACTTAACGTATTGTACAGTCAACCCTGTCAACGCTCTGGAAGCCAGAAGCCAGACAAACCAAGGCCGCAATATAATGCTTTTACGTAAACCAAATCCGCTTTAGTAACTCTTAAAACGCTTAGGGAAACTGGGACGAGTTTGTTCGTATACTGATGTATGTGTAGCAATGGTGGTTACGACTGTTTAGAAATTATCATGGTGTAGATGGAGACCGGAAAACCGCATAGTGTGGTCGAAATAGGAAATTATATGATATTTCCCAACGTGTGCGCTGGGGAGATTGTTGCGTGGATCGTTTTTGCGGACTAGGAATCCTTTTTTATTTCAATGGCGTCTCCCAGGTCAACCTAGGAGGTTGTCGGACTGGCCTGTGGCTGCCTCAATAAATTAAAGCGTTCAGCCAGGGCTTAAAAACTTAAAACTATGCGATTACAGCCTAAGGGCACACCCTGTGGGGTACGAACTCAGCTTAGGGCGTTAAGATTAGTATGCGGTTGAGGGTTGGTTTTTAAGGGACTGTCTGTTATATAATTTGGCGTTGGGAAAGCGATATTTTTTGCCAATTTGAATTCACAGACGGCGGTTTGAAGAACTGAATTAGAGTGTTACCATATTTATTACAATCAATCGTACGTATTGACGTCTGGGGCTAATGTAACTAATAGATATAGTGGCCGTAAAAGGGAGAAACGCCTGGTTAGCCCGCGGAAGTCAAATTATCTTACGATTCTTGAAATTTGCAGGTCACTGCCAGGTTGTATGTTGAACGAAAAATATAAAACAATCGACTTCCAAAAAACACTACAAAGTGAAAAATTACTTCAATTTTGGAAGTCGGTGACATTGGATATGTATTTAAATTTTCATGTCACCAGTCACCGACTTCCGAATTAAAGTTATTTTTCACTTGGTAGTGGTTTTTTTGGAAAAAGATTTTTATTTTCACTTTTTAGTTATAGTACCTAACCCACACCAATTCGAAATTTTATGACACAGTGGGACCACAAGGAAAGCACCAGCTTTCAAATAAAAAAGAATCATCAAAATCGGTTCACCCAGTCTAAAGTTCTGAGCTAACAATTTAAAAAAAATACAGTCGAATTGAGAACCTCCTCCTTTTTTTGAAGCCGTTTAAAAATAAAATTCACGACCCTAACACGTGTGTATTTACAGAATTATAATCACTAAATCATCAATGCAAACTCTCTTAGTTAATTTATTCCCATTGAATTACTATTTCATGAAAAAGTCGATCATACAACCTGACAATGACTTGCAATTTGCAAAACGCTTAAGAAAATTTAAATACCGCGGGTTACCGTAACGCGGGTTTCAGTAATGGCCAGTATGATTGAGGGGCATATGAGTAATAGAATGCTAAAAATTAGTATTACAAACACTACTTTTATAGTATAAAAGCTCCATACAGCACTACCTTATTAACATCGTTATTTCGAAACCACGCGTAGGCCTCAAAATCTCTCCACTACCTCCTACTATATGTTTGGCAGTAAGTTAATCCCTTCATGAATATAATCCATGATTGTGTGGGTGAAATGAGGATAATCTTAACTGCCATCTGACTATTTGAATGGCAGTGATAAACCGTCTACGAAACTGAAGAGGCAACTAATTGGAGACATTATTGTGGAATGTGGAAATGCCTCGTGCCTCGGAAACCTGGTTCCGGCTGTCATTCCTAGATTTCTGACAGTCGTGACACGTTATCAGAAACCCGAAAGTCTGACAACCTGTCCAGTCAGTTACCAACGGGTATCGTTTTGCCCAGTAACTGGGATGTAGAGGTCAGAGGCAGTTGCTCCATGTAAATGCTGCGGCTAGGCAGATTGATTTTTACTGTGGAATGTTGAATTAGAATTTAGTTCTTGGAATTTGTTTTGAACATTGAGGGACTTAAAACCAATTAATAACGTGAAAACTGTTCGAAAATTTACACAAGATTTGGTGCCACATCACCCGCAACCAAAAAACCTGACTGTGTCCGGCTTTATCCGGATGGCCGGGCAATGCTTCATACAAGCATGTATGTATGACATTACTTATACATAGTTAATCCTCTCGTTAATTACACAAGATTAAATTAATTGATAACACGGCTTCCTTATTAACAGCATTTAATTTGTGAAAGCTTAATAAAAAAAGTAATTTTATTCAGTGAGAAAGTGAATATAATTGCGATCAGTTTCGGTGCACTTGTCATCATTTTGGATTGAATTTTGTAAAATGTCGATTATACGGTACATTACGGTAATTTTTAGTGTTTTAACGATATTTAAGAGAACGTTCGTTATGGTTTCGATTGTCAACAACAAGAAGTAGCAAAACAAAAACAACTAATTCGTTGAAATTACATCACGCTTGTAATTCCTGAAGGGGTAAGGCAGAGGTACCTGTAGCACACCTACATTTTATCAGTTTGCAACAGAGAAATTCCTAATGAAACACCTAATAGCACTGAATCGAACTCAGGATCTCAGGATCTAAAATAGCGTTTACAACCACTAGTCGTAGATTTGCATGCTATTATTTAAGCTAAACATGTATGCTCTATAATGTACTTAAACCAACTTTATATACCATGTTTTATGCAAATAAATATTATTTCTATTTCTATTTCTATTTCTAGTCCAGAGAAGCAGTTTAGTGAAATCTGCAATGCAAAAGCCACTTCTCACCTATCTACAGACATGTAAGTCGTTAAGGCAGCAGGAATTAAGTTACAAAAAATTAGTGACAAGGCTAAAACGCTTTAAAATATTTATTAAATTTTCTATCTTTCTTGCATCCATATCTTCTCTATCATTCGCCAATCAGCATTATCCAAATGCAGATTTTTTTACAATGAACCCTGTTTACACCTTAATCTTTTTATTTGCTACTTCTTAATATATCCTACCTTTCTTACAAACATCCAATCCGTAACAAGAACTCTAATATTAACCCTCCACACCACAAATATCTTCACCAAAACAATATGCTCAGCCATTAAAGTATCGAGTTTATCGTTCACCGAACTGTACAATACTGTACATTTAGCAGACGAAATAACTCAAGGGCAACGCACCAACAGCTATATTTAATTACAGCTACCAATGATCGGAAGGCTTGTAGTAATAACAACAACACTGGAAGTTGGGAAGCTGTTTATAGATATTGAGAACGGAAATAATATTGAGGTACCTACCTATATTGGTGGCGGGAAAGTTTTCAGTTTTGTGCTGTGAAAAGGATACTATAATGCTCTTTTAAATGCATGCATAAGCTACCCAAAAGCTCTGTCAAATTCCAGCAAATTTCGAAAACGCAGGCCACACCGAAACGCACAGTAAAGATGGAAAGAGAAAGAAAACAAGAAAGAAGTACTTTCGAGTTTAGAATTTTATGCATGACAGGGTAAGGAATGGGATATAGGCTAAGAATAAGATTGGAAAAGATGAAAAACATATTGTGATGACAGCATTAGAAAGAAAAATTGTATATCCGCACAAATAATACGCATATCATGTGATGTACATACATAGTATGCATCACACTAGGTGCAGTGGTATCGGGCCCGACTTGTTGTAGTTACGTTGTAGGTCGTTACCCAGGCAAGAAGTGACCAGCACTGTGCCTGCGTGGTGGATTATGACCTACTCCCTCTAATGAAGAGGAGGCCTGTCTCTCCAGGGTTCCAAGCGTAGGAACATTATCCGCTGATTATGATGAACACTAGGTACAGAAACAGTCAAGACCAACATTTTGACCGGTAGCTACCATTGGTAACATTGTAGTTGAGGAATAAAAATATCCCCCTGATTTATGTCGGATTATGCTATTGTACGTATTGGTAATAGGTGGGTAACTAAACGCTGCAGTCATGCGCCAGCGTATACATGTAAAATGGATGTATTCTTGTCCATCGCGTGTACTAATCACAGGTTTCTTTTACTGTTTTCCCATACTCTTACTTTGTCACATATACTCAGATTTATCTGTTCACACTTCTAGAATGTTTAACAATATGTTGATATATACTTAAATAATAAAAATATCAAGATCTAATTAATAAGTAATAACTGATAATAAGGGTTTATGGACTAGGTACCTAAATCCAGAAGGCAAAGGATTGAAAATTGTGGTGCAAAAATAGAAATGATCTTCGTCCAATGATATTATTTTAAAGGAAGATTCAAGTGCTAAAAATATACAAATAGGACCTATCAGCTCTTTATCACCCAAAACAATTAATAAAGAATATAAAAAAGAAAGAACAACTGTTACACACAAAGATAACACCGAACTCCAAACTACCAACGCACTATACGCAAGTATATTTCAACTTTCGACTCACCTTGGATCAATAAACAAAACCTCTTAAATTAAAATCTGCGATGACTCATCACCACTTCATTGATCTAGATAAAATGCCCAGGAAGTTCAAACTGCCCAATTCACCTTAATTTACAAAAAAAAATGTACCAACGAAATGGTAAGAAGTTCACTAAACTTTAACGCTAAACATTTACACCACCCACTTGCGTTAATTCGAGCACAGAGGTTTGTTTCTTTACGCGCTAAGTGCTGCGTTTGCGCAAAGTACCGATATCGACTCATTGGCCTAGTACGTAATGGTCTTAGGTGTTAAAATGCCTCGGATTCAGTTAAAGACTTGTGAGGCATCAGTAGCATAAGGCTGGGTGTTGAAAAAGTCACCAGAATAGTAGTTAATGATTTTGAAGATAAGTAAGAAGTCAAGTAACGTGGAAAAGCTATCGATAAAGAAATTGAAAAAAATATTAGGTTAACTCAAGCTACGATTGCCGCGGTTGGTTCGTGGGTCAGTGACCATCTTTACATATCAAGACGACACACATATCTTCGTGCCTCAGAAAGCACGTCAGTCATAGATCTTTGAGTCTTTGAGGGTTGTCAGAAGCCCGAAAGGGGTATCGTTTTACCCAGTAACTGGGTTGTGGAGGTTAGATTGGCAGCCGCTCCATGTAAAATACTAGCACTCAGCTGCATCCGGTTAAGCTGGGAGCTAACCGCATTATAGTTGAGCTAAAGGCTTGGTGGATGATGATTGGTTTAACTCTAAGCAAAAATGCTTTTCAATGTAGTTCGTGCTGATACTACAGTAGAAGTAAGAACTCTGTCCTGCCTTTTTTGCATAAGTAGCTTGATGAGAGTGCATTAAATATTGATACGAACTGGAAGTGAATACCTCGGTGTGCCGCAGTTTGTTCGGAAATCACTTAAACACGTCCTGTATTGAACGATTTAGGAAAGTGAACAGAGCCATTTTGTGCTTCGAGAGAAATTATATATATTTGTTGCAAGAGCAAGAGCTTTTCCTTTTAAGTAACCGAAGTTAAACATTATATTCATGCCATGTGTAGTGAGATTAAATGTTTCCTTTGATTAAGTAGAAGGTGAAATGGTAAAAAAGCAGCATCAACTTGTTGAGGAGGATGACCTATGGGCTAAGGCTTACCTTGACACTGACCAGTCAGTCAGGTAAGCCGGTCAGTGTCAGGTTATAATTGAAGAAAATTTCGTGGACTACCCTGGCGTTTTCCCCTTAGGAATAACCTACTAAATAACCCATCTATCATAAGGCACTACAAGTTCCTATAAGCATACACTGTAGTGCTGATAATACTGCTATATGCTCCGCCTTTGGCAAACAGATTTGTCAAAGTAGTAGGACTGCATATGAGGAATTTGTTGATGACCATACCCAGAGACGTATCCGGAGCTGGGACCCAGAATGATGAAGTACCATTATTTCAGACTGAACTCTAAAGCAACATTAATGCCCTCAATTGGACAATTGCAATAGACCTAATGGCACATTAATTGTATATCGTCTACATAGAGCAATTCTTAGAATTGACACCTTTAAGCAATAAGTGGCGTGGTGGGAATGTATAATTTATAACTACAAACACACCTTGTAATTAATAATGGATTAAACAAAGATGCAACTAATATCAGATTTGTAATTGATTAATTAATTAGCACCACTTTTATAGAAAGGATCCTACTTATGAATGAGCTCGTCAAAGGTCATCCAAAGATATTTCACCTACTCAACCTGCGTAGCCTTTTCTCAACTATGTTTGGGTCGGTTTCCAGCCAAACCGGCTGCAGCTGAATACCAGTATTCGGACTACTAAATAGAACTTATCGATCTTTTTGGATTGCCTTTTTGTCTGTCTTCATCAATGATTTCATAAATATAAATCATAAAACGATCTTAAACCGATTTGGGAAGTCGGTAAAAAGTTGACTTGTCTTCAGATTCAAATCTTTTCACTATACCTTCTGTCTTTGCTAATCATTACTCACAGTCGTACAAACATAGTAAAATTCACATTAAGACCTAGCAAACTAATTCCAATTCTAAATCCTAGCACAGACAGTTAAACTCTCAATCAATCTTGTACAATATTAGTGTAATCAATCACTACAACCATTGATTAAGATGGCAACACTGCTAATGTATTTGAAAGGTTAGGTCTCATGTTTGGGGTGTCTTTTTGCTGAATCAATCATTTGTAACAGCAAGTCGAGGGTAATGAGCGTTTGAAGGATAGTTGGTGATTAGAAATGGGAAAACAGATGTCTCGGAGAAAAACGAACTATTGTTAGACACTAATTAATACCTAAAGACAGTTTTGGAATTGGTAAACGTTTAACGATATGCTTGAAAAGCACACGACATGTATTTTTTTTAATGAGGGAAGAACTACACAGATTTGAGCGGACTTGTCCATTCAGTGCAACCATTTGTCAGTAGTCGTGTAGCTCAACTCAGCAATTGAGGAGCGACTTGACGAATAATACCAAAGCACAAAGGACATTTGATTGGATTTGATTCACAAACAGCAAAATTAAAAGTGAGCTCCTTGTTACCAAATCTCGTCCTCCGATTCAACCAATACTCTAAAAATTACATTCATTTTACAAATTCAATAAAGCTACAAGTGAGGGTATTATCATGCCGCATAATGAACTTGAACAGGCACAATCAGTGCCGTGGGTCTAATGATAAAAGTCACCAATAAATCTTCATTAATCAGGACTAGTTTAACCCAGATTGTGGAAACTGTAATCTTGTGGTAGCTCGTTTATCAATGACGTGGGGCCAAGAAATGAGAGGAATAATTGTGTTTAAGCAAATACGTTTAATTCATGTCCGGTGCTATTTATTTGCAGTCTATATTGTTACGGTTAAGGGTCAGTTTTCGATTGTGAATTATTATTGTACAAGCTTTTGCCAACGGCTTCGCCCGCGTTGAGGTTGGAAATTATCCTACGGGAACGTACTATCGGGGTAAAAAGTTTCCTAAATTAATTCATCCAGGTTACAAACTATCTGTATTCCAAATTTTATCTAAATCTGTTCGGCTGTTTTTATGTGATTGAGTAACAAACATCCAAACATACAATCTTTCACATTTATAAATTTGTGGGAAGTAAGATGATTACCTCTTAGAAATTGGCTACATTTTCAGAGTCTGATCATATTTTTTTTTTGTTTTGAATTCTCTGGTTCTGGTTATGTTTTGAATGTTTCTCTGGTTTTGTACTTTTAAAGATAAAGCCCAATCCAGCCATATTTAAAACTTTAAGAAAACATTTTTTTGTGTTTTTTTTTTTCAGAAGACAAATTTCATGGACGTAAGGCACGCAAAATAGAACAAAACCTACTTGAACCAACTCAACCATTCAATAAATACGCTATTTTCATAGCCCCCAGCGTAACCGCGGGTGCATTACACAAATCATGGGATCTATGCAGATGAAGGAGCAACAAAACCGACGGGACAGTTTTAAGACGGCCATTAGATAGCCCGGAGGTAGACGAGGCGTAAGACGCATGCGCTGTGCGTGCCACGGAGTACATGTTATTTGATTAGGTCTTGAAGCATGGGGACAAGTTTATGGTGGCAAGGGAAAGGAGGAAGAACTTGATGAATATGAAGTGGCTGTTAAAGGTAATAAAATGAAAATAGATAGACAGGAGTAACTAAGCAGCCCTGCAATAATGTTGAAGAAAATCGCAACGTTGACGAAGAAAACAAAAAAGAGGCAGACAACGAAAACTGCCGAAGAAATGGGTAGCCCAAAAAACACGTTTCATAATATATAGCCAAGAAAGAAAAAAACCTTAACACTATTATTCTAAGCACTGATGGCAGCTAAAGCAAACATAAAATGTACTAATCGTGAGCATTATTTCATCAATATCAGAGGAACTAACTAGAATAGATGTAAAAGATAACAAGAAACAAGAAAACCTTCAGCCATGGACGTTAAGATAAAGATAAGGCGCCGAATGGTATCAGTGCAATGCGTAGGTATGCAAATCTGAGCAGTAAAGATTTCCATGGTAATACAAATGTTACAGCCGTCGTTAACACCTACAGACTAAGTAATGTTGGAACATGCATACTATTGAAACGTCTGGTAAGCTAGACTTGGAATAAATGTACGAAGTCATTGAGATAGAAAAGTTATTAAGAGGGCTATTACAAATTGAAGTATTTAGTTTTAGGTAAATTAAACGGCGCGTGGTAGCTGATCGTGCATGCGTGTATAGTGAAGTATGCTACTCAGATATGCTAACCATTATGATTCGGACACCCAGGAACAAATCGGCACGGACTTATAGCTAAAGCCCGCGCGTCCCGAGGTTTATTACTGATTCATAGCGTTGCATTCAAAAATTGTTTAAAAATATTATTTTACTTTTAAATAGACTGTTTCTTTTTTTCAAGCAAGTTGACTTAGTAACCTTAGTTATTAAATACTTTTTGTTTGAATTTCGATTAAACCTAAATAGATAAAAAATATGATAATGATATGATAATTTTAGACGAAAAATTTATCATTAATTCTCTGTTTTACGGAATTATTTTTGATGTATTATTGTATGAAACATAAAAAAATTATTTGAGCATTCCAAATAACAAGCTACAGTCCTACCACAGACATTTTTATAAATTACTAAACTATTATATGTTCCATGTAACAGAGCATCAAAAGATGCCCGGAAGTAACATTTTACGAAACATCCTTTGCCGAGACAAGGTTTTTACTGACTTATGTAAACAAATTGAAAAAATTGTTTAGAGCTCTCCCTAGACAAATAATGAAATTTTCCTGGACATATTTTTATTTTTTGCCTATACCTAAACCATAATCACTCATCAAATCTCGAGTCAAACGCTCAAATTCAAGAAAAAATGTGAAAGCGCCCTTAAAGACTGGAAAAACATATGTGGCAGATTAACAAAAAATGCACGTGCCATCGTGTATACAATATGCTGGATAAGCTATTTTGGGATCACAATCATTTTCTTGGTGAGCAGGTTCAAGCTTTCTTCCTTTATATAGATAAATAACTCTATGTTGTATAATAATTACGTTTACTTACATAAACTCACGCCTTCTTTCCATGAAGGTAGACAGAAACTACATAACGCCACCTGCTACGAACCGTACATACTTCTTTTGCTTCATTTACGTTCATTCACCGCTTGCGAGTACTACACACCTGCTCTTTAAGAAGACCAACACCATTAAGGTCACTATATGTAAGTCTTCCAAGGGTGTCCGCTCCCGATGATGTCTACGAGGTATTCCACTAAGGGCACAGATTTGAATGGCACGTGCTTGAACGGCACGTGAGCACTTCCACTAACGGCACTGAAACAAAATTTCGTAACGTGCCATTCAGTGGAACAGTTTATCGATATTGATTTCAGTGTCCGAACGGCACCTACGTTAAAAATTTGTTTAGTGATGGGATATAATTTTTTGTTCAAGGCATTGTGAAACAACACATATCGATACAAATCCACAGACATAAGTCTTGTACCGGATAATTCCACCTTGTCCATGTATCTTTGTATTTATGATAACCAAATGTAGTTAATCAAGTACTCTTTTTATTTCCATTCTAGGATGCCTGACATCAGAAAATATTTTTTTTCTTTATTTTCTTATTCCGTCACCACCATCATTATCATCATCTGCCTAGCCTTTTCCCAATTACGTTGGGGTCGGCTTCCAGTCTAACCGGATGCAGCTGAATACCAGTACATGAAGCAACTGCCTATCTGACCTCCATAACCTAGTAATTGGGCAACACGATACCCCTTGGTATGACTGTGGTTGTCAGACTATCGGGCTTCTGACGACCCGTAACGACTATCAAAGATCCACAAATGACAGCCGGGACCGGGACCAACGGCACGGAGGGGTATTCCGTCACCACCATCGCTCTATAGTAATCATTATTTTACAATAATAATTATTGTAAGAAAATGATTATATACTTAATTTTTTTTTTTGTAATATGATTAATTAATTATATTATATAATTTATTGTATTGAAGTTTAGAATAGATTTTACACAATTTAACGAAAACCAACCAAACAGCAACATAGGCATAATTCATGGCGTAATATAGGACTTATTTTCCGTCTAGTCGATGACATTTTTGGGTTGTAATGACGCGCCAAACTGGTGACAAACGGTCGACGGTTTCAGTTTGTTTATGGACACAAACTGAATCCGTCGACCGTTTTTCGGTTATTTTACCTCTGATTTTGCATTACTGTCCACATTCGCTCGTTTTACCGTTCATTTAACAGTAGGCAGTTGCGTTCCGATATTTACATTTTTGACTGTGGTTTTTTACCCACACAAGTTCGGCTCCTGATGACAGATTTCAAACAATATTGACATTGTTAGAAATCTGTTGCTAGGCAACCTATAAGGGCTGTTTACAGATTACCTACGCATCGATGTCCAGGCCCCTCTTTTCCACTGGGCACTTTCCCCAAGGCTCCGCGATCGATAGATGTACCCCCTAGTTCTTGCCAGATCACCAAACAATAACCGATATTTATTACGGGAAAACATTTTTTTTTCGGAAAACTAAAGAAAATGACTGATTACAATACCAACTAGCTTATTAGCTTGCGATATGATATGTTTAGACAAAAATACATGAATATAGGTACCTACTAAGTAAGTACACAGTTTAAAAAACAATCATGAGTGAACTAGTTTTTCATAAGTACATGTGTTTTTGTCTCATCAAGAGTTTCTACGGAGGCCTCATAATCGAAGTTGTGGACGAGTACGTTTACCTGGGACAGACTGTCCAGTTAGGTAGGTCCAACTTCGAGAAAGAGGGTCAATCGTCGAATACGACTCGGCTGGACAGCGTTCGGGAGGCTTCGCAATATCTTCTCGTCCCAAATACCGCAGTGTCTCAAGACGAAAGTTTTGACCAGTGTGTGTGGCCAGTGTTGACCGATGGTACAGAAACGTGGTCGCTCACAATGGGCCTTACCAGGCGTCATTTATGTGATTTAAATCCAACGTTAAACGAATGCATACGTAAACATGTAACCGCGCTCTTAACGCATGACAATGGAGCCATTGACTGTGCGTGGTACGACACGCACTTGCCGTATCGATATGTTGGTATTATGTCCTGAACAAAGAATACATATGTCCCATCACTACAAGCTGTATACAGATGCCGTTCGGACACTGAAATCAATATCGATAAACTGTTCCACTGAATGGCACGTTACGAAATTTTGTTTCAGTGCCCTTAGTGGAAGTGCTCACGTGCCGTTCAAGCACGTGCCATTCAAATCTGTGCCCTTAGTGGAATACCTCATGTCTACGTTTAATATTCTACTAATCAGTTCGATACCAACATTGAAGGCTATAATTATCGCTTCTAACTGTGGCAGTTAAAAACAAAAAACTACCTCACTTTTTGCGGCACCCTTCAAAACTGACGAAGCGCCAATCAGACAAAAGTAGGACCAGAATCCAGACCACACGACAAAACTATGTCCACATAACATTAACACCATTAGTGCTACTGGCAACAAAAGTGTTTTTCAATATGTCCTCAACGAGATATTAATTCTCGCGCTGGGCCATAAGGCTATAACTCAGGGTTCAATTAGGGCCACTGGAGACAGTTATTGAGGAAGTGGCCCTGCTGGACACAGACGCATCTGGGACATTGTTTGAAGATGAAGCTCTATAAATTGGTGTCTTTGTTTTGTTGGTCGTTGAAGTGCAGCTTGGATGAGATGGAAATGGTATTTGACCAAAACAATTTTTGGTAATAAAACAATAGCAATATAAACAATACAATTTTTGGTAATGGTTGACCTCTTGGTCGGTCAGAAAAACCGGAGCTGAGAAACCAGAAGATGAAAGGTCTATAAAAAGTATATATTTTCATATCTTAAAAATATATAAACGCGATGGTAAACATTCAAAGAATATTCCCGAAAGTAGAACAAAGTCTAGAAAACAATAATGACGAAAGCAGAATATGACTACTGTCGTTTGCAATCCGTCTAATTACCATTTTCATGGTTAATTTGAACTATAGAATGGCTAAGTGAGCAAGCATGGCACGTTATTCTATGCGTGTTTCCTCTGAAGATGAGAAAAGGTTTTACCCAAGCCAATTACCGTCTTATTCCACGTAATACATTTTAGAAAATAATTACCCACTTACAATGCCATAGCCCTCGGAATGCAGCTGTCACCATGGCTGACCTGCCATAGCCAAGTATAACGGTACTTATATGTTGCATATATGTGTTATATTTCACCCGCAAGGTCGCAGTGTGCGTCCGTCACGCGTTCCTTACTTTTTGCTGTGGTTCAAGGTATAAGAAGTCACTTGGTTTTCTTTAAAATGACTGAATGCTACTATAAGCTTGCAGCATTCCTCTAGATTTTATTACATTCTGTTCTCATTATTACTTTAATGTGTACTCAAAGCCATTAGAACTGACTACAGAACTCGTCAGCTCCAATGGCTTTAAGTACGAATTGTGGAATGGAATGAACGGTAAATCGTAGTGTGCGTCGGTGCCCAGCTTGATGGACTGATAAAGTGACGACCTAAAGAAAGCAGCTGGGAACAAACGGAACTTGCGAGAGACCTAAGTCCAGCACTGAAATGCGATAGGTTAAATTTACCTATCTATGTTAATTAATTCAATGTCCATCCAGCGAACTCTTTGTCTCTCTTAAAAAGTATCGCAGTTATTCGTCCGTCGTCATGCTGAGATAGTGTTTCCGTCCTTTCGGTCTCGTACAGGACTTCTGTTTTTTTGCTTCTATGAGTGTTTTAGTTTGTGCTATTCCTGTGGAAGTCCGAATGAATAGTTTTTCTTTTTTTAATCAATAAATTCAAGTGTCGTTCGTCGATGTTGGAATCTTTAGGATAATTTTCCCTGTAGATATTGTGGTGAATGTCTAATATCCATCTTCGTCCTTCAGTTAACATTTGTTTAATCGCTTTAGCTTATAACTTATCCCACCACGTTCCACTACATTATAACCGTGATAAATAGCAAAAAATAATGAATCGCAAATACGTTTAGTGTATTTGTGAGCAGTGAATGCTTGACCAATCAATGGTCCAGATATGGCTGTCATCCGGCCGCTGCGTTTTATGGCTTTTTCAACGCTATAAACGAGTTTGATAAGAATAAAATTGCTGTTGAGTTTAAGGTCGATTTCAGAATTGCCTTTTTGTCGTCACTATTATCATATTAGTGGAACATGGATCAGCGTGGTTCAATACAATAAAATAAGTTTTTTTTTTTTAAGTTACACGGTTTTAACTAAAAGCTAAAAAAATATTCGGTAAAATAAAATCGTGGGGCGTAGCGTAACCTGAGTAAATAATATGTTTCACGCGCCCCACGATTTTATTTTACCGAGTAATTTTTTAGCTTTCAGTTAAATCCGATTAACTTAAAAAAATATACATAGATTATTTTCAAGTTTTTAGTTTTTATTTCATTACTTATTATTTTTCACTCTATTTTTTATTTTATTGTATTGTTATCAGAACTAAAGGTTTGTACCAAATATCAAATCAATCTGCCAACAGGAACGGAGTAAAATTTCGAGAGCTAAATTTGACCCAAACAAAAAACAACAAACAGGGCAAGCAAAATAAAACCGTTTAAAAATATTGACGACATAACGACAAATAGAGAAAGAAGTTTGGTAGAAAAAGAAAAGGTTGCGCCGAACCCAAATCAATTGGGAAAAGGAGAATGATGATAGATCAGCGTGGAGTTCAATCTGACGACAAACAAGCTAGTGTGTCGTAGAAATTTTGGGTAAAGTGGATTCCAAAATAATCGTATTGATTAATGAAAGATAATCTAGAGCAGTGTACGAACTATTTCTAATACAATAACATTAAAGCCAACGTCCCTGCGTATGGCTTCAAGAAATGCTTCAAGGGCTTCTTATTATGTTATGTTATGCTTCATTTAATAATTGTATTTGTGGAGTGGGAGACAACGGTTGCCTTGGCAATGTATTGGCGATTATTCGCACAAACACTGTCTATTCCATTTTTTTGTTGTAGCTTAAGGTGTTACAAGTTACAAAGGCTTTCAGCATAAGCATCAGTCATTTGTGCCTACTGAAATGTATTTGGGATACCTCTTGCAATACTAATGCAGTTTGATGGATCCCTAGCTAAAGTCAATTGCCTTATTAGTAAGAACCTTTGATAATTGTAGTCATCCAACTTCCAACCTAACCAGACTCAGTCTAACAACCATATCTCAACCGCCACTTCCCAACTAACCAATCCCGATATCAGTACACAACTGGACCACAATGGCCCAACCACTGAGCTAATTCCACAAAATTATCGAGTAGCCTCTCTAATTACTCACACTTGGCCGAACGCCGACCGTTATGGAGGCGGTGAGGCAAGTTCATTGTCACAGTTTAGACCAGCAATTGTGTATGCTTGGGTGGTTTGACTATTGGATTTTGCACTAGTGACTTATTTTTCCTGTTAATAGTAACAGTTTTGGAGGAATAAGGCACTGTTAATGATGACGTGCTGTATTCTTCTGATATAAGTTACATCATAACTTATAAAATTTCGTTATCGGTTATTGAAGCATTAGGAGTAGAGCAGTGGTGGCTCAGTGGTAGCGGCCGCGACTTTGTAGTGCGTAAGTAACCCAGACAGGCACTTTACTTCGTCTAAATTATTTCATCACCACTGCCATCACCCCCCCAGTGGGTTCCCGCATTGTCGTTGCGGGGGGGCTCAGTAGCCGTGGTCCGCTCCCACGGTGAAGCGAAGAGGAACCCCAAGGTGGGGCCGCTCGTCAGGGCTTTGGTCTCCAAGCCGACGACGTAGCGGCCAAAAAGTAGGTTGCGGTGAGGTGCACCGCAACTAAGGCGGGCCGCGATGTCGAATGGGAGGCATCGCGGCTGAGGGTTACAGGCTGCGGCGGAGGAGGAGTGCCGGTACTTTTGAGTAGCGCTCTTCCCTTCCGTGGCCTGGACGGGGCCGCCACCGTTTGATGGCGGACGCGGTGGGGCCGCAGGGGAAGAGGAGTGTCGGTATAGCGTTGGCCGCTCTCCCTATCCTCTGCGGCCGAGAAGTGGTAGGCGGCGGGGCCACTGCGCTGACCCGTCGCAGGGGGACCAAGGGTGCCAAGGGTGCCAGGGTAGTCTAGGGCCCTTGTGCTACTTGGTTCCTGGGGTGGTCACGGCGTGCCATGTGTCCTGGTGCGCCGGACTGGTGGGGTCCGCAAGGGCCGATGCCTGCCAGGGGTGCGGGTTGTTCGAAAGAGATACCGTCGCCCCTGGCACACAGGCAACTGAGGGAACACGGGTGGGTTTTAGTCAGTAAAAGTCTGACACGCCCTCCTGCTCCACCCAGAGCGGGAGAAGTCATTAGATGATTTCCCACCCTGAAAAAAAAAACCACTGCCATCAAAACGGGGAGGGGAAACATCGTGAGGAAACCGGCATGTCCTAGAACCTAAAATTCGAAGTCATGTGACATTTATGTATACCAACCCGCAATGGGCCCGCGCGGTGAATTATTTAGGTATTCCCAATCAAGTTTTCTCCGCAATAATGGGACACAATAACACCAAAATAGGCCAAAACAATACATTGTCACTCCAATGAAATAGCGAAATTTCAAATCATTCAGTCGATTTCTAGACATTTACATACAATTATTGAAATTATTTACTCCGAGTCAGAAGTCGATTACTTCTGACTTGACCTTAGTCATGCTTTAGAATTAACTATACACATTGTTTATGGCATTCTAGAATGTGCCTTTCTCGAGAGGTATTTGACTTTTGGTATATAATAGGTCTTTACCTATGAAATTGCCGTTTTGTATGAAAAAATTTAAACGAATTTTTTTCATGTATTTTTTATTTGTATTAATCGAAGTAATCACCCATGCAATCAATGCATCTTTGCCATCGCAGTGGCAGTTTATTGATGCCCTTCTTAAAGAAATCAGCTGGACGGGAGGCAACAAATTCTTCAAAGGCATTTTGTACTGCCTCTCGGGTATTGAATTTTTTTCCCGCCAAGAAGTTATCCAAATTCTGGAAAAAGTAGTAGTCTGTAGGCGCAAGGTCTGGTGAGTAGGGCCGATGACGGAGAGCTTCCAACCCCAGTTCTTGCAACTTGGAGACCGTCTGCTGTGCAGTATGAGGTCGCGCGTTGTCGTGCAGGAGCAGCGGAGACGAGCGATTGACCAATGCTGGTTGGAGATGTGCCAGCTTCTCCATCATTGTGTTCAGTTCTTCACAGTACACATCTGCAGTAATGCTCACCCCGTTTGGTAAGAAGCTGTGATAAATCACACCGGCGCTAGACCACCAAACAGTGACCATCACTTTTCTAGGGGTAAGTTTTCGTTTAGGGCATTGTTTAGGTGCTGAACCAGGATCCAACCAACTTGCTGAGCGCTTGCGGTTATCAAACAGAATCCATTTTTCATCGCAGGTAACAATGCGGTTCAAAATTCCTTCATTTGTGTGTCTGTTGAGCAGTGCAAGGCACGTCTCGACGCGTACTTCGCGCTGACGATCATTGAGTTCGTGGGGTACCCATTTGTCAAGCTTTTTTACCTTGCCAATTTGACGCAAATGGACCAATATTGTTTTGACGCTAACGTCGAAAGCTGCTGCTAATTCAGCCGTAGATTGTGTATCATCAGCTTCCACAATCGCCTTTAATTCGTCATTGTCGACCAAAGTCTTCGGACGACCGCGAGGTTCATTTTTCAGGTCGAAATTTCCAGAACGGAAGCGAGCAAACCAATAACAGGTGGTGCGTTGGTTTGTAGTGTTAGCTCCGTAAACGTCGTTGATGTTGCGTGCCGCTTGTGCCGCGTTGCTGCCACGACGGTACTCATATTCCATAATTACTCGAATTTTTAACGTATCCATGATGACGAAAAAGATTGAAATGCGATGAAAATGTAACACTAATCAATAAACAAATGACTACTTTTGGAAAAAAAAATCCATGTTTTTAAAATAAAATTAATTTGAAATTAGAATTCTTACCCAAACAAAAATTATTTTGATTTGAAATGGCCAGTACTGCAAAACGGCAATTTCATAGGTAAAGACCTAATACAATGATAGGAAAATTTCGAAATTCAAGGTGAAGCAGTTTCAAGAAATGCATTCCTATAGTGGTCCTAGAATAGAATGTAGTCACATGGCAAAAGGCAGTTTCAGGAAACTTATTAATATTTCTACACATCTGGTTATAATATAAGCAGAAGCTAAGGTGCTAAGATAAGCAATGGAGATATGAGACTAAGGACAGACAAACAACAATCAACTAAAGAAGACATCAACTGTATTATACACTGCTACTAAAAGTAGCGTTACGTCAAATAATACTTTTGTAACAGTCCTAACAGGTATCATTAGAAGTTAACATTACGCTTTTGAACTAAGCCAGGAGGCATCTCCAGCCAGAAAAAAAATGAATGTTATTAGCCACTGTTATGTATAGTCACGTGAATATTCTACGTCAAACAGCATACCAAGATTCAAGTCCACGTGAGCGAGTTCAGGCTAATTTGATTAACTATGGACAATCCGACGCGCTCGCCATTCATTAATGTTTACTTGTTAGCAATTTTCAACGCTTCAGTGGTTTGAGCATTAGCTTAACGATGAATCTTAGGCGTAAATACATTGTTTTTAACAGGATCATGAACAGCTTCGAGCAGGTTACTCATAATTGAATCAGTAGTTACTCTAATTGTTCATTCAAATGAGGAATCGGATGGACTAGGTCTAGTAGTCACGGCTGCGACTTAGAAGTCGCAGATTTCTAACCCTGACAGGCGCTTTACTTTATGTATATTATTTCATCACCACTGCCATAAAAACGGTTAAGGAAAACATCGTGAGGAAACCGGCATGTCCTAGGAACAAAAATTCAAAGACATGAAACATCTTCCTTCCTGCACGGGACCCGCGTCTCGGATTACGGCTCACTCACCCTCTCACCGAGGAGGCCAGTGTTCCAGCACTGGGAACATTATAAGATGATTATGCTTATGCTATGTGCTTATAGAACACCCACTTGGGTCATTGATTAGGACAATCTGAGGTCAGCAAACAATTCCAAAAACTATTATTTCACAATAGTTATCTACCTTTTGTTTAATTGTAATTTCCACTTTAAACTTTCGTTAAGAGATACGGTAAAAGAATGGTTGTGAAGATAGGAAGGACGATCGGATTGGGTCGACTTTTTTCGTGTCCAAGGGGACTAACAGCCGTACAAGTTCATACAGTAGGAGGCACGTCAGTGGTTAAATACTAGTATAAGATAGCCTCTAATTGTATTGATACTCCGTACTGCGCTAGCTCAGCTCAACATCAAAGTGTCACTGACGTTCAGCCTACTGTACACCTTTGGAAGGCTTGCCTTGCCACTAGAAGTGAGCGGATCTTTTCTAGTTTTTTTTCGTGTCCCATCGTGCCCGTGACGCTTCTGTCAGATATTCGCATGACAGTCGGCTGGCTGTAGATCCGCGCTATAAAGGTCGACGCGTACCGCACGCACCGTTAGAGGCGGGTATTTAGGTCGGCGCACGCGCCCGCTACAGTATGCCACACTGGGTGACGGGGTGAGGGATAAGCGGTAGCGATTTTGACTGACACGCCAGTAATGGTAAAGTTAACACACTTGTATTGTGAGTAGTAAGGGACTCCCTGGCAGCGTCTACGTATACCTTGGGAACCTTTAAGTCTCTGATGACAGGACTTCTAGACAAGCGTGCACCATCAGCGACCGCATCTCTTACCACCAAGTGAGATCAAAAGTGAGTGGTCAAACGTGGCACAATCAATTATGTTTAAAAAGGTTTTAAAATCGAATTTAGAGTTAATAGGTCGTGGACATAACTAAATTCGTTACGATTGTTAAATTCCAAATAGATAGTACATAAATGGCTATAAAATCTCAGCATGATAAAAATTATTGGATGTTTTAAATGACTGTTTAAAGCAGAAGCAATTTATAATTCAATTAATTGATAAAAAAATACTCGTGCAGCAGTAATTTTGCAATCTTAATTGGAAATAAACAACTAATAAGTTTTTAATACTAAGGCGCACAATTTGTCCTAATAAATTATAAATGTAATACATAAATTCTTAACTTAATAGAGTAAGGCAATTTTTCATAGAAGTCAAGGTAGATAAGCCGAGTAATAGAAAAAAATATGACCAATCACGCGCAGAAATCAATAAATTAACAGCCGCAGCCGGTAATTTTAGTTTAACATCGCCGTTTAAAAACTTATTAGCATAAATATTAACTGCAGTACATTAGGTCATTTAAATTTAAATCTTAACTTAATATTATTAAGAGAAAAGATTTAATTTTATGTGAGATTATTTATTTTGTTAAGTTTTTACGCTAAAAGGGCTGAAGGGATTTGGACTAAATTTGGCACATGGGTAGACCATGCCCTAGATTAGAACATAAGATACTTTTAAATTTTTATCCCGATATTCCCACGGAATCGAAACTTATGCGTGTGAAAACGTGGGCGCTGCTAGTGTTACATAATTATGAATAAGTTATAATAATAACTCTTTCATTGTTTTTTTATGTTCATCCTGTTGTGCCGCATCCCAGCTATAAAACTTTAGGATTAGACTTTTGAAGGATTAGTTTAATTTTTTACACAACGTTCATAAATAGAGCGAATTGGATGGTGCAATTAATTTTGATTTTAATACATATTAACTGACTGAATACTGAAATTGACGCAACTAAGGACCAAAAACGAAAAAGACGTTGCCATCAAGGCTCACAAAAAAAAATTGGCGCAAAATTTCAAAATCGGTATAACCTCGTAACTTGCCCCACACTAGCAGAAACAGTAATCTAGGATGTTATGTGTTATGTACGTGACATGTCAACGTTTGTGACGGAATGTTACCGATTTTACAACATGTCCAGCCGAGGGGTACTTAGGCTGGGCAGTGGCAGCCAGTCAATGTAACCTAGGTAACTGCTGACTCATATGGGCAAGATCTTAAGAGCAATCGCTACTGCTCAAGTGAATTTCTTCTGAGATCGTGATAAAAATATTTATGGATTTTCAAATGTTTTATCACTATCTTTGTAGCGTATGTACTTTACAATGAAATCTCAGTCTACAATGAATTGTGTGATTTTGTTTGGAATTGACATGACCAAATTTCTTCTATTTTTTTCCCTATGCCTTGCTGTGTCGCACGTCAGTCATGGTGTAATTAGTTTTACTAATTGTCGCCCAGTTATCGTTATTCGACCATAATTCATTTCAAAATGTAAATGTATTTGTCATGCATTATTATCTATCTATATAAATAAAAAGAAAAGCCCTGACTGACTGACTCATCAACGCCCAGCCCAAGCCCTTGGACCTAGAAAGTTGAAATTTTGCAGAGGTTCCCTTTATAATGTAGTCAAGGAATAAGGAAGGATTTCTTGAAATTTAACCCCTAAGGGAGAATCCCCTAAATAGGGGATGAAAGTTCCGCGCGGGCGAAGCCGCTGGCAAAAGCTAAATAATCTGTTTTATAGAAAAGTGCAATACCTACGTGGTCAAAATGTATGGAACAGCTTTTTTTATAACTGACGAAAAATGTCTACGCGGGGGTCTAGAATGATATGCTGAATTCATGGTTACAGTTTGCGCACTGGATAAAAACTTTATGCGAACTGGCACACGGATAGACCTGCACCCTAATTGCGTAACTCACGATTAATCATAATCTGTTTCGTTTTGAAACAGATGGCTAAACCATTGCTTCATATGTTCGAAAAATGTGTCTGCTCAACAACGTAAATAACGCAATGAATATTGTTGAACTGTCAAAATGAACCGATTATGATTAATCGCGTGTTACGCAATTAGGGTGCTGACCTGTGTTTGGACAGAGGATATCTTTTATCCCAGTAGTACGTCCCCGTGTGATAACTTCCGACCTCCGACCGGCAAAAGTTAGCATGTTTAACATCGTTTCCAATCTTGTCTCAGAGTAAACCTAAATATAGCTCGAGTCAGCTTTTCATTCCGCGCCTCTCAGGATGAACGTAAATAGCGACATGCACTATAAAGATCATGTTGTTTACATTGTTCGCAGTATCATCTGGCGCCGAGTATACATATAGTTGCTGTTTAAATCAGTAATTGTACCCACTGTGATTTAATTTTGTATATTCAACATTTTAAGGTATTATTGTAACACCGGTCTTTCCTAGCATGGAGGCCATTGATCAGTTATATTTTGCCTGGCTATTTTTATATAAATATTTTATCAGAACAAATGGCCGATGGGGCCGAAAGGTTTTGGAGTAGCGACCGCGTGCCGGAAAACTTAAGAGTTGGCCCCCATGAGGTGGGCCGATGACCTTGTGAAGGCCGCAGGAATCCGCTGGATGCGGGAAGCACAGAACCGGTCGAAGTGGCGGAGCTTGGGGTGCTTTGGGGGCTTATGCCCAGCATTGGACGTCTTTGACTGAAACGATGATGATGATTTGCACGCTAAAATTAAGTGTCACCTTGTATCCGTGTACTTCGATGTCAAATAATTAATTCTAAATTCTAATATCCCTTAAAATTTTGATTATTAAAAAAAAAAAAAAAATGCCGTGTCAGCCCCGTTTTCTAAAACGATACTTTAGCATTATACAAGGTGTTATGGTAAGTTATACTCTTGTTAAAGTTGGTACCACACTCCTTGTGCGGTACCTACTCGTGAGAATGATCAGCTGCTAATAAGTACATTTATATGCGTATACCTCGGCAAAATTTTAGGAACAGCTGTTTTTTGATATTCGTTCCTTAATTATGTAGTATTTTAAATTACTTGTTTAACTTAAAATGTTGTTTAATATGGTCCTTGCAATATTCAAACTCGAGTAGGTAAAAAAATTCTAGTCGTCATGCTGAGTAATAAGAACTAATAAGACAATACTATTAATAAGTAATAATAAGAATAATAAACATAAACAAGACTTCATGACCTACCACATAAACATTATCCTTTGCCCCACCTAGCCTAACTAGGTCATTTGGGGAGCCCCCCCACTGCGCCTGACACAAACCAATAGAACCGGCCACGTTTCGCTACATTACTCATAATCTACTTGTTTACTCATTACTCATTAATTAATGAAGTTTATACCCGTTTATGTAACTTGTACTTGTCAGTGTGACGGCCGTGAAAACTATACGTATGTAGGTAATTAGCACAATTGGCATTGAGTTTTACGAGGTCTATGTGTGAGAATATGAAATGAATGATGAATATGATATAGTGAAAATGTATCTATGCATGTTGTGAGGCGGCTTTTTAAATACTTTTATCAGTAAATGCACTAATAATTTATAAATCCATAGGTATTAATACTGATGTGAATGTGGGTCTGCATCTCTGTCTGTTATTTTTTTACACAATAAACCACTGAACCGAATGCAATTTGACAGATAAGTGGCATTCGGCGCTCCAATTGGCCCTTACACTAGAGCCACTGGAGAAGGACATAGAGTACTCCTGGATATTTGTAATAGAAGTACACGTAGACGAAGTCGCAGGCAGCAGTTAGTGCTTTATAAGTATGTAGTACACACGGCTCCACATCAATCTATAAATTTTCAGTATAAGCTGATCTCGCATTGTATAGTATTTCCGCACAGTGCGAGATCAGCGTAAAAGCATAGCTTGATGTGTAGCCGTGTGTACCAAAATATTATAAGTTTTAACAACAAAACAAAATGTCACTTACCGCTAAAAAATCTTCTCTAAACCTCAACGAAGTGGCTGACACATCTGCAAAGACAGAAAGAACACGTGTTTAGAAAAACATCAAAACAAAAATAGCTAGAGACACGTCACGTCAGTGAAAGCAGATTAGATCATTGCTCTTATTGCGAAAATTATAGCACTGCCATTGAAAATACAAATAGAGCGACTGGCCGATAGGGCTACCATCTGTCTGGATTTTTCCAGACTTGTCCGACTTTTTGACCGGGCACTTCGAACTAAAGAGTGGAGATTTGGAAAAACAATTGAAATGCAAAATGGTTGAGCTGGATCACATATTTATCTACTGTGGCTGGATGGTGCTGATCCACGCGTCAAGTTCGTGAACGGGAGCCGTCGGTTGAGACTGGTCATCTCCTAACCTCCATGGCTTATTTTAAATCTTATATTTAGAATTGTTTTTTTTTTACATTCTTCTCACATATAGAAGCAACAAGAACAATGTTCCCAAGTTTTTTTAATACTTAACATGATTAAAAAGAGTGTCCATGGAGTTTCTTGCCCGTTCTTCTCCATAGAGATCTACGTTTTGGAATGGGCGACTAACTCAACTGGTCGACTTTTTGACAATTCAAAAGTGCCTGTAAATGGTTTAATTGAAATAAATGCTTTGAGTTTGAGTTTGAATGATAATAATACATTTTTTTTTAAATGTTTTGTTGACATAAAGAATGTGTGACAATTTCAATTGAAGCCCTCCTGATCTAAGTGGTACCTGTGTTTATAGGAGCCAGTGTCTTCACCTGTTTGTGGAACATTAACAATTTATGCAATAAAATTTAAAATTAACATTAAATAAAATATAATTTAGTGCATGCTTGGTCTTGTTGTGTGTGTGTTGTCTGTATGCGTGAGTGTGTTGTATTTTTTGTGTGTGTGTGTCCGAGTGACAGTGATTAGTAGTTGTACTTTGTGATAAGGATTAAGTACTTAGGTACTGAAACAAAAAGATGAAAATATAAAATGTTCTGACTGCCTCGTTGGTGTAGTTATCGCAAGCGGTACTGCTGAGCATGAGGTCCTGAGTTCGACTCCTGGGTCGGGAATAGTGTTATTGGATTTTCTATATAAACTTTTTCAGTAGCAGTACGGAGCCTGGATTTGTAACCGGTGTATGGCAATTGGTTTCCCCCCTATTACAAGGTATTTAAACATAACTGGCGAAATTGGGATGTATACTTTAGTACACCTAGACTTTACCCTTCGCGGATTACAGGCGTGATGTTATGTTTTGTTTGTACTTTTTCAAATGTCAGGATTTTCGTCAGGACTTTTCTTTCGAAATGGTAACCCTACCTGCAAGGCTGTTTGAGCAATGGCTGCGGAAATATGTTGTTAATCGAACATCGTTAATAAATAATAATGAATACCTCTGGCTATGGGCAGTGGGCAGTCACGATTTATGAATCCATAATCTATGCCATAATGCTTTATTGAAGAAAATCCTATTAGAAAGCTTAGTTTCATATGGTAGGTTCAGTTTTAGGACAGTTTCTAGCTAGAATTGTATCGTTATCGGCAATTATGGGGCTCGTGGCTAAATGATAATGCACGGGTCGATTGAACGTTAAGCTACGCTTGCCGCGGTCGGTTCTTGGATGGGTCTATTACATATTGAGATGCCGTGTCGCAGAAAGCCCGTAAAGCCGTCCCGATTGTAATTGGTAGATCTTTGGCAGTCGTTACGGATAGTAAGAAACCCAAAAATCTGACAAAAAATCTTACCAAGGGGTTTTGTGTTACCCGGTAACTGGACTGTGGAGGTCAGATAGGTAGTTGCTTACATAGAGCTACTGCACCCGGTTAGACTGGAAGCCGACCCCAACATAGTTTCCGAACAGGACCCTATTACTAAGCCTCCACTGTTCGTCTGTCTGTCTGTCTGTCACCGGGCTGTATCGCATGATCCGTAATAGGTACAATTTTCACAGAATGTGTATTTCTGTTGCCGTTATAACAACAAAATATCTGGTATTACCGAGCTTTAGTCGTTTTTTTTGGGTTTGACGTTTTCTTAAAATGAAACCTAGCTAGATCGATTTATCACCCCCGAAACCCCCTGCATACTAAATTTCATGAAAATCGTTGGAGCCGTTTCCGAGATTCAGATTACATAATTATATACATATATAAGAGAATTGCTCGTTTAAAGGTATTATATTAATTTGATAATAAGAGCAAAGTTAAAAATTAAAGGATTTTCGTCATGTGCGAGTCCCACTCGCACTGGTCCGGTTTATATTCATTAGCTTTAGTACCTAAAGCAGATAAAATTAGAGCAACCCAATTTGACCTGTTTTTAAAACTAGACCCATCCCAGATTTATTGCTAGACACATCAAGATTTGTCAAAAGATGACATTAAAAGTTGTTCTCCAAGAAAATGTTAGGCCAATTACTTAACTAGGTAACAAAGACAAAAATGTAAATTGACAAACAAACAAAAAAGCCAGAATCCGGTATCAATGTCACCACCGTAGAAAAGATGACCATGGGTCATGGCAAATATGAAAATAATGAGAAAATAATGATAGCCATACATAATTATCCGACCATTACAGAAAACAGAAAGTTTAACTTGAATTTAGCGATGATGGCAGACGGAAGGAATTCCAAACGATGGTTTCAGAAACAAGCGAAGTATTTACGAAGATAATGTAGAAAGTACTTATGAGAGAAATGCAAATAAATAGATACCTAGCACATGAATCAATTGCTTGCAATGATAATACTTGAGAGGACTTGACAATTCAAGTGTTTGTTACACCTGATAATCAAGATAATGATAACATGTTGTAGGTATACGTATCAATAAATATTGAACACAAAATATCTGCACCTAAACAAATGGTATAAAACTTTAAAAAAACCGACTTCCAAAAAAACATTGCAAACTGAAAAATAACTTTAATTTCGGAAGTCGGTGATTTTGCATATGTATTTTATTTAATTTTCATGTCACTAGTCACCAAATTCCGAAATTAAAGTCATTTTTCACTTTGTAGTGTTTTTTTTTTTCGGAAAAAGTTTTAATTTTTCACTTTTTAGTTATAGTACCTACCCTACACCAATTCGAAATTTTATCATACAATGGACCCACACGGAAAGCACCAGCTTTCAAATAAAAAAATTATCATAAAAATCGGTTCACCCAGTCGAAAGTTCTGAGCCAACAAACAAAAAAAATAAAAATATAGTCGAGTGGAGAACCTCCTCCTTTTTTTGAAGTCGGTTAAAAACAAAGAACCTTTTAGCACGGTTTCTCCATTTAGTTCTTCATGGATTTTGATGTCGTTTTTACTATAATTATTTCAAACCTATTGTTCTCATAAACTTTCCAGAAATATACTCTAATATCTTTGGAAGGTTTATGTGTACAATAGGGTTGAAATTTCGTCTCACCATTAAATTGCACTCGTGTAAACCAGGGGCGGATCGCTAGTTAATTACTAATCCAGATTAAGTAAAGTCTATCTATCCCTTCAAATATTATAGGCGTGCTGTAATACCATCGTCATTAGCACCAGTAAAACATTACATTTGGACGATAATTGGCTTCCCTCCCATGTATTATTAGGCTGCAAAAGAGATTGAAATTTCAGCTCAATAGCATATACTAATGGAAAGATCTCATCAAAGAGAATTAAGACGACAACTTCTCTAAAGGACTTAAAATTACTACCAACAGTAAAGAAATAAAACTACAATCACTAATTGTACCTGTCATCAATAGAGATAATAAACAACACAATTCAGAAAACATAAAATCTGAATTCAGTGATGATTGAAGTAGCAAAGAATTTCAACCGATGAATTGGTTATTAGATACAATTGTTGGACCTGAATGTCTTATAGGGGCGTTGTTCTAGTGATTGAGCTAATGTCATTGAATTGTTCGTAATGCCGACATCACTGTGGATGGGGCTTCAATCATAATTAAAATCTGTCAGCTGTGTGTTGGGGTACACATTGGGACGGGTTCAGTAGAAATTGTGAATTCTAGAATGTAGGTAAGTATTATGAGAAGTACAGAATAATGTTTTTGCTAACGAAGATTTTGCAGCAACTACACAATGCTAACGAAAAATACCTCGACGTTGCCGAACTTTGGTCGAAGTTTATCTATATAAATAAAAAGAAAAGTCCTGACTGACTCATCAACGCCCAGCCCAAACCCTTGTACCTAGAAAGCTGAAATTTTGCACAGATGTTCCTTTTTTAATGTAGACAAGGAATAAGGAAGGATTTTTTTTAAATTCAACCCTTAAGTGAGTTAAATAGGGGATGAAAGGTCCGCGCGGGCGAAGCCGCTGGAAAAAGTTAATAAAATTACTAGCTGCTATCCGCGGCTTCTCCTACTTAGATGTCGGATATTATCCCACTTGCTAACGAGACAAAATGTTGCCTATGTTACGCCTTATAACATCATCATCTGTTTGCGCCGCCGTTGTCTAAAACTGTTGCCAGAGCTGAGTCCCCTGTGTGTCGTACTTTAAGGATGCTCAACGCCCTCCTGACCGCCTATCCTGAATGTGATCTATTTGCTGATGAATGGAGAAAAATCATGCGTGTGTGTTTGATGTTTTGCGAGAGTAAGTATGCTAGGTTGTACTCTATTATATGTTAGTATTTGTAATATGTTTGTTAACTATTCAATCTCTATGTTAATTAATGTAATTGGTGTTACCGTTTTAATTAACAATAAACAATCAGAAATTAAAATTGGTTCAGCCTTTTCAGAGATTAGCCGGAAGAAACAAGCAGATTTTTTTTTTTTAATTATGTTTTCATTCAAAGTTCCGGTATACCTATGTTTACGAAAGTATATACATATAACGTTTATTTCATATGCATTTAGTAAAAATCTGTTATTATGACATAACAAACAGACACTTGTGTAGATCGAAATGTTATCATTGATAAGTTACAGAAAAAGAAGCAAGTACATTTTGCACAGACACTATGTAGATTAAACTAGTTTTTAACTACTTTAATCTAAATCTTTCTCATCTATAACTTCACACCATCAGATGTGTAAATATGGTTGAAATGACAAAGATCCAGAGAATCATTGCTGTGACAATCAGTCCAGACCACGGAAAAACGAAGGCTTCCTTATTTACAACAGAAATGTAAAAATCAGGACATTGGACTTTACCAGACAAATTTTTACGCATGATTTTAATTGAAATCGTATTACGACACAAATAGTTAGTGCTGTTTCGTTAATATGATTGAATATACGTTCATCAAGAACGTTTCAAGAGTTGTTTGGAACGTTTCATTTGATTTAGTACCACAAAAACTAGCAAGTAAGCTTTATGACGATGAATGAAATTTATTGGCTTTGTCCATTTAACTTTGGACTTAATTAATTATGTTAGTGTTCATGCTTGTCGTTTCAAATGTGACAACATGGCAGTTGGACTCCCATTTGATGCAACCTTGAGACGCAGACCGCACCTTATAATTATGTAAATTCGCGATTTGATTTGAAGTGTGTCACTATCTTTCTACATGACTATGTTTTTCTTTTAATAGCTATATTGGCACCTAGTTTTAATTTAAATTAATTTTATTTTTTATCATTTAATGTACTTTTGTCTGTGGTGTTATATCTTTTGTGTGCACTAAATAAATGTTTTATCTATCTATCTACCTATATCAGTATTTACTTTTCGCATACTTAACTATTTAGACTAATAGAAAGGTTGTTTATGGCTTATGTTTAACTTACCACCAGATATAGTAACATATAACAGACAAAAATAGTAAATGATCCTGTTTAGGCAAAATGACTCCAAATAAACTAACCTAACCTAACAATGACAGTGGTTTATTTAGATAGAAATAGTGCATTAATTTGCTCGCTAAGATTTGGTGATCATTTACTACATTTGGTGCTCGAATACAATTTAAAGTGCAGTCGTGACTAAAATAGCTAGTACTATTGTAATTTTAGACTTTATTTTTCTGGTGTCAAGTTTATATTTTTGGTAAAAGAACTAAGGGTATCAAAGCATGTTATGGTGGTCATTATAACTATTTAACCCCGTTGTTTATGAAGGGGCTTGTGGCTAAGTAACATGGGTTGATTAATCCCATTGGTACGGCTATGCTTGCCGCGGTTGTTTCGTGGATGGGTGGCCATCTTTACATACCAAGACCTCCGTGCCTCGGACAACAAGTTGTTGTTGGTACCGACTGTCACTTGTGGATATTTGACAGTCGTTACGGGTCTTCAGAAGCCCGAAAATCTGACAACCAGTCTTACAGAAGGGTATCGTATTACCCAGGTCACTTCATGTAAAATACTGGTATTCAGCTGCATCCGGTTAGACTAGAAGCTGACCCCAAAATAGTTGGAAAACGCTCGGCAGGTGATGATGAGTAAGATTGTTTATGGGGCAGTGTTCTAAACACCATGGATTTAGTGTGGAGTCTTAAATAATCTAAATTGCTTCCATTAAGTACGCACTGTCTTCGTTGGCGTACCAAATTCTGTACTTCTGTACTAAGTCACATTTCGTTTATCCATTTTTGACATCGCACCGTAGATATCCTTCTACAACCTGTCATTTTGTCTTTCGTTTTTAACGATCTTTGTCTAGGTCCTTTTATAAGTAGACTAATTCAGAAGAATATTTCTTCCCAAACTGTCAAAATCACACTGACAACAAAATTTCTACTCGATGGGCACAAAGTATTATCGATTCGGCGATTATCTACAAAATCATGATTCGTTTAGAACGCATAACTGTGATATTTAGTAGAAGAACATAGCGTAAATTAATCACTACCATTGTTCTAAAACTAACAGAAGGCCTGTTAGTGTTACTTCCACTACTTCTCCTCCTACAACAAAAGCTTCTTCATCCTAATCATTATCAACAAACCTATAACTAAGATCCGGGAGTCGGTCAACTCACAGCTCGACGTGTTCCAAATCCGTGCTACTGCCGACTATTAAACCAATTACGCGACAATCGCAAGAAAAACGCGACAGTCGCACGATATGAGCCACTGGGTTGAAGGTGATAGTGAAAGAAAAAATGTAGTGATGGAAGGTTCGTGGAAACTGTCGTTAATGCGACGTAAGTGTTGAGACTGCGCGAGCGCATGAACTATGGCGGTCTTATTACAAAACAAGGTTTTTTCTTTACGTATGGTTTAAACCATCGAGCCTGTTTTTGAAATAAGAACCTAAATGAAATCGAAATATAGTTCTTTTTACAAAACTATTCGAATTATTCGAAAATATGTGGCATCCACTAAAGCGCACTAAACCCACGTGGTAGTTTATGGCCCTCTCCCTGTCTCAGAGAGGTCTGTGTCCCAGCAGTGGGAACGTTATAGGCTGATTAAGTTACATAACTGACAACTTAGTCCTGTGCTAAGTTGTCGGTTTTTAAGTAGGTTATGCAAAAACTGGTTGAGAGCTTTACGCCAGAACTAAACGTAGATCGCGTTTTGTAATAAGACGGTATGCGTTTATAAAGTATGTGAAAATTTTGCGTTTGGCAGCGGTACGTTTGAAACGCAAGTAGGAAGCAAAACATACGGCTGCGCTACCATGGATGTCGGAAATTATTCTACGGTAACGTGCTGCCAGGAAAACAAGTCTATGTTACTTCTTATACTATCAGCTATCCGCCAGTGAAAGTCTCGTCAAAATCGGTCTAGCCGTTTTGGAGATTGGCAGAAACAAACAGACATATAGACACCGTATATACTTTCATACGCATTTAGTAAAAAGCTGTTATTTTGACCTTTCAAACAGACACTTCAATTTTATTTATTTGTATTATCGTAATAATAATATAGATTTGTGCTTTATGGATTTTTCTATGGACCATTGGATGTGTTGGCCTATTGAGTGAGGTTTAAAACCTCTATCTCTACCTCTATTGTTATATGCCATTACAACGGCCTAATAAAAATTTTACAAGCATCTTTTAACAACAACAAAGATTTCGTTGTTGTAGTACCTCATTCATCATCATCAGTGAAAATAGTAGTATTTTCTAAAAATACTCAAGAAGTCGGTCTTCCATTTAAAAACATCTATAAAAGCCCCAAGTAGCCAAGGAGACGCGGGTATATTGAACAATTTAACAATAACTATAAAAAGTTAAGTGTTTAAGCGCACGCGCCGACTAGGTCAATCCGCGTGACGAATCCAGTGACACGAGTGGCCCACAGGCCTGGTTACCGAAATGTGGGGGTTTGGTCATGATGCCGAAGCACAGCGAGGAAGCGGAGATGAGCGGAGTTTGAGAAAGCAAAACTTGAAAAAAATGGAGTTCTCAAAAAAATTGGTTCAGTATGATCATGGTGCTTTTCACCAAAATTCCACATATTTTGATGAAGGCCCTTTTAGTACTTTAGACAATTTTTTTTAAAATAGTTTTGGGTATCCCGAAATTCAAAGACTAAAAGCATTCTTCTAGCCTACAATGCGTTGACAATGGCTGTAAATTATGGCGATTTCGAGCCATTGTGACTGTATTATAAAGTCAAATGTGCGAAATTTGCTTCTTGAGGCTTACAATCATCATTGACAAAATATGTTTTTTTTTTTTGGGTGGGATATCATCAAATAACTTCTCCCGCTCTGGGTGGAGCGGGAGGGCGTGTCAGACTTTTACTGACTAAAACCCACCCGTGTTCCCTCAGTTGCCTGTGTGCCAGGGGCCGCGGTATCTCTTTCGAACAACCCGCACTCCTGTAGTTAGAAAAAGAACCTTTGCATATTTAATTTATACAAAGTGAAACAAAATAAACGCAAGTTCTGATAGTAGTGTTCATAATTGACTACTGAATCGATTTCAACACCTTGGTGTATGGAGTCTTTACATGTTGTATACAACGAGTAACATAATTAACGCAAGAACTCATACACCCCAATTAGAGTATTGAGTTAAAAGCATAATACGATGACCAAAACTATTTTTTTTTAAAGTTAACTGATATTATTAAGAAAAACGTGTCAACCCAAGCATTACTTTATGCATTTAAAATTGAGTCTTATTTCTTCTGAAATAAGATTGAATTTTCTTTGGCTCAATCAGTGATAGGTATGGCAAACTACATAATTTAAAAAAATACTTATATTAAAAGTTACTGAAATCGATTGAGTAGTCAATTAGGAACAAACTACTTTCAGGTCTTGCGTCTATTTTGTTACACCTTGTATATGGCCAAATCTTAGACTGCATCTTCAACCAATGCTATGTGTTTTTCATAACATAATAACCGTTTTGTTAAAAAGCAAAACAGCTTATTTAAGCACCTTTCCAGGCATAACACTAAGTTTCTTCACCCGCTGTCCCGCAAACTTTGGACCACAACAAACGTACAAATCATTCAAATTCCATTAAGTATAACTGCGTATGACTGATGCAGAACTGTTATGCATTGCGGGGTTATGTCCGTCTGTCACGACAAGCAAAACTGTTCTATTGGATTATAACATAACTGTTTTGTTATTGAATGTAGTTGGAAAACTGTTCGGCCGAAGAATTCTTTGCAGATTTTTTTGCGAACCAGCAGCCTTCTCTAGTCAGTTCGTTATTATTATCAGCAATCACTTAGAACCGACTTACGAGGTCGTGCCTTCGCACCCAGACAGGCGCTTTACTTAGTGTAAATAATTTAATCACCGCTGCTCTCATAACGGTGAAGGAAAACATCGTGAGGAAATCGACATGTCCTAGAACCAAAAATTCAAAGACATGTGACATTTACTAACCCGCACTGGGCCCTCGTGGTGGATTACAGCCCACTTCCTCTCGCAGAGAGGAGGCCTGTGTCCCAGCTGTGGGGACATTATGGGCTGATTATGCTACTTTAAACCGTTTGCAAAGGATGGTTGTCATGATCTTAGTACTTCGTTACCGTCAGTTGTAGCATTTTACTTCACAGGCCTTTTTATGAATGGACTAGAGCCATCAAGACCAAAGCGAATCCACAAACAAAATCATTGATTATTATCGATGACGAAGCTTATCTGCACCATTTATATGAAATTGGACTTGGAAGTAAGCTTTTTATGAATTAATGAATAAATGAAATTCAACGACCCCAGCGTGGTTTGACCAGACTCGCTTAATCGAATGAAACCCAGGATTTGCAGTACCCCTGGGGTCTCGTGCTACATGGTGCTGCAGAGACCATTGCATATCATGGAATAGGCCAGGGGGCGCCGTGCCCTTAGGATAGGGAACCGTACCAGATATGCATCTTAGAGTAGGCATTGGACTAGTGAAAAGACGGGTGATATTTGTCTAAACATCTACAAAGACCAAAGGAAATCTCCAAGATCCCTTAATAACCTGCAGAACAAGGTCGTATTTAGTGATGAAGATACTACTTTCTTCCATTTCCCTATTCTAAAAGCAAGTACGGGTGGCCCAATCAGAGTTAAAGACAACAAATCTGAAAGGAAGAACAGTTAAAATACACTTTGCATCAATGGAAATGAAGACTCAAGTTTATAATTCCAGGTTATCTACCAGTAAATTGCGATATATGAGAGACGGAAGCTAAAAACTATGTTTGGAGACGAAGTAGGCGGAGGTAACTTGGAAAAGTTAACTTATCACAAGTTATGAACGATTACTGCCTTGTAGCAGTGGTAACTGTAATGATATCGATATATTAGGAGTTGGAAACTAAGGATGTTTAGACTGTCGGTACTATCCAATTGTATTATCTGATATTGAAGATATACAAATAAAATCGCAAATTACAGATTACAGCCCTGACATTTAGAGGTGACTAAAATGTTTCCATACATACGTAAATTTTCAAACACCCAGAAATTAAATTTAATCTCACAGGCCTGAGGCCTGTGTCCCACCAGTGGGAACATTATAGGCTGATTACGAGTATGTTTGTTGAAGTAAAAGCTGAGGTTCAAAAGTGCCTTCTATGGGCCGTGCCTATTTGAAATAAATGGTTTGACTTTTATTATTGACAATATCTACAGTCAAGATACTTGAACTTTAAACACTTCTAACACTTAGTAGCCCTTTCTGCCAGGGGTGCGGGTTGTTCGAAAGAGATACCATGGCCCCTGGCACACAGGCAACTGAGGGAACACGGGTGGGTTTTAGTCAGTAAAGGTCTGGCACGCCCTCCTGCTCCAAACAGAGCGGGAGAAGTTATTTGATGATTTCCTAAACGCAAAAAAAAAAACACTTAGTAGCCCACCATTATGACACATTAAACTAATCCTACACATCAGTCATCAGTTTTCACCATCCTTATCCGACTCAGTCACGATTCTTAATTAATAAGAAAACAGTGTTTTTTGTCGCCGTGACATCAAGTCAGTCGTGACTTGTTAGTGTGTACCGACTTGCGGAAAGTAAGGTAATGCGTTTGACATTTTCGTATCACGGATGATCACGTTTGATGTTCGCTTGAAGGTTAAGTTGAATTTCTTGGTGTGAATCAGTGTTTAAGTCAGAAAAGGTGCTTGGATGGTTTAATATTTTCATGAATAATCATGTTTATTTCCCTCCGTGCCTCGGAAAGCACGTTAACCCCGGGCCCGCTGGTCCCGGCTGTAATTTGTAGATCTCTGACCGTCGCTACGGGTGGTAAAACGCCCGAAAGTCTGACAACCAATCTTACCAAGGGGAAAGGGGGGATTGGTTAACCAGGTAACTGGGTTCTAGAGGTAGATAGGAAGTTGCTCCATATAAAATAATGGTATCCAGCTGCAAGCGGTTAGATTGGAAGCCGATCCCAACATACTTGGGAAAAGGGAAGACAAATGATGATGAATATCGATACATACGACGTCTGTAAAGTTTCGCTAGTGAATTCAATTTGACCCTATTTAAGTATCACTTTCATCAACACGTCATTAACCGCTCTGAATCAATAACTTCCTTGTATTCAAACGTAAAATAACATTCACTCAACAATATGCAAATCAAACTAACGAGGTATCAATACTAGACCGTGGGAGGATCTATCAACAAAGTATAATAGACTAAGAAATCTATGGAGAAGCGAAATTCATGTAGTTTTCTATGTGCGTGCGCTGCTGCAGAAAACTAACCTAACGCCAGAACACACAACAGATAACAAGCAATTTCCAATTAGTCAATAAAATTGAGTGTCTTGAACATATTATACGCCCCAAAACTGAAGTCTAAGAAAGGGGTGTGACATATATGGCAGCATTTGTTCAACAACGAAGCCGTCCCGAAGCTATTCCTACTCATACGGCTTTCATTCGGCTTGTGCCGAGTAACAAACTTCGTTCGAAATCTATCATTGGTTAATCATGTTCGGGTCGGCTCGGCCGCAATACGAGCTAAGCCGAGTGACATTTTCGCTGCTCCGAATCTTGCCGAACCTGACAAATACTCTAATTCATGTTGCGATTGAGTATTTTAAGACCCCTGTGAGTCTCATGTTGTCTCTATCACTTAGAGGTATACTGTTGCGACGAAAACACTTTAAAGAATGTCTTAAAATAATTGTATTTGAATACCTTGAGTATTCTAGAATGCGTCCCATTTTTAAATGTAACCAACAATATTTGCATGCTATTATTTAAGCTAAACATGTATGCTCTATAATGTACTTAAACCAACTTTATATACCATGTTTTATGCAAATAAATATTATTTCTATTTCTATTTCTATTTCCCTTTCTAAACATTCTCGTTCTATGGTCACCACCAGCAAAACTGACAAGCATGCACCGTGAGATTAGACTCTACGTGCTAAATAATGTTAATCTACTCGATGTCGGCCACGTCTTCAATCAGAGCGAGAATAATCGAGATGTGTCACAGTTTCTCTAGTAGTACCTATGGAGTGATGAAATGATTAGTGCAGTGTAGATTAATAGAAGCAAATGATATGGAAATGGGCGCGAAAATGACATGCAATTAGAGGCTCTCCTACATTCGCATGCCAATTTCAAAGCAGTCTCAGGCTACTGGATAACGGCCTGTACCTTTGTCCAGCAGTGGACTTCTTTTAAGCTGATGATTATGGATAATGTGATGTAAAAACAAGACAAAAAATGAAATTGTAAAACAAAGTACGTCAGTTTTTCGTGTTTATAACATTTAGTATTTCATACAACTGTCAAAAATTACGGTTGAAATTGAATATAAGGGCAACTGTATTTTGCCCACAGCTCCACTTGCGTGGATGTCGGTTATCGCGTAAAAAGACCTATACCCTTCTCCATAGCCCAGGCTGTGTCTCTGCCAAATTTCATGACGATCGGTTAAGCGGTTTAGGCGTGAAAGCGTAAAAGACAGGCAAGAGTTGCTTTCGCATTTTTAATATTAGTAGGGATTTATGCTGGTAGTCAGTTTGCTAAGCTGCCCGCGGCTTCGCCCCAACTCAATCCAGACTCCGGGCTGCTACTGAAAAATTTCAGCTGGAAAAACCTACTAACACTTTACCGACCTGTGAATCGAACACAGGACCTCACGTTTAGCACTAGCACTTACGACTACTAGGCCAACGAGAAAAGTATCTAGAATTTAAAAACAATTTTGTCACGAGGCAAAACTGTTCTATCTGCACAGACAAACTGTTAATGAACACTGCCTAAGCTTTAATTATTCTTACAAACAAATACCATAACCTAATAAGGCTACCTTAATATCTATGTCCAGTGACTAATATTAGCAGTCAGTTTGAAACTAATCCTGATGAGATTAGATCTAGACGTTTTGAGTTCAGTCTAGCCATAGATATTTATGGGAAACGAGTTCTACAATTGGAAGTGTTTGTAGTGCTATTTATGTCTTCAGCCAATGCTTCTGTGTTAAAATTAGGGTGTCTGCTTTACTACATATTATAAAACAAAGTCCGCCGCCGCGTCTGTCTGTCTGTTCGCGATAAACTCAAAAACTACTGAACGGATGTTCATGCGGTTTTCACCAATAGACAGAGTGAATAGAGTGATTCATGAAGAAGGTTTAGATGTAAGTACTTGTAATTTTTTAAGGTTTTGTGTAAATTGGTTAACGCGGGCGAAGCCGCTGGCCAAAGCTAGTTGTAATTAATAATTATATTACGGGTTTTTATCATCAAATTAGTTGGTTTATGGTATAATTAAGTCTTCTAAGTTCTAATAATAATACACTACTTAATCATAAACTGGTGAGAAAAAAATAAAAATAATTAGGAGAAAATTCTAGAAAATTTGATGAAAAACCCAATAGTATTTTGGCCGACCCGAGAATCGAACCCAGGACCTCAAGCTCAGCAGTAGCGCTTAGATCAACGAAGCAGTCAAGCAGAACAAGTACAGTTAACAAAAATACAATTATTTTCTATCAACTGACAAAGACATGCATTCCTGATTGCTTTCTTTTTCAATCACTCAAAAAGTCCTAACAGATATCCTAAATTCCGGTCAGATAACTTGACATTGACAGGCATGTTATCATACCACGTCGGAATGTTTGCCGACTTCTCAATAACTTCGCTGACAGGCTGTCTCAACCGAGTGGACATATTGACAGATTGCTACTCGCATTATTTATGCATGAAGATCTTGTTTTGGCACAGTGAAAGTGGGCTGGACTAATTAAAATTACATTACTGAGCGAGATTAAGAGTGAGCCAAATGTGGGTGAGGTGGTGGTCAGTTTTGTGGGGCTAAGTTCGTGACGATTACTGGAATTGACACATTAAGGTGAACCTAGTCACGGGCTCGAATTCACTAGTGGGCCTGGCTAAAAATCACGCTGTCTCACCAGGCTTCGTGTACGACAGAGATAGTATCAGTGATGAGCAGTTAGACGCTAACCTACACGCACAACGTTATTGATTGAGATGCAGGATCATTTATAGTAAAAAATTGGCGAAAAAATTAAGAAAAGTTCTTTGGAAGATCGGGTTTTATAAAAAAGCCAATGCATAAATCAATGACCAATAAAGTTTATTGAACTTTTCGATAATTGAACTTTGTCGGTACTGACTTGGTATTGGAGATTTTACACTTCTTTTATTACTTAAACACGCCCAAAGTTAAGTACAATTAGCAAGAAAAACGAATCTTTGTTGGCTCCTAACTTTTTAATGGGTTTTTATTTTAGTACTCTGTTTCCGTACAGACAATATTAATTATGAGACAAAACGATATCATATTTTACTTTGGATGTGCCATGTCAGACAGTGGAGTAAAACACTCCCGAAATTTGTATGCAAAAAATGTGGACTAGGTTCATCTTAATAAATATTGTTTGTGAGAATTCTAAAGCTGATCTATAACAGAGAGACCGAAACGCGTAGTGGGAAATTTTGCGATCCGCAAATTGGTTTTTGAAGACATTAAGTCGATGACATTAATTAGTGTGGTCTTAATAAGATTATAAGTGAGCGATACATGGCTGAAGTGGTGTTAGGGTTTGTATTGCTGAGTTCGTGGTATAGACACTTGAGTGGTCATTGTTTCTGAAAGGTAAAGCTGACCTTACTGAATGAAAGTCATGGTGTCAATTTGGATGCATCCGTACAACTTAATTTTATCTGTGGGACCGGCAAGTCTGCAAGACGGGCGGGTGAAAGACCAAGTTAGTTTGGTCCTTCATGATATACTTCAGTACCTATAGTTTTTGTCCCTTTTAGTAGAACTACTGCCTAACCCTTCGGAGAATTATTCATCAACATCATCATCATTTTAGCCGAAAGAAGTCCACTGCTGGACACAAGCCTATCCAAGCACCGCCGCTTCAACCGGTCCTGTGTTTTCCGTATCCAGCAGATTTCTGTGGCCATCAAAAGGTCATCGATTCAACTTGTGGGAGGCCTTCTAACGCTACGTCTTCAGGTACGCGGTCGTCACTCCAGAACTTTTCAGCCCCATCGGCTACCTTTTCTGCTAGCAAATCTGTTCAGGCGTCTTCAAGAAACTATCAACATTTAATATCATTAAACGACTGCAAATCAAGTTCCACATGTCGAAAGTTGTATTTACACCAATAAATTAATTAACTATGTCACCCAATCACCCAAGACGAATTAAATTAAATTAGCAATAAATTTTGCTAACCCAATCGTTCTGACATGCTATTAGGACCAATATCGTTTAATAGACTAGGTTCTGAGTATCTAGTAGTCAAAACATCGGACCACTTCGGAACGCTACGTGAGTTATCGTATTACTTCGTGACAGTTCGCACCTAAAGATGGTGAGGTGAAAGAAACCGTGATTGGCAATTACAGTTTTCAATTTGGGTAATTTATTTTTAAATTGTGTTTATTTTAGTAAATGATGGATGAAATTACATTTGTATTTCAATTAAGCGTTTGGTTAAATTTTCGCTTGTTTTTTAATTACAAAATTTGAAGAAGCATCATCATTTAATTTGAGGTCATTTACTCAATTTAAATATGTATTATCTAGACTAGGCTTAAAACTGGTATTATAAAAAGACAGCCAGAAAAAAAAACAAAAAAAAAGCCAGAAAAAAGCTTGTAAAAAAAAACAGTTCTATAAATCGTTCGTAGTTTCATCACGTAATTGGTATCATAACTTTACCTTTTAAGTAAATTAAGCCACACAGTAGCCTATACGACCTAGATTATACCTCCTACTTATTCATAAATAAAAATATCGTGTAAATATTGTCTTACTTCTTCTTCTTTTCTTGTCGATGGTACTCTCACACTTTTTTTTTAATATTGTTAGAGCCCAGATGGCTACATTTATTGCGGCATCAATGGCATTATTGAGATCATCCAAGGGGGTCCGTAACTTGGTAAGTCGACTGAACGATTGTTCGAATGGAATTTATTGCGAAACAACCTTTTATCGCCAAACGCTACTTCGACTGAACGATTCATCGAATATTTATTAATCGAACTACTGCTCTTTCGTATGAGTTTTAGTTATTATATAGTTTAATGGTGCAGGTGAACGGGCACTTAGGGCACTCCAGCAAGTGGGGCATGGTCTGATCAGAAGCACCGCACTGGCACTGGGTGTTGGATCAGTCAATAATCCCCCACTTTGACAAATTCTGTCTACAGCGGCCTACTTGGGTACGCAATCGATTGAGAGCTTTCCATATAGGCCACTGCAGATCACGCCCGGGAGGCAAATGTTCCTGGGCTTTAACGAAGTCCGGAGGTGGTGATTATCTTACTTCATCTACGTGTTAAACCAATAATCATAATCTAGCTCCGCCAATAACTGTGAGCTTCACCCTAGTTAGTAGATTTATTTAACGACTCGCGCACATACATTTACAACTTTAATTAATGACATTAGGATGTGTATAAAATGTCGCGAAATCCGTTCTTAAAAAAAACAGTTATGGGATCATTTATTTTTTATGGTCCAGTGTTGCCACTGCGGTATTTCATAGTGTTCCGTAATTTCTATGGATGTTGAGAGTTATGCTACATTCTTGCATAATTTAGGTTTTATAGTCACTGGGTGCGTTAATTTACTTACTTGTTTAAGGATGTCACTAATTAACGGTAGGTAGTTGCCTCAGGCCCGTCCACAGCCAATTTAATGTGGTTGTGGCAAGTTTTACCTAACGGAATTAAGATTTTAATCAAGTAAAGTAAGGTAGCAATATTTTGTTTTATTAGTTTTTCGGAAGATTGACTTATAAAAACTCAACTAAAATACATTTCAATTTTTTTTTAACCTCATAATGTTTGCCTTATTAAAAGACTTAAAGTCACCTAAACGGCAAGGGAGAGGGCTATACTTGGAGTTTACCTACGTGATCTAATCAGGAATGAATTGTACCGCAGGAGAACCAAGGTAACCGACATAGCCCGAAGAACTGCCAAACTTAAGTGGCAGTGGGCAGGACACATTGTTTGCAGAACAGATGGCTGATGGGACAGAAAGGTTCTGGAGTGGCGACCGCGTACCGGAAGACGTAGAGTTGGAAGGCATCCCACAAGGTGGACCGATGACCTTGTGAAAGCCGCAGGAATCCGCTGGATGCGGGAAGCAAAGAACCGGTCGAAGTGGCGGAGCCCTATATCCAGCAGTGGACGTCTGACGGTTGAAATAATTGTGATGATGAAAAAATTTTGGTCCTTCGAGCCGGATATATCTCGCCCTCATCAATGTAATATTGGTCAGTTGTCCAATCATAATGCAAAACCTCAAACCAGGCCAAACTCAAGGATACAAGCAGCAAGGTTGCCCTGAATCTACATTGATTCAAAATAACTTAATCCAATTCAGAATCCATTTAATTATTTGTACTAGTTTGAACTAAAAGGCACTGAATGTAACGCGATGTGGTCCCTTTATGTCCTCCATTGATAAACATCTCAATGTGCTGGCCGAAGCGTGACGGCGGCCATTTTGCATTCGTTTGTTAATAACTGTCAAATCAAGCCCATGCGTGTGGTTTATTTTAAATGCGTGGGCGCTATTTAAAATCGCAGATAATGTCGCTTAATTGAATGAATTGCTTTAATTGGATAAATTGGTTCCAAGATGAATTAGGTGCCGGTTTCTACTAATTCTGATTGAAAGAAATGTTTAAAAGTTTTAGGTAGGAGGATTGAAATCAACACGGCCCATGATGGGCAAAGCTTGCAATGCTCTTTCAATGTCACCCTATCGTATAAGATCACTTCTGATCCGAAGAGCAATCCCGTATTTATTAAAAACGTTCAAATTTCACCAGAATTACAATCATTGTCAAAAAATTTGGTATTTTAGAGGTATTTTCACAAATTGAGACTAAGATAGAATGGGAATGTTATTTGGTTTATTCTGGACAGCAAGGAAGACAAAACCAGGAACAATTTCCTAATAAAAAATATAAAAAAAATGTTTTTTTTTTTACTTAAATGTAAGCAATCCAATGAAAATTTCCGTCCGCAAAAACTTCCGATAAATACCTGAAAGCCATCCCATTGCGGAGGACCAAAAATAAAAACATGTTAACATGTCAATGTCCCGCATTAACGTCGCAGGCGCATGCCAAAACAACGGCCTTGATGCGGCATTGAACCTGATTACCTGCTCACACAGTTTATTCCGAGTCGTAACAATATTTCACTGGTTAAGAATTGGTGTTTGTTTGAAGATTTTGTTCATAGTAGCGATTAAGTTTGTATTGAGGACTGGGTCAGAACTGTTATTTTTAGGTCATCTGTAAGTAAAATAGGTGACCCCATATCTTTTCGTGATCGAAAATCGTGAGATACTTTTAGAAGCATTTAAAACATCGATATTTCAAAGATCTACCAATTTGCAACTGTAAAAGAATCAACCAACACTAATTTAAAACTGTGCAGCGAACTTCTCTCGTTTTTCATAAATGCCCATGTGGGCTTCACGATAACAGTGCTGGCCGTGTGGCAACGGTGGCGGTCGTAGGTTCAAACCTAGACAGGCGCGCTTTACTATGTGAAAATTATTTCTTCACCACTGCTCTCAAACGGTGAAGGAACACGGCATGTCCTAGAACTAAGAATGCGAAAACATATGACATTCACTATCCCGCACTGGGCCCGTGTGGTGGATTATGGCCCACTCCGAGAGTCTCTCACCGAGCGTACGCCTGTGTTCTAGCAGTGGGACCATTATAGGCTGATTATAAAGATGTGGGCTGCATGTGAACATGCATGAACCAAAAGAAAGCTTTGAAAAGTTTACATGATAATAACATTGATATCTATTCCAGCTGGGTAGGGAATTGGCCCCAGCCTTTGAATCATGCAAGCGTATTTCGAAATACTGTTACACTTAGAAATTCCAGCCTCCCACATAACAAGTTTTATATTTCAATGAAAAGTATAAAGTTGCCTTACCTAACCGTGCAGACATTACTTGTACGAGTATGTATGGAGTGGAATTGTGTAAACGTATCGAATTGTGAGCCGGTATCACTTGATACTGGTATGACCGGTGCGATTTAGGTAGGTTAACAGGAATATTAGTAATGCTTATTAGTAATTCTTTGAAAAACTTGTGTTGTAACTGTGGTTTACGTACGTTGGGGTGTAGGCTAGAAAGAGTTGTATCTATAGTACCAATTTCTATACGCATACTTCGTTAGTTATGTTTAAAAAGTTAAATAAAAGTTAGTAGGGGTAGAGCCTTTTGTCAACAACCTGGCAGAAATCTGGATTCAGGCCTACTTCGAAATTCCTAAAGGTACAACCGAATAACGTTTTGCCCGACCCGGTAATCAAACCCTAAACCTCATGCTCATCAGTAATGATTGCGACCACAATACCAACGAGGCAGTCAGCCAGTTCTTTTTTAATCCTACGTAAAATTTGCTTTTAAAGAGCAAATTGGCTGTTTTGTTCGTATAATACCGATTAATTAAAATTATAATTAAAACAATATTTAAAGACATTTTCGCACTTTCTCCGCATAAAAAGGATTTTTGTGTAACTTCTTATCTTACCGGAAACATCTATGACAATCTATGTGCCATAAAATTAGTTGGTATCTTGGTAGCTTCCTGTATGTCATCCTTAATGTCCTATGCTAATGTTAACTGCGAATTAATTGCTTCAACTTGTTTGAATTCTGTATTTATTACCAAACGTGTCTCTGATTCATTAATAGGTATATTACCTACTTACAGCAAATGTGTGACTTGTTTTACAACCTGTGATCCGAACATTGAAACAGACGGGTCCTTAGATCCTTTGATACCATTAACAAAATCAGCCTATAATGTTACACAGGCCTCCTCTGTGTGAGAGGGAGTGGGGCCGTAATCCAGCACTCGGGTCCATTGTAAGCCACATGAGATGTCACATGTCTTTGAATCTTAGGTTCTAGGACATGCCGGTTTCCTCACGATATTTTCCTTCACCTACCACAAAGTAAAGCACCTGTCTGGATCAGATTCTGGGTAAGCGCAAAATGTCTTCTTCTACTTCTAAACTTGTCTATTAGTCGTCACTCGTCACAATTTTTCACACAGTCCATCCATCATGCTCTCAGACCTCCCCTTCTCATACCCATCCACATTCATACTTAAAACTTACACCTCATTCCTCCGCATCACATGCCCATACCATAATAACCGACTTCCACACCACTTTTCAGTCACCTTCGATTCTTTATCTTTTCAGAGTCTTCGCTCTAACGTCACTAATCTCCCCTTCCTATCCATTCACCTGTATACAAATATTACAAAAATCTAGTCCGGAAAAAAGGTTTCACGGATTAACAGGTCACTGTACTATGGACCGGCTATCCGGCGACAATTGACATGTCGTGTCCAATCGGCAATGTCCATTGTTTCAAATTGTGCCGAACAGTTACGAAACCATTTAATTCAATAAAGGAATTCGATCTGCTGCAAAATGAGGTGTAATATGCTGTGGAAATATTAATGTCGCTTCTAAGAATGGTCCTTTGTTGGTTACATAATGTTTTTGGCTCGAATATGAATTTGCATTTACCTCAAACGGTCTTCTATGCAACGGAATGTGTTACTAAACTTGCTTGTTTGTTTGTAATGCTGTTTAGAATCTGGTCCTTTGTACATTGCACATATTTGTGTAAAAGGACCACGTACGAGTTGTGGCGTCATCTGAGTCATCTGGATAGCGACCAGTTGAGTCAGAATTCGAATTACTTGTAAGATTAGCTACCTACTAGTATTTCATCACAATGTTCGGCAGGTGTATTGGTAGTGGTACTAGATAGCAACTATCGTTCTTAGCATAATTCATTTGTTTTGTCCGACTGCCCGAGAACGATGTCAAAGGATAATCCGTTCGTAGAAAATAGTGATTGGTCTCCCTAAACACTTAAAGACAAACCTTGAAGTGACAGCAAACACTTACCAACGACCTTTAAGAATACTCGCAATAGGACTTCAGGGAACTATTCGCATATCTAACCGAATTTGTATTCAATAAGTAACACTATGAATCAGCGTTCCACAAATACCGAAAGCAGTTTCGATCATATTTCCCAACCATTGCGCCATTTCTTCGCGACTATTGACACATCTCGCTAAAAACCAGCAATGGAACATTCCAGGGCATTCGAATGCGCAGTATATTGCAGGAATGACTGCAGTTAGTTTCTGAGGTACAATGTGGAACGGGTTTTATTTGAAAATCTGCCAATAGTCGTGCGTGTGACCGAAAAACGACGGTTGAAGGTTGTGAGAACTATTAAGTAATCACTCGATATATTTGTGTGAAACCGCCGTTTTTACCAGATGACCTTGCTCGGGATTTGCAACACATTCGCCAGATTGATGAATGAAAGCGTTTACGTGTGCGTTCCAAATAAAACGTGTGAGTTCATCGAGGTTTTTTGTTCAATTTATTTATTGGCAACTGTGGGATTTACGTGGGTTTCCGTTTTCTTTCATAAAGTCAAAAAGCTTTTGTGAAACGATGCGCCAAAATTTGAGGCAAAAATTAAGAAATCTTGCCTTGTTTGACGCACCTAATTATATTTCATTGAAATAGTAGAAATAAATAATTCAGATATTCATTTACGAAGATAAATGAAGTGATAATGACAGCACTCATAAAACTAAACGTATTTATGTCACTAGCACTAGAGCCGACAAAAGGAATGGAAATTAATGCATATAAAGGCTTAAGAATATGAATGTGCGAAAGATCATACACTTGAAGATTATATCTCTAGTACAATTTATCTAAAGATGAACGAACTAACTTTCGCTTTTAACGAATAAAAACTCCTTTATACGACTCTTAAGAGATTTTATCAAGTAAATAAGAATGCAATAAATACAGGTCTAATAAACTCGATAGAAAATGGTGAAAGAGAAGAAAAAGGTGACACTAAAAATAAAATCAATGAAGTATTCAATGCTAATGTTATATTAATAGAAGCAGCACGTGTACGCTTGAGTAGACTAATTAACGCAGGCGAAGCAGGAATATGTATAATACCACAATGTATATTAACACTGTTGAATGTGAAACAGTGGATAGGAAAATGTAGATCTACATGCCTGTGATTATGTTGATGATCTTTATCGGATTTAGCATTGCGATATGTGCGAAAGTGGTACTAGAAAATATTTTGACTGATATACATAGTTTTTGTGACTGAATTGCATTTTATGTTTTTGCTCTACACTTCTATGTTGATCTGGGGATGCATGAAACTACAGAATATTAGCTGTGTATCACTGAAGACTGGGGCCTGCACAGGAATTCCTGTGCAGAACCAAATCTGACAATCACATAGGTATACATAACATATTAGAAGGTGACTTAAAAATAAAATTGGTTTATAAACTTCACGAAATAGACGTTAATCTTGCCATATTCAGATATTCTTAAGGTCTAACGTGATAAAAATAAAGATTTGAACGTTTCGACAATGTTCGCAGTTAATTTCGTAATAATGTACTTCTACAAATAGCACAAGACAGCCTTGCTATTATCTAGATAACTGGTAATATTCTGGTCCATCCGACATCTTTATTTTACAGGGTTGTAAACACATTGAATACTTATTAAGTGCAAAACCTGCACCTGCTATGTCTACTGATACATTTTTTCATGAAGTAAACACAATCAGAACTTTCATATTGGACATAACGCAGGAGCACCCATATTATTAAAGATAACAGTAGCATTTGTGAAAAGAATAGTTAGAAGAGAGAGCTAGGAACATCAAACGTATGACAGAAGAACAAAAACAAATACGGGACAAGACAAACGATTTGCATAGTCACTATAGTCACCTCTAGAGGAAAACAATAGTTTACTGTTCCAAGAAGAAAAGTTGGTGCTAAAACTCCGCCAATTGAATTCCCAGCCATTTCGCAAGTTCACAACACAAAATAAAACCCACAGACAGCCCGTTCAATATTCATCATCTGTGGCAAACACAAAAGGTATATAATAAGACGCATTCAGCACCACATTACCAATGCAGCACGCAGATCCATCATTATGCATTCCTCACGTTGCATGCTTTGAAAATGTCCTTGCGTACACCAACCTGAAATTACCGTACCGAAGGACCTACGTCAGAAAGCATAAGGACCAAATTCAAGATGACTCTGGTCCTTCTAACCTTGCAGATTCTTTCGAGTCTCATGGTTCTGCACGACAAGGTAGAAATAATAACGGGGTAATTTTATCACATAATGTTTAGCACTTGTACTCATATAGTTGACAATTCTGAGCGATTTAACTCTGATTGTCGTTGGTAAATGTTCTAAGCTTTCTTGTCTTGATTGTGATGCCGTTAGGACTTGGTAGGTTGTTTTGATCCACAAGATAATATTAAAGACGCGAATCTTAGCTGTGATTTACTGCTTGACTTTGTCACGGAGAAAAGTAACTACTGGTGGCCTCTCGAGACTTGCGGTTGTGATAAAATTTACTCGGTCGCAATCTAGATTCTGGACACGAGCTGCCATTTTACGACTTTTACAGAGAACCTTGAACCTAGTTTAAAACCTATGAAATACTTTATTAGTGTGTTCATAGCTGTTTTTACCATCAACTTGTAAGTACTTGCAATAACCATAATCCGAGTGACGAACCCGTCTGCCTGTCTGCGCAATTGTCATTTTAATTAGAAACCCAGACACCTATACTCTCCGGAAGGGTGCTTCCATTACCCATTCCAGTGTAATATCAACCTTGAATCTTAAAGCTTAAGTTCACAATCCACTGCCTAAACGCGACAGTATAGTTTGTGGTAAAATTGTGTCGTGTGTTTCAAAGGTTAGGGTTGGAAATGGTTTGTTTTATCTAAATGAGAGGTGCTACGTGCCTAACAGCTGTTTTGTGTGACTAGACCCTTTGTTTTACAATTTTCGACGACGCCAGGGACTGACAAAGGACCTTTTGTGGGCTTTGTGAACAATGAGATGGGTTGGAGCCTGAAGTACTCTAAACAAGGGAAAAAAAGCAATTGCGGTGTTAGTGTCTCGTGTAATGATAGTAGGGATAAAGGAGGTAAGGTAAAGAGAGATAGGCACTATAGAGGAAACTTACATCTGACCAATTTGAAAACAAAATCCCGTGCACACAATGACCACATCTGTTAGCAAGCGTTATTATAGCGGCTGAGCGCTGCAAGCAATAATAGTCCATACGGTGTATAGATGTTAGTTTCTTCGATAGTACGTAAGGGTGAGGTTGGAAATAAGAGTACCATGGATCTTACTTTCGGAATTTATTCTTGAAAATTTGTTTCGTCCGTCGTAAAGATGAATGTGGGAACTAACGCCATGTTAATATCTAAAATGATTGTGATTGTGGCTATTTTGAAGACATGTTTTCTAACTAACTGAAAAAATATTTCTAACGCAAAATCAGTCTTTATTGTTTCCACTGTTGGGTCACAGGCCTTCGCTCGGTGAAAGAGAGTGTACAGGTTGGTGAATGACACATGTCTTCAAATCCTCACGATATTTTCCTTCACCGTTTTGAGAGCAGTGGTGATGAAATCAAACATACAAATTACGAAGTGCCTTCCTGGGTTCGACCTCATGACCAACAATAAGCTATAACTCGGTAATTCGGGGCCGATACCAATGAACTACCAGTGCTCTCATTTCGGATACTCTCTATAGTATATTTTCTATTTTATTAAAAACAAACCGACATGAAACACTAACAGGAGGAAAAATTCAAAGACAGTAACAGCTAGTTCTCTATTTGTATCGTCTTAAGCTCATAAATTAGTTAAGTAGTTAATTTCCCTTTCAAAGAACTAAAAGACACAAGAAAGACACTTACGCAACATAGCATGCAACAAGCTATCAAGGGGTTAATCTCGAATCGTTAATGTGAGAACGTAAAGACAATACGAGTAAAATCAGGAAGGCATGGCTCATCGGTCTAATGACCAGTGTTTCTGCCCTACCAGCTTACCAAGACCTTTTAGACACCTCAAGAATACACTTATAACATCTTAGAGAAGAAGGACAAGAGAAGGAAGGGGTGGGTCTTGGAATTTTGGTCCTTGGTTCCACGCGAGTCGGCCATTTCTCGTGCGTGATTACTTTTTAACCTGTGGGAACACTATAAATAGGATATGGTGTAATTTGTGATGGAACATACGTATGGGTATTTTTAGCCATAGTTTTATGGAAGAGTTTGATGTGGTTTTAGAATATTGGGTGTTTGATATCGGTCTTTATTTTTTTGTGGTTCACCTCCTACCTGGATCTCTTTACTCCCTCCAATAGAATTTCTTAGAAAACTTATCACTACAGAACAAAAATCACAATAGTGTAAGAGTTGCGCTTATTTTTCGATTCGCAGGAATGTGCTCCAATTTTATAAAACAAATTAATAACATTAGATCGATTTTCTCCTATTACCTAGTAAGAAAAATACAATTTTCTTACAGTCTACATTGCATGAACTTCAAAATGTGCAAATTGTCTAATACGGATTTCTGAAGTTGTCCATTCGCCTACAAATAAATTAATTTCAACTAAAAGGCAAAAAGTTTATACCATTGACAGCACATTTAACAAAATACCTTAAAAAAGAATATACCCGCGAATCGATATCAGCTGTTCAATACTCAAGGAAATAAAAATCAACTAATATGAAATACTCTATGAGAACTGTTACCGATAGAATCTCAAATGCTTGTCAACAAATAACTCCATGTACTAAGATACTATTGTAATAAATAATTGAATAGGCACGAATTGATATCATTACTAACAATCGAATTCCGTTCTTGAATGGTACTTATGACCGTCGGTACTCATTGTGATAAAAACTGTTTATTTGTAGCTGTTTATCAGTTTTTCTAAAATCTTGTTGATTTAGGGCTTGTTGTTTGACTTGTTGATTTATCTTCATTTATCATCAATAACTTAAGAGAAAGCAAAAGAAAATAATATGTACTTGCAAAAACAATTTATGGTAATACTTGCAAAAACAATTTATGGAAGCAAATATTTGATTCAAACGTCAATAACGGAATTCTCAGCTAACAGCCATTTCATAGAATCTTAACCAAATCAGAAGCACGGTCATTTTTCAAGATAGAAAAAGAAAAACGAACGAAGACAAATCTGGTCTTTCCGGGAAAAAGGACCAACATTACCATACAACCTTAATTTTATTTGAGGAGAAGCGTAGTTGAATGATCCTTGGTATTCTCACAGAGGAACCTTAAGAGGGAATTGAGGTTCTGCTGTGAGTTAAACTTCTAGGTCAGTGTCAGGTTGTATTTCGAATAAAATATGATTCGCGCCTATAACAAGTATATATTTATAATCGTAAAAATCATCAATACAACTGTCACAGTTCATATAACTCTACTGAAAGACTATTTCATGAAATATCAAATAGGAAAACACGTACGGTAAGGAAAATTGAATTTCGCCTTCCCTGGCACCCCTTAACCAGAAACCGAATCATGCTGCCATTTCGAAACCCCATAACCACGACAGACATTACCAAAATACTGTACCACCACCACTCACACGAAAACCTATTGCTGAGACCAATCAAATCACACATTAAAGGCAATTACAAATAATTACGTACATTACGAGTGTGGCAAAGCAATCGTAGGGCGCGACAGGTTGGATAACTTACTGATGACGTAACCAACTTACCTAATAACTTAAATATACTTAGGACTTGTTCCACTGGTTCAGATTAAGGCGTTGACTTAACTCCTAATGTAATGTTATACGCCTGATAAAATCTTTATAGCAATTTGAAATGAAATCCGTATCTAGGATTTTGAGACCGGCAATTAGATAATTGTTTTAACTGTATAATATGTGTTAGTGTTTATGAGATAAGTATATTAATTAAATCTACTACTGTCCTTGATTGTAGATATCAGTATACTAATCATTAATTCAAGACATATTAAAGCTAATTTGGCACTTTCTATATGTCAATTATTATAAGATAGCGACTGTAAATGATATATCTGACCATGATTATGTCTGGACTTTAAAAGAGACTGTGACTTCTGAGTTTGTTTCGGCCTTTCTTGACAGAGTAGTCAAATAGGAAACGCCGACCTCATCTAGTTTGTAAAATTTGATTGACGTGTAAAAGTAAGTATAGTTTTTTTTTATTTCAAACTTAAAAATATTTGAAAAAAGAAAACAAAAATAAAAGAAAAAAAATAATATGTACAGGCATATAAAAAAAAAATCATAAGGCATCAAAAAATAAGTCCGCATCGTTGTCAACGGGAAGAGTGCCCAAAAGGCTGGCAGCATTGCCACGTTGTATGGCAATGCTGATTCTTTGGCAGAAATATAGGCCAGCCCTTTGGTCACGTGAAGAGTCAACGTCAAAAGTGTTTGTACAAAACTACTTACTTACAGAAATAAAATCATTTGTCAAATAATCTCAGGGCTGTGTAGAGTTTTCATTAGAAAGAAGGATCAAGAAACGCCATAACTTCTTTCCCAGGAATATATGGACCCATAATTTAGTAACGGTGCCTAAAAACAAGCCTTCAACACAGGACGAAGGACTCAACAACTCAACTCATTGCAGAATCACCCAGTTTGAATCCGAAACAATGCAACCCTCCAAAGCCTTCAGTTATTCAGGTTTGCAAGTAAGATGCCTATCTCGCCACGTGCTTGTTCTAGAACCAGTAAACACCACAGATCTCCACCTCTGAACCTTTCCTAACGATCTTGAACTTCCCTAACCGACTTTTGGCGATAATCCGCTGTGACGAAAATAAACCGGAAACTTGAATTACAACAAGTTTACATCGTGTACTCAAAGCTTTACACTTGGAGTACCACGGCGGCCTTGCGGTGTACCTCTCACTGCAATACCATTTAAATGGCTACGGTATGTGATAAATAGTTGGTATTGGTACTGTTTCTACCTGTTATGTATGTGTATATAAATGTTGTATTTGTGAGATTGCAGGTTTTGTAAATGTTACTGGTTTTGTACTCATTGGACAACGCCTTCTAAATTATAAGGAACTCCGTGATGAAATACACCGGTCTACACATGAAAAAAAATTCTAGCATATATTTATGGGGATGGAAAGGTTAAAAAGGAAGGATCTGCCGACCAGACGGGTGTTGTGTTTAGTTGGAGACTGCCCGACGATTGGTATCGAGTTCTACACCTCTAATATGTTAATCGTGCCGATAACTCTACATGTGCGACGTAGGATCTGCATGACGTCATTTGCAACATGCAGTTCGTATGTGGAGATATAGATGCCACCACATTTTCCTTGGAAATTTATTTTCACGTGTCCAGGCTGAAGAATGTTAGCATATATATATACAAATGAGCAGTAAAGTCCAGGGCCCTGCATTCAGTGTCTACAGGTCAGCGCTCCTCAGTCTTTCTTTGACCTTGTGCACCTATTTGCAGTACTTGTATCAAATGTAACCCAGCTATCGTTTGCTTTCCATATAGTAAAGCAGTTCATTTGAACCCCTGTAATCAGTAGGTAGTTCTTATCTCTATGTAACACTGGGCTCTGATCACACCTATTTAGCCAATGTTTATCTGGAGACATATTTACGAGCACCATTACTTTACAAATGACAGTGCAACATGTGTGCACTTTCTACGGCCAAAGATAGATAATACCTAGTATCTGGGAGAAAGTACTTATTAGAATAGAACACAATGCGACAGGGCAGAGACTAGGATTGAATACCCAGCAGCATTGTAGACTATTGATACTGTGATTTTTAAAACGATTACAAAACAGAACTATGTCAGTTACTTACAGAACCAGATGAAGTACACAGTCAGCTACGATGAGTAATTTTTTTTTTTTTACCACGACTGTTCTCGAAGCGAAGACGTCACGAATGTAACTAATAAAGGTGGCTGGGACCGACTGGATACGGAAGGCGAGTTGCCAGGAATTATGGCGCAAAGAGGAAGAGGCCCAAAACCGCAATAGGCTTAGTTGTTTGATTGGAAATAGGAACGGCACTTACAGAAATTGCAAGTCATTCCATGTAAAATACTGATATTCTGCTGCATCCGGTTAGACTGGAAGGCGACCCCAAGGACCCAAACATAGTTGGAAAAAGGCTATGCAGATGATGATGACCAGAGATCGGATATTCGGATGCATATTCACCTAAAGTTGAGATGTTGGCTAGTGTGGAACGGGTTTTTGTATCAAAAAAAAATAATTTAAGGTAAAAACAAAATTGTTCTAACTAACACACACACACCACCCCCTCTCTTACAGACTTACACATATTTGTATAGGGGTACATTTTAAATAAATATGCATCTAAATAGTTATGCAATCCTAATAATTTAGAAGTCGCGTTATGCATTCCCGGTGTTGCTGGCACGCCGCGATTTTTTACAAAAATATTAAGAAGCCGTTTCCATACTTTCATAACTAAATATTAACTTTAGGTAAATATACATCCGATTATCCGATCTCTAATGATGACTTACAGAAATCGCAGGAAAAATTATCCAAGCCCCAAAAACATTTGGCTCTAATGTGAAGTAACTTGTTCCGCGACTCTAAGGACCAAAAACGATACAGCCATTCCTGTTAATGTTGGTCGTCCAAATTTTATATCGCAAATTATCGATTTCAGAACCTCAAGAACGGTATCAGTCCAAAACGGTGATTATTACTGCAATGCGGTTGTCGTTTATAAGTATAATATAGTTGTAGTTACTCTGATTGCAGGCATAAAATTATTTCTGCTTGTAACCATTAACATTCTAGTTCAACACTGATTGTGGTATGAGGGAGGTACCTACCGTCAGTTAATTGACCATCTTTGATGCTCTGATTCTGAATTGTAAATGAGCTTTTAGGCTTAGATCATGACGCATCTTGAAGACTTCACGGCTCATTTATTTTATTATCGTCAGAGTCAAAGGACCCATCTCTAAAAAAAATCATATTACAATGTTGTGATTGAAGTACTACTTTATACCTACGTTTTTGTGTAATATTTTAGAATAAAATTGTTACTATCAACAGATGGTCCTGGCTGTCTCATGTGGATCTTTGAAAGTTGTTGCAGGTTGTCAGAAGCCCGAAAGTCTGACCACCAGTCTTACCAAGGGGTATCGTATTATCTAGTAACGAGGGTGTTCATGAATATTCAAGCCACCAGTTGGCGCCACTTTGACAAGAGGTCTTCCAGTTCGACAATGAACTTAAAATATTTGATGTCATTCGTTTCATTTTTTCGTTCACCATTCAGTCCGTAGGCACTTTGACACTTTTGGCAGGTGCCCGGACCTGACGTCTCAGTGCTGCCACCTAGTGAACGTCATTTCAGAACTTCCTCCTATTCAGTTGCATCTAGTTAGACTGGAAGCCGACCCCAACGTAGTTGACAAAGGCTAGACAAATGATGATGATTTTCAACTATAGTTTCGAGAAGCTTGTTTACATACATACATCACAGAGTAACTCACAACAAACTAGTAATCGGAATTTTAAAACCCAACACTAAAATAAAAGCCCGTCACACGATCCAAAGCAAACAAACTAAATAATAAAATCTAAACTTGCAGACGCAGGATGTTCACAGTAACGTGTGTTTATGCGCGTGCGCAGCGCGATCTAAATCTGGCAACACCTGGTTTGGATGTAAACACAGCGGCGAATGGACGAAATATTTTGGTAAATGATGGATTTTTGGACGGTAATAATAAGCTTTGTTTCCGGTGTGTTCCGGTAATGGCTTGAAAGTTTTTGATAAAAAAATGCCTCGTGGTTGAGTTGTAGAAGCTCTAATTAGAAGCTTCAAAATTACGTTCGTAATTCCACCTGCACTTTGAGGGACCTATCCGAAGCCACTGCTATCGCTGTAGATGTAGCCGTGTCAAATCAAAACTCATTTCACTTAAATATTGGAATCATTGACACGACGAAGATGAAAAAGACGTCTATACAGGCGACTCGTCTTAACTTTATGAGGGAAAAAAGTAAGTTCCCAAACTGAAACCCGACTAAACGAAAAACTACGACAAAAAATCACGATCAGTCTGAAACAAGAAAGTTATGATAAGCAGTTTAAAAGTTATGAGGGAACAGATGAACACACGTACATACCGGTCAAAATCATAACCCCTACTTCGCCGTAGTAGGGTATAAAGTGTGTCCGAACGATGTCATTTTCGCAGTGTTTCATAATTTATTTGCCTTTACTGATAAATGAATAACTTAAAATGCGGCAATAAAATTAATATCTTCACCATTTCCACTAACAAGGACATTATTTCCATCATAATTAATACAAATACGACATCCACATCCTGAATGAATCAGACTTTAACTTTCAACTTAACATACTCATACGGCATCCAGGACCCCTTCGCAAATATTCATTACATCCGGGACCAGGATATCATGTTTGCTCAGAACCAGTTTTACATATTGAACATAAATATCGGCTCCATACATTGGTGCGAAGTTTTTGCATCGTCATCCGGGTTTTCATGGTTATTCATATGGGTGAAATATACCGTTGATGTTGAGGATGATTAAAGGATTATGTGGAGACTAGAGGAATGGCTACAGGTTTTGCGTTTATGCTGTGTCAACAAACACTCATACATCTGTTGAACTCGATCGCTTTTGCTCTTTTATTTCAGAGTCAACCATTGTGCTTTTGTCCCTTTATGAAGTTATTTGCAACTGTAGCTCCAACACGAATGGGTGACGAAAATATAACGTAAATTCGAACGGTTTTTGTTTAAGCTTTTGCGACTGGAACGATAAGTATCCCTCATAGATAAGGAAAAAGTTTTATAACTAAGTAATGTTACGCGCGAAACGAGTATATTCAATTTTAAAATCGGTCGAATTAACATTACGTTTACTCCGGGCGGTTGTGAACCATACTAGGCCCACAGATTTGGCAGAATTTGAAGCACTACGAAGACAAAGCAATCAAAACCCCAAAGAGATGATGTCTCTAAGGAACAGATCACCACACTAACGACTATTGACACACAGAAATTAGACCTCGGCCCACAGACGACGGTACCAGAGTCCTAGGTTTGCGAGGAACAAACAACTGGACAAACAAAGCGCCCACCCCTTCCGGCTTTACGTATGCGCGAGCGCAGGCCGCGCATTATGGCCTGATTGTCGGCTGATAAAATGCTTGGGAGTGACATGTGGCGTTTACAATTATTTAGGGTAATTAATGGTTTTCAAGAGCTGTTGTCTGGTGGTTTTTATGTTCAATTCTATTATTTAGTGTGTACTTAATTTCGGTGATAGGATTGAAAATTCTACTAATCTTAGTAATATTTTGAATGAGAAAGTTTTTGAGGATGGATGGATGTTTGCTACTCAATCACGAAACGACAGCTGAAAGGTTTTGGATTAAATTTGGCACACAGATAGTTTATAACCTGGATTAACACAAATGATACTTTTTATCCTGATAGCACGTTACCGTGGGATATCTTTCGACCTCAACGCGGGCGAAGCCACTGGTAAAAGCTAGGTAGCACTATAAAATGGTTGTGTTGAAAATAATTGACAGAGACGTTTTATTAATTATGGTCAGATGACGTTTGTCAATTTGGTGGCCGGTTCATGATAAACTGCGTAAAAGACGTCGTGTCAAGTTACGTAAATTCAAAATTAAAATACAACCTTACTCAAAATTAAATTGGTTGTGACGGAAGCAATTATTACTTCACTAAATCCTGCTTCTCGCAGTGGCTGAGTCATAAGATTTTTCCTGAGACTTAGTCCGCACTTTTGCATGCGTAGGCGGCGCTTAAGACCACAAAGGACCGTTACAAAAGTCTCATAAACAAGTTGTGACAGATCGATTTCAGTAACTTTGAAAATGGGTATTTTTTCAAATATTATGCATTTTGCCATACCAACGAAAATTCAATCTTATTTCAAGGCAATAAGACTCAATTGTAAATACATAAAGTAACTCTAGGGTCCACACGTTTTTCTTAATATATAACAGTAAGCTTTTTAAAAAAACTCTTTGTCGTTGTATTATGGTTTTAATTCCAAACTCTAATTGGCGTGTATGAGGTCTTGCGTTAATTACGTTGCAGGTTGTACCTATAAACAATTTCAACAATTTGTCCAGTCATATAATATTTTTATAGACCCTTAAGAAAGCCACGGTTTATCTTACCATTTTATTGGATTACACTAAAGCCTGGAACGCCATATATTAACAAACAAACAAATGATACTCTCAAATCTTGTGACAAATTAACGGCATTAATACTAAAGTGAAACATAAAATTTATATTTATTAGTCCTTTGGCGCTCAATTTTTATAGGCTGTGGGGTCATTAGCCTGTACAGGACCACCATTTTGAATTGATGCAAAAGAAAGCCAGTTATCTGCCCAGTTTTCATACAGGCGGGGCTAATTTTAAAAGAGATACACCGTAGTTTTTCTTAAATATATTTTATTTTGCAAATATGAGAACGGTACCTGGTGATATAGGCCTAATTAGTTCAGCCATATTTTACCCGTAATTAATATATTTTTCTGTAAGTAGCTTTCTACATACACTTTTAGACGTCAATCAAATTTAAAAAAAACTAGATGAGATGATCTGACTACTCTGAGAAGAAAGGTCGAAACAAACTCAGAGGTCAGTCTCTTTTTAAAGTCCAGACATAATCTTGGTCAGATCATGTGAAGACCATGTAGATTGCAGTAGGCATGCAGAAGTTATAAAATTATAAACTACATAACATAACATCACGCGTTATTTCTTCGGAGGGATGGGCAGGAGTACCTATAGTACGCCAATCTTTCGCCGGTTGTGTTACTAATACACTAAACTTTAACAAACAGAACAAAAAACAATACAATTAAAATTCTTTTTTTAAACATTATAGGCAGTGTAAGTGTTCAGAGAGGCTTGTGGGTAAGTAATATTAGCTGCATGGTCGATCGATCAGGTTTAGCTACGCTTGCCGCGGTTGGTCCGTGGATGGGCGACCATCTTAACATACCAAGACCCCTCGTGCCTCGGAAAGCACGTTATGCCGTTGTCATTTGTGGATCTTTGACAGTCATTACGGGTCGTCAGAAAGCCCGAAAGTCTGACAACCAGTCCTACCAAGGAGTATCGTATTACCCAGTAACTGGGTTGTGGAGGTCAGATAGGCAGTTGTTCCATGTAATATACTGGTATTCAGCTGCATCCGGTCAGACTGGAAGCCGACCCTAACATAGTTGGGAAAAAGCTATACAGATTATGAATTTATGATAGACAGTATAAGTATCAATATTTTTTTCAGTCAAATATTCTGTCACGCTATAGTATGCTTTGACTGTCAAAAAGCTTCAAAGCCTTTTTCCTAAATTCCAAAATGATTATGGAAATAATAAACATAAATTTCAGGCGATAAAATTCCGGTAGCCATAAACTATAGGGTACAGACACAACTTTTATGGGAGCACCTTTAATATTAATCCGGACATGAGCCGATCGTAAAAGTTGTACTAATAAAGAATTATATTAATTTCTAACAATCAATGTACCAATAATTCTGTTAAAGATTACTTTTACGGGCTTTTAAGCAGTAGATATTTCTTTATTATAACAGGTTGCCTGTTTATTGCTAAACTTTATTTTACTTAGATTTTTTTTTAAGTTAAATGGTTTTAACTAAAAGCTAAAAAATAATTCGGTAAAATAAAATCGTGGGGCGTAGCGTAACCTGAGTAAATATTTTTCACGCGCTCCACGGTTTTATTTTACCGAATAATTTTTTAGCTTTTACGAGAAGTTAAAACCGTTTAACTTAAAAACATTTTTATTTATTTTACTTTCAAGTTTTTAGTTTTTGTTTCGTTACTTAATATTTCACATGCATTTCTTTATTTTTTTATTATTAAATTGTATTGTTATCAAAACTAAAGGTGTACCAAATATCAGATCAATCTGCGAACAGGAAGGGGGTAAAATTTCAAGTACTAAGTTTGACCCAAACATAAAACAACAACAACAAACAGGGCAAGCTAAATAAAACCGTTTAAAAGTAAGTTCTAAACTACAATCCGACTAGTGAAAAATCAAGCTCTAAAAAGTAGGAAACAAGAAAATATTCGCATCTGAAAAGCCACGGTCGTATACCACTTTGCCATAGACGTTATGATCGCTTACTACTGTTACAATGAATTATTTTTTTAGGTTAGGTATTTGTTTAGGTCGTGACTCTATGTCCTCTAGAGGACGCCATTATCTATGTGACGTCACATAGCCTATAACCAACGAACACTCAAGACGCCTCCAACGATAGGTATCGTTGGAAGCGTTTTGCATTTGGCAAATTATGATAAGTAGGTTAGTTTAGAAGTTATGAGGGGATAGATGAACATACCTAATACCTACATACATACCGGTCAAAATCATAACCCTTCTTGTTAGCTTTTCGCCGTAGCCGGGCAATTAACAGACAGTATACTCACTACCAACCTAGTGCCTTTAGATCCGTTGTATGACAGGCGTATGAGCAGAAGCAGTGGTATAAATTTGGGCAATTTTCAGTTTAACCAAATAAAAAACCTCTAGTACCTACTCATTACTCAATAACTAAACCCATAAAAATCTTTAAAGCTACAACAAGGTAAAACTAAAAGAGGTTATTAAAATAATGATAGCATTCGTCAACCAATTCACAACTTCTCGATTACAAACACAAAATCAAGCCACACTTTGCTCAATCCACATAGTCCGAGAGGCGGCGCCTTACAAAACTAACATAATGCCTCACAATTATGGCGGTGTGGCGAAACAGATAGCACCACAATTCCCACCACGTAACAGACATACGAACAATGCTGAAACACTTACGTCATTGTTCAGTCGAGGCTGTAAAGTAACACTAATGTACTGTGAAGATACTGTTGTTGAGGGATTAATGGAAGGTACAAGGTGGGATGGGTAAGCGAAATTTTACTTATTATACCTGTTGGTTGTTGACATGCCTACACTGTCCTCTCAAACCTTAATTCATACTATAATTTGAAAAAGTAAAATCCAATTATTTTTAAAGAGTAACCATTGGAAACGACGAACCGGACGGAGTCATCCGTTGGACCGGGTCTCCATTGGAACCGTGCACATCGCTTCTGATGTATGTGAAAATAAAAATTTTGACTAAGAAAAGATATGTTTGATGAAGGACTTAAAACAGACAGTCATGACTATGTCTGAAGTTTAGTCTACAAAGAGTATTTAAAGCTAGCAGCGTCATGTGTCGTTAAGCTCTCTAAAATAGGGTTGAGCCACACGATAACTGATCCATGCATGCCGTCAGTTGGACCAGATCAGCTCAAAGCTGCAATAGTTCTTTCTTCAAAAAGGCCTTCCAAACATGGCCCTGCACTGTTAAACTCAAGTAAAATTCTTATAATATATTGTTTGGAGTTTAGAAGAGACCATGACCTCTGAGTTTGTTTCGGCATTTCTTATCAAGGATCCTTGATAAGAAATGCCGAAACAAGTCAGCTAGGAAATGCCGGCGACATTTAGTTTTAAAATATTGCCGTGTTAAAGTGTCTTAAACGATCTACTTATATAAATAAACAGGTGGGTAAATGTTATCGACTGAAGTTGAACCCTCAAAACTAAAAAGTAGGATGAAGGATATTCGTAATGACGATAATGATAATGCGAATACTCCAGCGCTTGACATAATAAAACAACTGAAAGTTTAACAACAAAACCAAGAAATTAAGACATAACTGTGAACTATAATCAAATTCCCTTGAACAGACAAATAAATGTTTTACGAGTATTTCAATCGGAGCAGTTCCGGGAAATATACGAAGACGCACCGTTATTCACAAATCAAGAGAGAATAAATACGATATTGTTAAGAATAAAACCTTCTTTTTAAGTGGAATCGTCGTTAACACAGAAACTGAAGTTATGGGTAAAATATTGATGCCTTTCTTATTGGCTGGGCAAATCTGTATAGTCGTTATTGGTAGTGATTGTAATGGTGGAGGTGTACATCGGAATTCATCATGTTAAGGTTAGTTCTATCGTTGGTCTACTAAAAGCAAGAATGACGACCATTACTCCAGCTCTGGCTCTTTTATTAGCAGCCATAATGGTCATCTTAAAATTATAAGAGATCGTTAGTGACAGAACGTCCTAAGATCAGTGACTAGTTCAACCATAAATTTAATTCAAAAGCAAGTTCGGCAAAAATGCCCCTGTGCCTCACAAAACCATGTCATATATGACGACCATGCTACCGAATTTAGTTGTTAGAGAAAATTTTTATTCCTCATATCATTATAAATAGCTGATACCTAATAAGCTGGTATTCAGAGACTTCCCATTAGTCCTTGTCCAGATACTCTCACAGCCTCGCCTCTGATGCATCAGCCTGTAATCATGACTAAGAGTACCGTATAAGACAATATGCCTCCAAATTGGTCCAAGTCGATATTTTACACCGATTGGCATCCGTGGGCGTCACCTTGACACGGGTTAAGCTCGGAAAGAGGTCGACGAAAGGAGGCGTATGTACCTTCCAAATTTATTTCTGATAGTATAGAACAGCTGGCTGAAAATAGTATCATGCTCTTTGAAGAATCTGGCGCTTTCCATTCGAATTTAGATGGCAACATCAAATGTAATGGCTACGCTAATAATACACTGGTAGGCAAAGCATTGTAGTTACTCAAAAAGACATGGTCGATTGCAGTAGTGAGGTTTTTGGCTACCAATTTTTTTTCCAAGAAGATTATCTATGCTAATGATTAAGCTGAAGAGGTTGAACGCGCTAATCTTTGAAACTACCAATCGGATTTGGAAAAAATATATTGCATATGAAAGTATATATACTTTCATATGCAATATATTTTAATATATTTTTAATATATATATTATTTGTAATATATTGCATATGAAAGTATATATACTTTCATATGCAATATATTTTTTCATGGGATGATTGAGGATGGTTATAGGCTATCACGCTACGACCCTTGGAGTTGTTGAGCGAAAACAAAGTAAAATCTCGGGAGGTTTATTATCCTCCCGTACTTTTATCTTGTTTTCGCGGAGGACCAAGAAATTTCACGCGGACAAAGTCGAAGGCAGAAGCTAGTGTAATATAAATCATCTTTACATACACGATCATTTGATTTTTTTGCCTGTACTTCTGACATCTTCATTCGGGAGGAACTAATTATTAATGTGCATGAAAACTTTTTCCAAGTGGCCGAAAAAAATAATACGTGCTATCAAAACGTTAGAAGAAAAAGAATATGACTGTCATTAAAAGCGTCTAAAATTCCACATACGTAAATGGTAATTTCTCTGCGGTATCCAAACACGTCTTTTGTATTGTTTCCAATATCAACAATTAATATTCTTTCACCGTCTTTATACGGACGTCAATAAAAAGCAGTCACTGATGACAGAATAGCAATTACTTTGAAATGTTCAAACAACCACCGATTGGGTTCAGGCGACGAAGATAGTGGTAAATATTTTGTCGTTCTTTTGAATATTCACAGAACAACGTAATGGAACGGAATTAAAATTGCCTATGAAGATGGTGATGCGTTTATAAAAGAATATACCTCATGATCAAGACAATAGGTAGTACTTTCGTTTGAAACTCACAGAGCATAAAATCGACACAGTTCCATTAAGTGATTTATCGTGCTACCGAAGGCATTCTGTCTCCGTAAGATAATCTAGAACCAGTATCCGTTTATAAAGAAAGTGTTAAAAATATCATGGCTAATGATAAATGTGTAAGTGAAAGCAGTAACATATTGTATGCAAAAATAGTCGACGATATGTAGGACTGGAGATTAAAGATTAATTTCTGTATGTTAAATAGCTTATGATCGTGTATGCATTCTGTCCGAGCAAATTATAAACAATGTCACTTGGTAATAAAGATTAAAATTGCGTGCATTTAACTGCTCTGCACTTATCAGAACCGTCAACCCCTTTCTCTTGGAATTGCATCAAAGAAAAAGTAAGTCCATTTGAAAAGATTGACCCAAATACTTGGACAGGTTTAATAACAGTATCGCATGAGCTTGTAATCTGTGGATAATTGAAATTCAGTCGATATCGAGAGGAATTAAGGACGTCTGCGAAACCTGTAGCCAGATTGATTTAGAAGATTGGACCCCGAAATAAGATCAAGTTTTTTGTTGAAGTTTTAATAATGAACTTAGTGTCAATTACAATTGAAAACAAAATCTTGCTCTACATTCTGAGTATCACACATCGGTCAAGATCTTAATCAAAATTGGAAAGATCATGAGTCACATATTGAAGACTCAACGGAATTCTACTGACCCAGCAACAACAAATTCCAACAGCACAACAATTAAGCAATCAACTCAAGTAACAATTAAGTAAAAACAAAAGACAAACAGCAAGTTTATCTACCATTGACATTGTAAAAATAGCCCCACCCAATATGGGCAATATTTTTGCCTTAAACACCGGGTGTGGACACAACTACTCGTTACGAAAAGAAACATCGAGGTACATTTGCATTTAATCGTTGTCGTGGCATTTGTTGGTGAAAGCATTGTAATTTCATAGGAAACGTTTCATATGAATGACGATAAATAAAAAATGAGCTATACATTCTGTTGGTGTACTGTATAGTTGAAAGTTATTTTAGGATACTAGGTTATTTGTGAACGCGAATAACGTGTAGGTCTTACACGGTTTTAAGAGGTACCTAGTATTTGGAGCCGAAGGTGGATAATAACCAAATAAGTAGAATTTTTCTCATGCATATAATCAGCCTATAATGTCTATAAGCCTCACTGCTGATGCTGGGACATAGACATTCTGTCTGTGAGAGGGAGTAGGCCGCGTATTCTACTACGTGGGCCCAGTGCGGCTTGGTGGATGTCACATGTCTTCGAATTTTCGGTCCGCGGAAATGCCGGATTTCTCACAATGTTTTCCTTCACTATTTTAAGCTTAAATAATACTGAATCACGTATTCACTATCGAAGTATGGCACCATATCTGAACGGTGGTTTTATTAAAGCGAATTCCAAAAGCGTTATGGAATCTTATAATCATATCCGATATCAATTTATAACGCCAGGAAATACCAAGAAAGCTAAATATAGCTTAGAAATCTTATGAAGGAAGCAAGTCCAGTTGTAATAGATTTTATGATTAAACAAAAAGTAGGTTCTTATTACCGCATTAATCTAGAATACCGTATGACCTAAAGATAAGAATTAGCCCTACTTCCTTTGGATGGTAATGTATGAACTAACCAAGGAGAAGCTAGTAGCATTTATAGAAACTCGATGGGTATTTCAAGATAATGAACGAGGATACAAGCACAGTTTAGAAGACTAAGGGCAACCAATGAAGAATAATTAATCGGACAAGTGAGTTGATACTAACGCCTGACAATAATATAATTGCAGTGTATTGTAGTAACGATTTTATAATTTGAAGAAACACAGTAACTGACACACGACATTCAGAATAAAGCACTAATCATGCTGAAAGCTAAAACATTAATCCACGACATAGCTAAGATTATCAACAAACCAAACACGAGTTTGTTAAGTGCTGATACAACACAAGTCAAGAACAAGCAAGGTCACAGGCAAAACAGTAGAATACAATATGGAACAAAAACTAAGGCTGAACAAGATCGAGAGATAGAGTTACATGGTAATAAATGTGCGACGTTGAATTTGTAATGCTGTACCTACGTGAATATGTTTCTGAATTAATTTGTGAATGTGAGAAAAAGTTGGATGATATGCGTCCGATGATATAAGTCGGAATATAATATATTCCTTGGGAAAGACCTGAAAGCTTCAATGGCACAGTAGCTTTGAGATTGGCAGATACAACTAAAGACAGTGGCCCAGCAGTGGATATAGTCGGGTTGTTGATGACGATGGTGATGCTCAAACTGTACATTGAAAATAATTATACTGTTGACAGATTGAACACAAGTAGCTGTGGTAAAAGCCCAAAAGGCATACAAAATACGAGAACATTCTACTAATTAAGAACATCGTAACACAAAAGTTAAAGAACGCTAAAGATAAGGAGACGAAAATAACGAGATCATAAACTGTGATTGGCAAAAGAGCCATAAAATAATGATTGTGAAGTTAATATCTTTGCCAATGAAAATTATATCGAAGTTGATTAAAAAATAAATGATCGACCTTAACCTGACCAAATCAGCATACACAAAATATTTAGCACAAACCTCTAAGCCAAAATAAATTCTGTATTTGCTTTAATTTAAACAAGCTTACGAACTTATAATTAAAATGTTTTCCTTGTAAACAACAAAAATTAACACGCATTTGTTTTGGGCATCTGCATGAGTCAAACTTCAAGCGTCATGAGTTCATTGTCTCATTTCAAATATATTCATTTGAATAGGATTAATTTCTAAATCTGTCTCAGTAGTCTCTCACCTTTGATAGATCAATAGTTAGTTATTCGCTTAGCGTCCAGAGGTGAAGCCGAAAGTCTAGCAGACCTGTTTCATCTTATGATTTGTAATTACTAAGCACGTGGCATTATCTTTCTTTTACTGAACTAAGCTATCAATTGTATAATTATTGGCAGTCAGCTTCGAAGCTGCAGCAACTCCTACAGTAATAATTATATCAGTGACCACAATACAAATTACCTTATTCACCTTGAATAAATCATTTAAATAATTTACTTTAAACATTGTCTTATGGCTGTGTCACTGATCACTTTCAAGCCGTAAGTCATTAATTCATTATTCATTAGGATCCGGATCATGAACTAGCAAGTCAATGCGACTTGGTTTGTTTGTTTAGTCGGGAGTGACACTTTCAAGCTTGGTTTACTTTATTTGCATTTGTATAAGCCAAAATCTGCTCCAGTTTGTCCCGGGAATTGCTTAGGCCCTTACGCTATTCATGAACCCAATTTCCTAAGAGCTTTTCAAAAGCCTAGAAACCTACAGTGGCGTGACTGTCGCCTAGTTAATTCCCAATGTATTGCTTATGATGCAGTATAAATATATGCATCGATTTACTGTGCAGTCATGAATATCTTATTGTCAGATACAGAGATATTGTTGCCGTATCATACAAAACACTATCAGGTTATCTCTGTATCTGTAAACTTTTTGAATTGTTATTTGATTTATTTCAATTTTAATTACAGTATCAGAGCAAAGCTTTGATATATGGATTTCATTGTTTTGTTGTAAATACTGCTTGCAAAGTTTGCAATATTCTCACTTCCTAAGACTGAAATCTAAGTACTTACAGCACTGCCTAACATTATCAGCCTAAAACGTTCCCACTGCTGGGACACAGGCCTCGCTGTGAGAGGGAGTGTGCTGTAATCCACCACGCGGACCCAGTGCGGGTTGGTAGATGTCACGTCTTCGAATTTTTCGTTCAAGGACATGCCGGTTTCCTCACGATGTTTTTCTTCACCGTTTTTGAGAGCAGTGGTGGTAGTGATGTAATAATTACACATAGTAAAGGGCCTGCCTGGGTTCAAATCCACGACGTACATCTCGTAAGTCGGGGCTGTCACTACCGGCCAGCACTGTCTAGTATTTCAGGAAATACAGGCGTAATTTTGTTTTGTTTATAAAATCTACAGGTGAGAAAATACATAAGGCGTAAACAATTGGCTCAAGGACTCGTTTAGTTACATACAATTAGGTTGGTCACGATTTACCCTCGATTAAAGTTTAATTACTGCACACTGCCAAGTGTTGCCACGCGTATAGCATATTATTATGCTTATTTCGTAATATGCTATGCATTTATTCAACTTGGAATTACCGAAACTGCAACAGAGGGAGATAGGAATATAGAAAAACAGTAGGCGGCTGAGAATCATGAGCTCGATCAGCATTATCAGCCTATAATGTTCCCACAGCTGGGACACAGCCCTCCTCTCTGAGAGGGAGTGGGCCGTAATCCACCGTGCGTGTTGGAATGCTTGATCACATGCGCCAATTTGAAGAATTAGACCGAGATGGATATAAACTTTACTTCGCAAGTTCCTTGGCTTTAAGAGCCAAAACCAACACGCATGGTTGATGGTATCCGTTACATGAAATAGTCAGTAAATGGGAATAATTGAACTAAGAAGGTTGTATTAATGATTTTAATGATTATCTATACACATAAATAAAATTGGAGTGTCTGTTTGTAATATTAAAATAACCGCTTTTTACTAAATACATATGGATTTATACACGGTACACGTACCTACCAAAATATATTTTTTTACAATTTTTGTCTGTCTGTCTGTTTGTTCCAGCTAATCTCTGAAAGGGCTGAACCGATTTTGACGGGACTTTCACTGGCAGATAGCTGATGTAATAAGGTGTAACTTAGGCTACTTTTATTTTAGAAATTTTATTCAATCATAATAAAATAACTATTCCGCGCGAACGAAGTCGCGGGCTCAACTAGTAATTCTATAAATACAAACGTGTTACGGTCGCAAATAATTTTTTAATCAATATACAGCCTGACACTGACATTCAAATTGCAAAAACTTATGAAAAATTGAATTTCACGAGCTACTTGGCGTTTCCCCCTTAAATAATTACTTCTGTCTGGTGATGATGATACGTCTCTATCTTCCACTTGAGCAGGTTGTCATCTGCGCGACAGTGACAGGAATAATGCTAAGCACGTGCAAAGTAACATTTATGAATGTCATCGTTACTGTTCCTGACTGAAAGGGATGAAGAATAAATTAGACCACTGTCACAGGAGCCCTGTAACTGTGAATTCATTAACTAGTGACCTACTGAAAACGTCCGTGATAAGCTGAACGCTTTTGTACCTACACTAATCAAATTACCGATAGTAGCACTTGGTAGAAGGAACAGTGGGGTTTTAGTCAGTGGTAGTCCGACACGGCCGTTCTCCTCAGACGTTGAAAAAAAAGGTACACTTCTGCCTTGCAAATATAGCTTGCCACTTAAAATCGATGACAGGACCAATATTAAATTAATTCTGTAATAAGGAAGAGTTTAAAATAAATAAATTATGCGGTATTATTTCTGCAAGTGATAATAAATTACAATAATGATTCTGCAATTCTTGTTCTTGATATCAATAAATAAAATAATAAATTCGAGAGAAAGGAAGCCTTGAATACAGTTGCAGTTATTAAATCACACGAAATCGATATATTTGTGACAGCCGACACATTAGTTTGGCGGTCGTGAGGATAGCAAAAAGACGGATAAGGTAACAGAGGTAATAATTTTAAATGTCGGAGAATAAAACAAGAATAATATGCAAAACACCAGCTAGAGGATGCATTTCGTGAATAAAACACAAGCTGATACCTACTTATCGTTTTTTTAACGCAACTTTGATATAATACAGAAACTTAAATACGGCTTGTTGCTTAATAAACAGAGAAGTCCCAACTTTTCCGATTGCTGATATTAGAAATACATTGAACTGAGAACTGCATTAAAAAAAAAACCGAATAAGCGTTTACATTTTTTGGTTAATACAGCCGGCCAAAATATTGCCCCGGAAAGGACGTAAAGCCGTTGGTCCCGGCTGTCATTCTTGGATCTTTGGCAGCCGACCCGTAAGCCCGTAAAGCTTACGGTCGTCAGAACCTCGAAAGTCTGAGAACCACTCTTACCAAGGGGTACCTATCGTATTATGCAGTAACTGGGTTGTGGAGGTCAGATAGGCAGTCAGTCTATGTAAAATACTGGTATTTAGCTGCATCCGGTCAGACTGGATGACGACCGCAACATAGTTAGGAAAAGGATGGGCAGATGAAGCCGGTCAAAATATTGCAATAGATTGCTAAATACCTATTAGCCTTTTCAAGTTGTCAATAACTTAGTCTGGACTGGTGACTATTAAAATCAATGGAGATTTTCGTATGATCTTTCAACAGCCTTACATCATAGTTGTGGTCCTTAAAATACCATTTAAGGCCTTGCCATGTTTCTCAAACAAACTGGCTCCAACATAATTACAATTCTAAATCAGTACCAAAAGCGCCAGGTCCCGACCATGTGGCACCGTTTATTTTTATATCCACTGCTCCTCTGACAGTGCTGTTTACCCCTAGCTATTTTAGGAGATGCATCCAACACGTGTATTTACTTACCTTACGAAAGATTCAGTTTGAACTTCGGAATGCACGTTTGTACGTTTTTAACAAAGGGAGGAAATTGTTTGCGTTTTGTGTTGGTTAGAATATCGTCAACATCATTAACGCTTTCGAGATGGAAAATAATAAACAAATACCTAACTGTTCATTTGAATGTCATCTTTAAATATCGAGTCCTATATATCTTATTTTTCCCTTCTTATTTACCAAGAGTTCCTGGAAGGACTTGTAGTGGGAGGCCTTTGCCGAGCAATAGGCTAGTATAGGCAAAACAAAAAATCGAATCCAGACAGACAGGCGCTTTTATTTTAGCAAATTATTTTCATCGCCACCGCTTTTAAAACGGTGACAGAAAACATCGAGAGAAAACATGGAATGTGTTAGAAGTTAGAACCAAAAATTCGAAGACAAGCGACATCTACTAACTCGCACTGGGAGATTACGGCCCACTCCCTCTCACTGAGAGATGGCCTGTGTCCCAGCAGTGGGAACGGTAATAGGCTGATAATGCTATTCTAAAAGCGGATGTTGTTTGGCAGCCGGAGATAAACAAAAACAATCAGATGGCGGAGAAATTACAAGCAAATGAGAAAAAACATTATTAGAAAACAAAATCTCTTTGATTATGCGGATAAATGCCGGATATAATCATCAGATGACACTTACATCACAGATTACATGACGTCACAAAACAGTGAAACCAAATTATTTACAGACAATTAATCCTAAAATGGTAGCAGAAATTAACATTGCAAATGATTACAAAATGGCGGCTACCAATTTAGGCGGGATAGTTAGCGCCATGTCAAGGCGATTTTAGAATCGTTTTTGCACATTGCAAGAATTTCGCAAATGTCGTCGGAAAAAAGCGGTGCGGTTTTGTTGTGATTTCTATTCGGATAACGGCAATACCTAGGTAGAAACTATTTTTTTTTTCAAAGAAATCTATTCTTCTTTGATGAAGTGTCTTTAGTTAATTAAGTATTTGACGACTTCTTTGTCTATTGTTTAATCTACTTTACAGATAGCGAAAACAGTTAGGATTTTGGAATTAATCGTAGGTAACTTGGATTTATCAGAGGAGTGATAGGACCTTAGAAACTTACCAAAGTTTTATCAAAATCGTTGCCAACATTCCGGAGAGAGTAACCAAGTGTTGTCAGTTTATAAAATTAGTGGAATTTCCTAAGCAATGAAAGTGAGCGAGTAGGCATTGAGATTACAGTTCAATAACCTGCAGGCTTGAGATTCCGGCGGCGTTAGCTAGCTACCTACTTAGCCTTGCGTTGTTTTTAAAGTTTCGAAGCTTTAGAATGAAAGAATGAAAGATAATTCTTATTATTACTTAAGTTGCAAAATACCTACTTACACAAGAAATGTGATATTTCCAAACATTGCATTGATGCTAACATTCCTTGGTCATTGGAGACTTTGTAATCTTGTCTTGAAAGAGGAGAATGTTATTCACACCTACCTACATGTGATGTATCGATCCAAATTCTTTCATGTGTATGAAGATAGGTTGGGATACCTACGTAACCTAACAAATTCCGGAGAAGAGATTATCCCCACCATACCTACATTGGTGGTACATATCGGAATATCTGCGAGTTATTCAACTGCAAATTGAGATTACATTACGTAGACATACAAACACAATACAGCCATGTTTATAGGTGGGTAGCGTACCTACCACAATAGGATGCGAATTTCGGCATGCCGGGCATTGTTCGGGAATCTGGGATGCAGTCATAATAATAGGGATGCAGGGACCCCTGGATCGGAATGTGTGACATCACTATTGTTACCATAACATCGAAGTTCGTACCTACACTAAAGTCACTAAACATTATCTGAGGTAAGGTACAGCACTATCATCAAATTCATAGTCGAAAAAAGTTTTTTTATCGCCATTGTTTGAGGTTAGTAATAGGGGGGGACTCTACACTACTTTTTACCTGCCAACGAAACTTACGGTGGCAAAGACAGACGACGCTCTGCCACAAAATCTCACAAAACTGGCAGAACCAGGGGACAAAAACCTCCAAATAACTATAATTAGCGAAAAAACTGACGCCTTTGACCACTAAAATGCAAATTCCACAACCAACCGGTTTGAAACGCAATGTTTTTTTTAAGAACCAATGTTTAGAACAGCCGTGTCGTCTAAATTCAGCCAGGTAATAGATCGGTATACGACCTACTTCGAGTTCTTGATACAGATTATACAATAGCAACCAGTGATACGAACGAGATATTTTTTTCCGCGAATGGCTGTATCTAAGCGTGCCTCAGCAAAGCATGGAAAGTACAGTTAAAATAACTAAAATACTCACGAGACTCCGGACAGCACACGACGAGATGCTTAGAAAGATTACGTTTTAGACACTATTTATGACACACAGATTGTTCAGTTCACTATAATGGTACACTAAATGTTTTTATTTGTATGTTTAACGTGTTATTTGTGTTTATTCACAGCTGAGTTCTTTAAGCGGTTCACGGTTGGGGTTAGCGGGGAGCAACGATCGGCCTCCGTACGTGGATACGACGCGGCGCGGCGCGACGAACTGACGGGGAGCGAAACGAAACGTCATCATTGCGCGCGATCTCGATCTCCCACTCTCCCGAGCGTTCGGAATTATGGTCAGATGGTTTGTGTTATTTTCAAAATATTTTTGTTTCGAACTGCATGTTTATAACAAAGAAAGAATACTGTAACATTTACAACACCAGCAGCAAAACAGATGTATCAACTTTTGAGAACTGTTCGTGTTGTTTATGTTATTTGTCAATTTTGACAGGTAGGTATGGCTTGTTCCCCTGTTTGACTGAAAATGACTTTAAATTTTTGTATTTCACTTACGGTCGCTTTTTCACCCTAGTTTACCTAGCAAGTAAATACTTACCATTGATATAAACTAGATCAATCGTAAATACCTACTCATTGTATTTTACTTGTTGGAGGTCTGTGCATTAGCAGTTTTTGCGAAAATTGTTTGCATGATAAAAAATTAATAAAAAACAGAACTGAAGACACAATCATCATTATTATTTCTTCGATTGATACAGTTGAACACAGTGTAGATCTTGTTGAGTTAGTCCAGGGCTGAAGCAAACAAAAAATACGTAAATAAATGATAAAACTGTTATAACATTAAAAATAACACGTTTGGGATTTGGGTCCACGGAATAAATAAAATAGGTCTCTATTCAAAGTACAGACGCCAGCACATCCGTTTAGTCCACTCCTGGCCCCTCGACCCCTAAAAACAGGTTGCTGTATTTGTTTCCTGTCAACCCCTAAACATAGTTCACACTCGACCCCCAGGGGGTGAGACCAAATTTTCATACAAGGGACAGGTATACCTCGTCAATTTTCGACCCCTAGTTCGGTAAAAATTGATATTTTAGTACAGTGAGGTACAGACTACTTTGGGGGTCGAGAGGAAACTAAAAACAAAATAAAATCCACTCTCGATCTCCAACGATTGAGAATAAACTATAGTCAGGGGTTCAGTGGACACATTATTTTTGGGGGGTTAAGGGGCCGAGAGTGGACTAAACGAGCACTTCAAGCTATCCTAAACTGTCAAATTTTCCCATTGAAAATTAACCTTATCCTTTTGCGATAAAGTTGAAAAAATATTAAAGAAATTTGACGGATTGGTGTAGCTTGATGTGCTGGCCTCTGTACCTCCCTACCTATTTTATATTTTCGAAATTACGACCGTTCCCTTCTAGCCGTGTATAGTCGCGCGCTGTCGACAACCGCCTAAGTCCACAACAAACTAAAGTAGGCACGATCCTATTAGTTAATTCACTTACCTATCTTACTAGCAGGTACGTAATAGAGGTCCTATCTGGTGACTGGCAGATCCTAGAAATACTTTCAATGGTCCCTCGCATAGACTACTATATAATTATACTAGGGGCCCCTCATGTGAGGAAGTACTACCTCCTTGCACTTAATATTGTACATTCCTGGTAGAATATAAGGTAATCCCATATAATCCCTAGCTTTATCTATTTGCAGGCCACAGAGGCAGAGATCCCCCTACCACTATAAAAAAAAAATACTGTTATCAAAAAGAAATCAGCTTTTTCATAGGAAAGTAGGTACCTACCTGTACAAGCTGTTTTATTTGATTTTGTCCTGCTCTGTATTCTCAACTCTCGGTGTTGAACCGAGCATTCAGAATTCAGAGTGTACGACTAAAAGCCGACAGACACTACGCCGACAGACTGAACACCGACAAGACTTTGACGGGACTCTTTGCCGACAGGACACTTCGCCGACAGGACTCTTCGCCGACTGGGCTCATCCTTGCGCTATTACTAAATAGTCAAGTAGCTGCCACTAACATGGAAGTACCGCTCGCACAGCTCGCGAACGGTCGGTCGCAATTCTAATCTAACCTAACCTATTACTTACCTGATGAGCCCTGTCGGCGAAGAGTCCTGTCGGCGAAGTGTCCTGTCGGCGAAGAGACCCGTCGAAGTACAGTTTATCCGTGCGGCTTTTATTTCTTAGCAATAGGGTATTTTACTCTGTATGAGAAAAAATCTAAAAATATATTATTGAGATGCAAAAAAAGCAAAATGGCAAAATGCAGAAATGTCAGTTTTAGTTCATAAAATTGCAAAATAAATTTTAAAATTCAATTCAAAGTTTTCAGTTTTTTGAAGTGAAACTTCTTATGCGACTTCCAACAAGGTTGCGTTAAACGTTTAACGGTAAAGGTTGGTTTAACGTTTAACGCAACCGACGCAACAGAGTGATAGAGATGAGTCGTACTAGGTAAATTTTGTACTAGGTGCACCTAGTCCAATTCCGTACAAACACTCGATCCAAATACCTGTTCCACCTAGTCCACAAAGTACGCATACTTTAGAGTATGTTTAGTCTTTGCGTACCACCGATACGTCTATGTAATGTACGTACGCAGTAATGAATTTTATTGTAATCTTCCCTTCATACTTTACACAGGCTTAGGACTGTAAGTACAGGTGGAGCTAATAAAAGCGTGTTAACAATAAAATATAATACAAATAATCTTACGTCTTTTTGTAATTTGCAAGTCAGTGTCTGGTTGCATATTAATAAGTAAGTACCTATTTACAGAAATATAAGCATCAATACCACCCTCTAAGTTTATTTTATTTCATGAAAAACGAATTCAGTGTATTTCTTTAGGAAAAAAATTATTGTAATAATACGTCGTTAGTTAAAATTTGCCCAAAGTATAGCAATGTCTCTTTGAAAGTGAATGTTGTTAAAAGTTACGTTCCTACTTAGGTATTATGTTTTATAATATTATGCGTTTTAGAGAATGCCTCTATTTTAATTGTCTTTCTGTTTAATGTGTTTTAAGTTTCTTTTTAGCAATGAGCAGGTTGGAAACTATCAAAACTTTAAGCAAAATAAAGTGCAAACATTCAAGCTACTCCAAACTGTCAAATTCTCCCAATTGAACATGAACCTTACATTTACGCAATAAAGTTGAAAATTTATCAAAATAATTTGACAGATTGGGGTAGCTTGTTGAGCTGGCGTCTGTACAGCAATCAGCGCCCCTGGCGGCCAATCCACGAACTAACTTCGCCACGCACTTACCTCCAATCTATCCGTTTTGTCTTACGTGGGGACGAGATTTTGACGACGTAAAATAATATCGACTATGTTAATACGTTGTTTACCTTGTAGAGGGAACGGAATAAAATGCCTACGCCTTAGTAATAAGTCGGTATATTCAGATATTCCAAACTGCATCGCTTTGGCATAATAATTTTGTATAAGTTATGCAACTCGGCGCTTATTTAAGTTATGTAACTAAAATGCTTGATTAGTTATGTAAGCACTAACCCCTTTATTATTTAGGCGTAAGCGAAGGTTAGGTAGATAATCTTATAGGTCTACCACTTTTGAAGCACACCTATGAATAAGTATGTTCTTCAGAACATTCATTATGGGGCTTGTGGCTAAGTTTGTTACAGCCTTTCTTCTTAGAGTGGTCAGATAAGAAAAGCCGACCTCACCTAATTTAAAAAAATATGATTGACGTATAAAAGTGTTTGTACAAACCTACTTTTAACTGTCAAAAAACAACGTAAATAAGGCAATGAATGTTGTCAAAATGAAAGCCATTTCTACTGCTAGTGTCTTGCTCAATTAGCCCACGGTTGTAGGCACTACGTAGGCACCTATAAAATTGTGCTTGTGCAGGATAACTGTCGGTACGTTTATCAAGTCAAAGTTCAGAAATAGCAGACTTTTTCACCCACGCGGCCACGTCCCGATCACAAGGAAGCGATGAATATAAACTCTATTTAATGTTTTACGAGCCAATATTAAAAATACATTAATATGATTTATGGTTCTGTTTACGCCGGGTGCCCGCATTCGATACTATTGTAACTATAGATTATGACTTTGTGTTATAGTAGGAAACTATGATGTCTTTTTATGTCTATATACAATAAACAATACTAGCTTTTGGCCCCAACTTCGTCCGCATAAAATTTCTTGTTCCCCCGACCTATTCCGTCGTATTGCATCGCCTGCTCGCGGTATTAAGAGAGAACAGGGGGCCGATTCTACTAACAAATTTGTTAAAAAAACGCAATAGAACCGCAACCGAATCACCACTTTTAAGCGTTTTCTCATTCTACTAAAATGAACAACGGTCCAGCTGCGACACAGCTGCGGTTACGTTTTAGTTACGCCAACGATCGATTGAAACAATGTCAAAACCTATTCTACTAACAAAATCGAACATGAGCGTGACGTTTACTATAGGACAAAGTTAATGATAAAATTATGATCATTATGTCTTTTAATTATAGAAAATACTTTTAGTGCCACATATTCGTGTTTAGTAACATTTTTAGATTCAACTTGTTTCTTTGTGGTATTAATAAAACATATTATTTTGGCATGTTGGTAACGCGAGTAATCCGCTGTGTTCCCGCTACAGTTCAGTTGCAATTCGTTTTAAGTTTAGTTTCCATTTTGCTTATAAAATAGTAGAATGACTTTTTATGTAATTATCGAACGGCGATCGAAATCGAACTGTTGTGGAAACACAATTTAACGTGTAACGTTGCAAATTAGTAGAATCGGCCCCCTGGGCGGGCGATTCTCCATGCAAATGTATTCCCCTTTTTTCTTCCTGAATAATGGCTCTAGAGTAATATTTTTTTTCCTAAAATCAAGGTCTGCCGTAAACACGTCCCTGTCATTTTCTTTTTTTCAGCAACTAATTATTAAAGAAAATATGACCCTCTAAAAATTACAAAAATTTCCTATTTTTACCACCGTGATTAGAGGACTACCAGACAAATTAGAAAAGTTTTTAAAATTTTAAAAAATAATAGGAACCTAAACATACTCTTTCTTAAAATATGAATGTAAAATAATTGAATCGGCTCAGTTTTCGAGGAGAAAAAAGGAGAATACAAAACATCGATTTCGTCAAAAATTGTGTGATAATATCGGTCTGAGCTGCAGCTGTCCCTATCACACACTGCGGGGGCAGACTTACTGACAGCGCGACGGCAATAGTTTCTTCAAATACCTATTTTTCAAATTCCTCGCAGGCCCCGTCCCCTCTTAAGTACCTACTTAATTTTTGCTCAGTGTTCTTTTTGGCGTTTTTTGGTTTTGCTCTGCTTCTAAAGATAAAATATTTTTTCAAATCCGACTGGTTGTTCCAGAGATTAGAGCGTACAAACCAACAAGCAAACCGTTCATCTTTTTTAGTAGTACCTAGAGACTCTGCTGTAGGCATTGACTTATAATATATTACTTTATATCAATGGCCGGTTGGTATTTTTCTTCCTGCCCTTCTTTCATTTGGGTCGGCCCAAAATGTTTAGTTCTTCTATTCTACCCTGTAAGCTGCCACATACTGCAGGCGTGCTGGCAAAATTGACGAAAAATCTATACTTTTGTGCTCTTCTTTGACCATTTTAATATTTTTTTTCACTTCTCATGCTCTAAAAGTACGCCAAAGTATAATATTTTTTTTCACTTCTCATGCTCTAAAAGTACGCCAAAGTAATTAGTTTTTTTAATTTCCTTCATGTGACATAGACAAACTCAAACAGCCAAACTCAAACAGCCAAACTCTCAACAATTTCGTTGCGAAATTGTTGAGAGTTTTGGTTCCATGGTTTTTTCAAATAATTCGAATTGTACATTTAGCTTCAAGTAAAAAAATCCTTTGTGATTTTTATTTTATTAAGTAATATTTATTAGAGCAGTGGAGGCCCAGTGGTTACGGCCGCGACTTACGAGTTGAGGGTCGTGCGTTCGAACCCAGACAGGCGCTTTACTTTGAATAAATAATTTCCTCACTGCTGCTCTCAAAACGGTGAAGGAAAACATCGTGAGAAAACCGGCATGGTGCTAGAACCAAAAGTTCTAAGACATGTAACATCTACCAACCCGCACTGGGCCCGCGTTGTGGATTACGGCCCACTCCCTCTCATGGAGAGGAGGCCTATGTCCCAGCAGTGGGAACGTTATAGGCTGAGTATATATTACAGAAATAACAGCTAGAAACTAAGACATCACAGCTGTCGGCTCTATCAAACATGCAAAATAAACCGCCCTTCCCCCATAGACACAACTATATGAACAGTTACCTCCACGAGCAGCACAGTTACTGCAGGACAAGTAAATAATCGCGGTAATCGAGTGGACACGCCATTTCCTTTATATTCGTTAGATACAGATTGCTAGGATTGGCTTGTAGATGCCGTGTTTTCCGCTCGGTACGACATCAATAATGAACTATAAAACACTGATAGGAAATGACAGCAGTGAACTTAGATATCGGCACAGGCTTCCATCGATAAATTTGGTGACGGAGAAAATTATTGAGAAGGCTTTGATGATCATCATCGTCTCACTGCTGGAAGAAAGGAATAGGTACCTACTTACTGTAATTTTTTATTAAATAAAATAAAAACCCATATTACAAATAAAAATCACAAAGCTGCCACAGAGAAGAATAAATTATAGTCACAAAACTGAAATAAAATAACAAGTCAAAGGGTCACAGAATTACAGTTTCAATAAAATGTAAAAATTTTACGGTCACAAAATTAAAATTAATTATTGCATCTCTTACGATAAGTTTACTGATGACGGCAATTCCATAAAATACGAATAGAAATCAAAGTCGCATCGTTTTGTTGCATATTTTGACACTTACGAGTAGGTATCGAGTTTTTAGTAGTTTAGTCATTCCCACGTTACGTCACCTTGATCAGTGAGGGAACTTTACAGCGATTTGTCCGAAGTTGTCGTATTCAATTTGGATTAGGGGTTGCGCACTAAATCCGAACTGCGTATGATATAACTAAATATGAAATTAGAACATTCCCAAGTCGGATTGAACTTGGATCTTGAATTGGGCTTCGGATCGGATGAAATGCAGAGCCGCTCTTATGCCACGCCTTTACCTACTGTTGCTTCACCCCATCAAGCACATGTCTATCATACCAAACCATGATGTTATCTCCGTTAATGACGATTAATAGAATAAATACCATCTTTCACTCGACATCCGTTACCATTGGAAAACAACCTATGAATTTTCACGTCTACATCTGATCGGGCGGTGCCACCCAGAGAGTCGTTTCTATATTAATGTTCAGCTGTAGCATGGCTTCCGATACAGGCTTAACGGGAAAATTATGATTGAAACTATGGAGTCACAATGTTGGATGTCTTAATATGTATGACTGTGGCTGTACCTGAATGCCTAATGAAATAACTGATGAGGGTTGGTGGCTCTGTAGATTTTTCTTCCCGTTATTGGCCATGGCACTCGGTTTGATTTGTTGATGGTAACTTCTATCAGATATAAACAAAACATTACAAAGCAGCGACTGACAAATCCAAGAATTGAGGCACCTGGTTATTCGTATACCTAAGCTCATACTCAGCCTATAACATTCCCACTGCTGGGACACAGACCTCCGCACTGTGAGAGGGACTGGGCCGTAAACCACCATGCGGCTCCAGTGTAGCTTGGTAGATGTCGTATGCCTTCGAACTTTTGGTCATGCCGGTTTCCTCACGATATTTTCCTTCACTGTTTTGAGAACAGTCGTGATGAAATTATTGGACAAAGTAATGCGCCTGTCTGGGTTCGAACGCACGACCTACAACTCGTAAGGCGCGGCCGTTACCACTGGCCCACCACTACTCCATCGTATACTGGATTGATTTTCAAATGACTTGATAAATTTGATCTTGGCACAAGAATATTAGGATATTTCTGTCAAGTTTTACGAGTTAAGGACTCTAGAACCCTAATTACCAAAGCACTCAGAAAAAAAATCCCTTTTACTTTGGCTCTTCTGCTAATTTTTTCATGTTTGAAAACCCTCTGTCTGCTCCACAGCAAACGACCGCAATGGATCCTGCTTAGGTGTCAAATTTAAAGGGATTGTCATTTTGAGTGTTTTACGCTATTAGGATGCTGCAATCTCTTCGTGAAATGACCCCATCCCTCACTCACAGAATAATAGCCATAATTCTAAATCAAAGATAACATCACATTATTACAGATAAGTCTTAACTTAACTTAACTTAACTTTTTTTTCTTTAAAAAGGGGGCTGTCACGACATTCCCAAGGTCACACCGCACATAAACACAACACAATGATCCCATAACTTTAATTAAAGTAATAATTACTTAAGAATCCCAGATTGCGCGCATTGCTGACGAGTTACAAGAGTCAAGTCAAAGTCTTCCCACGATGCAATCATGACACGTCGTAATTAAAGATGGCAACCATAAGTATTTCGTAGATGTAGGAATTGATAAGTATTTAATACTGTTATTTAATATTTTGTTGTCTTTGGTGGTGGTTGAAGACCGAACGGTATTTGGACATGGCTTTGGCTGAAATTGTTTTGTGTTTCGTTTTTGTGTCGACAGATAAATTACTAGAATTTTTGGGATGCTACGAATTTTTGTGGTGATAATAATATCAATATCATAGTTATCTGATCAGCCATAATATTATAAGAAATATAGATTACACCAAAACACAAGGGCTCTTAAACTTTACTGCCTGTGTCGACAAAGTAACTCTTAATGATCAAAAGAAAATATATCTTATCCGAGGCGGTATTTTGCAACAAAGTTGTTAAACGAAGCTTCCGAAATTTTTACATTTTTCATCATGGGTGTTGTTTTATGGTTTTTGAGGTTGCCCATAGTGAGGTTAATATGAAAATCCAAATTGGCGACTGCGAAAGCTTCCTAATTTTTCGTTATGGGTGTCGTTTTTATGTTTAAAAAAAAACAGACTTTCTCTCACTCTCTCTCTTTCTTTCTATTTCTAGTTTATTTTGTAGTTATTCTAAATTGACATTAAAAAAGAATGAATCTCAAAAATAGCATACAGATAAACTAGACGTGGGAGACACTTCTTGATTGTCTGGCCCATGTGCCCCTCCCAGAAATAAATCCTGGATCCGTCCTTGGATTCCACGTGGCGTTGCTTCGCCTTCTTATAAATATCAATGGGAATAGCAATTGAGCACCATATAGCCGTGGCCATTTTCATTTTCAGGGGCACTGTATTTGGAACAAAGTTTGGCACTGAAAGTCATAGTAAAAATTTGCAAACATAACGTCACACCATGAGATTTTAAAAGTTAAATCAACTTGAAAATATCCAGAAATGTGATAATACTTTGTACGTACAAAAAAGAAAAGGATGGATTTATGGCGTTCGTATACCTATGTATATATTTTCTTTATAAGCGTGCCTATCAGCCCTCGTTTTGTAAAACACTTGCAAAATTCATAAAACTTTTAATGTAGACCTCAGTGTAGACAGTGCCTTTCCGTGACTCTGATCTATACATAAATGACTAAGTATCGGAAGGCCACTGCACAGTTGACAAATCAAAGCACCTGCATGTATGCGCACACGCACGACAAAAGTGAACGTGCGGCAATGACCTTGACGTCACTACTGACGTGGGCGGTACGATCACTTATCTTAACGCTCTACTTGTTATGGGGTTGGTAGGTACAGACTTGTGGTATAAACCCGGCTTACTTACACAGTCAATCAATGAAACTCTTCACGTATTAAAATCGAGACATTTTTGGCAGGTTTTAGTCACTTTGCAGCGTTCAACGTTACTGATCATCATCTGCTTAGCGTTTTCCCAACTATTTTTAGGTTAGCTTCCAGTCTAACCGGATACAGCCGGATGCCGACTGCCTATCTGAGGTCCACAGCCCAGTTACTGGGTAATACGACACTCCTTGGTATGGCTAGTAAACTTCCAGACTTCTGACGACCCACAATGACTGTCAAAGATCCACTAATGACAGCCGGGATCAACAGCTTAACGCACTTTCCGAGGCACCGAGGGGTCTCGGTATGTTAAGTTGGTCACCCATCCACGGATCAACCGCGGTAAGCGTAGCTTTATCTGGTAAATCGAGCCGTACAGCTGTTATTACTTAGCCACAAGCCCACCATGTTTCTTCCCTTATTATAAAACCTTTGACTTGGAAATAAATTTTCATTTAGCCTGGCTTTGAGTACTTTTGGTACTTACAACCTGTTCTGAAAAGTATCTCTGACGGTGGTCAGAAAATAAACTGATCCTGTGATCAAACTGTTTAATTATTTTAATTCCTACATCAAAGTATGATTAATCCCGGTAGCCTTGACACTGAGAATTGGAACTCATCACAATTCTAAAGACCGTCATAAAATGCTATCTGACTTATCCACTTAGTTTCAACCTGTATAGTCTGTTCTAAAAATATCTCATGAAAGTATAAACAATCCCCATTCAGGTTAAGTTCTTAAGTAATTACTCACTAAAGGGAATTAGTAAAACGTTCATTTGTATGTATTTAGAAGGAACTTTATATCTCGCCTTTTTCAGTGCATAATCAGCCTATGATTTTCTGCTGAGACACAGACCTTCTGTATATGAGAGGGAATGGACCCATAATCCACCACGCGGGCCCAGTGCGGGTTAGTGGATGTCACTCTTGAAATGTTTAGTTATAGGATATTATGCCGGTGGATCGAACCCACGGCCTACCGTAAGTGTGGTCGATACCACTGCGCCCACCACTGCTTGCAATGAATAACGTGATTTTTTTTTTTTTTTTTACAAAAATTTCAATTAATATAATACATCACTTTTCATTTGCAATTCACATAATTAAATCATAGCACTCAATTTGTAAAAAACACTAAAAATTGGTACACAGTATGTTTTTGATCTATTTGTTTACATTAACGTCAGCAACTTTTTGAACAGACTTTAGTAGTAGTGATTCCGCTCTTCAATTGCCCGACGATTGTTAATTGAATCACTCTCTTACTTAGCTCCTTAATTGAACTAAATAGTTTGATTAATACAAACCTCTAGGCTCCATCCGAACGACCGATATTAAGTTGATATTTGCCACAGGCGATGTAATTGCGAAATAGTTAAAGAACGATTAGTATGTCAGTCTTGTATATAGCTGTTGTTAGTATAATATTCGCATTGACATTCTAATTGTCTGACATTATCTTAGAATTAGTATAATCAAATGCCCATGTTGGTCTGACAAGTAGGAAATAAATTATGCGGTTGGCTATTGCAGTAGCTCCTGGGTACTAAGTTATGATAGTGCTTACTTAAAACTCACTTGAAGTGGTTACATTAAGCAGCTTGTTTGTAACTACTGTGTCTTTTCTGGTGAAAAACTTTTTTACAACAGATAGACTAACCGACTTCCAAAAAAGTGTCTTTGGATCTTTTTTGCCACCTACTTCCGAAATTAAGGTTTATTTCATTTTGTAGTTGTGGTACACACGGCTACACAATAAGCTATACATTTTCAGTATACCTACAGGGTGTCCGGTATTTAATGGATAACCTTGAAATGGTTCATGGTAGAACTAATTACCGGACAACCTGTATAAGCTGATCTCGCATTGTATAGGATTTCCGTACGGTATGAGATCAGCGTAAACTGGAAATGTATAGCTTGATGTGTAGCCGTGCGTTCCTAACTCACACCAATTCGGATACTACATGCTATGTAAACAACAGGAGGTATTGAAACATTATCAAGATACGTAAAGTGGATACATAAACGTATCTTCAAAGCTAACGCAAAAACTTCCCATAGTTGATACAAATTATGTGGAACCACCCCTGAGGCGCCTATCGCATAGAAAAAACCTTCGTTCCACCAATAATCGTTTTCTACAATGTCCTTCTTTCTCACCGCAATGGTTTCATCAAATCTTATTTCTTTGTTAAGGCAGTGTTTCTTTGGAATGAACTCCCTCTGAATATCCGGATGGCAACCAGTCGGTTTTCGTTTAAAGTAAAGGCACGTGAGCATATTCGTAAGAAGTTGGCAGAATCATCCCAGCGCTGAATTGCTGGATTCGTTTTCTCCTCTACTTATCGTTATTTCTCAAGACAAAGTTTATTTTCGTTAGTATATGTATGTATGTATTAGTATATATAAACTATACAGGGTGATTGGAAGATGGGTGCAAAGCTTTAAGGCGAAGATAGTACAGACAATTTAGAAACATTTAAGCCATGGTTGTCTTAGACGAAGTCTTACCAAATATTTTTAACCAAATTTTTAAGTTTTTTTTTCGGAAATTCTCAAAATTTAATGTAAACTGCATAATTATGGCCAAATTGAATGATAAATGAATTCATTTTTTATTTATTTAATTAAAGTAATGTGTAAGCAATCAAGCAAAACATGTTTTAGGCTTCTGTGTCATTAGACATTTTTTTTACAGACATTTAAAGCTCAGAAAAAATAAAAAAATTGTACAATACGTCTTTTAAACCTTATTAAAAAAAAAAAAATTGGTAAGACTTCGTCTAAGACAACCATGGCTTAAATGGTTCTAAATTGTCTATACTATCTTTACCTTAAAGCTTCCAATCACCCTGTATATATTATATATATGTATAAACCTATCCCCTATGTTGCACCTGCCATGTTTTCTCTCTGCGTCACTCTAAGGTTGACTGGTAGAAAATGCCTAAGGCATTGTACAGTATTTTTTACTTGTGCATTAAGTTTTAATTAATAAATAAATAAAAAAAAGATTTTTTGAAATCGATCCACAATTGAAAACCTTCAGACGAATTGAGAACCTCCTCCTTATTTAAGTTTGTTAACTAAACGATCTCTACAAAGACAGACAATGCCACGGTCATCACGCTTTGACTCCTACGTATTCTGTCTGTTTGTTTATTGTTGAGCTTTATACTTACATGATTTTAAAACCGGACAACTGCGAGTCGGACTCGATCACCGAGGGTTCCGTACTTTGTAGGTACATATTATAAAACATTTGGACCGCCGTTCCTTGCATAAATACCCTGTTTTTTATGATTTTGACTCATAAATCTATACTTGTTGGATAAGACGGTATTACTTGCCAAATTTAATAGTTCTAGGTCAACGGAAAATACCCTATAGGTAAATTTTGATTCCCTTGAAAGTGTCGAAATATACGTTTTTTGTGGCATAAACGGCCATATCTTTTTTTTACGTTAACTTAGAAGTTTGATTTTTCCCAGCTTCGTAAACCTGAGTATATCGTTTTAATTTCAACTCGATACCTCCACGCGTTCCCAAGATAAAGGATCTTGACAGACAGACAGACAGACAGAGAGAAGGACAACAAAGTGATCCTATACGGGGTTCCGTTTTTTACGGAACCCTAAAAACATGCATAAACTCACGCCTTTCGTCCCATGGGGGTAGGCAGAAACCACAGAATTGATACCTGCTACGATCCTTAAATACATATCTACTCCTTTTGCCTCGTCTACGTTCATACATCTGGTCATACACGCACGCCGGTAGCGACGACTACGAACCTGACCTTTCTGAAGAACATCAGCAATATGGTCACTATATATTATGTCTTCCTAGAGCGGCCTTCCCGGCGTTTCCCCTCACATCTGCCTTGTTGATGCTTTAGGCAGTGGTGATAGAATAAACTACACTAAGTGAAGCGTTTGCCTGGGTTTGAACCCACGACTTACGACCCGTAAGTCAAGGCCGTTCACTGGGCCAGCGGTCCACCACTACCCCCATCATATCTTATCAAGACATGCAGTTGCGAAACGTTAAAACGTGGGTCTCGACTGGCATTTGTGGATTTGACAGTCGTTACGGGTCGTCAAAATCCCGAAAGTGCGACAACCGGTCTTATCAAGGAGTATCGTATACCCAGTAACTGGGTTGTGGAGGTCAGATAGGCAGTAGCTCCATGTAAAATACTGGTATCCAGCTGCAATCAGTTACACTGCAATCAGTTACACTGGAAGCCGACTCCGAGATAGCTGGGATAATGTTAGGCGGGTTATGATGACATGCAGTTGCGAAACCTTTATAGTTGAATAACATAATATACATAATAATATGTCGATGGCAATACTTTCAAGTAATAATGAATACATTACTGCTTAATCAATATTCTTCTTTACCTCATCCAATGAACGAATAACCATAAAATACCATCACATCTTCATCAATAATCAAATGTTGAATTAATTGACCCTTGTTTTTATTAAGAAATCAATTAATTTAGCCTTCAAAAGCCCGGTGGTATGATTACACGGGAGTGCGAGACGAATCAGCGATCATACGGTAGCCGACGCGCATTTGTATGTAAATTATTTTAACGAGAACTGCAAAAAAAGTAAAAGTCCTTTTTGAATAGTAAGTTAAGGTGAGAATGGAGAGGGGCGGTATTGAAACGATATGAAAGGTTTAATGTTTGGTCCTGATTTAAATTGTTACGGAAAACCTACAACTGCACCTTAACTGCGTAACACACTACCAATCATAATCCGATTAATTTTGAAGGATATTGCTAATCCATCCTAAGTCCTAAGTTAATATTATAATTGCGAAAGTAAGTTTGTTTGTTACTTTTTCACGCCTATACCAGTGAACTAGTCATCCTAAAATTTTGTCATCTAATCCGTTGTCAGGTGTACAAAACTGTTCTCGCGGAAAAAAACAGTAACGTTCTTATGATAATAGATGGCGCCACATGTCTTTCAAATCAAGATTGAATTATTATATTAATTACAACCCGAATTGACGATAAAATTCTAAATTAATGCGAGAAAAGCCGCGGGCAAAAGGTATTTGCATCGTATGTTCGAAAAATTTGTCTGTTCAACAATGTAAATAAAGCAATGAATGTTGTATACAGAAACATATTGTACTAATTTTGCCTATTAGATGAACCAATTTCTGAATTTGGGTTTCGTGATTGAGGATTGGAACTATCTGAGGGTCAGAGCATCATGATCTGCCAAGCCTTTTCCCCAACTATGTTGACGTGGAACGACTACCTACCTGCCCTTTGCAACTCAGTTACTGGGTAACACGATACGACTTGGTAAGACTTTTGGGCTTTTGAATACCCGTAACGACTGTCAAAGATCTACAAATGCGTGCTTTCTGAGGCACTTATGGTACTCGATATGCAGCAGATGGTCATCCTTCCATGAACCGACCTCAGAAAGGTCGACCCGTGCAGCTATTGTTACCTAGCCACGAGTCCCCCTCTGAAGCAGATGAGATCAATAACAATATGGGCATAGAGTCACAGATATTTTAGTAATTTTTAATATGAGTGTGAGGAGTAAGTATTACTTTAAAATTTTGATGTTTTGGTTATTAGGCCTACTGTCCACGGAAGTGTAGCTTCATAGACATATATTTATGATATGATAATGATATTCCTCATTTTACGCTTGGCATACGGCAACTTCCAGTCTTAATTAAAAACTACGAAATTCTGTAGGCCTCACTTAGTGTCCAAATCAAATCTCTTTTATCGTTTCTCAATATAATCACTTTATTAATTAAGCAGGTTTAGCCCAGGGCGACGGTCCGTGATTTTACTTAATTCCCGTCCCTTCTGATGTGGCGTGGTGCTACTATTTATAGGTCTACGTTTATGTTGCCCGGTTAATCCATTTTAGTCTCCCTTGGTTAAGATTTTTTTTCTTGTGTTGAATACCTCAGAGAGATAAATTCTTTGAAAATTATTCTAAATAAAAAAAAAAGTCTAAAAGATTGTTATGAAAATCTGTACTAATTTGGGATATGAATTTTAAGTAGGTTTCTTATTTCAGGTTCTGTAAAGAACAATACGTGGGAGAGTAAATAAACAGACTGATTTAGAGAATTCAGGAAATCGATGTTATTCTGAGGTTAAACATTTTCCACGTCGAGGATGCCCCGTCAAGTTGAGAGAAATTTAACTAAATCATTTTGTAATAAGTAATACTGCCCAAACCACGTTATTATTTTTTTTAAATCAATTTAGAACTCCACAGGATCGTCATGAGCGATAAAGTTGTTTATAGTGGAATATTTATATTTTATTGCAATTTGATTACTGGCACGGTCGTTCAGACTAGGTTATCCAGGGAAAATTGCCTGTCTTTATATCTAGGTAGACCTAAATACCTAAGGCAAAGTAAATCGAAGAACATTTTGTATTCACTTTCAAGAATTTCCATACATTCTTCACTGGTCGGTAGACAAGGGTTAAGTAGTAGTAAGTAGTAAGTTAGATCATAATATTAGAAAGGAAGAGTATATAAGGTAAGATTTTTGTCTTTTTTCAGTGGAAATAAAGAAAACTATTGCGTTACTTATGGCGGTAATCGACATTTGCTGACTTCCATTGGGTGCCGGACGTAAAGAATAGCACCACCTAATTCTTTCCGTGGGTGTCGTAAAAGTAAGGGACTTATTACAGAATGGGCAGCAGGGTTCTCTATGCATTTAACCACCATACTGCGATTGCCAACCCGCCTGCCAAGCGTGGCGATTATTGCAATCCCTTTTGAGGGATTTCTAAGACTAGAAGTGGGCTTTTTTCGGCTGAAATGATGATGACGCTATTGTGAATGGAAATATTAAATACCCTTTATCAAGAGCCGGACGCGGTACTAATCTTTCTCTGATGGAAAGTTTGCGGATAAGTACCTAAGTATAATCTTACATACACTTACTTTATTTTATAAGCAAGATTATAACTCCTAGCGGATGAGCAGGACTCCGTGTCGTATTAATGTAGTTCTTATACAGTATGCAACTGATTTATAATATTTGATTTATTGTGGTGTAAGATCTAGGCGGGAGCGTTTTGTTAACTCGTGTGTTCGAATCGACGCGGACGTAATTATATATGTCATAATGTATCCGTCAAGTTGACAATGACTCGATTAAGATAGGATACATAAACTATGATTTTTTTAATAAGTTTGGTCGAGAATAAGTACCTCTCTATTCATCTTTATACAGTGACTGTATAGTGCACAGTGGGCCACTATCGGGGACAAATTCAAATTGATTTACTTGTTCGAACATGGTACATTACATGGTCTTAAATTAATAAATGGTCTCATCATATTCTGCCACGTGGGGCACGCAAATATCAGGTACATACAAAAATAAAAATTATTACAGTACTCAATTAAAATATTAGGTATTATACTGATACTATTGAATAAATAATTACGAATTAATATTACAATAAGAGACAAGTCGGTTAAAAATATTGTATAATTAATGTCAAAATATAATTCAATGTCAAACTATTAACTATCAAAGAGAGATTTCAAAGTATTGAATATTACAATTAAATTAAGATGCCAAAGTATCATTCAAAAAGTCGTTTATATTATAGTAACACTTTTTACATAGTTCCTTTTTAAACCCATTTAAATTTAACTTTTTGATTTACTTTGGGATTTTGTTAAAAACTTGCGGGGCAATACAGGGGGCCGATTCTACTAATTTGCAACGTTACACGTTAAACTGTGTTTCCACAACAGTTCGATTTCGATCGCCGTTCGATAGTTACATAAAAAGTCATTCTACTATTTTATAAGCAAAATGGAAACTAAACTTAAAACGAATTGCAACTGAACTGTAGCGGGAACACAGCGGGTAACCCGCGTTACCAACATGCCAAAATAATATGTTTTATTAATACCAAAAAGAAAAAAGTTGAATCTAAAAATGTTACTAAACACGAATATGTGGCACTAAAAGTATTTTCTATAATTAAAAGACATAATGATCATAATTTTATCATTAACTTTGTCCTATAGTAAACGTCACGCTCATGTTCGATTTTGTTAGTAGAATAGGTTTTGACATTGTTTCAATCGATCGTTGGCGTAACTAAAACGTAACCGCAGCTGTGTCGCAGCTGGACCGTTGTTCATTTTAGTAGAATGCGAAAACGCTTAAAAGTGGTGATTCGGTTGCGGTTCTATTGCGTTTTTTTAACAAATTTGTTAGTAGAATCGGCCCCCAGAATATGCTCTGCAGTTTTGGCTCTATGTCCGCGTAACGTATCATTCCACCTGTTACGTTTAACTGTATCAGGTAAGTTGGGAAACACCCAAGTTGGGACGAACTATCGTTGGCTCGGTCCGGTTTCCGTTCGGGGTAGTATAGTATAGTAGTATAAATATTTATTTTGGTGACATTGGTTTATATGAAACTCGTGTTAAAAAAATTCTCAACAACAAAACACCAGCCAAAAAACATCGTTGCCTTCAACCTCTTCAAACTTGCACCACACAGGATATAATATAAGCCTGCACAGCTGTCACAGAGGATGTAGATACGTCGGGAATGTCCCGATAGATGCGCAGGAACAGGATCACAGCTGATACCTGATAAGGACTGCCTTAAGTCTGTCTGAGATGGCGCGAGATGGCGCGAGATGGCGCTAGTGGGACTTGTGTTTCGCGACAGGTTTTGCTACGATTATACAGATCAGTTTAATAAATCTTAAGCTTTCTTGAAGTTAATGTTAAGTTTTGACATGTTTGGAGATGGTAATTTGATATGGAAAGTAACTTACCTTCAGTTTATGAAGTCCCTACATAAAATGAATGGAGCAAAAAATTTGTTTCCGTTTTGACAAAGTATTGAGTGATGAAAACGATTACAGGGTTTAAGTGAGTAAAAATCTCATATATGGCTTAGCATAACCAGCCTTTAATGTTCCCACAGCTGGGACACAGGCCTCTTTTATGTGAGGGGAGTGAGCCGTAATCGACCACGCGGGCCCAGTGCGAGTTGGTAGACGTCACACACGTCATGACTTAGAATTTTTGGTTCTACGACTTCGTGGTTTCCTTATAATGTTCCTTCACCATTTTGAGAGCTGTGGTGTTGAAATACTTTACACGAAGTAAAGCGCCTGTCTGGGTTCGATCCTAGGACCAACAATTCGTAAGTCGCAGCCGTTACCAGTGGGCCACCAATGCCTTCATATGGCTTAGATTTTTAAAGAGATTAATACGTCTAGCACCTGCTTATAACAATGATCTTATTTAAACAATGTTAATAATACTTTGCGTCTGTTTTGCTAACAAAAGGATACTAAACCAACTCACACCTCATATCATCATCTGCATAGCCTTGATCCAACTATGTTGTGTTCGGCTTCTAGTCTAACCGGATGCAGCGGAGTACCAGCATTTTACAAGGAGCGACTGCATATCTGACCTCCACAACCCAGTTACTGGGTTGTTACCCAGTAACTGGGTTACGATACCCATTGGTAAGACTGGTTGTCAGACTTTCGGGCTTCTGACGCCCCATAACGACTGTCAAAGATCCACGAATGACAGCCGGGACGGGACCAACGGCTTATTTTGCTTTCCGAGGCACGGAGGGGTCTTGGCATGTAAAGATGTTTACCCATCCACGGACCAACGGCGGCAAGCGTAGTTATCCTGATCGATCGACCCGTGCGACTGTCATTATTTAGCCACAAAATACCTCAATATTACTAACAAAAATGATCGTGACACACGAGACAGCGAACAAACACACAAATAGGCGACAAGCTATCAACATTTCAGCACTGAATACATCTCTCTATTATTATGAGAGGCCGGCTGCATGCGCCATGTTCTAGATGTGTTCGTTAATAACATTCATTATGTAGCTGTTAACTGCAATGTGAAGTTAATGGTGATTAGTACAAAATTAGAAATTGCACACGAGTTCCTTAGTAGACAACGTAACATAACATCACGCCTTGTTTCCACGAATGCTTGGGCAGAGGTGTACCTATGGTGGACCCAAATTTCGACAGTTATGTTTAAGTCCCATGCAATAAGAGGCGAGCGGATTACCATCAACCGGGCAGAAATCCAAACTCCGGCCTGCTACTGAGAAATTCCAGATAGTAAAAAATAAATAATAGTTAAAAAAACTAAAAACACGCTTCAAAAACCAAACTAAAAAAGTAGAAAATAATTTAATTCAATTAAAAAGCGTGGGGTGCTTTGTGAGGTATTTTTATAATCAATTAATGTCAAGCAACCCACGCTTTTTAATTGAATTAAATTATTTTCTACTTTTTTAGTTTAGTTTTTAAAGCGTGTTTTTTAAACTATTATTTATTTTCAATTTTTTTAGTTCTGCTAACTACAAAAGCGTTATTTTTTCAGTTTTTTTTTATTTTTTTCTAGTTTTTTCATTTTTTTTTTAAATTATCGAATTGTCATCGGTTCTCGATAAGTTTACAAAGTTTCAATGAAATCTGACCTTCTTATGATTGAAAAATGAATTATTTGCAATTCTTACTGCATTGGTCTAGTGGTCGTATGCGCCACTGCTGAGCAGGAGGTCCTGGCTTCAATTCCCGGGTTACTGGGTTGACTGGAGAAATGTGGGTGACCTATATGGGTGGTACCTCTGCCAAACCTTGCGGGGAATACAAGCGTGATGTGATGGAATTCTAACATTCTATTTTAGTTTAAGAATACTAACCTTACCATTAATGTTAATAACACATTACCTCACCGAACTCAACACGGTGTTAAACTCAGCAGACATCCAACGGCAAATAATTTACATTGACAAATAATAATTGGCGCTAATCCAGTCCGTCAGATAAGATATAACAATGGTAAGGCGTGCCCTCCGCGTCGCTTGGGCAATACGCACGCGCCCTTATTGTTGCAACAAGCCAGGGCTGCTAGGAGAAAGTTACTCTATTTTATTATTTTCATACATTTTTTTCCAGTGGAGCTCTCGGCTAACTAATAACAGCGTCACGGGTCGATCGAAGACTAAGCTACGCCTGCCGCGTTCGGTTCGTGGATGGGTGCCCATCCATAACATATTGAGACTTCTGCGTGCTGAAAAAGAATATAAAATCTTAGTCATAAAAATTATACAATTAAATTAGCAACCAGATTTTGTCTAGTGTATTATATATTTATATAATATAGTATATATTCATTGTAAACTCTTGTAATATTATGATTATTATTATAATTCAGTAGGTGGTTTGAATTTAAATTTAAACGGAAGTGTAAAACAGTTTACAAATCGTTAATTCCTTATAAAATTGGTGCCTAATTCATACTAGGAATTGTCAGGTAGTTTCTTATAAAATCATGTTTAATTCGTTCTTTTATTGATCTATGTGAAGTTAGGAGACATCCCTTCCATGAATCGCAATGGAGGTGATGTCAGGCCATTTTACAAGGGCTGGGGATTCTGGCTCGGTAACCGCAAGGTACTTCTCGTGACAATATGTGTACAGAAATAAAGTAGATATCGGTGTACAAAAGAGTACTTTCATTTCATTAGACTCTAGATTGTCCTATGGTGTAAGACATCATGATAGCTTATAGGGTTCCTTTTTATTTGATTTTCTATTTCCTTTTCATCTTGCAACTCCAGCTAATCAAATAGGAAGTTAGTACTTACCTGAATAAAGGTATACTTCATTTAGCGCCAGCCCTGAAAATTACCTAAGGGGCATTGCTAACTATTCGCACAGCTGTCTAGAGCTAACCGTGAATGATTTACAGTGTGTACGAAGCCTTAGGCAGATATCTAGCCAGAGCTAAAATTAATGATTGCTAGCCGTTATCTAATGTTTTGAGCTAGTTTGCTTACTAAATTATAATATCTTAGAGGTGGATTTCACCAATGAAACCGAACGCAATCAGTATCTAAACTACGTTTAAGTTTAATTACCAACTTACTAACTACAGTCAACTGTGGCATCTTTACTTTCCATGAGCAACTTTACCAATGAAAACTGTACTTAAATTTCTCTCGTTAACTAATAATCTGTTGCCGCCATTTAATATCCAACCGATACAGAAGAACAATAATCTACTATTTGTAACAAATTTTTAGTAATCGAGACATATTTTAATACAGTTCTCATTGGTAAAGTTGCTCATGGAAAGTAAAGTTGCCACAGTTGACGTTATATCGATATCACACTATTTATGAACATATTCGTTAGGTACATGTTATATCTGACACAAATGTATTTTATTGCATTTAAGTAGGCGCACACACGTCACGTTGCTGTATTGGTATATAAAACTGATTTAAATCCGTCCCCTCGCACGTCAAGTCCAGTTAAAAACCAGTGTCAGGCACTAGTTGCACTAGGAAGCGGTGGCTGGTGGGCGTTTTTGGGGGGACTGTCTTATGGATTTTGAGTTTCGAAAAGTGCTGATTCTCAGCCTAATTTGAATAAATGACTTTCGATTTTGATTTTGAGTTGTCTGGCATTTTGTGCTGAATAAACTTTTATTTGATTTTTATTTTAAATTTTAATAATAATATATTATTTATTTTCAGTTTACCAAGCCTAACCTAAATTTACACAATATTATAATAACATTTTGTGTTAGTAAATAAAATTAAAAACTATGTTAGAGTGTCACTTATTTGCACTAAGTCTTTGTGCGTTCCGGTGGCACTTGTCCGCGAAAGCGGCGGAATACCACATCCTGTGGCCAAAAGCTTTCTTCCATCAACAGATGTAGGTAACATGGTGGTACGCGCACAACAAACGCCTTAAAGTTGACGTTGCGATGCGACTCCAGCAGCTGCACTCTCGGCGCGTAATTCGGCCTTTGGCGCACGTACTTCACGATGTCTTCCGCGCCGGTGGTGTAGTGGAGAGTTGGAGACGGGAAATATAAACCGTGTATTCGGCTTCGCAGCATGCAATTTTAAATGTTCCGTCTGTATATTGGTTATGGCGTTCAGTTTCAATGGTGTAATTGGCACTTAGCCTTCACATAGTGGTTGTAGAGGTGACCTCATATAAAAAAATTGCCACAGAGAGGTGAATATTACTTTTTCACGTCATAAAACGATGAGGTCTATTTGTTTACGTGACAGGACCCTTAGTCATCATCATCATTTGTCTAGCCTTTCCCCAACTATGTTGCAGTTGGCTTCCAGTCTAACCGGATGCAGCTGAATACCAGTATTTTACATGACGCGACTGCCTATCTGACATTCATAACCCAGTAACTGGGTAATACCATACCCTTCGGTAAGACCCCAGTAACTATGTGATACGGGAAAGACTGGTTGCCAGACTTTCGGGCGTCTGCGTACCCTACTGTACAAATGACAGCCGGGACCAACTGTTTAACGTGCTTTCCGAGACACGGAGGAGTCTCAATATATTATGGATGGTCACCCACTCACGACCAGGGACCGAACTATCAGTATTTTTCTATAACGTTACCAATTACCGTTATGTTAACGATAAAAAGTAACTATAATAATACCGATACCCAGTCAATTAACGTTATCTATTTTCCAGAATTAGTATCGGTAAAAATAACAATTCTTATACCGGTAATTTATACCTATGTCTATCTCTTTCTAAGTATGACGGTGGGGAGACTAGCATCTTTCGGTGTGTGCACAGAAACAATATTATATACACACCGAAAGTGCGACTACCTTCGGCGTGTTTACTATATTGTTTTTGTGCTATAGAAAATTATAATAAACAGGGTGGCAGGGCTATCAACGTTAAATAGTTAATGCAACGGAGCGAAATGTTTTAGTAGTTTTACCGGTATTTTATTACTAACGGTAACCGTCCCTGCTCACGACCCGTCCACGGCAAGCGTAACATAGCCTTCGATCAACTTGTGCGGCTGTTATTATTGAGCCAATTGCTACTAAACTGTTTTTACCGAATGTGCGACGATGAACATTGTAGAGAGAATAGGTACTTATTACTTATGTTTAGTTTTCTTCTTAGTTTATTTATTTATTTTAAAAAAAGGTAGGGTAAAAAAGTGCTTGAACTGCACCCTAATTACGTAACGGGTACGGGTTGTTCGAAAGAGATACAGCGGCCTCTGGCACACAGGCAACTGCGGGAACACGGGTGGGTTTTAGTCAGTAAAAGTCTGACACGCCCTCCTGCTCCACCCAGAGCGGGAGAAGTTATTTGTACCCAGAAAAAAAAAGATTAATCGTAATCTGAATAATTTTGAAACAAATTGCTCATCCATTGCTTCATATGTTCGAAAAATGTGTCTGCTCAACAATCTAAATAACGCAATGACTATTTTTGAACTGACAAAATGAAACGGATTATGATTGATCGTGAGTTACGCAATTAGGGTGCTGGGTCCAGTAAATGTTTGTGCAAGAGGCGCGTGACAGTCTGCTGTTTTTTTTTCTGATCCCCTGATAGAAGAAGACTTCTATTAAAGAAATATATAAGTGAAAGTCTGTGTGCAGTGTGTCAGTAAGTATTTCATCCGCTTAATTCGTGGTACACACTACAATTCCTCGTTACTGCAGTACATCCCCTTTGGCGTCCCACCACCTATTAGACACTCACTTCGCCCTCGCCAACGTCCCCTTTTCTCAATACCGCAAACCAGTACGATAACCCTTAAGACCAGTCCATTGTACCAAGCCCTCACCCATATTAACAACATTTTGTTATATGACGAATCCTTAGATGTTTTCGCGAGTACTGAACTGGGATTCCTGAACACGACTACACAATACCTGGAGTCTGTTGCCACTCCCAGTACAATCTCTATGGAGTAAATTCTTATATTGTTATTAATAATTTTGTATCCCGATTTTATTTTGTTATTATTGATTCTGTATCCTAATTTCATCTTATTACTTATTAATTTTGTTTTCTAGTTTTTTGTATCCTAATTTTTATCCCAGTTCTGTCTAATTTTATTAAATGTCATCTAATGTTATCTAATTGTACCTAATAATATCTAATTTTACCTTATTTTTACTAATTTTGTTCAATCGTATAATGTCTTCTAATTTTGTCTAGTTTTATAATGTAAGTAATTTAATTTGCTTGTTCTATGTTTCTATGATTGTGTGTGTAATAACCTGTATTGACCGATAACTTGTATGTGTGGTGCAAACTGTTAGTATAAGTTGGTTATTAATAAATAAATAAAAAAGTATTTCAGTACCTACAGCAGAAAAAACAACTAGTCTTTGATACTTTTCTGTAGGTGACATAACGTTTCTACGATAGGTAGATATGCACATAATAATTGAACACGCTAATTAAATTTCTAAGTAACGAGTTTTATGTTATCTTCGTAATGACTCATAAAATTGCTATAACGTGTTTAATTTCCTATATTTTAACGTGAGGAACATACGTTTTCAAATAACTATGTTAATATTGAGTTTATTTTTTCTGCAAGGTAAGCCATTTGTTACCATAAATAACAAAACATATGCATACTATTGTAAAAAATCAAGTTTATCTAACTTTTAACAGCCCACAGTAGCACACAGTTGTGCTGCTGGGGAGTTTGTTGCGCCACTTCTTCTTCCCAGCTAAATCTCTACAAAGTGGAGAAGGGCGGGCGTTTTGGAAGACAGTATTATGTAATTTTGACGTTTAACCCTATAAAGTGCTGGGCACGCCACGATAGCGGCGGTAAGTCCCCTCTTTGAGGAGAGCTTGAGAGGCGGCATGGCGTCCTCACCTTCCGCCTGACGCAGGTCCTCACCGGACACGGTTGTTTCGGTAGGTTCCTGTTTCGCATAAGGCGGGACGAAACGCCCGGGTGTTTCCATTGCGAAGATCGCCCTGAGGACACGGTGGAGCATACGGTGGAGATCTGCCCGGCTTGGGCGGAGCACCACCGTGTCCTCGTGGAGGCGATCGGCGGCGGCGATCTCTCGCGTCCGGCCCTGGTGCAGGCCATGGTACGGAGCGAGAGTGCATGGTTAGCAGTCACCTCCTTCTGCGAAGCAGTAATGCTCGCGAAGAGGGAGGCGGCGCACGTGAGGGAGAGGCAGTAAATGCGCCCTCACGGCCGTAGTCGCCGCGGGAGACGCCCTGGGCGTCGGGAATCCCAGGCTGATTCCCAGCCACCGTAGGCGCGGGCTTGCGGAGTAGTCCATTTTTATGAATTAAAAATGGACCTTAAAATTAAACTAGTGTAAAAGTATAGTTTCTGCCTTATAGACCTGATTTTTATCCTAATTAGATTTTAACCCCAGCTTGTTCTTTTATGTATTTGTGTTTTTCTTTGCGTCATGTTTCACTTCAAATAAACGTATTTTCTTTCTTTCACACATGTTCTTATCTTAATGCCTGTATTTCTAGTACTATCTGGTTGTTTTGGCTATGACCTAGAGCTGGAAGGAAACGTGAGAATAGGAAACTATTTTATAAATGCATTGAGGCAGCCCTCAGAATTCCTTAATATACTAATAAAGTCTTTATCTTCAAACTTTGAGGGCAAAGGCAAACTGCCAAGCGCCTTAGAGCCCGTGGCAATGGTGATGAGAGCAAGCAATGTCATAAGTACGGAAAAGATCGAAAGCAAGAAAATAGATCCACTGGAACAGCTCATGACTTACTTCCAGAAAAAAGGAAAAATTACCATCAAAAACATAGGTACAAAAATAATAACAGATCTGAATATAACAAAGGATATCACTCCTATGCTTGAAATCATTACCAATGATTACGGAGTTATGATGCAAAATTACTATGATTTCGTAAAAAAAGGCCAAAATGATTCTGAAAGGGATATAATATATCTAGATATGGCTGAAACATCATGCCGGTTGTTGCTTAACGAAGAAAAGAAACTATTGAACGACATTATTATGGATGAAGAACATAATGTTCAAAGTGGCAGTTTTCAAAATATGACCGATAAACTTTTAGAACTGAGCCATAAAGACAAAAACGAGGCAATTAAATATATTTGCGATACATATAACGTTTGTAGACAGTACCCTGCTTTTACTGATTATTTTGCGAACCTTTTAAGCGAAGTATTAATACTCGAAGACTATAAACTTCTCTCGGTTCTTGATACACTGACCAAAATCTTAAAACAAAATGAAAAATTCCTTGCCAAGATTTCGGAAAAAGAAGACAGAGAATTAGCCATAGCAAAAATACAAGATTTTTCTACCAATTTGTTTACCGCGAAAGAATTTTTTGGTACGGTTAGGTCAATATTAACACAAAGATTTAAAACTGTTTCAAGCGGTAGTGCAGAATTTAAAATGAGATCTACAGCAATAAGGATTATTCTGGATATCGTAAATAAAGCATTAACTACGGACGACGTTATCCTTGCCGTAGAATTTGAAAATACTGTGCCAATTATTAGGAATTGGTCAATTCTTGAAAGAAATGATAGTGCTAAAAACCTTGAAGAATTTGCGACAAGTTTATTAAGAAAGTTACAAAATAATTTAACTAAAAATGCAAGAAAGGAATTAAAAGTTTTAACTAAAACTATAATGAGGGGAAACACAGAAGATGACGAGGTTTTTCAGCGATTGATTAAGTTTGGCTCAAAATACGTTAAAGGCGAAGATTTCCGATAAGATGTAGAGATTATGAGGATTAGTGTTTAATAACACTAACAAGCGTTATTTTCTTAATAAAAACAATTTGAAATAATACTTATTTTCCCGACCCATAGAGATGAAAGCCAAAGAAACGATGGATTGACTGTGTGAATGATGATATGGTTCGAATGGTTCTGACTACGGATATGACGACTAATAGAGAAGTATGGAAGAAAACGACATGTTGCGCCGACGCCTAATTAATTGGGATGAGGGTAGGAGAATGATGAATTACTTACTTCACTGTTGAGCGATGGCAGCTATTTGACGCAGTCTTTTTAAGGTATATATGTTGTGGACCAAGTAATAAATAGGGGCATTTTTCATAATGCCCGCGCGTTATGAATAATGACAAGCTACAGGGCGAAATAATTCATTATAATTTGAACTTCCTTATTTATCACATTGCCTCGTCTTTATAAATATTGCCGTGTGGTCTTTAGGCAATCTGATAATACACAGGTATTTTGCTTGGGGTGCGTGATTTTTATTTATCCTAATAATGTTTTTAAAACGAATTTGTTTCCGTCACATTTGCGGCGCTGCGGGGTTTGATGGTTTAACGCTCACATCCGCAGCTTCGTCTTGCCTCAGCTGCGGCGGCGACCGTTACAAACACCTGCTCCTCAACTCGCGGGCCGCCTCGCCCCTCCGCGCCTACGCGATTCTTAATTACACTCTAGGGGTAGGGCAGACAAGACTGCGTGGAGTCGGATTTACAGCGATTCGTTTCTGTCACAAAAAACAAATTTTTAGCAAAGGTTTTTGGACTAACAATTTTTTTTTTAATTAATGAACATTCGGAATAATACACATTATGTAATACTATACTTAGGACATCTGAGTTTATTTCATACAAAATTGTGCTGATAGGTGACTAGCATTATAAAAAATGCCCGGTCGATTTGATTATTTCAATAGTTGTTATCACACTGCCCTCTCATATTGGGCATATTTCAAACTGCGCGGGCATTTGTTATTATGTAAAATCACTTGGTCCATAACATATATAGGTAATTGTTTTGATGCTCCAGCATATTATCTAAAATTTTGTTAAGCGAACCAACCGACAATCTACCAATGTTACGTTTGTAGATTCAAATACATAAAAATATACACTATATAATATGGATAAAAATTGCATCAAATTGGGAATCCAAAAAGTACTATTAATACAAAAAATAATGTGAAAAGAGATGCGAATTCACTATACAGAGTCTATTGTCTTAGTTATTTTAGTATTTTCCCATGCAGATCAGTTTCTCTAGAACGTTTTACGTAAGAATTTCGCTTTTCAACAATTAACGTTATAATGTGACGAGATTTTATCGTGAAGTTACTGACAACAGTTATTAATAGCCGAGTCTTTCTTATTACTGAATTTCTTCTTTAAATGTGATACTTGATTACTTAAGGAAACCCTGGACTTAAAGTTAATACTAGCTTCCACCCGTGTCTTCATCTGCATGGTAGGTAAGTCAATACAAAATAGCCTATCTCCCTTCCCAGGATTCAAAGTTTCTTCATTTCAAATTCCATCAAAATTGGTTCGAAACAAACAGACAGACAAAAACTTTAAATTTTTTATTTAAATTATTTTAACTAATTTGCGTAAGTAATTTAATAATATGCATTTAGTAAATAGCTGTTATTTTGACATGATAAACAGTCACTTCAATTTTACTTAATTGAATGTAGAATGTATTAGGTATGCATGTACTCCGAGTGTTCAATAAAAAGTGATAATGAGTATGAAGCAGTTATTATTAGCAGTTGTTATTAGTTGTTATTTATTGTTATTTTATTTTCCGACATAATCACCTTTGAGGGTTATACACTTGGTATATCGTTTTTCTAATCCTAAGATTCCCTTCTTGAAAAATCTTCATCTTGATCGCTTAAAAAATCATGTACGGCGGGAATCACTTCCTCATCATTGCCATATTTGTGATCTCTCAGAACAGGCAGAAATCACTAAGCGCAAGGTCAGGTGAGTATGGAGGATGTTGCATCAATTCAAATCCAGCATCTTGGATAGCAGTCATCGCAACTCGGGACTTGCGTGCGGGGCCGTTATCTTGGTGAAACAACACAACTTTAGCAAGTTTACCGCGGCGATTTTCGCGTATTTCCTGACGCAGTTTTTTTATTTGTTCTGCGTATAAGGGCCCCGTAATAGTGGCTCCATGATTGAGGTATTCAATCATTATCACCCCCTGGCTGTCCCAGAAAAGAGAGCCCATAATCTTACCGGCGGATGGAATTGCCTTAAACTTCTTAGGCGTTGGAGATGACGGCCTCTTCGAAGTCATGGACTGTTGTTTCGTTTCAGGATCATAATGGTGGAGCCATGTTTCATCCATAGTTACGAAGCGAGCTAAAAATCGGTCAGGATCTTGTTGTAACAATTCCAAATTGTTTTGAGAAATCCGCAGTCTTGTTTGTTTATGCTCACCTGTAAGCATTCTAGGCACCCAGCGCGCTAAAACTATTTGCATGCCCAAATATTCATGTATAATACTATGGATACTTCCTATCGAAATCTTTAGTTCTTCAGCTACAAAATGAACGACGATCTGCCAAAACAATTTTTTCAACTTTTTTTATCATTTGGCCGGTAACTGCCGTCGTAGGGTGTACCGAGCGCGGGTCGTCTTTAGTTAAAGTACTTCCTCTCTTAAACTCGGCACACCACCGCGCAACCGTAGAATACGGAGGAGCATTAACCCCTAATGTTCCTTTCAAGTCTAGATTTACTTGTTCAATAGTAATTTTTTTCAGGCAGAGATATTATATTATGGCGCAAATTTAAATTTTATCCATTTTGCGTACCACGCTCCGACACTACGAAAACAAATGACTTCTATTTTTAAATAAATAAATAAGAAAAGAAAATCAATCATTTTTATTTTGTCAATTGTCTGGGCTTTACCTGCCAGTATTTACTTTTTTGTTGTTCAAGAAGTTTATATGCCATTATTACTTTTTATTGAACACCCCTCGTATAGCTTTGTTGTTTTTTTTTGCGAGTGTCAAATAACTTCATCAAATAACTTCTCCCGCTCTGGATGGAGCAGGAGGGCGTGTCAGACTTTTACTGACTAAAACCCACCCGTGTTCCCTCAGTTGCCTGTGTACCAGAGGCCACGGTATCTCTTTCGAACAACCCGCACCCCTGGCAGATGCATGTAAGTATAGCTAAGCCTGAAATCGCCAACCCGTCTTGAGGAACCGTTCTGACAAATGCTCGTGCCTTCTCTGTGTGAGACACTGCAGGGTAAGGGCGTCATGTGGCCTTTATCCTGCAGTGTGACAGTTATAGGTATTATAATTATTAAATAAAGTTTAACTAATGAAAAGGTGGAGATTAACGAAACTGCTCGTATGGTTCTCTTCTATATTTGGAATGTTTCTGATAGTCCTAATTAGGTTATTATGGAAATATTTAGTTTTAAAGACTCCCGGAAAAAATTACGTCCGTTTTTAATGGTATTTCTGTGTGAACTGTGCAGGACAGGAGATCGTCTGTTGGGTCAGCTAATTTAAGACATTTTCTCCTCTTTAAATTAACCTTTTGTTTTGACAATTTATCGAAGAATCTGTGATAGCGGTTCTTAATATGACTGCAGAACAGTAGCTTCAAACAAAATATCGATTTCAAAGATCGATCTGAGTTCAGAACTCGTTTTGATTAAAGTTACTATTCTGCACCCGTATTGGGAGCCGCTATCACAGATGATTCATTTGACGGATTCAGAAACTTCGATAAACCCAAATGAAAGCTTCATTTACAATTTTACAGCGAAACAAACATCTTAAAAGAAAACCATACGCGGACAAACGTCAATGTCAACGTTTTCGCCCATAAAAATTCAAACACTTTCAGAATAATTGTGTCCAATAAGTCTGACTCGTGAAGGATTTGAACCTCCGCCCTCCGATGGTCAAGTAAATTTATATATCGGTGCTCTAACCTACTGAGCTAACGAGTCTTGTTCAGTACTCTTCAAATAGAGATGCACTATCCACAAAGTGACGTATTCCTTTGGCCTTGTACCAAAATCCACGTCAATTACGATATAAACTTTCATGAAAGCTTCAAGCATGAGTACCACGAAATATTTTATTTATAATCTATCGTTGAGATGCTTAGAATCACAAATTAATCACGTATTCATAATTTTAATGAGATCGATAAAAGTTGTCCGAATAACAGCAAGTTTAACGATTTATCAGGTTAGAGATTTTCACTGAGGCAAAGAAATGGACGAAAATTAAAAAAAAAACTTCTGAAAGAACTTCATCGTCAATGTTTATTAAAAATTAGCTTTTGCTAGCGGTTTCGCCCGCTTGGAGTTCGGAAATCATCCCGCAGGAACGTACTACCGGGATAAAAAGTATCCTATGTGTTATTCCAGGTTACAAACTACCTGTGTGCCAAATTTCATCCAAATCTATTCGCATATTTTTGCGTGATTGATTAACAAACATCCAAACATCTTCACAAACTTTCACATTTATAATATTACTAGCTTTTGCCCGCGGCTCCGTCCGCGTGAATGTCAGTTATCGCGTAAAAAGTAACCTATGTCCTTCTCCATATCCCAAGCTATATTTCTGCCAAATTGACGATGACGATCAGTTCAGCGGTGTTGTGTTGTTGTGCGTGAAAGCGTAACATACAGACAGACAGAGTTACTTTCGCATTTATAATATTAGTAGGGATAGTAGGAAGTAGGATAGTAGGATAGAATTTGAACAAATAGTATGACGACTAGGCATAAAATAATTTCACATGATTCTATGAAAAGTGACGTAGATATTGGAAAGAAGCCAATGTATTACGTCATTAAGTAGATAGTGCATCTAGATTTGAATAGTATTGAACAAGACTCGTTAGCTCAGTAGGTTAGAGCACCGATATATAAATTTACTTGATCATCGGAGGGCGGAGGTTCAAATCCTTCACGAGTCAAACTTTTAGTAATCGTTTTTTTATATGTAGTGGTACTTTTCATCCAACCCTAAAGATTTCTTAAATTTTTTTAGTTAGAAATCGCATAGCTACATAACTAACGTAAGTAAAACACTGAAATGGCTTCCTAAGCCAATTAAAACATCCTTTAATGATTACGGTGCCGGCAGTGTCTACAAAATTGTCAATACACATTTTTTGATGACGCACGTCCCGTTATTAAGCCCAGCCTTTCCACCAGTGTTTTCCTTCCCATACTGTACAATGAAGCGTATGCTAGGATTGTTTTCAAAATTCTTAATAAAACTATCAGCTTCATAATAGCCTGTATTATTGTTACTTCCAACGCTGCAGATAGGTACTTTGCTCAAAGCGAGTAAAGAATTTCAAAGTTATATCGAGAAATCTTAGAAATAGATATAGAAATAATATTTATTTGCATAAAACATGGTAAATAAAGTAGTTCTATGGTACATTATAGAGCATACATGTTTAGCTTATATCATAGCATGCAAATATTGTTGGTTACATTTAAAAATGTTTCCGTCGGTAAATTCTTTAATGCTGTAAAAGTTATTCGTTTTTAACCATTCATATTGTTTTTTTTTAACAATCTAAGATCTAAAGTTTTTAAGTCATTTGGAATTTTATTGTACACCCGAACACACATGGCTAAACAACTTTTATTGTATTTCGCCAGTCTCGGCAGGTCACTTAATATAAGCCTGTGAGGATCTCGCCGGTCTGCCTTTTTTAACCGACTTCAAAAAGGAGGAGGTTATCAATTCGTCGGGACCTTTTTTTTTTTTTATTTTTTTTTATGTATGTTCCCCGATTACTCGAAGATGGCTGGACCGATTTGGATTTTGTTTTTTTGTTTGATAGGGTATACTTCCCAGATGGTCCCATGATCATCAAGTCAGGATCTGATGATGGATCCTGGAGAAATAGAGAGAACTCTTCAAATTTTATAGGCACACGAAGCGATTTAGGTATTTTTTGGAAGAGTACTTTCTCGTAGTGGTCTCATTTCAATTTGGTGAAGATCTGATGAAGAACTTTGGAGATAGGCAACGGAACTCCTCAATAAATGTTTATGTTCACATGTGCTTACCGCACATGTGAACCACTAAAAAGTGAAAAATAAAAACTTTTTCCAAAAAAAAAACAACCGACTTCCAAAAAAACACTACAAAGTGAAAATAACTTTAATTTCGGAAGGCGGTGACAAAAAATTCAAATACAGCTCCAAAGACACCGACTTCCGAAATTAAAGTTATTTTTCACTTTGTAGTGTTTTTTTGGAAGTCGGTTGTTTTTTTTTGGAAAAAGTTTTTTAAATATGTCTTTATGCTTTTTAACAAACATGCTTGCAACAAATACTATGAAATAAAATGAAAATAATAATAAATAATAAAAATCTTAAATAAAATGAAGACTATATCATCATCATTGCAGCCAAAAGACATCCACTGATGGATATATGCCTCCCCAAAGCGTTGCCACATCGGTTGTTCCTATGCTTCGCGCATACACCGGATTCCTTCGGCTTTCAGAAGAACAAACAGTGTAGTGTTATTTTATTGTGTTGTTCATGTTTGAAACTTTCATAATAAAAAAGATGAATAAGAGCAGAATAGTTTTATTATGTGTTTTGAAAACTGACGTGGAAGTTGGAGAGGGGCCAAAGAAATACGTCACTTTATGGATAGTGCATCTGTATTTGAACAGTACTGAACAAGACTCGTTAGCTCAGTAGGTTAGAGCACCGATATATAAATTTACTTGATCATCGGAGGGCGGAGGTTCAAATCCTTCACGAGTCAAACTTTTTGAAAACAAAAATTCTGAAAGTACTTTTTCAAAAAGATACTTTCAGAATAATTGTTTTAGTTTACAAAAAGATTGGGATTCATAAAAATCTTCGTATGGTTCTCTTGCCGGATATTTTCTTCTCTGTAAACGACGCTGAAGAACCACAATGCCACAATGTCTGAAGAAGCAGGAAGACTAGGGTCTTTGACCAGTGCTTCCTGCCCGTAACGACATACGGTGCCGACACATGAAAAATTATTTAAGTTCTGTGTCTCGTAATGTTTATTACTTTGCCTACCTATGTATAGAATCAAGTCTATCTAACTAAACAGACAGCTGTACTGCTGGGGAGTTTGTTGCGCCACTTCTTCTTCCCAGCTAAAGCACTAGGAAGTGGTGAAGGGCGGGCGTATTGGTGGGACTGTCTTATGTAATTTTGACAGTCATAAAGTGCAAATTCTCAGCCTAATTTGAATAAATGACTTTTGATTTTGATTTTGACACGATGATAGTGAGAATTGTGGACACTGACAGTGAGTTGGGCTGGTCAACAAATGCAAGGTCGCTCAGCGGGCTATGTTTGGAGTTTCTTTGAGAGATGAAATCAGAAATGAAGCTATCCGGAAATTTAACGAAGTTACCGACATAGCTTGCAGAGTAAGCAAGCTGAAGTGGCAGTGGGCTGGCCATGTTTGTCGAAGGACCGATGGTCGGTAGAGCAGACGAGTCCTGGAGTGGAGACCGCGTATCGGCAAGACCGAGGACCTAAAGAAAGTGGCTGGCACAGGCTGTTGTGGTGCAACATGGGAGAGGCCTATGTCCAGGAGTGAACTGCGATAGGCTAGGTTGATTGAAACGACGCTTTCGTTGGGACAGTTTATCGAAATTTCTGAATACGTCAAATGAAAAATCTGCGGTGGAGGTTACTGTGGTAACAGTATTTTTGGTCAAAATGTATTCTGCACTTCTGTAGATGGACTAATAAAGAGTTTAAGATGAAAAAAAGATGATATTTTACTGTAGGTAGGTAGATATCTACTAGAATTTTATGAAAATAAAGACGATGCACAGTTAATGATTTCAAATGTTATTATAAAAGTGATTGGAAAGTTGGAACAAGGCCAAAAGAATTCGTCATTCAGTGGATAGTGAATCTGCATTTGAACAGTACTGAACAAGACTCGTTAGCTCAGTAGGTTAGAGCACCGATACATAAATTTACTTGATCATCGGAGGGCGGAGGTTCAAATCCTTCACGAGTCAGACTTTTTGGACATTTGGGACATTTACAAAATCAGCCCAAAAGCTCATGCCTGTGAAAGGGATGAGTCCTTTTACAGTTCATTTTTTTATACAAGGACATGAACTCTGGGACTATCTTTTGTTAATAGCTCAATCCTTAATATTGCAAAATGAACATAAATTAAAGCTATTACCTCCGTTCTGCTGTTCTGTCCGGTAATGGCGGTTTTTATAAAACTTTTCATCCTACTGCCTTGTTGGTCTAGTGGCCACAAGCGCTCAGCTGTGCATGAGGTACTGGGTTCGATTCCCAGGTCGGGCAATGTATTATTGGGATTTTGTGATTAGCAGCTCAGAGTCTGGATTTGTGCCCGATTGATGGCAATAGGCTCGCCCCGTATTACATGACTCTTATACATAACTGGCAAAATGTGGGTGTGTAGGTACATCTCTGCCTATCCTTTCAGAGATTACAGGCGTGATGTTATATAATGTTTTCATTTATAGAAACGTCGTCGTATTTTTTCAACGAACACAAAAGTTCAATCGATGGACGTTTCGACAACTAATGTTATTTTAACAATAGAAGGAATGGCATCGTATAGAAAATCTCAACTTCAACATTCTTTCCGGTGTTTCGTGATAACGTAGATATTGGAAAGAGGCCAAATAATTACGTCATGTTGTGGATAGTGCATCTAGATTTGAATAGTACTGAACAAGACTCGTTAGCTCAGTAGGTTAGAGCATCGATATATAAATTCACTTGACCATCGGAGGGCGGAGGTTCAAATCCTTCACGAGTCAGGCAACACTTTTCAGAAAATATTTGGATTTTTTTTTAAGAGAGGCGATGAAGCTGTTTTGGGGAGGCTTTTTCAGAATTTTCGTCCATTTCTTCGAAACATTGAACAACTCTAGGCGCTAGTGGAAAACGTTTTTATTTTCTTTTTAAAATAATGAGTAGGTACGTGATTGCATTGTGTTCTGAGCATTTCAAAGACTAATTATGTACATAAAGGTCCTAGATATTTCGTGTTGAAATTAAATCTGAAATGAAATGTTTATTTGTGTAAGTAGATCTTTTTATGACACTTTTAGACGTCAATATTTGTTTGGTCAATGTTTAAAAACTAGATTGCGCTGGCATTTCCTGGCTAACTGTTCCCTGAGAAGATAAGCCGAAACAAACTTAGAGGTCATGGTCTCTATTAAAGTCCAAACATTATATTTTATATTTTTTGAATTTTATGTGAGACTAACAATGCAGGCCCATGTTTGGAAGGGCCTTTTGAAGAAAGAGCCATTAAAGCTTTGAGCTGACTTGTCTCAACAGACGGCATGTATCTATCGAGGAATCTTACATCTGACCAATTTGAAAACAAAATCCCGTGCACACAATGACCACATCTGTTAGCAAGCGTTACTATGGCAGCTGAGCGCTGCAAGCAATAATAATCCTTACGGTGTATAGATGTTAGTTTTATCAGTCACCGTGTAGCTCAACCCTATTTTAGGGAGCTCAACGACCATGTTGTATGTATTACTCATGTTTGAATTTTTCAAGATGGTTTATGTCCCAAATGACGTGGATGTTGGTAAAAGGCCAAAGGAACACGTCACTTAGTGGATAGTGCATCTAGATTTGAATAGTACTGAACAAGACTCGTTAGCTCAGTAGGTTAGAGCACCGATATATAAATTTACTTGACCATCGGAGGGCGGAGGTTCAAATCCTTCACGAGTCAAACTTTTAGTAATCGTTTTTTTATATGTAATGGTGCTTTTCATCCAATCCTAAAGATATGTTTATTTTTTTTAAGTTAGAAATCACATATGTAGCTACATAACTAACGTAAGTAAAACACTGAAATGGCTTCCTAAGCCAATTAAAACATCCTTTAATGATTACGGTGCCGGCAGTGTCTACAAAATTGTCAATAGATATTTTTTAATGACGCACGTCCCGTTTGAAGCCCAGCCTTTCCACCAGTGTTTTCCTTCCCATACTGTACAATGATGCGTATGTTGAGACTCTTTTCAAAATTCTTAATTAAACTATCAACTTCATAATAGCCTGTATTATTGTTACTTCCAACGCTGCAGATAGGTACTTTGCTCAAAGCGAGTAAAGAATTTCAAAGTTATATCGAGAAATCTCTAACGAAATGAAGATTATATCATCATCATTGCAGCCAAAAGACATCCACTGAAGGATATATGCCTCCCCAAAGCGTAGCCACATCGATTGTTCCTATGCTTCGCGCATACACCGGATTCCTTTGGCTTTCAGAAGAACAAACCATGTAGTGATATTTTATTGCGTTATTCATGTTTGAAACTTTCATAATAAAAACTTTTTCCAAAAAAAAAACAACCGACTTCCAAAAAAACACTACAAAGTGAAAAATAACTTTAATTTCGGAAGTCGGTGTCTTTGGAGCTGTATTTGAATTTTTTGTCACCGCCTTCCGAAATTAAAGTTATTTTTCACTTTGTAGTGTTTTTTTGGAAGTCGGTTGTTTTTTTTTTGGAAAAAGTTTTTATTTTTCACTTTTTAGTGGTTCACATTTGCTTACACCTTCACAGCATACTGGCGTGATGTTATGTTATGAACTGGTGTAAGCAATAGACAGAGATGAGATTTCAGCAATCCCAGTCCATTTGCTATCATTTATTGAGGAGTTCCGTTGCATATCTCCGAAGTTCTTCATCAGATCTTCACCAAATTGAAATGAAACCACTCTGAGAAAGTACTCTTCCAAAAAATACCTAAATTGCTTTGTGTGCCTATAAAATTTGAAGAGTTCTCTCCATTTCTCCAGGATCCCATCATCAGATCCTGACTTGATGATCATGGGACCACCTGGGAAGTATACCCTTTCAAACAAAAAGAACAAAATTCAAATCGGTCCAACCATCTTCGAGTAATCGGGGAACATAAATAAAAAAAAAAAAAAAAAGGTTCCGACGAATTGATAACCTCCTCCTTTTTGAAGTCGGTTAAAAAAGATGGATAAGAGCAGAATAGTTTATTGTGTGTTTTGAAAACTGACGTGGAAGTTGGAGAGGGGCCAAAGAAATACGTCACTTTATGGATAGTGCATCTGTATTTGAACAGTACTGAACAAGACTCGTTAGCTCAGTAGGTTAGAGCACCGATATATAAATTTACTTGACCATCGGAGGGTGAAGGTTCAAATCCTTCACGAGTCAGGCAACACTTTTCAGAAAATATTTGGATTTTTTATAAATAGAGGTGATGAAGCTGTTTTGGGGAGGCTTTTTCAGAATTTTCGTCCATTTCTTCGAAACATTGAACAACTCTAGCCTCTAGTGGAAAACGTTTTTATTTTCTTTTTAAAATAATGAGTAGGTACGTGATTGCATTGTGGTTCTGACGATTTCAAAGACTGATTATGTACATAAAGGTCCTAGATATTTCGTGTTGAAATTAAATCTGAAATGAAATGTTTATTTGTGTAAGTAGATCTTTTTATGACACTTTTATACGTCAATATTTGTTTGGTCAATATTTAAAAACTAGATGGCGCTGGCATTTCCTGGCTGACTGTTCCCTGAGAAGATAAGCCGAAACAAACTTAGAGGTCATGGTCTCTATTAAACTCCAAACATTATATTGTATATTTTCTGAATTTTATGTGAGACTAACAATGGAGGGCCATGTATGGAAGGGCCTTTTGAAGAAAGAACCATTAAAGCTTTGAGCTGACCTGTCCCAACAGACGGCATGAACTATCGAGGAAAGTTACATCTAAACAATTTGAAAACAAAATCCCGTGCTCACAATGACCACATCTGTTAGCAAGCGTTACTATGGCGGCTGAGCGCTGCAAGCAATAATAATCGTTACGGTGTATAGATGTTAATTTTATCAGTCACCGTGTAGCTCAACCCTATTTTAGGGAGCTCAACGACCATGTCGTATGTATTTACTCATGTTTGAAGCTTACAAGATGGTTTATGTCCCAAATGACGTGGATGTTGGTAAAAGGCCAAAGGAACACGTCACTTAGTGGATAGTGCATCTAGATTTGAATAGTACTGAACAAGACTCGTTAGCTCAGTAGGTTAGAGCACCGATATATAAATTTACTTGATCATCGGAGGGCGGAGGTTCAAATCCTTCACGAGTCAAACTTTTAGTAATCATTTTTTATATGTAATGGTGCTTTCCATCCACCCCTAAAGATTTCTTCATTTTTTTTAGTTAGAAATCACATAGCTACATAACTAACGTAAGTAAAACACTGAAATGGCTTCCTAAGCCAATTAAAACATCCTTTAATGATTACGGCAGTGTCTACAAAATTGTCAATAGATATTTTTAATGACGCACGTCCCGTTATTAAGCCCAGCCTTTCCACCAGTGTTTTCCTTCCCATACTGTACAATGATGCGTATATTGAGACTCTTTTCAAAATTCTTAATTAAACTATCAACTTCATAAAAGCCTGTATTATTGTTACTTCCAACGCTGCAGATAGGTACTTTGCTCAAAGCGAGTAAAGAATTTCAAAGTTATATCGAGAAATCTCTAACGAAATGAAGATTATATCATCATCATTGCAGCCAAAAGACATCCACTGAAGGATATATGCCTCCCCAAAGCGTAGCCACATCGATTGTTCCTATGCTTCGCGCATACACCGGATTCCTTTGGCTTTCAGAAGAACAAACCATGTAGTGATATTTTATTGCGTTATTCATGTTTGAAACTTTCATAATAAAAAAGATGGATAAGAGCAGAATAGTTTATTGTGTGTTTTGAAAACTGACGTGGAAGTTGGAGAGGGGCCAAAGAAATACGTCACTTTATGGATAGTGCATCTGTATTTGAACAGTACTGAACAAGACTCGTTAGCTCAGTAGGTTAGAGCACCGATATATAAATTTACTTGATCATCGGAGGGCGGAGGTTCAAATCCTTCACGAGTCAGACTTTTTAGACATTTACAAAATCAGCCTAAAAGCTCATGCCTGTGAAAGGGATGAGTCCTTTTACAGTTCATTTTTTATACAAGGACATGAACTCTGGGACTATCTTTTGTTAATAGCTCAATCCTTAATATTGCAAAATGAACATAAATGAAAGCTATTACCTCCGTTCTGCTGTTCTGTCCGGTAATGGCGGTTTTTATAAAACTTTTCATCCTACTGCCTTGTTGGTCTAGTGGCCACAAGCGCTCAGCTGTGCATGAGGTACTGGGTTCGATTCCCAGGTCGGGCAATGTATTATTGGGATTTTCTGATTAGCAGCTCGGAGTCTGGATTTGTGCCCGATTGATGGCAATAGGCTCGCCCCGTATTACATGACACTTATACATAACTGGCAAAATGTGGGTGTGTAGGTGCATCTCTGCCTATCCTTTCAGAGATTACAGGCGTGATGTTATATAATGTTTTCATTTATAGAAACGTCGTCGTATTTTTCCAACCAAAGTTCAATCGATGGACGTTTCGACAACTAATGTCATTTTAACAATAGAAGGAATGGCATCGCATAGAAAATCTCAACTTCAACATTCTTTCCGGTGTTTCGTGATAACGTAGATATTGGAAAGAGGCCAAATAATTACGTCATGTTGTGGATAGTGCATCTAGATTTGAATAGTATTGAACAAGACTCGTTAGCTCAGTAGGTTAGAGCACCGATATATAAATTTACTTGACCATCGGAGGGCGGAGGTTCAAATCCTTCACGAGTCAGACAACACTTTTCAGAAAATATTTGGATTTTTTATAAAGAGAGGCGATGAAGCTGTTTTGGGGAGCTGTTTTTTTCAGAATTTTCGTCCATTTCTTCGAAACAATAAACAACTCTAGCATCTAGTGGAAAACGTTTTTATTTTATTTTTAAAATAATGAGTAGGTACGTGATTGCGTTGTGGTTCTGAGCATTTCAAAGACAGATTATGTACATATAGGTCCTAGATATTTTGTATTGAAATGAAATGTTTATTTATGTAAGTAGATCATAGAAGACACTTTTATACGTCAATTTGTTTGGTCAATATTTAAAAACTAGATGGCGCTAGCATTTCCTGGCTGACTTTTCCCTGAGAAGATAAGCCGAAAAAAACTTAGAGGTCATGGTCTCTATTAAAGTCCGAACATTATATTTTATATTTTCTGAATTTTATGTGAGACTAACAATGCAGGGCCAAGTTTGGAAGGGCCTTTTGAAGAAAGAGCCATTAAAGCTTTGAGCTGACCTGTCCCAACAGACGGCATGAACTATCGAGGAAACTTACATCTAAACAATTTGAAAACAAACTCCCGTGCACACAATGACCACATCTGTTAGCAAGCGTTACTATGGCGACTGAGCGCTGCAAGCAATAATAATCCTTACGGTGTATAGATGTTAGTTTTATCAGTCACCGTGTAGCTCAACCCTATTTTAGGGAGCTCAACGACCATGTTGTATGTATTACTCATGTTTGAAGCTTTCAAGATGGTTTATGTCCCAAATGACGTGGATGTTGGTAAAAGGCCAAAGGAATACGTCACTTGGTGGATAGTGCATCTGTATTTGAACAGAATTGAACAAGACTCGTTAGCTCAGTAGGTTAGAGCACCGATATATAAAAATTTTCTTGACCATCGGAGGGCGGAGGTTCAAATCCTTCACGAGTCGAAGTTTTTGGACTTTCTTCTTTTTTTCGTGTCGTTTATTTTTTTAATTTTTTCTTTATTATTTTATATATTTCTGTGTTTTTTTTGGTTAGAAATCCGAAAGTTAAATAACTAACGTAAATAAAACACTGTAATGGCTTCCTAAGCCAATTAAAACATCCTTTATTGACTACGATAACAGCAGTGTCTCCAAAATTGTCCATAGAAATTATGAATGACGCATGTCCCGTTATTTAACCCAGTTTTTCCACCAGTGTTCTCAAGGATGAGGTCTCTCTGTATAAAGAATAAGAAACGAACTCTTCGCGTCTCTTAGACAACTTCTCATATACAATTTGAGGATAACAATACGTCAATAAATAGTAAAAGTAACTAAATAGTTTAATAAATAAACAGAATACGAAACATCACGCTGCGCTCCAAAACGTACGTTTTGATAAGTAAGCAAAAGACTGGGAATGGCCGGGTCACGTCAATTACATGCACAATGACCGCTGGGCAATAGTCACAAGACGGTGGGTGCCTGAGGATGGACGGAGCAGCTGAGGCCGGACCAGGAAAAGTTGGCGAGACGACCTAGATGCGTACTGCAAGAGTTGGATGGAGACGGCTTTAGAAAAGGATGCCTGGAAGGATTTAGAGGAGGTCTTTGCTCAGCACTGGGCGGTGTACAAAAAAAAAAATGGGTAAAAAACTAAATAGCAGTGTTGGGCCGACTATGGTTTTCGCCGAACAACTAACTAGCTACAGTGAGTGAACTATTGGATGTATTTGGTTGTTTTTTTTTTATAAAGACTGGGAATGGCATTATATGTACGCAGTCTTATTGCAAAACAAGATTTTTCTTTAGGCATGGTTAAAACGATAAAGCCTGTTTAAAAAAAAAGAACCTAGCAGAAATCTAGAAAATAGTTTCAACGTTTAGGAAACGTTCGAGACAGTTTTAAAACTACTGGGACTAGGAACATGAAAGCATACGGCTTCCTTTTATAACATAGGGGCGCACTAAGAACGGGTTTTTGAAAGTTCGACCTTTACGGGGCGAAAAGGGGGGAATTTAGTTAGTATAAAAAAATCATAAACTTGAAACTTGGCACGTATACTAAATGAATCATAAAGTTTGTACTTTTTGTTTTTTTTTTTAACTTCCCCGTAATGCGGGATTAGGGGGTGTTCAAACTCAAACTCAAAGCATTTATTTCAAATAAACCAATTACAGGCACTTTTGAATTGTCAAGGTCGGTGAGTTAGAAAGATGAAGCTAGTTGCCCATTCCAAAGCGTAGGTACCTGTGGAGAAGAACGGGCAAGAAACTCCATGGTCACTATTTTCAAGTTAAGAAGATAATACGAAACCAACGCGGACAAAAACGCAGGCGAAGTGCTAGTGACTTATATGAGAACCGAGCCGACATTTTGATGATTTTGATGACTAAATTAGTCAGGCAAAGATATAGTGATTAGCCATTTTTTGCAACACGTTTCAGGTGACAAATTGCCCCTATTATCTCATTATTTGCCCAACAATTGTCACATGAAATGATTTGCAAACTTTTTGCAGGGTAAACAAGCACTAAAATTATATTTTAATCTAGCCATACTTTATAAAAACGCAACCTATCTGCCGTTAGAGGGCTTATAACTCCAGACAGACTTATCCGATTTACTTACGTGTTTTTCCTTTAATTTACACATTCTTACATATATCCTCTCTAGCTTGCTTTCTTTGGGAAAACTGACTATATTATATTGTCCTTTTAAGAATCATGTAATTTTATTTTTTCTGCTGTATATTGTGTGCTTTTTAATCTGTGCTCTATAAATGTTTTGTCGTTCTTCTTCTTTCTCTCTTTAGGTGAGGTATATTATGCTTTGCCACCTATAATACATATAATAGTAAGGGCAGGAACGCCATAATTCTTATATTTGTTACTGTCATCAGCATCTTGCCGTATTGTATCTCCGGGTTCAGTTAGAAGTAAACCATTGTCAAGAATGCCTTTAACTTCCATACCGACACAAAGCAAGCTAAGACCGGGACTGTTGCCGACATTCTGACATTTCACAGTCACGTCTGTTTCATCTCCGCAGTCGGATTTGTTTCCGACTACCTCGAAATATGAATCACTTGTTATGTATGGCTTTACTTACGTGTCAAATCTTAATTTTCGTGACCGATAAGCAGGTACCGTATTTAATTGTACTGATTCAATTTTGCCTCTCTGTCAAGTACCTAGGTATGATCCGACTAGAATACATACATACATACATACTCAGCCTATAACGTTCCCACTGCTGGGATACAGGCCTTTCAGGCCTCTCAGGCCTCTCAGGCCTCAGGACTAGAATATTTGCTGTAAAATTTTATTGACTAACTAAAACCCCTTTTCTGTTCTCCTACTGTAGAAGTTTTAATTATGGATTTTTTTGGTTAGCTTAGACTGTCCACTGCTGAGAAAGCTGGCTCACCCTCATACTTCCAGAGATCCTTTTAAATAGCCACCTCGATCCAACAGTTCTTTGCGGTACCCGTCTATGTAAGTCGTCTCGCTACCTCTTCGCCCAATCCTATCTTAGGTTGGCAGCTGTTGAGTCCACCATCTCAACATCCCCGCGCGCCAGCGGCAGTGAAAGAGGGGTGCGGGGACAGCGGCTCGTCAGCCGGCCGACGGCCGAGCGCGGGCCCCCGCGCCACACCAGTCAGCTGTTGCACACCTCTTCGCACGGCTGCGCTTACGCGTCTAAATTATCTCAATATACACATGTTATACAGTCTACTCAATATTTCATTTTGCTCCACCACGACCTATCGTCGCGATCAGCAGCCTTTTTGCCTGGATCCATTTGCATTTGAATCCCTATTCTTAAGAATTGTGGATTATTAATTATTTTTGTTTATTATTTCTTTTTAGTATTGTGTCTCTGGATCCTCTCGTTTCTCACCTCTTTGATTTGAAGCAGTGCGGATCAATATTGTCTTACTCAAACCTTTCTCCTTTCATTTCTTATTTGATGATGTCTACTGTACCTACAGTTCTTTTTCCAAATGTTGTTGTCCGGCAAAATAACCGGTTCAGTACAATGAAAATGACACCTTATAAATACCTAAATCTTCACACTTATTTACCATTAAAAAAAGTGTCATCAACTCAATTCACAAACTAATAATTTTAATATCATTAAGAGCAGGTATCTCAAATGTCAGTTGTTGAGATAAAATGTCATACAGCAAGTTTTGTAAGTGACTCACGAGTGCAAATATATTTTCAATACTTTTTGCATTCCAACCTTGATCGAGCAATGCAAACGACTTTTTTTGCAAAAGTATATACAAAACGTCATTAGTTGAAAGGGAATTCGGAAATTTTCATAGATGTTGGTGAAGAAAGAAAAATGTCTTGTACAATTTCAAGGTCAAGTAACTGTCACTCACTGGACGCCTGACGGAGGGCATATCTGTCCAGGACCGCAATTCTGTATGTTAGGTATAATGATTCCCCGCGGAATCTTACTACGTTCAAACTACGTCAATATCGTGTTTTGTAGAAACCAATGTAACGGTAAGGAATCGAAATGTCATATCTGTATGTTCCAAGATAAGTTGTCGATATTTATTAGCAGATGTCGTGTGTGATCGAAGAAATTGCCGTGGTTTCGAAATAAGGAATCGGTAAGTGGTCATAGTGAATTAGGGCGGAGATGGGCCACAGCGAAGGTGGTATGATGATCTGATAAGGTTTTCAGGGCCCAATATCACCAGAGATCGAGAGATAGAGAGGTTTGGAAAGAAAAAGGGCAGGCTATGTACTCGCAGTAGGACGCAAACTAAGCAAAAATTAAAGTGATCATATCTAGGGAGGGAGACGTCCAGAGAAGCTATATATACTCCATTTGCAAATAAGATTAGACATTTAACTAAACCTTTTTTACAGTCCAATCAACCGATTTTGACTTCTATTGCGTTAGTGGCATAACAAATGACAGCTGCAGTAAACAGTTGGTATTGTAACAACTTTTTTGCTTTTAATGCCATCCTTATAGCTAAGGTATAGAACTCAGAATCGGTTGAACTGACTGTAAAAAAGGTTTGTTTAAATGTCTAATCTTATTGCAAATGTAGTATAGAATAATTATATAGTTTACTAGCTTTTGCCAGCGGCTTCGTCCGCGTGGAAGTCGAAAATTATCCCAGGGGAACGTATTACCCGGATAAAAAGTATCCTATGTAATAATCCAGGTTATTATCTATCTGTGTGCCAAATTTCATCCAAATCCGTTCAGCCGTTTTTGCGAGATTGAGTAACAAACTTCCAACCATCTAAATATCCAAACTTCTAAACATACAAACTTTCACATTTTTATAACATTAGTAGGATTATACATTATATTATATGGTAGGATTACTTGGTGGTTGGTTTTTTAATTTATTGGGTCTAAAGCAAATGCTTACATTTTAATGCACATATGACTTAAATCTCTTTGGTTTAAGTTTTGCTACCGATTCAGCAAGGGAAAAAGTGTGATTATAACTAAGTGTCGGGCTGTTTGAATCTTTTATAAGATATCAGATTACAACAGATTTTTTTTCTAATATCCTTGGGTTTAGACTCTGCATTGTTCTGAAAAAAATTGTCCTCGTTTGGTCAATTGAAGTTTCCGTTGGTATTCCGGAGACGATTTATCACTGAATTTTATCTTTTAATAACTTTGATGTATAACCAAGCATATCTTCCATAAGATGACAAAATTGTACCGCAATAAAAATACTGATAGGTACCATGTAATGTGAATACCAGACGCCCACACTGCTCCGCGGAGTGACCTCACATGAATCATGCGACCATCACACGACCATCTCTCTTGTTTTCAACGCGGAATTCATTAATAATGCCATTTATTTTGTTTTTACACATAAACTAAAAATAAAATATTTACTAAATATTTTGTTAGGGAGACCCACGAAGAACTGGTATCCTATGTTTTTAAAGATTTCAACCATAAAGCAACTGGCTTTCCAAGTTCACTCGTCGTCCTGTGGGAAGGTACCTGTCGCAGGTACCCGGGCCTTATGGCCTCCCTAGGTTAATGCTTGTGGGTTTGGGGACGAAGCAGAATGAATACAACGATAACATTGAAATTATAACTTTTATTTCACGCTTTTGTGATAAGTCTAACAGTCATGCCTTTTTTTCTTGTACTACCTTACATTGCCATTCTATCAGGGTCTAAGGGTGTTGAAGCTGGTATGAAAGCTGAAGCCAGTAATAAACATTACGACTGTTATTGAGTGGCACGTGCGAGTAACAATGGTGCTTTACGACCTACACTCTTTGCGTTTATACGTAAATAACTAAATGGGTAGTCGTCATAGTGAGTGGATGACAGTAGGGCAAGTGGGGAAGACGTTAAAAGGTCGTCGGCAAATTGGCTAAGGATATAGTTTTTCTACGACCCGGCAAAAATTAAATCATTGATCCGGAAACTTCCGAACGCTTTACATTGATGATTCAAGAAAATCAATCTCAATCTGCCTTTTCAACTATGTTGGGGTTGGCTTCCAGTCAAACTGGACGCAGCTGAATACCAGTATTTTATATGCAGTGACTGCCTTTCTGATCTCCACAACCCAGTTTCTGGGTAACACGATACTCCTTGGTAAGACTGGTCGTCAGACTTTCGGACTGCTGACGCTCCGTAACGACTATCATAGCAAATGACAGCCGGGACCAATAGCTTAACGTGCTTTCCGAGGCACGGACGGCTCTTGGAATGCAAAGATGGTCACTGATCCACGAACCAACCGTGGAAAACGGAGCTTAACCTGATCGATCGACCCGTACGGCTGTTGTTGACTTGCTAACCACAAGTCCCCCTTTGTTTCCTACTTTTAACCTAAAATTTAATATCAAAGATTTTTTTCAAAAACCTCGCAGACTTGACATACTGTTTTCCCCCTATACTGTGCAATAAGTTTATTTCGAGTCAAAGCGTAAGGAATGCAAGGATTTGATTGCAAGTCGCTTTTCAGTCAATTGTTTGTTTTTCGACATCGATTCGGTCGGCCGAAGCTTGTAGTTGTGTTTTTGCTCCTTATAAGGACTTATTTTGTGAGGTAACTTTTTACTCCATATGAGAGTTGTGGCTTTATAATAACAGCCGCACGTGTCGATCGCAGGCTAAGCTACGCTTGCCGCGGTCAGTTCGGGGATGGGTGATCTGTTACATATTTTGATCTTTCGACCCTTATTTCGCTCTATTATTGATGCTATTCAGTAGCGGGCACCTATTTGCGTTAGTTGGCATTCATAATTTTGTGAAAAGTGAAGACATTCTTTAGCGCACACGTTTCTAAGAAAAGCATGATTTAACGCCAAAGGAATTTTGTTCCATGGGAATATTTTTATACGAAGGTCCTTCTAGAGTCAGCAGGCAATCTATCAATTTACCCAGTAGCCAATAGCTTGCTTTACACAGATTGCTACAAAGGATACAAGTTTTCTTAATAGAAAAAATCCAATTACACTTTTGCTCGACTTTTAAATCTAGATCAAAATCGATAGAGTTAGTTACGTACCTACATCAAGTAAAAATTACAAGGCACGCTAACTGCGGAGTTAGTTGCATACTATGTTTTAATAGTTAGTCATTCAGATTTAAATTACGATACCATACGTCTTAACGTTAGGCTCATAATAAATGCAAAAAACTACATCCCTTTTGGGTTGAGTTGATGTCGGTCCAGTGAGAGCTAAGCGAATCTATACTATATTTACATTGTTGAGATTGAGACACTACTATATTATTATATTTCTATGCCATTACTCAACGCTTTGTCTTGACAGACGGACTGTCCTACCGTCTGTCAAGAGAATGCGTTCTTGACACCCGTCAGTTTCATATAAACGAATACTTGTTTTGCGAATTTGATCTTTATAACTAGTTACCAGAATCGTCGCTCTGACAGGTTTCAGGAACGCATTCTTTCGACAGCCGGCAATACATCTCTATAAGTTCATATTACTCTAAAGAATGACTATTTCATGAAATTATGACATTTGAGGGCAATTCTAACTTATGGAGTTGTATTGCTGATTCTAATGATTATGATTCTGTAAAGCCATATTTGATACGGTCGCGAATCATATTTAGATCACCATACAACCTGATACTGACCTGCAAATTGCAAAAAACGTAACAAAATTTGAATTTCGCGGGCTACCTTGGCGCTTCCACCTTAAGCCGTTTGTCCCTGCTGTCATTCGCGTATCTTTGAGAGTTGTTACAGATTGCCAGAAGCCCGAAAGTCTCACAACCAGTCTTACCAAGGGATATCGAACTGCCTAGTAACTGGAGTTGCGGAGGCCAGATAGTAGTCACTCCATGTAAAATACTAGTACCTATTCAACTGCACCTGGTTAGACTGGAAGCCAACCCCAACATAGTTGGGAAAATTCTAGGCAGATGATATGATAATTGATGATAATATAAACATTCTGTCACGAGATTTTTGTCTGCTATCAATTCCGAAATACTGCAATAAGTGTGTGTTCACACGACATTCGGACAGGATAAATTAGATGGAACTATTATATACTAGGGTGCATAATTAGATGACAAAAGTATAACTTAACATAGTTCGACAGTATTCCATCAATAGCTTATATTGGAACACCAGATGTTATAACCAGTTGTTTATCGATCTGGTTTAATTAAAATCTGCAGCAGATGGTGCAGTTCGGCCATTTATCATTGAGATAGGGACTGATTGATGAACTGTAGTGATGCTATGTGTATTATAAGGATGTGTTAGAAATCTATGCACGGGGAAGTCAAATTTTTAACCGACCTACAAAAAGGAGAAGGTTATAATGTTCGGCTGCATTTACGTTTTTATGAACGTTCATCAATAATTTTGTCAATTGTGGACCGATTTTGAAAATGCTTGTTATTTCATTTGCGCGGTAGTTCCTAATTTTTACTAACTTTGCTTGGGTAGTTTTTGAGTTATCTTCAAAAATACCTACGTATTCAATCCACGTTGTGTATCTTGATGATGTAATAGTAGTAGTATGTTATAGTTCTTGTCACTGTTGTTAACATAGCACGCGGCTCGCCAAATTGACGCTGTTAATGTCATCGACGTCAACTGTCATCCAGATGTCAAATGAACCGGGTCTGTCAGCCGATTCTTCTGTTCACTTCAGACACAAACTGGAGGACAGGCGTTTACCATGTCATGATCATTTTTCGTAATTTTTTCTTTATTAATTTGTAAAGGAGTAGTGGTGGCTTATTGGAGTCGACCGCGACTTACGAGTTGTAGGTCGAATTTCATCAGCACTGCTCTCAAAATGGTGAAGGATAACATCGTGAGGAAACCGGGCTGTCCTAGAACCAAAAAATCGAAGACAAGTCACATCTATCAACCCGCACTGGGCCCTCGTGATCGATTAAAACCCACTTTCTCTCACAGAGAGGAGGTTTGTGTCCTAGCAGTGTCCTAGCAGTGACCTAGTGTCCTAGCAGCTATGCTAATCAGTAAATTGTTACACGTCATATAAAACAACAGATTTCCTTACTTTAACTCCCAATCACATTCCTACCAACACATATCTATGTATATCTACCTCCAGAATTAAAATAAACAGTGTTTATTTCTGACCGACTACGAAGCGGTCAGCATCCTAACCTTAGCGCATTGAACTTAACCGACTGCGTTAAATGGAGTGATGTGTTTGTTTGGAAGCACCCGTGATTTATGGTTCTGTAAATATAAAGGTTTGGGCATGAGTAATTTGCGATTTAATGGTATGGCTTGCCAGGTGTAAAGATTCAAGGTGGAATATCTCTCTTTTCATATGTCATGTTGGTAAATAAGTCGATATTCTGTTAGTACGTACGAGAGACCACAACCAACAGCAAGTAGCATCCTTTTACGGCATAAAATCGTTACTTTAGATGATTCTGGGCCCAACTCTAAAAATACGGCCCATCTGAAAGTAGTTCCATACTTCAAAATGAACCCTACTCCCGATTAATTAACTTTTTTGGCCGGGCAAAAACTCATCCAGAGTAAGGACAACTGTCAAATCGTGTTGTCATTAAATCTTACTTTGGGCCCCAAACTGATCTTATGTCCGTAGATGATTCGGATTAGGAAACCGCCTAACATCGACCGAAACTACAGATTTCGTGCTTAGAGAGTAGACACTCTGAACCAGACTCGGTGGGCAGTGGTCAGAAACATCGCAGTTTTATAGAGGACCATTTCTGCGAGGTAAAAAAAAATTGGCACATGGTTTCATCACAATATGTCTGATATTAAAAATGGATATAGGTTTCGTCATTTTATTACAAAAAAGTATGTTTTCAAGAATTTTGTGGCCTAAGGTTTTTTGGATTCAGAATAACCAAATCTCTCGATGTTGTGCGGTTTTGGTCGTAAAACGATGAGGCATACATTTGTTCATGGTTTCACGATGCTCTCGTATCGTGCATGGGTAGTGGTTTCAAATGCCTTAAGTGTCTCACTGACAGGCACGACGCGAAACCACGACGCGTCTTCAATATAACAATTTTTATGAAAACTTCATAGAAATTGTTCTAACAGAATCGCATCACATAGTCGCATCACGCTTGTTGCGGGAGGGGGGACCCTTTAAGTCAAAAAAATGTTTTGAGCAGCTTTAGAAACAGGTTAAGCTTGGGATCCTGGTTTCCATGTCTGTGTAACTTTGTACTTTTATATCTATCTACACTACATTACTAGTATGTATGTCATCATCATAATTTCAGCCGAAAGACGTCCACTGCTGGACATAGGCCTCCCCCAAGCCCCGCTACTTGGACTAGTTCTGTGCTTCCCGCATCCAGCGGATGCCTGCAGCCTTCACCAGGTCATCGGTCCATCTTGTGGGAGGCCTTCCAACTCTACGTCTTCCGGTACGCGATCGCCACTCCAGAGCCCTTCAGCTCCATCAGCCATCTGTTCTGCTAGCGTTGTGCCCTGCCTACTATCACTTAAGTTTGTCAATGCTTCGGGCTATGTCAGTTGTCTTGGTTCTCCTGCGGATCTCTTTATTCCTGATTCGATGACGTAGATAAACTCCAAGCATAGCCCTCTTCATTGCCCTTTGGATGACTTTTCGCATTCTCTTTTATCCTTCTCTTCTAATAAGGCTCAATTATGTATTGTACGTACTTGTATAAAATTATGTATATTTTGTCCTGTGTCCATAATGAATAAATTGATAAATGATTAATAATAAGTTCTATGACACTGTGGGCTTGGTCTAAATGTCATAACAGCTTACGGACAAGGCCAAACTGCATTTCTATAGAATTCCACATTATGTTATAAATCTGAGTTTAGATTCTAGACTCGTTTCAATTGTGACCTAACAACTAGTTTGCTAATGTCACTGTTTATTAATAGTAACTCGCTTTTGCCCGCGGCTTCGCTTGCGTGATGTCGGGAAATATCCCACGGGAATTTACTACCGGGATTAAAAGTACCTGATGTATCGTTTGTATCCAGGAAAACATCATAATATGTGAAGCAAAACCTTTGTAACACTTTTTACTAAATTTACGCGGACGGAGGAGTATGAAAATTGGCTCAGTTAAAGTGTATATGGAGAAGGAGTGCCGAAAGCATATATTTTTAATAATGGTCGAATTTCGTATTTTTTAATCAGTCGGATTTCGTATTTTTTAATTATGGTCGGATTTCGTATTTTTTAATTATGGTCGGATTTCGTATTTTTTAATTATGGTCAGATTTCGTATTTTTTAACTATGGTCGGATTTCCTATTTTTAATTATGGTCAGTTTTCGTATTTTTTAATTATGGTCGGATTTCGTATTTTTTAATTATAGTCGGATTTCGTATCTTTTAATTATGGTCGGATTTCGTATTTTGTATTTGTGGTCAGATTTCGTATTTTTTCATTGTAGTCGGATTTCGACCACTGCGCGACCACTAGTAGTATTAATTTTGTAATACATTGTTGTGCCACTTCTTCTTCCCAACTAAAGCACTAGGAAGTGGTGAAGGGCGGGTGTTTTGGGGGACTGTCTTATGTTATATTACTTTTGATTTTAGTTGATTTTTTTTAAATTTCGTAACTTTTGGTTTACGCGGCGCACGTCAATTAAATTAAATTAAATTAAATTAAAATTCATTTATTTGAGGTACCACATAACCCATAATTGAAAGCATCTTTAAAATAAATTATTTAATAACATATACAAAAACACACAAAAATTAAATACAATATAAATACAACCTAAAGCTTCCAGTCGGCATGATTTTTTTACGACATCTTCAACAATCATCGTCATATTTCCGCCAATTTTCACAAAACGATAGTAAATTATACAAATAAAACTTCCTCATTAATCTCCGTCCTTTGTTGAAAACCGTATTACAATCCGTTCGGGTTTTTCAGTTTTTCGCGTTCAGACAGACTGACAGACACGGCGGGGGACTTTGTTTTATAATATAAAAAGCGATTTTGTTTTATGATATGTAAACATATAGCTAATAAATACACAGGGTACAGTCGTTGAGATTATTCTTTTCTAGTTTGTTTTCAATTTGGCGACATAAGGACGTCTTTCCGACAGTCACGAGCCGTATTATATTTCCATTAGATTTTTTTAAATCGTAAATTGGTATGACAAACTTTATTTTTAAATAAATAAAAGTAGTTTGAGACCAATATAAATAAAATTAAGGAAAAAATAGAATGCAATTAATTTCTTGAATACAGTCAGCTTAAAACAAGTTCACTCGGAATTCTTTGGGTCATCGTTCTGATTTGATAAATCGGTCATAATAATATTATTATTCGGAAAAACAGTTTTGAACAAACATAATTAATCGTGACAGACGGACGTAAAGTAAGCACAAATGAATGCTTTTGACACAAAATCTGCTTTTTGTAATAATAATTGTGTTATTGCAAAAATTAATGGGGTGACTGAATAGTGGGATTCATTTGGCAATACTTCTGTCTTCAGTGGAACAATTACTTTTATATTTAAGATTATTGTTTTAGGATCACTAGCGCGTACGTTTTTTCTTATTAAGCACAACCTGCTACCCGCGGCTTCGACTGCGTGGTTGTCGGAACAAACTACAGACAGACAGACAGATAATTAAAAAAAAATGAGTTTGTGTACCGTATATACTTTCATATGAATTTAGTAAAATGCTGGTATTTTGACATTACAAACAGACATTATATAAAATATTGTAGTTTTTTAGGGTTCCATACCCAAAGAGTAAAACGGGACCCTATTACTAAGACTCCGTTATCCGTCCATCTGTTCGTCTGTCGTCAGGCTGTATCTCATGAACCGTGATAGTTAGACAGTTGAAGTTTTCACAGATGATGTATTTCTGTTTTCGCTATAACAACAAATACTAAAAAACAAAATAAAATAAATTTTTAAGGGGGCTCCCATTTCTTGCTCATTTTTGCTCTATATTGATAACGGTAACAGGCAGACGCTTGAAATATTCACAGAATATTTAGATAAGTTCACTTCAAAAATATTTAAGTGGGGCTTCCATACAACAGACATGATTTTTTTCCCGTTTTGATACAAAATGGTACAGAACCCGTCGTGACCGAGTCCGACTCGCACTTGGCCGGTTTTTTATCTATGTGTCTGAAACATCCAGTGCGTATCCCAATATGTCTTTGCTCTCTTTCGTTCTTTCTTTCTTAACCTGAATTAAAGATAATATTCAGTCCCTTTAATTTAACCCCTTTTGTTTACAACTGCACTGACGCACTAACGAATCACCTTTTCATTCACAATTTAATTTACCGAAAATTGTAAACAATTGTGCGTATGCGTCGTAACTTTTTGTACAACAGGAAGCAGGCGGGGCGTGACAATTAATGACAGTATTGGGGGCAACTCAACAAGGTTTGTCGTTGTTTTAGTGTGTTTTTCATCAGGATAGAGGTCAAGAGTTAACTTAATAAAAACCTGGCTTATTTCATGTTGAGCAATGGCGTTTGATGGGGCGACATAGTCAGCATTGTGACAAATCTCCATAGTCAGCTGCCTAGCTTATTCCGAACTAAATTGGGGTCGACTTCCAGTCTAACCGGATGCAGCTGAATATCAGTATTTCACATGTAGCGACTGCGTATCTGACCTCCATAACCCAGTTACTGTATGTAATACGATGCCCCTTGGTAAGACTGGTTGTCAGACTTTCGCGCTTCTGATGACTGTAACGACTGCCAAGGATCCACGAATGACAGCCGGGGCCAACGCTTTCCGCAGCCCGGAGGGGTCTTGGTATGTAAAGATGGTCACCCATCCATAGACCAACCGCGGCAAGCGTAGCTTAACCTGATCGTCCAACCTGTGCGGCTCCTATTACTTAGCCGCAAGTCCCTCTATCTCAAAGTTCCACAGTAAAGATAAAAAAAATGGTTTACTTTGTCCATGAGTGCGAATTTTGTAGTTAATGTCGGTGCTTTTATAAAAAAAAGGAATGTTTAATGATGAGTGCGCGCAGGAGTTCCTCTTGATCCCACTATCGCTCTTCTACTACCGGACCACCAGATGTATTACAGGTTACTATCCGCATATGGTAGATATCCTGACGAGTCGTACTCAGCGTTTCTCCTCCGATTTATAATGCGCACAGCCAAAATATGGAACTCTCTGCCAGCGTCTGTGTTCCCTTCCACATTTAATCTGTCTACCTTCAAATCAAGTGTAGACATGTATCTTCTGGGCACGTTCGTTCCATAATAGTCTTCATCTAATGCTTTCCATCAGGCGTGATCGAGGCTAAAAGCGAGCCTATTCAGCAAAAAAAAAAAAATTGTCGGCAAATAAAGTACGAGAAATTAAACGTTACGCGAATTGCTTACCAAGTTAAATTTTGTCCTTTTCGCAACTGAATTTTTATAGCAAATGTTTTAAAAGGCAAATTGCGTGGGAATTGTGTGATAATTTGCTTAAACATTCATTTCCCTGACTGTACCTAACGTCCGGCGCTAGCTAAAAATGTAAAAGTGTTTAAAATAAAAAACATGACTAAAAATGCAAACTACAAACTTATTACCTCATAAAATAGGAATGTCTAGAGGACATTCACGAGACAACCTAGTAGGCTAGTATGCAAATACATTATCAGAAATAATTTGTATAAATTCTAATGTGCATTAAAAGATAAAATGGAAGCAGCTACATTAACCGACGATCATCGCCATTTTGTATGTTATTGCCGTAGTTAAAACGTTTAGTTTAATAGACACGTTGATGTAAAATTCTTTTGATTATCTGTGGTATAGAATGTGTTACTGTAGTGGGTGTATGTTGACTCGCTCTAAGGCCGTGTGCTAGTATAAGCGATCATCGCACGAACACGCAATCGTTGCGATCATTTATGTCACTCATTTGTTCGGAAAACCCAAAACCCAAAAACATCTAGGTACCTATTATAATGAAGTTAGTTGAGAATCAGCGATTTATAAACGTCAAAATGACATAAGTCCTTGTCTACACTTGTATCATGCTGATGAATGATGATGTGATTTTATTTATTTAGCTCAGGGCTAACTTTCCGTCTCCATTATATCTCGCCTTGTTTAGTCATTGGTCTGATTTGATAAATCGGTCATAATATTGTTTTTCGGATAAACAGCTTTGTACTCACTTGTATCATTTTGATATATCTGATGTGGATCGCGCATCGTGTGGAACCGCCACAAGGCGATGCCACAATGTTAAAAACCATGACGTATTTTGGATGCAAAATGATACGCGAACATGTTATACGCCATTGTGGTACTGTATCTGATACATGAGACAGTCCGGCGGGGTAGTTGCGTAACACACTAAGAGTAGGGATGTCTTTAATTTTGACAGGTCGACAACTTTCATTGCGTTATTTACGTTGCTGAGCAGACAATTTTTTCGAACATATGAAGCAATAGCTAACCAAAATCCTTCAAAATGAATCAAATTCAGATTGATGGTGATTTTTGCAATTAGGGTGCCGAAAACGCCTGCCCCACCACTTCATAGTGTTTGCGTAAATGAAGAAGTGGCGAAACAAACTCCCCAGCCTGACGACAGCAAGAAAAAACAAAAGAAACCTGACGTTCGCTTATATTAGAACACGGGGTATCTTTGTTTGTTTTGTACAAACAGAGTTTATGTAATGTGATTGGTATTTCTTCGCTGTTTTGTTCTTTTAATTTGTAATTTTACCTAATTTTGCATTTTAATCAACTGGAAACAAGTTAGCATTATCAAGTAGATAAATTGCATGGAATGTTAGTTATAGGTTTTTTGCTTGTCCTGACATTTGACATTCTTTTGCTAGATTCTTCAAGAAAACACTTTTATTATTTATATGCTATACAATACAAGGCTGCATATAGACAAAGTAACATTCTACTAGCGATACAGATCATGGAAAAGTCAAAAGTGTATTGTATGACAGAATTGAGATATCTAACTTTTTCGGTAGCTCATAATGTCAATCTGTTGAAAGCAGTTGCGTTCACTGGTTGAAAGTCGTTAGTAGGAATAAAAAACTCTATGAAAGCGATTACCACTTTTCTAGGGCCAAACTCTTCGGAATCAGTTCCACAATTCCATATTATGGTACAATATGGACGTAGATTAAAAAGTGCTGGATACAGATTACTCTGATTAAACATGCCATTTTACTAACTGAATCTTAACCAAAAAAAAAACCAAGAGCATCTTCATCAGCCCAATCTTTTCCCAACTACACTGGGGTCGGCTTCCAGTCAAACTGGATTCAGCTGAATACCATTATTTAACATGGAGCGACAACCTATCTAACCTCAAAACCCAGTTACTGGGTAATACGATCCCCCTTGGTATCAGGTCAGACTTTCGGGCTTCTGACGACCCGTAACGACTGTCAATGATCCACGAATGACTGCTGGGGCGAACGTCTTAATGTGCTTTCCGAGGCACAGAGGAGTCTTCTTCTTATGTAAAGATGTCACCCATCCACGGACCAACCGCAACAAGCGTAGCTTAACCTGATCGATCGACACGTGTGGCTCTTATTACTTAACCACAAGCCCGTTGATCAATAAATACATGGTTTTATGCGGCAAATAACAAGTCAACACAAATAGCTCTTATCTATGGAAGATCACCACCTAATCGCCACACTAATCGCATATCACACTCTAATAATCGACACGCACAATATCAAATATCACCATAACGGTGCGCCGGCGCAGCGCCGTCACTTCGGGGCCGGTCGGGTCCGCTCGGGTGGACCGTCTGATTAATTGTCACTGATCAGCTGATAAATAGTGCGACTCTAATTATGTGAACTTGAATTTGATGTGTAAGGCATAGAGTAGATTATTAGTAAATGTCTCGCTTAATAGTAGAGTTAGATCTCTGAGAAACTCCTTCACATTTTCCACAGAAATGTACCCTAATAGGCGTAGCACAGAGGGTTTTGGATCGGTCTTTTGAGAGGTAACGGTGCCCCTTCCGGGGTGGTTTTAGTGAGATAAAATCCCACATCCCCATGGTCACATGGTTTTCCCCCGAAAACAAAAAAAGGGGACAAGGTATGAAAGAAAATCAGCCCGAAAGTCTGACAACCAGTCTTACCAAGGGTTATCGAATTCCCCAGTACCTAACTGGGTTGTGGAGGTCAGACAGACAGTGGCTCTGTGTAAAATATTGGTATTCAGTTGCATCCGGTTACACTGGAAGCTGACCCCAACATTGATTTATTTATTCACAAAATCCTCAGCTCATTAACAATTTCACTTAGGATAAATAAACTAATCTTACAGCCAATTAAGGACTTACAATTTAATAACTACACCTGTTATATACATCAGAAACAAACAGGATGTCATGCGAACACCATCTTAGCGTGTGGGAGGGTGTGTAGGAGTGTGTGTGAGGAGTTGTAATGGTGTATGGTCATGGATTACTTTATTCAGTTCTATTTACTTGGGACAAGGCTAAAGAGATGATGATAGGTATAGATTGTGATTATAGGGCTCAGCAATACTCAGTTGACTACCAGCACCGCTGCAAACGGTACCACTTCCTTCCTCTGGAGATGAGACGTTATATTGGAGACATGAGTTTATTGTTGGGTATCGCAAATGGCCGTATTGACTGTCCTGAACTCGTTGCTAATCTGTCATTACGCACGAATCTGATGGGATTACGTCAGCGGCCAATATTAAATGTACCTTTCGCAATGACTAATTATAGGCGGAATGTTTTCTCAATAAGAAGTGCACTTAGTTTCAATAGGCTTCCTATGGACCTTAATGTTGACTTGTTCTGCACCAGTGTGGCGACCTTAAGACGGTTTTTGTCACAGTCCTTTTTCATGGATAATTAAGTTATCGCATGTTAACTAATTATATTAACTTCTATGTACTTTTTTTATCGACATTTTTCTTTAACTTCATGTGGAGGCTTGTTATTAGCAATTTTTTTATCTTACTTTATTTGTATCATTGATTTGTTAGTCTGTAAGCCTTCTTTAAAATAAAATAAATAAATAAATGATGAAAAAAAATTAGGAAGCGTTAATTACCTACCGTTCTAAGCAAGAGACTATGAGTCTGGTTGGCAAATGAAGATGAAATAACGTCTGCTTTCCCCAAAGGGTGAGGCAGAGGTGTCCTTATAGTATGTATATACACATTTCGCTCATGTTTAAGCCCCATGTCATAAGGGCGAGTCTATTGCTATCAACCGGCCACAAATCGTAACACAATATACATCATAATCTGAATCAATTTGAAGGATATTGCTAATCCATTGCTACATTTGTTAGAAGAATTCGTCTTCTCAACAACGTAAATAAATAAAAATGACTAAATGAAAGCCATTTCAACTGTAAATATGTTACGCAAGTATCCCACGGGCTGCTACTGAGAAATTACTAAAACCACTTTACTAAACTTAACTAATAACACTTTACCGGACTCAGGAATCAAATCCAGGACGATCGATGTTCAGCAGTAGTGCTTGCCATTTTTACTTACTACAAATTATTACGTTTTATTGTCTTAACTGTTTAGTTTTGATCAGTCTTAAAACAAACGCTGTTCAAGATCATCATACGAAGCCATTACGTCGATGTTTCAGTTATTTGTCAATTACCCTGTACCTATAAAAACACCAAAAGATTTCGCATTTAGCTGCAAGCTTTAATAACCTAGAACGGAAGGTTATACAGTTCTAAACCGGTTATTAGACCTATCCAAATGTGTAGCGATTGACCAGCACCAAACGAGAGCTTTCGCCATAGACCTACCGGGAACACCGCCTGTATCGTGTCAGAGTACAATCAAAGTACACTAAATAGCTCGTCCAAGTAAGTAGTTACATAAAACTCAATGTCCTGTAATAATCATTGTTTGTATTAGTCATCTACATTAGTTTAATCTATATTATTTCACTATCGTTGCTACGTAGAAAGTCGAGTCTGTTTTCACTCTACGATTTTTTCATTAAAGAAACTCATTTTTAGGGTAAATTCTCACCGAAACGCGACGCGACGCGCACTTTTTAAGATAGAAACAGAATATCTAACTTATTTACAACACGAAAAGGTATAATTTCACTACGAGCTCGAAAGCGTGTCGAAGAACGCTGATATGCACCGTTTTGTGCAGCCCGAATACCTTATTGTGAAGTAAATAAGATCTATTTTGTATCGTGATCTTAAAAAGTGCGCGCAGCGTCGCGTCGCATCGCGTCTCGGTGTGAACTGACGCTTAACCGACGAAAAAACGGAGGAGGTTCTCAACTCCACGCGTATATTTTTTATTTTTATGTATGGACACTCATAATTTTAATTCTAATACTGCCACCGATTAATAATTTAAAATACCGATATGCAGTTAAATTTCTCGTACCTACCATGATAGGGGAAAAGTAGTGGAACTATACAGAGTGGTAGGGACATCGACGCACAAATTGAAACCGTGATTTCAGCGCATGATTCTAGACCGCTAGCGTCAACATTTTTTGTTGTTTGTCAAAAAAAAAAAGAATCAGCTGCTTCATTGAAAAGTGCCGATACGGTCAAAATGTATGGAACAGCAGATTTTATCTGACCTTGTCCATTGCTTTATCACTCTAAAGCTGAATGTCATTTGCACGTCATAAAACCACAAGTTCTATTAAATAGTACCTTTATTTATTATTTTTATATTAGTTTAGTTCAAACTTAAAATTATTCGATAAACACAAAACAAAGCTAATAATATGTACAGGTATATCAAAAAGGAAATAATCTTAAGGCATCAAAAAATAAGTCTGCATCGTTGTCAACGGGAAGAGTGCCTAAAAGGATGGCAGCATTACCACGTTGTATGGCAATGTTGATTCTTTGGCCGAAATATAGGCCAGCCCCTTGGTCACGTGAAGAGTCAACCAACCGCTTGGAAATATCTCGGAAAACTACTTAGTTTTGCCATGGGCCATGGGGTCCATGAGAGAGAGAGAGAGTTTCAACCACAAACGGCTCGAACATATAGGTTCCAATAAGATTGGAATATTTGCGCCGTTTGATGTGTTCCACACCGCAGCCGCCCCTTCACAATTCGCCGTACTAGGAAGATGGGATGGCGCAAGGTTGTCGAACCATGTTGCATCCCACACCAAAGGCCGACCTAACTTCCAAGGCATTATGGTCATTCCGTCTGGTCTCTTCCCATCGTCGCGTGCCAAGCCATTGGGTTCTAGAACAGCTGGCAACCCGGTGGTAGGTTAGGTTATTTATTAAATAGTATTTTTTATCACACAGACCAATTTCGTCTATGTAACTGTTATATACAAACAGGGCTTCCTGTATAAATGACGCTGGAGCCTCACCGGCACCGGACTGCATAATTGTGAACCCAGTGCCTGTGTAATACGATACCCCTTCGTAAGACTGGCTGTCAGATTTTCGGGGTTATGACAACTGTCAAAGACCCGAATGACAGCCGGGACCAACGGCTTAACATGCTTTCCGAGGCACGGCGGGATTTCGGTATGTAAAGATAGCCCACGGACCGACCGCGGCAAGCGTAGTTTAACCTGCTCGATCGAACCATCTGGCTGTTATTTCTTAGCTACAAGCCCCCAAGCGGCATAGGTAAGCATTATCAAATGAGACTAAATTCAGACTCAACTAAGGGCTAACCGAAGCAACGATTCGACCACGAGTCACGACCATGTCACGATTAATCGTCACCACTAAACAACACCAAAACTAGTTTAAAACTCACTGGCCCGTTTGCCCAACAAGCTACGACTATTGACATGCTTTAATAACGTGAAATAAACCAGGATTAAGCACAGATAATGATGCTGTAAATACCTTTATGGTAAGCCTTCTTGGTGGGTAGGCAGACGTAGTGAGACGACCCGCGAAATGGGGTAATATCCAATAGATTATGTACTTAGCAGTAACTGATATGGAGCTGTGATGTTTCAGCTTTCTAAGTTCCTGTCAATTTAGGATCGGTAGCGGCTTATTTGTGTCCATTTATGTGCGATTAAGTGGATATAGATTGAAGAAACAATACCTACTAGATTGGGTACCTATCTGGAATATTATAATGATGTTTCATTGATAGTGGCACGGGTGTTGATCATTCAGTTTCTTAAAAAAAAACCGACAATACATAACGTTTTTTGAGAGAGTAGGGGTTTAGAGGAACTAACCAACCGCGCTTGTCTAGTGCGAGTTGGTGGGTGTACAGTGTAGCATCTGACTGGGCCCGTAGGTGCCATGCTAGACGTTCACCAGCCACCGCCCTGAGTCGACATCCTGCACTAATGTCGGCTGTTAATTGCGACCCAATGGGTCCCTCTTAATGGCAAGCGACATCGCGGTAGGCCCAGATGGAGATGGCGTGATGAGCTGGACTCCTTCAACAAGAACTGGTCCTTAGCAGCTCAAAGCAGAGAGAAGTGGAAAGAAGGTAGAGAGGCCTTTGCCCTGCAGTGGGATATCACAGGCTTTTAAACATAATAATACACAATGTTTTGGTTCTTACAATTTTACTCGCCAAACTTAGCAGCAACTTTGCAGCGCCAACAGGCGCCGATGTTTGAAATTGGACTGTTGTTGCTGGTTGTTCCAGGGGTGTAGGTTGTTCCAGAGGTGCGAGTTGTCCCAGGGGTGCAGGTTGTTCGAAAGAGATACCGCGGCCCCTGGCACACAGGTAACTGAGGGAACACGGGTGGGTTTTAGTCAGTAAAAGTCTGACACGCCCTCCTGCTCCACCCAGAGCGGGAGAAGATATTTGAAGATTTCCCACCTAAAAAAAAGGGCTTGTTTTTTTAAATGTTATATTTAGAATGATTTCTTCATTTAATTTATTAATGCACTCAGGATTTTGTAATATCTTGATTTTTTTCTTCTCCATAGAGATTTACGTATTGGAATGGGCAACTAACTAGCTTCAACTGTCTAACTGACCGGATGTTTGACAATTCCAAAGTGCCTGTATCTACAGTCAGTTTGGAATTATTTGAGTTGAGTTTGACTTTGATAACAAAACAATAAAAATTATGTTTATCATCATTTTTATTCCTATTAAGTAATCTAGAAGCATCCATTGATAACCGTGAACCTTATCTTTTTACTACCCTTAGTTACTAAGAAGACAAGGCCCTTGTTTATGAGTCGTTTTATTCTGACAGTCTTTAACTTATTAAAGACTAAAAAAATAACGAAAACCATAAAACCACACTTGGCAAATTATTGGTGATCGTGATCATCTTTTTGACATCCTTAGGGTGACTTTTCACCATAACCTCATCTCCTGGTAGCCTATTCTGTAAAAATATCACCGTGAAATATTAGGTGATCTGTCAATAGTATAAATCCCTAGCATCAGATGGAATGACAGCTCACTTCACCTAAGTTTTCACGGTGAAATTTTTACAGAATAGATCGGCTGTGCAATGCTTGATGATCTCAGTAGAGCTTCCGAAAGAGTGGGTATTAAAATTAACATGGGCAAGACAAAGGTCATGTCAAATGCCCATGTAACACCCACTCTCATGACGATCGGAGGCATTACACTCGAAGTTGTGGACGAGTACGTTTATCTAGGACGAACTGTCCAGTTAGGTAAGTCCAACTTCGAGGAAGAGGTCAATCGTCGAATCCGACTCGGTTGGGCAGCGTTCGGCGGAAAGCTACGCAATATCTTCTCGTCCTACGTTGGAACGACGTATGGAACCGAAACGTGGTCGCTCACAATGGAGCTCATAAGAAGGCTTAAAGTCACCCAAAGGGCAATGGAGAGGGCTATGCTTGGAGTTTTCCTACGTGATCGAATCAGGAATAACGAAATCCGCAGGAGAATCAAGGCAACCGACATAGCCCGAAGAATTGCCAAACATAAGTGGCAGTGGGTAGGGCACATTGCTCGCAGAACAGATGGCCGATGGGGCCGAAAGGTTCTGGAGTGGCGACCGCGTACCGGAAGACGTAGAGTGGGAAGGCCTCCCACAAGGTGGACCGATGACCTTGTGAAGGCTGTGGGAATCCGCTGGATCTGGGAAGCACAAGACCGGTCGAAGTGGAGGCGCCTAGGGGAGGCCTATGTCGAGCGGTGGACGTCATTTGGCTGAAATGATGACGATGATGACATTGGCTGTTCTGGTTCCGGCACAAACTATTCGTAAATCGCAATAAAGATTCGACAGGTAGCGCGGTAAATAGTAGAACTGACAACACAAAGCGTTTTCTTCTTCTGACATCATTCCAGTTGGTGATGGTTGGCTATCAATTCCCAATATTTCTCCTTTTCCTTTCCTCAGCAGCACTCGTGATGTCTATCAAGAGTTTTTTTTATTTTTCTTTGGCCAACACCGGGTTTTTCCGCATCTTTGGGCATCATTATTAGTTCCATTATGAGGTGCAGTAAGTAGGTGTATGACTTACTGCAACTCGTGTGAGGCAAGCAATTTTTCTTCATTTGACGGTGTCGGACAGAAAGCGTGATGGTATTTCATCTTTATTGATTCTATAATTGGTAAAGTTCCATCATACTCTATGGAGGGAGGATCGTCAGACCAGATGGGTGTTGTGTCTGGTGGGCAACTGCTCGATGGTTGTTTTTTTTTTTGGAAATGGCATCTCGCAGCTGACCTAGAGAGCCCTTGACTGCTTAACCGGACTATCCTGTGGTTGCCTTAAGAAAACCCAAAGCCTCCAACCAAGGGCGTTAAACTATGAAATTACTAAACGACTGCACGCTGAGGGCAACCCAGGTGGGGTACGGGCCTCGGCTCAGGGCTTCACTGATAGGGGGTCAGCAAGTTGGGACAGGCTGAAATATATCATTATTATTATTAAACGGGGAGTTTAGATCTACAGGCTCAGCTGCGGCGCGGGCTGGCACTTCGTTGAGCAAGGTTCGGGAGGGGGGGCATCGTTAACTCAGGGACTTCGCGGGGCGCGAGGACCACGGCGCGGCGGTGAGGTTGGAATGACGGCTGTCTTTGTTTGTGAACTGTACTGGTGTCCCTACTGCTTTCTTGGAGGAGAGTAATGGGGTTATCGGGATCGGAGAGAGCCCGACGGTTGATGTCGGAACGTTGTATATGTCACCGTACTATTGTGAACACCGAATCATCATCATCTGCCTAGGGTATTCCCAACTATGTTGGGCTTCGGCTTCCAGTCTTACCGGATGCAGCGACTGCCTATTTGACCTCCACAACCCAGTCACTGGGTAGCACGATACCCCTTGGTAAGACTGGTGGTCAGACTTTCGGGCTTCTGACGACCCGTAACGACTGTCAAAGATCCACAAATGACGGCCGGGACCAACGGCTTAATGTGCAAGTCGACAAGTCATATGACACAGTTGAGCGGTGGTGGCCCAGTGGTAACAGCCGCGACTTACGAGTTGTAGGTCTTAGGTTCGAACCCGTTTGTGTAATAAAATATTTTGAATAGAATTTAATCCCTGACTACCTTTGATATTCTATATTTTCCTAGTATATCTCAATCAGCGTAGAAAGTGATATGAAACGTGTAAACAGTGCGGTGTCGTGATATAATTGACACACCGGCATGGTTCTGTCGCGTGATAACATCACGACGTTAAGGACGTTTCATATGTGACGTACGCTTACGCACGATTAATCGCGTAATTGACATGTTGTCTTATTTTGCTAAATAACGATTGACAATGCAATATTATTTTAATCAGAAGTACTTGTTACACATATTTTATCCTGTTACCTGCCTATTATTATGTGTAACAGTTTTATTTATTTGTTTAACCATTTATGCACGCACATATAAACAGACAAGAAAAAAAGGAACTTGGTAAAGAATAGATCATCGACTCTGAGCTACCTTTAAGCGTTTTATAACGAAAACTAAATGAAATCGTTTATTACCAAGATATACACAGTTTATTCCTGTAATTTCCTTGCTACTCTGTATGTCAACAGAGATATACCAAACTTAGAAAACTATTGGTTAGCTTTGCTCTCATTGTGATCTTTAGCAGGATTTCGAAAAAAAAATAGATAAATGTAGAGTGCCCCTAACATACAAGATAAAACAAAGGTAGCATAGCTGCCCGTGTCACAAATATTTGCGCGCGCACAGTATCGCAACACGAGGTTGATGTACTGTCAACTGTCATAGTTCTCAGTAATGTGGAAAATAAGATCTATTGTCATTCATATCGCACGATGTTCCTTTATGTTTGAGAAAATTCAGGCAAATCTTGATTTTGCTGAAGCGTATGAATTTGGTAAGATAGCGGAATCCAGAGGGCGAAGCTACAAGATGACCCATGCCACCCAATGCACAACTTTAATCCAGTGCCACAGAGGGTTAAAAGTCGCAAACATTTTCTTGGGTGCGTGAGTCTAGCCGATAGCAACCACTCCTCAGGAATATGTGATCTTTGGCAAGAACTACTCAAGCCTCCTGATTTCTTCATCGAAACATCAGAGGGTCTCCCTGGGCACAAGTTTCCGTGGCCTACTTGGAAAACCTTAAACATACTTCGTACCCAAGTAGATCGCAGCAAGAACAACCTCCACAAATGGTGGTTCATGGACGGCTCTGATCTCCGGTGTGTGTGCGGCGTCTCTCCACAGACAATGGCTCACCTTCCATCTTGCACCGCATGTCCTGTCATCTGCACACGTGAGGAATTAATGGCCGCGTTAGCGAAAGTTAAAGGTAAAGACGTTGCTGAATTTTCGGCCAAACAAATTTAAAAAATTATATATTTGCGTAATGTTTTTCGTCTATCGACACGCTAATAAGGAGAAGCGGAATCTATATTTGCTGGTTAAAATAATCAAGTTGGTGACAAAACTAATTCATTTGTTAAAAAAGAAAAAAAACAAACGGTATCTTTATAAAATAAATTAAAATCATTGAAATAAATGCTTTGAGATTAAAAACAAACAAAAACATCCTACGATTTAACATATATTACTACTGATAATAGTGATTTGATACTATAATTACAATAGCGAAAGACTAAAAACGATTTCAGCAATTTAGCACAAAAAAATACTACCATCTAGCCATGAACTAGAAGCATAATTTTCTAACTTTTCCATGTAAGTAAGACACATGTTTTGTAATACAGGAGAATTATATAAAAGTACCTAATGACGTCAGTCTGCAAGCCATATTAACGGAACAAATGGTTTTAAGCCTGAGAGCCTAAAAAAATAAGATAGTTTTCATATTCACGTGTTTTAGCTTTGTTCAAAGATTAAATTATTTTGAAAGTCAAATAAAGACGAGATTTTGCACCTGCTTATGAGACTTCACATACTTTGAATTCACCTGACTTTTCTTTAGATAAGACTGTATATTTTTTTGCCATTAAAATAGAACGTAATGTGTAGGTACCGGGTAATAGATGTGCCAAAGCTGTAGGAGAAAAAATGATGCATAGCTGGCTATATTCATAAGTAGCTGGTTATAGTACAATATTCCCCTGAAGAGTTTCACAGGGGACCACATGGCTGACGAATGTCCATAGGGATATGAAAGGGTTTGACCTAACAGACCAAGATGCCTACCAGAGTATAGATGGCGCCGAGTGATCAGGAAAGCCGACCCCGAGTAACTACACAAGGCGAGGACAAAGAAGAAGATTCCCCTGAAGAGGTCAACGCGATAAAAAACTTAGAGGGAAGAAGATGGAGTTTGATACACATTTGGTCAGTCTTAATATTACATTTAGTATGACTCCATTGACATTCGGAATAGGAATGAAATATGCTACCTCATGATAGCATATTTTGTTCCTATTTACGTACAATAGTATTTCTACACAATCACAAAGTAAGTAGTAGAGATAGTCACTAAAAATAAAGTGCCGCATAATCTTCACAATCAGAAAAATACGATTGTCTTTTCCGCTAAGAACACCAAATTATGTAGCTCTGGCAGTACACTTGAAAACGTTCCCACAAAAACACGCAAAGAAAATAATCTGAATATTTAATTGCGCGTCGTAATAAAAATAGCTTCATAAATCATAATGTCAAGCACATCTCAGTGAGTCTGAGCTCTGAAACAACATGGGCGATAAGATAAGAACCCCGTCGGTAGTCAGTCACGCTCAGGCTATGGACAACTTCGGGTACCGCGAGATGGGGTGGCCTTCTCCTCTTCAGACACCGTCTCCCACCACACCCTCGCCTCTAAGAAACCGCTACCGAGCAGGTAGCATCAGATCCAGAGCACCAAGAGAACCTGAAGAGTTTCCTCTAAATTCAAACTACAACATAAATGTGCGGAACATCGACCTTTTGGAGTCGGCTCGGGAGCCTGGAAAAGCAAAAGAATACCTCTTCGTGGGTCCATCACCACCTGCTGATGATGCTCCTAACATGTATCACAGTTTCGATGTCCTTGCTCCAGACCCTGAAGCCAGGTTGACAGAAGAAGCTGCCAGAAGAAGTCTGTGTGAAAAAGCGTTGTCGTTAGGAGCTGCAAGATTTTTCGATGATGTTGAGTGTGGTTTAATAACTACGGATAATATTGAGGAGCATATCAGCTCTGCACCTGAAGTGGTTGTGAACTTAACATTACTGTGGGCGGCGTTACTTGCCAGAGATGAACTACTGCCAACTATTTTAGAAGCAGGTGCTGATATTCACTACTCGGAACCTGCAGGATTAACCGCCTTGCATCTAGCCTCATTTAGTGGTGCAGGGAGAGCAGCTGTCTTCTTACTCTCTCGTGGTGCTGACGTTGATTTTGCTCCAAAATACTTCGCACCTCTCCATTGTGCTGCGTTCGGTAATTCTTTGGAAGTGGCTGAAGTACTTATAGCTAACGGTGCTTCGTTACATGCTGTTGTACAAAGAGCTGGATGTGAAGATAACCTAGTGCATTGTTCAGTGAGATCCGATGCTGTGGAGTGTATGGAACTCTTCATCGAAAGAGGTGTAGACCCTGCTTATGTTACATCAGGAGGATTGAATGCCTTACATTTGGCTGCTGAACTTGGTGCTCAAAGATGTCTATCATTTCTTCTGAAAGAGACAAAGATAAGTTGTAACGGTGTGACCAAACAAAGAGATAAAGAATGCACTGCAATACACTTGGCTGCGGCGAGAGGTTACTCTGAATGTATAGAGCTTCTGTTATCAGAAGGTGCAAAAGCAAACACGAAGAATTACAGAGGTTTCACCGCTTTACATCTTGCTTCTAGGTGTTCAAGTATTGAATGTGTTGAAGTGCTTCTAAGAGATGGTAATGCTGACCCAAACGTTGAAGACTACGATAAAAGGACACCATTGCATGCAGCTATTGGTCGAGCGGAGCGTGCATGTGACATCATTGATATGCTTGTAAGTTGGGGAGCTCAAGTAAACAAGAAAGATGAATACGGATATTCACCGTTACATTTGGCTGCAATGGATAATTTGACGCAATGTGTAGAGACTCTCATTTTCCTTGGTGCTGATGTAACTTCTAAATCGAAGAAAGGACATACAGCTCTAAGTGTAATTGCTAGGAAAACTCCAAAATCACTAGCAATTTTAAGACATAATCTAGATTGTGGCATTACTCTGAATCAACCAAGTGAAGCTAATGAAGAAGTCCAAATTGAGTTTGATTTTGGCAGAATGCTGAAATTTTCTTATCCCCGTGAGATCACATATTTGAACAGTTTGATAGATGAAGGTCAAAAAGATATATTACTACATCCGCTGTGCTCCGCATTTTTGTTTATGAAATGGAGAAAGATAAGGAAATTTTATTTGGCAAGACTTATATTTTGTTTTCTCTTTGTGTCGTTTTTATCTACTTACGTGTTGACTGCTGTCGTCAAGACTTGTAAAGGCAAATACGCTGAAAAGTATGGGGTCCTGAATGAGCTTTGTCAGAAGCAATCTTTATTAGGTGGCATTCTCACCAACAATCCTATAGAGTTCGAAAGGTGGGTTCTGATGGCCATCACAGCATTTGAGATTCTTCGGAAATTGACCGGTATAACTGGATATTCCAGTTTTTATCAATACTTTACAACTTTTGAGAATTTGATGGAATGGTTTGTATTGCTGTCTGTGTTTTCTCTATACAAAATCGATAATGATTACAGTTGGCAGAACCATGTTGGGGGTTATGCAGTCCTAGGTGCTTGGACCAATTTAATGTTAATGATGGGCCAACTTCCAATGTTTGGTGATTATGTGGCCATGTATCAGAAGGTGTTGACAGAATTCTTAAAATTATTGTTGGCGTACATGTGCCTTCTTCTAGGCTTTACAATCTGCTTCTGCGTTGTGTTCCCAAATGAAGAGATGTTTTCAAATCCTTTGATGGGATTTATAAGTACCTTGTCCATGATGGTCGGAGAGTTGAATTTGAATATTTTGATCAACGACCCAACGAAAGACGACCCACCATTAATATTCGAGCTGTCCTCTCAAATTATATTCATTCTATTCCTTATGTTTGTCACTATAATTTTAATGAACTTACTGGTTGGTATCGCTGTCCACGACATCCAAGGCTTGCGGAAAACTGCTGGTCTATCTAAATTAGTCAGACAGACAAAGTTAATTTTGTTCGTTGAAATGGGTATGTTCAGTGCTTGGCTTCCGAAATGTCTTCACAAATATGTTTATCGAACCGCATTGGTATCCCCAGAAGCTGGGAAAGTAATTTTGAGTGTAAAACCTCTAAATCCTCGGGAGAAAAGATTGCCGACTGACATTATGATGGCAGCATACGAATTAGCCCAGCTAAATAAGGTGAAATCTGGCCAGTCTATCAAAGAGATTCTTTATAAAAACAAATACACATCAAAGCTAAAGAATGAGGGCCAATTTGCGCAAGATCATAACTTTAGTTTAGAGATAAGGGGAATGCAGGAGAAGATAGATCAGGCAACATTCAATATGAAGAAGATTGATCAAGAAATCAGGCATTTGAACACCCTTTTGATGGACCAGCAGCAGCTTCTCCATAACTTCTTCAAGTATACTGATTTGATACCGTATAGAGCTCCTCACGTTGCAACGCCTGCGTATGCGCCAGAGTCTCCTATATTCTTCACTAATACAAATCAGAATCAGTATTCTGAAAATACAAATAAGTGATTATTGAAGACTTTGAGTTAATGACGGAGTTGATACTTTGCTTGAGAAGTTTTCAAGCATTGATACAGGATGTTTCTTTATGCCTGATGCAATGAAAGAAATTTTTCGGACCCATATTTGTCAAATAGGACTGTATAACGATACACATTGGTTCACCAAATATCCTGTTTTAAAGCTAAGCTGTGTGCTTGCTTATTGAGCCTATTGGTTGTGATTCGAGGTGTGAAGCAAGTTCTAAAATTGATGGTTTTCTGTGCATTTTTGCAAAAATGTAGATGATAAAGTCAGGGTATTATTGTGATAGATGTAAGTTTATTATTACTATTTTTATTAATCTCTTTTCAGTACTATCTAATGTTAACTTATTTTTATATTTTTGCCAGCGTAAATTTAAATTCTATATATTTTTTTCGATAACAGTTTAAATGTTTAATGATAGAGATGAAAATGATCTCAAAAACAATGTAAATTGCAAGATTTTTTGATAAAAAAGTAAAATTTATGCTTTGGCGTTCAGTTTCCTGCCTTATCTTGTAATACAAAACGTAACAATTATCTCTCCAAGGTAAAAATATTTTGTTAACTCTATATAACATACCTTAAAAATTAAGTAATTTGTTTGATTAGTTATTTCATGATGTGATAAGGTGATGTCTTACTGTAAATAATATCTTATGTACAAGCCGTCAGTGGTTGATGTGTGATAACACATTGTTCTGTAATCACGTGGGTTTATAAATAAATCTTTTTTTATATATATTAGGTATGTCTGAATTTTCTGTAATTTACCAATACCCAAACACTTCAAGAACATAATTATACCGTTGATTTTTGTGGCTGTAATAGGTTTAGAGCTGTTATTACTTTATAGTGCTTTTACAGTTTAATTGATCAACTACCAGCTAATGAGACACAATTAATTATCTATTGTAATGGCCCCTTAACTGGGCCAGTGGTACTGTACCGGTTAAAAAAGGTATGAAGCACATTGGGATTAAACACAAAAACAGGACCACGTGCAAAACTGAAACCGTGAATTGAGCAAATGGATTCTTAACCAGAAATTTTTCATCAGTAATAAAAAAAAAATAGTTTAAAAAACTAAAAAATACGCTTTAAAACCAAACTAAAAAGGAGAAAATAATTTAATTCAATTAAAAAGCGTGGGGTGCTTTTTGAAGTATTTTTATTATCAATTAATGTCAAGCACCCCACGCTTTTTAATTGAATTAAATTATTTTCTCCTTTTTAGTTTGGTTTTTAAAGCGTATTTTTTAGTTTTTTAAACTATTATTTATTTTCTATTTTTTAGTTCTGCTAACTACAAAACGTTTATTTTTTTTTCTCTATTTTTTTTTAAATTATTAAATTGTCATCGGTCCTCGACAAGTTTACAAAGTTTCAATGAAATCTGACCGTTTAAAGTGGGTCAAAATCGCGCTCAAAGGAGTCGGTTACATACTGAAATACTGACATACAAGTGAAGCTAATATAAAGCGTATAAAAATAACTGCTGCTTCATAGAAAAGTGTAAGTGAAATGAAAGCAGTGCTATATTTTTTTAATAACTTAAGATTTTTTAACGCAGTGGAATTCAGAATCGTGTACTGAATCCATGGTATTAGTAAGAGGTTTTGCGTCGAAATCCCTACCACACACTCACACACACCATAGAAAAATTACTCATACACACATACCACATATATCATTCCACACCTGAAATCACCTCTAAAGCCTCCACTCTGGAATTCGTACCCCGACCTCAAGATACTCTCGAATCATCTCACCTTGATGTGAACTTGTGAACCTATTTACTGTATTACCCGGATAATAAACTATTCTATTTCTATTTATCCGACTCGGCTGGGCAGCGTTCGGGAGGCTTCGCAATATCTTCTCGTCCCAAATACCGCAGTGTCTCAAGACGAAATTCTTTGTCCAGTGTATGTTGCCAGTCATAACCTATGGTAGAGAAACGTGGTCGCTCACAATGGGCCTTATCAGAAGGCTTAAAGACACCCAAAGGGCAATGGAGAGGGCTATGCTCGGAGTTTCCCTACGTGATCGAATCAGAAATGAAGAGATCCGCAGAAGAACCAAGGTAACCGACATAGCCCGAAGAATTGCCAAACTTAAGTGGCAGTGGTCAGGGCACATTGCTCGCAGAACAGATGGCCGATGGGGCCGAAAGGTTCTGGAGTGGCGACCGCATACCGGACGACGTAGAGTGGGAAGGCCTCCCACAAGGTGGATCGACGACCTTGTGAAGGCCGCGAGGATCCACTGGATGTGGAAAGCACAAGACCGGTCGAAGTGGAGGAGCCTGGGGGAGGCCTATGTTCAGCAGTGGACGTCTTTCGGCTGAAATGATGATGATGATTTCCATTTAAATCTTAGAAAGTACATGTGAAAATGATTTCCTTACATCAATTCTTATAATCGTTTCAACACCGTAGTGGTTATCTGCTTCACCAAAACTTTTACGTATTGACTATTGACTAAAATAATTCTTAAATAAACATCATGCATTATTTAATAGGTATCACTTGTACGCCTGATTGAATTGTGACATTAATTGCAATTGATTAAAGTGAATAATTAATTAATTTTAATTAAATATCCTTTTAAATAGCTTTCGAATATCCTTGCCTTTGAAATGTGTCGTATGTATAACTTAATGCAGGTATTGTTTTTTTCCGGGTATCTACATAAAATTTACTTAATATGAGTGAGCGTACTTGATTGACGTTAATAATAATAGTCATTGTGCCGATTGTCGTCTCGGCAAATGAGCTGAAGGCGAAAAGCCTCGATCCCTCGAGGCTCTCTTTAGGCAGGTGGATCAAGGTCCTGATTCAGAAAGAAGTTCTCCTCGATACGGCTGGCATCGTAGGAGGTTCCTGTCTCTAGAGCCCTAACCACTGGTAGCTTGGACCCTGCTCCCGATAACAGCGGACCACTATTTTTTATATATTTTAATTATGATTCTTTTATAAAAACTTTAAAATAATATTGAATAAGTATAAAAATAAATAGAGATAATAATCGTTTATTTTAGACATTGGAAACCATAAAAGTACAAGCTCTACTAGTAAAGAAACAAGTGGGCTAACCATGTACAGACGCCAGCACATTAAGCTACCCCAAGCTGTTAAATTTTTCCAATTGAACATGAACCTTATGCTTATGTAATACAGTTAAAAATCTATCAAAGAAATTTGACAGATTGGGGTAGCTTGATGTGCTGGCGTCTGTACCATGTTACTGTTTTAATGCCTGAGGAGAGCAGTGGTGGCCCAGAGTCGTAGGATCGAACTCGGTCAGGCTTTACTTTGTGTAAATTATTTCATCACCACTGCTCTCAAAACGGTGAAGGAAAACATCGTGTGGGAACCGGCATGTCCTAGAACTATTAAAGTGACATCTACCAACCCGCACTGGGCCCGCGTGGTTAATTACAGCCCACTCCCCCTCACCGAGAGGTGGCCTGTGTCCCAGCAGTGGGAACAATAGGCTGATTATGTAATGACCAATGAACATGATCCGTCATTATATGGCAGGACCACGCGGCTTTTATTTTGCCATCAGCCCCTGATGTAAGCTCACTGCTAGATCCTGCAAGAAAGTAAGAGACTTCTTTATGTGTTAGATGTGGTTTTTTATATTCAATTAAAAAGCTTAAAGGTTTTCCGTATGGACGTGATTTTATACTTAGTATCGAAAGAATCTCAGCAATATTGAGTACTGGCCGCTAAGTAAACCGGGCAGTACTAAGGATCGAGTCTCATACACGACATTTTTACTGCGATTTGCGACTACTTGAAGAAAACAAATGAAAGTTTCTGTATAGCCTGCGTGTGTGTTTAAGTTTGTGGTTGTGTGTAAGTTCGAGTTTGTGTGTTGTGTGACCTAAACTTATGTCACTCTTTTCCGTGACTTAAGTACCTAGTCCATTTTTAATTGAAAAGTGTGACTTGAGGGTAGGTTTATGTCAACGTGCTGCTGAAAAATTTAAGCCGAAAGACGTCCACAACTGGCCGTAGGCCTCCCTCAAGCACCGCCACTTCGACCGATTCTGTGCATTTCGCAGCCCACGGATTCCTGGGGCCTTCACCAGGTCACCTTGTGGGAGGCCTTATAATGCTACGTCTTCCAGTACGCGGTAGCTACTCCAGAATCAATCGGCCCCGTCGCCATCTGTTCTGCGAGACATTTTCCCTGCCCTCTGCCACTTTATTGACGAGTTACCGAGAGCCACTTTGTTGACCAAAAGATGCGAATTCATCAGTCGTATAAGTTTAACGTTTCGTGTGGACAGGACTTTAGTCGATAACAATTAAAACGCAATGCAGTCGCCGCCACGCCGACCTTGCGCGTGCGCCGTGCTGCTGTGCACACAAGTGATAACTATTGACTTTATATATTTATATTCAAATATTGCTAATAGAAGAGATAGTAAGTAGACGACTTGATTTACGACGCTAGATCTATGCCCTATTTTACAAAAATATACCTCCCTAAAATCCATAGTATTTTTTTTAAAGTATCAACCGAAAACAAATATTTTTACAGAACTTTTCATCATCATCATCATCAACATCATTTCAGCCGAAAGACGTCCACTGCTGGACTGCTGGACTGCAGGGCTCTCCCAAGCTCTTCTACTTCGACCAGTTCTGTGCTTCACGCATCCAGCGAATTCCTGCGGCCTTCACAAGGTCATCGGTCTATCTTGTGAGAGGCCTTCCAACGCTACGTCTTCCGGTACGCGGTCCAATAGGAATCCTTAAATTTTCAATGGCAGCCAGCTTTTTATGACACCCAATGGCCACTTATCCTTCAACATTGCGTCCGCCACACTACCACTTTGAAATATAGAGGCTTAACACAAATTCTTGGATTTTCTTTTCTATTTGCCAACCCAGCTGTCCCCGACTGTATCATTTACCATCGCTCCTACAAATGCGGCTGGCTTCCATTCTAAATGTTTTTATTAGCCACATCAAAGCCGCCGCACATAACCTATGGCTACCACTAGGTAGGTACTTGGACTAAATAATACCTGGTTGAACTAAACTGCTTCACTAACAATTAACTAACTATCTAAGTGAACTGGTAAAACTGTTAAGGCGTGGTAAGAAGCAAAGAGTTTGTACACTCACCAGCATAAAAAAGGCGTTTTTTGAAAGCAACTTTGATAAAAAATAGTTTTCATAAAAGGTTTCGATACTACTAAGTTCTTTACACCATAAAATATATTACAAAACTTTGGGAGAAAATCGCTTTTGAGTCTAGCTTATATGTGAAATATATTTATTTTCGTGACTGCATTGTTTTGTGTAAAGGTGCTGGTAAAATTATAACATGAGGGTTTTCTAGTCGTCCACAGGTCTAGCTTCTACCAAAGAGGACATAACTTATGAAATGCACAAAGCGATGCTGGCCCTCCTGTAGTCTGGCAACAATTGATCCTTCATTGTGTCTTGAGAGAACGCTTGAGTTATGAAAGATATAAAAAACTATGCGCCCTATTGGATTTTCCATCGGCAAAAATTACGCATTTCCTTTAAAACTTTCATATTTCACCTCTTTTGGGGATGCATAATGTAGCATAATACCTAAGCCATAATATTTTCAATGCAAGGACACAGGCGTCCTCTTGGTGAGAAGGAGTAGGGTGTAATTCACCACGCGGGCCCAGTGCCGGTCACAGGTCTTCGACTTTTTGGTTCTAGGACATGACGGTTTTTGGGGATGAATTTTCTAAAATCATTCCTTTATCACTTTGCAAAATTTCATGCTTATACTACTCTGTCAGGAAAGTACCGGGAAAGGATACAAGATACACAAAATGTTAGTTCTTCATCAGTTGCTGGGACACAGGCGTCCTCTTTGTGAGTGATATTGGGCCGTAATCCACCACGCGGGCCCAGAGCGAGTTGTCAGATGTCTTCGAATTTTTGGTTCTGTTATGCCTATTTCCTCACGCTGTTTTCTTTTACCATTTTGAGAGCAGCGGTGATGAAATAATTAACACAAAGTAAAGCGTCCGCCAGAGTTTGTCGTACAACTCGTACCTAAGTTGCGGCCGATACCACTAGGCCACCACCCCTCTCCTCCCCAGCTAGGAGATGATGATGAAAATTAACGGTATGCCCATTGACCATCCAAAAATACGAAACTAATTAAAACAAAGCAGTAATTGAACGTTCCCATACCGTTCCAGGTCAGGATATAGTTTAAGAAGTCGCCACAGTGATTAAATTGAGCATTCGTTTGATTAACTCGCATGCCAAAGTGCACCGCAAATAGATTGGCGCCAACTTATATAGCTACCGGAGATATGCCGGTTATTATGATATTAATATAATTATCATATTTTATGATATGGATATATTTGTTAAGGATGGGTTTTCTGCTTAGAACATTTTGGGATCAGTTATTGCACGGCCCCGACTTACGAGTTGTAGTTCGTAGGTTCGAACCCTGTCGGCGCTTGCAGTCAACTCAACCTATCGCAGTCCACTGCTGGAAATAGGCTTCTCCCAGACTGCGCCAATGATTCATATAGATTGTAAACCTTTTTTTTTGATAATGGGGGCAAATCCTCATAGATGTCCTCCGCCCTGGGGAGGGCGGAGGGGTCTGTCAGACTCTTACTGACTAAAACCACCCCGGTGTTCCGTCTCACACTTGCATCGGAGATCACGGGAACAAGAGTGACTTCCGCGATCCCCGGCTAGTGCCGGCCCGCCTTTGCGGGCCACCTCTCGTTAGGGGGGGAGTGAGGTGTTAAACTCCCCCCTTATATCATAGACAGGCGCGCGTGGAACACTACGCGCCGCCATCTCGGATCCTAAGAAGTAGGGCCTGACGGATTTCCCCAGATCTGTCGCCCCTGGACTCATTTAGGGGGGCTAGAAGAGGACGTTGTCCGCCCTCCGCCGACGCCCGGTGCGTCTGCTGCGGATCGGGTTAGCGGAAGCAATCTCGCGCTCCCTCTCCGCAGCCTCCTTCGGCGAAAGTACTGTTTCGTAGCCTTCTACGAAACAGTACTTTCGCCGAAGGAGGCTAGGAGGTATCCTTATACCACCGCGTCCCAGGATTCCTCGCTGCCGATCATCGAGTCAACAACGGCCGGCAGCAACAAGTCACTGCCAACTGCAGAGATGAGGGCACGGCGCGGCTCCTCCCAAGCGGCCACACTCTGCCAGCTTGTGCCAAGCCGTGTCCTCCCGACAGTCGAATCGATAATAAACCTACCACAACCTCAGTCCCGGAAAAGGTCCGATGCATATTTTTTATTTATTTTTATTTTATTTTATTGTGTTTGGGTGGCTTACAGCTATCGGTACAAAAGGAATAGTTATATAATTTACGAAAAGCCATTTACAAGCCTCCACAGATAGCAATGGGGTATTGTTGTGCGAGTTATAAACTATGTTTAGATTAAATAACTAATTATGTAAGTGATAAATTAAACTTAAAACTAACTAAATACACAATTAAACTATTACATTAAGTAAATACATAGGCAGGAATGCATGATCAACTACTAATTGGATCTATTATTAAGTAAATACATAGGCAGGAATGCATGATCAACTACTAATTGGATCAATCAGAAACTAGTTTTTAGATAAAATGGTAACAATAGACGCCAAGCTGCTTGCAAACAAATCGATTGAGGAGTGTTCATTCTTTACAATTCTGTTGAATGCTTTGACTGAGCGAATCATAAAGGAATTACTGCGGTAAATTGTGCGAGCGTAAGGAGCATGGAGAAGATCTCTCAAACGAGAGTGTCGAGGTGGAACATTCAAAGATAGCTTAGAAAGAAGTTCAGGACATTCAATCCTTGATTGTGCTATTTTCACTAAGAATCTTATGTCGGATATATTTCTCCTAGTTATAAGTGGGAGTAAGTGGAATCGAGCACATCGTTCATTGTAACACAGATAAGGGATTTTAAATTTGTAACCTAAGTATCTCGTGAATTTCCCTTGTATTCGTTCCAATCTGTCTGAATGCACTGCGTAATTCGGATTCCAAATTTGACTACCATATTCGAGATGACTGCGGACGTAAGCACAATACAGGATTTTTAAAGTTTTCATTTTTTTAAACGAACTGGCATTACGAATAATGAACCCCAGGCCTTTGGCTGCTTTTTTGGCGATATGATCGATATGACACTCAAAACTGAGTTTACTATCCAGCAGAATTCCAAGATCTCTGGTGACATGAGTTCGAGATAAAGGCTGATTTGCAATTGAGTAGTTAAAGATGACTGAATTATTTTTCCGGGTGAAGGTTATAATTAAGCATTTGGATATGTTAATATCTAGTTTATTTCTGGTACAATAACTTGCTAACCTAGAAACGTCTGCCTGCAAAAGTAGAGCGTCATTTAAACTTTTAACTGATGTATAGATTTTCATGTCATCTGCAAACAATAGGTGTTTAGAGTGTTTGAAACACTCGCCGATATCATTGATGAATAGTACAAATAATAGCGGCCCTAGTAACGAGCCCTGTGGTACACCAGAGGGGAGGCTCGACCAGGAGGACATATAGCCACTGAGAACTACTACTTGTGTTCTATTTTGCACATAAGACGTTATCCATCTATATAGGTCCCCCCTAATGCCCAAGTCAAAAAGCTTCTTCAGTAAAATGTCATGATCGATTCTATCAAATGCCTTGCTATAATCAGTGTAGATTGCGTCGACCTGGGATCCATTATCCATGTGTTCTGAAATATAATCTGTGAAGAGAACCAGGTTGGAAACTGTAGACCTTCCTTTCAGAAAACCGTGCTGTTGGGGACTCAAGCTAGCAACCACACTGCTGTACAACTGATTGTAGATTATGCGTTCCAATACTTTAGCTAGCAGACAAAGCTTTGAAATTGGCCTGTAATTTTCAATATTATCTTTAGGACCCTTTTTATGGATTGGTGATATAAAAGCTGATTTCCATAAAGAAGGTACAACACCCTCCGATATTGACCTTTTGAATTTTGAATAAAAGTGATACAGGTAATGCTAGTTCATCAGCGCACTTAACTATGAACACAGCGGGTAGGGCATCAGGGCCGGCAGATTTGGTTAAGTTAAGGGATTTTAAATGTCTATGAACGATTGCTATGTCAATTTCGATTGTACTTATATCGCAGCTTGAAACAGAGCCGGTCGAACCACAGCTGTGGCTTGCGGAGGAAGCATCTAGAAATGTAGTAGAAAAATAATTAGCAAAGAGTTCACAGATACCTCCCCCTGAGTCACTACGATTATCACCATAAGACATACTTGATGGGAAATTACTGCTCATGCGTTTATTTTTCATATACGACCAGAATAGTTTTGGGCTGGTAGTTATTGAGGCTTCAATCTTAGTCATGTAGGCTTTATAGCAAAGCTCCTCGATATCATTGGCTCTGTCGCGGAGTAATTGATATGATAAGCGATCCGAAATATTACCGTACACTTTAAATTTCTTATAGTATGTATATTTTTCTTTAAGTATCTTGATGAGTGCTGAGTTATACCAGGGTGGGTATTTAAAAACTTTACACCGACGCTGAGGGACATGCTTATCTCTGATGACGAATAACGTTGAATAAAACTTCCGGACAGCTTCGTCAACAGTTCCTTTCAAAATTATGTCGTCCCACTTAGTGCCTCGCAAGTCGGATCGAATAAACTCGTAGTTTCCTTTGTTATATTGATACATCATGCGTGCACCAGCATTTAGCGCCTGAGGCTGTTCAGTAACAAGCTGAATTGACAACGCTGGGTGGTATGAGTCCTCAACAGTTAAAGGTTCCGAACACGCCGAGACAAACACGGGGATATTCGCGAGGACTAGATCTAGAATTTTGCCGTGCCTGTTATCAATAAGATTAAATTGCTGTAAATTACAAAAATTTAAGGTGTCAACAAAATTAGTAAACAAGCTAGTTTGAGGTGCAATAGGCCTAATTCCATCACATGTAGTCGTCCATTTTATGGAGCTCATATTAAAGTCCCCAAGAATAATAAATTTGTCTGAGGGGTGGTTATTTATTAAGTCCGAAAGGGTGTTCAAATAAAGCTGTAACTGACTAGCGAAGCTATTGCCTGAGTTCTGTTCACAGAGATACAGAGTACATATGTGAAGTCGGTAGGTACGTTTATCACAGCTGGTTCTTAATTGAATAGAAATCCAAATGTCTTCCGCACTGGATTGCCAGCCAACATTCTCAACTGCAGCGAGTGAACGGCGGACCGCCACCAACACGCCGCCACCACGCGACTGCGCTGTGGCCGCGTAGTCACGGTCGCGCCGCCACACTAGGTACCTATCGTCAAAAAGTTCACTGTTTAGAATCCCATCGACGAGCCAGGTCTCAGTTAAAGTGATTATTTCATAGTTACATTTTGCTAAGTTCCTGTAAAAGTTAATTGACTTCGTCCGCAGTCCTCGAACATTCTGGTGATAAATATTTAGTTCATACATTAAGGAATGTGATATCTACAAATAAGTAGTACATTAGAAAAAGTGTGTAAATAATGTGTCCCAATCCTGAACAAAAAAATAGGCTTCCGTTTATCAACATAAAAATCTGAGCTCCATCCAGACTCGACCATAAGTAAAAAAATATATTTTATTGAATAAAAACTACTGGTATAGGCGTAATTATTTGTTATTATGGGTAGGTCAGTAAAAAACTCAAAATGTATGCTTATTCTAGTAAAACCTAAATAGTTCATATTTATCTCTAAACTTAGTACACAACGCTTGTAGAAAGGCAATTCAAAAGAACAGAAAAACCGCTCAACATCCATCAAACCATATGTTTTAGCAAGCCATTGAATATTACTATAAAAACAATAAGTTACACATTCGAACATAAAAAATAACCGAAGGTAAACACAGCGAGTACGATCAAATGGACTTTGGACTGAGATAAGCGAGAAGGCGCATTCAATGTTTCTCAAACAGCTAATTGTTAATTCTTTCGTTATTCGATTTAGTCTTAGCGTATTATTTTCAAGGCATAGCAAAGATGATATGAATTTTAAGCAAAATAAACAAGTAACGTTGAAATTAGACGTGAAATAAAAATAGATTAGTGTATTTTTTGCAAATCCCGTTCCGTTGCAACTATGAAAGTCTTGGAAGTGGCATCCCGTCTCACAAAAATCTTCATATGTTTCACCCACACAAATTGGAAATTTTGTTCCTTGGCAAGGGATTTGGTTTGTGAGAGTAACATTTTGCTCTTTATAGTAAGGTGATCATTGACGAAGATCCTTCCTGAACCAGTGATTCCAATGTGCTCCGGGAGTAGGGGATCTTTGCGGGAACGGGCAGCCGCGATAAAATCCTCTTTCACATATCTGTTCATAAAGGAAACAATAATGTTCTTATTGGTAGATACGTTCGACGGTACTCTGTGCAAAAAATTAATTTGGTTCTTCATAATGGGATAAGAAACTTTTTCACCGATTTTGATAACAATATCAAAGAGGTTCTCTCTATCCTTCAGCGGTACTCCCTTAATTTCCACATTATTGCTGCGGAGCCACTGATCAATGTCCCGATGGCCGTCCTCGAGTTTGACAATCGCTGCCTTTGTGTGTGTTACGTCCATCTGCACTGATTCGACTTTGGCTAGCCTCTCGTCCAAAGCTCGGACGTTACCGGGAAGTTCCTTTAGATTGGTTAGCTCCTGCCTTAAGAGTTGCACTTCAGATGCCAAATATAAATATTGGCAGACCTTGGCACACAGATCTATGATTATAACCTGGATTAACACATAAGATTATTTTATCCTGGTAGTACGTTCCCGTGGAATAATATTCGACCTCCACGCGGGAGAAACCACTGGAAAAATCTAGTAATAACTAAATCATAATGTTATGTCCGTCGTTGTTCGGGCGCCTTCGGTTTTCTTCGTCAGGCGTCGGGTGGCTGCGTGGACGACGGTGCGGGGGGCTATGCGGTTCAAGGAGTGAGGCCAAGGGACCACACACTTCATTAGCGAGAGCAACCGACGACACACGCGCGCCTTCTATTTATAATATTGTACAATTCTTTTGGATATGTCTTAACAGTTTATACAGTCCACTGCTTTCATTTCAAAGTCCATTTTAAGACCCTTACATTTTAAAAAACGTATGAAGCATGGGGTAGGTTGCTAGCACCTACTAGGATCAAAAGACGATCTATTATTCAAAAAAACCTTCATCCACAGCTGTCATTCCACCTCTCTTAAACTATTCCACACTGAAGATATCATCAAAAATACCACTAGCATATAACTAATTACTGCCATATTTCTGTCTGACCGTCAATAAGACATTCCGGCTGAGTCCCGACTATTTATATACTGACTAATGGGACAGGTAACACATAGCTACTGTTAATACACCATACATCACCACGGAATGTTTTTGAAGATTTTACTGTACATTCTTAACATTTTCGCCAGGTTATAGACCGGTCATCAAGGAAATATGTGTGTTGGAAATGGCAACACTGCCTAAATTTTTTTGAGTTGCAATTCTGAGCTGTGAAATTGATTTTCGGTGGAACGTCATTTTGTTTCGGCGGATCGATGTTTGATTTATTGATTGTGTAATATTAAGTCCGATATAATAAAACGCACACATTTCATACTACAAAAATTGTCTTTTGAAGATATATTTATCCCTACTTTGTTTACTTGCATAACAATTGACAAAATCACTGTAGAATGTGAAAACTAATAAGTATATATAGAACCACAGGACTAATCTATATTTAGTTCAGTTAGTTCCTTTGTGAATTACACCAAGTATAATACATCGTGGTCTTGACGAGCAAGATTACACCCAAATTAATGGCAGTTAAGTAGTAATTTGTTGTGATCATAAATCGGCCGCTACATATGCGGTGCGTCTAATTATAAAGCGCGGTGTATACTGATTCAGTGTTCACAAATAGATGCGCGTACGCACCCGAGCCACGCGCCAATTTTAGTGTCCCTAACTCTTAACCGATTGACGATACGTTTTTAGATTCAATGCACTTGGTTAAACATGGTGTGGAATGGAGGAAAATATTGGAGCTGCAAGTTTTTCTGTTGTTTTGTTTTTTTTCTTATGTTGTAGATACTGATGGCCTAGGCCAAGAGGCCACTAGCTTTTTGGTAACAAAAGAGTATTTTCCGAACGGTTAGCAGAGGTGTAACTATAGTACCTACACTCACAATTCGCCAGTTATAGTTAGTTTTGTTTACTACTTAATATAATTATGTTAGTTTGTAAGGTAAGAATATTTTGAAATATAGAAAATAGGAGCTCACCGGTATTGGAAACAGGGTCCAAGCGAGCGAAAGTGAAGGGTACCAGTGGTCAGGGCTCCTGAGAGAGGATCCTCCTAACGGTACGCGCCGTGTCCAAAAGTACGGCATTCTGGACCAAGCCCTTGATCCAGCAGAACCTTCTAAGGGGTTGGTCGAGCCTCTTGGCTATAATGCTATTAGCCGTTACGATGGTCAGCACAATGACTGCTGTATCCACATCTCACATGTCGACAACCTCGCGAGCCTAGCCGCCTCTTGACTTGTCCTAATTTTTTCAGCTTTAACGAGGGTCTCGTCATACGGGACCGTTATATCCATAAATCAATGTGCGACACTCTAGTCGATCTATCACAACTATGCCTGGCTTATTGGCAACAATAATTCATGTCGGTGATGCTAGATCGATCCCAATACTACAATACGTGATTTTGCCATTAACGAGAACTGGGTTGGGCACATCAGGTGTGTATGGTAGTATGGTATGGTAAATCCGATTCCACAAAACTGTATTTAAGAGCAAGTTGCTGGTGGATAATCCTGGCTACAAGGTTGTGGCCACTAAATAAGAGTACATACGTATACATATATGTATACTCAGAATGGACCACTATAAAACCATTAGAGATTGTTCGAAGAAACGTCAAAAGTTAATAAAAATTTAATTCAAAGAATTAAATAATCGTTTTCCTTTCTACCTTCCCTTTCCATCTACAAGTAACTTACTTAGTATTTACACTCGGGGAAACACGGGGTCGTAAATAATTATTACTGACTGATTAAGTTCTTACTGATGATATTATTACCACTTATTATCTATTAGATAAACAACATAATTGGGTTTTCCTTTTCGATGCAATGAATTTTGGCAGAGCCTGAAGTTACACAGGTTTGGCGAATTCCGTACGTATTTTGAATATAGGTACTAGGTACTAACTTCTCCCCGCGGCTTCGCCTACGAGTATATCGGAAATTATCACAGGGAAACTCAAATTCAAAGCATTTATTTCAATGAAACCATTTACAGGCACTTTATTACTGTAAAAATAATAGTTTAAAAAACTAAAAAACACGCTTTAAAAACCACGCTTTAATTTTATTCAATTAAAAAGCGTGATTATAAAAATACCCCAAAAAGCACCCCACGCTTTTTTTTTATTATTTATTTTCTATTTTTTAGTTCTGCTAACTACAAAAGCGTGATTTTTTCAGTATTTTTTTCCTTTATTTTTTTTATTTTTCTCTATTTTTTTTTAAATTATTGAATTATCATCGGTCCTTGATAATTTTATAAAGTTTAAATTAAATCTGACCGTTTAAAGTGGGTCAAAATCGCGCCCTAAGGAGTCGTTTACAAACATACAAGTGAAGCATTAGCTTCACTTGTACTTTTTTACACGCTTTATATTAATAAAGCGTGTAAAAAAGTCGGTCTGTTAGTCAAACAGTTGAAGCTAATTGTCTATTCCAAAACGTTTCATATTACCCAGTAACTGGGTTGTTGAGCTCAGATAGGCAGTCGCTCTATGTAAAACTAGCTTTTGCCAGCGGCTTCGCCCGCGCGGAACTTTCATCCCCTATTTAACTCCCTTTGGGGTTGAATTTCGAAAAATCCTTCCTTATTCCTTGTCAACATTATAAAGGGAACCTCTGTGAAAAATTTCAGCTTTCTAGGTCAAACGGTTGGGGCTGGGCGTTGATGAGTCAGTCAGTCAGCAGTCAGCTTATATTTAGAATTGTTTTTTTTTTTTACATTGTCTCACATATAGAAGCAACAAGAATAATGTTCCCAAGTTTTTGTAATACATAACATGATTAAAAAGAGTGTCCATGGAGTTTCTTGCCCGTTCTTCTCCATAGAGATCTACGTTTTGGAATGGGCAACTAGCTTCAACTTTCCAACTGGTCGACTTTTTGACAGTTCAAAAGTGCCTGTAAATGGTTTAATTGAAATAAATGCTTTGAGTTTGAGTTTGAGTCAGGTCTTTTCTTTTTATTTATATATAATAATATAGATAGATAATGGTATTCAGCTGTCTTCGGTTAGACTGAAAGCCAACCCCAATATAGTTGGGAGAAGGCTACGCAGATGATCATGTTGCTTGACTGATTTGAAAGAAGGAAAGAAAGAAAAGTCCGCTGAGGTTACAATGATGATCACGAGCATTGTTTCCACATAAGAACCCCTGGAACCCTCGTAGACGCGACTTCAGAGTTTTAGATCGTACGTTTGAACCCAGACAATCGCTTTAAGTACTTTGTATAGATTATTTTATCAGCATTAACGGTGAAGGAAAGCATCGTGAGAAAACTGGCATTTCGGAGAACCAAAAATATATCTACAAACCCGCACTGGGCCCGCGTAGTGGACCGCTCCCTCTTACCGACAAGAGGCTTATATCCTAGCAGTGGGAACATTATAGGCTGATTATGTGTAACAGATACAGAATTTACAGCTAAAGGGTTTTAAGTGCTCGTAAGGAACCCTAACAGTGAACGGTAACAGAGAAAATCTTATCGTTAATCCAGGTCAGTTACAGGCCATTGCCTGAAAAACCCACTGATTTATATAAATATGAAGGAATTGGTGAAGCATCACTTTCAAATCAAACATGGCAGTGCTAGCTCTTCTCACCATCGCCTTGTTGGCAGGTAATTATGTCTTACACACACTCATGACATTCTACATAGTCTTCACATATACCTAATCCTACTTATATCCTTACTTTTTTTTTGGTGGGAAATCATCAAATAACTTCTCCCGCTCTTCGTGTCAGACTTTTACTGACTAAAACCCACCCGTGTTCCCTCAGTTGCCTGTGTGCCAGGGGCCGCGGTATCTCTTTCTAACAACCCGCACCCCTGGCAGGACTTATATCCTTACTAATATTATAAACGCGAAAGTTTCTGTTTGGATATTTAGATATTCAGATGTTTGTTACTCAATCACGCAAAAACGCCCGAACGGATTTGGATGAAATTTGGCACACAGATACATTATAACCTATATTAACACAGGATACTTTTATCCCGGTAGTACGTTCCCGCGGGATAATTTCCGACTTCCACGCGGGCGAAGCCGCGGGTGGAAGCTAGTTATAACTAAGTAGCTGTTTCCAGCGACTTCGTCAAAGTCAAATAATTTTTTGAAATAATAGTATATTTTATATCGAGGGACTAAACGAAGCCATAATATACCAGTGCGAGGGAGTCAATGAAACCAAGGGTATATTAAGTTGGCGTTTAGTCTCGAGGTGCAAACTGTACTTTTCACTTCGAGTGCGAGAAAAATAGTAAATTTAGTACAAAAACATGTAATAAATAATAGGTCTTTACCTATGAAATTGCCGTTTTGTATGAAAAAATTTAAACGAATTTTTTTCATGTATTTTTTATTTGTATTAATCGAAGTAATCACCCATGCAATCAATGCATCTTTGCCATCGCAGTGGCAGTTTATTGATGCCCTTCTTAAAGAAATCAGCTGGACGGGAGGCAACAAATTCTTCAAAGGCATTTTGTACTGCCTCTCGGGTATTGAATTTTTTTCCCGCCAAGAAGTTATCCAAATTCTGGAAAAAGTAGTAGTCTGTAGGCGCAAGGTCTGGTGAGTAGGGCGGATGACGGAGAGCTTCCAACCCCAGTTCTTGCAACTTGGAGACCGTCTGCTGTGCAGTATGAGGTCGCGCGTTGTCGTGCAGGAGCAGCGGAGACGAGCGATTGACAAATGCTGGTTGGAGATGTGCCAGCTTCTCCATCATTGTGTTCAGTTCTTCACAGTACACATCTGCAGTAATGCTCACCCCGTTTGGTAAGAAGCTGTGATGAATCACACCGGCGCTAGACCACCAAACAGTGACCATCACTTTTCTAGGGGTAAGTTTTCGTTTAGAGCATTGTTTAGGTGCTGAACCAGGATCCAACCAACTTGCTGAGCGCTTGCGGTTATCAAACAGAATCCATTTTTCATCGCAGGTAACAATGCGGTTCAAAATTCCTTCATTTGTGTGTCTGTTGAGCAGTGCAAGGCACGTCTCGACGCGTACTTCGCGCTGACGATCATTGAGTTCGTGGGGCACCCATTTGTCAAGCTTTTTTACCTTGCCAATTTGACGCAAATGGACCAATATTGTTTTGACGCTAACGTCGAAAGCTGCTGCTAATTCAGCCGTAGATTGTGTATCATCAGCTTCCACAATCGCCTTTAATTCGTCATTGTCGACCAAAGTCTTCGGACGACCGCGAGGTTCATTTTTCAGGTCGAAATTTCCAGAACGGAAGCGAGCAAACCAATAACAGGTGGTGCTTTGGTTTGTAGTGTTAGCTCCGTAAACGTCGTTGATGTTGCGTGCCGCTTGTGCCGCGTTGCTGCCACGACGGTACTCATATTCCATAATTACTCGAATTTTTAACGTATCCATGATGACGAAAAAGATTGAAATGCGATGAAAATGTAACACTAATCAATAAACAAATGACTACTTTTGGAAAAAAAAATCCATGTTTTTAAAATAAAATTAATTTGAAATTAGAATTCTTACCCAAACAAAAATTATTTTGATTTGAAATGGCCAGTACTGCAAAACGACAATTTCATAGGTAAAGACCTAATATTACTTGATAAAATAAAAATCACAATATCTATAATGTCTTTTGCTCTTTGCTCGACGTCAAACTCTTCACCAAGGAACATATACCATAACTGTCTCTGGACATTCTTAATAAATTATTTAAAACCGAACAAATTTACACTCGACAAAAATTCAGAAATTTCCGCGGTCACTTTTTTTTTCTAAACCAGTCACAGATTAACAATTTAAAACACATGGCGCCACCTTGGCAAAAACCATAGAACTAAACTCCCAACATTTTCGCAATGAAGATGGTCCACACTCCACAGATAATAGCATATTTACTGGCTGTTTGAGTTTGTCTATGTCACATGTAGGAAATTAAAAAACTAATTACTTTTCACTCCCTAGAGACTAAAGTGGTCACTTTAGTCCCGCTTCGTAGGGCTATATTGGCGTACTTTTAGAGCATGAGAAGTGAAAATGTTTTTTTTTCTTCGCCCGCGTTGTGGTGGATAATTTATCCCACGGGAACGTACGTCCTATATGTTACTCCAGGTTATAAACTATCTATGAGCCAAATCTCATTCAAATCCGTTTAGCCGTTTTTGCGTGATTGAGTAACAAACATAATTATATCAAAACATCCAAACATTTAAACATCGAAAAACACAAATTTTTACATTTATAATATTATAGTAGGAAGGATTATTATAACCTTTCTTGTCTGTTTTTCAGGGTCAGCCTATTCCACACCTTCCCGTATCGTGGGAGGAACGGAGACCACCATTGATAAGTATCCATCCATAGTGGCTTCGGAGCACTATAGCATATTGACAGGCACATGGGGACAAGCCTGTGCTGCTAATATTCTGTCGTCCAGATATTTGCTGTCTGCTGCACACTGCTTTGTTGGCTTGTAAGTATATTTCATATCCAAATTATACAATTATGAATTGTAGGTCGTGGGTTTGAATTCGAACCCAGACAGGCCCTTTACTTTGTCTACTTAATTTCATCACCACAGCTCTCAAAACGGTGAAGGAAAACATCGTGAGGAAAATTGGCATGTCCGAGGGCCAAAAATTTGAAGACATGTGAGTTGTGACCTCCACCGACCCGCACTGGGCCCGCGCGGTGGATTACGGCCCATTCCCTCTGCCAGAGAGGAGGCCTGTGTCCCAGCATTGAGAACATTCAATCTGCCTAGCCTTATACCAACTATGTTGGGCTTAGCTTCTAGTCTATCAGATGCAGCTATTATTCATGGAGCGACTGCCTATCTGACCTCCACAACCCAGTAACTAGGTAATACGATACCCCTTGGTAAGACTGGTTGTCAGACTTTCAGGCTTCTGACTACCCGTGACGACGGTCAAAGATGTAAAAAAAAGAGCCAGGATCAACGGCATAACTTGCTTTTCCGAGGCACGGACCAATCTCGATATGTTATGGATGGTAACCTATCCACGAACCAACCGCGGTAAGCGTGGCTTAACCTTCAATCGAACCGTGCGGATATTATTACTTAGGCACGACCCATTATAGGCTGATTATGATGATGAGCAGCAAGCGACTTCGTTTGCGTGAAATATTTGGTTCCCCAACCCACCCCATCGCATCGTGTCGCCTCCCCGACTCACCCCGTCGCATCGTATCGCCTCCCCGCCTCACCCCGTCGCATCGTATCGCCTCCCCGCGTTACCTATTTCTTCGATATCGCTCGGCGTTCTGTCCATCTTTTTTGTTTTTGCTCAGTTTCTAAGGGTCCTATTGTGTTGATAAGTAGCTTAGAGCCTTTCTCAAGAATAGCGTTTTCAAAAGCAAAAATAATTTTGAACACCAGCTGGTTGTTGTAAAGATTAGCGTGTTCAAACAAACAAACATACTCTTCCGCTTTATTATTATACTAGCTGACCCGGCCACGCGTTGCTGTGGCTAAATTGAAAAAAAATCTGAAAAACTTGTTATCATAGCACATTGAAATAATAAGTGCTAAGTATTTTTTAATAGAGGTTAAATAAAAACAATAAAAAAAAAAAAATTGTACAACTGTTGAAAAAGTGTAGGAAATTGTGTTTTGATCAATGAAGCACAAATAAGTAAAAAACAGGATTAATTTCACTGTATTATCTTCATTATAATATGAATTCAATTTACACTTCAGTCTAAGTAACACGTGGCCGGCTATGCTAACACCAAAAATTTAAAAAGTGGAAATAATTGAATTATACGGTATTTCGTTTACTACAAAATAAATTTAATTAATTTTATAGCGTCAACAACACGTGGTAATTATGCTGTTAAAATGTAGCTTATATGACACGTTCGTAGATTTACCATAGCAGCGCCATCTATTGATTACTTACTGAACCCAGTCGAAAGGTATCGACATCTGTTAGAATCATTTGGAGTTAACAGATAATTGTGACTGTCAAATAATAACAGACAAATAATTAGCAATAAATTAAAATTGCGACTATAATTTGAGATTTAAACTATCCTATCTCTCAAGTTGGATCGAACTGCACATGGTGTGCGAATTTTATTATAATCGGTTAAGTGGTTTAGGAGTCCATTGAGAACAAACATTGTGACACGAGATTTATATATATTAAAAGAAGACTATAATATTTATAGATAATCTTCTTAATAAAAATCTTATATTCATTCACCGACATTTGGGATATTCAGATAGAAGTTCACAGCATGAGTAAATAATATATCGGCAATATTTTGAGTGTTGTCGGTAAGCTATATGCAGAAGTTTTAATGAGTAGAGTTACAAGACTCCTTCACAGGGCCTTTACACCTGTTTATAGGTCCTAACAGATGAGAACATAATAATTGATGAAAAAAACCATAAAACGGCCATTTTTTGTTCGCTATTTATTTAAAGATGGTTTTAATCTAGACCGATTATGTCACCTTGATCTATACAAATCGACTTAGCATACTAATACGCAACTAAAAATTATCTTATCATACCTCTGCGATTTATACCTATGTTTACAAGCCTGTACAGTATCCTGGCTGCTTTCGAAGCAAGAGCAACATCCACTTCTGAACACTGGCCTCCGCCTATGTCCAGCAGTGGACGTTTTTCAGCTGAAATTATGAATAACAAAACAGCGATTTTATGAACCACTTTTCGTTTTCAGATTTTTCGACATCAGTTATCGTCGATTCCGAGCTGGTTCCAGCTATCGTAACACCGGAGGCGTCGTTTCCTACGCAGCCGCACATTACAATCATCCCAGTTTTGGTCAGCTTGGTAATGACGGTGACATCGCCGTGGTTCGACTTCAGACCCCTTTTGTATACAGTCCTGTCATCCAGCAAGGTTCCATCGTTCCCCAGGGTTTCCAGATGCCTGATAACCTTCCCGTAGTTCACGCAGGATGGGGTCATACTTCGGTAAGATTTTGTTTCCTTTGATACCTTTTTTATTATATTTCCTAAGGATAAGGCTTTTATTATACTTGGTATTTTGACATTGATCAAACATGCACTGACTTATGTAATATTCTTGAGGACATAATCTTTAAAGATACTCAAGAATCCACTTAAACATCTATTCAGGTTACTGAACTTGGGTTGGGTTAGTACATCATCCCAACCCAGCTTTCTTCTCAATATCGGCCATATTAAGAAAGATAGTACAATAAACTATACTCCATTTGAAATAAGATTAGACATTTAACTAAACCCTTTTTAAAGTCCGATCAACCGATTTTGACTTCTATTGCATTAGTGGCAGAATAAATGGCAGCTGCAGTAAACAGTTGGTATTGTACAATACCAACTGTTTACTGCAGCTGCCAAGCAAAAACAGCAAGCAGCAAGCAGCTTGATGGCATTAAAAGCAAAATAATAGGTACCTATTATTTTGCTTTTAATGCCATCCTTATGCCTACGGTATAGAAGTAAGAATCGGTTAAACTGACTGTAAAAAAGGTTTGTTTAAATGTCTAATCTTATTTCAAATAGAGTATAGTTGGATAAAATCTAACCTAGAACTGTTGCGGAACATTTGTACTGGCCATCAGATGTTGGTCGGAGCCTGCCCAGTATGCTAAAGTTTAACTTGTTCAAAGAGTCATTTACACAACAACATGAAATCAGCCCAAACTGTTCCCACTGCTGGGACACAGGTCTCCTCTTGGTGAGAAGGAGTGGGCCGTAATCCACCACGCGGGCCCGGTGCGGGTTGGCACATGTCTTAGCTTTTTTAGTTCTAGGATATGTCAATTTCCTCACGATGTTTTTCCTTGCAGAGCACTGCTTAGCATGGAGGAGGAACATTATAGGTTGATTATGTATTATTATCTTTGTTTAAACATAAATAATTATGATCTGACAGTTCGGAGGCGAGTTTTCTGAAGTGCTGCTGGAGACCCAAATCTACACCATCAACCGCGAGCTCTGTACTGAACGCTACCTTACCTGGCCATCCATTGTGACGGAGAACATGATCTGCGCTGGTCTGCTGGATGTCGGTGGCAAGGATGCCTGTCAGGGTGACTCCGGCGGTCCCCTTTACTACCAAAATATCATCGTTGGTGTTGTTGCCTGGGGCCACCAATGCGCCAATGATACTTTCCCTGGAGTCAGCACTGCTGTCTCTTCCTATACTGACTGGATTGTCTCAATTGCAGTATAAATTTCTAGATTTAATAAAGGTATTCAACAAAATAAGTTCCTACGGTATTTCGTTGTTTTATTGTGTCTTATATACCTTAATAGAAAAAAGGTATATAGTGCTACAAAATTGCAACACGGGCGCTTGTTTCGCTATGTATAACTTTACAACTATAATTGTATTCTTAAGCGTATTTGCGTACATATATTAACCCTAAAACTACGCACACTTCTTCACTAACTACTACTATCAAAGAGAACTAAAATGGACAATCAATCGGACGGGATTCGGCCCATTACCAAATATTTTAGGGACGAGGAGAATCATAATATTTTCTTAGCAGGTGTCCTAGATGAAATATTGATATTGTAAATGCACTTCGAAATGTAATAAAAATGCTGCTTAGAATTTAGCATTCGTATGTATTATATATAAAAAAAAAAAATATCGCTTAGTACTTATATTCTTTGAGCTGCCATTTTTATTAAAATAAAACCCAAAACCGGACACAAAATTAAGACAAACAGTAACTAGAAGCGTGTTTCTGTGTATTGATACATTTTTGATATACAGATACCTACACATTAGGTAGGTTAGCATTAAGAAGCCATAATAGTAGAGAGAAATAAGAAACGAATTTTGATGTTATTGTGAGCAGCTGTTTATTTCTACAACCTTATTGAGATTAATTCACATATAGGGCTCCTAGTTGAAGAGTCAGGGTTTTTTTGGTCTATATATATATGTCGAATTCTCTAAATAGGATTGTATAAGACATAGTGTCAGGTCCTATGGGGCTACGAGCACATTATACGGGTAAACTACAGAAATAACTCCTGATATCACGTCCACAATGGTCATAGATATAAAGTAAATTATAGGGATATAACCTAACACTACACAACTAATACTCTGAACTCAAAAGAAAACACTAAGCAGTACCTAGGTCAATGTGGGTCGCGACCACGTCCCAACAATCGCTGTCGATCCATGGTCGACATCATCACTATACCCCTAGACTCCACACAACGCCAAACAAAGGTGTTTGTGTCTCGTTTTTATGCCAACTCATATAAAACTCACATATCAGATATACGTATTTACAGACACATAAGAGGAAACCAACATAAAGATTTTTGTAGCCTTTTATTTTTGTAACCTATCTCTGTTTTACTATAGATAAATGAACATGATTATTATTGAATGGAGAGACTAATATCCACAAATTCTTTAACTTTAAGATAACTAGGTAAGTATATCAAAAGGCATAATTTTAATCAGACAATAAGTTAATCTTATCGTTAATCTATAGCTTCAAAGTGCGGTAGTTACAGATGGATTTGTTAATCTAAATCGTTTTTACAATGGATTTGTTCGGCTTAATATAAAAATGTGTTAGGATTAGGAACCTCGCAGTCGTTTTCAATACAAACATGGCGATACTTGTACTCCTGACTATTGCCCTTCTTGCAGGTAATTATATGTATTTTTCTTAATAAAGTGTTTGGATATCTAATGATGGACGAAAAAATTACCAAGGCAATGACTAAATACATATTCGAAGACAAGTCCGAACCTGATCTATAAGACCCTTTCAATGCATAGTGACACCACCGGTTTACGGCGAAGAAGAACTTAGTGAAGAACATCAAAAGTGCTCATATTTTCCTCATTAAAGAAAAGGCAGTCTTGCAGTGGGTTCAACATAGACTTATTTTTTTTATTCTTTCTAGGCTCATCTGTGGCCTTGCCAACCAGGATCGTTGGAGGCAATGAGACCTCCATCGATAATTTCCCCGGCATTGTTGCGTTGGAGTTCTACAGCATCTGGACTGGAACCTGGAGTCAGTCTTGCGCTGCCAATATTGTAACGACCCGCTCTCTCGTGACTGCTGCTCATTGCTTAGAGGGAGCGTGAGTATATTACTTGATTATCATCATCAGCTTGTCAGCTGGAACCACCCACAGCTGAGTATAAGCCTGTCTTCGTTTCTGACATGCTTCTAGGTTTCCTACGTCCCTTAATATTACTTGGTGGAGAAAAAAACTAACATTCATCTTTTAATGAATAGTATTGAAAGGCTTTTTTTTTGGGTGGGAAATCATCAAATAACTTCTCCCGCTCTGGGTAGAGCGGGAGGGCGTGTCAGACTTTTACTGACTAAAGCCCACCCGTGTTCCCTCAGTTGCCTGTGTGCCAGGGGCCGCGGTATCTCTTTCGAACAACCCGCACCCCTGGCAGATAGTATTGAAAGGCTTACAGTAAAAGTAAGTAGAAAATAAGGCTTATCAATCAAAGCAAGGGCAATTTTTTTTTATTTTAAATTAGTCTGATGTTGTGATTTTAGACTGTATTTCAGTTTTTAATATGATCTTTGGTCTACTGATGAATCAACGCTAATTTATAAATGTTACATTCATTCACAGCTTGTTCAATATTGGATACCGCCGAGTCAGGGCCGGCTCTTCCTACCGCAACACTGGAGGCATTGTGTCCTACGCACAAGCCAACTTCAACCATCCATCGTATGGCCAGAACGGTTTCGATGGCGACATCGCTGTGATCCACCTCATCGACCCGTTGCTGTACAGTCCTGTGGTTCAACAGGTCACCATCGTCGCCCAAAATTTCTCTATGCCTGATAACCTACCCGTTGTTCACGCCGGATGGGGTACAACTACGGTAAGCAAGATTTTTATAGATATAGAAACCAGCTTTTGAAAGGAAGACAATAAAATACAATAGGATATGTTTAGCACATGTCATGTCATAAGCAAACAGACGACAAAGAGTTAAGGAACTTTCGATTGCTTTTCGTTATTCTGTCAATCAACTGATGAACTAAAGCAGTTTATTTTTAAATATTCAACGTTTATGATCTCTGATTTACAAATGCAGGTATTACATGGAACAGGCAGCCAGCCAAGTTTGACAATCAGTCTTACCAAGGGGTATCGTATTACCCTTTCTGGGTTGTGAAGGTCAGATAAGCAGTCGTTCCATGTAAAATATTGGTATTCAGTCGCATCCGGCTAGATTAGAAGCCAACCCGTACATAGTAAGAAAAAGGCTAAGCAGATGATGATGCCATGGAATAGATAGTAGCAAGCATCATTTGAGAGAGCGGCATAGCAGATTTTTTTTCTTAAGCATTGACTTATTGTATAATATTTACTTTGAGAAGTATAATATTATTATTGTTTTAATTATTGTGAATGTGAGGACTGTGTGTATCATGTTTTGTTTTTTTTTTGTTTTGTGTTTCATCTCTTTCTCAGTTAGTTATAATGTTAATCTGCCAGTTTGAGTAATTTATGCGGCCTACCCAAATGTCCTTTCTTTGGTATTGTTCGTCAAATCTTTGAGCTCCTCAAGTTCTGAGTTGAGCTGCATGATTACTGATAAATGCGTGCACTGATTGGACAGGTCCACTCAATCTGTGTGGTTCTTTCCTCAAAAGACCATTTCAGACACCAATCCACATGGTCTTCACATGATCTGACCAAGATTATGTCTGGACTTTTAAAAAGACTGTGACCTCTGAGTTTGTTTCGGCCTTTCTTCTCAGAGTAGTCAGATAGGAAACGCCGACCTCATCTAGTTAAAAAAAAAAAAATATGATTGACGTGTAAAAGTGTTTGTACAAACCTACTTACAGAAATAAAATCATTTATCATTTATGTATGCCAAAGGGTATAAAGAAATCTGTTTTCAGGCCTGATTCCCTGTAAAGTTCACTGCAAGTTGATCTAAGGAAAGAAGCTGTGACCGTTTCTTTATGTTTGAGCGCATAATTAAACATGGGGCTCTATCACCAGTAGTGATCGGTAGCGACTTGTCTTTACCGAGAAACCACTTCTATTATACAAGTTGTTAGGGCTTCACCAGCGCTGCTTTTACAACCCTTTACTGAAAACCGTATGTGTGGTGTCATATTATTTAATCAATTTAATTCTTACCCAAAAACCAATGTTATTTGCAGCAAGGAGGTCAGTTATCTCCGGTACTCCGTGATGTTACAATCTACACGATTAACAACACACTCTGCGCCGCTCGCTACCTGACCCTTCCCAGACCCCTTGCGGTTACTGAAAACATGATCTGTGCTGGTCTTCTTGACGTCGGTGGAAGGGATGCCTGCCAAGGAGACTCCGGTGGTCCTCTTTACTATAACAATATCCTCGTAGGTGTTGTGTCCTGGGGTCATGGATGTGCCAATGCGACCTTCCCGGGCGTCAGCACCGCTGTCAGCCCCTACACTGACTGGATCGTGTCTATTGCGGTCTAAATTTTTAAATTTAGAGCTATTCAATAAAATAAGTTGATAAAGTTATTTTATTTTTATTATGTCTTACACACCACACGCTATTTCTAGCCTTACTATTATATTCGTGTGGGAACTGATCCTCCCCCATGCAAATACAGACAACTGTTTTTTTACTAAATAAATGAACTATGGATGTATTGAAATGTTTGTTTTTGTGTATTTGTTTTGTTACGGAGTAGTATATAATTAAACTAATTGTTGTATACAATTAGTTTAATATTGATTTGCCACTTCATTTGACATGAGCAAACGCCAAAACAATTTCAACGTTCAACTAAATATACATTGTTTTCTAATAAAGACATTTGATGGACTATGGTACCTGACTATGGAACCTGGTTTTCCACAAGGTTCAATACCAGGCCTTTCGGATTTTAATGTTCGACTTCTTCCGATCGTGAATAATTTTATGAGGATAATCTTACATACTGTAGATTATCCTCATAAAATTATCCGGGTAAGCACCAATGTGACTTTTTAAATTCATATGTTACGCACCGTTTTTTGACTTGACAAAACATCATCATGAGTAAACCTTGATAAAAGACGCGAAAGACACTTGCGCGGACCCACATGCGCAAAAAGACATTTCCGCGCATGGACTTTTGTGTGAACGGACTTTTGCGCGAAGGGACACTTGCGCGACAAGACATTTCCGTGAATGGACGTTTGCGCGATTGAACTTTTGCGCGACTGTACTTTCCGCGCAAGTGTCCTGATGCCGAACTTTTGCATCCACAGCATAGTCGAAATACATATGATATCATCAAATATCCAATTTTATTACTAAATAATGGAAAATACATGGTCAAATTAAATTAGCTGGCGACACCCGTCACGTATGTGAAGTTTTCCACAAAATTAACCTGATCTTGTTTACCTATAAGGTGTAAATCTGCGATCTGATGATGATATTTACTATTGTGATTACTGAGGACCGATAGGCACTTACCTGGTCATCATCAGACCTTCAGAATGTATCATGTAGTAGCACCCGTGCTCAATCAGTTATATGTTGAAAGCTAGTTCATCCTATTTCCGTTACTAAAAACCGATAAGCACTTACCTGGTCATCATCAGACCTTCAGAATGTATCATGTAATAGTAACCGTGCTCAATAAAATCACTGATGAAAGCTAGCATTAATAATAATTTCAAAATAAATTTAAATTATAATGAAAGTACTCGTACATGATTCCTAGAGGAATAATAGTATATTTTATATCGAGGGACTAAACGAAGCGATAATTATACCAGAGGTGGTTTGACTCCCGAGCGTGCGATGGGAGTCAATGAAACTGAGGGTATATTAAGTTGGCGTTTAGTCTCGAGGTGCAAACTGTACTTTTCACTTGGAATGCGGGAAAAATAGTCAATTTAATACAAAAACATTTAATAAATATTATTATATAAAATAAAAATCACAAAAGATTTTTTTACTTGAAGCTAAATGTACAATTCGAATTATTTGAAAAACCATGGAACTAAAACTCTCAATATTTTCGCAATGAAGATGGTCCACACTCCACAGATAATAGTATATTTACTGGCTGTTTGAGTTTGTCTATGTCACATAAAGGAAATAAAAAAAAAACTAATTACTTTTCACTCCCTAGAGACTAAAGTGATCACTTTAGTCCCGCTTGTGGTATATATGTTCCTTGCTTTAGTCCCGCTTCGTAGGGCTATATTGGCGTACTTTTAGAGCATGAGAAGTGAAAAATATATTTGACCTCTCAGAGAGTGAATAAAATAGGCATAAACAATGACAACTCTGCGACACATCTATGTTCTTGCTTAATCTTCAGTTCGTTTTATTGCAGTATGTTTATTTCCCGGTAGAAGGCACCTACTAGTACAGACATCAAATCGTCGAGGTCATCGAACAATGTAATACCCTTAATTTACCTACATAAAACAATCCCAATGAATAAATGCGAAGACTATATCCAAAGCTGATAATGAAGAAACAAATTATTACACTATTTATTGGAGATATCTCATCTCTCTCCATAATTATTTAAACTTCCAGACATGTTCATAAACTGCTTATCAGTATGGTGCCCCCGTCTCCTAACCAAAAAGATCGTTCGAGCGAGATATAATTATGTAAGTCACAGATTTGTTCGGAAAACCGGAAGGCGCCCTCTGTCGACGCAACTACGAGTTTCGGTTCAAGGAACAAAACGGACGCGACGATCATGTTTACGTGCTTTATTAACACAACACACACTAGTTTCAGGTTAAACGTCAAAAGATGGCGCTACATGGCTGTTTTTAAAATATCTTTCATGTTATGCTGCTCATCCAAAATTTTTAATAAATAAATCACCTTCAGTTCACGTTCGCGGGAGCCGATATCGTAATAATAATGATTAGCATCTAGATAAACAAAATTTAGTCACTTTATATCGGTAATCAGTAGTTTTTAGGTCCTGTAATAACGGCTTTGATAATATCTTTATAATTTTACAATATGTTTATCAGGTATTAAAATTGTGTAGTGACTGCTGATGCCACAGTTGAATAGAACATGGCACCGTTGACCCTTCTTGCTCTGGCTCTCTTTGCAGGTATTTATAACCCTAATTAAATATTTATTAAAAATATGACAGAGTTTGCAATTTGTAGACCGGGTTAAGAATACAACAAACCGTCCCATCACTGACATAACTGATGTCACTCGGAAAGCTGCCACACTTAAATAAAATTTGGCTAGGCTGGACATATCTGCGGCATGTCAGACGATCAATAGACCAAACTTATGACCAGACGAAGATGGTGGGATGAGCTGGCCTCCTTTAATAAAGATTGGTCCTTGGCAGCTCTGGATAAAGAGAGGTGGAAAGAGAGTATGAGACCCTTGCCCGACAGTGAGACATTAAAGGCAAATGATAAAAATAATAGAGTTTGCAAGAACGGAGGTCAACAGAGTTAGAGACAAAGGTGTGACAAAAAAAGGGACAGTTACTGTTAAGCTTGCGTCATCCTACGGCTGGACAAAGGCCTCCAGCCATGACTTCCAGCCACTGCGATCCAGGGCCCCGATTCTGTATGGTTATAATGATTCCTTGGGGAATCTTACTACGTCAGTATCGTGTTTTTTAGAAACCAATGTAACGGTAAGGAATTGAAATGACATTATTCTGTACGAGTATGTTCCAAGACAATTGGTCGATATTATTAACTCGATTTTAGCAGATGTCGTGTGTGACTGACGTGGTTTCTAGTAAGGAATTGTTAAGTGGTCATAGTGAATTCAGGCTCAGGGGTAATGTAAACCATGTCGTTAGTTCTGTCCAGCTTATCCCGGATCTTATACGAGGTTTACGCAACGCCTTCTGGCTGTACCCGGGCTCTACATGGTGGTTATTGTGGCCCCCCAGCTAATTGGGAGCAAACGCGGCGGGTCAATACTGATTTCTCCCGTTCTTGTGTCCCCCCGAAAGATTTTCGTCTGATAAAACGGAGTTTTAAAGAATATTAGTTGACAGGTGGAAACAAGAATGTGAGGAATCAGTTTTAACCCGACGTGGGGTTGATAAATGATAAATAGTTTTATTTCTGTAAGAAGGTTTGTACAAACACACGGCAATCATTTTTTAAAACTAGATGAGGTCGGTGTTTCCTATCTGACTTCCCTGAGAAGAAAGGCCGAAACAAACTCAGAGGTCACAGTCTCTCTTAAAGTCCAGACATAATCTTGGTCAGATCATGTTGTGAAGACCATGATTGAGTTAGTAGTGATTCCTCCCACAGATTTAGTCCTACTTCAGCTTAGCGACTTTTACGTCAGTAATATTAATATAATAATTTATGGTGTGAACGGAGTGTTAGTAAATGAAGTGAACTAGATACATCATGCAACAAATTATCTAGTCAATATGACTGCTGTAGGAATGCTGCCAGAAATCTCTCTACAAGATAACGATTTTAAGACTTTATGAAAACATAACCTTCATAAGCAGGTAGGTATGTTTTACAATAAAAAAAAAATGATCAGGATAAAAAAAATTAGACTCAGTCAATAGATCACGTTCGTACGCACGTAAGAATATCGAAGCGGGATTTTATCGCGCCTTCAATTTTCCACTGTTGGTGTTGAACTGAGCGCTGACAATCCAACAGAATGCATCCCACTGCGTCGACAAACACACTCTCCGATTTTCAACTCTCCGCGCTATGCAAACGTGCAAACGTGGATTATGCCTTTGTGGATATTAGTACATTATCACCATTGTGAAAATAGTTTCATTTGAAACAAGTAATCCAACTTTATTACACGCTTTATATTAGCTTCACTTGTATGTTTGTTTGTATGTAACCGACTCCTTTGAGCGCGATTTTGACCTACTTTAAACGGTCAGATTTCATTGAAACTTTGTAAACTTGTCGAGGACCGATGACAATTTAATAATTGAAAAAAAAAATGAGAAAAAAAGAACACGTTTTTGTAGTTAGCAGAACTAAAAAATAGAAAATAAATAATAGTTTACTAAAACTAAAAAACACGCTTTAAAAACCAAACTAAAAAAGGAGAAAATAATTTAATTCAATTAAAAAGCGTGGGGTGCTTGACATTAATTGATTATAAAAATACCTCAAAAAGCACCCCACGCTTTTTAATTGAATTAAATTATTTTCTCCTTTTTTAGTTTGGTTTTTAAAGCGTGTGTTTTAGTTTTTTAAACTATTATTTTTCCTATTAAAGTATTTGAATACGAACGGGCGTCACAAGAAATTAAAGTAGGACATGCTGTTTAATTATTTTCTTGTGACTATTTTGATTATAATCTGTTCTTCCATCTATTTCCAGGCCTTGCCTGCTCGACGCCGGCCTCCCGTATCGCGGGAGGTACCCCGACCACCGTAGCGCAGTATCCTTCTATCGTTCAGGTGGAGTCGGCGGGAGCGTCCTCCGGCATCTGGTCGCAAACTTGTGGAGGCAACATACTGACTGCCAGATATGTGCTGTCGGCAGCACATTGCTTTCATGGAATGTGAGTCGTCATCATCATTATAGCCCAAAATCACCCACTGCTGCGGTGCTGCATAGGCCTCCCCTTTTTCCGCCATACTTCTCGGTTTCGTGAGTCTCTCATCTTAATGTGTCTCGCGACTTTGACGATATCATCAACTCAACGTGCTTTTTGACGGCCCTGGTTTCTTTGTCTTAACCTTGGCCATCGTTCGGTCACAGCTTTACTCCATCTGCCATATCCTCGTCTAGCTAAATGTCCTGCCCAACTCCACTTAAAGCGCATCGCCCTGTCCCCGGCGTCGTAGACTTTATTTATTTATATATGTTTTATTGTGTTGGTGTTGCTTTTTGTAGTTTACTTGAAATCAAAGTCAAAAGTAATTTATTCAAAAAATTCCGTCGTATTCTAGATTTCATGTTAATTCTTTTCACATTTTACAAAAACCTACATGGGCACTTACAAAGCATTAGAAGCTAGGTGCACTGCTGCAGTAGACACATACGAGTTTTTTTTGGCAAAAAATTATATTACCTATTTCAATGTTAAAATCCCTTTTAAAGATTCAACACCCATGCATCCCCTTTTCACCTCGTTTTACGGTAGCATATATCAGGTAAATCTAATTCATTTTTGGTTTTTGCACCATCGTTATCGCTGATATAATGCCATTTTGTCCTGGCCTGCCATTAAGAATCTGTATAGAAGGATTGACTTCTGTGTTTCCAGATTCTATGAACCCAAAAACCGTCGCATCAGGGCTGGTTCCTCCATCCGGAGCTACGGCGGCCAGGTCTCCTACGTAGACGTCGAGATCAACCATCCAACCTATGGTGCCAACGACATGGATGGCGATATCTCCTTAGTGCGACTCAGGACTTCCCTGACCTATAGTAACACCGTCCAACAGGGCTCCATCATTACACATGGTTTCCAAATGCCTGCTGGCATACCTGTTGATATAGTTGGTTGGGGCGCTACTGAGGTTTGTATAATTAACAATATTTTCTATCTTTACAACAAATAATAATAATATAAAAATGTAATTTAATTTATTTCATAAAAATAGCACGTAAATGAAATGTAATCTACATTTCAGTTAAGTGCTATGGTAAAACAAAGTACACAAAAGTTTTAATATCTGAAACTGAAGTTACACAACTCGAAATACGTTGAAAGAAAGGCATTTATAAGTTGTTGCCACTACATGATAGTGTTTCAGGTATTATTTGCATATTTCAGTTTAATCCTTCTCGTCTAGTCGATGTGGTTGTTGTTTCATGTTTGCAATAATTTTCAGGTGTTTTTTTGTTGTTATTAAATCTTACTGAACAATAGGCCTTATTAGAAGGCTAAAAGTCGCTCAAAGTGCAATGGAGAGGGCTATGCTCGGAGTTTCCCTACGTGATCGAATCAGAAATGAAGAGATCCGCAGGAGAACCAAGGTAACCGACATAGCCCGAAGTATAAACAAACTTGAGCGGCAGTGGGCAGGGCAATTTGCTCGCAAAACAAATAGCCGATGGTGCCCAATGGTTCTGGAGTGGCAACCGCGTACCGGAAGACGTAGAGTTGGATGACCTTGCGAAGGACGCAGGAATCCACTGGATGTGGAAAGCTCAGAACCGGTCGAAGTAGCGGATTTCGTAGAAAGGCCTATGTCCAGCGGTGGAAGTCTTTCAGCTAAATTGATGATAATGATGACAAGAGTAACTCACTGTATATGTATTAATATGAAACTATATAAACACCAAACGAATACTTACCTTTCATTAACAGATCGGAGGGTTACCTTCAAACGAACTCCGGGAGGCCACCATTTTCACTATCGATAAGGAGATCTGCGCTGAACGTTACAGCGCTCTCTCCATTCCCCGCGCAGTCACCGAGAACATGATCTGTGCCGGCCTCCTAGACGTCGGTGGCAAGGATGCCTGTCACGGCGACCTTGGAGGTCCCCTGTACTACGGCCAAATCCTCTTCGGCATCCAATCATGGGGCGAGGGTTGTGCTAACAGAACTTTACCCGGAGTCAGTACTGCTGTGTCCTCGTATACTAATTGGATTATTAGTACTGCTGTTTAGGAGACTTCTTTGTTCCCTGCCCCTCTGATTAATGAAGTTCAGTGTCCTTCGTATGCAAATACGTGATTAATGCTAGGTGTATGCTGATTTACATTGATCTAGAATTGTGATTCAAGAGTCCAGCAATCTAGTGTCGTTGGATTAGCCATCGGCTGTTTAGTGGCTGCTCTTAAAACCAGTACTAGATACTAGACAATTTCGATCCACTGTGCCTGGATTTCCGCACTGGAACATGACACTAGGTCAATGTAAATTGAGGGAAAAGTTTTAACCCTGAATAATGGGCAATATTTATTTTTATCACACATTTAATTCTTCTCTCACAACAATATTTAATTCCTTACCTACCCGAAAAGTTCTAAGGGTCATAAATAAATAAATTATTTTATAAGAAACATTGCTTTTTTTATTTGAGTCTGCCATGTTTATTATAGTTAGGAAATCACAGCGTGTAATGATTATAATTCTGCAAATACGTCATACTTGTTACAGTCGCAAATCATATTTTCTTCAACATACGACCTCACATTGACCTGAAAATTGCTAAAAAAACGTAAGCAAAATCAGCCCTATAATGTACTGCTGGGACACAGGGCTCCTCTCAATGAGAGGGAGTGCGCAGTAGTGTGACATGTCTTTGATTTTTTGGTTCTAGGACATGCCGGTTACCTCAAGATGTCTTCTTCCACCGTTTTGCGAGCAGTGGTGATGCACAGGGCTCCTCTCAATGAGAGGGAGTGCGCAGTAGTGTGACATGTCTTTGATTTTTTGGTTCTAGGACATGCCGGTTACCTCAAGATGTCTTCTTCCACCGTTTTGCGAGCAGTGGTGATGAAATATATCTATCTATCTATATAAATAAAAATAAAAGTCCTGACTGACTCATAACACCCAGCCCAAACCCTTGGACCTGAAATTTTGTACAGAGGTTCCCTTTATAATGTAGACAAGGAATAAGTAAGGATTTTTCGAATTTCGACACCTATGGGAGTTAAATATGGGAAGAAAATTCCGCGCGAGCGAAGCCGCTGGAAAAAGCTAGTTATTTATATTTACACAACGTAAATCGCTTGCTTGGGTTAGAACCGATGACCTAGAACTTGTAAGTTGGGGCAGTTTTCATTGGACCACCACTGTTTACTCCATCGGACCACCACGATTTGAATTTTGCAAAAGAAGTCATTCCTTTTTAACACGCTTTTATATTAGCTCGGGTTGTATGTATGTATGTATGTATGTAACGGAATCTTTGAGCGCGATTTTGACCCACTTTAAACGGTCAGATTTCATTGAAACTTTGTAAACTTGTCGAGGACCGATGACAATTAAAAAAAAAAATTGAGAAAAAAAAAACACGTTTTGTAGTTAGCAGAACTAAAAAATAGAAAATAAATAATAGTTTAAAAAACTAAAAAACACGCTTTAAAAACCAAACTAAAAAAAGGAGAAAATAATTTAATTCAATTAAAAAGCGTGGGGTGCTTGACATTAATTGATTATAAAAATACCTCAAAAAGCACCCCCCCAGCTTTTTAATTGAATTAAATTATTTTCTCCCTTTTTTAGTTTGGTTTTTAAAGCGTGTTTTTTAGTTTTTTAAACTATTATTTATTCTTTAACAATGAGTTGTTGTTGTTTTTTGAGTTGTTGTTGAGATACTGGAAGCAGTAAATAAGTGAAGAGTATCTGCTGGAAGAAGCCAAAAGAAGTACACCTTATAAAATAATTTACTTATATTAAACGGAACACAAATAGTGTACTCATTGACAAGCTGGAGATTGTATTATGGAGGGTATAATAGTTTTCTGAAATAAAAAGATTAAGTAATGAAGGAAGAAAAATATATTGTTTAGATGAGACCTGGATAAATGAAGGTACAGTGCTGGTCATATTTCTAAAGTTTTTTTGTGCACCAAGCTATGTAACACCTCCTTTAGAAAAAATAACAAAACTGAGGTAGTAGTAATACAACCTAAGACCATGTGAATATTGTCAATAGGTAACTATTCAATAACTTGAAAGGAGTGCCTCCTAGTATATGAATAATATATCTTTTTTTTTACGAAACCATCACTTATTACATTAAAACTATTTATATTCACATACCTATCTTAAAAATAAAATGTTTTGCACTCCTGCTTCAACATGCCTCTTTTTTCTAATTTTATATTAAATATAGTATAGATACACATAAACAATCACTTTTTATCAGTAATCAGTAGTTTTAAGAACCCGCCACAACGGCTTTGTTTATATCTTTATGATTTTACAATGTGTTTATCAGGTATTACAATTGTGTAGTGACTGCTGATGCCACAGTTGAATTGAACATGGCAACGTTGACCCTTCTTGCTCTGGCTCTCTTTGCAGGTATTTATAATCCTAAACTTACGCTTAAATCAAATGAAGTTTGGGTTTACCTAGAACTCAGAGGTAAATAAAGTCAAGGAAAGAAAAAGACAAAGATAATGGAATAACAAAATAAGTTACTGTTAACTTGCGTCATCTTAATGCTAGTCATAGGCCTAATGTGGATCACTGGTCGTCTGTAGGTCGTCCCGCCACCTTTTGCGGGGTTTGCCGTGACGCCTTCTGGCTATATCAAGTGTCAACCTTGTGGTTATTCTCGCCCACACCATCCACCATACGTGAGACGTGGCCAGCCCAATCCCGCCTTAGCTTGGCAGCTATTTGAGCAATGTCAGTTATCTTAACAAAATAATTTAAGAGTTCATAAGACGTGTAGACAACACAGATCACGAAGCAAATAATCTAGTTAAGAGGACGCTAGTAATGCTGCTAGAAAACTCTTTAAAAGATACAAATAACATTATATTAATGTCTTTGTTTTTGTGAATAATGAAAGGCGAATTTTCGTTTTGTATGTAATCATCATTGTGAATATAGTTTGTCACCCAACGTAAACTCGGAACGTAAACGGGAATCCCAGGCTGATTCCCGGCCACCGTAGGCGTGGGCTTGCGGACGGCGAGTAATGGGTACCTCGCTGTCTGGTAAGGCCCAAGCCCGGGCCGACGGCGCGTTGTGTTCCACGCGCGCCTCAAAGCATGTCAGCACCAACTGGTGGGGTCCGCAAGGGCCGATGCCTGCCAGGGGTGCGGGTTGTTCGAAAGAGATACCGCGGCCCCTGGCACACAGGCAACTGTGGGAACACGGGTGGGTTTTAGTCAGTAAAAGTCTGACATGCCCTCCTGCTCCACCCAGAGCGGGAGAAGTTATTTGAGGATTTCCCACGCAAAAAAAAAAAAATCCTAAACCAATGGTTAAACCTGCAGGCTTAGCATGACGCTCTCTATATCTACTCTACTTTAGAATTTAAATCGCTTGTCAACATTTCTCAGTGAAAAACTGTCAACAGTCTATAAGGAAACGTCATTTTTGTGTACTCTTCCGACGAAAAAACGCTTGTCTATGGTTCTCGTGCTAAGCCTGCTGCTGTCTTGTATACATAATATAAGAGGAAAGTGGCACTGGTCACTGAAAAGTTGTGCGAAAATTGGTTGTACCTAATAGTATGGTTATGTGATGCGTAGGAATGATAAAAATTACGTGCGGAAAGTTTTGAGTATGAATGTAGATGACTATAAGAGTAGAGGAAAACCAAAGAAACGATAGAAAGGAGGTGACTACCGAGATGACGACTAATAGTGAAATAAAGGAGGTGACTACCGAGATGACGACTAATAGTGAAATAAAGGAGGTGACTACCGAGATGACGACTAATAGTGAAATAAAGGAGGTGACTACCGAGATGACGACTAATAGTGAAATAAAGGAGGTGACTACCGAGATGACGACTAATAGTGAAATAAAGGAGGTGACTACCGAGATGACGACTAATAGTGAAATAAAGGAGGTGACTACCGAGATGACGACTAATAGTGAAATAAAGGAGGTGACTACCGAGATGACGACTAATAGTGAAATAAAGGAGGTGACTACCGAGATGACGACTAATAGTGAAATAAAGGAGGTGACTACCGAGATGACGACTAATAGTGAAATAAAGGAGGTGACTACCGAGATGACGACTAATAGTGAAATAAAGGAGGTGACTACCGAGATGACGACTAATAGTGAAATAAAGGAGGTGACTACCGAGATGACGACTAATAGTGAAATATGGCTTTAAAGAGAGAGGCTATGGAGATATATAATAATAATAAATCATTTATTTCAAGTAACATAGACTCATAATGATACAAGAACACACAGTCACATTAACATTAATTAAAATTATATACAATTACATTGGATAAATTAAAAAATAAAAACAAATAAGAATAACATAAGCATAACAAATTAAAATTCCATATTTCAAACTACGTTACGTGCTACGTGTCGCATCGAACAGTGAGTCACGATAGCACAATCGAGCCTTTCCGCGAGCGCGGCCAGCATGATGTTGGGGCTCCCCCGCACGCGTCGCACCAGCGAGGTGCTACGCTTGCGCATTGTTGCGTAGAAACAATCTACGTGGGCTTCTGCAAACATCGTTGATGCGCTACAATAGCGGGGGAGCCCCATCATCATCCTAAACGCGTTGTTAAACTGGACACGAAGGGCGCTGTACGATTTTTGCGTGTAGTCGGTCCATAGGCTGCATGTGTAGTGTGGTGCAGTAGGCTCTAAAAAGGGTTATTTTAACTGCTGTTGAGCACCGAGCAAACCTACGGATGACCATATTCGCTCTGATCGACAGCGCCCTCCGCTCCCACTCAATGTCCGCGTCGTCTTTCAGGGTAGGTGTTATTAGATGGCCCAAGTACTTAAACTCGTCTACCCTTTCTAACGGTAAGCCATTCAGTGTAATTGGTGGCATTGACATTACTTTTCTGGGTCCACCCTGGAAAACCATGTAAAATAATGTTTAATTGCCCCGACCGACCCTTGCTCGTTGAAGCGCCAGCCCGCGCCGCAGCTGAGCCAGTAGCTTTAAATTCTCCGATCAATAATAATGCCGATATTTTGATCCAGCCTGTCCCCAATGATAGCTGTCCCCCTATCAGTGACGCCCTGAGCCGAGGCCCGTATCCCACAGGGGGTGCCCTCAGCGTGCAGTCGCATAGTTTGTAATTTATTTTAGTTTGTAAGCCGTGGCTGGAGGCGTTAAGTTAATTCTTAATGGCAGCCCCAGGAAAGCCCGGTTGAGCAGTCACGGCCTCTTAAAGTCAACTACGAGATGCCCCAAAAAAAATAATGTTTAACTGAATATAATAATAATAACTTTATTCACAGAAATAATACAGAAACACATTTACAATTCATTACAAGTTGCAAAATCTATACAAAATGTATAAAACCCTGTCACTTAAACTAGGACGGCCTGTATTTTAAGAGCAAGTGTCCAATATTGTGACTAATTGTAGTTTATGATTATTTATTTATGCATTGACTGTAATTATTCCACATTGTAACATATACAGGAAAAGTTTTTATCGCGTAAGTATTGCACTTTTCTATACAACAGCTGATTTTAGAATAGTATGCTGAACACGTAGTTCAAGTTTGCGAACTGAATAAAAACTATTCCTGTATATAATACAGACATAGTTTTTAATTAATAAAATAAAAATTAATAAAGTTTTATAATTAAAAAAAAAATTAAATTATGAAAATTTTATAAATTTTGATTTACATATCAAATAATTTATGTTTACCTCTCGCATAATCCATATTTTATTTCGCATGCAAACATATTTTTAGGCCTCTTGGCATAACATAGCGACCTAAGAACTGTATTCAATCTAAGAACTGTATTCAATCTAAGAACTGTATTCACTACCTATGTTACACAATTAAAAAACGATTTGATTTGATTTGATTCGTCGCCCCCAGATATATTTGGATGAGGGCAAAGGAATGTTGATGATAATCCAACTTTGTTCTTCTACCTTTGAGAAAAAATAAAAAATAAATGTTTATTTCATCGACATAAGTAAATTACATTGTTAAATTTGGAGTCACCTTTTAAGCAAATATTTGCTTGTGTTAGGTGGTTCCGCTCTTCCAGTTTACATTAACTATACATAATTATGTGTGAAAAAAAAACAGTAGATAATTTTGAAAGCATGCAAAAGGTTTTAAACAATATAAATATTCAAAAAAAAAAACATGAGTAAACAAAGAAATAAGGAATAGGTAAGGAATGCGCACAGTGTTATGCGTGTGTGTGTGGAAGAGAGAATGTGTGGGGTGGCGGTGTGTGTGGTGTAGGGGTGTTTTTTTTATTGCCAGTGTACAATCTGTACCTATTTCCATCTTTTTCCAGGCCTTGCCTGCTCCTCACCGGCCTCCCGCATCGCTGGCGGCACCCTGGTCTTGATCGACAGTTATCCCTCCATCGTCCAAGTGGAGGCGGCGAATGCGTTCTCAGGCTCCTGGTTGCTAACTTGTGGAGCCAATATCCTGACAACCAGATATGTGCTGTCAGCAGCACATTGCTTCCATGGATCGTGAGTTTTACTTAAAAGGTCCTAGCTGACCCGACAAAATCAAAATCAAAAGTCATTTATTCAAAATAGGCTGGTGTCAGCACTTTTTTAACGACAAAATTACATAAGACAGTCCCCCAAAACGCCCGGACTTCACCACTTCCTAGTGCTTTAGCTAAGAAGAAGAAGTGGCGCAACAAACTCCCCAGCAGCACAGCTGTCTGTTATGTTAGAAGAACTTGATTCTATTCAATAGGTACGTAATTAACGTTATGAAACATAAAATTTAAATATTTGCCATATGTTAGCTAGCACGCGCCAATATACCAAAAAAAAAACATGAAAAAATGTATTCAAGCAGAAATCAATATTAAAAACAAAGACATAAACAGAACTTAAGAGGGACCTAGTCGCGGGCTCGAAGTCACTGGTGGGCCTGGCTAAAAATCACGCTGTCTCACCAGGCTTCGTGTCCGACAGAGATAGTATCAGTGATGAGTGATGAGCGGTTACACTAGCCAGAGAGCTAGTCTACACGCACAACGTTATTGAGTGAGATGCAGGATCATTTATAGTAAAAAATTAAGAAAAAATTAAGAAAAACACTTTGGAAGATCGGGTTTTATGAAAAAGCCAATGCATAAATCAATCACCAATAAAGTTTATTGAACTTTTCGATATTTGAACTTTGTCGGTACCGACTTGGTTTTGGAGATTTTATACTTCTTTTATTACTTACACACGCCCAAAGTGAAGTAAAATTAGCAAGAAAAACGAATCTTTGTTCGCTCCTAACTTTTTAATGGGTTTTTATTTTAGTATTTTGTTTTCGTACAGATAATATTAATAATGAGACAAAACGATATCATATTTTACTTTGGATGTGCCATGTCAGACAGTGGAGTAAAACACTCCCAAAGTTTGTATTCAAAAAGTGTGGACTAGGTTCACCTTAAAACCTAAATACAGCCGTTGTCCTGTCTTAACTATGAATATTGAATTCGCATTAGAAAAGTTAATATGATCGTTAAGTTTTCTTACATTTTCTAATGTTACGCGCGGCTTTTTTATTTTTTCTTTCGTAAGAACCTTCTCTGACAATAAAAAAAAAAAACAAAAAAAGAATTAGCAAAATTGGTCCAGCCGTTCACGTGTGATGCTGTGACCAAGGGAAATAGGGGTTAATTTTTGTATCTTTATAAGATTACAAATTTATTTATTAATTATATATATATATATATATATATATTGTGTTCAATTTAGGTAAACTAGCTCGCTTGAAGACAAAGAGCGGGCCCGTTGTCACAACTCAAAAAATCGGTTGTTCGTACGTAAATGATTTGAAATCGATGTCCAAAGGCCACGATAAAGCAAAAACTATAAAAACAACATTGAGTTGTTTGATATTCATCAATTTCTATAATTTCATCTGCATCATTGATTTAGAAAATCCATTTGACAAAATATGTAGAGTGCCAGGCTGGCACATCATTTTGAAACGGTTTCAAGCCACAATTCTTCAAACGTTTTGAAAGCAATTGCCACTTGTCTAGGCCTTCGCCTTGTGGCAATCGCTTCCACAGTGTTTTTTTTTTACGATGACTTTCAACAGGATTGACATAAACTTTTCGGTAATATAAGCCAATCCATTACAGTTTTTGAACTTTTCCGTCATTGTTATCGCTCCACGTCCTTTAGTCTTGTTGTCATTATGAATCTATATGGAAAGGCTACTTACCTTCTGTATTTCCAGATTCTATGAACCCAGGAATCGTCGTATCAGGGCTGGTGCCACCTTCCGTGGCCACAGCGGCCAGGTCTCCTACGTAGACGTCGAGATCAACCATCCAACCTATGGTGCCAACGACATGGATGGCGATATCTCTGTAGTGCGACTTTTAAGTCCTCTGAACTATAACGTCAACGTCCAACCAGGTTCCATCATCGCGCATGGTTTCCAAATGCCTGGAGGCATACCTGTTGATATAGCTGGCTGGGGCGGTACTCAGGTTTGTGTAATATCTTTTTCTAAAAATAACAAATAGATTTTCATAATTTATTATTATGTGGTCAACCAATTAGGTTAAGCTACACTTGCCGCGTTTAGTCCATGGATGGGCGACCATCTTTACATAGGTACCAAGACCCCTGCGTGCCTGGGAAAGCACGTTAAGCTGTTGGTCTCGGCTGTCATTCGTGGATCTTTGACAGTCGTTACGGGTCGTCAAAAGCCCGAAAGTCTGATAACCAGTTTTACCAAGGGGTATCGTATTACCCAGTAACTGGGTTTTGGAAGTCAATTAGGCAGTCGCTCCATGTAGAATACTAGTATTTAGCTGCATCCGGTTAGACTGGAAGCTGACCCCAATTTAGTTAGAAAAAAGCTTGGCAGATGATGATGTTGTCTTGAACTGTTACAGAAAGTTTTAGCTAGAGTCTCACTGTGGCTGGTGTAGTTAACAATAATTCTCTCATTGCAATATAAACTAGTTAATCGTTAGTAGTCTCGAGCTGTCTTAAAAAATAATAATTAAAGTCAGCCTAGGAGTCCGTCCTGGATGCACTTGAAGAGGTGCTTTTAATAGATTACCCTGTATTGGGAATAATAACTTGAAATACATAGGCAAAAAGGCATTCACAAGTTCAATTTGTAGTGTTACAGTTCAGCACCCTAATTGCGTAACACGCGATTAATCATAATCGGTTTCATTTTGTCAGTTCAACAATATTCATTGCGTTATTTACGTTGCTGAGCAGACACATTTTTCGAACATATGAAGCAATGGTTTAGCCTTTTGTTTCAAAACGAAACAAATTATGATGAATCGTGAGTTACGCAATTAGGGTACAGGTTTGATATATATTGTTTGCGTGTTTAAAAGGAAAACAAATAAAAAATAGTAAAAATGTTTATTTTGTCTGAGACTGCGACTAGATTTTAAATTACGAGAAATGGCCTCCGGGATACAGATTTTGAATTAAGAACCCAGTAGGTATGTATAGAAATGCAGTTCTTTTTACAAAACTGACAACTTAGTCCGGTGCTAAGTTGTCATTTTTGTATTAAAAAATGCGCCCTCACGGCCTTAGTCGCCAAGGGAGACGCCCTGGGCGTCGGGAATCCCAGGCTGATTCCTGGCCACCGTAGGCGCGGGCTTGTGGACGGCGAGTAATGGGTAGCTCGCTGTCCGGTAAGGACCAAGCTCGGGTCGACGGCGCGTTGTCCACGCGCGCCTCAAAGAGATGTCAGCATCAACTGGTGGGGTCCGCAAGGGCCGATGCCTGCCAGGGGTGCGGGTTGTTCGAAAGAAATACCGCGGGCCCTGGCGCACAGGTAAATGAGGGAACACGGGTGGGTTTTTGTCAGTAAAAGTCTGACACGCCCTCTTGCTCCACCCAGCGCGGGAGAAGTTATTTGATGTTTTACCATCCAAAAAAAAAAGTTTGAAATCAAAAACTAGCTCACAAGCTTTAGGCTAGAATTAAAGATAGATCACGTTTTGTAATAAGACGGTGTGAGACTCACTTACTATATATGTATATAGTCTTTACTAAAAAAACTATATAAACACTAAACGAATACTTTCCTTTCATTAACAGATTGGAGGGTTACCTTCAAACGAACTCCGGGAGGCCACCATTTTCACTATCGACAGGAAGATCTGCGCTGAACGTTACAGCGCTCTCTTCATTCCCCGCGCAGTCACTGAGAACATGATCTGTGCCGGCCTCCTAGACGTCGGTGGCAAGGATGCCTGCGACGGGGACTTTGGAGGTCCCCTGTACTACGGCCAAATCCTCATTGGAGTCCTATCGTGGGGCGAGGGTTGTGCAAACAGAACTTTACCCGGAGTCAGTACTGCTGTGTCCTCGTATACTAATTGGATTATTAATACTGCTGTTTAGGAGACTTCTTTGTTCCCTGCCCCTCTGATTAATGAAGTTCAGTGTCCTTCGTATGCAAATACGTGATTAATGCTAGGTGTATGCTGTATAACATTGATTCAGTATTCTTGGATTAATAACGTAGGGTTCTTTATTGGCTGCTTAGTGACTTCTTCATTTAAATCCAGCGCTGGATACTGGATGCTGTTCCGCATGGAATAGTGACATTGATCGATTAATATTGGTCCACTCTTACTGGATTTCCATTCTGGAATTTGAAACTGAGTCAATGTTAATTCCCGGAAAAGTTACAGCCCTGAATTATGGACAATTTTTTTTTTTAAGCAGGTGCATCTTCAATTTTCCCTCATACCAATATATTAATTCGGTACCTACCCGAACAGCTTTCAGGCTCATAAATAAAGAAATTATTACGTAAGAAGAATTGTTATTGTTTTGTTTAGTTGTTCCATGTTTATTGCTGTTTTATATCTGGTAAGGTACTTCGAACATTATCAGTTATTGACTTGATCATGATTACTAGAATCGATACTATAATAGTTAGTTTAATTTTATACAGACGGGTAAGTACAGAGAGCCGCATGACCCCATGGTCTATGGTCCCTCATATAGTCTTATAGTCCCTCCTATAGTTACATCTTAGGTAGATTGCCTACTTGATGTTAATACATTGGCTTTTAGTTGCTTGAGGTAGCGATTCCATTACACTAAAGAGACACTAAGAGATGCAACGAAAATTTTAGTTCCATTTTGTAATATTACTCGAATTAAAAATATTTTTTATCATATTAATGTTTTTTTTTTAATAAATTTCCAAAAATCATAAATATTCGAGATCATAAGAGTTATTTATAGAAGCGACATCTAGCCTTTACAAACGAACTATTCTTAAGTGGCTCTCCTTGCGCCGCACAGTTGCTTTACCAGATTATAACACTAAATTTAATGTTGTAACCGTTTTAGGTGTAATAAGGGCATTTGGGAAGTTTCCAAGTTCTTTTTTACATCTAAAACATCTAAATTAATTATTGCATTTCATAATCAATATTTTAGGTCACTAGTTAGCGATATTTCATATTTCCATACAGTATCGCCAAATTAATCAAAATAATGAAATATTTGACAGGTATTTGCGACGTTAATAAATGCTCTTAAGAACATCACTCAATATAACAGCATCGCTCTAGCACAGCAAATAACTTATAATTCAAGTTAGGATTTTAAATCATCGGACGTCAGCGGTTAAAGTAAATTTTACGATGACAATACAGAATAATTGACAATTCGCTGCAGCGCGCTGCCCGGGAGCTTCAAGCGAGGAGCCCGCTCCCCGGCGAAAAAAACGCCTGCAAGCGGTATATGCCGCCGCGCCGCCCCGCCACCGTTCGTACGGATGTCTCCCCGTTGGTCGCCCAGAAATTTTCACACTCACTATTGTTCGCAAATCGGTCTGTAAGCTAAAAACCAGCCGTTGGTATTTGGACGGTGAGCTACCAACTAGCAAGCTGCGCGTGAACAACAAGCTGCCACCTCAGCCTGTGCCTAAGCGATCGGTCGGCTTGCTGACGGCGCGCTGGCGACAAGTGGGTGGAATTTTTCGAGGCGGTGACGGGCGGTTATAATGAGTGATGACCACGGTCTGCCACCGGTCACCCATCCACGAACTTCATCGCAATTTGATATCCTTATCGTAATTTTTAAACTTCGAGCCGAACAAAAATAGAGACTAAACACGACGCTCATTGAGAGAGTCACGACCCAATCATCTATAGGTGTGTTGTTTCGTCACAATCAGTTATCAGTGCAAGCCCCTAGTGCATGATAATCATCTATCATAAAGGTGGGCAAATGTTATAGGCTGTTATCGAAGTTCAAATTATTTTAGAGATCCGTCATATATTGCATAGTGATACTGCGTAATTTCATTCACTTAAAAGTTTCTTAAAATAAACCTAAGTCTTTTAAGTCCAGGTACGGGAGATTTTTTCTTGTTGGATTCTCCATGCTCGGCTCAACATCGAGAGTTGAAAATCGTGTGTGCGTTACCCTGGCAAAATATTGTGCTGCCTTGTGCTTTAGAGAGGTTAGACTATAACAAATAATTAGTGTATCATGAGGAGCAATTTGTTCAATAACAGCAAAGTTTGTGTGAATTGTAGTTTTAAAGTTATTTGAGAAAAACAGATTTTGCTGGAGTAACGTTTGAAACTTTACTCTGGAAAAATCATTTTCAAAAATTCGCTTCAGCCCAGATCCAAATACATGAATAGGTAGGTAGCTTTTGTTGCGTAGTAAATGTTTGCAAATTGCAAAATTTATGTGTTATGGTTCTTCACTTATTTATTAAGATTTTGCTGCGGTAACGTTTTCAGATTTCCCAGATCTCGAAAACGGCTCAGTGCAGAAGTTTGAAAAAAATACCCATAAGAGACCTTAATTTATTTAAATTTGTTTAAACATTCGTTTTTGATTTGGTTGACGTAAACCAATGTAATTAAATTGTTTTATAAATCAGAAAAACAGGTTTGCAAGTAAACCAATACCAAATATTAGGTCTTTACCTATGAAATTGCCGTTTTGCAGTACTGGCCATTTCAAATCAAAATAATTTTTGTTTGGGTAAGAATTCTAATTTCAAATTAATTTTATTTTAAAAACATGGATTTTTTTTTTCAAAAGTAGTCATTTGTTTATTGATTAGTGTTACATTTTCATCGCATTTCTATCTTTTTCGTCATCATGGATACGTTAAAAATTCGAGTAATTATGGAATATGAGTACCGTCGTGGCAGCAACGCGGCACAAGCGGCACGCAACATCAACGACGTTTACGGAGCTAACACTACAAACCAACGCACCACCTGTTATTGGTTTGCTCGCTTCCGTTCTGGAAATTTCGACCTGAAAAATGAACCTCCCGGTCGTCCGAAGACTTTGGTCGACAATGACGAATTAAAGGCGATTGTGGAAGCTGATGATACACAATCTACGGCTGAATTAGCAGCAGCTTTCGACGTTAGCGTCAAAACAATATTGGTCCATTTGCGTCAAATTGGCAAGGTAAAAAAGCTTGACAAATGGGTGCCCCACGAACTCAATGATCGTCAGCGCGAAGTACGCGTCGAGACGTGCCTTGCACTGCTCAACAGACACACAAATGAAGGAATTTTGAACCGCATTGTTACCTGCGATGAAAAATGGATTCTGTTTGATAACCGCAAGCGCTCAGCAAGTTGGTTGGATCCTGGTTCAGCACCTAAACAATGCCCTAAACGAAAACTTACCCCTAGAAAAGTGATGGTCACTGTTTGGTGGTCTAGCGCCGGTGTGATTCATCACAGCTTCTTACCAAACGGGGTGAGCATTACTGCAGATGTGTACTGTGAAGAACTGAACACAATGATGGAGAAGCTGGCACATCTCCAACCAGCATTGGTCAATCGCTCGTCTCCGCTGCTCCTGCATGACAACGCGCGACCTCATACTGCACAGCAGACGGTCTCCAAGTTGCAAGAACTGGGGTTGGAAGCTCTCCGTCATCCGCCCTACTCACCAGACCTTGCGCCTACAGACTACTACTTTTTCCAGAATTTGGATAACTTCTTGGCGGGAAAAAAATTCAATACCCGAGAGGCAGTACAAAATGCCTTTGAAGAATTTGTTGCCTCCCGTCCAGCTGATTTCTTTAAGAAGGGCATCAATAAACTACCACTGCGATGGCAAAGATGCATTGATTGCATGGGTGATTACTTCGATTAATACAAATAAAAAATACATGAAAAAAATTCGATAAAATTTTTTCATACAAAACGGCAATTTCATAGGTAAAGACCTATTATTAAAAAATCAACTTCACGCATATCGTTTTTATGTTTAACTGTACAAAATATCGGATACTAAGCTGCTAATTTGCGAAGGCCGGTACGGTCAGTTTTACGTGACCTTTTCAATTTGGTCGGCTTATTAGAGAATTGCTGATATATTCTTGTTTTTGATATTACTTTCATTAAAGCCGTAAAATCGACAAAACTTGTTCTAACCCGTTTCCTACCGAAATTAGTTTTGTGAATAGTTCAAGTAACCTCCGTCAAATATTCACATATATTCTTCCCGCAGCCACAATGCTAACATTAGGTCCAAATGTGTTCGGAGAATATTCTGTTTTCAGGGAATTATTAATACATTAATTTGGTAGAAACAGTATAGTAACCTTATGATTAGACAGTCGCGGTCGTAACTATTAAGGTTATTATCAGGTTAAGCTACGCTTGCCGCGGTTGGTCCGTGGATGGGTGATCATCTTTACTTACCAAGACACCTGCGAGCCTCAGAAAGCACGTTATGCCGTTGGTCCCGGCTGTCATTTGTGAATCTTTGACAGTCGTTATGAGTCGCTAGAAGCACAAAAATCTGACAACCAGTCTTACCAACGGGTATCATATTACCCAGTAACTGGGTTGTGGAAGTCAGATTGGCAGTCGCTCCATGTAAAGTCTGGTCAGACTTACGGTGTTCTGACAACACATAACGACTGTAAAAGATGCCAATTTCATCCTCTAAGCCAAAATCCGATATCCTTATAAAAAAATGGACAAACGGGTCCCAGTAAACTAATGGGAATATTATCAATTACTTTATTAAAGTAATCAATCATTGTAATACATAACCGAGATAAACTAATTCTTCATGTTAACGATAAGTCGTTCATATAAAGTGAATTAACCAAAGATTACGTTACATTCGTGGTAATTGGCAATATGGCGCTACTGTGCTGGGCTGTTGTTTTGCTTGCAGGTAAATTATTTGTCATTAATTAATCTCCTAGAATACGTAGATCTCTTAAACCTTGGTTTCTGGCAGCTTGATCAAGTCTCTGATCAGATCTGATCAACCCTAATTTCGTAAAACACTTTCAATCACAATTGGAAACATTTTGAAGGATATTATTGCTAACCCATTGCTTCATATATTGTCAAAAATTTAATATGTTGAAAAATTTGTCTGCTCAATAACTGTATGTTATTCACCTGTTCTGTTTGACAGACTTTAAACTCAATTGGTCCCCTATTTATATTCCTGTAGGCTCTTACTTTTGTTTTCTTATAAAATTATGTTATTACGTTTTAAAAACTATGCCTTACTTGAAAGTTTTGACCAACACGTCAATTAGTCAATTTTAAATATTTTTTTTTGTTTTTTTTTTTAATGTTTTTATCTAACTCATTTCTCACATCACATTTTCAGGTGTCGTCTGCTCATCTGCCGAGCTGGGTAGCCAAACCTCCATCGAGGAGTACGCCAGCATAGCGCAGGTGGAGAACCTCGCAGGCGAGCTGTGGGTGCAGCACTGCATTGCCAGCGTCCTGACCTCCTACCACGTCTTGTCCACGGCAAACTGCTTCTCTGGAGCGTAAGTATCTTCTCAGTATATTAATCTTACTAATATTATTTTGATAGTTTGAATGTTTAGATATTTGGATGTTTCTAATTTTTCTCAATTAGTCAAAAACGGCTGAACGGATTTGGATGAAAATTGGTAAACAGATAGTTGTATAACTTGGGTTAACACATAGGGTACTTGTTATCCACGCACTTGATATATACGTTCCCGCAAAATTCAAGCGATTTGTATCGTAAAATTATTGTAATTTTCAGCAGAAGTATTTTCATACAAATATTATTCCGAGAATACTACGTTCATAGCACAATAATTATTGTTTATCAATACTTTAGAAAAAAAAATCTCTTTGAAATTTTGCGTAAATGTAAGGCATTGAAACGCTCGTGACGGTGAATTTACAGTGGCATAATTTTTCCCACAAACTTTTAAGAGTACACTCTTTGACAAAATAGTTTTTGTCATATCCTAACTAATATTGTTACGCCTTCATGCTAAAAGGGCTAAACGGATTTGATTGAAAGTTGAAACACAGATAGGCCATAACCCGGGTAGGAGGACATAGGCTACTTTTCATCCTGGATCGCAGACAAAGTCTCAGCAGCTCGTTTTGTCTTAAGTTCAAAACAAATCCTCTCAAATATACATCTCTTTCACAAAATCATAACCCACCTTCTGGCGTATTCGTATAAAAAGTTAACGTTTTCTTTCCTGTTTTCCAGCACCTACTCCGACCGCAGCAGACGCATCAGAGCTGGCACCTCCTACCGCGAAACAGAAGGCATAGTCCGTGAAGTATACCGGGTCTACATTCACCCCACCTTCGGGGAGCTGGGAAACGACGGAGACATCGCTGTGGTCCGGTTACAGGAAGCTCTGACCTTGGGAGATAGTATAAAGCAGGCGCTGATTGTTGGCGAGGGGATTTACTTGCCTACTGGTCTGCAGTTGACGCTTGTCAGTTGGGGAACCACAACTGTAAGTGTAATGCTTTGATTCATCAGTCTAGCCTTCCTTCCTTTTTGGCATGCTTAACTCGTCTCAGTGTAATGTTTTTTTGTTGATTAATTTAACCACCAGTTAAACTTATGGAGCATGCGATATGGTAGCCTGTAATAGTTATATAAGATACTAGTGCGGTAAGTTGGATTTTACAAACGAGTAAACGAATGTAAGCCGAGACGAACTCGAGGGCTTACCATAGTCACGAGTTTGTAAATATCAATTTCTGTACGTGTGTCATACAATGTTTTTTAACACATTTGCGAGAAAACAGTACAATATGTAATGATGTCTTCCATGCTATAAAATTATTGTAAATCATTAAATAGCGCTCTCGCGATTTTGGCGGCAAGAGACCGTTTTCTGCAATTTGCGCCTCATTCAAAATGGAGTGGATTCCATATTAATATCAGATTCCTCGCTTGATAATTATTTTGTTTATAAATATCAGTCGGAAAGTCGCAACAATCTTTGACGTTTCTAATATGAAAATGGCGCGAATTTGCAAATGGCGCCACATGCACGTGGTGAAAATTAGAACTACATCTTTTGTCTCATTTACTCTTTAGTATTAAAGTGAGACAAATGTATTGAGCAAAAGCGCTTCCAAGAGGTTCGATCAGTCAGCTTATTTATTCTCGTAATATGAAACTCCTTGGTGGAAATCTTATAATATTTTTTATGGAAATTAATAAAGAACAGTAATACGCACGGGGTATGCCGTAAAATAGGTACTTAGGTGAGTACCTATTTTACCGCACGTTCCGTTGTAAGGTGCGTAATTTTTAACTTTCGAACAATGTATACCTACAGGCTTCGTAAATGCATTTTTTGAGTAAATGTGTTGAAAATGAATTTTTTTCTAAGTTTTTTGTGATTTGCAAGCCAGTATCAGGTTGTATGATGATTAAAATATGATTCGCGACCGTTACAGATATGGCTTTACATATTATAATTATAATCATCAAAGTCATCAATGCAATTCTCTTAGTTCATTTAATCCCACTGAATGACTGTTCCATTAATAAGTTTCACTAACAGCGGTCGTTAACTCAACTTTTTATTTTATCATGTTTAGTTATCAATACCGTTTGTGGAGTATCGCTAGTTGACCTGACACTGATCTGGAAATTGCAAAAACCTAAGAAAATTGGAATTTCGGGGCCTACTTTAGCCCATCCTTCTTAAAGTATGAGTTATAAAAACCCGCTGAATGCCTCGTTGGTCTAGTTACTGCTGAGCACGAGGTCCTGGGTTCGATTCCCAGGTCGGGCAAAGTGGTATTGGGTTTTTCTATCCGGAATTTCTCAGTAGCAGCCCGGAATCTGGATTTTGCCCGGTTGATGGCAATAGACTCGCCCCCTATTATATAGGACTTAAAACATAACTGGCGAAATGCTGGTGTACGATAGCCTACACCTCTGCCCGACCTTTCTGGAAAACAAGGCCTGATGTTATGTTTATGTGTTTAAAAAAAACTGTTTTCTTTTAGTTTTATCGTGTTAAGGTATCAAAATCCATCACGTTTGTATAGATTCGATACCTAATTTAGTATAGTTCCCTAACACCATTTGGACCAATCTGATAAAAAAATCCACAAAAAACAATTTACTAATAACTATCAATCTCTTTCCGCAGGAGGGCGGCAGCACCGGCAATGACAACCTCTATGAACTAAACCTCTACACAGTCAACAATGATGACTGCTTAGAGACCTACCTCGAACTTCAGGACGTCCCCAACAACACCGTCACAGAGAACATGTTTTGTGCTGGCCTACGGGACACCCAGGGTCGGGACTTGGATTCTAGGGATGTAGGAGCTCCCCTGTTCTACTCTGGAGTCACTATGGGTATCGTGTCTTTTGGAGTGGCTGATGGAGAAGACTGTGTCCCTGTTGTAAACACCGCTATTGCGTCTTACTCTAATTGGATTGTGGAGACGGCGAGGTATTGAAGAATTTAATTGTGAAGAATTGGGACTGGATGTTTGCCTTATAGAATTAGTTTACGATTTAGTTTTAGGTCTTATTTATAGTTACATAAAACACACATATTTGTACAGAACCAATCAACTGTATTTTTATTTTTCTGACTTTCTCACCCTTTTGCAATAGGGTTTTCCAATTTATTAAAAAGTATTTTAATAAATTTATTGATATCCATTTTCTCAATTAAAAACGATTTACATCAAATTTATTTTTTCGTTCTTTTGAATTTACCGTTAAAACGCTTCTTACCTCGATTTTTTTTACACGTGACCTCAACTTTGTGTAAACTAAAATAGTTAGTTGTAAACAAATGAATGTCGAGTTTATAATTGACAAGATTTTTAATGGATAGAAAGTGGTATTACTGATGTGCCGTGCCTCTGAGCACAAATACTTCTAAAACTGCGCCACACAAAGTATTTGTACCGGTGCCGTTTACACAAAGCTGACGTCACGTGGGGGCCCGTGATAAAAAAGGCATTGCAAGTAGCGTTTTGGCGGTAAATTCAAAACAACGAAAAATAAATTTGATTTTAATCGTTTTTAATTGAGAAAATGAATATAAATAAATTTATTTGTATTTTTCTATTAAATATTTTGTCCCAATCGTCAAAATAAAATAGTTTTTAATAAATTGGAAAATACCCTATTACTACTAAAGCTAAACCTCAACATAGTCAACAGTGGCGTGACTTACTTCAAGCTCCAGCGTGTTAATTGCGTAACACCCTTAACAATGGCTTAACAATGGCTTTTCTTTCATTTGATAGCTCACAATATTCGTTGAGCAGAAGCATTTTTCATTTATGAAAGGAAATGAATTTGCAATTTCTTTCAAAACCTTTCGGATTTTGGTTGAAAATGTAGTACGTAATTAGGATACATGACTTCCCCAACAACACCTGAGATCATGCTCTTCGCAGGTCTCCGGGAAACGCAGGACTCGGATCTGAACTCAAGGGATATCAGTACTCCCCGGTCTACTCTAGTCACTATGGGTATCGTGTCCATGCAGTCACTGTTGACTCCATAGTAGAATAGAGTGTCCTTTGGACTGTCTGCAGGCTTAGCACGAGCACCGATTTGTCGACGGAAGAATAGACATGACTATTAACTAAATGATGTATAATAGGAGAATATAGCTAGGTTTTTTTTATTAAGTATCACAGTTATGCGTTCTAAGCGAATCATGATTTTGTAGATAATCGTATTTACTTTGTGGCCATCGAGTAGAAAGTCAGTATGATTCTGACAGTTTGGAAAGAAATATTTTTCTGAAATAGTCTACATTTACAAGGACCTAGACAAAGATCGTTAGAAACGAAAGACAAAATGATAGATTGTAGAAGGATATGTACGGTGCGATGTCAAAAATGGAGAAACGAAATGTCACTTTGTATTGAAAAAGCACGTCTATTCCTCGTAGAAATAGATAGCGTCATGCTAAGCCTGCTCATGGAGAAGAAAGAAGCATAGCATCTTATTGTAACTGGATTATAGAGACCGCGAGGTAGGTATTAGGGACTTAGCTGTGAAAATGGACCTACCTCAATTTTGAGGACTTTCCAAACAACACCATCACAAGGTAACATGTTCTGTGCTAGTATGCCAACTGAATTGTTGACGCGGTTAGGTATTCGAATGCCTTTAGGTTATATTTTACGTTTTTAAGTGACTCTAATTATGATTAATTTTTGGACAAAATTAATTTTATTTTGGTAATTAGATCGCTTACAAGTACAAACAAGAAATTATTGTGTCAGTGGAGATCCCTAACAAGCTTCGTTCATCAATCATTCACACATCACTCGGGGCCGTGGAAGGTGCAGTCCACCTCCTTAGTATGCCAGTGGATTGTGTAGAGCTATGGATGATTCTATATTTTAAATATTGTAAGTAGTGGTTTTTTTATAACGCTATTGGCATGCATGCATTAGCATCACATTACATCTTGCTTATAATCCCTGAAAGGATTAGACAGAATTATAACCCCCGAAAGGATAAGACTTCCCTATTTCCCTTATTATTGGGAACGTGGATCCACGCGAGACCGCGGAGCTCTTTCATTGTATGTTTATTCATTGGAGCCGACTACTAGCTAGGAAAAACTCCAGACTCTGTGCTATGACTCAGAAATTTCTATCGGGAACACCTATAACACTTTGCCCTACCCGGAAGTCGAACCGCACGACCCCACGCAATTCAATGAGGCAGTTTGAAGTAGATCTACAAGTTGCTACTATACTTAATTTAGTAGGAGGCACAATAGGCTGCACGGCAGTTGTAAAATTCCAGTATAAGCTGACCTCTTATTCTATTGAAAGTCCATACTACGATAGGCCAGCTCAAGATGTGAGTGTTATCACTTACGTACGAGGACGAATGATAAGCATCTGTTTTTCTTTTACTAAATGAGCCCGCTCTTGACATCGATCACGCCTGATGGAAAGCGATTGATGGGGTCTATGATGGATCGAGTTTGCCCAAAAAATACCCTATTCACTCTTGGTCAAGGCACTGGTACTCCCACGCATCGACGAAACAAAGCAAGCTGCTTGACGCTGAACTTCGGTGGGAGGGTGGTCGCGAACCAGGCGGGCGTTAGCACTACCACCGCAAGGGTAGAATTGACCAGTCATCAAGGTATTGGGTGCGGCTGTTCAGGATGCGCGACTGGTAGAACAAATTGCGCTACACGAGGAGGCTTCTTCATGCATCCCATCTAATTGAATCCTAATTCTATTCATTCATATAATCAGTCTAGATAATGAAGGGGCTGGTGGCTAAGTAACTAGAGCCGCACGGGTCGATAGATCAGGTTAAGCTAAGCTTGCTTAAGCTGACCATCTTTACATACCAAGATACCTCCGTGCCTCGGAAAGCACGTTAAGCCGTTGGTCCCGGATGTCATTCGTGGATCTTTAACAGTCGGTTTTACGGGTCGCCAGAAACCCGAAACTCTTAGAACCAGCTTACCATAGGATATAGATATATGTATGTATATATATAATGTAAACTTAGTTGTTCAATTTGAAATTTATTCAATAACTAGGAGGAGTCACAAAACTTATTGACAAAATTTTGTTCTTTAATACGGGTTTTTATTCCAACTTGGTGAAATAGATTTTTATATTAAGACCTTTCCGTTTTCCGTGTGGTGCCGGACGTAAAAGAATAGCACTATCCCATTTCTTCCCGTGGGTGTCGTAGAAGGCGACTAAGGAACTTACTAGAGAATGGGCAGCAGCGTTCTCTATACATTTGACCACCATACTGCGATCGCCAACCCGCCTGCCAAGCGTGGCGATTATGGCATTTCCCCCTTTTTAGGGGAGGCTTATGTCCAGCTGTGGACGTCTATCGGCTAATATGATTAAGACCTTATTGGTCCTGTCTGTTTTCACTTTAAGTCTTTGTATAAAATTGTCACTGCACTGCCTAGTGTGGAGCCAGTGGACCATCTCAGTCACCGCTGCAGCAAAGTCTGGTCTTATAAACAGGTAGTGATATAGATTCCCGGAAAAATAAGGAACTTCGTTCCAAAACCTTTCAAGACAACCACTTTATCAACTAAAATAGACTCTGAATGTTTAGCAAAGTCACGCCATCGTCACACTCATAAGCCCCGCCCTCCTGGTCTTTCGATGTTTGTCTTCAATGAATTCAATTCGTGATTCGTTCAAGATAACGTTATCAGGTCGATTGGGTAGCTTTTGTGAATGAAATAGTAAATATGAAGTGATTAGAAAGTAATACTTTGAGGAACATACTGGTTTTTGCTAACGGTTATGTGAAGTCGAAGCTAAGTGAAAGTCAGAAATTAATACCATTGGATTGTTCTACCGGGGTAAAACAAATACTATGTCCTAACCCAGGTCATGGTCAATCCGTGTGCCTTTCATCCAAATCTGAAGTATGGATTAGGTTCAGTTTTTTAGATGAAGCTAAGTTTCGGTATTCCTCAGAGGAAAATTGCAGTCATCAGTATAACCACTACACACGAGTTTTCGTTCTGTTATGGCTTTCCCACTTCAATTAAAGTTTGGCAGTTCCACGGGGATGTGTCGGTTCTCCTACGGATCTAATCATTTCTGCACAGAAACTCTTAGCACAGCCCTCTCCATTGACATTGAGCCGTCTAATTGTGAGCGACATGACATTTAGTACTTAATATCTATATAAATAAAAAGAAAAGTCCTGACTGACTGACTCACTGACTCATCAACGTCCAGCCCAAACCCTTGGACCTAGAAAGCTGAAATTTCGCACAGAGGTTCCCTTTATAAGGTAGAAAAGGAACAAGGAAGGATTTTTCAAAATTCGACCCCTAAGGGAGTTAAATAGGGGATGAAAGTTCCGCGCGGGCGAAGCCGCTGGCAAAAGCTAGGTACATATATATTTGGGTACGTCACTAGCGTCGAGCCGTTTCATTGGATGGTACGTGACTAGTAACACAACAGGCAATTACTTTGCATTTATCTTGCCAATATGAGCGCCGGTAACTCATCTAAAGGTAATTTATTTGACTGTCATTGTCATTGACTACTTTATGTAATTTTGACATTCAATAAGTACTGATTCTCAACTTAATTTGAATAAATGACATTTGATTTCGTCGTTTTTTTTCGTCTACGATTTCTTCTATTTCCCTGGCTAACATACAAGATGACTATACCTATGTGCGGTCATCCCTGGCGTCGATAAGTGGATATCCGGGTGTTCGACAACAGCCCCACTGAATTGCAACAAACAAATTCTTTATCAATTGATAAGGAATATAGTACCATATTTTATCAGGTATTCGAGGGTACTGAATTATGGTATTTAAAAAAATCTAGAAAAGGAAATTATCTAATAAATGTATTTAGATACTGTGTTGTTTGCGACCTAGCCTGCAGCTGCAGAAAATGGATTACAGATAGTACATATCGCTACTCAGATGGCAAATATACGATCAGGTTTTAATTTAATTATACCTATCAGTTTACGTCACTGCGAAAGATTATGCAATATTTTTGTTTGGTAATAAATGATTGTTTTATATAGGGGACAATTTAAATGCTCACCAAAATAATTTATAGACCCTAAGATTAAGTGCCAAGTAAAATAGTAGTGTTGTACCTATTTATATTGTTTTTGCCTCCCAAAATGAATAAATGCTCACCAAATCTTGTATCCCTGAAATAGCAACATTAATGGGTATTAATAGCTTTAGTGTAATCAAATTATCCAACCTGAATCAATATGTTGTGCTACAAAATTTAGCGAGAAACGAATCGCTGCAAAACCGACTTCACACAGTCTTGTCTGCCCTACCCCTAGAGTGTAATTAAATCCCGCGTAGGCGCAGAGGGGTGGGGCGGCCCGCAAGCTGAGGAGCAGGTGGTTTGAAGGCCCGCCGCCGCCGCCGTGGCTGAGAGAAAACTGTGGTGGTGAGCGTTAAAACCATCTGCGACGATAAGCTCGCGTGGGGCCGCCCAAATCCCGCAGCGCCGAAGCCGTGACAGAAACAATGCTTGTTGCATGTTGCATGCCTGCGTGCATGTTACATGCCTGCTTGCATGTTGCATGCTTGTTTGCACGCTGCATGCTTGTTTGCACGCTGCATGCTTGTTTGCACGCTGCATGCCTGCTTGCATGCTGCATGCTTGAAGCAAGCATAAAACAATAAACAAGTAACATGTGTTTGGGATACGTAATATTATATTTGATCTATTGTACGATGGACCGTTAGCTTTTTTGCCTCAGTAAAACTGACCTAACTGAAAGTCGTGAAATAAAATATTGGTAACATCTATTTAGCGATAATATAAAATATTTGGTCTGAAATTAACTTTAAAGGCGTTTATAAATATTTATGGCATATAATAAAAAGGAAAATAGGTTCATTTCTACAATACTTTTTATTTATCTTTTATTAAAAAGAACCCGGTTCTTAATAATTCATTACAATCTAGTCTATAAGACTAATAAGAAATTTTAATCTAACTTAATTTTATACATGATGATTATTTTAAAACTTAGAATAGTGTCCTTTGTACTTTACACAAGTCCGTTCCACTTTATTAGAGTCTGATATGATGAAATTATAAACACTTTTTTATGTGTGTCACTATTAATTCTACACTTTTTACACTACACGAACTCAAAAGGTTTTGTTCGTTTTTAGTCTTCGCACTATATTTATTTGGTCTAACAGCTGAATCGCCTCGATGTTCACATGTTGATGGAGTCCTTGTTCATGGGCCTCAGCAAATTTTTGGATTATGTTGGTGATGGGTTCCATTTTTAGGTCACGATGGAGGTCGTCATTTGTTATATACCAGGGAGCTTTAACAATATTCCTGAGTAGCTTATTCTGGAATGTTTGTATAATTTTGATATTGGTCGGTTTAGTACAGCCCCACAGTTGGATGAGATGTCCCTATTGGCATAAGAATATGCTTATATAATAAAATGTTGTTATGTACCGATAAACAGGAATCTCGTTCAATCAATCAATACATGTTGAACAATACTTTATGAAACACAATTTGGTGAGATTTTATCCATTCTGGCAGGTATTTCGAATTTTTTGGTAGTAAAATAGGTACTTTTCTAGTACGCGTTTCAACACAAGTCTTTTATGTGCTCTAAAAATTTCTTTATATGGGGTAAATACAGTAATCAATTATTACAATGTCAGTGGGAGTAGGATTTCAATGCCAAGAACTTGGCTTGGGGTTCCCGGTTGACGGAAACATGGGGTAGGATGGTGGAGAACTGGGCTCTGGAGGCAGGCCTGGTCGTCCTGAACCGGTGTTCTGTCACCACGTGTGTGCGGATGCGGGGTGAGTCAGTGGTAGACATTTCGTTCGCCAGCCCCACTCTGGTCCGGGTGGGCGCTGAAGCAGGTGGACCGGGAGCTCCTCCTGGAAGCTACGATCGTGCAGGCCTGGGTGTCACCACCAGACAGGCCTGCTGACATAAGCGACGAGAAGGAGTGGTTCCGGGAGGCCATGTCCGAGGTATGAGACGTGGCAATGCCCCGGGTCCAGCCAGGACGTGCTCCACGCCAGGTGTACTGTTGGTCGCCGGAACTACCAACTCTCCGCGAGGCGTGCGTTGGTGCGCGGCACCGGTACACAAAGCACCGCAGGCTCCGTATCCACCTTCCGAATACAGAAGTCATTCAGGTGGAATTGTACGAGGGATACAGAGTGACGAAGACCGCTCTCCGAGCGGAGTCACTGGAGACTGAACGGAAACCCGTGAGGACGCTCCTAAAAAAGGGTGCGGGAGAAACTCCGCCTATGGGCTCCCCCGCTGAGACAGAATCTGCGGCCCCAGCTCGTGCAGGACGTGGTGAGCGCTCTGTTCCCTTCGTGAGGGGAACATACTCCCCGGGCCATGGCTCCGCCTCCTGCAGTGCCCGATGCGGACCACAACACCGACGATGACGACGATGCTCCAGAGGTGACCGAGGTAGAGTTGAGACTGGCGGTACGTAGGTTGAATGCCAAGAATACCACCCCAGGACCCGACGGCTTGCCTGGAAAAGCCTGGGTCCTGGCCTTGGAGGTCGTCTAACAGGGCTCCTAAACGCGTGCTTGGAAGAGAGCCGGTTCCCACTTCACTGAAAGACAGGGAAACTGGTCCCCATTAAGAAGCCGGGCCATCCTGCGGACTCTCCGTCCGCTTACCGGCCCATCGGGCTGCTCGACGAGGTGGGCAAGCTCTTTGAAAGAGGCATTGCAGACCGCCTCGTCGGGCGGCTGGTGCGGGTGGGGCCGCATTTGGAGGAAAGCCAATTTGGTTTCCGCAGGGGGCGCTCCACGGTGGATGCCATCATGCGCGTGCGAGCCCTCACGATGGGTACGCTGTGGCCCGGGGTGGGGTCATCTTGGCAGTGTCTCTAGACATCGCCAATGCCTTCAACACCCTGCCCTGGAGTTGCATCAGGGGGATACTCCGGTATCACCGGATGCCGTCGATAGGATCCGGCAACTGGGACTTGAGGTGGCCTTGCACAAGTCCAAGGCAATCTGTTTTCATGGTTCTCGGAATGCGCCACCGACGCGTTCACATATATCGGCAGGGGTTCACATCGGCGTCGAGTCGACGATGAAATACCTGGGACTCGTCCTCGACAGCCGTTGGATCTTGGCGGAGCATTTCCAACGCTTGGCTCCCAGACAGGAGCGGGCCGGGGCTGCCTTGAAGCGGCTCCTGCCCAAACTAGGGGGGCCAAACGCCTCCTGCCGGAGGCTCCACGCGGGGGTCGAGCGGTCTATGGCCTGATACGGAGGACCGGTGTGGGCGCCTTCATTGAGGCGCCAACCAGCCCGCCGGTTGAAGGCGTCCCATAGGGTCATGGCCATCTGAATGGTCCGGGGATACTGCACGATCTCCGGTGAGGTGGCGGGCCCCCTTGCCGGATTTCTGCCATAGGATCTGGAGGCAAAGGTCCTCACGTACATATGGTGCAAGGAGGCTAAACATCGGGGCGTAACTCCACTGCACAGTGGACAGAGCTCCGGCGGTATCTCATGGCGACATGGAGAATCGATTGTCGCAACCCAGTGCTGGGTACGCCACGATTGCGGCGGTAAGTCCCCTCTTTGAGAAGTGGATTGAGAGGCGCCACGGCGTCCTTACCTTCCGCCTGACACAGGTGAGGTTGTTTTGGGAGGTTCCTGTTTCACATAAGGCGGGAGGAAACGTCCGGGTGGTTCCATTGCAAAGATCGCATTGGATCGCATTGGATAGGTGGAGCATACGGTGGAGGTCTGCCCGGCTCCTCCTTCTGCGAAGCAGTTATGCTCGCAAAGAGAGAGTCGGCGCACGTGAGGGAGAGGTAGTATATATATGCGCCCTCACGGCCTTAGTCGCCGTGGGAGACGCCCTGAGCGTCGGGAATCCCAGGCTGATTCCCGGCCACCGGGGACGCGGGCTTGCGGACGGCGAGTAATGGTTAGCTTGCTGTCCGGTAAGGACCAAGCACGGCTCGACGGCGCGTTGTGTTCCATGCGCACCTCAAAGAGATATCAGGACCAACTGGTGGGGTCCGCCAGGACCGATGCCTGCCAGGGGTGCAGGTTATTCGAAAGAGATACCGTCGCCCCTGGCACACAGGCAACTGAGGGAACAAGGGTGGGTTTTACTCAGTAAAAGTCTGACACGCCTTCCTGCTCCACCCAGAGCGGGAGAAGTTATTTGATATTTCCCACCCTCAAAAAACAACTGAAGGAACACGGGTGGGTTTTAGTCAGTAAAAGTCTAACACACCCTCCTGCTCCACACAGAGCGGGAGAAGTTATTTGATATATGCCACCCTAAAAAAAAAAAACTATCGTATTGCATACTCACAACATAAAATAAAACACTTTTTTACAGGGAACGTTATGAAAAATATTTCTCACACAGTAATATTGTTTATTAAACCGTACATACACGTATGAAACCTCAGCTGTTACTTACAGCCCACAGGAATACCTTCACAAAATGAGGTCAGAAATATAATGCTAACATATTTCCACCCGGTATTACCTGAAAATAGACGGCAGGAAATGTAATAACATATTTATAGTTAGAGACCGCAGGTTTAGTAAGGTGGAAGGCTATTTTAGAAGAAATAATTTTGCGAATAAATCATTCATAGGTACTTTACATAATTATATTAGGCGCCAACTTTTTGGCACCCTAAACACAAGTTAAATCTTACATTGGGTGCCAGAGTTCATCGAAAACACTCTTTCCCTTAGTTGTAACGCTGCATAGTGTTTATTATATAAGTGTTTTTTTGTACAACTGAACTAATAAAACATCTTTTTTTTTACCGTGTAAGTTTATTTTACGTTCAAAGACCGAAAAGGCTCATTGAGTGAAAAAAATTAGCGAAATAACAGCTTACAACGCGTTGTGGTTACTGTAAAACATCCACATCGCGAAATTGGTATTATGGCTCTTATGAAAACGCTCACGATGCGTTCTGGCAATCACAGAAAAATCACATAGCGAAATCTGAGCCGTGGCTATCATGCTCAACGCGTCGTGGCAATGAAGGAAATCCAGGACGCGTACTATGGAACCATTTTAGAATACGACGCACAGTGATTTGCGATATGGGTCCTAGTCCGACTAGTTCCGAAACTTTTCAGTATGTGGATTTTTTTTTGTCTTTGACGATATACTTACGATCTGCTTTCTGTAAAAAGAAACTAACCTAAATAAGAGGCATCGTTACATAGTATTATAGTTGTATTTAAGAGATGTTGATATGGCAATATAGTTAAAACCTAACTCATTTATTTTACAGGCACCTTTGAACTGTCAACGAGTCGGTAATTTGGACGAGGACGTTAAAAGCATCCAGAGTGCAGCGATAAGAAACTTGGATGTAGCACTCGCCAGCCCCGGAAGCGGTTATGCTCGCCACTGTCGTGGTTATCACATTGAGACCATCTTCATGGCGTATTCCCGAAATCGCTTTCTATGTTACCCACATACTTTGTGCCAAACTGGCAGTACCCAACGAAGAAAAATGTTGTTGTGTGTAGGTCATTGATATAGGTACAAAAAAACCGAAGATGCACAGTCTCGAAGAAAAGTAACACTCAAAACTGGCCTAATTATACGCCAGTTATGATAAAACTTATTTATTTGCAAATTCAACCTTACACGCTAAACTTAAAGTAGTTTTTATAAAGCAATGTCCAAAAACACTGACTGAAAGATGACTGACGATACTAATGATACCAGCGCATATGCGGACGATTTTGAGATATTGATTGTGTGTCTTGGGTTTTTTATATATCAATGGTGTAAGTCAAATCTCTCAGTTGTCAGTATTCAGTTAAACAATGGGTTAGAAGGACTTCCACGAGAGAGACTGATGACCTTGTGACAGCCACAGAAATTCGCTAGATGGCTATGTCCGCAGCAGTGGACATCTTTCTGCTGAAATTATGATGATAATTGACAGTTAGCAACAGCTGAAAAACAAAAACTATCAAAAATTCCATACATATAATTAAAGGCTATTGTATAATGCACAGCACCTGCATCAATCTATAATCTATCTATAAGCCCTTCTGATAAAACAAGACATTAATAAATACAAATATAGGTTATGATGTAAAAGATAATGATGATAACAGATGCAGCACTTTTGGTATAAATAATCGGTCTGTAGATTCTTTGGCACAGTTCATTCGGGACATCGACTTGAAAGTCAGAAAGAGAAATCATGGTCTCTCTCGCCACCTTCACACTGCTGGTTGCAGGTAAAGTATACATCAAATTACCTACCTTTATTTATAATTGAAAAAAATATATACTAGATTCTCCCTAGGATTTTGTTTTATTTGGCTATGCTGACTGTAATAATATATGTAGTATACAGGATACAATTTTAACCAGTGCGCGAACTGTAACCATGAATTTAGCATATCATTCTAGACCCCTAGCGTAGATTTTTTTTTTTTATCAGCTGTTCCATACACTTTGAGCGCGTAGGTATTGCACTTTTCTATGAAACAGCAGATTTTTTTGTATAACCGACGAAAAATTTCTACGCTAGGGCTCTAAAATTATATGCTGAATTTATGGTTACAGTTTGCGCACTGGTCAAAAATTTTCCCGGTATACATAGAATAGGGATCATTTCAGCAGATAAAAAAAAACACTTTTTAAAGGAGATCAGTCCAGTATTTGTCAACTATAAAACTTTCCCGGTTTCCAAATCTGAGTCTTGATTTGAGTAATTAAGGAATGACCAGTTTTATTACTTTTATTGGTTTTTATTCGTAGTTATGCCTTCAGGCAAACCACAACTTCAGCAAACATCAGCTTTTGTTCCCAATTCTCCCATGCCTTCTTTCTACCTTCATTACTAGCCAATTTTGCTTCTTCTGTTTTTAGTTGTTACTTTTTTTTATTCTGTCACAGACCTCTTGTTCATAGTGTTACCTACTCTTTTCAATAGATTTGTGGGCTTACCATCACCTCTTAATGCAGTCCTATTTTAATCTTCCTTCAGTATGCAAGTCAAGAGATACAGATATCCGTCCTGTATAACTCCATCTCTTTCAAAATATTTTTAAAGCTGACCTTTTACATTTTCCAGGCTGTGCCACCGTGTTCGCCGCATCCCCAGCGAGTATTGAAGACTTTCCCAGCATAGTCCAGGTGGAGACTGGCTATGGCCGCTTGTGGCTGCAGACCTGTGTTGGCAACATTCTGACCTCTCGTCATGTCCTGACCGCCGCTCACTGCCTTCTTGGAACGTAAGTAGATTGTACAGCAGCTGTTCTTTATTTCATAGAAGTTAAAGAGATTAAACATATACTCTCTCTTGCGTGTCTTCCGACTAGACCAACTAGGTAGGGCCTTTTCGAAAGACTTTCAAGCGCGACTGTCGACTGTTTCCTGGGTTTCGTTCCCGGACAGCTCACAATCGTCTCTCAAACAGTCAGGCCCAAAGAAGAGGCACGCTGTCTTGCATGCGCGCCTTTATGGGGGGACGTGCGGTTGTGGGATCAGCCGCAATTGGTGACGGGGACCACTAGACATGGCGGGCTGATATGAATCGGGAGTGCGGCGAATGAACATGTATCTCCCGGTCCTCAACTTATGGTGGTAGAAGGAATAATGGGTTATGTCGGACCTATGAAGATTACCCACGGAAAAAATAGGTAATCGTGTTATTACCACCTTTAAAAGACACAACATAATGTAAACCAACAAACGGGTGCTGCTTTGAGAGTGTAGCGGCTCTACAGAAAAAAAATCTAAAAACACAAAAAGAAAAGTGGCGTCATCTACAATGCCACAGGAGAACTACGCAAGACTCACGTCACACAAATTCTGCATCGCGCAATCAGAGTTTACCGCTCGATTCGCATAGGTACAACATCCCGACATCCCGGGCAGTTGTCCACCAGACACTACACCCGTCTGGTCGGAGGATCCCCCTTTTTCTATGGAGGATGAGTGAACTTTACACCCTGTTCCTCATACCTCTATAAGAGAATATTTTCCATCTCGTGTGAAACACACACACACTCAATAATACTATACCGCGCTAAAAATATAAAACGCATCGTAGAACCAATAAGCCCCAAAGCGACCAAGATAAGCCCAAGGTGACATCCAAACAGCCATTGGTACATACCGCAAATGTATTGGATTGGCATTTAGACTAGTAAAAAGTTTATTACAATCCTGTCGAAAGTCGCCGTTATTAAAATACCAAATGCTTTGAAAGCGATGGCCACTTGGTCTATATTTCTAGCACAGGATTGGTTATAATTCGATTTGACCAAAATAAGTTCTTTCTACTGCCTCATTAGTCTTGTGGTTGCTAACGCTACTGCTTAACATAAGGTTCTGGGTCAGGTTTTTCCATTAAGAATTGCTCAATAGCAGCCCGGAGTCTGAATTCGTGGCCGGTTGATGGCAATAGTCTCGCCCCTGTAACATGGGATTTAACCAGAAATGGCGAAATGTGGGTGTACCTACTATAGGTACAGCTGTGCTTAGGGGGAGGTATGTTATGATGAGTTCTTTGAAAGTTATGGAACTTACCCTTATTTTTAATTGGCTGAATGAATGATGAATTTCCATCAGGCGTGATTCAGGTCAACAGCAGGCCCTCTTCACCTCGGTCACAACTGATGGAAAGCGATGGATGAGGTCTATGATAGAAAGAGCGTGCCCAGAATATGCCTGTTCCCTCTTGGTTTCACCTTTATCTTAATACCTTTATTTATCTAATATATTATTTCTGTTTCCAGCGCCGTCGATCCCCGTATCAGCCGAGTGAGGGCAGGCGCCTCTGAGCGCGGTCGTGATGGTCAGATCGTGGCTGTAGAGAGTGCCATCAGGCATCCCTCCTACACCTTCCAGAAGTTCGATGGCAACGTGGGCATCATCCGCCTGCAATCCTACCTGGCCTTCGGCTCCACGGTCCAGCAGGCTACCATAACTGCTGGAGGAGTCGTCTTCCCCGCGAATGTAGCTGTGACTATTGCTGGTTGGGGACGTACTGCTGTGAGTAGATTTTTTTCAAAGATTAGTTTCACTCCGTCTACTTCGTTCACGTGGAACACGTCATTCTCTGCCTCTTTCCTAATATGTTGGGGTCGGCTTCCAGTCTAACCGGATGCAGCTGATTACCAGTATTTTACATCGGGTGACTGCCGATCTGATTATAACGCGTGGAACTTGTAACATACAAAAATGTATTAAAACAGCAGCTACATTTCATTCACTAAGTTTTCGATTTGCGTCTGTTCTGAATTTTTCTCATTTTGCTCGGCTCCTAAGGGTCATGCCGTGATGTTAAATAACTTTCCTCAAGAATTGAAGCTACAAAATGCATTTTTTTCCAAATCTAACAGGTAGTTCCAGAGATAAGCGCGTTCAAACCAACAGAAAAACTGTTTAGCTTTATTATTGGTATTGATAACGCAAAAAATATTTACTCAAAACATTCATCTAAACTAATAGATATTGTATGTTTGTTTATTACGCTTCCACGCTACAACGGCTGTACGGCTTTAGAACAAATTTGGCACAAGGGTAAACCCTGACCTAGCTTAGGACATATCTGGCATCTCCCACGGGTTCAAGACTTACACGGCTGTAACTACAATTTACATACACTTATAAATTGTTAAGTTGTTCAATCAGAATGTTGAAGCCCGTTCCAATGCGACACTTATTTAAATGTGAATAAAATTATAACACATGGCATTGTTTTCACATTCTACAACTTCTTGCTTTCGAGATGAGCTAAGTTCTTTTACCCTTGATTTTTACGTCCGCTATATATGATTTTCTTCCATCAAATTATACGTTACTAATAAACCATTCTTCATTCAACAGCAAGACGTGATCTGGTCGGACCGCGACCTGTACAGCGCCCAGCTCTACACAAGTGACCACAGTGAATGCGTCACGAAATACGATGAGCTTCTCGTTCCCATCGAGATAACCGACAACATGATCTGTGCCACTATCCCCGGTACCAGCGGGGCCAACTGGGGAATCAGGGATGGTGGATCCCCGGTCTTTTACAACGGTATCCTTGTCGGCTTCCTTTCTTTTGGTAGCCCCTACGGTGAGAACCAGCCTTTGGTTGCCACCGCCGTCTCTCCGTACTCCGACTGGATCGTCGAAAATGCCGTTTAAATGTTAAATATGACTGTCTAAAATATAAATATATTTATTTTATTTTCTTACGTTTTTGTTGTTATTTTACCTTTCAGTTTATTTCATTTTGACTAATAGTACAGTAAGGAGTCATAAATTCTGTAGCATACGAAGGGTTATATTGCAATACACGCGTGGTCCAGGCCGTACCTACATCTGAATGTAGGTATAAGTGATGTATCAACACAGAACGCACACCTCAGAACTCACACACTGGCGTCGAATAAAACAAAAAAATACTGTCGCACAGAGTACGTAATTACGCATGACCTTGGTCGATTCATACCATTGCTAAAATTCACGATCTCATATCAAGTTCCGATAGCTCGTAGCATATCGTCTTGGATTAAGAAACTCATAGGTCTGGGATCAAATCACGTTTTTCTTTTCAACAAAATCAAAAGTCATTTATTCAAATTAGGCTGAGAATCAGCACTTTTTGAACGTCAAAATACATAAGACATTCCCCCAAAAACGCCCACTCGTCACCATTTCCTAGTGCTTTAGCTGGGAAGAAGACGTAGCGGAGCAAACTCCCGAGCAGCACAGCTATCTGTTTAGTCGGATAGACTTGATTCTATACATACATAGACAAAGTAATATAAACATTACGAGAATAAAATAAAAAAATACTTAGTCAATAAAAAATATATTTATATGAACCCATATAGCCTGTCACTAGTTACGCTAATTCTGGAGAAAGAACACAAACATTGTCTTGAGTTAATCACAGCGACCAACTATCCTTGTCATTTAAATAGTCGTTGATGGAATAGTAAGCCTTTAAACAAAGAATGGATTTTACTTGAGCTTTAAACGCATCAAAAGGCAAATCTAGCAAAGAAGAGGGAAGCTTGTTATAAAAGGTTATACCAAGCCCAACAAATGAGTTATGAACCTTATGAAGCCGGTGAAAGGGACCACGTAGTTTGTCCTTATTTCTAGTGTTGTTGTCAATAGGACACATATCATCTTCTACTTTTAATACGTGAGATTCGCAAGCACTCCATGACGAAGGGGTCACATACATAGACCCCTAATTAGATAGATTACTAACCTCTTCTTCAAATACTTTTTTAACTTCTTTTATCTTAAACGATTTATTATTTTTTTGCTACATGCCTTACTACCTGTGCCCAAACTAATTCTATTGGGTTGAGTTTAAAAATGGTATAATTTAAAATTAAACCATTTTTATCATTCGTTCTGTACGCAAAATTGATCACTACCCCAACACTATTAGTCTTAGTATGGTAACATTATTTTTCTTTGTACTGTCACGTTACTGAACACAATTAAAAGTTGAACTATAGGTAGTGGCCATAAGAGCAGATACTGCACATAATAATGATTATAACTGTAACATTATCTTGTTCTTTTTAATTTTAATAATCTTTTCGACATTCCTATAACTAAAATTTGGCTAATCTCCCATCTGAATTCTATCCATCCTAAATTCATTTAATTCAATGTTATATCTAAGAAACTAATAAAAACCCTGAAAATGGCAGAATATTATGAACTTTAAAAACTATGTAAAATCCCTAAAAATTTTCTGACAGATAAATGGACTATATTCCTGTTGCTGAACGTAGGCCTTTGTTTCGATGCTTGGTTCGGAAAAGTTAAATTCTAAGTCACCTTTCCTAACTATTTTCAGGTCAGCTTCCAGTCAAACCGGATGCAGCTGAATACCAGTATTTTACATGAAGCGACTACCTATCTGACCTCCAAAACCCACTTACTGGGTAATACGATACCAAGGGGTAAATCTGACAGCCAGTGTTACCAAGGGGTAACACTGGCTGTCAGATTTTCTGCCTTCTGACGACTCCTAACGACTGTCAAAGATCCACGAATCCTACTTCTAGAGTTAATAAATTTAGAATCGCGTAGGCGCGGAGGGGCGAGGCGGCCCGCGGGTTTAGGAGCAGTTGGTTGTTACACTCGCTGCCGCGGCTGAGGCTGACCGGCCTGGCCGGTCAGCAAAACGAAGCTGCGGTGGTGAGTGTTAAACCATCTGCGATGATAAGCTCGCGTGGGACCGCCGGATCACCGCAGCGCCGGAGCCGTGACAGAAACCATGCCTGCTGCATGTTGCATGCTCGCTTGCATGCTTGCTTGCATGCTACATCTTGAATGCTTGCTTGCATGCTTGCTGCATGCATGGTGTATGCTGCATGCTTGCTGTAGGCATGGTGTAAGCTTGCTTGCATGCTGCATGCTTGCTTGCATGCTACATGTTGTATGCTCACTTGCATGCTGCATGTTTGCTTGCTTGCATGCATGGTGTATGTTTGCTGGCATGCTTCTTACAGGAAACTACACAACAAGTGAACTATCTCAAAACAAGACGGTAAAAGAAAACATATTTTCCGTGTGTCATATACCTAACTTGTTTCTACTTTAGACAATAAACAGTTTGTCAAATGCGAAACGGCTAGGTTAGGTTAAGTTAGAACACAACACAACGCTAGATTTCCTCTTTTGCAAAGCTTGCATGGTAGATTAAGTTAATTTTTAGGTGGGCAAATGAATATTATGGTGAATAAATGTTATAGAAAACGACATTATTGAAAATAAAAAATGTAGCAAATAAATTTTTGGTTTAAAATTAATATGACACTTGATCAAGTATGACCAATGAAATAAGTGAAAATGATTTTATGTAATTTCACGATTATGGCAACTGAAGCGTTATTTCTAATGAAATTATCGCAAATGCAAGTATGGTATACAAAATTATTGCATTTTAAATTATAGAAAACATTAGTAAACCCTTTTCCGCCTTAAGCTCTGCCGTACTATTATAGAACGTTAAGCCATGTTATTATTAAACGTGGTCGCTCACAATGGGCCTTATCAGAAGGCTAAAAGTCACCCAAAGGGCAATAGAGAGGGCTATACTAGGAGTACGTGATCGAATCAGGAATGAAGAGATCCGCAGGAGAACCAAGGCAACCGACATAGGCCGAAGAATTGCCAAACTTAAGCAGCAGTGGGCAGGGCACATTGCTCGCAGAACAGATGGCCGATGGGGCCGAAAGGTTCTTGAGTGGCGACCGCGTAACAGAAGATGTAGAGTGGGAAAGCTTCCCACAAGGTGGACTGATGACCTTGTGAAGGCCGCGGGAATCCGCTGGATGTGGAAAGCACAAGACCGGCCGAAGTGGAGGAGCCTAGGAGAGGCCTATGTCCAGCAGTGGACGTCTTTCGCCTGAAATGATGATGATGATGATGATGATACTATTATAGGAATTTATGTGTTTGTGTATTTTTAACGTAATTCGCTTAGAAGAAATCAAGCCATTTAAAAAAGTTTGCAGAAATTGATCGCTAATAGATGCTTTTTACTGTCGTAACGGATAAATTGCTTGCGTAGGAGAAACCCACAATATCTAATAGTCAATTTACTTATCTGGAGAAAATATACTAAGAACAGAAAATATGTTTATCAAGCGAGGTGAATAATTGTGGTCGCTGTTAGAACTAAGTAAACGCCTATTTTTATAATAGAAGCAATGTGAGAACTTACATCATTTTGCCAATTGCTTTTGTTCATCATCATCATTAAACTCTAACTATGAGTTCGGCCCATGATTCTAGGACCCCTTAGTGTAGAAATTTTTCGTCAAAAAAGAAATCGTATCAACCAATAACCGGGCTGTGGCGGTCAGATAGGCAGTCGCTTTATGAAATATACTATTATATGAATACCAGCGCTGCGGCACTTTTCTAAATATCGCAGCATCATGCTGAGTTATGGGCCTTTTGGCCTCGTACAGAACTTTTTTATTTTTTTTACTTTAATTTTGTATTTTTTATTAAGCATATTGTGTCGTTAAGTTTGTGATATTCCAGTGCGAGTCTAATAAATACTTTTTCTTTCTTTCTTCTTTCTTTCTATCCGGATAGATTGTGTTATCACTGAGCTACGAGCCCTGAAACGTCACACGTGTATAATTTACCTACTTATTTGTTTTGACACAATTTAATAGATTAACGATTATCTACATAATTTAATCAAAAACAAAACCAACTATCAATACGGTAATCCTATAACAATTGTATTTTTCCATTTGTAACAAATAGCTGTAAATGTAATCGACAATACAATTTATATTAGATCCGTTCACATCTGGACTGGGGCGGAAAATACAGCCTCTCGGGATTCGGACGCGCATTTTGTAACTATGTATCTAGTTTCGGGGAAACTTCCCTACTGCTTCTACAGAAAAATAGGAAAACACTTGTGCAGGGAACGTGGCTGGATAATAATAGCCACACAGAAGAGTAATTGTGTAACACACTCACAGTAAGAGCAGCTTTCATTTTGGCAGTTCAACAACGTTCATTGCGTTATTTACGTTGTAGAGCAGACACATTAAAAAAAAAACAACTGACTTTCGGAAAAACACTACAAAGATACCGTCTTTGTAGAAAACACTAGAAACACTCAGAGGTGGTCCCACATAAATTTTATTAACTTTGCTTCAGTAGTTTTTGCGTTAGCCTCGATAATACGTTTTTATTCCACTTTATGTACATCGATGATATGCTGCTGTTCATAGAGTTCATAGTGTTACTACTTGCTGTGTAAACAACAGTGGGGTACCTACCCCACACTAATTCATTTTGGTATACGACAAAAAACTAAAATACATATCCGAAGTCACCTACTTCTGAAATTAAAGTAATTTTTCACCTTGTAATGTTTTTTCCGGAAGTCGGTTTTGTTTTTTTTTGGTAAAAGTTTTTTTCACTTTTTATTTACATTACCTACCCCACACCAATTCGAAATTTCATCATCCTCGGGGTCAAAACAATACATATTTATGCGATAGCAGCAATCGCGGTTGATTTGCTGTAATTTTTTGAAGAGTTCCGTTGTCGGTCTCCGAAACTCATCATCAGATCGATATGAAATTTCGGAAGAAACCTCTTTCGAAAAAAACAAGAATTTTGCAAATCAAAATTTTGAAATAATCCGTCTGTCTTTATTGACGGAGTTATGCACGAACATACTTAAAAAAATAGATAAACATGTCGAATTGATAACCTCCTCCTTTTTGAAGTCAGTTAAAAATAAAGCTATGGATGGCCACAATTAGGTTGCAGGGCGATCGAATTTCAAGCTGTGCTTGCCATTATTGGTTCGTGGATGGGTGTCCACTACAAATCGAGGCCCCTCCGAGGCTCGGTAAGTATGTTAGGCCGTTTGTCCCGGCTGTCATTCGTAGATCTTTGACACTCGTTAGGGGTAGTCAAAAGTCCGAATGTTGACAACCAATCTTACCAAGGGCTATCGTGTTACCCAGTAACTGGGTTGTGGAGGTCAGAAGATAAATGTTCGTAATTAAAAACGTTCAAAATCTAGTCGCAGTCTCATCTCGGCGACAGTCAAAGGTCAAAAACTTGTAAAAAAATTATGGAAATTCGAGGTATTTTGGACAGATTGAGACTGTGAACGTTCATAAAATTACGAGAGTTGCCTCTCTGATAGGCAGTCACTCCATTTAAATTACGGGTACTCAACTGCATCTGGTTTTTTTTTTGCTTAGGAATTCATTAAATAACTTCTCCCGCTCTGGGTGGAGCAGGAGGGCACGTCAGACTTTTACTGACTAAAACCCCCCGTGTTTCCTCAGTTGCCTGTGTGCCAGGGGCCGCGGTATCTCTTTCAAACAACCCGCACCCCTGGCAGGCATCGGCCCTTACGGACCCCACCAGTTGGTGCTGACATCTCTTTGAGGCGCGCGTGGAACACAACGCGCCGTCGACCAGGGCTTGGTCCTTACCGGACAGCGAGCTATCCATTACTCGCCGTCTGCAAGCCCGCTCCTATGGTGGCCAGGATTCCCGACGCCCAGGGCGTCTCCCCCAACATAGTTAGGAAACGGCTCGACAGGTGGAGTTCGAGCGTGCTTTTTGTGATTTCCTATGAAAAATAGGCAACTTTTTCTTCACTTGTTGGAGTGACACAGGAAGAAAAGTCGACATGTAACAGTTCTGATGCATGATATAGTTACAGATAGTTACATCGACGCAATACCAAACCTGCAGCCAGATCCACTTAATTGAAACTATTTTTCGTTGTATCGATTATTTCAATTGTTAGTTATAAATAAGCTTCGACCAGAATTTGACAGCTTTATCGTTGGCCTCGCAATGGTCTTCTATAGTGCAGGTGTTAGTACACAGAGACCATGAGAAGAGGTTGGGGCATAGTTTCCGATGTAGCTCCACAGTCGTATTGCGGCTCATCGGAGTACCCCCACCTGACCAAGTTGTGCCGGCAGCGGCCCACCTGCTTTCTTACTCAGTTAAGAGATATCCAGGTGTGCCATAGCACTGGATCACCCACTGGAAGCCTTTCTGCAGGCTCAATATAGTCACTATAGTCAGCTAGAGGGGGTACGAACGCGTGACGTAAATTCAAACGTTTTTTTAATCGAATATACTACACCTATTCTAAACGCAGCATCTGGTTTAAAATGTTGCCATAACCACACTAAGTATAAATGTGAATAAAGTCTTAAAATTAAGTAAATATTAGTTACCTATGTATGTGCGAAAGGAGTATTTAATTTTTTTAAATTGTTTCGAAATTACCTTACGTTTAGTCCGTGCGTTCTTGCAAAGCCCACTGGTAGTTAATAGGCTATTAAGATGATAGTCAAAACAAAATCTGTCATTCAATTTCTTTTGAATAAAAATAGCTGCGACGTTAGAAAGTTAAACGTTTAATGACACTAGTCTCAAAATCATTAATAGCATATCATTTTATTACGGGACCGAGGATAACTGAACAACTGCCTACGAAACCTGTAAAGACCCACAAAAACCCATTTCTATACAAACATACATTCACCGTGTCGTGGCTAAAAGTCACCGAAAGGGCAATGGAGAGGGCTATGCTCGGAGTTTCCCTACGCGATCGAATCAGAAATTAAGAGATCCGCAGGAGAACCGAGGCAACCGACATAGCCCGAAGACTTGCCAAACTTAAGTGACATTGACCGCAGAGCAGATGGTTCTGGAGGTCTAACCGCGTATCGGAAGACGAAAAGTTGGAAGGCCTCCCACAAGGTGGGCTGATGACTTTTTCAAGGCCGCAGGAATCCGCTGGATGCAGGAAGCACAGAACTAATCGAGGTGGAAGAGCTTGGGGGAGGCCTATGCCCAGCAGTGGACATCTTTCGTCTGAAATGATGATGATGATGATAAAATCACGCTTTATTCTCATTGAGATAGGCATATGAAACTACAGAATGCCATGTGTTACGGTTCTTGCATAATTATATTCCATTTGCTTACCATTTTCATAAACTGAAAATTGCTAGTACGTAATCTACTGAATAACAAATGGATAATCCTTTGTAGTAATAAATTAATTAGCTTAAACTAGTAGTAAGCCGTAAATCCAAGTCGTCAAAATTGTTATTATTAAACAACAAAGATTACCTAAACAAATGGAAACACGTGATTCAGAATAGACTATCGAGGTTCCGTGGTATAAGTAGCCGTAATAATTAAGATGGGCATCGTAGTCACTCGTTATGTTCATGTGATGAGAAGACCTGAAGATAGAATGGAAAGAGATGGCTATACGTCCTGTATAGCTCCATCTCATTCGCACACCGAAGTATGATTTCGTGCTCCACTGCACGCAGCAGTGCTGCCACTGTGGTGCTGCGCAGCAGTGCTGCCCGCCGCGCTGATTCTACGCTTCTGAATCAGAGAAATTCATCTTTTTGTTGCCAATTTACTTGTCAACATTCACGTAGGTACTATCGCTGCGGTGGCAGACGCGTCACTACTGGTCTATCGCAGCGGCGCGGGGCAAAACTGCCGTGCAGCAGTGCTGCTGCTGCATTGCTGCCGCGTCATTGCTGCGTAGCTCGGAATGTAATCTCATATAAACTTATAGAGAATATATGGGGACCAGTAGTGCTGCTGCGGCACTGCTGCGTGCAGAGGAGCTTGGAATCATACCTTAACACTGCTATAAGAGGTGGTGGAAAGGTCACTGAGCATTAATATCGTCAAGCCCAAAACTTAATACAGACTCGTTTGGTGAAAAATGCAGCAGTGCTGGCCCAGTGGTAACAGTCGCAACTTATGAGTTGTAGGTCGTAGGTTCGACCCCAGATAGGCGCTTCACTTTGTGTAAATTATTTCATCACCACTGCTCTCAAAACAGTGAAGGAAAACATCGTGAGGAAACGGCATGTCCTAGAACCAAAATTTGGGCGTTCCTCAAGGTTCAATATTGGGTCCATTCCTCTTTTTAGTTTACATTAATGATCTACCCTATTTACTTCTAAATCAACCGAAGATGGTGTTATTTGCAGATGACACATCATTGATATTTAAAATAGACCGACGTTCACAAAATCTTGACGACGTGAATAACTCTATTCTTCAGGTCCAAGATTGGTTTACGGTAAATAATTTGGTACTAAATGGCACAAAAACCAAATGCATTAGATTTAAATTACCAAATGTTAGAAGTAGCGAATGTGACATCATATTGAATGGAGAAAAACTGGAATTTGTTAATCAAACGGTGTTCCTGGGAATCACGCTAGACGAGAAATTACAATGGGGAGCTCATATAACATCTCTTGCGGGGCGGCTAAGCTCGGCCGCTTATGCTGTTAGAAAGATCAGACAGTTAACAGATGTAGAAACCGCACGATTGGTCTATTTTAGCTACTTCCACAGCATTATGTCGTATGGCATTTTACTGTGGGGTCGGGCCGCTGACATTGAATCCATCTTTATTTTGCAAAAGAGAGCTGTCAGAGCCATTTATAATCTACGTCACCGCGATTCCCTCAGGGAACTGTTTAAAAGGATTAATATTATGACGGTACCTTGCCAATTCATTTATGAAAATATTATGTATGTAAGAAAAAATCTACATCTTTTTAATAAAATAAGTGATAGACATAATTTTAATACTAGAAACAAAGACAAAATAGATCAACCATTTTTCAGATTAGCTAAAGTACATACATCTTTTATGGGGTACTGTGTTAAATGTTACAACAAAATACCTTGTGATATATTGCAATTAAATGAAAGGAAATTTAAAGCTCACATTAAAAGTAAACTTTGTAAACTAGCGTATTACAAATTAGAGGATTATATCCAAGATAAGAATGCTTGGAAACATGCTGGTCCTGCTCCATAGGACAATCTAGAGTCTAGACAAAATCAAACTGGTTGCTAATTGAATTGTACTTATAATTAATTATATTTATGACATTGATTTACACTCAGTAATTATTTTAACTCACACACTGACTCATTACTTGTTAATATTGTAGGAAAATCATACCTATACTTAATTTTACAATGTTTGTAAATGTGTGAACACCATGTATCTATCACAGAATTAATTTATCTGTATTGTTTCAATTTGATTCTTTTTACCCATTTTGGTATGGTAATTTTATTCTGGGTGCATCGTTTTCACCCATAATCATATAATGAATGTAAATATTGTACTTGAAACATTTTAAAAGAGTAACGGTGGAGTTTCTTGCCCATTCTTCTCCATACGAAACTACATTTTGGAAGGGGCGACTAGAATCAATTCTATTTTAATGTAAATGTTGACGTTCAAAAGTGCCTTTTAAGTGCCTATTTGAAATAAATGCTTTGACTTTGACTTTGATTTCGAAGACATGTGACATCTACCAACCCGCACTGGACCCGCGAGTTGGATTACGGCCCGCTCCCTCTCACAGATAGGAGGCCTGTGTCCCAGCAGTGGGAACATGGCACACACACACACATGTGTGGGCTGATTCTGCTATGATTATAAATGGTGAATAACGACGTAGCGAGCCAACCGCAAGTAAAAAAAAGCTTTATTACAAAAAAAACATAATCGACTTAAGTATAACAAAACACTACAGTATAAAATGTACCTATGTATTAAGATCTGATGAAGATCTTCGGAAATAGACAATGGAACTCTTCAATAACTAATAGCACATCCCTAAAGAACCTTCCCTAAAAAATATTAATGTAAATAACGAAAATCCCATCCAAATCGGATCAGTAATTTTTGAGAGTCGCGGACATTCAAACATACATATAATAATGTCGTATGACTCGAATACAGCCTAAACCTCCTATTTTAAAAGTCAGTTAAAAGTGGCATTATACTGGGCAAAGAGAGGGAGAGGTGGAAATCATTATTTTTTACCAACGGCGACCGCAGTGACGGAACCCTAAAATTGATTTAAAGTGATATAAAAACGAATTCTCGTGAGTTATTTCACCACGTTTGTCAACAAAATGGCGAAGCTGACTTGTGTACTCCTATTGGTAGCAGGTTAGTTTTAATTAGTCTTAACTATAATATTATATAATACTAGCTGATACCCGCGGCTTCGCCCGCGTGAATGTCGGCTATCGCGACCAAAAGTAATCATGAAATTTTGGTCCCGTTCCCGCAACCCATGGGAACCTATTCCAGGGATAAAAAGTAGCCTATGTCTCAGGCCGCCCATTTTTTTAGGAATTAAAATGGATATGTAATCCTTAAGAGATAGATATATGCCATCGCGAACTTTTCTGTATACCTATGTAAGATACACAATTCCACCATACACCATTTTGTTAAATCTCAAAGGGTTTGGGCAGCGTTTTCGTTGAAAGCTCCCAGACGGCTTATTTTTTTACGACACCTCCAACAAATATAATTATATTTTAGCCAATGTATACAAAAACTTGACAAATTATATATTAAAACCTTCCTCAAGAACCACTCTATCCATTGGTGAAAACAGCATGAAAATCGGTGAAGAAGTTTTTGAGTTTATCGCGAACAGACAGACAGACAGACGCGGCTGGGGACTTTGTTTTAAAATATGTAGTGATGATAGTGATTGTGATAAGCATTGGTGGTCCTATATTCAAAACGGGGTTATTACACCATAATCAGCATAATAATATTCCCACTGCTGAATCATAGACCTCCTCTGTGAAGGACTGGGGTCCGAATTCACCACGCAGGTCCAGTACGGGTTGGTAGATGTCTCATGTCTTCGAATTTCCGGTTCTAAGACATGCCGCTTTCCTCACGATGTTTTCCTTCACCGTTTTGAGAGCAGTGGTGATGAAATCAAATACTAAAAGTATTCCTGCCTTCCTGCATGGGTTCGAGCTCACGACCTACAACGGCCGATACCACTTCTTTCAATGGGCTCATTTGCTAAAAAGGAAATAAGCTCAAAGTGGCGAATGAGCAATGTATATAATAACATTTTATAAACTTTCTTCTTCACTCACCATGACTTCCTAGAATAAAGTTCCCCAACCTTACTTAAACCATCTTAACCACAATTTCAGCTGCCGCCTGCACCACCCACGCTTCCCGCATCGTGGGAGGGAACCCCACTACCATCGATCAGTACCCTAGCATCGTCCAGGTTGAGTTCCGCAATGGAATCCTGTGGGGACAATCATGCGCAGCCAATATCCTCACCAGCAGATACGTCGTGTCAGCCGCACATTGCTTCGACGGATTGTGAGTACTATCATCGTTATCATCTTTCCACTTATCCACCCTTTTCTATAAAGTGGGGGTTGCTTCCAGTCTTACTAGATGCAGCAGAATACTGGTTTTTTTTACGTGAAGCGACTGCCTATTTGACCTCGACAACCCAGTGGCAACACTATACCCCTTGGTAGAACTGGTTGCCTCGCCGGTTACAAACCGCCAGCCCTTACCTATGCTCATAAGGCTGACCATAAGGCCCTGAAAAAATACTGTGCAAAGGTGGACTTAAAGCCTGAGGCATTTTCTACCAGTCAACCTTGGGGTGATGCAGAGAGAAAACATGGCAGGTGCAACATAAGGGATAGGTTACTCGAAAAATAATACATACTACTACATAGTTTATCTCCAAGATTTCAAGGTAAACTCACAAAAAAATGTCCTATCGACCTACTTATAGCAATCTTAAAATGGTTTTATGACTTGGATTACCATCCGCGTTAACAATCTAATATTTTATCGAAAGAACATTGTTTATCCGTTTATTTACATCAAATAACGACAGAAACTAGCGGTTTGTCTTAATCCCCTGTAAATTATCTGTATTATATACAGGGGACTTATAATTTGACGTATTCCTTCCAGAACGTGATAGTATGACCCATTTGCAAAAAATAAACACCCCATAAAGCCTAGGCGAAAATTAATGGGATTCGAAAAATCCCAATGTTTGAAAACTTCACCGATTTTTTTTTTTTTTAAACGTTGCCCTACTCTACGATTTTCTCCTGTATTGTGGGTGCGTTTACAAACATTTAAAATCACATACACATATAGCCAGACCCGGAACAAGTACTTGTAGGTCATACAAATATTTGTTCCGTGCGGGAATCGAACCCGCGACACGCAGCGCAGCAGTCAATGGGTTTAACCCCTGCGCCAAACGCCAAATGGTGGCAATTGGTATCTAAATATCAGTTTTCTCTAAACTCTCAAATTAAAGGACCTTCATTGTTATTCTGTTGGGTACTCAATACCTTAACAAACGTTAGGATGTATCCGAATGTCCTAAAGTTTTTTTTTGTATTTCAATGGATCTAAAACATCCAACAGTTAAAAATTAAATTAAGAAGTTTATAAACGATTTTTCAAAAATCATCTACAAACGTTAACTTTGACACCAGCTATCTCATTACTATGTGTTTTTTTTGTTGTAAATAACATCTTGCAGTTCAACCCATGAGGTTGTCGTCTGTTTAACCGGACTTGACAAAATCAAAAAAAATCAAAATCAAAATATTTTATTTCACATAAGCCTGCATGGGCACTTATGAAACGTCAGAAGCTAGGTGCACGGTTCCAATTTGTCGTTTCCTATGGAGAAGAGCCGGCAAGAAACTCCACGGTTACTCTTTTAAAAATAATTGGCTTTTACAATGTTTTCAAATTACAGTGATAATAGGTATGGGAGGACAGTGCAGGCCAGTCAATAAGTACCAGGTACTTAGAGGAATGAAAATACAGAATAGAAAAACGTCTACAAATCTAGTCTCTAAGGCCTACAACGTTCTCTCATTCGCAATATGTAAAAGAATCTACCTATATAAAATGAATCAATTTTTACTATGGCATTAGGCGTACAGATTATCTTCATTCAATCAGCTGAGGTACAAAAGTAAAAAAATGTTGAGAGATGCGATGAAACAGTCGATAAATCTGGCGAAGGTCGAATGTGCAAATTATTGAAATATTAAAAAATTGGGCCATAAAAACAATTGAAATAATTAACTGCGGAGTAATTGCATAACACACTAACACGCGTAACACGCTCTAATTTTAACAGTTCAACAACATTAATTACGTTATTTACGTTGCTCGGCAGAAAAATATTCCGAGCTTATGAAGCAAGGGATTAGCTGTTTTAACTCCCATGCATTAGAGCGAACCTTTTGCCAAAGGTCAAAGATCCAGTATAAGTTACTACCAACTTTACCCATGAACATCCCCGAGGGCCAATCTTACTCACGCAATTGTGTAGGAATGCCCGATAAGATAATTGACACCGTAACTGTAGATTTTGGTAGTTTTAGGAATCTCCTAATTGAAAGGCATCGTTATGAACACGTTGCGTTTACCTAGGACCAAATTGTCCAGTTAGGTAGGTCCAACTTTCAGAAAGAGGCCAATCGTCGAATCCGACTCGGCTGAGCAGCGTTCGGGAGGCTACGCAATATCTTCTCGTCCCAAATACCGCAGTGTCTCAAGACGAAAGTCTTTACCAGTGCGTGTTGCCAGGGATGAACTATGGCACTCAGACGTGATCGCTTACAATGGGCCTTATCAGAAGGCTAAAAGTCACACAAAGGGCAATGGAGAGGGCTATGCTTGGAGTTTTCCTACGCGATTGAATTAGGAATGAAGAGATCCGCAGGAGAACAAAGGCAACCGACATAGCCCGAAGAATTGCCAAACATAAGTATCGATGGGCAGGGCACATTTCTCGCAGAACAGACGGCCGATGGGGCCGAAAGGTTCTGGAGTGGCAACCGCATACCGGAAGACGTAAAGTTGGAAGGCCTCAAGGTGAACCGATCACCTTGTGAAAGCTACAGGAATCCGCTGGATGCGAGAAGCACATAACCGGTCGAAGTGGCGGAGCTTGGGGGAGGCCTATGTCCAGCAGTGGACGTCTTTCGGCTGATATGATGTTATGAATATCTGATTGCGCGCCACTAACACTCTATTGGAAAAGTTTTCGACATTTCTGATGACCACTAACATGTCATTATGAATTTTGGAGATATCGAACTTTTAGCTCAATGGTAATGGCATTGACAAGGAATGGTTGTCATAATGACGAATCATTGACACTAGCAGATTTGGCCTCCTGGTCACTGCACCGTTTACAGTTGTTCACAAAATCTTCTCTTTTTTCCAGATTCTTCAGCATTCGCAACCGTCGTATACGCGCAGGCACAGACAGACGCGGTTCTGGTGGTGTCGTCCACACCCTCAGCCGAGCCGTGAACCACCCATCCTATGGTCGCACCGGTATGGACGGAGACATCAGCGTGGTCCAGCTGGACACACCCCTGGTGTACAGTGCGCAAATCCAACCAATTTCAATTCCGCCTCAAGGTTTCGAGTTGCCATCTGGTCTACCTGTTGTTCATTCTGGATGGGGCACTACTTCTGTAAGTAATAGTTTTAAAAACCCTGGACTTATTCCACTACTACCCATTCAAGGCCGAAACCAGGCAGGATACAGTGCTCACATATTTCTCCGATTATATTTAGTAAGTATAAGTACCATATAATAGCGGCAAGCCTTTTGCCATCAACCGACCGGGCACAAACCCGGTCTCTGGGCTGCTACTGGAGAAATTCCAGATAACAATACCCAATAACACTTGGCCAACCTGGGAATATTATCCAGGACCTCCTCCTCCTCAGCAGCACTTGCGACCACTAGGCCAACGCGGCAGTCTACACAATTTGGCGATTACTTCATAATGCAATGTCTAAAATGTAGCACAATTTTTTGGGAAACAGCAAGTGAGGGTTAATTAAGTGGTCTATGCTAGGGATGCCCGATTTTTTGCTTTGAATAGATCTTCTGGATCGTAATGGGTCGTAACCTCGTGAATCTCTGATCGTGATCGTGATCGTCCTCGTGATCTTAAGCGTATTGTATTGATAAACAACATATTAACACGGTATCACCTACCTTCTTCATATTTCATACAATACCGCTTTTGAAACAGTCGAAACTAATCTCATTCAATTTTTATGTAGGTAATCTTAATTTGTTGTAGTTCGTATGGCCAGTACGTTTCTGTTGACGTTTAGGTTTTAGATGATACGATTTTTTCATACGATCTAAAGCGCATACAATTCGATCTGGGCGAAGATCGCATCCTGTCCTGACGCTTCATAAAAACCATGTAGGTTTCTGTGAAATAAAATATTTTGATTTGATCAGTCAATAAGTCATCTCAATTAAATAGTTACCTATAAATGAAGTGTCAGAGAATATAAGTTACAAGCTAGCTAGTATCATTGAGAATATGCATCCCATTAAAATATTTATTTTATCGTGCATGTAAAATCTCACCATCATATCTTTTCTGCCAACAGTCTGGAGGCCTTTCTTCTGCTATTCTCCGTGACGTGACGATTTTCACCATCGACCGTGACCTCTGCACCGCTCGCTACGCCAGCCTGACCATTCCTCAAAGAGTCACAGAGAACATGATCTGCGCTGGTATCCTGGATGTAGGAGGCAAGGACGCCTGCCAGGGAGACTCTGGTGGTCCCCTGTACTTTGGCAACATCCTTGTTGGAGTAGTCTCCTGGGGCCGCGGCTGTGCTGACCCCGTCTACCCTGGAGTGAGCGCTGCTGTCTCTTCCTACACTGACTGGATCGTGGCTACTGCTGTCTGAATATGATTGTGTGTTTTGTCGTTATTTATTTTGAAAATTGTTATTACAAGTGTTAATTATTTTTTGTGTTTTTATTTACGAAGATTATACAGGGTAAAATTTTAACCAGTGCGCAAACTGTAACCATGAATTCAGCATATCATTCTAGACGTAGAAAGCGTCTCGTAGAAGCTTCTACCGTAGAAATTTTCCGTCAGTTATATAAAAAAAAACAGCTGTTTCATTGAAAAGTGCAATACCTACGCAGTTAAAATGTATGGAACCACAGATTTTTGTTTTTAAACCGACTGTATATTTCTACGCTAGGGGGTCTAGAATCATACGCTGAATTAATGGTTACAATTTGCGCACTGGTTAAGATTTTATCCTGCATGCACATGTTATTCCTACGAATGTGGTCAAAGCGTGTTAAATAGTTTAGAGCACCATTTATGTTTCCTTATGACAGCAAACTGCAAATATCTATGCATCTGCCAAGCATGTCTATAATGGCAATTCTATAATCGTGTTACTTTATATACTTTTTGATATTTCCCGAAATCGACGCGGGTAAGACCGTGGGCACAGCTAGTATTTTAATAAATATTAGTTCTTTTGTCTCTGCATCACCAAAAGGTTGACTGGTAGAAAATGCCTCTAGAATTAAGTACGCCAGTTCTGTGTGCTTGAAGTTTTTAATAATTAATAGGCTTGTGTTTAAACGCCTACCAGAAAAGTACCTAATTTCATGCCATAAAGATTTATAAACGCCTTTAAAGTTAATTCCAGGCCAAATATTTTATATTATCACTAACTATATGTTACCAATATTTTATTTCACGACCTTCAATTTCGTCAGTTTTATTGAGGCAAAAAGCTAACGGTCGATCGTACAATGTTTTTGAATTTCAAATATAATATCGCTTATCTCAAACACATGTTTATTGTTTATTGTTTTATGCTTGCTTCAAGCATGCAGCTTGCAAGCAAGCATGCAACGTGCAAACAAGCATGCAGCGTGCAAACAAGCATGCAACATGCACGCAGGCATGCAACATGCAACAAGCATTGTTTCTGTCACGGCTTCGGCGCTGCGGGGTTTGGGCGGCCCCACGCGAGCTTATCGTCGCAGATGGTTTTATCGCTCACCACCTGCTCCTCAGCTCGCGGGCCGCCCCACCCCTCCGCGCCTACGCGGGCTTAAATTACACTCTAGGGGTAGGGCAGACAAGACTGCCTGAAGTCAGTTTTGCAGCGATTGGTTTCTCACAAAATTTTAGAGCACAACATATTGATTCAGGTTAGATAATTTGATTACACTAAAGCTATTTAGAACTGTCATTTTGGGTATTAATGTTATTATTTCAGGGAAACAAGATTTCGTGAGCATTTATCCATTTTGTTAGGCAAAACAAAAAGAATATAAATACAACACGTACAATTATTCTGATGAGTGTTTAATTATTTTGGAATTTAATACGTTGTTCTTTAGGCACCTCGGGATAGAGTGGGTTTATTTTATTTGCAGTTAACATATTTTACTTGGTACTTAGTCTTAGGATCTAAAAATTATTTTGGTGAGCATTTAAATTGTACCCTAATTAATATATGATATTCTCCAATACCTATTAATAGTCGAGCTCGTTATACAAGTAGTTCTCTGTACCGAGCCGAGTTTAAAAATGACGATGGTTCAATGGAGAGCTGATAGTTTTGAGTTTAATCTTTCAAAGGGAAAATGTTGGAACGGGAATGAATAGGCATGAAAATGGATTTCAAATCTGTGTATCATCCCTTAAACACGCCACCAAAATTACAATATTTGTATTACATACCCCGTATCCCTTTTCCCTTTAATAAATATTAATCAAATTACTAAGATTGCCACATAAACAGACTAATCAATGCATTCGTTTGTTATTGGAAGACAGGAGAAAAATTTGTTTGAAAAAAAAGTAGATATTATTCTGATATAAAAATCAAAATATTTTATTGCACTTAAACCTACATGGGTACTTATGAAACGTCAGAAGCAGGTGCACGCTTCCAATTGGTCGTTTCTTATGGAGAAGAGCCGGCACGAGCCGGTAAAAATAATAGGTTTTTACAATGTTTTCAAATTCTGTGTTACTTAAATAAACCAAATGATATGAATTTGCACTACAACCACTAATAAAGAGTTGAATTTAAAATTGTAGGTATTTAATGTCAAATAATGAGGAGATTATTTCAAAGAAATATGAAAGAAAATAAAGAAATAACATCGTAATTAAGGAGCAGTTAATATACATTTACATAGTTATGTTGTTAATGAGGTACCAGGAAAGCCACATACGTGCAGAAGGAATTATTACCGAACATATTATAATAATGTTTTTTGATAAGGACACGTTTGCTGTGGGTTTTGAATTTTCCAACACTAAGTTCTGTAACCGACTTTGGCAACTTATTATAAATGAAGATAATATTTATAAGAAATGACTTGCTAGTTCAAGTTAATCTAAAAAGTTTACTAGCCCAAACTGCCCCTCTGTTCGGCAAAACTTTCTCACAGGGATATTTGCGGTTGTGGTCTAATATTTTATGAAGCGGTCGAGTTCGCACGCAACCCTTCTAATTATAAAATTACGAAATCAATAACATGTTTTGAGCCAACCCCTTTTAACTTAAAACATATTCTACTAAAAAAGTCAAGAAATAAATCCTGTAGGAAGTATATTTTAAATGTGAAATACAGTACCTCGTAATACAAAAAACAATACAAAAAAGACTTGAATCTAGACTTAAATTCCAGGTAACTCTCCCAGGCACACGATCAATAGTTCCCGCCTATCCCGGCCCAAACTACGCATGCGCGGCCGCCATTTTACCTCCCTTAAACAAGTCGGAAAATCGGGATAGATTGCAACAGTCAAAACAAAACATAGAGTCAGTGCGTGCAAATATCTTACAAAATGGTGAAAGGTAACTCAGACAGGGATCCTGAAGGTAAGAAATTAACTTTATTACGATTAAAACTGTAGATTTATTTGTATATGTGTAGAAATTCGGATATTTGTGTGTTTTTTTGGGCGAAAAGAGTCAACTTCGTATGAAAGAAGGTGATTCTATTAAACTAGACCCTTATTATAATAAAAAAGCTTGTTGTATTTGTGTCGTTTTATAGTCTTAATGAAGCTTAAGAGATTTATCAGTCAACCTAAGTGTTAAAACGTCTTAATGTTGATATCTTAAGGGTTGTTAACCTGTAGCTTGTGGATAGAAGTGGATGAAGTTGGTCCAACGTGGGCCAATGTGTACATGTGCCCTTGGCCCTTGGGCCCTTCAGTGAATTAGCTTAGATTTTACGTTCAATCTTTTGTTTATGTATTTTCTTTGTTCTTCATGTTTTATATGACGAGAAAATGAGGAGGCAGCTTCATTGATATTCACTGATTCTTTGTTTGACGCAAAATTAGTAAACTAAATTAATTTTGGAGCTCATTAGTTAGATTAAAGGTTTTTTATTTGGTTTTCAATTCTTAGTTACTTTTTTGATTAAAAAAGTAACTTATTATTAATAAAACGTTAATCGTTTTTGCTAAGTTTCTTAGGTCAGTTGCCTTATTGCCTTCTGTGTGTATGAACACCTGATAAACATTCAGATTGTTTGCAATTGTCTTTATTTTGCTCAAATATCTCCATAGGTAGGTAGGCACTATTATCCCACGGCACTTATTATGTGAAATTTTGTGCAGATGTTTGATGTTTGTTACTCAATCACGCAAAAACGGCTGAACGGATTTGGAAGAAATTTGGCACACAGATAGATTATAACCTAGTTTAACCCATATAATACTTTTTATCCCGGTATTATGTTCCCGTGGTATAATTTCCGATATTCATGCGGGCGAAGCCGCGGGCGGAAGCTGGTTTTTTTTATAATTAAACATTGTCATATTATTAAGTTACACATAAACATAACATCACGCCTTGTTTCCCTGAAGGGGTGAGCAGAGTTGTACCTATAGTACATCCGAATTACCTCGTTGGTCTAGTGGTTGCATGCACTACTGCTGAGCATCAGGTCATGGGTTCGATTCCCAGGTCGGGCAAAGTGTTATTGAGGTTTTCCATCTGGAATTTGTCAGTAGCACATTGTAGGCTTGGTTTGTGCCCGGTTGATGGCAATAGGCTCGCCCCCTATTACATGGGACTCAAACATAACTGGCAAAATGTAGGTGTACTTATAAGTACACATCAAGCTATACATTTCCAGTTTACGCTGATCTCGCACTGTTCAGAAATCCCATACAATGCGAGATCAGCTTATACTGGAAATGTATACCCGTGTGTACCTACACCTCTGCTCGACCCTAATAATAATTTCTCCAATAAAATATCTAATTTCGATATACAAGGCCGATTGAGCTAAAGAAAATCAATTTTATTTCAAGGCAATAAGACTGAATTTTAAATGCAATGCAATCAAAGTAACGCTAGGGTCAACACGTTTTTTACACGCTTTATATTAGCTTCACTTGTATGTTTGTTTGTTGGTTTGTTTGTTTGTATGTTTGTATGTAACCGACTCCTTTTTTTTTTTTTTTTTGAGGGTGGGAAATCATCAAATAACTTCTCCCGCTCTGGGAGGAGCAGGAGGGCGTGTCAGACTTTTACTGACTAAAACCCACCCGTGTTCCCTCAGCTGCCTGTGTGCCAGGGGCAACGGTATCTCTTTCGAACAACCCGCACCCCTGGCAGGCATCGGCCCTTGCGGACCCCACCAGTCCGGCGCACCAGGACACATGGCACGCCGTGACCACCCCAGGAACCAAGTAGCACAAGAGCCCCAGACTACGCTGGCACCCCTGGCACCCTTGGTCCCCCTGCGATGGGTCAGCGCAGTGGCCCCGCCGCCTACCACTTCTCGGCCGCAGGGGATAGGGAGAGCGGCCAACGCTATACCGACACTCCTCTTCCCCTGCGGCCCCACCGCGTCCGCCATCAAACGGTGGCGGCCCCGTCCAGGCCACGGAAGGGAAGAGCGCTACTCACAAGTACCGGCACTCCTCCTCCGCCGCAGCCTGTAACCGTCAGCCGCGATGCCTCCCATTCGACATCGCGGCCCGCCTCAGTTGCGGTGCACCTCACCGCAACCTACTGTTTGGCCGCTACGTCGTCGGCTTGGAGACCAAAGCCCTGACGAGCGGCCCCACCTTGGGGTTCCTCTTCGCTTCACCGTGGGAGTAGACCACGGCTACTGAGCCCCCCCGCAACGACAATGCGGGAACCCACTGGGGGGGAACCGACTCCTTTGAGCGCGATTTTGACCCACTTTAAACGGTCAGATTTCATTGAAACTTTATAAACTTGTCGAGGACCGATGACAATTCAATCAATAAAAAAAAAAATTAGAAAAAAAAAACACGTTTTTGTAGTTAGCAGAACTAAAAAATAGAGAATAAATAATAGTTTAAAAAACTAAAAAACACGCTTTAAAAACCAAACTAAAAAAGGAGAAAATAATTTAATTCAATTAAAAAGCGTGGGGTGCTTGACATTAATTGATTATAAAAATACCTAAAAAAGCACCCCACGCTTTTTAATTGATAGCTTAATTTCTGAGGAAGTTTATAGGCTGTACGACATCACGCTGCGACCCTGAGGAGCCTAGAAAAATTAAATAACTAATCGAGAATGAGTATAGTGTCACCAGGGGATGCGATGTGACTGGTTGGGTCGGAGGAACAATAAATTTCACGCGGTAGAAACTAGTAGCATAATATGATTAGAAGACGATCCGAGTTAATATAATTAATAATTATGTATATCATAAATAGTTGGGCAATAAGCTCGTCCCCTATTACAAGGCACTTAAACATAACTCTGGCGAAATGTGGGTGTACCTACTATTAGTAGCTACACCTGTGCCTTCCCCATCGGTGATTATAGGTGTGATGGTATGTTATGTGCATAGTACAATACTAAGTCGCTTTTCGTGTCCATCGGTGTAATCGCTAGATTTTAACTTAGATACTAGATTATTTTCATCAATTAAAAGTAATATTAATAGTATGTACAGTCAGTGTCTTAAACATCGGGACGAACAGACTGTTCAAAATGATCTAAACAACTATGAAAATTAAACATTAAGTCAATGACACAAGGAAATTTTCAGAATGAAGACCCTACACAACACCTGTCATTCTGACAAGAACTTTATCGAATTGAGATATAGTTTAATTTTCATAGTTGTTTATATCATTTTGAACAGTCTGTTTGTCCCGATATTATTGACGCTGACTGTACATGTATATAACAAAAAACAGAGAAAAGAATCACAGGGCATCAAAAAATTCGTCCGCATCGCTGTCAATGGGAAAGGTGCCCAAAAGGCTGGCGGCATTACCACGTTGTATGGCGATTCTGATTCTTTGGCCAAAGAATAGGCCAGCCCTTTGGTCACGTGAAGTTTCCACCCCAAACGGCTCGAATATATAACTCCCAATAAGATTGGAATATTTTTGCCGTTTGAGGTTTTCCGCACCTGCAGCAGCCGCCTCGGCAAACCCCCTCGTACTAGGAAGATGAGACGGCGCAAGGGTGTCGACACATGTTGCGTCTCTCACCAGAGGCCTGCCCAACTTCCAGGGCACTATGGTCATTAGATACTGGATCATTGTGAGGGCTTTGGCTAATCCATTGCATCATTTATGTTCGAAAATTTGGTCTGTTCAACTAAGTACCTAAACGACGCAATAAATGTTTTTCAACTCTCAAAATGAAAGCCATTCCCACTGTCAGTGTGTACCGGTTCACAATTACCGGTAGCTTATGTCAATCCCATATATTTTTGACTTTTCCATCATCGTTATCTTTAATAGAATGTCACTTTGTCGAGGATCTGATTGATAATGATGGCGATTCGTAATCAGCCTATAATGTTCCCAATGCTGGGATACAGGCCTCCTCTCTGTGAGAGGCAGTGTGCCATAATCCACCACGCGAGCCCAGTGCGGGCTCGTAGATTTCTTCGAATTTTTGGTTCCAGGACGTGCCGGTTTCCTCACGATGTTTTTCTTCACCGTTTTGAGAGCAATGGTGATGAAATAATTTACATAAAGTAAAGCGCCTGTCTGGATTTGAACTCACAACCTACAGCTCGCAAGTCGCGGCCGTTACCACTGAGCCACCACTGCTCTCTGATAGCGATTAGTAAAACGAAAACAGACGATTCTATAATTCTAATTCTCCAGTTTCAGAAGACATGGTGGAATCGATAGACGAGCTGAAAGAAAGGCTGTCAGTCATGAAGAAAATGATGGAGGACCGGAAGGCTCAACTTACTAACCCCAAAGAGCTGTTCCAAGGCCAGGCTTCCAGTCTCCAGGGCACAACTATGATTGACGGGAACTTCCTTAGTTTCGTTTTCGGAGGATCACTGTTCGTGATCATCAGTGTATCAGTATACGCCTTCTACAACCTATATCATGCAGTCCTCAAGAAATTCCCCTCGACCCACACGGAGTTGTAAATTGAACTGTATTGAAACGCTACAAGGTTTATTTGTGATTGGTATTTATGTGTGAAAAAGGACAATATTGTTTTCTTAATTCGGAATGATTAAAGTATGATGTAACTTTTTGGGTTGTGTTTTATTAGACTGTTTAATTCTGTGTAACATAACGCCCTATAAACACATACATTTTTCTTGCTGTGAAAAACTATGTTTTATTCAACATGTGTAGTCGTCAGTGTTGTATCTATTCCTTCTGCGAAGCAGTAATGCTCGCGAAGAGGGCGGCGGCGCGGAGGCATGATTTTGCACCCTCACGGCCCTAGTCGCCGCAGAAGACGCCCTGGGCGTCGGGAATCCCAGGCTGATTCCCAACCACCGTAGGCGCGGGCTTGCGGACGGCGAGTAATAGGTAGCTCGCTGTCCAGTAAGTACCAAGCCAGGGTCGACGGCGCGTTGTGTTCCACGCGCGCCTCAAAGAGATGTCTGCACCAACTGCTGGGGTCCGCAAGGGCTGATGCCTGCCAGGGGTGCGGCTTGTTCGAAAGAGATACCATGGCCCTTGGCACACAGGCAACTGAAGGAACACGGGTGGGTTTTAGTCAGTAAAAGTCTGACACGCCCTCCTGCTCCACCCAGAGCGGAAGAAGTTATTAGATGATGTCCCAACCTCAAAAAAAAATGGAAGCTTGTAGACAGACACGTTTTTCTATGGCGCAGTTAACACGCCGTACCGTACAGAAACCGTGACGTGTACAAAGGGCCTTATGTTGAGTGTGACACCTGCTTAAGAAGTCACTTCTGATAATAAATATTCACTCACTCAAACTCACTCATTCTTCCCATGGGGGTAGGCAGAAACTACAGAACACCACCTGGTACGATGCTTACATACTCCATTGGCATCGTTTACATTCATACATCTGGGGGCCTACTACGTACGCACGAAGCCCATGGTTACGAGCGTTTCCAACTGCGTATCACTTACAGGCATAAGATTGGTTTGGAGCCCGAAGAAGAATGAATGACATCACGATTTCACAGGTGTCCCTACTCCCGAAGTGTTTAACTATATCTGTCTTCCACAACCCAGTTAATCAAGTAATACGATACCCCTTGATAAGACTGGTCGTCAGACTTTCGGACTTGTACGCCGGGACCAACGGCTTAACGTGCTTATCGAGGGACGGACGGGTCTTGGCATGTTAAGATGGTCACCCATCCACGGACCAACTGATCTGATCGAGCTACTCATGCGGCTGTTATTACTTAGCCACAACAAGTAAGTGTTAGTGGCGGTATGTAGTATTTCCCTTTTACCCTTTGATATATCCAACCTTGTTTGTGTTAGGCATGGTGGGATACAACAAGTTGGAAACGAGGAGGAATCTGGCTTTGGCGTCGTATATCCTTGGAGTATTACGGGGCAACATAAATAATCCTGGTGTGCTACAGTGGATAGGCTTGTGTGTGCCAAATGGGTTCATGCAGCGCTGACGACGGCCCAACTTGTTCGCGGTGCGACAACGACCCCTGACGCGAACAATGCGCACACAATTTGGTTGCTGACAGAATTGATCTTTTCTCATGTTCACTGAGCGAGTTCACAAGGGTAACGTTACACGTGTTATGTTTTTAATTTGTAAGTTGTATGCGACATGGTTATAAAAATTAATGGTGTAAATTATTGCATGAATTGTTAACTACACTATCGAATTGGGGACACTGTAATGGTAGCATAAGTACGTAAATAAAAAAATATATAGATAGGTACTAATTATTTTCTATCAAACAATGCACAGCATAAACTGCGGGCTCTAGAAGCATGAAATTTTGCACGTAAGTCAGCTCACACACGCTCAGACATGCTAAGAAGAAGAAGCTCTCATCATCTGCAAAGCCGTTCCCAACTATATTGGGGTCGGTTTCGAGTCTAACTGGATGTTTCTGAATACGAGTATTTTACATGGAGAGACTGTCGAAAATCAGCAATAAGTAAGGACATCCACCAGTCTCTCCCAGACTGCACCACAACACTCTGTCCTCTATATTTTTGTTCCTTCTTTCTTAAGGTCGTCTTTCCATCTAGGTGGGGGGTGACCCGCGTCTCCATACCAGGACTAGTCTGCTCCACTGGCCATTAGTCCATCGACAAACATGGTTAACCCACTGCCAATTCAATTCATCACCTAACGGGGTTGAAAGGAAACAAATGGATGGAGCATGAAAACTAGTAGGTATACATAGATGTTCGTCCTAAGTTAAACGGTAATGGTGATGACTCTGTTGCGCACCAACTAAACTTAATTTAGGCTATTGCTATCTTTTTCTGTCTAATGAAAGAGACGGAAATAAATAAGACCTATCAAATTTAGTTGAACTAAGATTTAAGATTAATACTCTCATTTTCCCATCTCTTCCCGTGGGTGTCGTAGAAGACGACTAAGGGACTTACTAGAGAATGGACAGCAGCGTTCTCTATGCATTTTACAACCATACTGCGATCGCCAACCCGCCTGCCAAGCGTGGCGATTATGGCAAGGTCCCCCAAATTGGGGGAGGCCTATGTCCAGCAGTGTACTTTTTCCGGCTGAAATGATGACTCTCATTTTAATTTCGGTGATCAACAAAACAATCGGCACCTACGCTCTTTTTTTTAAATCCAAACATAATATTATTAGGATCTTATATTATTCTAACAATGCAGGGCCATATCTAGAAGGGCCTTTTTAAGATAGAGGCATTGCAGCTTTGAGCTGGCCTGTCTCAATAGACGGCATGCATGCATCAGTCATCGTATCATCCTATCATGTCATCATGTCAACCCTATTTTAGGGAGCACAGCGACCCTAAAAATAAATAAATATTAATACTAAACATGAATAAATCACTACAGCCACTTTTGAACACGCTCTAATTGCTACGAATATGAATTAGGGGCGTATGCCCCTAAGAACCAACTTAGTTTCCATATTCATCTATAAATGAGTTTGTAATAACAAAACGGCGAATAGTAACCTCATTCAGATTCTGATGTAAAACACATTTTCAACCCCTTAAAACATCATCTAAAATTCAACTCTAATAGAAAGTGATAAGGTTGAAAATTGCATACAAAATTTCGCATTGGGGGTGAAATAGGGTGGTCAAATAAATGCATTATGCATTTTGAAAATTCGTCTAATTTTCAGAGTGATGTTAGCGGTGTTGGTGTTTTGTTTGATTTTGAATTCGCTTTTAATTTTAGTATTTGGGGGGTGCAACTTCTAAAAGCTTTATTTGAAAGGGCTGAATTGTAATTTAAGTAGTTTTGGTAATCAAAGAACCTTGATTTTAATATGTACATAGAATTGAGTAGAAAGTAATAGAACTATTTAGACTGAATTGTGTACGATAACTATAGCATAGAACCTTCATCATCATCATTTCATCCAACAGATGTCCACTGCTTGGTAGCGGCCTCCCCAACCTCCGCTACTTCGACTTTTTCTGTGCTTCCCGCATCCACCGGATTCCTGCGGCTGTCACAAGGTCATCCGTCCATCTTGTGGGAGGCCTTCCAACTCTACGTCTTCCAATGCGCGGTCGCCACTGTTGAAGCTTTATTTCGGCCTCATCAGCCATATGTTTTGAAAGCCCACTGCCTCTAAATTCTGGCAATTCTTCGGGTTTTGCCGACTAATTTTCCATATTTGATCACGTAGGGTAACTCCGAGCATAGCCCTCTCCATTGCCCTTTGGGTGATTTTAAACCGTCTAATAAGGCTCGTTGCCACAGGGCAACACATAGCACATCACCTGAAAATATTTGACGAAGGTCCTTGTGTATGGTAGATGGATCGAAGAAGCCGTCAAGCCTTTTCTGAATATTCACAGTTACTTTTAAATGTTATACATGTTACCGGCCAAACCCATTTCCAGGCCAAACTAGTTTGTCCTAGGCCAAACAGACTTATCCTACGCGTGATATGTCGCAGCCAAGTAGCTTAATTAGCCACTTTGTTAACAACCTTTGAAAGTAACGCTCGCCGGCCGCTACCGCGGCGCCGCTCGCTTCGCTCGCTCGGCTCGCGCGCTTTTGGTCACAGTTCTAACCTAACCTAACCTAACCTAACCCATTTAATCGGCGTGCCCCGGCTTAATAAACCAGTTTGGCCTAGGACAAACTAGTTTGGCCTGAAATCGGGTTTGGCCGGTAACATATATATATTCTTAAATCTATCTATATCCATATTAAGTCTTATAGTATAGACTGTAAACTTGTAGACCATTTGCTATTATGATAAATAAAATAAAATTTAAAAAGAAATTTTTGCAAGAATTGTAGTAGGAGTGCAGTGGTCGGGAATGTGGTCGGGTTTTCTAACACTTTCTAAAACAATTCGCTAAAACTAGCTATTGTTATATTAAATAAATAAACCACCACAACACCCACCCACCCACTCAATCTCACCGAGAGGACGCCTGTTTATGTATGTATGTATGTAATTAAATAAATAAAGCTAATAAATTGGTTCATAAATCTTTGTTATTAAATTAGGAATGACAAGTATTTGTCATATTATAATAGCACTAGCTTTTGCCAGTGAGGTCGGTGTATTATACTTACATATAAACCTTACTCTTGAATCACTCTGTCTATTGATGAAAACCGCATTAAAATACGTTGAGTAGTTTTTAAGCTCTAAGCGTACAGACACGAGAAACGACTTTGTGCTATACTATGTAAAGATAAAGAAGATGTCAGTGTGAATCTTTGAAGTTTAAATACTCGTTCACAGAAAAGATAAGTACCTGGTACTTGTTGACAGGCTTACTATTCATCCATGCCTTAAAATAGTTGGCTTATTACGCTGTAATTTGAAAACATTGTGAAAGCCAACTATTTTTAAAGAATAATCGTGGATTTTTTTGCCGGCTCCACAGGAAATGAGTAATTGGATCCGTGCACCTAGGTTATCACGTATTCATAAGTACCCATGTAGGTTTAAGTTTATTTTATACATATTATAAAGTAAACCCACTTTTCATGACCGGTCTGTGTGACCCCGTTGTTCTTCTAAACTGCACAACGAATTTTGATGAAATGACTACCATTTAGAGAATATTATATCCTCGAATGTTTAAGTATGTGTACCTATATTAAGCTTGGACATATTAAAGAAATCTCGATGTTTTATAGTTGTAAAAACTGTGCCTTGTAGGGCTTGTAAGTCCTTTATAATTTTAGACAACACATCCCTCGCGAACGCTTTGTGGTAACATCACATTACATGAGTAAACATTGCTTTAAACAGTTCAGAAACCTTACAAGTTACTTTTAGTAAGTTCCAGAGTTTAGTCTTGTGCTTTCTAAGATATAATTAACTCGCTTTATGTTAACTTAACAAGTTATCCCAAGGTTTGATCCCTTACTAGTAAGTTGGCAGTGCTTGAAGGATAACTAATGTAACTGTATGGTAAGTATACCTATAGTCTGTTTCAAAAGTATCTAACGGAAATGTAAACAAATGGATCAGAAAACTTCAGAACAGAAAATAAAAATTAGTTACAAACTTTACGTTTAATGCAGGCAAAGTTGTTGGAAAAACTAAAAGGTTAGTGTCAGGCTGATATTGATAGAAACAAGTGGCGGAGAGAAGGGAGACTTTTACCTTGCAGTAGAACACTAAGAGCTGATTTTAAGTCAGATATCTCTTACTCATCATCATCTGCCTAGCCTTTTCCCAACTATGTTGTAGTTGGTTTCTAGTCTAACCAGATGCAGCAAAAAAAATCAAAATCAAAAGTCATTTATTCAAACTAGGCTGAGAGTCAGCTCTTTTTGAACGTCAAAATAAAATTACATAAGACAGTCCCCCCAAAAACGCCCGCCCTTCACCACTTCCTAGTGCTTTAGCTGGGAAGAAGAAGTAGCGGAACAAACTCCCCAGCAGCACAGCTGTCTGTTAAGTTAGAAGAACTTGATTCTATACAATAATAGGTAATAAAAATTACGAAACAAAAAAAAAACATAAAATTTGCCATATGTCAGCTAGCACACGCCAATATACCATCAAAAATTGAAAACTAAAAATAATAGAAAATTAAAAGAAAACGTAAACAGAACTTCCAATCTAAATAAAAGCCTCTAGGCATAAAGGGCATGCCCGCTTACATATGCAATTCTGCATTATGCAAATATAGCTATAAGTAACTTAAAGTAACAAAAGTTAAACTAGGACCTCTGGACTAAAATTAATAAAAACTTAATACAATTAACAATAACAAAACCATGGTCAGCAAGACGACCAGTCACCACGAGCAGAGGAGCGACTGCCACAACCGTTACTGGGTAATACGATACCTCTTGGTTCTTACCTGGTTGATAGACTTTCAAGCTTCAGTCGACCCGTAGCGACTGTCAAAGATCCAAGAATGAAAAATGGGACCAAGGGATTAACGTGTATTCCGAGGCACGGATGTGGTATGTGAATACTGTCACACATCCACGAATCAACCGCGGCAAGCGTAGCTTAACCTGATCGATCGACCCGTGCAGCTGTTATTTCTGAGCCACAAGCGCCCCAGATCATCAGGAAATATCTCTTAGCTGTTAATAATATATTCTCAGGAAAAGACATAATAATAATAGTTTGATATTACGGCATAATCATATACTAGTAAAGTAGGTAAATATGAAATATCTTGAAAACCAATACTATTTATTTTACTATTTATTTCTCTCAAAAACGAACATGTTTGGTACATGGTATCTTCGGTTACACGCAGATTCAAACCTTTGTGAGAGCTGGAGTCTATACTGAGTTTGGGACCTGTATTACAGATCTCTAGGCTCACACCCTTAAAATTACAATAGCCGTATAATAGCAATGTAATAGTAAATGTGAAAGCTTGTTTAGATATTTGGATATTTAGATGTTTGTTACACAATCATGCAAAAATGGCTGAACGGATTTGAATGAAATTTGGCCCACAGACAGATTATAATCTGGATTAACGCATAGGATACTTTTCAGATCGATAATACGTTCCTATGGGATAATTTTCCATCCGACGCGGGCGAAACCTCTGGCATAAGTGCCTCATTCTTGTTTCGAACAATACAAGTCTAAGTTTGAACACGAAGTTTAACGTTTAAGATACAGGCTGTTATGGTAATATGTTAATTTAGCTTTATGACTAAGTTATAACAGCCACACGGGTCAATCGATCAGGTTAAACTACGCTTGTCACGATTGGTCCGTGGATGCGTGATCATCTTTATTTACATTTTTAAATGACTAATGTGTCAATTGTTGTATGAGTTTAAATTTTTATTACGTGAAAATATTTCAAACACGTTTCACAAAAAGGTTTGACGTTTTCTAAAAATGAAATCTAGCTAGATCGATTTATCGCCCCCGAAACCCCTTGCATTCTAAATTTCTTGAAAATCGTTGGAGCCGTTTCCGAGATTCAGATTATATACATATAAACAAGAATTGCTCGTTTAAAGGTATTAGATGAATTGAATACAACTGTCAAAGTATGACAGTTATATACGGACAATTTGATTCGTATATGTAACAAACATTTGCCTTGACTTTACAAGCTTACAATATACCAAAAATAACTTAAGTATTTTGAGACACAGATATTCTAAAGGTGAACCTCGGAACTTTAAATTCAATGCTTAATTAGAACACCTAGTTAAAACAGAAAATTTTCAAAGTCTACACGAGCGGAACCAGCTGAAACAATTCAGCGCTCTGCTTATTATTGTAGAAGGGTAACAAAACTTGAAGTGTTAAGCGTAGGATACATTGTCAGTATTGTTTAAGGTGTCGGGAAACAAAAGGCATTGCCTCTCTAGGGTGACGTAACAGACGAGATTTTGATTCCTATCCCAATCTGATTTCCTAAATATATTAATGGATACTCTAATATTATAGTTGTTAGTGTGCCTCTGTTTTGTACCCACATAACTGCGAACAACCTGGATGTAGCGCTCGCCGGCTGCTGTTGTGGCTCCGCTCGCTTCGCTCGCTCGGCTCGCGCGTTTTACAGTTGTAACCTAACCTAACCCATTTGGTCGGGGTGCCCTAGCTATTGCGACTAACTTTGAAAGACAGTAAGTAAAAAAAAGACATTTATTGAATACATTATGAAACTAGTTGCATAAAAGCTTGTGCAACTAGTTTCATAAGTTTCATAATCAATGAGTAACTAAGCAATTATTCATTGATTATTAAATATCCAGTCTAACCTAAGTCATGAATTCAGATTCGCGTTTAGGTAAAATAAGCTTTGAAGAATAGAAAAAAATCATAAACCTGTTTAAAATCCATTAAAGCGCAAACTAATGGTATCTCTACACATTAGCAGTAAAGCTTTCGAAAATGGCTTTTCTTAGAATGGCGAAACTTTACAAAATATAGAATATATTGAATTAAAGTTCTCGAACAATTTAATTTCTCCTGTACATACGAACGTACTTTTGAAAATATATTTGTTATCTTTATTGCCAGTGAAATGTAGCATTTAGTTAGATCGCACCACAATGAAATAAAGTAGATACTATCATAATGTATTTAACGTTCATTGTATCGGTTGATTGGTGGCTTGATTAGGCAACTTGTGGCTAAGTAATAACAGCCGCATAGATGGATCGTTCAGGTTCAGCTACGCTTGCCGCGGTTGGTCCGTGGATGGGTGACCATCCTTACATACCAAGACCCCTCCATGCATCGGAAAGCACGTTTAACCGTTGGTCCCGGCCGTCTTTCTTGGATCTATGAAAGTCGTTACGGGTCGTCAGAAATAAGCCCGAAAGTCTGACAACCAGTCTTACCAAGGTAAAATTCTAGTATTCAGCTGCATTCGGTTAGACTGGAAGCCGACCCCAAAATAGTTGGGAAATACGCTGGGCAGATGATGTATCGTTTGATTAGAAGAGGCTATGTACTGTCATTAACTACCTGTGGGGTACACATGCTGTGGGGAAATATCACTGTAAAAAGGTTGTATTCAATTCTATTTTTCTTGGTGGCAATAGTTTCGATGTCGACAATTCTGCCAATATCAGAGGCGTAATTCTCGTAATTTTAAGAACGTTCACAGTCTGATCTCAGTCTCAATCTGTCAAAAATACCTCGAGTTTCCACACATTTTTGACATTTTATTGTCGCCGAGATGAGAGTGCAACTAGATTTTGAACGTATTTAATTACGAGAATTGGCCTTCTGGTGTAAATATGCTAAGGAGGTGTAGGTGACTCACATTATATTTACAATATGTACCTACTTAATATATGTGGGAATAAAAAGGGCTGAGGTAAGAAAACTAAAATAGATCTTTATTATTTAAATAAACTAAAAGAAATTTTTTATGAATATGTCTTTGAAACACACGTCTTCTCGTCTTATCGTCCTTCATCCAGCTCCCTTTCATTCTACCTTTTTAAATATCTTCCATGTCATCCCAAGCATAGACGTTCGGCGTACGTCATCTATCTCACTTACACCTTAGCATTCAGCTCTTTCACACAAGTCATGCATTCATCAACGTTCTATTCCTACATATATTTATACGTTCTACACTAACAAATACAAACACTTACGGTCTTATTCATAAAAAGTTATCGAACATCTAAACAGTTGCTAAAGTCTGGTTTCTCTTTGAAAACCAGACTGTAGCAACTGTTTAGATGTTCGACAACTTTTTATGAATAAGGCCGTTATTATACATTACATTAATTTATAAACACAGAACACTAAACAATAATTAGTAGCATTTATTATGAAGTATTTCCGTTTGAGTTTTTTTGTTTTGAGTGTACAAACTTAAGGATTTCCTTGAGTGATCTACTTAGGTTTGTCCTAATTAATAAATAACAAAACAGCTATAATAATAATAAGCTTTTAATGATATTTAGCCGCTCGGTCGTTAGAAAGTATGCTTTTTTTTTTTTGGGTGGGAAATCATCAAATAACTTCTCCCGCTCTGGGTGGAGCGGGAGGGCGTGTCAGACTTTTACTGAATAAAACCCACCCGTGTTCCCTCAGTTGCCTGTGTGCCAGGGGCCGCGGTATCTCTTTCGAACAACCCGCACCCCTGGCAGGCATCGGGCCCTTGAAGACCCCCCATTTGGTGCTGACATCTCTTGAGGCGCGCGTGGAACACAACGCGCTGTCGACCCGGGCTTGGTCCTTACCGGACAGCGAGCTACCCATTACTCGCCGTCCGCAAGCCCGCGCCTACGGTGGCCGGGAATCAGCCTGGGATTCCCGATGCCCAGGGCGTCTCCCGCGGCGACTACGGCCGTGAGGGCGCATATACTGCCTCTCCCTCACGTGCGCCGCCTCCCTCTTCGCGAGCATTACTGCTTCACAGAAGGAGGTGACGGCTAACCATTCACTCTCGCTCCGTACCATGGCCTGAACCAGGGCCGGACGCGAGAGATCGCCGCCGCCGATCGCCTCCACGAGGACACGGCGGTGCTCCGCCCAAGCCGGGCAGACCGCCACCGTATGCTCCACCGTGTCCTCCGGGCGATCTTCGCAATGGAAACACCCGGGCGTTTCCTCCCGCCTTATACGAAACAGGAACCTCCCGAAACAACCGTGTCCGGTGAGGACCTGCGTCAGGCGGAAGGTGAGGACGCCATGTCGCCTCTCAAGCCACTCCTCAAAGAGGGGACTTACCGCCGCTATCGTGGCGTGCCCATTAGAAAGTATGCTTAATTAGAACTTTGTTTATGGCTGAATATCATTGATAGATAAATTAAAAAGGACTGCCTCGTTGGTCTTGTGGTCACAATCACTACTGCTGAGCATGAGTCCTGGGTTCGATTCCCAGGTCGTGAAAAGTGTTATTGGGTTTTTCTATCTGGAATTTCTCAGTAGCAGCCCGGAGTCTAGATTTGCGCCCGGCTGATGGCAATAGCCCCCTTTATTTTATCACCACTGCTCTCTCAAAACGGTTAGCAAAAACATCGCGAGAAACCGGCATGTCATACAATCAAAAATTCGAAGATATGTGACATCTACCAACCCTCACAGGGCCCACTCCCTCTTGCTGAGAGGAGGACTATGTCCCAGCGGTGGGAACATTATAGTCTGGTTATGTCCTATAAATGAAAGGACCATGCTACCTTACATATTAAAAAATCCCTTAAGAGGGGACGGGGCCTGCGAGGAATTTGAAAAATAGGTATTTGAAGAAACTATTGCCGTCGTGCTGTCAGTAAGCCTGCCCCCGTAGTGTGTGATAGGGACAACTGCAGCTCAGACCGAAATTATCACAAAATATTTGACGAGATCGACGTTTCGCATTCTCCTGGAAAACTAAGCCGATTCAATTATTTTTTACATTAACATGTAAAGAAAGAGTATGTTTAGGTTCCTATCATTTTTTTTTATGTTAAACTCTTTTATAATTTATCTGGTAGTCCTCAAATCACGGCGATAAAAATAGGGCATTTTTTGGAATTTTTAGAGAGTCATATTTTCTTTACTAATTAGATGACAGGGACGTGTTTACAGCAGACCTTGATTTTAAGAAGAAGAAAAAAAGTACTCTAGAAGGCATTATTCAGGAAGAAAAAAGGGGAATACATTTGTATGGAGAATCGCACGTCCTGTTCCCTCGCTTTCACAACATTTTCCAGTGCATTAGAAGTTGATCTTTTTGTGAAGAACCACACGACAAATTGCTTTGGAAGTTTCAAACATTCCCACAAGATAGATTGATCTTGGAAGAATGAAAGAATAAACTTGCTACTGCAACTTGCACTTGCTATAGATTTATTAAGACGGAACGTTGCAGCCTGTCCTGTGGAATTCAAATTTAAACATATTAACCCTGTGGTCGTTGTAAAGACATTTAAGCAACTTAAGATCAAAATTACCGAAGATCTGTGGGGCATGTCTACTAAAGTATGTCAATCCATTATTGAGACAATTGCACCCTATTTGGCTTTAATATTTAATTTGTGTGTAGATCAAGGGGTGTTCCCGGATTTAATGAAGTATAGTAAAGTTATTCCACTCTTCAAATCTGGCGACAGTAAAGATACTAATAATTATAGACCCGTGTCGATTTTGCCAGTTTTCAGCAAGGTGTTTGAAAAAGTTATGTTAAATCAAATGCTCAATCATTTTAATCGTAATAACATCCTACACGATCAACAGTATGGTTTCACCAGAGGACGTTGCACAACCGACGCCGGTGTCACGTTATTAAAACACATCTTTACCGCATGGGAAGAGGCGCAAGATGCAATTGGTATCTTTTGCGACCTATCCAAGGCGTTTGATTGCGTCAATCACGAAACACTTCTCTTGAAACTTGGGCATTACGGACTGGGTGAACTTGCGCTTAGCTTGGTAAAATCGTACTTGAATGATAGACTGCAGCAAGTTCAAATAAACGGTGTGAATTCCTTGGGCTTAAAAGTCAAAATGGGTGTACCGCAGGGCTCAATATTGGGTCCGTTCCTCTTTTTAGTATATATAAATGATTTACTTAAAAACCGACTACAAATGGTGTTATTTGCTGATGACACATCACTGATTTTTAAAGTTAAGAGACATGCACAGGAGCTTGACGATGTAAATAACGCTATAGTTAAGGTCCATAATTGGTTTACTGTAAATAATTTGGTATTAAATGGAAAGAAAACTAAATGCATAAAATTCACGTTACCGAATGTTAGAAGTAGTGAATGTCACGTTGTATTGAATAAGGAGATACTAGAATTCGTCGAACAGACGGTTTTCCTGGGAATCACGCTTGACTCAAGGCTACAGTGGGGTCCTCACTTAACATCACTTGCAGGGCGGCTAAGTTCTGCCGCTTACGCTGTTTGGAAGATCCGTCAATTAACAGACGTGGATACCGCGAGACTGGTCTATTTTAGTTACTTTCATAGCATCATGTCTTACGGTATTTTGCTATGGGGACGTGCTGCGGATATTGAGTCGATCTTCATTCTGCAAAAGAGGGCTGTCAGGGCCATCTACAACCTACGCAGACGCGAATCTCTTAGGGAACTGTTCAAAACAATTAACATCATGACGGTACCTTGTCAATATATCTTTGAAAACATTATGTACGTTCGTAAAAATCTACATCTGTTTAGTAAGATAAGTGACAGGCACAATTTTAATACTAGAAATAGGAACAAATTAGATCAACCACATTTCAGATTGTCTAAAGTACACACTTCTTTTATGGGGTACTGTGTAAAATGTTATAATAAAATACCAGCCGATATTCTTGAACTAAATGAAAAGAAATTTAAATTATGCATTAAACGCACACTATGTAGACAAGCATATTATAAGTTAGATGATTACATTGTTGATAAAAATGCTTGGCTTAATGCTGGTCCGACTCCACAGGCACCTGGGCTTGCTATTTAAAATTTTCATATTTGGAAGAGATGCTTCCCTTTTTTGTTTTCTGACATTATGAACATTTCTGTTCCTATTATTTTTATTTTCTGACATTACGAATAAGTTTTTGTTTTGACTGAATTAAGTATTATTTATAAAAAATTCAAAAGATATTAAATATTTTTCTTTCTTTTTGGAAATCAAATTTGATTAATTTCTCAAATACATTGCAAACTTTTTTTTTGTATAATTTAGAAGCATTTTGTTTAAACTTTGTAAATGTGAGTACCATGCATCCGTATAATAATTATATTGTTTTGATGTACGTTGACTTGAAAAAGCGTGGCAGTTGAGAGTATGTCATGCTCACTTAAATGTCTCGCTGATGGTGGCGCGTGTGTTGGATCATTCGGTTCCCTACAAAATGGTTGAGCTGGATGGTGCTGATCCACGCGTCAAGTTCGTGAACGGGCGCCGTCGGTTGAGACTGGTCATCTCCTAACTTCCATGGCTAATTTTAAATTTTATATTTAGAATTGTTTTTTTTTTACATTGTCTCACATATAGAAGCAACAAGAATAATGTTCCCAAGTTTTTGTAATACATAACATGATTAAAAAGAGTGTCCATGGAGTTTCTTGCCCGTTCTTCTCCATAGAGATCTACGTTTTGGAATGGGCAACTAGCTTCAACTTTCCAACTGGTCGACTTTTTGACAATTCAAAAGTGCCTGTAAATGGTTTAATTGAAATAAAAAAAAAAAAAAAAAAAAAAAAAAAAAAAAAAAAAAAAAAATAAAGAAAATATTTCAGCATGTAGGTTTCATTAAACTATTCCACTGTTTGTACAGAAATGCGAGCTGCATTACTAGAATTTTTAGAACTAACACAGCCTTTTTGTTTTTTCAAAGAATACGTGGGAGGGTTGCGAAAGAGAGCGTGGGACGAACTGAAATCTGAATGGAATTCATGAACTTTCAGCGGTTAGTATTTTTGTTACTTGCTAGTTTTTTTTTTTTAATCCAGAAATTATTTATGCTCGGTTTCCGAATGTTTTATGTTTTTTAAATTTATTTTTACTACTAAATTGGCCGGCTCTTGACCTCCATCACGCTTGATGGAGAGCGATTGATAAGGTCTATGATGGATCGAGCGTGCCCAGAAAATGCCTGTTCACTCTTGTTTTGAAGGTAGACAGGGTTAAATGTGGAAGGGAACACAGACGCAGGCAGAGAGTTGAACACTTTGGCTGTGCGCATAATAAATATGGAGGAGTAGCGCTGAGTACGACTGGTCAGGATATCAACCAAATGCGGATGGTACCCTGCAGTGCGTCTGGTAGTCCGGTAGTAAAAGGGCGATGGCGGGATCAGGTCGTGGAGCTCCTGCGCACACTCTCCGAAGTACAGTCTGTAGAAGACCGATAGGCAAGCAACATTAGAAAGAAAGAAAAAAAGAAAGAAAATGCATTTATTTAGCACAGACCAAAAAAGGCACACAATATACAGCAAAATAATAAAATTAAACAAACCAACAAAAACTGTAAAGTGCGTCAAAGTGTGCCTCACGGCTGCGCTAAAACGGCCCAGTTCAGCATAAATGCCCATTACGCTGATGAAGCTGTGAAGCTTAGCTAACGTTTTGTCGCCTATGAGCCTTTTTGTTCTGCGTTCCACCGAGTCAGTGGCAGCAAGCTGGTATGTTAAACTAACTAGCATGTTAACATATTAATACTTGTCCCCATTCCCTTTCTGACTCATCATCGTCTACCTGCCCTTGACCCATGTTACTTGTGGTCGGCGCAATACGTTTTCTTCCATTTTCCACTGTCAACCATCATGCTATCATTCAGTTCCCTTTCTTTCATATCATATAATTGTATTTTTTTTAAACGTTGCCTTACACTAGGAATTTCTCCTGTATTTCGGGTGCGTTTACAAACATTTAAACTCACATACACAAACAGCTAGACCCGGAACAACTACTTCTAGGTCATACAAATATTTGTTCCGTGCGGGAATCGAATCCGCGACACGCAGCGCAGCAGTCAATCGCTTAACCACTGCGCCAACCGTGCCGACGTTCCTCACACAATCCATCCATCTTTTTGACAATTCTACTAATTTTCCATGTATTTTCCAGTCAATTTCATTCAAAAAGTCCCTCATAATAAAACACGGTGGTCCCACGCACAAAAGATTCTGAGAAAAGAAAAAATACCCAAAAATTTAAGCATTTCTCCTACAATTTGTACCAATTAGCAAAACAGTCGAAAAATTACGTTCATACACGCTTAGTATAATAAAATCTTAGTCACGATCAAACGTTAGCGTTGTTTCCGCAACTGAAGGCATTCTACGTGTGTAACTAACTAATCTGACGTTAATAATGAGGAAGCTGTTATACTTGCACTGCTGAATGTGCCTGATGATGGCTAGGGCTGAAAGTTTTAGAAAAAAGAACGTGCCTTATATTCTATTTTTTGTGCAAAATGTAATCAATATTGAACCTAAATAAAAGCAAGTACTTCTTCCATTAATTTCATAATCTGCAAAGAAAATGCAGCTCGATATTCTCGGTCGTTCCACTAGTTGATATTTTCAAAACCGGAAAATAAGTCTTTGTTTTGAATATTACAACATTATATAATTTTTCTAGAAATATAACAAGCAAAACAATGTCACAAATAAGCAAAAATGCTCAGAAAAAAAAAACGGTGTTCACTTTAAATATTGAATGCCACAATAATTCAATAATAGTCTCGAAATCGTGTTTGCAAAGTCAACGGAAAAACGTGGGCAGGAAAACACGAAAACCGTAACTTCCTGGAAATACCCAAATCCCACAGGAAAACAGGTAAAAGCATAATATTTAATTCAATCCACGACAGGTACTTACAAAACTTTAATATAATTTGGAAACCAGACCAGACATGGCGACGGAAAAGCCAACGCGTACCAGCCCTAACAAGACCTGACTCACGGTCCCGGCTGTTAACGACAGCATTAATGAACTATGCCCATCTCTTTCCCTCCCATTAAAGCTTCACTCTGTGGTACCGCGAGAGAAAAGGATAGCAACACGTTAAATTATGTTATGGGGTGGGAAAATGTGACGTGAACGGAATAAAAATATGGCCAGGGCAGCATACGGCGTACAATGATGGAATCGAGGAATTAATGAAAATGTTACGTTGTTGTGCAAGTATTTCAAAACTGTTGTTTTATCCCGGGTTTTTTTGTAAATGAACATCAAATTCAAACCATGAAATAATGTTTCCCAAATATGTAAAGATAACATGGTGGCTTTCGTGTAACTTTATTTTTCCGTCAGCGCAATTTAAATAACCTTTGCCTGTACGAAATAAACAAGCGTTATAATTCCTGTCTTTGAACCGTTATATAATATGTAATATTATAGATAATTTAAGATACTATCTGGTACCTCCAAAAATATATTTAATACCATTTACACGATTATATTATGTAGGTTGAGTTACGTCAAAATAGACAAATAGTAACACGACGCACCACAATTACAATTTTCAATATAAATCAACTGCATTGCAGGTCAAATGTCCCAAAGCATTTATTTAAAATTAAACAAATTACAGACACTATAGAATTGTCAAGGAGTCGGTCAGTTAGAAAGAGATGAAGCTAGTTGTTGCCCATTCCAAAGCGTAGGTTCCTATGGAGAAGCACGAGCAATAAACTCCATGGTCAATATTTAAAACAAAATATCGTTACAAAGTATTGGTTTCATAATATTTCAGGTCCGGGTTAAAATAACAGTTGCGCTACGTGAACGTTCCCACCCCTAGGCCGCCCCTAGCATGTAACAGGTAAAGGTACTAGCAACTGTAGTCAGTCTATCTTTGCAGTTACGCTTCGACAGCCCACAGGCACGGTCGCGCGCTCGAGAGAAAAATATTACAAAAACATTTTTTGTCTTTGAATGTTTTAAAAAAACATTGTGAACGATAGCGATCCGTGCGAGTTTTGGTGCCTGAATTTTAAGGTAAGTTTTAGAATATTTATTTTTATTTTTTATTATAATTGAAATGCCTATGAGGCGAAGGCGGCATTTTTTATTTATCTTGCTTTGTTTTTTCTACGAAGACAGCGATATTTTGTAAACATTTTTTTAACTTTAGATACGTGCTTATTCACAGCAATTTTTATAACTAATCCTTCTTCTACCAAAATGTTATTTTTTGGCGTTATATTCACGGATAAACAAAAGAAAATCCTAAACAAAACACTAAATACTTTCACAAACATGAAAAATGATGAAAAAATAAGACGTGATTCCGTCGACGGATAACAAAGGAACAGAGCACCTAATAAAACTGTTGCGCGATAATCAACAAGTAGGGAAAGACTCGGGATTTTGTCCAAAAAACACGTATTTTGTTACACTGTGCAGAAGAAAATACTCTTCATCTTAACTTCTGATTGTTCTTTATGTTGTTTAGAGCTAAAACAAAAGATATTTGAAGATTTTCAAGAAGAATGGCTCGCACGAGTTACCGAGTTGCGCGGGTCGTTGAAAGAAATTTTGTACACTTTTCACTGGGAATGGAAACATTGTTTTAGGTTTATTTTCGTACATTTTTATCACAAGATTTAATTATACCTGTTTTCGTCACTTCGTTCAAAGATATTTTGAAGCACGTCCTTATTTTATTAGACACAGAATCGTCGAACACTCACCAAAGTTATTATAAATTAAAAAGAAATGACGCGTAAATAAAACCAACTTGTCGATTGACTGGCCAGACCAAGGATTTGCTGACGGAAAACATTTTTAAATGTAACTAACAATATTTGCATGCTATGATATAAGCGAAACATGTATGCTCTATAACAACTTTATATACCATGTTTTATTCAAATAAATATTATTTCGATTTCAAGAATAAGGGTCTATTTCACCATCTTTTGGTCGGTTACACCTTCACCTAAAGAATGATTAAATTGATTTAATATTTGACCACATAATAAATCAATTTAGTTTCATAATCGAGCCACAACCTAACTAATAATTGACTTAATTGTACCAATTCCTTTTTTAATAATTGGTTGAAAACCAGTTTTAACTAAGATGGACTATCGTATCAACCTTAATATCGAAGTTAGTATAGTTACCTAGCTTAAAAATTGTCTGCATTACTTAGGTAAGGACCTAGGTTCAAATTATCTACTTAACATCACGCCTTGTTTCCCCGAAGGCTTGTGCAGAGGTATACAAAGTGCACCTTAATTTCGCCAGTTATGTTTAAGTCCCATTTAGGGGGGGGGGGGGGGGGGTTGCTATCAAACGGGCACAGATCCAGACTTCGGATTGCGACTGGGAAATTCCAGATAGAAAAACTCAATATCACTTTGCCTAACTTTGGAAACGAACCAAGGACCTCGTGCTCAACAGTAGCGCTTGCGATCACTAGACTAAGTTTAGGTACCCATTTATTATCCAATTCATAGGCGGCGTTTTCAGATCCGCAGATCCTACTTTCATTTGGCCCTTATGGGTCGACTCTAATCAAAAGACATTTTTTGTAGGAGTTTCCTTCTTTTTAATGAGGAGGAAAAAATATTCATTGCAAAAAAAAAAACTATAAGTATCAATTGTCACACTTAGAAACCGACCATCAGCAAAGAAACTTCGTATCGGAGGTAACCAGGTAATCTCACTGATTTATCTTCAGAGGTAATAAAAACACCTCGGAAGCAAAATAACATAATAATGCCAAGATATTTTATAAGCGTAAATGGTTCTCAGCCACCCAAATCACTTTATCACTTGCTAAAGCTGCCAGAAGGTGCGATTAAGGAAATTTATTAAGAAGATGGGCTCGAGTACCCACTTGTTTATCACGTTTCCTCTTTTTACGACGAATTTTCGAAGCATTGAAGCCTCATTTACTTTGATTCTTGGGCTTTAGACCAGCTCCCGTGCAGAAAGACTGCTTTTACTGGAAATTAAATCAATTATGCATGTTTGACATATTCATTCTAGAAAGTTGACATTTCACGGAGTCTACCGCCCTGGTAGTATTTAGATCTTTGATAAAATATAGGGTCTACTCCCTAAGCACGAAGTCTGTAGTTTCAGCTGCACTTACGGGCATTTTCTACTGCGTATCTCTTACAGACGTAAGATTAGTTAGGTTTACGAACTAAAAATTAATGACAACGCGATTGACAATTGTTTCTGCTCGATGTGTTATTACCGGTACGAATTTAACTTGACACTTTTTGACGGATCAACTACTTTCGGACGGGCCCGTATCTTCGTTGACGGGCTTAGAAAGTAGACTCTCAGTTTTGGATCAATCAATCTCAATAAACTCAGCATATGGCAGTCCACCGCTGGACAAAGGCCTCTCCCGGGCTGCGCCACAACACTCTATCCTCTTCCTTACGCATCCTGTCTGTCCCAGCCACCTGTTTAAGGTCGACGGTCCATCTAGCTGGGAGGCGTCCCACACTACGTTTGCCGATACGGCAACATGGCCAGCCCACAACCACTTCAGCTTGCTCACTCTACAAACTATGTCAGTGACTTTCCGGATTATTTCATTCCTGATTTTATCTTTCAAAGAAACTCCGAGCATAGCCCGCTCCATAGCGCGCTGAGCGACGTTAAATTTGCGGACCAGCCTAACTGTTAGTGTCCACGTTTCACCACCGTATGTCATCACGGACAGGACGCACTGGTTGAAGACCTTAGTCTTCATGCATTATGGATCAATCAATCTATATGAAAATAAGTCAGTAAGCGCATCTTTGAGAACAGCTGGACTGATTGGATTTTTTTTTTAATGCTCTTGTTAGTCCGAATAACGTTTGAAAAAAAAAAATACCAGAAAAATTGGAAAATTCAGTAAGAACTAACAGTGGTTTTCTCTGTGAGATTTGGACAGGACAACGTCCGTCGGGTCTAGTAGTTCAGAATAATTAAAAAGAAATGACGGATTCACAAATGTACAAATGTTTTTCCGTGATTCACAAATGTACTTTACTAATTTTCTTTGTTTTTTTTTTGTCGGAGTTAATCCATTGTCTGCTTCATCGGTTGGCTATTATTAGAACTAACTAGATAACTTAAAAGGCACTAGGGCCATAGAGGCGAATAGAACCTTATGTCGTGGCGCAACTTGGAAGATGCCTATATCCAACAGTGCAGTAATTCCAAGTTGAAATAAATTATTTATAAAATATTTCATAAAAACCTACATGGTTATGAAACGCGAGAAGCTAGGTGCATGGTTCCAATTGGTCGCTTTCTATGAAGACGAGCCTGCAAAAAAATCCACGGTTATTCTTTTAACAATATGTGGCTTTTACAATACATATTTTCAAACTACACTGTTAGGTAATAAATATGGGAAGACAGTGTATCCCTGTCCACAAGTACCAGGTAAACTAAACAAAATAGAAACTACTCGAGATATAAATTGAAATAACTGAAAGCAGTTATGTTCAGGCGATATTACGCAGGCATTTGACTCATTACACTAACACCAGCAATATTTCTTCAGGTGAAAAATACCATAATGTGGCCATATTTCACAGTTGTCAGTATAAAATATTTAGCGTCGTATTATAAATTGTATGGCGGGCCGTTATAGCCTGACCCGACACGCTACGCTTGCATAATTATAAACTTGATGGGGTGGTATTATGAAGGTTGTAGTTAGTGATGGGGTAGGCAGAAGTTCTGCCTAGTTATTACAATGTTAGTTAAAACAGCAGTTTGTTGAAATTATTTGGCGACAATGGAGCTTGCATTTTTAATTAGGGTTGTTAAATATATCCCTATGGTGTTGCAGAACTAACATACCATGACGTACCATCCCGCTTGTTTTTCACAAAGGGTGAGTCAGAGGTATTCCCTATATATACAAATTTTACCAGCTATATTTAAGTGTCATGTAATAGGAGGAGAAACTAATTAGGGGATTATATCGTCCTGTAAAATCGCATGGGGAAATTCTTGCTTTTTTTTGGGAATGACATAATATCTCGCAGGTCATCCTAAGAGGTTATTGGCTGCTTAACCGGACTTGCCCGTGGCTGTCCTCAATAAATTAAGACCTTAAAGGCAGGGCTTAAAAACTTAAAGCTAAGCGAATAAACGCTGAGGGCACAGTCCTGAAGCAATTTTACAAACAGTATTTCTAGCATTTGTTGTCGACATCTCTGTTATCTTCTCTCAAATCGCAGGTGTGCTAGAAGAGATTTCTGTAGAAATAAGCATCACCTATGAACGTATTTTTCTGTTCCTTTCTTTTTGTCTGTTTATAAGTGTGTGTATAAATGGTTAAATAAATAAATACATAATTCTGAAACTATTACAGTAGTATCCTAACTACAGTAGTATTTTACGGTAAAATTATGTATCTGCAGTTATTTTTAGAGGACTCAAGTACTCAATCGTTTTTAGGCCATAATTAGAATGAGAGAAAACATTTGCCTTAATATGGAACAAATTATAAGCTGAGGTCCAAAACTAGTGGCAATCGCTTTCATAGTTTCAATCGTTTTTTTTATTTTATATATATACACATCGACATTGATGAATTTTATTTAAATTAGGACATGAATATTTACTTTGTAAAGTATTATATTGCTTTAACTATTGTGAATGTGATGACTGTGTGGGTGTTTTTATTTTTGTTTGGTTTTTTTTTCTCGTTTAGTTTTAATCATGGTCTGGCAGTTTGAGTAATTTATGCGGCCTACCCAAATGTCCTTTCGATCATTGAGCTCATCAAGTTCTAAGTTGAGCTGCACGATTACTGATAAATGCGTGCACTGATTGGACAGGTCCACTCAATCTGTGTGGTTCTTTCCTCAAAAGACCATTTCAGACACCAATCCACATTGTCTTCACATGACCTGACCAAGATTATGTCTGGACTTTAAAAGAGACTGTGAACTCTGAGTTTGTTGCGGCCTTTCTTCGCAGAGTAGTCAGATAGGAAACGCCGGCCTCATCTAGCTTAAAAAAAATATGTTTGACGTGTAAAAGTGTTTGTACAAACCTACTTACAGAAATAAAATCATTTATCATTATCATTTATAGCGTTTTTTTTATTTCTACGACGATTTTCTATCGATGTAGATAAGTTCCTCCCTACTAAAAGTAATATAGATATTTAAACAGGATTGACAAAGCTTTTCGGTAGCATATGTCATATCATATCCAATAAATTTTTGACTTTTACATCGTGATCGCTGGTGGTGGCGCTTAGTGACGGCCTTCTTTATGACGCAATATATGAGTAATGCTATGTTGCCAATCAAATCCTTTATCATCGTCATCTTCATTTCAGCTGAAAGACGTCCACTGTTGGACATAGGCTTCCTCCAAGCTCCTCCACTTCAACCGATTCTGTGCTTCCTGAATCCAGCGGATTCCTGCGGCCTTCACAAGGTCATTGGTCCACCTTGTGGGAGGCTTTCCAAATCTACGTCTCCCGGTACGCGGTCGCCACTCCAAAACCTTTCAGACCCATCGGCCGTCTGTTCTGCGAGCAATGTGCCCTACCCACGGCCACTTAAGTTTGGCAATTTTTCAACCAAATCCTTAAGTAATGATAATCTGCCAGGGGTGCGGGTTGTTCGAAAGAGATACTGCGGCCCCTGGCACACAGGCAACTGAGGGAACACGGGTGGGTTTTAGTCAGTAAAAGTCTGACACGCCCTCCCGCTCCACCCAGAGCGGGAGAAGTTAATGGCACTTAAACATAAAAAAAACTGGCGAAATGTTGGTGTACCTATGTACATAGGTACTTACCCCGCTGGCTAAACCTAGAGGCGTAATGTTATGTTATAAATAGTTGTCATAGCAGACTACTATAGACTTTTCAGTGCCTCACGTCCATAAGTAGACTTCTATTAGAAGAACAAAGATGCATACCAAAATCTAAAGTTATTGTAGTAAAATAATACCAAGCCCACGGGTTAATCTCCAAGGTTAAGCAACGCTAGCTGAGGTTGGTCTGTGGATGGGTGACGATTCATTACATACCGAGACTTCTACGTGCTTCAAACCGTTAAACCGATGGTCCTGGCTGAATTTTTTAGGCTTAGACAGTGGCAACGTAGTCAGAAACCTGAAAGTCTGACAAGCAGTCTAGCCAAGAGGTATCGTGTTACCCAGTAATTGGATTGTGGAGGTCAGATATGCAGTTGCTCCATGTAAATACTGGTGGCGCGGCAGATGATCAAAATCTAAAATTCCGGTTTTAACAAACCGAAGTTACCGTTTGGACCTGACCGAAACTTCGCCTCGCTATTCAAGGCACACCGTTTTTAGATCGATCAATAGACTATTTCTATTCTGTAAGTCTAGCCCGCCTCGGCTAACAAAATCTAGACTTACATTAAAAGTTCCGACCTAAATTGAGGCTAGGAATAAATGTTTCAAAGGTAATTTATTCAGGGTTTGGAAGCTTTTAAAATTGATTACAAATTTTAGTAATTCACTAAGGAAGCACAAAGTAGTTATTTGATAGATGATTGAGTCATTAAGTTTCCAATTTCTTAATAAATTTTCCGGCACAGCCACTTAAAAAGCGAAGCAAATTGTAGGAAGGCAGAACTGAATCGATTACGTACCTACCCGAGTTTGCCGCTACGATTATTGTTATATTCTTCCAACACCCAGTGCAAGTTCTGTATTCCTGAACAGACTATGCCCCACCTGCTAGAGTATCCCAAATGTCCGTTCACCTACACCCCTGCCAACTTTAACACGCCCCAGATATCTTCATAAACGTGGCCACCTATTCTTCCCAGCTAAAGCACTAGGAAGAGGTGACGGGTGGGCGTTTTTAAGGGGACTTTCTTATGTATTTTGACGTTGGAAAAGTGTTGATTCTCAGCCTAATTTGAATAAATGACTTTTGATTTTTTGATTTTGTTCTGAATTCGAAGTAACAGTTTGCGCGTCGCTGTTCCTTCCATGAGATGTCCCGTTGAAATGAAAAGGAGAAAAATACATTTTCATGAACTCAGAGAAAATCGGAAGTTTGCTATAAGCACTGACTAAGTAGTACCTACGTTAATTAACTCTTTAACTTCGGTAAGTGTCGTAACTTCAAGACGATGTATAGCATAAATGATACAACCTCGCATACTTAATTAAACCTATGAATATACGGATATATTCATTAACTAATCACAAGATTAGACTCCACATATAATTAAATCCCAGTAGAAACCTCACGCAAACTAATCGATCACTCTATAAAGACATCTAACTACGTTCTAATAACTATATGTAGATAGGTGTGATTAGATTGCCATACTATGTCATGTTGCGTGTTATAGGCATTTGCCACAACTGTCGATGATTGACAGTGATTTGAATATCAAAGCACTATAATCTCCGCTGAGATTCGCCATCATAACCGAATTTCAATCTGGAGGACTATTATCATTACTTTTTTTTTTTTGGGTGGGAAATCAATTAATAAGGAGCGAACCTATTTGCCATCTACCGGGCAATAATCCAGTATCCGGGCTGCTACTGAGAAAATCCAGATGAAAAACCCTAATAAAATTTTCCCCGACCCGGGAACCGAACCAAGGACCTCATTCTCAACAGTAGCGCTTGCGGCCACTAGACCAACGAGGCAGCAATTATTGTAGGCATTTATGATTAAATTCATAATCGTCGTGTTTATTGTAGGCATTTATGATTAAATTCATAATCGTCGTGTTTATTGTAGGCATTTATGATTAAATTCATAATCGTCGTGTTTATTGTAGGTTTTTATGATTAAATTCATAATCGTCGTGTTTATTGTAGGCATTTATGATTAAATTCATAATCGTCGTGTTTATATAGTGATCTATTAGCAGGCCCTAGTTTCTTTTCATAACGGGTCGACTCTAATGAAAAGGCAATTTAAGTGCGAGATAACTTTTATTTCTTTCTTTTTAATATGCACACCGTACTCATTCACATATTTTATTTGTAAATATGTGAGCACCATGTATCTATCATAAAGCTAATTTATTTGTAATTGCTTCACTTTCATTCTTTTTACCTATTTTGGTATGGTAATTTTATTCTGGGTGCTTCGTTTTCTCACATAATTATATTATGAAAATGTTAAATATTGTATGTAAGTACTCAAAACATTTTAAAAGAGTAACGGTGGAGTTTCTTGCCCATTCTTCTCCATACGTAACTACATTTTGGAAGGGGCGACTAGAATTAATTACATTTTAATGTAAATGTTGACGTTCAAAAGTGCATTTTAAGTGCCTATTTGAAATAAATGCTTTGACTTTGACACAAAAAAAGGAACATCTAGTAGTATTTTGTCGCCTATGTGGTGTAATAAAAATATAATTCAGGCGGAGGGACATAATTCGAGCGGCCGGCGGGGCCCTGGGGCCCAACCCGGTCAGTGGGCCATAAATACAAAAATAACCCGGAGAATTGAAAGAGGCGACCCTTTTCGGTTAGCAGTTTAGATATTTTATGAAAAAACTATGATTTTTCTTCGCGATAAAATCAGTTTTGCTTAAGTATTTCGTTGGCATTCTGTTGGCGGCGTTTGGCAAGTTCTTGTTGGATGGGGGTAAGGCTTTAAAAGCCTAAATATAGCTTACACTGAAAATAAATGGTGGTCTTAACAATTTTAAACTTGAATTAACAAATTTAGAATGACAATCAAGTCTATCAAAATTGCATTTTTGTATTTCAAATAAAATAATTCTCTCGTTTCAAAAACTAAGACACGACAGCTTTTGCAGTCGAACTTTCGAACTTTATTATGTTTTGAGTTCCATCACTGTATGCAAAAAACTTGTGTGGTTTTATGAAACCACCGTAAAAGTGAAACTTTTTTTCACATTATAGACATTTAACTAAAAACTACACGGTCAGCTGATGCGAACTATAGGCGCCGCCATATTGGCCTCGGCTGCTCTGACGAGCGCCTTTCACTTTATCCCTACTCCGCGGCCGACCGTCACGCGACACGTCACGCGACATGCAACACACAGACGAAAAAGTTTGAGACGATGTAATAAAAGTTTCACTTTAAAAAAAAACTTGAAAATATCATACATTTTTTTGCTTTTAAAATGACTTACGGTTAAAGAGATATACTGGTTTAAAAACCACCTTTAAGACCGTTTTCAAGAAATCTCCGCCTTAAAACATAACCAGAGGCCCCAGCGCGAAGGACTGACGTACCTACACATAACGTAAATTGGACCTATAGTACAACTATTATAAAGATAGATAAATTTTTTTTACATAAAGTATTTATATGAATAAAGTCTAATATCGAAGTACATGTTAACGAACATTTTAAATTTTAAAATCGATCGATGTTATGTTACGCTTACTTCGCGCGTTCGTGCCTTCTATCATATAGCCTGACGTTTTTGTCATTTTATTGACATTGATTGAACCTGACACTATGACATTTAAACTGATGCTGATTATTACTTTTTTTGCTGCATGATTGACGTCATCACATCAATGCATTGCACCGCTCTGTCTCGAATAGGATCACAGCAACATGTTGAGCGATGGCCGTTTTGCGTGGATGTGACGGATATGTCCCGCAACTTGTTTTTTGTCTGTTTTTTAAACTTAATTCATTTATTTGCCAGAATCTAGGTTTACAACGTATGATCTCAAAATTCTAATGTCCCCGTTACATTCTACCATAACAAATGGTGTGCAAATATTTAATATTACGTATTATTTTAATCAAATAAAAACAGACAGTAACGACAAATAACACACATTGAGATTTATATATAGATAATCTTTGCGTCATGTCTTACCGCAAATACACGTATTTTCTGTCTTTCTTCCTGACATTTGCCTACCGATATTCCTAGACATGAGACATACATATTTTATGAACATGTCCCCGTAATCAATACATAAGTTACAGGCTCATATATTATTTCTATTCGTGTGTTACAAGCCGAAATAGATTGTCGTCTTATGAGAGTTTGATGTATAGACATTATTATTTATTGGTGCCTTTAATTTGACAAAGAAAGGAGGATGTATAACATTAATAAAAGGACAAAACATTAATCAATGTTGTTGTTGTGATTGATTCGATATGATGTAATTGTCATACATTATAATAAGGGCTGGTATTTTGTGTCTAATTATGTGTCAACTCGTTTTTATTATATCTATAGCGTGTAAAATATTTCAGTTTTAACAGCCTGATTTCAGTTTTCATAGCCTAATGAGCCGATGGCTATGAAATAACAGCCGCACGGGTCGATTGGTCAGGTTAAGCTACGCTTGCCACGGTTGGTCAGAGGATGGGTGACCATAAAACACAACTGCATCTGGTTAGACTGGAAGTCGGCCCCAACATTATTGGGAAAACGCCAGGCTGATTGGTTTTGTTTTATCGCCTTAACTGTTATCATACTGAAAAGAGACTGATATTGATCGGTGCACTCACTACGCACTGACGAATTCAGAATAGCTTTGCACAAATCTTCTATTTTCCGTTCAGAAAAGATAAAATAAGAACCACTTTTCTACTTGCTTGGATTCTAACCCGAAAAGTGGGTACTAAAACCTCAAGGCTACAACATAAACCATACTGAAATGATTGCCAATAACAGACATCTTCAAACAGACAAATAAAACCAACCATTTTGTTCCTTATTCAAATCTCTTCCTATTCACCCCTAGAGCTCTCGGCAAATACTAAAATATTCAGCCTAGCCGCTCTTGAACCAGCCACTCTAGTTCTTTACAAACACTTTGGAAAAAGAGCACTTTAAAAAAAGAACACTTTAAAACGAGAATCTTTTGTTTTAAGCACTTACTGCCAAGAACTAACCTTCTTTCTGACGTCATTGAGGTTATATGCGGTCAACTGTTACATAGAAAAACGGCTGTAGGAAAAACTTGCATGAAACTAGTTAAAAGTTACAGCTTAGTGTATATAAGTAAGTAATTATTATACATGGATGTCTTTACAGTATGCACGGCACTTATTTATTAATTGGTATACCAACATGCATATTTCATAGCTAAGAAAATATTTTTCTTCATAAATAATAATGGACAAGAATGCAAATACATGATCAAGTTCTGAGTTGAGCCACACGATTACTGACATGCTTGCACGACTGGTCCATTGAAATCTGTGATTTTATCCTCAAAATATTTCATGCACTAATCTACATTATCTTCACATGATCTAACCAAGACTATTAAAGAGACTTTGAACCTTGAGTCTGTTCCGCCATTTCTTCTTAGGGGTAGTCAGATAGGAAATATCAACTTTATCTAGCATATTTTTTAACAATATGACGTCTGAAAGTGAAGATTCCGATATCCCATTTATAGAATAAACAAACTCATTTCATTTACTTATTAGTAATACTCAAAAGTGCGACAGTTCGAAATACAATTCCAAAAATTCCCTTTTTTGAAAACGTCAGAATAAAAAACAAGGACTTGGAAGACTAAAGAAAGTTCTAGTAAAACCCTAAAAAACACTACGAAAGATAAGAACTCAACTACTACACCGCAAAAAAAAAGATGATCAGTATAGTAACCTCACTTAACCATAGACACAACATCATTCTCTCGCATAAAACTCAACCCTCAAATGTCTATCGATTGTAAATTTTGACAATGGCCCACAATTCCCGCCCTTGGCCCACTGCCCGACTACCACCGTACTGAAAAGTTTGCATTACTTAATTTAATGAGATATAAGGCAGAGTAACTGCAACGCAATTACTTACCTTGATAGGTTTACTTCGTCAGACTGCATTGTTAGGATTGCGTATAAAATAGGGTTGTAAAAGTTAAGACTGTTTTATAGAGGTTTTTAACTTACATAAGTTGCGAGGGTCATGTGTAATTTATGTTGATCTTTCCTTTGTAAGTGCAGCGGTATTATAACATAATGTTATGCAATTTGCTGTTAGGTTTTTTATGTCTTGTTTTACGCAGTCATATTTTAATCATGATGACGTTTCGCGAACAGCTAAGAGGTGGAACTCTCTACCGGGATCTATAGTTACCACGGAGATCTGAAATCTCAGTGGATTTTTTTTTTTCTAGCATTGATTTACAAAAAACCCAATATGCGCAGTCTGGAACAAAAGTAACACTCAAAACTGTCCGCAATAATACGTCAGTAGTTATAGTTATGATAAAACAATTTTTTTTTTCAAATTCAACTTTAAACGCATGCCTTAAAGTGGTTTTTACAAAGCAATGTCCAAAAAGACTGACTGACGATACTATTTGACACCTGCGCACATTGCACCCTATTTATGCGGACCTTTTTGAGACGCTGATTGTCTATCTTGGGTTGCTTTTTTAAATTTCAATGGTTTCTAGAATCAAATTCAAAATATTTTGAGTTCCTACATGGGCACTTATGAACCGTCAGAAGCTAGGTGCACGGTTCCTATTGAAGTAACTCAACGGTTACACTTTTAAAAGTAATTGGCTTTTACAATGTTTTAAAATTACACTGTTCATAGTTATGACAGGACAGTGTAGGCCTGTCAACAAGTACTACCAGATACGAACAGGCGAGATAATGATCAAACTAGATTTTATCCGATGTATAAAAACTGCCCTACGCTGTTATCCAACTAAACATTGCCAGTCATTATTGTACTACTCTTTTGTGATGGAATAAGACGAAGTTTGGCTTTGTGCGAGTGAATCACATTAACACATGAATGGACTGCCGTCTTATGTTTGTTGTGTGTAGAATATCAAAGTTAGGTCAGAGAATCTCTCAGTTGCCTCGTATCTCTAGAAAAATATGAGTTTTATCTTGGTCTGCACACAGTCTACTTATCTGACACTAACGCGGATCTCACACTACAACGCGCCACGCGGTTGGGCGCGGAAATAGCGCCCCTGTGCGTGATTTCTATAATCAAATTCAATAAAAACGCGTTGCCGCGCGGCATTTCATTTCGCTTCCCACGCGTTGTAGTGTGAGATTCACCTCAGCAAGAATACCAAAAAATCTTTATATTCAAAACTTTAGAAACTTACAAAGGTGTTATAAACTTTCACAATAAAGCAAAATGATAAAAGTTAAATCGTAAAAGACTGATATTTTGTACGAAGCTCCGTTCATAGCGCTTTAAAAGATTTGAATGCCTACGCGTAAACGTAGCAGGTAATAGGTTCGTCACTCATAATATCAGTTATTTTTAAATTAATATTTTTGTTCGACTACTCTTAATAACAAATATTATTTTTTATAGATTATATTTTTTTTTTTATAGTTACTTAAAAGAATTAACAATAAAATTATGCGATCCCTGCACAATCTACTCTCAATCAGGCAAGCAAAAAAATGTGTTTAAATACTCTGTCATTTCATTCTGAAGTTTCGATTTGTCGTCTACACAATTAATTTAAATGTGTTTAATTCACAGTTCAAATCGAAAATCTACAAAAAATAGATATAGTGTCCGTCCGAAGATTCGTTTTTGATTTTGGCCATTTTCCACCCAATACCTAATCTTAATTCGGCCGGATATTTTAGTTTTCGGCCATCAATCAGCCGAAACTACGGCCAAGCCGAAAATCAGAAGTTTGTGAATTGTTGCACGTCATTAAGGCCTATTTCGTAAAGTTTGGCATCATCAGGTGACAGAATTATCGTGTTTTATTTATTTTAAAGCATTTAATTACTCTTTCTCCTCCTTGGTGTAAAAAAAAAACAATTTAAAAAATATTATTGTTTATTAATGTCTAAATCATTTTCATTTTCGGCCTAAAATAGGACTAAACCCAAAACTTATTTTCGTTTTCGGCTGCAAAGAAAGAAAGAAATAAACAAAGAAATTCACAACACAAATACATTTTCGGCTGGACATTAATAACATCAAGATTTGCTAGACAACTCTACCAGGCTTTTCATTTAGGCATTCTCCAAGATTATAGGCCATTATTACAGAAATAAAACTAGCTGCTAAAGTACCTTCGTCAGGATATTCGCTAGGGTTGCCACATTCATCTTGTACGAAGAAAATGATTCAATTTATATTCTGAATCAATTGAACCGTCGATATAACGTTGTGTGTACTTACACATAATCTATCTTTTTCTTAGCAGGTGTTTCCCATGAATGCGAGAAAGCAATTTCACTGTGCAAATAGAGATTTAGATAAGAATTCAGCGGAAATATGGTACTATTTGGCAACAAAAAGAACGTAGCGACTTTTCAAAGATGAATGTGAACACATAAGTTAAGCTGCGTAAACTAAACACTATCAGATTAAAAGACTTTGTCTCTGACGTATCCTAGTTTATCTTTCTTCTTATGTATATTTTCTTACACAGTCTTTGTAAGCGAGATTGTTTATACCTTCAAAGCTAGCTGTTGTTTTAATAAATCATAAATGGCAGATTGTTATAAGTCAGTAAGTAGTCCTTTGGAAATATATTTTTGTCTGGTAATTTTGCATTTTTCAACCTAGATTCCATGGTTGGCAATGCCTCAGTAATTGACTGATGTTAGCGATGACCATAGGCGGCTTTGGCCAATTTTGATCAGGTGGACCGTCGGCGTCGGTCTCTTTAGTCAACCTCATCATCCAACCAAATTGGGGTCGAATTCCAGTCTAACTGGATGCAGGTGAATACCAGTTTTTACATGGAACGGCTGCCTATTTGACCTTCATAAACCAGTTACTGGGTAATACGATACCTTTTGGAAAGACTGGTTATCACATTTACGGGGTGCTGACGATCCGTAACGACTGTCAAAGATCCGCGAATGACAGCCGGGATCAACGGCTTAACGTGCTTTCCGAGGCACGCAGAAGTCTCGGTAGGTACCTATGTAAAGATGGTCACCCATCTGACGACCAACCGCGAGAAGTGAAGCTTAACCTGACCGATAGATCCTTGTGGTTGTTATAACTAAGCCACGAGCCTTTTTCATCATATAAAAATATATATTTACCTTGCTCAACTCCCAACCTCAACTCTAAAAGCAAGGTCCAGCCCACTCTCTCCATTTGCTTTGATTTACAGCTAGCTCTTAACCCACAGACTTGTTGGTACTAAACAAAAGTCCGATTAGAAATATTTACGGCCTCAGGCCACAGTTTGGAAAGCCAAGTATTGTGTTATCTTGGCTGAATTCCAAATTGTAGGTACTTTTTTTTTTAGTCATCCTACTGCTAAGTTAGCTTTTACCTAATCATGTTTCGGGTTATAGGGTAATTCGGAACCTATTACTTCTGTTTATAATTCATCAGTTAGCGGCTTTTTTTTTTGCGTTTTGGCTTCGCACGGTTTGTGCATTTAGCCAGTGTCAAGTAAATTTTCTTTTCGATCAAGTAAATGGCCCGATATCGGGCACGAAGTTACGAAACAGTCATAGTCGACTTTAGTTAGTCAAATCAAAGTTATTGTAAAGCGGTAGTAACTTTACAACAACCTAATAGGAGTTTTTGGGGGGAACACGAAAAGTCCACGTTAGTCACTTATTTTCACCTTCACTACACTTGTGCACTCACACGTAACTAAATAGAATAATTCACTACCAAAATTATACAATTTAATTCGCTATTTCACTAAATTTCATGAAAATGAAAATTCGTGCGACATGTTCCAACGCAATCCCGCCAAAAACCCAGTTAGCGACTTCGATTTCGACTTCGAAGTCGATTCGCCCGTCGACTTCTAAGAGTCGACTCACACGGAGTTAATTATTTGTGAAGGTTAATTAATGCAAGACCTACCTGCAATACCTAATTACCTACATGCAATAATGTGCATTAAAATCCAAAACATGTCAATTGCCTAGCACGTACTTCTGGAGTAGTTGATTCACCCACAACTAAATAACTCCGTGCGAGTCGCCTTTATATATAATAAATTTAGTATCTAAAAGTTTCGATTCGCCCTATTTGGGCGAGTGAATTCGTGCATATCTACTTAACCGTCAAAATCCTGACGGTCTATTTTTGCTTTAAGATCAATGTGACAGTTAGTAGTTTCAACCTTAGCTTTAATTTACTGGAAATTGTTTACAAGAGTGTAAAACGATTGCGAGACCGACTACACTACTACTGCAATACTTTTTGATCTACCACAAAATTAGTTCCTAAAATCGCTATGATTCATTATTAACCCAGCAATGCTTCAGACTTATACCCAGCCTCAAAAGTTTTATTCTCCAAAGAGAGAGGCCTAATGTTACTCTATGTACCATTTGTTTCCCTATTCCAATCCCAGGAGACTCCGCCATGTTTTTACTCGTATTTTCGTCTTCATTTCGTACAGAACCTAACGGGACTGTGTACTATATACAAACATGTTTTTTTTTATATATTTATGTACCTACTTCTATATGTTCCTGGTAAGTATGGGTTAATCATGTTTTGGGTTTTAATTCATAATAAATTATTGTGATTGTTTGAAGAACCTTTTTTGCGGGAACTCCTATCGAAGTTGTGTAGTAATAATAGGCTAAGTAATAACAGCCGCACGGTTCGATCGATCAGGTTAAGCTACGCTTGGATGGGTGACCGTCTTTACATTCCAAGATCCCTCCGTGCGTCGGAAAGTACGTTAAGCCGTTGGTCTCAGCTGTCTTTCGTGGATCTTTGAAAGTCGTTACGGGTCGTCAGTACCCGTAAAAGTCTGAAAACCCGTCCTACTCGTTACTAACTGGGTAGATGGGGTCAGATAGGCAGTCGTTCCTTGTAAAATACTAGTATTCAGATGAAACCACTAAGAATGGAAGACGACTCCAAGATAGTTGGGAAAAGGCAAGCATATGATGAAGAGTAATCATAAGAATAGAATAACAATTATTGTCTCCAATATTACTGCTATAGTAATAGTAGATACACTTATACACATAACTATAATACCGGTAGCAAAGGGTTTAAGCGTCAGCCTCAAATTATAAAACAAAGGCAGATAGACCGCGCGGAACACCAAAGTGAGGCTAAAAAACCAAATAGCGTCGCATTGAATGTAACATACAATGCGACGCTTTAGTATTTGGTTTTTTGGCCTCACTTTGGTGTTCCGCGCGGTCTATCTGCCTTTGTTTTATAATCTGAGGCGTCAGCATTATGCTTAGGTCCACCTAGCGGGTTGCTAAGCGCTGGTTTTCAGCTTAAACCCTGGAATCCTGTTTACAAAAAAAATAACACAGTTTTGATATAAGATGGTCATACATTAAACTGAATTTAAAAAAAAAATGAGTGGTTTATAACAGTTTGTGGACACGACTGGCTATTTTATCAATAAAGAAAAAAACGAAAAGAAAATAATAGAAATAAAAAATAACACAACATCACGCCTGTAATCCCAGAAGGGCTTTGCAGAGGTCTTTGCATCCTGTATTTATTACCAGTCTATAGTATCCAATCTATTCCAATCTGCAAAGCTACCTTTAATCAGTCAAACAAAATTCACAAAAATAAAATGAAAGATAAAACTCTCCCTTCAATTGAATTAACTACAGGAGGTGAGCTGTTTAGTATTCATTAGTTACGTGACAGACATTCCTATTGGCTCCTTCATTTGGAGTTAGCGGGAGAAGACTTAGAGCATTTATTTGATGACCTAATGAGTTTTATTTAGGGCTCGTGGCTGGTAATAATATCTGCACAGGTCGATCGGTCTGGTTAAACTCGGAGGTTTGTTCGTATAGGTGATGTTTATATACCGAGCTAGGCCCTCAAGCTAGGTGGAGTGACGATCTTCGCAGGGTTACTGGTAGCAACTGGATGAGAGTTGCCGAGAATCGAGTTAAATGGCGTGAAATTGGAGAAGCCTATGTCCTGCTGTTGGCTGTGGTGGACTGCTGTAGGCTGATGATGATGATGATGTGCCTCGTAAAGCACGCTAGGCCGTTGCTGCAGGCTGTATTTTGTGCATACTTGACAGTCGTTATGGATCGTCAGAAGTCCGAAAAGTTGGACAACCAATCTTACCAAGGGGTATCGTGTTACGAAGTACTAGGCTTTGGAGATCAGATAGGCTGTAGCTGTTCTGGTATTCGCTTCTTCCAGTTATCCTGGAAGCTGGCCCCAACATACATAGCTGTCCTTTCTTTAGTAATTCTGGGTTGAGCTGCACGATTCCAATTGCGTGCACTGACTGGACAGGTCGAAGCAATCTGTGTGGTTCTGATCTCAGAAGAGCATTTCAGTCACCAATAGACTTTAAAAGAGCCTGTCAATCTACATGGCCTTTACATAGACTTTAAAAGAGCCTGTGGCGTCTGAGTTTGTTTCTTCTCAGAGCAGTCAGATGGAAAACGCCGACCTCATCTAATTTAAAAAAATATGATTGACACGTAAAATTGTTCGTACTAACCTGCTTAATAGAAATAAAATCATAAATAGTTTTATGACTAATCAAAAATAAATAAATTTTAAAGGTTATCGTTAAACCCAGAATAGACACATTTTCTCCCGAAAAAAAAACAAATACTTTGCACAGAAGCACAACACAACAACACATCCTCCCCTTAAAACAACTTTCCTGTAAACAATATCGCAAGCATTTTTCATCTGCAAATCCCCTGTCGTCAGCACGTTATCTCTGCTTACCCCCCTGCCCCTATATCACAATTGTGTCACAAACCTCCCGTATGTCTACAGTCAATTTAATGTAAGCAAACCCCTTTTTATGGGATTTGTGATTCCCCTGGCAGGGATTTCACATTGTTTGCTATAGATTTTTCAAAGAGATTGGTGTTTTTTTCTTGTCTTTGGTATAAACGTTTTGTTGCTATCTAAAGAGGGAATGAAGGTTATGTTTAGTGTTGCTTTCTAACTCACCGACCTTGACAATTCAAAAGTGCCTGTAATTGGTTTATTTGAAATAAATGCTTTGAGTTTGAGTATTCAAAAATGGCGTGTAGCATAATCAGTCTATAATTTTTCCAACTGATGGGACACAGGTCTCCACTCTGTGAGAGGGAGTGGGCCATAATGCACCACGCGAGTCTAGTGCCGGTTGGTGGAAGTCACATGTCTTCGATTTTAATTGGTTCTGGGACAGTGCAAGTTTCCTCACGATGTTTTCGTTCATCGTTTTGAGAGCAGTGATGAAATGACATACACGAAGTAAAGTGCCTGGCTGAGTTCGAGCTTATAAACTTCAACTCTTAAGTTGAGGCTGATATTACTAGCCCACCACTGCTCTTGTGTGTATGTGGTTTAGAAAGGTTCTAATTGGGGTTCATAGTAAACCTTCAGTTACTGTAACCATGTGCCATCTGTCTAAAGTCAGGGAAATTCATTGTTTAACATATGACTACTAACAAGCTGTTTGGAGTATGTCCATTTTACCTATTGATGTACCCTACACTATTTGTACTGGGTATGGTAGGGTACAACGCGTTAAAGGTGCGACGGGACTTTGCACTCGCAGCGTATGTAGTGAAGCTACTGCGTGGCGGGGCGCACAACCCGCGAGTGCTGCGGCACCTGGAACTTTGCGTGTCTGACCGGCACGTGTGGAGGCAGCGACAACCGCCCCTGTTTGCTGTGCCTGCAGCCAGAACCAACCTACTGGCGAGGACTCCTCTCACTAAGGCCATGCGTTTGGCGAACGAGGTGCACAAGAGGGTTGATGTAATGTGGTGCAACTTGAGTGTATGTCATTTTATATGATGTAGATTAAGGATTTATCATGTAAGGTCACTCTACCGCATTGGATCGCAGATCTGTAATGGTAGTTGTAGGTAAGATTTGCGTAAATAAATAAATTTTAGGCACGAAGGGGTTTCGATATGTAAAGGATGGCCCATCCACAAACCGACCGCGTCAAGCGTAGCTTAACATTCGGTCGATGGAATGACTACTAACTTATATTGTTGACTTGTATTGTTTGTGTGTAATTCTTTAGCAGTTTATGAAATGGCTTTAACACGGCAAGTTAACGTAGGGTGTCAGTTAGCTCAATCATTATTATCCCTGGCTGTACTTATTAAAACTTATGTTCTCGTCTTTGGAAAGTGAAGGAGTGAAGACTTAGCATATAAAAAGTACAAAGATCTCTATTGGAACTGGCTAATGCCCATAAGTTTTATGACCTAAACAAATACTCCTAGCCAATTAATAATATTATAAATCTGAAACTTTTTAGATTTAGATGTTTGGATGTTTGTTACTCAATCACACAAAATCTGCCAAACGGATTTAGATGAAATTTGGCACAGAGATAGTTTATAGCATGTTTTAATGCAAAGAATACTTTTTTATCCCGATAGTACTTTCCCATGGCATAATTTTTGTACTCCACGCGGGCGACGTTGTTGCATGGCACATTGGAACACAAATTTTCTGAAGAAATTGGCTGGCTGATGAAATAACCTGATATAGAAGCTTATTTCATAATACATCCCTCTTTTTAATGACAAAAAGACTTTATTAAAGCTTCTATTCTTAATAAGTAAATTGCCTCATTCGTGCCATGAATAATTTCGGTGAAATTTAAATCACTTTAGTAAGGGAAATGGTACACGCTGTGACAGAAAAAACGAGCAACCGTAATACGCCCATTGAGTGAAAATTTAATGTACTCAAAGTCCTTTTATGGGTATGTAAGACCCGAATGGGGAATTTCACCATTGTGTTCACCAAACGAGTGTTGAACGAATGTTGTCTGTATCTTTTGTTTGCCACGAGGAAATGAGAGAAAAGTGTTTTTATGAAATACTGAAACATCACATTTAAATGAATATTCCATGGGGTTCATTGTTTTAAAAGAGATTTTTGTATAATTACCCTGCAAGAATGTTAACTTGAAGAGTTTCAGGAAAGATTTGTCCCATATTCCAATCCAAGCACCCATTTTTGAAAGTTTTATTTCACCGTAAACTCTTTTATTATGCTAGTCTAAAACGATATCCATTTATCCAACATAAGTAGTTATTACTTGTGTTCTGATAATAATATAGCTCAAAGCAGTTGAACGCAATTTTCACCACAAGAGACAAATCTTATCCCTTAGCCTAGATAATAATAGACAAAAGATTATTATCCATATAATACAGTAAACACAGGGATAGAGAAGCTCAAAATATTACGTACAGCTACTAAAGCTAGGTTGCAAAGTAGGACGTATTACTAGCCAGTGAGATGAGTGAGACCCAAACCAGACAGTCTGTAACATACTTTTCCATATTATCGACTACTCAACTTAGAAGCCGGCACAACTTGGTCAGGTATACTCCGATGAGAAGCGCGACTGTGGAGCCACTTTGCAAACTATGCCCCTATCTCTTGTCGTGCACTTACACCTGTACTATGGAAGGTCTTTGGGAGGTCAACAATAATACTGTCGAAATGGCTGAATTCTGGTCGAAACTTATTTATAACCCACAAATGGATTCATATATATTATATAAATAAAAATAAAAGTCCTAACTGACTGACTGACTCATCAACGCCCAGCCCAAACCCTTGGACCTAGAAAGCTGAAATTTTGCACAGAGGTTCCCTTTATAATGTGAACGAGGAGTAAGGAAGGATTTTTCGAAATTCAACCCATAAGGGAGTTAAATAGGGGATGAAAGTTCTGCGCGGGCGAAACCGCTGGCAGAAACTAGTCATCAATATGACGAAGAAGATGTTATCAACCAGCTCACATCTCATCATATATTTATACAAATTTAGTAGGTACTTTACCCGTGAAAACATACCACACTCGCATATAATATTAGTGTTGTCTAAACGCAGAACGCATTTAATCCAACACGTGTTAAACCGCTTTATAGCCGCTTTTCTATGAATATTTTACCGACTTGGCGAGTCTAAAGGTACACATGATTACACTGAAGGTCGGGTTAGCAACGTGTGTGGGTAGGTATTTGTTCAGCGGGCAGAAGAAACTGTTTGGCGAAGCGGTCGATCTTTTAAATTATATTTATAGAGATGAAAAATTTTCATCCATGAATACGTATGCTTTTAAGTACTTACAGTGGACCTTGAGTTATACTACTTACGTATATCTACAGTATATTCGAAGATATGTGACATCGACCAACCCGCACTGGGCACGCGTGGTGGATTATGGCCCACTTCCTCTCGAAGAAAGAATGAAAACTAGACACTAAAAATGTTACATTTTGGTCAAAATTATGTTCCGACATACAAGTCGGTCGTTCGTTGGTTCGTCGTCGGTTCGTCGTCGGTTCGAACCCAGACAGGCACTTTACTTCGTGTATATAATTTCATCACCACTGCTCTCAAAACGGTGAAAGAAACCAGCATGTCCTAGAACCAAAAATTCGAATACATGTGACGTATAGCAAGGCAGCAACCCGCACTTGGCCCACATGGTGGATTATTGCCCGCTCACTCTCGCGGAGACAGGCGTCCTCTCTGTGAGAGTGAGCGCCCAGTTACTCAGTAGTGGGAAGATTAGAGGCTAATTATGACCTTCAATGGTACCTCTTACTCATACCTGGATGACAGCCTCTTTCTCAAGTTCAATGACTGATATTTATAATTACGTTTATAATTTTAACGAACGAACGAGAGGGCTCCCGGCTAAATGATAAGCCGCACAGGTCGATTGGAGATGAAACACACGCGCCGCTCCGTTAGCCGTGGTTGGTTTGTGAATGGATCTATAGAGGCATAAGGAGCAGGGTATAAAGTTCACTCAGCCTCTATTGAAAGGGAGGATCCTCCAGCTAAACACGTATTATATATGGTGGGCAATTACTGCCGGACGATTGATGTCGGGACGTTGTCTATATGCTAGTTGCGCAATAAACTGCTTTTTGCGGATTTTTGCTTGACGTCTGTGTGACACGTAGTTTGCATGAGACGATGTAGATAAAACCACAGATTCATTACATATCCGTGCCTCAGAAAGCACGTTAAGCCGTGGGTACCAGGTGAAATTTATCACAATCGTAACGCGTCGTCCGATGTCCGAAAGTCTGACAACCAGTCTTACCAAGAGGTATCGTGTTACCGAGTAACTGAGTTGTGAAGGTCAGACAAATAGTCGCCCCATGTAAAATACAGGTATTACAAGTACTATGCCTCCGGTTAGACTGGAAACCGGACTCAACATAGCTGGGAAAAGGCTGAACAGATTAATTTTACCCAAATAAAAAGAATTTATTTACTGACTGGTGTTGCTGAATCAGCCGCCCACGTCATCCTGGAATGAGAGGCCGTGGCTTCTCAACGTGAAGAAATCCTCGGAAAAATGAGGTCGCTCCGCGAAGCTCCCAGGAAGCTTCTGTGCTTTTGGGCGGAGCTAGGCTGGCTTTGTTAGCCAGAATCCCCTCGCACAACGGACCGAATGGGAGTCTACGTGCGGAAAAGGGAATCCCATCATCATCATCATCATCATCATCATCATCATCTGACTGGTGTTGGTCCTAAACCAACATTTTGTGTTTTTTAAGGCAATGTTGCCAGAATTGTATCCGATCAGTATTCTATAGAAATCCAGTTAGAATTGAGGTCTGGAATAGGTTTTGACCCGAACGGTAACATATCTATGCAGATTTATTGCCCACACCTGTCCCCTTTTTTATAGTTTTTCTCACCAGTACGCAAAATACAAGCTTAGACGTATAGTTACGGACACCACTTCAAAACGTACACAACAGAATATAAATTTGAGAAATAAAAATAACTAGACGAAGATTTAGTATGTGTAGTTGTTCAGTGGTTGGCAGACAAATAATTTCACGGTCACACACTAACAGTAAAAGGCTTTCATTTTGAGAGTTCAACAACATTCATTGCGTTGTTTAAGTTGCTGGGCAGACAAATTTTTCGATCATAAGCAGCAATGGATTAGCAAGATCCGTCAAATTGAAACCGTGATTGAAAGTGAGTTACGCAGTTGGGGTGCTTTTTTAAAAGTGCTCTTATTAGAAACACGACTGAATTCCCCGAATATAGTAACTTGAACGGGCTGGTCGAAGTAACCTAGATAAAATTACCTTTTTCAAAGATTTAATATTTAGCAGTCCACAACTGTATAAAACATTTCAGCAGACATTTCAGCGCTATGTAATATTCTCAGAATACATCGCAGAATCCGCATCCGATTGGCTCGTTACGCCATGTCCGGTCCAATCGGCTTCGATCGCTGACCGGAAACCGTCGTACCACGACAATAATAACCTAATCAGCTTCGGAACGTTGGAGTCAGCTTTTGTGTTGGTATAAATATTGTAGTGAGTTTTAAGTGGGGACTTGGAGCTTGTGAGTCTTAAGGGCCGTGAGGGTCCAAGTTTTGGTTTGTAGTGTACCACTACCAATTGGCCTGTTTCTATGATATCTAATATTTTTCACAAATTGAGACTATGATTAGAACACGTTCTTAAAACGATGGACCCAAAAAATATTGACCCACAGCTCTGTCTACGACAGAGACTGTCTAGATACGGGTTTAGCAGACAAGTCTTGCAAAAAAGTGTGCTTATGTCAACCAAACAAATCACACAATCCCACCGACCAGCTGACTAAACCACAGCAGGGTAAAAGTAGTACCTACTGTTTATTATTCCAACCTCGGCCGAGAGCAACTTTTAACTGGACGGGGAAGTTGGCACAAAATATTATTCTTTGCACGAATGCCGAAATTCTAAGAGGTGAGCTGATGTTGAGCTTTCGAATTTATATTGAAGGTGTGGTGAGAATGATTATTATTTCCTTTATTATTTATTTATTTCCAAAACACTTCCTCTCAGGGTTTGTCTGTGTAAAAGCGAGCCGCTCATTTCAATTAAAAAAACGACAAAACAATGGTAAACAAGAAATTGAAAACGGTACCTACGTTAGCTCATAAGTTGAGCAGAATACGTTTTCCTGTGGTACTGTAATTCTCTCCTGTGGTTTGTGGCTGTGCGGTTTAACTCCTTTGGTTTGATAGTGTTTTACTAGGGCTAATTTAGAAGAATTTAAAAACAGTATAGTTTTTTTTTCAAAATAGGCAAAGGTAAAATAGCATAATCAGTCTATAACTTCCCCACCTCTTTGTGTGAGGGAGTGAGCCAAAATCCACCTCGCGGGCCCAGTACGAGTTGGTGGATGTCACATGTCTTCGAATGATTGATTCTAGGACATGTCGGTTTCCTCACAAAGTAATGCGCGTGCCTGGGTTCGAACCCGCGACCTATGACACGTAATTCGGGGCCGTTACCACTCGGCCATCTCTGCTCTGATCTTATTATCATGTATTCAAATTGCTACAGACGAGTTTATATTATTATACCCAAAAGACCATTTCAGACACCAATCCACATGGTCTTCACATGGTCTGACCAAGATTATGTCTGGACTTTAAAAGAGACTGTGACCTCTGAGTTTGTTTCGGCCTTTCTTCTCAGAGTAGTCAGATAGGAAACGCCGACCTCATCTAGTTTAAAAAAAATTGATTGATTGATGTGTAAAAGTGTTTGTACAAACCTACTTACAGAAATAAAATCATTTATTAACTAGAATTTTGAACTGCATTTTAGTATACATAAGTATCCTCTAATCGACCTTTAACTCAAGCTCATTACCTTTGAACTAATGTCCCTGTAGCTGTTAAAAGTTCAATAGAAAACTGCAAACAAAATATATTCAGAATATTTCATTTTAAAACGAACAATAAACATGAATTTTAAAATATTATAAATTCTGTTTTTAGTAACTAGAAGTTTTATCAGAGCTTTTTGGTACAGACAAAGGGAATAATAAATATGTACCTTCGTGTACATTTGATAAAATTACGTTGGCATTTTCACAAAACTACAAGGACTCACTATAAATAACAATACAGATAGAACAAGTATGTACAGAAGGTCAATTCTCAATTCTAAGTTGAGCTACTCGATTACTGACAATTGCTAGCACGGACTGGACTACAACCTAATTGCGTAACACGTCACTATCGATCAGAATCTAAATCATTTTCACGAATATTGCTTCATATTAGGGTATTTTCAAATTTAATAAAAACTATTTTAATTTGAACATTGGGACGATATATTTAACAGGAAAATAAAAATAAATATATTTAAATGCATTTTCTCAATTAAAAACGATTAAAATCCAATTTATTATTTGTTGTTTTGAATTTACCGCCAAAACGCTCCTTACGATGACTTTTTATCACGTGACATCGTGACGTCAACTGTCAAAATTTAAGCCTTTCCTACTGTTAGTGTAATTACCCCGCTAGTCCACTCAAATATGTGTGGTTGTCTAAAGACTATTTCAGCCTTTACATTGTTATCACACTTAGATTATGTCTGGACTTTAAAAGAGACTTTGACACTGGAGTTTGTTTCACCATTTCTTTTCAAGAGTAGTCGGATAGGAAATTTCGACTCCATCTGGCTTAATATTAAAAAAGAAGATTAACTATGTTAAAGTCGGAAATTATATTATCATCATCATCATCATTTCAGCCGAAAGACGTCCACTGCTGGACATAGGCCTTCCCTAAGCTCCAGCATCCAGCGGAATCCTGCGGCCTTCACAAGGTCATCGGTCCACCTTATGGGAGGCCTTACAACGCTACGTCTTCCGGTACGCGGTCGCCACTCCAGAACCTTTCGGCTCCATCGGACAAGTGTTCTGCGAGAAATGTGTCCTGACCAATTATATTATAATTTGACTGTTTTATGAAATGGCTAAAACACGGCAAAATGACGTAGGGTTTGAATTTGTTTAACAATGATGGCTAAGCTTCACAGTCTGGCTCATTGGCATAATGTTGCTTGCCTGTCGGTTTTCTACATACTGTACTTCAGAGAGTGCGCAGGAGCTCCACGACCTGATCCCACCATCGCCCTTTTACTACCGGACTACCAGACGCACTTGGTTGATATCCCGACCAGTCGTAACCAAACTGCGGCTGTGTTCCCTTCCACTTTTAACCCGTCCACCTTCAAAACAAGAGCGATCATGCATCTACTGGGCACGCTCGATCCATCATAGACCTCATCAATTGCTTTCCATCAGGCGTGATCGAGGTCAATAGCAGGCCCATTTAGTAAACTAAAAAATCAATCAATTTCTCTGACTTTACAAGACCTGACCGGTACCTATTAATTATTAACATCTATGCTATTATTAACCTCTAAATAACTCAGATAAACAGTAAATCTGCGTAAAATAACATCCGCGTGTAATTTTTTTTAAACTAGATTGAGATTTCCACGTTCAGGAGTTTCCAGTTTCCTCCCTAATTCATAAAGCTCTCCAGCATCACCCAGTTTGTCCAACCACTGTATGAAATGATAACTACCAACATAAATACTAACTTTTCTTCACAAAAGATAAACTTCTTATAACTAGCGCGAAGTTGCCAGCACTTCTTATCATGAACTTTGACATAACAACCAGTGTTGCCATAATTTGTGTTTTACTTACAACTTGGGAAGTTATGCTTTTCTTGAGATTTGACAGAACAACTTTGAAAGAGTCTTTTGATAAAACTTGAAAGAAATTATCATTTGTTTGAATTTTAATTGCCTATTTAAATTTATTTTTAGAGTGTTTTTTTTTTAAGAGAATAACTAGAGACATGTTACGCCAATATGAGAGTTTATGAGAGTGACCAATATCATCAACTCTCATATTGGCATGTGTTTTAAATACAGCAATAATACGGCATAGATATACACAGCTATACATCAAGCTATAGCATTTCCAGTTGCTGATCTCGCATTGTGTAGGATTTCCGTACAGTGCGAGATCAGCGTAAACTGGAAGTGTATAGCTTGATGTGTAGTCGTGTGTACACAAACACAGATTAGCATGATGACTGATGATTATTTTAATAACCGACGAAAAATCTTAACTCAAGGAGGTTCAGAATTTTGTACTAAATCTATGATCCCAGATTCCGCGTTTATGTCCCCGCCGTCCAGTCAAACCCTTGTATAAATTACAGACATACCTGCAACAACTCTCAAAAGGCGGATCTACTTACTTATTACAGGTAAGTGATGAATGACGACAGAACTAAATGAGCTAAGTAACTACGGAACCTTAATCAGCTGCCTACGGTCCGTAGAGCGTAAAATTTGATAAATTAAGGTCCAAAATGTCGTAATCCATTCCCTTTCCAGCCAAATTTAGCTGTACATGAGGAATTAAGTTACTTATAAAGATTTATTAATGTTTTAGTGAAGATTTGCACATATTCTTCCTTCCTCAATATGATACTAACATACTGTATGTTAGTATCATATTGAGGAAGAAGCCCAGAATTTGGCTACGTGCTTGGCACTATCAACAGCGTCCATCAGCTCCTCTAGCGTGCAGACAATAGGACACGCTGGACAAGATATTAAGTGCCCCATTGTTTGTCCAGCGCGGAGTCATCTGTGAATCTCCACCAGAGCAAGTTTTCTTTTCTGCCAAGGCAACTTATGTCCAGGTGCGAGTTTTTCAGCAGGTGGAATGAGTGGGTTTGGTAAGGATGCACCACCTCGGCACAGGTTTAGCCAGTCCTTAGACCGTTCGCCAGAAGGCCACACTTTAAAAAGCTTTTGCGGCTTTTCAACCTTTGTGACACGAGGATATTAATAGTATCATGTCTGTTATGGAAAATTTATGATTTGGTTATTCATTTTCCACCCTAAAGCAAGATAACAAAAGCATACTTTCCAGAAAGCCAAACTTTGCCTTTTTATTTCTCTGAAACACTTTGTCTGCCGATAAATAAGTTTGAAAGCCTGAGGCAAAAAATTACTTATAAAAAGAGGAGAAAAATCAAAGACAACAACTTCTTAATCAATCTTTTGGGCAAGTTTCTCATGAAAGTCAAATTATTGTTCAGTTTACTGCCTCTTTTTCAATAGAAAGTGATAGAAATGCTTTAGAAGAGAATTCACACATGGCACGGCATGACTTTAATACATAAAAAAAAAACACTGTTCCATACATTTTGACCACGTAGGTATTGCACTTTTCTATGAAACAGCTGATTTTTTTTGTATAACCGACGAAGGATTTCTGCGCTGGGGGGTCTAGCATGATATGCTGAATTCATGGTTACAGTTTGAGCACTGGTTAAAAAATTATACTGTATATCTCTGATGACTTTTGTCTACGAAACAGTCTTATTAATAGAACAAGTGACACGGAATGGTCGAAATACGATCAAAATTCCAAAAAAAACTATAAATTGGCTTCCTGTAGTCCTTCCCCATATAAACTTCAGCTGTGCCAAATGTCATACACGTCCGTCTTCATAATTTTCGTAAAAAGGGGTACAAAATTTTTGCTTTACGTATTAATATAAAGATTATGATATTTCGCTTTCGATCGTGTGAACTGGCATACAAATATTTAAACATTTAAAATGTCTAATAGCGCTGGTGAAATCTTAACAAAAATGGTACATAAAGTCAATTAATGAAATCTCAGTAACCATATTCAGCTGTTACTTGTTATCAATTAATTCTTTCACGGTATAAAACAATTACCAACAAGCCATATATGTATATACTGGTACAGTGTAGTTTGGTTGTAAAGTGTTTAAAAGGGAGTTCTCTTATTTCTTTTGGATTACTACCTATACTTTCTAAAAACAGTTCGTTTTATTTCGCTCAATAGGTACATAAGTAACAATTTTCCATTTTTTATAATATTTTACCCAAAATAATAAGTTATATAGATACTACTGTAAGTATTTGTTTCGCAACGTTACTCGCCAATTCATTACTGTAACACAATAAACACATAAATATTTACTGAACAAATGTAAACGTATTTGCTGATTACTGAGCGCGTGCAATCAACAAAATTGTGCCTTTGTTTATTATTCAGATTCTGTTTTGAGTTGTGTGGTTACATGTATTTGTATGAATTTTTGTTTGTGTGGACTACACATTTGGCTGGGATAATGCCACGCTATTAATCTATCATACAAGTAGAAAAAATAGACAATACCTACGTTTTCGTCCTATCAATTACATAAAGAGAGAGTAAAAAAAACAAAACAACAAAACTTTTTTTTTGTGTTTTTTTCTACTGAAAACTCTGTACTTCCCTGAAACTTGTGGCCAAGTTTCAGGGATGTACAGTGTCCGCCTATTTATCCAACTGTACCGCTCATAAATCAAACTCATAGATTTATTGGAATGGGTGACAGTTCCGGTATAATGACAGTTTTGATTGAAGATTTGTATGTACCGGGAATGGAAAAATGGATTCATTTTTGTAACTTAAATATATATTTATAGACATATGAAGATATACGGAGGGGCCTGTGCCTAAGTAATTACGGCCGCACGGGTCGATCGATCAAGTCGTCGATAGGTCGGTTGGTTCGTGGTTGGGCGACGATCAAAACTCCTCCGTGCTTCGAAAAGCACGTCAAGTCGTTGGTCCCGGATGACATGTGGATCTTTGACAGTGGTAGTTACGGGTCGTCAGCAGCCGGAAAGTCTTACAACCAGCCTTACCAAGGGGTATCGTGTTACCCAGTAACTGGTTTGTGGAGGTCCCATAGACAGTCGCTTCATGTAAAATACTGGTAGTCAGCTGCTCCCGGAGTGAACGCCGAACTTGACATAATTCATCATCATCATCATCATTTCAGCCGAAAGACGTCCACTGCTGGACATAGGCCTCCCCCAAGCTCCGCCACTTCGACCGGTTCTGTGCTTCCCGCATCCAGCGGACTCCTGCGGCCCTCACAAGGTCATCGGTCCACCTTGTGGGAGGCCTTCCAACTTTACGTCTTCCGGTGCGCGGTCGCCACTCCAGAACTTTTCGACCCCATCGGCCATCTGTTCTGCGTGCAATGTGCCCTGCCCACTGCCACTTAAGTTTGGCAATTCTTCGGGCTATGTCGGTTACCTTGGTTCTCCTGCGGATCTCGTCATTCCTGATTCGATCACGCAGGGAAACTCCAAGCATAGCCCTCTCCATTGCCCTTTGGGTGACTTTAAACCTTCTTATGAGGCCCATTGTGAGCGACCACGTTTCGGTTCCATATGTCATCACTGGCAACACACACTGGTCGAAGACTTTCGCCTTGAGACACTGCGGATGTGGGATGACATAATTAGGAAAAGGCTATTCAGATGGTAGGTACATACTTCATCATCATATTATAAATTAAAGTCGCGTTTTAAGCTATGTCTGTCTGACCGCATTCTTCACCCCGCAATGGATTTTGATGTAGATTTCATTATTTAGAGCATTTATTGCGGAACGTTTATGTATTTATTACATTAATATTTAACTTACATTTCATCATCATCATTTCAGCCGAAAGACGTCCACTGCTGGACATAGACCTCCCCCAAAAGGGGGGGTTTTGCCATAATCGCCACGCTTGGCAGGCGGGTTAGCGATCGCAGTATGGTGGTAAAATGCATAGAGGACGCTGCTGCCCTTTCTCTAGTAAGTCCCTTAGTCGCCTTCTACGACACCCACGGGAAGAAATGGGATGGTGCTATTCTTTTACGTCCGGCAACACACGGCAGAACTTTACATCTACTATATAAAAATAAGTCGGGTTTTCCTTCCTGACGCTATAACTCCAGAACGCACGAACCGATTTCCACGGTTTTGCATTCGTTGGAAAGGTCTCAGGCTCCGTGAGGTTTATAGCAAAGAAAATTCAGGAAATAAAACAAAAAAAAAATCTTCTTCTTTTAATCACCAAACGAAATGTTACATAAAACGAAGCCATCTGGTGGCGAAACGGAGTTCGTCGGGTTTGCTAGTTTATAATAAAGAAATCTTAATGCTTCGTCAAGTTATAAAAACCGTGCGCAACGGGAGCGGGTCGCTAGTATTCTATAAACAAGCTCGAAAACTTCGATATTCGTTCAAAAGCATACATTACATATTTCACCAAACAAATTCAAATACAGTACCAACATTATTCTAAGTTACGATCATATTATTTCAAGTCAGAAACATCGTTATATCTACAATATCTTCACCGACATGAATTTCAAAACATTCCTTCAGTTGTGTATTCAAGTAGGTACTTATAATAGTCACGAGCATTAATACTTGGCGCCTGAAATAAAGGTACATTAACCTGGTTTGGATTCACAGGGTTTCACATTTTTCAGTAGCCTGTTAAGAATAGGGTAGTGAAAAATAAAGAAATTTATTTTTTATTAATGAAAGTTACGCAAGATTCAAAAGCTATTTATTTTCACCCAAAGTTTTGATAGATCTTTCTATGGTGTTACGAACATATTATCAAAACCATATCCAAAAAGGCTTTTGCCAATGCTGCTACCTTTATAACACGAGAAACCTTAATATATTTTGCCTAACTGTAAGGTATTTTTACTTGTGACTACACATATCAAGTACGTATTAAATAAGTCTCACGTTATCACATTATTTGCGTCTACGTGATACTTTTGAAAGTTGGAATCTGTGGGTGATAGTCTCTATACTGGTTCGAAAACCAGACATTAAATACCGATTTATTGAATGCACAATCGTCAAACAGTCGCGAAATGATAAGGTTAACCGCCTTTGTGCGCAACATCACAAAAACATTTTAATTCCTTGAGTTATAGTTACCAGTTATCAGTAAATATACCGAAATGTCCCATCAGGATTTACCTAGCAATTTGCCAACTATGCCTGGAATTGTAAAATACTGAAAACTGACCCAAGGCAATAGAGGTATGAGAAATAGGAGGAAGGATCCTCTGACCAAACGGTGTTCTGTCTGATGGGCAACTGCCGGACGATTGACGTCGGAACCTTGTATGTAGGTAAGTATAAGTATGCTATTTGGGCGGTAAACTCTGCTTGTGCGATGCAGGATTTCGCATGACGTCAGTCTGATGCGTAGTTCACTTGTAGCAATGTTGATGGCACTACAACTATATCACAATTCTAGTATTTCACGTGGACGACCTACCCGTCACCATATTAATAAGAAACCCTGCGAGTTTTTGGCGGGATAGGGTTGGAACATGTCGCACGAATTTAAATTTTCATGAAATTTTGTGAAATAGCGAATTAAATTGTATAATTTTGGTAGTGAATTATTCAATTTAGTTACATGTGAGTGCACAAGTGTCGTGAAGGTGAAAATAAGTGACTAACATGGACTTTTCGTGTTCCGCCCAAAAACTCATATTAGGTTGTAGTAAAGTTACTACCGCTTTACAATAACTTTGATTTGACTGACTAAGGACGACTACGACTTTTTTGTAACTTCGTGCCCGATATTGGGCCATTTACTTGATCGAAAAGAAAAATTACTTGACACTGGCTAAATGCACAAACCGTGCGAAGCCAAAACCCGAAAAAAAACAAAGAAACCCTGCGGTGAGCTTCATGACTATTTATGGAAATACTGTCAAAACCAAACATTTTGTTTCGAAAAAGTATGACAAACTGAAATAAAAACACTAAAACGAAAGCATCAATATGACATGAGTAAGTTAGACGACACGAAATAAATTAGATTATGAACCACTCAAACTAATGGCGAGAATATTTTTCATTAAACGGAGTGTTCCATCAAGTTAGGGATAGGTCCCAGTACGCGCTGAGCGATCAAAGATAAGGCATCGTCAGTGAGCCTGTTTTGTTAATTTATTGACCTGCTTTTTTGACATGTGTGGGTTTGGCGATGAAAGGTAATCTTACCTGGTGATCTATTATACTAATGTTATAAAGCTGAGGAGTTTACTTTTTTGTTTGAACGCTGGACCTACCAGTTGGATTTGAAAATACCTTTTTGCATTTGTTAGGGCATTTTTTGAGGAAGGTTAGGTCAGTAAAGCAAATATTACCGTTTAGTAAATAATTGCCAACGACTCTATATTAGTTCATTTAATTGAACGGGCTAATCTATAGAAATAGGTACCAGTAGAAATTGAAAATATATTTTTGCACTTGATAGCCCAATTCTAGATAAAGTGTATAAGTTATTTAGCATGACGCTGCGACCCTTAATAGCCGAGAAAAAGAAAAAAAACGTTAATGAGAACTGTTAGCGAAAATGAACTAAAAGCGCGGGGTTGCCGATGCAATACGACGCGGTCGGTCGGAGGCCGAGGGAGTTTTACAAAAATGTGACTATTATTTTAGTATATGTGTGTATTGTTATTGCGTTATTTTACGATATCCACATGAACGAAGTCACAGGCAGAAACCAGTGTTTTTTTGATAAATTTGCGATGAAAGACTTAATTAGTCACGTTCCGTACAGTGTTCTTCGTTAGAAACCTTCCTTAGTTGATTAATATGTTTCACAATTACGTAACCAAATCAACAAGATAAGATAAAAAAAACACCATTGACTCAGCGGGGTAATTGCGTAACACACTAACAGTCGCAATGGCTTTCATTTTGACAGTTCAACAGATTCATAGCGCAATTTAAGTTGATGAGCAGATATTTTTTTCGAACGTATAAAGCTTTAATCTTGTTTGGAGGATGTTTGTTATCCATTATAACAAATATCCTCCAAACAAGATTATAGCTATGTCTGATAGTGCAACAATTAGGGTGCTTATTAGGTCATTTAGCATTAATAAACACCAACTTGGATAATCAGGCAGTTATTCGTGCGGCGGTTCATCGCTTGCCGCGCTCTCCACTACCGGTCGCCCCACCAGTATGCAGACTTAATTTACTATACCTCACAGACTAGATAACAAGAAGGACAGTACAACTATTGTCATCGTCTAGGAACAAAATATAATAGTCTGATATAAAGTAGCAAATCTGAAGCGTAATTCTTTCACACTGCCCGTAGTGTGACAATATGCTAAACAATATGTGGTGTCTTAGTTTAGGTTAGGTATGTGTAACTTTGCAATATTATTGCATTAGGCTTTCTATCACTACGGCTGCTCGGACGAGACTGCGAGTCATTGCGAGTGCGGCGCATCGCCCTGCAGTCCCTCTACCGCGCAACCCCCACCACAGTACGCATAACATCATTTTTTAAACGTCACACAATACATATCCCTGACTGTACATTGCTGTAGTATAACCACCGTCAGTATTCATGCCTTTCAAATTGGAACACTGAAATGTTGTTCAGTATTTGATGACTAACAAGAAAAACTTTCGATAGCAAGGCGTAATTTGAAAACATAGTGACAATAACAAAATTGTGCATTCAAAAACTCGTAACCTAATGAACATTCGTTTTTACCTGACATTTAAAAACTTATAACTGGAGCATCTCATAGACAATCAGCGTGGGCAACTTACTGGACCAGAGAGAGACTTCAACACAACAACACACCACAACAACACAGCAACACAACACAGTTGGCGCAGTGGTTAAGCGATTGACTGCTGCGCTGCGTGTCGCGGGTTCGATTCCCGCACGGAACAAATATTTGTATGACCTATAAGTACTTGTTCCGGGTCTGGCTGTTTGTGTATGTGAGTTTAAATGTTTGTAAACGCACCCACAATACAGGAGAAATTCCTAGTGTGGGGCAACGTTTTAAAAAAAAAAAAAAAAATATAAAAAGTCCTACCTCCTTGACAAGAAAAATAAGAAGGACGTACACTACAACAGCTGTCATCGTCTAGAAACAAAATTAAATGGTCTAACGTAGGTACTATCGGTAAAAGTGACTGCTTAGCAAATCTCAACTGCCATTCTTAATCGGTCGTATGAAACAAGGAGCTAAACAAACATTTCCCTTACTGTACATGACCACCAAATGCTTTTTGGAGTTCAGCTAACAAGCAAAACTTTCGTTAACAAAACGTAGTTACTTTACAACAATAACAGTGTACTTCAAAAACTCGTAACAAGCTCCTCCAGACATTTCAATTAAAACCTACATATACCTACGCAAAAAAGATTTTTACAGTTTTCCAATTATTTCTGCCAATTAGGCCGGAATCCCGGTGACATTTTGACCGTGAGTGTTGCCAGGTTTTACCATTTTATCCTTCAATTTTCGTTGTAAAAGCTTGTTTGCTGTCATCGCCATACCGAAAACTTTTACAATTTTATTTGTAGGTAATGTCGGGAAATTGGCGTTTTTCGTCGGCACGACGTAGTAGGGAGTAGGTGGACTACAGTTTTTTTTTTTCTTCAAATAAATATCAGCCGGATTTCTCTTGGGATTTTCTGCTTGTTGTTTGCAGGCGAGAACGAAAATATTTTTGTGTTTATGTTATTTCTTTTGGCGTGCAAAGTTTTTACGTTTGTCGTAAAATATTTTATTCTTATTTTTGTTGATAAATTAATTTAGTACCTAAATGTAGTTAATTGTACATATTATATTAATTCTGAATATTATTTATTTAAATATACCAAACTTTATAAAGAAAAAGTTAAGGATTTCCTTGAGTGTCCTACTTAGTTTTGTCCTAATTAATAAATAACAAAACAGTAGTAGCTTTTAATGATATTCAGCCGGTCGGTAGTTAGAAAGTATGCTTAATTAGAACTTTGTTTATGGCTGAATATGATTGATAGATAAATTAAAAAGGACTGCCTCGTTGGTCTTGTGGTCACAATCACTACTGCTGAGCATGAGTCCTAGGTTCGATTTCCCGGTCGGGCAAAGTCTTATTTGGTGTTCCTATCTGAATATTCTCAGTAGCAGCCCGGTGTCTGGATTTGTGCCTGATTGATGGCCATAGTCTCGCCCCATATTATATAACTGTATGTGTCGAAATGTGGGGTGAACTATGGGTAGGTACAGCTCTGCCCAGCCACTCGGAAAAACAAAGACGTGATGTTATGTTAATATCATTTCAAACGGCAGTATACTTCTAAAAGCAAATTCATCAAATCAAAATCAAAATGTTTTATTTCACATAAACCTACATGGGCACTTATGAAACGTCAGAAGCTAGGTACACGGTTCCAATTTGTCGCTCCATGGTTACTCTTTTAAAAATAATTGGCTTTTACAATATTTTCAAATTACAGTGATACATCCGAACAAACAAACTACCATTGGATTATGAAAAGTATTACTCGTAGAAGCAGAACGATTTTCTTACCAATTTTCGGTATAGAAATTCCCTTGGCTACAGTTGCTACAGTATATCAAAGGGTAGGGGTGACATGAAATATATAATTCCTAGACCTATTTATTATTGACCAAAACCTAGAACGAACAATTATCATGACTAGACCAGCCTTGAACTTAACGATCGTGCGACAAATAAATGATATCCACCTAAATTGTAAAGGGCAAACCCATTAACTGTATTGTTCTGATACATGTTTAACTACGTCAATTTAGTAATGATAGTGATGTTATCAATGGGTTTTTAATGTTTAAACTGACAACATTCATAGTCCCGGGTACGGAACCGCCAGCGGAACCCTATTACTTAGGCTCCGCTGTCCTTACTATGTCTGTCAGCGGACTGTATCTCATGAGACGGAGCTGTAATAGATATACAACAAATCGAAAGTAACTCTGTCGATCTTTTACGCTTTCACGCCTAAACCGCTCAACCGATCGTCATGAAATTTGGCAGAGATATAACCTGAGATATGAAAAAGGACACAGGCTACTTTTTTACGCGATAAACGACATCTACGCAGGCGGAGCCACGGGCAAAAGCTAGTAATAATAAGTTAAAAAAAGGGAAGAAACGTGTATTCTTAAATCATCATCATGATCATCATTTCAACCGAAAAACGCCCACTGATAGACACAGGCCTCTACCAAGCTCCGCCACTATAACCGGTTCTGTGCTTCCTGCATCCATCGTGTTCCTGCGGCCTTCACAAGATCATCGGTCCACCTCGTGGGAGGCCTTTCAATTCTATGACTTCCAGTACGCGGTCGCCACTCCAGAACCTTTAGTTTTTATTTTATTTAATAGGATAAATTATTTTATTTCTGTAAGTAAGTTTGTGCAAACACTTTTACACGTCAATCATGTTTTTAAAACAAGATTTGGTCGGCGTTTCCTATCTGATTAACCAACTCGGAAGTCATAGTCTTTTTTTAAATCCAGACATAATCTTAGCCAAATCATGTGAAGAAAATAACTAAAGTAAACTAAACGAGCTGTCTGTAAATCAGTCAAATCATTAGTTTTTCTAAAGGTGTATGCTACAGAGTTAAGCTTTTTTAACTATTTATAAATATGCGACCCATTGAAGCTTGATATCCAAAGTTATGACTAAAAAAACTCTTCACTCTTTATGAGAACAGAGTTTCTACTTGTCTAACAGGTAGAAACTATGGTGAATATTGAATTAACTATCGTGTAACTTTTATCCTAACTTATTATTATTTATCAATTAAATTTTGTAAATGATTACAAGCAAAGCATTATTTGTGAACTCACCCAGAAAACAACAGAATAAGTCCAACCCACCAGCCTGCAATTATTCCCATCTTTCTGTTTTAAAACCAATATCAAGCAACAAAAACATTATAATTTATGAATTCGTACATATACCCAAAAAAATATTTGAACATAAAAACGATTTGAATTTCAAATACAAACGGTCGGTGAATATTCCAAGTTAATTGCTTGGTGACAATTTTACGATAACAATCGAAATAACCGGGACCAGTGTTTTGATTTAAACGTTAAAAATTTAACCTTTGTTGTTTTATTGTTCTCCACATTGATACGGTATTTATTTGGCTGTTTTTGCTAACGGTTTTATGAAATATCCGATATTTCATAAAACCGGACATTTCATAAATTGGACATTTCAGATTTCACGTAAAAAAAAAATTTACTACCCCATCCACTGCTTTTTTTTTAATTGACAGCCTCGTTGGTCTAGTAGTCGCAAGCGTTTCTGCTGAGCACGAGGTGTTGGGTTCCAATCCTAGGTCGGGAAAATTATTATTTGATTTTTCTAAATGAAATTTCTCAGTAGCCTGGAGGAGTGTACGACTAAACGCCGCCAGACACTACACCGACAGACTGAACACCGACAAGACTTTATTTCGACGGGACTCTTCGCTGACGGGACACTTCGCCGACAGGACTCTTCGCCCGTACGTCAGCGAATGTATGATTAAGCTAGGTGAATTGTGTCGTTACGTGTTAAAGCTTTCATATTTCCCATACATTTCACTACCGGATTCCGATTGCTACATAATCCGGAATTTGTAAAAAGGGGCTTACACGTAGTCATCGCGTATTGTGCGCAGCACATGTCCATTGGGATACATTTTGATTTCATTCCTGAGGCGAGTTACAGTTTGATTTCAGTCTCAATTTATAAAAAATACCTCTAATTTCCCTACATTTTAAACAAGGTTTTGACATTGATTGTCGCTAAGATGAGTTTGCGACTGGATTTTTAACTTTTTTAATTACGGGACTACTGCTATGCTAAGTGTTCTAAAATAAACGTTCACTATCTATCCGATTTAAGATAGGGGACCATCTTTACATACCACAACTCCTCCGGGCTCCGAGCCTCGAAATGCACATAAAGCCGTTCGTCCCGGCTGTCGTTCGTTGATCTTTGACAGTCGTTACGGGTCGTCAGAAGCCCGAAAGTCTGACAACCAGTCTTACCAAGGGGTATCGTATTATCCAGTTACTGGGTTGCAGAGGTAAGTTAGGCAGTCGCCCATGTAAAATGCTGATTTTCAGCTGCATTCAGTTACATTAGAAGCTGACCCCAACATTGAAGGGTTTTCTATCTATCAGATTTAAAACATTTATTGTTTCATTTATTTTATGAGAATAAATAGAAATTCTAGAACACTAAAAGTATTATCAAAATATAGAATTACTAACTGTACATAATTTATTCCTAGTTATTCCCTACCGTGTAATTCTACGGAATACTTAAACGCGGATATTGTTATAGCTTCAAAAAAAGACACGTCGAAACAAAGGACACTAATGAGACATTTGAATATTTAAGTAACACATTCGTTTAGAAAATTATGAACCTGCTACCTATACCCAATTCAAATTTCCCATTATTAATTCTGTTTTCTTTGAAGAAGTTGACTTTCAAAATTGTAATAAATTATTTAACTTTGATAATTCAAAGTTAAATAATTTATTACACTTTTGAAATTAAGTCACTTGATGAATAGTAAATTGCACACACATACACACACACACATTACACTACACATACACACATACATACACACATTGTTACATTTTAACTTCCTATTTCAAGCACAACCATATTACATTTCGATACCTTAAAAAAATGACTACGCAATTTGCTACGAACTACAATAAATTGTAGAGCTACGAAGTGGCCTACGCGCTACGAAGTGGCCTACGCGCTACGCTCGTAGGGGTCGTAGCAACTCATGCCGAAAAACATCAGGAATGAAATAAAAATGTGTCCCAATGGGCACGTGTCGGGCGCAATTCGCGACACGTGTAAGCTCCTTTCTACACATTCCGGATAGTGGTTGGAAATGGGAATCCGGTAGTGAAGTATATGGGTAAATATGCACGCTTTTACACGTACAATTCACCCAGCTAAATCATACATTCTCCGACGTACCTACTCGGCACCAAAATTAACGTGAGAAACGGTGGTAAGCGTTGGCCAAGACAAAACTGTCTTGTCTATCTTTATCTTTATATTAATAATAAAGCTGAAGACATTGGTTGTTGTTTTTTTTGAACGCTAACAATAACAAAGAAAACATGTTTTAAAACTTTGGTCTGTCGGTTTGTTCCAGCTAATCTCCGAAACGGCTCTACCAATTTTGACAGGATGATCACTGGCAAATAGCTGATTTTATAAGGAGTGACATAGGCTACGGTAACAGGTTCCCGTGGAATAATATCCAACATCCACGCGGGCTAAACCGCAGACACAGCTAGTCATACATAAAACATCGAAAACCACCGGATTCACAATTAACACAGCAGGCATCGTCAAGCAATCGATAATTATCGCCTCCGTATTAATGAGCCCATGTGTTATTGATCAGTCCGCGATGGAAACACGGCTCATTTTGATGAATCATTAATTTTAATTGGTCGATAATTACCATGTTTTATACCATACGATAATTTTTGGTAATAACCCTTGTGTATTTTCAATGTCATCATTGTTCTGAATATTCTCTTTAGTTTAATCGATAGCTCAGCAGTAGCACTTGCAACCACTATACCAACGAGGTACGTAGGTCCAGAAAGAAAGAAAGATAAATGCGTTTATTGGCATTACAGCTTATAGAACCTTAAATGAAACATAAAACAATGATAATAATGCCAAAAGGGCCTCAGCTCAGCATAATGTCAGATGGCAACACAAAGTGACCTGACGCTGATATTCAGTTGGGTTCCTGGGTTCGATTCCAAGGTCGGGCAAATTGTTATTGAGTTTTTCTTTCTGAAATTATTCAGTAGCAGCCCGTAGTCTGGATTTTTGCCCGGTTGATGGCATTACGCTCGCCCCCTATTACATGGAACTGGCGAAATCTGTGTGTAATAAGTACACCTCTGCTTGACCTCTCAGGGAAACAAGGTGAGATGTTATGTTATGTAGTTTATTCGAAGGCACCTTTTCAGATACAGAATAGAACATCGGTATTTATTTTTTTTGGGTGGGAAATCATCAAATAACTTCTCCCGCTCTGGGTGGAGCGGGAGGGCGTGTCAGACTTTTACTGACTAAAACCCACCCGTGTTCCCTCAGTTGCCTGTGTGCCAGGGGCCGCGGTATCTCTTTCGAACAACCCACACCTATAGCAGGCATCGGCCCTTGCGAACCCCACCAGTTGGTGCTGATATCACTTTGAGGCGCGCGTGGAACATAACGAGCCGTCGACCCGGGCTTGATCCTTACCGGACAGCGAGCTACCCATTACTCGCTGTCCGCAAACCCGCGCCTGTGGTAGCCGGGAATCAGCCGGGGATTCCCAACGCTCAGGGCATCTCCCGCGGTGGCTAGGGCCGTGTGGGCACATATACTTCCTCTCCCTCAAGTGCGCCGCCTCCCTCTTCGCGAGCATCACTGCTTCGCAGAAGGAGGTGACGGCTACCCATGCACTCTCGCTCCGTACCATGGCATAGACCAAGGCCGGAGGCGAGAGATCGCCACCGCTGATCGCCTCTACGAGGACACCAAGTCCAAGCCGGGCAGTCCTCCACGATATGCTCCACCGTGTCCTCCGGGCGATCTACCCAGTGGAAACACCCGCGCGTTTCCTCCCGCCTCATGCGAAAAAGGAACCTCCTGAAATAACCGTGTCCGGTGAGGACGTGCGTCAGGCGGAAGGTGAGGACGCCGTGGTGCCTCTCAACCCACTCCTCAAAGAACTTACCACCGTAATCGTGACGTGCCCAGCACTGGGTTGCGACAATCGCACTCTCCATATCCCCATGAGATCCCGCCGGAATAGAGCATGAGTGAAATGAAATTGTTTATATATTAAACATCACGCCTTGTTTCCCCGTTGGGTCGGGCAGAGATGTACCTATAGAATACCCACATTTCGATATTTTTCAATTCGAAAGATAGGTTAGATAGATGGGTAGGTAGGCGAACATATTACGAAAATATGTTCGAAAAATTTGTCTGCTTAATAACGTCAATAACGCAAGTAATGTGGGACTGTCAAACTGAAAGCCTGTACAGATAGTGTGTTAAACAACCACCCTACAGCTTTCGATTTAGGTAAATATAGGTACAAACGAATCTTGTAAAAAAATTATTGAAAAAAAACTTTTTTTAAACAAGTTTTTGCATTGTCACGCGATATACATATATGCATGCAAATTTTCAGCTCAATCGGTTAAAGATATCTGAAGCCCAATTCTCGTAATTAAAAACGTACAAAATCTAGTCGCAGTCTCATCTCGGCGACAATCAAATGTCAAAAACTTGTCAAAAATGTATGGAATTTCGAGGTATTTTTGCAGATTGAGACTCAGATCAGACTGTGATCGTTCTTAAATTTACGAGAATTGGCCCTCTGCTTAAAAATTGAGTTACAAGAGTCCACCCGAACAAACAGTTATACATACATTGCAAGTTAAATAAAAGCTTGTAAAAAACTCAGTGACTCACAAAGGTCAAGAAAATAAAACAATGTTTTATAACAAATCAAAAGTTTTGATTCCAAAAAACAATAAAGTAACATACTCTAATACTCGTACTATGGAAACTTATTTTTATAGCATCAGAAACAAATGAAAATCAATTACGAAATCAGAGAATTGTTTTAATAAAATATTGTTATAGGATGTCGACTTGGGTGGTTTACTGAAATGTGTAAGTCGTAACTTACGCCTCACACATTAAAAGTTAATTGACTAATTTAAATCTAAAACTATGAACTCAAGAACACTTTTTATTCTATATAAGTACTATAGAAATAGTCATATTCTCATTTCATCTTTGACTTTTTATATGAATAAATAAAGCAGACTCTATAATTTACGAATACTTAGTACGATATGTTTTATCAATAAATTATGTACCTACTGGCAACATTGAGGTCAAATGTCAAACTCGAAATGGAGAACTTATAACAGGTCCGGCATTATGTTGACATATGAATATATACTAATATGCTGGTCACTAGTTTATCATCCCTTCTGAGCGCAACTTTTACATTTAAAATATTATTCCAGAATTTATTCAGACCCTGAATTTTAATGTTCAGAATAGTGACTTGTCAGTGTAACTGTCAGTTTATTCAACTGACAGCTACAGGTATTGTAAAAGTTCGTTTTAGGCACTGGCAATGACAAAGTTATTTACGTGTTATTTAGGACTCGCTTTTAAAATCATTGGGTTGTATAACAGACATCGTCAAGAATATTAACAAGTTGGTAATATACGTGTCGGTTCAGATTTTCAACTGTGTGCATAATCAGACTATAATGTTCCTACTGCTGGGATACAGGCCTCGTTTTTACACGCTTTATATTAGCTTCACTTGTATGTTTGTTTGTATGTAACCGACTCCTGAGAGCGCGATTTTGACCTACTTTAAACGGTCAGATTTCATTGAAACTTTGTAAACTTATCGAGGACCGATGACAGTTCAATAATTTAAAAAAAAATTCGAGAAAAATGAAAAAAAAAACACGTTTTTGTAGTTAGCAGAACTAAAAAATTGAAAATAAATAATAGTTTAAAAAACTAAAAAAAACACGCTTTAAATACCAAACTAAAAAAGGAGAAAATCATTTAATTCAATTAAAAAGCGTGGGGTGCTTGACATTAATTGATTATAAAAATACCTCAAAAAGCACCCCATGAATTAAATTATTTTCTCCTATTTTAGTTTGGTTTTTAAAGCGTGTTTTTTAGTTTTGTTTAACTATTATGTTTTGAGAGGGATTGCGCTGTAATCTACCACGCGGGCCCAGTGCGGGTTGTTATATGTCACAATGTCGTCGCATTTTTGTTTCTGGGACATGCCGGTTTCCTAGTCATGTTTTCCTTCACCGTTTTGAAAGCAGTGGGGTATGAAATTATATACACAAAGTAAAGTGCCTGCTTTGGTTTGGACCCACGACTGAATCGAGGCTGATACCACTGGGCCACCACTGTTCATGATTTTCAACTAAATTTTCTGGAAGAGAATCTGAAATTATACCTAGTAATTGTAACAACAGAGCAAGGCATTACAAAATACTATAAGCACTAACTATACAATTATAAAAAGTAATTAGGTGTGTGATTGTAAAATTATTAATGTCAGTATATACAGGGTGATTGGAAGATGGGTGCAAAGCTTTAAGGCGAAGATAGTACAGACAATTAAGAACCATTTAAGCCATGGTTGTCTTAGACGAAGTCTTACCAAATATTTTTAACCAAATTTTTAAGTTTTTTTTCGGAAATTCTCAAAATTTAATGTAAACTGCATAATTATGGGCAAATTGAATGATAAATGAATTCATTTTTTATTTATTTAATTAAAGTAATGTGTAAGCAATCAAGCAAAACATGTTTTAGGCTTCTGTGTCATTAGACATTTTTTTTACAGACATTTAAAGCTCAGAAAAAATTAAAAAAATGTACAATACGTCTTTTAAACCTTATTAAAAAAAAAAAAATTGGTAAGACTTCGTCTAAGACAACCATGGCTTAAATGGTTCTAAATTGTCTATACTATCTTCACCTTAAAGCTTTGCACCCATCTTCCAATCACCCTGTATATTGTTAGGCAAATTGACTACAAACGTAAATTTTACGTATAAGCAAATCACAACTTTCTGTAATTAACAGTTGTACTCCTGTGAAATATATAGAACACAGCAAATTGTACATCTCAGGTATCGACCACAAGAGCTAATTTCCAATGACACAGATAATAAACTCTGGTTCTAAACCACAACATAGTCTAAAACAATAAACGTTAAAATTAAGCTCTAAACCGCTGTGAACCGAGTGTTAAAACTTTAGTAGCAAGTGATAAAGTTTATAACGGCTATTACAAATTGTTAGCACTTGTAGACCAGGCTTTATTGGGTATTAGGTAACAAGGATCTGTAGGTCCAAGTAATAAATAACTATAGTTGTAGATCCTAGGTTCAAACCCAGACAGGCGTTTTACTTTGTGTAAATAATTTAATCACCACTGATCTCAAAACGGAGGGAGGAAACTAGCAGGTCCTAGAGCCAAAAATTCGAAGACCAACCCGCACTGGGCCCAGGTGGTAGATTGCGACCCACTCCCTCCCACAGAGAGGTAGCCTGTGTCCCAGCAGTGGGAACATTATAGGCTGATTACGCTAGTCCCAGAGTCCAGAGTTTGGACTTATGTCCGATTGTAGGCAGTGGACTCGCCCCCTATTAAATGAGACTTAAAACATAACTGCCAAAATGTGGGTGATCTTTACACGTCCTCTGCCTAACCCTTCGGGGAATACAGGTGTAATGATATGTTATGTACCTAATTTTAGTTGTTATACGGGAAAATTTGGACCACATCAGTGCAGTAGTCGAAGCTCCAATATCGTAGCTTTAAAGGATTCCGAGAACTTTGTTTCAGAACGTGTAAGGCTCTATTTCTACCTAAATATAAGTAATTGATCAGGTATATTCTGTAAGTAGCTGAAACGTATTGTTTTGTTCTTACCTCGCTGGTGCCGCTCCATTGCTAATGATGCTCCAAAAGTGTGCAACGGTTGTCTTTAAAAGGTCGCTTTAGCGTTAAGACCGCTCATTGTGTCATCCTACGATACGTAATATTTATGGTAAACATAATAATGAAGCATCATTGAGTTTACTACTGATAAACAGAGGTATGACGATTCCGACTTGCTAATTAAACTCATAGGATTTTTAGTTATTGATAAGTATTAATGTGTTTACCTATTTATATAAAATTGTAATGACCTGTTTGTACCTACCTGACATATTTTTAAATTGATTTTTTATTATGTATTGGCATGCCACCTACTAATTATAATTGTTTGTTTGTGTAAATTTTGTACTCGATTTAATGGCAAAACATAGTGCACATTTTTTTGAAATACTAACTGTAACCATACCTATGTTTAACAAAATAAATAATTGATTGATTGATTGATCATCTGCCGTCTGCATTGGGGTTCTAGTCTTACCAGATGCAGCTGCATACCAGTATTTCACATGGAACGACTGCCTATCTGACCTCCACAACCAAGTTACTGGGTACTACTTTTTGGTAAGACTGGTTATCAGACTGTCGGGCTTCTGACGACCCGTAACGACTGTCAAAGATCCATGAATGACAGCCGGGACCCGATGGTCCCGGCCGATGGCCGGAAAAGTACGGAAAATGCGTTGTCGGAAACTATGTTAAGCCGATGCTTCACGTACTTCCCGATGCACAATAAAGAGTATATAATAAACAGCAATCCGTTCAATTCTATTCTATTTTCAAAATCTAATTTTACATCTTCTGGTGGTGATGGTTTTGTGTTGTAATGACGGCGCTGAAACCATAAAACATCAAGGAACTGATTTATATCATAGAGTGGTACTAAAGGGACCGGAAAAGCTAAATTAAATGTATAAAGGTTAATTGACAACACCTGCCGAAAAAGGTCGGTAACCTATTCATTGCCCGGGGCAATGGAGCAATATTGCCCATAAAACCCGTCAGCATCAATTACCGTAGCAAAGAACAGAAAACCATTAAAAAACAACAAGTATTTAGTCCTTTTACATCCTCTTTGCCGCTAGAAATAAAATCACATAGTAAAACATAATTTTATGTATATCATACATTTTTACGGTCTTCTGAAATGTTCACACGTATGTAATTTCACGAGAGACGTGTTAATATTAGGGGTTTTTTTGTTGTTTTTTACAACTTAATAGCTGAAAGGGTGGAAACTTTTATGATGTTGCAGAATTGACGTTTTTGTGTACGTTGCTGAAAGACCTAATCTTACACCTGATAAAGTGTTCTCAACGCCGAAAGACATAGCCAAATTGTTTTATATGTTTTAAAAACAACACATCGATACATAAATTATAAAGAAGTAAAACTTGTTGCTTTGTAAGTTTTACTACCAGTCGGATCTGAAAAAATATTTTTGCTTTTGATAACTCAATTCTCGAGAAAAGTTATAAGCCATTTAACATCGTGCTACAACTCTAAGGAGCCGATTAAAACAAAAAAAAACGTCAGAATGAACGCTCAGAGAAAACAAAGCAATATCGCGTTTAAGGGCGATTCGATGCTATATAGTTCGACTTTTAATTGTATTCAGTAACTAAAACGAATAGTGTTGGGCTAGTGAACGATTTTTCGTAAAGAACGAATGATAAAAGTGGTTTGATTTTAAATTATACTATTTTAATTTGTATTCGTAAGAAATTTCGGACGAAATCACGGGCAGAAGCGAGTATTGAATAGAGTCGTTAGTAAAACTTTTGAGACGATTTTCAAATGTCAAGCTTATCGTTATTAATTTGACAGCTAGAACTGTCAAAACTTCAGAGGGTTTAGGCAGTTTTTTCAAGTGTAATTTATACTTTGCATGAAACTTTCAGTTAGGTAGATAAAGTATAATAATAATTATGATCGTCCAATGATATTTTTATTCTTTTTGTTTTCTTGGGGTTTTGTTTATCTAAGGCAGATTGACAAAATCTTGCCCTTCTAATTTTTTTGGAACGAAAATCCTTAACGTCGCTTGTGGTAGGAGCTCAGTTTATATATATTAGTCTATGGGTAGGAGTTGATTGATAGAAATCTTTACGTAAGGAAAAAGCTTTATGCTCTCTTCATGCGATTGCTCTCTCAGTTTGTTTCTATTTTGTATGAGTGAGTGTGTGTGTATCGCGTTAGGAATTTCATTCCTGATGGGGCTCCCCCCTCCACTCACGTTTTTTTCTATCTATTACCATAAGTACGTATAACAATAGTGTGAGGCGGCCATTTTGTGTTTCTTGTATAATTTAATTAGATATGTACAATTATAAGGAAAATCTAAATAACTTTGGAATTGGTCAACGTGGCTTAGCTTACAAGTCGTAATATCTAATTTCATGTAATGAAAAAGTTTTTAATTAGAAGTATGAAAACTACTAAAACAGCCTTCAGGCTTCGCACAAAAAATCTAAAACCGTCCTTCTAAAAAAATACTTTGGCGTGAATTTTCTCTTGCAACATTTTTTGCTGAAAAAAAGGTTTCTTTAAACATTCAAAGTTGATCAAGGCTCCTCGATTACGATCCGTCGATACAACATAAGTACCCTTTTAGGACTTCAAAAGAAATAAGATGATGTCCAATTTAAATATTCAATTTATTTTTTTAAACTGGTAAATTTAGCTAACAGGCCGTACTGTATCGCTAGGGACAGTTTTTTTGTTATACTTGACAGACTAAGCTGGTGTTTTGGGCCTACCTTCGTTTAATTTGAGTACCTTTTTGTCAAACTCAGAACGTTTCTCGGCCTTATCTCTTTAGTACCTGTCTACGTTACACAAAAAAAAATACATTTGCTAGAAACTAAATATTAGAATAGAAACTAAATAAAATAAGCAACAACATCATTCATTTCGTACCCAAAAATTTAAAATTTATGGGCAGTATTTTGCGCCACTTCTTCTTGCCAGCTAAAGCACTAGGAAGTGGTGAAGGGCGGGCGTACTGGTGGACTGTCTTCTGTAATTTTGACGTTCAAAAAGTGCTGACTCTCAGCCTACTTTGAATAAATTACTTTTAATTTTGAAAGCCGAGCAAAAAAAGGTATTTTCTTATGGGAAGTTACATTTTAAACCTTTTATAACATAACAGCAAAAGTCTACAATTAAGCCCCTGGCTGCTATTTGTGTTTGAAAGTACCAAAAATCACATTTGAAACTTGAATGATATCCTTAGCTAGTTGTATACAAAGATAAGATAAGATAAAATAATTTACTTGTCCAAAACATGAGTCATACACCCATGGCATGCAAGACGTTACATTTAATTAAATCCCACAGTCATGGCTTGCCTTAGCGGCGTATAAATACGTATAAATAGGTATTGACTAAGAAAGGTAAAAAATATTTTTAATTCTTTGGTCTTCGTGGGACTACTCTTGATTCGACAGCTAAAAACAATTGTAATTTCAGCGTCAAACAACAAAATAGGTAGATACAAAAAATCCCAGGCCTTTAAAATTGTTCCACCGAATTTTCACCACTGCCCACTTCCCTAGTTGTATGGAAGTGAATTGACCATAACGGTCGAATGGCCAGTGTTAACAAGGCGGCATTAGTGATGGGATATTGATCCAACAGTGTCGATACCCTGTTCATTAATTAGTAGATACTTAGGAAGAGATTAAATATACGATTTTAGCACCGGAAAAATAACCTTAATGACAAATAACTCATCATCGTCTGCCTAGCGTTTTCCCAACTTGATTGGAGTCAGGTTCTAGTCTAACCGAACGCAGCTAAATACTAGGTTACTGGGTAACACGATACCACTTGGTAAGTCTGCTGGTCAGGCTTTCAGGCTTCTGAATTACGGTAACGATAAGAAAAGAAAGGTTGATGTCAAGTAAATATTTATTTTATGATCTATAATTTACATGATTTATTTCAAACTAAATTTTCCTTCGCCGTTTTTAGAACAGTGTTGATGAAATTAAATACACTGAGTAAAGTGCCTGTCCGGGTTTGAACTCACGACCTACAAACTCGTAAGTTGGAGCCGATACCACGTGGCCACCACTGCTCATTTGACCATAATTGTAACCTAAATGTTATACTTTTTATGGGCTCTCTCTCATTCGTCAAGTGTGTAGAGAATAACGTGCGACAAGAGACAACATTCCAAAAGTTTTCACTGTAACAAAAATATCGATACTACTCAAACATCGATACTTTTTTTCGGCACCCTACTCCACGATTACTAAACTATCGAGCCACAGACTGAGCTAGCCACGTGTATTGATTTTAGTTAACTGTGGACTGACGTCGTTCCGCCCCACGGCTTTGTTTAGCTACGTCCGATGGGCGCAGAATAATTAATTAGTACGTACTTACGTAGTAGGTACTTACTTGATTAGTTTATGGGGAGTTTTTGTTGGTGTTAGTGAAGTTTAATAGTGATGAGTAAATGGACAGAGGAACTGTGACTGAAACCTGGCGCTATTCGAAGTGGATGAGAAAAATGTAGAACTAAAAATTATTTTTCCGAAAGTTTAGGCAGAGTGTACCTTTAATACACTTACATTTCGCCAGTTATGATAAATGTATACTTGACTAAGTATCTACCTAGTGTAAAAAAAATATTAAAGTTTTGCAAAGCTTTTTTGACAGAAAGGATCTGGGGGCAAGATAAAAGTGTTTCATGATAAACACAACCTCAAACCTGTAATCCGCGAAGGGATAGACAGAAGGGTTTACCTTCATAGTACTTGCACTCATATTTCCCCGGTTATTAGGTACCATTTTTAATAAGGGACGCGCACGAAGCGCTCACTATAATTTAAATAAATGCCTAAATAAATAGCAATGACTTCTTTATTATTCGAACGCAATGTGAATTGTTACTGAAAATTAATTGAATTGAATTGAACTTCAAATAAATATTGTAGAATTTATTTGTTTAATCACAAGGCAACTACAACAGTTAACATTCACATGCTTCACAGTAAAATCACTAGGTTCACACTACTTATAGATTTCAACCTGATGATCACAGAAAGTGGGATTATCCCAGAACATGGCCAGTAACAACAACAGTAATCATGATAACTACAGTAAAAACTAAAAAACACGCTTTAAAAACCAAACTAAAAAAGGAGAAAATAATTTAATTCAATTAAAAAGCGTGGGGTGCTTTTGAGGTATTTTTATAATCAATTAATGTCAAGCACCCCACGCTTTTTAATTGAATTAAATTATTTTCTCCTTTTTTAGTTTGGTTTTTAAAGCGTGTTTTTTAGTTTTTTTAACTATTATTTATTTTCTATTTTTAGTTCTGCTAACTACAAAAACGTGTTTTTTTTTCTAGTTTTTTTTAAAATGATTGAACTGTCATCGGTCCTCGACAAGTTTACAAAGTTTCAATGAAATCTGACCGTTTAAAGTGGGTCAAAATCGCGCTCAAAGGAGTCGGTTACATACAAACAAACAAACAAACCAACAAACAAACATACAAGTGAAGCTAATATAAAGCGTGTAAAAAGCTGGGCACACTCACATCAGGTGCGATCGAAGTCAAGAGAGCAGGCTCATTCAGCAATAAAAAAAGCTAAATTAATGTACATTTTACACCTGTAAGGTCTGTGAGTCTGCCCTCCAACACACTTCTACTTAGGCAGGGAATGTGTAAGAAACCAAACACGCCAGGTGAAGACATATTTTTTTTTTTTTTTGAGAAAGAGAATATTATCACTTATACAAATATTATATCCATATTATCGACTCTGCCTGGAGTTTGGAAGTTAACGGTGTGATATCCCCGAGTCTCGGATTTCTCTCCGGTCGTGTCGGATTGCCGTCCCATCGGATTATGAGAGTGGTCAAATAGCGACTGCACTTGTGTCTGCGCATGCACATGTGCACTTTATATCTCTCGCGGCGAAGGCTAGTCGCCATTGAAATTGACCGCCATGACCGAAATACGGTCTGGTGGACTATATAGACAATTTTTTTTTATTTTTATTTATAGTCAATTTTAAAGGGAATAAGAACTCAACTTCACCTAAACATCCAATATATAGTCTCGAAAGTACTTACTTTTTTAAAACTACCCTACAACATATTCTTTGCAACTACGTCCCTAACTTTGATCTCAGTGTAAAAGTAACGAAATGGAATAAGTTTGTAACCTGGGGCGGCCATTTTAACTAACCATTAGACTAAAGATGACCTGATTAGATAATTATGTTAATGCTTTTGTTTTAACTCTATATAAGTGTTAGTCTGAAACGTAGACAATTGGATTTAACAAAACAACCGAATTCCAAAAAAAAACAGTACAAAATAACAATAATTTCGAAAGTCGGTTTCTTTGGTTTTGTTGTATTTTCGTTTTTTTGCCACCGACTTAAACTAAAGCTTGGAATCAGTTGCTGTTTTTTTTTTAATTAACTTTTTATTTTCACTTTATAATTGTAGTACCTACCCCACAAAAATTCATATACATTCACTTGCTAAATAAATAATAGTGTCATGAAGTTATAATAACATCATTAACATGCACTAAGTGGTAAAAATACATATTATTGAAGCTAACTCAACAACCACTAATCAGAACTTGACCTTTCAATGCGACCATTCTGTAAGGATACCCCCTTCAAACAAAATAAGAATTTTCGGATCGGCTTAGATGACGGACTTCTGAGAAAACAAACCTAAAAAATAATACAAGTGAATTTCGAACCTCCTCCGGTTTTGAAGTCGGTTACAAAGATACCATTCTTAATTTTTTTAAATGTGATTGTGGCACAGGGTTTTATTTTTACACGCTTTATATTAGCTTCACTTGTATGTTTGTTTGTATGTAACCGACTCCTTTGAGCGCGATTTTGACCCACTTTAAACGGTCAGATTTCATTGAAACTTTGTAAACTTGTCGAGGACCGATGACAATTAAATAATTTAAAAAAAAATTGAGAAAAAAAAACACGTTTTTGTAGTTAGCAGAACTAAAAAATAGAAAAATAAATAATAGTTTAAAAAACTAAAAAACACGCTTTAAAAACCACCATTAATGTAATTAAGGGTTAGGGTTACAAATCCGGGCACGTGCCAATGTGACTTTATAAATTCACTTGTAGTAGTTCAGACTCCAGCCCTCACAAAGGTTCTAGAATAAGGCAAAATTGGATAAATAAATTACTGTAACAATGTACCTTTATGAGATAAATAAACTAAACTTTATTTTGGACATAGCCATCCAGTGTACGACTAAACGCCGACAGACACTACACCAACAGACTGAACACCGACAAGACTTTACTTCGACGGGACTCTTCACCGACAGGACACTTCGCCGACGACTCTTCGCCGACAGGACACCTCGCCGACAGGACACTTCGCCGACAGGACAATTCGCCGACAGGACACTTCGCCGACAGGACACTTCGCCGACAGGACACTTCGCCGACAGGACTCTTCGCCGACAAGGCTCATCCTTGCGCTATTGTTCAGTCTGTTGGCGTAGTATCTGTCGGCGTTTAGTCGTACACTCACTGACATCAGTAAAAGAAAACATCGTAAGCAAACTGGTCTGAACTCGCCAACCCTTCTTGAGTCGCCATGGTGATCAATGCTCGTGCCTCCTCTGTATGAGAATAGGCCTTTGCCCAACAGTGGGACAGTAATCAGCTGGTATTATTTTTTATCGCAGGTGTGTCTTTAAAGCCCAAATACTATTCTCTGCAGAAACGGCCAAACCTGTAACCACAATTTATAGACAAACAAGCTTTCGCTTCGCCCGCGTGGATGTTGAAAATTATCCCACGGGAAAATGAAACCAGTATGAAAAGTACTTACTTACGTACGGTACTTTTCATACCGGTTTCACTTAACATCCAGGTTATTAACTGTTTGTGTACCAAATTTCATCCAAATCCGTTCAGCCGTTTTGGCTTGATTGACTAACAAACATCCAAAAAACCAAACATACAAACTTTCACATTTATAATATTAAGTAGGACAGTAGGATATCATAGTCCGCGCCACTGAGGACCCTGTCCGATAAGGAAATCAGTCCCCCATTAGGAAATGTCAACCGTGCATTAATTGTTCATAGTGCATTCATTCATTCAGAAATTACATGTCATGTTGATTGAGGGATTGTTCTCTGATTCCGATAAACGCGAATAATCGTGTTGTCACAGATAGTTGACCTTGTTATTAAAATGGGCCATTTATGTCTGAATGAAGTAATTATTCCTCTGATTAGTAGAATAGTTTAAAAGCTCATAATAGATTGCAAAACAGGTATTTCGGACTGCAATCACCATTTTTTGACTAAATAGATGCCGTATTTAGTGGAACCTTGAATAATTAAAATTCCTAAATAAATAAAATGTGAATGGACACACTAGTACCTATAAATAAATGGGCTTCTCTCTCTCTTCGCAAGCCTCTCTTTTGAGGGCCTCGAATAATGTAATTTTTTTTCGTCCTAATAATGCTGTGCCCTATACAGGATAAAATTTTAGTCAGTGTGCAAACTGTATACAGTTTTTTTTTGTTTTTTTGTCTTTGATTACATTTCTATCTTTTTTACGCTAGGGTCTTTAAGTGTTGAATTCATGCTTACAGTTTTTTCCTGTAAAGCCAATTAACTGCGACCAACTTGGATTTAGACATAGTTAAAATGTCTCCTTTGACTGTAATTTCTTATGATGACACATACACACTTTAATTTGACATCATAAGCTACAACATTAAAATACTTCAATACAAGAAAATTCAAGACATATCTCACATTAACGACCTCCATTCATATTTAAAGCCTTACATATACCTTTCAGTCCGTACAAAAGACGATGTACGATATCTTGGTGTAATCCCAGACCTATTGTCGTTGGCCTATTGTGTTATTTATGTAGGTTATAACATTGTTACGTAGGTTATAACATTGTAATTGAAAGGGTTTGGTTGGACGTATTTATATCTTTTGTAGTGTGATTTGTAAGGAGTTATTTGCATGTTTTGATAAAAATTGTAAGTTTATTTTGAACATTGCCTACTAACATTGGTGAATGAAAACATCGTGGCCAAACCTAGACTTATCATACTAATATTATAAAAAGGTAACATTTATTTGTATTTAGGGGGTAATATATCTGGAACTACCAGCCGGATTAAAAAAAATCTTTTGGTAGCCCAATTATTTAAGAAGTCGAATAAAAATAAAAAACAGTCAGAAAGAATGCTAAGAGAAAATGAATTGAATGAAAATTATTGGGGATGGGCGATGCGATGCTATACAATATAATAGTGCAACAATAATAAGTTGGTAATATTATTGTGAACTAACTTTTTCCAGCGGCATCAATCCAGGTTATAAACTATCTGTGTGCCAAAATTTGTGTAAATCCATTCACCCGTTGTTGCGTGATTGAGTAAAAAACATCCAGACATCTTCACAAACTTTCACATTTATAATATTATAGTAGGATAGGATTATAGTAGGATTTAAGGTATGTGCCTGTTTCATAGGGTCTGGCTAGGTAGTATCTCGTGGGTGAATTAGAAAGAGGGACGGAATTTGTGTGAAATTCTGATAGAATAAGCTAACCGGTGCGGCCCATGCGGATGCTTAAGGTAGTGAACTGGACCACCTAGTTTGAAGATCGGTGTTTCATATTTGGTTTAGGAAATGAAATTGATTGGATTTTTATTAATACGCTGCTGCTGAGCATGACGTCCTAGGTTCAATTCTCAGGTCGGGCAGTGTTATTGGGGTTTTCTGAAATTTCTCAGCAGCAGCCAGGAGTCCGGATTTGTGCTCAGTTGATGGCAATAGGGTCGCTCCCTATTACATAAGATTAAAATATAATTGGTGAAATGTGAGTGTAAGTACTACATAACGGACACGGTGGAGCATACGGTGGAGGTCCGCCCGGCTTCGGCGGAGCACCGCCGTATCCTCGTGGAGGCGATCGGCGGCGGCGATCTCTCGCGTCCGGCCCTGGTCCAGGCCATGTTACTGAGCAAGAGTGCATGGGTGGCTGTCACTTCCTTCTGCAAAGCAATAATGCTTGCGAAGAGGGAGGCGGTCCACGTGAGCGAGAGGCAGTATATATGCCCTCTCGGCCCTAGTCACCCCAAGAGACGCCCTGGGCATTGAATCCTAGGCTGATAGGCGCGGGCTTGCGGACGGCGAGTAATGGGTATCTCGCTGTCCGGTAAGGACCAAGCCCGGGTCGACGGCGCGTTTTGTTCCACGCGCGCCTCAAAGAGCTCTCAGCACCAACTGGTGGGGTTCGCAAGGGCCGATGTCTTCCAGGGGTGCGGGTTGATCGAAACAAATACCGCGGCCCCTGGCACACAGGCAACTGAGGGAACCCGGGTGAGTTTTAGTCAGTAAAAGTCTGACACGCCCTCCTGCTCCACCCAAAGCGGGAGAAGTTATTTGATGATTGCCCAACCTCAAAAAAAAAATGTACTACATAACTGGCGAAATGTGGATGTAAGTACTATAAGTACACCTCTGCCTGACACTTCGGGGAAATAAGGCGTGATGTTACGTTATTCGTTTAATACTGAAAGTTCAAAGATTTTAATGCCATTTTTCATCTGAAATAGCGAAGCGATTTTATGCATAAAAGTAAATAAAACACGTCACTTTTCATTTCCAGTTCTGAAAATTGAAAATTCTACACGAGCGCGAAATGTGGGTCGTAGCGAAATATGGCGGATGTAAAAATCGGTTTGCAAAAATTCGTTCGGTTTTGATAACTATTAAGCTGGAACGAAAAACATAGGTAAAACTATGAAATATTTTATTCTAGGGATTTCTTAACTCAAAACCTGAAACTCCTTAAAGCTATTTTACAGCAATTTTCTTTGACACTTTTCTTGTGCTTATCTCAAAAAATTAAAGCCACTTAGGAATTTGGATTCTGCTCGCTTCGCAACAAAACGAAATAAAACATTAATAATCTGAAACACAAACAGTTTAAGAAACTCTTCAAGAAATTGGCAAAATAAAAGTAGGACAAACTTCTTACCATATACTGAACTTATAAATCTTTTACATGTTAGTTTGTTAACGTCGGGTTTAGGTAGTGTCAACCACATCTGTGTTAATACGTGCTCTATGAAAACTGCCCTTACTGCAACGACATAAAGGAGGGGGGGGGGTCAATGTACATGCATATCAAATTGCAGAAAATAGAATCAGTTTCATTACATGTCAAATAGATTAAAGTTACATGCCATAATTATGCTAATTAATGTCAAATAAAATTCTAAATCGTCAAAATAGGTGAGACTATGTACAATTTTCTGAAGCAGTAATTATAGGATTATCCAAATATTCCTGTAGTGAGTACCTAATAGCATTTATTTATCAATATTCTTAATAGTTCTGTTTTAAAATGGTCCAGACTTAGCGTTTTTATTTTTTCAGGTATTTTGTTATGTATTTTTTTGGCCATACAGAAGGTACTCAGCCTAGCTTTTTCTCAACTTTGTTGGGCTGGGCTTCCAGTCTAAATGACCGCAGCTGAATGCCAGTAAATTAACTATATGAAGCGACTATCTGACGTCTACAGCCTAGTTACTGAGTAACATGATACCCCTCGGTAAGACTGTTTGTCAGGCTTCTGATCCCGCGAGGATCGTCGAAGATAAATTACAGCCGGGACCAACGCTTAATATAGGTATCATCATTTCAGCCGAAAGACGTCCACTGCTTGACATAAGCCTCCCCCAAAAAGGGGGTTTTGTCATAATCGCCACGCTTGGCAAGTGGCTTGGCGATCGCAGTACGGTGGTAAAATGCATAGAGATCGCTGCTGCCCATTCTCGAGTAAGTCCCTTAATCGCCTTCTACGACACCCACGGGACGAAATGGGATGGTGCTATTCTTTTACGTCTGGCACCAAACGGAATATACATATACTTACTTAATATATAGCATACTTTCCGAGGCACGAAGTAATCTTGTTTAATGCATGGTCACCCAGCCACGAACCGACCGCGCCATGTGTAGCTTTACCTTTGATTGACCTGCAGGCTTAGCATGACGCTTTCTATTTCTATTCTACCGTAGAAAAGAAATCGCTTGTCTACATTTCTCGGTACAAAACTGTTAATCGTCTACACGGAAACGTCATTTTTGTCTACTCTTCCATCGACAAAGCACTTCTCTACGGTTCTCGTGCTAAGCCTGCTGTGCGGCGGTTATCATGTAGCGACGAGCCTCTTCTTGTTGTCACTGAATGCGTCCGAAAGGTCAAATTGTTACCAATGACGTCCTTTTGACAGTAGGTATGGGGTATCTAAGGTCGGTAACACAAGTACATTATTGTAAGAGGATCGTTTTATTTTAGTGCCTTTTGTTAGTGTATCTTTTTTATAGTCAAAAGACTTGGAAAGAGATAAAGACAAAGTCCTCTCACTAAGTAGGTACAATTTTGTAATGGGTTTTCGGCGACTTCGTATTTTGTTTCAAATAGATGTGTATCATTATTGTTCTTTCATTTTGTAATCTCTTTCTCATTGTCATTAATCAGAATCAGAATCAGAACTTTATTTGCTATGAATGTAGGTACAGGTATAAGATGTTGTACATAAATAAATGAGATCGGCTACAGTCTACCTTACGGCGTGCAAATTATTAGGTACATAAATTAAACTATTAAAACAAATTAAATAATGTCAGCAAAACAAAACAAAAATTAAAGTGAAGTCAATTAATATTATTATAGTCAGGTACATAAGTCATAATGGGTCAAATTTGTAATTAATTATAACAATCATAATCAGGATAAATTTTTATCATTTAGAAAGTCTTGCACTGAGTAATAATATTTGCCTAATAGTAGTGCAGTAACCTTAGATTTAAAAATGTTTACTGAATAATCCTTAAAATTATGAGGTATTTTATTATAAATGACAGGTCCCATTGTCATAATACTTTTTCTTAACAGTGCCGTTTTGTAACTACCCGTATGTAGCAAGTTCTTGTATTGGGATCTCAAGGGGCCATTACGTGTTCTTATATTGGCCAGTGACGGAAATAAATCTAAGTTGGCTTTTACAAAAATAGCCACCTCCAATATGTACAAACATGGAAAAGTCAGTATCCTCAGAGACCGAAACATAGGTTCACAGCTGTCTGTGCTTTTAAGATTTGACATAGATCTAATACACCTTTTCTGGGCCTTAAAAATCTCCTCCCTCTCACTACAGTTACCCCAAAATATGACTCCAAATCTTAAGACTGACGCAACCAGCCCATGATAAGCTAGTAGAAGTGTATCATTGCTAACTTTGTGTGATAGGTTATACAGTACGTAGGCTGATTTATTTAACTTCTTACATACGTCATCGGCATGCGGTTTCCAAGTCAAATTGTTGTCAATCAGGATGCCTAGAAATTTCGCTACACAAGTTGTATCCACTTTTTGACCATTATAACTAACATTAATCTCATCAGCGCGTATCCTTTGGTAAAAGTGCATTACTTTTGTCTTTTTTAGATTTATTATTAAGTTATTTGTATCAAGCCAGCCTATAATTGTTTCTAACGTGCCATTAATTTCACTTTCGTAGTTTTCTTTATTGGTACACTTAACAATCGCTGTACTATCGTCTGCAAATAGTACCATGGGTTGTCGTGTCTGTCGTGGCAAGTCATTTATATATAAGAGAAATAGAGGCGGTCCCAAGACACTCCCCTGCGGTACACCGTATTTGACCTCCCTACCGGCTGATGTATATCTAAGCTCACATTTGGTTTCAAGGCATATTCTAGACATTTCTGTATGTTGAGTTCGTCCAGTAAGATAGGAGCTTATTAAGTCCAGGACATTTCCCCTTATACCATAGCTATTTAGTTTTTTAAGAAGGACGTCATGGTTAACGTAGTCAAAAGCCTTGGTCATGTCATGAAAGCTTTGAAATGCTGGAAATACTTAGCGTGACTATTGCTGACCAAAACCATTTGTCTCAATCAACTTGGGTTACGAGGTCGCGGGTTGGAACCCAGGCAGGCTTTTTACTTTTTGTTAATAATTTCATCACCACTGCTCTCAAAACGGTGAAGGAAAGATTCGAAGACATGTGACATCTACCAACCCGCACTGGGCCTGCGTGGTGGATTACAGCTCACTCCCTCTCACCTAGAGGAGGCCTGTGTACAAGAGAGCATTATCGGCTGATTATGTGTTAAAATAAAAAACACGCTTTAAAAAAGCTTGTTTTTTTGTTTTTTAAACTATTATTTATTTTTTTATTTTTTAGTTCTGCTAACTACAAAAACGTGTTTCTTTTTCTCAATTTTTTATTTTTTATTATTGAATTGTCATCGGTCCTCGACAAGTTTACAAAGTTTCAATGAAATCTGACCGTTTAAAGTGGGTCAAAATCGCGCTCAAAGGAGTCGGTTACATACAAACAAACAAACAAACAAGCATACAAGTGAAGCTGATATAAAGCGTGTAAAAAAGGCAAACTAGTAGGCATAGCCAATACTTACGCACAATATTCCAAATAAATAAACACCTACTGAACAAAATGATGATAATTTACGAAACTTACAAAACTAAGTATTTGTCTGAGACTCGCACGTAGCGCGAACTACATATTAAGTTCAGACTTGCAAACTTTTGTTAGAACTTTATTCTTTCGTTGTATCTGCAATGCGGCTAGACCAGTTCAGAAAGACTTAAGACTAAGACAATAGTTTAGGTAATAAGTTTCAGGGAACAAAATTGAGTAAGCCAAGAGATTATTATAATACAAGGATTTGCGCAATCCTGAGTTAGGGGGCGCTAGGGTAGCTTGAAAAATTCTAATTTTCTTGTAGCATTGAATAATCTATTTCAAATAGTCATTCAATGGAGTAAATAGTCATTCATTTGAAATCATCAATACGACGGTATTAATGATTTTAAATAATACAATTGTATATGTCACCGTAAAATTGTAAATACCGTTAGATTATAATCTATCTCGCGAGATTGTGAATTGTCGAAAGATTGTGAACCGTAACATACTGTTTTTTTTTTTTTGTAACACAATTTAACGCATTATTTTTCGGTAGATTATAATCTATCGAAGTGAAACCGTCAAATTGTGAACTCACCGCTCGCTTAGCTCTCTCAGTTCGCCCGCGGTTGGTCACAATTCTAACCTTTTTTTTTTTTTTTTTTTACGTGGAGAAATGCTCATGCATACTGCGCTACCACGGGGAGATAGCGCAGTTATGTGGGACTCTAACCCACTAAAACTCCACGGTGTCCTCCAGTGCCGCTTATGGCGGGAACACGGGAACGCGAAAGCCATCCGCGAACCCGCCGCGGCTGTCCGTCACCGGACCCTCCTCTTGGGGGAATGACCCCCATCACCGGCGCACCAGAACACACGGCACGCCGGACAACCCCGGGCACCAGACAGCGCATGGGTGCCAAACGACCCCGTGTATGGCACCCTTGGTCCCCCTGCGGCGGGTCAGGATAGTGGCCCCGCCGCCTACCACTTTTCGGCCGCAGGGGATAGGGTGAGCGGCCTACGCAATACCGACACTCCTCCTCCCCTGCGGCCCCACCGCGTCCGCCATCTAACGATGGCAGCTCCGTCCAGACCGCGGAAGATGAGGAAAGTGGCGATCTCCATACACCACCCCTCTCCCGCCGCGGCCCACTACCCCCAGCACCAGTTGCTATGCCGCCCCGCGGCACCGCAACTGGTTGGCCGCTACGTCGTCGGCTTAGCGGACAAAGCCCTGACGAGCGGCCCCTCCTCGGGTTCCTCTTCGCTTCACCGTGGGTGGGGAAAACCACGGCTACTGAGCCCCCCCGCAACGACAATGCGGGAACCCACCGGGGGGGGGAACCCACCGGGGGGGTAAAAGAGAGACGGCGCGAACGCAGTCTCTCACTATCAAAAATAACACGTCCGAGTTATCCACATTAGGGATAATCGCAAGGGTCAACCTATCCGCAGTGCAAAGGAAAGGCCTCGCCCTGGGGGAACCGCCGTTTTGATCACGGTTTCCTATCTCGCGAGATTGTGAATTGTCGAAAGATTGTGAACCGTAACATACTGTTTTTTTTTTTTTGTAACACAATTTAACGCATTATTTTTCGGTAGATTATAATCTATCGAAGTGAAACCGTCAAATTGTGAACTCACCGCTCGCTTAGCTCTCTCAGTTCGCCCGCGGTTGGTCACAATTCTAACCTAACCTAACCTATTCGGTCGGTGCGCAGTATGGTGCAGTTCACAATTTATCGACAGTTTATAATCTCGAGAGATAGATTATAAACGAACGGTGTTCACAATCATACGATGACATTATATACACATACTTGTTATTGTCGCGAGTTATATTTTGTTCAACATATGTACAGCCCAATACAGCCTGACATAGACCTGCAAATTGCAAAAAAACATAAGATGAATGTTTTGAACCTTGTGTGTGTGTGTAAAAGTTTCCACTGATCAATCTACCTAGCCTTTTCCCAACTATGTATGTGGATTCAGCACAATACCAGCATTTTACATGAAGAGACCGCCTTTCTGACCTCCACAGCCCAATTACTGGGTAAAACGATACCCCTTGTTAAGACTGGTTGGCAGGACTTCGGGCTACTGACGACCCGTGACAACTGCCAAAGAACAACGAATAACAGCCGGCACCACAGGGTTAACGTGCCTTCCGAGTCCTGGAGGGGTCTTTGTATGTAAAGATGATTACGTACCAACGGTGGCAAGCGTATCTTAATTTATTATTTTGTATTAAATTTAATTTATTATTTACGTGTTAATGTGTATTGTAATTTATATGGGATAAATTCCTGAAATAAATGATTATTAAATTTTTATTTTTTTATTTTTTTCAACCTGTTCAATCAATCTGCGCGGCTGCAATTGCTTAGCTACAAGCCCAAGCCAATATTACGACACTGTTTGACCTATTTACTTTAAGTAAGTATTCAAATGTTTTGACGCTGGAACAATAAATTAACAAAGTATTTATTATGCAAAACACAATGGGTCCCTAATTGATCCCTTTTGGACCTCAGAAATATAGAATTACCCAGAAATTATATTTATCCATTTGACCGGAAACGTTTGATCCCTTTTGATTAATAATTCAGACCTTTAAGTTGATATCTTTCATCGTTTGCATTTTCGCCAGAAATTTAATTTATATAGTCTTTTTTACATAGTTCTCTGTTCTTTACTGTGCTAGTAACACCCTCCATAGGTTATTTATTTAAAACAAATTGATAAATATTAGTCTAGGAACTAACATTAGCAGTAAAAGAGTTTCTTGTAGAAGAGTTTGAAGTTCTCTTTAGCAAAATATAGAGCCGGTGAAATTCCAGTTTTACTGAGAGATTATTATTTATTAATTTTTTGCGAAATGATGGGAAATTCGAAATAAATAAACAACGTTACAAAAACAATAGCTAGATGGGGACGATATTTGCTATCTGGCTACCCCTGCAAAGAAGTGGCGATACAAACTCTAGGGTCAAAGTGTCTTTCAAAGTTCTGACATAATTTTGGTCAGATCAGAAAGAAGACAATGTTTATTAGTGCCTGAAATGGTCTATGGAGGAACTAACCACACAGATTTGAGCTTAACTCAGCACTTAAGGAGCTCAACAACAAAATTCAAATTTGGTAATCCATCGGTAGTTTTCTTAGTGTATTGCAGATTTTCACAGGCAGCTGTTACTAATTTCTGGCACTAAGCCATCCTTTACCCACTATCAACATTACAACACCACAATAAAGTTAACATCAAAGCATTTCATATACACAACACCCAACACTAATGTACCCAACTAAACACGGAGCTTACACAAGGAAAACCTTGAAACTAATCACATAAAATCCTCATGTCTAACCCGACGGGAGACGTCCACGGAATGCTAGTGAACACTCGTTGATTGGGGCGTCAGCGGGCGCGGTGCTAGGCGCGATTAGGTAAATTTGGTCATAGTGGTTAGCGAGTTGCTGTAGCAAATAGTAGTAAACACCAGACGGACGCTCGCTAGCCATAGCGGAACAGAGGTCTTTCGGCGCGTACCCCATAATATTTTTTAAGCTCGAAACAATTTTCAACGACACCCCCTGTCAATGTCATTCAAGCATGAAAAATTTCTTGAAGTACTGTAGGTCGCTCAGAGGCCGTATAATAAAATAAAAATAAATAAAATAAAAAAGCCATTTATTCTACCTATAAAAAAAATCACTTCACATATTACATAATTATCATTAAAATTGTTGTTTATAAATAATAGTTCAATTAAAAGTTATATTCGTATTAAGTTATAAATATTTTAAAGTTTAAATTGAAGTCAAATATGGAAGGATAAAAATATTAATTAGTGTAAGCATGCACTTAAAATTATTTATTTATGGAAGTCGCCTCTGCGGCGTATGCCTCCCCCAACTTTCTCCATTTTTCCCTATCTCTAGCTTGTCTCCTCCAGTCTGGTCCACATCTTTCCTTAAATATAACTTCCCAGCGTTTCCGCGGCCTTCCTCGTTTTCTTTTTCCATCTCTAGGTACCCACTCTATGAGTTTCTTTGTCCACCTTTCGTTTTCCATTCTACAGATGTGCCCTGCCCATTTCCATTTCAGAGGCCGTATAATAACATCTTAAAACCATGATTGCACGAGTGTGAGCGGATAACTCCGACCCAGCCCGTCCCTTGCTGGCCTATTCCAGGGAGGCACTAAGCCGAGGCCTGTACCCCAAAAGGAGTGCCCTTAGCGTGTAGTTGCTGAGTTTTAAGGCAGCTACAGACAAGTCCAGTTAAGCAGCCGAAACCCTCCTAGGTTGACCTGCGAGATATCATTCCCAATAAAAGTGTAAGCGGTAGATGGAGCTATGCAAGCTTGATAGCACCATCTCTTTTACCGCAATCGAACTAGGATGGCTTCAAATATGGCCCCAGTCTTCTAGGCTGCTGCCATAGTCACTTCAACATGGACACGAACAGCGGTTTCATCATATTCTTTACTTAGTGCCCACTTTACCAACCGCACGAGTTCCTCACCGTGGTCGTACCCTAACATAGCGTTGCTAATTCCCGCTAGCATATTAATGAAGCCAGCGGATTTCAAAGGGATTGGTGTAGTCGATAATCTTATTTTAATACAAGTGAATGCTGTGAAACTGAATAATTTATAAGTAGGTATGTAGCTATACAGGTGTGAGGGAAACGCTTCCGAAAACGAAGACGTGATAGGGCTAGTGATTCTCGATACAGTACCTTCAAAAAATCTAGATTTTTATTTTACAATTTTTACCATTTTTTTTTGCATTTTTTATAGACTATGCCTTGAGAACAGTTAAATAAACCATTATTTGAGATTAAACACATTTAAAAACGACCCCAAGTCTAGGCGGCGACTTTAGGTTTAGGCATCCTTTGTAAGCGCCGCCAAAATAAAATACGTAGAAACATTACAGAATCGTCAAACGTTTTAAATGGATGCAAAATAACCAATTTAAGGCAAAAGGTTATTGGTATCCGTTTGCATTTAGGTTGCATATAACCTACGTTCTGGCTTTGGAAGCGTTCCCCTTACACCCTGTATACTGGTGACGTTTAGTTGGGGAAATAAAAAGTAATTATTTGCTTTTAGAGCGTAGTTTTGAAAGTACTTATTGGCGAAATTTTGTTGAACACAAATATTTTTATTAAAAGATTTTTTTTCTAAGTTAAGACATCAGATTCTCCTATTTCTCTATTTTCAACTAAACCGATTAGTTTTTGTCGTTACAGAGATTTATATCAAAACATTTTACGCTTAGAACAAAGGCTACACGAGAATCGCTAGTAAAAATGTGATGTTATTGTGGGTCCCCGCAAACTCTCCGTCCGCTTACCGGCCCATCGTGCTACTCGACGAGGTGGGCAAGCTCTTTGAAAGAGTAATTGCAGACCGCCTCGTCGGGCGGCTGGTGCGGGTGGGGCCGGATTTGGCGGAGAGCCAGTTCGGTTTCCGCAGGGGGCGCTCCACGGTGGACGCCATCATGCGCGTGCGAGCCCTCACGACGGGGGATGCTGTGGCCCGGGGTGGGGTCGTCTTGGCGGTGTCTCTAGACATCGCCAATGCCTTCAACACCCTGCCCTGGAGTTGCATAAGGGAGGCACTCCGGTATCACCGGATGCCGACCTACCTCTGTCGTGTGGTCGAGGCCTATTTGACGGACAGGGCCGTCATCTACCCCGGTCACCAAGGAGAGTGGAACCGGCGAGAGATGTCGTGCGGTGTCCCACAGGGATCGGTTCTGGGGCCGCATCTGTGGGACATTGGATACGACTGGGTGCTGCGCGCCGACCTCCCTAGCGGCGTCAGCGTAGTCTGCTACGCTGACGACACGCTGGTCCTGGCACAAGGGAGGTCGTACCAGGCGGCGGCCGACTTAGCGGCACACGGGGTTGCGACAATCGTCGATAGGATCCGGCAACTGGGACTCGAGGTGGCCTTGCACAAGTCCGAGGCCATGTGTTTTCATGGTCCTCGGAATGCGCCACCGGCAGGTTCCCAGATAACGGCGGGAGGGGTTCACATCGGCGTCGAGTCGACGATGAAGTACCTGGGACTCGTCCTCGACAGCCGGTGGAACTTCGCGGAACACTTCCGACGTTTGGCTCCCAGACTGGAGCGGGCCGGGGCTGCTTTGAAGCGGCTCTTGCCCAATCTAGGGGGGCCAAATGCCTCCTGCCGGAGGCTCTACGCGGGGGTCGTGCGGTCCATGGCCCTATACGGGGCGCCGGTGTGGGCGCCTACATTGAGGCGCCAACCAGCGCGAAAGCTGAAGGCGTCCCATAGGGTCATGGCGATCAGGATGATCCGGGGATACCGCACGATCTCAGGTGAGGCGGCGGGCCTCCTTGCCGGATTACCGCCATGGGATCTGGAGGCAAAGGTCCTCGCGCATATCTGGGAGTGGCGCGAGGAGGCCAAACGCCGGGGCGTTACTCCGCTGCCGCGAGAAATCGAGGTGCAGCGGACAGAGCTCCGGCGGGATCTCATGGCGACATGGAGAGCGCGATTGTCGCAACCCAGTGCTGGGCACGCCACGATAGCGGCGGTAAGTCCCCTCTTTGAGGAGTGGCTTGAGAGGCGGCATGGCGTCCTCACCTTCCGCCTGACGCAGGTCCTCACCGGACACGGTTGTTTCGGGAGGTTCCTGTTTCGTATAAGGCGGGAGGAAACGCCCGGGTGCTTCCATTGCGAAGATCGCCCTGAGGACACGGTGGAGAATACGGTGGCGGTCTGCCCGGCTTGGGCGGAGCACCGCTGTGTCCTCGTGGAGGCGATCGGCGGCGGCGCTCTCTCGCGTCCGGCCCTGGTGCAGGCCATGGTACGGAGCGAGAGTGAATGGTTAGCCGTCACCTCCTTCTGCGAAGCAGTAATGCTCGCAAAGAGGGAGGCGGCGCACGTGAGGGAGAGGCAGTATATGCGCCCTCACGGCCGTAGTCGCCGCGGGAGAAGCCCTGGGCGTCGGGAATCCCAGGCTGATTCCCGGCCACCGTAGGCGCGGGCTTGCGGACGGCGAGTAATGGGTAGCTCGCTGTCCGGTAAGGACCAAGCCCGGGTCGACGGCGCGTCGTGTTCCACGCGCGCCTCAAAGAGATGTCAGCACCAATAGGTGGGGTCCGCAAGGACCGATGCCTGCCAGGGGTGCGGGTTGTTCGAAAGAGATACCGTGGCCCCAGGCACACAGGCAACTGAGGGAACACGGGTGGGTTTTAGTCAGTAAAAGTCTGACACGCCCTCCCGCTCCACCCAGAGCGGGAGAAGTTATTTGATGATTTCCCACCCAAAAAAAAAAAAAAAAAAATGTTGTTGTGGGTCAAAGGGTTTTTCCCAAAAAAAAAAATTGGAGTTCATTAAACTTCTGACCTACCACCTAAATTGGTGTCAGTATCGAGTACCACATGCCGTAGGCTTCCCTTTGACCTAGAAGCTCATAAAACACGTGTAGAAAGTTGTAAGTTCATTCCATAAAGATATTAATTCGCATTTACTGTGTGCAACCAATTTGCTACAGTTCGTGGTTCAGAACTTATGACAGGTTAGCAGTAACTTATAATAGCGTATTGCTGCGGAATAAACAATATTTCCATACTTATTTACTAACTTATATGTACATTTGTTATGAACAAAACTACATATATTTTAAATCAAACTCAAACTCAAACTCAAAGCATTTATTTCAAATAAACCAATTATAGGCACTTTTGAATTGTCAAGGTCGGTGAGGTAGAAAGATGAAGCTAGTTGCCCATTCCAAAGCGTAGGTACCTATGGAGAAGAACGGGCAAGAAACTCCATGGATACTCTTTTAATCCACACATTTATACGTTTACATTTATTGATAAACGCATTTAGTGATTTGTGGTGCAGCGCACATAACGGATGTCTGAGTCCCAGAAGTAAAAACCTTATCCGTCTTATTACAAAACAAGATCTAACTTGACTAATTTTAGCTCTAGCCTAAAGCTAAAGCAAAAAAACAATGACACAATCAAGTAGCTATACTTCTAAGCAAAAATGCTATTACAAAGATTTCGTTAGCAAATTAGACAAGCCCAATCCTACGATGTGTGTACAGACGCCAGCACATCAAGCTACCCCAAACTGTCAAATTTTTCCAATTGAACTTGAACTTTATACTTAAGTGATAAAGTTGAAAATCTATCAAAGAAATTTGACAAATTTATCTTGGTTTCAGTCTTTTGTCGCAATATAAGGCAACAGATCCCATTACTTATTTCACTTAAACTACTGACGTAGTTAAAATACCTACAGCCTTCACAAATGGGCTCCAGCAAACATAATCTTAACAACTCCTCAAGTTATAACTCACGTTAAGCCCTTCAAGCTTTTAGCCCTAATTAGTGAACGTTCGCACATACGAGAACACTTAGCAACTACTTCGTACAGGACTGTTTGTAATTAGTAGCGGCACTAAATACAATACACTCGTTAACTTAAATACAATACAGACATAAACTTAAATACAATACAGTAATTAACTGTTTGGAGAGTTGTGTGTTATTGAATTATTTATTTGAACTGTTTAGATAATATTGTGGTTTTGATTGTATGTTTAAGTTAATATTAATTGTGTTTTGTATTGTGGTTTTAGGATTACCTAGTGATTAATTAATTAATGTTGTACTAAATGGGCTATTTAGATTATTGGTTAATTTCTGCTCGCGACTTCGTCCACGTGAAATTACATCCTATAGCATCGAATCCCCCGCCCGCGATCAGAAGCCTTAGTGTGAGTTTTATTTTACCATTTTTTTTTTTTTGGGTGGGAAATCATCAAATAACTTCTCCCGCTCTGGGTGGAGCAGGAGGGCGTGTCAGACTTTTACTGGCTAAAACCCACCCGTGTTCCCTCAGTTGCCTGTGTGCCAGGGGCCGCGGTATCTCTTTCGAACAACCCGCACCCCTGGGACGCATCGGCCCTTGCGGACCCCACCAGTTCGGCGCACCAGGACACATGGCACGCCGTGACCACCCCAGGAACCAAGTAACAAAAGGGCCCAAGACGAACCCGTGTCTGGCACCCTTGGTCCTCCTGCGACGGGTCAGCGCAGCGGCCCCGCCGCCTATCACTTTTTGGCCGCAGGGGATAGGGAGAGCGACCAACGCTATAGCGACACTCCTCTTCCCTTGCGGGCCCACCGCGTCCGCCATCAAACGGTGGCGGCCCCGTCCAGGCCACGGAAGGGAAGAGCGCTACTCAGAAGTACCGGCACTCCTCCTCTTCCGCAGCCTGTAATCCTCAGCCGCGATGCCTCCCATGCGACATCGCGGCCCGCCTCAGTTGCGGTGCACCTCACCGAGTGCGTTTGATCGAGATTGTAAAATGAAACTCACACTAAGGCCACTGACTTCGTTTCCTCTTAGAGTTCTTCTTAACTTTTGTTTTTCATTTTATTCGGCTCCATAAGGTCATATCGTGATGTTAATTAGCCTATAATCTTCGTCAAAAATTGGGCTTCCAAATGCAAAAAAGAATGACCAAAGCCGACTGGTAATTTCAGAGATCATTTCCTACAAACAAAGTTACAAACTTTACCTATTTATGTACTCTCGGTTATACGACTTGACAAAACGTTGAGATTAATTATATATGCAAGTTTAATGTGAGAGAATTTGTTCCGGAAACACAAGCCATGTTTCATACACGGTTTGTATTTCCGCAAGAAATTCTCTAAATAATGATGAAAATCGCATCAAGATTAGTTGCGCAGTTTAGTTTACAACGACCAGACATGAAATAGCTACTTTTTTTATAAAATGTAAGATAGTCGAATAAAATTAAATCCTACTTAGATTATAAATGTAAAAGTTTGTATGTTGAGATGTTTGGGTATTTGCTACTCAATCGCGAAAAAATTACTAAACGCATTTGGATGAGATTTGACAAACAGATAGATATAGCCTGGATCCTGGAAAGTATCTGTGTTACATAGGATACTTTTTGAAGTGAAACTTCTTATGCGACTTCCAACAAGGTTGCGTTAAACGTTTAACGCTAAAGGTTGCGTTAAACGTTTAACGCTAAAGGTTGCGTTAAACGTTTAACGCAACCGACGCAACAGAGTGAGTCGGTTTCACTTCTTCCGCGCGGAGGGACGCCACGCACTTTTTTTCCCAGGTAGTACGTTCCCGTGGGATAATTTTCGCCCTCCACGCGCGTCTAGCCGCTGGCAATAGCTAGTACTACATAAATAAACCATTAAGATATAGTTTTTCTTCCCTAGAAGGAAGAATAGGATAAAGTAGACTTTCATCTTAACAATAAGGGAGGATAATAATAACATATCATTAAGCTAGAGGACACTTGGATGGCCCTTACATACAAATTAAACCCCTTGACTAACTCTAGAACTAAGTGATGTATGCATGAGAGCATTAATTGATCACCGCAAGATAATTATCATATTACATACCTGAGTTAGTACCTAATTAATAGACTAGGCTTTGTGCAATTAATCTTGCTAACAAGCTGGCTGACTAGCTCTTTTTAAGGGGAACCTAGTCGCGGGGTCGAACTCGCTGGTGGGCCTGGCTAAAAATCACGCTGTCTCACCACGCTTCGTGTCCGACAGAGATAGTATCAGTGATGAGCAGTTAGACGCTAGTCTACACGCAAAACGTTATTGAGTGAGATGCAGGATCATTTATAGTAAAAAATTCGCAAAAAATTAAGAAAAGTCCTTTGGAAGGTCGGGTTTTATGAAAAAGGCAATGCATAAATCAATGACCAATAAAGTTTATTGAACTTTTCAATAATTGAACTTTGTCAGTACCGACTTGGTTTTGGAGATTTTACACTTCTTTTATTACTTAAACATGCCCAAAGTTAAGTAAAATTAGCAAGAAAAACGAATCTTTGTTGGTTCCTAGCTTTTTAGTGGATTTTTATTTTAGTATTCTGTTTCCGTACAGACAATATTAATAATGAGACAAAACGATATCATATTTTACTTTGGATGTGCCATGTCAGACAGTGGAGTAAAACACTGTCGAAGTTTGTATGCAAAAAATGTGGACTAGGTTCACCTTAAGGGGGAAGTTCTTACGTAACCCGCGAAATTCAATTCTTAATTACAGTTAGCAGGTCAGTACCTTCATCTTCATCATTTCAGGTGAAAGACATCCACTGCTGGACATAAGCAGTTCTGTAGTCACCATGGTAAAAAGGCGTGAGTTTATGTATGTATGTATTTGTATTAATACATGGGGAAAAGTGAAGTCATGCTTCTAGTCTTACCAAGGGGGGATCGTAATACACAGTACCTGGGTTATGGAGGTCAGACACGCAGTAGCTCCGTGTAAAATACTGCTATTTAACTGCATCCGGTTAGACTGGAAGCTGATCACAACATAGTTGGGAAAATGTTAGGCAAATGATCACGATGATGCCATGGTAAAATAGTTTTTTGTAAGCATTTTTCTTAAAGCTTTAGTTGTTTTTATTTATATTATAAAACGATTTCAGTATTTAGTAGGCTCTTATTTCGAGAAAAAAAGTATCTTCAAATAATATATTTCTAAAATATATTTTTATTTCACAAGTTTGCACTCCGCATTAGGTGAAACTTTTTTTTTTCTTTTAATTCTCTCTTACAATACAGTACAATAAAAATATAGAACAAAACCCAAGTTAACCTAAATATTCAAATGAAAATTTATTTTCTTGAAAACCCACAATAATTTTCTTCTAGTTTCAGCTGTAATAGTTTTATTGTCTCACAGAAAGTTCTCAGTACGTTTCCCGGGAAACTACGTGCTCATATCCCCAAGGATTATGTGGAAACATTTTCCCGAGAATTATAATCCACTTACAAAAGTTTCACTGCTGAAATAAGGTTATGATAATGTGTACAGAAGATTATGTACCTATTATAAAAGAGATTTTATAAATAAATAGGTCTTGAAAATTTAATTATCTAAACCTCTGTTTTTATCAAATGAAGAACAAAGAATCTTTTCATTGTGTTCACTTAAACCTACATCTTTCAAATTATTATTTTAAGCTTAAAATATAACTTAATTTGATTACAAAGAAAATATTTTCAGTATTATTAAGATCTATTTGGAAAACAATTTTCTTGGATCTTGGAAATAATTACTATTTAATAATAACTAGCGTGGGAATATTCCCACTTGAGGAATTATTTATCTTTCATGTTAGAGATCATTTTCAAATAATATTAATTAAAACCCGAACTCAAATTCTATGAGATTTACCTACTATACCTTCCAACATGTTTGTGAAAATATAACAATATTAATAATAGTTAAAATAAACTCAACATAATATTCTAGGGAAAATTGTTTCTCGTAGCCTCGTAGCAGCTTGTAGCAGCGTAGCACTCGTAGCATCTGTTTGCGTTTCTCTAGCAAAGTGCTACGAGATACGTAGCGTTGTTTATTTTTATGTAGCGCTCTAAAATGGATGACGTATCAGATTATGGATGTTTTACGGTTATGGCGATAAAATACGGTTCTTAATCGAAAAGTTATGTTCTGTTTACTTGCCTTGTATTTTACGCTGTTTTAGAACCCAGAGTGAAGCATAAATATTTTTAGAATAGTAGTATTTTCTTTGTTTCACAACTAGATATTTTGATACCAGTACCACACACCACAACCTACCTCAGTCATCTTAGCCTATCGCAATCCACTTCTGGACATAGGTTGCTGTGCTACAGCACTCTGTCCTCTGCCTCCAGTCTGTCCCAGTTACTTTCTTAAGGTCGTCTGTCATTTAACTAGGGGGCGTCCAATATGCTAGCCGATACGCGGTCTCCACCCTAGGACTCGTCTGCTCCAATGAGCATCGGTCCTTCGAAAAACATGGCCAGCCCACTACCACTTCAGCTAGCTTACTCTGCAAGCTATGTCGGTAACTCCGCTTCCTGTCCGGATAATTTCATTTATGATTTTATCCTTCAAAAAATACTTCGAGCATTGCCATAGCGCGCTGAGTAACCATGAATTTGTGGACCAGCTCTCTAAAGGCACACAGTACCTACAAAAAATAAAATATAGTTTGACACAGACTCTCAAAAAGAACATATCCATTTCCAAATACAACAACCCGACATTAATTTCCAATTTAAATTAAAACCATTATTAAACTGAAACGAAATAACTTCAGTACTCAATATTCAATTACTCACATAGAAAACGTTGAAACATGCACCACTATTTTAATTAATTGAAAACAAACAGGATATTTACTCAATAAATCAGAACACAGGAATATCAGTCGCTTGTTTGAAAAACAATTTATATGCAAATGAAAGCGTGGGTGTCATAACAGCTGGATTAATTGAGAGCTCTGGGGTGTGTTCTATATTGTGTACTCTGTGTATTATTATGTGTTGTGTATGCCTTGGTGCGATTTTTATACCGATTCGGTAGACGATAACGTTCACTTACGTCAATTTGTATGACATCATTGTAATTTCTATTATTGTCACCAGACGACGCTACTACAGTTTCATTTCAAGTTGAAGTTGACGTTAACGCGGTCGAAAAGGTATAAAAACTCGCACCAGGGCGACAGACTTCTGCATTGAGATTCTTCCATGTTTTAAAACACCTTGGTCCAAGAGTTCCCGTCAAAACTCTTAAAAATGTGTTGATGGTTTGCCCTGCACCCTAGCTGCATAGCACGCAGCTATCAAACAGAATTCGAATCATTTTTGAAGAATATTGTTATTCAATTGCTTCATATCTACGAAAAACTTGTCTGCTCAGTAACGTAAATACCGCAATGAATGGTGTTGAACTGTCAGTGTGTGACGCAATAATTCCGATGCTTAGCTATGATAATAATGCCAGCCTATTATCCTATTTCAAGTGGGGCAATTCCATCTCTTCCTGTGGGTGTCGTAGGAGGCGACTAAGTGACTTACTAGAGAATGGGCAGCAGCGTTCTCTATGCATTTTACCACCAAACTGCGATCGCCAAACCGCCTGCCGAGCGTGGCGATTATGGCAAGCACCCCCCCTAAATTGGGGGAGGCCTATGTCCAGCAGTGGACGTCATTCGGCTGATATGATGATGATGATGAAGTGGGGCAAGCAAGGAAGCAAGACGGGTGGCGGAGGCAAAGTATGAGCATTGATCACAACGCTTGCTTCAGGTGGACCGGTGACTTCAAACCTATATCACTACATATTTTAAAACAAAATTCCCCGCCACGTCTGTCTGTCTGTCTATTCGCGATAAACTCAAAAAATACTCAACGGATTTTCATGCTGTTTTCGCCAATAGACAGAGTGATTCATGAGGAAGGTTTTTTTTTGGGTGGGAAATCATCAAATAACTTCTCCCGCTCTGGGTGGAGCAGGAGGACGTGTCAGGCTTTTACTGACTAAAACCCACCCGTGTTCCCTCAGTTGCCTGTGTGCCAGGGGCCGCTCTCTCTTTCTCTCTCTCTTTCAAAAAACCCGTGCGGACCCCACCAATTCATGCTGACATCTCTTTGAGGCGCGCGTGGAACACAACGCGCCGTCGACCCGGGCTTGGTCCTTACCGTACAGCGAGCTACCCATTACTCGCCGTCCGCAAGCCCACACCTACGGTGGCCGGGAATCAGCCTGGGATTCCCGACGCCCAGGGCATCTCCCGCGGCGGCTACGGCCGTGAGGGCGCATATACTGCCACTCCCTGCGTCCACGTGCGCTGCCTCCCTCTTCGCGAGCATTACAGCTTCGCAGAAGGAGGTGACGGCTACTCTCGCTCCGTACCATGGCCTGGACCAGGGCCGGACGCAAGATATCGCCGCCGCCGATCGCCTCCACAAGGACACGGCAGTGCTCCGCCCAAGCCGGGCAGACCTCCACCGTATGCTCCACCGTGTCCTCAGGGCGATCTTCGCAAAGGAAACACCCGGGCGTTTCCTCCCGCCTAATGCGAAACAGGAACCTCCCGAAACAACCGTGTCCGGTGAGGACCTGCGTCAGGCGGAAGGTGAGGACGCCATGCCGACTCTCAATCCACTCCTCAAGGAGGGGGGGGGGTGTATAATTTGTTAAGGTTTTGTTTAAATTGGTTTCCGCAGGCGAAGCCACTAGCAAACGCTAATTCAAATTAAATCAAGGTGCCCTTGAGTAAGATTTAATGTCACATACACGCGAAGGCACCTACGTGCCATATCATATCTATTTAATAAAACAGTCTTAAATCCTTTCAATTCAAACCATTTCTAGTTCAAAATACTAACTAAAACTCCAACATTTTCATTCTCCTCGTAAATATTGATTAAGCACATACAAAAACCCCGTTCAACATAACATTCTTCCTGCATAAGCCAGGGCTTTGGTTCAAAATTGGCGCGTGGGTGGCGAAATACCTGTTTACATGAGATTGGTACACTGTGTATTGTTTGTGTAACATTTGTGTATTCTACCATGTATTGTGTGTGGGTGGAGTGTGTTTGATTACTGAGAATGTACAGTGCAGCTCGGTTAAAGGTCAGTCTATACGTAGAATGGCCCCAGGGCGGGTGTTTTTCGGGTCATACTGCGTTGAATGTAAAATCTGGTTTGTTCTTTTTAAGTAATTGATTGACTGTGGGTACCTTTCGTTTATGAATTTACTATTTGCGTTCATGGAGTTGGTTTCACAAGTTTTTTTTTTTATAAAACGTTTAACTCATGTCAACACGAGAGACAGATCTGACAAGAGAATGCTTTTTTTCAATATTTTCATTACATACCACATATATTTTTATAGCACTGTGTGAAATAAACCCGCACTGAAAAAAATTACTTCTGAAGTTACAGAAAAGCGTGATTTCCTGTAACTTCAATAGTCTGTTTTTTCACTATTTAAGTCACAGAAAAGGCGTATGTGACTTATGTGCGGGTTTATGTCACACGAGCTATAAAATTATATAAGTTACTCGTGATTTAAGTATGTCTATGAATGCACGGCGTAGGAATGGATTACTTAGGTCACATGTATCTTAATGTACAATTGTTTCACAAAAAGCCTTGTTTTATCATTTCCATGTCTATGATGAAACATAATAACTAAGTATCGCAAACTAAAACCCAAAATATGTTGGCAGATAAACAACAATAACGAAGTTGTACGATTATTATTCGGGTTAAAAGATGTCTGTGCTACTGGGTGGGATGACATACCTAATAATATACTTAAAAGATTTAGATACATACTAGCCCCTCCGCTAACCCACATTTTTCAGCTATGTTTATCTAAAGGAATATTCCCCAAACTCCTTAAAAAAGCCTTGGTCACTCCTGTATTCAAGTCTGGAGACAAAAACTGTGTGAATAACTACAGACCCATTTCAGTGTTAACAGGACTTTCAAAAATTTTAGAAAAAATTATTAACTGTAGGTTGATAAAATATCTGGAAGATAACAAACTACTTTCAGATAATCAATTTGGATTTAGGGCCAGTAGATCAACCGGCCAGGCAGTACACAAATTAACTAATTATATTGCTACCAATCTAGATAATGGTATGCACACAATTGGTATCTTTCTAGACCTTGCCAAGGCCTTTGACACTATTTCTTGTACTTTACTTTTGCACAAGCTTGAAACACTAGGGATAAGAGGAGCACAACTTCGACTATTTACTGATTATCTCAGCGAGCGTCATCAATGTGTAAAAATAGGTCAGTATACAAGCTCGGAACTTAAAAATAGTGATTTTGGAATTCCACAAGGCAGCATTTTGGGCCCCACCTTATTTTTAATCTATATAAATGAACTGTGCAGCCTGCCACTTCAAAATGGTGTCATAATGTCTTATGCTGATGACACCGCTTTATTGTTCTCAGCTAAATCAAAAGATGAGGTCTATGAACATGCTCAAAATGGTTTTAACATAGTGTCCGATTGGCTCCGTAATAACATCCTAACATTAAATGCAGATAAAACAAAATACATTTTATTTGCAATGAGAAATACTAATATACCGCTTACTAATCTAAACATTTACGCACATAATTGTACCACGAACGCTGACACTGCATGTTCTTGCACTACTTTGGCTAAAGCTGACCATTTGAAATATCTAGGTGTCACTATTGACTCGAATCTAAATTTCCGTAAACATATCGATTTACTTTGTACTAGAGTGCGCAAATTAATATATGTTTTTAAGAACTTACGGAACCTAGCCGACTATAAATTAATTAAAGAGGTTTATTTAGCTTTGTGTCAATCCATTCTTAGCTATTGCATAACTTCCTGGGGTGGTGCAGCAAAAACCATTTTACTTCCTCTAGAGCGTGCTCAAAGAGCAATTCTGAAGGTTGCTACCTTTCGCCCTTTTAGATTTCCTACGCACCAGCTCTACATTGCATGTAATGTACTAACAGTTCGGCAATTATTCATTCGAAGCATAGTACTACACCAGCACACTGCACTTCCTTTTAACCCAGTACCTTCCGACAAGAGAAGGAAGGATTTAGTTTGCATAAAACCTCAAACTAGACATGCGTTTGCTAATCGATTTTATGTGTTTTTAGGTCCTTTTCTGTATAATAGACTTAACAAATTAACGAACATCTATATTTTAAGCTATAAAAAATGTAGTACTAAGTTATCAGAATACCTAGCGTTGCTCAGTTACACAGACACAGAAAAACTTCTAGAAATTATGTCATGACGATAATTTATTCCCTCGTAAGTATTTACTTTTGTAGTATTTACATTGGCTTAGTTGTAGGTATTAATGTTTAATTACCAATATGCTTTATCTCATAGTTGTTAATCGATTATTTTTATATCAATTTAATTTTTAATGTTAATGTCCCAAATTAATTGCAATGTAAAGTGATGGCCCGAAACACAGGTTTGAATGAACCTAGATCGGGTGGGTCGCTATCTATCATTCTAATTCCGAAACATTACCACTTGGACTTTTAGTAAAAATATTTTAGAAATAGTTTATTTTTAGGCACTATAATTGTATGGGAAATTTACTACTGTTAGCTAAATGTACTCTTTTTGTATACGTTTTTATTAAATAAATTATTATTATTATTATTAACAACAGAAAATCCCTACCAATGATACCAGTAAGTACCACTTCAGTATCAACAACAATACAAACAGAAAACCTAATAAAACATAGCGTTATGAGTGGAACCGTATCGCCAATTACTGTAGTAGGACAGGCCGAACTAATAACAACCTGTTCTCTGAACTAAACAATGATATTGTTCAAGTAGGCGTACGACAAATAGGAATCGGTCCACTGACGACCGACCTAATTGCTTAACAGACTATCAATCAGAATCTGAAACATGTTTAAGGATATTGCTGGGAAATTAGTTGCGCCACTTCTTCCTAGCTAAAGCATTAGGAAGTGGTGAAGGTGAAAAATATCGATGACGGTGAAGGAAGTGGTGGTCGGTTAAAAATATCGGTGACCGATAAAACTGGCAGCCTGCACTGAGCCTTACCCAATACTACGCACATTCTAACTCCTACTCAAATGATTTGTTTCCTAGTACTCAGTAACACTGTGTGGATAGTATCCAGTAACATAAATTTGTACATAATGACGTCATTAGGTCGCAATCGGGTTCGTTATGACGTTATCACAATTCCCGGAGCGATGATTTTGTACCATTTATTTTGTAATTGGACGGTAGTTTGAGTTTTGTTTGAACGTTCAATATTGCACGTACCTATGTTTAGTGGTTTCCGGGTCTGATTATTGCTATAAAATCAGGAAATAAGTTTTAATGTTTTATTATTAGAATCGTTACTCTAAGTCTAAATAATACTCGTCGTCGTTTCAGCCGAAAGACGTCCACTGCTGGACACATAGGCCTCCCCCAATTTGGAGGGGTTTGCCATAATCGCCACACTTGGCAGGCGGGTTGGCGATCGCAGTATGGTGGTAAAATGCATAGAGAACGCTGCTGCCCATTCTCTAGTAAGTCCCTTAGTCGCCTCCTACGACACCAGCGGGAAGAGATGGGATGGTGCTATTCTTTACGTCCGGCACCACACGAAATAATACTAACACAAAGCAAACGTGTTCGGGGAAGGAAGTATTCCAATAAGATGCTGGTAGGGATCGTGACCGTACTTCCGGGATTTTCCTAATAACCGTGGTATACCTCTCCACTCCTCATAAGCACCTGAGGACATGTTGCCTCCTTGTCGCTATGGCACTATGTGCTAGCGACCGTTTTTGGGGTGCCATAATTGAGTGTGCAAGTCACCTCCTGCCATTTTAGCTGTGTATTATTTTAAAAACTCGATCAGGCAGGGGCTATTCATATTTTGACAATCTTTACCTAATCATGTTCAATGTGAAAACAAAACAAGTATTGTAAAATTATGAAATATTTCAGGAAAAGTTTGCTTTAGCTAACGACTTCAAACTTTACTGGACAATCGCTATTGTACTAGTCAGTCGCGCTAATTGGCACGTGACTGTAAAAAATTTTTAATTGAAGAAAACGTTCAACTGGATGAGAGTCGAGGCCATCTAGCTTTTTTTTATACTAGCTTCTTCAATTTAAAAAAGTCCTTAACAAATAATACATTTAACCTTCCTCATTACTCTGTCTATTGGTGAACACCCCATATACATCTGTTCAGTACTTTTGAGTTTATTGCGAACAGACTTCATTTTATAATATGTGAGTGATGGCGTTTAAAAGTGATTCCGAAATATTATTTACAGAATAAACAACTTCATTTTTTTAAATGACTGTACTACAAATAAAATAAAGCTTTTCTACATGTAAGTCTCTATTCTGGCATAGATACTGATGTATGTATTCTATTCACTAATAATTAACTGGCTGTGACGAATTCTCTAGTGAAGTTACCGAGTAATGCTGGGAATTGTAAACTATCTGTGACATGTTTCATTGTCAATTAGTATCATTGAGCTTGGTTTTAATCACTATTCCTATACAAAATGAATTTGCTTGGCATAATTTCAACGTAAGTATGTATATAGTATTATGGAGCTTACTATTCCTGTATATTTCTTTGTCAAATAACCTTGGGTTTGATATTAGTATGTTCAGAACTTGGATAGCACCGAGTCGTGATAGACAATTCATCCGACAAGTGTGGTAATTGTGATATTTCCTCATCGATTACCTTTTCTTTATTTCATTGAAACTATTTCACCAACTCCTATAGATTATTTACTTTTTCCTATTTTAGGATTTATATTTTAAGCTTCTGAGACGCATTTTTACCAGCATAGCTAACCACAACTATGAGACAAGATGTCGAACCAAAAATTTTAAGGGGACTATTTCGGAATAAACTCCTTTGGAAAAAAAAAGAATTTTGCAAATCCGGCTATATATGACGGAGTTATGCCCAAACCATACATAAAAAATATATAAACATGTCGAATTGATAACCTCCTTCTTTTTGAAGTCGGTTAAAAATGACGCAAAGAACACAAACACAAAAAAATCAAAATCAAAAGTCATTTATTCAAACTAAGCTGAGAGTCAGCACTTTTTGAACGTCAAAATAAAATTACATAAGACAGTCCCCCCAAAAACGCCCGCCCTTCACCACTTCCTAGTGCTTTAGCTGGGAAGAAGAAGTAGCGGAACAAACTCCCCAGCAGCACAGCTGTCTGTTAAGTTAGAAGAACTTGTTTCTATACAATAATACGTAATAAAAATTACGAAACACAAAAAAAAAAAACATAAAATTTGCCATATGTCAGCTAGCACACGCCAATATACCATCAAAGATTGAAAACTAAAAATAATAGAAAATTAAAATAAAACGTAAACAGAACTTCCAATCTAAATAAAAGCCTCTAGGCATAAAGGGCATGCCCGCTTACATATGCAATTCTGCATTATGCAAATATAGCTATAAGTAACTTAAAGTAACAAAAGTTAAACTAGGACCTCTGGACTAAAATTAATAAAAACTTAATACAATTAACAATAACAAAACCATGGTCAGCAAGACGACCAGTCACCACGAGCAGCACCCGTTCACGAGCATAACGCAAAGATCAGCCATTACCCCCCTCGCCATATTTGAGGGAAGGAGGCAACCCGACCCCCGACGCTACCGCAAGCAGTGACATCTAAGGGAGCATGACGAACTTGCTGCCGGTTGCACTGGCAAGAATAATCATGAATTGTCGAGGTCGCTAGCTAACTACATATTGCAATACTACTCATTAAAAAAAAAAACATTGTAATGAGTAGATTAAGTCATAAATAAATGATAAAAAAAAGGAAAACCTGAATTATACAGTCAGATAAAAAAAAAGCAATTATATGAAATAACATAATGATATAACCTGTCAGTGGGTAAGCTAATTCTGGTGAAAGAACACAAACATTGTCTTGAGTTAATCACAGCGACCAACAATTCTTATCATTTAAGTAGTCGTTAATGGAATAGTATGCCTTTGAACAAAGGGTGGATTTTACTTTAGCTTTAAACGCACTAAAATGCAAATCTAGCAAGGAAGAGGGTAGCTTATTATAGAAGGTTATACCCAGACCTACAAATGAGTTATGAACCTTATGTAGCCGGTGAAAGGGAACACGTAGTTTGTCCTTATTTCTAGTATTAATATTATGAATATCACTGTTTTTAGTGTACAAGTGTATATTTTGCCTAATGTATAAGATGTTGGCGAAGATGAATTGCGATGCCACCGTGAGAATCCCAACATCTTTTAAAAAATCTCTCAGAGAAACTCTAGAACCTAGTTGGTAAATTGCTCTAACAGCTCGTTTTTGAAGAACAAAAATATTTTGAATGTCAGCGGCTTTGCCCCACAGCAGAATGCCGTAGGACATAACGCTATGAAAATAACTAAAATAAACTAACCGAGCTGTATCAACGTCAGTGTATTGTCTTACTTTCCTGACGGCGTAGGCGGCCGAACTGAGCCTTCCCGCGAGGCTTGATATATGTAATCCCCACTGAAGTTTGGCATCTACTGTTAAGCCTAGAAAAACTGCCGAGTCTACAGATTCAAGCACCTCATTATCTAAGACGATGTTGGGTCCTAAATTCCCAACATTCGGTAAGGCGAACTTGATACATTTCGTTTTCTTGGCATTGAGAACTAGGTTATTTACGGTAAACCAATCCGTAACCATTGAGAGTGCACTGTTTACGTCGTCAAAATCTTGTCTGTTCCTGTCTACTTTAAAGATAAGAGAGGTATCATCAGCAAACAGTACAACGTTACAGATATCCTTTAAATAGAATGGCAAGTCATTAATATACACTAAGAATAAGAATGGACCTAGTATTGAGCCTTGAGGTACACCTAACTGAACTGGTCGCCCGGATGATTTCACACCATTAACATCTACACATTGGTGCCTATTTTGCAAATAAGAGCTTATTACGTTAAGAGCTTCGTTTTGAACACCGTAATGACGTAGTTTACGCAAAAGCGTGTCATGGTGCACGCAATCAAAGGCTTTGGAGAGATCACAGAAAACTCCAATAGCATTTTGCGAGTTTTCCCACGCGTCAAAAATGTGTTTCAGCAGAGCAACACCCGCATCTGTAGTCGAACGACCTTTTGTAAAGCCATATTGTTCATCGTGAAGGAGGCTATTTAAATTAAAATGTCTTAGCAACTGCTTGAGTATTAACTTTTCAAATATTTTACTAAATGCCGGTAAGATAGAAATAGGCCTAAAATTGCCAACGTTATTTTTATTTCCTGATTTAAATAATGGTATGACTTTACTACTCTTCATGAGGTCAGGAAAAGACCCTAGATCAACACATTTATTAAAAGTAACAGCTAGATAGGGGGCTACGATGTCGATTATATTACTTAAAAGCTTAATGGAGATGCCCCAATAGTCTCCAGTGTTTTTAGACTTAAGTGTGTTAAAAATGTTAACCACATCAAGAGGCGTTACATGTTCGAAACTAAATAAGCGACTACATTTGGGCACACTACTGTGCAAAAGATTTTCAGCTTTAGATGGGGACGAATTTAAGGAGCGAGTCGTAGTAATAGGTATGTTGGCAAAAAACTCATTAAATGCCTCAGCTACGTCGGCAGCTTTATCAACTAATTTGTTGTTGACCATAATCTCTAATTGTTTTTCGTGATTAACCGATTTACCCGTTTCATTGTTAATAATTTTCCATGTGGTTTTTACTTTATTACTAGATTTTTTTATAGTATCGCTTAAAAATTTAGATTTAGCAAAAGCACAGATCTTTTTAAATAATATTGAATAATTTCTGACATACTTTAGGAAAGGAGTATCAAACCTATACTTTTTCAAACCATATAGCTCGTATAGTCTCGCTCTACTTTTATAAATACCTGGAGTGGCCCATTGGTTGAAGCCAACGGAGGTGCCATTAATGTCAATGGCTTTGGTCTTGAAAGTAGACTGGTATTCTTTATGCACTACATCGAAAAGGGCTCCATAGATTTCATTAGGATTCTCATGTTCTATTAAAGATGGGGTAATTCTACGAGCTATATTATTTTTAAATTTGTTGCAACGACTAGCTGTATAAGGCCTGCATTCTATTTTATGCGGCTTTTTATGTAAGGGCAAAGGGAAGCTAGCTAATAATCCACAGTGGTCTGACGTTAAGTCACTTAACACTAATTGATTTTTGGCATCACAGTCACTAAATATATTATCAAGACAAGTCGACGAAAATGCCGTAATCCTAGTAGGTTCAAAAAACAAGTTTTTTAAATTAAAAGACCTAAACAGATTGAGAAGTCTAATACTTAATGGAGTAACATCTAAAATATTAACATTAAAATCTCCACATACAATTATACATTTATTACTTGATTTTAATTTATTGAGTGAATCCTCCATTACCGATTCGAAACGAATAAAATCCCCAGAGGGGGGCCGATAAACGCAAATTATCACGTAACGCTCGAGTTCAACACAAGACAACTCAATAGTGCGCTCGATGGAAAGATTAACTAGATCTAAACGTTGTTTACATTTCAACTTGTTGGAAACAAGAACTAAGGATCCACCGCGAATAGCATTTTTCCTAACAAATGCACTTTGCACAGTAAAAAAATCATTGTTGAAACACACTATTTCATGTTCTTTCAACCAGTGTTCGGTCAAACATAACACCTGAACATCGTGATTCTCGATAAATAAACTTAACTCAAGCTCTTTGCCGGACAGACCCTGCATATTTTGATGTACAACATTCAGTATATGCAGCGTACCCGTTGTCGCACCTAATAGTTTAAACTACTAGGCGTGTCAAAAGTAGTGTTAGTACCACTACTAACAGTATTCGATGGTACACTACAGGTACCAGTGTCACGGTGTAAATTGTATGCTAAAAGATTAGCAATTTGTCTCCTACAACTAGGTGGCAAATACATAGTATAATTTGTCAGCTTGTAATCAGTAATAAATTGATTACAATCAAAATATAAAATAGCGTCACTGTGACGACTTGTCCTATTATAAATTAACATATTTAAATTATAAATGTGCCTATTTTGCTCAACAGACAAGCATTGTGAGTAAGGCAAGGCACAGAAAATGAATTTACAATTATTGGTCTCTTTGAGATCTAACATCAAATGGACACATTTAATTATATCCTTTTTTGTAACAGCTAAACTATCCCCATATAATAATATAACAGTAGAACTGGGGTTTAATTTTGACAATTTAATACTATTTAATAATTGGCTAATACTGGCACCGGGTAAACAATTATTAATAACATATTGCTCCGAACACTGATTAAATATACTACCAAAACCTTGACCAAATTTGTCAGAAAAAACATATGTTGTGTTGATTGAATATAAATCAGATGCATCTTGGTTGAGAATACAGTCTTGAGACAAACTCTCAGTCTGGGACGGGTCCTCCGTTACCTCAGGCTGGACAGCATCAGAGTTTGAAACCTTTTGACATGTACACTGACACAATACCAACTCATTCGCAGCAAGAATATGTTCTTTAATTTGGTTCTGAGAACCCACATATTTAATGTAAAGGGAACTAAGTCTGCCCTCAAGTACCTGTATATCAGACTGTAAGCGCTGTGTATCAATTTCATAGATTTTTTTACTGTCTTCTAATTTGATTTGATAATTGTTTAATTTTCTGACTAGATCAACACGTTCTTTCCTCAGTGGAATATTTTTGGAAAACTGTTTGTGTTGTTTCTTAAATTGATAACATTTTTTAATTATTCGATTAAGTTTTGCATATTTTTTAATTTTCTTATGACTAACATTATTATCACAAAAAAGAACAAGTTGGGGTAAAAATGCGTGACATCCACACAAAACGGCAATCACTCAGTCGACCCTATCCAAACAGAGAAAACAGAGCTCCAGTGCTGGTTTTTAAGCGACAGCTGGCGTTGACGTTATGACGTCATCCGGTACAGCATACATATACATATAACACATCATCATCTGCCTATCCTTTTCCCAACTATGTTGAGGTTGGCTTCCAGCCTAACCGGATGCAGCTGAATACCAGTATTTTAAATGGAGCGACTGCCTATCTGACCTTCACAACCCAGTTACTGGATAATACGATATCCCTTAGTAAGATTGGTTGTCAGACTTTCGGGCTTCTGATAACCCGTAACGACTGTCAAATATCTACGAATGACGGCCAGGAAAAATGGCTTAACGTGCTTTCCGAGGCATGGTGTGTTCTTGGTATGTAAAAATGGTAACCCATCCACGGACCAACCGCGGCAAGCGTAGCTTAGCCTGATCGATTGACCCGTGCAGCTGTTATTACTTAGCCACAAACCCCTCTTTGTAACTATGCAAGTTGGGTCTTTTGTACTTGTTGTTTGAGCAAACAAAAAAGCGGTCAAAAGCTTTGTCCATTTTTAATACACAATTTATGAAGGCGGCCATTCGTCGTTAAATTAATGAGTTCAGTGTAACACCCCAGGGTATGTAGGGTACTTTGGTAAGTTACCCTTTATTACCCACGTGTAGGGTAATGTGCTGCTATTTCGGTGTTTATGTAGCCATTTATTATCAAGACATGTGATTTGTTTCTCTTAATGACAGGTATTCTAAAAGAGTGCAGTAGTTAATGAAAATTGCCCTTAAAAAAGTAGCGACGGTGGTTTACGTAAATGAACCTTGATTACTTATTCATGACATTTTTTTAATTGTGTAGAGTAGAGTGATGTGTAGTAGTAGTTTCTTAAATATGCATACAGAAAGAAAGAAAAATGGATTACATTATGCATTAATTAATTGGCATTACGAAACCTAAATCTATTAAAAAAAAAAACGAAAGCAATGATTTTATAATGCCAAAAGGACCTCGGCACAGCATAATGTCAGATGACAACACAATATATACGACCAGATGCTGATTGTCACCTGCAACCCACGAGTACGATACGATACAATAATAAATACATAGGGAAGTGTGTGTCCGTAATAATAAATTAAAAGAGTTCAAAAATCACATAAATGTTGTGACATACACGTGGTTGTGTGTTGTGATTAAAGAAAAACTAAAATAAATACCCAATACCTGTGTATTAAATGATAAATCTACAAATATAAAGTACCTACCTATTAGCAAAATATCTTGTGACTGCTTTGTTCTCCTTAATTACGAAACAGATTATCATGCGGTTTTCATTTTCATTTAGAGTATAGTGTATAACCAACTGAAGAATAAAAATTAAAACTCATTAAATAAAAATTTGAAAAGAAAAAAGCGATTAAATCGACTAGAGGGAGTGTACATAAATGCATAGTATAGTGTAGCAAAATTTTTCCAAAAAGAACAAAAAATCTACTATTTTAAAAGAACCATGTTCACTAGCCTGTACATTAGGTACAAGCCTATACGTATATACGCAATATGAATATTTTCCATTAACGTTTTTTGCACCATTCGCAATAGAACGAAAAAAACAATATAAAACGGTATTTTTACAGTCAGCTTCCAGTTTTCACTGAAGTTCGAACCCCTTTTTAAAGAGCTGAGTAAAAGTGCATAAAAGCTTTGTAATAGGTACTCCCAAAGCTCCAGAGGAGCTCTTTATTTTAGGGAAGAGCAAGGTGTTGCTAAAACTTTTTCAAATGGCTAAATAGCTAATTTTCATCATGAGATACTTACGTCTCTTCTCGAAATAGTATATAGCAAAGTCGCTGATTTCTTCTGTCTTTTTCTCCGCTTGCTTCTTCTAAACCGCGCAACCGATATTGATATAGTTTCCAATATCATTTAGAGAATTTCTTTCGGAAGGTATAGGTGTATATTAAACATTACATAAATTAAAGAAATCTCGATGCTTTGTCAAGTTGAAAACAGCGTCCGAAGCCGGAGCGGGTTGCTAGTTGGCTATAAATCTTAAAAATAGACCAAGAAAAACTGCTGTAGTTTCATCAAATTTTTATCATTTAAGCATCCTCCTAACATTGCTCTTCCCTTTCATAAAAAAATCCAAAACTTTTAAAGCAATTTTTTGGTTCGTATTCTTCCGTTCTTATCTTATCTTATCTTAAGAGTGTCACGTACAAATAGCGGTAGATACAACTTCATACAATTCTAGTCACGTCCCAGACCATCGTGTATCAGCGTAAAATAAATAGAATTCGCACCACGGAGGTGGCGACTCTCATGCCTCGGAGGTGACGGCTTGGCGCGTGAAGAGACGAATATTTTATGATTCAGTTTAACGCTACCAGTGTGAAATGGTCTGCAAACATGTCTTATATCTCTTTCATATTTCTGAGATCTTACTATTTAATGTTGGATAAGAAGAATGTTTAGTTAGCATTTCCGTGGTTCCGGGGTAACTGGGATCCAAATCAAAACACAACATCCTTTTAGAGGCATGAAGAACAGGGCGGAATATACCACATCCTCGATAGCAAAGGGAGGATCCTCCAACCAGATGGGTTTTGTGTCTGATGGAATACTGCCCGCCGCTTGTGTCGGGTTTCTGTACACCTACATGTATTAACTCTGTTAAAGCGATGTAGGATACATTAGTGTAGGCTGCGTCATCCTTTTACAATTTAATGTTTTGGTGTCATAACAACAAAATTAAATAACAGTCGGAATTGGTGTGAAAACACTGAAAACTAAAACCTTAATTTATAGTGAATTGATTACTTACAACTTTATTAGTAGTCATGTAAACAGTATTATATGCAAATATCTTCTGCAGAAATATAGTATGTTGTTATATGAGGACATTCATCATCATCACATCCACAGACTTCACCAACTGCTGAGCATCGACCTCTCGAGGCCAGCCCCATCCAGGTTTTGCCTGCGATGGCAACAATGTCATGTATTTATCCTCATAAATATATGACATTGTTGCCTGCCTTATGGTTTCAGAAGGGGTAACGTCGCTCTCGTTACCCCTTCAGAAATCATAAGGTACGTTGCAGCCATACACCAACCAACCAACTACAACCAACATTGCGGTTATACTAAAACTAAACCAATTTACTAGCAAACTACCACAGAATAAAAAAAAACATCTTAGCCTACTAATATTATATATGTGAAAGTTTGTATGTTTGGATGCTTAGATATTAGACACGGCTGAACGGATTTGAATAAAATTTGGCACACATATATGTAGTTTATGACCTAGATTAGTACATATAATACTTTGATCCCGGTATTATGTTCCCTTTGGATAATTTCCGATCTCTAAGTAGACGAACCCACTGACAAAAGTTTGTAACTAATATTTCCTGCAAAAATATTTTTTTTTTGCCGCTTAAAACCTTCAAGAGTAACTTCCTTGTGACATTTAGAAATATTTCTTTACGTAACTGCTCTAAAGGGCGACCGTACAGTACACAAAATAAGACATTTTTGTATAATTTAAACAAACTTCTTTTGTTAAGTCAACAGAGAATGAAAAAAGCACGGGAAATAAGGAATTGAAAGTTTTTTTTTGTTGTCAATCCTATTTGCATGGAAATTATTTCTGGCCAGGTTAAGTGTTTCGTTTGCCTGTTCAATTATTATCGTGTTCTGTTAAAGGATCGAAGCTATTCACAGTATTTTATTCTATTACCTATAATTCTGGCTGAACTTTTAAAAAGGTTTTTGAAACTATTAAATTTTTCGTATTTTCGTATGAAGCGTCGGGCGATTGTGAAGTTTTAACTAAGTATTATGTAAAATTGTTAGGTACTACCGTTTATAGAAAACTTGCAAAAACTACACCACCAGTTCTGTAATATGAGACCATTACCTAAGCATAGTTTCAAGTTAGGAAGTGGCTCATGGCTAAGTTGTATCAGCTGCACGAGTCGATCGATCAGGTTAAGCTATGCTTGCCGCAGTTGGTCCATGAATGATGGACCATCTTTACATACCGAGATCCTGGCTGTCAGAAGGGGTAACTTCGGAGGGATAACTTCGGGGGAGGGGCTGGAGTTGTGAAAAGGCTAGGCAGAAGATGATTGTTACTTCTGCGTATAGAAACTTGCAACTACAACAGCTGGTGTTATTTAATACCATTGGTGTTATTTAATAACTAAGGAAAGTTTTCCTAGCCGCACGGGTCGATCGTTTAGGTTAAGCTGCGCATGCCGCGGTTGAACGGTGAACATTTTTACATACGAAGAATCCTCCGTGCCTCGGAAAGCACACTAAGCCGTTGGTCCCGGCTGTCATTTGTAGATCTTTGACAGTCGTTACGGGTGGTCAGAAGCCCGAAAGTCTGCCAGCCAGTTTAATCAAAGGGTATCGTATTACCCAGTTATTGGATTGAGGAGGTCAGACAGGCAGTCGCTCCAAGGGTAACGCTGGTATTCAGCTGCAACCGGTTAGACTGGAAGCCAACGTAGTTGGGAAAAGGTCAGGCAGATGATGATGTTGTCCTCGACCTGGAAAATTAAAGCCATCTAGAAATTGTAGCAAAAAGCATTTACTCAAACGCCAACACCTCATTTTCGACGGTAGGTTAGTGTTTTTTCACTTTTCATGTGCTCGGTTTGATCTGTTTTCTAAGTTTTTTACTTAACTTTTATAGCTCCACTGATAGATCAATCTCTATAGATGGAGGTAATCATCGTTTCTGTTTAGTATCGATTCAGTTGGGTTGTTTTTCAGTCTCAGGTGGAGAAATCTAGCCCGTTCTCTGAAGTATTATAACAGAAAACATTAGAATATACAGGAAAAGTTTTTTATCCAGTGCGCAAACAGAAAATTTCGTAATCAAAATAAATCAGCTGTTCCTTACATTTACATTTACATTTTTTTACACTTTTCTATGAAACAGCAGATTTTTTTTTGCATAACCGACGAAAAATTTATGTGCTGGGGGCTCTAGAATGATATGCTGAATTCATGGTTACAGTTTGCGCACTGGATAAAAACTTTTCCTTTATAGGTAGTAATGGTTATAAAATAGATAATCGAAAAGGGTTGTGGTAAGTATTGTTGTGTAGTTTTTTTTTTTACTTTATACTTAAAAAAACAACACGTCACATTAGCATATCGGTGATCAGGCCTATGGGTTTTGCTCCTACCAAAAATCGCTCAACGAGGTCAAAATACGTGTTTCAAGTAAAAACAACCATCATGATCATCTGCCTAGCCATTTCCCAACTATGTTGGGGTCAGCTTCCAGTCTAACCGGATGCAGTTGAATACCAGTATTTTACATAGAGCGACTACCTATCTGACCTCCATAACCCAGATACTGGGTTACACGATACTCCTTGGTAAGACTCTTTCATTTAAAAATAATAAGTAAGATATAAAAACATGGAAACCGTTAAAACTTGTAGTCACGTCTCTTTCACTGACACAAATGTTTTATGTACCGTCTAATTTTCTAAAGTAATGAAACTAATCTGTGTGAAACGTCAAAAGTTTCATTTAAAAGAACATTCAAAACCGCTTATGGAAATTCGGGATTTTCTCTGTTGTAGGATTTAATATCGAGCTTATTTTTTTTAACACCAATATAAACATTCAACTTAAGGTAAATCTAGTCGACATTTTTTCCAAACAAACTTCGGGAGTGAATTCGAAGTTCGAGAATGTACATCAAAAATTAAACATGGTAAGGTTTTGTCTCATTAATAATATTGTCTGTGCGTAAACAAAATACTAAAATGAAAAGCCATTCAAAAGTTAGGTACCAACAAAGATTTGTTTTTCTTGCTATTTTAACCGGAATTTGGGCGTGTTTAATTAATAAAGGAAGTGTAAAGTCACCAAAACCAAGTTGGTACCGACAAAACTCAATTATCGAAAAGTTCAATAAATTTTACTGGTCATTAATTTATGCAGTGGTTTTTTTTAATAAAACCCAATCTTTCGACGGACTTTTCTTAATTTTTTACGCGCTTGTTGTACTATAAATGCTACTGCATCTCACTCAATAACGTTGTGCGTGTAGACTAGTATCTAACTGCTCATCACTGATACTATCTCTGTCGGACACGATGCCTGCTTTTTAGCCAGGCCGACCAGTGAGTTCGAGACCGCGACTAGATTCCCCTTAAGGTCGAAGCTCCAGGTAACCGCGAAATTATTTATTTTTTTACGTTTTTTGCAATTAGCAGGTCAGTGTCTGGCTGTATGTTGAACAAAATATGATTTGCGACCGTAACACGTACAGAATAGAATCTACAATCCTCTGAGTTAATGTAATCCCATTGAATGATACCTATTTTTATGAAATAGTCACTCAGGGACGGTCGCGAATCGTATTGAAATCAAAACTAAACTAAAACTACACAAAATCCACGTCTTTCCCATTATCCTTCAAACACAAATTTCTACGACCTGAGCGCTTTACTGCGCTTTACAAACTTCTTAATGAAGCGCTCGCTAAATGCGTTCAAAGTTGCGATGCAAATTGAAAATAATCCAAAGCGACGAGAACATGCTTTAATTTAGATTAATTTTAGTTTAGAACCTGGTGATTAGGTTTTCGTATATTTTACTTGGATGGTGACTGCGGTTAGTGAACAGATTGTAGCTTTTGAAGTGCGGTGCCATTTACATAATGGTGTTACCGTCTAAATTAAATTAAGTACTACTATTTTACTTTTAGTTTCGATCTTCGTCCTATTTAACTCTTTTAGTCCATTTACAGAGATGTTTCCAATTATTAATCAAGTGAATAGTAAGCTGTTAGTTTTTTCTTTAGCAGTCTTGGGCGATTTTTGGTAGGAGCAAAACTTTCGGGTTCGTGTCACCGACATGCCAATGTGACTTGTTTTTTTTTCAAAGTTTCATTTAAGTTTTAAGTTTTACTTCTGTCGGCTGCCTGTTTTCCTTTCATCATCATCATTCAGCCGATAGATGTCCACTGCTGGACATAGGCTTTCCCCAAGCTCCGCCACTTCGACCGGTTCTGTGCTTCCCGCATCCAGCGGGCGGTTATTTATCCAAATATCGCATCGAAAGTCGTTTTTAGTGTGTCTGTATATGCGTGCTTAGCACAAAGCGATGGACCGAATAGAATAAGAGTCTAAGTGAGCACAAAAGACTCCAAAGTACATAATACATGTACGCTTAGTTGTTCTAAACAACACAGTGGATTAGGATGTAATTTTCGCCATCATTTAGACAATTCATTTAGGAAGTTTTCAGTGTAGATTCATTAGTATTTTAACTTATTCAAAGCACAGAAAACTTGAAGTTTTAACACATCAGTAGTTCTCACCCGGGTCGTTGTTTTCCACGAAGTTTGAAATCATAAGTGTCCATCCGATAGATAAGATAAAATATAGCACTAATACAAAAACTCCTGCCCAACCTAAGCATCAATGTACAATAATCCATCTATTAACACAGCCATCCAATCAGTGTCTATACCAATGTACCAGAAAAGGACTTACGAAATCCAATCAGAACTCATTACAGGCATCCCTATACAACATGAGGATCACGTAATACAGACTCCAACGCCTCATTACGACTTATATAGACATCATGAGTAGGGTTTCGAAAAAAGTATCGATATTTTCTATTAAATACAATATTTATTACCTACTTGCTGCCTTTGACTCTCGGTGCTCTTAGTTTGATACCTATTACAGAATATATTGATTGTTTTCTTTTAGCTTGAAATATACCAGACTCGAACCCTCAGATATCGATATCGTGTAGAGATGCGAAAAAGTATCGATATTTCTATTGAGTACAATATTATGTACCAATTTGGTGGCTTATTCGACTCGGTGGTGGTCCACCGAGAGTCGAATAAGTTACCAGTTTAATATCTATTTCAGTTTTTTTTTTTTTTACTTTTAATAAACTTGGTAGAGCATTTATAAGTTTATTGTGTTAATTTAAAATTTAATACCTCGATTCACTGACTATAGGTAGGCACTCAAAAAGGTCATAAACAGCCAATAAAAACATTTTTATTCACTGTACAGTACAGTGAATAAATTTTTTTATTGGCTTTCAATTGGTTCGCTTGAAACCTGAAATTGAAATGATACTCAAATTGTTTATAAGTATACACTGTGTAGATTGGATAAAGAGGCTTTTCATTTTTTTATCTGTATCTATTCAAATAAATAAAACTGAAGTGTCTGTTTGTAATGCCTTTGAAATAATATACGGATCTTATTTAAAAAAATACTCTCAGTCTGTTCCGACTAATCTCCGAAATGGCTGGACAGATTTTGTCTTTCACTGGCAGATAACTGATGTTATAAGAAATAAATTTTATTTAAGAAAAAAGAATCAGAGTTCCGCAAAAAAAGACCCATGACATCAAATATATTGTTTTCCTACATACACGCTAACGAGTCGGGGGCACAGCTAGTCCATAGTAGATTAGTAAATACCAAGTCGATATCTAAGTATCGATAATAGTAATTCTAGATCATCTCCCTACTCTTAGGGCCAAAAAGAAAACGACAAATATATCAATACTATCCCCGTCTCTCTCCTCAAATGAGATCGTTTAAATGCATCAAATGAAGATCGGAAAAGGTTTAAGCTGTGCCTTGAATTGACTTTTAAGTGAGTGTAAGTTGGTGATTAGATAGATAAAGACTTTTATCTTTTATCTTACACCATTCTTTTATGTTTTCTCAGCCTCTTAGTTCACGTTTGCACGATTTTATCGCGCACTCGATTTTCAAATCTCGGTGTTCGGCTCCACAGTTGGATTGTCAGCGGTCAGGATTGGGAATTCAAGAGAGTGCAGCCGTCAAAACGTTGGTACCATCTGTCATTTGAGGATCTTTGCCAGTTGTTACGGGTCGTCTGACTTTCGGGCTTTTGTTTTTACATAAAATATATCTTATGGGACTCGGCAATAATCGTCCCATTCGTGAATGTTCGGAATCCGTTCAGAAGACCACTCTTTAGAGTCCATACAGTTGGGTGAGTCTCATAGCTTCTTTCTTATACCTGTAGTATCTATGGTACCCTATGGTATCATATTACCCAGTACCCGGGTTGTGGATGTCAAATAGGCAATCACTCCATGTAAAATATTGCTATTCAGCTGCATCTGATTATACTACCCCAGGATATTGCGAAAAGGCTGAGCAGATTTATTAATCGGCTGATTGCGGGTTCAAATTTACGCACGAAACAAAATATTTATATGGCCACTATGTAATTGTTTCGCCACAAAATTCTGGTTTATCGCGAAATGACAGGTGACAAAACTTCGCAACCAACAATGTATGTGTTTATTGTTTGTGATTTTGCTCATGTATTTATTTACCCAGATTAATTATGTTAACAGGTGGAAAAAACCGTACACAATATAAATATGAAATGTGTCATGAAAATTATATTCTCAACATTTTTCTTTAGACTGAAAATCCATAATAATAATAATAAAAACTTTTATTTTCTCCACCACATAATGAAAAAATCAGTACAAAACATAATAATGATTACAAAAAATAGGTACATTGATGTTGTGGAGACTGGAGCCTGTACTAGGAATACCTGTGTTACAGGTCTCCAGGCCTCCAAACTATCCGGACGAGCCATTGTAATACAAACATCTACTAATAGTATGATAATTTTGGGAGTGAAGACAAAAACAATTTAATAGAACAAAAAATAAAATAAAAAACAACGTATTATTAGACAGCAAGGTAGGGTGTATGGGTGTGGGTGTGTAGAGTGTGTGGATGTGGGTGTATAGGGTGTGTGGGTGTGTTTGATAATATAATCAAAACTGGCTTTTTGATAATGATGACTAATGTAAAACTTAATTATGAAACGACTTCCAATAGTCTCTCTGTGGCTTCATAATCGAGAGATTGAAGCCAGTTATGTACTTTAGACTTACAGTTGAATTTGGATAAGGAGTAAATGGAAATGGCTTTATTGATTTTGTTGTAAAGATAATCTCCCAGGAAACAAAAGAATCTGCGGCTGTAGCTAGTTTTGAAAGGTTTTGATTTACAGACTGTGTGTTTGCGCCTCTTGTTAAGCATTTCGTCAGGGTCGTAATGAAGTTGAGTATGCCTGCGAATGATAGTGCTCAAAATGAATAGTTGGCGAACTGTCAGTACGTTGCACTGCTGGTAAAGGTCTTTCGTTGGAAAGAGAAAGGGAAGCTTACGACTAACCTTAAGGATAGCTCTCTGAGCTCTCTCCAACTTCAGCAAATGTGTCTTTGGGGCTCCGCCCCATGCCGTTATGCAATATGATAAGATTGACTGAACTAGTGCAAAGTATACGGTGTCAATAGTCTTAGTTTCCGCCACATGTCGTAAATTTTTAAAAACAAAAATCAATTTTCGTATTCTCGCTGTAAGTGCATCTACGTGCGGCTGAAAACTAAGACCACTGTCAATCTGAATACCCAAATATTTAATAACAGCTGCTTTTTTAAGAGTAGGACATGAACAAGGATTGTTTTGCAGGAAAGAGCATGTGTGCGATGTTATTGAAAGATTTGCATTAGAAGGCGTTGCGTAATTTTTGATGGAAAACGGAATATACATTGTTTTGGACACATTAAGAGTGAGTTTGTTGTTTTGTAACCACTCTGCAACTATGTCGAAACCGAGCTGAGCATTTGAATAGACCTCCTCCCATGTCTCCGCGTGGAAAAGCAGAGCTGTGTCGTCCGCAAAGGTGACAATCCTGCCACTACGCAATTTAAGGTTACAAAGGGCGTTGATATACGTCAAAAATAATGTAGGGCCAAGGATACTACCCTGAGGTACCCCATAAGTGATGTCAAGATCATCACTGCACATATCACCAACCCTTACTCTCTGCATGCGATTTGTAAGGTAGTCCGAAAATAATTTAAGTTGTGTGCCTCTCACTCCAAATCTCTCCAGCTTTTCTAGGAGGAGCGGGGCAGAGACTGTATCGAAAGCTTTTGCTAAGTCCAGAAAGATCGCCAGCACCTTCTGTTTACCATCGAGATTTGTGGAAACAAAGTTTACCAGTTCTTGGACGGCTTCACTCGTTGACTTTCCGGATCGGAAGCCAAACTGAGACGGTGATAAAAGTTTGTTTGACTCGAGGTATTTAGTCAATCGTTTGTTTATTAACCTTTCTAGAATCTTGGATAGGGTTGGCAAAATAGAAATAGGTCTAAAGTTATCGACACAGCCCCTGTCCCCCCCCCTTATGTATTGGGAGAACTTCAGCAAGTTTAAGAGCGTTTGGGAAAGTGCCAGTGGAGAACGCAAGATTACAAATATAAGCCAAAGGCGGAAGTACAATCTCTCTATAGCGCTTTAAAAAGATAGGAGGGATGTTGTCACGACCTACCGCACAGTCGTTTTTAAGACCTTGGATTATTTGTTCAACCTCCTCTACATCTGTGGGAAGCAAAACAAATGATTGTGTGAGTGATTCTTTGGCATGTACTTCAGGGAATCGATTACTGTTTGGTGGTATTTTCTCAGCAAGATTTTTACCCATATTTGCAAAAAATGAATTTATACTGTTCAAGTCGTCGTGCGGGTTGTTTTTAGATAGTAGTTCAGTGGGGATGTCCTTAATTTTTTTCGTGTTTGTAACTGTCTTAATGGCTTCCCAGAGCTTTTTGTTGCTAATAGAGGCAGCTCTGCTGATTTCGGATCTCTCATAATCCGCTCTAATTTTTTTTTAAAAGGTCGTTGCAAAAATTCCTGTATCTTTTGTATGTTATTTCAAGCGTTTCGTTATGTAGGTCCTTTTTCATAAGATCTTTAAGTTTTTGATGCATGTTGTCGCGGTTTTTCATACATTTCAACAAACCTCTAGTAATCCAGGGTTTTTTTATATTTTTTCTATTTGAGGTCTTTATCGTAGAAGTATTATTTTTAATTGCTTGATTCAGGGTGGAAATAAAATAATTTGTAGCAGTGTTGACATCACCGTCACAAAATATTGAAGAGAGATCGATTATGCTCATGTCATTGTCCAAGGTGTTATAGTTTATTTTTTGAATAATTTTAGAACACGGCTTACGGCTTCGAGAATTTAGTTCGATTGCAAAGAATATACTATCGTGGTCAGTTATAGAACTTTCCGCTATGTAACAATAAGCAGGTAGCCTAGTCTTAAGCTTGACATGGTCTAGACATGTTAAGCTATGTGTGCGGAGTGTATGTGCTGGTAACATACCATGAGAGGCTAACAAGTTTAAGTACGAAGATGAATTAGAATCAGTATTATGAGGTGTAATGTCGATATTAATATCTCCAATAAGTATGATGTTTGAATAACCGGAATATTTACTTAAAAGGGTATTTAGGGACTCAATAAATCTAGCTATATTTCTAAAACCAGCCGGCCTGTATATTGCAAGAAGAATGGTATTTTCGTTAATTTCCAACATGAGACAGTTGGCGTCTATGAGTATGGGCTCCTCAGATTTTAACTGCATTTTTGGCTTGTAGTAGACTACCACCCCTTCGTTCTGTGTCAAATTATTGAGTGTACTAAGGTATTCGTAGTCCTGTAGTTGGGGAATAGAATGAGTACGGGGAAGCCAACATTCTGTCAGTACGATGAGGTCCCATTCTGTTTGCGATCTTTCCATTAATGTCATAAAACTGGGCAAATTACAACTAATACTTCTTATATTCTGACAAACAATTTTGAATGAAGTTTTATGAGGATTATCAACAGAAAAGGAATCAACATTACAATAGGATGAAGTTGCAACAGCTAATTCATCAAGGTCATTCGCTATTTCTATTAGATTGCTCATTTTTGATATAAATGTACTTTGACGGTTTGGCGGACAACATGCGGTAGTAAATCAGAAAAGAGATACAGGAACAAGCTGCCGGCAGTGTGTATGGTTGCAACAGGAGGCCTAAACAAAAGAAAGCGGATTATCAACAAATAGTCATTTGACATTACGCGACAACATAAAATTACTATGTAGGATAGTCGAAATGTCTTGATGAAGGAGAATGATTTTGGAATTTTATGTGTATTTGGGACTTTATGTGTATTTGAGAGTGTATGTGTATTTGGGATTTTATGTGTAAATGGCATTTTATGTGTATTTGGCATTTTATGTGTATTTGGCATTTTATGTGTATTTGGCATTTTATGTGTATTTGGCATTTTATGTGTATTTGGGATTTTATGTGTAATTGGGATTTTATGTGTAATTGGGATTTTATGTGTATTAAGTAGTGGCACTAGTGAATGTGTTTTCTTTGTTGTAGAGTGTTTAGTCCAGTAATGGAGTCTGACGTGGTATGTCGGGGTTGAAAAACAACCTGCGGGGTGTTTGCTGTATAATTTAGTTACATAAAAAATAATAATTCTAATGTTACACGGTTCATGCAATTTAAGAAGAGAAAGTTGAAAGGGTAACAATGGGTACACCACCAAGAAGTACAGTCATTGGGTCCCTTGCTGTTGTAGCTCATGAAGGGTTTGCTCCGATTTAACTAGTACTGGTTTGGCTCCTGCGATTTTTCTTAGGAATATGCATCCGTTAGTGGTCCAACAAAAAATATATTTATTAAGTTTCGCGAATTCTTTAGCAGCAAAGAACAGCTTTTTCGTGCTGGCAGGAAGGTACTCTGATATGTAAATTGGACGCCGTTTACGATCCATGTACGTATATAATCCCAGATGAAATAAGTACTTACCTAAGTACGTGAAATAAATACAAAGTTTGTACATTAAATATATAGATTACAACACTTGAAATAAACTAATAAAATAAACCTAAAATTGCGGCAGATAACATTTTAACTCTGATTAAAATTATTTTGTTAAAGTTTGATACTTAAGTTAGAATGTCTAGATTAAATTCGTTTTTTGCAAATAATGACTGTAGGTATAATTAAATATTGTTAAATTTTATGTTGAAAAGCTAAGATACCAAGTCACGATTTTAAAACTACCAAACTTTTGATAAATAAACTGATTAAAAGCTTCAACAATTCTATGTTAATCTAAGTTTCACCAAACTGAAAATACACCCAAAATCAAATTGTTTAAAATTAATCGCTCTAATAATGAAATTCTATGAACAAAACTAATTTTAAAACGTAAAATTAGCTTCCTTTCATCATCACCACGTCAAACGTTACAATTTTCTTAACTACGTAAACTTCGTAGCTACGAAACGAGAGTACGTCAAGGCGGGTAAATTAATTTGGTGGTAGTACGCGCCACAGAGAACAAACAAATGGAGAACTACTATGCATCGCTCCCTAGACTCTGTCTCACACAATCTAGGAAGACAGCGGCAAACCACCCTAGGTACGATCTCTGTTCGCTTTCGATCCCATCTGCCTACTGTTAACATGCAATTACGCCAATGGCTGTCACTGCTTTACGGTTCAAACTCAAAACAATTATTTCAATTAAACTACTTACAGGCACTTTCGAACTGTCAAAGAGTCGGTCAGTCAGAAAGTTGAAGCTAGTTGCCCATTTCAAAACGTTTATCTAGAGATATACGTTTGGAGAGGAACGGGCAAGAAACTCCGGCGACACTCTTTTTAATCAAGATAGTACTAAAACCTGGATACATAATTCTTGTTGCTTCTATATGTGAGAACAATTAAAAAAAAAAGATTTATTGAAGAAACAATTCAAAGCTGATTCGAAGCTGAGTTTGATGTTGCACTGCGTCCTAAGTTGATTGTTGATGAATTATTCGATTTGACTTTTTTTTTCTACAGCAGTGGCTTTGGTTAAAACCTTGTTCTGGATCATGATCATTATACCCTAATGACTAAATGCGGACTATAGATAACGGTTAATTATTCGTGGATTACATTAATCGGCCTATAATATTCCCACTGCTGGGACACAGGCTTCCACTATTCAAGAAGGAGTGGGCGGTAATCCACCACGCGGCTTGGTAGATGTCACATTTTTTGGTTCTAGGACATGCCGGTTTCCTCACGACGTTTTCCTTCACCGTTTTGAGAGCAGTGACGGTGAATATAAATTACACAAAGTTAAGCGCCTCTCTGGGTTCGACCCAACGACCTACACGCCTACAATTAGTAAGTCGCGGCGGTTACCACTGGGCCACCGCTGCTCTTGATTCAGCTCAGTTCGTGTTTAAGTTTAAGTTTGGCATAACTTTACTCCGCCTTCAATAATAAGATGGTATGAGCATTATCTTCTTTAGGATACGCGGCACACATCAGTGTATTGTGATAACTGTGCTTGCAATATCAAACACTCCATTTCTAACACACTCCTTGTTTTCCGATTGTCTCTCGCTGACTACACGGGCTTGTGCTCGTCGTGTTGATTAATTAATGTTATTCTACTTAAATAATAGCCTGCGAGAGCGTGAAGCGACAGAAAATTAAATCTTCAAGCAGCTGCATTTTAGGGTGAATAGAATTACTTGTTTTGAAAGACTACATTCTGGCTTTTCATGCTATTTTTCTACATGTATTAAGCCAATAGGAGTGTTAGGCTAATTATATCATAAAATAAAATAGACCATTCGCCTCTGAATGAAAGTATAATATTTTCTAAATATTCTACTATTTTTTTTTCATTTCCATGAAAAAAGACTATGTAATTTTTTCATTTGCACGGTTATTATTCATGAAAATGGAAAAATGTACTCTGTAATATTTAACAGAGTCTGCAGACATCAAAATAAGTCCACTATTATTCACTACATGGAGCTTAAACCACACAAAATACACAATCATGTACACGATTTATTGTATTACTTGAAGCCCGCTCCTGCTTCGCATGGTTTTACGAGTTTAGAACAAAACAACGAGATTTCTTCGTTACCTATTATCATTATCTGCCTAACCTTTTCCCAACTATTTTGGGGTCAGCTTCCAGTCTAACCGGATGCAGCTGAATAGCAGTATTTTACATGGAGCGACTCTCTATCTGACCTCCACCACCCAGTTACTGGGTGATACGATACCCCTTGGTAAGACTGGTTGTCAGACTTCAGGGCTTGTTACGACACGTAGCGACTGTCATAGATCCACGATTGACAGCCGGGATCAACGGCTTAACGTGCTTTCCGTGACACGGAGGCGTCTTGGTGTTTTAAGATGGACAGACCAACCGCAGCAAGCGCATCTTAACCTGATGGATCGACCCGTGCGACTGTTATTACTTAACCACAGCCCCTCTATAATAATGATTTTATATTAATAGATATACTCAAATGTTATGTTGTACCCAAATGTTGTTGTCTTAAATTACAAAAGAGACACGCATCCTATAAAAATAACATCATAAAACGCCGCTACGCAGTTCCATTCTCTTCATCACCGGATACGCCTTTTTGAATAAATAATAAGTGTAAATTAATCTTTTGTGAAACATTGCTATCAATTTCACAATTTTTATCGCTCAACGTTAAATAAAATGAAACGAATATATTTCTATCTGACTTATTTAATGAAAGTATTTTTGTTCAAGTTACATTTTTTGTAAGTTGTTATCCACAATATTAAGTTAATTAAAAAGGCTAACACTTTAATGGGTTATAATTTAATTATAATCCGGTGTCATAAAAGTCATTTATTAAAGTGAACTTTTTCATTTAATAAACGGGCTGGACGTTTTAAAATGATGACTGGCAATAATTAGGGCTTTGAACTCGGAGTTTTTGACCGAATGTCGGTACGTAAGTGTTTTTTCGTCAGTTTGGATAGGTTTAAGAGGGTAGGCAGAGAGACAGGAGACACAAACCCGACTAGACCAACATAATAATCTGACTGTTTGGCAGTCATGTGGATTACGGCAGATTTTATAATAACGTCATAATCTGACTAATGTGAAAGTTTGTATATTTCGATTATATTACTCAATCACGCAAAAACGGCTGAATGGATTTGGATGAAATTTGGCACGTAGATAGTTCATAGCTTGTATTAACACATAGTATACTTTTTATCCTGGTAGTAAGTTCCCATGGGACGATTTGCGACCTCCACGCGGGTGAAGCCGCTGACAAAAGTTAATAATGTAAAATAGTATATTTTATAACGAGGGGCTAAACGAAGCCATAATATACCCGAGGTGGTTTGACTCCCGAGCGTGCGAGGGAGTCAATGAAACCGAGGGTATATTAAGTTGGCGTTTAGTCTCGAGGTGCAAACTGTACTTTTCACTTTGAGTGCGAGAAAAATAGTCATTTTAGTACAAAAACATGTACTTACTTAATAAATATTACTTAATAAAATAAAAATCACAATATCTATTAGGTATGTCTTTTGCTCTTTGCTCGACGTCAAACTCTTCACCAAGGAACATAATATACCACAACTGTCACAGGACATTCTTAATAAATTTATTTAAAGCCGAACAAATTTACACTCGACAAAAATTCTGAAATTTTCGCGGTCATTTTTTTCTTCTAAACCAGTCACAAATTAACAATTTAAAACACATGGCGCCACCTTGGCAAAAACCATGGAACTAAAACTCTCAACATTTTCGCAATGAAGATGGTCCACACTCCACAGATAATAGTATATTTACTGGCTGTTTGAGTTTGTCTATGCCTCATGAAGGAAATTAAAAAACGAATTACTTTTTACTCCCTAGGGAGTAAAGTGGTCACTTTAGTCCCGCTTCGTAGGGCTATATTGGCGTCTTTTTAGAGCATGAGAAGTGAAAAATATATATCCACTCCACCAAGCCAAAAAATGGACACATTCTATTTTTGGAGTTAGAGGTGACATTTTCCCAACACAAAGAAAAATTTGATACTGTTTTTCTTTTTGCACCCTCACACAATTTTACGGACGGACAAAGGACCATGTTTTTTACGTCAAAGAAGCCGACACGATACTTTATGTACACGAAATAGTATAATCAACACCAAAAGGTTGGGCATGACGAGAATAGCCCGGCAGGCCTAATTAAGTCAGCTGAAAGTGAGTCAGTCAAGTTCATGTTACATGAATTCAATATTACGGTTTGTGCTCAAAGATTTATATCATCATTTTCGCTGTACCTCGTCAGAAGATGGTCGTGTTTTTTGGTTTTAACCGACTAAGTAAGGGAGGATTCTTTATTCGTTTGTATTTCTTTTTTGTGTGTATGTTATGCGATATATTCGACATTGTGAATCGATTTCGAAAATTCTTTTTTATGGATAGTATATGCCTCAGGGGTGGTCCCATATAAATTGTAATAACTTTGCTTCGGTACTTTTTACGCTAGATTCGATCATACATATTTAATCTACTTTGTGTATCTTGACGATGTTCTAATACTGTCACTGTTTTTTACATACCAAGTAGTGGTAGGTATAATAATTGGTGAGAGGTAGGTTTCATAACCAAAAAGAGGTCGTTAATTTCGGAAGTCGGTGGAAAACAACTATAATTTAGATCCAAAGAACTACTTCCGAAAAAACATAGATTTTTCACTTTGTGGTGCTTGTTTTTTTGAAGTCGATTGATTTTTTATTAATTTAAGTTATTTTGACAGTTCTGACGTATAAAATTTCCCGTGCCGCCATGGGAACGCCATAAACGGGATGCGTGAAGTCACTCTTCTCGGTATTTACATTTTTCACGTGAGTTAAGTATGAGTCTAATCTAACGGCATTGTTTCCCCGAACGTTTTTTTTTTTTGGGTGGGAAATCTTCAAATAACTGCTCCCGCTCTGGGTGGAGCAGGAGGGCGTGTCAGACTTTTACTGACTAAAACCCACCCGTGTTCCCTCAGCGGGCAAAAATCTAGACTCCGGGCTGCTACAGAAAAATTCCAGATTGAAAAATCCAATAACATTTTTGCAATAGTAATGTAGTCTATTTTAATAATCATCATCATTTCAAAAATCAAAGTCAAAAAGTATTTTTTAATATCATAATAAATAAATAATTCTACTTGACCTCAAAGGCTAAGTTTTAGAGATAAAAACAGGCTTTTTTTCCGGGTAAAAGTTACAAAGGTAGAAAAGCTTTCGGCTGTGGTTTCAAAGTTATTTAGTTCGAGGTCCCGATAAACTACTTCAGTGGTTTGGGACCGAAATATCTTATGCTTGTAGTTTCTGTTTGCAGAATCGTGACGTCTGTTAGTTTAGAAATAGAGGAAACTTAGTCACGGAATATATCGAGTTTCGTGATATATTCCTACTCGAATCTTTGCACTAAAATGGCCTCCGAATGTAGTCTCCGAATAATACTTATACTTACTTAGTTAAACTAGTAGGCATTATGTACCACTAACACTTAACTGAGTGAATTATTTTAATCAATACGTTTTAGCTTGAGCTTTTTGTACTTCCCGTTATGCTGCACTAGTTGACGTCAACCGTCGCCAGTTGTCGCTGAAAATCAGCGCTGTGGCTCCGTCTCGCTGCGAGACCTCACCTCCGTCTCCATGGCCGTTTTGCATGGATGTGACGCATATTAACCCCCAAATTGTTATTTTTTGTTTGTGTATTTACCTCGCTAATAAACATGTTTTATTTTTTCCAAGAGCATATAAAGAACGTAACATAGCTTAGTGCTTGACCGTGAACAACAAATATCATTATAGGTAATGATAATTATAATATTATTGTTCACGGTAATTATAATTATTGTTACTAGGGTAAGCAAAATTAAACAAAATTAATTTAAAAACTGGGCACTTTAAGCCGACTTTAATACTGTCAAAGATCCACGAATGACAGCCGGGACCAACTTAACATGCTCTCCAAAGCACGGAAGAGTCTCGATAAGTAAAGATGGTCACCCATCCACAGACCAACCCCGGCAAGCGTAGCTTAACCTGATGGATCGACCCGTGCCGCTGTTATTACATAAACACGAACCCCTCCTGTTTTATTTCAAATTATAACCTTTAAATATCTTTTGATATTAGTCGAGTATCAAACATTAATGGAAACTAGAGAATTTCGTCTTTCATTTTTAGTCTGGTATTGGTTACATTATTCTCGAGACAGGTTCTCAATAAATATCCTATTTCTAAAAGCTTTTTAGTGTTAGCGAAATCTAGAAACAATATCGTTGTATTCACATCATCTAATAGTTATTTTGTTTTATATATCAAGGCGTAATGTCTAACAGCTGTTCCAATATATCGATCTATACAAGCTGTAACAGAATAGACGCAAGACCTGAAAATAGTTTGTTCCTAATTGACTTGATTGAATCTATTTCACTAACTTTTAAGTTTTTTTTTTTTAAATTATGTATTTTGCCATACCTACCACTGATTGAACCAAAGAAAATTCAGTCTTATTACACAAGAAATAAGACTCAATTTTAAATGCATAAAGTAACGCTTGGGTCGACACGTTTTCGTTAATAATATCAGTAAGATTTTAGCTTTTAACTCAATACTCTAATTGGGGTGTATGAGGTCTTGCGTTAATTATGTTACTCGTTGTCTATGAGATTAAGCTACTGTTGAAGCATTATGACCAAGCATAGGTGACCATTACCCCTTACACAACATACCTAGTCCTTTCGACCCTCGCGAAAGTAACCACAGGATTTGTATTAAAATAGACCGAGTTGTCCTAAATTAACACAATGCCGCATTTAAGCCTACTTATATACTACCTGAAACAATTCCCTTTGGCCTCGAGTCCATCTGAATATTTTACTAGTTTTAATTAACGCAGCCAGTGCGTCTTTTCCACGTACTTTTAAAACAAACGAGCACGTATCCGCCCACGCTAACCCACAGCATTTATTTAGTCCACGTACACATTCAGCGCTCTTCCCACGCTATCCTGCGGGGTAGACACCGTATTTTGTCTTGTTGCGGGATTACTGTAAAGCCAAGCGAAGACAATGTACAATATGTTCGGTTTGAACAAGAGTGTGGTATAAATATTTATGCAATTCTAATACCCAATAAATGTGAATGTTTTTAGAATATTTTGTAAGAACTGAGCAACTAAGGATGTCTTCAACGATAATTCGTGATAAGTCACTTTTAATTATGCCCAAATAGAATTAGACATTATTTATTTGCTTATAGTAGGCATATGTTTTTAGTATTTAACAATCCAAACTCAAAGCATTAATTTCAATTAGACCATTTACAGGCACTTTTGAATTGTCAAAAAGTCGATCAGTTGGAAATGTAAAGAAACGAAAAAATAATTCTAAATATTAAATTAAAAACAAGCCCTGGTAGTTAGGAGACGACCAGTCTCAACTGACGGCACCCGTTCACGAACTTACGCGTGGATCAGCACCTTCCAGCTCAACCATTTTGTAGGGAACCGAATGACTAACACACGCGCCACCATCAGTGAGACATTTAAGTGAGCATGACACACTCTCAACTTTCACGCTTTTCAAGTCAAGGTACATCTCTCAATTGTAACATCTTGCACACTGTTGTTATCAACGTTTACGAATAAAAACTATTGATTGATTGATTGACAGATAAGACGGATTTTTTTTGAAAAAGTCACGTATTACAACTATTACAAGTTACCACAAAACTTCTGGAAACATTGTTTTAACATAGCGTCACGGCTCGGGAACATTATTGCCGACATTCGATTACTAACTACTGATAGAGTTACACCGCCGTTCGCCTTGACAAATGAGTTAAAAGTTAAGAAAAGTAAACCAATTTTCTTTATAAACACATAACATATCATCACGCCTTTAATCTTCGAAGGATTAAGCAGAGGTGTATACCTTTAGTACACTCACATTTCGCGAGTTATGTTTAAGTCCAATGTAAAAGGGGCGAGTCTTTTGCCATCAACCGGGCATAAATCTAAACTGCTGGCTGCTACTGAAAAATTCCAGATTGAAAACCCAATAACACTTTGCCCGACCTGGGAATCAAACCCAGGGCCTCATTCTCAACAGACGCGCTGACGAATCCTAGACTACCCCGTCTTGTTTTAAATTAATGGAATAAAAATCTTAGCAAGAGTGTGTCCATCAGTCTATTCCCCAAGCTCAATAAATATTAAAAACACAAATTAATCTCACATTACAACAACTTGCCTGTTTCCATGGCCATCTATATCTACCCTAAATTTGACGCTATTGCTATTTCATCATCATCATCATTTCAGCCGGAAGACGTCCACTACTGGACATAGGCCTCCCCCAATTTGGGGGGGGGGGGTGCTTGCCATAATCGCCACGCTCGGCAGGCGGTTTGGCGATCGCAGTATGGTGGTAAAATGCATAGAGAACGCTGCTGCCCATTCTCTAGTAAGTCCCTTAGTCGCCTCCTACGACACCCACGGGATGGTGCTATTCTTTACGTCCGGCACCACATCGAACCATATTATACCTATTGTTATTTAGTCAGTCAGTATTATTCCTCAGACATAAAACAGTTTATTTTTCATATAAAACTATTGGTCTGAAAAAACATAGTTCAAACATGTTATTAGGAATACAAAAATATTCATACGCTTTCATAACATTACCTACTTTTCCACAGAAGATAATTTAACACGAAAAAGATATTTATTTTCAATTTGTAAAAGGTCGGTCGGCTATTATTACAGATTATGATTTAATTAAAATCGTGACCAAAGCAGAACCCATACAAATAAAACTGATCAAGTGTAATCCTAAGAAAATTATAGTTAATCTTCATGACCTTTTCAAAATGGTGGATATATTTTTACCTTTCGAATATCTGTCTAACCTGGGAGTTTTCACGACCCGAGTGAATAGGTAATTAAAAACAAAAAACAATGTTATTTTTAAAACTATTCTACTACCACACTTCGTCCTTCCTTATCTATTCTATCATCATCATATGCCGAGCCAATTCCCAACTTTGTTAGGGTTGGCTTCCAGTCCAACCGAATGCAACTGAATACTTTTATGTGGTATTTTACATGGAGCGACTGCTTATCTGACCTTCCAACACAACTTCCTTTAAAAACAACCGACATTCCAACTATAACTCAAACGTTTTTCCGCGTAAAAATGAACTCAAGAACCCACTATCTGACAGCTCGTTATTTGTGTGAGGAAAAACAATGAAAAACCGGTCAAGCGCGAGTTGCACGAAGGGTTCCGACACACACAACACTACATTTTTTTTACTTTGTTTTATTATTTATTGTTATAATGGCAAAAGAAATACACACTCTGGAAACATTTCAACCGTCTGCCTATCAAATCCGTTCAGCCGTTTAAGCGTGATGGAGTGACAAACATCCAAACATACAAAATTTCACATTTATAATATTGATAGGATATAATTTTTTTTGATGGTGGGAAATCATCAAATATCTTCTCCCGCTCTGGGTGGAGCAGGAGGTCGTGTCAGACTTTAACTGACTAAAATCCACCCGTGTTCATCCTCACACAGACAGAGGGACAGCGACGCTTAGTAATAGGGTTCCGTTGAGACAGAACCCTAAAAACAAAACACAGACTGTGTTTTACCGCAACAGCGTTATGTTTTCCGAGAAATATGGTCTTATTATTGCAGTATACCATTACGTGCTAGAAAATATAGAAAGAGCAAAAGAAAAATATGTGAGGTTGACTTTCATGTTATTGTATTCGAGAAAAAGTGTCGATTTTATTAACTGAATGTCCTTTGCCGTTTTGTGTAGAATGGATTCCGAATATCTGGAACTTGATAATATTTCTGTATACAAATATGTAACTGAATTAATGTGAAAAAAAATGTTCAGAATTGTTGACTGTCACTTCTATATAAAGGTAATTTTAATCCAAAAATAATTAAAACAAGTAGGTACAGTCACAATTAGAGTACTACTACGCTAGACCCTTAAACGTGTGTGACTATTTGCGTGCGTAGATTTGTAATGTGGCTACCAATTTTTCCCACTTTCAATATAAACCTTTAAGTGTCAAGTAATTAACACAATGTCTTTTCTATTGTTATCAGACTCCATAAGTCTGCCTAACAGCCGAGGGGCTGATTTAGTCAATAAACAATGTTTTATACATAATAGTGAAAAATGCATTGTGTGTACCGTGTAGGTATAATGATTAGAACATAATATTCTAATTGGAATGTTTGGTAGTTTGCGTTAATTCTGGGACATGGTTTTAATCAAGTAAGCTACTGACTCGTATGTAATGTTATGATGTCTACAAAATATTCATTAGTTTTTTTTTATGACCTATATTATCAGTTATACTCAGCCCCGGATCTACGATTTTTTCGAACCGGGGCTAAAACTTCATAGTGGCGCCCCTCTCTCCAGCGTTTGAGATAAATTTATTAGGTGTGGGCCTGTGTGGCGTCTTTTTCTTACACGTCGACGGTGAGCCAACCAGGCTTCCGTATCCTAGGGGCTTTATGGAGCAAGTTTTTTTATTTTTAATCATACTATATTATGATTTTGGCGTTCCTGAAACTGCATGTCGATTATTATTTACAATCATTTACCAAGTGGTTTACAAGACTTACCGTTAACAATGTTTAAAAAAATATTTTTCAAGCTATTGCTATTATACCATTAAGGACTATTTAGAAGACCAATCAATAAAAACTGATATTTGTAAAATAGATTAATCGCTGATTGTTAATACATTTGTACGCCATGTTATGGCAGGATATGCTGAAAAAAAAATCACTGTAACACTTTATGTACCATATTCTAGCAAATAAATATTTTTGATTTGATTTGATTTGCCGCCCGGGGCGGTTGCCCCGGTTTGCCCTCCCCCCCCCCTAGATCCGGGGCTAGTTATACTTAACCTAATCCACGTCTAATTACTTTTGTGTTTAAAATTAACAACGATTTCAGGAATATCGAAGTCTATAAAAAGTACTTTACTCAAAGCCACAGACGTCAATAAACTATCGAAGAATTTACTTCCACTACATGAACCATAAATAAATCTCTGCTTCGTACATACGTAAGACTTAATGGCATCCTGGGACAAACCTGTCACATAAGAAAAACCAAATATTAGAGGAATCAAACTAAGTCTCGAACCAGGCCCTGCCTTTGGGCTACCGGGCCCTGGGGCCCATGTTCGGGGGTCACAGGCGCACTCAAATAAATTATATGTCAGACGAATTGTAAAAAATGTGTTACCCGAGAAATGTACCGCCTAAACCACTTAATATTTCAAATGAATGTGCCTTTTCTGAAAATATTAAAAAGGTAAAATATGTAGGCACCGTTTGATAAAGGGAGCTGGCTGGCTAGACAGATGCTAATTTATTATTTTTGGTCGACAAAAAATGGCTGTCGGTCCCTGAATAAAATATCATGGAAGGAAGGCATGAAGATCTAAGAAAAGAATACTCATTTGTTTTTATCGTTCGAAAATCGTAAAAGGTTCTTAAATTGAGCAGTGTAATGACCTGTTTCTAGGGTACTTTAATAGTTATTGGTTATGCAAGGCTGCAATATTGTTTTTTGCCGCGAGTACTTGTATTGAAAGCCGAGCAAGCAAAAGATTGTAGGATTGAACCATGAGCGAAGCTAGTGGTTCAAATATAGAACACTGAGCGTAGTGAGGGTTTCTAAGGTATGAGACGCAGAATAATTTTGTTGCCGAACGAAACACACAATTTTTCACCTCACTACAGCGAGGAAAATGCTAGTTGCAAGAAAAACCGCCTTTATAATATATTCAATTAATGTAGCTCCATGAATTGATAGCATTGCATTGTAGTCTTCGAAAAACGTTTTCTCGCCTTTAGAATGTCTCCAGGCATTGAATAAATTGTACGCTATAATTTACTTTTAAACAGCTGCAAGGGGCAATCGATCAGGTTAAGCTACGCTTGACGTGGTGGGTCCGTGGATTGGTGACCATCTTTACATACCAAAACCCTTCCGTGCCTCGAAAAACACGTTAAGCCGTTGGTCCCGGCTGTCATCTGTGGATCTTTGACAGTCGTTACGGGTCATCAGAAGCCCGAAAGTCTGACAACTAGTCTTACCAATTTCAGATAGGCAGTCGCATCCGGTTAGACTGGAAGCCAACCCCAGCATAGTAGGGAAAAGGCTAGGTTAGATGATGGACTTCGGAGGTACTCATACATCAAAATTGAATAAAAAGGAAAGCCCGAAATACGTTCGTACATACTTACACAAACGTAATCTATTCAACATTTTTATTAACATGACTTTATAAAAAAAAATTGTTCACATAATGTTCCACGAAAATTCATTCGTCTGGAATTTGATGAATGGGCCGATTTATGTACAACAATTCTGAAATTTCAGGAATTACAAGTGTAATTTATGTAAACAGATTGATATTATACGTGTACATTTTTTATGGGTTGTTATAATACGATGTAATCATTTTTTTTTTGATTAACCTGTCAAAAACACACGTTGAACACAATTTTCTTATCCTGTAACGTTTTCTGATTACTTCCTGACATGAATAAATAATTACGAATATTTATTTATTTTCAATGATACCTGCTTGTTAGTAACAGAATAAACATAATATTAGCAGTATTTACTACTACAAGTATATAAAAAAGGAAGAGAAAGAATCCTAGTTCATCAGAACATTCGTCCACATCGTTGTCAATAGGAAGAGTGCCTTAGATTCTGGCAGCATTGCCATGATGTATCGAAATGCTGATTATTTGACCTTCCGTTTTTTTTTTTTTTTTGGGTGGGAAATCATCAAATAACTTCTCCCGCTCTAGGTGGAGCGGGAGGGCGTGTCAGACTTTTACTGACTAAAACCCACCCGTGTTCCCTCAGTTGCCTGTGTGCCAGGGGCCGCGGTATCTCTTTCGAACAACCCGCACCCCTGGACCTTCCGTTAGTTTATACATCCGTAAAACATAATATTTAAATATTATGTTTTAAATACGGATGTAATGATGTTAGAAACACAGAACCGGTTGAAGTGGCGGAGCTTGGGGGAGGCCTATGTCCAGCAGAGGACGTCTTTCGGCTGAAATAAAGATGATGACGGATGTACCAATTATAAGGCACCTCTGCCTAACCCTTCAGGCATACAGGCGTGATGTAATGTTATGTTTGAAAATTAATTAGTTATCAGGTTCACGTTACTACATAATCGTCAATCAATCTTCTTCGACCAACCCGCACTGGGCCCGCGTGGTGGATTACGGCCCACTCCCTCTCTCAGAGAAGAGGCCCGTGTCCCAGCAGTGGGAACATTATAGCCTGATTATGCTTACGCTAATACTATCTTTTTTACAATTGATAGGTTAACTACAGATTGAAGATTTAAAATGGGCCCTATATAAAACTGTAGTGGATGTCGTCACCGTTTCCAGCACAAAAAGAAGATAGGTAGACAATTTACTTTTATCGAAATAAATAACTTAATTAGGACGAATTCCAAGTTTCCAACCACTTTTTCCAGGAAGAACGAAGGAAGGAGGGGAATTAGTAGTCCTCTAAACCAAAAAAGGAACAATCTGTATTAGGCATTATTTACGGACTTAATAGCCGAGTCCCATGTGGTCATTCCAAGTAAGACGTAATCACGCAACCCATGAATACAGAGCTAATTAATTCTTCCTAAATTTTAATGTTCTAGCGGAGGTCATTAAGCCTCGGAGAATCTTAACACCGCGATTCAGAAAGATGACGGAAAAGTAAAGCACCATCTAGTAGCGACGGGCGGAACTGTTACGGCAAACATGGTCGATGAACGTTTGTTACTTATGTATCCATTACATAATAGGTGGCGTAAATAATAAACGTTTGTTACAAAACTAGTTTTTAGCAAACCCTGCTAGCATAAATAAACAAGCAGTCTTTAAGCCCAAGTCTCTAACGTTAGCCTAACTACCTCTCTTTGCTAGTTCCCTCCAGTAATAAATCTTCACAAATACGTAGCTAGGGGAGCTAATAAATCCGGCAGACCGCCGATCGATTGAAAGTGCGCCGCAGCAGTGCATTAGTTCCCAACTGGCTGGAAATTGGATTTGAGGAACTAACTGTGAATTTCTGACAACTTTGCAAGATTGGTTCCTTGTGAATGATGGGTGTTGAAGATTGCATGTTTCGTAGGTAAATATTTGATGAAAGTGAATTTTGAATGAAGGTATTTTGTGCACAGCGGTGTACCTGACGGATATAATTTTTGGTATTAACGTTCGACATTATTTCATCAAAGTTATTGTTAATTAATGATGAAGATATTTTCATAAACAATGGATCGGTGTTCTTTTTGGTACCAAAACTACCGACTCACTTATGCATGAGTGGATAAATGGCCGTCATCAGATTAACAAACTCATCCCGCTACACCATTACCAAAATTACCATTCAAATTAAGAAAAGTAACCGCATTTTTTATCCTCAAAAACTACATAAGGCAATTCCTCAAAACCGTTTGGACTTCAAACGAGCGATAACGATGGTAAATTCATCATCTTTTTTTTTTTGGGTGGGAAATCATCAAATGACTTCTCCCGCTCCGGGTGGAGCGGGAGGGCGTGTCAGACTTTTACTGACTAAAACCCACCCGTGTTCCCTCAGTTGCCTGTGTGCCAGAGGCCGCGGTATCTCTTTCGAACAACCCGCACCCCTGACAGGCATCGGCCCTTGCGGACCCCACCAGTTGGTGCTGACATCTCTTTGAGGCGCGCGTGGAACACAACGCGCCGTAGGCCCGGGCTTGGGCCTTACTAGACAGCGAGGTACCCATTACTCGCCGTCCGCAAGCCCGCGCCTACGGTGGCCGGGAATCAGTCTGGGGGGATTCATCATCTGCATAGCTCTTTCCTAACTATGTTTGGGTCAGTTTTTAGTCTAACCCGATGTAGCTGAATACCAGTATTTTACATGGAGTGACTGCCCATCTGACCTCCACAACCCAGTAACTAGGTAACACGATACCCCGTGGTAAGACTGGGTATCAGACTGTCGGGCTTCTCAAGACCCGTAAGGACTGTCAAAGATCCAGGAATGACAGGCGAGACCAACGGCTTAACGTGCTGTCCGAGGCATGGAGGGGTCCTAGTAGGTAAAGATCTACGGATCAACCGCGGCAAGCGTATCTTAATCTGTTCGATCGACTTAGCCACAAGCCTCTGAACAATATTAAACACTGATGGTTTTTACTAACAATCCAATAGCATACTAAAAACTTAGGTTTTCATAACAAAACTAAGTAACGAAGGCTTTAAATGCGATACTTCACCATCTCTAAACTTTAAGCATAAACATCACTCGAGTATAAACTCCAGTACCGAACATCCTCATCTCCTCTCAAGAGATTTGTTCTCGCAGCATCGCGATGGGAGCCCTACAACTTATAATTACTTTGTGAAGCTACTCTAATTAACGAGAGCTGTTGGAGATTTATGGTGCATCGTCTTTTGTTTTCATTTGTGTTTTAAAAGATGTAATGGAGGTTGTGTTGTTTATTTTTTTGTTGCATGTTTTCTTAGATTTTAGTATTTGGAGGTTTTAAGCCAAAAAAATGTTTTTAGAAGAAGGTGAGAGTTACAATAATTCTTGGAGTGAGAATTTAATATCGCTTTTTTCAGTCATGAAAGAAAGAAAGAATACTGTTAATTCGGACACAGTTCGTGAATCACAAAATACAAATAATAAGTTAAAAACTAGTCTAACCTAGAATAAAAAAATCTAAAAAATGTGACATCTACCAACCCACACTGGGCCCGCGTGGTGGATTACGGCCCGCTCTCTCTCTCTCTAAGAAAGGTGGCATGTGTCCCATTATAGGCTGTTTATGTATATTATATACAAGTACAAGTATTTAAACGTACACAAATTAAAAAAACAAAACGCGTCTGTCACGACAATAGGCTTACATTATCCTAAATAAGACTTATTTGAATAAGCTCGCTACCGAATCGCGGATTAGGATAAGCAGACAGCGACCTAATGACATGCAAATGTTGAGCAGAATTCTAAAATTACATGAATACTAGATTGTATATTTTAAAAGACATATTTTTCTTGAGAAATTACGTAATTAGGAAGCCAGGAATGTCTGTTATTGACAACCATATCCATTACCGTGTAATGTCAAATATTCTGTGTAAAAGAAAATTAAGTTAGAAAAATTTAAAGTAGAAATTAGGAAATGATTTTTTTTCTAAAATCAATCAGAAAATGTAGAAACCCAGAAAACCCGACAAAGGTCTTGATAAATGATTCTTATACAGCTAGATCGATTTGTAGCATAATGAGCCTATAATGTTCCCACAGCTGGGACACAAGCCTCCTCTGTTCATGGAGTGGTTGTAATCTACCAGGCGGGCCCAGTGCGTTTTGTTAGATGGTATATCTTTGAGCTATTCTTTCTAGGACATGCCGGTTTCTTCACGATGTTTTCCTTCACCGTTTTGAGAGCAGTGCTGATGAAATTAAATACACGAAGAAAAGTGCCTACCTGGATTAAATCCCACGACCTACAACTCGTAAATGTAGACCTATAACCACTGGGCCAACACTGCTCTATAAAAAGTTTGTCAATCAGAAAAAGGTCTTGATAAAACTAATGAATGATTTTTATACTTACATTGATCAAAGAAATGCCTAAATAAAAGAAGTTATAATAAAGACAGACAACTAACAGCGTAATGAATACTTAATTAACACCTTTCATTAAGCCTTAATCTAAAACATGATTAACCTTTTATCTAACGAAATCTTTCGTGAAGCTATTTAGGACGAAATACCTCCGCCATTTTATTAAGACTAACAGCTTCTGCTCGCGACTTTTCTTCTTATTGCTTATATCTTAAGAATCATAGCGTAATCATAACATAATGGTAATAGAATTGGGCTATCAAATGCAAAAAGATTTTTTCAAATTCGACTGTTAGTCAAGAGATTAGCGCGTTTAAACAAACAAACTCTGTAGTCTTTATTATACAGGGTGTAAGGGGAACGCTTTCTAAGCCAGAACTTAGGTTATATACAACCTAAATGCCAACGGATACCAATAACCTTTCACCTTAAATTGGTTATTTTGCATCAAATTGAAACGTTTGACGCTTCTGTAATGTTTCTACTTATTTCATTTTGGTGGCGCTTTACAAAGGATGTCTAAACGTAAAGTCGCCGCCTGGACTTAAAGTCGTTTTTAAATGTGTTTAATCTCAAATAATGGTTCATTTAACTGTTCTCACAGAATAGTGTACAAAAAGTGCTAAAAAATAAGGTAAAAATCGTTAAAAAAAATAGATTTTTTTATGGTACTGTATCGAGATTCACTTAGCCCTGTCACCTGTCTTCGTTTACGGAAGCATTTCTCTTACACCCTTGTATTACACTAGTTTCTGGCCACGACTTCGTCCGCGAGAAATTCTTTTTCTCGCCACTCACCGCGTCGGATCGCATCGCCCGCCAGCACTATCATTTCGATTTAGTGTTGCATCTGATTTTTTTTTTATCTTTTTGTTCGGATTCGCAGAATCGAAGCGTGATTATATATAAATAGCCTAAAAATAGCCAATAACCTTTCTTCAAAATTGAGCTATCAAATGGAAAAAGTTTTTTTTCTAATCCGACTGCCAGTTGCAGAGATCAGCGCGTTCAAACAGCTTTATCATTAGTATACAAGCAAGGATCTACGCACAAACTGTAACCATTAATTTAGCACATGATCCGTGGGTCCAAAATCATATACTGTATCCCATGGCATCCAAAGGCATAGACAATAGTAATAGATGTTACGTGGGGTGTACTTTTTCTTTCTTTCATGGTAACAGGTTGTGCGATTCGATTTCCCCTGCCACCCTGTATGCATATAAAGGTAAAGTATAGATCATCCTACCATTATCCGAACATCATCCAAGCATTGTTATTAATTAATTAATTAATTAACTACGCAAGTTTCCGTCAGAACTTTATGTTTCTTCGGCCAAGTTTTGTGGGCCAAGTTTCGGTGGCCAAGTAACAGGTTTCAGCCAAGTTTTGAGGCGAAAGATCTCGGCTCGATACTTAAATGGTTTATCATGTTACATAGTTACCCTTTGTGTAGCTAAAATTGATAATTTACAATGAAACTGAAACAATGGGAAGCATGACATTCGTGCTGTGTTTTGAATAGAATTGAACATGCATGGAATATGTAACGCAGCATACACTTGCTTAGCAAGTCAATGTGGTTTTCGGTCAAGAGATAAATGCATTTATTAGGTATGTTTGTTTGGGCTACACTTTACATTCACTCATGTATTTATTGGATCAGCCAAACACACGTCACATGATACAATCAAACGTAGCCTTCTACGAAATCGTAGCTTACCACGCCATCGTAGCGCGCTACGCCGTAGCAACAAATCGGATTGTTAAAAGTTGATTTGGATTTTTTTGATTTGCTAATAACTGCTATACAGTTTTTTTTAATAATGCTTTAACTAGATAAAATGTGTATAGTGTATAAAATGGTTTCCTGATCCAATGTTTCTACTATTTGCTACTCAAGCAATACCGTTCTGTGATTGTTGGCGTTACAAGCACGATCCTCAAGTGACGGCCGACCCTCTTCTTGTTTTTTGACTATCAAGTTATGTCCCATGTGTGCTTGTCATTCAGTCGACGGTTTTCCAATGGGTTGGTCAGTCAGTATCTACAGAAGCCAGACTGTTAACGTGCTTTTTAATAATGTTCCTAATATTTTTAAGTTTTGTTCGTTGTTGTTTTAAACCTACTTTATTAAAGAAATGTGAAAATTTTGATGTTTGTTACTCAATCTCGCAAAAACGGCCCAACAGATTTGGATGGAATTCGACACACAGATAGTATATAAACTGAATAGATGGAAAGTGTTCTATGTGTTAACATAGGATACTTTTTATTCCGACAGTATGTTCCCGGGGCATAATTTCCGACTTCCACGCGGACGAAATCGCTGGCAATAGCTAGTAATAACTAAATTATCCAGAACAAGCTCACAAAAAAATTGTTATGTAAAAAGCTCCCAATAGCTCTCTCATTCTACTTAATTATGGCTGACGTACATTTGTGCAGGCACACACACTACAGGCTGCCCTCACTGCGGTTTTTTGCGTTGAAATGCGACACGCTGCTGTCCTATGTACCTGCAATGTGTGTCTCTTATAATGATACCTATCTAACTCAGGACATCTCCATTGTTACAGCGATGTCGTCGTGCCGTGTCGCGGCATGCGTGGCTGCGCTTGCGGCGGTGAGCTGCGCGCTGCCGCACACCGTGCTCGCGCTGGACCTCAACAGGCTCTACGGGCACCATACTAAGCGCTCTGGTGAGTACCTCTACCATCGTCATCATTATGCCGACAGATGTCTACAACTGATCATCACCCTAATTCCGTAACACACTATGTATCACAATCTGCATCATTTTGAAAGTTATTGCTAATTTATTGCTTCATATGTTCCAAAAAATTGTGTGCTCAACAACGTAAATAACGCAATGAATGTTGTTAAACTGTCAAAACGAAAGACTTTGCTACTCTTAGTGTGTTACGCAATTACCTCGCATAGTCCCACAAGCAACGTGCATCGCCCCAACGACCGACTCGGTGCCTTTTGCATCTAGCTATCATTTGATTTTAATTGCTAGGTCAGACTGCAAGGTCATATTTATGCTGTTACGGTAACGCAATAGTATAAATTACTTCATTGGAATCCAGCACGAACCCGGGAACGAAACATATACTGTAACTATTTGATTAAAATGGAAAATACTCTTTTCGTTCATAATATTTACCTACTTCGTTTTAAGACTTTATTCAACTCTATGGGTGTTTGCCGCAAAATCTTTCGATTTCACGTGCTAGTGCATATGTAGTAGACTCTTCGCATTTTAAGTTCGTCCAATGCATTCTTACAGTATTTTTATCTCACGACCCGACACGCGCTTTACTTGTGGTAACTAAGTGTGCTATCACTCTGAGAATTGTCTGGCAACACGTAACACACACACGTACACACATCCAACTTCGCCATGGTCTCAGACGGTACCGAGAGCTCCTACACTTATAGTCTTATACACACATTCACAGCGTGTTTGTGCACTTGGTAAGCACAAGTAAAGCGCGTGTGGCTTCGCAAGATTAAAATACTACATATACCACCATACATTTATTTCTGTAGTCAAGTGTTTCTGCTGTTTTACCATTTGAATTGATTGATTTCCAGGGTAAGTAAGTACAGGCACATGACACGTTTCATCTTTGTCTTCCGAATGACAACGCATCTACGATACTTCTAGTATTGCAGATTTCCAAATAGGTAACGATGACCATTTACCACTAATAAGGCCCAAGGTTAATTACTAATTAAATTAAAAATAAATAGCACTTTCTGAACGTTAACAATTAAAAAAAAATACAGACGTAATACGGAAAACGGATTAATTTGTCGAAACATAAAATTGAATTGAACACCTTCCTGAAAGCTTTCAGTGCCACGCACCCAATTAAAATATATAATTGAAATCTCGGAACATTGGAAAATTCCGTTTTATTTCGAATATTGTCAAAGAAGACAGGGAGCGAACGGATTTTATTTGCTAGTCTTGTTAGCCTTTCCAATTGTTCTCTCGATTCATTTTCTAAATGAACTTTTGAAGAGTAGTGATAATTTGAGTTGTTGATTTTGCATTCAATTAAACATTGAATGGTGAAAAGGGTTTAATGATGGTACTTTAACATTGATTTAGGTTTTGATTCTATTAGTTCCGATTTATTCTAGTTGCCAAATTATAAACAGGCTTTGGAAAATAGGTCCCTATTCTCACTTCACGGTAAATTTTGATGATAGCGGTAAAAAAATCAACCTTACAAATACTGACACTGCCCAAAAAAAAAAAATCAATAAATAAATTTAATAAAAAAAAATAATTAAATTAATTTAATTAAATTAATTAATTAATTAATATAAATAATAGTAATAATAATAATAGTTATTTTATTAATTTAATTTAATTTAATAAATTTTTAGATCTCGAGAGGGCCCAGAGGTCCCTTCTGAAAGTAATGTTTTTTAAACCCTTCAGATTTTCCACTGAGAACCTTTATCGGACATCAGATCTTCTGACCGTTAGAAAGCTTTACGTACTTCATATAATTCTAACTAAGCATAAAACTCTATCTTTCAACCCACAGAAGATAAAAGGCAGAAGGAAAGACACGGTTGCTCCCACTGTCTCAGTTAAGTCTACATTCGCGAAAAGACAATATCCTAGGCAATCATCCCATTTATACAATCTTCTTAATAAAGTACTTGACATATACCTACTCACTTATCGCGAATGCAAAAAGGCTTTGTCGAAATGGCTTAAGTCAAAGACCTATGACGAAGTAGAAAATATGGTGCAATCAATGATACTATAATTAAATAAATATATATACTACACCATGATATTTCTGCTGCTAATGGAAGATAATGTCCTAGGAACATTATCTTCCGATCCCAAGACCAGTTCGTAGGGTTAGTCAGCAATTACAAAAATCAAATAATTCTGCAGTTTAACTCCAATTTAGTAGATTATATTAAATCCTCACGAGTAGACCCAAACCTCACTCCTACACTTACACCCACTACTCACATGCACACATTCACCACCACTACCTCCACACCATCTCCACACATAATCACACACGTTCCAGCGCGCTTTTTGATGTTTTTTTTTCTTTCTTATCTTTTCATTCTTTTGTTATTGGTTTAAGTAATACGTATAATTTATTTTGTACTGGCTCAAAAACTAAATAGAAAATAAATAACCAGGGGAAGGGCGGAGTATCCTAACACAAGCAAACTATTTGCTTAACAGGATTCTCCCCATTGGAACTAGATTATGTTATTTGAGTTGATGCAATAAACATTTTTATATTTTTATATTTATATTTATATTTTACTGACTCGTATACGAAAGTAAGTTAGATATCGTTACTACCTTTTCTAAATCAACTTTTATTAACTATGTAATAATCAAATATCAAGTAAAACATTGCACACATTCTGTCATCAAATATTCATTAAAAATCTACCCAATTCTAAACAAAAATCGTGAAAATGAAAAAGTATCAAATGAATAAAAAAAAATACGCCTAAAAAGCAATACCATTTTTACCAAAAAACGACAAGGTTCCACGAAAATAAATCCTAAACATATTTTATTTCGTCGCTCTCGTCCACCACTCCATTTATTTTCAAAGCGTCCCAATTTCAAAAAACAGCAGCCATGTTGTTTTGCCCCTTTGCTGCGAAGTGCACTCGTTTATGTTTCAACAGCGTGATTGGTAATCAAAGCGATCGATTGCACACTCCGCACTTCCGCACAACATGAGCTTTAGCTCATGTTCTGCGAAAGTTAGTTTACCAATCACTTTGCTACCAATCAAACGGAAAATGTACGTAAAATTTTAGTTCGAAGCCGGGTTTATTAAAGTTTAAAATTCAAAGTTACATTCTTCAAAACAAGCTTATCTATACACCGTATCATAGAGCCTATGGTATTGACAACAATAGGTTTTAGAAATACTATTTTATTATTATTCTTATTGTCTGATTTTCTTATCTACGTGTCTCGAAAATTAAGAAACAAAACCACGTTGTAAAATACAAATGAAAATGCGCTTTAATATTTAGAACTTGCTAAAACACAAAGAAAATACGCAGCCATTTAATCAAAGCTTTCAACACACTCCGAAACACGGTGTTAATTTGTGAATCAGTTCGAGTCAGACCGAGATAACATAATATATTCAGAATACTGAATAGACTTTGAACTCATTTGGACGTTTTGGGAGACTGAATAGATATATCCAGGAGGTTAACGAGATTAGCATACCGCACCGCCGCCGCCACCATTCGAGTACCTACTTTAGTATGAATACGTATAAGATAATTGCGTATCGCGGGTAGGTTAGCGGAGCTTTGCTAAACAAACTCCTATTGCACGCCATTCAGCACGATTTTCTGCAATAGTAGGGACACAGTTTTAGATCAACATACATATATAGCCTCCTTTTTCAGCTTTACCTAATTAATTTAAAAGTTGAAGTCTAGTTTACATGCTATACGAGCATTAGGTTTGAAGTACCGGTATTTTTAGGAACTGGTACCATTGACCTTGTTGTGATACCGGTACCAGTTGTAGTACTTGTACTATTACACCAATCTTTCTTCGTTTATAATTCAGTATCGGTACCAAAACGGTGAGACAACAGATAGGTATAGTAAGTAAAAAATTATAGTTAATCATTAGAAAAATAACTTCGAAGTTGCCAACCGTGCAAGGTCCACGTACAAAATTAAATATTAGATTTGTGGTACCCGTCTGGAACCGGTACACCACCTTACAAGTACCGGTACCAAATTCAGGTACCTGGCGTGTACCACAAATCTAGGCACAGGTACCAAAATGGCAAGAACCGATTATTACCGGTACAGAGCATCTACTTTTGGTACTGGTTCCAAGCCCTGACGAGAATAGCTCAAAAAAGTCTCAAATCACCCAGACAACGAGGTTGATTACAGGGCAGGTGGCTCAATGTTTGCTGATTGTACATAGACACCATTAGTCTGCAGCGGCGAGGTGTCAATTTTTCTAAGAGAGAAGCCGAAGCGAAGTCGGTTTTAACTTACTGATTTATCAATGAAGAATACTTATTTAATCATTCTAAAATTTATATAGAATTAAAATGTGCAATATTCCCCCATCTCGTTCTCGCTGACGCATTTTTCTATATCTGTCTCTGTCATTACCCGTTGTACAGCTGCTTTCTCTCGTCCATATCAAGCGGTGCCACGTGACCTAAAGTGAAATTAATAGGTCTTTACCTATGAAATTGCCGTTTTGTATGAAAAAATTTAAACGAATTTTTTTCATGTATTTTTTATTTGTATTAATCGAAGTAATCACCCATGCAATCAATGCATCTTTGCCATCGCAGTGGCAGTTTATTGATGCCCTTCTTAAAGAAATCAGCTGGACGGGAGGCAACAAATTCTTCAAAGGCATTTTGTACTGCTTCTCGGGTATTGAATTTTTTTCCCGCCAAGAAGTTATCCAAATTCTGGAAAAAGTAGTAGTCTGTAGGCGCAAGGTCTGGTGAGTAGGGCGGATGACGGAGAGCTTCCAACCCCAGTTCTTGCAACTTGGAGACCGTCTGCTGTGCAGTATGAGGTCGCGCGTTGTCGTGCAGGAGCAGCGGAGACGAGCGATTGACCAATGCTGGTTGGAGATGTGCCAGCTTCTCCATCATTGTGTTCAGTTCTTCACAGTACACATCTGCAGTAATGCTCACCCCGTTTGGTAAGAAGCTGTGATGAATCACACCGGCACTAGACCACCAAACAGTGACCATCACTTTTCTAGGGGTAAGTTTTCGTTTAGGGCATTGTTTAGGTGCTGAACCAGGATCCAACCAACTTGCTGAGCGCTTGCGGTTATCAAACAGAATCCATTTTTCATCGCAGGTAACAATGCGGTTCAAAATTCCTTCATTTGTGTGTCTGTTGAGCAGTGCAAGGCACGTCTCGACGCGTACTTCGCGCTGACGATCATTGAGTTCGTGGGGCACCCATTTGTCAAGCTTTTTTACCTTGCCAATTTGACGCAAATGGACCAATATTGTTTTGACGCTAACGTCGAAAGCTGCTGCTAATTCAGCCGTAGATTGTGTATCATCAGCTTCCACAATCGCCTTTAATTCGTCATTGTCGACCAAAGTCTTCGGACGACCGCGAGGTTCATTTTTCAGGTCGAAATTTCCAGAACGGAAGCGAGCAAACCAATAACAGGTGGTGCGTTGGTTTGTAGTGTTAGCTCCGTAAACGTCGTTGATGTTGCGTGCCGCTTGTGCCGCGTTGCTGCCACGACGGTACTCATATTCCATAATTACTTGAATTTTTAACGTATCCATGATGACGAAAAAGATTGAAATGCGATGAAAATGTAACACTAATCAATAAACAAATGACTACTTTTGGAAAAAAAAATCCATGTTTTTAAAATAAAATTAATTTGAAATTAGAATTCTTACCCAAACAAAAATTATTTTGATTTGAAATGGCCAGTACTGCAAAACGGCAATTTCATAGGTAAAGACCTAATATTATGGGATCGCTGTTGTATGAATTTTTAATTCCCGATTGGGATGTTTTGGCGCCGGATTAATTTAGAACATTTGTTTTGTGGTTGTAATACAAAGCTCTAAATAACCGTTTTTGTTGTTAGAATGTTTGTGTGGTGAATTAAATACCCGTAGTGTAACTATATTTTTTGATAATAGTAGCCACTATTAAGGTGACACTTTTTAATAACGATAGAGTTGCCGATGGGAATCCCCGAAGGGAAGCCGGTAGTAATTGTGTTCTATGGTGCTTTCGCCACTGTTAATCTGATAATTCACTTTTGTACACCACAAGTAAGTCCAAAACGACATAAAATTGTAGGAATTCCTTCTCCAGAACTTCAAAGAAATAATAAAAGGTTATTAAGGAGTTAGACAGCTCGGACCCGTTTCTCACAATTTAATCTTACAATCAGCGCGAGAAATAAAACAGCTGGGATCTGGGATTGAAAAGAGGAACGATAGCAAAAAGTTCTATTGTTTTATATTTAATAGAAAGGAAAGATTCTTTAATCTCTTTTCAGAAATAGAAAAGATCTCCCCCATCTCTTAGATGTAACATTATTTTTAACCGACTTAAAAGGACAGGGTTCTCAATTCGTGTGTGTGTTTTTAACCACCGCCACCGACGCAAAAACAATGGGGTGTTATAAGTTTCACGTGTCTGTGTTTCTTTATATGTATGTTCCGCGATATCACCGGCAATTGTGGACAGATTTCAAAAATTCTTTTTTTAAAGGATAGGGTATGGTTTAGGGATGGGACCCATATAAAATGTATTAACTTTACTTGGGTAGTTTTGCGTTAGCCTCGATATTATGTATTGAATCCACTTTTTTGTGTCTTGATGATGTTCTAATACCTAGTTCCTGCCAATGTTGTTTACATAGAAAATAGTGGTATACGAATTGGTGTGGGGTAGGTACCATATCTAAAAAGTGAAAAATAAAAAACATGTTTTATTTTTGTTGTATAAAGGATTGTACATTAATTAAATGTTTACGTGAACTTTTGCAAAAATTACTTTTCTTCCGGAACTAAGATGAATGAGACTTATTTCAAAGAAAACATGAAAAGGGTAACGTGACGGATGAAGGGTTAGAAAGAACATTATAAATGGCAGGTGAAAAGTTCTAAAGCTTTTTAATATTTTTGGAAAAATAGAAAAACCTTTATTCTGCGTCAATAAATCCAAGCCTTTCTGTTATAACATTTTCGAAAGGAGAGCAAAATTCTTGTATCATATTTCTTTATCTTTTCCTTTGAACATTAATACAGAAAGACAGATATAAAGCAGATACACGAGAAATATTTTTGGTTATCTAGTCGTCTTTGGCGGCGAGATAGACGAACGAAATTGTTACCATAGCGGGTAAAATCTGGATGAGGCTGGCACAAGATCGTGGGGACTGGCAACAAGAAAAGAGAGGCCGATTCTCAGCTGTGGGCGAAGTCAGACTGCGGATGATGATTCTTTTTCTCTGGTATTAGCAATCGTTGACTTGGAGGCTTTAAAATCACAACTTTACACACCAACTGCTTCAGTACTGAAGAAACTCTTCTCACCAACAAACCCTAGCACTCTCTAATGATAATGGTACTTACTTATATGAATTATATACAGAAGTGACACACAAATGTCTTAAGATAAAAATTTGAATATTCAATAGCTGAACACTATCCCCTGAGATACAGGTTCGCGCCTAGTTCAGGGGTAGGCAATCAAGGCAGAAAGTAGGCAAAAAGTCAATGCTCTGTACACCTTCAGATCACCACAAAAATGCTGAAATACTTGTCATGTACGGTACGGTGCGGTGCGGTTTTTTTTTTAATTTTAATAAAACTGGGGTACCCAATTGATGCAGCCCACTGTACCTATTGTTAAAATTGTAACTTGTAATGATGAAAAATAAACAATTTTTATTTATTTATTACGCCCATCATCTGTATGTCTTCCCTCAACGACGTTGGGGCCCACTTTCAGTCTTGATCGGAATCTTCTATTTGCAGCTGAATACCAATATTTATATTTAAACTGGTATTATTAAGGCTTAAGCATTAGGGCGTGCCGCACCACAACGTAACGCATTGCAGAAATCCTCCATCATGACTTGTTTATTTTCTATGAACCAACGCACACCAGCAGTCACGAGTCCCAGACCGGGTCAACACTGGGTCCGGCCCTGACTTACAAGGTCGGGGCTTTGAGTAAATTATTTCATCAACACTGCTCTCAAAACGGTGAAGGAAAACATCGTGAGGAAAACGGCATGTCCTAGAGCCAAAAATTCGAAGACATGTGACATCTACCAACCTGCACTGGGCCCGCGTGGTGGATTACAGCTCAATTACCTCCCATACAGATGAGGCCTGTGTCCCAGCAGGGAGAACATTATAGGCTGAAAATGATGAACGCACTCTACAGGCAGGCCGCAGCGCCCATTTTCGTATGTAAATGTCTTGCGCTGTGGCCCGTTGCGACTGTAATGTGCTCTTGACTTTAATGGGTGTCATTTTGTAAGTAAATCTATAGTTTCAAACCATAACGACCATCACTTTCCCCTAAGCAAAGGGACGCCTCTGTTAACGAGGCATAAGTGCCATCTTCTCCGATAGGAATGAGGTCCTTTGAACTTTGAAATAGACCCCACGGGATAAGTAACATGATACATCATTATGGTACCATGAAATATAAACTGTTTTTTTACACAAGCGATTTAATCGGTCCGACTAAACGGCGAAAATAGAACATCATTATGGAATTCGTTCTGAGGCCCTTTTGGTTTATGTATTTTTTTAATTACTTTTGAAGTGTTTGTCTTTATTAAATACAAATTAATGCATTTCCTTTCTTTGTTTCTATTCCAAACTTTAACTAAAATTAGATCGATTCTCATATTGTCGTATCTGTACTTACAAGAAGAAAATGCGACATTGAAGACATCTTAACTTAGAAAGACCCCAGTCGACGAAAAGTTACCTCTATTTAAATAAATGGGTCACAGGTTCATATCCTTTACTCTCCAAAATCCGAGAGAAAATGTCTTAAATTCAAACAAAGTATATAAATTATAACGACACCCAAAGTAACAAACCTAAATACCATAGCCGACGAACAATTACACAGAGAGAAAACTTACATTTCTTGCAAAAAAATCAAGAACAAATTCATTTCTCTACGGGATACTTTACAAAGTCCGCTATCATCCTTAACTCAAGGGAATAGAGTCTAAAATCGTTGTAAAAACTTAAAGAAACACGGTGTCTCATTACTGACATCTCAAGGGGCTGTCCCCATTATCTTGCAAACTGTATCTGGAGTAATCTGTTCGTGGGCTAAGTTAGGGGCGGTAGCGGTAATATGTATTTTTTATAAGATGCTGAAATCTTCGATCCAGGATGGAAATAGCCTATGTTCTTACCCAGCTCATGGCCTATCTTTGTGCCAAATTTTATCCAAATCCGTCCAGCTGTTTTTGCGTGATTGAGTAACAAACAAACCAACCCACTTTCGCATTTACAATATTAGTAAGGATTAGGGTTAGTTAAAGTATAAATGTTTTGTTTTACGGAAACTACAACTACTATATTTTAGTTGTATAGGTTACAGGCACAACAAATTTCATGTATATTGTGTTACGCGTTACTCAGATATGCTACACGTTATACTTCTTTTGATGTTGCGTTTATGGCATCGCTTCGCATGCACGAGGTTGTGGCTTCAATTCATGAGTACCTTTTAAGTTGATCTTGAACATCACTGACATCGGTGAAAGGAAACACTATGAGGAACACTGGTCTTATAATTAAAATAAGTCTGAAATCGCCAATCCGCCTTGAGCAGGCGAAGTGTTCAATGCTCATGCCTTCTCTGTACAAAAAGAGGCTTCCCTTGCGGTGGGACAATAAAGGGCGGTTGTTATTATGATTTTACACTTCATGTTATACTTACTACCTATCCCAAAACTGAAAAGTCCTGATTATTTGTTTTTCTGAAACTATTTTTTATAAATTTCATTTATCAATTTTGTTTTTATCCTAGGTCATGCGCTAAGTGGTAAGTACTCGGCTCATTTTAAATATTTAAAGCACAATACATTCTGGTTTTACGCAAAACATCCCCTCTTCACAATTAAGAAGCCCTCCTAATCTACACTTATTGAACCCAAATCTTTCAACTATTAAGTTGGAAACTAAACTCATTAATATCAAAGACTTTCGTTATAAATTCTATGAACAAAATCTTTTTAAAGCTGAAGTTTTCAGGACAATGAAAAAGAATCTTTACCCATTTAGTATTCCCCTCACTGACCAAGCTTATCATTTTAAAGAGCCCTCAGCAAAGTCCAGCCTATAAAACATAACTACAAAAAATTGCCGTAATTAACGATAAGTAAAATAAGTATTTTTTTAATCATTAAACTGAGGCCATGAAATGAAATTACTGTCCTCTACTTAATTAAATTAAGGTGACTAGATTAAATTATGTTTGCAGTAAAAATAAGCGTTTGGGTTCTGTTGAGAGGCCGCCATTTTGTTTTGAAGAGACATTGTAACGTTCAGCGCATAATCTTGATAAAGAAGGACCCTTGTCCAATGAAATGTGAAGTTTATTTTTGTTTTAATTTTACGGTTACTACTCTTATTTAATGAAAACAAACAACAAAAAATGTTGATTATTACAATCCATTGTTGATCTTTTATCACCACAACCATTGTGCTTGAGATTTTATTGCACGTTAAACTAGTAGGCACACTCCATCACTACCTGATTTTCTTTTTATCAAATATGAGGCTAGACCTTCCATCTTGCCATGTAGTATGTCAATACAGGCGCGTGAGTAAAATTAGATCTAACGCTGCCATCTTGTCTTTTCCATAAACGTCTTAAAACAATTTCAAAAATCAACAGCGCCCCCTTGACTACGTCATTCAATTGCCCTTAGACTCTTGTTGCACTTAACATGATTGACACACACATACATACACTTTATATTATCTTACGCGATCATAAGAAAATATATGATTGCAAAACCATTCATAACTAACCTCTTCCACTTGCACCATACACTCTATCTTGCAACGCAATTGGTAGATCCAACGTTCGCTAACTGGAATTACTAAATCAGTTGAACACAGACAATAATTTATCCAGTTTCCTGAAACGTTGAAACCACACCTGCACTCAGCGAATTCTACTAAACGATAAGGTTATGGCAACGTGGAAAATCCACCTACCAGTACTTACACTACCAAAATTATCACATGACTGTCACGAAACAAACGCACAGCAATGCTACTTACCTCTAAAGCTTCATCATCATCATTATTTCAGCCGAAAGACGTCCACTGGCCTCCCCAAAGCACCGCTATTTCAACCGGTTCTGTACTTCTCGCATCCAGTGGATTCCTGTTGCTTTCTCCAGGTCATCAGTCCATCTTGTGGGTGCCCTTCACCTTCTTCCAACGCTACGTCTTCGGCCACCTGTTCTGCAAACAATTTGCCTTGCCCACTGCCACTTAAGTTTGGCAATTCTTCGGGCTATGTTGGTTACCTTGGTTTTCCTGCGAATCTCTTCATTTCTGATTCGATCGCATAGGGAATCTTCAAGCTAAAGCTTCGTTTCCTAGAAAAGCGGTGACCACCACATAGCGTCTGCCATTTACCAGCGAATGACATCACTGAAACGTTATTTATGAAAGTAAGTTGGAGTGTTTTTCTAGAGAGCGTTTTCTTAACACCGTAAAATCAATCCCCGATGACAACATTTGATAAATGATATATGATTTTATTTCTGTAAGTAGGTCTGTACAAACACTTTTACACGTCAATCATATTTTTTTAAACTAGATGAGGTCGGCGTTTCCTATCTGACTACTTTGAGAAGAAAGGCCGAAACAAACTCAGAGGTCACAGTCTCTTTTAAAGTCCAGACATAATCTTGGTCAGATCATGTGAAGACCATGTGGGTTGGTGTCTGAAATGGTCTTTTGAGGAAAGAACCACACAGATTGAGTGGACCTGTCTATTTTCATGACTTCCATCACTGTTGCTTCAGCGAATCGATGATAATCTAACCTATGAGTCGGCATAAAATTTGGCTACGAATTTGGCACCTTCAGTAGCATCCATCAGTTCCTCTTACGTGCAGACTACAAAGACAGGCAAGACACGATATTAAGTGTCGCATCGTTTGTGGAACCGCACCATATTTACTCACCAGTGTGGAGTCATCTGTGACTTTTCACCTGAACAAGTATCATAGAGGTAGAAATAGGTAACCTAGCTAGCTAGTAAAACGGAATCTTGCAAATCCAAACAGATAATAGTTATTTGATATTCTTCAACCTCTTATTTACTTGACCAGTGTAACATTCCGTCTCTTGCAACAATAATTTGGTAAATTCACTGTTACTGTAACTAAGGAAAACAGAACTAAAGGCATCAAACTCCTGAACCTACATAGTTATTTGAAAACGTTGTCGAAAGGTTTCAGTAACAGGAATTTTGTTTTCGTTTCATTTCCTGAACAATGGAAGCGGAAATCGATGGTCAGTTTTATTGGTTTTGTTTCTTGTTAGCTTTCAATAGTTTAGTTTTCACTATCGATGAATATTTGTGTTTTCAATCATATATAAAACTTATTTAAGCTGTGAAATCGTTTTCATTTTGGAGTACTTCACACTATTTCACTGTTTAATTATTTCACAGATCCTCTCACGCTTTAAAAACTTTTTATAATAACAATATCATTATCATCTGCCTAGCGTGTGCGTAGTCCCAGCGGAAAAGTGTCGAATTTCGTAATTTTAGTTTAGCAGATATTTAGTGTATGACGTCGTGTAATTGTGTATGGTAAATAAAAATTTGTGCATCCAGCCATTGAGGAGCTATTCAACAAAAACTGATTCCGCTGGGACTACGTCATCCCAGCGGCACTTTTTTGAAAAAATGGACGTAGAAGAAAAAAAAATCATTCAATAATTAGTGTGTAACGAGAGGTAAATGTGTATGTTTAAATGAAATTTGTGTGTCAATACACTGCGGAGATAATCAAGTTGCCGCTGCGCTGACGTTTGGCTATTTGATGAAAACCATATAAAGCAGTTTAGTGTACAGTTGTAATTTTTTACACACGTTGCTTTGAATTTGTGTATAAAGTGTGTGAAAACAGAATTTGGAAAAAATATACCGTTCAGAAGATATACACGTAAAAGTAAAATAAGGTTATTAGGTCCAACTACTTAAAATAGGAAGTCTAGAGCCTAACTTATAACGTTTATTTGTTTCTTGTAAGGGTCTACAATGTCTTGCCAAGTTTCATTTATGTGCTCTTTGTAATTAATGAGCAATGGCATAATTTACTACGACTGGACCGCTATATTTTTGACATCCGATTGTAGGATTTTTTATTGGAAAAGAAGAATATAAAATATGCAGATATTTAGTGTATTAATGCAACTATTCACGCGTAAAATTTCAGCTCATTACACTAAATAATTAAAGAGATATAATCAAAATGCTAGAACAACCGCAAAACGTGGATAAACCGACCAAGTTTGAGAGGCTACGAAAAAGCGGGCCTGCAGTATATAGAGCTAACGTTCTACATTTTCCAGTATAGTATCGTTAATATATTTAATAGTTTCGTACAGGTGCGTACATAATAGTTTAGCAGAAAATAAAGCACTGTATTAACTTTGTACTATTAAAAATATTTATTAGTTAGCTAATGGTGCCGATTCTCTTGTACACCGAACTAAACTAACTAAACTATCACTAAAATTCCTTACTTTTGGCTATGAGAATCTTAAAGCTATTCTGCAAAAAAAAAATCTCTAAACTTAAAAATAATTTTGACACAACTAAAATCGAATTTGACAATCGCGACTCCAGCAGGCTTAAATAAATAAATAAATAAATAATCGTTTATTTCGGAAATCAGGTTCCATTTTGTTAGTATTACAGTCTTAAAAACTAATGTTAGTACGCAAAATATTACACACACACATGACGCTTTCTATTTCTACTCTACTGTAGAATAGAAATCGCTTGTCTACATTTCTCGGTGAAAAACTGACAACTGTCTACACGGAAACGTCATTTTTGTCTTGTTTTCCGTCGACAAAACGCTTCTCTACGGTTGTCGTACCAAGCCTGCAGGTGATATTTTTTTTCTTTTGACTTCGCAAAGTGGTACTTGTGTGCCCTACGCAATGATTTTTTTAAGAGCTGAATGAAGCGTGCGCAGGGGGGTACCTCGACGTTTTTTTATATGGAATTTTTCACTTTTAGTATGGAAAAAAAAAATATTACCTCACCTACATGTTGGGATTATGGGGCTTACGGGTTTATGGGGGTCGAAATTATCATCATTTTTGCGATAGGACACACCATTTTCGAGATATAAGCAAACGAAAAGAAAACAAAGATCAGTACTGTTTTTGCAGTCGAAGTGTTGGTGTAAATTTTAGTTCATGACCACTAGTTTTATTCCACACTTTTTTAATCACGATTGAAAATAGTCAGATTTATTTAGAAAAATTAATATAGTCAACATTTTTGGTGAAAAACGACAAACTCAGAATAGCAAAATTACCATCTTCACTAAATTAATAATTCAGTGCAATCTTAGTGCTGTCAAACTAAAATATAGTTAAGTTGTGTCACTTTAGTCAATTTCAGAATGGGAAATCGTCGTTTGACAGGAATAAACTAAATTTTGGTGATTTTTAGTTTAGTTTAGAGAATTTTGTGCCACCAGAATCGGCACCAATGACTAATAAAATAAAACAACATTAGAGAAAGTAATAATAACATTGATACAAAGAATCAGTTCTTTTATGAAATATAAATAACAAATATATTGCCTACTGTAAAAGCCATATGTACCTTTGTACGTAAGTAACTCTTAGGTTTTACTAGTACATTTTCGGGAGTTGGTCGTCTCGTTCGAGCGTTTACAGCAACAAATATATCATACAATCGCAGATCAGTAATAATTGACTCAATTATGAAGGTAGATTTATACCGTTTGACGTTTGAAAAGACTACTGGTGTTAATATTTTTTTGATCCGTCATAGACCTCGTCAATCGCTTTCCAACAGGTGTGATCGAGGTCAAGAGCAGGCCCATTTAGTAATAAAAAATAATGTTTTTTTACTAATTATTATTAGTATTTCTATTGTACCGTGTAACATCAAAATATGTGTACGCTGGAAGCAGCAGAATATTAAGGACATAATAATTACCTACTGTTACAATTTTTTGTAATATTCTTACAAATAAATGCATTTGTTAATACAGATGTAATTATTATTGTAACCATTTCGTAAGTTTAGGAAAAAACAAGTGACTTACTAGTTTAATCACGAAAGTTATTAGTTACTTGTTCAAGAATTGTGTGCCCACCTGTACCGATTCAATAATGGTCACATGGTCACATAACACTGGAAAATGTAGAACGTTAGCTCTATATACTGCAGGCCCGCTTTTTCGTAGCCTCTCAAACTTGGTCGGTTTATCCACGTTTTGCGGTTGTTCTAGCATTTTGATTATATCTCTTTAATTATTTAGTGTAATGAGCTGAAATTTTACGCGTGAATAGTTGCATTAATACACTAAATATCTGCATATTTTGTATTCTTCTTTTCCAATAAAAAATCCTACAATCGGATGTCAAAAATATAGTGGTCCAGTCGTAGTAAATTATGCCATTGCTCATTAATTACAAAGAGCACATAAATGAAACTTGGCAAGACATTGTAGACACCTACAAGATACAAATAAACGTTATAAGTTAGGCTCTAGACTTCCTATTTTAAGTAGTTGGACCTAATAACCTTATTTTACTTTTACGTGTATATCTTCTGAACGGTATATTTTTTCCAAATTCTGTTTTCACACACTTTATACACAAATTCAAAGCAACGTGTGTAAAAAATTACAACTGTACACTAAACTGCTTTATATGGTTTTCATCAAATAGCCAAACGTCAGCGCAGCGGCAACTTGATTATCTCCGCAGTGTATTGACACACAAATTTCATTTAAACATACACATTTACCTCTCGTTACACACTAATTATTGAATGAATTTATTTTCTTGTACGACCATTTTTTCAAAAAAGTGCCGCTGGGATGACGTAGTCCCAGCGGAATCAGTTTTTGTTGAATAGCTCCTCAATGGCTGGATGCACAAATTTTTATTTACCATACACAATTACACGACGTCATACACTAAATATCTGCTAAACTTAAATTACGAAATTCGACACTTTTCCGCTGGGACTACGCACACTTATTGGGTCACCAAGCCCGAAAGTATGACAACCAGTCTAACCAAGGGTATCGTGTTACTCAATAACTGGGTTTTGGAGGTCATATAGGCAGCTGGTCCACGTAAAATACTGGTATTTAGCTGCGGTTAGACTGGAAGCCGATCCCGAAAATAGTTGGGAAAAGGGTAGGCAGATGATGTTAAACTCAAAGCATTTGTATCATATAAACCATTTACAGGCACTTTTAAGTTGTCCTAGAAGTCGGTCATTCAAAAAGGTTCAGGCAAGAATCATCACATTCTTGAATTTTTCTGTAAAAAGTCAAAATTCAACAGAAGTCTTCCATAATTTGGGCCATGGTTCAACCATCATTACACGTCTACACCATGAAATGTTTTGTCCTAAAAATACAAATATCGGCCGTATGTTGAGCCTCATAGATGCGACTCCCCTTAATAGGAACACATTTAGGGGTCCTTAATAGTACCTGTGGGTAACGTATGGGCTAAGGAAAAAATACGCTTGAATGAACATTACGACAGCAATTACTTATTTGTGACAGTTTATAGCCGTCTGTGCGTTTACATATTCAGTAGTGGGTTTTAGGAGCGAATATATATGAATGTTATTAAAAGTGGTGCTGATCCATACGTCATGTTCGTGAACGGGCGCCGTCAGTTGGGACTGGTCATCTCTTAGCTGCCACGGCTTATTTTGTTTTTTATTACGGACACTTTTAATGTGCACGTCTTTTTACATCGTTCTCACATAATATAATTTCAACATGAATTAATTAACCAATTAAAATTAAAATTTTGATTCAAAAAGTGCCCGTGAAGTTTCTTGCCCGTTCTTCGCCATAGGTAGCTACGCTATGGATTGGGCAACTAGCTTCACCTTTCTGACTGACTGATCCCTTGACGATTCAAACTTTTGAATCGTCAAGGGATCAGTCAGTCAGCATTTAATTCAAATAAACCAAATACAGGCACTTGCCTTCGTTCTCAGAGTACTCAGACATGAAACGTCGAAATTATTTTGTTTTTAAAATAATGTTTGACGTGTACAAAACTACTTACAGAATATATAAACTTCTAATATTATATTAAATAATAAAACTATTAAAATAATATAAAAAATCACAATATAATATCTTACCGTAACTAAAACTATTACCAAACTGTTGTAATAGTAATATGAAACATAACTTATATCCTCAAACATAATACGGGAAGGTACCGTATATATATATATAAAACAATATCTGTCTACACATACACGTCTACTTCGGAAACACGAAACTCAAAATGAGGAAGCGTCGAGAAATAGTTGGAGTGTAAAATTCAACACGATATGTAATAATATTCTACGGATACGAAACGTTTCCTCCCAGGGATATATTTATATAGTACACGTAGATTTGCTCACAGAATATGGCGTGCGGTTTTGTTTTACGAGGTAAGAATAAAAGGAATTGAAATTGGAGTTTGCTTCTGCTCACGTTAATATTTTAGTAATATTAGAACTGGGTTCCGTGTGGTGCCGGACGTAAAGAATAGCACCATCCCATCTCTTCCCGTGGGTGTCGTAGAAGGCGACTAAGGGACTTACCAGAGAATGGGCAGCAGCGTTCTCTATGTATTTTACCACCATACTACGATCGTCAACCCGCCTGTCAAGCGTGGCGATTATGGCAAGCCCCCCCCCCTAATTGGGGGACGCCTATGTCCAACAGTGGACGTCTTCCGGCTGAAATGATGATGATGATGTAGACTTAGACTAGTTCTAATGAACTGGGGCTTATGGCTAAGTAATGCTAACCGCACGTATCGATCGATCAGGTTAAGCTACGTTTGCCACGGTTGATCCGTAGATGAATGACCATCTTTACATACCAAGACCCCTCCGTGCCTTTGAAAGGACATTAAGCCGTTGGTCCCGGCTGTCATTCGTGGATCTTTGACAGTCGTTACGGGTCGTCAGAAGCCCGAAAGTCTGACAACCAGTCTTACCAAGGGGTATCGTATTACCTAGTAACTGGGTTGTAGAGGTCAGATAGGCAGTCGCTTCATGTAAACACTGGTATTCAGCTGCATCCGGTTAGACTGGAAGCCGACCCCAATATAGTTGGGAAAAGGCAGGTAGATGATGATTGGAACTGTGAGATCATGTTGAAGAAAGCTCGATACCAACATAATTTTTGCCCGTCGCTGGGTTCTGTAAAAGACGATAGAAAAACATATTTATGTTGAAAACCGCTTCAAATGTATAATAGCAGTTGCCCTCTTTGTAAAGGAGAAGCACAACCGTTATAACTTTTTCTACCGAATTACACATAATTTTCAGGTATGAATGCTGGTGTAAAGGAAATAAAAACTGAGACCTAATCATAGGAGGCAGCACAGGCTAACTTCTACAAATTGTCATTGTTAGGTTTAGTCGTACAACAAAAATTGTCTCATCGGAGTTTAGAACCAACTCGAGGGTGATCTTTCTGACTGAAAAACTTCAGAGATATTAATTCTCGCACTGGTATATGATAATATAAACAAACACTTTACTATAATTTTCGTAATATCACACCACAAGTCGTCATTATTATCATCATCACTTCAGCCGAAAAACGTCCACTGCTGTACATAGGCCTCCGCTAAGCACCGCCATTTCTATTGGTTCTGTGCTTCTGGCATCCAGCGGATTCCTGCGACCTTCACCAGGCGCATCATAAGTGCCAATAGGTAATAAAAACAGACTTTGTTCTCCTGGGAGCATCACTGGTATACGAATTTCTACCATTATAAGTCTTCAGGTTTTAAAAGAATAGCACAGAGTCTCGATGAAATATCGAATTCCATTTTTATTTGGAAATCGATTTTTTTCTTGGAGTGCTTTTTCTCACAATTTACTTCTTTTAACATCTTTTATTAGCAAATACATGGGTCCCCATTGATTGCAGTCAACAGCTGCGCAACGGTTCGACTTCTTTTAAAAGTAAAAGATGTAGTTAGCTATCAAATTCTTGGGACAATGGCAGCAGCGACATCTGAAGTGAGCAAATGGCAGTTATTATCTCCATTACAGACACAAGTGATATTTTTTTGTATTTTGGGATGGTAACCTGTGTTGTCTCTGGCACTACAGGCCAATTACGCACTTGCGTAATTGGCCTCTAGAGGACATAAATGCCTTTTTATTACACGCTTTATATTAGCTTCACTTGTATGTTTGTTTGTATGTTTGTTTGTATGTTTGTTTGTATGTTTGTTTGTATGTTTGTTTGTATGTTTGTTTGTTTGTAACCGACTCCTTTGGACGCTATTTTGACCCACTTTAAACGGTCAGATTTCATTGAAACTTTGTAAACTTATCGAGGAACGATGACTATTCAATAATTAAAAAAAAAAATGAGAAAAATGAAAAAAAACACGTTTTTGTAGTTAGCAGAACTAAAAAAAAAGAAAATAAATAATAGTTTAAAAAACTAAAAAACACGCTATAAAAACCAAACTAAAAAAAAAGAAAATAATTTAATTCAATTAAAAAGCGTGTGGTGATTTTTGAAGTATTTTTATAATCACTTAATGTCAAGCACCCCACGCTTTTTAATTGAATTAAATTATTTTCTCCTTTTTTAGTTTGGTTTTTAAAGCGTGTTTTTTTTAAACTCGTTTTTTTTTAATGATGCCGTGTTTGATATCAAATAAAAGAGCTTAATTAGCACATTTAAAATATATAGTACCAGATGATCTTCTTGTTTTGTTTTGATGTTTTCTAAAAATGAAACCTAGCTAGATCGATTTATCGCCCCCGAAACCCCCTGCATACTAAATTTCATGAAAATCGTTGGAGCCGTTTCCGAGATTCAGATTATGTTTATACATATATACAAGAATTGCTCGTTGAAAGGTATTAGATTAGATATATACTGGTAGCTGACCCCAATATAATTTAAATAACAAGTAAGTTTAAAAACTAAAACCCGAACAGAAAAAACTCGTTCTAAAAAGTATGAAACAAGAAAACATTCTCACCTGAAAGCCGCGATAGTATGCCACTTTGCCCTAAAAGTAATGATCGCTTACTACTGTTAGTATGTATTATTTTGTTTGGTGGCTTGCTAGAAACCACTAGGCCAGGGATGGCGAAGCTCTTAACCTCTACGAGCCAGTTTTTCCAAAAAAATATTTAAAAAGGCATTGGCGTGCCAACAATCTTGACTTACTGACTACTAGTAAAAAACGAAATACTTTCACAATCATTGGTAGTCTTTATAAACAAACAGAAATAGATATAGTAATTAACATCACACCAACTCATTTAATTGAAGGAACAAATTAGTGCAACTTCTGGTATCTGGTATTACGGTCATATGACATGGAATAGAATCATGTGAAGGTACAGAATCTGAAAGTAGCGACTCAGGCTTAAGAAGATGAACTTACCATATTCCTATCATACTGAACATACCAAGCTGTGACTTAGACTGTCGTGCCCAAATTATTTTGTTACGTGCCACCAAAGGCGTGCGTGCCTTTGTTTTGCCATCCCTGATTACATTAACGGGCCAGTATGATATCAGATACCATATTCTCTTGTCATGGTATCCTATTACCAACGGTGTAGTGTATGTCACAACTTATCAATTGAAATGACTCGACACTTCGTTCATCCTACGCAGTGTGTTCAGTGTTATGACTTAGTCCAGTTTATTATGGAGGTCTAAGCTTATCAGTGTATATGAGTTGGAATAAAGCTGCTTTATAGCACTCATAGCTAACTAATATAAAAGTGAGAACAAGTTGGTTACTTCTTAGTGGTTAAATGAAAATAGATGACAGATAGACAAGTAAAATAGGCACGTCTCAATAAGTGAGCCAATCCATCACTTTTCAAGGGAAGTTACTTTACAAGAAATAAATTATTTTAATTGAAATAGTCTAAAAAAACAATGTGCTTAGTGACTATTGTTGGCATAGGTACACAGAAAGGTTTTTAATTCAATAATAGGTTAAAATTTTCTTAAAATATTTATATAATTTTAAGCTAACAATCATATAATAATAATTTATACAAGTATATGAAAAATTGTCCGCATCGCGCGATTTTCAACCTGAAATGTGCCCAAGAGGCTTTGTATGGCAATATTCTTGCAAAAAATAGGCTAGACCACTCGGTCACATGACGGGTCGACCAACAGCTTGGCAAATGTCTCGAAAAACTACATGGGCACTCGAACCTAATAGCCTTGGAGTTTTAACCCCAAACGGCTCGAATATATAAGTTCCAATAAGATTGGAGTATTCGGTACCTACACATAAATGATTGTATTTCGTTCTGATTAACAGTCTGACGCGAAAGCGTAAACTCTTTATTACCTTCATTTAACTACACCCAGGTGCCACATTACTTGGCAGGAACCAACCAAAACTCCATTTAATTTTGGCAACTTTTGAGTATAACAATCTTGGGAAATAAATTTCACACACACTTGGAAGTTTACGATCATGAGCTATGGCAAGTAAATTATGCATGAAATGTACCTGCCACAGCCCAGTAATATTATAAGTGTATGTAACTCGTAAATCTTAGAACAACACGTACATTCATGCATATTAATAGAGAACAACATGAATTTTGCATGCTATATGCCGTAAAATACAAATCTTATATTACTAAAATATTCAAATAACTAAAATTGAAGTGTCTGTTTGTGCTGTCAAAATATTTTTTTTTTTACCAAATGCATATCAAAGCATAGTAGTTATACGGTGCACATAACAATTTTTTTTTATTGTCTGTCTGTCTGTTTGTTCTGACTAATCTCCGAAACTGCAGGAGCGATTTCGACGCAACTTTCACTCGAGCTAGCTAATGTTATAAGGAGTAGCTTTTGCTACTTTTATTTTAGAAAAACAATTAAGGTGCCGCGAAAAAAAATCAAACTGCGAAAAACGGTTCTTCCTTTTCACTGGAGGTGTGGTACCATCTCTAAGCGACACATTATTAATACATCCCCGCAGACGAAGTTGCAGGCACAGCTAGTCTACAATAAAGCTAAGTTCTTAAAAATAAGTTACGGCACTTGTTTGCAATGGATCACGTTATGAATGGTGCAATAAATAATGTGCCATGCCATGTGATTCCCATGCCATGTGATTTCTTATAGGGCAATGGAGAACAAGAGGTAGTTATTTTTGTAAAACTTTGCTGCTAAGCAAGCATGGCAAATTGTGCTCGTTAATTTTCAGTTGCAGAAAGAATTAAACTAGCATTGATTAATGGCCGATGCCTGCCTTTAAGGTGAACCTAGTCCACATTTTTTGCATTTAAACTCCGGGAGTGTTTTACTCCACTGTCTGACATGGCACATCCAAAGTAAAACATGATATCGTTTTGTCTCATTATTAATATTGTCTGTACGGAAACAGAATACTAAAATAACAAACCATTAAAAAGTTAGGAGCCAACAAAGATTCACTTTTCTTGCTAGTTTTACTTAACTTTGGGCGTGTTTAAGTAATAAAAGAAGTGTAAAATCTCCAAAACCAAGTCAGTACCGACAAAGGTCAATTATCGAAAAGTTCAATAAACTTTATTGGTCATTGATTTATGAATTGAGTTTTTCATAAAACCCGATCTTCCAAAGGACTTTTATTCATTTTTTCACGATTTTTTTACTATAAATGATCCTGTATCTCACTCAATAACGTTTTGCGTATAGACTAGCGTCTAACTGCTCATCACTGATACTATCTCTGTGGGACACGAAGCCTGGTGAGACAGCGTGATTTTTTAGCCAGGCACACCAGTGAGTTCGAGCCCGCGACTAGGTTCCCCTTAATTTACAGACCGTTATTGGTTAAAATTAAGACTCTTTTATCTCTACTAATAATGAAGCAAATACCTCTTATCTTTGCATAGTAGACCCTCCCATATGGAAGCAGCTATCACAGGTAAGATTAGTACACGGATCTATTTGTATGCCCAGTTTGGCAAACAAAAATCTACCCTTGGTGAGTAGAACGATTACTTTTGTTTATAGAAACCATGCATAACATGCCTAGCTGTTCTTTAATTATACCTCGTTTTTATTATTGACTTCAGGATTTAAATCACAAATTTTACTCTCCACAGAGGGTTCAAAAGACAGTATTTGACCAATTACTTGAAAATTTGAGCTGAAAAACTTGTTTCGAGAAATATCAACCGCCTATTCGTTATCATGTCAGTTAAATTGACAAAGGATATTAGTTACAAGCTTACTGTATTACTTTAGACACCTAACACCTTTACTCCCGACCGACGTGGGCGTATGATATTACTCACACCTGACCTTTCAACGATCACTGGTGTTAATGTGACATAGGAGGTGCCACACACATGTCCCGGTTGGCACATTTGATTTGGCTGTAGTTGTAAAACATCAAAACCGACCCGAAGCAATTGCTACACATATTCGGCTTTCACTTGGCTCGTGCTAATCGGCAAACTTTGTTCAGCATGATTTAATTAAGCATTTATGTTCGGGTCCGCTCGGCACAGTTCGAGCTAAGCCGAGCCTCTTCTTCCCGAACATACGTCTATATAATTATATTCTACATTTCTGTTAATTTAACGTAATCTACGATTTTTTTACATAACATATTGTATTGATTTATGTATAGGTCGTGCTAATACTATTAAGAGGTCAAATATGTTTGTATTTAGAGGGTAATCTCCGGAACGGCTAGACGGATTTTAATGAAATTTGGTATGGGGATACTTTGAACCCTGGGGAAGTACATAAGCTACTAGGCTTTTTGTCGACATACTAAGCGGGCGAAGCCGCGGCCGCAAGTTAGTATAGATAGCTGGATTTAGAACTCATATTGACTGATTGACTCATATTGACTCATATTGACACAGTGACAGTGTACCCACATTCAAACTTAGATTAAGACAATACCTAATAACATCTTAAATATAATAATGCTAATGCAATGCTTCCAACACCCTAGAGGTGCCTAATATTAATAGTACCTACTAGTTATAGTTAATTTAAGTATCTCATTATAAGCGAACTGTTATTTTTAAGTTCTTATGAGAAATAAAGTTCTTTAAACCTATATTGTGTTTTTATTTGCTTATTATGTTGCACCGGTTGACGTCATGTCCTCAACGCCGGCGGTCGTTGTGAACTAGCACAATATCCCGCATAGGTTCATAGAATGCGATAAGCGATGGCAGTTTTGCATGCATTTGACGTTTATTTTCCCCCAACTTGTACCTTTTTGTGTTTTTTCTTTGCGTCATGTTTTCACCGCATGAAAACGTAATTTCTTTCTTCTTAACATGGATGTGACACCCCTTACGATACACACTGACATGGCATAATATGACTTCAAGTAGCTAAAGTCTTTCATCTAAATTATGTCCTAATTTAATCAAGTTCATACATTAATGTCAGTCTGGTACTCAAGTTACACTTAATGCTACTATTAAGCTTCGTCTACATTAGACTGTATAAGTAATTAAGTGTTATGTACTTGCCCAGACGGTATTAAAGTCACCGGAATTTCAGAACTCAACTAGGTCGGCTTATGTTGTGGAAGAACTGAATGATTGCGCTAAGGTACTCCCTGCGAAACTAAAATTGTCTTACTTTTTTGCATGTTGATTAAAATTTATGATTTGCGATTGAAACACATATGGCCTCACAGAATTTAATCATTAAAATCATCGATACTTAAACAGTCCTCCTCAGAGTTCATTTAATCCAATTGAATGACATAGTTGAAATAGTTGAATTTAGCGAGCTACCCTGTCGTTGCCCCCATAATGGTGACTTTTGATAAATTACAATTTATTCATGGACCCAAGTTGTATTTTACAAAACTGATAGGGTGCAGTCATGGGAACTTAATTTTTAAGAAAATTTGCACCCCACGTCAATTTCCATGCTAAAGCCACCATAAACATCTTGTATAGAATGACAGGTGTGATTTCATAATACGGACAATTTAAGCTGTAAGTCACTTAGCTTCACAATTAATTTCCCTGAGTATACCTACTCTATTGATTTCCAAACCACTACCGTATGCCCAACAAATAATACAACCCACTGACATAAAATATTTTACCGCCGACGCCCTTCAAAATTCATAAAACGGAAAATTTAAAATATCCACGTAGGTAAAATGTTGTCATATTTTAAGATGACATTTACAAAAAATTTAGCTCGCTTTACCCGGTCGTTTCGCAAAGTATTCGTTTGAGTAGACGAGTGTGTAATCGTGTTAGGTCCTGATCCTGAGTAACCTTTTAAAGTCACTTATTAGCTTAGTGTTTCGGAACATTTTTAACAAGTTTAGTCAAGACTCTTTATTATGCTAAGCTTTTTCTTGAATTTACATTTTTACTTGGTGATTTTTTTCTCATTTAGGTTCTTTACTACCATGTGTCTTACGCGATGCTAGGCGGGATCTTATTATGAATGAGTACAAGTATTCTTGCAGACAATTAGGGACAGTTAAAACACAGTCAGTTGTCTAGTGTTAATGGTCACTTGTTTTTGCCTACGACTTTGGCTGTGTAAAACTTGTTTTAACGTATTTTTTTTAAACGGTGAAGTTCGTAGTATGGGGTAACCACACTTCTGTATTGTGGGTGAGTTTACAAACATTTAAATTCACATACACAAACAGCCAGACCCAGAACAACTACTTATAGGTCATACAAATATTTGTTCCGTGCGGGAATCGAACCCGCGACACGCAGCGCAGCAGTCAATCGCTTAACCACTGCGCCAACCGTGCCGTGCCGTAAATACGGATGTATTTAACAACCTTAAAAAAATCCTTTAAAATCCTTTAAGGCCCTGGTAACTTTAATTTTTTTTTTTTTTGTCGTTATGAGCGATAATAGTTCTTATTGCAATCCGACACGGGCTAAAATTTGTTGAAATAAATTCGTAAAATAAATGAGCAAGCATTATCGTAAAAATGCAAGTAAAATCGTATAAAATTAGATATTAAATAATAAATAATCCATCACTGGATGCAGTTTGGCATTTGGAATTTTATAGTATGTTTTTAATTATAATTATGATTGTTATTGAAGGGATAAACTGGTTTTAACGATAATTAAGAGGTCACTTTGATGATTCTTTTGATGCATTAAAGTATGTTTAATTATGTTTTAAGTTCCATCACTCTATGCAAAAAGACTTGAAAATATCATGTATTTTTTTTCTCTCAAAATTTTTAACGGTTAAAGAGATACACTGGATTAAAAAACCACCTTTTTGAGCGTTTTCAAGAAATCACCGCCTTAACACTCGGCAATACTATTCTAAGTCTTTACTGCTTGGCGTAGCTTCCCATAGGTAAAGGATTACCTACTACACAAAAACACAATACTTCTTTTAAATACATACATAAACTCACGCCTTCTTCCTATGTGTCCTTCCTTGGTATAAACTACAGAACGCCGCGTGCTACGACGCTTACATACTATGCCTCGTTAACGTTCATACGAGTACATCTAGTCTCACACGCACGCCGGTTGCGAGTAGGTATTAAACACCTGACCTTTTTGAATAACATTACCAATAAGGTGATAGCTCTGGCTCTTTTCTACTATTATTATTAATAAGAATAAGATGGTATAAAAGAAGTGGGTATCTGAAAATCCCACTTATTTATAAACGTTGCTAAAAGTTAAGAGATGTTTACACGTCAAAAATGTATGGGTAAATTGACGCTAATAATTACTTAACTTTAAGTAGCGTTTATAAATATGGGGGTTCATTAATAAGTCAGACATAGACTCATTTTTATTTAAATTTTCTTTCACTTTTACTGGTAGTCAATAATATGATGGCTTTTACTGATGATAACCTATTTGAGAAGACAACAGTACCGTTTTATCAGCAACAATAAGTAACTAGTTTACTTATATTCAACAAAAACCTACAAAACGTTAAATACACTTTAGCCTTTCAGCTTTCACAACCACTCAAAAGTGTTTAAACAACAACAAATTCTGATTGAATTCTGAAATTCCACCCATAATTAAAAACTTTTGCACAAAATCTTTCGCTACTGACCCACTGGCCACTTTCCACTTGACCCAACAAACGGGCACTTCACGTAATTACCAAGACGGGTAAACTCCAAATTAAGTTTAAGCACACCCCGTCGAAACTTAACGAGCGTGATGCGACGAATTTTATGCCTGTGTCAGTAAATTGTATCGTAATAAACGGGATATGGCCTCTTGTGTTCGGAGGGTCTTGATAATAACCGGGTTAAGTTATAACCTAGGTTATTTACTAGGTGGTTAAAGTGAGTTAGTGATATTAAAGGTGAATATTGATGATGAGGTTGTATGGTCATATCAATGAATACTGTGCCACAGTTATTGGTACATTTCGCAGCCATATATGTCATTGATTTACACGAAACCTTTTTAATGGATTTTGGAGTGGACGTATCGCGTGTAAATCATGTCGTTCTAGTGATTATTTAATGAGTTCGGTCGATGTAGGTTTAATCAAACGAAACACAATGGGAACAAACACACACACACATACACCACACACACGCCACATAATTCACCAAAATCAAAATACTTGGTTTCGCATAAACCTACATGGGCACTTGTGAAACGTCACAAGCTGGGTGCACGAATCCAATTGGTTGTTTCCTATGTATAAGAGCTGGCCACGGTTACTCTTTTACAATGTTTTCAAATTACAGTGTTAATAAGTATGGGAGGATAATGTAGGCCGACGAATCTACATTCTGAGACATTCACAAAATATAAAAGAATCTACGTATGGGTAGGTTTTCCTATTTAAACCAAAAGTCATGATTGCCATTACAACCACTAATAAAAAATAGAAATTAGATTCGTAATAAGTATCACTTTTTGAGAAGATTATGTACCTATGCACCACAAAAGCAGATCAATCACAGCTACATCTCTTCCTGGATACATCAAATACTACGATTTCTGTCCTATATCTTAGTTAAATATTTATGTCGGTATTATACACGTAAACCTTCAAAAAATGTGCTGCCTAGGAACAGTTTTTTGGCTCACGAAGCCACGAACGGTTTACTTGTGTTCACCAAGTGTACAAACAAGCTATGAATGTGTGTGTCAGCGCGGGAGCTCTCTGTATTATCCGAGATTATGGCGAAGTCGGAAGTGTGTATGTTACGTGCTACTCGTATTCATGCACACATTCATAGCGTGTCTGTACACTTGGTTACTACTTAAGAACCGCATATAAAAATACTGTATGATGGTGAATACCGTATAAAAATCCGTAATGCAGTTTAAAAGCTAAAGCACGAGGAAGTGATAAAGGTAGCGTTTTGGGGGAGTGTCTTATGTAATTTCGTTCTGAAAGTGCTAATTCTCAGCCTAATTTGAATATGACTTTTGATTTTTGAAAAGAACTAAGTTGTCACACAAAGATACGAAACGTGACTTCGCTTTATACAGTTTATAAAAGAGATACCAAAATAAAATGTCTGGCTATAGAAATATATCTTATCATTTATATATAGGGCATAAAAATAGCCCCATTTATGTACATTACCCAAACAAATATCCACGCACAAAAGTAGGACAGACATCACAAAAATTATTTACGATATTAATGTTCCCAATATCTCATCCTGCCATCGTCTGGTAACCGTTACATCTGTCCTTCTGTTGTGACACTAAACGGATTAGTTACATTAATATCGTTCATAGTAGACAACTTACCAAGTTTTCTTATTTCTTTATTTAGCTTTCTTTTCTTTCTTTGCGACTTTCGGCGGGCCGTAACTGGGTAAAGTTGTACAGAGATGATAATACTTTTGATTTTAGCTGAGCATTAATAACTCTGATGGTATCTGATGGTTTTTTCTTGTGACTAAGTAATAATAGCCGTACGGATCGATCGATCAGGATAGGCTACGTTTAACGCGGTTGGTCCGTGGATGGGTAATCATTTTTACATACCAAGCCCTTCCGTACCTCGGAAAGCACGTTAAGCAGCATTTTACTAATTGTCAGGGGCATATTTTATATGGATTTATCCAACACCAGCCCTTTCTATAATTTTTATTTGATGTTGTAAAATGAATAAGTAATTGACATTGATACTAACATTTGTACGCCTATGGCAAAGCATAGAGAACTAACAAAACTGTAACATCGCACACTCTTGTGTATCTGTAACCTATGTTTACAAATAAATAATCTGAATCTAAATCTGAAGCCGTTGGTCCCGGCTGCCATTCGTGGATCTTTGACAGTCGTGACGGGTCGTCAGTATAGTCTGACAAACGCTCTTACCAAGAGGTATCGCATTAAACATTAGTTACCGGGTTGTGGAGGTCAGATAGGCAGTCGCTCCATGTAAAATACTGGTATTCAGCTGCATCCGGTTAGACTGGAAGCCGATCCCCACATAGTTGGGGAAATCCTAGGCAGATGACGACTTCTCTCGGCAGTCACCCTCGTTTCACCCACATATCATCTTTCACCTACCACATTTCAGATACGTACTCGTATCTACTAGGTAGAGGCAAACAGATTAGCAACAATTTGCATAAAGATACTTATAAAGACAATAAAATCACATTAAGGAACATCCTTCCTAAAAAAATTAACATTTACGCGAACTCCACATCCTGACCATAAAAAACGGCTAATGTTACATTTTAATGAGGCACCTACTCTCTGATTCACAAACTTGTAATTTATGTAGGTACGTTACGATAATACATTTCATACGTACAAGTATGAAAATATTTTAGGCAGATTATACCCTCTGGCCGTAAGAAGATTACACATTCATGGGTGGCGCGCTTACCGTGAACAATGGGCTTACCAAATTTTTTTTTTTTATAAGCTAACAATTGCTAATAGGTAAATCAAAATCAAAAGTCATTTATTCAAACTAGGCTGATGTCAGCAATTTTTGAACGTCAAAATTACATAAGATAGTCCCCCAAAACGCCCGCCCTTCACCACTATCTAGTGCTTTAGCTGGGCTGTTTTGAATAAGGCATGGCGGATTACTTTAGTTAGTAGGTACAGACCGTACAGACATTCCAAGAAAATTTTGCGACTCGGAAATCATCGTCTTTCTTCGGAAATACAAACGTGCGTTGATGAAATGTAATATATAAGGCTGTTACAACCACCGCACCGGCCTTTTTTATTACCATGATTACAAAATTATAGATTAAGAACTCTATTTTATATCAAAGAATTTTTGAACATTATTGAGTGACAAATTACATCTGCGTCCGGAGGGCGGCAAGAAAAAAACCTGGAAGCTATGCCTCTATGGGGGTTCCACAGTGACGCGACGTTCGTGCGTGTTCGGAAACACGAAGATTACGGAAGCGCAATTCTTTTCTGGTGCACCTGTACCTTCTTTTATAAATACTTGCACTGTAATTCCGTAACACACTATCAATGTTCCGTGTGGTGCCGGGCGAAAAGAATAGCATCACTCCATTTCTTCCCGTGGGTGTCGTAGAAGGCGACTAAGGAAACTACTAGAGAATGGGCAGCAGCGTCCTCTATTCATTTCTAAAACCGTGCTGCGATCGCCAACCCGCTTGCCAAGCATGGCGATTATGGCAAACCAGGCCAAACCAGACATGATGACCTTGTGAGGGCCGCAGTAGTCCGCTGGATGCGGGAAGCATAGAACCGGTGGAAGTGGTGGAGCTTGGGGGAGGCCTATGTCCAGCAGTGGACGTCTTTCGGCTGAAATGATGAATGATGATGATGACGTTAAGTGTAAACTAAAGTGAAGCAAGCTGTCAATCCACCTGATACTAGAGATTGACACCACTGAAAACCCACTTCACCTCTGTTGTCACGGTGGGATTTCTACTAAATAGATTGGAAGGTGATCGTAGCTAAGTAATAATAGCCGCACGGGTCGATCGATCAGGTTAAGCTTTGCTTGGCGCGGTCGGACCGTGGATCTTTGGCAGTCGTTACGGGTAGTCAGAAGCCCGAAAGTATGACAACCAGTCTTATTACCCAGTAACTGGGTTGTCGAGGTAAAATTCTGGTACATTCAGCTGCATCTAATAAGACTGGAAGCCGACCCTAATGGGTGTACGTTGGGAAAACGGTAGCCAGATTGATTTTGAGATTGGCAGGAACTTACTTAAGCACTAACACTTAAAGACGAAGTCAAGTACTTGGGGGTGATCCTTGATAGCAAACTGCGCTAGAACAAGCATCTTGACTACAAACGGAATAAAAGCACAATTGCACTATACCAATGTAAAAAAATGTTAGAGAAAACATGGGGGCTCTCTCCGAAGATTACTCTGTGGCTATATAAAGCGGTGATCTGGCCAATGTTGGCTTATGGCGCTCTGGTTTGGTGGACGAGGACCGAGCTCTCGACCTCCATTACTAGACTACAGCGCTTCCAACGACTGGCTTGTTCAGCTACCACTGGCTGCATGAGAACCACCCCAACAGCAGCCATGGAGATAGCCCTTCAATTAACTCCCCTTGACAGGATATTACTAAGGCACTGTTACTTACCTAGATTTCATAGATTGACCCATTCCTACATTTTACAGCAATGTGAAATTACTCAAGTTACACTAAAATGGGCATAATAACATTAAACGATCTAATCGGCGGTGTTGCCATTAGAAATAATACTCGCCCGAATGGAGGGATGCCTTTATTGCGTAAATGAGAAAATGCGAACATTAGAAACGGAGTCGGACATACTTAATTGCTGTTCTCGCTAATAGAATTTGCTTTTTACTGAAATCTGTAGGCCATTAGGATTCTGGGAGGCAATTGAAAAGTTTATTCAGGGGCCTTCAATAAAGATTAGCCTCTGAAAGGTTCAAATTAGGTGTAATTGTTTTTAGACTTGTTAAATGAGATACTTTTTATTTAAGAGTTTTCTTTTGTATAAATCCGTAGGTTCTTACATGTTTCTTATTTTATATTTCTAAAAAGTGGAATAAAATAAATATGTAGACAAAGGTCTAGGTATTTATTTTTGTTCCACTTTTTCAATATTTAAAAATGGATTTAACCGCGATTCAATCGTTGTTTTTTGTTTAAGTTATTATCCAAAGTCGGATGATTTGTCCCCATGCAAACCTTACGCACGGGGAACTCGAAAAGTTATATCAAACCCGTTTTATATGTGAAAACCACAGGATGCCTCATCTTTAACCCATCCACCATTACCCATGCGGGATTGGCGGCCATCGTTAAATTACATTTTCAAATGACTAACAAATATATATCAATATTATTCTAAGGATTAAATTAGAATTGTGAAAGATGTGACGTCACACCGGGGGGTTCACACACAAATGATCACCTGTGACTGGGACGCGACGGGGTCCAGTAATCATGAAATTCGTGTGACGTCATTTACGGTTGGCCTCTACAGCCTGCCAATAACTATTTATTTATTTATCTTTGTTTCAGACACATATCCATAAGTTTGTTAGTATTACTAAAACTATGTTCATATTATTATTTAATGTGCAAACATAAACAAATTAGGAACAATGCTTAAACAGTTTAAGGATATCTATGTATAGTAAATAGGCATAGTGTTCCCTAAGTTGTTTTGTATTCAATAGAACTTAAGGAACACACAGCCATCTTCTGGACACACCTAGCAACAATACATGCGCTGCGTACAAGTCCCTGATCAGCTGGTCCTCAGTTTTGCTAGCAAGAAAGCTCACGTTACCAATGTCGCTGTCTCGTAACCCACGCAGTAATGCTGCGGATCTTTAAATTTATGCGTGATCACAAAGTATACTCAACTATAACTACAGTATATTAACTTTAAATAACACATTAATTTTCTACCATTTTTCAGAGTACTGCCATCCTTATGAGCCGTTCAAGTGCCCCGTGGATGGCAACTGCATCTCCATCCAGTACCTGTGTGATGGAGCCCCGGACTGCATCGATGGCTACGACGAGGACTCCAAGCTCTGCACTGCTGGTGAGATATTCTTCTCCTCTTTAAGGCTATTTCTAAATGCTAAAAGGCAAGTGTGACCAGAGATCTTTTATTGCAAATGGTCGTCTGCCATCCATCTGTAAAAAGTGAGAAACAAGTGGAATGTACCTAACTACTTAAAACAACTTTTTTTAAATGCTGGAACTCCCATTGGCTCCCGGGATCATCCAACCTACCTACTTCTTATTTTTAGCCTAAACTGGATAACAATCAAAATTGTTTTGTTGTTGCTGGCAATCTATATTGTAGGTGTCTGTGTTTTATTAAGTAACTAGCTCCATATCCCAGGCTATATCTCTGCCAAATTTCACGACGATCAGTTCAGCGGCTTAGGCGTTAAAGTGAAACAGATAGACAGAGTTACTTCCGCATTTATAATATTATTTATAATTTATTTACTTTTTTGTTTCCCGATCTGTCCGTGACATCACAGCGGGCCCTATCAGAATACCAGCGCTACGACACTTTTTAAATGTCGTAGCATCATGCTGAGATAGTGGCCTTTTGGCTTCGCACAGGACTTTGTTTTTAGTTTAACTTTTTATTTATTTTTGTTGTTTAATAATTTTAATTTTATTAAGTAGCATAGCAGTGTTTTAGTTTATTTTTTATTCGTTTAATAATTGTATTGTGTTGTAGTTAAGTTAGTGTTATTCCTGTGCGAGTCCAATAAATACTTTTTCTTTCTTTCTTTCTTTCTTTCTTTCTTTCTTTCTTTCTTTAGGTAGGGATTACATATAAAATATTATTACAAACGTCGATAATAGGTACCTACTCGTATTAACGGCTAGGTGGGTGGTTTTTCATGGAGAGTATTATTAGGAAGCCCTCAACCATACCGTCACTAAAAATCTTTATGGCCGTGATTCTCTAACATACCTACGAAAAATAAATGAGTACGCATAATACGCGCGATCAGCATAATTATGTAAACCGCATTTCAGAGCCGTCAATATTCTTCAACAATAATGACACTGACAGCACTTGATCGCGGTCAATTTCTTTGGTGAAATTCGCCCTAAAGGTAGAGACTGACTTGCAACATTTGCTTGTAGTGTGTCGAGTTTTTGTAACATGTTACAGTAGTCAGTGCCGCGAGCCGAAACGTTCGATGTGGGCGCCGGATCCTGCACTCGACTGTCGCCATTTTCGTTGATTCCTTGGAAACTGGTTGAGGCTCCTGCAAACAGGTGCGATGCGACAGCAGGACGCGACTCACGTAGAACAATTTCTATGAAAACTTTATGGAAAGTGTCGCGTCGCGCTTGTTTGAAGAAGCCTTTACAGTAGACAGTGCACCGAGCCGAGTCGCTCGATGCGAGCATTGCGAGCGCAAGTTTACAAACAAGTAAGCGCAGGTTAACAAAAATGGAGCACGTTTTAGTCCAGTGCTCGAAGCGAGCATTTGCCATGTTAAGTGCATCGCCGTTTTGTAACAAGAAATGGAGCGCGCTTGACCCATGTGCTCGAAGCGAGCGTTTGCCGCGTCTTGTGTACCGCCGTTTTGCAAGTTTTGCAACCAAGCTCGCCTCGGATGATACATACAAAAACAAACGTTGCATGTCAGGCTCCGCCTTTAGACATCATTCACACTGCAGCGCCTTACTATATTAATAAAATGTTTATATAGACCATTTCAAAAACAGGCTCATAAAAAGCATGTCAGTATATAGATATGCCTAGTGTTGTATATGAGTAGGGATGAAACAAGACATCAACTTGATTAATCTTCAACTACCCTCTTTATGTAATAATTTTCCTTATACCTACGTGTCTGTCTCTTCAAACGCACTGTTCTCGTTTCTGAACAAGATAATTGCGTTCCTGGGACAATAAATGACGAAATAAACGAAAAGAAAAGTCTTGTTTGGTAGAGTAGATAAGATGAGGTTTAAGGGACTCAAAAACTAGTTATTATAGGTATTCGAAATATTATATATACTCGTATAAGGTGGCAGGGAGATCAACGCGTAAACTGTTACCATAAAAGCGGCACATGATTAAAGATATCATATCATAATCAGCCTATAATGTTCCCACTGCTGGGACACAGGCCTCCTCTCTGTGAGAGGGAGTGGGCCGTAATCCACCACGCGGGCCCAGTGCGGGTTGGTAGATGTTACAAGTCTTTGAATTTTTGGTTCTAGGACATGCTGGTTCCCTCACGATGTTTTCCTTATTTATTTATTTATTTAATACTTCACGCACAGAAATGTACAGAGGCGGACTTAATGCCAAAGGCATTTTCTACCAGTCGACCTTTGGGTGATGCAGAGACAAACAGTGGTAGGTGCAATTACGTAACTCGTGTTTTGAGTATTTATTCAAATATAAGTAAATATACCTTCACCGTTTTGAGAGCAGTGGTGAGGAAATAATTTACACTAAGTAAAGTCCTTGTCGGGATTCGAACCTACGACCTACAACTCGTAAGTCACGGCCGTTACCACTGGGCGACATAGATATAGCGTATAGTAATTTTTCGTCGGTTAAAACACAGCTGTTTCATAGAAAGGTGCACTACCAACGCGGTCAAAATGTATGTAACAGCAATTTTATTTATTTCTACGATAAATTTCCTACGGTTCAGAATCACGTGCTGAATCCATAGTTACAGGTTATGCGTTGATGTCCCTGCCACCCTGTATGCATACATAAAGTCACGCCTTCGTACCATGGGGTAGGCAGTAACTACAGAACGCCACATTCTACAATTTTACATACTCCTTTTGCTTCGTCACATTTATATGCTTTTAGTTATCATTATCGTTAATTTATTTATTTATTTATTAACACATCATCACTACCATTACAGGAATTTCTTAATTCAATAGTGTGGCCATTATTAAAGATTTATTATTTACCATAACATAGTAGGTATGTACATCGTGGTTTTTGTGAACTCACTCAGATAACAAGTAAAAAGATCTATGATGTCTGCTACGTCATTGAGTACACGCAAGGTACGCGTTAAAGGGGATTTACCCAGTAGATTGGTCCTACTACTGGGCACCGCCAATAGACGCGGCCGCCGCCGTCGCAATACATAATTGTCGGGCACACACAGGTTTATTTCTTTCAATATACCTGGGTTTGAAGTCTTGCCCCGCAATAATTTAAAAATATAGGTAGCAAGAGCTATGCCCCTCCTTGTTTCCAATTTATTGTATCCCACCATGCCTATAACAAACAAAGTTGGATACATTAGTGGATAAAATGGATATACACCGTACCACTTTAGGTACAGAAACCTAGTAAATTTATTTTGTATACGCTCCAGCATGAGACTGTATTTAGCTTCATGCGGAGCCCATATGATTGCGTTACATTCGAGCTGACTTCTTACCAACGCATTGTACAAAGAAGTTAGCGCAGCGATGCTTGTAAAACTCTCTGCTCTTCTTAGGACGAAACCTAGGTTCCTATAGGCTTTTTTACAAACATTCACGATGTGATTGCGTTAATGACTTCTTCTAAATATGACGGTATGTTTTCCCTGTTTAAAATTCAAGGAACTTGATGCATTAACAATCATTGAAATGTAGTATTTCCCTCATTTACTTAATGTGAAATGAATTCTGTTCTGAATGAGTCATGAACATTTCACATGCGAAGGTTAAAATTATTTATTTTGCACTACAATGTTTTCAGAAACGAGTTTTTGATTCGATGCTTTTACTATATAGTTAGATACACTAAAGCGTGGTCGCTCACAATGGGCCTTATTGGAAGGCTGAAAGTCACCCAAAGGGCAATGGCGAGTGCTATGCTATGCTTGGAGTTTCCCAATGTGATCGAATCAGGAATTAAGAGACCCGCAGGAGACCCAAGGTTACCGACATTTGCTCGTAGAACAGATGGCCGATGGGACTGAAAGGTTTTAGAGTGGGGACCGCGTGCCAGAAGAATTCGAGTTGGAAGGCCTCCCACAAGTGGACGGTTGATCTTGTGGAGGCCGCAGAATTGAAAATCAAAAGTCATTTATTCAAACTAGGCTGAGAGTCAGCTCTTATTGAACGACAAAAAAAAACGATAAAGAAATCCGGTGGATGCGGTGAATACAGAACCGGTTGAAGTGGCGGGGGAGGCCTAGCTATGTCCAGGAGTAGACGTCTTTCGGCTAAAATGATGATGATGATAGTTGAGCTGCACGATTACTGACAAATGCGTTCACTGACTGGACACATACACTCAATCTATGTGGTTTTGTGAAATTGAACTCACAAACAAAACTTATTAAAACGTTCCAAAACCGAGAACATGCATTATGCACTGGGTTACATACGCCGTAGCTCAGAAGTAACTACGCCGTAGCACATGATGAGCTACGCCGTAGCACGTCGAAATACACGAGTTTAGAACGCCACATTTTTATATAATATTTTCCTCCATAACTTTTTGTGTTAATCCCCGCCCTCGTGGATGTCAGTTATCGCGTAAAAAGTAGCCTATGTCCTTCTCCATATCCCAGGCTATATCTCTGCCAAATTTCATGACGATCGGTTCAGCGGTGTAGGTGTGAAAGCGTAACAGACAGACAGAGTTACTTTCACATTCATAATAGTAGTTGGGATATCTAATACTTTTTTAACCGACTTCGAAAAGGAAGAGGTTATCAATTCGGTTTGTTTAAATAAATATTTTTTTAAACGTATGTTCGGGCATAACTCCGATTGTGATTTAAGTTGTTATTTGCAAAAAAAATGTTTTCTTCAAAAGGGGTTTATTCTGAAATGGTACCATTTAAATTTCATATAGATCTGATGAGTTTCGGAGACAGACAACGGAACTCTTCAAAAAATTACAGCAAATGAACCCCGATTGCTGCTATCGCATAAATATGTATTGTTTCGATTTACTAATAACTAAAAAGTGAAAAATAAAATTTTATTAAATAATTCGCAGTTAGTAATGTTCATTGGAATAGAGGTAAAATTACAATTAAATACACTGAATAAAGCTGCATGATTACTGATACGTGCACTGATTGAACAGGTCGAAACAATCGTGTGATACTTCCTCAACACGTCAGACACCAATCTACATGGCCTTAACATGGACTTTAACAGAGTCATCTCTAAAAGTATGCGTGACGTGTTCGTACAATCTTAGGTACTTACAGAAATAAAAATGTATCTTCACTCTTCAAATTTTATTCAACTTAGTTTGCCCACATGATTTGAAATAATGCATGTAGCTTTGTTTAATTTGAATCTTTCACATTCCATCTCAGCTTTGAGGTACCAACGTTATCTATCTAGGTTTTCCAAAGAGGTGCACAGTTCTTTTAATTGTATTTACTATATTAAGTGACCTACTGTAAGGGTCTTAAAATGGACTTTTAAATGAAAGCAGTGGACTGTATAAACTGTTTAGATATATCCAAAAGAATTGTACAATATTATAAATAGACGGCGCGCGTGTGTCGTCGGTTGCTCTCGCTAATGAAGTGTGTGGTCCCTTGGCCCCACTCCTTGACCCGCGTAGCCGCCCGCGCCGTCGACCCGACGCCTGACGAAGAAAGCCGAAGGCGCCCGAACACCTACAATGAGTCGATTTCAATTCCATCTCCATAAAATAACCATCAAAATAAAAAAAAAAAAAAAAAAAAATTGAAAAACGATATAATTAGCCATTTATATCTCAGGATTATGTCATATCGTTTAAAATACACACGTATTATTAGGACCACAGGTACCTATACGTAAAATGGTTATCAAAATGTATCTCGAATAAGCCCAACATTTTATGTAGGTACCGCTGAAATAACTTTTTAGGCTGAACTGGACTCGTAAAGTAAAATATTCATGTGATTCTGAAACCTACATGTTTGCTTTGTACCTGAAAGCTAAAATTAGTCTTAAAATGAAACACTACCCTACAAATGCGATTTAAATTCTACTGTTTTCATTCATGTCCTACCTTGTGAATGGGGGCACTTTCTAAATGGGTTTAAGCAAAACGGTAACCTTATTAAATTAAGTTTTACTTAAAACATTTTTCATTATTAAATAAGAGTATTATAGTACCTGTGCATAATATAGTCATATGTGGGTCCTACATGCATATTATCCATTGTACGGTTACTTGGCCTATAATAACATTTAAGCACTTTCAACCGATTCATTAGGGAACTTGCTGAACTGAAAGTCTACATAAGTTGGTTGGTATGTAACTACAGTCACCAAAAAGACAAGTAACCAGGGTTGTCGGATATAGTTGAAGATTATTAAGACACCGATTAGTATTTGATGATGATGATGGGACTCCCTTTTCCGCACGTAGACGCCCATTCGGTCCGTTGTGCGTGGACCGATTAGTGTTTGTGAATAAAATTGAATTTGATAAATGCGCTGTTTGTTTTCTAACATTAATTAAAATAAATTTTAAAAGTTACGTGTGTTACGCAATTAGCCCGCAGTTTTTGTGTGTTTGAGCAACAACCATCCAAACATCTAAACATACAAAATTTTACGTTTATAATATTGGTAGGATATTAGTTGGATGTTTAATATAGTTATTAACTTCATAACTTTTATTTGGACACAAAATAGCATTTCCTTTACAGCGGAATATTTTGTTTTATTACGTCTGAGCTCGTTTCCTCAAAACCTAATGTGCCGCGACGCTTCGAGGGTTTTCCAAACAATATCTAATTTCAAAATATTAAATTTCGTTCTGACGCTTCCAATTGTTCGTTAACATTTTACTACGGCCATGTTTTTCTTTACCGAAGTTCGCAGAAGGCGAGGTCATAAAATATGTTCGATACTGAAAAAGGTAACTCACAATACGAATAACACTAATACTAATACTTAGGCAGAAACTTCTTACACCTAATTCAGTCAGTAGGTAGCGATCATTTAATTTGAAATACACATTTCAAATGTATGCATAACATTTTTAATGAAGAGTCGTGCAGTTTTAATTAGACGATCTTTAGCTAGCTGGTCTATTCATTTATTTTTATGCTTTTTCATGTTAATGTCATAGTCAAAAACATTAAAATTTAATAACTTTCGTAGAACATGTCTTTGCTGCGCACATTTGTGGCCTAGATTTTCTCTTTGAGACTCGCTTCAAACTTCAAATCAACGCGACGGGAGCTGGTTTCAAAAGGCTTCATTTGAAAACATCCGGAAACTTCCTGCCGTTGCAGAAAAGAGCGTAAACGGTTTCTTTTTTCTTAATGAATCTGCGACCTTGTAGATTGCAATATGTGAAGTGAGTGTAGGTAGTAAAGATAACTTAAGCTCTCTTAGGACTTAAGCCGACATAATGGTTGAAGCCCATCAAAATCCTAACTAAAACTTAACTATTTTTATAAAAGAAATCTAGAACTTGTTGTTATAAAAGAATGAGTAGTTATCTACCTGCCTAACGCAAAAAATACATTTATTCAAAAAATATGGACCAAAAAATAAAAACACAAAAGCATTTATTATGCGAGGACCAGAAACAAACAGCAACAACATTCAACATTTTTTTTTTCCATCCGAGCTTTTGTAACCGTCAGCCGCACAAAATGGCGGAACTCGCAAAACTTTCTTTCAAACTACGCAAAAATAATTACAAAGTTATGCCTATCCATATAATTTATTAAAAAAAAAGGATAGGAACATTTAAAAGAATTATTTTCACTTTCTTAACGTTGAAACTTGGTATCTCTTGACTTGAATCTATTTTATCAAACACAGTTTCTTTTTAACCGATTTCAAGAAGGAGGAGGTTATTAATTCGGTATTTTTATATAACTTTTTATGTATGTTCGGGCATAACTCCGTCATAACGATATAGACGGATTTTCATAATTCTCTTTTCTGTTCAAAAGGGGTTTATTTCGAAATGGTCCCATTTAAATTTCACATAGATCTGAGGGGCAATTCTCGTAATTTTAAGAACGTTCACAGTCTGTTACGAAACTACATTTTGGAAGGGGCGACTAGAATCAATTCTATTTTAATGTAAATGTTGACGTTCAAAAGTGCCTTTTAAGTGCCTATTTGAAATAAATGCTTTGACTTTGACTCTGATCTCAGTGTCAATCTGTCAAAAATACCTAGATTTTTCATACATTTTGGACATTTGCTTGTCGCTGAGATGAGATTGCGACTAGATTTTGAACGTTTTTAATTACGAGAAATAACTTTAATTTCAGAAGGCGGTGATAAAAAATTTAAATACATATCCAAAGACACCGATTTCAGAAATTAAAGTATTTTTTTTTTTTGGATAAAGTATTTTCAGAAAGTAATCGGATGGTTTGAGTGTACCACCTATTCCAATTTGCCTTTTCTTATTTAAATATCTTCTTAATAGAAATAGCAATCGTTAAAACTGAATCGTTAGCTCTAGACCTACCTTAGTAGAACAACATAACATGACGCCTTGTTTCCCCGAAGGGATGGGCAGAGGTGTAGGTACATATAGTACCCCCACATTTAGCCTATTATGTTTAAGTCCCATGTAATAGGGGGCGAGCCTATTATCATCAACCGGCTAAATCCATATCCGGACTGCCACTGAGAAAGCACTCCCTTGACGTCACCTGACTTAGTATAAAGAAAAAGACAACTGATAGGTAATCCCCGTATTTTTAAACACGTTCGCATTCTAATATAAAGTCTCTATCTATCAAACTCAAAGCATTTATTTCAACTAAACCATTTACAGGGACTTTTGAACTGTCAAAAAGTTGATCAGTTGGAAAGTAGAAGCTAGTTGCCCATTCTATCAAAAAATACCTCGAATACACTAACATTTTTGACAAGTTTTTGACACTGATTTTTGCTGAGCTGAGATTGAAACCAGCTTTTGAACATTTTTAAACACGGGAATAGGCATTCTTATCGCAAATAAACTGTAAAATTTTTAAACACGGGAATAGGCATTCTTATCGCAAATAAACTGTAAAATGGTGGATCCTTACTTCGTTTAACGAGGGTTACACTTTCTATAAATAACCATTCGGTCAGACTGAGCTAAAGTAATGAAACATTATCGATTGCGACACTGTACTACGTTTCAATGACGTCATTTAGTCACTTCGCAGTGCTAATGCCCATAAAACATGATATTGAACATGCACAGACGAAAGCTCAAAGAAAAACTACGGTTAAGACCCTACAGCTACACAGTTGCAATTGACAACATCACAAGAAAATATCTGAGTTATTACCAAATAAAGTGTCCCCGATAAAAAGATTACAAATCCATATCACATCACGCGATAATAATCTATATCGTATCAATATAATACCTACTTTCAATTCCACAGCTAAGAGGCCACCTGTTGAAGAGACGGCGTCCTTTCTCCAATCGCTACTGGCATCCCACGGGCCCAACTATCTGGAGAAGTTGTTCGGCAGTAAGGCACGGGATGCTCTAGAACCACTGGGCGGTGTTGAAAAGGTCGCCATTGCTCTCTCAGGTAATATATCATCGTTTTACGACCGCCAAGGGCTCTTCAAAAAAATGTTTATACTTCAGAGAAAGAAATACGAGTATGTTTCCCGCTTCTTATGCTAAAAGGATGAATATTTTTGGGACAATTTCATCTTATTTGTAATATTGATCGTAATTTATAAATGGGACTCCGAAACCCTTCACAGACATGTTAAATTCGTTTACTGAAGGTGGAAGCGGGTCACAGGTTAGTGTCAGCTTGTATGTTGATTACAAAATCATTGGTGACCGTAACACGTATGTATTAATGGGACAACATCAAATAACTTCTCCCGCTTTGGGTGTAGCAGGAGGGCGTGTCAGACTTTTTTTTTACTGACCAAGACCCACCCGTGTTCCTTCAGTTGCTTGTGTGCCAGGGGCCACGGTAACTCTTTCGAACAACCCGCACCCCTGGCAGAACACGTATGTATTTAGGTACATATGTATTATTATTAATTATTAAAATCATCAATACAACCCTCGAAGTTCATTTAATTCAATTGAATGAATACCTATTTCATGAATTTAATCATTCGCGAATCATGTTTCCAATTGAAAAACGTAGGAAAATTTGAATTTCGCGGGCCAGCCTTGAGCTTCCACCTTAACGTAAAACAGCAAATATTTGTCCAGCACAATTAAATGCCTACCTGACGTTTTTCAACTTCTTATTTCCAGAATCTCAAACGATTGAAGACTTCGGTGCCGCATTACATCTGATGAGGTCAGACCTCGAACATCTTCGCTCGGTATTCATGGCGGTGGAGAACGGTGACCTCGGCATGCTCAAATCTCTCGGCATCAAGGATTCGGAACTCGGCGATGTCAAGTTCTTCCTGGAGAAGCTGGTTAACACAGGATTCCTGGATTGAATAGGACCGGAGTCTGCCTCTGATTACTATCACGTCGTCCAATTTGCCCCGATAAGCTCATCCTTCTACAGTTACCTACCTTACGACTCCATAAAATATAAGAGAAAGTAAATCTTTATCTTCTATCCCGTGAGATTGTTGAATGTTTGAAAATTTTAAATCAAAAACCTTTCCAGAAATGATTTTGGTATTCAGAAATGACTTCTACAACCGGCCACGTAGACTTTCTTGACTACATAAATCATTTCTTTTTCGGCTAACACTAGCTTGCAGTGGAAATTTAGGTAGAGAAAGAGGGTATTAATTTTCTAATAGGATAGGTATATTTTTGTAAACATAATATGCTTCTCTAGGTTATAAACCAAAATTCTTTCAAGGTTAATATTCAAAGAGATTATCAGGGCCCAACACTCGCGTCTATCATTAAGTGTGAATTGAAAAGAAGCTAAGACTGTGACTTAAGTGTAATGCTTGTCAAAGTTAAGCTAATTATCGCATTCCACTTCATGATGACCCTGATAACTATTACAGAATGTATGTGGTTATTGAATGTCGCCCCCCCCCCCCCCTCCCAATTTATCCTCCCTTCCTTGGACTTATATCAGAGGCGACTCCATTGAAACGTCAAGCGTCCATTCTAAGCGAGATATAAAGCTAAAAGTTGGTTGATATGAAGATGTGTCCTTAGATTAATAAAAAAATATAAGAATCGTTGAAAGAATGCATACGCTTTATATCTGGCTTTTGGAAAAATCCAGAATAGGACCATGGAAACATATCATTGTAAACTTAGATGTAGGTAAAAAATACATATCATAGATTATAATCTGTAGCGAATAAAGTACAATTATTTTAATATGATCGGTATTGTAGTGTACGACATTTTATAGACCCTTTTAGTATGTACTTTTTCGTCATTGAAAAGAAAACTATATAACAAAATAAAAAGCATATCTAGATATAACGGTGCTGCACTTGAATCCAGATACATATCAAAATTAATGTGATTATTAAATAAATGTTAGATTTATTGTATGTTACTTATTCTAGAGTAAAACGTAGAAATGAATTAATATCGTAGATATTAAAATTGAACCCATTAGAGTCCAAATTCTATTATCACTCATTTTTAACATCTTAAATCTACATATTGGTGTTGTAATGATAGAACTTTTGTCAAATGCGGGCTAATAAGACAACGAATTATTAATAATGTCTCATTTTCAATGAGAAGAGAAGGTACACGATGTAATATTGGGAGACATGAAAAAAGGATATATTTTTTTTAAGAACAACGCTTGCTTTACTGATAAAAATAATAATATATAACGCACTTCAAAGATCAGTGCAATCACAGTATTGCTTTCAAGTTTATACTAAAGCTCTAAACTCAATGTAAATTCAAACAAGTGGCGGGAATTAATTGAAAAATAATATATAACGCACTTCAAAGATCAGTGCAATCACAGTATTGCTTTCAAGTTTATACTAAAGCTCTAAACTCAATGTAAATTCAAAGAAGTGGCGGGAATGAATTGAAAAATGGCCGTTATAAATACGCAATGTTGCCAGATCAAATATTTAATATGCAGCCTGTATTTGCCAGAAGTTTATATAAACCACAATAGATCTTCTAGTACTTCAATCGCCAAATCTTAGTCTCAATCACAATGTTTCAGTGTGTACCTATCAGTAGTAAATATATTCTCTCTCCGTTAGATCTAAAATTCATATTACTATTTTAGCTAAATGTAGTTAATTAACATAAGTAAATTTTTATGAATATTTAAATGGTTTTAGACATATAGGTTATTAATTTTAACTTGCGTCGGATTCTCTTAAATATTCAAGAAAATGGCGATCTTTGAACTCTGTTAGATGATATTACATAAATGTGTTTTGAAGTAAGTATAAATGGCTTATTGTTCTTAAATAACAAACCAATAAATGAATCATCTTGAATTTGGGTTTCATTATCCTAAAGTATTTATAGTTTCTAACCTTTGAACAAATCTTGGTTTGCAAGAGTTGGGGAACCAAGCTAGTCTTAAGTACCTACTGTCCTACCGGCTTGTGTAGCGAAGTGATTAAGATGTTCAAGAACGTGTACCGTGATGCAAAAGCTTTGCTCAGTAAACAGTAAGATCTGGGGGCCGATTCTACTAATTTGCAACGTTACACGTTAAACTCTGTTTCCACAACAGTTCGATTTCGATCGCCGTTCGATAGTTACATAAAAAGTCATTCTACTATTTTATAAGCAAAATGGAAACTAAACTTAAAACGAATTGCAACTGAACTGTAGCGGGAACACAGCGGGTAACCCGCGTTACCAACATGCCAAAATAATATGTTTTATTAATACCAAAAAGAAAAAAGTTGAATCTAAAAATGTTACTAAACACGAATATGTGGCACTAAAAGTATTTTCTATAATTAAAAGACATAATGATCATAATTTTATCATTAACTTTGTCCTATAGTAAACGTCACGCTCATGTTCGATTTTGTTAGTAGAATAGGTTTTGACATTGTTTCAATCGATCGTTGGCGTAACTAAAACGTAACCGCAGCTGTGTCGCAGCTGGACCGTTGTTCATTTTAGTAGAATGCGAAAACGCTTAAAAGTGGTGATTCGGTTGCGGTTCTATTGCGTTTTTTTAACAAATTTGTTAGTAGAATCGGCCCCCTGGACTGGAAGCCGTGCCCAACATAGTTAAAATCGGCTAAGCAGATATTTATGTTTTTGGATATTTTCAACAACAACGCCCCTCTGTCATTGTTATTACCTAAGTACAAAAAGATGTATGAAGCACTTTGCATGTACCTACCTACTACTGTGTCCATAACTCACATGTAACTTATGCTTCGGTGTCGCTTGCACCCGTTCGCTTCAGCGTGTATTTAAAAATAAACAATTCACTCAACGTTTTTCCAACGAGGTCATGATGTGTGGTAAGCGCAGAAACAATCTCACATTCCTTTATTGTAGCTCTTCCGCACAACCACAGTGGCGCCACTTAAGGCGGTGATTTCTTGAAAACGCTCAAAAAGGTGTTTTTTAAACAAGTATATCTCTTTAACCGTAAATAATTTTGATAGCAAAAAAATATATGATATTTTCAAGTCTTTTTTGCATAAAGTGATGGAACTCAAAACATAATGAAACATACTTTAATGCATCAAAAAATCATCAAAGTCACCTCTAAATTATCTATAAGAAAAGTTTATGCCTTTTTTTTTGGGTGTGAAATCATCAAATAACTTCTCCCGCTCTGGGTGGAGCGGGAGGGCGTGTCAGACTTTTACTGACTAAAACCCACCCGTGTTCCCTCAGTTGCCTGTGTGCCAGGGGCCGCGGTATCTCTTTCAAACAACCCGCACCCCTGGCAGGCATCGGCCCTTGCGGACCCCCCCATTTGGTGCTGACATCTCTTTGAGGCGCGCGTGGAACACAACGCGCCGTCGACCTGGGCTTGGTCCTTACCGGACAGCGAGCTACCCATTACTCGCCGTCCGCAAGCCCCCCATTACTCGCCGTCCGCAAGCCCGCGCCTACGGTGGCCGGGAATCAGCCTGGGATTCCCGACGCCCAGGGCGTCTCCCGCGGCGACTACGGCCATGAGGGCGCATGTACTGCCTCTCCCTCACGTGCGCCGCCTCCCTCTTTGCGAGCATTACTGCTTCGCAGAAGGAGGTGACGGCTAACCATTCACTCTCGCTCCGTACCATGGCCTGCACCAGGGCCGGACGCGAGAGATCGCCGCCGCCGATCGCCTCCACGAGGACACAGCGGTGCTCCGCCCAAGCCGGGCAGACCGCCACCGTATGCTCCACCGTGTCCTCAGGGCGATCTTCACAATGGAAACACCCGGTCGTTTCCTCCCGCCTTATTCGAAACAGGAACCTCGCGAAGCAACCGTGTCCGGTGAGGACCTGCGTCAGGTGAGGACGCCATGCCGCCTCTCAAGCCACTCCTCAAAGAGGTGTCAGGTTGTATGTTGGAACAAAATATGATTCGCGACCGCGCACACACGTACGCACGGCTACACATGAAGGTATACAGTTCCAGTATAAGCTGATCTCGCATTGTATAAGATTTCCGTACAAAGCGAGATCAGCGTAAATTGGAAATGTATAGCTTGATGTGTAGCCGTGAGTACGTGGGACACTCAGAAAGTTTTGCGAAAATAAAAATAAATGTTCTGTAGGTATTTTTTTTTAATATTGTCTAAGTAAGTACTCGCCACTAGCCTCTATACAAAGTTTCATGCGTCTGAACCAGTTTTCGAAACACTTTTTCCAGTCCGCCGTAGACACCTCGTTTACAGCCTGCTCGAACGCTGACAGCGCATCTTCCGGCGACGAAAATTGTATCCCTTTGAGCAGATTTTTAATTTTGGGAATAAAAAGAAGTCACACGGTGCTAGGTCAGGGCTGTAAGGAGGGTGACTAACGAGTTTGACCGGCGTGCTGTCCAGGAAGTCCCTCGTTTTGAGCGCGGTGTGCGAAGGCGCGTTGTCGTGGTGGAGCAGTAGCCCGCGGAGCCCTGTGTTTCGTCGCTTGTTGCTCACAACAGAGAAAATTTCTGCCAAGCATTTGGTAGTATACCATTTAGCATTGATGCTTCTTTGGTTCCGTAAAAGAATTGACACCAAGTAGCCAGTTAAATTGGAAGAGCTCGCGATCAAAATCTTCCCCCGCTTCGAGATCGATTCACTTTGGTAGGCGTTGATTAAATTTTTCACTGCTAGCACGGTTTCAACAGCCGTCAAAGGGCGACCACTTCTTTCTTCATCCCTCATTCATCATTTCCTCATTCATCCTTCATCATCGTAGCGCGTATTATAGCGCGAAAATGTTCCCGGCAGAGATCCATTTTTTATGAGACACGATCATTTAAATTAGCTCGCAAACAATGTGGAGGGAAATTTTGAAATTGGAACGTACCTATTTTCACTTAAAAATAATCATATTTTCAAAATAGATTGTAACTGGCCAGTCGGCCAGTCACTTTTTTTCGCAGTACTTATTGAGTGGCCTGGTATTTACAGAATTTTATTAATTTATAGAAAGAACTACTAGCTGTTGCCCACGGCTTAGCCTGCGTGGAGGTTGAAAATTATCCCACAGGAACGTACTACCGGGATGAAAACTATCCTATGTCTTAATCTAGATTATAAACTATCAGTGTTCCAAATTTCATCCAAATACGTTCAGCCGTTTTTTCATACATAAAAACTTTTTTTCGCAGTACTTATTGAGTGGCCTGGTATTTACAGAATTTTATTAATTTATAGAAAGAACTACTAGCTGTTGCCCACGGCTTAGCCTGCGTGGAGGTTGAAAATTATCCCACAGGAACGTACTACCGGGATGAAAACTATCCTATGTCTTAATCTAGATTATAAACTATCAGTGTTCCAAATTTCATCCAAATACGTTCAGCCGTTTTTTCATACATAAAAACTTTTTTTCGCAGTACTTATTGAGTGGCCTGGTATTTACAGAATTTTATTAATTTATAGAAAGAACTACTAGCTGTTGCCCACGGCTTAGCCTGCGTGGAGGTTGAAAATTATCCCACAGGAACGTACTACCGGGATGAAAACTATCCTATGTCTTAATCTAGATTATAAACTATCAGTGTTCCAAATTTCATCCAAATACGTTCAGCCGTTTTTTCGTGATTGAGTAACAAACATCCAAACATCTTCACAAACTTTCACATTTATTATATTAGGGGTTAAAGTATGAAATTGCCGATTTGCACTGAAAAATTGAAACTCGTTTTTTTCTAAGATATAACATATTTATTTAATCAAATATTTACCCTCATTATATATACATTGCTGCCATCTAAACGGTTTATGCCTTTACGATAGAACTCTGAGGACCTAGATGCGATAAACTGTGTGAAAGTATTTTGTACTGCCTCCTAGGAAGAAATTTTTTTATAACGTAGAAAATTGTCCAAATCACGAAACAAATGGTAGTCCGTTGGAGCAAGGTCTGGCGAGTACGGAGGATGACGTATAGTTTCTAACTGCAGCTCCTATAGAGTTTCAACGGTTTCTCGTGCAGTGTGAGGTCTTGCGTTATCATGGAACAATAATGGTGAAGATCGATTCACGAGTCGGGGCTGTTTCACTGCCAATTCCAACATTATTGTTCGAAGTTCGGCACAGTAAACATCTGCTGTTATTGCCTGACCAGACCTGTGAAAGCTATAGTGTATGTGACGAGACCACCAAACAGTTACCATTACCTTTTTATTGGTAAGCTTTACTTTAGGGCACTGTTGCGGCGTTTAACCTGGGGTCAGCCATTGCATTTTTCGCTTACGGTTACCGTAAACAATCCACTTTTCGTCACGTGTCACAATTCGATCCAATATTCCTTCATTTCTGTACCGATTCAACAAGTCAACACGCATTTCTTTCTGCAGATCAGTCAAATCATGAGGCACCCATTTGTCATATTTTTTTATTTTACTGATTTGATGCGAATGAGTCAATTGTGTAGGTAGGGTAACGTTAAACACTGCCGCTAACGCACAACGGACCGAATGGGAGTCTACGTGCGGAAAAGGGAGTCCCATCATCATCATCATCAAACACTGCCGCTAATTCCTGGGTAGTTTGACTCGGATCGGCTTCTACCATCTCCTTCAATTCAGCGAAATTCACCTGTGTGGGCGGTCTACCACGTGGTTCGTTCTTGAAGTCGAAGTTTCCATTACGAAAGAGTTTAAACCAAAAACGCACGGTGCGTTCATTAGCAGTCCTCTCTCCAAACGTAACGTTGATATTGCGAGCCGTTTCTGCCGCGTTACTTCCGCGTCTGAACTCGTATTCAAAAATAACTCGGATTTTCGAAGTATCCATCTTTACGTCTAAGTTGAGTAAAAAAAACAAATTGAAAGTCGAAAATCGAATGTTGCACATTTTTTTTTAAAGAAGAACCTAATAGGTACATACGCCAGCACATCAAGCTACCCCAATCTGTCAAATTTATTTGATAGATTTTCAACTGCATACGGTTCATGTTCAATTGGGATTTGACAGTTTGGGGTAGCTCGATGTGCTGGCGTCTGTACGTAAGTTTTTGTGAGACAGCATAGAATATCTTCCAACCACGGACAATACAAACCTTACAACTTTAATGCAGATATTAAACCAATTACAATTATTTATTTATTTATGTTTTGTGCGGGATCCGGTTGGAACATGTCGCACGAATTTTAATTTTCATGAAATTTTGTGAAATATCGAATTAAATTGTATAATTTTGGTAGTGAATTATTCAATTTAGTTACATGTGAGTGCACAAGTGTAGTGAAGGTGAAAATAAGTGACTAACGTGGACTTTTCGTGTTCCCCACAAAAACTCATAATAGGTTGTTGTAGAGTTACTACCGCTTTACAATAACTTTGACTGGGCACGCCACGATAGCGGCGGTAAGTCCCCTCTTTGAGGAGTGGCTTGAGAGGCGGCATGGCGTCCTCACCTTCCGCCTGACGCAGGTCCTCACCGGACACGGTTGTTTCGGGAGGTTCCTGTTTCGTATAAGGCGGGAGGAAACGCCCGGGTGCTTCCATTGCGAAGATCGCCCTGAGGACACGGTGGAGCATACGGTGGCGGTCTGCCCGGCTTGGGCGGAGCACCGCCGTGTCCTCGTAGAGGCGATCGGCGGCGGCGATCTCTCGCGTCCGGCCCTGGTGCAGGCCATGGTACGGAGCGAGAGTGAATGGTTAGCCGTCACCTCCTTCTGCGAAGCAGTAATGCTCGCGAAGAGGGAGGCGGCGCACGTGAGGGAGAGGCAGTATATGCGCCCTCACGGCCGTAGTCGCCGCGGAAGAAGCCCTGGGCGTCGGGAATCCCAGGCTGATTCCCGGCCACCGTAGGCGCGGGCTTGCGGACGGCGAGTAATGGGTAGCTCGCTGTCCGGTAAGGACCAAGCCCGGGTCGACGGCGCGTTGTGTTCCACGCGCGCCTCAAAGAGATGTCAGCACCAAAGGGTGGGGTCCGCAAGGGCCGGTGCCTGCCAGGGGTGCGGGTTGTTCGAAAGAGATACCGTCGCCCCTGGCACACAGGCAACTGAGGGAACACGGGTGGGTTTTAGTCAGTAAAAGTCTAACACGCCCTCCTGCTCCACCCAGAGCGGGAGAAGTTATTTGTTAATTTCCCATCCTCAAAAAAAAAAAAAAAAACAATAACTTTGACTTGACTGACTAAACTTTTTGACACTTTGACACTTGACACTTTTTGTTTCAACTTTTTTTTTGGGGTTTTTGCTTCGCACGGTTTGTGCATTTAGCCAGTGTCAAGTAATTTTTCTTTTCGATCAAGTAAATGGCCCGATATCGAGCATGAAGTTACGAAACAGTCATAGTTGTCTTAAAAAATTACCACTGGGTAAATGCACAAACCGTGTGAAGCCAAAACCGAAAAAAAAGAAACGTAGAGAAATGTCACTGTAAAAATTACATGACAGAGGTTCAAAACATTTTATCATAAAAAAATTACCAAGTAAGTAATCCTACTTCCTACTTTATAATATTATAAACGCGAAAGTTTGTAAGTATGGATGGATGGATGGATGGATGGATGTTTGTTACTCTTTCACGTAAAAACGGCTGAACGGATTTGGATGAAATTTGGCACACAGATAGATAATTACCTAGATTAACACATAGGATACTTTTATCCCGGTAGTACGTTCCCGCGGGATAATTTCCGACTTCCATGAGGGCGAAGCCGCGGGCGGAAACTAGTCACCTATAAAATTAAAGTTCAATAATCATAACAACTACGAAAACAATATACCGTAGCCAAACAATGTTTTATGAAGTGTGTCGGAGACGTGGCTTAGGATTATTATCATTATCAGCCCTAAGTCTACTGGTAGACGGTAGACGTAGGCATAAAATAACAAGGACGTCACCGCGGCGTCAGAAGTATCGAAACTGTAGACAATTAAATAGTTGCCAGTACGTAATAACGTCTATGATCACAATTATTCGGTGTGTAGACCATAGACATAGACAGACATTCTCGCTTGACGATTCGATGTGCTGACTTCATTAAAATGGCAACATTTTGATTTATAACGATTACGTACAAATGCCAGCACATCAACCTATCCCAAACTGTAAAATTTTCCCAATTGAACATGAACCTTATTCCTATCCTTCTGCAAAGCAGTGATGCTTGCGAAGGGGGAGTCTGCGCACGTTAGGGAGAGGCAGTATAAGCGCCCTCACGGCCCTAGTCGTCGCAGGAGACGCCCTAGGCGTCTGGAATCCCAGGCTGATTCCCGGCCACCGTAGGTCCGGGCTTGCGGACGGCGAGTAATAGGTAGCTCGCTGTCCAGTTAGGACCAAGCTCGGGTCGACGGCGCGTTGTGTTCTACGCGCGCCTCAAAGAGATGTCAGCACCAACTGGTGGAGTCCGCAAGAGCCGATGCCTGCCAGGGGTGCGGGTTGTTCGAAAAAGATACCGTGGACCCTGGCACACAGGCAGCTGAGGGAACACGGGTGGGTTTTAGTCAGTAAAAGTCTTACTCGCCCTCCTGCCCCAACGAGAGCGGGAGAAGATATTTGATGGTTTCCCACCCAAAAAAAAACCTTATTCCTTTGTTATAAAGTTGAAAAACTATCAAAGAAAAATGACAGATTGGGGTAGCTTGATGTGCTACGTCTGTGCTTAAGTATTTTTTTTATCTGATAAAAAGGCGCTAATGGTGCTTGCTTTGTGCAACAAAAACTGTGGCAGATTGCCTCGTTTGACACTTCAATATCTATTAAAATAAAAATGAATCCCAATTTCCATTTCCCGTAGTCCTGGTCATGCATGGCATCACACGTGAACGGTTGAGACCAATTTTGCTAATTATTTTGTGTTTGCTATTGTCAGGAGAAGGTTAATAACATAAGCAAGAAAAAATTAAGAAAGTTGAATATCCATAGTTAAAGACAGGACGTCTGTCGGGTCAGCTAGTTTTAAAATAAAGAACCATTAAAATCAAGTCTAATGTTGCTTTCTGCAACAAGTTAAACAAAGTTGAGTAATTAATGACGCCTTTAAAGTTAAAATTCGTTTCTGCAACTGGCTGTAAGTGTTGTTGTGAAATCGCACGCACCAAAAGATCCTTGTTGAAGGGTAAGCATGAAGCTTTTACTCTGCAGCGAGGCTCACTACAAAGCAAAAGCTAATGGACATAAATGACCGATGAATCCGAATACCGTTGGAGTAGACGTGTTCTGTAACACGCTCTCAGGCTAAGATCTTCGTAGGGTGGCTGGTAGCAGCGGGTTGAAAATTGCAGAAAATCGAGATGAAAATGCGCCTCCCTAAAAAAACCCTGCCGGTTGCGTGGCCCATTCGACCCCCTGACTCAAGGCTGGATCCGCCCTTGCTTATATACAAGGTCAAATTAAATTAGCTGGCAATACTTTACTCACATGTTGGGTATCGATTTCGAAAACCAATGAAAAACATCTTTGCAACTCTACAGGTTGAAATTGAAAACATGCGACAAACCGAAATGGGAGATTGTACTCATCATTATGAACAACTTTTACTAAGGGACCAATGATGCAATCGCGAATAAAAAAACATCTGTTCCCTACATTTATGTTCGCATAACTCGTCAAAATGTAGGGAACAGCTGTTTTTTTTTTTGCGATTGCATCATTGGTCCCTTAGTAAAAGTTGTTCATAATGATAAGTACAATCTCCCATTACGGTTTGTCGCATGTTTTCAATTTCAACCTGTATATGACATTGGTTACTGGAAATTCGTAAAAAATACATGGGTATTTTTTCGATCAGCTGTTTTTGTAATTTTTCGTGGAACATGGGTTCCACGAAAAATTACAAAAACAGCTGATCGATTGATCGGTATTGACCTTCGCCCATAGATTGTTATTTTTGTTCCATTAGTTTTCGATATCAATATCCAACACGTGGATAAACTATTGCCAGCTAATTTAATTTGACCTTGTATACGCAAGACAGAATCATCTGCGAATAGAGCTTTCAATCCAGACAAAAAAGGGATCAATCAAAAGACGAAATATTAATTAATAAAATTTACTTAATGATGTATTTCAAAGTAGGTAAGTACTTACATAATATTTACATAGGTTCATAAAACTATTACTATAAAAGTTACAACATTGTATAATATAAATATGGAATTATTATTATTTCGGCAGCACACGTTTCATAAATTAAAAAAAAAAACCATTTTGATTTCTTCGTTTTAATATGCGTCATATCTTCACGGCCCTGCAAAAACTAAACTTAATTTATAGTCTTATCCCTATCTTGTCTTCCGAAGCTTAACTGGATGGGCTCTCAATAAGATAAATGTTTTAATCCGCCTAGGAGTAGCTGGCCAACGTCAAGTTTGTCGAATACGACAAGATTGCTACGACGCCGACGACACACGATCATGTTTCAGTTTCTTACTATGATGAAGATTGCGAAAAGGATTTATTATTTATATCTTCATTTATACATTAAAGTGTTTTTGTCAGTGTGACCGCGTAGTTCTTCTAAACAACGCAACGGATTTTGACAAGGTTTCACAATCATGAATATTAAACTGACTTAAAATATAGTAATCTCGACGTTTTGGGAAGTCGTAAAAACGGGTTACAACGTATAGCTCGATGCGCCTCTGGCCACAGAGGTGCAGGTGAGTAGTGGTTAGCCCGGGTCGACGGCGCGTTGTGTTCCACGCGCGCCTCAAAGAGATGTCAGCACCAACTGGACTAAATGTTAATTGTCTTAAGATTGTTAGCTGTAATAAATCACTTGATTAAAGACCAAATGCCTTAATTACATTATTTAATATTCTGCCGAGCCAAAATTTTACCAAATGAAAATGTACGTACTAAAATCATTCCAAATATTGCATTGGTATAAAAAAAAGGTTGCTAAAATTTGTTTGGTTAATGAAATATTGTCAAAATAATTTTGGCAAAACGGCAGGATCCCGTAAAAACCAAGCGATGCAGGGGTGGGTCACTAGTAATAAATAAATAAATGAGCACCAATTATTACTAACTTTCACACCGTTAAGAAGTTATAAGTAGCTGAAGATACCTTAGATCTATGGTTGTAATCTATGGTGGTAAGAAGATACCGATAGGGCAACCAAAGGGACCGCTTAGTTACGCAGCACAATATCTTTATTTTTTCCGGCTATTTACTGGAAATTACATTTTATATTCCTAATGGAATGAAAACGAGAACAGAAAAACAGTTTTATTAAATTCTATTTGTACTAGAATCTGTCATGTGTTCCTAGGGTTTTATATGCAGTACGGCACTAAGTGAGGTTTCAATAGATACGTCACTATCATGAGATTAACAAAGTCTTGTCTGCACTTGAGAAAGTTAGAATTCGGTGGCAATGCGCGATTTTGACATACCCACAACTTCGCATTTTACTATGCCCCAAATAATTTCAGATTAATAATTTTGTATTAGTAGGTACTAGTTAATGAACAAGGTAAAAGATGTACTTCGACCTATTCTTAGATATTATTATGTATCGTGTTTCTACCGAATATATTTGAATTTTCTGTGTATGGTTTATTTTAAGACTTAAATTCACTTTAAATAGCACTAACAAGTGCTGACCCTACCTTTGTAGTCAGTTCATCGGTCCGCTAAGACAGCACTAATGTGAAAAAGTGATTTAATGTCCTACTGATAAAATACCTAAAATATGAAAATAATTGCCGATATCGTTATTTTAGAAAAAGCTTCGAAGCTTTTTGACAGTCACAAAACTTACTATAGCGGAACAGAACTATTGACTGCATTTTTTTATAAATTGTTTTTAATTTATTATTACCTATGTTCAAAATAACAATAATGTTTGGTTTTGTGTTGTTTTTTATTCTGTTCGTGAAAGTTTAGTGGATTAGCTTATAATTTAGTATCTTTTGCATGACTACTGGTAAAACATGGCTGAAGCTGTTTACTAATCACCACAGTTTACCAATATTTGCAAGATAAAATGTCTTTTTCTGAAATAGAGCCTACAAATAAAACAAACCTTTATACTTTGTATTAAGTATTGCTTGTGTTTAGCAAAGTTTTCATTTATATTTCACTTACTCATAACAATCATACAAGAAAAAATTAACATTAAAGCTTAAAATGAAAAACTAAAATATTTTTTGCATTTTAAATAACGAAACTTTTAAAGCGTGGAATTCACTCACGGTTTTGCCTGCCGAACCGCCGGCTGATGCACTGGCCGGGTACATCCGACAGTGTAACCATGAACGAGGGCAGGATCTGTCTAACCGTTGCCTGACCCTTCTGGTCAATGTTTTCTGGGGCATCCGTGAGACAGTGTACCTAGCGGGCACGCCATTATTATCTAAAGCGATGTCATTGAGAGCCATCGTTTTGAATTGAAATTTGTTTCGAAGTATAAAAAATTCAACATTTCAATGTCGCGATGAAACGCTCAACAACAAATGGATATGCCCACTTATCGGTATGGCTGAGGCAAGACACGCTCGCCAGGCACATCTGCCCGGCAAAACCGTGAGTGAATTCCACGCTTTAATTGAATAAAAATCAAAGAATCAATTAACATTATTTTCGACAGACACGGAAAGGTTGGTATCATTCTATAGAAATGTCGACAAAAAAATATACAATATAGAATGATACATCAGCATAGCTATTCACAACTATTCCACAGATCGTATCGAAAATTACAGATTTTGTTTCTCCAGACAGCAAATACCTATCAGAAGTTTGGCGGTCGTCAATTTGATTGAAATTGACAGAATTTGAGGGTTTTGGTTTTGTGAACTACTTTGTAGGACCCTTTCGATTACATTGATTGATGCTCGACTCGACACGGAAGCGTTTCGAACGTTTGTAAATAGCTATGCGGTATCCCAATACAACATTTACAAATTAAACATGTTTTAGCTCCCATACTAGCTTAATCTTAGAACAAGAAATATGAAGATATCCTACCATTCAAAGAATATGTTTCAAGTAAATGCTTACCTAAACGTTAATTTTTTTTTAAAACACGTAGGACCTCTCCACAACCTAGTCTAGGAGGTTGTAACTAATGTTGCAAGATAGTTGTTTTTTTTTATTACAACCATTAATTTATTTTGAATTTGACAACACTAGATCCTTAGACCTTTGATAAACCTAAAAGAACTACCTAACTCATATTAAAATAATTAAACAATTAATGACGCGATCATTAACGCAGGTAAGATACTATTTACACACCAACATTTAAAAGAATTAACCAAATCTTGGTTATTTTAAAGTTTTATTTCGTATTTCACTAAATACGTGATGTTGAAAAAATCCTTGCAAAACCTTGCAACAAATGACCATTTAGTTCGTTCCACTTAATTATGTTCAATCTCCCTGAACACTGAACCATTCTCAACTTAATTCCCCACGTTATTTTGCTACCTTACTGCAAAGTAGGTTTATGTTTTAGCGAAGTCCAATTTCTATGTCGAATAAATTGAACTGCGGGAGACGATTCTCTAGTACACCCCAGACACATATATTATTCTCATTGCCTTAAATCAACAACTTCAGTTCTAAAGTTTGATACATGAAAAACGCCAATATTATTTTCTACCTTTTTTCTTTGAAGTCTTTTCAGCCCTCAGCTGATCTTCTTCATCCATCTTGGAATAATGCGACTGTATATGAGTCAACAGCTTTTTCTCCCTTGAGAAAGAATCTCCACACATGTTACACGGGTACTTCTCTTTCTCTTTACTTTCTTTGCTGCTTTCTGGGGCATTATGAATAACCGCTGTAGACGTCGAAATTTGCGATTCTTGGATGATATTATCAGTAGGCAAAACATACGACGGTTGCAACAGTGGGTCTACATTGATGAATGTAAAGAAACCAGAGTCCTTAGGATGGGCAACGTCCTCTAACGTGACACGGAACGGCTCTTTAGCACCCAAATCGTCTCTCACTTCAGGTTTAGACTTTCTTTGGCGTTTTTTAGGCACTTCAGCAAGGGGAGCCGTCGCTTTCGATATTACTAATTTGCTGGGATTTCCAGTTTGTAATACAGTATAAGACTGCTTTTTCATGGCGGGCGTAGTGAATGGGGCTGGAGATGCAGCAACCGGCGGTTGATAATGACTTGCGGAGTGGGCAACGGTTTGAAATAATCCAACCGGGTATGGCTTTGATTGATTCTCAATGGTATTATCAATGTTTATTACTTCCCCACTTTTTCCTAAAGATTTGTCATGAGAATCCTGCTTACGTTCTTTAGACTTTTCGTATTCTGGTTCAGATTTACGCTTTTTAGGTATTTTTTGGTTCTCTGTAACTGAAACTGGTGTTGTATCTTCAACCAAAGTGAATATGTTATTTGGGCCTGGAACTAATTTGAAACGACCATTAAAATTAGGGGTGGAAGGAATTTGCACAGATGGTGACTGAGAATTTAATGACTCTGATTGTTGGGAATCCGAAGAAGTCTGAGATGGTCCTGGATCCGGATTATTTTCTGCACGTCTTGTTTTGCTAGCTGGTCCGGCTTTTGGTTTAGGTTTTACTGGTGGTGCAGATTGAATGCTGTGTTCTTGCTTTTGATTAATATCAGTGATAGGACAGTCATCTTTATTTGTATTATTGTCTGTACTTGATTTATTGTTTTTACTATCAGTATTTGGACTGTTGTCATTATCAAACTTATAAGACCTCCATGAGTGTGGTTTCTTCATATTACCATCAATTGTAATATATTTGACCGTGGAGACTTTAGGAGGTTCCGGCGTCGGTACTGCCTTAGGAATAGCTACTTTAGGTATTCCATTTTTAGCACAATTATGAGATTCAACTACTTCTTTTTTAAGGAAGTTTCTATTGCACAGTTTACACTGAAATAGTACACCCACTCCATTTACTTTTATCATGCTGATATAATCCATGATGTTAAATGGTTTTCCATCAACCGTCTCTTTAATTTCTACATCATTATCACTTGATGATTTTTCTTCTGCATAATCAAAGCTGAAACTATTTATCAGGGTATTGTTCTTCACTTTGTTTTCACTTGTTTTTTTCTCATTTTCTGTTTTTTTATTAATACTAGGTTGTGATGGTTGAATATTGCTACTATTGTTAGAACTGTTACTACTATTAGATGGGGTACTATTACTAGAATTAGCTGGTTTAGTTGAGGGCACTTTTCCATTATTCTTTTCCTGATTCAATTTTACTTCTTTAAGGCTAAGTTCTTCATTAGTATTGTCAATTGTTTCTTTTTTAATTGGTTTTGAATCACTTCTTCTTGTAACTCGTTTAGCTGGTGGGGGTGATTTTTCTTTTTTAGGTAATGGTTTAAGAGGGATATCTTTAATACCCGCCATTGCTTTTTTTATCAAAGCATCACAGATATCATCATTACTCATATTCGTTTTATTTAATTTATCTTCCCAAGCTTTTCTAGTTTTCGTTTTAATTATAAATGGGCCAGTCTTACCTACCGCCGTCCGTAAATTTTCTTGCGTTTTGATACATTTGTGAATAAATTCGTAAAGTTCTTCCAACTTTGCTGAACACCGGAAGCATATTTTGTGTGGAAGGTCATCATTTTCCGCGATCTGTAAAGAAATAACAGTCTTTAGCCACTTATATGCAGTACTTTCAAAGCACAGAGGAAGTACCATCTATGGTTGGCTCTTGTGTCAAAAACTACAACAATGGGTAAGTTGTTGAAGTGGTTGACCTAAGAGCAGTGGCAAAAATGCTGAAAAAGCCACCTTCAATTGGGGAGAGACGTGGCACTGGGTACTCCACCGTAATATTCTTTCATGAAAGAAATTGCTTATGATTTGACAACTGATTGCAAAGAAAAGTTTACAAAAAAAAAACAAATGATTTAAAGACCGGTTTCCAAATAAGTGATACAGAATGTATGATTCTATGACAAATCGACCCCGACAACTGGACCGCGAGGCAACTAGACCCTGACCAATGAACTATGGCATGGGAATGGGAACAATAGTTATTTAAACGGTTACTAACATTAATATACCTCTATCAGTTTTCATGGAGAATAAACTGGGAAAAAAATGGTGAGCGAACCATTCCTCCTTGTGGTCTCTTAGAGTAGTCAAGTTCATGTCGTCTCGGGGCCAAGTTGTTGTGATACTGGTTAAATAGTTATCCACCAAAAACAATGAACCATTAAGCATTTACCCCTTTATTTATAAACTGAAACTAAATTGATTAAAGTTAAGTAATGATTAGCGACTGTTGAATCATACATTTTTGACATTCATTCTTATTTTTTTTTAAATATATATTATATAAATAAATCCCGTAGTGATAAACTGATTAAAATCATTGTTCTGTTTTTGTCAATGGAATTGTGGAATTCACACTTCTCAAGCAATAACTGATTTATTCGATTTTTGATTATTGTGCTTGAAAATCATTGAAAATATTGTAAGTAGATAAGTAGAGTCAATATTGATAGACATAAATTTACAAGAAAATAAATTGATTTTAGTTCTCTTAAACACTGGCCGTCTAGCAAACGACAGAATTATTTGGAATGGTGAGGGACGCCTTTACCCTGTTGCCCTACACTCGGACAATACAGGCTAAACTCCATTTATTATAGCTTTAGAAAGAAGAGGCTCGTAGAAGCAGGAGTTATAACTTAACTTTGAAATAAAATGTTTTGCATTTTATTTCTTTTTTAGGTAGATTTAAGACAGTACTAAATTCCTTAGATAAACAAAGCAAAAGTAATTTTATTTTAAATAATGTTCTATTTATAATAACATCTTCATCACACATTACAAACCTACAGCAAAACGAATGAATGAAACAAACAATCACATGGTGATTTAAATCTAATTAAGATTAAAGGATTTTTTTTACAATACTTTATTTTAAATAACAACTTACGACCCACAATACGTTGGTAAAACTTCGTCGTCATCAGCTAATTTAGTCACTCGGTATTGTTCACTCCTGCTTCTTTTAGGTTTTTAGCATTGACACTTTAATTTTGAATTGAAATGAAATAATTATATAAATGACAGGCTACATAGTTTCATAAGATAAATAGTTACACATAATTACAATAAAGTCTGACATCTAATATTTAAATAAATTATAATAAATTTGGCATTAATCGTAACTGCAACACGTTTAATGTAATTTTGTTACAAAGTGTACATTAAAAATAACCTTTTTTAACTTCTGTCTAATGCTATTGTAAATGGAGTATAGTTGGATAGATTACATTAGGTGCCCCTTCAAAAATGGCAGTAAATTATGTTTATTTTAGGACACTTGTTAAATAATTAAACAAGTATACAGGATAAATTTATATACAGTGCGCAAATTGTACCCATGAATTCAGCATATGATATGCTGAATTCATGGGTACTAGACCCCCTAGAGTGCACATTTTTCGTCAGTTATACAAAAAAAATCAGCTGTTCTATACATCTTGACTGCATAGGTATTGCACATTTCTATGAAACAGCTGATTTACTTTTGTTTATCTGACGAAAAATTTCTGCGCTGGGGGTCTAGAATGATATACTGAATTCATGGTTACAGTTTGCGCACTGGTTAAATACTTATCCTGTAAGTATAGTAATGTTAACTCTCCAGAAATAAATCAAAGAACTCAGCAGGTTGATCAACAATAACAGAGTTTCCGAAATACCTAAGAAAAACAGCATGGATTGAAAACACTCGGTAGGTACTCCTACAAGCTTTACAGTTTTGAGTAAGAAACGTGCATATTATTTTATTATTACAGGTAGTTCTAGATTGAACAGCAATAAAGTTAAGATCGTCTAGTTGGGCGAAATTACATACATGACAAATTTCTTACCCCAAAAGGCATCAATTCGTCGATCTTTTTCGCCGTCACTTTATCAGCATCGAAAATGTTGAGAAACGGACCATCTTTACCTTCACACAATCGACAAACTTTCATGAAAACAGGTGGAGTCACAGCACTGTACGCCTCGGCTATTACTTCTGAACTTATAGACTCAGTTATAGAAGGTTTATGAGGTTGTTTCGCCTTCGATTTCACTTTTTTCTTGGCCATTTTGATGCCAAGTTTTTCCCTTTACGGACTTTTACGTTGTGACGTTCTAAGGTAACAGACCTCAATGGTACTTATAAGATTTCCTTTCAGCACAGTAAATTAATTTTATTCAATGTTTCAATAATTTGAAGCAAATACTGTACCTACTAACAAATTACAAGAATTTGAACAACATGGCTGGCTGGAACAAATGTCATTCAATAACTAGTCAAAATATGACCATAGACAATAGACAATCGTATTTTTCATGACTTTATGACATTTTGACAAGCCATGTTTCATTTTGAGGTCATTTATTTTTAACGACCTTTGACAAGCCTGCATCACCTCAACTACTTGTTATATATTTAGGTTTAGTCAAATTGATCTCAGAAACATACGCATCAGCCTTAGGCTAAAGCTTTTCAGAGGGGTCAGAGAAGTCAGAAGAATGTATTATGTTATTCCATTTTTTTTTATTGCATCTCGCACGTCAGCCTAGAAGGTTGGCTGCATAACTAGACTTGCCTGTCGTTGCCTCAATAAATAAAGGCTTCTAGCCAGCCAAGGCTTAGAAACTAATCGACTAAAAGCTAACGGCACCCGCAGGCTCGAACTCACTGGTGGACCTGGCTAAAAAAGACGCTGTCTCACCAGGCATCATGTCAAACAAAGTTAGCACCTGTGATGAGCAGTTAGACGCTAGTGTAAACGCAAAACATTATTAGGTGAGATGCAGGATCGGTTTTGGTCAAACAGACGCGTAATTTTTTTAAGAAAAGTCCTTCTGAAGATCGGGTTTTATGAAAAAACCATTGCATAAATCAATGATCAATGAAGTTGATTGATCTTTTCGATATTGGAGCTTTGTCGGTACCTACTTGGTTTTGGAGATTTTACACGTCTTTTATTACTTAAACACGCCCAAAGTTAGGTTAAAATAAAGAGAAACTACAAGAAAAACTAATGTTTGTTGGCTCCTAACTTTTTAATGGCTTTTTATTTTAGTATTCTGTTTCCGTACAGACAATATTAATAATGAGACTAAATCATAACACGTTTATTTTTTGATGACATCGTTGAACAGTGGAGTAATACAGTCCCGAAATTTGTATGGAAAAAATGTCGACAAGACTCACCTTAAGGCGTCGCGTCGCTGGGGACGGGATGTGGGACAGCAAAAGACAAGGAGTAATAGTGTTCTGTGGCAAGGGATGGGCTGGATCGGAAGTAATAATGATTCTGATTTTAAACACTTTTATTGAACGACATTGTCTGCAATAATATTTTGAATGAATACACGAAACTAAATGTCCCAGCCTAAGGTTGCTTACAGCAAAAGTAACATCCAGTAGGATACTTATAATATAATAATAAAGTAATATTAGAGGCCTAAATACTATATTATAAAATAATACAGAACAAAACATTATATCTTTATATATATAATTCTACTATACGTGTGTATGTCATTGAACTCCTAAACGGCTTGACCGATTTGAATGATTTTTTTTTTTGTATGCGTTTGGGTGGCGTCCTGGATGGTTAAAACAAAATAAAAATAAAGATAATTTCCGACATCCGCGCGGGCGAAGCCGCTGGCAAAAGCTATTTTATTTACTTATATATTCTTTAAAGTATGTCCATAAACCACAAAAATACATTGCAAAAAAACAAATTAGGTACACTATAAAATGCAATGGGCGGCCTTATTGCTTTCTGCGATCTCTTCCACGCAACTATGGAATGAACAGTGATTTTAGCCTAGATATCAAATGGGGATGTTGTTGGTGCAAATAATATATAAAAATATACTAAAATATATATACAGAGATACATAAATATCCTAAATAATAGAGACACGTACATTCAAAATATACAGGTGTCCCAGAAGTCGACGTCAAGCCGGAATCGGGTGAAAGGACAAATCATAATAGATACCAGAATAATATAAAAAAAGTTCTCATGTGGTAAGTTCTCAGGTTTAGTCTATCTATACTCTGAGGCTACTGCAAACAGATTGTAATTTTACTATTTGAATGTAATAATATGAACACAATAATAACAAATTGTAATGAAACTGTTGAAATAAATATGAAACTATTTAATAGGTCTTTACCTATGAAATTGCCGTTTTGTATGAAAAAATTTAAACGAATTTTTTTCATGTATTTTTTATTTGTATTAATCGAAGTAATCACCCATGCAATCAATGCATCTTTGCCATCGCAGTGGCAGTTTATTGATGCCCTTCGTAAAGAAATCAGCTGGACGGGAGGCAACAAATTCTTCAAAGGCATTTTGTACTGCCTCTCGGGTATTGAATTTTTTTCCCGCCAAGAAGTTATCCAAATTCTGGAAAAAGTAGTAGTCTGTAGGCGCAAGGTCTGGTGAGTAGGGCGGATGACGGAGAGCTTCCAACCCCAGTTCTTGCAACTTGGAGACCGTCTGCTGTGCAGTATGAGGTCGCGCGTTGTCGTGCAGGAGCAGCGGAGACGAGCGATTGACCAATGCTGGTTGGAGATGTGCCAGCTTCTCCATCATTGTGTTCAGTTCTTCACAGTACACATCTGCAGTAATGCTCACCCCGTTTGGTAAGAAGCTGTGATGAATCACACCGGCGCTAGACCACCAAACAGTGACCATCACTTTTCTAGGGGTAAGTTTTCGTTTAGGGCATTGTTTAGGTGCTGAACCAGGATCCAACCAACTTGCTGAGCGCTTGCGGTTATCAAACAGAATCCATTTTTCATCGCAGGTAACAATGCGGTTCAAAATTCCTTCATTTGTGTGTCTGTTGAGCAGTGCAAGGCACGTCTCGACGCGTACTTCGCGCTGACGATCATTGAGTTCGTGGGGCACCCATTTGTCAAGCTTTTTTACCTTGGCAATTTGACGCAAATGGACCAATATTGTTTTGACGCTAACGTCGAAAGCTGCTGCTAATTCAGCCGTAGATTGTGTATCATCAGCTTCCACAATCGCCTTTAATTCGTCATTGTCGACCAAAGTCTTCGGACGACCGCGAGGTTCATTTTTCAGGTCGAAATTTCCAGAACGGAAGCGAGCAAACCAATAACAGGTGGTGCGTTGGTTTGTAGTGTTAGCTCCGTAAACGTCGTTGATGTTGCGTGCCGCTTGTGCCGCGTTGCTGCCACGACGGTACTCATATTCCATAATTACTCGAATTTTTAACGTATCCATGATGACGAAAAAGATTGAAATCCGATGAAAATGTAACACTAATCAATAAACAAATGACTACTTTTGGAAAAAAAAATCCATGTTTTTAAAATAAAATTAATTTGAAATTAGAATTCTTACCCAAACAAAAATTATTTTGATTTGAAATGGCCAGTACTGCAAAACGGCAATTTCATAGGTAAAGACCTAATATTTACACACTATCGTTTTATTTTGCCATATCCACTACAGGCTACAGAGTGTAGAGTTTTTGGTAGAACAAAAACCATGTTCAATAGGCTGGGGATGCTAAGCAAAGGGTTGAATTTACCCCCATACGAGTTTTTTTCCTAGGGGCGAATATAGATGGCGCTCACACAACCGTTCCACTAAATATTGTATGGAGTTGGCATTCTTCTCCGTTAGGAGTGTTAGGGACAGGGTGTTCTGTAACCACGTTTTTCCCATCTCAATGGTGTTCTGTGATTGTAATATTATCAATGTCAAAGATGTGTGTTGTCTTTGGTCGCTGGCCCTGACATCAAGCAATAGACAAAATTGTCAACATTTTAGTTTGAGTACGAGGCTTTTGGATTACGTTGTATGTGTGTATTCTGTTTTTTTATTTGTAATAAGTGCGTTTTGTTTGTACATAATAAACAATTTCTTCTTTCTTTCTTTCTTTACATTGCGTGTGCCAACACTCAAAAAGTGGCGGCACTATCTGTCTCGCTCGCACTTCATAAAATGACTTTCTTGGTATTTGACACATTAGCGTCACTATCTGTCTCACTCACCCATTAGCATCTGAATACGATCTGAATCTTAGAATAATAAGTTATTATTCTAAGACTAGCTTTTGCCCGCGACTTCATACGCGTGGACTTTAGAATCAAGTAGATAATCATTTTTTTTTATAATATATAGCCTATTTTTTAGTTAGACCTCTCGGAATACATCATTGAAACCATGCAGTGGTTTTTGCGTGATGTGGTAACAAACATACAGACAGACAAAAAATTTAAAAACCGTTGTTTTGGTTTCTGTTGCTCTAATAAAGACCCCCCATACTATTTTTTCTTCAATATCTTTAATGTACAGACATCGGCCTGTTAAAATTTTATTAGATGTATAGATATGAATCGAAAGCGTCACGATCTGTCTCACTCACACTTCATGGAATGATTCTTCCTCTCGCTAAAACTAGAAGCTTAGTTACGCTCAAGGCAAGCTTTAATTACACTAAAATCATTTTAAAAAGATTTAGATAAAAAGATTTTTTTCAAAACTGGGATTATTGAAGGATTCTTTTTTCCTGTAATCTAAGAAATAATGTAGCAAGTGCTATACCATTTTAGAATTCTTATTAAATGCGGCAACTTTTAAGGTTGCTTGCCAAACTGGCGTAGTACATTTTTTTTTAAGTAGAGTCAGCTAAAGTTGGGCGAAGTGTTAATTTTTCATTCTTGGTTCGGATAAATGTGACATTTTCGTCTAAGTTGGAGCAGTTAGCTAAGAATTTAAAACAACAGGTTACACAAGCACTACTCAAGATTACACAAAAAAAAGGAAAAATTTGTAGCTAGAGGAGCTAAAAAACCATCACAGGGTGTACATGTTTCGAAAAAAAAAAAGAAATTACTGTACTTAATTTAAAAAATACATGACTAATATTTTTTTTTCTGGTAACTATTATGTTTTGTCCTATTACCCGATTTCGTCTTGACGTCAACATCTGGGACACCCTGTATTAGGAACGAAAATAAAAGACTTAAACAAAGATTATTACAGTTATTTTATACAGTATTTATTATTACAGTATACATTCTAGGTTTTTCAAGAATATTATTTTAAAAATAAGTTTAAAACGAAACGCAGCCGTAATCTGTTTTTGTAATTAATTTGTATTCAGAGAAGGAGGCGATAGGGTAGCCCGCGAAATTTAATTATTCTAACGTTTTTTTGCGATTTGTAGGTCAGTCTGTATGTTGGACAAAATGTAATTTGCGACTATAACACGTGTGAACTTAAAGGATTGATTGATGATTTTAGTCGTAATAGATCTGTAAACCGATATTTTTAACACGTGTGTTTTTACAGAAATAGAGTTTCAAAACCCAATAAACTTACACCCAATACAACCCTCTAAATTCAATTGAATGATTTTTACATGCAAACGTCATTCATGCCCGGTTTCTGAAGTTCCCAGTTAAACTCCCAATAACTATTGATTCAATAAAGTTATGTATAAGATAAACGTTGGTTAACTGACACTGGGTTTCTGAATCCGCAACAAGCCATTAAATAACTATGCAACCCATAACTAGTTCCTCAGTTGCCGCCAGATGGGTCTTTTCAGGATTTCGCGTTTAAAATTCGTTTTTATACGCAGATGTTGCCACAATGCCATGTCGATATCATTGTATTCTTTTTTTTTTCAAAGAAGCGTTGCCTTTTTTTATTATTTTAAGTTAAAAGTGTTTGTCTTTCCAATCGTTTGTGCTTTATCCATTCTTTTGTAAAATATAATGACAATGGACATTTGCGATTCATAAGGGGAGCTAGAGCAAGCAGATCCGATCATAGTGTTCTTATGAAATCTATATTATATGAATTTAAATTCTTCATCCGTAAACATTTCGAAAGGATTTCTCCTAAGTATCAAGTTTCTTGATGCCTACTGATGTATTAAAAATAAATATAATAATAGTCTGATTTGGAGCTCCTTTTATTCATTATACTAAAACTCATTGTTTTAGATTTTAATAATTAGCTTTTACTTGCCATTTAATACACGTTATAAGTATAACCCAAAAATTTGATATAGATTGACGATGAAATGAAACGTCAAATAGCTATGGAACCGATAAACGGCCAAAATTGGTCAGTTAACTTAACCTGAGTTTAAACGGAGTTTATATTAAATTGCGGTGTTCGGAAACGCACTTTCCCAAGTTATCGAACCAATAGCGCTAATGAATAGATAAACTGCCGATACGAGTACCTCAGAAACCGGGCATCAATGGGGTTAAATAAACTACAAAAAAAATCAGTAAAATTGAATTTCGCTGACCACCCTCATGCTTCCCCCTTTGCTCTTTCTGATTTTCAACAAATGGTGCTCACTAATTCTGAATTTCTGAGATATCCTATATTCATCTTATATTGTCAAAAAATATTATTTTCTTCCTTCTCTAACTTTTGCTGAGCGCATATTTTCAGTGATGAATACAAAAATGGCGAAATGAGCGCAAAAGGGTTAGTATTCATCTCGTAAAGGGTGAAATAAAGGTATTTTGTAACCATTATTTAAAAGATAGATATGAGACATTTAAGAGTGCACGCTCGTTCCATCATAGACCTCATCCATCACCTTGGCGTGATACAGGTCAAGAGCGGGACCATTCAGCAAAAAAAAATCCTTAGCAGATTTTGTTTTTTCGACATCTACTGTATAGTTACAAGCAATTCTGTAGTTATTATAAGTCTGAGATCGCCAACCGTATGAGAAGAGGCCTTCATCCTGCAGTTGGACATTATTAGACATTATTATTGCATAAATTAAACTGAAAAACGAATCTGAGCGATAACCTGTGGTTGGTATATACGAGCCTAGTGTCCTGCTTTAAAAAAAAGATGAGAAGTTTGTACCTACAGACGACGACATATCAAGTTATACATTTCCAGTTTTAACTGACCTCGCATTTCGCTTTTCGTACAATGAGAAGTCAGTTCATACCGGTAATGTATACTTATAGCTTGATATGTCGTCGTGTGTAAACAAATTTCCCAACTGGGTTGTTTGCAATAGTGGGTGGAAAAAGATGGCAAGGGTAGTAGTATTGGCACTGGCACATCATCGGACAAAAATGACAGTGACTTAAACTCATTCATAAAGTGTTTTGTTTTGTGTTTATCATGTTTACTGAGATACTCGTGACGTGAGATAAGCACAGCGGATTCTACAGCAAGACAAAGGCTAATCTTCGGGTAATTAGATAGATGTTGGCGATGTTCGACGAGCCGATGACAAACGTCAAAATACTGTCAAGCTCAAGTTGGTACAATTCTAGAAGGATCTTTTGGGACGTGGTAAAAATCGGAACTAACTCAGCCATCTTATATTTTCAATACAATCAACAGCGCGAAAAGATCTACATTTGCAATAAGAGATTGAAAGGTGACAATAATACGATATAACTAAATTACGTGGATGATAATATTATTGAGATATGTAACGTAGGATTTGTAAATTGTTTAAATATTTTAATACATATTAATACAATAAATTCTACTTTTAAATACTTTTCTTTGAATTACTTCGTAGCTTCTTTTAAGTAGGCTACGACATCTGCGCGTTCTGATTTTTTTTTCAGACCAGCGAACACCATCTTCGTGCCGGGAATGTATTTCCTCGGATTCTCCAAATAATCGAAAAGCGTTTCCTCCGACCACAAAACGGCTTTGTTTTTATGGGCATCTGAATATTTGTAACCGGACGCATTGCCACCCTTTCGGCCGAATAAACCATAAAGGTTGGGACCAACTTTGTTTCTGCCTCCAGATTCAATGGTGTGGCATTGGGCACATCGCTGTAAGAAGATTTTCTTTCCTTGTTCAGCATTACCAGGAGGTGCCGGCATTTTCCATGTTTTTTATTTTCAGGAAATCAGAAATCAACGTTATGTTTGCTCGTTACACAGCTATCAACAGCATAGTAATTTAGTTTTTTTCAATGACGTAACTTTGTGAAGGTTCAGAACTGCAAAGAGTTTTTCTACTGCTATAGTAGGCTTTTTGTATCAGGACATGAATTAACCATGTTTACCACAAAAAGTGCGTGGAGTCCCTCCGTGCGGAAGAAGTGAACCCGACTCACTCTGTTGCGTCAGTTGCGTAAAACGCAACCTTGTTGGAAGTCGCATAAGAAGTTTCACTTCAAAAAGAAAAGTGCGTGGAGTCCCTCCGCGCGGAAGAAGTAAAACCGACTCACTCTGTTGCGTCGGTTGCGTTAAACGTTTATCGCAACTTTTAGCCTTAAACGTTTAACGCAACCTCGTTGGAAGTCGCATAAGAAGTTTCACTTCAAAAAGTGCGTGGAGTCTCTCCGCGCGGAAGAAGTGAAACCGACTCACTCTGTTGCGTCGGTTGCGTTAAACGTTTAACGCAACCTTGTTAGAAGTCGAATAAGGAGTTTCACTTCAAAAAGTGCGTAGAGTCCCTCCGCGCGGAAGAAGTGAAACCGACTCACGCTGTTGCGTCGGTTGCGTTAAACGTTTAACGCAATCTTTGTTGGAAGTCGCATAAGAAGTTTTACTTCAAAAGTGTGTGGAGTCCCTCCGCGCGGAAGAAGTGAAACCAACTCACTCTCTTTCTCTCTCCTACTTTCTACTTTTGTGTACCTTTCTTTCTCTCTCTCTCGGTTGCGTTAAACGTTTAACGCAACCTTTAGCGTTAAACGTTTAACGCAACCTTGTTGGAAGTCGCATAAGAAGTTTCACTTTAAAAACTTTATCACATAAACTCACGCCGTGCTCACGCCTTCTCCCCGTAGTTTCTGCTTACCCCTGCTACGATCTAACATTCTAAACGTACAATTAACAAAATTTAACCACGTATTTAATCTTCTTCACGTATTTAATGAGTCATCTGCCTTTCCATTTCCCAACTATATTGGGGTGGGCCACAGAGTACTTTGTAATAGGGTGGGCTTCCACTTCCAGTCTCACCGGAATTCACCGGATGTAGCTGAATACCAGTTTTTTACGTGAAATACTGCCTATCCGTCTTCCACAATGACACAATCACAGACTACAAATAAAAAATTGTCGTAATTCAATTCAATCCAATTACTAAAAAACAGGATATCTTAAGCTTTGACCATTAATTTAACTCTTAGTTTTCAATGTTTTTTTATATAATTATTTCCTGATGTATTTATACAATAAAGTAATAAATAAATACTACCTACGGTTTTTGTATGTTGTTGTACCTACTTGATGTACAGAATAGCCTCCCTCCCATTTAGTTTTTGCATATGACAACATTCCAAGGTACTTTTTCTGTGGCAACTCTCGAGCGCCATCTTGAATTTAGTATTGTGCCAGTCGGGGGGGCGGTGACATATTTTTACCCGTCATCGTCGTAATTTTGTGAATTTGTTGGGAAAACGCGAAAATAAGTGTCGTTACATCGTGTAAATAGTTTATGTCAGGACTGAACGTGAGGATGGCGGGTCAGACTATAAACGATAGGCTTTTGGCCGCCCGCCACAGCATCGCCGGGCAGGGTTTAGCAAAATCCGTTTGCAAAGCTACCACCGAAGAAATGATAGCGCCCAAAAAGAAACATTTAGATTGTAAGTACTACTACGTTAAAACATATCCACTGGAGCGTCATCTCGATGCTTACAACTATTTTTTCGGTCTACAATCAGTCGACGTCGCCACAGCGACTCTGCCAATGGTCGATAACATTTCCATTTGAATGGAATCCGTGACGACCGCATTCAAGTTCATAGAACGGGTACTTTCTTTCATTAAAACAATATTATGAACAGCAATTGAATTTGCGTTTAAAATGTCGAAATATTTTTACGTAATGTTGTTTCTCAAGATTGTGTAGCTTGACACACATTACCTAAGTTATGTCATGTTACATTGGATTTATAACGTGTTGGTTATCAAATAAAAAAAAACTGTCTACCTACTTATTGATTTTATGTAAGAACCTAGGTATCTAACTAGTGAGGATCTGTTACTTTAGAGTTGTTACAACTGCATAATGTTAATTTCTGGCGTAATTTACAGGCGGTTTTTCCTTCTTTCGCGGCAGTTTATCCCAAACACGAGTCTAGAGGATCGTTTTACGCCTAGTATAGTTTCAGCTCCTACAAAAAGCCCAAACATTCTGATTTCTGTGAACAAACCAACGAAAAGGAAAGATGTTAATATTTTAGCTAAATAAAGGAATAAAACGATACCTTTATCCCTTTATTTAGCTAATCTGTCAGAGTTGCTGTGATCTGGCAGAATTAGTGAAAACTAACTCTGCCAGATCACAGCCAATGCCAAATCTTTATAAAAAAGTAAGGTAGGTAAGTAACATTATTAAAAAAAAATCCTTACTTATTACTCCAAGGCAAAGGCCTTCACATAATGCCCCCACATGTTACTACCAAATACCATTTCCTTTAAAAATAATTTGGTCAATGTTCTCATAGTCTTATTGATGAAATGAACTTCCAAGTATGTATAAATAAGCACCATGACTGATTATTTTATCAGTAAATAACTTAGTTTTATCAACCAAAGAATATGATACAAGTAGTTGAATGACACCCATGCTTGTGCCTTCTCTGTATGAGAAGAGGTTCTTTCCCTGCAGTGGGATAATAATAGGCTAGTATTTATTCTCTTAATGTCAGTAGTTCTTTTTTTCATTCCACTCTTCAAAATCTGTTAAAAGGTTTGAGAAGTATTTTAACGGTCTTATTCATAAAAAGTTATGGAACATCTGAATAGTTGCTTAAGTCTGGTATTCAAAGAGAAACCAGACTAGCAACTGTTTAGATGTTCGATAACTTTTTATGAATAAGGCCATAAGTATTTATTCTCTTAACGTCAGCAGTTCTCTTTTTGTTGTTTGAGATTTTGTAAAAAGTATATTCACAGTTACAGTAAGCTTCATATTTGAACAAATAAAACAAACTGAAAACCTACTTAGGAATTGTCCCAAGACCTTACCAATGATTGAAAGGCATGAATAATCCCAGTACACCCAGCTTTCTTTGAACAAGCACTGAACAATGCTACTCTGGGGCACAAAATTACCGCAAATTTATTATGTCTGTTATAATTCCATTCAAATAACCAACTATGTATTGTCCTTAAACATCACCACTCGTAAAACATGTTCTATTAAAATATTCTTCCATTTGTATTTTATTATCTGATGCATGACTCATATCTGAAAAGTTGGTCAGGCTAAATGTCTAACACCCTATATGCTTTAGCTTGTACACTGATTAATGGGACAAATGACTGCAGCAGATTAATTAATGCCTTGTTTAACGCACTGTTAGCATGTCAACAACTTCAATAAAAAAGTAAATGTGTGGTTGAACTTTTAATTTATCAATGTCTGAAGTTTAATCACTTTTATGGTAGTTTTTATATCAATTCATTTTTACAGTTTGAAAATATTTGGCAGCTATTAATAATAGTATTGGTGTCTTTTTGTGAAACTTACAAAAAGTATTTTGTCTCTCTCTTGGATGCTGATATAAAAAAGCCTATGGTTTTAAATAAACTTGAATTAATAATCTTAAATCAAATTACAATGTTAATTATAAAATATTTTAAAACAACATCTCTCATGGCAATGTTTGCGTCAAGAAATTCCCTCAAACAATAACATTTTGTGTAAGAATGTAATTTTCCTTGTAATGTTGCCTAGATTACTATCTTATCTGGACTTCGAAAAGGTAGGTACTTCAAGAAATTAAGTGATCGCGAAATGTGCTCATTCCTATCTACAGACAATTCCAATTGGAAGCCAATTGAAGACAGTTGTTGCCAATTGAAGAAAGAAAGAAGAAAATAAATTAAAAACATAATATCTTCTTCTTTTTAAATAATTTTCTTAGTTATTATTTATTTAAAAAAAATTTAAGTCATTTCTTTTCTTCTGGTATTAGCTCAAACATCACACGACAAATTAATATAAAAAGAGCCAACAAGATAAATAAGTACCACCCCAAACAGTCAACAATTTACAATAACTTTATTATGCACACATATGATTTCCCGAAAAAGGCAAATTGTTGTACCTATTTAGTAAGGAAAACATGTGAAAGTCAGGAGCTAGTAATACTTTTATGGAAATCCTCCCATTCATCCATTTAAAAGATGTCAACAAAACATTCAGAATACCTGTTATGACTAATAACGATAAGCGGGTCAGTAATAATAACCACTGCTGTATCTCTACGTTGACGTCGTGGTGGGGCTTGCGTGCTCCAAACTCTAGGTCTGTGCCGGTAGATTTTGATTTGCCGTAACAGATCTGGGGTAAGGTGCCAGACCAAGAGAGATACAGAAACCTCCAGGGCAGCATGCGGCGAGCTGTTGGGCAGTAGAGTCCCCACAGACCCTATCTCCCGGGAGAAGTCTTCTTCCTCATCTCTGGCTTGACTTTATTCGCCGGCTGGAGTGAGTACTGATGAGGTTCAGACCTCCCACCTCATTCTTGGCTTTATTGGCCGGTTTGAGTGAATATTCACTAGAGCAAACATGCTCGGGGGAAGGAAGTATTTCAGTAAGTGCTCTTAGGAATCTTGACCATCTTCCGGGCTCTGGGATTTTTCTGAAAGCCGTGGAATACCTCCCCACTCCTCAAGCACCTCAGGAAGTGTTGCCCCCTTGTCGCTACGTCACTATGTACTAGCGACGGTTTCCGGGGGCCCATTATTGAGTGTGCAAGTCACCCCTTGCCATTTTATCTGTATATATACAAAACATTGATCAGGCAGGGGCCATAGTAATTCCATAGTTCTTGGTAACCAGTCCATTTTAGCCACCCAAAAACATATTGTAACATATTTTCTTCCATATACTGCAATAATCCAACACAAACCGGGGGTGGTCCTTGGGTGTACTTGCACAGTGCTTACAGGGATAATCATCGGTTGGTGCCTCATTCCATCTAAAATGTCTAAGGGGCCTCTGCGAGTTGGCTTCGGCCCCTCGTATGCCTTCCAAAGGACTGGGATCCCAGGGTCCCGAGCTATGTTAACATCGCATCTTTAGAAGTATAGAGACCTAATGCGAAATTAGCCGCAAGCAAAATTATTTAGAATTCATTTAGAATTATTAGAATTATAGAGACCTATTTTGGTTGCGGCTAATTTCGCATTAGGTCTCTATACTTCTAAACGTGCGATATATAAAAATAATCTTCATTACACAAGAAAGTGGTTACAAGATAGTGTGAAGTCCCTGACTCACGTGCTAGGTGATATACCTGTGTGATAAGAGCCAGTGCCCGGCTTGGGTGGAGCACGGCCGTGTCCGCGTGGAGGCGATCGGCGGCGGCGATCTCTCGCGTCCGGTCCTGGTCCAGGCCATGGTACGGAGCGAGACTGCATGGGTAGCCGTCACCTCCTTCTGCGAAGCAGTAATGCTCGCGAAGAGGAAGGCGGCGCACGTGAGGGAGAGGCAGTATATGCGCCCTAACGGCCCTAGCTTCCGCAGGAGACGCCCTGGGCGTCGGGAATCCCAGGCTGATTCCCGGCCACCGTAGGCGCGGGCTTGCGAACGGCCAATAATGGGTAGCTCGCTATCCGGTAAGGACAAAGCCCGGGGCGACGGCGCGTTGTGTTCCACGCGCGCCTCAAAGAGATGTCAGCATCAACTGATGGGGCCCGCAAGGGCCTATGCCTGCCAGGGATGCGGGTTGTTCGAAAGAGATACCGCGGCCCCTGGCACACAGGCAACTGAGGGAACACGGGTGGGTTTTAGTCAGTAAAAGTCTGACACGCCCTCCTGCCCCACCCAGAGCGGGAGATCGGTCGTCGCTCGCTCGTCTCCGCCTCAATGAAAACGCATCCTTAGTGAACGTTAGTAAGCGGAAAGTCACAGTAACAGAATTCGAATAGTGGATGGTCAATGTCAGGCACTAGTCTCTGGCTAATGTCGTGCTTTTTGATTATGATATCGAAACTTTAAAAAGTAACACCGTTTCGAATTTCGACGTTTAGGATTTGTGCATGGGATTTGGGAGTATAAGTACTTAAATCATTCGACATTCCATGCCCTAAAAAGAGGCTAAAATCAGGCAATTACCTACGTTGCCATCCATTCAACTCGCAATTTACCTACTGGGATTAAGTACGCACGTTTCCTTTTTTCCTTTTAGGGAAAAATATTCAATCATTTTCAATACCGTGACGCAACAGGGATTTGTAACAGAAACAAAACTTTTTTCCACGACCCACAACATGCCTAATCCAGGCTATCAAAAGATCAGCGAACCAATTTTATTAAGAAATAGGTTTGTAAAGTGAAGCTTTACTATGGTAAAGTATGTTTATCTTTACTTATCTTTTTGATAAAGAAACATGACGAAATGAGATTTCGATTTTGAGAAAATTAATGATTTGGCAAAAGGAGTATATACAGATCGTAGGTTCAGACAGGACGGAAAAATCCTCGGGCAGGCTTGAGCCTTCTCTGGCCGCGAGGAAGCGCGCGACCGAACCGACCATTCGCGAGCCGACTTTGGTGATATTCATAATATTAAATTCCTTTTTACTAGGCTATGTTAAGGCGGTCCCGTGTGGTGCCGGACGTAAAGAATAGCACCATCCTATCTCTTCCCGTGGGTGTCGTAGGAGGCGACTAAGGGACTTACTTGAGAATGGGCAGCGTTCTCTATGCATTTTACCACCATACTGCGATCGCCAACCCGTCTGCCAAGCGTGGTGATTATGGCAAGCCCCCCCAAATTGGGGGAGGCCTATGTCCAGCAGTGGACGTCTTCCGGCTGAAATGATGATGATTATAAGGCGGTCTTATTTTCAATTGAGCCAGTATATTGCTCGGGCATTTTTCCTGTATGTCCGAATTAACCCTGGCATGTAGCGTTCTGTAGTTTCTGCCCCATGAGAAGAAGGCGTGAGTTAATGTATGTAATGTTTAGATGATGGAAAAGAAGTAGTTTTTTATGTATCTGATACCATACTTATACTTTGTGTTTCTTGCAAATGCGGACAAAGACTTTTATGAGTTTTTCATAAGATGTGTGACTGATGCGAAAACTCGTTATTCGTAGAATCTCTTTACCAAATGACCTGTAACGAAAAATAAACTTTAATATTTGTATTTAAGTAATACTCTTTCTATCACAATGGATGCAGCAACAGTGTATTCTATCTGTTCGGGGCGATAATTGGTGTGATTGGAGTGAAATATGATAAACAGGACAGGCCCACTTCCTGTCCAGCTATCATATCAAATTGTCGTCGTATTGTAGGCATTCTCGAAGCTTCGGAATTGGACAATATTTGTTGTTATTATTGTTTATAATATGCAGTGTGATATTAATCCGCCCTCTGAAGTTTTAATTAAAATAGACGCAACCGCAAAATTGTTATTTCCAAACCGCAAAAAACTACAAAACCCAACAAAAAACTTGTTTTTTATAGCAAACAGACAGATGGATGAAAAGCTTTCTTTGCATGAAGCTCTGAGAAAAAAGCCAAAGTAAAATTCCAATTACCTCTCCCTGCTTTTTCTTTTTCCACTCCAATGTCTTCCTAATGGATTTCTTTCTCTAGGGATTAATCGCTAAGCCTGTTGTTTTACACTTTCAAAAGCGGTACTTAGGTGTGGTTCACTAACAGGTATGATGTTTTTTGACCAAGTTAATGCTTGCTAACGAGGCGTTTTTACTTTATCGACCCAAACCTCTGTTGCTGTTGTAAAAATTTATGACGCCGTGATTTGTATAGATAAAATCACGGAATGATTGCTCTTGAAAAAACTACCCGCCCCAAAAGGGTGCTTCATCATCATCATTCTAGCCGAAACACATCCACTGCTTCTGGAAAAAAGCATCGCTTAATGATGATCTTGATTAATAAATGAATAAGAAGAATTAAAATACTGATCAGAAAGTAACTACAGACTAAAAGTTCTAAATTCCATAACCAACTGTGCATTATCTTGACATTACCAAAGCCAGGATTGTCATCCCTACTCAATTATACAACTCGGTCGATGATATTAGAATGTAAATCGTGAGAACTTTTGCTTCAGAATATCAGATGTGCTTGGTAATTTAAATCTCCGTATTAACTTTATAATGTATGTTTTTATGTCATTCGTTGTGTTAGAGGTCGCAGAAGCGCAGCAAGTGCTGAGGTCAAATGAGATGATGGGAAAAAGATTACAGAACAGCCTGGGTTTTTATATCACCATCCTGGTCAAAGCACATAGTATATCTTTGTGTCAATGTTACACTGAAATCTTAGTCACAGTTTCACAAATTAGAATGACCCATGCTGCCCAATTCTCTGAAATCCTAACACATTAGGCCAATTAGACGGAGTAATTAAGATGTGATCCAATTCTATAAAGCCACTGAACCCAAGGAAAGACTAACTAACAAAGGGTAAGAAGACAAACGGTATCATATTTCTCGAGTGCTGACAGAATCTATTGAGAACTCTTATTAACTACTCGGAACTATCTCGGCTTCGTGCCATTTTTATTACAATAAAGGTCAATTAGTTTGTTGTCTAGAATAGTTATTTTCTCTCTGTACCAGAGGCAGTTACCGGGTCAACTGATCGAATAGTTATTATAAAATGCCCATATTGTTCTGATTTGTAGAAGTTTCTAGAAAATTCTGTTGTAAATTTGTAACCTCTACCAATTCCGGAATCTTGTACCTATTAACGGAAAGTCACACTCAGAGGCGAAGCGTTATTATTGTCGAAATGTCCAGAGGGAGGGTTATTGATTTTCTAAACGGTAAATAAACTCTTAATCTTCTACCCAGAAAGGTCATTATGCGGTCCATAATAGTCTGTATATCTTTGAGATTAGCGCTCCGCCTTCACTGTTGTTACATTTTGACAAAGGAGGTGTTTCGATCGATCCGTTTTCGTCCGGACTAGGTCGGCGGAGCGCCAGACTGATTAGTTAACAGCTTTAGCCAATTCGGGAGCTAAATTCAGGATAGTCAATATAATAACTGGAATTTGCCGCCGCAAAAAGGTTCCAGCTTTTGGAATGGACCCATTTCCAAGGGTTCCTTTAGCAGCCAGCTTCCTTTTGTTGACTCTATTCTTAGGGTGAAATGGCCAAGCTGTGACATCATCCCTACTTCTTGGTACACATGATTACCATAAAACAGGCATTGTGTTCTTGATAAAAATTGTTGTAGTCGGTCGTTTGTCATTTTTATGGGAGCGTCTTCCGTTTCATTTTAATTATTTATTCTTTCCCAGACAGAGATAGTCTTTCGGGCCTAAGAAAGCTATTGTTTGTTACGTATTACTTCGTCATACAGCTCTCATCAAATTACGTGTTGGTTTATATCTGATATGGGCTTCAAGAGTGAACCGTTATCGCATTCTTATTGTATTTAATTGAGGAAAATAAATGTTATGAAACTAAACATACATAATTAATTAGAAACGTTCTTATCTCTATTAAACACTCAGTATGCATAGGTATCGACAGGTGTCGACGCACTTGACGACTAGTGTATGAATTGAATCACTAATCGAGCGTCAACCAAAACAAGGATAAGGTGATCCGCGCGTCATCTGACGCTCCAACCAACCTGACCTGAATTTTATGACATCACAAGTCACGTAATATTTCATGACTAAGTATCGTAAATTCGCGACACTTGACATATTCGATTTTAGTTTTCGTCCGCGGCTTTCGTAACAAAATAATGGTTTATTATCAGGTCAAGTGCGGTAAATAATAATTTTGTTACGCTGTCCGATCCGGCCTTCGTTGCGCGTGGTGTAATTGTCTTTTTTTCTATGCCTGTTGTCTGTTGCTGAAATGCGAAAGTGTTTATTGTGTTCCATCACGCACGAGGTGACTAGATGAGATAACAATGACAGGGGCATTTCATGACCTTTGGAAGGTGGGAACGACGCTTCTTTCTTATTGTAAAAAATATGTCACTAAACCTACATCCTACAGGTATACTCGTATATCGCTTTGCTAAGTACTACGAAGGGAAGCAGGAACCGATTTGTTTTCCACCCCTCCTGTTTTCGCTTCCGATTAATTTCGTAGCGAACTCCGAGACAGTCGAATGAGTTCCTTGGCAGACGCCAAACGTTTTTCTATCGATTTTACCTTTTGGATTGTCTTAAGTTGTGACTTGCGACTGTTTTGGTCTGGATGGCATACGTCTTTTCCATAGGGAATATTTCAGCCTCGATATCTTGCTGGTAATCGGATTGGCACTGCTGGAGACCGTTTTTACTCGAAAGCTCCCAAAACCCATGTAATATATTTATTATTTGATTCCATTTCATGTTATAATAATTTCAGGCACTTGATGTTTCTTGATTTAACGATGTCTCATCAAATTCTCGAGTCGTTTACGCCCCCGGGAAATTGTAGTCTAATGAATTGAAATTGTAGATTTCCAATATCAGGATTGATCATTACGAGCAGAATTGAGCACGCATTTGCGATGCGTCCATATAGCTTGATGGTCTGTTTTCACCTTTTGAATGAAAGCGCGAGTTGTAGCACCATTAGTTGAATGAAAACACAGTTGATGGCAATCTACCTTGGTGTTGCTACACGGAATAATGTTCGTGCATAAACAATTTGATCATCGTGACAGTTTTCGCGGAGGACGAGATAAATAGAGGCGAAACTCAAACTGGTTCGCGTACATAATAAACTTTTGTGTTGCTACAGCAGAAGTAGGTGGAGACAGGCGTATTCGCGTTACAGTTAATCATTTAAATGGTCCCGGGAAAGGTCCCGGTCCATATTTATTTGATTCACATTAAATTTGCTTTTATCTCTAAACCACGATTCAATTAGAGTCAATAATAAAGTCTTCACGGCCAACTGCCCTTGAACTCCACAAAATTACTCAAACGTATATGCTTCCATTACTCTTAAAACAAATTCTAAGATTCTCGTAACTTACGTTGCCAAGTACTTAAGGACCTCATCCGGGGACCCAGGGCAACGGCCTCAAACCGCGGATCAAGTTATATCAATCGAGATCCCTCTCTTAAGATCGGATTACTTTGATAATTCCGCAAAAGGATAGACTAGCTACGCCATGTCAAAAGGTCGCCGCAAATGCGAGATCTTGCTAATTGTTGGAGCTTTAAAACCACTTTTTGTGCTATAACTTGTTATACTATTGATATTGCCTTAGGTGATGCAATGGGGTTTTCGAATGTTTATAAAACTTGAAACGTTACTTTTAAAGTTGTGTTGGTTGTCTGGGAGGTGTGGCACTAAACTGAGTAATTTAATCTACATCGTGTAGGTATTGTAAATTTCCGGATGGTTACAGATTTAAATAGATTTTACCAGTCTTGAACATTCAGTGAGAGTTTACCGCTTCTCGGTAATTATATCAAGTTAATGGGCCCCTACCTTGAAATCGGATTAAGCGATCATCTCGATTTCCAGGAGACACTTATAATGAAAATATTGACCAAAGACTTTGTGAATTGGTTTCTCCTAGATCAAGATTGTTTTATTTAGCTTTATTTCTTTGCTAAATATTTTATTGCGAGTAATCAATTGGAAAGAACATCCATCTATGAAATACAATATGCAACTTGGCATCATTTTCGAATGTTACCAAAGGACAAGAGACATCAAATCGATAAAAATTTCACTGTTGCTTCAGAGTTATTACCGCGCAACGGCACAATGGCGGCGCTAATGGATATCAATTAGGGCTTTTACTACATGTTTATGTTTGCTTTTCGCTCAACTATAAAGTACAAAGTGTAACTTTAAAGTGACATAATTAACTTATCCAACTCGGCGGATATTTCCTTGTAAACTCGTAAGATGGACTGTAACATTTTAAGCGGATTTTGAATGGAAGGAGGTGAAATTATGATGATGTTGTCTGTGGGCGACGCCTAGGTGGAGTATTGGTTATTTTGAAGTATAATGCTGCCGTCATAATGTAAAAAGGCACATTTAAAGCAAAGGTACATTTTGTAAATTTTAAGGAAATTAAGTTAAAAATATTTTGCTGGTTTTTGGCAAAAAATATACTCAATGTTTGGTTTAAGTAGGTACATAAAATGTGTTAATGAACGTTGTTTTATTTATATGATTCCTACAAAACTATTTAATAATGATAATTAATTTTTTTCGCTATTATTAAATAATCAACATTTTCTGTTTCAACTTAGTAATATAAATGATGTAAAAATATGATTATTAAATGATTATAAAAAAAGGCTAATAAATAACCAAATGTGACCTTTCTTCCTAGTATTTCATGTAAAAATAGAAAATATTACAATAAAAAGGCATTTAATCAGTTGTGCCTTATAAATAATAAGAAAATACTAAAATTTATAGAAATCGTTTTACTTACAAATTAAATTCCTCAAAAATTGTTTGTTTCGTTTCGCGATCATATAACTAAGATCTGCAAAAAGACATTTAGAAACTTGGGGTTTGTTCTGAGGCAGACGCGAGCCTTTACCAGCATCACAGCCATCAGAATCCTGTATGACGCATTCGTTAGGAGTCATATGGGCCCCACATGAGGCTAAGTACTCAGTTATGTTGGAGCGGGTCCAGAACAAATTCACGTGCCACCTGTACAAAAAACTTTATGGGGTATACCCATTTTACCCTTTGATGTACCCCACTCTATTCGTACTGGGTATGGTGGGGTACAATCAACTCGGCGCGACGCGAATTTACATTAGTATCGTACTTGGTGAAACTGCTCCGAGGCATACAGCACAACCCGGGAGTGCTGCAGCGGTTGCACTTGTACGTACCCGATCGTTATGTGTGGAGGCGACGGCCCCCGCCCCTGCTGGTCGTACCATCAGTCAGGACCAACTCGCAAGCTAAAACCCCTCTGACTCGAGCAATTCGCACTATCAATTACATTCAGGTCGAATTGGATATATTTACATGTTACTGGAGTGAATTCGCAAAAGTACTACTTATTGTTTATATTATACTACAAATAATGATCTTTGTTGTGTGCTTTAATTTTGATTTTGCGTGTGTGACTTTGCTATCGCATTAGGTTAAGTACCTGTAAGGATTGTTGTGCACTTAACCACTTTTCAAAAATACTAGTTAAGAAAAGCACATCTGACTAGTTGTGTCTTTTCATCTATGCTCATTGTTAAGCCGTATTGTAGATGAAAACTAAAAATAATAGGCACATTTGGCTCATAAATGCCTTTTATTTTTAATATGGAGCTGATGGGCCTTTTAATTTAACAAAACTATATAAAAAAAAAAAACAATAAAATAAAAGCCACCTCTAAACATTTATGACCTTTCAACGTAATCAAAGGCAAATTAGCCTCTTTTCCGTATATCAATGTGAAAAAAAAATAAGTATAAAAATCCTGGCAGATGTATTAATTTCGGTTTTTTTTTATCTAAGGTCTAACGATATTGTGGAAGTTTGAGTGGTGTTTTTGCATAGTTGATAAATTTGATAATGTTTGAAGCGGTTTCCAAGTGGAATTATCGATGAATTACTTCAATGGTCAACCAATACACGTTCTTAATATTATCATAAAAGTAGGTTAAATATTTAATGATACGAGTGAATATGTGGAAAATTAATCTGCTGTTAATAAAATAATCATGTGACATGTCCAAATTGTATCTGGAATTGCTTATGTTCTCATATTACATCTGTTTTCATTATCTCTGACCAATATGCGAGGATATTAAGTTTACTATGTACATTATTGATATTATGATTAGCGACCTTGTTTTGGCGAAAACATTGTATGGAGTGATAGTAAAAACAATGACTGATAAGACGCCTCACCTTTATTATCACTTTCCCGGGCATCTCTGTCCGCTTTACCACAAGTCACGGTTATTCGCGGTAAACGACTCGCGGTTGTTCTCTGGCACCATATTATACAAGAAAAGTTTTTATTCAGTGCGCAAACTGTAACCATGAATCAGCTGATTTTTTTTTGTAAAACTGACGAAAAATTTCTTCGCTGGGCGAGTCTAGAATGGTATGCTGAATTCATGGTTAAAGTTTGCGCACTGAATAAAAACTTTTCCTGTATAAGTATATGAAACATTTTTGTTCCATTCTGGATAATTGTCGGCTAATCCAATTTAGTGCCGGGACTTTTTATAGATATAAATGCGCCATACGGAAGAACTTTAATAATTAAAGCCTACTTCTGTATCCATTCTCTAAAAATTTCACTTTCTGCTGGGGAGTTTGTTGCGCCACTTCCTCTTCCCAGCTAAAACACTAGGAAGTGGTGAAGGGTGGGCGTTTTTGGGGGACTGTCTTATGTATTTTGACGTTCGAAAAGTGCTGATTCTCAGCCTAATTTGAAAACATGACTTTTGATTGATTGATTTCACTGCTGTAATTCCACCTGATCCTGATTGACACCTAGTGAGGAGTCAATCAGGATCAGTCAATCAAAAATCTCACTGAAGCGAGCTTAGTGTTAGGCTCGCTTCAGTGAGATTTTAACAAAATTGATCTGCCCTTCTTCACAAGCTAGAATGTTAAGCATCTTTACTTTCTGTTTCCAGATCTAGTCCACTGCACAAACGAGCCCAACGTGTCGATACCACAGCTCGCCAACTTGCTGGTCGAGCGCACACAGAACACCAATTGGGTGGTGGTGTATAAAGCTCTTATAACCGTTCATCATCTACTAGCATATGGGAATGAGGTAAGCATCTCCTCGTTTACTATACTTATAAATATCTGAATCACTCTTTCTCACTTCAATAGAATACGACTTCTGTGCGTATTTGGACCATTAAGGTGAACCTAGTCCACATTTTTTGCATACAAACTTCGGGAGAGTTTTACTCCACTGTCTGACATGGCACGTCCAAAGTAAAATATGTTACCGTTTTCTCTCATTATTAATATTGTCGGTACGGAAACAGAATACTAAAATAAAAACCCATTAAAAAGTTAGGAGCCAACAAAGATTCGTAATAAAAGAAGTGTAAGTGTAAATCTCCAAAACCAAGTCGGTACCGACAAAGTTCAACTATCGAAAAGTTCAATAAACTTTATTGGTCATTGATTTAGGCATTGGCTTTTTCATAAAACCCGATCTTCCAAAGGATTCCCCTTTTTTTTTTTTTTTTTTTTTTTTTCAGGGTGGGAAATCATCCAATGACTTCTCCCGCTCTGGGTGGAGCAGGAGGGCGTGTCAGACTTTTACTGACTAAAACCCACCCGTGATCCCTCAGTTGCCTGTGTGCCAGGGGCGACGGTATCTCTTTCGAACAACCCGCACCCCTGGCAGGCATCGGCCCTTGCGGACCCCACCAGTCCGGCGCACCAGGACACATGGCACGCCGTGACCACCCCAGGAACCAAGTAGCACAAGGGCCCCAGACTACCCTGGCACCCTTGGCTCCCTTGGCCCCCTGCGACGGGTCAGCGCAGTGGCCCCGCCGCCTACCACTTCTCGGCCGCAGGGGATAGGGAGAGCGGCCAACGCTATACCGACACTCCTCTTCCCCTGCGGCCCCACCGCGTCCGCCATCAAACGGTGGCGGCCCCGTCCAGGCCACGGAAGGGAAGAGCGCTACTCAAAAGTACCGGCACTCCTCCTCCGCCGCAGCCTGTAACCCTCAGCCGCGATGCCTCCCATTCGACATCGCGGCCCGCCTCAGTTGCGGTGCACCTCACCGCAACCTACTTTTTGGCCGCTACGTCGTCGGCTTGGAGACCAAAGCCCTGACGAGCGGCCCCACCTTTGGGTTCCTCTTCGCTTCACCGTGGGAGCGGACCACGGCTACTGAGCCCCCCCGCAACGACAATGCGGGAACCCACTGGGGGGGAAGGATTCCCCTTAAGGGGAACCTAGTCGCGGGCTCGAACTCACTGGTGGGCCTGGGTAAAAATCACGCTGTCTCACCAGACTTCGTGTCCGACAGAGATAGTATCAGTGATGAGCAGTTAAACACTAGTCTACACGCACAACGTTATTGAGTGAGATGCAGGATCATTTATAGTAAAAAAATCGCGAAAATATTAAGAAAAGTCCTTTGGAAGATCGGGTTCGGAAAACTGGCATAAGAGATTCTAAATCATTGTTTTTTTTTAAAGAGTTTAAATTTGTATTTAGCAAACCAACAATAAATCATTAACCACTGCTCGATAGATCGAACGACCAACTATGTATACTTAAGATATTTTGTTAAGTTTCTCATATTTAAGTGAACCATGTATATTCTTTTGAGAAATAAATAAATTAACTTTAAACCGAAGCAGCACTGCTGTGTTCCACATGAGATTTGAATTTAGATTCTAAGGGTTGGAAATGTGTCATCAAACTCCTTAGTACGAGCTAACCAGCAGGACCTGTTCACCATTCTCTGGCGCCACATGTCCTCTTTTCGATACTTTTCTATTTGTAGTCTTAGTCACCACTTTCTAGCCATATTATCTTCCACAGAGTCCCTTCTATCATTTATTTTTTCTTCCTCCTAATCTACGCCATCTACATTCATACTCAAATCTTTCTTTACGATTTTTATTTTCACTGTGGTCCTGTTGGCATGAAATATCAAGCTATTTGGTAACCATACAACCAGTCCTGTAACTGCCTGTCACGCAATATGTCTCTCGTCAGTTGAAATGTGTGCACTGTTTCAAACGAAAACGTAACTCCAATGAAATTGTTCACTGGAGTTACGCCGAATTTCCGTCAGAGTGCACATCAAACGGGTATTTGTGTACAAAGCTTTAGCCACTGTGCACCATCTATTAGCATATATGGAAATTACATTGAAGTATCTTTGGTTTTTGTGGTAACAAGTTCGTTAATGTATTTTGGGCTTGATGATTCAAACAATATAACTGGTTCTCTTATATTAGAGGTCAAAGTTTTTAGCATGATAATCATTGACATTTGTCGTGGGGAAGGGGTACAGACTTCCTACAATCGTACCCCATGTTTCCGAGGGCTGTATTTGGCCCTAATCAGATAGGGACGTTTCACCCTTTGTGATTCACAGCCCTAGTACCCAAAGCAGTACGGGGAATTCTAGTAGTGGATAAACCCAATTGCATTATTGCCGAAATTGGTTTTTGAATTCAAGGGCATAAGAGCTTTCTATAGAGTATTGACTCAATGAGAGATAGGAATTATTCGGAACATGAATTGTCTTTTATATGATACGTAAGTCGATCCAGTTCATAAACAATTAATGTGTTCTTTTTAGTATCAACACGCGTTTTCTTCAAAGAATTTCAAAGGCCATCTGTTGATATGATGGAAACTGTACATTTTTATGGCTACGTAATTATTGGTCTTAAGATGTGCACTGTTAAACACGTAAAACTATGTAATTTATATAGTCTGATAAACCTATGTTTGACAGGGAAATTGATGATGAGAAAATGGGAATACATTGGTGCTTGGTACTTATCCGTCAGAGATATAATAGCATTTTGAGTTTCCATCGATGATGTACGCTCGGGTGCAAGAGCTTTTGATTTGAATGCGTCAATTTTGTTTGCGTCGGTATTACGGAACTACGTAAACTTCCCAACAATTCTATACTTAGGCATTTTACCAAGGATATGGAATTTCAAGGTTATAATTTTCGCAATACGTGGATTATTATTCTCATAGACGTAAACGCAGGTATTGTTTGTCACTTAATTTATGTATGTATGCGTGTTTATTCCCACGTAGAACAGCTGTATGTACTTTGTGAATACAACCAGGTATTTATCAATGAGTCACAATTTTACCATAGCTGGGCTGTTTTGGATTTATTGAGTGACTTCTGTAGATGGCAAAAATATGCTTTTAAATACACAAACACAGACTCGACAGCTATTTCCGCTCTATCATCTACCATCATCATCATTAGTAGCCTATAATGTTCCCACTGCTGGAACACAGGCCTCCTCTCTGTGAGAGGGAGTGGGCCATAATCCACCACGCGGGCCCAGATAGGTGGTCTGAAATATTAAACTTAGATCAGAAATTTACAAAAAAGAAAACTATTTTGTTCAACCGACTTGGTTAAGCATCTTTCTAGAATCCCGAGTGTCTTGATTCAATATTGGTCATGTTTCTGATTGGATTCTTGCTTCAATAACCACAATTTTCTTTGATGTTACACTATAAGTACATTATGTTCGTACGCAAAGAGATATGGTCTCTCCTGTTTATCTAATTCTAACGTAATTCCATTCCGTCTTCCCTTTACGGCACTCGAGGGACACTCCTCACATTTGCGGAGAAATATCAACGGTAAAAGGAACTGAAGTAGTGTTTTAATCAGCTCTTGCACTTGACCTCAATACCTTAATGAAAATAATCAAAACCACGTCGTGAAGAGTAGATCAAAACACAGGCCGTGAACCCGATACTGATGAATGTGAATCATTCAATTTCTCGCCTATCAAATCACAGATTGAGGTCAAGACGTTTATCACCACTTCGGGAATCAACGTGTTGTTTATAAGTCAATAGAAACGGGGACTTTTTCACGTCATTTCATAGAATGACTTGTTTTGCTTCCTTATCTGAATGTCACAAACCAGCTGGCAACAACAGCTGAAAACTTTAATGAAATCGCCGTCTGCGCATTCCATGAATCAAAGCTTATCTAGCCCCGGATATCATAAAATTTTAATCGTTTTTATGGAATGATCGTTTTCATTCATCAATTTTGTTACTAAGGAATATAAATTCTATGAATTGATGAAGTCAGTGGACCGAGAAAGGCCGTTATTAGTTCTTTCATTGAAAAGTAAACCGGCTGAAATCGATCCGGCTTACTCTCATGATGCCCTATTTTTATGTGGGGAATGGGGAGCGGCGGTATTGGCTGCTAGGAGTCCTACATTTTTAACGAGCATACTTTTTTGCCGGCTGAAGTTATTCATCCAAGCCAGACTTCAATCGTTTGAGATTGATAATATAAATTCGAATAACACATCAAGTCCTTGAGAAAAAGTTGACACAGTTTTAAAAGAGAACGTCTTTAATGATGCAGTATCTTCTCTATATCAATCAGATGGGTCTCGTGACCCCTGCCATACAAGGTAGTTAATCAGCCAGACCGCAGACGTGTATTTCGTAATACAATGACAGGCGAGAGGCGGGGCTCTACGTAATATGCACCTCGAGATCTTAACACAAAAAAAATACGCGGACGTCAGAAGCACTGACAGTTAGTTGCAGTGTTGCCAAGTGCGAAAAAAAGTTAACGTGTTTCTGAAAGGATGAACACGTCACGCGCGGCTGTTTCTTTTTTTGAATTGTCAGAGATATGAAAAGCGGTGTTCTATTTTAACTCCCACTACCCACATAGAGCTTGTTTACGTGATAAAATATACGTAACTTGTTTATTGGCAGTATCTGTACTTTGTACCAATTGAAGCTCTGTTTACTACACCGCATGAATGCATTGATTTGAATCACCTTCGTGATCGCATAAATTAGAAATAATGTAATTTTAAATGTAATTATATTCAACTACCGATATTTCGTCTCACTATTTCTGGTAAAATGTCAATAGTAAAGAAATGTTTTTTTATAGTTACACGAGCCAATCCGAAACATGTTTATAGAAATTATTTTCGCTCTTGTTACACAGTTTTTTTTATCCGCACTCGCGCCTTATCAAATATTAATTTACTGCGTCACGCTACGGCTATTAATTTTCCGTACAAATAGCGGCGCAAGCGCAACGAAGTACATAATACCATTATGTAATTTGTTTCGGATGATATTTTGGCAACTATGTCAGCATACCTTCATATTCCTACCTGTATCGTTATATCTTATTTATAAGGAGGTATATGAAAATATCCTAGAAATAGTTATCCTAGTGAGCTGCTGCTGAACTTACGATGTTTGGTCTTGAGATTATAATCATATCTCAACAACAGCCAGCCCCTATTAGATATTCCAATGTACGATTTTCGAACGATAATGCCCGAAATCCCTGATCATTCGCGTGACCGGCGATTAAATCGATCGCAGATTTAAAAATTCAACAAGATGTCGCTCTTTGATTATTTTCCTTATGTAAGGACCAGAAATGAAAAGAGGAATCTCCATGATTTGAAAGAATTACTGACGAATGTGCCTTAAAATCAACATCAACATTTTTTTGTGGCCGGTGCTGTCCTTATTTTTTTCCGTTCACTTTATCAGCATTCTTCTATGTAATTGAGTAATTCGTTCCTAGCCATATCATCTTCAATACAATCCATCCATCTTTTCTTTGGTCTGATCTTCCTTAAATTATATCAGTCTTAATTCCCACGGTGCATTGACTGGCACTCACTTGTTGCATTGTGACAGTGACTCCAATTAAAGAGGTTATCAACCAGTCTCATCTGAAACTCCCACCTGCGTACCCAGTTATTAAAACGTGCACTTTTAACGAGCAAACGAGCACGAGCAGGGAGCAGTGGTGACTTACAATTTTTAAGCCGTGGTCTAAAATGATTGAAAATCAATCATCTAACTGAAGTTGTGGTTCGAACCCAAGCAGGCACTTTTCTCTAGTTTTTTTCATCACCACGGCTCTCCTAACTATAAAGGAAAACATCGTGAGGAATCAGTTCCTCACGATGTTTTCCTCCACCATGCGGGACCAGGCCCGCGTTTACGGCCCACTACCTCTCATAGAATGGAGATCTGTGGCCCAGCAATGGGCACGTTATAGACTGACAATGGTATATTATACTTTAAAATCAACTACGTCAAGAAGCAGAAAACTGAAGATCATTTTTTTTATTGTAATAAAACTTCTTGGTAGATAATACTAGTTTTTCACCATCATAATTTCAGCCGAAAGACGTCCACTGCTGGACATAGGCCTCCCCCAAAAGGGGATATTTTTGCTATAATTGCCACTCTTGGCAGGAGGGTAGGCGATCGCAGTATGGGGGTAAAATGCATAGAGAACGGTGCTGCCCATTCTCTAGTAAGTCCCTTATTCGCCTTCTACGACACCCACGGCAAGAATTGGGCTGGTGCTATTCTTTTACGTCCGGCACCACACAGAACACTAGTAGTTTTTAATTAATCCAATCCAACAGTCTTTACAACTACAACCAACCAGCTACAATTATTATTTACAACTTTTATCCGACCTGTATCTATACATAGCTCGCTACAAAATCAAGTATGTAAATGGATCGATTGCCGTATCGCGCCTTCCTTGACCACTTATCAAACGTCACTGTTTGGTGTTGCCAGATAAATAAAAGTCGTTCTCAAAAATCGATGTCAGTTTAGTCGATTTTAAAAATACATTTATTATGAACTTAACATTATAGGCAAAATTTTATTAAAAGTTAATTATTTAGTAACTGGTAATGTAAATCGAGAACTAAGGAAATAAATTTGCTCGAAATTATAGGTACCTATTATAGGATGGATTGAGGAAATTGTAGGGTAGCATATATGGATATTGTGGTTAGTATTTTGGACTAAAATAGGTATGATGAAGTGGTTTCAAATGTCCAGCTGTGACTGCACTAGGCCGAGCTAATTGAACAATTGATTATAGTTTCAATTGCAGCTTTCGCACAACTTGTTACTCTATTAATAAACATGCTAGGGATGAAAACTTCAAAAGAAGTACATTTTTTACTTGTGATGGTGTTGAGTACTTATACTAATATTATAAAGTGGTAAAATTTATGAGTTTTTATGTGGCCCCCCTCCACATAAAAACTTCTTCATAAAAGCTTCGGATATACTGGATTCGAATCCGAAAATTCTTTCACTAATGGGAATCTACAATAACCGAGTGTCGTGAGATATATTTTATTTTAAAATAAGAAATTTCACGCAGACGAAATTTCTAGGGCAGAAACTAGTCTATATCTATCTATATCTATACATATAATAAAATTGTAGAAAAGTGGTGTCTGTACAATCGAAATATATAAAAAAAAGTAGCAGGGGTTGTTATTATATCGATGCCGAACCCGAGATTGTAATTAATTTTTTTTTGTCTGTTTGTCGGTTTGTCTGTTTGTCTGTATGTTTGTGCACGCTAATATCAGAAACGGCTTATTCGATTTAGATGCGGTTTTCACTAATATATTGTAGTAAGCTTCACTTAACATTTAGTGTTTATTTCATGTCAATCGGTTCATAAATAAAAAAGTAATGTCAATTTAAAGAATCACGGCGAACATTTGTTAAGGTATTCTATCAGAGTACGTACACGCCTCGCGCCTGCGCGTCCGTGGCTATACAGGGTGAAATTGAAAACATGCGACAAACCGAAATGGGAGATTGTACTCATCATTATGAACAACTTTTACTAAGGGACCAATGATGCAATCGCGAAAAAAAAAACATCTGTTCCCTACATTTATGTTCGCATAACTCGTCAAAATGTAGGGAACAGCTGTTTTTTCTTTGCGATTGTATCTTTGGTCCCTCAGTAAAAGTTGTTCATAATGATGAGTACAATCTCCCATTACGGTTTGTCGCATGTTTTCAATTTCAACCTGTATAAAGCGCGCTGAGAGCCGCGCCGCTGACTGGAGGCGTTAAGATTAACTTCTTAATGGCAGCCCCAGGAAAGCCCGGTTGAGCAGTCACGGCCTCTCAAGGCCAACTGCGAGATGCCCAACAAAAAAAAAAAACGCGCCGCTGCCATAAGGATTCAGTTATTCGTAGCGAACGCACGTATCCTGGAGAGTATAAGCGAATAGTTTCATTCGATTATTGCGATTCACTTGAATACTGACTGTTTGCATATTTCATTTATTTATATTTTAGGGTTTTTAGGTTAGGTTCTTTTTCTTAATTTTCTTTAAAATTTTGTAAATAAATATTATAAGTATTTTTAGGCGGTTCTTTCCTTGATTTTTGGGTATTTACTTATCTTAATTTTTATTTAGGGTTTGTAAATAAATATTGTAAGCATTTGTTATAGGTTAGGCATTTCTTTCCTGGATTTTCGGTATACTTATCTTAATTTGTATTTAGGGTTTGTATATAAATATTATAAGTATTTGGTATAGGTTAGGCATTTCTTTTCTTGATTTTCTTTATTAAGTATAAGTTTATTAGGTAGTAAGTACTATTTTATTGTAAGAATGCTTCGAAGAAGATCCAACCTCTCCCAATGTAGCAGAAATGCTAAAAGGATGAGATTAGTTCGATCACAGGAATCTGAGGAAGGTCATGAGGCAAGGCTCTCTGCAACTCGGGAACATCAGGCTAGGTTTCGTGCTGCAGAAACTTCGACTCAGCGGGAATCTCGACTGAGTTCAAATCGTTCTCGAATGATGACAACTCGAAATAGGGAAAACGGGGAACAACGAAAGGCACGTTTATCTGCCGATCGCGAAGCTCACGCGTTATCGCGTGAGTCTGAAACATTTGCGGATAGGGAAACCCGCCTGAGCTCCCAGAGTGTACGGACAACAAATGCTCGATCCCAGGAGACACAGGACGAACGGGAAATACGTCTCACTGCCGATCGTGAAGCTCATGCACTATCGCGTGAGTCTGAGACTTTCACTGATAGGGAAATTCGTCTGAGTTCTCAGAGGGTTCGGACAGAAAATGCTCGGTCTCAGGAAACACAGGAAGAACGAGAAATACGTCTCACTGCCGATCGTGAAGCTCATGCACTATCGCGTGAGTCTGAGACTTTCACTGATAGGGAAATTCGTCTGAGTTCTCAGAGGGTTCGGACAGAAAATGCTCGGTCTCAGGAAACACAGGAAGAACGAGAAATACGTCTCACTGCCGATCGTGAAGCTCATGCACTAAGCAATCCTAGGAGCCTGTATGCTTTCATCCCCGATGGCCATACGTCAAATATCGTATACAGAGAAGCATTACTGTAAAGTAATTTTTTTGCTACCCAAACGACGGTATATTATTATGTAATTCAAAATATGCTGCCCAAAAAGTCACTTTTCCACGCGGACGAAGTCGCGGGCACAGCTAGTACTTAATAAACTTGAAGACGATAGCATTTTGGCTGTTTCCGGCTTCTAGTAGTTCAGACAGACAAGACATGGAGTCTAGGTACATAGACAGAAATTGACAAAGTAGCAAGATATAATTACGGTTTGCTTTGAAACTATAATATCTTTGCTGTGTTTACCATTACATCACTATCCTGTCCTAATCCCAATTTATTTGGGGTCAGCGCAACAAGTCTTTTTCTATTACAATTCTCAATTAGAGGCCTCGCCCACGGCGACTTTTTGTAGCGCTGCAGTAGCGATGCTGTCGCGCATGTGTATCCATACAGCCGCGATGCTGTCGCTGGCTGTATACCTACGCCCAGATTTGTATCGCTATTATCGCGATGCTGTCGCGCTTTAGTCGCGATCTGATCAGGCTTCTTTCTACTTTCGGCTGTATCGATGTATCGGTACAGCCGCGTGTTTGCATCGTTTCTGTCGCACGTTATAACGCGACTAACGCGCGACAATAGCGATGCAGAAGCGCGTTTACAAAACGCGCGGCAGCATCGCTACAAAAAGTCGCCGTGGACGAGGGGCCTTAGTCGTCATGTCGGTAGTCACTCCGTTTCTAGCCATATAATCTTTCACACAGTCCATTCATCGCTTCTTGGTCTTTCCCGACTCGTATAGTCATCCACAATCATACTACAAACTTTCCTATCGATATCTGCGTCATTCCTCCGCATCACATGTTCATATCATAACAGCATAAAAGGTTTCCATACAAATTTTCAGTCGCCAGTGTCAGTTTTAGACTTCCTCTTATATACTCATGTATTTCGACTCTGTCTACCATTTATTTCACGGAATAGAAAATGAACTATCTCGCTGCTTATGAATTTACTGAAACAGACGAAATCAATTGACTGAAACAAGTTTGTGCCACAATGTAGTATCAAGTTTTGTTATTAATCTTATCATGATGGTGTTGCTATGGCACTTGGGGCGTATAGTTTAGGTATTCGGTAACTATTGTATATAATAATCATTTAAAGGCAAATTGTGTCAAAGTCAAACATTGGTTTCAAATCTATCTATAATAAAAAAAAAAATCGTTATTTCCCTTGGTCACACGTGAATGGCTGGACCAATTTTGTTAATTCTTTTCTTGTTGTGTTTGTTATAGTCGGGAGAAGGTTCTTATGAAAGAAAAAATTAAGAAAGTTGCTCGTAACATTAGAAAATTTAAGAAAACTTAACGAACATATTAACTATTCTAATATTATACTAATGCGATTTCAATATTCATAGTCAAGACAGGACGTCTGTCGGGTCAGCTAGTAGGACATAAAAGGAACGTCAAAATTCACAGAAAAAAAAATTGATTCTAGTTTCTCCTTCCAAAAAGTTGTTTCGTATGGAGAAGAAAGGTCATGTTTTCGTAATATTTTTTATACTTACGTTAATTATATCATTATTATGTGAAGACGTATATTGAATAAAAATACTATACCACAATAGGTAAAAAGAAGTAAAAAAAAAAGTTACGGTGAATTAATAATGTGATAGATACATGGTGCTCATATATTTACAAATTTTATATTGTAAAACTAGATGATTTTTCTAATGTTTTAACAAAAAATCATCAGCCAAATGCTGCATGTCGGTTAGTTAACAAAACCAACATAATATTTTCAATTTAATCATCTCACCATAAGGAAAAGACCGATTTAACACATTAGTCACATTTAACGTTCTAAAACGTGCCGAATAATACTTGTATTAAGTATACAAAATATTTTAGTTAGCAACTTGTAACTAGAAGGATTTACTGTAACTACTACTGCAAATAAAATGTCACAATATGGCCAATTGTGTCAATAAACGAAGTATAACTAAATGCGAAGTATACATATCATAGGTACACGCACAGTGGAACTAAAATTCATCGAAAACAAATACAGGATAACTGTGAAAATCGACTAATTTTAACGCCGAAATGGTGTCTTTGTCGTCAGTTTTTGACAGATTTGTCATACAAAATCTGCCAAAAATCGGAATGGAGAGACCATTGCAACGTTTAAATTAGTAGACATAGGCCCCTGGTCTAGACTATGCCTTGCTGTCTTATAAATTTCACGCAGACGTAGTTTCGGGCAGAAGCCATTATCCTTTCAGCCGAAATACATCCATTGCTGGACATAGGCCTATCCCAAGCACCGTCACTTCGGCCGGTTCTATGTTTTTCGCACCCAGCGAATTCCTACGGCCTTCACGAGGCCATCGGTCACCAAACCCCTCCAAGACAGAGAAGCTAGTACCTAAATAAAATTGCTGCTTTCTGGTTCAGTAGTTTAGACAGAGAAGACATACAGTCTACAACTCTACATTGACAGAAATGTACAAATTCGCAAGATATAAGTTCGGCGTTTCTGCCATGCCATCGTAAAAGAAGACTGTGTGATTGAAAATAAGTTGGGCAGCGAAAACTAATCGATTTGGCAAGTGATGATAACAACAAGAAAACATTTTTTGCGGGTTACATTTACCTCCGCCAAACTGCATAGCAGTTTGTTGGCAGACGTAGCTCCACTTTTGTACATTCCTAATTATTAACATCATTTTTTACTAGCTTCCGCACGCGGCTTCACCCGACTGGAAGCCGGAAATTATCCCGGGGGGACATACTACCAGGATAAAAAGTATCCTATGTGTTAATCTAGGTTATAATCTATCTGTGTGACAAATTTCATCCAAATCCGTTCAGCCGTTTTTGCGTGAAAGAGTAACAAATACCTATCCATCCATACTTACAATCTTTCTCGTTTTTAATATTAGTAGGATAATGACACCCCGGACTACTTTGCTAAGTAAGTTATAATATACGAATGTGAACTTTATGTAACAATGTTAATGTTCATATTCGTAGGCAGTCGCTCCATGAAAAATACTGATTTTCAGCTGCATCGGGTTAGACTGGAAGCCGATCCCAACATGTTGGAAAAGACTAGGCAGATGATGTTTTCTCATGTTATATAGGAGACGAGCCTTATTCCTATCACTTAAAAATAAAACAATGTTAATGATTGTTAAACGAACTAATATTCCAGATGACTATTACGGAATGGAGCTTTGTTCGGCATATTGATTGGTTTGCTACATTACAATCTATTTATAGAGGATCGATTCAATGATCTAATTCTGTCACAAAGAAAGCGATTCTGCTCTTGGTAACTGACGTAGGTAACGATACCTCATATTCTGAAGCCTTCAAGATGTTATATTTATTGTTCTTCAAATCGTTGAGCTCTGCAAGTTCTGAGTTGAGCTGCATGATTACTGACAAATGCGTGCGCTCCAGTTCCACTCAATCTGTGTGTTTCTTTCCTCAAAAGACCATTTCAGACACCCATCCACATGGTCTTCACTTGATCTGACCAAGATTATGCCTGGACTTTAAAAGAGACTGTGACGTCTGAGTTTGTTTCGGCCTTTCTTCTCAGAGTAGTCAGATAGGAAACGCTGACCTCATCTAGTTTAAAAAATATGATTGACGTGTAAAAGTGTTTGTACAAACCTACTTACAGAAATAAAATAATTTATCTTCTAGTTAAAGAAGTTCCACTGCACACCAATAACAATGACTATAATGTATTGTATTAGGTGTCACTCTTAGTTAGAAAAATATACTGGTAGTAACTACGCCAATTGTATTATGTCCCTGTAACTTTTGTAGATGAATTAGTAACTGATATATAGTATTGAAGAAGGAGATTGGAAAATTGCTGAGGCCCTTTCAAGGGACAAGGCTTGACAGAGGTTAATCATATTATTTTGGTACGAAAATATAGCCGTTTCATCCTGAGCTCGGAATATGCGACCCTATCTCTCTCGTGTCGTGGGAGGGATGGTTATTTCGGGGATGGTACTGTCCGCCTACGTGAAAAACGTTACAATTACAATACAAACTTATTGGCGTAGGTTTCTGAGTATTAATTTACTTCACAGAAAATATCATTTTTAACCGACGAAAAAACAGAGGAGGTTCTCAAGTCGACGCGTATATATTTTAAATGAGTAACATTTCGCTGTCGCTGTAGTAACATGCTGTTAATCAAAATTTGAATATTTTTTAAGGATATTGATATTCTATTAATTCATAGGTTCGAATAATTCGCCTGCACAGCAACGAAAACAACGCTGTAACTGTTGTTGAACTCAAAATGAAAGCCATTCCTACAGTTAGTGTGTTGGCAAATTACCCCGCTGCGCGAAAAAAATGTTCTGGTTGAAACAGGCTACGTAAATCAAAAGAAAATAATCACCCGGCTCATTGTTAAAGGAATTTCTCTAAACAAAGCTATAGTAGACAAAGCAATGACTCCACCAATCAAGTTTCACAATTCCATTATCTTTCTTCATATCCAGAAGATTGGGGCTTCAAACCAAATGTTAACGACATGAAATCTCCATCTCTCCAAGAGTACCTAGTAGCGCCTTAAAGACATGTTGCATTTGACCTAAAAATGTTTCCAGAAAATAGGGCTGCTGGTGAGCTCGTCTAAAAATATCATCGTTACATACGTTCTGTGAACGTGTCATGTTTTTATTTATCACTAATCCGTTGTTTATGATGCTGGACATTTTATGGGAATCGTTTGTAGTATTTGTAGTCCTATCTGAATATTTAATGGGGATTTCTAGGAGGCGTAGGTTCAACACGTTAATGGGAAATGTGGAAAAGTCTGTATGATAAATTAGTCGGTTTGTAGCCTTTTTAATGAATACCGTTTGCGTAAATAGGTCATCCCAATAATTATATCTCAACACTGGCTGAAGATTAATTTTGCCCTGTTTTGTACGATTTAAGTAATACCCTTTATTCATAAATGTTTCTGAGTTAAAAAATGTTTAAACATCAAACATTTATGGTTAAACATTAAACAATCGTACTTAGTTTTAAGGCTACCTCAGACAGGCGTGTCGCGACGATGCGACACGATTCTTGTAGAAAAAATCCATGAAGGCTTCATAGAGTTATTTCTATTCGCGTCTGGTTGCACCTGTTTGCGGGAGCGAGTTTAAGAAACGTTTATTAATAAACACCAATATGTTTATATAATGTTAATTAACCTGTATTAATACGTGTTTTTGTCCATTTTCCAGAGATTCACACAATATCTAGCATCGAGTAATTCAACATTTCAACTTAGCAATTTTCTAGACAAAAGCGGAGTACAAGGTATGTTTTGAAATTATTTTGTTATTTCGTGTTAAAAACGTCATATTTAAAATACTGCAAATGAAATCTTATTTATCATCGATATAATATAGGACTACAATAATAATTAATAACACAATTGTTCGCTAACTATAAGCCCTTATGATTACCTCTAAACTCATTCAATTATTACTTTGCCTAGTTTATAAGGAAAGTAAAATAATTTAATAATTGCCATAAATAATTGGTTAACCACTATATTTTTAAAACGCAGTGTTTATTTCCTGTTGGTCCTTGGTGTAGTTGTCTAAGCGCTTCTGCTGCGAATGGTCTTGGATTGGATTAATAGGTCGGAAAAAGTGTTATTGGGTTTTTTCATCAGGAGTTTCTCAGTAGCAGCAGGAGGTCTGCCCGGCTTGGGCGGAGGCGATTGGCGGCGGCGATTTCTCGCGTCCGGCCCTGGTCCAGGCCATGGTTCGGAGCGAGAGTGCATGGGTAGCCGTCACCTCCTTCTGCGAAGCAGTAATGCTTGCGAAGAGGGAGGCGGCGCACGTGAGGGCGAGACAGATATGCGCCCTCACTGTTCTAGTCGCCGCAGGAGGCGCCCTGGGCGTCGGGAATCCCAGGCTGATTCTTGGCCACCAAAGGCGCGGGCTTGCGGATGGCGAGTAATGGGTAGCTCGCTGTCCGGTAAGGACCAAGCCCGGGTCGACGGCGCGTTGTGTTCCACGCGCGCCTCAAAGAGATTTCAGCACCAACTGGTGGGGTCCGCAAGGAACGATGCCTGCCAGGGGTTCGGGGTGTTCGAAAGAGATACCGTGGCCGCTGGAACACAGGCAACTGAAGGAACACGGGTGGGTTTTAGTCAGTAAAAGTCTGTCATGCTCACCTGCTCCACCCAGAGCGGGAGAAGTTATTTGATGATTTTGCATCCTCAAAAAAAAAAAAAGTCACGCCCCCGTTTACGTGGCACTGAAACATAAGTGGCGAAATGAGGACCGACTGTAGGTACTCCACTGCGTAACCCTTCAGGGATTACAGGCGTGATGTAATGTAATGTTGTAATATTCCAATAATCCCTATATCTGTATTCAACAGGCCGTACCCAACATCTGTGGCTGCCAAGGTCTAGTTTAGGTACAGACGGTATAAGTATAATATACCGGCTGTACGGCCCTGGATAGCCTTCTACAATTTGTTGGGCGCCAATAAAATCCGAAAAGAAAATTCCAAACACGTTTTGGCAAAGCCTTCGTATATTCGTAAATTCTTCGTTAACCTCATGTCTATATTACTAAAAAACACAAGTTCTTGTTAAGTGGTGCAGGGGCTTACGCACGACTGGATCGGTCAGGTTACGCTATCCTTGCCACGGTTGGTCTATGGATGGGTAACCATCTTAACATACCAAGATCGACTCCGACCTCCGTACCTCGGAAAGCACGTTAAGCCGTCGGTCCCATGCTGTCACTCGTAGATCTTTCGCAGTCGTTACGGGTCGTCAGAAGCCCGAAAGTCTGACAACCAGTCTTACCAAGGGGTGTATCGTATTATCCAGTAACTGGGTTGTGGAGGTCGGATAGGCAGTCGCTCCACGTAAAATACTGCCACTCAGCTGCATCCGGTCAGCCTAGAAGCCAACCCCAACAGAGTTAGGAAAAGGCTAGGCAGTTGATGCCAAGTTCTTGCTAACCCACATGCTAAAATCAATAACCTTTTCCGTAAATACTATCCAAGATGCCAAAGTAAACTTCATTCGATATGTACGAAAATGATAGCTTAGGACATATCGTAGATATTGGAAACGGATACGGTACTCACATAGTATACCCTGCCATTTGACGAGTACCAGTAAATATCACACCCCATATATTTTAAGGGGCTAAACACGCCATGTTGCGATGCCTCGGATCGTTGCGTGATGATAAAACTACAATAGTAGCGTGTTTTAGAATAATAAATGTACTACCTACTCGACTGTTTTGTCTATAGTATTATTCATTTTTAAGTTTTGAATGAAATTGTTGAAATGTACGATCTACTTTCATGTCAGATGACGATATACGTTTACAACAGTAATATCTTTGTCTCAATCATTTTGAAAAGTTATCATGTCTTTGGTGGATCACTAGAATAGGAGCTTCCTCTGTCATTAGCAGCATACTGCAATTTCCGATCAATCCAACAATATTTATGTATTCAAAGCATAACTTGATCAGAAACGTCAATACAACAGCGAATAAAATTCGCAACACCACATTAAAATTTCCAATCTGAACGCAACAGACATTTCTCTTAATTTGCAAAAGCAGTTTCTCACTCGAGAATCCATAGTAGTAATGTTGTCGTGGATGGTATTATGCAACGGATCCACAAACTGCCGAGTGGAGTGTAGTATTTCCACGTCATTATGTACGTTTGCCCGTGCCAAGTAATGTTGGCGCCCTAGTGGCTTATATGGCGCAAAACTAGAATTAAACGTACGTTGCTCTATATTAGGAAGTCTGGTGTCTGGCGTATGACTGGCGGATTTTTTTTGTCTACGGAGACGGAGTTAATGGTTTTAATTTTATTGCTACTTTATAGAGTTTTGTCTATTCTTAGAGCAGTGTTTGTACAAAGGTATTGACCCCGACATACGAGTTGAACGTCGTTTGTTCAAAACCCAGACAGGCACTTTGTATATTTAATTTTATCACCACTGCCCTCAAAACGGTGAAAGAAAACATCGTCAGGCATGTCCTAGAGCCAAAAACTCGAAGACATGTTACATTCACCAACCCGCAACGGGCCTGCGTGGTGGATTACGGTCCATTCACTGTCACAGCGAGGAGGCATGTGCCCCAGCAGTGGGAACATTATAGGCTGATTATGAAGAGTTTGTTTCTCTTCGTTTTTTACTTAGTAATTAGAATAAAACATCTTCACTTCATCACCAGATTCTGTTACTGGCTTGTAGGTTAAGTCTGTCGCGTTAGTTGCTTATGTACAAAATAAGGTAAGCAAAACTAATGTACTTCATCGGCTTATCCTCTAGTATGAATTGAAGTAATACTATCCCTTCCTACCCGGAAATGTTCTAAGAAACCTTTGGGAATGAGAAAGGAAGACAGATCACGCGATCGAGTGTTATCGTATCGTTTACAGGATAATCCTCTTCATACATCGTATTCAGTGTCTTTAAGGATTACCTCTCTAGTATTTTTTGTCACTGCCTCGTAAATAATGGCGGATGTACCACTGTTGTTGCTGTCTTCCTTTAGGAAATTCTTGGTTACGCTCGGACTCAGGCCGTATACTCCCTGAGCAAGAAATCCATAGTTTCGGCTGATGCTACGGGTGTAGCCTACTCCGTATGACCTGCGGACATAAGATTAGTTTGGGGCCCGACCTAAGAATGTTACCACGATTTGACAGTTCTCCTTCCTCCCGATGTGTTTGTGCCTGTCCAAAAAAGTTAATTATGCGGGAGTGGGGTTCACTCGGAAGGGCCCGTATCTTCGTTGATGGACCTAGAAAGTAGGCTCCCTGGATATTTTTTCGCGGCTGGTGTTAATTAGCTCGCCTCCTATCCTATGTCTTGGATTTTTAACATTAGTACCGAAATGATAGTCTCTTTGGACGCCTCTGACTTCTTTTTTCAAAGAATACAGGTGTTATGTTCCCATTAGCTTCATCTTGCCCCTATCCGGGGTTCTATTAGTCATCATCTCGGTAGCTACCTCCTTTCTAATCATATCATCTTTCACAAAGCTCATCAATACTCTATTTAACCTGTTGGGTCTATATCCCTACAATCCATACAGATGCATATCCAGGCGTAACGCTGGAATGCTACTATGAACGTCTACTTATACTTACACACAGTTTGTGGGCATATCGGTTTCGTTCCGCCTAACGTATGAGCTTGTGGGTACTATACGATGACCGGTGACCTTATAGGTCAATGACACTACGGCCTCGGTCAGCTGGGTAATTCTGATTTTTCTCTCGCAAATATTTTTTGAAATACGAGCGTGTAGCCATTTTGAAGTTTTTTTTTTTTTGTAATATTTATTGTAGCACCAATATGATTGGAATGTTTTCGTTTACTGCAGTAAAAATAAAGATTTTCTTTGTAATAATAGAAGTGCATTAGTGTTTTATAAAAAGAGTAATGTTGCGATAAAGATTATTTGCACAGTTTGATAGCTTTTATTGTGTGGAGTTGAAAACAAATCTATTTATTTTTATTGAGTTCTGTTATCATTTACAAATATGTTTAGTTTTAAATAATGTAAGAAAATGAAAATCTTGTGAAGGTGTGGGCAGTAATGTTATTTTCTGTACAAAGGTTTCAAATTCTGATGACTATTTTGCAAAACTATTGATATTTCATAATGCTTTTAGACATTTTCCACGTCCTTATTTTACACTAGCTTTTTCCAACGGCTTCGCCCGCGAGGAAGTCGAAAATTATCCCACCGGAATATACAACCGGGATAAAAAGTATCCTTTATGTTATTCCAGGCTATAATCTATCTGTGTGCCAAATTTCATCCAAATCCCTTCAGCCGTTTTTGCGTGAAAAAAACTTTCACATTTATAATATTAGTAAGATTAGTAGGATACGTTTTGTTTTCTGTCATATCTGCGACTATAGTCTTAAATCGACCTTTAGTCCTCGTCCACATTATCTAACAAGGGTTAAATTATTCAGTCAATATTAATTTTATTAGCTAACGCATTTTTTGTTTCCAACACTTAATAGTTCAACAGTCGAGCTCTGAGTCATCAAGAGGCATGGCTGTTAGCAACAAAATTCTCAGTTTCCAACTAGTACTTCAGAACTAAAAAGACGTAAGGGACATCACATCACTCAAATTCAAAGTAGTACCTATGCGTAGGGCATAGGCTCTTTTCAAATACAATGCACTGAATTCCTAGCTTTAATACATTTTAGCTTTATTCCTGACTGTATTCTAATGGTCTTAATACGGTCAATTTAGTACTAAAATTTCACTGATGTTGTTCAGATTTTTAGTGTGTAACCTGTAAAGGCAGACACGTTTAACGATAACAAAGAATGAGGTTAAAAGACGATTTAATTTTGGATAAGTGTCGCATTTTATGAGGATGTGCTACAAACAATGGCAAAGGTCGAATCGCAAAGTTGACTTGCTAGCCTGGACTGTTTGCTCCTTAAAACGAATAAATGTATCGATTTTATTAGCAATCAATAATTGTATTTATCGCTCTATTGTTACCCTGGTTTGTTTAACTTAGGTTTATAAAAGCTACTTGCATATAAGCAAAGGCACGATCCTCTCAAATTACTGATTGCACACAAGTGTTTGACCTCCGCAACCCTTTGGTGAGGCTGTAGATTTCACACCACGATAATGGTTTACAGGTGGATTCTATTACTCATTAACCTTATTTGGTCATGGTCACCTTATCGGTACGGACAGAAAGTTATTGTTGCATAAATGTTTAGAGAATACGCGTTCATCAAAGACTCCAATAAACTGGATTCTGTTGTATACTCCATTTGAAATAAGATTAGACATTTAAACAAACCTTTTTTACAGTCCGTTCAACTGATTCTGACTTCTATACCGTAGGCATAAGGATGGCATTCAAAGCAAAAAAGTAGTTATAATACCAACCTGTTTACTGCAGCTGCCATTTGTCATGCCACCAACGCAATAGAAGTCAAAGTCGGTTGATCGGACTGTAAAAAAGGTTTCGTTAAATGTCTAATCTTATTTCAAATGGAGTATAGGTTTTTCACGGATGGTTAAAATGAATGAAGATGTAATGTTATGTAGCAAATGATTTTAGCTTATTAGTCGACTCACACGAATTAACTCGGGCGAATCGTCACTTTTAATTCATATAATGTTTTCTATAAGCGACTTGCACGAAGTTAATTGATTTGTGGGTGAATCGACAATTCCCGAAACACTTATTAGGCAGTTGGCACGTTTTCTATTTTATGTAATACAATTATTGTACTTTTTACTTAACTTTTCCTCACGTTTGATTCAAAACGTGCCAATTGCCTTAAATATACTTATTTCTGAAATTGTCAATTCGCTCAAAAATAAATAAACTACGTGTGAATAGACTAATAAGCGAAGACTATATATTCTATCCGCCATGGGATCTGGAGGCAAAACTGGCCGGGCCGTAGCTAAATCGCGGCTCAGCGGACAGAGCTCAGGCGGGGGATCTCATGGCGACATGGCGATACACGAGAAAACTTCACTTGATATTATCCTTTCATGGACGAGGCGGAGGCACGTAAGTGCTACAGTGTCTGCATATCCTAATAACCTTGCTACAGCTTCTGAATATCCTAATCTATCTACACAAATAATAAAGCTGAAGAGTTTGTTTGAACGTGGTAATTTCTGGAACTGCCAGTCGGATTTGAAAAGTTATTTTTGCATTCATAACCTAATTCTTGGAGAAGGTTTTAGGCTAATTAAAATCACGCTACGACTCTTAGGAGCCCAGCAAAAAGAAAATACGCGAAAATGCGCGAAAACGAGAAACCTAGTTGCGCGGGCGGGCAATAACGATGCGACGCGGTTGTTGGGGGGCTAAAAATTCACTCATACGAAATTGCGGGCAGAAGCCAGTCTAATATACAGTAAGTGATTTTTATACCCTTCCAAATTTTTCAGGGTGATAGTACCCGTTAAATTGAAACAACTTTCTCCAAGGAACATGGGTCGAAATATGAGAAAAAAAATCGACCTCCCATGCAAAATCAATGGTTAGCTGGTCGATTTTGTATGGGAGGTCCGATTTTTTTTTTTCATATTTCGACCCATGTTCCTTGGAGAAAGTTGTTCAATTTAACGGGTACTATCACCCTGAAAAACTTGGAAGGTGACTAAAAAATCAGCCCGTATTAATACATGGTATACTGCGGCTTTACTCTCGTAAAAACTGTTATCTAATCCGTGTCTTTACAAGTAGTGTACATATAAACAATTAATACACGTTGTACAAGTATGACTAACAAAATACAATCTTCTATGACACATAAGGAAGTCAGTGCCCTTAAAATCGTCTGCCTCTCAAACGTCCTTCGCGGCGACGAGATGTCCCGGCAGTACTTATGTAATAGTTTTATTAGAAAATGGTGTCTCCTTGTCTCGTTTGTACAGTCCTACACACGTCGATGTTAATCATTTGAGTTTGACTGTTCTTGACTTCATAGCAGTGAAGGCGGTTTTCGTAGTTCAAATGTTAGTATGACGCGCACTTGACTGTACGATGATATTAGGGGGAATATCGAGGTTTAGGAGCTAGGTTTCATTTGTTTCTGGGTTAATGTGAGTCTAGAATATTGTGTGGTTAGACAGTCTAGGTAGACACATGAATGTAATGAGAGAATTTGGTGATTTGTCAGCGTGTGTTTGGATGTTTGGTACTTGTGACAAGGTTAGTGATAATTTTTCCTGCATAAAGAATGGGTGAAATCATGGCGTTTTATTGGACATATCACGTCAATATCATAATTTTACAACAGGATGGTAATTTCACTGTGCTGTTATTAGCATAATGACGGTACCCACTGCTCCCATATTGTTGTCAAACAAATGTTTAACCGACTTCAAAAAAGGAGATCCTGGATTACTTGAAGATAGCCGGACCGTTGGAAAATTCTTTATTTGGTAGAAAGGTCCCATTCTCATCAGGTCAGGAGCTGATGATGATTTGGTGAAGTGGAACTGATGGTGAAGACCTCAGATGAGCACCGGAACTTCTCAATAATAAGTATTTCCCGGGTTGCGATTTGATGACTTTATCATAGTTGCTAAGCAATTCATGCTCGTCACAATGCAATGGTGAAATAAAGCTGATGGTCAAGTATCAGGAGAACTCCTCAACAATTAACGGCCCCTGTGATGAGCAGGTAACAATAGGATATTGTAACTAATATAAATTACAAAAAACCCACAAAAAAAGTGAGAAATAATTTTATTAACTGCTTGGGTAGTTCTAAAACTGCCTAATTCATGAGAGGCAATATTTTATTCCCTAATCTGTAGATTTAAGTCTTCTCAACCAAACCAATTAAAATACACTAACTTTTTGACATAACTATACCATTTAAAACGTAGATAGAAGTCTTCAACGAAACTCCAAATACCAAAGTTAGGAATAACATTTCATTTGCAGTATTTAAATATCTAGTTAAATATCACCAATGCATGTAATTAAACCAGCATATAAATTCTGGTATTATATGACACACATGAGTAAAACTATGTAGGTATGGGTAAACCATAATTATCCTTATCTGAATAATTGTTATTGCTGCGAATGATTAATTAATTAATGTTATGCGTTTATTGATAAAAACCTCCTATTGACCCTGTATGGTAATTATTACGAAAGTGTTAGGAAACCAGTCAATTTTATCCTGTATTTTAATAAGGATTTTTTTTATGTAAAGGCAACACTGCATGCTTTGCAATTTGATGGGTATATGAATGACGATCTACTTATTAGACAGAAGATTTTGTAGGGGTTTGAATAAAAATATTGCTGTTTTATTTGCAGATAATTTATGAAAGAGATGTAAGACAATTTGAGCTGTCAAATTAAGGTGGCAACTAAAACTTAAAAAAAGGTTTATCCATTAGTTATGTCATTTAAAACATTCTGCCTCATTAAACAGCTAGAATTATCTTCTTCTCTTTCCGGTTTTGTTTGTTATTCTGTAGAAGATAGCATTCATTTGTAGTCAGTAGCCGGTGCAATAAAGTCTGGCAGAATTATTTGCGCCTGACGTAAGCACTGACAATTCTAAGACATGACTAGTGCCTTATGCCCAAGATGCTTCAGAAAATTTTGGATTAGGTGCACAGGTTATGCAGTACGATGGACTTAAAGACCAGGTGGATGCAACTGATCATGAATGGCATCTGACATCACATAACTGTTGTATGTTTCGAGCACATTGCATTGCACTTTTTTGCAGTTTGCACTTGCTGAATGACACAACAGCATATCTGGATTATTTTTTTCATACCTACCTCTTGTCGTCTGGTTTCCATACACAAAAATACCTATTAGTTCTAAAAATGTTATTTATTTCGTAAATTTCTACTGTCTAACTGAATTTAATTTTCCCTAATGCTTGCAAAGGCGCGGCCGGTGCCCGGATTGGTGAGTTTAAAAACAAAATGGCGGCTTTTTTGTAAATGTCTGTCCGTCTGTTCACGTGTAGCTGGTACACGCTTGGATGGGGTGCATTTTTTTTGTTTTTTTTTTTTGTTCAATTTGCACTGTACCGCTGCTTGAGTTGAAAAGCTTGATTTGCAGCACCATTCTATTAGAAATAGTTGGTTTATTCAAGCCCTATCTTGTAATTGAAAACATAAAAACAGGTTCAGGGACTTGTAGGTACCATTAAAACATAGTTTTTTTTTGTCCATAGGCATTTATGTCCTTGCTATTTCATTTCTCGGATACGGTATCACAAGAAAACACGATACCGACCAATTGGGTTAGACAAACTCATGAGTTTTATTTTTTATTGTTCGTTTATTTAAGAATTATTTTTGAACAACTACAGATTAGCATACTTACTTTAATGATTAGGTAAAATTCACGCTTTTGTAAATGTTAGTCCACTGTGTATTGTCGTCACGAAAATCATTAATCTGGACTTATTCCATTTTGCCGATAAACTCGTAGTTTTATTGCCAATATTTTCTGAAGTAGATAAATATTGGACAATAAAAAAGGGCAATTAATACCGCAAATCACTTTAGTAACTAGTAATTCTCAGCTGATAGCCATTTAATAGAGACAATTAATAGTTGAATCAACTCATTCATGTGTAGGTCATAGAACACAGATAATTTTGTAATGTTTGCACCTAAGTACATTCAATACACGTTGGGGTGACATTCTTGGTATCTATTTGATTGGGTCATTATTTGAATGGCAACATTGAGGATTAAGATAATCCCACTTTGTGTTATTGCAACTCCTTGGCCTTTACACGATATGTCAGTGGTCCATCATTATCTATCGCATGAACGTTTAGGCGGTTATCTTACATTTAAACAAGACATAATAATGTCCCTTATCTCGTCAAATCTTTCATACAATTCATTGACACACTGTCACTATAGTAGTAACTAAGAATGTTGCCCTTAACTGCACATGCACTGTAAATCGTTGCATGGTTTTGATTGACTTTTGAAACGCTAAGCGTTGCATTTGCAGCCTATTTCATGTTGAGGCCCCAAAAGCCTTATTTCCATGTTAGCTTTGTTTATTTGTTGAATCTCACAAAAAAAAGAAAGCTTAGAATTATTTCCATGATGCACTTTATGCTCCTCATTTTCTAGAAGCATGATAATGTAGGATTCGTTGTTAAATCTTTTGTTTAAAGAACAACTTTTTACGTGGGATTTGACAGTAGATCATATTGAAATGCTTTTAGAAACCAAAGGAAAGCACCCAAGCTTAGATACTAAATCCGATTATGGCTTGTCTAACGAGCCTGTTAAATTATTTGCCATACTGAATCATGTCACTAAACATCACAATTCATGATCAACAAAAGCCACAAAGACAACAATGCATGTGTAAGTAGTTACAATGAGTCTAATTAGCGGATTGCTAATAAGCTACGTCGAGAGATGGAATTTGTGACGTTTACCAAACTGTCATGACGTAGTTTGGTAAACACATTCAGAATTATCAGAATTTACTCTCGGGTTCCAAAGACTATGCAAAATGGTTTGTTACTTAATGTTCAGGCTCCCGCAGATCGGTGCGACGCGACTCCAGTAGATCAATTTCCATTAAAGATTTTATAGAAATTGGTACAGTGGAGTCGCGTTGCCTTTAAATTGGTCAACCAATGACAACTGCTTAAATAAGATTTACTGATCAGATATTTGACGAGGTTTTTTTATAAAAGTGACTCACTGTAACTCCTTACAAATGTGTCAAGACCATGCATGACCGCTACATCACACTCACCACTTTCCGCCCAGAACACGTTTCATTCTGCCTCTATATGTCCAGGATATGACATGTCTCCGTTCATCCGGCGTTACGCCAAGTACCTCAATGAGAAGGCGCTGTCCTACAGGACTGTGGCCTTTGATTTCTGCAAGGTTAAGAGGGGGTGAGTAGAAAATGTTGTTATTTTTTGTAGGTTGAAAAAGGAATCGTAGGAACGAGGAAATGTAAACGTCAAAATCTCTCAGCAGTTAGGAATTGTAGACACTGCCATCTTTTTTGTACGCAAACACGCTTGCGTTCTGCATCAATTAAAGGGTAATATTATTTCCTCAGCCCTGCTCTGTGAGGTATAATAGGCGTAGGCAAGAAGGCTGCCAGGCTCAAATTGGATTGGGCGGGTCACATAAGCCGGCTGCAGGATTACCGCTGGGCAAAAGTCTCCACACAATGGGTGCCTGAAGATGGACGGCGCCCCCGTAATCGGTTCAGAAAGCGGTGCGCGATGGACGCGTATCGTGAGGGCTAGTTCGAGGTGGCGCAGGAAACAATATCCTGGAAGGACTTGGGGTTGGCCTTTGCCCAGCAGCGGGACAGTATAGGCTAAATTACCAGACAAAATGACAAAACCACCTATCCATTTCAGATTTAACTAAAATATTGACACATCAGCTACATTATGATGGATGTTCTATGATGCTCTTTCATTCCTTATTTAATGTGATGCTCCATAAGACCTTTTTTCCGTCGTGGACTACACTTAAATAAAATAAATCTCTTAACTCCTCAGTAAGGAAGAAGGGTCCCTCCGGATGATGAACGCGGAGAAACTCCTCAAGACTTTACCAGTCTTGCAGGCACAGTTAGACGGACTGCTGGAGTTCGACTGTACAGCGAACGATCTCACCAACGGCGTCATTAACATGTGCTTCATGCTACTGTTCAGAGACCTCATCAGGTAATCATCGGCTTTTTAACGTCTACAATATATCATTAACGTGACTTCATTTAGAGTCCGAGAGGGATTTTGCTTTCATGGACAAATTTTGAACAGTCGATATTAATAGCTCCGGCTGCAATACGGACTCAAATATTCTAAACATATTCGGATATTAAGTTGCTTGTCTGGTTTCTTTGTCTAACCTATAATAATTCCTAGACAGTTGATAAACATGTTATTGTGAATTTGGATTGAGGTGTAAATATGTACTTATGGGAGGTGAAACGATCTCACTCGTTATCAGAATAGCTTATGCTGTGGGCCCTTGATATTAAGTAATGCAATCCGCGAGGTTTGGGAGCAAAGTATACTACCCAAGGATGAATTGACATACGGGAGAAATTTTATTAATAATCTACAAACTTATTGATTTTCTAAAGATTCGGTGGCAGCGGCCGCCGAGCGCTACATCTAAGTTGGTCGCAGTTAATCTATATCTACCAACCCGCACTGGGCCCGCGTGGTGGATTATGGCTCACTCCCTCTCATCGAGAGTAGGCCTGAATCTCAGCAGTGGGAACATTATAGGCTGAATATAATGTCTATCTTCTCTAATAATATAGCTGGAGGGTTTGTTTGAACGCGCTAATCTCTGGAACTACCAGACAGAATTGATAAAATCTTGTTGCATTCTATAGCTTAATTCTTGGGAAAGGCTTTGGCTATTTAACATAGCACGCTGGAATCCTGAGCAGACGAGCAAAAAGAAAACATGGCCTAAAGAACGCAAAGTGAAAATGAACTAATAGCGCAGCTAAATACTATTGACTCAAGAAAGTGTGGTCTTATCAAATGAAAATACATATAATTAACACAAAATATTGTTATTCCAGATTATTCGCGTGCTACAACGACGGTATAATTAACCTGCTGGAGAAGTACTTCGACATGAACAAGAAGAACTGCCGCGAGGCTCTCGACCTCTATAAGAAATTCCTCATCAGGATGGATAGGGTCGGAGAGTTCCTGAAGGTAAACCATCGTTTGCAAATCAATCATTTACACCCACGCCCTAATTGTGCAACACTGTCAATCGGAATCTGAATATTTTTTAAGGATATTGTTACTTAATCTATTGCTTCATATGTTCGAAAAATTTGTCTGCTCAACAACGTATTGAATGTTGTTGCACTGTCAAAATAAAAGCTAATCCTACTGTTAGTTTGTTACGCAAGGCCAATAAAAGCTCTTCATCTGTAATGTCAACTCTTACGTCAGTTGCTGTGATTGATCGAAAGAATAAAAATGTATTCGATACAGGTACAGGCACACAATATACACAAAAAAACCGGCCAAGTGCGAGTTGGAATCGCACACGAAAGGTTCCGTTTACCACAAGGCAAAAACGCCGAAAAAACACGTTTCTTGTATGGAATCCCCCTTGAAATTTTAGTAATTTTTTTATTATTTCTTGTTAAAGCGGCAATAGAAATACACACAGTTGAAATTTAACGGTTCATGAGATACAGCCCGCTGACAGACAGACGGACGGACGGACAGCATAGGCGTAATATCCCGTTGGCAACCCTAAAAGACAGAAAAATCTTAGCGGATTGGCTGACAGAAACAACAACGGCCAATCACATTACTCGACATAAGATTTGAAAACAATTAATCTGTAAATCCCGTGTGAACATTCTCTCAGAAAAGCGCTTAGACTACTTTTGTTTGGGACGCAATACACAATTGTAGAATGAAAAACATCATTACGTTGCTAAACATAACGGTGTGTCTTATTTAACAAAAATATTGAAAATACCAAGGTTTTTATTTGAAAGAACGCAACGGATTTATTTTAAAATTTCCCTTCATACTGCGAAATCCTAGTTTAGCTATTGTATTTCGCAACCCAATTAGTGTGAAATAATTGGGTTGCAGAGGTCAGATGGTATTCGCTCAGTGAAATGTCAATTTCTACCGTATTTGGTGAGTCTAAAAAGCAGACACATAAATAACCCTCTTTTTGCTTCGCCGTAGTCGGGTAATATTAATCCTTTCATTTCCTACTAATAAGCTTACAAGTTTGTGTGTTTGGATGTTTGTGAGTTTGGGTGTTTGTTAATCAATCATCTCTTGGTGAAAGCTGGCAACATCGCAAATAGCTGTCAAATATTTGCTGTTTATATTAATTTGTCAACATTTCCAATATTATTATCTATAGCTATTCTCCTGCCTTTATCCCAATTTATTTGTGGTCGGCGCAGCAAGTTTTTTTTTTCTTCCATATGTCTCTTTTAGCCGTCATCTATACTCCATTTGAAATAAGATTAGACATTTAAACAAATCTTTTTTACAGTCAGTTCAACCGATTCCGACTTCTATTCCGTACGCATAAGGTTGGCATTAAAAGCAAAAAAGTAGTTACAATACCAACTGTTTACTGCAGCTGCCATTTGTTATGCCACTTACGCAATAGAAGTCAAAATCGGTTGATCGGACTGTAAAAAAGGTTTAGTTAAATGTCTAATCTTATTTCAAATGGAGTATAGGTTTTTCACGGATGGTTAAAATGAATGAAGATGTAATGTTATGTAGCAAATGATTTTAGCTTATTAGTCGACTCACACGAATTAACTCGGGCGAATCGTCACTTTTAATTAATATAATGTTTTCTATAAGCGACTTGCATGAAGTTAATTGATTTGTGGGTGAATCGACAATTCCCGAAACACTTATTAGGCAGTTGGCACGTTTTGTATTTTGTGTAATACACTTAGTATACTTTTTACTTAACTTTTCCTTACGTTTGATTCAAAACGTGCCAATTGCCTTAAATATACTTATTTCTGAAATTGTCAATTTAGTTAAATGTCTAATCTTATTTCAAATGGAGTATAGGTAGCCCCATTCTAACCATATCCACATTCACACAGTCCATCCATCGTTTCGTTGGTCTCCCCTACCATCTTCCCCCTGCCATCGTCATTCATGCCCAAAACTTTCCACTCAACATTTTCCTCATTTCTCCGTATCACATGCCCATACCATGACAATCGATTCCCACACAACTTTTCCGTTACTATGAAATATCGCAATAATAACACTCAATTATGTGTCGAAAATAATGAATATTTGAGAACAGTGAGTGAGAGACCGATATTAATTACATTTATTAAAAGTGCCTTTTGGCATTCTAGAAATAAATTATTGTACTTTGACAGATTAATTAAAACAGCTCAACTTTCATTATATTAACAGTTGAATGGATTTCGATGTTGGGTCACAGGCAGACCATGAGCTGGGTTAGGACATAAGAGGCTGATCTGTGCTCTTCAGATCCCGTCTCTGTAAAACCTACCTACTTAAGTTCGTAAATAGAGGATGGCACGGATATCGACGCGCAAACTGTTACATGGTTCCAATACATGATTCTAGACACCTTAGAGTAGAAATTGTCCGGATTAAAAAAAAAAAACTGCTTTTTTTTTCATAGAATAGTGCAATACGTACGCGGTCATAATGGATGGCAAAGCTATTTTCTTTTTTATAACCGCCGTAAAATTTCAACGCATTGGCGTTCAGATTCATGAATGTATGGTAGCAGATGGCGCGTGGATATCCCTGCTACCCCTGTATTAAGTATTGATACCCCTTTTCTGACATCCACACGGGCGAAGCCGCAGGCAGTAACTAGTGGACAAATAATTTTACTAACTCATCTATTATTAATTCATAACCAGAGGTCGGAGTAGGTAGATTGATTTTATATACTTGCGTCAAGATATTATAATATGGACATGCCATTTTATCCATAATGTGCGGGAAGTACCGGAAAAAGTTCCGGAATTGGAATTATGGAATAAAATAAAAACATACAGATAGGCTAACAAAATCGTTTATTATATGAATGATTGATTGAATTCAATGAACAATTATTTTTAGTTAAACAAAAACATAAATAAATTATTTTTAATCCTCATCGGATAAAAAACAAAAGGCCCTGTCTAAGTTTTGTCTCATACTGTCAAGCGTCATTTCTAATTCAACAGTTAGGGACAAAATACGGTGTAATTATTCCAAGGTAGTTTTGTATAAAATAAAATACTGATTTCTTTCACCATTAGCTAACACTGGTAGCGTAGATTGATATTATTAATACGTTTTTCACCTTAAACACAAATTCGTGCTAATTTCAAAATTCCGGAACAAATATCACAAATTATCCTCTACGTTTGACGTCAACGACCTTAAATCAATCTACCTATTCCGACCTCTGTTCATAACATAAGTATAGTCACGGCAGAAACCATGACCTTTAAACTTTTTTTGTCAATTAGGTACGCCCGAAACATACAGTACACAAAAACTTAGATAAAAATACAAATTCGTTGTAAGACAAGAGGTGAGGCGCCACGTAATTCTTTTTCGACGTATTCAGTACTGTAAAAATAACTGTAGTGACGTCAGAAATCTAAATTGTTGCCAACTTTTGTTTTTGTAAAAAAAAATGTTTACATACATCGCGTAAGAAATCAAGTCAAGGTTACTGACACTGTGCTAAAATTTTGAGTGTAGCTTTAATTCGTATGTAAGGTATAATTACTTTATTGTACTTTTTCGTTAGTATTCTGGTCACCACTGCTCTCGGTGCAAAACATCGTGAGGACACCTACATGCCCTAGAAACAAAAATTCGAAGACATGTGACATCTGCCAACCTTCACTGGGCCCGCGTGGTGGTTTACGGCCCACTTCCTCTCACAGAGAGGAGACCTGGTTCCCAGCAGAGGGAACATAATATTATGTATGTGTATGTAACCACCATCACTTGTTCCCCAGGTGGCAGAGAACGTGGGTATCGACAAGGGCGACATCCCCGACTTAACTAAAGCCCCCAGCAGTCTGCTAGATGCCTTGGAAGGACATCTGGCCACCCTTGAAGGCAAGAAGGGATCTGCTGCCAATACTCCTACACAGACGGCAAGGTAAGCATGGGTCTGATCACTATTGTAATGTGAATTGATCCCGCACTTTGCTAACCAAACTAGAAAGAAAAGAAAAAATAGGTACTTACTAGCTGTGTTTGTCTCTTGTCGCAAACTTATAAAACATTCACATAAAACCTACTTATTTCCATACAAACTTTCATCCCCTATTGCCTATTGTTATTTTACACCCTTGAGGGTAAAAGTTTTACAAACTTTGAATGTCATATTTATTTATATCGAATCAACAGCCTAAAAAATAAGTTTCAAGCTCCCTAGCTCTAAAAATGACGATACTTCCATACAGCTTCTCATCCCCCCCTTTCAACCCCTTACAACCCTTTTTTTGCATTAAAAAGTAGCCTATGTCCTTTCTCAGGCTGTAGACTACCTGTGTACCAAATTTTATTGAAGTCGGTTTAGTAGTTTTGGCGTGAAAGCGCGACAGACAGACAGAGTTACTTTCGCATTTAAGTAAGGATTTGTCACAGAAACATGTGCACATAAAAAGATAAGATAATTGGAATAAAAAAACAAAACATCTCATATCATCACAACAGAAATGGAAGTGTATTTTCCTTTACAAGTCTTATTTGGTAAAGAAGTATTTGTACAATAGGATGATATCGATTTTGAGACTGAGAATTAGCATAAATAGTTTATTTATTCTAGCCGGTTTTGTTATTCATACTAACATGTAATTGTAAACAGTGAAAGAAAACATCGTGAAGAAACCGGCATGTCCTATAAACCAAAAATTCGAAGACATGTTATATCTACCAACACGCACTGGGCCGGCGTGGTAGATTATTCCGAACAGTGGGAAAATTATAGGCTGATTAAGCATGTACCTAATTCATAATGTGGTTCTCAACACACTCAAACTTAACTAAAAGTGTGTGGTTTCTGCTAAGTCTCGTTTTTCGTAGCGTGTAACCATACCAAAAAAGACACGTAAGGCATTATACCACTAGTCTATGCAAATGTGCAATATTCTACAACACACAAAACATATAACCTTACACCTTTACTTAAATACCAGTACACCAAATTACCGACACCACTCTTTTCTATATAAAACAAGTGTGTGATGCAACTCAAATGTCTTGCAGAACACGTATGTGTCTGTGATGCGCCTTAACCAACTTGCAGGGTGTCATGCACTCAGCAAAAGAGTGAAGTATGCAGGCAAACAGCAACTTGCAGGCATGTTTTATTACTTTACTCTTGTTTGTAATTAAACCATAGCACTCTTAGGTGTTCAACCAGCTGTAGCATGGCGGTCACCTAGATAAGCTGTATAGTTTCATGTGCCTACAAGTTTTTGGTCAACAATGCTCTGAGAAAATACGTTTTACCAAAACATTTAACTGTTGATAAAATTAACTGAAAAGCAAAAATAAACCTTTTAGGGCTGATTTTTCAATATTCAGATAACTTTCTGAGGAATAAATATGTCGGTTTGACAGCTTTTGTATAGAAAATATGCCAAACTGTCAGATTTATTCTTCAGATAAAAGTTATGTGACTACTGAAAAATTAGCCCTAAAAGGTTACTTTTTTGCTTTTCTGTAATGTAAGTACATTACTAATTTTGAGTCGGCGCCAAACAACAATCAATACTACAGATCAATCAAGCTGCCATTATTTTACTTTGCACCTTTGTTTGTGGATTTTGTTTTTCAATTTTAAATGGGAGCGACTTCGAAGTATACTCGTATATATCCATCCTATATAAAACAAAAGAATTTTCAAAATCGGCCTAATCAGCAAAAAGTTATGCTTGGTCACACAAAATATACGCGTCGACTTGAGCACCAGCAATATTTTTTGTTGGTTAAAAATTGAATTTGATGTTTTTTTTTGCACTAGGCAAACATGCACTACTGGCTTTGCTAAAGAAGCCACTTGACACATGAACAACGTTGAACCATTTATTGAACTCTGACACATACATAAACACGCCTTTTTCCTTTGGGGTAGGCAGAAACTACAAACTCAACCTGCTAAGACTCTTACCTAAAATTCTTCATTTGCTTTGTCCACATTCATACATCTATAGGGAAGTTTTTGATCTTACCTAACTACTCTGTAAGCCTGCACATTGCGCAATGAAAAATTAAATTTAGAATAGTGAAGATTGAGCTTTGAATAGTCCTATCAACTCAAAGAGTATTCGAAAAGTCAAAATTATTCATAAAACACTTATACCTCACACTGCAATATTCGAAAAGTGAACAAAGCAGAGTGCGATCTTGCAGAGATAGTGGTTACATTAATACTCAGACACATCTGTGGCCCTAGTGTAAGTTTCTTTTAACCATCTCGATCGAGCGCGTTCGGCACTCTGATTAGCCCTGGATTGGTGAAGGACCAATTGGAGCGCCGAACGCGGTCGATGCGTTAGATCGAGATGGTTAAAACAAACTCCTCTGTGCAGCACGTTATTTACGTAGCACACTCATAACAGCATCTGTCATTTTGACAGTTCAAAAGTATTCATATGATTATTAATCTACGTTCCAGTGCCCAAAAGAACGTAGCGAGTGTGATGGGCGCTCTATCCTCAACATCGTCATCGTTCGGCAACGCGGCCGCGTCCACTCGGCTCGACAACCAGCCTAATGGGGCTTCTCCGCTGTTTATTGATGACACGCTCAGACAACAGGCGTTGGCTGAAGAAGAGGCTGCTATGAATCAGTATAAGGTAAGAAACTTTAAAGGTATAGAAAAAAATCGTGTTAAAAAGTGCCACTTCCCTTGTAAACCAATATGATGTAGTTGTTTTGATTGTGGTGATTTGGTCAATCAATCGCTACAGTTAACTTTGAGCGTTCGCAGCAGATTTAATGAAACAGTTCAAACAATTACGCGTTGCATTATGGCTTAGGTAAAAATATTAAGGTAAGAGTTAAATTGCTCATTAGTCTATTATGCTAGATTGCAATAAATTACTAAGAATTTCGGTCCACTCACCGTACTTTCGGTACTTCACGATGACCTTGTGAAGGCCGCGGGAATCCATTGGATGTGGGAAGCACAAAACCGGTCGAAGTGGAGGAGCTTGGGGGAGGCCTATGTCCAGCAGTGGACGTCTTTCGGTTGAAATTATGACGATGATGACTAAGAATTTAGTTCTTATTAATACAGAAAAAACATGGTTTAGGGGTAAAACGAAATGGAGCTATACTGGATGAATCAAATTCCGTGCCTCGGAAAGCACGTAAACGCTGTCATTCGTGGATCTTTGACAGTCGTTACCGAGTCGACAGAAGCCTGAAAGTCTGACAACCAGTCCTACCAAGGGGTGTAGTATTACCCAGTAACTGTGTTATAGAGGTCAGATAGGCAGTCGCTCCATACTGATATTCAGCTGAATCCGATTAAACTGGAAGTCGACCCCAAATAAGTTGGGAAAAGGCTAGGAGATGAGAGGACCAATAAGAAACACCTGGAATATCAAGCTGTTGTGATAAACTTAATAACTAGCAACCAAAATTAAAACAACTACAACATATTGGATGGAATCCAAGAGATTTTGCTTCAACATTAAATGGAGGTCAAGAAGGAAAGGAGGTTTAATGGAGGTTCGAGGTCAAGAGTAGGCCCATTTAGTAATAAAAAAAAATCGAAAAATATAAAGTAGAATACCAGAAACCAGTTTGAACCAGCTTGATCTAGACTAGTCAAAATACATACTATCTTCAATTATGGGATAAGCTACGGCTGTTTAGACTGAAACCAGAAGCCCACAAAAAAGTATCAAACAGTTAAGCTTGGAATTAACCACGGAGTCGTGGTTTGCATCCTCCTTCTTAAAACTTTAGCGAATACAGCTATATCTAATAGCATGCATATGATGTTATAAATAACACTGCTTTATCAACAAAACTACACTTATTCTAATTGTGCTTACCTAACGGTAATTTATAGGGCATACGAGCTTGGACAACTAAAGGGATATTATCTAGATGTAACATCCAATCTTCTAAAGTGAGTCTTTTCTGCCCTCTGTGATTAATACTAGGGTTGTTAACGATCGCATAATTTACATTATTAACAAGAAACTTATAGCATATGTTTTAGATATCATATCAGCCCTCAAATAACTACTGTAACCGGTGGGGAATATTCTTCTCAATTATGATGTCACTACCTCACTATACACACACATTTTTCCGACCTAGCCTCACTTTTCAAGTTCGATATCGCTTGTCAAAGCGAACCATTCGAAAGAAGCTTGACTTTGTGTGGTAAGATTAACCACAATCACTTTTCACCCTTATTTCCTAAGCAGTAAGCTTGAAAAATAATAAGTGGTCGACAGCTAGTGTCTGCGATGGTAGGTACCTACTCAAGCATCGTCTGAATGTTCCTTCAGGACAAAACCAAGCAATTCAAGTTGAGAGTAATGCAGGGCAAATAATATAAAGCCAAAGGAAGAAATACATTACAAACGATACAATTTCAGGTTCGCTTATACCAAGGTGAAGAATGGACAGGCGAAGAAGATATTAGTGAGATTACTGAGATAGTAGTAAGATATAAACCCAGGGTTATTTGTTTTGCTTAGGGTACAGCTTTGGGAGCAAGGAAATGTGTGTCTTACAGCGACAATCATAAGGTGTTTATTATTATATTGCTGTGTATTAGCAATGTTCAGAAAAAAAATATTTATGTTTATGTGATTTAGTCTTATGTTCGTGCTATGAAGGGAATATTATATGCTGTATTATACAGAAAAGTTTTTATCCAGTGCGCAAACTGTAAATGTATTCAGGAGATCATTCTAGACCACAGAAACTTTTCTTCGGTTATACAAAAAAAAAAAACAGCTGTTCCATACATTTAGACCGCGTAGGTATTTCACTTTTCTATGAAACAGCTGTTGTAAAACTGACGAAAAATTTGTTTGCCTGGGGGCCTAGAATGGTATGCTGAATTCATGGTTAAAGTTTGCACACAGAATAAAAACTTTTCCTGTATACAGGGTGGAAGGGTCATGGATGTGCAACCTGTTATCATTGATTCAGTACATGATTCTGAACAAAACGTTAAAAACTTTAGTCGGTTATTAAAAATACAACTTGCTTTTCCTTACATATTGACCGCGTAGGTATTGCACTTTTCTATGGAACAGCTCATATTTTTTTTGTAACTGGCGATTTTTTTTTACGCTAAGTTTAGAGAACCGTGTGCTGATTTTATGGTTGCTGTTTGCGCGGCGATGTCTCTGCCACTCTGTACATGCTGTATTTTATGTATATGTATTTGTAAATGTCCAGCCATCATTATGGAAATTATCACCATTTCTTGCTAAGCTTCAGCAAAGGGTTATAATTTTTTTGGTACAGTTTTATTAAGGGGAGATTTTATTCGTATTTTGTGTTCGGGAGAAGGCACAGACAAATTCATACATTGCACAGTTTCCTATGTCACACATTTGGTTGTATGTTATCATCATTACATACATAATAATGTACTTGTTCATCAACAAATTTCAAAAGCATTCATCATAAATGTCCAATGTTATTATCATATTATCAAGTTTTATGTTTCATATACAATTGTTATATTTGTTATACATCTGTTTATAGCTCTTGGTTCTCCTATGAATAATTTATAAGAATTGGTATCAATTAAACCACACACACGCCCGGGCCGATGGTGTCAACAATTTAACACAAACTTTAAGTTAATGTTACCATATTCACAAAATTAAGTTTAAAGTTGTTAAATACTAAAATGAAAAAGAGGGTCCCACGTCTAGAATGTTAACTGTAATTATTTGTGTATGTTTAAAATACGTAATGTAGAATATGTAGTAGCAATTAATGTGACAACCTAATTGCCACCCTTTAAAATCTTAAAGATACTCAACTGAAGTCAGTTGTGCTGCCAAAACGTCAAAATATTGATCAATCATACTCATTCTGATCGCATACTTCTGTCCTCATATCTTCGTAAGCTTAAGGTGGCGGTCAAATCATCCCCCAACCACCTATTCAAAAATAACACTTCTCACCCACAGAACAAAGTCCAATCTCCGACGAACGCGGCCAACAACCCGTTCCTCTCTTCGGCTCCTAGCAACCAGAACCAGTCTATAGTGGACTTGTTCGGACCTGCGCCCGCAGACACTTCCAGTGCCACCAGCAAGGCCAGCGATGATCTTTTGTCGCTTGGCAATCCGTTTGCTGATAATATGTTTGGAGGTAAGTTGGGAGGGAATCGAAAATATTGGGTGCAGATTAGGCCAATGATTGTGAGGAAATGGATTTAAGGATATGTGTGGATTAGCAGCTCTAAAGATTTTGTACTTAATAAAATTCTTAAATTCTTTACTGGCAGATAACTCACCGCTTAAACCCAGCGGTTTGCAAAATTTTATGTTTCTAGACCCAGCGGTCTAGAAACATAAAATTTTGCAAAAAGAGTTCCTTATAAACGACTGAGCACTAAGGAAGGATTTTGATAATTCATTCCCTAAAGGGGTTAAATAGCGGATGAATGTTTGTCGATGGGAAATCCCTTCGGTCACACGGCTTCTAATATTATCAGTGTCGTCAAAAATTGGCCCATATAATGTTTATTCCGAGTTTCTTTTAACCATCTCGATCTAACGCGACGAAGCGTTCGGCGCTCTGATTGGCCCTGGAATGTAGAAGAACCAATCGGAGCGCCGCATGCGTCGATGCGTTAGATCGAGATGGTTAAAAGAAACTCACACGAGGGCCACTGAACTTGCTTGGAGAAAATAAACATTCCACAAAGTACTGCTCTGTGAGACTGTTTAATCTACCGCCGAACGATTAGTTTCTGTTAAACTTTAGAAAATATGGGAACATTTTTTAAGTCCTTCAAATAGTTTAAGTTCATTGGCCCAGTCTGTACCCAAAATCAGACAATGTAAAATCGACACATCATGGGGGAAGTGCCCGTTTAACCCGCGAATTAATATATTTTTTTTACTTTTTTTACAACTTGCATGTCAGTGTCGGGCTGTATGTTCAACAAAATATGATTCGCGGTCGTAACACGTATGAACTTGTCACGATGGATTGTGAACACCGTTAGTTTATAATACATCTCGCGAGATTATAAACTGTCGATAAATTGTGAATTGGACCATACTGATAACCTACCGAATTGGTTAGATTATGTTAGAATTGCGACCGTTAATGGCATATACTTCACTATTTAGCAATAGCGCAAGGTACTATCCGTCTTGATACCAGTTCACAATTTGACGGACAGATTATAAGCTATCGAAAAATAGTAAGTACGTTAAATTGTAAATGGTTTTTGCAGTTCACAATTTATCGACAGTTTGTAATCTCGTGAGATAGATTATAAACTGACGATGTTCATAATGTTACGGTGACAGATATTATTCTGTAAGGCCATATTTGTTACGGTCACGAATCATATTTTAATCAATATACAACCTTTTAATCAACATACAACCTAACACTTGACCTGCTGATTGCAAAAAATTAAGAATTTTTTTAATTTCGCGGAGTACCATTGCATCCTCGTTAAGCGGAACAGTATTGAGAGAAAATGAAAAATTCAACATAAATATTTTTCTGACCTACGGTTTAAAAATGCACAATTCGTTGGTACTAAAAGACAGACAAAGAAAACTACGATCCCATTCAATTCAATTTGATTATGAACTGGGCTGAAAGCAATGTATATTTCATGTAAAACTAATAAAGAAGTAACTAAATAAATCTATGGAAACCTAACTGACTAAAATTATGGCTTACAGTACTAAAATATTTGTAATGATTAATATTGTTAATTAATTATTAATTTTCCACTTACAAAATAATTTTAGTCGGACACATGAAATTCAAGAAGTGTTAGAAAAATTTCAATGTCACACAATCATCATCACATAGAATTCTTTTTAATTTTTTATCTGTCCGTACAGAACACGTTATCAGAAAGACATCTTAAAGTGTTATCGAGACCTGAAAAGTCCTCTCCCTCCTCAGAAAAAACATTCAAATGGTTGACAGGATAAAAAAAGAAATGTATAAAATTGATACTTTGTTGTAAATAATGTGGTGCCAGTAGAAATCTAGGAAAATTGGGAAAGCACTACACAATAAATCCTTCACACTGTATTATAATATAAAGCACATCCCTTAGCTTAATGGGGATGGTTGAAGCACTGTACACTCTATCCACACACACATAAGGTTCAAAGTGGTAAGTCGCCACAACAAACTGAATACCGATGCAGTACACAATACAATGAAAGAATACTCAAACAAATTAGTTGAGATATTGGTTGCTGGTAAAGATTTAATAAATAATGCAATTATTATTTTGTATAACATGGAGAACACCTCTGCATACCCCTGTGGGGTATACAGGCGTGATGTTATGTTTTCTTTGAATAATCCTTCGTGAAAAATCGTCGTCAAAGAAAATGCTAAATAATATTACCAGTTGCAAATAATTTCAAAACACATCCATTCAAAAAGCTAACATTTAGTAGTACTGCATTGTTATTAAGTGCGGCAACACTTTTAGCGGCGCCTGCGACGGGTGCGCCGATGTGGCCACAACAACAACAACAACAACAGCCGAGCAACGGCTTCGCGGCCTTCCCGCCTCAGCAACAGAACAACTCCTTTGTGTCCGAGGCTAACTTCTCTAATGTTTTCGATAACACTGATTCGGCAGGTGAGCTTTCACTAGTAGTCATTGTGCTGGGGTTGCCATGTTCTTTGTTGATTTCTACTATATATTATGGTAGAAAAAAAAAATCATTCTAATTCACGCAATTGGATGCTAATTCACCAATAAAGTCTCATGCGCGATTGAATTAAAAATTAGACTCAAGCTAAAGCATTGCTTTTAGATATGATAAAAAATATTACAGTGTATGAATGATTGAAACTGAATATCAAACAACATGGCAACCCAAACCTTGCTTTGATTTAAAAACTATATCTGGTGATGGGAATACTATGTAAATTCTATAATATGTATATTCTTTGTAAAATTAAATGTCAAATATTTCTTGTGCAAGCTGCCGCGGCTAATCCGTTCATGGGTATGGGAGACCTCGCTCAGCCAATCTCAGCGTCACCGGCCCGCCCCCCTCCCCCTTCCATCCCCCCACAGCCCAAGTCCGCGTTCGACGATCTCGAAGACGTCATGCGCATGTCTCTGGGAGGCTCCCCAGCCAAATCTCAGCAGCCAATCACACAACAACCTCAACCAATGGCAGCGCAGCCTTTCAGTGACGTCATGTCCATGCCGATGTCGCAGCCGATGATGTTCGGATCGCCCGCACGACAACCTATGATGCCGATGGGAGCGACCGGTTCGATATTCAAACATTTAAATGGACCGTTTTCATTGTTGTTTTTTTAATAGCTTGCAGAGTTGCCAGTAATCAACGTCGTGTGTGCTTTTTAATTCACAGGACTTTTAGTTTTTAGTTGTTACCCCTTGCACAGGTTTTGTGTCGCATTAATTTGTAAATAAGCCAGTGTTTTCTGTTTTGTTAATTTATTTTGTTTAATTGTTTATAATTTTTGTTTTATGTATTTGCTGTAACACGTCCATTGTCGTAATCCTTAATTGAATCTTGATGATAGCATGAAAAAGTCACGTCATTTTCGTTAAAAATAAAACCACTACATCTATTTTCACTGCATATAATGCTATTTTCAATAGAAATCAAAAGCATAAAACACCGCATTTATAACTTAATAAATACATTTCGCTTTCTCTTTTATTATTATTTTTCATAAATATCAAACACGGCTGAAAATCGACATTTATTTCTCATAAGACATAAGTTTTGCTAGTGATCACTGCTCCGAACAAATATGAGCCTTACCACGACTGACTAAGGTGCATTACAGGTCAGCAACCGCAGCAGCAGCAGGGCAAGGTGTTGACAGGTGACCTGGACTCTTCGCTTGCCCAACTGGCTAACAATCTTTCCATCAACAAGACAGCTACGGCGCAGAAGTAAGTGGAATACCCTTGTTGTTGAAAACATACTTTTTTTTTTAATTCCTACACTCATTGTCATGTGCTAAAAGTAGTTTGGTCAAGTTTCAGTCAAAAGTTCTACATTCAAAACAGTTCCAAATTCGAAATCGCTTGATCGATGCGCAAGCGAATTTACTTTTTAATGCTTGTCACATAGTGCTGTATCAAGCAAATACACCTACGCCTATGCAAAAACACTCACATTTAATTTCCTTTTGCTTCATTGCATATGAAAAACACACTAGACTAAACCTATAGAATAACAAAAAAAAAAGACTTCTACATCATACAAAAACTTTTTGACTGAAACTTAACGCGTTCAATCCGAGTGGCGTCAAGTGATTATAGCTAGTTCAATGTCATGATATCTCTTTGAAATATCATGACAACAGCACCTGTTTATTTTCTTTTAAATTAAAATTAAACTATCATGAGACAAGCTGCCTTTTCATATTCAAACGAACTATCTGTGTAAAGAAGTTTCTTAGTATAAAATTAAAGAAAGGCAACTTGTGGTGTAAGCATTACTGTCAGAATAACAAATGTCACAAAAGTGACACATACAAAAAAGTTGCCATAATTAAAAAAAGTCTTGTCTAAAAAGCTGCGTTCAGAATGTTCTTTTTCGAATGGGTGACGTAATGCTTTCACACTTACCATGGTACGCATGTCCGTACTCACACCATTGTGGTGTCGACTAGACCGATGCAGTGGAATTCGCCGAAGAACGCGTCGAAACCTGGCCAGACGTGGACGCCGCAGCCCATGCAGGCGACTACGGGAGCCGGATACAGACCTATGGTAAGGAACACCGCTTTACACAAGTAGTTTTATAGTTGGCAGAATTGTACACGCCATATTTTCGCTTCTAATAGAGTAAATATATAGTGACTTTCCTAAATTATGATTAAGTTAGTCCAAAACTATAATATTTTGTGGATCAATCATGGATAGTGTGGTTTTTTGCAATGGACAAATTTAGGTGCAATACAACTAAAATTATAATTTGGCGTTTTAGTATTTATTATTTGGTTACCTTCGCTTCATTCGTTTTTTTGGCATCGCAAGCTATATTAGAAACTCTCACATTTAGAAAGCGCGATGGAGTGCACGATTCTGACAATATTACATAACATCCATGGTTTCTCAATATTAAAAAAATTAAGTGGGAAAGAATGGATATTCTGATATCTCATTTTTTGTTCTCGCAACACTGAGCTGCTGTGTCTCAAGAAAAGTAAAGCAGCATACTACATTTTTTGAGAACCATAGGACCATGACAGGCATAAACAACAGGCAGCATTACAGCAACCGCTGCGCGATTCTGTTGCTTTAAATGTCGCATTATTTTATACTAAAACCTTGTTTGCTTTTATAGCTCGCTCTTTTATGTTCTTTCTTCCCGTAGCATGCCTTCCTTTTTGCGTTGCAGGGCCCAGGCATGACACTCCCAACAATGCCCCATACTATGCCCCATGCATATCACCCCCCGCATTATATTATGGTAAGTTTGCTAATTATTTTTTGTTTCGTTTTTTTTTTCGCTTAGCGTAGTTTACACACGTAGTTTAGATTTTTCCTTTTTTGGCGATTCTTAAGTTGATTTTAACAGCGCAATCTGCTTATCTTGTAAGTGAATATGTTAGGTGTGTACCTACAAATAATCTTTTCTTAATTAGGACAATCTCTCAGTATTTCTATTTTTGTTTTCTAAATTAAGGTCTTGGCTCACTGAGTTGTAATTCCATATGTTACATTTTATAAAACTGTAATCACAGTGACATTTCAACAGTAACGAAACCCTGCCCCCAACCTAGTGAGCTAAAATCATAAAACAAATCTGATCAAAAAATATATACAATAAGGTAAATAGTTTCTTCAGTTTGAAAGATTTCCTGCATGTATGGATGAACTTTTGTATGATTGTATGAAACGTTTGCATGAATAGTGTCCTCATGTCACCTCATACTTTTTCTGAGAATGTTATGTGTTGTCATTCGGTGTGATTAATTTTGTTTGAGCGCATTATCTTGTTGTTTTTTCTGATTTTGAGATAAATTGCAATGTCTTCTAGTCTACAACTTTGAACACGGCTATTAAGTTTTTTTTAAGGTAAATTCTTCTAGAAGACTTCTTGTATTCTATACACTATACCGGCAGCATTGCTGACAAGTCAGCAAATATTTGAATCTACAATGTTTAAGGTTGCTTTCTAACCAAAACCGATCGACATGATATTTTATATGAATATGACATACTCACGCGATCAATGAAGTCACGTTTGTACGCACGACGGCATATCAAGCTGTACATTTCCAGTATAAGTTTACTTCTCATTGTACGAAAAGCCTATACAATGCGAAGGCAGCTAAAACTGGAAATGAAGAGCTTGTTATGTCGTCGTGTCGTCATAATTCAGTACGCGATCGCTATTGGTTCGGGCAAGGGTATGAAATGTGTTCTAGATATAGTGATCTTAACAAAAAGTGGAATTCCTACCCACAGCAACAGCCAGGCATGGTAATGGGCATGCAAGGCACGCCAATGATGCCCATGGGCATGGCCCAGCCCATGCGGCCCGCCGTGCCACCGCAGCCTGCCACCAACCAATTCAGTTAAGCACCACCTTTATAATTTGAGGTTTACGTTCATAAGGCGACCCGACTGCTTAGAGTATATGAAGCTGGTTCAACGGCGATCCTACGTTATGTGTTAAGAAGGAACTTAAGACAAGAGAGACTCAAGAATTCTAAATATAAGATTATTTGATGTAATAGCGAAAAGTATTATATTTAGTAAAATTTTTGAAAGTATAGAATTTTTATGTAATAGGTTTTGTTGGAATTGAAATTATGATAGTTTTGTTTATGAGCTCAATTTTTTTGAATTTATTTATCGAAGGAAATTACTAAACGTTAGTTTTAAGACTTTTGTCACTACTCATGCGTATATTATATTAAAAATAGTTATGTAAATCAAATATTTTGATGTATTTCTGTCTTGAAATAAACTTCTTTAAACATCTTAATAAACAAAATACTTGATAACTGCAAGTATGTTTGTAAAACGATCAAAAGCAGTCGGGTCATAAATGTAATCATTCGCTAACGTGTAATTGGTAGGTCACTTACCTTTTAAGTGCACCGTTTTGTTGCGATTTTAAACGGAATATAATAATGTCAATAAGGATGCGTTCATTATGAAGATAGATTGCAAGTCGAAAAAAAACTAGTTATTTTTTTAAAGTTACCTGTATTTAATAGTTTGATGAGGAACGTTTGAATGGATTTATCAGCTTCAGATTTTTATGATTTGTTTTCCATCCTATCAAAGTTACGACTTTGTTAGAAATACAGTAATGTTTTTTTTTTTGTTTTCTTGGATCATATTGAATATTAGCAAGCAAAATTTTAGTAATTTTTATATGAATATATTTGCCAATGCTGATAATAATGTTATGAATACTTAGTTTTGATTGGAAACTATGTTAAGTATTTTATAATAAAATAATCTGAAATTAACCTTATTTCGATGGTTTCTTTTCAATAAATTTTTCGTTACTTATGATGAATTATGAAATTTTCTTATGAAGAAGGTGCGCAATTTTTATTTGATTTTTCAAAATTATACACATCACATTCCATACTTGTACAAAGAGAAAAATAGTAATTTATTATGAAGTGCTTGTTAACTTAGATTATTTCCTACCTTTGGCATAGTCAGTATTTATGAATTGGAATTGAAGTGAGTTCTAGTTTTTTTTGTATAATTTTTTTATTCACTTTCGTGTAATTGAGCTGAAAACGTAAGATTTATTTTCAGCATCAGATGCATAAATAAAGTTAAAAATCATATAGTTATATCGGGTAGATGTCACATAGGTACCCTTAATAATACTATTCTATAACTTGAACTATATACTAATTATATTATGTGTATAAAAATAAATACTTGCATATTTAGTCATAAACTAAGCCTACGTGTTTTAAAAACGAATGTAATTTTTGCGCTAAAAGTAAATCTGCTTTTGGGTAATAAATACAATCGATTAAAAAAATACTTATTTCCATATCCTCCAGTTATCTTATGTAAAAACTGTATTTGTCATATAGAATATTATGTATAGAGGGTTATGCATTAGATTGTTATAAAATTAGATGTTACGGGTGTATATTATAAATGTATGGCTGTTGTGAATATATGAACTAGGTGCTTGCTCTATAAAGGCCCCATTACAAAAATTTCCGCAAACTGAAAGATTATCCAAAGATCTTGTGTGGATGGGACCCAAAAACTGCTATGAATATTCGTTTAACGCTCTAAAATGATTTAGTGTGTTAAAAGTTGAAGATCCATGGCAATGCAGAAGTACGGACTTAACAAAAATACAGTTGGATATTGCCAAATATATTGGAACATAAGTCTACGCCCTTACTTTATATAGTCTTAACAGTTAGTAGCAATACTTTGTACAAATGTAATAGTTGAAGAAAATAATACCGTTCGCTTCTTGTGATATTTCATTTCTAAAGACTGCAATTAATGTTTTGAAGTATTAAAATGTGCTTTATTTTTTATGAAAGTTTCTTAAAATCTATCGTTTGGACAAAGTATTGTGTAATTGTTGCCATCGTTAACGCGTTCATAATTAAATTACGATATAATTAAATCACCCGTGATTTTCGTATGGCAACACTGTCAATGTTGCTGCACTATTATCAGTGTTACTTATAAAATATATATTCACAGGTACATGTAGCTGTATAAACATGATTATTACTGTAGAATAGACGCAAGAGATAATGTTAGAACAGCTCAGCCGTGTGGTTCAATGGTGTATGTAAATATAGGTGTTGCATAGTACACAGTGCTACTTTGCCATAATCTTTTACACCAACTTATTCCACATTATAAAGGCCTGTGACTGTCTATATTTCGTTATTATGATCAACTTTTTTGCTGTTCGGTCGTATTGCTAAAGTCAGGTCTACACCGATTGTTAGCATGTCTTAAAACGTTTGATACTGTCCCCTATGCAGCTGATTTTAGCAGTATTACACGGTTCTATCGCTGGCTTCGTAGGCGTGTTTTAGTGAGCAATGATAGTGCTAAATGTTAGGCTAATTTGATTATCCAAATTAATGATATATGATATCATTTGCATGTTTTAAGATCTGTTGGTTATTTCATCAATTGAAATGATTGCTAGTATTTTTGTGCAATATTTTTTTTTTGTAATATTTTTTTCTCTTGGTAACACTCATGTTGGTATAATCTGTTGTCGTTAATATGTGTTTGAATAAAAATAATCTGCAGATTACCTGCTTTCAGCACATTAACGACTGCGTATCCATGTAGCTTTTGAAGTATTATAATTGTCAGGCAAAGACCAGTGATTAGGTAGATGTTGTCAGTTGGCCATACTGTACTTCTTAGAGGGATGCTGTGATGTCAGGTGAATTCGACTGACTTATTTGAGATAGGTGGGATTCGCTCTTAGTTAACACTATAAGTTTCTTTTTTAAGAGAATACTAGTTAAACCACAATTTTTTTGAATTAGTTTTTAGTACTCATAGCGGCTTTTAAAATTTTTAAGTTGTAAATTTTATTCATTTATTTTTATTAATGTACCTACTGAGTTACGTTTTATGTAAATACCCCTTCTATGTTATTTACTAGCTCTGTCTTTAGATATTCAATTTAGTTTATTTATGAAAATTAATAAATAAATCAATTAATATTATTTTTTTGTTTTTTATTTTGTTTATCCCTATTTTGCTTTAACCCATGGGTCCAGATCTAGCCTATCCAAAAAAATGGAGATATATGTTCAAAAAGACCTAGAATTTCCTTTAAAAATAGAATAGGTGATCGGCTATCAATAGATCAAAGAATATATTTGTCTATATACTAGGATATTGCGTGTCTGTTTACCTCTTATTCCTATGACAATACAATAAAATTATGTAACGGCCTGTCTGTGTTTATGAAAATTGTTGGTCTGTCCTAGAGAACTATGCTTGAAGCTTTGTCACAGTTCCTGTTTGTTCACGTGTCCTAGGACAGTCCATAATGATGATGAACTTAGTCATATATTCAAGATCACAGTATTAAAAGTAGCACTTTATAGGTGTCTATCAGAAGTTATTGTATAGCTGTTAAAAGCAATTAGCATTTAGCAATATAAATACTTTCAGGTTACTTTTTAATTTCTAAATACATATTGTATAATTATTGGCTTGTATACCTTGCAAACTTGAACATTGATTAGGTAGCTGTATATCATCCTGACATCTGGCGTCGGAAAAATATGTTAAGCTGGCACTTGGCGTATTTCTCCAAATATTCACGTTACTTAGACACAACATTAGGTACCTTATATATGTTAGAATAAAGATAATTTATAACCGACTTCAAAAAAGGAGGAGGTTCTCAATTCGACTTTTTTTTTAATATTTGTTGGCTCAGAACTTTCGACTGGGTGAACCGATTTTGATGATTCTTTTTTATTTGAAAGCTGGTGCTTTCCGTGTGGTCCGATGTATATTTCATATAGATCTGATGATGCGTTTCGGTGACAGACAACGGAACTCTTCAAAAAATGACAGCAAATCAACCGCGATTGCTGCTATCGCTTAAATATGCATTGTTTTTACCCCCAAGGATAATGACATTTCGAATTGGTGTGGGGAAGGTACTATAACTAAAAAGTGAAAAATAAAAGCTTTTTCCAAAAGAAAACAGACTCCCAAAAAAACTTCACTTTGGAGTGTTTTTCGGTTGTTTCTTTTTTTTTGGAAAAAGTTTTATTAACGCCAATGTTAGCATAAATACGCCAAGTGTAGTGTTCTGTATTATGTCATCATATTATGTTATGAATAAATTATGTGGATATCACTAATAGACTGATAGACGGGACGGGACGGGTGTCACAGGGATTATTGATTCCGTTCAGACCTTGGGAAACTACCGTTGGTGTCAATTTAGTGTAATGAGTGATTATATCCAGCGTAATTTCATGTAAATCTAACACAGTATGTTGGTCAATCTAGAACAATTGATGAATTATAAATGATTTTATTTCTGTAAGTGGGTTTGTGCAAACACACGTCAATCATATTTTAAAAACCAGATGTGGTTGGCGTTTCCTATCTGACTACTCTGAGAAGAAAGGCCGAAACAAACTCCGAGGTCACAGTCTTTTTTGACCAGAAGTCCAGACATAATCTTGGTCAGATCATGTGAAGACGTCACATTATGTAGATTGGTGTTTGAAATGGTCTTTTGAAGAAAGAACCACACAGACTGAGTGGACCTGTCAAGTCAGTGCACGCATTTGTCAGTATTAATGCAGCTTAACTCATTGCAATAAAATAATCAGAATGTATTCAGCAATTAAAAAGTGACCTATCGGAAAATATATTTTTGTTAGAAGCCAAGTGTTCTCTCTACTCGTACGAACAATATCTTATTGTAACAATGTTTCTTCATTGTAACTACTTTATAGCTTTTGAAAGTTGTGTACTTATCTTGTTGAATCTCAAATAGTGGGGCGATTGATCTATCTATAAACACAATAAATTAATAAAGTTATCCACTGATGTTTTATTTCACCAAAATGCATATCCAACTGAAGAATATTAATATATTATTATAGTCCACGTACGTACAGCCGTAAAACTATCGCGCACTGCATTTTCAACCCTCAGTGTTGAGCCGAGCGTTGAGAATCCCACAGGGGAAAAACATACTGTTGCGATTTTCAACTCTCGGCGCCTAGCAGAGCTTTGAAAATTCAGTGCCCAATAAAATTCCGTCGCGTCTTTTTTGGGGTTATGTGGGCTTACTTATTGCCAGAGATGTAACTTATCTAAGATACAAGTATCTGAAATACAGATACAAGATACAAAATACGTATCTTGTATCTGTATTTCAGATACTTTTTTGAAATTCATTTTGTATCTTGTATTTAAATACCTGTTGTTTGGTATCTTAGTATTTTGTAGATACTATGTTTGCTAAAATACTTTTAGTAATTGATGAACAATAGCGAATGAGTGATAAACTCTTTGAAGAACTAGTTTTACTTAAGTCTCAATTAAAACCTTAAAAATATAATATTATGTTGTGTAACGTTTGCGCAATCAACGCGATTTACATGTAAAAAAACTAAAAAACACGCTTTAAAAACCAAACTAAAAAAGGAGAAAATAATTTAATTCAATTAAAAAGCGTGGGGTGCTTGACATTAATTGATTATAAAATACCTCAAAAAGCACCCCACGCTTTTTAATTGAATTAAATTATTTTCTCCTTTTTTAGTTTGGTTTTTAAAGCGTGTTTTTTAGTTTTTTAAACTATTATTTATTTTCTATTTTTCCACACATAATCACACACGTTCCAGCGCGCTTTTTGATGTTTTTTTCTTTTTTATCTTTTAATTCTTTTGTTATTGGTTTAAGTTTAAGTAATACGTATAATTTATTTTGTACTGGCTCAAAAACTAAATAGAAAATAAATAACCAGGGGAAGGGCGGAGTATCCTAACACAAGCAAACTATTTGCTTAACAGGATTCTCCCCATTGGAACTAGATTATGTTATTTGAGTTGATGCAATAAACATTTTTTTTTTTTTTTTTTAGTTCTGCTAACTACAAAACGTGTTTGTTTTTCTCAATTTTTTTTTAATTATTAAATTGTCATCGGTCCTCGACAAGTTTACAAAGTTTCAATGAAATCTGACCGTTTAAAGTGGGTCAAAATCGCGCTCAAGATTCCGTTACATACATACATACAACCCGAGCTAATATAAAGCGTGTAAAAATAAACATTCATTAATAAAAATGGTTTTTTTTTTTACAACAGTATCTTATCTATAAAAAGTATTCGAAAGATACGTACTTTATATCTAGTATTTCAGATACCATTACAGAAAGTTATTTGCATCTGGTATCTGAAATACTTAATTTAAAAATATTTTGCATTTTGTATTCCAGATACTTTATTTAAGGTATCTTGTACATCTCTGCTTATTGCTACGTTAGTCTAGTGGTCACTAGTGCGGAGTGTGGTGTATGAGGTTCGATATCCCGAGTCGGTCAAAACGTTTGTTTAATAAAGAGAATAGCTCAGCCCTTATGACATGTGCTTTACAACACAACTGGCATAGTTGGGTGTACTATAGATGCAAGAACTCAGCCTACCCTATCAGGGATTCTGTAATAGTGAAACATTCCCAGATCGGTTGAAGTGAGCCGGGTACTCATTAGCGAGCTGTAACCGTAACTTATGTGATACAGTAACGAGGTTCTAGTGTGTACGCGTTTTACAACGAACGTCAATTATGGCTCACGACGTCGCCGGAACGCTTTCACCGAGCGTACTCATTTTGCGAGCTGTAACTGTAACCAAACAGATGCAGTAACGAGGTTCTAGTGTGTACGGGGAGTAAACGAACGAACGGAGAGACCTGCTCTGCCCTCAGTTTTGGTTTGTAACTCCACGATGTCGGACGAAGTGTCTCTCGCCTGTGCAGCATACTTACTTATAGATGCCTTACTCGATGATCATAAACGGCCACGAAGATGGTGGATTCATAGAATGTATCGAGAAAGAAGTGATCGAGCGAGCGCCCTTTGATCTGCGGCAAAAACCGACAATCGTCGGCTCGCTGCGAGTCGCTCGTGTAGCGTTCGTCGCGGGCTCGCGAACCACGTACACATTATGTTTTTGGTAACAGTAACGGTTACAGTTACGTGCAACGTTACGGGTTTAGAAATGAGTACGTTGTAAACGTCGGCTCGCTGCAAGCCGTACGCGTACCGCTCGCAGCAGGTTTGCGAACCACGTACACACTATGTTTTTTGGTTACAGTACATGCAACGGTTACAGTTACGGCTCGCTAGTGAGTACCCGGCTTTATTGGGGGTTTTCTAGGATTAGTGCCCGGTTGAAGGCAATAGGTTCGGTTGCTATTAAGTGAGACTTAAACAACTGATGACAGGTGATTGTACTTAGGTACTATGTTTGTCTGCCTAACACTGGGATTACAGGCGTGATGTTGTGTAACCTCAGATAAGTAGGGACATACCTATTTGGGTTCTCATGAAGAAACCCTACTACCACACGTTGTCACGTCTGTTTCTAACGCCGACGACAGTTGCAGAGAGAATGAGTTGCATACAGGTACGAAATGGGTACTCTAATTATACGTGTTAGAATCTTTCAATTACAAGAGTTGGTCCCGCCATTATGACGTTTATGAAAAATACACATAACTTTGCTTTGAAATCAATACAAATTAAGTACCTATCGCATTCGTTCAGGTTGTAAATGAAGACACTTCTGCAGAAAGGTAAGCAAGTAGGTACGTAACTTCACAAGCATAGCTGCACTCATTGACCGGCAATCTCCTTTTCAATAGGTGTTAAGTCCACCCTGCCATTGCTGGGCTACGCTACCCCAAACTGTCAAATTTTCCCAATTGTAGATGAACCTTATTCCTAGGACTTAAAGTTGAAATCTGTTAAAGAAAATTGACATATTGGGGCAGCTTGATGTGCTGGCATCGGTACGTTAAAAGGACCACAAATTATATTTCGACCATCACAAAATCAGACTGAAAAAAAAACACGGGCTGCCGGCTATAGTGCACTCCTTAATTTTTTATAGCTTCTTGGAAAGTGGTGACTATCACGTCTCTCTTTGTGCCCATTTCCAACCACTTGCGACTCTTTCCAGCAATGGCTAAGACGTCATCCGCCCAACCCACCGCCGAAAATGATTATTTAGTTTAGATACATAAATACCAACGAATATGAAATAGGTAAGTAGCCTGCTTTAACAGCCAACCACGCGACCATGGTAATAATTCTTGTGGTCACTATTTGCCCGACTGCGGCGGAGCCCAAAATGAAAGTTAGTTATGGTATTTTGTCGTAGCAGTAAGAGCGGTTCTCGTAGTTCTAGTGTTACTACTGATGTGGAGTTGTTTTTTTTTTTTGTAGGGCATCTCGCAGTTGGCCTTGAGAGGCCGTGACTGCTCAACCGGTCATTCCTGGGGCTGCCATTAAGAAACTAATCTTAACGGCTCCAGCCAGGGCTTACAAACTAATTTTTACATACTAAGCGACTGCACGCTGAGGGCACCCCCTGTGGGGTACGGACCTCGGCTCAGGGCGTCACTGATAGGGGGACAGCTATCACTATTGGGGACAGGCTGGATCGAAATTGGCATATTATTATTATGGGGGGAATTTAAAGCTACTGGCTCAGCTGCGGCGCGGGCTGGCGCTTCAACGAGCAAGGGTCGGTCGGGGGTCTCGACGTTAGGCGCCGATACTACTAGGTATGTGGAGTTGACTAAACCTACTGCTTTTATGGGTTATCGCATCTTCCCTCCTTAATGAAGGTATTATTTCGGTCATAAAGTGACCTTAAAAACTATCTACCTGATTTCCAAGGTAATAGGAGACTAAAGAAATGAAACAATACAGTTCCACTAAACAACTATGTTGGCAACATAACTATCGTAGGAACTGAAAAATTGTAAAAATGTAGGTAATAGGAGTCGGGTGACAAAAAAGTTCATACAGTGAGCCGAAACTATGTAAAAAGAAGCATGCCTAACCTACGGTAATCTATGGCCGAAGGGTCTGACTATACAAAGGACCAAATCCTTTGCAAACTATACAGACCTTCGAAAAATACTACTTAAAATGCCAAACAAACTAACCTATGTTTCAGTCTTCCTTACTTGATAGATGGGCTTAAATCTTGGACGTGCCTGGACCATCCAAATAATCTATACGTTAAACACCACACACGTTCAATTTATTGTACCTAACAAACCTATGAAAAAGTAAAACGTATGTAGTACTTAACAGTTCCATGGATGAAACTCAGTTTGTTTCGTGTAACAGATCTTTTTTTTATGAACGCAGCGAAATAGTGCACTTTATAGAGCTGGCAACACTAAATCAATCGATGACAGCGACGGATTTTCCCCTATCGTCGCTGACGACATTTTGTCAATAAATTGTAAAATTGAAGAGAATTTCGTAAACGTTTCGTAGTGTATAGTGTTAAATAAGCCACGAAGATGGCAGACAATGAACAGAAAGCTATGCAGTTAATGGCCGAGGCGGAGAAGAAGCTGAGTTCTTCGAAAACTTTCTTTGGATCACTTTTCGGGTGAGGACAATGAGTTAATCATTATTTTGTTGATATTGCCCTAATTACGACTTAGTTGATTTCATTACAATCTTCTTTATTACTCAGGAAGCAGTGGATGCATAATTCATGCATACATTAAACATAATAGCCTAAAACATTTCGGAAATTGTAATTTCATTGTTGTACCACTCTAGCTGTCTGAATATTCTAATTGAAAGTACCGTGGTGCTGTGAATTATGTTCGCAATTATGCACGGTTATACTATAACAATTTCGCTTTTGTAAGTAGACTTCTAATAATGAGTAACATTGTTAACTAGTCTATTTAAACTCCAATGAGAGTATGATTCATTTGCAAGGCATTAGGTATTAGGAAAAAACACTCATTTTATGTAATTTAAAATTTTTGCAAATCTAATTAGGTTTGAGAAACTATTATTATGTTGTTCTGTCACATGTTGAGGTTGTGAACCTATTACTTCTTCTATGAATTCTGAAAGAAATACCACAAGACCAGCTGGTGTGTGGATTAACTGTTATATCTTCATATTCCATATTGTTAACAAAATGACTTTAGATCCAACAAGCTTGGAGGTTTTATCAGCAATCAATAAAAATATGGGGAGTTTGTTCCGCTACTTCTTCTTCCCAGCTAAAGCACTAGGAAGTGGTGAAGGGCGGGCGTTTTTGGGGGGACTGTCTTATGTAATTTTATTTTGACGTTCAAAAAGAGCTGACTCTCAGCCTAGTTTGAATAAATGACTTTTGATTTTGATTTGATTTGATATAAAATATAATTATGGTCCTTTAACTTTAAAGGAGATCTCATGATCTCTTTTAAAGTTAATGATCTTGTGGTATTTCTTTCAGAATTCATAGAAGAAGTAATAGGTTCACAACCTCAACATGTGACACAGAACAACATAATAATACTGTTTCTCAAAACCTAATTAGATTTGCAAAATTTTAAATTACATAAAATTAGTGTAAAAAAAAACTTAAGAGGTATAAATGTAAAAAACTTAAGAGGTCATCTCTGTTTTTTTCATTTCTGCTCAAGGATCAGTCAACTAGGAAACTCTGCATCAACTTGTTTTCAAACACTGAATACCAAAAATAAACATTATTTAATTTACTTCATAGAATTATTATTCCACATTACACAAAACTCACATGTTTTATTTTTATTCCTTTTGGTAACTGCCATCAGTCCTTTCTGGACTGTTATCAGTTTGGTTGCGTGAATTTAGTTCGCTTCATTGCCACTGCTACCTCTTTGTATCACTTGACTTCTCTTAAGTCGATTGACAGATTCACTATTGTCTAGCAGTTTTACAGCCAGAGGATTTGGGTGGATGGCCAGACAATCAGCATATCGTCTTTTATTATTAGTAATTTCCACAAGGAGTGTTGAGATAATCATGGATTTCTTCATTCCATGTGAACCATGGTGCAATGACAATATTCCTCAAGATGGCGTTTTGAGCTGTTTGGAGGGACATTATGTTACTTTTGCTGGCCACTCCCCGTAGTTGGATGCTGTTTGACCATATAGGTTTTAATAGAGAGCTGTACAGCAGGAGTTTGTTGTCCAAAGATAGGACTGACTTGCGACCCATCAACCAATGCAAGTTTCCAGGTGAGCCTTTTGTCCAGGTAAAAACTGAGATACTTAACACAATCTGTATGAGGTGTATTTGTATTCCCCAATGTTACTGTTGGACAGTCTCCTCTTCTTAAGGTGAAGGTAATGGGACTAGATTTTTGAGCACTGGTACAGATACGCCACTCTTGCAGCCAGGTATTCATTTTATACAGTACTATTTGTAATTTGTTACTGGAGATATCCGGATCTTTGTTGATCACCAAGTAAGCAACACAATACATGTAGAAGATAATAATGATCTAGTATCCTGACCTACCACACTAGTTTTATAAAAGAATGATTGAATAAAGATTTACCTAGATGTTTCCTACATCTAGGTAAATCTAGATTAATAAGCTGCCACAATCCTCAACACTAAGGAAACGACGCAATAAGTATAAGAGATGGGTGTGAATATTGCACTGGCAAGTCCAGAAAAGATGGAGATGATAGATTAATAATGTGAAATATGTTAAACAGTGGCTACATACTCCTTTTTCCTCATTAACGTACATACTGGTCATGCACAGACACGGTTGCAAGTACTACGTACCCAAAGACTATTAAACCACTTGACTGCGTCATGCGCATACAGTGCCCCGACTCACGAAAACTAGGTATTAGTATTTTATCACCTATGTATAGGCTACGGTACTAGTAACCATTTTAGTCATGACCAAGTGTTAGACCTGTGTGCACCCTAAATAATTACAAATTGTTATATTTTTATACAATTTATAATGCATAAAAACCCGGACGAGTCGCGCGCGTTGATGTCTTTTGGAAACATCCCTTTCTTTCATTAGGAAATTCTAATTCTTGTATCCCTTTCCTTCCCTTTGTATTTTTATCGTAAAACTCTGTGTTGTGTTACCTATGGCTGAAGTCGATATCGATAATATAATAAATTAAAATAATATAATCAAAAAATCATTTGATTGAATTAGCAAGATGCAAAATTCGGAAATATGTATACGCTCGTTTATAATTTTTTACCAAGAACCATCAGGACCCTAAAACTTTAATTCGAAAAACAATACCAAATTAATTCATTTTAAATATCAATTATGACAGGATACTTGTTTTTCTTTTTGTAATTGACTGATTTTGATTAAATATTATTATGTGATTTTTATTGAGTATTTTTTTATAATGTTAAACTCCATTTTATCGATATCCACTATTTTTCCTTAATCAAGTAGAGCAATCCATAACCAGGCATACCTACGCAACTTGACCTTGAACTGACCAATTCCAGCCGCGCATTCTTCCTCGTCCCCCGGCCCGCAGTAGTGAGTCGTGTACTTTGAAGAAATTGGCCTATACGCTCTCTAGTGGTTTAATACTCTATGTACGCACCTGACCTTTCTGAAGAACAGCTCCAGAAAGGTTACTATAATTATGTCCTCTGAGGGCATCCCTTCCCGGGATTTTCACTCACAAATCAACATCATTCACGAACCGACTCCTGGAGTTCTGATAAATCCAGATCATCATCATTCTCCTGCCCTTATCCCAATTTATTTCCGCATGTCTTTTTTCCACACTTCTCTACTAGTCGTCATCTCCGTAATCACACCCTTTATAACCATAACATCATTCACACAGTCCATCCATCGTTTGTTTGTCTCCTCCTACTCTTATAGCCATCGACACAATCATACTCAAAAGATGATAAATCCTGAAAATCTTAATATCAATGAAATCATATTACAATTTCATTGAACATGTACTGAAGGTCTTTGCTTAGTAATTAAAACACAGGATTTTTTTTTATACCAACATAATTGTTTCATATTAGTATTCAGTACATTGTAAGGAAACAAACCTTGAGACTGAATTTAGTATGTAAATGTCTTCTTTGTTAGTACCTTATGAAGTTAGTATTATGCTTCTTGAGGATTTCACTTACAGATTGTGATTTCTTAGGAAAGGTAGTGTTATGTTTACAGGCTTGGATCTAGGTTTTCCTCAAGGGGCGGCAAATGGGTCTTTCAAGTATTAAAATTAATGTTTATGTCAGAATACTAACATAGTTTCAAACTTATACTAAGTTAAGCTTACATCTCCAAATAAAATGTGTTTTTTTTAAACGATGCCTCACACTAGGAATTTCTCCTGTATTGTGGGTGCGTTTACAAATATGTAAACTCACATACACGAACAGCCAGACCCGGAACAACTACTCGTAGGTCATACAAATATTTGTTCCGTGCGGGAAACGAACCCGCGACACGCAGCGCAGCAGGCAATCGCCACTGCGCCAACCGTGCCTTCGAATGAATCAAAAAATCAAAATCATTTATTCAAACTAGGCTGAGAGTCAGCTCTTTTTGAACGTCGCAATGTAGCATAAATGCCGCAGTATTTGCCGTAGAAGGCGATTAAAGGATTATATTGTGCGAATTAGCTAATGCTACTAAGCATGTTCTAATGAACAGCTTTCAGCTTTCCAGTAAGTGGCAGTACTACGCACCTTGGGTAGCCATCCGCGCACGCACCTGGCTGACTGCTGACAATATTTGTACTGCGACATGGCCTATTCTTAGACAGTTCGTGCTGAAATTACAGAAAAAGAATATTACGCGAATTCGCAGTAGGATCTTACTGCTATTACGAATCTATTTGCCAAACGTGGGGACTGGTTTCCAAGGATTTACACCAGGGATTTCTCAGTAGCAGCCCGGTGTCTGGATTTTTGCCCACTTGATGGCAATCGGCTCGTCCCCTATTACATTCGCCCCCTTTCTACATGGGACTTAAACTTAACAGGCGAAGCCTAACCTTTTTAGGGAAACAGGCATGATGTTATGATAAATGATATTATGTATTTCTGTAAGTAGGTAGGGTGCGATTCATATCTGACTACTCTGAGAAGTTAGGCCGAAAGAAACTCAGCGGTCACTTTTAAAGTCCAGACACAATCTTGGTCAGATCATGTGAAGACCATGTAGATTAGTGTCTGAAATGGTCTTTTGAGGAAAGAGCCACACAGATCGAGTAGACCTGTCCAGTTAGTGCACGCATTCATCAATCGTGCAACTCAACTCGGAACTTAAGAAGCGCAACTCATTGCATTTATATTAAAAATCTTCCTCCTTGCAGTGGTTCATCGAAAGTCGAAGAAGCGGTAGACTGCTACCTCCGGGCGGCAAACCTATTCAAAATGGCGAAGAAGTGGGCGCAAGCTGGTGCTGCGTTCTGCGCCGCTGCGAACCTGCATCTGAAGGCTGGTGTCCGTCACGATGCTGCTACCAACTTCGTTGATGCTTCCAATTGTTACAAGAAGTGTGATCCTAATGGTAAGTTGTAATTTTCGTTGAGACCCCAATTTTAACAAAATCAATCAAAATCAAACTTCAGCACGCCACAAAACACGCCAAAACGCCCGCCCTTCACCACTTCCTAGTGATTTAGCTGGGAAGAAGAAGTGGCGCAAGAAACTCCCTAGCAGCACAGCTGTCTGTTAAGTTAGAAGAACTTGATTCTATACAATAATAGGTAAGTAATTAACATTACTAAACACAAAACATAAAATTATATTATATGTCATATGTCAGCTAGCACTACCAACAAAACCTAATAACTAAACTCAAGCAGATATAAATAATAAAAACAAAACAATAAACGTAAACAGAACTCAATACCACATAAAAGCCTCCAGGCATAAAGTGTGTGCCCGCTTACATATGCAATGCTGCATTATGTTCAACTAGATTTAACTTGAAGTAATAAATGTTAAGCTAGAACCTTCAGAGTTAAATAAATAAACAATTTATTACTAGATAAGAACAATGACAAAACCATAGTCAGCATGACGACCAATCACTACAAGCAGCACCCGTTCACGAGCATAACGCAAGGATCAATCATTATAGCGTTTACATGCAGGACGTTTTGTTCAGGATAGAATATCCTAGATATCCTCGCAATGTGGCGCAGCCATACGAGAGTGGAAAAGGATAAAGATAAGGGAAGCATGCCAATAACAGTCCAGTGCCAGGCAAACCCTTTCCATTATATGGCGAAGGTATGCCACGGAGTAATATGACGTCAAAGAAACGAGGGTTATTAAGGTGAATGCGCAGTGGTAGAGCGCGAAATTCAAATTTTGTTACGTTTTTTGCAATTTTCAGGTGAGTGTCAGCTTGTTACTTGATCAAAATATGATTTGCGACTATAACATGTACGTATTTACAGATTTATAATCATTAGAATCAATAATACATCTTTCTAAGTTAGATTTGTTCCATAAGAACAAATTTCTTATGGAAAAGTGCTTGTGGAAGAAATCTAACTTATAAGAGATATATTAGACATTCTAATGACTATAATCTGTAAACACGTACCTGTTATATTCGCAAATCACATTCTGATCAGGATACAACCTGATACTGACCTGAAAATTGCAAAAACGTAAGAAAATTTGAATTTCGCGGTCTACCACTGCGCATTCACCTTAATGCGGTCATCTTGTATAATTTATTCTGGCTGAAAGAATATCAATGCCTTTAAGTGTTTTACACAGAGCACAATGGTAATTTGACCTCAATAAGCTAATTATCAGCGATCCCGGTGTTCTCAAGGTTAGACAAGGACCAATCGTACGTCGACCGTAAAAAAAGTCTTAATGTCATTCAAAATTAGGGTTGCCAACACTAAAATATTTTTTCGCAGTAAAGTACCAAGTAATTCGTACACGTACCTGATAAATGAACACCACTATTCCTTTAGACGCATTGCATAGTACGGCTTTATTCCGCTTCATTGATTAAATTCCAAGCCGACCCACAAGGTCCAGGGAATCCCATCTAGATAACAGCCTTACTAAGAGACCTTCGTCTTTGTGCATGTAAACAAAATCCGTCTTATCATTTTATGCGGCCAACGGTAAACAGCCAATGACCCACAGAGCCCGAACTAATATATCATCATCTGACTTGCCTTTCTGATTTCGGCTTCCAGTCAAACCGGACGCAGCTGAATACTAGTATTTTACAAGGAGCGACTCCCTATCTTACCTCCACAACTCAGTTACCGGGTAATACGATAACCCCTTGGTAAGACTGGTTGTCAGACTTTCAGGCTTCTGACAACCTGTAACGTCTGTCAAAGATTCACGAATGACAGCCGGGACCAACGGTTTAACGTGCTTTCCGAGGCACGGAGGGGTCTTGGTATTTATTCCCGAAGTAATACTCGTAGGTACATGTGAGCGATAAAATTAACTTTCACATTAAACCTTTGTTAAAGTAATCTATTCATTTACATACGCTCCAAGCCGAGTTAAATACGAAATTATACTGAGCTTATCAGCCTGTTATCATCGCGCGGTAACAGTAACGGTGACTGGAAAAATATAAGCACAAGCTTGTAATGTGGGCGTTATCTTTGCATCTAGAAATCCGATGAATCACCGATGAGTTACGTTGTTAGTGCAGTTAAAAAATAAACATACATGACGAATCGCAAACTTCCTCCTTAGAAGTCGGTTAGTTAAATATAGCTTTGTTTCCATAATAATGATTTTGAATGACTTCCGCGGCAAGACCTATAATTTTTTCAGACTTACGAGTTTTTGGTCGTGGGTTCGCAAAACCCAGGCAGGCTTAATACATTGTGTAAATAATTTCATCACCACTGCTCTCAAAACGAAGAAGGAAAACATCGTGAGGAAACCGGCATATCCTAGAACCAGAAATTCGAAGACATGTGACATCTACCAATCCGCACTGGGCCCACTCCCTCTCGAAGAGAGAAGGCGTTTGTCCCAGAAGTGGGAACATTGTACGCTGATTACGATGGTTACGATTGTGAACTCTGTTTGTAACAGCATAGGGGAAAGTCTCTTTTGAACCGTGCGTAAATGTAAGGTCAGTACAAATTAATGGCTCGTTGGACCGAAACCTAACGAAAGCAAATAAATAGAGATTGAACGGAAAAGTTTGAACGGTTTGCGTTCGTGATTGATTGAGTGAACGAGTGCATTGGTCTAGTTGGCAACGTTGTGGGTTGGTGGGATGCAGGGGACTGTCGGGCTTGTTAATGCCTGTCAAATTTGCTGATCAATGCCAAACTGTATGCCTATTGCGGTATTGCACTCTGTGAATGAGGTCTTTGATTCCAAATGTCCCTTCTTTGGTATTGCTCGTCAAATCGTTGAGCTCCTTACGTTCTGAGTAAACCTGCACGATTACTGACTGGATGGCTCCACTCAATCTGCGTGGTTCTAAAAGACTATTTTAGACACCAATCTACATGGTCTTCTATTGATCTCACCAAGATTATGTCTGTACTTTAAAAGAGACTGTGATCTCTCAGCTTTTTCGGCCTTCCCAGAGTCAGATAGTAAACGCCGACCTCATGTAGTTAAAAAAACGCCTGACCCATACAAAAACTGTAAAAAGTAAAAAAAATATATAAATTATTGGTCTTTTAAGTTGTAGGTAATATTGATCATAGCATTGTCAAGTCGGGGGCTGGTCAATGAAAACGCCAAACTGAGGAGGCCTAGCATTTTCATTGACCGGCCCCCGACCCTGACAGATTAGGATGAATTTTGGCACACAGCTAGCTTATAAACTGGATTAACACATAGGCTACCTTTTATCCCGGTGGTACGTTCCCGTGGGATAATTTCCGACCTCCAAGCGAAACCACTGCCAGAAGCTAGTAAATAATAAAATTCCACCTGACAGACGTTGCTATTAGCGTAAAAAATTATCACACTCCTGGGGCAAACAAAAACGATGATTCATACGAATTCGCGTAATGGAAAATCGATACACAAATTATCTTTTACATTGTTCGTATGTCACCTGACAGATTTCAATATTATTTTGTTCGATTTAAAAATAGTGCGTAGATATTCGCTTTTTAACCGACTTCAAAAATCAATCAAATCAATCAATCTTCTCAATTTTATGTTTTTTTTTTTTATATATTTATGTACACCGATTACGCTGAGATTTATGATCCAATTTACGTGATTCCTCTTTAGTTTGATGCGTAATAGTTGCCATTTGGTCCCATAAAAATTTAACTTAGTTTGATCCAGTAGTTTTCATTCTAGTAGAAACTTGACGACTTGATGTCGATCCGTGACGAGGAGCTACTCTCTAACTCCGTCAACGAAAATACGGGCCTGTCCGAAAATAGTTCGAAACTTCAAAGTGACAACTCTTTAGATATCACGTTGTACTTATCAAATATTTAAAAAAGACACCTTCAAGAATTCATTATTTCAAAGCTTTAATAATGAATCCCGAACTAAACCTCGAATATTCAACATCAGTTACCTCTATAAAAGCAACCCAAGTCACAAACAAAGAGAAGATACTTTTATCTTCGATAAATCAAATAGTTCCCCAAGGATATACAAACAATATCTTATTCAACAATGGACGAGAAAAAACCATTAGGTACGTATTATTCAGCGAGAAAGTTCAAGTTGGCATTGATAACAACATTATAATATTACAAAATATACAAAATCGATAGCAACTGGGCGTTTTAGTCTAGACTGAAATTATAGTTATTACCAATGCGCTTGGAATAAAGTATTCGTTGATTGAGATTAGTAAGCTTAGGTTTAAAACAGTTGTTTACTTTATTGAGTAACCGATTATACTTAAATGTCGAGAGCCGTACGGGTCGATCTATCAGGTTAAACTTCGCTTGCTGGGATAAATGTCGAGAGCCGTACGGGTCGATCTATCAGGTTAAGCTTCGCTTGTCGGGATCGGTCCGTGGATGGGTGACCATCTTTACATACCAAGACCCCTCCGTGCCTCAGAAAGCTCGTTAAGGTGAATGCGCAGTGGTAGACCGCGAAATTCAAATTTTCTTACGTTTTAGCAATTTTCAGGTCAGTATCAGGTTGTATCCTGATCAAAATGTGATTTGCGAATATAACAGGTACGTGTTTACAGAATTTAGTCATTAGAATGTCTAATATATCTCTTATAAGTTAGATTTCTTCCACAAGCACTTTTCCATAAGAAATTTGTTCTTATGGAACAAATCTAACTTAGAAAGATGTATTATTGATTCTAATGATTATAAATCTGTAAATACGTACATGTTATAGTCGCAAATCATATTTTGATCAAGTAACAAGTTGACACTCACCTGAAAATTGCAAAAAACGTAACAAAATTTGAATTTCGCGCTCTACCACTGCGCATTCACCTTAAGCCGTTGGACCTGGTTGTCATTCGTGAATAATTGACAGTCGTTACGGGTCTTCAGAAGTCCGTAAGTCTGACAATCAGTCTTATACTAAGGATTATTACATAGTGACTGTTATGGAGGACAGTCGCTCCAATGTAAAAAAAGAACTGGTAATCAGCTGCACCCGGTTAGATCGCAAGCCGACCCCAACACAGTTGGGTTAAGCCTAGGCAGATTGATTGAGATTATAAATGTCGAGATTATAGTCACAATACGGGGGAAGGTTTCGACGGCTTAATTTAGAAGCTTCTCGTCGGGGAGAGTAAATCTATCGAGAGTTAAAGACTAATTTGAAGTTTTGCTTTGGTGTAAGTATATCTAATTCATAAGCGCTACGATGAATATACTAAGCATCTATGTGCAAAGTGTATCTGCCTGGGTACTTCGCAAGGTGATTTTGAGGTGAAAGTTAAACAAAGGTTGACGTTCGTCACTTTTTATTAACTCGCTCTCAAACTGTTCTTAATGTAAGGTAAGTAATTAAATGTTTAAATACACCCGTCTCATCATCATCATCATTTCAGCCGAAAGTAGTCCACTGCTGGACATAGGCCTCCCCTAAGAGGGGGGGTTTGCCATAATGGCCACGCTTGGCAGACGGGTTGGCGATCGCAGTGTGGTTGTAAAATGCATAAAGAACGCTGCTGCCCATTCTCTAGTAAGTCCCTTAGTCGCCTTCTACGAACACCCACGGGAAGTAATGGGATAGTGCTATTATTTTACGTCCGGCAACACACGGAACGACACCCGTCTAACGAGACCCAAGTGCACTGAATATCATACTAATAAAATACATGTTATACATATTCTAACAAGTAAGTAATACAATTAGGTCAGCGCGACACGCCGTTATTGCAAACTAAGTTACACCGAACACACACAACGTTCTATACATATAGGTATATATCCCAGAGTTTTATTCAATATCAAATCTTTATTACGATAACAAAAGCAATCTCCACTTAGACTCTAGTAACCAGACAATCGGAGTAGCAACTAATAGGACAGAAGTTTCGACGTGTGATCAAAAATTAATCCCAAATTCAGTTGTGGACAGAATAGTAATCCCTCTCGAGCAATCACTTGTCATCAGAAACCACTCGGTTACGAATACTTAGACCGTTGCACAACTACAAATTAGCTAGTTAGTAGTCCCCTTCTATTCTCAAACGTACATCAATTTAAATATCAAATAAATAACGACCTTTGTTTGTCTTCTTAGGAGCCCATTCACACCAGAAAACGCTTATGTATTAGCCAATACATCATTAAATCGAAAACATTCGGCAATTCGAAATAGTAGGTTCAGTAACTGCACACAACTACTATAAATTGTCATTTCCCAAATCTAAATTCTTTAAAAACAAAACTTCTAGATGTCATCTTAAGGCTCCTACACACAGTGCCGGCGGCAGGTCCGGCGGGCGGGCATGCCGCCAACCGGCAAGTGCCGGCAGGCTGAAAACGCCTGCACAGCATACCCACCCGGCAAAAACCCGCCGGCTTTGCCGCCGGTATATGTGTAGGAGCCTTTAGGTACTGCAAACTAAGTCATTGCCTTCAAGGAGACCGGAATTATCGGCGTTCCAAAATAAATAAGAAAATTAAAGTATCAATTTTAGCGTGCGCCAGATAAGCAATCCATTCATCGCAGAGTCTACAATACGATGCAAGTTGGCAACGCGTTGAGCTAGCGGTCGTTTACCTAATTTTGGCAGTTCCTACGAAAAAAATGGCTCGCGATGACGGTGCCGAATAGCTTGCCTACGCGCACGTATGTGCATCCTTTTCCTCCCCGACCAAAACGTTGACATGCTCTAAATTTTCTTTATAACACATCATCATCTGCCTAGCCTTTTCTCAACTGTGTTGAGGTTGGCTTCCAGCCTTACCGAACGCAGCTGAATACCAGTATTTTACACGGAGCGACTGCCTATCTGACTGGGACTGTGAAGGGCGGGCGTTTTGGGGGACTGTCTTATGTAATTTTGACGTTCTAAAAGTGCTTATTCTCAGCCTCATTTGAATAAATGACGATTTTGACTTCCACAACTCAGTTACTGGGTAATACGATACACCTTGGTAAGACTGGTTCGTAACATTTTCTTTATGACTCCTTGAATTATATATTTCAATTTTGCGCACCTATACAGTTCCACTATATATTCCAATATTCGATGTAGGTAAAGTTGAACATGTGGTTATTATTATACAAGTTTGGTTTCCAGTGTAACAGTATCAATATTTAGTAAATAAGGAAGTTTGCAATAACCGGATTACCAAGTTTGTTGAGCGATAACCTGAAAACAACATCTATAGTTAGGAACATAATGATGTTACTAAAGAAGGTGTTTTCACGAATGTTCATTGAGTTACGTCTTTCGTAATACACCCATTACTACGTATGAGACATCTCATTGTAGGCCTACATTTCGTCCAGCTTACTTATCAACGGATGTATTTCCGTAGAATGAGCCAAGTAAAGCCTACGTATCGTCTAGCCTAGACTATCGTGTATAGAGCTACAGACGATGTCGTGTTGGACGATCGCCAAACTGCCTTTTAGTTGTAGGTTTAACTCTTTTTTTTTTTGTTTTTACAGAGCTGGTATGGGTTGGTAGCTTTTCGTGTATTTCTAGTTGCTTCGGCAGGTAGTCCCTCTTTGGTGTAGTAATCTCCACACCACGCTATCCAATGATTAGTCTTTTAGATATGTAGGGATTCATCGCAATACCTTGCCATGGCTAGCTTGATTTCTAGTACTGATATCTACACGTGGAAGGCTGCCAACTGTCGCGCAAATAACAACGATGAAGTAAAGTAAATTGTTTACTTTTAGGAAAGCTTTTATCGATGAGTGTCGGATAGAGTATCTAAAGGGACAAAAAAAGCTCAATAAGAAGATTCTTTCGATGGGGACAATCTTTAGTAGTAATAGTTTACAAAGGAGTATAAAAAATCATAGAAGATTAATAGTTGGTTTAAAGCAAGATATAAGGATTCGAGTTACAGTGCCAATTGTGGTAATAAAATTAGGCCTATCCCAGATACGTGCCAGTTGGCGGCTTATATTATTGCACTGGTTATTATTGGCATTATCACAAACCATTATAAAAGGGTTTAATTCGTCCAAATTATACGCTATTTATGATACTCGTACATAACTAAGGCAGGCAATAAACCTAGGGGAAAATATAAAGATTTTCTGCACACAGTGATTACGCCTGACATGTTTTTCCGATGCGTCTCACAGTGGGGTGCCTGCCCTGGGTGGTGTTCCAATTATTTTCCTCCATCCAGCTGTTATACAATTTCCTGTTTTCCATTCCTATTACTTGTTAATAATGTTTTTTCCTTATCGTTGGCATTAAGTATTAACATTTAGAATTTTTCATTTCTCTAGTTTCTTAAGTTCTCGTTCTCGACCGTAAATATATTATACATAAGTTAATATTAAATGATTCACTCGTGTATAAAATGTCTAAAATTATGAGTGTGTAGCTGTTCAATTTGTAGAATTCAATGTTATTTTATGGAAGTCTTTGCTATTCAGATAACTACTAGGTAAAGTAGTCGTAGTAGTTAGATTTCTTTATAATAACATTGCATTCTACAAAAGGAATAGCTACACACTCTGCAGCTACTGTTAAACATTTATTTTGAAAACATAGCAAGAGTTAGAGTTCTCACATTAGCTTTTGAAAACTTAGCAAGAGTTCTCACATCACGTTAGCTTAGAATCAAAGCAATTATTGCATTTCTGGGATTAGAACCATGCGACAAAATGTAGAATCCTCATCTTCGATTCAATTACTAGGTATCATTGATGATGGTCCATCAATCTTTGCAGATAATAAGCTAAATAGTGTAATAAAAATCTAATACGACATTTTGATCTACAACACTATCTATCCGACCCATTACATCATTCTTCGTACGCTTATCAGTGCGATTGCCACTGATAACGGATGATCATGAAGCAAGGTCGGGGATATCGAGTGGTAGCTTATCCGTAATCTGTGTTTACTCGATTTTTACAACATAACACAACGGCTCTCATTAGATATTTCGGAGCTGAATATAGATTTCGTTTTACAAGTTTGAAAGCAAAATACTGCCTAACTTAAACTGTACCCTAATTGCGTAACTCACGATTCATCAGTCTCGTTTTGAAACAGATGGCTAAACCCAATGGTTTAGCCATCTGTTTCAAAACCAAACTAATGAACTTTTCGAACATATGAAGCAATCTTCATATGCTCGAAAAATGTATCTGCTCAGCAACGTAAATGACGCAATGAATATTGTTGAACTGTCAAAATTAAACCGATTATGATTAATCGCGTGTTACGCAATTAGGGTGCAGGGCACGACATGTCTGCTGCATGGCCCAAATAGCACAAACGTCGTGCCCTGAGACAGTGAGACGGGGTCGCAGCCGGCCACGTAGGTGATGGCCGGACGAGCTGGATAGCCGTTAAAACTGGAAGGAGGACACTCGGCCTCGCGAAATACCATGGAATAGGACAGCCTAAGCTAATAAAAAAAATTGAAATGAGGTTTCTTTCTGTATATATAAATACTTTTACACTACCAGTAAATAAGACCCGACCGACCCTTGATCGTTGAAGCGCCAGCCCGCGCCGCAGCTGAGCCAGTAGAGTTAAATTCCCCTTCTAATAATAATGCCAATATTTTGATCCAGCCTGTCCCCACTTGCTGTCCCCCTATCAGTGACGCCCTGAGCCGAGGCCCGTACCCCGCAGGGGGTGCCCTCAGCGTGCAGTCGCCTAGTATTTAAGTAGTTTTTAAGCCCTGGCTGGAGGCGTTAAGTTAATTCTTAATGGCAGCCCCAGGAAAGCCTGGTTAAGTAGTCACGGCTTCTCAAGGTCAACTACGAGATGCCCGACAAAAAAAAAGTAAATAAGACTCACTGATTTTCTTTTACTTTGTTAGAAATATTCAACGATATTTTATAAAGGAAAGTCAGCTGGCAAGCCAGTATGAGATAAGCGTGTTGATGATAGTTCACAGGATCTACTAATAGAATATTACAAGAGAGACGGAAATCATAATATTAGATATTATCTACTTACATCATAATATTTGCATATTCAGTACTCCACCAAGTGTGAAATTATGGATATATAGGGTGTCTGCTCCGAAATGGAGTATGCCAAATAATTGTGTTAATCGATTTCCCTAAAGCATTCAACACGGTCAACATTGCGTCATCGTTTGTTAACACTCTCACATGTAATAGGTACGCCTGAAACGTTTTTATTGCAATTTCCTAATTTTGTATATATTAATAAATAATTTAGCACTCTGTAGAATATTCTCCCAAAACAATGTGTGGGCTCCACAAGGATTTATATTCGGCCCTCGATATGTTTTCATTACTAACTTAATGTTCTAAAAAGAATCAAAACTAAAGTACACTGAATTCTTTGGCTCAAACTTATGTGGAACGATATTATTATGCAGTAACCTGTAATTTGACGTTTTTCTTTCAGGTTGTGATAGTGTAGCCCATCTGCAACAATTAAGCCCCCCCGTAAAACCACTCACGTAAATCCGTTTCCTCGAATTCCATAAATTTCGCCTAGGCTTTATGGGGAGCTTTTGGGGTGCTTGTTGCAAATGGGTGACACTATGACGTCCTTGAAGGAATACGTCAAATTACAAGTCATCCTATTATGATTAGTTTTAACTCCCTGTTTCTAAATTGTATTAAACTCAACGTCATACACGTGACATCACTACGAACTATGATTAATGAGATAAGTTTTGTTGCAGAGGCTGTCTCGTGTCTGCTGAAAGCGATTGAGATCTACACCGATATGGGACGATTCACTGTGGCTGCTAAACAGCATCAGGTAAATATGTTTTTTTTATTTATAATTAAATAGGACATAATTGGACATTCAAATTAGTCTGTTTAAATTCTAGGGCCATGGGGTCCGATTGCCCACTTAGTTTTTCGAGATATTGCGGCTAGTCGAATCTTGATGTGACCAGGGCCTGCTCTATTTTTGGGGCTGAGAATCCTGCTACGCCACATCTAAATGCCACGACTTTTCCCCTTTCCTGTTGACAACGATGCGGACGAATTTTTTGATGGCCAAGATTATTTTACTATATTAATAGGTACTTGTACATATTATCGTTTTAAGAGATAGCTTTTAAATTATTTAAATATTTTTATGACATAATTAATAAGCACTAAAAAAAATCTGTTACGATATGAAATATGGTTTTAATACGATGCGATTTTTATTAACCTTGTCAAATGACTCGATTGGAAATAATTATATTTCAATGAACTAATGTCCTAGTTACGATAACATTGTATTGTAGCCAAGTCAATCGTGCATTTAAAGTATGTAACGAAAAGAAACTTCGAAATGTGAGTTGGTTTTTACATTATTTTCTGAGGTAGTCTGATAATCAGCGTACAAGCTAAATAGCTTAGTAAAAACTAACCTGATGCGGAGGTAACGCGGTGACCATAACTACAAAAGAACCTAAAGGTTAATATCAACTGCAAGCCTGTCGCATTAAAAGAAATGAGTGGCATTCTTGGTATCGGAGGCGTAAATCTTATATGAAATTTTTCTTCTTTCCAGAACATAGCAGAACTGTACGAGACAGAATGCGTAGATCTCTCCCGCGCGATGCAGCACTACGAGCAGGCCGCTGACTACTTCCGCGGCGAGGAGTCCACCTCCTCGGCCAACAAGTGCATGCTGAAGCTGGCGCAGTATGCCGCCCAGCTCGAACACTACGACAAGGCCATCCAGATCTATGAGCAGGTTTGTAAAAGATTATATCTGTCACCGCTGGAACTTCATCTTTGATAATAATCAAATCTGCCTCTACCTGAGCCTCCTTGGTGAACCTGATTTCGTTTCTCTCCTAAAGAAGCAGGTTTCTTTTGGCATATGTGGGGGCATCTACATCGCCACATGCGAACTACACATCACACTGACGTCCCGATGCGAAATCTTGCATCGCGCAACGCAAGCAGAGTCTACCGCGCAACTAGCATTGATACTACAACGTCCCGACATCAATAGTCGAGCAGTAATATTTTGACGAGTGAGCCCCTCGTCATCTTCTTGTCCTTTTCCTATGTTACATGGGATCGGCACATCTATCTATTATATAAAAATGAATCGCTATTTCCCTTAGTCACGGCATCACACGTGAACGGCTGGACTAATTTTGCTAATTCTTATTTTGTTGCGTTTTTTACTGGCAGGAGAAAGTTCTTATAAAAGAAAAAATCAAGAAAGTTACGAATTCAATAATCATAGTTAAGACAGGACATCGTCTGTCGGGTCAGCTAGTCCTCGTATATATATTAATCCCTATTTCCCTTGGTCACGGCATCACACGTGAACGGCTGGAACAATTTTGCTAAATATTTTTTGTTGCGTTTGTTATTGTCAGGAGAAGGTTCTAGTGAAAGAAAAAAATTAAGAAAGTTACGCGTAACTCAAGAAAATTTAAGAAAACGTAACGATCATATTAACTTTTCTAATATTATACCAATGCGAATCCAATATTCATAGTTAAGACAGAACAACGTCTGCCGGGTCAGCTAGTCACATATAAATATAACAACAAAATTATTTTTTATAAGCCAGTTCCTATAAAGTTTAGTGAGTTCTTATAACTAATCAGACGGAGAAGTGTGGCTGCAGTTGGTTGCGCCACTTCTTCTTTCCAGCTAAAACTGTCTTTGTAACCTGTAAAACGTGACATAACTACGAACACAGTCGCGCTCACAGTCTGATTTAAGTTTTGTGAAATCTATACGGACAATTTCGTTCTAAAGATCTTGTTCGATCAAAAATATTGCAATAATACTGGCATGGTTATGCACTTTTAAGTCAAACATTTGCCCTTTTCCTTTTAGATCGCCAAATCGTCCCTAGACAACAGCCTCTTGAAATACAGCGCCAAGGAGTACATGTTCCGCGCCGCCCTGTGCCACCTCTGTGTGGACATACTGAACGCTCAACATGCTCTGGAGAAGTACTGCGGACTGTATCCCGCCTTCGCAGACACCCGGGAGTGTAAGCTGATTAAAGTGAGTCAAATATCTTCTATATCTAAACATATAATAAATTGAAGTCGCTTCTCGTGTCGGCCTGTGTGTTCGCGTTGTTCTTCTAAACTACGCAACGGATGGTCATGGTTTTCAGTATCATGTACAGAATGTTCTCTGGCAGGTAAAATACAATTATGTTACACTTACGAACAATAAAGAGATCTCCATGTTTTGTCAAGTCGAAGGCTATTACCGTAGCACAGACGCCAGCACATCAAGCTACCCCAATTTGTCAAATTTCTTTGATAGTTTTTCAATTTTATTACAAAGGAATAAGGTTCATGTTCGATGGGGAAAAATTGACAGTTTGGGATAAGTTGATGTGCTGGCGTCTGTACTTAACTGTACTCAGAAGCTGTTGGTGTACCTTTATAAATTAGATGTCGTAAAAACCGTGCGAATCAGGGGCGGGTCGCAGGTTTCTTTGTAAGTGGAACTTCTTTTAACTTAAACCTTGATGTATTCTCTTATCTTCCAGTCGATAATTCCAATCAATTATGTACCTGGCTAAAAAGTATCCTTTTACATTTTGAACGCCACCGTCGGGTATAGCCGACGAATGAAAACGTGGCCAACACGCCACCACCGGCTAATGCCGACAAGAAAACAATATTTTAGGGTCAAATAAAACAAAATAATGATGTTACGAGTAATATTTTATTTAAAAAATAGGGGACGAAAAGCAATGATTAATTTTATTGGTTATTGATAAAATTTTGCAATGCCCGAATGCGCCGAATTTGTGTTTTGGCCGATGTGTTTACGCTCTGGCGGTCAAAAGGTTAACCTTCTCTGGGCATGTTTTAACTATGTGTCAAAGTTCATTCAAATCTAGTCTAATAATTTTGGGCTGATGGTCGAGCATACAAACCCACAAAAATGGTTCGTAATGGTTCTATAACATAGATATTTCAAATAAATAACAATTTGAATCAATCGCGATTCGCGAATAATATAATGTTGACTGTGACCGGTTAAAAGAGTTATAATTAAAGTACCGAGTTAAAAACATAATACAATGACCAAAACTTTTTTTTTTTAAAGCACCAGTTGCTTTAAAAATAAAGTTTTGGGCGAAAACTATTTTGTTCCTAACATTACTGCATGCATATAAAATTAAGTCTTATTGGCTTGAAATTTCTTTGGCTCGATCGGCGGTAGGTATAGCAAAATACATAATTTAAAAGTTATTTAAATCGATTCAGTCAATTATGAACAAACTGCTTTCAGGACTTTCGTTCGTTCTCTTACACCTTGTATTCAAATGTTTTATCCATTTTTTCCAGGAACTGATTGAACACTTGGAAGATCAGAACATTGACGATTTTACCGAAACTGTCAAAAACTATGACAGCATATCTCGACTGGATCAGTGGTATACAACGATGCTGGTGCGCATCAAGAAACAGATCAACGACAACCCCGACCTGCGTTGAGTGAGTCGCGCGTGCGTGCCCGCCGCAACCGTGTGCGTAGCGTGAGTGGCAAGCCTTATTTTCCTTTGTTGTTATTACCATATTCAAAAATCAAACCTTTTTTTAATTGGCCTTTTTTTTTGTTTATCTTTTTACATTTTTGAAATCAGAATCTTCCAGTTTTTGACAGTTGAGCTCAGCATGCCTGCGGTTTTACCCGCTCGATGGTTATCGCAATAATAATAAATTAATAGTAAAGGAATCGAATTCGTTTTTATGAGAATCATAAAGCATGCTCAGCTGTTAGTTTAGCTATCCTATCAATATTACTCGTTTTAAGTTCATTATAATGCAATTTTCGTTTAAAAATGTAATTTAAAAATACTGAAAAATAAAAAAAGATATATTTAAAAATGTCGAAATCAAAATGCGATTTGACATTAATTATAAAATGACATTCGTAACGTTCCAGTCATGACATCCGCTGTCACTTTGACGTTGTCATGACCAAATTGTCTATAGACAACTATAGAGGTTATATGGATGATCGAAGCAATTGATGCTCAATGGATGCTTGCATAACGGTGAGCGGCGACGGGCGATATAATGTTTCCTTTTTATCATAAACTCTGTAGAATATTTCATTATGCCTATTTCATTGTAACGAGTTAGGCGAACCAGTGTCTGTGTGGCATTATTTGATGGTTATAAAGTATTTTTTTCTTTGGTAGTGTAAATTGATGTGAAGGTTGACTGATAGCGGATAAAGGAGGGTTTAGTAAGCTCTCGTGGTGGATAAGGGTCTTAGCAGTCATTCTACTGTAAGCATCGGCAATCAGTGGATTAGTCGATATTTGGCCTTACGTGCTACTCAAATACTTATTACATTCTATTCAGACACTTGGTACAGCGACTGAACGCTATACTCCGGACACATTAAAAAGTCAGTCTTAGCGCTTTAGTGAGAATTTGGTATCTGCGGAAAATATATAAAAGGGCGCAAATTTGATACGCACTCGAACGCATCCAGCTTTAGAAGAATCGAAAAAAGCGGACTTTTAATTTCGCTACCGAATGCAGTCACCATAACTCGATCATAATGTGGCTAAAATGATGATGGCAAAAGTAGGATGTCTGCTAAGGCCCTAATTGGTAGTTGTAGTTACCAGAAACTTGAAAGATGAGTGTTGATTCCAGAACGAAATAGGTAAGCAAATCTTGAAATAGGTAGCAATCTACCCTTCCGTTTTCCTGATTTAAATGTCCATAAAATATAAACGCATTCCTCGTTTGCCTCTCGTCTCGTGATGAACTCTGTAAAGAGCTCCGTTCGATTTCGGAACTATTCGGATGAACCCGAAATAAACACGAGAGTAAAAATCATAAAACGAAGAGTTTTTTTTTTGTATTTGTAGTAACTAAATTGCATTTAGAATCCAAACTACTTAATTTAATTTCTTTTTCTTGCCTCATTCGTTTTGACGTTTCTAACTGTCAAACAATGTCTCACAGACGCAGTATTTAGTATTCAAGATTTAGTCGGTATAACTAGAATATAAGTCGGGAGTAAAATCATTATTGAAAAATGTTTTTTATCTGTACGTTAAAACTGAAACGTTCCAATTTACGCAGTACACTTATTTGAGTATATACTCTTTATTTATATTTATTTTTCTTGTATTGTGAAGCCGACGTGGCGTTTATTGTATATATTATTGTTTTTAAATAGCGTTAGAAGGAAGTCCCTGTACAATTTTGTTTGATTGAGTGGTATTGCCAGTTTTAAATATTTTGATGGTGTTATATTTGTTACTTGCTGTCTAAAAATGAGTGATTCTGTTGAACATAATTTGTGAATCATGGAACTTATCCAATACTCACTCTTTTTTTTGTTAAAGTTGGTTGTAGATTAGGCAAAATGGTAATCAATGCGTTGTGCTAATTTGTGTTGTGAACCATTGTACCTACCTTAACATTTCTCATTTGATTTTCTTTATGATTCCACGTATAATTCCGTCATATTTCCTCAGATTTGCCACTAATTATTATATTTATTTTTACTATTAAAATATATAAGTACAGATTTGTGGCATTACCACTTGTCAATTTTGTTTCCCATGAACGTTATTTGCAATGGGGCCTATTCTCATTTAGATTTAATAATAATATTTATAACATTTATTTTGTTGTTGTAAATAATGTCTTGTTTCGTTAATAAATTTTATATTTTTAATTTTGTTTTTTTTTTTATCCTTGAGTTTTTTTTTTCTTTTAGGTTAAAGCATAGTTATGTTGGGCATGATATTAGGGCCGATGATAGACGATACACTTTTTGTGCGATTTAGTCTATGGTAGGAACACTAGAAGATTTATACTTTATTTATGTCATGTGTGTTTAGTTTTCTTTATATAATTCATTGTGACGGCTCAAAATCTGCGCTGTATTGGCTGTCGTCTATTTTGGGCCTATATTAACGCATTGATGGACAATAAACACCCTACAATCAAACTTACAATAAAACTTCTATTGTGTATTCTTCAGTGTCCTTTAATAATTTAAATTATCTTTATGTGATTGAGGTTCTGGTTGGGACTTATCAAAGCATCAAAGATAATGCAGGAGCCTAGCACAACTATGTCTTTGCCAACTGTTGTATATACACTACGATTAGAATAAGCGATATAAGGAGATGGTTTGAGTAACGTTACTTATGAGTACGTTAATGATAAGTTGAGAAACTATAAAGATTTTCTATAGTTGGTACATTTCATGAGCGCAATCAATTATTGCAATTAAACCGTTAGGGGTGCTACACTCAGTTTCGGGTCGGCATGATTCGGCACTGTTGGGTGACAAAACCGAAAATATGTTCGGGAGCAAAGCCGCTCGGCTTGTGCCGATCTAACGCGATAATGATTAACATGTTGCGGGTCACTAAATTGCCCTAGACGTCATAAAAATGACATTTATACTGTGTCTCGTTCGGTGCCCTTCAACCGGTTAAGCAAAAGTTGATTTCGAACGAAGTTTGGAACGAGCCGAATGAAAACCGAATTTGTGTAATAGTAATGGCTTCTTGTGGGCTTTGTTTGTCAACAAATACTGCCGAACGAACATGTGTACCCCAACCCTTATGTCAATGATTTGAAGCGATTATTTTTGGTGATATGTCGCAAAACTAATCGTAGTGTGTATCCAGTTTCTTTATTCGCGGCTTCCCAATTTCTTAGCTAAGGTAACTTACGCACTTGCGATTTGTCGCGAGCGCATAATTTTTAGATTAAATCGTACGGTATTATACAGTCGGGTTTTTAATTACATATTGTAAGAGGTTCACTGAGTATCTCTAAAATTCGCCTTCATGTTAGGCTTACAGTTTTGGTAATTACTATAAGAGTGTGCCACATCTATTAACGAAATGTTATATATACGAAAATATTTATTAAAATTATGATCATGAACTATTACTAGCCTCATCCAAACAACAAACAATGGCGCTGATTCTTTTTTCAACGCTTAAACTAAAATAAGAGTATTGCTATCTCACTCTGACATAGGGGGAAAGAAAAAGACAAGTGACGTTTTAAAACGGTCAAACTAAATAACGTCTCGATTGCCTTGAATTTGGCGTGATTTTTTTAAGTACGATAAAAGTAGTAGTTGTTTCGAAGAAAATCTAAGTTGCAACTAAATTTGACAGCTGTTATTTATTTCCGTCTCTTTCTTGTGTCATTAGAAGGAATAAGATAGCAATAGCCTAAATAAAGTTTAGTTGGTGCAGAACAGAATCATCACTAATGTAGCCATCTAGGCAAGTATGTAATGTCATCAATCGTAGTCAAAATACAGACCTGTCTAAAAGTCTTTCACTAAGTTTAAGACAATTTTTTTTAAATTAAATAATCTTAGGTGTGGCATACTGAAATACAATCTAGAGTTAAAGTTTCGCAATTATCCGTAACCATAGCAACGCCAGTTATGTATCGCATTGTATGGCACACTGATATTCGTTTAATGTAAAAATAAAGTGTTAATACAAAAATGGTGTTTATATTTTACTATGGTCCTCTCACTACAGTTAGTAAAATTACTCACACAGTATAGTTGTTACAGTTCGCAAACGCGCGTCAATCATTGCGAATTACTATGACAGTGTCACATGACGCGCCCTTGTGAATTGTAAGGACTACATTCTGTTCACAATTATTATAACTGACAGCAGCAGCCGAACAGCAACCTCTATTCTATTCTATTTTTAAAGGTTCTGGCTCCATCGGTAACGTTCGATGATTTTGCCAAACAGCAACCTCATTGTAACGACTACGAGTATAAAGATCACTGTGAAATTGACAGACTTATTACTGGCTGCAACCCAAAAGCAACCTTATTTTAACTGCAGCAAAAATCACTTTGAATGTGACAGTGACGCAAAATCACGCAAAGACACTAATCAAAATAAGTTTTAAGGGACAGGTATATCCGGGATTTCATACGAAAATATTGAGCTTTGTAATGACGTACACGTTTTTCCAATTCACTTTAGACATTGGCAGAATAGTAGACATCGGCTTTGCTTGCCATTTGAAAAAATAGAATAGAATTGAGCTTAGAAAGAGATTGTCACACAGGAATTAGTGACTGTCGCGCTGTACACAGCCAAACTGTTTTAAAAGCATTTTTTTTTTGGAATGGACACCTCGCAGTCGCTAGTCAACCTATAAGGTTGTCAGATACTTAATCGGACTTGCCTGTGGTAACATAAATAAATTAAGGGTGCCAGCCACTCTAGCCAAGGCTTAAAAACTTAAAACTATAGCGACTACTCGCTAAGGGCACCCCCTGTGTGGTACCTACGGACCTTGGCTTAGGGCATACTGGGTCGGACTGATTAATATTCAGGCTGAGTGGCACGGGCTGGCTCGAGCAAGGGACGGGATGAAGATTGATTGGGACGTCGCCACGGGCCACGGCGGCTAGGACGGATTTAAAAAATATTTTCACCACTTGGTTTTTATATCAATTGCCGAAAACCTTATAAATTTACATTTATAAACACCTAAGATAAAGTAGGTTCGTGCAATGAAAAAGACACTGCTGCAGCAAAATTATGTGTAAACCCTGAACCAGCCCGCGCAATCCCCGGATTGAAATCCAATTGTGCACGCGTGGCATATACTCCAAGGAAAGGCTTTACAAAATTTTCCAGAAAATCTGGTGACAGACAGTGAACTTTTCATGCATCTTCGTTGAACCTTATCCAACAAGGAAATATCGATAACCTCATTTTGAGTATGAATAATAATTGTTGCTGATGCGTTATTAACATCCGAGGTGTTTTTACAGATTATTTATCAACTAGCAGCGCTCCGCGGTTTCACCTGCGTAGTTCCCGTTCCCGTGGGAATACGAGGATAAAATATAGCCTATGTCACCCGGGGATAGTGTAGCTTCCCAACAGTGATATAATTTTTCAAATCGGTTCAGTAGTTTCGGAGCCTATTCAATGCAAAAAACAAACAATCATATCTTTCCTCTTTATAATATTAGTACCGATATTTATAGAAGACGAGCTGTTGCCCGAGGCTCCGCCCGCGTTAATGTTGAAAATTATCCAAAGGAAAACATCCCGGGATGAAATTTTTGATATAAACTTCCACCCCCTATTTCATCCTGTTTATGGGGGGAGTTTCCTAAAATCTTCCTCCTGACGTCTCCTACTTATAATCTGCCTCTGTGCCAAATTTCACCTTAGTCGGTCCAGTAGCTTTTGAGACGTGTTTAATCAGTGAGTGAATGAATGAGTGACCTTTCGCTTTTATATATAAAGATTACGCGTGTTTACATGCAAAGTATTTTAACTGTTAAATCACGTAAATCAGCGAAATAGGAAACATTTCGTCTACGGCCTTGTATGTGACCTGTCAATCCCGGCTAATGAGATAACAATTAATTTTCTATTGTGTGGACATGCATGGGGACGTTACGAGTAGTGTCATGTCATAGAGGGCGAACATATTGCCAATGCATATTTTAAAGTAGGTAGGTAATGCTAAAAAATAACAGGAAACACGAGTTTTATGATAATATTTATGAAAATGTTTACTGCCTTGGTATAAAAGTTTTCCATTATTCTGCAGAATACATCTTAGATAACGATCATCTTGCGAGAAAAACATCTATAGCTCATAAAATATTAACATAACAATTAAGGTTATCAATGGATATCGCAAAGTAATTCATACTTATTTTCCTTTATAATAACCACATCTCCAAAAGCCAGGGCTGGGAAAATTACATGCTTTGCTTTAATTGAAATACAAATGTAAAAATACTGTATATATTTAAGTAAGTAAGGTATTTGAAATATAAAATACAAAATACAGTATTTCAGCTATTTTTAATTAAAATACGAAATACAAATTACAAAATGAGTAGGTAATCTAGACCAGCACGGGCTGAAAAGTAGAGGAAAACAAGATTAATTAATCAGTAAAACCAGAGTTTCCTTTCATGAACACTAGATTTTTAAATGTACTGTCAGACAAACAGCCTCTTGTTGGAGAGTGAATAAAACCTGCTAAAGAAAACAATATTTCTCAGGTCCTGCACAGCTCTAATAGGGTATTTTACTCCATACGAGAAAAAATCTAAAAATATATTATTGAGATAGCTTAGGCAAAATGCAGTCGGAAAATGTTAGTTTTAGTTCATGAAACAACAAAATAAATTTTTAAATACAGTTTAAAGATTTCAGTTTTTTTTATCTGTTTTTGAACACTATGAAATAGTAGCCGCCATGTTATTTCGTCATACGGCATGGCATGTCAACTGAGCAACTTTGTACTGTTATTATTATTGTAACCTAAGTAATTTTTATTTAAATAATATTTTGCATTCAGGAACAGCAAACCAACGCTAAGTAGAAAAATAACTCATTTTTTTAAATTATAAACAATTTTCATACAAAATATCAGCGAATTTGTTTTTAGCAAACTGACGTCATACCCACAGAGCAATATGGCGTCTACTGCGTCCAGCGTTTTCGTCAAATTACGCGCGAAATTTAAAAATGTAAAATTTAAATGCATTTTTATGACACTAATCGATGAAATAAAAATGTTGTGTTTTTTTTAGTGGTTTATTAGCACTCTAGAATCTAATTACGACACTTTAAAAAAATGAGAGTAATACCCTATTGCGTAACACACGATTAATCATAATCTGTTTCGTTTTGACAGTTCAATAATATTCATTGCGTTATTTACGTTGTTGAGCAGACACGTTTTTGGAACATATGAAGCAATGGAACATATTAATATAAGCAACATATTAGCACTCTGTTTCAAAACGAAACAGATTGTTTTTTTTTGTGGGTGGGAAATCATCAAATAACTTTTTCCGCTCTGGGTGGAGCAGGAGGGCGTGTCAGACTTTTACTGACTAAAACCCACCCGTGTTCCCTCAGTTGCCTGTGTGCCAGGGGCCGCGGTATCTCTTTCGAACAACCGTATGCTCCACCGTGTCCTCGGGGCGATCTTCGCAGTGGAAATACCCGGGCGTTTCCTCCCGCCTTATTCGAAACAGGGTCCCTGTTTCGAATAAGGAAACAACCGTGTCCGGTAAGGACCTGCGTCAGGCAAAAGATGAGGACGCCATGCCGCCTCTCAAGCCACTCCTCAAAGAGGGGACTTACCGCCGCTATCGTGGCGTACCCAGCACTGGGTTGCGACAATCGCACTCTCCATGTAACGGATTATGATGAATCGTGAGTTACGCAATTAGGGTGCTGATGAACACAAACTTGTGTTAAATTGTATGAACACATTTTTTATATTTGGATAGCGGTTAAGAATTGAAAGGTCTTTGCTTCTACCACGTAGGATAGAAGCTTTATTTATTCCGAGAAAAAACTAAAAACAAACCGGTATGACTTGACATCTTAGCTTGACATTGACAATATTTGCGTTACATTTTTACAGTTAAATTTTTTGCGTTTTGTTGGCCAATTTTGATGTACAGTCATAGCGTACAGTATACCCACATAACAGGTGCAGTGTTGCCAACTCTAATAGCTGCTTTACCATCATTACACTCTCGCCTCGCACTCACACTCACGATCGCTTAATAAAGGTTAAATGTGTTTTAATGTTAAAATGTATTTTGAAGCCTCAAGTATTTGAAATTTATTTATTTAAGAACATGGAGGACTTACAGCTAATAAAAACAGACAAAAGAAAGGAAACTATAGTCACCAGAAAACCAATTACAAATCCTCACTTAAAGACTAATTACAAAATACCTCGGCGTCAGGTTTTTGAAATACGAATTACAAATTACATTTTAAGGAAGTAATTGAAATACAAATGCCAAATACGTATTTGTATTTCAATTACGTATTTTAATTACAAGTAATTCAAATACTGCCCAACCCTGCCAATTTGGCTTTGGAACCTTCGAAAAATCGGCCCATTGTTTTATGAAATCTGCTTTTATCAAGGGTGATCATAATACCTAATGTTATTAGTGGCCCAGTAAGAATGCCCGAGTCTATATGCGAGTCCTCTAACTGGTATTGCACTATCAAACGTTCCCAGGACCATAGCCAGCCGCATCGAGAGAGCGTAGCTACAGGCTAACTCACGTCACCCAATGCACACTACGTCGCAGTGCCCCAGAGGCTGAAAAGCCAAAAGTTTTCTAGGGAGCGTGGGTCCAGCTTGTGTAACACCTCCACAGGAAGATGACTTTTCTAGTACTCTACCTCAGTTGGTCCATAAGTTGAAACGTACGAAACTGCATCGATTGGCAACATAAAAAACAAAATGTAAGAATTACTAAACGTTTTTCTAGCTGACTACGATTCTTCCAAAATCTGTGAATGCAGTTAAGGCCAGTCTCCAAACAAAGTTCTTCTGTAGCTACAACGGTTAAGATAGCACTTACACCCTGTATTATCTACTCAGATCGGACAAGGAATCAAGACAAGACAAGGGTCATTGGAATTTTTGTACTAAATCTTAACTCCTTTCTAATGATACTCGTAAATCATTTATTCCTATTGGAGCGGCGACCAGCTTCCGTACAATTCGTGGCATCATCCTTTTTCAAATTCAATGCAACGTCTGTCGGATAACCTTGTTATGTTATACAAGGTATAACAGAATGGACGCAAGACCTGAAAGTAGTTTGTTCCTAATTGACTACTGAATCGATTTCAGTAACTTTTAATATAAGTTATTTTTATTATGTATTTTGCCATATCTACCACTGATTGAGCCAAAGAAAATTCAATCGTATTACAGAAGTGAAGAAATAAGACTCAATTTTAAATGCATAAAGTAATGCTTGGGTCGACACGTTTTTCTTAATAATATCAGTTAGCTTTAAAAAAAATAGTTTTTTTCATTGTATGCTTTTAACTCAATACTCTAATTGGGGTATATGAGGTCTTGCGTTAATTATGTCACTCGTTGTATATAAAAAACAAAGCAATTAAAGATTCTCGACCTATCGCTCTATCAAGGATATTGCCTTTAATTGTTTTACAGTAACAAAACAATACAACAGACATGTCTTTATTTCTCTAAAGTGATCTTAAATGAATATTATTCAGAGGTCCGCTATTCTTGGACCCCTTTAACTTATGGTTTCCATACAGATGAACGTTCTCCTGCTCATTTTGTACCATTTTGTCCAAAACTGACAAATCTTGCCCTGTCTCTTTTTTTTTCATTTCCGTTAGTGCTTTATCGGTGTTACGATCCTCAGAACCGTATTGATAGGAGTTGCTTTTTTCGGTCTGTGATACACCGCCGAATTCAGAGTATGCCTCTTTGAAAAGCCTTGAGAGTTCTTTCCCCAATTCAACTTTGCCTGAGATTCTGATGTTGTAAGCTCCAACTAGTGACAGACCTGTGAAGTAACAACAAGGTGATTATTTTTATTTGTCCGCGGCCTCGCCAGATTGGAGGTCGGAATGTATTCCAAGGTTACTATCGGGATAAAAAGCAACGTAGTCCTAACTCGGGGGGTAATTGCATAACACACTAACAGTAGCAATGGCTTTCATTTTGAGAGTTCAAACACCTTCATTGCGTTATTTACGTTGGTGAGCAGAAAAAAAATTGAAGCAATGGAATAGCAATATCCATTCATGCCAAATTTTATCAGTCTTTTCAGCCGTTAAGAAGTGAACAGGTAACAGACAGTTGGACTGAGTTACTATTAGTATGGAATTTTTAACCGAACAGACGATGTGTTCCAGAAATAATAAGAAGTGGTGGATGGTGGCTCTTTTGGTTGCTGTCTTTATTGCTGCTTTTCAGCGTAATCTAAATAGGAAATGGTTTTTGATAGAAATTTCATCTATAGCACCAGCAACGACGACAGATTTAAAAAAAAAAGAATACGAGAAAGTTAGATTGATTTTGTCGATCTAAACTTTCCCGTATTTTTAGCATTTGTCCGAATAACACATTTAATTTCTGCAGGGATGTTTATGAAAATATTTGTTTGTATCTATTGTCCGGGTTACGATTCTAGAACATTTTTCTTGTGCATAGGTATTACTAGGTAATTAGGTACCTACACTTACCGAACAAAATTAAATCAAGATATTCCGAATTGACAAAACGTCTGTTAACATAAATTAATTTACATAAGAAAGCTGCGAAATAATAATATTTCAGGATTTAAAATGATAAGAACGTCCAAAAAAATATGAATTGACGTCACTACAAGATTTTAACTACATATTGTTTTAAAAATGTAGATTTAGGTACTTTTAACAAGAAAAGTTGAATCTATGCTGGTATCTATTAACTAGATTGAGTTGGTTTTACGTTTTATGTAAATTAATCTAAGTATAAACCTAGGTAGGTATAGTTTAAGACATTAAAATAAGTTTGGCATAAAAAGTACGTACTTAATATGACCGCTATCAAAATTAACGATTAGAGATTTCAGGTACCTAATACTAGTTTCTGCCTGCCAGTTCGTCCGCGTGATTTTTAGGGTTCCGTACCCAATTGGTAAAACGGGACCCTATTACTAAGACTCCGCTGTCCGTCCGTTTGTCTGTCTGTCTGTCCGTGTGTCACCAGGCTGTATCTCATGAACCGTGATAGTTAGACAGTTGAAATGATTACAGATGATGTATTTCTGTTGCCGCTATGACAACAAATACTAAAAGACAATAAAATAAATATTTAAGGGGGCTCCCATACAACAAACGTAATTTTTTTGCACGCTTTTGCTCAATGTTGATAACAGCAACAGGTAGACGCTTGAAATATTCACAGAATTCAATTCACAGAATATTTAGTTATATAGGTCACTTTAAAATTATTTAAGTGGGGCTCCCATACACGACTTTTTTTTTTTGCGGTTTTTGTAGATAATGGTACGGAACCCTTCGTGTGCGAGTCCGACTCGCACTTGGTCGGTTTTTTTTCAGGCGTCTTCTAGGTGAGAGGAAGAGGGCCGTAATCCACCAAGCGGGTCCAGTGCGGGTTGGTAGATGGCACATGTCTTAGAATTTTTGGTTCTAGGACATGCCGGTTTCCTCACGATGTTTTCCTTCACCGTTTTGAAAGTAAAACGCCTGGCTGGGTTCGAACCTATGGCCTAAAGGTCGTAAGTCGCAGCACTGGGCCACCAGTTCTGTCTGAATAATAATAAATAATAGAATTAAGAAGTCTTACCATAAAGTATGATTAAAAAATGAAACATTTTTCTTACTTAGACTTACAAAATGATTAGAAACTTCCAGAAACCAATTTCTTTTCTTAATCGCTTCCTTCAAATTAACGAAAAAGTAATTAAAGATTTAGCAGTAAATGCACATTCTTTTTTGGTGATAAAAATGCAATAATTATGATTTGATTATGTCCCTTAATTGCAAGAAATCTATCAGAAATAAAACAGCTAAAATATGGACTGTTTGTTCTCCATTGAATTTTTTATATTCTAGTACTCAGATTATAAAACAAAGGCAGATATAGTAGTATCTGGTTTTTTAGCTTCACTCTTGGTATTCCGCGCGATCTATCTGCCTTTGTTTTATAATCTGATTTCTAGTAAACCATAAAAGGAGTCATGTTGTAAGGAAAGGCCAATAAATCCTGCACCCTAAAATTGCGTAACACACTATCAATCACAATCTGAATCATTTTGAAGGACATTGCTAATCCATTGCTTCATTATGTTCGAAACAGGAGATCAACCATATTGCGCCCAAAATGATTTTTTTACTATTGCGCCGAATCGCGACGACCATTCCTTACCGACTATGACAACAAACTTCTGCGAGTGTTCCTATAGCATTGTTTTTGCATATTAACTATACTCTATTTGAAATAAGATTAGACATTTAAATAAACCTTTTTTACAGTCCGTTCAACTGATTTTGACTTTTATTGCGTTGGTAGCTTGATAAATGGCATCTGCAGTAAACAGTTGGTATTGTAACCACTTTTTTGCTTTTAATACCATCCTTATGCCTACGGAATAGAAGTCAAAATCGGTTGAACGGACTGTAAGAAAGGTTTGTTTAAATGTCTAATCTTATTTCAAAAGGAGTAAATATTACCGTTAATTTTTATAAATAACTAGCTTTTGCCAGCGGCTTCGCCCGGCTGGAGGTCGGAAATTATCCCACGGGATAGTACTACCGGGATAAAAAGTATCCTATGTGTTATTCCGGGTTACAAACTATATGTGTGCCAAATTTCATCCAAATCCGTTCAGCCGTTTTTGCGCGATTGAGTAACAAACATCTAAACATACAAACACAAAATTTCACATTTATAATACAGTGTTAGTCTTTATAATGTGCACAAATCAAAATGAGGGAATCTATGCTTAATTTTGTAGCCAGAAAAAATATTTAAATAAATTGAAATATTTTTTTACATTTTTTATGTTCGCGACTGTGACCTCAGTGTAAACAAAACGTCTTCTTGAGATATTTTACGATTACCTATTGAAAAAATGTATGAAAAAAAAACTGATTTTTGCTAAAAAAAACATTTTTTTTTTCAATTGAGGGTACTTAGTATTTTTTCCACAATTCTCATTTTAAAAGGACGCATAATTACTTTTAATCATTAAGGACTTTGTTTCATCACGGTTTAAAGTTACACCGTATCGTAGCGAATTTTTTTTAAAGAAATTCCTTAAAAAATATATTTTTTCCGGCGATAAAATTAAGCATAGATTTCCTCATTTTGATATGTGCACATTATAAAGACTCACACTGTATTAGTAGGATTGACATCTATAGGTACATTACCTGTGTTCTACAAATAAAACTATTTGAATTTGCACCAAGGACACCTTTAATTTATTTTTGCCAATCGGTAGTTACTTATATATTTTGTTAAAATGTATAAAGCAAGATTTTCCAACTTTTTTAACAGCTGAAGGAATGGTCAAAGAGATTCGGCGCAATAGTAAAAATGAAAAGGACCGACACATTTTTTCTGGCCTGTTCGGCTTTGGGTCCAACTTTGTATGAAACGTGACTGGTCTCCTATGTCTGCTCAACATCGTAAATAACGCAATCCATTCAAACTGTAAGTGTCTTAAGCAATAACTCCGCTGTTGTGATGACACTTTAGGCTATGAAAACAATTACTATGCTATGGCTATGGAAACAATTTTAAATTCAAATGAAATAACGTGCGATTCCATCGCACGTGATTTCATTTACTTGCTACTTTTAGACGTGTGTGTGTGTCTCAAAGTTTCACCAAATGGGAGTCCAGCTCAGCATGTGTCAGGCGTACCTGACGCTGATAATCAGCTGGATCCTGCAGACGTCGAGCAGATGAAAAATATGAAGACGCTTTTAATTTTCCGTCTGCGGTAATGTTATATAAATATAAACTTCACGTCCATACATTTTGTAACTCACAGACTATCGTCGTCATCGTTACGGTAGAAATTATAAAAACGCACAATAGGTGTTTAAATTAAACACTTATATATTTAGTAGCAAAATTTCTTCTAGTTGCTGGATTAAATACCTATACTATCAGGTACGTGTAACATAAAACATGTGTACGCTTTGGCAATAGCCTCGATTTAACAGCTTTACCCATTTGCAGTCTGTCACGAGTAAACAGAGCGTGCGAGTTCAAGAGTCAATCGTGTTTGAATATGCAGTTGCCAGTTACATGTCAGCCTTTTACCTACGTGTTTAGCTATATCTAGGTTTATGTGTTACTTTTGTACCGAAAGATCCTTTGGCTAGACCCCTCCCCCCACAAGGTAGACCGATGAAGAACCCAGGAGTCCGCTGTATGCAGGCAGCGCAGGAGGCCTAGTCCATCAACGAAAATAGGGGCCCGTCAAAAAGTAGTTGATCCGTGAAAACAAGTGACAAATTAAATTTTACGAGCAGCCAAAAACCTTCCAGATTATTAGGGACGGGTGTCAAATTGTGTTCCCGAACTAATTCCAAGTCTATAGGTAAGTGGTACGAAATATGAAACATTCGTAACTTTGACTGCAACTACGGAATTCGTGCTTAGGGAGTAGACACCTGGATCGGTCCAGCAGTGAATGCCTCTCGACTAAACATGATTGTAAAGAGCGATGGAGGTGTTAGTTCTGCTTATTGTCAAGGCCAACATGATTCAGACAAGTTCAGCTACCATCATACGCAGGGAGGATCACTTTAGCTCCCGCGTGCAGTATCTATATACGTTGTGGAAAATTGACGTCTTTCTTGCTGTGTCCATATTTTTGTCAAGCCAGCGGGGTGACTGCGTAACGAACTATCAATAGGAATGGCTTTAATTTTGACAGTTGAACAATATTCATTGCGTTATTTATGTTGTGGAGCAGACACATTTTTCGATCATATGAAGCAATGGAATAGCAATATCCTTCAATATTATTCAGATTGGGGTTGATAGTGTATTACGCAGAGTGCCGATCAGATGATGATGATGATTCCTGTTTAAGAAGCGAGAAGATAATAATATGGCGATGACACAAACTCAAATTTTGTTTTATTATACCTATCCACTTTCCCAAAAAATTATAAAAATACGTTCAGGTCCTCAACTATAAATAGTCGTATTACATACATGGGGTGTCTCGGATGTCCTCCCAAAACCGAACGATCAATTTAATCTGAGCGAATATTTGATCGTTTAGTACCTAGACTGTATTAAAGACGAAAACAAAGATATTTATTCGTCGGATATGGTAGGTATAAAGTTGGACAAGTATAAATACGTTTAGGACACATCCGCCGCTTAAAGCGGCATTCGAATATTTACAAGTAATGTATACAAGTATAAAAAGGGAACGGCTCACTGGGCATCAAAGAATTCGTCCGCAACGCTGTCAGTGTGAAAAGTGCCCAAAAAGCTGGCAGCGTTGCCACGTAGATCATACCAACACTGTCGATCATAATCAAAAATCGAGATAATGAAAAAATAATTTTAGGTAGTGGATGGAATTTTTGTCATGTTCATAAAACATTTAGATGACCCAGCTTTACATTCAAATCAAATCAAAATCAAAATATTTTATTTTACATATGACTGCATGGCCACTTATGAAACGTCAGAAGCTAGGTGCAATGCATCGAAGAGGCTGAAGGCTCTATACGCACTTTTTCTCAAAAGTTTAACATTATAAAATGGCTTTTGATATCTACCATTTCAAAATTACTCAAATTAATGAATGCGTCAGATTGGAAAATGGCAAGTAATTTTATTATGTTGATATTTGCACGAACTATTAGGTAACTTTCTCTGCAGCTTAGCCAAAGATGGAATAAGTGTCTTTTTCCGGGCAAGAAAATAAAAACGCATTAGGTACCTAGCTACTGGATTTTTTTTTTCAATAGTTCTTACCTAAGAAACAGATTTTTATAGAGAAAAAACAAGAAACAAAAACGGACCAAATATGAGCCCTTGGTACACCATTGAAACCACAAATCCTGATTTTCTGTTTCCGCTAGCGTAAACTTTCTTAAATAAAGAATCTTTTAACGTTAAGAAGACTTAAAATTAATAATAGCTTATCCCACCCCATAGTAGTAGAACTACCTACCGAATTGCACAATCGCTACAATCAAATGCCTTGAAAAAATCGCTTGAAAAGGCCTAATTTGAATTCATTGACATAATAAAACATTTGTGTAATTCTAACCTCAGGTTTTGGTTTATAGGTATAAAAAGGTAGTAAGATATACTTTTGGAGTACCTACCTCAAAGCCTGTTTTAGGACCAGTTTTGTTCACTCTCAGTTTTTCAAATCTAGCATCTCCAAGAACTCCATGGTAGGTACCTAAGGGGCCATTCAAGTATTACGTAAGCAGATTTTTTGCAATTATTACCCCCCCCCCCCCACCCCCTCGTCAGCAAAAATAAGCAAAGCTCTTACCCCCTGTCCCATGCTTACGTAAACATTGGTAGAAGACACACAACGTGTCTGCTCACTTTCGTGTGATTTTGGAATATTGTCATCGTATTCTTCGAGCCATTCATAGACAAGCAGGGTTGCCATATGTGTTCAAACCAAAATCGACTAAATTTTGTAGAAAATCCAATAAGTAATTTTAAAATAAATTCTGCTGACGTAGACCCCCCCATCCCCCATGTCATCAAAAATAAGCAAAGCAAAGACCCCCCCGCCCCCCTGTAGTGCTTACGTAATACTTGAATGGCCCCTAATTACTTCTTATAATAATAATGATGATTACATCGGGGGCAGCAAGGTGGGCAAAAGGTCGAAGCATGTCGTTGTCTACTTATACGACTACCTAAGCATTACCTATTATTATAAAAAAAAATATCCGACGAATTGAGAACCTCCTCCTTTTTGAAGTCGGTTAAAAATAGGGTATTACACTCATTTTTGAAGTGTCCTAGTTAGATTCTAAAGTGCTAATAATTCACTAAAAAAACACATTTTTTTTTTATTTAATTGTTTAGTGCTGTAAAAATGCTTTTGAATTTTAAATTTCCAAAATTTCGCGCGTGTGTTGACGAAAACGCTGGACGCAGTGGACGCCATATTGTTCTGTGGGTATGACGTCAGTTTGGTAAGTAAAGAAATGCGCTGATATTTTATATGATAAGTGTTTGTAATTGAAAAAAAAAATATTATTCCACTAATCGTTGGTTTTCTGTTCATTAATGCAAAATATAATTTAAATAAAAAATACTTTGGTTACGAAAATAATTAAAGTACAAAGTTATTCAATCGAAATGCCGTATGACGTAATAACATGGCGGGTACTATTTCATGGTGTTCAAAAACAGATTAAAAAACTGAAATCTTTGAATTTAATGTAAAATGTATTTTGTTATTTCATGAACTAAAATTAACTTTTTCCGACTGCATTTTGCCAAAGCTATCTCAATAATTTATTTTTAGATTTTCTCATACAAAGTTAAATACCCTATTGACTTTTATTAATACCTATAACAATCGTGGTCGTGGATGAACAATACGAAATAATTATAGGTATAATAACTATCAACTTAACAATACGTCTTGTGAGATTCGTTATAAAAGACTAATTTCTGCTCGCGACTTCGCCCATGTTTCTTGTTTTGACATAAAATAGGTACATAACTACATATAAATCCTGTGACACTCGACAATTGCAGATAGCAATCTGACAATCAGTCTTACCTAGGGGTAGGAGGGGGGGTTACCCAGTAACTGGGTTGTGGAGGTCAGATAGGCAGTCGCTCTTTTTAAAGTACTGGTATTTAGGTACATTCAGTTAGAAAGAATATTTAGAAGGCAATGCTGTAGGTTCCTTGCTTCCCAGCATGGGCCGATTTTTTTTTTTAGTGACGGTCCCATTGTTCACGCGGGTGACAGGGGACGTACTGTGGTGGTGGTTACTTATAATTATCATCCCTGCGTCAGTCCCACGTCGTCTTTGCAGGCGGGAACTCGTGCTCTCAGGTACGGGTTGTCATCTCAAGAGAGCAGTGGTGGCCCAGTGGTAACGGCCCCGACTTACGTGCCATAGGTTCTGGGTTCAAACCCAGGCAGGCAAATTACTTTGTGTTTATTTATTTCATCACCACCGCTCTCAAAACGATGAAGGAAAACATCTTGAGGAAACGAGCATATCCTAAAACCAAAAAATCTAAAGAATGTGACATCCACCAATCCGCATTGGGCCCGCGTGGTGGATTACGGCCCAATCTCTCTCACCGAGAGAGGAGGCCTGCGTCCCAGAAACGGGACCATTTGATAGGCTGTTTATGAATGATCGCAAAACGCGCTTTTCTGTACTTACTCTTTAATGTTTGTTAGTTACATAATCGCGCCTGTATTTCTCGAAGGTTAGGCAGTGGTAAATTTATAGTACACGCACATTTCACTAATGTTTAAGTCCCATGTAATAGGGGCGAGCCAATTGGCATCATCATTATCTCATTTCAGCCGTAAGACGTCCACTGCTGGACATAGGCCTCCGCCAAAAGGGGGGTTTTGGCATAATCGCCACGCTTGGTGGCGAGTTGGCGATCGCAGTATGGTGGTAAAATGCATAGAGAACGCTGCTACCCATTCTCTGGTAAGTCCCTTAGTCGCCTTCTACGACACCCACGGGAAGAAATGGGATGGTGCTATTCTTTTACGTCCGGCACTACACGGATGAAATTGCCATCAACCGGGCAGACATCCAGATGATGATACTGAGAAATTCCGGATGCACAAACCCAATCACACTGACCTCGAGCTCAGCAGTAGTGCTTGCAACCACTAGATCGATGAGACAGTCAAAAATGTTGTTCAGCGGAAGTAAATAATGCAATCCTATTATAATATTATAAAATGTTAAAGCTTGTATGGTTGGATATTTAGATGTTTGGATGTTTATTACTCAATCACGTAACAACGGCTTGGATTTGGAGGAAATTTGCCACACGTATAGATTATAACCTGGATTACGGGCCTACGTCCCTTTTGGTAGCGTAACACGGTCACTTTATGAACCGTACTGCTCATTAACGACTTGTCTTGAAGATTTGAAAAATATATGATTTTGCTATAGATTTATATAGATCATTTTGCCCGAAGTACTTTTTTTGTATGGTTAATACTTTTGCTGTAAAAAATATTTTCCAACACGCAATATTTTGGCTTCTATTCCATACTCCTACTAAACGGCTTCGTTATTTGGAAAAAAAAATACACTGAAAAATAGATAGTTATAGGTACCACAGAATCGCCGAAGCACAATTGTAAATTAATCAAAGGAATATCCCCATTTTGAGATAAAGGCTCAGAGGGGCCCTGCGCGGCCGCGGGCGCAGTCGTGCTTTAGCAAAACAAACGGGAGATGAGGATACTATGGGCCTTAATACATAAGACACTTTTTATTCCGGTAATATTATACGTTCCTGTAGGTGCTGCGTGGAAAGCTAGTATTTCATAATGAAATCGGCAGATTCCTCTTTGACAATGCTAAACCTGAAGAGGTTACGGCTGCGCGTCTTTTGTTTCTAGCCGCGTTCTCCTTCCCCCAGTAGGTAGAACCATGAAACTGGTCATCAATTAAAAAATCGACCACTAGTGAAAGAATTTTCAGGATCGGATGAGCACTTCCGAAGAATACCTTACTCCCTACATACAAACTCACAAATGTTACCTCTTCATAATATTATAAGTAAACATGTATTTGTTTATTTAAACCCGTAGTATTTATGTAAATGACTCCACAGTAATTTACATAAACGTTTTATTCTATCTGATAACCCTCATACGTTAGATGCTTGCACCGTTTGGTCTTAAAAAATGTTGAGATAAATAGTACTTAATAAGTACTTAGTACTTAGAATTAATTTAGTGCGGTGTGAGTTCTCGGTTGATATGCCGTCAACTAATTGCAATGGTTTCGAGTTTGAAGAAACGGACTGGCTTGAAGGTAGGTTCCTATATTTTGTTTATTGATTCTTCTAACGGTATTCTTACGTGACTACGGCAGCTGTGCACTACAACACTGCTTCGAAAAAGTAAGCATGAGGTCCTGGCTTTGATTTCCAGGTGGGGTCAAGTATGAGGTGCACTGCCTCCGTAGGTATACGTTCTGGCCCAGCCATGGTTATCTGGGGGTCGACCCTATATACATGTATTACGCTAATTCGCCTCCTTCATCTTCTTCTAATATATAAAGACCTATTGCCGTGCGTGAGTCTCCTCGAAACTCGAAAATGCCTCGTCCAATAACGATGACAGTTTGGTAAGTTAATTGTGGTATGCACGACGCGACGGGGCAAAGTTCCAAAAAAAAAAATTTTAGGCGTAACGACGCCACCGGCTAGCTAGTTGAGGATAAATATAAATTGGAGTAGGTCCTGTAAACTAAAGGAGGTTACAACTGCAATGTACTTCTTATCTAAACCAAATCTTGACCCGTGTGTTAGTATTTTCGTTCAGCCTTTATTGTAAAAAAATATACAGGATAAGTTTTCAACCAGTGCGCAAACTGTAACCATGAATTCAGCATATCATTCTAGACCCCCCCCCCCCCCAGCACAGAATTTATTCGTCTGTTATACAAAAAAAATCTGCTGTTTCATAGAAATGTGCAATACCTACGCGGTCAAAATGTATGGAACAGCCGATTTTTTTTTGCATACCTAACCGACGAAAAATTTCTGCGCTGCGGGTCTAGAATGATATGCTGAATTCATGGTTACAGTTTGCGCACTGGTTAAAAACTTATCCTGCATACAGTGCAGTATAATTTACTTATCTACTAAAGCACTTTGCTTCCGGCTTATCCTGAACAACCGTAGGTACCTAGGGGAAAATGGTCACCCTTCGTATGCGGGCCACCTTCGTATGGTATAAATTACAGAAAAACTAAACAGCACACAATAGCGCCTTTGTTTGTGTGCATAGACGTACCAGCCACCATGATGCTAACGGAACTTTGCGCCTGTCGCACCACGCTGTGTCAACTGACAAGACGTAACGTGTTTCAGCGCACGGTGACTTTTTTGACTGGAAAGTAGTGTTCTTGTGTTTTTGACAAAACAGTGATGATGGAGTATGTTAACATGGTTTACTAAATCAAAATATTTTTCATACTAAGTTAGGATTTGTATAAAGTTGTAATTTAATTTTGTGCAAGGTTTGGGGACCATTCGGACAGTACTTACCGGGGGCACATTCGTACGCAATTTTTCTGAAATAAAATATTTCAAAATTTGTTTCACGCAAACTATATTAGGATTTTTATTTATATCGATCAGAATCCTCTCATTCAGCTCAGTTTTCATAGGTTTTTGAATGCTAACATTTCTTGATTTTGTTTTAATTTTTTTATTAAGTAAGTAGATTATTTAATTAAGTAGATAAATTAATGAATACTTTTAGGCAGAACCATGGTGCGGAAGTATAAAAAAAGGGTAGGTACGCGAACCCATGAAGTGAATGAAGAATCCATGAATTTGTACCCCACGTGTGGGGCCCACACGTGGGGTACGTTCGTACAAATATCTTATCACAGAAAAATGGCGATAACCCTTTAACCCGTTATATAATAGTTTCAGACTTTTTTATAAGTAACTATGATATATTTGTTACACGTAAGTGCAAAAACTAGATAATTTTGACAATTAATTATAGAGAAAAAAAAATGTAAAAAGTGTACGAAGGGTGACCACTTTCCCCTACCTTTCATTTATTTATCTATTGGATCTCCAACAGAGGCTACACAATAGGGTATTTTACTCTTTAAGAGAAAAAATCTAAAAATATATTATTGAGACAGTTTAGGCAAAATACAGTCGGAAAATGTTAGTCTTAGTTCAAGAAATAACAAAATAAATTTTAAAATACAATTTAAAGATTTCAGTTTTTTTAATCTGTGTTTGAACACCATGAAATAGTAGTCGCCATGTTATTTCGTCATACAGCATGTCAACTGAGCAACTTTGTTCTTTTAATATTTTCGTAACCAAAGTAATTTTTATTTAAATAATATTTTACATTCAGGAACAGCAAACCAACGCTAAGTAGTAAAATGACTCATTTTTTTTATTATAAACAATTGTCATACAAATTAACAGCGCATTTGTTTTTAGCAAACTGACGTCATACCCACAGAGCAATATGGCGTCTACTGGGTCCAGCGTTTTTGACAGATTACGCGCGAAATTTGAAAATGTAAAATTTAAATGCATTTATATGGCACTAATCGATTAAATAAAAATATTGTTTTTGTGTGGTTTATTAGCACTCTAGAATCGAATTAAGACACTTTTCAAAAATGAGTGTAATACCCTATTACATGCAAGTATTCCACAAGAGCAGGGACAAATACAGTGTGCGCTTCCAATTATAGGAGACCACATCATTTGCTTGTAATCCAGGTACAATAAGTTTGACAATGCACCTAAATACAGTGTGCGCTTCCAATTATAGGAGACCACATCATTTGCTTGTAATCCAGGTACAATAAGTTTGACAATGCACCTAAACATATTAAAATAATCCCCCCCAGTGGGTTCCCGCATTGTCGTTGCGGGGGGGCTCAGTAGCCGTGGTCCGCTCCTACGGTGAAGCGAAGAGGAACCCCAAGGTGGGGCCGCTCGTCAGGGCTTTGGTCTCCAAGCCGACGACGTAGCGGCCAAAAAGTAGGTTGCGGTGAGGTGCACCGCAACTGAGGCGGGCCGCGATGTCGAATGGGAGGCATCGCGGCTGAGGGTTACAGGCTGCGGCGGAGGAGGAGTGCCGGTACTTGTGAGTAGCGCTCTTCCCTTCCGTGGCCTGGACGGGGCCGCCACCGTTTGATGGCGGACGCGGTGGGGCCGCAGGGGAAGAGGAGTGTCGGTATAGCGTTGGCCGCTCTCCCTATCCCCTGCGGCCGAGAAGTGGTAGGCGGCGGGGCCACTGCGCTGACCCGTCGCAGGGGGACCAAGGGTGTCAGGGGTGCCAGGGTAGTCTGGGGCCCTTGTGCAACTTGGTTCCTGGGGTGGTCACGGCGTGCCATGTGTCCTGGTGCGCCGGACTGGTGGGGTCCGCAAGGGCCGATGCCTACCAGGGGTGCGGGTTGTTCGAAAGAGATACCGTCGCTCCTGGCACACAGGCAGCTGAGGGAACACGGGTGGGTTTTAGTCAGTAAAAGTCTGACACGCCCTCCTGCTCCTCCCAGAGCGGGAGAAGTTATTTGATGATTTCCCACCCTCAAAAAAAAAAAAAACATGAAAATAGTAAAAAAAACATGTAACGAAAATCATACTAATGAAACAAAGTGAATGAGTTATGCGATGCCGATGCATAATATTATCACAAAATAAATAATAGTTTAAAAAACTAAAAAACACGCTTTTTAAAACCAAACTAAAAAAGGAGAAAATAATTTAATTCAATTAAAAATCGTGGGGTGCTTTTTGAGGTATTTTTATAATCACTTAATGTCAAGCACCCCACGCTTTTTAATTGAATTAAATTATTTTCTCCTTTTTTAGTTTGGTTTTTAAAGCGTGTTTTTTAGTTTTTTTTAACTATTATTTTATTTTCTATTTTTTAGTTCTGCTAGCTACAAAAACGTGTTTTTTTTTCATTTTTCTCAATATTTTTTTTAAATTATTGAATAGTCATCGGTCCTCGATAAGTTTACAAAGTTTCAATGAAATCTGACCGTTTAAAGTGGGTCAAAATAGCGTCCAAAGGAGTCGGTTACAAACAAACAAACATACAAGTGAAGCTAATATAAAGCGTGTAAAAAAGAATATCCATAGAAGACAACACACAAAGTAACAAAATAGATACTATCGGCCTTATTCATAAAAGTTATCGAACATCTAAACAGTTGCTAAAGTGTGGTTTCTCTATGAAAAACCAGACTTTAGCACGTGTTTAGATGCTCGATAACTTTGTATGAATAAGGCCGTGACTTGAAGAATGTATTTTTAAAACTTTGATCAAATTTGCATAATATCCAGGTGCGATCCCCTCCCTGCCTATGTCGAGGACACACCTTAACGACATTTAGAAAAATGTCTTGGACAAATCTAGTCTCAGATAAAATCTGCTCACTGCTCTGTATATAATAATAAACAATTTATTTTCAGGTTACAAATACCCATAGAAGATACCTAAATACCTTAACACAAAAAACCACCTAAATATACATAATATGTAGGTATATTTAGGTTTACACAAATTATATTATAATAATTATTTGGGTTAGTAAATAAAACTTAATTATAACTATGTTAGTGTCACTTATTTGCACTAAGTATTTGTGCGTTCCGGTGGCACTTGTCCGCGAAAGTGGCGGAATACCACATCCTGTGGCCAAAAGCTTTCTTCCATCACCAGATGTAGGTAGCATGTTGGTACGCGCACCACAAACGCCTTAAAGTTGACGTTGGATTGCGACTCCAGCAGCTGCACTCTCGGCGCGTAATTCAGCCTTTGGCGCACGTACTTCACGATGTCTTCCGTGTCGGTGGTGTAGTGGAGGCGGGAAATCTTCACCGGGATAATCGGCTTCGCAGCACGCAGTTTTTCGTTGGGCTCCGTAGGAGCCTTGCCGCAGCGGTTCTTACAGCTACTCTGTCGGCGCTTCCTCCTTTGCACCGTCACGAAGCCGTCATCATCAGCCCGGTTGGTTTTCTTTATAGCCACGGGCTTTGCAGGGGGAGCAGTGGGGTGTTCACAGTGACCAACGGGTCAGATGGTCGCGTCGGTCGGGCAGCGCTGCGGGGCGGAGCTGTGGGGACGGGTACGGGACGGTATATGTAGGTCATTTTCAAAAATGTACATTGGTCGTGCAATCCGCAAAAAAAATACAAAAATGTAGGAAAAAAGCAGAGTAAAATAAAAACTTTTTCCAAAAAAAAACAACCGACTTCCACAAAAACACTACAAAGTGAAAAATCACTTTGTAGTGTTTTCACTTTTTAGTGGTTCACATGTGCTTAACCCTTCACAGCGTACCGGCGTGATGTTATGTTATGAACTGGTGTAAACAATAGACAGACATGACATTTCAGCAATCGCAGTCCATTTGCTATCATTTATTGAGGAGTTCCGTTGCCTATCTCCGAAGTTCTTCATCAGATCTTCACCAAATTGAAATGGGACCACTCCGAGAAAGTACTCTTCCAAAAACTACCCAAATCGCTTCAAGTGTACCTATAAATTTGAAGAGGTCTCTCTATTACTCCAGGATCCCATCATCAGATCCTGACTTGATGATCACGGGACCACCTGGGAAGTAAAAAATTAAAAAAAAAATTAAAAAAATTTCAAACAAAAAAAAATCCAAATCGGTCCAGCCATTTTCGAGTAACCGGCGAACAAACATAAAAAAAGAAAAAAAAAAGGTCCGACGAATTGAGAACCTCCTCCTTTTTGGAGTCGGTTAAAAATAGCACTTCATCAGCAGTTGGTAGGTACCTCATTGCTTAAATATATAGGTACTTAAATAATTTTACATAAATAATTGATATAACTATATTATAGTGTTTAAATCGTATTACGCAGAAGTCAAGTACTAAGGTTCCCAGTTTCCCACATTATATTGTTTATAACGAATTTAACTTTGCCATTTTGTGAATAATTTTCGAAACAGAAGCTAATGTAACCAAATAAAAATCCCTTACTCATTTACGCAGCTTGCGGTAGGAGTAAAATTGTAGAAATCATCTCGTAACGAAAAAGCGTTATACCCCTACCATGCGACTTTTTATAATGTAAAATAGAAAGAGACATAGAGAGTGAGATCGTTTTCATGGTTTTCGAGGGTGCTGAAGCCAATCATAATCAGCCTATAACGTTCCCACTGCTGGGACACAGGCCTCCCCTCTGTGAGAGGGAGTGGGCTGTAATCCACCACGCGGGCTCAGTGCGGGTTGGTAGATGTCACAGATCTTCGAATTTTTGGTTCTAGGACATGCCGGTTTCCTCACGTTTTCCTTCACCGTTTTGAGAGCAGTGGTGATGAAATGATTTACACAAATTAAAGTGCCTGTCTGGGTTCGAACCTACGACCTACATCTCGTGAGTCGCATCAGTTACCACTGGGCCAACACTGCTCTAAGCCAAGGTCGAATGAAAATCCAAGATGGTGGCTGCGAAAATGGTCAAATTTTTCATCATGGGCTTCAGCACCCTCAAAAACCATGAAAACGACACCCATGTCTTTTCATGGTTTTCTTGGGTGTTGAAGCAGAAAGTGAGGTCAAAATCAAAGTTTGAAGCTAGAGTAAACGACGTTACATTTGGAGTTGAAGAAAAAAGCGTAAGGAACTTTGTTCCTGACGGGGGTCCCACCGAAACCTAACTTTTTTTTTATGTGGCTTGTATTAACTGGATGTCTACCACCACCGACAGTAGTACTATTATTTTAATCTATCTTAAAAGATATGGGGAGAATTTGAAAGAGCTACACGTCCTGCAGAGCTCTAATACGTTCCCACACTGAAGTAATATTTAAATACTTACTTAATACTACTATAGGACCTGGTGGTATTCCCCCAGGTTCCTTATTCCATGTTCAAGCCCTTTTAGGTTACTAGTTGGAGGGAGCAACGTTGCAGTTCACTTTCAGTTTTTTCTTGAAAGCACAAAAACAAAAAACTTGCCTTATGGTTCTTCATGTACCGTTTTCCCATCATTCACCCGAAACCCTAACCACTTCCCATTCAAGTTCTCTCAATGCAATTTATTTTTAATTTCGTATTTAGAACGGGACTACTGCGTCACGGTCTTATCAGCTCATCTTTATTTAACAATTCAATAAGTTCAGAGGTCTTACATTTAAATGCAAAGACATACGAACTACTTGGTGTTCGAACCACTACAGTCGTCACCATTCCGCAGTATCTTCCCGCTCCTTTCAAGGGAAAGACGAAACGCAACCCGGGATTTTAGTTGTTTTTTTAAATCTGCAATAATGTACCAAGAAAATGAAGTTGGGGCCAAGTTGGAGAAGAATAAGTTCGAGTCGTCTATTAGTGAATTGAAGAAGAAGACGTTTGTTTCTGTTGCTGATATCGAAAGTTATGGTGAGTTTGACATTCGCTCCTACTTCTAGCTGATCTAGCAGTAGGTACTTAGACAGTAATGATAATATATCATGGACTAAAACTGATGTGAAGGAAGAATCGGTTGTATTTTTCGCTAGAATTTTCCAATAATGTGAAATCGAACTTTCCTGGAGACTCATTAAGAATTGGTTCAGCTTAGGTCATAGTCCGCTTATGTTTTTATTTGCATATTGTTGGTTTTGGATTCAAACAATGCTATTCACCGTTCAGTCGCGTTAAGCGAATGGATGAGCATGGGAAATAATGGGAATGACAGATGAAGTGGAAAATTACGCCGATGACCGAGAAGTTAGGTGGAAATCGACTGTCATTGTCGTGTGCAAGTGATGTGGAGGAATCAAGGACATGTCGTAAGAAATTTTGATACGGAAATACGGAATGTGTAGAATACCGTAAAAACGACGGTCAGCGGGGTAATTGCGTAACGCAAATAAAATGACAATTGATTGCTATGGGTTTAATTTTGCCAGTTCACCCAAATTCATGAATTTTTCAAACGTATGAAGCAATGTATCTTCAATGTAATAACATCCTTCAAACCTCTCGGATTGTGATTGAGAGTGTGATAAACAAAAACGATTCCAATGACCACCCTGGTCATTCGATTGTTTGTAATTTAAGGTGCAGAATTGTAACACACATGAAAAAAAATCTCCTAGTTGCTGTGTTACATTTCATATCGCATTGTATAAATTAAGACGGCTAATTTGGTTTTTTTTTGTTTCCATGTCAGCTGCTAACTTAACTTTAATCAATATGGTTAAAACATAGAAGAAGACATACCTAGCAAAAGAAAATATCAAACTATAAAATTCGAGTAAAAATCATTGTAAAAACATACAAAAATTACAATACTTACTTAAATGAAACCCCCTCACAGTACATACCAACACTTACATGCCAAAAAAACCTTACTGTATGTTTATACGGAGCAAACATATACCTACTAATGATATTCACCTGTTAAAGATTTGAAATAAAACACATGCTATGCTAACCTCAACAAATTGGAATAAGGGCTACTTGGAAGCCTGAGGATAATGATCTGACGAATACCTACTTAAAAGCGAAAAGCAAGGGCGATCCTGATCATGGCGAGCCTCTGCTTACTCACTTAATTAAATAATCCCTTATCATCATCATCATCCGCAGCTCGACTTCGCCCAGGGCTGGACATCGGTTTCTCTTTTCTTGTGCCAATCCACAGGCTCCTGTGCCGGCCTCATTTTGCCTGCGATGGCAACAATGTCGTCCGCCCATCTTGCCGCCGGATGACCGACATCTCGTCTTCCAGTCCTTGCACGCCACTCTGTCACAGCCTTACCCCACCTGTCATCACGGCGCCTTGCCAGGTGTCCTGCCCAACTCCATTTAACACCCTTGTACATGATAATTACAGGTATCTTTCCTTATACCTGATAATGAAAATGTTTTGTTAACACTTAACAATAAGCGAGGGCAAAGGTCTAAAACAAATGGTATTGTTAAAAAGAAGTACATTTCCCTGTACAAATAATTATTTAAAACAGTAGCTATTTTGCACGTGGATGAGTTAATGTAAGTCTTGACGTAATAGGGTGATTATTTACATTATAATCAACTTCTTTTCGCGCATGACGTAACGACAAGTTTATTTCACGTCATTGAGGAAACTCGAAATATAACAGAGGGGCAATTGCGTAACACACTAACATTAGCAATGGCTTTTATTTTGGCTGTACAACAACACAACAACATTCGTCGTGTGATTTACGTTGTTGATCAGACAAATTTGAACATATCGATTGGCAATATCCATCAAATCCAATGGTACAAGTTCTGATTAATAGTGCGTTTCACAATTAGGGTGCAAGGTGTTGAGGATGCAATATTGCATGCTCCGGAAGCTTTATTACCTACTCCAGTAGCATACTTGGTAAACATACATAGATAGTGGAATCACATGCACCAATAGCAATCGCAGTTTTTTTTATACCTATCAATGAATCGCCGCTATACGTATTTTGCAATAGATATGTATTGTGCAGTCTGTACCTTAACTCCTTATGAATATTTTGAATCTGTAACCGTAGGTATACTATCTAGATTTGTACCCTTATGGCGTAGCGTATGACTATCAATCATAATCTGAATCATTGTGAATGATATTTCTAATATATTGGTTCATATCCTCGAAAAATTGGAAAGTAAATAATGCAATGAATGAGTTGTTGAGCTGTCAAAATGAAATACATTCCTAATACTGTGTTACGAATTACCTCTCTGTATGTTATGAATCTGGTTTTTTTTTTTTTTTTTTGGGTGGGAAATCATCAAATAACTTCTCCCGCTCTGGGTGGAGCGAGAGGGCGTGTCAGAGTTTTACTGACTAAAACCCACCCGTGTTCCCTCAGTTGCCTGTGTGCCAGGGGCCGCGGTATCTCTTTCGAACAACCCGCACCCCTGGCAGGCATCGGCCCTTGCGGACCCCCCATTTGGTGCTGACATCTCTTTAAGTCGTGAATGGCACTTGTGACGGTTTATGAAGGCATCGTCTTCGAGTACTTATATACTACTTGTGCTTATCTACAAAATCCTTTGTTATAGTTTTCTGTTTTGAATCCTTCACGTCGTACATGCGGGTTGCTGAGGATAGTATTAATCCCTTTTTATTTTGTACAATCTTTTAGCCAAGTATCAATGAACAGGATGCAGCTGAATTTCAGTATTTTACATGAATCGATTACCTATCTCACGTCCACAACCCAGTTATTGGGTAATACGATACCCCTTGTTAAGACTGGTTGTCAGACCTTCTGGGTTCTGACTACCCGTAAATAACGACTGTCAAAGATTCACAAATGACAGCCGTGACCAACAGTCTTCACGTGCTTTCTCAGGCACGGAGCGGGATCTTTTTGTCAAGGATGACATACGAGTATATCGGCGCATTACCGTGTCCTTGCAATTAACGCTTATCCCAGTCTGCACGTTCAACTCACGCGCCTGTTTTAGACCCTCGACCCAACCGTTCATATTTTATAGGATAATAATAATTATGTTCATAAGAAGACGGGACAAATACAGATTATGCTAATTTAATAACATAATACTTTAAGTTGACACTAAGACTTCGTGGTCGTTTGGATTCTGAAGATTTTCGCTCTCTTCGCCTTTGAGCGTTCATCCATGAGGAAGTCTATATAACCAACATTTAATTGTATCTCATTTCCTGTGTGTGGATGTTAAGGCCTCAAGGTCTATATCCAAAACTGACTCTCCATTTCTTCTTCAGCTTCCCGTGGTCCCATGTCAGGTACTTGTAGTTAGCGCACAATGTCCCAGTCAATGGAGTAAAATCTGACAGCTGTTTGGGCAGAAATCTTATCTTCTATTAGCTGTTACATTATCATTCATTCCCTTTTCATTCATAGTATCCTTCACACGATTCATTCATCTTCTGTTAGTTCTGCCTCTCCATACATTAGCTTTTACATTTGTTTCTCCATGCCTTTTCATAGCGTTTTCATGTATAATAGCATAATTTGCAACTAAACAATGTTTATTTTTCCGTTCAGGTGAGAGTGGAGTGACTCCGGAATACCAGGAGGCTTACCGTCGCTCTATCAATGACCCTGAAAGCTTCTGGGGCGAGGTTGCCCAAGAGTTGGACTGGACCAAACGTTGGGACCGAGTGCTGGACAACAGTAACCCGCCGTTCACGAAATGGTTAGTAGCAATAAACATTACAAACACATGAGCATTTCGTCGAAGGTAGGACCCATCCCTTTCGACGACATGCTTATCCTCCTTCCATCCAAGATGGAAAGACCAAAGATTTATGTCGTGTCTTCAGAGCAGATAAGAGCCAAAATGTCGCAATTTCGTCATAGACTTAGTTGTAGGTATATTATAAATAATCATCTGAAAATCCTTTTCCGAATTATGTTGGTGTTGGATTCAAGATGCAGCTGAATACCAGCACCACATGGAGCTACTGCCTATCTGACCCCCACAACCCGTTTCTAGGTAATACGATACCCCTTGGTAAGACTGGAGAGCAGTGGTGGGCCAATGATATCGGCCCGACTTACTAGTAAGTCGGGCCGATATCATTGGCCCACAACACAACAACACAACTACACAACTGACAACTAGTTGTAGGTCGTTAGTTTGAACCTAGGCAGGCACACTGTGTATTTAATTCATCACCGAGGTGGCTCTTAGAACGGAGAAGGAAAACATTGTGAGGAAACAGGCATGTCCCAGAATCAAACATTCGAAGACATGTGACATCCACAAACCCGCACTGGGCTCGCGTGGTTGGTTATGGCCCACTCCCTCTCACAGAGAGGAGGCCTGTGCCCCAGCAGTGGGAACATTATAGGCTGATTGTGTGTGTGTGTGTGTGGTTGTCAGACTTTCGGGTAACGACTGTCAAAGATCCACGAATGACGTCAACGGCTTAACGTGCTTTAGTAGGGTCTCGGTATGTAAAGATGGTCATCCATTCACGAAAAACCGCGGCAAGTATAGCTTATCGATTGATCGATCGACCCGTACGGCTGTTATTACTTAGCCAGGGGCTGCTCCGACTTAGTTCTTAGTGGCCCAAATTAAATCGATTTTATTTTTAACTTCAATTTGATGATCAGAACGAAGAAGGTAACCTACTTGACCATTTCGAAAATTTTAAATTTTCCATAGGTTGAGTCACGTATAGAAATAGGTTTTATTTTCTAGAACATCTTATTTAGCATTTACATGACAGTTTCATGGAATCTACATAAGTTATGTAAAGTCGCATTGTGTTATAATATGAATATCATTTGTTATAAGTGGCAATAGTTTACATGACTAACATTAATTAAAAGAAAATTACTCATGTTAGATGACGGCGCTGAAATCAGCAGATATTATGTATTGAATAACAGTAGGTATTTATTAATTAGGGGAGGGGCTTGTGGCTAAGTAATAACAGCCACACGGTTCCATCGATCAGGTTAAGCTACGCTTGCCGCGGTTGGTCCGTGGATGGATGACCATTCAATACATACCAAGCCAACCTCTGGGCCTCGGAAAGCACGTTAAGGTGAATCTTGTCGACATTTTTTCTATACAAACTTCGGAAGTTTTATTACTCCACTGTTCGAAAATGTACCTACATCGAAAATTAAACATGGTATGGTTTTGTCTCATTATTACTATTGTCTTTACGGATATAGAATACTAAAATAAAAAGCCATTAAAAAGTTAGGAGCCAACAAAGATTCGTTTTTCTTGCTAAGTTAACCTAACTGGGCGTGTGTAAATAATAAAAGAAGTGTAAAATCTCCAAAACTAAGTCGGTACCGACAAAGCTCAAACATCGAATAGTTCAATAAACTTTATCGGTCATTGATTTATACGGTGGTTTTTTCATAAAACCCGATCTTCCGAAGGACTTTTCTTATTTTTTTACGTGCCTGTTTTAGTATAAGTAAATGATCCTGCATCTCACTCAATAACGTTGTGCGTGGAGACTAGCGTCTAAGTGCTCATCACTGATACTACCCTTGTTGGACACGACGCCTGGTGAGACAGCATGCTTTTTAGCCAGGCCCATCAGTGAGTTCGAGCTCGCGACTAGATTCCCCTAAAGCCGTTAGTCCCGGCTGTGATTCGTGGATCTTCGACAGTCGTTACGGGTCGTCAAAAGTGTGAAAGTCTGACAACTAGTCTTACTAATTACCCAGTAACCGGGTTGTGGAGTTCAGACAGGCAGTCGCTCCATGTAAAATACTGGTATTCAGCTGCATCCGCTCAGACTGGAAGCCGAACCCAACTTAGTATGTAAAAGGCTAGGTATATTGATTGATTATTTCTAATTCTTACTACCTACTGCCAGAAAAAGGGGTGGTTGAAGACCGGGGAAATTCTTTGTTAATGTTCGTATATTCCCTCAGGTGGGTAGGTGGAGAGATGTCAGTATGTTACAACGCAGTGGACCGCCATGTTGCCAGTGGCAAGGGTGATCAGGTTGCGCTCGTGCACGACTCACCATTGACCGACACCGTACGGAAGATCACATATTCCGAGATAAAAGAACAGGTTAGTACCTACCTATTTCTTCACTATAACTACTAAATATAAAACAATGTACCCAGCCGCGTCTGCCTGTCTGACTGTTCGCGATAAACTCAAAAACTATTGAACGGATTTTCATGCGGTCTTCACCAATAGACAGAGCGATTCATGAGGAAGGTCTAGGTGTATAAAAATTGCGGACGAAGCCGCTGGCAAAAGCTAATTGCTTATAGAACGAAAGAGAAAGAAAAATATGTTTATTGGCATTAACTATATCATTAATAACAATCCTAAAATGGTTTAAAAGTAAAGAAAAAAAAACAGAAAACAATGATAATAATGCCAAAAGGGCCTCAGCTCAGCATAATATCAGATGGCAACACAGTATGCACCACCTGACGCAGATTTTCAGCTGCAACCCACTTTTATAAAAAAAATCCCATGGTATTAGATAGTACCTACCTATGTACCTATATTTCTTGTATATAACATAACATTACACCTTGTTTCCTTGAGGGCACAGTAGGTGTTCCTATTACACCAACATTTCGCCAGTGTTATGTTATAGTCCCAAGTAATAGGGGGCGATCCTAATGCCATCAAACGGGCTCTAATCCAGACTCTGGGATGCTATTTAGTAATTCCAGCTAAAAAAACCCAATATCACTTTGCCCAACCTGGAAATCGAACCCAGGAGATTGTAGGTAGATTGTTTTACATATTGTGAATGAGAGAACGTTGTAGGTCTTACAGACTAGATTTGTAGACGATTTTCTATTCTGTATTTTCATTCCACGAAGTACCTTGTACTTATTGACAGGCCTGCGCTGTCCTGCCATACCTATTATCACTGTAATTTGAAAACATTGTAAAAGCCAATCATTTTTAAAAGAGTAACCGTGGAGTTTATTGCCGGCTCTTCTCCATAGGAAGCGACAAACTAGAACCGTGCACCTAGCTTCTGACGTTTCATAAGTGCCCATGTTGGTCTATGTGAAATATAATATCTTGATTTAGATTTTGATTTTGAGGACCTCATGCTCATTAGTAGCGCTTGCGTCCATTAGACCAACGAGACAGTTTCTTTCTTGTTTCTCATCAAATATTTTGCGCTATTCTTGTAGTACATAGACGCTGGAGTTTGCAGCAATGAAAGGAAAAATTCACAATGTTTGGTCCATTTTCAACAGCAACGAAAGAGTTTTGTCCTTTCTTTCTTTGGTTTTTCTAATGTAAGTTACGGTAGACTAGACTGAACACCAGTGGAAATACTCTCAGTGGAGCTGGCCTCTTGTCTATTTATATATTAATAAGTGAACCAAAAATTTTGACCCCTTTTTACGAAAATTACGCGGGCGGCGGTGTATAAAATTTGGCACAGTTCAAAATATGTATAAAGGCATTCCTTTTCCATATATGTATATAAACTAGAAAGCTAAATATTTTTGATTAATATTTAAATTAATTATATGTTTGTTTTCTTTCAAACTATAACTTTGTTTTCTTTCAACCGGTAACTTTGTTTTCTTTTAACCGGTAACTTTGTTTTTTTTGTTCAACCGGTAACTTTGTGTTCGTTCAATCGACAATTTAGTTCAATCGATAACTTTGTTTTGTTCAATCTCAGGTGTCCCGACTGGCCGGTAAACTGGCTTCACTTGGCGTGACCCGAGGTTCTCGTGTGCTGATCTATATGCCTCTCATTCCTGAAGCCATTATCTCCATGCTGGCTACCAACAGGATAGGAGCTATTCACTCTGTTGTTTTTGGAGGTAAGATACAAATTGCTTTGAATTATTGAAAAATCTGGCTCAAATGTATCAAAGACTTCTTCAAAAGGTAACAGACGGCTGTGTGTTTGTCTGTTACTGATTTTGTCGAGTTGCTTTCGTAATTATAATATGTAATCAATCATTTATATTTTGCTGTTACACAAAAAGATAGAATAAGAAATGAGTACATAAAGTGGCACCGATAGCTGAAAAGTTGTGTGGGAATAGGTTGTCATGGTATGGGCATGTGATGCGGAGGAATGAGGAAAATGTCGTGAGGAAAGTTTTGAGTATGAATGTCGATGGCTATAAGAGTAGGGAGAGACCAAAGAAACGATGGATGGACTGTTCTATTCCAAATTCCATAAAATTACTGTTTTAACATAAATTAATTCTTATAGATAAAAAATAATCTGGATTTAAAACTTTGAGAATGTCATACCAGCTTAATAGGTACTTAGTTACTTACGTCACTATGACGTCACTAAAAACTTCATGAGAATTTTCCTGTTCATAACGTGCAAATAACAAAATTAACTAAGTACCTACTTATTGTAAAAAAATCTAGATATATAAAAACAAAAGCTGATTATTCAGGTATCTACACATCTCTTATCTTTATTTAGATTCTTTTTTGCATTAAAATTTAAGTACGTAGGTATAATTCCGACATTCATATGATCTGACGTCTTTTGTTTGTCGCGCGGGAAAATTAGGAATTGAAGGACCAATAAATTTTTTGCTCAGGTTTCGCCGCTAGGGAGTTGAGGACAAGGATCGAGCATGCGGAACCTACAGTCATCATAGCGGCCAGTTGCGGGGTTGAGCCTAACAAAATTGTCAGGTAATAAAATCCTCCATCTGCTGCTCCATCTGGAATTTGTATACAATCAAGTTCTTTCAAACTGAACAGACAGCTGTGCTGCTGGGACGTTTGTTGCGCCACTTTACCTTCCTAGCTAAAGCATTAGGGAAGTGGTGAAGGGCGGGCGTTTTTCGGGACTGTCTTATGTAATTTTGGCGTTCAAAAAGTGCTGACTCTCGGCCTTCTTTGAATAAATAACTTTTGATTTTAATTTATCAGTAGCAGCCCAGAGTCTGGATTTGTGCTTGACTGATGGCACTAGCCTCACCTCCTTTTACATGGGATTTAAACAAAAGTGGCGAAATGCTGGTGTGCTAGAAGTACACCAGCCTTCCCCATCTACCTAACCCTTCGGGTATGTCTCGGGAGGTTCCTGTTTAGGAAAAGGCGGGAGGAAACGCCTGGGTATTACCACTGCCTAGATCGCCCTGAGGACACGGTGGAGCATACGGTGGAGGTCTGCTCGGTTTGGACGGAGCACCGTGGGAATATCGGGATATTTAAAAAAAAAACCAAATTTGTTCAGCCGTTTTAGCGTAACAAACAGACATACTTACAAAAATCTAATCTTTTCTCCTTATAATTTGGTTTACGTGACTTTGAAATTCAATAGTTTGAAAAGTAAGTAAATAAATTATGCTTTGTTTTAATATCTCTAGATACAAAGACATCCTGGACGAAGCGCTATGCCAGTCAGACTTCCAGCCAAACAGCTGTATCATCTTCCAGCGTCGAAGAGTGCTGGAGTGTAACCTGGAACCTGGCAGGGATATCAACTGGGAGGAGGCTCTGGAAGCAGACCCCGTACCCTGTGTCCCTGTGGAGGCTAACGAACCCCTGTATATTTTGTATACTTCAGGTAAAACACAGAACAACATAACAGATCATAAATCAGCCTGTAATCGTCATCTCTTCGAAATGTAGTGGATAAGCGGGCCAGTGGGGTTGGTAGATGTAACTTGTCTTCGAATTTTCGGCTCTAGGACATGACGGTTTCCTCACGATATTTTTCCTTCACCGTTTTGAGAACAGTGGTGATGAAATAATTTTCACAAAGTAAAACGCTTGTCTGGATTCGAACCTACGACCAGTAAAGGAAAACATCGTAAAGAAACCGGCAAGTTCCAGGACACATTATAGGGTGAATATGTTATACTGAACTAGTTTTCTCGCGCGACTTCATCCGCGTATATTAATAAAAAATAAATAATAGCTTATAAAACACGCTTTAAAAACCAAACTAAAAAAGGAGAAAATAATTTAATTCTTGGGGTGCTTTTTGTGGTATTTTTATAATCAATTAATGTCAACTTAGAGTATATAATTACAGTAGTAAATGTCAAGCACTCCACGCTTTTTTATTCTGCTAACTACAAAAACGTGTTTTTTTTAATTATTGGATTGTCATCGGTCCTCGATAAGTTTACAAAGTTTCAATTAAATCTGACCGTTTAAAGTGGGTCAAAATCGCGCTCTAAGGAGTCGGTTACATACAAACATATAAGTGAAGCCAATATAAAGCGTGTAAAAACTAACTTTTGCCAAGAGAACGTACTACCGGGATGAAGAGTATCCTATATGTTAATCCAGGTTATAATCTATCTGTGTGGCAAATTTCATCCAAATCCGGTCTGCCGTTTTGGCGTGATTGAGTAACAAAAATCCAAACTTTCACATTTATAATATTAAGTAGGATATCCTTTAGCTGTGCCCTGTTACTTCGTTTTCGTTTAACTTTCTTTATGACTTTATTATTTTTGCTCGGCTATAGCGTGATGTGAAATAGCTATCAAATGCAAAAATATATTTTCAATTCCGACTGGTAGTTCTAAAGATTAGCGCGTTCAAACAAACTAACTAATACAGGTTCGTTGGCAATGCTTTACTCAGAGATATAAGAAAGAAGCTGTAGATACTATTTAACTCGGCGTCTATGCGGTGAACACGCGGCCCTGGCTGGAGGCCTTAATTTATTGAGGAAGTAACAGGCAAGTCCGGTTAACAACCTCCTTGGTTGACCAACAAGATTCAATACCAAAACAAAAAGAAGAAGAAGAGCCCTGTTCCAGTTAAACTGAAATTAAAATTCTAACCAATGATTGAATAGGAATGAGGTCATTTCAGGTTCAATGCCCGTAACTTTCAGTCTAGATAGCCTTTTAAAACTAGAACTTACCTATTAGGTTACAGTCAATTTATTGGGTTACCGTGTTATTGAATGAAAGATAAATTACATTCTGATCTTATTCTAAAGCATTAAACATTATTAGTGGGTGTTTTGTGCAGACCATGGCGCCTATATAAAACATTAATTTACGAATACATAAATTATTTAATGTATAAAACTTCTAAAAGGGAACATGGTGAGGAACTGGACTCTTTAAGCATCGACCCACATACTGTTACCATGGACTCAGTACCTACATGATTCTGAACCTGCGCTTATTTTTTTTACGCTAGGGGCCATAGGGGTCTATAGAATCATGTGCTGAGGTCATGGTTATAGTTTGCGCGTATAAGTCTGAAATCAGCAATCCGTCTTGTGCAAGCATGGTGATCAATGCTCGTGCTTTCTGTATATGAGAAGAAGGCTGCAGTGCCCCAATATAATAGGCTGGTATTGGGTATTATGTCCTGGGGGCTTGTGGCTTTGAAGTCGTAAAAAGCGTGCGCAGGAGGGGCGGGTCGCTAATGCTGACATAATAATTATAAACTTACTTAGCTTTATGCCAGCGGCTTCGCCTGCGTGTATGTCTAAAATTTACCTACGGGAACTTACTACAGGGAAAAAAAGTATCTTATGTTATTTTATGTCCTAATCCAGGAACTATTTGTGTGCCAAATTTCATCCAAACTTTCACATTTATCCCTACTATAATATTATAAACGAGAAAGTAACTCTGTCTGTTTGTTACGCTTTCACGCCTAAACCACTGAACCGATCGTCAAGAAATTTGGCAGAGATATGGCCTGGGATATGGAGAAGGACATAGGCTACATTTTTACGCGATAACTGACATCCACGCGGGCGGAGCCACGGGCAAAAGCTAGTAATATTATTAGTAGGATTATATCAACGACCTCTGGCCCTAACAGTGAACGACACGTCCGAACGACATTCATTGCGTTCAGTTGACTGACTTAATTGGGCTTGAAACCTTTGTTCTAGTCATTATAATTGATAATCACTTTAACCGAGTACCCTATTGTTCTTCAAGTGGGTCTCTTGTCCATATTATGTGAGACATGTGAGGGTAACGTGTTTGTTGCAGTTAGAGTTGCTTTTGTGTCATCATCATTTCAGTCGAAAGACGTCCACTGCTGGACATACGCCTCCCCAAACACCGCCACTTTGACAGGTTCTGTGCTTCTCGTATCCAGCGGATTCCTGCGGCCTTCGCCAGGCCTTCCAACCCTACGTCTTTCAGCCCCAGGCCATCTGTTCTGCGAGCAATGTGCCACTTAAGTTTGGTAATTCTTCGGGCTATGTTGGTTATCTTGGTTCTCCTACGGATCTCTTTATTTCTGAATCGATCACATAGTGAAACTCCAAGCATAGCCCTTGGGTGAGCGTTTTTGTGTGTTAAAAGTTTTTTTTGGCTGTGTCAACTTACATAGGGGAAAAAATTGTAGGTTGCATTATGCGTCTGTGACACGTTCGATCATTGTTAAAACAAAAGTAGTTAGCTACCCAGATACTAGATAATACTAATGTTGTCTGGTAACATGGGTAGTTCTTTTCAAAATGATATGATTTTATTTTATCACTAGCGACCCGCGCCCTTGTTTCGTTAGGGAGCATTGGCGACACGTTAAAACATCAAGATTTCTGCCAAATCTAAGTTGAATTTTAATCTTAGATACTAATATTATTGAGGTAAAATTTGTTTTGTTTGTAAATTTGTATGTAGGTAACCTCTGGAACTATCGTTAGGATTTGAAAAAATCTTTTTGCATTTGATAGCCCAATTTTTGAAGTAGGGTATAGGCTATTTTACATCACGGTACAACCATAGGAGCCGAAATAAAAAAGAAAGTCAGAAAGAATGCTAAGCAAAAACAAACTAAGTACCTAATAGCGCGGGCGGGTGATGGCATGCGCAGACGCAGACGTAGTCGCGGACAGAAGCTAGTGTTTTATACACTTAAACCTTTCGGAATAAAGTCTCTAAATGATGGTGAAAACTCCATTGTGTAATTTAGAAGATCTAAACGGTCACAGAGACACGAAAACTTAATAAACTAACTTTTTCCCGCGGCTCCGCCCGCGCGGATGTCGGCTATCGCGTAAAAAAGTAATCTATATCCCAGGCTATATCTGTGCCAAATTCCATGACGATTGGTTCAGCGGTTTAGGTGTGAAAGCGTAACAGACAGACAGTTACTTTCGCATTTATAATATATGTAGGGGTATCGTATTAAGTACCCAGTAACTGGGTTGTGGAGGTCAGATGAGCAGTCGCTCCATGTAAAATACTGGTATTCAACTGCATCCGGTTAGAGTGGAGGCCGACCCCAGAATAGTTGGGAAAAGGCTGGGCAGATGATGATGATGAGTAGGGATGTATACTTACTTATTTTTTTTTTACTAAAACCAGGCACAACAAGCGCGCCCAAAGGCGTCCAGCGTCCATGCGGGCACGCAGCCATACTCTGCTGGACCCTGCGGACAGTGTACGGGCTGAAGAAGGGCGTGTGGTGGGCGGCGTCAGACTTGGGATGGGTGGTCGGACACTCCTACATCTGCTACGGGCCGCTGCTGGCAGGCGTCACGTCTGTGCTGTATGAGGGGAAGCCAGATAGGACTCCTGATCCTGGACAGTATTTTAGGTAACATCTTACTACCTTCTTACCGCACAGCCGCTCAGCCGCACGGGTTGTTTGACCAGCTCAAGCTACGCTTGGCGCGGTTGGTCCGCGGATGGGTGACCATCTTTACATAGCAAGACCTCCGAGCCTCGGAAAGCACGTTTTCTTCGTAGATCTTTGGCAGTCGTTGCGGGTCGTCAGAAGTCCGAAAGTTTGACAACCAGTCTTAGCAAGGAGTAAGTGGATTGTTCCGTGTGGTGCCGGACGTAAAAGAATAGCACCATCCCATTTCTTCCCGTGGGTGTCTTAGAAGGTGACTAAGGGAGTTACCAGAGAATGGGTAGCAGCGTTCTCTATGCATTTTACCACCATACTGCAATCGCCAACCCGCTTTCCAAGCGTGGCGATTATGGCAAAACCCCCTTTTTGGGGGAGGCATATGTCCAGCAGTGTACGTATTTCATCTGATTGAAATGATGATGCTCATGATGAAGTGGATTGTGAAGCTGTTGAAGGTCATCCACCACGCGTGCCCAGTGCGGGCTCGTGTTGTGGTGGTTGGTCCTTCACCGTGTGGAGAGCCACCATTTCGCCAGTTCTGACCTGGAATTCGACACGTGATGAGACTTCTACCTGTGATTCGCCAGTGATATTATAACAGTCCTCTGCTGGACTTTGACATCGGGATCATCTTTGATTATTTGCTAAGGCTTTCTCTTCGTTCTCTTTCCAGAATCATAGAACAGCACCGGGTGAATGCTCTCTTCACGATCCCCACAGCATTCCGAGTGCTGAAGCGAGCTGATCCCAATGCGAAGTATGCTAGGAGATACTGCAGCAAATCGTTGAAGACTGTGTTTATTGCTGGTGAACACTGTGATCAGGATACGAGGGTGAGTTACTCCAGCCTACCTCCACGTCTCGTGTCCTTTCGCGCGGTGCATAATTATTTATTTACTTACGTAGCCACATATGCTACCATTACAATATTCCAATTCAGTAATGTAGTTAATTAACCATTCATGCCATAATTTACGACTGAGATATGCATACCGCATACGATTTGAAAATTAAAAACATAACACGTGTTTTTTTTTCGCGTGGGAAATCATCAAATAACTTCTACCGCTCTGGGTGGAGCAGGAGGGCGTGTCAGACTTTTACTGACTAAAACCCACCCGTGTACCCTCAGTTGCCTGTGTGCCAGGGTCGACGGTTTCTCTAGCAGGCATCAGCCCTTGCGGACCCCACCAATTGTTGCTGACATCTATGGCGGCGCGCGTGGAACACAACGCGCCGGCGTCGACCCGGGCATTTTTTTTTAATCTGGAGAAATGCCTACTGCGCTACCACGGGGAGATAGTGCAGTTATGTGGGATTGTAACCCACTAAAACGCCACGGTGTCTTCCAGTGACGCTTGAGGCGGGAACACGGAAACGCACAAGCCATCCGCGAACCCGCCGCGCCTGTCCATCACCGGACCCTCCTCGGGGGGGAATAACCCCAGGTGCATCACCGGCGCACCAGGACACATGGCACGCCATGCCCACCCCAGGAACCAAATAGCATAAGGGCCCCCGCCGATCCCGTGTCTGGCACCCTTGGTCCCCCTGCGATGGGTCAGCACAGTGGCCTCGCCACCGACCACTTTTCGGCCGCTGGGGTTAGGGAGAGCGGCCAACGCTATACCGGCACTCCTCTTCCCCTGCGGCCCCGCCGCGTCATCAAACATCAAAGGGAAGAGCGCTACTCAGAAGTACTCCTCCTCCGCCGCAGCCTGTAACCCTCAGCCGCGATGCCTCCCATTCGACTCGCCTCAGTTGCGATGCACCTCACCGCAACATACTTTTTGGCCGCTACGTCGTCGGCTTGGAGGCAAAAGCCCTGACGAGCGGCCCCACCTTGGGGTTCCTCTTCGCTTCACCGTGGGAGGGTGATCACGGCCACTGAGCCCCCCGCAACGACAATGCGGGAACCCACTGGGGGGGGGGACATAACACGTTTAACGCTACCCTTACGAACTCACTTAGTGAATATGAGAAAAGATTTCATATTATACATACGCGCTCTATTAGAAACGTGTTTAGAGAACTGTGGTGGTAAGGTGCCAACCCTAGAGGGGCAGAATCCAACAAGATTTTTCAGTAGTGGAATCCTTGAAATCATTGTCCATTTGCAAATGCCTGTACATAAAATGGGGCTGTATATATATAGCTGGTACAAATAAAGTATACAATACACTAAAATAGATATCTACCTACACAGATTGTTCTATGACTATTCTATGATGAGACGAAGACAAACTAGTACTTCGAACTCATTCCCTTCTCAGTCCCTTGCTGCCCTCTTTGAACGACGCCCTAAGCCGAGGTACCTACGTACACCACAGGGGGTGTCCTTAGCGTGATGTTCTAAGTTTTTAAACCCTGGCTGGAGGCCTTAATTTATTTAGGTTACCACAGGAAAGTCCGGTTAAGCAGCCGATAAACTCCCAGGATGACCTACGAGATGCCATTCCCAAAAAAATATTAAAAACAGTAGTTTTTATAGGTAAATTACCTACCAAAGAGAAGCTACTAGACTTGCTATAGTGCCCTTTGAAATTATCAGCGATAAATAGGTATCGGTTGTAACGGAAAACTAAATTAAGTAAATTCATGCATTCACTGTCATTGTAAGAACGTTATTGACCTACGACTTAAGCCCGATACTGACGTACGTGCGCTGTCCCGGCAACTAAATGGAGAAAAACACAACTAGGCATAACGTCCAACTAGTCGAAATCACTTCTACGTCACGTCGCCACGTCACGTCTATCTCACTGATCGATTGTCATGAGATAAAAGTAGTCCAAGAAATATAGAGAACTGTGGACGGAGTTAGAGATAATATGGAAATCAAAGTAAAAGGCAAAAAGAGAATGCCAGGGTCGTTGCAGATGACGTTCTGTAGTGTCTGCCTAACCTCGTGGGAAGAAGTCGTGAGTCACCTAGGTATACCAGTCGTCATAATTCCTTTATGCTTTTTACACAGCAATGGTCGGAGCGTATATTTGGCGTGCCAGTCCTGAATCACTGGTGGCAGACGGAGTCAGGGTCGCCCATCACGGCACCATGCATGGAATACGGTGTGAAGGCCATACCACCACATTCAGCTGGATACCCGGTTCCAGGATATGATAGTGAGTATCTGAATTATATCTGAAGTTTTTAGAATAGACTGTGTTGGGGTTGGCTTCCAGTCTAACCAGATGCAGCTAAATGACATGGAACAACTGCTTATCTGACGTCCACACCACAACGCAGTAACTGAGTAACACGATACTCCTTGCAAAACCTGGTTAAGTTTTAAAATATAATATGATGCTTGTAATCCCCGAAGGGTTAGGCAGAGCCTTACACACCAACATTTTGCTTGTTATGTTTAAGGCCCCATAGGGGCGAGCCTATTGCCATCAACTGACATCACAAATCCAGACTCCGGACTCCTCACCTTCTTCTGCGAAGCAGTAATGCTCACGAAGAGGGAGGTGGCGCACGTGAAGGAGAGGCAGTATATGCGCCCTCAAGGCCGTAGTCGCCGCGGGAGACGCCCTGGGCATCGGGGATCCCAGGCTGATTCCCGGCCACCGTAAGCGCGGGCTTGCGGACGGCGAGTAATGGGTAGCTCGCTGTCCGGTAAGGACCAAGCCCGGTTCAACGGCGCGTTGTGTTCCACGCGCGCCTCAAAGAGATGTCAGCACCAACTGGTGGGGTCCGTAAGGGCAGATGCCTGCCAGGGGTGCGGGTTGTTCGAAAGAGATACCGCGGCGCCTGGCACACAGGCAACTGAGGGAACACGGGTGGGGTTTAGTCAGTAAAAGTCTGACACGCCCTTCCGCTCCACCCAGAGCGGGAGAAGTTATTTGATGATTTCCCACCCAAAAAAAAAACTCCGGACTCCTTCTGAGAAATTTCAGATGGGAAAACCAATAACAAAGCTTCGGGAATCGAACCCAGGACTTCAGGTCAGCATTACCTGCGACCACTAGACCAACAAAACAGTTTTTAAAATGAACATAAGGAAATGTTTCTTTTCTCTTTGTGTCACAATAAACGTTAACCCTTAATTTGATTATGTTCACTGTGATAAACATTCATAAAAATGTAAATATTGAGCGACTATTAACTGCTGTTTTTCGGTTTTTATTTTAGTTATAGCAAGTTTAAAGTATATTTATTGGTATCAAAAATAATTCTACTAGTGGGAACATCGTTCATCTGTCATTATCGAGACAAGATGTCAGCGAGGCGCGGGCACTCAATTCTTCGCAAGGTAAATGTTTTTATTTTACATGTTTTACATAGCTAAACTAACTTTTTGTGGTTTTTATTTACAAAACAATGTTTATGCTTTGATTTGGAATGGGTTTTACGTAATGTTTTGTGTTTTTGGTAACTTTTTTTTGGAGACAAACTTGATTGTTCATCACAGTGATCACTGCTAAATACTCGAACAATTATTGTCAATTTGATACGTTCATTGTGATGAACATTGCCAAATTAGGTATAACTTTTATTCACAATAATATGCTTTTGTGTGGTGGGCTTAGTTGTTTATTTCTGCTTGTTAACATAATAAAATATAAGACCGCACGCATAGAATACTAGCACTTGTTCCTGTCGAGCATGCACCATCCGACACTAGTGATAAATCCGAAAGTAACAGTGACGTCGAATTGCCGCCACCTTCTCCAAGCCCTGTTTCATCTTCTGTGCCTTCCATTAATTCTTCTTTAGAACGCTTAGATATTTATAGTAGTCTCAAACCTGAACATACTCACAATTACGATGAACAGCCGTCAGAACCAACCGATTTATACCACTCCGAAGCTCTCCAATTAACTCCAGTTTTGCAGAAAATTTGCCCTAATACACCATCCAGACAACTAAACTATGATAACGTTCCATCATTATCTTCAATAATATCGCTTCCATCTGAGATACAAACACCAACACCTGGTACGTCTTATACTACAAAAACTAGAGCAAAAAAGCAGATAGCTCCAGCTGCCAAGAAATCCAAGAAAATTCCAAAATTTTCTCTTTCTTACAAATGGAAGAAAGGTATTTTCCGTCACCGTGCCGTAATCGAAGAGAGAACCGAAACTTATGTCGATATTCCAGACGATGACCCTCTTGATTATTTGTATTTTTTTTTCTGAAGATTTATTAGCCGATTTAGTAGACCAGACCAATCTTTACTCCGTTCAACAAACCGGAAGATTCATACAAACATCAGAGAATGAGATGAGGGATTTTATAAGCATTCATAATTGAGAATTGAATGATGATGATTGATGAAAAGAATTGTTGTCATGCCATGCTATCTGGACTATTGCAGCAATAGGTTTCGATACGGCCAGATAGCAGACATAATGATGTTAAAACGTTACCAACAAATCCGCAGATTTTTACACTTTACCGACAATAACCTGCAGGACTCAGACAGATATTACAAAGTAAGACAAGTAAAGTACGAGTAATTCAAGAATGTAAAATTATAAAACCAAGATCAGCCAGGCCTATAAGCCCCATCAGATTTGATAATACAGGACATTATCCCAGCACAAAAGAAGACATGGGGTGATGCAAGATTTGCCAAAAAAATGCAACTGTGTATTGTATAAAATGCAATATGAGACTGCTTTGTTACGGGAAAAACTCCTCGCAATTGTTTTTTACATTTCCATAATAAATAATTGGATTTAATTGAAATACATGGTATTTTTATTTTACCCGTTTGAATGACACTAATTTGACAATGTTTACCACAGTGAACATTGCAAACTACTTGTTGTTCTCAACGTATTTCGCAATGTTCAATGTGATGAACATTGATTTCCTGAAAACCTGTAAATGAAATATATTTTTTTCTATTTTTCCTAAGTCGTATTGAACCCTAGGACTTCAGAAATACATCTGATTTCATAAAATAAAACAACTCAGATCTCTGCCAAATTAAGGGTTAAAGCGTAGTGTTATTGTTATTAAAACAGCATTGAAAGAAAATTTCCTAAGAGTAAGACCTATTAACGCTTTAGAAAGTGATGAAATTGATAAGATAGTGAGTGTCTGATTTATCTCTGAAGTTATTCACATAGGGCAAGACCCCCAATGACTTGTCAAAATGGTCATGAACAGGTGACTGACGGGTGATGGCGAAGATCGTTAGCGGTTCATCATGATCGTGAGCCTATAGCCACAGTTGGTCATCGGCCGCTCCTATCCCATGTAATTTTATACTTGGCTACACTCATTCAGCTGCTACCACCTTTACTGATTCGCTAACTAGGTAGAGCCCCTTGCCTATTTCCATGAATGTAGTAAACGATTCTAGCCCTAAGTGTGTTGAAATTTTACAATGTATCAGTGCAGGTATTGTGCCTACTTTTGTATGAAACAGAAGATGTTTTTTGTAAAATTTAGAATCATTTAGCACTTCGATGTAGGTACTTACACAGGGTATATGGCGCCATTTTTTTCGACTTTCGTAACCTTTAAAATGCTTTGCAGTTCGTACCCTCAAAGAAGACGGCTCAGAATGTCAACCAGGTGAGGTTGGCAGGCTAGTGGCCAAGCTACCTCTGCCTCCTGGCTTTGCTTCTACTCTGTGGCAAGCGGATAAGAGGTTCAAAGAGACCTACTTCGAGACATATCCGGTAAGTTTTTTGTAATTCACATTTTGCATCTAGTACATACGTTTTGTAAACTGGTCATACCTACTCTTATAGCTGGCAACATTTTACGAAATTTTAATCAAGTGGTGGCCGGATTGTGAGGTGATTTTACATGTGCGGTCCATAAATTAACTCAATTTGCTATTATAATTTATTTCAACAATACCTTCGTGTATGTATTATGCCCAGAAGGTAATCAACCTTTTGTACCGACTGGCAAAAAATTATTCGAACTTTATTGATGTTACAATTAAGGTATCGAAACTTACGAAACGTCTCAAGGTAGGTACAAATCGCGGGACGTAAGTTGAACTAACATTTATCTAACAATTTACCTGCTGCGATCTGTAATTTATTTCCAAACTTCAGTACTTTCACGTTACATCAATGACTATGCTAGAAGGTGACCTCATTATTTTTCCGTGGGAAGCGACGCGTGCACGTGCTCCTACCTTCGGTTGTTTGTTCTAATTTTGTTTCAACTTACGTGCCGCGATCTAAAGCTTGAATGAAGGAAATGAGTGAAGACATACTTCATTTACTATTTCAGGGTTACTATGATACTCAAGATGCAGGCTGGATAAGCTCCGAAGGCGCCGTTTGGGTGGTTGCCAGAGCGGATGATGTCATCAATGTAGCAGGCCATCGTCTTTCCACTGCAGCTCTCGAAGATGTGGTCTTAAGACATGCTAGGGTCGCTGATGCTGTGGTAGTTGGAGCCCCAGACCCTACTAAAGGGGACGTTCCACTCTGCTTGTATGTCATGAGGCCACCCCAAGATGGTATGTGGTTTATTAGTGATCTGATAAAAGCCGTGGTTAAGATCTTTATAAACTGAACAGTATTTTGGTCTATTATATGCAATATTATTTATTAAACGACTGTAGGCTCTCAAGTATTATTTAAAATGAAAACTAAAAAACACGCTTTAAAAACCAAACTAAAAAAGTAGAAATTAATTTAATTCTATTAAAAAGCGTGGGGTGCTTTTTGAGGTATTTTTATAATCAAATAATATCAAGCACCCTACGCTTTTTAATAGAATTAAATTATTTTCTACTTTTTTAGTTTGGTTTTTAGTTTTTAAACTAGGTATTATTTATTTTCAATTTTTTAGTTCTGCTAACTACAAAAGGGTGATTTTTCAGTATTTTTTTTTTATTTTTTATTATCGAATTGTCAACGGTCCTTGATAAGTATGCAAAATTTCGATTTAATCCGAAGTTTTGAAGGAGGTCAAAATCATGTTTAAAGTTTCCGTTACATAGGCACATAGTAACATACGTATGAAACTAATGGAAGCGTGTTAGTAAAAAGTCACTTAAATTAGGTATTAGTTCCTTTTATCTTATTCGAATTCAATCAACTGAATTTGTTCACAGATGAGGAAATCGTAGCTGAGAGCACAGTGACTCAAGAGTTAATCGCGTTGGTTCGACACTTGATCGGTCCGATCGCAGCATTCAGGAAGGCAGTAGCTGTTCCTGCATTGCCCAGGACTAGGTCAGGAAAAGCACTCCGAGGAGCCATCGCCAAGCTGGCTAGGTCTCAACTAGTGAAATTACCATCTACGATAGAGGACCCCACCGTGTTCGGCGAAATCAAGATTGCTTTGCAAAAATTCGGTTACGCAATTGACGCTCCTGATCCAGAATTGTAAATGTAATCTAGAAAAATTATTAGGTAGTTCATACATTCATACAGCATGGCAAAAAGTTTGAATAATTTATGCAGTTTTTTTTTTATTTCTCGCAACATTTAACTTCCTGACAGGCTTTTGATTCCGTGTCTGTGTTTTGGACGAAATCGTTTTGAATTATTTTCTACGCTTTTAGCCAAGCTGCAATTTTTACTTATTATTTATTTTTATTCCACTGTGATAGAAAGCTAGACTTAGCTTTTTATTTTTTAAATGTAGTTATTGTAGTAATACGACCTACGTACCAAAAATCAGTGTTATTGGCACTTTGTTGAATAGATAGGTAATGTTTAGGAATATTTAGTTCATTTTTTTTTTTGTCAGAACATACCGTTCTAAATAGCCTATTAGGGCTATTTTTTTAACTACTTCATTTAATTAATTTCATTGTAAAACATTTTCATTCAATTAAATTAGTAAACTAGTAAAAATATAAGATTATCATAATATAGTATAAGTGCACTATTATTAAACTTATTTTAAGTTGTAGCGAAAGAATCATTTGCTTGCTCTAAATTGCCCACATACAGGTTAATTTAAGCGTTCGCGAAGTAAGCGTAATCTTGATAAAATATTTATAAATAACAGTTTAATTTCATGTAATTTCTAGATGTGTCAACGTTACTATTTTATTGTAATAAATTATTTTAGGTATATAATGAATTGTAAGATGAAGAATGATTTTGAAGAACTATAAATGGATAGGGTACTTATATTAGTATTTTTTGTTTTATTACCTAATCTTTTCCTCATGACTATGCAATGCTACATTGTTGCCATCGCGGGTAAAATCTGGATGAGACTAGCACAGGAGCGTCGGGATTCGCACACGAGAGACGTATGTTTCAGTATTATTACAAAGTACTCTGTGCACAGAACACATAACTCTGTGGACGTATGCACAGCAGTTGGTAAAGTCGGGACGATGATGATAATGCCGTGCTTGCCCTAGACATAACTTGCGTGGGTGGCTGTTAATTAGACATCCAAACTGAAATCCTGGCTGTTGCCATACAAAACAATCCGTACAGCGCAGTTTCACTACATATAAATCGCTATTCCTCAATATTTTAGTCGCATCAGCACCCTAATTGCGTAACTCACGATTAATCATAATCTGTTTCGTTTTGAAACAGATGGCTAAACCATAGCTTCATGTTCCAAAAATGTGTCAGCTCAACAACGTAAATAACGCAATGAATATTGTTGAACTGCCAAAATGAAACCGATTATGATTAATCGCGTGTTACGCAATTAGGGTGCCGGTTATAGCTGACACCAACAGAGTTGCGACTCGAGTTGCGTCATGATAACTTATTCTTCAAAAATCCTTTACCTTATTTGCAATTCAGGTCTGGTTGTATGCCACTGCTGTCGTCTTCTCACTATGGGGTAGGCATAAACTACATACCGCAACTTGCTACAAACCTTACCTACTTAGATATGCAATAACACATACAACATTTACAAATGTTAAAGTAGGTACGATGGAAATAAAGACTGTTTGCAATGCTGAAAACCATCATTATTTATTCTGGACTAGCTTTTGCCCGCGGCTTCGCCCGTGTATTGATGTCGGAAAATATCCCACGGGAACGTACTACCGGGATTAAAAGTACCTACCCTCAATGTCTTCTCTAACATACCATAAGGAGACTATCATGCGTTACTTTAAATTATAGTAAGGAATTACTTACGTCTAAGCAATTATGTTTGCCCGCCTTCTCGCACTGCTTAGTATCCGAGGAGCGGTGCGCGGATTGTTATATGATTGATGGAGGATAAAAATTCTAAAACCTAACAAAAGAAACGGTATATTTAACGGAACGGAAAATTACCTACTTGCATGCCAAATTTGAAGGGAACTTTAAAGTGAAAATATCCTTCTTCTTCTCAGGGTACAGTCAGCTAGGAAAAGCTGGCGCCATCTAGTTTTTAAAATATTGACCTACAAAATATTGACTTGGAAAAGTGTCCTAAAAGATCTACTTACATACTTATATATAAGTAAAAAATAGACATTACATTTCATTTCATTAGGTACATCCTCTTTATTCTCTATCCTGCGAGAATTAGAAAAAAAATAGTCACTTAAATAATTGCAGGTACGGAAATAAGGAAAATTTCAATAAGGTACCTGGGTTGAATATGGCCAGCCGTAAAATATGGCCACATACCATTATTACAAACACGAAAATATGTAATAGCCTGAACGCGAATATACATTGTCGACAGTGTCACATGTATCTGTGCATGTATCCGAACGGCGGCGTACCTGTCACCCTTCCCGCGCGCCCGCTAGTCGCCCCATTGAGATGGGAAAAAAGCATAAAAGTCGCCCAGAGTCACAGAACATCATAATAAAGCCCGGTTGAGCAGTTACGGCCTCTCAAGGCCAACTGCGAGATGCCCAACAAAAAAAAAAAAACAGAACATCATAGATAATATAATATAAGTAGATACCACAAGCGGCCCAGCGCACAGGCCCAGCGTCCAAGGGAAACGTGCTGTTTAGTTTATAAAAACATTAAGTAAGTATTGTCCTGTATATTTTTATTATTCAAACAAGATTTTTTGTTGATCACATTACGATGTTGTGTAATAATTGTAATTTGATATTTCTTTGTTTAATTATCAAAGTAATAGTGTGTTTTTCATTCGTGAATATGAAAACAAAAAAACAGCATGACTGCAAATATGGCCATTGTTTGGCCATATTTACAGTACCTACTAAATTACTGACACTTTTTTTGTTTTTTGTTTTAGACCAACGCACGTTATAAAGCTAAAGGGCTTCAAGGTAGGTAATTGGTCCCCGACCGACCCTGGTTCGTTGAAGCGCCAGCCTGCGCCGCAGCTGAGCCAGTAGAGTTAAATTCCCCGGATAATAATAATAATAATGCCAATATTTTGATACAGCCTGTCCCCACTTGCTGTCCACCTAACAGTGACGCCCTGAGCCGAAGCCCGTATCCCTCAGGGGGTGCCCTCAGCGTGCAGTCGCCTAGTATTTACGTAGTTTTAAGCCCTGGCTGGAGGCGTTAAGTTAATTCTTAATGGCAGCCCCAGGAAAGACCGGTTAAGCAGTCACGGCCTCTCAAGGCCAATTGCGAGATGCCCGCCATAAAAAAGAAAAGGTAATTGTTCAGAAGTCATGAAGACTGTGTTGGGTTAACAAAAGAAGACACTGATAAAATTTTATTGCATTCTGTGCAGTAAGGACTAATTAATTTTTGGATACCTACTTCATTAGGTTTACCTTTTCTTTTTTCTAGTTTGTAATATCATTGTACTACCTATGAAGGATCTCAAAAGTTACGTTTTGCTTTTTGATAATTTTGTAAAACTATGTGCAGCATTTCAAATAAGAAAAACTTTTTGAATTTCATTGTTGATTTTAATATCTCTAAAATATTACTTGTAAAGATAGTTCTTCATTTGTACTGAATGTCGCCCAAAGAATATCTTCTAAATAAATTCTTAAAACACTTTTATTTCGGTTTATTCAGAAGAATCCCCGATTTTACGCCCTCAGGGGCTGATTTCCCAAAAATACTAAAACACGGTTTTTAATTTTTAATCAGAATGATAAACCTCAATTTTCATGGTTTAAATTACAAAAATGACGATTTTCTATACAAACTTTCATCCCTTATTTAACTACCTTAGGGGTTCAATTTCTAAAAATTCTTCCTTATTCCTTGTCTACATTATAAAGGGAACCTCTGAGCAAAATTTCATTTTTCTAGGTCCAAGGGTTTGGGCTGGGCTTTGATGAGTCAGTCAGGTTTTTTCTTTTTATTTATTTTTAAATAAAGATGGTTATTAAAGGTGTATCGTGTTTTCCTTTTCCTGTTTCCCACCACTATTCAAAGAAAAATAATTATATCCAAGCACTAAGTGGGAGTTTTTAGCGGGATACGGTTGGAACATGTCGCACCAATTTTCATTTTCATGAAATTTAGTGAAATAGCGAATTAAATTGTATAATTTTGGTAGTGAATTATTCTATTTAGTTACATGTGAGTGCACAAGAAACTGGATAGCCACGACACAAAACCGCCAAAAGTAGAGAGATTTGGAAGAGACCTACACTCAGCATTGGGTGGCCAAAGGTTGAAGAAGAAGAAGAAGAAGAAGAGTGCACAAGTGTAGTGAAGGTGAAAATAAGTGAGTAACGAGGACTTTTCGTGTTCCCCCCAAAAACTCATATTAGGTTGTTGTAAAGTTACTACCGCTTTACAATAACTTTGACTTGACTGACTAAAGACGACTATGACTGTTTTGTAACTTCGTGCCCGGTATCGGGCCATTGACTTGATCGAAAAGAAAAATTACTTGACACCACAGCTTGACACTGGCTAAATGCACAAACTGTGCGAAGTGCGAAGCCACAACCGAAAAAATAGCACTAAGTGAAAGTGTTGCAAATGCGGTTTTATTTTCTTAATTTCTTAACTCGGCAACATTCTACATTTTGTCAAAGTCAAAAGTTGCTGATCTGTTAATCTGATGACAGTTAGTGTCAACGTCAAATGCGATTTACGAGCTCGAGCTACGCTTACGAGTGACGCATCGCGGGGTATCGCCCTATTTGTTTCGGAAAATAAATCGAAATAATACAATCTGCTGGGTTTTATTTAATGCCATAATCATAATTAAGCTTTCACTAACGCATATCAGGTGTTACCCTTGTATTTGGAATGTCCATATCGTGTCAGTAAAGGGTGAAACTGTGTGTTTACGTGTAATTGAAAAACCGGCTTATAAAAGGTAAGAAAGCGCTTTCTATTCCATACATTTTCTCTTATTAATAGCTAAACTAGACAGCGTTCAATTTACTTTGAGTCTGTTGTAAAAGTTATATTGAATAGAGAGCTCTAAAAATATTTCTTGGTAAGTGAAATAATGTACACAACATTGATTGGTATATTTAAAGGTGGTGCTACACCTTCACGTTACGTCAAGATAATAATAGTTAATCCGATAACGTCAGTTCTAAAAAGATAGCTACATAATATTCGTGATATAATTGTGCTAATCAATATTTTCAACATGGTAAGTGAGTCATTTCTAGTTAAATATTTTAATTTCCTCATTAGAGGTCCATTAGATAAAAAACAATTGAATATGCATTAGCTATATCCAAACAAGTCACTTAATGATTCATTTCCATGTATTCTAAGTCATGAATGAGGCAGTAAGGCAGATTATTGTTTACTTACCATCAGATTATAAACCACCTATTGAACCTCTTTGCCCTTGTTTATGCGCCTGAATTCTATGAATGAGTGTTTTTATTACAGAAATTATGGTCAGTCATCTAAGGTCTATTTTTTTTAATAAAGCAGTTATTTTTCTATAGAATTTTGCTGGCAATGGTCTTGTATCTGATCAAATTAAGTTGATAACTCATGGGAAATGTGTGTAGGCAGTGTTCACTCCATGTTCCGGCAAGCTTATACACAATATTTCCTCATATAACACTTTAACATTATATTCTTTCATTTGATTGTTTCTATTGTTGTTTACTTATCACTTTTTAACCATGGTACAGTCAACTGTACATCTATGGTAACAATTTGGCAGTCACATAACTCTTATCTTGGATCAAAAAGAGAGGTTTTCCCATCCAAGTGTTACAAATGACATGCAGTTCACCATATTTTATTACACAAAAAGTGACAAATCGTTTATATTGCAGATGTGGAAAGCATCTACAAATGTGGCCCCGCCAGAGCTGCCTGAGGCTGATGACTGGGAGACTGACCCTGACTTCGTGAATGATGTCACAGAACATGAACAGAGATGGGGGCCGGGAGGACGGAATGTGGAGGCTATTGAGTGAGTACTTGAGTTTTTTAATTTATTTATGACAGGTGCCCACTGCTACACCCGCGTGGATGTCTGAAATTGTCCTACGGGAATGTGCTACTGGGACAAAAAGTAGCCTACGTTACTCCTTACAACATAAGCTATCTCCCAGCAAAAGTCCTGCCAAAATGGGTCAATCAGAATAAACAGGAGTCAGAAAAAAAATTGTTTTTGTTGACAAACAATTTGATTGTCAACAGCGGGCTTTAGTTTAGATTGGATTTTGATAGCTTATTCGTTTCTATTATCAAGTCTGAAGAAAAATATTTTGATAGGCTTTTTTTATCTTTTTTTAACTTAGCTAGAATAGATTGTGTGTTACTAGTAATAAATACAATGCCTGGCAATAAAAAAATTGTATAATTTGAACTGCAAAAAATAGACACTGAACTGGGTAAACACATTATTATTTTATACAATTTTAAATAATAAAGCTGAAGAGTTTGTATGAACGTGCTAATCTCTGGTCCGATTTGAAAACATATTTTGGCACTTGGTAGGCAAATTCTTACTCTACAATTTCTGCTTCTACAAAATCTTGAGTAAGGATATAGGTATACTTTTTTTTTGTTTTTTTACTTTTTAAATTACTTACTAATATTAGATATAAGCAAGATTCTTGTTACTAACCACCTTGCCTTGCCTATGGACTTTTTTGTCTGAAATAAATAATTTTTATTTTATTTATAGGCTATTTAACATCACGTTGGTCCCTTAGGAGCCGGCCACAAACACTAAGCGAAAACGCTAGTTATTTCATGAAACGTACCTACCTATGTTACAAAACACCGTTGGCTTGCAGGAAACCAAACCAGATTTAGTATTACCAAATAATGTTTTCCTTAATAATTTATACATATATATTGATTTTACACAAGGAAAACTAGACTGTCTGTTAGTTAAATTATTTTTAGAATTCGTGATTATGGGTAAAAACATTTAGTAAGGTGTTTTGTCAATTAATACAAATTAATTATTCATACCGAATCATCTAAATATTAAATGCAGTAACAATACTATCTGACTTAAGCTTTTGGTGCAATCTCTATGTGACTGACCGTGACCTGTAGAGGCTTTGAATTAGTCATTAATTATAATAATTATCTATTAAACTCGGAGAAGAAACACCGAAACGACCTTAGTGAGCAGTCTCTTTTAAAGTGCAGACATTATCTTGGGCAGATCATTTGACGACCATGTAGATTGGTATAGAAGTAGTCTATTGGGGTTAGAACCACAGAATGTTGTCAAAGTCAAGTTATCTTCATTATTTATTTCAAATAAAAGGAAATTTTGAATGTCAAGATTTAAAAAAACAATTGAAATTATTCTAGCCGCCCCCACAGATTACCAGATGAGTCACTCCATACAAAATTTACAATACCTACTGCTATAATAGCCTACACCTTCGAGTTGCTAGACGCTGCGAACGAAAATTTACCTAACCTTACAAGCGTAAAGTGAGTTTTTCTTTGTAGCTGCGCGCCGCCGCGTGGTTATTGTGAATTGCCAGGGCTGCCTCTTTCGATAAAGATGTCAGTAGGTATTTGTAGTACACATAAGAAATAAATAAAATGCTTTTTAAGTGACGTAACCACTCACTCCGTGTGGCCACGAATATGGATGAAATACGAAATGGAGGAAACTGAAAACACGATTACCTAATTGATTTGTTCGTTAATTTACATAATTAGCGTAATAGGTAATTCCTATGTTTCTACACTATGAACAAACCTGCGCTAGTACGCTGGCGCCTGGCGCCATATTGTGACATCATGCACGCTTTTCTGACACTTGCACGCTTTTAGATAAACAATAATCATAATGAAAATGACATTAAAAAGATAATAACGACAATAAATATTATTGAAAATTAATTTGCAGAAAGCAGATATTTGCAAAACGTAATTTTCAAATGACAGTTGACAAATGGAGGTCATTGACCTTTCTATTTTTGTCTCAGACGCATAGTAGAAGCACAGATTACGTGGTAGAAATAATTACCTACGTACCTACCAATATAATATAAAACACTAAACATGCAAATTTAAACAATTTAGATCTATACGAACATATAGATCTAAATTGTTTAGATTTTGATCAAACATGTTTAAGAACCACCGCTAAAAAACATACTTTTTAATAAATAAAACCGGACCCAAATCGGTTCACCCGTTTAAGAGCTACAGTGCCACAGACAGACACACAGCAGTCAAACTTATAAAACTCCTCTTTTTGCGTAGAGGGTTAATTAAAAATAAAGCATTGACAGGTAAATCAATTATGTGATAGAAACCTGGGTGCTAGGATCACGTATTTACAAATAAAAGTAGATACCTAATTTTCCTAAAATTTTAACAAGTGGGTAGTAATTTAGTGTGTGTGAGTTAAAGTAATCACAGAATAATAATAATAATCAATGATAAAAAAAACAATAAATTATATAATTAAATTAGCAACCAGTCTGATTTTGTTGGGACCTGCCCAGTCAGTGCACGCGTTTGTCAGTAATCTTGTAGCTCAATTAGGTCACGTAGTGTTATCAGGGGCTTAGCATAGATTGACACAAAACTTGTGAAGTGGATAATCATTTGATGACTTAACATCATAGGTACTAGAAAATTGCGTAATGCGATCGCGCCGTCAGTGTGGTGCCAATGCCCTGCAGTATCGGCCAGACAATGCTAATTATAATAAATTGATATTAAAACAATGCAAGGGAAGCGTGCGGACGATATTTTCTTCAAAACAGTGAATCACGTTACAGAAAAACATGAGTGCATGTTATGAATATAAAATTATCATTTCTTTAAACGCAACATCACGTCTTTATTTTTTGAAGGAACCCGCACCCGCTGTTACGCAGAATCTGAAATAATTTTGAAGGATATGTTAATCCATTGCTTCAGATCATATGTTCGAAAAATTTGTCTGCTCAACAACGAAAATATCGCATCGAATTTTATTGAATTGTCAAAAGAAAAGCCATTTCTACTGTTAGTGTTTTACACAATTTCAACACTGGTTACATTGTCCAACCTGGGGATCGAATGGTTCAATCAACTCGGATCTCTCTCAAATCATTCAGTATAAACCCACGGCTTCAGTAATTAATTCATATAAACAAAAAATCATTTGTTCCATTATTAGAAAAATAATAGTCCTCCATAAGGTATTTCGGCCATGGCGGCTAATCTCGACGGTGACTAGGCTGCGGCGCGGGATATAATAGGTCTTTACCTATGAAATTGCCGTTTTGTATGAAAAAATTTAAACGAATTTTTTTCATGTATTTTTTATTTGTATTAATCGAAGTAATCACCCATGCAATCAATGTATCTTTGCCATCGCAGTGGCAGTTTATTGATGCCCTTCTTAAAGAAATCAGCTGGACGGGAGGCAACAAATTCTTCAAAGGCATTTTGTGCTGCCTCTCGGGTATTGAATTTTTTTCCCGCCAAGAAGTTATCCAAATTCTGGAAAAAGTAGTAGTCTGTAGGCGCAAGGTCTGGTGAGTAGGGCGGATGACGGAGAGCTTCCAACCCCAGTTCTTGCAACTTGGAGACCGTCTGCTGTGCAGTATGAGGTCGCGCGTTGTCGTGCAGGAGCAGCGGAGACGAGCGATTGACCAATGCTGGTTGGAGATGTGCCAGCTTCTCCATCATTGTGTTCAGTTCTTCACAGTACACATCTGCAGTAATGCTCACCCCGTTTGGTAAGAAGCTGTGATGAATCACACCGGCGCTAGACCACCAAACAGTGACCATCACTTTTCTAGGGGTAAGTTTTCGTTTAGGGCATTGTTTAGGTGCTGAACCAGGATCCAACCAACTTGCTGAGCGCTTGCGGTTATCAAACAGAATCCATTTTTCATCGCAGGTAACAATGCGGTTCAAAATTCCTTCATTTGTGTGTCTGTTGAGCAGTGCAAGGCACGTCTCGACGCGTACTTCGCGCTGACGATCATTGAGTTCGTGGGGCACCCATTTGTCAAGCTTTTTTACCTTGCCAATTTGACGCAAATGGACCAATATTGTTTTGACGCTAACGTCGAAAGCTGCTGCTAATTCAGCCGTAGATTGTGTATCATCAGCTTCCACAATCGCCTTTAATTCGTCATTGTCGACCAAAGTCTTCGGACGACCGCGAGGTTCATTTTTCAGGTCGAAATTTCCAGAACGGAAGCGAGCAAACCAATAACAGGTGGTGCGTTGGTTTGTAGTGTTAGCTCCGGAAACGTCGTTGATGTTGCGTGCCGCTTGTGCCGCGTTGCTGCCACGACGGTACTCATATTCCATAATTACTCGAATTTTTAACGTATCCATGATGACGAAAAAGATTGAAATGCGATGAAAATGTAACACTAATCAATAAACAAATGACTACTTTTGGAAAAAAAAATCCATGTTTTTAAAATAAAATTAATTTGAAATTAGAATTCTTACCCAAACAAAAATTATTTTGATTTGAAATGGCCAGTACTGCAAAACGGCAATTTCATAGGTAAAGACCTAATATTATAGTGCATAATTTTGTGCGCAGAAACAGGGGCACTAACTCTTCCTTCACTGTCATAGTCCGATGGGACGGCACCCAATCCGACACGATCGGAGAGAGATCAGGCGCAAGACCAATGGCGATACGTGCGCACAGGGGTATCACATCGTCAAATTCCAATCTCCGGGCTGTTACTAAGAAATTTCCTACTAATATTATAAACGCGAAAGTTTGTAAGTATGGATGGATGTTTGTTACTCTTTCACGCAAAAACTACTGGATGGATTTGGATGAAATTTGGCACACAGATAGATTATAACCTAGATACCACATAGGGTACTTTTTATCCTGGTAGTACGTTCCCGCGGGATAATTTCCGACTTTCACGCGGGCGAAGCCGGGGCGGAAGCTAGTATAATAATAATAGAAAAATCAAATAACACTGCCCGACCTGAGAATTGAACCCAGGACCCCACGGTCCGCAATCGCGCGTTATTACAATAAATGTTATGTTGATTAATGTCTGTTTTATTTTCAGTATGGCGAAGCTAAGAGAAGAAGTATTTGAGGCAGATTCACAATCGAAGAAGAAGCAATATGAAGCTGGACCTAAAGCTGCTTTTGGGTTAGTAATATTTCAGTTACAACTCTACAAAAATCTTGGCCGATCGTTTCTGTTCAATGGACTTTCATGCAGCCAAAGTTACGATAGATCTCGAAACGAGTTCACTTTTCATCGCTTTCTGAATTGCAGATAAATATCAAACAGAGAGAGAGAGAGAGAGATCGAGTCCTATAAGTTGCTGGTGACTACAAATGTACTTATCAGCAACTGGTGGCAATGTGATCGACGCGCAAACTGTAACCATTCAGAACGGCATTAAATTTCACGTCGGTTATTTTAAAGAAAACTGGTGTTTCATAGAAAACTGCAATTCCTACGCGGTCAAAATTTACTGAATAACATTTTTTTTTTTAAATAACCGACGAAAAATTTCAACGCAGGGTATTCAGAATCATGTACTGAATCTATAGTAACAGGTTGCGCGTCGATGTGTCTGCTAGTCTGTACAATAGGACTCTCTAGCTCTCACACTTTCGAGTTTTATAATCTAAAATAAATTTCCCAAAAATCATTGTTGTACAAACAATTATGGCACATTAGAAATTTAATTAGAACTAGAAGTCGCCCGGTGGTCGAAATTCGACCATAATTTTGTTAAAAACTTAATTTATTTGTAATGCATTATATAAAAATATTAGCTTTCTGTACTCCTCCATATAAACTAAACTGTGCCAAATTTCAAATTCGTCCGTCCACGTAATTTGTATAAATAGAGGTAAAAAGTTTTTGCTTCACTTAATAATGTATCTAGATAATGAAATTTCCACAGGTATGGAGGCAAGTTCGGTGTGCAACAGGATCGTATGGACAAGTCTGCGGTCGGACACGACTATGTCGGCAAGACGGAAAAACACGTGTCGCAGAAAGATTATGCACAAGGTAATATTGTTATCACTAAAGCAGGCGCGGTCGCAGCCAGTCTATGGGGTTTGGGGGGTTGGGGGTGGGGGGTTGGGCGGGTCACAGACAAAGACTACCTACATATTTATGAGAAAATGTATTATATTTTCGATAAATTACTATTTTAAGCTTTACGTTTACGACTTGGGGGGGGGGGGTCATGACCCCTAGGACCCTCTCGGACCGCGCCTGTACTAAGGTATATATTTAAAGGTTATGCAGAAAAAATACGCGGATATTAAAATTCTCAATTCAAGCTTATAAAAGTCAACTGCCCTTATAAAATTTGCATTTGCATTTGCGTCGTTGGGGGAGGGCGGCGAGGAAAAAAATAGGCCAGCCCTCTGGTCACCAACCGCTTGGCGATGGCTGGAAAACCAAGTGGGCACTCGGACCCCATGGGATGGCCCTAGTGTTTCAACCCCAAACAGTTCGAATATATAACTTCCAATAACATTGGAATATTTTCGCCGTTTGAGGTTTTCCGCACCTGTTGCACCCCAGCACAGCCCGTCCTACTAGGAAGATGGGAGGCACAAAGTTGTCGACACATCTGTCGGTCGGTCTGGAGGGGATTTAGATTATTTTGGGACGAATTTAAAGCTACAGGCGCCAGCAAGGAATAGGCGGGCGTCAGTGGCGAAGTAATTTCTAACTTAACCGATAATTATTTTATTTGTGCTCAGGTTTCGGTGGCAAGTACGGCGTGCAAGCGGACCGCATGGACGCGTCGGCCGTGGGGCACGACTACGTGGCCGACGTGCACAAGCACGTGTCGCAGACCGACTACTCGCAGGGCTTCGGCGGCAAGTACGGCGTGCAGACTGATCGGGTGGATAAGGTGAGGGAAGAATTCATTATAAATATCGAAATGAACCCTTGAGACCCTTGAGACTGGGCACGCCACGATTGTGGCGGTAAATCCCCTCTTTGAGGAGTGGCTTGAAAGGCGGCACGGCGACCTCACCTTCCGCCTGTCGCAGGTCCTCACCGGATACGGTTGTTTCGGGAGGTTCCTGTTTCGCATAAGGTGGGAGGAAACGCCCGGGTGTTTCCACTGCGAAGATCGCCCTGAGGACACGGTGGAGGTCTGCCCGGCTTGGGCGGAGCTCCGCCGTGTCCTCGTGGAGGCGATCGGCGGTGGTGATCTCTCGCGCCCGGCCCTGGCCCAGGCCATGGTACGGAGCGAGAGTGAATGGTTAGCCGTCACCTCCTTCTGCGAAGCAGTAATGCTCGCGAAGAGGGAGGCGGCGCACGTGAGGGAGAGGCAGTATATGCGCCCTCACGGCCGTAGTCGCCGTGGGAGAAGCCCTGGGCGTCGGGAATCCCAGGCTGATTCCCGGCCACCGTAGGCGCGGGCTTGCGGACGTCGAGTAATGAATAGCTCGCTGTCCGGTAAGGACCAAGCCCGGGTCGACGGCGCGTTGTGTTCCACGCGCGCCTCAAAGAGATGTCAGCACCAAATGGTGGGGTCCGCAAGGGCCGATGCCTGCCAGGGGTGCGGGTTGTTCGAAAGAGATACCGCGGCCCCTGGCACAGGCAACTGAGGGAACACGGGTGGGTTTTAGTTAGTAAAAGTCTGACACGCCCTCCTGCTCCACCCAGAGCGGGAAAAAGTTATTTGATGAATTCCCACCCAAAAAAAAACGATAAGTAGAACAATAACTCATTTTTTTAATTATAAACAATTATCATATAAAATATCAGCGCATTTGTCTTTACACTTTACAGCAAACTGCCGACATACTCACAGAGCAATATGGCGTCCACTACGTCCAGCGTTTTCGTCAAATTACGCGCGAAATTTGAAAATGTAAAACTTTAATGCATTTTACGGCACTAATCGATTAAATAAAAATGTTGTGTTTGTTTTTGTGGTTTATCGGCACTTTAGAACCTTATTAGGACACTTTTCAAAAATGGGTGTAATACCCTAATATCCATCTGGCATTGGATTAGCTACCAAACCTAGTAAAGCAGTATTTTAATATTAAAATTATATTATTAATCTTTCCCAGAGTGCAGCCGGTTGGGAGCACAAAGAACAAGTAGTGAAACATTCATCACAGAAAGACTATTCGCACGGCTTCGGAGGCAAGTTTGGAGTACAAGCTGACAGTCAGGACGCCTCCGCAGTGGGCTGGGACCACAGGGAAGATGCGCAGCATCATCAGTCGCAGAAAGGTATGATGACATGTGATACTCGAGTCACTAGACTCCTAATAGTTTCGTGCAAGATCAAAATACAAAAGATTCAAATTAGACTGAGAATCAGCACTTTTCCAACGTCAAAATTACATAAGACAGTCTCCCAAAACACCCGCCCTTCACTACTTCCTAGTGCTTTAGCTGGGAACAAGAAGTGGCGCTACAAACTCCCCAGCAGAAAGTTAAGTTCAGAAAGCTAAGTTCTCGGTATTAGATGGGCAGGGACATGTCAACTTCGTCAACGTCAGCAGTGGTGGTAGACACAACGAAAAAATGCCCTTGCAAATTAGTGGCTCCATTGATAATAGGACCGTATTACCATACCCTAAAGTAAAACATTGTATATCAGCAACATAGCCCGACATAGCCCAAAGAATTGCTAAACTTAAGTGGCAGTGGGCAGGGCACATTGCTCACAGAACAGATGGCCGATGTGGCCGGAAGGTTCTAGAGTGGCGACCGCGTACCGGAAGACCGATGACCTTCTGTGGGCCGTTGAAATTCGCTGGAGGTGAGAAGCACAGAACAGGTCGAAATGTCGGAGCTTGGGGCGGCCTATGTTCAGCAGTGGACGTCTTTCGTCTGAAATTATGAGTAACAAGAAAGTCTTGGTGATAGAACCTCTGTTCATCAAAATAATACTGTATCTTTCGTCTTAGATGCTTTGCACACCAGCAAACAGTCGGAGGCTTGTGTCTACTACGTTTGTTCATACATGTAATGCACACTTTCCTGTAAGCACAGCTTTTAACTAGGCAGTTATATACTACAATGTTAAATAAACATTACAGATTACGCCATCGGTTTCGGCGGCAAGTACGGTGTGCAGACGGACAGACAGGACGCGTCTGCGCTGGGATGGGACCATCAGGAGAAGACACAGGCTCACGCTAGTCAAGTGGACCATAAGAAGGTATGTAGGTGATTATGCTGTGACGTATGAGTGCTTATTGTTGTAATGTCAAAGAGATTAATTGATAAGCAAATTGACGGTTATCTTAAATTTTCCGTATATTCAATCATTTTCGTTGCTCTTTGACTGTTGTAATCAATGGTAATTTAATATACAAGTACACCTCCATAACATTTGTTTGTAAATCAAAATAGGGTATTACACCCATTTTTGAAAAGTGTTTTAATTCGATTCTAAAATGCCAATAAACCACTAAAAACACAACATTTCTATTGAATCGATTAGTGCCATAAAAATGCATCGAAATTTTACATTTTCATATTTCGTGCGTAATTTGACGAAAACGCTGGACGCAGTGGACGTCATATTGCTCTGTGGATATGACGTCAGTTTGCTGTGTAAACAAATGCGTTGATATTTTGTATGATAATTGTTTATAATTAAAAAAAATATATCTTTTTCTACTAATCATTGGTTTGCTGTTCTTGAATGTAAGATATTATTTCAATAAAAAAATAGTTTAGTTACGAAAATAATAAAAGTATAAAGTTGTTCAGTTAATCAACTGAACAACTTTATACTTAGTTTAAACAAAGGTATGACGTACTAACATGGCGGCTCCTATTTCATAGTGTTCAAAAACATTTAAAAAACTGAAATCTTTGAAGTTTAAAAATTCGACTACCTATCTGACCTCCACAACCCAGTTACTGGGTAATACGATACCTTTGGTAAGACTGATTATGAGACTTTCGGGCTTATGACGACCCGTAACGACTGTCAAAGATCCACGAATGACAACCGGGACCAACGGATTAACGTGATTTTCGAGGCACGGAGAGGTCTTGGTATGTAAAGATGGTCACCCATCCACAGACCAACCGCGGCAAGCGTAGCTTAACCTGATCTATCGACCCGTGCGGCTCTTATTACTTACTTAGCCACAAGTTCCTCTAGCCACTAGCCTATCATTGATGAACATGTCTATATATTATAGCGAAATACATTTTACCGCATTCTTCTCTTCCCAGGGTTTCGGCGGCAAATTCGGTGTGGAAACAGACAGGGTAGACAAGTCAGCTCATCGCTTCGATGAAGTGGAGAAAGTTGGCACCAACTACACCAAGCAGAAGCCGGACATAGGCGCCGCCAAACCTTCCTCCATACGGGCCAAGTTTGAGAACATGGCTAAGGAGAAAGAGCAGGTGGGAACGACATTAATTCGGGGTCGACATAGCATAATATATTCTTCTATAGTACCGACACGGAATCCTAGTGTAGAGGGGGGGGGGGCAGGGAATTTGTAAAAATATGGCGTTTAAGGCTTGTAGACTGGTAGAAAAAACGATTTTTCAAGTGACTACACTGCCTAAGGTCGATGACCCAATTTTTTTCAAATATCAAATAAATATTTTTTAATTTTGTGTTTCGCTAAACTCAATAAAGTTTTTTTTTTATAGTTCCCTGTTAGTCGTCATTATTCAGAACCAAAAAAATCCTTGTCGACAATCTTATAAGTACGCTTGTACAAAAGTTGAGGACTTGAAAATGTAAGGAATTTTTATTTAATTTAACATAATGTACTTTCTTTCACAGGAAGCGTTGCAGTCGGTGCAAAAGATAAGACAACAGAGAGAGGCTATAGATAAAGACTTATCACAAAAGGTAACCAAACATTGCAAACACCCAGGGGTGCAGGTTGAACCAGGGGTGCGGGTTGATCCAGGGGTGCGGGTTGTTCGAAAGAGATACTGTGGCCCCTGGCACACAGGCAACTGAGGGAACACGGGTGGGTTTTAGTCAGTAAAAGTCTGACACGCCCTCCCGCTCCACCCAGAGCGGGAGAAGTTATTTGATGATTTACCACCCACAAAAAAAATTGCAAACACCTTATGTATAATTTTAGTTAATGCATATTTAATGGTTAAAAACGACTGCTGCGTTGGTGTAGTGGTCGCAAGCGCTACTGTTGAGCATGAGGTCCTGGGTTCAATTCCCAGGTCGGCCAAAAGTGTCCTTGGGTTTTTTGCATCAGTAATTGTTCAGTAGCAGACTGGAATCTAGGGACTTAAACATAACTGGCGAAATGTGGCTAAACTGTAAGGTACACCTCTGCGTAACCCACGAGGGGTTACAGGCGTGATGTTATGATGTTATGTAACAGTTAAGAACACTCGCGACTAATACATAACCTCCTATTTTTCGTTATCGGATCAGTAAATTTGCTTTTCGACGTGAAAGAAGGACAAACAAACACACTTTCACATTCATGATTAGTATGGAAATGTGGATATAGTTTAAATTCAACAAAAGACACAAAAAATTTAAAGGAAATAGGAGTACATAATGAGTACAAATTTTTAGGCATGCTCTCATTTAGTCAAATTTTATGTTAGCTACAATTATAGCGTAGCAGCACGACCTGTATATCTATGATAATTGAGAGGTATAAAATTTCTAATTAGTGGTATAAAATAGTATAAGTTAAAATGATTTTAGTACCATCTAAAGTTATAATGAATGCGTTCATGGTCGTGCTACGAAGTACAACACGACCTAACTCACTTACTTCACTCACTGACTCGACAATGCTCAGCCCAAAACGTTGGACCTTGAGAGCTGACATTTTGCACAGAAGTACCGTTTATCATGTAGAATAAGGTCGATTATTATTTAAATTTCCATGGGTTAGGGAATTCTCGGGCGGACGAAGCCGCGGGGAGAGTTCTAGTCCTATATAAACTTGTGTCATTGGTCAACTGAAAGAATAACAATGATGAGATTTGAAAATATTAACGGCCAGTTTCTTCATCAAAAGTAACAGCCAAAGTAACGTCACAAAGTCATATTAACAGTTAAATTTGTTTTTTTTATCAGTTTAGCTGTTGCTTTAACTGTTACCTTTGCCCCTAACTTTTACTGCTCATTAAGCTGACGTGAAAGCTAAAGTTATTGTAATTTCGTCGAAATTGTACTGGTGTAGGTTAGACTTATTCATAAATCACTGTTCATTTATCTGTATAATGAGTAGTAACCTAGATTTTATTTATATTAAAATGGCATCAAGATCGCCTAGTGTAAGTTCAAGTTCATAAGACGATGAGCTTATCGTGCGTGATTAACGTGTACGCATTCTCCTAAAGTTTATTAAACCAAACAAAATTCCCTCTAATTCTCTTCTCCACTCCACAGGAGAAAGTCCGCCTAGATAAAGAGAAGGCCGACCAGCCCGAACCGGATACTGAACCGGAAGCCCCCGCCAAGTTGCCGGGCCGGCTGGCCAACAGGCAGGCGGTACTACCGTCACCTGGCGCGTCACCCGTCACCTCTCCCGTCACGTCACCACTTACATCACCCATGATGCACAAGGTTAGTCTACCAATTACAGAAAAAAAAAACACAGTTTGTAGGTATACAGGGTCAAATTAAATTAGCTGGCAATATTTTACCCATGGGTATCGATATCAAAATCTGATGAAACAAAATAAAAAAATCACTTCCCAACTTTGTTCAAAACTTTAAACGACACTGACATGTACATTAAGACAATCAATACGACTGTTATGGTTTTTAGAAATTCGTAAATAATATCTATTTTCCACGAATAATATTACAAAAACAGCTGATCGAATACGGGTATTGACCTTCGCCCATCGAATGATTAAAATATATATTTCTTTTGTGTTTTTTTTGTTCCATAAGTTTTTTTAATATCGATATCTAACACGTGGGTAAAGTATTGCCAGCTAATTTAATTGGACCCTGTATACACATGCACCAAAAAAGAGAAAATAATATAAAAATATTAAGTTAAGGTAAAAACTTAACAACACTTTCATAAATCCCTGTCACAGTACTTCTGACATGCCGATAAAATCTTCGTCCATTCGTACGCAAACAGGTCCTTTGTTGGGTTAGTGTCCAAGAGATCATTAAGTGCGGCCAGAGTTCGTAGATGTTATTTATTGAGGAGCATTAGGCGGAAGATAATGGCTGGTAAAATCATGGGTAGAAATATGGTCAAGAAGTATCGTGTTACGCAGTAACTGGGTTGTGCAGATAAGGTAATCAGTCGCTCCATGTACATAATCAGCCTATAATTTCCTACAAATGTGACACAGACCAGTTCTCTTCGAGAAGCAGTTGACTGTACGCACTTGGCCGCCGTGGTAGATCTACGGCTGCCTAGTGCGGGTTGGTAGACAGCACATCATCACATGTCTTCAAAGTTTTGGTTCTTCTATCTTCTCGATGTTTTCATTCATTGTTTTAAGAGCAGTGTTGATGAAATTATTTACACAAAGTAGAGAACCTGCCTGAGATCGAACCCACGATCTGCCACCCGCTCTCACTGCCGCTCCATGTAAAATATTGGTATTCAGCTGCATCCGATTAGATTGAAAGCCGATCACAACATTATTGGAAAAAGGTTTGGTAGGCAAATGGTGATGAATTCAACTGTATAAATAGTAGCGATGACTGAGTTGGTGGTGGAGGCCAGTATCAAAGTAAACAAATATTTTTTAGGTAATGCCCGATGTACCGCCACCCGCCGAAGTAGTGAGATCTGCGCCCGCGCCGGCTGAAGTAGCGGAAGTGACGTCAGCGACGGATAAACTGCCCAACTTGCCGGATGTCACGCTAGTTGGAGTAGAGCCCAAGGAGGATAAGGAGGAGGTTCGTATTTACAGGCCAATCATATTTTAAAAACCAGATGAGGTCAATGTTTCCTATCTGATTACTCTGAGAATAAATGGCCGAAACAAACTCAGAAGTACTCTAAAAGTCCAGACATAAATCTTGGTCAGATCATGTAGATCGGTGTGTATAATGGTCTTTTGAGGAAAGAACCACAAAAATTGGGTAGACCTGTCCAGTCAGCGCACGCATTTATCAGCAATCGGACAGCTAAACTCATGATTTAGGGAGCCCTATCAGAATACCAGCGCTGCGGCACTTTTTTAAATGTTGCAGCAGATAGGGGCCTTTTGGCCTTGTACAGGGCCTTTGTTTTGTATTTTACTTTTTTTTAAGCATTTTGTGTAGCTAAGTTTGTGATATTCCTGTGCCAGTCTGATAAATACTTTTCTTTCTTTCTTTCTCAACGATATACCAAAGAAAGGACATTGACACTACGCGGGCTGGAGGACTATTATGTTAGACTAAATTCTTTATTCTCCTGTCCCCAGCTAACTCGCCAGCCCACCATAGTGGTATCCCCGGTGGGGTGGGAGAGTGAAATGGCAGGAGAAGGGGAGGTAGAGGGAGATGACGAAGATGGATACAACGCCAGAGCACTCTACGACTACCAAGCGGCCGCCCCTGACGAGATATCCTTCGACCCTGATGATATCATCACCAATATCGTGATGGTAAGTATTGTGTTATAATGATGAGGACGTTTTCTGGTTTTTCGGTTAAGTTTCGGTGTCTTTGAAAATCTGTACCTATTGTGCTATAGTAATTTTTATTCTAATAAAGTTCTCGTCACGAGAAGCTATAAATTTTGTAAACACACATTCAGGGATTCAAATGTTTACGTTCCATGAGTCAGGCGCGTTCCAGTACCACAAAACATTAGACAGCGCTTTATATCGCTTAAATAAGTATAACCCGACCAAGTGAAATTGCTCGTTCGTTTCGTATTACACGTATGTTACTTTCAGTTGATTGAATTTGGGAATATTTGTTGTTAATGAGGGTGTTCATGAATATTCAAGCCACCAGTTGGCGCCACTTTGACAAGAAGTCTTACAGTTCGAGAATAAACTTAAAATGTTCGATGTCATTCATTTTATAGAGGTATGAGGAACAGGGTGTAAAGTTCACTCATACTCTATTGATAAAGGGAGGATCCTCCGACCAGACGGGTGTTGTGTCTGGTGGGCAACTGCCCAACGGTTGATGTCGGGATGTTGTACCTATCCAAATCGCGCGGTAAACTTTAACTGCGCGATCTAGGCTTTCTATGACGTGCGTCTTTTCGTAGTGCGCCTGTGGCGTTGTAGATGGCGCCACTTCTCTTTTTGTATTTCTACATATTGTTGCGAAGTGTTTTTCTGTAGTGTTGCTACAATTTCATTCTTTCGTTCACCATTCAGTCCGTAGGCGCTTTGACACTTTTGACAGGTGCCCGGACCTGACGTCTCAGTGCTGCCACCTAGTGAACGTCATTTCAGAACACCCTCATTGAATTGTCGCTGCGTAACTTGACCTATTATCAGTATTATCACTGTAATTTGAAAACATTGTAAAAGCCAATTATTTTTAAAAGAGTAACCATGGAGTTCCTTGCCGGCTCTTCTCCATTGCAGCGACAAATTGGAACCGTGCACCTAGCTTCTGACGTTTCATAAGTGCCCATACAGGTTTATGTGAAATAAAATATTTGGATTTTGATAATAATTGCTCTTCTCTAGATCGACGAAGGCTGGTGGCAAGGGCTCTGCAAAGGCGCCTACGGGCTCTTCCCAGCAAACTACGTTCAGCTGCAAGATAAGTGAAACATTCCCTGCGTAGACCGCTAGATATAACATTAATATTAAAGAGACTTTTCTGGACATTGGATTCCTTTAAAATATGCGAGAATATGACCCACTATACTTGAATTCTTAATCTTTGATAAGTTACATGTATTGCCAGTTAATCAACTATTGACTTTAGCATTATGTAGTTTAAGTTGATTATTGATTGAGCTTTGAATAGAGGTCATAAATAAATTTCGGTTGTAATGGAATTTAAACTTTGTTATGAAGCCATTGAGTTTGTTCCCAAAACTTGTTACTTATCTGAGATTCTGAATTCAAATATAGAAATATGGCATGAAATATACTAGGCTCAGATAAAGAAAACCAGGCGTATGTTACGCCACAACATTTCTAGGCAACGCTATTCTATTTAAAAAAAACAATTCTTTAGGCATTATATTCTTCATAAGAAATCATTTCGGTACCTTAAGCAAATGCTAGCTGAAAAAATATAGATGTATAAAATGAATAAAACCTGTAATCTAGTTATTATTGTTATGAAAGACTTTAATTGATAAATGAGTAATTTTGATGATATAATTATTATAATGTTGTAATGATAATATTGACAGTTTTAATAATTAAAATGACCTTTATTTATTTAACCATTTATGCACACATATAAACAGGCAACCAACAAAGGACACAAACAACAGGATGTATGTTTTATTAGCAATATGACAATTGAAATCTCATTTTTATTATATTCAGTAGGGGCATCAGTAGTGACTGGCCACCTCTTAGCTGCCACAGCTTATTATTATTAAAAAAAAAATTCATAACGGATGCTTTCAATGTGCACGTTTTCTACATCGTTCTAACATGAACTTTTTGTAACATAATTTTGATTTAAAATCGTGGCTGTGGAGTTTCTTCGCCATAGGTTCTTACTACGCTTTATAATGGGCAACTAGCTTCATCTTTCTTGACTTTGTGAAAATGGTTTATTTACAATAAATGGTTTGAGTTTGAACTGTTAAGTATAATAGATAAAGGAATTATTCTAACATTTTATAACTGTCAATAATATTATAATCGATGCAAAAACATCTTGTTAGCTTTGGAATTGAAATTAAGCACAAAAACGTTTACGCATGATCATAGCGCAAAAAATATTAGGTGTAAGCTCAAAGAGGACAAGATTTTTTTGCACACAACTTAGAAATAGAAAAGAGTGAGCATTCTTGTGAATAAAAAGGAGTTATTTCTGATTCGCCCGAAATATAAAAAAACTGAAGTATAAAATCGTCTCTTGGCAGACAGATTTATTCAATACAAACCACTATTTTAGAGCGAATTTCACCATTGACGGTTTCATTGGTAAAATGCGCCATAAAATAATGGTTTAATTCGATCAGTACATCAAGTCAAAAACTATAACACACGCAACTATTGAAAGTGATTGAGATGCGCTAATCGTTGTCAGTGTAATTGGTGTAACTCGTCCTTAGTCAGTCTGCACTGAGCGACGCAAGTGTGCTCACTTTAGTTAATAGAAATTAAGTAAGATAACTTTGATAACGTACTTATGACATGAGATAACGCGAGAAACCTCACTACATTGACATAAGGTGGATTTTAATTATTTTCTAGCGATCGCCTAAAGCGTAGGTTTTCATTGGAGGTAGGATTAATAACGTAATAACATTACTGTTCTCTACGATGCATTTTGTGACTTATTACACGGACATAAGATTCAAATTGTAATGTTAAAGATGTCATCGTAGAATGACACTAGTGAAACAATTCACAATGATGCATTGTGTGACTTATGAAGTTGACATTAGGTCTCAATTAGAGTGTTATTATCGAAGGTAATAATGGTGCGTAATTTACGAAGTGCACGCTCGGCGAACGGTTGATTTGGGCACGAGAAAGCTCAATCAAAACTGATGTTGAACCTTATAGGGTCATCGGTGTCTGTAAAGACACCATCGACCAGATTTTGAATACAGAATGGTATAGAATTTACCGATTGATATTTATAGCACTGTGTGACCTTAACCCGCACTTAAGTCACGCTTTTCCGTGACTTAAGTAGTTTTTTTTACACAGAAAAGCGTGACTTAAGGAGAATCTAGTCGCAGGCTCGAACTCACTGGTGCGCCTGTCTAAAAAGCACGCTGTCTCACCAGGCATCGTGTTCGACAGAGGTAGTATCAGTGATGAGCAGTTAGTTACACGCTGGTCTACACGCACAACGTTATTGAGTAAGACGCAGGATCATTAATACTAAAACAGGCGCGTAAAAAATTGAGAAAAGTCCTTCGGAAGATCGGGTTTTATGAAAAAAGCACTGCATAAATCAATGACCAATATAGTTTATTGAACTTTCCGATATTTGAGCTTTGTCGGTACCGACTTGGTTTTGGAGATGTTACACATCTTTTATTATTTAAACACGCCCAAAGTTAGGTTAAATTAGCAAGAAAAGCGAATCTTTGTTGGCTCCTAACTTTTTAATGGCTTTTTATTTTTGTATTCTGTTTCCGTACAGACAATATTAATAATGAGACAAAACCATACCATGTTTGATGTACATTGTCGAACAGTGGAGTAATACACTCCCGAAATTTGTATGGGAAAAATGTCGACAAGATTCACTTTAAGCGGGGGTTTAGGTCACACGTGTAATAAAGTAGTATACGATATGATTTGTCATTGCCTAATCTTCGGGGAAAACGGGCGTTATGTTATGTTATCTGTGGTACAGAATGTGTAGCAACTTTTCTGCTATACCTAATACATATAGGTAAACGTGACTGAGTTAGTGGGGCACTTCGTAAACTATGCAAATATTACTTAAAGATATCACATAAATTATTAAGAGAGTAGATTGCACATAAATTATTCAATAGAATAAGATATACTGTCTTCCAAAACCTACCTCTACACGCAATCGCATTTTCAATTTAAATGCACTACTTTTTGCACCTTTTTCATAGAAATAGAAAAAAACTTTGTAAAGAGGCAAAAACTTATCAACATGTGCCTTTTCCCAACTATGTTGGGGTTGGCTTACAGTCTGACCGGCTGCCGCTGGATACCAGTATTTTGCATGGGGCGACTGCCTAACAGAGAGCAGTGTTGGCCCAATGGTAACGGCCGCGACTTACGAGTTAAAGGTCGGATGTCTGAACCAGACAGGCATTCTTCATCATCATTTCAGCTGAAAGACGTCTACTGCTGGACATAGGCCTCCCCCAGGCTCCTCCACTTCGACCGGTCTTGTGCTTCCCACATCCAGCGGATTCCCGCGGCCTTCACAAGGTCATCGGTCCACCTTGTGGGAGGCCTTCCCGCTCTACGTCTTCCGGTACGCGGTCGCCACTCCAGAACCTTTCGGCCCCATCGGCCATCTGTTCTGCGAGCAATGTGCCCTGCCCACTGCCACTTAAGTTTGGCAATTCTTCGGGCTAGGTCGGTTGCCTTGGTTCTCCTACGGATCTCTGGATCTGGATCTGGATTTCTGGTTCGAGCAGGCTTTACTTTGTGTAAATTATTTCATCAAAACTCTCAAAACGGTGAAGGAAAACATTGTGAGGAAACCGGCATGTCGTAGAACTAAAAAATTCGAAGACATGTGACATCTACTAACCCGCACTGGGCCCGGGTGGTGGATTACGGCCCACTCCCTCTGTCAGAGGAGGTCTTTGTCTCAGCAGTGGGAACATTAAAGCCTGATTATGCTGATCGCAACACATACGATGAATGCGTTTAAAGTTTTGAGGCCCACTTTCTCTTGAAGTTTTTTTCTCTATTTCTTTTCGTATTTATTTAAATAAATATTGCATTTAATTTAATCAAAATAAATTACTTGTAAGTTGACTATAATTTGGATAGAACAATGATTTTAACGAGTCGACTATTATTTTTAAGACAACATGTATTAGGTACAATCATTAATTAAAAATTGATTCGTCAATGTGCATCCTTAGAATTTATTTTCACTGTTATATTTGCCATTATATTTAATTGATGATAAAAAAAACGTAGGTATATCCTTTTTAATGTATCCAATGTTTAATTTGTCATATATTCCATATCCTATTATAAAACTATCAGGCTTTAGATAATAGATTAGATCGTATTATTAAATAGTCTCAAATTATGAATGATTAAATTATATTTTTTCTTTTATGTATGAATTTGTATGAGTTTGACACCCGATTTTTGACAGGCTAAACAACTTAAAGATGCGCTAAGGTAAACTGTTAATTGCATTTTTTCATAAGTTTTTGTGCAATTTGTAGGTCAGTGTCTTGTAGGTTGATCAAAGAATTATTCGCGGCAATCATCATCATCATCATTTCAGCCGAAAGACGTCCACTGCTGGACATAGGCCTCCCCCAAGTTCCGCCACTTCGACCGGTTCTGTGCTTCCCGCATCCAGCGGACTCCTGCGGCCCTCACAAGGTCATCGGTCACTTTGTGGGAAGCTTTACAACTTTACGTCTTCCGGTGCGCGGTCGCCACTCCAGAACTTTTCGGCCCCATCGGCCGCGGCAATAACAAATACATATTTATTTACAAAATTACATTCTTAAAGTCATCATTATACCTCTACCTCTCTCAATTAAAATTGGTCTCAAATGTCTTAATTTCATGAAATATTCATTCAATAGTTTAATTTGAACTTCGAGAGTTGATTAGTGATTTTGTTTATTACAAGCTGTGCCCGCGGATTCGCTCGCATGAATGTCGGAAATGACCCTACAAAACGAACTACCGGGACAAAAACCTCATGCACAACTTTATAATATCAGCTAACTGCCAGTGTGAGTGAAAGTCTTGTCAAAATAGGTCCAGCCGTTTCAGAGATTAGCTGGAACTAACAGACAGACATAAATTTAAAAAGTAGTTTTTTTTTGTTATGAGTTCCTCAAAAGCATTTTTAGTAAAAAGCTTTGCTGTTGTTTTACATTACAAACAGACACTTTAATTCTGTTTATTTGTTTAAATGATTCTGTAAATACATTGTGACGGTCGCGAATCTTATTTTGGTCAACATACAAACTGACCTACAAATTGCAAAAAAAAGGAGATTATTTGAATTTCGTGACGCTTTCGCTTTCAAGGAATTTGTAAGCTGTTATTATTTCTGTCAGCCAGTCACAGCACAGCATATTAAGTAGGCAATTCTAGTGTTGCCTTGCTAAAACCGGGTGTTGCTAGCATGAATAAAGACAGTCATAACGAATTGAGAATAAAATTATATGTTTTATTAACGAGTATTTTTAAGAAATGTTATCGACATAGACTTGAAATTATTTTAAGTAATTTGTGAGCTTTGTTTTTATTCCAAAAAGTATTTTTCAATTAATTTGTGTTTTTACATTGATATATAAATAACCCAAGATGCACAGTCTCCAACAAAGTAACACTCAAAAGTGTCCTCAATTATACGTCAGTAGTTATAGTTATGATAAAACTCATTTTTTTGCAAATTCAACCTTACACGCATGGCTTAAAGTGGTTTTTACAAAGCAATGGCCAAAAAGACTGATATGACGATACTATTTGACACCTGCGCACATTGCGCCCTATTTATGCGAACGTTTTTGAGACGCTGATTGTGTATCTTGGGTTTTTATATCAATGTTTTTATAGAAATCATACACCAACTAAATTAATGGAGTTTGCGAATGATTTTAACATAATGTTGACAGTATCGTAATTTGAAACTGCACCACATGTTCACAAATATTGAAATTTTCACTTACAGAATCGTTCTTGCTTTTTTATCCCAAATCTTCAGAACGAATTTTGTTCTAGTATAAGATTCTCATAATCGGATATCATAGCTGGATATCGATTGCCAAATCTCATAGTAAACTGACTATAAAAAAAAACAGCCCTTAATCATATTATTGTGACATGTGGAGTGGAATCAACATAGCATTAAGTAGTATGTATAGGTATCTAATGCCGAAATATGTTTTATATAAAACAATTTATTGTTTAAAGATGAATAAATAAATATTTTATAGCTATATCTACGTTTTATTTTTCGTTCATCATCGGCTGCCTAGCCTTTTTGCAACTACCTGACCTCCATTACCCAGTTACTGGGTAATACGAAACCCCTTGGTAAGGCTGGTTATCCGACTTTCGGACGTCTGAGGACCTGTGACGACTGTCAAAGATCCAAGAATGACAGCCGGGATTAACGGCTTAACGTGCTTTCTGAGTCACGGAGGGATCTTGGTTTGGAAAGATGATCACCTATCCATGGACCAACTGCGGCAAGCGGAGCTTAACCTAATCGATCAACCCGTGCGAGTGTTTTTATTTAGTCACAAACCTTTTCGCTTAGTTCACAGTGGTAAACGCTATGGTTACCGCGTTTAAAGCAAATAAATGACTGACCCGAGGGGTCCACCGTAGTCTCGACGGGGTCTACATTACCATGAAAAAAAGGGGATCCACATTTTGTAACTGAAGCCACGAAAATGTATCTGGTATCGATAATAAAACGCAAAATGTTCGCTTTACCTATAAATGTAGGCAAATAATTAACTACTCAAAAAAATTGGAAGTGGTCTACGAGAAAAAAAATTGGGATTTTTCCAAATTTTCTGGGTACATTTCTACCATATTCCCAAAACACGTCAAAAAAACTTAGCCACCATTTTCCACCAAAATATAGCCTGTCAAAAGTCACTTAAAAAAACTGGTTTTATTTTTGCGCCCTTAACTTTTCTTGCGTGGTTACGCGCGAGCCGATTTGGCAGCATTATCTAAACTGGGGCACCCTAACCACGCGCGAGCCGAGCGAGCGAAGCAAGTGGTGCCGCGGCCACATGCGAGTTGATTGCCATTAAATATTTTACAACATCAAAATGTGAATTAATTGAGGCTCACGAAAAGAGGCCCATTTACATATTCTATCTTAGTATTTAATAATTGGGGTTCCATTATTTATTGGGACCCATGTCACACACTCACACACATGCCTTGAACAATGTGCAATAGTGTCGTACTCATTACGTAGACGCCTCGTACATTTGCGATTTTGGCTTGCTGATTATAGCCAGAGTTGCCTTTCTAGTGAATATAGATGGCGGTCCCAGTCGCCCTAGTTACACGCAACAGCAGAGATGTCGCTACTAGTTACATATTTTAGCAATATCTGTACGGAGATAAAATGTCTGTGAAAGGGCTTGTCCTATTCTGCTTCAGAAAAACCTGATGTTGCAGATCGATCGATCCGTGTAATTGTTATTTTCTCTACGAGATAAGGCCATTGAGCACATTGCACGTACAGACGCCAGCACATCAAACTACCCCAAACTCTAAAATTTTCCCAATTGAACATGAACCCCATCCATATGTAATACCGATGAAAATCTATCAAAGAAATTTGACAGATTGGGGTAGCTTGATGTGTTGGCGTCTGTACATTTTCTTTCAGTAAATCTAGATGAGTTCAATGGTCCAATTGCCATTATAAAAAGCAGTCGTGAGGGTCAATTTACATTTCAGGGGAATGGAATGGAAGTGAATTTTTAACAGGCTTTTGTTAGCTTCACCTGTATGTTTCAGCTTAAAAATGGAAAAGCCCCTAGTGAGGACGGGATTACGACCGAGCTACTGAAAGCGGGAGGAAGTCCTGTACTGAAAGAGCTTCAGGAGCTCTACAACTCTGTCCTGTTCTCTGCGAGAATTCCAGAAGCGTGGCAAAGGCGGGTGATCGTACTTTTCTTTAAAAAGGGGGATAAAACCCTTTTAAAGAACACAGACCCATTTCGCTCCAAAGCCACGTATATAAACTGTTTTCAAGAGTGGTCACGAATCGTCTAGCGCGGAGACTCGACTAGTTTCAGCCACTGGAGCAGGCCGGGTTCCGAGGAGGATACAGCACCATCGACCACATCCACACAGTGCGGGATATTATACAGAAGTTCGAAGAGTATAATCGGCCGCTGTGTCTTGCGTTTGTGGACTATGAGAAGGCTTTTGACTCTATCGACACCTGGGCTGTTTTGGAGTCTCTGCAGCGATGCCAAGTCTACTGGCAATACATCCAAGTGCTGAGATGTCTTTATGAAAACGCGACAATGACCGTCCAAACTCAGGACCAGTGAACTGAACATACCCCCCTGCAAAACATTTCTCCAACGCATTGGAGGAGGTGTTCAAAACGCTAAAATAGGAAGGACGCGGTATAACGTATAATCGGTGAGTACATCTCACACTTGAGATTTGCAGACGACATCGTCATACTGACTGAATCGCTGCAGGACTTGTAGCAGATGCTGAACGACCTAGTTGATTCTTCTGTACACATTGGTCTCCGGATGAACTTGGACAAAACTTAGGTTATGTTTAACGAACACGTTACTCCGAAACTGATTGCTGTCAATGGCGGTGCTCTCAAGGTTGTTCGAGCATACGTTTACCTCGGGCAAAGTCTGCAGTTTGGTAAGAACAACTTTGAGAAAGAGGCTAACAGAAGAATTCAGCTGGGTTAGGCAGGCATTTGCAAACTAAAAAAGCATAAAATCATTTCTAAAAAGCGTGGGGTGGTTTTTGAGGTATTTTTATAATCAATTAATATCAAGCCCCCCACGGTGTTTTGAAATTATTTTCTGCTTTTTTAGTTTGTTTTATAAAGCGTGTTTTTTAGTTTTTTTTTAAATCTATTATTTATTGTAAGGAAATAGTACATTGCATAATGAACTTTTCTTTTAATTCTGTGAAGTACAGACTAGATACGAGCTAGATACTCCGGATGACACACGTGCAGTTTTTTTGACTAGTTTTTACGTTACACAATTTAGTTACAATAGTTCGCTTCCAATTCCACGGCATTAATAATTGATCCTAAGCGCCTAGTCCATCGCGGAAATCTACTACAGCCTGTAGGCAGTCACGAGAATTCGCACGACTTCTCGCGCAAAGAGGCGAAATTGACGCTTCCGTTCGTACCAGCATAGATGTCACCATTTTAGGTAGAGTCACCTAATTTTCCTTAATTTTCGTAAATTTACTCGTCGAAATTATTGTTTTGAGGCCCAAGTGAAGTAGGTATACGAGGCGTCCACGTAATGAGTACGACACTATTTCGTTCCGCCACGATATTAATTGAGCCTTAATAAACAATCTTCCATAATTTCAGTATCACACTGATTGACTCCTTAATCTTCACCTTCTACAGAACCTTGAAAAAAGTCTCAATTACATGAAAATAAGCCTGCAATGAAGAAGACAAAATCCTGTCTATAAATTAAGCATTAATTGCGTCCCTCTTGATAATAATAGGGTGTCAAGAGTTTGGTCTTTGATTAAGACGATCTTTAACAATCATTTGTCTGCATTAGGGAGGCGGAGTGTTTGCACTGGCGGCAAATATGGCCGACCGCAGTTTTGTTTGTCTTGGCCTGTAATTATTGGGTCCAATTGATAGTAACGCTGGTATTAAGATTGATTTGAACAGTGTAATGGTATACTGAAAGATTTTTTGCGTGGGAAGATAATGTTCGAGTAGTTGTAATAAAAAAATATTGCTGTAAGTATTATACCTAGCCTTTTCTGTAGTTAGTAGTAGTAGACTAGCTACTGCCCGCGGCTTCGTCTGTGTGGATATCGGCAATATCCCACGGAAACGTGCTACCGGAAAAAAAAATAGCCAATGTTGTTACTTATATATTTATATGACCTACAAGTAGTTGTTCCGGTTCTGGCTATTTGTGTTTGTGAGTTTTAAATGTTTGTAAACGCACCCACAATACAGAAGAAATTCCTAGTGCGGGGCAAAGTATAAAAAAAAATATAGATAACAGTTTTGCTTATGAAAGTTTATAGAGCATTTTAACAAAACAAATAATTACAAAGTTTGTCTTATAACATCACTACCTGCCAGTGAAAGTCTTCAAGTCTTCAACTTTCATAAACAAAACTGTTATCTTGATATTACTAACAGACATTTCCATATTGTATTTAGTGGTATTGAATTGAACTTGATTGGTCTTTGAACCATAGACATATCTACTGTTTTATATGTCTGTGCTTTGAACTAGTCCAAGAACTTCTACCTCCACGGTGTAGATTCTTAATTGACAAAAAGAATAATGCTTCTTCTAGGACTAGGATAAATGAAATGTCAGACTGACCACTAGTCAAAACCCACTGTCAAAACAAAGTCAAACAGATCAACAAAAGGATTTCATCCCAATTTCGGAAATGAACAAAATTACTAATGAACGTCCTTAAAATTCTCATGTTTTTCATTCAAACTGTAATATGTGGGTATGACAGGCGTGTTATAACTACTCTAAAGTACTCCAAATACACCATAACACCCACCGTTGTTAACGGGAATCCCGCAGGAGTAGGTCAGTTCCCATTCCTAGTGTCTCTCAAGGAACCCACGCAAAAAATTGAGCCAGGGAAAACAGTATGGAAGAATCTTTGCGGTGGCAGCATTATTGCTAAGACAAAGGTGCTGTCGGCAGCGCATTGCTTCGAAAGTGACAATTTCTACTACGCGAAGCACCCAGAAGTCCTGCGCGTCGTGGCAGGCAACATGAAGACTACCTTGATACACACAGGTGACACAGAAACTAATGAAGACGCACAGTGGAGACAAATAAAGCAAGCGATTTTGCATAAGGACTTCAGTTTCCCTTCATACGATATTGCTATAGCTGTGGTGGATCAGCCATGGGTCTATAACAACAAAGTTAATTATGTGAGACTTGCGACACAGGTGTCTGACTATCATGGTCAATGTGTGTCCGCTGGTTACGGAAGAGTCGGCCATGACTCGGATGCCCAAGTCTCGCCAGTCGTGCTTACGGCTGATATTGAACCTATTCCCAGGTGGAAGTGCTCCCTAATGTGGGAAATGAATATGAATTCGTTTATTTGCACGTCGACTGCGATCACAGATGTTGCTAGGGGAGATTCTGGTGGGCCCCTGGTGTGCATGCGTACCGGGGACCCCGGAGAAGTGAACAATAACGGGATCTTGGCCGGTGTTGTGAGTGGGAAGAATTTCGATAAGACTACTTTGTATACTCGTGTGTCTTCGTACAGTGGTTGGATAGCCAAAGATGGCGGTGCTAATAAATTGCGCGTAACTGTGATCGTTTGTTTGTCCATTATATTGATCGTTTTAATATATCTTTTGTTTTACTGTAGCTATCTCGGGAACTATGCAAAACACTTGTGAGTGTAGGAAATTCATTCTCTATCTAATATTGTTTTCTGTAGTTACAGTGTAGGCTGCACGTTATTGGTAACAAAACCATAATAGACTGATCGCTTATTATTTTATTGAATGACACCGACGATGTGCGGTCGACTGTACCTACTCTATGTTAACCTAACTCAATGGCTCAATATGTCTTCAAATATTTGTCAGCATTCAAAACCGAAATCTGGAATTATGCTTGTGCCAAGCCCCGTAAATAGCGTTGCCCCGATTCAGAGGATCCGTCATTGGCGAGCTGCTAAGTTTTGATCTTCTCTCGGTTTTAAAGATGAGAAGTCGCAGTACTTGTCATAGGCGCGCAAGTTTATTTTCAGGGGGTGCATCTTCAACTACACGAAGCGAACCTGATCATTTTTGCACTTCACAATGGATATATTAGGTTATCGTTTGTCCATTTATATAATGAGTAGCAGTTGAGTAGTAGTTTGTCGACTGATGCAGAAAAGCTAAACAGTTAAAAGAAAGTAGGATGGAAGAGCAGTGCTCGATAATTTTTCCATCTCACCTCGAATGGGATAGGTTTAATTTTGCTCATGCATACAGAAAGAGGACAAAGTGTTTCGATTTATATAAAGAAGCTTACGACTTAAGACAGCATAGGATGCAAGAGCAACCGAAGCAAGCTCGATAATGTTAGCATCCCACCTAGGGTCGTAATTGTAGAATACAAGAGCGTGTGAAGAGAGCTCAGAAACTTTATGATCTCGCCTCGAATAGGTTGAGTTTTCTATTATAAGCGTTTTCGGTTTTTTTTTTAGTTCTGAATGTTTTTACACCTATAATTTATTTTCGAGCCAGGGAGGTGCAAGGTGCAAGCACCGCCTTGCACCCCACTCCCGGCGCCCATGATACTTGTAGTGAAATGTAGTCGTAAGCTTGAGTATGACAGTCTTCGAAACTTCTTGGTTGTACAGTTAGTGGATACGGCTGAGTGTCTTCAACCAAGAAATCGATAATTTTATTTCGCAACAAATAAGCGACCTGCTGGCGTCTGTACACACGTTTTTGCCTTGTAAAACTACGGCAGATTCGCCACGTGTAGGCAGTATCGTCAGCGTTGTACTACCTGGTACTTATTGACAGCCCTGCACTGTCTTACCATACCTATTATCACTGTAACTTGAAAACATTGTAAAAGCCAATTATTTTTTAAAGAATAACCGTGGAGTTTCATACCGGCTCTTCTCGATAGGAAGCGACAAATTGGAACCGTGGACCTAGCTTCTGACGTTTCATAAGTGCCCGTGCAGGTTTATGTGAAATAAAACATTTTGATTTTGGTTGTATGGAATTTTGTTGACAGAAACGGCGCGGGCGGCAACACGGCACGGCGCGGTATACTAAACAACCGGGTTGGTTTGCTGTGTCATATAAAAGTTCACACGATTATTCTGTGTACCTATAGCAGGCGCGCCGTACCGTACAAAAACCGTGCCACGGGCCTAATACCTAGGTACCTACTATTAATTTCTGTATGGGATAATAGGTAGGAAGAGAGACTAAGCTATTTCTTCTATTATCAAAACTATACATAATTAACTAGCTTCTTTGATAAACCGTCATTTAAAAATTAATACCTAAGTTTTGCATAGTAATAGGTCTCGGCTATTATTCTATGTTAAACAGCTGGTACCGCATTAGAGATCAAGTAATTTTTCATGGTGAAGCGTCGCCAGTTTGAAAAAATACTGTAAAATGGTATTTTTAATTAATGCGCGGTTTAAGATTTAAGGCAAAATAGGGTGAGACTGTTTGCTAACCCGTAAAGTTGAGAAGGGTAGGCGATTGTTTTATAGTGTTGTTGTGTTTTTGGGAGGTTATGGTGGAGAATGGATAAGGGAAATGCGTGGATACTTAGCCATCATAGGCCTAATCCATCACTTGCCATCAGGGTGATAGAGGTTAAGAGCAGGCACATTCAGCAACAATGGAATTCGTGGACAAGCTGCTGATCTTGTACTTTCCTACTTATCAAACAGGCAGCAAAAAGTAAACGTTAACGGGGCGACATCCTCGGGGTCTTTAGTTAGGATGGGCGTGCCTCAAGGTTCAATTCTTGGTCCTTTTTTATTTCTAGTTTATATTAATGACCTTCCCTATCTGATGGCTAACTTCTCGGATATAATTTTATTCGCTGATGACACTTCTCTTATTTTTAGAATAGATAGAAAAGATACGGATGTCTTACATGTCAACGAAAGCCTAGCTGTTCTATCGAAATGGTTTGCTGCTAATAATCTTTTACTCAATGCGAACAAAACTAAATGTCTTAAGTTCTCGCTACCAAATGTACCCCAAGTAGGTCTAAATTTAAAACTTGATGGCAAGAAACTAGATGCTATTTCGGAAACTGTATTTTTGGGAATTACTTAAGATTCAAAATTGCAATGGGGTGCCCACATTAGAGCGCTTTCAAGCAGATTAAGCTCAGCTGCTTACGCAGTAAGAAAAATAAGGCAGTTGACTGATGTAGCCACAGCTAGGTTAGTATACTTTGCTTATTTTCACAGTATTATGTCTTATGGCGTTCTGCTGTGGGGATCGGCAGCGGACGTAGATTCAATTTTTATTTTACAAAAGAGGGCAATCCGCGCAATCTATAAAATGGGGCCTCGCGAGTCTCTTAGAAACAAATTCAACGAAATTGATATACTTACTCTGCCTTCTCTTTATATTCTAGAAAATATCTTGTATGTTCGCAAAAACTTAGGTCTTTTCAAAAAAAGATACGATTTCCATAATCTAAATACACGTAGTAAAGATGAAATTGTGATTCCAAAATTTAGATTAACTAAAACTAGCAAGTCATTTCTAATAAACAGTATCCGCTTCTATAACAAGTTGCCAAAGTCGGTTACAGAACTTAGCGATGGAAAGTTTAAAACTCACATCAAACGTGTCCTTATCAAAAAAGCATATTATAAGATTTATCTTATAATATGCTTTTGTAGTCTTTTAAGACTACGTTGAAGACAGGGAAGTTTGGCATTAATTCCTTCTGCACATGTGGCTTCCCTGGTACCTCATTAACAGCAAAACCGTGTGAAAGTCTATTAACTGCTCCCAAATTCCAATGTTAATTTTTATTCTGTTTATTACTATTATTTTTTACAATGTCTGACATATTCTCGTCATTATTTGACATTATACATCAATTTTACTACCTACTATTTATTTTCAGTGATTGTCATCGAAATCATGTCACTTGGTTCAAATAGATTCATTTTATATAGGTAGATTCTTTTACTTACTGTGAATGAGAGAACGTTGTAGGCCTTAGAGACTAGATTTGTAGACGTTTTCTATTCTGTATTTTCATTCCTCTAAGTACCTGGTACTTATTGACTGGCCTGCACTGTCCTCCCATACCTATTATCACTGTAATTTGAAAACATTGTAAAAGCCAATTATTTTTAAAAGAGTAACCGTGGAGTTTCTTGCCGGCTCTTCTCCATAGGAAACGACAAATTGGAACCGTGCACCTAGCTTCTGACGTTTCATAAGTGCCCATGCAGGCTTATGTGAAATAAAAATATTTTGATTTTGATTTTTGATTTTGAATGAAATAAAATAAAAGCTTTGTATTAATTGCCTAGAAAGTTTTGCTCTGTTTTTCCTTTCATTTGACATCTTTCTCTCGAAGTTAAACGTCTGAATACAAAATAAATCAAAATTTAAAATTGACACATTAGTAAACCGAGCCAACAATGTTGGGTTTCGGCTCTCGGTATCTTTCACTCACCTAAAAACTAAAACACGTCTTCTGAAAAAACTATATTTTGGGGTTGGCTAAAAAATAGATATTTTTGAAATGTGCTAATGAGGCCCTTTCATTTGATATCCAACGGACATCATTTAAAAAAAATGTTCATGACTTAATGTCCTCTGGGCGCCATATCCAATTAATTTAACGTCGCTTATCGCGTCGCTTATGGTTATGGAATCAGCGGACAAACAAGACACTTCCAACGATAATCCACAAGGTGGACCGATTACCTGGTGAAGGCCGTAGGAATCCGCTGGATGTGCGAAGCACAGAAGCAGTTGGGGTGGCGGTATTTGGGGGAGGCTTATGTCCAGCAGTGGATGTCTTTCAGCTGAAATAATGATCGATGTGAACGTGGGATGAAAAATACCTGAACCTCCACTTGAGTGAAGCTTCTGATTATGATTACATGGGATACGTACATTAAATACAGGTTGAAATTGAAAACATGCGACAAACCGAAATGGGAGATTGTACTCATCATTATGAACAACTTTTACTAAGGGATCAAAGATTCAATCGCGAAAAGAAAAACATCTGTTCCCTACATTTATGTTCGCATGACTCGTTAAAATGTTTAGGGAACAACTGTTTTTTTTTTGCGATTGCATCTTTGGTCCCTTAGTAAAAGTTGTTCATAATGATGAGTACAATCTCCCATTTCGGTTTGTCGCATGTTTTCAATTTCAACCTGTATAGCTTTAAAAAACATGGGTGAGCTTAAACCATAAATACCTGCAGAAAACCGTACCTGCATACCTTTAAATATCTAATGGAGGACGTGGCTTTCTTAATCGTTACAACGAGTTTATTCGTAAGCGTTAGCAAATGAATTTGTGATCGCAGTCTGTCGACATAACAGTCTAGAGGACGCAGCTGCATTCTGTTGAAGTAATTCCTTAACAACGTCTTTTACTTGACAATAGGGTCAGGTGTTACTTGTTCTACGTTGGGATACATACAGAAAAATACAGGTTTGCAGGGATACCGAACACTTAACTATGAATTCGATTCATGATTCTAGAACCAAGCGTAGAAATGCTTCGTAGGTTATAAAAATTAAAAAACCAAACTATAAAAGGAGAAAACAATTTAATTCAATTAAAAAGCGTGGGGTGTTTGACATTAAGTGATTATAAAAATACCTCAAAAAGCACCCACGCTTTTTAATTGAATTAAATTCTTTGGTTTTGGTTTTTAAAGCGTATTTTTTGTTTTTTAAACTATTATTTATTTTCTATTTTTTAGTTCTGCTAACTACAAAAACGTGTTGTTTTTTTAATTCCTTTTAGTTCATTTTTCTCATTTTTTTTTATTGAATTGTCATCGGTCCTCGATAAGTTTACAAAGTTTCAATGAAATCTGACCGTTTAAAGTGGGTCAAAATCGCGCTCTGAGGAGTCGGTTACATACAAACAAACATACAAGTGAAGCTAATATAAAGCGTGTAAAAAATAAAACTGCTGTTTCATAGAAAAGTGCAATACGTAGACGCGCTCATAATATAATTATGGAACAGCAATTTTATATAAAACCTTTCGTGGAGTTGTGCAGTATTATGTATTGGAACCATAACCATGACAGCATAACTTTGACAGTCGGATCGTCAAAAGTCCGAAAGTCTGGCAGCCAGTCTTACTAGAGGGTATATCGTATTACCTATAACCTCGGTTGTGGAGGTCAGATAGGCAGCCGCCCCTGTCAAATACTGGTATTCAGCTGCATCCGGTTAGACTGGAAGCCAACCCCAACATAGTTGGGAAAAGACTAGGCAGATGATTGTTAGTACCTAAGTTTGCCGTACAGAATTTGTGGATGACGTTTATGTGATCCCCCCAGTAGGTTCCCGCATTGCCGTTGCAGGGGGGCTCAGTAGCCGTGGTCACCCTCCCACGGTGAAGCGAAGAGGAACCCCAATGTGTGGCCGTCAGGGCTTTTGCCTCCAAGCCGACGACGTAGCGGCCAAAAAGTAGGTTGCGGTGAGGGCCGCGATGTCGAATGGGAGGCATCGCGGCTGAGGGTTACAGGCTGCGGCGGAGGAGGAGTGCCGGTACTTCTGAGTAGCGGTCTACCCTTCCGTGGCCTAGACGGGGCCGCCACCGTTTGATGGCGGACGCGGTGGGGCCGCAGGGGAAGAGGAGTGCCGGTATAGCGTTGGCCGCTCTCCTTATCCCCTGCGGCCGAAAAGTGGTCGGTGGCGGAGCCACTGTGCTGACCCGTCGCAGGGGGACCACGGTTGTCAGACACGGGATCGTCTGGGGCCCTTATGATATTTGGTTCCTGGGGTGGTCACGGCGTGCCATGTGTCCTGGTGCGTCGGTGATAGGGGTTATTCCCCTCCGAGGTGGGTCCGGTGACGGACAGCCGCGGCGGGTTCGCGGATAGCTTGCGCGTTTCCGTGTTTCCGCCTCAAGCGGCACTGGAGGACACCGTGGAGTTTTAGTGGGTTACAGTCCCACATAACTGCGCTATCTGCCCGTGGTAGCAGGCATTTCTCCACGTTAAACAAAAAAAAAACAAAAATGCCAGGGTCGACGGCGCCTTGTGTTCCACGCGCGCCGTCAGAGATGTTAGCAACAACTGGTGAGGTCCGCAAGGGCCGATGCCTACCAGGGGTGCGGGTTGTTTGAAAGAGATACCGTGGCCCCTGGCACACAGGCAACTGAGGGAACACGGGTGGGTTTTAGTCAGTAAAAGTCTGACACGCCCTCCTGCTCCACCCAGAGCGGGAGTTATTTGATGATTTCTCACCTTCAAAAAAAAAACGGTTATGTGGTAGGTCTTCTTACACGTGGTTTACCTACCTAGGGCCTATAAGCTATTTATTATCGCATAATAAATAGCTTAAACATCCCCTAAAGATAACAGTACAAAACTTTCGAGACGTTTTCTTTGTCAAATAATCTCGGATCCGTGTCAATCGTACGCACATGTCAATGCACAATACAGGGTGAATCGACAATTCTAATAAATCAAGTCATACACTTATTACTTAATAAGGAGCAGCGTTTCTCAAACTTGGCATCGAAACGCCGATTGTTGTCATTAATATGTATATTACCTGCAAGTACAAAAAATAAGAGAGAAATGAATCCTGGGGCAGAAAAGTGCCCAAGCTGGCAGCATTGCCACTTTATTCAGCTATGCTGATTATTTTATTATTTATTGCCAAGACTACATTTTCTAAAATCATTTTATGCAACGGAACACCTAATGGTTCTCTTTAAAACCTAAATTAGCTAATCGTTAACAACTTGTGAGGAATAACGAAGTATGTATGATGCAAAATATTTATGCGATAACTTTAGATTTAGACAATAATTTGTTTACAGCCTGGATCCTTTATCCCAGTAAAACTGTGTGTTAAACACAAAATCCCCCTAGTGCTTATTAAATGGAACGGAATTTTCTTCGCCTGCTCGTCTATTTTATTTGCCATCGCTGACAGTGCATCCAACTTCGATTCTTCGCTGACCGAAAGTATTGCTCGCGTCGATGATGGTAAATAACTCATTCATAACATGCATAGTGTGCCGTCAGGTATCATATTTCGTCTAGGTATCGCATTCAACGAAGAAGTTGTGCTGTGTTGGCTACTTTTATGCATACATAATAGCAATACTAAAGGACGTAAGCATTTTCGTGAAAAAGCTGTTTCACACGAAGTTATTTCGACTGAACTTTGAGAGCCTCTTAACGCGAGTCATAGGCGGTTTTAATGAAACCTTGTGAGAGGATATTTTTCCCTCAGCCCCATATTCATCGTTTGCATGGAGTAATTGTATGGGTATGTATGAAGACGCGTTTACATTTATATTGGACCATGAATACTTTGGTAGAAGTACTCACCCGAGATAATCGAAGTGTGGGAGAGTTAAGAAATGTATTATTTTACATATCTATAGGGATGAATTATAGGGTTTTTGAATGGTGTTTAAGTTTGTATAATTTAAATAATATTGCTAAAGAATAAACCAGTTAACTGACTTAAGTGAAGGTTTTTGAGTGGTGTTTAAGTTTCTATAATTTTAAATCACAAAAAAGTTAACTGCCAAGGAGAGGTCAATCTTAGATAGTCATGATCTCAGATTATAAAACAAAGGCAGATAGACCAGGCAGAGGAGAGGAGGCAGATTGAATGTAACATACAATGCGACGCTGTATTTGGTTTTTTGGCTTCACTCTTGGTGTTCCGCGCGGTCTATCTGCCTTTGTTTTATAATCTGAGGTCATGATAAACTTTATAATGAGAATTCTTTGCTACAAAATCGAAAGAGTAGGTATGAGAGATTTACACTAGGTCGATTTTCGCCCTGCTGCCTGGTCGCTTACCAAGTCGCCTCACAAGCCGAATCTCCACCCCAATTACACAGGTCGATAAAATCACAGGGGCTAGTTGATTTTGTATCAAAACGTCGATCTTCATGCGGCGGGCAATCGCCTGCGACTGAGAATTTTCACGATCGAATTCTACTCTACTTTGGAACATGCGATTTCAGGATCTTTGACTGTTTTAACGGGTAGTCAGAAGCCCAAAAGTCTGACAACCAGGGAGTATTGTATTATTATACCTAATAACTGGGTTGTTGAGGTCAGATAGGCAGTAGCTCCATGTATAATGTTTAAGGTTCATAACTCATTTGTAGGTCTGGGTATAACCTTCTATAACAAGCTACCCTCTTCCTTGCTAGATTTGCATTTTAGTGCGTTTAAAGATAAAGTAAAATCCACCCTTTGTTCAAAGGCATACTATTCCATTAACGACTACTTAAATGATAAGAATTGTTGGTCGCTGTGATTAACTCAAGACAATGTTTGTGTTCTTTCACCAGAATTAGCTTACCCACTGACAGGTTATATCATTATCTATGTTATTTCATATAATTGCTTTTTTTATCTGACTGTAGATATAATTCAGGTTTTCCTTTTTTTATCATTTATTTATGACTTAATCTACTCATTACAATGTTTTTTTTTTTTTTTTAATGAGTAGTATTGCAATATGTAGTTAGCTAGCGACCTCGACAATTCATGATTATTCTTGCCAGTGCAACCGGCAGCAAGTTCGTCATGCTCCCTTAGATGTCACTGCTTGCGGTAGCGTCGGGGGTCGGGTTGCCTTCTTCCCTCAAATATGGCGAGGGGGGTAATGGCTGATCTTTGCGTTATGCTCGTGAACGGGTGCTGCTCGTGGTGACTGGTCGTCTTGCTGACCATGGTTTTGTTATTGTTAATTGTATTAAGTTTTTATTAATTTTAGTCCAGAGGTCCTAGTTTAACTTTTGTTACTTTAAGTTACTTATAGCTATATTTGCATAATGCAGAATTGCATATGTAAGCGGGCATGCCCTTTATGCCTAGAGGCTTTTATTTAGATTGGAAGTTCTGTTTACGTTTTATTTTAATTTTCTATTATTTTTAGTTTTCAATCTTTGATGGTATATTGGCGTGTGCTAGCTGACATATGGCAAATTTTATGTTTTTTTTTTTTTGTGTTTCGTAATTTTTATTACCTATTATTGTATAGAAACAAGTTCTTCTAACTTAACAGACAGCTGTGCTGCTGGGGAGTTTGTTCCGCTACTTCTTCTTCCCAGCTAAAGCACTAGGAAGTGGTGAAGGGCGGGCGTTTTTGGGGGGACTGTCTTATGTAATTTTATTTTGACGTTCAAAAAGAGCTGACTCTCAGCCTAGTTTGAATAAATGACTTTTGATTTTGATTTTATAATACTGGTATTCATCTGCATCCGATTAGAATAAAAGCCGACCCCAACAAAGTTGCAGGAAGGCTAGGCAGATGATGATGTAATTAGTGAGAGAATGACCGTATACCAAACTAGGTTATTTGTTTGAAGAAAGAAAAGTTAAGATTTTCCCAGACCAATGTTATCACATCTCTTAAAAAGCTAACCTTTTTACACGCTTTATATTAGCTTCACTTGTATGTTTGTATGTAACCGACTCCTTTGAGCGCGATTTTGACCCACTTTAAACGGTCAGATTTCATTGAAACTTTGTAAACTTGTCGAGGACCGATGACAACTCAATAAGCAAAAAAAAAAATGAGAAAAAAAATCACGTTTTTGTAGTTAGCAGAACTAAAAATTAGAAAATAAATAATAGTTTAAAAAACAAAAAACACTCTTTAAAAACTAAACTAAAAAAGGAGAAAATAATTTAATTCAATTAAAAAGCGTGGGGTGCTTGACATTAATTGATTATAAAAATACCTCAAAAAGCACCCCACGCTTTTTAATTGAATTAAATTATTTTCTCCTTTTTTAGTTTAGTTTTTAAAGCGTGTTTTTTAGTTTTTTAAACTATTTTTTTTTTCGACAAAGATCCCTAACTTACAACGTATCAAATATCACATTTTACAGTAGCAAATAGATCCACCCACCTATCTCACAAATGTTCAAAGAATTCTTAATAAAGTTACAAATCGAGATATTGGCACGTTATTGGATACGTATGGGAATGATTTAAATCTGAACCAGCATGTTGCTCATGTAGGGAAAAATATATTTTCTAATAAATAACTTTGAAGATGTGCGAGGCATTTTATAATGTAATCATTTCTACCTGGTTTTTGGCATACCTACCTATATTTGATCGGAACGGGATCCATCGCTATTGCCGTGTTGGAATTGAGAATTCGATTACAGAAATATAAGGTGTTATATCGTAAATTCCGAGGAACTGGGTAATTTTATCTCCTTGTGAACACCACTTTTTGTATCCCTAAGCAGATTTGCTGTGTTCAAGTTTGAAGTGTTAAGGCCCCACCAACACCGCGACGCCGCGACGTGACACAACGCGACGCGACTCTCGTCGAAAAATTGTTCAACAAATATCGCGTCGCGCCTGTCTGTATAAGCCTTAAGTAGGTAAAGCATCAAGCACAACATTTCAATGTTGTCTAAAATTAACATAATATAGGCAAGACCCTCGTAGGGCTTTAGACTATAGACAATAGGACATAGAACGAAAAGTCAAAATGTATGGGACTGATATAAACGATTGTCATTTGTCCGGGCCCGTTTTTTTTTTGGGTGGTAAATCATCAAATAACTTCTCCCGCTCTGGGTAGAGCAGGAGCCCGTCAGACTTTTACTGACTAAAACCCACCCGAGGGAACACCCTCAGTTGCCTGCAGGTGTTGTCTATTTGCCATTCTATAACATGATTTTTTTTGGAAATGCATCGATGTTAACAAAGCAGATGTTTCTTTTTGATATGTGATAATAATACGAAGGCAAACAGGCTGCAAAGTGTTTCCCCGTAACAACAAAGGAAGGGGCTCCCAAACTTAAAGGTTACATATTCACGGGTGCTTTTCGTTTGTTTAGCTACATAAAAGTATAATATAACATCACGCCTGTATTAACGAAAGGGCAGGCATGGACTCACTAACATATCCCCAGTTATGATATAATTGCAATGTTGGTAGACATTGTCTATAGTTCGACTTTCAGTAACTTGACAGTTCAAAGAAAAATAATGTTACTTTATTAAAACTAATAGTGTTGAGGTAGGTAGTAAACGATTTTGCGTAAAGAGCGAATGATAAAAATGGTTTCATATAAAATTAAACCATTTTTATCAATCTTTATAAAACTTTAAAAAATAATTTGTAAGATGTGGAATATAAGAATAATTAATAATTTAATGAAAAAAAGAAGGTTTCTTTCAATTGGAAGAAACTAAATGAAGTACCTACCTTACTACTGAAAACCAAAATGTATCACAAATTCAATAATTTTTATAGTGCTTATCATGTTTTTAAGACAAGTTAATAAAAAATAAATAAAAAAAATTGCATGTGAGTACATAATTTCAAGTTCATTCAATTTCGTTCATTCTTACACCACTTCACTAGCTTTTTTTTTGTCAGAATCTGGTAACCCTTCAACTGTCAAGTTACTGAATACAATTAAAAGTCGAACTATAGTTTAAAACTGCACGCCCCTCCACTAAAATTTCTGTACAAACATTTGAAATGTATATGCAACAAGCAGTGGAGGAGCAGTTTTAAATTGGTTTATCTCTAATAGGATACAAGCCTATAGCCATTATAGAGATGATTTGCTCGATAATTGACGGCCGACACGTGTTTTTTCTAGTCGGTACTTTTGCGTGAAGGGCGGAGTATTACGAAAGAAGACACGTGTAGATCGTAAAAAACTGAGCAAATCTGTAGGCAACTTAGGCAGGCAATAATCAAGGGGGCTGCTACTTAAAATTTCTAAAAGGAAAACTTTAATAACACTTGGACCGACCGTCATCCTAATTGCATAACAGAATATAATTAATCAGAATTTGAATCATTTTGAAGATTCCATCGCTTCATATGTTGGAAGAATGTGTCTGCACAACGTAAATAACGCAATTAATGTGGTTGAACTGTCAAAATGAGAGCCATTTCTCGCGACCCTACTACCATCCACCATAATAAGCCTATAATGTTCCCACTGCTGGTCTGCTGGGACACAGACCTCCTCTCGGTGAGAGGGAATAGGCCGTAATCCACCACACGGGCCCAGTGCAGGTTGGGTCACATGTCTTTGAATTTGTAGTTCTAAGACATGCCGATTTCCTCACGATGTTTTCTTTCACCGTTTTGAGAGCAATAGTGATGATGCGACTAACGGACTTACTAGAGAATGGGCAGCAGCGTTCTCTATGCATTTGACCACCATACTGCGATCGCCAACCCGCCTGCCAAGCGTGGCGATTATGGCAAATCCCCCCTTTTGGGGGAGGCTTATGTCCAGCAGTGGACGTCTTTCGGCTGATATGATGATGATGATGAATTTACACAAAGTAAGCGCCTGTCTGGGTTCGAAACTTCGAACCGTCGACCAAGACCTCATCGTACGTCGTGGCTGTTACTATTGGACCACCACTCTCTCTGCTGATATTGCCATCAACCGGGCTCCAGAACCAACGAAGCAGTAGTTTGTAATCTATGTTGTACACGCATTAATCCTTGTAAACACAATGTAATCATTTCCTTATCATAACACTATTGACACGCTCTCCACTGGAGCACAGTGAATTAAAATGAGAGATAAAATAATTCTCTCTAATGGAAAACTGACGTTTTTGATGAAGGACATCTGTCAGATTAATGTGAAGCCGCGTTTCCGTTAGTTGGAGCAATTTTTTAGATAATTACAGGAAAATTTTAATACCTACCTAGGTATAAATGATAGATATCTTTTTGCGACGCAAAGAAGGTGTGTTTATCGCGGCAGCTTAGCCGTTAGTCCTCGTGGTATGTAAACATGGTCATCCCATCACAACCCATCCACGGAGCAACCGCGGCAAGCGTAACTTAACCTGATCTATAGACTCGTGCAGCTGTTAATACTTAGCCATAAACCCATGATTATCAATATCATCATTATTTGGTCAATAGATTGGTGATAATTTTTCGGTTTTTAGCTCATAAAAGAACATTGCCTACCCACTTAACGTAGGTACATATGACAAAAAAAAATAGTTTAAAAAACTAAAAAACACGCTTTAAAAACTTGCCAATTCAATAATTAAAAAAAAAAATGAGAAAAAAAAACACTTTTTGTAGTTAGCAGAACTAAAAAATAGAAAATAAATAATAGTTTAAAAAACTAAAAAAACACGCTTTAAAAACCAAACTAAAAAAGAAGAAAATAATTTAATTCAATTAAAAAGCGTGGGGTGCTTGACATTAATTGATTATAAAAATACCTCAAAAAGCACCCCACGCTTTTAATTGAATTAAATTATTTTCTTCTTTTTTAGTTTGGTTTTTAAAGCGTGTTTTTTTAGTTTTTTAAACTATTATTTATTTTCTATTTTTTAGTTCTGCTAACTACAAAAAGTGTTTTTTTTTCTCATTTTTTTTTTAAATTATTGAATTGTCATCGGTCCTCGACAAGTTTACAAAGTTTCAATGAAATCTGACTGTTTAAAGTGGGTCAAAATCGCGCTCAAAGGAGTCGGTTACATACAAACAAACAAGTGAAGCTAATATAAAGCGTGTAAAAACGACATTAGTACATTACCATACATGTAACCTAAACATCATAACACTATTGACAACGAAATATGGGTGTAATTAGGTACAGCTCTGCCTAACCTTACGGGGATTACAAGCGTGATGTAATGTTATATGTAATGTAACCAGGGTTGTTATCACCAACCAGCAGATATTCACAGTCGCTAGTTGTTGCATTTATATGCACAAGAACCCGTTCATTAAACTTATTTCAATGAATATTCATACCACTAGATGTTCACTAGCGGCCAGGGGTGGTTTCGTCTAAATTTAAGTCTAATTTGAACAAAATTCAAACTGAATTTAATTAACCTACCTTAATTTAGGTTTTAGGTCGTACTAATTTAAGGAACGTTTGACGTATGGCGTCAAAATAGCCTCTACACGTGGTGACGTGTGTAATGTATACAGGAAAAGTTTTTATTCAGTGCGCAAAATTGAACCATGCGCCAGCGACGAAAAGTTTCTTCGCTGGGGGCATAGATTGGTATGCTGAATTCATGGTGACAGTTTGCGCACTGAACAAAAACTTTCCTGTATAGGTACGGTCACCAAAAGAAGGTATGTAACCAGTGTCGTTGGATATATTTGAACTTGAGTAGGAACGTGATGGATGTAGGCCGATGGGCAAGCTACTATGAAGTTCGCCCCAATTTTTTTTTGAAGTGAAAACATCCTTAGGCGCTTCGGGCATGATTTAAGATGGGGAAAACAATTGAACTCGCAACACTGTTACCGTTAACTTTACCGACACCTCTGTATATAAGTATGTACATATATTCTGTATGTGCGTACAATAGCGCATTAAATGAATATTGTAAGTTTAATTACAATTAGTTTGTATAAGTTTTCACTTCTGTCGGCACTCCCGGAGTGCCACTGTTTTTTTTTATGCAACTTATTTCATTTCTTTCATATTTTCCATTACAGGCTTATATACTGACAAACCATTGGTTTCAGGTCTTAAATATATGGAATTTCCTCATCTTTCAGTTTCATTTGCCTAACGATTTTCATGTTGTAGGTGGGCATTTTCACTTTTAAGTGTACCCGCCATTTTGAGGCTGTCCCGCTTATTCAAAATTTTATAGCGAGATTAATAACGGACATACCGTCTAATTTTTTTTAAAGAAGAGTAAAATATATAATAAATTCACGAATTCATCTGCAATCCTGGTAAAATACGTAGAAATGATTAATTTATGAGTATTTTAAATATTCATAGAAACGGTTTCTGGCATGTCCCACCCCTTACCTACATTGAATTGGCCGAAATTACTGAAATAGTATACTACGAATACATTTAAACTTTTGGTGTAACCATAGAGTGTTGTTTTTGTAGTCACATAAATTAAATTAGTACAAGAAACTCTTATGCCCGTTTTCACCGACATCCCCTAAGCATGGTTAGGGGGCTGTTAAAAGGTGGTTTCTGTTTCACCAACAGTAAGGGGTCAGTTAAACGCTAAAAGGTCCCCTAAATTTAGGTGGCCGAAATGTGGGCCCATAAACCGGCATTTACGTATGTGATCTCTCAAGCAACGAACATGGATAATGATATATTAGAATTTGTTGAAAATTTTGAAACTTTTTCTACTATATTCATCATAAATAATAGTCGTAGACCAAAGATATTTCTGAAACGACCAAACGACTTCGAAATTTTAATGAAACTGACTTTTTTTGGAGATATCAGCTCATAAAATAAAAATTTGCTGACAATTTGCAAATTTGCGTTAAATTGGTAAAATATACCTTACGATGCACATTCACTAGGTTACCAAACAAAAAATCTTAACTAATTATGTTCCAACTCTCTATCTAGTGGCGGGCTCGAACTCACTGGTGAGCCTGGCTAAAAAGCACGCTGTCTCATCAGCCATCGTGTCCGACAAAGGACGCTAGTGTACACGCACGTTATTGAGTGAGATGCAGCTGATCATTTGTAGTAAAACAGTCGCGTATTAAATTAAGAAAAGTCCTTCGGAAGATCGAGTTTTATGAAAAACCCACTGTATAAATCAATTACAAATAAAGTTTATTGAACTTTTCGATATTTGAGCTTTGTCACTACTGACTTGGCTTTGAAGGTTTTACACTTCTTACACACCCAACGTTAGGTTAAATTAGCAAGAAAAACTAATCTTTGTTGGCTCATAACTGTTTAATGGCTTTTTATTTTAGTATTCTATTTTCGCACAGACAATATTAATAATGAGACAAAACTATACCATGTTTAATTTTTGATGTACATTGTCAACCATGGAGTATACACTCCCGAAGTTTGTATGGAAATATTTTTGACTAGATTATTCATAATAAACTCTTTGCAAATCCCAAAAATAAAAAACAAATCCTACGTCACGACGTCACAATTGAAAGAAGTGTCAAATACAAATAAGACCACAGATAACACGCGACGTTTCGTAATGTGTACACAGAGTAAATAAGTAAGAAAACATGAAATTCATTAAAAATATGAATGAAATAATATATAATATTGCTATCAAAACACGATTTATAAATATTTGTATCCATATAAGTGTATACTTTAGAGAATTTTTTAAAAAGCTATCTTGTTACAAAGTATCGATAAGTTCATAGACGAATCAGTCACTATTATAGAGAACAAAACGTCACATAGATATGTGTCCCCTAGTTAGGAGGTAAAAATGATGGTGAAATGAAATTTAATTTAGGGGCTAGTTTAGGGGAGCTTTTAAGCTAAAAGTCCCATACGTAGGTGGTAGTTTAGGGGATGTCGGTGAAAACGGGCATTAATAACACAGGCTAAAACACATTTTAAAATTAATGTTCTAAACTTGAACCGGTCGGACATGTCAGTTTAGTGACGCTTTTAGTTGTTCAAAATAATTACTAAAGAAACTCATGTTACCTAAAATGGCAAAATTTGTGAAGAAGATCACGGCTGGCATTAAAAAAACGTCAGTTTTGAAACAGTGTCTCGAGTTACAGGGTGTTCAAGTTTGTGTCGGCAGCTGTCTCCACTTTATTTGTCAGGTTAGTGATGTTATTTACTTCTTAATGTAGACGTTTTACATGCTTCAACTGTTTCAAACAAACCAAATATAACATAGATATCTTTTAACACACTTGATTCTTACAAAATATCTAATTGTAATTAGAAAACATTTTTCTTTTATTAATGCCCGTGAATGTGACGTCAGTTTGGTGACATTTTGATCCTGTCACATATAGGACTGACTACAAATATCACTAAACTGACACATAAGGCAGGGATCACATCCACAATTCGCCAATATTTATTTTCAGGTAGTTTTTATTCAAAATAAAACCTCACTATGCCACTAAGTGGTGCGGAAAGGACGAGACGTTACAGAGAAAAACTAAAACAAGAATGCACTCAGGAATATGAAAATCAAAGAAAGAAAAATTTGGAAAAAATTAAACAAAAAACAATACGTTTCAGAAAAAGCCGAAAAAAGTATAGAAGAGTGAAGAAGAATAAAATAACTAGCCGGCGGCGAAACAAAAGAGAAACAAAGAAAAAAGAGAAGAAGAGAAAAGAGAGAGAATGATATTTTAATTCGGAATCCAAGAAATAAAAAAAATTAGTTCTTGTAAATAAATATGTAAATGGTACACGAGATCAAAATTAAATTAAGTTCCTCGTTTGTTCATAGATAACTCATATGATTAAGATATAATAATCTTAGTTTAAATACTTCTAATAAAAATGTGTAACAATAAAGATCGCTATGTTTTATTTTGTATCATGTAAGCTCAGCTTAAGGTTTATCGATGTGTCATTTTGGTGACTGTCCCAATTTATATGTGGACAAAACATTTTTTTATAATTTTTGTTTTGTTGTTTAACTAAATAACTGTTTGAATATTGTTTTAGCCAGTTACAATATTGAACTCTACAAAATATATTCCAAAACTAACACTTTATCAAAGAAATATTAAAACAAAATCGATCTTCGTAGCATCACTTGTCACAAAACAGAAGTTGAAACTTCATTTTAGAAAAACGAGATTTAAATTCAAGTTTATTATCTGTTTTTTTCGATAGATTGTAATATTCAGTAGCAATGGAAAATAAAAATTAACGCCTAATACTTAAAACATTAAAACAGGACGACTTTTATGTAGTCACCAAACTGACCACTATTTTACCAAAATGTCCATTTATTTTGCGTTTTTAATAAGGAAAGTAGGCTATTTATTTGAAATAAAATACTATTTTCAGTCCGTCAGACTATGTAGTATAGACTAGGACCTTTAAACATCTTAAAAAAAACAACTTTAAAAAAATACCCATATTTTAAATAGGGTACACTTAAAAGTGAAAATGCCCAGGTGCACAATCTCTACCAACACTTACGGGGTATACAAGCGTGAATATGTTATTTAATTAAAAATAAAATATGATATGAAGTACGCCATGCAAAAAAAATACGATTTTCACTTATTTTTTAATAATAATCAAATATATTTTGTACTATAGCTGTTGTACAGCGGCTTGCTCTTGCCCACATCAAGCGATGCCACGTAACCTAAAATGACATCATTACGGGTGTTATTAAATACCCGTAGTGTTACTATATTTTTTGACAATATTAGTCACTATTGACGTGCCATTTTTTAATAGCTATAGAGTTGCCGATGCGAATCCCCGAAGGGAACCCGGTAGTAATCGAGTTATATGGTGCTTTCGCCACTGGTAGGGAATCTAAGTGAAGACTTAAGTCAAGTGAGCTGTCAATAATGTCAATCTCTAGCATCATCCATCATCAGCCTATAATGTTCCCACTGCTGGGACACAGGCATCCTCTCATGGAGAGGGAGGGGGCCACTATCCAGCACGTGGGTCCAGTGCGGGTTGTTAGATATCAATTGTCTGCCAATTTTTGTCTTTGTCTCACGATGTTATCTTTGACCGGTGATGAAATTCCTACAACGTTAAAAGACCTACAACTTGTAAGTTGGAGTCGGACATACCAATCGGCTACCATTGCTCATATCAATTTCGAACTTACTCCAACTAAGTTATCACGGTGAGATTTTTACAGAGTAACACTGCTAGACTTACATTCTGAAAATATCCCACCCGTACTGAACAACTTGGAACCGCAAACGTGGTGATTATTGCTCTTTTTTCTCCTATAATTGAGCCGGGAATTTAACACTATAATGGCACAAATTACTAGCCAGGAACGTTTGTTCCCAACGAGTAACACCCTCAAATGTCACACTGTTACTCGATGGGAATGTTTTTAAGAAAAAATTCCCAACCAGTCACACTGTTACTCGATGGGAACTTTTTATTACTAATTTCCCAACCAGTCACCAGTCACTGTAACCAGTAGAAATTGGATGCAATCTGGACTTTAGGGCACCCCGACTCGGACAGGTTAGGTTAGAAGGGGATGGCGGGGTCGTGTGAGCGAGCGAAGCGAGCGAATAGACCCCGCCATCCCCTTCGTGGTTATTTTTTTATAAACCATCCTGAAGTAGGAGCCCCGCAAAGCGGGGCTCCGTCGACCAAGCCCACCCTCGACCATGCATTGAATATTTTAAGATTTGGTTAGGTGCCATTTGAGTTAGGTTAGAACTGTGACCATTAAACATGAAAATTAGGTCAAAAGAACATTAGGTAAAATATGCAGATATAAGAGGACAACGACTCGTGAAAAGTTTACTTCCCGTTGTCCCCGTTAGCCGAATGTACGTTACGGGGACAACTGGAAATAAATTTAATCACGTCCCGCTGTCCCCGTGACGGGGATATGGCATACGGGGACAACGGGAATAAATGATAATAATACATGCTGAACACATATCAAAAAATATTCATTAGAAATTATAATAAAGTTAATAATTATATCAAAATATTCACCGTCAAAAATTTGACTGGTTGGGATTTTTTTCTGAAGAAATTCCCATCGAGTAACAGTGTGACTGGTAGTGTGACCGGTTGGGAATTTTTTCAGAAAAAAATCCCATCGAGTAACAGTGTGACATTTGAGGGTGTTACTCGTTGGGAACAAATGGCCAGGAAGGTGCTTCAGAAAGGTAAAGCAAAACTAACGGACCTCTTTACAAATTATTACTATTGTATCGTGTGTTACCCAGCCAGCGGTGAAGTACAAAGGAGTGCTATTTAACGAGTAGGTTGTTGTTTGTGTACCTTAGTCTTCTAGTTTCATGAATAACGTATAATCTGAAAGCTACTGCCTTATGTTGCCGCACATTTACGACGATTTTTCCTGAAAGATGTTTTTCCCTCTGAAGCTCTCTTTTTTTTATTTTTATCGCGGTGTAATTTTGCCGCGCACTGGATTTTTGAGAATTCAACAGAGCTCATCACAGCGGGTCGAAAATCGAATAGTGATTTACTGTTCGATTTTCAAATCTCGGCGCTAAGCAGTGCGTTGAAATTGCATTGCGCAAAAAATCCCGCCGCGATTTCATTACATTCGTGTGAATGTCGACTTATCATCATTATCAAACTAACCTTCTCCCGACTAGGATATTGCTTACGACTTGCTGTCGAGAACCTATATTTACTTATATTTAAATAAATATTCAAAACACGAGTTACATAATTGCACCTACCACTGTTTGTCTCTGCATCACCCAAAGGTTGACTGGTAAAAAATGCCTTTGGCATTAAGTCCACCTCTGTACATTTCTGTGCGTGAAGTATTAAATCAATAAATAAATAAATGCAGCTGTATACCAGAATTTTGTATGGAGCGACCGCCTTTCTGACCTCCAAAACCCAAGAAGCTGTACAGGGTGATAGGGACTTCATAGCGCAAACAGTACCATGAATTCAGCACATGATATTTAACATCCTAGCATAGGTATTTTTCGTCGGATATAAAAAAAAATCAGTTGTATTATAGACAAGTGCAATACCTACGTCAAAATTTATGTAAAAGGATTTTTTTTTAAACCGACGAACAATTTCAACTCGGTGATGAAATTGGTCTCAGGTAACTTAGGGTCCAGAATCATATGTACTGAATTTATTGTAACAGGTTGCGCGCAAAATATGTGTGGACCTAGGTGAGTGCAGGCAGGCTAAGGGAGCACTTCCTACGATCGCTGCCCGCCTCAGAAAACAGGTTCTCCGTCTATCTAAACCACAGCTGCGTACAGTTACAGCAGCTATAACTGGCCATGGGTCATTTAACAAACATCTCTTTGTCATAGGAGTAACAGACAGTCCGCTGTGCAGGGCCTGCATGGAGGAAGACGAGACAGCAGCGCACGTGCTTTTAAACTGCCCGGTGGTCGCCAGGTACCTACCCTACGTGAGATTGTCAGTACCACCAAGGCGTTGCTGGCCTTTCTCGAGGAGCTAGGGTGGATCGAATGACCGATTCTCCCAACCGTGCGCAAAAGATGCGGTGCGATGTGGAGTTGCGGACAACAGCCCGTATTACCTATTAGGTTGCGCGCCAGCCTGCATAAAAACCCTGCAAGATACTGGTATTCAGCTGTATGCCACCCTGTCTGTTATATATCTGTACTAATATAATACCATAAATCTTATACACAACCCTGAAACAGACGGACATGCTCATAAAATCAAACAAAAGTGTCAAGTTTGTGAATTAGTTGAAAACTTTAATTATTATGAACTGTTTAAATATTTATCAAAGTCGCCATCTTGTACAAGTATATGATAGCTGTTACCAAGTAATGCTGTTAAGAAAACAACACTGCATTGTGTTTAAGAAACTCAAGAAACTTCTAAGTTCGAAATATGAAGAAAAGTATAAATATTGCGACGTATAGCTTGGTTATCCCTGTCAGGGGTGCGGGTTGTTCGAAAGAGATATAGTCTGACACCTGTTCCGCATAGAGTGGGAGAGTTACTTGATGATTTCCCAGCGCATAAAAAAACGCTTCGGTATCCATGGAAAGCGGTCCCGTCATTTTTAAGTAACGGTCATCGTCATGAAAGTCTGTCTTGTTCTCCAGCATTTGACTTTAAGGAGGATGCGCAGAGGATGCCCGCGTCATTCTAGTTATCTTACGTTTTTAGCAATGTGCAGGTCAGCGTCAGGTAGTATATTGATTAAAAAAGAAAACAGCGGCTCTCCTGGACTGCCGACAGAAGTCCGACTTGAACAATTACGTGTATTTTTTTAATCGTCAGGAAATATTTTTTTAGTCGTCAAGAAAAACTAAAACTAACTTATAAAACGAACTTATTTATACAGAGGTGTCGGTAACGGTGTCGCGAGTTCAATTGTTTTTTACATCTCGAAAAATGCCCAACTCGCCTAAAGAAGTTTTCACTTCAAAAAAATATAAGTGACCAAAAAAACAATGGCTTTACAGAATTATGATCATTAAAATTAGAATCATCAATACAACCCCCTAAGGTCATTTAATCCCATTGAATTACATTTTCATGAAATAGTTGTACAGTTGACACTTACCCGGAAATTACAAAAAAGAGTCAATTAAAAACTACACTCGCTTTAAAAGTATGATACAAGTCTGAAAGCCGCGGTTTTATGCCACTTTGCCCTAAAGCTTACGATCGCTTTTGGGTGGGAAATCATCAAAAAACTTCTCCCGCACTAGGTGAAGCGGGAGGGCGTGTCAGACTTTTACTGAGTAAAACCCACCCGTGTTCCTTCAGTTGCCTGTGTGCCAGGGACGACGGTATCTCTTTCGAACAACCCGCACCCCTGGCAGGCATCGGCCCTTGCGGACCCCACCAGTTGGTGCAGACATCTCATTGAGGCGCGCGTGGAACACAACGCGCCGTCGACCCGGGCTTGGTCCTTACCGGACAGCGAGCTATTCATTACTCGACGCCCGCAAGCCCGCGCCTACGGTGGCCGGAAATCAGCATGGGATTCCCGTCGCCCAGGGCGTCTCCTGCGGCGACCAAGGGCCGTTAGGGTACATATACTGCCTCTCCTTCACCTGCACCGCCTCCCTCTTTGCGAGCATTACTGCTTCGCAGAAGGAGGTGACGGCTACCCATGTACTGTCGCTCCGTACCATGGCCTGGACCAGGACAGGACGCGAGAGATCGCCGCCGCCGATCGCCTCCACGAGGACACGGCGGTGCTCCGCCCGTTAGTTCATCACTTTATGCCCTCTAACGGGTGCCATATATTTGCTCTTCCATACATTTTGACCGCGTAGGTATTGCACTTTTCTGTGAAACACCTGTTTATCATTGATAACCGTCGAAATATTCCTGCGCTAGAGTCTCTAGAATCATGTACTCGCTTCATGGTGATAGTTTCAGCGTCGATGCCCCCATCCTGTATATCAAGCAATACAACATTGGACATCGAAAAAACCACCATAAAACCCATTAATTTGTTACAACGATACATTACACAAAGTATTGGTCGAACGAAACCAACAAGTTAATGGTAATAAACTTAGCAGAATGGCACCTTTTGATAGCACCCTGCTGCTCCGAGAGTGGCTCCTAAATGTTCTGGTGCTATTACATCAATCTGCTAATCTGTTAAATAACCTTTTAACTAATGGTTTGACAATGTTTTTTATGGCATAATAGGCTATTGCTTTGTACAGTAGGAGAAAATTTAGTGCTAATCAAATGGACTCCTTACGTCAACTTGCAGCGCCAATTCATACAACTACCAATGAATGACACTTGTGATATGAAATTACGGATCATTTAAGTTGGTAGTCAATTTGCTTATCAATGAATGGTGTATACGTCTTGAACATTTATAAATTACTAGCTTTTTCCAGCAGCTTCGCTCGCGTGGAGGTCGAAAATTATCACCCGGGAACGTACTACCGGGATAACAACTATTATATATGTTCATCCAGATTATAAACTATCTGTGTGACAAATTCCATCCAAATCCGTTCGGTGTTTTTTTCGTGATTGAGTAACAAACATCTAAACATCTAAATATCCGAACATGCAATCTTTAACATTTTATAATATTATACAGAAATTTGGCAAACTTTATACTTTTATACTTTTTATTCCGGTAAGACGTTCCCGTGGAATTGATCGATTTACACGCGGGCGAAGCCGCCGGCAAATGCTAGTCAATCAATATTAAAACAGCAAGATTTCAGTGCTCTGACCAAGTTAAAGATAAACGCATAAACCAAGCAGTGGTGGCTCAGACTACAAGTCATATGTCGTAAGTCAAAACCCAGACGGTCGCTATACTTTGTGTAAAACTATTTCATCACCACTGCTCTCAAAATGGTGTTAAGGAAAACATCTTGAGGAATCAGGCATGTCCTAGAACCAACAATTCGAAGACATGTGACATCTACCAACCCGCACTGGGCCCGCGTGGTGTAATACGGCTCACTCTCTCTCTCACAGAAAGCAGTGGGAAAATAATAGACTGATTATGCTACATAAACACACACGCACCACACCTACATCACAAAACGCGCACACATACTAACAAATTAGTATATGTTAAATACGTTTGCACCTTATAGTCAACCTAATTAGTCTTTATTAAAATGTCGGTACCCCTGTGGGAACCTGGGTTGGCCAACCTTAATACAGGTTACCATGTAACCTAGCTAGAACGCCAGATTCAATTATGTTACTTGTACCTTCTTTATATTCGATTTAACCCTAAATTATAGAATTATATTTACTGTAACAGACTGTGCCATACTTTTTAAATTAAATTAATGATTATTATTAAACCTTCAGGAATAACTTCTCCGTATGATGGTGAAATCCGCATCAAAATCCAGTGTGCAGTTTCGAATATCCTTACTAATATTATAAACGCGAAAGTTTGTATGTATGGATGTTTGTTAGTCTTTCACGCAAAAACTGCTGAATGGATTTGGATGAAATTTGGCACACAGATAGGTTATAACCTAGGTTAACACATTGAATCCTTTTAATCCCGGTAGTACGTTCCCGCGGGATAGGAAGCTAGTGAAGAATAAAGATGTCACACAGACACGAAAAGCAACTTTCTTTTAATACCATGTAGCTATACTTTGATAAAAGCCTGCACTTTACGTATAGCGTTTAATTAATCACAGAATATAAAACAGTAGGTAACACATATGCATACAAAATTACGTACACGACACACAACTCTATACAGCCTCTTATCAAGTTATCTTATTTTTACCCGACTACAGCGAACTTATAGGAGGGTTGTGATTTGACCGGTGTCTATGTATGTATCTATGTTCATCTGTTCCCTCATAACTTCTAAATTAGTTATCATAATTTGTGTAACCTACCCTAACAAAACAATACATTCTAAGTAAGCGATCATAAGGTTTAGGGCAATGTGGCATACGGCGGATTTCAGTTGAGAATATTTTCTTGTTTTTTTTCGGGTTTTCGTTTTTGAACTGCACGAAAACATAAGTATAAAGTGAATTATAAATATGGATTTACAATTCACGACTTTAATAAGACTTTTCTATAAGACTTTTGTTTATGTGAGAATTCTCGGTTAGAGTTTATTCAAAATTAAAATCAATATATTTTATTTCACATAAACCTGCATGGGCACTTATGAAACGTCAGAAGCTAGGTGCACGGTTCCAATTTGTTGCTTCCTATGGAGAAGAGCCGGCAAGGAAATCCACGGTTACTCTTTTAAAAATAATTGGTTTTTACAATGTTCACAAAATTTAATCATAGGTACTATTAGCTTTAAGGATTGAATAGAAAATTGCATCAACTATAAGTACAAAGAAAAAACGAGAAGAATATTTAATTCGTTTGAACTCACAGTAATGAGCCACCATTCATATCATAACAAGCTATTCACGTCTAATGATACTAATTTTATTTACTGGTCACCTAAATAGACTCAATGAAAAATAATTTTCGGTCATCCAAATCATTCAATAAGTAACTCTGTCTGTCTGTTTCGTTTTAATGCCACTAATTCGATCGTTATGAAATTTGACAGATAGGACCTGAAAAAACAGACAGGTTACTTAATAAATTATGAAATACAAAATAGGCGCTGACGGAATCGTGAGCAAAACCTATCATTTAAGTAATTTTAAACTTATTCTTGAGAAAAAGTATCCTGTAACGTGGCTGCATTAACAAACGAATATCAATACAAAAACCAAGAACAACTTAGTGGAACATCTTTAGGCTCGCTACAGATTTGTTTTATTTGCAAAAATCTAACATTTCTGAGTTACCCGTAACGCAGAAACCAATTGCCAGTCTTTACCCAAAACACAAGTATCTTTTAATCCTAAAGGCTTGTAACATGTATTTTGAAGTATCAAATAAATGTTTTTATTTATTTATTTAACCCCCTTTGCCGAAATACTCAAATTTTCAACCCAATTATATTTATTAAGAACAGCGAAATGTTCATAAGTACCTAATACTAAACTGATTTTTTATTTTATTCAATCCTTCCAATAGAATAATTATTGATTAATCTTAATTAACTAAGAATTCTCACATAAACTAAAGTCTTATTGATGTGATGGATTTATAATTGTCTTTATAAGTACCGAAAACCTAACGGTAATTCCAACAGTCGAGGGAAAAACTACAAGCAGTTGAAAAACTTTTCTTGAAGACTTCAACATGTAAGAGTCTTAACCAATACCTGTCGGTAAGATAATTATAACATTCGTCTTCTTTTACACCTCCCACGGTTCTAGAAGAAATGACCTTTGAACCGAAACCAGGCAACTATATCAAGTTGAATCAATTGCCCATATTTCTGCCCTTTAAGCTATCCACATTAAACATAATGACTAGTTTCTTCCCTTAAAAAGTAAAATTAAATTTGTATTAAGTACGATGCGGACGCTTATGTGGTCAAAAAACAAAAGAATTTTTTTTTGTATTTATTTGCATATTCAGTTTGTTAGTCATTAAATTAATACCTAGAGTAAATAGTTAGTTACGTTAAATATTGCGTTGCTTTCAAAATTATTAAATTTATATTTTTTTTTTTTTATAAAAAAACTCAGGTCACTGGTGACCCAGTGGTAACGGCCGCGACTTACGAGTTGTAGGTCGTGTGTTCGAACCCAGCCAGGCGCATTACTTTGTGTAAATAATTTCATCACCACTGCTCTCAAACGGTGAAGAAAAACATCGTGAGGAAACCGGCATGTCTTAGAACCAAAAATTCGAAGACATGTGACATCTACCAACCCGCACTGGGCCCGCGTGGTGAATTACGGCCCACTCCCTCTCTCAGAGAGGAGGCCTGTGTCCCAGCAGTGGGAACGTTATAGGCTGAATATTTATATATTTAAAAACATTAATTAAGGCTTAACACAATGTATTTATTATTATAGAATACGTTTCCCTCTCGCCATTTCAGTGTTGAATTTAAAGAAACAATAAGCTCACCGAAAACGTTCGTTGCAAGCATTACTTATTATTAATGAGTCATGCCTAAGTTGTGTGTAGACAATTAAGGAAGAATATTTAATCACGCATAAGGATTTGAACCACACAATGTGGTACCAAAAATGTTGAAAGTAAATCTACTAAGACACTTCCCACACGACAAAACCTACGTAAATTCTCCTTAATATTTACCGACTCGTATTTTCCCTAAAAATAGAACAGGTACAAACAATATTTAATTATTTTTGTTATTTTTGTGTTTGCAAAATTGACAAAATATAATCAACTAAAAATTAAGAATATAAAATCACGTACGTTATGTAAAAAAAATCCATGTACGAAAATCTCCTAAGACATTTCCCACACCTAACACGACAAAACCTACGTAAATTTCCCAAAATATTTACCTACCTGTGTTTCCTAAAAATAGAACACACACAATATAAATTATTTCCGTTGTTTCCACAAAAAATAACAATTAATTTCAATAAGAAGCAATATGTGTGCAAATGCAGTGGGCGGGGCGCGGGGAGGTGCTACGAGGCTACGGCGGATATAAAGCCCGGACGCTGTGCTACGAACATCAGAAGCGTAGCAGCGTAGACCCGTAGACTCGTAGAACCGTCGTAGCAAATACACAGCAACAATGGCTTTGGGGTAAGTGACGCTGATATTATTTTATTTTATTTTTCACACTTTGTGTATTTTCCAATGTGTTTTGGGGAGTTAGTGGGAATAAATAAAAATAGGTTTTATTATTTGAGGGGGTTATTTTTCTTGGTTCCTTTTTGGATTTAAAGGGTCGGGATTTATTGGGTTTTTAAAGTAGTTTTTTACGAGGGCGTGTAAAAATAGAATATTTAAATTCCACGAAACAAACAAAATTGTTACTTTTAATAGATTCCATTTATCTTAATGTTGGCAAAAAATATTATTTATAAACTAAATATTTTAAAGTCTTTTCGTTAGTTACTTAAAAACTGAATTCAAATCAACGAAAATACATAAAGAGTAACTTTTCCATAATATTAAGTTGGTAAAAAACATATTAGACAGTAAATATTCTTTTTAGTTACCTACTTACTGAATTACACGTAAACATTTTCTATAATCCACGGCTATGTAACGTTGTATTTTTATTTATTACTGGTTTATAGTTAAAACTGCTGAAAATAATTTCTGTTATTAAAATTAAACAATCCAATAAATCAGAAAATACTTACTCACTCGGTATTATTTTGGAGCTCATTCAAATGAATCTCAAAAAAAATAATGTGTGGGCAAACCAAATCGTCTCTAAGGTCTAAATTGTTTATATTTACAACCCCGATAAAACTAATACGATGTTAGTTTTCAAATAACCACGTTAAATCTAAATGATCAAGCTAATATTATTATAAGTTCTTTTAAACGTATATTTTAACAAAAATAACTACTAAATCCAATCACTACTCGTGTAACAAACAGTTTAACATATTCCGATCCGCAATATAAACTTCAAAAGAACAAAATCTTGTTCCATTTCCACAAACTTAGCGAAAACTCTTCAACAAGGATAATCTTCCATAAATATGATTTGACAACTTACTTATCTTTAAGTTTTCCATTTTTTTGGAGATAAACGATATAAAACGGGCTGTCTTAGTCCAGAGGAGTTTGAGGAAAAGTTCGTAATTTAGAATCACAGTGATTCCGAAATAATTGTGATTTCTTTTGGTTACCCATATTATTAGTGTTTCCTTGTGAAAGTTAAATAGCTCTTCAGAGGACGTGCTACCACAGAATCTAATCTCTACATAGTATAAAATAAAGTCGCTTTTTGTGTTTGTACGTTAGATCTTTTAAACTACACAATGGATTTTAATGCGGTTTTCATCAACAGACAGACTGATTCAAGAGGAAGTTTTATATATATAATAAAACATGCATAGCGTGCGAAGCCGCTAGCAAAAGCTAGTTCTGATATGAAGCAGAATATCTTTAGAAATAATAATACAGTTTGACTTATAAGTTTTAATAAAAAAAGCTGTCAAACCCCGATATTTATTACTTAGATAAAAGTAATATGATTATTAAAAAATAGCCAATTAAGAATGTGCTTAAAATTTTGAAACACGTGAATTATTTTGCTTTGTCTCTATGATTACTGATTCAACAAATCTTTACAACTTTTCATTAGGTTACCTAACAGTCGTGTTTGCCTTGATAAGCAAAAACAGCCTATAATTTTCCCACTGCTGGGACAAAGCCTTTCTTTGTGAGAGGGAGTGGGTCGTGATCCACCACGTGGGCAAAGTGGGATGGCGAATTTGCATTCAGTTATTTAAATAAAAATAACTACCTACAAGGTTTTCCATCCAATAAGAATTTACTTAGAAAAGAATGTGACAATCTTCCCTCATAAAATTACTTAAGAGCTAGTAATTTCTATGTAAATCTAGTCGGGGGAAGAAACAAAGTTAATTGGTATAGTTTGCTGTCGACGCGAGTAAAATGAGCTAACTATAGTAGTGAGTAATTAAGGGTCGCATTGCTTTATAATTTAGCAGCTTTCGTAAGAAAACTTATGTCAGCCGGGTGACTTACTCGCGTAAATTTTACGCGAGTGAAATGAAAATCTAGCGTTAATCGTAGTTTTTCGTTATTGGTAAACAATAAAAAAATACTTTCAGAGAATCAGACAGGTTTCGTCGGTTTTTTTTTTTTTTTTTTTTAGGGTGGGAAATCATCAAATAACTTCTCCTGCTCTGGGTGGAGCAGGAGGGCGTGTCAGACTTTTACTGAGTAAAACCCACCCGTGTTCCCTCAGTTGCCTGTGTGCCAGGGGCCGCGGTATCTCTTTCGAACAACCCGCACCCCTGGCAGGCATCGGCCCTTGCGGACCCCACCAGATCGGCGCACCAGGACACGTGGCACGCCGTGACCACCCCAGGAACCAAGTCATAAAAGGGCCCCAGACGAACCCGTGTCTGGCGCCCTTGGTCCCCCTGCGACGGGTCAGCGCAGTGGCCCCGCCGCCTACCACTTTTCGGCCGCAGGGGATAGGGAGAGCGGCCAACGCTATACCGACACTCCTCTTCCCCTGCGGCCCCACCGCGTCCGCCATCAAACGGTGGCGGCCCCGTCCAGGCCACGGAAGGGAAGAGCGCTACTCAGAAGTACCGGCACTCCTCCTCTTCCGCAGCCTGTAATCCTCAGCCGCGATGCCTCCCATTCGACATCGCGGCCCGCCTCAGTTGCGGTGCACCTCACCGCAACCTACATTTTGGCCGCTACGTCGTCGGCTTGGAGACAAAAGCCCTGACGAGCGGCCCCACCTTGGGGTTCCTCTTCGCTTCACCGTGGGAGCGGACCATGGCTACTGAGCCCCCCCGCAACGACAATGCGGGAACCCACTGGGGGGGGAGGTTTCGTCGGTTTAATATCTAAAGCTCATTTTAGAATTCTTTTGATTTGACCTCCGGAATAACATTAGTCGTTTTGACGATGCCTTTGGTTAGATGATTTCTTTTTAAACTACAAATAGTAAGTATATTTAAGTATTTTCTTTGTCTTGTCACGTTCTCATAATTACAAAGAGTTAGAATTGACCTAATAAGAAAATTGTAGATACAATATTCACCTGACTTCATCAAATTTGCAAATAGAGAAAACTGTAATTTCAGACCCGGGAATCGAATCTAGACCCTCACGGCCGGCAAAAACACTGACAGAATTGTTTAGTTACATTCTGCACTACAAACTGCTCTCTTAACCTCTCGCACGTCAAGTGCACACCATGTGTTCCGATAACAATAGATTTTCTATTGTCTGCTAATTAGACGCGCGACGCCTTAATCAAATATTGGCGAGCTCGTTACTTTTTTACAGGTTTCAAAGCATCGCCAAGTAACGTAGCTAGAACAAACACTTACAAACAATAACAAATATAAATGATTGCAAAAACAATCGAAGCATACACACGTCCACGCAAGTTTGCAATTTTTCTCTTCGCTCGCGGTACCAACACCTGTTGCCTTGTTGCCCGTCGTACGCCAAAGCAACTATTACTTATTATTTCTTACTCCCGGGCGTCGTCGGGAAATAGGGGAAATGTGCGGAAAAACGTTTCGATTAAAATGTGACTGCGACGTAACTTATGTTGTTATAATTTTGAGGAAATGAAATGACAACGTGTGTGGTGTGTAGGGACATTTTTTGGTACATGTTGAAAGTGATATTACTCTGTATTTTCTTGGCACTAATTAATTTGAAAAATATTGAGAAATTATTGTAAAAGATTTGAATGGAAACATCACAGAATAAAAGTTTCACAAAGGTAGATTTAAATAAATTTAATAAACAACCTAAATCGAAAATCTTAACTGTAATGATATTAAAAAAAAACTATTTAACGTAATTTTTTTTTAAGTCTGACCGTAATAATGATAAAATTGAAAAGAAAACTATGATATTTTTACGAAAAAAAAAAGCAAAAAATATAAAGTTACTCAAAAAAGATATTACTTTTTAAGATTAAGACTTTTGAAACCGCTTGTCGGCTCAAACAAGGTGGAAATTGCGATTAGCGCGGGAAACTTTACCGTCCGATATACAGGGCGTAGAAATTTAAGCTACTCTCCTTTGTGGGTAAAGTGGTCGTTACCGGTTACTTTAGGGCACGCTGTATCATATTTTGAACTGTATTTTGATATTACGTTGGTCTTCGTTGGCAAAATGAGATTTTGTGAGAAGACAATAGTTTTCTAGGTACGATAGGTTTACTTTAAAGGATCTACAAATCAAAATCATATGTTTAAAAATATAGGGACTTTTCACCTTATGCTATGAAATAGTCACTACGGAAAAAAAATGCTAGAGTTAATATTACCCCCAACCGTATGTGTCATTGTAGACATTCACTCCATGATTGGGAGAGCAGTGGATGCCCAGTGTAGTTCGTAGGTTCGAACCCAGACAGGCGTTTTTCTTTGAGGCTATTATTTCATCACCACTGCTCGCAAAACGGTGAAGGAAAACTTCGTGAGGAAATCGGAATGTCCATGTATGAACCATAAGCTCTACCAACCCTCACTGGACCCGCGTGGTGGATTACGGCCCACTCCGTCTCACCGAGGCCTGTGTCCCAAAAGAAGAAAAATCACAGGCTGTTTTAAATTCTATGATTTGTCATGCACCAGTCTGATACAGTACACTTGAAGATGTACTAAAATAGTTGAAAATTTAAAGTCGTATTTCTTGTACCTACTTACACACATACAATAAAAAGTGACAGTTATTAAAATGACTATACTCCATTTGAAATAAGATTAGACATTAAACTAAAAAAAATTACAGTCCGATCAACCGATTTTGACTTCTATTGCGTTGGTGGCATGACAAATGGCAGCTGCAGTAAACAGTTGGTATTGTAACTACTTTTTTGCTTTTAATGCCATCCTTATGCCCACGGTATAGAAGTCAGAATAGGTTGAACGGACTGTAAAAAAGGTCTGTTTAAATGTCTAATCTTATTTCAAATGGAGTATAGATTCTCATTGGCATAATGAGAACTCCTTTGGCAACTGGATTTAAAAAAAAGGCCAGAATTCACATACAGGTCTGCTATTAAAAACTACAAAAAGATACGGTCAAACACTGACGTAGACAATTCCCACTCTAGCAAAGAAGAATGCATATATCTTTGCTAACTCTAAAGCAAAGGTTAGGCCATAGAAATGCTTTAATATAGTGCCTATTTAAAGTTAATCTTCTAGAAACCAGTTACTACTTCTACTAATGCTATCACACCCTCGGCAACGCAATAAATGCAGGGAATATTGCCTATTTAACTATCGATTGTGCAAAGCAGCTATTTGTGGAAACACTCCCTTTTATAGATTCAGTAAATTTTTGTTACGAGGGTGTGTTAAATATTACGATTTCCAGAAGAAATAGTTCACAATACCAGATTGTGTAACTTTAATTACCTAATTCACAGTTTGTTATAACAAAATGTGTCTTTAAAGCTAAACATAAAAGTTGATATCTAAAACCATTCACAGTTGATGTTTTATTGAAAAGATTTAATCGCGATTTGCGATAGGCTCACAGTTAATGTGCGAAAACTATCATCCGCGTTACAAAATGGTGATACAAATTGCATAATCCCGTAAATGTCTATTGCTCGGTCTATTTAACATTCTATAGGTACTTTTGCATCCCTGGATAATATTATAAATGTGAAAAGAAGGTTTTTTGTCTGTCACGCTATCACGCTAAAACGGCTGAGCGCATTTGGACGAAACTTGGCAAACAGATAGACTATGACATGGGTAAGTACTTGGTTCCTTTATCCTCAGCCCCGGATCTAGGGGGGGGGCAAACCGGGGCACCCGCCCCGGGCGCCAGTTTCAGGGGGCGCCAATATCATAATATAGTATGATTAAAAATAAAAACAACTTGCTCCATAAAGCGCCTAGCATACGGAAGCCTGGTTGGCTCACCGTCGACTTGTAAGAAAAAGGCGCCACACAGGCCCACACCTAATTAATTTATCTCGAACGCTGGAGAGAGGTGCGCCACTATGAAGTTTTTGCCCCGGTTCGAAAAAATCGTAGATCCGGGGCTGTTTATCCTGGATCGCAGATGAAGTCGTGAGCAACAGCTATAGTTAGTCTATATTAAACCCGTTGCGAGGACCGAACCTGCAAACGTCACCACTCTACATATTTCTTCAGAACATCAACCATGAAAACTCCGTCAAATATTTCGACCCCAAACTGCATTGTCCAACTTGTCACAAAATAGTCAGTACCGCCAATCGATTCAGTCTTCATAACAATTTTAATTAATAACAAACCACCCTTGTACCTGCGCTGACACGGCATGTCATTTGCAAAAAACATGAAGCTAATGAGACAACAGACACACACATACACGTAGCACAGTCATGTAAGGATATCGGGAAATTTTACGTTTTTAAATGATTGGCGACGGATTTATTGGCATACATGTTTCGGCTAATTAGTTCATTTTAACATACCATCGCGACTGTAATTCCCAAGGTTTAGGTAAAGGTCTAATTGTAGTACATCCATATATCGCTAGTTGTGTTTAGGTCCCTTGTAAAAGGGCTAGCCCGTTGCCATCAATTGGGCACAAATCTAGCTCCATACGGTACACCATTCTTGTATGCCCCGAAGGCGAAGGCTTTGGTTTATAGTTGACGTATATTTTGGCAGTCTAGTCAGTCTAGTCAGTCCTATGGAATAACTCGATCTTATTGCCACCAACTCGGTAAGAAATTCAGACTCCAAGCTACTGAGAATTTCGTAATGAAATTTCAACTTAAATAGTCAATAGTTTATTTGCGGTCCACATTGTCTACTTGGCTAGTAACTTAAAACTATATGTGATCATAATGGACACTGTCGGCCACAGCTAAAAAGTAGTAGGAGAAAGGAAGCTTTGTAAAACTTAGCTTATTAGTCGTCTGAACTCAAAAATCAAAAGCCATTTATTCAAATTAGGCTGACAATTAGCACTTTTCGAACGTAAAAATTACAGACAGTCCCCCAAAAACGCCCGCGCTTCACCACTTTCTAGTGCTTGAGCCGGGAAGAAGTGGCGCAACGAACTAACTAATATTATGGTTGCACAACCACTTTGCCCTATCCGGGGGTCAAATCTAGGATCCCAGATTCGGTATTCGCGCTGACGTTCACTAGATCAACTACACAGTATTAGGATAGTTACCTACCTATATTTGACAGTCAGAAAAACCACTGAAGTTGGTTTGGACCAACTCCACCGATTATCTATTTGACAATTAATCCGCAACGGAATTGCTAAAAAGTACCAAAGAAAAGATAAAAGAAGATTGAGAACATAATACTTATTTAAACCTTATCTGCGTATAGATAATCTTGGAATCTTGGCCGCCAGAAATAGCGTACAGCCAACAGAGATAAAGAAAGACATTTTGATATAATCTGATGGCTCTTTGTTGAAAGGCTTTGTTGACGAGAGCTCCCGTACCGACCGTGCAATAATAGACGAGTACTAAAAGGTAGTATATGTCAGTAATGGTATACGTTCTGAGTCTATGAAGGAGTAGTATTTTAGACAAACTTTTCACAAGTAGGTACAACTTAATGGCTATATTGCTAATGATCATTAGCGTTTGAATGTCATTTCTTTGTGAAATGTATGGAAAAAACAAGATGGCGGCTTTAGTTTGGCTCCACGCGAAAATAACCTTGTAGCGCTATAATTCATGCTTAGCATATGTGCTGTTTAGAAATATTCTCTGACTAAAATATGAATAAAGTTAGTAGTCCTAAATTTTTTTCTAATGTTTTGCGTCCACCGAATAAGCAAGCAAAATCAAGTGGGTCACCGACATTTTTATTCGAGTAGGAAAAGAAAATCAGCAAATACCCATTTAAATCGATCAATAAATATGTTCAGATGAAGACAAAAATATTATTTCAAGACTCAACCTTTACCATTGAAGTGGAAACGTCAAAATCTCCCGGGAATGATCCGCCATTATGTTGAAGTAACTTAAAAATGTAATGTATAATAATACCTGTAGGTAAAAGTAATTTGAACGTGTTTGGATTGTGACCACAATCAAGCCCGATATCCCAAAGGAAATATCGCTGTATTGAATCCAATATTGTTTCTTGAAAATGACGTATTTTTGTGTTCGGGAAAATTAACGAGCTTTTTTCATAGTAGGTACGAATGTTTTGTTAAAGTTTTCTATTGTTGTAGTGTAGTTTATAAAGGAGTTTAAAGATAATTAGAGTAGCCTTTGTTCACTGTATCATAGAGCAAAATAGGTATACGGTTGTTAAGAATACAAGTTTATTTTGCTAGCACAATTTTAGATAGCAAAGATTTTGTTATCCAATATCCATGTTACTCTCTAGAACTTAAAAGATGCAATTTCAAAAAAGCAAGATTAATGAACCAGAAACTCCATGACTTTTTTAACATTCAAGTCCCGATCGCATCGTCCACCCACTTGGCAACTACAAACCGGTTTGTGACCATCATTTATATTGTAAAAGTAATTAGCGGAGATGTAATTAACAAGGCTGAACGCGTTCGTGCTATTGCATAATGCCGGCCAACATGGCCGTTCGTCAACTGTCACTTTTTGGAAAGCGCGCGTTGACTCCTAATCAGATTTCCGAACGCAGCACAGTAATTAACCCAGTGAGTTCTAGTTTCGGGTTGAATCGGGCAATCAAGCGGATTAGTAGTGGACATTCTATTCACGTTGCGATTAAACTTACCTAGTGATGTCACGTGTCGTTCAGTGACGTTTGATGTACAAACGTATCGTTGTTTTCATTCGACATTTTTGTTTTTCTTTGTGATCAGGTGATTTTATATCTACTATTTTTAGAATCGACAAGGGCTACGCTTCAGGGGAAACCCACATACATGACCCTTTTATCTTTTTATTTGCCACGTCATATAGCTTGTTAATAGTTATACTATTTCGACTTTCTCAAAAATTTGTTTTGCAAATAGGTATAAGTATTATACTTTCCTAATAAATCTAAAAAAGAAAAGCTCCTATATTTTAGCTTCCAATTAAAAATCTAATTACTGGTGGGTTCCTGGCATTTCGTAACCCGAAAATAAAAATGATAATTCAATTCTACGGAGGTTGTCTAAAAAAAGGTTATATGAATGTTAATGACCATGTTTCTAGTTGGTACTGGTCACTAATTGCATGTGCCCAACTTATGGCGCCATTTACATTTCAAAGGGCACACGTGTAAGCACGTGTTTTGTTTGTATATTACCATGATTTGAGATTCATGACACCTGATTTTTAATGTTTTATTTCGCCGAAAAAAAGATTTTTTTGGGTGATGTTTATATTTTCTAAAAAGAAAAAACATTAAACATCAACATCTGCTTTCCGACAGAGATGTGGTGAGGTGTTGAGAGTCATTTTCAAAGTCTGAGCAGTTTTATAAATTACAGTTAACAAAAGAGATCAGTGTGTAGGTAAGCACCTGTGGTGACCACTCACGAAGTCTTTGAAATATCCTTTGTTAAGTGTGTCTTTTGCTCAAAGTGACAACACAATTCCATTGATTTGTCTGTCAAATGGATATATTTATTTCTTCAACATTCTTAACTGTTCATAGAAAAGTATTTGACTCGTTATTTATACCAATGGCAGAGGCACAGTGCAGAGCTTCCCAGCAAATCGAACTCTATAGTCGTGAGTACTTCGGTGTTAAATCGAGTGGATATTATTACCAACTCATTCCCTACATGCAAGCTTCGACGTTACGCCGTGTTCACGTCAAACTGACAGCTATGCTCAAACGGGGACGAGTCAGTTGAATAGCGTGGGTTTATTCCTATTTAAGGATAGGACGCTTTGTTGGGGATGTGTAAGAGCATCAATTAATGTGGATCACAGAATTGTGAATGAAAGAAATGAATATGGCTTGGGCATTCATTTGTTTTTAGACTTGTACGAATGAAGAATAAAGGTACAACACTATTTTATTCTTTGTTCACTCTCTCAATATAGTTTCCTTTCTTAAAAAAAAAAAAAAAACAAAAGAAGATATTACGAGTGATTAAATTATTATTTTTACAAGTGTAGTAGTATCATATCACCCAGTAACCGGGTGGTGAAGGTCAAATAGGCTGCATCCGGTTATACTGAAAACCGACCCAAATAGAGGTGGGAAAAGGCTATAGGCAGTTGATGAAGTGTAATAGGTAAATGAAACTTGAATGTAGTCATAACGATTTTTTTTCAGTTATAAGTTCTGGGCTGAAAAATAGTACCCAAATACCGATACAGTAATAAGTGTGGCCATTTTAAGGGTTCTCTATTCATTGGGTCCCAGTCGTACCGAGCCTATTTGATCAGACACAATGCTTGTGAAGTAAATGTCACAGATCAATCACCTTAGGAACCCTTTACCACCACCCACACGAAGAGATAGTGTTGTCTGTCCGTATTCAGATCTTGAAGAATGTATTATGGAATATTTTTGCTATTGTAGGAACGCACTAGATACTTATAGTAACATTACACATCAGAATGCCAGGAAGCAGTTGATTTTTTTATATTGATTTTTGGTGTGAGGGCACTACACGATTTTATTTTTATTGTTAGACAAAAATTACAGCTATTTCTATCGCTTAGCTGTTATGTTGAAATACCATTCTAGTGTAGAAAATTAAAAATCAGGGTGTAGAGCAGAACGGACAGCACAGTTGGCGCAGTGGTTAAGCGATTGACTGCTGCGCTGCGTGTCGCGGGTGCGATTCTCGCACGGAACAAATATTTGTATGACCTACAAGTAGTTGTTCCGGGTCTGGCTGTTTGTGTATGTGAGTTTAAATGTTTGTAAACGCACCCACAATACAGGAGAAATTCGTAGTGTGGGGCAACGTTTAAAAAAAATCGTGTTGCCAAAAAAAAAACACAGAGATACCCTCTAAGGGTCAAAATTCAAACCCAAGTAGCGAAGAATGCCTCGTTGGTCAAATGGTCGCAAGTTCTATGGCTGAGCATGAGGCCCTGTGTTCGATTCTCAGACCAGGCAAATTGTATTTGGGTTTTTTCTATCTGGAATTTTTCAGTAGCTGCCTGAAATCTGCATTTCTGTCCGGTTGATGGCATTAGGCTCGCCCCCTATTAACTGGCGAAATGTGGGAGTAGGTACTATAGGAATAATTCTGTACAAACTCTCGATAAAACAAATCGTGATGTTACGTGAAAAACCACGTACGCAATAACGTCAAAACGTACACCTTACGTCACACGTCTCCATCGGAAATTACGGTGGTCCAGACAAATGGCCACCTGTCTCACTTTATTCAGTTTATTTAGTCGAGCTAATCTGTCGTACGACAATAGTCGATTTGTTACAATTATGCCGACGGGTGACTATTTAGTTTTCAATTTGCTGTGTCTCAAGATTATTGGGTTTTCCTATGGGTAGGGGGCGATTAGTATTGCTTAGTGGACGTGTGGGGGGTTAAGGGGCTTTAGTTTGTGCTTCGGTGTCCTTTATCTCACTCTTCCTTTTAATATCTTTGAAATTAACTATCAATTTTGAATTAAAAGTAGTTGAAGCGTCGTGTGTATCAATGAATCATTGTATATGGTATGTTTGTTTGCAACAGTATTCAATAATGCACTCTGCAAATTCTGAAATCGGCATTTGTTATTTTGTTTTGATTGATTACGTAATTTGCAAGTTTCGTAACGTCTATTTATTGTCTTTGGTCACTAGCCCTGACATCAACAAGTAATGGACAAAATTGTAAACTTTTTCTACGTGAATACGGGGCTTTTGGCTTTTGTATTGGGTGCATTTTATGTTTAATTTTTTATTTTATTTTTATAATGTGCGTTTTGTTTGTGCAGAATAAACAATTTTTCTTTCTTCTTTTCTTTCTTTCTTTCTTTCTATATCTCCATAGGAAACAACCAATTGAAACCGTAGCTTCTGACGTTTCATATGTGCCCATGTAGGTTTATGTGAAATAAAATATTTTTATTTTGATGATTGTGTGTACATAACATACATAATCAGCCTATATTCACCCCACTGCTGGGACACAGGCCTCTACTCGGTGAGAGGTAATGTACCTAAATCCAACACGCGGGCCCAGTATGGGTTGGTAGATTTCACATGTCATGTGAATTGTTGGTTCTAGAAAATGCCGCTTTCTTCACAATGTTTTCCTTCACCGAGCAGTGGTGATAACAAAATTTACTCAAAGTGAAGCGCTTGTCTGGGGTCGAACTTACAACCTACGCCTCGTAAGTTGTGGTCGTTACCCACTGGGCTGCCGCTGCTCCATCCAACCTTATGTATCCAATCATTGTGTTTCAGTTCTAAAATTACTTTTTTGGTGAATTACCATGGGGGCTGTAATTGGCATGGGTACCTACCCATTCATATTCTCTGTCGACACCCACCGTTGTGGGTACAATATACCACAATGTCGAAAAAAGGGTCTACTTAATGAGGCATTAGGCTGATTTAGAAAACATGAGTTTAAATAGAATATAATTGTTGGGGTCTGAAATGGATGTCTTCATTTTTTTTCTTATCCACAATCGCGACAAATTAATTAGGTATTTTCCTTTTCTTTATTTGGATAAAATCGTTCTTAATATCGCCACTCTATTAATTCTCATACCTTTGATGATATGGTTAGAAAGGGTGTGACTACGGAGATGACGACTAATAGAGAACTGTGGAAGGAATTGGGATTAAGACAGAAGGAAGATGATTAATTCTCATACCTTGTCTTAATTCACATTCAATGTATACCATGTTTTATGTTACAGTCAATGATCTATCTATAGGTATATAAATAAAATAAAAGTCCTGACTGACTGACTGACTCATAAATGCTCAACCCAAACCCTTGGACCTAGAAAGCTGTAATTTTGCACAGAGGTTCCCTTTATAATGTAGACAAGGAATAAGAAAGGATTTTCCGAAATTCAATCCCTAAGGTAGTTAAATAGGGGATGAAAATTCCGCGCGGGTGAAGCCGTTGGCAAAAGCTAGTACATTATAATTCCAGTAAAAAAAAAATGTAACCACAACTTTTTAATTTGTTTTTTTTTCCTGGTTCTTTAGTGGACTATGCCTTGCAATATCTCTTAAGAGGAATTACCTACCTGAGGGACTCGGATTTATTTTTCCGCTTAGTTGACAAGCGACTTATGAAGTCCATATTTCATTTCATTTTAAATGCCAACAAAAAAGTTACCTACTAACGGGACACATTTTAATTTAAAAGGTGAAGACTTTCACTATGTAAGTACCTTCTTACCAAGATGTTTAAGGTCTGATGTCTCCAAGCTTAATTTTGACTAATTTAGTTTTAATGTAATGACACTTTTACCTTATTAAAGTGTAAACTACGACAGAATGGCGACTATAAAGTTACTATCAAATGTCGTCGGTAGAAATTAGAACCTAGTTACCTCTCGACCCCAAAACTGTAAATATAAAAATCATCTCAATAAGCAGACAGACAATAGGCAGTAGTGAAGATAATATCGAACATAATAATGTACAATAGTGAAGATAATATCGCAAATTTTTATCAATATTTTTTTATAACGTTTAGCTTAAAATTCACTATATGTTTTGCTGTTGACTGTACCAGTCATAAAATAGTAGTAGGTAGTAAGTAGTTTTGAAAATCAATAGGTAAGTATGTTGCAGAACTTCAAAAACCTACCTAATGTTTTAACAAATAATTCCTTTGTTTCATTAGAGATGAACAGATCAAGATATCAAAGTTCTAAGCGGTTAGTCGTTCTCCTTCTCTACAAATCATAATTTGAAAGCCACGCTCGATCCACCATAGACCTCATCAATCGCTTGCCATCAAGCGTGATCGAGGTCAACAGTACACCTTTTTAATAATAATAAGAAGAATGTCAAAGTCGTAACCTTTTTCAACTGACAGCTAAGAGAAATTTAAAGTAATTATAAATTGAAACAATAATTAAAAGAATTTAAAAGGGCTCGGTGTTAAGTAATAACAGCCGCATGGGACGATCAATCAGATGGAGCTACGCTTACCGCGGTTTGTCCATGGATCTTTGACAGTCGTTACGGGTCGTCAGAAGCCCGAAAGTCTGAAAACCACTCTTATTATCCAGTAACTGGGTTATGGAGGATTAAAAGAATTTAAAAGTCATTCCTTCCCATGACAAAGGCAGGCTACAACCTTCAACCTAACTTCCAACTCCATAGTTGACTCAAATACCTCAAACTTTGCCCAGCTTCATATCTTGTCAAACATTTGCTTTTGTGGACTAAGTTAATACTTAGTATGCAATGAAATGGAAACTTTACGTGGTTTCAATTAGAATATCTGCCTATAAAGTATCTTTAGAGAATTACTTGGGAATTGAAAGAAAATAGAGTTGTTAATTTTCCTCGCTTATTAAGAAAATTTACATTAGTACGGACGTATTTAAAAAAGACAAGCAAAAAATTGTGACCTAATTGTTCTTCGTGACTGGAAACGCCGGAAGGGCCGGGGGGGTCCTTCAGAAATGGTCAGGTGCGTAGTAATCACAACCGCCGTGCGTGTATGACCAGAGGCCTTAGTGTGAGTTTCATTTTACCATCTCGATCAAACGCATCGAGCGCGTTTGGCGCTCCGATTGGCCCTGAATTGGTGACGGACCCATCGGAGCGCTGGGCACGCCACGATAGCGGCGGTAAGTCCCCTCTTTGAGGAGTGGCTTGAGAGACGGCATGGCGTCCTCACTTTCCGCCTGACGCAGGTCCTCACCGGACACGGTTGTTTCGGGAGGTTCCTGTTTCGCATAAGGCGGGAGGAAACGCCCGGGTGTTTCCATTGCGAAGATCGCCCTGAGGACACGGTGGAGCATACGGTGGCGGTCTGCCCGGCTTGGGCGGAGCACCGCCGTGTCCTCGTGGAGGCGATCGGCGGCGGCGATCTCTCGCGTCCGACCCTGGTGCAGGCCATGGTACGGAGCGAGAGTAAATGGTTAGCCGTCACCTCCTTCTGCGAAGCAGTAATGCTCGCGAAGAGGGAGGCGGCGCACGTGAGGGAGAGGCAGTATATGCGCCCTCACGGCCGTAGTCGCCGCGGGAGACGCCCAGGGCGTCGGGAATCCCAGGATGATTCCCGGCCACCGTAGACGCGGGCTTGCGGACGGCGAGTAATGGGTAGCTCGCTGTCCGGTAAGGACCAAGCCCGGGTCGACGGCGCGTTGTGTTCCACGCGCGCCTCAAAGAGATGTCAGCACCAAATGGGGGGGTCCGCAAGGGCCGATGCCTGCCAGGGGTGCGGGTTGTTCGAAAGAGATACCGCGGCCCCTAGCACACAGGCAACTGAGGGAACACGGGTGGGTTTTAGTCAGTAAAAGTCTGACACGCCCTCCCGCTCCACCCAGAGCGAGAGAAGTTATTTGATGATTTCCCACCCAAAAAAAAAAAAAACCCATCGGAGCGCAAGCGCTCGAAGCGTTTGATCGAGATGGTTAAATTAAAGTTTTTTTTGTGTGGGAAATCATCAAATAACTTCTCCCGCTCTGGGTGGAGCGGAGTGTCAGACTTTTACTGACTAACACCCACCCGTGTTCCCATCAGTTGCCTGTGTGCCAAAGGCCGCGGTATCTTTTTCGAACAACCCGCAGTCCTGGCAGGCATCGGCCCTTCCGGGCATATCAGCATCAACTGTTGGTTAAATGAAAGTCACACTAGAGCCACAGATGTATGCACGTAAACGAGGCAAAAGAAGTATGTAAGAATCATAGAAGGTGGAGTTCTGTAATTTCTGCCTACCCCCATGGCAAGAAGGCGTGAATTTAGTTAGTGTCATTCTTCACAATTATTTAAAACTGGCTGACCCGCCAGACGTTGTCTTAACTATGAATATTGAGTTAGCAACTTTTTTTTTTCTTTTATAAGAGCCTTCTGACATTAACAAACAACAAAAAAAGAATTGGCAAAATTGGTCCAGCCGTTCACGTGTGATGCCGTGAACAAGGGAAATAGGGATTCATTTTTATATATAAGATATACATTATTATACCTGCCTAGGCACCTAAAAATGTTAAAAGTTCGATCAACCTGCATAGGTAGATTATCTTGAACTCGAATACAATCATCTTAAACGCATAGAATCTGCATAAATAAACAATAAACCCACATTTATATGTAGTCATCTGAAACCCACTTAAAAAACCACATCCGATCTTTAGTTTTGACTAGACCTTGATTGATCACCCTAAAATTCTTGAGCTCTGACGTATTCACGGGATGATTTGAACCGGACTCTGACGGCATTACACATAAATATGACATGTAATATTTCTACCATGACTCAATAACTTTGCAAGGTCTAAGAAAGTTAACCTTCTCGACCTTCTTCATCATCATCAATTCAGCTGAAAAACGTCCACTGCTGGACATAGGCGACGAGTTTAATCACAAAAAAACATACAAAGATTTTGAAAAAAAAAATCGCGCATGCCAAAAACGACGTAACGGAATCTATGCATAATTTGTGAACGTATGATATTGAATAAAATGCCGAATTTCGATGCAAAACATTGTGGAATTGAAAGATGATGTATGGTATGAGGTTGCTGTACTTGTTTGTGGCAAAGTTATGCTTTTTTAGAGTTAATAGACGGTCTATTATATCTTATAGGTACGTTTTCTGTGAGGACTTATAGAATATGCGAAAAAAAATCGACCTTAAATTTGAAAAGACCTACTCCTTTATCCTAATAGGTAATATTATAAATGTGAAAGTTTGTATGTTGTTTGTTTGTGTTGTTGTTTGTAAGTTTGTGTGTTTCCGTCCTCCAGAAAGGGCGAAGCCACTGGCAAAAGCTAACACATATATAAAAAATATAAAAACAAACTGCTTCGATCCAATAGAGGAAACTTTGTCTGTTGATCAATGAACTTGTTTACTATCGATACCTAAAGGAAGGCCGGAAGACAACCAGAAACAAGTCATCATATTAATTAATCTTGACTTAACCCTCAAGATCTTTCCCTATCGATATCATAAAATACTTGTTTATTGATATTGCACGCGTCAATAATATCAATATTTACTTTAAAAACAGGATATGTATTTAGTTCAAACAGACTAATTGCAGATCAGATGAGCCATTTATGAAGATAATCTGTTTTTAAAGCAAACACTTCTAAAGACGAGACTTTACTTTGTTTAAAATCAATATTTATTTCCTGTTAATTGAAGACTATTTGTAGAACATGGGTGATTAGTGTTTTCTAATACGTTTTTTTATGAAGACATCTTAGTGTTCTAGTTAGCATTAAAACTCCTGTGAGAAATCCCAATTATTTTTTGTCTTGATGTTAGGTTATATGTTACAGGAAAAGTTTTTATTCAGTAGGCAAACTGTATAACCATGAATTCAGCATATCATTCTAGACCCCCCAGCGAAGAAATTTATCGTCGGTTATACAAAAAAAAATCTGCTGTTCCATACATTTTGTCTGCGTAGGAAACAGCAGATTTTTTTTTAATAACCGATGATAAATTTCTTCGCTGGGGGGTCTAGAATGGTAAGCTAAATCCATGGTTAAAGTTTGCGCACTGAATAAAAACTTTTCTTGTAATAGCTCATATTTGACCTAAAGTGAAAGTCAGTGGGTGGGTGGTGTCAAGCATAGAATTAACCAACCCATTTCCTCCTAAGTTAACAGTGACATAAAGTTCACAAAACTTAATCATCTGCCCAGCCTTTTCCCAACTATGTTGGGGTCAGGTTCCAGTCTAACCGGATGCAGTTAAATACCAGTATTTTACGCGGAGCGACTGTCCATCTGGCCTCCACAACCGCTAGCGTAATCAGACTATAATTTTGCCATTGCTGGGTCACTAGTGGCCTTTCTGTAAGAGGGAGTGGGCCGTGATTTACCACAGTACCTACAACCAGTTATTAGGTTATAGAAAACAATACACAATTACAAAATAAAACCAATAAATCAGCCAGGACACAATCCTCCTCTCTTAGAGAGGACAGTGGGCTGTTTTCTACCACGCGGACTCAGTGCGGGTTGGTAGATGTCACCTGTATTCAAATTTTTGGTTCTAGGACATGCCAGGTTCCCCATCACGTTTTCCTTCACCGTTTACAGAGGTACGTGTAGTTTCATGTCAGCTAAGTGTGGTGATAATGAAATTTTCCACGAAAAAAATCAGTTTCTATGTTTTTTTTTCCATTGCAATACATACGTTCACGATTAACCCTCACTCTACGCGCACCTATTAGATCGGTACAGGAATGGTACATAATGACCGTCTTTGATCGCGTACAGTAATTCCCGTGTCGTCTATCAATTAGGAATGGTTTCTGGTAGGTACCTAATTCCTAGAGGCATTATGGGGTTACCTTACAACTGCAATTAACGACAGCTTGTGGTTTGTTCCGATGTCGTGAACATGTTTGGTTTAATAAATTGTTTACGTAGATATAAAGCCCAATATTAATTGGTAAAAAAAACTAAAATATTTTTTTGCAGAATACTTTCTTCTTCTTCATATTTATAATATAACTATGGCTGAGAAATTTTCTGCTAAACTTGCAACAAACAATAAACAATTTAGGAAGCAACATTTAGGTAATTTTTTATGGCAACTACAGAATCGTTCTATGATATTTTTCTTGGTATCGACATACCTTTGGGGGGCGTAAGCATTTATTTGAATTTCAACCTCCTCTGCAACCTTCCTTTAGGTGTTAAAAAAACTCATGTAAATAAATGTATATTATCTGCCTCTCTGCGCCCGATTGAGATGGTTTAAGAGCGTTCATTCCACGCGGGCTGGCAACAACGCATTTATAGTAGTTTTTCGTGATTATTTCAATAAATAAAACGAAAGTACTATTTTTTTTCTAGCACTAGATCTTTGGTTTCAATAATTTTTTTTAACATTTACTCTTAAATAAAGAACATTTAATCGTACTAAGTAATGCAAATAGAAAATAAATGACGGTATGTCGATTTTTATAAGTAAATACCAAAGTAACTTAAAAATAGCATACAAACTTGTAAATAATAACGTTCTAGTGCATTGCTGATTTTTTTTAAACTTTGGTTTGTATTTAATGAAATAATTATGAAAAACCGCTATAAATGCGCCATTGCCAGCCCGCGTGGGATGAACGCTCTTATGAATTCATAATTAAAAATGATGACTGCATCAGACAGGTATGAATCTTGGTAATAATGCACAGTTGTGCACTAAATAGAGTTCTAGACTGCCTCGTTGGTTTAGTGGTCGCTAGCACTATGGCTGGCCATGAGGTTCCTGGGATCGATTCCCAGGTCGGACAAAGTGTTATTGGGGATTTTTGTTTCTTAAATTTCTCAATAGCAGCCCGGAGTCTGGATTTGTGCTTGGTTAATGACAATAAGCTCGCCCCCTATTACATGAGACTTAAACATAACTACAGAAATATAGGTGTACTATAGGTACAGTCACCAAAAGAGATAAGTAACCACAGGGTCGTCGGTTATAGTTGAAATTTATTAAGAAACCGATGGATGTTTACGAATGAAATTTAATTTAAAAACATAACTGTGTGTTTTCTATTGATTAAATTATATTTGATTCGAAAACATTCATCGGTTTCTTACAACTATATCTGACGAGGTTTCCGGTGACTGGGACCGCAATTAACTCGAACCGCGGTCCCAGTCGCCGGATCCATTTAATTTTAATATTTTGTTCTTGCAACTGGGGCCACCCGTAATTGAATAACAGAATCTATTATTTAACCTAAAAATAGTACCTACACTCAAACGAAAAAGTGTTTAAAGTAATAGTTAAGGAAAATAACTCTTTGATTCGAAAACATCATTTATTTATATCTTTACAAATAAAACACGGTTGGGTTAGTTACACCATTTATAACTCAAGAAAACAACATTTTTAACTAAACAAAACTCATTTAACGGGAAAAAAGATAATTCATTCGCTCATTCATACATTTTGTGTAACAGCTAGAAAACGATTTATGCCATCGAAGTACCAGGGGGTCATAACTTGGCAAGAGCTTACCAAAAATAGGAGTATTCATATCAAAAAAATCAACGTACTATACAGTTGTAGTTTTTTTAATTATTACATTTTTTTTTTATCGTTTGACTGTACTGTTTTTGGCTTGAACAATAGACGTTTTTTATTCATTCATGGGTGGTCCCAGTCACAGGAAGAAAAATATGAATTATAATGGAACCGGCGACTAAGACCGCGGTTCCAGTTAATTGCTGTCCCAGTCGGAATTCTCATCTAACGACCCTGGCTACGACCTGGTTATCTCTTTTGGTGACCGTACACCTCTACCCAATCCTCAGCAGCAGGAAACAAAGCGTGCTAAAATGTGAAAAATATTTTTCTACACTTAATCCAGCTTAACCACAATCTAGCTTCATAAAACACTCGTAATAGTAGTTCTTTGGTCACCAAGTAATTCCGACGCCATTGATCAATTAGCACCCGTTAGGAGCCACAGCATTAAAGGGTTATGTTACACTGGAGTTAATGAACTCACAGTTTTTGTTTAACTTTGTATAGTTTGTTTTTAGTCTGTAATTTGTAGAGTTTTCTAGTTTTATTGTTGTGTGTACCTGAAACCGTTTTGTGTCTGTAAATGTTGGAGGACTTTTTTGAGACAAAATGTGTATTTTTTATGTTCTTTGTATTTTCTGTTAATTAGATGATTGTGTTTAGTTCTCATTCTGTTTAGGTTTCTAAATTACCATTTGTTTTGATGAAGCCTGAATAGCGTACTTTATTATAATTTGTAGTAGCCATTATTTCTTCTTAATCATAATTGTACTGTTGCATTTACTAACACGCTTTTACAAAAGAACAGATTCTTCCTTTACCTACCTACGTTAGTAAGCTCTTAAAGCTCTTTTATGTACAGTCACCAAAAGAGATTAGTAACTAGGGTCGTCGTATACAGTTGAAGTCTAGTAACAAGCCGATGGATGTATTGAATGAAATTTAATTTGTTAAATAAACTGTTTGTTTTCTATTAATTTAATTTAATTCAACTAGAAATATCCATCGTTTTCTCACTGACTTTCAACTGTATCCGACGACCCTAGTTACTGATCTCTTTTGGTGACCGTACACAAAACATTTTGGGTTTACCCATCATGGCGTATTTTCCTCTTGCAATATAAGAGATGGGATATTCCAGAAAAAGCTAACGGTAAATACTTACACGATGCTTACCTATACTGCTACGAAGCTTAGTCAAAGCTTGGAGAAAAAATAAATATCTAGATAGATAGATACCATGGAGTCAGTACATGTTCCATATATTTTGAAGTGTAGGCATTGCACTTTTCTATGGAACAGTTGATTTTTTATGATAACCGACCAACAATTTATACGCTCAATTCATGGTTACAGTTGCCCAGTTAGACGTCTTTAGCCAATGCAATGTGCAATTGTCAATTAAATGATTGTTTACATGAAACTCAAAATAGCGACACGTCTGTCACTCCTTGTTTGTTCTGCCGTCTCTGGTGGGAATAATTAGATGAGAATGTTTTCTGAGAAATCGACACACAAACGGACGCATATCAAAATATTATCGTTTTAAAGCTGACACGTGCTGCAGTAATCAAATAATTTACTACAACATCGCATAATGATTCACAGAAAATCACATTTCATAGGAAATTTCGCCTTACTATCCCGATCCAAAATGAACCTTAAATGTTTATCCATAAATATTTCGTTTCAATGGCAAGAAATCTTTCTTTTCTTTTTCACTGAATCAAAGTGATACGACCTCTAATTAAAATTCAATTTTAGCACCCACAAAATACAGTCGAAATTCAAACGAGGTACTAAAATAGAATCGTTTAAGGCCGAATGCGTTGCCAAGATAAATACTGCACAAATTGCATTCCACAATAACCGTATAACAAAGGAATAGAGACTATATTAGCATGAAGTTATCCTGTCAAGATTTCGAGTGCATAATAGATAGCACGCGAATAGTGTTGTACGGTAATATAACTATTTGCGTGCGAATTTGCACGTACGCAAGCAATAGTGATACGCATATTTCCCAAATTGCTTGTGGATATCGATAAAAAAACCTGGTACCTACTAGTGTTGGGAATCCCGTGTCCAAATTATACCTCAAAGCTGGTTTTTCCAAACGGGATGAGTAACCGTGAAGTTATACGATCCCTAATCATAGCTGTGGTAGCTTATTGCTTCCTTTTTCATACTTCAAAGCTGCTATATTTTTTTAAGAAGACAGACATTTACGCATTTGTAACAAAGTTTCTTTTATAATAATATTATTTTTGGTTTGTTATCTTATATATATTTTGTAAGTATTATATTTTATATAGGTAGTTTATATGTACTGAATAAAGAAAAAAAAACCTATCAATAGTGATTGCTCACCATATTTCGTAAATGGTATAAGTATCGAGTTAAAGCTTCTGCGGACAAATCCAATAAGTGCAGTTTCTTAGATCCGGGAATCAAATTTTAAAGGCTTTGAAACTTAAACCCAGACTTTCAGCCAGTACTGGTCTTACCAATAAAAATGTGGAGTATTTTCAAGCGAAGTCAAGTCAAGGAAGTCTTTCTCCTTTTACTTTCATAAAAAATAATGGATGAAATATACCGATCCTAGCGTAGCTTGACCAGACTCGATTAATCGAATGAACCCCAAGATTTGGAATAGCCCCTGAAGCCTCATGCTTCATGGTGTTACAGAGGCTATTGCATATCAAGAAGTAGACCGGGGGCATTGTGATGGTCAGGTAGACGTGCCCTTTGGATAGGAAAGGATTGCGAGCCTACCCGATTAGCATCCTTGAGTAAGCATTGGACTAGTGGAGAGACGGGTGGTATTTATTTATAGGAGGGCTTTTTTCACGACGTCGGTCACCGGCATGTTGATTCAGGTCGAGCTTCTTGGGTAGGTTCAACTGTTTTCTTAGCTCTTTTCTATGCCGTTGCTTCTCTATGTTCTGTATTGTTGTTTTCATAGTTGTCTTCTGAGTTTTCGCAGCTATCAGTTTCTGTTTTTTTTTTGTAGATATCGCTAGCCGCTTTCTTGATCTTATTTCTATCTCCAGCCATGTCCATCCAAAACTTGATTCTCATGTCGAAGTATTTCATGTCCTGTTTTAGGTTGCCGTTCCATGTGTAAATAGGTCGTTCGACCTTCTTAGATTTAGCCTTATACTGCATTGCTGCATGCAATGGGTGTGGTTTATCCCGTCTGAAGACGTGTGCTAAGTAGCACATCCTGTGGTTATTGATGCGTTTTGTTACGGTTTTTCCGTCTAAGATTTGGTGCATTTTCTTAGTTCTTGGTTTATTCCTGGCGTGGTTAATCAAGTCTCTCATGATAATTTGTACATATCTTTTGAGTCTTGATCTGTTAGCCTTGGTGAGGGTGGATACTTTTAAGCCGTATATCATACAAGGTACGATAACCATTCGATACTTAAGCCTAGCTAACTTCCAGTCCATCTTTCAGTTTAGTATGAATGGTTGTAAATAGTAATGATTTGGCGTTTCTCGTGGCCTGTTGGCATCATTTTATAATTGTGCTTTTTCTGCTTAATGTGGATGTTATTTATGTGCCTAGGTATTTGATTTCGTCCACTGTTGGTATACTTATTCCGTTGAGGGTCACATTGGTCATTTGCTGTGATGTTATGGGGTTCCTTATTAGAATTGTTTCGTTTATTTGGAGGCCAACGCTATTTAGTAAGGGTTTAATGTCGTATAAGATGCGCTTTAGTCCTTCTAGATCATCTGTAATGAGGATAAGGTCGTCCGAAAATGATAATATGAAAGGGGTTGTGAAATTTCGCGGTCCTGGTCTAGTTAGATTAACTCCTAATGCCTTGAAATCGACGTTGTCAAAGGCTTTTTCTATGTCGAGGGCGAGTACGTAAATTCGTTTACCTGCGCGCCATTCCTCATCTAGAACCGTCATCTGTTGATCTATTGTTGAAGAACGCTCCTTGGTAATTTCCCAGCTCCGTTATTGTGCCGTCTAGTTTTTTTTGTAAGTATGAGGCGTAAATTCTGTAGCCCGTGTTATAAATCGTTATGCGGTGACAATCGTTTGCGTCATTGGGGATTTTTTTTTTTGGCATTGGTACCTGTACGATCTCAAGCCACGTGTCGGGTACACTGTTCTGTGTCCAAGCTTTATTCATGTGTTTAGTTACGGCTTCCTGTAGTATTTGGGGCATCGCTTTGTACAGCTCGATTATCACTTGGTCAGTTCCGGGGACTGTCCCGTTTCGCATTTTATTGATGATTCCCGTTATTTCGTCCACCGTCGGTCCTTGGCAGTGTGCTTCGATTATCGGTTTTTTTTTTATATTAACCGTTGGTGTATGAAAGCTCTCGGAGTTTTTTACTATTTCTTCCCAGTTGGACTGCGGTATGTAAGCGGTTCTTGTTCGGCGTTTTGTTTGTTGTTTGCTTTTCCTGTAGAATGAGTGGAGTATTTGCATGCGTTTTGCAGGGTGAATTTTCCCCAGTCCGGTGAAGCAGGCTCTGCATGTTTTTTTATTCTTCCAGATGTTTAGCCCATTGGAGTGTCGTCTGGCATTCTTTTACTCAGTTATGCTTATTGGGGTTATCCGGTTGTCTGCTATTTAGGATTTTGACTTTTTATAGGTTAGCAAGGGCTAATCGATGATCCCTTGAGTACAATGGCTGAGGAGTCAGAGTTTCCTGAGCAGCGGCTTTTAGTACCTCCGTAATGATGTTCCAGGGTATTTCGATGTTTTCATCTATTGGGGTGATTCCTATATTACCTAGTTTTTTTGTTATGCATTCTTGGTGTTCTGTTTTGGTAGAATTTCTATTGAGCGCAGCATAGTTGCATTGTTTATGGTTCAAATGTTTGGCCTCAATTATTTTTTCATTCGTACCTTACCGTTGCTTATGAGATAAATAAATTTGCTCTGATCTCAAAACTGACATAGAAAATACACAATTTCATAAAGTATCTTATAAGTTCCCAATTATCCACTTCCCATTATACAAGAAACATATCTCCGATCGTAAATTACAACATATTGAAATGAGACGCTCCTCACAAAGTCCTTCCCCCTTTATTGTATGACTTGTATGATAACATGTAATAAAATTATGCCATTATTCACGATAATAACGACACCGTTTTCGAAGACAACAATACGCCTTACAAGTCTTTATCTTCATAATTAAGCAGTAAATACAAAACGCTTTTATTTGTATAGTGACAGATAAATTGTTTGTGGGGCACCTAATTATTGTAAGGTGTACTGTTTTAAGTTGAATTATCTGTTATTATTATCACTTTCTAAGGGTTAACTATTGAGGTTAAAGATGGCAATATAGCTACAAGTTATTTAAAGCTTTTTATAGTAGCTTTTTGTAGTTCTTTTTTGGCATATTAAGGTTTGAGTTGAGTTATACAATTACTGACAAATGCGTCACTGACTGGACAGGTGTACTCAAATCTTTACTCTCTATCTTCTTTTCATTACATGACATTTAAACACTACTCTACCTAATCCGCACATGATCCAACCACGATTACGTCTGGACTTTAAAAAAGAGACTGTGACCTCTGAGTTTGTTTCAGTGTTTCTTTACAGAGTTTATAGGAAACAACGAATTTATCTAGTTTTAAAATACCATTAATTTTTGACGTGTACTTACCTAAAAGTAGTTTTACAAACATAATTTCGTACAGAAATAAAATAATTTATCATTGATGTAAAAAAAAATAGTTTCAACTTTTTCTAGTGATGTACCTATACCGATTAATCGATAGAATATAGGCACCCACTCTTATAATAAACTTCTAACGCATCACCCATCATGCCTCGTTAAACCAATTAACCTTAAAGATGAACCTAACAAGAATCTCCCTGTGCGGTAAAATACGGTTAATTATTCAAACTATTGCATCTTTTCATTAGAATGCAAAAACCCCTTTCATTCACGACATCTTACTAATCCGAATCTCGCCAAAAACCCAATTTTGCAACAGTAATACGAATGACGTCGCGCGTCGGTCTCAAAAGTCATTGATCGTTAAACCAACCTGAGTCAGGACTCGGTCAGGTCAAGGTTTTCAAGTCATTACCGCATCTTACGCAACAGATACAGTTATTTCCGTCACACAAGGAGGGGATAATGAACTTGATTATTATTAATAAATATTTTTAATTGATTTGTTATGAAATGTGAAAGACACAAATAGGGTATTACACCCATTTTTGAAAAGTGTCTTTATTAGTTTCTAAAATGCAAAAATGTTTGTTTTTAGTGGTAAAAAACAAACATTTTTATTGAATCGATTAGTGCTATAAAAATGCATTAAAATTTTAAATCTCGCGCGTAATTTGACGAACTCGCTGGACGCAGTGGACGCCTTATTGCTCTGTGGGTATGACGACAGTTTGCTGTGTCAGCAAATACGCTGATATTTTGTATGATAATTATTTATAATTAAAAAAATGAGCTATTATTCTACTTATCGTTTGTTTGCTGTTCCTGAATGTAAGATATTATTTCAATAAAAGTTACTTTGTTTACGAAAATAATAAAAGTACAAAGTTGTTCACTTGATTAGTTTAAACAGCGGTATGACGTAATAATATGGTGGCTATTATTTCATGGTATTCAAAAACAGATTAAAAAAACTGAAATCTTTGAATAGAATTTTAAAATTTATTTTGTTATTTCATGAACTAAAACCAACATTTGCCGACTGCTTTTTGCCTAATCTATCTCAATAAAATATTTTTAGATTTTTCTCATAAAATACCCTATTGCTCTATCTCTCTCAATAGTCTACGAACGTTAATACAGTGGTATGTGGACCACATAGCGGGATGAAAAGTGACTACAATGCTTTTGTCCAATTATTACCACCATGCTGTCCTAGTCTTTGCCAATTACGTAAATAATAATTTGCTTCGTCATAGTTAAAAAATTCCATTACAACACAAGTCTATGACGTCAAAACACGCCTGCCGATTAATTTAAAACGGATGAAAAATATTAATCAAACAGTATAGGTATACACACTACATCTCTTTTCTTCCTCAAACATAAGAAAGAAAATAAAAGAGACAAAAAAGAATAAGATCTCACAATTCATCATTCGCATCAGATCCACCAAAAAATATTTCGGAATTTCTATCGACCTCAAAGTGAATCCCTAACCGGTGCGTCAGTTAGGTACTCCGAGATAAAATAATGCGTACTCCCGCGCAGCCTCCAGTGACCAACGGTCAGGCGTGCACGCAACATTAATGACACGTCGTTCAACCGTCGATAAGTTTAAATATAGTACGCAGTTACGCACATCACTATTTTTATTTTAAAACTATTATCGGTACAGTCGAGTGCGTAAAGTTTTGTGGAAAAAATATAAGTTATTTTGTGGAGTTTGGTGAAAAATGTGAAAGTTTTTTGTGGATGACTGTATTTTAATTTAAAGGATTATTAATGACGATTTTTTTGTGAGTATTCTTGATTTTTCTTTCTTTTTAAATAACTTTCTCTAATTATCGTTTCACTGAAGTTTTTGCCGATGATTTTATCTTATGAATGAATAAACCTTTTAAGATGACATACGGCTGATTTTTCAATATTCAGATAATTTTTATCTGTAGATTCTATCTGGAAGTTTGGCATAATTTTTTCAAAAGCTGTCAAATCGACATATTTATTCCTCAGATAAAAGTTATTTGACTATTGAAAAATCTGCCCTAAACGATATACAAGTAAAAGTGACTAGTGAAATTATTTTCCTATTTTGCACGCTCCTTTGACCTTTCACGACAAAAAAGGCACAAAAATGCAATAAACACAGTCGACCAAGAAATCGACACAGTTCGGTAACTTCGCGCATCGCGGCTTTTTCCGCATTTCCTTGCTTTTACCAATGTTTTTATAGTTTTCCACGAGTCTTGAGTAATTTGAATAATTCTCGAGGCATCGATATTTGGCCGTTCGAAGCTTACGAATTCTTGTGGCGACTGATTTGAGGGAGCCTTAAGGGTAAGTACATAAATATGTATTTACAAGGCAACGTGTAGGTAGATAAAATTATATTTGGAAATTGTGTGAAATTATTAGCAATAATTTATGTCTACGCTTCGTTAGTTGGTAGACACTACACATATATGTTCGTAAATCGATGAAATTATTTTTTGTCAGACATTTGAACTAAGAGGCAGCTTATCCACTAGAATTAATCAGACGTAGGTGCTAAGCAGTATCCTAATTGCGTACCACACTATCAATTACAAATCTATTGCTTCATATGTTCGTAAAAATTGTCTTCTCAACAACAAAAATAACGCAATGAATATTGTTGTGAGGGCTGCAGGAGTCCGCTGGATACGGGAAGCACAGAACCGGTCGAAGTGGCGGAGCTTGGGGAGGCCTATGTCCAGCAGTGGACGTCTTTCGGCTGAAATGATGATGATGATGCTGTTTAAATGACAAAATCAAAGCATTCCTACTGTTGGTGTGGTACGCTTATTACCCTGCAGATCCAGCAATTTCATTTGCGTCGGCGTCAGAGCTTTTTTTGGGCTGTTCTGATTGCCCCCTTATAACTTAAAGTAGTGGTGCCTATTTAAGGTCAGCCAACCTCATAACAGTGCAGTACTGGCCCAGTGGTAACAGCCGCGACTAACGAGTTGTAGGTCGTGGATTCGAATCCAAGCAGGCACACAATACTTCTTTAAGTTAAAATTAATAACAGTAAGGAAAATGAAATTACAATACTTACTACCTAATACGAATGTTGCAGTTACTTAAGACAAACACATATGCAATATAAATTAGATGTGTTTTTTTTTGTCCCTTTGGTAAGTATTAATTTATTATAAGACTCTCTTAAGATGTGAAAGTCTGGAATAACTGTTCAATGTATCTTGTGTGGGGCGTTGATAGCCGCACCATAGTATTTTATTTTTGTAGCTATCTTCGTGTCCATTGTTAAGTTATACTTAAACTGTAGATATCTAATAAGCCTTTATTTTATTTTTTATTCGAAAAAAGCTAAATGTTCAATCAAATTCAACCAACAAGTAAAAGATACTTATTTAAGTTATGAAAGAGCGGAATCTCCTAACGTAGGCATATCTGCTTAAAATGAGGCTCCCTTCACTTGTTAAGTTTTACTTGTTAAATAATAAACCTATTTTCATTTCATTTTCATAATTTAAACACGCACACTTTGAGAAAGGCGGACCATTGGCCAATTAATTTGCGAGGATCAGGCAGTGATCTCAGCTTTATAAGATGCAATAAACATGACCATATCGTTAATTAATTGGAATGCATCGTCAATTAGTGCAGAGATATGACGAAACTGTAATATGTTTATATTAGTAGTCAAATGGTCTAAGAAAGACTTAATTGAGTGATTGTAGTAGATAGTTTAAATGGTATCTAATAGAGATATTGATATATCGTATTTGTTAATTAGGGCAGGCTTTAAATCAAATCAAATTAATTACACATATAGAAATCCCACCAGATAAATTATTAATTTATTATTATAGAATAAAATAATCACAAACAAACAAACATTAGCTGCAAGCTGGAATATTAATTGTCAGAAACGAAGAAATCATTTTATAGTACCTATCCTTTTTTCCAGTATCCGAATATTTATAAATATGAAAGTGTGTTTGTTCGTTCTTCTTTTAAGCAAAAATCAAACAACGGATCTGTCTTTTTTGCATAGAGTTGGTTTATGGGCTGGAGAGTAGGATAAGCTAGATTTTATCATAAAAATAGCATGGTTCTTGTAGGATAGACCATGGGAGGGACGCCGCGGATCCTTGCGGGTATTATTTCAAGTAATTGTTTTATAACTTGTACTGCCTCGTTGGTCTTTTAGTCGCAAGGGCTACTGCTCCAGGGTAGCGGGTTGTTTGAAAGAGATTCCGTGGCCCCTGGCACACGGGCAACTGAAGGAAAACGGGTGGGTTTTAGTCAGTAAAAGTCTTGACACGCCTTACCGATCCACCCAGAGCGGAAGAAGTCATTTGATGATTTCCCACCTTCAAAAAAAAAAGGTCTACTGCTGAGCATGAGGTCCTAGGTTCGATTCCCAGGTCGGGCAAAGTGTTATTGGGTTTCTCTATCTGGAATTTCTCAGTAGCAGCCCGGAGTCTGGATTTGAGCCTGGTTGATGACAATAGGCTCGCCCCCTATTACATGAGACATCTAGGTATACCTCTGCCCATCCCTTTCGGGAATCAAGGCGTGATGATGTTATTTTTTTATAAATAAACATACACAACAACATTACATATACAGGTCATATGCTCGTAAATAACCCTTTTCACTTTCGCATCGATAAGAATGCTAATAATACGATTAAGGAAAAATATATTTATAATCTTACAATGGTGGTATTGATAACAATACTGGAGATATGTGCCTGTTTACTGCATAATGATGATAACACACCTAGACAATTCAAGAGAAGTAACAACAGATCATTTGTGGGAACCGTTTGATGTCTGGCTTCTTATCACTTCGTTTGGTACGATAATTGGCATGTTTATAATTTTCAAACAACATTATATTAAATTAATGTATGGTTTCAGGCAAATCGACGCGCAACCTGTTAACATGGATTCAGTAGGTACCTACATGATTCTGCCCCTGTATTGAAATTAGAAACGTGCAATTAGTATTTTTTTTTTGTTGATAACTGACGAAAAATTTATACGCTAGGGTGTTGTCTGCTGAATTCATGGTTACAGTTCGCGTCGATGTCCATGCCCCCTGTGGGTATACCAGCAGATTTTGTTTTTGAGACATTTTAGCTTTAACAACGCCAGTCTATATTCTGAAAGAATCTCACCTTGAAATGTTAGGTGAAGCGATCTGTCAATAGTATCATCAGGTGGGATGACAGCTAACTTCAAGCTCACTTGTCTGCCTGCTTATTAGCCCTCCATCTATTAGGCACGCACAGCACGTTAAGCCGTTGGTCCCGGCTGTAATTTGTAGATCTTTGACAGGCGTTACGGGTAGACAGAAGCCCAACAGTCTGACGACCAGTCTTACCTAAGGACATCGTGCCCGGGACTGTTGGTTTTGGAGGTCAGATAGGCAGTTCCATGTAAAATACTGATATTCAGCTGCATCCGATTACATAGACTGGGAGCTGAATACAACATTCATACTTGGGTAAAGGCTAGGTACAGTCACGGACTTTAATTGATAAGCCACTTGCCACAGTTCCTATTTTAGCCATGTTATGCAAATCGGGTTTAGTCGGTTATACTCGTACATAGTGCAGAGTGACGAGCCAAAGTCAACCAATTGCAGAGCTAGCAACCGTAACCTAGCGACAATTGTTTTAGCGTAGCTATAGAAAGTTATTATTAGTCATTTTGACATCGGCTAAACTCGTACCCACGATTTTATCCGAACGCGTAGCGTCAAAGATACCGTTCATGACAATTATAATAAGCTACGGCTACGATTCACCAAAATTCGAAATTATCGTCTCTGACATTTCAACTGTCACTGTCTTCGGATAGGTTTTCAGAAATAACGAGTATTTAATGAGCTCTAATTCAAAGGAGGTCAGTATCCAATAGATTGGATAAACTTATGCAACAGTGTATTGATTTATCATTGACAATTTATTAGTCAACCTTCAACCTCTATGGGTAAGACTATTTCCAATTATAAGTAATTTGTCATATTGTTTACGAACATGCGGTTTAAGTTCGTGTTTAATCGTGTAATCTCGTGAATGTATAAAACTGCAAAATTGAAAAGTTTAAAAGTGGCTTATCAATATTAAAGTCCGGGACTGTACATTGATTGAATTTCAAAAAGGCATAGTTCACTTCTCACACATTATGAAAGCAACGATTAGGCTAGATCACAGTATTGTTTCTGGCCAAAATAATGATACCTACCTGCACCATTTCTCAAACACAATATCTACCTATCAGACAAAAGTTATGACTAAGTATAAGTATGTTTGAGTAAGTGTTCACACTTCAGACACAGATAGTGACGCATGGGATTACCCAAATACCTTTGTAATACCTAAGAAGACACATATTCAGCATTATTTAGGTTCCACAAACTCTCTTCGGCATCTGTCCTCGCTGAATCATGTTCGGGTCGGCTCGTCACTGTTCGAGCTAAGCCAAGTAGTTTTTCTCGAACACACATCTATAATATATTCAATGATACCGCTCGATTAGGGTCAATAACCCGCACATATGTGTAACACCCCTAAGATGAACAAAAAGGTAAGCTTGTAGGTATTAATGACCACAGAATTAAAAAAATATTCGCTCTCATTTGTTTTAAACCTGTCATTTGTGGAATTTAAAAATGGAAGTAAGAAGCTTCGAGATTTAAAAACGCTTTTTGTGAAAGGGACTTTACTTCTCATTGGGTTTTTCCTTGTGACTCTTTAACAGTTGTAAATACTTTCTAACTTGCTTATTTCATGTTACTGATGTGACTTTACCTTTGATCATCATCATCATTACAGCCGAAAGACGTCCACTCCTAGACATAGGGCTACCCCAAGCTCTGCTCCGCTCAGCGGACTAACTGCGGACTACCTATATTCAATAGCAATTCTTCTTCTCTCTGATTGGTACAAATTGATTAACTAAATCTCACTCTATAGAAAATATTTGCCAGGTGGGATTTTTTAAGTTCATCAGTATCATCTGCCTTTTGCCCAGCCATGGGAGACCCAAGACTGAGCTGGCTGGCTACTCACAGACTTGCCATATTCTATGTTGCAGAGACTCTTTAGCTAATGTAAGCTTTGGAAAAAACAATCATATGCACTTAAACGTTAGAAAAAATAATAATATACATATATAATAAATCGAGAAGACTTTTTACTCCGAGCATCAGTGTCATCTGCCTATCTGTAAGCTAACTATGTTGGGGTCAGCTTCCAGTCTCACCGAATGCAGCTGAAAACCAGTATTTTACATGGAACGACTGCCTATGTGACCTCCACAACCCATTAACTGTATTTTAAACTGTTTACATTTATTTATGTTCAGCAAATATTTTGCTAGTTAACATTCTAAGAATGACCTAACATTGTAAAGTCAACGAAGTAGTTTTGGTAGTCGCAGATAGCATCAAAGACATTTTAGAACTTCGGAACTTTGACAAAGTTAAAACTTTAGTTAGTATTCCTAAAATGTTATATGAAGTGAGAGCACTTTTAGTTAAGTACTTACTGGAATAAGTAACTACTTTAATAATTAGAAGATAATCCTGGGGGAAATCGTGTGTACTACAAGGCGAATTGGCTACCAACTTAAATTGTTTGTACCTACATATATTGAAATCTGTAATTTTTTAACTTTTTTCTTTTTGGTTTTGTCTTCGCACGGTTTGTGCATTTAGCCAGTGTCAAGTAATTTTTCTTTACGATCAAGTAAATGCCCCGACATCGGGCACGAAGTTACGAAACAGTCATGGTCGACTTTAGTTAGTCAAATCAAAGTTATTGTAAAGCGGTAGTAACTTTACAGCAACCTACTAGTTTTTGGGGGGAACACGAAAAGTCCACGTTAGTCACCATAGCGTGTTATTCACTTATTTTCACCTTCACTACACCTGTGCACTCACACGTAACTAAATTGAATAATTCACTACCAAAATTATACAATTTAATTCGCTATTTCACTAAATTTAATGAAAATGAAAGTTCGTGCGACATGTTCCAACGCGATCCCGCCAAAAACTCCTTTTTAACACTTTGAAATGGCTGAAAACCCACGTACCCACAGAAGTAATAAAATCGCGGCGGGAATGTTTCGCCTACTGGATCGTCAACGCACGATATTTGAAAATCGAACACTGTGTATTTTCGAAAAACTGAGAGTCAGTCGCGCAGTCACGCTACACTCTGTAAGATTCTGAATGCTCGGTTCAACACCGAGAATTTAAATTCTAGTGAGCAAAAACTTTCGTAAAACACGGCAAATTGACGTAGAGTGTTAATTTGCTTAATCATTTATTTTCCTGACATTGGCAGGCTTAATAATTTTCCACAGAATTTGGAAATAGCGCGTTCGTGTCAGTGTCATGTTCAAATGGGCTATATGAACAGCTAACAAGGTATAACAAGAAGTCATTATACTTCCTAAACTGACACTAACTCCAATCGTTTAGGAACCCTCCCACATCTCGCCTACGCCTCTTAAGTTACAAAAGAAAGGATCAAATAAAAAGCTCGCTTGTCTCTGCTTCAAAAGGGTGAAAGAAGCTACGGCATTACACGTAGGTGTGATTGAAAGGGACATGTTAGTTCAGGAATCTTTCATTTTGATTTCCAAGTTTTGCTATTGGCAATCCTTATCAAGAAAGCTGATATCACAGTTTTTGATAAGATCACGTGTGATGTGGTTTGCAGAATTAGTAAAACTCAAGATAAGCTGATTTTGGCCCAGCAGCAGTGGTGGTCCAGTGGTACGGTGAAGGAAAACGTCATGAGGAGACCGGCATGTCCTAAAAACAATAATTCAAAGACATGTGACATCCGCCAACTCGCACGGGGCCCGCGTGTATATAGGAAATAGCGAAACACACTGACAATGGCTAAGTGAAATATTTTGACAGTTCAACATTCGTTGCGTTATTTACGTTGTTGAGAAGAAATTTTTTCAAACATTGGAGCAATGCATGAGAAATTTCCCTCAAAATACTTTGAATTGTAGTTAGCAGCTGTTGCAGTTTAACTCTTCAATTATCGCTCATACATACTTATGTACACTTAACAGGGCTGTTGGGACACTGTCTATTTATACACAACCACAGATCTATTTCTAAGCAAAGATATTCAAAAGCAATCAGACTCTTTGATCATTGGTCCGCTTAGACAGAACATGTCTCCGTAGGTTGGCACCTTTCCAGCAATCCCGGGGTTGTCCAGGAATTCGCCCTCAAGCTTTCAACCATGTAGGGGTTAAGCAGAGGTATAATTAGTACCTACGTTAAATACGGTTTGAAACGATTGAGACTTCGTGGCTTAAGATTTATGAAACGGCGGTTTTATTCAGGATAGAAGGATACGGGTCTCGTGGCTAGGTAATAACAGCCATACGGGTCTATCGATCAGGTTAAGCTACGCTTGCTAGGGTCGGCTCGTGATTGGGTGACCATCTTTACATACCGAGACCTGTCCGTGCCTCGGAAAGCACGTTAGTTGCGTTAGCTGGCTTGTGGAGGTCAGATAGGCAGTCGCTCCACGTAAAATAGTAGTAGGTATTCAGCTGCATCTGGTTAGACTGGAAACTGACCCTAAAAATAGTTGTGAACAGGCTAGGCAGATGATGGTGGTGAATGAACAAAAAAATAATTATGTAGGTAGGTGAAGTTACTTCAAACTGATAAAAATGAACCCTTTGACATAGGTACATAGCCAATGTCGCCATCCATTTACTTTTACTACTTAGGTACCTACTTACCTATGCCAAAATTCCAACACCTCTAATCAATCAATATTCACAGGACTGTATTTTTACTCCTTTATTTTACCAGTCTTGTCTCTTGTAAGTTATTGTTATAAGTATTTTTAAACTAAGAACATAACGAATAAGTTTATAATATCTCAAAAATCGAAAACAATTGAACCTTAAAAACCAACTTCCCAACAAAAGGTAACTCGTAGCACATTATTGAAACGCTAATTTGAAGTAAAATGCTCCTCAAACTAAAGACTTTGCAACAGGTTGGTTGGTATGTTAAAAAGAACTCGTTTGCGCCCGTCTGTCTGCGGTACTTTCTTATGACATGTTTCATTTAAAATGTTCAAGTGATTTGGGTTTAACCATGTGAGTAGCTCTTTTGATGTGTAGATATTCAAATTGGAATTGTTTTTTGCAACACTCTCTAAATATTTAAAATAAAAGATACAATTTGTAAAAGAACGTCTTTAGATGACATGTCTTATTTCAACTCACGTCTCAAAGATAATATTAAAACTACTTTTGACACAGCCATTTCTAAAAACTAGTGGACGAAATTCGATTCGATCATAATTAAAAAATATTAGCTTTCAGTACCTACCTACATACTCCGAAACTTTAATTGTGCCGATTCTCATACTCCTCCAGCCGCGTCGTTCTTAAAAACGGGAACAATATGTTTACTTCATAGGTACCTTTAATATATAGATAATGTAGAGACTTGATTCTTAGAAATTCTTAGATAATTTTCGTCATATGCAACGTTTCATCTCCCAAAGACTTTTTGCCGACAACTTGGAGTTTAAAAGAAACCATTATCTCTGAGTTTGTTTCGGCATTTCTTCTCTGGAACCAGGCAGGTAGAAAATGGCGGCGCAATCTAGTTTTAATATATTGAAGTGTAAATGTGTCTTACATGAACTAATTAGGTACATTTCATTTCATTTCATCTGTCAATCACAAGGTCCCATCTCTTTCATGTTAGACAGAAAACAAAACATAATCTTATAGCTGAACATCACGTCCCACTTATAAATTAATTAACCAACCAACCAACGCTTCAGAAACTTCCGTTCAAAAGCTTTATATCATAAAAATCTCTTTTTTGTTGGATAACAGTCTCCGTAGCCATAAGCCGTGAACAAACAGGACTCAATCCCAGTAATCTCTGCCGACAGAGAACCAGCTCAAACTTTGTCACTAAACAAGCTATTTTTGTCTTATTAAGGCTTTGTCGTACTAACTTGAAGTGTTGGCGTAATCTGAAATGTTGTTCAAGTTGTTTATTCGGTAAATCTGCTTGTAAGTAGTGTTTTTTAAACTTAAAAGTTCGTCTTTCGTTTCGGCATTGGCTGCACAATATGTGCATGTTATGGTAATGTGTTAAGGCAGTCCGTATATTGGTATGGGGACTCAGTGTGTAAGTAATGGACTATCATAATGAAGGTATTGACATCACGAGTAGGTATTTTTTAAATGTAGGCATATTCTAGACCAGTTTCAAACGATTGAAACCCGGAAGTGATCTTCATCATCATCATCATTTCAGCCGAAAGACGTCCACTGCTAGACATACATAGGCCTCCCCCAAGCACCGCCATTTCGACCAGTTCTGTGCTTCCCGCACCCAGCGGATTCCTGCGGCCTTCAACAGGTCATCGGTTCATCTTGTGGGAAGCCTTCTAACGCTACGTCTTCCAGTACGCGGTCGCCACTCCAGAACCTACCGGTCCCATCGGCCATCTGTTCTGCAAGCAATGTGCTTTGCCCACTGACACTTAAGTTTGGCAATTCTTCGGGGTATGTCGGGTACCTTGGTTCTCTTAGGGATCTCTTCATTTCTGATTCGATCGCGTAGATAAACTCCAAGCATATCCCTCTCCATTGCTCTTTGGGTGACTTTCAGCCTTCTTATAAGGCCCATTGAAATCTCCGGTCTATTTACTATCCTTTCCTCAGAGAAGGTTAAAGTTTCGTCAATTCAGTAGTTTTTTTCAACAAGGCTTTCTAGGACTAGAACTTTTGACAATTTTATTCTTATTTGAAGCCCTAAGTATATTCTTCTGTAGAATTTTAAATTTTGCAATTGTTATTGAAGATATTACTGAAGAATCCTTCGGTACTTACCCATTTATGACATTAACGTCTTACTTATAGGTAGTATGAAGCCTAAAAGTCTGACAACCAGTCTTACCAAGGGGTAGAACCCAATACCTGGGTTGTAGAGGTCAGAAATACAGTCGCTCCAAGTAAAATACAGGTATTCAGCTTCATACAATTAGACAGGAGGCCAGCCCAAACATAGTCGGGAAAAGACTGGGCAGATGATCAACGTACCTACATTTCCATTCTTACGTCGCCATAACAACACGTAAGCACCAGCTGCCCACATCAAATATCAAAGGAAAACCATACCGTAGGTACAATGAAAAGCGAAAAAATCCCTTGTGGATGAAATAAAACCAATAAATGTTTTATTATGTGAGACGAGAGGCAAACATTCCAGTACGGAGGGCATGGGGTGTGACCCGTTACAAATCCCAACTATTTTTGCTCAAATGCCAAAACATATTACAATTCTTAATAGTTTTTTGTTGAATTTGCTTTGTTTTCTCGTGTTTTTTCATTGAACGATGGATATTGTTTGCTGTTTGACCAACATTACAATGAGATTTTAAACGATTATAATTGAAATTAACTTTTAATTTGAAATGAACCTTGCTAGCTGACTCGACTAACACAGCATTCATATTAATGTAATTACTACGCTCTACAGACGATATTTTTGTTAAACTCTACAGTCCCTCTGATTCTGCATCACTGTCAAAATCACAGTGATCTTTATTCTCTATACAATACGATTGCTATTGGGTTGCTGAAACTGAAAAGTATGTCAAAATCATAATGATCTTTAGTATCGTTAACATAAGGTTGCTGTTGGGTTGCTGCTGTTACAGGTAAAATGATGATGATGGCAAAAGGATGGATGCCTATGCATGCGCATACTTAAGAAACAAAAGAAAGAAAAATGCGTTTATTGGCATTACTAATAACATTTAAAAAAAACTTAAAACTATTAAAAAAGACTTAGTCATAAAAATGCCAATGAATTCACGAATGTAGGTATCAACTATAAAAACCATATCTACATTCCATAAATACAATGTAGTCCCCAGGTTCCCTTGGCTCATAAAATCACAAATGAGTATCATTCGTCGTACTGTGTGCAATAAACTGCATACAAAATGAACGCGTTTATTTAGAGAACATGCAATGTCCAAGTGTTTTGGTAATTACGTTATAAATAGGAATGTTTATTTGTTTGTTGCTGTAAATAAAGCAATTAAAGAAAGTGTTGTGATAGGTACTTACATTTAATTTGTTCTTACGGTTAAAAAATGCCGGCACGCACACACATTTTATCAGACTGAAATGTTCTTCAAGCATCTTGGTCCACAATTTCTTATCAGAGATATATCAAAAGTCATGGTCATCATAATCAGTCGCTAATGTTCCCACTGCTGGGACACAGGTCTCCTTTGGGTAAGAGAGAGTGGACCGTACCTAATGGTACCTAATCGGTAGATGTTTAATTTTATTCCCGACGGGGCGGCTCCAAATTAAAAAAGCAATTCAATAAAATCGTTCCTATGAGCTAAAATTTTTGGAGCTCTTGGAGCTAGCTCTTCCAAACAATTTCTCTAAATACATTGATTATTGGAAATTGTTTGGAAAACAATATATTTGGAGCTCCTGGGAATAAGTCGATGCCACATGTCTTAAAATTTTTGGCTCTAAAACATGCCGGTTTTCTCACGATGATTTCCTTCACCGTTTTGAGAGCAGTGGTGATGAAATAATTTACAGCATTTAAAAGTAAGCACCTATCTGGGTTTGAACCTACGACCAACCACAGTAAGTCGCAGTCGTTACCACTGCTCTACGAAAAGTCATGGTATTCATTTTCATCCCGACTTATTACCTATACCTACTACCTATTATGTATTCTGTGCCCCGACTTCAAATAATCCTGAAAAATCAAGTTCGTTATTTATGTATCTTTAAAAGAAGGACAGCAGTACCTTCGAATTCCTTAAAAACATTGAGAAACAACTGCATTCCAATCTACCAATTCAGGCTGATTGATGTAGCTATAAACCATTGTTCTATCAAACCAAAATTAACAAAACACGACCGGCGCCGCGAGCTTAGCGAGTTTAGCTTGGCATCACACCAAACTGTGTTGGTAATGAGGTGAACATCGCATTCACTACTGTGCAGATTTTAGTACAAGCTTTCATTTTTAGTGGGAAAAAGCTTTATCTAGACATGATTTAGAATCGTGATTTAGACTTACTCCATATTTCTTACGTTGTAGATAACTACCGCATTGCAATTTGAGTATGCCACCCACGGGTGCCACCTAGTATATTTTTTTATTCTATTATTTCCCTACATTAGGAATTTCTCATATGTATGGTTCCGTTTACAAATATTTACCGAGCAGGAATCGAACTCAGTATCTGTGGGTAGGTATGGGACCAGAAAAGCATAACCCGAATCTTGTCGAGATTATTATTTTCTATTTAAAAACAATTAGCTATCTCCTTACTATTATTAGTCGTAAGTAAAATACTTCTTTCAGTAGTTTGAAAAAACTGTATTTGCCTACTTACGACTATCTACACGTGCGAGAGTATGGCAGCGATTCTGCCGCCCGTAGAGATGGCGCCTAACGAAGTCCTTCTGTCCTTCTATCAAACTCAAACTCAAACTCAAAGCATTTATTTCAATTAGACCATTTAAAGGTACTTTTGAATTGTCAAAAAGTCGACCAGTTGGAAAGTTGAAGCTAGTTGCCCATTCCAAAACGTAGATCTCTATGGAGAAGAACGGGCAAGAAACTCCATGGACACTCTTTTTAATCATGTTAAGTAATACAAAAACTTGGGAACAATATTCTTGTTGCTTCTATATGTGAGAACCATGTAAAAAAAAAAAAAACAATTCTAAATATAAGATTTAAAATAAGCCATGGAAGTTAGGAGATGACCAGTCTAAAAAAAAATCTATCGAAAAACAAACAGATTACCCACTTTTATACCTATCTACTAATAACTTCCCATCACTTTTTTCTTCTAACTCACATCAAACGACTACCTCCCACGTTCGAACTACCCACAAAAACGGCCAAAAAGCATCCTAATCAAATTCCCTAACATCTACCCCCCCTTTATCCCTATTACCTACTCCGGTCAACTAACAGCCTTTGAACGGACAAAAAGACGCAGTCTTCGTTAGCATAACAACTAAAAGGACACGGCGCCATCTTGTCCTTTGCCGGGAACATTTTTTGAAATTCGATCTCCTTATAGATGGAACGTAGGTATTACGAAATGTCAGTTGTATTTCCGAAGAGGTTTGAATTTCCTTTCGCGGAAATATTTTTATTTGAATGTTTATCTAGTTTGTGTTACCTTTGTGGGACAAGTTTATTCAGTTACAAAGTTTGTTGTGCAGTTACTACTGCCCCCCGTGCCCCGTCTACCCGTTAAAATAATATCATGAAAATCTATAGTTACTACTATAGATTTTCATGATATTATTTTAACGGGTACCCCTATACACACGTAGTTAAACCATTGGTCGCGGCCATAGAGTATAAAAATAGATTGGTCGCGGCTGTTATTTGTACTTACGTCTTTGACAGTCATTATGGCTAATCAACCAGTCTTACCAAGGGGTATTGTGCTAACCAGTAACTGGGTTGTGGAGGTCAGATAGGCAGTCCCTCCATGTAACATCGGTACTTACTAGTTTTCAGCTGCTTAGTATTTGGAAAAGGCTCGGCGGAAGGTGGTATCTACAATAGGCATTGGGCTGCAATGCTTTGAATTAAAATAACGTACTTGAAAATGGATATGAATAAAATTGCACTTAGGTACCATTAATTTCAAGGAAATCACTGTGATCCGCTAGTTACCAGTATAGGCTGTCCAATTTACCACCGAGTCTGAGAGAAACGATATTAATTGACTTAAAATTAATAGTACCAAAAATACCTGATGATTCAAGACCAGATAATTAAGTATTATCGTAATGCCGTTATTAATTATTTTTGAAGAATGGTACCTAGTATTCTGTTTTCTTTTCGTCATCTAGGTTGGTACATAAGCTTGTATGATAGGTAGGTACTCTGTCATAAATCAAAACGAAAAACGAATGCACTTTTATCTACCTTAGTTTGAGAGGTCAATATGATGTGGATATTTCTTGCATAGTCTAATGCATATATATCTACGTTTTGGAATGGACAACTAGCTTCGACTTTCTGACTCTTTGACAATTCAAAAGTGCCTGTAATAGAAATAAATTATATCTAGTTTGAGTTTGATAATATTCAACAAACAGTCACCCTACCACCAAAGGTAACTTTCAGAGCTTATTAAAAATAAACCACTTCAAGCTTAACACAACTAATTAACAATCAATAAAAATATCAATAACTACTAGGTACCTACCTACTAAGTTATAACGAAACTCGTAACTAACTTAAATCAACATTGTTTCTCACCCCTATTCACCTCTATTTCACCTGTAACACTTTCAAATGGACGTCGCAGCTTGAATACTCGATCCCTGCTTATCGATGCAAACGATTTAACTCGATTCTCGAACTAAAGGGTGCCTCAGTCGAAACACGTTTGCAACTAGTTACTAAACTAAGTTGCGATACTATGGAAACTCATTTGTATCAATAAGTCTTTTAGGGAACTGTATGTCGATAATGCACTTTCTATCTATATTTAAACATCGTTTAAAACAAAGTCGATTCCCGTGCCTGTGTTTAAAATAATGTGTGTCCCGTACTTATATATTTTGATAGTATTCATTAATCTCAGGTATTAATCATTCAAGGTTTAATGTGTAGGTACCCTAATAGACATAGTTCAACAAACATTTGTATAATTTAAGATGCAACATACTTCAAATTATTACCTATTTATTTATGTTATGGTAAGACTAGTTTTAATTTAAAAAAAAACATGCAAATGAATAATAAGCAACTGGAAGTTGTTGGCTAGAAAACTGGTACCTATTATGAAGAAAATGCGTTGGATCTCGAAATACAGGAAAAGTTTTTATCCAGTGCGCAAACTGTAACCATGAATTCAGCATATCATTCTGGACCCTCAGCGAAGAAATCGTATAGAACGTTGGATATGTTTAGTCTGTTATCGTAGGTGTTACATGGTTTGTAACTTATCCACAAATGCACCAATATTTTCGCTTTTATCTTTGAAGTCGAGAATAACATTGGTCAAGCTTCCAGCATTCTGAAATGAAAACATACTTGGAACGGTAGTATAACGTATCTACTTAGTTATAGGTAGGTACCTACCTACTTATAGGATCATCTATAGGTCATAGAGAAGCGACATGTCACCATCACAATACAACTTTTCATTCGAATACGCTGTCCTATTCAAGTAGACTCACGTATGCAATATCCAGACGCGAATCAAATATGCCATACAAATATTAGTTTCGTGAGAAAATGTAACCCGTAACACAGGGATTATCGCTCAGATAAGTGTCAACTCATTACGATCCTTAAGCCAATATAGATAGTTAATAAGTTTCTAGATAGTTACTTTTCTATGTATAAGGTAACTATTCTTAATAACCTGATGTCACGTGCAACTTGCATGCTCTAGTAGGCACCGTTTCAATTAAGCCTTTGTTGGCGTTTGAAATGGAAAAGATGCGCGATTCATAATCTGCGATGAATTTTTAAATTTGAAATGTCTGTCGGGAGTCTTTTAGTAAGCAGGTTCAGACATCGTTTGAGACTTGGAATATAATGTGCCGATTTATGGATGATGAAAGTTTTTCTTTTATGGCAAAGGAATCAAATATACGGGACACTGCACACGTCTTACCTAGGTATTTGTAGTAAGCAGGTCCCTAGCGCGAGCTATTTTGGTCATGAATCATAGCTTTATTTATAGATGTTGGGAACACAATTTTTTAAGAATTAAATTTTAGTTATTTACTTTCAATACAAATTTTATAACCTGAATAACGATGATCATGATACGGTTATGGTAAACTTTCTGTTCACTGAGTGATGGTCTACTCTAATTAGTTACTGAGAAATGGACGTGATCTAACACGCGGGCCCAGTGTGGGTTAGTGGATGTGAAATGTCTTCGATTTTTTCATTCTTTGACATGCCAGTTTTAACTTTTAAATTTTATAATTAAACCCTTTAATCCTGCACATTTTCGTTGAATACCTCTTGGCATTGGCCTCCTCTAACAACTTCAACTGTTTCCTATCTTTCGCAACTCTTCTTCAGTTAGGATCTGCTGCTGCTTCTTTAATTCGTCTTCCCATCTTTTGTATTATTTCTCTTGTTCCTTTTGCATCTGGGGTGCCATTGTCACAAGTTTACTCCACTTTTCCCGATTATCTCTTAACATGTGCCCTTTTTATCTCCATTTTTGTTGGTAAACCTTTACTCAATTGAACTGTTCTCTTTGTCTCCAGCGGAAATGGTTATCACGTGGCGGTAGTGTGTGTGGTGCTGGCGTGCGCGGGCGCGGCGCTGTGTGCGCCCGCGCAGCTGTGTGCCGGCGCCGCCGACGACGACCCCAGGGCCGCGCGGTTCTGCCAGGCCCTCAACACCTTCCTCGAACTGTACGCTGAAGCCGCTGGGGAGCAGGTGCCCGAGTATCAAGGTATGACGGGTCAGGACAATAATCATGATTGGCTAGATGGAGTATGTTCTTCTCAGATAACAGCTGGATGACAGGAGCCGAGGATCATGTTTTGGAGAAGCTTATGTCCAGCAGTGGACTGTTACAGGCTGATAATGGTGATCTTGATTATAAATGCTCTTTTTTCGGGAAAAAGCATGATGCTATGATTTTTTTGAAGTATTTTTTTTTACTGACTAATGGCCTACTGTTGTTTAGGTGACTTAAATAGAACGGTTTGTCTGACAACTGCTGCCGACGGTCACTTACTTAGACTACAGTCTACTTACCGTCAGACGTGGCTTGATTCTCTTACAATTGCGCCATCCACCCTAAAACAAAGTGGATGTCATGTGTCACCTTGAAACCAAATCTCAGCAATTTCCTATTGAGATTTTATGAAACGTCGCCTATATAGTTCTCTTATTCCCCAGCCCTGGTCCGAGACTACCCACAACTCCTAGACACCGGCATGAAGAGGCAAGATGTCGTGCACTCGTTCCTGCGCTTCGGTCGCAGGCGCTGACGCGTCGCGCACCCGCAGCGGCCACGCCGCGTCCACGCCCAACCACCGCAACCCACACGCAGCGACCAGGCTTAGATTGTTTGCTAATATAACATACATTTAGTTCTTTACGTTATTTCGTCCAAAATATTTAAAAAGTTCCTTTATAATGTAAGGCCGTATCCAAATGCTAGGTATCCGAACTGCGAAATTAAAAAAATAACTCATTCAACGTCGAGATGTCAACAACACCGGACGTCTAAACCTCTCTCTCCAAATTTAGTAGACTAGAATTAGAACTTATTATAATGAAATGTACTTATTGCTAAAAGTATTAATAGTATTTAAGATGTAATTAAACGATCTTGTTGTCAACATTTTTGTGGCATTTCATTTGATAAGTGTAAGAATATTTAAATAATTATTATGATGTTTTAAATAAATAAAGTACGTATTTATGACAAGCTTTTTGATATTTTTCTATGTTTCCTTTATCCCAAAACCACTATATAGTATCACAATCATTCTTAAAATGAACCTTATCATACCGACCCACATACATAGCCGTCTCTACACAAGAAAATTCCACCAATTTCAACAAAAATACATACATGCATTGCATTTTGCTCATAAAATTCATCTTTACACTGTAATTAATGTGAAAACTTTCCCACGGAGTCGCCTGCTTCTAAGTAACGGTCGCATAAAATGAGTTCAAATTACTTTAGAAACTGATCAATTTTATGAGCCCTTCGTTGAAGAGTATTGATTTGGCCATAACTTTACACATGTGAAATATGTGCAGACGCCAGCACATTACGCTACCCCAAACTGTCAAATTTTCTCAATTGAACATGAACCTTATGCTTATGTTATAAAGATGAAAATATATCAAAGAAATTTGACAGATTGGGGTAGCTTGATGTGCTAGTCTGTACCTAACATTTTTATATATTCTATTCAATGTTTTGGCAACAAAATTTAGCGTTTTCTAATACCAACACACTGTCACTATGCCTAACAATTAATTACTAAAAAAAATACGGAAAAGACACGGTCAAATGAAAAATTACTTATTAATAAAAAAAAAAGAAAAACTTATTTCCAAAAATTATTTTGGAAATTAGTGGCTTTGGTTGTTTTATCGTAATTTTTTTGCCGCTAACTTCCGGAAGGATTACCCCCTCTATTTTTGAAGTCGGGTAAAATAGGGGTATTTATTTAATCGTTCAAATACTGGTTACTGTAGCTAAACCTTGTTGACAAGCAGGTTTTAGTAGGATAGATCACACAAACGCTGGCCTTAAATGGAATAAGAAATAAAATACAGTAAGTAAATATTTGTCATATATTTCGCCCTACAACACACATTGTAAACATACATAGACAAAATACATAAAGACATCCAAATAACGGTTAAATACTGTATTTACAATCACTAATGACTTAGTTACGAAAAATATGTGAATTATGAAAATTAAGTACTCGTAGAACAAAACATTGTATTCATTAAATTTCACTTTACAATGCTGAGCAGCAAATTAAATGTAACTAGTGATCGCTCAGTGGCCGAAAGGAGCGTGTTTTCGTTAATTTAATGTATTTCTAATGCATTATTACATAAAAATATTAGTTTGCACTACTTTTCTATATAAACTCTAACTGTGCCAAATTTCATGCTCCTTCGTCCACGTAGTTTTCGGTAAAAAGGCTTACAAAGTTTTGCCTTCACGTATTATAATTCATGAGAAGGACAAATATTCAAAAACTAAACTAAAACATATCATATATCAAAGTAAATCCTAAAAATATTAGGCCGTTTAGGAAACCAATAATAACTAGTTAGATATTGGTGATGATTCTTTTGTGCACCAACTAAACTTCACATGGGCTATTGCTATCTTTTTCTTTCTAATGAAACAAGAAAGAGACGGAAATAAATAAGAACTGTCAAATTTAGTTGAACTAAGATTTTCTTTGACGCAACTACGATGAACTAAATTAATAATGCTTAAAATCACGGCAAATTCAAGGCAATTGAGACGTTAGTTAGTTTGACAGTTCTTTAGAACTGAAGACAAGTGACGCTTGTCTTTGTTTTTCGCGGTCTGTAAGTAAGAGATAACAATATTCTTATTTTAGTTTAGATGGTGAACAAAATTATCGGCACCGTTGTTGTGACTCCTTTTCGTAAATTTTAAGAGACTAATTTACAAGGTTCCACAAGTACTTTATAAAAACATGATTATTTACATGAGAGCATACGGCATAAATAGGAACAAGCGTTTAAAAACTAAGGAGAAAAACATTATATCGGTGAAAAAATTTACCAGAAACCTTTCTACTTTAATCGTTACTAATGGCAACACTGATGAATAAATGACATAAAATGTTGCCAGTTAATTATATATAAGATGTGGTTATGGATGATATTAGTCCTAGAGACCAAGTATCGATATTTTATTACTTGATTTTATAAAATCGCACACAAATAATGGTATAACGGCGGACTTAATGCCTTAAGCATTCTCTACCAGTCAACCAAGGGTGGTGCAGAGATTAGATGGCAGGTGCTTTGGTTGAGGGGAACAATGATAGAAAAAAACGATTAAAAATACAATTATCAAGTTATTATTAAGTTTTACTGAAAGGCGACTCATTATTTCAGAATTTTTACTTTATATTTTGTCATCAATACCTACCTATACAATTAAAATGACAAGAAAGTTTTACGAAGCACCATACAATTCCACTAACCGTAGAGTGATATTTTTACAATAAATGAACAAAAATAACTTACATTAATTTGTATTTTTTTAAAGGCAACTGCGCATTCTGGTATGGGAAATACTTTTTCAATACTGCTTAAATGTTGTTGAAATACCGCATTGTTGTATAATACCGAGGTGCATAAAATACTGTATTTGAAAGAAATAGTCTGTCTATGACAATGAGGAAAACGTATTTTATTTGAACAGTTTGTAATAAAATATTTTATAGAGAGAGTAAGTTAATCAATGAATACCTGTTGTTACTATAAATACCGCAACGCGCAGATACCTTTAAAGAATAGAGAGTACGTTTGTGGCAAGTTTTTGGTGAAGATATAATTATCAGTTTGTTGACTTTTAATATTAAAATAAAGAAGTGTCTATGGCAAAATATATTGGATAGTCAATACAACAAGTTGTTAAGTACGTTTTATAAGGCTTTATATCAATTAAATTAATTAAGTTTTTACGCGTGCTACTTTAAGATAGGACACAGCAATAGGAGATTTAGTAATATATTAGGATTGAGGAAAAATCCAAATTTAAACATAGTTAAAAACATTACACTCAAGTCTCATTTGAATAAACACCTTTCGACTAAAAAGTCAGTTTCTTAAATATACAGTATACAATTAATAAAATATTTAAAAATAATTTTGTACGATACACCTAAAGGATTTTGATTTATTATACATTTTTCATCTTCTGCAATTCACAATTTAATAATTTAGAATTATAAACTAGTAGGTATATATTTTATTATTGTACAGATTAGAAAAAAAAAAACAAAAAATATAGAATGGAAGGTTAAAATTGACGAAGGTACCATAGAATATTTTGTACCCAGAAATTAAAGTGTTCGACCGAAATAGCAACCCTTAACATTTTTTACCGTTACAGCGATTTAGCGACTGTTACGACGGTTAACTCTTCCGCTGCTATTACAGTGTGAAAATACAAACAAACTAATTTTGACTATAAATTAATAATATTATCATGTCCATTTACCATAGGCAATAACTGTTTGCATCATTAAACGAATGTCCAAAATAATGTTGGCAAAAATATCATATTTGGAACTTTCAAAGTCGAATGACAATTGAGGCAAATAAAGACTTTCGGTTTATAATTCTTTTTTTTTTTTCTGGCCAGCACTTTTATTTTTGGGTACGAAATGAATGATGTCCTTTGTCTTCGAGACCTCAATGATATACAGACAACGCTAGAAAGAACTTTTGGCGTGTAGCCAAAATATCGGTAATTACGCCGCCAACGTCATGTTTAATCAATACAATTACTGCGACAATTTCACACATGTTTACCAACATCTACCCTGTCAGTGGCATTTAGGCGTCAAAAGATCCATATACAACTCTAGTACTTGGCCAAAACTTCCACATATGCAACCAAAATGTAGGACCCTACATACCGCTCATAGTTATATAACCTCTGAGTTTGCATCACTGTCATAATCACAGTGATCTTTATTGCCGTTGCAATAAGGTTGCGGTTGGGTTGCTACCATTGACATGATGTCTGTCCAATTAATTATGAAATAATCTTAAAATCGTTTCAATATGGTTGCTATTGGGTTGCTGCTGTCAGAGGTAAAATAACTGTGAATGGACTGTAGTACTTGTTTGACATTTCCAAATGCGCAACCAAATGAAGGACCGTAAAACTTTTAGGGATTACAATCGGCAGATTTAATATCCAATGTAAAGTTGCGGAAAGAAAAGGATCGGCACTTTTCTAATACATTCCACATGTCACATTTTCGAATTGTCGAAAGACCGGAAAATTGACGGTACTTGACGATTGAATTCTTTGATTGCACAAGTTTAACATAAGCACATTTAGATTAGTTTCACCAAAAAAACTTATAATAAAAATCACATTCTTGGAACACAAAATAGGTTTAAATTCGCAAAATAACAACCTAGATATAGTTCTACTAATACAAAGATATAGAATAATAATGTCCTACACGTTTATGTCATAGATATGTCATGTTTGGTTGAATTAAATTTAGTATGTTATGTGAACTATGTCGCCACCTACCGACAGAAGACATTGACCCTGCAAAGAAAAAAAAAACTTAATAGTTTTGCAATAATGTAGTATTTTCTAAAAGTCCGTAGAATATAGGAAAACGTGTAAAGTGGGTCGTTAGTCAATTCTACTGAATCCTCCTACTATACACCCGTCTAGCTATGCTTTCCCGGAGTTCCTCGCACCACGGAATTTCCTTTCCCAATTTTGTTTTTATGAAGCCGCTTCCATGCTATCATAGCATTTTATTTAAGCATTTCATAGATATTTTATTTTATGTAACTTGGGTTTTGCCTGAATTAAATGATTTTTATTTTTATAACTAAGAATTAACTTAATTATGCATCCGAATATCCGATCTCTGTACATAACACACACTCGCCCTCGCACTCTCTCTGTGTTCAACGCTCTTTTGGAAACTTCACCCGACATAGATGTGTTCGCGGATTAATGGAAGAAGGTCATGTCAGTATGTCTGGAGTTCTTCGAGATATATACAAAACGTTGACAAATTTTCTTTCAACTAATGTAATTGGCCGAAATCCGTTCCGTTTGAAGTGAAGCGCCAGAGTAGACCGAAAGTTAAAATTTACTTAAGATTTTTGTAATTTGCAGGTCAGTTTCAGGTTGTATGCTGATCAAAATATGTTCAGTTCACACGCACACACACTCTCTACACTACACTACACGCTACGCTACACTATTATTATTACTTAAAGACATCATAATCCCATTAAATTACTATTTCATGAAAAAATCATTCAGGATTTCGGGATTGAATGAACTTAATTCTGTAAATACCTACGTGTTACGATCGCGAATCATATTTTAATCAACATACAAACAGAAAATTGTAAAAAAACGTTTAAAAAAAAATAACTTTGCGGGCTACCCTGATACTACCCTCTAAAAAATATATATATACAGAAGCACATACCTGATTCTTGTGCGCGTTATCCTGCAGCATGAGCTGTGTGATATAGAAGGAAGTGAGCGCGTTGCCGCCCAGCGCAGCTGTGTATGCACGCACTATCGCCATAACCTGGTGAAAACAGCAATATTTAGTAGTGACCGACCAAAGCTTCGTTTTAGTTTTCGGCCATAAACTATGCGAAGCTTCAAATGTTCGTGAATTGTTGCGCATCATGTGGCCCACTTCGTAGAGCTCTGCAATATCGGGTGACGTTCGGCTAACTTCGGGGTAAATCGAGTCTGCTCGTGGTTTCATTCAGCTGACATAAACAGACCGATTTTGTTTTGTAGTTGTAAAATGAGGTTATGTTATATTTTTGCTCTTAGTTTAAAGAGGGTTTGATCAGGAATATCTTTATTTTTTAATACTAAGACTTTACAGCTTGGATACGGGGTGGTAAGGGCATCGACGCGCAAACTGAAACCATTTTTTTTTTTTAACTATCGGTAATATTTTATTTTATTTATTTATCTAAACACAGGTTATTGTTCTTAAAATTATACAAGGCACACTATTAGACCTCTGGGTCTGTCTTAGCATGCCATGGTCTGGAATTAATCAACGCGCTACTGTGAAATTAAGGTAAAATGGAGTGGTAATATTCTTTGAGCTTGTGTTTTATGTTTTTCCTGTTCATTGAGTCGCGAAATAAAAAAATATCTATATATAAAGAAAGGTATATAAAGAAAGTAATTTCATAGAAAAGCAATACCTACGCGGTCAAGCGATATGGCAAAGCTATTTTTGTAACCGAATTCAAAAAGAAGGACGTTATCAATACGACATGTTTGTATTTTATTGATATTTTTTTATGTATGTTCGGGCATAACTTCGTCATATTCGGATCGTCATCGTCGGATTTGTTAAATTATTTTTTGTTCGAAAGGGGTTTATTCCGAAATGGTCCCATAAAAATTTCATATAGATCTGATGGTGAGATTCGGAGACAGACAACTGAATTCTTCAAAAAATGACAGCTAATCAACCGCGATTGCTGCTTTCGCATAAATATTAGTGTTGCCCAAATGCAAGAACAAGACGAGACTTAGCCAGTCTTGGTCTTGGTCTTGCGCCAATACACCTGGTCTTGGTCTTGGTCTTGGTCTTGCGCTCCCAGTCTTGGTCTTGGTCTTGGTCTTGCAGCAAGAGTCTTGCAAGTCTTGCAATTACCTATTAGTCTATTACTATTTATTAAAGTTTACTTTAAATCTTAGAAAAACGTATTAGAATTGGAACATTGTGAGCTTGAATTAACATAGCCATAGTAAAGATCAAGCAGATTAATAAATAACTGAAGATTTGATAAGAAATTCGAAAAATCAACTGACCTATATGTCGTTTTCCATGGAAGTAACTGTTTCTTAATAAACATTTATGATTTATAAGCTTACATTTGCTAAAACATGTAAAAAAACAAATTAATTACAATAACTTGACTGTATTTTAAAGAACAATACTTATCTGTCTAGAAAGAGATTGAACCCTCAACTTATAAGAAAACTAGAACGTAGAACTAGAATGAATTAATATGACATCTACTACCTATCCTTACCATTTTATCCTAATCATAATACTACTTGCGTGATCAGTATAATGTATTCATTTTCATTCTAAGCACTCTGAAACTTATTTATTCTTTGGAACACCTGTAGGTACTCTTAAAAAAATTCGAAATTATTTTGCATGAGTATACCTACGCCCTATGGCGGCAATCAAATAGTGTCACAAATGTTATGATTTCGGCGTGGCGGCAACGACTGTTTTAGATTTCAAAAGAAGCCGCCGGCGCGTGTATCATAACCATGTACTTCCGAAAAGCGGCAAATTTCTTTGAGAAGTAAGTACAAAACCTTTGATGCCGCATTATCAAAGTGCCGATGGTTAAAACATAACTATGCATGCACTCAGTTTGATTTTAATAGATATTTTTTTATTCGCTATGTTTATGGTATTAGTCGTAATGCGCATAGGTCCAGTTTTTCATATTCTTTGATACAGTTTTTTGCGTCTCATAGAATTCCTAAGCGTACCTACCTATACACCGAACTGTTACACCTAACTACTCAGTGAAATAGCGCTAAGTCCTAGCTGCAAGACGCAAGAGTCTTGCAGGCTATGTCTTGTTCTTGCTCAAGTCTTGCACGGTTAGTCTTGGTCTTGGTCTTGCTAAAAATACGCGGTCTTGTTCTTGGTCTTGGTCTTGCAAAAACGCAAGAACAAGACCAAGACTGCAAGACCAAGACTGAATTTGGGCAACACTAATAAATATGCATTATTTTGACCCCAAGGATGATGCAATTTCGAATTGGTGTGTACTGTAACTAAAAAGTGAAACATAAAAACTTAAAAAAAAACAACCGACTTCCGGAAAAACACTACAAAGTGAAAAACAACCTTAATTTCGGAAGGCGGTGACAAAAAATTAAAATACATATCCAAAGTCACCGATTTCCGAAAAAGAAAGTTATTTTTCACTTTGTAGTGTTTTTCCGGAAGTCGGTTGTTCTTTTATTATTAATAACCGACGAAAAATATCAACGCAGGAGCTTCAGAAACATGTATTGAATTCATGGTTATAGGTTGTCGATGTAACACAATTCATATATTATGTATTTGTCGGTATTGCAGAGATGGCCCATGCTTCCAACAAAAATATAAACAAGATACATAGAACAGGAGGACACATCAGGTATCCTTTAAGGGTATTTTCAACGCTGGAGAGCTGACTCGGGTCGAGCAGCTGTCTGACTGCAGTGGTCTATCTCACAAACCACATTCCTACTAATTTTATACCGTGGAGTGTTTATATGTAGACGATGACGTCACTCACCTCGCATGTAAACGTATGCAGAAACCCGCTGAGTCCTCCCAGCTCTCTGACCGCAGTCGTCTCTCTCACAAACAGTAGTCGCAGCGCGCACAGACGACGCGACACTCGCCCGCCACTGATGTGGCTGAGTGTAGTTAGTGATACTGTTGTGGGTACCTGTGGAAAACATCGTGTTTGTTTAGACTACCAAAATACAGAAGACTTACTTGCTCGCATTGCATAATATCATATAACACACACTTCCACATTTACATTTACTCACCACACCACGTACACACACACACCCACACACCCACACACCCATACACAAACACACCCACATTCACAAGTGCTTATTATGCTAAAATAATAATTTACGTCACGCCATTCACATTCACGCTGACACGATCTCCATAAAATGCTCCACGTTTGAGGACTGACTCCCAAAATACAAGCCCTGGCTTAGTTTGGGTATCAGTTTCAGCACCTTATGTCATCATTATAATTGAACTTTGTAGCTATGTAACAAATTCTTGTGAATGCTTCTTGTGAAATAAACTTTTTATGTTTATGAATCTTTGTTAAATTTTAGACATAACACATAACCAGCGATCAGATATTCGGATTAATATTCACCTAAACTTGAGATGTTGGTTAACATAGATTGCGCTTTTGTATCGATAAACATGTTACACCCTACATACACTTATTTGTATCGGGGGTTAAACATTAATTTATTTAAAACTAGCTTTTGCCAACGACTTCACCCGCGTGGAGGTCGAAAATTATCCCACAGGAACGTACTACCGGGATAAAAATCATAAGTATCATAAGTGTTAATCCAGGTTATAATCTATCTATATGCCAAATTTCATCCAAATCCGTTCAGCCGTTTTTGCGTGATTGAGTAATAAACATTCAAACATCTAAACTTTCACATTTCTAATATTAGTAGGATAGTAGGATAAATATGCATCTGAACAGTTTTGCAATTACGGGTTTTTTTTTTGTAAATATTTTTTTAGTATTCGCTTCCATAATAATCAGAGATCGGATATTCGGATGCATATTTACCTAAAGATATTTTTTAGCTATGAAAGTATGGAAGCAGCTTTATAAATTATTTGTAATATTTATTAAAAACCCCGGGATTCTTGGATTGCATAACTATTCAGATGTGTATTAATTTAAAATTAATGTTTAACCCGATACAAATATGTGTATGTACTGGAGGAGGGATGGTTTGTATAAGTTAAAACAAAAAATAAACAAATTACTTACCTGAATTAAGACTTTTTCGATAAAAAAGCAAGCGCATTCCATATTAGCCAACATCTCAACTTTAGGTGAAAATGCATCCGAATATCCGATCTCTGATAATAATCGTTAAAAATTACTTTAGGTCAATATGCATCCGAATATCCGATCTCTGCACATAACTTAACATCACGCTATATTTTATGTTGTTATGTCATTTTATTTACTTATAAAAGTAACATCATGACGCCTTGTTCCCCCGTAGGGGTGAGCAGAGGTGTATCGATAATTCACCTACACTTCGCCAGTTATGTTTAAGTTTCATATACGAGCCTATTGCCATTAATCGGGTACAACTCTAGACACCGGGTTGCTATGAACAAATTCCAGATGGGAAACCCTATAACACTTTGGCCGACCCTTTGATTTAGTTTTCGATATCAATATTCAACACGTTGGTTAGGTATTGCCAGCTAATTGAATTTGACCCTGTATAAAGGTTTAGGTTTAAAGAAACTTTATTCTTAATAAAGACATACATGTCACTCACTTGAGAACAATACTAGAACATATAAGTTGAATTACACAAAGTTCGTCGTCATCAGTTACACAATGCTAAAACATACACATATGTATTACACAAAGCTCATCATCTAATGTTTTGTCAGTTATACAATACAATGCCTTCATTTCTCCAGAAGTGATTTGTCCGCGATTATATACTGACTAAGTTTACTTTTGAATACGTTAAAAGAGTGTAGATTTCTTATACTAGAGGGTATTCTATTATAAAGTTGTGCTCCTTTAAAAGTAAGCATTATTTTGCCATAGTTTGTTGCTTGCTAGTTTTTGGTAAAACTAGCAAGCTAGCTCGCCGTGTGCTACGTTGACTGACATGTTTGTATTGAGTGAGTGTTATGTTCGTGTGAATACTCTTAGTAATAATTTTTCTAATAATAATGCATGTATTGTAAATATATAGTTGCTTGATATTCATTATTTTTGTATCTCTATAAATTTTATTGGTTGATGTTAATAAACAGGATAAGTAGGATGTTTGAAGATAAACCCACCTGTCCATTAACAAATCCCTTTTCCTCCACCACCTCCGGCGGGCTCTTGCCCAGCTGCTCCTCATCCAACGTGAAGATATCGTCGTCAGCATCCCCGGTGCCGTTCCCCTGGCCGGCCTGGCTGCCAGCCTGGCTGCTGGCGGCGCTGCTGTGGCCGCTGTGCTGGCTGCTGTGCTGGCTGTTGGAGCGGGACTGGTGCTCCACGCCGTTCACTTCGGGGCTGGTCGGGTCTTGGAGGGGGATGGCGGATCCCGAGACTATGAGTTGGATTTCGTCCTGTGGAGGTTTGGAGGTGTTATTATTATAATAAAAAAATACGAATAATTCTAGCCTATTATTGTCCTTCTGCAGAGAAAAAGCCTTCTTATAAAGAGAAGGCACGAGCACTGACCACTACGCTTTTATAAGAAATACTGGCTATGACTTTTTGTTACTATTTACAAGTCCAGGTTTTGTTACGATCGGCTTATAGATGAACAAATCTATGTAATTCCAAAAAAACTTAGCAAAACTTTTGAGTGACAGATGACGTACGAGGTTCGACCGACGAAGGTCGCCCTACACGGCAAGTGCGCAATGATTGGTGTTCTACTACAATTAGTTGCTTTTCCTCTCTAAGTACCCAATTCTGTGTCGTTAAGTTCGTGCAAATTCGGAAACACGAAGAGCATCGAAGAGCAGACCTTTCCTGGTTTAACAGTATTATGTGTAGAGCTGACCTCAGGCAGTTCCAGCTGCAGACGCGGCGCCACGAGCGCACAGGGCTGCAGACGCCGCAGCTTGTAGGCCACGCCGTCCAGCGCGCGCCGCACGTGCCGCTCCACGGCCGCGCTGCCCGCGCCGCCCGACAGCACCAGGCGCCCGCGCCACACCTGCCCAACCAACATGCTTCAATGTTGTGCCGCACGGGCGTGATCACTTAGACGCGACGGGTGTGTAAGGGGGGGGGGGGGGTCCAGGTTTCATCCCGGTGTGTATGTAGGTCTCCCAGTCCACGCGGCGCTGACGCCCTGCACAGATTCTAGATATCTTCAGGACGGCTACTATCTTCCGTTCTTCATGACGTTACCAAATGTACCAATGTTTTTGACGATTTCCCAAAGAAACAGTTCCCCGACTTCTGACTAGGAAGGGGGGTGTTTTTGACAACTTCAGACTGGGGGTACTTTACCTGATTAATAACACAAGTTTCTTACAAGTCTTCAAGAAGCAATGTCGGAACACTACTTGGACTATATCTATGTATAAAAGACTTAAATTAGAACCTTGCCGATGACTACATATTACGCTAAATTACATGTTTGCTTACGTACCAACATACTTTACTTTAACGAGAACAACTAATTGCTTCCCGTTTTAAAATTTTATTTGAACTATATTTTATCACAGTTACATCACATTTCTGCTTAAAACACATTAATTTATTAAAATACATAAGACATGTTACATAACATTGTATTCTCTATAAAATCCCCTATCTCCTGAAATATTTATTTTAGCTATATCTTTCCATACTGAAAGAATATTTTAAGAAAAACTGAAAAATTATCAAAAATGTTAATAAACATTACTTTATGAGTTGATTTCCTCGAAAACTACTGAATCAATTATTAATCTCAGACTGGTCCATAGACCTAAAACAATCTGATATTTAAAACTTTTCAACTATGATTTTCAGGGCGTGACGCCCTCTTAAAAGAGGATTGGCAAAAACATAAATATTAAGAATTACTATCTAAAGTAACACGACATAAAAACTCAATTAAGTGGGCTTTATCTTAGGTCTAGATTATAGAAAAGTTAGGTCCAGGGCTAGGTCTCGGTCTAGGTTACCTGGACGCACTAAAAAACTATAAATTACGGTTATACAGCCCACTTAAATGAGGTTTGTAGGGGTGGTACTTACGGTTTTATTTACTTAGCACTTATTCACCACTGTTTATTGGTTTAACTATCACTATTATTACTAGTTATGCATTTAAGTTATTGTCAGAAAAAACTTTATACACTATTTAGTGACGCATCGTCGCCAGAAAGACAAGTTGCACTTATTGATTTGAAAAAGGCTTTTGATACGCCCAGTCACACCCTGCTATTAAACAAACTGGAAAGTATTGGCATAACTGGAACCGCTCACCAAATCCTTAAGTCTTATTTGAGTGATCGTTATCAAGTTGTTAAAATTGGAACCTATCAGAGTAGCTCCAGCCCTTAACATACGATGTACCACAAGGTTCCATTTTGGGACCCTTATTGTTCCTGGTATATGTAAATAACATACACCAAGCAGGCTTACAAGATCACCTTACCGTTTACGCAGACTATTCTACTTTGGCATTAACATCAATGAAATCATCAAACGTGCTCAAGATGACTTAAAAATATTACATTTTTTTTTTAAATCATATTTGAAAGGTAAAATACTTAATTATTTTTCTACTTAAAATCTACTTTCAATAAATTAAGGTATCACTTATTTCGTTTTTTTTAATCGCTTGGAACACGTAACAAGAAGGTGATCCCAAACATTTGCTCGCGAGTGTACAAAGGAGATTGAGTTTATCCAATGCAAAGATAGTCGTACAAACCTTCAGCAGCTCTAACAGTATTTTCAAATGTTAATCAATTTGTTGTACTTGTGGATCAGGACCAGCATTGAGTCAAGCATTTTTATCCGCGATTAAAACTCAGCGTCGTTTTCTCACAATTACTTTCTTCAACATACGTAAGTCAGTCTCAACGAATCTTATTTTTTTTTACAAAATCAGACTTGTTCCAAACTTACCTTACTTGTATCGAAGTAGTGCTTCAAACATGTCGTATTAATTTAAAATATTGCCCACCGTATCTTCAATATTAATACAATATTACAAACCTGCGCAAACGCCTGTGGCTGAGCTCCCATCACAGGTTTGAGTCCGTGCGTGTACACCTGCATGTTCACGTGGCGTTTAGCGAGGGCACGGGCAGTCTCCACCTACGAAATATGAAAAAAAAAAGAACATTTTAGATTACTATTTCAGACACCAATCTCCATGGTCTTCACATGATCTAGCCTTATTATGTCTGGACTCTAAAATAGACTGACCTCTTCGTTTGTTTCGACCTTCTCAGAGTAATCAGATGGGAAACGCCGATCTCATCTAGCTTTTAACATATGATTGACGCGTAAAAGTGTTTGTGCAAACCTAATTACAGAAATAAAATCATTTAACAGGCTTTAAAAACCGTTTATAAGTAACTTACATCCTCAGCCTCGTCCAGTTCGAGAACGCACGCATCTTTATCAGCGCACAAGTCCAACACGGGCGCCTCCTCACCTTCCACCTCGGGCAGTACCCCATTGGTGGCGTGCTCTATACCACCTGGTAACATACGAAGAAGGATTGTACAGCACGATTCAAGTTATGGCGGCTCCGAACAGTTCCGAGCGACTTACTAGTCGACGTCCGCGGGATTTTTTCGCAGCACTGTTTAGCGCCGAGTACACAGAGTACGCCGAGTAAAATACACATACACGATTTTCAATCGAACACTGTATATTTTCGACGCACTGGGATGCCCGAACGACGTTGACTAACACGTTCAGGTGTCAGCGTGGTGAGGGGTGGAGTACTACGCCACGTGTAGGGCATGTCAGAGTTGTCATAAACTTTAAATCGGGTGTATGTGCTATTGGCTCCAAATTTAAAATGCAATCTATGAACACTGATTGGCAGAAACTAAAAAAGAAATAACAAAAGAGAACTATAGATTTGGGGAATTTATAATAGTTAGCTTTTGCAATGTTACAGACCCATTTAAATTACTGTATAGGGACAATATTCTGGAATCTGCTAGTGACTGTAAACAAGATAACACCCTTGGACCAGTGATTTTTAGTTTAGCCATTCTCCCAAATATTCTACAACAAAATTCCTAATTTAATGTTAGGTATCTTGATGACTGGGGAGTTTGTTGCGCCACTTTTTCTTCCCAGCTAAAGCACTAGGAAGTGGTGAAGGGCGGGCGGTTTGGGGGACTGTGTTATGTAAAGTTGACGTACAAAAAGTGCTGACTGTCAGCCTAGTTTGAATTTGAATAAATGGGTTTTGATTTTGTCAACAAAATCAAAACCCATTTATTCAAAAAAAAACTTTGGGAGGCAAGTAAGTTTAAAATGACCTGAAAAAGAAATCTTGAAAAATGAACTTTATTCCATTGTTGTATAAGGTAGGAAAGGGATATGCCAGTTTATTTACCTATATCGAATCCGTTGGCCGCTCTGTTAGCTGAAAACGAGTCCCATAACGCTTTTTGTATTTCCAATGCGTCTTTGTCGTTTTCTGACGCCTGAAATTATTATTGTAGATTAAAGCATACAAATGAAAGTTTATGATAGAAATCGCATAAGCAAAAACAAAAAGGAATACGCTTCGACTTGAGAACCTCCTCCTTTATTTCGTCGGTTAAAAATATGTAGTCACTAAAAGAGATAAGTAACCAGTGGTCGTCGGGTATAGTTGAAGTCTTCGAATAAAAGGATTCATTTCGTACCAAAAAAATAAAGTGCCGGCCAGGAAAATGTTTTTAGTTTTTGTTGCTTATCTGTTCTATTCAAAACCAAAATATTTTATTTATTATTTATTTAATAGGAAACTCAAGAGCTTATAATTAATTCACATGAGTTATGAAAAACAAATATCTCTTAAGCCAATAACAGAGTTTTACGGCATTGATAGAGCTAGGCTAGCTAGAAGTAGCGAAAGAAAAAAGAAAAACCTTATACAAATGCAGCTATCAAAATAGGTAAACAAAAAAGTACGACTGTTGACACATTGCTACATTAAGATTGGAAGATACAAGTGTGTTGGTGGGTACTAACCCAAATACTGTGACTATCTTAATTAACAAAAGGAAAAACAACGGAAAAATAACATAAAACAAAATAAAATAAAACAAAATATTTAAAACGAAATATTTAAAACGAAATACTTTGTTTAAAATACTCCGCCCAAAACATTATGCTTAACAATGCAATTAGAACGTGCTTTGATGAAATATATATTTTTAATTTTTTAAGAGTGAGTTATGGCACAACTTGTTTACTAAACAATATCTGCTTGACTTGTTTCCGGTATGATTTTTTGGATGAATGAAATATATCGACATTCTCAAAACTCTCAGAATAGATGCGAGGCAGTCGGGTCATAACAGCATTTCTCCCATATTTTGTACGGCAGCCCGGAATACTGAATAACTTAGTGTGTCTGGTACGTGTTTTAGGTGTACAGAAATCTATACATGATAGCAAATCACTGCTGTCCAAGCGACCTCGCAGGATATCAGAGAGAATTTTATTTCACATAAACCTGCATGAGCACTTATGAAACGTCAGAAACTAGGTGCACCACAACCAACCCAACACGTGGGTAAAGTATTGCCAGCTAATTTAATTTGACCCTGGTTTATTATGTCCTAAAGCGTCCCCTCCCGGCGTTTCCACTCACATCTGCCTTTGTAAATAAATAATAAAAAGTTTATTTCGGAACAATAACACAAGACTAAGTACAACAAGTAAAACGATGATAGCTGCAAAAGTATAAACTGCAGCGCAGCTAATAACGCCCTTCTCCAGATAAAAAATATTCATTTTCCCTACAGAAAAGTGCTTAGTAGGTAATTAAGTTAATTTAGATGTAGTTGATAAAACAAAAATAATAAAAATAAATAAAAATAATAAAAATAATAAAACACCCCACAATACCTAATTCTTCATAATGATATACCTTAATCCTAGGCGGCGCAGGAGGCGGTAATGCACCCAGTCTGCAAGCTGTACCGCTAGCGAGGGCCATCACACAACGTTCGCCGATCGATATCTGTGTCTGTAGAGAGAATAACGCGTTCGCACCCTGTGGAAAGAAGATTGGGTTTTAATAATTAGCCTATAATGTTGCCCACTGCTGGGACACAGGCATCCTTTGTATGAGAGGGAGTGGGTCGTTATCTTCGACGCGGCAGTGTTGATGGAATGTAGTCATGCAGTGATGGTGAAAAGATTAGCCAATCAGCAATGTCGTAGAAGGCTAACTACCCGGAACCTGCAAAATCCGCCTATAGTGATCAATTGCTGGGACACAGACCTCCTCATTTTGAGAGGGGGACAGTAATCCACCACGAGGGCCCAGTGCGGGTTGCTAGACGTCACGTCTTAAAATTTTTGTTTCTGGACTTGCTGGTATCTTCACGAGGTTTTCCTTGACCGTTTTGAGAGCAATTGTGATTAAATAATTTACACAAAGTACAGCACCTGTCGGAGTTCGAACCGACAAACAACAACTCGCCAGTCGGCGCCGTTGTCACTGGGCTACCACTGCTGTTTATATTATATCAATAGTTCTTCTTCATAAAGTATCGATGGCAAAAAGTCATAACATCTTTGGGCCAAAAGTTAGCTGCGCGGTCTAATGTAGGCGACAGCATGTGTCTGTGCGGAGCTGCCGCATGCGCACTTGAGACCTGACGCGCCTGAACCGCATCTGTGGAGATTCTCTTAGCTCCGGCCGACTTGGGTTATCAAGAAATCAGTTAGGATTTAAACAAAGCAGATACAGGCTGGAAAGGTAAACACCGTTATCCTTGAAACTAGTGGTTTGGTTTCGTTTATAGAACGTAAAATCAATTTAAAAAAATAACCATTTTTATTAAAGAAAATCTCCTTTTTTCCACAAGAACATTTCACCCTACGCGCCAGAGCAATAAACTTGCGTCTCAATACGGGAGGGGGCGCGGGGCGCAAGGACCAAGCCGCGTGGCCCGACTCCGACGCACGGGTCGCGACCCCGGTCAGTCAGCTGTCAGTCTCGCTAGCGAGCCCACATAACGCCGCGTCGTAGCGTCACTCATTACTCGCGCGTAATTTTTAACTCGCTCGTTTATTTTATATTTAAGTCAACCACCCATGGTTTAAGTGACAACGGTGTTTACCCTTACATTCTGTATACATATACTTGACTTACTTGCATCCTAAGCTTGGCCAGTAACAGTTTGTGCAGTTCGTACTCTAAGAACGGCAGCTGGTCAGATATGTCCCTCGCGCCCGGCTCTGACGTCGGCGGGGCTCTTCTCACACGTGCCGCTGTCATACAAGTTACAATAATTTAATATTACATCAGCAAAAACTCATTTAGGTGGATGCGTTCCGTTTTTTGTAATTTAATGAAAAGAAAGATCAAAGAATATTATGAAAAAGTTTAAGAACGTGGAATATATGTATAATAATAATGAATAAATAATAAAAAAATAAAAATAAACGTTGCCCCACACTAGGAACTTCTCCTGTATTGTGGGTGCGTTTACAAACATTTAAACTCACATACACAAACAGCTAGACCCGGAACAACTACTTGTAGGTCATACAAATATTTGTTCCGTGCGGGAATCGAACCTGCGACACGCAGCGCAGCAGTCAATCGCTTAACCATTGCGCCAACTGTGCTGTCAATAATGTTTAATTATCCAAAATAATAAAAAGACACAGGTTGAGCACAGTGGTAGAAATATTAAAATAGTACATGATTGTTTGTTCAAAAGTTAATGGCTACAAAAATATATACACCGTGACATTTTAGTTGTCTTACAACGGCAGCCCACTTAATGTATCCAATGACTACTGATCATTTATAAAAAAGGCATTTATGAAGATTATGAATGATTAAAATAATTTAAATAATTTGAAACATCCTGTTACGGAGATGAAATGGCTGATGGAATGTAATGGAGATGGAATTATTGCTCGACTCGTGCGCCGGGTTGGTATTTCTACCGTTTGACACATAAACATTATTTATTTTTCTTTGTGCAGACGCCAGCACATCAAGCTACCCCAATCTGCCAAATTTCTTTGATAGATTTTCAACTTTATTACAATATGATAAGGTTTATGTTCAATTGGGAAAATTTGAGAGTTTGGGAAATTAATGGTAACAATTTTTTTGTCGCGCCTGGAGGTATTTTATGTCGGGTACATTGAGTTGACCACGTTTGTAAGACGACTAAAATATCACGGCGTATAAACAAAAATATAAACCCTGTCTCCTAACCTAGGAGGCTTGTATCTTAAGAGACAAGTGTTCGGTTAGATGGTTGCGAAAATTAAGTTGTACCCTTTAAGAGTGAAATAGTGTTAATCTATCTATCTATCATTATCTGTAACAAAAATGAACGCCAGTAAATTGAATTATTCTTTAAAACAAAGAGTCATAAATGCATTGAAATCCCTACTAATATTATTAATGCGAAAGTAACTTTGCCTGTCTGTCTGTTACGCTTTCACGCCTAAACTGCTGAACCGATCGTCATGAAATTTGGCAGAGATATAGCCTGGGATATGAAGAAGGACATAGGCTACTTACTTGTTACGCGATAACCGACATTCACGTATAATCAGAAGTAAGAACGTACTCACCGACGGCAGTTAACGTGACAGCCTTAGCGTGTGATGTCAACCTGCTTGGCTTGGAACACGTCGCTAACAGTACTGTGGGGACTCGCGCTCTCCTGTGTATTAGAGAACAGACTAAGAATATTACATAAGTATATCACTTCCTGTCTAAGTCGAAGTTCATCATTTCAGCCGAAAGACTGCTGAATACATAGGCCTCCCCCAAGCTCCGCCACTTCGAGCGGTTCTGTGCTTACAGCAGATTCTTGGGGCATTCACCAGGTCATCAGTCCACTTTGTGGGAGGTCACCTAATTCTACGTCTTCCGGTATGCGGTCGCCACTGCAGAACCTTTCGACCCAATTGGCTATCTGGCGACGTTCACACGGACATAATTATAGCGCGCTAGGATGCACTCTTTTTTTTTGAGGTTGTGTAGTCATCTAATAACTTCTCCCGCTCTGGGTAGAGCGGGAGGGCGTGTCAAACTTTTACTGACTAAAACCGACCCGTGCTCCCTCAGTTGCCTGTGTGCCAGGGGCCACAGTATCTCTTTCGAACAACCCGCACCCCTGGCAGAGAATGCACTCTGTTGGATTTGTAATGCTCGGTCCAACACCGAAAGTTGCAAATCCAGCGCGCGATAAAATCCTGCCACGATATTTTTTACGTCCCTGTGAACGTCATTGTAAGCAATTGATTTATATTACAAGGTTACTATAAATTAGCTAGCTAGTCTCTGCAGACGCGATTTGTCTCGTCGTCAGAAGCCCGAAAGTCTGATAATCAGTCTTATCAAGGGGTATCGTATTACCCAGTAACTGGGCTGTGGAGGTCAGATAGGCAGTCGCTCCATGTAAAATACTGGTATTCAGCTGCATCCGGTTAGACTGGAAGCCGACCCACCATAGTTGAGAAAAGGCTGGGGAGATAATGATCTAAACACGATGAAATAAAAATAAAAATAATTTGATGTTTTTTTTTTGAGTTCAGTCAGTCTTGTTACTTGAGGTATGAGTTGAGAAAACTCTTCTTGTCGATGCCTCTACTAATGAAAAAATCATTGTATCACAGACACCAGCCATATTGAGGATCGACTATTGAGTATTTTATCACTTACCTACATCCGCCGCAAGTCGATAGCTCAGCTCTGTAAGGTCCTGCGCCAGGTGAATATGGCACGTGCGCCATACTACACAATTCACTCTCTAAATCGTCTATACCGTTCTTTGAACCGATGGTCGCTGTAACAAATACAATTAACATACATACGTAACATCACGACGGTAAAAAAATGCATTAAAATTTCATCATCATCATTTCAGCCGAAAGACGACCACTGCTGGACATAGGCCTCTCCCTATCACCATCATTTCGACCGGTTCTGTGCATTAAAATTTAATAAAAAGTAATGTCTACAATACAAGGGAGTGAACAGGCATCTTTTGGACATATTCCTTCCATCGTAGACCTCATCCATCGATTTCCTCATCATTTTCAACAAGCGTGATTGAGGTGATTAATATAATTGGTATACATGGTGGCAGTGACATAGTTGCGCAACCGTTCTATGAAACAGCAGGTTTTTTTGTCGATAGCCACCGAAAAGTTTCTACGCTAGGGGATCTAGAATCATGTGCTATATTCATGGATTCAGTTTGCGCGTCGATGTGTCTGCCGACCTAAATAACTTCTAAGTCCACAGACTTAAATATAGAATGGTTACCTGTACTAGGTTCCAGCTCAGCATTGAAGTCGCAATCTAAGTTAATGACGGCTGCAGTGCCCGAAGCTGACAAAACGCACACGTCCTCGCTAAAACAAGAAATATTTCATTGTTTAATCATAAGCAGAACAATCAGCCTATAATGACCCCACAGCTGGGACCTAGGCTTCCTCTCTGTGAGAGGGAGTGGACCGAAGCCCGTAGTCCTTCACCCGGCCCAATGGGTGTTAGTAGATGCCATGTCTTCGAATTTTTGATTCGAATTCGGACTTGACGACTCCGCGTCCTGCCCGTGATGACATACGGTGCCGAAACGTGGACACTGAAAGTTGGGCTAGTCCACAAATTTAAGGTCACTCAGCGCGCTATGGAGCGTGCTATGCTCGGAGTTTCTTTGCAGGATAAAATCAGGAATGAAATTATCCGGAAAAGAACCGGAGTCACCGACATAGTTTATAGAGTGAGCAAGCTGAAGTGGCAGTGGGCTGGCCATGTTTGTCGAAGGGCCGATGATGGACGGTGAAGCAGACGAGTCCTGGAGTGGAGACCGCGTATCGGCAAACGTAGTGTCTGTCTGTCCAGCTACCTTAAAAAGGTGACTGGGAAAGACTGGACGCGGAAGGTGGAGGATAGAGTGTTGTGGCGCAGCCTGGGAGAGGCCTATGTCCAGCAGTGGACTGCGATAGGCTGAGTTGATTGACTTTACGACTATGCGGCGCAGGATGGAAGGTGACCCATTGTCTGTGGGGAGGTGCCGCTTTTTCTTTAGACTTTTCCCGGTCTATTACGATTATGTGCCAATCCTTTGAAGAACTCATGACGGAGTTCAGCTCATCCCGTCATCTCTTTCAGGAAACGTCAGTGGAGGTTTTTGCTTATTGCTGCTCCAACATGCAACAAAATCAAAAGTCATTTATTCAAACTAGGCTGAGAGTCAACACTTTTTGAACGTCAAAATTACATAAGACAGTCCCCAAAAAACGCCCACCCTTCGCCACTTCCTAGTGCTTTAGCTGGGAAGAAGAAGTGGCAAAACAGATGTGGCCATCCCAGTTCCACTGTAGTCCAGTTGCTGTGCGGCCAGCGTCCAGTAGTTTGTGCTTTGAAACGAAGTGTAGTTCTTAATGCGGTATGGGAGTTTGACATAATATAGGGCCAGTGTATTACATAATAGGGTATTACACTCATTTTTGAAAAGTATCTTAGTTCGATTCTAGAGTGCTAATAAACCACAAAAAAAAAAACGATTAGTGTCATGAAAATGCATTTAAATTTCAAAACGCTGGATTGCTCTGTGGGTATGACGTCAGTTTGCTATTTAAACAAATAGGCTTATATTTTGTACGACAATTGTTTATAATAAAAAAAAATGATATCTTCTACGTAAATAATAAAAGTATAAAGTTGTTCAATTAACACGCCGTATGACGTAATAACATGGCGGCTACTATTTAATGGTGTTCAAAAACAGATAAAAAAACTGAAATCTTTGAATTGAATTTTAAAATTTATTTTGTTGTTTAACTAACATTTTCCGACTGGATTTTGCCTAAGCTATCTCAAATACATATTTTTAGATTTTTTCTCATATAGAGTAAAAATACCCTATTTCACTTTAAGTACTCACCAAATAGCCGTATTCTCAGTGTAAGCGATGACCGCATTACATCTCAACGCACGCGCATGTGCCCTCAGCTCAGTCCTGAGCTCGGCCCACCAGGCGGCCCGCGCCGCGCCCTCGCCGCCGTCCGCCAGCTTCACTGAGCGCGCGCACACGGTGCCGCCTGGTAACGATCAAATGGGTCAGTTAATAACTTCACGCCTGTATTTCCCGAAAGCATAAGCATAAGTGTACCTATGATACACCCACATTTCACCCGTTAAGTGTAACTCTCATGTAATAGGGGGACAGCTTATTGCCATAAACCGAGCACAAGCGAAGGAAGTGTCAGAAATAGCCGGAGAAGTACTTTAAACAGACAGAGAAGTACTTTATTTCGTAGCAGTAAAACCTGTTTTTGTTAGTTCTTTATTGCTAGAAACGTGCAGTTAACTGTTCTAGTTCCTATAGTGAAGGTCTTCTAGGCAAATCAAGTCATTTATTCAAATTAGAATGAGAGTCAGCACTTTTTGAACGTCAAAATTACATAACGCCCCCGCACCACTTCTTAGTGTTTTTGCTAGGAAAATGAAATGGCGCATCAAAACTGTCTGTTCAGTTAATTTACACTACAAAGCATTAAATTCGATAATATTCCTTGAATATGTCAACTAGCACCCGCCAATATACCAACAAAACATTGAAAACTATACTCAAGCAGAAATAAATAACAAAAACTTACACAGAACTTAATACCTATACAGAACCCCGAAATAAAAAAGGCTTTGTAAATATGTCAATACTTACCAATATGTACAATAAATCCAGGCGCATATTCCGTCATGGTGAGGAAAGGATACTCCAGCATGTCCAGGTTGTTGCTGTTCATTGAAGGTCGCAAGATGGCGCCACCGCCGCTACCAACATTACCAGCTGATGTGTTCAATGATCCACCTAGAATTTATTGTGGTTTTATTGGTGTGGTTTCCTTGGTTAGAATGGCAATGATTAATGAAAAAGCAAAGATAATTACTAAAAAACAATAGCACTAGTGGATATACAGCATGTATCATTTTTTTATCGACGTTTTATGTTTGTGACCTCAGGGCTTTTGAAAAAATCTTCTTTTGTTTGAAAGGGTAGAGTGATCCCATACACAACAATAGTTTTTGTTTACCCTAAACCCGAAAAGGGGTCATTGTACTCATCATTTTGAACAACTTTTCCTATAGGACCAACCTTGAAATCGCGAAAAAAAAATGAGCTGTTCCATACATTTTGTCGATTTAAGAGGAACCTAGTCTCGGGCTCGGACTCACTGGTGGGCCTGGCTAAAAATCACGCTGTCTCACCAGGCTTCGTGTCCGACAGAGATAGTATCAGTGATGAGCAGTTAGACGCTAGTCTACACGCACAACGTTATTGAGTGAGATGCAGGATCATTTATAGTAAAAAAATCTCGAAAAATTTAAGAAAAGTCCTTTGGAAGATCGGGTTTTATGAAAAAGCTAATGCGTAAATCAATGACCAATAAAGTTTATTGAACATTTCGATAATTTAACTTTGTCGGTACTGACTTGGTTTTGGAGATTTTACACTTCTTTCATTACTTAAACACGCCCAAAGTTAAGTAAAATTAGCAAAAAAAACGAATCTTTGTTGGCTCCTAACTTGGTAATGGGTTTTTATTTTAGTATTCTGTTTCCGTGCAGACAATATTAATAATGAGACAAAACGATATAATATTTTACTTTGGATGTGCCATGTCAGACAGTGGAGAAAAACACTCCCGAAGTTTGTATGCAAAAAATGTGGACTAGGTTCATCTTAAGGGAACAAAGGTAAGCTGATATTTTTTTCGCGTTCTTAAGGTTGGTCCCTTAGAAAAAATTGTTCAAATTGATGAGTACAATGACCCCTTTTCGGGTTTAGGGTAAACAAAAACTAATGTTGTATATTTGGTCAAGTTCTGATTAGTGGTTTTTGAGTTAGCTACAATAATAGGTATTTTTTCCACTTTGTGTATGTTGACGATGTTATAACTTCCTGCCACTGTTATTTACTTAGTAAGTGAATGTATACGAATATGTGTTGGTGGTAGGAACCTCAACTAAAAAGTACAAAACCAAAGACACCGATACATACGAAATTAAAGTTATTTTTCAGTTAGAAGTGTTTTTTTTTCAATTATCTTTTTTGTTCGGGACACCTGATATTTTTTTGTGATTACGATCCCATGGAGAAAGTAGTTCAGTTTGATGGTCTATATCACATCTTTATGATACATGCTGTGAAACTGTTCAAATAAATCTGACAACAAAACATTTATTTTATTTACTATTTGCCTTGAAATAATGAATTTAAACTTAGATGGGCATACAATAAATACGGAGCTACTTTAGTCTAGCTATAGAGGTCCACATAAACATAATGTCAAAAATGAATGACGTCAAAAAGCGCCGGGAATCGAGTCCTTAGAATAATGTTAAAAGAAGCACTAAATAGGAGACACTAGACAACTTATGATAGCACTAATGCCCGGGTTACACGAGGCCAGTTATTGAAGGTAAGATAGCAAGCAAGTAATATCTTTATGACTTATTATCCTGGCTTAGCACATGCTAGAGCTGTTCACACAATGCTAGGAAATTTTCAGTCAGTAGCATTGATTTCGTCCGTAGAGTAAAATGATCCGATGGGATACTGGCTTTGCCGGTCACACGAAGAACAGAATAGTAATATCAGTGGCTGGGGGCGCTACTAGTTCAAATAAAAAGTGAAAATTTAATAAAAAAACATGGAAATAATGGATATTGCCTCCGACTGCATGAGATTGCTTATAGTATTCAGTCTAATAGTCATCCTTTTAAAACAAGTTTCTTGTTTACAACTTTTTTAATTAAAGTTCAGTTTTTAGGCAGTCGGGTTTTTGATTTTGTAAATTATTTTTTTATTTCTCAGTTTTTTAGTTAATATAATAATTTTTGACGCTAATGAGACCTATTTATGAAACCCTTTATTTTGATACCCCACTCAATACTTACTACGTTCGATTTGGAGAAAAAAAAAATTGTTTGAAGACACAATATGGCGCCAACAATCGGCCATTTTAATGATTTTTTAATTATTTTTGACGTTAATGAGACCTATTTATGAAAGCCTTTTACTAACTAAAACCTACCCGTGTTCCCTCAGTTGCCTGAAACCCTTTATTTTAATCCCCCACTCAAATAGGTTTTTAGGAAAAAAAAACATTTAAAACACAATATGGCGCCAATAATCAGGCACTTTTTTTTCAATTTTGATATACCCAGTGTCACTCTCACAATTAAGACGAATCTAACGGCACCTCTCAAGCTGAAATCAATCAAGGCGTTTAGGGTACAGAGCGTGCCAAAGAAATATACATACATACACTCGAAAAACATGGCCCTCCTTCTGGCGCAATCGGGTAAAAAGGACGCCATCTAGTTAAACTATCATAATAGCTTTATTGTTAGCCTATATTGTGTCCCACTGCAGAGAAAGGGCCTCCCTTTTTTTGAACAAAACCTCTCTGTCTTGTACTATCTCAGGCCATATTGGCCATGCAAGCCTTACCAGATCACCACACCATCTTTGCCGTGGTCTACCTCGACGGCGATATCGTTTATCAGGCGGTTCGTGAGTGACGATCTCACTAGCTTACTAGTCTAAAAATTTGTATAGTTCTATATACACGAGGCCAGAGTGACTAGCTTGCTAGCTTACTACCGCAAACTTGATATCCTAGCTTGAAAAACTAGCCTCGTATAACTCGGGCATAAGACGATAAAAGCATGGATATCGACGCCTAAAGATTTCAAACTTTTTGGAAATTCTACAAAAACATCATACCCATCACTGGGCGAACAGGGATAGCAGAAAAAGAAAATAAAGAAGCAAGATTAGAATTCAATTAAATAAATAAAAATACAGGTACAAAAATAACAAACAAAACTGACCTTTAGGCGTCACACTAAGATCAGAATCCGAAGATCTCCGATGTATCCCGAGCGGCGCCGACGTCGCATTCAATGACGAGTTTTGTGCATGTGCTGTCTGTGCCGGCTCCTTTCCTCCATACGATTCATGGCGCGCGTGTCTCGGCGAGCCCCTGTCCTTGTCGCACTTTTCTTCCCGCCTATCTCTCTCTCGCTCGTTCCTGTTAACACCGCACACGGCATGCGAGTTATCACACACACTATTGTTAGTTTTGTCTACGTCGTCTTGGGTCTCGGGCAACGAAGGTATGGTCTCTAGTGCACCGTGTATGAGTACTACGGGCTTAGTGACGTCACTAGATGATTTGTTAGATTTTTTGGACATTTTAGGCGTTTCGTTCTCTGTTATTGAGTGGACGCTATCTTGGCGAGTTAGTTTTTTATTGTTTTGTTTTGCTTCGGGTTTTTCAATCGTTTTTGTTTCTTCTGTCGTTCCTACTTCTATTGTAGGTAGTAAAGATTGAATTTTGTCAATCACAGTACTGATTATTCCTGGTGGTTCATCATGTTCAACTTCATCAACTTTGTTTTTATTATCAGCCGTTTCAGCACCACTTGGTATCAAGGTTTGTACTTTATCTAAAAGTACAGTTTCAAACGCTGTATGAACTAAACCAGAAGATTTCAGATTTTCAGTTGAATGTGTTTTATCAAAGATTTCCTTTAGTTTTTCAACAGCTATTTCTTTTTCGTCTGCCAAAGTATGGACTTTGTCTAATAAGATGTTATTTACAACGCTTTTGACTAGACCAGGAGATTTCAAGTCATTATTTAGATGTTCAGCTTTCTCTAATTCATCTTCAGAAAAGGTTTTTGGTTCAACAAAGGTGATTTCCTGTTGGCCAACTAAAGATTGGACTTTGTCCATCAATATTGTTTCCATAGCTGTATGTGTAAGACCACCAATTTCTTGTTTCTCATGAGACTTAAGATTGTGATCATCTTCAGTTGGAATTACGGGATCAGGAACTGGTGTTCCTAGAGCAGAAGCTTGAACTTTATCCAGTAGTATAGTTTCAACCGCAGTATGTATTAAACCAGTAGGTTTCAAATCATCTTTAATAGATTTTTTATCAAGCTTCTCCGATTCTTCTTCTGTGATATGAGCTTCTACATGAGGCACATCAGGTTGTCCAACTAAAGAAGTGATCTTATCCATAAGGATAGTTTCCATGGCAGAGTGGGTCATACCCGATGAACTGTCAGTTTTATGCATCTCATGATATTTTTCTTCTTCCGTAGAAATGACTGGATTCGGTACAGACCCGCCAAGAGCAGATGCTTGTACTTTCTCCAAAAGCATAGTTTCAAAAGCTGTATGTATTAGCCCTGTAGGTTTAAGATCATCTTTAATAGATTTCCTATCTCGTTTCTCCGATTCATCGTCATCGGAACGATGTGGGTTTACATGAGGTATATCAGGTTGTCCAACTAGAGAAGTGATCCTATCCATTAGCATAGTTTCTATGGCTGAATGGGTCATACCCGTTGAACTGTCAGTTTTATGCAACTCACGATTTTTTTCTTCTTCTGTAGAAATTACGGGATTCGGTATTGAGCCGCCAAGAGCAGATGCTTGGACTTTCTCCAATAGCATCGTTTCAAAAGCTGTATGTATTAGCCCAGTCGGTTTAAGATCATCTTTAATAGATTTCTTATCATGTTTCTCCGACTCATCTTCATCAGAATGATGTGGGTTTACATGAGGTACATCAGATTGTCCAACTAGAGAAGTGATTCTATCCATTAGCATAGTTTCCATGGCAGAGTGGGTCATACCTGTTGAACTGTCAGTTTTATGCAACTCATGATAACTTTCTTCATCAGTAGAAATTACAGGATCAGGTACCGAGCCGCCAAGCGCAGATGCTTGAACCTTTTCCAAAAGCATAGTTTCAACGGCAGTTTGGAATAAACTATGAGGTCTATCATCTTTCTTATGGTGATGATCATATTCTTCTGGTCTATCATAATAGTCAAATACTGAAGAAACTGGTTCAGGTGTTTCAGGTCCTAGAACTGATTGAACCTTTTCCATTAGCATAGTTTCCATAGCTGTATGAACAAGTCCCGTTGACATTGGTTCTCTCTTCTTCTTGCTATCAAAGAATCTTTCGGTTGGCGAAGTATGGTCTGGTGACTTTGGCCCAAGCAGAGACTGAATATAAGAAATAGACTTCCTAGCTATGTTTTTGTGTTGTTCATGAGATTCGGGTAGTTCATTGCCTTCAAATCTAAATTCTGGTTGAGACGGTTCGGGAGTTGTAGACATAAGCACGGATTGTACTTGGTCCATAAGCATGGTTTCCATTGCAGTCTGCATTAAGCTTGGAGGTTTACTTTTGTGCTCGTGAATTTTCTCCTTTCTAATACCACTAACAACCACTGGTTTATTGCTTACAGGTGGAGATTGACTTTGCGGTCTGTGCGAAGGCATAAGATTGATACTGCTTCCTACTGAGGCATTATTGTTGTTGTTTCTGTATTCCTCGACTAAACCCAATTTCTCGTTAACATCATCGAAAAACTGTTTGTTTTTCACAGAGTCGGGATCAGGAGAAGCGGGCATAAGTAAAGATTGTACTTTATCTAGCAAAATAGTTTCCATAGCTGTATGAACCATTCCGGTTGACTTGATTGAATGTTTCTTCTCATGATGATGAGGTTCCTCTCTGTGATACGGAGATGAAATACCACTAAGAGAAGACCTAGAAACAGGCTCCGATCCGATATACATGGAGACTTTCACATGGTCAAAATCATCGCTCTTATGGAAGAATTTATTGGTATCAATGCTTTCTTTGTCCAGACTCATTAGGTCATTAAAGGACAAAAATGGAGAACCCAGTACGGTGTCACTAGGAGCTTTCGAACGAACATCGGAAGACGACCCAGGTTGACTCAAAGGAGTTTTAGTTTCCTTCTTTTTCGGATGCAAAGAGTAATGAGAGATACTTTTGATCATATTACTCTTGGATAACTTTGACAATTGACGCCTAATACGTCTAGATGAGCGATGGACAAAACTACCTTTATCTACAGGTGAAGAAGGCTCACTAATGCTTTTAGCAGGCTTTTTCTGGGAAAACGGATTGTGGAATTTAATATGGTGGCTCTGACTACTGGGCTTAGTTACACACGTTTCGTCTTTGACCGATGACGTTGATGCTTCGTTTGATCGCACTGGCTTCTCTGCTACTATCTCACTCTCCATTTCTCGCGGCACACATTCTAGTGATTTACATTTGTCTATAAGTACTTGAGTATCGAAAACTTCTTGTTCTACTACAGCTTTCTTGTCAATCTCTTTTTTGGTATCCATTGGCTTAACTTCTTTGATATCCTGACTACCGCTTTCAAGGACGTTTAACTTCTTATCCATACTAGCTATGAATTGTGGATTAATGTCATGGCTCAATACTGATTGTACTACAGAGCTCGTAGTTTCAATAGTCCTTTCATTGTCTGTTTTAAGATCAGAACTTTCATCGTCATCTTCTTCGCTACTGGATTCTAACTCAGAACTGTCCGCTGACAGTGCAGACGAAATTGACCCAAAATAACCCTCTTCTCCAGGCAATGTGAGAAGGTTTTCGCTTCTGTCCGGCATTGGAGTCGCGGGACAAGAATCGGAAATCTTCCTTTCTCGTTGTGGTACAGTTATTTCTTCAGTACTGATATTGTTTAAGGAAGTGAAACGTATTTCTGGCATCTTTTTAGCTTGTTCGCTCTCAATTTCCTTATTTGCTTTAGTTTTTTCATCATCAGATATATTGACATTAGGTTCGGATTCGCTCGTTCGTCGCATCGTTGAGCCGGGAGAGGCTTCTGAATCTTGAGTCTCAGCGATGCAGGCTAGACTTGTTTGAACATGTATTATAGACCTAGCAAGAATGGACGCCATTCCCTCGCCTTCATCCTCTTTATTAACAAATGGCTTACGGAATTTCGGTTTCCTCAAACCTTTGAATTTCTTTAGCTCGTTTTTGATATCGACTAAGGAGATTCGCGAGGTATCTGAGGCAGTAGACCTTAAAGATATAGAATCGTCTTGCTTATCAATTGATGATCGTTTACTGCTAGACCGTCTAGTAAATCTTTTTGTAAAAAAGTTCGTTTTAATCTTTTTGAGTTTCTCTATAGGTCCAGAGGAGTCGGAATCGTCGCTTTCTTTGTTAAGCAGTTTGTTTAGATCTGTCTGGTCTTCAGATAGGTGTCTTAGACTTCTCCTGTGTGGTAAGTCATCTTGGTAAATGGAGACACTTCCAGCATAGCTGGTGATACTTGATTGTCTAGTCATATCCATACTTTTTTCTTCCTCCTCAAGCGCGTCTGTCTCATCCAATAGAGATGAGGCATTGGGATTTAATATTAGAAGTAACTTTTGTAACTCGTCTTGATGACATTGGTAGTACGTAGACATTTCCGATGTACTTTCGTTATCTGTCGCCAAAATGTCCAAATACTTTTTTAATTGTCTGTTTTAGGTTAGCGGACACGACAAACCATGCAAAAATATAACTATAAGTAATTTGTTTATAAAAACTCGTTTTTAAACTAAGTTACTATTTTTTCAACATCTATTACGAACATTTAAAGCAAATAAAAAATATTTCCTGTTGCTTGATTTATTTTGATTTGTAAAACTATACAGACTTGGATTCAATTTATTTTAAATCAAAGATTAAATGAACTGTTTGCTTTAAGGAGCAAGCAAATAGAACCAATCGGGGAAATCTTGAATATATGTAGACTTTAATACAAATTAAAAAAAAACTTTGCCCTTTAATTTTTCAGAGTACGGGGGGATAGTTTTGAATTCAAATTTACGACTTTACAGCATAGAAATAAAGTTGAATATCATTTTTACTTACTGTTGCGTGCAAGGCGGCATGTTTAAAGGTTGACTCGGCATCGGTAAAGGAGTTATGCTCACGGCAGTGCCTAAAATCGATACAAGAATACAAGTAAGTCATGCGAATTTGGTTAGGTTCAGATTTTTTTGGTACCGTTTGGTATGTTTTTGGAACGTATTTAAAGTATTTACTGCACAATTTCATCAAAATAAATCACGCATTTATATTTGCATTTATTGTGTAACTGTGGCTTTTATTACATTTACAAAAATAATCGTTCAGATTTCTGTATATGAACGACAAAAGGAAAAAGTTTTTTTTTTTAATTTCCACTATATCAATGGTGATATTGATATTTCCACTACATCAATGGTTATATTGATATTACAGGGACTTGTTTCTGCATGTGACAACATTCTGAAATAAGGTATTTTTCTTTTCTTCATCAGTCTTCCGCTTTGTCAACTATTTTATACCTTTACTATAAAAATCAAAATCAAAATATTTTATTTCACAAAAACCTACATGGGCACTTATGAAACGTCAGAAGCACGGTCCAATTGGTCGCTTCCTATGGAGAAGAGTCAGCAAGAAAATCCACGGTAGCTCTTTTAAAAATAATTGACTTTTACAGTATTTTCAAATTACAGTGCAGGCCTGTCAATAAGTACCAGGTACTTAATAAGAGAAATGAAAATGAAGAATAGAAAATGGTGTACACATCTCGTCACATATCGTCTGGAAGGTCTATAACGTTCTCACATTCAAAATATTTAAAAGAATGTACATCCTTACTTATCTAAACTAATATTATATAGAGGAAACATTTGTGTGTATGTTTGTAATGTTTTCACACAAAAACTACTGGACCGATTTCAAAAATTCTTTCACTGTTGGAAAGCTACACTATCCCCGGATGACATAGGCTATATATTATCCCGGTATTCCCACGGGAACGGGAACTACGCGGTTGAAATCGCGGAGCGCTGCTATTATAAACGCGAAAGTTTGTTACCCTTTCACGCAAAAACGACTGAATGGATTTGGATGAATTTGCCACACAGATAAATTAGATTAACACATAGGATACTTTTTATCCCGGTAGTACGCATGATAATTTCCGACTTCCACGCGGGCGAAGCCGCGGACGGAAGCTAGTAAAAAATATATAAAAACCTATTTAAACCGAGTGACGTGACTTCCATGACAACCGCTAATAAAGAGTTGAAACATAGGCAAAGCATACCTATAGCTCTAGCCACGACTCCTGCCTCCCCTTCCAAGTCGAAGTCTTGCTGGTACCCGACCACTGCGTTTGCTCCCAGTTCAGCTGCTTTCAGTCCTACTAGACGTTGGACCTGTGATCAGAAGTCAACATCATCAACATCCGCTTATCTTTTGCCAACATTGTCGGGGTCGGCTTCCAGTCTAACCACAACTGAATACCAGTATTTTTAACCGGCTTCAAAAAGAAGGAGATTATCAATTTGACATGTTTATCGTTTATTTTTATGTATGTTCGGGCATAACTCCGTCATATATAGACGGGTTTGCAAAATTCTTTTTTTGTTCGAAAGGAATTTTATATAGATCTGATAATGCGTTTCGGAGACAGACAACGGAACTCTTAAAAAAATGACAGCAAATCAACCGCGATTGCTGCTAACGCATAAATTATGCATTGTTTTGACCCCAAGGATGATGAAATTCTGAATTGGTGTGGGGTAGGTTAGGTACTCTAACTAAAAAGTGAAAAATAAAAACTTTTTCCAAAAATAACAACTGACTTCCGGAAAAACACTATAAAGTGAAGGCGAAACAGTTTTTTATATGGAGCGACACTGATCTGACGTAACACGACACCTCGGGGAAGACCGGTTGTCAGCCTTTCGGGATTCTGATTACCCGTAAATCGTTACGGTTACGGGAAGTTTTAATTAATGATGCCTTTACTACTCATTGCAAAAAATAAATGATTTCTGATTTCTACTGATCGCAGTAGTACAGGCATTGTTAATTGAACTCCGAACATAGAGCGCGATTACTAAGAAACACCTCACGATGACATCCTAATAGGTTTGGCACTCTTATTATGAAGGAAGTTTTGGCAGAGAAACATTATAATGTTTTAAAGTATTTTCTTGAGGGCGTAAATCCCGCGCGGTCTGGCAACGTCGCATTTCTAGTGGTTTAGAAGAAGAAGTGATGTTTCGTGATTATTTTATTAAGTTTAATTTAAAGTACTTTTTTGTCAGCCAAGCACTAGATCGTTAAATATTTTCTTACAAATTCTGTTTCATTTATTTATTTACCTGGTAGTATAAGGTTTCAACTGGACACTATGTAACATGCCTTAAGTAGCTTAATTGTATGAAATAAAAAAGTAAATACATATTATAACACAAAATCTTGTAAATACATACCTGATTACTAAGCTTGATGAACGCGACCTGCCTCGCCTCATTGGATGCCCTCGGTGTTCTAATCTTATCAATCCACTGGTATTCAGGATCATCATTCACCACCAGCTCTTCAACAAAACCGTGGATAGAAGTCGCTCTGTATCCAGGAGGTATCATCGGACCTGAAGATGGAGGAATCATTTACTACTATAAAAGTAGACCCGTGGATGAATGACAAATAAAATTACAATTGATCGCTGTTCGTTCATCTTGACAGTTCAGTCACGTTCATTGCGTTATTTACTTTGATGAGCAGACGATTTTTTCAAACCTATGAAGCAATGGCTATGGAATTTCTTTTAAAACTGTCTCTCCCCCTCTCTTTCGTTTTTATTGTGATTGAAAGTTTGTTAGGCAATTAGGGTGCTGACTAAACTTTGTTTAGTAGAGTCAGTATAGTCTACTTCGTAAGTAATTAATCGCCCTAAAGTTGGATATCCCTTGCACATCAAAAAGCAACAAGGTCCATTTGCGTATGCGATAGTTAGATAGTTTTAACCTTAGTGACCTTAGTGAAATTTACTGGAAATAAGCTTCTCCCTAGTTACACCACAACAACCGAATCTTCCTTTTCCGAATCCAGTATATCCCAAACTCCTTGTTTAATCATCAGATCAGTGACCCTAGTGGTAGTTTCTTTTAACCATCTCGATCTAACTCATCGAGCGCGTTCGGCGCTCCGATTGGTCCTTCACAAATCCAGGGCCAATTGGAGTACCGAACGCGCTCAATGCGTTAGATCGAGATGATTAAAACAAACTCACACTAGGGCCACAGTTCATCCAACTCGAGGCATCTCATGCGACGCTTATCGATTCGCGGTCTTCACTCAAGGACAATGTACTTATACTTACAGTGAAAGAACTGCACCCCACAGCTGGAAGTCTTGTACTTGTTGAAGTCTGAGAACAGCTCCACTTTGACGATGACGTTCAGCTCGCCTCGGATGCCGTGCATGGTGTCAAAGACGGGGATCCAGCCTGACATTACTGCACCTGGGGGAAACCATAAGGAAATATGCTTTACATTCCGCATTGGACATAGTTCTAGAAGGAAATATTTAGTAAACATCAGTAACTCTTATCATCTTTCTAACATCACGACAATAAATAAGAAGGAGGAACTGTATATGTCAAAACAGGATCATTAGGTAGGGAGTTGTGATCGACTAACTTTAAATTCTTGACCCACCAGAAAGCTGGAATTACTGATCACAGGAATGACACAACGCAGTGGCACAGTGGCTAGTGGTTACATGACGCTTATTCGATACAATGCGAAAACATAGTTGTGTGGTCAACAGATCGCTGTTTCTGGACTGTTGGTTAGAGCATGATGAAATTGCTGCTAAAACACACGATACAAGAAAAAACAACCGACTTCCGAAAAAAACACTACAGAAAAATAATTTAAATTTCAGAAGTCGGTGTCTTTAGATCTATATTTAAGTTTTTACTTCATCGATCCACAATCGAATTGAGAACCTCCTCCTTTTTGCAGTTGGTTAAAAATTGGCAGTCATGGGAACTGCCGACGGAAGTAAAAAACTTAGGGAAAAAACCACACGCCACATTAGCTTGTCGGTGCCGCGGTCACATTAGCATGTCGGAGACGGTTTTGCCCCTACCAAAAATCACTCAACGCGGCTAAAGAAGATTTCACTACAAAAATCTAGTGTGTAATATTGAATTTTGCTTTTAACTTGAAGGATTAAACGGTTTACATACCTCCATGCGGAGCAGCAGTACTCTTGGCATTATTGGCTTCCCTCGCCAACAGCGGTGCCAGGCTGATGACGACCTTGCCGATAGCATCGTTAGCGGAGTACGTGTCATGGTCCATGAGTCGCAGCTGGAGAGGCTCATCCTGAAGCTCTGATTCGTCCACCTTGAAAAAAATGTTGGGTTTACTACCTTCGAGACGTGAACATTTTCTTATGGTGAAGATGGTATTGGTAAACCCGTGGAACATGCTTAAATCTTTTCATCAACCAGAAAAGAGCTGATGATTTTCAAACGGCTGAACCGATTTTGATGAAACATGTCTAAGGAAGAACCACCGCTAGAAAACCTAATTTTTAATTAAAAAAGAACCGCCCCCAAATCGGTTCCCCCGTTTAAGAGCTACGGTGCCACAAATAGACACACAGACACAGCGGTCAAACTTATAACACCCCTCTTTTTACGTCGGGGTTTAAAAAGGAGTACGTAAGGATCGTAGCAGGTGGCCTTCTATATTTCTGCCTACCCCCATGGGAAGGCGTTTCATAGTATAGATATAATGGTTTCAACTTTTAGACTATAAGGTAGTTTTTGAAAAACCTGGCGAGAAACTCAAGGTAAAACGTATCTCAATGGCCAGCAGATCGAAGCTTTCTTAGATTAAAAGATAACTAGACTTTAACTAAATCATTTACTAATAATCCACGTGTTCCTTCGTAGCTCGAAGGAACACGTGTTTAACATTTATTCGATGTTTGTTTAAAGGGAGCCATAATAATAGTTCTTATTGGCAAACAATGACTATCATTCCGTTTAGATAGACATTGCATTAACAGATAAATGTTGTTTATTAGTGCAACCGTTTCGAATACGGCGGCACGTGCGAGATTATATCGAATTTATAGTTTTAAACGCATCTCCAAGGTCATTTGGAAGTTAATGAGCTTTCTATATTTCATTCTATTTGGTTTTGTTTGGATTCTGCGGGGAATTTTGTGTTGACAACGAAGCGTGCGGCATGTACCTAAGCACAGTCGCATTCAATGTGGCACTTAGGTATAAGGAAATGGAATGCAATTATATACATGCACCTATATCCAAATGCGGTTTTTTTTACAATACCGCTGAAGTCGAAATGTTCTATCGACAAATCAAACCAAAATACGGATCACTGGGAAAACTAAAGTTCCTACGTAAACTTTAGTTTCTCAGTGATCCTTGATTTGGTTTCGGTATTTTTCAGAGTAAGTCATATGCACTTGACATGTAATGAGACATGTCTCATACTCATTGTATTTCAAGTGCGCATGAGCAATAGCATCATTAATGATCATCCCTAAAGCTGTGGAACGCTTTTGTCCTCAGTCGCCGCTGATGAAGGTGATGGATGAGGTCTACGGTGGAACGAGCGAACCCTGAAGACTCCTGCCAATCTATTCAGTAAACATCACACCGTGAAAACTTGGCATTTTGGCACTATTGATAGTTCACTTCACGATGAAATTTTTACAGAAAAGACCGGCTGCACCCTGATTGGTAAATAACGCAATGCTTCATCATAATAATATGTTCGAAAAATGTGCCTACTCAACAAAGTAAATAACGCCATGGATGTTGTTGAACCGTCAAAATTAAAGCCATTGCTACTGTAAGTGTGTTACGCAATTACCCCGATGTTCACTCTTACTTTGAAGGGTTTCATGTTTTAGGAAATACAGCCACAGCTCAAGTTTTCGTGAAGTTAAAAGAATCGTCTGTATTGTATCATTTCATTTCTTACATACCTAATATTTTCGTTTTCACTACCAAATGACGTGAACAAAAACATATATATAATGATCGCAGTTGCCGGAAAATATTATGCGCACATCAGACAATCACGTTTGCAAAACATCTTGCGAATTTACAGATGTATTGAAAAACAAACGAATTGAGGACATAGTCTAAAAATACATGGTATTTTCGCGTATTGTCGTAGAAGAAGTAAAGATATTAGACTAGCTGAGTGGAGTACGGCATCAGCTCAAGCAGTAATAACAAGATAATCTGATTTGGCAAGGGGAGTTCCAATAAATTATATTATGCTGCCTTGTCTCTATAACGGGTTAAGCCGGCCAAATCGCGCTAAGGGTGTCGAATCGATTAAGATTCGACATAACAAAGAACAGAAATGGATGGCAGTCGCTTTCGTTACGGTCTTAAATGACTGTCAATTAAATCTCAGCGTTAATTGTTTTCTCAACTGCCAAGACTCTGCCGCAATAAAACAAGATTAAACCATCATGATCATTAATCATATTTTAAAGCAGAAAACTGCGCAAAAAACCGGGCATCTAATAAAACTCCATTTGGCTTCCATCCAAATCAATATTGAATCATTGGATACACACATTGTGGAAATGCACAAACAAATAGTTCGTAGACGAGCGCCAGACGTCGACGCGAAATACTGGCAACTAATGGCACATGGCAAACGACTCTGTGACGTCATTGTCAACGACGCCAAATACTCTGGCACGTTTCGAAGATTATGAAAATTGTGAGTGAGTATTCGGAGTATCTTGGGTCTCCGTCTATCTATACAAACTTTTGAGCGCAAGGCCTGCTATTTCGATGATTTGTAATGTCACCTTCCTCTGTGGTGTCGATATGAGACAGTTATTTCTGACACCAACCGTTTCGTTGATATCAACGAGAAAATGCAAAAACTGCGGGAAAATAATAATATAATAGACCTCTAGACCGTATTTCGGCTTCGACCACGGCGGTCAATCTCAACGGAGACTAGCCTTCGGCCTTATCAACATTCTCACTATATCGTTCCTATTTTTATTTATTCTATCTGACACAAATTTATTTTATTTAAGTATGCATACACACGTCACGTTGCAGTATTGGTATTAAAGCTGATTTACCTCCGTCACCTCACACGTTAGGTCCAGTTGAAAACCAGCGTCAGGCACTAGTTGTCTGGCATTTATGCTGAACTGGGCCTTTTTAGCGCAGCCGTGAGGCACACTTTGACGTACTTCATACTTTTTGTTGGTCTTTTAATTTTATTATTTTGCTGTATATTGTGTGCCTTTTTAGTCTGTGCCAAATAAATGTATCTTCTGTCTTTCTTTCTTTGGCGCAGGCGATATTATCACAGGTGCACTCACTCTTCCCTCACTCTCATAGTCCAATGGAACGGCAATCCAACACGACCGGAGAGAGATCAGACGCAGGACCAACGGCTTAACAGGCACGGGGGTATCACACCGCCAACTTACAAACTCTGGGCTATAACTAAGAAATTCCTAATGGAACAACCCAATAACCCGACCCGGGAATGGAACCCAAGACCAAACCCTCAGCAGTCGCGTTTGCGGCCAGTTAACTGGAAAAACGAGGGAAAATAACTGTGGCGAAAGAATACGAGGAGGACGAGGTATTAGTCAATGAAAGACCTTCTAAAAGTAGATCTACCACTATGTCTCCAACGGAGAGTTAAGGACATGTGTATTCCCGCGAGCGCATGGAGCGCAATATCCTGGAGGTTCGGATATTGGACCGTTTACGAAACACAACCTACTGCGCTTCATAACCAAAATCACGGACGTTACCCAGAAAACCGCTCAGTTTAAGTGGAGCGGGCCGGACATGTTTTCCACATGTCAGAATGGGCTAAGAGAACCACCGATTTGGTCCACATATACGCAGGATGACATCCGGCAGGCCAAGACGAAGATGGCAGGACGAACTTGACTCATACCGACTAGCAAAAGACTAATCAAATAAAACAGAAATGATGAAATGATTAGCCAGTTAGCAATGTTGGTAGAGGGATCACTAGCACTACCCACTACCCAGACTTCAGCACGTAAAATAAGCCTTGCTCGTGACCTCAATCACGCCTGATGGAAAGCGGTGGGATGAGGTATATGATAGACCGAGCTTGCCCAGAAGATGCCTATTCACTTTTGATTAGAAGGCAGATAGACTGGATCGCCTGGCAATCGATCATTACTGTTTAGGGTCAGCAGCGGGAATGGGTAAAGCGATGCTAACTTCTTCTTCCACCGTTCTGGCTGCTTCTTTTGGAGCAGGACTCCACGAATTCACTTGGGGTCTTAGTTAATGCGCCCGTTCCTATGCATTTTTCGCAGACATGATTTTGGTGAGACTAAAATATAACCGGGAACTTGAGCTTAGTTTTGTACTTAGACCAAACAGATTTTCATGCTCTGATGTTATCATTATTGCGCAAATGTCTACGCAACAAACTGATAAAATCTGTCGAATCTCAAAAGCAACAACGCCCACAGAAAGAGATTAGCTCTTCTATTCTTAGATAGTAAACCGTCACACGGGATTATTATATCAGCTGTTTTTAGTAGAGGTATGTTTTACATTGTTCGTCGACTGTTGGCCTACGTACGTACGGCGCTCTTTACAATGCGACGTTATTTGCGGCACACTAGATTTTCAACGCTCGCCTTAACGGAGTGAGTTGATAATCCAACTGCACTTTTTCAACGTGCTAGTGATGTACCTACCCTGTTGGATTCTCAACGCTCGGTTCGACGCCAAGAGTTGAAAATCCAGAGCACGGTACAAAACTACGCGTTACAAAAACCGCCCGTGCGCTATGGGCTTACTAGTCGTTAAATATGTTCGAAGGTCGCCGTTGACACCTCTTTGGTCAATTAATTTGAATGTTTCATTGTTTGTCAGCTCGTTGACTTTGTTTTCAATTTTCTTCTGTTCTTGTTTACAGTCCAGCTGGCTTACTATAGGCGTGTTCGAGTACTGAATCGAATCGATGCGAGTAAACGTGTAAGCCTGTTTAATGGGCTAAACAATAACGATGACGTAACACCGAATCAATAAAACTGATTACTGAATTACGAGTTCTGTGTTACGATGCGACGTTGCTCGCTGAGATACAATTACCTAACCGACCCATCAACGATTGCCTGCTGCTGAAAGTTTACTTCGTTCTCTTAAACATAATCAGCCTATATGGTTCCCACTGCTGGGATACAGGCATCCTCTCTGCGAGAGCGAGTTGGCTGTAATCTACCACGCAGGCCCAGTGCGCGTTGCTAGATGTCACAGTCCTGTCTTCGATTTTATGGTTCTGGGACATGTTTCCTCACAATGTTTTCCTTCACCGTTTTGAGAGCAGTCGTGATGTAGGTATTTATATATTTACACAAAGTAAAGCATCTGCCTGGGTTTTTTTTTTTGGGTGGGACATCATCAAATAACTTCTCCCGCTCTGGGTGGAGCAGGAGGGGGTGTCAGACTTTTACTGACTAAAACCCACCCGTGTTCCCTCAGTTGCCTGTGTGCCAGGAGCCACGGTATCTCTTTCGAACCCTGCCAGGCAACGGCCCTTGCGGGCCCCATCAGATAGTGCTGACATCTGTACACAAGCATCTGCCTGGGTTGAACCACGACTCGATAAGTGGGAGCTGATACCACTGCCCTTATCATGTGCTCAAAAAAAAAAAGACAGGAGTCGGCTGCTCAGCAAGCGAACGACCGCTCCACGTCCCCATAAGTTGTAATTAGCTGTAAATAGGATAGGGCAATATAGAACATCATAATAAATTTGTATAAATTTATTCTGTACACACTAACAAGCTCACAGCACACACTACACGACACTTATATTAGATCTCTTTCAGACAAACATAGGTAGACTGTAAGTAGCTGACACACCCACAGGCCGAGTACACTACCGACCTGTGGACATAATGTAACATATGAACCAGGGAAATAAACATCTATCTATTCTATTCATGTGCTCAGATAATGTGACCAACACGTCATGGTCGCAAGCGCAACTGCTGAGCATGGGGTCCTGGGTTTGATCGCCAGGTCGGGCGGTCTAAGTATCTTCTTAGGGGAGGAGTGACAGAGAAAAAAAATACTAAAAAAATTGTTTTAGCAACTAGAGCAAGTACTATTATAACTTGATGGAATATCTGCCACACACACTAGATTTCCAATGAAATAATTGTTAAAACAGTTGTTTGTTTTATCACACACACACACACACACACACACACACACACACACACACACACACATTTTGCTTACATATTTTTAATGATCAATTATAAGTTTTATCTCCAAGTAGAAATCATTGAAGTGATGAACCTTTTGACCGAGTCTAAAAACACTTTAACACAAAAGTAGTATTTATCAAAACATTGTGAGCATATTCTCAAATGAGTAACACGGAGTTTAAAATTATTCAAAGCTAGATAAATTATTTATAATCAGTAGGTACCTACTTACCTAAAATTACCTACAATGATGAATTACTGTATAACATTCTGGAGTCTTTCATTACATTTTATAGGTACTTTGCTAGAGTAAATTTATTGTAATTCTATTATTTGATTAACCCTAGATTCATAAACATACGTCTCGCATACACCCATAAGTAGTAAAACACTCGCAGCGCGCAGCGCGAAAGAGATAGAAATACGTGCCTCTCAGTACCTTCATAAAACGACGAGAGCTCAGTACAGCGCCAGCAGTTTTGGCGCGTAAACGTATAGTTTTGGATATACCGAGCACGAGGTGTCTGAGATACGTGTGTTTATGATTAGTGTAACAACTTTATGGATGGACGGTTTTACTAATTGCCTTATAAAACGAAAGAAGACACAGATTTTTTTTTTAAAAGGTATGTATTTATTCTATTATATTTTACGAAAGTAGTTGTTAGTATGAAACAATGTTATCTATTGCCGTTGTTATAATTTTACTAATTAAACTGTTTTACTATGTATCAATTCGTAGTTATACTTGTTTTTTATTATTAATCAAATAATTATTGTGTGTTATTGTTTTCCAGCATGGCTTTTTTGAAAGACGATGAAATTGGTGCATTATTATATCAAAGAAGTGTCAGATAAGATGATAGAGCCTTGGTTACGAAGGCGACGCGAAATACCAACTTTGAGGCGATGCCTAAAACAGAACATCGATGCTATTTTAGGTGATACTTTGCCTGATGCACCAGTCAACCCCGAAAATCAATCCAGAAAATTATGCAACTTTTGCTGTTATAAAAAAAAACGTGTGACTACATTTATCTGCACGTCCTGCAAACGTTACATGTGTATGGAACATCGTGGTAGTTTGTGCCTAGAATGCTCGGATTGATATTTTTTAAATGTTTTTTTTATGTTTTAATTCTTAATAAAAGTTCATTCAAATTAATCATTGTTTTTTTTTGCAATATTTCCTATAATAATTACATTAGGTGACATTAAAAGTAAGGTGTATCAGAGACGTATGTTTATGAACTATGTAACCAAAAATATAGTTTATGAATCTAGGGTTAATTAGCTTAATTTAACAACTAGCCCACTCAACCGCCAGACAAGGATCCATGCAGTACTTGGTGATGCATTTTGATAATAAGTAAAATACTAATCCTAAACTAAGCAATATATCCAGGAAAAGTTTTTATTCAGTACACAAACTTTAACCATGAATTGCTGTTTTTGTTCAGCATATTATTCTAGAGAATAATATGCTGAACAAAAACAGCTGTTCCATACATTTTGACCGCGTAGGTATTGTACTTTTCTATGAAACAGCTGATGTTTTTATGTCAAACCAACGAAAAATTTCTTCGCTGGGGGATCTAGAATGGTGTGCTGAATTCATGGTTAAAGTTTGCGCACTGAATAAAAACTTTTCATGTAGTCATGTGCCATTTCCACATTATTTGACCTTTAAGTAACCAAGAATTCAGTAAATTATTTTAGACCCCCTAATGTAAAAATTTATCCCTATTTCCCTTGGTCACAGCATTACACGTGAATGGCTGGACCTTCTTTGTTGTGTTTGTTATTTTTCAGGAGAAGGTTCTTATGCATGAAAAACTTAAGAAAGTTGCACATAACATTATAAAATTTAAGAAAACTTAACAACGATACTAACATTTCTAATATTATACCAATGCGAATTCAATATTCATTGTTAAGACAGAACAAGATCTGTCAGGTCAGCTAGTCAACAATATAAGTATCTGGTTAAAGTTCAAAAAGTTCTGGTAAACACCAACAAAATAAGAATAAAATATCAAGCAAGAATATCTTCGCAAAACCAAAATAACTCTAGTCAGTTATTTATACACAAACATTTCAAGAATCATGAATAAAAACCACCTGTTTGTGTCAGTATAACATTGTTTTATAAACACTGTCCAGAAGATGTTTGTTTTTGAAAGGGAAACATGAGAGACAACTGTGTGAACAAGCAGAAATCCTCCATGTAACATTATGATGTTCAGATGATATTTAAAAGATGAAGGAATTTACCTCAAATCGGTACCATTCAGTGTTATTCCAATGAGGGTTCAGCGACTTGCGACAGACATCAGTCTTGTGCGTGATGCTGCCGAACTTTATCTCAACAAATGCGTCTGTTGTATCACTCGCCCGGTCCATTACCGGGAGGTTCCGCCCCGCTAAAACTTTCACCTTTATCTTCCCAGGCATTTTCACTAATTCACACACAAACTTAACACTTAAACAACAATTTAATAATCCAATACAACCACTAAGACAACATTATACAGTATATTATCACCTCTTTCACACCAGATTAGCACTTCCGAAACTTCTTAATCAGTACGAAAACATCACTAAATATCTTATCAGTACATTGATTTGTATAGATCACTGACATGTGATACGGTTATTTCAAGCCTGCAGACACCAGCCAAACTTTGTACAGACCACATTATCACACGAAAAATTAGTTAATACAAAATTAAAACATCGTTTCGTTAGGATTTAACACACGAAATATTCGCGTACCGAATCACGTTTAATTACGCGTTTGTGTTATAAACACTGCACCTTGGAGCGCCCCTGCTGTATCTAACATAAATGTTGTTCTAAAAGTATTCTGTTGGTTTATTAATAGACAAAATGTGATATTTTATAAATAAAATCGGCGAGACGAACGACACGCACAATCACAAACTGTCAAACGAAATGTCAACAATGGGCGCGTTTGGTTTCACGTTCAAATTAACAATTTGACCACTGGTGTAAATATATCAATTATTTGTTTAAAAAATTCTGATAATTTTACTATCAAATCTATAAGATCTTTAATAAATGATAGAAAAACGAATAAATTGTGTTAATAAATGTTGAATCATAGCACGTTTTGACGGTCGCGTGTCAGGCCGCGTCCTAACCAAATTACCAAAAGCGATCATCGCGCAAGTAGTAACGCAATCGTCACGCTCTTAAAAATGAATTTAATATAGTTGAGCGATCAATCAAGACACATTTTTTTACGTTAAAATCTATACAAACGATGGCGTCGATCGCGTTTGGTTAGGACGCGCGTCAATGTGCAATTAATTTCCGTCTAAGCAAATCTTACAGTACAAGGGGGAACGCCTCTACTACATGTAGTACGTATTTAGTTATGTTTCGTAACTCACTCAAACCGCAACAATAAGTACTGCGAGATAATACCTAAGCTTTTTGAAAGTCTGATCACATTCAGGAATATTTGGTGCTAGACCAAGTAGGTAGATATTGTACCTGTACCCAGTAAAACAAATTCAAGATCCAAAGGCTCTATAAGGCCACAGAAATGAAAATAAATCTTGAAAGTGAGAGGCAAAATGGAAATCTTATTTATTTAATACTTTAAGCACACAAATGTACGAATGCGGACTTAGGCATTTTCTACCAGTACCCTTTTTTTTGAGGGTGGGAAATCATCAAATAATTTCTGCCGCTCTGGGTGGAGCGGGAGGGCATGGCAGACTTTTACTGACTAAAACCCACCCATGTTCCTTCAGTTGCCTGTGTGCTAAGGGCCGCGGTATCTCTTTCGAACAACCCGCACCCCTGAGAGGTATCGGCCTTTGCGGACCCCACCAGTTGGTGCTGGCATTTCTTTGTGGCGCGCGTGCAAAACGACGCGCCGTCGACGCGTATCAGTCCCCATAAGGGTGGGTATTATTCCATAGAATTTATAATTATCCAATGCACAGACAGCCTCAAGAACAATTTATCTTTATGAGATTTTGCAAGTGTATGGGTTCACAACGGCCAAGGAACTAATAATACATATAATAAAACAACAAATAATCATCGATCAATCCATTTTATTACACGATATTTGCAGTCTTATTTTCATAAACTATACACAAAACTCATTACATTAACATTAATTCACTATATTTATAGTATTATGTTTTTAAACACCGAGGTTCACAGAACTAAATGGTATCTATAATGATTATTTTATACATGCAGTAAGATGGGCCATTTAAAACATTACAAAGCCTGTAGATATTTTTAGGCTTTTAATTACACAAGATTGTGTAAAAAAATCTTGGTTATATTAGAGCAGGCAACACAAAACTTATGATGATGGCAACACATCAAGTTAAATTCGCATTCGTATTAATGTCCAACACGTCAATAAAACTGCACTATTCATTCCGTATTTGCAAGTTTCAATCCCGCTGTTTTAAACAGCCACATATTACTGTAAAGATATGACTTACAATATAGTGATAATAAATATGAGCCTAATTACTAGTTGAGCCTTGCTTAGGCTGACATGCATGACATGACAGAAAAATACTATACTACAAGAACATTTACAGCTTTGACGTCACAGACGCTCTACAAAAATAAACATTACAATAGAACACCATTTACATAATTTCACTTTTAAAAACAGAAAAATAATAGCAAAAAATTTCAAGCTTATAATAATGGCAACTGAAATATAAAAACAACCGTTTTTAATAATCAGCCTAGCCTATGTTATTCACCTTCTAGGATGAACATATCCTGAATTGCCCACAACCTGCCATCCATTGCGTTCGAGCTGCATTTAGATTCCCTTGTCAAAAATATACATACCAACTTAACTATCACACCTAGAGAAGGCTTAATAGGAGTGAACTTACATACAGCCTCCTTAGTTTACTGAATATTATTCAGCCATCAAGCTAGACATCCATACTACCTTTAAGTCCAATGGGCAATTGCATAACACGCTAACAGCAGAAAAGGCTTTCATTTAGACAGTTCTACAACATCCATTGCGTTATTTACGTTGCTGACCAGACAATTTTTCAAACATATGAAACAATGGATTAGCAATATCCTTCAAAATGATTCAGATTGAGATATGCAATTAGGGTGCTGCTTCTGAATAACTGCTATTCATAACCGTTCGACCAGGTTCCGTGCCGAATCAAACAAGACTACATGCCAATCCTGCATTGCCAAAAAGAGCCAACACATAGCCGTTATCTACGCAATCTGAAGACCAAACAAGTAACATGGAACAAAAAGTGATCGCTGGGAAATGACTTTTATTTTTGGTGTAAATGATCGCAATCTTCCACTTCTGGGATACAGGCCTTCTCTCAGTAAGAGGGAGTAAGCCGTAATCCACCACGCGGGCCCAGTGCGGGTTGGTAGGTGTCAAGTTTTGAAATTTTTGGTTCTAGGACATGCCGGTTGCCTTACTATTTTATGCTGCACCGTTTTGCAAGCGCAATGTTACGCACGCAAAACATTGTGCTTATGGGGGGTATGAACCGTACAGAAGTTGTGGAGGTATGTAAAGTTAAGTTCTGAACTTATGACATTTAAAACTTGTTTTCGTGAAAAAAGTTATGAAATTTTGGAACATTGACTTTTAATATCTCCTTTAGCAAAAATAATCACAGCGATGGGGAATAATGGTGACTCTCGGCAGGAAATAGGTTCGTTTACCTACATTTTTGACAATGATAGCCGCTGGCTTGACATTGTGACTAGATTTGGAACGTAATTTCCGACTTCAGCCTGTTGAATGAATTTGAATAGTTCTGCTGTCGAATCTCAGATTATCATAATATAATAAGGCCTTCTCTGTCGAGATGGTTAAAAAGACCTCACACTAGGGCCGCTGTCATTTCACATCGAGTGAACGATTCCGAATGAAAGGAAAATATTAAGAAAAAATGGAGCGTCTGATATCGGTTTTATGAAATCACGCTCGAAGTCTGCACTTTAAATTTTGAGCTATTGCCGACAATGTGTTACGCAAGTAACTGTTAGTTACGTCAAAACATTACCCTCCTTGGACAATCGGGTAGATACGAAATCAAATAGTAGGTAGTCATTGTCTAATCGAATATATAGACACTGAAATACTATAAATGTTGCAATAATAAATGCAAAATTGTGCAATTTAAATGACAGAATAGGTAGATGGTTTTCAATTAGACACGCCTTTGTGCAAATCTAAAATATATTACGGTTATAATATCGTTGGCACGTCTATTCGTTTACAATATCATGCTCACAAAAATATGTTAATGATGTCTTTGCAAAGAGACATAAGCTTTGGTTTGTGTGTGTGCACATGGTTTTACTTGATTTCTACTACTCAATTAGATTAATACTTGTGGCGGCATCTATATCACCACATGTGAACTACGCATCACACTGACGTCACGCAAAATCCTGCATCGCGCAACTAGCATATATACAAGATCCCGACACCAATCATCGGGCGGTTACCCACCAGACACAACACCCGTCTGGTTGAAGGATTCTATGGACGATGAAAGATGTGACGCGACGGTGATACCCGTGCAAGCTTATAGTTGTCTAATCGTTGATTGTTGTAAGAAACTGCAACTTTTTCAATCGAAGAAAAGTTTTGTCCCTCAAAACCGTCTTCAAAGCAGTTGCAACTAAGAACGTTTTCTGCAGCCGTTTTTGTTGTCGCGAAAACGGTTGCGTTTCGTCCGTCAAAAATTCGGCAACGACCTGCCACTAATGAACTTTACTGACGCTGTTATTAACGTGGCTACCTACAGGGCACAACTAATATAAAAGTATTATCGACTCGCAACTAATAATAATATTGCTATCACCAACCAAATCAATCTATTTAGCCTTTTCCCAACTATGTCGGAGTTGGCTTCCAATCTACCCAGATGCAGCTGAAAACCAGAATTGTACATGGAACGACTGGCTCCCAACCAATGAATCCCAGGCTGATTCCTGGCCACCGTAGGCGCGGGCTTGCGGACGTCGAGTAACGGGTAGGTCGTTGTCCGGTAAGGACCAAGCCCGGGTCGACGGCGCGTTGTGTTCCACGCGCGCCTCAAAGAGATGTCAGCACCAACTGGTGCGGTCCGCAAGGGTCGATGCCTGCCAGGGGTGCGGGTTGTTCAAAAGAGCTACAGTCGCCCCTGGCACACAGGCAACTGAGGGAACACGGGTGGGTTTTAGTCAGTAAAAGTCTGACACGCCTTCCTGCTCCACCCAGAGCGGGAGAAGTCATTTAATGATTTCCCACCCTCAAATAAATAAAAAAAACCTCTGTCATAGATCCACAAATGATAGCCGGGACCCCAACGGCTTAACGTGCTTTCCGAAACACAAAGGGATTTTGGTATGTAAAGATCCAAACGCGACCAAACGCAGCAAGCATAGCTTAGCCTGATCGATCGAGCCATGTGCAGTTAGCACTTAGCCACAAGTTCTTCAACCAAAAACAGTGTCAGTACATTATGATACAAGTAATGATCAATACACACGCGTTTCATACGACGTTTTTCAACACTTGCGAGGATAAAAAAACTTTTTCCCAAAAAAAAACAACCGACTTCCAAAAAAACACTACAAAGTGAAAAATAACTTTAATTTCGGAAGTCGGTGACTGGTGACATGAAAATTAAAAAATACATTTATCCAAAATTCACCCAGTCGAAACTTCTGAGCGAACAAACATAAAATACAGTCGAATTGAGAACCTCCTTCTTTTTTTGAAGTCGGTTAAAAACAGACTTGTATTAATTGCTCGTCTCCCCTACAAGAAGTCGACATTTTAATGAAAATAATTAAATTAACCATACAATTAGATAATAGATTTTATAATAATTAATCAACTATAAGAAATCTTTATGGAAAACTACCTTTTGCTAGCAGCTTAGCCCGCGAGGCGGTCGGAAATTATCGCACGGGATCGTAAGACCGGGATAAAAAGTACCCTATTTGCTATACCAGGTTACAAACTATCTGTGTGCCAAATTTCATCCAAATCCGTTCGGCCGTTGTTGCGTGATTGAGTAAAAAACATCTAAACATACAAACTTTCACATTTATATTATTAGGATGACGCGCCGGTATTGGTTTTTTCGTGCAACGCGCTAATTATGCGCGCGCAAGTGAAAACAAAGGCACTGGCAAAACCGCTAAAGAGCCTATATAAAAACTCGTCGCAGAGATTGAAAAAAATATGTAGGTAGGGGCCATTCAAGAATTACGTAAGCAGATTTTTTGCATTTATTAACCCCCTCCCCCCTCCCCTTCGTCAGCAAAAGTAAGCAAAGCTCTTACCCCCCGTCCCATGCTCACGTCAATTTTGGTAGAAGACGCACAACGTGTCTGCTCACTTTTGTGTGATTTTGGAATATTTTCATCGTTTTCTTCGAGCCATTCATAGACAAGTAGGGTTGCCATATGTTCAAAGAAATACCAAAAACTAAAAAATAAGTTCTGCTGACGTAATCACCATCTAGACCCCCCCTCCCCCATGTCATCAAAAATAAGCAAAGCAAAGACCCCCCCGCTCCCCTGTAGTGCTTACGCAATACTTGCAATGGCCCAAGTAAAAAAAACACATAAGTTGAATTATAAACCTAAATACTTTACTAGAACCCTTCAAACCAGAACACCAAAGCTCACATCCAATCACGAAGACTATTAAACTATTACTAATATCGGTGGGTAACTAGAATAAAATGGTATTTTAATTTATACATGCATATTAAATATAGCCTAAAGTAAGGGCATAAGATTGCCCGGGCAATTCCGGTTCCCGCGGTGTTTGCCCTTGCATCTCTTATATCCTAAGTTCCAATACATGGGGTCGATGCATTATACCTAACATTTTACCATACATAAGGCCATAACTAAAATTAACGATAAGCTTATAGCTTAGATACTACTTCACATTTTTAGTTTAATATTAAATACATTTAGATGGTGGATTTAGAAGCAAAAATACGATTAATATATGTTATGTTTGCCCCTTATTTGTAGACGCGTACTATTAGTGTTATAGTGATTAAACCACTAAATAAATATATTGCCGTGTATTTAGAGAAAGATCGATGTTAAATAGCTGTCACTTTTTTAGTATTTATTCATATCTAGCTAGCCTTTTATCAACAATGTTTGGGGTTGACTTACTTAGTCTTACCGGATGTACCTGAACATCAGTATTTTTCCTCAGACCTCCACAGCCCAGTGACTTGGTAACACGGTACCGCTTGGTACGGGCTTAACGTTCTTTCCGAGGCACGGAGTCTCGGTATGTAAAAATGGTCACCCATCCACGGACCGACCGCGGCAAGCGTAGCTTAACCTGCTCGATCGTCCTGTGCCGCTGTTATTATACCACGAGCCCTCCGTTCTGTGGTCTCTGCTTGCCGCCAAGGAAAGAAGGCGTGAGTTTTATGTCTTACATCTAAAGGTTATTGCTGTGATGGCGCACAGAAGATTTTTTTGCTGATTGGGCCTGCTCTTGACTTCGATCACGCCCGATGGAAGGCGATGGGCGACGTATATGATGGCACGTCTTGCTATATTTGCAGCAATTGATTCTAAATCTAGCGCCCGGCAGCGTAAAAGCCTGATAAATTATCTGATGACTGAATCTGCAGTTATTTCTAACAGTCGATACAGTCAAACCCTGTGTTCTCTTCCACATTTAACCCGTCTCCCTTCAAATCAAGAATGAACAGCCTTCTTCTGGGCACGCTCGCCCATCGCTTTCCATCAGGCGTGATAAAGAGCAGGTCCATTCAGCAATAAAAAAATGCCAACGTCTTGGTAATTTGAATATATTTGTGAACAATTTAAGTAAATAGTTAAACAATATTTAATTAACAATTCCTTTATCGTCTTGCACCAAATTGGACAACACACAGAAACTTGGATCTTTCTCTATTAAACATCTATGGCTGACCTTATCATTTCCTTCACAAGAAAATGTCAACAGTCAAAATTCGATATATGATATAAACTGCCACAAATAAGGGGCGGGCTGTACTTAGAGTATTGGGGTACATTCCGAATTATGCCTTAATCGCTCACAGTAATCATTTGTGTTTCGATTTATATATCACGATTATGACTCTCCAACAATTCGGAACGCTTGTGAACGCGCTCACAGTGCTCGCTCAACGCCAAACCTATATTCACCATAATTATATAATTTGTATACACCACAAATTTCATCTTCTTCTTTGGTTAGGCAGCGACTGTAGCCAGAAGCACAATTTCGAAATTGCCACGTTATTTTAAAGATATGATGTGACTCAAAACAAAACAGCACACACACTTCTCATCGGCATCGGCGCTATCGCAGGATAGCGCATGTCATGACGATTCAAGGCTACGACATTGCTATCACGCTCACGCTAATGCGGAACGGATGTAATCATGCTTCGATTACAGCGCAATTCGGGATGCAGCCGTGATTTAAGAAGAGATCCGACATCGATCTTCCTTGCTACCTGTTTATTTATTCTTGGCTTTTTTAAGCATCTTCTCGATATCCAGGCTGCCTGTTGGGCTAGGGCGTTTGAGTTTATGCTTCGCTGATAACTTAGGTCTGTAAGTTTTGGCTGGAGTCTTACTGGGAACTGGGAACACATCTGGCTTCGAATGACCTCCCAGTCCGTCGTAGGAGATTTCCCTTTCACTGTTAATGCTATCAACGGAGATCTCCATACCGTTCTTTTTGTGAAAGATGCTGAGTTTTGTGTTAATAGCGTTTGATTTCTCTCCAACACGTTTCTGGGTCGCGATTTTGACTGCGTTCTGGTAGAGTTGCTCTTGTGACTGGAAAGCAAGTAGAAAATTGATATATTTATTTGAAAATGTATATTTGAATATAACCCAATGTCATATAAAACAAAGTTTAAATTCCATTGTAACAAAATTGTATAAATGTCTTTTTTATAGCAAATACTCAATCATAAATCTACGTTATAAATTAACTGGCAATACATGTAAATTATAATATATTATTATAACTACTTATTTATATTATTTTTTAAATCAGAATCTGAGATAATTATGAACAATTAACTCGCCATACAAAACAGTTTAAATTCCATTGTAACAAAACTAGTTGAAGGACTTCTTTTATTGCAAATACTCAATCATAAATGAACGTCATAAATTAACTGGTAATACATGTAAATTAGTTAAGATTTGCTGTTCAAACTATTCAGGTTTAAATACTTGTATTAATTTATCTGACAGGCGTATTTATTATACAGGTATTGCTACATCACGACGAAAATTTTTACGCTACAATTTTTTTTTTAACACCTAATATTATTTAAATATAATCTGCCTAGCGTTTTCACAACTATGTTGGGCATGGCGTCCAGTCTAGCGGGCAACAGCTGCGCTAATTTATGTAACTCATATAAAAAAAACAGGGGATCCATATACAGGTTTTGAGGGTAAACACCGTTACCCTTGAAACCAGTGGTTTGGTTTCGTTTATAGAACGTAAAATCAATGAAAAAGAAACAATTTTTTTTTAAAAGAAAATTGCTTTTTTCCACAAGAACATTTCACCCTACACGCGAAAGCAACAAACTTGCGTCTCAATACGGGAGGAGGGCGCGGGGCGCGGGGACCACGCCGCGTGGCCCGACTCCGACGCACGGGTCGCGACCTGGTGAGTCAGCTGTCAGCCGCGCTAGCGAGCGCACGTAACGCGGCGTCGTAGCGTCGCTCATTGCTCGCAAGTATTTTTTTTTAAATTTTCTCATTTATTTTATATTTAAGTCAACTACCCATGGTTTAAGTAAAAACGGTGTTTACCCTTACATCCTGTAATGTTAGTATGAACTTAGCCTATGTTAGTAAACTCAATAAATTAAAAATACATTAATTGGCTACAGGAATATGTGCACGCACATGTTTGCCAGACCGGAACCTGATAAATGGTCCATCAACCTTGAGCTACCTCTGAATCGCCGCAACATCGATGCACAACGTTTGCGCACGTTGGCATAAAACTCATCTATTCGCAATTCCGCAAACATGTCCGATGCACTGCACAACCGAGGCAGCCCCGACAATATTCTCAGCATATTATTATACTGCATAATATAAATGAGTGGTGTTAAACTTACTTTCGCTTTTTCGGGCAGTTTCAATGGCGCGCGTTGCAAGGCTGCTAGGGATAGTACATTGCCCTGTTTCAAGCTCAAGTACGGAGAATCCGAGTTCTCTATGTTGTTCACCATTTCATTCTGGAAATTAAAGAAATAATCATTAAACAAACATTAATTAGACTGACGCCTTTTTCCAAAGGGGTACGCAGGAACTAAAGGGCACTACGTCCTTTTACAGGGTGACAGGGACTTTGACGCGAAACCTGTTACTAAACATTTTCATTAGCCGTCCCCGACTTGACAATGCCTTGATCAAAATATTACCTACAACTTAAAAGGCCAATAATTTATTATATTTTTTTACTTTTTAGAGTTTTTGTATGGGTCGGGGTGTTTTAAGTACACGATGAACAATGTACATGCTCTTCACAAGATTTGACCAAGATTATGTCTGGATTTTAAAAGAGACTGTGACCTCTGAGTTTGTTTCGGCCTTTCTTCTTAGAGTAAACAGATAGGAAACGCCGACCACATGTAGTTTTTAAAATATTATTGACGTGTAGAAGTGATTGTACAAATTGACTTACAGAAATCAAAAACATATATCATAACGGTCTTATTCGTAAAAAGTTATCGAACATTTGAACAGTTGCTAAAGTCTGATTTTCAAAGAGAAACCAGACTTTAGCAACTGTTTAGATGTTCGATAACTTTTTATGAATAAGACCGTTAATGTTTGTACGAAGTAATCTCTGGAAGTTTTACTGACCCAAATACTAGAATCCTTTCACTAATAGAATACCACACTATTTCAGAGTGTCATAAGAGATATTTTATGTCAAAACAAGAGATTTCACGACGATTTGACGATGTCACGGGCAGAAGCTAGTTAAAAATGTATGTATGTATTTCTAAGGCGTCCCCTTCCGTCATAAAAGCAACATCCGTCAGCCAAATTCGTTAAAGGTGGATACGCTAGGGTACCTCCGAAATAGATTTTCTTTTTTACGTTTTCTTGCAATTTGTAGGTCAGAATTCGCGAGCGTAACAAATATGGCTTTACATAATTATAATCATTGAACATAAAAAATATATTTAAAAAAATATTCCATTAGGTATCTAAACTTAAGGTGAACCTAGTCCACATTTTTTGCATTCAAATTTCGGGAGTGTTTTACTCCACTGTCTGACATGGCACATCTAAAGTAAAATATGATATCGTTTTATCTCATTATTAATATTGTCTGTACGGAAACAGAATACTAAAATGAAAACCCATTAAAAAGTTAGGAGCCAACAAATATTAGTTTATCTTGCTAATTTTACTTAACTTTGGGCGTGTTTAAGTAATAAAAGAAGTGTAAAATCTCCAAAACCAAGTCGGTACCGATAAAGTTCAATAAACTTTATTGATCATTGATTTATGCATTGGCTTTTTCAAAAAACCCGATCTCCCAAAGGACTTTTCTAAATGTTTTACTATAAATGATCCTGCATCTCACTCAATAATATTGTGCGTGTAGACTAGCGTGTAACTGCTCATCACTGATACTATCTCTGTCGAAGTCGAAGCCTGGTTTTTAGCCACGCCCACCAGTGAGTTCGAGGCCGCGACTAGGTTCCCCTTAAATGAGTGTAACTTAATTTGTACCAGAAAGACATCGTCGTTTATTCTATCTTTTGTAATACCCGAATCTTTGTACATTATGTTTTTGTTTATGATAGATATAAGATGTATCTACATTTGTTAAAAAATCAATTATTATTAAATTAAACTATTAAAATGATCAAATCAAGTCCATTTAATCCCTTTAATGACTATTGTTGGTCAAAAGACAACCTTACACTGAACGGCAAATTGCAAAAAATAACCTTAGAAAAATTTAATTTCGTGGTTAGCGCAACCGACTTAACAGCATTTTATTCATCCTCTTTAATGCCCAAACCATCTAAGCAATAAGCATATTTAAATATATATATATCTTTAATTCCTCAATCTATCATACCACAGCTATATCAGATGAATGAATGAAAAATGAATGTAGAATGAATGAATGTTATGAATGTAGAAGGCTATTGAAGTAGGGGAAGACCAAAAGAATGATGGATGGACTGTGTAACAGATGATTCAGCTAGAAAAGGGGTCACTACTGAGTTGACGACTAACATACATAAATAGAAGAAAACATATTGCGCCGACACCAAATACATTGGAATAAGGACAAGAGAATGATAGTGAAGCTTCCACCTTCTGTTGAAGAAACGATGGATAGACTGTGTGGAAGATAATATGGATAGAAAGGGGGTACACTACTGATATGACGACTAACAGAGATGATAGAAGAAGAAAACTTGTTTTATCATCGCCATTTCAGCCGATAGACGTCCACTGCTGGACATATGCCACACCGACCGGTTCTGCTGTGCTTCTCGCATCCAGTGGCTTCCTGCAGCCTTCACCAGGTCATCGGTCCACCTTGTGAGAGGTCTTCCAACGCTACGTTTTTCAGTACACAGTCGCCACTCTGGAGCCTTCCGGCCCCATCGGCCATCTGTTCTGCGAGCAATGTGCCCTGCCCAGTGCCACTTAAGTTTGCCAATTCTTTTTTTTTTTTGTGTGGGAAATCATCAAATAACTTCTCCCGCTCTGGGTGAAGCGGGAGGGCGTGTCAGAATTTTACTGACTAAAACCCACCCGTGTTCCCTCAGTTGCCTGTGTGCCAGGGGCCGCGGTATCTCTTTCGAACAACCCGCACCCCTAGCAGTGTTTGCCAATTCTTCGAGCAAAACCTGGCGAAGACATGGTGTGGTGCGCCGACCGAATTGGGATAATGGCAAGAAAATGAAGATAAAGCTTCAACCTTCTGCTAATTAAAGAAACGATGGATGGACTGTGGTAAAGATGATGTGGTTAGAAAGGGGGTAGCTACGGGATGACGACCAATAGAACAAGAAGATTGAGAAGATAGAGAAGTTGGGCCGACCGATAAATAAATTGGGTTAAAGACAGGAGAACGATGATGAAGCTTCCATCCTCTGTTCTTACATTGTACATTCATACTCAATGTTCTCGGCACTTCTCTAGCCAGCCTTACCTGTTTCCAGTACAGCTTGGCATTGTTCCTGGGGTTATCAGAGAACTGTCTCTCATTTTCCCTTTCTTTTTTCGCCTCATTCTTCATTCTCCTAATATCTTTAAGTTTTCTTTTCATTTCGTTGTATTTTTTCTGCTTTCTCTCCTCCTCATCTTTGTCATTCGTTGTCTGATTCATCCTTGTGGCTTTAGAGCATAAGACGTTTAGCCAAGCTGCTTTTTTGTTTCGTACCAAATCTTTAATATCAATATCTACGCAATCATTCGTCCCCCTACCATTTTCCGTCTGCGCCAATGAACAATATATTATCATAATTAAACAGTGTATTAATCTACTAAAATATTAATGCAATGTAAGCGTTGCTATATTAGATAATGTTGTATTGATTATGATAACATGCGGGATTTATGAAGCTTTAGATGACTCGAATTAGTCCTCATTTTGAATTGAAGCGAATTGGTGCGAAGCGGTAAGCGGTGATTTTTCGGCGAAATTTTTATTGTTGTAAATCATCTATGGACTCAAAAGAGGCTACATAGGTGACAACACACTTTGAGCGTCGCCTATCAACAATTGAGTGTTCTGACTTTGAAATGTGGTACGCGAAGAATCGGGTGTCATAACCAAACTTGGGATGGATCTATATCCAGCATCGGACTAGCTTGATTGATGTTGCCCAGCCTTTCCCCAACTATGTTGGGGTCGGCTTCCAGTCTAAACAGATGCAGCTGAGTACCAGCATTTTACATGGAGCGACTGCCTATCTGACCTTTACAACCCACCCTCTTATTTACAAACGTTAAGAGATGATTAAACATCTAAAATGTATGGTTAAAATTTCGCTAATCACTGCTTAAATTCAAACAATGTTTATAAATAAGAGGGCCAGTTACTGTGTATTACGATACCCCTTGATAAGACTGCATGTCAGACTTTCGGGCTTCTGACGACCCGTAACGACTGTCAAAGATCAACGAATGACAGCCGGTACCAACGGATCAACGTGCTTTCTATTATTAGCAATGAACTTACGAAACTAGAGTGGTGGCCTGTGGTGACACGTGAGTCTTCATTAGCTCGCGTCGTGGTAGGGCTGTCGTCACGTGTGCCATTTCCTTTAACGTCGTTTTGATCCATTTGCCTTCTCAGTTCGGCGAATTCTGACTCCGATTTTAGAATATCGTATTTAGTTTGCACTGTGTTGAGTTTTTCTTCTAGAAGCCTGGAAAGGAGATGAGTTATTTTTAATGTTTTGGTATTCAAATTAATAACCTACAATAGCTTTTATGCATCTTTTTTTACTTAGATTAGATTCATTTATTTTACTAAAGTAAAATCTTAAAGAATAAAAATAACTGCATCGGCAATCATCATCATTTTAACTAAAATATGTCCATTACTGGACATGTATTGTATGTAGAATTTGATAGGTACATTTTTGAGGAAGGCTATAGCTACTTAACAACGCGCTAGAACCCTCAGGAGCCAAGCAAAAAGGTCATAGTTCGAGCAGGTGAAGCGCTGTGACGTAGTGAGTCGGGGACACCAGAAATTTTACGCGGACGAAGTCGCTAGGTGGTTCAGAATATTTTCACAGAAGTTGTGAGAGACTAGAAATGGAGAAGATAATTTCATACAAATTCTGTTCTACTTTTTATAGTGGCTAATGCTTTTCCAGACAGCAAAACTGCTAATGCTCATCCTGCAAGTGAATTTACATGTCTTTATAAAGTCAATCAATCAGCCAAGCGTTTTTCAACTACATATGTTGAAAAACGCTTGGGGTCAGCTTCCAGTCTAATCGGATGCAGCTGAATACCAGTATTTTACATGGAACGACTGCCTATCTGAACCCTTATTTATAAACGTTGCTTAAAGTTAATTAATGATTACCGACTTTTTAACCATACATTTTTGACGTTTAAACCTCTCTTAACTTTAATTAACGTTTATGAATATACCCCTTGATCTCCACAACACAGTTACTGGGAAACACGATACCCCTTAGTAAGACTAGTTGTCAGACTTTTGGGGTTCTGACTACCTGTAATGACTCGTAAAAAATCTACGTATTACTGCCGGAACCAACTGCTTTACGTGCTTACCGAGATACGGAGGGGTCTTGATATTATGTGGAGTTTCTTGCCCATTCTTATTCCTACGACACTACCATTTGGAACAACTTGAATTGATTAAATTTTTTTGCAATTTTGACGTTCAAAAGTGCCTTTTATGTGCCTATTTGAAATAAATGATTTTACTTTGAAGAAGTGGAGAACCAAGGTAACCGACATAGCCCACAGAATTGCCAAACTTAAGTGGCAGTGGTAAGGGCACATTGCTCGCAGAACAGATGGCCGATGGGGACGAAAAGTTCTGGAGTTGCGACCGCATACCGGAAGACGTAAAGTTGGAAGGCCTCCCACAAGGCGGACCGATGACCTTGTAAAGGTCGCAGGAGTCCGCTGGATGCGGGAAGCACAAAACCGGTCTAAGTGGCGGAGCTTAGGGCCTATGTCCAGCAGTGGACGTCTTTCGGCTGAAATGATGATGTGTGTCACCTATTCACGAACCGATCGCAAGCATAGTTTGACCTTTGGCCGTACTGTACGGCTGTTATCGTTTAGCCACAAGTCCCCTGTCATTATAAAATGTCTTTAAAAGAATCGTCATAAAATACTTACACTATTTTGCTCTGTAGGTCACCATAGTGCCTCTTCTCTAGAGCGAGCTGCTGCTTTGCGGCGTGCAATCTGTCTCGAGACTCGTTCTTCTTAGCCTCTGAGTCGCATAGAGCTCTGTGGACAACATTTAAAATAATAAATATGTTATAGACTGGTATCAATTTTAATAAACTTTATTATTTAGTGCAGCCACACATACAGTAATGATGGATGAAGGGAAAAATTAAACTAAAGAAAAAATCAATCTGTCCAGCCTTTTCCTAACTAAGGGTCGGGTCCCAGGCTGATTCCCGGCCACCGTGGGCGCGGGCTTGCGGACTGCGAGCAATGGGTAGCTCGCTGTCCGGTAAGGACCAAGCCCGGGTCGACGGCGCGTTGTGTTCCACGCGCGCCTCAAAGAGATGTCAGCATCAACTGGTGGGGTCTGCAAGGGCCGATGCCTGCCAGGGGTGCGGGTTGTTCGAAAGAGATACTGTGGCCCCTGAAACACAGGCAACTGAAGGAACACGGGTGGGTTTTAGTCAGTAAAAGTCTGACACGTCCTCCTGCTCCACCCAGAGCGGGAGAAGTTATTTGATGATTTCCCAACCTCAAAAAAAAAGGGTAGGATTCCAGTCTAATCAAATGCAGCTCAATTCCAATATTTTACATGGAACGACTGACCCGACCTTCACAACCCAGTAATTAGGTAATACGATACCCTTTGCTAAGCCGGCTGTCAGACTTTCGGGCTTCTGACGACCCGTAACGACTGTCAAATATCCATGAATGACAGCCGGGAACAACGACTTATCGTACTATTTAGATTCCTTGTATTTAAAGATGTCCACCTATCCACGGACCAACCGCGGCAAGTGTAGCTTTACCTGATCGTTCGACCTGCACGACTGTTATGACTTAAGACGCAAGCCAACTAAAGAAAAGGTGGATAAATTGTACGAGATGCCAAGATACCAGAGAGGGGAAAAAATAAACTAGTGGATAAATTGTACGAGATGCCAAGGGGCAGGCCTAGATATCAAGGAGGGGAAAAAAACTGAAGCAATGGTGATACCATTGCTATGATGGTGGATACCACCATCCTTATTGTGTGAGATGTCAAGGGACTAACGACCCAGTTGACATGGGCGCATAGAAGAAAGAATTAAATAAACAGAAACAGTTTGCGTTGACCACAAGTTACATGAGACAAGGGCAGGCAAAACTAGGGATTAAAAAAATATCCAATTAGTTATGAATGTGTTTACCTTTTGAGAGCAGTCGCGAATGTAGCAATAGTTCGCACATCGGTGTAGCTATGAAGCATCTGCTCCACATCATCGCTTGTAGCATTCAGCACTTTTTGTAGACTGAAACACAAACATTCGGTTAGCATAAGCAAAATCATCCTATAATTTTCCCACTGCTGGGACACAGGCCTCCCCTGGACGCAGGCCCAGTTAAGGTTGGTAGATGTCACATGTCTTCGAATTTTTGGTTCTAGGACATGCCGGTTTCCTCAAGATGTTATCATTAGCCATTTTGAGAGCAGTGGTGATGAAATTATTTACACTAAGTAAAGCACCTGTCTCGATTCGAACTCGCGACCTACAAACTCGGTAAGTCGGAGCTATAGTATACCACTAGGCCGCCACTGCTCTGAAAACGGATTCTGTTAGTATGATCAGAAATAGACTAGAAACAGAAGTTGGGCTTAGTGTGGATATCACCATTAAAACTGAACGCGATCAGCACTTCTAAACCGCATTCAAGAGCTGTCAGTGTCAATATTTCATAAAAAATTTGACACTTACCGCTTTTGAACGCGATTTAGATGAGCGGTAAGCTCATCTAAATCGCGAATCTTAGACTAAAAGAAAGATACAAAGAGAATCACACAAATATTCTAGAACTATTTGAGAAGTCATTGGCATGCACTAGGAACTCCTGTTTACAAAACCAGTTTCGGTAAGAGAAATCCGTTTGAAATCATTTGGAACCCCAACCTAAAATATCATAGCGTAATCAGACTATAATGTCCCCACTGCTGGGACACATGCCTGCCTGCGAGAGGGAGTGGCCACCATGCGGACATTCTCTCACATTTGGTGCCATGGGCTAGGACACATTGATTAGTTTGCCCCTTTGTCAAGGGCCGCTCGTATTTTTAATAATATGCCGACGGAATATGGTTTCGATGGCTTGCCGAAATTTGCATCAGGGGTACAAAGGTGCATTGAAGAAGGCGTACATATTCGAAATTGTAATTTTAATTTTATGTTTATTATTAAATTTTATGTTAAGTGTATTTTACAGATATAAATAGTTGAAATTACTTACCCATTCAAGGTCTGCATATTCTTCTTCAGTGCCTCATTCTCTTCCTTAACTCTTTCCATATCTTTGTTCTGAATATTCAAGAACTCCACGTGTTCTCGAAGAGCCAAGACTTTGGAGTCAAAGCTGACCAGACGCTTCTCATATGATTTTAGAAGATCACTGCAAATATTTTGTAAGTTTATCATCTGCCCAGCCAACCCAAGTATGTTTGGGTCTGCTTCCAGTTTGACCGGATGCAGCTGAATACCAGTACTTTACATGGAGGGACTGCCTTTCTGACCTCCACAACCCAGTTACTGTGTAAAACAATTTGTCAATTTAAATGTTGACTACATCTCCTTACCACCTACAATAAGGAATGTTTCAGGATTTATGTTACCAAACTTAGGAAATTCGGCCTATTGCAATCTAGACTGCACTTCTAATGCAGTCTAGATGGCATTAGACCTAATTTCCTATTCATTTCATCACGAATTTTGAAGAGTCATGTTTTAAAGTTAGGTTTCCTTAAAACATGATTGTTCTAAATTCGTGATTTTTAAATCCCGGGATTAAAACGTCATTCCGAGATTCTATAGGAGGACGAGATTTTAACCACTCTATGTTACTTACTTCCTCGAATATTAAGTAAATATACTCTACTATTCCAATCTCTGTTGATAACATTAGGATGGTGTCCAAAAGTGAATTTGTACAGGCTCATAAAGATAATAAGCTAGCTAAAAGTTATTACACCAACACAAAACATGATATGATGTTACAACAAAACTTACTCCTGCCTCTTCAGATCAGCGTTAGCAACAGCCAGCTTATCCTCTTTCTCTTTATACTTGACTCTTTGCTGTCGCAACTGCAGCTGGGCATCGTCCAGCCTCGACTGCAACGTGGCAGCATCTTCACTACTGTTCTCGTTGGACACCGTTGGGTACAGACGGAACATACACTTGTCCGTCACTTTGTTCCTGCATTGCGGACAGGTTTTTGATCTGGAAGAGTGTTTGGGATTAAGTAAATGGGTTATGGTAGGCAGAGCATCAGCAAGATGGTTTAAAACGATCAGGAATGATATTGCATTGTTGATCAATAAAAAATAAAATCAATTTTTATTTAAGAAAGAAAATATATAAGGTCCAATCCGCATTGAATGGTCGCTTCTCGAAGTTGTGCAGGAGTATGTCTACCATAGCCTTTTTCTAGTCATGGCTAAGACTGTAGAGGACCCCAGTACAATACATACAGAGTGCGTCTTAAAATTAACATATAAAAATGTCAAATGCCCATGTAATACCCACACTCATGAAGATCGGAGACTCTACACTCGAAGTAGTGGTAAGAAAATGTGATGCGCGCTTATTATGGGGCTACAGAGGGAGGAATTAACCTTACAGCGTGCCGAGTTCGGATGCTCTCTCTGTTTCAGGTGCTTGAACCAGCCGTTAACCTCTCGGCCTAACGCTTGTCGGATTAGGTGCGCGTCATTCAAAACAATCATAGATTGGATGACGATACACTTGACGGGCTGCGCTCGGAAATGCATTAGAAATGTAGTTCTGCTAGTAACCATCCCCCACCCCAGAATGTCGTGCATGCGCCTGCCGACGTTCCATTGCAGGCAAATCAGCATGAAGAGGCGGAGGAAGCCAGGGCTATATCTGCAGATAACCTGTGCAATGATTATGTAAGGAGCATTCTGGAGGATGCGATCCCTGAGTACCGATTCACATCACCTGACGTTAGACCACGGCTACCACGTTTGACCATGAATTTAAAAAAAGCAGAGCACTGGTGTACCCTGGATGCGCTGTTACCAAATTTTATTGAACGCAGCGCAGACCTTTGCGATACACACTCAAATCTTGTATTGCACGTCGTATAGCTCGTGTCAAATTCCCAAACACTGATCAAGCTACACGACCGCAATCCGTCGCACCAGCCTGGCAATGCAGGATTGAGCGTCGTATTAATGATGCCAGGGTACTCATCGAGAAGCTAATCTGCTTCAGGTAGGGCAATACACACCCAAAGGTGATGCGCATTGTGAGGCGGGCGTTCTCAGGAACTAGTATTAGTCTTTGAGAATATGTATCCCGTGTTATAAATCACATCGACTTCCTGAAGCTGAAAGTTTATGCATGGGGAAACCGTATCCGCAGGTATAAGCGGCGAGTGGACCGATACACTCAGAACCGCACCTTCCAGCGTGATGAAAGGTGGGGTTGAGTGGATCGGTACACCCAATATCTAATTTTCCATAACAATAAAAAGTAGATATACACAGCTTAGGAACGACCCATTCCCACTCAAGGTGTGACTGACGCGCGTCTACCGGATAGTGATGAGTGCGTTTTGGCGGAGCATTTGGTCGGTGCCCGTCAGTCACACTGATGGTGATTCCATGCGTGTTGTTGAGCGGGTGTTTGATTCAATACCAGACATCGAGGCTATTACCATCAGTCCTCTGGATGTGGCCTGTGCTGTCAGTCCGTTGCCTAACTGGAAATCTCCAGGACCGGACGGACTACACAATTTCTGGATGAAAATACCAAACAGAGGAGGCCTAGAATTTTCATTAGCCGTCCCCCGACTTGACAATGCCTTGATCAAAATATTACCTACAACTTAAAAGGCCAATAAATATATTTTTTTTACTTTTTAGAGTTTTTGTTTTTGTCGAGGGTTTTTTTTTTAATTTTTATGATTTATTCTTTCGGCATAATCAAATGGACTCAAACGGAACTTGACGCTCAGGATAGGAAGATCCGTACATTGCTGACGGCACATCGGATGGATCACCCACGGTCATCAGTGGTGACACTGTAAGTCCCGCGGAAGTGTGGGGGTCGAGCTTTCGTAAATGCTAAAACCCTCCACAACCGCCACATTTACAGTCTCAGGGAATATTTCCTTCAAACTGACGTGGGGATGCATCGAGATGTGGTCGTAGTGCACAAGGGCCTTACCCGGATCTCCTTGGCGAAAGAGAACTGGTGCAAACCTGTATTACTAGATACTAACGACCGTTAGGAAGTATGGCAAGGCAAAGAGCTTCATGGACCCTTTTTCCGGGCTCTTCATGGGCCTGATAGTCTACATCTGTTTTGGCGTCTATATCCTGGCTGCGTTTTGGCGATCTCTTCGGAAAACCAAAGGTTTTGTCTGTGCGTTTTTGGATGAAGTTATCATGACGAATAATTATCGGGAGTACATTTTTAAGGACGGTACAATTGACAGCTGTCGGACATGCCACCGTGCCGGTGAATCAATCCGACATATTGTACTTGCACTTAACAGTGAGAACTTGCACAGACACAATCTAGTAGCTAGGATTATCCACCAGCAACTTGATTTGCAGTACAACCTTGTAGAGTCCGAAGTACCATACTACAGGTATGTGCCCGAACCAGTTTTCGAGAATGGTCACGCCACATTGTACTGGGATCGTTCTATCATCACTGACAGGACTATTGTAGCGAATAAGCCTGATATTGTGGTGATAGATCGACGAGAGCATCGTGCAAATCACTGTAACGTCAAGATAAAAAATCTAAAAATCTTGACTTAGCACACGGGGTTTTGAAATGTGGGACGTGGATTCTGAAATCATTGTACCGATAATCGTTACAGTAAATGGCCTAATAGCGAAGAGCCTAGACCAACACCTCAGGAGGCTCTCATTGCGCGGCTGGATCAAGGGCTTGATTCAGAAAGCAGTATTCCTGGAGACGGCACGCAAAATCAGAAGGTTCCTCTCTCTAGAGCCCTGACCACCGGCAGCTTGGACCCTGTTCCTGATGCCAGTGGGCCACCATTTTTATAATGGTGTTGCATGATTTTTATAAAATTATTTAAAAATGTACTTAATATGTAAAAAGATATATAAACGAAAAATTCAATCTATCTAAACTAGTACATGTAAACATCAATACATTCGCATTAATAACTTAACAGAAACATTTGATTTTGTATAAGCTTTTAAATGGCAATTGTGAACGCTAATTGTTCATACTTACCTTTCTGCAGAATAAATTAAAAGTAACAGCTGATTTAAGATGTTTTTACTATCCTGACTCAGGTAAATATATGAATTGTATGATAAGGATCGAGGAATACACTATGGGGAATCACTCCAAGCATGCATTCTTCTAGATGTCGGATTGAAATACAAAAAACCCAAAATGCAGTCTCAAACAAGTAACACTCAATACTGTACCCAATTATACGTCAGTGGTTCTGGTTATAGTTATGATAAAAGATTTTTTTTTTTAATTCAACCTTACACGCATAACTTAAAGAGGTTTTTACAAAGTAATGTCCAAAAATCTGATTGAAAGATGACTGACACCTTTACATTGCGCCCTATTTAAGCGGACGCTTTTGAGATGCTGATTGTGTATCTCGGGTTTTTTGTATATCAGTGACATGCTGTGTTAATGCATAACATTAAATTCTTTGCATTGCATAACATCACTTGCGTCCCTCATACAAGATGATGTACAAAATCCCCGGGACATTTAATTAAAATGTACCACAGACAATCAAAAACAATCTGCCTGGCCTTTGCTCTTTGCTACTCAACTATGTTGGCCACCAGGCTAACCGGATGCAGATTAATACCAGTATGTTACATGGAGCAACTAACTATCTGATCTCCACAACCCAGTAACTGGGAAAAACAATAGTCTTTGCTAAGACTGGTTGTCAAGCTTCTGACTCTCCCTAATGACTATCAAAGCTCTAAAACTGACAGCGGCTTAGCATGCTTTCTGTGGCACAGAAGGGTCTCAATATGTAATGGATGGTAACCCATCTACACAACAACCGTAGCAAGCATAGCTTAACCTTCGATCAACTCAAAAAGCTGTAATTATTTAGCCACAAGCCCTTCTCAAGTACCACAGACAAAAGAATGAAATAAATTGAATTTGGAACAAATTGCAGTTAGATTATGAAAATATTTCTCATTTATTATGGTTTCTAATGCTTGTTTTAATTAACGAAGCTAATTATGTGAAGGGACAAAAGGTTAAGCATATCCCATACATTAAGTAGAAGACAGAAAGAAAGATTACATAGAAGAAGCAGTAGCAGATAGAGGATAACCTTCGCCAGCGAACAGGTATAGAGAAATACGTTCAAATGATTTTCTAAACAAAAGATTTAGTAAATACCTTTCGATCCATTGTGCTAGGCAGTGGTGATGGAATATGTGGCCACATTTTGTCACGTATATGTTCTCAGCTTGATTTACAAGATCGCTGCATATAGTACACAGAATATTCATCTGAAATTAGTTTTTTGCTTCATTTATTTTCAGGTTATGTTTTGGTTCAACAATTTTTGGCACATAGCAGAGTTAACTTGATGTTATTAGATTGATTATTTATATGTAGTTTTGGATAATAAATATGAATAAATATAATCTAACCTTGAATTTTAATAACTGAAGCCGATTCTTCCGTAATTCCTTACAAATATGTCGGACATTCTACCTACATTTTAAAACGACATCACTTTTTAAATTGATACCACAACATGAACTATATTGTTAATTTAAGCAAATCACTCAAATTTATTGAATAACTAACTATATTTTTAACGATTTCAGTTTAGAACAATAATAATAGAAAACAAAATACATTATACGCAAATCCTTCAATATGCCAGACAAATCTATTCAATCTGTGGTGTATAAAGTGTTGCTAGGGACTTTTTTAAATCGATCGATTAACCTACGACCTCTTTGGTCTAGTGGCAGAGCAGAGAGTAGAATAGAAAGACAAACCTTCCTTACCCTCGTGCACAGAGTACTTTTTGCCCTCGTGGGCTGAAGTAAAAAAAAACATGTTTTATTCTAGTTTTAATTGATGTTTGGTTTTATCATTGAGATTCTAAATCTCGAAATGGTGGTGAAATAGAATAACAGTGAGGGCACTAGAGCAGCTTTTTGTACAAACCGATTACCTAGTTGTTTCCAGAGCCAGCAGTTAGGTACTTTCGAACTCGGGGTTGTGAGTGTTGTGACGTAGTTACCAGCCAGTTGACTTTATTTTAATATTAACCGACGAAAAAGCGGAGGAGGTTCTCAAGTCGACACGTATATTTTTTGTCTGAAGAGTAGTCCGATTTTGATCATTCTTTTTTTATTGAAAAGGGCATACGCCGAAGTCGGTCCCATATTTTGGAAAAAAAAATCCTACCCTAAGGGTGGGTAAATATGGGTGATTTATTGTTCACTCACAGATTTTAATGCTGAGTTATGTATTACAATAATTAGTAGAATATAGCCACAAAAAATTATAAAATAAGTACTTTTTAACAAAAAAATTAAACCCCCGAAAAAACTGAAAAGCAAAAAATAATAAACCTTTTTTGTTTTAAACCTTAATAACTAAGTTCTTAAACGAATGTAAGTACACCTAAGTAATTTTGAGTCGGCGCGGCGCCAAATCGGCGATTCGCGTCGGCGATTTAATCTTTTTGTTAAAGTTTTTTTTTCTCTAGCTAAAATGGAACGTCGCTATTTTTCGGTGCCTGGAGCGTTGGAGCCTGTAGGTGTTTACTACCTAAGTCCCACTTAGCCTATATATGGCTATATCGTGTACTAGGTCTTAGAAGACGGGCAATATGGGCATCATTTAATAAAAATAACACAGAATGAAGACAAGTTAAATTACGTTTTATTATAAATATAAGAATACAAACGATGGGTTTCATACAAGAATACAAAGTCTCATCATAAACACGGAATGTAAAAGCCTACTTTTAGGTATGGGCTCCTGCAAACAGGCGCGACTGGTAATCGCGACGCGAATCACGTAGAACAATAACTATGAAAACTTCATGAAAATTGTTTTACAAGTGTCGAGTCGCGCTTATCTGCAGAAGCCATCAACCAAAATATACCTATAGTTACAAAATTACTCATTTAATATTTAGGTATTTGGTGTTGCCAGCAAATCAGTTGGCGACCATTCCGAGTACCTACTTACGGACCTAAAAAGATGTAACATGCAAATGGCCCCCCATTTGTATGTATGGGTGCTTTGACACCATATAAATTATCAATTCGCCTGCTTTTTACATCGAGCTGTACTTCAGCTTTAGCAATTATACTACCTACTTCAGCAGTGGGTTCGGGTTCAATAGTGTAATGCTAATTTAACCTTTATAATCATGCTGACTAGAAATCAAAACGTCTATGCCAAGTATTGCATAAACCTTAAATAGGGTATTACACTATTTTTTGAAAAGTGTCTTAATTAGATTCTAAAGTGCTAATAAACCACTAAAAAAAACACAACATTTTTATTTAATCGATTAGTGCCATAAAAATGCATTTAAATTTTGCATTTACAAATTTCGCACGTAATTTGACGAAAACGCTGGACGCAGTAGACGCCATATTGCTCTGTGGGTATGACGTCAGTATGCTAAAAACAAATGCGCTGATATTTTATATGACAATTGTTTATAATTAAAAAAATGAGCTATTTTTCTACTTATCGTTGGTTTGCTGTTCCTGAGTGCAAAATATTATTTAAATAAAAATTACTTTGGTTACGAAAATAATAAAAGTACAAAGTTGCTCAGTTGACGTGCCGTGTGACGAAATAACATGGCGGCTAGTATTTCATGGTGTTCAAAAACAGATTTTAAAAAACTGAAATCTTTAAACTGTATTTTAACATTTATTTTGTTGTTTCATGAACTAAAACTAACATTTTCCGACTGCATTTTGCCTAAGCTATCTCAATAATATATATTTTTTGTTTTTTTCTCGTATAGAGTAAAATACCCTATTGACTAGGAAGCACAATGCCTTACCTTGCAATATTTCTATACAGTATTTGAACTAAACCTTATTCTGACTATGAAGCAAAATGCCTGCCTTGCAATATGACGATGCAGCATTTGAACCAAACCTTATTATTATACCAGTTCATGAAATGCTCGAGAATTTCTGTTTCTTATATTACAGAAGAAGACGGTCGAAGCCAGGTTGACGGAGCCCCACTGCGTGGGGCTCCTATTTCTGTGTGTAGGTTTTAAAGGAACCTAACAAAACCGAACTTCGGGTTGTCCCTGACGTTTAGTAAGCAGGGGGTTTCGGGGGCGATAAACCGATCTAGCTAGGTTTAATTTTTAGAAAACGAAAACCAAAAAAAACAACGAGCGAAGCTCGCTTGGCTTAAAATGATTAAAAGTAAACAGCTTAATAGCATTGCATTGCATTTTGATCTCCAGGCGATTTACTACTTAGAATTTATTGCATTTTAGGCATTTTGCTTGTTAAACATTTTGATCTCTAGGCGATTTACAGCTTAGGCAATTTGCTGTGTAGAAATTTTGCTTCGTAAACGAATTGAAAGATAGACACTCTGACCATAACATTAATTTCATTAAAATTGGGGTTGCGCTATCGCTTTATGTCGGTAATCTATATCTATATGTTTGAAGGAAATCGAACTTGTAACATTACATCTTAGCAGTACCACGGTCATGTACAACCAAAAGAAATTATAGGACCTTGCATGCTTCACATCTTTTTAATGTAATTAAAGTACGTCCGTCTTTTTTATATTTCTCGAAATATGTAAACCAAAAACGTCCTCCAAGATCCTACTAGTCAATCTCTTCCATCTTCTTATAAGCCTTCTTGAGCTCTTCCAGAAGAGTCATGGCCTGGCTCTTCTCTATGAGCAGTTTTCTCTTCTTCTGTTCTCCCGTGAACACGTCATCACTGTGCATGGTAAGAGTGTACGTGTCTATGGTTCCTTCAGGTCCTGGAGTTACTGAGACATCTGTCAGCTTGTTTACTGGAAGACAAGATCTGGGTTAGGTACTTACATACAGACGCCAGCACATCAAGCTATCCCAATCTGTCAAATTTCTTTGATCGATTTTTAATTTTATTACATAAGCTTAAGGTTCATGTTCAATTGGGAAAGTTTTACAGTTTGGGGTAGCTTGATGTGCTGGCGTCTGTACCTACATAAATTAAGAATCAGGGAAAGTGAAAAAGGTCATCACGAGCAAAATATTAGACAAAAAACGTGTGCGTATAATAGAAAGAAAGAAAGAAAGAGAGAGAGAGAGAAAGTCGCATGGAGGGGGCATAACGTTTTTCGCTGACGAGGCGGTTTATACCAGTCAACTGCTACCGGAAACCGCGGTAAGGAACTTCGTTACAAAAACGAAGTAAGAGAAGATGTTCTAGATGTCTCTTACAAGGTCTTCTAATTCGGACCTACAGACAAATGCTGTGGCAAGTTGATGAATCACACCAATTTAAAAACGGCCTCAACCAAATTCTTTGTCGCTGAATTATTGCAACCACTGCTCAGTTCTACTGCGAATAACTGTTTTTTTCCACATAGCAACATAGGTCCACCCTAATCAGAATGGGTGAAAGAGTTTGTTTGTCTGAAGAGCATAACAAGTTCAAATAAAATTAGCTAGTGGAACCCCGTAGACGTGATGGATATCAATATCTAAACACAAAACACAAACAAAAAAAAGTTTTGATGTTCTTTTTTTTAGGATCAACGTGTAGTTACTTGAAGTATGATTTAAGAAATCCATTACTGTTGTAAAGTTTCCATAATAAAATAACAGATTTTTAAAACTGTTTTTTTACCAGAATCCTCTTGTCAATTACTATCTCTCACTAAAGTTGGCCCCTCATGGCATCATCTCGTTTATTCGGTCTGACCATTTTGCGTGATGCTACGGCTACATTGTCACGATAACACTTCGCATGCTCTCTCTCGCACACCGCTCAACATCTAGCTATACAAAAGAGACCACTCGAAGTGTAGGTAAGTGTAGGTTATTGAGACAATGTAGCTGTAGCATGATAGATCTGTCTCTAACATACTCACTCATAAATCCATTAGCCTGAACATGAGCCATGTGCTCAGGTTTGTGGTTGTCCACGGCATCAGCCAGCGCGTTGGCGTGAGTCCGAGGCACGCCAAGTACGAGAAGGTCACGCATCAGTTGCGCGCCCGTGCACGCGCATGCACAGGACTGCTGCACCACCCAGCGGATTACTGCGGCTGCTCGGGCACATTCGTCGCGGGAGGCTGAGAGTTAAACCATCGATGTTATCCGGATGCCATTTAAATGCTCACAACATATTCAGAGACATTCGCTATAGAGGTTTGATACCTCAGTATTGCAAACGAAGGTAAAGAATCTTCAGAATTTTGACTAATGCCGCCATTAGTAAAAATTCTGCAGAGTTTTTGCTTGATGAAGAAATAGAAGATTATGTATATCATCGTCTGCCTGGCCTTTCCCAACTTTGTTGGTCGGCTTCCGGTCTAACTGAATGCAGCTGAAATGCTGACATCCGCAACCCTTACTGACTTTCATGAAAATATTAAGAAGATTATGAATAGAAGATGGATTTAGCGTGTAAAATATGAACTTACATAAACTCGTGTCTTTCAGGATTTCCATGATGCCGTCATTCTAGAGAAAAAAAAAACATTTAAAAAGGTGTATTTACGAAGATAACGACTTTAGGTAGGGAATAAAAACAAAAAATAGGTACCTACTAAATACAACTATTTTCTTAATGTACATCGGCAAACTTCGTGTTTCGTCAGTCGTCGGATTTCTATCAGTTGCCTTTTGCACTTGGTGCAGACCGTATATCGACTTGGAAGTATATGGTTGTTAATACTCATTTGATTTAATGTAGGTAATTCATTTTAAAAATGGGAGGAAAACTCGTTTAAATTCGGAAATGCGAAGATTCCCGAGGTACATTTAGAAAATAGTTGTACTTTATCTGGGTGGGTAACCTTCTTAGAACAGTTAACGTTCCTACACCATTTATCGTAGGTACCTATTATGGTTCGTTTTTTAAACCCAGATACTAATTTGACAGGTGTAATGCCAAACTCAAAAGTTGTTTCTAAACAAATGTATTAAAAAACAAGATGGCGGATGGAGTTAGTTCAGATTTTGGCCACGGCCACGTGCTAAAAGAACTTTGTAGCGTAAGAACGTTATGTAGATGAGGATACGAAACTTTCGGTTCGGGTCTTTTGGACCTTGATTATTCTTTAATTGACCTATTGATCACCTGGTTTTATATCAATGAGGGTTTTTATGAATATTCAAGCCACCAGTTGGCGCCACTTTGACAAGAGGTCTTCCAGTTCGCCAACGAACTTAAAATATTTCATTCGTTTCATTCTTTTGTTCACCATTCAGTCCGTAGGCGCTTTGACACTTTTGACAGGTACGTACAGGTACCTGACGTCTCAGTGCTGCCACCTAGTGAACGTCATTTCAGAAAATACTCATTGCCGTGCCCCCAGCGTCAAACAGGTGAATTGCGCAACACACTATCAGTAGGAATGGCTTTCTTTTTGACAGTGCGTTATTGACGTTACTGAGCAGACAATTTTTTCGAACATAAGAAGCAATGGATTAGCAATAACCTTCAAAATGATTGACAGAGTGTCAATTATGGTGCCATTCATAAACCGACAAAAAAACCTACGACGAATAAGGTTGTGCAATAACATTAAAAAAGACTATCATAGGTTCTTGGTAGTATAAATTAATTAAATACGACTAAGGCGGTAAGGGCTCCAAAAGATGGTGCTGACATTAGGCTAATTATAGAAGCTCCACCTCCACTGCTCCAGATCCTAAACGAAACCTACAATTCCACTCCCAGAATGTTTCTTAAATAATGCAAATAACACATATTACTGCTGAAAAGGTCAAATAACACATTAAGTGCTACATAGGACTACTCAATTATCCTGGTCGGCGTCAAAGGCACAGTGGGCGAGACCATCAGTCGGTATAACGTGTGGTATAATACAACAAAATTGACAAAGGAACGTTCCTAATGTTATTTTTCGAAGGAAACATTACGCCTTGCGCGTACAGTACAACAATGCGTTTAGGGTGCTGCTAGGGCTGCCGCGATTTTGCAGCGCTTCTACGATGTTCGCGCAGGCACAAACCGATGACTTTTTTGCTATTATTAGGAAGCGGAGTGCCTCGCTACTAAGTCGCTTCCAACGCAGCACTAACAGTATCCTGAGCGTATTGTCCGAGCGGTGGGACTCGGTGTTGTTGGAGAGGTGGATGCACCTGCATGCCAGTTCGTCACCATTTATTAAGTGATTATTGTTTTGATCGAATAACCCTATGACCATAATTGTGAATGTGCTGTAAATTTATTTTTTATTAACTTTAATTTATTATTTTTTATTAACTTTAATTTTCATTTTATTTTTTATGTTTATTTTACTAACTTTAATTTATTATTTTGTACTAAATTTAATTTATTATTTATTTGTTAATGTGTAATTTATATGGGATAAATTCCTGAAATAAATGATTATTTAATTTAATTTAATTAGTTATAGGGCGGTTTTCTTAGAGGGTGTGAATCTAGCCGCTGTAATATTATAGGTGCGGTCGGTAGGTAGATATACCTATCTACCTGCCGACCATTTTGAGCATTTTTTACAAATAATAGTTGGCTGAGGTAATTCCCTGTGGGTCTACTGCGGGGTGCGTAACACACTATTTGTAAGAATGGCTTTCATTTTGACAGTTTAACAACATTCATTGCGTACTTTAAGTAGTAACGTGCTCAATAGAGTTTGTTTCGGCCTTTCTTCTCAGAGTAGTCAGATAGGAAACGCCGGCCTCATCTAGTTAAAAAAAATATGTTTGAGGTGTAAAAGTGTTTGTACAAACATACTTACAGAAATAAAATCATTTATCATTTAATAGAGCAGACCATTTTTTCGAATATATGGAGCAATGGATTAGCTATACCCTTCAAACTGATTTAGATTGTGTGTTACGCAATTAGGGTGCTCTTTACAGCTACAAGAAATAATTAATTGAAGTTGGTCGTACAAAGCGTGTATTGCGACGCTTTGTACTGACCTACAGCTTCTAACACATATTCTAGAATCAGACGTGGAATTAAAACTGTTCTCTTAACGGACGTTATTTTATCAAATGATATTGAATGCACTGAGGGGCTCGTGGGTAAGCAATAATAGCTGCATGGATTTATTGAAGTGAAAACTTCTTTAGGCGTGTTGGACATTTTTTGAGATGGGAAAAAACAATTGAACTCGCGACACTTTTACCGACACCACTGACAACACGAACGTACGAATGAACAACGTTGAATGTACGTTGAACGTTGTATAATCTGACGATTTCAAAAAAAATCCTGACGATTCAAAAAATATTTCCTGACGATTCAAAAAATATTTCCTGACGATTCAAAAAACATGCCTGATGATTCAAAAAATATTGCCTGACGATTCAAAAAAAACCAAACGTAATTGTTCAAGTTTTGACTTCTGTCGGCACTCCCGGAGTGCCACTGTTTTTTTTAAGGTTAAGCGACGCTTGCCGCGGTCGGTCCGTGAATGGGTTCCATCTTAACATACCGAAATTCCTCCCTTCCTCGGTAACCGTTGGCTATCATTCGTTGATCTTTAACAGTCGTTACAGGTCTTAAGTGGCAGTGGGCAAGGCACATCGCTCGCAGAACAGATGGCCGATGGGGCCGAAAAGTTCTAGAGTGGCGACCGCGCACCGGAAGACGTAAAGTTGGAAGGCCTCCCACAAGGTGGACCGATGACCTTGTGAGGGCCGCAGGAGTCCGCTGGATACGGGAAGCACCGAACCGGTCAAAGTGGCGGAGCTTGGCGGAGGCCTATGTCCAGCAGTGGACGTCTTTCGGCTGAAATGATGATGATAGGTCATCAGAAGCCCAAAAGTCTGACAACCAGTCTAACCAAGGGATATCGTATTACCCAGCAACGTGGTTGTCGAGGTCAGATAGGCAGTCGCTCCATGTAAAATACTGGTATTCCACTGCATCCAACCAGACTGGTAGCCGACCCAACATAGTCGGGAAAGAGCAAGCAGATGATAAGTAGATGGCTATGTTGCCTGACCAGCAGGCAAAGACTATAATTAATACTCTATGCCAGCAGGCTTAGCATGACGCTTTCTATTTCTACGAAGAATAGACAGTGCTTTTTCAATACAAAGTGACATATCGTGTCTCCATTTTTGACATCGCACCGGAGATACACCGGTTCCCATCCCATTTCTTCCCATGGGTGTCCTAGAAGGCGACTAAGGGACTTACTACAGATGGGCAGCAGCGTTCTCTATGCATTTGACCACCATACTGCGATCGCCAACCCGCCTGCCAAGCGTGGCGATTATGGCAAATCCCTCCCTTTTAGGGGAAGCTTATGTCCAGCAGTGGACGTCTTTCGGCTGATATGATGACCGGAGATATCCTTCTACGATCTGTCATTTTGTCTTTCGTTTCTAACGATCTTTGTCTAGGTCCTTATAAAGGTAGACTATTACAGAAGAATATTTCTTCCCAAACTGTCAAAATCACACTGACAACAAACTTTCTACTCAACGGCCACAAAGTATTTAAGATTATCTACAAAATCATGATTCGTTTAGAACGCATAATTGTGATAATTAACAGAAGAACGTACCTATCTACTCTTATTGTACAGACGCCAGCACATCAAGCTAATTCAATCTGACAAATTTCTTTGATAGATTTTAAAATTTATTACAAAGGAATAAAGTTCATGTTCAATAGGAAAAAATTGACAGTTTTGGGTAGCTTGATGTGCTGGCGTTTGTACATCATTTAGTTAATAGTCATGTCTATTCTTCCGTCGACAAATCGGTGCTCGTGCTAAGCCTGTTGGGAATGTAAGCAGCCGAGCTTTCAGGCACTGCTTCACCAGATAGACCGCCGATGTAAGTTCTTAACTTACCCAAGACTATACATTCACCAGGTAACGTTACTTGTCTAAGTTTTTAAAAGTAGTAAATCAATGTCTAAGTTATTTTCCCGAGAGTTACTTAAATGGTGATGTTTTCAACATACCTTGCACGGTGCATTCATTAGGAGGTGTACTCTTCTCAACTGTCTGAAGTTAGACTCTTGAGAACTGACTGACTGTAAGTACGCTAAACGAACAAAATTGTATGGATGGCCCCAATAATATCGTGGCAAAATTTTATCGCGCACCCGATTTTAACTCTCGGTGCTGAACAAAGCATTGAGAATCCAACAGCGTATTACAGCGCGTCAAAAAAAACACTGGCGTTTTCATCCCAAAGGCGCTAACCGTGTGCGAAAAAAAACACTGCGGGGAATAATGGACTAAAATGGCGAGTAGATAATTATAGATATTTTTTTTCTAATTCTGGGCATAAATCCCACTAATATTATAAATGTGAAAGTTTATATGTTTGGATATTTAGATGTTTGGATGTTTGTTACTCAATCACGCAAAAACGGCTGAACGGATTTGGATGAAATTTGGCACACAGATAAATTATAACCTAGATTACTTTTTATCCCGGTAGTACGTTCCCCTGGAATAATTTCCGACAACCACGCGGGCGAAGCCGCGGGCGGAAGCTAGTTAGTAATAATGCAGTAAGCTACAGTAAGTACCGTCAACGTTGGAATCTTTACTTTCCATGAGTAACTTTACCAATGAGAACATTAAAAAATATCTCTCGATTACTAAAAATTTGTCACAAATAGTAGATTATTCTTCTTCTATCGGTTGGATATTAAATGGCGGCAACAGATTTTTAGTTAACGAGAGAAATTTAAGTACAGTTCTCATTGGTAAAGTTGCTCATGGAAAGTAAAGATGCACAGTTGACTGTACAGAAACTTAAACCGATTTACATTAAAATTCTGTCATAAAATGACGCTTCATTTCTCCAAAGGGTAGGGCAGAGGTGTACAGCCACATTTCGTCAGTTATGTTTAAGTCCCATGTAATGCCCATTGCCATCAACCGGGCACAAATCCAAACTACGGGCTGCTATTGAGATTTTCCAGATATAATAACCCAATATAATACTTTGGCCGACCTGGGAATCAAACCCAGGACCTTATGTTCAGCAGTAGCGCCTTCGACCACTAGACCAACGACGCAATCACATTATTACATGAATTTAATAAATTACATTTAAAATAAAAGGAGGCGTAATAAGCACATGCAATTAATTTCATTGAATTTGTACGGTAAGTAACGTACACTCATGAATTGAAATGGTACTCAAAATATTCTTTTAAACTAGTAAGAAATCTTGTTGAAGTACCTACTTAAAAAGTTAAAAGCTATTTCAGCTTTCGAAATCTTTTTCAGGGGCAACTGCAGGTAAATAAAATATAAAGAAATAGATCATTATTGGATTTAGGATTATTACCGTCACTGCTTTGACTTGCCGACCAGGGGGCCGATTCTACTAATTTGCAACGTTACACGTTAAACTGTGTTTCCACAACAGTTCGATTTCGATCGCCGTTCGATAGTTACATAAAAAGTCATTCTACTATTTTATAAGCAAAATGGAAACTAAACTTAAAACAAATTGCAACTGAACTGTAGCGGGAACACAGCGGGTAACCCGCGTTACCAACATGCCAAAATAATATGTTTTATTAATACCAAAAAGAAAAAAGTTGAATCTAAAAATGTTACTAAACACGAATATGTGGCACTAAAAGTATTTTCTATAATTAAAAGACATAATGATCATAATTTTATCATTAACTTTGTCCTATAGTAAACGTCACGCTCATGTTCGATTTTGTTAGTAGAATAGGTTTTGACATTGTTTCAATCGATCGTTGGCGTAACTAAAACGTAACCGCAGCTGTGTCGCAGCTGGACCGTTGTTCATTTTAGTAGAATGCGAAAACGCTTAAAAGTGGTGATTCGGTTGCGGTTCTATTGCGTTTTTTTAACAAATTTGTTAGTAGAATCGGGCCCCAGAACTTTTTGATGTAAGGAAATTAATCTTCATGCAAATCAAACCACAATCTGCTTGTCTTTTCCTTACTATGTTGGAGTCGGCTTCCAGTCTAACCGGTTGTAACTGAATAATAATAATAATAAATTGTTTCTTACCACAAAGTTCAAGTACATTGCACTGTTTACAGATTAAAGATCTTAATTTAGCATTAGGTAGGTAAGTACAATAGGTTCAACACTGTCCCCTAAACTAGGCTAGGCCTGTATCTTAGGGGGCACGCTATAGGATATGCTTATATGATGCTATTGTGGCAGACGTGCCAGTGGACTGTGTCAAGTGGGTGAATTTTTAATCTTGTGGTAAACTTTTGTAAATGTGAGAGTGAGAGAGTGAAGAGTGAATTGTATTGTATTATATTAGAGTAAATGTCTGATGATTGCGTGAGGAAGTGGATGGGGTGTTTTGTGATAGTGTTGTGTGTAGTGAGTGAAGTGAGTGAATACCAGTATTTTACTTGAAGCGACTCCCTATTTGAACTCTACAACCCAATAACTAGCTAATACCTTATGCGTTGGTAAGACTGTCGTAACGATGACGGATACGATGATGGATGGGTGGCCATGTCTACATACCAAGACCCTCCGTACCGCGTAAAGCACGCTAAGCCGTTAGTCCCGGCTGTCATTCGTGGATTTTTGACAGTCGTTACAGAGCTTCAGAAGCCCGAAAGTCTGACAACCAGACTTACCAACGGGTATCGTATCACCCAGTAAGTGAGTTGTGGAGGTCAGATATGCAGTCGGTTAAAGTAAAATTCTGGTATTCAGCTGCATCAGCCGACCACAACACAGTTGGGAACAGTCTAAGCAGATGATGAAGGGGGATAAAATTTTGTATGCAGGTCCGTAATTTTCTCTGGTTGGACATCATATCAGGCACGCGGCTTGACATAAGAAAACGATTTGCCTAAGTTAGGGGTACCTAACTTAGGCAAATCGTTCTCTTATGTCAAGCATCAAGTCAAAATCTAAGACCTAAATCTCTCTAGAGTAAGGTATTACTCTAGAGAGATTTAGGTCTTAGATTTTTGAGGAAATAACCTTAAAAAATTGCAACCGTGCAGCGTGCTGTCAAAAATTATAACATAAAATTTTTGAAAAAAAACAACACGTCACATTAGCATGTCGGAGACGCGAATCCATAAGTTTCGCCCCTACCAAAAATCGCTCAACGCGGCTTAAGAACTTTGCACTTCAATAAACTTCTTCAATACTTAGATAACAACAAAATATAATAATCCAGCAGCGTCTAGCTGTAAGCAGATAAAGACGTACCTACTTACACCTGTACACGCGGCACGTACGTACCACCTCCGACACCTCTTCAACACGTCTCATAAATACAATTCTATCATTTTATCATAACGTTTCATTTTGTTATAGGTATCTAGCTTTTGCTGAGTTCATATAATGTGGTGTTCAGGTTATTGCATTATTAATTTAATATCATATGTAAACAAATGCAATTTAAGTTATCCTGCACCACGTACCCTGTCACCTGTGCATTTGATGATCTTATGCTGAGTTTGCGCAGCTGAATTTTGGGCCAAAAATATTTGAACTTTTTGCCACCGATATACGCTAAGAAGCTTTATGCTTTTGACTCGATTATTTTAAAGACCTTAGTTTTTTTTTTATTACGAATAGGTAATCGGGTACCTAGTTGTTTGTTATTCGGTAGTGCCGATAGATTGGCACGCCTTTGATACCTATGTGGCATTTAACATAAATACAGTCGGAGAAATGAATTGGTAAGCAAAGTGACACCCTACGGCAACGACAACAGAATTAAGGCTATGTTTTTGAAAAAGAATAATTAAGGTTCCGCGCAAAAAAAAAAACTTAATTACAAAAAGAACAAAGATAATTCCTTTAAGTGGAGGAGTGGTACCTACACTTTTTTTAAACAACACAACATGGATACCCGAAATCCACGCGAACAAAATCGGGGACACATCTACTAAATAAATAAATCTTCATTACGGACCCCATGATCCATAAAAACACATAGTTTAGTAAGAAACACACACACAAAGTACCTAGATAGATACATTTAATGAAAAGATAACATGTACTGTATGAAAAACGATATACCTAAACCTACCTACAGTACCTACTCAGGGGGTTAGTTAGGACTATATCCTAAGTCAGCTACTCGAAGGTTTGTACAGTTTTGTTTTTTGTAATAGGAAAACTTAGGGTCAGCGCACGAAGTATTATCATAGGTATTCTGAAAGAGAAGTCGTGCTGTTTTTTATATTTAAACTAGCTGTTGCCCGCAGCTTCATCGGCATGGACAACGCAAATTATCCCTCGGGAACCTACTGCTACAGGGACTAAAAGAAGCCTATGGTACCAGTGAAAGTCCCGTTAAATTCAGTTCAGCCGTTTTTTAGAGTAGCCGGAATAGACAGACAGACGAAAATTTAATGTTTTTTTTTTATTATTTAGTAAGTATCGTATTACTTCCATGAGCATTTCGTAAAAAGCTGTTATTTTGACATTGAATACAGACACTGAAATTTTCTTGATGTTTATGTATCGACTCTTGACTATCGCAGCCCACTGCCGGAGCGTTCTATATTCTCCTTTTAAGGTCGTCGATCCACCTAGCTGGGGGGCATCCCACACTACGTTTGTTTGCCAAAACGCGGTCTCCACTCCAAGACTCGTCTGCTCCTCCAGCCATTGGTCCTTCGACAAACATGGCCAGCCCGCTGCCAATTCAGCTAGCTTACTCTGCAAGCTTTATCGGTAACTCCAGTTCTTTTCCAGATAATCGCATTCCTGATTTAAGAAACGTGAATGTATATTTGTATAGAATAGGTTTACTTACAGGCTGTTCCTCCATGACATGCTGCAGCAAGGTCCTGAACAGCGGGGCTGGTAGACTGGACAGCGCATGGAGCGCTGCCAATGCCCACAGCGGGCAGTCACCGTCAGAACAGAACTTGAATTTCTGCCAAAAATAATTTTACCAATAAAAAAGCTTTATCAAAACGTTAACAGATGAATAGAGCTAATATGAAAATTATGGGCTCGAAATAATTTTCATTTATTTTCCTACAATTTATTGCATTCTTTTTTCTTGTGGAAAAAAGAATGCAATAAATTGTAGGATTCAATTTGTAGCATTAAATTTGTGGTCAATTAGTTTGTTGGTTCTACCAACAACAGGTACAATATATAAGACTAGCTTTTTAAATCTAGCAAATAGACGCTATTTATTTATTTTTCTTTTCCGGTATGTGTGATAATAACATTAATAAACGATCAAATATTTTAATAAACGTGTAGGGTCGGGGGACCACAGTCAGGAACGAAGTTCCTTAAGTACGCTTATTCTTCTACTCCTGGAAAACCATCTCACGTTCTCTGTCTTATTATACAGGGTGATTGGAAGATGGGTGCAAAGCTTTAAGGCGAAGATAGTACAGACAATTTAGAACCATTTAAGCCATGGTTGTCTTAGACGAAGTCTTACCAAATATTTTTAACCAAATTTTTAAGTTTTTTTTCGGAAATTCTCAAAATTTAATGTAAACTGCATAATTATGGCCAAATTGAATGATAAATGAATTCATTTTTTATTTATTTAATTAAAGTAATGTGTAAGCAATCAAGCAAAACATGTTTTAGGCTTCTGTGTCATTAGACATTTTTTTTACAGACATTTAAAGCTCAGAAAAAATAAAAAAATTGTACAATACGTCTTTTAAAACTTATTAAAAAAAAAAAAAATTGGTAAGACTTCGTCTAAGACAACCATGGCTTAAATGGTTCTAAATTGTCTATACTATCTTCACCTTAAAGCTTTGCACCCATCTTCCAATCACCCTGTATATATAGGAATAATAAAAAGTCGCATGGAGGAGGCATAATGCTTGTTAAATACGTAAAGCTTTTTCGTTAACGTGAAGTTTTCTGCAATTCTAGTCCAAGCTGCGTTAGTGAATTTCGTTCCAATAATCATTTTTTTTTTTGTATGTATCACAAAGAATGGAATGTATTAGCTGAAGATAATACACATTAGGGCTCCTAGCATTCGGCCTTTACAACTGACATTGAAAACACAAATCAAAATCACTCACCATGTCTTCAAATCGCGCGTCCCTGTAACAAACGCTTCAGTTATAAAATTACCATAGGAATAACATCCACACGACATTCTCCATCATATCGTACGGTTTATGGGACTATATGGGAGTTTATGGAACTATAGGGGCTGTTAGTACGCACGATTTAGTTTTAACTTGCTCCGAATGGGGTGGCAAATGTATGGAGTACAGTTGATGTTAGTTTCACTGTGTCGTTATGTTTTAGACGTGATTTAGATACGTCATTTAGAGCTGAGTTTATTTCGTGTGGGACTAAATTGGTGTTCATATTGAATGTGTCTCGTGAAACAATAAAGATACTTAGGAGTACCTATATGTCTGTAATTTAAATATGTCCCGGGAATGCCCGCGTGGAAGTCGGACATTATCCCACTGTAGTCTTGTGTAGTTCGTGAACGATGAACGAATAGGAACCGTTTCTTTGCACTGTACTAAAAGAAACGTTTCCGAATGCAGACTTGTAATCGGTCTATTCGTTCTAATAGCTCCTCGTGCATTAACAAAGAGCCATAACGTATATCCGAACGAGAACGAGAATGACAGCGACTGATTAGACTGATACGATTTCAATTAGACTTTTTTGCTCTGTGATATTTGGAAGTACTGACTGAGAGCAAAGACCGAATAGAACCAATAGAACTAATAGAATGAACTAGTTCACTGACCGAAATGAAGTAGTACGGAGCGATCTGAAAAATAACCGAGCAGGCACAAGACTATCCCACGGGAACGTGCTACATAAGAACTAGCCTTTGTACTTCCCCAGGATGCCATCTATCTCCTTGTTAATTTTGATCGAAATCCATTCAGTGTTTCTGACGTGAAAATGTTGGATTTCATGGATCTTTTTTTTTTTCGCGGAATCCAAAGATTTTTCTAAAATAAAAGTAGCCTTTGTTATTCTACCTGCCGTTCAAAGTTCAGTTTCAGTTCCGCCAAAATCGGATCCGCCGTTTCGGATATTAGCCAAAACAAACAGACAGAGAGAAGAACAATTATATACATACATAACTACATATGGTATTCAGCTGCATCCGGTTAGACTGCAAGCCAACCCCAACATAGTTGGGAAAAGGCTGGGCAGACGACGACAAATTATGCATTTAGTAAAAGCTGTTATTTTGACATTACAAGCAGACACATCAATTTAATTATTTATAATTTCTGTAAATGTAGGAAAGATAAATACAAACAAGCGTACCATATATAAACACCGAATCTCGACGCGCTGAAATGCACTCTGTTGAACTCTCAAAGGACCCTGGTTACTTATGACTTTTGGTACTGAATTCATGGTCACAATTTGCGCGTCGAAATCCCTAACACCCTGAATCTAAAAAGACAAATACTTTTTTTATCGCCACAAAACCGCAACAATATTTATTTATTAAAACTTAATGCACAAGTAAAAAATACTGTACAAAGGCGGACTTAATGCCTGAGGCATTTTCTGGCAGTCAACCTTGGGGTGATGCAGAGAGAAAACATGGCAGGTGCAACATAGGGGATAGGTTACTCCAAAAATAATATATTATATACTAATACATAGATACATACATACATATATATAACGAAAATAAACTTTGTCTTGAGAAATAACGATAGGTAGAGGAAAAAACGAATCCAGCAATTCAGCGCTGGGATGAATCTGCCAACTTCTTACGAATATGCTCACGTACCTTTAATTTAAACGAAAACCGACTGGAAAATATCCCACCTAACTTCTTCCCACACAAAACAGACATTAGGAACTACATAGAGAATACGACGAGGAAAACTATAGACGGCTCGGAAGCGCAGCAGTACAGTTTAATAGAAAGTTTCTAGCTTATAACATTGGCATTAAGCCTTCATTTCAATGGCGGACAATGAGGGCATATTGACGGGCTGAGCACGCTACGTTTATATTAAACTTGCTGTGTCGACCTACGCGATGAGTAGGGCTTCGGTGCTTGGTACAGTCAGCGTCAAAAATATCGGGACGAACAGACTGTTCAAAATGATCTCAACAACTAAGAAAATTAAACTTTATCTCAATTGGATAAAGTTCTTGTCAGAATGACAGTTGTCGTGTACTGTCTTCATTCTGAAACATACCTTGTGTCATTGAGTTAATATTTATTTTTCATAGTTGTTTAGATAATTTTGAACAGTCTGTTCGTCCTGATATTATTGACGCTGACTGTACCAACTATACTAATTGCTTATGTATATATTATTTAAATTACATTATAATTATACATATTTTAGTGATATTTATTTAAGAAATATGTACATACATATGTGTTTGTATGTATTCTCTTATTATTTGTGTATATTTAAATTAGACCATAATTTGTGATTTTATGTTTTCCCTTCTACTAATACACACGTTGCCTACACCTCTTTTATTTTCGCTCCTATCGCAGGTGTGCTGGAAGAGATTTCTGTAGCAATAAGCATCACCTTTGTACGTATTTTTCTGTTACTTACTTCTTGTCTGTTTATATGTATACATGGTTAAATAAATAAATAAAATAAATACTTTCTATAGAGTTGGAGATACTTATATACTTATAGGGTTTGAATAAGGCTTTAAATATTAGGTACTGAAACCAGCGGGGTAAATGGGTAACACGCTAACAATAAGAAACGTTTAATTTTGACAGTTCAACAACATTCATTGCGTTATTTACTTTTTAACCGATGTAAAAACGGAGGAGGTTCTCAAGTCGACGCGTATATTTTTTTTTATGTATGACCACGCATAACTTTTCACAGAGTAGTCCGATTTTAAATTTAAAAAAATATTGGATAGGGTATCGAAGTTGGTCCCGTATAAATTTGAAAAAAAAATCCTTCCCTAAGGGTGGGAAAATAGGGGTGATTTATTGTTCACTCACAGAATTTAATGCTGAGTTGTGTATTCCAGTAATTAGTAGATTATAGCCACAAAAAGCCAAAGCAAAAAAATCAATGAACAAAGTTCACTAAATTACCTTAAATTTAAAGAAATAACCAAATCAAATTAACAATGCAACGTGATATCTCCAGCGATAAACATTAACATTAGAAAAAATGTGCTCTCCGTACGACCACTCGCAACGACGCCGACGTGTGCTCTGGGTGCCCTCACGTGTATGCCCGTTCGGGTTGCTGTCTCGCAAACATTAACTTCGTGAACGCTCGGCATTTTCCAGCAGACGGACGCGTCGAGCCGCGCCGCCGCGCCGCCGCGCATCACGCTTTACGTAATTAATTAATTTGCTTGTTTGACGCCGACTCAAAATTACTTAGGTATACTTACATTAGTTTAAGAACTTAGTTATTAAGGTTAAACCAAAAATGTTTATTATTTTTTGCTTTACAGTTTTTTCGGCGGTTTTTAAGGCAGCACCACCACCCTAATTGCATCACATTGTGTGCACACAATAAGTCATAATCTGAATATTTTCAAGGATATGTGCTACTCCATTGCTTCATATGTTCGAAAAATGTGTCTGCTCAAAAACGTAAATAACGCAACGAATGTAGGTGAACTGTCAAATAAAAAGCCATTCGTTGTTTTTAACCGACTTCGTAAAAAAATTACGTTATGTTCTCCGACCTATGTTTTTTTAGATCTATGATGTGACATCGGTCGGTACGAATAATATTGTATGGTGGTGGGTAGTTAGTTTAAGTTTGTGAAAATACCAGTCTGTCGTTAACCCACGTATTTTATTGACGTTCCATATGACACTTGTTAAAGTATCCAAGTCCAATGCACCAAGACAATAAGTCAAAGTGTAGGTACCTATTGTGCTGAAAACGAAAGTCACTAAAGTTAAGCCTATACCTAGACCAGGTACAGTCACCAAAAGAGATAAGTTACCAGGGTCTCCGGATATAGTTGAAGTTTAGTATGAAAACCATAGATGTTTGATGATGATGATGATACACACACACATGATCAGCCTATAATGTTCTCACTGCTGGGTCACAGACCCCTCCTCTATTCGAGACCAAACGGGGCTTCCTCTGTGGGTCAGTAGATTTCACATGTCTCGTTTTTCGAATTTTTGGTTCTAGGACATGTAGGTGTCCTCACGATGTTTTCCTTCGCCGTTTTCAGAGCAGTGGTGATGAATTTAATTAATAGAAAATAAACAGTTCACTTATCAAACGAAATTTCATTGGAAAACATCCATCGGTGTCTTACTGAGCTTCAACTATATCCGACGACCCTGGGGGCCTACTCTCTTAGCACGAAATCCGTAATCTCGGTCGAATTTACGGGCGTTTCCTACTCCGTATCACTTACGGACCTATGCTTAGTTTGGGGCCCAAACTAAGAATGAATTACTACACAATTTGACAGCTGTCCCTACTCCCGATATGGTTTTACCCGTCGAAAAAAGATAATTAATCAGCTGTAGGAGTCACTTTGAAGTTTCGAACTATTTTCGGACGGGCACGTATTTTCGTTGACGGAGTTAGAGAGTAGCGCCCCTGGTTACTTATCTCTTTTGCCGACTGTACCTAACAAAGTTAAGTGAGTTTTCACAGAATATCTTCTTATACATTATTTACTTAGGCCTAATTATATATTTGTAGAGCCCTTGTAACCCATTACTGATTACAATAGGTACGTGTTATGTACCTACCTACTGTCAATATACTAAATATGAAACAATTCTTTCAGATACTGAAGGAATGCCTGAAAGAATATTTACTATTGGCACAGAGACTATTCAAACTTTGATGTTAAGGGTATCACCGGACTTACTTAGTTTCATCAGCCTATAATGTCCCCACTGCTGGGACACAGAGCTCTTACAGACAGGAGGCCTGAGCCGTAATGCACCACGGGGGCTCATGTCTTCGATTTGTTCTAGGCCATGCCGGTTAGCTCAAGATGTTTTACTTCACCGTTTTTTTATCTTCTTACACATTTCTTACTTAGTTTAAGAATAGTATTTAATCAATAACTAGCTGACTCAGCAGATGTTTTCCTGCCAGTCTTGAGTTCTTACAAAAAATTAAATAGAATAACGAACTTACCGTTTTAACGAATTTTAAATTTTCGGGGAACATTTCTCTCATTTTTCCAAAAACCCTTATCGGATTATTTTTTCGCGATTTATGATTCTGAAGTTTCTGATATATATGCTGAAGAACAATATATACATAAAGACTATTTGGATCCAAATTGGATCAAATAAATCTAAAATATAAAGTTTGAGCAACCGTTTTGTATATGGACAATCTTTCATAGATCTTACAATGTACAGGTACAGAGGCCAGCACATCAAGCTACCCCAATCTGTCAAATTTCTTTGATAGTTTTTCAACTTTATTACAAAAGGATAGGGTTCAGTTTTGGGTAGCTTGATGTGCTGGCGTCTGTACACTATTATCAGTAATTATTCGAATGGATTAATGCTCGGTTCGTATAAATAAAAACGGATAAGTTTGCTTACTAATGGTAGAATTTTTATTTCCAAACTGGGCAATAAATAAATAGTTTCGTAAGCTAATTTTACCTGTGATAGCTACTTCTAAATAGGGGGGTTCTACTATTCGAAGGTAAATAGGTATTTGCTTCATTTTAGATAAAGATACAAGAGAATTAATTTTAACCTATAATTGTCTGTAAAATAAAGGAATGGGCCATAAATTATTAGTCCAGTCTTACACCGTCAGTGACCTTAAAGTCTGCTTACCCGTCCAAAAAGACAGTGTGAAGCACGAAGACGTAGAAATTGAAACACATGTGGGTTGCTTGTCGAAGGGAATGAATTAAAAAGAAACGAAGAAATTTTAAGGACGGATCACACTTTCAGTTTTTATATTTAAGTACAAATATTAAAAAAAAACATGCGGGGCAGTCTTTGTGGGCTACTGATAGAAGTGAAAACTAATTACCTAACTTGTGAATTTTTCACGTTTTCACTTCAATTGTTTTGAAAGCGTTCGGTGACTATGACGCGAGTTCCATGATTTTTGTTCACCCAAAAAGTGCTCAACACGCTAAAAAAAGTTTTCACTTTTATTAATCTATTGTTTTTTTATATCTTTTATTTTTATATTACATCAGATAAGTAAGGGCAAAAACAATTGTCTTCTGGTCTGTTTATTTGGGTAAAAACAAAATATTTCGACATAATCACATATTCGTATAAATACACATGGAACATAAAAATAACAGGATACAAGCAACTGTCTATTTCAGCAGAAACCTCCAAAAACATTGATTGCTACATACAATTGCGGAACCATTGTGTTATCTTTCTTAATAAAAATTATGCAGATTTGTGGTAAGTATAGTAACCAATTTCTGCAGATACTTTATATTTCGTAGGTATTTCAAATCTTCAATACATTTAAGTATTATAAAAATAGTTTTTAACATTAATTTTTTTTCTGTTTGGCTTTTTTCCGGATTGGCACAAAAAAGGCTAAACGGATTTGGATGAAATTTGGCACACATATATTTTACAACGTGGATATAGAGTACTTTTAATCCCAGTAGAACGTTCCCGTGGGATATTTTACGAGGTACACGCGGGCGAAGCCGCGGGCACGCTAGTTATTTTTAAGGAAACGGGAATTTCTGGTAATATGGCTAATCGAGAAAATAACACCAGCTTGACCAACTGAATATGATGATTTAGAACAACTTTTCAAAGTAGGCTTTTTTAACTCGTACAAAGTTTTTTAATCATTTTCTCAAGTGCGCAACCTACCCGTTAAAGAAAACAATAAAAAATAATAGTTTAAAAAACTAAAAAACACGCTTTAAAAACCAAACTAAAAAAGGAGAAAATAATTTAATTCAATTAAAAAGCGTCGGGTGCTTTTTGAGGTATTTTTATAATCAATTAATGTCAAGCACCCCACGCTTTTTAATTGAATTAAATTAACTTCTCCTTTTTTAGTTTGGTTTTTAAAGCGTGTTTTTTTAGTTTTTTAAACTATTATTTATTTTGTATTTTTTAGTTCTGCTAACTACAAAAAGTTTTTTTTTATTATTATTGTTTTTTCCTTTTTTTTCATTTTTCTCAATTTTTTTTAAAATTATTGAATTGTCATCGGTCCTCGATAAGTTGACAAAGTTTCAATGAAATCTGACCGTTTAAAGTGGGTCAAAATCGCGCTCTAAGGAGTCGGTTACATACAAACAAACAAACAAACATACAAGTGAAGCTAGTAATATTTATATTTATTTTTATTTATTTATTTTATTTTAAAGAAGGCTTACAGACTAACTAACTAACTATATATACGTATATATATAAAGCGTGTAAAAATAATAGGTTATACTCGCGAAAACTAAGCTTAAATACCATCGTTTAAATAAAATCACTCCTGTGATCCCCGAAGGGTGGGTCAGAGTGTATAGTAACTTGGTGTATATAGTCAACCCACATTTCACCAGTTATGATAAAGTCCCATGTATTAGAAGGCGCCATCAACCGGGCATCAATCCAGATTCCGGGCTACTGGTAAATTCCAGATAGAAAAACCCAATATCACTTTTCCCAACTGGGGAATCGAATACAGGACCCCATGGTCCGCAATAGCGCTTGCAACCACTAGATCAACAAGGCAGTCTCACCAACGTTTCTCCACGTACAACTGTAGTCAGTCCATAACAAGGATCGAATTGTCCCACGCTCCCAGTTAATACATTTCGTTTGTTTTCATTCAATCAACTACTATCTCAGGTGTTATCAGTTTTACTTTGTTATCAACGTTACGGAGATAGGTACTTACTAATCAATGTTGTTTTAAGACTGTTTCTTTTATAGTGTTTTTGGAATCAAGAATAGTTTTAGATTGTGGGATATAGAGGGTTGTTGCTATGTATTTTTGGCAGGATAGGAAAGATCTGTGAATGTTAGCAGCTGGTAATCATGATCAGTATTTTTGTATTTTCAATCGAATATGTGAACAAAGCTCATTTTAAACTGACTTCAAAAAAAGGAGGTTCCTAATTTGGTTGTTATTTGTTTTTTATGTTTGTTGCCTCAGAACTCCGTCAGTTATAAAACGATTTGAAAAAATCTTCTTTTGTTTGAAAGGGTATAATTATAGTGGTCCCATATTTGGTCATGTTCTGTTAGTTTTGAGTTAGCTTCAATAAAATTTATTTTTTTCCACTGAGTGTATGTTGATGATATTGTGATAAATTCCTGCCACTGTTATTTACTCAGCAAGTGAGGGCATACGATTTTTTGTGGGGTAGGTACGTACCACAAAAGGTAAAAGTGAAAAAATAAAAAAATATTCTCTCTATCTACCTATTTCAATAAAAAAATCCACCGACTTCCAAAAAAAAAAAAACACTACAAAGTGAAATATAACTCTAATTTCCTTATGCAACGAAGGTGAGGAAACATTTTAGTAAATTCATCCTCTAATGAGGTTAAAAGATTTTATGGAAGTTCTTTATGTCGATTGATAATGCCAGCGGGCACACAGAATATCTGTGTAATTGGTAATTGGTATGAAAGCAGTGGTGGCCCAGTGGTAACGGCCGCGACTTACGAGTTGTAGGTCATGGGTTCGAACCCAGACAGGCGCATTACTTTGTGTAAATTATTTCATCACCACTGCTCTCAAAACGGTGAAGGAAAACATCGTGAAGAAACCGGCATATTCTAGAACCTAAAATTCGAAGACATGTGACATCCACCAACCCGCACTGGGCCCGCGTGGTGAATTACGGCCCACTCCCTCTCATAGAGAGGAGGCCTGTGTCCCAGCAGTGTGAACGTTTTAGGCTGATTATGATGACACAGAGTATTCTATCTTCTATCTATCTATCTATCTTCTATCTATCTATGTAGTCGATGACCTTGGTGCACGGTAAAACTCTAATGAGTTTATGTTGGCACCAAACTAAAGTAAAATAATGTATTTGTACTATTAATTAAATAAATAAAATAAAATCTATCTTCTATCTATCTATCTTCTATCTATCTATATATCTATCTATCATCTATCTATCTATGTATATATATAAAAATGAATTACTGTTCGTTAGTCTCGCTAAAACTCGAGAACAGCTGGACCGTTTTGGTTAATTTTGATTTAGAAATATTTGTGGCAGTCCAGGGAAGGATTACCCGGTGAGAAAATATAAAGAAAATCTATATATAATATAAAAATAAAATAATGTTTTTTAGTCTCACAAAAAGTTCAGAAATCGAATCGTACGAAGTTTGCCGGGTCAGCTAGTCTGTTTATAAATTAATCTCCATCAATGAAATCACTTGGTACAAATAGCAATAGATACAGGAGAAATCCACAAAATTTGTAATCCTATGCCTCAGTCAATAATTCGACATCTCGTAAAATATGTTCACCCCTCATAAAGATATCGTAAAACCTGAAACTTGACGCGAATACTACCTACGTATTTATATTATCCTGAAATAAATGTTACTGAAACCTCTGTTATTTTTCTCTCTGTCTATTTTGTGATCAGAATAATTATGGTTAGGTATGTCTTCTCTTTTTTTTGAAAGATTTTAATATCGAACTATTCCCACGAATAGGTATAATAAGGAAAGTGCCCTTTGGTAAACAAATTTTAATGAATGCCATCCATTCATTAAAATTTACCGGAATATCAAAGACAATTACCAGGCACTTTTAAACATTAAAATTTACTAGAAGTTTCACATGGGCACTTACGAAACGTCAGAAGGAAGCTAAATGCAAGGTTTAAATTGACCATTTCCCATCTGCCAGGGGTGCGGGTTGTTCGAAAGAGATACCGCGGCCCCTGGCACCGAGGCAACTGAGGGAACACGGGTGGGTTTTAGTCAGTAAAAGTCTGACACGCCCTCCCGCTCCACCCAGAGCGGGAGAAGTTATTTGATGATTTCCACCAAAAAAAAAAAAACCATTTCCCATAGAAAAGAGCCAGGAAGAAACTCCACGGTTACTCTTTTGAAAAGAATTGGCTTTTCAAATGTTTTCGAATAATGTGATAAGTAATAGGTATGGGACAGTGCAGGCCTCATTGTTGGCTGGCCTAATAGTCAACAACTTCGTGAGATACCAAACCGCGGTTAAAATCATAAGCAAGTCCATAGGGTAAAACCAGGTTAGTTGCCCCAGAGGTATAGTTGCCCCGATTGTAATTACTTTAGTTTCGCGGATGAATCACATGCTATTTTATTAACCTATCGTAAGACTATCACTAAGTTGACCGTGTCGCATGTCTCTGTGCGATTGCATGGGAAGACAAAATGCGATCAAAGATTTTGCGCGATAGATGTTCTGTTTCTCGGCATCTATCCTAAACGTCATTTATATTGATTAGGCAACTATCCCCTATGTGGGATAGATGTCCCAAAACATAGAGGTACGCAAAAATCGCTAATACTCTGGAAATATTAAAGATAATTTTTGTTACTTTTATAAATTCGTTGTTAAGAAACCAAAGTATCGGCCAGTTTTACCAATGAAATATTTTTCTTTTTATATTGAGAGATATAATGATTTGCAAAAGTGTGGTAACTATCCGGCTTTTACCCTAACGTTCCCAGTTTCCCACTGCTGGGACACAGGTTTCCTCTCTGTTAGAAAGACTGGGCCAGAATCCAATAGGTCGTAATGATTTATCTTTTGCTAGAACGAAATCTCAAAAACTAGAGGCTTGTGGCTAAGCTTTATAACAGTCGCACGGGTCAACCGATCAGTTTAAGTTACGCTTGCCACGGTTGATCCGTGATTTCTCCGTGCCTCGGAAGCACGTTAAGCCGTTAGCCCCGGCTGTGATTCATGGATCTTTGACAGTTGTTACGGGTCGTTACAAGCCCGAACAGTTTGAGGTTAGCGCTTCAAGGGGTATCATATTACCCAGTTACTGGGTTGTGTGGGTCAGCTAGGTAGTCTGTCCAAATAAAATAATGGTATTGAGCTACGTCCGGTAAGACTGGAAACCAACCGCATCTCGTTGGGAATAGGCTAGGCAGATTGAAATTGACATCTAAATCTAAAAATCTAGACTGGATTTGCTGCGGAGTGAGCTATCAAACAAAGCCATCGGATGTGGTTACTATGCGAGTAATGTCGGCTGCTCAGCTACTGTCAAGGTAAACATTAAGTGTTTGTATACAATGTTAGGCACAAGATGATGTTTCATTCAAATCTCATGTGCAATAGGCGTCTGATGGGGACCTGAGTGACTTTTTATCATCTACCTGGCTCTTGGAAACGGCTTCCACTCTAATGCAGCTGCAAACTTACCATGATTATACAGACGAGTACATGGAGCGACTGCATGTGTCCCTTAATAAAAGTAGTTGTCAGATTTTTGGGCTTTTCACTACCCGTTACGACTGCCAAAGATCTACAAATGAGAGCGGACACAAACGGCTATCTAAATGCCTGAAAGGTCCTATTATAGCCTGCCTTATCTAGACACTTCTATTTCCTGCTAATATTTAATCATGGCATAAGCTATACTGTTGCTGATACTATTGAAGCCTGAAAAAGCAAGTCTCGCCGTTGGTCCCGGCTGTCATTCATAGATCTTGGACAGTCGTTACAGGTAGTCAGCAACCCCGAGCGTCTGACAACCAGTTTTACTAAGAGGTATCGTGTTATCCAGTAACTGGATTGCGGAGGTCAGATAGGCAATAACTCCATGTAATACTGGTATTCAGCTGGATCGGGTTACATTGGAATTCGACCCAGAATAGACCACCTATTTTCTTAGTTTAGCATTTCTCCGATGAAACGGGAAGGTAACCTTACTCAAATATAAGTAACTAGGGCGTAACTCCGATGCCGCGGGAAATCGCAGCACAGCGGACAGAGCTCCAGCGGGATCTCATGGCGACATGGATATAGTGCGATTGTCACAAACCAGTGCTGGGCACGCCACAGTTACGGCGGTAAGTCCCCTCTTTGAGGAGTGGATTAAGAGGCGCCACGGCGTCCTTACCTTATGCCTAGCGCAGGTCCTCACGGGACATGGTTGTTTCGGGAGGTTCCTGTTTCGGATAAGGCGGGAGGAAACGCCCGGGTGTTACCATTGCGTAGATCGCCCAGAGGACTTGATGAAGCATACGGTGGAGGTCTGCCCAGTTTGGGCGGAGCCCCGCCGTGTCCTCGTGGAGGCGATCGGCGGCGGCGATCTCTCGCGTCCGACCCTGGTCCAGGCCATGGTACGGAGCGAGAGTGCATGGTTAGCAGTCAGCTCCTTCTGCGAAGCAGTAATGCTCGCGAAGAGGGAGGCGGCGCACGTGAGGGATAGGCAGTATATGCGCCCTCACGGCCGTAGTCGCCGCGGGAGACGCCCTGGGCGTCGGAAATACCAGGCTGATTCCCGGCCACCGTAGGCGCGGGCTTGCGGACGGCGCGTAATGGGTAGCTCGCTGTCCCGTAAGGACCAAGCCCAGGTCGACGGCCCGTTTTGTTCCACGCGCGCCTCAAAGAGATGTCAGCACCAACTGGTGGGATCCGCAAGGGCCGATGCCTACCAGGGGTGCGGGTTGTTCGAAAGCGATACCGTGGCCCCTGGCACACAGGCAACTGAAGGAACACGGGTGGGTTTTAGTCGGATCGGGAGAAGTTATTTGATGATTTTCCATCCTCAAAAAAAAAACAACCTTACACAAATACCGTCACATCATACGCGTCTGTCGCAACTAATCTCACATGTCTTGCTGTACCTGCCCAACGTATAGCAGCAATAGCTCAACGATTAAGACGTCGGCCTGGCGAGCGAGATAACATGAATGCTATCATCTCTTCTAATCCACTCCGATCACGACCGCTAAGCTACAGATTAAGTTTGGACTCAGATATTCTGAATACACGAGGTGCAAGATATAAAGAACATACATGTTGTTTTCTATGTATTCTGGCAGAAACAGCTACCGGTGTGAGCAAAACGTATTATAGTGGGTTATCTACGTGGGTAATTTGATAATCCAAAATATGAGTATATGAGTCAGTTTAGTTGAGCGTAAGGGAGGGCCTTATTAGTCGACTCCCACGAATTTACTCGTTGATTTGTTTACTGGCATCGGTAGGTACCGATTGTGATCAACTTTTCCTGTGAAAACTATGTAGTAAACTAAGTTTAATTTGTAGTGCAAGTTATGTACACTGGTGTGCAATGACGAATGGATGGTAAACGAACAAAAACTCTACAAGACAGAAATGTGTATTCTATGGGCAAGAGGAGTCACACTCAGAGACAAGGTGTGCAAAGGAACATATTATAGGGTTGCAGAAATAGCGGATATGAACATATGAATAGTCCAGACTCTAGACTGAAATGGTACGGTCATGTACTTCGACGAACAGATGACCATGTCGTGAAAAAGTGCCTTACTATGGCTACAAAGGAGAGGAGAAAAGGAAAACCTCAAACCACATGGATGACGAAGGTCTAAAAGGACATGAGGAAGATGGAAGATGACGCAGAAAACCGAAATAAATGGCGTCGCATGATTGGGAAAGCCGACCCGGGAAAAGGCAACGCTAAACAAGAGGACTAGAGAGCTTACAAAGTAAATATCACGTGTGTTTAGTCATTGTGCACCTATTGTGGTGCAATAGAGCTACTTTTTAGGGTTCCGTAAAAAACGGAATCCTTATAGGATCACTTTGTTGTCCGTCTGTCTGTCTGTCAACACCCTTTACCTCGGGAACGCATGGAGGTAACGAGTTGAAATTAAAACGATATACTCAAATCTACAGTCTCTTGAAGCTGTGAAAAAATCAATCTTCTAAGTTAACGTAAAAAAAAGATACAGCCGTTTATGCCGCAAAAAACGTATATTTCGACACTCTCAAGGGAATCAAAATACTTGGCAAAAATGAAAATGAAACTTTCAAATTATTGTGTTTGATTTTTGCCACCCACGGCATTAGAAAATGTTTGTATGGACCTAAGTAATTAATTAATTATTAATGCTCGTATCTACCCGAAAGAAGAATAAGTAAACATCCAAGAAAACCATGAATTTTAAACATTTTGGTGTAAACACGGAAGATAATTATTAGTAGGTAAAGAGTATGATAATTAGGAAATTCAACCGCGGGTAGGAACTTTATCTATACTTAGATAAGTACACGGTAAACACTGTTATATTCTATTTTAATATTTTTTGTTTAACTTAATAATTTCTTTAATCAAAGATTCGTAAATGAAGATGCAAGTTTGAGTGATTATAAAATTAGTCCGCGGACCTCATTATATAAATATACGTACAAGTTTACAATAAAATAAATCTGATTGCATAAATTTAAATTATTTGCAGATCGTGGGGAGTCCCCAATGTTGCGAAGATGGTTGTGGCTTCATGTCGTTGTTTAATTTGTTTTGTTTTTTGAATAAGTAGGTACATTCGTTTTTATGTACTTATATTGTTACTAACAAAATTTATGGACCTGGTCCGAAATAAATGTTTATAATAATAATAAATCAGCCTATAATGTTCCCACTGCTGGGACACAGACGTCCTCTGTGAGAGGGAGTGAATTGTTTTCCATCACGCGGGCCCAGTGTCTTAGAATTTTTGGTTCTAGAACATGCCGGTTTCCTCACGATATTTTCCTTCACCGTTTTGAGAGCAGTGGTGATGATATAGATTACACAAAGTAAATAAACCTAATTGGAATAATAACAATATACCTTCCTGCGTGTGTGTATGCACGGCGACATATCAAGCTATACATTTCCAGTGTAAGCTAGCATCTCATTGTACGAAAAGCCTATATATACAATGCGAGGTCAAGTTTGAAATGGAAATGTACTTATAGCTTGATGTTGCTTTATTAATGACATGGTGTTACTACACATACAGGAATTTTCGGTTAATTAACATAACATCACGCCTGCATAGTGTATTCCCCGTAGAATTAGACAGAGGTAGAGGACACACACAAACAAACATTTTGCGTTCTTTCATTACAAAATTTCATCTAATTGTCTATTAAACACAATTTATTTCATTAAGGCATTCTTAGTATCCACGACTTTCAGGTATCTCGTATGTGGCCCTAATTCAATGCTCTCGAGTGTAGTTTATAACCGGAATTAACACATAGAATATTTTTTATCCCGGTAGTACGTTCCCGCGGAATAATTTTCGACTCCACGCGGGTGAAGCCGCTAGCAAACGTAGTTGAAAATAAATTCAACATACACGATTCATATTTGTATTTCAGGGTTGATATTTGAAATGAGGATTCCATTTTTAGAGTTCCGTAGCCAAAAGGAAAAAAGCGATCTTTATAGAGGGAGGGACCACGTCTGTTTGTCTGTCAGGACTCAAGACCCTTTTCTCAGAGACGGGTTGAGGTATCAAGGTTTTATAGAACGATTTATGGAATAACATTTTTGGATTGTGCCGTAGGCTATTGTCCCACCGTTGAGGATAAACGAGGAGAACTAGCAACTACAAACGAATGGGCGAGCGAGCGAAGTCGACGTATAGAGTGACTGCCCAGTAACTTACTGGTATGCGTATATCCAGTCAATAACATACATAAGTAACCAGGATCCTCAAATATAGTTGAAAATTATCACCAACGATTTCTTAATAAATTGGAACTATATTTTGCGAGTGTTCTGACTACCAAGCGAGCGTCACTGGGCGAGTATTTTATTTGGTAGCCCTTGCTGCTGCGAGAAACTTGTGGAGAGAGAGTCCTCGCTGTCAGTGTGAACAGTTAGCGATCAACTATTAATATAATATTTATCTCTTTACTGACATTGGACCTACATTCTTTTGTACGTTTGTTTTGCGTGAAAATAGTCGATAGCTAATCTAGTGGAGAATAGTGGTGCGACTGATGCCTATTGCACACAACTCTTCGGACTAGAATAATATTTATTTCGGGCTGTAAGTCCAAGAATTAGAAATGGAAGAGGTGCTTATGACTACGAAAGGGGCTTCCCAAGCAGCACATTAGCGGAAATTACATCCATAAACAAGCTATATTACAGTCAAAGGCTCTTATGTAGCTGTACTAATGGATAAGACGATTCTTGGGACTGTATGGGGGGCGATCTCTACACTGTTAAACAGCACAGCTGACTAATGGCTGTACAATGGACAAAAAAACAACAAAATGCATTTTAGTAGAACTTGAAAGAACTATTGTCCAGCTTTTGGCTACGTATAATGCTACTAGCTGGTTAAGAAGACCAAAGTTTGTAAACAGCTGCATAACGGGGTAACGTCACACCGTTTCTAAGCTTTGAACTGTATTAGAGAATAAAATTTTGCCATTGGCATTTTTTTATGGAGTACACAAATTCTATTATAATGCTTCCTCAATGAGCTTAACACTAGCTGGTTAAAAGCATTTTAAGACTGCATGAGCTGTAAATTAGTGTAGTGTTACTCCACTTTAATTCCAAAGCTTATAGTGTAAATATTATCTATTTCACAGCCTCTAGCATTATTGAAGAGTAGACATAGGTTAGTAGTGCTATGATAACGTCAATTTTGTCATAACCTCGCAACACGACTTAATCACATAGATTTTGTTACCAATGGTCATAGTTCCGTACAATTAATGGATTCGGTCAGTGACCTTTCTAAAAAAATAATTGTAACGAGAAATACTGAAAGTAATGAATCAAACCAGACATGAGGGAGAAAATATTTATATGGTAAACATTTTATTTAAAGAAAATATAAAAGAATGGGCAATAAAGAGAAATGTTGCTCAAGATGCACTGAAGGAATTACTAATAATTGTGAATAAGAGATTTCCAGATATTTTACCAAATGATCCGAGAACGATTCTACAAGCTAGAATAATTGCTTTAAAATAAATCGAATCTGTTGATGAATACTGGTACAATGGACTAATCAATCCGCTAACTATAGTTTTAAACAAGTGGCTAGACGTTTTAGAAAATATTAAGAGCATTGGTTTGAATATAACCTTTGATGGCTTGCCTCTATATAAAAATTCGAAATATGAGTTCTGGCCGATTTTCCGTAATGTTTTTGAAATACCCAACTATTTATGGTGTTTATTATGGTGTTGGAAAACCGAAGAATCTTGATCTTTATCTAGAAGATGGTGCCGATTCTGTTGGCACAAAATTCTCTAAACTAAACTAAAAATCACCAAAATTTAGTTTAATCCTGTCAAACGACGATTTCCCATTCTGAAATTGACTAAAGTGACACAACTTAACTATATTTTAGTTTGACAGCAATAAGATTGCACTGAATTATTAATTTAGTGAAGATGGTAATTTTGCTATTCTGAGTTTGCCGTTTTTCACCAAAAATGTTGACTATATTCATTTTTCTAACTAAATCTGTTTATTTTTAATCGCGATTAAAAAAGTGTGGAATAAAACTAGTGGTCATGAACTAAAATTCACACCAACACTTCGACTTCAGGTGCAAAAACAGTATTGTATCTTTTTTTTTCTTTTCGTTTGCTTATATCTCGAAAATGGTGTGTCCTATCGCAAAAATGATGATAAATTCGACCCCCTTTATGAAACCCCTATGCCCCATAATCTCAACATGTAGGTAATATTTTTTTTATTTTCCATACAATAAGTGAAAAATTCCATAAAAAACGTCGAGGCTGCCCTCCTGCGCACGCTTCATTCAGCTCTTAAAAAAATCATTGCGTAGGGCACACAAGTACCACGTTGCGAAGCCAAAAGAAAAAAAAATACCACCTGCAGGCTTGGCACGACAACCGTAGAGAAGCGTTTTGTCGACGGAAGACAAGACAAAATGACGTTTCCGTGTAGACAGTTGTCAGTTTTTCACCGAGAAATGTAGACAAGCGATTTCTATTCTACAGTAAAGTAGAAATAGAAACCGTCATGCTACTAAGCCTGCAGGATCCGCGGTTGTCAAATTCGATTTTAGTTGTGTCAAAATTATTTTTAAGTTTAGAGATTTATTTTTGCAGAATAGCTTTAAGATTCTCATAGCCAAAAGTAAGGAATTTTAGTGATAGTTTAGTTAGTTTAGTTCGGTGTACAAGAGAATCGGCACCATTGTAGTTGAAATGAAACAGTTATTGAATGACGGAATCCTTCTATCAACAAGCGAGATTATAAAAGTCAAGATTAGATGTTTTACTTGCGATTCACCCGCAAGGGCTTTTATAACAGGTATGTGCATTTTCAAGCCCTCAGCGCCACGTCTTTATGAGAAGATAAATTTTAATATTGTGTGGCCGTTACAAAACAATAAAGCCGTGTCAGTGGCGCTCAAAAGTTTTATTAATTTATAGCTGTTGGCTAAGGAATGGTCAGTAAAAATAAAAGTAATGGTATACATTTACTGCGTTTTATTTTATTAATCACATACTCTTGATTTGGCTTTGGTAATTATATATGTTAAACCATTAGTTGGTTTTATTTCTCCATCATCTGGGTAATCTGACGTGTCACTATGGTTCAACATGCCACTTAGTTCTTTTTCTGCATTGTTATATGTTGCAATGGATGACTATGCATTGCATTTTTGTCCAATCTGTATGATGCTTTGAATATTCTAGTTTCATCAATTTCGAAGTGACGTTTTTAATATATCATCTCAACCATCCATCCTTTTTCTCAAGCACTTGGTATGACAGATAATTTTCCTTCCCCTCTTTCTATTGTCTTCACTTTTTGAACGGCATTTCTATTTTCTGAAAACAAGAACAATTATTTAGCAATAACATTAGCATCTTTACCTACTACGTCAGAAGTAAGAGATCATTAAGTATGCGGATTTAGTATTTGTGCCAATAAGTAAAACGCTCTATAGAGAGAGAGAGAGCAGAGAGGTGTAAATATTTTAATACTATAGTATTAAAATATTTACACCTATTACAGGTACTATCACAAAAAATATGTACACTATTATTAATTGATAAATTATAAAACAAACTAAGTTATTCACTTCGTTCGCATAATTGAATTGCAGAAGTGTGTAAGTGTGCAAGAGTGCGTACGACTCGCAATTTACAACACAAAAAAAAATTCGTAAACAAAATAGAAACAATAATAATACGTGCGGTGCGTAGCGCGTGACGGGTAACAAATTCACAATATATAAAGATAATATGGTAAAGATTTGGCAACAACTGGCTAACACAAGTTTGAATAACTCCTTTCAATAAAATATATATATATATATATCAATATGATTGGTTAAATTTAAATGGCGCTAACAAATCCTTCGCGACAAAGCAAATTCGCGAATAAGCGACAGTCCAAATTCGCTTCATCTCTTTCACACGGCCGGGAGAGCGTAAAGTTAAACCTAGCTAAATATTCACTTAGCTAGGTTAAATGAAGTTATAGTTTTTTTTTATCTTACTTTATAACATACATTTCTAAGCAACATGGCAAGTAATGGCTCTCTGATTTGACATAACAGGCAAGAATAAGTAGGATCACAAAATCAAGTGAAGTACCTAAGCTACTTGAGTACGAAATGCCCGAAATAGTTTTCTATCAATATTAGAGATCCCTAAAACGCTGTTGTATACTCTCACTCTGCTGCTTTCACCAGTCGTTAGAATAACTGAAAACCATTGTACAGCTAGCGTAAAGTTCTCAGCTGATTAATAGAATTAAATATGGCCATTGCACAGAAAAGAGAGTTTCAAGAGAATTTAGTTAGAATGATTGCTGGATAACAAATTAACGCCATTTTAATGTAAACAAGCCGATTATATATGAAAAAAATTACTGATATCTGTAAAATTTTCATGATATTTCAAAGCTATTAAAGTAAAAATACATTATTTTTTAGCTACAAATAGATATGAATGCTCATAAAATGTTATTTTTTTGTAAAAATCCATGAATAATTCGTACACCGTATTTATTTTGTATAATATTTTTAGTAAAACCATATTATTTCGGTGGCGCGTGTAATATTTGATAATAACACCTATATATATTAACAGTAAACTGGCACCCGCAGTACAATTTAGCGATAGAGATACAAAGAAACGTGAAAAATTACTTACCTTAAATTGGAAATTATATATTTGCCCACAGATTAGAGTTTGACATAACACTTGCACTGCACAAATAGTCTTTTGTTGCTATTTCTTTGTAGATTTATTAATCGCCGTAAGGAAACCATACACCATCTAGTGGCTGTCTAAGAGAATTAAAGGAGCTGGATAGTGGCCTATTGACAGCTGTCTAAGCTATTGTGCAGCCCATGTACATCTCTTACAATGCTCTGGAATGCTTTTAACAAGCTACTATAATTCTCAGCGCTGGTTAATTTGGGGCCAAATGTAGAATTATAGGAGCTGTGTAGCGGGATAGACAGCCCTTGTACAAACAGCATAACAGCGTCGAGTTTTCAAAAATTCTGTTGTCCAGTGGCTATACAGCTATTTGTGCTGCTTGGGTTGTGGCTAAGTAATAACAGCTTCACGGGTTGATCGATGAGGTTAAGCTACGCTTGGTGCGGTTGGTCCGTGGATGGGTGCCCATTTTTACATTTCAAGACCCCTCCGTGCCTCGAACAGCACGTTAAGTTGATCCCGGCTGTCATTCGTGGATCTTTGACAGTCGTTACGGGTCATTAGAAGCCCAAAAATCTCAGCAAACATGGGTGTCGCGCTAGCCAGTAACTGGATTGTGAAGGTCAGATAGGCAATCGCTCCAATTAAAATACTGATGTTTAGTTGCATCCTGTTTCACTGGAAGCCGACCCCAACATATTTCTACCAGGGGTGCGGGTTGTTCGAAAGAGATACCGTCGCCCCTGACACACAGACAACTGAAGGAACACGGGTGGGTTTTAGTCTGTAAAAGTCCGACACGCTCTCTCGCTCTACCCAGAGCGGGAGAATTTATTCGATGATTTCCCACGCTCAAAAAAAAACAAAACCCCAACATATTTGGGCAAAGACTAGGCAGATGATGAGTTAGTTGAAATGGAAAGTATATGTAGTATAGATGCAGCTCTTTCTAACTCTTCGGAAAATACAGGCGTAATGTTGTGTTAAATGGAAGGTTGGAATATTCAGATTTGTAGACGATTTTCTATTCTGTATTTTTATTATTGACAGGCCTGTACTGTCCAGATTTGTAGACGATTTTCTGTTCTGTATTTTTATTATTAACATGCCTGCACTGTCCTCCCATACCTATTTATCACAGTAATTTGAAAACATTGTAAAAGCCAATTATTTTTAAAGAGTAACCGTGGAGTTTCTTGCCGGCTCTTCTCCAGAGGAAGCGACAAATTGGAACCGTGCACCTAGCTTCTGACGTTTCATAAGTGCCCATGCAGGTTTATGTGAAATAAAATATTATGATTTTTAATTTTGATTCGTTCTGTGTTTGTAATGTTTACTACACATGAGTGTAGTATACATTTTTTGCAACACACTTGCACCCTATAAATTGCGTAACAGGATATCGCTAATCCATTGCTTGTTCAATAACGTAAATAACGTAATGAATATTGTTGTTATGTCAAAGGGAGAGCCATTGCTACTGTAAGTGTATTGCGCAATTACGCCAGTGTATTCCCCGAAAGGGGAGACAGAGTTGGAGGATAGTACCTACAGTCAGGGACATTCATTGTTAAGTAAATTGCCACGTCAATTAGACGTCTTCTAGCTTTGCATAATAAATTTAACCAGATTTTGAATACACATTCCCTTAACACATTTCCGACCTATTGAAATCGCAATATACATGACCAGTCACACACACTCACACACAATCACTCATACACACACACACACACATACACACACGCACTTACCACAACTTTTTCACTCTAGAATTTAAAACATAATTGTACCCTTTAAAAATAAGTACTACTTACTTGCTTACCTGTAATTTTGTATAATGGACGGATGGATGACCCCTGTAACACAGGTTCCACCTAGCATGGGGGTCATTGATCAAATTTCTGTGCACTTGTAAGTCCTAAGCTGTAAATGCTGCGCATAACTACTTCGTAATTTACTTTTGGAAATAAATTATTTTATTATTTAAAAAAAACTGTCAAAGAATGACAGTCATGATATGAATTACGGACAGTTTAAATTGGTATTCGATTTGCTTAACAATTTATTTCCCCGACTTTACACCCACATTTCGCTAGTTAAGTTTAGGTAAACCCCTTGTAATAGGGGGCGAGCCTCTTGCCACTAACCGAGCACAAATCTAGGGTTCATAAACCCTGGGAATTAATATAAGTAAATTGGTCTTCTTACGGAACCCGTATGTTCCATCACATTGTTATGTTGCAATAAATAACTTAGAAGTACTTTTTGTGTCAGTCTGTCATTTCCCGGAAGTCTTCATAAAATGAAAATGAAAAATATTGTCTGAATTTTTGGTACTGAAGGAATCCATTTAATTTGTTTACGATTAAAAATGTCGCAAAGATAAATAACGAAAAAGTAACACAAACATAGCATAACATCACGCCTGTAGGTATTCCCCGTAGGATTAGACGGAGGTGTAGGTACCTTAATAGTACACCTCTATTTCGCCAGGTATGTTTAAAGTCCCATGTAACTGACGAGCCTGTTGCCTTCATCCGGGCAGAAATCTTCCAGACGCAAATAATAAAAACAACAAAAAAGCTATCTATCAATCATCATCTCCATTGCCTGGCCTTTTCTTTGGGTTTTCGTTCTGTCGGCGTCGGCTTCCAGTCTAACCGGACGCAGCTGAATACTAGTATTTACATGGAGCGACTGCCTATCTGACCTCCACAACCCAGTTACTGTGTAATACCGATACCCTTAACTAAGACTGGTTGTCAGATCTTCGGGCTTCTGGCGACTCGTAACGACTGTCAAAGATCCAAGAATAACTGCCGGGACCAACGTCTTAACGTGCTTTCCGAGGCATTGAGGGGTCTTATGTAAAGGTGGTCATCCATCCACGGACCAGCCGCAGCAAGCGGAGCTTAACCTGATCGATCGACCCGTGCGGCTGTTTTTACTGAGCCATAAGACCCAAAAAATTCACTATCAATAACACTAAAAATTAAGATCAAAAAGAAATACCTATCAAAATACGTAGGTAGGTATCCAAAGTCAGTTTGTAAAAAATTATATCACGTAAATGAACAACAAAGCATTGAAGAATAGATTTTATCCTAAAAGCCGATGCAATACGGAAATAAACATCGTCTATTGAGAAAAACAAATTGGCGCGAACGTCGACGCAGAGAGCTTTCAATTTGTTACAATAAAGTTTTCTGATATCAGAAAACTTTATTGTTAAACTTTATTATTGATATCAATAACAACAGCAATTAATTACGGAAAACAAAAAATAAACAATTAGTGTTTACTAACTTCGAAAACTATAACTTTAAAAGCTCAAAACAAAAAATAACATCAGCTCAGAAAAACCATCTTTAAAAAGAAAAACAATTCAAAATGGCGGAAAATGTCACAGCGGAAAGGTTTAAACTTGTTAAAAATAAAGGTTTCCGATACCAACGGTTGTTGTATAACTGGTCATAATTTTGTGAAACAAACCAATGAATATGAAATACTAGAGAAAACAAAGACGTTTCGTCCTACGAACGAGCAGAGAATGTCCTAATGCAATTCAACAGTTGGTCGCACTGGCCGAGTAGCGTCCGCACAAAATTCATTTAGGGAAATTTTTCCGAAGTTTATTCGTTTTATTTATTTTTATTTTATTTCATTAATAATAGTTTTATGAATAAACAATACATATTCACATCATTCATGACATAAACATTCCCGTTTATGTAATAATTTATGTGAATATATGTATTGTTTCCATTAAGTTTATATATTTTTATTTTAGATTCCATCTCAGTTTTGAAAAGAAATCTGTTTGGATTTATGTTTGGTTTTCGATGGTTCATTCATCATCATCATCACTTCAGCCGAAAGACGTCCACTGCTGGACATAGGCCTCCCCCAAGCTCCGCCACTTCGACCAGTTCTGTGCTTCCCGATGGTTCATTGCTCTATTTAAATTAATAAGTGTAATTTATGATGAAAGTTTAAGTTTTAACTTGTTGACCGCATAAGATATTTTTTTTTTAATTTAAATCCCGCAATGTTTGGCGACAAACTTTCTATCTCATATCTTTATATAGTTGAGATAACAAGACACGCTTTTATTTAATTCCTAAAACCGTAGTAGAAATATTACACGAATACTTAGTGTGTATTCTATGTTTGTTCAACATTTCGAAATGCAATCCAAATTAGAAGGAACACCAGCTAGCTTGCATTAACCAAACCGAAATCGTCGGCAAATATTCAAATATTCGGAAGAGATATTATTGTAATAACATGTAGGTACCTACTGCTGCCGCAGTGAATAGTGATATATGTTAAGTGATTCATAATTTGTAAGACACGGGTACTTAAAAACATAGAAATTGCTATATGACAAAGATTCAAAACGTTTTGGCCACATCGCGCAAGTCGTGCGATAAAGTGGAGTGACTTCACACAGCAATAATGGCATGTCCATGACAATCAAGTCAAGTTTCTGCGACACAAAACAAAATAGAAACGCGACCATATTTTAGCTCAGTCGGGCGAATCTACGATTTAATTCTTTGATGTACGTATGATTGATTTACGTAATATTAAATAAACTTAATCATTAGTGATATAAATGATCTTCTAAGGTCTAATCGCTATTAAGCTACTCGATGGATTCAGTATAACAGCTTAACCTAACCTAACTATAGCGAATACAGCGAATCACTAACAATCTAATGCGGTGTATATTGTTAATCAACATCAAAAAGCAGAAATACTTAATGCCTACTTGAGGAAGACGTCCCCAAACTCATTTTAGGAATTACTCAATAATACAGATACAAGGATAACAATCAAAAGCGTAAATGTGACATGTTATCAAATAATACATTAATAATTATTGAGTGAAGATACCTACAGATTTGATTGATTTCCGAAGATCGAAACATATTACCAATAAAATCAATAAAAATAAAATCTAGGAAATGTGCAAGCAACACACTATTGACATAGTATTTTTGTCGGTCGACGAAACGATCTACATAGGCGATTCACAACTGATGCCTCATCATCATCATTTCAGTCGATAAGGGTCCACTGGATTGGACACTGGACTACGTTGGACTGTGCTGGACTGACTGGTTCTGTGCTTCCCGCATCCAGCGGATGCCTGCGGCCTTCACGAGGTCATCGGTCCACCTTGTAGGAGTCTTTCCAACTCTAGGTCTTCCGGTACGCGGTCGCCACTTCAGAACCTTTCAGCCCCATAGACCATGATGACTGATGTCTATCTTGATATTTAACGATCATAAACTGGTGAGAGTATCGATCGATAAAATCGAGTAAATCTGTAAAAGCTGGCAGATTGATTGTCGATCGCTGATTAATCGTCAAAACACAAAATATGGAGTGACCACAATGATCGTCAAAGTTCGAGCAAATTTGTAGACAATTTAAGACGTCAATCTTAATTAAGGTTAGAGATCGAAAATTACGAGTATATAGTGCGTAACATTGACGTTTATTTTAGTAACTTGGTCAATTGTGGGCTAGCGACCAGAAATAGAACAAGCGTTATCATATTTACTACTATTGCGTAGATCCTGGGGGTATCTAAATATAAACTTTAGATAAGGATATGGTATATTCTTATTACATAACTTTTAAGTTGAATCACCAGCCGAAAAACGGAAACCGAGATTATTTTGTAGGCTCTAGGGAAATGTCGAGAAAGGAATGCCTACGTAAATTCAGTATTACAACAAAGAGTTCCAACTTTAAATTAGTATTAATACCTGCGGTAATAGATTTCTTCTCTCGTAAAAACCTTAAAAGTAAAATGTTTAACCTTTGATTCGAATCTCTGAATTCTGAGTTTTGGCGGCATCGGCATTCTGTGCCTTGCCTGCTTGTCACAAATATTTCTTCCATTATTCACAAATGTGATCCCTTTTTCTTGAAATTGTTTAGCTTCACGTAGCGTAAGAATACCTTTCTTTATTATAAGAACACAAAGACGCAAAATCTTTTAGTTTAATTGGCTCTTGAGAAAAACAGAACAATAATTCATTTTTCGAACATATTGCAAGTGGTTTATGGATCAGTTTAAATTTTTTAACTTCAGTTGTTCGACATCCTATCAAAAACCGCATTATTTATACCAAATATTTTGTTATTTTTTAATTATTTTTTTTGCTGCCTCTCTCATACGTTGTTATTGTTATTTTGTTTATCTGCATGCTTCGTCTTTAGACGAAGATTACCTATTGATGTTAAAATTTAAGTCTCATTTAAGTGAACTGTATGTATGTTCATGAGAATAAATATTCTTTAAACCTATATTTGATTTTTCCTGCCCATATGTCATCAATGGACCTCAAATCATTTTAAACTTACTTTTAAAAAAGAAAATTTCCTACCAGCTTCTTTTGCTAACGCTACAGTGAGCGCGTCAACTGCCACGGCGTATAAAAGGCACACACACAGAGTTGGTCCATCACAACTACTCCAAGTGTCATCGGCTAAACAACTTGTATGCCATTCATGTATTTGTGATTGTTACAGTGATAAGTTTTCCCTTTTATTTTACAATTTTGTTATGCTGTGATCGATTTGATAAGGTAAGTCTATGTTAAGTCTAAGTAAGATTAAGTTTAAGTTAAGAGTGAAATTGGATGGGTGACCGTTTTTCATTTAAAAATAAAATTAAGGATTCGGTTTGATCGGATAATAAATAGTTAAGCGTATTATTTGTTTATTTTGGATTAAAAATGCCAGTGAAACTTTCAGTTTTCGTAATTAATAAAATCTTAACGTGTCACTGAATTTTTTAATTGTCTGTTGTGTGTTTCGTAGTAAAACCTTATATCGGCGGATGATCAGAAAATCTGTGAAAAATATTTTTATAATATTGAATCAATATTTTATTAAAAAATCGAAATTAGGAAAACATTTAATTGAATTCCGAGAACCGAACTTAGGTTTTCGTAACGTGGTAATATTATATTAATCATATTTTTATTGTGAAGTTAAATAATTATGTGTGGCAAAAATATGAGTACTTAGTATTTAAGAGTAATCATAATCAGCTTATAACGTTCCCACTGCTGGGACACAGGCATCCTATGAGAGGGAGTGGGCCATGATCCACTACGAGATCCCAGTGCGGAAGATGGCTTTAAAATAAGAGTACTTAGAGCTACTTATAACTAGCTTTTCCAGCGGCTTCGCCCACGTTAATGTTCGAAATTTATCTCACAGGAACGTTATACCGGGATAAAAAGTATCCTAAGTTTAAATCCACTTTATAAACTACCTGTATGCCAAATTTAATTCAAATACGTTCGGCTGTTTTTCCGTGATTGAGTAACAAACATCTAATTATACAAACTGTCACATTAATAATATTAGTGGGATAATATAATTGTTATTGAGTACTTAGTATTTAAGAGTAATCATAATCAGCTTATAACGTTCCCACTGCTGGGACACAGGCATCCTATGAGAGGGAGTGGGCCATGATCCACTACGAGATCCCAGTGCGGAAGATGGCTTTACAATAAGAGTACTTAGAGCTACTTATAACTAGCTTTTCCAGCGGCTTCGCCCACGTTAATGTTCGAAATTTATCTCACAGGAACGTTATACCGGGATAAAAAGTATCCTAAGTTTAAATCCAGGTTATAAACTACCTGTATGCCAAATTTAATTCAAATACGTTCGGCTGTTTTTCCGTGATTGAGTAACAAACATCTAATTATACAAACTGTCACATTAATAATATTAGTGGGATAATATAATTGTTATTGAGTACTTAGTATTTAAGAGTAATCATAATCAGCTTATAACGTTCCCACTGCTGGGACACAGGCATCCTATGAGAGGGAGTGGGCCATGATCCACTACGAGATCCCAGTGCGGAAGATGGCTTTAAAATAAGAGTACTTAGAGCTACTTATAACTAGCTTTTCCAGCGGCTTCGCCCACGTTAATGTTCGAAATTTATCTCACAGGAACGTTATACCGGGATAAAAAGTATCCTAAGTTTAAATCCAGGTTATAAACTACCTGTATGCCAAATTTAATTCAAATACGTTCGGCTGTTTTTCCGTGATTGAGTAACAAACATCTAATTATACAAACTGTCACATTAATAATATTAGTGGGATAATATAATTGTTATTGAGTACTTAGTATTTAAGAGTAATCATAATCAGCTTATAACGTTCCCACTGCTGGGACACAGGCATCCTATGAGAGGGAGTGGGCCATGATCCACTACGAGATCCCAGTGCGGAAGATGGCTTTAAAATAAGAGTACTTAGAGCTACTTATAACTAGCTTTTCCAGCGGCTTCGCCCACGTTAATGTTCGAAATTTATCTCACAGGAACGTTATACCGGGATAAAAAGTATCCTAAGTTTAAATCCAGGTTATAAACTACCTGTATGCCAAATTTAATTCAAATACGTTCGGCTGTTTTTCCGTGATTGAGTAACAAACATCTAATTATACAAACTGTCACATTAATAATATTAGTGGGATAATATAATTGTTATTGAGTACTTAGTATTTAAGAGTAATCATAATCAGCTTATAACGTTCCCACTGCTGGGACACAGGCATCCTATGAGAGGGAGTGGGCCATGATCCACTACGAGATCCCAGTGCGGAAGATGGCTTTAAAATAAGAGTACTTAGAGCTACTTATAACTAGCTTTTCCAGCGGCTTCGCCCACGTTAATGTTCGAAATTTATCTCACAGGAACGTTATACCGGGATAAAAAGTATCCTAAGTTTAAATCCAGGTTATAAACTACCTGTATGCCAAATTTAATTCAAATACGTTCGGCTGTTTTAGTGGGATATAATTTTGTTCACAAACACAATTTTTTAAGTTCACATTAGTTTTAAGTTTTTTTTTCAACATGCGTACAATGTGTGTCGATACACTCTGACTTTTATCCAGGTTTTAGTACCTACGCGTAAAGATTGTCTTAAATATTTGGACAACCAACCATGGCGAGGATTCGTAGTCCTTATAAATCTCAAACAATGTATTAGAATAGCTTCTATCTCTATAAGACCCGACGCAACTTACTATCTACCCTACTTTAGAAGTACCTAGTTAAACTTTAAACCAGCCTATAATACTTGTAATAATTTAAAAGTCACTAGATGTCTCTTAAGACGTATTTACGTATATAACACACAAAATAAGCGAATCGAACTTTAAAACAATATATTATTTTCTATAGGCGACTTGCACGAAGAATTTAATTTATTTGTGGGCGAAATGACAACTTCTAAAAATACGTAGGTACTAGGGCAATTGGCACGTTTTGAATTTGATGCAACAAAGTTATGAGAAAAATTAACTGCAAGTACATGCAATAAAGTGCATAACATTCAATTGAATTAAGAACGATATTGACGAAACGCTAATCATTTTGGCATTTCGTTTTAAAATACACATCACTCACCTACACCTCTGTCTAAACCTTCGGAAAAAACAGGCGTGATGTTATGTTATACTAGCTTCCACCTGCGGCTTCTCCTGCTTGGAGGTCGGAAATTATTCCACAGGAACGTACTACCGGGATAAAAAGTATCCTATGTGTTAATCTAGGTTATAATACATCTGTGAGTCAAATTACATCCAAATCCGTTCAGCCGTTTCACAAACTTTCACATTTATAATATTAGCAGGATTCCTTTCAAAATTCTGCTCTAAAGTCTCGTCTCTATGTAATATGACATTGTTATGTGCAATAAACTTTCGTGTAGATGATTTATTTATTTCAAAGTCAAAGTCAAAGCATTTATTTCAATTAGGCACTTAAAAGGCACTTTTGAACGTCAACATTTATAATAAAATAGAATTGATTCTAGTCGCCCCTTCCAAAATGTAGTTTCATTTATTTAGGTTAACACCAACTGTTTACACAATACATTAAAAATAATATTAAAAAATGGTACGTTCATAAGTGTAACAATTACTTAAAGGCCAACACAACATGTAGCACTCATGATGAGTTGATTTTTTTCTAATATCACAACCAGTCTTAAGTTTGAAAATGTATATTATTATTATGTTTTTTGTTTACCGTAGGTACCTTAATTGTTTTCAGGGTTTCGTTTTAGACTCTAGGTATTATTCCAGAGGGGCAATTCTCGTAATTTTAAGAACGTTCACAGTCTGATCTCAGTCTCAATCTGTCAAAAATACCTCGAGTTTCCAAACATTTTTGACAAGTTTTTGACATTTGGTTGTCGCCGAGATGAGACTGCGACTAGATTTTTAACGTTTTTAATTACGAGAATTGGCCTCCTGGTAACCTAGCTTATTTTTTTGCGTAATTATCGCTCTGCGTAAAAGTAAAACTCACAGTAATTATAAATAACAATTCCAATTTGGTGACATAAAGCTAATTCATAATTTTCTCTACTTAATAATTAATTAACTAGCCCAAATGGAACAATTGCGGTGATAATTAAGTAAACAAAGGTCTTGTGAACTATTGAAAAAATCAGACATGTTGTTTTTCGGTACCTTTCAGATTTTCATTTAACGATAATACTTAATTATCTAAGGAAACAGTTTTAGTTTGACAAACCTGGATAGTAGGTAATTGCGTACTAGACTATCAGTAGGAATCACTTTAATTTTGACAATTCAAAAACATTCATGGCGTTGTTTAAGTTGCTAAGCAGACAATTTTTTCGAACATATGAAAGAATGGATTAGCAATAACCTTCAAAATGATTTAGATTGTGATTAATAGAGTGTTACACAATTAGGGATCAGTCGTCTTTTTTTTATTGAGTGTGGGAATTCATCAAATAACTTCTCCCGCTCTTGGAGCGCGTGTCAGACGTTTAATGCATATTGCATATTTTGTTTAGCATATTGTGTAGTTAAGTTTCTTTTTTTCCTGTGCGAGTCTAATAAATACGTTTTCTTTCTTTCTTTCTTTTAATGACTAAAACCCACCCGTGTTCCTTCAGTTGCCTGTGTACCACGGGCCTCAGTATCTCTTTCGAACAACCCGCACCCCTGGCAGGCATCGGCCCTTGCGGACCCTACCAGACATCTCTAAATATTTTGCAATTATTTTACAAGTCAATTACTATATAAAGTTACTTAGCAGTTTAAGTTAAATTTAAATTACTTATTAGCTAATAGGCTAGATTGTAATGTGAATAAATTATCATCTATTGTGATATATTAAAAAGAAAAAAAAAACAGCTCAATCAGTTAAAGATATCTGCTTCAAAATTCAGTTGCAACATTCCACCCGAACATAGTTACATACATACATTGCAAGTTAAATAAAAGCTTTAAAACAAAAACATTATTTACACTAGCTGACCGGACAGACGTACAAGTTTTTAAAAACTTCATACAAAATTCCCAGAGAAAACACCATTTTCAGTATTTTCAGAATTTTCCGGGGAAGTTTAAAAAAAAAAACTCTTTCTTCAAAAACCTTATTCGGAATTTAACGACTGTTTCAAAAAGAAAATTAACCAATTCTGTCCAGCCGGTCAACGGCCAGCATTTAACTTCTATATTTAAATATAGAAGACTAAGTAGCTGCTGCCTGCGGCAACACGTGGATGTTGGAAATGATTCCACGGGCACGTGCCGCCGAGACAAAAACTAAAAGTACCCTAAGTATCAGAGGGGCAATTCTCGTAATTTTAAGAACGTTCATAATCTGATCGTTCCGTGTGGCGCCGGACGTAAAAGAATAGCACCATCCCATCTCTTCCCATGGGTGTCGTAGAAGGCAACTCAGGGACTTACTAGAGAATGGGCAGCAGCGTTCTCTATGCATTTTACCTCCTCTGCGATCGCCAACCCGCCTGCAAAGCGTGGCGATTATGGCAAATCCCCCCTTTTGGGGGAGGCTTATGTCCAGCAGTGGACGTCTTTCTTGATATGATGATGATGATAGTCTGATCTCAGTGTCAATAAGTCAAAATACCTCTAGTTTCCATAGATTTTTGACAAGCTTTTGACGTTTGATCGTCGCCGAGATGAGACTGCGACTAGTTTTTGAAAAAAATTAATTACGAGAATTGGCTTACAGCTATCTGCCAGTGGAAGTCCCGTCAAAATGAGTCCAGCCGTTTCAGAGATTAGCCGAAACAAACAGACTGACAACCTACAATTAAAAAAAATGTTTTTTTCGACTCTCACATGCATTTAGTAACAAACTATTATTTCGACATTACACACAGACACTACAATTTCATTTATTTGTATGTATAGATGAGTATAATATAAGGAACCCTTTACATCCATATTACTTTTAAACTGTGACCTTTTGACAAGAAAGCACGGAAGTAAGTTTCAATGTTTTATAAGTAACTGATAAATAAAACCGTGGAAAAACATATTTCCCATTCACATACCCGAATATGAGAACAAAATGTAATTCATTTTGATACAATTTTCGTATATTTATGAATTGTCTGTGGTCGGCTTCCTTTTGTCCACCCACACTTTCCTCAAGATAACTAGTTAAATACACTATCCATAAATATCTATTTTAGATAAATGCTGAAAAAATTAGGGCTTTGATCAATGTTGCGAGATTAAACGGAAATTGTTTTTTTTTTTTCAAATAGATTAATGTGGCAAAAAAACTTTATCAATGATATTCCTACGAGCATATCTACGGCAGTCTTTGATATATCTGGGCTTAAAAAGTTTTTAACGATAAGATAACTTTCAGTATTGTAGCAGAATAAAACGAAATAAATATCATGTTATTAAAAACTAATCATGTCTACCCTTTTTCCAAAAGTGTTGGGTCAGCTTCCAGACTAACCGGATGCCAGTGTTTTACATGGAACAACTGCCTATCTGACCTCCACAACCCAGTTACTAGGTAAATACCACAAGTCCACGATACCACTTGGGAAGAGAGGTTGTCTGACTTTTTTTGCTTCTAACTACATGATCAACGAATTACAGCCGGGACCAACTTAACGTGCTTTCCGAAACAATGAGATCTCGATTAATGTAGTGGATTGTCACCCATCCACGAACCCAGCCGCGGCTCGCATAACTTAACCTTCGATCCATGTACGGCTGTTGAGAGTGATAAGTCAGCCACATACAAGCTAAGTATATAAATTCGGTAGTAATTTACCAAGTTTTTAAGTTTTTAACCTGTGTGAATGAAAGAGATATTCCATATCTAAACTTATCCAATCACTGCTTGGGTTCGATTTTCAAATTAATTAACAGTCAGGAATAAACCCAAACTCAGGTGAACTATGATCAACTATGCTTTAGGAACGTTCTAAAATTAAAACTTGACGCAAAACTAATTTGAATTTCGTTCGTATATCGGTCGTAATACTCGATCTTGATGGCCTAAAATCGGCAACACGCTGTAAAGCGGTTACGTCATATTATAATGGCCGTCACGAAAATCTGTCAGTGTCACCAGTATTTGACATTAAGGTGTCAAAAAAAAACACTATGTATTTTGACAGCCGTTATTATCCACCACGGAATAAATATTTTTATGACCTACAAGTAGTTATTCCGGGTGTGGCTGTTTGTGTATGTGAGTTTAAATGTTTGTAAACGCACCCACAATACAGGAACCGACGAAAAATTTATACTTCTACTATATACTACTACTACATTTCTACTACTACATAGATTTAATATGATTCGCGACTGTAGCGAATCATATTTTAATCAACATACCTGAAACTGTCTAGCAAATTGCAAAACGCGGAAGATAATTTGAATTTAGCGGGTTACCGTAGAGCATCCACCTTAAGCATACGTGGTTATTAATGTTCATTGCTTCTCTGTATGAGAATCGGAGTTTTATTTTGCTAGAACAAATACAGGCCAATCATTTGTACAGCGGAATATTATGCTCTTCATTCCGGAAAACTGAGAAAACTTCCTGTGGGAGGAAGTTACAGCAAATTTAAATTAAAGAAAATACATTGTCTTTTATAGAAAACTGACTAGGGGTGGAAATGTCAGAAAATATGACTTATTCCTTAATAAATTTAAATTACAATTTCTAAGTATTTCCAAATTGAGTGGTATCGTCCACGGTCGTGGGTTCGGACCCAGGCAGGCTTCAATCTGAGTATTTAATTCCATCACCGCTGTTCTCAAAACGGTGAAGGAAAACATCGTTAAGAAACAAAAAATTCGACAGACATGTGCCATCTTGCACTGGGCCCGGGTGGTGGATTACGGCCCACACCCTCTTACAGAGAGTAGACCTCTGTCCCAGAAGTGGGAACATTATTGATTGACTATGCTAAGTATTTCGAAATATAACCAAGTAGTTAATGTTGTCTAAGTAAGTAACTTGGCACTTAGAACCAATATTTAAAGACCGAAAACTGACAGCAGACATGAAATTCATAGAAAGGCAAAAATTAAACCAGTTTAATAGTTTAGTATTGTTGCCAGTCATACCTTCAAAATCATCAACGATTTCACTAAGCACTGAACTTACTATATAAGCATAGTAAAGATAAAGATGTAGAGTTTGTTTGAACGCGTTAATCTTTGTAACTACTAGTCATATTTGAAAAAATATTTTTGAATTTGATAGCTCAATTCTTGAGGAAGACTATAAGCTATTTAAAATCAGGCTAGGACACTTACGAGCCGAGCAAAAAAAAAAAAGGTTCAAAGAACGGTAAGCAAAAACGAAGTAATAGCGTGAGCAGGCGGGAACTAGAAATTTAGATAGATAGATAAATCGTCGTCGGCGTAATCAATACAGACTTGTACTAGATGAGCTCCCTAGATAAGCAAAATATAACAAAAGGTGCCTGGCTATGTGTGTTAGTGTTCATAATAAATTATTGAATGTATTAAAAATATTAAATTGCAGGTTATTCAAAATTAAAAATGAATGGCTAAATGAAAATAATTTCTACAATATTAAGATTTTTTTTCGAACATCAATTACTTATAATGCTTTTAAATTCAAATTTGTTTATTCGACTAAGTTTGCATGCTCTAATTTTAAGCAAAACATAATTATGATCTCATTTTCTATAATAACACCTATGTATACCATGTTTTAAGCAAATAAATGATCTTGTCTAATCATAGCTTATTTGGTGCATACAAAAGACAACACAACATACAAAGCACGCTGACAAAGTCGCGGACAGAAGATAGTTAGTAATACGTAAGTAAGTTTCAGTAATACATTTTGACAGCGACTATAGTGACATCATTGAGATCAATTTAGAGAAAACATGATTAATCGCACCAATAGCAGGATAGATTTGGAAGATAGTTCAGTTGATGATATTTTCGTCATGAAAAACAGAATTCTCGCCGAACTTTCAAGCTGTGTGCGGCCATTTTGACGTCACAGGGCAGAACAAAGAGCTTTTTAAAATGCACAATACAACGCACTACCAAAGACTGGTATTTTTTTGACCAAGAACAATGCTGTGGGGTTATCCAAACCACTATTTTGGGAATAAAGGAACTGCGTGTATGGGGTTGATTTCACTGAAAACTCCAAACAATGGGATAGACAAGGACATAAAAACGTCAAAGCATCGAGTATATCAAAGATGATCAATAGTACCAGAATTTAGAATTCATAAAATAATTGTTCTTTAATTAAACCGAACTTTTTGTCGTCTCAAAAACCGCGGCCTTTTAAGAAAAAATATTTAATTTTGGTTTAGTTAGCAATTACTTTGTGTGTTCTCTTGTAGGCTAGCGACCCACACTTTTACATATAATTTTCTCTTGTTCATACTTTAAACGCCTCTAGGGAGACTGTATAGGGAAGTGTTGAAGTCGTCATTGTTCCAATGCGAGATGGATAATAAGGAGCAAAACAGGACAAAACGCAACTTCACATTTTCGAAAGAACGTATTAAACACTTTAAAATGCGGTGGCACCTTTTTCTATCATGAGTCCCATTTGGGCGCCAATAATTCTCCATAGATGATGATGATACATAAATAGCAGCTCTAATAAGTAGGATTACGGTATACAATAGCTATGTCTCACTTGAATGAAAACTAGACGGCTGGCAACTTCGTTGAGCAAACGGTGTAGAAAAGATATTCAAATCATCTTGAAAAATCTTTAACTACCGCTGGTGTTGATGCAATGTGCAACTCTTTCAAATTGACGGTAATGGATGTTGGATTTTTTCATGAACTGAACTGAACTGAAAGCATTTATTTCAAATAAACCAATTACAGGCACTTTTAAATTGTTAAAGAGTCGGAAAGATGAAGCTAGTTGCCCATTCCAAAGCGTACCTATGGAGAAGAACGGAGAAGAAACTCCATGGACACTCTTTTTAAATCATGACATTGTTACAGAAAGCTGGTTACATAATTTATGTTCAAATTATCAATGTGAGAACGATGTAAAAAGAAAAGCACATTAAAAATGTCCGTAATTAAAAACAAAAATCAAATGACAATTTAGAAATTAAAATAGGCCGTGGCAGCTAAGAGATGACCAGTCCCTGCTAGCAGCGCCCGTTCACGAACATGACGTATGGATCAGCGCCATTTAGCTCAACCATTTTGAAGGGAACTTAATGATCCAACACACACGCCACCACCAGCGACACATTTGAGTGAGCAAGACAAACTCTCAGTTGCCAGGGAACATTCAAGTCAATGAATGAAGCCATGGTATTTTAGCTTTGCCTACTTCTGATTTTGAAGCAGCAAAAATTTTATACAGGGTGGTACGCAGACCACTAGTGTTGATATTTTCAGTCGAAAATAAAAATAAACGAAGGGGTATTCAGAATCATATACCGATTCCATAGTAACAGTTTGCGTGTCGATTTTCCTGCCACCCAGTATACCTACCTTTTTATTAGATAAGAAATTAGATGATGTTAGTTTGTTTCCAAAGGCAACCGACATAGCCCGAAGAATCGCCAAACTTAAGTGGCAGTGGGCACTGCTCGCAGAACAGATGGCCGATGGGGTTCTGGAGTGGCGACCGCGTACAGGAAGACGTAGAGTGGGAAGGCTTCCCACAATATGGACCGATGATCTTGTGAAGGCCGCGGGAATCCGCTGGATGTGGGAAGCACAAGACCGGTCGGAGTGGAGGAGCCTGGGGGAGGCCTATGTCCAGCAGTGGACGTCTTTCGGCTGAAATGATGACTTTCGTTTTTGTCTTACTGAGATTAGTTATTTTGGTTTGGGACTAATTTGTCATTTGTAAAAATTATACGATGGGATTGACATTGGTACATAAATCCCTTAAATATTAAAGTATATTCATCCTAAAGATTTAGTCTCTGAAGATCAGGCGAAATGTGTACTCACAACTCTGCCTACCATATTTCTAAAGAAATAGCAGAGTGATGTTATGTGTTATGCTGCCTAGTTTAGGGAGTTAATACTGAGGGATCTTAATCAAATCATAATGGTCTTTGTAATGAGGTGTTATGAATAAATGTTATGATGCAAACGGTGAATGCACGGATTATTGTGCCACAAAACTCGGTTAAGAAATTCCTACAGTCTTAGCATCTGTAAATATTAGTCAAAGCAATCGTACAAAGACATTTCTACAGCCAGACGAGTTTAATGTGAATTCTAGAAATTTCTGACCATTTTATTTCAGGTGCTAGACTCTAACTTGAAAAAAATGGTCACAGTAGGCTAGGATTAAAAAAAAAAATTTATCTCGATGAAAATATCGAATCATCTGGGCTTGTGTTACTGTGGGCGACTTGGAAAATATCTTAATAGACTTCAAATCGAAGTCGGCCGGAGAACAGACACACTCCACAGATGGGGGTTCACAGACGGGTCAGTTCTCAATACGTATGCGGCACTTTCCCACAGACAATGGCTCACCTTCCATCCTACGCCACATGCCCTGTCACCTGTGAATTGGTTATCTTATGGCTGCATCAGTGAGCGAAGTTCGCGCAACTGAATTTTGGGCTAAAGATGTTTGAACTAATTTGATATTTTTTATGGCAAAACAAGAAATTTGCCAAATAATTCGGTAATTTTAATCATCTACAATCGAAAGTTACCCCAGCTTGTTTGCAGGGTAATTCTGAGGAGATCTTATCCATTTCAACCGATCTACCGTCAAGTGCTTGCTCAGTGGTCATACTGTTGGTTCTGACAACAGACAGCCGATGGTTCAATAATATCTACTCTTCACTAGAAGTGTTATAATTATTATAAGGTACCTAGAACTAAAACTGTGGAAAATACTATAGGGAAACATTTAGTTTAAAAAAAAAGAAAACATTGAGATAACGACTCATAGAGAAATAACCCAAATAAATTGAGATAAGGACAGGAGACTGAACGATGATGTCTTTTTTTGACCTTCCCTAGTCCAGTACCAGCGTTATTTTGAAATCCCATAAATATTTGATTGCACCTGTAATTCATATGTTTTTTAAAGTTGCCATTTTCTTTCTAATATGCGACTCAATTAGTTTGTAACCATACCATCTCATCATCATCTCCCTAGCTTTTTCCCAATTATGTTGAGGTCAGCTTCCAGTCTAACCGGATGCAGCTGAATACCAGTACCTATATTACATGAACCGACTGCCTATCTGACCTCCACAACTCAGTAACTGGGTAACACGATACCTCTTGGCAAGACTGCTTGGGGCTTCTGACGACCCGTAACAAGGTAACGACTGTCAAAGATCCAAGAATGACAGCCGGCACCAACGGCTTAACGTGCTTTCCGAGGCTCGTAAGCATACCATCTACCTAAGTAAATTGTCCGTATATTCCTCAAATTCCAACAGTATTTTTTTCACAACTACCATTCATTGGCATATATACATGGGTATATACACTCACACCTTTTTATAATGGGGGGGGGGGGGGCAGAAACTACGGAACGCCACCTGCTAAGATCCTAACATACCTTCTGCCTTTGGCTTGTTCACGTTCATACATCTGGTCATACACGACCGCCGGTAGCGAGTACTACGAACCTGACCTCTCTGAAGAACATCACTAAGAAGGTCACTATACAGGTTGAAATTGTAAACATGCGACAAACCGAAATGGGAGATTGTACTCATCATTATGAACAACTTTAAAAAAAAAAAACATCTGTTCCCTACATTTATGTTCGCATAACTCGTCAAAATGTAGGGAACAGCTGTTTTTTTTTTGCGATTGCATCATTGGTCCCTTAGTAAAAGTTGTTCATAATGATGAGTACAATCTCCAATTACGGTTTGTCGCATGTTTTCAATTTCAACCTGTATATCCTCCTAAGGCGTCCCCTACCGGCGTTTCCACTCACATCTGCCTTGTAAATATATTTTCTTAGTCGCCATTCATTCATCACGACCAAATCCTCTAAGCAAAGTCTTTTTAATTTTTGCCACTACCTCTTCTAATCAACTGCGCTGATGGCTTATCAGATTATTCCTCAGTCTATCATACACAGTCATAGCACACATGCTTCGCAAGGAACTATTTATACAATATTTAATCTACTTTCATGCTTCTTTTGCTTCGCTCAACATTAACTTCCATACATAAGCTTAGGCACTACTGCACCATTGTGAACAGCCAGTCGAGCCTTATCGGACATCAACTGGTTGGTCACGACCATTCATTGACGTAGGTGTAAATTTGCTTAACAGTTCATTTCCCTGACCGTATACAGCCTGTATGTTCTCATAGGAACAACTTTGTACCCCTACTTTAATATTATAAGTCCGAAAGTAACTCTGTCTGTTACGCTTTCACGCCCAAACCGCTGAACCGATCGTCATGAAATTTGGCAAAGATATCGCCTGGAATATGGAAAAGGACATATGCTATTTTTTTACGCGATAACCGACAACCATGCGGGCGGAGCCACGGGCATAGCTAGTAAAATAATAAATTATCTCTTTTAAAATCTTATGGTAGGTAAATAATACCACGAAATAGACAGTCTCAAAGAGCTGTCTCCTTGAGACAGTTTTTTAGTTTTCAATTTAAGATGCAAAGCTATTTACTGTTGCCTAGAACACTCCAGTATAGATCAAAGGCTATCACCGGAGTAGAAAATATACAGTACTCAGTTTCATGCAATTTATTTCTTTTCATCGTATGTGCTAACCTAGTACCATGTAATACTGAAAAAAATTACGACTGTTGAAAAGAAAATTGTAACACAAATTATTCTTGTTTGTACATCAATTCTTAGCTACATTGTTGTTGTACCTAATTTCCTTTTAAGTTAAACTTGCGGAGTGCTACCATATGAAGTAGCATTTGTTACACTTTCCAATTACTTAGTTACAAGACAACTTATGTAGTAAGAAGGGAAAATAATTTGGTACAGAATTTTCTCACAAAGTAGACACGTTTGGCACAGCTGGCTTTTACGCTGGGTCGTAGGCTTGATGCCCAAAGATATCGATAGTAAACTATTTACACATGCCCAGCGTAGGCGTAGCCATCGCGTAGTCGCATTTGAAGCGCTGTCTTTGCGTAGATCAAAACTACAGCATGCTACAAGGATCTTTTGACGCTTTTTTTTTTTTTTGAGGATGGGAAATTATCAAATAACTTCTCCCGCTCTGGGTGGAGCAGGAGGGCGTGTCAGACTTTTACTGACTAAAACCCACCCGTGTTCCCTCAGTTGCCTGTGTGCCAGGGGCGACGGTATCTCTTTCGAACAACCCGCACCCCTGGCAGATCTTCTGACGCTTAAGTGACATTGTCAGCGGATCGTTGTAAGTCAACATTTGCGAAATTGAAATACAAAATGGTGGAGATTTACTGAACAAAATTCGTTTGCACTTTCATCAAATACTTTTGGAATAGGCTATAGAATACTAGCTTAAGTGATTTAAAGTAGATTAATGGTCAGTTCCTATAAACAAAAATGAGTTTTTTGCTTACCAATGTTGTTGCCACCCGAATTAGCTTACCTACTGACAGGTCATATGAGTTACTTCAAATCATTGTTTATTTTATTTGATTTTACAAACTTTTTTTTTTTTTCATTTATTGTTGAATGTTAATTACTTACCTATTATTGTATAGAATCAAGTTCTTCTAACTTAACAGACAGCTGTGCTGCTGGGGAGTTTGTTGCGCTACTTCTTCTTCCCAGCTAAAGCACTAGGAAGTGGTGAAGGGCGGGCGTTTTGGAGGACCATCTTATGTAATTTTGACGTTCAAAAAGTGCTGACTGGCTTAGTTTGAATAAATGACTTGTGATTTTTTATTTTATTGCCAAACTGAGGACATAAAATAGATTCGTAAGCTAATTCTACCTGTGATAACTACTTCCGTGTGGGGAGGGTCTACTATGCAAAGCTATGAGATCTTTGCTTCATTATTGGTAAAGGTACATGATGCTTAATTTTAACCAATATCGGTACGGAAATTATAGAAGTCTTTCTAATTGTCGAAGGATATCTGCGTGCCAATCTATTGGTAAAATAGTGTGTATGATTATTTGGTGACGATGATTTAGGTATAGTCACCAAAAGAGATAGGTAACCAGGGTCGTCGGATATAGTTTTAGTTTACTAAGAAAACGATGGATGTTTACGATTAAATTGAATTTAAAGTAGAATTTAATTTAATTTGATCAAAAAGCATGGGGTGCTTTTTGAGGTATTTTTATAATCAATTAATATCAAGCACCCCAGGCTTATTAATAGAATTAAATTATTTTCTATTTATTTAGTGGTTTTCAGAGCGTATATTTTTAGTTTTTTAAACTAATATTTATTTGCATTTTTTTAGTTGTGCCAACTACAAAATCGTAATTTTTCAGTTTTTTTTTTCTATTTTTTTCTGTAATTATTGAATTGTCATCGCTCCTTGATAAGTATGCAAAATTTCGATTTAATCCGACGGATTGAAGGAGGTCAAAATCATGTTCAAAGTTTCCGTTACATAGGCGCATACTAAGATACGTATGAAGCTAATAAAAGCGTGTTTTTAACCATTTGTTTTCTAGTGATCAAATTGAATTATCAAATCCATTGTTTCCTTACTAAACATCAACTATATCCCTGGACCCTTGTTACTTATCTATTTTGGTGACTGTACATTAATAAAGGTAGCGATGCAGTCCAAGGCATGGAAGCACGAAAGTGTCATTACCTCGTGTCTCGAAAGACTTACTTAGAAGATAGATCGTCTCAACACCTCTGTCCCTTGAATTTGTATATATATATATATATTAAGTGTATGGTTGGTTGTATGGTTGGTTGGTTGGTTGGGTTGACTGGTAGAGAATGCCTAAGGCATTAAGTCCGCCTTTGTACCTTTTTTGTGTGCGAGAAGTTTAAATAAATAAATAAATAGATCATTTCACCAGTTAATTTTAAGTCCCATGCCACACGAGGCGAGCCCGGCGCGTTGTGTTCCACACGCGCCTCAAAGAGATTTCAGCACCAACTGGTGGGGTCCGCAAGAGCCGATGCTTGCCAGGGGTGCGGGTTGTTCGAAAAAGGTATCGCGGCCCCTGGCACACAGGTAATTGAGGGAACACGGGTGGGTTTTAGACAGTAAAAGTCTGACACGCCCTCCTGCTCCACCCAGAGAGTTATTTGATGATTTCCCAAAAAAAACCCGGGGCTAGCCTAATGCCATCAACCGGATACGAATCCAGACTCCAGGCTGCTACTGAGAAATTCCTTATAGAAAAAAAAAACAATAAAATATTCCCCAACTCGGAACCAAACCCAGGACCTTATGCTCAGCGGTAGCGCTTCAGACCACTAAACCAACGAGGCAGTTCTCGTACGAATACCCACGTTATTCGATACAGGTGCAAGTGAAGCCTACGAATGCCTGATAACTGATATTATATAGAGTATGTACCTTTATCCTCTATTAGTTTGGTGGTAAAGGTCAAAGGGCAAATGAATTCATACAAATATTTATATGCCGCGGTTCAAATGGATTGCCCTTACATAGTTGGGGGTGGGGGAAGCCTCTGACAGAGAATGAGCCATAATCTACCACGCGGGCCCAGTGCGAGGTACTATATGTCACATTTCTTCGAATTTTTGGTTCTAGGACATGCCACTTTCCTCATGATGTTTTCCTTAGAGTTTTGAGAGCAGTGGTGATGAAATAATTTGAACAAAGTGAAGTGCCTGCCTCATTTCGAACCCACGACCTATTCATAAGATGCGGTTAGTCACCACTGGGCCACCATTGCTCCGTTAGCTCAGCAAGATGATGATATCATTTTCACCATTTATCTGTTCCATTTATATCGTTGTTTCAAGAACGTTCGTATTTTCATCTGATTCACAATCTGTCAAAAATACTTTCCTTAAATTTTTGATAACTTTTTGACATTGATTGTCGCTGAGAGAGATTGTAACTAGATTTTGAGAGTTTTTTTAATTACGAGAATAATACTGGCCTTGCCATCTATTTAGTTGTTTAAGTTAATTTCGCTAGGAGAGAAAAATACCAGAGGGGCAATGCTCGTAGTTTTAAGAACGTTCACAGTCTGATCTCGGTCTCAATTTGTTAAAAATACCTCTAGTTATCATACATTTTGGCAAGTTTATGACATTTGATTGTCGCCGAGATGTGACTGCCACTAGATTTTGAACGTTTTTAATTACGAGAATTGGCCTTCTGACTATGTTGTTGTCACCAATATGGATTTTTATCTGAAATGAATGAATTGATTCATTATGGAGCACAAATATCATTGCCATACAATGTTTTGCAGAAAACGACTTGACCTACTTATTAAACTAAATATTTATACATTTACTCCTGGCACGCGCCTTATTTCCATTCATATCGCCAAGTTAATAGTCTGTTTTCAAAATAAGAATAGTTTTTTAAACATCTGTCATCGCGAACAAACGGTAATGTAATTTTATGAATTAATACGAGGAAACATTTGAAGTACTAGGTATTTTTCCCGCGTTTTTAAACGTCACTCGTAAAGCAAAAGTCAGACAGTTTTTTTTTTTTAATAATCGCAGTCATCAATTTATCCACCCACAACTTATTCTCAATATCATATTTTAAAATATGGATGACCTTTGACCACATCGGGATATAGAATTGAATCCTAATCCTATTTTGTATTGAATTACCAAAAAAATATCGTCTATCAATTTGATTTACGATTGAATATAATATCTTTGAAACCAGATACTATAATCTATAGTTTCAAATAAGTCTTACTTTACAATTCTCATTATTTTTATATTGTTCATACCGTTCTTTATTACAGCTGTAAATATGAAAATGGCTATCTTTAAACTTTTATATCCTGAAAGCAGAACACGTAGTTAGAAATGGAATTATCAGATTCATTTCAAATCTGTTTTAAAGTTTAAAATTAAATTAAATTCCTTTGCGGTGAGAGAGTTAAACTTTTGGTCTGAAAATTGAATCCAAAAATATTGAGGAAGCCGGATATTGGTGGTTTAGTATTCCTGGCTTCCGGAAATGTTACAAATAGAGCCCAAGAGAGATTAAAATTAAATCAATAAATTATTAACTATCTATCGGTTACGTTACCCTAGTTACTACCAGTTGTAATACCGTTATTTTTGATTACCCTTCCTACTACTCCAGTATTGAGCTGTTAGAAGGGAAAAATTAAAAAGCCCGTGTTACTACCGTAAATACCTACTAAAAAAAAAAAGTCATACTAAGATTGTGAACCCCGTTATTTAAGAGAAGCCTGCAAGACATAATCACGCTGTTCAAGGCGACCGACCCTGACGACGTACCGACGTTTGTGGCGAAGGAGTTACACAAGCTTCCTCCCGTCACCTTCGATCACGTCGATGTAACGAGCCTTCTAAAGGACATTGTCCTTCTGAAAGCCAGTCTCACGGATGTGCTCACGAAATTAGATGCATCCCAAAACACCGTCGCCAATTTGCGCAAAGAAGTTAGCGAGTTGCGCAACAGTGTGACGGTAATTAGGTCATCAGTCGATGCGTCTAATGCAAACACGTGTCGCGGAGTCGGCCTCAATATATCGTCGTCCAATTCCGCGTCAGCAGTTTTGTCGCCTGCGCATCCGTCGATTGCTGAGCCTGCAGTGCGCCCCGCCCGCACGCCCCGCAGCTTGGCGCCCGTCGCCACGGCTCCGCACAGCGCCGTCCGAGCCCCGTGTCCCGTCCCGCTGCCAGTGTCTGCAGCCCTGGCGAAACCCCTACAAAAGGATTTCGCTAGCGTCACCGCGAGTACCCCTGGTGCTCCAAATTTAAAGCCTATGCCAGGAAAGGCACCGATTAGGCCTGATAATGAAGAGGGTTTCGTGACGGTGCAGAGGAAGAAGTGCCGATCGCGATCTAACAAGAACCGCTGCGGCAAAGCTCCAGCGAGGCCTGAAGTGAGCCTGCGTGCCGCTATGCCGAACACTCCGGTGTACATCTCCCGCCTGCACTACACCACTAAGGCGGAGGACATCGTGGAGTACGTGCGCCAGAAGACAAGGTACACGCCGAGGGTGCAGTTACTGGAGTCGAGCCGCAACGTCAACTTCAAGGCATTCCTGGTGCGCGTGCCGAATTGTTATCTGCCCGTCGTCTTGGAAGAGGACTTTTGGCCGCAGGACGTGGTGTTCCGTCGCTTTCGCGGACAAGTTCCACAAGGAGAGCACAAGGGAAAGCTAGTGCAAAGTGAAGTGCTACTATTGTGTGGTTTTTCATAATTATGTATGTTAGTCTATAAGGTATTTATGATATGGGTCTTTGTTACCTGAATTAAATGATTTATTATTATTTATTATTATTATTTATAAATTGTGATACCGTTGTATTACAACTGGTAGTAAGATTGGTAGTAGCCAGCTAGGGTAACAAAAGATCTATCGATAACATTAAACTCCACCGAAAATGCTATTTTGTTGCTTTCTATTGAGAGTCAATCTGCCTAGCCTTTTCCCAACTAAGATGGGGTCGGCTTCCAGTCTAACCGGAGGCAGCTGAATACCAGTATTTTAAATGGAGCGACGCCCCTCTGACCTCCACAGCTTAGTTACTAGCTAACACGATACCCCATGCTGACTTTTCTATTGAGAGAGTAAATTATGTAATGTAGGTAGAGAAAATTATGTAATGTAGGTAGAGAAAATTATGTAATGTAGGTAGAGAAAATTATGTAATGTAGGTAGAGAAAATTATGAGTAACTTAATGTCACCAAATCGGAATTGTTATTTATAATTTTTAGAATTACGAAAACAAAAATAATAAGTTACCGGGAATACTAATACCTAGTTTGAAAAGAAACCCTGACAACGAAAACGGTAGTAGGTACCGGATACGTTTTCAACGAGCAAACAACGTCATAATAACAGACGGAAACATATTCAAACCAGAAACTTATCGTGGGTAGCCGTATAAATAGTCACAAAATATAATTTGTTCATCTAATTAACACGAGACCCGAGCGGCAAATCTATTCATAAAACCCTAGAAATATGGCGCCAACTATTGACTTAGGGCCTTCGCAAACTAAATGGTGGTCAATAATAGAATTCGGACGTTGTCATTCCTTACTCCAATAGTGAATAGTGGATTGACTTATTGAATTTAGTGTAAAATCATCAGACATCCGCTTTCGAAATTTATCGGCCTATTTTTGGCACAAAACCATTCGACCTGATAAAGCTGTGGTATCAAAACCTTATGCCGCGAGAGACATAAAATTATACGGGACAGGCTTCCACCCGCGGCTTCGCTTACTTGTTGTGTAGGCTTCAGATTCGGACTATCCATATCAAACATGACAGGCAAAGGTTTAATTGCGCTCCACTTAGGACATTCTTATCGTGGTAACTTTTAAACTATTCGACCAAGTCACTTAGTATAAAACACAAAGCTTATCTACATTAAATACCTCCTCTCCGACCCAGACGAGTCCATTACTATCCTTCAGGAAAGCAATAGGGCCACCAGTACAGTTCGCACACACCGCACAAAATCGTCATTCCGACCTCGCCGCCGAGATCCTCGCGCCCCGCGAAGACCCCTAGTAACGGCGCGCGGCGCCTAACGTCGAGACCCCCGACCGACCCTTCCTCGTTGAAGCGCCAGCCCGCGTCGCAGCTGAGCCAGTAGCTTTAAATTCCCCGATCAATAATAATGCCAATATTTTGATCCAGCCTGTCCCCAATGATAGCTGTCCCCCTATCAGTGACGCCCTGAGCCAAGGTCCGTACCCCACAGGTGGTGCCCTCAGCGTCTAGTCGCTTAGTTTGTAAATTTAGTTTGTAAGCCCTGGCTGGAGGCGTTAAGAGTAAATTCTTAATGGCTGCCCCAGGAAAGCCCGGTTGAGCAGTCACGGCCTCTCAAGGCCAACTGCGAGATGCCCAACAAAAAAAAAAAAACATTAAATACCGAAAGCGATATAGGTATTCGTTTTGATAAGAATTTACTAAATACTCTAAAATATGCATTATAAAAACAGTATCATGACCAGAGATCGGATATTCAGATGCATATTCACCTAAAGTTGAGATGTTGGCTAACATGGAATGCGCTTTTGTATCGAAAAAGTCTTAATTTAGGTAAGTAATTTGTTTATTTTTTGTTTTGTCTAATACAACTCCTCCTACCACTCATATTTGTATCAGGTTAAACATTAATTTTAAATTAATACACTTCTGAATAGTTATGCAATCCAAGAATCCCGGGGTTTTTAATATATATTAGGTCTTTACCTATGAAATTGCCGTTTTGCAGTACTGGCCATTTCAAATCAAAATAATTTTTGTTTGGGTAAGAATTCTAATTTCAAATTAATTTTATTTTAAAAACATGGATTTTTTTTTCCAAAAGTAGTCATTTGTTTATTGATTAGTGTTACATTTTCATCGCATTTCAATCTTTTTCGTCATCATGGATACGTTAAAAATTCGAGTAATTATGGAATATGAGTACCGTCGTGGCAGCAACGCGGCACAAGCGGCACGCAACATCAACGACGTTTACGGAGCTAACACTACAAACCAACGCACCACCTGTTATTGGTTTGCTCGCTTCCGTTCTGGAAATTTCGACCTGAAAAATGAACCTCGCGGTCGTCCGAAGACTTTGGTCGACAATGACGAATTAAAGGCGATTGTGGAAGCTGATGATACACAATCTACGGCTGAATTAGCAGCAGCTTTCGACGTTAGCGTCAGAACAATATTGGTCCATTTGCGTCAAATTGGCAAGGTAAAAAAGCTTGACAAATGGGTGCCCCACGAACTCAATGATCGTCAGCGCGAAGTACGCGTCGAGACGTGCCTTGCACTGCTCAACAGACACACAAATGAAGGAATTTTGAACCGCATTGTTACCTGCGATGAAAAATGGATTCTGTTTGATAACCGCAAGCGCTCAGCAAGTTGGTTGGATCCTGGTTCAGCACCTAAACAATGCCCTAAACGAAAACTTACCCCTAGAAAAGTGATGGTCACTGTTTGGTGGTCTAGCGCCGGTGTGATTCATCACAGCTTCTTACCAAACGGGGTGAGCATTACTGCAGATGTGTACTGTGAAGAACTGAACACAATGATGGAGAAGCTGGCACATCTCCAACCAGCATTGGTCAATCGCTCGTCTCCGCTGCTCCTGCACGACAACGCGCGACCTCATACTGCACAGCAGACGGTCTCCAAGTTGCAAGAACTGGGGTTGGAAGCTCTCCGTCATCCGCCCTACTCACCAGACCTTGCGCCTACAGACTACAACTTTTTCCAGAATTTGGATAACTTCTTGGCGGGAAAAAAATTCAATACCCGAGAGGCAGTACAAAATGCCTTTGAAGAATTTGTTGCCTCCCGTCCAGCTGATTTCTTTAAGAAGGGCATCAATAAACTGCCACTGCGATGGCAAAGATGCATTGATTGCATGGGTGATTACTTCGATTAATACAAATAAAAAATACATGAAAAAAATTCGTTTAAATTTTTTCATACAAAACGGCAATTTCATAGGTAAAGACCTATTATTACAAATAATTTATAAAGCCGCTTCCATACTTTCTTAGCTAAAAATTATCTTTAGGTAAATATGCATCCGAATATCCGATCTCTGATCATGACTCACTATTTTGGCTATAATGGCTTCCAAATAAGAAGTCGATACATTCCGTCGATTCGGACTTTCATTTAGAACTGTTTAGTAGTTGCACTTTTGAATGAAACAGCAGAAATTCTTTATGGTAACCGACAAAGTGTTTCTATTCTAGGGGGTCTAGAATCATGTGTTGAATTCATGGTACCAGGCTGGTATTTCAAGTGTCGTAAAAAAAAGTAGTGAGCCATAAGAGGAACTGACAAATTGTGCGCAATTTGGAGACACATTATCAACAAACGATCTAACAAGCCGATAGACGAACGAAATCTTTAAGAGCCTTCATTCTTAAGATAATGTTCCTACTATTAGTAGATATATCCGCTAACTTCACATGACGTAGCATTTTCCACGTCTTTCAACATCCAAGTATCCATTTTGTTGCCATAAAGAAGCCACATGTTACTAAGTTTATACATTTTTGATAACTGTGAGCAAAACTTTAGTTTGTGGGATTAATGGCTTTTAAACAAAAAATATGAGGCCTAATAAAACCGAGAGAATTTCGTCGGATACTTAACATGTTATTTTATTCAGCGATCCCTATAAAGGTGATGTATTTTAAACCATTTAGGTGCCCTATAACAGACCTCTATAAAGTTAGCAACTTGCTCTCAATTAGAAAACTGTATCTTCTTTACGTGTCCTTAACCACATAAGTGTCTTCCTCTAACTAAACTCAGCATCTCAGAAGACTGTAAAAAAGAATAACTGAATGGGTGAGTCCCCGTTACGTACGCTGAAACAGAAAATATTCTGACCAGGATAAGTTAACGAAACAAAAAACATACACACTAACACACACACACACACACACCGAGAGCTGCCAAATTATTGTTTTATTATTATTTTATTTTTCTTTTAAACGGTCTAAAACATTGTTAAGCTACCACTTATAGGAAGAGCGAGACAGCTCCGACACAAGTACTTGTGTAACTTACTGGGGCTGCCTCAATTTATGTCTGACACAATACATACATACTCAGCCTATAACGTTCCCACCGCTGGGACACAGGCCTCCTCTCTGTGAGAGGGAGTGGGCCGTAATCCACCACGCGGGCCCAGTGCGGGTTGGTAGATGTCACATGTCGTCGAATTTTTGGAGCTAAGACAGACGTTGTCCTGTCTTAGCTATGAATATTGAATTCGCATTGGTATAATATTAGAAAAATTAATATGGTCGTTAAGTTTTCTTAAATTTTTGAATGTTACGCGCAACTTTCTTAATTTTTCTTTCATAAAAACTTTCTCCTGGCTATAACAAACACAACAAAAAAAGAATTAGCAAAATTGGTCCAGCCGTTCACGTGTGATGCCGTGACCAAGGGAAATATGGATTGATAATATACATATATAGATACTTAGGTAAACCTCTGCCCAACTTTGCAGGGAAACAAGGCGTGATGATGTAAGCTTCTTGCTTTGGAAAATGATGTAACAAATGACTGCCATCGTCCAAACACGGTTTACAAGGCGCAATTTTTATTGTTGCTTAAAATGGTATGAATCACGCCATTTAAATCAGGCTTAAAGGAGGTTGAACAGCACAACATCTTGATTAAAAAACCCATCTAATAAATAAATCGATAAATAGTCGTTAACGACTTACATAAATACAAAAATATTTCACCCAAAAATATCAAAGGTGCAAGAAAATATTATATTCTGATATATATATAACCTTTTTAGGAAAAGATCTCATGACAATTATAACCGTGTTTTTTTTTATTGGGTAGATTCGCATGCGTTTGTGCTTCTAATGATTCGGAATTATATTAAGATGTTCTGTGTTATTTTTGCCGATTTTGAAAGCGTTTTCGATGAGAAACTGACATGATATGGGAAGTAAAACGGATACATTCACTTGGTAACATCCATAATACATTCATTATCTTGAAACATTCAAATCAATTCAGCGGTCACGGGGCGAGTTTATTGAGTAATAAACATACATACATAAACATAAACTTACGCCTTCTTCTCATGGGGGTCGGCAGAAACTACAGAACGCCAGTTGCTACAATTCTTACATATTCCTTTTCCTTTGTTAACGTTCATACATCAAATGGCCAATTCTAGTAATTAATAATAGTTTAAAAAACTAAAAAACACGCTTTAAAAACCAAACTAAAAAAGGAGAAAATAATTTAATTCAATTAAAAAGCGTGGGGTGCTTTTTGAGGTATTTTTATAATAGAGGTTTTTTTTTAATTGTCAAGCACCCCACGCTTTTTAATTGAATTAAATTATTTTCTCCTTTTTTAGTTTGGTTTTTAAAGCGTGTTTTTTAGTTTTTTTAAACTATTATTTATTTTCTATTTTTTAGTTCTGCTAACTACAAAAACGTGTATTTTTTTCTCAATTTTTTTTTTAAATTATTGAATTGTCATCGGTCCTCGACAAGTTTACAAAGTTTCAATGAAATCTGACCGTTTAAAGTGGGTCAAAATCGCGCTCAAAGGAGTCGGTTACATACAAACATACAAACAAACAAACATACAAGTGAAGCTAATATAAAGCGTGTAAAAACGTTCAAAATCTAGTCGCAGTGTCATCTCGGCGACAACGAAATGTCAAAGACTTGTCCAAAATGTAGGTACTCGAGGTATTTTTGACAGTTTGAGACTAAGATCAGACTGTGAACGTTTCATAAAATTACGAGAATTGCCCCTCTGTTCATACACGCACATCCGTTGCGAGTACTACTTACCTGACCTTTCTAGAAACATCACCAATAAGTTCACTAAATATCCCCCTAGGGCGTTCAGTGCCGGTGTTTCCACTCATATATGCCTTATAAATACCTTTTTTTGTCGCCTTTCATTCATTCAATAATAAACATACATCATAATAGTGAAATACGTAGCACTAACGAAGATCAAGGGTCTACACATTTCGCGTAGCACATTCGTAGCACTTGCGTAGCATCCCGACTCAATGCTACGCACATGCTACACAAAAATAGTTGTGACAATAACACGATAGAAATAAGTCAATGAATGACGAAAAGGATTTGTCGAAAAACAATAACATTCGTCATGCTGCGTAGGCGTCACCGTAGCATTGGCGCGTAGTTGAGTGCTACGTGCTACGAGACTACGCCGCCGTAGATTATAATGTATTTAGATTCTGTGGGAGCTACGGATTGTAGAAATATATGTTGTGCAGGTAATAGTCAAGGGCATATGTTATTCATTTTCTGAAAAAGCTCATATTCCTCAGATGGTTTTTTGTAATATATTAATTTTCTTATTTAGGAAAACACTAAAAGACACATAGAAACCAGTCAATTAACTATTATCTGTGCGTATTTTTTTTGGAATGATAATTTTAACCTCCCTAAGAAAAAAATGATCACAGGAAAAACGGCACAAAGAATTTGGGTACACAAAAAACGCAAATAATAATGTTTTCTATAACAATTCATTATTGTTTATCGAACCTTGTCAATACTACACGCTTTGATAATCATCTGTCGTGAGTAATACCGAAATAAATAATATTATTTTGTGATATTTGTTTACTAAGATTAGACAAGATATAAGATTAGATAGACAATCAGTGGGTAGATTAATTATATTAATAATACTAGCTTTTGCCCGCGACTTCATACGCGTGGACTTTAGAAACAAGTAGATAATCATTTTTTTTATAATATATAGCCTATTTTTTAAGTTAGACCTCTCGGAATACATCATTGAAAACTGCATTCAATTCCATGCAGTGGTTTTTTCGTGATGCGGTAACAAACATACAGACAGACAAAAATTCTAAAAACCGTTTTTTTGGCTTCTGTTGCTCTAATAACGACCCCCCATACTATTTTTTCTTCAATATCTTTAATGTACAGACATCGGCCTGTTAAAATTTTATTATATGTATAGATGTACCTACGTTTTCTGTTAGGACAGGAAAATTCGAAGGAAAACAGTCAAAGGTTGAAAATTACGTTTAGTGGATTTAGAAATTCCTCGAAAAGACATCGTATGAATCAGTCATGGTGTATTTATGAAAAAGTGCTTTTATCAACGAATGAATGAAATGAAGAGGGTGGCTCAGTAGTATCGAACCCAACTTACGAGTTGTAGGTCGTGAGTTCGAACCCAGGCAAGCACTTTAATTAGAGAATTTTATTTTACAACATTGCTCGCAAGATGGTTTTTTTTTTTTTTGGTTGCGAAATCATAAAATAACTTCTCCCGCTCTGGGTGGAGCAGGAAGGCGTGTCAGACTTTTACTGACTAAAACCCACCCGTGTTTCCTCAGTTGCCTGTGCCAGGGGCCGCGGTATCTCTTTCGAACAACCCGCACCCCTGGCAGGCATCGGCCATTGCGGACCCCACCAGTTGGTGCTGACATCTCTTTGAGGCGCGCGTGGAACACAACGCGCTGTGGACCCGGGCTTGGTCCTTACCGGACAGCGAGCTACCCATTACTCGCCATCCGCAAGCCCGCGCCTACGGTGGCCCGGAAACAGCCTGGGATTCCCGACGCCCAGGGCGTCTCCTGCAGCGACTAGGGCCGCGAGGGCGCATAGATTGCCTCTCCCTCACGTGCGGCATGCGGCAACGGCATGTCAATTCGTAGACTTGACTGTAACATCCACCAACCCGCACTGGGCCCGCGTGAAGGATTACAGCCCACTCCCTCTCACAGAGAGGAGGCCTGTGTCCCAGCAGTGGGAACATTATAGGCTGATTATGCATGATTATATACGAATGAAAACGTATCCCAGCTCTCTATAATAAAGACATACCTACAACACCTTATTAATAAACACGTTGTGCGTTCCGTTGCCTATCTCCGAAGTTCTTCATCAGATCTTCACCAAATTGAAATAGGACCACTCCGAGAAATTACTCTTCCAAAAACTACCCAAATGGCGTCAAGTGTGCCTATAAAATTTGAAGAGTTCTCTCTATTTCTCCAGGATTCCATCACCAAATCCTGACTTGATGATCTTGGGACCACCTGGGAAGTATACCCTTTGAAACAAAAATATCCAAATCGGTCCAGCCATCTTTGAGTAATCGGGGAACATAAATAAAAAAGGAAAAAACGGTTCCGACGAATTGAGAACCTCCTCCTTTTTGAAGTCGGTTAAACATAAATAAATCTCGATGTTTTGTGTCAAGGTGCAAATAAAGATAGAAAATGGAGACGTACGTTTAATTCTCGTGCCTCACAAAATCCAACCCTACCGTGAGATCTTTAATAAACTGCCTTCAAAAATGTGTTTTAAAATTGGGGAGCTACAGTGAGTGAGATTACGCTGCTTCCGGTGAGGCCAAAGGCTTTGAATAATTTAACAAATAATGGAATAACATCATAATGAATTCCATTTCAGATTTATTTATATAGCGTTCAGTTTTCCCACCGACTTCAAAAAGGAGAAAGTTCTCATTTCGTCCGTATGTTTTTTTTTTGTTTTGCAAACTGTAACTGTGAGTTCAGCATATCATTCTAGACCCCCCAGCATAGACATTTTTCGTCGGTTATACAAAAAATAAATCAGCTGTTCCATACATTATGACCGCGTAGGTATTGCACTTTTCTATGAAACAGTAGATTTTTTTTGTATAATGTCTAGAATGATATGCTGAACTCACGGTTACAGTTTGCGCACTGGATAAAAACTTATCCTGTATGTTCCGCGATATTTCCGGCAATTGAGGATCGATTTCGAAAATGATTTATTTAATGTATCGGGTACAGTGGCGAGGGGTAGAATTATGGCCAGGATAAGCCGTTGGAAAAAACACTCAACGCGTGTTGCAAGCTTAAAGTTTTAAAGTTTCTTCAGAAGATAAGCCTCCAGTTTGATACTGAGTTGGAATTAAAGAATTTTGTACGGACATTTGCTTTTGATTTACGTTTTTTCAGTAGGTACTTAATCAGCGGGAGCTAGGATTTCTTAAAGGTAACCCGATGGCAATCGGTTTGTCTTACCCGTCGCCACTGATAGGGTAGATACCTAGGTTAGGGGTACCTGAGTGCATACCTAGGGAGGTATGCCTCAGGGGTGGTCCCATATTTTTATTAAATTTGTTTGGGTAGTTTTTGATAAAACGTTTTTAATCCACTTTATGTATCTTAATGATGTTCTAATACTCGTCACTGTTTTTACATATCAAATAGTAGTATACGATTTGGTGTAGTATAGGTAACATAACTAAAAAGTGAAAATTTTAAAACTTTTTACGAAAAATGATAAACCGGCTTCTAAAAAAACACTACAAAGTGAATAATAACTTTAATTTAGGAAGTCAGTGGCAAAAACTAAAAGACAGATCCATAGACACCGAATTCCATTATTTTTCAATTAGCAGTGTTTTTGTTTTTTGGAGTCTGTTGTTTTTTTCTTATACTTAATTTTTTTTTGGGTTCCGCATGTCCTAATGAAAAAACGGAACCCATAGAGGATCACTCGTGTGTCTGTCTGTCCTTCCGACTGTCACAGCCGCTTTGCTTAGAATCCACTGAACGGATTAAGTTTAATATTTTTAACCCAATATTGACTGTGGTACCTACCTACTACAGATGTTGCTTTTGTTTCTAAATAAAAAATGCTTTTAGGCACTTAATCCTTGCTCCATCATCTTAGCGATTCTCAACCTATTAATATTTTAAACTGGAATATTTGATGCTAACGTCTTCAAAGAACTGACCTGAAAGATGACTAGCTCTCAGTGCCTGATTAAAAAGAATTTAAAATTGAGTCCAAATTTAAGTGACCGCATGAGATGAGTTAAATGTAGCATTAGTTACTATTAAGTCCCATAATGCTTTGTTCCTATAAACAAAGACTGATCGTTTTGCTTACCAATGGTAACATTTTTATTTCCAAATTGGGCAAATAAATAGTTTCGTAAGCTAATTTTACCTGTGATAGCTACTTCCATATAGGATGGTCTACTCTGCAAAGCTATGAGGCATTTGCTTCATTTTTGGTAAAGATATATGAGTCTTAATTTTAACTTACAACTGTCCGTAAATTATAGGAATTGGCTATTAATCATCTAGCTTAATTATAAAAGGCTAGCCCGCAGTCCGCGTGAAGGTCGGAATTTATCCCAAAGGGAGCGCACTATCGGAATAAAAAGCATTCTGATATCGTAACCCAGTGTGGGATAGTTGCGTAACATACTATCAGTAGCAATGGCTTTCATTTTGACAGTTCAACAGCATTAATTGCGTTATTTACGTTGTTGAGCGGACAAATTTTCCGAACATATGAAGCAATGGATTAGTAATATCCTTCAAAATGATTCGGATACAAATTGATAGTGTGTTACGCAATTAGAGTGCTGGGTTACTTTCACATTCTTATTAGATACCTGCTTCCACCCGCGGATTCGCCCACGTGGAGGTCGGAAATTATTCCGCGGGAACGTAGGTACTACCGGGATAAAAAAGTATCCTGTGTTAATCTAGGTCATAATCTATCTGTATGCCAAATTTCATCCAAATCCGTTCAGCCATTTTTGCGTGACTGAGTAACAAACATCCAAACATCTTCACAAACTTTAATATTTATAATATTAGTAGGATATGATATTAGAACGGAAAAATGTATTTAGTATCTATGGATGACCTATTTTCGAACTTTTCCTGCAGGCTGAACTAGATGGATACGTACCTACTTATTGCGGCATTATTTTCAGATCACTAACATCTAGACTCGAAAAATCTAGGTCATCTCAAATTGGTTCTAATTTTTGCCAGGAATCAAAACCACGACGTTTTGCACAGAATCTTGCTTTACGAAGGCCGACCCGCCCTACCGCTACGCTCATGGTTTATTTGCTTTTCAAAAAAAAAAAAATTACCTATTTGTCTAGTAAAACATAAAATCTAGCTCTTGTGGATAGGTATCTACTCTATCTACTATCTACATAGGCACATTGAAGACGTTTGCACTGGTCTTGTTTGTTCCGACTAAAAGCTATGCAAACAATTTTCACCTGCATATTCGTTGTTGTAATTTAGCTCGAAGACCACTTACTTTTGAATGAAAACTTTAGTGTTAGGTTTCAGAACGAAAGGTTTACTTAAGGCCTGTTATCTCAAAATCCATGAAGGTCACCCATCCAAAACATTGTTAACAATTATATTTCTAAGTCCAAAATATTGAGCAATTTCAAGAATAAAATTACTGTTTCAGCAAGTAAACTTTGTGTAAGTTGTGTACCTAATCCATTCGAGACTAACAGAAAACTTTCGCCTTTCCAGAATCATGTTGCACCACTGGCTACTCATCACGTTCTCCTGGCTCGGCACCGTGCGCCCTCAGTACATCAACAGCGGGGGTCCCGGCAGCGACTACGTCCTTGACGCACTCGAGACCAACATACAGTTCCCTCTTCCCTATTACTTCAGTGTACCCGCCACGAGGAACGACTATGAAACCGCACAAAACAATCCCCAGGCTTCCTTTCAGGATGCCCAAGCTGATCTCCGAAGAAGACGACGGACAACCGAAGAGCAAGAACCCCGAGAGAAGCGCTGGTTGCCCAACCAGCTCGACATAGACCAAGACATGTATTTACAAAACGAAGAACAAGTCGGAAGTCCTTTCGGCAATAACTTCGAAGGGACAGTAGACGAAAACGCCACTGACTTTCTAGTCCCGAAAGAGAAGAAATATTTCAGCCCATGGGGCGGAAAAAGAGACAAAAACAGCATCGAGAACATGTGGACATGGAAACGAGCCAGCAACATCCGAGAGCCCAGCATGCCGAAACGCGTCCGTTTCAGCCCCTGGGGCGGGAAACGCAGCGGGCAGATGATATACAAGCCCGGCACGAAGAATTCCAAAATCATTTTCTCCACAACGATTCCTGAACTAACCAGAATCGTCTCGAATTACTCACCGGGAAATGGAAATGAGCGGTTTAACTTCGCAGGCTTTCAGTTTATTCCGACATTAGACAAGCGGCACCCGATCAAGATTTTAGCTTTGAGTACAAACACCAATGAGAGGACGTTGCGAGAGGCGTTACCGTTCAAGAGCTTTCTAGAATCTTTGCCGAAAATCTTCAAGCCTGGTCATCCATATTTGGATGTCAACTTGAAGAAGGATGGAAAGAGGAAGGTGAAGTTCAGTGCGTGGGGAGGAAAGCGGTCGCCGCCTATCATCGGACCCATTTGGACCCCCGCGCCCCAGAATCTCAAAGAATCAACATTAGACACGATACTCTTAATAAGAAACAGTCAAAATAAAGATGAATCGACGTCGAAGGCTTTGTAATTTGGATCTGATCTGACTCCCGAACTTTGTATTTGTTGCGGTCTAATATAAAATAAGTTAATAGTTATGTTAGTGCCATATTTGTAACTGATGTTAGAAAATGTAAAAAAAATCTCTAAAGTTCGGGGGGTCCCGCGTCCCTGACGACTGGCTGGGATCGTCAGCGGCGCAGTACTGATGTCATTAATATTAAGACTCTGTTATTCTTATTTACTGTGCATCTTGTTAGTGAATATATAAAATATTAAGTTACATGCTTGAACTCATTTCTCCCCAACTCTATGGTGAACAAATAATAAAATAGTATGTGAATCAGAATACATATTTATTTTCTTCCTATTAGTTTTAGGCACAAATATCAAGTAGAGAATATGGAACCTTTTCAACATTTCAATAAACATTGTCTTTTACAAAATTCTATTGGTCTATTACTGAGTCAAATTCAAAATGAGACATAATTAAAACCCAGACTTGTTAAATTACAATTCAGTCATAAAAACACTGTTCTAATTTCTAATTAAATGAAATATCAAGCCTAAATGCATTATGATTCATATCATACAATTAATCTATAGTGATACAAGATAAATGCTGTAAACAAGTACATAATATAACAGCAGAATACAACAATACTTACATGAATTTGAGCAGTATAATCATAAACAATTTTCGCTAATATGTATTTATTTTAATTTTAAAATGCTTGTATTCAGACTACACCTGGTTAGACTGGAATCCAACCCCAACATAGTTGGTCAAAGGCTGTTGGCTACGCAGATTAATTGAATATACTTTAATTTAAGGAACTAGAAACTTGGTACATTGGGGGTTTATAAAAATCTCTCTGTCCTCAGTAATACAGGAAATAATTGTATTGAATCTAGCATCCTAATTCAGTATCCATTACTTAGAGCTTAAAACATTTTTGCATACTGAGAAGTTTTAGGTAGTATTATAATAAAGAACATAATAACACTTAAAATCTAAGCAGTCCTCAAGATGATGTGGACCCCAGAGTCCGTCTCTACGGGCCGGCTGAGCTGTCCCACCTTCAGTTTGAAAGCTTCCTCTTCAAACGGTGCCTGCATCTGTCCACGTCCAAACATACCCAAGTCTCCGCCACGCTTAGCAGATGAGCAGTCAGAGTACTTTGACGCCAACTCCGCGAAAGTTGCATCATTCGCTACAATTTGCTTACGGTATCCTTTAAGAAGCTCCATCGCTTCCTCCTTACTACGGGTGACGTTTTCTTCCCTCCAAGAGGACGGACGTCTACTCTCAGCATGTTTCACAAGAAGATGGCTGCAGCGGATCTCACCAGGGTCAGCAGGCGCCTCCGGCCTCTCCCACTGAGACTTCTTAGTGTACATATTGAGGAAGTATGTCATACCGGTAGAACGGCTGGTTCTCATCTCCCATCCTTCAGGCAAAGGGGCTTCGTTCTCCTGACTTGACATTCTGGAATAATTTTCGCAAGATGTTTGGTCGGTTTACAGAGTAATCTTAAGACAATGTTTATTGTAAAGTGCAGCTCCAAAGAAGTTAACATGATCGAAACTAACATAATTAGGACATTGAAACTGCATATAACCGTGAAGAAATTAAATTTATATCAACAAAATAAGGAATAAGCCCGGTGTTCACCATAAAATTAGGAATATAAAGTAAAAGAATATGCCAACTTTATACAAAATTCTTACGACATAACCTATGAAATTTAGTATCTGATATTGGTTGATTAGAACATTAAAATTGTATCAAACTTACCTGGAATATCTGCCACTGGTATATGTTGGATAGCAAAAGAGGTAAACTCTAGATTTATTGACGAATTATGAATAAAACAATAACAATTATCAGTTTTCGAAAGCGCTCTTTCTTTTGGCACTTTGACAAGTTTGACAGGACGCCAATTTTGACAGCAGTTGGCAGATCACAATTGACACTGACAGCACGAAAAGTAAAAGTAGAGGTGTAGCTGAGAAGTACGCACCTCTTTGTATACCGTAAGCATGACTGCTAAACTGTTGTTGTGGCTAGAAATAAAGCAAGAATTATATTCAGACTGCCTAAGCAGTACTTACGTATAAATTAGCTTTTTCCCAATTTTGTTGATAATTATAATTTTGTGTCATTTGTGTCATGACCAATTGGTCCATGGATGGTTAGGTTATGTACGCTTGCTGCGATTGGTCCGTGGATAGGTGACCATCTTTACATACCAAGACTCCTCCATGCCCCGTTAAGCCGTTGGTCCCAGTTGTCAATTGTGGATCTTTAACAGTCGTTATGGGTCTCCAGAAGTCTGAAAGTCTGACAATCAGTCTTACCAATGGTGTCAAATTACCCAGTAACTGAGTTGTGGAGGGCAGATAGGCAGTTGCTCAATGTAAAATACTGGTATTCAGCTGCATCAGGTTAGACTGGAAGCTGATTCCAATATAGTTGGTAAAACTAGGCACACGACGACGACAATTGGACCAATTGAAAGTTTTATTAAGTAATAACCCTTTTATTCCAAACACTACCTAATAATATAAAAACCAAGAATTTTTAATTTTATAGGCAAAGTAGTTTAGCAAGTCTTTTATTGAAAACCATTATCACAGCAACGGTAAAACAAGTTCCATTTGGATTTCCTATGTCTCACCTCTATTGTATATTTTTCAGTAGCAGTTTTTTTTTTCGACTTGATACCGAATATTTTGAGCTTAATAATATCTTACACGAATAAACAGATGGCGCAGAAAACAACTATAGCAGCAACCATTTTGGAACAAGTACCTAAACCAATTAAATAAAAATAATACGCAGCTTTATAACTTTATTTTGACCGACGGTCTATTACGATGAAAACGAAACCCGATAAAAAATTGCATCCAATCGCTAGCGACATCTCTCGCCGGAGTTATAAACCAAATAGTGGCCATGTCTCGTGAAAGTTTTCCATTGTAATCGGATGAAAGAAAAGTAGAAAGCAAATTCATCGATTCGTTTGCCTTACATTGTTACGATATTAATAATTACAGGTGGCGTTCCTTTGTATGCTTAGACAAAGGTAAGGCACAATGCTTTAGCAAATAGACAAATACTCGTAGAAAATTAAATCGGAATTGGCTAAGTTTTGAGTTTGAGTTTAGAATAAAAAGGCCTTCCTTCAAGTTACATAACAGTGTTATTGAATTTAAATCTCGAACCTTTTCACTTTTCAGCTAGTTTACAATCTGTAGCAGTAATTTGCTTTTGCAAGTGGGGTTGCTTCAACTGTTTGGAGTTCGTTTAGGCTGAGGGACATGTAGCATGGGGCATTGGGGCATTAGGGCATGGGGCATTGGGGCACGGGAATTGGGGCATTGAAGCATGGGGAATTGGAGCATGGGCCATGGAGGCTTGTGGTATTAGGGCGTGCATCCATCATCATTTCAGCTGAAAGATGTCGACTGCTATACATAGGTCCCCCCAAGCGTCACCACATCGATCAGACCTGTGCTTCTCGCATTCAGTGGATTCCAAAGACCTTCAAAATGTCATCAGTCCATTGGGCATTGGGTACGGATAATTAACGACGGCTGGTGTGATCTAATCATGACTAGCTGAATTAACGGAAGTCAGAATTTGATTGACAGATTTTGGTTTAAAACAGAATTTGCTTTTTTTGAGTTCCGTATATTTAGGTGCCAACGGAACCCTATTATTAAGGCTCCGCTGTAAGTCCGTCTGTGTGTCAGCGGGCTGAATATCATGAGCCATAATAGGCTGGCAGTTGAAATTTTCATAGAGTGTGTATTTCTACTGACGCTATAACAGCGAGTTAGGGTATTACACCCATTTTTGAAAAGTGTCTTAATTAGATTCTAAAATGCTAATAAACCACTAAGAAAAAAACGACATTTTTATTGATCCGATTAGTGCCATAAAAATGTTTTTTTTTTCATATTTCGCGCGTAATTTGACGAAAACGCTGGACGCATTGGACGCCTTATTGCTCTGTGGGTATGACGTCAGTTTTCTGATATTGATATTGATATTTGATTTGATTTGTCTGATATTTTGTATGATAATAGTTTATAATTGAAAAGATGAGTGAGTGAGAAATTGTTCACGTCTCTAACAGAAACTGGCTAAATTTGCCGTAGAGGCGTGGCGCTAGACTGTTGTAGTGCTTTCTGGCAAACTTGCTCCTAGCCCATGGTACGGGATATCTATCCGTTCTTTGTAGTAGGTGTATGAAAGAAAGGTGTTCTATGTATGTGTTCCTTAATAGATAGAGATTAATTATTCATTATTTTCTCTACATCCTCATAATCAACAGTAAAGAGCCAGTTCTTTATTTTAAGTTTACATACGTGTAGTGTTAGCGGATAAAAATGTCAGGTTCTATTAATTTTGTTGTTTAAATATACAGACAGAAAAGCGTTTTGTCGTCTTGCAAAAGCCGTGCGACATTTAACAGATTCAACTACGTTTGGAGTTGTTCGCTTATTTCAAAGTTTATTTGGATCATATGGGGTAGATACGTGTTTTTTAGCAATTATCTGGAAAATAAAAAGTTGTCTTACTGTAAATACCCGGCACAACTCGTATAATGTATTTGTGGGAAATCTGTATGGTTTGAACAACTTTGTTTTTAGCAAGGACCGTTGTGCTCTTTCCAGGCGTAAGAGATGCGTTTTACATGCACCTCTTCAGACCCCAATACAGTAACCAATAACTGATTGTGCCCATGCAAAATATAATAATACTACGGATATTCACAGCCAAGGCCAGAAATGTACACATATTCAAGGCAGGGTTGATAAATAGATGGCTTGTTGACGGGTTTTCGATTCTAGAGCACTCAATATCGCCACTATTTTCTATTTCGTTGGTAACATTAGCGGTATCAGGATGGAACTTTGGGTTCTCTAGTGTCGGTGAATATTCTCAAGGAGTAAGAAAGAACTGTTATTATTGTATGAAACGGTATAGAAAACGACCCAGTTGTATTCAATATGGTGTCTGTGCGAGTAGGTAAATCTTATAGTCTGCGAGTGACAAGCAGAATTAATGTGTATGATTTGATTGTGTGTGTATAGTAGAATACAAATGTGTATGACGTGATTATATATGGTTACCATTTTTCGTTTGAGCTAGAGTGAAGAGAAAACAGGATAATCGTACGTAGCCATAAGCTCAAAAACGGCAAAAAATTAAATGCGGCCGTTACGCAGTGGTAACAGCCGTAACTTTACAAATGACGACCTTAGTGGCCGTGATTTGAATGTACATACATGGACCGTGGTATTACAAAACGCGATCTAACTTTAGTTCTAGCTTAGAGCACTGAGCCAGCTTTTGAATTTCCAACTTTATTTCGATTTAGGTGGTTATTTTTGTATTAAGAACGTTAGATACGTTCTTAATACAAAAATGACCAGTGTACGACTAAACGCCGATAGACACTGCGCCGACAGACTGAACACCGACAAGACTTTAGGTACTTCGACGGGACTCTTCGCCGACAGGACTCTTCGCCGACAGGGCTCATCCGGTAGGTAATAGGTTACGTTAGGTTAGAAAGCGTCCAACCGCGCGCGAGTCGAGCGAGAGAAGTGAGCGGTTCCGCGGCAGCGGCCGGCGAGCGCTACTTCCATGTTAGTGGCAGTTACTTGACTATTTAGTAATAGCGCAAGGATGAGCCTTGTCGGCGAAGAGTCTTGTCGGCGAAGTGTTCTGTCGGCGAAGAGTCCCGTCGAAGTAAAGTCTTGTCGGTGTTCAGTCTGGCGGCATAGTATCTGTCGCCGTTTAGTCGTACACTCAAAAATGACAGCTTAGCACTAGAGTAGTCTTAGTTTTGTAAAAACAACTGCATTACTATACATATTGGGTTCTTAATAGGTACCATAAACCAACGTACCTAAAGAAAAACTTTGTTTTGTAATAAGACCGTTTAAGTTTAAAATCGAATTGCTTATTTAATTAGTTTCCTGATTTTACAATACTTTTCTGATCGTTTATTGTAAAGTAGTTAGTGTCAGTTTAAATATCGCCACAAAACTTTCACAAGTTAAAAATATCCCCAATAATTTCGCCAAATTCAATTTATAAAGCTATTATTTTTACGATTCATAAAACCGACTGTAGTCGTAATATCCAGTGAGGTAATGAAATGTTGCATACAATGACGGTTCGTCGGTCAATCAGGTTAGCTGGCAACATTAATTGGACATTCATTAGCAGAATTCAGTGTTTGTTTCATTTCATTCATCGCTGTCTGGTCAGGGTAGGCTGAATGCTACATTACCTGTGCCATTCAGGCAAACTGGCTGTGTCCATTTCCAATTTGTATTTCGAATTCTGTTTTCATAAAATGGTAAAAAAAATAATGTGTCATTTTTAATTGGCGTTATTAGTAGACTTTAACCGCCAACTATTAATGAGTTATTATTTTTAGACAAATATTTTGTGAACTTTCCTGGTACCTATGTTATTAATTAGTGGTAGAAACAAATTTATTTTACCTGCGATTATTGTAACTGTCAAAATCAAAGTGATCTTTGTCCTCGTTACAAGATGGTTGCTATGGCTTGCTGTTGTCTGAGGTAAAATAATTGTAAATGGACTGTAGATGGGTATATACAGGGTGGAAGGGACATCGACGTACAGACGCCAAGCACATCAAGCTACCCCAAAATGTCAAATTTTCCCAATTGAACATGAACCTTATACTTATGGAATAAAGAATGAAAATCTATCAAAGAAATTTGACAGATTGGGGTAGCTTGATGTGCTGGCGTCTGTAGAACCTGTTACCATTAATTACACCAGTACATGATTAAGAACCAGATGCTTTGAAATTTTTCGTCGGTTATTGTAAAACCGATGAAATATTTCTACGTTCTAGAATCATGAGCTGAATTCGTGGTTTCAGTTTGCGCGTATAGGTCCCTGCCCCAGTATATAAAGGATCGGAAAAACAGAGGAAACATGACTCATCATCACATGATTACCATGTTTTAGGTACTACTATTGTGAAAGGAGAATGGGCAAGGACCTCGTCTATGCATGAAAAGTCTAAACATAAATAAATGCTTGCTCTGGACCTACTTCTCTTCTGCGTTAACTATGTGACAGCTTTTCAGCAGACGCTAAAATCCTAAACAACCTATTTACAATCCCTCAGATGATCCACTGACCCACAAGACCTCATACACCTCAATTAGAGTACTGAGTTTATGGCATAATACAATGACCAAAACAAAAAAAAAAGTAAACTTAACTTAAATATTAAGAAAAACGGGTTGACCCTAGCAGTGTATGAGGTTGTGTTTAAAATTGAGTCTTATTGCCTTGAAATAAGATGAATTTTCTTTGGCTCAACTGGCAGCAGGTATGCCTTAGTACATGATTTTGAAAAAAAAGGGAATATTATAAGTTACTGCAATCGGTTCAGTAGTCAATTAGGTACAAAAAATCAAAAAAATCAAAATCAAAATATTTTATTTCACATAAGCCTGCATGGGCACTTATGAAACGTCAGAAGCTAGGTGCACGGTTCCAATTTGTCGTTTCCTATGGAGAAGAGCCGGCAAGAAACTCCACGGTTACTCTTTTAAAAATAATTGGCTTTTACAATGTTTTCAAATGACAGTGATAATAGGTATGGGAGGACAGTGCAGGCCAGTCAATAAGTACCAGGTACTTAGAGGAATTAAAATACAGAATAGAAAAACGTCTACAAATCTAGTCTCTAAGGCCTACAACGTTCTCTCATTCACAGTATGTAAAAGAATCTACCTATATAAAATGAATCTATTTGAACCAAGTGACATGATTTCGATGACAATCACTAATAATAAATAGTAGTAAAATTGATGTGTAATGTCAAATAATGACGAGAATATGTCAGACATTGTAAAAAATAAAAAGAATAAAAATTAACATTGCAATTTGGGAGCAGTTAATAGACTTTCACACAGTTTTGCTGTGACAAACTACTTTTTGGTCTTGCGTTAATTCTGTAACACCTTGTATATAATTTCCTATCGCAGTTAAATGCTGGCAGAGATTTCTTTAGCAATTAGCATCACCTTTGTTCGTATTTTTCTGTTATTTTCTTCTTTTCTGTTTATTTTATTATTCTATTATTTATTTACTCCAGTAACATGACTCATACACAATATTATTTAAATACACAATACAACACACAACAAAACAAAAGCACCGCACTGTCAAGACCTATATTAAGGTGCGCTTACACGGGCAACTAAAATTTCTCAATTCTCGTCAACTATGACGTCACGACTACATCCAGCAATTTAGGGAAATAGCAAGATGTAGCAACCTGTTGCCAGAGATACGGCAACACAATACCGTGCAATATGGAGCAACTCAAAAAATTAGGCAATACGCCGCCCCCTGCCGCCTCAGCCGCCGGCTGGTTCCTCTCACAAAAACGAGACGTAGTTATACGTACAAACGAGATAGAAAGAAAATTTACCAAAAATTTCCAAACCGATTGGATATTCGGCAATTCATTTTGGCGACATTGAGAAATATCTACTAAATGTCTGAAATATATGGACCAATTGGAAGCAATATTCCCGAAAAAATTGCTCCACTTAATTGATTCATTAGTATTGCCGAGCAACAATTGCTCAAAACATTGCTCGTGTAAGAGCACCTTCAAACTAGCTTCTGCCCGCGGCGTTGTTCGCGTGAAATTTGTTTTTCCTCCGACCCACGCCGTCGCATCGCATCGCCTGGGCGCGTTTATTCCTTTTCGCTTATCGTCCCTTCTGACTTTTCGCTCGGCTCCTACGGGTTCTAGCGTGATGTTATATATATATTATATATGCCTTCCACAAGAATTAGGCTATAAAATTTTCCAAATCCAACTGATAGTTCCAGAGATTAGCGCGTTCAAACAAACAAACAAACAAACAAACTCTTCAGGTATATTATATTAGTAAGTATAGATTTAGTGACCTACGACTGTAACTTTTTTTTTGAGGGTGGGAAGTCATCAAATAACTTCACCCGCTCTGGGTGGAGCAGGTGTCAGACTTTTACTGACAAAAACCCACCCGTGTTCCTTCAGTTGCCTGTGTGCCACGCTACGGTATCTCTTTCGAACAACCCACACCCCTGGTAGGCATCGGCCCTTGCGGACCCCACCAGTTGGTGCTGATATCTCTTTGAGGCGCGCGTGGAACACAACGGGCCGTCGACCCAGGGATTGTACCTAGGTGACCTGCAAGTCACTGCAGTGTCGTATGTGTGGACAGTCGAGCCTCTGCGCTATCATCATCATCATATTACGTAAATGGTAAAATTAATTTAAAATAAATAGGTCATAAGGTGGGCTACTAACAAAGACAGCTTAAACTTCCGAATAAGCTTAAAAATATTGTCTACCACCATTTAGTATTTCAGACTTGATCTTAAATTCATTCGATTTCATTTCTATAAGTAAGTAAGCTATTCCACGTACGATCGCTTCTTTACGTTCATTCTCACACTTCATTCTCAGCGATTTCATTTCATATTGGGATGACTTGCACAATTTTTTTATTTTGTGAAATATTTTCACATCTTTCTTGTCGCAAACATCAAAAAAAGGTCTGGCAAACTGACAACAACTTTGTTATTATTATTGTTTGTAATGGCTACTAGGTATAACTCACGTTTTCTATCTAAAGCTCTAAACTGCCTTATCGTTCCTATTCAAGAAAAAAGTTATAATAAACAGGATATAAAATTGAAAAATAATACGAATGTGTGTACATATACATACCTACCTACCTATAGTACCCGTTCACCTAGTAGGTCATTGTGGCAGGATTTTTTCACTGGATCTTCAAGGCTCTGCTTAGCGCCGAGGATTGAAAATCCAACAGTGTTTTTTCGACGCGCTGAGACTCATTCGCGCTGCTTTCTGTAGGATTCTCAATGCTCGGTTCAACACAGAGAGCTGAAATTCTAGTGCGCGAAAAATCCCGCGGCGTTTTTATTATGTCCGTATGAACGTCGACTAAAGCTAGGGTTTCGTAAAACTGCGACTGCCACCGTATATCGTCCACAATTTACTGTCGAATGACGTCACTAAAATGTTAATTATAAAAGTAAGTTGGTGTGGCCCTCGAGTGCATTTTTTGACACCGTAAAGTTAAACTCGCCGTCAACCACCAAACTTTGCGTCGGTTTAGAAAAAATCTGCTATTCCATTTATCTATACATTTCCACCGCGTAGGTATAGGTATTGCACTTTTCGACGAAACATCAGATTATATTTTTTTTCAATTTACCGACGAAAAATTTCTACTCTAGAATCTTGTGCTGAATTCATGGTTACTGTTTGCTCGCGCATACCACCCCCCACCACCCACCACATGTCTCTAGTTATTTTGGAGGTAGGTAATTCCTGTTAGTCTACAGGACACCTGTCCTATAGTGCATGTGCCTTTGTGATAGACAAACCTCAAGGGATGCTAGATAACACGATTGTATTGGATTCTGTGGGTAGCCTTTGCACCCTCGATCGAGATCAAAGTCAAAGCATTTATTTCAAATAGGCAAACACAAAGCAGCTGTGAACGTCAAAATTTACAATAAATATAATAGAATTGATTCTAGTTGCCTCTTCCAAAATGTGGTTTCGTATGGAGAAGAATGAACAAGAAACACCACTATTACTCTTTTAAAATATTAAATTATTTTATGTCACCGAAACGTAGTCGCTCAAAATGGGCCTCATAAGAAGGCTTAATGTCACCCAAAGGGCAATGTAGAGGGCTATGCTTGGAGTTTCCCTACGTGATCGAATCAGGAATGAAGAGATCCGTTGGAGAACCAAGGTAACCGACATAGCCCGAAGAATTGCCAAACTTAATTGGGAGTGGGCAGGGCACATTGCTCGCAGAACAGATGGCGATGGGGCCGGAAGGTTCTGGAGTGGCGACCGCGTACCAGAAGACGTAAAATTGGATGGCCTCCCACAAGATGGACCGATGACCTTGTGAGGGCCGCAGGAGTCCGCTGGATGCGGGAAGCACAGAACCGTTCGAAGTGGCGGAGCTTGGGGGAGGCCTATGTCCAGCAGTGGACGTCTTTCGGTTGTTATGATGATGATGATGTGAAGACGATGCTCTTACAATAAAATTACTAGGTATACCAGATCTAGTTATATTTTATGATTTAATCAACCGTTATGGAATGTTCCATTTGATTTTGGACAATATAGGACGACGAGCTTTTAATATTATTTAAAGACAAAAAAAAAGCTTAAACTTTAACCTAACTACAACAAAAACGCCAATTAAAAAGGTATAAAAATGACATCGACACACGTCATTAATAAGTTATGAAATTATGTAATGCATCTTCATTAACTCACCAACTAACTTCCCATGGGGGTAGGCAGAACCTAAATAACGCCACCTGCTACGATCTTACTTACTTCTTTTGCTTCGTTTACGTTCATATATCTTCAGGCTTAGCATGACGCTTTCTATCTCTACGAAGAATAGACATAGGCCCTTTCTATACAAAGTGACATTTCGTTTATCCATTTTTGACATTGCACCGTAGAAATCCTTTTAAAATCTGTCATTTTGTCTTTCGTTTCTAACGATCTTTGTCTAGGTCCTTTTATATGTAGACTATATCAGAAGGAACTTTTTTCCCAAACAGTCAAAATTATATTGACAACAAACTTTATACTCGACGGCCACAAAGTATACGGTGTACGTTACGATAACGATGTATTAAGTTTTTATTAATTTTAGTCCAAAGATCCTAGTTTAACTTTTGTTACTTCAAGTTATAGCTATATTTACATAATGCAGAATTGTATTATGTAAGCGGGCATGCCCTTTATGCCTGGAGGCTTTTATTTAGATTTTACAATCTAAATAAAAAATCTAAAAAACAAAAAAACGTAAACAGAACTTACGTTCTGTTTACGTTTTATTGTTTTTTATTATTATTTATTTCTACTTGAGTACCTATAGTTTCCAATGTTTTGATGGTATATTGGCGAGTGCTAGCTGACATATGGCAAATTTAATGTTTTTTGTGTTTCGTAATGTTAATTACCTACTATTGTATAGAATCAAGTTCTTCTAATTTAACAGACAGCTGTGCTGCTTCGTTCTTCCCAGCTAAAGCACTAGGAAGTGGTGAAGGGCAGGCGTATTGGAGGGACTGTCTTATGTAATTATGACGTTCAAAAAGAGCTGACTCTCAGCCTAGTTTGAATAAATGACTTTTGATTTTGATACGTTATACAGAATTTAGTAATCCTCCTCCTTATAGATACCCTAGTGACCTGTGTAAAGTCACTAGATACGTATCCAATCCACATAAGTACTCGTAGGTCTTGCAGAGTCCATTGTTCAGTTAACAAGTAATGTTCTAGTCTCCAGTAATTACAGTGACCGTTTACATAGCCGAATTAATACTCGACTCGACTCAGCAAATAGTCCGGGAGTCTGTTTGAGCTCGCCTGAGATTGCAACATACTGGCTCCTGAACTAGATAGGGTAAACATGACTGTTTTTAGTTCCCGAATGTCTATTGTTCTACTTTTGGGACTTTTGTTTTAAGACTTTTATTTCAAATTGCATCTAACATCTATCTGCCGTGCATTTTCCTAACTATGTTGGGGTTGGCTTCCGGTCTACCCGGATGCAGCTGAATTCCAGAAATTTACATGGAACGACTGCCTCTAATCTTCGAAACGGCTGCACCGATTTTGATAAAATTTCTGAGCTATTTTGATAAAATGCTGAGTAAGCAAGTTGAAGTTGTAGTGGGCTGGCCATATTTGTCGAAGGACCGATGGCTGATGGAGCAGACGAGGCCTAGAGTGGAGACTACGTATCGGAAACCTAGCGTGGGACGGCCCACAGCTAGATAGACCGATGACCTCAAAAAGGTGACTGGGTCCGACTGGATGCGAAAGGCGGAGGATACAGTGTTGTGACGCAGCGTGACCTATGTCGAGCAGTAGTTTTGGTGGGCGTCTTTAATACTTGCCTTCTTAAAAACGACAGTCATACTTACAAACTTCAATGACTTCAATCTCTCTTATCGTGTTTTAACCTTAGTATTCTGCTACTCATCATTTCCCTAACTGCTCTTTTAGACATAATGATTGTCTCTAATCCAAATAATGTATCTGTCCACGGACAGCTACTGCTTGTTTTTCTTATCACGACCACATCTTTACATCCTACAAGATTCGCACTCCCAAGCGAGAGTCGCAATACATTTTCCTTAGGCACTATAAGGGCATAGACCTGGAGGCATTGCTGCGTGATGCTGGTAGCAGCAACTGGACGGCTGTCTTGGAGAGCGCTTGTATTAAAGATATGGTTCACATTTTCAACAGCACAGTACTCAGCCTATACGTTCGTCATGCCCCCACCGTCGAGTTAAAGTCAAGTATGTTCCGGCTCCCTGGCTCACTCCAGTAATTAAAGATGCGATGGCATATAGGGACAGAGCCAAAAGGAGGTTGAAACGCTGTTCTTCCGAGCGCAACTTAATGCGTTTAAGATTACCCCTGAACCCTCGGAAAGGACATAGGCTACTTTTTATAAACATACCATGCGGGCGAAGCAGCGGGCGGAAGCTAGTATAGATATGGATATGTATCGGTCTAGTGTCTATTGGCATTTTCTCCTTTTAGGAAAGCTACGATAAATAATAATGATTTGATTGTCGGTAACCGTATATCACGGGTCATCAGTCATCAGCTGCGGTCGCCGGTACACAGAACGCATCGATGATTGTCCCGTGTGTTGCTTTCGGATCAATGAGCGACAAACGAATTTAGTATCGTTTTGTTAATTATTATGTTAATTTTGTTATTGTATCACATGTCCTTTTTGATAATGTGGCAAAAACAAAAATGTACTTTATGCGATGTCCTAATAGAACCCTGATATTGATATATTTTAATGGCATCTTGGCAGGACTCGTGAACAACAAGTCTAAGATGAGTTTTTTTTTCGGGTTTTTGCTTCACAGGGTTTGTGCACTTAGCCAGTGTCAAGTAATTTTTCTTTTCGATCAAGTAAATGGCCCGATATCGGGCACGAAGTTACAAAACAGTCATAGTCGTCTTTAGTCAGTCAAGTCAACGTTATTGTAAAGCGGTAGTAACTCTACAACAACTTATTATGAGTTTTTGTGGGGAACACGAAAAGTCCACGTTAGTCACTTATTACCTTCACTACACTTGTGCACTCACATGTAACTAAACTGAATAATTCACTACCAAAATTATACAATTTAATTTGCAATTTCACTAAATTTCATGAAAATTAAAATTCGTGTGACATGTTCGAACCCGATCCCGCCAAAAACTCCCTAAGATGCCTTAGTGCGAATTTCACCAATAAACCTGTGCGGGATGAGCATTTTTAAACTGCGTTCAAGACCTGCCAGAGTCGATATTCCATAAAATTGTTGACACTGACAGCTCTTGAACGCGGCTTAGATGTGCTGAACGCGTTCAGTTTCATTGGTGAAATTTGACCTCAGACTTGCAGTCCGTCATTATTTTCTGTACAACTGTCTAACTGTCGTATTTATTCTTAAGATAAAAATTAACTGACGTTTGAACTAAATCATCACTTAGTCCATTCGTTCCTTGGTTTGTTAAAATTTCAGACATACTGTATTAAACAAAAATAAATGCTCAAGTAAAGAAATTGAAAACGCTGCCAGATGTTTTCTATTCCATTTTCAATTATGGCAAGCAAAGCCGATGTCGACCATTCTGCCAATGTCTAAAAATAATTGGAAAATCCAGTGTGCACTGATATAAATGAAAAATAAGTAAGTAGAACGATGCTGCCAGATGCAGTTGCTGGCTGGAAACAAAATTAACAAAAAAGAATAAAAATTAAGTAACTACACAAAAAAAACAAACCTATTGAAGGTCGTGCTTACAAAATCACGTGTTCCGCAAACAGGTAAAATAAAAATCTGCACAAACTTTGTTGCATGTTGCCGAGCGGAACATTTTTATCTAAAAGTTTGGACAGTAACAACAACGCGCCGCTATGTGACTGATGAATAGTTTGTGGCAAAATGGACACTAACATGAACAAACTATGCTCTCACAAACTCTATTATTTATGTTCGCTTCCGAGGTAAATTTTGCTATCGTTGATCATTTATTTTAAAATTTAATTAAAACTTATTTATAGTATCTATAGTTCACCCACATATCGCCAGTATGTTAGAATCACATGTAATGTAATAGGGGGTGAGCCTATCGCCATCAAATAGGCACGAATCCAGACTCCAGGCTATTACTGACAAATTCCAGATGATAAAGCCCAATAACACTTTACCCGGCTCGGGATTCGAAACCAAAATGCTTAGCAGTACTGCTTGCGACCAGCCATGTCCTTCCAAAACGTGATTACACGTGATTACACATTACACGTTCAACGTGACTACGTTGAAGACAGGGAAGTTTGGCATTAATTCCTTCTGCACATGTGGCTTCCCTGGTACCTCATTAACAGCAAGACCGTGTGAAAGTCTATTAACTGCTCCCAAATTGCAATGTTAATTTTTATTCTTTTTTTTTTTTTTTACAATGTCTGACATATTCTCGTCATTATTTGACATTATACATCAATTTTACTACCTACTATTTATTTTCAGTGATTGTCATCGAAATCATGTCACTTGGTTCAAATAGATTCATTTTATATAGGTAGATTCTTTTACATATTGTGAATGAGAGAACGTTGTAGGCCTTAGAGACTAGATTTGTAGACGTTTTTCTATTCTGTATTTTCATTCCTCTAAGTACCTGGTACTTATTGACTGGCCTGCACTGTCCTCCCATACCTATTATCACTGTAATTTGAAAACATTGTAAAAGCCAATTATTTTTAAAAGAGTAACCGTGGAGTTTCTTGCCGGCTCTTCTCCATAGGAAACGACAAATTGGAACCGTGCACCTAGCTTCTGACGTTTCATAAGTGCCCATGCAGGCTTATGTGAAATAAAATATTTTGATTTTGATTTTTGATTTTGATTCCCATGTCGAAGTATTTCATGTCGTGTTTTAGGTTGTCGTTACATGTGTAAATAGGTCGTCCGACCTTCTTAGATTTAGCCTTATACTGCATTGCTGCATGCAATAGGTGTGGTTTATCCCGTCTGAATACGTGTGCTAAGTAGATACGTTTTGTTACGGTTTTTCCGTCTATTATATTGGTGCATTTTCTTAGTCCTTGGTTTTTTCCTGGCATGGTTAATCAAGTCTCTCATGATAACTCGTTCATATCTTCTGAGTCTTGGTCTGCTCGCCTTGGTGAGGGTCGATACTTTTAAACCATATAACATACAAGGTACATAATGGAACAAAAAGAAACTAAACATTTTACTTTTTATTCTTTGATGGGCGACCGTAATCGGTCAGCTGGTCTTGTAATTTTTCGTTGAAGTTGGATTTTTTTACGGATTTCCAAAAACTAACATCTCGTTTAGTTGCCTTAAGTACTTGTCACAGTGTCATTAAAAGTTTTGAACAAAGTTGGATGATTAAAAAGAAAAAATATTTTTTTGGTTCATTCGTTTTCGATATCAATACCAAGTATTGCCAGCTAATTTAATTAGGTTATTTTTTCGTGGCAAGGACATCAGCGCGCTAACCGTAACCATAAATTCAGCACAAGGTTCAAGTGTAGAAATTTTCGTCATTAAAAAAAAAAATTCTGTGTGCAAAACCTGCGGGGTCAAAATTTTTGGCAGAGGAAATGTTTTTTTAATAACCGACGAAAAAAAATTAAACGTAGGGGCGTTCAGAATCATGTACATACTGAGCCCATGGTAATAGGTTTTGCGTCGATGTCTCTGCCATTTCAGATTTATGTTACTCAATCACACAAAAAGGCAGGCAGGATTTGTATGAAATTTGGCGCACAGATAGTTTATAACACCATGGAATACTTAACACATATAAATTATGATCACTATAGTAGTTCCCGTGGAATAATTTCAGCCCTCTACGCGGACAAAACTGCGGGAAAAATATAGTTAACTTATAAAAGCTACGGAAGGCAGGAGACTGATAAAATGTCAACCGTCCCTTATAACCACATATTATTACAGCATTTTATGAGCTTTTATTTAACTTTTCTTCAAAGGATATTAGTTTTTTTGAGTTGACTTTGCAACTTGCGAGACGAGAAACAGCAAACACTCCTGTTTTTCTTTCAGGATGAAAATAAAACGAGAACTTCTGGAAACGAATAGATTAAAGGTAAACGCACACTTATCCGCGCCGAAAGAATCGACTGCGCCGAATTAAAGAAAACCTGAATTCTTGTGGCTGAAGTAGGTAAGTCAAGTAGGTCGCAGTAAGGATAACCTTTACAAGTGGGGGTTCAGACCTCCGGTGTGTATGAGGCGTCCCTCCACGGACAATGGGTCACCTCGCATCTTGCACCGCATGCCCTGTCACCTGCATACGTGAGAACCAGCAAGGTACTCGTGTTGCTGAATTTTGGATCAAACAAATTTAGAAAACTATACTTAAGTACATATATATACATTTTTTCGAGATCTGTACCACCGACACGCTAAGAAGACGAAGTCTAAAATTAGATCCTTTCGGCTCCTTCAACTCCTACTGCTTTGATAAGTGTGCGTTTACCTTAAAACATAAGTTTGTGAATGACGTCGGTTTTAAGTAGGTGTTGATTATGGTTAAAAAAAGGTAAGTACAGTTGGGTACAAAAATTACCTACTATTCATTTCGTGTTTTAAGCAAAACTTGAAATTTTTGACTAATTGACCAACTGGTTGACAGTTTAGAAGTGCCTTCAAAGTTCCAAATATAATCTCATTGAAATATAATTATATCATCTAATTTAAAAGTATTTTTTGATCACATGATCTCAGTCGCAATAATTCGAGTGATTTAGTTTATAATATTATTTTATGTTTTTTATTGTCTATGGTCAGGGACAGGGTCAGGGCTGTTAATGTCAAGGCTAGGGAGCCTTGACATTAACAGCCAATGGACAATATTGTAAAACTTTTTCGAACTGAATACGGGGCTTTTAGCTACTTTGTATGTGTTCATTTTGTGCATCTGTTTTTATTCCTATTTTTTTTTGTTTGTGCAGAATAAACATTTTTTTTCTTATTGGATGCTGAAATAACCTAACATAACATCACGCCTTGTTTCTCCAAAGGTTGGGCAGAGGTTTACCTATAATACTACACCCACATTTCACGAGTTGTGTGTAGGTTCCATGGAATAAGGGGCGAGCCTATTGTCATCATCGACCGGGCAAAATTCCAGCTAGAAAAACTCAATAACACTTTGCCCGACCTGGGAATCGAATCCAGGACCTCATGCTCAGCAGTCGGGCTTGCGACCACTAGACCAACGAGGCAGTCAAGTAAGTAAGTGCTGAATACGTAAGAAAAATATATGCAACTTTTTATTTATACGTCCTTTTATGTGGCATATTTTTTGCAAAATAAAGAATTTATTCTGTACTAAATGGTTTAGTTCAAATAAATGCTTTAATTTTGAGCTCTACTAATTTGTAAATGTAACTTTTAAGGTCTTCTTTAGATGACGTAGCGACTTGACTATACAATTTTAAAGAGCGTTATAGCAGTGACGTATATTTGCAGGCTCCTAATCACCCAATTACGTCATACGGGCTGTAATGGCTTCAGGTAGTCCGTACTAGGTACATTTATTTTTGGAAGACACTGACCAGTAGACTGTGTCAGATTAAGATCATCCAAGCATCACAACGTAAACAGTGTTTATTCAATAAAATATGCTTGAAATTTTTCGGACACAATATACTTATTATTAATAGTCAGAATATTCAGCTAAGTTTTAATTGAAATTAGTACCTAATCCCGTTCTGATAGTGCACAAAATACAGAATCATCATCTGCCCAGCAATTCCCAACGATGATGAAGGAGCGCCTTCCAGTCTAACCAGATGTAACTGAATACCAGTATTTTACGTGGAGCGACTGCCTATCTGACTTCCATAATCCAGTTACTGTGTAACACGATACCTCTTGGTAAGACTAGTTGTCAGTCATTCGGGCCTCTGACGACCAGTAACGCCTGTCAAAGATCCACGAATGACAGCAGGGACGAACGGCTTAACGGGCATTCCGAAGCACGGAGGGGTCTTGGTATGTAAAGTTGGTCACCCATCCATAGACCAACCGCGGCAAGCGTAGCTTAAACTGATCGATCGACCCGTGCGGATGTTATTGCTCAGCCACAGCTGTCAGAATCGGAATGTTTTATTTCTGATAAAATTCTCAATGGATTCATTCAGTTATTGATGACGCCGACTGTACGTATAGTGATTGACAATGAAATTAGATGACACATAGTTTATGTAACAAGAAATACGGCGTGAGTAGGCGTTTGTGATTTTCCCCCCAAAAAGCCTAATAAATAGTCGGTCCTTTCATCACCTTATCAGGACATAGTCAAATCCAATATTAAACGTAAAAGCATTACGCGAAAACCTATCCATGCAATTATCTAACGATAATGATAATTTTTCCAATAATTTGAAAGCATTTCAAAAGTGTCAACATGAAAAACCTATTAAAGTTTTTAAGTGTTTCCCCTTTAACGTGATTGGTCGGTGCGGTTTCGCGGAGGCGTACGGCGGCTGTGATTGGTTGGTTGTGTGCGTAAGTAGCGGAGTTTTCGCGCGCTTTCCATCAGTTGAGGGCTATTCCCGCGCGTTACAGCATCGTGCTAAAGTTGCTTTCCGAAGTTATGAGTGTCTAGCGACAGTTGTTACTGTACGTGTTCCTTCTACTGCGATTCAAGGTAGGTGACGTAAATTTATTCCTTTTTAAAATTTATAGGGATTTTTTGAAATGTCTTTTTATTTGTTTTCGATTTTTTCGTCGGAACGTGATTATATTTCGTGTTTTATTTATTGATCCGAAAATAAGACTTTCGGCGATGGGAAATTAATTTAATACTTAATAGAATAACTTGTACAGCGTTCCCTGATTAGTTGACCTATCTAGGTAATTAAATATAATTTATTTGATCAAAATATCACGCATGATTTACCTACCTTTAAAAAAATAATGAATGTTCTTTTTCGATATATTTGCCAATATATTTTAGGATCGAGTAACGTTGACCTCTGTAATTATTTTTAGGAGGATCGTGTTAATTTGACGTTAATAATTACAACCCTTGGTTTAAAAAAATCGAAAAAGATACTATAATTAGCTCATTAATAAAAACATACCTACTTTCATTATTTCTAAAAACGTATAATAAATTGCAAAATTATTTAGAGCTGCGTTACATGTTTTACATTAAAACAATTTTCAAAGTATAGTAGGTATAATGTTTTAACCCTATAATATCGTGATTATATTCGTAAATATATTCCTTTGATCATGTCTCTAATAATGATTAATTACGTGACAGAAGAATTTCCTGTGAGACGCTCGTTTGATTAATTCTCTTTAACATTTGCAACGATGGAAGTAACGCGTTTAAAAATCGATTCACCTATTTAAAGAAAGAACCGTTTTAAAAATAGAACGCTGTAATGGCGTACTTAATTTTACAATAACCTCCCTTGAATCTACAGGCGTTGTAAGATTTATTTTGTTGTAATATAAGTAACTGAATTAAAATAATGTCCTTTGCATCCAAATTAGGGACAAGATATTAAATTATATAAAATAGGAAATACTTCTTCTAACACAGTCTTTAATAATGCAGTAACTTCTATTCTAATGTTCACGAAAATATTTCCAGCTTAAATAATTGTGTACATGAAAAAGACCATTGCATCAAGAGGTTGTAGTCTTAAAAAAAAACTATATTTACTCTTCTGACCGTGACTTTTTCTGCGTGGACAAAACAGAGAGAAATACAAACAGTTTTGTTTTTTTTTAGTTTACTTTTTATGACATTAATAAGCTCACGCATCTTTCCCATGGGGGTAGGCAGACACTACAGAATGCCACCTGCACTACATACTTATTTTGCGTCGTTCACGCTTCATCACACACGCCGCAACGATAACGAATAGGTACTACACACCTGACTGTACTGTTTTAAGGGTTCCATACCCAAAGGGTAAAACGTGACCCTATTACTAAGACTCCGCTGTCTGTCCATCTGTCACCAGGCTGTATCTTATGAAACGTGATAGTTAAATAGTTGAAATTTTCACAGATGATGTATTTCTGTTGCCGCTATAACAACAAATACTAAAAAACAGAATAAAATAAATATTTAAGGGGGCTCCCATACAACAAACGTGATTTTTTTGCCGTTTTTATAGATAATGGTACAGAACTCTTCATGCGCGATTCCGACATGTGTTAATCCAGGTTAAAGAAATGAAAAAGGTTAAAGAAAAAGTTAGGGTAACCGATAATAATAGATTCACAAAAAGGGACCCCACCAAGTTAAAAAAAAAACTATTTTGTAACAGCACTCTCCACTAAAGAAACAGTTATCTTATGTCCTTAAAAGTTTACAACCATATTCCAAAACGAATACGAGCACTGCCATTACATTTCTTCAAAAAACAACTGAAAACTTGGCTTCTCCAAAATAATATTTATACATTAAAATATTTTTTTGAATATAAGTAGGTATTATACATAGATATTAGATTTTTGAAATTAATACGAAGGTTGTTATTGTTATGATTTATTTTATAAATGTGTCCTTATACAAGGTGTAACACAGAATAGACGCAAGACCTGAAAGTAGTTTGTTTCTAATTGACTACTGAATCGATTTCAGTAACTTTCAATCAAGCTTTTTTTTATTATTATGTATTTTTCCATACCAACCACTGATTGAGCCAAAGAAAATTCAATCTTATTCGAGAAGAAATAAGACTCAATTTTAAATGCTTAAAGTAATGCTTGGGTCGACACGTTTTTCTCAGTTAGCTTTAAAAAATAATAGTTTTGGTAATCGTATTATGCTTTTAACTCAATACTCTAATTGGGGTGTATGAGGTCTTGCGTTAATTATGTTACTCGTTTTATACACAGCCTTAACTGTTTTGTATTGTGTATTAAAGTAAATATAGTTTAAAAGTTTTACATCCATGTGTAATTATTAATTGTAAATATTCGTATGCCACTTATAAGCGGCGGATGAGTCCTGTACGTATTTATACTTGTCCAACTTTGTACCTACCATATCCGACAAATAAATATCTTTGTCTTTGTTATAAACTATCTTTGTGCCGATCAAAATCCGTACAGCCGTATTTGTGTGATTGGGTAATAAAGTTACACATTTATAATATTAGAATGAATTCAGTTTCATGTTTAAAATAAGATCAATTGACCTGTTAAAATATTCATTAAAAGCTACCGAAAGTTAAATTTACCGTTTTACATAATCCGTTTTGTGGTAACAGGTACATTTTATTCACAGAGTAAATCGTTATAGAAACGAGCGATAGGTCGTGGGTTCAAGTTCCAGTCGTTAGAAAAATATGAAGATTTTTTTAATGGTAAAGATATACAGGAACTACAGGGGATCGTGGCTAAGTAATAACAGCCGCACGGGTCGATCTATCAGGTTAAGCTACGCTTGCCGGGGTTGGTATGTGGATGGGAGACCATCTTTACATACCGAGACCCCTCCGTGCCTCGGAAAGCACGTAAAGCCTCGGCTGTCATTTGTGGATCTTTGACAGTCGTTACGGGTCGTCCCGGAAGAAGCTCGGAAGTCTGACAACCAGTCTTAGCAAGGGATATCGTATTACCCAGTAACTGGGTTCTGGAGGTCAGATGGGCAGTCGCTCCATGTAAAATTCAGCTATATCCGGTTAGACTGGAAGCCAGCCCCAAAACTTAGTTGGGAAAAGGCTAGGTTAGAGGAACTCCATTAATACAGCTGTTTATTTAAAAACTGCCTCGTGGCCGCAAGCGATACCGCTGAGCATGAGGTCTTGAGTTCGATCCCCAGGTCGGGCAAAGTGTTTCTCAGTAGCAGACCGGAGTCTGGATTTGTATCCGTTTGATGGCATTAGGCTCGCCCCCTAACACATAACAGATGAAATGTGGATGTTGAATCAAGACGTGATGTTATGTACGATTTACTTAAAAAATCCAGAGAAAATAAAAATTTGTTTTTGATTTAAATACTGTTAGAGTGCTCATTAGTAAACGCTTAACGTTCTTAAACCATTAATTAGTTACTATTAGAACGATCCCCAGTCTATCATTAAAAGGCCTTAAAAGTCTAGGAGTGTAAGAAGAATCTTTAAGATGGAAGTAAGTTATCATTTCAAATTTGATTAAAAATGGACCTATATAAAAATGCGCGAAGAAATCTCAAAACGAAGTACCCACATAAAAGTAACTCAATATTTTAACGGTAAATAGGTAGGGAATGATATTAAATTATGTTTTAATAGGTTTCCTTGGTTCATTACATTCGTCTCAGTTTCGCTGAAGTTGGTTGAACTAAGTACTTGCTTTTGTCAGTAAAATTTACATATTGTATTTAAAATTCAATTTAATGCAACACACTGATTGGTTTTGGGAGAAAATCGTAGAGCCCTCTACGAAGTTTGCTACGGAGCTACATAAGCTGCTACGCGGCTACGCGGATACGCTAGTTTTCGAATTCGAACATTAAACAGGTTAACAAACTTTTATAATTTAAAATTGCGGGTACGTAATTATTAAAAACATATGCTTAAGGCTCGTGCAGACTAGCGCGACGCGACACTCTTAGAACAATTTCTATGAAAACTTCATGGAAATTGAATTGGACAAGTGTGCTTCCCGCCTGTTTGAACAAGCCTTTACTTATAAACTTGGATTTTTCATAACAGCATCGAATTAAGTAGTTAACACAATAAATGTCCCCACGTTTGTTGAACATATGTCGATATTGATATCAATGATAACTAAGTTATTAAAAGAGCAAAAACAGTTGTAAGTACCTCAGATATTTCTGCGTGGTTGAAAGTTTTTATATCAGATGGTTGATAGTGGGTGGTTGAAGTTTTTGTGTGTGTCTGTTTACATTGGGATGGGTGTATCCATACCTGTTCAAAGATAAACTGCTAGTTGAACGACAAAAAGTGCTTTTGTCTTTTCCTAAACTAGTAAATAAAATTGACTCGCCATGATAAAAGAAGAAATAAAAATAAAGATCATAAGAATCTGTTTACGGATTTCTCAGTAACAGCCCGGAGTCTGGATTTGTGCCTGGTTGATAAAATAATAATAATAAAATAATTTATTTCCGTGTGGTGCCGAACGTAAAAGAATAGCACCATCCCATTTCTTCCCGTGGGTGTCGTAGAAGGCGACTAAGGGACTTACTAGAGAATGGGCAGCAGCGTTCTCTATGCATTTGACCACAATACTGCGATCGCCAACCCGCTTGCCAAGCGTGGTGATTATGGCAAATCCCCCCTTTTGGGGGAGGCTTATGTCCAGCAGTAGACGTCTTTCGGCTGATATGATGATGAATTTATTTCCAAAAATAAATTACAATGTATTTAAGCGCAGCATTTACAGCTTAGGACTTTCAAGTGCACAGAAATTTGATCAATGACCCCCATGCTAGGTGGAACCTGTGTTACAGGGGTCATCCATCCGTCCATTATACAAAATTACAGGTAAGTAAGTAGTACTTATTTTTAAGGGGCACAATTATGTTTTTAATTCTAGTTTGAAAAAGACGTGGTAAGTGCGTGTGTGTGTGTGAGTATGAGTGAGTTTGTGTGTATAAAGTGGTTGATGGCAATAGGCTCGCCCCCTATTACATGGGACTTAAACATAACTGGCAAAATGTGGGTTTACTATAGGTAAACTTCTGCCTAACCCTTTGCGGATTACAGGCGTGATGTTGTCATGTTCAGTTATGAATCTCTCTCTTCCAAATAACACGTTACTTCCATAATATAACCTAACCTTCGAAGTTCGGTAAATTTTTTTTTTTTTGGCTGGGAAATCATCAAATACCTTCTCCCGCTCTGGGTGGAGCGGGAGGGCGTGTCAGACTTTTACAGACTAAAACCCACCCGTGTTCCCTCAGTTGCCTGTGTGCCACGCCACGGTATCTCTTTCGAACAACCCACACCCCTGGCAGGCATCGGCCCTTGCGGACCTCACCAGTTGGTGCTGACATCTCTTTGAGGCGCGCGTGGAACACAAGGCGCCGTCGACCCGGGCTTGGTTGGAACAAAAGAAAAGACGAGCTATTTTCTTTTGTTTTCTTATTAATATCCACAAGTAGGTTACCTCTTAATAAATTATATTATTGGTTCCTTTTAAGTTGTTGAAAGAGTTTACTAAATAAAAGTAATTTAATCAAACAGTCTGCCTTGAAGCTTATTTTTAACCGACTTCAAAAAGGAGGAGGTGCTCAATTCGACTGTTTTTTTATGTTTGTTAGCTCAGAACTTTCGACTGGGTGAACCGATTTTGATGTTTCCTTTTTATTTGAAAGCTGGTGCTTTCCGTGTGGTTTTTTGTTCCATGTGATTCTCTTACGGTGATAAAAACTTTTTCCAAATAAAAAAACAACCGCATGATGACATTTTGAATTGGTGTGGGGACCCCCACTATAACTAAAAAGTGAAAAATAAAAAAAAATCCAATAAAAAAACAACAGACTTCCGGAAAAACACTACAAAGTGAAAAATAACTTTAATTTCGGAAGGCGGTGACATAAAATAATAAATATCCAAAGTCACCGACATTCGAAATTAAAGTTATTTTTCACTTTGTCGTGTTTTTCCGGAAGTCGTGTTTTATTTTTTGGAAAAAGTTTTTTAGTATCGATAAAAGCCACTCGGAATGTATTTAAAAAGGTTAAAACAAACGCAGTAAGTGTCCAGGCATTTGATGGTGGGACGATGCTGGACCAAGCTTGAGGACCAATGTTGCTTAGCTTGGTTCGCCCCGTAACGATAAAGTTGAAAGTCCTAAGATACCTAGTAGTTTTTCTAACACTGAAATGATGCTATTTGACAGTATAACCAGTAAAAAAAATGGTAAAAACCCTGTCTTTCCTACTAATATAGTATTATACATTTGAAAGGTGGTATGTTTCTGTTTTGTATCTATGTACATTGTGTTTTTGTTTATGATAGATAAGTTGTATCCACATTTGTTATAAATAAATTATTATTATTATACAAAATAAAATGTTTGGATGTTTGTTACTCAATCAAGCATAAATGGATGAGCGGATTAAGATGCCCACAGAGATAGTTTATAACCTGGATTAATACAATTAATACTTTTTATCCCGGTAGTACGAACCTGTGGGATAATTTCCGACCTCCACGCGGGCAAAACCGCCGACAATAACTAGTAATTAATAAAATCACATCCAATCATATCTATTGTACGAATAATTAAAATATTTGAATGTCCACACTCGTAATATAAATCAATGTGTGAAATCTTCCTGTGGGGTTACCCTCATCAAATTAACCGTGACGTCATCATTTGAGTCTGACGTACGTTGCTGATTGGGATGCATACGTCACCGTTGTATGATTGTAAACACCGTTTTTTTTTGGGTTGGAAATCATCTAATAACTTCTATCGCTCTGGGTGGAGCAGGAGGGCGTGTCAGACTTTTACTGACTAACCCACCCGTGTTCCCTCAGTTGCCTGTGTGCCAGGGGCCGCGGTATCTCTTTCGAACAACCTGCACCCCTGGCAGGCTTCGGCCCTTGCGGACCCCACCAGTTGATGCTGACATCTCTTTGAGGCGCGTCTGGAACACAACGCGCAATGGGCCTGGGCTTGGTCTTTACCGGACAGCGAGCTACCCATTACTCGCCGTCCGCAAGCCCGCGCCTACGGTGGCCGGGAATCAGCCTGGGATTCCCGAAGCCCAGGGCGTCTCCCGCGGCGGCTACGGCCGTGAGGGCGCATATACTACCTCTCCCTCACGTTCGCTGCCTCCCTCTTTGCGAGCATTATTGTTTCGCAGAAGGAGGTGACGGCTACCCATGCACTCTCGCTCCGTATCATGGTCTGGACCAGGGCCGGACGCGAGAGATCGCCGCCGCCGATCGCCTCCACAAGGACACGGCGATGCTCTGCCCAAGCTGGGCAGACCTCCACCGTATGTTCCACCGTGTCCTCAGAGACAGAGTTCATAATCTGTCCGATTTTATCACCCGTAAAATTCTAAAATTTCCCTGATTTGTCGGTCTTGGTGGTGGCCGAATTGGTCGCAGTAACTAAGCCAGGGCACCCCGACCAAATGGGGTAGGTTAGGTTAAAACTGAGACCAACTGAGGCGGGAACTGAGCAAGCGAAGCGAGCAGTGCCACGGTAGCAGCCAGCGAGCGCTGCTTTCAAATTGGTCGCAATTAGTTGGCTACCTATTTAGTATGAGTGCAAGGTGCGATCCGTTGCTTGCAAGTTAGATACTAAGTAGTCACTATTTGTCGGTTTGCCATTTTCAGGTTATAGACTATCCAAAAATGTTGCGGTAAATTGTAAATGGTTTGTTGCAGTTCACAATTTACGATAGTTAAGTTAATATTTTAGTTTAGTTAATATCGCAACATATATTATAAACTAATGATGTTTATAACTATACGGTGCCACACCTCTCTGCCCACTTTTTCGGTTATTGACGTGATGCTATGTCACATTTAGTGAAAACAATTGTTTTCAAAAGATTTTCACACAATATTCCGCAAAGAAAACGCGTTCACCCGAAAATACTTTTGTGTAAAACATTCATAGCTCAAACTTTTACAATGTTAAAGAAATCTCTCGCAAACAGTCAGTGGTTCGTCTAATCCAGACAATTAATTTTAATCCCCAATCGCGTCAACGGTAACTGGAAGTAATCTTACCCACAAATTGGCACGAAGTGGAATAAAATGGCACAAAGTATCACAATGTATAAAGTAGACGTCGAAACTTGCCGACAATTTGGAATCTTTTGTGTAATTCTCATTTCGTTAACCCTGCTTGAAGTAACGTTAGGTTTTGAATGATATCTGTTTTTATCAGGGTTTGGAGATCAAGGGTTAACACGGAAGTGGATCAAAGGGTTAAAACATCACATGTCATGACATATTCTAAATGGTTCTATTTACTGATTTCAAAGTGGGGTATTGCTTTTTCTCCTGCAAGTTTGATAGAGTTGATAACTATAGATTTTTTTTTTAAATGCTGTATACTATTATTACAGGGAGTTTTACAAATATGTCCATTGTTATTTTTAAGGAGGCAAGAGCATTTTATTTTCAATTCTAATCAAATGGGTTAACTGTTTTTTAAACTAGTTTTTGCCCGTCACGTCTACGGGATGTCGGTGATTATTACACTGGAACGTGCATTCAGAAAAAAAATAGCCTATATCCTTCCCCAGGATGCCTTCTATCTCCTTGCCACATTTGATCAAAATCCGTATAGTGATTTACAGACAGACAGAGTTACTTACGAATTTATAATATTAGTATGCGATTACGACAGTCTTTTGTTTGGAACTGATCTACGTGACATATTAACATTATTATGCGGGCAACAAGGTTACCTCCGGGTTTACTCGCCCTATTAGTGATCGTTTGCCTCTGCAGCACATTGCACACAGATTGTTACGCTTGGTTAGTTTCCAAGCTGACCACAATGCACTTGAGAATACCTAAGATGACGATAGCCTTATTGACACATGTATAGCATACAAATAGGTAGAAAATCACACTGTTGATTTAACAATATATTTTTATTGCTGAATGGGCCTGCTCTTGACCTCGATCACGCCTGATAGGAACCAATTGATGAGGTCTATGATGGAACGAGCGTGCCCAGAAGATGCCAGTTCACTCTCGTTTGGGAATGGAAGGGAACATAGACGCAGGCAGAGAGTTCCACACTTCTGAGTACGACTGGTCGGGATATCAACCAAGTGCGAATGGCACCCTGGAGTATATCTTCCGGTAGTAAAAGGGCGATGGTGTGATCTTAATTTTTTTCGAAGGTCAAATTACAGGAGCTTCCAAATAAATCAGAAAAAGCTTGCCCTGTGGTAATCTTCATATTTCCGAATAAGCACGAACGTCGCCCCACAAAGTAACTCCTACAGAGGCAAAGCTTCTAAGTTTTGTACTGCCTTGCTTTGTAGCACCTTAAATTGTGTGCGTGTAAGTTGTCTCTCGGTCGGATCTTTTGGTTCTTCGGTCGCAGATCGTCATCTGACTCTCAAAAGGTTTAAAAAGAGTTTTTGGAAATGAAGCGTTGTAAATCGATAATTTTGTAATCATGATAATACAAAAAGGTAAGTATTTCCATGGTTGTGACAGCTCTCTATTAGATCTCATCATCGCACGTTCGCATTTCCGAAGAAAGACGATGATTCCCGAAGCGCATACTTTTCTGGGATATTGGTCTGTATTTTATTATTAAGCTACGTATGTGCAGGTCCCAAACAGAGTTGTTCCATTGGAGTAGAGTTGGCCCAAATTTCAAGTAAAGTTTTTTAAAATAGGTTTAAGATTTGTTTGTGAGATGGATTTACAGATCAACAACTAGTACTCCATGCAAAACGTTACCTTTCAATTTCTTTTGATTTCGTGTTTTTAAGGGGGCTAATGGCTTGTCCAGCACTGGACCTGCACCCTAATTGCGTCATAATTGGTTTCATTTTGACAGTTCAACAATATTCATTGCGTTATTTACGTTGTTGAGCAGACATATTTTTCGAACATATGAAGCAATGGTTTAGCCATCTGTTTCAAAACGAAACAGATTATGATTAATCGTGAGTTACGCAATTAGGGTGCTGTTTTGGCGGATATGATGATGATGATTACTTGTACGTTTGTAATGGCAGAGGTTGATACCAAAAGAGGCCTTATTGGGGGAGGCAAAGTGTGGTGGCTGAATAATAATAAAAAACGATAGCAATCACGGTCGCTCTCAATCAGATAAAACAAAATAAATAAAAACACCGATAAAAAGCTTTTAGTGGTGAATAAACTCGTTATAACAAATATTATATTTACTTAATAAAAACCTTTATTTTTGCCAATAGCTTGTACAATTTATATGGGAAAGGTGAACGATATTTTTAACGTTTTCTCATAGGAAAATGAGATTTTCTTTATGAAGTGCAATGTAAGTGTCCTGAAAAATATTAATCTCTTTAAAAGGCGACGTGTATGGAGTTATAGTATTATTTTATTTTTCATATAGTAACGTAATTTAGCTGAAAGCATGTTTTTCTTTATAATTAGAGTTAATTATCTTTTCGGCTAATAAACCAAGTTTTCTTTCATTTGACTAATTTTTTTTCTTCACATCATCTGCCTCGGTTTTTCCCAACTATGTTGGATTTCAGTCTAACTGGATGCAGTTGACAACCCATCTTCACAACCCAGTTACTGGGTAATACGCTAACTTAGGTAGGACTACTTGTCAGACTTTTGGACAGTACTTTTTTTCATTTAGGTGTGTACCTATATTATCTATATTACCCAGTAACTGGGTTGTGAAGATCAGATTGGCAATTTTTGAGGTAACAGTACCTCAAAAGTAAATCGAAAGGTTATCTACTCTTAACACAGCAGTTGTCTTATTTAAACGAAACGAATGCAAAATCTTTATGAAAAGTCCTGCGATCATAATACGAAACAAGATCACAGAAAACCCAAAAAATATCATAACAATCTTAATAATTTAATGTGATGGCCGCAAAACTTCCTTTTAGAGGTCATTTAATGCGAAATCTTCTTAAAATGGCTGTTTTTGAAGCACGTAGCACCCTTTTAGCCTTTAAGTTAGGATAAGTAGCCACTTTGTCCCCCGCCTTGGGAAAGAAATCGTTGCGGACAGATATCACAGGTTTGATTACAGTTGGCAACAGATATTCTCAACTGTGAAGTGAGCATAAAACAGGCTAATCTGAGCGCCAATTCCGTAATTGAAAGCGGTCAAACTCTTCTTGCAATCTCATCTTAGTGACTATCGGTGTCAAAAAGTTGTCAAAACTTGAGGTATTTTTGACAGACTGAGATATTTTTTACACTTTTTAAACAATCAAGCATCAAAACACAGTCAACACAATCAATGAACAAGAACTTTTCCTAATAATACACTATACTGTATGATACATAATTTACCTACTCGTAAGTTGTGGGTAAACTTACATAATTTCACTCCACACAACACATTGTCTCAACACTAATTTATCTGGTCTACTGTACGTCTTTATGTCACTGCAGGAATCCAGCAGAATATCAGCGTCAGGTATATGTGCCTGACCCATGCTGAGCTGGACTCCCATTTGGTGCAACCTTGAGACGCACACCGCACCTTGTAATTTGAATGGAATGATGTAATAGTGTCACTATTAACCGGCAAGTCCTAAAACCAATCATTCGAAGACATGTGACATCTACCAACCCGCACTGGGCCTGCGTGGTGGATTTCAGCCCACTCCCTCTTGAATAGGGGAGGCCTTTGTCCCAGCAGTGGGAACATATTGGCTAATTATGCTTGAAACTTTACCTTTACGTTTGTAACTTTTAGCCCAGTTTTTCGATTCAATTAAACTCACTATCGTACAGTCAACAGAAAGACAGTTTCGACCATAAACTTTTCCTATAACGCAGTGTTCCATACGTCGTCGGTGTCTCAAACTAGCCGCAATTCAGATTTGGAGCTATCGTTTTTACGTGACCATCTGCAAATAGCAATTTCAGGAATTTTGGGCATTTTTACCCACTAAATACGGGCTAAATTTGTATTTCAATAAAACTCAAATTCCGCCACGTCTATCCAACAACGTTCAACCCACACACAGATTGCACGGTAAACTTTTCCTAAAACATTGTGCTCCATACGTCTCCGGGCTGCCGTACTAGCCACAATTCAGCTGTCGGATTAGTGAGCTGACCGGCCATCGACGTGCGTTTGACGGACCATCTAGATGGGGCAAGATTACTGAGAACCGGACTGACCGATATGTTCGGAAGGCATTTCTAGTGATTAGTTGTAGATAATGTCTATATGTAGGGTTTATTGATATTCGTATTCGTAGATCAGTAGATAGTAGTACCTAATGGTTCTGTTTCAGTTGATGGCAATTTATACAGCTGGTGTGGGTCCGTTTTGGGCAATCTTGTCTTTATGAAAATGAGAAAAGACAGTCTTAGAATTACTCATGGAAGAATACTAAATTAGGGTTTAAAGGACAGAAGTCCCACAGAAGTTTAACAATAGACAGTACAACAGAATCCGCGGGATGTGGGCAGCACAAGACCAGTCGAAGTGCAGGAGCCTGGGGTGGGCCTATGTCTAGCAGTGGACGTCTTTCGGCTGAAAAGATGATGATGATGAGACAATACAACATACCTTCAGTGTTTTCGTAGTTTATTTCAGCTTGTGGTAAATCAGGAAACTAAGTTGAAATGTGCTGGAGCTACATTCACTTGACAACGCCGTTGGACGTTCAACGCTAAAGACATTCTTGAAAGGGTCGATGTCTGTGCCACTCTGTATATTACGATTAAAATATATTTACATGCTATTAATTTATTATCAGCATTGATCACATCATGGCCACAAAAGAGAAGAATATCACTGTCTATCCACATTTTGAGAAAATAAATCAGAGAAAGATTGTTGAATGGCCAGTACTTACGCTAGATCTCCCCAAAATTACACCTACAGAATTCAAAGGGTCAGGCTATTATTCAAGAACGGTCTAGGCATTCGAGCAGGAGCAATATCAACTAAGATTGAGATGACGCAATATTGCTCAAGTAATTAAAACTTTATAAGTTCCCGGCCATTGTCTGTGTAGCAAATAATCTTGGGTATTAAAACTGCTGTTTAAAGTTGTGGGTATAATAGTAGTGGATGTTCATAATTCTACGCATATTTGGAACCTTGGCATAAATAATTTGCTAATGGTCCCGCTGCTCTCGAAACGGTAAAGGAAAACATCATGAGGAAACCGGTATGTCTTGAAACAAAAATTCGAAAACATGCGACATCCATCAAACCCCACGAGGCCCGCTTGGTGGATGATAGCCCATTCTCTCTTATAGACAGGAAGCCAATGACCCAGCAATGGGTATATACAACATAACATAACATTCCTAAAACGTTCCCACTGCTGGGATACAGGCGTATTCTATGTGAAAGGGAGTGGGCAGTCCACCACGTGGGCCCTGTGCGCGTTGGTAGATGTCACATGTCATCGAATTCTTGGCTCTAGGACATGCTGGTTTTCGCACGACCATCGGTTGCATCTCTCATTGTGGGAACACAATTACTATTAGCATACACTGATTTTGTGTTTGCAGTTGCAAGCCGTGTGTAACATTTGCAATTGTTTACGATATCTAAACATACCATTGTATATTGTACTCGATGTACTCATGGGATGAAGACCCTGAATTTGTCTCACTCAAAACAAATGGCGTATTAGTCCACTCACACGAATTAACTCGCCCGAAACGGGCTAATAGTCATAAAAAAAAATCTATAGGGCACTCGCACGAAGTTAATTGATTTGTAGGTGAATCTAAAATTCCAGAAATTCGTATTAGGCAACTGGCACGTTTTGTATTTCATTTAGTAAAGTTAGTGTAACTAATTTGCCTTAACTTTTCGTTGTTTCCATAACGTATTATTCAGAAAATATATTATTATTTAAAAGTCACGATTCGCTTGTTTCGGGCGAGATAATTCGTGCAAGTTGAACAATAAGCCAAGCAAATGTGCATCTCTGGTAGATAGTAGTGACAACAACTATGATGTCACTATCTATGTTATGGTATTAGATATTGTTGATATTTATGTTTCGGAGTCGGAAGTGTTATAATTATAAAACAACTAATTAAGTCATCAGCAGTCATCTATTGTTAACATGTTGGTAAAGTTTGGCTAAAATTGGTAAGAGTGGATTGAAAAGTGAAAAATCACTTATTTCGGAAGTTGGTGGAAAAAATGAAAATTCAAAACCAAAGACACCGACTTCCGAAACGAAGTTTTAGTTTTTTATATTTGTTTTTTATTATTGTGCTAAAACTCAAAGCATTTATTTTAAATAAATCATTTACAGACATTTTTTTTCATGGTGTCTGACAATCAGAATAATGAAGCTAGTACTCCTAATTGCCACTAATTCGTGTACTACCTTACTTGCTAAATACATCACAGTGACAAGAAGTTACTAACATGTTCAAAATTACCTACACTTGAAAAGATACGTAGGTATTATTGATGACAACTCAAAAATCACTTATCAGAACTTGACCTAATAAGTATAGGGCCTTGTATAACCTTTCAAAGAAAAGAAGAATTGTGCTGAAATAAATAACATTAAAAAGTACAATCCAATTGAAAACTTTCTCCGTTTTTTGAAGTCAGTTAAAAATGGTCAAGTCCCATCGTCAATGCTAAAGAATTTTAGTGGGAGAAAGAACGTCTTTCTAAAGAGGAAAAACAAAAATTTTTAATCCGCAAAGTGGTGTCTGTTGATATTATGTTTCTTTCATAATCATTCAGAAAGGATTTAAAATACAGAGGCTTCAATTTTTTCAGAATACTAATTAATTAGCTCTTTAAACGAAACTGTCTTTAAGGGCGAGATGTTTTATTTCAAACGCCAGTAGTTTTAAAAGTTTAGTTTCTGCACCAAACACCTATGAAAATTGTAAAATTACAAAAAAATCACATAAACCTACATAGTTACTCATGAAACGTCAGAAGCTATGTGCACAGTCCCAATTGGTCGATTCATATGGAGAAGAGCCGGCAAGAAACACCACGGTAACTCCTCTAAAAATAATTGGCTTTAAAGGTCGCTTATACGAGCAACTAAAATTGCTCCATCTTGGGCAATTCGCGTCAAATATGACGTCACGACTACATCCAGCAATTTAGGGCAATTACAACATGTAGGAACCTGTTGCCAGAGATAGGGCCACACTATATGGAGCAACATGGAGCAACATAAAAAACAAGGCAATGCGCCTCCCCCGCCGCCTTCGCCGCCGGCCGGTTCCTCTCGCAAAAACGAGACGTAGTTATACGTACAAACGAGATAGAAAGAAAATTGACTAAAAATTTCCAAACCGATTGGATATTCGGCAACTCATGAAATATATGGAGCAATCAGAAGCAATATTGCCGAAACACATCGGCAATTTATTGTTGTTGCTCCAGATTTGTCCATTAAATTGATCTAGATTGATCCATTAGTGTTGCCGAGCAATAATTGCTCAAAAAATTGCCCGTGTAAGCTCTTACACGGGCAATTTTTTGGTGCTCACCTTTACAATGCTTTGAAATTACAGTGAGCGTAGTTTACCTTTTGCCTTTATTTACCGTGATGATAGAGGCCACAGTAACACGTGTTGTGTGAACAACTGGCTGCCTATTATGACCTAAAAGATCCAGCGCTGTGACAGATAGACAAACAGATAGTGTAGGCTTAGTAAATGGAGTCCTATTTGCCCCCTATGGCCCGTAAGGATGGAACTCTTAAGGCGGAGATTTCTTGAAATCGGTAAAACAGTGTATCTCTTTAACCGTAAATAATTTTGAAAGCAAAAAAATATATGATATTTTCAAGTCTTTTTTGCATACAGATAGAACTCAAAACATACTTTAAAGCATCAAAAAAATCATCAAAGTCACCTCTTAATTATCTTTAAAAGCAGTTTATTCCTTTAATAACAATTGTAATTATAATTAAAAATATACCATTATTGCTTGTAATTTAGCAATTTTTTCTTTCCTACAAATGATTTTTAGTTTGTTATTAGTCTGTAAGCTTTCTGTAAGAATAAATAAATAAATATAACATTTCAAAAAAACATTTCAAACTGCATTCAGTGATGGATTATTTATTATTAAATACGATTTTATTTGCATTTTTACGACATACGCTTGCTTATTTATTATTCGAATTTATTACAACAGTTTTTAACCCGTATTGGATTGAATTATGAACTATTATCGCTCATAACGACACTATTTAAAGTTAACATGGCGAAATCTCCGCCTTAAAATGAAAATAATTATGGTGTGCAAACAAATAATTTTCAACAGAGTCATTATTATTACCTATCGTGCCCGTATCACATGTTTTTTCGGTTATCTCGGCAGTCAACCCCTTTCTAGCCATATCATCTTTCGTTTAGTCCATCTATCGTTTCTTTAGTATTCTCCTACCATATTTATACTCAAAACATTTTTAACAGACTGTAGTTACCTAAAGTATTTGCACAGCTTGACGAATATCCTTGTTATTTACATATACAGCTACAATATCATGTATATACTTTCGTATACATTGTAATGTACACGATAAGAATTTCGAATACTCATGCATAATGCAAGTTGTCCATTATGAGGTGGACACAAAAGCATAGAGCGGTTGCTGCAAATTATTCTCAGCACTTTATGCCGTGGAGAGGTAACGCAATGAAAATTGGAACATCTATATTTTTCAGTACCGAGCTTTTTCGTCTGACCAGGAGTAAAAAAAAAGGTTAGTTTTTAATGACGTCTGCAAACTAGCTTCTGTCACGGCTCCGCCACGTAGAGGTCGGAAATTATCCTACGGGAAGTACTACTGGGATTAAAATAATTATAAGTCTTTTTTCCTTAAGTCTCCAGGTTATAAACTATCTGTGTGCCAAATTTCATCCAAATCCGTTCGGCCGTGTTAGCGTAATTAAGGTGAACCTAGTTCACATTTTTTGCATACAAACTTCGGGAGTGTTTTACTCCACTGTCTGATATGGCACACCCAAAGTAAAATATGATATCGTTTTGTTTCATTACTAATATTGTCTTTACGGAAACAGAATACTAAAATAAAACCCATTAAAAAGTTAAAAGCCAACAAAGATTCGTTTTTCTTGCTAATTTTACTTAACTTTGGGCGTGTTTAAGTAATAAAAGAAGTGTAAAATCTCCAAAACCAAGTCGGTACCGACAAAGTTCAATTATCGAAAAGTTCAATAAACTTTATTGGTCATTGATTTATGCATTGTCTTTTTCATAAAGCCCGATCTTCCAAAGAACTTTTCTTAATTTTTTACTATAAATGATCCTGCATCTCACTCAATAACGTTGTGCGTGTAGACTAGCGTCTAACTGCTCATCGCTGATACTATCTCTGTCGGACACGAAGCCTGGTGAGACAGCGTGATTTTTAGCCAGGCTCACCAGTAAGTTCGAGCCCACGACTAGGTTCCCCTTAAGTAACAAGCATCCAAACTTTCACACTTATCATATTAATATGATACTCATACATAAAAGGAATCATTTTGAACGTCAAAACTTACAATAAAATAGAGTTGAATCTAGTCGTCCCTTCCAAAAGGTAGTTTTGTATGGAGATGAATTTGCACGGGCAATCTGAAGACGATGCACCTAGAATAATATTACTATACCAAAAAAAAAGTAAAATAATTAAATAAGAAGCAATGACAGATAAATTACGTTTGTGATGATGTAATTTTTTTACATGGTGCTCACATATTTATAAACATATTCTGTAATTACAGCTTTGCTTAATAATCGATTTTAACAAAAAAGCACTTTGTTGTCAAAAATAACTTTAATTTCGGACGTCGGTGACTTTGGATATGTATTTTAATTTTCATATCACCGGTCACCGACTTTTGAAATTGAAGTTATTTTTCACTTTGTAGTGTTTTTTTGGAAGTTGGTATTTTTTTTTTGGAAAAGTTTTATTTTTCACTTTTTAGTTATAGTACCTACTCCACACCAATTTGAAATGTTATCATCTTTGGGGTAAAAACAATGCATATTTATGCGATATCAGCAATCGCGGTTGATTAGCTGCAATTTTTTGAAGAGTTCTGTTGTCTGTCTCCGAAACGCATCATCAGATCTATATGAAATTTAAATGGGACTACATGGGAAGCACCAGATTGCAAATAAAAAAAGAATCATCAAAATTGGTTCTCCCAGTCGAAAGTTCTGAGCTAACAAACATAAACAAAAAAAAATACAGTCGAATTGAGAACCTCCTCCTTTTCCAGAAGTTGGTTAAAAATAAAAGAAAATCATTTAGACATTAATGAAACCTAAAATCCTCTATTAGGGACTAACAAGTATATTTTTCTTTTTCGTACCATTTACAAAGCCTTACTACTCATATAAAAATATCGTGTTACATGGGGTTTTTATCAAAAAACAAGGAAAAACCTTTTTGGCAGAATCTTCACTTATTTTTTTTTCTTAGTTGGACATGTTACAAGGCCTAATGACCAGAAATAAATGAGTAGATAACATGTACTTAACATAGCATTTTGTTCGTTTTTTTTTTTAACAATCAATGAACCTTCAAGTTCAAATAGATAGTGCCTTCAATCAAAACGTAGACTTGTAATTTCATAAAGACTACAAAAATAAATAAAAATCCACACACACTCCCGAAAGATCGTATTTATTTCTAACACTACCTAAGTACGAGCATCCAACGCCTTTAATTGATAAATAAAAACCATGAATAATTTGTTGTGTTGTGTATTTGTGCCTCAATCTTCTTAACTCAAACCTACTTACAACTGCACTTTTATTTATTTTATTTTACAACAAAAGGTTTGCCCTCACACGTTTTTCAATAGCCAACAAACCATCATTATCTCACTCTTTCAACACGACTTTAACTATTATTTCCTTGACAAGTCTACAAACCAGTACTATTCAAGGCAAAAGAACGTTCAACAATACTTAGACAATACAACAAAACGAGACGCCGCAAATAAAAATAAATAAAAACCACGTATAAACAAGGGAATAAACGATATAACCACAAACTGCTATCGTTATTCAAAATATTCATGAGATTTCAACCCTGTGAATGCCACATTCGAAGTTCGAACGCAAATTCTTGCAACGGTCTCAGTGACCGCGGTCAACTTGGAACCGGTTCGATCTGGCTTGCGGCGGATTAGGGCTGCCAATAAATAGATTAATTAGACATGTATTTGTGTTTGTAATTTCTAGTTTATCGGAGTGATAAGATATTCTATTTTAGTCCTTATGATGAAGTTATTAAGAAAGGACTAATAATCACGTCAGTGTAGGTAGATATTAATTTGTTTGTCGGGATTTAATTTTATGTCAATTAACGTGCTTCATAGATGTTTCTATTTGAATCTTTGCTGATTAACACATTGTCTATGGCACTGTTACTTAGTTTTCTATGGAGATAACACCTAATCAGCCTACAACGTTCTCACTGCTGGGACACAGGTCTAATCTCGGTGAGAGGGAGAGGGCTACATTCCATCAAGCGGGTCATCCCATTTCTGCGAATTTTTGATTCTTAGACGTTTTTCCACGATGTTTTCCTTCACCATTCTGAGAGCAGCGGTGGTGAATTTATTTGCACAAAGCAAACGCCTATCTTTGGCCTTTGCCCTGCAGTGGGACATCACAGGCTTTTAATAATAAATAATAATAATAAACGCCTATCTGCGTTCGAACCTACGACCTACAATTCGTAAGTCACGGCAGTTACCACTTTGCCACCACTGCTGTCTTGGAGAATATATTACATAGTATAACGCCTGGAATCCCCGAAAGGGTAGGCAGAGGTGTACTCCCACATTTCGCCAGTTGAGAGTGAACCTCTTACCATCAAGCTGGCACAAATCCAGACTCCAGGCTACTACTTCGAAATTCCAGCAGGCATGACGCTTTCTATTTCTACGAAGAATAGACAGTGCTTTTTCAATACAAAGTGACATTTCGTTTCTCCGTTTTTGACATCGCACCGTAGATATCCTTCTACAATCTGTCATTTTGTCTTTCGTTTCTAACGATCTTGGTCTAGGTCCTTATAAGTGTTGACTATTTCAGAAGAATTTTTCTTCCCTAACTGTCAAAATCACGCTCAGAACAAAATTTATACTCAACGGCCACAAAGTTTAAATATACGCTTCTATAAAATCATGATTCGTTTAGAACGCATAAATGTGATAATTAATAGAAAAACATAGCTATCTTCTCCTATTGTACATCATTTAGTTAATAGTCATGTCTATTCTTCTGTCGACAAATCGGTGTTCGTGCTTGACCGATCCGGGAATCGAACCCAGTACCTCATGTTTAGCAGTAGCGCTTGCGACCACTGGACCAACGAGGCAGGAGAAAATATCAAATTCCGTTATTTTTCCAGTTAATGAAGGAATGATTAATGCAGAGTCCTTTCAACAATGTTTTTAATATATTTCCCCAATTAGTGTGGAACCTCAGCATTTTATAATAAAATACTCTCTTACATCCACCCAATAACGTGGTTGTATAAATAAAAGCCGGGCTTCGAATATAACCTACATACATATTTATAATATTGTTTAACCAATCAAAGAAGCAACTTCATATCATGAATATAAAAGCGTGCTAGTTTGCATAAAATATAATTGTGGAATGCCAACGAAATGCGGTTTTATTAAAATAAATGTACATGATAATTAAATGTTACAAATAATATATGCATGCATAATGTTTCGTTAAATCTATATAAATAAAAAGAAAAGTCCTGACTGACTGAATGACTCATCAACGCTCAGCCCAAACCCTTGGACCTAGAAAGCTGAAATTTTGCACAGAGGTTCCCTTTATGATGTAGACAAGGAATAAGGAAGGATTTTTCGAAATTCAACCCCTAAGGGCGAATTTCCCCAAACTTTTTTACCTAGAATAAGTCTTATCCTTAGAATAAATTTTGAATTTTTGTATAATCAGCCCTAAGGGAGTTAAATAGGGGATGAAAGTTCCGCACGGGTGAAGCCGCTGGTAGAACCAAGTATAGCTCACCAGCCACTACACTTTGTAGAGGGACAAACACACTCCTTTTCATGTGGGACGATGTGTTTATGCTTAGATGGCGCACGTGCTGCGGTTGGTCCGTGAATGGCCATCATATGGATACGTCGATGTGGCCATCTATACATACCAAGAGCCAGTCTTACTAATGGGTATCGCATTACCCAGTAACTGAGTTGTGGACGTCGAAGGCCGTCGCCTCATCCTTGCTAATATTATAAACGCGAAAATTTGTAAGTATGGATGGATGTTTGTTACTCTTTCACGCAAAAACGGCTTAACGGATTTGGATGAAATTTGGCACACAGATAGATTATAACCTAGATTAACACATAGGATAGTTTTTATCCCGGTAGTACGTTCCCGCGGGATAATTTCCGACCTCCACGCGGGCGAAGTCGCGGGCGGAATCTAGTGTAAAATTCTTCTTCTTGGTACTCAGCTGTTTCCGGTTAGAATAGAAGCCAAAGGCTAGGCTGATGATGATGAGACTAGCTTTTGCCCGTGGCTTCGTCCGCATAGTGACCCGAAAAACCGGGATAATTTGACCCTGTGTCTTAACTCGTTCGTTCTTCCTGTGTGCAGAATTTCATCCAAATTAAGGCTTGAAAAGATCACAAACAGACCGAGAGATTTACTTTCGCATTTATAAAATGTATACATACCAAAGGTTGAACAGCTTAGTTTGTTAAAGCCATTATTGGAAAATAGAATGTTTAGAATGGACTTTAACGATATTTAATGATGATGAAAAGTGCAAATATAGTTGTCCTCAGTTTGAGGCTCACACGCAAGTCTGAGTTCACTTTTATCTGTTTGGTCTTCATTACCCTAAGGTTGAAAGTAATTTGCACGTAATAAAATAACGAGTTCTATTTGTTTAGGTCAATAAAAGATAGTTTCAACCTTCGTGAAGTTTCAATTTAGTGGGAATTGTTGTCAAAAGTGATACTTAAAGTAATTACAAGGTCACTAGTGACTAAGTTATATCGGTGTTCTATTTTAGGCGGGTATCACACTTCCGCCGCAAAACCATAGTAGCGAAACCGCAGTAGTTAGTGAATTGTAGCGATCGGAGCGAAATGTCGTCGCTTTCGACTTAGTAAATACAGTCGGCTCGCATCCGCACTCAGCCCTCTATTTTGTTGCAGTGCCTCGTTTTTTTCGCACGTGTTTGTGGCAGTCGACCAGTTTATAAAGCGAAACTTCCAGTTTTTAAATGTAAAAATGAATGTTGATTTTACAGAAAAACTAAACCAAGACGTCCAAATTAGTCGTATACTATATTTACTATATCAAAAGCGATGACAATTTGCTCCGATTGCTACAATTCAAGGGACTAGCATAACGTTCTGCTACTCAAATCGCGACATAATGTAGTAACGTTTCGCAGCGAAATTCGTTAAGCAGTTTTCCATCATTACTTTCGCGTTGGAGGTGTGCTAAGGCCCTTAAATAGAATCTAATTACAAGATCAACTTTGTGATCACGATCACGTTTAATTACGATTAAATACGCGTAGCAGAGGGTTAAAGTCGATGGCAATTTGTATATTGTAGGATTTTGTGTTGTTTAAATTAGGAATTTCAGGGCAGACTTAGGTAAAGATTAATTCAAATTAATCTAAGCATATAATAATAAATAATATAATAATATATTATTATTAATTTATTTATTTAATTAAAAATTAAAACTAAGCTCAAGCTTAGTTTTAATTTTTTACCCGGCTCCGGTGAAGCACAACCATACGCACTTACCTATACGGGTATGTATATTTGTATGTACGAGTTTGTATGTTCATCTGTTCCCTCTTCATAAGTGTTCGTATCGTATCGCTAGAAGCGTCTTGATGGTCTGTAAAAGTATTAACTGCTCCTAAATTACAAGGTTAATTATTATTATTTTTATTTTTTACAATGTCTGACATTATTCTCGTCATATTTTGACATAATAAATCAATTTTAATATCGACTATATATTAGTGATTGTCATGGAAATCATGTCACTTGGTTCAAATAGGTTCATTTTATTTAAGTAGATTCTTTTACTTATTGTGAATGAGAGAACGTTGTAGGCCTTACGGACTAGATTTGTAGACGATTTTCTATTCTGTTTTTTCATTCCTCTAAGTACCTGGTACTTATTGACTGGCCTGCACTGTCCTCCCATAACTATTATCACTGTAATTTGAAAACATTGTAAAAGCCAATTATTACTTCAAAGAAATGTGGTATGCGCCAACCCGAGTATCTAAAGCTCCATAGGTCGAGTGGTTGCAAGCGCGACAGCTGAGGCTGGGATTCTGGATTCGATTCCTAAGTCGAGCAAAGTGATATTGAGTTTTTCCTACTACAAACTTTTTACAAACAGCCCGGAATCTGGATTTGTCTTTGTCCGTTCCATTGCAATAGGCTTTTTCCATGGATCTTATGAAAAATGTGAGGTTCACACGGCGACGCATCAAGCTATACATTTCCAGTTTACGCTGATCTCGCACTGTCCGGAAATCCTATACAATGCGAAATCAGCTTATACTGGAAATGTATAGCTTGATGTGTAGTCGTGTGTACTACATATTATCTTTTTGTCAGGTTTTGGAAGTGTTAAAACATTTGTGCCTATCTCATCGGCAAATACTGCGTACGCTGTAAATAAGGACTCGGCTTTTCCGTACCATTTGAAAGTTGCGATCCCCTTTAATTCATAGGCATTAAGTTACCATTCACCATAAACAGATAAGTAATTTATAACGCTACTATCCAATCTCTTGTAAGGATTACACATTTAACAATATTCACGACTGGAAAAGTGTGTCCAATTCTTCTTTGTAAAAATTTTGCAATACAATCACCCTACATTACAAATGTAATATTTCAATTCTTCGTACGATTTGGGACTAGTTTAATAGTTCCTGCTCCTAGATGTCGCCACTGTAGTGTGTCCTGTACATTCAACTGTCACTGTAACTAGCTTTACTTTTCAACTGAGGTTAAAAGAAACGCAATTTGACTTCGACTTCCTACCGCGACTTTGGGTGCAACACTACGTTTTACTATTTTGTAAATTTTTGGAGCGCAGAGTGTGATTTTCATTGAAAAATAGTCAACAATAAATATTACTTATTTTTCTCCGTAAGTAATAATGTATCCTGTGTTTTAGTGGTGCGTATATTGTTCCCACTGCTGGGACACAGGCCTCCTCTCGGTATGAGGAAATAGGCCGTAATCTCAGTGCGGGTTGGTAGATACCACATGTCTTCTAGTTTTTGGTTCTAGGACATGGCTGGTTTCCTCACGATGTTTTCTGTCACCGTTTTGAATGTAGTGGTGATGAAATAATTAACATAATCCAGCATTGCTTATGTAAGCTATCACGCCCTTTATACCAGGAGGCTATTATTTTGGTTTATTTTGTTTTATTAAAAAAAAAAAATCTTTGTGTTTTCATTTTATTTGTTGGTATATTGGCATGGCTGGCTGATATATGTATGACTAATTATTTAGTTGTATGTTCTATGTCTCGTAATGTTTATTACTTTACCTATGTATGTATAGAATGAAGTCTATCCGACTAAACAGATAGCTGTGCTGCTGGGGAGTTTGTTGCGCCACTTCTTCTTCCCAGCTAAAGCACTAGGAAGTGGTGAAGGGTGGGCGTTTTTGGGGGACTGTCTTATGTATTGTGACGTTCGAAAAATGCTGTTTCTCAGCCTAATTTGAATAAATGACTTTTGATTTTGAGGAAAACATAAAGTAAAGCGCCTGTCTGGGTTTGAACCTATGACGTACAACTCGTTAGCCGTGGCCATTAGTACAGTCAGCGTGAAAAATATCGGGACGAACAGACTGTTCAAAATGATCTCAACAACTAAGAAAATTAAACTTTATCTCAATTGGATAAAGTTCTTGTCAGAATGACATTTGTCCTGGATTGTTTTCATTCTGAAACATTCCTTGTGTCATTGAGTTAATAATTAATTTTCATAGTTGTTTAGATCATTTTAAACAGTCTGTTCGTCCCGATATTATTGACGCTGACTGTACTTAGCCATCACTGCTCACTGCGGAGATGCATTATCTAAGAAATATTCGGACGCACAACAACATTGTGTCACTCGGAAACCAATCCCTTACCAACTGCCTTTTACTATCAATCAATGTTAAACATTTTGAAGGCAAGCAGTCTAAGTTTGTAGGCTAATTGGTAAAGTAAGGGACAGAGGTATGAAGGAGAGTGGCGGGTGAGGTTTTCTAATTTGCTGAACTGATAATATGAATTTTGTACGCCTGAATAGCGGGACAGAGCAGACTTAAGTTAAGTTACAGGTGTAACACAGCATTATAAACCTAGGATCCACAATAAATGTTTTCAATTTGAAGTTAGGTACTGCATATAAACAGTTGGACCAACTGAAAGTCATAACATCACGCCTAGTTTCCTCTTAGGGGTAGGCACTAGAATATTGGACATCCAACATTTTACCAGTTCTCAAAGCATTATTTCAATTAAACTAAACAGGCACTTTTGAATTGTCAAGGAGTCGGGCAGACAAAAAAATGAACCTAGCCGCCCATCCCAAAGCGTGTTTTTTTCCTATGGTGAAGAACGTGCAATAAACTCCATGAACACTATTTTGGATCAGAACTTTGTTAAAAAAAAAATTATACCTATACCTACTCTGCTACTGAAAAATTTCTGTTGGAAAAACTAAACATGTCTACTAGCAAAACACGGGGATCGAACCTAGGACCCCGTGCTCACCTCTTACCGTAACTAATTAAATATATTTTTTAGGGTTCCGTAAAAACGGAATCTTTATAAGATCACTTTGTTGTCCGTCCAACCGTCTGTCTGTTTGTCTGTCTGTCAAGACCCTTTATGTCGTCACAAGTAAAGGTATCGAGTTGAAATTAAAACGATAAAACTCAAGTCTACAGTCTCTTGAAGCTGTGAAAAAATTAAACTTCTGAGTTAACGTAAAAAAAGATACGACCATTTATGTCGCAAAAAACGTATATTTCGACACTCTCAAGGGAATCAAAATTTATAGGGTATTTTCCGTTGACCTAGAACTATAAAATTTTCCAAGTAATACTGTCTTATACTACATGTATAGGGAAAAATCTGAAAACTACACATTTGTAATTAAATCATTAATCATTAGGGTCTTTATGCAAGAAATGGCGGTCCAAATTTTTTATAATATGTACTTATAAATTTGTACGGAACCCTCGGTGGGCGAGTCCGACTCGCACTTTCCGGTTTTTCAATGGGCTAACCCCCTATTAGATGGACTTAGGTAAACACAACTGGCAAAATCTGGGTGTACTATAGAAACACCTCCGCCTACCCCTAGATGGAATACAGGGGTGACGTTATTTATGTTGTTATTTTCTTCTATAGACATAGAATTTTAAGAACTAAAAGGTCATAAGTCCTCACTAGTGTTCGTTCAATCAACTAGAATGCATTATATCACTGACACCGATCTCTGAAGCCTTTACAACCTTCTGACCTCAGCGATAAGTTTCGTAGAAATCCTTTCAACGAATGTTCCTGAAAACAGATATTTTGGGAGATCACAATTTTATACGGAATGTTGTAAAGAGAAGTAGAATAGTTACGTCGTATTTAATGGTTTTCTCGATCTTACCGCGCTGTAGCTGACGCTGTAGGCCCGACGCAGTGCACTGCTGGAGATAGGCCTCTCCAATTGCACGCCAATCAGCTCGATTCTTGGCAACTCTCATTATTTGGATCTGTTTTGCAATAATCAAGATGAGGTGCCACAGTGACTGATTCGTTGATGTCTGCGCTATGGGTCGTGAGATTGAATGCATTAAGGAAATGCTGGAGGTATACCTAACCTTCTATGTAGATATTTAAGTCATATCAATTAATATGGCTAGCCCTTTCCCAGCTATATTCAGGTCAGCTTCCAGTCTAACTGAATGCAGCTGAATACCAGTATTTTATAAGGAACGACTGCCTATCTGACTTCCACAATCTAGTTACTGGGTAGTACGATAAACTTTGGGTAAGACTGGTTGTCCGAATTTTAGGCTTCTGGAGACCCATATTATTATACCACACATATATACTTGAATGGCAATTCTTAGAATATTCTCGTAAGGATCTAATGTGTCAAAAATACCCCGACTTTCCATACATTTTTGACATTCGTTTATCATCGAGATCATACTGCAACTAGATTTTGAACGTTTTAATTACGAGAATTGGCCTTTTGATGTGAGGCAATATTTAAAAACAATGTTTATGCTATCGACCGGTTTTTGAGGGTGGTAAATCATCAAATAACTTATCACGCTCTGGGTGGAGCAGGAGGGCGTGTCAGACTTTTACTGACCAAACCTCACCCGTGTTCCTTCAGTTGCCTGTGTGCCAGGCCACGGTATCTCTTTCGAACAACCCGCACCACTTGATATTTAGCCCACAATTTCCTATCAGCCGCTGATTTGATACCACATTGTAATGAATCTCAGGTAGCTACACCTACTCCAAACCGAACCAACCCAGTCTCATTACGTCACGTAGAACGAAGTTCAGGAACTCCATCAGAAGTGTGATATTGTTACTGGCAGAAGTTCACGATTACATTGTAGGGCACTAATGCACGTGTTTGTTCGGTAGTTTAGAAGTTCTCAATGTGGGAATTAAAGTGTGATGGAGTTTATCTTTTTGGATTTAAACTCGGATTGTGTTTGTTCTGAATTACATCTTTAGGTACAGTCCCGGACTTTAATTGATAAGCCACTATTAATCTTTCCAATTTTGCAGTTTTATACATTCACGAGATTACACGATTAAACAAGAACTTAAACCGCATGCTCGTAAACAAGATGACAAATTAATTATAATCGGAAATAGTCTTATCCATAGAGGTTGACTAATAAATTTTCAATGATAAATCAATACACTGTTGCATAAGTTTATCCAATCTATTTGATACTGACCTCCTTTGAATAAGAGCTCATTAAATACTCGTTATTTCTGAAAACCTATCCAAAGACAGTGACAGTTGAAATGTCAGAGACGATAATTTCGAATTTTGGTGAATCGTAACCGTAACTATTTTTGTTTAGATGCAACAGTTATCATATGTGTCATGAACGTCTCTTGGACGCTACGCGTTCGGATAAAATCGTGGGTGCGAATTTTTCCGATGTCGAAATGACTAATCATAACGTTACCATCACTACGCTAAAACAATTGTTGCTAGGGTACGGTTGCTAGCCCTGCAATTGGTTGACTTTGGGTCGTCACTCTGGACATGTACGAGTATAACCGACTAAACCCGATTTGCATTACACGGCTAAAATAGGAACTGTGGCAAGTGGCTTATCAATTAAAGTCCGTGACTGTACATGCATAAACTCATGCCTATTACTTCTGAGAGTAGGCAGAAAATACAGAGAGCCACCTACTACGATATTTACATACTTCTTTTGCCTCGTTTACGTTTAAACATCTACAGGAACCTAGAGATTATTTTGCAGGATTTTTCCGAGGAAGACGACCCACTGACCAGGTATTCTTCTGCGTGTTAATCTACTATTTATTTATTTAATACTATAAGCACACAAATGTACAGAGTCTACTAATTGTCCAGGAAGGGATTATGACGGCAATGGCACTGCAAGATAATATACAGAGTGGTAGGCACATCGACGCAACCTATTATCATGGATTCAGTACCTACATGATTCTGAAACCCAAGAGTTGTAATTTTTCATCAGTTATTTTAAAAAAAATCTTTAAAAAATTTATTGTACACGGAAAAAGACATAGATAATTTTTATTACATAGACATAGATATTGACACTGTTAGTATAGATTCAGTATATGATTCTGAACCGTGCATTTTTCTGTAAAAGATTCTGCTATACCTACATGTTGATCGCGTAGGTTTTGCACGTTTCTATGAAACAGCTGATTTTTTTTTTTATAAGCGACAAAAAAACGCTCCCATGTGCTGAAATCATGGGTTCAGTTTGCGCTTATTTATCTCTGACACCTACCAACTATTTATTAGTCAGGTTGTGAAGCCTTCTTCGTCTCTCGTACTTTTTAGTGATAGGTTTTACATGTCTTTACAAAACCTACCAGGTTAACATTCTGGAAAGTTAATATATAGAGCATTGAATTATACTTATTTTCAAACAACCTGGAACATGATTTGTGACGCATTCCCAGAAAAAAATATTTAGACTTTCGACCTTTGCCTCCTTAAGTAATATTTTCATTCACTGAGGATTTATATTATATCACCTTTTAATAAACCTTCCATAAATTCATAAAATCAAATGTAATAAACCATCCAAGTCCAGGTTTACGGAGCGGTTGGGTCACAGACACTGTCAAACTTGCCTACTAACAATCAGATAGCTACATAATTTATACGCTATCCTACCGACACCGACGTTGGTACTTATTGGTACTTTGTGGCATTTGGACACTCACCAATTAAATGCCGGAATAGATTTTAATTGATGATTCGTTGCAGGATATTTAAGAAACTTAGAAAAGTAAGATAATTGATTCAAATATTTTTTTTTACCAAAAAACTACTCGTCATACTGCTCCCCGTGGTTTTAAAAATAAGAATATCGGATTAAAGATATTCTATGTCCTAATCCAGGTCATAGTTTACCTATGAGCCAATTTTCATTCAAATCTATTTTGCCGTTTTACCGTGAATGCGTAACAAACAAACACAAAAAAAAATCGAATCTTTCCTCTTGAAAATCATGAATCTGTATCTGAGTTATTAGGCTCAGATAGGCATTTGTTTTAGCTTCAGGTTAAGCTACGCTTGACGCGGTTGGTCCGTGGATGGGTGACCATCTTTACATACCAAGACCCCTCCGTGCCTCGGAAAGCACGCTAAACTGTTGGTCCCGGCTTCTATTTGTGGATCTTTGACAGTCGTTACGGGTCGTCAGAAGCCCGAAAGTCTGAAAACCAGTCTTACCAAGGGGTGTCGTATTACCCAGTAACTGGGTTGTGGAGGTCAGATAGGCAGTCGCTCCATGTAAAATACTGGTATTCAGCTGAATCCGGTTAGACTGGAAGCGCCCCCATCTGCCTAGGCAGATGATGACTGAATAAAATTTACATTATTTCCTATTGATGTAAAAAAAACCCTGACTGTATAATCATTAGGTCTAAAAGGCTATGATGAGCTTATTTAGCAGACCAAAGAAAAATTACTAAATACTTATAACAACGTTCTTTTAACCAATTAATAGAACAGTTAGCGGCAAAAGTTAAAAGATAAGGTATCAAAGTGGTAGTTAATTTTAAACTTTTGGATTCAGTTTGTTTTTTAATTCAGCCTTTGATACAACTTAACTTTTTTCTAAAAGAGCTTTACAACTGAAGAGTTCATTTTCAGTGGCGAAAATATTTATACCTCGGTATCGGACTACCCATAACGACTGTCAAACTTGTCAAAGATCTACGAATGACAGGGACCAACGGGCTTGACGTGATTTCCGAGGCACCGACCGGTCTCGGTATGCAACGCTGATGAGTTTGTAGTTTATTGCGCCATTCTTTCTAGCTAAAACACTACATAATTATGAAGGGCGGGCATATTGAGGGACTGGCCTTATGTAATTTTTGACGCTCAAAATGTACTGATTCTCAGCTTAATTTGGATAAAATCCTTTTGATTTTGAATGGATGATCATGGTTTTTTTTTTGGGTGGGTAATCATCAAATAACTTCTCCTGCTCTGGGTGGAGCAGGAGGGCGTGTCAGACTTTTACTGACTAAAACCCACCCGTGTTGCCTCAGTTGCCTGTGTGCCAGGGGCCGCGGGATCGCTTTCGAACAACCCGCAACCCTGGCAGGCATCGGCCCTTGCGGACCCCACCAGTTGGTGCTGATATCTGTTTGAGGCATGGATGGTCATGGTCAGTTGGTCACGTACTCACGGGCCGGTCTCTGCAGGCATAGCTTAACCTTTGAATTATCTGATATCATGCAAATTTTTGGGGTACCTAAATATTGAAATACCAAAAAGCAAGCTTGGGACTTTTATTTCGATTCCCGTTTTTCCTGTTACGTCGAATTAGACTTTATGATGAAGTACGATACATTTTGTTTCATGCAAATAATTTTATAAATCAAACGTTTTTTTTTCATAATTACGCAGGGTATTAATTACTTGTGTGTTTTGTTTCAATTAAAATCCTATTTCTATACATGGTTAACAACGTATCGACTTTCATGTGTAATTATTTTCTGTTTTTATTACTGTGAAGCTAACAAGTTTACAGGGTAGCAGGGATAACGACGCAAAACCTGATACTCCAAGAGAATTCAGTACATGATTCTGAATCCTCTTGGAGTTTACATTTTCCGTTGGTTATTAAAAAAGAATGTTGCTCTGTTGCCATACTTTTTTGACCGCGGTAGGTATTGCACTTTTCTATGAAATAGCCTACATTTTTATAGCGTGATGTTAAATAGCCCATAATCTTCCTTAAGGATTGGGCTATCAAATGCAAAACGATTTTTTCAAATCTGATTCTCGTTTCCCATTCAAAATTAACAACAAACAAATATTACCTCCCTCTCTCTGAAAGTAGACCCCACCAGTGGGAACATTATAGGCTGATTACAAAATATTGTCTCTAGATAATATTATCATACATATAAGTATTAGTATAAATTAATGTAAGACTTGTGAGTTCTAACCTAACCTAAAAATCTCAACCAATCGTCTACAAGCAAACGAATAATTTGTCAAATATCGACGAAAATATGCTAACATTTACCCTAGTGAGTATCTAAAGCAAAGCGTGCTACACAGGAATTATTCGTCAAAATAAATAATAGTTTAAAAAACTAAAAAACACGCTTTAAAAACCAAACTAAAAAAGGAGAAAATAATTGAATTCAATTAAAAAGCGTGGGGTGCTTTTTGAGGTATTTTTATAATCAATTAATGTCAAGCACCCCACGCTTTTTAATTGAATTAAATTATTTTCTCCTTTTTTACTTTGGTTTTTAAAGCGTGTTTTTTATTTTTTAAACTATTATTTATTTTCAATTATTTAGTTCTGCTAACTACAAAAACGTGATTTTTTATTATTATTTTTTTCCTTTTTTTTCATTTTTCTCAATGACTTTTTTAAATTATTAAATTGTCATCGGTTCTCGATAAGTTTACAAAGTTTCATTGAAATCTGACCGTTTAAAGTGTGTCAAAATCGCGCTCTAAGGAGTCGGTTACATACAAACATACATACAAACATACAAGTGAAGCTAATACAAAGCGTGTAAAAAAAACCTCACTTTTCGTTTCGCAACTTTTCCTGCAATCATTACGAGTGAAACTAATTCGAGTAGGTCGTCCAACTTGCTCCTTGTTCAACAGTTCACCATAGTACAATTAACAAAGGGCTACATGCTCGTACGTACAGCAACTATGTACGTACAAATGTAGCGTACTGTTGAATAGTGGTAATTCCCAAGGAAGAGAATAATGTTGTACACCCACATTTCGCTGATTGTGAATTAGATCCCTTGTAATTACAGGCAAGTCTGGACCATTTACTGTAGTACATTCCATTTCAAAAGTGGGTCCTGAACTGAAGAAAGAAAACGGGGAAATCCAAATTTGGTAATTAACTGGCCTTGTGTTACAATCGAGCTCGAGAACGGTAGCCTAGGAAGTATGTGGTACAGACAGTACTTTACTTTTATCTCACGAATCGACGCGCGCTTTACTTATGGTAAACCAGTGTACCTACATACACGCTGTTAATATGAGTGTAAGCGCAGGAGCTCTTGGTACCGTCCGAGACGCGGCCGAAGTCTGTGTGCGTGTATTATGTGCTGACGCTTATCGCCTTCACGTACACATTTACAGCGTGTTTATACACTTGGTTACCACAAGTAAAGGGTGCGTCGCTTCGTGAGGTAAAAATACGGTTATTCATTAGGACTTCTGACAAATAGGATTATGCATGGATTAGCTAAAAAAAATGTTAATCCATACATTTTGACTGTGTATTGCACTTTTCTATGAAACATCTGATATAATTATTAAAAAAAATTACGTTACGGGTATTATTTTAACTAATAAAATTATGGAGCTCTTGGGAATCCACGTATGGAGAGAAATTTTTTGGAGAACAATATGTTTTGGAGCTCCTGGGCCATCGAATCATATGCTGAATTCTTTGTGACAGTTTTCGCTTCGTTGTCCCAGACACCCTGTAGAATAAGCTGCCGTGCTTTTGTCTCAGCCGTTTCCGAAAATTCGGAAACGGCTTGACTGATAGGATTTTTTTTTGTTTTGTGTTGTACCCCTCAATACCTACTAGAGTGGAAACCACGCTAACCAAAAAAAAAACAAAATCTAAAACATCTAAATTTTGACTACGTGCTACGAAGTACACCGGGTCGTCTAGTTTAAAATAAAATCTAAAAATATCTGTTTTATCGAGGTGAAGTAACCTTGATCCGTTTAAAATGGTACCCCTCAAATAAGTAGGTACCCCATTGTCATGATCAAATGAAATGAAATGTATGTTTTATGGTAATTTTCCTAAAGCAATTCTAAATTTAGTATAAATGTTGGTCACAAGGTAAATTTTTTGTATGCTTAACATTCAAATAATTTCTTAAAAAGTTGTGTCTACGGATTCCTATTGTATATGTATTTCAGCAGACGTTACCTTGGCGTTTTTTATATTAAATGTTTTGTGTGATAATTCGGATACATTATGTAGGTTGTATTTTTTGACATCTAGACTTGTATTCTTTATTCAATGCAAATCTTAAACCCACACCCCCAAATTTTCCATAATTCCATGAATATGTTTTAACTTAGTTACGTCAAATTTTGTAGACATCAAAAGCCTACAAACGCCTATTGTATAACATGACTTTTAAATTGTGTCTGAGCTTATTGTAATATATATGTTGCCAAAGAGACTGACGAGTTACCTATGAGCCAAGTATGAATATACCTTGAGACGCACACCGCACCTTGTAATTTGAATGGAATGATTGTAATAGTGTCACTATATTTTAAGCACCTAAGTATGTTTTTCTTTTTGTAGATGTAATGGGCATCTTGTTTTTTATTTTAATTAGTGTTATTTGTCATCATGTATTTTTGTGTGTAGTGTATATCTTTTGTGTGCACTAAATAAAGGTTTTATCTATCTATCTATCTATCTGAATAGGCGGAGTAAACGTAACATTAATTCGAACGAATTTTGAATCAAAATCTACAGAGTGACTGGTAATTTGACGTATTCCTTTCAGGACGTGATAGTGTGACCCATTTGCAACACCCAACTAGCAAAGAGATCATAAAAGCCGTCACTTAATATTCATTTAGTGCGTAATACTTTAGAAAACCTTTCGATGTAACCAAATTTTTCTAAAACATCAAACGGTTAAAAATAAAAAGAAAAAGTTTATTAACCATTTTCAAAAACGATCTACGAACTTAAACTATGACACCGATTATCTCAAAATTGTAATGCCGATGAAACAATCGATAATGCTGGCAAAGGTCGAATTTGAAAGTTAGAGGAAGCTAGTCGAAAATACAACAAACGTATGTCAAATTTATGCGACAAAGAACAAGGAACATCACCCTTATGTATGAATTTAGTCTTCAAACTAAATCAATACCTTATACCATATTTTCTATAAAAATATTCGTGAGTTTAACTTTAGAATGGATTTATTTTAACATTGACGTTATCTCTCGAATGACATTGCCACCTACGTGTCAAAGATTCCCTATTAATAGCCAAGACATAGAGGAAGCGTTGTCATTAGGTGGTAATGCCGAGGAAATCGTTCGCGCCCGCTAAACGAGCAGTCATACAGTTCAGTGACGATTGCCAATTAATAGTTTACCGTGTTTTGGTGGTCTGGTAGTTGTAAATGTAAAAAAAATGTCTCTTTGTTTGACTGCTGTTTAAATATTGGTATAGTTTAGTTATTGAAATGGGAAAGAGAAAATACAGGGTGTAAAAAGGCCCACATCACTCAGACATCACGGGGTCTTTCGTCTATTTTTTCCTTGTTGTATTTTAGTTTAATGTAGAAATTATATAGAAATTCTCTAAATTAAATTATAAATTATATTAAATAATTTCCCAGCAACGAATTTTATTACTGGTGTGAAAAATTGCTGTTTACGATAGCGCGCAATTGAATGCACGCAAAATATTTAGTTGACCTGGCACATGGCCTTCCCAAAGTCCAGATCAACAGATTTTCATGGTAACTAACTCCTGCACAAGGCTAGATATTAGCCCACAAATCTAGTGATCCATAAGGGATGTACCCTTTGGATGATATCAGGCTAAAATTATATTTGGCTTTATTTTCAGGCAGACAATGACCGACGTCGCTCTTTTATATAAATATACCCATTAATTAAATATGGCGTCAGCAGAAATAGGCTGTTGCTATGTGTTGTGGTGGGTGGCATTTAAATGTGAGGATGTAGGTTCGAATATGACGATAGTGACTTCAAAAAGAAAATCCTAAATGGCAGCCGTGAAAATTTTCATAGTTTTCATCATGGGTTTCATGGTTCTCGAGGGTGCTGAAGCTAATAGTGAGTTTCAAAATGAAGTTAGAGTATTTTATAGATAGAGAAAACAACGTTACATTCAGAGTTGAAGAAAAAGCGTATAGAACTTCGTTCCAGCGGGGCTTCCACGAACTCCACACGGTTTTTTTTTAATACACCACATCACAGTCACAATATCTCGCCTATAATCCCCATAAAGTTAGGCACAGGTGTACCTTTAGTAAACCCACATTTTGCAAGTCTTCATTTTAAAATAACTTTCAAGAATTTTTCAAAATCAATCGGGAATTCAACAAGTATACTATGGTTTAGTCGGTAGGAATCTGACAATATTCTCTTCTCTCAGAACGTACGAGATCCATCCGGGTTCATCCCAGGGTTGACAAAAAAAACAGCCGTTTTTTTTTTCTTAAAACAAACAGTTCAGAATGTTTTGTTCAAAGTGATTTTTTTTTGCCTTTTGAACAACTAGTCATCAATTTCAAATAAAATAATTCAGGACTAATTCAATTCTAGACTATTTTAAAACCCACGTTAATAAACATATTTACAAAATCGATCAATATTGTTTTTTGTCACTTAATCGTTTTGTTTGCTACACACGTTAAAAACTTTAAACTGTGTTTTTAAACACTTTATAAAAAAAAAACATTGTTTTATCTCAAACAGTTTTAAACACTGTTTACCCATGTTAAAACACATTTTCGTTTTAATCATGCCAACCGAGACTTAACCAAAGCAAAAAAGGATATTCAACCAAAACCTATGACGTACAAACGGTTAATCGTATCACCTAGATGCCTCTAATTTTAAAGATAAACGCTCGACCGGTCTGGTTTGACGTATACTTCTAATTTTGTCCTCCTGAGGTAAGGCTCTAAATATGGGATATCAGCTGATAGGAGTGTCACGTAAAGCTAAACGTTCATTATACACATTGACATTGATAAATATTATATACAAAATGACTTGAATATTTACTTTGTAGTATTATTTTACTTCAATTAATGTGAATGTGAGGACTATGTGGGTTATTTCTTTTATACCCTGTTAGTTTTAATGTTGGTCTGACGGTTTGAGTACTTTATACGGCCTACCCCAATGTTCGTTCTTTGGTATTGTTCGTAGAGTCGTTGAGCTCCTCAAGTTCTGAGTTCAGCTACCCGATTACTGACAAATACTTCCACTGACTAGACTAGTCCACTCAAATCTGTGTGCTCAAAAGACCATTCCAGGTACTAATCTACATTCTCTACACATGATCTGACCAAGATTATGTCTGGACTTTAATGGCACTTTCACCCTTGAGTTTGTTTTGCCATTTCTTCTCAGGGATAGTCAGGTAGGAAATGTCGACTCCATCTAGCTTATTTTTTTAAATAATATGACGTGTAAAAGTGATTCTGATATCCTATTTACTGAATAAACAACGTGGAGGCTAACCCAGACTGCGATCTGTTCGCGAATAAATTCGCCAATTTAATGGTTATGTGGCTATATTTTTGTGAGAATAATAGTATTAATTTTGTTATTAGTTTAGTTGTTATGTTTGTACTTATACGAGTATATACTATGATTTATGTACTTGGTTTTTAAGCCGTGTAAATCTAATAAATAAATAAAATAATTTAATTTTAATCACGCATCACCGCATCGGAACAAAATGTACTAAAGTGATGCAGGAAGGTTTTAACCAATGCGTTGCGATGCGATGTGGCCAAATGCTTAGCCTATAATAGGTATTACGTAAATACGGTAGTGAGGGAAAGAATTGGACACCCGCTGTCTTGGGTGTAGGCGAAAGGATTTTTTCAGGTTATGTAATTTGCATGTTCAGTGTAGATTTTATGGCAATTGGCAAGATTCTTTTGTTACCGACCTACGTCATACGCGTTCATTGTTCAACAGTGGAATCATGTTATATTTAGTTCGTTGGAATTGGGTAAATCGATGATAATTTTATTAACATGGTGATGGCCCAGTAGTTACGGCCCCAACTTACGACTTGTAAGACGTGAGTTCAATGTGTAATTAATTTAATCACCATTGCTCTCAAAACGGTGAAGGAAAACATCGTGACTAAACCGGCTAAATGACCAAATAATCTAAGACGTGTGACCCGCGAGGTGGATTATGGCCCCCTCCCTCTCACAGAGAGGAGGCCTGTGTCCCAGCACTATCATCATCATTTCAGCCGAAAGACGTCCACTGCTGGACATAGGCCTCCCTCAAGCTCCGCCACTTCGTCCGGTTCTGTGCTTCCCACATCCAGAGGACTTCTTCGGCCCTCACAAGGTCATCGCTCCACCTTGTGGGAGGCCTTCCAACTTTAAGTCTTCCGGTGCGCGGTCGCCACTCCAGAAATTTTCGGCCCCATCGGCCATCTGTCCTGCGAGCAATGTGCCCACGCCACTTTCACAGTTAGTTTTCTTCTTAGTTCAATACGACACTAATGTATTAATTACCATATTAGTATTTTTTCAACAGAACCGCACGTCAAGATCTAAGACATATTCAGAAAAAGTTTTTAATTTCATGCTTTTCGACTGTCCTTGCATCTCGATGGAAAACCTATCCCACTTAAAACGGATGAATAGTTTTAATATACGAAAGCAACATTTACAAAATCAGACGCCTTAACTCTCCGTTGCGAACATTTCGGCACACAACCCTAAAATGCCGATGAAAAGTAAGTAAAAAAATAATAACATCCGACAGGTAACATGGGGGCCGCCATGTCCCGGGGGACTGGGGACTAATAGATACCCCAAGCCCCAAACTCTGCGAAATAAACCGATTTGTGCACAAAATGGACCATTGGTCAGTGGATTAGTTTGTAAGCTTTTAGGATTAAAAGTGTGTGCTGGCAGTTTCTTATTTAGAAGGTGTGATAAAATTCAGTTGATTGGGGACTCGAAAGACCGCGGGGAATAGGGTTAGGTTATGAGCTGAATGAACATTGGTCATGAAAAATGAAATTGTATTTTCATTCGTGGGTTTAGCACATTGAGCGCCATACAACAGACACAATTAAAATCTACAATAATGGCTTGTCGCGTGGCGATTAAAAATAAGTAGCGATGTGTAACATATGAATGTCTGAAACATTACAGAATTATCATGAATAACTCACCTCCTTGTAGTGGGACAATCATAGGCTGGTAAGTGATTTTATTTCTGTAACTAGATTAATTGTACATTATACAAACACTTTTACGTCAGTGTTATTTTTTTAACTAGATGAGGTCGGCGTTTCCTAACTGACTACTCTGAGAAGAAAGGCCGATACAAACTAAATCACACACAATCCCTTTTAAAGTCCAGACATACCTAATCTTGGTCAGATCATATGAAGATCATGTAGATTGATGGCTGAATTGGTCTTTAGAGGAAAGAAGCACACAGATTGGGTTTGAGTGGACCTGTTCTGTCAGTGCTCGCAATTTTCAGTGCAGATCAACTCAGGTATTATTTACTACAATTTTTTACCAGCGGTTTCGCCCGCGTGGAAGTCGAAAATCATCCCGCGGGAACGTATCATCGGGATAAAAAGTATCCTATGTGTTAATCCAGGCTATAATTTATGTGTGTGCCAAATTTTTCATCTAAATCCGTTTAGCCATTTTTGCGTGATTGAATAACAAACATCGAAACATCTAAATATCCAAACTTTCACATTTATAATACTAGCTTTTCACAGCGGCTTCGCCCGCGTGGAATTCGGAAATCATCCCACGGGAACGTATCATCGGGATAAAAAGTATCCTATGTGTTAATAGAGGCTATAATTTATGTGTGTGCCAAATTTCATTCAAATCCGTCCAGCCGTTTTTGCGTGATTGAGCAACAAACATCGAAACATCTAAATATCCAAACTTAGGATAGGAATAGTAGGATAATTAATTTGAAGCTAGTTGCCACGTTGGTCTAGCGGTTGTAATGATGTTCTTGGTTCGATTCCCGGGTCGGGCAAGTGTTATTGGGTTTTGCTATTTAAAATTTCTCAATAGGTAGCTGTCTGGAGTCTGGATTTGTGCCTGGTTGATGGCAATAGCCTCCCCTATTCCATGGGACTTGTGTACATAGGTACAACTCTGCCCGACCCTTCGGGGAAACAAGGCGTGTTATTATTTTATGTAAAATATTAACCTTTACTACTTACAAAGTTTTTTTTTACATCTTTTGACATGGTAAAAGCACCTGCAAACATGCGCAACGTGACTCATGTCGAACAATTTCTATAAAAATTTCATGGAAATTTTTCTATAAGTGGCGCGTCATGGCTGGTTGAAGAAGCCTTAAGGGGAACCTAGTCGCGGGCTCGAACTCACTGGTGGGCCTGGCTAAAAATCACGCTGTCTGACAAGGCTTCGTGTCCGACAGAGACAGTATCAGTGATGAGCAGTTAGACGCTAGTCTACACGCACAGCGTTATTGAGTGAGATGCAGGATCATTTATAGTAAAAAATTCGCGAAAAAATTAAGAAAAGTCCTTTGGAAGATTGGGTTTTATGAAAAAGCCAATGCATACATCAATGACCAATAAAATTTATTGAACTTTTCGATAATTGATCTTTGTCGATATTGACTTGGTTTTGGACATTTTACACTTCTTTTATTACTTAAACACGCCCAAAGTTAAGTAAATTTAGCAAGAAAAACTAATCTTTGTTGGCTCCTTAGTTTTTAATGGGTTTTTATTTTAGTATTCTGTTTCCGTAGAAACAATATTAATAATGAGACAAAACGATATCATAATTATTTTACTTTGGATGTGCCATGTCAGACAGTGGAGTAAAAAACTCCCGAAGTTTGTATGCAAAAAATATGGACTAGGTTCACCTTAACACACATAATTTGCTTCATTATGTTATTTATATATGGAATAAATATATGTTTTTTGGTTGATTGTAACCTCTATAGGAATAACATTTATAAATACGGGCTTATTATGTGGCAAAGCAGCCCACAAGTTTTCAACTTAAGAAGGTATTTTTGGTAGAAAAATAAGCCCTGATTTTTGTAAAGATTCGACAATTGTCATTGCTAATAATAACTTCGACAAATGTCAATGTGAGTCGGTATACAATCAATCGATGTTCTTTTACCCGTGTGAGCTTAGAACGATTTGGTTTAAAGAAGTTTTTTCCCAAAAATAACATAAATTTATATGACACATAATAATTATCATGCTTATTATGTGAGCACCATGTATCTATCATAGAATTAATTTATCTGTAATTGCTTCACTTTCATTCTTTTTACCTATTGTGGTATGGTAATTTTATTCTGGGTGCACCGTTTTCACACATAATTGTGTAATGAATGTAAGTTAAATTTTGTAAAGGGTTTCTTGCCCATTCTTCTCCATACGAAACTACATTTTGGAAGGGACGACTAGAATCAATTCCATTTTAAATGTTGACGTTCAAAAGTGCCTTTTATGTGCCTATTTGAAATAAATGCTTTGACTTTATACACTTAAATACGAAAACTATCCTTACAAATATAATAAATGTGAAAGTTTGAAGGAGAAGGAGAAGAAGAAGAAGAAGTGTGTAAGGATTGTAACAGGCGGCGTTCTGTAGTTTCTGTCTGCCCCCATGGGAAGAAGCGTGAGTTTATGTATGTATGTATGTGAAAGTTTGTATGTTTGTTACTTACCCAATAACGCAAAAGCAACTGAACGGATTATGATGAAATTTCGCACAAAGGTAGTTTAAAACTTGGATCAACACAGGGTACTTTTATCTCGGTACTACGTTCCCGTGGGATATCCTCCGATCTCAAAATCTAGTACTGGATAACGTCGGCTGACATAACTCTTGTATGTAAGTCACAAATTTCACGTCTAATAAGTTGTTACAATTATCCAAAGGATTAACGTCGTTTTTGGCTGAGATCTAAAGGAATAGCGTTTATTACATGTTGAGCTATGAAACTTTGGCCTCGTACAGGACTTTTAGTTTTTATTTTAATAAGCTTCAGTTTTTTTTATAAATTTTAGTTTTTTATAAACTTGGTTCTTTATTATTAGTTTTATTTATGTACTTTTTTATGAATTATATTTCTCTGATTGTGTTTAGTTGATTGTGCCTGTGCGGGTCTAGCGTATCACCCTTAACTTCCTTCCTTCCTCCCTTCGAAAGATTGCGCCTTTTAAGACACCCGCATATCGAAATGCGTTTTATTTTCTTTTCCTTGGAATCAGAATGAAAAGTTTAAATTACATTATTTTTTAATCATTCAACCTTTTGACTTAAATGTCCAGCTTCATTACAGGGTTAATTACGCAATTAAATGCTCAACTTAACACCGCCAACAATGGTGTACTAAACAGAATAATTGCGCCAGAGTGGGGTACGAAAATACCCCGTTTAATGAAAATGGTTGCAGTCAACCTCGGTTCCATTTTCAGAATTGAATTTTATCATTGTAATTGAATAGTTCTCATTTAATTATTCTTATTCATATGTATGCGAATATTGGCAAAACATAGCGCACTGCACTACCTTTTTTTTTAAGATCTTTGTATGTATTACCTATGTTTAACAAACAAATTATTCTATTCTATTCTAAAAAGAATTAGGTATTTCAAAAGTTCTGGCTAGGTATATCTTTACAAAGTATTAGTCCTACGTATCAGATTTGGGAATGTTTTACGACGAAGAAAAATATACAGGACTATGAAACACTACTATAGCTTCATAATATATTTTGTTTTATTTGTGTCCATTTCTGGGCCAAGCTTGTATGGGACATTTATCCATCTCCTTTGATGCTTCTGTATAGATCAGTATTGTTATTTTGCAACCTTTAATGATATCTACATACGTATCTTAAGGGGGCTAAGATCCATTTCTGGAAAATAAGTACGTTGTGGGTTTAATCCCAACAATGAAAGTCACATTGTTACATGTGTAGTCTTACATGTGCTTTAGGGATTTTAATGGCCTTCTTAATCTTCAGAGAAAGTATCTATGACAAGTATCTATACTAATATAATGAAGGTGTACAATTTGTGAGTTTGTATAAAGGGGTAATTTTCGGAATTACTGATCCGATTTCGAAACTTCTTTCACTAATGGGAAGCTACAGTATTGCCGATTGTCATATTAGCGAAGGAAGTCGCGTGCAGAAGCTATTTTCTAATATAATTATACCTACAAAAGTTTAGATATTAGATAGTATATCTGTTACGGCTAATAGCCGAAGTGCGGCTACACCTAGTTTTAGCCGGCTACAACTAGGTGCAGTCGGCCTAGCGCTCACTCGGCTCGCGCGCGGCTGGTCGCAATTCTAACCTAACCTAACCTATTCGGTCGGTAAGCAAGCAGTATGGTGCAGTTCACAATTTATCGACAGTTCATAATCTGGCGAGATAGATTATAATCTAACGGTATTTACAATTTTACGGTGACATAAGTAGGATACATCTAAGATTAACTGGCTGCACCTAGTTGAAGCTGGCTAAAACTAGGTGTAGCCGCACTTCGGCTATTAGTCGTAACATTTCCGATAACGAAAACTCAATTATCTTTCGTGCATAGTTAAAGGTTACTTTTAGTCAGATATTACGACACGAATCTATGAATAAGCAATGCGTAATAATATAAAATGTATAGCAATACCATTCAGGCATAACGCACGATTCTCAACCTCGAATATTGGCTCAGGTAAAACGGTTTCAGTTCAGGGGTACAAAACATTGTGCCTTTTAGAGCTCAGTCAACACTCCACGACTCCATGTTTGCGCCTCAGATTGTCCCATTGTAATGTTCCTCCAAATCAGGGGAGCTCAACATTTTCCTAACAATCTGAATCTTTATTTAGGACGCTAATTTAAACCGTGGTCCTGTCCAAATATTATTATCTTAGAATTTTGTTAGTTCTTTATTCGGTGTAATTGAGAAATTTTCGGTGACGAAATTGATCTGTTTTTGTGTTCGTGGGAGAAACTATTTTATTTGGAAATGGTCAGAGTTTTGAACAATGATTTTCGGTTCTTTACTTATTAATTGTTTGATGTACTAATCCAGTGATTATACGCGTTGATTGGTGATAGTAATATTTGAATTAGTAATGGATCAATGCTACACGTACATAGACTAAATTGTACTGCTGCAATAAAAAAAGAGTTTTGATTTGGTTAGTACATGAGAAGGTTGTCGGTGTGTATAAAATCTGAACCTATTGTTGGATTATTTGCATAATACATTTACATACCAAAGAGATTTTTTAATGACTTATTTATTTATTTAACACTAGCTTTTGGATGGCCGTTTCTGCGTGATTGACTAACAAACATCTAAATATCCAAACAAACAAACTTATAATATTATATAATAGGAGGATAGGAAGAACATACCAATTTTATTGGTTATTTTTCTTGCTCCATGCTTTACTTAATGTAGTTTGGTACTTTCGTATCGACTGTTTCCTAACTTACTTTGTTCCTTAAAGTATCTTACCACAAAACTTAGACCGTGCGGGAATTAAACCCAGGTAGGCAGCAATCAATCTATTGAAAGTCGTAATTAGTGATGTGAGACTAAGTAAGTTTACCCCAAAAAGGACTTAATTATCAGAACTGATTACCGGGCGAATTGAGCTACTTAGTTTTAGCAAAACTTTTGAATTTATTGTCTCATTCAGTATTATTAAATCACTTGACTTTTTAACCACTGACGAAAAAACGGCAGGGTGTTATATAAGTTAGACATATCTGTGTATGTGTGTGAGTGTGTCTATTTGTGGCATCGTAGCTCCAGAACGGATGAACCGATTTTTATTTTGTTTTTTTTTTTTTTAATGTGAGTTAGTCGTTACTTGTAAAATTATAAATTTATTAAACTTAGTACCTCCAAATTTCGCACCTTTATCATCCAGTTTTATCCATACATACACATACATAAACTCACGCCGTTTTCAGATGAGGGTAGGCAGACACTATACCCGACCGACCGACCGACTCAAAATTGATTTGTGATGTTGTATTTAAACTTTAATAATAAATCTTCAAAAAACTCTGAAAACCGTTGTTTTGATAAGAGAACTACAAACAAACGAGTAAGTTTCAAAATGATATAGAAACATTTTTGTGTATAATATCGTCAAATAAATAAATCATGAAAATTTCGAGCACAGTAGAAAGACATAATTCAACATTAATTTAAGGCTCGCCAATTAAGTTACACATAATTTACATCGCAGCTTAAAAGGTTTGTTACCTCTGGAGATTTACATATAACTTATAGTTATTAGTATTTTTAAATATTGTTTTAAGTTTTGTTCATAAAAAATCGAATGAAAGCACTTCATGTTTTCAATATCATGCTACGTCCCGATCCCTTTTGATGAAGGAGAGCGGTAGCCCAAGAAATTATATTTTTGTTACGTTTTACGACCGTAATATTGAATCTCTATTTTATATAATAGTTAATCCCAATGAAAGTCTATTTTATGAAATAGTTAATCCCATTGAATGTATGTATATTTTATGAAATAGTTAATCCCATTGAATGTATGTATATTTTATGAAATAGTTAATCACATTGAATGTCTATTTCAAGCAATAGTGACACTGACTTGCAAATTGTAAAACATGTAAAATAAAATGAATTTCGCGGCCTACCCTGGCAGTTCTCTCTTGATGCTAATTCCATTTTGCTTTTGAAACTGAGACCTATAATTAAGTGCCTGAAAAGGATTTAAGTTTCACTTTCGATAATACCCTAATTTTGAGATTCCAAATTGCATTTTGTTATAAAGTTTCGCTGAGCATAATTAAGTAACAAACTTAAAGTTTCACACGAAGTTAGTATTACTTACTATTGAGCTCATCCTACCTTATAGTGATGTAATTAGCTCACGTTTAGTTCGTAAGTAGGTAAATGCTAATAGGGATGTGCTTCTAATGACACACTTCATTTCTGTGAAAGTTAAGGCTATGTTTGTTTTAAACAGAAGGCTTGCTTAGCTGAAACTAGAAACTTAGCGTCGGTATTTACCATGTAACTGCACTGAACTGCAGTCGTGCCTAAAAAAATAATCAAGAGGCGAAAAAATTTATAAATAAATTCAGAACATAGGTGCAGTTTATAAATCTAAATCCTTTTCAGTATGTAGGTGTACACTTATGGTATGAATACTATCTAATGTATAATGATGTAACCAACTTTTTGTAACATTATCATGATTTTAAAAGAGTGTCCATGGAGTTTTTTGCCCGTTCTTCTTCATAGGTACCTACGCTTTGGAATGGGCAACTAGCTTCATCTTTCTAACTCACCGACCTTGACAATTCAAAAGTGCCTGTAATTGGTTTATTTTAGATAAATGCTTTGAGTTTGAGTTTATCTGCCACAGTATGTGGTAGGGATAGAGAGAGTTTTAAACTATTTCTACAATTTTACGCCTACCGCAAGCTGAAGAACTTCGTTCTAAAAGAAAAGGTGACTACTATGTATTCCAACATTCGAATACTTTCGAAATAATACCCGGTTTTTCCCAGCTCTCAGTGCAATCCACCAGTCAGTGCAAAACCCAACGTTAATCCGACACACTACTAGTTACTACTCGTACATCGAAAGTAATCGCTTCGTCGAATTCGTTAGATAACAGACTAACTAATTCTCTATTAGACTGTTTAGATAGCACTGATTGCGATTGCTCTTTGAGTAATTATATCAGGTGGCATACAGAGTTTCTTTTTGTTTTTCCTTAATGGCTATCCAACAATTGTCTACACTTATAGGTTAACTCTGAATTCTCCATATTAATGATTCTGCCACAAACACCAAACAGGGCGACTTTGAAAACTATTCGACCATCATTCAAAATGATCCAATCGGGATAATCCGATCCATTGGGAAGGTCGATTTTTTTTGCGGATTCGTAACTGATCAAACTACCAGTGAAAGTTGAGTGAAGTGTGAGTTTAGTGAAAGTGATTCATGTTGATTTGAGCACCAATAAAATTTTATAGATTGTTTTCTAAGTCACCGTGAATAACATATCATATTATATTATTTATAAGTCAGGTAGGTGTTAATTTCACCCCAGTGTACATTATTTTACGATTGCACCTACTGAAAGGTCGAAGTAAAACACTTCGTGTTTTGATAAGTAGTACTAAGCTAAAACTGCGCTATACTGGAGTCTTCCTTTAAACTAGCCAATTGCAGAGTCAGACCCGCATACGAACAGTTCCGTGCCGTAAATTTTATTTTTGTTATTTGTTGTCGTAACGGCAATAGAAATACACACTTGTGAATTACGGTTCATGAGATACAGTCACAGATGCTTACAAACAGATGAACGGACGAACGGATAGCGGAGGCTTACTGTTCGGTAAAAAAAATGGCTAAGTTGGTTTAATTTTATAGCTTTCAGGTCTACTTTATTTATATTTTAATCTTCAAACCTTGTGCTATCTTGAAAAGTTTTCAGTTCCTCTTTTCACTTACTCATAAGGGACTTATAAGGGAGATTTATGAAAAATTCTCACAACACTTCCTACTGTGTACCACATAAAAATGTGAAAGTTTGTGAGGATGACTGGATAGATCGATGTTTATTACTCTTCACGCAAAAACGACTAAACAGATTTAGATGAAATTTGGAACAGATATAGTTTAGAACCTATATTAACACAAAGGATACGTTTTATCCCGGTAGTACGTTCGCGTGAGATCATTTCCGAACTTCCACGCGGGCGAAGCCGCTAGCAAAAGCTAGTTATTCATAAAAGAAAAATACAAACACTGGAATTCTCATTTTAATCGAGCCGTGCTTGATTATATTTCGATGCAAATACATAAATCAGCATTAACAGAGGTTCGTCACGATTCAACTGTCAATCAGTTGTGTTTTCAATCATTTTCACAGTATCAATCATCCAGGATTTATACACAAATATGTAGGAAATGAATGCCGTGGAGGTTTCTGATAAAAATATAGGTTTTTTTTTTGTAAAGAAGAAAGAAATTAATGGCAATGTGTGGGTGGTATTCGGTTCTAATTGGCGCGAATGAAGGTTTTCGGAATTAGGCAATTGGATAAAATATGTGTTACCTACTAATGAAATATGAATTTCGGTATATAGCTCATTAGCGTAAAATAATCATGAATGGGAATATCGTTTACTACGGGACCAACTTTGAAATAGCGCAAAATTACTATTCATCTACTACTGACTTCATAAATATATTTACTGACTTCAAAAAGAAGAGAATGCGTTGACAAAAAAAAATACAGATCCAAAGGCACCGACTTCCAAAATTAAAACAATTTTCGAATATATTTAAGGCGGGTGATACATTTAGAAACTTACTTATATTAGATATACAATGTGACAGAGACATAGTCGGACAATCTGCTACCATGAATCCATTATATATGATTCTGAACCTGCGTTTTAATTTTTCGTCAGTTATTTATAGAAACAATAAAATTGATAGTTCATACATTTTGACTGCGTAGGTATTGCACTTATTACCAGCGCAAAATATATACACTAGAATCATATTATTATGCTGTATTCATGGTTTCAGTTTGCGCGTCGATGTCTCTGCTACCTGGTATAAATTTAACAAAGGACACTGCCCACTTTATTTGTGCCTATTCTGTGTTGAAATTGTATGTTTCTGAGTCTTACTTGACTTGGGTACCGACTACAATAACATCAAACAAAGTCATGTTAACTTTGTACGGATATTCTTATATATAAATATCATTGATGACAAATAAAAACACTATTTTATGCCATTTCGGAGAATACCATTTGTTATTTTAAAGGTCAGCTCATTATTTCGTGGTTCTTTTCTTGGTAATTCCTACCCACAGATAAAATAACATTTCTGTTATTTATTTATTAATAGATTTAGATCTTTTAAATCCCTCCATATGAAAGCATTTATTCGGGGATATTAACCATAAATAGAATTTACCGATTTATTTAACCTCATTTATTTAATACTTTAAGCACACAAATGTACAGAGGCGGACTTAATGCCATAGGCATTTTCTGCCAGTCAACCTTTAGGTGATGTAGAGACAAATAGTGGTAGGTGCAATAAAGAAGTTTGAGGAATAAGTATTTTAAATATAGGTACGCATAAACGAACTATAATCATAATATATTTACATAATTACACCTAATTGGTGATGTTCTTCAGAAAGGTCAAGTGCACAATGTTCGCAACCGCCGTGCATGTATGACCAGAGGCCTTAGTGTAAGTTTCATTAAGTCATTTCGATCAAACGCTTCGAGCGCGTTTGGCGCTCCGATTGGCCCTGGATTGGTGACGGACCAATCCGAGCGCCGAAAGCGCTCGAAGCGTTTGATCGAGATGGTTAAAAGAAACTCACTTTAGGGCCACAGATGTATGAACGTAAACGAGATAAAAGGAGTATGTAAGAATCCTAGCAGGTGGCGTTGTGTAGTTTGTGCCTACCTCATGGGAAGACGGCGTGAGTTTATGTATGTATGAGTATGTGTAGAATTTACCTGAATGATTTTTTTGTGGATATTGGTTGTAGTAACGAATCGATAAGGGCATGCGTTAAAAGTACAGACACATGAGAACTTTGAACTGCTTGTCAATATAGCTAATCCCTACTTCCCTACTAATATTATAAATGCGAAAGTAACTCTGTCTGTCTGCCTGTCTGTTACGCTTTCACGCCTAAACCCCTGAACCGATCGTCATGAAATTTGGCAGAGATATAGCCTGGGATATGAAGAAGGACATAGGCTACATTTTTACGCGATAACCGACATCCACGCGGGCAAAGCCGTGGGCAAAAGCAAGTGTTCAATAAAAGACCAATGGTATTATGATTAAAAAAATCAGTAAAAACGGTTTTCTCTCACAGTTGAAATAATAATTAGACCAACGGGATCCCAGCGTTCCTGGTAACATGACAAACTGCATTTGACTAAAAGCTTAGCTAGCGTGCAGATGATACATTATTCACGTAGGATAAGAGGGTTGAACTCTACAATCATGTCCTTAAGTGGGCTTTATTGGGCGTAATGAGATGGCACAACGAAATAAATATGCAGATGTACGTTTGATTAGCCATTTTGAGTTCATCATAATCTGTGTTACCATAGATATTGTTTATACAGACAACAATCATTTGTTTTGTAAGTACATATCGTATTGGGGTTAAAACCATAGATGTAATTCAATAGAAATATAAATTGTGATAATTATATTTAATGTAAACTTAATTAAAATTTGCACGCTTGCTTGCAGGCAGAATACAATTACACTTACATAGGTTATAAGATCTCACCTTCACCAACAATGTATTTCTTGCAAATATACATTTGATTTGATTTGATTTGAAAAGGAACATAGTGTATAGATCACTCATACTCCTTAGGAACGGGAGGATGCTCCGACCAGACGGGTGTTGTGTCTGGTCAGCAACTACCCGCCGATAGATGGGAGGAACGTTGCATCCATCTTAACATTTTTATTGTTTTAATCCTTTAAAAGTGTCATTGTATTCATCATTATGAACAAATTTTATAATGGGATCAACCCTGAAATCGTAAAATAAAAAATGAGGTGATCCATACGTTGTATCTAGTTATGCGAATATAAATGTATGGATCAGCTCATTTTTATTTCATCGATGAGTTTCATCTTGTTACTCCTACTCCTGAGCAGAATAAGAGGCAGTCACAATAGCATTCTAAAGGCTGTGGCGGCAGACACTTCCTCTACCATAATGAGGCAACTTGTGAGAAGACTTATATACATTAGTTTCCATTTGTGGTTATGTCTAGCTGTTAGGTGGTCTTCTCATTAATTCGTCATTAGTAGTAACAATACTGTTTTGAGCAAACCGGTTCCTCACAATTTAAGGATTTTAATTGTCCGAAATAAAAGATTTTTATTTATTTATATAATTATCCTGTAAAGCAACCCTTGAATTTGCTTTCTAATAAATCTCAGTATCTCAGCCCCCACTTGTTGCTTCCCAAACAAAAACGAAAACTTGGCCAGACTCCACACTGACCGGTAACTCCACAAACTACGTCTATCACATTTCACAAACTTTGAAGATCTACACATTAACTATTAAATGTTTTGACTAAAGTTTATTCAAAGGGTTTCTTCGTGATATGTGCCTTAAAAGTTAAGGGCAAGAACTTTAGATTTATATTAGTAGTAAAGGTAGTTAGTGAGTTGTGATACAGTCGAAAGTAAGTTAAGTAAAGTTTAGGCTTTGAGTATAGTCAGGTGAGTTAATGTTACTCTGCTTTGATAGTACCTAAGTTTGTTGATAAGATCTGTGGTTATAGGTCATTAAGTGAAGACTTTAATCGGTCATTGGTTTACATGGCCCTCCTTGTAAACCAATGACCGATTAAAGTCTTCACTATATATAAAGCCACACGTCCGTGGATGGAATGAATTGTGGAAAGAATTAGTCTATGTAAAACATCTTAAGCTTTGAAGTAGCGGTTGGTCATATTTCTAACCTACGTGCGGTTTTACGTAAATATTTCCGTTCCTAACCTAAAATAATACTACTTTTTTTATAAAAAATACGCAATACCGGCAAAAAACATTGTTGTGGAGGGTTCAGAAAACCGCCTAGAACCCCCAAATAGTATCACATTATTTCTAGCAAGGAAGCACGTTTCTACACCCAGCCCCTAGATATTTGTCACCTCCTTCTGCGAAGCAGTAATGCTCGCGAAGAGGGAGGCGGCGCACGTGAGGGAGAGGCAGTATATGCGCCCTCACGGCCGTAGTCGCCGCGGGAGAAGCCCTGGGCTTCGGGAATCCCAGGCTGATTCCCGGCCACCGTAGGCGCGGGCTTGCGGACGGCGAGTAATGGGTAGCTCGCTGTCCGGTAAGGACCAAGCCCGGGTCGACGGCGCGTTGTGTTCCACGCGCGCCTCAAAGAGATGTCAGCACCAAAGGGTGGGGTCCGCAAGGGCCGATGCCTGCCAGGGGTGCGGGTTGTTCGAAAGAGATACCGTCGCCCCTGGCACACAGGCAACTGAGGGAACACGGGTGGGTTTTACTCAGTAAAAGTCTGTCACGCCCTCCTGCTCCACCCAGAGCGGGAGAAGTTATTTGATAATTTCCCATCCTCAAACAAAAAAAAAAACCCCTAGATATTTAGGACACATAACATCACGCCAGTATTCCTCTTAGGGTTAGGCATAATTGTTCCTACAGTACACTCACATATCGCCAGTTATGTTAAGTCCCACGTACTAGGGGGCGAGATGCATAAGACATAACCTTGCCTTAATAATTAACCACGGCTTATTTTTCTATATTTATGAATTGTTTTCTTAATCTTGTTTTAATTACGGACGCTTTTAATGTGCAAATCTTTTTACATCGTTCTCACATAGATTATTTCAACATAAATGATGTAGCTAAGCAACTATGATTTAAAAGAATGTCCATGGAGTTTCTTACCCGTTCTTCTCCACGCTATGGAATGGGCAACTAGCTTCATCTTTCTAACTGACCGACCCCTTGACAATTCAAAAGTGCCTGTAATTGATTTAAATGCTTTGAGTTTGAGTAAACACAAGTACCTACCATTGCCAAATTCTTATACAAGAAACCTCGACCTAATAATTCATTACATCAAACATCACTCAATTAAAATTTAACGCGTAACAATTTCAACAGCTTGTTTTAACAGCTTATAACTGCCATGACTCCCGCCATTTTGAAATGGCGTCATAAATTCCCCGCAATTGAACAACTGACAAGGTATATTAGCGGTATACCTCAGGTAATTCAACGAAGCAGCCAAGGGAAGTATCGGAAGACATTTTATGCGTCCATCGTAACATTATTAAATACTTTTTTGTTTGAATTTGGATTAAACATACAAAGATAAACAATATTATTTCAGATGAAAAATTATCATTAATTCTCTGTTTTACGGAATTATTTTTGGTGTATTACTGTATGAAACATAATAAATTGAATTGAATATAATTTGGTTAGTCAGGGCACAGTTTGTTTTTTATTTAATTATTTTTTAAACCCCGACTCAAAAAGAGGGGTATTATACATTTTTGAATGCCTCGTTTGTATAGTAGTTGCAAACGTTACTGATGAGCATGAGGTCCTGAGTCGGTAAAAGTGTTATTCGGGTTCCCCTTCAGGAATTTCTCGGTAGCACCTTGGAGTCTGGATTTCTGCTTGGTTAATGGAAATAGACTTAAACATAACAGACGCCACATAGATGTACACCTCTGCCTAACTCTTAGGGAATTACAGGCGTGATGTTATTAAAATATGTTATCACAACATATCTTAACACACCAAGCGATCTTATTGAAACAGCAACTCTTTATTAATAGACGTCATTAAATTTTTTCAACAACCGTGTATTTACCTAGGTACAATGTAAATACTTACTTGTTCGATAAGTGTTTGAAAGTCTAAATTGTATTGTTACTTAAATACTGAATAACAAATCAAAAACTTTAAGATATAAAAGGCAAGTAGCTTAACTAAACTATACTCAAACTACCTTACTACCTATGTTTTAGTTTTGTTATTTATCAAGATTAAAGAAGAATAAGATATTGATTTTTTTAATTGTGTGGGTTGGGGGGAGACTTGCTTCCTGACGGGAGCATCATTGACAACGCGTTTTCTTCAACTCCGAATCTAACTTCGTTAACTCTATCTTCGAAATACTCAAAGTTGATTTTAACTTCACATCAAAAACCATGACGAAAATTTTCGAAGCCGCCATTTTGGATTTTCATTTTGACTTATTTATTGGCTTCAGCACCCTCGAAAACTAAGAAAATTATCTTACTTTCTGGCTCTTTCTATTTAGTGTCTATAGGTTTATTATTATCAGCCTGCAATATTTCACCTGTTGGTCAAAATAAACCGTATTTCCTGTTTACTCAGAAAATCGTCAACACCGTTAACACCTTTCAACCCTATATTAATGCCAATAAATATTTTGTCGAGTCGCGGTGAGAGTGAGCTGAAATGCAATAAACTTGCCTACCGCCTGTAAACCGCCTGTAAAACAGAGTCTCGTTACATCACGTGTTTTGTTTTATCGTTTTAAGGTTGAGGTTACATAAACGAGCGAGGGAGTGAAAGTTAAAAAAACCAAACTAAAAAAGGAGAAAATAATTTAATACAATTAAAAAGCGTGGGGTGCTTTTTGAGGTATTTTTATAATCACTTAATGTCAAGCACCCCACGCTTACACGAAACTAAAAAACACGCTTTATAAACATAAAGCGTGTTTTTTAGTTTCTTAAACTATTATTTATTTTCAATTTTTTAGTTCTGCTAACTACAAAAACGATATTTTTTTTTTTCTCAATTTTCTTTTAAATTATTGAATTGTCATCGGTCCTAGATAAGTTTACAAAGTTTCAATGAAATCTGACCGTTTAAAGTGGGTCGAAATCGCGCTCTAAGGAGTCGGTTACATACAAACAAACATACAAGTGAAGCTAATATAAAGCGTGTAAAAAAGACTATGTTTTACAATTTAAACTATCCCATTTCTTCCAATTCCAAAGCAGCGTTCTCTATGAATTTATCTCCATACTGCGATCGCCAACCCGCCTATCCAGTGTGGCGAGTATGGCAAGCTCCCCCATTTTTTGAGGGAGGCATATCTCCAGCAGTCGACTTCTTTCGGCTGTAATGATGATGATGATGATTAAAATCAGCTTTAGTTTTTCAAATCAATATAATATCGCCGTTCTTTAAACTTATTATCGCGATGGATTTGTTTTTTTATGTATTTATTGTACCTAGCTATATCGATAGAATAATAACTACCTGTACCATATAGTACAGATAAATCAGTCTTATAGAAAGGCAATTCACAATGGCATAAAGAAGTAAAACGTGTGTTTTCCCTTACTTAAATAATGTATACTCGTAATGTTAATTGTCAACGTCAACAGATAGTGTAGGCCAGAAATAGTTTACGTAATTATTTTTTTACCACGAGTGTTCAAATGCTTTTATGCATTTACAAAAAAAGACCAAGGATTCTTTCTCTAAGTAACAAGTTTCTTATTTTTTAATCATTTGCCGTGTCCTTTGCGCCCTCACGGCCCTAGTCGCCGCAGGAGACGCCCTGGGCGTCGGGAATCTCTGGCTGATTCCCGCCACCGTAGGCGCGATCTTGCGGACGGCGAGTAATGGGTAGCTCGCTGTCCGGCAAGAACCAAGCCTAGGTCGACGGCGCGTTGTGTTCCACGCGCGCCTTAAAGAGATGTCAGCACCAACTGGTGGGGTCCGCAAGGGCCGATGCCTGCCAGGGGTGCGGGTTGTTCGAAAGAAATACCTTGCCACACAGGCAACTGAGGGAACACGGGTGGGTTTTAGTCAGTAAAAGTCTGACACGCCCTCCTGCTCCACCCAGAGCGGAAGAAGTTATTTGATGATTTCCCACGCTCAGAAAAAAAACCCCAAACGGCTCGAATATATTACTTCCAATAAGATTGAAATATTTTCGCTGTTAAAAGTTTTTCGCCCTTGCACAGCCTTTTCGTTTTCATTTACTTCTTACCGCTTTTCTCTTTTCCGCTATCTTTAAAACCTCGCCCAAAACTCGCGGTGGTTCATCTTATTTGATTTCATAAGGGCGCTGGTTTAGAATTACGATGTTTTATATCGTTCGCGGGTCTATTGCTATTTCAGTACATCCTGAAACGAGTTTCACTAAACTATTATAGCTTTTAGAATTGTTTGGGGTTATATTTAGAATCGGATTTTTTGTTTATTCGGAATTAAAATTCTTCTTCTTTTTTAATCGGTCCCTCATTGCTGAGGATCGTGGTCACTGGACGCCTTTAAGCGGACAATCTGCCTCCATCGACTCCGGTCTGAAGTTGCCATCACCACCTGCTGGAATTTGCTGGAGGAGGTAGCTTCCTTTATTTGGTCAGACCATCGTGTTGGCGGCCCCATGCTCTCTTTCCTTCGGTATTGCCAACAATGACCAGGTTTTCAAGGCTGCTATCTCCCCTTCGCATTATGTGGCCGAAGTAGCTCAAAATACGCTGTAGGCAAATTGTGGACAATTGGGTCTTGATATCGAGCTGCGTTAGCGAATTGAAATTAATTGTACATAAATAATAACTTTTGCCTAAAAAAATGATCAAACATAACATCACGCCTGTAATCCCTGAAAGATGTACGCTCACATTTCGGCAGTTATGTTCGAGTTTCATGTAATCATGTCCAACATCCCCTTGACGAGTCTATTGCTATAAACAGTGCCAAAAGTAGACTAAGGGCTGCTATTCTTATAATACAATAACACATTGTCCCACCAGGGGATCAAATCCAGGATCATATCCTCAGCCTCGCTTAGACCAACAAGGCTGTCAATAAAATCCATTTCTAAAAATTAACACAGTTTATTGATATGAAAAATCTCAACAAAAATGTTTAACTAGAAATTATCCGGTGAAAAAACCCAACAACACATTTAGTTCATTGTCATGCACAAGTTTATTTAATCCTATTGAATGAAAGTTTCGTGAAAAATCATTCAACGGGAAATAGAAATATAAATCATTTATTAGCCAATAATGTAGGTATACAGATATGATGGGTTATTTTGAACAGAGTCCCTATACATTTTGCCTTTCGGCATGCAAAATTATTTAATGCAGTAATACATTTATTATAAAGTCACATATTTTTCAAAAACGTTCCGAATTATGCACAAATCAACAAACTAAATTATTTTGTTATTATTAAATGTCAAAAAATTTAATTTAAAATAATAATAATTTAGAATTGCAATAGAGCTAAAGATAAAAATGTCAGTAAATTAAGTCACAAAGAAACACACCATTAACAGAAGGTTTTGTCATTAAAAAAATCTTTTATTGCGTAGTAACACTTGTCTAGTAGCAGTTTTGTTAACGTTTTTTTTTAAACTTTGATGGGTAATTCTTTTAAATGAACTGTTGTATTGATGATTTTAATGATTATAATTCTATAAATACATACGTGTTACGATCGCGAATCTTATTTTGTTGAACACACAACCTGACCCTGACCAGCAAGTTGCGAAAAACGGAAAAACATTTCGTAAATTTTCGCGAGAATTTATGGTTTTTCAGTCACGTTTCTAGGGCGGGAGTGGCCTGTGGCTAAGTAACAATAACTGCACGGGTCGATTGATCAGGTTAAGCTACGCTCGCCGCGGTTGGTCCGTGGATGGGTGACCATCTTTACGTACCAAGACCCCTCCGTGCCTCGGAAAATACGTTAAGTTGTTGGTCCCGGCTATCAAATGTGGATCTTTGACAGTCGTTACGGGTATCGCAATACCCAATAACTGGGATGTGGAGGTCAGATAGGCAGTCGCTCCATGTAAAAATATGGTATTCAGGTGCATCCGGTTAGACTGGAAGCCGAACCCAACATAGTTGGGAAAAGGCTGGGCAGATGATGATGAGTCATGTTTCTATACTTAGATCAACGTTTAACATAAGTCAAAAGAAAATGGCCATTGCTCGCGTATTTTAAGCCATGTAACCCCGGGGCAACCTTTCAATCCTCCTTTTTAATTTCAAAAAGAATAAAATATAGTAGAATACTCGGACAATAGCATTCCGAATCATTAAATATACGAAATAAGACTTTCAGATACAATCTGTCACTCCCGTTGACATAGGTCCACCTTATTATTTAAATTTTCAACGAAATATATTGAATTATAATGTCGCTTCACTTTTCAGACCCTTGCCTGCATACATTACTGCATTTTGGATGATGTTCTTTTTTAAACAAGTTTTCATACCCTTTTGAATTGCAAAGTTATTTAATACGATAAAAAATATATTCATGAATAAAAAACTACCTACTTGTACCAAAGTATTTATGTTTATATTAAAAATAAATAATAAGTATCCCAACCCAACTAAACCTAATAACAAACTAAAGCACGGCGTCAAAAAAATCCTCAAAATTGAATCAATCAAGATTAAGATCGAATCGATTAAGGATCTTACAATACATTATATTGATTTTGAAGCTAAAGTTAAAACGTCGTAGAGTCTCGTAGCCGCCTACGTCTCGTAGCAAAGCGCTACGAATTTGCTACGAAATAAGTATGCACGGAAGATTTTGACGTACGCTTGAAAACGCGCAAAATTTTGGCAAAACAAACATGATTATTCAATTAAATAGTTAATGGCTATGAGAGTAGGGGAAGACCAAAGAAACGATGGATCGACTGTGTGAATGATGATATGTTTAGAAAGAAACGGTGAATGGACTGTGTGAATGATGCTAAGGTTAGAAAGAAACGATGGATGGACTGTGTGAATGATGATATGGTTAGAAAGAAACGATGGATCGACTGTGTGAATGATGATATGTTTAGAAAGAAACGGTGAATGGACTGTGTGAATAATGCTAAGGTTAGAAAGAAACGATGGATGGACTGTGTGAATGATGATATGATTAGAAAGAAACGATGGATCGACTGTGTGAATGATGATATGGTTAGAAAGAAACGATGGATGCACTGTGTTAATGATGATATGGTTAGAAAGAAACGATGGATGCTCTGTGTTAATGATAATATGGTTAGAAAGAAACGATGGATGGACTGTGTGAATGATGATATACCCTAGAAAAGGGTTGACTACTGATGACTAATAGGAATGTATGAAAGAAGAAGACATTGTGCCCGGCCCCAAATAAATTATGATAAGGTCAGGAAAATGATAAGGAGCTACGCTTGTCGTGTTCTCAATATTACTAGACTATTTACATTACTAACCAGAGTCCGCAAATATAACCAAACCCAATAAAAAAGTTTACATTTCTTCCGTTCTAAGACAGTTCCTAACAATAACATCTGTCGTCAATCTGCTAGTCCTCAAACATTTACTTAAGACTGCTCTCAAGACGATCGCAAGTTTTCTCATAAGGAGGAGACGTTCCAATTGAGCTTCGTGTTTGAGTTGCTTTTTATCTTTGTATTATGTTTAAGATAAAGATTTTATTATATCTACGAATTCATACTAATACTTTTGGACAAATTATAAACTAACGTCACTTTTCGTGTCTGCTGTGTAATCTCGTTGTTTGTCCTAAACTACGCAACGAGTTTTAATGTGATTTTCACCATCAGTGAGAAATTATTCAGGAAGATTAATGTGTAAAGAAAACTCGAAAAAAAGAAGACAAGAAAGAAAGAAAACTCAAGAAAGAAAAATAAATCTTATCAAAAAGAAATCCTGATCTAATCTTAAAGAAACCTCAGAGGCGGGGTTGTGTGTAACCCTACTAATATTATGAATGTGAAAGTTTGTGACGATAGATGGATGGATGTTCTCTGTCTGTTACTCTTTTACGCAAAAACTACTAAACGGATTGGGGATGAAATTTGGCACAAAGATAATTTATAACCTGGATTAGCACACAGGGTACTTTTATCATGGTAGTACGTTCCCGCGGGATAATTGCGAAAATAATTATGTGTGTCTGTTACCTTTTCGCTCCTCAACGGCTAAACAGTTTTTGATAAAATTTGGCAGACATGTAGCCTATGACCTGCGTTAGGACTTAGGCTGCTTTTTTCTGAGCTTTCCCGAGGGACAATTACCGATATCCACGCGGGCGCAGCCGCGGAAAACATAAGTATGAAATAAGAAAAGTTTCCGTTTTGCGTGGTAAAGTTTGATAACATAACATACATACTAACACGCCTGTCTTTCCTGTTGTGGGGGTACACACTCATGAGGAAATCATCAAGAATGTATCTATCCTACAGGCACCTATAGTACGCCCATGTTTCACCAGTTATTTGAAATCCCATGAAATGAAACGAAGTCGCCATCAACATGGCTAAAACTAGTTTCAGGGCTGCTATTGCAATTCCTATATTAGAAAAACACTGTCGCATTATGAGATCCAACCCAGGCTCACATGCTTAGTCTCGCATTTGCAACTAATAAACCAAAAAGGTTGTTTATCAGTTCCACTTCCAAAATTCAACACAGAATTTAAATGCAAAATGGTCAACAAAAATGTTTTAACCAAGAATTCGGTACCATAAATCTCGCCAATTTTTCGTGCCGTTTTTCAACGATATTGCATCCATTTCGAAATGAAAAATATACAACTACCCACTTGAGTAAATAGCCGTTCTTTGTGTTAATGATACTAATGGACAGTTGCCATTTTATATTTTATTACCTACATTTTTATTTAATTTAAGCTCTTGGTTTTGGGCGTCGGTAATTTATGAATTTTTAATAGCTACATTACAGGTTTTAAGAAGAGTTGGTTATGGGGAAGACAACTGTCAAAATGGCGCTGTTGTAGCTAGTTAAATTAAATAATTCGTCATAATCACTTTCTTCGTTTCGTCAATGACACAAGCTACATACAGAGCGAGAGGTAGTTTTATTTTATTATTGCGAAAATAACGCGTTGTCGTATTCCTAAATACTTCGAAATTGGACTCCACTATTTCCCGTAAGACCATAAAATTAGAAGATTGTGACTCGAGATTAAGAAAAATGTCGCAAACATTTTTGAAGAAAGTGATTATGACGAATTATTTAAGGTCCCTTTAAGTGACACTTTACATGTCAAATATCACTGAAAATAACGAAATCTATATAAATAAAATGAAAAGTCCTGACTGACTGACTGACTCATCAACGCCCAGCCCAAATTCTTGGACCTAGAAAGCTGAAATTTTGCACAGAGGTTCCCTTTATAATGTAGACAAGGAATAAGCAAGGATTTTTTTGAAATTCAACCTCTAAGGGAGTTAAATAGGGGATGAAAGCTCCGCGCGGGCGAAGCCGCTGGCAAAAGCTAGTAGTAAAATAAAACCTAACTCGTGAATGAACGCCAAAATAGAATGAACGGAATGTCAAATTCATCGTAGACCGTACAACCTAGCTATGATCTGCCAGGGGTGCGGGTTGTTCGAAAGAGATACCGCGGCCCCTGAGGGAACACGGGTGGGTTTTAGTCAGTAAAAGTCTGACACGCCCTCCCGCTCCACCCAGAGCGGGAGAAGTTATTTGATGATTTCCCAGCCGAAAAAAAAAAAAAAAAACTAGCTATGATCACGCCATCTACAATAAGCTTTGCCTGACTTTGCAAACACACGAGACAATTCCGCGTTGTCTTTGGGATGGCAACGTTTTGTTGTAGGTATTACAGTATGTCTATTCTGAAACCTCACCGAAAAACTCTCAAAAATCTCGTTTTTACGGCTCAGTTTCGAAGCGCGTCAACGTAATCTCCCGTGGCTGCAATCTTGCCGATTGAGTTACGACCTCACCCCATGACTAGATTACCGCGTTAATAACTGCAATTTTACTTACCCGCTTATTAGAGATGCTTAAACAATCGTTCAGGTCGCCTCTAGAGATGCTTGATGATTTCTTAGATGAGCTCAGCCAAAGTTGAGTGTTATTCCGTTGTGTTTTTTGCTTGGGAAAAAGTAGGTTTGTTTGAACTAAGGTAGGTATTATCAAGGTAGGTTGACAAGGTTGGGTTAATTGAATTAGGGCATCTTTTTTGTGGGAATGTCTTTTGTATCGAAAGTGCTTTTATAACACACAAATGTCACAAACACAGAATACTAAATTATTAGTTTGTCATGTATATAGGGTGACTGGTAATTAGTGACTGATATTTAAACACATGATTGTTCTTATCATAACAAACAACTTTCCCGGAAAAACGTTTTTTTTTCCCCCAATTTTATTACCCCAATAGAATATTGAGTACCTAACAAGAATAATACACCATCAGCTATAATTTAATTTAGTTACCTACAAACAAACAAAAAATATCAGCTGTGAGTTGCTTGACCCCGGGGTCAAGCGCTCACAGCTGATAGCGCACGCGCGATCAGTACAGTGGTTAAATTAATGACAAAAGAAAATGCATGGTAAAAGTGTTTTTTTTTTGTTTTTTGTTAACTAAATTAAATTGCAGCTGATGTTGTATTATTCTTGTTAGGTACTCAATATTCTATTGGGGTGATTAAGGGCATGCGCTAGTTAAATAAAAAAAATGTATCGTTTCTTTGGGAAAGTTGTTTGTTATGATGAGTACAATCATGTGTTTAAATATCGGTCACTAATTACCAGTCACCCTATATATTACTTAATACGTGAAGCAAAAACTTTGCACACCTTTTTACGAAAATTACGTGGTTGGAGGAGTATGAAATTTGGCACAATTGAAGTTAATAAGGAGAAAGAGTGCAGAAAGATAATATTTTTTTATGACATAATGCATTTGAAATACATTAAGATTTAAATGAAAAATGGTCGAATTTCGATCACTGAGCGACCATTAGCACAAATATTAATGTATGTGTTTTATTTACTCACGTAAATCGATCCTGCAAACACAGTGCAGCAGCCACTCTCTCAGCCGCTGCACCATCTAAGCCATCCTGCTTTTCTAACCCGTGCTTATGTCAACATCCTGTAATTTTCTTTTAGTTTTTACTCAAACTAAAACAAAAGCAAAGTATCATCATTATAATAAATATTCACATAAATCATTCAAATTAGCTGCTCACAAACTTCAGGCAGTTCCCGAACTAACCGCGCTTCAACCAGTTAAAGTAAACATCATTAAAAAAAAGAACAAAAACTTTTTAAATAACTGGGAAACTTTGTTTATTGTTTGGAAACCAGATTTTCCATCAATATTTGATTTGTAAAGTTAAACCTATGAATTTTATTAGCATATTTAGATACACGTGCATACTTGCGCAAATGTCACACTCATAACAAAAGGATGGGGCTAAACCAGCTGGGTAATTGGGTACCAATCTCTACAGATGAGGGTTCACGGACGGCTCAGATCTCAAGTGAGTATCCGGCACCTCTCCACAGACAATGAACCACCTTGCATCCTGCGCCACATACCCTGTCACCTGTGTATTCGATGATCTCATGGCTGCGTCAGTGAGCGGAGTTCACGCAGCTGAATTTTGTGCCAAAAATTTATGAAGTTTTTTGCTATCACTACGCCAAGATGAAGATTGTGTACAGTCACAAGTAGTCACAACCGCCATTTATTTTGACAATTCATTGCGTCATTTACGTCGTCGAGCAGACGAATTATTCAAACATATGAAGCAATAGATTATGCACTTATTTTCTTGGGATTGCGATATAAAGTGTGTTACTGACGTGCTGACTGGATAAACGTGGTGAAATTTCGCGTATTTTCCTGTTGTAGACGTATATTTTTCCGCATCGTTGTGGCATTGTCAAATCATAGGAACTCGCCACGATAGAATGGAATTACAAACGCATATTTATTTTTGTCGTGTTTTCTCTGAAGTCTGTTCTTGTTGATAAGCTCACTGTGAACTGTCTCATAGTTTCTCGAAAGAAAACTTCGCCGACTCTTCAATCGTAGTTGTCGTATGTACAGAGGCCAGCACATCAAGCTACGCCAATCTGTCAAATTTCGTTGATATTTTTTCAACTCTATTGCAAAAGAATAAGGTTAATGTTCAATTGGGTTTGAAAGTTTGTTATAGCTTGATGTGCTGGCGTCTGATCAGTCGGCTTAGTTTGTGTAATCCTTTAATTAACTTCGTGTAATCAGTATTAAAGGATTTGGTTTACTGTAGGTACTGTAGGGATCTAGAGCTCTACAGTACCTACAATGTGGCAATAGGTAGCAGCTGCCAATAAAAAGGCTGAGCTGAATATTGAATGTATTTTCTAGCTGTCGCCCCTGACTTTGCCTGCCTGAAAGTCAAAAATTGTTCTATGGGAACGCACTACCGGGGTAAGTATCCCAAGTTCTAAACCATGGTCTCTCAGTGCTGCCAGACATCAAAATCCGTTCAGTCGTTGAGCCATAAAAAGATTACAGACAGACAGAATTACTTTCACATTTATAATATTAGTATGGATTTTTGACAAGACGTTTTTCTTTTTGCTAATCACATCTCACGATTACAGTATAATTAGCCTTTAATGTTTGTACTGCTGGGACACTGGTTCTCCTCTCCGTGAGTGACTTTGAATTTTGGTTCTAACACATTTCGCATTCCGGTTTTCCACGATGTTTTCCTGCACCGTTTTGAGAGAAGTGGTAATTAAATTAAATACACAAAGTAAATTGCCTGCCTCAGTTCGAACTTACGAGCTACAGCTCATAGGTCGGGGCCGTATACTACTGGGCCATTAGTACTCTCCACGACTCTTCGTCTCACGACACAATCGACTCTTTGTATTTATAAACCAACTAGCTTTTGCTAGCAGCTTCGCCTGCGTGGATGTCTCTTATTATCCTACGGGAACGTAATATCGGGATGAAAAGTATTCTATGTATTATTCCAGGCTACAAACTATCTGTGTGCAAAATTTCATCCAAATCCGTTTGGCCGTTTTTGCGTGATTGAGTAACAAACATTCAAACTTTCACATTTATTATATTACATATACAGGAAAAAAAATTATCCAGTGCGCAAACTGTAACCATGAATTCAGCATATGATTCTGGACCAGTATAGATTTCTTTTGTTGTTTATATTAAAAAAAACAGCTGGTCCATACATTTTGACCGCGTAGGTATTGCTCTTTTCTATGAAACAGCTGATTTTTTTTGTATAATCAACGAAAAATTTATTTTTTGGGGGGTCTAGAATAGTATGCTGAATTCATGGTTAAAGTTTGCGCACTGAATAAAAACTTTTCCTGTATATAGTAGGATTCATATCCGCCTGAGTGATTGAATTTAGCCAGAACTAGCTAGATTTAGCTTATACCAACCTGCAAGATTTAAGGTTCCCTTTGGCAGACCACCTCTTATTTGCCTACGGCACCTTTAAAAATTAGGATCCCAAGTCCCGCTGTGTTTGGTGTATAAGGTTATCTTATTACAGGCTTTCATGAATCGACGGTGTGAAAAATAAACAGAGCCCTACGTTCAATTTGCAAGTTATTAAAAACTTGATTGGGATATCCTATCAAATTTGTGTTTAAAAAAGATTATAAGTTATATGGGTTGCAGTGTTCCAAGTTAGTATTATTTTAATTAGTAATATAACATCACGCCTGTAATCCCCGAAGGGTTAGGCAGAGGTATACTTTATAATGATTCGCTATCGTAACAAATAGATACATATATAGAGGCTTCATAGAATTATTATCATCATAATCTTCAATACAAGCCTCTCAGTTCATTTACTCCTATTGAAAGACTTTTTCATACCCACATTTCGCCAGTTATGTTTAAGTCCCATGTACTTAATAAAGGGCGAGCCTATTACCATCAACTGGGCACAAATCAGGCTCCGGTCTGCTAGTCAGTAAATTTTTTGTAAAAAAAATGCTTCAAAGATTAAATGCCCAATACACAATCAAATAATTCGTTCTAATGTAAAAGTTACTGATGGATTTTCGGTAAATAGTAATGTAATGTTGCTCCTAATAACATTACCTATCTGCCAGTGAAAGTTCCGTCAACATCTGTCCAGCCGTTTCAGAGATTCGCCGGAATAAACAGACAGACAGCCAAAAAATTATTATTTTTTGTTTAATACCGTAACTATTTATACTTTTATATGCATTTAGTTAAAAGTTGTTATTTTGACATTACAAACAGGCACTTGAATTGTATTTATTTGTATAATAGTCACTTCAGCAAATACTTAACACCATAATATGAACCACCAACAAATAATTCAAAACACCATACCATATTTTTTTTTTATTTTTTTATTTATAAAGTCGCCATTTATTTACACCCAGAACTTAAAATTATTCCTTCTATCAATAAAAGACTAATAAATGCACTCAAATAGAGGTGATTGCAAATGGTGTTACCATTTTGGCTTTCGACCATTTTGCCCGTCTATTTCAAGTTCATAAAGTCGACGTTTAACGAATATTTTTCTTTCCCTTTTTTTTCGCTCCAAGAAAATCCACACACATAAAACCTACTTTTAATTCCCCACACATTACTTAAAGGTCACGGTACATTATTAAATACGGACAGAGCTGTCCCGAGATTTAGGGATGTCACTAATTGTATTAAACTCACACGGACATTTAATAAAATGTAAACCTTCATATAAAATCTGAAAAGGGCGAAGAAATCTTTTTCTGTTACTTCGGACGGTTATTTATTTGGGTTAAAAGGGAAGAGGCGTAAATGGCGGGAAAATTAAATGTCTCTTGATCGCCTTAGGCTGGTTTTAATTGAGGTTTTTGACACTCATGTGAAAGTTGGTCCAGAATATGTTTTGGTAGAATTACCAGTGAAATAATCTGTAAAAATAAAATTGTATCGAAGTCAAAATTGGACACTGAATGTTTTTGAAAAAATTTGTTGTTACGAGGTGTAGGAACGAGTTTGATGCCCAAAATGTCTGATGCCCACCGGAGTCCGGCGTCAAGCAGCTTGCTGTGTTTCGTGGATGCGTGGGAGTACCAGTGCCTTGAACAAGAGTGAACAGACATTTTCTGGGCACGCTCGATCCATCATAGACCTCATCAATCGCTTTCCATCAGGCGTGATCGGTCAAAAGCGGGCCCATTTGGTAATAAAAAAAATAAAAAATTGTTTTATAGTGTTTGTCTGTCTGTATATTTGTCTGAACGTAGGTATGTATAGAGCAGTTGTGGCCCAGTGGAAACGGCTCCGACTGGTCAGTTGCATTTAGTTCGTGTAAATTATTTCATCATCACTTGCTTTCAAAACGGTGTTTGAAAACATCGTGAGGAAACCGGCACGTCCTAGAACTAAAAATTCGAAGACATATTATGATATGTACAGACGGCAACAGATCAAGCTATCCCAAACTGTCAAATTTTCCCAATTGAATATGAACCCTATCATATTGTCATAAAGTTGAAAATCTATCAAAGAAATTTGACAGATTGGGGTAGCTTGACCTGTTGTCGTCTGTGTGTCGTCTGTGAAGTTGCTTCTATATAAATTTTGAAAAAAGAATCCAACCCTAAGGGCCCACCCGTTAGGGTTGGAATTTTTTATTAAACAGGGAATGATTGATTGTTCACTCACAGATTCTAATGCTGAGTTATGTATTACAAAAAGTAATCAAAAATTAAGCATGTAGTAATTAGTAGTATTTTTACATCAGATTTGAATTACTGTGCAAAGATCTAAAAGTTGTTATTTAATCCGACCCGATTTTTAAAATATATCCCACCCAAAAATACTTCAATTTAAACTGATATGCTTGGTGGTATGTATAACACTATGACACTCGGTAATACTGTAGCTTCCCATTAGGGCTTTCGCAGACAGGCGAGACGCGACAAGATGACGAGACTTTAGCACAACAATTTCTATGAAAACTTTTGTTCTAACAGAATCGCGTTGGGCCTGTCTTTACATACACATTCAAAAATTTTACCACTATAAATATCTGGTGTAAAAAGACACTTAACGAAGCCGAGAGTCACTTGTACTCCCCGTCAGTTAATTTATTTTTTTGTTCTAGACCATAACTGGGAAACTTTTGGTTACGGGGATATTGAAGGTCGAAACTCCAATTTTTACTGAAATTTTATCTATAAATAAATATCTACCTACTTTCATAAGACTTATAAGAGCACATGTGTTAAGATTGAGATTAAAGTCTTAAATCGTCACATCAACACGCGAATAAATCCAAGCAAATATCGAAGAAATATTAGTAGCAATAAGAATTTTACTATCGAACCGCAATTCAAATTTTATTACAAACATACATATGAATGCATTTCTGCTAGATTTGCCGCCAAATGGCGGGCAGCGTCCAGTTTGAGGCGGTTATAACCGGTTATTAGATCTGGATTTTACTGGATCTATCCTTGCAAACGAGCTGTTAATTCGAATACCTGAGGAGTTATGCTATTTCTGATGCTTTACGACCCACACAGCTTCTGGCATCATAGCCGTTGGTAATTGCCAAGCTTTTGCAATACTCTTCGCATGTCAATTGCACACCATGTGTTCCGATAACAGTAGAATTTCTATTGTGTCTGCTAATTAGACGCGCGGCGGGTTAAACCAAGCTCGCTGACTTCTGCTATTTAATCAATCGTTACAAACATGATGTTTTCGTCGCAGTTCTGAGATAACAAATATTTAAAAAAAAAATAAACAAATTGAGAACCTCCTCCTTTTTCTGAATTCGGTTAAAAAGTGTCGTGCCTGTCAAAATGTTACACTTTTTTTCACGTTATATTCTGCAATCTGCATATTTGGTCATCATTGACCAGTGCAGAATATAACGTGCGATAAAGAACCTCGTTCCCAAAATCCTGACTGAAATGACTAGGTCCCAATAGAAAGAACAACGAATGCCAAAAATAATCGTTCAGACTAGTAAATCACATCGTTAACCTACCTGTTACAACCCGACACTGAAAAATGGCGTCGCATATAAATTCAAAGCTGTAGTACAGACATGTTACAGCTGAAATATGAAAGAGTTTAGATTCGATCTCGTTCAATTGAAATGTTGCCGGCTGATGAATGTATTGACTTCCTTTTGGGTAAACGAAATGAAAGAAATATTACCTGCTAGCTTCTACCAGCAGGTTCGCCTGCGTGGAGGTCGGGTATACGGTGGAGGTGGAGTACGTCCCCGTGGGGCACCCACGAGAACGTACTACCAAGATAAAAAATATCCTATGTGTTAATTCTGGTTATAAACTTTGTGTGCCAAATTTCATCCAAATCCTTTCAGCCATTTTTACTTGATTGAGTAACAAACATCCAAACTTTTAGGAACATTTATAATATTAGTATGATGTTTTCGGCTGGGGAATCAAAAAGTTATGCCCGTTATCACTAATGTCAAGTTTAGTTCCTATCCTAGTTATACAGGCCACTTTGTATACAGGATACAATTACAACCAGTGCGCAAACTGAGACAATGAATTCAGTATGATTCTACGCTAGAGGATCTAGAATCATATGCTGCATTCATGGTCACAGTTTGCGCACTGGTTTCATAAAAATCCTATATATGTATATCAAGGCTAAAAAAAATGTATCCACTTTATTGCACGTACTTTGTTGCATAAAAATCAAAACGTGCCAACCATACGTATTTCTGGAGTTATCGATTCGCCGAAAACTAAATCAACTTTTTGCGAGTCGCTTTTAGAAATTATTATGTTATTTAATTGTGTCGATTCGCCCGATTGTTCGAGTAAATTCGTGCGAATTAACGAATAAGCCCGAAATAAAGGTCCCATCAAAGTCATATCGATATCAAGGTTGCCTGTACAAAAACCAACACCGTAGCTCAGTATCAATTCATCGACGTAATAACCTATAATTGACCAATCACGTCGTCATAATAACTGACCCTTCGTATGGTTATCGGAAGGGCGTCTTCTTATACAGAGAAGGACAAAGCATTAATTATTAAGCTTACTCACTGCGTCTTTGTGATTACTGATCGTTAAGTCAAGGTTCTTTGAACGAGAGTTTTTTATTTATTTCAGGAAGAGTAGTTAGAAGGTTGCGATTATAATTAGTTACTAAAAGACAAAAAAATATTTGTCTTTTCTCAGCACACCAAGCTTCTATAGGCTGTTTATAAAAAAAAAATCTGGTCAATAATATCAAAAAACTTTTTCCAAAAATAAAAACCGACTTCTGGAAAAACACTACAAAGTGAATAAACATTTTCCAAAAAATAAAACCGATTTCCAAAAAAACACTACAAAGTGAAAAATAACTTTAATTTCGGAAGTTGGTGACTTTGGATATGTATTGAAATTTTCATGTCACCAGTCACCGACTTCCGAAATAAAAGTTATTTTTCACTTTGTAGTGTTTTTTTGGGAGTCGGTTGTTTCTTTTTTTGGAAAATGTTTTTATTTTTCACTTTTAGTTAAAGCTCTTACCCCACCACACCAATTCAAAATGTCATCATCCTTGAGGTAGAAACGATGCATATTTATGCGATCTATATGAAATCTTTATGGGACCACACGAGTAGCACCAGCTTTCAAATAAAAAAAGAATCATCGGAAAAATCGGTTCACCCAGTTGAAAGTTCTGAGCTAACAAACATTAAAAAAAAATACGGAGAACCTCCTCCTTTTTGAAGTCGGTAAAAAATTATTAGTGAGCATAGTCATTCTATAATGTTCCCATTCTCACTGCTGGGACACAGGTCTTCTTTCGGTGAGCGGGAGTGGGCCGTAATCTACCACGCGGGCCTTTCGAATGCACAGGCGTAGCCCAGATTAGAACAGAAACCCTCGGGGAACCCAAATGTTACACGGATATTCTCAACAGACCAGGAGTTATAGCCAACTTCTGGAGGGAGGTGGGCTGGCTGGAATAACAACCGAAGGCCGCCATGGCTCACGCACAATGGTCCACTTGAAGGACTAAGTGCGGAAACCAAACCCCTTAACATAGAACATAGAACCACGCGGGCCCAGTGCGGGTTGGTAGAGGTAACATGTTTTCGCCTTTTTGGTTCTAGGATATGCCGGTTTCCTTACGATGTTTTCCTTCACCGTTTTGAGAGCAGTGGTGATGAAATAATTTACACAAAGTAAAACGCCTGTCTGGGTTCCAACCTACCTATTTTTTGTTGTGTTTTGAAGTGTATATTTTTTTTATTTACGTTCTGGTGTTTCTTTTTTTTTTGGATGGGAAATCATCAAATAACTTCTCCCGCTCTGGGTGGAGCAGGAGGGCGTGTCAGACTTTTACTGACTAAAACCCACCCGTGTTCCCTTAGTCGCCTGATACTCTGTGTACATCAGAATGAATAGTTGAATTTTATCACATAGCTAATATGTTTATAACTGAAAAGTAACTTTATTTTGGATAACCTGCAAAAAAAAAACTCGGTACAACACGATAATAAAAGGAATACACAAATACTATGATAGCCCCCACCTCCAGCAGGTACGTTTGTGATAACTCGCAGTATCTAATATTTTCGCCGTTTCCATGAAAACGTGCAACGTAGAAATAAAAATATACTGATAATACAATCTGATACTATTAAATTCGGAATACTAGGATAACGTTAGTTATTCGTGACGTTTCATGAAAACCTGCCCGCGGCTGCTGCTGGCTTGCCCGGTTCATCATCATCAGCCTACAGCAGTCTATTACTGGACATAGGCCTCTCCAATTTCACGCCATTCAGCTCGATTCTCGGCAACTCTCATCCAGTTGTTACCAGTAACCCTGCGAAGATCATCACTCCACCTAGCCTGAGGACGTCCTCCTTACGTTTTCCGATTCGCGGTCTCCACTCAAGAACACGTCTACTCCAACGGTCATCGGTTCTACGACTAATATGGCCGGCCCATTGCCACTTCAGCTTGCTAATTCTGTGAGCTATGTCGCCCGGTTCATGGCAACAGCATATTCAGTCTGTAATGTTTCCACAGCTGGAACACAGACCTGTCTATGAGAGGGAGTGGGCCATAATCCACCACGCCTATTACATGTGACATTGGAGAAATTAGGGTTTCTTATAGGTACACCTGCGCCCAACTGATGATGTAACATTATTATACAACTAATTATTTACTTATGGTCATCATCATCTTCCTAGTCTTTTTACAACTAAGTTGGGATCGGCTTACATTCTTACTGGATGTAGCTGACTGCCAGTATTCCACATGGAGCGACTGTCTTTCTGACTTCCACAACCCAGTTAATGTATCATACCCCTTGGTGAGACCGGTTGTCAGATTTTCGGGTTTTTGACGACCCGTTACGACTGTCAAAGATCCACGAATGTCAGCTAGGACCAACGGCTTAACGTGCTTTCCGAGGCGCGGATGGGTCTTGGTATGTAAAGACTTTCACACATCCGCGGACATCCGCGGCTAGCGTAGCTTCACCTGATCGATCGAACATTGTGACTGTTTTCCTAGCCACAAGCCCCCTCATTATTATTTATTACTGGCTTCCAACCGCGGCTTCGCCTGCGTGGAAGTCGGGAATTATCCCGCGGAAACGTACTACCGGGATAAAAAGTATCCTATGTGTTAATCTAGGTTATAATCTATCTGTGTGCCAAATTTCATCCAAATCCATTGAGTAGTTTTTGCGTGAAAGAGTAACAAACATCCATCCATCCATCCATACTTACAAACTTTCGCGTTTATAATATTAGTAGGATCATTAGGTACTAAATTGAATCACTTAGGTTTTTGCATATATTTGTAGAGTTCGTTTACTCTACAATTATATGCAAAAACCTAAGTGTATAAAACAAGCAAATATTAGAAAACGCTCGCTCGAAACGCTTTTTTTCCAATGTGAACATATTTTCTTCGATAAACTTTAAGTGAAGTAGTCGACTTGTTAGCGAGTTCACAGTTACTCAGTTGAACTCAGTTGCACGTATACCTTAACATTTACAAATCGCTGAACCGACTAACAAGGTTTAAGCACTTGATTGAACTGTTCAGTTAACATATGAGGTATTTTAATTTATAAATTGTCATTTGATTTTTGTTTTTAATTACGGACGCTTTTAATGAGCACGTCATCTTACATCGTTTTCACATTGATCATTTGTACATAAGTTATGTAAGCAACTTTCTGTAACAAATTGTTAATAACAATATCATTATTAAAAAAGAGTGTCCATAGAGTTTCTTGCCCGTTCTTCTCTATAGGTACCTACGCTTTGGAATGGGCAACAAGCTTCATCTTTCTGACTCTTTAACAATTCAAAAGTGCCTGTAATTGGTTTATTTGAAATAAATGCTTTGAGTTTGAGTTTGATACTTTACTATATCGGTTAGCATACTTGGTGGCTGTTTCTTTGTTTATCAAATGTTATACTTAGAATGGATTAGCAATTAAGAGGACCTACTGGTAACCAATGTTCGTGAAGTCATCAGTAGCCTAGCCTTTTTCTCACAACTGTTTTTGGGGTCGGCTTCCTGTCAGTCAGATGCAGGTGAATATTAGTATTTACGTAGAGTGAATTAACCTCCACATTTCAGTTAAGTACGGGTAACACGGTCCCCGTGGTAATGGTAACACTGTTTATCAGACTTTCGGGTTTTTGACGACCCGTAATGACTGTCAAAGATCCACGAACGACAGTCAGCGCCAACAGCTTACCGTGATTTGAATTTTGTTAAGACGTGTAACGTGTTAACGACCATGTTGTGAGTCTGCCATAAGGCAGACTCACAACATGGTCCAGACCAGACCAGTTTGCTCCATGTAAACTACTGGTATTCAGCTCCTAATTCAGCTGCATCCTAACTGGAAGCCGACCCCAACGAAAGGGTAGTTGGGAGAAAGTTGGGGAGATGATCATGGGCCAACATAGCTGATGAAATGTTAGTGTAATAGCTACCTAAACTTACCTCTCTGGCTACCCCCTTAGGCAATACAGGCAAATTGAACAATGCATCCTTTGTACTAGCAGATTAAACCAGTCAAGTATGCTTTACCTTTAAAACCTCACTGAATATGACTCATGCATCATCCATTAACTTTTAAAATAGTCTTTGCATTGTATATTGCATGTCAGATTAAATTTCTACTTTGAATTTATGTTCTTGCGGCGAAATGACATGCTAGGTAATCATATCAGAGAATACAGTATGAAAATATTATGTGTAGTACAGGGAACAGCAAACTATTTTGTATTAAAAAGTTTGGGTTGACTTTAAAGGAGAATGTTTGTAAGTTAAAGAATATTTTTTAAGTATTTCCAAAAACATTTATATTGTAAGATATTCGAAATAATCAAAATGAATAAACTGCTAGGAAAACACAACAACAGTTTAAATAATAGGTCTTTACCTATGAAATTGCCGTTTTGTATGAAAAAATTTAAACGATTTTTTTTCATGTATTTTTATTTGTATTAATCGAAGTAATCACCCATGCAATCAATGCATCTTTGCCATCGCAGTGGCAGTTTATTGATGCCCTTCTTAAAGAAATCAGCTGGACGGGAGGCAACAAATTCTTCAAAGGCATTTTGTACTGCCTCTCGGGTATTGAATTTTTTTCCTGCCAAGAAGTTATCCAAATTCTGGAAAAAAGTAGTAGTCTGTAGGCGCAAGGTCTGGTGAGTAGGGCGGATGACGGAGAGCTTCCAACCCCAGTTCTTGCAACTTGGAGACCGTCTGCTGTGCAGTATGAGGTCGCGCGTTGTCGTGCAGGAGCAGCGGAGACGAGCGATTGACCAATGCTGGTTGGAGATGTGCCAGCTTCTCCATCATTGTGTTCAGTTCTTCACAGTACACATCTGCAGTAATGCTCACCCCGTTTGGTAAGACGCTGTGATGAATCACACCGGCGCTAGACCACCAAACAGTGACCATCACTTTTCTAGGGGTAAGTTTTCGTTTAGGGCATTGTTTAGGTGCTGAACCAGGATCCAACCAACTTGCTGAGCGCTTGCGGTTATCAAACAGAATCCATTTTTCATCGCAGGTAACAATGCGGTTCAAAATTCCTTCATTTGTGTGTCTGTTGAGCAGTGCAAGGTACGTCTCGACGCGTACTTCGCGCTGACGATCATTGAGTTCGTGGGGCACCCATTTGTCAAGCTTTTTTACCTTGCCAATTTGACGCAAATGGACCAATATTGTTTTGACGCTAACGTCGAAAGCTGCTGCTAATTCAGACGTAGATTGTGTATCATCAGCTTCCACAATCGCCTTTAATTCGTCATTGTCGACCAAAGTCTTCGGACGACCGCGAGGTTCATTTTTCAGGTCGAAATTTCCAGAACGGAAGCGAGCAAACCAATAACAGGTGGTGCGTTGGTTTGTAGTGTTAGCTCCGTAAACGTCGTTGATGTTGCGTGCCGCTTGTGCCGCGTTGCTGCCACGACGGTACTCATATTCCATAATTACTCGAATTTTTAACGTATCCATGATGACGAAAAAGATTGAAATGCGATGAAAATGTAACACTAATCAATAAACAAATGACTACTTTTGGAAAAAAAAAAACCATGTTTTTAAAATAAAATTAATTTGAAATTAGAATTCTTACCCAAACAAAAATTATTTTGATTTGAAATGGCCAGTACTGCAAAACGGCAATTTCATAGGTAAAGACCTAATAATTAAGGGTGCTACACGACGATGCCCACGCGCTAAACTATGATTCTTGTAAAATATGAATAATACTATCGTAATACGACTCGAATGCATGAAATTATGAATTATCGGTAGTTTTATGTTATTACTATCACCACAAAGGTGAACCAACAATACACCAATGCAAACAATGGCACACCAATGCAGCAATGGTACACCTGTGTACCAGCGGTGCTTCACGGTGATTTTATTTTTGGTACACATGTAAACCGGTTGAATCTACGCCTGTTAAATTAAGTAACTTGTAGCTGTACAAAATATACAAATTATTATGTAGGTATCTACGATCACTAAAGGCGAATTTCACCAATGAAACTACACGCGATCAGAACCCACATTGCGTAACACACTATTAATTAGAATCTGAATAATTTGGAAGGTTATTTACTAATCCATTCTTTCATATATTCGAAAAAAATCTGCTCAGCAACGTAAACAACGCCATGAATGTTGTAGAACTTTCAAAATGAGAGCGTTTCCTACTGATACTGTATTACGGAATCCCCTCAGGACTTTTTGTTACGGTTACAAAACTTGGTGACTTAATAATTAATTGTACGTATGCATAGCTGCTTGTGGTGACTGGTCGTCTAGCCGACCATTATTTTGTTATTGTTACTAATGATTACCTATCCGTTTATTTATTTTACGTCAATGGTCATAAGTTATCACTTGTGGCCTCGAGTTGTAACTCGGGTAGTAATAGCTATGTGAACATTGCATTGCATATGTAAGCTATCACGCCCTTAATACCAGGAGGCTTTTATTTTGGTATTATCCTTTATTTACATATTTGTTCTTTGTGCTCGAGTTAAGGTTTAATTTTATTTGTTGGTATATTGTCATGGCTGGCTGACATATGTAGGACTAATTATTTCCAGCTAAAGCACTAGGAAGTGGTGATGGGTGGGCGTTTTTGGGGGACTGTCTTATGTATTTTGATGTTCGAAAAGTGCTGATTCCCAGCCTAATTTGAATAAATGACTTTTGATTATGTCATACATTAACACTAAAATATTTTTTTGTAAACTAGTAACGTTAAAAATCTAGTAACAACATCATCTCAGCGAAAATCAACGTCAAAAGCTGAAATTACAAGTTAGTTTTTGAAAGTTTGAGACTTAGATTAGAATGCGAACGTTCATAAAAATTCGGGAATTGCCGTTCTGAGGTCATTAAAAACAAAAGAGAGCTTTGCTGTCTATCGTCTTTTACTACACCCGGGTGTACACTTAGCCTTTTCTTCTTTCCGACACACAGTCATCTAAGCATTCTAAGCTACTAAAAGGCTAATGCAGCTTGCACCTTCACTTAATCCAGCCGTTAACTTAACTACTATCTGCACTAAGTAAAGTGGACTGCATAAATTTAACTATGCTACAATAAACTTTAGTGTCCTGTTGACAGTGTTTTACTGGTATTTTAACCATCCCTTCTACTTTAACCACCGTTAAACGGGACGGGTAGTTAAGTGTGTCTTAGTGTTGCCAGTTTAGTGATAAATTGGTTAGGAAATGGGGCAAAAGATTCCGTTTTAATGAGTCAATCAATGACATAGACTTTTATTTATATTACCCAGGTCGGGTGGTTGCAAAACGACAGCCATTTTAAGTTATGTTCTTTACAATTTGACTTTAACGAACGGTTTTTATCGTCCGTCAACATTGCAAATGTTGATTCGCTGATAAAATAAATTGTTGATCAATATCACCAACATAACAAAATAATAGCGAGTCTATTTTGTAAAGTAAAGAATTCACCGTCACAATTAACGTTCGCAGTGTGATATTCGACGTGATGCTCACTTCAGCTAAGTTTTCAGGGTGAGATTCTACACAACAGAACAAATCAGAACAGATTTTACAGATCTGCTCTGTGATGTCCCAAACATAACTGGCGAAATGTAGGTTTATAACAGTTACATCTCTGCCTAACCCTCGGGGATTACAAGCGTGATGTGTTGTTATGTTGATTAATCATATTATCATCACCAGTAAGTTAAGTGTGCCATGAGGCACACTTTGACGCACTTTACACTTTTTGTTGGTTTGTTTAATTTAATTATTTTGCTGTATATTGTGTGCCTTTTTTTTAGTCTGTGCTAAATAAATGTATTTTCTTTCTTTCTTTCTTTCATCAACTGCCTAGACTTTTCTTGTCTATGTCGGGTTCAGCTTCCAGTCTACCCAGATACAGATGATTACCAGAATTACACATGGAGCGACTGCCTATCTGACCTGCACAACCTAGGAACGGATCAAAATCTAAATCTAAATCAACATATTTTATTTCACATAAAGTCAAAGTCAAAGCATTTATTTCAAATAGGCACTTAAAAGGCACTGTTGAACGTCAACATTTACATTAAAATAGAATTGATTCTAGTCGCCCCTTCCAAAATGTAGTTTCGTATGGAGAAGAATGGGCAAGAAACTCCACCGTTACTCTTTTAAAATGTTTCCAGTACAATATTTAACAAAGTACATTCATTATATGATTATGTATGACAACGATGCACCCAGAATAAAATTACCATACCAAAATAGGTAAACAGAATCAAATTGAAGCAATACAGATAAATTAATTCTGTGATAGATACATGGTGCTCACACATTTACAAACATTGTAAAAGTAAGTATACGATTTTCCTATAATATTAACAAGTAATAAATAAGTCAGTGTGTGAGTTAAATTAATCACTTAGTGTAAATCAATGTCATAAATATAATTAATTATACAATTCAATTAGCAACCAGTTTGATTTCGTCTAGACTCTAGATTGTCCTATGGAGCAGGACCAGCATGTTTCCAAGCATTCTTATCTTGGATATAATCCTCTAATTTGTAATACGCTTGTTTACAAAGTTTACTAAGTTTTAAGTTTACATAAACCTGTATGGGCACTTATGAAACTTCAGAAGCTAGGTGTACGGTTCCAATTTGTCGCTTCTTATGGAGAAGAGCCGGCAAGAAACTCCACGGTTACTCTTTTAAAAATAGTTGCCTTTTACAATGTTTTCAAATTACAGTGATAATAGGTATGGGAGGACAGTGCAGGCCTGTCAATAAGTACCAGGTACTTAGAGGAATGTATATAAAGAATAGAAAATCGTCTACAAATCTACAGCCCGTAAGGCCTACAAAGCTCTCTCATTCACAATGTGGAAAATAATCTAAATAGATTAAAATTAACCCATTTAAACCAAGTGACATGATTTCTATGACAATCACTAATTAATAGTCAATTTTAGAATCGAGAATATGTCAGACATTGTAAAAAATAAAAACAATAAAAATTTAGATTGTAATTTGGGAGCAGTTAATAGACTTTCACATAGTTATGCTGTTATTGAGGTACCAGGGAAGCCACATGTGCAGAAGGAATTAATGCCAAACTTCCCTGTCTTCAAGAAATGACTTGCTAGTTTTAGTTAATCTAAATTTTGGAATCACAATTTAATTTTTACTACGTGTATTTAGATTATGGAAATTGTATCTTTTTTGAAAAGACATAAGTTTTCGCGGACATACAAGATATTTTCTAGGATATAAAGAGAAGGCAGAGTTAGTATATCAATTTCGTTGAATTTGTTTGTAAGAGACTCGCGAGGCCCCATTTTATAGATTGCGCGGATAACACGATACCTCTTGGTATGACAATACATCCTCTCCCTCGACCCCTCCGTGACTGCCTGATTGCTCTAGTGGTCACAACCACTACTGCTGAGCATCAGGTCCTGGTTTCTTCCCAGGTCGGTCAAAGAGTTAAAGGGTTCATCTAGAGTTAGTCAGTACCAGCCCGGAGTCTGAATTTGCGCCCGGAAGATGACCAAAGGCTAGGCCTATTAAGTGGGACTGGCGATACGTGGGTATTCAGACGTAATGTTATGCTATCCGTCCCCTCCGTCAGAACCCCAACATGAAAATAATACAACAACCACAGATTATAGTTCAGATAAATTAATCTTCCCAAATGCCAACACGATTGGGGTAAGCCCGTCCATTATTACTAAGTCTTATCCTCATATCAGATTGTTGACTCCACTTAACGTCAAACAGAAAAGGTTGTATAACCTGTATGACTTTTTTGACCGGAACTGTCTGTTATAAGTGGTGTTTATAAGTGGCAATACAGTCTGACAATTAAGTGTGCATTAAAATTATCTAATGATGTTAACATAGATTATGCGTGCTTATCTGTCCATTAGGTGTTGTGTGAAGTCCCGTGGTATATGGGGTCAGTTGAGCTTCAAGGTTGTTATGTACCCAAATACAACAACGTTTGCAATGCCAAAATTTTTTTTCTAGTTACCTCTTTCGTGAAGTTTAGCCGCCTTATTGCAAAACAAGGATTTTATTTAGATCAGGTTTAAACCACGTAGTCCGTTTTTGAATTAAGAACACAATATTATATAGAAATGCAGTTCCTTTCACATAACTGACAACCTAGTCTGGTACTAAGATGTCATTTTTTATATCAAGAACTTTACCCAAATGAAATAAAGTTGGAAATGCAAAAACTGTCTCAGAACCGTCTTATTTAGGCTAGAACTAAATTTAGATGAATATAAGACGGCTAGGTATTTTATATTTACAGCATTGAATTTATTTAATTTCTTCTATCACATGATTAAATCCTACAAAATATCTGTACCGTTAGTTCTGTTAGTATCCACTTTACCGTCGTGGCTCTGAAAACACGTTAAGACGTTGGTTCTCGCATTTGTAGATATACTCGTATAGCATTTGAATAGTTACGGGTTGTCAAACGCCTAACCAGTCATACTATCGCGTTACTGGGTTATAAAGGTCAGATGAGCATTCGCTCTGTGCAAAATACTGATAATCAGCAGCTTGGTTAGGCTGGAAGCCGACCCCAAAATAGTTAGAAAAAGGTTAAACAGATATCAACATTCCACTTTTACAGGTTTTGAAATGTTTAAATTGATAAATCAAACAAGCAATATACGTGTGTATATTTAAATTAGACTTTAATTTGTAATTTTATGATTTCCCTTCTACTGTTATTACACACGTTGTCTACATCTCTGTTATCTTCTCTCCTATCGCAGGTGTGCTGGAAGATATTTTTGTACAAATAAGCATTACCTATGTACGTATTTTTCTGTTCCTTTCTTCTTGTCTGTTTATATGTGTGTGCATAAATGGTTAAATAAATAAATAAAATAAATACGTAAAACTTGGCATTTCTCGGCTTCCTGACGTAATATTATCCCGTAGGAAGCCCATAATGTCATACCTGTGAACAAGTAATTTTAGTGTATAAAATATATCGGTGAGCTAATCCGATATGATGGATAGAGTAATGTATCGCTATCTAAAATCAACATGGCGGATTAGAGGTATACTCGTCAACAAGTGTGTTAAGTAGGTAATGGCTAAATCATTTATATGGTGTTTTGAAAGAGGGTCTGAAAATACTTAAGCGTTGTTTAAACCACATTGTTGTTTTAATAGGGCTTTGTTCAATTAAAAGGTTATCATCAATAACCAATTTCGGTAATGTTTCTATGAAGAGAAATAAAATTGAACTTAATTAGTAATGGAGAAATGTTAAAGTTTTTTTTTTAATTTTTGTCAGAAAATATGGCAAGACAGAGAGAGAATTAAAACAGTGTAGCTTCCGAACTTAGCTTCTTATAGTACAAATTAAAACAGACAGACATTCCTGCGGGGCATCTTTTAAATTCCTTGACTTACAAAATCACTATATATCATAAAACAAAGTCCCCCACCGCGTCTGTCTGTCTGTCTATCCGCTCGCGATAAACTCAAAAAGTACTGAATGGATTTTCATGCGTTTTTCACCAATAAACAGAGTAATTCATGAGGCAGGTTAAGATATATAATTTGTTAAGCTGTTGTTTAAATTGGGTAACGCAGGTAAAGCCGCACGCAAAATCTAGTATTACATGAATATTTACGTGTTTTATCGCCCAAACCACATTTCAAGACTGTTTGTCTTATAGAAATACATTCTGTTCATTCATTTTATCTAAAAACAATTCTTAAAATTTATATTCACATATCTTGGCTTAAATCTTGTTTGCACATGCCTGCAAATCTTGAAAGATTTAAATAATCTAGCTTAAATCAGAAATAGCATATCTTAGAGCATGACATTTTGCATTTATCAACGTCACAAACGATCCTGTATACTTATTTCATAATGTATTCCTACCATTCTGCACTGAGTGGCAGCGTTATATGTAAGTACTTTGCTGGATAAATCATGATAGCGGAACTTTAAATGCTGCAACATTAATTCGTAAGCAATTTGTAAGATTGAAACTATAAGATGACGTTAAATGTTTCAAATACGCAACAGAAATAAAAACGGCGGGGTATTTTCATAAAAAAAACTTGAGAGCTGTCAAGTGACACCCGGATGGAACGAAGTTAAAAAAAATATATAAATAAAATTATCAAAATAATAAATAAAAGTAAAAAATAAATAAAAAATAATAATAAATAATATAAAAGACGAAATGAAAATATCTGGCTTGCTTTCTATAAGAGAGAGAGAGAGAGAGACAGACAGAGAAACATGCGCACGCCGCACGGCTTACAATAGCTTACTATAGCAAAAAGTGTCGTTACAACTTTTCGTATGATTTTTTTCCGTCTAGCCCCCTTTCCCAACGCGCGATAAGGAACTTCGTTCCAAAACTTACGATGACAATGCCGTTAATTTTGACAGTTCAACACAATTTATTGCGTTATTAACGTTGTCGAGCACACATATTTTTTTAACATAGTAAGTAATGGTTCCCAGGTCGGGTAAAGTGTCCTTGGATTTTCTATCTGGAATTTCTCAGTAGCAGCCCGGAGTCTGAATTTGTGCCCGGTTGATGGCATTAGGCTCGCCCCCTATTAAATGGGACTTAAACATTACTGCCAAAGTGTGGGTACCTTCTGCCCAGCTCGAGGAAATAAGACGTTATATTATGTCATGTTTAGTATTTTTTTTTAATCCTTTTGATTTTGATAAAGGTAGGGTGCTATTCTCCTTTGGATTTTGATAAAGGTAGGGTGCTATTCTCCTTTGGATTTTGATAAAGGTAGGGTGCTATTCTCCTTTGGATTTTGATAAAGGTAGGGTGCTATTCTCCTTTAGATTTTGATAAAGGTAGGGTGCTATTCTCCTTTGGATTTTGATAAAGGTAGGGTGCTATTCTCCTTTGGATTTTGATAAAGGTAGGGTGCTATTCTCCTATGGATTTTGATAAAGGTAGGGTGCTATTCTCCTTTGGATTTTGATAAAGGTAGGGTGCTATTCTCCTTTGGATTTTGATAAAGGTAGGGTGCTATTCTCCTTTGGATTTTGATAAAGGTAGGGTGCTATTCCCATTGATCAGCCATGAGATTATTCACTCTTTCTTCTGATAATATACGCTACAGTTGGTAGTTTTTTTTTTTGCAAACACTTTTGTTTTCGACAGTACTTGTAATATACTATGAAGTGCCGTGTATTCAAAAATATAGCTTTATTCAAAGCTTAGTGGTTGTGTGAGTGGATACAGTTATCTATCAAACAGTGCAACCAAGCCCAAAATACACACAGATTTGTACGTTTTGGAGTCTGGGACTACGAGATCAGAATTTGTAAGCTTTTGCCGTTGTTATTAGTTGTAAGGTTTAATTAGAAGTAATAGACAAACAGTTACAAAAAATCTAAGTAAAGTGTATTCAGGAAAAAGTGACAGTTAAGCATTGATTTTAAAATATTCCGTGAAGTTTGTTCAGTATTTTTTATAGTTTTTTTTTTTTTGTAAAGATTCAAAATAAGAATTATATTTTAAGCATAAATTATATTATGACTCCAGCCAGGTTAGCCGAAGGAGGGATAACCTACTCAGCTGGAGATTCACAGATTACTCGGCCCTAGACTGTAAATATGGGGTTGTTCACTAAACGATGGGATACTCAACGTGACCTGATGCCAGCGCAGCACAGTAACTGATGGACGCTACTGAAAGTGTGCCAGCGCATCACAGTAACTGATGGACGATACTGAAAGTGTGCCAGATCATCACAGTAACTGATGGACGCTACTGAAAGTGTGCCAGCGCATCACAGTAACTGATGGACGATACTGAAAAGGTGCCAGATCATCACAGTAGCTGATGGATGCAACTGAAAGTGTGCCAGCGCATAACAGTAACTGATGGACGATACTGAAAGTGTGCCAGCGCATCACAGTAACTGATGGACGATACTGAAAGGGTGCCAGATCATCACAGTAACTGATGGATGCAACTGAAAGTGTGCCAGCGCATCACAGTAACTGATGGATGCAACTGAAAGTGTGCCAGCGCATCACAGTAACTGATGGACGCTATTGAAAGTGCCAAAAATTTAGTAAAATTTTGAGCTGACTTAATTTAATTTGCCATTGACATCTTAGAAGATGTGTTTGAACACTTTCCTATAATTTGATCTGCTTTATTACATTAAATCCCGTTGGTCAGCACGGCAGAACTATAGCCGTTCAGATAAGCCTAATAGCAGCCATAGGTTTAATTGATCTTTTCAATCTTGCCGTGATTGCTGGCTGTCCTATCCCTAGCCAGAGAAAAACAAAAAAAATGACGCATCTATTCACAAGAGCGATTATTTCATCTTAATCACTAATCAATTTTCCAAGCCTTTTCTAACAATGTTCGTTGGGTCTGCTTCGAGTCTAACTGGATGAAGTGACTAGCCCATCTGACCTCCACAACCCAGTTACTGGGTAACACGATCACCTTATTAAGACTTTTGGGCTTCTGACTACACATAACGACTGTCAAAGATCTACGAATGACAGCCGGCACTAACGGGTTATCGTTCTTTCCGAGGCACAGAGATAGTCATTTAAAGATAATACAATTCAACTTCTCGATAAGTAACGTCTCATATGTAAAACAATATTGACTTGAGCGTATCAAATTCTTCCACATTGTTTGCAAATTGCATTTTTCAAGCGAACAATTTTAACGTATACTTTATACAAACATCAATTTTCGTATACCAATACAATTATGAATATTATGTATCTTAAAGCTCGTCTTAGGATCCATTGACACGAGTTGTTTTTCTTTGTTTGTTTGTAGGTAGGTGTGAGGTTTTTAGCGTAGGTACCTATAGAATAAATTTACTTTGAGTTCATTATAGCTTCAAGTATTATTCAAATAAAGAAATTTTAACGTCGATAATGCACAAAAATCTGAGAAAACAAAAAAAAAATCTTGAAAGCACCTACGGACTTATTTTCTACACAACTTTTGTATTCGACTATTTAGTTTATATTAACATTAACGTACGCATGAATGATCAAATCATCTTTACATACTCATCGTCATCATCTCAGCCAAAAGACGTCTGCTGGTCTGTGCTTCCCGCATACAGCGGATTCCTGCGGCCTTCACAAAGTCATCGGTCCCCCTTGTGGGAGACTTCCAACTTTACGTCTTCCGGTACGCAGTCGCCAGTTCAGAACCTTCCGGCTTCACCGGCCATCTGTTCTGCGAGCATTGGCCCACTGCCACTTAAGTTTGACAATTCTTCGGGCTATGTCGGTTACCTTGGTTCTCCTGCGGATCTCTCCATTTCTGATTCGATCACGTAGGGAAACTCCAAGCATAGCCCTGTCCATTTCCCTTTGGGTGATTTTTAACCTACTAATAAAGCCTATTGTGATCGACCACGTTTCACGGTTCTCCACGTACTTACTAAAGTTTCTCGGCGTCTCATTTCCTATTATTATATTAATTCTAGAATGTTACGCAAATGTAACTTAATACATTTCTCAGCATATCAGTAACCAGTTTCCGTCAGTAACTAAATATTGACAAAAAACGTACCTATAAAAAGTTTTAACAAATTATTATAGAAAGAAAGAAAAATTATTAATTAGATTCGCACAGGAATATCACAAACACAAAACAAACAAATAATAATATGCTTAATAAAATATAAATTAAAATTTTACCCGGACCGTTGAAGTGAATGTCCTTTATTTACCTACTTCTAAATTAAGAGATCATGTGACTCAGAAAGCATTTCCCTTTTACAAGCTCAAGTATATTCCCTCACTTTTTGAAATTCTACACACAACAGGCCTATTGACTTTCAATAGTCGTAATTTCCTATTTCTGGTGACGACGACTTTCGAGTTGTAGGTCGTGAGTTCAAACCGTGACGGGGAGGGGGGGGGGGGGGGACTTTATGTAAATTATTTCAAAACCAAAAATTCGAAGACAAAAGTATCCTATGTGTTATTTTAGGTTAAAAACTATGTCCGTTCAGCCGAGTTTGCATGATTGAATAACAGACATCCAAATACCCAAACATCTAAACTGCAATATATACAATATTAGTAGAAAGTAGGATTTTATTAAAATAGGAACAACAAGCAACAGTATAATAGTTTCCATTAATATTTTTAGTTCTTACTTAGAATTCGATGAAATAAAATGTGTACGCCATTTTTTAGTGCTGACTTGATAGTATACAAGAAACTTAAATCACTATCGTGATAAATCAGGATGAAATAGTGAGGGACACTTGCCTAGATTGGCAATATGGCCTTATTATCTGAAACTCATTTACTTCTCGTTGGAGCCTCGTTCACTTTCGACATCTAAAGGACTACCCATAGTGAGCTACAATGAAAGATTGACGACTACTTTAACTGGTAGACTTCACAGGCAGCGACATTAGATTTGGAATTCCGAATTATTCTGAAGCATTTTCAACAATTTTTTTTTGTAAAAAGTTAAATTTGTTTATTTACAACTTCAACCTAAAAAAAATGGTTTACAATTAAAATACGCCTTACGGGGGAAGCGCCAGGTTAGCCCACGAAATTCCAATGATTATATAATTCTGTATAGCCATATTTGTTACAATTTAAACTTTATTCTTTGTGCTCGAGTTAAGTTTTCATTTTATTTGTTGGTATATTGGCATGGCTGGCTGACATATGTTTGACTAATTGTTTAATTAATGTTCTGTGTCCCGTATTGTTTATATTACGTTGTCTAATTATGTGTATAATCAAGTCTATCCGACTAAACAGACAGCTGTGCTACTGGCGAGTTTGTAGCGCCACTTCTTTTTCTCAGCTAAAGCACTAGGAAGTGGTGACGGGTGGGCGTTTTTAGGGGACTGTCTTACGTGTTTTGACGTTCGAAAAGTGCTGATTCTCAGCCTAATTTGAATAAATTACTTTTGAATTTGATTTTGAAATAGTATTTTAATCAACGTAAAACTTGACACTGACCTTCAAAATGCAAAAAAAAATTGTAAATTTTAATTCCGCGGTGTCCCAGAGCGCATCAACCCGCGCAGTATCCAGTATCAACTAAGCTATAGCATTTCGGGATTTTAATTGTTAAGTTTTTATTAGGTACTGAAAAAATATTTTTGTATTAAAACTTAAAAAAGAATACAATCGATTTCTGGAAAAACACTACAAAGTGAAAATTAAAATTATTTTTCACTTTGTAGTGTTTTTCCGTTCTGTCTGTTGTTTTTAGTTATAGTACCTACCCCACAGCAATTTGAAATTTCATCATCCTTGGGGTCAAAACAATGCATATTTATGCCATCGCGGTTGATTTGCTATAATTATTGTCTCCGAAACTCATCATCAGATCTCTATGAAATTTAAATGGGACCATTTCAGGATAAACCCCTTTCGAACTAAGAAATAATTTTGCAAACCCGTTTATATGTGACGGAGTTAAAAAAAAAATCATGTCGAATTGATAACCTCCTTCTTTTTGAAGTCGGTAAAAAATAGCTCTTTCTAGCTATGTATATATCAATACGAATACGGTACAGACCGCTTGTTTATTTGCCTGGTACTCTCCATAACGTATTACTTACGGTACCTTTTCATTCTTTGAACAAAAACATCAGCTGCCTTTTGCAAAGGGCACAAAATGAACAGTTTACGGTCAGGGAAACGGGTATTATAAGAGTTACGACTTTAATACACGTAGCCAATAGTTTTAAGTAGGCTTAACCAGAGTTTTACGAATGTCACTTTCTATAGCAGAGGGCACCAGTTTATCCTGACCCCCGGGTGAAGTAGGGACTGGAGATTTTGACGTTAGTTGAGCAACAAGCGCCTCTATAATAGTTCAGGTTATTCTGGCTATGTAGTATACAACATGTACAACTTATTTAAGTAATTAAACCACAGATTACAATACACTATTCATTACGAATTCAGAAAATACAAGTATGTAAATTACGTGGCGTCGCTGATGAAAAATAATAGCATGTGAAGTCACGCCTCTTTGTGTACCTTAATAAAAAAATTGGATCGATGAAAATGAAAAATTTCGATCGATCAGGTTAAGCTACGCTAGCCGCGGTTGGTTCGTGAAAATTGGTGACCACCTTTATAGACCAGACCCCTTCGTGCTTCGGAAAGCACGTTAAGCCGTGGATCCCGGCTGTCATTCGTGGATCTTTGACAGTTGTTACGGGTCGTCAGCTGACCGAAAGTGTCACAATCAGTTTTGTCAAGGGATATCGTATTATCCAGTAACTGGGTTGTGGAGGGCAGGAGATAAGCAGTCGCTCCGTGTAAAATACTGGTATTCTGCTGATACGGTTAGACAGGAAGCCGACCCAACATAGTTGGGAAAAGGCATGGCATATGATGATATTCTAAATCGGGGAGTAGGTGTGGTATAGGTCACTACGGGTGGAGACTAAGTTTTATTCTATATATTTTTTTAAGTTAAACGGTTCTAACTAAAATCTAAAAAATAATTCGGTAAAATAAAATCGTGGGGCGCGTGAAACATATTTACTTAGGTTACGCTTCGCCCCATGATTTTATTTTAGTTAAAATTTTAAAAAAACAATGTTGACTTATTTATTTTCAAGTTTTTAGTTTTTATTTCGTTACTTAATATTCCTCAAACTATTTAGTTTTTTTTTTAATTTTTCATAGTCAAGTCCTTTCATTTGATACCTATATTGAGGGGGTTGTGAAAAAATATGCTATCCGCCATTTTGTAGCGGCTTATATTGTATATCATTATCTTGGATTTACTATGATACTGATTAAATTAAATTGTATTGTTATCAAAACTAAAGGTGTGTACCAAAGATCAGATCAATCTGCCAACAGGAAGGGGGTAAAATTTGAAGTTCTTAATTTGACCAAAATAAAAAACAACAACAACAACAAAAAGGGCAAGCTAAATAACCGTGTTAAAAACCGTTTAAAAACATTTTTTAGCAATATTAAACCGCTAAGTGGGTTATATCGTTTTGAACCAAAAAGACGATTGAAAAGCATTTTTTTTTAACTGTCTAAAATACGTTTTGCAAGTTGAACACAATAATTCAAGGCCGTCCTTTTCAAGTTTGATCGTTCCTACTTTTTTAAAGGTGCAAATCATAGTTTAAAATGTTGTGAAATATTGTCCATTTTTGCGTACTCATCTCAATCATACAAGACTTTATTACTTTCACGGGTCCCTGGTTTACAAAGGACGATTATATTTTCGTTCATATTCTCTTTTTTTAAACAGTAAAATGTATTTAATAATAACCGTCACTGTCGACAGCCGTGAATGTTTAATTGGTCTCTTTCGATGACAGCTTTTATGTCGGGTAACCGAGAGGGTTGACTAAATGGGTGTTGTGTTTGAGGTTCTTTTTTTGATGCAAGTTTTTTAAGACAAATTATTTGAACGCAAATTACTTTAGCTACAGTTTCTTATAAGATCGGTGGCCGCCATTTAACGGCTGTCTCGAAAATGATGGCAGTGGTATATATGACTTTACGGTGTCAAATTACGCTCTCTAGGAAAACACACCAACTTACTTTCATAAATAACGTTTCAGTAACGTTATTCGCCGTCAAATAATGCTTATGAGTCGAATCGCACGAATTGACTCTTTTGAATCGGGCCAATCGACACTTAAATATGTATAATACTTATATTGTTTTCTAAATGCGACTCATACAAAGTTATTTTATTTGTGGGCCAATCGGCGACTCTGGAAATACGTAATCGACCATTGGTACGTTTTGAATTTTATGCAATGAAGTTACGACAAAATGGTACTGCAATAAAGTGCATCTATCTAAATTCGTGCGAATCGCGTTATGTGGCAGTCACCGCTCGTCTAGGAAACTGTAGCTAAATTATCAAAGTAATGTACATGCTAAAAACAGGTCTAAATCTGAATAAAAATCACAACTTTTTCCACAGTCCAGAAACTATAACAAATATTTTTCAAAACCTAATTCCTTGTTTGATGTGTAAACACATATCACAATACTTTTATCCAAACTAGTTCCGAACAAATACGTACAACGTACGTTTCAAAACTGACCGCTTTCAAATCAATCAACAATATAGTTATGTCAAACGGAACGCTCTTCGTTACGACTTTCACATCACGTTCACAATCAGAGTGTACACTGAAGTACACAAGTTTTATTTTGGACATAGATTTGTGTCACGATCTATTTTATGTTTTGATATTTTTTTACCGGCTTGTATTCAAATTGGTCATAATCACTCGTGTGTGAGTCTGTCCGTTTATCACAGCCAATTTGCTCCGAATCTATTGGACTGATTAAGCTGATATTTGGTACACCCATGAATGTATATGACTGGAACACGGACGTGTTACGTAAATATATGAATTTTGTAATATGGGGGTCACTTTAGGGGCAAACTAGAAAATTAAAAACAAAACTTTTGCGAACTGTACCGTGTGTCATATCAAATGAAAGGGCTTGTCGTGAGGGTCTCAAAGCCCTACATTTTTACCCAGATGTAAGATTTGTAGATTTACAGGCTTGGCTCTACATAAGATATAATAACTTTTATCAGTGAAAGTGCTATGTAAGTTTTGACAACCCACTTATCTATTACTTACATTTAATGTTTCTGTTGGGTAACATTATTCATCGTACGGAACCCTCGCCACGCGAGTTCAACTCGCTCTTGCGCAATTTTTTTCTGTTAAATGATTTAAGTACAAACAAACAATAGGCTTGACCAGGTTTCCAAGTTTCGTTAACGGACTCCTTGGCCTCAAAGATATTTACTATTATTACTAAATAGATATTCACTAATACTATTAAGAGTCGAGAGCCGAGAGCTTACCAATCGATCTATCTGAAGAGTGGTATTTCATGTTAACCAGTAAGCAAATTATGGGCTCATTAATTACTATAGATCGACATGGTTACCTGCCCTAAATGGATGAATGCTCCTTCTAAAATTACTTATTGCTACTATTTCATTCAAATTTTAAATCATTGAACATTTTTAAAAAGAGATTAAAGTTGTATTTAGCAAAACAACAATAAGTATACTTATGAACTCAAAAGATCGAACGAGAAATTATGTTTACAGATATTTTGTTAAGTTTCTTATATTTAAGTGAACTATGTATGTTCTTTTGAGAAATAAATTTCTTTTAGCCGAAATTTAAAGTAGTAATATGTATTTTCATGAACTTTCAGCCTCAGTAACACACTTAATAACATGTCATTATCATTCTCTTGCTTCCTAATTTTGTTTGGGGTTGGAGCAAATTGTCTTTTCTTATTAATCGCCATCTCGGTAGTCTCGTAGAAAGGCGTTCTTTCTAGCCATATCATATTTCACACAGTTCATCTATCACAGTTTCTTTGGTCTTCCCCTACTCATAAGCCCGCTCTAAACTCGCGGCGCGAATGCGCACGAAAGCCGTGAAACACGAGTGTAGGATGGGCACGCCACAATTGCGGCGGTAAGTCCCCTGTTTGAGAGGCGCCACGACGTCGTCACCTTCCGCCTGACGCAGGTCCTCACCGGACACGGTTGTTTCGGATAAGGCGGGAGGAAACGCCCGGGTCTTACCAATGCGTAGATCACCTGGATGAGACGGTGGAGCATACGGTGGAGATCTGCCCGGCTTGGGCGGAGCACCACCGTGTCCTCGTGGAGGCGATCAGCATCGGCAATCTCTCGCGTCCGGCCCTGGTCTAAGCCATGGTACGAATCGAGAGTGCATGGGAAGCCGTCACCTTCTTCTGCGAAGCAGTAATGCTCGTGAAGAGGGAGGCAGCGCACGTGAGGGAGAGGTAATCTATCAGCCCTCACGGCCCTAGTCGCCGCAGGAGACGCCCTGGGCGTCAGGAATCCCAGGCCGATTCCCGCCACCGTAGACGTGTACTTGCGGACGGTGAGTAATGGGTAGCTCGCTGTCTGGTAAGGACCAAGCCGGGTTACGGCGCGTTGTGTTCCACGCGTGCCTCAAAGAGATGTCAGCACCAACGGATGGGGTCCGCAAGGGCCGATGCCTGCCAGGGGTGCGGGTTGTTCTAAAGAGATACCGTGGCCCCTGGCACATAGGCAACTGATGGAACACAGGTGGGTCTTAGTCTGTAAAAGTCTAACACGCCCTCCTGCTCCACCCAGAGCGGGAGAAGTTATTTGATGACTTCCCACCCAAAAAAAAATGCATACTCAAAACATACCTTACGGGTCGTCAGAAGCCTGAAAGTCTGACCCCCAGTCTTACCAAGAGCTATCGTGTAACTGGGCTGTGGAGGTCAGATAGGCAGTCGCTCTATGTAAAATTCTGGTATTCAGCTGGATCCGGTTAGATTGGAAGCTGACCCCAACATAGTTGACAAAAGGCTAGGCAGATGGATGCTTACTGAAAACTTTCCTCACGACATTTCCCTCATCCTCATCCACACGAAATAATATGTGACTAATGATATATAAGGTTAATTTAAATACAATCTTGAATGGTAATAGAAAACAGCTCCCACGTCTATGATATTTATGTAACTTGTCTTATTTATGGGAATATATTTATCTGTGCGGTCGTGTTTAGAATAATTTACCGCGCAAATGTTATCCCTGATTTTGGTGGAGTCAAATACGTGTCTATCTAAAAAAGAATATTGGTAACTTTGAAACTATTGTGTTTAATGATAAGAAGTATTAGCTACAATAATTATTTAAAAAGTTTCTGTCTCTTTGGTCTAGTTATTGAAATCGCTACTGCTGAGCAGGAGGTCCTCGGTTCGATTTCCAGGTTAGGCCAAGTGTTTGTGTGTTTGTGTTTTAGGGTTTTTCCATCTGGAATTTCTCAGCAGCTCGGAGTCTGGATTTGTGCCCGTTTGATGGCAATAGGCTCGCCCCTGTTACATGGGAATTAAACATAACTGGCGAAATGTGGATGTACTATCGGTACGCCTCTGCCTAACTCTTTGGAGATTACAGGCGTGATGTTATGTCGAATTGTGTAATATTTTTTGCCGAGGTCGTTAAGTCGTACCTATACAATACTACCGATAAGTAATGGTTATTAATTACAAGTAAAAAGACTAAACTAAGGGATCTGTTTATCGCCAATTACTATCAAATTAATCGACCCTTTATCAAATTGCAAGTAGGTAACTGTTATGCTATTAAGTCCATCAGGGACCATTTTAACAAGAGATCATTAATTCGTTTATTTAAATTGCATCGACATTTTTTATATTTAAATAAATGGGACTCATAGTCAAGTTATGATGAGTGGTTTTTGAGTTAGCTTCAATAAATACGTTTATAATACACTTAGTGTATGTTGCTGTTATAATAACTCTTTACTTATAGAGGATTTACCTGATTAGAATCAGGAATTAAGATATCCGTAGGAGAACCAAGGTAACCGACATAGCCCGAAGAATTGCCAAACTTAAGTGGCAGTGGGCAGGGCACATTGCTCGCAGAATAGATGGCCGATGGGGCCGGAAGGATCTGGAGTGGCGACCGCGTACTGGAAGACTTAAAATTGGAAGGCCTCCCACAAGGTGGACCGATGACCTTGTGAGGGCCGCAGTAGTCCGCTGGATGCGGGAAGCACAGAACCGGTCGAAGTGGAGCTTGGGAGAGGCCTATGTCCAGCAGTGGACGGAAATGATTATGATGATGATAAGTTAAATAAAGAAGATGTTTTCAAATCGGTTTTTAAATGACGGAGTTCTGAGGTAATAAACAAAAAAAAACTACCGAATAGAGAAGCTCCTTCCTTTTTTTTAAGTCGCTTAAAATATGAGGCCTCTGTCCCAGCTGTGGGAACATTATAGGCTAATTATGCGTGTGTGTTATAAAGGAATTAGCTGAATTCATAATTTCAGCCAAAAAGTGACCTGGAATGCCTTAATTAAATGATTTTTACTTATGGCAGATGGACAATTTTGGTCGCCTTCAAAAATATTCCGGATGCCTTTTACCTCATTAGTATTCTTCGAGGGAATTCAACTTACTCATGGTTATTAACAACTTTTGTTACGGAACTGACGTGTTTTTTACTGTACTTCTTTGTCAAATCACAATATTTATAGCAGAAGCTTTTTTTCGTTATCAAACTTGCAGCTATTTTGTCAGAAATCAATTGAGAGAACGCCACCCAAATAGCGTACACAAAACAATGACAATCGGAAAAATTTGGAAGGAGATTCACTATTCATTGCTTCATATGCTTGAAACAACGCCTGTTCAACAACGTAAATAATGAAATGAATATTATTGAAATGTCAAAATACACTTATAAGTGTGTTATGCAACTGTCCCCCGGTCCATCTGACCTGTAGCTACGGCGTCTGATTGCTTACCTTATATCCACACCTATGTAAACAAACATGATATTGTAAACAGTAATTAATACTGTCAACTATCTCTGCACACAATGGGATGGTCTAGGTGTGAATTGGTGGGAAATACGTAGTACCGACCTATGGGTAACTGATTCCTGTAACTCCATATTTGCGTCCCCAGGGCTAAACTTCTTCTATGTGGACTAAAAGCCTTATAAATATAATGTGGTATGTGAGTAGTTACTTACATACCACATTATATTAAAGAATACTTTACTATGAAAAGTTATTTCTTTGGTATTGTTCGTAGAATTGTTGAGCTCGTTTAGTTTTGAATTGACCTGCACGGTTACTGACAAATGCGTGCACTGGCTGGATACGTCCACTAAAATTGTGTAGTTCTTTCCTCAAAAGACCGTTTCAGACACCAATCTCACATGATCTGACGAAGATTATGTCTGGACTTTACAAGAGACTGACCTCTGAGTTTGTTTCGGCTTTTCTTTTCAGAGTAGTCAAATATGAATCGCCGACGTCATCTTCTTTTTAAAATATGATTGACATGTAAAAGTATACCTACAAACCTACTAAATCATTTATCATTTACAAAAGTTTTTAAATTTTTCTCAAAAACCAATAAGTAGGTATTATAAAAAGATACCCAACTGACAACAAGCCTTACCTTGAACTGCCTCCGCAACGACATATTTCTTCAGTTAGCTGTTGGTAGAAAAATATACTTCCATTTGATGCTGTAAAATGGAATTGCAAAGCCAAAACCCACATCTCAAAAAAGAATGTAACTTTCATTCTATACATTTTATCAGTAATTAACATGGATATTGTTGTTTAAAACTGCGTCCTACACACAGGTCGGTCATTGACGTGGGTTCACGTTGGCTGAAATACGTAGAATAATGCAGTCATCCCACTACGAATCTGTCAGTTTCAATATACGTAGTGAAAAAGGCGTAGTATTCCAAATGTAGTTTCAGACAGAGTCGGGTTGGGTATGTGAGGGGAATATCGAAACATGGCTAAATCTGGGTCATGTGGACTGCCTACCTATTATCTGTTATCCACAATCTTATGGTAAAGTTCTTATCACTGTTCACTACTTCCCTACTGATATTATAAATGCGAAAGTAACTCAGTCTGTTTTTTACGCTTTTACGCCTAAACCGCTAAACCGATCGTCATGAAATTTGTTAGGGATATAGCCGATGGAGAAGGACAAAAAATATATTTTTTTACGCGATAACTGACATCCACGCGGGCATCTAATTGCATGTTCATCTAATTTTTACCAGCAATATTGTTATTAATATGAACTTATTTACGTTAAAATATAATCGTTTAACAAAATATAAAGACGTTTTTGATATTAATGATGCAGTTATTTAGGTATACAAAACTTGCCGTAATTGAGATAAAACAAGAAAATCTATAAATTTTCTAGAGAAAAGGCAAGAAGAGTACTTATGGCATTCACGATAAATTCTGAAAAACAAATGTAATGTACTCGGAAGAACCCATCGTAATTTAATAGTTTACCCAGTGAGTCTGAATGTGGCTGGCTATAAAAGTAGGGGGAGACCAAAGAAACGATGAATGGACAGTTATGAAATCAGATGTAGCTAAAAAGGGATGACGATTAATAGAGAATTATGGAAGCAGAAGATGTGCCGCGCCCGACCTGAATTGTTATTTTATTTTTGTTTTAATTACGGACGCTTTTAATGTGCACGTCTTTTTATATCGTTCTTACATTGATAATTTCAACATAATGATGTAACCAACTTTTTGTAACAATATCATGATTTTAAAAGAGTGTCCATGGAGTTTCTTGCCCGTTCTTCTCCATATGTACCTACTACGCTTTGAATGGGCAACTAGCTTCAGCTGACATATGGCAAATTTAATGTTTTTTTTTTTCGTGTTTCGTAATTTTAATTACCTATTATTGTATAGAATCAAGTTCTTCTAACTTAACAGACAGCTGTGCTGCTGGGGAGTTTGTTGCGCTACTTCTTCTTCCCAGCTAAAGCACTAGGAAGTGGTGAAGGGCGGGCGTTTTGGGGGGAATGTCTTATGTAATTTTATTTTGACGTTCAAAAAGAGCTGACTCTCAGCCTAGTTTGAATAAATGACTTTTGATTTTGATTTTTTTTTTGACTTTCTAACTCACCGACCTTGACAATTCAAAAGTGCCTGTAATTGGTTAATTTGAAAAAAAAATCTTTGAGTTTGAGTTTGAGTTTGACCCCAAATGCAAATGCAGGGCAGTGGTGTCCCAGTGGTAACGGCCGCGACTTACGTGTTCGTAGGTCATGGGTTCGAACACACTTTAATAATAATAATGCAACTGTGTATTCTGTGTGCGCCCACACAGAATATTCAATAGACTTATGTAGTTATTTTGGTAAGGTTACTTTTTTTAGGGTTGAATTGAATGAACAGTGAATTAATCCATTCATTCATCTTTTTCTATCTGTGTTAGGGTCGGCTTCCAGTCTATCCGGATGCAGCTGAAAACCAGTATTTTACATGGAGCGACTGTCTATTTGACCTCCACAACCCAGTAACTGGGTAATACGATACCCCTTGGTAAGACTGGTTGTCAGACTTTGATATGATGAATGATGAATTTTGTTCGGATGATTTGTAGAGAAATTCATCATCATTATGATCTACAGCCCGACTTTACCCAACGCTGGGCATAAGCCTCTCTTTTCCTGTAACAATCCCCACGCTCCTGTGGCAGCCTTATCCAGGTCTTGCCCGCGTTGGCAACAATGTCGTCCGCCCATCTCACTGCCAGACGATCGACACCTCGTCTTTCAGTCCTTGGACGCCACACTATTTGATAGAAACGAATTCAGTGAAAAACTAGTATTTTCTTAATTTTTAGGCTAAGTCAGTGATGTATTGAAGAATTTGTAGATACGTCATAATTATTTAAACCTATTTACGCAAAATGTAGATCTAAGGTTTATACTAAAGTATATCAACCCTTTGGTTTACGTTTAGACCTTTTTTCATTTGCAACTACTGAAAAAGAAACATTTAATAAGACCAAAAATAAACACAAATAACAATCACAAAACCATTTTATTCAATATAAACATGACCACGTTGCTCTTTATTTGTATACAACAAGACCAATATTAAGAACATAAATATTTACTTATATAAATATAAATTGTATGGATGGTGACCACGTCCCTTCGTACCCGACTTATGTCGTGATAAAGAAATTATGACCTTGTATAATGTTGTAATAACGTTTATTTCGGAATCTTGGTGGAATAGAGTTATTTTCTTTTAGGCGTAGTTAATTAATATTTATTAGAAATACGTGGTTTGTTGAGTGAATGGCTAGATTTGAGCAGCCTATCTTTTTCTTTCTAGGACCAGTTTGGTAAGTAGAAGAAGCCAATACTTAGTTCGCTCGCAAGTTCGATGCTTGTACAAAACTGACAACTTTGTTTGTCAGTTTAGTAAAATTCGTTTTTTAATTTTTTTATTTAAAGGGCATCTCGCAGTTGGCCTTGAGAGGCCGTGACTGCTCAACCGAGCTTTCCTGGGGCTGCCATTAAGAATTTAATCTTATCGCCTCCAGTCAGGGCTTACAAACTAAAATAAATTACAAGCTAAGCGACTGCACGCTGAGGGCACCCCCTGTGGGGTACGGGCCTCGGCTCAGGGCGTCACTGATAGGGGCACAGCTATCATTGGGGACAGGCTGGATCAAAATATTGGCATTATTATTATTGATCGGGGAATGTAAAATTAGTGCTGATGAAAACAAATTTATACAAAACCTAACCATAACCCCCACCTAACCTTTAGCCCAGTGTTAGCGCGGGGAGCAGTAAAAGACTGGTCTGTATAAACAGGCAATGATTTAATGCCGTCTGATCCAACAAATTATAAGCTTCTCGGACAAGCAGTTAATAATCCAGTTGTAGAGATGTATCGTCCGTCGCGGTAGAGTCCGTGGAAGCGAGAATGAAAAAAAAAACTTGTTTGAGTTCAATCAAACACCATTTTAAATTTCTTAAAAACAATATCTACTCGATTTTAATGGTAGCTGTCTAGTTTATGTTTGTTCCATTAGTTTAGCGGATAGCAATTAGTTTAGCGGATCCACACTTATTGAGCAATTTCTGCAAATGTTTCACTATAGGAAATAAAATACTTAAATAAAGCATTTGAACTTCCAAGAAATAATCAGTCACGAAATAACATACATAGGTAAACCCGCCTTTACGGCTGGTTTCAAAGCAGAAATTAAGATAAAAGATGTAAATGAAATTAATGAATGAAGAAATTTTTCGAAAAACTTATAGGTTTGCGTTTATTTTACATCTCTCCACCTAGCTTAAATGCAATACAACTAATAATGGGAAATATTTAATTGACCCTCTATAAACTTATTGCTTTTCTAATTAATGGTCTCCAACTTTCTGTTTTTTTCTCAAAGTTGGTCACAGTAGCTAAGCTAGGGCGCCTGACCAAATGGGTTAGGTTAGGTCAGTACTGTGATCAACAGCACGCGAGCTGAGCGAGCGGAGCGAGCGGTGCCGCGATAGTGGATGGCCAGCGCTACATCCGAGTTGATCGCAGCTCATTGGCTATTTAGTGTTTTTAGGACTCTAAAAATAGGCAACGATAAGTGTATATTTAGGATTCATGCCATAATAATTCGTTGTTTACTCTCCTAAGCCTTAATCTCTTCGCTTTTGTGGAACCCAATCGAAATAGTGACGTGACTCTAATCGTGATTCGGTCTGACTAATCTATTTTATTCAACGGAAATCAGTATTAGTTATTGAATGGGACTAAAATAGACGCAGTATGTATTTGTAAACAACGTAGTATGCGTTTTATTTAAGTAATAATTGTTCAACGTGGTGCCCATTGTGGGGTGTCGGTATTACGACTATTTGTTATCAAACAAACAGTTTTTGTTTCAAAATAATAACAATTAGATAATAACGAAACCGGTTTAGGTACCGGTAGTTGAAGTCAAAACTTCTAACATACCTAGTCGTATCTTCAACATTATAGTCGCATTTTTTTTGTATTGTTTGTAAGGAAAACAACACATTTATTTAGCCTGACAAAACTAAAAATCAAAAGCGTGTGTGTGTGTGTGTGTGTCAGCTCCGATGCACGACATGCGTTTACTCCATATGTACGGTTGTCTTTGAATATGCAGTAGGTATAGGGCCTATTTGATTTAGGTATATTTATACATATTATAACTACATACATGCGTCAGCTGTCGCGCAGCATAACCTGTAAACGTCAGCTGTATACAAGTACACACACACATGATTTAAAAGTGAAAGGTGCTCAAGGTACGTTGCGCGGAAAAACATAACGTTTGTATTAATTTCACTAGTAGTAAAATTCCCATGCCATAAATGAAAATCGATTACAGAAGAAAACTCAAAAAAAAAATTGCTAATTTTCAAACTTTTTGTGTTTAAAAAGACCTTTGTAAGAGAAGTACCTAACAATACCACCATAGGTAAATACTAGTGTCATGAATATGTACTCTTAAGCCACTCGAGCCGCTGTGCATATAAGTCGACCTCCCATGGGGGACATTGTAAGCCACGAAGATATGGTGTGAAAACATTCCAACTAAATAAAATGTTTTTATATTACTGCTACCGCGACAAAGACCTACCTACGCTTTATAATTGTGGCTTTGTATGACCAAGGTCACTTGGAGTAAATTAATATTTAACAGGACATCACATTCTTTTCTCAAGGACGGAAGCAAAAACTACGGAATCATTCAAGTTATGAATACTTCACGGTGAAACGAAATAATGACGTCTTAAGTTCTGTATGCATAAGTACTAAAAATACCACTCATCTCACAATAACTTCCATTGTTCCAGATCATTTAAACATGGGTGCCCCGCGAGCCTGCCTCATCTTCATCACTATCCAGCTGGTCTCCCTTGTGTATGCCCAGGAAGTGTCCAAGCGAGTACCGCAAGGATTCCTCGGCATGCGCGGCAAGAAGTTCTTCGACGAAGACGGCACCGAACAGTTCTACAAACGGAGACCACAGTTCTTCGTCGGAGTCAAAGGAAAGAAGAGCCTCCAAGACATCCTTGAAGCCCCAGTGGGATACTACAAACGGGCCCCAATGGGCTTCATGGGAATGAGAGGCAAGAAAGACTTTGACTCCCAAAGCACCGAACTGTTCCCAAAACGCGACGGTTCTTTGATTGGACAGATAGACTACTCCTCTAAGGAAGATCCCGCTGACCCTGACTTTCCACTCCTCAATGAGCTCCTCATGCATTATTTGGCGCAAGTCAATTCTCCGAGTGAGAACTTTATACCGGAGTCTTTAGAGTCAGCTTTGGAACCTGAACAGTCCAACGAGCTCGGCAAACGAGCGGCGAATTTCAACCAGTTCTATGGAGTGCGAGGAAAGAAATCATTGAACAATAAGCGACCTTATGACCTGACCTTCCGCGGCAAATTCATCGGGGTGAGGGGCAAAAAGGACCTGAAAAACAGCGGAGCGCATGAAATTAAGTTTTTGGTGGATCAGAACGGACCCCTGCCCAAGAGAAAGGCTCAGATGGGTTTCTTCGGCATGCGGGGCAAGAAGTGGACAGATGGTGAGTTTTTACGTGAATTTCTGGCGAGTTTGATATCCATATTGAATGAAAGGTCAACGTCCATACATAACGATAAGGCTTCCGCATTGATTTAGACAAATGGTTCCTTAATCAACGAAACCTTTTCTTATTCGTTTTGTTCAGTAACTTTTGCAAGACAACTCATTCAGTTAAAATATTTTTTGATTATAATTAGCACTCATTAGACGGCAATTTAACTCCTCTTTGAAAGATAACTTTTAATGCTAGGCACAAAAAAAAATATTTTTGTGAAAATAATTTCACAAAAATAATTTATGAAAATAATTTAAGCTGAAGTTTTTGCGCTTTTCAAATGGGAAGTAAAAATCACTGACAGTCATTCTTAATCATGATTTTTTCATCATTACTTGTATGCAGCACTCACTCTGTCAAAAAAAGCGATCGAAATTTTAAAATTAGAAAAATAAATACCTTAAGGTAGGTTAAGAGGGATTTGTGGCTAAGTAATAACAGCCGCACGGATCGATCGTTCAGGTTAAGGACGCTTGCCGTGGTTATTCCGTGGATGGGTGACCATCTTTGTACACCAACACCCGTCCGGGCTTCGGAAAGTACGTTAAGCCGTTGGTCCCGGCTGGTAAAAGGCTAGTCAAATTGATTTTCATTCACTCAACTCATTCATTCTCATTATCATTCATTTTCAGATATTTTATCATTAATTATCACGCGAAATCTCACGAAGAGGGACAAATGGTACCACATCATTGTGGATTAAATGATAATGGAACAAAGGGGAACTTTTTTAATGAAGGTATAATTATATTTAAAAGTCATGCCTGTTGCTTCCTCTTTTTAAGGGTTGCCGTCTGTCTGTTAGCGGGCTGTAACTCATAAACCGTAATAAAATTTTCACAGAGTTTGTATTAATAACTATTGCCGCTTTATTAACATATAATAACATAAAGTTAAAAATTAAAGGGATACAAGAACGGTGTTTTTTATATAAATAGTGATAAATATTACCTAACCTAACCTAACCATGTGCTAATAAATTTCATCCCGATTCGTTCAGCATTTTTAGCGTGACAGCGTAACAAAGAAGCACACAAAAATCAAATATTTTTTGCCTATAAATATTAGTTTAGAAAAATGCCTTATCTACTTAAATTACTAACAAACGAACTACCTTACTGTGTTAAAGGCTCCACCACTTCTATTTTCACGCTCATATGTCACACTGTTCATACATTCTTACCTTTACTGTATATACCTAACATTAATGTAGTTTCTTATTTTTATTATTTACTATGTCAAATGTTAACAACTGTATGTGAGAGAAAATGTATGCAATACGGCCGATGAATCATGGCAGGTCTGAACATAGGCTCCTCGAAATTTCGTGCATGTACAGTCAGCAAAAGAGATAAGTAACCTGCACCCTAACTGCGTAACATACTATTAATCAGAATAAGAATCATTTTGAATGTTATTGCTAATCCATAATTTAATATGTTCGAAAAAATTGTCTGCTTAGCAACGTAAACAACGCCATGAATGTTGTGGAACTGTCAAAATGAGAGCGATTCCTATTGATAGTGTAATACGCAATTACCCCTCTGGATCTTCGGATATAGTTAAAATTTAGTAATACACCGATGATGTTTTCAAATAAAATATTATTTAATTAATAGAAAGCAAACAGGTAATTTATCACATTAAAGGACAATGATGTCCTTCGATTTTGTACCCAAAAATCCCATCGAACCAGAAAAAAAACTGTTTTCTTGTTGGAAATAACTCCCTCAACACTACACTTTTACCATTACACAACAGTTTATAATTAACCCTTCCGCTAAGTGTGAAAATATTAATATCTTATTTTGATTATTACATTCATAATATTGTTATGTCTATTTATATCATGGGCGATGGTCCATTTATACTGGTTGCGGTCTTTAAACGAATGTCCAAAATATTGTTGGCAAAAATATGATTTTTGGTACTTTGGTACAGCAGCCGAACGATTATTGTAGACTTTCGTTGTCTTTAAAAAAAATATTTACGATGTAGTTTTTCATAAGAAACCAGTATTCATTTTTTCTGGTACTTTTAGTATTGGCTACGAAATGAATGATCTATATCACTATATCCGACGAACCTGGTTACTTATCTCTTTTAGTGCCTGTACCTCCACACTCGCTTCATGTCCACTTTTAGTTCCAAAAAAAAAAATGATATTACGCGGCTGCGTAATATCATTTTTTTTTTCAGAAGGCTTTCTGCGCCCAGACCTGCATCATACATCGGGCTTATAGTACGAAGGTTTACCTAAATGTTAATTAATTCTTAATGTTTTTGTTTCAGAGTCCAGCCTCGAGATGATATGCCGCAAACTAAGTGTCTTCTAAAATTGATTATTACAAAAAGTATTATAAAATAATAAAATGCTACCTATTTCTTGAGAAAGACTTACCTTTTCAACATATCCTATGTATTAAGGATTCTTGCCAATAAAATAATGAGGCTTATTTTAGCGTTACTACACAGTTTAAGACATTCTAGTCGGTAAATTATACTTATTTATTGTACTAGTATTATACTGAACTGTTTAGCTTGAAACTTTAAAACATATTTCATCAGTGATTGTTTATAAATTGTTTACTTATTTTAATTTCGTAATAAAAATTAAACTCATAAAAATTACTGGACTGTGAAAGATTATGTATTATTGAAATAATTACTGTTTCTATGTTAGAAAAAATAAGTTTTCGGGCTTACCGAACAGTGTAAACCATCACAATTTGTTTATTATTTCGGTAGGTGCCTACCTACTTTGAGATTTCTGCTTCCTGATCCTAAGTACAAAATATCCTGTTTAAAAACCAACTTTATCTGGAGCAGTTTGACCCTACATTTTAAGGTTCTCTAAATATTTTTCTTACATCAAAACGATTCTGTCTTAATTAACAAGGTATTTCATGGACACCCTCTTAACATTTATTCCGATATGCGGCCTAATATTAACTTATATTTTATCGGCCTGTTGTAAATCTTTGATTTTTTATGTTATTTACCATTCTGGCTATATTTTTTTTGGTTCATTGCTAGAAAGAATTTTAATTTTTTTTTTGAAGAATCTTCAATTTGTAATTTAAACAGTAGGACCTAAATTCCTCAAACCATTGTTAAAATATGTTCATCGTTAGAAATTAATTTAATAATCTATCCGATGTTAGTAAAAAGTTGTACCTAACTCTTTATAAAATCAATTCCTATCTAACTAAAATAGTCTTATATTTTCATCGATATCAAATCTGAATATATTTCCTAATTGTTAAAAATATAAAGTTAATTGAATAGTAGTTAGCTCACGATGAGTGTTTTCAATTATAAATAAATAATAAAGGTAGATTGTATTCGTAATTTTAATTGATATCACTATAAAATAAATAAACTTTAGGTTTATAATAACGTTTGCATGTTAATTTGCATTGTTACATATTTATTTCTAATTTGTTTTTTTTTTATTGTACGCAAAACAAGTGTCGAAATATAATGTTAGATTTGATTGAAAAAAATAATCCAAGATTTTAAATCGATTTACCTATTTTTGAAAAGGGCTGATTTCAATGCTGTTGTTTTTACAAATTAAGAAATAAATCCATTATTTCAACTAAAACAGTCATACGACAAAAAATGAATTTCAGAAACAATTTTCAGAAAATATAAAATACATGTTTTATTTTTTAGTTATGCTTGAATTAAAATCAAAATCAGCTATGAAATCAGCCCTCAGTTTTTTTTTTAATTTTCGGTTTACTAACTTAGCAAAATAATTATAAAATAAATATTTTAAAATGCCCATATGTACTAAATTGCTAAAACAATAAGTTATCTTAGCTTTTAATGTTAATTTAATAATTATTCTGAGTATTTGTATAAATATGTATGTTGGTTACTGTCTACGCATTTTGTAAGGGCTGGCAAAATGTAAAACTGTATTATAACAATAGTGAAATTAATATACGCAGTTGTCAATTTAATGTTTGCTTCATTTTACACCTTATTCCTATAAATTAAAGCTTATAAGAACACTCAACAATTGAGTGTGGAGTTTTTGTAAAAAAATGTATTTGTTGAAATGTGTGGGTATCCCGTAGGACATGTAGGCAAGATTGTGGGACAAACTGTAAGTAGGCCAGGTAACTTTTTCCAACCAGAGAAATCAAGGACGTCGTAAAATCGGATTTTAGTGATCAACGCAAGGGCACGAAGTTATAGGTTCGATTTTAAGGATAAAACTAGTTCCCTAATACTCCCGGCTTTCACCACTTCCGAGATAGTGATTTAGCTGGTAAGAAGGTGGTGCTACATGAAACATGATTATACCAGCATGTTGATTCTGTAAATAAATCTAAACGTAGAAACTTGATAGGAAGTCAGTTACATCTTCGCGCTCAGCCTGCTATTTCGTTGCGGTGCCGCGTTTGTTTCGGACGTTTTGACAGTGGACAAGTTAAAAAGCGCAACATTGAAAAAAAAGAACTAAGAAGTCCAAAGTAGACCTGTACCTACTTTACTTTAGTAAGTCGCTAACGACGCCATTTTGCTCCGATTGCTACAATTTTACTGACTCTCATGATTTTCCGCTACTCGAATCACTATGTAAAGTAGTTATATCTCTTGTATTCGTTAAGTGGGTTCCCATCATTATTTTCATGACGCAGTTGTGCTAAGGCCATCAGTGGGATGACACCGACACCTCACTTCACCAAGGTTTTCACAGTGAGATGGTTACGTTACAAACTAGCAATCCTGGTATTTTAACCCCGAGCTTTATTAGCAGGGCTTGTGACATTAGACCACGGCAATATGATATTTGGTACGTAAATCATTCCCCTGATGATAATTTTAAGGTGTCAGCTATAAATACAACTCTGTATTAATTAAATAATTCATTCTTGTATCTTCAACCTCGTGAAGGATTTTGGGGTAATTTTACATGCCTCGTAATATAATTCCTCTGAAAGCAAATTGACGGGCTTGAATAATTTATCACAAGAGCAAGCTTTCAGCGATTTGGCCACGCGATCATAGCGTTCGTAGCGCATTACGTGCTACGAAGCTACGGCGTAGCTCGGTGCGTAGAACGGTGTTTTGAATGAATTAAAGAAAACAATGTTATTATACGATTGGTAAGTATTCATTTAGTACAGCAAATAGCGAGTACCACGAAATATAAATAAATGAAAACCAAAATGGATTCAGGATTTTTCTTCAGTTTCATATGGCTACTTTTGGCTAGTAATCCCGCGGTTCGTAGTGCAGAAGCAAAATGTTCTGCAACTGAGTCAAGTGTTCCACGCGCTTCACAAAGAGATGTCAGCACCAACTGGTGGGGTCCGCAAGGGCCGATGCCTGCCAGGGGTGCGGGTTGTTCGAAAGAGATACCGCGGCTCCTGGCACACAGGCAACTCGGGTGGGTTTTAGTCAGTAAAAGTCTGACACGCCCTCCTAATCCACCCAGAGCGGAAGAAGTTATTTGATGATTTCCCACCCAAAAAAAAGGCAAGCATGCCAATTAGGTCTCGCAGAACTGTTGTCTGTTTTAGTAGAGATCAATGTACCTATAGGCATTTATATAACTGTCTCGTGGGTGTATAATAGTGTAGCAACTAATGTAGCATTGTGCCTAGTAGTAGCGCGCAATATTGCCCTGCCGTGACAACAAACTTACGCAGACAAACCAGTGCTCCGAGGGTAACAGAAGCCGGTGGCTATTTTTTTAAGTGTATGTCGCAATTGAGTCGTATCCGGTACGCCAGCGACATCTGGTGGCGCTCGATGGAGTTGTTAGGGTGTGAGTACTGTGAGTCTTGAATCACTTTTCTGTTGGCGGTCGGCGCGTGCTGACGTCACCTAACCATCGCGAGTTCTGCGATAGGTACCTACCTACCTATATGTCTACAAATGTACAGTCGTGGTCGCGGCCAGTCTTTGGGGGGGGGGGGGGGGGTCACAGACAAAGACTACCTACATATTAATTTAAAAAAATATTATATTTTCAAAAAAATACTATTTTAAGCTTTACCTTTACAGCTTTGGGGGGGGGGTGGTCATGACCCCTAGGACCATCCCCCGCGGACCGCGCCTGCTAACTACTATGTTGTAGCTGTTGGATTGCAATTATAATTTGTTTTATCAACGAATCTGGGTTCTTCATCCAACAACAACCGACTCCCACAGTTAAGTGGACCAACAACGTCTGGTAGTGATGATAGAGAAGATTTTCGCTTGTGAATTGTTGGGATTCTATCTCCAGATTGAACTGTTATGGTACCATAGCAGTCTGGAGTCTGTTTTGGCGCCTACTGTACACATTCCTGTGACCCTTCGATGAATACATGCGTGGAGTTTAAAATAGGCTCACGAGGTTTGGTGGAATTTGATTCCAGAAAAAAAACTGCATTTAGCTGTACAAAGATCTTCTGGCGCGTGGCCGAAATCGGAACTAACCATCTTTATTTTTCAATACAATTTCGTCAAAAGATTGTAGTTGTAGCACTGTTTAATACACGCTACGCTGCCATTATGCAATGCAATAACTGGGCGCACAGTTGCCGGGGTAATGTTTTAAATGCTCTAAGGTTTAGAGATCACTAACAGCTTACCCTGGCAGCTATGCAGGCCAGGCACCATAGCGTGTTTGTTATTTCACATAGGTAAAGCTGCTAGCTACTTAGGGTCAGTTCAGATAACGAAAAAATCCTCGCGAAGGCTCGAGGGTTCTCTGTGTGCAATTCAAACGTTTTAAATTTTAAAAATTCAATTTTTTTTTTGCAATTCAATTCAAGTCTCGGTCCGAGAGCTACCGAGTCGCGAGCCGACTGTATATCTATTCATACAAGTTTCTACTTTAGGCTATGGTGATACGGTCCTATTTTATATGGAGCTCGGGCGTTTTCCGTTCTGTCTGAACTGACCCTTATTCGGCAAATGTCAAGTCTTTAGAACGTCGCCTGTATAACAGTCTTTTAGCAATCAAAGAGGGATATAGGTAAACAGAAAGAAAAAACACAACATTAACTTCTTTGTATTTATTTTTCGTATTAAAATTGTTTCATTTAATAAATCCATGATGTTTATAAACATAATACAGTAGTTATATAATGCATCGAAGCCATGTCCATCTATGTATGATATCAATTACATTATTATTCTTCAAAGACTAACCGTACTGATGAATGGACTGCGTTAGCACGCACGCACACATACATAAACACGCACATACTTGCGCGGGCGCAATGTGACAGGCCGCCGTACTTCATTTATTACTAACGCTAATAGTTAAATACACAAGTACTTATGTTATAACCAACAATTTAGTACATCTGAAATGGAAAATAATTTAATTTAATAGCACGATTTTTCTTCAATAATTACATAACATTTTTAGACTAGCTTCTTTTGGTATGATAGTCGCGTTCAATGGAGGGTATGTATACGCAACCTGGGGCGCTCGTCAACTCATTTAAACTTATAAAATAACAATCAGACTGTGGAACATGACGATCGAGGTGATATTGTGGGCGACCTGTCACACTGGTTCTTGTAATAAAATATTACAAATATACACTGAGATACTTGGGAACACATTTTGTCAGCTTCTACGCTAAATAATCTGACAATTTTACTAAGACGAAAAAATCCCAATTTCATTGATTTCGACTTTGCCAAGGATTAATTGATAACAATCGTCTTCAATTTATTTAACAGCAACTTACAATGTCAAAATGTCAACCCAAATATTCTTCAAGCCAGAATAAGTGCACCGTCCAATTAAATTAAGTAGGTCTGTCTGGATAGTTTACCACTTTATTTCAGAAAAATCTAGTGTGATTACTGTCGCAATCTTTGAAAGATGGGGCACTTATTCTGGCCTCAACTTCATACATATTTGTATAATAAGGCCGTGAGACATCTACATGATTTTCATATAATTTGAACGATTAAAGAGTGGATGGATAAGCAAAATAAAACACAAATCGTACAAATGTTACCTACAAGCAAAAATCGTATGATAAATTTGTTAAATGACATTCACAACAAATGTCAGTTGTATGTCATTTTGAAGGAAAGACAGGAAACGACAGTTGTTGTGAATGTTTGTCTGTTGTGTGTCGAATAGATTGGGTATCCTTTCTCGCATACATTGTTAATAGTATAGCGGAAGTCTATCTCTCTTTGCCCATCAAATAACTAATGTTTACCTAATTTTGCTAAACACACAAAACAACATACTCAACACACAACAGAAATAAATTGGAAAAACTACTATTATTATTATGTGAAAGAAAATATTATGGAATAATATACAGGCAGGGGAAACACCCCCAAGTCGGCCAGTTTTAGTTACATTTTCATAGAAAACCATTTCCAAACAGGCAAAGTAAATTGAAACACTAATAAGTTTAAAATCTTAACACAATAATAATAGTTAAAACACTTTTGTATGAAAACATAACCATAACTTTTGACATAATAATTAATTTATACAATAACTAGGTAAATGGTTAGAATCTAAGTTCAGTTGGAAATGATATTAATGCAACCCATTGTAACCTCGTTTATGAACCAAAACGGCTTTAAATAACTAGTTTTTGTTTAACATTCTATAAAAAGAAGCTGAATAACATTGAATGCTATCTACTTATCATACAAAAATTTGTATATATAACGTGTTAAATAACTTAAATTACATTATTGTAACTTTATTAAGCATAACTTCATTTCAACCCCAACTATATAGTGTTCAATTGATTGTTTTTCTAAGAACAACTTTAGAAAAAAATATAACGTCGCTTTTAGGTAAGCATTTATATCCGTATTTAGAAATAGTCCTGTGCGTGTATCTGTTTTTTAAGCGGGTATGATAGTTTTCATACATTTTTCACTTCATTTTAATTGCTTATTTATATTGCCCGCTTGCCTCAAATAAACATGGTCTATGTTTCTGTATTGCTCCTGTGAATTTTTTGTATTTTCACTATATTTGAATACGGATATAAGCGTTGATATCACAAACAAACTTGTGTTTGTGAAATTCATGTTCCGTGCAGTTGTTGTTGCAAATAAGGCATTTTGTAACATTCAACGATGATACCTTAATAATTATCTAGTATTTATTTCTTAACAAACCTAGTATGGTTTGGCTTGGTTTTATGTAAATGCCAAAGCAAAGCTAACTTCTGGAAGATTGGGTAACCAAAAACCAATCGATTGAAAAGGTTAATCAGTATAGCATTTACTTGGAACCGGCCAGTTTTGCAAGGCTACATTCATGTTCAATTTCTTGTCTTTTAAATAAAAAATATTGTTTTTTTTTATTATATTGGTTAAATGCTGAATTTAGTTTTTAGTGTCACGTCTTTTAGTAATGCTGTTTGTTAGTAATTAAAAACTTATATTTCCATCCCTTTTTTCTAATCCTCATAAAAATCCAAAGATTGCTATCTTTCATCAACGCTAGTTCATTTAAATTGTTTTTCTTTTCACATTTAACTCTATTCACACTAATAATCAAATTACGCGTATTAAAAATTATAATACAATTAAAATTAAATCTTATTTAAACGTATCACACAACACCAATCTTTATGAGACGGAATTTTGAATATTACAACATTTAATAAAGAAAAAGATTGAAAAAAGAAATGTTTATCTGTTTATGAATTTGGAATATGGCGCAAATCACTAACATTGGTTTGGCGACTAATTATTATGCATATTCAGTATTACAAAATATAGCATTATATTAAGGCCCTTTCTGAAAACCGCTGAGATCGATCTTAAGTATTCTAATGACAGCTTGAGATATCGATTTAACATAATGGAAAAAATGATGACATTTACATTTTCACAGCTACTGTTTTTGCTGTAAAAGTGTAATTTTTTTAGCGGTTTCCGGACCAAAGATGTTATAATCATCATAAAATCATTTCTAGCGGCCTGGCATCTAATCACACGTCTTCATTGTTGAATAAATAAATGTTCATATTTATATCTTAACACTACTTACTGGTTATTGAATCATTAAGTTAGGTTTTATGTCATTTTTCATTGCAATCAATTACTTTACAAGATTCACATATAGAAATATATTGAGTAGGTACTCTTTTCTTTGAGAATATTGGTAAAAAATTGATTACAATAAAAATTACATTATTATAGGTTGATGATGTTCAGTTGTCGGGGCACCGATGAACTGACGAGCTTAAAGCCGAGACCCCAATGTAAACGAAGAAAATGATAAACTAGACAATCGCATGGAAAAATCAGTTTTATATTATCCACAAGATTTAATTTCGCATATTTCTCAATTTGCGAGTAATAGTTAATCTTCCGAGAACTCTTAATGCTACATAAATCTTTCGCTTCGCTTCCACTGGACTCCCATCACAACAGTATACAAAATAAGCTTACATTTTGACCAATTTAGCAGTTTGTGAGTTAAACCATAGTAATCACTTGCGATAATTTACAATAAATGCATTAATTATAATATATTATAATAATTTAGTGCCTTCTCGGTGTTCCGTCACTCTGTAAGTTACATTATATTTTTAATAAGTATCGGTAATAAGGGAATAAGTTATAGTTTTGCTTAGAACCAACTTGAGAACATTTCGACTAAATATTACTTATTTATATTGGTTTAGTATACTATATTCCTGCGTTTAATTATTGGTTGCTAACCTAGACTATCCCATCGCTGGGCAAGTGATTGTAAGTTTACTATAAAGCAAAAATGTGACGGATTTATTTTACTAGCATAAGACACATGGACTGACTGCGTTGACCAAGTATGGATTTCACCAAGGAGACTGAACGCACTTCTCAACCGCGTTCGAGAGCTGTCAAGTCTCAATTTTCTATAACAATATTCACAGCTCATGGGCGCGTTCAGTTTCATTGGTGAAATTCGCCCTAAGACAAATTCCAACTTAAGTTGGTTCTAAGCAAAATTTACCTAATAACATAAGAGGAAGCATTTTTCAGATTTATAGTCCAGTAAATATTATTATTATTTATAGTTATTACATAAGACAGCACTGGTTAAGAGTGACAGACACAACATACCCTGTTTTCACGCATACATATTGGCTTAGTAAGAGATCGCCCATTCGACTATAGATTGGTTTCCTACCTAAATTTCTTTAATCCCCAAATAAGGTTTAGGGTATTACCCTATTAACCTTGAAGGTGTCTAGCTAATTAGGGTTATAACCTCAGAAAATTCTGCACGTTTTCAGATGGTAGAAAGAAAATTGATATCGTATGATGATAATTTCATTTTGTACATTTTTGCTCGCGAATTTCGAGGTTTTCCGAATGGTTTCGGGCTCAAGCGGAGCCCATATTCAAGTGCGACTGCGCGTGTTTAAAGTCTATTGTTATTCTCGTTTTAAAATGTTTAACACTGGACTAAAGATGACTATGTCATTACTTTTATACTTCACCTAAAAACCCACAATTTTGTTATAGACATTGTCTAAAAATATACGTGGGTTTTTACATAAAATACACTATTAAATGCTAAGGCAGTTGGAAACCTATTCAAAGAAGTGCCTAAACTAAGTCTGGTCACTTTCGTCTAGTTCAACAATTTGTTACTATTACATGTCTATCTAAAAACAATTACTAGCACCAACAATGAATAACAAAAACAATGTTTTTAACTTTTTGAGAGATTTCTTGAGATATTGTGTAAACTTATTTATCAAAGCACCGTGACACACATTTATTTTTAAATTATTTTGTTTATTATTTATTTGTTGTCTTAATTAGGGACAAGCGTAAGTGCCGCCCTCTATGTTTCGAGTCTTATCCGTGTATTTCTTTTTTGACCGCCTGGTATTTCGAAGATGTTTTATACGCCATTTTATTATAAATTGTTCGCATATCGTGAAGAATATAACAGCCTACAATGTTCCCACTGCTGGGCCACAGGCCTCTCAGTGAGAGGGAGTGGGCCGTAATCTACCACGCAGGCCCAGTGCGGGTTGGTAGATGTCACATGTCTTCGGATTTCTGGTTCTAGGACATGCCGGTTTTCCTCACGATGTTTTCCTTCACCGCAACATGACAGTATTCAAGCATTTTTGTGAAGTTTTCTACCACCGGCAGTATAAAAAAAAACCTCGTCAATATTATTAACCCTACCTACCTCCATGTATTCAATAATAGCGTGCCATAATCACAACCTCACGACCGCCAGCCAATATATACGCAATGAAAACCGACTGCATTCAGTTACCAACCTTATCTACACACAATTAGATCGCATTTTGCAATGTCAAGGGGTGGTTGTGAGTGGCCCCGTGACCGTTGTGCGTTGTGAAGTCATCGTCTAGTAGTTTGGGCACGTCGGCCAGCTTTGTTTGGTTCTCGTTGGACAAACGCTCAGATTGTATGAAGTTGGCGGATATGTGGCCAATGTTGGCGGGCTGGGAGTTACCGTTGTTGGCTTCGACTGGTGTGTCGGTTATTGGTGTATTGTCGTTTGTTTGTAGTTTGGGTGTCGTCGTCTGCTCTGCGGTTGTTGTGTCCTCAGTCTAGAAAAAAAGAGAAAATTTGATCACAATTTGTCGTACCGTTGTAGCTTTGAACATGTTGAAATTTGGCTTTTCTATTGAAGAGACCAAATACTGGCTAAGAGTTCTAGGATAACTGTGTGTATATGAAAAATTGCAGTGTTGTCGTAAATTAGCATTTGCTTGGCGTCTATTCTACTGGTTGTCCCTATGAAGCTGACTACAAGTAACAGAGTAATTTCTTTTTGGAAAGGTTAAGTTTAGAATACGTATTTTTATGAAAATTAAGTTCAAATAATCCTTCTATAATATTAAAAATTTGAGTTTCTGAGGATGGATGGATGTTTTTACACGCTTTATATTAGCTCGGGTATGTATGTATGTAACGGAATCTTTGAGCGCGATTTTGACCCACTTTAAACGGTCAGATTTCATTGAAACTTTGTAAACTTGTCGAGGACCGATGACAATTTAATGATTTTAAAAAAAAAATTGAGAAAAAAAAAAACACGTTTTGTAGTTAGCAGAACTAAAAAATTGAAAATAAATAATAGTTAAAAAAACTAAAAAACACGCTTTAAAAACCAAACTAAAAAAGAAGAAAATGATTTAATTCAATTAAAAAGCGTGGGGTGCTTGACATTAATTGATTATAAAAATACCTCAAAAAGCACCTCACGCTTTCTAATTGAATTAAATTATTTTCTCCTTTTTTAGTTTGGTTTTTAAAGCGTGTTTTTTAGTTTTTTAAACTATTATTTTTACTCTTTCATGCAAAAACTACTGAACGGATTTGGATGAAATTTGGCACACAGATAGTTTATAACCTGGATTAACGCACAGGGTGCTTTTTTATCACGGTAGTACGTTTCCGGGGGATAATTTGCGGCGTCCGCGCGGACGGAGGCGCTTGCATTAGCTAGTAGTTAATAAACTTACAGCGAGTTGTTCGGACAGTCCCAGAAGGTCGGCAGTGACGTTGCCGTTGTTGGGCGTGGCGTGGTGTGCTACCGGCGCAGTCTCTACTGCGTTAGGTAGTACCGAGACAGGCAAAGTTTCTTGGGGCTGAAATGATAGGATAAATGATTAGTATTTTTGAACAATGAAATGATGGTACTTTAAGTTCTATTTTATACTTGGACTCATAATCGTAATCAGTAACTTGACAGTTCGAAGAAAAATAATGTTACCATATTAAAACTAATAGTGTTGGCGATTTTGCGTAAAAAACGAATGATAAAAATGCTTTAATATTAATTGTGATATAAAACTTTAAAAAATTGTTTGTAATATGTGGAATGTAAGAATATTAAAAAAAAAACATTTTTAAGTGTATATCATGTTTTTAAGATAAGTTATTAAATTTAATATATGTTTTTTTTTGTATGTAAGAACATTATTTTAAGTTCATTTAATTTCATTCATTCTTACACTATTTTACTATCTTTTTTTGTCATAATCTGGTAATCTTTTATTTGTCTTGTTACTGAATACGATTATGAGTCCAAGTATAGATATTTTCATTGCTTTTCCGACATGGTATGAAATATTTAAGAATTTACAAAAAAAAAAATGACGCTCAGGTGATTGCTAGAAGATATACTGTTGATAAGGCACAAAGAAAAGCTCGGCTTAAGAGTGTGACGTTTAATGAATAAGTGATGTGATTTGTGGTGGGGGTTGGGCGGTGGAGGGAGTGCGGGGCGATGTGCCGAATTCGCAGTTTTGTTCGAGCAGCCGTAGTGACAGAACGCCTAACGCAGTTATATTGCAAACAGTGTTATATTGCATTTGCTTAATAACCTAATTTAAACCAATACTATAGGTTTGGGTCAGAGTCACAAATTCCATTCTAAAGACTGCGTACTGTATTTAGAGTTTAAAAATAATTAGTCATTAGACCGTGCGTTACCTGCGCGAAGTCCAATCCTAAAAGATCGGCTGTGGCGTGCGCATTGCCGTTGTCAGGCGCAGGCGCCGCGGCCGCGCCCGGCTCCGCAGCGGCGGGCGCGGCGGGTGCGGGCGCGGCCGGTGCGGGCGCGGCCGGTGCGGGCGCGGGCGCGGCGGGCGGCGCGGGCGCGGGCTCTGAAGCCGCGGGAGCTTTACTCTTGTCTTCTTCCGCCTGCTGTTCATGATAAGATACTGATTTAAATCTAGCTAATTACTTGGAAGACCTTTTTTACACGAATACCGGCAAAACTTTTTACACATATCTCTAATAACGATTTCAAAATGGGCAACACTAATGACAAATAGAACATCGATCACTAATTCATAACTTATACGTAACACACGTTTAGCTTACCTAGACAGTAGAAACTGTGCTACAAGAGGACGCATTATAATATTAACCAGAGATGGGCCGAATGTGGTTTGAACCGAATCCGAACTTCGGCCGAACATTCGGTTAAAAAAAATGAAAAGTTAGGCCGAAATTCGGCTCAATACCCTTTAATTGTAATAAAAAATACTTGATCTGAATGTTTAGTTTGTGAACCAAAAACGTGATTTTTTTTTTCAATTTACGAATTGTATTCAGATGTTTGTTAGAAGAATACTAAGCTTATTTCACTTTGATAATAGTATGTCTAATTAATTAGGCAGAGATTTTCAAGAATAATAAGAAGAATTGATTTAATTTAAGGTTTACATTTACAATGTTCCTAACTAAAATAAATGACCATGAGTGAGTAAAAGACAATTTTATTTTACAGTAATGTTATACTCTAATTCTATTAAATTTCAGTCAAAATAGTGCAAGTAAGTATTATTTTTCTTGTGCCGAATGTTCGGCATCTGAACCGAATTTCGGCCGAATGCCGAAGTTCGGTTCAAGCTGCCAAAATTCGGTTGAACCGAATGTGAACCGAATTTCGGCCCATCCCTAATATTAACCCATTAATTAAACCCTACCATTGTCTTAAAGCAACGTAAATAGTCAATTTAATATCCAAATGATATATATAAACTATATTCCATAGCCATCATTCACTATAGAAAACCCATAGTGAGATATACTAGCCATAACTAAGAAAGCTAAGCTAAGAAAAATTATTTCTATTCGCTATAATCGTAAAGCAGAATCGGAGAGCAGTGGTGGCCCCCAGTGGTGACGACCGCGACTTACGAGTTGTAGGTCGTAAATTCAAACCCAAGCAGGCACTTCACTTTGTATAAATTATTTCATTACCACTGCTCTCAAACCCGTGAAGGAAAACATCATGAGAATACTAGACATATACTAAAACCGAATACTCAAAGACATGTCATGTGACATTCACCAACCCGCAGTGGACACGCGTGAAGAATGAATACCCACTCCCTCTCACAGAGAGTTCTGTATCCCAGCAGTGTGAACATTATAGGCTGCTAATGATGATGATAATAATCGTAATATATGGACATCATTAAACCCATTAAAAAAACTCAATACCTCATCATCCATCTAGCCTTTTCCCAACTATTTTGGGGTCGGCTTCCAGTCTAACCAAATGCAGCTGAATTCCAGTATTTTACATAGAGTAACTGCCTATCTGACCTCCACAACCCAATTACTGGGTAATAAGATACCCTTTGGCAAGACTGTTGTCAGACTTTCGGGCTTCTAACGACCCGTAATGACTGTCAAAGATCCACGAATGACAGCCGGGACCAACGACTTATCGTGCTTTCCGAGGCACGGAGGGGTCTTGGAATGTTAAGATGGTCACCCATCCACTGACCAACCGCGGCAAGCGGAGCTTAACCTGCTCGATCGACCCGGTGCGGCTACTATTACTTAGTCACTAAGCCCCTCTAGATTAAAACTGAATAGCTAATGAGTTAATAATATAAAGCTTTACGTTAGTTTCACTCCCACTAGACTTCATGTTGTTGGTTGTTGTATACAGGGTGTCCGGTAATTAATGGAAAAAAACATTTTTATTTGTATTTAATCGGTAAATAAAAAATAAAAAAAATTACAACCGAATTTCGAAAGAACACTACAAAGTGAAAAATAACTTTAATTTCAGATGGCGGTGACAAAAAATAAAAATACATATCTAAAGACACCGACTTCCTAAATTAAAGTTATTTTTCTCTTTGTAGTGTTTTTTCGGAAGTCGGTTGTTTTTTTTTTGGATTATTTTTACAGAAAAAAAAATAATAATAAATGTTTTTTTCTGAATGGCCATTAGTTCTACCATGAACCATTTCAAGGTTATCCATTAAATACCGGACACCCTGTATAAACAAAACTTAACATTTCAATGTCTCTTACCTTCCTGAGCCGAGTCCTCGCCATGATAGCCTCAACCCTCTGTTTCCTGGCGAGCCTCTCTTTCTCTTCTTTCTCAGCCTCTTCCCGGCGCAACTTCTCTGCTTCTTCCGCCGCCTTTCTCTTCTCCTCGTCTTCTTTGAGACGCGCTTGTTTTTCTACTTCTTCGCGGACTTTGCGTTCTGCTTCTTCACGTTCGAGTTGTTGTTGAGCCTAGAAAAAAAAACACGCATTTACATCATTATCATCATCATTTCAGCCGAAAGACGTCCACCACACAGGCCTCGGCCAAGCTCCAAACGCTATGTATAAATATCCAAATCAGCCTGTGTACCGTTCCCACTGCTGGACAACAGGTCTCCTCTCTGTGAGAGGGAGTGGGCTGTAATAGGGTATTTTCCAATTTAATAATAAATAAAAACTATTAATAATTTGAAGATTGGGACGAAACATGTAACAGAAAAATAAAAATACATTGACTTATATACATTTTTTGAATTAAAAACGATTTTAATCAAATTTATTTTTGGTTATTTTGAATTTACCGCCAAAACGCCCCTTACGATTACTCACACGTGACGTCAATCTGTGATTTTTTTTCTCGTTTAGTTTTAATCATGGTCTGGCAGTTTGAGTAATTTATGCGGCCTACCCAAATGTCCTTTCTTTGGTATTGTTCGTCGGATCATTGAGCTCATCAAGTTCTGATAAATGCGTGTACTGATTGGACAGGTGCACGCAATCTATGTGGTTCTTTCCTGAAAAGACCATTTCAGACACCAATCCACATGGTCTTCACATGATCTGACAAAGATTATGTCTGGACTTTAAAAGAGACTGTGACCTCTGAGTTTGTTTCGGCCTTTCTTCTCAGAGTAGTCAGATAGGAAATGCCGGCCTCATCTAGTTTAAAAAAAATATGTTTGACGTGTAAAAGTGTTTGTACAAACCTACTAACAGAAATAAAATCATTTATTTTTTATCAGAATCTCCACCTTAACAGGTTCTCTTTACCACAGAGTTCTGAGTCTATTTAAAGACTTCCGGTATGCCGGTTTCCTAACAATGTTTTCCTTCACCGCTTTGAGGGTAGTGGTGATGAAATTTAATGAAATATACAAAGTAAAGTGAATGCTTGGGTTCGATTAATTTATATACGGCAGTAGAAAACCTACCAATCCGCACCGGGAAGGTGTGATGGGTTATCCTAGCAGTGGGCAAATTATACAGGTTAAAATTGAAAACATGCGACAAACCGAAATGGGAGATTGTACTCATCATTATGAACAACTTTTACTAAGGGACCAAAGATGCAATCGCGAAAAAAAAAACAGCTGTTCCCTACATTTATGTTCGCATGACTCGTCAAAATGTAGGGAACAGCTGTTTTTTTTTTGCGATTGCATCTTTTGTCCCTTAGTAAAAGTTGTTCATAATGATGAGTACAATCTCCCATTACGGTTTGTCGCATGTTTTCAATTTCAACCTGTATACTACTAGCTTTTGCCAGCGGCTTCGCCCGCGCGGTACTTTCATCCCCTATTTAACTCCCTTAGGGGTTGACTTTCGAAAAATCCTTCCTTATTCCTTGTCTACATTATAAAGGGAACCTCTGTGGAAAATTTCAGCTTTCTAGGTCCAAGGGTTTGGGCTGGGCGTTGATGAGTCAGTCAGTCAGTCAGGACTTTTATTTATATAGAGTTGTAATTTATAATCAGCCTATAATGTTCCCACTAGTGGGACACAGGTCTTCTCTGTGAGAGGGAGAAAGTGATAAGATGAGTTTTATACCTCGATAGCTTTTTTAAGTTTCTCCTCGTTCATCTGTCTCTGTAGTTGCGCCAGTTCGCGCGCCTCTTCTTCTTCGCGACGTTGCCGCTCTTCTTCTTGACGTTGTCGCTCAGCTTCTTCTTCGGCTTCGCGTTGCAATCTGGAAAATATAAAATAATAAAAATATTAACATAATTGCTATGAGAGAGCTTTTATATAGCATGTTGTCAGAGTAAGAAGAGAGAGCGTTCTATAGGCCGAAAATAAATTAGCTGGTAATATCCTTACTCAATATTATAAACGCGAAAGTTTGTATGTACGGATGTTTGTTACTCTTTCACGCAAAAACTACCGAATGGATTTGGATGGAATTTGGCACACAGATAGATTATAACCAGAGATCGGAATTAGGTAGAGTTATTTATGTACTTACACTGATTTCATACAAGGAAAGAATAAAGTGGATATGTCCCGAATCCCGGAATTAATTTTGAAGAGCAGTAAAATCCTGTGATCTAATAAAAAGTTATTTACTTTTACACTATTTAAACCACTGCACGTGCGACGTTGGGAAATTTATATCTCTGAGGTTTTTATTATTATTTAATTGTAATATTGTTGGTCACACGGGATTGTCTAACATTTCGATGTAAGTACGTAAATAACTCTACCTAATTCCGACCTCTGATTATAACTTAGATTAACACATAGGATACTTTTTAGCCCAACAGTACGTTCTTGTGGGATATTTTCTTAAGCTAGTACCTATGTTATATATGTGTTGGGTATCGATATCGAAAACAAATGAAACGAAACAAAAAAATAATCATCATTCGTCAGGCGAAGGTCAATGCAATCGGTCAGTGAACCGCGTTGCTCAGTTGTTTTTGTAAGTTTTCGTAGAACTTACATAATTTTTTGCCAATTTCCAAAAGAGTCGTTTGGTAGCCTTAATGTATATACATGTCACAATCTCATTTAAAGTTTTGAACAAACTTCGAATGATGATAAAAATATAGTTTTTTGTTTCGTATATTTTAATATTGATACCCAACACTTGGGTTTTAATTTGACCCTGTATATCTTCATGATGTTTTAAAAAATACTGTGGGTTCTCGGATCAGTCGTGCCTTTCTGCAAAAAGTCACAGTGTAAACTAAGATGAAATGAGCTTGAAGTGAGCAGCTGTCAATAGTGTCATGTGTAGCCAGCCCAGCGCAGCCGTGCCCCACCTGTGCCGCTCCAGCTCGGCCTGCCGCTCCAGCTCCTCGCGCGCGCGGCGCCGCCTCTCGGCCAGCGCGGCCTTGGCCTGCTCCTCCGTGGTGATGCGCCGCGCCGTCATCGACGCTGGGGCACATCAAGCAATTGATTAGAGCATGCAAAAGATGAAGGGGATGTTGGTAGCTAATTATATTCACGTAGTGTGACAAATTATAAAACTTTGACATTTATTAATAATATTCGATGTTCTTTCTGTAAAAAAATAAAGTAATTTATAAAAATGTTTTATGATGAAGGATTATGCGCAGTTTCATACACAAATTTATCTACTTTCATATATTGGGATCGAACCTACTAAATAAAAGATCAAAGTAATAAATAATTTTGTAATGATACAAAAGAGCGCGCCCCGCATATTCGCTCCATTACAAAAAAATATAGATGGAAACTTTCCTTGGTGATACATAGTAACTTTTTGGTTTTACCCTGTATCGTATTGGTAAAAAAAAATGTTAATAACATTATTTTAGTAAAGAAACTGTTATAATCAGAGGTCGGATATTCGGATACATATTTACCTAAAGATCATTTTTAGCTATGAAAGTATGGAAGCGGCTTTATAAATGATTTGTAATATTTATTAAAAACCCCGCGATTCTTGGATTGTATAACTATTCAGATGTGTATTAATTTAAAATTAATGTTTAACCCGATACAAATATGTGTATGTACTGGAGGAGGGGTGGTTCGTATTAGTAAAAACAAAAAATAAACAAATTACTTACCTAAATTAAGACTTTTTCGATACAAAAGCGCATTCCATGTTAGCCAACATCTCAACTTTCGGTGAATATGCATCAGAATATCCGATCTCTGGTTATAATATGATTGTATTTTTATAGTATGTCAATATAAACTCGTTTTAAAGTTCAAAACAAAGCATTTACTCACCAGTCATTTCATTATCATCAGTCTTTTCGACGGAGGGCTCCTTCCTGTCCTCCTTATCTTCCCTCTTCTCCTTCAGTTCGGACCTCTCGCTTCTCTGTTCGGACTTCTCACTTGCTCTCTCTTCGTGTTTCGCTACTTCCGTTACTTGCTCGATTTTCGTTTCCTGCTTAACGTCTATTGTTTCTTTGATTTCGTTTACCTGGAATTGTAAAGAAAATACAGATTACATAAGGTGTATTCATTTATACACGAAATATCTGAAGGGGTCAGTGTCCACATAATTATGAACCACTTTTACTATGGGACTTTGGTTCCACAAAAAAATCACCTGTTCCCTACATTTTGACGAGTTATGCGAACATAAATCTACATTTATGTTCGCATAACTCGTCAAAATGTACGGAACAGGTGATTTTTTTTCGTGATTTCAGGTTTGGCCCCATAGTAAAAGTTGTTGTTATTGATGAGTACAATGACCCCTTCAGATATTTCGTGTATGAATAGATAGACCATAAATAACACGTTACGACTTTTAGACCCGCTTACACCGCAAATCACTTATAGTGGACACGTTATAGGGTGGACAGTGAAATTTAAATTTTCTTAAGTTTTTGCAATTTACATGTTAGGGTTTGGTTGTATATTGATTAAAATATGACTTGTGACCGTAACAAATATGCCTTTACATAATTACAATAATTAGAATCAGCAAAACAACCCCATAAGTTAGAATTGGCCTCAAATGTCATGATTTCATGACACTATTTCGAAATAGTGATACAATGTGATTTTATGAATTAAGAGGATGACGATTTTAATGATCATAATTTTATTCTGAAACTGACCTGCACGGAATTACAAAGAATGTAAGATAATTTACGTGCTAACTTAGCGCATCCCTGTTAATGTAGTTTATAGATACAACACAACTCACATGCCCAAACACTCACAAAACAAATATGCGTTTTCGCTAAAGGAATCCAACTCGCCACTTCCTAGAGCAGAAAATCAGAAGATCTTTATGACCATTTCAAATGGGGTCAATCAATCTCTCAGATCAAATAACGCTGTTTAACATACCGAAGCAAGTCACTTTCTATACAGGGTCACATTAAATTAGCTGGCAATACTCTTTACCCACGTCTTCGGTATCAATGTAAAAAAAACATCATTTTAACTTTGTTCAAAACTTTAAATGACACTGACACACGCAGCCAAACGACTGATAAGTTTTGGCTTTTTGAAATTCGTAAAAAATATCTATATTCCACAACACAAAAACAGCTGACCGATTTCCATGCCGCCAATCAAAGGATAAAAAAAAAGTTTTTTTTTTGTTGCTATTGACCCTGTATAGTGAAAACATTCGTTACTGTATTGTAACATAGCAAGTTGATTGTTACATAGCAAGTTGAATCGTTTCGAATTTTTCTACGGTAATCTCCTTTAAAAAACGAAATTTTTTAGTGCAACACTATTTGAATGTCAGTATGAAGCCAGTTTCTTTTAGCATACAATACAACTACATGCAAGTACGTGTGTAAGCTGGCTACCTTATCAATAAGGTGGTGTGCGTCTCCGTTCTGTATCTGCAGCGCCTCCAGCTTGTGCAAGACCTCAGCGGGGTCCACTATACTCTTGCTGTCCGGGACCACGCCCGGGACCGACACAGGGGCCGCCGGCTGGTCAGAAAGCTGCTGATTAGGTATGAAGACGGTAGAAAGTTATCTTTTTAAGGTCCTAAGGCTTATAATGCTATGTATATAGAGAAAACATGATATAGCTGAGTTTAAAATACCACGGTGTTGCTGAACACGAGTATTTTTACCTGGAGCGACTACGTGTCTGACCTCCACAACCCAGTTTCTGGGTAACAGGTAACACGATACCCCTTGGTAAGACTGATTGTCTGACTTTCAGGCCCGTGCAGCTGTTATTACTTAGAAACAAGTCTTTCATACTATCAAAGCATAGCATCTCAGAGTGTATATCTCACCGTAACATTATGAACATCGTCAGTTTATAATCTATCTCACAAGATAATAAACTATCGAAATATTGTGTACTGCAGAAATCATTTACAATTTAACGCACAATTTTTCGATAGTTTACAATCTGTTCGTGGCAAACCTTCAAATTGTAAACTGGTACTAAAGTTGCATGCGACGGATAGTACCTTGCGCTATTACTAAATAGCCAAGTAACTGCCACTAACTTAGAAGTAGCGCTCGCCGGTCGCTGCCGCGGCTCCGCTCGCTCGGCTCGCGCGCGGTTAGTCGCAGTTTTAGCCTGATCTAACCTATTCGGTCGGGGTGCCCTGGCTTAGTAACTGCGACCAATTCGGCTACCGTCACGATCGGCAAATCAGCTTTGATATTCTGTAACCATCTCACCGCGTGAAGTGAACATGAGGTGAGCTGTCCGTCTCATTCCACCAGATGTTTGGTCAAACCTTAGCACCAGTGGGATGACACTGACAGCTCACTCCACGCTCACTTCACGCGGTGAGATAGTTACAGAATCGACATGCAGGGATGGTTCACAATTTTACGGGTGATAAAATCAGACAGATTGTGAACCCTGTCGGTAAGTGCAGGTTTCGTTTACAATTTGACGGTTTGTAATGGATCAATTATAAACTATCGAAAATGAATACCGTTATATTATAAGCAGTACAGTTCACAATTAATAGACAGTTTATAATCTCACGAGATAGAAGATTATAAACTAACGGTGTTCCCAAACATACAGTGATATATATAATTCAGTATCTGCCACAACTTCACAAAGAAGATATAAGAACAAGGTTGCGTGCCGTTGCCTTTACCAGCTTTAAAAGTTTGAAAATGTTTCGTAATAAATTTGTGTAACTACATTAATACGTGATAAACTAGAAAAATATAATGTTGCTTAGTGCTAAAATGATAATAATGTTACCTTAGTGACCTCCTTGTCGACGCTGGACTCTTTGGAGATGGCGGGCGACGGCGACAGCGTGCGGCCCGGCGACGCCGACACGGACTTGCCTCGCGCCGCCTGCGCACGGGCCACACGTTAGTGCATGCTCAACTTTATGTAATCGGGCTGCTCAACAACCAAGTGGTTAACTATATTTATTCAAATTAACTTAGTGCTTCAAGTTGTGAAGTATGATGAAGGAATCACACTGTTATTTTCCTGAAAACGGACCTAATGTGTTCTAATATTATAAAGAGGTAAAATTCGTGACTTTGTATGTAAAGGATAATCTTGTGAACTACTGTTCTTACTCCGAAAATTCGTTCACAAATGAGAAGCTACATTATCCGTGAGTGTGGACAATTTAAAAGTAAAATCAGCTTCATGAACCGAATTGCTGCGCGAAGCGCTGGGTGTATCCGCCTATTCCATGGAAATACAAAATAGAAAAAGTGGTACCAGCGTTTTTTACAAATTATATCCCATTATTTCTATTGCGACAAAAAAACGCAGTAATGTTATTTGAAAAGTTTACCACTTTTATTTATTGAATAAATTCAAATTAAAACACGACTTCTCGGTATTCAAAAAAAAAAAAAATGGAGAACAAATTAATAATCTGCCATTTTTCCGACAACAATAGAAATAGTGGGACAATCAGTCTGAATCAGGCCCAGTATTTCTATCAATAGAAATACCTAATAGAAATAGTGGGATACACCCGAAGCGCTAATGTAGAAGTAAACTGCTCGGTTTATGATATTCACCTTATCGTGATCTTTGGATGGCTTTGACTTTCTGTGTACTGGCGGCTTGCCGTCACCCGGCGCGATCGGCGGCGCTGTGGATAATTAAATCTATACATATAATAAAATTGTAGAAAAGTGGTGTCTGTACAATCGAAATATATAAAAAAAAAGTAGCAGGGGTTGTTATTATATCGATACTGAACCCGAGATTGTAATAAATTTTTTTTTTGTCTGTTTGTCGGTTTGTCTGTTTGTCTGTGTGTTTGTGCACGCTAATATCAGAAACGGCTTATTCGATTTAGATGCGGTTTTCACTAATATATTGTAATAAGCTTCACTTAACATTTAGTGTTTATTTCATGTCAATCGGTTCATAAATAAAAAACTTATGTCAATTTAAAGAATCACGGCGAACATTTGTTAATCATTCATCCCCGATGGCCATACGTTAAATATCGTATACAGAGAAGCATTACTGTAAAGTAAATTTTTTGCTACCCAAACGACGGTATATTATTATGTAATTCAAAATATGCTGCCCAAAAAGTCACTATTCCACGCGGACGAAGTCGCGGGCACAGCTAGTACAATAATATGTTAAAAACATCATACCAAACGTTGGCCTAACCCAAAAGCCGTGTCTTTTCCAACATCTCACGACGTCGCATGCATCGCAGGGACGTACGAACATACGTCGTAGGGTGCTATGGCTTATGTTATGTCGTAACAACATACGTATACCGGGTGTAAAAAAACGTTTAACGAAGCCGAGTCACCTGTACTACCCGTCATTGCGATCGTATTTTGTTTTATGGAGCATACCTGGGAACCTTCTGGTTACGGATATATTGAAGGTCAAAAGTTTCAACATTTTTTTTGCTTTTCCACGAAAACAAGTTTTAAATGTTATAACTAAACTTTAAGTACCCACACAACTCCTGTATCGCGTACAGGGTTTTACTAGGACAACGTTTTGCCCTGCATATTAAAATAACAATATAAACCCTAAGATAAACTACAAGTATAATTAAATACTACGTAATCATTTATAGAAGTTATTTTTACAAGTTAAGATAGTTACTTTTTGTAAACATATCTAGTCAAATAAGGTACTTCTACATTGATTCAAGGCTTCGTTAATGTGACAAATTACATTACAAAATCAAAATGAATAATCACAAGATCAACAGTTATCCCAACTGTATCATCGAAGATAGTTATCGGTTTTTTTTTTTTGTAATAACATGTTTTTCCAATTCACTTAGACATTGGCAGAATAGTCGACATCGGCTTTGCTTGCCATATGAAAAATAGAATAGAATAGACACGTGCGTATCATTGCGCACCAAATATTAATGTCAATTACCAGTAGTATTTTTGATTAATGTTACTTAGTTTGGTGTGCAGAATGTGTTTGCACAATGGTGCATTATTTTATGCTGTATTATGACTATACGTGATCAAGACGTATAACTCACGTGGCTTGGCCTGTGTGTGCAGCGAAGCGGGTCGTGGCCGGCGCGGCGTGGTGTGGGCGCGGCGCGGCACGTCGCCCCCCGCCATCACGGTACTGTCACGTGACACGCTCGGGGTTGTCGCTGCGCTCTGGGCCAGAGTATCGCCGCCGCCTGATTGATATATTGATTTGAATTGTAGTGGAACATTAAAGCTATTGAGTGTACCGGATGGAATTGAAATCGTTTGAATTCGTCCAGGTGATGAAAGTACTCAGGAATAGAAACAACTTTTAATATGAGAACAACGCTGTGAGAGCTCATAAATAAATCAAAAAACAAAAGTGATTTATTCAAACTAGGCTGAGACTCAGCACTTTTTGAACGTCAATATTACATAAGACAGTCCCCTAAAACGCCGGCCCTTCACCACTTCCTAGTTCTTTAGCTGGGAAGAAGTGGCGCTACAAAATCCCCAGCAGAAGTATTGTGTTTCATATTATATTTAGACTTTTATCAATATTACAGAGTTGATCCCATAGTAATAAATGTTTGTTTTTATGAGCACTTACATCCTCTGGCAGGAATTCAGTCATTTAAATTATACCCTGTATACACATTTTGAATCAGTTATTTGCAAAAGATCAAACGCAAAACAAAGATTTTCACAAAATAGAAAATGGAAATTGTAGGTACTCATTTCTGTTTTAGTTGAAGACACATGCCGTTAAAAATTACATTTTCTAGTTAGCTTAGAAAACTATGAATAAATTTTAATTTCTTAAATTTATGTTAATATTAATATACAAAAAGCACATTCAATTAAAACATCGACACATTTAAACAACATCGCTAAACAGCGACATAGACCAAATTAATAAAAATTGAGCCCTAAACACATCATTATTCGAAACCAAACACACTTCATAACTTATTGAATAAAGTCGAAATTCAAATACCTCTATGCTTGTTAACATCATTACTCAAATATCACGACAAAATCCAAACAGAAGTGAACTTTTCTTATTAAAACATAAAGTCCAAATTCAATTAGCTTAACGCCTATTAAAATCATTATTCAAAATCCAATTTAAAAAAAATCACGACAAAACCAAAACACAAGGATCTATAATCAGCTTTATCGCTTCAAAAATACGGTCGAAATTCAATTACCTCTAGGCGTGTTAACTCCCGTACCAGCAATGGACGCAGGTCTTGGCTTTCTCGGTGCGGAAGTAGGTCTTCGTATGACGCCAGTAGCATTGGATAACGCGCTTCCCGGCCGCGAACCCGGCGTCGTGTCGCCCGACCGCGTCTCTGAATACATCGACGCTTATGTACAGGCTTAGGGCAGGGTGTGGGAGGGAAGACAGCAATGGATACTGTGTTATGCGATTGAATGGTGGTTGTGTTTCATTAGTTACGACGGTGTGTGGATGGCTACGATTCAGTGCTGCAAAGATCGTTGAGCCATTGACTGACATTGACAGGCAGTTGGTAATAAAAATAAAAAATTGTGATAAAGTTTAATGATTTTGTTTTAAAAAAGGTTCCGACGAATTGAGAACCTCCTCCTTTTTGAAGTCGGTTACAAATAAGATGGCGGCTTTAGTTTTGATTTTAGCCATAGGCCACAAGATCTTTGTTCAACTACAGGGTCAAATGATATTAGGTGGCAATAGTTATCTTATCAAACACAATAAAAATGTTTTTCATCATTCGCTGGACTAAGGTCCTGGCAATACTTTATCTACGTGCTTGGTATCAGGGGCTTACTCTCTAAGCACGAAATCCGTAATCTCGGTCGAAGTTACGGGTGTTTTCTACTCCGTATCACTTACGGACCTATGATTAGTTTGGATCCCAAACTAAGAATGAATTACTATACGATTTGACAGTTGTCCCTACTCTCTATATGGTTTTACCCGTCCAAAAAAGTTAATTAATCAGTTGTAGGAGTCACTTTGAAGTTTCGAACAATTTTCGGACGGGCCCGTATTTTCGTTGACGGAGTTAGAGAGCATCCCTGTATCGAAAACGAATGAAAATGTTTTTCATCGCTCGATGGACGAAGGTCAGCTGTTTTTGTAATTTTTCCTGGAACTTAATGTGTTTTACGAATTTTTTAAAACCAAAACAGTCGTTTGGTTTCTTATTAAATAAATAAATACTAAATAAAAATAATTTGTTTCAGACCCATAACGTCCATTTGGTTAGTGTACAATGTCAGTGGCATTTAAAGTTCTGAACTGAGTTGTAAAAAAATATGTTTAATTGGTTTTGATACAGATACCCAACACGTGGGTAAAGAATTGCCAGCTAATTTAATTTGACCCTGTACATGTTTGGCTAGTTATGAATGAAACCGTCCATACATATCAAGCGATGGAAGCTTTTATTTTGTGTAGCTTCTCTGTTGTGTGTAATAAATGACGCTTAAAATCTGAAAAGACTTTGTTTTTGATGTAACAGAACTGGATGCCCAGTATTGTTCAGCTCTCATAAAAATATGAGAAGTGTACTCTCATAAAAATATGAGAAGTGTACTCTCATAAAAATATGAGAAGTGTATTTATGACACTGGGTGAATGACCTTGAGACCGGGGTCTATGTTAAGCGGTCGTTAATTTTCCAAGATTTGACGACACAAAACATGCGTAAAACAGAGCAACGCATAATTTAGTTGAGCTTATTTCCACATTTTGGGAGAATCATCACAGGCCTGATTTTCTGGATTCGCTTTCTCCTTTACCCTTCTTTTTACTTTAGACAAAGTTTATTTTCGTTTTATGTATGTATGTATTAGTATTTAATCTTTTTCTAGTTATACGTCCCTTATGTTTCACCTGCCATGTTTTGTCTCTGCATCATCGTAAGGTTGACTGGTAGAAAATGCCTCAGGCGTTAAGAGCGTTAATATGGAGCTGGCTGGCAACGTCACTTTTCAAATGATTATCTTATTCAGTTAAAATTTAAGTTTTTTTTCCAGCCAAACTGATTAATTCTTTGGTATTTTTATGTTTTTATGCTAATATTTACAGTTATTGTGGAATTTACTCATGAAAATCGACAAACCGCCAATTATTTTCTATTAGACTAAAAGCTTGTTTAAAATAAATAAAAATACCAAAGATTTAAGAGTGCTTCACTGAAAAAAAATATAGTAAAATGTAATCACAAAACAAAACCACTATAAATGCGACGTTGCCAGCCCGCGCGGGATGAAAGCTCTGAAATCCGCCTTTGTACAGTTTTTGTTTACTAGTGCATAAACTTTTAGTAGTTTTTGCATACACTGTATTTTTATTGTATTTATTCATTTTTACGAGGCCATTTATGTCACAGGTACTTGAGTGATCGTGAGTGTACTTAAGATGATGTTTGTGTATGTACATGTTTATAGTGTTGTCATGAGAAAATGTAAATGAAGAATGTGTGATATGAAAACAGAATAGGTTGTGCACTACAATAGTTTTTATATTAGTTGCTTATTATAGGAGCATTCTTGATACTTTCAAACAAATTTCTTCAAAACTTTACTAAATATTTTATACAAATAATTTCAAAAACCATGCAAGAAAACTTTTACTGTAATTTTGTGTACATTCAAATGCTTGTGCTTAATGGAGGGAAGTGCATAGTACACGTTTTAGTAAGAAAGCAAAGCTGTTAGTTACTCTTACCTTTTTAGAAGAAGCTGGCAACACCACCGAGGGGGAGACTAGACCAAGATTGTGTGAGCTCATGTACACGATGGACAATGTTGAACTACATTTTATAGTATTAAATTGGTAAACTCATCGATATTTTGCCAGTGACAGAGTGGTAAACAAATGGAATATAATTGAGTAAACAAATGACGGTCTTATTCATTAAAAAAAAACTTACCGAAGGTTTAAAACATTCATTAGTTACACTGCTCGATAAAATTATAAAACCTTTGATAAAATGTTGTATTCATAAACGCTCTACATCTAATATGACGTTTATAAATCAAAATGTTGCCATTTTAATGAAGTCATCCAACAAATTGACCAACACATCGAATCGTCAAATGACAATGTCTGCTAACTCACTGAATAATTGTGACCTTATTACGTACTGGCAACCATTTAATTGTCTACAGTTTCGACAAGTCATTGTTGCTTGAAATTGACATTTGGTGACATAATATTATATTGTAGCAATATTTGAAAATCAAATGGTCAAATGTCATTTTGTTTGTAATCAATCAATCAGCTGGTTTACAGTCAACAATTTTTTCCATAAAACACTGATACAGTAGGGTTATGGTTTCGATAACTTTATAGTAGGGTAATATAACGTTTTTGTGCTAAAATGCGTTTATGAATATCACTTTTTGAAAACCAGACTTTATCAACTGTTTAGATGTCCGATAACTTTTTATGAATAAGACCGTGAGTATTTAATGATACGCTAAACACTGCGTTTGCGCCGTGTATGGCTTCATTGTACCAATGTATGTTGAGAGAAAGAAAAATGTCTAGGTTTTACTATGACCTTTGAATGTAGATCATGTAAGATTATGCAAAGAAGCGAGATGTTTGTATTTTTGAGTGAAAATTTAATCAGACCCTCTTTGGGCTTTTACTCAACAGTGAACGACACTGAACCCTCAAGCTCGGGTCAGTGACGCTGAATCGGTAATACTCGGCTGCACTCAGCTAGTGACGTACCAGCACCAGCATCGGCATCAGCCCCAGTCGGTCAGTGACGCTGAATCGACTATTCTCATTTGTTAACTCTTCTGTATATTTTTAGCAAAAATATTAAAATAAAATGTAGCTAACACAGGCCATTTTATACAGGAGCTAATAGAGGTAGCGGTAAATACCTTTTAGCCCGTTGTTTTCATAGTAAACCAAGCCTAAAACTGTATGGAATAAAGACCAAAATGGAACAAAGAATGTTGATACCCAAACCAAGCGACCCAGTGCGAAACGATGAATTTCGAAAATGATGAATGGTGATTTCGATTGAAATGTGATAAAATTTTAAAATTTTGATACAAAATATTTTAAATTAGTAAATAGATTATAAGTAGCATTATATACAATTTCCAATATAAGATGTCGTATCAGGCAATCTAACCTTTATTATGCTTTAGGACGAATCACAATTCGAGAGTTGTCTATTTTATAAAATTTCTTTTTTAAATTTGAATTCCCGTCTGACGGTCCCATTTACCGTCATTGGGTACACATAACGGCATCATCATACAGTTAACACTTTAAGATGTGCCTCAATTGCGCGCAAACAAGAACTCTTTGCGTTCGAAAAAATAAATCAGTGGTTTAAAGAAGCCTCAATAATTTACCTGTATTATATAATAATTGAACGTTTCTAAACTTAAATGTTAGTTACAATTTACCCAAAAGAAGTAGGTAGGTCTTTAAAAGTTTAGTGACAATTTTACAATAACAAAAATAAGGCGTTAATGGCGTGTTTGCGACAAAACCCTGCAACGATGAAGCACAACCTTTAGCATTATCCCAAAAGCACAACTTAATTAAAAGCACGAATAAAACAGACTTTTTTAGAGACAAATCTTTGGCAGTTAGGCCGAAGCATGACAACAGTGGTAACCTCACAGGAAAGATTGCCAGACGTCAAAAAACAGAGGACAGAGGGACAATCATAATGCCGTTTCTGGCAGAAATAGGTACAGACAGCAATTTGTTTGGACGAAAGGTTTTTTTTTTTGTAGAAATTACTATCTAAAGGTTCATTAGAAAACCAGCGTCAGACAGCATCAGTCTGTCTGGCATTAATGCTGAAATGAACCTTTTTGGCGCAGCCGTAAGGCACACACTGTTGTAGTTATTTATTTATTGTACACTTTTTTTTAATTTGTTATTGTATTTTGTGTTTTACGGACTGTGACCGAATAAACGATATTCTTTCTTTCTTTTCTTTTTTCTTTATCTAGGAAGACATCGTAAGTCGACGTCCAAACGTACGTAATAAAATCGCGGCGGAATTTTATCGTGCGCTGAACTTTGAACTCTCGGTGTTGAACAGAGCGTTGAGAATCCAACAAAATGCAGAGCGAGCGAGTCTCAATGTGTCGAAAACCCACAGTGTTCGATTTTCAATTCTCGGCGGCAAGCTTTGCTATTCTGTAACCATCTCACCGGGTGAAGTGAGCGTGGAGTGAGCTGTCAGTGTCATTCCACTGATGCTAGGGATGACCAAGCATTACATTTACAATCGTAATCGAGATTAAATCTCGATTATGATTGTATGCTAATTCTATTGATCATTTTATTACGATTTCAAAGCTAGTGTTTAAGTGTGCTTCATGCATTACATATTGGGAGGTTTTTGAAATAAAGTAGCAAAACAAAAACTCAGTCAAACTCAATTTTGTTTCGGTCTATTTTTTGCTAGATCAGTCCTTATATTGCCTGAGGCCCGAGTGCGTGTATAATGTAATGTAATGCACACTTAAACACTAGCTTCAAAATCGCAATAAAATGATCAATAATGATCAATCATAATCGAAATTTAATATCGATTATGATTGTAAATGTAATGCTTGGTCAATCCCTAGCATCAGTGGGATGACACTGACAGCTCACTCCACGCTCACTCGGTTCACGATCCAGTGCGCGCAAAAATCCCGCCACGATGACGAGAATTATTTACTGGTGCAAACACACAAACACGCATACTAGCATAGACTACTGCTGCATACTTTTCACACCACACTCAAAAGTTTAAGCTTATCTTACTACTGACTCTCAGCATTTTAACTTTTAGCTTAGCACACTTCACCAAGACTATACTCCTTATGCAATAAGATTAGACATTTAAATAAACCTTTTTTACAGTCCGTTCAAATGATTTTGACTTCTATTGTGTTGGTAGCATGACACATGGCATCTGCAGTAAACAGTTGGTATTGTAACCACTTTTTTGCTTTTAATACCATCCTTAAGCCTAAGGAATAGAAGTCAAAATCGGTTAGTTAAACGAACTGTAAAAAAGGTTTGTGTTAAATGTCTAATCATATTTCAAATGGAATGTAGTGCTAGTCTAAAACTATCCTTATTAACTGCGTACGAAAGCAAACCACACACCAACTTCTGGCTAAATCAAGCGTAATATCGTCTCGCAACGAGATCACTTAAATAATGAGATTCGTACGTTTAGTAAGCACCGTGTAGAAATTATACTTCTAGTCAGTTCATCACCTTTCATATCATCACCTGTCACTCTAAGCCCAGGTTCTCACGCACGGATTTTGAACTCTCGGTATTAAGCAGAGCATTGAGAATCCAACGGAGCGCATCTCAGCGCGACACGAAAACACTGTGAGATTTTCAACTCTAAGTCAAGCAGATCGTTGAAAATAAAATGCGAGAAAAGATATGACCGTGCGGACCTGGGCTTACACCTAACTCTATTTGATTGAGTAAAACACTTGACATGAACTAACCAAAAACGAAGCGTTGAATACACTCTTGAAACTGTTAACCCAGCGATGCCATTCAGCTTAAAAACCTAGCTGGAAACAGAAGCTCGATATGCAAGGTCCCATTTGAGTTGAAGCAAAGTTCATTGACACAATAGTATATACTTCTATTTCCCTATTTCAGTGGCCAATTTATCACCCATTACCCTGATCGTCTTTCGTGTCTACCTGCCACTCTTTCATCAAACTTTGCACCAAAACGAACGAAACGTCACACCTCAACAAACTGCAGCATCCCAGAAACGCTTCGTGATAGTCTTACGGGCGCTGTTGGGGCGACGTAGGTATAATTATTGGACGCCATGTAGGAAGCTTTGTACAGGCTTTAATGATATTCGAACAGTCAAACGAATTAAGAGATAGAATAGCAGAAAAAACAGTGGGCGTGAGATCGGGCTGACAAGCCGAAGGAAGAAGTTAAAATAAGTTTCGTAGAACGATCCTAGAAATAATTATCCACAAAACACAAAAAACGTGTTTTACTATTAGATCCTGAAACAGGGAGACCTTAAGGCTCCTATAATACTTGGGCGTAGAAACTGGTTCGTCACACTCAATCATACAAACTCGTATACTCATCAAATGCTCCCAGAACACACAATACTCATCAAATGCTCCCAGAGCGAAGCGTAGCTCGTATACTCATCAAATGCTCCCAGAGCGAAGCGTAGCACCACTAATTGACCATACCTCTACTAATTGATTCTTCTCTAATAACTTATTTGACGTGATGTAGGTACCTAGGCGTAGACACTGGTTTGTCACACTCAATCATACAAACTCGTATTATCATAAATCCTGCCACACTTCTATCGTAGTCTATTTCACAGCGCAGCGCACAAAACCGAGCGAAGCGTCACACCCCTAATGCTCCCAGAGCGAAGCGTAGCACCCCTAATTGAATTAAAAGTCCCGAAAACGTCGAAAACCAAGCGAAGCAACCGCGACAACAGCAAAGCTTCTTCATGGTCTTACGGGCCCTGTTGAGATGAATCATGGACGGCGATGCGGAGTGTAGCGGGCGGGTCGCCGGCAGCCGGTCCAGGCGCGTCATGCTGTAGGCCCTACCTGGCGCGCGCGGCGCGGGCACGGTGGGCACCAGGTCGGTGCGGCGCCGCGCCACTGACGACCACATCACGGGTTGGGGGGTGCGGTCGGGTTCGTCTGGAAATCAACAAGGGCAGTGTCATGTTTTGCAATTAAATTACGTTTAAAGATTGAAAATTGTGTTTTTGGGACTTATCTGTCCTAAAAACACTTATCATTCATTTATTTTATCATTAACTTTCTCAAATCTACTTTTATATGCGTGACGGCTTCAAAGAATAGTTCAACGAAAGTTTATATTTAGTAAGTAAGGGGTTTTAATTGTGTATGCTTTAAAACCGAATACATCTGCGAGTATTCTAATCTATTCCATAATATGGGTCGTTGTTGATCACCACATAATATAATTTTCATTACAGAAAACCAAATTTTGGCGGACTTTGGTACTTGGTACAGACTTTCAAGCTTCTAACCGTTATAAAATCAAATCATACGTATTAGGTCTGTTTTATTATGATTTAATAACGTCTGATAGGTGCATGCAAGCAAGTATACCTACTTCCTTATGTAAATTACATTCATGTCTTCATGTAATTAAAGACGACATGTTTACAACAAAGATTCATCTCAGAAAAACTTACACAACGAATAACTCTTTAAAAATCGTAGTTAAGCATTATAGCCAACAAATCAATCAATCCATCTACCTGCCTTTTCCCAACTATTGGGGTCGGCTTCCAGTCTAACCGGATGCAGCTGGATACCAGTATTTTATATGGAGCGACTGCTTATCTGACCTCCACAACCCAGTTACTGGGTAATACGATACCCCTTGGTAAGACTGGCGGTCAGGTTTTCGGGCTTCTGACGAGCCGTAACGATTGTCAAAGATTTACAGATGCCACCCAGGACCAACAGCTTTACGTGCTTTCCGAGGCACGGAGGGGTCTCGGTATGTAAAGATGGTCACCCATCCCCAGTGATCGTAGCTTAACATGATGGATCGACCCGTTGCAGCAGTTATTACTTAGCCACGAGCCTCTCTCTCTCAGCATTAAAACCAACATTGTCAACATAATCATTCACGCTAAACTGAAGTTACATTACACATACGTGCAGATCAAACGGTAACGCCTCACTGGACGGCTTACACAGCGAATTAGCATAATCTTTTCTTAATCTTTCGCAAGGTCGCGACGTACCCGATCTCAATACAATAGCGTTGATGCAAGGTGACTCAGTTGTGTTGAAGGTAATTGTAATATGGGGACAATTATTTCGGCCATTAGTGTAATGTATAATGGGATTGTACGTCGAATTACTCCTAAATATTGTTTTTAATGTTTTTGTAGCCATTGAGCCAACGCTACGTAATCACTTCAATCTTTCATCAGATACATAACAAAAGGCCTTGTTTCCCCAAAACGTTGGGCAGAGTTGTATCTATAGTGTGGCCATTAGTGCTGTGCACTCCCTGAGGTATGCGCGGCGAGGTGGGAGGCGAAGAAAAAAGTGCATGAGTTCACATGAGATCGATACAAGTCGGACAGATCTTACGATATCAGTTTGCATTTCTAAGGCAAGACTTGTGGCGGGACGATGGTTGGAGGCTATCTATCTGTAATATATTATACTTACTTAGTTGTTTAAAATGTAACCCAAATATACTCATATTTTATTAAAAATATGCAGGTGATAAATAAGAACTAAACTTATAATTCAAAGCAGGACTTGTTTAATGAACATTTTTTTATATTTACAAACAATTATATATTCTAACGAAAGTTATTCTGACATAGATTCTGTTTCAAATTCATCTTTTCTTAAAATATTCAGCCACCTTAAAAATTACAGTCATATCACGAGATAACGCACGACCCATCTTTGAATATTTATCCCATGTGCGTCTGACATAGACAGTCCGATACAGATAACACTACCTGCCGCCACGAGCTTTGACGGCGCACTGACAGGGCGCAGCAGCCGATTCTCCCCCCCGTCTCGCCGCGCGCATACCTCAGGGAGTGCACAGCACTAATGGCCACACTATAGTACAGTGAGAAGCAGAGAAAACTCATACCTTCTCCAGCCTTTGCTTCATTTCTAGGGGGTTAGTTTTCTCTGCCTCTCACTGTACCTATACCCAAATTTCGCCAGTTATGTTTAAGTCCTGTGTAATAAGGGGCGAGACTATTTCATCTAAACCCCAGGCTGCTCTGCCAGGGGTGCGGGTTGTTCGAAAGAGATACCGCGGCCCCTGACACACAAGCAACTGAAGGAACACGGGTGGGTTTTAGTCAGTAAAACTCTGACCCGCCCTCCTACTCTCCATCCAGAGCGTGAGAAGTTATTTGATGATTTGCCACGCTCAAAAAATGGCTGCTACTGAGAAATTCCAAATATGACTTTGTCCGATCTAGGAATCGAACCAAGGACCTCATGCTCAGTAGTAGCGCTTGCGACCACTCGAACAACGAGGTAGTTAGATAAACAATCATATAAATTGCATTTTAGAACGTATGATGTGCCTGAATGTATTCTAATTTGTTATACAACGAGTAACGTAATTGACGCAAGACCTCATACACCCCAATTAGAGTATTGAGTGAAAAGCAATAAATACAATGACCAGAACACTTTTTTTAAAAACTAACTGTTATTATTAAGAAAATGGTGTTTGCCATAGCATTGATTTATGCCTTTAAAATTGAGTCTCAAGTCTTGAAAAATAAGATTGAATTTTCTTTGGCTCAATTGGCGGTATGTATGGCAAAACACCTACAAAATTTATTTTAAAAAAAATACCTGTGTTAAAAATGACTGAAATCGATTCAGTAGTCAATTATAAACAAACTACTTTCAGGACTTAAGTCTATTTTGTTACACATTGTAAAGTATAATTATATAATATAAATAGAACTTACAGAAACTCATAAACATCACAGCACCTTCATAGCAGCATGAATAAGGAAAACGATTATAGAAAGTACAAATAACAATTAATTTGTGCTACATTCATCTCTACGACTCATGCATACAGGGTGGCAGAGTCAAACTATAACGCGGAACCATAAAAAACTGTAACCAAATTCAGCAAATGTTTCTAGACCCAGCGCAGAAATTATTCGTAGTTTTATTTTTTTACTTTTTTTGTTAGCATACACTTTCCCACTGCTGAGCAAAGGCCTCCCCCAAATCCTTCCAGGCATCCTTTTCCAGGGCCACCTGGATCCAGCTCTTGCAATACGAGTCTACGTAATCTCGCCATTCGTCAGATAATAAAAAATAATAGAAAACAGATAGACTGTTTCATACAAAGTGCAAAGCAACCGACGCGGTCAAAATGTATACAGGATAAAATTTTAACCAGTGCGCAAACTGTAACCATTAATTCAGCATATCATTCTAGACCCCCTAGCGTAGAAATTTTTCGACGGATATACAAAAAAAAAATCAGCTGTTCCATACATTTTTACCGCGTAGGTATTGCAGATTATTTTTGTATAACTGACGAAAAATTTGAATTTATGGTTACAGTGTGCGCACTGGTTAAAAATGTATCCAGTAGAATCAGCATTTAAAAAAATTTAAATAACCGACGAAATTTTTTAATGAGTTGGGTCCAGAATCATGTACTGAATTCACGTTAACTGCCACTCTGTATATTGTTTCATGCAGGAATCGAAACAGCCACCCTGGTGGTACTAGTCAATCATGGGATAAGTTCTACTACTTACCAAACCACGATACTGCAGTTTGGTAAGCTCATTCAGCAGCCGAAGTAAAGTGAAACAACATACTTTCTATCACATTCCGAAGTATGTTGAAGGAAATTCTTAATCTAATATGATAAATGAGTTAATTTCTGTACCTGAGTAGGTTTGTAAAATTGTAATAACCACTTTTACACGTTAATCATTTTTTTTTAAACTAGAAGAGGTCAGCGATCCCTAATCTGACTACTCTAAGAAGAAAAGCCGAAACAAACTCCTAAGGCTATGCATGATTGAAAAAAATCGTTTGCATCTACAACGTAAATAACGCAATGAATATTGTTGAATTGTCAAAATTAAAGGCATTGCAAGTGTGCTACGCAATTACCTCTCGGGGTATGTCTACGTACGCATGGACGATAAAAATCGTGGTGGGGTGTTTTCGCTCACTGGATTTTGATAGCTCTGTTTAGCGCCGAGAGTCGAAAATCGAACAGTGGGTTTTTCTTTTTTCGACGAGCTAGGATGCACTCTGTTGGATTCTCAATGGTCGGTTAAGGCCCATAGTATCCTCATCTCCCGTCTGAATGCTAAAGCACGACTGCCGCCCGCGCCCGCGCAGTGCACCTCTGAGCCTTTATCTCAAAATGGGGATATTCCTTGGCAAATGTTGATTAATTTACAATTGTGCTTTAGCGATTCTGTGGTTCCTCTAACTATCTATTTTTCAGTGTATTTTTTTTTCCAAATAAAGAAGCCGTTTAGTAGGAGTATGGAATAGAAGCCAAAATATTGCGTGTTGGAAAATATTTTTTTACAGCAAAAGTATTAACCATACAAAAAAAGTACCCTCGGCAAAATGATCTATATGAATCTATAGCAAAATCATATATTTTTCAAATCTTCAAGACAAGCCGCTAATGAGCAGTACGGTTCATAAAGTGACCGTGTTACGCTACCAAACGGGACTTAGGCCCTTAAACACCGGGAGCTGAAAATCTAGTGCACGATAAAATACCGTCGCGATATTTTACGTCTGTTTACAGTCAACAAAAGAGATAGTTTACCAGGGTAGTAGGATCTACTTGTAATTTAGTCTCGAACCGATGGATGTTTTCCAATGAAATCTATACTCCATTTACAATAGCATTAGACAGAAGTTAAAAAAGGTTCTTTTTAATGTACACTTCGTAACAAAATTACATTAAACGTGTTGCAGTTACGATTAATGCCAAAAAAATTAAAGTGTCAATGCTAAAAACCTAAAAGAAGCAGGAGTGAACAACACCGAGTAACTAAATTAGCTGATGACGACGAAGTTTTACCAACGTATTGTGGGTCGTAAGTTGTTATTTAAAATAAAGTATTGTAAAAAAAAATCCTTATACTTAATCTTAATTAGATGTAAATCATCATGTGATTGTTTTTTTCATTCATTCGTTTTGTTGTAGGTTTGTAATGTGTGATGAAGATGTTATTATTAATAAAACATTATTTAAAATAAAAATTACTTTTACTTCGTTTATCTCAGTATTTAGTACTGTCTTAAAATCTACCTAAAAAAGTTAGAACTTACTTTGAAATAAAATGTTTGCACTCCTGCTTCTACGAGCCTCTTTTTTCTAAAGCTATAATAAATGGGGTATTGTTTGTTTTCTATTAATGAAGTTACAATTTTATTCGAAAACATTCACCGGTTTTTTTCTAAACTCAAACTATATTCGACGAACCTGCTTACTTATCTCTTTGGGTGACCGTACCTAGGTACGTGGTCAAAGTGTAATTTAGAACTGTCGAGCAATCAAAGTACTAATTAAATTAGAGACTGTTGTGGTAGAAGACATATGCGATCATCGATTTTTTTTCAGTTACCTAGAGGTTAAATAAATAAATATAAGTATGTCATGGGTAAATTACCTTTGTTATCAGTGTCTGAGGAATCCAGCTGTAACGCAGAAGCGCGTCTCGTGAGCGGCGCAGACGCGAACATCACATTTGTAGTTGATGCCGCCCTGAAAACATACAACAAACGATATTAGGCATTATTCGTAGGCAATCACGTCTGTAGTAAGGGTTAATTTGGCATAACAGATGCAACGAGCTGCTGTTAAAATTGATCTAATTTACATTATTATGGTGGTCTTACACTACGGTGTAGTGCGTTAGACTCTCGATTTTGTTTTAACATAGACTATGATAAAAAATATAATTGTTTAGAAAGCTATATTGAAGTCCTAGCAGTGAGTGAAATTTGCTCAAAAATTAAATTAATTAATGCATCAGATGAGTCAACAGTTCCAATACTACCAAGTGATTAAGGTGCGGGCTTCCTCACGGCATGGTAAGGAAGGATGCACGCGAAATTCAAATTTTCTGCCGATTCATTTGCAATTTGCAGGACGTCAGTGTCAGGTTATACAGTCAGCGTCTAAAATATCGGGATTAACAGACTGTTCAAAATGATCTCAACAACTAAAAAAATTAAACTTTATCTCAATTGGATAAAGTTCTTGTCAGAATGACAGTTATCGTGTAGTCTTCATTCTGAAACATTCCTTGTGTCATTGAGTTAATGTTTAATTTTCATAGTTAATTAGATAATTTTAAACAGTCTGTTCTTCCCGATATTACTGACGCTGACTGTACCTATGTTGATTAAAAATTCATTCGCGACCGTAACGAATACAGGATAAGTTTTTATCCAGTGCGCAAACGCCCCCCCCCCCGTCACAGAAATTTTTCGTCAGTAAAAAAAAAGAAATCTGCTGTTTCATAGAATAGTGTAATACCAACGCGGTTAAAATGTATACAACAGCTGATTTTTTTTTGTATAAGTAATCGATGTAAAATTTCTGCGCTGGGGGGGTCTAGAATGATATGCTGAATTGATAGTCAGAGTTTGCGCACTGGTAAAAAACTTATGCTGTATATTCATAACAGTCGCGAGTGATATTTATAAGTTATGGCTTTACAGAATTGTAATAATTTAAATCATCAATACGCTCTAAAATTATGTAATCCCATCGAATGACATTGAAAGTTGTTCAATCGAATTAAATGAAATTAGAGGGCTGTATTGATGATTTTAATGATGTTAAGCGATATTTATGGTTACAGTCACGAAATCGCATTTTACCTTGCAACCTGCAAATTGCAGAAAAAGGCAAGAACATTTAAATTTCGCGGGTTACCCTGGCGCCTCCACCTTAAGCGTTCTGTTTGCGTTCAGCGTTTCGACTACTTACAGAACGCTTGACTGCTGTCAATCTAGTCATGTACAGACACCAGCACATCAAGCTATCCCAAATTTTTACAATTTAACATGAACCTTTTTCTTTTGGAATAAAGTTGAAAATCTATCAAAGAAATTTGACAGATTGGGGTAGCAGATTGATGTGCTGGCGTCAGTACAAAGTGTTATGATATTGCCAATTAACATTCGCATACATGTTATTTTAGGTAAGCTGTTAGATAGGCGTATCAACACTTGAAGGCAATTTTGCATTACGTTGATTTATTCCACAACGAACATATATAACATTATTTACGTAAATGTATACAATTATGGTTACTTCCTAATAACTACGTTCTAAATAAACGGCACGCAATGTTACTTCAACATGTCTAACCAAATATAGATTTTCTTTGAAGTCTTAATGAAGGAATAAATTGTATGATGTACTTGAGCCTACCTAGATAAGTCTGTTGGATTATTATCAAAGGCATACTAGAAATTTATGAACAAGATTATCTAGCATATTTGTGGAGCAACAAGCCTATTAGAAAATATCTTTGTAAGTACCTACGGTTTAAATAACAGATCCCTAAGGGGTAAACTTCACAACTTTAGGGACTTTTAACTTCCTTACTGTCTATTTACAGGGTGGCAGCGGGGATTTAGACGCGCAAACTATAAATAGAAATTCAGCACATGATTCTATAACCCTAGCGTAGAATTATTCGTCGGTTAAGAAAAAAAAACAGGTCTACCAACGCAGTCAATTGAATAGAATAGCATATTTTTTAAATAACCGATTAAAAAAATTCGACGCAGGGGTTTTGAGAATCTCGTGGTGGATTCGTGATAATAGGCTGCTACCCTGTATTTATTTACTAAAGGTTGAACAGTTTCAGGCCTTGAATGGACCTTCACATGTCTGTATAGGGGATGGCTGTCCAACTTTACAGACAGGCTAATTTAGTATAATTATCCCTTTATCAGTAGGTAATCTCATGATTACACTTTTAAATATCACGAAAGCAAATCTGCGAACACATCTTAGGTTATAACGCATGTTATACTATTTCCGTAATCATTCAAGTAGAATAATTAAAACTTCGTATATAAGGTATCTATCTATTCATACACGAAATATCTGAAGGGGTCATTGTACTCATCATTATGATCAACTTTTACTATGAAGCCAAACGTGAAATTGCGAAAAAAAATCGGCTGTTCCCTACATTTTGCCGAGTTATGCGAACATAAATGTAGGGAACCGCTGATTTTTTTTTCGATATACCTATATTATACTCTCTCAAATCGGTGAAGGAAAACATCGTGAGGAATCCGGCATGTCCTAGAACTAAAAATTCGAAGACATGTGACATCTATGACATCTACCAACCCGCACCTCTCACCGAGACGAGAAGGCCTGTGTTCCAGCAGTGGAAACATTTTAGGGTGATTATACTTCAGCTAAGCTATAATATTGTGTTGAGACAATCGACAATAACCTATAGTTCTACATTGGTAACAGAGTGGAAGTCATAAAGTAATTAAACACTTAATGGACACCTCGATGACCCACATTTTCTTTACGACAATGTTCATTGCTGTATTGATGAATCAAATATCAATGGTTTAAGCCAATGAATTCAGAATTATACCTACTGGTCTGACAGAAATAGATCCTTAAAAGTAAATAGACATTACATACAAAAAAAAAAAAACATTAACCAACACCAAAAATTACCTCCATAACATTAGGTATGTTCCCGTCACCGCACTACAGTTATTTTTGTCAGTTAGCCAAATATTATGATGTATGTCATACAGCAATGGTTATTAATTTATAACGGTACTTCCTTGTATGACAGAACGTCGAAAGGCTTTCGAAAGGGCTGATTAAAATGGTGATCCATTTCATTAAACTATACTTAGATAATTTTACCGAAACACCCAGAGACCCAATCCTTATTTATTCAAAACCCTTATTATAAAATAGCATCACGCCTATGTCTATAAGAGTTAGGCTGAGGTGCTCCTTTATTAGACCTATATTCGCCAGTTATGTTTAACTTCCACGTAACAGTGGGCGAGCCTTTTGCCATCAACCGGGCACAAACTCAGACCCCGGGTGCTACTGGCGAAAACCCAATAACACTGCCCGACTCGGGAATCGAACAGGACCTCATGCTCAGCATAGTGCGTACAACCAGTAGACCTCATGAGGTAGCTTACTGCCTCGTGGGTCCTGTCCGTTATGACATAGGTACATGCCGAAATGTGGTCACTGACAGTCGAGCTGGTCCATAAATTTAAGGTCGCCCAGCGGGCTCGGAGTGGCTCGGACTTTCTTCGTAAGATAAAATCAGGAATAAAGTTATTCGGAATAGAACTGGAGTTACTGGAGTTAGTAAGACTGAACTTATTTAAAAATTAGTCCAATAACACGAAGACAATATTCTCGAACCATCGCTAAACATTATGCTGACATGATCACCGACCGAGAAATTGCATAATTAACACAAAAAAAATATCCCCATTGACAAATTAGCCGATATAAGGCCATTGTGTGCAAGACAATGGTGGTTTAATGACGTCAACAGGTCAGTAAACCACGCCGGAAGCCGCGGACGTGGCCTGGATGTCACCGGGATTTAGTTTTGCAAATGAAGTATTCATATAGGAAGCTGATAATGAATAGGTGTCTAGGTGATATTAATAGATAGATAAATTAACTTATCATTTATTTCGTATCACGTAAATGGGTAAAAAAACACTAACACGTCAAAATTAAAGTATATTTAAAACTAGATCTCCTAATTGTTTAAACCACCAAGCCAGTTTTTAACTTAACTGCATTTGGAAATGCAAAAACTGGCTCAGAGTTGGCTAGAGCTAAAGTTATCGCGTTTTGTAATAAGAGAGTTGAGCTTGATGTTTCCTGACTACTTTGAGAAGAAAGGCCGAAACAAACTCAATAGGTCACAGGCTCTTTTAAAGTCCAGACATAATGTTGGTCAGGCCATGTGAAGGATAAAATGACCGAAAACCGCCTAAGATGGTGTGGACACATCAAAAGACGCATGAAGATCATTTGGTAAAAATTGTACTAAATCTTCCAGAACAAAAGAGAGGCAGATGTCGCCCGCCATATGCCCAAAACTTCGACCGAGATTACGGATTTCGTGCTTAGAGAGTAGGCCCCCAGGGACAGAAGAAGAAGAGGCCATGTGAAGGACCTTACAGATGAGGATTACGTTTAGTTTCCGTTTTTCCGATTGAGATAATAGTATCTATCAATAGACTAATAGGTACCTGCTCTAAACACTTCTGAGCGTATTGGGCTTGTATCCAATTCGGACGTTATATCCGATAGTCGAATCGGATGTTTGGGGCATAACTCACTTAACCCCAGAGACAGTATCTACATTCTAGAGCAGCCATAATCTACTGGACTGTATATTAGTTAGTTCTATCCTTCATCTATCGTTGGATAAATTTTGCTGTTAAAATACTTGGGACCTTTTTTTCTAATTTAATCACGTGCGAGAGTAGAAAAGTGTGCGTGAGACCTTTGCGCAGGGATGAAAAAAAGGGTGAAATAATTAAAAAAAAAGTAGCTAGTCACAGAATGTGTGTAGTTAGCCCTCAAAAATACCATCAGTATTTTACATGGAGCGACTGCCTATCTGACTTCCACAACCCAGTTACTGGGTAATACGATACCCCTCAGTAAGAGCCCCTTGGTTGTCAGACTTTATAAAAATATCTGCAGATCGTCAGTTTGATTACGAAACAAAATGAAAGAATAAAGTACGAATGGCCAGAACCAATCAGCAGTTATCAGAATCAGACTCGGTGTAATTACGAAAGTATAATCAGCCAAAAATGCAAATTGCAATTCTACCAATTTAGCTACCAATTTTAATATAACGTTACGGCGTCCACTAGGCTCCAATAGCATTACTTAGGCTTGTGACCGACATTGCACCTTATACGACTATATGGACTACGGTACTGCACCGCAAGAATGAATTAGTCAATATACACACGGTCGTAACAAAATCGCGGCGCGATTTTTTCGCGCACTTTCAAAGTCAAAGCATTTATTTCAAATAGGCACTTAAAAGGCACTTTTGAACGTCAACATTTACATTAAAATAGAATTGATTCTAATCGCCCCTTTCAAAACTCTACAACACTGAATCTTCAACGCACTGCTTAGCGCAGAGAGATGAAAATCGAACAATAAAACAAACTGTTCGATTTATGACGCGCTGAGTGCATGTTGGATTCTCAACGCTCTGTTCAACACCTAGAGTTGAAAATCTACTGCGCGAAAACATCTTGCCGAGATTTTATTTTCCCGTGTAAACGTCGACTTAGTGCTAAAGTTGTGTCAAACTGGTACACTGTGGTCGAGCAATATTGACCCACTTCCGTTCTTTGACTTACGACAAAACGGGAACGTTGGTCCATTAGGTACAGTGTAGGCCAACAAAATTGAACCACAGTTTTATTTATGTATTTGTAGTGGTTTTCCTATTAGGTACATTTTACGTAATGTGTAAGTGTTTTGTTTTGTTTATTTTGTTCGTGTTCCTTGTATTTGGAATCGTTAAAATAGGTTCAGCATTTTGATGTGATTTTTAAACTATAGGCAGGATTAAAACAATAAGACTTATTGTTTTTAGAATACAGTGTCATTTTGCTCTAAAGAGTTGAATCAAGCAGCTGATAGAACTAGGTTTGTCTCCAATATAGTTACAGTATCTATATTACTCACTTCCATTCCTAGAACATATTATTATGATGGATTACTGTATCACCAAGAATAACAATTCTCACTATCCAACTATCAAACATTTACTAACACTCACATAATTAATTTGCTTTCCACATGCACTTTAACGTTTTGATATAAAACTTATTTTCGTATAATTCGCGTGTGGTTTAAGTTTGTAGTTCGTGTCATAGAGTAATTAAGACGCGTGTCACATGCGGAGGGGTCGTTTTTGTTAATCTATTTAACGCCCTTGACAAGGCCCCGTATTTGTTGAAAAGGCGATTATTATGGTTTTGTGTAAAAGTGTTAATGAGAATTATGAAAATTGATTTTTGGTGTTGATTTAGGGAAATTATTGCGTTGGAATATTTAAGCTACCTACAAGTGTAGGTAAGGCCAACAATTTTGAACACAGAATTGTCAAAACTGTACACCACACAACCACGTTTTTTCCCATATTATAACTTCGCTGCCAGGAAATAAAGAATTTATATTGGTTGTTTCAGGAGCATCTCTTTTGTACGCATTGATAAATGACAGCCCTTATTACTTTCATCAATAACTTTCTGATGAAGTACCTAGTAAAGCTGGCTTATTTGGAATGAAGTTGAGTAAGTTCTGTCAATAATTACGCGCAAGTTAGCAGTATCCAGGTAGCAGGGACATCGTCGTGCAAACGGAAACTATTGATTCAGCGCATGATTCTAGACCCCTAGCAAATACATTTTTCGTCGGTATCAAATAAAAAAATTGCCGTTTTATAGAAGAGTGCTATATCTACGCGGTCAAAATGTATGACAGAGCTTTTTTTTTAATAACCCACGAAAGTTTCAACGCTTGGTTCAGAATCACGTACTGTATTTATGGTAGGTACCGGGTTTAGCGTCGATGTCCTTGTCACTCTGTATACACACACACACAGTACAGTTTACTTATGGAAACTTACTATGGTCAACTAAGTCTATAATTGAATGCGTAGGCCACCTTTAAACCAGTCATGTTCCAGAATTACAACCTTCTTAGGAAACAATTCAATGTCAAAAAGGCTTCCTCTTAGCAGTCATTTCCGATTAAGACAACATCAGAATCTTTTATCGTTAGCAAGATAATATGACGTTTATTATAAATAAAGAGGCTTTTTTCTCTATAAATAAAAAAAATAGACACACAAATGACGGCTTACACTAACGCGGCGTCCAGACTCTTAATTATAATCCGCTCCACTAAACACGGCACAGGCGTGTGACCTAGATAGTTCTAAGTCTAGAATCTGGAATGTCAGAGTTGAAAGCCGAAATAAACTCCAAACAAGCTTTATAGTTTACCAACACGGTATATTCAGTGATTACGCGATATTTTAATTGTATTATTACGGCTGGTACTGGGTGTATTAATTTGGTCGGTAATGTAAAGCTAGTTTTTTTTTTTACTGGCATTTTTTTTGGCACGTGTTTGTTGTTATGAGTTTTTGAATTTGGTGTCAACATCACGCTTTGTTTGCCCGAAGGGATGGGCAGATTTGTACATAAAGTACACCAAGTTATTTCACCAGTTATGTTCAAGTCCCATGTATATATTGATGGTATTAGGCTCGCCTATTGCCATGAATCAGGCATAAATCCAGACTAAGGCTACGGCTATCTTTTTGTGTTAGTAATTTAATTAATGTTATTGATGATAATTATAATAATCGTAAATCATATAATTATTATTGAACAAATAAAGCTCCTAAAGACAGGAGGTTTATTAAAATGGGCCTAGTAGTTGCTACAGAACAACTAAAAGAACAGCTATGAATAATATTCTGAAGATAAAAATCAAAGCTGTAATTATAATATATTTGATCACTAATTAGTATGCCAAACGTAACGATTATGTTTACTAAATAGGCATATCCTGAATAAAGGAGATGTGGGCTCAGTTCATTGGCATGAATATCAAATACCACTTTTGTAGTCTTATTTCCCCGAAGGTTTAGGCCCTGCCTAACCCTTCAAGAAACTACAGGGATGAGGTGTACCTTAACATTGTTGGCATGTACACCCACATATTGCCAGTAAGTATGTTTAAGTTCCATGTTATAGGGGGTGACCCTATTCCCATCAATCAACCGGGCACAAATCCAAACCCCGGGATACTACTGAGAAATTCCAAATAGTAAACCCCAATAGCACTTTGCCCGATCTGGAAATCGAACCTATGAGCTCAGCAGTAGCACATTTGACCAGTACGCCAACGAAGCAGTGTATTAATGCAGCATTATTTATATTAACATAACAACAATTATGTAGATCAAACGTCAGGTGATGAAGTGATATCATTAAGTATGTCATTAAAATAAATTGTCACTTTATAATTAAACTAAAAACAGTTGCATATCTAATCGCAAGAGATACGCATCGCGGAAAATTTATTATCAAATAGATTGGCAAAAAATAAACCAACACCATTTATAAAAACTTGACATATGCTCGTAAATCCTTACTAATATTGTAAACGCGAAAGTTTGTAAGTACGGATGGATGGATGTTTGTTACTCTTTCACGCAAAAACGGCTGAACGGATTTGGATGAAATTTGGCACACAGATAGTTTATAGCCTAGATTAACACATAGGATACTTTTTATCCCGGTAGTACGTTCTCGCGGGATAATTTCCGACCTCCACGCAGGTGAAGCCGCCGGCGGAAGCTAGTTCACGATAAATCTTTAATAACAGAAGAAACGAAGTACTAAGCAAACGTACATAGAGCGATTTGATTTTCTTGTATACAATGGTTTTCTAAACATGTAAATAATTTAGGGCGTAAAGCTGCCTAGTACCTCTTTGTTGTTGGTCTCTTAAAGGTATCCAATAATTGAGACTGCAAGACAAGTTAACAGGTGTCTGTAGGTAAATTCTAAAAAAACAACCTGCTACCCTGACGCTTTTGTCGTAATGCACGTGGAAGTACTAAACAATATTGCCAATTGCAAAAAAAATATAACGATATTTTTAATCGTTTGACATATGGTGTGTCATTTTAGTTGGCCAACAGTGCATGTACAAGTTGGAACAGATGTCGTAATTTCACGCCCAATATACTGCCTGGTTAATAAGTCGCGGCTCAGATCTTATGTGATGGATGTCATGATATTATATTGAGCATTCGAAGTATCTTGTGTATGGAATGGACGACGGCTTAATTTGCAGACTATTTGGCTATGCTAAAAAGGGACACACAATATGCTCGACTAACGCGTATTGACTGACTCACAGGTCGCATGAGTACTGGGCTCGATTCCCAGGCCAGACAAAGTGTTATTGGGTTTTTCTATTTCTCAGTAGAAGTCCGGAGTCTGGATTTGTGCTCAGTTGATGGTAATAGGCTCGTCTCCCATTAGGGGCCATCCATTATGTTTTTTTGAGCCCCTGAGATATGTGGTAACACTTGTGAAACCCCCTCCCCGCTTGTGTGACGTCACATATTTTTCAATTTTGTATTTACAGCAGTTTTTCCATGTTTTTTTTTATTTATATTAAAAATAATCTTTAATAAAATTACACTAGATGGTGATTTTAACATGTCATGTGACGTCCCAAAGCTTTTAATCCCCCCTGGCCCTTGTCACACAATGTCACATTTCTTTGACCCCCTCCTACCCCCTCAACGTGTGACGTAATTACCCCTTACATGGGATTTCAGTGTACACCATCTACCCAACCCTTCAGAGAAAAAGGGGTGATGTTATATTATGTAATATGCTCGAATAAATAAATTTAGAAAGTGTATGTGATAATAAAAATATTAAAAATTTGTTATTATTTAAATTTAAAACTTATTAATACGGACCCGAGACTTGCAAAACATTCGCAAAATGTTACTAAAGTGTTCCAAGAAAGTATCAAACCATTCTATGCTAGAAGTTACTGGTACAGTCAACAAGAGACTTTAGTATCAAGTCAAGCAATAAACAACTTTGCACTTTGTGGAAAATGCAGTCAACTTTCAATGCTATTGCGTGTGTTCTTAGCTGCTCTGTCTGTAAACTTATCTCTTTTGTTGACCATTTTATTGTCAGGGTGTGTGCTTCAATGTACAGTCACTGAAATTAATTGGTAAGCACATTGACTAGCAACTTAAAGGGTCATGCAGGCGCGATGCGACTCTGGTGTAACAATTTCTTGCAAACTTCATGGAAATTGTTATAACGGAGTCGCGTCGCGCCCGTGTGAAATTGTACATATTCTCCCATATTTATAAACGCTGCTTAAAGTTAAGAGATGTTTAAACGTCAAAAATGTATGGTTAAACAGTCGCTAATCATTACTTAACTTTAAACAACGTTTATAAATAAGGGGGATTATGTTCAAACTAGTTGTTGCCCGAGACTACGTCTGCGATCCAAGATAAAAAGTAGCCTATTTGATTACCAAGTATTAAGGTCTAACTGTGTGCCAAATTTCATCCAAATTGGTTTAGCTGTTTTAGCGTGAAATCGTAAACAGACATACTTTCACGTTTATAATATTAGTTAGGATTACAACTGTCATACGTTGAAAAAAAAGTTATGTCTTTTGTGTGCACCAAATAAAGGTTTTATCTATCTATCTATCTCTATCTACTTAATCTTCTTCTTTTCATGTCGACGGTACTCGTTCAGTTTTTTTTAATATAGTTTGAGCCCAATAGGTGGCCACATTTATGGCGGCATCAGTGGCATTATTTAGATCGTCCAAGGTGCAGGTGAATGGGCACATAGGGCACTCCAGCAAGTGTGGCATAGTCTCGCACTGAGTGGGGTGTTGGATGTGTCAGTAAACTCCCACAATGACAAATTGTGTCTGCTGCAGCCTACTTGGATACTCAATCACAGTAAAAAAAAAAACATTTAATTTAACCGACAACACACGCCCTCACAAAAAATTATCATGTGTATCATGTAGTAGACTATAATATTTAACAATTTATTTTAGTCACCAGCTGTATGGTCACTTTATTGGCACACCTGCACCCGCCTGTTTTTGTTATCAATTAAAAAACTAGTTTTTTAATCATATACATACAATATACATAAAAATAAATGTTCCACTTATGAGTCATCAAGACAAGCCTCTGGGCCAAAGAATTTGTGAATTTACTTTTGTTATGTTTTTTATTGGAATTCGAATTAGTCAATTATGTTCTCTTAAAATACATAAGCAATTACGCTCTCTTTGAACTAGTGGTCCGCAAGCCGAAACTATTAATTCTATGGAACCAAAAATTATATAGTTTATCGATATAGCTAATCTAATCCTTGGTCTAGTGGTTGCAAGTGGTACTGATGAGCATGTGGTCTTGGGTTCCATTTGTAAGTTTTGTTTAAGTCCCATATAGGGGCCGAGCCTATTAACACCAACCGGGCACAACTTCAGACACCGGACTGCCTGCTACTGAGAAATTCCTGATGCAAAAAACAAATTACACTTTGTCCGATAAGGGAATCCAACCCAGGACTCAGGACTCATGACGCGTTGTGTTCCACGCGCGCCTCAAAGAGATGTCAGCATCAACTAGTGGGGTCCGCAAGGGCCGATGCCTGCCAGGGGTGCGGGTTGTTCAAAAGAGATACCCTGGCACACAGGCAACTGTGGGAACACGGGTGGGTTTTAGTCAGTAAAAGTCTGACACGCCCTCCTGCTCCACCCAGAGCGGGAGAAGTTATTTGATTTCCCAGCCAAAAAAAAAATACCCAGGACTCATGCTCGGCAATGGCGCTTGTGACCACTACACCAACGAGGCTGCCTCCTAGTTTTCAAGCACAATGCGTGGCTAGAAGGTCAAGATCTAGCTGTCGGCAGCTGCTTTACGCTATACATTTTCTGGTCAAGTTCATTATCACCTATCTTTTCCCCATTATGTTGGAGTCTGTTTCCAGTTAGTCTGGTGTTCAGCAATACCAGTTAACTTATTAGTCGACATTTACACGGACGTAATAAAATCGCACGGGGATTTTTGCGCGCACTGGATTTTTTAACTCTAGGTGTTGAAACGAGTAAGGTAGTAAGCTAAGGTAAGTTAAGAACATTCTGGTTACCAAATATGTTTTCCTACGCAAATACAATGTAATGGAAGTTTACAGAATATTAAGTAGTCTGAAAATCAATAACCCCGAAAATGTTTTATTCAGGTTCTGAAATGGTTTTTATAATATCATTATTTAAACATATTTCAATGATGCAAATGATTCAAAATAATCTATAAAGGACAATCAAGAACATGCTTTTAAAAGCTGGCTTATGATAGTCTATTTTATTTATTCATCTAACCTAGCCTTTCCCCAACTATGTTGGGGTCAGCTTCGAATCTAACCGGATGCTGCTGAATACCAGTATTTTACACGAAGCGACTGTCTCTCTGGCCTCCACAACTCAATTACTGGGTAATACGATACCCTTGATATGACTGATTGTCGGACTTTCGGGCTTCTGACGACCCTTAACGACTGTCAAAGATCCACGAATGACAGCCAGTACCAACGGCTTAACATACTTTCCGAGGCACGAAGGGATCTTGGTATATAAAGATGCCCCCCGATCCATGGGCCAACCGCGGCAATTGTAGCTTAACCTAATCGACCGAACCGTGCGTCTGTTATAACTGTCACATAGGTTCCTCTATTTTATTTATTAATTCACTGCAAAATCACTAGATAAAATAGTAAACACTCCTTACATTTTTCTTCAAACATTTTTACAACCATTTTTCACTTTTCAGGCGTGCTTTTAGTTAAAATAAAGGACTATATGCGTCACCCCTGAGGGTTGGGCCGTCTGCTCTGCACCTAGACACCGCAGTTTATTGACGTTCACCCTTATCGTGAACTTGAGGGTATTAAAATGTCTATGTAACGATTTTTACTGCGTTTGGCAAAATGTTGCGCACCACTAGAGAATTTAGTCTTACTTAAATAAGTTAGAGTGATTCCGTGGAGTACCCTGCCCGTTCTTCTCTATAGGAACAACTAGCAACTAGCTTCGTCTTTCTGACTGAACACGCCTTGAAAATTCAAAATTGCCTGTGATTGGTTTAATTGAAATAAATGCTTTGACTTTCGAGTTTGATATGCCCAAAGGTACAGCTTACTTTTATTTGATTCTTGGCTCATTTGGGACCTCAGACGCGATACTTTCAATTTAAGTTTAATTCACTTTAACCCTTGCCAGGGTAGTATTTATTTATCAGTATATAGACTAGCTTCTGCCCGGGACTTCGTTCGCATGAATCTTCTTGCTTACCCGTCGCATCGCATCGCTTGCCGCGCTATTATTTGGCATAGCCTCTCTAAAGAACTAAGCTATAAAATGCACAATTTTTTGTTTCAAATACGACTGGATCTTCCTGAGACTACACGCTCAAACAAGCCTGATTATTAGTATACATATAGATTATCTATAGGTACTAGACCAATAACCGGTGGGTGGATGACCTACAGAAGATCTCGGGGAAGAGATGACTCGCACAGACACCTGAATGAGATTCACACAGACCAGGGAAGCATGCCACAAAAGGGAGGAGGTCTATACTCAGCAGTCGGTGGAACGAGGCTGCCAATAATGAAAGTAAATTAATTAAAAGACGACAACGTCGCAGTCAGTACACTGGTTGCAATTAAAAATTTTGCTACGTAAATAAAGTCTAGACAACTATGACAGGATGCCATACAGTATAGCAGAACTATTTAATCGATACTTAGTGAGTGACATTTCATTAAGTAAATGTCAATTATTTACGCTTCGCTGTCATTGTCCTTAGTTGTGTTCTTGTAGAAAGACTTTCTATACAAGTTTTTTTTTTATTGCTTTTTTATTCGATTAAGTGTGACAACATTGACAGGTCCTTTGAGACGATACGACCAAAAAAATTAAGTTTTCTCTGTTATAAGAAGAGGAGGTCTTACAGTGGTACAGGCGTTGTTCGTATTGAAGGTTAGAAGACCGCGATCTCCCTCTGTTCTCAAAATAATGCGTTTTTTTTTGGTATTTCTATAGTAATCGGATGGGAAACACCGACCTCGTCTAGTTTTAAAACATTTTTTTTCTGACAAGTATGCGTTTTTTTATTTAAATCAAGGCTGATTTTTCAATATTCAGATACCTTTTATCTGAAGAATAAATCTTACAGTTTGGCACAAATTCTATACAAAAGCTGTCTAACCAACATATCTATTCCTCAGATAAAAGTTATGTGACTATTGAAAAATCTGCCCTTACAGAAATAAATATTCCATCAGGCGTGTTCGAGGTTAAGAGCAGGCCCAATAAATAAGAAAAAATAATATTTCTAGATCTATGTAGATATACATATACTTAGATATAAAAACAACTGTTCCATACATTTTTACCGCGTAGGTATTGCACTTTTCTATTTCTATGAAACAGCTGATTTTTTTTTGTAAAACCGACGAAAAATGTCTTCGCTGGGGGTCTAGAATGGTATGCTGAATTCATGGTTAAAGTTTGCGCACTGAATAAAAACTTTTCCTGCAGGTATGCAACTTGGAGTCAAATAAAGATGTGTTTCCACTGTCGCCAACTTGTTGACGAAAGTTGCAATTTTTATTGCTGTGGAGTTGAGCCACAGCTTAACACTTTTTGTTCTTTATCTTATCTGTTATAGCTCCAAAGCCATCAATGAACACAAAAATCCTAGTAAATAAAACAAGTTACATAAATATGCACCAAGACCACTCTCAACGCAATATTTATACACGAGTATTCAAGTTTGTTGTAAAATTATCATAAAAATGTAACTGAGTGAGAACCGGTCTATGGTTCGTTTTGTTATGTTTTGCGCACATTAGTATGTTAAGTAAACCCGATCTTTTGTGCGTTTTCTTGTCAACTAAGGCCTGTTTACAGGAGTTTCTCGTGTGAACCACGGCTAATCTTCCTGTATGGCCTTGCGTTTTTTTCTGTTAGATTTTTTTTATAAGCGGTTTAGCAATAGCACAAGAATAAAAATCCGAAATTGTGGTGTCGCCAGAGTTTACGTAAGAAGATGATGATTTTATTTCTGTAGTAGGTTTGTATAAAACATGTCAATCATATTTTAAAAACTAGATGAGGTCGGCGTTTCCTATGTCATGACTACTCTGAGATGAAAGGCCGAAAAAAACTCAGAGTTCTCTTTTTTAAAGTCCAGACATAGTCTTGGTTAGATCATGTCTAAACCATGATTGGTGTCTGAAATGGTGTTTTGAAGAAACAACCACACAGATTAAGTGGACCTGTCCAGTAAGAGGTATAGTGCTACATCTAGTACAGTCAGTGACAGATCTCGGCTTAAAAAATGGTATTGAGTGCTCGGTACATTAATCCATACTTTTTATTTAAAACCCTATGGAAATCTATTACCAAATTTGATGGACTCTTTAAATCATTAGTTATTTTGGCCTCCTATTACATGAGGCTTAAACATAACTGGTGGGCTGGGTGGCTGACAAATGACTGGTGGGTGTACTATGTAGGTACACCTGTGCCTTACCCTTCGGGGAAACAAGCGTGATGTTATTTTGGTGAACCAACAACAACAGCTATTATAACAACAAGCTTTATTAAGACTTCCCCGAACTGGGGGGAATCCTATCAACACTTAAATGGGTATCAACGTGGAAATCAGCTGCCTGTATTCTACTAATATTATAAATGTGAAGTTTGTACGTTTGGATATTTAGATGTTTGTTACTCAATCATGCAATAACGGCTGAACGACGAATTTGGATGAAATTTGGCACACAGATAAATTATACCCAACCTGGATTAACACATAGGATACTTTTTATCCCGGTAATACGGTGCCGTGAGATAATTACGCGGGCGAAGCCGCTGGCACGCTAGTAGGTAATAAACACCTCGCCTTTCTTATCAAAAACGACCTTGAAATAGCGTTATCAGTATTGTTGCTTCTGCTATATTAATATAATGACAATTTTAATCTAATTACTGGCTATACTATCATTGATTCGAAGAAATTGCCTTTTATGTATGGTTGTCGTCGTTTTGTCTACTGCTGGTCTTTTAATAGAGGGTATCTTGCGGTCCCTCTTACAGAGAGGCCTGGGTCCCAACAGTGGGAACGTTATAGGCTGAGTATGTATGTATATATCTTGTGGTTACTGATGACAAGTATGAACTGAAATTTTAACTTTTAAGAGAGAAATAAATTAACTATTATCATTTTTACCTGGACCATCGGGTCCCGGTACGTTTGAAAGGCGCCGAGGGGCCGAAGCCAACTCACAGAGGCTCCTCATAATATCTTAATGAGATGCAACACCAATAGACGATTATTCCTGTTTGCAAGTGCACCCAAGTACAACCCTCGGTTGGTGTAGGACTATTGCAGGATATGGACAAAAAAGGTATTGAACAATGGGTTTGGGTGACTGTGTTAGTTTGTGTACGTGGAAGTGGACTGGTTACCAAGAACTATGGAAGGTTTTTTATCTCATCATCATCATTTCAGCCGAAATACGTCCACTACTGGACATAAGCCTACCCCAAAAGGCTGCTATAATCGCCACGCTTGGCAGGCGGGTTGGCGATCGCAGTATGGTGTCAAAATACATAGAGAACGCAGCTGCCCATTCTCTAGTAAGACCCTTAGTCACCTTCTACGACACCGACGGGAAGAAATGGGATGGTGCTATTCTTTACGTCCGGCACCACACGGAACGGATTTTTATCTACTCGGATTAGATGGCAGGGGGTGACAAACACACAATGATGGGTCCCCGGGAACTGTCGCTAGCAGATGCTGACGTAGCGAAGAGGGGGCAATATGTGTTGAGGAGCTTCAGGAGTGGACAGGTATTCCACGGCTATCAGAACAATCCCAGAGCCCAAAAGATGGTCAAGGTCCCAGCCCGTCACTTCCTTCCCTCGAGCACGTTTGCTCTTGCGAATCTCCACTCAAGCCGGCCAATAGGCAAGACAGATGCGGGAGCTCTGTTTCTCGTCAGTGATCACTCCAGCCAGCCAATAAATGCAAGCCAGAGTGGAGGAACAAGAGTTCTCGCGGGCTACTGCCCTGCGGGTTTCTGTATCTCTTATGTCTGGCTGCTGCCCTGTTCCGGCAAAATAAACTCTACCGGCACAGATCATTATGACACGGCTAAATAACAAACAGTCGTAAGGGTAGGTATTGCATAGGTTTACATACTAATAGTTTTTTAATTGCTCGTCGTTCCGTATCTTTTTATGTGAATTAGGAAAGACTCATAGGCGTTATAATTGCTTACAAAAAAAACTATATTGGTCATCCACTGTCCACATAATTTGCTGGAAACCAATACTTATTTTTTTCTCTTGCAGTTACATTAATTAGTAAGGGTAGGATAATTCTGCGAAAGAATTAATTATTTTGTAAATAATAAATACCTCAATTGAGGTAGGTACCTTATATTTATGGTCAAGATAAAATTATCATTCTATGAGACTATAAACGACATACATCATAAATCATGCTTATATCATGCACACTACGCTACTACAAATAATCTACGATTAAAAAAATATCTAGCGTTTTGTTCAACCAGCTAAGCTATTTACAATTTAAATACTTTTCTAGCATTGCATGTAAAAATTGGAACGAATATGATTAAAAACAAAATTAGTAAACAAAAGTACAACATTTCAAATTAGTAAAATTAAAAAAAACAACAAAAAAGTTTGAAAAAAAAAACCTGCTTACAGTGATTCAAAAAAGTTCATCTGATCTATGGGGTTGGTACTGGAGGTGAGGAAAAATAAAAAACACAATTAGTGCACAAAAAAAAGGAAAGAAATAAAAAAATTAGGACACTTAGTTATTTACTGGGTTTTTGTCGTGGTTTTTGTATTACCGACACCATAAGGGACCAAAAAAAGCAAAGCGAGTAAATCTGGAAAGCTTTAATTACTTAGGTATTGCTAATTTAAATAACTCAAAATTAAAATCATTAGCTTCTTATATGATAAATTATGATTAAGTATAGCTGAATCACATACTAATTTGTTTTCATTAATACACGTTTACCCAAAAAATTAGATCATTATAATATTAATTACGAGTTCATAAAAACGGTTCGCCCTTTATTTATTTTTAAACAAAAATATTGTTAAAGATTATTGTTTCTGAAAACAATACAGATAGATCAATGTTTTTTATGATCATCAAAATATCGCCAAATATTCCAGAATGAATCTTTATTTAGAGAAGTCATCTGACTTGGTTAACATTTTTGAAAACCGGACGTGATATTGAACAAAAAAAATGGTGAGAAGTTTTGGTATTCTTCCATTTAACATTGATCAATAACTGCACATTAAGTAGCGCAACCTGTAACACGTCCTGCAACACGCTAGCTGCACGTCAATTGCAACGCGACCCGTAACAGATACAGTAACAGTTGACAAAAACTAACCTGCGCGCGGCCCAGAAGAATCCAGCCGAGTCTACCGGCTCAAGTAGTCGAGGTGTGGACGATCCGAAAGCGAACGCTGGCCGGGGAGCGGAGCGAGCGGCGCGCTGCCGCTCCAACCGCTCCGTCCGATCGCGTTCTCGTTGCAGCAACGCCTCGCGGCGCGATATTGATGCTTCCCATATCGCACGCTTGCGTTCTTCAACCTATAACACGGGGAATAAAGGCTTTAAATTTTATTCACATGTTTTGAAAGCGGAACCCTGACCAAGTAAGCAAGTCACGGAAGATCACGTAGACGATGGCAAGACGAGTTCGACAACACGAAATTTTGACTTTGGCAATATAACAATTATACACACTAGCCCTGGACCGAAAAAGCTGGTAAGTCATGGGACCTGTGGTCAGCACTGATACAAGACGGTAATATTTTCAAAAGTTTTAGTTTTTTATGCAGTTTTATTGATTTCAGATCCAATCAGTGCCTTTAAGTACCTACCGAAACATATCTTCTGGAAAAGTACGAAACATAATCTAGTGCTTAGAGCATATTCACAAAAAGGATTGGCCGATAAACACTCAATATATTGCATTCAACATTTCGTTTAATCGATTTTACAACACGAAACGTTTCGATTACATTTATTTAGGTAACGAGATAAACATTCGATTAGGAAATTGCAAAGTAACGGTTGTATCAGCATTTTTGGGTGCAACTGTGTGGTTTCGCAATAATCCGGAATGTTCCGGAGTTTTGGGCAACTGTAGTCGGGTCTAAGCCATACATATTGCAAAGATTAGCCTCTTTGCGACCGCCCGGCGCTTGATAAATAATGGTCTATTTACCAGGAATATATATAACATCAAGACTACGAGTAATCTTACCAGATCCCAAGATGCTCTTTACAAATGGCATTTATATTGCGTCTGACTGATACATTGGTCTGTGCAAAACTACGAACAGTCACTACAAACCATATTTTTGTTGCAACTAAGAGTCTTAACTGCATACCTACCATTTTTTTTTTCTATAAGTACCACCAGCCTTAGGTTTGTCCTAGTTTGTGCAGGGCTAAGGCCTCTTAAAATACAGACAAGGCACGAGCATTGATCACCACGCTTGCTCTTCTCCAAAGGAAACGACCAATTGGAAAAGTGCACCTAACTTCTGACGTTTCATTAGTGCCCATGTAGTTTTCATTTTGATTTTGCTCAAGAAGGGTTAGCGATTGCAGAGTTATATTAACTTATGTCTATGATTAATTGGCGCGATATAGCCTGTTGTAGCATTGTGAAATGTATCTTCAGTACAATTGATGACGGTGACAGTCATCACTGCGTCATCAGAATCTTCACTCCAATGCAAAGCAATAACGCTTTAAAGAATTATCTGATCGTTATGTTTATATAATAAAATTATTGTCCTTGCGTAAAAGAGTCAGTCCTGAACTATTTGTTTATCGTTGCATTTACTCCACAATATTTCCCATTATTATAGCAATGCTCGATTCAACATTCCCGTCTATAGAAATTCAATAATACACAATGCATCCAGTCGAGATCCCCCTCACACATTTCATAGAGACTATGATCGAAGGACCTTAGAACATTTGCCACATGAGTCATTCCTTACGACTTACGTATGTAGATTATGATTAGCCCCACTGAGGTTGCAACCACGCGTCTCTTTCAATGAACGCCCGTCGAAAACCACGTTCTCTTCGATTACGAATCTAAAATCAAACTTTTTAGTTGTGAGAAAGGATGAGGGACTTAGAGTGGCTAATTGTGATGATAAATATAGATATCCTCCGCACGCTCAACCTCGTAGCGGTTAAGACGGACTTATTCTGTTGTTCTCTGAGTGAATTCACAAGGAATGCATTTTTTTGTAATTTGTTATATATGGGTACACGAATGTTAGTATTTAGGATAATTAAGTTAGGATAAGCGCATTTATCGCATTGGGTTACCCTGTAATGTGAGATGTAAGAAGAAAATAAATAGATATAGATACGGTTGACTAGGTTCTGCCCACGCCTTCGCCGGCGTATTTGTCAGAAATTATCTCACGGAAACGTTCTACCGGAGTCCGCTGTGCAGGGCCTGTATGGAGGACAACGAGACAGCGGCTTATGTGCTGTTAAACTGTCCGGCGGTCGCTAAGTACAGAGAAAAATACTTCGATAACCCAGGTACCCTACGTGAGATTGTAAGCAACACCAAGGCGTTGCTGGCCTTTCTCGAGGAACTGGGGTGGATCGAATAGCTGATTTTTCCACCCGTACGCAAAATACGTGCTTAGACGTGGAGTTGCGGACAACAGCCCGTTTTACCTATTACCTAACGTTCTACCGGGACAAAGTAGTCAGTAGCCTCTATGTCCTTCCCCAGGATGCCATCTATCTCCTTGGCCAATTTCTATCGAAATCCGTTTGTGGTTTAGACGTGAAAAGGTAATATACAGATACAGACAGAGTTACTTTCGAATTAATATTAGTATATGGATGGATTACCAGTTGACAGTAGTACTTAGTAGTTTCCAGTGGCTTTTCCAGTGCCAATATCTGGCCTTCATAGCAACGATATTTGCGCCAAAAAATTAAAAATAGGAGCAGTACTTATTTGTGTCAAATGCAGTAAAATTCAATGGCAGCATTGTGAACAAATTGTCGGTGAATTCAAATAATTACGTGCAATATAGACTTTGTACTGCATCTATTGTCCTAGTCGCATACTCGTCATTACTTCAATAATAGAATTGACAAGACGATACGCCTCTAGACTAATTAGTAGAAGAGTGCCATATACAGTGTGGCATGAAAACGGAAAATATTAAAACATATCTATGTGTATGACCTTGCTCTCTAATAAGCAAAGGCATCAAGGTTGGCCAAGGTCGCACAACATTGAAGATCAAGGTTATATACCGACATAGAACATGATTCAAATTTTCAACTTCCTTCGCTAAGAGTTGCGGGATCGATTACTTCGACGAACAAGAATTTAGAGTCACCTAAAGAAATATGTAACCAGGGTTTTCGGATACAGTTGAAGTTTAGTAAGAAGCCAATGGATGTTTTCGAATGAAATTTATTATGACTTCAACGTTACGACGAGGTTACTTATCTCTTTTGGTGACCGTTGGGTACGGCTACTTTTTGAAGAATTTCACAGAGTTCATTTTGAACTTAACTTAGAGAAACTTCAAAATAATCCTTAAATCAATCAGTTCAAGGATACTTGTAGCCAACTACAGCTATTATTGAGCACTAAGATGCTCATAAGTATTCGCAAGTCATCGCGTCAACTGCTTTAATGTTTAGTAAATTTCCATACATACATTAAGGCTGCGAGAGCATTCTAAACGGTACTTTAAGACTTAGAGATTACGAAAATACATTAAGAATTTGCGGTAAATTCTTTGCAAGATCTAGAGTAAATAACAAAAGCTAGCTAAAAACGAGCAGTTTTTCTAATTCATGCCAACTGCCAAGTTGTCAGACTGCCATATAAGAGCACTTCGTTCACTATTTCCTATAGTCAGCCACTTACATGAGAAAATGACCAGTCAATAGCTATCATTTCAATTTCCAGACATGAAAATACAAGTAAAGTATTCATAAACAATCAATAATCAACACTAAACGCAACGATGTCATTCGTTTTTCTAGCATACCTAAATGAGTAAGTACAGTAAGCACCTCGAGACTAACTAGACTAAGAACTTTGAAGACGTCAGTTTTGCAGAAATTGGTTTAGTTGCTCATCGAAGTATGTGATCGATCACAAGCTTGAAATAGGGCACGTCATCTGGTAGGCGGAACCATATGCCACAGCGCCACGTTATATGCAATTTCCAGTCTGAGAAAGCGCTTGCAGCTGAAGAGCCATCTTCATATAAACCATGATCTCATATGTAGACACAACTCCATTTTAACGCACAATATAAATTGCGTAATCAAAATCCCAACTGGTACGAATAAATCCTCAATGAATCATTTAACACAAACCGTACAAGGGCCTGATAAGGAAATAGCGCGCGTAAGCCGATATCTCCGTTCAGCTTGACCGGACGCAATCGCTGATCCAGCACCGGAGGCTCAGCAAACAATATAAGATTATAAACACGCCTTAGATCCATCAAGGTAGACTGAACAAGTCGACATAATATCGGATACTGCATCTCAGAAAAAGTAAGAAAATACATACAAAGAAGGACGTGTGAATTTACTAAAAAGACAAGTTACTAACTATTTTTGTTGAGAGATCCCGCACAATCTAGGGAATAAATGTCGGCATTATTAACTTATCTAAGACTCTTCCGCCTACAGATGAAGCATTGTAAGATATTGCAGGTAATCTCCACGCATGACAGTGGAGGGGCGTGGATAGATGACCTTAGCATGTTATTAACACACAGGTGAATGCCCCCACCTCTGCCGCATAATCCATTACTCCAAGATTAATGACAGAGGATGGGTAGGCCTTGGCCCTATTCGTTACCAGGACCCGACAAAGGCTGTATCCGAGCAGCAACAAGGTACGAAATACAAGTAATTCTTAAATGGATGTCTCCAAGATTCGGAACAACAGGAAGTATGCATCATCGCTCGTTCGGATCGCTTGGCACGCCACGAGCGCCGTTTAAACAACATTATTAATGCAAAATATTCACGGCATCTTTTTATCACATGTTTTGAATATACTGAATACGAGTAACGAATGTTCGTGAGAGAAATGGAACAATGCGACAAAAATATTATGAGCCGACTGCAAGGTATGGATTCGTAAATGCTGTATTAAATATTTTTTTCACAGTTAAATTTTAGTGTACTATTTTTAACTATGCACATTTTTGGTAGGTATTTAGTTTTTCCCATCTAAAACCTATTTGCTTTCAGTAATATCACTAATGATTACATCGTTCAAAATTAGAGCAACGCCTCATCAGCGCTCTTCCAAAACATCAAGGTAATTAGCATCAACTGTTTCAAGGTCATTATCAAGCACATGGTAAACTTCACGTTATTTTAGCACACCGCCCTAATTTGCCAAACATGTCAGTGTCATGTTTTCGTCACTAAAATCTTCAAATACGTTCTTCTATGTTTCGGTGACATTTTTGTTTTCTTTTTCGTAGAATGCTGCCACGACGATATTAATCCCCCTAAGGACAAAGTGTTCTACGCACAGTTGCCAAAGACAGTGTCAGGTTCCATGTGATGGGTTCGGGTTTAGTTTTTTTTTTGTTCAGCCTATACAGGCTGTTTGGCAGAACGTTGAACATACGAAAATGGTGGATAGGTGGGGCCATCTGCTACTTACTCAGCCCTAATTTATTTGGCCCTGGGCCCCTGGATATTAAAAAAAAATTGCTTTTTTCTAGTTTCACCACTTTCTTAACTTTCAAGTGTAATTTTATTAAAAATGGGTATTTAAAAAAAAATGCAAGTTGAAATTAAGATTGAAGTATTTTTTACATCTTTCTGTAAGTTTGAGGACTCATAACTTTTTTTCTAGCTAACATCTGAATAAAGCAATCATTTTATCAGAATCTGCCAACATTAATGATTAAAAAGAAAACAAAAATAATTATTGCCTGTTTTACCCAATTTTAATAAAAATTACACTTTAAAGTTAAGAAAGTGGTGACTTTTTTTTAATATCCAGGGGGCCAGGGCCAAATAAATTAGGGCTGAGTAAGTAGCAGATGACCCCACCTATCCACCATTTTCGTATGTTCAACGTTCTGCCAAACACCCTGTACATACTGTCCCACTGCTGGGAAAAGGCCTCCTCCAAGTTCTTCCAGGAACTCTTTTCCCCCGCCACCTCGAACCAGCCCTCGCGGTACGCATCCAGGTCGTCTCGCCACCGCTTTCTGGGCCGACCGCGGCGGCGTCGTCCATCTTCAGGCACCCATTGTGTAGAGACCGTTGCCCAGCGGTCATCCTGCATGCGGCTGATGTGACCCGCCCAATCCCATTTGAGCCTGGCAGCCTTCTTGCCTACGTCTTTTATACCCGTTCTGGAACGCAGCGTGGTGTTCCGAATTTTGTCCTGTATTGTTACACCCAGAATGCTGTGTTCCATCGCTCTTTGGCAAATTTCAAGGCGAAACTTTAGCGACTCGGTGAGCAACCAGGTCTGAGCACCGTAGGCTAGGACTGGAAGGATGCACGTTGGGGGGTTTTAAGGGAAGTAAATAATGTTAAAGTTATGGAGAATTTACAGACATCACAATTTTATTATCATCTTGAAAACTGCCGTTTTGGACCTAAATGTCACGTCAAGACCAACGGATCGATTATTTCTTTTTTGGGCAAACTATTTTCGGCAAAGGATCGTCATAAAATATCGTTCCACGAAAGTATTGAACCACTTACTATTAAGAAGAGAGGCAGGAAGTCCGACTTCCATTTGATGTTCATTGAAAAATGCGCCGAAATTCGGTTAGGTTGCGCACGCGCCTAAGAAATTCATTAAAACTTGTAGATACGGTATATTTATAGATCAAACAGTTAGTGTTGATTTAATTCGGCTTTTTATGACTTCCGAGAAATTTACTGTGGTAGAAATTAATTGTTAGATATAGATTTTTATCTATTTTCGGCCATTACTTGGATTTGTATAAACACGCGGATTTTTAAACAAATCTAGTAGATTTATGTTATTTGCTAAAGAGTTGGAATGCGAGGTTGAACGTTTACTTAACGGGTGCCGTCACAACAAACACTCCTTTGGTATTTTTACGTGGATCACGTTGCTCAATGTTCTCGAAGACTCTGTTTAAATGTAGTTTTATTGATTTTACGTGACGTCCCGTATATTTTCGAAAATGAGGAGGTTGTAATTGCTTTTTAGTGGAGGATTAGTGTAATTGCTTTTTTACCATCAACATTTCCAATAAGTTCTGTAATTCGTTGTCTTATCAGACCGTCCCTTATCACGTGGGATGTAATACCGTCACGTACGCAACGTGGGTGAGCGAAATTACACCTGTGTTATCCATACGGGATTAGGTGAATGAGAAGGCTTGAACATAGGCCTCCAAATATGCGGTTCCAATCAGCGGTCCTTTTAGGGCTGTCATATTATCCTATGACTGTATGTTATTATACTTTATTACTGCGGCAGCAGCAACCATCTCGTGTAGTAATTTGTAGACTACAAAACATTCACAAAACGAAAACCCACGCAAAGAGAAAGTGCGACCCCTTTTTCGCTGCCTCACACACCCAGGAATGCAAGCACAAAATTAAAGCACAAGCACAATAAACACAGACAGTTATGACGACAGCAAAACACTCTAAAAACGGAAGCAAGCGCGTAATATCAACAAAACGTTCGCTATATGTACGTTTAGACTATAGTGTACATCAAATCGTAGTGCGATACGTGAATACCAGGCTACGCCCACAAGGGTTGAACGACTGCGGTAAAGTGTTGGTTGGATGGAGTGAAGCACACTAGGTTTCAAGAATGCGGTGTTTCCCTGCAGCGTCCAATGACGTCAGTCTTTTCCTGTTCGTTGGCTACTCTTTTTATAACATCGTGGAATGTCTGGATAAATTTGTCCACAAGCAAACGTGTTGTAGGTCTTTGTCTGTTTCATTTTCTTTTTTATTAAGACTTGCTAGATTTCTCGCGTCATTAGCCCGAATTTTATTAAGGACCAGTAAGGCCTTTTCATACAATATGAAATTTCTCCGCCAACTATATTTCGGTTAGCGTCATAACTTGTTTCTTAAGTTAACTTTATCTGTGGGCTGTCGTGCCAACTTGTGCGGTGAAACGACTGATAACTGCACACAATCTTTTCTACTTTGAACGTTGAAGAAAGGTCATACACTATCTTTTGGGGTACTGCAAATTGAAAGCAATATTGTAGTGATACTTATTTTTCTTCTGTTATGTCTAGAGAAGCTTTCTCGTTGTTCTTTTAGCGTTGGTTATCCATCCTTGTATACTCATTATTGTCTGTCTACGTTCATTAATCACATCAGCTTTATATGCTTAATTATTGCAGCTGTTTTAACCCATCGGTTTGGTTGAGTTGGCTTTGTAATTTGGAAGAAAAAACCCATGGCCATGTTCGCCGATGAAAACGAACTCCAGAATGTCTCCAAAATCTACGTTAAACATGACTTTGTCAAAGTTTTTTTAAACTTAATATTACATGGTAAATTCACAAAAGAGTGCAAGCATGACTTAATGAATTAAAACAATCTACGAAAACGAAATAAAATTCGTTCGCGAATTTCTTCAAGCGTCCTTGAGTCACTTTCTTTTATCTCGGACTAAATTCATCTTATCTGGTTTGCGTTGAACCAATACAAATAGATGTTCTTTACAATGTTGGCTGCACCATGGCTATGCATCAAAAGTGGGTTTTAAAACATTTGCATTACAAACTCTTCGCTCACATTTTACAATTCTATTAGTTACAAATTACTGAACCGAATTTCTCTTGTGAAATGCATTCAAAGTTTTTATTAAATGTTTTACTGTTCTATTCGTTTTGTTCAGCACTTCTATTTCTAATAAACTAGATAACTGTTTCTGTTTTCTTATTTTGCTTACCAGAGGTCTGAAGTCTTCTGTTTTCTGTTGAGTCCAGTGCATCTTTGAATAATTATTGTACTTGATTTAAAGCTTTCTCTTTCAATTCGCATGTAATAGTTCACTGTCTCACTCAGGTAGCACCAAACATGCTACTTCACGTCATTGTCTTCTATCTAGCGTTCATTCACTTAAAGACTCTTAGATTCACCCACTTTATATCAACAGTATCATTATTCAACTTTATAGAAACACACTTGAAATGTACCACAACACAGTGAAAAGACATCGGTTTCATAAGATACAACCTCCCTTGTGCCAATAAACACAGAATGAATATCAGAACAGAACAATATCGCACTTCCTACTTCAAATTTACAACTATAGTCTCGGTAGCGAAACTTCTCTATATATAAACCAACAATAGAAACATTGCTACAGCTTCTGCGGTATTTTATATCGTCATTGTATCGACGTAGTCAATCGGAAAGCCGGCTTAGCGGCTCAGACGCGCCACTTTAAAGCCACACTGCGACCACAGAGCAATACTCTTCCACTAGCAGAACTGAATATTCATGTGTACTTACTGTATGATTTACCTGCAAAGAAATTGAACATAATCAAGTAAGTGAAATAAAAATAGGATTTTAAAGACAGTTTTGTATTGAGTTAAGCTATCTCCTCTGGGTTTGGGGAGGGAATACCAGAATAATTTAGTGTTCTTTCTGGTGGGATTTGGAGATAACAAATAGGCAATTACATTATCAACTCCTTAAGATTTATCACAGCGAGGAATATATTACGATCTGCTTCTTTAGAACACCTTTACTTTACTTAATGTACAGTTGAAAGGAATTTTGATGACGACTCCAGAAAGTTGACCATTATATCCTATCATTAAAATTGGAAGACCGTCGCAATTAGCCACAAACACAAACTCAATAGACAGTGACCCGTCTGTGTCTAACTAATCCGTTATTCGAGAAGTCCTGAAGGAAGTGGCCTCCCTATTTTTGTCTACTCCTTGACGCATGGCGTAGAGTTAATTTTAAATTATTTTTGATGCGCGTTGAGTGTATTTTTGTAAGACTCCTACCTATGAATGTTTGACTTAAAGTAGTTCGAAGTAAATTGGATGTTGTATTTTGAGTTTAAGAGTTAAATGGGATTTGAAAGCGATGTGTGGGGTCTGACAGTAATGGATTGAACGAGACAGAATTTACAAACATTTTATCGATATCTATCTTGTTATTGAATGAAAATATGAACATTGCTTGCAAGACCAGGAGGTCAAGTGGTCATATTATGACGGGGTCACTAATTTAGCGGTCAATGGTGAAGGTAATACGAACAGCAGAATGATTGATGACCGAAAGGTAACGTAAACGTAGAGAAGGCATAATTGGACGTTTGTTTGACCGATCGATGTCGATGCAGTTACTTTGGGAGCCAGTTCACTAAGCAATATTGAAATCGATCATGATCAAATAAATGATTTACGTCCAGCGTAACTATGATTAATTTAGACACCAGTAGGCCGCCTATCACGCACTTAATAAAAAGACAGACACGGAATTTGTGTACTGTATCGATACAGTGATGTATTCACTGTATATGGAATATGTCATATAGAAAAAATAAATACCTTCCACAGAATCGACTGTCATTATAAATTCCAAGTAATCTGATCCCACATAGAGCGATTTTTTTGGAGCCTAGAGCTCAAATGAGACCACTCTCTCTAGCTAAATCAAGCAAGTGCATCCTAAATCAATCTCACTGATTTCTAGACCTATCGATTGAGTTTTATTGCGCTAGAGCTTCCCCGTTTCTTTGCTATAAGTTGAGAAATAAATGTTTAACACCAATGAATCATTTACTCGTAATCAAACGTAAGTGACAATTACTTCACATAATGCGTTCCTGTTAAAACCCACTTACGGTGGTAGTTTTAACCAATTATATTACTCAATGTAATGGATGGGGAACATAAATAACACTCTTAAAAGGTAAACATTTGTAAAGTTAACGTGAAAAGTAGGGTGTTAAGTAATTTTAGACTTGATTTATTACATTGCTAAGTCCGTTATCTGGGTCTTTGGTTATTGTTTTCATAATGTTGGCCTCATGATGATACATGTAATACTTATTCAGTAGGTACGGTTACCTATTATGTATATGCATATATTTTCCCCCATGTCATATTGGGCGCCATTTGTTTAAGAGCTTAAAAATTCATGAACAACTGATGTCATAGTATTTTTTTAAACTTCCATCAACAACCTGAACAAAATTAACATAAAACATTAAAATACTATTATAAACAATAGCAGAAACGATCCCATCAACAAAAAAATCACCACATGCGCACACGCATAGTACTCGAGTCGTAACTCGCACGAGTTGGCGCATGACCTCATTGACAATAGAACACTTATGTAACGCTGACCTGGTCACCTGATGTACTATTGTGTGCTCAGATAAACGTGTGCTGATCAATACGATATGGACAATTTAGTGGAAAAAACGTGATTTTGTGGAGTAAAATGACGTCTACTGTTGCGACCTGAACTGTGAAACCTTATAATTCGTGTCTTTGTTGAAAGCCCTGATTGGACCAATTTCTGATACGAACCTGGTAGAATCCAGATAGATGATTAGGTAGTTAAAAAGGTTTGTTTTGAGAGATGAATTAGAGAGAGAGAGAGAAGGCTAAACGTCACAATAGAAGATAAACTAAATTACTCAAGAAAATCTACATAAAGTTTTTCGCATTTCTGATGACCAAAAATATTCATTAAACCAAGTGTACGTACGATTCATTACATGGAATACTAACAGTTATTAGACCTACACAATTGCTAGAAAGAACAGTTAAAAGTACAGTCATAATATCAAAGTTTTAGATGTCGCGTTTAGCGAATGCCGCCAACCGTGGTGATTATAGCGTTGTCCCCCAGGGATCATTAACTGCAACGATTAAAGGGGAAGACCCATGCGCAACAGTGCACATCTCGTTGTTGCAACTAATGTAAGTATTGTTAAAAAAACACGCTTCAAAAACCTAACTAAAATAGCAGAAAACCATTTTAAAAAAGTGTGGGGTGCTTTTTCAGGTATTTTTAAAATCAATTAATATCAAGCACCTCACGCTTTTTTGAAAAAAAAAATCTGCTTTTTTAGTTTGGTTTTTAAAGCGTGGTTTATAGATTTTGTTATCTATTATTTATTTTCTATTTTTTAGTTCTGCTAACTACAAAAGCGTGATTTTTCAGTATTTTTAACAGACTTCAAAAAGAAGGTTTTCAATTCGGTTCGGGCATTTAAAGATAGGTTTGAAAAAATATTTTTTGTTTGAAAGGGGCTTATACCGAAATGGTTCCATTTAAATTTCATATAGATCTGATGATGCGTTTCGGAGACAGACAACGGAACTCTTCAAAAATGACAGCAAACAAACCGCGATTGCTGCTATCGCATAAATATGCATTGTTTTGACCCCAAGGATGATGAAATTTCGAATTGTGTGGGGTAGGTACTATAACTAAAGAGTGAAAAATAAAAAACAAACAGGCTTACAAACATACAGGTGAAGCTAATAAAAAGCGTGTTAAAAAGGAAAACTAATATTTGATGTGTATCGTTATTTTTAGGTTTTTGCTGGAATACAAAGTGGTGGCTCAATGGTATCCGGTCCTGACTGTAGGTTGAGTTCGAACCCTCTTTATTTTATGGCAAACGAAAGAGGAAATAACTTTATGAAAGGCATTTTACTTTGTGTTTTAAATTTCATCACCACTGCTCTCAAAACGGTGAAGGAAAACATCGTAAGGAAAATGTCTTAGAACCAAACATTCGAGACATGTGTGCCGTGTGGTGAATTAAGGCTGACTCCCTCGCTCAGAGAGAAGGCCTATACGCTTCAACTTCTTTTTTATGTGCTGCAGCAAAGTAATTCCATTTGCCATGCGAAATTTTGGCTACAAAGCTAGCAAGACAAACTAAAAATCCGTACGCAAATGTTTAGTATAATACTTCGGATGCACAGTTGGCAGTTGCAGATACATATCAGAATAACACGGTCGATAAACATGCGATACGACTGTTTGATAAGACAACACCATACACTAACCATTACGTTTTCTAGCAATTAAATGGATGTATATGAAAATATAACGAGACAGCTTTGATGGATTGAGTTATGTTAGCGGAAAGCGGATAATCCCTTGAAGAACTTAATCGTATTAGTATTAACGCACCTTTTGACACTAGCGAAGTGAATAAAGACGGAAAGACTTGTTAATCCGCCAAGGAGACCAAAATGGTGTAAACAGCTTAAAAAAAGAAAAGCTGTATATGAAGTAACAAAACTGAAGGGAATATGTTATTGATTGGCAGTTGTGAAAGAAAACTATTGAAAATTGGTAGTGATTTTAAAATCGCTTCCTAGGTTGCAAACAATAACCTAACTGAAACACTGTATAAGCCATACGATATTGATTTTCGGAAATGTCATATAGAAATACACAAAAGGATTACTGGTGACATTTTATCTGAACCACATATCACTAAATCGTAATGCTACAGACTGATGGAATCGTACATAGTTCAAAGCATAACTTTGTTCCTTTCGGAAGAGAGGGCTTTGGCAGTAAGCCAGAAACATGTTCCGGATGCAAAAGAAACGAAGGTGACTACTGCATATCATTAAATTTAGTAAACAAATACCTAATTATCTTGTTATTGAATAACTTAAGATGGAATGCTTTAATAATAGACCTGACCTCACAGACAGGTTTTTCATAATAACAATAATTCAGACAGGTCAAATAAAAAGAACCTTGGCATTCCACGAATAATTTACATACAAAATCGACAGCAAAAACATGCGCAATATTGGAAAATTTCCTGCAAACCTTCTCTATATGATCATTTAGAAGATCGTTAAATAAACGATAAAATCATAATCTGCTATCTGTTAATAATCAATATTCTGTTGCTCATGTTAAAACAATCAGCGGCGTGCGTGGGAATGTATGACGTCATCTAAGCAAGGACGAATTATGTAAGGATGACGTGATGTAAGTTAAACCATTCAGCGTTGTTGATGCGGAGCTCACGAATTTGAAGAGAATGTGTTTTTGCAATATCGAAGGCATGTCTTCGTACACATAAAGTCGTATTGAACCAAAGATGAATAGACGATGGTTTTGCCTTTCCAACTTCTCCATTCCTTTCGGATTTACGACGATCGACCTGCGTAACCGCAAAAGCAAAACAAACTACATGACTTATACCCAGGCTTCCGTGTGGTGCCTCATCAATTGTAATCTTACAATATTCCGTGTGAATGACGTCACCAGGGATACCAAACAGGAAATAGGAGTTGGTCCTAAGACCTTGCGTGTTCTTGACACAACTTGGTATCACATAGTAGGAAGATAACACCCTAATTACCGCTACAACAGTAATTCTGTCTGACCTGAATATTTCTTACCAGACTACATATTTGTGGGTTAAAATAAAATTACAGCTTCTAGGAATCTTATGAGAGAATTTAAGAATACCTTTATATTTGCGCAAAATATATACTGCAAAGTAGCTCATAAATGAACATTCAAACCTACTAGAGGTAGGTAAAAGTCGCTAATCAAGCTGGACTGGGGGATAGAAGTATGCTAATTGCAGCACGTAGTAAAGATCTAAAGCACCTTACTCACTGAGCAGTCTGACGCGTTTGCTAATGCCACGGTCGCAACCTGTCTCATAATCTCATTCAATGCAACGGTACGTCACTCACCGTACGTCAAGTTGTCGACCGACTTCTAAAGGCCTTGAAAATCGAAACCTTTTAACATGCTTCTCCCAAATGGAATGGCATCTCTACATTAATAACATTGGCCTTCCTATATCCTACCTTTCCCTTAACAACTCAGAAAGGAATCCTATAAATATTGGTATTCAGGTTTAATCAATTCGACAGCCGACGCCCGACAGTTCCAGCCAATTGGACATGTCAGAAGCACGGCGGTTTATTGACCGCAGACTAATCGCCCAGTCCGTTATCGCCCTTATTGATTGCACAAACTAACCGCAATCGATATTGCAGAACTTGTGTTAATATGTGAAGAGAATATTGTGTGAATGGCCATATTCGGAGTAGGCTTTAAGATTGATGATCTGGGAATAAGTTTTACTTTTGCCTGAGAAAGCTGTCTTGTGAGAAAAACAGCTATTAATTAAGGTATTAAAGGCCAATTATTTTGCTTAACGGTTTCTGAGCACATCACATTACTTATAGGATAAGATGGATTTAATATGAGGAGCTTCCATAAAGGAAATGGACGGATTTAAATGTTAAAAAGCAAGTAGCATCGCTATTTTAGACAAGCCCAAAGGCTATATGATATAAGTTCTGCTTTTTACTTTTTCTATCGGATTATTTAGTATTTTCCAACAATAAGAGCTGATTATTAACAGCTTAAAATCCGGCAAGAGATCGATGCAAGTCTCAGAGCATCTCCTGTAGTACTAGACAGCATTTAAATAGCAATGCTCTCATTGAGTGTTTCCTAACTCTCTCCTGACGTCACTACTATACTATAAAACGAAAATAGCCCAACAACTAGGGCTTCGACAGTTGTTTCAATTCGAACTATTGTGGTTAACCTGCTCTTAACGTCTAGCGGAAAAGATTAACAGGGGTTTGATATTTGGAATGCATATTGCATTGTGCCAAGAATAAGCCACTTTGCTCTGCCAAAGGATTGAGGGTTTCCGGGAAGTTGAATCTACCTTAACAAAGATTAAATTGTAGGTATGATGAAAATGTGATTACGTTGTTTTCAACCTGGCTGGACATTCTTAGGGTCTATTTCAGCGGCAGATAGGAATGAGTGTTGCGTATTCATGTACATATGTGCTTACTGGACAACGCTACACGTTACATGAAAGCGTACCAAAGACTTTATTATAAGGTCAAATAAAATCGATAAGTACAGAAAAGCGACTCTTTGAATGGAGCCAAAATACACACTGCTATCTTTACAATAATAACAAAAACATATCCAAATAAAATATTCACTAAAAAGAGAAAATATGTGGTCATTGTAGATGTCTAGATTTGTTTTGGGATTATTCCAGCCATATCTTCCAACATCTTTCTCATAAATTCTACATTTATGCCAGCTAAGGAACAATTTATGTCCGTCATACAAGGTCAAACGGTATTTGCTCCATAGAAAATCAGTGGGTTGGTACGTAACATACGTCAGCTATGTGCAGCAGGCCACAAATCAGTGGTGACACTTAGACTTGCGAGTTGGCTTAGCATAGTACGGAGTTTCAATAAAATGAGGGGCCAGCTATACTGGTTTTGTTACCACTACCGTACGAACTGTGAATGGAAGAGGTAGTTTTAAAACAGTAGTTTTTCGAAAAGGAGGAAAACGAACGGCAGATGCGATGTAGTTTTAATCAACTACTATGCCAGTTTGCTGAGACCGTCCACTTGATAATTGGCATCAATCATCATCAGTTTCCAGATGTAGGCTATCCCATCCCACTAACATAGTTTCTGTCATCTATCTTTAGATTTTTTACTGTGATTTTTCAATTTCGTGAGTTTCAATTCTAGTAACTCCAGAAAAGAAAAAACTTCTATCCGAGATAAATGTACAGCTTAACCCTTGTCTACTAAATCTTATTTATAGTCGACAGGTAAAAGTAAGGAAAAAACGGCGAGCCTGAAAAGCCTTCCCCAGAAAATAAATTGAGTGAGGCAGAACAATACAAGGTCACTGAAAATACAGAATGACATCTAGCAGAAAAAAATATAAAAACCAGATGCGAATTTTGGCAGCTAAGTTAGGTACTAACAAAACTAAGCTGAAATGTTGTTGCAGCATTGTGAAAGTTCCCCTTTTGTTTGCAATGCTTTTTATGACCTAGCGTTTTGCTAAAATGTTGTTTGGCGAAATGAGAAACGGAAGAGATTAGCTGCATTTGTTTTCATAAAAGCGAAAGTTGTGAAGATATCGAGGCAAAAACCTGAAATCAAGCTGCCGCGGTTAAGTTAACAGCAAGATAGCGACTACTCTTAAGTAGTGAAACAGCATCTGGTTTTAAAGCAAAAAGGATGAATATTAGAATGTTGACCAATCAGTATACTAAGGAGAGCAGTCTTTAAGATGATTATTAGGGAAACGAGCCAGAATTTCAATTGTTTAAAATCACTTAAGCTCCCCTTTGCAAAGATACTTCCAGTCCTTAAAGATTTGAGTATGAAATCGAGACATTCGTAGTCATTCCAAGAATTTTATCAACTGCGGTAAACCCTACATCAAATGCCTTTCAGTGAAATTACGCCCTTGAACTGTTTTCTCGACGAGAGATACCCCAGATCTTTCGATCCTTAGAGATTAGGTACTTACAGGAATCCGTTCACCCAGAAATTAACAAAGCAATGTAATACATAAAACTAGAAACACGAACGCATACGCCTCATACGTAACAGTCTATTATATGAACCTTGAACTCATAACGGACAAATGAACCGTGTTTAATGTGAACAAGAATAGCACATCCGAAAACCATATTGTAAATAATATATTTAGCACACGCCCTGATATTTTCCTTAAATCACTGTAGTATATGTTTACCGGTAAGGTAATTTTAATCAATGTTTAGTACTAGTCTGTCAGAGACTAGTACAAGAGTGTATATACTTTCTGTAATTGACTCTTGAGAATTTAGAGGTCAGCTAATTTGTAGCTACGGCAATCTGTCTGCGTATTGATTACCAACATTCGTTTTCTACAGTGGACTCCGGCAATGCCAAATGTTTTGGGTCATTTTGAAGTGTATTATTATTTCTTTGGTATAGAGCTTTTTGACTTTGTTAAGGACGCTGACACGCGATGTGAGTATTAAAATTAATAATTATTTTCTACTTCCCCCGTGTTCTGAACACAGGCAAAGCAAACCAGATTTAACTAACATCTGAGATATTTCTTCTTTTCCGCATCGTTGCGTTGCGTCTGATTCTAATTCCTCATCAGCATAACATCACATTACATTACAAACATTTATAACGACAACAACGTTTTTGTTTTCTAAGTTAATTTCTAATTTTCACCGTCGTATGTTACCGTAACCATTATTTTGCTCGCACAGTGAAAGTAGGAGCCCGGGTTCAATTACCGACTTGTACAAGACATGATTTGTAAAAATTGTTAAATACATGTTTTAGTGAAAATATTTCGATTCAAGAGTTTCGCTTTACACTTCGGTTTAAGTGGCTAAGTGGTCTTGAAAGCTGATGTTATTGAGTGTTATCAAAACATAGCTGCCATCATTTCAGTCTCGTTTCTTCGGAATAGTGCCAGTAAAGACAGATGCGCAATAAAATAGACGTGAATGGGTCTGTAAAGTTTATCACTATCTTGTTACCCTTTCTATTTTGTATCAATTCTAATTGGTATCAACCAATTTATTTGGGGTTAGCGCATATCTTCTTCCTCCAAACAGATGTTTGACAGATGATAGACAGATGTCTATCATCTGTCATCTCAGTATTTACCCTCTTTCTAGCCATGTCACCTTTCACACACATCATCCATTGTAAGGCCCGCGGTCTGGCCCGCGCGTCCTATATGCCAGGAGGCTTTTATTTAGGTTTTAAGTTCTGTTTACGTTTTAGTTCTTTGTTATTTATTTCTACTTGAGTATAGTTTCAATCTTTTGTTGGTATATGGGCGTGTGCTTGCTATCATGGGTCAAATTATTTAATTTAATGTTTTGTGTTTCGTAATGTCAATTACCTAGCTACTATTGTATAGAATCAAGTTCTTCTAACTTAACAGACAGCTGTGCTGCTAAGGAGTTTGCGCCACTTCTTCTTCCCTGCTAAAGCACTATGAAGTGGCGAAGGGCGGGCGTTTTGGGGGACTTCTTATGTAATTTTGACAGTCTAAAAGTGCTAAATCTCAGCCTAGTTTGAATAAATGACTTTTGATTTGATTTTGGACTTCCTTCTTTTTAAGGCTCATTTTCCATTATTTCCATAATTTATTTCCCTACCAACTTTATACATTATGGTACGCAATAAAGAATTTAGAATTGAATTTCATTAAGTTTATCGTGAAGGAAAGGTTTTCCAAGATAACACGAATGAGTAATTTATTCGACCCTTCTAAATGTTGCTATTCAAAGGGCGTGCCTGTCGTCATTTATCAGAGAGATTTAGACGCCTACGATGTCTTTTGTATTATTTGTCTGTTAAACCGTAAGAAATCCATTTACAAATTATGTCTTGTATATAAATTTTAAAAAGCTAGGGTCCTTCGATTGACCCCCTAGTCCTTTAACGCTTACCGCGGTCGATTCGCAGATAGGTGACCATCTATATCGAGATCCCTCCGTGCCTCGAAAAGTACGGTTACCATTTGTAGATCTTTGACAGTCGTTATGGGTAGCCAGATGCCCGAAAGTCGGACCACCAAGTCTTACCAAAGGATATTGTGTTACCCAGTGACTGGGTTGTGGAGGTCAGATAGGCACTCGCTCCATGTAAAATACTGGTATTCAGCTGCAACCACTTAGACCGGAAGCCGACCCCAGAATACTTGGAAAAAGGCTAGGCAGACTGGTTTTATAGGACTAGGGGTTGGTTTGAGTATTCTGCATAATATTATTTATAGGACATGAATAAAAATAGTTACCGACCAATTATTTATATTAATAGCACCTACAACTTGGCGCACTAAACAGCAATTAGTTGTTATTGTTATATAATCGATGTTTTATTTCATTATATCTATTAATTACAGTTCGCAACTCGGATATGTTTTCTGTCGAAAAACTCAACAATATTATATTATCTTCTAAATTTTCTCTACGATTTTGAATCAGTAAGTTCTCAATACTAAGAAAAACGTTAGAGGGAAGCAATGAGAGTTTATTCTTGTGATAAAGAATGTAATGCCCAAAAATTTCAATAAGTTTCAGGACTATTTCGAAAGATATAGTTTGCTGGACATAATTATCAACATCATTAATTGATCAGGTAAGATACCACTCTACAGAGTCAAAGTAAGTGGGTAATGGTATCTATGTCTATAATTTGATTACTGTTAAGTGCGACCAGCTTATTAAGTGTTAAGTGGAGAAGGAAATTAGCCATGAGGAGTAGTGATGTATTGATGTGTATTAGTAGCATTGTTAACTTTTGGGCCGAGATTAATAAACAATACTTAGCACGCGTTTTGTGTGACTGTCGCACAACTATCAAACTACAAGAAAGAAACGGTCATTTAGCCAAAGTAGAGTGCTATCTTTTGGCGCCTAAATAACATCGACAAGCGGGAGTTGTTGATAAACATTTATGAAATTGTCGCAGAAATGTTATGGACATAAAAAAAATAATCGACTTCAAAAAAAAACAGTTAAGAAAGAAAAATAACTTTAGTTTCGGAAGTCGGTGGCAAAAAAAAACGAAGAACAAAACCAAAGACATTGACTTCCGAACTTAAAGGTATTTTTCACCTTGTAGTGTTTTTTTGGAAGTGGGTGTATTTTACCCAATTGAGAACCTCCTCTTTCTTGAAGTCAGTAAAAAATAAGATGGCCGCGTTAGTTCTGATTTTGCCCGAGAGCCGAAAATCCTTGTACCGTTATACGTGCTAACATTGCATAATAATCTCGGCCATGGTGTAAGACCCTATTTCTTACCTGTACCCGCCTCTCATCATCCTTAGCGCGTTGTTCCGCCTGTCTCCGGCGCCTATCTTCGTCTCTCTTCTCTCGCTGCGCTTGCGCCGCGGCGGCGTGTGCGCGTAACTCGTCCAGACGTTTCCTCTGTTCTGCCTCACGCCTCTCGCGGGCTAGTCGTGCTCGGTCTAGGGCTTCTTGCGACGCTGTAAGGAAAATTGGACGTTAGATTTTCAGGTTGATAGCAGTGAATTGCTTATCAATCTTTTTCTAAGCTCTAGTCTTTTTAAGGAAAGGGTTCCCGGATCGATCGAAATTCTCAAGGCATAGAGATAAGACTTTCAACTCGATCAACACAAACAGGTCTTAGGAATCTTGATTCTACTTCTCAACTAGTGTCGTCGCAGGCTATACGAAAATGGCTCATGTCTATATAGTTTAGTGTAAAATATATTTTACGTTAGGTGAACTGAAAAGGTAGAACAAAGTACCAAACGTACAATTAGTAGTAGTTTTGATATTTAGGTCGGTATAAATCTTAAACGACAAAACCAATAGGAAACCCAATACAGCGGAAGTTTTGCTGAAAGTAGGTAAGTAATGGTCTTGTATTTTGTTACTACCGAATAAATACTCGTTAGTGGCTTTGCACGAGGTTTCACAGTATCTGAACCGTAAAATTCTCACTTAGTACCAACCTTCAAAAAGATTTTGGACGGGCAAATCTTGCGAACTTGTTGTTTGTATAAATATTTTAACGAAACTCGTTAAAAACTTGGCTCTAAGCTCCTTAAAATCTTAGCCCTCTCAATCTGGCTGAGAAACGCAACATTACTTATTTATGAACGAAGTCAAATTAATTTTGCCGTGGCTTCTCATAAGATAGAAGTTCGTTGGTTTTTCAGAAGCTTCCAGACCAATTACAGACTCTTACGAACCTACGCAAATAGATTTTATGATCGGTTATGGAATATTCAAGTATGGTAATAAACCTTCGCAGACTCGATCAATACGATGTCGCAAATATGGCACAGTTTAGGCAAGCTTATGTAAACTTGAAAGCAAATCAACATCGCAGCGACACCTAGCTTGACAATAAATGGCTTAGCTACCTTCAAGATGCCATTTTTAGCTAATAGAATCCTTACGTCTTTTTTGTTGGCATTTGCTGTGTCAGGGCTTTTTTCAACTATACTACAATATTCTATTAGCAACAGATTCATTTCATAGCTGAAGCTTTATCCAAAGGAGGTCATGTGATCCATGTGATTGTATAATCAGCAAAAATCCATCCAATCTTCCGAACTTTCGTTTTTATTTCTAGTGGCATATACAAAGAAGTCCATTAGCACCATAGTCTGACTAATTTACAGACATAACAATACATTCTATTCACCTAATCGTCCCTTTCTCCAAGTATGAGTGAAGACTCAATTCGCTGCAGTCCACTTCTAAAGATCGCGCTTATAGCCCGTAAACTGTGGTCTACGCGCTTATTCGTGCTGAGCATGTTAGAGAAAGTTTCTTCCATTTGATTATAGTTTATAACATATGAATATGAACAGCACAATTGTTTTCGGAAGACCAGATTCAATTAAGTAACATTGCTATATCATTATGATGGAATTGCAAGGTTTTATGGCAATAGCTTCTTGAACTAGTTAGATCAAATTGATGATATGGATTCTACCAAGAAACATAACCAGTTAAATGATGCTACCTGATTTAAATCACGTCATCTCAAGTGATCGAATGCTAATAAATATAAGCGGTCAACTGACAGCTCGGGTTAAGGAGATGTTTTTCAAGTGTCGGGAGTTAAGTGGGTGATATCTCTTGAGCGCATCCATCGAGAGCTTAAGATACAATCAGCTAGCTATATAGGCAGTGTGCTAACGCACATAAGCATGTCTAGACGATTAGAGGTGTGAAAAACGACACGACATGTAATGAGACGGTATATAGTACGTCATACAATTTGTGTAGTTGCCAGTTTTAAATAAAAAATTATAAGCAAAAACAATCATCAAGAAGAAGTAGGGTCCATTTAGGGCATATACTCGTATATATAATTAATTGGAGAAGGTTCCGGAATTGTAATGAGTGACAAAGCATTCGACGATGCAACAACAGGTGACAAAATAAAAATCGGACTTGGGAAAGTGCTAAGAACTCTTCCTTAAATCTTCGACAAGATTCACCATCTTGTCGACAATTTTTCCATATAAACTTCGGGAGTGTTTTACTCCACTGTTCGATAATGTACAGCAAAAATAAAACATGGTATGGTTTTTTCTCATTATTAATATTGAATGTACGGAAACAGAATACTAAAATAAAAAGTCATTAAATATGAGCCAACAAAGATTCGTTTTACTTGCTAATTTAACCTAACTTTGAGCGTGTTTAAGTAATAAAAGAAGTATGAAATCTCCAAAACCAGCTCAACTATCGAAAAATCCAAAAAACTTAATTGGTCATTGATTTATGCAGTGGTAGGTATTTTCATAAAACCCGATCTTCCGAAGGACTTTTCTTAATTTTTTACGCTCCTGTTTTACTATATATGATCCTGCATCTCACTCAATAACGTTGTGCGTGTAGATTTACGTCTAACTGCTCATCACTGATACTACCTCAGTCGGACACGATGCCTGGTAAGACAGCGTGCTTTTTAGCCAGGCCCACCAGTGCTTTCGATTCCGCAACTAGATTCCCCTTAAGACCTTTGCCGGAAGTTGGACCTATTGACCTTAATGAATTTAAAGGACAAAGATGAGCGACAGCTGTGAGGACATTAAGCCTGTAATGATGCCTTAGCTTGCTAGACTGATAGCCCAGATCATTCAATTACCAGTTTCCTTAATTTAAATCTCATTTGCGTGGGACTGCAGCATTGTGATAAATTTTATTCCTCTTTACGGATTGCGGAACAGTAAATCACAGGATTTATTATGTGTCATTTATAAGTTACTGATCATTCTGCAATAATGTTTAATCTTATAAAACTTTTGTGTGCAGTGCAGCTTACATAGGTTTATATCCCAATGATAATTTTTAAATTACTTGTTTCTCCAGTTTAGCCAGCCATTAAAAGTTCGTCAATGGAAGCCCAACATCTGGGGTTAAGGACACTTGTGGCTTTCAAACTAAACTTCGGAAGATCTGTCATTTCCGTCCAGCGCGAGGCTGCTATTAACAACTATGTTCACTGTGGATAAGGAATTCTGATATGTATTCTATTCTGCATGATTGCGACAAATCTGAATTATAGTGTCTTGACGATAAATTGCAAAGCGATTGAAAATAGAAATGTAGGTATCAAAGAACAGGACAAGATACGGAGGCGCCATTTGCATTAGTTATGATTCAGTCAGGCCGACGGACTACAGCAAGAATGTGTAAAAATAGACTACAATAAGGCTCTATGAGAAATGAATGCGATTTTATTAGCATTAATACAACTAAAACTCGTAATACGGCATTTCTGTTATTGAGGAGTTCCATTAACATGCTTCCAAGACGTTTTAGTCGAATTATTACATCAAGTTATGGCACTTAATTAAAAATACTTGGGCTTCGAGATAAAGAATTGAATGAGACTGAGCAGGAAAGAAATGTCTCCCGTAAACGAAAGAATGCCGGTGCCATCTATTGTAATGGGAAGAAATTGGATACGAATGGCGATATAAATAACAATAAATAGGAGATGACAGTTAATGATAGCTGCTAGGAAATTCAACTTGATGTTGAAAAACGGAATATAAGATTTTTAAACGGAGAAAAACGTGTAATAGAACATAGAAGGAATACAAAAGTCACAAGAAAATTTTCTAGTAAGTACTTAGCTAGGAAAATCGGTTCTCAGCCAGCAACGTCTGTATCTTTAGTTGGGAAGTTCAGAAAAGTAGTACAAACTTGTCGAATACAGCTAAACCGGCTCACTAAATTGAGTTTAACGCAATTCATTTCGAAGTTACACTCAAGTGCTTAACTTTAATTGAGACATCTGCAAACGACGAGGACGGTAAGTTGGACTATTTGATATTACGGCAGGAAAATGGAGTGAGGTACTTACTTAGGTAGAAAATGAGAAAAACAGCAAACATAAAAACCAATGCAAATCTTCAAGATGAAGGAAATCAAGACTTAGATAAAACAAGGTGAGCATATACGTCATATACCGTGCAGGAAATGAAACAGGCCTCCTTACAATGCTACTATGAATAGAAGTTTATTCACGTATGAACTAGATGGCAAGAGAGTTCGTGTCAAAAGGATTGCAGCCGTGCAAAGGCTCTTGATAAAGAAGCCACGATGCATGAAAGGACTGCATAGGACGGGACCTAGACACTTGCCCTACATTGCTTCAATTACCAATTTAGTTTTCAACAACAACTGTTGCATTTCTAAGACGGATAGTACCCCAATTGTCTGCCCCAAATTCAAGCCAGGTTATTGCACCCATATTTATCGACTACACAAATTATATAATGAATTCGATGCCCCACTGACATATCAAACGTAACACATATCAAACCCTTAACGCGTTGACTTGACCTAATTAATTCAAAACGCGTACTAGTGCGTACACGTCACGCAAACAAATGTAGAGTAATCAATAATATAGTGAATGAGTGTTTGAATCAATTGAATGCAGGATCAATAGAGTTAGTAAATAGTGTGTCGTCATTCGAAAGGAATGCAGTGGTCTAGCACTTGCTTGCGCGGTATGTAGCCGCAATCGGAATCTGTGCAGATATTAGAACAGCTACTACTACTGACAGGAACTTGAGGCGGTTAGATAATATACCTACCGCCGAAATAGCTAGCATCACATCGACTAAATGCTTGGCTTTGAATTCTAGGAACGTGCTGCTTCGATGATCTGATTGTATTTTGTAATGAATTGGGTTTTTTTATTAGCAATGACGCCTTTGATTAATCAATTAATTCAAAGATTCAAATAAAAACCCATGAAGCTTTTAGGACTATTTCTGCAGATAATGAAATATAATCTCTACAAGAGGAAAACACTATAAAACACGAGTCCTTAAAAGCGACTCTCTCACGCGAATATAATATTGATTTCCAAAATATAATCTTTGTCAAACATCACGAACAGCCCAATAACAGTTCCGTATGCGTGATGCCGGATCGTAATGCTAAAGCAACGGGTAATATTATATAAAAACACGTGAACACCAAGGTTTCTCTAGAGCACTCAGTTCGATCCACTTTTACTGACTAACAATAATATAATGGCTAGTTTTTGTCCACAGTCGGCTGTGGTAATATCTAGATTCGCAATGTTCATAAAAAAGTGTAAAGATATTGCTCTTGGCGAAAAGTTAGATTCTCAATACCACTCTCCTTAAAAGGCGATTGAATGGGACTAATCAACGAAATGGTCAAGTCTAAACTAACTGAGGTCGACGCATCGCATCAAACTACATACTTGAAACTTGAGTTATTGCTTGTTAATTGACAGATATAATTGGTCTCGAATTTCTAAACAAAATATGCGCAAACACCGAATTGGTTGTAGGCGTGACTGTTTCTAATTTAAAACAACGAGCGGTGGAAAAGTTTGAATTAACTAAAATACGTAACATATTTGATTATTAACACTTAAAACGATACGTGATTAAATCTTAAATTCTCATCATATGAACTTTAAACAATAACAAAATTCCTATCTAAATCCCAACAAAGACATGACAGATGTTTTTCTAGATTACAAGATTAATATGGCGTTGTTGAGTGGGCGTATTTATGGAATCCGTGATGGACTTAGTCATAATGAGCTGATCTCGACTGACATCACATCTGAGGCTGATAATAATAAAGTTCAGTACGTGATTACAAAGGTCGTAGGACCCCTGATTCTGGTATGTCAATATGGAGGGTGATCGTTGATAAATAGGCACATAAATAAACTGCTACCGTAAGTTTCCTAGCTGCCAGTGTCGTATATAAGGCAGACAACTTAATTAAATATATAATTTTATGTTTAACCAAAGCGGACTCATTAATACTAATTTAAAAAGGCTTTCTACAAAGCTACACAGAAGTTATTGCAGAGAATATGTAAACAAATATTGATCAAAGATCGATTAGCCATTTACAGGTCAATTCAATAGAACTAATCCCTAGACCAGCAATAATTAATAATTTCAATAATAATATAACAAAGCATTTTGTTGGTTTCCAAAATGTTTACTCCCAAACACACTTTAAAGAAAACACGAGAACCTCGAAATCAATGCTTTTAATGCCGAAAATAGGACAACCTTTGATATTTTGTCGTTGTAAAATAATATCTTATTATTGGCGATATTGTAAGTCTTCAAAATTTCCGTCAGCCTTAAGATTCATTACCGAGGCGATACAGCGTTCATAATATTGGAAAGCGACTTATTAAATTCAAATAAATCTTAGTTCCAGAAATATTGATCAAGTAAGGTGAAGTAGGTAAGTACCTACTGAGATACAAAGATGTTAGGAAACGCAAGATTGAGAGGAAAATAAAACGTATATTTACACATTCATTACTGATCAAGTTGAAGGCGACATTGCTCAGTGATTACATACTCGCTGAGCGGAAGACAATTGCCAATAACGCAAGAATTTATAATGCCGGAAACGTGGCTAGATCGTATATGATCGTTACTATAAGTAAAAGTGGTGATTTTGTTAAGGAAAAAATGTAATTATAGCACATGAGACAATGCATGATGAAAGTGATTATTTTACATTGTCTGCCGATTTGGTGAATAATCCTAAAATCTGCACCGATGACGGAAAGGAAACTCTAAGACTAACACATGAGTTGAAATTCTGCCGAATAGATGTCAATAGACCCATCAGGTATCGCCCATGACGGGTACTTTTATCGATGTGCATGCAAATCCGTACATCAACAGTAATTTGAAAAATGCCCAATTCTGAGCAGGTATGCAAATTAATTGAACAGGACTGCACGTCGCACGACTCCGAAATACGAAGGGCATGATTTGCAGATTTTGAATTATTTCCAAGTGTACTAGATATTGGACCTGCGTTGCTCGTCTAACTGCGCATATATGTGAGAGTAAAACGAAGCAAATATATTATAGATACAATGATGCGAATAAACGATGGACCTAACCTATCTCTATTTACGTCGCTACCTTTAGACTTTTCACGCATTTGGCGCATGGCAATCCGAAATTCATCATTCATTGTTTTGCAATTAAAAAACTGCTCCAACTTTTTTTGCTTGTGTGTGTTCACATTGCTAGAGTAGAAACTCATCATTTGTAATCTTGTACACCATGCCCTGAGGAACCTGAGGACCTTATGACTGAGTCAGTGAGCGGAGTTTACGTAGCTGAATTTTGGGCCAAAACTATATGAACTTATTTCCATTGGTATGCTTGTAGAAGACAAATTATTCAACTAGATTTTTGCAATAAAGTTTACCTAATCCGATGGATCCTAGTAACTTTGCTCTTTCTGAAACATTTGAACTTGTCACTGAAAGTCAAGGGTTCAATAGAGGTACTCATTAATTCCGTTTACATTGTTTGTTTTTCTTTACGTTAGCATCATTTATAGTCTCAGGTCGGGTTTTGTTTTTGAAATAATAACAAAACGCTACAAATATTCCTTTCCAGCATGTTTCTCATATCAGATCAATAGGTATAATGTTACCATGTTTATCGAATACAATCTAAATAGAACTGATAAGCAAGATGAAAGGAATGCACTTGCGTAAGTTAACTAAGTGTTTTTCGTTATAAACAGACAGAATATATGTAATGGCAAATATAGATTGGCTTATCTGATCTGAAGATTGGAGTGGCTAACGTGTGGGAAATCATGTAGGACAAACTGGCGTCGAAAAGAGCTTACATTGACGATTGGCTGTCTAGGAAACTTTGAGAAAGGTTTGAGGTTCAAAGCGTGCGCGGCATACAATCGGTGGCCGATTTCTTGTAGGAGCTAAATGAATACACATCAAATGTATCAAGACAAATGTCTTAGAAACCCTAGGTCAAACTTGGTGATTAAACTCGGAAAATAACCTGGCTGCTTTTGTAGGACCTACAAAAAGTAGGTATGCCACCGTGTGGGAGTGAGCGTACTATAGCGAGAATTTTGGCTGATACCGACTAAGTAGCTAAACGCCGATTGAAATGACGTATTTAGTTGCCGAATGGTCACTTCTACAAAGAACTGCAGTTTTGAAGATAATATTAGGTCTTTACCTATGAAATTGCCGTTTTGCAGTACTGGCCATTTCAAATCAAAATAATTTTCGTTTGGGTAAGAATTCTAATTTCAAATTAATTTTATTTTAAAAACATGGATTTTTTTTCCAAAAGTAGTCATTTGTTTATTGATTAGTGTTACATTTTCATCGCATTTCAATCTTTTTCGTCATCATGGATACGTTAAAAATTCGAGTAATTATGGAATATGAGTACCGACGTGGCAGCAACGCGGCACAAGCGGCACGCAACATCAACGACGTTTACGGAGCTAACACTACAAACCAACGCACCACCTGTTATTGGTTTGCTCGCTTCCGTTCTGGAAATTTCGACCTGAAAAATGAACCTCGCGGTCGTCCGAAGACTTTGGTCGACAATGACGAATTAAAGGCGATTGTGGAAGCTGATGATACACAATCTACGGCTGAATTAGCAGCAGCTTTCGACGTTAGCGTCAAAACAATATTGGTCCATTTGCGTCAAATTGGCAAGGTAAAAAAGCTTGACAAATGGGTGCCCCACGAACTCAATGATCGTCAGCGCGAAGTACGCGTCGAGACGTGCCTTGCACTGCTCAACAGACACACAAATGAAGGAATTTTGAACCGCATTGTTACCTGCGATGAAAAATGGATTCTGTTTGATAACCGCAAGCGCTCAGCAAGTTGGTTGGATCCTGGTTCAGCACCTAAACAATGGCCTAAACGAAAACTTACCCCTAGAAAAGTGATGGTCACTGTTTGGTGGTCTAGCGCCGGTGTGATTCATCACAGCTTCTTACCAAACGGGGTGAGCATTACTGCAGATGTGTACTGTGAAGAACTGAACACAATGATGGAGAAGCTGGCACATCTCCAACCAGCATTGGTCAATCGCTCGTCTCCGCTGCTCCTGCACGACAACGCGCGACCTCATACTGCACAGCAGACGGTCTCCAAGTTGCAAGAACTGGGTTTGGAAGCTCTCCGTCATCCGCCCTACTCACCAGACCTTGCGCCTACAGACTACTACTTTTTCCAGAATTTGGATAACTTCTTGGCGGGAAAAAAATTCAATACCCGAGAGGCAGTACAAAATGCCTTTGAAGAATTTGTTGCCTCCCGTCCAGCTGATTTCTTTAAGAAGGGCATCAATAAACTGCCACTGCGATGGCAAAGATGCATTGATTGCATGGGTGATTACTTCGATTAATACAAATAAAAAATACATGAAAAAAATTCGTTTAAATTTTTTCATACAAAACGGCAATTTCATAGGTAAAGACCTATTATGTTATTGCAGGTGGGACTGCTCCCGTGCCAATCCAAAAGACTGTAACTCAACTTTTAGTGTTTTAGCTTAACTACGCCCAATCAGTTTCTTTATGTCTGTTTAGTACCCCTGAGCAACTGTCCCTGTATATATTTGTAGCCCTAAAAATATTTTAGCTACACTGGCGGACAGGGTTGACGGACCTTTTATCAGGCTCTGGGCTGGCTGACATGTAACATGTAGGTATATATAGCCAATAAATTTTCAGTTATTTTATTTTTAATTTATTGAGTTTACTAACAGGCTAAGTTTATACGAACATGGATACAAGGACAATTTTTAATTTTTTTGAATGTATGATGTAATCAAAGTCAAGCAATAATCAACGAATAATTTTATTCGTATCAATGTCATTTAAGTCAAGACATGTTACAGCGCTTGCTTATAAAACAATAGCATAGATAGTTAAAACTCTCGATATAACCGTGTCTAATTTCCCATACTAAGGACGAATTTTACAAAGGAAATTAAACGGGATCAGCACATCTAAACCGCGTTCAGACCTTTCAGTACCATCACTGTTGTGGCATATTGACACTCGACAGCTCTTGAACGCGGTTTATACGATGCTAATCGTCTTTCTAGTTTTATTGGTAAAATTTCATCTTCAACATTTAAAAACTATTCGGAACCAGTGCCTACCTACCGTAAACATCTGCTCAACCCAAAAAATGTGGTTAGAGCGAGGCCTAGGTATGTTTAAAGTGTATTGAACGTTTAGTTTTTTTGTAGAAAGACCAGTTACTTCAAACTACCGTTCTTGCTTTAGTTAAGCATAATAACCTACACAACAATCACGCAATCGAATCAAGCACGCCCTTTTGATACGAGATCCATCTATCTGCTGACCTCGACAAGTATTGCTTAACCGTTACTAAACTACGCCTACATCTAATCAGCGGGTGCTGGAATGCAGATGTAGCTAGCATTCTTTATTATTTGGGGATTAGCATTACTTTAGGAGTTTAATGGTAACAAAATTCAAAGATTATGCAAGGGCTTGAGAACAGTATCCAGGATCTTCGACATTAAGGGAAGGAGGATTAAGGAGCTTCTTCATAGCAGAACTTTCTGTGAATATGACAGTGTCTATGGAATTTATTCTTCATACCTCTAAACAAAACCTAGATGGTATGATCTTTGCTGCCTGTGGTACATCGTGCGCAAATAATTTTCATCAATAAAATAAAGCAGAGCTGTGCTTCGAATATGCCTACCGTCTTTGGAATTATTGGTCCCATGGACTTGAACACTTCTAGACAAAACTTAGATGGTGTGATCTTTGCTGCCTGCGGGACATGGTGTGCAAATCATTTTCATCGATCAAATAAAGCAGAGCTGTGCTTCGAATATGTCTACCGTTTTTGGAATTATTGGTCCCATGGACTTAACACCTCTAGACAAAACTTAAATGGTATTATCTTTGCTGCCTGTGGGACACAGTGCGCCAAGCATTTTCAACTGCAGCGTGACGCTCAACTCATCTCTTCAGAATTTGCGAAGTCGACATTTTGCATCCACTAATTAGGGACGATAAGGGTCCAAAGCGCAAAATCTAAAGAATGGGACTTCGCGAGGTCAAGGTGTTACTAATGAGCGAACCACTAGTCTTTAAACAAAATGGACCTTGACAATGCGCCAGAAAGATCTAAATGACAATATTTTACTCAATAGCTTACCTACACAAAATGAAAACTTTTCTGACCTCGCCAAGTTGGTCAAGTGTCCTATGCGACGCCCACCAATGGCCGCGATCGTAGAAAGTGATATAATATGTTATAAATTATTAATTAAGAAGAATTAGGTACCCAATGGCAGTGGGCGATGACATATATATTTGAAGCTGCATCCGTAGGAAGGTTGGATCCGAAAGCGCATACTCTACATCCTTATTACGACGCAATTAAGACTATTTTATTTACTTGCAGTTTTTCATGGAAACTTAATCTAGTAGCTAGTCTTGAAAATATAATATTCACTATTCATATTTGGAGAAAAAACGATTAAGTAATGCGAAAATAACCAGTAACGTTGAAGTTCATATTGCTTCGGAGTTGGACCTCGGCCAGATTTGACTGCAGTGGCATTCGGATAAAATGTTTCTGTCAATGATTTTATTGAACAGTTGATTATATTTCAATGCGCTGTGTACTTGACTGATGATGTCATACCTACTGCATTTTAATTTAGGTTCACGTTTAATAAAACCAATGATAAGTACTTAAGTTACTATAACTAAATACAATGTCTTTATTGAAATATACGATATTACTCAATTCAACGTGAATTTAATATTATTTTTGTTCATAATAAATGTATAAGTACATAAAATAAAGCTGAAGAAAGAAAAATAGATTTATTTTTTACAGAAAGACGTGCATATAAAAAGATGACATATTATTTAAAAACATGATAACAACACAAATATTTATACATAGGCATATGGAAATGGAACATAAATAGTCGGCAGCTGCACGCCGTGACTGTGACAAGGCTTCCACTCAGCATGATGCTGTGCTATGGGACCTACAGCACTGCGCTGATTTTCAGTGGTCACCCGTTTAAGAGTTTGAACGCCCAACTTTTTGCATTTCAAAGCCCAATTCTTGAGGAAAGTTATAACGTATTTAAAATTACGCTAAGGTCCTTTTGAGCCGATAAAAAAAGGCAGAGAGAACGAGATGAGGTGGGTCGGGGGTGCAAGAAATTACATACGGACGAAGTAGCGGGCCGAAGCTAGTAATTTAATAAAAATAAGTAATTGTTCAATTTATTTACTAATTTAGTACTCACTAGAATTATTATGCATGATTTTATTTTTATTTTATTTGTAACCATCATCTAGATACCATATTTGTACGCCTCCGGGCGGTATTGTCTTGTTTTCCATAAAATGATTTGTACTATTACCTATAATTATTGTTTTCCATAATCGTCCCCCCTCATAATATTTACTTGAACTATTATCATTTATACTAATAACACTTGTCATATCAAGTTATTAGTCATAGCTTTTATTTGCCATAAATAAGTTTCCTTAATAACATGTGTTATAAAGTTATAATCATTAGTTTCTATAAGTAACATATTACATAATCGATACTTGACTTAAGCAACATTTAAATACATATAATTTATAAAAGTTTATTGTTCACATATGTCCTAAGTATTGTATTATATAATGTGTATTATTCCGAATGTTTATTTATAGTAAAACTAGCTGTCCCGACAGACGTTGTCCTGTCTTAACTATGAATATTAAATTCGCATTCAACACGTGGTGGTTATGCCTTTAAAATGTAGCTTATGTGAAACGTTGGTATTTTTAACACAGCGCCATCTATTGATTACTTACTCAACCCAGTCAACAGATACCGCCATCTGTTAGAATCATTTGGAGTTAACAGATAATTGTGACTGTCAAATAATAACAGACAAATAATTAGCAATAAATTAAAATTGCGACTATAATTTGAGATTTAAACTATCCTATCTCTCAAGTTGGATCGAACTGCACATGGTGTGCGAATTTTATTATAATCGGTTAAGTGGTTTAGGAGTCCATTGAGCACAAACATTGTGACACGAGATTTATATATATTAAGAAGATTGTTAGTCCTAAAACATTTGCTAAAAATTAGGTTTTAGTGACAGAAACGAATCGCTGTTAATCCGACTCCACGCAGTCTTGTCTGCCCTACCCCTAGAGTGTAATTTAGAATCGCGTAGGCGCGGAGGGGTGAGGCGGCCCGCGAGTAGAGGAGCAGGTGGTGAGTGTTAAACCATCTACGACGATAAGCTCGCGTGGGACCGCCGCGCTGCCCCGGAGCTCCACAGCGCCGGAGCCGTGACAGAAACCATGCCTGCTGCATGTTGTATGCTAGCTTGCATGCTTGCTGCATGCATGGTGTATGCTGCATGCTTGCTGTATGTTAAGAGCGTTCATTCCACACGCGCTGGCAACAACGTATTTTTAGTAGTTTTTCGTGATTATTTCATTAAATATACAAATAAAAGTAAGTACGTACTAAAAAAAATTAGCTAAGCTGAAACTAGATCGTCGGTATTTATAATTATTTTTAACATTTACTCTTTAATAAAAACATTTAGCAGAGAATATATATGTGGAAAGGGAGGCCCTGCAAAGGGGCAATACGGGCTAGATAAATAGATGCTAACTAATGAGGTTTCGGCGGGGCGTGTGGCTAAGTAATAACAGTCGATCGATGAGGTTAAGCAGCGCTTGCCGCGGTTGGTCCGTGGATGGGTGAACATCTCTACGTACCAAGACCCCTCCGTGCTTCGGAAAGCACGTTAGTCCGATCCCGGCTGTCATTCGTGGATCTGTGAGTTGTTACGGGACGTAAGAAACCCGTAAGTCTGACATCTAGTCTTACCAAGGGGTACGATATTAAATTATAAATGATTTTATTTCTGTAAGAAGGTTTGTACAAACATTTTTACACGTCAACCATAATTTTAAACTAGATGACGTCGCCGGTTTTAACCAGTAATCAGTTGCTCCATGTAAAATAAGTACTGTTATTCAGCTGCACCCGGTTTGAATAGGGGCCGACCTCAACATAGCTGAGAAAAAGCTAGGCAGATACTTAATGTTGAATAGGGTTTCAAGTTTTTTTTTGTCGTAATATTGCAAATTAGCCTATTATCAATAAATAATCCAACTATAAAAAAAATAGATTTATGTGTCAAAGACAACATACATTATTATCATACTAACTAATTAATGACCTTCATCAAATGATTACCTACAGAAAGGGGTTATTTTCATTACAATAAATTATAATTAAATGTTTATTATGCAATTACCCCCTTATTTATAAACGCTGCTTAAAGTTAAGTAATGATTAGCGACTGATTAACCATACATTTTTGACGTTTAAACATCTCTTAACTTTAATCATTGTTCATGAATACACACCTATGCACAAACTATCAATTTATATTGGATCAACTCTAATATTCAGTAAGGATTAAATAATTTTGGTCGCTTATACAATCTTTCGTTCAACCAAAATGTATTATATTATACCAAAACACTTATTAAACTTAGATTGCTCAACCAGATAATATAGAAACAATCATTTTCCAACTTGTTTCATGTAAATATCTGATGTTTCAGTAAATACTGCTTTCTTGTACTTTGATACAAGGTAAAATAATCTCTATCACCCCAGACATAAAGGTCATTGTACTATCTAAATAAGGTGTGCTACCACACCACAGCGTAATGTCTGGTGATTCATGCATTAATTATGTATTTATGATGTCAATAGTTTCTTATAGACATTGCTTGGTTTCTTAAGGTGTTTTCTGAATGTTAACATGTAGGAAAATCGGTTAACATGGTATTTTCCATGTTGAATAATTTAAATTGCTTAGCAGGCAAACTTAAAAGTACAACCTAGATGAGGAAGGCACAGAGGGGTGAAATTGCATATTACAGTAACATTAGGCATGTCTTTCATTTTGACAGTTCCACGATATTCATTGCATTATTTACGTACAGACAAATTTCTCGAACATTATGAAAGCAGTGGTGGCCCAGTGGTTACGGCCGCGACTTACGAGTTGTAGGTTCGAACCCAGAAAGGTGCTTCACTTTGTGTAAATTATTTCATCAGCACTGCCCTCAAAACGGTGAAGAAAAACATCGTGAGGAACCGACAATTCAAAGACATGTGACATCTACCAACCCGCGCTAGCCCCACGTGGTGGATTACGGCCCACTCCCTCTCACAGAGAGGAGGCCTGCGTCCCAGCAGTGGGTACATTATAGGCTGATTATGTATGAAGCAATGGATTAGCAATATTCTTCAAAATTATTCAGGTTCTGATTGATAGTGTGTTATAAATGCAATTAGGGTGCAGGAGTGTGGGGATTGACCCGAGATAAGAGAGACCCAGCAGTGGGTGAAGTCAAACTGATGAATTATAAATTTAAGGTATATTATTATTTAAAAAAAAATACTTAGCACAAGAATAATAGAAACAAGTTATGACAAAACCCATGAGCAATAATTTTCTCGACCATACTTCAGCAACTAGGTAGGTACAAACAGTAACAAATTATAACTATATCACCATGCTTGGCAACTGCGTAGATCGCCCTGAGGACACGGTGGAGCATACAGTGGAGGTCTGTACGGCTTGGGTGGAGCACCGCCGTGTCCTTGTGGATGCGATCTCTCGCGTCCAGCCCTGGTCCAGGCCATGGCACGGAGCGAGAGTGCATGGGTAGCTGTCACCTCCTGCGAAGCAGTAATGCTCGCGAAGAGGGAGGCGGCGTACGTGAGGGAGAGGCAGTATATGCGCCCTCATGACCCTAGTCGCCGCAGGACACGTCCTGGGCGTCGGGAATCCCAGGCTGATTCCTGGCCACCATTGGCGCGGGCATGTGGATGGCGAGTAATAGGTGTAAGTACCAAGCCCGGGTCGACAGCGCGTTGTATTCCACGCGCGGCTCAAAGAGATGTCAGCACCAACTGGTGGAGTCTGTAAGGGCCGACGTCTGCCAGGGGTGCGGGTTGTTACCCGTGGCAAATTCTGACACGCCCTCCTGCTCCACCCAGAGCGGGAGAAGTTATTTGATGATTTCCCACACTCAAAAAGAAAAACCTTACTTGGCAGAAGGATTAATGAAAGCTGTAAATATTTGTATTATTATTCACAGGCAACAAGTCTGTTATCTATGACAAAACTTACCTATCTTTCCTAAACTCTGATTTTTAATTAACTAGACCAAACTTACAGCTGCAATCAAATAACTTTACTGATATGTTTTGAGTTTGAAGATGGAAAAAGTACTACAAAGCAGATCATTTATAGTGGTCATCTGTTACTTGTTCGTACTCATATGTGAAGCTGACTGATATAAACGCTTGATAGAAGCTCTCATTTTGGTCTAGCAAATAAACAAAAACTGATTTAAGGTATGGGAGTGCACAACAGCAAAACTGAATTAAGGGCTTTTAATTTCCCTTTGCTAGGACAGAACAGAGGAAAGAGTAATCTGCCAACAGTGGGATTTTTGCCTGAGTATTGAATCAAATCATTCCTAAGCCCTGCAAAAACATGCAGATAAAACCAAGTCATGTTGGTTCTGCAGAATAAGAGAGAAAGAAATAAAGTATCCAAAGAGTGACTTTGATTTTATTTCAATCTTAGTTGATATTTCCATACCTACAATTTTTGTTCAATAAATCATTATCATCTTATATGGTCAGCTTTTTCCATATTAAGTTGGGGTTGACTTCGATTCTAACCAGATACAGCAGAATACCAGTATTTAACTTGGATTAACTGCCTATCTGACTTTAACAACCCAGTTACTGGTTAATTCAATAAATAAAGTAATACGTAATTATTATTAACCGACTTCAAAAAGGAGGAGGTTATCAATTCGTTCCCCGATTACTCGAAGATGGCTGGACCGATTTGGATTTTGTTTTTTTTGTTTGAAAGGGTATACTTTCCAGATGGTCCCATGATCATCAAGTCAGGATCTGATGATGGGATCCTGGAGAAATAGAGAGAACTCTTCAAATTTTATAGGCACACGAAGCGATTTAGGTATTTTTTGGAAGAGTACTTTCTCGTAGTGGTCTCATTTCAATTTGGTGAAGATCTGATGAAGAACTTTGGAGATAGGCAACGGAACTCCTCAATAAATGATAGCAAATGGACTGGGATTGCTGAAATCTCATGTCTGTCTATTGCTTACACCAGTTCATAACATAACATCACGCCGGTATGCTGTGAAGGGGTAAGCACATGTGAACCACTAAAAAGTGAAAAATAAAAACTTTTTCCAAAAAAAAACAACCGACTTCCAAAAAAACACTACAAAGTGAAAAATAACTTTAATTTCGGAAGGCGGTGACAAAAAATTCAAATACAGCTCCAAAGACACCGACTTCCGAAATTAAAGTTATTTTTCACTTTGTAGTGTTTTTTTGGAAGTTGGTTGTTTTTTTTTTTAGACATAAGAATCAAATCAATTTCATGCAGAAACATATCAAATAGGTATACCTCAAAATGATCCAACTTTGCACAGGTGTCACAAAATAATGACAGAACATTCACAGAATATTTTCAATAAACCAAATAACTGACAGTATTCATACTAATTTGAATTCAGACTTAACAATATGGTGTGAATGCTTTGAATATTTATTCAGCGTTTCAAATGATAAATCATTGAGTTAAATACTCATTTGGATATATGGCACTTACTCCTACACAATGTATTTTAATGAGAAACATCTATGGAGGCGGGTTGAGACTAGTATATTATGTATTAACCTTGGAGTATTGACTATGCATGCTATATAGAAATGCAATTAAATATCTGATGATAAAATAAAACTAACAGGCACAAGGCAAAGAATTGAAGGAAAAATCAGAAATTTTAAATTAAATTGTTGTGGTGTCCGAACAAAATTTTTAAACAATTTATTCTAAACGGAACAACAGACAATCAGACAAATACTGACCAGTGAATCATAATCTTCTTGCCCTTGTACCATGTCACTTGTGGTCGACGTAACACATTTCTTCTTTCATTATCCCCTGTCTACCAACTGTCACTCTATCATTCATATTAGTTCTAACATAATCTAATTTTTCTTTGGCATCCGGGAAGCATAGCTAAAGGGAATGAGTTAAATACTCAGCAGGGGGTAGTGCTGTCAATGATAATGACGATAATTATTATTAACAGTTTAACACACATGTATGACTTTGAATGTGAAAATAGTCTCTAAAAATTTTGCTTCAAAATTGCTTGAGTCCAGATAATAATCTTATCTACAAGTTAATTTCAAGTCATTGAATAATTTTCTGTGAAACGCATGAAGTTTTCATGTTTATCCATGTAGGAAAAACCCATGAGGTCAGGTTTAGTGTCAAGGCTTTATGAATAAGTATTAAAAACAAACGTTCTATAGAAGAAGTTATGAAATTTGACTTAGATTAATACTGGTTGCATAGACTTTGCTAATGCAGTCCACCCTGTTCTAGAATTCAATTTTGAATAGCGATGCACCTAATAGATTACCCTGACAGTGGAATAAATCACATGTAGACCATGTGAATGTCAACACATTATTTTGAATGACTCTGTCGCATTATCTGCATCAACCAATATAAAGTACCCTGTCGGTAATCATGCTAAATGGCAAGTTTTATTCCTCTCTTATCCAACAAGTATAACATTATCAGTATTTACGTACTTATTGCCGTAATACCAGCAAAAACTTATCTTTTATCAAAGATAGATTATGAACCATTTCCCTGTAACTTGTTATGATGAAAATGTTCATTTCCAATGCAATTCAGGCTTATTGCGTACAGATACAGCTGTGATAAGATAAACAGGTAGAAAGTTTACTGCAATGTACGTGTGAAATATGTATTCAAACACTAAAACGTCCGCGTTACTAATCTTATAATATGACTCAAATTGCACATCACACAACCAACGTATCATTGCATTTACGTCATATACGAGGAATTCCTCATGAACAAACCTCCTGAAAGTAAATTAAAACGCCCAAGTAACGGTAAAAATAAAGCTAACATAACAAAAACCAAGTTATGTACGGCACTGTGACATTACGGAGGCCTAACGTTTTTGGAGACATTCTCGGCCAACTATTACCGTCTGGCGAGCGTTTTTCTAATTTTAGAACATACCACGACGTGAAAAAGACGTCCAAATATAGGTAAAAAACAAAACACACGATTGTGAGGATAGTATCACACTTCGGACATTCTCGAAAGCGGTACACGAGCCCACTACGTGGGGCCACGACACGGTTTAGGGTTAGACAATTTTTCAATCACATTTTAACACTAGAACGCCACATTTTAACTATAATTGCACATATACCTTTACTTTCAGCGGTTTCGGTAATATCTTTCACGTCATCAACCATCTTGCTGGATGACAGTCACTCACTACACACTTTTTATTCGAACATATTTCGAAAACTCATACTTTGGTTCACTATTTTCAGCCAGCCAGCCAGCGAGCGATCTATACGACGACACTTCGTTCCGTTCACTGCCAACGACGACGTAAGACGTAAGCGATGGCGAACAACCTTCACACCGTTTGTTGAATTATATATCGATGGCGTCATCAGCTCCAGTAGTTTACGATAAAACAGCAAATGAAATAATTATTATTTCTTTGAATTCAATTTAATTTCACAATCAGCTGATTTATAATTCGAGTTTCAAACTAGGCATAACGATTTTATTACCGAGTCAATGATGTTTAAAAATATATTGAAAGTCGGAAGATAATATTCTCGTCAGGTCACAGATAGAACTTTTAATTTTTTTAACAAGTTGATGAAGTCGTTGTCACAATACTTAAAATAGATAAATAAATACTAACAGCTTTTCTAGTTATGAATTTAAATAAATATTCGAATAAGATAAAAATAAGTAAAATATATGAGAATATAAGTGACACTTGAACGCCATCTATATAAAAAATACAGCAACATCTTTTTGGTTTTTAGCGCCATCTGTGAATACAAGTTTGAACGTAGCAGCTGTCTCCGAACTATGAACCACGTACACGACGTACACAGATGAAGTAATATTACTTTCTAATAAACAGATGGCAGCTTTGGGCAGCAAATTCGTTTTTTCATAGAGATCATGAAAATGCTCCCGTAAGTTTCAGTATTTCCAGTGGGACTTCTGGGGAAAGTCTACATTTATACTTCTGATCCCGTAAATCGGTATTCGAAGTTGAATCGGTCTAATAACGTTGACCCAGTAGGTACAGACGCCAGCAGGTGAAGCTATCCCAAACTGTCAAATTTTCCCAATTGAACATGAACCTTAACATATTGTAATAAAGATGAAAATCTATAAAAGAAATTTGACAGATTGGGGTAGCTTGATGTGCTCGCGTCTGTACATACTGTATGTAATAGTGAAGAGATGAGTAGATTTTTAGTAGGCAGGTAGACGCCGATTTTCTGCTAAAATAAAATTAATTCAGTAAACAATACCTGAGTATATTACTGTTACATGGAAACAGCTATCATTATAAACAAATAATTGGTGTAACAAGCGTAACGAAACGTACTTAACTAATACTTACACATCCTATTAACTGTTTGGAAACTGCACATTGTGAAGGTTTTTACTTGGCATAACTTACCTACTGAAGAAAATACCTATAGGTACAAGGTGGCTGGGACATCGACGCTCAAACTGTTACCATGAATACAGCACATGATTGTAGACCCCTAGTGTAGAAAATTTTCGTCGGTTATCGATAAAAAAAAAAACTTTTTATTTCCAGGTTTGAAAGTAGCAGAAGGTTCACGTTCGTTAATTTATTTGTTTTTTGGATGTATGCCGTCTCTCCACTAGTCCAATGCTTACTCTAGGATGCATATCTGCAGGCTTAGCACGAGAACCGTAGAGAAGAATTCTAACGACGGAAGAGTAGACAAAAATGACGTTTCCGTGTAGACAATTGACAGTTGTGGACCGAGAAATGTAGACAAGCGATTCCTATTCTACGGTAGAGTAGAAATAGAAAGCGTCATGCTAAGCCTGCTGGTATGGCACGCAATCTTTTCCTATCTTAAGGGCACGTCTTCCCTACAATTACAGCGCCCCCCGGTGTATTCCTTGATATGCAATGGCCTCTGCAGCAATATGAAACATGAGGCCTCAGGGCTAGTGCAAATCTTGGGTTAATACGATTCATCGATCCTGGTCAAACCACGCTGGGATCGGTGCATTTCATTAATTAATTCATTATTTATCTTTTGGATGAAAGCGTTCATTGCAAAAGAGTGTCTGTTGAGTTTCTTGCCCGTTCTTCTCCATAGGTCCCTACTACGCTTTGAAATGGGCAGCTACTTAGCTTCATCTTTCTGACTGTCCGACCCCTTGACAATTCAAAAGTGCTTGTAATCGGTTTATCCTGCTTAGGTATGCCTATCTAACCTCCATCAACCTAGTAAGCCCACTTACCACCAAAGTCTAACAACCAATAATACCAAGACCAAGAGGTATCGTGTTGTTATAAATGTGAAAGTTTGTATGTTTGGGTGTTTTGATGTTTGGATGTTTCAGAAAAAATGTTTGTGAAGATCTATCCAGTTTGAGGGAGCGCAGCTTTATAATAAATTACCGAAAGACATCAGATATTTTAAATCATTGAACATTTTTTTTAAGAGGTTAAAGTTGTATTTAGCAAACCAACAAAAAATCACTAACCACTGTAAGAACTAGATCGAAACCAACATATTATGTTAAATTTCTCATATTTAAGTGAACCATTGTATGTTCTTTTATGAAATAAATTTATTTAAACCGGAAACACGCAAACACGGCTGAACAGATTTGAATGAAATTTGGCACACCGGTACTTTATAACCTGGATTAACACATAGAATACTTTTATCCCGGTTTTCTAGTACGGCTCCGTATACACAATCGCTTTTTGTGCTGGATTGTCACAGATGTTGGACACAGATTTGTCTGTGTGACCACGTTTTTCTTCAACTGCCCAACGGATTTTGATGCGGTTTTTAACACCATTTAGAGATTTTATTCCGGAACGTACCATTAATAAAGATGATGTCAAGTCGTAACAGAGCGAAGCAGGCGGCGTCGCTAGTGAATAACAAATACATGTCACCTGAAAACTTCCTGTAGCGTCTACTTTCAGTCACTAAACATAAGCAGAAGGCTTTTTTTTGGGTGGGAAATCATCAAATAACGTCTCCCGCTCTGGGTGGAGCAGGAGGGCGTGTCAGACTTTTACTGATTAAAACCCACCCGTGTTCCCTCAGTTGCCTGCAAATACTACAATAGTATACTGGCAAGTTGCCTGTGTGCCAAGGGCCGCGGTATCTCAGTAGGTATCTAAGCTAATTCTGGTGAAAGAACACAAACATTGGCTTGAGTTAATCACAGCGACCAACAATTCTTATAGTTTAAGTAGCTAGTCTTTAATAGTATGCCTTTGAACAAAGGGTGGATTTTACTTTAGCTTTAAACGCACTAAAATGCAAATCTAGCAAGGAAGAGGGAAACTTGTTATAGAAGGTTATACCCGGACCAACAAATGAGTTATGAACCTTAAGGAGCCTGAAGGCTTTGCCCCACAGTAAATTACTGTAGGACATAACGCTATGAAAATAACTAAAATAAACTAACCGAGTAAATTATTGTAAAGTAAAGTAGTAGCATTGTAGAGAAAAGTGCGTTTAATGATTTTTCGCGTAACAATATTGTTATTCTGCCTATAAACGCACGATATTTTTTTTCTGTTTCAGTCGTAAGCTGAGGGCGGTGTACCATTTCTCCAGCCGTAACTTTCATCATTTATATTAGTACCGCTGTAGCTGCTGGACCTGTAATTGCATTGGATAGAGGTATGTGTGTTGGTGCTCTCAAAATGGTGAAGAAAAACATCGTGAGGAAACCGGCATATCATAGAACCAAAAATTCCTAGAAATGTGAATACTTATCTTCGAATTTTCGGCTGCAGAATGGTTATCCACCACGTGGGCACGGGTTGGTAAATGTCACCATTTATCAATCCGCACTGCGCCCGTGTGGTGGATTACGGCCCACTCCCTCTGACAGAGAGGTATGTGTCCCAGCAGTGGGAACATAATAGGCTAATATTATGCTATGCTATGAAGGTCTTAAGTTCCGAGATTGGATAAGACAATAATGACAGAGATTATGAAATTCTTTCATGTTTTTCTATGACGCATTGCCTAATCGGCTCATTTGTTAAAGAGGTAATAATATTGAGTAGGTACCTTTAAGGAATTGTATTAGTCATGTTTGGAAATCATCACATAAACCTAATGAGCACCCATGTGATTTCATTGCATAATTAGATCATGTTTGGTTCCTTATTGTATGTGCAAAATGCTAATTAAATACTACGTAGTTTCATATTTAGGTACTGAAAAACATGCTCTTCTTCCCTACATACGTGGAGTAGACATTTTTGACAATAATTAACCGAAAACGTTAACCAATATTGGAAAACGACGGTTTGATTTTTTTTTTCTTTTAATAAAGGCAAAACCGCTAAACAGCCTATATAGAAGCTCTCTGCGGAGATTCAAAAAAAATGTTAAGTAAAAACGCGTGTATGATATGCTGAATTGTGAACCTAAATGCGTTGCCATTAGAGTCACTTTACAAGGAAGTGCAGTGTTGGAAATTATATTAATAACCAAGAATTTTGATTGAATGTCAAATGACTACTTACATACAAACTAGACTAACAAGATAAATGCTTCGTGACAGAATTACAAGTATTATAACGTTACATGAATTAATTTCAATGACAGGCCAGCAAGCACTGGTTCAATGTTAATACCTACGCGACGATCGATTTCCAACCAAAAGTGTAGATCGATTCGCGAATGGTGCGACAATTTGTGCAAGTATTTACCTATAGGCAAGGAGTTGGTGTTATTCTAACTAAAAGTCATTGCGTTTTTTTTACACGCTTTATATTAGCTTCACTTGTATGTTTGTTTGTATGTTTGTAACCGACTCCTTAGGGCGCGATTTTGACCCACTTTAAACGGTCAGATTTCATTTAAACTTTGTAAACTTATCGAGGACCGATGACAATTCAATAATTAAAAAAAAAATAGAGAACAATAGAAAAATAAGAATAAAAAACTGAAGAAATCACGCTTTTGTAGTTAGCAGAACTAAAAAATAGAAAATAAATAATAGTTTAAAAAACTAAAAAACACGCTTTAAAAACCAAACTAAAAAAGTAGAAAATAATTTAAATCAATTAAAAAACGTGGGGTGCTTGACATTAATTGATTATAAAAAGCACCCCACGCTTTTTAATTGTATTAAATTATTTTCTACTTTTTTAATTTGGTTTTTAAAGACGTTTTTTAGTTTTTTAAACTATTATTTATTTCTATAATTTTCTAAAGATTAACCGATCGATGGTTTCGCATAAACTTAATATAATCAATAGAAAACCAAATTATATTTCATTCGAAGACATCCTTCGGTTTCTTACTAAACTTTAACTATATCCGATGACCCTGGTTACTTGTAGATTTCTTTTGGTCGGTGTACCAACATTGTGAAACTGAATGATATTATAACTAGATAGTTTTAGACCCAAACATTTAGATACACATCATTTATTGATAATTATTTTAAAACTTGATGGCATTTCTTAGCTGTCTGATTCCTGAGAAGAAATGCCAAAATATAAACATAGGCCTCTTATAAAGTCAAGTATTATTAAAGATTTTATGAGTGTCAAACAATGCACGGTCCAACTCGGAAGGGCCTTATAAAAAACAAAAAAAGGAGAAAATAATTTAATTCAATTAAAAAGCGTGGGTGGGGTGCTTGACATTAAGTGATTATAAAAATACCTCAAAAAGAACCCGACGCTTTTTAATTGAATTAAATTATTTTCTCCTTTTTTAGTTTGGGTTTTAAAGCGTGTTTTTTAGTTTTTTAAACTATTATTTATTTTCTATTTTTTAGTTCTGCTAAATACAAAAACGTGTTTTTTTTTCCTTTTTTTCAGTTTTCTCAATTTTTTTTTTTTAAATCATTGAATAGTCATCGGTCCTCGATAAGTTCACAAAGTTTCAATGAAATCTGACAGTTTAAAGTGGTTCAAAATAGCGTCCAAAGGAGTCGGTTACAAACATACAAACAAACATACAAGTGAAGCTAATATAAAGCGTGTAAAAAGAGCCATTGCATCTCTGTGTTGACCTGTCCCGACAAACAGCATGCACTGACGGCAATAGGTACCTAAATACTTCCCAAAAGACAGAGGTATTGTATGACCCACATTTCGACAGTTATTCTAAAAATATAGCGAAATAAATACAGACTTTAGTTTCTCTCTAGACTAGAATTTCACAGGAAAAGCTTTTACCCGACCCTGGAATTAAAACCCGGATTTTAGACACAGCAGGGACTTATAACCACAAAACTAGTGTAATTATTTCATCACTCAAAACACCTGATAGGGGAAGGTGAGGTAATACGATCCCTGGAGGTCAAATGATCCCCCGCCGTAAATCAGAGACAAATAGTGCCATCTATCCAAATGCTCATGAAACATATTCCCCGCACCCCTGCCAGTTGCCTCTCTAAGTGTCATGGCGGTGTGAGCACTTGGCGTGATTTTATTAAAAAATAATCAAAAAGTGTGGCTCTGATCTAAGGTAAGCCTGTTTTTGGACTTTCATTACTTTTTACATGTTCGTGTTTATTGAAATTTTGTTTTATTTGCGGCTTTTAATAGCAGTTAGCTAATATTTAAGCAATGTTCGATCACCGCACGTGGTACTTGAAGGTTATGTTTTGATCGATATCTTGGAATTTGGTGTTTGGGGCGAAATGATCCCTTTCCGTGTGTTTAAAATGATCCCTGGAATCATTTTACCCCATTAGTATTTGTTGTTGTTACAGATCATGCCGAGAACTTATATACGTAAAACTAATCGCCAAAATTGGCCTGAAGAATAAATGCAAAAGGCATTAGATGCCGTCAGAGATGGAATGCCTTACAAAACCGCAACTAGAGAGTTTAAGGTCCCTGTGATGGCATTAAAAAGAAGAGCCAAAGGTAAAAATAAAATAGCTGTAGGCTCCACTAAAAAGTTAGGTAGCAAACAAACAGTGTTTAACCTAGAACAAGAACAGGAACTTGTTGATTATATTAAGGACATGGAGTCTAGAATGTACGGGCTGACCACACAGGATGTTTTAACCTTAGCTTACCAACTGGCAGAAAGAAATAATATACCGCATCCATTTTCTGAAGCAAAAGGAAAAGCTGGACTTGAATGGCTTCGTGGATTTAGACGTAGACATCCGGACATTACGATGCGTGCCCCAGAATCAACGTCTTCTGCTCGAGCGCGAGCTTTTAATAAGCCCGTGGTGGATAATTTTTTTTCGACTTTAAAAAACGTGCAAGATAAACATTATTTTCCACCCCATCGGATTTTTAATGTTGACGAGACGAGTTTATGCACTGTCCCAACAAAAAACTCGAAAGTGTTTGCACAAACAGGCCGTAAACAGGTGGCGCGAGTGACTTCAGCTGAGAGAGGTGACACAACGACCGCAGTAATTTGTACCTCAGCTTCTGGAACTTTTGTGCCTCCAATGTTAATCTTCCGCAGAGTCCGGATGAAAATAGAATTGATGGATGGCGCACCTCCAGGCGCTATATGTGCATGCAATCCATCTGGTTGGATGAAATTAGATGTGTTTTCTCAGTGGTTCGATCACTTCTTAAGTCATGCCAAACCCACAGCAGAAGATCCGGCTCTTTTGATATTGGATGGTCACCTATCTCACACTAAAAATTTGAATGTGGTATTAAAAGCCAGGGATAATCACGTCACTATTCTATGCCTGCCGCCTGATTGCACCCACAAACTCCAACCCTTGGACGTTGGAGTCATGTATCCGCTAAGCGTTTATCATAACCAAGCGTTGGAGAAGTGGATGAATAACAATCCTGGGAGAGTGGTAACCGTGTTCCAAATAACGAAAATATTTACAGAGGCCTATCTAAAAGCAGCAGTTCCACTGAATAGTATGAATGGTTTTAACAAAACAGGAATATATCCGTTCAACCCTGAAATTTTCACAAATGTGGACTTCATTGCAGCTGAAACGACTGATATGGATGTTGACAATGACACGATAGAACCTCCCATTTCGATCCTTGGGACTTCAAGTCCTCAATTAGCAGAAACCGTGCAAATACCTTCTCCTCAAGCGAGTAATCCAGAAACGAAACACTACAGCCTTTACAAGTGGATGTCCAAGAATCCCTTCATTTAACACCTCAGCTGTCTCCACTTCAAACTTCGACTCCACTGATGACTCAAAAATCTCCACAAGCACCACAGTCATTGCGGCAAGCACCGTCCTTCCCAAAAAATACCTCAACGTCTGAATCTTCTGAAAGATTACTTCCAGCTTTCGCTGTTGGTATTCCATCCACATCTTTTGGTGTTGTGTCACCCAGGGAAGTTCGACCAACACCAAAGATAGTTGGAAAAAGAGCGAGTGCAAGACGAATAAAAGTAGACACATCAGTTCTGACCAGCACACCTTACAAAAAATACCTTGAAGAGGAAGCTAAAAAGAAAACAGACATAGAACAAAAGAAAGCCCTTAAGGAAGCGAATAAAATAAAAAAAACGGTGACCAACAAACAGAACGATAAAGGAAAAGGTGGTGGGAAAGGAAAAGGAGTCGGGAAAGGAAAAGAAGGCGGAAAGGGAAAAGGCAAAAAAAAGCAAAACAGATCAGATTCTTCTGAAGAGGAAAGTGATACCGAATGCCTCTTCTGTACTGAAAGCTACTCCAAAGACAATAAAGGCGAAGGGTGGATTAGGTGCGCTGTGTGTCTTAAATGGGGACATGAGACTTGTGCGGGAGTAGATAGTGACGATGAAGACGACTATGTTTGCAATATTTGCCTTTCTGGTAATCAATTTGATAGTGTGAAAAATTTTTTAAGGCTATAGGTCTATTTCTAAGTTCCTGATAAGAAAATTATTATTTTTTAAATGAATACAGAGTTGATTTTCTATTGCATTTTGACATTGATAAACAATCTTTGATAGGGATGAGTATTATTTGTGTTTTTTTTTGTATTTAGAAGAAGAGTTTACTTGTTTACCTTTTAAAAGTTTGTTGCAATGTGTAATGTTTAGTTTTGTTGATTGTGTAGTAGATAATTAAAAAAAAAAGATCTCTAATGAAACTGGAAGACTGCAAAAGTTTGAGTGTTTTATTTCAGTGATATTTATTAACTTATGGTATAAAATGATCCCTGGGATTATTTTACCCCAACCCCAGGGATCATTTTATACATAGGTGTGTATAAAACGATCCTTTACTAAACTTTAACAAAAACCTCTAATACAAAAAAACTACATTTATATAATACAAAATAAGTATGCAATTACAAAGATAAGTAAATTCACTATACTTCCAACAATAGAAATGTTGCGATTTTGCCTTCAACTTAAGCCACAGTATTTTTTCCGTTAAGGGGATCATTATACCTCACCTTCCCCTACATATCTGAGAAGTCAACCCCAGAGAAAAAGGAAGATTACCGATAATTTATCCCTACATTTATATGCTCAATTATAAACCATATTAAAATCAATTATTATTAATAATTGCTTTAACAATTTATAATCATCTAATTTTATTAACTATTTAATATGTCCTTATTTTAATGCTAAATTAATTTAAATAGATTTTAGAATTTTGTTTTTAATTTTATTTTTATCCTGTTGCTATATGTACCCTTACGGGGTACATCCAATAAATGAATATGAAAATTAAATACATATAACTTAACCTGGTAAAGAAGTTAAACATTCACTAGGTTTCGTGTGCAACACGCATATGCAATAGGTGATCCCGATAGGTCAAGTTCATTTAATTGGTAAACGTATCTGTTAGCTGGCTTTGACATACATAACACACGCAATTAATTGAAGTCAGAATGTACAGTTAACTGTATAGTGTTTTCATGTAGAAAAGCGGAAGTGCAGGTTTTCCAATCCCTAGAAGATTTGGAAAGCTCTAGGTACTTAATAAGTTATTTATTAACATGGTTTTCTATTCAATCAACTCAGCATATCTCAGTCCACTCGCAGTTGGGCTGATTCGCACGAATTAACTCGCAGGAAACGGGCGAATCGGCACTCTTTAAGTAATACACTCGAAAATAATAAATAACTAAAAAGAATCGACTAATAAGCCGCCGTCGCAGACATAGGCCTTTGTTTTCTATTACTTGACAATAAGTCTCATTTTGGCAGCCTTATCATAATACACTCGAGAGCAATGAATCCGGGTCACTTAAAGAATGTTAAAAATCTCGGAAACTAAAAATGATAGGTTAATGCAATAAATTGTATTTAATAGACAATGTAATACTCCTTAAATGAAAGTAAAAAAAATATGAGTCACCATACATTTTATTAACACAAAATTACATAAAGAAAAAAACTGCTGATCTCTCCTTAAAACAAAAATAGGAAACATGAAATTTTTGAACTTTATTACGATTTTCTTGAATTTTAATACTTCGTATTGCCTCCTCGTGCTTCCATTACTGCGTTTACGCGGTTTGGCATGCTGTACACCAAGTTCCTTATACGATTTTGGGGAATATTCTACCATTCCTCTGTGAGAGCAATTTTGAGCTCACGAAGCGTGATTGGGGGAGGGTTTCGTTGTTTTACGCATCTGCCTAGCTCGTCCCAAGCATGCTCGATCGGGTTGATATCCGGGCTGCGCGCTGGCCACTCCATACGAGTAATGTTCATCTCTTGAAGGTAGTCATTCACAATCCTACCTGTATGAGGTCGGGCATTGTCATGCATAAATATAGCATCCTCACCTAAATTGACCATAAATGGACCAACGTGATCATTGAGGATTTCTTCCACATATCTTACGCTAGTTAAAGAGCCGTTTTCTATGATCACCAGCTCTGTGCGACTTTCAGAAGAAATTCCGGCCCACACAAGTACAGACCCACCACCGTAGGCTACTTTTTCTTCGATGCATGCTTGCTTGAATCTTTCCCCTGGTCTTCGATACACTCTGTGTCTTCCATCGTGCTTGTAGAGCATAAATTTTGATTCGTCGGAGAACATAACTTTTGACCAATCTTCAATACTCCAATTTACGTGGCTCTGGGCATATCTTAGTCTTGAAATACGATGCCCACGCTCCAGTTTAGGGCCGTTTGCAGGTCTAAGGGGTTTTAAGTTAGATTCAGCAAGCCGACGTCTTACTGTCCATGCACTTGGGTTACTTCCTCCGAGGCGTCGAAACTGATTTGTGAGTTCAGTTCCTGTGAGAAAGCGATTTCGAAGCATGGTGTTCACCAAGTATCGGTCTTCTCGTGCTGTGGTACACCTGGTTCTGCCCGTTCCTGGTCTGCGTAGGTTAGAACCAGTTTCTTCGTAACGTCGGAGAACTCTTTGTACTGTTGACAGCGACACACCGACAGTCCTGGCTGTATCGCGCTGACTCCGGCCGGTTTCCAGCATTGTAAGTATTCTGGTGCATTCTTCAGGCGTAAGCGACATAATTTCAGCTTGAATAATGAATATAGAGCACTATCAACATGGTTTATGTACCCACATAAATGACAGATTACAAACAAAAGCAAAACCAAATGCTGTAATTTCGTAGTTCCATCTTCGAAAGTGGCCCTTTTTCAAATTAGATTTTTTTATGATATAACTTTACAATAACTATGAAGTTTTAATACCTTCATTTAAGGAGTATTACATTGTCTATTAAATACAATTTATTGCATTAACCTAGCATTTTTAGTTTCCGAGATTTTTAGGATTCTTTAAGTGACCCGGATTCATTGCTCTCGAGTGTAGATTGGTTGGAAAAGCTCAATGAAAGTAGAAGCCTTGAGAGTAATGAATCAAGTCATCATAGATTAAGCTTTCAGCATAGGCGTCATTTAATAGTTACCTACCTGCCGTACCTAAGATTTTCTTTGTTAAATGGCGATCATTGGAACCAGTTTCGTAGTCCAATATTTTGCATTACATTTTCCTTCTACAAGAAAGTTTTTTTTGTTTTTTCGGCTACGATTCTTTGACATCACGCTGTTACCGTATAGTAACGACGAGACGTGAGACGTAAACAGCATCACCGTGAAGTTATTACGTTCAAATAATTAAAATAACGAGATTATACGTAACAATTTGAAAATAACTATAGAAAGTGTGATAACGTTAACTATCTGCACATACGCTCTACGCCTACAAATTATAACCTGATCAAATTAGGTCGTCATTCAATTATGAGGCGTGGGTAAATAATTTAGTGAATTCTCGATTCGGTCGGGTTATACGGGTCGTTTACTCCACCGGTTTGCACACCTGTTTCGCTGGCCGGCCATGCGCAGTTAGCGCTTGACTTTCGAACGTGATTCGACGCGCGCTTTTAAAAAGTAAAACTGTCAAAAATTGGCGGCATCTCCGTAAACCTTAAACGAAATTAACGTTTTTTAAATTGTGCTTTATAGTGACAGTGAACAAAATGGGTGTGGAATAAATTAATTGTTTGATAAAATTACGTTTGCATTCAAGTTATGCAGTGAATTAGTGTTTTGGTGAAAGTGTAAGGATTTGAATTTTAAAAAGTCACAATGAAGTCTTCGGTTTTATTCGGCGGATGCCTTCTATTATTGGCTGTTCTCATAGGTAAGTTCTTTGGAAAACACAACACATTTTTCATACCTGCGTAAAAAAAATCCTTATGTTAAAAAATAATATAAATTATAGGTAAAATTATGCGGCCATCGCAGACGCGCGGTTTTGTTTAAAATTATGATTTAATTTTGGTAATTTAACGTTACCGTAAAACATTATGACTATGACCTACTTTTCAAAGGTAAACATCTGACTTTATGAATTTTACATACCTACACTCTATATTATTTAATTAACGTCCGTAATGCGTACTTACAAAAAGTGCGAAAACTACCAGTGACTCATCATTTTAAAATAGTAAAAAATCTCAGGAATAATAAAGACTTTTTTTCAAAAACGTTCTAAAGTCGAATAAATGTGTCAAAAAGACGTACGGTCACGCACAAAAATGTTGTTATAATAATAATTTTATTTTAAGCCATGCACCAACCGGGGGTTGTCCTTACGTAGTCACTTGCATAGAGTATACAGGTATAAACGTAGGTTTGTGATTCCACATCATTTAAAATTGGTTAAAGGGCCTCTGAAAGTTGACTCAGCCCCTCGTAAGCCTTACAAAGGAAGGAACCCTCAAATTCCCAGATAATTAAGTACTTAAAAGATTTTTTTTAAATATTAATAATTTAAATTAATATCAATAAAGCTTAAGGTTATTTAAGATGCCTGGAAGAGATGCCAGAGAGCGAAAAGGCCGCCCATTTTATATTTTGTACTGTTCATAAATTTTTGTTATGTATTTTTGTGGTGAAAAATAAAGTAGATATATCTATAAATAAAAAAATGCATCAAGCAAAATGAGAGGTGTCTACTAGGCTGGTCAATTGATAAGATGTGGCTGAAATATAAATTGCTATACATTTACCCTAAAAAGCATCAAGTGTGAAGTTATAGGATATCATTACAATTAAATATTCGGACAGCTTCGAGACTTTCTTTTAATTTTCTCTTTTACGATTCAGTAAAAGTACTTTCAATTATTTATTAATACGTCCAATAAGGCCTTGAATTTCAACTCTCTCAGTTCTAAAAGGTGGGTATCTGAAACCTAGAATACTAACACACAAACATAACGACATCACGCCTGTAATCCCCGAAGGGCTGGCCAGAGGTGTACCATATTGTACACCCATATTTCGCCAGTTATGTTTAAGTCCCATACCATTTTTTTTATGTAGGTACATTGTGCATCTTTTACTTCTACCAAAAAATGGGTCATTCTTAGTGTAATACGACACAGTTCTTGTTTTAAATTTTTAGCGACACCCAAGAGGTACAATTATTTTCGATAGAGGTACTAAATAAAAAAATTGGATAGTATCCCCTCGCAAAATTTCAACAAAATCGGAGATATTTGCCGAGTGTGGCGTATGACATTCATCAAGTTTCTTTGAATCTACGAAGGCCTTAATATTTACTGATCTTTTAATGGTTTATGCATACTCAGAACCGAATATAATTCAATAACATGCAGTTCTATCGCCTTTTGTTGTACGTAATCCGAAATCAGGAGGAAATTTTGGCACCATCGTCATTTTTGAGTAAACGTGTGTCGAAAGGAAGCAGTCAATTAGTGTAATGAAATAATCATTAGTCAAATGTTAATGCAATGATTCAATTAGGATTATTATTTCTATTTCGGAATCACTAATTGTTCTTTTGAAATATACCTACTTACGCAATCAATGACTAATTATGGTTTCCATAGATACCTATTAGGTTAAATGCACTTAAATGAGACTTGAATCATTTTACGTAATTAGGTAACAACTTAATATTAATCATTAAGACAAAATAGGGTCAGAAATTATCCAAGAAATCCCCATAAAATCATCTAAAATTACCACGATCACGTACATACATAAATGTACACGAATGTAATACTACCAGCTTTACTGTCCCACTGCAAGGGGTCTATCAAGGCCACCTTGGCAGAATCATAAAAGGATCTTATTATGAATCATATAAAAATCGTAAAATGGCCACAAACTGACAATTCATAATATTAACTGCGTACAATTTATATCACGCAATTAATCTCATTTTCAATCAATTTATAATTTTATGATTCTGCCAAAGTTGCCATTTTAGACCCCAAGGGCAAAGCCCTCTTCTCATACAGAGAATGCATGAGCATCACACTTGCTCAAGGAGGATATTACTAATACTAGTTAATAGCATATTGTTATTTGAAGTGCATTTGTAAAATAGTAAGTTTATGCACGCAAGAATAATAGGTGGTGCCTATTAACTGCTTGATAAATAAAAGAGAGCTATGAAACAAGTTATCTAGATTCAAGGAGTAAATTACTCAAAAAGTTATACTTGGGATCATATTGATGAGTATAAACAAGTTAAAATAATAGAACCGCATGATAGTGCAAGATTTCTAAAGGATGCCGAAATACTTACTTAACTATCGCAAAAGAAAGCGCACGCGCATAGTGAATATGGTCAAAGAATGATTAATGTTGGTCAAGTTGTTTCGGTTTGACGAAGTTACTCACTGATTCGCTAAATAATAATAGGTATAGATACTAAGGTAAGTTTTTTCTAGGAAAGTTAGGTACGTCTATTTTGGTAGTATATTTTTTTACAACCACTAAGAGATTCTAAAGAACTGTAATGTGAAAAGATAGATATGATTCCGAAACTAAATCAAACTTAAAGTAAAGCTTATATTAAATTCCAAACCAAAACAACAAAGTATGTGAGACCAAAGCAGGAAAACGTAAGACATCACAAACACGTATAATGAATAATACATACTCTCATAACATATAAGAACAGAACGATTCAAATAAAAAAATGCAGACTGGGCCTACTCTTGACCTCGATCATGCCTGATGGAAAGCGATGGCAGAGGTCTATGATGGAACGGTTTATGTCAAATAAACCTACATGGGCACCTATGAAACGTCAGAAACTAGGTGCACGGTTCAATTGATCGTATTCTCTCGAAGATGCGGCGGCAAGAAACACCACGGTTATTCTTAAAAAAAATTAGTTCGGTACCTTTAAAATCCATAGGTTCAAATCAAACATCACCAAGCTAACAACCACAATAATAACCAATAGAATATTCATATCGATATTCCCAACCAAATACCGATCCATCGATTCATAGGTTGTCATCGTTAAAATTGTTTTAAATACATAACTAGCTGTGACACTTTCGCGCGGGAGAAAGTGGACGCGTTCGAAGTTGCTCGTAATTAACTGCCTCGAGTTTTTTGGACTCGTTTCCTTATGTGATTTTGTTTAAAAATCGATCGTAAGAACAGTCTGACAACCAGTCTTACCAAGGAGTATCGTATTGACCAGAAACTGGGTTATAGAAGTCAGAAGTCAGATAGGTAGTCATTATCATGTCATCATTAGCTTACAGCAGTACACTGCTGGACATAGGCTTCTCCAACTGCACGCCATTCAGCTCGATTCTCGGCAACTCTCATCCAGTTGCTGCCAGTCACCCAGTGAAGATCGTCACTCCACTTAGCGGCGTCCTACCTTACGTTGGCCGATACGCGGTCTCCACTCAAGAAAACGTCTACCCCAACGGTCACCGGTTCTACGGCTAATGTGGCCGGCCCATTGCCACTTCAGCTTGCTAATTCTGTGAGCTATGTCGAAAACTTTGGTTCTCTGCCGGATCACTTAATTCCGGATTGTAATAGTAGTCAGTCGGTCCTTGTAAAATAAAGAAAGCAACGGATTTTGTTACGGTTTTCACTATCATTTAGGAAATTTCTTCCAGAAGGTTTTATGTATATTGAAATAGAGAAAAGGCGAGAATTATAAATATTTCAACTGCGTCCGGTTAGACTGGAAACTGACCCCAACATAGTTGGGAACAGGCTAGGCAGATGATGATCGATCGTAAAAGCAGTTTGTTTTTATTGCAAGATCCTGCTTTAATTTAATACTAAATTGGTAGCAGAAGCAATAAAGTTTATGTGGAGAAAATATTAATCTAAAATAATTGCTGTTTATTGGCTGTGAGTGCTAAAATTTGCAACTTGATGGCTGAACGGAAATTGAATAGTGTTATAAACATATATAATCTCGATCAGTATAATAACAATTATTTCAGACCTTACAAAATTCGATATTTGTGTTTTAAATTTAAGTGCAGACGAATTTCTTAATGCCTATTATGTTTCTTTTCTATTTTTAACCCCCGAAGCAAAAAGAGGGGTGTTATTACACTTGTACACATTACTATTTAAAGAGCTTCATATAATACCGCTATCACCGATTGTACCTGATTGGGTTTAGATACGAAAAGTTACTTTTCGAGTTTTTTGGCGGGATACGGTTGGAACATGTCGCACGAATTTTCATTTTCATGAAATTTAGTGAAATAGCGAATTAAATTGTATAATTTTGGTAGTGAATTATTCAATTTAGTTACATGTGAGTGCACAAGTGTAGTGAAGGTGAAAATAAGTGACTAACGTGGACTTTTCGTGTTCCCCCCAAAAACTCATATTAGGTTGTTGTAAAGTTACTACCGCTTTACAATAACTTTGACTTGACTGACTAAAGACGACTATGACTGTTTTGTAAATTCGTGCCCGGTATCGGGCCATTTACTTGATCGAAAAGAAAAATTACTTGACACTGACTAAATGCACAAACCGTGCGAAGCCACAACCGAAAAAAAAAAAAAAAAAAAAAAAAAAAAAAGTTACTTTTCAATAACAAAATCGGAAAAACCAAGAACAGTGAAAAAGCAAAAATTTCCAAATAAAGATGCACCTAACACCTCATGCCTTATTCATAGTCTAGTCATACCACAAAAAAGTATGCAACGACAATAAGACGCTTTTACCTCGCCAATGTTACGCAAAGGTAAAAAACCCAAACATTCACGGCCCACGGCTGACCATTCAATTGGCCAGTAGTGGCTAGCAGTAGCGAGTCATGGTCAGACAAACTGTAACATCGAATGCACGCTTTGGGACATAGATTTTATGTGCCAAATGCAGTTTCAACGATTAATACTTGAATAGGTACTAGCATTATAAATACGCGTAGTACTCGCAACCGGTGTGCATATAATGACCAGATATATGAATGTAAATGAAGCAAAAAAAGAGCGTAGCAGGTGGTTTTCTGTAGTTTCTGCTACTTTTCACCCTGGATTTTGTATTAAAAAGTGGTGAAATACAAAATTGACACGGACGAAGTCGGGGGCAACAGCCGGCAAAATATACGCATATATATATATCACTCCCTTTTCGAGAATAAACGTTTGTGTACAGGATGCAAAAGTGATCTCCTAATGGTTTCATTTGTATTTTACAAGTTCGAGTAATTCTATTTTTTGATAGAGTAACATAGTCATTGGTTTAAATTAAATACTCGTAGGTGCAATCATTGTGAACGTGCTCAGCTACAAGCTGGACAGCCCCCTTCTGGGGCACTGGGTTCAAGCACAAGGGCGGCAAATACTTAAATGAATAGCCTAATTTTTAATACTAACATAGTTTTAAGTCGTTCTACTAAGAATATGTATGGGTCAAATATGCCTGAAATAAAAAGATTTTATTTTATTTATTTTTTTATTTATTGTCCACGTCTAACCTAGATTAGATATATATCTATATTATTGTTCTAGTCTCTACTATTTTCTCCCGTAATTTCACCCGCATAAGTCTCGATCTCATGGGAATATCGGGATAAAACGTATCCTACATCCTAAACCAGATTATGGTCTACCCATGTGCCAAAAATCATCAAAATCCGTTAAGCCGCTTTAAACAAACTTACAACAAATTAAATCTTTTGTCTTTATAGTATTAGTTTAGACGATTTGGATGCAATAAAAAAAAAATTGCAAGTCTCTAAATACATCATTACAACATCTAATTTTAGATAAAGTTCAATGCATTATACGTGACTTTGAATTAACTTAACATCAACTTCTATAAACATGTGAATGCAATTATGAAAAAGAAACATTTGCCACTGGTAGAATCATGGTCAGTGCAACCGTTGCATTGGAATCCACGCTCGGGAGATTGCTGATTGATATTTAATTGCAGACAGACAGATGCAGTAAATAAAATGTTCGCTTGTAAAGATAATGATAAAGAACAGAAGGATAATATTGTTCAAAGTAGAAATGTAGGTCATACTTTACAAGAAGTCAGACGAGTTGCCGATTCGGCAAAGGAATTTGAAAAAATAAAGAAAGCCGCATATAACAATGTCTCTTTCATCGCTGATACAAATTCGGACACAAGTCTCATGTTTAAACATGTTTAATACAGTAAACAATCTAACACTTATATATAGGTGTAGACATATTATTATGTACAAGTATATACGAGGAAAAAAGAAAGGAAAGAGCTCATTGTGCATAAAAAAAATCGTCCGCATCGCTGTCAGTGGGAATAGTGCCCGAAAGACTGGAAGCATTGCCACGTTGGATGGAAATGCTGATTTTGACCTAAAAATAGGTCAGCCCTCTGGTCACACGAATACTCGACCAACCACTTGGCGATCTCCCGAAATACTCGATGAAATATATATAAAATAACAACTACTATAAACACACTGACTGGACCTTAATATTTTCGAATAAGATTTATAATTTCCTCTACCAAGCTTTTAACTTCGAATTTAATCTGAAACTTACCGTTAGCTCTACAAAGCGACAGAATACATTAATGATAAAAACCTGACCTGCTTACGTCACTGAATCCAGAGCAATCGATGTTGAGCCCTTCATAACGGTGTCTGTTGGACCTGATGGCTGACACACTTACGATCAGGTCAGCTTAAATCCGGTATTCTGGTCCCAAGAGAATCGAACCGTTAGCTTTTATTGAATCTGTATTACTTTTCTGGTTGACAACGGTATTGCAGCCCTGCTGGTTTGGATTGTCAGTCATGCAGTAGCGTAATTGATGTCGTATCAGCTCTTCCACCATCTTGTATGAACTGGGCCTCTTTACTCGAAACCAGAAAGGCCAATTCTCGTAATAAAAAATGTTCAAAATCTAGTCTCAATCTCATCTCAGCAACGGTCAAATTTCCAAGACTTTTAAAAAATGGTGGGAAATTAGAGGTATTTTTGACAGATTGCGACTACGATCAGACAATGAAGGTTCCTATGATTACTGGAATTGCCCCTCAGATTTGCATTCTCACAAAAAATCGATCCTATTTGTTTCTTTGCACCTCAAGTATAATTTTATCTTTTTGTACCTTTAAATCCGATGTTTGCCTTTTTTTTTTGGGTGGGTAATCATCAAATAACTTCTCCCGCTCTGGGTGTTAAGTTATTATATTATACGTTATTTACGGGTAATTTTTCAACTAGCTTGGGCTGTGGCAATGATGATAATGGTTAGAACGGGGGTGACTGCCTAGATAACGACTAATAAAGAAGTACGGAAGAACAACACATGTAGTGTTGGGTCGACCCCAAATAAATTGGAATAAGAGTATAGAGGTATGAGGAACAGGGTGTAAAGTTCACTCATACTCTATGGAAAAGGGAGGATCCTCCGACCAGACGGGTGGTGTGTCTGGTGGACAACTGCCCGACGGTGGATGTCGGGATGTTGTATATATGTCAGTTTCGTGGTAAACTCTGACTGCGCGATGCAGGATTTCTGTGACGTCCAGACGCGTAGTTTGCATGTAGCATTGTAGATGGCGCCACATCACTTTTTGTGTTTCAAGATATTTGTTGCGAAGTATTTTTGCTGTAGTGCCGCTACAAGGGTAGAAAAATGATGATTTTTCAGCGAGGTAGCCTCATTTATATAATTCATACTTGATATCAATGCCCTATAGTAATAAAAATCACATGCACCTGTAGTCTATAATCGGGTACACGCACAAGAACTCGTGCCGAGAACAATCGTAGGTCACCGGTTCACGGCCGAAGCCCTCAGGCTAACGGAACGATGCGCCAGACATCTGACATAGTTATATACCAGTAGCCGGATTCTTATATCGACTGGCTATTGATCATCCAGTTTTGATATAAATGCCATTATAGAGTCGCTGTTAGGATACTATCTAGCTTTTGTTTGAAAATATCTAGGGTTTTAGCAAGTAATTATTGTCAATAATGATGGTTATAATCATAAACCCGTAAAAGTAAGCCTATGTATCTCTGCACTTGGTTGGTATTATAGTTTTTTAAACGAATAAAAATTTAAAATCATTTATTTGCAAATAATAATATGGTTAGACACAATGCAGATGTTTTACATTCACGTGATAGTTGTTTGGTTATCACATTCATGGTAACACCATATTTTATATTTCGGCATGCAAACTAAATAGAAAGAAAACACAAAAAAAATAAACTAAACAAACTAAGAATGAGACCAAAAACACTTGTTTAAAAAGAAATGTTATTCTTAGCAAATATTCAGATATATTATTTTTTATATTATTTATCATATTGTTAAATAGTTAAAAGTAGTTGAAATTACTTTTATACATTTAATAAAAATCTACCATAGTCTTGATATACGTGGACGTATTTATCTTTGCAGAACCTTTTAAATGTTTCAACAATCCATGTTCCCAACACTTTGGTTAGCGGTAACACACATTGCACATTGGAACCTTAATTCTGATTCTGACACACATTCAACCGGTACGATTGTAGCCAATGCTCGAGTAATGTCTCCCATTCAATGCAAAGAACCTTATACGTTAGTCCGTATAAAATTGACGACATAGGACCGGAGTACCGGACTTAGTTGTAAGTTTTGTAAAATGAACTCTATTTCGATTTCTGTTAGGTTCTTATTTCAATAGGCTCGATGTTTCCAACCAGTCCCACTGCTGGGCAAAAGCCTGTCCATGTCTTCCAGCTCTTTAGAACCAGGGTTAAAGTGGACCACTGCTCGTATGTTTTCACCAGCTCGTCCCGCCATCAAAACGGGGTTTAAACCATACCTACAGAAAAACCAGTGTGAATATAAGCCATAGGTACAGCTAATGTTATATTTCCAAATGAAATACCAATGCTGAAGTAAAGATATTAATAAAGGAAGTTTTCACAACCTTACACACCGTAATTATGATTAAACTCCATAAGTGTTGGTATTTTAATAGTTTTGTTTTTTATGCAAAGCACAGACACATTCACACGTCCGCTGTCGTTTACATTACAAATATTAATAATATCGAATTATCAATCAACCTTCAGTTTACCCCGTCTTCTAGTTCTAACATTTATTTATTTTAAGTAAAAAGGCAGATCATTATCATCAATATCATCATCATTTCAGCCGAAAGACGTCCAATGCTGGACATAGGACTATAGAGACACACTCAAACCCTATAGAAAAGAGAGGATCCTCCGACCAGACGGGTGTTGTGTCCGGTGGGCTACTGCCCGACGGTTGATGTCGGGATGTTGTAGCTATGCGAGTCGCGGGGTAAACTCTGACTGCGCGATGTAGGATTTCTGTGACGTGAGACTTGCGTAGTTAGACTATAGCACTGTAGATGGCGCCACTTCTCTTTTTGTTTTTTTTTAGATATTGGTGCAAAGTATTTTCTGTAGTGACGCTACAGGCCTACCACAAGTTTCGCCACTTTGATCGGATCTATGCTTCTTGCTTCCAGCGGATTTTTGCGGCCTTCACCAGGTCATCGGTTCACCTTGTGCGAGACCGTCTAACGCTACATCTGCCGGAAGGAATAGCCCACTACTCTAAAATTAGAATTTAGGAAACTCTTTAAAAGATATGGGACGCTTAGGATTCAAACTTGTCAAAACGCTTAAGCCTTTGTCAGAGTAATGTAAAGCCTTTTACGGACGATGACATTCGTTCATCTGCCTTGTTGGTCTAGTGAGCGCAAGTGCTACCGCTCAGCAGGAGGTCCTTGGTTCGATTCACAGGTCGGCTATAGTGTTATTGAGGGTCATGGGGGCTAAAGAGTTTTTTCCATCTGATTTTGTCAGTAGCAGCCCGGAGTTGTGCCCCTGTTACTTGGACTTAAACATAACTGGCGAAATGTGAATGTTCTTTATGTGCACCTCTGCCTAACACTTTGGGGAAGATAGGCGTGATGTTATCATATGACATTCGTGCTCGATGGCCATTACTTTCTTATAAATTCGTCTCCTTGATCATAAGATCTAGTCTAATATAATTAAAAGTTTCATTTAGCATCCAAGGCTACACCACATAGCCATTAATTTAGTCTCTTGCGGTTAGGAGCTTCAGTTTTTCAAAACTTAAAAACGTAATTTGATAACTTAGACAAAAAACCCATTATTTTTCATACATGTTGTTTTCATTATTTATTTAATATTGCTTACACCGGTCATGGTTAAATGAAGACATTCTAAAGATGATGTTTATTTGGTAAACGTTTCAAAATTCTAAGTGCGATGCGCGCAATTCTTGTTGTAGATTTTTGTAGCATAATCGCTTTGCAAACAACATGTGAAAATTACATTGTTTGTTTATACGATTGATAGAAATAGCAACGTAGTAAATAAATATGCTCGGAATACTAGGAAATAAGTAAAACCGGGCTTACTACCCAGCACCCGGATTGCTAAACACACTATCAATCACAATCAGAATAATTTTGAGGAAGCTAATCCATTGCTTCATATGTTCGAAAAATTCGTCTGCTCAGTTACTTAAATAACGTAATGTATGTTGTTGAACTGTCAAAATAGAAGCCATTCCTACTTTACGTTAGTGTGTTATGGAATCACCCCGCTGGCTTGGCACATGCCAAAATAAGTATCATCATCTGCCTAGCCTTATCCCAACTATGTTGGGGTCAGCTTCCAGTCTAACCGGTTGCATCTGAATACCAGCATATTACATGAAACGATTGCCTATCTGACCTCCACACCCCAGTCGGGCTTCTGACGACCCGTCACGACTGTCAAAAATCCACAAGCGACAGCCGGAACCAACGGCTTAACGTGCTTTACGAGGCACGGAGGGTAGGTACTTGGTATGTAAAGATGGTCACCCATCTACGGACCAACCGGGGCAAGGTCAGCTTAACCTGATCAATCGACCCGTATAATTTCATAAATAACAGGCCAGAGAGACTAGCTTACTAGCACTATTTTGTTATCATAGGTTGAAAAACTAGTCAAGAGTATCCTGGGTATAATCAAGATGCTTTACCTACTCTAAGAACGGGAAGATCCTTTGACCTACCAACCATTACTTTGTCATGTCATTTCGAATGCTCATAGTCATGAATCGTAACTACTTTATTAATAACAGCGTCTAGCTTTTAAAGGTAGGCTTAAATAGTATAACTAGTTAGGTAGACCAAATACAGACTGACCCTAGAGACCATTTAGGTACTATGCCCAACGGATGTTTAGTTTTATGATGCACATATATTAAATTTTATTAGGAAACGAAGCAAATCAGCTGTAAATCCGCACAATTAGGTAAACCCAAATCGACAGAACAATCAGGTAATTCCTCGTTCGTATACAATTTGGAACAGTGTAAGTTTTTTTGGAGGAGTGCAAAAGCTAACATTTTCCTTAATAATGCATTCGAAAAACATTATGTTTTAAATGAATTATGGTAGAATTCCAGCCACTGGGCGACCACTAGTATAAATTAATCGGCTACTAAAGTTCAATCCATCTACTAATGAATATAAAACCAGTAATATACACCCAGGGTCGGTGTGCTAGCTCATTTCTCTGTGCCCACTGACGCGTTACAATATCTAGTCGTACCGTAAAGTTGCGTTACGGACTTGCGTGTAACCGGACGCGCGTTTATCGGTGTCATTACTTTTTGTAAGATTGTCTAAGAATTTTCTGCTGTTTTCAGTTTTAGTATAGTGTCCGATAAGTTTATTAAATACTAGCTGTTGCCTGCGACTTCGTTGCGTGAAGATATTTTTTATTTCATCAATATCTTGGATGAAAATCTAGCCTACATTCTTCCTAGTAGGTGTTCACTATATCTTTCTCCAGGGGTAGGGTAATTGGATGCCACACTAACAGTAGGAATTAGTTTCATTGCGTTATTTACGTTCTTGAGCAGACCATTTTGTCGAACTTATGAAGCAAGGATTGGCAATATCCTTGAAGATGATTCAGACTCTCATTGATAATGTGTTATGCAATTAGGGTGCAGGTTCCAAGCTACCTACTGGTCAAATTTCATAACTATCGGTATAGTGGTTAAGGCGTGAAAAGGTAACACAGATAGCTATAATTATTATCGCTTTTAATATAATATGAGTAAGTATGGATTTTAGTAGCTACCTTGAATTATCTCAGGCTTACTATAGGTAGTCCGTTCAATGCTATGGTAGATTTAGTTGGTAACTGTTCGACGGAATATTTCGCCCGACCAAGGGCATACCATATCATAGAAGATTTTTAGCCGAAAACTGATCGGACTGACTGTTTACTGTTGGTATTAATTAACTACTCTCATAGGTCATTATTTGACCCTGCAGTGACCCGCTTTGAAACCGAGAGAGGATGCGCTATTGAATATTGAAATCATCATCTGCTTAGCCTTTTCTCAACTATGTTGGAATCGACTTCCACTCTGAGTAGATGCAGCTGAATCCCAGTATTTTTCATGAAGCGACTGCCTATCTGACCTACACAACCCAGTTACTAGGTAATACGATACCCTTTGGTAAGACTGGTTGCCGATTTGACTACCAAACGCTAACTCACTAAAAAGATAGAACTAAAAAGAAAAACGTGGTAAAATAAAAATAAAATGTCGGTTAGTAGTGACGGTCATTTAAAAGCATGTTCATAGTGGAAATTGACGTACCGATATGTCGAAACAAATTCATCTCAATTGCCACACAGTATCGCAGATCACAGACCACACGAGCGATTAAACGAACATTATCTGTTAAACGCGACCTTGTCTAAGAATATCTGATGTCTGTGGTAATGGGAAGCCATATTTCATACGATATTAGCACTAATTTGAATTAAATTCGATTCTGAACTTAAAAATATCAGGAGTAGGCCCTCAAATTAAACTAAGGTAATTTCTCAGTGTCGCCTACAGCAGGGAACCAGAAAGAGCGAATATGTCTGAAATTCAGATGCATATTAGTTTAAACACAGATGTTCAATATCTGATCATAGAATAAAGTGTAGTAAGTAAATCATTTATTTGCGTAAAACATGGTAGATCAGCATGTTCCGCTAAGATAAAACATAGCATGCAAAAAATTCTGTTTGACAAAATGAGCAAGGAATAAACATCTTAGATCCATAAAATCTTTGAAACTGTAAAAATTGTAATGTATGTGTGTGTGTGTATGTGTTGTATGTAATTGTATTTTTTTGCCATTTTTTTCTTAATATTCGAATGTCTGTAAATATTTGAACAAATAATGTGTCAAATTCTTAAACGCAAGTTAATTTTAGTTACCTTCCTACTTAAGTCTTTTTAATTAAAAACGTTTATTTTATTTATTTATTGTTTAAGTGAGTGAACTTAATTTTTTACAGTTCAATGTTAAGTTGGTTCATGAAAGAAAGCTTAAGTTGAAATACCGATTTTATTACAATATTAAAAAAATATCTAAGTACAGCATAATTTGTAATTTAAGTCAAACCTAACCTATCAATATCAGTCCCTAGTCAACAAACAATCATAAGCTTCCTTAATTTTTAACCAACTTCAAAAAAAAGGAGGCTATCAATTCGACATGTTTATATTTTTAATGTACCTACCTAATCGTCTAAAACCGAAAGACATACCACTCAATCAATTAGCTTGGGGTTGGCTTTCAGCCTAACCGGATGCAGCTGAGTAACTTGTATATTAAACGGTGGACCTCCACAACCCAGTATCTGGGTAATACAATACCTCTTGATAAGACTGGTTATCAGACTTTCGGGCTTCTGACGACCCGTTACGACTGTCAAAGATCCACGAAAAACAACCGGGACCAACGGCTCAACGTGTTTTCCGAGGCAGGGTCGTGTCTTGGTATGTAAAGATGGTCACCCATCTAAGGACCAACCGCGGCAAGCGTAGCTTAACCTGATCGACCGACAATGTAGCTGTTATTATAAAGCCACAAAGCATATACTTATTAATATACTCAAACTCTATAACATATTATTCGTAAAATAACACTATCAACATTGCTCGAAGGCTCACGATTCCGTTCCTTTGAATAAGGTGAGATAAGTAACCACTGGTTTCGGTTCCATATAATTTAATTTATTTAGTTTAACTACAATAGCTACTAGTCTAGTTTAGGGCAATCGAAATGCCTAGAAAGGTGTGGGTTGGTACCTACTTAAATTGTTATAATTGGCACAATTGTTTCTACAATTGCATTGGCATCTAAAGTGGATCTGTAGAAACTGGCCAATTACATTATTTTTGTCACAAATTATAGATATACTTATTTGTTTCTTTTTGTGCGTAGTACTCGCAACGCATGCGTGTATGACCAGAGGGGCAATTCTCGTAATTTTAAGAACTTTTATAGTCTGATCTCAGTGTCAGTCTGTCAAAAATACCTCGATTTTTCATACATTTTTGACATTTGATTGTCGCTGAGATGAGACTGCGACTAGATTGTGAACGTTTTTAATTACGAGAATTGGTCTTCTGATGTATTAGCGTATACGAAGCAAAAGGAGTATGTAAGGATCGTAGCACTTGGCGTTCTGTGATTTCTGCCTACCCCATGCATTATGTAGGTATGTACGTGTCGATTGATAAAAAAAAAAACATGTTCGGAATATAAAAACTCCCTATTGATTTGCTTATAATTTAACTATCAATCATAAATATTATTTCGAAGTGCCAAAATGATCTGTTTGTACTGACTGGACATAGTAGGAGAGTTAGAGATGTTTACGTCAGAATTATTAGGAAATTGTAAGATTAAATTGAAGGAAACGGATAAATTAAGCTGCTCTGATGGATTTACGTTCCTAACATTAAAGTTTATAATCAGAAGACTCTCGCTTCATGCTTTAAAAGCCAGAAGACTTGATATTCTTGTAGCACCAATCAATAAAATCCTTCCTAGATGTAATTTTCAGCTATGTCAAAAGTCAACACGTATCGCACTTGATTCTCAATCTTTCCGGCGAGGTTTAATAGCCTATAACCATTCTCAAGAGTTGGACTAAGAACAACAAAAATAAATTTTCTAATACAACTGGTAGTTCGGGAGATTAGCGCGTTCAATCAAACAAACCGTACTCTTTTAGCTTTATTATATTTATTTTTTTATGTTTATTAATAAAAAATCTACTATATACCTACCTCGTTAAAATAAGTAATGAATATTGTATTGTGATAGCAGTGCCTTAAGTTTGTATATAATGCTTAAATAAATAAATAAATTGTTTATTACCACAAAGTTCAAGTACATTGCACTGTATACAGATTAAAGATCTTATTTTAGCATTAGGTAGGTAAGTACAATAGGTTCAACACTGTCCCCTAAACTAGGCTAGGCCTGTATCTTAGGGGGCAGTACCCGGCTATAGGATATGCAGTAACAAGTACGAATAGAAAAATAACTTTCTGAGTAATCGATTACATTCCCAAGTATATTAGTTCCGAATAAAGAAATGGCGTAAACGACACATCCCGTTTGTTTTTTATTTGAATAGTTCGTGTAACACGGTTTTCGTAAGCTGCGTAAAATTAATTGATTAATTGTTGTTTTATTAAATACCAAACCTAAAACGATTATGGAAATTATACGGTTGCTAGTTATTTTATTATTGTCTTCATCATTTGCATAATTTTGATTGTGTGTTGCATATTATTCGAAAAATTTAGAAGTTACAAGTTATAGTCTATTTCAAATGTATCTGACGAAAATGTAAACAATTGGATTACAAAACATACCTACTTGTTGGTGTCAATTTGAAGTGCCACTTACAAATTGAGTGCTATAGTTTATTTTTTGAATACTTTATGAGACCCTCAAGCGGCGTAAATACTGTAACCTTATGGGTAACTACAGTTTTGAGCCGTTTGGGGTCGAAACGCTCGGGTCATGGGGCCCGAGTGCACGTCTCCTTTTTAAGGAAATTTCTCGCCGGCTGGTCGACACTTCACGTGACCAGAGGGCTGGGTCTTTCTTTAGCCAAAGAATTAGCATTGCCATTCAACGTGGCAATGCTGCCAGTCTTCTGGGCACGTTTCCTGATGACAGCGATGCGGAGGAATACTTCGACGCCTAAGTGTCCCTTTGTTTTTTGTATTTATTTTGTATATCGTAGTTTTAATTATTAAGTACATTTGATAAATAAATATCACGATATTATGTGCCCGGTTGATGACAATAAGCTGATGATATTAACTGCCAAAATGTGGGTGTACTATAAGGGCACAACTGCCTAAGCCTTCGGGGAATACAGGCATAATGTTGTGCTATGTTAATGACCGAAATTATAATTTTAAATTACTTGGAAGTGGTTTGACATTTTACAATTGAGGTTAATTTAATAAAATCGATTTTTGCTGATGCTTTTCCAATCACAATTTAAAATAAATCAAAAACAATTCTTGGAAAAAGTGGTAAGCTATAACGTTGACACCTTCGAAATATAAATAAATGTGTTGCTAATTCTCTTTGGTGAGTGTTTGCGTAAGAGTTTAACTTTAACAGGGTTTGTTTATACATTCATCAGATGTATTTGGAACAGACTATATGTCTTATATTGAAGTATAACTTCAATATGCTGTTCAAAGGCTTCTTCCCCGTCCAACGAGGTTTTCAGTCTCCATGTTATTATCTACCTGTTCGTGCGAAAAAAATTAACAACAAATTTGCAAATTCTTGCACAAAGTAATATTTATTATTAAACACCAACACTTATAAACAGAGAATATTGACAGCCATCATTAATTGCACACTCGCTTGTAATTATCTAATTACTCAGTAGGTGGCTTTAGGGCCAATGTCATGTGTTATTTCATCTTAACTTACACAATGTTTTTTATAATACCTGACGATAATTTTATGATAGATTCTGGCTGCGCTATTACTGCGGTTTTTGAAGTCAAAACTTCTTTAGGCGCTTTGAGCACTTTTTGGGTGAACAAAAATCATGGAACTCGCGTAATCGTCACCAAACGCTTGAGCACACGGTTGAGTCACGCGTTGATGTGTTTTGGAAAAGTCCCTTTCTTTCGTTAGGAAATTCTAATTCTTTTATCCCTTTCTTTCCCTTTGTATTTTATCGTAAAATTCTGTGCTGTTACCTTTAATGGCTGAAGTCGATCGCTCGTTTATCATTTTTTACCGAGAGCAATCAGGACCGAAGGGCCCAATGTGAAATCCTGTATTGATGATTAAGAAAATACACACGTAATTGTTCAAGTTTTCACTTCTGTCGGCACTCCCGGTGTGCCACTGTTTTTTTTTTCTTTTTTCTCGACTCCAAAGGGTCCTAGCGTGATGTTAATCAATGCGAAAATATTTTTTTCGAATCTTTCTGGTATTTGTATTAGAACTGATATTTTGTCAAAGAAACATTTCGTTTTTGTAAAGAAGAGACGGTGGACCTACTAAAAATTAACTTACCATATAATTGTGAAACGTTTTGACATGAAATGAGTTGACATTTCATGTCAACCAAAATGGGGTTACTTTTGGTAAAACCTAATGAACTTAACGGTATAGTTTTGAGGTAAACCAGTATTGAATTAGGTGACCTGACTTTTTCTTTTCGTGTTAAGCCAAAACGTAAGACGATTAGTACTTATTAGTTCTTTGCGAATATTTTAATAAAAATATTGGAGCGTGAGAAAAAAATTAACAAACAAATTGACATTGGAATCAATTGGGTTGATACTGGCAGATCTGATCAGATTTCGGAATCGTTGGACATTATTGTATAATTTATATTTTACATATTATAACTAGTTGTTGCCCGCGATTAATAGTTGCTGGATTACTAGTTGCTCTCTATCTTTCATAATGACCGGTTCAGTGGTTTAGGCATGAAAAGGTAACAGTGAAACAAAGAGTTACTTTTGCAATAAATAAACTACTTGTATTTAATTTAGTCTGTATTTTGAACTTCATCGATTTTTATATAATTAATTATTCATCCAGGATCTGGAGAAGGACATAAGCTGCTTTTGGTCCCAGGTCTCTATCTTTCATAACAACCGGTTCCTTGATTTAGGCATGAAACGTTACAAATTACTTTCGCATTAATTATATTACTAGTGTCGATAATTAGGTATGTTCACTTCTATATTTCAGATTGTTGGTCATTTTGTCAGTGAAATGTTTCAGAATTTTAATTTAAATAAAAACGAGATTCACTGGAGTCAATTTAGTTTAGTCTATCCAACCAGTCGCATAATCAAACTACCACGTTCCCACTGCGCGGGCGCCGTAATTGTCTAGGCTTTAATCCACCACATGGGCCAGTGCCTTTGGTGGATGCCGATGATTCAACTAGGTAAACATCCAATAAACACACTCACAGCATCACCCCTGTAGTTCCTGAAGTGTAAGGCAGATATGTACTTATAGTACCTACATCCACATTTTGCCAGTTATGTTGAAGTCCTATGTAATAGGGGTCGAGATGGGGGGGATAAAATACCTTTAAAATTGATCCATTTGATGGCCAACAAGATTCGAGCCGAAATTACTGAATGAAATATGTTTATCTTGGCCATAACCTTGTCCTAGTTATCATTAGCTTAGTACAAATAACTTGATTTTAATTCTATAAATTACATTCTTGATTGGACATTTCCGTAGTAATAGAGTGCAGTAAGTTCCTTATGAAATTAATGAAGTTTATTGAGTTACTTTCTAACAAACTTCCATAGAATATAATTTTTAATAACCTAATAATAACAATAAATAAATAAAATCTTCGGGTCAAAAACATAACAATATATACAGGGTGATTGGATGATGGGTGCAAAGCTTTAAGGCGAATATAGTACAGACAATTTAGAACCATTTAAGCCATGGTTGTCTTAGACGAAGTCTTACCAAATATTTTTAACCAAATTTTTAATTTTTTTTTCGGAAATTCTCAAAATTTAATGTAAACTGCATAATTATGGCCAAATTGAATGATAAATGAATTCATTTTTTATTTATTTAATTAAAGTAATGTGTAAGCAATCAAGCAAAACATGTTTTAGGCTTCTGTGTCATTAGACATTTTTTTTACAGACATTTAAAGCTCAGAAAAAATGAAAAATTTGTACAATACGTCTTTTAAACCTTATTAAAAAAAAAAAAAATTGATAAGACTTCGTCTAAGACAACCATGGCTTAAATGGTTCTAAATTGTCTATACTATCTTCACCTTAAAGCTTTGCACCCATCTTCCAATCACCCTGTATATTAAAAAAAATAAGTTAGATACATTTATGAGCCTTGGGCACTAGCTATTTACAAATTCCCTGGACCCCAAACTGGGTTGTACAAATCCAATAGGCAGTCGCTCCATGTAAAATACTATTACTCAGCGGCATTCGGTTAGACTGGAAGCTGACCCCAACATAGTTGAGAAAAGGCCAGGCAGATGATGATGATGATGATGTTTGTATTAGCCTAATTTTTAGGGTTACGCAACCCGAAGGGTGCCAATGGGACTCGCCACCGCGGCTGTCCGTCCCTTTGTCAGCGGGCTGTAGTATCACATGAACTGTAATAAGCAGACAGTTTAAAACTCAGAGTATGTATTTCTATTGCCGCGATAGAAAGAAGTAATAAAAATATAAATTAAATGGGGTCTCCATACAAAAAACGTGTTTTTTTTCGGCATTGAGTGTGAGTCCAACTCGCATTTGGCCGGTTTTTTATGTAACATTCATACGTGTTAGAGTAGGAAATGACTTTTTACATCATTTATTTATTTTAATACGCTCTTGACCTGATTATGCCTTAAGCACAACCTTGAGGTCAAGTTTTGCAAAAGCGGTTGTCACATTTGTCATAATCATTAACTGGAAGCTTATTAAACTATTTATTTTTATTTTAGATAGCTTTTATTTTCATTCGAATACCAATCGTACTTTTTGATAACGGTTAGAAACAAAAACTGGGCTTCTTCATCGACCTCATCCAAGTGCTTCTCAAAAGAGTTAAGCTTAAAAATTTTGTAACTAGTTTATTTTCATTTCCTGTCTCGATAGACAAATAATTTTAGATTAAATTAACATTTGGCCAGCGATTTTTTCATCTTTTCTTGTAGGTATCGTGGGAAAAAATTACAGCTTTCTGGTCAAGCCACAGGTCCAAAAGATTGGCCTAGGCGTTGATGAATCAGTCTATGAGGGAGTCAGGATTTTTTTATCAATTTATTTTGTTTTAATTAAAGTCTGAACGAATCAACACGTCGTCGCAACCTAAATCTACTTTACTAAGTTACATACATAAACTCACGCCTTCTTGCATGGGTGTAGGCAAAAACTACAAAACGCGACATGCTACGATCCTTGCATACTCCTTTTGCCTCATTTACGTTCATACATCTGGTCATTCTAAGTTATATCATAGAGAAATTACATCTCGTGTCACGTAATTGAATAACATAGGAACTGAACCGTTTTCCGGTCATTAGCTGAACCCGTAAGCACATGGCAATGAAAGAGAAACATTACAATTTAGAAAATTATACGCCGCAGTTTCCTAAAGAACTCATTATTTCTGATGTAAGAAAACAAGTTTAGATGAATTATATGGTCGAGTCGAGCCCCCAAGTTACTTCTAAAGATTTTCTTTTCTATAACTGTCCTGCCCTAGCCAAATTGAAGCGACCCCGCCGGGGATTAGGGATGAAATTCACTTGGATCCAATTGTGTCAACTAACTTCTACATATTCAGTTTATAATATTCTCACTGCTGAGACACAGGTCTCCTCTCGGTGAGAGGGAGGAGGCCGTAATCCGCCAGACGGGCCCAGTACGGGTTGGTAGATGTAAGATGTCTTCGAATATTTTGGTTCTAGGACATGCCGGTTGTGTTGTTTCCGCGAGGGATGCGGGTCAAAATTCACTGACGCCACTTGTGTCAACTTATTTGTATGGAGGTTTTAAATCTGGCAATGAATAGTCGCATGACTGCCTACTCTTTAAAACAATAGACGCATCGCGCGTCTCGTGCGGGATTTGCCTCAGCGTAAGCAGAGCTTTGTACGATTATTCTTATGTTTGTCTGTTTCCCTATAATTTTCTTGTTACAAATTATTCTTAAATTAGCTTTTCCGCTAAATTAAAATTTTCTTAAGTTTTTTTGCAATTTGCAGGTCAGTGTCAGGTTGTTTGTTGATTAAAATATGATTCGTGATGGTCACAAATATGGCTTCACAAAATTAGGATTATTAAAATCATCAATACAGCCCTCTATGTTCATTGAATAACTTTTTCATAAACAGTCATTCAGTGGGATTAAATTTCGCGGGCTACCTTGGCGATTTCCTCCTTAACTGCAACACTTACACACACACTTACACACACACACACTTAACTACAACACTTACCCACACATTTAACTTCACCACTTACACATACACACTTAACTACAACACTTACTCACACACTTAAATTCACCACTTACACACACACACTTAACTGCAACACTTACACACACACTTAACTACATCACTTACACTCACACACACTTAACTACAACACTTACACACACACTTAACTACACCACTTACACACACACTTAACTACACCACTTACACATACTTAACTACATCACTTACACTCACACACACTTAACTACAACACTTACACTTAATACTCGTAATTTCAGATGTATTTATGTGTGTACATAAATATATCGGAAAATACCTAAACCAACGTTTTTCCCTATATACTCGTAGTCAAGTAAAAAAAGCGCAATGATTGAAAAGCAATGTTTTGCTTACTAATTTGTATGTGCCTGCATTTAGGTGTCTACAACTGAGGTCACGCATGAATAGTAATTAATTGATATTGCCTTATTAGCTATTCTTCTACTCACTAGTACCTTCCATTGCTACTAACAGTGGTCAAAAGATAAGATCAAACTCTGCAATCAATCCAAACTACAATTTATAAATGCGAAGGTAACTCCTGTTACATTTTCACGCCTAAATAATATAATTGAACTGATTATTATGACGGTACCTAACCTGGGAACCTAGCTTGACATAAATAAATAATAGTTTAAAAAACTCGCTTTAAAAACGGTTTTTAAAGCGTGTTTTTTAGTTTTTTAAACTATTATTTATTTTCTATTTTTTAGTTCTGCTAACTACAAAAACGCGTTTTTTTTTCTATTTTTTTTTAAATATTATTGAATGGTCATCGGTCCTCGACAAGTTTACAAAGTTTCAATGAAATCTGACCCTTTAAAGTGGGTCAAAATCGCGCTCGAAGGAGTTGGTTACATACAAACAAACAAACAAACACACAAACAAACACACAAACAAACATACAAGTGAAGCTAATATAAAGCGTGTAAAATACGTCGCGAATAGTATCGTTACGAATGCCAATTAATAGTAAATCTTCTATCAAACTTTCAACTGCTGCAGTTTTAAATTCCATAACTAGCCTTTACTAGCGGCTTCGCGCGCGTGGAGGGTGGAAATTATCCTACGGAAACGTACTACCGATAAATAAGGTTATAGACTGACTTTGTGCCAAATTTCATTTATATCTGTTCGGCCGTTTTTGCGTGATTGACTAACAAACATCCAAACTTTCACATTTATAATATCTATCAAGTACGATCTATGCAACTTTATGTACCTACTTACGAATTTCTTCAACAGTACCATTGTCACATGCAAAGCCAATCATTTAATTACAATCGCGAGGAGGCCAAACGCCGGGGCGTTACTCCGCTGCCGCGAGAAATCGAGGTGCAGCGGACAGAGCTCCGGCGGGATCTCATGGCGACATGGAGAGTGCGATTGTTGCAACCCAGTGCTGGGCACGCCACGATAGCGGCGGTAAGTCCCCTCTTTGAGGAGTGGCTTGAGAGGCGGCATGGCGTCCTCACCTTCCGCCTGACGCAGGTCCTCACCGGACACGGTTGTTTCGGGAGGTTCCTGTTTCGTATAAGGCGGGAGGAAACGCCCGGGTGTTTCCATTGCGAAGATCGCCCTGAGGACACGGTGGAGCATACGGTGGCGGTCTGCCCAGCTTGGGCGGAGCACCGCCGTGTCCTCGTGGAGGCGATCGGCGGCGGCGATCTCTCGCGTCCGGCCCTGGTGCAGGCCATGGTACGGAGCGAGAGTGAATGGTTAGCCGTCACCTCCTTCTGCGAAGCAGTAATGCTCGCGAAGAGGGAGGCGGCGCACGTGAGGGAGAGGCAGTATATGCGCCCTCACGGCCGTAGTCGCCGCGGGAGAAGCCCTGGGCGTCGGGAATCCCAGGCTGATTCCCGGCCACCGTAGGCGCGGGCTTGCGGACGGCGAGTAATGGGTAGCTCGCTGTCCGGTAAGGACCAAGCCCGGGTCGACGGCGCGTTGTGTTCCACGCGCGCCTCAAAGAGATGTCAGCACCAACTGGTGGGGTCCGCAAGGGCCGATGCCTGCCAGGGGTGCGGGTTGTTCGAAAGAGATACCGTCGCCCCTGGCACACAGGCAACTGAGGGAACACGGGTGGGTTTTAGTCAGTAAAAGTCTGACACGCCCTCCTGCTCCACCCAGAGCGGGAGAAGTTATTTGATGATTTCCCATCCTCAAAAAAAAAAAAATCATTTAATTACAATGACTAACAAATCATACATGTACCTAATATTTCAGCATTTTCATACGATTCCTAACTACTGACGGCTATATTACTTCAGAACTACGAAACTTAGAATTTTGTTACAAAACAGCGACCTTCGACAGTTGACACATTATGGATTCTATTGATCATTAGCATTGGTAAATGTGTTGTGAAAGTTTTTAGTAACTTCTCACAACTTATGAGATGCTAATTTATATACTTATTGATGAAATGGTAGAAGAGCTGTTCAATTAGAGCCCATTTGAAGATCCTGAGATTAGTTAAATGATAAATGATTTTATTTATATAAGTAGGTTTTGTCAAACACTTATACACGTCAATTCAAAAACGTCTAAACGTCTTATTCGTCAAAAAAAAAAAAAAAAAAAAAAAAAAAAAAAAAAAAAAAAAAAAAAAAAAAAAAAAAAAAAAAAATATTCTAAAAACTAGATGAGGTCGGCGTTTCCTATCTATTTAACTCTGAGAGGAAAGGCCGAAACAAACTTAGAGGAGACATAATCTTAAGCAGATCATATAGACTATGTAGACTTTTATCTGAAATGGTCTTTTAAGAAAAGAACCACACAGATTGAGTGGAACTTTCCAGGTCCGGTTAACGGCAAAAGGCTTGAACCCTAATCATCAAGTATTTTACATGGAGCAACTGCTTATTGACCTCCACAACCCAATTACTAGGTAATACGATGTACTGAAGCTATGGTAACAGGTTGCGCGTCGATATGTCCACCCATCCCTGTATATTTTGCGACCAGTGGTGTAAGCGGGCGATTTTGGTGGTGTTTTGTTGCGAATCAATGGATTTACGATCAAGATGCTTCAACAACTCTTTGAGGTAAAATAAGTGATGTCAAGTTACCGAGTCAGTAGGGTTGCACAAATGAATTATTCATCGGCAAGTAAGGTTGCTGACTAAATTATTAATTGGCATGTGAGGTTGCGCTGACAACTGAACTGTGACCGAGATAATTCTGTCTCTGATTTGTCTGTAAAATCTATTTAATTGGTAATTACTACCAACCATACCTGTAGTTGTTTACCTATCCACAATATTTCTCAGATGAAAAGACTCTTATAATATCTGACTTCATATCATAAGCACACACACACACACTTTAAATATTAATAATTATGTCACTCTCTGTTTCTTTCTTATTTTCTGAGTACTTCGTAATTGGCGTAATGTTTAGAATAATTCATAATGTTATACTTTTTGTCAGCTGTAAAGATACCTTATAGTAAATAAAATAAATAAATAAATAAGATTTATACCTACATAACAAGAAATATCTTAGTTTTAGTTAGTCTAGTGGTTGTAAGCGCTACCGCTGAGTACGAGATCCTGGTTTCGATTGCCGGGTTGCACATTCTGGAATTTCTCAGTAGCAGACTCTTGTCTGGATTTGTGTTCGGTGATGGCAATAGGCTTGCCCTTATACTAAATGTAAACCTCTGCTTAACCTTTCTGGGAATACTGGCGTGATGTTATAATATGAAATTTAATTCTTTTCTTAGAAAATTCAAAGTTTTTTAATTCATAGTTATTTCAAAGTTCACGTGTACTGATAATTACTGTGTTTTAATTTTAAAAAAATAAGAAAGTAGTAGAACAAAGTAGTGAAAACAAAATTTGTAGTACCTATTTATTTGAAGTTCGTTGGGTCATATTGTTTAGTCACAATCAAAAGAAACATCAATTAAAATAATAAGGAAATGGGCTATCTCAGAGCATGATACTATGGACCAGTGGCCTACTTGTGCACTATTGTAATGTCTTAAATACAATGTGTTATTAGTGTTATTGTTACTTTGTAAGTATCACTCATATACTTTGTAAGTAATGCTCATTTATAGGCATAGTGACCGTTCGTTGAGAATAAATAAACTGTTGACAACAAGCAGTTTCAATATAATCTTGAGATACAACTAACTCTTTACTTGTACACACATGTTTAGTGTATGACGAACTTTAAGTATGTGTTTCTCTTTGTTCATTAAACTCATTATTTTATTAGGTAAATATTCTACAAATCGTTTATGTAGCATAGCATTTACCTGCTTTGCTATCAAAATCAAAAGTCATTTATTCAAATTAGGCGAAGGATCAGCGCTTTTGAACGTTAAAATTACATAGATAGTTCCCAAAAAGCGCGCCCTTCACCACTTCGTAGTGCGTTAACTGGGAAGAAGAAGAGGCACAATAAACTCCACAGTAAAACTGTAGTCTATTTAATTAGAAGAAACTGATTCTGTACAATGTAGCTTCACTTTGTAACCCTGTGGCCTATTATAAAGCATTTGCTACATCATTTCGTAGCACAGTTTTGTAGGAGTGACCTATTTCAATCTCGTAGCTAATCTCGTAGCAGCGTAGCCGCGCGTAGCAATTCTGTACTATTTTGGCTCGTAGCACTAATAACAGATGGCCAATTCTCGTAATTAAAAACGTTCAAAATCTAGTCGCAGTGTCATCTCGGCGACAATGAAATGTCAAAAACTTGTCCAAAATGTATGGAAACTCGAGGTATTTTTGACAGATTGAGACTGAGATCAGACTGTGAACGTTTCTTAAAATTACTAGAATTGCCCCTCTGTTATTAAAGCATAAGCATAAGCAGCCTATAATATTCCCACTGCTGGGACACAGGCCACCTCGCTGTGAGAGGCAGTGGGCCATAATCCACCACGCGGGCCCAGATATTAAAGTATGAGAAATAGAATGTTACTAACCAATCCAAATATATAGGTATATTATATTATTAGTGAAATAAATATAACCGGATGCGGCTGTATAGCAGTATTTTACATGGAGCGACTTCACATCTGACGTCAACTCTTTTAAAAACTTGCGCACTGCTTCAAAGTAATTTATTAGAGATGCCACTTTATAAAATTAACGGTATAGGAGTTATTTAACCTTTTCTTATCTGTTAGTAAACACTGTATCTGTGTCCCAAAATGTTTTAAACAATTTTGTAAGTCGCCATATAATTTAATTTGTACGATTACGCAACTAAGAGTTATTTTTAAGTTTTGAATATGCGAGGCTTCTTGTGTATCATCATCATCATTTCAGCCGGAAGACATCCACACACAACTATACAGACAGCTGTACTGGTGGGGAGTTTCTTGCGCCACTTCTTTTTCCCAGCTAAAGCACTAGGAAGTGATGAAGGGCTGGCGTTTTGGGGACTGTCTTAAGTAATTTTGACGTTCAAAAAGTGCTGATTCTCAGCCTATTTTGTATAAATGAGTTTTGATTTTTTGATTTTGATGGACTGCTAGACATCCACCTCCCTCAAACGCCACCATTCCGAGTTGACCTGCATGTTATTTAAGGTCTTGGTGGAGTCGAAAACTAGTAAAGACAGAATAGAATAGAATAGAATAAAATTTATTTCCAAATATGGGTAATACATAAGTAGTAGTAGGTATCACAATAGAGAGTTCTGCCATATTTCACCATTCGGCATGCAAACATTTTCATTATAATATAAAATTGTTAAAATTTCAATTCTCTTTACAACCAACCACAACCACAACACCCACAACCAACAACCAACTACACAACCTGACAACCTTATACATTCGACCACACGTTGGTGATAAACGATAAATCATTTTATTTATATACACGTCAATCATATTTTTTTAAACTAGATGAGGTCGGCGTTTCCTATCTGACTACTCTGAGAAGAAAGGCCGAAACAAACTCAGAGGTCACAGTCTCTTTTAAAGTCCAGAAAAAATCTTGGTCACTCTTTGACCCTGAACTGGCCTAGTGTAGTAAGGAGTTTCAATAGAATAAGAACCAATAAGAAGCCAGCTTATACTGGTGTACTGGAAAGTCACCAATAGAGATGAGTAACCAGGGTCACAGGATATATCTGAAGATAAGTAAAAACCGGTAGATGTTTTCGAATGAAATTTAGTTTGATAAATGAACTGTTTGTTACCTATACATATATAGGTTTCTTACAAAACTTCAAGTAAATTCGACGACTCTGGTTACTTACACTTCTAGTGACCGTGCCTTCGCATGTGAATTTCACAAAAAAAAGCTAATTTGAATCGATTCAAAGACATACAAATATGTAATTCTTTCTATTATTTATTTCTTTATTTAAAAACACAAGTTTTGTCCTTACAATTAAACGAGGCATACTATTAGACATCTGGGATCTGTCTTAGCATGCCATGGTCTGGAATTACTCAACGCGCTACTGTAAAATTCAAGTAAAATGCAGTTGTAATATTCTTTGAGCTTGTGTTTTACGTATAAACAAAGATTTTCACAACACCAAAACCGATAATAGTAATTTATTTAATAGTTTAATCTAGCCATTCTAGACCACAAATTAGTATCAAATCATAAAATTACAAACTTCTTTTCGCAATGTATTTTAATTTAAAATCATGAACACAAGTTCACATTCCGTGTGAAAAGTGAATGGAATTTTGTGTAGGGTTCTGTATAATACATTAGCTTGTGAGGGACACTTGTGCTGCCTTAGATTTCAAAGGTCCTTCTCATGTTCTAGCCATCGGAGAGGTTTTTTGAACATCAATCTAGATACCTATTATTTATTTTATTTCTCTACTTCCTATGGAAATCAATAATTGAGCGTATATCTACGGGAATATGGACCGCAACAGAGGACCCACTCTCTAAGTCCATTAACGAAGATACAGGCCCGTCCGAATGAAGTCAGAAACTTCAGAGTGAACCTTACACTCCTCGATTATTATTTATTTTCGGATGGGTGAAAACATATCGGGAATAGGGACAACTGTCAAATCGTGGTGTCATCCATTCTTAGGTCGAGCTCCAAACTAAAAAGTCCGTTGGTGAAATACATATAGTAGGTAGGCCTCCAGTTACGTATAGATTTGGATTGGATCGCTACAGAGATTACTGTTATTAATAAAATTACCATAGTGTATGCAGGGTGACAGGGACATCATATATCGTTAAAATGTATGGAACAGCAACTTTTTTTTATTGTACTGAATGCATGGTTACAGTCTGCTCGTCAATGTCCCTAATACCCAGCTGTATTACTACAACATCGACTATTAGGGGTGCGGGTTGTTCAAATGAGATACCGCGGTCCCTGGCACTCAGGCAACTGGGGGAACACGGTTTGATGATTTCCCACCCCAAAAAAATAAAAATCAATCACCATAAAAAGTAAATCACATCAAAAGCCATTTAGCTAAAACCTAACTGAGAGACAATCTCATTTTCATATACGGAATACCAATTTCTATTGCACATCTCTAATACGTACGGTCAACATTGGAAAGTCAATGTCAAACATATTCACATACACAGAACATTTTGCTTGTCGATAAAAAATTGTTTGTACAACCTGATAAGTGATTGTGAAAGTTCAAAAAATGGTAAAAATTTAAGATGTCATACAAGTGCAAATTGAATCAAGGTCGACGAAGTGTGAAAGTGTTACGATGATTTTTAACAGTTTTGTTGTTGATTTTACGTACTAAGTTAAACATTTGGAGCCTGATTTTATATGAGGTGTGATGATATTACCAAATAGCATTGGTAAAGGTTTAAAAAAAGCATGTAAGTGCGAAATGATCAAAGGTTGACTGAGTGCAATAATGTTTTAGAGACTTTTGTATCAGACTGTACTAATTTGTTGCTAGTTTGTAAAAGTGTGATAAAATTATCAAACACTTAAGTAAACATGTAGAAGAGCTACGTAATAACAGATATGTTTGCCGCGGTCGGCCCGTAGATGGGTGACCCTCTTTACATACCGAGACCTCTCCGGGCCTATTTAATGAATGTACTATGTTAAATATTGTACTTAAAACATTTTAAAAGAGTAACGGTGGAGTTTCTTGCCCATTCTTCTCAATACGAAAGTACATTTTGGAAGGGGCGACAAGAATCAATTCTATTTTAATGTAAATGTTGACGTTCAAAAGTGCCTATTTGAAATAAATGCTTTGACTTTGAATTTGACCTCGGAAAGCGCCTTAAGCCTTTGGTCCCGGCTGTCATTCTTTGATCTTAGACCGTCGTTACGGGTCGTCAGTAGCCCGAAAGTCTGACAGCCAGTCTTACCAAGCGGTATCGTATTACCCAGAAACTGGATTGTGAAGGTCAGTTATGCAGTCGCTCCATGTAAAATACTGGTATTCGGCTTCATCCGGTAAAACTGTAAGCCGTCCCCAACATGGTTGGGAAATGGCTACACAAATGATGATGTGATAACCTAAATAAACAGGTTACACACAGGTTCCCTAAAAACTAATAATTACCTACCTTTACGGTACGGAACCCTAAAACGAATCTGGATTTTTTTGGTCAAGTTAAACCATCCTTAAGTTTGGTATTTTACCAACGTAACTATGTCATAATTTCTATAAAATAAAATTAACTTAAATTATCTGCATTAATTGTGCGTCACTGGAGAAAGTATGACTCAACCACTCACTTATTACAGCATTAAAATTATAACTTAGTACCTAACTTAAGAAATTGTGCGCAATTAATTAAGACAAATTAGCTAACTGATTTGCGTTGAATGACTGTGAATCACAAAAATATTTTAATTTAAATTTTTTTTTGGTGATTCACAAAATGCTTAATAGGTACTTAAGTATTGTTTTACAAAATACATCCTGCATCTAGCTTCGTCTAAATGTGTTCGTTATTCATTCATGTCATTAATTTTTCCGTTATTTTGTTACAGGTATGGATCGGTTTATGCAAAATTACAACACTAAGACCGTAATTACAACTAAACCCGGCTTTTGAAAACCTGAGGGGTAAGATCGTAACACACTAACAGTAGGAATGACTTTCATTTTGACAGTTCAACAACATTCATTGCATTATTTACGTAGTTGAGGAGACAAATTTTTCGAACATGTGAAGCAATCGAACAATATATGTACTTCAAAATGGTTTAGATTCTGATTGATAGTATGTTATGCAATTAGGGTGCTAATCAAGTCTACTGATTAGTGAATCAGCTGTAAATTTTCAAGCAATGTATAATTAGTCTAGTCCTACAATAAAGGTTGATAAGCAAGTGCCTCGTGCTGATGGCTAAGCTAGTTAGTTAGCTAGTTTGGCTATGTTTGCCGCGTTCGGTTCATGGATGACCATCCATACCAAGAACCGTCCATGCCACGGAAAGCACCATCCCGGCTGTCATTTATAGATCGTTGACAGTCATTGCGGGTAAACATACGCCCAGTCTGATATCTGGTTTTACCTAGGATTATTGTGCTACCCAGTAAAGGTAGCACGTAAGTTGAAGCAAAATCAGAACAAACAACCGAAGGTAGGAGCGTGTCCACTCGTTGCCTTGCATGAAAAAAAAACTAGATCACCTTCTAGCGTAACTATTAATGTAACGGAACTGAAGTTTGGATATATTTTTTTCAAACAGATCGCGGCACGTAAGTTGAACCGAAATTTAGGTTCAACTTACGTGCCGCGAAAACTAGGTTGTGAAGGTTAGATAGGCAGTAGCATAAATGATGTAACCTACTTTCTGTAACAAATTGTTAATAAAAATATCATGATTCAAAAAGAGTGTTCATGGAGTTTCTTGCACGTTCTTCTCCATAAGTATCTACGCTTTGGAAAGGGCAACTAGCTTCATCTTTCCGACTCTTTGACAATTCAAAAGTGCCTGTAATTGGTTTATTTGAAATAAATGCTTTGAGTTTGAGTTTGAGTCGCTCCGTGTAAAATACGGGTATTCAGTTGCATCCGGTTAAATTGGAATCTGACCTCAAGAAAGGGTTAGGCAGTATGATTGAAATAAGTAGCTATAATACCAACTAGCAATCACAATAAGATAGTTAAAAAAGTATGTCAGCAGGTTTTTAAAACTCTAGGAATAAGCCCCGTGTGTATGAGGTTAAAGTTAAATGAAAAGGTTTATTTACAAGCATTCTGTTGGTTTATTTTTGGCTTAATTCAGGGTTATCTGATCTGCTTGTCTTTTTAGTAAAAGTAGTTTCGTTCAATAGCCTTCGATTGACGAAAATATTTATATCTCGGTAGATATAGTCCATAACGCTCATAAATCAGTTTCTGGAGTACAATTTTTTTATATTATGCTTGGTTCCTAAAAAAACACTACAAAGTGAAAAATAACTTTAATTTCGGAAGTCGCTGTCTTTGGAGCTGTATTTAAATTTTTTGTCACCGCCTTCCGAAATTAAAAGTTATTTTTCACTTTGTAGTGTTTTTTTGGAAGTCGGTTGTTTTTTTTTTTTTTTGGAAAAAATTTTCTTTCACTTTTTAGTGGTTCACATGTGCTTACCCCTTCACAGCATACCGGCGTGATGTTATGTTATGAACTGGTGTAAGCAATAGACAGACATGAGATTTCAGCAATCCCAGTCCATTTGCTATCATTTATTGAGGAGTTCCGTTGCCTATCTCCACAGTTCTTCATCAGATCTTCACCAAATTGAAATGAGACCACTCCGAGAAAGTACTCTTCCAAAAAATACCTAAATCGCTTCGTGTGCGTATAAAATTTTAAGAGTTCTCTCTATATCTCCAGGATCTCATCATCAGATCCTGACTTGATGATCATGGGACCACTTGGAAAGTATACCCTTTCAAACAAAAAAAAAAAAACATCCAAATCGGTCTAGCCATCTTTGAGTAATCGGGGAACATACGACGAACTGAGAACCTCCTCCTTTTTGAAGTCGATTAAAAACGAGTCGTTTTACTTACCAATGGTAGAATTTTTAGCTGCCAAACTGGGCATATAAATAGATTCGTAAGCTAATTTTACCTGTGATAGCTTCCATATGGAAAGGTCTATTATACAAAGCTATGAGATCTTTGGTTTATTATTATTGAAGATACAAGAGTCTTAATTTTAACTAATAACCATCCGGAATTATAGGACTCGGCGGCCATTTAATAACCAAATAAAAAAGTGTGTTCAAAACGGATGTTAATTGTCTGCAGAAGATAGTAGTTTATACATAATCTACTTAACTTAAGAAATATGATTTAATCATGTACCATGCTGTAGGGCTTGTGGCTAAGTAATCACAGCCCACGGATAACTTGCCACGGTTGGTCCGTGGATGGGTCATCATCTTTACATACCAAGACCTCACCGTGCCTTAGAAAGTAGTTGGTGCCAGCTGTCATTCGCGGATTTCTGACAGTCATTACAGGGAGAGTCAGAAGCCCAAAATTCTGACAACCAGTCTTACTAAGGGCTATCGTATTACCCAGTAATTGTTTTGTGGAGGTCAGATAGGCAGTTGCTCCCTGCAAAATACTGGTATCCAGCTGCATCCGGTTAGACTGGAAGCTGACAAAATAGTTGCGAGAAGGTTAGGCAGATGATGATCTTAAAATATCCAATCACGAAACTAAGAACCATCAAAGCACGCCCCAACTGCAAGAAACATACCAGAAATAAAACCTCAAGTTTTTCCTTGAACAAGAGACCAGTTATTACAGAGAAATGTTGTCAGTTGTCACATGACAGCAACTAGAGCGGGCGAGTGAAATTGTCTGTGAAATTACCTCTTTATCGATATCGACGCGATGTTTTTATCGATCATTGCCCGTGACTATTGTCAGGGTTATTGTTTTTTTTATGAGTTCGTGTTGGCGTTTTTGGTGCGGTATGTTTTGTAATATTGTGCATTGGAGGCAGGTAGGTAATGATTGTTGCATGAATACGTAGATTGTTTTACTTTTTGTGTAGAACCACGACCTAAGCACGGTTTATGAGCCAATACGTGTAGGTAGTCTATTAAAATTAAATAATATCTATACATACGAGTACATATAGTTACAAATAAGTAGAATTGAATTGCCTTTTTGTAATGTCAAAATAACATCTTTTGAACGAAAGCGCATAAAAGTATATACGATACTGTTTACAAAACAATTATTTTTTTGTCTGTCTTCAGAAATGTTGACGGGAATTTCACTGGCCGATAGCTGATGTTCAGAGATCGGATATTCGGATGCATATTCAGTTGAGATGTTGGCTAACATGGAATGCGCGTTTGTATCGAATAAGTAATTTGTTTATTTTTTGTTTTAACTAATACAAACCGCCCCTCCTCCAGTACATACACATATTTGTATCGGGTTAATCATTAATTTTAAATTAATACACATCTGAATAGTTATGCAATCCAAGAATTCCGGGATTTTATTAAATATTAAAAATAATTTAAAAAGCCGCTTCCATACTTTCATAGCTAAAAATTATCTTTAGGTGAATATGCATCCGAATATCCGATCTCTGCTGATGTTATAAAGAGTAACAGGCATTTTACTCGGAAGCACTTACCAGTGGGAAAATTCCCGACATCCACGCAGACGAAGACGCGGGCACCAGCTACTTCTTAATAATATTCAGTCTGGTATCGATTTCTTAAACATATAACATGCTACGCACATATAGAAAATAATTATTATGGTAATAGTTCACACCGTGGCAAAATATTAGGTAAGTTTACTCATAAAGCGATCTCACGCAAAGACAAATTAATATTATTCTTACAATCTCTGTAATAACAATGAATTAGTAACATCTTTTATGTTTCTACTAGCTGTTGCCTGCGACTTTGTCTGCGAATCAGGATTAAAAGAAGCCTATGCCCTTCTTTAGGTCATGGTCTGCTCATGTGCTAAATTTCATCGAAATCCATTCTGCCGTTTTTGCGTGAAAGCGTAACAAACCAAAAACTCACTTTCGCATTTATAATATTAGTTAGGATTATTGCAGTTCCAAAACCATCTATCTCATTGTTATATTTCTTGGAAATTTTAGAAGTTTTATAAAAAAACATATTAATAAATATATAACTCAGGAAACCATCACATTACTATTAATAGAGAAATACCGTTCCTCTTACACATAAATAACACATCACTAATGAATTATTCATCAAACTATTATTACTATTAATGTGAGATTCTTTTCATTCCGTCTACTTTCACCTATTTCACGAACAAAACGTTGAGAATGCTTGCATGTATGGATGTATGTGTGTCTGTTCCCACGTGTCTGCTAACCGTATGAATTAATGATAGTTTAACGGCGTCAATCCACAACAGGCTATGGCTAAGCTACGCAAAAGTAGTTTGATTTGACTTCATTTGATTGTACAAATGAAGTCAAATAAAAATATTTTATTTCACATAAACCATAGGGAACGTCAGAAGCTAGGTGCACGGTTCTCATAATTTTTATACCGGACTATGAATATGCAATGTTGGTGATTACTTAATTCGTTGTTATTGAATTATCTAGGTGGGATCTAAGTGATATTGTTACATTTTAAATGCGTAATGAATTTTAAATATGAATGTACCTAACGTTTTATAATTTTATTTTCATCATAGTAATATTTTCAACACGATGTATTTTGTTATGAAATAAATGAGATAATTATGAATTCAGCCTCTACCGTTGACGGCTGTCATGAAAATCCGATATTTTCATTCAGTATTAGACAGTAGGGTGCACTGATGCTCAGTGGTAACTGCCGCAACTTACGAGACTAAATTATTTCATCGCCACTGCTCTCAAAACGGTGAAGGAAAACATCGTGAGGAAACCGGCATGTCCTAAAACCACAAATTTTAAGACATATGGCATCTACTAACACGCACTGGGCCCGCGTAGTGGATTACGGCCCACTCTCTCTTACAGAGAAAAGGCCTGTGTCCTAACAGAGAGAAATTATAGGGTTCAGGTGTCAAACATTTGTCTGTATTTTGTTATTGCGTGGACCGTTCACCGCATTCTTAGGAAACGAAAGCTAACATGTCAAACATATCTGTGCAAATCCTATGTAGCAGTGGAAGGCTGACTTAACAGACGTATCAAATTCTTATTAACTGATGATGTTTGTTAACACCTATTGTTGTGGTTAACGGTAATAGTGTAGAGGTAAGGGAAGAGGGGTATTAGGTTGTCATGGGTTATCTGTTGTTGGTTAATCATGGTTGCTTCTTTCTCTGAAGCCTTATTCTTGAGGCTGTAAGATGATTGTGGCTAATTGACGTTTTGATTTTGAATGGCAGATGAGGAGGCAGCTTAAAAAAAATCACTGATTCTTCAAGTTAGTCGTTTTATTAGCGTTGGTAAAAATCAGCAGCGCAAACTCCGCTCACTGACACAGTCATAAGATCGTCAAACGCACAGGTGACAGGGCATGCGGCTCTGGTGGATGTTAGTATACCCATTATTTGCAAGTTATATTAGGAAAACTGCTATAAGTCCTGTTATTCAATTGAACTTTTAGCAGTTATATAAATGTAGAGAGTAATGTCCTAAGAGCCACCTGTCTGGTGGAGGTGAGAGTCCGCTAGATCGAACAGAGCGGGACCAGTCGTGGTGGCGATCACTGAGGGAGATAAATATTGAGTAGGTAGGTATCTAAACTGCTAATAAAAAGTTCAAACTGATAAGAAAATGTTTTTTTTTAAATAATAAACCATTACGGCCGAGACAATTATTCGACTTACAATCATTCAATGCTGGGAGATTCGTTCGTAAGTAACTAGATATTTGCCACAAACAGTACAAACACTTATCTTACCATGAAGCCCTTTTTGGTATATAATTTGAAAGCGTGCACTCGACGGCGTCGATGGTGCATGGCAGGTCATTCAAAGCCATAACGTTACTTATAAGGCAAAGGTTCGCGAGATCAACCAAAGGGAAATGCTTGCAGTCACGACGGGTTTGACCCAACTCGGATTATGAGTTCAAATGTCAAGCTACGATGACACATGGTTATTCAAGATTAAAATACTCTTTAATGATGGTGTCAAAGACTTAATGACATAATGCACTGCATTATTATAAACATGTTGGTTACATCACCAGCCTATAATGTCCCCACTGCTGGGAAACAGGCCTCTACAGAGAAGAGTCCTGTTTCCCAAAAGTGGGCACATTATAGGCTGCTCTCACAGGAGAAGGCAGTGGGCCGTTATCCACCACGTGGGCCCAATGCATGTTGGCGGATACGAAATGTCATCGAATTTTTGTTTCTTGGACATGCCGCTATTTCCTCACGATGTTTTCCTTCACCGTTTTGAGAAAATTAGAAAAATCTAAAGTCATTTATTCAAACTAGGCTGAGAGTCAGCACTTTTTAACGTCAAAATTACATTAGACAGTCCCCAAAAAACGCCCACCCTTCGCCACTTCCTAGTGCTTTCACTGGGAAGAAGAAGGGGCGGAAAAAACTCCCCAGCAGCACAGCTGTCTGTTAAGTTGGAAGAACTTGAATCTATACAATAACAGGTAACAGAGCAGTGGTGATGAAATAATTTGCAAAAAGTTAAATGCCTGTTTGGGCTCGAACTCACGACCTAAGCCTCGTTAGTCGTTGCCACCAGCCATCGTCCATACTATGTTAAATACACCGGTTCTCGTCCGATCACCGAAGTTAAGCAACATCGGGCTTGGTCAGTACTTGGATGGGTGACCACCTGGGAACACCACGTGACGTTGGCTTCTGCCAGGGGTGCGGGTTGCTCGAAAGAGATACCGTGGCCCCTAGCACACAAGCAACTGAAGGAACACGGGTGGGTTTTAGTCAGTACAAGTCTGACACCCCCTCCCGCTCTCACCCAGAGCGGGACAAGTTATTTGATGATTTTCCACCCTCAAAAAAATAAAAAGTATGCCACCACAGATTTACTCATGGTAGGTAAATACAGAAATGATAACTATAAAATCGGTTAAGTACCGCCAGCCCCTTTAAGGGGCTATTACAATACAAAATTTATTGTCTCATTAGCCGGCAGTTGACAGATTAAAATTCGTCGTGTTGAACTTAAACTAGATGTTTTTGATTGGGAAAATATTGTGTAAAGATTTCAATCTGACCCTAGAAATCATTTGGAACGCATAATGTTAATTAACTTATAGATAACAGAATGTTTAATTCATGACATTTCTTCATACTCAGACTACATTCTGAATGTCTCATATTAAGGCTATCTTGCTAATAAAATTGTCGAAGTAGCCTTATAAGAATAACCTTAGTTTATGCAAGCTATTTTGGTCATATATCGCTTTTTGCGAACTCCCAAGGGTGTATGAATAATTGAGTCATCTCGTCATTAACCTAATTTAATAGTGTTTCCATTTATGGTAAATCATGCCTATTGCTATGCGTATTTTCCAATTTAATATTTAGAACAGAGCTAATTGAAATCCGATATTAGTGAAAAAAATATCTTCATTTCAAACCAAAGCGGGCTCATTAGGGTCAATATGCGCTTTCTGCTATTTTCTTATAGGAATTAAAACAACTTCAAGATTTATCTATTGAACATATTCACGACTCTACAAAAAAATTTTCGTTCTTTGTCCTAAAGTTTATACTATTATTTTCCAGTTAGTTATGCACAAAAACGAAAAGAAAATACCTTTTTTCGGTATAAAGTTTGCTTTTGTGATAGTTATAATAATAATACTCATTTTTCAATTTTTTCATAAATTTTAATTGATTTTAATATTTTTAAAAAGACCGCGCGGTGAGAGTGGGGTATTAACGTTTACACTGTGCCGCTAGATGGCACCCGAGTGATAAACAACCATCAGGTGTTATTTACAAGCCCAGAATAACTTAAAATGTCGTCACGAAAGTGCAAATACGATGCTGATGCATTTTGTTTTATATGTGGTCAATTTATTAAAGTTCGAGACGTGAAATATGAACTAAAGACATCTCACGTTCTCTGTGAAGCCTATGAAGCATATTTTGACTGTCCTGTACGGAATCAAGATAAGCCATGGGCTCCACATGTTGCTTGTAGTTATTGTAAAAGGTGTTTTATTGAGAGGTCTTCTAAGCACAAAAGCAAAGTTTTTCATGCCATATATTTTTTTTCCGTCTTATTACGACCTAAACTACCGAAATTTAATGCTTTGCAATCAAAGTCAAATTTCATGTTGACCCGTGTTATAATATCGATGGTTATGTGAAGAGGCATATTCAATTAAATCTGTTTTCAAAGCTCTATGAATGTAGCTTACTATAGGTACACCGCTGTCTAACCGTTCAGGGATTACAGGCGTGATATTACGTTATATTGTCATTTAGGTCAAGGTTTCATAACTCGTTGGTCAATATTTTAGAGACAAGCCTTCTAAAAAACCTATCTACTTTTATTTAGGGTTTCGTACGTCCGTATTAAAAAAGTAACCCTTACAGAATCACGCGTGTATCTGTTTATCTGTCACAGCAAAATTTTGTTGAATTTGTTTACACAGGTGAATTTCTAAGACGTCTTTTTTTTGGGTTGGAAATCATCAAATAACTTCTCCCGCTCTGGGTGGAGCGGGAGGGCGTGTCAGACTTTTACTGACTAAAACCCACTCGTGTTCCCTCAGTTGCCTGTGTGCCAGGGGCTGCGGTATCTCTTTCGAACAACCCGCACCCCTGGCAGGCATCTAAAACACGTCAGACAGAAGTCTCAACACGGACGAGTAAATAGATTTTGAATAGAGTGAATTTTAGGAGGCATAAACTGGTAGGTATTCGTCGATTAATTTATCTCGTTTATTTTATACGTACCTTAGTCCTCTGGTTTAGTACCTATACGCAGTGCTATAACACACTTATATGCAGTCATAAAAACTAGCCCTCTTACTATTAAATACAGAAGAAAGTTATTCCAAGTTTAAACCTATGAAATTGTATGGTTAAACCTTTGTTATTACTGGTTTAAATTTATTCTGTGTTTATTAGTAAGAGGGTGAATATTTGGACCAAACCTTGCAGAAATAAGATCTTCACATCTCAACGATACAGCTTCACTAGATTAAGTCAATCTCCGCTTTCTGTCGTGTGCTCAAAACATGAAATTAATCTTTCGTCTCAGGTAGGCGCGGTGACCATTTCGCATTGTTTATGCGATCAACATCCTTGATACACCCACTATAATGAGTTATATTTGGGTTTAGTGTTGTAAAAGTAGATAATTCTTAAAAGGAACCTCATTAGGTAGCCTTGGTTTCTAGATGTTTGACCACAAAGGACTTTGACCGAATTTTAGGTTTCTTTATCTGTTTTGAATTTTAATGAGCTGATGCTGATGATACTTCGTCTTCATTCTTTATAATATATTTTCTTTATTTTCACCGTTGTCCAGTTGTTTTTTTTTCTGGTAAGTTATATGTGCTAACTGGGAGTTCACTTTTTTTATGTTTGTCCTACAGACATCAAAAATGTCCAGGAATCAAGGTATCTAAAAATTATATTTAATTGCCCGAAATAAAATAACATAGTTTACTTAGATTGATTAAACAAAATGTTATCGGATAAGTAGATCGACGTACTCTCTGCTTTTGCATTAATACTTGAAGACTTTTCGCGATTTTGCTTAATCTGTGTGTCTTAACCGTGTTGTTTCAGTTGATGCATTTACTTGAAAGTTTTCAGTTTCAGCAGTTGTTTTTTCATCCACAAAATAGTTAATGTTCCTAATATCCATATCAACATAACTAATGACAACCTTATGTTACTCTCTGCTGAGTACAAGTGCTCACAGTTTTGTGCCATACGTCGGTGACGAACATTTATGACTTTTTCGCACTTGTAACACTTATAAGGAAATTACAACGTACCAACATTTCGCCATTGAACGTGTTCAAACTCCTGCGCACCCGTGAGAACTTAGTACTGGCCATGAATAAGATATGAGGAATTAGCATAAATAGAGGGTCGCGTGTAATGAGTCAAACTAATTGATATGTCGCTATTAACTACATACGTTTATCTAACCTTTAGACCTAGTCTTAAATATCTTGATTTAAAAGAGTGTCCTTGGAGTTTCTTGGTCGTTCTTCTCTATAGAGATCTACGTTTTGTAATGCGTAACTATGTAGCTTCAACATTCTGACTAACTGTTAGACTCTTTGACTATTCAATGAATTCCCTATAAATGTTGTCAGTGAAATAAATGCTTGTAATCAGGATTTCTGATAGCCTAATGATCGATTCTCTGATTAGTCCAACAGTCTACTGTCAGATCAAATCATGGCTTTTGTGGAAAAGACGAGACATAACAATTTCGCAAATATCATAAAATAACATAACATAATCAGCCTGTTATGTTCCCACTACTGGGACACAGACCTCTTATCTGGGAGAGGGAGTGAGCCACAATCTGCCACGCGGGCCCAGTGCGGGTTGGTAGATGTCACATGCCTTCGAAATTTTGATTCTAGGACATGCTGGTTTTCTCACGATGTTTTCCTTCACCATTTTGAGAGGAGTAACAAAGTAAAGCGCCTGTCAGGGTTTGAACCTACGACCTACTAACCGTAGGTCGCGGCCGTTTCCACTTCCAATATCACGTAAGAATTATTTTAGACTTCAAACGTTGGCAATTGTTCAGTAAATGCTATCAATTTGTTAACATGAATTGGACAAAAAGCAAAAATTGTTGTTGTCCAACTCATGGTTCTAGAATGCTTACTTAGTAGGTAATAGACCTTGCTAAGCGTATAGAACACACTTAAGTTTATCTATTACTTCAATCTTTGTATTAAATGACTTGGCTAGCACTCATAGTCACTTGGTTATTGCCAATGCGCCACACAGCGCTATTTACCGAAGTGCCTGGAGCAATATTGCACTAGACCAGCATAATAATGCATAAGATTAACTTATAGGTAACTTTCTTCATAAATCACAAATATATGTATATTTATATGGTCATGGTGACTTATTATGGTGACGATAACGTTATGGCAATAGGATGTTATGAAATTGAGCATCGTAAACATATTAATTAAGGGTTATAAACAGAGATAATTAATTGGTTATGTAATGTTGGGTGCATGTTTGTCTAAGAAGGTACCTACATTATGATATTAATCAACCTACGCCCATCGTTGTGAAAGTTGTTAGAGAACCATTTCATAATACTGTAGAATCTAAAAATAGTCATGGTAAATAAATCAAATGCTGAGGTTACTATTTATGAATTGCGTTAGATAATTGAGGCTGAATTTTTAAGGCATTTTTTATTTGGAACTTCATCATCATCATCATATCAGCCGAAAGATGTGTACTGCTGGACATAAGCCTCCCCAAAAGGGGGGGTTTTGCCATAATCGCCACGCTTGGCAGGCGGGTTGGCGATCGCATTATGGTGGTCAATGCATGGAGAACGCTGCTGCCCATTTTCTAGTGAGTCCCTTAGTCGCCTTCTACGACACCCGTGCTGCTGTGTTGTGTCTGTGTCGAATAAATGTTTTCTATTCTATTCTATTCAACAATAGGAACATAAAAGGTTGATTGTGATAGCAATACCGGTGGCCAAGGGTTGAAGAAGAGAGAAGAGAGACAATTAACGAGCGAGGTAATGTTGGAATTGAAAGAACAATTTGCAAAAATCTAATTTTACATAAAACAGACATAAAACGAAGCAAATATCTAACTACCGTTGATAGACAAGCAGAAAACCGCTAAAAACATCTAAGTAACAACGAAAATATAGCGAAAAGCAACCGGCCATAACTACAGGCTATTAAATTAAGAGATCAAGGCCACGATTGCTATATAATAATATATCTTATTGTTGTTTATACCCCAAAGAGAAGAGGATTAATTTCGGATAGTGAGACTTTCACAAGCCAGTGCAGTGAAAGGTCTGTTCAAACTTTATAGGCCACTGGACTTGCCTACTGATGCAAGATAGAATGCAGTGCTAGTAGTAAATGTAGGTCTAACTGTTAAAATCGTAAATAATCTTGAAAATTTTGGCAAAATTGTTTATGAGAAGAGAAATGTTGGATCTGAGACTGGCTTAAGGCGTGGATTCACTGGGGTTACCTTTTTGTCTCTCATTCTTGGACTTTTTAATTCCTAAACGTGTTTACATCAGCGTCCACGTTTAAAAACTATACCATAGACACTCATATACCATGTCTATTGTTCATGTGAGTTTATTTTTCCTTGTTACTAATTTGTTCTCCCTCATAGAATAACTTGCTGCCAGTCAGTCAGCTTTTTTAACACATCAGTCTGGTTAAGCTACACGATCCAGCTGTACTTACCTACCAATAACGATTCCTTTATCTCGGAAAATATCAACAATTACTAGAAATTGTAATTTGCTATAGATGTTTCTATTTGCATAAATATGATCTTGCAATTAAGTCATCAAAACTTCTGCAGCCTGATAAGGCTTAATATTAAGACCACTAGTTGCCATATTGGATGTAAAAGACCATACAGTACATATTTAGTTAAAACATTCAGTTTTTACGGATTGTATGTAACAAAACACATAATATTCTGTCTTGGTTCATTATAACCATTAAAGAGAGCTACTCAAGTTTGCGCAAAAGATTTGTGCGTAAGAAAATATGTGTTCTCTTGCGATATTCGTATAGGTCAGTGCACATACAGTGGAAATTACATAAATGGGCGGTAATAAAATGAAACATTTCTCTCAAAAACCACCTATGATGTATGAGAGTAAATTACTATCATGATCTCCGTTTCAGTCGTGTCTTATCCTAAAAGGTCTGACAGTAATGCCAATTGTGGATAAATATCAGGATCAATAAAAATAGAAACAGTATTGATTGCCTTTCGGCTCAAATAAAAATCAATTTGTATTTTAGAATATACACACACATGCAATGGCAAACACGATATCATTGCTCTAGGAACTGCTTACTAATAAATTTCATGCCAGTATTGATTAATTCCACCACTTTTTACCTTATCATATTAGCTCAAAATGTGATTTAAAACACTGTATCTTTTACTGCGGCAATTCTCTCTAATTCTTCATCGGCAATCGCCATATTGTCACGCGAATCTTTACTTGAAGCGGTATGTTATATTGCAACGTTTATATTGGTTAATTCATGTTGTTCTATTTCTTGAAGAAAAACATTATTAACATAAATGATTGATGAATCATTGGTTTCATCGGTGATGTCTTCCGAATAAATTGATACGTTTAGGGCAGTAAACTCTTCTGGTTTTAAGGACTATTAATTCTTATTTCACTCAATCTTAACTTAATCTCACTTCTTAACCGTAACGGGATGCAGCTGAATATCAGTATTTTACATGAACCGACTGCCTATCTGACCTGCACAACCCAGTTACTTGGTAACACGATACCCCTTGGTAAGACTGGTGCCAGACGATGTATATTGCGTCGATGTATCAGAGTTTATTTATTTTATATGATTCATAGAATTTTGCAACTGTTTCCGTTCTAAGATGAGTAAGGTTGAAAAGTTTGCAACTGTTAGTCTATGTCCGCTTGGTTTGTTGCCAAAGTCGGATTTCCGAATGACCCTTGGTTTTTAAAGGCCACAATGACCGCACTGGGTTATTACGATTAGTTGGCCATAATGTTTAATTAGTCTTTTTTTAGGATATAATATAAACAGTTAGTAGCAATATTTCATAGCTATAAGTAGAGGAAAATTGGGAACCCTCTGTTCTGGGTCGATTCAATCTGGCATATTAAGAATAAGATGATGTATTTAGATAAAAAAAAAACGAAGACAGAAAAAATAATCCAGGACAATGTATACATATAAATCAGTAGGCATTATTACATCAATGACTTTAAAGACAATAGAAGTAGAAAGTGTAAGTTTTGCATACACACGTAAAGTGTTTTGTAACTGACCAACCAAGGACCGGTTGGACTCATACGAGGATTTATATAGCGGTAACAGAACCGTAATCCACTTTATTTTTAGTTTTCTCAAGTTATTTCATAGTACGTGCTCAAACTAGTTTGTTGTTATTTCTTGCATTAAAGGTTTAATCATGTTATTGTTTTCGTAACACGTGGAAATGGAAACTATGTATTTAAATGCAATTTAAAAGTTATGGAGTTGGCAAAGACAGGAATGAAAATCTGTATCAGAAATCAGGAGCTGAATTCAGATGTGTGATACTACTTTGAATATTACTACTACTTAACATAACCCTCTCAAAGATATTGATATTGCCCAAAACACCATATTCAGCCAACTGACAACATAGGCTGACAATCATATCTCCCAAATCTATTTATTCTGTAGGCGGATCTACTAACCATAAATATACTATAACCATTACTGATGTTGCAATATTGCATGCAGTTCCATCTTATGCCTATGCGTCATGTTCGACACTGAGACATGGGTCTTTCCATCAGATTAGAGCGATTGATAGTATTATTGTTACCAAACTCTTGGCACACACCGAACCGGAATTAGAATAGTCTTATTTCAGAGCTGAACAAGATTTACGTCTTTGAGATAACGAATACTGATAGCTAGACTGTAATTAATTTTATATAGTGAAGTGACTTTTATGACTGTTAAATATAACTCTAAACTTATGTGTATATGCAGGTAAATGAAATTACCTCATATACTATGTACACTCACACTAATAAACACACTCACTCTATTACACACACACCCAAAACCCACCCGCATAAATTACAAAAGTGCGCTCCTTTTTTATTTTTTTGTTCTGCTTTCAATTGCATACTCTGTGTTACGTTATGTGGAAGTGCAGAGTCACCTAACACAAGCATCTTCTTGCTTAAAAGGTGATGTTCAAATCATGTATGTTAAAGATTTATGTAATTAAAATAAAATAAAAATTTAATTACTTAGCTGTCCCGTTCTTCTACAAGTATATCTGTAGATATATTTGTAGAAGAACGTCTGCCTATAATATCTTTGGTAATATCTGACATCTTTATTGAAAATATTGATACGGTGTACCAATCACTCAAAAGCTAACTCTTTCCAATATACTAACTCCTTCATCAGTCATCTTAGTTTAGCAATCTACTGCCAGACACAAGTCTCTGTCAAGACGCACAATCTTGTTGACCTTATGCCTTCCAGAATTTGTTTTGCTGTTAAAAATATAAGGACTCTAATTACAAGCATCATCAACTTTGTGTTTTGCACTATCTTGTTAGACGCTAGCTATTTTTACAAGCGCAACAATACCAATTTCTCCATCTTCAATCAAAACGAATGATTTATTACTTATTGTTGTTACTTTGTTAAAGATCTTAAGCGTGATGGTATGTTCACAAAAAATTCGCGTGCGACTGTAATCTCTTTACATTTCTCCTTCCTTTACTTTCATTACTCTCATAAAGCTGCGCTCATCTGATGTTACGATCAACATTCTTTAACTTATCTTGAATATAATTCTGTATTTAGTGCTTTTATTTTACTTATTATGAGGTGGAACATTTCACACTACGACTTCCACCTTAACTCTCACTGCCAGGGCTTGAAATATCAATATTTTTGGGAACCGGTAATGTTGGGTTTAGTGTGATAATCAGATATCGGATATTCGGATGCATATTTACCTAAAGATAATTTTTAGCTATGAAAGTATGGAAGCGGCTTTATAAATTATTTGTAAAAACCCCGGGATTCTTGATTGCTTAACTATTCAGATGTGTATTAATTTAAAATTAATGTTTAACCCGATACAAATATGTGTTTGTACTGGAGAAGGGGTGGTTTGTATTAGTTAAAACAAAAAATAAACAAATTACTTGCCTAAATTAAGACTTTTTCGATGCAAAAGCGCATTTCATGCTAGCCAACATCTCAACTTTAGGTGAATAAGCACCTAAATATCAGATCTCTGGTGATAATGGTACCAGACGCAGTAACTGAAGATACTATTGCTATTTCTCATCAGTATCGGTAAGTACTGATTAGAGATTGAAAAAAAATGTGTTTGGACCGGCTTTTCTGCCGATACCAAACACATTTCATATTTCCGTAATTTAGCGTGAGAAAACAGTAACAGTAGGTAAACAAGATGCCAACCGATCGGTACCGTCTTGAAGCGGGACCTAGGTACTGAAATGGCAAGAACCGCTAAGTACCACCGGGACACAACTAGGTTCTGTACCGACAGAATCTGTACTTTGGTACAAGTTCCAAGCTGTTCTCGCTGCTAAATTACTGGGTAAAAGTTATATCTATCTTATTGAGTTTGATTTGGTTTCTTAGGTCCTTATTTATAAAACAATAAAGACCCACAGGTACCGCGTGTGCTCAATTCAATTACCAATTGCTTCACCCGTTTACAATCTGACCGGGGCAAGCGGCGCTTATCCTTGCAGTTGCAAGTCTATTAATCTATGATGCCAGAAATGCCGCAACCTCCTCAAAAACCATTTTATATAATATACCTAATTCTCATAAATTGGCCCTAACGAACATAATATGCGATTAATCGCGCAAAATGCGCGGTTGTGTCGTCAAATTAGATGCGTGCGCGCAGTCATTATTTGTCATTAGGCGCGCGCGCCGTGTTAGACGGTTATCGCGGCCATTGTGTTGAATTTGTCTGGTGTAGGTTAGGTTATAGTTCATTTTAATTTTTGCATCTTGTTTTATGTGGGTTATTCATTAAAAAGACAAATGAAGTAGCATTTAAGTTTGTGCCAAATATTTCTTATGGTTTATTCTTCGAACTTCGAATTAACTTACGTATTTTTTTGTAATTTGCAGTTTCCAAAAAACACAAGTAAATTCCAATTTCGCGGGCTACTTTAGCGCATCTCCCTAAAGCCCTGTGTCTACAAAATTATAAATTACTTCGTTTCGCTCGCCCGCGTGTCGGTCGAGATTTATCCTACGGAAACTTACTACCGGGATAAAAAGTATCGTATGTATTAATCCAGGTTATAATCTATCTGTGTGACAAATTTCATCCGAATTAGTTCAGGCATTTTTGCGTGAATGAGTAACAAATATCCAAACATCTAAATTTCCAAACATACAAACTTTCACATTTATAATACCTATTATAGTAGGATAACAAGATCAGAAAGATAAGAGACATCATACACAAGCTGTGATAGCGAAATTCCAAATAAAAACATCTACTTAATAGTCATAACAGTCATGCGCCATTTCTCCCATGAAAACCATTGTTTCCCGTACCGCGTGAATGTGCAAACTGTTTTCACCATTTTCACTATTAACAATAGTCAATATTTACTGTTAGAGAGCGTGCATTGTGTGATAAACGAAAGTATTCTGTAGTCTCCGAGGATATTGGCTATTTATTTGTATGTTGTTTAGGTATGACTGCAGGAGAAACTGATGGTTGAATAGGTTGAGATGGTAATGGGCAAGTGTTTTGTTTAGCTTCGACAAGAAATAAATCTTATATATAAATAAAAAGACAAGGCCTGACTGACTGACTGACTCATCAACGCCCAGCCCAAACCCTTGGACCTAGAAAGCTAAAATTTTGCACAGAGGTTCCCTTTATAATGTAGACAAGGAATAAGGAAGGATTTTTCGAAATTCAACCCCTAAGGGAGTTACATAGGGGATGAAAGTTCCGCGCCGGCGAAGCCGTTGGCAAAGGTTAGTTAAACATATAATAAGAAAAAATTCTAAGAAAACTTCATGGAATTTTTTCTACAAGTGTCGCGTCGCGCTTGTTTGAAGAAACCTTTATCCAATGGGCCTGGTGTTCACCTGGGCCTGGTGACGGGAGACATACAAAAATCCGACCATTTCACAAGTTACAATTTTTGCTGATAAAGAAATAAAGTAATGAAAAGTATTTATTGTGACTCGCACAGGAATAGCACAAACTAAACTAAACACAATATTATCTATATATATAAAAATGAATCCCTATTTCCCTTGGTCACGGCATCACACGGGAACGGCTGGACCAATTTTGCTAATTCTTTTTTTGTTGTGTTAGTTAATGTCAGAAGAAGGTTCCTTTGTTTGAAAAAAAAAATGAAAGTTGCGCGTAATATGCACGCGAATTCAATATTCATAGTTAAGACAGGACAACGACTGTCTGGTCAGCTAGTATTTAATAAAAAACAAAAAAAAAGACAAAAGTACTGACTGATACTGGTACATCAAATTGAAGTGTCTTAAGCTTACTTTCTATCGTTAGAAAAAAAAAAAACAGTGAACTCTGTAATCGATCTGCCTAGCTTTTTCCCAACTATATTGGGGTCGGTTTCCAGTCTAACCAAATGCATCTAGAAACTAGTATTTTACATGGAGTGACTGCCTATCTGACCTCCACAGCCAAGTTACTGGGTAATACGATACCCTTTGGTAAGACTACTTTGTCAGACTTTCGCGCTTGTGACGACCCCATAACGAGTGTCAAAGATCCACAAAAGATAGCTGAGACCAACGGCTTAACGTGCTTTCTGAAGCACGGAGGGGTCTTGGTATGTAATGACGGTCACCTATCAATAAATCTTGCAATAGTAATTAAAATATTGTTAATGTTCGGACCAAGTTAGGAAAAGGCATCATAAATAATATATATTATTATAAATAATAATTTATCTAGCTTTGCCTAGAAGTCTGAGATTTTTGCAGAGGCTAAGGTTTTCAGCATTGTTTTAAAAGTTTAATGTATAATGATTTATTTAACACAATATACGCTAAGCATTCATATTCTCACGTCACTGTTTTTTACCTAATTGGCAACTGACAACCGATATTAATTATCACAATTGATATTTTTCAAATAACCATTTATTTAAGGAAACAGCTAATACTACTTTTTGTGTTCAGTTTATTTCATAAGTGATGTTTTTTATTTACAAACTACACCGTAATGCAGAAGCAGAAATATTTTATTTATAATCTATCCACATAAAAATTTATCCCTATTTCCCTTGGTCACGGCATCACACGTGAACGGCTGGACCAATTTTGCTAATTCTTTTTTTGTTGTATTTGTTAATGTCAGGAGAAGGTTCTTAAGAAAGAAAAAAATAAGAAAGTTCCGCGTAATATTAGAAAATTTAAGAAAACCTAACGACCATATTAACTTTTCTAATATAATACCAATGCCAGTTCAATATTCATAGCTAAGACAGGACAACGTCCGTCGGGTCAGCTAGTTCATTATAATTATGTTTATTTTTAATGTAAGACATATTGCGCCGGCCCAAATAAATTGGGATAAGGTGTGAGGAATCAAGATGACATGTAATTTTAGTAGCTTTATTTATCATTGTTCCTCTCAACCAAAGCACCTGCCATCTAATCTCTTCACCACCCTTGGTTGACAGGTAGAGGATCCCTAAGGCGTTATTAAGTCCGCCTTTGTACCTTTTTGTGTGCGTAAAGCATAAATAAATATGAGTCAAAAATAATATTAGTTAAAGGCATAATAAAATCAGTGAACATCCATAACTGTGGTTAGGTTTTTGCAATTGTAATAACAGTCCAAGTTGTTGAATAATCATGAAATTTCAACACAAAATCGTTTATATTTGCAATCTCATTTTGTATTAGTTTATATAAGCTTTAAATAAAACTAATTCCATCAAGGTCTGTCTCATTAAATAGCTTGTTAAATTAAACTGATGATTGCTAGCGGTTTCTGATTTCAGAATTTTAAGATGAGACTTCTTTAATACTATTTTAGCTTTTTTATTACGTGTGTTAAATACAATTTGATTTTTAACACGTTTTTTTTATTAGCTTCACCTGTGTATGTATGTAACGGAATCTATAAACGTGATTTTCATCCACTTCAAAGGGTCAAATTGGCTTGAAAAGCACACGTATTAAAAACCGATGACAATACAATAAGTATAGTAAGTTTGTTCCATTATCCTGACCAGGATTTTCAGGATTAGCCGGCTACATTTGAAAGCAGTTTAAAAAAAAAATAAACAAAATGTTCACCTTGTTGCACCACCTGCCTTCTGGTTTATTTTTTTTTATGTTTTTGCAAAGTAAATTTTAATGTCTCTGGGGTTACATTGAAGTTAATCAACTTAAAGTCAAAGCCTTAGTAATGCTAAAGTAGAGTTTGACAAATTCTCAACTCAGAAATCTGGTATGAATGATTTGAATGTCTAATTAGACATCAGCATCTCATTAGCTAGGAAATTGTTGATTGGTGTTCAAACGATTAGCGGTTACAACACTACGCCCAATTTAAATATGCCCGTTTTACTAACATTACGTAAATGAATGCCCATTTTTGTATTTTCAACTCTCGGGGTTCTGATAACCCGTACGACTGTCAAAGATCCGCGAATCACAGCCGGGACCAACACCTTGGTATGTAAAGCAAAATTGCAATTAAATGAAAAGAAATTTAAAACTCATATTAAAAGGAAACTTTGTAAACAAGCATATTACAAATTAGAGGTTTTTATCCAAGATAAGAATGCTTGGAAAAATGCTGGTCCTGCTCCATAGGACAGTCTAGAGTCTAGACAAAATCAAACTGGTTGCTAATTGAATTGTATAATTAATTATATTTATAACATTGATTTACACTCAGTGATTACTTTAACTCACACACTGACTTATTACTTGTTAATATTCTAGGAAAATCGTATACTTACTTTTACAAAGTTTGTAAATATGTGAGCACCATGTATCTATCATAGAATTAATTTATCTTATTGCTTCAATTTTGGTATAGTACATTATTTTGGTATGGTAATTTAATTCTGGGTGCACCGTTTTCACACATAATTATATAGTGAATGCATGATAAATATTGTACTTGAAACATTTTAAAACAGTGACGGTGGAGTTTCTTGTCTATTCTTCTCCATAGGAAACTACATTTTGGAAGGGGCGACTAGAATCAGTTCTATTTTAATGTAAATGTTGACGATCAAAAGTGCCTTCTAAGTGCCTATTTAAAATAAATGCTTTGACTTTGAAATGCTTTGACTTTGACTTTGAAAGATAGTGCATTTGAACCAACCGCGGCAAGCTGATCTTTCAAACTGTGCGGCTGATATTACTTAGCCACAAGCCGGCAAGAAATCACTGCTAATTCTTATTCTCAATTAGCAAGTTTACATGGGCTAAGGTTTTGTTTCTTAAGGTGTTGTCTACTGTGGTATTCAAGAGTACACTCTTGCAATGTAGCAATTATTCATTACTTACCTACTTGGACCGACCAGTTCAAAAGGTACTCGTCCCATAGAGTAAATTGACGATTAACGGCTTCTTCAAACATGTGTGACCCGATATTTGTAGAACAATTTCTATGCAGTTTTCATAGAAATTGTTCTACGTGAGTCGCGTCGCGCTGTGGTGTCTTGCCAGTTTGCAGGAGCCTTAAAACTATATAGGTAGGTACTTACGCATCAAGCTTCGGGTGCTCAAGCACATCATTAATTAATATTGATTTAGTCTGCTCTCTACGACATGTTTGTATAAACCATATAGGGTACTTATATGATTGCAATAAGCATAAGTACTTAATCAAGTGAATGGTGAATGTATGGCATTCAAAAAATCAACAAAGTCTAGTCGTACTCGATTATTATACGATTTCATTCTAACATGTATGATTGATTATTATCATTTGCCAATCACAAGGTCATAGTGATAGAGTTGTGCCATCCATAAGGATAACATCGGTTGCTTAATACCAACTGCCTCCGATAGAAAGATTTATGTTGAAAGGCTTTTTCCGAAAATCGGAAATTATCTCACGTAGGTACTACCGGGATAAAAAGCATCCTATGTGCTAATCCAGGTTATAAAATATCTGTGTTCCAAATTTCAACCAATTCAGTAACAGACATCCAAACATCTAAACTTACAAACTTTCGTATTTCACATTTATAATATTAGTAGGATTAGGAGAAGAAAAAACCTTAGTTAGAATAAAAAGTTCGATTAATATGATCATCCTAAAAAAGAACTATGACATCGATCAAAAACTTGACTTTCGTCCTACATTTAAATCCAACAATAGCACAGTGACAATGATATTTACGCGCGATCGAGATTTACCGTAAGTTCGAATCTTTGTCGTCGTTGAATAGTTTAATTGTCATATAGCATTCTTAGTTTTCACAAAAAATTTGGTTTAGTTATGTATGATTTTCGGTAACGACTTAGTACCTAAAAATAAAAGAAAAAGTGTTTTTAAAGCATTCAAATTTGCATATCGTATAGTTTCCATAAAAAGGAACGGAACTGAAGACGAATTTTCCGTAATTCAACATATTACACCATCACACCAGCACCCTAATTGCGTAACTCACGATTCAGCATAATTTGTTTCGTTTTGAAACAAATGGCTAAACCATTGCTTCATATGTTCGAAAAATGTGTCTGCTCAACAACGTAAATAACGCAATGAATATGGTTGAACTGTCAAAATGAAACCGATTATGATTAATCGCGTGTTACGCAATTAGGGTGCTGGATTAAGAGTTGGGCAGAGCTGTATATTCTTTACATAGTATAAAACAAAGTTGCTTTTCGTGTCTGTACGCTTGGATCTTTTAAAATACGCAACGGATTTTAATGCAGTTTTCATCAATATACAGACTGATTCAAGAGGAAGGCTTATATGTATAATCCACCGACCTCCACGCGGGCGAAACCACTGGAAAAAGCTAGTAATAAAATAAACCATATTTTGCCAATTTAAGTTTCATGCAAATTTAATCGCAGTGAATTGAAATTAAGACGACCATTGATATCAAAAGTTTAGATACAGAAATCTTCTTCAGAAAGACATTTCCATAAATCTCTCGACTTGGACCCGATATTGATGACACTTTCATACATTAGCATAAAGCGTCCGTTTCTACGTATCCGCTTGGTTGGTCAAGTGACATGTGTTCCATTGAGACTCACTTCTGTATCTGGGTCAAAAGTATGTTTGTATAAGTGATATTTATGAAAGTTCGTCAGTTTCACATTTCATTTCATTTGCAGATGTCTGCGCTAACTGAGATATCAGAAATAAATACTGTGATGTCCCATTTTTGTTGTGTGCTAAGATTCTTAAAGTTCCCCGCCTCTCGTCTGTGATCCAGGATGAAAAATAGCACATGTCCTTACCCGGGTCAACGTCTATATGTGTGCCAAATTTCATGCAAATCCATTCAGCCGTTGTAGACTGTAGTGTAAAAACGTAACAAACAAGCAAACTTAGTTTCGCATTTATAATATTAGAAAGGATATTAGTACTGCCAACACACAAACAAGCAATTAAGTATAACATAGAGATTTGACAACTTACTACGTTTTTTCCGTGGGGATATGATATCCCCATGGATACCCACTCTGGGAAGAACGACGGGTTATGACAGAGTCCTTCTACTACCATGAGTCGGGGGCCCGGGAGATACCTGTACAGACGCTGCACCCCCGACTGGTACATACCACATGCGAGCACATGCTCGATACGCGTAGCGAGCCCCATCACCAAGCGGACTTATCACCTAAGTAGGTACTTAATTGGAACCGTGAAAGTATCAAACAGTGTTTAAATTGAAACTGCTGTCAGGCACTCCGTTTGGTTACTTATTTTTAACCGACTTTCAAAAAAAGGAGGTTATGTATTTGACCCGTCTGTATGTCTCTTTGTATGTTTACGATTTTCTCAAAAACTACTGATCCAATTTGGATAGGGTTGTCTTTATTTAAATGAAGGATCTTTCAGGAAGGTTTTAGTATATTAGTAACTAGCAGCGCTCCGCGGTTTCACCCGCGTAGTTCCCGTACCCGTGGGAATACGGGGATAATAATATAGCCTATGTCACCTAGGGATAGTGTAGCTTCCCAACAGTGAAAGAATTTTTCAAATCGGTTCAGTAGTTTCGGAGCTTATTCAATGTAAACAAACAATCAAATCTTTCCTCTTTATAATATTAGTATAGATTATTATAGATATATGAAGATGTGAAGAAGATCTTCGGATATATACAATGGAACTCTTCAAAGTGGCAAAAACCCAATAAACAACACCAATACACCGAGTTCTTAAATTAAAGTTATTTTTAATTTGTATTGTTTGTATCTTTTGTTTTTTTTTTCTTTACCTTTGATAAAAAAAATAAGTTCATGTCTATTCGGAAATAATTTTATATGTAATCCAAAAATTCTTGTATCTATATCTCTACTACATAGAAACAGACAGACAAACAGCTCATCATCACATTTTTAATCCTACAAAGAGTGTCAATTACACCAATGACCCACGATACAGCCTAGAGATGGCCCCATAAGGCACCTTATGGCACCTTACTACGGTCAGTTGACCAATATTGTCACTGATTGATCGATAGTAGCCATAAGAAATGACAGGCCGTTAGATTAGCCCATGCATATGAAAACAGTTTCGTAATCATTTTCCTTAGATGAACTGTGCAATACGCAATCGATTTGTCAAAGGACAGCTGAACTGTCATTAACATAAAAAGTGTTGCAGAAACATAAGTTCACGCCTACGTTTTCGAAGGGGTAGGCAGAGGTAGGTACCAACACCTTTGCTGCTGTGCACTTCGCCATTATGTTAGAATCCTATGTAGGAAAGAAACTCGCTACAGAGATCCTTATGTAGTTCCATAAAAATAAATAAAAAAAAACTAACAATTTTATGACGATAGCACTATGTACGGAAGATTAAGATTCCATCTCACGATAAATCTCGATCGCCAGACAATGTCATTGTCACTGTGCTATTATTGTTGGATTCAAATGTAGAACGAAAGTAAATTCATTGGTGTGATGATCATATCGATGGTCCCTACGTATAATAAATTCATTGGTGTGATGATCATATCGACGGTCCCTACGTATAATAAATTCATTGGTGTGATGATCATATCGTCGGTCCCTATGTATAATAAATTCATTGGTGTGATGATCATATCGACGGTCCCTACGTATAATCCCCAAACTACAATAAATGACATATTTTACAGGAGAGCGCTCCAAAGTTTCAAACACGCGTACATCATGTTCTAGTTAATGTAATGTCTTGATGGATTTAAAGTGCATTTTACCATCCATCTTAGACTTATTTTTGTTAAACTGAACGATAGTATAGGCTGGCCTGAAGGTCACGAAAACAAAACATACAAATCACGTATCTAGCACTTACTGTACGTAGGGACCGTCGATATTATTGTAACTTGGGTACCTATACTCTCCTCAAAAATAGACATACATGTTGGTATCGGAAGCAGTTGATGTTATGCAACCGATTTGGAAGTTCTATTATGTAGTTACGCAATAGTACTTTACTCAAACTGGGAATCGAACCAAGGACCCCATGCCATACACAAAAGTTTGTGCTTGTGGCCACTACAACAGCAAGACAATTGTAATTACGAAATGTTACAAATGAGACCCTTTCCAAAGACAACCTTCATTCAGCTAAGCTTTAAAATTACGGGGCTTATTAAGTATCTAAAAAGTGGGTAAGCTTTTCTTAATTATGGTAACCTTAAGCTGTGGCCTAAGTGAAGAGTGGGAACAAACTTGCTCGCGCCTATTGTGTCAACTAACTCAATTATATGGGTTTACAAACTGGCAAATATAGTCACGTGACTTCCTAATCATTAGAGACTTCTTCAGACAGGCGTGACGTGACTTTACGACGTGACTCTTATAGAACAATGTTCATGAAGTTTTCATAGAGATTTTTTAACGTGAGTCGCGTCGCGCTGTCGCGTCGCGCCTGTCGGAAGAAGATCAACGCATGCAGTTTCGTCCCACGTTCGGTGCGACATTTGCCTCAGTGGGACCAGAGCTAGGTCAGTTATCCGTGTCAAATCTCTTGAAAACAACTAAAATCGGTTTTGATCGAGTGAACGTTAAACACGTATGTAATTAGTTTGCACAATATTAGCGAATGATGAAACTTTGACGTTCGATATATGGATTTAAGGCTGAACTAATGCAGTATGATAGCTTCTATAGTCTCATTATTGTCACGAATAACCATAGACAATCTGTAAATGTAGGTGCGTAGGCACGATTTCTTCGAGTTTTATTTGTGTACACCTAGTTCAAATTTTGACCTTGGTTCCGATGAGATGAATGCATAATTTATTTTGTGAGAAATTTTTCATTTGCATTAAATTTTGATCAGTACACAAACTTATTACGGCTTCTTCTGGTGGGCTCTGGAGTAGGCAGGCAAAAACTACAAAACGCCACCCGCTACGTCTTTTGCTGGCTTATAAGTCGATTCCCACGAATTTACTCACTCGAAACCGGCGAATTAACACTTAAATAATATATTATTTTCTTTAGGCAATTCGCACGAAGTTAACTTACTTAAACATAACTGGCGAAATGTGGGCGTATTATAAGCACACGTCTGCCCAAACCTTTTTTTTTTGGGTGGGAAATTTTCAAATAACTTCTCCCGCTCTGGGTGGAGCAGGAGGGCGTGTCAGACTTTTACTGACTGAAACCCACCCGTGTTCCCTCAGTTGCCTGTGTGCCAGGGGAAGCGGTATCTCTTTCGAACAACCCGCACCAAAGGCGTGATGTATGTATGTATGTATGTATGTATGTGTTTTCAAGCAACCTGGTGGTTTAGAAGTGTACTGATTGTAAACTGTTGGATCACTTCAATATATAATTTTTTTATTTTATTTTATATCTAGCATATTTGGTGAACGTATATAAATGTTTGATTCTATATCATAATCGGCCTATAACCCCACTGCTAGGATACAGACTTCCTCTCTGTGAAGGGGAGTAGGACGAAATTCACCACACGGGCCCAGTGCGAGTTAGTAGATGTCACATGTCTTCGAATTTTTGGTTCTAGGACATGCCGGTTTCCTCACGATGTTATCCTTCACCGTTTTGAGAGCAGCGGTAATGAAATAATGTACGAAGTAAAGCGCCTGCCAGAGTTTGAACTTACGACCTACAACTTGTATGTGGCGGCCATGAAAAGCTTGTTTCCAAAATCCAGTGAAATTCATCTATACACACATTTGTGGTTATTACTGGTTTCATAGCTGTGTCAGTAGTAGCCTTGACCGGTTCGGTCATTGTCGTCATTGACGTGGAGTTGGGAAAGTTGATGAGTTTTGGATGAGCCACGCTAAATATTGAGCAATTAAAATGTCGGGCTATAAGAACAATGCTTGGTTTTACCTAAGTGTTAGTTTGGTCATTATTTGTTTGGAAATCGGTGATTACCAGAATATTAGGTCTTTACCTATGAAATTGCCGTTTTGCAGTACTGGCCATTTCAAATCAAAATAATTTTTGTTTGGGTAAGAATTCTAATTTCAAATTAATTTTATTTTAAAAACATGTTTTTTTTTTTCCAAAAGTAGTCATTTGTTTATTGATTAGTGTTACATTTTCATCGCATTTCAATCTTTTTCGTCATCATGGATACGTTAAAAATTCGAGTAATTATGGAATATGAGTACCGTCGTGGCAGCAACGCGGCACAAGCGGCACGCAACATCAACGACGTTTACGGAGCTAACACTACAAACCAACGCACCACCTGTTATTGGTTTGCTCGCTTCCGTTCTGGAAATTTCGACCTGAAAAATGAACCTCGCGGTCGTCCGAAGACTTTGGTCGACAATGACGAATTAAAGGCGATTGTGGAAGCTGATGATACACAATCTACGGCTGAATTAGCAGCAGCTTTCGACGTTAGCGTCAAAACAATATTGGTCCATTTGCGTCAAATTGGCAAGGTAAAAAAGCTTGACAAATGGGTGCCCCACGAACTCAATGATCGTCAGCGCGAAGTACGCGTCGAGACGTGCCTTGCACTGCTCAACAGACACACAAATGAAGGAATTTTGAACCGCATTGTTACCTGCGATGAAAAATGGATTCTGTTTGATAACCGCAAGCGCTCACCAAGTTGGTTGGATCCTAGTTCAGCACCTAAACAATGCCCTAAACGAAAACTTACCCCTAGAAAAGTGATGGTCACTGTTTGGTGGTCTAGCGCCGGTGTGATTCATCACAGCTTCTTACCAAACGGGGTGAGCATTACTGCAGATGTGTACTGTGAAGAACTGAACACAATGATGGAGAAGCTGGCACATCTCCAACCAGCATTGGTCAATCGCTCGTCTCCGCTGCTCCTGCACGACAACGCGCGACCTCATACTGCACAGCAGACGGTCTCCAAGTTGCAAGAACTGGGGTTGGAAGCTCTCCGTCATCCGCCCTACTCACCAGACCTTGCGCCTACAGACTACTACTTTTTCCAGAATTTGGATAACTTCTTGGCGGGAAAAAAATTCAATACCCGAGAGGCAGTACAAAATGCCTTTGAAGAATTTGTTGCCTCCCGTCCAGCTGATTTCTTTAAGAAGGGCATCAATAAACTGCCACTGCGATGGCAAAGATGCATTGATTGCATGGGTGATTACTTCGATTAATACAAATAAAAAATACATGAAAAAAAATCGTTTAAATTTTTTCATACAAAACGGCAATTTCATAGGTAAAGACCTATTATTATACCGGAGCGCATCATATACCTGTAGGCATCGTTGTAAATAAAAAGCCAAGCAAAGTTCTTCAACGTCTTTTATATTTAACTAGCTTTTGCAGCGGCTTCGTTCGATTTAACCAATTTACATAAAACCTCAACAAATTATACACCTAAACCTTCCTCACAAATCACTCTATCTATTGGTGAAAACCGAATGAAAATCCGTACAGTACTTTTTGAGTTTATCGCGAATAGACAGACAGACGCGGCAGGAGATTTTGTTTTATAATATGTAGTGATTTTTTTTAGTTAGGTACCTTCCGATCGTGCACGTTAACGTCTTTAATAATCGTCCTCCATCTTATATTATTTTTCAACCCTTTCGCACAGTGTTGCCATACCTATTTTCTAATATCCCTCATATCTTGTCTGCTGCCACTTTATTACTCAATTCCACATACCCATACTTACTACATTCGTAGTAGATTAGATCTCAAAATTATTCGAAATTCTAATGAGAGTTCAGCTCTAGACATATAAAATCTACCGTATTTAAGAAATTGAACTTTGTGAAACTGGCACACGTCAGCTTTTCTCACAGCTCGTCACCTCTTAAATAGACAAAAAAATGGTTATCAAATGGTTATCTAAAATATCAACAACAACGTAATAAATACCGCATCTACATTTCATTCATCCACGTTCACTTTCACCGCGACTGCGCGGGCGTATGCCACTGACGACGGACGTCCGAATTCTTTTCGGTTAACGAATCTGCATACAAATCGAATTGTGCTTGTATTTGGGTAGATGTCGCGAGGCGGTGAAATTCGTATGTTAGTATTGTAGGGTTATCACGATCAGACACTGACCGAGTCACGTAAAAACACGAAGCAACGAGCTTAAACGAAATGCATCAGATTTTTATATCGGGTTGTTTCATATTTCATAATTATCAGCATCTTCAAGTGTAGGCTGCTGCAAACCCTGCTCACTTCTTAGCGTGTCGATGTCAAAGATAACACGAAAAAATGTATGAGTATAGTTTTATAAATTCGTTGGCTCATAAATCAGCATCGCAAATACCGTTCGCTGACGCAGCCATTGGGTACGCGGTGTAAGATGGGAGGTGAGCCAATGTGTGGAGAGACGTCGCATTCATACTATTATCATAGATAATTAAAACAATTGTTACAGCTGCCTATAAAAATAGTACGGCAGTTGTTTTTCCCCGGATAGAGGCCTTTTTCAAAAGCCTTGTTTTTTTGTTCAACAACATATTGCGGGAGCAGTACTTCCCCGCAGCAGACCTTTTAAAATGGGCTCTTGAACATCATCTTGTGGCTGTGTTAACGCCTTTATCGTTTCTCCTCCGGTAAATCCCCTAATTTCAATATGAAAACCCTATTACAAATTTATTGGTGCCGTCCACGGTCAATGGTCTTTATACGTTACTAGCTTCTAGCCCGCGGCTACGCCCGCGTAGATGACGGAAATTATCCCGCGGAAAGCCTATGTCCTTGATCATGGTTCCATCTATCTCCTTATCAAATTTGATCGAAATCCGTTCAGTGGTTTAGTCGTGAAAAGGTAACTTAAAAACAGACAGAGTTACTTTCGAATTTATAATAATAGTATGGATGAGAAATTGGACCCTTGACCGCGCTGTGTCTTGTTTTATTTGCGGACTTTGCCTTTAATGTATGTTTGTTTAAATAAGTAGATAAACAGTAAAAGCTTTTTACTATTATGTTAACTTTTCGAAGTGTTGTTCAAGTTTGTGACTGTAATTTACTAACGTGCATAAGTGTTTGCTCGGCTAGCTTTGTACTGTGGCTCTCTTTGGCGATGTTTTTTAGTCAACATTATCAAAATATTGTCACATATAGGTGATGTTAGAGAACAGAGTTGAGACTTGCTTATTAGGTCTAAACTAAACACTCTTTGATATTGGCGGAAAAAACTTGCTATCTTTTATTAATGGGGAAGAAAACTGTCAAATTAATTACGCTTAGATGGCGCTAAGTGCGTGATTTTTTTATTCACCACTAGGGGCGTTGGTTTGCTTAAAAGGAAAATGGGCACCAAACTATGGGTTTCTGCCCTGAATACCAATAGTCATAAAATATATACCAATGAAAAGATCTCATCGACGAGAATATTTCTTAATACGACGACTTCTCTTGATTGTAAGTACGTAAGGAGCTACAGAGCTCTAAACGTGAGTAATTAAGTATTATTGAAATTTTCGTGTTTCGTCAAATAAAAGACTTTCATTAATTCTGTGCCTTGTAAACATCATCTTGTAAGCCTATAAACTTATTACTACTGTTACTTATGATTTTTAGGCTTCAGGGATGCGATTCTGCCCTAAAGCCCAAAAACCTCTTTTCGTGCGCTAAGAATTTATCTTGTCGCATATTTGTTATGGATGACTTTGACAAGTGACACATCACAGACTGCGTAGCTCACCAAACACTCAGCGATCTCACGGCAAAGCTTCCTGCCACAACAAAACCAAAACACAACACGAACCAAGCCTAACACTATAATGACAGAGATCATCTGGATCATAGAAATATCTACTAACAATATCTCACTATTAAGAGAAAATACTACCCCCCCAGTGGGTTCCCGCATTGTCGTTGCGGGGGGGCTCAGTAGCCGTGGTCCGCTCCCACGGTGAAGCGAAGAGGAACCCAAAGGTGGGGCCGCTCGTCAGGGCTTTGGTCTCCAAGCCGACGACGTAGCGGCCAAAAAGTAGGTTGCGGTGAGGTGCACCGCAACTGAGGCGGGCCGCGATGTCGAATGGGAGGCATCGCGGCTGAGGGTTACAGGCTGCGGCGGAGGAGGAGTGCCGGTACTTTTGAGTAGCGCTCTTCCCTTCCGTGGCCTGGACGGGGCCGCCACCGTTTGATGGCGGACGCGGTGGGGCCGCAGGGGAAGAGGAGTGTCGGTATAGCGTTGGCCGCTCTCCCTATCCCCTGCGGCCGAGAAGTGGTAGGCGGCGGGACCACTGCGCTGACCCGTCGCAGGGGGCCAAGGGAGCCAAGGGTGCCAGGGTAGTCTGGGACCCTTGTGCTACTTGGTTCCTGGGGTGGTCACGGCGTGCCATGTGTCCTGGTGCGCCGGACTGGTGGGGTCCGCAAGGGCCGATGCCTGCCAGGGGTGCGGGTTGTTCGAAAGAGATACCGTCGCCCCTGGCACACAGGCAACTGAGGGGTCACGGGTGGGTTTTAGTCAGTAAAAGTCTGACACGCCCTCCTGCTCCACCCAGAGCGGGAGAAGTCATTTGATGATTTCCCACCCTGAAAAAAAAAAAAAAAAAAAAAAAAGAGAAAATACTACATACAGTTCTATTATACTGCACTTAGCAAGACCGTTAGGCGGATCTTAAGACCCGTTCGTGTATTAAGGCTTGCTCATCATAGGCCAATGGACTCGTTTCTTACAACAAAAAAACAATTAATAAGATATTGCGAGAACATTGGAGTCACTGGAGCAATGTGTTGGTGCAAAAAAGATAGATCAAGAGTCGGTTAGTAACATGGGCCAAGTTTTGATGTATTTCCTTTTAAAGATCGTGTTTAGTTAAATGTCAGAGAGGCTTTAATGTAGATAGGACCTAGCCTTATATTACTTACGAGTATTTTTGTGTTAAGAAGAATGTTTTATGTTTTCGGAACTAATTTGTTGCGCCACTTCTTCTTCCCAGGTAAAGCACTAGGAATCGGTGAAAGGCGGGTTGGGTTACGTAATTTTGGCGTGCAAAAAGTTGTGATACCCAGCCTAATTTGAATAAATGACGATTTTGATTTTGATTTAATTCTGTGTTTTATTTTTTGTTACAGGTAAGTTCATTTAATTTTGACCTGACCGGTGACTAACCAAGAGATGTCAGGAGGTAGGTACGGTAAAAGTAGTCATACTTTCATGATTACCCATTTTGAGGAAACCATCTAAGTGCTTTGTTGAGGGAGGTCTTCAAGGAAGGAATGGGGACATTCTTTGCCCTGAAGAATGCTAAAAAAATAATTGGCAGTCATCATACATCAGAAGGGAAAACTTTAAACTTTGGAAGAAAATAACTCGTTACATTAGCATGTAGACGCGAATCCATTAGTTTAGCCCCTACCAAAAACCGCTCTATGCTGCTAAATTAGTTTTCACTTCAAGAAGATAGAATATAGTTTTATCTAATATACTGCATGCATATTGTTCTGCCGATAAAACCTTTGCCATGTTCTAATCCAATAAAATATCAATAATTTACATTCCCGTTTATTGTTAGTGTGCTATGTAAATAATAACCATCTCAACTGATTAATTTATTGGCTTATTTCAACCCACTTTGTTAGTGAATCCAACATGTTTTCTCAAACAGTTTTTGTACAAAATTGGTAAGCATCTTGACTAATACTTTTCTGCTCAGCGGAGCGCGATAAGTATGAATATTTGACATATCTGCTTTGTGAAACATTTCTGTACTTACATGAGTTTTAGCAACGTACCTACAAAGTAGAAGAATGTGCCTATTATTTAAATAACAGGCTTTTGAACATTCTAGAGAGTATTTGATCCAAAAAAAGAGGGCTGCTATGGAATGCCGTCAAAATCAAAAGGCAACCAGCGTTTTGATTTTGACGGTAGCAGCTTCCTCATCATCTGTCTAGTCTTTTTCCAAGTGCGTAGTGGTCAGCTTCCAGTTTAACCGGATGCAGCTGAATACCACCATTTTACTTGGAGCGACTGCCTATTTGACCTCCACAGCCAAGTTACTGGGTCATACGATACCCCTTCGTAAGACTGGTTGTCAGACTTTCGGGCTTCTGACGACCCGTAACGACTATCAAAGATACAAGAATGACACCCGAGACCAACGGCTTAATGTGCTTTCAGAGGCACGGAGGGGTCTTGGTATGTAAAAATGGTCACCCATCCAGCGACCAACCGTGGCAAGCGTAGCTTAACCTGATCTATCGACCCGTGCGGCTCTTATTACTTAGCCACAAGCCCCGCTAAAAAAACCCCTGCAAGCAAAGGAATAAAAATCTGCGGTTCTATGTGATTGATCATATCACCATAATTAAGTATCTTGTTCGGTAACGGAACTTATGGAAGCTACTGATAATAACCATACTTAGCTAAGTTCAGTAAGTTCGCTGACTCAATTTAAGTAGATCATTGCCATGCATCCACATATTTCGAGTGTGATAGATAAAACATGAATAAAAATAACATAAACTTTTGTAACTTGAAAAAAATTCAACCGGATCTTGAAGCAAAATTTTGAAATAGTTATTTTTATTTTTGGGAAACAATTAAGGTAAACGCAGCTATCAACGACCCATCGAAAATCTGTAGTTATTACCGACCTATAAATGTAATTAGAAATCTTTACGTTTCCAGAACTGTTGTAGCTATAGGTAGGCAAAGTTACACACGCGTTTATTCCTTGAGCATCGTATACTTTTACTTTAGTGTGAATAGCTGTGCAAAAAAGAGATAAAATACGTCAGATACTGAGGGGCAGCGTGGACGCAGGAAATGTCGTACTGTTCCCTTGTTCCTTCAAGTAAGTACGTGACTTTTCTAATTAAGACATTTATACAAACAAATGACATCTATACCTTATCTTATATTACTAAATGTATTCATTCAAGTGTCAACTCTTGATTTCTTACGACATTTTATTAATAAAAAGTATTTACAAACGATAAAACTTTAAATTAAAATGGGATGGTGTTAGGTTCATCAGTTTTAGTCGTGGCAGCTATCAACGACCCTTAAGTCGGCAATGGCAGCAACGTAACATTTCGTTTTATTTTTCTTTTATGTTACTAAATCACACTAACACAAGTATTTTTATGGACCAGTTTAAATCTAAGCTATCAGTCTTTATAAAAATCTATTAGCGACTAAACTTTTTTGTCTAGTTTTTACCTTGTAGCGTTGTCAATTTAACCAAAGATATGATATTTTTCGAGGATCGATATTGAATAGTTACAGTTATAAATCATTGTTTTTGTGTTTAAAACAGTGTGTATTTGTTCATATTTTTTGTGACATTATTCAATTATAATCTATTTTATAGTCCGAAGGTCAATTGAATTAAAATAACCATTTTTTTATGAGTCGGTAATACAATTTATGTTTATACTTACATACTTTATTACCGACCCATGAGGGTCGGCAATAGCAACTATGAGAAGCTATTACCGATCGTATATAGATTATTTAGTTTGTCACCTACTTTTATGACATAATAGGTACCTACCTATTATTAAATGCTACTTCTTGGCTAAAGCAACATAAAAAATACAATTATATTTTTTTCCAGAAGTATGGAACCACAAAAGCGGCGAAAAGTATGATGAATGTATTTTTTAAGTGACTTTAATGTTTCGTTTGTAAGCACCAGTTGTACCAAATCATATAATGTAACTAACTAGTTGCAATTTATTTCTAAAAAGAGGTGAAGCAGTGACTGTGATGATTAATAATAGGTCTTTACCTATGAAATTGCCGTTTTGTATGAAAAAATTTAAACGAATTTTTTTCATGTATTTTTTATTTGTATTAATCGAAGTAATCACCCATGCAATCAATGCATCTTTGCCATCGCAGTGGCAGTTTATTGATGCCCTTCTTAAAGAAATCAGCTGGACGGGAGGCAACAAATTCTTCAAAGGCATTTTGTACTGCCTCTCGGGTATTGAATTTTTTTCCCGCCAAGAAGTTATCCAAATTCTGGAAAAAGTAGTAGTCTGTAGGCGCAAGGTCTGGTGAGTAGGGCGGATGACGGAGAGCTTCCAACCCCAGTTCTTGCAACTTGGAGACCGTCTGCTGTGCAGTATGAGGTCGCGCGTTGTCGTGCAGGAGCAGCGGAGACGAGCGATTGACCAATGCTGGTTGGAGATGTGCCAGCTTCTCCATCATTGTGTTCAGTTCTTCACAGTACACATCTGCAGTAATGCTCACCCCGTTTGGTAAGAAGCTGTGATGAATCACACCGGCGCTAGACCACCAAACAGTGACCATCACTTTTCTAGGGGTAAGTTTTCGTTTAGGGCATTGTTTAGGTGCTGAACCAGGATCCAACCAACTTGCTGAGCGCTTGCGGTTATCAAACAGAATCCATTTTTCATCGCAGGTAACAATGCAGCTCAAAATTCCTTCATTTGTGTGTCTGTTGAGCAGTGCAAGGCACGTCTCGACGCGTACTTCGCGCTGACGATCATTGAGTTCGTGGGGCACCCATTTGTCAAGCTTTTTTACCTTGCCAATTTGACGCAAATGGACCAATATTGTTTTGACGCTAACGTCGAAAGCTGCTGCTAATTCAGCCGTAGATTGTGTATCATCAGCTTCCACAATCGCCTTTAATTCGTCATTGTCGACCAAAGTCTTCGGACGACCGCGAGGTTCATTTTTCAGGTCGAAATTTCCAGAACGGAAGCGAGCAAACCAATAACAGGTGGTGCGTTGGTTTGTAGTGTTAGCTCCGTAAACGTCGTTGATGTTGCGTGCCGCTTGTGCCGCGTTGCTGCCACGACGGTACTCATATTCCATAATTACTCGAATTTTTAACGTATCCATGATGACGAAAAAGATTGAAATGCGATGAAAATGTAACACTAATCAATAAACAAATGACTACTTTTAGAAAAAAAAATCCATGTTTTTAAAATAAAATTAATTTGAAATTAGAATTCTTACCCTAACGAAAATTATTTTGATTTTGAAATGGCCAGTACTGTAAAACGGCAATTTCATAGGTAAAGACCTAATATTATAATTTTCAAAAAATTATTATGATCTCAATAGCATAAGGAAATATCCTGGAGTTTGAATTTATTCCTTAAATTAAAATATATATGTGTATTAATAGTATTATGTTGATTAATTTAAAAGTTTATAATTATTTAGTTCATAGGTATTACTAAGAAGTACTAATTTGTTTTATTAAAAATAACGAAACAAAAAAAATAATAAAAAGTATTTGCATTTTTATTTTGTTATAATTTATTAAGATCGGTAATCATCATCATCACTAGCTTATATACATTCCATTGCTGGAAAAAGGCCTCCTCTCAAACACGATCGGGAATAGCTGCATAAAAATCGTTAATAGCTTCACAGCCGTTTTTTATGGGTCGGTAATTGCAACAATCGACTAAGTCACATTGTAAATTATTTTTTACAAGATAATCCTTTATTTAAATGTATTTGATTCAGTAAATACATTTTTTATACATAACACTAGCATATAAAATGAAACTATTAATCTTTAGAGGAACCAGTATACTAAAAAAATATGGTTGAATTTAAAATTGCCTTAGGGGGGTCGTTAATACCTGCGTTTACCTTAATTAAAATAAGTGTGCTTTAGATTAAATCACTGGTGGCATTATGTGTGCATAATTAGACACCACGAATAATTGCTACTGTATAACTGAATTTGAATAAATTATCATGTTACACACAACGCAGCATTTTTAATGGTATTTCCTCACTTAATTTCAGCCCTGCATTTATTCAAAAAGCTATCTGATTTTAAGTGATATTTTTTGGAAAATGTATGTGAATTGATACATCCACTCACGACCTTGAATTATCATCATTTCCGGAATCACCCGGCTGACTGGTTCATAGTACTGTGTGGCAGAGACGACGCATCGATGCGAACTGATAGCCATGAATTCAATACATTATTCTCAACACCCTTGCATATAAATATTTTTGGATGGTTATTTAAAAAAAAATTGCTAATTCATACAAACATTTTGACGTCTCACTTATTGCACTTTCCTATGAAATAGCAGATTTGTTTTTTTGATGATTTCAAAAATAAAAATAAAATAAAATTCATTTATTTCAGGCTAAACCCATATTACAAATAAAAATAAAATAAAATAAAATTTCAAAATGCTGCCACAGAAAACAATAAAATGTCATTAACAGAAAATTAAATAAAATTAAATCACAGAATTGGAATAAAATAATATGTCACATATTTGAAATTTTAATATAATGTCAAATTGAACGTTCACAGAGTTAAAGTCAAAAAATATATATGTCCAAAGCCAATATGTAGTCAGTGTAGTGTAAGTCAATATGATTTAACCGACGAAAAATGTTTACAACTAGTTTGTCTAGTATCATGTGCTGAAATTCATGGTTCCAGTTTGCGCATTGGTGTCCCTGCCACCCTGTAACGTGCAGCTTTGTAGTCTGCCTGTACTTTTATATATCTCTCTTTTATATATCTTCTATACAAAAGCTGTCAAACCGACATATTTATTCCTGAAACAAAAGTTACCTGACTTCTGAAAAATCAGCTCATAATATACAAAAATAATATTTACATATATCTATTTATGTCATTGAGCTGCGTATTGAATGTTTTGCGGCATTGAATCGGGAATAAGCAGTAGCTGTCAACCACAAGAATAATTAAAAGTAATTAAGACATGCTAGTAATACGATAATTTTTTAAAATTAATAGATAATTATCTCCCAGTTTAGGCGTCATCATTAAAAAATAGAGCTTTTTGAATGGGGCAGTTAAACACTAGAGGGTTTATATAAACGTAGCTTATAGTTAAGAGAAGTTTAAACGTAAAATAACTAATCATTTCTCGTTTCTGCCCGCGATTTCATCCGCTTAAAATTTTGTTGACCAATGCTTGCCAGGGGTGCGGGTTGTTCAAAAGAGATACCGTGGCCCCTAGCACACAGGCAACTGAAGGAACACGGGTGGGTTTTAGTCAGTACAAGTCTGACAAGCCCTCCTGCTCCACTCAAAGCGGGAGAAGTTATTTGATGATTTACCACCCTCAAAAAAAACCTGTCGCATCGTATCGCCTCCCGCACTATGACTTTTTTTTCGCTTTGCATCATTTCTGACTTTTTTATTTTGGCTCTGCTCCTAAGAGTCCTAGCGTCATGTAATATAACCTTTCTAAGCCTTTCTAAGGCATTGGGCTACTACAGACAAAAAGATGATCCGACTCCTCGTTCCAGAACTCGAAACAAAAAGAAAATACAAACAAACTCTTTAGCTTTATTATTTGTATAGATTTAAATTACAAAGTAGTAGTTGAGAAGTTATGTTAAGTGCTTTATGAAGGAGCTCTATAAAGAAGATTACCTACATCCTCAGCTGTATTATTAATTGGTTTAGTCAGTAATCTATGTTAAATAATATAAAATGAAGCTATAAACAAACGATGTCGATCATTTTGAAAGTCTATCGACCTTGTTAAAGTACGTCGACCAGTTATCGAGTTAAGGTGAAATCACATGTATAAATATAATTCAGGGTGACAGGGACGACAGCACGCAAACAAAAAACTAGACCGTAGAGGAGTAGAAATTTTTCGTCGGTAATCAAAACAAAAATCTGCTGTTTCATAGAAAAGTGCAATAACTACGCGGTCAAAATGTATGGAACAGCTATTCTTTTTATAACCGTAGCTTTAGCTGCAATCGATCCGTACGGCTGTTATTACTTACCGACAATGTCACTCTAAGTATCTACATCAAATGGATTAATTAATTTTTCCGTTAACAGCTGTAAGCCTAAGGCAACATAATGTTCGCTAAAACCTACCAATTAGATTAAATTGAAATAGTATACAATATAAGATGCTATTCACAGTGATTTAGTTTTGCCTGTGGCCTTTTCGTATAACCAATTTAATTTAAGTACTTTATAAGTAATTTTTTTTGTAAATCTTTTCTGAGGAGGCGGTTTTTGTCGTTCCCTAAATACTATGCCTTCATTCCTATTGTTTCTCGTTGGTCTAGTGGTTTGATTCCTGGGTCAGGCTAATGGGTTTTTCCATCTGGGATTTCTCAGTAGCGGCCCGGGGTCTGGATTTGTGCCTGGTTGAAGGCAACAGGCTGGCTCCCTGGCGAAATGTGTATAGGTACACCAATGCCTTACCCTTGGGAAAATACAGGCGTGATGTTATGTTATGTGATAAGCGAATTGGTGGGAGTAACATCCCATTGTGAATGTTATCGAATCAAGGCACCGCAGCTGAACAATATCTACGAAAACTACATGGAAATCGTTCTACCAGAATCGCGTCACACCGCCCGCCGCATTACGACTGTTCGCCTTATGGGAGTCTAGTCGCGGGCTCGAACTCACTGGTGGGCCTGGCTAAAAAGCACGATGTCTCACACGCATCGTGTCCGACAAAGGTAGTATCAGTGATGAGCAGCTAGACACTAGTCTACACGCACAACGTTATTGAGTGAGATGCAGGATCATTTATAGTGAAACAGGCGCACATTTTTTTTTGAGAAGTCCTTCGGAAGGTCGGGTTTTATGAAAAAACCACTCCATAAATCAATGACCAATAAAGTTTATTGAACTTTCCGATAGTTGAGCTTTATCGGTACCCTTAAAATACCCCAAATAAACTTTATTTTTTTATTTTTTACCGCCTTGGTTTTGGAGATTTTACTGTTCTTTTATTACTTAAACACGCAAAGTTAGGTTAGGTTTTTTTTTTGTAAGGGTGGGGAATCATTAACTAACTTCTCCCGCTCTGGGTGGAGAAGGAGGGCGTGTCAGACTTTTACTGACTAAAACCCACCCGTTTTCCCTTAGTTGCATGTGTGCCAGGGGCGACGCTATCTCTTTCGAACAACTCGCACCCCTGGAGGTTAGGTTAGGTTAGGGTAAGAAAAATGAATATTTGTTAGCTCATAACTTATTGTGGCTTTTTATTTTAATATTCTGTTTGTGGAAACAGAATATTAAAATAAAAAGCCACAATCAACAGGGGTCTGTGTGGACAGACAATATGAATAAAATCATACTATGTTAAATTTTTGATGTAAGTTCATTGTTGAACAGTGGAGTAATACACTCCCGAATAGATTCACCTTAAGAGTGTGTAATCACTTTTAGCAATATACCTTTTCAGTAGGTCCATAACTAAAAACATATGTAGAACCTGGGTGTCTACCTACCATTTATTATGATGATCTTTCACAACACATATTTTATCATGCAATTTTTGGTATAAATGCCTAAACAATCTTGTTATTTGCAAAACTTGCACAATGATCACCAATTGCAGATACATTACGGTTCCCATAACTTTGACATCATTAGCGCAATGTATATGAAGTTTCTAATAGCACGTGAGGTCTGTAAGGTCATTCATACTAAGGTCATTATTTCAGCAATGTCCGTCGATTGGTATCGCAAGGAAGTACAGTTCACGAAAGAGATTTGTATGCAGGCTGATTATTGCCACAATTGCCTTTGCTTCTGCTGAGTCGCCAAATTTGTTTTTTTGTGTGCAGTTCATTTAATTTCTTCTACCAAGGAGTAGGCGAAACTTGGCTTTAAAAACTCTGACACCGATTGTTATAGTGTGCCTTGTGTTAAAAAGTTTTGTTAGGTACAGTACAGTACCTACCTCATTTCTTTTTCTTAGCGTTTCGAAGGCATCTATATTATACAGTTAACCCAGATTTTTACTACGAGTTTGACACCTTCAGTGTCGTCAGTCAACTCCTGTAGCGTGCAGACAATATTACTTAATAATAAGCATTCCCAATCCCTCCTATGCAGATTATGATGTAGGTACGTTTATTTCTTGCCTGCACACTAAACTATTTTATTGAGCATACATTACAGTCATGGGCCATGAGCGCTATCTGTATCGAAATCTTGCCATAACTTAACATGTTTCCGCTAAAAATGTAGATACCTACCTACATGCATACTAATGATTAATTTAAGCGATTAATTAATACTTATAACTGTAGTAATTTTAAAACAGTGGATTTGTTATTTGTCTAGTTTTGGTATTATTTTCTTCTACCGTTATCATAATTTCAGCCGAAAGACGTCCAGTGCTAGACATAGGCCTCCCCCAGGCTCCTCCACTTCGACCGGTCTTGTGCTTCCCACCTCCAGCGGTATCCCGCGGCCTTCAGAAGGTCATCGGTCCACCTTGTGGGAGGCCTTCCCACTTTACGTCTTCCGGTACGCGGTTGCCACTCCAGAACCCTTCGGCCCCATCGGCCATCTGTTCTGCGGGCAATGTGCCCTGCCCACTGCCACTTAAGTTTGGAAATTCTTCAAGCTATGTCAGTTGCCTAGGTTCTACTGCGGATCTCTTAATTCCTGATTCGATCACGTAGGGAAACTCCAAGCATAGCCTCTCCATTACCTTTTGGGTGACTTTAAGCCTTTTTTTGATAAGGCCCATTGTGAGCGACCACATTTCTGTGCTATAGGTTATCACTGGCACCACACACTGGTCAAAGACTTTCGTCTTGAGACACTGCGGTATTTGGGACGAGAAGATATTGCGAAGAAAGAAGAATAAAGGTTAAACTATTATTCTTCAATTACTTTCCTCTTACCGTTTGCACCCTTTGAAAGTGACGTGAAAAGGACAGACGGACAGCGGGCTGTATCTCATTAACCATTACAGGTACACAATTGAAATGATCACAGAGTGTGTATTTCTATTGCCGCTATAACAAAAAATAATAAAAATAAAATACCTACGTTGGAAACTTGTTTTTTAAGTGTGTTGTTTTAAATATTGTACGGTGGTAAATAAATTAAATATTATATTATTTATATTCAGCTGCGTCCGGTTAGACTGGAAGCCGACCCCAACATAGTTGGGCAAAAGCAAGGCAGATGATGATGTTAAATCAAAATCAAAATCAAAATCAAAATATTTTATTTCACATAAGCCTGCATGGGCACTTATGAAACGTCAGAAGCTAGGTGCACGGTTCCAATTTGTCGTTTCCTATGGAGAAGAGCCGGCAAGAAACTCCACGGTTACTCTTTTAAAAATAATTGGCTTTTACAATGTTTTCAAATTACAGTGATAATAGGTATGGGAGGACAGTGCAGGCCAGTCAATAAGTACCAGGTACTTAGAGGAATGAAAATACAGAATAGAAAAACGTCTACAAATCTAGTCTCTAAGGCCTACAACGTTCTCTCATTCACAATATGTAAAAGAATCTACGTATATAAAATGAATCTATTTTTTATTTTATTTGTTGGTACGGAACCCTTCGTTTATGAGTCCGACTCACACTTAACCGGTTTTAATTATCGTTGCATTGTCCATACTTATACTAACTGCAATAATTTGGATGAACAAATACCAACTAACAAGTAAAAAATGTCGATGTTTCATTGTCCGATTTTTTATTACAGCATTTGATTAAGACTTTCAGATTCGCTTTTGTAACTCTTATAAGATTAATATGAATGATAAGTGAAATACTATTTTTTGTGTATGAAGTCTATCAAGATTGGGTCATCTTAGATCATGATTTATAGAATTTTGCCTTGATTACAGTGAACCAATCATTAAATTGCAATTCATCTGATAGTTTGAGTTGCGTATTAACTTATTATAGATCTTTGCCAGTCGTTACGGGTTATCAGAAGCCCAAAAGTCTGACAACTAGTCTTACCAAGGGGTATCGGTTTACGCAGTGAGCTGTGGAGGTTAGATAGGCAGTCGCTCCATGTAAGATTCTGGTATTTAGGTGCATCCGGTCCCTGCAAGAACCCGTCCTCAATATACATAGTTAGGAAAGGGCTAAGCAGATCTATGGTTGATGTTGATTTGAGCTACATAAGTTGTTAGGGGTGTGGCAGCATCTACAACACCACATGCGAACTACGCATCAAAGACTTGACGTCACACAAATTCTACATCGCGCAATCGCTGTACCAGTACAGTTTCCTAATAATTGTTTGATGCACCGGGCGACGTCATTACAACAAAGCCGGATGTCGCTGAAAACCAGCGCTGGGGCTCTGTCTTGCATAGATTCGCAGCATAATGCTGAGCGATAGCCGTTTTGCGTGTATGTGACGCATGTTTACCCCAACCTTTTAATTTTTTTCCTTTTCTTTTTGCGTCATGTGGCCACAAATAAACGTATTTTCTTTAGTTCTTTCTTTCAATGAGAGGTTACCGCGCTACTCGTATATATTTATATATATAAATAACATCCCGACATCAACCGTCGGGCAGTTGCCCATCAGACACAACACCCGTCTGGTCGGAGGATCCTGCCTTTTCCATAGAGTATGACTGAACTTTACACCCTGTTCCTCATACTTCTATAGGGGTGCTACACAGTTGTTCGGGTGGCCTTATTCGATTCCGTAGTTCCACTGGTTCTGGGCTTCTTGCATCCAGCGGATTCCTGCGGACTTCACCAGGCTCACTACCTCTACCTTGGCCTTTCAACGCTGCGACATCTACCTTCGCTGAATCATGCTTGCATCGGCGTCGGCGTCGGCTCAGCACGATTCGAGTTAAACCGAACTGCCCCTTATCTCATAGAGACATAGGCCTATGTCCCAGCAATGGGAACATTATAGGCTGTTTATACTTATTCTGTTCCAAATTATGTCGACCCGATCAAGTTGTAAAGTGACCCGGGTCACAAAAATTCAATCACATATGACTCCGGAGTATATATGATTCTAGCAAAACATTGCCCAATCAAAATTTAAAGCCTCTCAGCAACCATTTACAGTATTGCTGAAATTGTTTCTTTGTCATCATCACATCTTTTTAACAAAAGCCGTTTAACCAAAGTGTTTGAAACTTTGCAATAGGTCGTAATGTCACATGCTGCAACTTACACAAAGTAAGTAACTAAGCTTGGACTGTAACCTCTAACCTGTACAGTGCTTGAGTAATACTTAAGTTAGGTAACTTAAGTGTTCAAGTTATAAGTAGCTGATTTATAAATTGGTAAGTAACAGGGGTCCTAGGTGGTGACACCGTGATCTATGTATATCACTGTATTCTGTTTTTTCATTCCTCTAAGTACCTGGTACTTATTGACAGGCCTGCACTGTCCTCCCATACCTATTATCACAGTAATTTGAAAATATTGTAAAAGCCAATTATTTTAAAAGAGTAACCGTGGAGTTTCTTGCCGGCTGTTTTCCCTAGAAAGCGACAAATTGGAACCGTGCACCTAGCTTCTGACGTTTCATAAGTGCCCATGCAGGTTTATGTGAAATAAAATATTTAGATTTTTTGATTTTACGGGCTAGGTTCAATTAAAGTGCAGCTTTAAATATTTACTTACCTTCGATGGCTGGGCTAAGAGGAGGTTTAGCTAAATGATAGCAGCTGCTAAACGCTTGCTGCAGTCAGTTCGTGGATGTGTGACCATCCATTACGACATAATACGAAAGCATGTGCCTCGGAAAACACGTTAAGCCGCTGGTCCCGGCTGTTGGTCGTACATCTTTGACAGTCCCCAAAAGTAAGGCAACCAGTCTAACCAAGGAGTATCGTGTTACCAAGTCACTGGGTTGTGGAGGGCAGATAGGCGATCACTCCATGTAAAATACTGGTATTTAGCTGCTGCCGGTTAGACTGGAAGCTGATCAGAACATAGTTTTTGAATACATTAAAAATTTTCACTCTAAACTGCCATGGCTTATTTTTAATTATGTACCCAGGATTTTGTAACAGCTTAATTTAAAAGAGTGCCCTTAGATTTTCTTGGACATTCTTCTACATAGAGATCTACGTTTTAGAATGGACTGCAGCTTTAACTTTTTGGCTGACCGACTCTTTGACAATTCATAAGTGCCTCTAGATGGTTAAATTGAAATAAATGTTTTGAATTTATTGAAATTTCACTCAAACAGCTTTTGCACAACTGTAAACTTTTGCAACTACACGTAGGCAATAATAATATAATTGCTTCTCTCTTAAATATTCAAAGTCTCGTAGAAAATGTCGTTAAACGGAGAGAGGCACTTGACAAATTTTACGATGTATTGTCTCGTGAGAAGGCGTAAGTTTTTACGATGTTAAATTATGCACACAAGTGTCTTCAAAGAATATGATGACCATACTTTTGTAAGATTACGATTAGTTACGAATGTCTTTTGTTTGGAAGGCTTTGTGAAAATTAAAAAGCTTAAGAAAAGATTATCATGTGAACATTAGTGGTCCAGTGGTATCGCCCGCGACCAACGAGTAGTTGGTCTCGGGTTTGTACCCAGACAGGCGCGTTACTTTGTGCTAATGATTACATCACCACTGCTCTCAAAACGGTAAAGGAAAACGACGAGATTGACGGGACTTTCACTGGCAGATAAGTAACAGATTGTATAAGGAGTTAGGCTTTAGTTTTGCTACATTTGGTTCTGGTTTTTGTCCTGGTAGCACGTTCCCGCGGGATAATTTTCGACAAGACAACCACGTGGGCAATGCCGCGGGCATAGCTAGTAATTCATATAAAATACTCTCAGCGTTGGTTTTAGTAAGTACGAGTAAAGCTATATAGCTCAGCAACAAAACTCAATTACAAATAATTATACGTATCAAGAAATCAACAAAGGTAAACATGACCTATCTTTGCTGCGCTTACGCAACATTCTTCATGCAGTGTCATTAGTCGCCATTACCGAGTGTTCACCCGGTGATCTAATGACCGTAATAGCAGAGTAACTAACATACACAGTCATATACTGTCACTGACGTACTCTGAACTGACTAGACTTTATCTAGATTTTTTTTTTGCTGTAGAGTTGGTTGCGCCAGTTCTTCTTCCTACAAAGCACTAGGAAGTGGTGAAGGGCGGGCGTTTCTGGGGAACTTTATTATGTAATTTTGAAAAAAGTGCTGACTCTCAGCCTAGTTTGAATAAAATACTTTTGATTTTGATTCTTAACCTGTAAGCACCCTCCTCGTCGGCGTCGTCTTATTCTGATACTGTCGTTCTGATTTGGACTTGCCCCTGAGCTATTGGCCGTAGAGGACAAAATGCAAGGAAAATTAGCGAGGAAGACATTTCTTCCTCGCAGTTCTATAATTTTCTTTTAAACACACGTTTCCCAACCACCACATCTCCCGTGAAACAGTATCTAGCACAGTGGTGACCAACCAGGAAACCCTCAAGGCCTTAAAGCTCCGCGATTCGTAAGAAGGTGGCTTCCTTGTGAGCAGTTATGCCAACCCTAAGGAATCGGCAACCTTAAAGAGCAACCTTAAATGGTATGGCTTTAACTCCTACTAATAGATAGGATCGTGAGCTTGGATGAATTAATTAAATTCGTTTATCCTTAAATTGGAGTAACGCCAGTTTATGCGTGAAGACAATTAAGTAATGTTTGCGAAATAGCATAACTTGTATAACTTATAAGTAGTGATGAAATTATTAACACAAATTAAAGTGCCTGAACCCAGACGGTTCAAACCTACGACTTACCACAGGCCACCACTGATCTTCAACCAAAATATCCTAAAAGAAAAACTCAAGAATAAGAATTCAACCTAGGTTGCGTGGGTGTGCTGTAAGTACACCTCTGTCTAACCTAAATGTTCTGTTATATTAGATTGGATACTAAATTAACACATTCTCCGATACACTACATCCTAACTACAAAACCAAATCTTGCCTCACGTCCGCATAACGATCACGAACGCTAACATTACAAAACGCCATAATCGCAGCTAATCTTAAACCATTTAAACCGTAATAATTACTACCATTAAGATGGTAATTTTGCCGTGACTGGTGACATTCTTGACGATGGCTTTCCCATCGAAATGGAAAGTGACCCTGCGGTTTAAATATTGTGTAAACATTATATTTAACGGTCATCCACTATAAAGCGAAAGCGTGTGATGTCAGTAAATATGTATTGTGGGTACCTTAACATAATCAGCCTATAATGTTGCCACTGCCAGGTCACTAGCCTCCTCTCTTTGAGAGAAGATGGGGTATAATCTACCACGTGGGCCCAGTTTTGGGTTAGTAGAAGTCACATGCCTTGACATATAGGAATGTTATGAAGCGGAAATAACCCTGCAATCTGTATAGTCTCTACATGCACACCTAGATATCGATTATAAGCTCAGGCAATATCTGGTCAGTCAGTTCTATTATTAATCGTGACGTCTTGTGTTTAGATATATCTCTTATCCCAAGAGTGATAGGAAAGATCTCGACTTCAGTTCTGGCTTCTTCTTTTTAGCATTCCGATGGCTAAAAATTCAAACATCTTTGGCCTAAAATTCTGCTGCGCGAAAACCACTCACTGACACAGTCCTAGTTAAGCACCTGTAAGTGCTGGCTGGCAGGTTAAGCGATATTCCTGTCAAACTACAAGTGCAAAATGAGACGAGAACAAGTCCAAGCCAAAGTTAAGTTCAGTGCCAACAATGGACCCAATAGAAACCAACATAAGATAATATGGAAAGCTAAACCGATCTCTTGTAAGTGTTCAGTGCAGTTTTATTATCTCTTGAGATATCGATAATGTAATTTATGCCACTTAAGAAATGCCAACTTAAAGGTCAAGGGATAGGCCACTAACCTGTCAGTTCTACCAAAAATAAATACTCATCAAATGTTGCAACTTCATAAGCCCATCAATATGCCGCAGAAAAAACTACGAATTTGACATCGTTGCGTTGAGGTCATAAGCCACACGTGTTGTTTTACGTAAACGGTAAAATCTGACCCCTGAACTTGTAGGCACAGTGCGTTTGAAAAATTAATAAGCATTGGTGAATAGTGTCATTTGAAAAGGTAGACATTCGAATGTTATTTTTGGTTGAATAGGACTGGGTGATGCAGGAAACAAGGTAAGAGAAGGTGTGGTATGTTAATAAAAACGATACTCATGGATTTCATATCTTATTTGACCATAATTTGTCATATAAAATTATGAGATGGTTCTTCATTTGAGGTCATTAGCATAATTCACCTATAACGTCCCTACTGCTGGCCTAACGGCCTCCTTGGAAACGAAGTTAGCCACGCGAGCCCAGTGCGGGTTGGTAGATGTCACATTTCTTTGAATTTCCGATCCTAGGGCATGCCAGTTTTCTCACGATATTTTCCTTTCACTGTTGAGGTCGAGAAATATCTTATTGTAAGACATTTTGAAGTATAGTTTATTGCAAACACATCTAAAGCATACAATAAAGCATTGTTTAAACCTCTACAATAATATCAATAATTCGATCCAGCCAATGCACACAGGCAACTGAGGGAACACGGGTGGGTTTTAGTCAGTAAAAGTCTGACACGCCCTCTTGCTCCACCCAGAGCGGGAGAAGTTATTTAATGAATTCCCACCCTCAAAAAAAAAAAGAAAAAAGAAAGCCAATGATAGTCTACTGTAAACCAACCATTACCTACAATCAGTTGAAATCGTATCATCGAAAACTCTCCCAATTTAATAATACCCAATAATAATTCGGTATTTCACTCTCCATAATTTTCTGTTTTCACCGAATCAAGACCCGTTATTTGCAGACAAACCAGTGAAATTAAATCACCTATTGTCTTGCTCTATCATTTGTCACATTCAATTTACTTGCCATCAAAAACATGGCTGTCTCAATGAAATGCTGGTAGCAATCGTTACACGACCGACGCACAAATTGATGACATTATACGGCGATTTGAACGCGATGATTCCAATTGTCATCATTATTGTGGTTAGTGTGGTTATTCCATGGATTTTGTGGGCTACTGATGCTTTGGGCTTATGTCCAAAGTATTTGCGCAACTTCTGTTCATGTTTTGTTTAAGCTGAAGATTTGTGATTGGGTTTCTTTCCGTCTTTATTATGTGGGTTGAAATCTTCATCATCACCTTCAGCCTTGGTTTCAGTTTCTGTATTTTCTTTGACGAAGGCTTTTTATGATTTATTTCTAGTTTTTTGCCTTGCATATTTCTTATTTAAACTAGTTGTAGGCTTGAGGTCTTCCGAGGCGCACGATTTAAATACTGCTCGTGAGTGTAAGATATTTTCTAGTGGTAGACTTCTGGTTTTTTCCTAATCGCTAACCGTTCTAACTCTACAGGAGCTTCAGTTAGAAACTATACGTCATCCTCCGTACTCGCCAGATCTTGCTCCAATGGACTACCATTTGTTTCGTGATTTGAAAAATTGTATATTTTTAAATTAGAGTTTAATTTGTAATTTTATGATTTTCCTTCTACTGTTATTAGACGCGTTGTCTACATCTCTATTATCTTCTCTCCTATCGCAGGTGTGCTGGAAGAGATTTCTGTAGAAATAAGCATTACCTTTGTGCGCATTTTTCTGTTCCTTTCTTCTTGTCTGTTTATATGTGTGTGCATAAATGGTTAAATAAATAAATAAAATCCTTCCCCGGAGGCAATACAAAATGCTTTCACACAGTTTGTCGAATCTAGATCCTCAGATTTCTATCGTAAAGGCATAAATGAACTTCCGTTTAGATGGCAACAATTATAGATAATGAGGGTAAATATTTTGATTAAATAAATATTTTACATCTTAGAAAAAATTGAGTTTAAATTTTTCAGTACAAATCGGCAATTTCATAATTTAACCCCCTATTATTATGAGTTTTGCTACATACTTTTGTGTAATTTTACAAAAGTTGGGTTGATTAATCAAAAAGTAGCTTTATCTCCCTGGAAGATAATAGAATAGCTACATTTCTTGAATTTATTTGTCCATACTTTAAGTTGTGCAGCCACCTACATGCTCATATTTCACAGACCTCCGTCAAACTATCCACGGTCCGTTGATCGCGTTGTTCACGGCTCTTTTCACTTTTCCATCAATAAACTTAATTTATGGTATCTTCTGAACACTATAGTTGTCCAACTGGTTTCTACAATGTAGAAATTTTGTGACAGATGTAGAAAAGTTGGTATTAAGGGCGATGTGTTTCGTAAAAACATATATTTTCCAATATTAACATTTTGTGTGTCACATTAGTTAGTATGAATATAAATCTTGGTATGTGTATTGTGAGTTTGTGACTTATGATTGTTTTTTGTGCACCACAGCAACTGATAATGTAACTGCAATGCAACTGGTAATGCGTCGTTGGTTTAGTGGTCGCAAGCGCTAATGCTGAGTATGAGGTCCTAAGTTCGATTCCAAGGTATTAGTAGTAGCAGCCTGGGGTCTGGATTTATGCCCGGTTGATGGCAAAAGGCTCGCCCTTATTGTTATTTTTTTCACTTCAAGTAACAGCAACAGTACTTCCCTGGCTTTTGTAGTAGGAGATCCTGTATCACAAGAGACAAAATGGCTATTACATTGGCCTTAAACATAACATGCAAAATGTGCGTATACTATAGATATACTTCTGCCCAATCCTTTGGGGAAACAGGGCGTAAAATTATGTTATGTGGTATCCAAAAAAAAGCTTTTATTTAGCACAAATAAAGCGTTCAGTCCTGCCATCTCCAATACAACAATTTGAATTGGCTTTAGACTCTCAGTTTTATGTCTATAGTTATAATCCGTAATATAAATAACTCAGTAGTTTTTTAATTAATTTCCGATTCTTCAGCGTTATTAATCTTTAATTCTCATAAATGTTGATTGAATAGCAGATAGGATTTTAAACAAAACTATGAGTCTAATGTATCCGGAAATTCATGAGTAAGTCGGTCAAACAGGTATTTAACATTTCAATAGGCTCATCAAATTAGTTTCTTTAGTAATTTTACATACAAATAATATATTTTTAATCAACATTAGCCTCTTTTATTTCGCTGGCGAAACTTGTTATTGCCTGTATTGTTTCATTGGTCAGTTAAACAATATAATGAACACACATAACCTCTGAGGTAGAGACAGCGAAAAAGTTTTCAATCATTAGAATTATAATTAATGGTTTTAGAATTGACTCTGACTTCAAATTCGTTTGCGAATTTTGATCTAGTAGCAAACGATGTCAAAGTATATTTGGATAGTATAATTATTCAGATGTTCTTCAGAAGTACGTGCGGCGTGCGTGTATGCGTGTATGGTAAACGGAGTATGAAAGGGTCGCAGCAGGTGGCTTTCTGTAGTTTTTGCCTACCTCCATGAGAAGAAGACGTTAGTTATTGGATGTATATTCAGATTTTATGTCTGTCAAAATATCATCACCATAATTTCAGCCGAAGACGTCCACTGGTGGACATAGGCCTTCCTTTAAACGGGGAGGGGATTGCCATAATAGCCACGCTTGGCAGGCGGGTTGGCGATCCCAGTATGGTGTTAAAATGCACAGAGAACGCTGGTGCGCATTCTCTGGTAAGCCCCTTAGTCGCTTTCTACGACACCCACGGGAAGAAATGGGATGGTGCTATTCTTTTACGGCCGGCACCACACGGAACAAAATATCAGTTACTTACAATTTGCATGTTTTCAAAATTGCAAACCGGTTTTGTTTTAATTTCGTGCCAATACCACGAGCTCATAAGTAGGTACACAATTGTTACAATTAATTAATTTCGCACAATACGCATCGTATGTCCTAAAAGGAATATGTTTAAAAATAAAGCTAAATAAATCTCTCAAACAAACTTGTATTTGCCAACACTACCAGTAAGTAAACCGCCTTTCTCCAAGCATCCGGCAGACCACACGTTGCCCCAACAGCTGATGTTTTTGACATTATTACGCAGGCATATAGCGTGACTATATGTTACGTATGGTGACGGATCAATGACTATCATGGCGATAATTGGTTTGCATTTGACTTCCTTGACGAGGAAGCGCGAATTGATCGGCATGTTGAATTAATTTGTTGAGGTTACCGTGGCTTGCTGATGGCCCAATGACCTGACAATATATCGTTCGTGAAAGAGCGCCCGATGTGAGATCGTGAGAACTTATTATCTTTCGACGTTTATCAAATGGTTTAAGTAAGCAATATAAATGTTACCGGCCAAACCCGATTTCAGGCCAAACTAGTTTGTCCTAGGCCAAAATGGTTTATTAACCCGGGGCACGCCGATTAAATGGGTTAGGTTAGGTTAGAACTGTGACCGAAAGCGCGCGAGCCGAGCGAGCGAAGCGAGCGGCGCCCGGCAGCGGCCGGCGAGCGTTACTTCCAAAGGCTGTGTGTAGTTGGCTGCGTAGGATAAGTCTGTTTGACCTAGGACAAACTAGTTTGGCCTGAAATTGGGTTTGGCCGGTAACATATACATAAGAGCGATGGTGGCCCAGTGTTAATGGCTGCAACTTACGAGATATATGTCTTAGGTTCAAACCCAGACAGGCACTTTACTTTATGCAAATTATTACATCACTACTGATCTCAATACGGTAAAGGAAAATATCGTGAGGAAACCGGCATGTCCTAGAACCAAAAATTCAATGACATGTGACATCTACCAACTCGCACTGGACCCGGGTGGTTGATTACGCTCCCTCTTACAGAGAGGAGGCCTGTGTCCCAGCAGTGGGAACATTATAGGCTGATAGTTATGCTTATATGCTTATACATAAAAACATAAACGGACGCCTTCTTCCCATGGGGATAGGCAGAAACTCCAGACCGCCTCCAGCTACGATGTTTGCAAGCTCCTTTTGCCTTGTTTCATCATCATCATCATCATTTCAGCCGAAAGACGTCCACTGCTGGACATAGGCCTCCCCCAAGCTCCGCCACTTCGACCGGTTCTGTGCTTCCCGCATCCAGCGGACACCTGCGGCCCTCACAAGGTCATCAGTCCACCGGATCCCGGTTGCCTTGTTTACGTTCGTACAACTGGTCATACACGCACTCCCGTTGCGAGTACTACGCACCTGACCTTTCTGTAAAACATTACCAATAAGGTCCCTATTTGCCCTTCTAAAACATCCCCTCCCGGCGGCGTTCCCACTTACCTCTACCTTGTGAGACGAAACGACAGAGAATTACCTTTTGTTTAGTCGTATTTTATTCATCCTCTCAACATGACCAAACCAACTGGTTTGGTCATGTTTAATTAAAAACAGTGTCCATGGTATTTCTTGCCCGTATTTCTCCGTTCGATAATGCCGTTTTTTGTTTTTTGGGTGGGAATTCATCAAATAACTTCTCCCGCTCTGGGTGGAGCAGGAGGACGTGTCAGACTTTTACTGACTAAAACCCACCCGTGTTCCCTCAGTTGCCTGTGTGTCTCTCGTTCGAACAACCCGCAACCCTGGCAGGTCGATAGTGCCGTTCTATCGAGAAGAACGGGTTTTGAAATGGCCTACTAGCCACTATCTTTCTGACAGACCAAATCCTTGACTATTCAAAAGTGCCTACAAATGGTTTAATAAAAATAAATGCTATGAGTTAGAGATTGATATTATTACGGTTGCAAAAACTCATTGTAAATCTTATAGTGTCGGTATCTAATAATTGTATAGCGAAGGACAGAAGGCAGTCACTTGGCCGGCGTCGTAAAATTTAATATTGACGTTCCACCGGATCTCGTTAATTTGTAGGAGATGACCCCAGTATGATTGTAAACTGTCTAGGTCAATGATGAATAATTATTTATAAAACATGGGTACCAAATTAAATTGTGATTGACCACGCACTGGAAGATAAAGCCTTAGAAGGGTTCGCGCAGGGTGGTCCGATGACCTGGTGAAGGCTGCAAGAATCGAAAAAAAATGTTCGAAGTAGTGGTGCTTGGGGGAGGCCTAGGTCCAGCAGTGGACATCTTTCGACTGAAATGAATGAATATCCGACGGTTAATGCGCAGAATAGGAAGCAAGAGACCGATCCCCAACCCGTTAAAATAATGACGTTTAAACATTCCTAGATCAAGCTTTTTAACCGACTTCAAAAAGGAGGAGGTTATCAATTCGTCGGAACCTTTTTTTTTTTTTTTTTTTTATTTTTTTTTATGTATGTTCCCCGATTACTCGAAGATGGCTGGACCGATTTGGATTTTGTTTTTTTTGTTTGAAAGGGTTTTTTATACTTCCCAGGTGGTCCCATGATCATCAAGTCAGGATCTGATGATGGGAACCTGGAGAAATAGAGAGAACTCTTCAAATTTTATAGGCACACGAAGCGATTTAGCTATTTTTTGGAAGAGTACTTTCTCGGAGTGGTCTCATTTCAATTTGGTGAAGATCTGATGAAGAACTTTGGAGATAGGCAACGGAACTCCTCAATAAATGATAGCAAATGCACTGGGATTGCTGAAATCTCATGTCTGTCTATTGCTTACACTAGTTCATAACATAACATCACGCCGGTATGCTGTGAAGGGGTAAGCACATGTGGACCACTAAAAAGTGAAAAATAAAAACTTTTTCCAAAAAAAAACAACCGACTTCCAAAAAAACACTACAAAGTGAAAAATAACTTTAATTTCGGAAGGCGGTGACAAAAAATTAAAATACAGCTCCAAAGACACCGACTTCCGAAATTAAAGTTATTTTTCACTTTGTAGTGTTTTTTTGGAAGTCGGTTGTTTTTTTTTGGAAAAAGTTTTTTGTAGAATACTTTCCTATAGATATATTTCTCAGTAAAATAATAATTATGTCTATGTATGTCGTTTTTATCCCGATGTGGCCGGATGTTAAGCCGGACAGATGATTCACACGTATTGACATTGTTACGTTCGCACTGTTGCGTGTTTCGCGTAAGTCAATGACCAGAAAATTGTTGTGGAAGATATTTTTGAAATCCTGCTCATGTTCAACCTAATCTGTTATCTCTTAGAGCAGATTTTGATAATCAACAGCCGAGGAGAGATTTTGAACTCTATCTAATGCTATTGTAATGGTAGGTAAATGATAAATTAATTTATTTCTGTCAGTAGGTTTGTTCAAACACACGCTAATCATATTTTTTTAACTAAGTAGATGAGGTTGGCGTTTCCTATCTGACTACTCTGAGAAGAAAGGCCGAAACAAACTCAGAGGTCACAGTCTCTTTTAAAGTCCAGACATAATCTTGATCAGATCATGTGAAGACCATGTGGATTGGTGTCTGAAATGGTCTTTTGGGGAAAGAACCACACAGATTGAGTGCACCTGTCCCATCAGTGCACGCATTTATCAGTAACCATGCAGCTCAACTCAGAACTTGATGAGCTCAACGATTTGACGAACAATACCAAAGAAAGGACATTTGGGTATCTATAGAATCCAAATACATAGAAACACTTGCCTAGTTTCTTTGATGATATAAAATAAATAGTAAGAGTATTGCTAAGTTGTTAAAACAATTTGTAAGTACCCAGCCGAAGCCGTATAAAGTTTGAGAAAGAAAGTTCGGTGGGCGTTACCTACTTGCCCATAGCGGTTGGTTGTTTTCATCTCTTAATTTGATCATCATTTTCTGCCTACTCATTTCCCAACTATGCTGGGGTCAGCTTTCAGTCTAACCGGATGAAGCTGAATACCAGTATTTTAACCTTTGAATCTTTCGACCCCATCGGCTATCTGTTCTGCGAGCACTATGCTCTACCCACTGCCACTTAAGTTTGGCAATTCTTCGGGCTATGTCGGTTACCTTGGTTCTCCTGTGGATCTCTTAATTTCTGATTCCATCACGTAGGAAAACTTAAGCATAGCCCTTTCTACTGCCTATGGATGGCATTTAGCTAGCTTTCTAATAAGTCCCATTGTGCGCGACCACGTTTCAGTTCCATAGGTCATGACTGGTAACAGGCACTGGTCAAAGACTTACGTCTTGAAGCATTGCGGTATTTGGGACGAGAAGATATTGCTTAGCTTCCAGAACGCTGCCCAGCCGAGTTAGAATCGACGGTTGACCTCCCTGTCGGAGTTTCTCAAAAAGATAAATATAATGAAATTATGATTAATATACTAAGCTGAATTGGTATTGGATGTAGCTACTGAAATGACAAGATTACTGTCGCGGTCGGCGGCTGGTGCGCTCACCGCATCATAGTAATTATGCTTATCACACCAACACGTTGTAATTGAAGTAAGAGTTACGAAATGTTACTATCTGGCACTGAAAGCTATTAAATGTGCAATTTCTTAAACGTTAATTAAAAAGTAAAAAGATTCATTTTCTCAATTCACAATTCGCCATTCTTCCCTGTGTTGTGCCAATCTTATCTAACTCTTCCCTGACGAAACTTTCACTTTGTTGAACCAAGTTGCTTTCGGTCCCTCACTCTGCTCATCTTGGGTAAAGGACTTTTGAGTCGTGGAGGCCAGTCAACGGCGACATCGAGTTGCAGGTCGTTGGTTTGAACCCAGAAAATATATTCAATTACCACAGCTCTCAAAACGGTAAGAGAAAACATCGTGAGGAAGCCGGCATGCCCTAGAACCAAAAATTCGAAGACATGTGACATCAACCGACCCACACTGGGCCCGCGTGGTAGATTACGGCCTTCTCCCTGTGCCACAGCATCAGGAACATTATAGACTGATTATGCTATGCTGAAGGACCTTTGATCTATGTTATTTTGCCCAGTGGGAGCTTAAGGGGTAATGTGATGCAATATTTTAAGGTATCGGGTAATTGTTTACCGATCAATAACACGTAAAAAATATTAATAAGCGCTTTCTTATGAACTCTTCTCATTTGCATTTATGTCAATGGTCTACTAACGTTTTCCAAGCATAGTTGCTAACCTCCGCGTATCTTTGACTAGTTTATAGTCTACTTTGTTAGTGAAAGTGAATTTTAAATGACCGATATATCAAAAAACATATAAAAACAGTTTTATATTGTAAACTTTCGTTATTCAATACACAGTTACCTCAAGAACAGATAAGTGCTAGTTGGTTATGCTCATGAAGTGAGCAAATCTACGATATGGCCACGAGATATTAGGTCTTTACCTATGAAATTGCCGTTTTGCAGTACTGGCCATTTCAAATCAAAATAATTTTTGTTTGGGTAAGAATTCTAATTTCAAATTAATTTTATTTTAAAAACATGGATTTTTTTTTCCAAAAGTAGTCATTTGTTTATTGATTAGTGTTACATTTTCATCGCATTTCAATCTTTTTCGTCATCATGGATACGTTAAAAATTCGAGTAATTATGGAATATGAGTACCGTCGTGGCAGCAACGCGGCACAAGCGGCACGCAACATCAACGACGTTTACGGAGCTAACACTACAAACCAACGCACCACCTGTTATTGGTTTGCTCGCTTCCGTTCTGGAAATTTCGACCTGAAAAATGAACCTCGCGGTCGTCCGAAGACTTTGGTCGACAATGACGAATTAAAGGCGATTGTGGAAGCTGATGATACACAATCTACGGCTGAATTAGCAGCAGCTTTCGACGTTAGCGTCAAAACAATATTGGTCCATTTGCGTCAAATTGGCAAGGTAAAAAAGCTTGACAAATGGGTGCCCCACGAACTCAATGATCGTCAGCGCGAAGTACGCGTCGAGACGCGCCTTGCACTGCTCAACAGACACACAAATGAAGGAATGTTGAACCGCATTGTTACCTGCGATGAAAAATGGATTCTGTTTGATAACCGCAAGCGCTCAGCAAGTTGGTTGGATCCTGGTTCAGCACCTAAACAATGCCCTAAACGAAAACTTACCCCTAGAAAAGTGATGGTCACTGTTTGGTGGTCTAGCGCCGGTGTGATTCATCACAGCTTCTTACCAAACGGGGTGAGCATTACTGCAGATGTGTACTGTGAAGAACTGAACACAATGATGGAGAAGCTGGCACATCTCCAACCAGCATTGGTCAATCGCTCGTCTCCGCTGCTCCTGCACGACAACGCGCGACCTCATACTGCACAGCAGACGGTCTCCAAGTTGCAAGAACTGGGGTTGGAAGCTCTCCGTCATCCGCCCTACTCAGCAGACCTTGCGCCTACAGACTACTACTTTTTCCAGAATTTGGATAACTTCTTGGCGGGAAAAAAATTCAATACCCGAGAGGCAGTACAAAATGCCTTTGAAGAATTTGTTGCCTCCCGTCCAGCTGATTTCTTTAAGAAGGGCATCAATAAACTGCCACTGCGATGGCAAAGATGCATTGATTGCATGGGTTCTTCTTCGATTAATACAAATAAAAAATACATGAAAAAAATTCGTTCAAATTTTTTCATACAAAACGGCAATTTCATAGGTAAAGACCTATTATAATGTTAAAAAAACAAGCAAGTGCAGTGAAATAAATTAACAACGGTTGAGACTAACTAAATGAAAAATGAAATGTTATACGTTTTTCGGCCTAGCTCGTGCCGGTATTTCCTTGATCTGTAGATAATTATTAATATCAGCCTATATGGTTCCCACTGCTGGGACACAGGCCTCCTCTCGGCGAGGATCAAGGAGTTGGTAGATGTCACACTTCGAAGTTTTGGTTCTAAGACATCCCTGTCTCCTCACGATGTTTTTCTTCACCGTTTTGAGAGCAGTGAGTAATGCGCCTGTCAGGGTTCGAACCTACGATCTACAACTCATAAGTCGCGGTCATTACCACGGGGTCACCACTTCTCTATTACTACTGCTATAGCTCACTGCTATTTATTCTGAGGAAGTAATTATACATGGGAGAAGGTTTGATTGATATGCGACCAGACCGTTTAATGATCCTTCCGCCTGACGCAGGTCCTCACCAGACACGGTTTTTTCGATAGGTTCCTGTTTCGGATAGAGGAAACGCCTGGGTGTTTCCACTGCGAAGATCGCCCTGAGGACACGGTGGAGATCTGCCCAGCTTGGCAGAGCACCGCCGTGTCCTCGTGGAGGTGATCGGCGGCGGCGATCTCTCGCGTCCGGCCCTGATCCAGGCCATGTTACGGAGCGAGAGTGCATGGGTAGCCGTCACCTCCTTCTGCGAAGCAATGCATGCTCGCGAAGAGGGAGGCGGCGCACGTGTGGGAGAGGCAGTATATGCGCCCTTACGGCCTTAGTCGCCGTGGGAGACGCCCTACGTCTTGGGAATCCCAGGCTGATGCCCAGCCACCGTAGACGTGGGCTTGCGGCCAGCGAGTAATGCGTAGCTCGCTGTTCGGTAAGACAAAGCCCAGTGACAACGGCGCGTTGTGTTCCACGCGTGCCTCAAAGAGATGTCAGCACCAACTGGTGGGGTCGCAAGGGCCGATGCCTGCTAGGGGTGCGGGTTGTTCGAAAGAGATACTGCGGCCGCTGGCACACAGGCAACTGAGAGAACACGGGTGGGTTTTAGTCAGTAAAAGTGTGACCCATGGCCTGCTCCACCCAAAGCGGGAAAAGTTATTTGATGAATTCCGACCCAAAAAAAAAACGGTTTAATGACATTTATTCAAAGAGAGTCACGATTATGACGAAACAGCTATTTCGTTTTGCCATTGGCTACGTACGAAATCCTAAAAACAAGTTCACAGCTACTATTTTTATCTAGAAAAAATGTAAATTATTAGCTATATTAGCATATAGACTCAAAGATGAATGTTTTTCATTCAGATATCTTGGCGATTGCATTATAAATGTAGGAATAGATGTTAGGCAAGCGACCTTGCAGGATGTACTTCTAATCGAAAGTATTATACACTCGTGTCAACACTGCAATAACTATGAATAACATTGCAAAAAATATAATATACTTAAGATTTACTTTAAATAATAATCTTCAGGGTCGAAAATCATACATATTTTGAAATACTCTATCTTCCCAGGTTAGAAAATCTATGGGCAAGTGTAATACTGATAGAACTTCAGAAAAATAAAACATTAATCATTTATTTGCTTTGATAAATGTACAAGACAATAAATAGCAGATAAGAATATTTAAAACCAATCACGATTATTCTTGTTAGTACAAGTAATGTAATAAATTAAAAAGCATTGTGTTAGATATGCACCGTTATTTTATAATATATATTTTTTAATTAATGGTCTCAGTCATTTTAAGGAACATTTTTTCAAAATGAATTCTGTAGTTTCTTTTTTTTTTGGCCTGGCAGAGGGCGGGCCCTTTTTCTTCCAAACTTCCTTGTCTTGTTAGTTCTCTGGCCATGTTAACCTTTCTCAGGCTTCCAGTGAGTTACGATCTTTGCCCATCTCTCTGGGTGCATTCGCGGGAGGTGTCCTGCCCACTCCCACTTCAGCCTGGCCGTTTTTGTCCAACATCCAGTACTTGAGATGGAACGCAAGGTGGTGTTTCTAACTCGGTCTGTAAACTTGACACTTATTATGCTACGCTTCATTAACCGTTGACAAATTGGGTCCAGGGCAGAGAAGGATGTATTTGTAAGACAACCCGATTAACTACCAAATTAAAGCTCCGTTACACTTCTAAGTATTTAATTAATTATTTGAAACTAAATCCTTACTTCATTGTTATAAAGCAAGATTAACGGCTACACTAAGATCAAGTGAGATTAGTAGATTATATTCTATTATTATACCTCGTCAGAAGTCAATAAACAGTGTGCAATAGTACACCGTGCGCCAAGCCTATAAAGACCTTTATAAGTGACGGTATTAGGTTAAACTGTGGAGGTGAAATACAGTAGTTTCAGTCCGCATTTAAAGTTAAACTGCCCGTTGATCTTATGGTCGTAAGCGAAACTGCTGAGTTTTTCCATTAGGAATTTCTTATTAATACTCCCAGATTTTGGAAGTTGACGGTGTGAGATTCCCGTGACTCGGAAAGCTGGTCGTGTCGGATTGCGTGTCGTCCCATCGGACTATGAGGATGAGAGAATAGAGAGTGTAGCTGTGTCTGCGCACATATTTGTGAACTTACTTGTGAAAGACTAGTCTCCCTTGAGATAAGTTGCCATGTCAGAAATGGGGAAGAATATTCATGTTATTAAAGTTAAAAAATTCTTCGATATCTTAGCGGTCGTATAAATAAGCTCAGTCAGTCTTTATAAAAGGTCGTGTGGTGTTTTACAATTACAGATTTTGATGGAAACAGTATATTTAAGCCCCCTTATTCATAAACGATGATTAAAGTTAAGTAATGATTAGCGTCTGTTTATCCATACATTTTTGACGTTTAAACATCATTTAACTTTAATCATCGTTTATGAAAGTTGTTCAGGTAGTGGCTTGTTTGCTGCAAATAATTTTAGCAGATATTATTATCTAAGTCAATAGCACAGATTTTGCTGCCTAACTAAGGAGTTTTCCCCAAGATAAGTTCACCTTTTTCAAGTCCAGATAATAATATAGAACTTACAGACTCAATATTACTACTTAGGTATCAAAAGTCACTCATAAATCACGGTCATAAAATACCCTTTCAAAGTATGTCCCACAAAAAAACCCTCGTACTCACTACATCCGTGTTTAACCTCAATTCTCAGAAATGTCAATTATATAACTTTTTTATCTCGGGTAGGTAAGGTACCAAGTCAGCAGCCCAGGTCAATGACCTCTCAAGGTATAGATCACGGAAGTGAAGGTCTGAGGGCTGGGTACCGAAATAAGATCAAATTGATCGAGTTTTATGAAATAAAACCTGCTGTCTTGAGGAATAGGTGATCATGAAAAAAACTTGAAGTGGTATGTGTGACATACTACATTGCTACCCTGACTGGAGGCCTTAATTTATTGAGGCAACCAGAGGCAAGTCCGGTTACACAGCAGACAACCTCCTAGTTTGACCTGCGAGATGCCATTCACAAAAAAAGAAAAAAACATTATTGTAATTTGAGTTATTCCTGTGCCTAGAAAGGTGACAAAAGCACAATATGTAACCAAGGTAACTAACTGGCTCAATCACGACTTTGCTTTAATTGTATCTTGGTTGAGGTATTATTAACATAAAGAATGATTTGTTCTCCAAAGATTCCGTAAAAGGAGTACCTGCCTAAACGAATGTTTTATAGAAACTTTTTATTATTTTGATATAAGTAACTTCTCGGTTTTTTTTTAAAAGTCTAACTAAATAATCATCAACAAAAGACATGACTGTGTACAGTCACCGAAAGACATAACTAACCAGGGTCGAAGGATATACCCCTTATTTATAAACGTTGCTTAAAGTTAAGTAATGATTAGCGTCTGTTTAGCCATAAATTTTTGACGTTTGAACATCTCTTAACTTTAAGCAACGTTTATAAATAAGGAGAAGTGCTGAAGTTTAGTAAAAAGCCGATGGATGTTTTCAAATGAAATTTCATTATATGAATGATGTGATTGTTTTCTATTAATTCAATTAAATTTTATTCTAAAACATCCATCGGATAGTTACTAAACTTCAATTATATCCGGCGACTCTGGTTACTGTACCTTCTCAAACTTACCTTCATAGTGACTTTACACAAACTAAAGTATAGGCCGAAGAGAAATCTAGGCCACCCAATATCCTGGACTTAGCTGCGTTACGTATCGTCGGAAAAATGTTCCGTCTGTAATTACCACTTTGTGCGAAATATTTAGCAATAGGATGCGCGTACACATGTCGATGTGTTTATTAAACATGAGAAGATGTAATCAGGGACGCATCCTCGCGTGTTTGCACTAAATTATTGTGTTGATTGGAGGGAAGTCCTAATAACCTTTAACTAAGCAATCTTGAGAACGAACATAAAACCAATTGTACATTGTTTATAACTTTTACTTCTGAATATTTGTATCTGATTATTCAATAACCACGATATTATTATAACAACAGTCAAAATATTTGCGATTCATTAAGTATTAATAATATGTATATATGTATACGCTGCGCAAATCATCTCACAGAAAAAAACCCATGGGTAGACTTTTTTTTTTTTTTTTTTTTTGGGTGGGAAATCATCAAATAACTTCTCCCGCTCTGGGTGGAGCGGGAGGGCGTGTCAGACTTTTACTGACTAAAACCCACCCGTGTTCCCTCAGTTGCCTGTGTGCCAGGGGCCGCGGTATCTCTTTCGAACAACCCGCACCCCTGGCAGGCATCGGTCCTTGCGAACCCCACCTATTGGTGCTGACATCTCTTTGAGGCGCGCGTGGAACACAACGCGCCGTCGACCCGGGCTTGGTCCTTACCGGACAGCGAGCTACCCATTACTCGCCGTCCGCAAGCCCGCGCCTACGGTGGCCGGGAATCAGCCTGGGATTCCCGACGCCCAGGGCTTCTCCCGCGGCGAATGGGTAGACTTCGATTACAAGTTATAACCAGAGATCCGTTAATCGGATGAATTCACCTTAAGTTGCGATGTTGGACAATATGGAATGCACTTTTGCATCGACAAAATCGTATTTTAATTTATGCACCACCCCTTCTCTTACACCCTATATAAATATATTTGCATCGGCGCTTTAACATTAATTCTAAGTAAATATGCTTCTGAATAGTTATGCAATCCTAATAATTTAGAAGTCGCTTCCATACTATAAACCTGACTAGTTATGCATTCCCGGAGTTCCTGGCATCCCGGGATTTTATGTTACAATAAAAACATATTTTAAGAAGCTGCTTCTATACCTAAAAATTTCAAAACTAAACTAAACATACGTCAATTCCTTTGTAGAACAACTATACAATTCGTTCCACATCGAACGAATTACATACAAAATGCCATTCTAGCACAAAATCGTGAGATAACTGCATTTATTGGTTTAAATGCTACATCCAACTCGCCTGCAGTGAATCAGAACCAGTCATTATTGAGCCAAAGGTTTGTTTACACCGTATAAAGTGACTAGTAATCACTATTTATGGGATCCATAAACTAAGCATTGACTTTAAAGGTAAACGCACATTATGAGAGCCGAAGGAAGCGAAGGAGCCCAAATAATCGAATTTAGGTTTTTTTTTATTTTATTCCGATGAAACCTCGCACAGTTATCCGAGCCGAAACGGATGAATTGTCGGAAGAATTTAGAAGGTTTTTTTTCGGCGCGGATAAGTGTGCGTTTACCAAAGAAGAAGAATAGTGAAGTAAATGGCAAGTAGAACATCTAGCTTGCGTACTGACTAAAACAACTTTTAATTAAGCTAATTTACGTACCTTGCATAATCGGCCTTTGTTATTCCCACTGCTGGGACACAGGCCTCCTCTTAATGAGAGGTAGTGGGCCATAATCCACCACGCGGGCCCAGTGCGGGTCGGTAGATGCTACATGTCTTTGATTTTTTGGTTCTAGGACATGCCAAATTTCTCACGATGTTTTCCTTCACCGTTTTGAGAGAATAGTGATTGAAATAATTCAGAAGAACGCCTGTCAGGGTTCCAACCTACCACTGGGCCACCATTGCTCTCAGCGCATCTACCTACGAAGCAATTGTGAAGTAGGTTTTAAAAAAATTCCAGCTGGGACAGTAGTTTCATTAGGTACCCCGCAATTCCTACTTTACTATCCACAAGACTAATGTAAACCTGGCCTAAAGGAAACTGTAAATATACGATTCAACTTCTTAAAAGAATGGATATCTAAAACCTTGAAGCCTAAATATGTAATTATATCGTACTATGATTAACTAGCCAATTTCGCGCCTACTTTATTACTTACCTATATTTTTGCTTGAGTGATTGTAAAAATTATATTTGTAACAGCTTTAAAGTGGCTGACCCTCTAAATTGAACATGATTTATATTATTTTTAAACATGTTTAAAGCTACAGACTCGATGAAATTATTTAGTGGACGTCATGTGGGACTGAATCAGCTATCGTAGTGGAAAGCTGGCCTTCCAACATCCATGCCCAGTGTACATGCTTGACAAAAGTATTGGTTACATTTTTCAACCAGTGGTCACCAGTTCGTTTGTCTTGTCATACTTTTGCCATTTCTATCTAATATACCAATTTCCGCTTAGTCGTCGACCACACAGACGTAATAAAATCACAGCGGGCGTTTTTCGGACACTGGACTGTTTAACTGGACTAAGCAGTGCGCTCAAGATCCAGTGCGTGCAAAAATTCAGCCGCATTTTTATTACGTCTGTAGACTTAAGGTTGTTGCCCTTATTACCCCTCCCATATCTCCTAGAAATGATAAGATCCTGTAATCCCGGATAAGATTTGTTTTAAAATAACACCTAACGCTAGCGTTTTTCTTTTTTTCCAGAAATCGTGCAACCAACATGTGTGCTAGAATCAGACTTCGGCTTCAAGATAAACTGTGCCTTCAAAAAGTCAGGCCTGTTCAGGGTACGGAATCTAGGAGGAGTCAAAGCACATGCCAGTATAGGTAAGTTCTAATTATTTATTGTTTCTTCATGAATAGGTTCATGTTGATGGCAAAAGGCTTGCCCCCTATTAAATGGGACTTAAACATAACAGGCCAAAGCGTGTACGTACGGTGTGTGTGGGGGTACATATCGGCCTTACCTTTCAGGGATTACAGGCGTTATATTGTTGTGTTATTTATGTAGGTAGTTGGTCTTATGTGCACAAAGTGACTTCATTTTGCTTTTTTATTGTCTTTTTTTGCATAACAAAAAATGAGGCTTTCATCAGTAATAACTCCGCTATCATTGTACCGATAATTGTTATAGTAAATGGCCTAATAGCGAAGAGCCTCGACCAACACTTTTATAAAACTTTCACAATTCCCGGAAGGGTGGAGCAGAGGAGTGTGGTGCGATATGTTTAACTACTTTCTTTTTTTTTTCTATCTATGGAAAATATCCCACGAGAACTTACTATCCGAATTAAAAGTACCTCGTGTATTAATCTAGGATAAGAATTATCTGTGTTCCACATCTCATCCAAATCCGTTTTTGCCCCAGTCTGGAACATATATCAAAAAAAGACAAAAGTCTGTAAACGATATTTTCGACATCAGACTCGTTCCCAAACCGTAGTTCAATGTAGAGGTTTGACTTAGTTACAATTTTAATATACGTGTAGCAGTAAGGTTTTTTACTTTTGGTCTGATATCAGACCAAAAGGCGGTCATAAAATAGGTAGATAAGAATAAGGTGATAAGAATACATACTAGAACATGCAACATCCTACTTTTGGCAACACTTTAGTGCATAGAGGCTTTCATTTTCAATGACAGAAACAAACTAGCTCTCTCTAAAAATGCAACCAACCCATAACTATTCAAATTCAGTGAACCGTTAGCAATCGACACATGAGTGGAAATACTCAACACTTGACGAGTAGTATGAATGGAAAACACATTTATATACAAATCAAGCATGTTTCTCCAATCAAAGAAATAGTGATGAATGTAGAACCTGTTAGGTTTTCTTTAGATGTAATTTTCATCGTTAGTAACGATGTAGCTGGGCTAGTTAGATAAAGATAGATACGTAAGGCACACAATATAAAGAAAGATATAATAACTCACACACACGTGTGAGTGTGTACTATGGTACAATACAACACCTCTGTTTTACCGTACGTGTAAATGCTGCGTGATGTTAGCCTAAGTTGTAGAGACAGATGTTTGAAGACCCCAATCACGATCGAAGGCTTGTAGTAACTATGCTTGTGTACCTTAATTAACAAAGGAAACTGCGATTCCCGTGTCGGGACTCAAGAAGTTTGAATGTTATACTAATTCGTTTTTCTGTAAGTGCTTCTCCTTTTTCGTTGTTACACTCTTGACAGAGTGGTCGTGGTTGTCACATCTGGTGTGTTGGCAAGCTTCACAATCCATCGCCATTCCTCCCGTACTATACAGCGCTTCTCGTACATTCGTAGAATGGACCATTGAGTGCAGTTATGACTGGATCGGTCCAACGCATACGCGACCTGCCGGAAGTGGTTATGAATCACATAAAGAATGTGAAATATTGGTATTCAGCTGCACACTTGACTGGAAGCCTACCACAAAATTGATGGGAAAAGGCAAGGTATGGTTAGGTGATGAAGAAAGAATGTTAAATCAAGTGTCAAGACATACCATGTATGTATTCAACCAATGATAACCAGAGTTTGGTACCAACGTAAGTCTTAGAGTGGGATTGTGTCTATCCTAGACTAGCCACATTTTATTGCCACAGGCTTTTTCATATATCAAAAACCTCATATGGTCAGTTTTTTTTTATAAATATAATTTCTAAGACAGCTATGTCTACACATATTGCCAAATTCTCAGAGACTGAAGGTGAAACAATGGTTTAATAGTCAGTACTCATGGTCAACGCATCTCTGTGCTAAGTGAAAGTTGAAGAGCAATTGCTAGTAATTACAAGAATCTGCAGTAGCTTTAGTTTGGTGAAATCTTCGTCTGTATAAGAAACTGTGCAATCTGTTGAAAATATTCTTTGAAAGAAACAGAACAGATCTACATAGTATAATTCACCGCTCTTTAAATGAAAATGGTCAGATAGCATACTAAGAATGGCTGGGGCAAAGTGGAAACCAAATTCAAAACACAGGAATGAAAGGAATGACTAACTAGGGAAAGTGTATAATAATACTGATAAATGCGTGCACTGATTGGACAGGTCCACTCAATCTGTGTGGTTCTTTCCTCAAAAGACCATTTCAGACACCAATCCACATGGTCTTCACATGATCTGACCAAGATTATGTCTGGACTTTAAAAGAGACTGTGACCTCTGAGTTTGTTTCGGCCTTTCTTCTCAGAGTAGTCAGATAGGAAACGCCGGCCTCATCTACATAGTTTAAAAAAATATGTTTGACGTGTAAAAGTGTTTGTACAAACCTACTTACAGAAATAAAATAATTTATCATTTATAATAAGCAATGCGTATTTATGTAAGACTTATAATGATACTAGAACCATTAAGTATTTCTCCATCATCTGTTTACAAACCATTTACAAGTAAAACGATCGATAAAATAATAGATATACAACGAGCATATAACCTAATACTATACTTTAAACATTCCAGGTTTCAGTCTGGGTGACGAGCTGGGTTTCGAGCAGTCTCTTACAAACTTAGACCCCAGCCGGCGGCGGTCTGTCAGCGTCAAGAATGGACCACCAGCTAACATTTTCACCGACCCATCCAGAACTAATGTTAAGCAGGAGGTGAGAATGTAAAACAAGTTACAACAGTTACAACAAAATAATAGTTTAAAAAACTAAAAAACACGCTGAGTCGTTTTTCAGTTTAATTTATGCAATAATAATGTCTAATAATGTCCAACTGCAGGATGAAGGCCTCTTCTCATACGGAGAAGGCAATGGGTTGGCGATTTCAGACTTATAATAACTACAGAATTGCTTGTAACTATACAGTAGATGTCGAAAAAACAAAATCTGCTAAGGATTTTTTTTGCTGAATGGTCCCGCTCTTGACCTGTATCACGCCAAGGTGATGGATGAGGTTAAACCAAACTAAAAAAGGAGAAAATAATATTTAATTCAATTAAAAAGTGTGGGGTGCTTATTGAGGTATTTTTATAATCAAATAATGTCAAGCATTTCAATTTTTTAGTTCTGCTAACTACAAAAACGTGTTTTTTTTATTATTCTTTTTTTCCTTTTTTCATTTTTCTCATTTTTTTAAATTATTAAATTGTTGTCGGTCCTCGATAAGTTTACAAAGTTTCAATGAAATCTGACCGTTTAAAGTGGGTCAAAATCGCGCTCTAAGGAGTCGGTTACATACAAACATACATACAAACAAACAAACAGACATACAAGTAAAGCTAAGATAAAGCGTGTAAAAATAATGATAGGAGGGTGAATACGTAGTACATTATGTACACACATAACCAGCCTATACATAGGCTACATTTCTACTGCTGGGACATAGGCCTCCTCTCTGTGAAAAGAAGTGAGTTGTCATCCACCACGCGGGCCTAGTGCAGGTTGATAGATGTTACATGTCTTTGAATTTTTGGTTCTAGAAAAATCCGGTTTCCTCATGATGTTTTCCTTCACCGTTTTGACAGCAGTGGTGATGAAATAATTTGCGCAAAGTAAAGCACCTGTCGGGTTTGAACCTACGACCTATAAGCTCGTAAGTCGAGACCGATTCTACGGAGCCACCACTGCTCTATCTTTATGTAACTAGGACAAAGTTAAACACAAGGAATCATGATAAAGATTTTACTTAATTCGACCAAATTGCTGTTTCAATGGAGAGACCCATGTCCAGCAGTCGATTTACGCAGTAAGTTTCAGAGAGCAACTCTCGAGTTTAATATACACAGTCGCTTTGAACGCCTGCGGAATTGAAGGCAGTTGATATTGCATCTCTCAAATACATAGGCGGCAGTAGCCACCAACAATAAACAGGGCCAAGGGCTTGACAAAAAAAGACAAACTACTTCCTACCTTGATTTGTTTACAGAAAGTGGCTTTCAATCTATCAGTTTCAAAAGCAAAACATTATTGACCCACTCTTTGAAAAAAATGAAAAAAACAAGAGCCGTTCATACAAATTGTGATTGCAACAACCGCACCAAGTAGCCAAGAGGAGCAATTTTATAAGACAATTATGCTAAAAATAACTGTTATTACAGACTTGCAGACATGTAATGCAACTTTATATATGAAAACCGACATCTGATTGGACTATTATGTATAGTATTCGAGGAAACCTCACGATGTTTGGTTCAAATGGCTTAAAAATGTGCAACAATTGTTTTTATGTAGTGTCGTGTTACCGTAATTTTGGTTGCGTTCTTGCTTCAACATGATAGGTTAAGCAAGTGGGCATAGATTCTAGTTTTCGTTTATAGTTTTTTGCTTTAATTGACCTTGACTATAAAATATGAACAGTAAGTGATAATATTATGGCACCAAGTCTGTGCGGGTATCAAGCTAGCAACTGCAATGTCTTAATGTTTCTGTTTTCCTGATTCCAGAAGCGTGGTAAACAGAACAGGATCATGCGTCCGATGCCTCCTGCTAACCGACCCAACCAATCTGCCATGGACAAGCTGACCAGCCTGCACCGAAGAGTTTCCACCACTATGCAGCCCATCGTTGTCCAGGCTCCCGTAGAACAGCCCATCGCTAAGCCCATCCCCACTGTCACCATGGCTAAACCTATGCCCATGGGAATACCAGCTTTCAAACCCTTACCGCCGAAAGAAGAAACCCTTGCCGTAATACCTATAGCACCAACACGGAAGACGTACTCGCCACTGCAAGTCCCACAGTCCAAGGGCCCAGGACTCGCATACCAAAGTGAGATATACCCATCACACAACCAAATATCAAAAATGGTATCACAAATGACAGCACAGCAATTCTCCCCAATCAAATTCACACAAAGTCCCGTCATTGTAGAACATCCAAAATTTTACTCCATGACTACTGTTAATCCATTCGTACCTATGCCACCTTCTCAAGCTATCTCTCTAATACCTGCTCCAGTATTCAAAGAAATACACATGCCACCTTCTTACTCACCTAACTCTATCATCCAAAAGCATCCTCTTTCTAACTTTGTAGACCCTGTTCCTCATCAAGTCCACGATATTGCGAACAACGTTGTATATAATACGAAGAAAGTCGACGATTACAATTCTATAACTGGTTATGGAGACGACACTGTGCTGAAGTTTAATAAAGAAGACATCACTTCGAAGATAGCAGAGATTGCTAAAGCCGGGAACATTTCTATGGAGGCTGTTGAAGCGGCGATCGCGTTAAGGCAACAACAGTTGTTGAGTAAATACGCGAACATTCCCGTGCCAGCGCCTACAACAACTTCGTCAACAACTACGACGACAACAGAACAACCGTTTGTGTTCCAACAGGAGCCTGAACCAGAAATATTGACTGCTGCGTTACCTCAGAAGCCGCCAAAGAGGTTTGTATGAGTCTTATCATTATATTGGTCGCAATCATATAAATGATCTAAACAAATGAAGAATATTAGAAAAACATTTTCCAGTTTAGCGAGTTTAGCATTAGATTCCCACAGATATTCAAAGCAGTTGTGAACAACAGATTTTTTATTAGTTTTGTTAATCCTTAACATTTGTTGCATCTAGTTTCACTGGAGGACCAAACAAATAAGGTATCATAAATAAACTATAGATGGTTTTGGTAACATTGGCTTTTGAGCACTGCTTATGTGCTTTGCCTGGTGTGCGAATACTACGCGGACTTACAGCAATGCGCGATGAATTGCATTTTGTATGTGCCTGCGACCCCTTTTATTATGTTGATGTAATCTGCACTAAATTCCGGTTCGTTGGACCTGAATTTAGCATTGATCTGTTAAGCATCGGCAACGCCGGATTCCCAATTGAAAGTATAAACAGACCGATAAATTGCTTTTCCGTTTGCCCTATCCACCTTGTTATATCTTTACTTCCATGTTTTTCAGAATCCCTATATCCGGCAAGGTAATGAATGCTCCCCGCGAGTACTACCCTGTCGGATATGAGAAGAACTTTGACGACCACTTCCAGTCTAAGGTCGATCTTCCGGAGACCAGCTTCCATTGCGGTGACCAGAAGTACTTCCCTGGATTGTATGGCGATGAGAGTCTTGGGTGTATGGTGAGTGAATACTGGCGTTTTCCTACGAACTTTCACTGTCTTTTGTGATCAAATTGTGGTACGTATCATTGTAGAAACCCTGAGGCTTCTAAATTTTTCTTAAGTCTTTTGAAAGTGTCAACTATTATTATACTTATAGTTTACAATTGGAGTCAGCCGTCAAGCCAAATAGCCAGCTTTGACCACAAAAGTGTTTTCTATACATATTCCCAAAGCAAAAAGAATTCTTAGGCTACTCATTCTAACCCCTTGAGTTACAGGCATGTTGCAGGCTGTTTTTTTATTGATTCAATGCCTTGATCTTAAACTGCACGCATCTGCAACGCATCTGATCTAACCTGCGTTCATGAGCTGTTAATGTCAATATTCCCTTACAGTGATAAACTGATGACACTGGCAGTCTTTGAACGCGTTTTATATGTGTTGACCGCGTTGAATTTCATTGGTGAAATTTGCCCGGATTTTGCTAAAATCTATTGAACTGCGCATTGACGCCACATCTTGTGTGTATGTATTTATAATGCACCGTTTTTGGAAGACTTGGTTTGATACAAAAGCCCTGACGAGACAAAAGTAAAAGAGACAAAAGTGAAATGAACTAGTCATCACAGCAACATAATAACAGTTTTCAGCATTCAAAAGTCTCACGAAATCCTTTTCAATTCCCAGGTGTTCCACGTCTGTGCCCTAACAGACGATGGCCTCGTCATGAAATCCTTCCTCTGTCCTGAGTCCACGCTCTTCGACCAGACCATTCTCAAGTGCAACTGGTGGTTCTATGTGGACTGCAAGAATACTAAGAAGCTGTATGATACTAACATACCGGTGTCCAAGAGCTACCAGTTGATGAAAGCACTTACTTTCTTCTCATCTTACAAGAAGGAAATGCAAGAGGATGGTAAGAAAACGTTTTATTTAATTTACTTGTAAGTTTGTCTGTTTGAGAAAAGTAGTCTCGGGAAAGACCAATGGTGACCCAGTGGTAACGGCTTCGATTTACTTGTCCTAGGTTGTAGGTTCGAAAATACGAGGGCACTTTACTTTGTATTATTTCTATTTCATCACCAATGCTCTCAAAACAGTGAAAGAAATCGTCGTGAGGAAACACACATCCCCAACTCGTACTGGATTCTTACCTGCTGCCTCTCACTGATTTCACTGGGAATGTTATAGGCTTACTAACCATCTCTGGAAATGTTAATCCAATTATAAATAACCCGAAAAACTTTTACTAAATGATACCCTATACTATTACTGAGTGAAATAGGATAAGATTTAAAGAGAATCTGAAGCAGGCAGTGCATGATAATCACAAAATAATTTACCCCAGTAAAATGTAAGGCTTAAACTAAGAGTCCCATTTGGATGAAAACGTGGAGCACAGTAAGTCTTATAATTTAATAACTATATATTTTGTGTTTCTAGGTCAAAAGCATACCCCAGAAGACGCGGACAATATTAAAGAAGCTATATCTATACTTCAAAATCAAAACCAGGATGCTCCGCGTCCAAATGTACCTGCAGTTCAACCTAATGCAGATACTGTTAGCTTCCCTAATACTGCTAGCTTATCTAATACAGCTAGTGTATCTGATGCCACTAGTGTACAACAAACGGCTAGCTCATCAAACCATGTACAATTTATCACTCCCACCCCTATAATGATTGATGAAAGGAACCGTAGAACAACCACTGAAGCTGCCCCTGTATACAGAGGCACTAGAAAACTAAACGCTACAAGAAGCTCCAGAAGAAATACAACTTCATCAGAAAATACATCTGACTTCAAACTCATTACTGTAAATGCTGATCTCAACATAGCCCAAGGAAACGTGACAGAAAATGATTCAAGAGAAAGAAAGCATAGAAGACGAATGACTTTGAAGAGCACTAGTTCAGTAACTACAACCACAACACAGAAACCCACTACAACTACAACACAGAAACCCGAAGTAACTACATCAAGCATAGAAATAATAAAAATAGATATACAACCAATAGAAAATATTCAAAGACAAGAGAAACTAACAGACCAGATTGAAGATGTAAATCCAAACGCATCAAATTCTGCACCAGTAAGACGTTTCTATAGGTCGAGTGCAGAAAAATATGAAGATAAAGAAATGGCTATAGTCAATAATGAAAAAGTACAGATTGTGCGTCCCACGTCTCAATCTAGATTCGTGGGATATTATCCCACGCCGAGTGCAACTATAGCGAAATTAGATGAAGCTGTTTTAGGTAAAATAAGGACGAAAAAACAGGCAATAGCAATAGTAACGCCTCAAAAACAAAGTCCAAAAACGTAGTCCGAAATTAGTCAATTGTTAAGTGTCATAAGTAAGTTATTTATTTCGCCGATACGTGTGGACATGTATTTGCTCAATTTTTGTACTTTTATAGTCTAGTTGAATGGAGTCAAGTGATATTACGGTGTATGTTAGTTTTTTAGTAAATTTTCCTAATTTCTAAGAGTGTTTTATTTTGAGCTGTTTTTTACGGTTAAATTAATATACCTATACTTGTTAAAACTATGTGTAAAACCATGACATTTTAAACATGAATTCATATAATACTAGCTGACCGGACAGACGTTGTCCTTTATCCTACAACTGGATCGCAGCGCTACTTAGCGGGTCCAATTGTGTGTTTACACTATCTAGGGACCCACTCAAACATACAAAAAAAATCATCAAAATCGGACCAGCCGTTTAAGAGTAGTTCAGTGACTTACAAACGTACAGAAGAATTATATATATAAAGATAACGAAGATGAGCACTAAGAAATAATTTCTGAAAATGATCGAAATGCAGCAGTGAAGGGATCAAGATTCCACGGGAAATATGTACAGATATCGTAATATAATCGTGACGCACTATAGTTTATCGCATCATCATCCACAGCCCCACTTCGCCCACTGCTAGGCATAGAGCTCTTATTTCTTGTCCTAATTCTCACGCTGCTGTGCCAGCCTAAACCAGGATTTCCCACGATAGCAACAATTTCGTCCACCCATCTCGCCATAGATGACCAGCATGTTGACTTCCAGTCCTTGGACGCCGTCAGTTTATATTTACCTAACATAAATATTTTACCGAAGCTTGAGAAAACTGAAGTCAACTTAAGTATCGCTAAACTCGGTAAGATTTTCATACAATTAATCCAGATAAAACAATTTTTTCGATATGAGTTGGTATATCAACGGTCACTTTATTATAGTTAATTATATAAATAGTAATCATAATAAAACAAGTTTTTCATTTAACAGGAACATTGGAAAATTAGGTCTATTTCTTCGATTTTACAAGACACTTTAAACATTTTTCGCAAAATAATGGCCCAATGACTATAAAGCTTGCTGCCACGAAGGCGGTGCAACAACTCATACAAATCATTTTGCTCGACTAGTCTAGAATCATTCAAGTTCCCGAGCAATCAGTATTGCAAGCCACAGTCTGGGCATATAGGTGATGACGGACAGTAGCAATTTCTACCACCAAAGTAGTTTCGCGTCCAATACGGTAGGCAGACGATCACGGCTGCAGCACCGAAAATACTCCAAAGAGGTACGCAAATCATGCAACCGGAAAACGCAGAGGCTTTTCTGAAACAAAAAAAGGAGATGAAGCAGACAAAAAGAAATCCATCAGAAACGGCAACAATAGAAGAATGTTTAAAAATGCGAACGATACTTGCTTTATACAGTTTTTAATTGAAACAGAAAATGTTGTGGTTTTTAAATTTCACATTGCTAAGTTCGTGTGGCGTTGCATTCTTTTTTGAATATATATAAACTACTAATCATTTGCCGATGTTGCGGTCAAAGGGATTGATAAATACAGTTGAAGTGGTTTAAGTTGATGACCAAACTTTTGCAAAACTACAACTTATATTTAGTTTAGAAAGTTCGTGTTTCAAAAGATCGTGTATTATGTAAATAAGCATAACTTTATAGGCAACAGTTTTGAGTTCTAAATTAAACAAAAACGATCCATTTACAGCGACAACAATTTATTACATTATAAAATCATGGACAGAGTTATATGATTTAGGAAATCATCGTTTACTTTTAATGAAACATTTTAAAATCTTATCACAAAGTAGAGGTCCACATGCTATGCAGGTAGCTGCCACAAAGGCTGTTGCACAACTCATACAAATCATTATAAAAGTTTTTAAGTTCGCACTTAAGAACAAGTTATTCCATGCACTGTCTTAGTTCCAGGAGAAAGCTTCGAAGTAGAAGATATTAATTTATTCTCCTCGATAGTATCTTTACGAAATACTGTTGTCTCACACAAGCATCTGCTTCCCCAAATGTAGTGGGTACAGATCCCCAATAATCTTAGTAAAATAACAGCACTGATCCAGGCCAGGAAAGTAACGCAAAGCATTGGCTCTGAAACAAAAGAGATGTACATTTAAGAAGATTAAAACACAAAGACAAAGCAAATGACAAACAATATTTTAATAAGCTTGACGAACTTAACGTAAGCGTCATGCGGGACGAGGCTTCGTTTTTAGAAAACACAAAAATAGGTGTTAAAAACGTTGAAATAAACAAGCAAAAAGTTTTTGGAGCGAATAATAAAAAAACAAAATCTTAAAATAAAACAAAGACACAAAAGGCGTTTGTAAAATATAATTCTAAGTGTTATAACATGGCTGATACACTAAACAAAAAAAAATTCAAGGCTCAAGGTTCCTCAGTGGTGTTCACGTTTTTTTCGGCCGCTTCTTGGTTAGACAACATAACAGTCTTTCGCATATAAGAGGTCCGATCACGAGTAGTCCCAGTATACCTAGGAAGGAGCCGCACGTTATACACACCATCCTGGCGGTTCTTCACCAATTTTAGGAATATGACTTTTAGTAAGGTAGCTTCAAGTTATCGTGGCATACCACAGTTGGTGCAGGTTTATCTTTGGCTACTTTGCGTCAGGTATTTTCCTGCGATCTTGAACCAAACGAAGAGCACCGCGCCGGTGACGACAGCACCAACTGGACCAAAAACCAAAGAATCTGAAACAAAAATTGAAGTAATTTTGGAAATCGAGAGGATTTTACAAAAAAAACTGAAAGTAATGCTTATCTTGATCTTGTTGGTACTTTTCTTCTAAAGTTCGAATTCACTTCACAGGTTAACTTGTCAGATAACAAAACAGTTCATAAGTCACATAAATGTCTAATTTACATATTCACCCAGTTCCTAGCATTGAACACGATGTTTCTAGACAAAGTTTTAGCCATGATTTAGACCATGACCGTGGCTTTGGTCGCAGCTACCAAAGCTGCCAGCGACCAGGGGGCCAAGTGACCCAAGTCTACTAATTTACAAACGTTGCAAAGGTCTCTCCATAAAGACTTTTTGACAGATTTGCTGTAATTAATCTGTCATTATATCACCAAGACCATTGAAACATTTGTAAATTAGTAGAATTTAGGAATTAAGTTTGGGGTATTGGGGGGAAGTAGGCACGGTTGTTTTAACCGATGTGACTTATACAGAGATAAATGTCTTAATATACTTACAAGCAAAGATCAGTCTGTTACTCTTTATCAAGGCACGAGAATTTTGCTATCATTTGTTTCAATCAGACGCCGAAAGATAATCCCGATACTAAGATTATCCTAGCAACATTCCACAATAATTTAACACTCATATTGCTTTCATTAATATTTTATTACATGCAAAATTTTGCTTGAATTACGACACCAAAGGAAAAGTCACCATATTTTCTAAATTTAAAATTTCTTCATAAAACTCTGTCAATGTCATAGAGTAAAAGAGCTTAGAGAGGTTGTATAGCTGTTCTTATGGAAGATAACCTCTATAGTCATTGACAACACTTTTACATTTTTTGTCATAGTGTGCTGTGCGTCTTTGTCAATTATAAAGTTTAGTTCTAGGTGCATCTACATCGCCACATGCGAGCTACGCATCACAATGACGTCACGCAAAATCCTGCATCGCACAACTAGCACGTATACAACGTTCCTACATCAGTCGTCGGACAGTTGTTCACCAGACACAACACCCGACTGGTCGGAGGATCTTCCCTTTTCTATAGCAGCAACCGCAGCAATCTTGGCACAGCACACTATATTTTCGGCCGGTCGAAGCCTTAGAATACTCTGCTGGTCGACACCAGTAGCTAGTAGATGCTGATACATAGTTTTAGTTTATGTGCCCGCAGCGTGCAGCCTAAACTATTTGGGTAGAGAGTTTGTTGATGTTGGTCCGAGGTGACGTGATGCCAATACGGCGACGAGATATTTCAGTCACTGGCCTTTTTTTCTGAAATCATCAAATGACTTCTCCCGCTCTGGGCGGACCTTGTCAGACTTTTATTGACTAAAACCCACCAGTGTTCCTTCAGTTGCCTGTGCCAGGGCCAAGGTAACTCTTTCGAACAAATCCGCGACCCTGGCAGGCATCGGATATAGCGGACCCCTTCCAATATCGGTGACATATCTTTGAGGTGCGCGCGTTTCCTGCGGCGGCTAGGGGCGCGAGTGCGCAAAGATTGCCTCTCCGTCACGCTCTCCCCCTCCAAGTTCGTGAGCATTATTGCTTCGCACAAGGAGGTGACGGCTTCTCTTGCACTCTCGCTCGGCAGTATAAATACATTTGAAGACAGTTCTATGTAAACTGGCTATGTAAACGCATCAGTCATTGGCACAGAGAGAGCCCATTACTTATGACGGACAGTGCAGGAAAAGTACACTGATAGATATGAACAATGATAATTTGTAAGTGCTCATACACACGAGCGGGACGCGTCTACGACAGAGGCCACGCATCGTGAACAACGGCGGCTGCTACGGCAACGTGCCGGTTGTGTATAAGAGTTTCTTACCCAAAAGGAACGTCAATCTTCGTCAATCTTTTGAACCGTAATAGGTAGACACTTGAAATTTTCACATAGTGTATACTACTACGTCCGCTATAACATACAAATAATAAAAATAAAATGGAGTTATTATTCAAGGGGTTTAATTTTTTACTTTATTTTAATTCCCGTTCAAGAAACATGTTTTTGAATAGTGTCAAATATTATACTGTGGTACGAAACCCTTGGTGTGCACTTGGCCGCTTATTTTGAGCACCAAACTCAAATACACGAGGTCAAGTTGTCGATGGCAGCCACCAACGCATCCGCCGCTCGTGTGCATGAGACCTTAGCTTAAAACTAATCAACAGCCCGTGTACAATTATTTTACTTCTGCCAGCAGCAACCCAACAGCAACCTTATCGTTACAAGAATAAAGATCATTGTCGTGTTGACAGACGTGTCAGTGACAGCAATCCAACAGCAACCATAAAGATCACTTTGACTGACAATGACGGAGAATCCGAGGTGAAATAACTGTGAACGGATTTTAGACCTTATTATTGTAGACCTTATTATTGCCTTCTTTTCCTGTGTACCCTTTACTTGGCCGTTCCCTTGATAGTACAGTGGAAGATCAATTTGAACCGCTGTAGGTACCGTTGGCCGTAAAACCCGAGGCAAATTATTATAGGAACAATGGGCATAGTGTGACTTTATTTTAACGGTCTCGATCTAACGCATCGAGGTGCGTTCAAGCTTCGTTTGGCCCTTCACTAATCCAGGGCTAATCGGAGCGCCGAACGCGCTCGATGCGTTCGATCATGATGGTTAAAAGAAACTCACACTAGGGCCTCTGGTGTCATTATTTGAAATCCTATCTAAAAAATGTTGAATATCATAGCAAGTACTTATCTACCTATTACAGAATACAGCTCCAAATTCCACCACCACCGTGCCTCCACCTAGCCGTGTAGCCTATTGTATTGAAGAGTACTAGCTGACCCGACAGACGTTGTCCTGTCTTAAATATGAATATAATATAACGCGTAACATTTTTTTTTTCATAAGAACCTTCTCCTGACAATAAAAAACACAACAAAGAAAGAATTAGCGAAATCGGTTCAGCTGCTCTCGAGATTACCGCTTAACAACACATTCACCGATTCATTTTTATATTATAGATATATATAGAGATAGATTTGTCTCCGTTTTATTCTATTTGAGAGAAAAAGATAGAAATTGTCTAATGCCTCCTGATCATAACTGCCGTGTTTTTGAGGTAATTAAATAATTTGTTCTATCTTTAATTTAATTTACTGGGGTCTCGACTACGGCTTGCATAGCTCATCTTAATCAACGTATAATATTTCCAACTGCCTTGCCATAAGCCTCCTCGCTGTGAGCCCACTTTTCTAAGAGGGCTTACCTTGGGGGACGAAGCTTTAGGAAGAGAAGTAAATCAGGAGTATATGTTGGTGCGAATGTAGTGTTCAGCTCGCCAACCATATCAATATCACTACACATTTATGATGGCGAAAATTAAGTAGGTGTTGGCTGTTTCTCGAGTTGGGCTTGTGTTTAAGAAGAATTTCAGGAGTTTGGATCTGAACCTAGGCAGTCAGCCACAAAAAGAAAAACAGATGATACAAATATTTAATACAACTTACGTAAAAGCATACAATCTACAAATTAATTTCTCAGCTATTGTGAGATCGTTTAGGGCAGCATGGACTCTTGCATGGCAGCGGTTGGGGAAATTCTTCGTTCTTTTCTTCGTTATTTTTCTCCTTTGCTGGACATTTCGGCCAGTAAGCGTCTAGTACTATAGGACCACAAGCAATCATACTAACCGCAATGACCGCTGTCATGCAACTCATGCAAATTATCATAATTAATTACTTATTTCCGGAGACACTTGACGAACTTGTGCATTTCAAACTGTCGGTAGCAGACTGGAACGCACGCAAGGATCGTGGCAGAGGCGATCAGGGCGTACAAAGAAAGGCAAATCATTTTTTACAAGTCCTGACTTTTACAGGACCTTGTTTTTGATGTTTAGGAACAGCGAGGCCAAGTTGTCGCTCCTGTGGTGGAAGAGTGGAGAAGTTGACCAGAGTCGTAGTTAACGTTGGCGTTTTACTGAAATTAGAATTAAAACTAATTAGTTACATCAGGACAGTGTCTCAAATAGCCAATAATCCACACAAGCACTGGGCCAAAACCGCTAGAAATCTGGAGGGAGGCCATAGCCTAGCAGTGGTATGATACATTTAGGGAAGCAGATGCTGGATCAATGGATATATAATGCGCTGATAGTAGGATCGTTTTGCTAAAGTGTCATGCTTTTCAACTTAGAACATGTCCCTAAGACGACCCATCGATCAATGTCTGTACCCAATCGCACTTGTACTTAGCTACATATATCTCGACTCTGGTATCTCAAAATAATTACTATAGAGTCGCAATAATTGCGACTAAAAGAACCAAAGAACTAAACTACTTTGGGCCAAAGAACTAAAATAATTATTATTTTAGTTCTTTGGCCCAAATCACAGTAACATATTAACATAATCTACAGCTAAACTCAAAAAAAATAAAGAGCGCTAAAACAAGCCAACATTCAGCATTATCACTAAATCTTTGACTAAACTTCACATTATGATGCTGGGATCAGGCAAAGCAAAGATTTTCAGATTTCAATCTCCAAAACATTTGAAATTGACAAGAGCAAGATAGCAAAAAAAATCATACTGACCACTGAAACACAATATCCCAAAAATCTGGTGACAACGTGCGCTTATAACACTAATTTAGAGGCAAATCAGGCCTCTGTGATGTGGTTATCCAAACTAATGGTTAAAATAAGCGCACACATAATTTCATTTTGGGTCTTTTATAAAAACCGATTTTCACACAAAATTTAAGCCATGACAATTTGTTGATTGACAGTTCGCAACGACGTCAATATTTGAATGTTCTATTCTGTGATCACTATTATGTTTGCTGCCAGTAAAATATATAGAACCTTATCATCTGCTTAGCCTTTTCCTAACTTTGTAAAATATTTATTACTACCACAGACATATAAAACAGTATGTCTGTGACACAGACATATAAAATAGTAGCAGACCAAACATTCGCTAAAAAATGCGTACCCATTACGCACACATAGAGAGTGTGTCGAAACAGGGCCGGACTAGGGCCGGTTGCCGGTATTATGTAACGATATTGAAACGACCGATAAATCTTACTGAAAATCTGCGAAAATCAATATTCTCTGGGTAAATGAAGTGTAGATTACTTATCAATTATGTCTTAACGAATATAACCACCCATCTGTTCCCGTGGTTACTGTAAAAGGCGACTAAGGTAATATTTTAAGAGGACGGTGGGCGGCAGTCCTTTCACCTCCTTTTAACGGTATATTTATACACAGACCGTTGACGGGCATCAGTATCGGATAAAAGAACTCTCCCTGCAGTCATTAACCCGCATGCCCAGTTTGGTGGGACCTAGAGTTAAGGTGTTGGTATGCCTGAAAGCTAGCTTATAAATATATAAGGAATTTTGCAATAAAACAATGAATTTAATGAATATTTACATATTTATTTTTTACTTTTTTAAACTTTATTTATTTAAATATTCTTTATTGTACACTACAAAAATACAATAAACAAAAAAATACACTATAATATATACAATAGGCGGCCTTATCGCTTTCCGCGATCTCATCCAGGCAACTATGGAATGGACAGTGATTAGCGTGGACATAAAATGTGGACGTTGTTGGTGCAAATAATGTGTTTACAATATACTAAAATAGATATATACATAACCTAAATAATAGATACATAAATACATACATACAAAATTTACAACGAACGAAAATAAAAGCCTATACAGAGATTATTACAGTTTGGTACGAGAACGAGATCACAACGACAAGTAATGTTCTTTATTTTCATAATTTAAAAACTACTGGTCCTAAAATAATAATATGTACAGGTATACAAAAAATTAAATAATCATAGGGCATCAAATAATACGTCCGCATCGTTGTCGATGGGAAAAGTGGCCAACAAAGGCTGGCAGCATTGCCACGTGGTATGGCAATGCTGATTCTTTGGCTAAAAAATAGGCCAGCCCTTTGGTCACGTGAAGAGTCGATCGACCGCTTGGAAATGTCTCGGAAAACTAAGTTGCCACTCGGACCCCATGGTCCTAGAGTTTCAACCCCTAAACGGCTCGAACATATAGGTTCCAATAAGATTGGAATATTTGCACCATTTGAGGTTCAGTTTCAATCCTGGAGTTTCATGTTTTTAAATCCATGCATTGCGTAAACTTACATCCTTTGGAAACCTGGAAAAATATTAGTAAGCTCAATTATTACCTGCTGAATGAAATGTTAAAATTATGTGAGTAGCCTATACCGATTTATGTCCACCATCGTTCATGTTATCCATCACACAGACAGGGTAACATAACCGGCTAATGAGACACAATTGATTTTCTATTGTAACGTATCACATGTGTACGCGCCGGGCCGGAGCGATTCTATAAATTTTATTATCATAGAATGTATGTTTACACTGGCAATCTGCACTCTGCAGTATTTTCAAACTGTCACCAAAATTTTTTGAAATATCGTAAAGTAAACCGAGTCTCTATTTGATAATTCCATGATAGGTAAATATTTTCCATACAATAAAAAAAATCGTCTTTGTTGCCAAATCCGTCCCTGACTACACAGAATAATACAAAAACTTACCGATTAAAGGTCAATCCAGGTGTTTTGTGGTAGCTAGCACTGTCACACTGGTACGCACAGCACTGTAACATTTTATTTTTGTGTAATTGTCCCAAACAATTAATATTTCAAGTAATATTTCGCGGTTGAAACATAGAACGCGATTCAGGATAAATTTTGCTTATCAATATGGCAGCGCGGGACAGACGGGCTACGCGTCAAATTTTGTCTATGTGTGAGTCAGTGTGACAACAGGTGACAGAACGAGATACTGCTTACGACTTGTCGCTTAGCAAAAAAAGGATAGAGAATCAAGTCCATCGACTATGGATTAATGTTTGGTCTGCTACTGTTTTATATGTCTGTGATTACTACTTTGTAGAATGTATAGAAACTCCTTGAAAAAATCTGCGTATTATGGTATCAGTTAGCGATTACTTTTAGCACTATCACTAGCATTCAAGTGTCTTTTATATCAATGTAGAGTGCAGCGAGCTTACCTGACCCGGTGGTATTGATTAAAAATAAAGTTTTAGAAATTATGACAACGTCAATTAAAGAAGTGCACAGCACTAGCAGATTTATTAATAGTACGTACAAGATATAGTTCGTTGAATAAAATATAAGTTACGAAACCTAACAGAGTAAAAAATCAAATCAATCAAACATGCTTAGTAATTAAAGCTGTTACTACTTACCCCTGTTATTACTAGCCCCCCGCTCCCCTACAATAATTAGTAAGCGGCTCACGTCGCACCGACGACTCGAGGCTCCGCACTGGGTTAGAAGTCTCTATCGAAATTAACGAAAACTGTTAGAGAAGATGTCAATGCTATTGGTTGGTGGCGATTTTATCGTAGTTTCCCATTAGACAGTTCATAGGTGCGGTGCAATCAAGGTTAGTACGACTTGCAGTTGTAGCAAAGGTAACCAAAATCAAAATCAAAAGTCATTTATTCAAACAAGGCTGAGAGTCAGCACTTTTTGAACGTCAAAATCACATAAGACCGTCCCCAAAAAACGCCCACCCTTCGCCACTTCCTAGTGCTTTAGCTGGGAAGAAGTGGCGGAACAAACTCCCCAGCAGCACAGCTGTCTGTTAAGTTGGAAGAATTTGATTCTCTACAATAATAGGTAAGTACTCATAATTAAAATTCAACAAAAAATGAAAAAAAAAACATTAATAAAAAAATAAAAAACATGGTTTAAACAGTCAAATAAAATAAACAATGATATGAAGGAACTCATATGACCTGACAGTAGGTAAGTTAATTCTGGTGAAAGAACACAAACGTTGTCTTGAGTTCATCACAGCGACCAACAATTCTTATCTTTTAAGTAGTCCTTGATAGAATTGTATACCTTAAAACAAAGGTTGGTTTTTACTTTAGCTTTAATCGCATTAAAATGTAAATATAGCAAAGAAGAGGGAAGCTTGTTATAAAAGGTTATACCTAGCCCAGCAAATGAGTAATGAACTTTACGAAGCCGGTGAAAGGGAGCACGTAGTTTGTCCTTATTTCTAGTATTAATTAATATTATGAATATCACTGTTTTCAGTGTATAAGTGTATATTTTTCCTAATATATAAGATGTTAGCGAAGATGAATTGCGATGCCACCGTGAGAATACCAATATCTTTAAAAAAATCTCTCAGAGAAACTCTAGCACCTAGTTGGTAAATTGCGGTTTCGCAACCAGATCTAATAGCTTTCTGTCGAGGTACAGCTATACTTAATTCCGTCTAAAGATCAGGAATATTCAGTGAACCGTTTACTATTTTACTGATTAAGATTTGGCTCGTCACTTCTTTTCAGTGTCCAAGTGAACATACTTTAAAATTACTGATCCTTTGGACGAATCCCGTGTTTAATATGAATCTGTAGAATCTTTGTAACTTATTATTTTATTAGTCAAATATATTATCAAAATGGCTTACAAACTAAGACAGATTTTTTTGTACTGCTGCTGTAAATTTTGTTTACGACATAATTATCGGCACTGAAAGTTGGCTCAAGTATACAGTGTTAGACCATGCATTTTTTAGAACACCGATACAGAGTATTCAGGCGCGATAGTTCATCTACGGTATCCTCGAAACCATGAGGGATAGTGGTTGGGTATAGTTAGGTAACAGTATTATTCCCAACAAATTGACTTTGAATAACACTAAGTTTGCCAGGGGCGTCCAGGAAATTTGTTACTTGTTTTCCAATATTTTTTAGTCCATATTAGACATAGAGCAAGTACTATCATAATTTACTATCATATCAGTATATATGATAGAATTTCCTCTGTACCAATAACAATTTCAGTCTCTGCAACTTTGGAGTAAAATAAGTTTTTGATTACTTGTCTTCAAAGCAGCAGTGCAGCGAACCTGGCTGATCTCCTGACTACAATGTTCAACTATTTTTTGGCACAGTGCTTACTCCCAGACCACTGGAGGTTATTCTTAAGTGACCTGGGAGACACATCACGACAATTTTTAAATCTAGTCGTGTTGATGATGTTGCGAATTACAGACCAGTGGTCATTCTATCCGATTGTGGTTAAATTTTTGAAGGGCATAAAAAAATATATCTTTTATAACAGTTTCACCCCTAAAAATCGAGACTGTGAGTATACTAATAGGGGTCTATGAGGTTTTGGGTTAATTATGTTACATGTTGTATACGGTCGAATTGAGAATTTATTCGGACGTCCGAACCATGTCCAAACCCTAAAAAGTTTCACCTCCATTCATACTGTAAAGTGTACGTGTACTACTACTGTACTTATTAATAGAATTATTAATTTCTAAAATAAAATAATTAATTCAGTTCATACTATTTTCATAATAAATCCGAATGCTGAAAGTTTATGTAAAATCCGTCATTTTGTGACGTAATTCGCAACATCCCGCCGAGTCAGCTGATGTGTCTTAATCTGTCAAAATCTAGTTGAACCGTAGACAAAGAATAGTTCTTTGTCTACGAGTTGAACAGAGAGGTTTAATTATGCAGATAAAGGAAAACTTGTCAATATTATTACTCGCATAATAACAGCTCAGAAAATTACGAGAGTGATGAACTACCTATTCAGTATGGCCCCTCTCTCTTTTTTGTGAGCATAAACGACCTAAACTGCAATCTCCAAATTCCAAATGCCACAATAGTTTCATTTGCAGACGATACTGCTAATAATTTTCACCGCAAACTCATGATCTAAGTTACTGTGCAAGTAGGCTTTAATTCCGCCTTGAAGTGGCTTTTCTCCGTTAATTCAGGTAAAACCCATATCACAATAAATAAAATAAAATTTCACAATACTCCAACAGAACAGAATAAAATGTCAATTAAAATAAACGAATGAGTAGGTACAAATCAATAGGAGGCCACAGAACTTAAATGCCAAATTCTGAGGGTTTCATAATTAAAAGTAAATAAAAAGCCTTGTATGTGGACCTGAGTCAGAGGCATTCCTAACCTATTCAAGATATCGACAGAACCCTTCGGGACCGACGAACCTGTTTAATAATAGTCTATTGATGTGGAGCAACTCTTTAATACCGCAAGACTCATTCCTAAATCCATTTTGAGACGCAGACATGATGGTGTTGGTGTCTATATGTCTGTTTATTTTAGCTCTAAAAATGGATGTAAAAACTTTACAGATCGTCTGTAAACAAGTGATCGGTCTATAGTTTTTGGGCTCCGGAATGTACAGTCACGGACTTTAATTGATAAGCCACATGCCACAGTTCCTATTTTAGCCGTGTAATGCAAATCGGATTTAGTCGGTTATACTCGTACATACTCCAGAGTGACGACCCAAAGTCAACCAATTGCAGGGTTAGCAACCGTAACCTAGCAACAATTGTTTTAGCGTAGCGATAGTAACATTATGATTAGTCATTTCGACATCGGAAAAATTCGTACCCACGATTTTATCCGAACGCGTAGCGTCCAAGATACCGTTCATGACAATTATGATAACTGTTGCTTAGAAACATAAATAGCTACGGCTACGATTCACCAAAATTCGAAATGATCGTCTTTGACATTTCAACTGTCACTGTCTTCGGATAGGTTTTCAGAAATAACGAGTATTTAATGAGCTCTAATTCAAAGGAGGTCGTATCAAATAGATTGGATAAACTTATTTATCATTGACAATTTATTAGTCAACCTTCAACCTCTATGGATAAAACTATTTCCGATTATAAGTAATTTGTCATCTTGTTTACGAGCATGCGGTTTAAGTTCGTGTTTAATCGTGTAATCTCGTGAATGTATAAAACTGCAAAATAGGAAAGTTTAAAAGTGGCTTATCAAATAAAGTCCGGGACTGTACCTGATTTTCAGTTTTGGAGCCACATGCTCCAATTTTAAGATTATTACTATCGTTAGGAACTGGAGGAGTGACCCTGACTTTAAGGCTGACTGGATGCTAAGCGGGCTTGCGACCTTTGGAACAATTGTATACAAAAGTTGTTTATTCGGCCTGGAGATTTTCAGTTAGACAACGGACAGCCGCTCGATCTACATGTTGGGACCAATGGAATGTGCTCGCTTGTTGTTCCTAGTCCAATCACACCGAAAATGATTGGACAAGCACCGACCAGGTGTTTTGCCAGATCGAACACATGGGGCGTCATCATCTAGCAGGCATGTGTTACACCCTGGTCCTGTCCTGTTGCTCCAAAGCACCATAAACCCAGCTTTCATCGCTCTGTAATGTGCGGTTCTGAGGATAACGATCCACTCTCTGCCTGTACCGACAAATATGGTTTGGCCATGCACAGATTTTCTGCTTCAAGAAGTCAATAAGCCCTGTGATGCGGGTCGAATTATGTCGAGGACTATGTATTATCAGTCCCCAAGACAGCCTACCTCATAAAGCCGCATCATTCTAAGGTGGGTATTTCCCTCCCTGAAGCAGATTAGCTTGCCTTCGAGTGCTCTAGCCTCACCGATACGTCGCTCAATCTTGCATTGCCAAGCTGGTATAGCAGGTTTTAGTCGTGAATTATTATTTTCTTGATTTCATTGAAATACTTATGAATGACTATAAGGCTTATTATTATTATTTCTTTACGTTAACATATATTTTGACCATGGGGTCCCAATCCTTTGGAAGGTAACTCGCAGAGGCTCCTTAGACAATTTTAAATGCAATGAAGCACCAGGCGACGATTATCTCTGTACGCACTATGCAAGTGCATCCCCAAGGACAACTGCCTTTTGGTTTAAGACTATTGCAGGATATGGAAACAAAGTGAAATATGTATTTGGAGAGCTAAATTGGACTGGTGCTATGGCTATGGTGAACTGGTGGCCCAGGGGCCATTAATTAGGCAGGCCTGATCAATGTTTTATTGTATTCGGAAAAAATGGCAAGGGGTGGCTTTCACACTCATAATGGGCCCCGGAAACTGTCGTTAGCACTTAGTGACGTAGCAAAAAAGGGGCATTACATCCTAAAGTTATTGTGGAGAGGAGCGGTATTCCACGGCTTTCAGTACAATCCCAGAGGTAAGGTTAAGATCCCTACCAACATCTTACAGGCATATTTTCTTCTTTCGAGCACATTTTGCTCTTGCGAAACTCCACTCCAGCTAGCCAATAAAGGCAAGCCAGAGGTGAGGAACAAGACTTCTGCCAAGTGATCGGGTCCGTGGGATTGGTACTACCTGACCGCTCGCCACATGCTGCCCTGTGGGTTTCTGTATCTCTCTTGCTCTGATTCCTCATCCTAGACCTATTTCGGCAAAGTAAACTGTACCGGTACAGACTTAGACCTCGGGAGCGCGCAAGCCCCACCACTACTTCAACGTAAAGATACAGCCGTGGTTATTATTATTATCAAAACAAGGTTTGGCCTCTCTAAGGGTATCAGGACACTTGCGCGAAAGACATTTACGGAAAAGACACTTGCGCGAATCCACTTGCGCGAAAAAGTTGCGGAAATTAAATTTCTTCATAATATCACGCCTGTATTCTATCAAAGGGTTGTGCAGGCGTGTAGCAGACTGGAAATAAACAGTCTAATTAGACATCGAAAGTGATCATCGTAGTTTTTTTACGGCACATTTTTTTCTTTCTTTATTTGTTAGGTACCAATTTTTTCGAATTTTCCATCATGGATGTCGTTTTCAGGGTTTTTGGGGGTTCTATGAATTCGAAAATATAGGTAAGTACCTACCTAATAAGAAAATATAAAAACAATCTTGTATTTTTATTTGGACCCCACCGTCGGCCTTAGCATCCCCAAAAACCCTAAAAACGGCACGCACGATGGAAAATTCGAAAATTTTCTTGGCCGCCATCTTTGATTTTCATTTTGACCGCACCACCATCGGCCTTAGCATCCCAAAAACTCTGAAAATGAAACCCATGATGGAAAATTCTAAAATATAGGTACCTACCTAATAAAGAAAGAAAAAAATGTGCTGCAAAAAACTGCGACTGTTTATTTCCAGTCTGCTGCCCAACTCTTTGATAGAATACAGGCGTGACGTTATGAAGAAATTTCATTTCCTCAACTTTTTGTCGCAACTGTCTGTTTGCGCATGTCTTTCGCGCAAGCGGATTCGCGCAAGCGTCCTTGGCGCAACTGATATTCGCGCAAGTGGCTTTCGCGCATAACTGCTTGACCGCCCAATAATTAATTTATTTACCGTTGAGTGACCTCTCGATTACGTCACCACCCCATTTCGCCGTGGGTGGTTCGCTCTTATCGCAAAGTCATAAAAAAACAAAGGATGTTTATACGTGGGTTGTTTGAAGTGTTTGGTGTATCGTATAGCTTAATAATGGGGCTTTTGAATAGTTTATGTTTCGTTTGAGTTTACCTACTACTAGTCTCGCAAAAGTCCAGTCGCGAAAAAGTCCATTCGCGGAAATGTCTTGTCGTGCAAATGTCCCTTCGCGCAAAAGTCACAAAAGTCTATGCGCAGAAATATATTTTCGCGCATGTGGGTTCACGCAAGTGTCTTTCGCGCAAATGTCTTTCGAGTAAGTGTTCCAGATTATAAAAATAAAACACAACCATATCAGCCGTGGCAGGATCATAACAAAGCAACATATTTCAGGAATTTGGTACTGAAACATTGTGGTCAAAGACAAAAAAGTATTATTATCTATAAGTTTAGTCTTCTAATTACTAGTGAAAGAGTTTCAATGAAAGACTTTATGACAGAAATTAAAATTTAGAATAAAAAATGTCAAACTGCCATGCAACTTGATCGTGTTTTGTTTGTGTCACAAGCTTAGTAGAAAAATTCTTATCCACCATTCTATGAAAGAAAAAAAAACTTATGCAAGTAATTAGGTTCGTGTTGGCAATTTAATATTGCCGAAATATACTCGTAGGACAATAAATAGTGTTTAAATGAGACTGTTTGTGTATTTGTTGCTGACTTGCGCGTCAGTGTGGGGGTACCCGGAGGGTCGGTTGGCGGACAAGCAGCCGGATTTACCGCAGCTGGCTCAACAGCTGGCTTTACAGGGCAAAAAGGACAATAGAGTGAGAGAAACCCAGCGGGACTGCAAGGGGAAGTGTGCCTCGAGTATAGCGCAAAAGGCAGCTGCTGAAGCAAAAGCAGCTCAGGCAGCACAGAACGCTGCAGGAGCTCAGGCAGCTCATATGGTGAGTTTTCTTTATATCGTTTAACAAGTTTTGAGAATGGGCTTGACGTTTTAATGCTGTTTGTAGATGACATTAACTGGGAGACCTGTCAATCTCCCGCCAACCGTACTGCTCACAAAGATTCCCGTTTCCTTGGATAATTGTCTCAGGATTTTTTATTAAGTTCCTACAATCGTATGTGAGTCATGGACATAGAACATTTTGTCCTTAACAACAGCCAAATTAAATGAGAAACTAATTCAGTCTTTTTTTAATTATCTAGGTAAAAACTCAACTGGCGGAGAAGGCACTACAAGCAGCAAAGGCGGCTGAAGCTGCACTCGCTGGCAAGCAAGCTGTTGTGGAACAACTCCAACAAGAAGTGAAGGAAGCTGAGGCAGTTGTCGCTGAGAACACTGCTGCAGTGCATCAACAACAAGGGACTGTTAACGCTGCTATACAAGCGGCACAGCAAGCCACAGCTCAGGTGTGCTACAATTTATTTTTCTTCCATTAAAGTTTTTATTATCTTTGACATTCCTTCAACTTTTGCATCCTTTCAACTTCCATTCAATTTGACGAAAAATTCAATCATGAAATTTTGAGTCAAGTTCTCATCCAATAAATTTTGTTCTTCAACAATTCCTACCCGACCCGATGAAAAGGAATTCAAAGTTTTACGAAGTATTCAATATTTGATGGTGTATTCAATACCGTTACTACCATAATCTTATGATTGTTTTAAATTCCAACGTTTTTGGTAGTAATTGTTGAAGTGCCTGATTAGTTATTTGAATACTTCGTAAAACTTTGTTTTCTCTTTTCCATAAGGTCTAACCGGGGTCCAGACGACTTCAAGAAATTCCTTATCGCCATTCCCAAGAATAAGAAAACAGCTTCCATCATGATGCTATGCATGTCACTGTGCACATTCGTTCTTACAGCAGCGGCATTGTCATGTGTTCCAGTTTGTTTTAGAGCATATTCAGGAAAAATATTTACCTGTTTGTGCACTGGGGGTAGTACTAGCACCGGCGCGAAAAAGAAATAATTTCAAGTCATTAGAATGGTGGATAAACGTGGTTAACCGAAACATAAAAACTACATGTACCAACCTATAATCAAATATCTGGAAATAAAAATACTGATCAAATTTTATTGACTGTGATATTGTTTTCTTCTTTATTTCTAGTTTGTTTAGTTCGTATTTTGCCTTCTTATTGCAAACACTTGAAATCATTGCAAATATCATAGAAATATTGGTATCTTATCGCGAATACTACTCTTGACTAAGATACGTGCTTATCATCATCATCATCAGTCTATAATGTTCCCACTGCTGGGACACAGGCCTCTTCTCGGTGAGAAGGAATGGGCTGTAATCCACCACGTGGGCCCAAGGCCAGTTGGTGGATGTCACATGCCTTCGAATTTTTGTTTCTAGGGCATGCCGGTTTCCTCACGATGTTTTCCTTCACCGTTTTGAGAGCAGTGATGATTAAATTATTTACACAAAGTAAAGCGCCTATCTGGGTTCGAACCTACGGCCTACAACTCGGTAAGTCGCTGCCGTTACCACTTGGCCACCACAGCTTTGCGTGCAAACTTATAGCTCGTCATACTTATTTATTCATATTTGATTTAGGCACATTACCCATAATTTCCGAATTATTACTTATACTTATTGTTATTAACTAAGACACATACATAAAGGAATTAAAAACAATACATTGACAAGTATACGTGCCTCATCAGGCCTTCAGTCTTGCTAGCAACAATGCTCAGGAGACCACTGTCGCTGTGTCGCATCCGACGCAGTAATGATGAGGATCTTTAACGCATGATCGCATAAAAAGAATCATCTGTTGCAAACATCCCTGATGGGCTTGAAAAGCGGCAGCGACAGCAGTATCCTAAAAGCATTGTTTTTCACACACAGGGACTTTAACGTTTTTTGCGCGTATCCAGTCCACAGACTGCAGGTATAAAAAACCTGGCAATATAAGCAATGTTGTCTTGACATTACTGTCGCACTTTGCAAATCTATGAGCCAGCATGTTGCGTAGTTACCATTGCCATCATCTGTAACCATGTGACCTAGGTATTTAAACTGCTTTATTCTGTTTAGAGTTGCACCACATAGCGAGGCTGGTGGTACTACTCGATGGATCTTGTTTTGAGCCATACAAACTAACAGCTCATTTTTCCTCCTCATTTTGGCTCCTACATAGCAATTGCTTAATTATATTCAGTAGCTTTCTGAGGGTACTGATCGACGGACCCCTAACACCCCCACTCGTAACTTGTACATAATAATATCTGAGTATTATATGGTTACCGTGCTTGACCTTAAACATATAGGTAAGTTGATTCAAAAATAATATCTTAACAAACCTTTCTTGCTCTCACAGCATAAACTTATGGTACAAGCGGCTCAACTAGCAGCACAACTTGAAAAGTCAGCGCACTGCGTTTTAGAGAAGACTAAATTCGGATTACAAGAAAAATGTCATAACCTATCGGAAGCAAGAGCAAGGCTAGCACACTTGCAACACAAGCTGCAGTGCGCTTGTGCAGAATGTGCGGCGACGAAGCAAGCTGCTCACTGCGCATGCGAGGCGGCGCGGGCGGCTTGCGGCAATGCTAGGAGGAAGAAACACGTCTTAAACCAGATCGCTGGAGCGTCAAAGGACAGCAAACGAGGGCGATGATCGAGCAAGTAAGGAACTTACGATTAAGTGATTGAAACATGAGCTAGGAGTCGGGAATTCTGATATTGTGGCGGAGTAAAGAGAAAACATGAGTGTTTGGTTCAGCTTCGTGATGTCTATGAAAGACTTCATATCGTTGGAAATTTAATTTCTGAACGACTGCCAACAATTCGAAAGAATAGTTTTCATACATGTTTTTTCTGATCTAATAAGGATTTCCCGACAACTACCAGGAATACCAGATCTTCATATCCGCCGCTGAAGCTGGGATGTGAAACGTGTGGATACTGGTTTTATCATTGATATTTTAAGAAACTCGTCTTAATGCACTAGCTGTCTGTTATAACAGTTCACCAACTGTATTAGTGTCTCAGATACCTATCACTTTCTTTGAGCTTTTATGAAAAATAACTTGTTTTGGATCGTTTATGTTTTGATGTCAATTTTAGGAAACGCAGCCCTTACTGGAGCTTGTTCATTGTTTACATGATTTCTTGATAACTGTTTTTTCAAAACTCTTGTGGGCAAATTAAAATGTTCATGCCCAAAAGAATACTTTACTCATAATTATTTTATTAGATATCTATTTGTTTTCGCCGTCTATTTTAATTAGGTAAGTTGTTTCAATTGTTATCATTAATAATCCAGCAGTTAAATTTTTTCCCAAATCTATTACAGAATGCCAAAAATACTTTTTAAGCTGACTACAGACTTCTAAAAATGAATTACAATGACAGCTTTTGAATTTCATTTTTACAGGAATGTAAATATTATATACTCTAAGCCCCGGATTTACTTTCGAGAATATGTGAATTACGATGAATTTATGATAATTTTGATTAGTAACTATATACCTTAGTTTTATAATAATGTGTGTTTAAGACGTTTGACTTTTGATATAAATGGTTTCGTATAAGCTTCTGTTAAATATAGTACGTATAAAGAACGTTTTGTTTTATTTGAGACATAATAGATAGGCAAAATAAACACTGAATCGCCGGGGTGATTGAGAATGGCTTGGCACGTGACGATGGGAAGAGACCAGACGGAATGACCGTAATGCTTTGGAAAGTAGGTAAGTCAACACTATCCCATCTTACAAGCATGGCGGACTGTGCTGGGGCGGTTACTGCAGGTGAGGAAAATCTTAAGTGGCTCGAATCTTTTTGGTTCGAGCCGTGTTTAAAACACGAGGGCCACGGGGTCCGAGTGCCCACTTAGTTATTTTGAGACATCGGAAAGCGGCTGGTCTACTGTAGGTACATCGGACCGCGGTTGGTCTACTCTTCTCGTGACTAAGCCTGGCCTGTTTTTGGCCAAAGAATCGTACAATAAATACAGTGCACGATAAAATCTCGCCGCGATGTTTTAACGTTCATGCCAACGCGGTCTGACTGGTGGTTTGCATAGTTTGCATTATTGTCTAAATCAAAGGGATCTTTATTGCCGTTTGAATAAGGTTGCTGTTGGATTGCTCCCACTGACAAGTTTTTGCCGTTATGAGGTTGCTGTTGGGTTGCAGCTGTCAATTCCATGATCATGTAGTTGACAGTGTTAATTAAAACGCTGTTTCTATGAAAAATTCTAATTTTATTAAATATAATTTATAATTATATCTTAACAGGCATTGCCACTTAAATAACTAGTCTTATCTTGGATTCTCCAATTCCTAATCTTCTTCCGTTCTTCTCTCTTATCTACAAAACTTATCGTAACTAAGACAGAACTTAGATAATACGGTGGAATATAAGTTATAATCTAGCTGGTTGTACATCAAGTACAAGAGACGATATTAGACTACTTAGGCCGGGATCGATGGAGCAAACTTAGGCCTATTATCCACTGCCACCGCCTATGGGACGCCTACGATTTTTCTCGAACGTGACGTGCCGTGGCGGCGATCATTTGTCCATCGCCACCAAAATCTGCAGTTAAGTATGTTATGAGATGATATAATTGTGGCGGCGGTGAACAGACGGCCTTAGACCCAAGCTAACTACAGAAGCATTTCATACGGAAATTGTCCTTATTTTAATGTGCGTATTCCCCAGCGTTTTATATAAGAACTAATAAATGCAGATAAGGTCAATTTTTGTATGAAACGCTGCTGTTATGACCCAAAAAAAGTATGCACTTCCGTAATCATCGTTTATCTCGGGAAATAATAACGCGCGATGATTTCAAATATAGAGGGCTGCTACGACTATGGTAGTACTTCAGTGGTGTTATGTAAAAATATCTCCGTGAAAACATAGATGAAGTGAGCTCAAGCTCACTTCACCTTCATTTTCACGGTGAGATTTTGAGAGCTAAAGATTGTCAATATCGATGATACGATTTTTACAGAATAGCACTAGAGGTCTAGGTTTAGTATTTTCATGATAACAATTGTAAATGAACAGCTCATTAACAGCTCTATGCAATTTTAACTTTTGAATGTCAGATGACAATTTCCGACTGGAGTAGTAGTCTTACAGAGTGAAAACTTAATTCAAACGCGCAATGCGCGTTACGAAGCGCGGCGGTACAAAACTTAGAAGCTCTGCCTTTGTGGTTGATATCCTGTGGTGCGACGTTCGTGCGCTTACTCAGAAACACGAACATTAAGGCCCTGGTAATTTTAAATATTGTCATTATGAGCGATAATAGTTCTTATTGCAATCCGGTACGGGTTAAAATCTGTTGTAATAAATTCGAATAATAAATGAGCAAGCATTGCAAATAAAATCGTATAAAATTAGATATTAACTATCTAATTATAAATAATCAATCACTGGATGCAGTTTGGCATTTCAAATTTAATGATATATTTTTAATTATAATTATAATTGTTATTGAAGGGTGAAACTGGTTTTAAAGATAGTTAAGAGGTGACTTTGATGATTTATTTAATGCATTTACCTACCAAAGAATCAAAATATGGACTCTACCGGTTAAAGTGTGTTTAATTATGTTTTGAGTTCCATCACCCTATGCATAAAAGACTTGAAAATATCATAATATTTTTTTGCTTTTAAAATTATTTACGGTTAAAGAGATACACTGGTTTAAAAAACCACCTCTTTGAGCGTTTTCAAGAAATCACCGCCTTTATGAAGCGCATACCTTTTGTGGTTTACCTGTACTTACCTTGAGTAACGTCAAAGCTCGCTCTATAGATTTTTACCTAAGCGGAATTGACCAACTTATTTGGGTTAGTTTTTACTTATTTTCGTTAACGATTTCATTGTAGCCTTCTAGCGACCAGGCTTCGTTCGGTTAAATTAACAATTTATTTGTTGAGAAGATCAAAAAAAAATCATCGATTTTTTTTAATGTAGTAAACTGTAGTAAAATTCTATTCAGTGGTTTCGAAGCCTCATCCGAATACCCAGATAGATGCGGTCGCATGACTTTTAAGTAATAAAGAACCTTGCGTACTACGCGGTCATGACGGACCTTGAGTACCTACTACGCGGTCACGACTACGATTTATTTGCTCATCCGACCGCAGTTTCGAACAAAATTGGTCGGACGACCAGTTGTGCAGACAATAAATTTTTCTTGGTCGAAGGTTCTATCCTTTAAACTAACTCATTTAAATTAACGTACCCTAGTCGTTAAGGGGTCGGTAGCCAGCGAAATTCAAATTTTCGTACATTTTTTACAATTTGCAGTATGTATTTGCATACCTAAGCATAATAATTAGGATCAGCAATATAACTCCTTAAGTTAGAATTGGCCTAAAATGTCGTGATTTTATGAAAAAAATCATTCAATAGGGTATTGTAAAGAAATTAGAGAGTTGTATTGATAATTTAATTATGAACTTATTTCTATAAATACATATTTATTAAGGCTGAAAATTGTATTTAAATCAACATAGAACCTGATATTGACCTACAAATTGTAAAATCGTAAAAAAAATAATCACGAGCTACCCGCACTACCTTTTTTATTATTATTATTTTATTATTCTTCTGCGGCCAAGATGCTGCCAATCGTTCGACAAGTTGTGGTCGTGACCTTTCCCGCGTAGTACGCGAGATCTCTGAGGGCGGATTTTTCAATCGTCAGATAACTTTTATTTGAAAGATAACCATTTGACATAATTTATATTTTTTATACAGCAGATAAGTTTTTGTGACAATTGAAAACTGGGCCCCTTGGCTGTGTTTTTTATCGTCAGATGCCCTTTTAATCAAGGAAGTTCGACATACTTTTAATGTGAATACGTTTCTTGTGTATTCATTTTTCTCAATTTTTCAAAGCATAATACTATTGTAATAGCTGTGAAAGTTCGGCATCAAACGATTGAAAAATGAACCCATAGGGGCTGGTTTTTCAAGTACCAGGTGTATTTTATCCGTGAAATAAAATTGACATTTAACAGATTCTTTTAAAAACTGGCAAAATTTTAAGGTTTTCTTCAGATAAAGATATTTGGCTTTGAAAACGTTTTTTGGTATACAGTTTTACCCCTACACTCATTAACAACTATGAACGTCAGTGAATTAACCAATAACTTATAATTATTTATTTATATTTTTTAAGTGTACATTCATCAAAACAGTCATCTGTCGAAATATGCAAGACCTTAAATTTTAATTAAATTTAAAATTAATTATATTTAAATTAGTACGACTAGCAATGTATGTTTCACAAATATGTCTTCTAGGTAATACGGTACAGAAAACCGATGGTTGCTACAACTTTTTATATTGTTTAATATATATAAATGTTAAAATTATGTGGATAATGTTTGTCTACCCTAACGTCTACTTTATGATTCTAATTTCCAGTTTTTACCATATTAACACTGCAATAAACGAATCTCAAAAACAAATCATCATTCCCAATATGTCCCTATTACTTGTTTTTATTACACACCATTTAAAGAAGATAATACTTCTTCACGACTCTGGCTTTCTAGTAGTTTCTGAGACTTTGTCATTCATTATTCTCATCTCTTAGTTGTCAGTGAAAATTTACCAATACACCTATTCTTCGACTCTACGACAACTAGCACTGCACCATACGCAAAATATGTGCTTGGACGTTGCGGACACCATTACTTGCCCTGAAACCTAAGCCTATTCGTTCCAATATACCACTAGAAATCCAAAGAGTAGAAAACTCACATCAGTGTCATTCAGCGTATGTGTTTGTAACTACGCCAATTCATCAATTATGCTAGAATATTTTAACATTTCTGTATTAAAAATATAAAAGTCCTCGGCCCCCATCGGTATCAAACACAGTATTACCTAGAAGTCATTTTTGTTAAACATACATTGCTAGTCGTACTAACGTCATGTTGAACCAACGACCTGTCGACCTAATGACATGTCGCACACTTGTTTGTCGAACTAATGACAAACACTCTACTAACGTTTGCTGAAGGAGAGTGACCAAGAATGACTGAATCAATCGATCCGCATTGTAAAGTCAAGGGACTTGACTGCTAAGAAAATTTACCATCATTATAAAGTTAACCGTAAAATCAAATGAATTCCGTCATTCTTTGTTAGTCGTATTATAAAATGTGTCTCAATCTTCGTGACAATCAAGTTTCCTAACTCCACTGTATTTCTGACGACGCGTCCATCGGTCGTGCGTATGATGGATCTTACTACTCATGTCGTGATTATCCGAAAAAAACATATGTTGACGGATAATTTTAGGCTAAGCCCCAACAATAATTAATTTGCTTTTTCAATCCGTCAACAGTCATATTTTGGGTTTTCACACGCAAAAATATCACACTTACTATTCTCTTCCTACACATCGCCCATTCTCCTTTTTCTATGTCTAAGTGAAAATATTACGCTTCCCTTAATACTATTTGTCTACTATACTAAATACATCGTTTAGGTTCTGTGGGCTGAAAGCCATATTACTGTGTTTGTAATTCAAGTAAGGGGAGTTATTCGCTGTTAGCGCGTTATCTGTATCTACGTAACCTTGGAGGGCAGGGAATATATCCTCGTCATCATCATCTTCATACATCGGCGAATTCTGACGGGCTTTTGGTACATGTCTTGCTGGAGGCTCGGCATACTGTCCACCTACAATGATGTCGTCATCAAACTCCTCCTGTTTATTTGGTTTCCACGGCCTGTTCACAACTTTAGAGTCCGCGAAATAGAACGGTCTCTTTTTCCGAATAAAAAACTTGTTGTCCTGCAACTTTTGGTCATCTATTCCAACTGGATCCAGAGAGTCTATGTGGCTATGTTTAGGAACTGGTGTCACGAAATTGGAATATGATGGTTCTATCTTTGTGAAAGCGTAATTGGAATCAGAGCTAGCAAACTTATGTTTCCATTGATGGTCCTGCTGCTTGTAGTCATTGATGTCGTCTTGTTGTGAACTGTATTGGAAGCTATGGGGTGTTGAGAAGACGTCTTTGATGCTAGGTTTCAGAAGTGCACCGTAAGAGTCCACTGGTGGCTCGCCATAACTATGTTTGTGGTTCTGGTGTTCTGATATACGTGCCGGTGGCTCACCAAAGCCTGATTTATCAGGTGCAAAAAAGGAGTAATGTGGCATTTTCACAACATGTCCAAAACCTGGTCTGCCGTTAGGTCTGTACTTTGGAACACCGTATTTCGGTTTATTTTTTGATGTTCGCTTTTTGTTTGGATATGAGTTATGTTTAGACACGGGAGGTCCATATTTCGGAGATGTCGTTTTCGGCTTCCCTGTGCGGCGGCCCTTCTTCCCAGGTTTTCTGCTCACTTTATTTGGCCTGTTTTTTGGCCTCGGTGGTCCATATTTTGACTGTACAGATCCATATTGTGAATTTGGGGTTCCAAATCTTGACATCGATAGTCTCCTGTAGATAACTTTAGGTTTTTGGAATATCTTATCCATCTGGTTACCAGGAAAGTCCATTATTAAAGTTGCTTCTCTTTTCTTTAATCTTCTGCCATCGTTTGGTTCATCTACTTCTTTGCTTTGTTTTTCTATTCTGGCGCATGATGCTGTAACTGTTATCTGAAATTGAAATAAGATGGACTTGAGTATTGAATTAGGGTTTTCTTAGTACTTAATTCTAATGGGTGTCGAGTTCTTTGACACATATTTCTCCATGCATACTACTATCTGGAACAACTGGCACCATTTTTAAGCTAAATAATTGTTAAATTAACGAATCGGATCTCAGACCAAAAGCTGTGCCCTAATTGCATACCATACTTTCAATCACATTTATAATCCATTGCTTCATATATTAAAAAAATTGCTCTTCTCGACAGTATTAAAAACGCAATGAATATTGTTGAATTGTCAAAATTGGCATTGGATTTTAATGATCTGTCACTGGCACCGCACCAATCTCTAACAATACCTAAGTGCAATGATTCTTTTTTGCATATTCTATTATGACAGTCGAATATTTAAAACATCTACCTACTTAGCAGTCGTACATCATTGTTTTTGTCTTAGTTTTTGCTACATTATTGCAACCAGCCCCAATATGGTGGTAGAATGCTAGTTTTCACTTGACGGTAATGATTTGAGAAAGTATGCGTTTGCGCAGGTTGGCTAGGTACATGTTGATCTCACGTTACAGACGATAAGATTAACTGATCAAATTTGATGTATGTCCTGCGTAATTATGGGTATTTTTAAAGGATTCTGTACCCAAAGGGTGCCCACAAAAACCAACGAAGCTTCGACGGTCTATCGCGGTCTGTTTGTCACAGGTCATCTCTAGAAACGAAAAAATTTGACAGTTGAACATTGTAAATATGAGTAACATTTGTAGACATTGTTCCTTTATTTAGAACTAGCTTTTTCCAACGGCTACACCCGCGTTAACCAATTTAAACACAATCTTAACAAATTATACACCTAAACCTTCCTCATGAAGTGAAAACCGCATGAAAATACGTTCAGTAGTTTTTGAATTTATCGTAAACAGACAGATAAAAAGACGCGGTGGCGGCGGGGTCTTTGTTTTATAATATGTAGTGATGGGAAGCCGATTGGAATCATGTTCATAACCCTACTTACTTTTAAGGTGAACCTAGTCCACATTTTTTGCGTACAAACTTCGGGAGTGTTTTACTCCACTGCCTGACATGGCACATCCAAAGTAAAATATGATATCGTTTTTTCTCATTATTAATATTGTCTGAACGGAAACAGCATACTAAAATAAAAACCCATTAAAAAGTTAGGAGCCAACAAAGATTAATTTTTCTTACTACTTTTACTTAACTTTGGGCGTGTATAAGTAGCTAATAAAAAAATCTCCAAAACCAAGTCGATACCGACAAAGTTCAATTATCGAAAAGTTCAATAAACTTTATTGGTCATTGATGTATGCATTGGCTTTTTCATAAAACCCGATCTTCCAAAGGACTTTTCTTTATTTTTTTGGCGAATTTTTTTACGATAAATGATCCTGCATCTCACTCAATAACGTTGTGCGTGTAGACTAGCGTCTAACTGCTCATCACTGATACTATCTCTGTCGGACACGAAGACTGGTGAGACAGCGTAGTTTTTAGCCAGGCCCACCAGTGAGTTCGAGGCCGCGACTAGGTTCCCCTTAAGACTTGTAATGAAAACAAGCAACTTATGTAACTAACAATATTTTCTAAAGCTTTCCCACAATTCTAAACTATACCACGTATTATATAAAATTAGCATACAAACGATGTCCCATCCTATTGTCAGTGACATATTGTCAGTAAGCAGTTCTTTCTATGCTAATCTTGATCCCTAAGGTCGAATACTACCGCAAACATGAAAGTATGAAGACCAGATGCGCCCGCGTCACTTTCTAGTGCGTGCTCAGATAATGTGCCGATAAATCTACTCCTGCGCCGTTTGTTAATGGCGATAGAATGTGGACAGATAGTTATTTTTTGCTGTAAACGGTTTAATAGATGGGAGGAAAGTAAAATGGTTTAACTGCTTGTCTTCAAGTGTATCATTAGAATTTACATCATCATCTGCCTAGTCTTTTCCCGACTATGTAGGGGTTGGCTTTCAGTCTAACCGATTGCAGCTGAATACCAGCATGGAGCGAATGCCTGTTTGACCTGTAGAGGGAGCCAGTTATTGGGTAACACAATGACCCTTGGTCAGACATTCGAGCTTCTGACGACCAGTGACTGCCAAAGATCCACGAAAGACAGCCGGGACCAACGCCTTAATGTGCTTGCCGAGGCACGGAGGGGCCTTGGTATGTAAAGATGTTCACCCATCCACGGACCAACCGCGGCAAGCGTACCTTAACTTGATCGATCGAACGTTCGGCTGTTATTACTTAGCCACAAGCCCCTCAGTTCCATTTTTTCCCGTGGGTGTCGTAGAAGGCGATTATGGGACTTACTAGAGAATGGGCAGCAGTATTCTCTATGCATTTTACCACCATACTGCGAGCGCCAACCCGCCTGCCAAGCGTGGCAATTATGGCAAAATCCCCCTTATGTGGGAGGCTTATTTCCAGCAGCGGACTTCTTTCGGCTGAAATGATGATGATGATGAAGCCCCTCAAGTTAGTATTTTTACAATGAGGGGTAAATAGCATTTTATGTTTTCAATATTTACATTTTTGACGCAATTTATCTAGTTATATTTATAGTGTGGAAATGGTATATTTTACAAATTTATAAACAATAAGATCACAAACATTGAATAACTAGTAAAGAACTGTCTAAGAATAAAAGCTTGATTTTGCTGGGACAGGGTATGTCCCAGTGATCGCTCAACGCTAAACGGCATGATGAAATCGTCATATCTAAAACGGTACATTATACATTTGGCCGACTCATAAATAAATAATGTTTCAAATAGGTGGTCATGTAGGTCAGAAATAATATTAAAATTAACTGTTGTCTACTTTCCAGCCCAGACACAACAATGCTAGGTGAGGTCAAGTTCAGTTGTCAGTTTTCATTTCTAGAATATTTTAATACATTACATTTCAACGAAATCTCCAAACGGCTGATTGACAGTTCCCGTGACCGGAACAAGGGCTGGGTTTTATCTTGCCCAGGAGCTTTCCATACAACGTGGCAATTCCAATATCATCGACCAGGATTGCCAATGGTGGATCTTTGATAGGAGTTCCCTCTATCTGGCAGAATCTTGATGCTCCGAAATTTATTTGGCATAAGACACTTGGCATAGTCTTCTTTAAACGAATATTTTTAAGGCAGAAAATTTATTTAATATAATTATTGTTTAACCAAATGTTTTTATGTCCGAATTTAGAATAGCATACTTTTAAGATGGCAGGATTTTATTTGGCATAATTACCTTTGGCAAAGTAAACATTCCGCTTAGTTTCGTTTTGCATAACTTTTATATAGAGCGACGATTATTTGGTACAGTTTCACTTGGCATACTGTGAAGATGGCAGAATTTAATTTGGAATAATTTTACTAGGCATAATGCCATTTCTATAAAATATGCTGCAGGAATTTTTAACCTTACTTAAAATTAAAATATTGTCTTAAAAAGTCAATAATTATGTTATAAGATTGGGTTAGGTTAGAATTGCGAACCCCTGCGCACAGGCCGAACGAGCTAAGCGAGCGGTGCCGCGGCAGCGGCCGGCGAGTGCCAGAACCGAATTTTATCTATTGTAGATACTTGGTTAGGGAAGCGTGTATTATAGGTTAGGTTAGGTTATATTATGGTTATTAAATGAATGCCAAAAGATGATTCTGACTGTGAACATTCTGCGATATGGTGGTTCTACTTTTTAAATATTATGGATATGAAATTTATGCCTAAAGATGGTTCTGACTTACAAAATTATGAGTTTTGAATGATATCTGAGTGTGTGCCAAACGATTTTCTGCGAAACGAAGATTATGCTATTCGCTGTTATGCAAAATAATATTATGACATAAAAAGTTCTGCTATAAAGGATAGACCCCTTTGACAGTCGTAACGGGTCGTCAGAAGCCCGAAAGTCAGACAATCAGTCTTACCAAGAGGTATCGTATTACCCAGTAAGTGAGATGTGAAGGTCAGATAAGCAATCGGTTCATGTAAAATTCTGGTATTCAGCTTCATCCGGTTAGACTGGAAGCTGACCCAAGCTCGGGTCAGCTATTATTAAAATTAATATAGTTTGGAAAAGGCTAGTTAGATTGAGTTAATTTGTTAAAGAATTAATTTGCCACACTTAGCCAGTTCTGTTTTTAAGTACAAAGTAATGGTGCGAGATTATTAAGAATTGTATAAAATTTCGATTTTTTATTCTGTAATTCAATAAATCTGCTCAGCCTTTTCCCAACTATTTTAGGGTCAGCTTCCAGTCTAACCAGATGCAGCTGAATACCTGTAATTGACATAGAGCGACTGGCCATTCGACCTCCACAAACCAGTTACTGCGTAACATGATACGAGTACCCTTTGGTAAAACTGATTGTTGGCAAACTTTTGGGTTTCTAGTTACCTGTAACAACTGTCAAAGATCCACAAAAGACAGCCGGGATCAACAGCTTAAACGTGCTTTTCGAGGCACGGTATGTAAAGATGGTCACCCATCTACGGACCAACCGCGGCAAGCGTAGCTTAACCTGATCGATCGACCCGTGCAGCTATTGTTATCTTAATTATTAATTAAACTAAATAATGGTCTCGACTAAAGAATTCAAGTCTTTTAAGAATTCCACAGTAAAACCACGTGAAGAAAGTGTTTGCGCGACCTTCAAAATAAGAGTGAAAAGGAGTCTCTAGACACTATTAAAATAATCATGTTTTTTACGGTACAAACAAGTTTTTTTTTTATAATACATGCATATCTTTATTTACCGGATTTAAGCCCAGACGCATACTGAACAACGCAATTTATAATCATTTAGCAACTTAGAATTACGTCACGCCTATAACCTCTGAAGGGTTAGGCAGAAGGGTAGGTTCCCATAATATGTACACCCATATTTCGCCAGATATGTCAAGTAAGAAATAAGTCTGTTTTTTTATATTTCTATGGCGAGCATATTGCCATGAATCGAGCAAAAATCTACGGGCTGCTGTTGAAAAATTCCTGATAGAAAACCTACTAACACTTTGTCCGACCTGGGCATCGAATCTAGGACATCATGCACAGCAGTAGCTTTGCGACCACTACTGCCTCTACAGGTAATACTGGCGTGATGTGAATAAGGTACCTAAGTACCTATTGTGTTGATTAATTTTATGAGTTTGATATAAAATAAATAAATACATAAAAATCTTTTATTTCATACCCATAACGTCCATTTGGTTAGTATACAAACGACTTAGAAACTAGTGTTAGTACTTACATCTACTGGAGAAAAAACGAAATAAAAACTATATTTATTATTACGCCACAGTTGAATGTAGGCGTATCCAATGTCCCAGTATGGGGCTATCCCACCTATCCGCTATAGTATTCAGGATGCTGTTGGGGCTGGCGCGTACCCTGCGCATGATGGAAGCGCAGCGCTTGCGCATGATGGCGTGAAAGCCATCTATTCCCGCCTCAGCGAACATGCCGGAAGCACTGCAGTATCGCGGCAACCCCATCAACACCCTGAATGCATTAATCATAAAAAAACAAACATACAAAAAAAATACCAACATAACTCCCGACATAAATATGATAGCATCGTATAATCGAATTTCAAGAAAAAACATAACAACACAGGAACATTCTTGGTAGATAATTAAAACCTATAACAACAATAAAACGTTAAAATATTCAACAATCATGTTTATCCAGTTCCCTGTAAACATTACTAAATTAACAATGAAATCAACAATGTGATGATTCATATCTTTCAAATGACGAGTCTTGACGATTGTTTTTTTGTCAATGTGTCATGCGAGAAGGTACTGAATAATAAACATGCAAACAAACAAATATAACCATCAACTTCATCATCCACAAAAAAAAAAACAAAATTATTCAAATTAGGCACTTTACGAACGTCAAAATTACATAAGACAGTCCCCCAAAACGCCTGCCCTTCACCACTTCCTAGTGCTTTAGCTGGGAAGAAAAAGTGGCGCAACAAACTCCCCAGCAGCACAGCTGTCTGTTTAGTTAGATAAACTTGAATCTATACATAGGTAGATAACATTACAAGGCACAGAACATTAATTAAATAATATGTCAGCCAGCCATGCCAATATACCAACAAGTAAAATGAAAACTTAACTCAAGCACAAAAAATAAAAATGTAAACAAAGCATAACATCAAAATAAAAGCCTCCTGGTATAAAGGGCATGATAGCGTATATGCAATGCTGGATTATGTTCACATAGCTGTTACGACCTGAGTTACAACTCGAGGCCCCAAACAGCCCCGACTTCACTCACTCATAGGCCTCTCTTTTCTTGTGCTAATCCCCACGTTTCTGTGCCAGCCACATCCAGGTAATATAACCAACACATTCCAACCTGGCTGAAATCGCGCTAGTGCTGCACTACAGAATAGGAAGTATTATTTATGAGGTAAAATCTTTTTAAGAAATGGTTAGCGCAAAATAAAGACGAGCTTAGAAGAGGACTTTTTAGCTATTCAAAAATAAACCTTATTATTAGTAATTAAAGTGCAAATGACAACTCGGATAAGGTAAGGGTAAGTAGCGATAAGGTGGTAGTTAAAATTCAACTTAACAAATCACGCCTTGTTTCCCCGAAATATTTCGCCAGTTATCTTTAATTCCTATGTCATAGGGGGCGAGCCTAAAGTAAGTAAGTAATGAGAAGAGACAAGGACTACATAGTTAAAAAAGCCTTAAATCTACCGGAGAAAAAGAGAGGTAGAGGACGTTCTCCGTACACATGGTATATTAGTTTGATCAGCCTCATAAATAAAGAAATACTACCCCACCCGACAACCCTAGACAGAACGTCATGGCGCAGAAAAATTAAGAGAGCCAACCCCACCTATTGTGGGATGGAGCAAAGAAGAAGAAGAATAAGATAGGGGGCGAGCCAATTGCCATAAATTGGGTCCAAATCTAGAATCCTGGCTGCTGAAAAATTCCTGATGATAACACCCAATAACACTTAGCCCGACCTACATAGATAAGTCCCGGTAAACTCATCTGACAAATTGATATAGTCATCCATAATAAATCATCATCTGCCGAATATACAATTTAAGGGCCTACGTCCCGTTTGGTGGCGTAACACGGTCACTTTATGAACCCTACTGCTCATTAACGGCTTATCTTGAAGATTTGAAAAATATATGATTTTGCTATAGATTCATATAGATCATTTTGCCCGAAGTACTTTTTTTGTATGGTTTGTACTTTTACTGTAAAAAAATATTTTCCAACACGCAATATTTTGGCTTCTATTCCATACTCCTACTAAACGGCTTCGTTATTTGGAAAAAAAAATACACTGAAAAATAGATAGTTAGAGGTACCACAGAATCGCCGAAGCACAATTGTAAATTAATCAAAGGAATATCCCCATTTTGAGATAAAGGCTCAGAGGTGCCCTGCGCGGGCGCGGGCGGCAGTCGTGCTTTAGCATACAAACGGGAGATGAGGATACTATGGGCCTTAATAAAATTTCAAATATATAATTAAAAAAATGTAATGAGAAATATTAAGTAACGAAATAAAAACTTGAAAATAAAATAAGTAAAAACATTATTTTTAAGTTAAACGGTTTTAACTAAAAGCTAAAAAAATATTTGGTAAAATGAAATCGTGGGGCGTAGCGTAACCTGAGTAAATATGTTTCACGCGCCCCACGACTTTATTTTACCGAATTATTTTTTAGCTTTTAGTTTTTTTTTCTTGATTTTTTTTTATTTTTAATTACATTGTATTGTAATCAAACCTAAAGGTGTGTACCTAATATCAGTTCAATCTGCCGACAGTAAGGGGGTAAAATTTGAAGTACTAAAGACCCAAACAAAAAACAACAACAACAAACATAGCAATCCAAATTTTAATATATTTTTTTATTCCTGGTCGCACTGTGCGTTCTTCCTAAAAACAAGATAAGTTTCCGTTCACGACGAGACGGAAATTAACGATCTCTCAAGTTCATTGACATTGTATAAAACCGCAAGTTATTTGCAAGATTGAGAGAATATTAAATCGTAGATTAATTCCAAGGCAATTTTTAACGTAAACAAGTATTTTCTCGGGACAGCGCGCTGAACTCGACTGTACTGCTGTGCTATTCTGTATAAATCTCACCGTGATACCTTGGACGAAGTGAGCTTAAAGTGAGTTTGGTGTTCAATCCCTAGCATCATATAGTATGGAATGACATCTCATTTCAAGGTCATTTCACTTTAGTTTTCACGGTGAGATTATAACAGAATATGTCGGCTTTCATGGGACTTAAAAATTATTGGCGAAATTTGGGTGTACTAAAGGTACACCTGTGCCTGTGCTATGTTATAAATAAATTAAAATCTTTACTGCAGACCACATAATCCATTAAAAAAAAAAACTCAATCAAAAAAATTAAAAATAAAGTACATTAAAAAAATTAAATTTAGAATAAAGAAGAAAAAAACATACAATTAAATAGCATACATACACACACACAAACTCACGCCGTTTTTTTCTTGATTTAGTGTAGGCTAATATTAGTTTGACAGCAAAATAGCGGCTGACTACAGTCCGATCAAAGATAATTTACACTCTGACAGCACTGACAGTAACAACCCATACAATCAACCAACCATAAGAGATAGGAGCCTTTTTAGCCTCGCACAGGTTTTTTTTTGTGTTTTTTTCAGTATTTTAATTGGTTTTAATATGATTCCCCGTCTCACTAGTTAGGTTTAGTGAGAAGTTCCCTACATAAGTAACTCCCAGGTAGGTTCATCTAACAGACTAATAAATCCCTACTTAATATTTAAATTTATAAAGTAACCCTGTCTGTCTGCGGACGGCGAGTAATGGGTAGCTCGCTGCCCGGTAAGGACCAAGCCCGGGTCGACGGCGCGTTGTATTCCACGTGCGCCTCAAAGAGATGTCAGCACCAACTGGTGGGGTCCGCAAGGGCCGATGCCTGCCAGGGGTGCGGGTTGTTCGAAAGAGATACCGCGGCTCCTGGCACACGGGCAACTGAGGGAACACGGGTGGGTTTTAGTCAGTAAAAGTCTGACACGCCCTCCCGCTCCACCCAGAGCGGGAAAAGTTATTTGATGACTTCCCACCCAAAAAAAAAATAAGAAAAAACCCTGTCGGTCTGTTTACCTTTACACTCATCAATGGCTGAACAGATTTGGCACACGGATAGTCCATGACCTGGTCGAAAACATAATTATGACACTTTTATCCCGGTAGTACGTTCCCATGGGATAACTGCCGACCTCCACGTGGGGAAAAGGCATTTTTTCTGGTGGAAACCTATATATCTAGATACCGTGGTTGCGATACAGAACTATAATAAATATTTTTCCAATTTCTACGTTTTCTATCGTTTAGCATAACCTGCGTTACAAATAAAATAATAAAAAATTTGATACCCACTAAAACATTTTCAATTTTATAAAGTGCCTAAAATATCAGTTATTATGAAAAAGAACATTCTTTATTGTATTCAGGAGTTCGTTTTCCAGGTTTTCTAAAATGTACATGTTATGGCCCGAGTCCCATACAAAAATGAAACGTCTCCTTTTTTCCTGTTTATTTATTCATACACATCACTTAGTAAAAACACATAATAACTTTTTTTCTATCACATACTGTTTTTTAGGTACGGCAGTTAACAATTTTAAGTAAAAAAATTCAAAAGTAAAATACAGTATAAACGTAGCTTTATTAAAATGATCAATAATCCACCACGCGGGCCCATTACGCGTTGGTGGATGTCACATGTCATTGAATTTTTGGTTTTAAGATGTCTGTTACCGCACGATGGTTTTCTTCACCGTTTTGAGAGCACCGGTTTTGGAATCAAATAGTCGTTAGTCGAAGCTTGTTACCACTGGGCCGCCAATGCTCTTATATACCTATCGTTTATAGGAGAAAAAACAAGTGGAAGGCGACAGTAACCAGCTGTGAAACTGCGGTGGTCTAAGTTGATTGATTTATCGTTAATTTATTACAGCAAAAGAAAATGTGCAAGTTTTTCCATTCATTTTCAACGAATGACGGAAAACCTTGCTATTTTCTTGTTCTGACGTAAACAGACGATAACGGGTTGGTCAAGTTAATAAGGCGTCTTCTAATGCACTTTTACTGCTGCATTCCTGATTAACTTGACATTAGTACCTTGTTCATAAGTTGGTGAGTTTTACCGACTAAGATTAGATGACAGTCTACTTAATAAAAATCAATTTATTCATTCACTGACGGACAGTGACCGCTGGTGGTATTTTTGTACCTACTTGAAAAATGAGTTCAGAAAATCAGTTTTTTTTGTGTTCTGTCAGCTTCTTAGTTGTCTGGGCAGACATATTTTTAACGAATATAAATCGCTTTACTTTATTTAATAAAAAATGTAACAAACAATTTTAAATACGTTCAATGATGCTAGTCTATCTTAACCATGGAGTAATAGTCGCGGGTTTGCGGACGGCGAGTAATGGGTAGCTCGCTGTCCGGTAAGGACCAAGCCAGGGTCAACGGCGCGTTGTGTTCCACGCGCACCTCAAAGAGATGTCAGTATCAACTGATGGGGGCCGCAAGGGCCGATGCCTGCCAGGTGCGGGTTGTTCAAAATCAAAAAATCTAAATCAAAATATTTTATTTCACAGCCTGCATGGGCACTTATGAAACGTCAGAAGCTAGGTGCACGGTTCCAATTTGTCGTTTCCTATGGAGAAGAGCCGGCAAGAAACTCCACGGTTACTCTTTTAAAAATAATTGGCTTTTACAATGTTTTCAAATTACAGTGATAATAGGTATGGGAGGACAGTGTGGGAGGACAGTTCGAAAGAGATACCGCGGCCCCTGGCACACAGGCAACTGAGGGAACATGGGTGGGTTTTAATCAGTAAAATTCTGACACGCCCTCCTGCTCCACCCAGAGCGGGAGAAGTTATTTGATGATTTCCCACCAAAAAAAAACCCATATAGTACTTAAGTATCCTCACTTGTTTATCTTTCTTAAAGTAAGTTTTAAGAGAAAGTAACACATTTATTAACTAGAATTATCTTTCATACTATCTAGCTTAATACCTGTCAAACCAGCCAGGAATTTCTTAATGAAAATATCATATACTAAAATTTATAAAAATTGTAACAAACAATTTTAATAACTACGAAGCTGCTTTACTTAAATATTTGTATGATTGGATGAAAAATGGTCCATCAGTTGTTTGTTGTTCGAGTTTGTTGTTGATGTTGAAAATGATCGGAGAGTAACTAGGAATTTGTAGATGGCTCAAACCACATAACTGCTAAGCTTTTAAATGGAACTGGGCTGGTCACACACATGTCGCATGCTGGAGGTGCTATGGGCTAAAGAACCGAACAGTAGGTCCCAAACAGTACTGAGAAAATGGCAACACGGCATGCCTAGGAGATTGCGGGAAGAACTCGACTATTTTTCTTAAAGATTGGCCACATACAACAATAGCTAGGGATAAGTGGAAGGAAGGAACTGAGGCATAAAAGGCTGTTAATGAATGATTAAGACATATTAGTACTAAATCTATCTAACCTATCATGGCTCGTTTACTCTCACAGAGAGGAGGGCTGGGTCCCTTTAGTTCTCAGAAACATGAAAGCGCCGTGGCACCTATAGAAATTAACAAACGTAGGTAACTCAATTCTTACTGTGAAAACTTCACGTTAAATAAAAGTAGGCACTCATTATCAAACCAATGAAACTGAATTAAATGAACTGAGAGCAAATTGCACCCGGTCAGGACATTTTTATACCGTGTTCAATAGCTGTTGATCATTGTTGTGGAATATTGACACTGACGGCTTTGGTTTAAAAAAGTACTGAACTTCGCCCTAATTATTTGATTGGTTTCATTTGTCAAAAAAAACCTGTTATCATACTGTCTTGAAAACTCACTGCTTCTTCCGTAGACGTCTCACTGACTTTGATTCTATTGTCGTTGCATTACACAATATCATTACGATTATCATTCCCAGATCTTCTTAATAACATTGTTGTTCTCTCGATTCATGTGCACGATTACCTAAAATGCCATAATGTAATCGTAAAAATAAATCGTTCCTAATATCATCACAACCACCGGAAGACATCTATTGTTCATAATGAGTAACTTCCGAGTTTCGACTGATGATCATTATTAGAAAAACGTTTATCTTTGTTATTTATGTAAGCTGAATATTTATTTTTACTCTAGCTTTTGCTCGTGGAACGTGCTACCGAAAATTTCTTCTTCTCGGCTTCCAGTCTAAACGGATGCAGTATACCAATATTTTACATGGAGCGACTGCCTGTCTGACCTCCACAACCCAGTTACAAGGTAATACGTTATCCCACGGTAAGACTGGTTGGCAGGCTTTCGAGATTCTGTCGACCCGTAAGGACTGTCAAAGATCCACGAACGATACACTAACACGTTTCAGAAACCAACAAAAATAAAAAAAAGAAACATTATCCTAAATTATCTTTCAAAAGTTATTTAACAACACTACTAAAATCAAACAATTCAATATAATCACGCAAACGAAAATCGAAAGTAAAGGAGTTGAGCCGAACGAATCGCGTTAACATAGCGCATACATGAGTTGTATCACAAACTGACGCAGTTTGTTAATGAAAAGATTTTAATAAATCTTGTGATTTATTACCTCACCTAGGGATCGTTTGAGGAGAAATAATGCTGTAATCCATACTGTATCTTTTTGAAATTTAATAGATAATGCCGCATGACGTACGACCAATGGGCCAAACTTAAGACCCAATAATGGCAAGCGATATCGCGATAAGCCTAAATGGATATGGCGGGATGTGCTGGATTCCTTCAACATGAACTGGTCCTTAGCAGCTTTAAACAGAGAGAAGTGGAAAGAGAGCAGGGAGGACTTTTCCCTGTAGCGGGATCACAGGTTTTTAATAATAATAATAAGTAATAATGCGTCGAGCTCGAGCGACGAGTATTTCTCTCCGCCCACGACGCCACCACCTGCTCGTCGACGAAGAGGACGCCGGCCGCCGGACGGTTTAGGACCTCGAGGCCCACCGGTCTCTGATAGGGTCCCAGCTCCCGGCGGAAGTGTGCAGCGCATGAGATGGACACGATCCATCAATGAAAACGTCATGCGCTCATACTATGGGGCTACAGAGGGAGGAAACAATCTGACCGCGTACCGTGTTCGGATGCTCACTCTTTTTCAGGTGCTTGAACCAGATGTCAACGTTTCGACACAACGACTATCGGATCAGGTGCGGGTCATCCAGCGTAATCATATGTTGGATGATACTGTACTTGATCGCTTGCGAAATGAAATGCAGAGTAGCCATGTCATCGCTCCCCCGTTACAGAATGTTGTGGTACCATCACAGGTTAATACAGATCAAACTGACGGGGGAACTGTTGACAGGGCTACAAACGTAAGTACCCAGTGCAGTGAGGAATTGAGGAGTGCTTTGGAGGGTGCGATTCGGGAATATCGGTTCATGTTGCCCGAACTTAGGCCACGCTTACCTCGTTTGCCCATGCATAACAAAAATAGGGCGCTGGTGGCGGCTCTGGATTCGCAGTTGTCAAACTATTTTGATGACTGCGAAGACCTCGCCGATACTCATTCGATTCTGTACTGCGCGGCTGTAGCGGCATGTCGTGTAGCTCACGTCAAATTTGCTAATGAGTATAGAGCTACACGGCCGAAACCAACCGTACCAGCTTGGCAGTGCAGGATTGAACGTCGTATTGGTGGGGCCAGAGCCCTCATCGGCAAACTAATTTGCTTCAGGGAGGGCAACACTCGCCCTAGAGTGATGCGCTTTGTGAGGCGGGCATTCTTAGGGACTGATACCAGCCCTCAGGATTATATGTCCCGTGTCACAGAGCGCATAGACTTCCTGAAGCAGAAAGTGTATGCATGGGCAAACCGTATCCGTAGGTATAAGCGGCAAGTAGACCGATACACTCAGAACCGCACCTTCCAGAGTGATGAAAGGTGGGTTTATAGGGCTTGGGAACGACCGAATCAAGGTGTGGCTGATACGCGCCTACCGGATGATGATGCCATGTGCTCTTTTTGGCGCAATATCTGGTCGGTGCCTGTCAGTCACACCGAAGGTGATTGGACTCGAGAAGTCGAGCGAGCCTGCGATCCAATACCAGAAATGGGGGCTATTACCATCTGCCCCCAAGATGTAGCTCGTGCAGTCCGTCCGCTGCCAAATTGGAAATCTCCAGGGCCGGACGGGCTGCACAACTTCTGGATCAAATGGTTCATTGGATCGCACGCTCGCTTGGCGGCTCAGTACCAGACTGCTTTGGAGTCTGGTTCGCTACCCCAGTTCCTAACGACAGGAGTTACCCACCTGCTCCATAAATCTGGTAGTACCGCGGAACCCAAAAATTATAGGCCGATCACGTGTTTACCGACGGTCTATAAGGTTCTTACATCCATTTTGAGAGCTAAAATTTACAATCATGTAGACATCAATTCCATCATGTCTGTCTCTCAAAATGGGTGTCGGAACGGATCCCGCGGTACTAAGGAGCTGCTCCTCATTGATATGGCCATTAGCCAACAGGTTCGTCGTTCCCGAAAGGATCTTTCGACATGTTGGATAGACTACAAGAAGGCCTATGACTCGGTGCCACATACATGGCTCATGAGGGTGCTGGAATTGTATAAAGTAGATACAACTCTGCGCACCTTCCTGATGTCATGTATGGGGCAATGGAGGACGGTCCTTCGATATCCAGGATGTCGAAATATTCAGAGAAATAGCGAACCGATAAGGATCGAGCGAGGCATATTTCAGGGCGACAGTTTGAGTCCGCTTTGGTTCTGCCTAGCCCTGAATCCTCTAAGCACACTGCTGGAGGATTCAGGTATAGGCTATCGACTGAGGAGAGGTGGTCAGGTTATATCTCACCTCCTCTACATGGATGACCTAAAACTCTTTGCCCCCAACAATTTGCAACTGATGGAGCTACTGAAAGTAACTGAAACTTTCAGTAGCGCCATTAGGATGGATTTTGGTGTGGACAAATGTGCGGTCATGCATGTAAAGCGAGGGGAGATTGTGGAATCCGTGGGAACCCAACTCTCGGATTCCATAAAACTTCGAGCCCTCTCCGCAGCCGAAACCTATAAGTATTTGGGTATGTCGGAAGCTTTGGGCATCAATGTTACTGACATGAAACAATCGTTGAAGGAACGCTTCTTTGGCCGCCTGAAAAAAGTATTTAATAGTCTTTTATCAGGCGGAAACAAGGTGCGTGCCTTCAACGGTTGGGTCATGCCGGTCTTGATGTACTCTTTTGGCATACTCAAATGGACTCAGACCGAACTCGACGCCATAGATAGGAGGGTCCGTACGTTGCTGACTGCATATCGAATGCATCACCCACGGTCATCGGTAATGAGACTGTATATCCCGCGAAAATGTGGAGGTCGAGGCTTTTTAAATGCTAAGACTCTCCACAATCGCGAGATATGCAGTCTCAGGGATTATTTCCTAGAAACCGACGTGGGGATGCATCGAGATGTGGTCGCGGTGGATAAGGGCCTCACCCCGCTCTCCTTGGGTAAAGAGAACTGGCGCAAGCCTGTAGTGCTTGACACTAAAGATCGCATGGAGGTATGGCAGAGTAAGGAGCTTCACGGACGCTTTTTCCAGGCCCTACATGGGCCCGATGTAGACTTTCTAGCGTCCGTAGCCTGGCTGCGTTTCGGTGACCTATTTGGGGAAACCGAAGGTTTTGTCTGTGCAATTATGGACGAAGTTATGATGACGAACAATTACCGGAGATTTATTGTGAAAGATGGCACGGTTGACATCTGTCGGGCATGTCACCGTCCGGGAGAATCAATCAGACACATAATCTCCGGGTGTTCTCGTCTAGCTAACGAGGAGTACTTGCATAGACACAACCTAGTAGCCAGGATTATCCACCAGCAACTTGCTCTGAAATACAGCCTTGTGGAATCAGAAGTGCCGTACTACAGGTATGTGCCCGACCCAGTTCTCGAAAATGGACATGTCACACTGTACTGGGATCGATCCATCATCACTGACAGGACTATTGTTGCCAATAAACCTGATATAGTGGTGGTGGATCGACTAGAGCGGCGTGCAATGATCGTTGATATAACGGTCCCGCATGACGGGAACCTCGTGAAAGCCGAGAAAGATAAACAAATCAAGTATCTTGACTTGGCTCACGAGGTTGTCGACTTGTGGGATGTGGACTCAGCGATCATTGTACCGATAGTCGTTACAGCCAATGGCTTGATAGCCAAGAGCCTCGACCAACATCTGAGGAGGCTCTCGTTGGGCAGCTGGGTCAAGGGCTTGATCCAGAAAGCGGTACTCCTGGACACGGCTCGCATTGTCAGGAGGTTCCTCTCTCTGGAGCCCTGACCGGTAGCTTGGACCTTGTTCCCGATACCGGTGGGCCACTATTTTTTATATTTTTAAATGTTTTTATATAATTTTATACTAATATTTAAAAATGTAATTTATATGTATATTGAAAGGAATAAAGGAAATAATAATAAGTAATAATAATGATATATACATATCAGAGTTTCTTAGCCTAAGTAAGACGTCAGTTTAAGTCCCAAACGTGTCAGGCTAATCCTAAACGTGACCGTAATGCCTTAATTAACACATTGCTTATTACCATACATCCTTCTTTTTGGGCTCGGATCAAGAAGAAGGATTACTATCAACCTATGTTACTGGGTGGCGTACATCGACGTGAATCCTGTTACCATGGATGCAGCACAGGATTCTGGACATTTCAGCGTTGAAATTTTGCTGCTTCATACATTTTGACCGCGTAGAAACTGAACTTTTCTATGAAACATCAAGATTTTTTGTGATAACCGTCGAAAACTTGCCACGCTAGTGGGTCTAGAATCACGTACTGAATTCATGGTTACACGTTGCGGGTGGATGTCTCAGCCACGCTGTACATCTCTTGGACATGGTTATTTTTTGCGATACCCGTAGGTATCGTAAAAATCTGTTGTTTACCTACGCGGTCAAAATGTAGAAATTTTTCCTCGAATTTAGAACTAGCTGAGTTATAAATTCGAGGAAAAATTTCAACGCAATGAAATTCTGAATCATGTGCTCTTTCTTCTACTAAGCATGTCGGTGGGAAAAATATAACGTTTTTTACATAATAATGTACAGTTATTTAAATTTGTTTGGCCCAAAATTCAGCAACGCGTCATGTGCTAAATTCATGATAACAGGATGCGCGTCAGTAGATGGAAAATACCACCCTAATCGAAACAATGGTGGTCATTTCCGTGGTGGTGATTTGGTTATTGTTGGTGGTCCTATTAGCCAGCCTAATTAACCGAAGGCTAAACATGTGTTGCTAGAGCAAACAGCGTGAAATGCTATCGGTTTCACTTATTGAAAGTGGAAGTAATTGAGGAATACCGTGCAGTTTTTAATTGTAGTCTCGAGTAGGTACTATCTCATTGGGTCCTGTAAAATGTCAGCCTGGCACTGATCGGCCTGGATCGGCGTTCCTCAATTTCTATCGTAGAGAATCCACTGCCAATAAGATCGGAAGATCTTAGTGATGAAATCATGTCATGTCAGATTTAAAAATAGTGAGATCTTAGCAAGCAGTGCCAGTCTGGATTCTTACAATCGGACAATTTTTTTTCGTTATTATTTTATTATAAGTATAGAATAACAGTGGTGTCCCTTGGCAGTGATCTTGGCCCCGACTACGAGTTGTAGGTCTTGAGTTAGAACCCAAGCAGGCACTTAATTTTTGTAAAATTACTTCATCACCATTGTTCTTTCAAAATCAATGGTGATGAAGTAGTAAACATCGTGAGGAAACTGGTATATCCTAGAACCAAAGATTCGAAGACATATATTATGACAGATTACGACCCACTTCCTCTCACTGCGAAGAGGCCTGTCTCCTAGCAGTGGAAACATAATAGACTGATTATGAAGACCTAAACATGTTCACGTAGGCATATAAGCCACAAGAAGCTTATAGATAATAAGCTTCTTGATAAGCCACAATTAATACAATAAACTCATAACCTACTTCACACAAAGATAATACCTAATGTTCCATCCGGATTGAATTATTTAATTAACGCCATAGAAGGCAGGACAATGAAAACAATATGGTTGTCGTGTAGCGAAAGTGTTTGCGGTGACGCCATGCTGATAGAAAAGTGTTTCGAAATCATGGTGGTGATTTGATTTGACATCATTATGTGCCATTTTCTTTGTTATATGTAATGTTATTCGTTGTAAATTGATGACCTGATGTGCGCAAAGCACCTGTTTCTGCTTAACGGCCTTTTATGCGGCCTACCTAAATGTCCTTTCTTTGGTATTGTTCGTCGGATCAGTGAGCTCATCATGTTTTGAGTTGAGCTGCATAATTACTGATAAATGCGTGCACTGATTGGACAGGTCCACTCAATCTGTGGGGTTCTTTCCTCAAAAGATCATTTCAGATCTGAGCAGGATTATGTCTGAACTTTAAAAGAGACTGTGACCTCTGAGTTTGTTTCGGCCTTTCTTCTCAGATTAGTCAGATAGGAAAAGCCGACCTCATCTAGTTTAAAAAATTATGTTTGACGTGTAAAAGTGTTTTTACTTTGTACAAACCTACTTATAGAAATAAAATCATTTATCATTTAACGGATGACAGCTGTGGCAGGCAATATAACAAAAATTGTAGAGCACATCAATATTAAACCTTTAGATGCGTTACCCGCGGCGGTGCTCAATATTGGCAAGATAAATGCAAGGTAATTGCCTGTCCTGTTATTAGTCACGTACTATCCAGTGACGCGGCGCAACGCCAGTGACGTAACTAAATATTTACATATTTTTATCTCTTTCTAACAACAGGAATCGGTATGGGTCTTTCCTGTTCTTCGCGGACTGTATGAATGTATGTACTAGTAGGTGCTACATTCATGCTTTACGCTATTCTTGAGTGCTCAAATGTTCGTGTATGACACGTCATTGAAGCACATAAATATTTTTTTAGTAACATCCTGTACCTCCATTATTTACAAATCAAAGCGTCATTTCCTGAAAAAGCACATCTATCTTGGAATTCACAAAAGGGTAGACATAAAAAATCAGAAGACCGAAAGTCTGATATTTGATGAAGCTAGAGAAAATCGGCACTAGCCTCAGTAATGCCGTTTGGGAAGGTAATCTAAAACAGGGCTTTTCTGGAAAACTATCTGAAGAGTAATTGCGTAACATAGGTACTAACTGTAGGAATGGCTTTTATTTTGACAGTTCAACAACCTTCATTGCGTTATTTATGTTTTTAGGCACACAGTTTTCTCAAACATATGACGCAATGGATTAGCAATATTTCAAAATGAGTTTAGATAAATATGTTTTGGAAATGTCTATAGCTTTCAATTCTATTGTATTCTTCTCCAATGCTCTGTTGTTATAAACAATAACAAGTCGTTTTTCTTACCAATGGTAGCTTTTTCTATTGTCAAACTGATGACATGATAAGATTCGTAAGCTAATTCTATCCGTGATAGATAGCTTCTTCCGTATGCAAGGGTCTACTATGCAAAGATATGAGGTCTTTGCATAATTATTGGTGATGATACAAAGAGTCTTCATTTTAACAAATTACAGACCGTAAATTATAAGAATCGGTCATTACTGTGTTATGGGATTGCTAACAAAATCATTTTAACAATATTGTCACTTCCTTCAAACCTACTGAATGTGATGATGATTCCCCAGCGTTATTTATTAAAGGCCTCCCACAAGGTGGACCGATGACCTTGTGATGGCCGCAGGAGTCCGCTGGATGCGGGAAGCACAGAACCGGTCGAAGTGGCGGAGCTTGGGGGAGGCCTATGTCCAGCAGTGGACGTCTTTCGGTTAAAATGATGATGATGATGATGATTTATTATATCATCATTATCACCGTCTGAACAAAAGTGATCATCATCATCGCTAACAATCCATCCATTAACTGGACATAATCCGGCTGACCCAATTGTCCTATCATAGCCAAGACAATGAAATTGGATCGGTGTACCTATTTAGAATTTTCTCTTAGTTCAAGTTGTATCATGTGGCAAAGAGGAAAATTTGCAAGAATAGCTGCCATATCGGATGACTTTAGCCTAGATTCTAACAATGTAGCCGAGACAGTTTTACTATGACTAGTGGTCGAAGCCACATGGATAAAGGGTGGCCCAGCACGGACAAAGACTTGATTATATATAAAATAAAGTATAAAATATGAATTTCCATTATGGCTTTAAGTTCTCCGCACATCTCCGCAGGAAAATATCAATTTATAAGAGTATCTTTGTTTGTAATATTTTGATTTCCGTCTGTGAGTTACTAAAGTTGCAATTCTTTGAAATAAAATGGTAAATAGTACATACTCATTCTTCGAAATGACTTGTAATTTTATTTGTAATTTAGATAATACAGTTAGAAAAATAAATATTTTTATGCGTGTTTAGTGATAACGAAACTGAAAGTTAAAAATTTCACGGTGTTCATAATATCATGGTTCCGTGTGGTGCCGGACGTAAATAATAGCACCATCCCATCTCTTCCCGAGGGTGTCGTAGAAGGCGACTAAGGGACTTACTAGAGAATGGTCAGCAGCGTTCTCTATGCATTTTACCACCATACTGCGATCGCCAACCCGCCTGCTAAGCGTGGCGATTATGGCAAGCCCCCAAATAAGGGGAGGCCTCTGGACATCGGCCTGGACGTGGCAGTGGACGTTTTCCGGCTGAAATGATGCTGATGATGATGATAATATCATGAGCCCCAAAAAAAGTACCAATAACACTCGGACTTGGAGTGTAAATGTGGTGCTGTACCACAAACGATGGGACACCGTCATGTTGCGTTTGAATTTTACTTGAAATGTTTTCCTGATATTAAAGTTTTTACTACAAAGAGTCATTTTAAGCCACATTGTGGGTTGGATGCTAGGTCCACTTAATATCATGTCCCCCATGTTCTATCAGCTGCACCTTACAGAAACTGATGGTCGCTAATGATAGCGCCAAACACTACAATAGTGTGTATGTTTGCTGGTAGAATACCTGAGCATAGAAATCTACCTTATGTTAGATTGCTATGAAATAATACCACTTTTACAAGCTGATTTCAAATCTGGCCTCGTCAGCTTTCAATGAAAGAGAAAACTCCATAGTTGTTAACGGTTTTCTTTTGATCCCCTAGATCGCAATGGTGTTGACAATGGTGTAGTCTTTAATGACCACAACACTGAGTAAATAATAACAAATTGTTAACCGATGATTGACGAGCACTCTTATGTAACAAAATGACGTCATAATTTAACCAACAATGAGATGGTCTTTTTATTTCGATCAATGTGTGTGACAAAGGTTTTCCTACCTTCTGTACCTTCTAGATTTGACCCAAACAAAGACTTTACAATGGGTCACTGGCAGACAATGCCTCGTACATTAGTTCGTCTCCTTTTATAAGTAAGGTTTGTATTTCTTGTGCATTCTTAACTAGACCCGCCCGTTTAACAACTTGACAAAATAGCGAGATTTATTTACATCAACCAAGTTTAAAATAGACATAAATTATCCGGAATAAAGTCTATAAAAGTTGCCGTATTTAGAAAAACAACACAGTCATACAGATATACTCGAAAAACTACCGTGCTAACGTTGACTTATGGCCAATTCGTATTATTTTACGGACCGTTCAATCAATCAATCAACTCAGTCTATCGCAGTCAAATTCTGGACATAGGTCTCTCCCAGGCTGCGCCACATCACTCTATCCTCCGCCTTCCGCATCCAGTCTGTCCCAGCCACCTTTTTAAGGTCGTTGGTCCAGTCCATCTAGCTACGTTTGCCGATACGCGGTCTCCACTCCAGGACCGTTATTGGTAGAAAGTTAAGACTCTTGTATCTTCACCAATAATGAAGCAAATACCTCATAGATTTGCAAAGTAGAGGCTCCCGTATAGAAATGGCTATCACAGGTAAAATTAGCTTACGAATGTATTTATATGCCTAGTTTGGCAAGATTTTTTTTACCATCTGTAAGCAAAATGATTCGTTTTTGTTTATAGGAACCTAGCATAAGTCTACGTTCGTACGGACGTGGTTTTTCGACGCGCTGGGATGCAGTCTGTTGGATTCTCAACGCTAGGTTCAACACTGAGAGTTGGAAATCCAATGTTGGATAAAATCTCTCCGCGATATTTTTACGTCATGCGAACGTAGTCAATGTTTCTCTCCCGAGAGTTTCAATTTCGGTACAATTCTTGGGTTTTCCTTAAAGATGTAGATCTCGTATTATAGCATTCCAATATATTCTTGTGTTTGTCTAAAGCTATTTTATATTATTCCTACGTTTCTAAAACAATTATCTCAACACAACATAGCCAGTCTTTTATATAAAAAAAAAAACTTTCAAAAGTCTTGAAACCGGTTCCAACCGTGATAACTGTGTAGAATTCTAATAGTGACACGGTTTTTATGAATTTATTACTATTTCGGACTACATTTTTGTGTTGGTCTGAGAAATTATTCACACACGTTGAATCATTGTGAGTTTAGTCTACCTCGTAATTTCTGAACCCCCTGAACTTTAAAAATCACTAGCACGTACTTAAAGAACAATGACAATGAGACAGTGAGAAAATAGTAGTCAAAAGTGATGAGGGCAATACGAGGTTAGTCGACCTCGCATTGACTTGATTATTTTTGACAGAGGTCAACAGACATTGACTATACGTAAAATACGATTAACCCTAGATTTTGTTCATAGCCAAAAAGGAGGAACATAATAGACTGATTTGTTATGTAGGTATATCTCCTAATATCACACAAAATCTCACCACTTCAAACAAAGCCGATTAACCAATACGAATCGATATCAGAATCGAATCATACCGATTATTGATGCACATAATATCTATCGTTCAGTTACATCGTGTTAACACGACAAATACAACGACCATTATAGATTGACACCTTTGTGTGACGCTACTTGTCACAGCAAAAGCAATCATGTGTATATTTTGATTAGAGTGATTTTTCTTGTTTGCATAATCAGCCTATGTTCCCACTGCTGGGGCCTGGCCAGGTGCAGGTCTTTAAATTTTCGTTCTAGGACATGCCAGTTTTCTCACGATATTTTCCTTCACTTTTTTGACAGCAGTGGTGATGAGTGGTGGTATTTTTCTTGTTTTGTTAACAAATATAAGGCATACGATGTTTCTAGTTTTTTTTTAATGAATTTGAAGCAGTTTTTGATGTCAGTCATACCCTAAGTAATTCTTAAAAAATAAATAAAGACATTCTTTAAAAAAACTTGTGAAAATAAAGATCATCATATAGCTGCGTTCCAACTTACACTGGTTGAATTGTATCATCGCGTTTGATGTTTTCTATCACAAGAAGCATCTTCACTTCTTACTTTGTTTTTTCAGCTGACAATCGAATAATTTACGTGTCTTTCAAATTTAATTCATGTATTTAATGGGCAACGCCTCGGATTACGTCGGCGTCGTCGGGAGTAAAGAATGATTTATTAAATTAATAGCTGCCCGCGGCTTTATCCACTTGGATGTTAGGTACTATTCCACAGGAACCTACTACTGGGATTAAAAGTACCCTATGTGATTATTAGGGTTATAAACTATCTGTGTACAAAGTTTGATCCAAATATGTTGAGAAGTTTTTGAGCCAATCCGGAACATACATCCAGACAAACAGAAAATCGGTAAAAAAAATATTCGTTACTGTCTTATTATAATGATGATGTAATAGCAGTGGTGGCCCTATGATTAAGGCCCCGACTGTAGTGGGTCGTGGCTTCGAACCCAGACAGGCATTTTACTTTGTGTAATTAATTTCATCACCACTGCACTCAAAACGGTAAAGGAAAACATCGTGAGGAAACCAACATGTCCTAGAAGCAAAAAATTCGATGACATGTAACATCTACCAACCCGCACTGGGCCCGCGTGGTGGATTACGGCCCACTCCTCACCAAGAGGGGTCCTGTGACCCAGCAGTTCCGAACATTAAAGGCTAATCATGATGAGTTTAGATGATATCTGGGAGACAATTCCATTTCGATGACACTTATTGATATTCTAATAATAGATGGAAGCTATTGTTACCACAGAAAAGGTATTTGTTTGTTTTTCTTTTCACAGAAGAAAGAAAGAGAGAGAACAATAAAATTATTGTTTAATCGTTCATCATACAAGTATATCAATTGAGATGGTACATATCATGTACCGTCACAATTCTAGAAACTTAATGCTAGATTAGCCCAGGAAAATAAGATATTTTCTACGAAAAATTCTCTCAAAATTAAGCATCTTTTTGTAAGTAATTAGAAATACTGTGTGAAAAGTCCATTGCTACTGCAATGGACTTGTACACACATACACGTGTATTTTAAGAACCGTTCGTCCTACGAGAATCTTGTTTATGACTTTTGCATGTGGTATTTAGTAAGGTATACATTTTTAGTAAGATACCTTGAAATTCAATCACCTTGCGAAATATTTGCAAAAAAAAACTGACTTTACCTTTTAAAACCCGTATAGTTTTGCCCAAGATTTCGAAATAGACTTTCAACGCAGTAATTTTGAATGCCTAGATAAAGATACATATACCGTAACTAGGAATTATTTAGCAGATTTACCTTTAATTTAACTTATTTTCCTGAGCGAACACCCAGTTTCACAAAGACAAACATTAATACCACATTACATAATGGCACATTAACGCTAATGATTTCATTAATTTAATGGCGTTGCACAAAACAACTTTAAAGCGATAATAGTGCTTGCTGTGTGCTACAAAAACGGTGACAGATTGCCTCGTTTGACACTCCATTATTTAAAATTAAAGAACCATTAAAATCGAGTCTAATTTGGCTTTCTGCAATAAGTTATTGGAAGATTAGTTTTAAATGACGGCTTTAAAAGTTAAAGTTGGTTTCTGCAACTGGCTTTTAGTCTTTTGACTGATGAAGTTAAGACCATTGACGAGCTCTAATGTCTATGTAGAAATAGCTTTTCGTCGAGTGTTCATCATTACTATAACACTATGTTATTAACAATTCATGTTATGTACCTACTTAGGTTCTATGAACTGACTAGAATATTTCACGCTAATAAAGAATAAAACCCTTATTAGCGTGAAATATTCTAGTCACTTGAAGACCTAACGCCGCATAAAGTTGCATTTTCTGATCTATATAAAACAAGCTTTTTTTTAAGGCTCCGCATCTTTGCTACCAGGATACTAATCGATCTATAAACGTGTGCGCTGTCTATGACTGTCAATAGAACAAAATATCACAAGCATTTATAAAAAATAAAAATAAAACTATCTCAAAAAACAAAAAAAATCTAAGGTGTCCATAATTTCTAAGTTTAAAAACGCATCCAAAAAATATACTATAAAAATAAAAAAGGACATATTATGTAAAAATAAAACAATATATTAAATAGAATTGGTACACTCACCGTCAAAACTATATAACACAAAACGTCAGCTAACTGCATTATCACAACACTGATACTTTTCGTTGCGACAGTACTAATACGAACGCTGCATGCGTCTGAGTCGAAAGCCCGTCAAAGAATGGCTGAACGACGTCGGATTACTGTCGAGTATCCATCTGTGACGGATGTCATAGAGATGATGAAACCATATTTTTTGTTTTTTTTGACAACTTTTCTTTTGTGTTAGAGTGACGTTATGTTTCTTTAGGTACAATAGTTTGCTTTGTATAGGGTTAGATTAATCCATCATTGGTTAATTGAATTAAGAGAGCAGTATGTTTGTTGACAGCATTCTATCGGTAACTATTTAGTGTTTTCTTTTCGTGAAACAGACATCACCCATTCTGATCGGCGATTTGGAATAAAAAAAAAACGACGTCGGCGACCAATATTTAATTACGTTTTATTTGAATAGTGGAAGTAGTAAAAACATTTCTTTGTATGGCGACATCGCTGTAATAAATATGCGAATAAAGATATACAACGATTTAAATGAAATAAATTTTGTCGTTCCGTCATTTCGTGTAAGATCCTGTATGATTATTATTCCGCTATTTTGAGCTGAGCGTGCTGGGGCTAGGACAGTTTTTTACCTTTTTTTCCGTTGGGAAATCCTCATGAATACCCTCCGTCTGGGAAGAACGGAGGGTTATGTCGGACTCCTACCGACTAAATCCCTGACTGTTGTTACTAGCATTATGTGTCAGAGCCCGGGAGATCCTTGTACAGTAGCGGTCAAAAGCGCAGTAACAATCTCACAAAGCAGATTGACACTGCGGTTTAACTTACGATCTTACTATGTAATTTCTATACTATAGACATATAAACACTCTCATACGCTTACAAATGATTGTATTTCATAAATTCAACCGTTATGATATGTGGTATGATAGCTTAGCGGTTACCGTATTTGGGTTAGCGCGTTTGTGCATAGCGAGTCGCGGGTTTGAATCTCACGCACGGTGACCGTTTTTTTATTGTTTTAAAAATCACTCGAATAATCACGGCTATAGTTTCTTGTAATGCTCGTCTTGTTCACAACTTGTAAAACTTTATCATTAAACCCACAAAAACCTAAATAAATTTAAATGTTATTAAGGTGCAGTTAACTTACAACTCATTCACCGTGCCCAAACAGAACGTTCTTGGTTGTTATTGTGTGCTAGTGACAAGTGTTTAATCTATTACCAGTGCTATAGTATATTTTAAAATGCAAGCAAATATAAATAGAGAAATTAAAGAGAATATTATTGCGCTGCGTAAAAGCGGACTTAATAATTATATCACAAATATCTGATGAAACGGCCATCACCAAGTGCGGGCGATCCAACGACCATAGATCCTACTATTAAGGCGTGCAAACTGCATGCCATCTCTTTGAACCGGACTTCTCCGAGACAGCCCCAAATTTCCCAACCGCAGGCTCCTCCGTAAGATGGCCGGAGCTCATTAAGCGCCTTTCAACCCCCAGCTGCTCGTCTGATGCGGGTGGAATGAGAAGTATGTTCTATCTCCCTTTCTGCCGCCTTTTTTACATGCATCACCTCCTCGCAAGAAGATGCAATAATGTCGCGACGAGGACACAGCGCTGATCATCACAGAATGGTCTTAAGAGCGATCATGCCACGCGGGCTGGCAACAACGCAGTTATAGTAGTTTTTCGTGATTATTTAATTAAATACAAACAAAAGTACTATTTTTTTTTCAGCCAAGCACTAGATAATAATTATTTTTAACATTTACTCTTTAGTAAAAACATTTACTCGTACTAAGTAATGCAAATAGAAACTAATTGACGGTATGTCGATTTTTATAAGTAAATACAAAAATAACAGTAAAAAAAATAGCATACAAACTTGTAAATACCAACGATCTAGTGCATGGCTGAAAAAAAATGATTTTGTTTGTTTGCATTTAATGAAATAATCACGAAAAACTGCTATAAATGCGCCGTTACCAGCCCGCGTGGGATGAACGCTCGTAGTTACCACAATTTCTAGTTGGTCCTAAGTTCAAAATAAAATTGCTGTAACCTTAAAATAATCAATGGCAGTGTATGCAGATGGAAATTCTCCTAAATCTACTAAATTATTTTTAGGATCTTCTCTTCTGTGTAGAAAGTCTGACAACCAGTCTTACCAAGGAGAGGAGTATCGTGTTACCCAGGTCAGATAGGCAGTCGATCCATGTAAAATACTGGTATTCAGCTGCATCCGGTTAGACTGGACTCCACCATAATTGGGTTAAGGCGAAATAAATTGATTTTTCTTCTGTGTAGAAAGGGTACTACTTTCTAAGAAATACATACTTGATTTCAGCCTACCCCTAGTTAAAAAAGGTTAGTGTAAAAAAATAATTAAAAATGTTTGCAGGTAACAACAACTCTATGACATTCCTCATGAAATTAACGCTCGCGCAACTCTCACATTGAGTTTGTTTATTTATTATCTTTATATACAATGTCTTTGAATGCAAAGGCTCAAATTGTATTAATTGTGTTTTTCAATATTTGTTGGTTGACATTGTTATGGTTGTCTTAGGAAGTGCGTTATTGTGATAGGGATCTGCATTGTTTCAGTGTTTTTAAATAATTTAATCCCCGACGAAAAAGAGGGGTGTTATAAGTTAAGTGTAATGTGTATCTTTGTGTCTGAATGCATCAAACAATTTTTATTTGTCTGATAGGTGACTGACAAACAAAAAGTCTAGTGTCCGACCGAAACAGGATTTTCAGCCGAAACCGAAACCGAAACCGAACCTTCGGTCTTGGTCCCAGTTTCGGCCGAAACCGAAACCGAAACCGAAACTTATTTGAATTTTTATAGCATGTTAATTCTTTTGTATTTTTACGCATATAATATAGACAGTTAACCCGTGTAAGAAAATAAAATGCAACAATTAAAGTATGAAACAAAAATGGTTCTTTATTTGTAAAATTAACAATTTAAATAAAAAAAAACAATTATGTTTACAATAGTCTTAATGATTTGATAACTTGTGTTGTTATTTTTTAATGAGATCTAGTATTTAACTTAGTATTTAAAGAAATTAATTATCAGTGATACTTAATTAATATTTATCAGTCTCAATAAAGATGAGTATATTTTGTACGACAATCAAGTACTTTTTCACTTCTCATGCTCTAAAAGTACGCCAATATATAGAATAGAAAAGTAATTAGGTTTTTTAATTTCCTTCATGTGACATAGGCAAACTAAAACAGCCAGTAAATATACTATTATCTGTGGAGTTTGGACCATCTTCATTGCGAAAATGTTGAGGGTTTTAGTTTCATGGTTTTTCCACAAAGAAGGTGGCGCCAGGTGTTTTAAATTGTTAATCTGTGACTGGTTTAGATGAAAAAACTGACCGCGAAAATTTCTGAATTTTTGTCGAGTGTAAATTTGTTCGGTTTTAAATAAATTTATTAAGAATGTCCAGTGACAGTGAAGAGTTTGACGTCGAGCAAAGAGCAAAAGACATAACAGATATTGTCGTCTAGTCCCTCGATATAAAATATACTATTACCTAATAATGTTTGCGCGAGAAAAACCACATAACCTTAAATCATCACAATCGCGCCGGCTAGCGAACTCAACCGGCAATCACGTTCACTCACTCACTCGAATTTAGCCGAATGATGCGCGACAATTCACGAACATCTAGTTTCGGCGGGGCCGAAGATTCGGCCAATTATTGGCCGAAACCGAAACTGTGGCCGAAACTAGATTTTTGGGCCGAAACGAGCCGAAACCGAAACCGAAACCGAACCTTCGGTCGGTCCTTAACAAAAACCTCTAAAAAGAAAAACAAATATTATACACTATTGATTTTTCCCGCAGCTTTGCCCGCGAGGAGGCCAGAAATTATCCTGCGGGAACGCACTAACGGGATATAAAGTATTATATCTGTTAATTCAGGTCATAAACTATCTGTATGCTAAATTTTAGGCATATCTGTTGTGTAGTTTTTGCGTGAAAGAGTAACAAATATCGATCTATCCATCCTCACAAGCTTTCACATTTATAATACTAGTAGAATTGGCCTTTTAAGTTTATTATAAGTTGTAGGTAATATTTTGATCAAAGCATCGTCGCTCGGGGGACGGTCAATGGAAACGCCAAAGAGACGAGATCCAGAAATAATGAATGTAGGTATGCTGTGTAGAAAGGAAAACAATTTCATTAGCCGTCACCCGAAGTGACGATGGTTTGATCAAAATATTCACCACCATCATCATCATTTCAAGACGTCCACTGCTAGACATAGACCTTCCCCAAGCTCCGCCACTTCAACCGGTTCTGTGCTTCCCGTATCCAGCGGATTCCTGCGGCCTTTACAAGGTCATCGGTCCACCTCATCATAATATTACCTACAACTTATATTTAACTTAAAAGTACAAAAAGAATGAGTACTGATTACATTTCAGTCTAAGTCATTAAATGTGAAATAATTATTATACCTACTAACGAATTTTATTAAGAATGCTCAATCTTGATATGTTAATTCTTATTTTATTTCACTCAAATTTAATCATGTATTGTCTCTATTTTTTATGTTTTATCCCGTTTACACCATCTTAATTTAAATGCTTTTTATTCAATAATTTCATAATAAAAAGTGAAAAATAAAAAACTTAAAAAAAACAACCGACTTCCGGTAAAACACTACAAAGTGAAAAATTACTTTAATTTCGGAAGGCGGTGACCAAAAATTCGAATACGTATCCAAAGTCACCGCCTTCCGAAATTAAAGTTATTTTTCACTTTCTAGTGTTTTTTGTCGGAAGTCGGTTGTTATATTTTTTTTTGTTGTTGTTACACTTAGTTATATGTGCATGCTGTGTTTTCCTTTAATTGAAGGAGCACACGTAAAAGAACCTTTTCATTGCTGTGATTAATAATGTACATGTGTGTCCTTTGTTGCAGACTCTTAATAAAAAATTAAATAAAAAGCCAAAAAGTATTTTTCTTTTTAGAGGTTCTTGTTTGTGTTTGGGTCTTAAATTATTATTTTTTAAACCAGCCCTTTACTGACCCACTGCTACTCAAAAGCCTCTATACAGACAAGGCGCATGCGTTAATTACCACGCTTGCTAAAGACGAGTGCCGGTTTCGTCACGACGTAATTCCTTCACCTATGTCAGTAATGTTCATGATAAACTCAAAAAGTACGTGTACCTGTGAGTTTCTTTGTTTACATATCAGCGAAGGTCTGTCATGCGTCCATCTCATTTATTTATTTACCGGGCTTTTTTTATTTGTCTTGAAATTTTATTAAATACCGTACTCTAATATTTATTTTACTATCTTTTACAATATTTAACACAATTATGAATTTTATACTAGTTACTAAACTCGATTACCTACTAGCTAACAAACTATATATAAATATCAACATTCTCACTATTTATGTACTGCTCGTTACTATTTTTATTTTATCTGACAAAAATGTACTAGCTGACCCGACAGATGATGTCCTGTCTTAACTATGAATTTTGTATTCGGATTGGTATACCTAATATTAGAAAAGTTAATATGAACGCAAAGTTTTCTTAAATTTTCTAATGTTACGCGCAACTTTCTTAAAATTTTCTTTCATAAGAACCTTCTCCTTACAATAAAAAACAGAACAAATAAAATTTGTAAAATTCATCCAGCCGTTCACATGGGAAATAAGGATTCATTTTTATATATAGAGATGCATACATAGGTCACGTTGCAGTATAAAGCTGATTTACCTTCGTCACCTCACACGTCAGGTCCAGTTGAAAACCAGCGTCAGGCACAAGTTGTCTGGCATTTATGACTTTGACGCACTTTACTCTTTACACTTTTTGTTGGTTTTTTATTTTTATTATTTTGCTGTATATTGCGTGCCTTTTTAGTCTGTGCTAAATAAATGTATTTTCTTTCTTTCTTCTACTTACCTATGTTATGAAAAAGTCATATTGGTACATGCCCAGGTTTGAACCCACAAACCGCCTGCATGAGAGGCGAAGACTTTAACCATCACAGCCTTTTATTAGAAATAAAAAAATCTCATTAAGAAAGATGAATAATTACATAATATTGACATTATTCTTGGGAAGCAAAGATTTTCTTAAGATTTTGTTTTGAGTTGTATTTAACATTTCCCACAAATAGCAGCAAAGGTGTTATAGTAAGTACGCCCACATTTCGGCAGTTATGTTTAAGTCAAATGTAATAGGGAGTCAACCGATTGACATCAACCGGGAACATATTCAGACAAGGGGCTGCTTCTGTGAAATTTATTTTAGAAAAACCAAACAACATTTTTCCCAACTAAAAACGAACAAGAAATTAAGTAAAATACCTTACTTACCACAAGTAAAAAAAACCTAAGTACTTATACTACGACACTGTTGCCATTGCGGGCAAAATCTGGAAGAGGCTGGCACAGGAGCTTGGGGATTGGCACAAGAAAAGAGACCAGCCTAGTGGGTGAAGATGGGATGTGGATGAAATCAAAATCAAAAGTCATTTATTCAAACTAGGCTGACAGTCAGCACTTTTTGAACTTCACAGACACACACACACACAAACACTTTAACCTCAGCATTCAATGCCTAAATATGTGAGGCACATAGAGGTCTTGGTGTTTAAAGACGGTCACCCATCCACGATCCAACCGTGGCAAGCGAAGCTTAAGGTGGAAGCTATAGGGTAGCCCTTGTATTTCTTTTTTTTTTAAGTGAACGACTTTTTCATGTAATAGTAATTAAATGAAGTTAAAGGGTTGAGTTGATGATTTTAATTCAGTAAATACATACGTGTTACGATATATTTTATTTACCATACAACCTTGAATTGACCTGCAAATTGTAATAAATGTAATAAACTTTGAATTTCTCGGGGTACTCTGTAGCTTTCAACTTAAGGGAAACCTAGTCGCGGGCTCAAACTCACTGGTGGGCCTGGCTAAAAACCACGCTGTCTCACCAGGCTTCGTGTCCGACAGAGATAGTATCAGTGATGAGCAGTTAGACGCTAGTCTACACGCACAACGTTATTGAGTGAGATGCAAGATCATTTATTGTAAAAAAATTGCGAAAAAATTAAGAAAAGTCCTTCGGAAGATCGGGTTTTATGAAAAAGCCAATACATAAATCTATGACCAATAAAGTTTATTGAACTTTTCGATAATTGAACTTTGTCGGTACCGACTTGGTTTTGGATATTTTACACGTGTTTTGTTACCTAAACACGTCCAAAGTTAGGTTAAATTTGCAAGAAAAACTAATATTTGTTGGCTCATAACTTTTTAATGCGCTTTTATTTTAGTATTCTGTTTCCGTACAGACAATATTAATAATGAGACAAAACGGTATCATATTTTACTTTGGATGTGCCATGTCAGACAGTGGAGTAAAACACTCCCGAAGTTTGTATGCAAAAAATGTGGACTAGTTTCACCTTAAGCTGATCGATCGCCTCGTGCGGCTGTTAATACTTAGGCACAAGCCGTACCTATGTTGGGATAAGAAAATAAGTCAGGACTTTAGGTATTATTTAGGTATTATAATGTAGTTTTTATTATATAAATGCATCATCATCATAACATCAGCACCCTAATTGCGTAATGCACGATAAATCATAATCTGAATCATTTAGAAACAGATTGCTAGTCCATTGATTCATATGTTCGAAAAAAGTGTCTGCTCAACAACTTAAATAACGCAATGAAAATGAAACAGATCATGATTTATCATGTGTTACGCAATTAATGCTAGCTTGTGTTCTCGAAGGGTTAGGGACATGGTAATATTAAAATAATTAATACATAATAGTAACCAACAATTCTTTTTCTAAATTTGATTTTCTGCTCCATCTATGTATAATGTTTAGAACTAAGAACTTTCTGTGGAACACCACTACATCAGTAGTTCGGTAAGTTGTTACTAGGTGGCGCTGGGTATGATAAGAATTAAAAAAAAGACTACTTTTCTCTTCGATATATTTTTATTAGATACCAATTTAATTATTGGTGCATGTCTCGGACTGCTTAGGTGATATAATGTAATTATCATGTACCTACTAGTTGTTTTAAAGGTTGGCGTCGGCATAAAATTAGAAGGTTTTACTGTGTAAATAAGCTCATTATCATCCAGTATTAACCAATGGTGTGAAGGAACGGGCGGGGAAGTGGCTTAAATGTGCCAATTATAATAATAAATAAAAAATCTAATCAGTGGCATGAAAAATTTATTTGATTTTATCTTAATTACATTATTTAATACGATATGCTAAAATAAATACAGAAATTGTTCGGATAAATCTTATTTATAATTATGTCCATTTAAATAATTATGAATAATTATACTTAATTCAATAATACACGGTTAAGCTTCTATACCTAGTTATTTATTTACAATTTAATTAATAAATTAGAGTAAAATTATGGTGAATTTTTAATTAATGGAAAAAATGTTGGCTGAACACACGTTTCATTAAGTATTGCCGTTTTTCTTCATATTTTTTTGTCCGAATGGGACATTAAGACACCATTTACAGTAGTTTATAGTTATTCAAAGCTATGCCAAATATAAATTCTAATTGAAGTTTTAAATTTTGTTAGGTAGGACTTTCACCATTAATGTCGACCTTTATAGTACCGAAATGGCTACAAAAGATGTCCCATGTTTGGGTTCAAAAAAGTTTAAATATGTAGGTATTATTTTTGTGTTAAATATAATAATGAGCAAATAAGTGACACGCTGTATGACAGTTTTTCATGCAATTTGTCATATATTTTGTCACAGGACCTTAAATGTGACTCGATTTTGATTGTAATTGGCTAGTTAGATTATAAATTTTTAATTGACGGTACGCCAAAAAAGTCAGAATAAAATCGATTTAAAATGATAATAATTCTTTTGCAAATAATTGTTAATTATAATTTTTCAGTCGACAATATTAAAAAATATATATTAACTGGTCTAAAACTTTGATATGTAATCGTTATTTGCCCTCAAAATGTAAATTCACAATATTTTGTTACAATAATAAATATTGGAAATGAAATTCACACAATGGAAGATTAAATCGATAAGACTCGATACAATACAAAACCTATAGTCGAATGACCCGTATCGACAAAACTATTTTTATAATACATTAAGAAGACGAAATATTTTTGATACTGGTTCTGTTTTGAATAACACTGAATTTTAAGCATAAAATTACAAAAATAGGTAATGTATTTACTACCAGAAAATACGATTCATTATGATCCAATGTTTAACATACACACTAGATTCTTAAAAGATTGTTCCAGACTTGGACAGGTGTTTAAGACTCTATAAAGATGAACACATTTGCGTTATTTTACTTACAGATAATGTCCCTTAAAGTTTGAAACTCATTGTTTTTTATTCAAGTTCCCTAAGTTAAATATGATTCACTAAAAGTCATGAATGGGATTTTCCAATGGCTTCTTCAGTGAATTAAATAATTTCTAATTGTAGATCAACAGTAACAAGAGTTTTACCTGTTCAAAAGTCTTTAACTTTGCGTTAGTCCATATGTCCATTTTATTCTTAAAATCCAGTGTTTTCACTACATACCATCAAAATTTAAGCTATCTTAAATTCTAAGTCGACGGCGGAAGAGTCATTTGAACGCAAGGTCACCGATGCCGTACCAACGTCGGTCACTGTAGCACAATGAAATATTAAATAAATACTGGCTGAAATTCTTAGTGGTTTTAGAAGTTATTACTGCTGTCGCTTCTCGCTGCGGTGGTGAGCACTGCTATAGCGGGTGGCCGCTACTAGCCACACGAATTCATGAAAAACTTATGAAAAAGGTTGTGAACTTCTTGTAGCCGGGCTATCGGTGGCTGTGACCGGTGGCTCGTTTGCGCCTAACCGTAAAGTAGAAAAAAACGGAAATTTTGTTTTTCAAAAGACTAGATCTTGCTGGGCGGAGGCCACTAATAGATGGGAGAGTAGACATTTACAATTTGCAGGGTAGACAGGAACATATGGGTACTCCAGTAAACTCCAGTTTGCATTAAAGCAATATATCCTTCCTTTGACTTAACCTCGCTTACCAATCGATAATACCTACTTTTTTATAGAATAAGGTTCTAAAACCACCAAAATTTCAGCAAGTATAGTTAAAAATATTAGAAGTATAGTGAAAGGCACGACAAGTGTATTTACAATGCTACGTGGCGTTGGTTTGGCGGTGCTCGCAGTCGACCCTATGCTTGAAGACATAGTGCATAAGCCGGATCTAAGGGCTGATGATGGACACATTTCAGATACAATTACTTATAAATTTCATAACAAAGTCTTTAGAGGAACTTAAATAAAGATGATAGGAGATATGGTTACGGAGGAAAGAAACAAAGAGATGGAGGCTGATATAGATGTAGGTATGGAAGAAAAAACGGTCTGCATCAACCCAAATAAATTCAGACAAAAGCAAGAGAATGATGAGATATTGGAAATTAAATTGTGTTCAACATTAGCTAAAATGTGTTGCGTACAGAAGCCACAAAACAAGGTGAATTGTAATAAAGGTGTATTTGTTTTTCATAAAAGGTTTCATCTTGCCAGATGTGCACAAAACTGTTTTTGCAACATTTTTTTTTAATAATCTAACTTATAACTTATAGAAAAGATGTAACAGCAAATGGTGAATACATTGTTTCGCTTAGAATTTATGATAAGTAGTTCAATCAAATTGACTGAAATTCATTCTGACAACTGAACTCAGTATCTCTTAAAATATTGGGTCGACTGCACAACTGAGTGATATGTGATCAAAATATTGCGTGCTTAATATAATGATATGTATTGCATAAACATTTCGCTTTGATTTAAAACTGAGCGAAATTGATATAATAAAATAATATGTACCTTGTTTATACGAGGCTTGCCGCGTAACTTAAAGTACTGTGAAGTGCCTGCAATAATAGTAACACAAGTTATAGTAATAAATATGTAACCACCAATGTAATTTCAGATTTGGCATCAATCGATAAGAATACCTGTGATGAAAATGAAATCAAAGAAGTAAAAATGGTACAAACATTAATTTCAATTGCCAGAATTAAAGTAAAAGGCATTTAAGAAACAAATAGAATAACAATGAAATTGACAAATGTCACACACACTCAAATATCAAGACAACTTCCAAGTTCAATACATATGTAGTAAGGCCTACGATATCTCATCTAGTAACCTCTTATAAACAAGGCATTCAAAACAATCGTCAGAATATTCAAATACTAAATAATTTCTACATAACTGTGGATAATTTCCTTCGCTCAAGCCTATCAAAGACTCTGAAGCTCAAGCAAGTTAATTCATATAAAAATAAAAATAAACATATTTACAAAGTAATTATAAAACCTATCGTGTGTAAGATCGCGACGAGTGATTCGTACCATTTATACTACAAAACGACTATATTTTATTATATTTGGATAAAATTCTCGAATTTATAAATATACATCAAGACGTATCTACAAGAAGATACTGGAAGGACCCTGTTTAAGTCTAATAGAAGACCTAAAGACCGGAGATTCGGTCTCACCACCGAGCGAGGTATAAGAAAATTAAGTCTTGGTAACAAAGATTGCAATATTTTTCTAAAAAGTATCTACGATCATTTAGGTAAGATTTTGACAAAAAACTGATTAGGATGGAAAATCCCGTCCAAAAAATCAAAATTTTCAATGATCAAGTTTGGGGAATCACAAAAATATAAAGTTAAGTTCATTGAGTGGCTTCAGCGGTATGGTAGTGTGATGGATGGTAACGCCAAACCTGAGGAGGGGAGTACTCGACCGGGACCTCTTGAGCCGCCCCTCCAGCACCCCACATGAGCACCGTCTGGCGCGGCATCTCGGTGGCTTGCGGCTGCTGCATCCGCTCCTGCTCCGAGTTGCTCGACCCCGCAGGACTTGGTCCTGGCACCACGGAAGGCGACCTTCTCTCCTGTCCCGTCACTGGACTCATATACCTCCCAGTACTGTCCACATAGGTATACTCTCTCGAAGGTGGTCGGTGATACGTTGGCGCCACTTCGTACCCAGGTGGAGGAGCCGGCTCGAGGAAGCCATTCGGCGCATATGGAGTATAATGATAAGATAAAGGTTTATATTGATGGAAGAGATTATCTGCTGTTAAAAATCTGTCGTCTAGAGGTGGCGGGGCGTAGTGTAAGGTTGGGGCTGGCGGGTACTCTCCGTAAGGAGCTGTGTAGGCGCCATTTAAATTCGTGTAAGCTGCCGCTACTGCGTCCGCTGCTAAGTAGTCCACGGGAGGTGGCGCAGGAGTGGTGGGGGCTCTTCTCTTGTTTCTGCAAGTTGATAGGAAGTCCCGCAGTTGAGTTTTGTATCTCCTGGCTGTTCTCGGAGGAGTTGTGACGTTGGTCTCGCAACCAGAGAGTTGTTCCGACTCTGAGAAGTAGAGGCTTGTTAGACCGGTGTCGAGATAGCTAACTTTGAAGTCCATCGTTCTTTTCCCAAGTAGGTCTCTTCCTTCTTCTTCCCTGAAAATTATAAAAAACTTTAAATTCCTATATCTAATATCTGTGCACAAAAACTAATTTACGCGATATTCGCACGCACACACACACTCAATAACAGAAAGAGACCGAGAGAGAAAAAGAGAAAGTCGCATGTCTAGTTCTACCTTACGTGTAGATTTCTACCAGTCAACTTCTATCATAAGTCGCGTTAGAGAACTTCGTTACAAAAAACCTTGTGTCGTATAAACTAATAGATGAAGCGATGACTGCCAAAATATGTCACAAGAAGATCTAATTCGCAGAAGATATATATGTTGACTTACATGAGCGGTCGATGCGTACTGATCACAAAATCAGGTTTAGAATTCTTGTAGACTAGTCTGGAAGAGGTTTGCAGCCACTGCCACTGACCATCCTTTGTTTGGAAGCGGTAAGCGATCATTCCGGAAGCACCTGTTTTTAATACTGAAACAAATATCATTAAATTAGTAAGTTTACCTTGTTTTCACAATTACAGTGACCGAAGAATAAAGATTATAAAACTTGATCACATATTTTAAGATAAGGATATATTATCATACTAGCTTTTGCTAGTGGCTTCGCCCGCGTGGAGGTCAGTGTATTTATGAACCTTCCTCGTGAATCATTCTGTCTATTAATGAAAACCGCATCCAAATTCGTTGCGTAGTTTAAAAGATCTAAGCGTACAAAAACAAAAAACGACTTTGTTTTAGACTATGTAAAGATTACAATTTTGCTAAACACTGTATCGTCGATTGAACAAATATTTAAATTGTTCACTAAGTTCTAAGTTAGAGTAATACCAATCTCAGAATAAAAGTACTTACATTCTTGATGTGCACTAGCGACATAGGCCAAATCGTCGTAATGTACAAGATCATAGCCACCCATATTCGCCAGTTCAGCATCTGTGTAACCTAGCAGCATTTTACCCCTGGAACGAGGAAACATTGATTAAAATGTGTATTTTTTTAATACTTCATCATAATATAAATAATTTTGACAACGAACAGATTATTCAATTCTTTGGCGCTATTGAATAATAGAAAGAAGATTACAGTAGAGTGGACATGAATAATGCCTATCAAAACAATTAACTAGGGAACAAGAACTAAATATTTCCTAAATTGATTTTAAACCTCGTGCTTCCTATTGCATTAGTTCAACAGGGTAAAATTCGTTTGATCTCACGTGTCTAAAATCTATTTTTTTTGTGGTAGCCTTGTGGCATTCCCATTAATTAAGCCAACCATTGTTCAAGCAGTATTCGAGTGTCAATTACCAATTTATTATGGTTTATAAAATACTTCTGATCGCTGAATTCACTGATGATCTTTTATTGTTACTGTTTTTACTAAAACTATCGTTTCACAAGACCTTGTGGTAGCTTTTAGTTTTAACTATTAATTATATCAAACGAGGTATTCTATGTTGTTTATTTACAGACTAAATACGTATTTTCTTTTCAATTATAGGTTAATGTTGCCACTCTAAATGGAAAAATAATAATTACATACTTCGTGGGAATTTATTTCTCTTTATAGTTGTGTATCTTAACAATGTTGACATTACTATTTTTAGAAACTAAAGTAAGGGGTTTTAGGGAAAAAGTGAGTGTTTGCCCCTAAACAGGTTGGCTGGATACAGTATAGCCAGCCCTGTCACTACCCGTTTGAGTTCTGTTTTCATTGGCTTCCTTTCATCAGTCATCACTGTCTCGTCGGCCCTTGGCACCACGTACGGTGTTGGTAATCGTGTGGAAATAAAGAAAATCCATGTATCTTTGCGTTTATACTTGTCAGTTTATACTAATAATAAGTTATCGGACGTCACTCCAGTCACGACTGATGAAAGTGACTGATGTAGTATCTTTGCGTTAACTCAAATAGACACTCATTACACTCAAATATAGCATAACACTTGATGGTATTAAATGTATCAGCTCCCACTGTCAGTCACAACTTAGATTGCGTCCAATTATTTGTTTCTTTTTTTTATTCTTTCCTTATAAACAGCTAAGTTTTGCTTACCGTTGATCCATAGAGACTAGAGACAGGTCGAGCTTGTGTTTGCTCTTGAACATGACTTCCTTCTGAGGGATCTCTAGAAGGCTGGGAGGTCCGAAGGGCGCACATATTGCGAACAGTGCTAGAGGCGGTTCTTCTGTTTTCTTGTTCTGCCCATGGAGGACTTTAATGCGACCTCGGATGTCAAGCCTCTGTGAATGTACAAAAGGAGGATGTTAATTGCACTTAATTCGCTTAATTGTTTACCTAAGTTTGTTTACATTGCTGATTAAAATAGCCCGGTTTCATAAAAGTATTAAGTTAACAATAAGACAAATAATTAAGTTACCCGATGGGTTTTCTATACAATTTCATAGATGCCTTTTCTTATATGAAAGCTTTGAAAGTCAGACTAATGTCGTTTGATTCTGATAGCCATAAATGTACAGTTATCTGTACAAAAATTGTATTTTGGAAGGAATGAAAAAAATATGAATAGGGTGTCCAGTAATTAATGGTTAACTTTGAAATAGATGATACAAAAAGGAATTGCCGTTCGAAATATTCCTTTGATTTTCGAACCTACATCAAAGAGAAAACATGTTTCTATTTACTAATAACTCACCAAGAACCCAGAAGTATTATCAAGCAAACATCTAAATCTGACAGTGAAGCTCCTTTCCAATAGATGGGCCCGTTCCGGCCTTAGGACATCCTGTAGCGTCAGGTTGCTGACCTCTGGAGGTAGGAAGGAGTTCCACAGGATCTGACGCTGCAACTCCTCTCGGTCTTCGGAGTGGACGAGCTCGTACACTGACTGGTGGACTATGTCCGACTGGAAATAAAAAATGAGAATTTTATTGCTAAAGTGAAAGTTAAGGTCAGTTGATTTATTTTCTATTAATTGCAACTTCAAGAGGGTAAAACAAAGAACCTGTTTATATTCATTTAATTAAAATACAAGAAACACATTTGGAAAACCACTTAATTTATTGCAAGGATTAAAGCGTACTTCACACGATGCAAGTTTAGTGCCTGTGGAGTAACGTAAAATTGAAACAACAAATGACTTGCACTTTCTAAACAGTATTTAGACGGTGCAACTTTTATTGTTGCGTGAATTTATAATGTGCCACAAGCAATTTAAACACGTCATGTTCGCATGTACATCAGGCTTGAAACTTAAAATCGATTGGTACGCATACTACGAAAATCTGTAAATTTCGAGCTGTAAATCCAAATAAATAATCTATTTTTAAAAATACATCTCAATACTGTAATGGGCCCTTTATAAGTTTCAATAAACCAAAAGATAACAAGATAATTAGTAAACAATTATTATTATAATGCTTAACAATAGCAAAAAGAGCAAGTCACAACCAAACCGTAAATCAATAAACCACAGCGAGCGAGCCCTAGAAATCGATTCGAAGCTCAATCATTAAAGAATCATCTGTAACGAAGATAGACGTGTTAATTCCGGACCTATGACAAGCTAATGACTACCTTAACCACCTAGAAATACGTTCTAATATTATTTAAATGCTTTTCTAATTCATTTTACCACACGTCACACAACAAAAGACCGTATAAATAGTGTTGATAATGCAACAGCATATGATGCTAGTACAAAACTAATTGATAATCAATGGGGTTACCCAAGGCACGAACTTCGGCCCCCTCTAAACATATAAATGAATTTGTAAAATATGTATAGGGCTGGTATGAGTAACAACATATTGCGTTGGCATTAAACGTCAAAAGATGATTTGTTGGGTAATTGCTTTTTGTTCTCATTGGGTTGGGGGGTTGCTATGGTACGGAATCATGTTTTGTTGATAAACCTTTGTTTTGGCAATTTTTCGTCGTGGTTTTAGTACTGATGAATGATATCATTTTTATGTACGTTTTGGAAAATATAGCCGTAATTTGTCTCTGGTTTTTTAAAAGGGGTTGATAGAAAGTTTTGATTAACTGTGACTTCACTTTAGGGTCCACTTTTTTATCTTGATGAAGCATTTTGATTGAATCATGATTATTGTTTATGAATATAATAATAAAAAAGAAAATAAACATTCGTTAAACAATGGTTATGACTCATACGTGTGTAATATCTAATAACCTCTAATTAGATTCTTATATAACAAAATCTCTTTTTTTGCCTTTGCTTATACTCTTAAATTAAATTATGATACCAATATGTTTGGCCCCAGAAAGTTCCAAATATTAACAAAGTCCAAACAAAAAACACTCCCAAAGAAATAAAATAATGACTCAATCCAAGACAAAACAAAAACGAAAAACTCAAACAGCATAAATTAAAACATGGAATAAAAATGATCTTGGTGGCAGTCGGGGCCATTTACGATGAAGCTCAGACCATTAGCGATCGATACTGCCCGGCACCCACCTGGCGCGGATTGAAGTTAATGTTGCTATTCAGGACACCCCTCCGAATAAAGATGTATTTGGATTTCGAGTTTGTATTTCGAATTGTTTAATGTGGAAGTGTACTTTGGTATTATTGGGTTTGCAGCTTTGGGATACAAGTAGATGGATATTGTTCGATCCTGTATCTTTGCACATAATGAAGCAAATAGGCTTTAGTTTTATCAAGTGGCTTACTTAACAAAAAAGTGTCTTTCGTTTTTATGCCACCGACTTCTGAAATTAAAGTTATTTTTCCCTTTGCAGTGTTTTTTTTGTTTTTTGTATCCAGTTGTTTTGTTTTTGTAATAGTTTTTATTTTACACATTTTAGTTGTGGCACCTACCCCATGAAAATTCGTATACTATTCACTTGCTAAGAAAATAACAGAGACCGGAAGTTATTATAACATCATCAACACACAATAAGTAGAAAAATCCGTTTTATTGAAGCTAACTCAAAAAACCCTAATTAGAACTTGACCAAGTTTAGGTATAAGGGATCACTCTTTGCATACCCTTTCAAACAATAAGAATTTAACAAATCGGCTTATAAATGACAGAGTTCTGAAGTAGCAAACATAAAAAAGTAACTTTTACAGGTCAATTGATTTTCAAGGAGCCCCATAGCAGCTGCGTATATAAAGTTTTTAGATGTATCTATATGTTGTTGCATGACATGTAATGTAAGTAGCTGATATTTGTATCCTACGCACTTTTACTTGGCAACGAACACAAACTTGCTTTGCTCTGCGTAATATACTCGTATTATAGCTTCCGCGTCACTATGGTTTTCTCGGTTCACAATCAGTACGAATTTCTTTTTATTACTTCCCACTTAATTTTTAACAACCACTGCCGAATTTTCACCTAGAATTGTATGCTAATAATCGGATTTAACATCCACAGTATTATTTACACTGGCAATCTTTACTGCGTATAATCGCCCTCATTTAAGCGTGGCTTACTTTGCCACGTGCCACCATGCCAGGAAGTGGCAAGTACCCGGACCGATTTAATGATTTATAAATCGATTTGTTTTAATCGCAACCCACCCTACGCACTTTGATGGGCATGGACTAATTGGGCAGATGGAGATGTAGGTAGAAATCTAGGTAGGCATTTGCAGAGTTTGTGTAAGTTTTAGTTGGAAAGGTCATCTATGTCCATATTCGCACGGACGTAATAATATCGAGGTGAGGTTTTTTTCGCGCTCTGGTTCATAAACGCGCTGCTTACCGCCGAGAGCTGAAAATAAAACAGTGTTTACTTTCGACGCGCTAGGATACACTGTGCTGGGTTCTCAATGCTCGGTTTCACACCGAGTGTTGAAAATTCAGTGAGAAAATGCTGGGTGCTTTTTTAATATCTTCTAATAGTCCCTACTTAGGTAGGTAACCTCAATAACATTACCATTTAATGGATCAAAGGACACAGCGGTTCGCTAGGTAACGATGCAGCCGATGAACTTGCCAGGAGGGGGTCGAGTATGGCACCGGTGTACACCGGAACCCATCGCGCCTCTCCCCTTCGGGTATCTACGCACTCTGGTAAGGAAACGAACCAGAGACCAACATCACAAGATATGGCTGGATCTAGGTGAGTGCAGGCTGGCTAAGGAAGCACTTCCTGCGATCGATGCCCGCCTCACAAAACAGGTTCTCCGTCTAACTAAACCACAGCTGCGTACAGTTACAACAGTTGTAACTGGCCATGGGTCATTTAACAAACATCTCTTTGTCATAGGAGTAACAGACAGTCCACTGTGCAGGGCCTGCATGGAGGACGACGAGACGGCAGCGCACGTGCTGTTATACTGCCCAGTGGTCGCCACCTACAGGGCTAAATACCTCGGTAACTCAGGTACCCTACGTGAGATTGTCAGCAACACCAAGGCGTTGCTGGCCTTTCTCGAGGAGCTGGGTTGTATCGAATGACCGATTCTCCCGCCCGTATGCAAAATACGCGCTTTGACGTGGAGTTGCGGATAACAGCCCGTATTACCTATTAGTCCCTACTTCAAAGTAATACAAACAATTTTAGCATCAAGCCCACTAAAGTTATATAGGTATAAACAAAGTAGGTATAACATCCACAATATCATTACTTACATCCTTTTCAACCAATCCACTCTGCCGAATAATCTTTGCCCTACTAAAGTAACTCAGGTAACCGAATTACTCGCTCGCTTTGAGCATAAACAAAACAAAGAGGAGAATGGGGGGTTGGACGTAAAATTTATACGCATACGATCACTGCCAACTGAAAGTTTTATAGCGGGGGTCGAAAGGGGGTCGAAAACCGGGGTTTTACATTCTAATAGCAATATTTCATCGGGGACTTTATTAGCTGTAATGCGGAGGGCATTCGTTAACGAGCAATTTTAATATGCGACGCAGTTTTTGTTTTTGAAGATTTTTTTTGGATTCCATGGTTATGTTAAATTTTTTTTTGTGGTTCGAAAGATATTGGGATATGAAAATGATTTATTTTTGTGTGAGGATGTAGGATGAGTTATTGCTTGAGGAAAACTTTGAATGGGGAGGAAGCTATTAAATTATGGAGATACATAGCTTTTGGAACGTTTTGTCAGTATTTTTATAAATGTGGGGTTGTGAAGACTACCCTTTGAGTTACTGTATATGGTAAATTCTTTCAAAAATAATCTACATACTCGTACACATAGTTTCAGGGAATCTCACATGGATGTACTTCACATGTTTGCACTTGCACTCTAGATAATTTATGTAGGTAGGGTATATCTATGGATCTTACCAATTGCTTCAGAGGTATTTTATATTTTAAATTCTGTAAAAATCTCACCGTGTAAACTCAGGTGAAGTCAGGTTGAAGTGGGCTGTCAATCCACCTGATGCTAGGGATTGACACTAATGACAGCTTACTTCAAGCTCACTTCACCTGAGTTTTCACGGTGAGGTTCTTATAGAAGAGATCGGCAGCTTTCATTTCCTTTGACATTAAATCTGAGACATTATCTCCTTGTTAGCAGAAGATGTGCTAGCTCTGGGTCAGCTAGCCAGCTTAACACGATGTTCAAATTTTTACGGCAAGTGATTTTCACTGCATAGGTTTCCTTAGTCTTTAATAAGCACCATCATAAATACAATGTGTACGACTACGTTTTTGTTACCAATGATTTTTTGAAAGTGTTAGCACATACTTACAGCAGGTACCTACGCACATAGCAACACATTTAACCAGTATTCTCAAGGGGAGGTGCCTAAATAATTCACACCGCGTTTACTTAATCCCCCAAAAAGTACTAAAACTTGAAAATATGTAAATACCCTAGAGATTACAAAGCCATTCGTTGAAACTCCGATAAAAAGTGCCACTGATAACACCACGGTGGCACTAACGGCACTAAGCTTACTTATCGCGGGTTAATTAATATTTTTATAGTACACTTTTATATTTATGAATAATTAAATTTTGGTCCAAGCCTTATCTTAGTCCGGCTAAGTGATTAATAAGGTTAATGCGGCTTTTCATAAAGAAAATAGGGTAATTTTTATATGGAAATAATGTAATTAATTAAAGTGAATTTGTGGGTACAAAATGTCGTGTTATTGAACAGGGAGAATTTTGTTTTTTGCGTGTTGTGTTAACGCTGTTAAATATTTAAAAGTTTAGAACGTCAAATAATCCAACCGATCGTTTGTTAGTGTCGACTTAATGATTTATTTTCTACTAGCAGCGCTCCGCAGTTTCACCCGCGTAGTTCCCGTTTCCGTGAGAATACGGGGATGAAATATAGCCTATATCACCCGAGGATAGTGTAGCTTCGCAGCAGTGAAAGAATTTTTCAAATCGGTTCAGTAGTTTCGGAGCCTATTCAATGCAAACAAACAATCAAATCTTTCGTCTTTATAATATTAGTATAGATAACAGTTCATCACAGTTCAGTTCATGGGTTATTTAATGGCAAGCGACATCGCGGCAGGCCCAGGCTGAAATGGGGGCATGAGCTAGACTTTTTCATCAAACACTATTTCTTATCAAGAGCAGGGGAAAGAGAGTAGAGATTATCAGGCAGTGACAAAAAACGAAAATACAAACTCAAACACCGACTTGCGAAATTAAAGTAATTTGTAACTTTCTCTTGTTTTTTTTTTAAAGTTTATTGCTTTTTTATATTTTTTTTCATGTATTATATTCTAATATTTAATCATATAATTTATATGTATTAAATGAAATAAGATGCGTATCGCAAGGGTTGGATCGAGGTGGCTCTGGAAAAGGATGCCTGGAAGGATTTGGGAAAGGTCTTTGACAGTGTAGGCTAATCTATAAAAAAAATACTTGAACTGTTGAAACAAATCTTTGTAAATTCTAGTAACAAAGTTTTAGATAATAACTCAGCGCTAACTCATCATTCTTTTGCTGTTATTCCAATTTATTTGTGGCCGGCGCAAAATTTCTTCGTCTTCTTTACTTCTCTATTAGTCGTCATTCTCAGTATTCACCTTCTTCTTAGCCTCATCATCTTTCCCCCAGTCCATCCATAGTTTCATTGGTCTTCTCCTACATTTACAGCCATCCACATTTATACTCAAAACTTTCTTCACGACATTTTCCTCATTCCTAACTCAGTACTCAGTAGGTACTTTTGGTAGTTTTTTTTTTGTGCTTTTGAATGAGGAACTATCGTTCCTCATTCAAAAGCGCAAACTTTTTAATTGGTGAACCTTGCAGAGTGATCGGCCATCTAAGTGGAATATTAACTTCGCTTACATTAACTACTCTATTGCATGCTAAGATTAAGTTTGACTTAAGTAGAACATACCTGATGGAAGCCCAAGTAACTTTCGATGCTGTGTGTGGCGAAGAAGACCTCTCCCTCACACGTCAGTATCATCAGGAAACCGTTGAGTGCCTGTAATAGGACAATATGTCATAATCAGAATAAAGACAATTTAAAATTTATATAACAGAGTAGCTTTTTCCAGCGGCTTCGCCCGCGTGGATATCGAAAACTATCCCACGGGAATGTACTACCGGGATAAAAATAATCTCCTGAGTTAATCCAGGTTATAAACTATCTGTGTGCCAAATTTCATCCAAATTCGTAAAGCCGTTTTTTCGTGATTGCGTAACAAACATCTAAACAAAAAAAAATTTCACATTAAAACTTTAGTAGGATCAGCAATTTTAATCAGCTGTGCTGCTGGGGAGTTTGTTCCGCTACTTCTTCTTCCCAGCGAAAGCACTAGGAAGTGGTGAAGGGCGGGCGTTTTGGGGGGACTGTCTTATGTAATTTTATTTTGACGTTCAAAAAGAGCTGACTCTCAGCCTAGTTTGAATAAATGACTTTTGATTTTAATTTTAAATGATTATACTTAGACATAAAATAAAGAATTCGAACTGAAACAATCTGTAATAGGTGCACATGCCAGCTGTGTCTATGACTGTGAGCAAAATCATAAGGCCAATGTTTACATAGGCTTATACTAAACACTGCAAAGACAATTTTGCTATGTATTCAGTTATGATGAAGGCTAAAAGTGATGTGCAGGACTACAGGAAAATGACTTGTCGTATAACCTAACTTCTAACTATATACGCGAGGGGGACCTAAGTAAATTGCTTACAATCATGTATAGGTACTTAGTTCTCCCGTCAATTATTGAGACAAATTCCATTATAGTAAATAAAACAGTCTATTCCGCACTGCACTGCACGACTTTGCATACAACAGTATGTTTAAGAAAGCCAAATTATTCACAAATTATTTCAAACCCATATACAGAGAAAACTTCCCCAACCTCATCAAAACATAACAAAATAAACCGAACTTTCCCGAAGCCGATCCACGATTTCAAACAAAGAACTAAAGTTTTTCGGACTAAAACCAGGCCTGACAGGGGGACCGAAATTATTCTGTCGTTGACAATAAAGACTTTTGCCAAGTTTTTCGTCGGGTTTCGTAGCTATTTCCTTGGCCAGACACAAGCCTGAATTACGAGCCAAGTTGGACGGAGAAATGTGAGGGCGCGTTTCCATTGGAATCCTTTGTATTGATGGAGGACTTGTTTTATTTTTCGGTTACTAGATATAGTGGCTTTTTATCACCGATGGCATCATTATTATTTCTAATCTAACTAGCCTGTATTGCCCCACAGTAGATAAAAGGCCTCCTTTTCTGATTTCCGCATAATTCTTTCATCTGCCAGTCCTTTCGGTAGGAGTCAAGCTCGACCCGCCATCATCGTGTGGGGCCAACCACGATGCGTCGTGCGTTTAGTGGGACCCTATCGGTGGTTCTCTAAGGCCATTTGTCATTGTCAATTTATTCTGTCAGCGATCAAAATGATCAAAACGTATAGGATTGCGCTAACGAAAAACTTAGGTCGATCCTGTTGAACGTCGTTGTAGAAATATAAAACGCTTTGAAAGCGATTGCCAACTGTCAAGCCCCTCGGGATCATAAGGTCTACTTCCTTAAAAAAAGTCGCTAGTCAGCAAGAGATTTATGGGAAGCATGAATGACAGCAGAATGAATGAATGAAATGCACCGATCCTAGCGTGGCTTGACCAGACTCGATTAAACGAATGAACCCCAAGATTTGCACTAGTTCCTGGAGCCACATGCTTCGTGGTATTAAAAAGGCCATTGCATATCAAGAAGTAGACGGGGACAGAAAGTTATAAATAGAAAACAGTAGAAAATACACGTAAATGAAAGAATTCTATCGTATCAACATAATTATTTCTTCTGAGAATATCTTGTACGTTACTGAAATCGGTGAAAGAAAACATCGTGACGAAACCTGGACCTATATAGTATTATGAGTCTGGAATCGCCAACCCGTTTTGAGAAACCTGGTTATCAGTGCTCGCTCGTACAGGTCTTCATCCAGCAGTGGGAGAGTAATATCATCATCATTTTCGCGTTTTCCCGGTTGCATCCTTTCGGAGTCCGGGGTCCGCTTTCCTACTTTTAAGCTTCCACTTCGAACGGTCTTTTGCATCCCTTATGGTGAGTCCATTGGCACGCATGTCATCTGCTACGACGTCAAGCCAGCGTTATTTGGGTCTTTCCCTTCTGTCTGGGCCCGGTGGGAGAGTAATAAGTTCGTAATAATATTATTTTATCGTTTCATCATCATATAAATCGTATCGCATGACAATGGAAACTCACAAAGCTAACTAGAGAACGTAAAATAAGCACATAGTACTGATTATTTATAGCATCGATACTCCCTATTGATTTATTTTGTTACAAACTAACTATTCATAATTTACAACGTCATGTCGTCTCTATGGAGTCGTCGAGTTGTTACTGCAAGGACTGCAGAATTTAAAAAACTAATTTCGGGATTGTTTATTTTCTGTCGGATGAAATTCTAGAGTTTTAATTTCTATTCACCTACTTAGGTGAATAGAAAACTAGGTGCTTAAGACCAGATGAACATAGGTGAATACAAAGCTAGGTGATTAGGACCAACTCTTTTATTTTTTGTATTCAAAAGTTCTCTTTCATTCGTACAAAACCCTTAATCTTGTAAACAAAAATATGACTATAACTGTTCTAACAGAAAGAAAATACGTTAATTTGCTGTAAACATGCATGACGCAGAGAAAGTACAAATACACAAAAATAACAAGTTGGGGCAAAATATGCGTCATATCCACGCAAAACTCGCCCATCGCTCAGTATAATAATTCGACCCTATATGAGACCGAGCCCCAGCGCTGGTTTTCAGCGAAAAATTCAGAGATTTTAAATTACCTCACCTGTGAGAAACTTGAAATCAGGGAAAATAATGTTGACGATATTTTTGAAAGAGAGAATTCTGAAAATGAATCCTCGAATGCAAATGAAGCCGCTTTTAGACATACCTATTAGATAAAATGCGTGTAATTGGAAATAGCCAATGGAATTGACGTCTACTTTTCATCAAAAGTTTTGTCACATCATTCTTCTTAATTATTTATCATCCTTGACAATGCATAGTTTATCAATAAAAAAACAGAATTCGCCGTTTTTTTTTATTTTACATAATATTTTTTTTTAGCACTGTGCTGTGGTTCCCATAGGATGGCTGCTATGGGACCCATAGCACAGTGCTGATTTTCATTGGTCACCCGAAAACGACGGACGGAAACTAACTCAGGTTTAGAGACTATAGACAAAAAACAAGAAGGCTTCCACCTAGCATGATGCTGTCCCTGCTGAGTGGAAGCCTAATTTTCAGAGTCACGTCGTGCAGCTGCCGACTATTTATGTCCTGTGTTCGTAAGTATAAATTTGTTTTGTTTTCATGATTTTTATACGTGTGATCATAACTTTTTGTATGCACGTACTTCTGTGACAAATAAATCTATATTTATTTCTTTCTTTCATAATATTTATGTTTATCAACATAAGTAAACAAAGTATGCCAATTTTCCACCATAAATAACATTGCAGAGCATAAATCGAAAAAGTTAATAATATTGAAAAACTTATGCTTTGTTCAAGGTTCTGTTATTCTGTAGCCTTGAGGTCGAAGGTTAGAAGTTAATACTATAATGTTATGATAATGGAAAATAGTTCGGTATTAGTGGCAACCCCGGAATAAATATTTGTTTTTATCATAGATATCGTAATCTATGATATATTAGTGTTTTTATAATATTTTCTGGATCGGAATTAGATACTAATCTAATCAAAAATGATTACTAGTATATTTTTGTTTATAGAGCTTTCTTTTTATACTTATGCGTCACCAATTTTTAACCACCGTCGCAAAAAGTGGGGTGTTATAAGTTTGACCGCTATGTATGGTTGTCTGTCTGTGGCACTGTAGTTCTTAAACGGGTGAACCGATTTGGGTGCGGTTTTTTATTATTTAAAAGCAGATTTTTAGTGGTGGTTTTTAGACATGTTTCATTAAAATCGGTTCAACCGTTTCAAGGTCACCAGCTGTTTAGTTAGCTGCGGTAGGGTTCTTAGACGCATAATGTGTATTCACTTTACTTTCAAACATACGTGTGACCTAAAGTTTGAAACACTCATTTATGCTATGTAACTATGCAAGATTATAGAATTCTTGGTCTGATACTGCAGCCAGGATATCCAGTACACTAGTACGCTCTTGAACAAAATAATAGCAGATATGTCGTGTTTGGATTAGTTTTGATCAGTATTTGATTCTACACACAGTGAAATGGTGGCAACACGATGAGCTGATGCTGCAGCCATGATATCCATGGTGCCTACTGAGAATTTCCAGAATGAAAAACCCAATAACACTTTGCCCGACCTGGGAATCGAACCCAGGATATGATCAGCAGTAGCCCTTGCAACCACTAGACCAACGAGGCAGCTAATTAATGTAATTAGTTGTCGGCCTGTAGTCAAAATTCAACCATAAGTCAATTAAAACTGAATGTATTTCAAATGCATTATTTTATAGAACAAGATTATCTTTCTGCATTCCTCCATATAAACTTCAACTCTGCCCAATATCATACTTCTCCATTCACGTAATTTTCGTAAAAAGGGGTACATCACTTTTGCTTCACATATTATATACTAGCTGTGCCCCCGACTTCGTCCGCGTGGAATACTGTCTTTGGGTCTTTGTCTCTTGTCGCAAACATATAAAACATTCATAAAAACCTTACATATTTCCATACAAACTTTCATCCCCTATTCCCTATTGTTATTTTACACCCTTGAGTGTAAAACTTTTACAAACTTTGAAAATCATATTTATTTATATCGAATCAACAGCCTAAAAAATAAGTTTCAAGCTTCTAGCTCTAAAAATGACGATACTTCTATATAACTTTTCATCCTCCCTTTCAACCCCTTACAACCCTTTTTTCGCATTAAAAAGTAGCCTATGTCCTTTCTCAGGCTGTAGACTATCTGTGTTTCAAATTTAAATCGGCTCAGTAGTTTTAGCGTGAAAGCGCGACAGACAGACAGAGTTACTTTCGCATTTGTATGTAATATTAAAGTAAGGATAAATATAATAGTTATGATGTAAATAACACTTACTTGTAAGAACATCTCTCCATCCGGCATGGCGTGGTCGTATGGTGAGTGTTCTCTCCTGTGTCCATGGATTTCTTCTTTTTCTTTGTGCATGACCACTGAAACAATGCAGATAAATAGTTTTAAATCCTTGATAAACACAACAGAGCATGTGTAAGGGGCTTGTGGTTAAATCATAACAGCCACTGCAGCTCCCGTTAAGGGGAACCTAGTCGTGGGCTCGAACTCACAGGTGGGCCTGGCTGAAAGTCACGCTGTCTCACCAGGCTTCGTGTCCGACAGAGATAGTATCAGTGATGAGCAGTTGAACGCTAGTCTACACGCACAACGTTATTGAGTGAGATACAGGATCATTTATAGTTAAAAAAATGCGAAAACATTAAGAAAAGTTCTTTGGAAGATCGAAGAGAACCAATAAAGTTTATTGAACTTTTCGATAATTGAACTTTGTCTGTACCGACTTAGTTTTGGAGATTTTACACTTCTTTTATTACTTAAACACGCCCAAAGTTAAGTAAAATTAGCAAGAAAAACAAATCTTTGTTGGCTCCTAACTTTTTAATGGGTTTTTATTTTAGTATTCTGTGTCCGTACAGACAATATTAATAATGAGACAAAACGACATCATATTTTACTTTGGATGTGCCATGTCAGACAGTGGAGTAAAACACTCCCGAAGTTTGTATGCAAAAGATTTGGACTAGGTTCACCGTCATTACGGGTACTCAGAAACTCGAAAGTCTAACAACCAGTCTTACCAAGGGGTATCGTATTACCCAATAACTGAGTTGGAAGCTAGGCAGTCGCTTCATGGTAAATACTGGTAATCAGCTGCATCCAGTTAGACTGGAAGCTGACCACAATATGGTTGGGGAAAAGACTAGTCAGATATTTTATTCGATTTCATTTTACATCCCAGATATTATCATTTCTCGTTGAACGCAGGTGCCAACACAGCATCTCAACTTATGTCCCTATGGCCAGTAATTAAAAATATATCATTATAATTTTTAATTACTGAACAAAATACGGTTTGATATTTACAAAGTACACTTGATATTGAGAATGCGGTGGCAATTGACACTTAAAGGTGGCAGAGATAAAGATAACGTTTAAATTGTAATTATATAAAATTTTAATTATAATTGTTATAAATATCTAGGCTGATAAGAGAACAAAAAGTGCTGTTTTGAATAAATACAAGTTTAATGGTTAGGTAGTACGATTACCCCCGGTAAGACTGGTTCTGTGACTTTTTAGCTTCTGGAGGAACGACTCATTTCTGTCCAAGAACTTGTCATTGAATGTTATCACCGAGAGTCATTCAAAAGTCCCATAAATTATGAGGAGTAGTGAAGATGTATGATGTATTCATTCATTCATTCAAACTATCGAAATGAGAACATGACTGACTCAAAAAATAAAACAGCACCCTAATTGCGTAATTCACGATTTATCATAATTTGTTTCGTTTTGAAACAAATGGTTAAACCATTGCTTCATTTGTTCGAAAAATGTGTCTGCTCAGCAACGTAAATAACGCAATGAATATTGTTGAACTGTCAAAATGAAACCGATTATGATTAATCGCGTGTTACGCAATTAGAGTGCTGGTACAATAAAAATAGCTGTCAACGCAGGACCCAGGGAGTTTCAGAATCATGTACCTACCTACTGAATCCATAGTAACAAGTTGTAGAGCTATTAGTCCACTTAGTATACCTACTAGTGGTCGATTTGCAAGAGTGGGACAAAATCGCAGCAAATATATTGTGCGTATCAATTATTATAATAATTATCTACACATAACACTACTTGCGCGAGTAAACGAGGGGGCGTGGCAAGCGCGACAAATCAGAGAGATTGTACAGGGGATGCTGTGCAAGGGATGTTTTATGTGTTTTTGTTATGGGAAAATAAGCTTTATTATAACCTAAGTACATAAGATGAGATTTTATTATTTGCTCTGCGTTTTTAATTGGCGGTATCTTTAAATTGGCAAGGCCAGTGCCCTTTAAAAAACTTATTTAGTGCATAATAAACACGAATTATTTAATTTATGTTTTCTGATATGATGAGGATAAAACAGATAGGTACATCATTAGAGATGTTTATGATCTAGATTAACTTTGGGGATGGTATTGACTTTACTGCTTTATTATTTTAATAATAATGTTACCACAGACAGAAAATGACAATGATAAAGGTTTTTTTTTTTTCTCTTCTATAAAACTACTGGTTTGTACAAACACTTTTAAACATCAAGCTTTATTCTTAATTTATAAAACAAATAATCTATTTTAAAACCTGATGAGGTTGGCATTTTATATCTGACTACTCTGAGAAGAAAGGCCGAAACTAACTCAGAGGTCACAGTCTCTTTTAAAGTCCAGACATAATCTTGGTCAGATCACGTGAAGACCATGTAGATTGGTGTCTGAAATGGTTTTTTGAGGAAACGTCACACAGATTGAGTGGACCTCTCCAGTCAGTGCAAGCATTTGACAGTAATCATGCAGCTCAACTCAGAACTTTAGGAGCTCAACGATATGACGAACAACACCAAATAATGCACATCTGGGTAGGCCACGTAATTTACTCAAACTACCAGATCATGATTAAAACTAACTGAGAAAAAAAAAAAACAAAACAAAAAATGACCCACATGTGAGGACTCACATTCACAATAATTAAATAATAAAATATGTACTTTGCAAAGTAAATATTTATGTCATTATTTATATAAAATTAATAAATATCACTGTGTATAAAATAACTGCACATAATCTTGGAGGACCATGTAGATTGGTGTCTCAAATGGTATTTTGAGGAAAGAACCATAAAGATTGAGTGGACTTGTCCAGTCAGTTCACGAATTTGTCAGTTTGTTGACACAAAATGTTCCTCAATTATTGTGAAATTTTATTGTAATTTGTTTTACAGTTAACATAGTAGTTTGTACATAATAATACGCGGTATTATCCTGCAGATCGTGAATAATCATACACGTTATTATCACACCTGCACAATTGTGTAATTCTAACAGTAACAAGAAAGTATCGATTTCGTTTGATGATACTGACTCAAATGTCATATCCAGCCATAATTACTATGGGTTATGGGGTTGAAAAAGTAGCTGTTGGGAGTTGTTTCATTGTAAATTGGATAGGTATAAAATAACCGTATTGTTATGTACCTATAATGTTATTACACGCTTTATATTAGCTTCACTTGTATATTTGTATGTAACCGACTCCTTAGAGCGCAAATTTGACCCACTTTAAACGGGCAGATTTCATTGAAACTTTGTAAACCTATCGAGGACCGATGACAATTCAATAATTAAAAAAATAATGAGAAAAAAAAATACACCTTTTTGTAGTTAGTAGAACTAAAAAATAGAAAATAAATAATAGTTTAAAAAACTAAAAAACACGCTATAAAAAAAAGCGTGGGGTGCTTGACATTAAGTGATCATAAAAATAACTCAAAAAGCATCCAACGCTTTTTAATTGAATTAAATTATATTCTCCTTTTTTAGTTTGGTTTTTAAAGCGTGTTTTTTGGTTTTTTAAACTATTATTTATTATTGGTATATCGGTATTTAAGGGAAAATACAAACTTAAAATTTTAAGAACTTTGTTGTCTGATGCGAAATTACTCAGTAATCTGTGTTTGCAACTTTACAACCTTGTAGGTACAGTCAACAACATACGTGAATATGCAGCCAGTTTACTGCCAGCGGAACCCTATAGTTCGATTTTTAATTGTGTTCAGTAACTTGACGGTTACCAGATTACGAAGGGTTACCAGATTTTGACAAAAAAACCTAATGAGGTGGTGTAAGAATGAACGAAATTGAATAACTTGAAATTATGTACTTAAATGCAATTTTTTTATTTTAAATTTAATAACTTGTCTCAACATGACATGCATTATTAAAAATTGTAGAATTTGTTATATATTTTGTTTTTCAGTAGTAAGGTAATTTATTTAGTTTCTTTCTATTAGAAGAAATTAAAAAAAGGAAATTATTAATAAATTATTAATTATTCTTATACTCCATATTTTACAAATGAATTTTTAAAGTTTTATAACGAATGTTAAAAATAGTTAAATTTAAAATTAAGCCATTTTTATCATTCGCTCTTTACGCAAAATCATTCACTACCTCAACACTTCGTTTTATTATGTAATATTATTTTTCTTTGAACTGTCAAGTTACTGAATACAATTAAAAGTCGAACTCTAACTAAGTACCCAAAGGGTGTCAATAGTACAATAAGCCTTCACTTGTCTGTCCGTCCGTCTGTCAGTGGGCTGTATCTCATGAACCATAATAGACATACAATTGAAATGTTTACAGAGTGTTTATTTTAACTAAAATACTAAATTATAGAAACAAAATTAAGTAAAAATATAAAGCGGGTCGCCACGCAAGAAACGTGATTTTTCGGCGTTTATTGCCGTTGGGTACGGAACCCTTCGCGTACGAGCCCGGCTCGCACTTGACGGTTTTTTTTACTGGTAATGCTTGTCCTTAGGTACCTACCCAGGTATTATTTTATTCGAGGTAGATATTTTCGTTTTACGTCTGTTGAACGTGAGATCAAATCTTGCAAATGTTACCATGTTCTATAAACTTAAACATTTACATTTAGTACCTTGGCACTTAAAAAAAATGGCATCCCCATTTGAAGCATGTAGTACTTGGTAATTTCAAAATTGCAATATCTTAAAACGTACTCTACAACATTTTTATTGGGACTATAAATATAACATTGAATTATAAAATGGTATTAAGTAGTAGCAGTGAAATAATAATATAGTTAAATTAAAAAATACGTGATAAGGGGTTTATAAGTATTAAGTAGTACTAAAAAGGCTTTGTGCTGTTGCATTTTTTAGACAGAAATAATACTATGCACAATTTCTCAAACTTTTTTCTTGGGCCTGCTCTATAACTTCTTTAACGAAGATACGAGCCCGTTCGAAAGCAATTCGAAACTTCGAACTGAGTCCTACAGCCGATTATTATTATTACGGTCAAAAACATATCCGCAGTAGAGACAATTTATCGAATCGTATTGTCATTCATTCTTCGTTTGGAAACGAATGGTAGGTGTCACATGTCATCGACTTTTTGGTTCTAGGACATGCCGGTTTCCTTTCGATGTTTTCCTTCACCGTTTGGAGAGCAGTGGTGATGAAATAATTCACGTATAGTAAAGTACTTGTCTGGGTTCGAATCTACGACCTACATCTCGTAAGTCGCGGCAGTTACCACTGGGCCATCACTGCTATCCTTTTTTTATTTATTTTGAACTAGCCTTTGCCAGCGGCTTCGCTCGCGTGTAGTTCGGAAATGATCCCACGGGAACATAATACCGGGTTAAAAGTAACCATCCAAGTTATAATCTATCTGTCTGAGAAATTTCATCCAAATCCGTTCAGCCGTTTTTACGTGATTGAGTAACAAACATCCAAACATTTAAATAAGGGTCGAAACGCTCGGGTCATGGGGCCCGAGTGCACGTCTCCTCTTTAAGGAAATTTCTCGCCGGCTGGTCGACACTTCACGTGACCAGAGGGTTGGGTCGTTCTTTGGCCAAAGAATTAGTATTGCCATTCAACGTGGCAATGCTGCCAGTCTTCTGGGCACGTTTCAGCGACATAGCGGACAGCGATGGGGAGGAATACTTCGACGCCTAAGTGTCCTTTTTTTTTTCTTTTTTTTTTTAATTGCACCTACCACTGTTTGTCTCTGCATCACCCAAAGGTCGACTGGTAGAAAATGCCTTTGGCATTAAGTCCGCCTCTGTACATTTCTGTGCGTGAAGTATTAAATAAATAAATAAATTTATTTTGTATAACGTAGTTTTAATTATTAAGTACATTTGATAAATAAAAAGCTGTTTTAAAAATCAAAACGTTCAAATTTATAATATTAGTAGGAATTAGGATAGTAGGATTATTTCTTCATTCCTCTTCTAAATAAAACCAAAGTGGGGTCGCAATGGTAACGAAAGTTTGAGCACCATTCTTTAACAGTTCAATGCAAAAGGTCAACCAGTTCTAATTACAGTAAACATTTGATTAAATCGTTAATGATATGGTATCAATGGTAGTTAGTGAGAAGTTCTTGGTATGTATTGAATGTGACGGTCTAATAGTACGGTAGTCTACATTATTGGCTGTACGTCTAAGGCTATTATTTTCAAAGAGAGAGATAAGTTAGAATTAAACAGCGAAAATTTATAAATTTATTGCAGCATCATCTAAAATCTATAACAAACTGCTTCTAGAAACACTCACTTGCTTACATTATCTAAACATTGTTGACATACAGGCCCAACACTACTTACCACCTCAAAACCCATAATACACGTAATATAAAATAAATAATAATTCTCATGACAATGGTGCTGTCACCGACAAACGGTACGGTACACTTTACGACCAGCCTGGCCAATTACTGGCTGGGAGACACCATGTGGAAGCCAGTGATGTGATACTATCGATAGATTTATGTCGATAGATCATAGTTTATCGACGTCCGATTCAGTTGGCTGGGAGTTATTATTGATCGCGTTTGGGTTTTGTTTTGTGTTACAAGTAGGTATTTACATATAATTCTAGAACAGAGTAATTCTAGAATAATTATAGAAACAGAACTCGCAGTTATTTAATGAGTATTATCAAAAGTAAATAATGTTTTAATGCTGTTATCTGTTACCTTGTCCCTATGTCACTGCTTTCCCACTCATGGTTATAAATGTCAACTCAGCAAAGTCATAATAATTAGCAGTAGTATTACAAAACTTCATCGGCTAAGCGAAATGATAAGTAAAGTATTTCTGTGTTTCTATTGTTACAGTTGGTATTAAGAAAATAAAATGTATTATTTTATCTATAAAACGACGAGGTCGGCATTATATAGGCAGATTATTAACCCAGTTATAAGGGTTTTGTATAATAGCTAGATACTGATTCATAAAACGATAGCTCGGCGATTTTTTAAAATTGAAATGATACGACAACAACAACGTTTACCGATATAATAACTGATGACTTGACCACAAACATGCAACAGTAAAAAGGTTTTAAAAAGAACTTGTATCTATTATTGTCAGTAATTTAATAAACTTATGAATATCAATATAATATAAATAAAAACACCAAGGCCGCCATTGCAATTATTTGTGCCAATTCTTATGAAAAAACTCATTTAAATAATTATAATAACATTTCAATACCTCACATAATTATTTAAACACCGCAACATTAAGCCGTACACTCTTGATAAAAACAATCGCAATTATTTCACACAACAGCCTTCATTACTTTTCTTTGCACAACATTTTAACTTTTTAATAAAAAAAGGCAAAGTTATTGTTTTGCGGCTCACAGATCAAGATAGCGCTGGCCGGCAATCGAATGGATTTACCGATTTATCGATAATGTCCGTGGGTACGTCACTAATCGAATGCGCGGTGGTTTATCACCCTCTATAATCGTCATTACACTATCGGGGGTTTATTTTTTTTTGTTTTTGTTATAAATTGAAAACGAAAATTGATGACAGTAGCCGTTGGTTTGGCGAAACTCGTTAATTTTGTATTTTAGCACTTTATAGATAGGATGGATAATGATCGTATTTCTATTTATTTAATGTTTGGTGTAGGGTATTTTTTTAGTAATCCTTACATAGTGTAAAACAAAGTCGCTTTTCGTGTTTGTACGCTTAGATCTTTTAAACTACGCAACGGATTTTAATGCGGTTTTCATCAATAGACAGAGTGATTCAAGAGGAAGGTTTATATGTATAATACACCGACCTACACGCGGGCGAAGCCGCCGGCAACAGGTAGTTAAGCTATAAAATGATGCTAATAAAACTATTCTGACGGTTTTTAGGATGGTTAGGTTAGCAAAGCTAGCTGAAGGCCCATTCCCGTAATTAAGGGGAACCTAGTCGCGGGCTCGAAGTCACTGGTGGGCTTGGCTAAAAATAACGCTGTCTCACCAGGCTTCGTGTCCGACAGAGTGATGAGCAGTGATGAGCAGTTAGACGCTAGTCTACACGCACAACGTTATTGAGTGAGATGTAGGACCATTTACAGTAAAAAAATTAAGAAAAGTCCTTCGGAAGATCGGGTTTTATGAAAAACACAATTCATAAATCAATGACCATTAAAGTTTATTGAACTTTTCAATAATTCAACTTTGTCGATACCGACTTGGTTTTGGAGATTTTACACTTATTTTATTACTTATACACGCCCAAAGTTAAGTTAAATTAGCAAGAAAAACTAATCTTTGTTGGCTCCTAACCTTTTAGTTTTTATTTTAGTATTCTGTTTCCGTACAGACAATATTAATCATGAGACAAAACGATATCATATTTTACTTTGGATGTGCCATGTCAGACAGTGGAGTAAAACACTCCCGAAGTTTGTATGCAAAAAATGTGGACTAGTTTCACCTTAAGGAGGATGTGTTATGGACGGTAGCCCGCAAAATACAAATTAACGTTCTTACGTTTTTATTTAAATTTGAAGGCCAGTGTTAGGCTATATTTTGAACGGACTACTTGATTAAAATATCATTCAATGGGATAAAATGAATTTAGAGAGATGTATTGCTGATGAACTGGCTGGGCCCGCGTGGTGGATTACAGCTCACTCTCTCTCCTTTAACAGAGACAAGACCGTCCCAGAGGGTTTTCTCCCTGAGCACGAAATCCGTATCTTCTGCCGAACTTGCTTTTTTTTGGCAAATCATCAAATAACTTCTCCCGCTCTGGGTGGAGCAGGAGGGCGTGTTAGACTTTAACTGACTAAAACCCACCCATGTTCCCTCAGTTGCCTGTGTGCCAGGGGCGACGGTATCTCTTTCGAACAACACGCACCCCTGGCAGGCATCGGCCCTTGCGGACCCCACCAGTTGGTGCTGACATCTCTTTGAGGCGCGCGTGGAACACAACGCGCCGTCGACCCGGGCTTGGTCCTTACCGGACAGCGAGCTACCCATTACTCGAATGATTAACACCACAATTTGACAGTTGTCCCTACTCCCGATGTGATTTTACCCGTTTGAAAAAGTTAATTAATCGGGTGTAGGGTTCACTCCGAATTATGAAACTATTTACTGACGGGCTCGTATCTTCGTTGACGGACTTAGAAAGGTGGCCCCCAACTGTAGACATTATAGGCTGGTTATGTATATACAAGTAATCTTGACAGATTGAGACTGATATTAGAATCAAAAAACGCCCCTCTGATTTATGATCCAAATAAATCAATTGCGGAATTGTGTAAACAATTCAGTACCTGAACATATTGGATTACCGGCTGAGTGTTCGTCGCGCACAGATTTCCAACAAAAACTGTCACATCATCATCATTTCAACCGAAAGACGCCCACTGCTGGACATAGCCTTCCTCCAATTTGAGGGGGGTTTGCCATAATCGCCACGATTGGTAAGCGGGTTGGCGATCGCAGTATGGTGGTAAAATGCATAGAGAACGCTGCTGCCCATTCTCTAGTAAGTCCCTTAGTCGCCTTCTACCACACCCACGGGAAGAGATGGGATGGTGCTATTATTTACGTCCGACACCACACGGACGGCTGGTGCCGGACAAAAACTGTAATACTTTTTAAATCATACCTTTAAGCCTGCTTACCCCGGAATGAAAAGTTAGAACTATCAATTCACTGCCATATTAGAGCGACTATTAGACAAACTAATAATGTACGGAAACGCAATGGTTTTGTTGTTAAAAAATGTTGCGTGCTCGCAATTTGTCATATGTTTTCATTTCTAGCATTATTTTGCATTGATTTACGATATATGGACAGTAATGTTTTGTTAACTATCAGCTGTTATTTATTGGATTAATTATTGTAAGTTTATAGAAAAAATATCCCAAAAAAAAACCTTTTAGTCACTGCAGTGATATTTTATTGTAGAGCGAAGGAAAGAAGGCAGTCACTTGGCCGGTCTTAAAATATTGAGGTTCCACCGGATCTGGTTAATTTGTAGATGATGACCCCAGTATGATTGTAAACAGCCTAGGTCGTGAGAATAATTACTTATACGATCTCTTTGCTAGTTGGGTACGCTCAGTTATACTAAAATATTTTTTTTGCTTTTCAGTTTCTGTTTAGATATGATCTTTTTTATAAAAAAATATATTTTTGCTTGTGAAATTGATAAACTCGCAAGTTTTTCAGTTTTAACTTAAAATTTTTGATACAACCCCTTTTTCCAATAAAAATAATTGTTTATTTTAATAAATACTACAAACAAACTATTATTTAACTTCTTAATAATTAAGTCTTCAAGCAAATACTATGCATTCAAGTATTTTTACCATAAGTATGAATATTCATTCGAACGCAAAGGTGCAACGCAAATGTGTTCACAGCTGATTACCATAAGCGATAGCGTTATGTTATTGTAATTGCGTATGCGGCTTTATTATTGCGATTTTAGGCATGTACTTGTTGTAATATTGTAAATTATGTACGAGGAGTGGTTAGAAATATGAAGTGTCAGCTGCTTGGGATACTAATTTTTCTATAATATCCTTGCGTAAGCGCTGGAGTGTGACTGTGGTATTGATTGAAGTACATCCCCTCCATCTAACTTACGAGAGCTGTTTTTTTTATTTTTCTCTGTACAGTAAATGTACTACCACTACTTGTCGATTCGCACGAATTTACTCGACGGAATCGGGCGAATCGACCATTTTAAATAATATATTATTTTCTGTAGGCGAAGTTACTTTATTTGTGGGCGAAACGACAACTCCAGAAATAGGTACTTATTAGGCAATTGGGTCATTTTGAATTTTATGCAATAATTAGCGAGTAAATTTGTGCAAATCAACTCATGCCGTATACCCGTCCTAAACTGATTCAAGTCACTCAGCTAGGAAATTCCGGTAGTTTAAAATTATTGACCAACAAAATATTAACGTGTAAAAGTGTCAAAGATCTACTTACAAAAATAAACATTTCCTTTCAAGAGACTGTTCTCGGAGAAGAATATCACACTTTTTTCCCTTTCTAGAGACAAATTAGTATCGTTTTGTCCCAATCTTAACAAAAACGAATATATTTTTGCTCAAATTTTTGATAATTATATGTGTAACACTTTCATTTTATGTATGGGGCGTTAAGAAGAGGGGATAGTTAAGAGTTTCACTGCAAAAAAAACAACCGACTTCCAAAAAGCACTACAAAGTAAAAAATAACTTTTATTTCGGAAGGCGGTGACAAAAAATTCAAATACATATCCAAAGTCACCGACTTCCAAAATTTTTATTTTTCACTTTTTAGTTATAGTACCTACCCCACACCAATTTGAAATAGCATCGTCTTTGAAGTAAATACAATGCATATTTATGCTATAGCAGCAATCGCGGTTGATTTGCCGTCATTTTTTGAAGAGTTCCGTTGTCTGTCTCCGAAACGCATCATCAGATCTATATCAAAATAAATAAATAAATGGGACCACACGGGAAGCACCAGCTTTCAAATAAAAAAAGAATCTTTAAAATCGGTTCACCGAGTCGAAAGTTCTGAGCCAACAAACATAAAAATAATCTGTCGAATTGAGAACCTCCTCCTTTTTTTGAAGTCGGTTAAAAAAAGGCGTTATCGAGGTAGACCCCGTATTTTTGCCAGTAAAATAAAAAATCCTGATCTGATCATTCCTAGGCAGTTGTCAGAACCAAAATCCAAATAGCCAGTTCACTTTAAACTCTAAACAACGATATTTTGTCAAAGTAAAATGTATGTTAATTTTGAACTAACAATGGTTGGGTTACAGTGACCATAACAAGCGGTTCGTGTTAAACCACCATAAACTTGAGTTAAAGTTAACCGGATCAAGAGCGGTTTGCGTTACATAATAGCCTTGTACGTGATTTTAGAACTTAGCTTTACAATATTTTTGTGTGGCTAAACCTAAATTTTTGATTTAGTGTTAAAATACAAAGAAAATTAAAAGCTTATAATTAGCAAACAAAGTAATATAAGCGACGAAGAAAACTTGATGATTTAAAGGAACACCATGTTTTTAAATCAGTGTCTGCGGTCCGTTTTGATGAAGAAACCTTACGATTTTTGTCTAGAGATAAATTAAAACGTAATTAAAACCGCACGTTTTGAATTTTATGCAATAAAGTTAGTGTACTTTTTCCTTAAGTTTTCGTTGTTTCCTTAACGTTTAATTAAAAACGTGCCAATTGCCTAATACCTACTTATTTACGGAATTATCAATTCGCCCACATATAAATTAACATCGTGCAAGCTGTTATTGACGATATTATATTTTTTTTAAATGAGGATTCGCCCGAACCGGGCGAGGAATAGACTAATAAGCCGTTAATAGATAAGGCACGTCAAAATCGGATCACTACCGATGGGAAGATGGCATCCATTTTACCCCTTAGCTTTAACTACCAATATAGGTTACACAAGTCTCTCACAAACTTTGACAAAGTAAGTTGTGATCCCAATAGCCATTCGGAACCACATACCAAAAAGCCCTTAAAAACAAAAATACAACACATCATAATTCACGGAAAACAATTAAAAACGTATAATTTAGGCCGAACATCTGTTGTAACCGTTTCACAATATGGCACGTGGTCGAACCCCACACAGGGGTAGCGCACCGTGACCTCTTAATGACTGGACATGTGGAGAATACCGTATGGGTGAGATACGTTGGGAGGTAAAAAATACTGGTCCTAGTAGACTTGTGGTTAGCTTGGTGGTATTGTTTTGATGAGGTTTGGAGGAGAAAGGACCAATTTGTTCGGTATGCGAAGCAAAAGACCGGAAAGAATACTTTTTCTGAGTTGACATTCACGTACGACGTAATAAAATCGCGCCGGGTTTTTCGCGCGCACTTGATCTTCAATGCACTACTAAGGCTGAGGCTACATTAGACCGCGACGCGACCTGCGACACATGAGCGATTAAAACAAATAAATGAATGCTCACGTATATGGCTACACCGTACATCAATTATTACTAGCGATTTTTGATTTCTTTAAGCGATAGGAACAACATTACTGTAATCACGGCATCGGCTACATCAACATATCAGCGATCATCGCCGAATATACGCCGGATTTTCGCTTATAATGTAGCCATACCATGATTATCGCGTTTCGCTCTTCCAGTCGCATCGCAAATCGCTGCCTGCTGTAGCCTCAGCCTCAGCCTTAACGCCGAGATTTGAAAATCGAACAATAAAACACACTGTTCAATTTTTGACGCGCAGAAATGTCTGATGGATTTTCAAAACTCGGGTCAGCACCGAAAGTTCAAAATACCAACTATTTGGTACCAACTAGTGTAACTATAATACAATATTTACCAAAACAAAAATGTCAAACGATTACAGTATAAGTAATTGTCTTGCTTGAGAAAATTATTTAACTCAAAATTACATAAGTTGATTGAAAATATTATTTGATAGAAATATCATGAGATTAGTTTGGGACAAGCGTTTTCTAATACCTACATTTTTAACAACAATGGTGGTGACATGTATTTTAAGTAAACTTCTGCCTAACCCTTTGGAGTTACAGGCGTGATGTTATGTTATGTGTTTCAACAATTCAGCTTATCGATCTAACTCTTTTTAAGTAGACTTTCAACCACTGGATGTCGCGTTTCTATCAAAAAATAACCTGATGAAAAACATCCTCCATTTAGAATTGTAAATTTTCCCATGTTATTAAATGTCCACAACACAAACTAGTGTCTAGACTAGTTCAGACATCGTGTACAGCCATCAAAACAAACAGAAACATGCAAATAAACAGAGAATCGTTCGGAAATCTTAACACTTCAGTGCCGGACGTGCCGTCACGCGCCCGCTCGCGTGACACGCTTCTTATTATAATAATGTCACGCCAATTTTAAGGATACTTCAACTGTGTTTATTTTCTTATTGAGTTTGGCTCGTATTTTTATCTTGCTGTATTATATATTCTCTATATTGTTGTTCCGTTTATTCTCTTTGATAGCTAAGCTAAACTAAGAAATCCTAAAATTGGTGTGATTTTTTGAGTAGTCTTTGTGGTATCTGATTACGTAACACTTAAAATGGTACCTTTTGCTTTTTATTATGATAATATTCATCGCGTAGTTTACGTTGTCAAGCAGACGAATTTTTCAACCATATGAATGCATTACCAATTTTCTTCAAAACGAACTTGAGGAGACTATCAAAACCAATGCACTTGTGCCTACACAATTAGATACTGAATTAGATTATGCCAATCATGGTGATATTATTTGATTTGTTGTTCTTAGACCTAAATTCAATGTCTTACGTTTCTAAAAACATAAGACATTAAATCAACATAAAAATCAAAAGAACAAGCCGGCTCTTAAATTACACGGCTATTACAAATACAATAGAAAGTAGCCCAAAAAAAAGTTTACTAAAGCTTTTAAAACTATAAACATAAAGTGTGATATCAATACCGAATTAACATACTAACATAAATCGCCAAACGTGACGTAGTTACCACTAATTCTTAAAGTAAACATATTGATAAAATTTCTTGCCGACCAACAATAAATCACGACAAACCAAGATGTCTCAATATACTACAAAGTAATTTCACTGTTAGTAGAAAAGAGATGGATATACCAACCCTACGAAAATCAGTAAAAAGAGAGAGACAACCGACAATACCACATTTCGTTTTAATTAAGGAGCAAATGGTTTTAAATCATTTGCCGTCGACGCTCCCTGTGGGAATCCAGAAGAGTTATAAGACCCTTTATTCTAAATTTAAAATTACAATTCTGTAAATGTTTCGAATATTTTAAATCTTGTGTACACGTTATTGGTCTCTTGGGCGGAAGAAAAAAAAAACTGGCCTAAATATCGATACTTTATGGTTAAAGGTTAATAGTCTGTAGGGGGAAGCAAAAGGATCGTCTGTGTATTGTTGAACTGCATTTAGACTAAAATACAAATATAGGACAGTTGTATAGTTCCTTAGGGCCTAAAAACATCTGTATTTAGGAGGAAAACCGATACGAATTTGTAAATTCACTTTTATGAACCATTTTAGTATTGAATACAACCACGTTTGATCAATTATGTATAATAAATTATTCAACTACCTTCACAGGCCTACATTACAATTTACTACTAACAAACTCCATTACAACTTTACAGCGAAATGATACCTCAATAAAATCATAATAATCATTCTATTACCCACAAAATCAATATTCATAAGTACAGAACACCAATTAAAACCGTTGCCACATTATCTATGCGGCCAACTGTCCCGCGACAGTTGTGTGAAACGAAACGTCACGGGCACGGTAATCGCGAGATTGGCTCATTTGATATGTGAGTGTCACGCTGAGTAGACGTGTGGCGTTGAATGGGTTAATGTTAGGGGAGGAATGTGATATTGAAATTGGCATTATGTTTTTGATGTTTAGTCGTGTTTTTGACTGCATTATTGTTTGTCAAATTACGGGTTTATTTTTGGAAGATAGTCCACTTGATTTATCGAGAAGATAATTTAGGTATTGCGTTAAAAAAGATAGGCATTAGCGTTTGCTATGTTAATAATAAACTACACAGCTAGGCAACTGTATATACATTTTGCATGAGTTGATGAATAATGACCCAAAACAGTCCCAAAAAAAAAACACGCAGAAATATCGAAGACAAAACCACAGCAGATAGATATCTTGAGTATACATTTGGTACCAAGAACACTGCAACACTAAAATCCGTCTTCGACGCCTATGTCCGTCCCATCGATCACAAGCTAATTAATTAAACTACCCGTTACGGGAGCAAAGTGAACCAATTTCGCTCTGGTTTAAATTTAAAAGTGTTGAGATTGCTGCGTCCATTTAATTGATACAGCCGGCCAAGAATCCCGGTCCGTTCGGTCGTTAGCTTATCAATATACTGATTTCACACTCGTGTATCGCAAGTTTACATGGTGAGGTTTATTTTGTCAATGGTTTTGTTGAATATAGTGGTTGGTTTTGGCATTCATGTTTTTTGGTATAAACGTACTTCTACTGCGAATTCTGCCAAAAATCTTGATGTTGACAACTATCTGGTAATATCTCTATCACGTTAAAGTGTTTTAGGAGGGCTGTGACTTTATACTAAATACTAATCCCGCGGGAACGTACTACCGGGATAAAAAGTATCCTATGTGCTAATCTAGGTTATAATCTTTAAGTGTGCCAAATTTCATCCAAATCCGTTCAGCCGTTTTAACATCCATCCATCCATACTTACAAACTTTCGCGTTTATAATATTAGTAAGGATTCTGTTATTAATTCTCCTGCCAAAATCTCGATTTTGGAAGTTATCTTGTGTTGTAGTTTATCGAGAGACCAATGTTACTAACTAATTGTGAAACAACTGTTCCTAAGAGTCAATTTTCCAGTATGATAACTAGAAAATATGTTTCTTAATACACTGTTAATAAAAAAAAATCTTTTAAGACTAAATACCATTATAACTTTTAATTTGTAATAAAAATACTATAATTTATATGTTTAGATGTTTGTTACTCAATCACGCCAAAATGGTTGATACGATTCGGATGAAATTTGGCACACAGATTGCTTATAACCTAGATTAACACGGGGTACACGAAGTACCCTTTATGTTAACCCCGGTAGTACGTCCCCTGGGATAATTTTAAAACTAGTATCTTTATGACTCTGAATTTAAAGCTGTTTTATTTTAAGACAAAATGCCAAAATAACTTTTAATTTATAATAATAAACAATATAAATAAAAATATATTTATAATCGCTGGCATGTGAGCCTGTCGCGTGCACAGGAGCCTACCGGTCACGATGCCCGAAGAACCAAAAAAAGGACCATATTATCACATCTCGGTATGTCCACGGCTTTGTGCGTCCACATTTATAAAACGCGTTTGTATTATTGCTTATTTAATATGCTTTTGATTCGTTTAAATGTGGGATTACGGTGTTTTAATGGGTAAAGGTAGATAGAATTTGTAGTACTCTTAGTGTTATTTTGGAGTTAGAAGTCCTGTTATGGGGACTTTATTGTAATAGCTTCATTGACACTTTGATTTGATTTCTTTATCATATTTTTCTCAGTTGAGTAACTTTATCAGAGAAATCAATATAAGAGTAAATCGATGCATATTCGTAGAGTACCTAGCAAAAAAGGGATACCAGTTTTTAAAATCATGATAACCAGCGACCCTAGTACAGCCACGAGCATAAGTATGTATACACATAGCCAAATTCAAACGTTTTTATCCTAAATAACGATTGAAACCTTGAAATAACCTAGGTATTTCATTAAAGTGTGTGTTCCAAATGATTATTTTCATAATAACATAAAATTACAATCAGTACAAGACAAGATACTCACTAAAAGTTGGTAAGCGTGTACATATTAGTGATCGTGACTGTACAAAAACCCTAAATATGTTATTTATTAATTAAAATTTTCCTTGCAGGTGTATACCTAATGCGATAACGTGGTCTTAAAGTTAGCTTACTTACAATTTAAAAAAAACTATGTTAAACGTAAAAAAATACAATGTTTAAAATATACTCAATTAAAAAAAAACATAAAGTCTAATCTACACAATAACATAAAATAAACAACAGTATTTTTGTGAGTTCTCTCAAATGGCATGGCAATACATCGAACTTCAAGTGATGTTCCTTAATAACCCGAATGGAGCGGGTCAGTGGTGTTTTGGCGAGAAGGTTGTTTTATTTATTTATTTATTTGCATAAAACATGGTATACAAGCTGTTAAATGAGTTAAGGATGAGATCATACATTGTTGAAGTCTTACTAAAAATTATACCTACACAAATAATGCAAAAATTAACATATTATTTGTATAAATACATAATGCTATTGCATTTCATAATCTACAAAGAAACAGTCAAATGAAATAAGAAATTAAAAATACCACTAGTATACCTACTACATCAAAATAGTGCACCTTAATGAAATGGACACAACTCATCGGCGCTTGCCATTTAACATGCAAAGGCAGCTTAAGAATGATATATCTCTTTTAAAGGTTGCATTAACGCATTTGAAGTGCAGGTACATAAATTACTTATTTTATGTATAAAATGATGGACTAGAAAAATAAGGATAATATATCATGCTCAATGAATTTATTATTTATAATGCGCATCAATTTATTAGGAATTATAATTAATTCTCTGTAATTAGTTTATAACTTAACTGTATACGTATATTGTATGCAGGTGAAAGGTAAATTTCAGTTACTACTACATTCGATCTGAATAAGATCCATGTCTTACTTAGACCTGATGTGATGCTGATCAGAAAAATGCTGGTTTTTAGTTAAATACACTGGGTTTCATAAAATATTATAAATTTTATAGGATTTTTTTTATGATAGGTAGGTAATTATGGGTTAGTAAATTGTAATTGCCTGTATTAAACTCATTATTGTATTTAATGACACAATTTATACATTTTAGCGCAAATATTGTGGAAGATAGAAAAAATAACGAAGCTTTTTAAACTCAAACTTAAACCATTTACAGGCACTTTTGAATTGTCAAAAAGTCGACCAGTTGGAAAGTTGAAGCTAGTTGCCCATTCGAAAACGTAGATCTCTATGGAGAAGAACGGGCAAGACTAACTAGACTTTCACGCTACACTAAACTTATTTGGCTACGGTTTTCGGCTTTCCGGCGTGCTGGGATGACTAGATGTATAAATATGAATGAGGCAACAGAGTAAGTAAGAATTATAGCAACAGGCTTAGCATGGCGCTTTCTATTTCTACTCTACTGTAGAATAGAAATCGCTTGTCTAAATTTCTCGGTGAAAAACTGTCAACTGTCTATACGGAATCGTCATTTTTGTTTACTCTTCCGACGACAAAACGCTTGTCCACGGTCCTCGTGCTAAGCCTGTAGGTGGCATTCTGTAGTTTTTGCCTAACCCCACGGGAAGAAAGCGTGAGTTTATGCATGTATAGTAAACTAATTCTTCCTAGTTTTAACACTGTGAAGCATTCAAGGGTTGAAGCAGCAGAATTATACGCAGAACTATATATAATCCATGTGGATTGATGAACTTTTATACCATATTTTAGCAAAATAAAATTATTTAAAAACCAATTATCGAAACGCATTTTCATTTCGACCAATCAATTGTTTAAAGAGTAGGTCCTAAAAAAAGCTCATGTTAACCCCTTGATATTTATGGCCTAAATATGAACTACAATAAAATGAATGCTTACATAATTATTTGTTTATGATGCAATTTCGATGAAAAACTCAATTATATTGACGAATAAACATGAGAAATAAAAACGTAACAAAATATGCAACAGAGCTAATAAAACGTGTACATTTTTCTAAAACCATCGCTATCTCGTTCTATTGCTTAGAAAAGGACAAGGATAGAAAAGACTTCTTGTACATTTATGGATGACAAGTTTTTGTTCAAGGAGGTTAGTCTATAAAATAAGCATGAGTAAGTAGTCTTTGAGCCCATAAAAGTATGAAAATGTTATTAGCTACAAATTGCATTAATACATAATATAGTCTTCATGTTTCAAATCCTGTTTTATGGATGACACACTTTAGTTATACATTGATGTGTTTTCATTATAACTGATGGAGCTTCTAACTTACTTAGGGCAACGTGGATGGACAGGAGATGAAATCTACTACAGAGACCGCTTAGCGGTCATCATCATCTGCTTAGCCTTTGCCCAAATATGTTGCGGTCAGCTTCCAGTGAAACCTGCTGCAGCTGAGTACCAATATTTTACATGGAGTGACTGCCTATCTAACCTCGATAACCCAGTTACTGCGTACTACCAGGTTGTCAGACTTTCGGGCTTCTGACGACCCTTAAAAACTGTCAAAGACCCACGAATGACAGTTGGGGCCAAACGTTTAACGTGATTTCCGAGGCATGGTGGGGCCTTGGTATGTAAAGTTGGTCACCTATCCACGGTCCAACCGCAGCAAGCGTAGCTTACCCTTATCGATCGACCAGTGCGGCTGTTATTACTTAGCCACAAGCCCCTCAAAGACCACTTAACGGTAATGTAGCTGGTGCGGACGGCGAGTAATGGGTAGCTCGCTGTCCGGTAAGGACCAAGCTCGGGTCGACGGCGCGTTGTGTTCCACGCGCGCCTCAAAGAGATGTCAGCACCAAATGGGGGGGTCCGCAAGGGCCGATGCCTACCAGGGGTGCGGGTTGTTCGAAAGAGATACCGCGGCCCCTGGCACACAAGCAACTGAGGGAACACGGGTGGGTTTTAGCCAGTAAAAGTCTGACACGCCCTCCTGCTCCACCCAGAGCGGGAGAAGTTATTTGATGATTTCCCACACAAAGAAAAAACGGCAATGTAGCAAAAATATTTCTTGGAGAAAGTTTTTGGCTTTTAAAAATTTTGGCTGGTCGCAAATTCACTCTAGCAGTTTCGTTTACAAACAGGATCTTTCCTCAAATAATAAGCTTCATTGCTGCACTACTATGAACGAGATCCTTTAAATCAGCATCTTAAAGAGCAATGGACACAATCCCCAGCCTACGTGTCTCAGTCAACTCAATAGCAAATAGCTGTACTTTATCCCTCGCCCCACACTGAATACCCATTTAATAGTTTAATTTACAATCTATATTCATCGAAGGATATTTATAATCTGTCATCAAGTTATAATAACATCACGACTGATCTACAAGGTGATGAAAATTCAATCGTGATGGGAATAATATTTTATTGTGGACGTTAAAATTAAGGATAAAACTGACTATAAGAGGTGGTAGTAACTCGAGAATATCGATGTGAGATCTTTAGTTGGACACACGGATTAAAAAGTAAACGAGCTGATGTTGAATTTATTTGTGTCTTTTGTTAAAGAGGAACACTTGTCTTATGGAATCATTTCGGTGTCTATTAGTTAAACTTTTTTTTTTTTTGGGTGGAAAATCATCAAATACCTTCTCCCGTTCTGGGTGGAGCAGGAGGGCGTGTCAGACTTTTACTTACTAAAACCCATCCGTGTTCCCTCAGTTGCCTGTGTGAACACGGGTGGGTTTTAGTTAAACCTTCACAGTAAATTTTAAAAACTTGATTACAAAATCGTATAGACATAGCGTAGCATAATCAGCCTTTGATGTTTCCAGGCCACCTCTCTATGACACAGAGTGGGCCATAATCAACCACATGGGCCAAATGCGAGTTGGTGGATGTCACATGCCTTCTAATTTTTAACCGACGAAAAAACGGAGGAGATTCTCGCGTATTTTTTTTTTTATGTATGACCACGTATAACTGTTTTGATAATTCTTTACTTAAAATAACTGAAAAGCAAAAAATAATAAACTTTTTTTGTTTAACCTTAATAACTTCGGCGGTTTAATTTTTTTGTTAAAAAGTTTTTGATTCTTAGATAGGTTCTCAAGATGTTTTCCTTCACCGTTTTAATAGCAGTGGTGATGAAATACACAAACTAAATTGTCTGCCTTGGTTTTAGCTCACGCTGGGCCACCATTGCTCAGACATAGCATGTAGGTCTTCTAACGAAGTGTGTCTGGTATGCATTGAAGGTAAAATTTTGATTTAGAGGGATAAAATATAGGAGTAAACATCTGGTGCCTGCGTTAGAATAAAAGTTTAAGAAATACAAGATGTCTTAGAAAACTGTTAACAAAACAATTCAAAAGCGACTTACTTTTATAAACGGGTAAGTCTAGCCAACCTACCCGTCCGTATATAAACACAACAACCGGCAAAATGGGAATAAGTTTTGGCGTGGTCTTCACATAAATCAGAAAGACCAGTGTAGCTCAATTAAAAGCTTACTATCTGATGTAGTCAGAGCTCGGTGTCATTTATTTCGCCACAGATATGTGTTATACGGGGTGGAAAAGATATACTTGAGAATCTTGAGTAGTAAACAGGTATAGAGTCTAGAAAATGTATTATTCGAAAACGTTAAAATTCGACGAATAACTTGTGCTATTTAGGGTCTTCACAAAATTATTCTCGCTTGGAACAAAAGTCTCAAAGATTTTTATTCATCATTTCAGCCGAAAGACGTTCACTGTTGGACATAGGCCTCCCCCAATTTGGGGGGGGGGTTGCCATAATTGCCACGCTTGGTAGGTGGGTTGGCGATCGCAGTATGGTGGTAAAATGCATAGAGAACGCTGTTGCCCATTCTCTAGTAAGTCCCTTTGTCGCCTTCTGCGACACCTTCGGGAAGAGATGGGATGGTGCTATTCTTTACGTCCGGTACCACACGCACGAATTATATTACTGCTATTATACTTACAACTTATTATTGATTTTTTAGAGCGAATTCACGTTGCTTTTGTGACTGACTGACTGCTCTGGCTGAAAAGCTCAGGGCGTCCCTTGATGCGGACGAGGCCCGAGTATCCAGGCCCACCAAGTGCGCTGACATGCGCATCTTGGGCCTGGACGACTCGGTGACGGAGGGCGAGGTGGTGGCCGCCATCGTCAGGACTGGGGTGTGCTCCGCCGAGCAGGTGAAGGCGGGCACCATCCGTCCTGACAACACGGGGATGCGAACCATCACGGTGAGCTGCCCCGTGTCGGCGGCCAGTAAAATCACCGGCGAGGGCCGAAGGCTCCTGGTAGGCTGGGTTTCCGCGCAGGTCAAGTTGCTGGAGCCCAGACCTCTGAGGTGCTTCCGCTGCCAGGTGGGGCACCACGTGGGTGTGCAATGCACCTCGGAGGTGGACCGCAGCAGTCACTGCTTCCGCTGCGGTCAGCCCGGTCACAAGGCCGGCTCTTGCAATGCCACGCCGCACTGCTATGTATGTGCGGCAGCTGGCAAGCCGGCCGAACACCGGGCTGGGAGCAAGGCCTGCGCTCCACCCGCCGAAACCAGGAGCCGGGGCAGGGGCAAACCCTACGCCACCGCCGTCACCGCCGCAGCTGCCGCCACCGTCGCCGCCGCTGCCGCCTCCACCGTCGTCGCCGCCGCCGTTCCCAGCGCGGCAGGGCCCACACAGGGGGCCCCGGAGGGGGTTGAAATGGACTGCCATTAATGGCCCCATTTCGCCTCCTCCAGGCGAACATCAACCACTGCGCCGCCGCTCAGGACCTGCTGCTCCAGAGCATGGCACAGTGGTCGATTAACATCGCCGTGGTCGCTGAGCCGTACTTTGTCCCGCCCAGGGATGACTGGGTGGAGGACCTGAGCGGCTCAGTGACCCTCATTTCGTCGGCCACCGCCGGTACCCTGACCCTCGAGGGTGTCAAGAGGGGAAGGGGTTGCGTAGCAGCCCGGTTCGGGGAGATTGTCGTGGTAGGGGTGTACTTCTCCCCGAGCCGAACTCTCGCCGAGTTCCACAACTCCCTAGTGGAGTTGAGAGACGTCGTCGTCGGGTTCCGTTCCCTCCCCGTGCTCGTCCTCGGGGACTTCAATGCCAAGAACTTGGCTTGGGGTTCCCGTCTGACGGACGTGCGGGGCAGGATGGTGGAGGACTGGGCTCTGGAGACAGGCCTGGTCGTCCTGAACCGGGGTTCTGTCGCCACGTGTGTGCGGATGCGGGGTGAGTCGGTGGTGGACATTTCGTTCGCCAGCCCCGCTCTGTTGCCGCGTGTCGTCGACTGGCGCGTCATGGAGGGGGTGGAGACGTATTCCGACCACCGGTACATCCGGTTTGACGTCTCCGCCCAGACCTCGAGCGCGCCGGTCCAACGGGCCTCGTGTGGTCCGCGGTGGGCGCTGAAGCGGCTGGACCGGGAGCTCCTCCTGGAAGCCTCGATCGTGCAGGCCTGGGTGTCACCACCGGACAGGCCTGCCGACATCAACGACGAGGTTGAGTGGTTCCAGGAGGCCATGTCCGAGGTTTGTGACGTGGCAATGCCTCGGGTCCAGCCAGGACGCGCTTTACGCCAGGTGTACTGGTGGTCGCCGGAGCTCACAGCTCTGCGCGAGGCGTGCGTTGCTGCGCGGCACCGGTACACCAGGCACCGCAGGCTCCGTGTCCGCCCTCCGGATACGGAAGCCATTCAGGCGGAGCTGTACGAGGGGTACAGAGCGGCGAAGACCGCCCTCCGAGCGGAGATCCTGCGGGCCAGAATGCTGGCCCGCGAGGAGTCGCTGGAGACCCTGAACAGAGACCCGTGGGGACGCCCCTATAAAACGGTGCGGAATAAGATCCGCCCGTGGGCTCCCCCGCTGACGCAGAGTCTCCGGCCTCAGCTCGTGCAGGACGTGGTGAGCGCTCTGTTCCCTTCGCGAGGGGAGCACGCTCCCCCGCCCATGGCTCCGCCTGCTGCGGTGTCCGATGCGGACCACACCGACGACGACGACGATGCTCCAGAGGTGACCGAGGTAGAGTTGAGAGTACGGGGCGGTACGTAGGCTGAATGCCAAGAGTACCGCCCCAGGACCCGACGGCTTGCCTGGAAAAGCCTGGGTCCTGGCCTTGGAGGCTCTCGGGCCTCGACTAAGAGGGCTCCTAAGCGCATGCTTGGAGGAGGGCCGGTTCCCACTTCGTTGGAAGACGGGGAAACTGGTCCTCATTAAGAAGCCGGGGCGCCCCGCGGACTCTCCGTCCGCTTACCGGCCCATCGTGCTGCTCGACGAGGTGGGCAAGCTCTTTGAAAGAGTAATTGCAGACCGCCTCGTCGGGCGTCTGGTGCGGGTGGGGCCGGATTTGGCGGAGAGCCAGTTCGGTTTCCGCAGGGGGCGCTCCACGGTGGACGCCATCATGCGCGTGCGAGCCCTCACGACGGGGGATGCTGTGGCCCGGGGTGGGGTCGTCTTGGCGGTGTCTCTAGACATCGCCAATGCCTTCAACACCCTGCCCTGGAGTTGCATAAGGGAGGCACTCCGGTATCACCGGATGCCGACCTACCTCTGTCGTGTGGTCGAGGCCTATTTGACGGACAGGGCCGTCATCTACCCCGGTCACCAAGGAGAGTGGAACCGGCGAGAGATGTCGTGCGGTGTCCCACAGGGATCGGTTCTGGGGCCGCATCTGTGGGACATCGGATACGACTGGGTGCTGCGCGCCGACCTCCCTAGCGGCGTCAGCGTAGTCTGCTACGCTGACGACACGCTGGTCCTGGCGCAAGGGAGGTCGTACCAGGCGGCGGCCGACTTAGCGGCACACGGGGTTGCGACAATCGTCGATAGGATCCGGCAACTGGGACTCGAGGTGGCCTTGCACAAGTCCGAGGCCATGTGTTTTCATGGTCCTCGGAATGCGCCACCGGCGGGTTCCCAGATAACGGCGGGAGGGGTTCACATCGGCGTCGAGTCGACGATGAAGTACCTGGGACTCGTCCTCGACAGCCGGTGGAACTTCGCGGAACACTTCCGACGTTTGGCTCCCAGACTGGAGCGGGCCGGGGCTGCTTTGAAGCGGCTCTTGCCCAATCTAGGGGGGCCAAACGCCTCCTGCCGGAGGCTCTACGCGGGGGTCGTGCGGTCCATGGCCCTATACGGGGCGCCGGTGTGGGCGCCTACATTGAGGCGCCAACCAGCGCGAAAGCTGAAGGCGTCCCATAGGGTCATGGCGATCAGAATGATCCGGGGATACCGCACGATCTCAGGTGAGGCGGCGGGCCTCCTTGCCGGATTACCGCCATGGGATCTGGAGGCAAAGGTCCTCGCGCATATCTGGGAGTGGCGCGAGGAGGCCAAACGCCGGGGCGTTACTCCGCTGCCGCGAGAAATCGAGGTGCAGCGGACAGAGCTCCGGCGGGATCTCATGGCGACATGGAGAGCGCGATTGTCGCAACCCAGTGCTGGGCACGCCACGATAGCGGCGGTAAGTCCCCTCTTTGAGGAGTGGCTTGAGAGGCGGCATGGCGTCCTCACCTTCCGCCTGACGCAGGTCCTCACCGGACACGGTTGTTTCGGGAGGTTCCTGTTTCGTATAAGGCGGGAGGAAACGCCCGGGTGCTTCCATTGCGAAGATCGCCCTGAGGACACGGTGGAGCATACGGTGGCGGTCTGCCCGGCTTGGGCGGAGCACCGCTGTGTCCTCGTGGAGGCGATCGGCGGCGGCGCTCTCTCGCGTCCGGCCCTGGTGCAGGCCATGGTACGGAGCGAGAGTGAATGGTTAGCCGTCACCTCTTTCTGCGAAGCAGTAATGCTCGCAAAGAGGGAGGCGGCGCACGTGAGGGAGAGGCAGTATATGCGCCCTCACGGCCGTAGTCGCCGCGGGAGAAGCCCTGGGCGTCGGGAATCCCAGGCTGATTCCCGGCCACCGTAGGCGCGGGCTTGCGGACAGCGAGTAATGGGTAGCTCGCTGTCCGGTAAGGACCAAGCCCGGGTCGACGGCGCGTCGTGTTCCACGCGCGCCTCAAAGAGATGTCAGCACCAATAGGTGGGGTCCGCAAGGACCGATGCCTGCCAGGGGTGCGGGTTGTTCGAAAGAGATACCGCGGCCCCTGGCACACAGGCAACTGAGGGAACACGGGTGGGTTTTAGTCAGTAAAAGTCTGACACGCCCTCCCGCTCCACCCAGAGCGGGAGAAGTTATTTGATGATTTCCCACCCAAAAAAAAAAAAAAAAAACCCTTTTTAACCAACTTCAAAAAGAACGAGGTTATCAATTGGACATGTTTATATATATTTTTTTATGTATGTTCGGGCATAACTCCGTCATGTAGATATAGACGGATTTGCAAAACTTAAATTTGAGAAGGCGGTGACAAAAAATCAAAATACATATCCGAAGTCACCGACTTCCGACTTCGTATTGTATTTTGGAAGTTGGTTGTTATTTTTTTTGAAAAACGTTTTTTTATTGGACTCATATTCAATAACATCACCATTCTCCGGCCCTTATGGGGGGGGGGGGGGGGGGGGGTTGGAACAAAGTGCATTTTCTTCCATACTTTTCTACTAGTCGGTCATCTCGGTAGTAACCTCCTTTCTATTCATATCATCTTTCATACAGTTTATACATAGTTTCTTAGATCTTCCTCTATCCTTACAGTTATCCAAATTTTGGACTAGGTACAGTATCAACCCTATCACACCAAGAAAACTAGGCACCTTTGTGATCACCCTGTATAATGTAAACCGATTTAACAGACTATAATTCAGAATTCAGAGTAGGTATTGATCGCTCATCGGATTTGGCGATACAGTACTGGTATTTTTAAATGTTTTCAACAGTCCATTCTTTGTGGCAATTATTGGGTTTAATATTGGTTTTCTTGAAGATTAATCGATGGGTTGCCAAAATGGAAATTCTTTGGATTATTCTGACTGGGCAACTATGATTTTGTAAGTATTATTTTCGTATTTACTCACTGAGTTCTTAATTTTTAAAATACTAGAAGCGGAAGAGACGTACATGGCTCGATTTCAACATGGGGCCCATAATGGAAAACTAACAAAATGATAGACTATATCCATAGAAACGGAAGCAGCGTCATTCTACAAGCTAATGATGATAATATTTTATGGTATACGTATGTGATGCGGAGCAATGAGGAAAATGCCGTGAGGAAACTTTTGAAAATGAACGTCGATGGCTATAAGACCAGGGGAAGACCAAGGAAATGATGGGTGGACTGTGTGAAAGATAATACCGCTAGAAAAGGGGTGACTAGCGAGATGACGAGTAATAGAGAAGTATGCATGAAAAAAGAAATTTTGCGCCTACATCGAATAAATTGGGATAAGGGCAAGAAAATATTATAAACTAGCCTTTGCTAACGGCTTCGCCCGCGTGTAGTTCGGAAATTATCCCTCCGGAACGTACTACCGGGATAAAAAGTATCCTATATGTTAATCCAGGCTATAAACTATATGTGTGCCAAATTTCATCCAAATCCGTTCAGCTGTTTCTGCGTGATTGAGTAACAAACATCACACACAAACAAACACCAAACTCACAAACTTCATCAAACTTTCACATTTATAATATCGCAACGATTCATCGCTCTAAGATCTGTTATAGTAAGATATGCTAAAATCATTTTTTTTTTTAAAGTGTGGGGCAAACACTAGGAATTTCTCCTGTATTGTGTGTGCGTTTACAAACATTTAAACTCACATACACAAACAGCCAAACCCGGAACAACTACTTGTAGGTCATACAAATATTTTTTCCGTGCAGGAATCGAACCCGCGACATGCAGCGCAGCAGTCAATCGCTTAACCACTGCGCCAACTGTGCTGTCTCTTGTCACTCTTATTGGCTGGATCGATCAGTGTTATACACGTGCTCATATCATTATGACCATTCCATTTAGATCCATTATCTGTCACTACAGCATTAAAATCCCAATATTCATCAAGACTTCAGACTAACTCCCGGATCTCTCCCTCCAAGAAAATCATGAAGAAAATGGTCGAAAGTGAAGGCGGCTAGTTAAAAGAGAAGTTTTCATATGCCTCGCTCTAAATACTAGATCATAAAACACCAGTTATGTCTACCGGAGAGTAACGATCGCTTCACCGATTTTTAATCGATACGGTCGCGATTATAATCGACTTTCGGCTATTAACATCGATATTTTGATTGTCTCGATGTTGTCAAGTGGAGAATGTGAAAGATTTGGTCTGATTTATGATTTTGATTGGCGTTGGATTATGTGCAATTTTTTGGTGAAATGATGTGTGAAAAATTAGTGGAGTTTTACAAGACGATTAAGACTGTTTTGCACAGAATTTGACACATAAACACCACCGCCGAGCAAGCAGGGGTGCATTTAGAGCAAAAATAACTGGCAAAATGTTGGTGTCCACATTTCGCTCGTAATGTGTTTAATCCCACGTGATAGGGGGCGATTCAATTGCTATCAACCGTGCACAAATTTTATCCAGATTCCGGGCTGGTACTAATAAAATCAAAATGGAATAAAATTGGCACAGAATTTAAACAGACGACAATTTTACTATTCAGGTCTACTTAGCCTTTTGCACTACTTACTTCCTGAATTTGACTTGCTGCCAAGATGACACTAAGATTAATTTATTATCATGAATGAGTATAATATAGTTATGAATAAATTATTAAATAAATCATTTTGAGTGCTGATAAAGTATTTAGACTTTAGTTGTCATAGTCATGAATTCAAATACTGTCGTTTGTATTTAAAAAAAGTAATCAAACCTATGAATCGATTTTGTCTACCCAATATACAAAATCTATGCATTAGTCGATGATCTGATAATTTTCAGCATCTATACCTAATGATAACTTCTACAATACATTAATACAAAATGTTGTCTAGTTTTACTAATTTGGTGATTGTGTGTGCAGTGACCGATAACTTGCAAGTGTGGTACAAACTCTAAATAGGTATAAGTTATTTATTATTAATAAATAAATATATTTCAACTTCTGCATTCTATTATCAAACATTAATAACCTGTTAACTTATACCATGGCGCCGTTTACTCAACAAAGCAGATCATACACTCATTACGCATTCCCCCAGATAAGTTGCCAACAAAAATAATTTCTCAATGATATGGCAACACTGGCCATTACGCCGGTTACGGTATTTTGTGAGAATCGAGCGCCCGTGCGCCGATCAATTATGATCGATATCATTTTAATCGATTGTAATCGGTAATGACGCGAGACACCGCAGCTGTAAATTTTATTTATATCGGCGACTTGGTGAATAAAAAAATGGCAATTTTTTTGTTATACTTTTGAGTTTTGTTAAATTAACTAACTGTTGTAATTGGTTTGTTAAAACATGGCGGTTTTTTTTATGCATTAGTCAGAATGGGACTGGGCGGGTCACATCCGTCGCGGATGCAAGACGAATGGATCGGCACACAGTGGATGGGCAGGACTAAGAAAAGCTGGCGTGACGATTTATGCTAATTCCTGACCGATTGGCCAAAAAAGCCTTAGTCCAGTAGATAATACAGGTTAAATTTAAAAAAAATACAGAAACATGAACGTGGAAACTAAGAAAATGCAGTTGGCATAAATGGATGGAAACAATCTGTCTAGCTATCTTCAAATTTTTTCTAATTATATCTTGCAGACAGAACAGTTAAATAATAAAAAAAAACCTTTTTTTTTTTAAAAGCCTTTTTTTTTGGTAAAACAGTTGCCATCCTTTTCATAATTTAAAAACAAAAGTTTAAATAATTATGTATTTTTTTCTTGAACCAAGTATAAGATTTCAGAAACTTTTTAACCAAACTAGATGGCGCCACTTGCTGAGCTGTCATATTTATTTAAAAACACAATTTATAAATATCGACAGCTTTGTGCTTCCATTCTATAGCATCGATATGATATGACCATTCTTGTAACACAAATTAAGTGCCAAAGTAATGCCTTTGCAACTACCATAATAAAACCATTTAATATTTAAATAATGTTTACATTTTCCAATAGCTTTAGTCCTGAATTTAATTACATACATCCCATTATAATAATTATAATACACTATCTATCATGCAAGTCTTTATCGATACTGATAGGAATCGACTTTAAAATTCATCTATACTAATTAGGTATCGATATTATCGCAGCGCGTTCGAATAAAAAGCCCAACACTATTTATACAAAACATGTCAAACATAATGCTGAATTTTAAAAAGGTTGATTATAAAAACATCCCTTACACTGATATGGGCTGTGCAACAGAAATTGATTGTAAATCTTGCACATGAATAAGTATTTGAAGATCTACGTTAAAACTATTGAAATTAAGATATTATTATATTTTAATTTTGATAGTTTTTTTAAAACTTTGCTCTACACTAGGCATTTCTCCTGTATTGTGGGTGCGTTTACAAACACTTAAACTCACATACACAAACAGCCAGACCTGGAACAACTACTTGTAGGTCATACAAATATTTGTTCCGTGCGGGAATCGAACCCGCGACACGCAGCGCAGCAGTCAATCGCTTAACCACTGCGCCAACAGTGCCATCGTAATTAAAATATAACTATATTTAAATATATTTAATAATCTATTTAACTAAAATATGATTAGTTTAGTTTATTATTTAATTTAAAGTTTAATTTATTTTTAAATTGAATATTTTGTTTTATTACTTTATTATAAAATTATTAATTTTCATAATTAAAATAAATTATTCTAATACCCGTTTCAAGAACTCTTGATCTTGATTATACATGATTTTAATATTAAGAAAACTTTAAATAATTTTTTTTCTTTAAATTTCACAAAAGTACCGTTCTATGAGTAAAGTTAGTAAAATAAATGACCAACTTCACAATGAACGCTCCAATAAGTCCGTATAAAATATAAATGATTTCAACGCAATAATGGCGCACATTTTAAATATTATTAAAATTCAATATTGCAATAGAATGTCTGAATAAAAATTACGATCACAATTTCATAGATACTTGAGAAAATTTATCGTGCCATCCTTATTTTATGTCTCTTTTCACTCAAAAAAATTGACACGTAATTTTATTTCTTAATCCCCACAAAAATAAAGACCAAAATTGCATGAAATCGTTCAGCAAAGAAGGCGATATTGTGTAAAGAGCCTAAAGGTACAGTCGGGCACATAAATAACTGAGCGCAAGATATGAAGATGTCGAGTGGTTTAATGAAACGTCAAAGTACCTGGCTCATTGATTGCTCGCGAGAAAGCATAAATCGTGTGCGCTCACGGGTACTCGCAACGCTTAAATCATTTTGCGCCTGATTGTACGTGTTTGTTTATGTTTCTGATGGCCAGTGTGTGCACGTGCTTGCGTACTCATTATCGTTAAATTGCGAAATGAGATTGGAGAGCGCGAATGATGGGATTGAGTCTTTTTCTGGATCAATTTCATGTATCCAATGTTCTGGGAACATGTCATTAGAAGGATGCACTAAAGTAGCCCGCGAAATTAATTTTTATTACGTTTTTCGACATTTGCAGGTCAGTGTCAGGTTGTAGGTATGTCGATTTAACACTTAAGTAAATTTGATTTAACACTTTGGTAAATTTGATTTAACACTTCGGTAAATTTGATTTAACACTTAGGTAAATTTGATTTAACACTTAGGTCAATTTGAATTTCGCGGGCACCCTGAGCAGTGGTGGCCCAGTGGTAACGGCCGCGACTCAGGGGAGGTCGTAATTTCAAACTCAGACAGGCACTTTATCCAAAAAATGTCATCTTCATCATTCTTGCTCTCAAAACGGTGAAGGTGAATCTACCTACTCGTACTGAGCTCGCGTGGTGGATTATGGCCCACTCCCTCTCACGGAGAGGCATCCTGTGTCCCAACAGTGGGAACATTATAAGCTGATTATGTTGGTCTATCCTAGCGCTTCCCCCTTAAGTATCATCACTAAAGATACTGTTATCTCATTTTATTCCCTGTAAAATAAGTTTTAAACAGAATGGGGGCTCGTGGCTAAGTAATAACCGCCGCACGGATTGATTGATCAGGATAAGCTATACTTGCCGTGGTTAGTCTGTGGATGGGTTATCATCTTTACATAATATCAAGACCCCTCTTTGTTTCAAAAAGCACATTAAGTCGTTTGTCTCGGCTGTCATTCGTAAATCTTTGACAGTAGTTACGGGTCGGCAGAAGCCGGAAAATCTTACCAAGTGGAGTGGATAATAGGTATATTATTACCCAGTAACTGGGTTGTGAAGAATTATTTGTAAAAACAAAATCCTTAGAGTCAAACAGCAGTGCCTTTGTGAGTATTTTAATTGGTTGTACGCAAAATAAGTCAAATAATAGTCGTAAAAAATGCATCTACAGATCTACATAAATATTTATTCAATTTAAAAATACAATTTCCAATAATACATATGACACAACACACCTTGTTTATAAGCCTTTGTGTTACTTTCTCTGTCCTTCGAGTCCTTAGCCTAGTGTGTAAAGTATTTAATGTAGTGTACGGTGGTCTGAACCCTTTTTTTTTGAGGTTGGTAAATCATCAAATAACTTCTCCCGCTCTGGGTGGAGCAGGAGGGCGTGTCAGAATTTTACTGACTAAAACCCACCCGTGTTCCCTCGATGGCCTGTGTGCCAGGGGCGACGGTATCTCTTTTGAACAACCCGCACCCCTGGCAGGCATCGGCCCTTGCGGACCCCACTAATTGGTGCTGACATCTCTTTGATGCGCGCATGGAACACAACGCGCCGTCGACCCGTGCTTGGTCCTTACCGGACAGCGAGCTACACATTACTCGCCGTCCGCAAGCCCGCGCCTACGGTGGCTGGGAATCAGCCTGGGATTCCCGACGCCAGTCCTGAACCCTTCGTGTGTGAACCCGACTCGCACTTGGCCGTTTTATTTTGCTGACACTAATTTTTGTAGTGGACTGTATCACTTATGTTTTAGAGCTTTTACCGTGGGAAAAGTATTTGTTTGTGACTTTTTAGCACCTTTGTAATTAATACTTTGATTAGCTATTACTATAGTAGTTTAGAACTACTACATAAAAAGAAAAAGAAAAAAAAGAAAAGGTATTTATTGTGACTCGCACAGGAAGATCACATATTAAAATAAACACACTGGTACAAAAATTATAAAAAACAAATTTCTAGAAAGAAAAAAAAATATATTTTTAAAATAAATAAAACAGAAAGTCCTGCACGAGGCCAAAAGGCTCCTACCTCAGCATGATGCTGCGACATTTAAAAAGTGTCGCAGCGCTGGTATTCTGGTAGGGCTCGAGAGATGTGATGTCACGGGCAGTTACAGTATGTAATAGTATGTATAAATAATCGGTTTTTATGATAGATAAAATGTAATATGTTAGCGAATAAATTAAAATACCGTCAGCGCCATACGTGACCTCATGACATGAGTTTGCATTTGACTAAGGGTGGAACTTTAAATGTAGTTCCTTGAAGTAAAAATCTCGTTAATAGGGTTCGAAGGAAAACCAATATCAAATATCAATATCAAATCAATGACACGCAGAGTGGGAGGAAGCCACAACAGTATCTTGATGGTGTTTGCTGAAAGGCTGGATGGACCTACCATGGATAGGTTTATCAAGCTTCATGTATTACATGGGGCTTGATGAAACTATCTGTGGTCGATATATTATCATCCTTTTATTTTATTTGTTTTGTGTTCCAAGTATATAGGTACTAATGTAGCATATAAGATCATTTAGATACTGACACAATGTGGGCTTATGTAGTCTGTAAATAAAAGATTTTTATTTTATTATTTATTAATATTTGTCTCGGTGCTAAAAAGGTCGAAAAATAATGGTCCTTCCATATGTATGGATAGTTGGGTGAAGCCATCTCACTCCATTAACATTTCAGTGCAAATTTGTGACAATTCTATTCTTATGTCTGAACTTTAAAAGATACTGTGACATCTGAGTTTGCTTCAGTCTTTCTTCTCAGAGTAGTCATAATATAGGAAACGCTGACCTCATGTGGTTTTTCAAATATGATCGACGGGTAAAAGTGTTTGTACAAATCTATTTAAAGAAATAAAATAATTTAACATGTAATTAGGAACCTCTGAACATACTATTAGGTGCAAGTATCAATAGGTTGTTAACACAATTAGGCTAGTATAACATTATTTTAACAACATCTAAAAATAATGTTAAAATAATCGGCCAAAAAATCAGCATTGCCATTCAACGTGGCAAAGCTGCCAGCCTTTTGAGCACTATTCCCATTGACAACGATGCGGACAAACTTTTTGATGCCATAAGATTATGTATTTTCTTTTTAAGGCCCTGGTAACTTTAGATATTGTCTTTATGAGCGATATTAGTTCTTATTGCAATCCGATACGGGTTAAAATCTGTTGTAATAAATTCGAATAATAAATGAGCAGGCATTGTCATAAAAATGCAAATAAAATCGTATAAAATTAGATATTAACTATTTAATAATAAATAATCCATCACTGGGTACAGTTTGGCATTTGGAATTTTAAGATTTTTTTTATTATAATTATAATTGTTACTTTTTTAATTTTTTTATTAAAGATAATTTGGAGGTGACTTTCATGATTTTTTCATGCATTAAAAGTATGTTTAGTTAGGTTTTGAGTTAGATCACTGTATGCAAAAAAAATATGAAATATGGTATTTTTTTTTGCTTTCAAAATTATTTACGGTTAAAGAGATAGGTACACTTGTTTAAAAAACCACCTTTTTGAGCGTTTTCAAGAAATCACCGCCTTAAATATTTGTACTTACATGTTATTATTTTAAGATGTAACATATGTACAAACATCCGAATACATATATTGGTACCTACTTTGGTTTAGACACCTACATAAAACTAGCCTGCGTACTATCGGGTCAATAACCAAAAAAAAAAACAAATTCTCTCAACAAACTACACTACATTCAAAACTCCAGCTGCATGGCAACAACACTCTTACAACTACCAACACTGTCTCTAAAGACTCGAATCATCAGAAGCCCGGTGTTTACAAATCCTTATTGCTAATTACAACCGCTTATAATTACTCCGTCCCTTTAGCATTTCTTTTATTTTTGCACTCGCACCTGTAACTATAATTGGCTTTTTCACCAGTTTTTTCTCTTTTAAGTATAAGTTTTCATGTTGATATGGTAACTCATGTTGACAGCTGTCAGTTTTGACGGAAAGGGTTATGTTCATCGGGTTATTGGTATCTAAGTAGTACCGTTTACCGTTCATACAGCTTTGGTTTTCTTGGAAACCGGTGAAATGTCACACAATAAAGGCTGTTTAAATACATGGCGTTTTTTGACACCTTAATGTCAAATTCTGGTGAAAATGTCAGATTTTAATGACTCATTATAATATGGTGGAACCGTTTTCCTAGGAAACCCTCACGTTACAATGTTTTAGCTAATTAATTTATCTGATAGATGTAGAATTCGCTCCAGTTTTTTAAATAGTTATTTTGCTATTTATGCACGATGCAAGGTTTCTTAATGAATGCCCACCATAACGTATACTATCGATGCAAAAATAAACGATTAATCAAAAGGTTTTGCAGGCTCTAAGCAATAAGTTTCTAAGTTGATGAAGCAATATATTATAATATAGTCAAGTCATTATTGACAGCTATTGTTACGAAAAAACACCGTTCAAAAGATTAATCAAACACAAAGTTGCAAACTGCTACCATTTAAAGGTTTGACAACTCCTAAATAGCCATAATGAAAATTTTATAGCGTTCTCTTACACAAAACCGATAATTAAAAATACTCATTTCTGTTTTAAACAATTTCTTCATTTCATACTTCGCGTTCGAACTTCAAATTAACGATCGAACGCAACAGCTAGACCTGTCCCTTATTCGATTATTTAAATTCAAGAAGTGATAATAATCGAATCATTATTATTCTTTATCATCGTTTATTCGGTTCCTTTAAAGCATTATTGCTTACGCCTTATAGTTTTTCGTAGTGTTGTCGTGTCATATTTGCATACAATGTCGATTATCGATTGTCGACACCACTCTTTATGATGGATATTTGTTTTTGTATTTATTTCGCGAACACATAACGTTGGGTCTTAGTAATTGCAGTCAGAAACGATATATGTCATCCTTATATGAAGAAGTATGCGAAGTTAATTTACATTGCACGTTTGTAATTAAAAACTATTGTAATTATTTGCATTTATTAGATATACTGCCTGACTTCTACTTTTATGGCTGGCAAGTAGTCATAACTTCTGTTTTAAAAGAATTATGAAAGAAATATGCTACTGTTTATTGACTTTCGAATATATTAATAGTTTGTTATCAGACCATTTTTTACTGTATTTCATTTCAGAACATAAAGCGCTAGTTTTGTTTTAAGCGGTGCCTTGTTTTATAAACAACGATGGTTTATGCTTTCAAGTTATCCTCGGGCAAAACATGACTACCAACACAGAGATAATTCGTGAACTCTATACAAGGTGTTCATAATAAAGCATTCATGCCATTCAGAGAGAAAATACGTTGTGAAGTCCGAAGTTATCTATTGTAATGTAGAGAGAAAAGAAAAATGTTTGCAATCATAACGATTTCACTTTTCATTAATCAGTCCGGTCGTAACAGCACTCATTATATCAGTATTTATTATTACTACGTATTTTAATTGCAAACGTTCGTATGCGAAAATTGCTTTTGCTACGAAAAAAATTCTTTCGGATTAAAATTTGTAATTGATACGAATAGTTAATTATCGATACAATTAACGTGCTTTATGAAATGCTCGTCACTATTTAGCTGTAATAGCTGTAATTCGAAGCGTAACGCAGTACGGATCAATTATTATAATACGTTTATATCTACTTACTTACTAGGAAAAGCGGTTTTCCTACTCGTATTTCTTTGAAGTTTCTTAAAGAAACCTATATTTTGTGATAGCAAAATATGGATACCAAGCTCTGTGCCTCGGAAAGCACATTAAGCCGTTGATCCAGGCTGTCACTCGTGGATCTTTAACAGGTTCTCAGAATCCCGAAAGTCTGGCAAACCAGTCTTAACCAGTAACTGGGTTGTGGAGGTAGATAGGCAGGCGCTCCATGTAAAATACTGGTATTGAGCTGAGCAGCATGGGGTTAGACTGGAAATCGACCTTAACACAGTTGGGCATAGGCAAGGCATTAAAAAAAATCTCGGGAACACCGCGAATGCATAACTATTCAGATGCATATTTATTTAGAAGTAGCTGACCCGTGCCCACTTCATTGGGCGGTAAACATTTTTATATCACTCAGTAGATTACGACATGGTCGCGGTTCTATACCTTTGTCGTATTATCTCGTTAACCATTCGTCCAAATGATATGCAGTAAAAGGGAAAAGTATTTTGTTTTAAACACTTGAGACGATAAGTCTACTTATTTTCATAAGAATTCATAATTGTTGATAATATTACTAATAAAAATGACTTAAATGGTCTTTTTAATATAAAAACTACTGTTTGTGACTTAAATATAAAAGTTAGACATATGCTGTCCTTGACTTTTTTATAGGCATTAGGCATAAGACTTTACCCGGGAATCGAATCTAGGAATATTGCTCAGCAGTAGCGCTGTGACCACCAGACCAACGAGGCAATAGAGCATACATACAATATTATTACAATTATTAAGTCCAAAGATTTTCAAACAAAATTTTACCAACATTTATGGCCATTAAAATCTTTGTAGGTGGAAAAAGTGAATCAGGATCGTACACAGATGATTTAATTCAATCAGAAACAAAACAAGGTATCCTATACGACATTCTCAACCGTTAATTATCGCGGAACAATCTTAAAACATTAGTCAAGATCGACAGTCAAACCGCTCGCTTGTTCAACAATTAAAAATATTACACAAACCCATAATTCTTTCAAACCGCATCACACCCAAAAAATACTCAATTAAAACAACGGGAGCCGCGAGATAACATTAAAACTTAATTAAATCTCAATAAAAGAAAAACGGGTTGAAACAGAACAGAGGTTGGGGCAAAAAGCGGTAGAATACAAAAAGACGGGCGTAAAAACATTTTGTCACTAATACAACGACTTCGTGAGTCGTGCTGTTCGTTTGTTTTGCTCGGTGTGAAACACGGGATTGTGGCGGTTATCGGTGTCCACCTTAATGATCCATTAAGGTCTGAGAAGGTTTTAGTTATAAAATACAGGGGCAGATTTGGTGCAGAAGCGTGAAAGTGTGAATGGTTTGCTTCTTAGATGACATGTCTTTTTACACGCTTTATATTAGCTTCACTTCTATGTTTGTTTGTATGTTTGTATGTAACCGACTCCTTAGAGCGCGATTTTGACCCACTTTAAACGGTCAGATTTCATTGAAACTTTATAAACTTATCGATGACCGATGACAATTCAATAATTAAAAAAAAATATGAGAAAAAAGAAAAAAAAAAGTTTTTGTAGTTAGCAGAACTAAAAAATAGAAAATAAATAATAGCTTTAAAAAACCAAACTAAAAAAACAGAAAATAATTTAATTCAATTAAAAAGCGTGGGGTGCTTTTTGAGGTATTTTTATAATCACTTAATGTCAAGCACCCCACGCTTTTTAATCGAATTAAAGTATTTTCTCTTTTTTTAGTTTGGTTTTTATAGCGTTTTTTTTTAGTTTTTTAAACTATTATTTTTGTTAAGGAGTTCCTGTTTGTAATATTTCTGAAATAGGTAGGTACCATACGTATATGGATGTTTCTTAACCATTGACGTGCCAGAATTTATTTCACACTAACTGACCGAAGAGAACTTTTATTGTTCACTCGATGACAGCGGCATCGCCACCTATCGAGTCAAATTGTGCATCTAAACCATCCAAGGACTCACCTAAACACACAAAAAAATTAATCAAAATCGGTCTAGCCGTTAAGGAGGAGTGAAGTGACATACACTACAGAAGAATTATATATATAGAGATAAACCTACATGGGCACTTATAAAACGTCAGAAATGAGGTGCACGGTTTCAATTGGTCGTTTCCTATGGAGAAGAGCCGGTAAGAAACTCTTCGGTTACTATCTAAGACAATCTCAAACTTCCCTCGTTTTATTTACCGATTTCTAGACAGTGTATCGAAGGACCAAAAACATCTCGGTCTCTATGGCAAAATTGAGATATCTTCTAATCATCTTATTAGATGCTGCTCAGTTATCATTGTCTTGTCCTTGTCCCAATTAATTTGAGGTCGGCGCAAGATGTCGTCTTCTCCTATACCTAATTCTTTATTAGTCGTCATCTCAATGCGATACATATCTCCTACTCAAGATGCAATCACACGATATGTAAGAGAGCATATTTTCAATCATAATGTTCACGATATCGGTGTAAGTGGAGGAATCGGTAAAAGAGTTTCATTGTTAACTTAACTTTATGCTTTTAACCTGAAGGAAAATCAATCGAGTTGATGCAAACAATAGAATCAATAATATTTTCCCTATTTCCGCTATTTCCTATTTTCACTGTAATTTGAAACAATAAAAAAGTCAATGATTTTTTAAAGAGTGACCGTGGGCTTTCTTGCCGGCTCTTCTCTTTAGGAAACAACCAATTGCAACCGTGAACTTAACTGTCATTCCATGTACGTTTACATTCCATGTAGGTTTATGTGAAATAAAATGGTTTTTAATGTTAATAACATTAAATCCAGAAAAATACCGACTCCATTATTGACATGAATATGAAACCTAGATGTAGGCAACTTTAGTCGTCCTTGCGATCATTCGATTTTTACAAAACCTTAGATTTCACAGTGGCATTATATTTTATGTGTCCGTTGGGATTTTATAACCTATTTCTATGTGCCTTAAAATACTCTTTAGGTCATTGGTCAATAGTGGGCGTATGTTTTTTTCAGTTTTATGGTATATTGGGAAGTCCTTTTTATTTCGACGATCGCAGATATACTATCCATACAATATCCGTATAGTAGGGTAAGTAAATGCCATAGTGAAATAAATTGAACACTCACCTAATGGCTACGTTTCAAGACAACTTCCGTGAGAAAGAAAACGTTATTTATATTATTTTGGTCTAAGAAAACACAAGCCCGCAGTTCCCGTTTTCCATCAACACACACCACTACTCAACTTCATACAATATTAACTCGCGGTTAGTTTTATTTCGACACAGTGCACGGTGGTGTGGCTGTGTTTAATTCCAGTTATCGGCTACAATGTCCACGCGGCTACCTGTTAAATATGGGATTCGGTTCAACTTCGAGTACGCGCAGAGTTAGGAAGGGTATAGAGGTGAAAGGAGACATTTTTAATAGAGTTTTTTTTCTTTCAGTTGGAAGTTATCAGAGAACCCGGACTTCTCCGGAAGAAGAGGGCAGAAAATCTTTGCATATTTTGCTATCTTGGTTTCCATCTACAATAAATTTTCACTCTCCAAACTTGCTTAAGAAAACAGTGAAAGAAATAAACCATCGTCAAATCGGTGAGGAGTTTTCATTTGTTTCCAATCCAGCGCACAAATTAGATTGTAGACCAAGGGAGCTCAATATGCTAAGATTTTTTTTTACTGAGGCTATTTTGCACAATATGATTGACCAAAAAGAAGAGTCTGAGATGACTGATAATATAGATATGAGAAAGAAGAAGACTTGCTGTGGTGATCCTAAATATAATAAAAACAGTTTAAAATCACACAAAGCCACACTCAAAATATAAAAACCACACGAAGTCACTCTCAAAATTTAAAATTTAAATCATAGTCACACTCAAAATTTAAAAATCACACAGTCACACTCATTTTTTTTAAATCACACCGTCACACTCAAAATTTTAAAAGTACACAGTCACAATCGAAATTTTTAAATGACACGAAATCATACTCAACATTTTTAAATCATAAAATCACTCTCTAAAATTTAAAATGACAGAAGTCACACTCAACATTTTAAAATCACACGAAGTCACACTATGAATTTTTAAATAACAAAGTCACCCTCTAAAATTTTAAATGCAAGAAGTCACGCTCAATATTTTTAAATCACACGAAGTCACACTCTGAATTTTTAAATCACAAGAATTCAATTTTAAAATCTTAAATAAATGATATCTACTTACCTTTCTAGCTTCTACCCATTTCCTCACTCTACAACAGAATGTCTTACTCATCGGGTGCCGAAGTCATAAATTCGACCGGCAGCTCATTTGAATGCGACCGATTGTGATCGACGGCTGCGCCGGCGCACCAATTTATAGCTCACGCCCCATACGTACGGACGGTAAATATTGAGAGAAATACATTGAGTGTTTATTTCGATAATTATTTAAATTGTTTTAGTTATTAGGAGTAATGTTATGTCTTTGGACTAATTATGGGAAAATATTCTACGTAGTGTCGCGCGTTTCAATGGGTCACGCCTGAGAAATTTAAATAATGATTGAAATATTGAAAATAGAGAAGTGAAGCTTTTCAAAAATTAAAATGTGCTAAGTAGCAGTTTTATAATTGGACAAAAAAAAGTTATTCGATCTATAATCAACTGCATGGGTAACTGGTAACTATACTTCGTTTGGAATAAGATTAGACATTTAAATAAACCTTTTTTACAGTCCATTCAACTGATTTTGACTTCGATTAGTAGTATAGAGCTAACCAAAATTACCTGTTAATACTAACCTAACCTAAAAAAGTGGGTTAATAACAGTCTTTATAGCATTGTTGGTATCCTACCTACCTAGTCGTGTTTTTCGTATGTCAATGTAAAGAATCAGCAGAAAACGAAATCCGCGTGATTAGCATCACCCACTTTTTCAGTCCTTCAACCAATTAGCCACTAACCGCTTTCTACAAAGAACTTCAGCCACTCAAGCATACATCAATCATTTCCATCTAATTACTGAAATCGATCTCTTTAAAGGCGACATTTCTTTGTTTTTTCATCGACTTTCATTTTCCAGCCGCTGCAGCGCTTGTTCATTACTTTGCGTACAATAATTACGAGTATGTTAGAAAGCATAAAAGTGCGCTGCAAGAGAAAACACTACGTTTTGCAGATGCTTCGACAATTATGTTATTAACTTGCAATTGTTTTTTTTTTTTGCAAAATAATTCTTTGTTCGTGAGGGGATTGTATTTTTAAAGCATATGACTATACTATTAGACATTAAAGTGTTGTATCATCATCATCATCATCAGCCTTTTCTGTATGTTGGGTTCGGCTGCCAGTGTTACCAGCTGAAAACCAGCATTTTACATGGAGACTGGTGGTCAGACATTTGGGCTACTGACCCCGTAACGACTGTCAAAGACCCACGAATGACAGCCGCGACCACCGGCTTAACGTGCTTTCCGAGTCACGGAGGGATCTTGGTATATAAAGATGATCACACAACCACGGACCAACCACGGCAAGCGTAGCTTACCCTGATTGATCAATTCTGATTGGTTATTAAGTACTTACTCACAAGCCCTTCGCATTAAAGTAATGTAAATTGTAATAAATCAACAGATTTCATGTAACTGATGATTGATTGATGATGCAAAAGTAAGCAGATAGTAATGTAGGACAGATAGTACGGAAACTCAAGGGACTTACTGGAGAATGGGTAGCAGCATTCTCTATGTAATTTTACCACCATACTGTAATTGCCAACCCGCCTGCTAAGCGTGGCGATTTAAATTCAAAACATTTATTTCAATGAAACCATTTACAGGCACTTTTGAATTGTCAAGGAGTCGGTCAGTCAGAACGTTGAAGCTGGTTGCCCGTTCCAAAACGTAGATCTCAATGGAGCAGAACGGGCAAGAAATTCCAAGGACACTCTTTTAAATCAAGATATCACAAAATCCTGGGTACATAATTCTTGTTACTTCTACATGTGAGAACATTGTAAAAAGAAAAATTAAATTAAGAAACAATTCAAAATTATGGCAAAACCCCCCAAATATGACAAAAACTAAGAAAAAACTGCCCCTAGTGCCTTGCAACCCGCCTATGCTTAGCTACGGTAGCGGTCAGGGCTACTGCCAGTGGGGGATATAAATGTCCAGTTGTGGACGTTTTTCGGCTGAAATGATGATGATGATGTGTGTGTGCGTCAGATACGTGTGATTCCCGACAAAATTCTCCAAATTCTGCATGCTGTCTGAGGGTTAAGAGGGTAGGCATTAACGTCATAGCATCTACCATCTACGATCACTTTATTTACCTACAGTTCGTCTTCAATTATTTATTAATACGAGTTATGCAACGTCTCGTTTCACTAGTGGAACTGATGACTGGTGTTCAAACTGCCTTTTCGGGAGCCAGTGGAAGTTTTTAGCAGAGCAGAATATAAGCTTGATACCCTACTAACAGGCGTGAGAGTGGTGATAAATTAAAAACATACATATTTCCAAGCGAAAATGTCCAGCTTCAATTTACAACTAAACTTGAACTTTCTATTGACACTTGTAGTATTTACCCAGTTCCTGTCTATCTTGTAACGGAAAAAGAGCGTGAAGATACCACATCTATGTGTGGTAGTGGGTTACTCGGCGATACCGGGTTGCCGTGACCGGTCTGCGTAAAATTGTTACTATTAGTAGTCTCCTTGACACAGCAAGCATTGGATAATTGCGGTGAAGTACAAAGTGTGGTTGGAAAACTGTTATTTGTATTTCTGTCACTTATTCAGTTATATGATTTAGGAGCGTGTGGCTAAGTTATAACAGCCAAACGGGTGGATCGATACGGTCAAGCTACGCTTGGCCCGTGGATCGGTGACCATGTTTACATATCAAGACACTTCCGTGCCTCGGCAGGCATGTTAAGTCATTAGTGCCGGTTGTCATTCGTAGATCTTTGACTGTTATTATGGAAGAAGCCTAAACAGTCTTAACAAGGGGTATCGTGTTACCTATTAACTGGGTTGTGAAGGTCAGATGGTTAGACTGGAAGCCAACCCCAACATAAGAAATCGGCATGTCCTAGAACCAAAAATTCGAAGACATGTGATATCTAGCAACCCGAACTGCGCCCATGTGGTGAATGACGGCCACCTCTCTCTCACAGGGAAGGGGCCAGGGTTCCACAATCGGGAACGTTATAGGCTGATTATGAAATGCAGAAATATTGATATTTTAAGGTTACATGTCAAGTGCATTCAGTGTATTTTATTTGGCGCAGTTTGTCCGGGAGGGGATCTTTTGCAACCTATTGTGTAATTCTTATCACACACGGTTGAATGATATAATATAAAACAAGTGTAATGAGTAATGGATTTAAGATCTCATCAGGTCCTAGACCTGAAGTTTTTTTTTTTAGTTACTTATAAACTAGGAGTGACTCTGCGAGTCAAAGCCTATGCTGATGGGGAGGGCTGTTCTTTTGTAGAGCGGTTTGCCTCTCTCAGATTTGTTAATATATACTATGTCACCTATTCTATTTGAGAAAAGGAACGGGTTGAATTATCCATATTTCGTGAGTGACATGTAACTTTTTTTTGTACTAACCATTGAAATAAATAAAATATTCTATTCTATTGATATTTTAAATCGTCCACCGTAGAGGAATGGCCTCTGTTCAAGGGGCCTACTCTCTAAGCATGAAATCCTATGTAATCTCGGTCGAAGTTACGGGCGTTTCCTACTCCGTATCACTTACGGACCTATGATTAGTTTGGGGGCCAAACTACGAATGAATTACTACACGATTTGACAGCTGTCCCTACTCTCTGTATGGTTTTACCCATCCAAAAAAGTTGATTAATCAGCTGTAGGAGTAACTTCGTAATTTCGAACTATTTTCGGACGGGCCCGTATTTTCGTTAAAGGAGTTAGAGAGTAGCCCCCCAGGACACTTATAAAGGGTACACGTCTAGAAAATACACCTTGAAGCTATCATAGACCAATAACACTTACAATTGAACCAGTTTTTTTAAACAGTTAACCCTATCTACGCCACAAAGAAGCCGCCACAGAGTCAAACACATACAAAAAGCCTTTTTTCCCTCGTCCTGACCGCATTTAACCTCGCGTTAATTATTTAAGGCTAAGAGCACATTTATCACACATCGGCGACCGGTAGTGCGTTATTTATTGCTATGTATATGTATGTTATATGTGCTTGTACTGTGACTGCGCTCGTAAATATATGAGAGTTATTGGTGACGAATTTAAATACTGCTACTGATGCTTCTGTTTATTTTTGAGATATGAGATAAAGATGCTGATAACTTTTTTCACTTAATTATTTAAACATGATACTTAGTTTGAGTGGATGACAGTCGTTACCGGTCGTCTGAAAAGCACGAAAGTCTGACTACCAGTCTTACCAAAAGGGTATTGTGTTACCCAGTAACTGGGTAGTGAAGGTCAGATAGGCATCATACAGGCAGTCGCTCCATGTAAAATCAGTTGATTAGGCAGGGACACGACCCTAAAAAAGTCTAGGCAGAAGATTGGGGAAGGCCTATGTCCAGCAGTGGACTACTGTCGGCTGAAATGATGGTTTTGATGACGATGATGAGACAGATGATGATGACTTAGTTTAGAACATACATACATTACATCGTTCTCACATTGACAATTTTAACATAATGATGTAACCAACTTTTTGTAACAATATCATGATTTTTATAGTGTCCGCGGAGTTTCATGCCCGTTCTTCTCCATAGGTGCCTTCGCTTTGGAATGGGCAACTAGCTTCATCTATCTAATTTACCGACCTTGACAATTCAAAAGTGCCTGTAATTGGTTTACTTGAAATAAATGCTTTGAGTTTGAGTTTGAGTTGAGTTTGAGAAAAGACAAGATTGGTACGTAATTTTTCTGGAAAAACCATAACTGAACTGCAGGAGAATTTGTTTTATTTTTATTGTTTTAAATAAAACATGGGCCTGCTCTTGACCTCGATCACGCCTGATGGAAAGCGATTGTTCAGGTCTATGATAGATCGAGCGTGCCCAGAAAAAGTCTATTCACTCTTGTTCAAGGCACAGGTACTCTCACGCATCGACGAAACACAGAAAGCTGCTTGACGCCGGACTCCGGTGGGAGGGTGGTCGAAAACCTGGTGGGCGTAAGCCCTACCACCGGAAGGGAAGAATTGACCAGTCATCAAGGTATTGGGTGTGACTGTCCAGGATGCGCCGAGCGTTCGGTTCATTCGAGTTACTGGTGAAACAAATTGCGCTACACGAGGAGGCTTCTTCATGAATCCCATGTTGCGTTACTTCTTATTGCGTTACTAGGTACTTTTTATTAGCACAAAAACCAGGTAGTGGTGATGTGCAGCCGTTTTCGGGAACTGTAAACTTGACGTTCAAAGACTTCATAGATTCTCAGCCTAACTTTTGAATAAATGTCTTTTTCTGTTGTAATATTTTCTAAAAGGACAATTTTTTTTTGAGATTCAATGATTCAATTCTTGTTTGCGTGTAACAAATATTGAAATCAGCAACAATTGTCTTGTATACATATTTTTACCTCTGCTTATATTTTTTTAAGCCATTTCTGTTGTATATTCAACAATAGAATATTTACACCCATTTTTGAAAAGTGACTTGATTAGATTCTAAAATGCTAATAAACCACTAAAAAAACTCAATTTTTTTATTGAATCGATTAGTGCCATAAAAATGCATTTATGTTTTACATTTTCATATTTCACGCGTAATTTGACTAAACGCTGGACGCAGTGGACGCCGTATTGATCTGTGGGTATGACGTCAGTTTGCTGTGTAAACAAATTCGCTGATATTTTGTATGATAATAATTGTTTATAATTTAAAAATTGAGTTATTTTTCTATTTATCGTTGGTTTGCTGATCCTGAATGTAAGCTATTATTTCAATAAAAATTACTTTAGTGACGAAAATAATAATAGTACAAAATTGTTCAGTTGATTTGTTTAAGCATCGATATGACGTAATAATATGGCGGCTACTATTTCATGGTGTTCAAAAATAGATACAAAAAAACTGAAATCTTTGAATTGAATTTTAATAATCATTTTGTTATTTCATAAACTAAAACTAACATTTTCCGACTGCTTTTTGCCTAAGCTGTCTCAATAATATATTTTTTGAATTTTTCTCATATTCCCTATTTAAGGTACCAGCAAAATTCAAATTTTCCTCCATTTTTGTAAATTGTAGGTCTTTATCAGGTTGTATATTGGTTAAAAAATATATTTCGCGACAGTAATACGTATGTAGGTATATACTAACAGAATTTTAATGATTATAATTTTGTTAAAAATACGTACGACGGTAGTTGATACCTAGCGCCTCCATGCACCTTAAGCAAAATCTGATTTCCTCTACCATTAATCAAAAAGTAAAAAGCGTAAGTATATATCATTTTGATATCCAAGCTTTTATATACTTTATTTTACGACGAAATAGTAATTAAATTCCTACTCGAAACAGGGTTGAACATTTCAGAAAAATAATATTCCATTTTCAAGGCTTGTGCCATAAGACAACTAAGTTATTATCAACAAACATGGTGTCAGTTACGATTAGCATAAAGTCATTAGGAGCCGTATGTTATAAATTACATAAAATATGTTATAATTGTAATAAAACCGCGGCCAGCGCCCTCTAGGGAGTGTTTTTTTATGTGCCAGTTTGTTTTGTAGGTTATCATTATGTTTTAGATTAAAGTTTTTTATTGCGTAGTTTTGGGGTGCTGGGCTGGGAGTATGAAAAAAAAATACTTTCATTAAGTATTCTAACTTATGGGGAACCTAGTCGCGGGCTCGAACTCACCGGTGGGCCTGGCTAAGAATCACGCTGTCTCACCAGGCTTCGTGTCCAACAGAGATACTCGTAGTATCAGTGAAGAGCTGTTAGACGCTAGTCTATACGCACAACGTTATTGAGTAAGATGCAAGATCATTTATAGTAAAAAATTCGCGAAAAAATTAAGAAAAGTCCTTTGGAAGATCGGGTTTTATGAAAAAGCCAATGCATAAATCAATGACCAATAAATCTTATTGAACTTTTCGATAATTGAACTTTCTCGGTACTGACTTGGTTTTGGAGATTTTAAACTTCTTTTATTATTACTTAAACACGCTCAAAGTTAAGTAAATTTAGCAAGAAAAACAAATCTTTGTTGGCTCCTAACTTTTTAATAGGTTTTTATTTTAGTATTCTGTTTCCGTACAGACAATATTATCTAATAATGAAACAAAACGATATCATATTTTACTTTGAATGTGCCATGTCAGATAGTGTAGTAAAACACTCCCGAAGTTTGTATGCAAAAAATGTGAACTAGGTTCACCTTAATGTATATTTTTCCACAAATCAGTCGGCACTTTTAGAAAAAATATCGACCAAATGGTCCTTCTGCTGTCCATACGCAAGATTTATTACAGCCGTTACTGGGTGGTCAGAAGCCCGAATGTCTGACAACCAGTCTCACCAAGGGGTACGGTGTTACCCAGTAACTGGGTTGTGGATGTCAGATAGGCAGTCGCTCCATGTAAAATATTGGTATTCAGCTGCATCTGGTTTGACTGGAAGCCGACCCCGACATAGATGAGGAATGTCTAGGCAGATGATACAAGATTCATTTTCTGAAAACAGTGGGCTCCTCGTTCATGGATCCAAAATATTCACATGAATCTAGATGCAACTAAGGTCATGCGCAACGAAACGAAAACAATGCAATGCAACGCATAAGTTACGTCGTGACGTATCTAGAAGGCTTATTGGTCGATTTACACGAATTTACTCGCCCGAATCGACGCTTTTCAATTATGTATTATTTTTTGTAGGCGATTTGCATGAATGTAATTTATTTGTGGGGTATAAGAGAATTCCAGCAAATTGCATAAAGCTATTGGCACGTGGCCGCAGGAGTCCGCTGGATGCGGGAAGCACAGAACCGGTCGAAGTGGCGGAGCTTGGGGGAGGCCTATGTCCAGCAGTGGACGTCTTTCGGCTGAAATGATGATGATGATGATGATGATGATTGGCACGTTTAGAATTGTATGCATTTTAAATAATAACATAACCAGCACATAATATTTCCACAGTTGGGACACCGGTCTCCTCTCTGTGAGGCGGAGTGAGCCGTAATATACCACGCGAGCTCATTAATAAATAATAGATTCAAAAATATTTTTTTATAAATTTAACATATTTAAATAAGTTCGATTTTCTCTTACAAATATATTAAGTTTATTTTTTCTTAACTATATTATATTTTTCTTCCAATTAACATGGCGTTACAACGTCAAAATTATACTCAGTTGAATGTAGGGCGCAGTGCAGACAGCATTTATGCGTTCCAACGCATGCATTTGTTTTGTTGTATGACGCTTTACGGATGCGTTACGTTACCTTACCACATCGATCTATGTACTATCCATACGCGTAATCTACAATTCGCATTCACACTTAGAAACTCAACAATAAATCCAAACATACAAAAATAAATGCCATAATTATGCAAACGACGTTCATAAATTAGCGAACGATGTACAATGATTTATAGCTTCCCCAACAAAATATTCACATTCCGACCGTATTTACATATTTACGTACAAAATCGACTGATTCGAATCAATGATGTTTTAATAACTCTGTATTTAGTTTTCTACGTTTCCGGGGTTTTTTGTTAAAGATTAATTGGTGACAGTTGCGTGGTTCAGAGTTAGTAGGAAATGCAGGTTCGATTCCTGGATTGTAGTAACTAATTACGTACATAAAATCACGTTGATAAACCACGAATTAGGCATTTTATGCTGTATCGAATGCATTTATTGAAACTATGCTAATAATTAGTACTAACCACCTACTTTTAAATTGTGATGAATAGTTTCTTCAAAAAAAAACACTACAAAAAGTGCAAAATAACTTTAATTTCGGAAGTCGGTGTCTTTGGAGCTGTATTTGAATTTTTTGTCACCGCCTTCCGAAATTAAAGTTATTTTTCGGTTTTTAGTGTTTTTTTGGAAGTCGGTTGTTTTATTTTTGGAAAAAGTTTTTTTTTCACTTTTTAGTGGTTCACATGTGCTTACCCCTTCACAGCATACCGGCGTGATGTTATGTTATGAACTGGTGTAAGCAATAGACAGACATGATATTTCAGCAATCCCAGTCCATTTGCTATCATTTATTGAGGAGTTCCATTGCCTATCTCCGAAGTTCTACATCAGATCTTCACCAAATTGAAATGGGACCACTCCGAGAAAGTACTCTTCCAAAAAAATACCCAAATCGCTTCGTGTGCCTATAAAATTTGAAGAGTTCTCTCTATTTCTCAAAGATCCCATTATCAGATCCTGACTTGATGATCATGGGACCACCTGGGAAGTATACCCTTTCAAACAAAAAAAAACAAAATCCAAATCGGTCCAGCCATCTTCGAGTAATCGGGGAACATACATAAAAAAAAAAGGTTCCGACGAATTGAGAACCTCCTCCTTTTTGAAGTCGGTTAAAAAATTATACTCACATATAAGATAAGTTGCCAGGTTCATCGAATATAGTTAAAGTTTTTTGTTTTCTCGAATAATATTTAAGTTAATTAATAGAAAACAAAGAGTTAATTTATTAAATTAAATTTATTTCAAAAACATGCATCGGTTTCTTACTAAACTACAACTATGGTTTTCTGTTTTTGGCTGGGAAATCATCAAATAACTTCTCCCGCTCTGGGTGGAGCAGAGGGCGTGTCAGACTTTTACTGACTAAAACCCACCCGTGTTCCCTCAGTTGCCTGTGTGCCAGGGGCTGCGGTATCTCTTTCGAACAACCCGCACTCCTGGCAGGCATCGGCCCTTGCGGACCCCACCAGTTGGTGCTGACATGTCTTTGAGGCGCGCGTGGAACACAACGCGCCGTCGACCCGGGCTTGCTCCTTACCGGACAGCGAGCTACCCATTATTCGCCGTCCGCAAGCCCCGCGCCTACGTAGGCCGGGAATCAGCCTAGGATTCCTGACGCTCAGGGCGCTCCTGCGGCGGCTACGGCCGTGAGGGCGCATATACTGCCTCTCCCTCACGTGCGCCGCCGCCCTCTTCGCGAGCATTACTGCTTCACAGGAGGTGACGGCAACCCATGCACTCCCGCACTCTCGCTCCGTACCAGGGCCGAACGCGAGAGATTGCCGCCGCCAATCGCCTCCACGAGGACACGCCGGTGCTCCGTGCAAGCCGGGCAGAGCTCCACCGTGTCCTCAGGGCGATCTTCGCAGTGGAAACACCCGGGCGTTTCCTCCCGCCTTATTAGTATGCGGAACAACTTCAACTATGGTTACTTTATCTCTTTTGGTGACACTACATATATTATGAGGGATGTATACCCATTTGCATTCCGTAGCTGTAGAAATAATTATTGAAACAACGCTAAGGTTGAAGAATAAAGATACTGTCATACAATCATAAGTGAAGAAAATATCGTGAGGAAACCGGCATTTCCCATTCACCATCCCGCTCTGGGCCCCACGTGGTGGTTGGCTCGCTTCCTCTCACAAAGAGGAGGCCAATGTCCCTGAAATGGGAACGTTATATGGAGATTCTGGTTATGCATAGACATAGGTAGGCAAGTAAATGATAAATAAATGATATAATATGATAAATGATTTTATTTCTGTGAGTAAGTTTGTACAAAAACTTTTACACGTCAAAAATATTTTTTTAAACTAGATGAGGCCGGCGTTTCCTATCTGACTACTCTGAGAAGAAAGGCCGAAACAAACTCAGAGGTCACAGTCTCTTTTAAAGTTCAGATATAATCTTGGTCAGATCTTGTGAATACCTTGTGGTTTGGTGTCTGAAATGGTCTTTGAGGAAAGAACCACACAGATTGAGTGGACCTGTCCAATCAGTGCACGCATTTATCAGTAATCATGCAGCTCAACTCAGAACTTGATGAGCTCAATGAGGAGTATTATGTTTTCTAAGATTTATTAGTAAGAAAAAGTACCTGCTGCTTTCTGTAATATAATTTCCTAAATGACTACCTAGCCAAGTAAAGCTTTAGCCACAATAAATTATAAAAAAAATTAAGGCAAACAAAAAGTAAGTTTCTTTTATTCGCAAATGATCTCATAAATTAACGTTACAACTTATCTATCCATAAATTAAGTATTTACGTTGGTTTGTATACCGTACACAAACTGGTCTCGTTCCAAAATATTTACGAAAATATTGTTCACAATTTGGTTATAATAAAATTTACCGCGGCGCGCTGAAACGTTCGGAGTGTATATAGAGCGGTTGATACCGCTTTGAATAAGTAAGATTTTCTTCATTCAGGTGAAAAATTATTTACTTAATATACATACATTTGTTTTTACAGCTGAGAATTCAATACAACAATGCAGTCACAATTTCCACTCACAGACGCCACCACCAACAATAATGAAACAAATATTAGTTGTTATACCTACGTATTTCCTTCGTTTTTATATATTATATTAAACGATTAATTTTATCTATTGCTCTAAATTAAATATACCTCATACTTGATTTGATGAGTAACTAGATCATAATTATATTATACAGAAAAAAGTGTTAAATAAGAATATATCATAGAAAGACCAAAAAAAAAATATGAACGGAATCGAGACAGGGGGCGAATACTTAATTTGATTGCTGATAGACATTTAAAGGACGTGAAAGCTATGCTGTGCCGACCCTTAAATAAATAATTAGGATATGGCTCTGTAATTGCGTTACGCACTTTCAATCACAATCCGAGGGTTTTGAAGGATATATTTTGTTTTTTAAACGTTGCTCCACACTAGGAAATTCTTCCTGTATCGTGGGTGCGTTTACAAATATAGAAACTCACAAACAGAAACACCCAGACCCGGAACAATTACTTGCAGATCATAAAAATATTTGTTCCGTGCGGGGATCGAACCCACGACACGCTGCGCAGCAGTCGATCGCTCAGCCATTACGCCAACCGTGTCGTCAATATTGCTAATACTACGCTTCAAAGGTTAAAAAAATTAGTCTGCTCAACAAAGTCAAAAATAATGTCCGAGGTTGAACTGTCAAAATCAAACGTCTCAGTCCTACCATCCAGTTACTGGGTAACACAATACCCCTTAAACAGTAACTGTGGTATCCAGTAACTGGGCTGTGGAATTCAGATAAACGATATACGTTCTATGTTAAATACTGGTAAAGCTGCATCTTTTAGGACTGGAAGGGATCCCAATATACAACATTATTTTTAGTATATATGCGAAACCTGAATATAGTTTGTTCAGAATAAGTGACTGAATCGATTCCAATAATTTTTACACCATTTTATATTTTATCCCAAAAAAGTTTTGCAAGTGTGATTGAAAATGTTATCACCAGTTAATTACAATACAATCGCCGTACGGTAGGTACCTACTGCCTAATTATTATCAATGAGCACAATACGACGACGCTGGAAGTGCGGGGGGCGCGGGGTGCCCGTGATGACCAAGTTTGTGTAGACAACTAGGTGACATAACAAGCTTATAACTTTGTTATTTTTCATGACACAGTTTTAAAATTTGATACATAGATTCTGTACATAAAAATACACGTGTTTCGGGATTCGTATAAACTAAAACTAGGGTAGTATTTGTGAAAAGGGTAGGCAGATGACGATAGGAAAGCAAATGATTGAAAATGAGTTAAGGTAGTATTTGTGAAAAGGGTAGGCAGATGACGATAGGAAAGCAAATGATTGAAAATGAGTTAACAGCTCATTAGGAACTACTTATGACTAAGTATTTGACCAAATGATTTTGTTAAAAGCTTCCAAACTACGCAACATTAACGTATTCTTCAATATTAAACTATAATTTGTTATATTAAGTTTATGTAAATTAACTGTCATAAAACAGAGCGCTAGTCTATTAATTTATAATTGTTTCATTGAAATCGTTCCAGCGGCCAATTTCCATTGATGGTTCCCGTAAATAATAATTACCTAGATTGTTTATTCAACGAGAAGTGTAATTAAACATTGATAGTAAAATGGTAAAAAAGGTTCTCAAGTGAAAATTAACTATTAATGACGGCTGGCAAAATTATGATGTACTTTATATAGGTAAACGATAAATTTATTATTGCTGGTAGTTAAAGAGCGGTATTTCTATGAGGTATTAGGTAATTATTATATTTAATTAGGGACTTATTGATATTATTTTCAAGAATGTAAAGTATAACCAAAAGTATAACCCGGTCGTCAGATATAGTGAAGTTTAGTGACAAAATAAAGGATATTTTCGAATAAAATTTAATTTGATAAATAGAAAATAAGAAAATAATTTATAAAATAACCGTGCGACAGGTAAGAATAAATTTATTTGCCTTCGTTGTAGAATCCATAAGAAAGAGTAAGGTTTGATGAGTTTTGAATTTAACAACACCTGATTTGCATACTAACGATTTTTTTTGATTAAGCCATAAAAAACCATAATCACACACCGAAAAAACTAAAATGCAAATTTTTATTTAAAAAAACAACCCGGTATTATCAACTCTAAATAGATATTTTCACTTTCACGGGCCAACTCGGGTCACTGCCGAAATTCTGTCACGCAATTCCGCCATTAAGGGTTGTTTCCACCCCTCGTCGACCCCCCCTCCTGCCCCTCGAGCAGTCGGCAAATTTTACAAACTACCCGCCGTAATTTCGTAGCTATATAAGGGCGCCCCCGTAAGGGGCTGCTTTTTATGCGACCCCCATTGGTCGGGGATTCCATAAGGATTTTTTATGGTATGCAGTTTTTACTGTTGTGATTTTTAACGATGGCTTTTTGGGGATGGCCGTGCGTATTTAGGAAGGTGGATTTTGGAGAAAAGTTATCAAAAAATAATATGGAAGGAACAGTTAATCGTTTTTAACACGCTTTTATTAGCTCGGGTTGTATGTATGTATGTAACGGAATCTTTGAGCGCGATTTTGACCCACTTTAAACGGTCAGATTTCATTGAAACTTTGTAAACTTGTCGAGGACCGATGACAATTTAATAACTTAAAAAAAAATTGAGAAAAAAAAAACACGTTTTGTAGTTAGCAGAACTAAAAAATAGAAAATAAATAATAGTTTAAAAAACTAAAAAACACGCTTTAAGAACCAAACTAAAAAAGGGGAAAATAATTTAATTCAATTAAAAAGCGTGGGGTGCTTTTTGAGGTATTTTTATAATCAATTAATGTCAAGCACCCCGCTTTTTAATTGAATTAAATTATTTTCTCCTTTTTTAGTATGGTTTTTAAAGCGTGTTTTTTAGTTTTTTAAACTATTATTTATTATAATATATTGGTTACTATTTATTCCGTTAGTACGTTCCCTTGGGATAACCATCGTGCTCCACGTGGGCGAAACCGCTGGTAAAAGTTAGTTGATCCATAAAAATGAATTCATTGAACCTTGAACCCAGTCTGAGACAAATATTTTCAATGCTTTGTAAAAGATTTCAATGATTATAATTATTTAAAATGTCTGCGGTGAAAGGTGAATGAATTAAAATGCGCAAGTTCATCGTAGGTCAGACAGTTTGAGTCGCAAAGTAGTAAAATTAACTTAAGTTTTGTTAATTGTAAGACTTCGCTTTAGCTTTAATTCTATTTTGTGCCTATTAATCACGTCTTAGGTATCGATATCGATAAATAACTATTACGTTAAAAAAAAGTACATTCCTCATTCCAGCTCTGTTCAAAACTAGAAATGTCACTGACGTACAATAAGGCAACCAAACGGAAAATGGAAATTCGAAATTTCAAAAAAATATCTATGTTCCACGAAAACTTACAAAACCAGCTTATCGATTAATATTGACCTTCGACAATCGAATAATGTTTTTTTTTATATTTTAAATTCTTTTGTTCTTTTTTACTTTTCATTAGTCTTCCATATCGATACCTAACACGTGGGTAAAGTACAGCTAACTTAATTTGTGCTTTACAGTCATGTTAACAAAAGTTATATTGCAGCTGTCATTTTGGTCTAGTAAATTAAAAGTGAGTGTTTACGTATTACGAAGTAAACTATCTTAGTTTATACTGCTACGTAGAATGACTCACTACGTTTGTCAAGCCATAAAACGACGAAACTGTAATTAAATTCGATAGAGGTCACAGTCTCTTTAAAAGTCCAGCCATAGTCTGATGGTGTCTGAAATGGTATTTTGAGGAAAGAGCCACACAGATTGAGTGGACCTGTCCAGACATTGCACGCATTTGTCAGTAGTTGTGTAGCTCGATTCAGAACGATTCAACGTTTTATTTGATGAGAATTTTATGGTGTATCCATACGTTTGCCACTTGCCATATACTACAAACCTATACAAACGCTTGGATAAATTAGGTGATCCAAACTGCGATATCCACACGCTTGCGAGTCTGCTAGTGTGTTTGGAAGAAGCAAGGATGACGGTCGTCAAGCTTTTGTCGGCTATAACGTTTGGTTTAACCCATAAGAAAATTATGAGTAAACGGAAAATTCGGCAAAGAAGATGGTGGATGATAAAAATTCGTAGAATTCATTCGTACATGGGACGTTTTTTTTTCGTTAGTTATTTTTTAATTCTTAACTATACAATTCTATGTTTTTAACAACTGCGTGTTCAGTTTTAATATTTCAATGGGCTGTATAATTTTATTTTTGCATTGAGTAACCATAAAAAAAAATCTAATGCAACCTTGTTGGAAGTCGCATAAGAAATTTCACTTCAAAAAAAAATACATGTCGAATTGTTAACCTCCTTCCTCCTCCTACAAATTCTTCGGTTTTTATCACAATTTTCATTTATTTCCTCAATAAAAGTACGAACCTATTACAAAACTTCCAATCCAACATCGAAGGTTTTCCATCAGTCCTATAGATATAGCCGGGCAATACGGGGCAATAAGTACATATAGCCGGGCCATAGGTACTTATAGCCGCCCTTCAAGGCAACAATTTCCTTTGGCGCGGTGAGCGAGCATCGATGCATAGATTGTGTACAATGTAGGCTTATTTATATTTTATAAGTGCGAAGAGCAGGGCGGGCGGGCCCGTCGCCGCCCTACGGAGTATAGGCTGTTGCTTTTTGTGTTGTATTTTTTTTTACTGTAAAGAATTTGTAAATATACTTTTTCGTTTGTTTTGCCCATATATTTACCATAAATACCTGAAATATTTATATACAAAATATATAATATATTTATATTATTTGTTTTTTTTTTAATATATTTTTTTTATATTTATATATATTTTTTTTTATTTACAACAGGCTTAACAAAATTTCTGTAATTGAAATAAATATGCTGTTTAGTTATAGGAAAAAAAAGTACGCATTTTTAAATGACTGATGGTGACCTACCTATATTTGCCTTTATAAGTAACCTATTTCTTTAGAAACTGGACAAGCAAGAGAAACTGGACAAGCAGAAGGAATCAACAAAGGGAATATTAAATAAGAGGGTTAGTCGCCAACTCGATACGAGAGACTGGACATAACTGTGTCCAGTTGGTGAAACTCAAAATTAGTATCACTTATTATTTCGTCACCTGGACATGCCAAGATTCTTAAGCGTGTCTACATAATATGTAGACACGCTTAAGAATCTTGGCAAAAAAAATTTAATGGTGGTTGGTGAAAACTTGAAAAGATTTATTTTTCACTATAATATAGTGAAAAATAAATCTTTTCAAGTTTTCACCAACTGGACACACGTTCGCATTTTACCCGAATTTTAAAATTTCGATTTTTTTTTTTTTTACAAAGTACAGTGACGAAAATTAATGTTTTGTGTCACAATCATCATCGGCCACTAAACGTCCCACTGCTGGGAACGGGTCGCTCAACGCGGCTACAAAGTTTTCACTTTTAAAACTTTTTATGGTTACCAATACTTTTGTGGTTGTACGTGGGATTTAAAGTTGATTAGATTCTTTACCAAGACAAAGTCAGAGAGAGAGAGAGAAGAATCAGAGTAAAAACAATGTTTCTTTTCTGCATCGGTTTAGTCTACTGTGTCTCCGTTTATGAAATAAGTACCACTTATGTGAAACAAGAGACCGGCAATTGCCCAGTTTGGGGGTCACCGCATATATGCGGTATATATACTATATATAGTGACCATTTCAGGTAGGTATTAATCTACATTGTGTTCACATGATCTGACCAATAATACGCTTGGAGACTGTGACCTTTGAATTTGTTCCGTCGTTTCTTGTCAGGGGTAGTCAGTTAGGAAATGTCGATTGCAGACTCCATCTAGCTGATTTCTTTTTATATTCTTGTACAAGTGATTCCGATATCTTAATTAGATAATAAATAATTTCATTTCATTTCCTTTCATTTATTCTTGTAAAATCGGATAAATACTTAAATAAATGTGAAATTTGAACAATTGAATTTCCTTCTTTCTTTCCTACAATCGTTTCACGAACACCCTGTATCCAGCGTAGTGTTTACAATCCCCGACTATACAGCAGTGTGCGTGCTCGCCATAGCAACGTTTTACGAGTTATTCCAACTCGTTAACTGTTTACTAGGTTTCATACAAAGTGCCTTTTAATTTCATTATTATGTACAAGTTAAAGTATAAGAGCCTTTATTTAGGAGCATTTCTCGTTTTTGGGTAATATTCATAATTTGGTGTTTAAAGCTCATTGAATGGGTTTGAGAATAGGTATCCTACTAATCGCTACTTAATATTATAAATGCGAAAGTAACTGTGTCTGTCTTTTACGCTTTCTCGCCTAAACCTCTGAATCAATCTTCATGAAATTTGGCAGAAATATAGCCTGGGATATGGAGAAGGACATAGGCTACATTTTTACGCTATAACCGACATCCACGCAGGCAAAGCCGCGTGCAAAAGTTAGTAGTATTATAAATGTGAAAGTTTGTGAAGATGTTTGGATGTTTGTTACTCAATCACGCCAAAACTTCTAAACGGATTTGGATGAAATTTGACACACAGATAGATTATAACCTGGATTAACACATAGGATACTTTTTATCCCGGTAGTACGTTCCTGTGGAATTATTTCCGAACTCCACGCCAGCGAAGCCGCTGGAAAAAGCTAGTATAGTAATCATTCATAATCAAAATCAAATGCTGGGACACAGGCCTCCTCTCAGTGAGAGTGAATGGGCCGTATAATCTACCACGCGGGCCCAGTGTGGGTTTAAAAATGTAATGTCTTCGAATTTTTGGTTCAAGACCATGCCGGTTTCCTCAAGACGTTTTCCTTCGCCTTTTTGAGAGCAGTGGAGACTAAATAATTTACAAAAAGTAAAGTTCCGTGTGGTGCCTGACGTAAAGAATAGCAGCATCCCATCTCTTCCCGTGGGTGTCGTAGAAGGCGACTAAGGGACTTACTAGAGAATGTGCAGCAGCGTTCTCTATGCATTTTACCACCATACTGCGATCGCCAACCCGCCTGCCAAGCGTGGCGATAATGGCAAACCCCTCCAATTTGGGGGAGGCCTATGTCCAACAGTGGACGTCGCCGTCGATGATGAAAGCGCTTATCTGGGTTCGAATCTGCGACGTTACTTTTGGGGCAGCACTGCTCTCCCTAATAATGATTAATAAGTACTAGATAATCGAGCTCCTTGTGAAATTTTGTTTGTGAAATTATTAAAATTCAAATCTTTATTGCGTATCTCGTGTGTGTACAATTATAAGTTGTAGCATGCTTTAAAATTAATAAGTGCATAGAACGTCACCATTTACAAAACCAAATAGGTATTCGGTTATCAATAACAAACTAATCAGTTTAAAATAAATAATATTTAAATTTTAGGATACCATTAAAATTCAATTAAGTAATTTGAAGTAAATACATAACATAACAATAATACGGAATATTAATTGTAAAATACAAATCCATTGAAATAAATTAAATACGAATGAATTAATTTATGCCTAGAATAATTATGCCTAGAATTCTGCTGTCAAGCAGTATTTCTTTTGGGTTAGTACTGATTCAACCCGTTCAGGTTTCCCTTCGAAAGTAATAATAAAAATACACGTTTACAATCTCGATTCCTAACGAAATTTAAAAATTAAGTACAGCTAAGCAAATATGACCAACCACCGAAATATTGTTTTTAGGAACCAATTATATACGGCTAATCAACTTTTTACCTTTAAATTCAAATTCAAATTCAAATTTTTATTGCATATCTCATGTGTGTACAAGATCTTAACATTATTTATAAAGTTCACATGGACCCTGTCGGGCACACCAATTGAGTAAAGTAGTAGCATGCTTTAAAATATATAAGTGTATAGAACGTCATAATTTACGAAACGAAATAGGTATTCGGTTATCATAAAAAAAAACAATTTAAAATAATTAATATTACATTTTTACCGTACGATGTTCTGCAAACATAACATCACACCTGAATACCCCGAAGGGTTAGGCAGAGCTGTACGTACACTCACATCGCGTTAGCTTTTTCACGTTATTTAGGGTTCTGTAAGTCACAATGAAAATATGAAACCCTTATGGAACCACTACGCTGTCTGCGTTCATTAAGACCCATTTTCTCAGAAACGGCAGGACGTATATATAGCCTTAAAAAACGCTGAGCAATTTCAAGAGATTTCAGCTAAAGATTACAAGAAGTAAATGTAACTACTGTAAAATATTAAACTAGCTTACTTTGTGAAAACTTTAAGTGCTTACTTGGTGGGTACTGTTGTTAATAGTGCTTATTTTATGATTAATATCTAAAGATTAATACTAAAATAACTTTGATACGACGACTTTTGTTATATGTTTAACAAAAGAAATATTAAGTCCTACTTTGGAGCCTGATTTCTTAACGATATTTTGTTTAGTACTTTTTTGCTTTTAGGTCAGTAAATGTGCCATCGTGCGTTGAAATTCGAGTAGGTGAAATAAATCCCTAAGCAGTGCTGCTTAGTGCAGATATTTGAAAATCGAACAGACTGCATCCAAGCGGGTCGAAAATAAATCCCTAAGCAGTGCTGCTTAGTGCAGATATTTGAAAATCGAACAGACTGCATCCAAGCGGGTCGAAAATAAATCCCTAAGCAGTGCTGCTTAGTGCCGATATTTGAAAATCGAACAGACTGCATCCAAGCGGGTCGAAAATAAATCCCTAAGCAGTGCTGCTTAGTGCAGATATTTGAAAATCGAACAGACTGCATCCAAGCGGGTCGAAAATAAATCCCTAAGCAGTGCTGCTTAGTGCAGATATTTGAAAATCGAACAGAGTGCATCCAAGCGGGTCGATAATACACCCTGTTCGATTTTCAACTACTTTCTCGAGTACAACAGAATACCTACTTTTCTTTTATATATATCGTCCATAAGCACCCAATACCTCCTATCTGACTCCGGGTGGATTTTACATAGTAGACCTTATATTTTAACAAATAAAATATGTTTGTGAACGTGTACCAAAATTGGTGAAGGTGGTTGGTTTTACTTGGGATCCTCTACTATGTAAAATCCACCCGGAGTCAGATAGGAGGTATTGGGCGCTTGTGGACGATATATATCTTGATATGGTGCAGTCTGTACAGATTAAGAGCTGGATGGCACTATTCCAGCGCATTTTGCTAAATTGGTGAATTTTAGAGGAGGCCTGCTCTCAGCTGCTATAAGAACAAGGCTGCCAATTATAATGAAGATAATGGTGACTAAATGAAGGTACCTATAAAACCTTTTTCCGAATAAAACAAACAACAGACTTCCGAAAAACACTACAAAGTGAAAAATAAAACTTTAATTTCGGAAGTCGGTGACTTTGAATATTTATTTCAATTTTTCACTTTGTAGTGTTTTTCCGGAAGTCTGTTGTTTTTTTTTTTTGAAAAAAGTTATATTTTTCACTTTTTAGTTATAGTACCTACCCCACACCAATTCGAAATTTCATCATCCTTGGGGTCAAAACAATGCATATTTTTATGCGATAGCAGCAATCGCGGTTGATTAGCTGTCATTTTTTGAAGAGTTCCGTGGTCTGTCTCCGAAACACATCATCAGATCTATATGATATTTAAATGGGACCATGTCGGGATAAACTCTTTTCGAACAAAAACTTAATTTTGCAAATCCGTCTATATATAACGAAGTTATGCCCGAAAATGCATACAAAAATAAAAAATATATAAACATGTTGAATTGAAACCTTTTTCTTTTTGAAGTCAGTTAAAACAGTTCAGAAAAATGTAGAAGAAACATTTTAAAAGTAACCAACTAAGATCACTATCTCTCCTTCCACCCTAACAATTTTAACAAAGTACCTATCCTTCAGACATCAGCCTTCAGTTGAACTTACATTGTTTTTTCAGACAGTAATTATGTCTGAGCAAGCAAAGACAACCACACCAGACGGCCATGATGTCATTCTATGCAAACTTTGTGACGTCATGCTAAGCAAACTTATGGGTCTGACTAACAACCTAGGTAATGGATGAATGCTCTTTGTCTGTTTAACATTTTAAGGGACTTTTTTTGCCCTTGGAGATTTTTGAGGGCTATGAAAACGAAAGATTATAAAACAAAAAACAAAATATGTTCCTAATTTTCCAGTGGTTTTTCATGAATTGTGTTGTGTTCAATCCGTGGTTTATTCTGAAAAGCAAAACACTGACTTATGGCCGATTACTATAGTTTACGAACTGTTAGTGGTTAAATTAAGACTTGTATCTTTACCAATAATGAAGCAAGGACCTCATAGCTTTGCACAGTAGTCCCTCCCTTAAGTAAGTAGCTATTACAGGTAAAATTAGCTTACGAATCTATTTAAATGCCCAGTTTGGCAATAAAAAATGCTACCATTGGTGAGCAAAACGATCCGTTTTTGTTTATAGGAACGGCATTAGACATATTAGTTGCTGACCAAGGCTCTTATGAACTGACAAAGACAAAATTGTTGTTTTTAACATGCTTGGCAGATTTATAGTACTGTATCTCTTTCTCCCTGTAATCCACCCAAGGTTGTCTTTAAAGGCCGCTTTCATTATTCTGATTATTATTATTTCCTTTTTTCAATATATACATATAAATTATATTTTTAAATATTAGAATATAAAATATATAAAAACATTTAAAAATATAAAAAAATTAGTAACCCACCGGTATCGGGAACAAGGTCCAAGCTAGGTCAGGTCTCCACAGAGAGGAACTTCCTAACAATGCGAGCCGTGTTCAGGAGTACCGCTTGCTGGATCAATTATTATTATTATTATTTTTCATTATATTGACATTTACTTAATTCGAAACAACACGCCGAAATTAAACGAAGAATATGAGAACAATATTGTACATTTTACCAACCTTCTGTACCTTATTTAGGCAAATAAATTATTTTGATTTGATATAAAGAAAAGACCGCTCATTGCGTCACCCTTTGTAAAATTTCTATGTTTATATCTATAATTTATATATCATGATGTAGACTGTAAATAATAAAGCCTTCTCCCTACTATGTTGAGGTCGGCTTCCAGACTAACTGGATGCAGTTGAATACCAGTATAGGTAGATTTATATAGGTAGATTCTTTTACATATTGTGAATGAAAGACTAGATTTGTAGACGATTTTCTATTCTGTTTTTTCATTCCTCTAAGTACCTGGTACTTATTGACAGGCCTGCACTGTCCTCCCATACCTATTATCACTGTAATTTGAAAACATTGTAAGAGCCAATTATTTTTAAAAGAGGAACCGTGGAGTTTCTTGCCGGCTCTTCTCCATAGGAAGCGACAAATTGGAACCGTGCACCTAGCTTCTGTCGTTTCTTAAGTGCCCATGCAGGTTTATGTGAAATATTTTTTTTTATTTTTTTCTGGAGTATTTTACATGGAGCGAATGCATGACTGATCTCCACAACCCATTTACTGCTGGATAATACGATACCCCTTGGTATGACTGGTAGTCAGGTTTTTGGGCTTCTGATGACCCGTAACGACTTTTAAAGATTCACGAATTTACATATTAAAGAGTTTTCTATTCTATGGATCTTAGACGCATTTTATAGCACCAACGATTTGTTTGGTTTGGATCCGTTCTAACTAGCCGGTTCATTGTTCAACATGAAAGCTAATTAAGTTTAAAAATCCTGCCAGCATTAACCACATTATGAAGGTAAAATCACCACATACCCAACCATAATAACCTAACCGTCTTTAAGAAATCATAGTCACAATATTTATTAAGTTCCACCACAAATTAATTTCTTATCAAGATTTTTACTTTTTCGAAATCAATTACGGTACGATAAGCTTGCTTTCGATGTGACAAATTAGCCTTTTTCCCTATGAAGTAAAGTGTTTTATGAAAAACAATGATCTCTGATAAGGTAGCTAATCAATCATGCGCTGAATAAAAGTAACGCTAGGAAAATGTGCTTCCTACCTTAATATGATGTTGATTGTGCATTTTTTTGTGATCAACTTTTTTATCGGAAGAAAGATTCGTTTATACAAGCGATTCAAGCAATTCACTTGCTTCATTTGTATCTTTGCGGTTACTCTGTTTGTCATCCATTTTTCATTTATGTACTAGCTTTTTCCAATGACTTCGTCTGCGTGGAGGGTGAAAATTATCCCACTGGCTTAAGAGCCAGTGGGATAATTTTCACCCTCCACGCAAGTAAGTTACGCGTAGTAAGCTACCGAGGTAAAAATTATCATTTGTGTTAATACAGGTAATAAACTATTTGTGTGCCAAATTTCATCCAAAACTGATCTGCCGGTAATAAAAGTAAGATAGGATTGTTTATGATATCGTATGCTGTACTGGCTGACATCATTACCTCAACGCTGGCTGTCGCTGAAAATCAGCGTTTTGCTGCTCAGCATTTTGCTGAGCGATGACCGTTTTGAGAGGATGTGATGCATATTTGCCCTCAACTTGTTCTGTTTTGTGTTTCTGTTCTTTATCGGCGTCATGTTTACCGCAAATAAAAGTACTTATTTTCTTTTTTTTCACCGACTCCAAAAAAGAGGCCTCCCTCTTTGTCTCGATTCGAATGTATTTTTTTAAATATAGTATTCTGTCAGTGAGAAAAGAAAAAAGAACACACATACACAACACACACGCACACACACACGCACGCAAGCACATTGATCTCAACATAAGTACCGCCATCTAATTAGTAAAGAGCTCAGATTATAAAACAAAGGCAGATAGACCGTGCGGAACACCAAAGTGAGGCCAAAAAACCAAATACTAAAGCGTCGCATTGAATGTAACATACAATGCGACGCTTTAGTATGTCTGTTGACAGCATTATAGGATACTGCTCAATAAAAAGTCCATTCCCCAGTCTATCCCCAAATGAGCCACAGTCAGACGAAAACTCAAAAGAAAAACGAAGTAAAGAACAAAAAAAAATATTATGACTAAACAAAACCAAACGTTTTTAGCTTGCTTTTATCAGATCAATTATATACGTCGCCGTCGTTAGGACGAAGCAACCTTCAACTCGGTGCACGCCAAATTAGATTTTAATTCGTTTCTTATAAAGGTTAATTTGCTTTACGAGCTTTATTTTAATGTGGTGATGGAAAATGTTGACGAAGGAAAAAGGTAAACCTGCAAGGATAGAAGAAAGAAAAGTAAATGGATTTAAAAGGAAAAAGCGGTTGCTTAGAGTTCTGATTTGAATAATATAATTATGTATAACAAGAACGTGTTTAAAGTAGGTACTACTTTTGTAATGGAAATTCGCCGTAGGTGTGAATATTGTGCTAGAAAATTGCCTTGATTTTTTCGAGTTCCGTTTACTCGCCTTGAGGTCCTGGGTTCATTTTCCCAGTCAAGCAAAGTGTTGTTCAGTAGCAGTCCTTTGTCTGGGTACTCAGTACTCAGTACTCAGTACTTAGTACTCAGCTGTTGGCCATAGGTACACCCCTACATGGGACATAAACATTACTGGCGTAATAAGGGTGTACTATCAGTACATCACTGCCTAACCCTCCGGAAAATACAGGCGTAATGTTATGTTCTTTAGTTGTGTCTAGTGTCACCTAGAAAGTCACCTTTATCATATTGCATATTTATTTCCGTGTGGTGCCGGACGTAAAAGAATAGCACCATCCCATTTCTTTCCGTGGGTGTCGTAGACTAAGGGACTTACTAGAGAATGGGCAGCAGCGTTCTCTGTGCATTTGACTACCGTGCTGCGATCGCCAACCCGCCTGCCAAGCGTGGCGATTATGGCAAATCCCCCCTTTTGGGGGAGGTTTATGTCCAGCAGTGGACGTCTTTCGGCTGATATGATGATGATGATGATATTTTAAAAAGGGCGACTTAAAAAAGTGTTTTAATACTTACTTAAAATTATTTATAATTAAGTTAACCTTTTCAGGAAAGGGTTTTTTTTCTGGAAAATCTATATAATTATGTTTAAAAATCATCAGAATCTTAGCATTCCTAATTGAGGTGATTCAATTAAAAGGCCCAATTTCTTGTTAAACTCAAAAACACTAGTAATTTTAGTCAGTTAAGTACCTAGTGTAAATAGTTAGTTGTGTTATAGATTGCTTGTAAGCATTTTAATTTATGAGAAATAAATAATGCTTTAACAAAACTAAAAAAAATAAACTAAAAAAAATAAACAGTGTTCTAAAAACTATAAATAAAAGCTAGATGCCGTTAGCTTGCTAGAAATCCAAACCGAACTAAATTCCCTAATCTAAGACAACCTTTACGTTCCCATGAGTTCTCGATAAATCCGTGCCTGGATTTTTGCCCAGTCCAGTAATTCCTGTGAACGAGCCACACTTTTGCCTCAATTAATGAACTTGCCTAGAAAATGTTACCTATAGTGTTCTTGGAATTGGCTTACGAATTTAATTATATAGAATAGAAAATAAACGGCTAAAACTTGTTTTTTTTTTTGCTGTTTTTTTTTTGTTGTGTAATGTTTGTTCGTTTGTTACGCTTTCACGCTAAAACAGCTGAACTGATTTTGATGAAATCTGGCACATGGGTAGAACATGACCTGTGTTAGGATATAGGATACTATTTATCTCGATATTAATCTAAGTTACTATTTATATCTGACTTAAGCGGGTGAAACTGCGGGGCGAGCTAGTAATAAATAATTAGAACTGGTTATTCTGAATAGATATGAATCAATGGTTATCAAAAATCGTTTTAGTTCATTTTCACGCTTATTTATTTCTTTACCTATCTAAGTGGGCTAAGTATTTTTGTGATATTTTATTTTTAACATCTCTAATATTTTTCTTTTTCTGTTTAACTTTCGACAGATAATTAAATAATCTGACAAAACGCAGAAACGGGTAGGTTGACCTTCAAATTAATACAAAAATATGGTTTAAAACCATTTTTTTATGAATGTTACCTACATTATCATTTAAGTTCTTTCGGGTTTAAATCGGCTACACATAAAGCTACCTGAACTAAACCAATAAATTCAAAAAAATACCCTAAAAGAAAAATCCAGCGACTTTTTTATTTAATGGCGGCTTTTATGGAACCTATAGAAGCGATTTCCCATCAATAAAGTACCGTTACGGTGTTAAATTAGCATCGGATCGATATTCTCTTCCGGGCCGTGTACGGCGGTAGCAGGTACGGTGCGGCCCGATGTTTACATTTACTAAATATATTGTAGGTTATGTATTGTGGCGAAGAAGTTTTGATGGTGACTGTACCTTGTCTATGTGCGGTTGGTTCGGGTTTAAAACTCTGCTATTCCAGAAGTGCTATTTTGTAAACATTTCACTGTGAAATTTAGGTGAAGTAAGCTGTCAAAAGTGTCAATCCTAACATCAGAAGGGGTGACAGTTCACTGCAAGCTCTCTTCACTTATGAATCCACGGTGTTATTTTTACAGAATGGAACGGCAGATGTGTTCGTCTTTTTACATCGTTATCACATTTATAATTTCAATATTAATAATATAACCAACTATTTGTAACAATTATGATTTAAAAGAGTTTCCATGGAGTTATTTACCCGTACTTCTTCATAAGTACTTACTACGCTTTGTGACCCCTTGACAATTCTAAAGTGCCTGTAATTGGTTAATTTGAAATGAATTTCTTGAATGTTACCGGATACCAAATTCTCTAGAAAGGCTTACATCACAAGATTATGTCGTGAGAAATAAAACGTTATTGCACCATAAAAGACCAAAACGAGATTATTTCAAACATACCTTAATTTAGGGTTGAAAACTGAAACACTAGGGCCGTGGGGTCCGAGTGCTCATCGAGTATTTCGGACCATCGCCAAGCGGCTGGTCGACTCTTTACTTGAACAGAGGGCTGGCCTATTTTTAGGTCAAATATACAGCATTGCTATCCAACGTGGAACTCTGAGGAACGCTCTTTTGTGCAATTTTCACACTGACAGCGTTGCGTTATCTATTAAAGAGTAAATCATTAAAATATAACTGTACAAAAAATTAAGTGTATCCAAGTTTCTTGAATTTTTCAGCTATTCATGCAGTTAAGTCAAATCAAAAACCATGCCTATAGACTTTATCCAACCCTCACTAAGGAATGGAAGGGATTAACGAACAAAACTAGGTACTTTTTCGATCTAAAAATAACCTAAAAAATTACAGAATCCAAAAGAAAACCAATAAATAACTCAAATTCACAATTACCCATCGTATTCCGAGAGAAAGCAAGATGGATGTCCCGATATAAAGTTACATGAAAAATTAACTTTTCAAAAACATTAATCACGCATTATGATCGGTACTAAGAATACATCGATAATTTACATGCTACCGGTACTGAGCTGGGGTATTTTTTTGTCCTATAGCTTAAGTATCCCGCGGTGTAGGCCGAAATCGTTTCGAATCGGAATAAGCGCTGTAATCGATGCTTCAACAATCGATTTAATTAGAATTATCGGTACTTTTTTGAGTACTGTTACGGTCAATGGTGTTAGGTAGGTATTAAAAAAGGTTTTTTTAAATGTATTTTTTTATCATCGCATACATAAAACCAAACATTAACCGCCTTATCATAAACGTTGCTTAAAGTTAAGTCTGTTTAACCATACATTTTTGACGTTTAATCACCTCTTAACTTTAAGCAAGTTTTATAAATATGGGGTCAATGCATAGCCTTGTAGAAAAAATATTTCATAAAGGGTTGGTAAACTTTAGATAGGTACATACATTTAGTTGGTGTTTTTCTTCCACATCATCACTTGGCTAACCTTTTCCTAAGTTGAAGTGGGCTTCCAATCTAACCGGTTGTAGCTGACTTCCATGAAGTATTTTACATGGACGTACTGCCCATCTGCTCATCACTTTACAACCCAGTAACTGGGTAATATGATACCCCTTTTAGTTGACGACTGTTTTCTGTACACTACAGGAGTTGATGGACGCTTCTGAAAGTGCCAAGCGCTTAGCTAAGTTCTGCGCTGACTGTAGATAGATTGCTATCAACACGCTAAGAAGGGTAAGACTGATCAGATCAGACTTCACGAGCTTCTGACTACCTGTAATAACTGTCGAAGATCACTTACTGTCACTCACTGTCGATGGTCAGAATTTTCCTTCCACCAAAAGATAAATAAGTTCTCCTCCTCAGTCGTGCATTCATGACAGAATGGTCGTGGTTGACGTTGATGCATTTTCTTTGGATGACGTAGCCCTCGCGATTTGCCTCCACTGGTTGCGGTCTTCAGCGTCTCGGGAGCTTTGGACTATGGACATTTTTTTTTGTTGGGCATCTCGCAGTTGGCCTTGAGAGGCCGTGACTGCTTAACCGGGCTTTCCTGGAGCTGCCATTAAGAATTAACTTTACGCCTCCAGCCAGGGCTAACAAACTAAGCGACTGCACGCTGGGGTGCCCCCTTGTGGGGTACGGGCCTCGGCTCAGGGCGTCACTGATAGGGGGACAGCTATCATTGGGGACAGGCTGGATCAAAATATTGGCATTATTATTGATCGGGGAATTTAAAGCTACTGGCTCAGCTGCGGCGCGGGCTGGCGCTTCAACGAGCAATGGTCGGTCGGGATTTGGACTATGGACGTTTGTGTTGCAGGTTTTATACGGTCTGTCCAACGCGTAGGTGATCTACCGCGTGACCTCTTGCCTTCTACTTGCCCCTGGACAACAAGTCGTATCGCCGAAGTATTTACCTTTGATAAATAAGTACTTAGTACTGTAAAGGTTGTATGCTCAGCATGAAACCTTACGTTTACTGGCAGCCAATGATTGGGCTATCTATGATCGAACAGCCAGAAAGTTTAAGTTTAAGTTGAACTTAATTTAAGAATAATTTGACATAGGTTTTTGTTCCGCAGATAATTTTCATTATTATATTAGGCGCAGTGTTGAGTTGAACTGATTATTTTAAAATATACGTGGAATCACGAATTTTTAGCTCCCACAAATATTTCATTTATAGCTAGATCCCCCCAACACAACAGTACCTATTTACTTATTTTGTAATGTATGCATACCTGTATAATTTTCAGAAAGGGAACCAAACTGTCTTGGCACCGACCAAACCTACAGTAATAACGTGTCAGGTTTAAATCTAGCAATATAATAATATGAAACACGTGAACTTTGTGGAGGCATTTCCACGAAAATTATGTAAACCATTTCCTGGTGATTCTTACTGCTTGCATGTGTAGTGTTTGTTTCGCAAATCATTTTATTTATTATTTTATGGAGTGTTTATGGTGTGATGTAAATAATAATTTAGTTTTTCTTTTGATTAAACGTATGTTTACTAAGTTATATTAAGTATGCAGAAATAGACTGTTGCTTGGAGTAATGTTGAGAGCTTTGCATTTCCTATAAGAGCTATTTATTTATTTAATAAAAAGATACCTACTCCAACAACTTCTATATAACATGTGTGTATCTTAAGCTATATATATATCGAATACCTTTAAACGAGCAATTCTTGTATACAGGGTGAAATTGAAAACATGCGACAAAGCGAAATGGGAGATTGTACTCATCATTATGAACAACTTTTACTGAGGGACCAAAGATGCAATCGCAAAAAAAAAACAGCTGTTCCCTACATTTTGACGAGTTATGCGAACATAAATGTAGGGAACAGATGTTTTTTTTTTCGGGATTGCATCATTGGTCCCTTAGTAAAAGTTGTTCATAATGATGAGTACAATCTCCCATTTCGGTTTGTCGCATGTTTTCAATTTCACCCTGTAAGTATATGCATGTATACAAGGTGTAACAGAATAGACGCAACACCTGAATTAGTTTGTTCTTAATTGACTACTGAATCGATTTCAGTAACTTTTAATATAAGTTTTTTTTTAAATTATTTATTTTGCCATAGGTACCACTGATTGAGCCAAAGAAAATTCAATCATAGCCCAGAATTAATAAGACTCAATTTTAAATGCATAAAGTAATCGACACGTTTTCTTAATAATATCAGTTAGGTTTAAAAAAAATAGTTTTGGTCATCGTATTATGCTTTAACTCAATACTCTAATTGGGGTGTATGAGGTCTTGCGTTAATTATGTTACTTGTTGTAATCTGAATCTCGGAAACGGCTCCAAAGATTTTTATGAAATTTAGTATGTAGGTTTCGGGGGCGATAAATCGATCTAGCTAGGTTTCATTTTTAGAAAACAAAAAAAAAATCCGAACAAAGCTCGATCATCCAGATACATACATAAACTCACGCCTTCCCATGGGGGTAAGCAGAAACTACTGAGGTCACAATCTCTTTACAAGTCCAATTTCTATCACCTATTCTGCTATAACAGAATCACTTACAACATATTGTTAGGAGAATATACCAACGTCCAATAAAACAGAAAAAAAAACTATTATTTCAAACCGGAGTCCATAGTGTTAATAACAATAATGTCTTTACTTCGTCGATAGAGCTAAACATAGGTAATTAAAACGTGTCGTCTTGTCTCTGTCGATTTCAAGTGATTGACAGAAACACAACGATGTATAATTTTCTCTATCACTCATTTTATTAATCATGTTAGACATTTTGATGTGTATTCGTGCAATCCAATCACAGTCAATACCAATAAAATTGTACACATTTTTTTTCTAACGTCAAAATTTTTCTCTAAGATTTTTCTTATGACAATTCAGGATTTTTTATCGCTAAAAACTCTGTCACTGGCAGTACAACCTCGCAACATACTATACGCGTCGTCGATCCCTTAAACATGCGACAGTTTACAATAAAACAGACCCACCAGCCCCCTACTGATTTTTATATCTCATCGGTAGGTACTGAATAAAATTATATGCAGTATTCATAATTTACTCGCTGATATATGCATATGTTGGTAGCGGGAAGGCTTTTTGTTAAGATTTACGAGTCCAATTAACAAGTGGTATTGTATTGGTTTTTATCTTTGATTTTAAAGTGGGTTGGTGTGTTTGGCCTGTGGTGTACAAACGATAGATCATTGAGGTTCGCTAAATTTGAAGTTTTGGTAGCTACTATGAAGTGTAAAAGCTGTTTATTGTTCCAGTCTGTGAAAGATAGAGAGAGATGAGTCTTTACAGGGCATCTTTGGAACATAACAATTAGTACAGCCCGAGGTTGATTATTCAAACTCGTTTAAGAGACTAAGAAATCGAGTTCAAATGCCCTTGTTCTACGATGATCACATAAAATTAGATTTCAAATAAATGACTTATTTTGAAATCTGTCAGTTTTCTATCAATATTGAAAATTGTTTAAGAATGATTAAGCACAGTAGATACATGCCCACGTCTTATATGAAGGTGCACTTGTTGGCGGACAATATCAAGTAGAAAAAAAAATAAGCATCAAAGATAAGCTAGAAAACAAGACTACTTACTGCGGTAATATTTTACTTAATTACAGCATTAAAATTGAATGACAATGATCGTCTTTGTGATTTTTCGGAAAGTCGTTAATAACCCAATGAGGCAGTCAGAGTTTGGAAATATTATATACTCGTATAAACGCTTAAAGCTCAGAATCTCGTAAAGCTTTATGAAAAAGATTCTCCAATTAAACACTCCAGTTTAATGTATAAAATATGCAAATACAACTCTAAAAATACAGAAACAAGTTATTAAATTTCAAACTTAACCTCCTATTAAAATTACCGCAAAAGTCGACCTGTACTAGATTACTCGAAAGTACATCTAAACAACATCGATTACATCAAAATCGAATGCGGTATCGATTCCAGAGAATCGAGAACACGGTGAGACGGCACATATATTAATACGTTGTAGTCTGCAATAAAATTGGCTGACAGCGTTAAATAAGTGCCGGGAAAGGCATTTATAAGTAATCGATACATCGGTATGCAACCGATTCTAAGATTCGATTTATTAAATTTTGCGTCAGGTGTTGGGTTTAAAATGAGAATAGATTCGTTGTTTGTGGGTTTATAGTTGCGCAGGCTTTTGTTCTGGCGCCATTGTTACGAGACTTGTTTTTTTTTTTAATAAGGTGTAACAGAATAAGTGTAAGTCCTGAAAGTAGTTTGCTCATAATTGACTACTGAATCGATTTCAGTGAATTTTAACATAGGTATTTTTTTTATTACGTAATTTGCCATACTGAGCCAAAGAAAATTTAATCTTAACACAAGGCAATAAAACTCAATTTTAAATGCTTAAAGTAATGCAGGGGTCAACGCTATTTCTAAATAATACTAATTTGCTTTAAAAAAATATGTTTTGGTCGTTGTATAGGTATTATGAATATTCAAGCCACCAGTTGGCGCCACTTTGACAAGAGGTCTTCTAGTTCGACAATGAACTTAAAATATTTGATGTCATTCGTTTCATTCTTTCGTTCAACATTCAGTCCGTAGGCGCTTTGACACTTTTGACAGGTGCCCGGACCTGACGTCTCAGTGTTGCCACCTAGTGAACGTCATTTCAGAACACCCTCATTGGAGCGTATGAGATCTTGCGTTAATTACGTTACACATTGTATACAACGAGTAACATAATTAACGCAAGACCTCATACACCCCAATTAGCATGCATAATACGATGTTTTTTTTTTTTAAAGCTAACTAATATTATTAAGAAAAACGTATTGACCCAAGCATTATTTTTTGCCTTTAGAATTGAGTCTTATTTCTTCTACCATAAGATTGAATTTTCTTTGGCTCAATCAGTGGTAAGTATGGCCAAAATACATAATTAAAAAAAAAAACTTATATTAAAAAGGTACTGAAATCGATTCAGTACTCAATTATGAACAAACTACTTTCAGGTGTTGCGTCCATTCTGTTACACCTTGTATTAATAATTGTAAACATGGCAGAAAACGCACAAGACAGGTTTAGAAGACAAAAAGGAGGCCGTTTCCCAGCAGTGGGATACAATATAAGCTAACAAAAAAAAAAACCTTGTGTTTATGGTAAAGTTGACGTTTAACTGTTTAATCAGTAAAACTGACCAATCAGCGAAACGGACTAATCAAAAAAACTCCAAATAAATAAACCGGACGAGTGAGGAAAACTAACCGGGTAGTTGCGTAACACACTAACAGTAGGAATGGCTTTTATTTTGACAGTTCATCAACATTCATTACGTTATATACGTTGTTGAGCAAACACATTTTTCGAACATATAAAGCAATGGATTAGCACTAACTTTCAAATTGATTTAGATTCTGATCAATAGTGTGTTACCGTACTACGCAATTAGGGTGTAACAAGGATCAAGAAAATGGGTGTCTAAGTTTTGTTACTGTATTTTTTTAGAGAGAGAGAACAAAAAAATAAAACAATTTATAATGTAACCGACTTTTGTCGTGTTGAAATTCAGATGTACATCACGATCGCTTACTAGCAAGATTACTTATCTTTTACCCTGCTGAGGACTTACTTCCAGGATACCTTAGTACTGTTTTTTGTCTTGTTGACATTTAGATAGGCATCAAGATCGCTTCTAAGTGGCAGCAAAAGTATTCGTAAAGTTTATTTTACCATTGCTATTCTTAGCGGGTCGATAGCAATCTAAATATAGTCAGCCCAGAATTTGGCTACGAGACTGGCACTTACTGTATCTTGCATCAGCTCCTGTAGCGTACAGACAGCAGGATACGCTGGACAAGATATTATATGCCCCATTGTTTGTGGGACAGCACCACATTTACACCCCATGGCGGAGTCATCACCTGTGTATCTACACCTCAGCAGGTTTTCTTTGCTTCAGCCTACCTGAGTCCGAAGTCTATTTAATCTCCCTGATGAGTGTTAACTTTAATTTCAGGATACAAAAATAGGTCTCCCGAATTTTACACCATAATGATCTCCATAAAGTTATAGTAAATTACTTATTAGTCCTAAACTCCATTATAATATTTTGTTTAATTAAATATTTGAAAACAACAACACGATTCACGATTTGTGCCTTTGCGAGGACCGAGCTTTACATAACAAAAGGTAACGAAAAGCAATAAAACTCCGCACAATTTCCTGAAACTCGAGCAACTTATTACAAATCCAATTTCTATATCTAATTATATGAGCCAACCCTATTTTGGGCTACTTACAATGCATATGATTTTTCATGGAAATATGGGACAAGTCTCCATCCCAACTTTAATATCTTTTATGAATTTGCACAATACAGAAATTATTTTATTTGCAAATTAAATCCGACCACACAGGCAAATTTTACGGATTTTATTTTGGAGATTCATTTTATGAATACAATGCCGCTTTTTGATTTATACAAATTTACTAAATTAAAACGCTATTTTCAACAAAAAAATAAATAAGGGCTTCCACAGAAAGGCGCGACGAGACAGCGCGACGCGATGTGAATCTTGTAGAACAATTTCCATGAAATTTTTATACTACACACACTTCGCTTTCTTCATAAAATATTTGATACCCCGTTCAAGCAAAGAGTAGTCGCCAAACCGGAATTCCACATCCATGCAGCAAAATCGCTTAACGATGATGCTAAAATAATCATATTTACCCCAAAACACATCAATATTTCCACTGACCTTGGAAGTAACTCTTGGTCCGAAGGTAGCTGACAGACAGCCGCAGAATGGACAGCCGGTCCAGCTTGCTGAGGATGTTCTGTTCGAAGGGTAGTAGCGAGGCCAGGGTGTCCAACTCAGCGTTGAGTCGCTCCCTGTGGCGCTTGCTCGGGTTGCTTTTGGTGACGCCGTCCTTTGATGGGGGTTTGATGCTGTGGAGAAAATAGCAACGGTTATTTTTGTATATAATTTATTTATTTATTTAACCATTTATGTCCTACACATATACAATGTAGAACATAATTAAAGCAAGACATCATACACCCTTATTTTTAATTTATTACTATTAAAACATAATAAAATAAGCAAAACTTTTTTTTAAGCTAACTGTTATTATTTAAAAAATAGCATTGACCCCAGCATTGCTTTATGTATTTAAAATTGAGTCTTAACGCTTTCAGATAAGATTTAATTTTTTAAGGCTCAATCGGCGGCCAGTATGGCAAAATAAATGTATTTTTAACTAATCTTAAAAGTCGCTGAAATCGACTTGGTAGTCAATTATGAACAAACTACTTTCAAGGCCTCGATATTTGTACCGAATAAAGATTATTGGGTCAGAATAACAGAATTAGGCTCACCCCGTTTGACAAAACTGGCTAAATGTAGGTGTACTAGGTATAAGTATACCTAGTACACCTAACCCTTAAATTCTGAATCGAATTTCGAGAAATTACAGTGATATTAGGTTATGTAGTAACGAATAAAACCATCTGTGTCACAAGGAAAAAAAGGTTTTAACAGAAAAGGAAAAGTTTTGAGGAAAACAGTTTAAAGGAAAAGTTTAACTTTATTATTTTTAGCGCATTCAAATAAAAGCTTGTTTTAAAAAAAGTTTTTTTCTTTTATCTTTACCCTGGCTGGAAGCCTTAATTTATTGAGGCACCCAGAGAAAAGCCCTTTAAGCAGTTAACAACCTCCTAGATTGACCTGAGAGAAGACAGTGTAAAAAAAAGTAACTTTTAAGTCTGTCTGACTCGAGCCTAAGTCCTATTAGTGGTACAATTTGTTTTTAAAGCCGTCTAAGGGTTGTATTCTACTGCTAATCAATGAAACTACAGTAATCAACGGTACCTCGGCAAAGAGAAGAGTTGGCCTACTGAACTAGATCCTACCTGTAACTACAAGCAAGGGTCAATAACTTACATAAGTAATTGAAAATAAAAAGTAACTTATGTCCAGCTAATGTGATAGGCTTGTCCATATCATAATGTTGGACATAATGCATACTATCATTACTTTACAGTTGGAACTATGTATTCCTTTGGGAATTTAAGGCCGGAGGTAACGTATAGGGTTCATGAGTAAAGTATTATGCTTCTTTGTGAATTATATATTTTTTGAGCAATGTGCATTTATGAATAATGTGTAGAGGTATCTATTTGTTACATACATAGATACAACATGCATATGAAAGTTATACGGTACTCATAAGAAGAACAATTTATGTTTGTCTGTCTATTTGTTCCGGCTAATCTCCGAAACGGCAGGCGCCATTTTGACAGTACTTTCACTGGCAGGTAGCTGATGTTTTAAGGAATAATATAATTGTGTGATAGTGATCCCGATGTCCTATATACATAATAAAAAATTCCATTTCATTAACAAAAAAAACTAAGCCCGAAAAACCAAGCTCAAAAAGATATCCCACAAAACTCACAGCCACCCTACATTCGCTCATAACACTATTTTATTTCGGATCATTCATTTCTAAGAGGCTATTTAAAATGACACATCACATTACGTAGCGGTGTAACGGTAGCATTCGGCCTGGCTGGGCTAACGAGGCTCGGGTCACGCAAACCAACTTGTTAGCATAACTTATGCCGACGGATAGGGGGTGAGCTTAGTGCATTATTGTGCTTAGTTTTTTAACAAAATTGCGCTTAGTTTTTTAACTTTAGTTTACCTTTAGCGTCGGCTTTTTGATGTTGCGCGAGTTTTGTTTTTAATTGTGCTGCTGTTGTGTGGTTTTTGTGGAACAAAGGAATGGTGGAAACAGTTTGCTGTGTGATTAGAATACTTGTGCTAGACCTATTTATTTTAATAAGGCTTTAAAATATTGCCACGTCATTCTACGAATCTGTTATATGCACCTGAAGACTAAAGTCTTCAACCAGTGTGTCCTACCTGTTATGACCTACGGAGCCGAAACATGGACACTCACGGTACGGCTGGTCCATCAATTCAAAGTCGCTCAGTGAGCTATGGAACGAGCTATGCTCGGAATATCTCTGAAAGATAGAATCTGGAATGAGTTGATCCGGCAGAGAACCAAAGTTGTCGACATAGCTCACAGAATTAGCAAGCTGAAGTGGTAATGGGCTGGCCATATTACCCGCAGAACCTATGACCGTTGGGGTAGAAGTATTCTTGAGTGAAGACCGCGAATCGACAAGCGACGATCTTAGCAGTGTGGCTACTAGCAGCTAGATGAGAGTTGCCGAGAATCGATCTGAATGTCGTTTAGTTGGAGAGGTCTATGTCCAGCAGTGGACTGCTGTAGGCTGATAATGATGATGGGATTATTTGAATTTAGAGGGTTACATTGATGATTTGTATCTGAATGTATTCTGTAAATCCATAAACTCAAATGCAAACTCAAAGCATTTATTTCAATTAAACCATTTACAAGCACTTTTGAATTGTCAAAAAGTCGACCAGTTGGAAAGTTGAAGCTAGTTGCCCATTCCAAAACGTAGATCTCTATGGAGAAGAACGGGCAAGAAACTCCAAGGACACTCTTTTTAATCATATTAGGTATTAAAAAATCTTGGGAACATGAATAATGTTCCCAAGATTTTTTAATACCTAATATGACAATAACAATGTAAAAAAAAAACAATTCTAAATATAAGATTTAAAATAAGCCATGGAAGTTAGGAGATGACCAGTCTCAACCGACGGCGCCCGTTCACGAACTTGACGCGTGGATCAGCACCATCCAGCTCAACCATTTTGTAGGGAACCGAATGATCCAACACACGCGCCACCATCAGCGAGACATTTAGGTAAGTGAGCATGACATACTCTCAACTGCCACGCTTTTTCCATAGGTATGTGTTACAGTTGCGAATCATATTATGTTCAACATACTAACATTTCAATTTTGCGGGTGCTTCCCTCTTAAATGTAACGAGTATAATAGTTGTCGAGTACTAGAATTAATGTTTTTTTTTATATAGTTGTCGAGTACTAGAATTAATGTTTATTTTTTATTTTTATTACTATTTATTCAAAGACGTAAGATAGCATTTTACACAAGAATTGTTATCGTGAACTTTTAAATGCGATGTAATCGTAATACATTTGTGATTAATATGTATCATTTATTCTTTGTGTATTAATCAAAGAGTAAAGGAAACAAAGAAAGAGTCGTAATTTATGTGTAGATATTCATTGGAGATAATAAAAGGTCACTGTTTTTAACCTTTTTTTTTCTATCTACAAATAGATAAATCAATCTGCCGATGTTTTTCCAAACCGTGTTGGGGTCAACTTCCAGTCTAACTGAATGCAGCTGAATACCAGTACCTGAAATAAAGCGACTGCTTATCTGACCTCCACAACCAAGTTACTGGGCAATACGGTACCCCTTGTTAAGGCCCATAGTATCCTCATCTCCCGTTTGTATGCTAAAGCACGACTGCCGCCCGCGCCCGCGCAGGGCACCTCTGAGCCTTTATCTCAAAATGGGGATATTCCTTTGATTAATTTACAATTGTGCTTCGGCGATTCTGTGGTACCTCTAACCATCTATTTTTCAGTGTATTTTTTTTTCCAAATAACGAAGCCATTTAGTAGGAGTATGGAATAGAAGCCAAAATATTGCGTGTTGGAAAATATTTTTTTACAGCAAAAGTATTAACCATACAAAAAAAGTACTTCCGGCAAAATGATCTATATGAATCTATAGCAAAATCAAATATTTTTCAAATCTTCAAGACAAGCCGTTAATGAGCAGTACGGTTCATAAAGTGACCGTGTTACGCTACCAAACGGGACGTAGGCCCTTAAGACTGGTTGTCAGACTTTTGGACTTCTGACGACCCGTAAGGGCTGACAAAGACCTTCGATCAACCTGTCCGGCTGTTAGAATTTAACCACCAGCCCCCGAACGCGACATACGCAAGAAAACATATTATAGCATATCCACTTAAATTTGTCTTACCACTACAATGTAACGTAGAATCCAGCCAAGCCAAACAAACAGGCTAAAGATGAAATATTGATGTAAACCAATCATCTGCGTTTACTGACTTAACTACCTATTACGAGGAATTCTTTGAAAAGCCTTATTATGTCATTAAAGGACGGTGTATTAAGATTATAGTTATTAAGTCACTACTGCAGTGGTATTGGTATCTTTTATCTTATATATAATAAAATAGTAGCGAAGTCAAAACTGTACCTACATTGAATATTCCTAACAAGAAGTAAATTAGCAATTCGAGTTGTGGGAATAAGTCTGATACAGAAAATTTTGTTTAAAAAAAACATTTCCGTTGCCTGGATACAAATATATGTATGAATATTCCCTCTTATTCATAAACGTTGCTTAAAGTTAAGAGATGTTTAAACGTATGGTTAATCTGTCCCTAATAATTACTTAACTTTAAATTACGTTTATAAATAAGGGGGATTATGTTCGGGATTTGCGCAAAAATGGCTTTGGATGAAATTTGGCAACTAAATACCTAGTTTATAACTTAGGACTTAGATAAACACATAGAGTACCTACTTTTAATCCCGGTAGTACGTACCCGTGTGATATTTTCTGACATCCACGCGGGTGAAACAGGGGGAAAAACCTAGATAGAAAAGATGTTTGGATCGTATAAAAGATGATAATTATTAAGTCTAGGAAGGAAAAATTAAAAAGCGTGGGGTGCTTTTTTGAGGTATTTTTATAATCAATTAATGTCAAGCACCGCTTTTTAATTGAATTAAATAATTTTCTACTTTTTTAGTTTGGTTTTTAAAGCGTGTTTTTTTAGTTTTTTAAACAATTTTTTTTTAATACTTTTTTCTATTTTTTTTAAATTTATTCAATTGTCATCGGTCCTCGATAAGTTTACAAAGTTTAAATGAAATCTGACCGTTTAAAGTGGGTCAAAATCGCGCCCTAAGGAGTCGGTTACAAACATACAAACAAACATACAAGTGAAGTTAATATAAAGCGTGTAAAAACTGTCTGAGTAACAGGTGATGGAGAACTATGAAAGATAAATTAGAAATGGGCCAGGAAGACAACAATTATATAATTAGTTACAGGGAATCTTCATTACAAAGTATCTAGTCATTTCTAAGGCAATATTTGCCTGATGAAAATACTCATATATTTATGTTTGAAAAGCTATAGGTAAATATAACACTTTAATATAGGTAAGTATTATTTTTTTATCTTCACTCACAGTACGTAAATATTAGGAATAAATTGTCCCTATACTAATCATCAAAATTAGTCTATAACGTTTTTATTTTTTTGGGTGGGAAATCATCAAATAACTTCTCCCGCTTTGGGTGGAGCGGGAGGGCGGGTCAGACTTTTACTGACTAAAACCCAACCGTGTTCCCTCAGTTGCCTGTGTGCCAGGGGCCGCGGTATCTCTTTCGAACAACCCGCACCCCTGGCAGGCATCGGTCCTTGCGGACCCCACCTATTCGTGCTGACATCTCTTTGAGGCGCGCGTGGAACACAACGCACCGTCGACCCGGGCTTGGTCCTTACCGGACAGCGAGCTACCCATTACTCGCCGTCCGCAAGCCCGCGCCTACGGTGGCCGGGAATCAGCCTGGGATTCCCGACGCCCAGCGCTTCTCCCGCGGCGACTACGGCCGTGAGGGCGCATATACTGCCTCTCCCTCACGTGCGCCGCCTCCCTCTTTGCGAGCATTACTGCTTCGCAGAAGGAGGTGACGGCTAACCATTCACTCTCGCTCCGTACAATGGCCTGCACCAGGGCCGGACGCGAGAGATCGCCGCCGCCGATCGCCTCCACGAGGACACGGCGGTGCTCCGCCCAAGCCGGGCAGACCGCCACAGTATGCTCCACCGTGTCCTCAGGGCGATCTTCGCAATGGAAGCACCCGGGCGTTTCCTCCCGCCTTATACGAAACAGGAACCTCCCGAAACAACCGTGTCCAGTGAGGACCTGCGTCAGGCGGAAGGTGAGGACGCCATGCCGCCTCTCAAGCCACTCCTCAAAGAGGGGACTTACCGCCGCTATCGTGGCGTGCCCAGCACTGGGTTGCGACAATCGCGCTCTCCATGTCTCCATGAGATCCCGCCGGAGCTCTGTCCGCTGCACCTCGATTTCTCGCGGCAGCGGAGTAATGCCCCGGCGTTTGGCCTCCTCGCGCCACTCCCAGATATGCGCGAGGATCTTTGCCTCCAGATCCCATGGCGGTAATCCGGCAAGGAGGCCCGCCGCCTCACCTGAGATCGTGCGGTATCCCCGGATCATCCTGATCGCCATGACCCTATGGGACGCCTTCAGCTTTCGCGCTGGTTGGCGCCTCAATGTAGGCGCCCACACCGGCGCCCCGTATAGGGCCATGGACCGCACGACCCCCGCGTAGAGCCTCCGGCAGGAGGCGTTGGCCCCCCTAGATTGGGCAAGAGCCGCTTCAAAGCAGCTCCGGCCCGCTCCAGTCTGGGAGCCAAGCGTCGGAAGTGTTCTGCGAAGTTCCACCGGCTGTCGAGGACGAGTCCCAGGTACTTCATCGTCGACTCGACGCCGATGTGAACCCCTCCCGCCGTTATCTGGGAACCCGCTAGTGGCGCATTCCGAGGACCATGAAAACACATGACCTCGGACTTGTGCAAGGCCACCTCGAGTCCCAGTTGCCGGATCCTATCGACGATTGTCGCAACCCCGTCTGCCGCTAAGTCGGCCGCCGCCTGGTACGACCTCCCTTGCGCCAGGACCAGCGTGTCGTCAGCGTAGCAGACTACGCTGACGCCGCTAGGGAGGTCGGCGCGCAGCACCCAGTCGTATCCGATGTCCCACAGATGCGGCCCCAGAACCGATCCCTGTGGGACACCGCACGACATCTCTCGCCGGTTCCACTCTCCTTGGTGACCGGGGTAGATGACGGCCCTGTCCGTCAAATATAGTCTATAATGTTCCCACCGCTGGGACACAGGCCTCCACTCTGTGAGAGGGAGTGGGCCGTAATCCACCAGGGATGCCCAGTGCGGGTTGATAGATGTCACATGTCTTCGAAGTTTTGGTTCTAGGGCACGCCGATTTCCTCACGAGGTTTTCTTTCACCGTTTTGAGAGCAGTGGTGATTAAATTATTTACACAAACTTAAGTGTCTGTCTTGGTTCGAACCGATGACCCACAACTCGTAAGTCGGGGCCGATACCACTAGGCCACCACTGCTCACCTATAATAAATTATAAAATATTTGTGTTAATTTAAAAGATCATCAGGTTAAATTATTAATTACAGTGTAATTTATTTAAATTACCGTATTGTTGATGCGTTATAGGTTATTTTGTTTTTCTGTTTGTTTTTCTATAATTTGTTTATGAGGCTCGCTCGTATTAGGTTAACTTAAATTAGTAGAATAAGGAAAACTGTGGAGCTGATTTTTATCATTATTTTCGTCGATATCATTGTTTTGTTTTGTATTTGACATAACAATGAGTTTTATGTTTTGATTTTGAAGATTTTCTGTACATCTTAAAAAGAAAAATAATCGCATTTGGGTGACGGACTAAAATTATTTGCTAAGATCTATAATTAAACTTTAAGTTAAAATTAGCTGTCATCAAAATATTAATGTTTATAATATTTATTTAACCACAGAAAACAAGCATGAAGAAAGGAGAAGAAAAATACGAATAAAGATGATTGATGATATTATTTATTTATTAACACCAACAAGTACAACATCTAACAGTTTCCCAAAATGATGTTATACAGACGTATTAAACTATTTATATCTATAAAATACACTAACATAAAACTGAACAATAAAAATAAAACAAAAAATTAAATAAAAATTACAATTTCAAATAATGCCTTTTTCAATGCACCTTTGTGCTCCTGATGCAAATTTCGGCAGGTCATCGAAAATATCTAGGTCTAGGTTGATTATATATGAAGCCTTTTAGATAACTTATTCAATGCAAAATACCAAGTGCCTTAATTCACAGATTTGATTAAATATAGGTACTTAGGCAATATTGAACAAATCTGTACATATTATCGTGTCCAATCATTGCTTAGGTACAATACCGGGTCACCTATTTCCTTTATATCGTACAGCTTCCTCCATCTATTCTGAATTTCTGATATCTGTATTAAGTAAAGCAGCTCGATCTATTCCAACCATTTCGGTGTCCAGCACAAATTATAAATAGTACATTAGTCATCGCCGCCCGTCGTTTTTGTTGATTTATTCAAACGTTAGTATCAAACGGCGCACGCGCAGCCCTTTGATATTACTACCATACAATTTGTATTCATACACCACTGTGTATCACCTAACAAAACTAAACTCTAACTTTATGTGGTTAGGTCAGTTTTTGAGTGTGGTTTCGAAGTGCAAGTCCCATATAAATCAAGACCGATTATTTCTATAAATCGTAACTCGATTAAGTTATAATCGATTGGCGATTGTGATAGGTATCGTTATTATCGATGGATATTTATTTTTGTATGGTTTCCTTTTTGTAACATTTCGGTTATTTTGTGTTGACAAATTATTATAACGAGGTTTGTGTGAGAAGGGCGGGGAATGTGTTCAGGAGTCAATTAAAAGAAGTTCAAGAAAATTTAAATATTTTAAGATATGATTCTTTTATCATAAGCCTTTTAATTTATACGGTAAAAGGTAACTTCATGTATACAAAAGTGTCATTTAATTTCGTTTCCTAAATACTTCATCAGTAGGTAACCCCAAAGCATTACGTTAGGTATCTACTCAGTTGTAAGAGCAAACAAAAATAGTATAGTTTCTTGACCAACTTCATTTAGACCACGTTCGCACTGGATTTCAACTCTAGGTGTTGAACCGACCATTGAAAATTCAACAGAGTTGATACCAGTGCGTTGGAAATACACACTGTTCGATTTTCAACCTTCGGCGCTGACAAGTGCGTTGAAATTACAGTGCACAAAAAATCCCGCAGCGATATTTTTACGTCCATGCAAACGTTCGCTTATACTCACCTTGACGGCACGGTTGGCGCAGTGGTTAAGGGCCTACGTCCCGTTTGGTAGCGTAACACGGTCACTTTATGAACCGTACTGCTCATTAACGGCTTGTCTTGAAGATTTGAAAAATATACGATTTTGCTATAGATTCATATAGATCATTTTGCCCGAAGTACTTTTTTTGTATGGTTAATACTTTTGCTGTAAAAAATATTTTCCAACACGCAATATTTTGGCTTCTATTCCATACTCCTACTAAACGGCTTCGTTATTTGGAAAAAAAATACACTGAAAAATAGATAGTTAGAGGTACCACAGAATCGCCGAAGCACAATTGTAAATTAATCAAAGGAATATCCCCATTTTGAGATAAAGGCTCAGAGGTGCCCTGCGCGGGCGCGGGCGGCAGTCGTGCTTTAGCATACAAACGGGAGATCAGGATACTATGGGCTTTAAGCGATTGACTGCTTAAAGCCCATAGTAGAAGAAGTAGTTGTTCCGGGTCTGGCTGTTTGTGTATGTGAGTTTAAATGTTTGTAAACGCACCCACAATACAGGTGAAATTCCTAGTATGGGGCAATGTTAAAAAAAAAGCGTATCTACAATACCTAAGTTTAAACAATCCTATATATAAATTGGTACTGATTTAATCTCACACTGTTGCTGTGAACTGCTAATTGGCTGGTTGACCCCTTCAGCCTTAGAAACAATACGACCCATCACTAAACTGTGATTTTTTTGACACAACAGTTATCTCCAAATTGATGGACCATGGGAACCACACAATTTTAAGAAACACTTATTAGACATATCGTATCGAATATATAATTGAAGAACTTTTATATCAAAAACTAAAACAGGCATGAGGTGATTAAAAATTTCATTGCAAAATCATGGGCGTAGCATAGACAATGGATTTACGTATTCAGATAAAACTAAAAAAGTAATAAAAGAAAAAAAAAGTAAAGATATTTTGTCTATTCGTTATATTTCTTTCTACTTTATACGGTTTGTGATTTTCGTTTAATTATAAATTAGCATCAATTTGCTTCGCGATTGGATTCTGGTGAAATTTTGTAATTTGCGTAAACAAGGAGTTGAATTTTCTCACATTTATTTTGTTTTTATCATCATTATTGTTTCGTCAAGGTTGTGAGTTCATAGCCGGACTGTAAAACCCCGACTTATAAGATTTTTTTGAAGTACTCCCGTTTGAGCAACTATTTTTAGAACACCTATGCATTGGGCACCAAAGGTATTCCCATTAGTGCTTGTGTATTGGGTGCTCAATGCATAGGAGGTCTAAAAATTGGTGTTCAAACAGGAATACTATTTTTTTTTCATGGATGTTCTAGTAGTTCCAGACGCCTTCTGAGGATTTAAGGTGTTCTTCAATCTAATTGGATCGAGCTTTCCGAGAATATTCCCTCTTGCATGCCCCTAAAAGACTATATTCCATCAGTTTGGTAACGTGTTTGTGTTTGCCCAGAATAAACTAGACGACACAGATTAGGTTAAGCTACGCTTGCTGCTGTTGGTCCTTGGATGGATAATCTTCTGTACATATCTTAACATACGCCTCCGTACCTCGGAAAGCACGTTAATTAAGCCGTTGTTGGTCCCGGCTGTCATTTGTAGATAGCAGTCGTTCTGAGTCGTCAGAAGCCCGAATGTCTGACAACCAGTCTTACGAACGGGTTTCGTATTACCCAGTAACAGGATTGTTGAGGACAGATAGGCAGTCACTTCGTGTAAAATACTGGTGTTCAGCTGCTTCCAGGCTAGGTTTATAGAAAATTATTTGGAAAAATCCTGGGCAGATTTACATAAATTACTAAGTACCCCGTGTGACCCGTGTCTAAAGTCCCACCTATTTTACTTTAAACCAAATCTACCACATTTCCAACAATTTCTTAACAAGTGAAATAACTAAAGTGCATATAAATAGCTCACTATTAAACGATCGTTAGCCCAAACCTGAGGAATTACACTTAAACATGTGAAATCGTTTCTTATGCTGTTGTTTATAACAATTTAATGATTTCGAAGTGAGATAGATGTAATTTAAACTTGGGTATCTGTCTGACTTCTCATGTGTGAAAAGGGTGTAATGGCTGGTGGAAGTTTCTTGAACATTCTTCATTCACATTTTATATCACAAAATTTTACTCAATACTCACGTTTCCTATGTAGATGAGCCGGCAAGAAACTCAACTGTTAACTCTTAACAATCATTTTTACAATCGTATATTGACACTATAATTTGATTATATTGTAAAAGCCAACTATTTATAAAAGAGTAACCGTGGAGTTTCTTGCCGGCTTTTCTTCATAGAAAACGACCATTTCGAACCGTGCACTTAGCTTCTGACGTTTCATAAATGTCCATGTAGATTTATGAATCAACTAAATGGAACCGTGCACCTAGATTCTGACATTTCATAAGTGTCCATGTAGAAATAAAAAAAATATGAAATAAAATATTTTGAATTTGAATTTGTGTGTTCCAGTCGCGTTTTTTGTGCAGCATCACCAACCCCCCACCCGCTAAGTCCCAAAATTTAATCATTTAGACGGCAGACGGGTTGTTATTCACAAACGCACCACTTTCTCTGCTGACCCCACAACAAAGATACACACAACTAAAAATAGCACTCGTTCACGTGACCCGCGAGTATCGTTTTCGTTTGATGCGTGACACTAGCTCGCATGTCATCACGTAACGTAACGACTCATTCACCTAGATGTCCCTATTGCTACCGTTTTCTTGGCCGCACACTCGCGTAATTGTTCTGACGTCATTTGACACTGTGTGACATCATGGTGTGGTTGTCTTTGAGGAGTTTTGTGAAGACGGTGGCTACTGATATTGTTAATTATTTTGGACGTAACGCAAGTTAAAGTTTTTAACCGAAGAAGAAATGTGGACGGTTTCGTCGACATGTATATTTATTCATTTTTGTTTGAGCATGGTATTAACACTTTTTAATGACAAATTCATAACTCAAAGACATAAAAATTTAGTCAATAATTGTCAAAAAATGTACACTGCATGCTCTCTCTGTTGTGCAGCGAGATGTCAAGGGGTGTGCGACAGATTGCGTGAGAAGTGTATTTCGCGATATCGCGACAATGTAGTCATAGCATTAGAGACTGAGAACATAATTTATTATTATTTATATTATGACCTTTTGCATTCCAAATAATAATTAGATAGGTACCCAGGTACTTATTTACATTAATCTAATTTTAATGACACATAATTTAATTTATACTTTCAAATTCGGACACCCATAATCTTGTATGGTATGCGTAAACCGGAATCAAGAAATCTCTTTAGTCTTGCCCGCGGCTTCGCCCGCGTGGCGGTCGGATATTATGCCACGGAAACGTGCTACTGTGACAAAAAGCCTGTGTTACTCTTTATAACATTGTCAACACCTCAGCCAGTGAAGTCTCCTCAAAATTGGTTCAATCCTTTTGAACATTAGCCGGAATAAACCAAGAGACAGACAAACAACAAAACTGCATAATTATTATTTATGCATTTAGGTAAAAGCTGTTATTTTGACATTACAAATAGGCACTTTAATTTTATTTATTTGGATGTATCTATAGATTATATAGGTAATTGAATATTGGTCTGTATGGTAATATTATAAGTATTTTTTAGGTGAATAATGGAATTCGCAAAAAAATCCGCAAGTTACCAGTTTATTTGAATTCTAATCTGGTTTGGGTGAATCATAATTAGGTCTTCTAATTCTGACTTTTTTTTAAATAACAAAGACATAGAAAACAAACTTCATTTCATATATAATTAGGTATGTGATTAGCAACTGTTAACAAGCAGCTGTAAACCAAACCTGCTTTTGTCATTCATTTAATTTTGACAGCTGTCAAATTTTCAAAAAAACGAACCTGCCCAAGCGCAGCCGCGCTAAAGCTTAGTTTAAGACCAAAATAACAATAAAAAATAAAAGATTGTTACGTCACATCCATGTTTACAAATGTGGAGTGTTGTAGACTATAATTATAAATATATTAGAAAGGTCGATGGACGGGTTAAGGCCAACTGTGGCTTTGTTTTAAGAATGACTACTTTTTTTTGTCCGCGAGTGTAAGTTTAAAGTTCGAGGTGGCTTTTGTATTGTTAAGATTATTGTACTGTTTTAAATGTCTTTTAATAATCGTAGGACCAAGTTGTTGATGATATTGGATACTTTGCCGAAAACTGAGTGTAATATATAGATATTCCCTTTTATTTATAAACGTTGCTTAAAGTTAAGATACGTTTAAACGTCAAAAATGTATAGTTAAACAGTCGCTAATGATTACATTACTTTAAGCAATGTTTATAAATAAGGGTGAAACATAATGTCGCTTTTCGTGTCTATCTGTGACCGCGTTGTTCTAACTACGCAACAGATTTTGATGCACTTTACAACAACATTTATTTTATTTGTTTAATGCACAATGACATAACCATAGTTACACGCTAGGCTTGTGAGTACCTGAACCTGTTAGGACACAGCAAGCAACTTAAAACTAATAATATTGCAGTGAGTATCTATTAACTTTTACCAAGATTTATACAGGGTTTATGCAGTTATTTATCGTTTAATCCACTCTCGACCCCTTGACCCCCAATAATTAATGTGTCCACTGAACCCCTGACTATAGTTTATTCTTGACCCTTGGGGGTCGAGAGTGGATTTTATTTTCCAGCCAAGTTTTAGTTTCCTCTCGACCCCCAATCTGGTCTGTACCTAACTGTACAAAAATATTAATATTAGGTGCTTACCTAACTAGGGGTCGAAAGTGGTGCCTGTTCCTTGTATGAAAATCCTATTTCACCCCCTGGGGGTCGAGTGTGAACTATGTTTAAGGGTTGAGAGGAAAAAAAAAACCTTTTTTTAGGGGTCGAGGGGTCGACAGTCGACTAAACAGGATTTATGCACGTTTTACCAAGATGTATACAAAGTGCCAGGGCAATCGACGCATAACCTATTACCATGGACTTTAATACATGATTCTAAAACACCCTTTGTTGAAATAATTCATCGGTTATTTAAAACAAAATTACCTCTGCCATACATTTAGACCGGGATTTCGGTATTGCACTTTTATATAAAATAGCAGATGTTTTTTTTTTTTTCTATGCTCGAGGTTAAAGAATCATGTGCTAAATTCATGGTTACAATTTATGCGTCGATGTATTTGCTACCCTGTAACTTTAATACATTAATATTTAATGAAATGTCAATGTTTCGTCAAGTTCTAAAAACCGAGCGAAGCAAGGAATACCCTTGTTTCGTTCACTAGTTTTAAATATAAATAAGCAGGTTATAAACTGCGTGCTACTAGGACGAAATACACGTGTCTCTGAAAACTTATGTAAAAGAGAATCAGAAGAAATAATTACTTTGTTTATCTGTCAAGTAAAATCAATTTTCTCTTCTGTTCTTATTTACATTTTTATCGTTGATTAAGTACCACAAGAAGATTACACTGTTCCTACCAGTAAAAAATAAATCATACCCTGACTTATCAATAGGAGGCTGGCTATATAAAAGTCATTATTATCATAAACACAATAAGAAATAATTGACATCAATTGTCTATAAAATACATCAATAAAAAATCTTACTTCTAACTTCGAGTGGTTATTTTTCTTAACAATCACTAATATGAAAACGTAAAAACGATTTTTCGCACAGCAGACGGACATATTTATAATTGAATAATCGACAACAGATTTAGGACGTATAAACAGTAATACTCATCTATGGAAAGGAACAAAAGAAATTCAACTTTAATTCTTAATATTAAAACTCAAACTGTTGAAATTGAAATCTGCGTATATGTCTTTTTGTGCTACCAAAAAGTTTGCTGGCAAAAAGACGTAAGTGTTTGCGGATCTGTATATGACTTTCAGTCTTCAGCTGAAGTTGGTAGGGTTAGATTTTGTTTAGCAGTAGGTTGTATGTTAAAGTCGGATGAGCATGTATGCCAAGTAAAATTAAGTGTGCCAATACCATAGTTCGCGCATGATTGCGTACAGCCTTCGTCGGAATGAGCGTTTTCCTACGATTTTTCTCGTAATACCTCAGGTATGTTTTTCTATTTCTGTCAAGGCCAGGATGGGAAGTTTAACTAGTAGGCGGGACAAGGTTATAACGAATTATTGGCATTCAGGAATGTTTTAAAGGATTTCGATTAAAACTTCACTGTTTCACGTGTTGATATCGTTGCATGTGTAAACCGTATACTAGAGGACCACAGGATCACCAAGCGGTTTCTACTATATGCCAAGAGTATTCCCTCACCTTTTTCGGATATATTTTCCGTTCATCTAAGCATGGTTTGGAAAGGCTTATGATACTGGGCCGTATGGCAGGAAACGCGATTAATGCAGAGCACCGGCAAAATGCAACGCGATCAAGAAGGCTGCTGGAGACAGCATCTACCGAGCGGTCCACACTGCAGAAGGCCGCATAACTTGGAGACGCGTCGTATGTGGTGGCGATCCATTAAATAAGAAAAGGTTGAGGGAAACATGCGTCATATCCACGCAAGACGGCTATCACTCAGCATTATGCTGCGACCCTATGCAAGACCTCTGTCTTGACCTCTGTGGCTCTCCACAGCGCTGGTTTTCAGCGACAGCAGTATCGAGGGAACGGCGAAGAAGAAGAAGGAAGTATACGTGTTCAATCAACTCAGCCTATCGCAGTCCACTTCTGGACTTAGGCATCTCCCAGGCTGTGCCACAACACCCTATCCTCAGCCTTCCGCATCCAGTCCATAGTCCACCTTCCGAATCTGTATTGTGTTGTCATATCTCTGATACCCAAAGTAATTTCAATGTACGAAAAACCCACTTCACGATTAGATTAATCGCAAAACTAACTGAGGAGTTCAAAAAATCAATTTGCCTAGCCTTTTTCCAACTTTGTAGCGGTCAGCTCCCAGTCTAACCGGCTGCATCTGAATACCCATATTTTACTTGACGCGTCTACATATTTGACCTTAACAACCCAGTCTGGGTAATACGATACGCCTTGGTAAGATTGGTTGTCTGACTTTCGCGCTTCTGACTACCCGTAACGACTGTCAAGGATCTACGAATGACAGCCAAAACCAACGGCTTAACTTGCTTTCTGAGACACGGCCCTGTCGAGACCCTGCCGAGACCCTGTCTCGGTATCTAAAGATAGTCCACCCACGGGCCAACCTTGCCAAGCACAGCTTAACCTTATCGATCGAACCGTGTGGCTCTTATTATGTACTAGTCCCAGCTCCCACGAGCTGGCACAGATATCTTCGAATGGTTGGTTCTAGGACATGCCGATTTCCTTCACCGTTTTGAGTGCAGTGGTGATGAAATTTACACAAACTAAAACCCTGACCGGACACGCCAAAACAAAGAAACAGTTACATTTTTCTAAAAATCATATCACCATCACAAAACCACATACTTTCCTCCATAATAAGTTGACATAACAGACCACCATGATTGCCGCAAATCATCGCAATTTACTGGACAATTGAAGTGCTCTACAATTCCAGGTTAACTACGTAAACAGATTTGTTTTTATTACTGACATTTGATGCTAATAGATAACGGATGGTTCGCTTTGACTGTGATGGGAAGTTGTTAAGTGGTTAGCGGGAATTTTTATCGTAGACGACTTGGGGACATAACCTTTAGTTTTTTTTGCCAGTTACCTACCTACACTTAAATCCTGACCCTACTGCAACATATCGCAAATATAAGGTGGCAGAGACATTGACGCGCTACCTTGGATTCAGTACAAGTGTCTGAACCCCCATGGGTTGCAATTATTCGTCTGTTATTGAAAATAAATGCTGTTCCATACATTTTGATCGAGTAAGAACTTTTCTTTTCCCTGTGGTGCCAGACGTAAAAGAATAGCACCATCCCATTTATTCCCATGGGTGTTGTAGAAGGCGACTAAAGGACTTACTAGAGAATGGGCAGCAGCGTTCTCTATGCATTTTACCACCATACTGCGATCGCCAACCCGCCTACCAAGTGTGGCGATTATGGCAAAACCCTCCTTTTGGGGGAGGCCTATGTCTAGCAGTGGATGTTTTTCGGCTGAAATGATGATGATGATGAGGAACTTTTCTATGAAATATTTGATTATTATTCCGATCACTGACTAACTTTTCATGTGCTCAATACACAGTTACAGCTAGCACGTGTGTTCCTGCCATCCTGTTTATGAAGCGTACCTTGGATAGCCAGCTCTGCTACCATGCCAGCTGACTAGCTAATCTTTTTTAGTACGACCAGACATGCAAAGCTCATCATTTCAGCTGAAAGACGTCCACTGCTGGACATAGGCCTCCCTCAAAAGGGGGTTTTGCCATAATTGCCACGCTTGGCAGGTGGGTTGGCGATCGCAGTATGGTGGTAAAATGCATAGAGAACGCTGCTGCCCATTCTCTGGTAAACCCTTAATCGCCTTCTACGACTCCCACAGGAAGAAATGGGATGGTACTATTTTTTTTGCGTCCGGCACCACACGGAACGTATAGCTCATAGGTACCTAATTACATAATGAGGTGTACAAGAAGTTCCTGAGTATACAGCTTACAATCTCGGTTCAATGGAAAGTACCATTGTAAAATGTTTTAAATATTGTTAATCATTTGGTAAGATTGGATACCGACTTTGTTAGAAGAAAATGTTTTAGCGAATGATCACTTCAAGGAACCTACACAGTTATGACTAAATCGACATTCAGGCTAAGGAAAAATTGTTAAAACTAAAATATTAAGCGACCATCGGAGCAGAGAACCTGAATAAACAAAAGATACCTTAATTTTTGGACCATCTAATACATGAAATACAAAATATCAATATATCTACTAAAAAAACGTACATACAATAAAATCTAACCGTCCCCAATTTAACAAGTGCACTTATAATTTATCTAACCCTGCAAATACTCGGACAATACGGCACACGTCCCCTCCAGGGGGTCCATTGTACCATACCCGTCAGGTAAAGATATCAGGACCCCACAACATTAACTCCTGTCAAAATACAAAGCGCGGTCTCTTTGTCCCCAGACATGATACGAGGGTTGGATGAATAGGAACCGGTCGTATTTGAGGGTTGGGCGTGAAAATCGGATTATTGTTGCCTATTATAGGGTAATGGTTATTGTATTGGAAGGATTATTTTGCTGTTATTTTTAGAAAAAAAAAAAAAAAATTAGGCCGTTTCCCCCATCATAGGTGACCATGATTAACATTTGAAAATGAAAACAGGCCAACTTCGAATTAATTAAAGAACTAACTTTTGCCAGCGGCTTTGCCCGCGTGGATGTCTGTGTAATAAACATATAAACCTTCATGTTGAATCACTCTGTCTATTGATGAAAAACCGTTCAGTAGTTTAAAAGATCTAAGCGTAAAGCTACACGAAAAGCGATTTTGTTTTATACTATGTAGAGATAGCGATGCAGTCGTTTTGTTTTGTTCGTTGCCAACTTTGGAATCGAAGGTCAAGAAAAAACTGTAGGGATATAAAAGTATTTAATGGTAGGTACAAACAATACAAAGCCTTATGGTAAATTACATCAGACTTAAAAACATTTTTTATTAAAAAAAAATTATTTAAGCAGCTTCTTAGCGCAGATGGCGTACTGTTCAGTTAATGAATACATAGAATATAATAATGATAGCTGTATAAGAATAAATATGTGCAAAAATATATCTTTTTTGTAAGTAGTAGCCTTTATTTTATTATAAGTACATTTAGCCTAAATGTATTATTAAATGTAGATTTAACTAACTACCTACTATTTAGTATTTAAATGTAGTTTGTAGTTTGTGTATTTGTGTGTGTGTGTGTGTATGTACAGTAAAAGTCATAAGTGGATTACCAATTTCAAAAAGCAATAGACTGACACTTCGGCTTAACTTACGACCTTCTTATAATAAGTAATTTCTATACTATAGACACACACACTCTCATACATCTACAAATTAATGATTGTATTTCATAAATTCAACCATTAAAGTAGATGGCATGATAGCTTAGCGGTTACCATACTTGCGTTAGCGCGTTTGTGCCTAGCGAGTCGCGGGTTCGAATCCCACGCGCGGTGTGATAGTCTTTTTGTGTTTTAAAAATCGCTTTTGACTATAGTTTCTTGTTCTGTTCGTCTTGTCCACTAAACTTGTAAAACTTTATGATTATACCCACGGAAACCTAAATAAATTTAAATGATATTAAGGTGCAGTTAACTTACGACTCACTCACCGCGACTAAATAGAACGGTGTTGTTTGTTATTGTGTGCTAGTGACGTGTGTTTAATCTATCAGCGGTGTTCTAGTTCATTTTAAAATGTAAGCATATTTAAATATAGAAATGAAAGCGAATATTATTGCGCTGCATAAAACCGGACTTAATATATCACAATTATCTGTTAAAATCGGACTGAGTGTGAGTATTATGATTTCATTATTTGAATAAACATTCATCTAATTAAAGTATAACTGCTGATCCTTATAGTTATTTTTTGAAACGTTTAATAAATATCATAGGGTCTAAATAGAAGAAAAATATCAAATTTCAAATTAAATTTATTTCCTAGATTTTTGAACGATGAAAATAACATTATACTTACTTAATTAATATTTGTATGAAATTTCTATTTCAAACAATTTTGTTTCTAAATAGTAATACATATTAGCATGCATTTTGCTTAGTAGCCTAACAGTACCCCTTTTTTGTTTTAGTGAAATATTGTGAATCAGTGGGTGAAAAGATTTATGGAAGGGAGTAGCCTTGCCTGTCAAAAGCAAAGTGGAAGATACCAGCTCATAAAAAAGGCGCAGCAGCAGCACATGTTCAGCGAATATGAAACAAGTGATTTCAAAACGACAAGACATTTTGCTAAATTATTCGACACGTCTTTACGAACCGTGCGCAATGCACTCCACACAGAAGGTTTGCATCATCGAAAACCAGCTCAAAAACCATATTTAACGGAAAAAAACATTAACATTAGAATATAAATTACAAATATTTATTGATTTTAGTAATATTCAAATAATATTGTGTCATATCCGTAATACGGATTATTTTGAGGTTTGGTTTCAATCTTCTTTTCGTAATGAAAATGAATACTTAAGCTATAACCTCAATAAGTCCTATTAAATACCATTTGTTAATTTTGAGGTTTGTGATACAACAAACTCACTCGCAGTAGAATAAAAGTAGTATTACTGAGTCATTTAACTGTATTGTGATGTGACAACGCGTCTGCATTTGTTATATTTACGTGGGTAGATTTGCGTAGATTATTGTGGTTTCCTTCCAGTACCCACACACAGTAGAAATCACAGCACAATATTATTATATTACTAAGATACAATATTTTAAGCTTGATTATCATAGTTCACCAATTAGCTACTTTACTTCAATAAATTGTTATTTATGAGAAACTAAACTGTTTTAAAAGTTATTATTAGTTATGTTTATACTTCATAAAATTATAACGAATAAACATTTTGTAATCACTTATTAAATATTTTTATTCTTAATCTTTTATTTAAATAACAATATAAGTAATAAAAATAAAAAATCTCGTTTATTCATTTATCGGATAATAAATAATTAAATAAAAATATTTTATTACTTTTATAATAAAAGAACAGAAGAAGATTATTGTTGAAAAGAAAAATAAAATCTCATCGCGAGATTTGAACTCAGATCTATGAGTTTCTAATTCCCAGGCGATATGTTAAGAGCTATCAGAACTTGATATTATAGTGTGAATTTTAGCAATGGTATGAACGGACCAAGGTCATAATTATGTAATTACGTATTATGTGCGATGGTATGTTTTTTGTTTCATTCGACGCCAGTGTGTGAGTTCTGAGGTGTGCGTTCTGTGTTGAGACATCACTTATACACACAGCTGTAGGTACGGCCTGGACCGCGAGTTTATAGCAATATAACCCTTAGTATGGTAATGGACTTATGACTCCTTACTGTATATGTGATATTTATAGTGTACTTGTACATATTTTATATACAACACCTTTGTTTACCTATGTTTTTCAAATAAAAAGCTTTAACTTTGACTTTACTTAACAATAGTGCACTGACTGGATAGGTCCACTCTGTCTGTGTGGTGCTTTCTTCAAAAAACAATTTCAGAAACCAATCTATACTATATCTGACCAAGATCATGTCTAGACTTTAAAAGAGACTGTGACCTCAGAGTTTGTTTCGGTCTTTCTTCTCAGAGTAGTCAGATAGAAAACGTCGACCTCATCTAGTTTAAAAAAATATGTTTGACGTGATTAAGTGTTTGTGCAAACCTACTTACAGAACTAAAATCACTTATAACACTACCCAAATCAGTCCAACAGCTTACGGTAACGAGTACAAAAAGAGACAAACAGTTTCTTATTACAAACGTGTAAGCAACTATTAATAATCTTATCCCGGGAACATAATCTGCCACACCGATGGCTTTATAATATTACTAACATTTCACTCCAAGTAAAATAATAACATCTAAGAAATTATTAGCTAGTTACACTGAGTTTAGCTAACCGTTTCATCCCACACGGTGAGTTAAACTTTATGAACGATAAAAGTAGTAACTGAGAATACATTGATCCGTTATTTTTAATAACCAAGTAACTATACCTGGATATATTTCATAGTGATTAATGTGTTGAATTGTTGGAAGCTTTTCCGGAAGACTGGTCATGTAGTTGGATCGGTAAATCTCCCAGCTGTCATTCGTAGATCTTTGACAGTCGTTACGGGTAGGCAGAAGCGTGAAAGTCTGACAGCCAGTAACTGAGTTGTGAAGGTAAAGTAGGCGACCGCTCCATGTAAAAAAATCAGATATTCAGCTGCATCCGATTAGGTTTGAATTCAACTAGTAACTCAGCAATTTAAACAGATTTAATTTTCATGAAACTGATTTTTTTTGTACTGGAGGTGAATACCAAATTAGATCATTCACAATGACATTAAAACTTAACAAAACCTATTATATGGATCCCTTCTTGTCATGAAACAATTGGCTCACCAATTTTTTCAAAACTAAGCTGTATTAGATTAAACGACATTGGTAGTAATAAAGGATCAGATTAACCTACCCACTCTAAGCCTATGTACCTAAATGGAAATAAATATTTCACTAAACATTTTAGGCAGGAGATTTCCAAGAAATTATTTCAAATACCTTTAAAAACACCAAATCAAAAACTTAGATTTAATAAAGAAAGCTTTTTCGTAACCCAAACGACTCACATTCGAAACGAGTTTAAAAAAATGGTGTAGATACTCAAGCTGTGCACTCGAGGGGCTAAAAGTGCCTATTAAAACTATATTAAGTGTGTCCTTAATGGCGCATCATCAAACATTGTCCAAATCACGGCCATCTCACAAATATATCTATTACTCGTATTTTTGTTAAGGTCTGTCGGTGTAATGGAGAATTTGGAGTGAATTGTGATGACGTTGTCACAGGAGTACTGAAATTTGTTAGTAGAAAATCTACAATGGAGTACTTAACGAGAGTGATGTCAAAATTGTGATCCCATTGCTCATGTTGCTGTATAAGTGCTTAAGAATTTAGATTTTTAACTTTATGAAATATGTTAGTTATGTATCCAAAAATACCTTTGGTAGTGCCATAACAGAGAGTACAAAGGCTCTTAGTTCTAAGCATTGTGTTTTACCTTGTAGAACGCAAATAAACGAATATGAATCTGAATATATGATTTTGATTGCAAGTAAATTATAAGCAGCTTAATGTTGCGTCAAGGTCCCTTAGCGAGCTATGGAAAGCATGGAGTCTTTCTGATGTAATCTAGATGAGAACCAAAGGTCGACATAACTCACAGAGAAAGCAAACTGATGACCGTCCCACCCCGCGAATCGGCAAACGTAAGATAGCTGTTGGTAGCAGCTGGATAAGTGTTGCCGAGAGTCTAGCTGAGTGGCGTCCAATTGGAAAGGGTTATGTCCAGCAGTGGACTGCTGTAGGCTGATGATAATGATGATGACGAGGCGGCTTTATCTTCAAAGAGTTTATAGTCTTTTCTTAGAAGAAAGCAGGCTTGTTTAAGTCCAACAGATTCTTGTGTGAAGAAAAATGCAGGATGTACAGGAACCTTTTGTTCGAAAGAGATACCGTCACTCCTGGCACACAGGCAACTGAGGCAACACGGGTGAGTTTATGTCAGTAAAAGTCTGACACGACCTCCTGCTCCACCCAGAGCGGGAAAAGTTATTTGATGATTTCCCACCCTCAAAATAAAAAACACCTTAGCCGAGATTTGTTGTGGCGAAAATTAATATGAGCTTCAAGATGACTCTTGGGTTTCCATACATTTGGGGTGGCATCAAGATGGGTAATCTCACATTCTTGTTGTTATCAGTCAGTACCAAGAGAAGAGAGAGAGGGAAGAGTGGCTTGTTGATATAATAACAGCTGCACTGGTCAATCGGTCAGGTTAAGCTACGCTTTCCACGTTTAGACCGTGGACGGTGACCATCTTTACATACCAACACCCATGCTTCGGAAAGATCGTTAAGCCGTTTGTCCCGGCTGTCATTCGTAGAACTTTGACAGTATTTACGGGTCGTCAGAACCCTGAAAGTCTGACCAAGGGGATTCAAGTTATTCAGTAACTGGGTAACATGTAAAATACTGATATTCTGCTGGAACCCGACCCCAGCATTGTTGGGAAATGGCTAGGCAGATGATCATGAACCAGTCAATCTAAAACTCTTACTCAACTTCTCAACCGCAATCCATGTGATCTGCACAAGGCTCACCCATCAGGGTGACTGTAATCACCACCCAAGTACAAACAAAATTAAAACCTCAATTGAAAGTAAACTCCAGCCCATTAGCCACAGCTATCATTTAACAGGTAAGCCAAATAACCCCCGCAGCGTCATTGTGATCGCACAATACGGTCCGTGTGACCACACGAGCGGAACTAATACCCTTTAAGTGCCGGCGTTCGGAGGGTTAGACTAGTAATCGTACGATTTTGGTTTTCGCTAATGGATATGGGATTGGTGGCGTAGTGAGGAGCTGGTGGGTTAAGTTTGTTGTGTGTGTAGGATATCGGCTTCTGGTTTCAGAGAGGTAGATGAGTTTAGGGTCGTGTGTAAGATTTTTTGAGGAGTTCAATTGGCACATGGTTTGGAGCAGTGGTGGCTGCCGTGGTAGCGGCTGCAACTTACGAGTTGTACATCGTTGGTTCGAATCTAGGTAGATGCTTTATTTTGCGTAGATTATTCACAACCACTGCTCTCAAAACAGTGAAGTAAAACATCGTGAAGAACCCAGATGTCCTAGAACCAAACATTCGAAGACATGTGACATTTACCAATCCGCATTGGGCCCGCGTGGTGAATTACGGTCCACTTACCGAGTGGAGGCCTGCGTCCCAGCAATGGAAACTTTATTGGCAGATTATGCTGTCAGATTTCTTGTAAGATATAGTGGTACGTCATCATCATCAGGCTTCATAAACCTTCCGGAATAAATTCTCTGTAAATGATGGTGAACTACACCAAAATCTGATGCGTAGTTTAGAAGAACAACGCGGTCGCACAGACGGACACAAAAAGCTACTTTAATGTATACTATGAGATTCCCGGCCACCGTAGGCGCGGGCTTGGGGACGGCGAGTAATGGGTAGCTCGCTGTCCGGTAAGGACCAAGCACGGGTCGACGGCGTGTTGTGTTCCACGCGTGCCTCAAAGAGATTTCAGCACCAAGGTGGGATCTGTAATGGCCGATGCCTCCCAGGGGTGCGGGTTGTTCGAAAGAGATACCGTGGCCCCTGGCACACAGGCAACTGAGGGAACACGGGTGGGTTTTAGTCAGTAAAAGTCTGACACGCCCTCCTGCTCCACCCAGAGCGGGAGAAGTTATTTGATGATTTCCCAACGAAAAAAAAATGTATAACATGCAAAGATAAATATATTTATAGATGCATGAGACCACTTTGAAAACTAGATTTTGGCGTAGAGTTATTAAGTTTTCGCGTGAAGTAGCATCAATATAAAGGCAATAAAACTAAAAGGTTATAATAATTCAACAATTGATTAATTGACGCAAAGAAAAAAGTAATTTCAACGGTATTTAGCTCTACACCGCAAATAATACGCCATTACTCACGAATTTTATACGAAAAGGTGTCTTAAACAGGTTTTCACTAGATTAATACGATAAAAGTACTCATTAAAAGACACATTACTACTTGATATATTAGATTTGAGAATGAACAAAGCGAGAAATAAATAATTCAAAAAGAAAAAAATACAATAATAAAAACTTGCAAAAAAGTTACTTTTTTTTCTTTATTACCGTTTCTTTATTTCTTTCTTTACAGCATGTACGTGAAAGGTGTGGCCATTTTTAGGGTTGTGGTAAAGTACAGATCATCAAACTCAACATCTTTCGCCATGGGACGAACGTCATAGTCGGGAAAATAATCAGCCGTCCCATACGTTTAGGTCGAGTATGTATTTAAGTTTTCTATGGGACAGTTGTTACGGGTTGTCAGAAGCCTGAAAGTCTAACAGCCAGTCTTACCAAGGGGTATCCTGTTACCCAGTATCTGGGTTGTGGAGGTCAGATAGGCAGTCGGTCCAAGTAAAAATTGGGAAAATCCTAGGCAGATGACATGTAGTATCGATCGAGTAAATTCGTGCGAAACTGAGTTTTAATTAATATTATCTTTTTATAAGGACGAGTCCTAATAAACAATCGTAACAATAAAACCCTGTTGGACTATCATTGAGTATCGGAGACAGAAAGGTGTTGTGAACTAAGCAATTATTAATGGGAGCACGACTACTGCATAACAAATATTAATATTGTCACTCATGTTAATAGGATTTTTATTATACATAGAGTTGGCTTGGAATAAGGGGCATTTTTTGTGAGAAAAGTTTTGAGTATTCAATGTATATAAGCAGTGATAAAGGCCGTGACAAACGAGTAGTAGGTTGTAGGTGTGAACGCAGACTGGCGCCTTATTTGTGTTAATTATTTCATCACCACTTTATACGATGAAGGAACGCATTGTAAAGAAACTGGCATGTCCAAGAATCAAAGCTTCTAAGAGATCCTTACAGCAATCTACAAGCTAATCTATGTCATTATTATTACAGCCGAAAAACGTACACTGCTGTACATAGGCCTCCCCCAAGTACCACCATTTGGTGCGGGTTGTTCAAAAGAGATACCGAAGCCCCTGCCATACAGGCAATTGAGGGAACACGGGTGGGTTTTAGTCCACCCAGAGCGTGAGGGAGAAGTTAATTGATTGATTCGCCACCAATACCAATACCATTTTGGCCGCTTCTGGCATCATGCGGCCTTCACCAGGTCATTGGTCTATCTTGTAGGAGGCCTTTCAACGCTACGTCTTCCAGTATGCGGTTGCCACTCCAGAACCTTTCTGACCAATCGCCAATCTGTTTTGCAAGCCATTGCCCACTGCCACTTAAGTTTGGCAGTTCTTCGAGCTGTGTCGGTTACCTTGGTTCTCCAACGGGTTTCTTCATTTCTTATTCGATCATGTAGAGAAAATCCTAGTATATCATGTTATGTGAAACATATTAATGTCTTATTTGCTGTAAGTGCCTTTCGTTGTCATTTCTGTGCAATTAACATTCAATTTGTTCTATCTCCTGACCGTTTAAAGTAGTGTATACCTATGTTTAACAAAGGACATTTAGACTCATTTGACATGACTATTAGTGCTGTCACTCTTATCTTTTGATGTTCTGTTTATCTTTTCATACACTTTTGTGTTGCTAAACTTATCTTTTGGCATAATTTAATATTGTTATACTTATCTTTTGAGATACATTACGAGTAGTACTGTATAATTATCGAAAAGAAAGTGGTGGTGGATTTCTTTTATAATTTTAATGGCTCGATGAATGGATGCAATCGAACGTGTTGTTTTGGATTATTGAGGGCATTTGTTCTCCTTTTCTCTTTTATAATAGATGTTCTGAAATACGTTAATGGAGGTCTAGAAACTCGTGAAGTTTTTGAAAATTCAATCGCTTTACAATTTTTATCAACGATTAAAATGTAGGTATACTTATTTTTATATTTATATTTAGAAAAGTTGAAGAGGAAGGATATAGGCATAAGTGTATTTAACATGACGCTACGACCCTTAGCAGCCGAGAGAAAATGAAAAGAAAGAATGCTACGCCATGTAGTGAAGACGGGAAAAAATCATAAAAAAATGTGGCCGTTATTTTAGTACATTGTGGTGCTTACGATTTCCACGAGAGAAGACCGGAGTATTATTGTACAGTGGTTTAATTGCTCATTTCTTTTTTGCATAAAACAACAATGCTATACCTTTCCGCAACAAATAAAAAAAAAACATTATCACCACATGAAACCCTACATCAAGACTAACATTTAAAATCCTATAGCTTAATTAATCCTCAATTTCGCGCGAAGACGAAATACTAAAAACAAAAGAAAAACAACATGGCGACCACAAAACGAAGAAATACCGTAACGCTCGATTTGCGATACAGGCAAAAAAAATCTCGAGACAGACCGGCTCGAGCCGTGCCCGGGCAAAACAGTAGTCGGACAGAGCAACTCGATATGTAGATGTATTGGAGAGATTGCACACTACACGCCCGCGGTAAAATTGGGTTTTAAAATTAAACGTTCGGGTTGTTGAGTTTCGATGAGTTTGGTTAATGGAAGGTGTTCACTGTTTGATTATATTTTTCGCAGCTCTGAAGTTCCACTTATACTTTCTAAAAGGAAAAATTGGCAAGCCATTTTATTCAAAAGCACATCATAATACACTTTGTTTCCCCGAAGGGTTGAGCATAGGTGTACCTATAAGTACACAAACATTTCGTCAGTTATGTTCAAGTCCCATATAATAAGGGGCGTAGCGATTGCTATCAACTAAATTTAGATTCCGGGCTTATACTGAGCACAAATCAAAAGCGCAATTGCTTAATTATTTGTCTTAGTTCTCTCTGATTTTCGTTTATGGCCGATAAGATAAAAAGACTTTTGTTTCTTGAGATAGCATATAGTCACTTCAGTCTTCATGATTTACTTAGCAAACAAAATATATACAAAACATCGTAAGTTTAATATTTAACCTTGCCAAAACCGCAGCGATACGCCAAGCATTCTGAACGGTCCCTAACAATAAAATTGTTGGCATTCTAAGAATACATTTTGCTCGAGTGAACATTTCGCTCTAAATCATAATAAAATGCTGCACTTTTTCGATAGAATCGATACTGAAATAATATAATGTTAATGGTCTATTTTATTTCACTTCATTAAGTTGGACGTTTATGAGTATCGAGGTTTCTCTATATGGGATAAGTAGAACAGCAGGGTTGGTATGACTGACACACTTGTACATACATCAAGCAATAGACAAAATTTACGAACTTTAGTAGGTTGAATACGAGGCTTTTGGCTACTTTGTATGTGTGTATTTTAAGTTTTGTTTTTAGTAATGTGCGATTTGTTGGTGCAAAGCAATACATTTTTCTTTCTTTCAACATTATTGTTTGTTACCCAGTAACTGGGGTGTAGAGATCTTAAAGGCATTCTTTCCATGTTAAACACTGTTTGGTTTTCTGGAAGCAAACCTCAACACAGTTGTAGAAAGACTAGTATAATAGATTGCCAATTGTCACATTACTGACAAATAGTAAATAAAACAACTTTGGTATAAAACATGGCTAAGTTATCACTGAATTACAACGATGAAGGAATTTGTCAAAAGAAACATGAATTTCTTTTTGGTATCTCCAAAAGTTGTAATGTATGCTAGATATCTCTATGTACTCATACCGAAGTGTAAAAGGCATTTTCCCTAAGGTTTTTAAAACTAAGCGTATTTTAATTTTGTCTCTTTGTATCATAATTTTACCCTCATTTTATCAGGGGTTTGTGGCTAAGTAATGACAGTCGCACGGCGTCAGTCGATTAGGTTAAGCTACACTTGCCGCGGTTGGTCCCAGGATGGGTGACCAACTTTACTTACCAAATCTTCTCCGTGCCCCGGAAAGCACGTTAAGCTGTTGGTCCCGGCTGTCATTCGTAGATTTTTGACAGTCGTTACGGGTCGTCAGCAGCCAGTAAGTCTTTTTTTTTTTTGGTTGGGAAATCATCAAATAACTTCTCCTGCTCTGGGTGGAGCAGGAGCTGGGTGTTAGACTTTTTCTGACTAAAACCCAATCGTGTTCCGTTAGTTGCCTGTGTGCCAAAGGCCGCTGTATCTCTTTCGAACAACCCGCACCCCTGGCAGAGCAGCCCGTAAGTCTGACAACCAGACTTACCAAGGGACATCGTATTACCCAGTCACTGGGTTGTGGAGGTCAGATAGGCAGTCACTCCATGTAAAATTCTGGTATTCAGCTGCATCCGGTTAGACTGGAATCCGATCCTAGCTTAGTTAGGAAAAGGCAGATGATTACTCACATTTTATCAGTACTTCTTTTGTATGTACCTATTGTAAAATGCCATGAATGCCGATACAAAATTGTGTGTTATTTGAACTAATCAACCCTGCAAGTGCGATTGTGGAAATGCGGTCACTATAATGGCTTAGCTCGTATCGATTACACCCCAGAAAAAAACATTTTCACAGGGCAGATTAAACCGTTTACCTTAAGTACTTATTATCATCTTTTGAAATTAATTTGGGATTTCTTGGAAATATGATTAGAAATTATTGCTTTCGTTTTTGACATTCACATTTGTGAAAGATTTTCCAAAATCGATCCAAAATCTTCGGAGTTTTTCTCTCAAATGCCATTCGGTGGGGCACAATATCTACAGCGCAGACTCGAACAGTTTCGGGGCGTTTCGTTACCATAGCAACGGTGTCATCTGAATTAACCCTGTGTCCGCGGAGGTGTGGTCTCTAACACGATTGTCGCACTAATCCTATTTGAACACACAATTATTTGTAAAAGGCGTCACGTTTTACACCTTTCCCTATGTTTTTATTTATGTTTTCTAGTACTGTTTGGCCTATGACGTGACAACCACGCCCTGTTCGCAATGAAAGATCAGCAAATCGTGGTCATATGGAAGGGTATTACAAAATCAGTGTATGGTAAAATGGTCGTTAATATTTTGGGATAAGAGCCAATGTTACTTGTAGATTGATCATTAGGTACTAAATATAGGTAAAAGTATAGGCAGATAAGTCGTAGGTATCACCAGTGCAGATTAAAGATGGCTGAAACTACTTTTACTGTATTTACAATCGTTACAAACTGCAATATGTTGCAAATAAGCTTCTGACTTTCTCAATCTTGAGAGAAACTTGAGTTTTATCACATATTTATAAGGGTAAACATTCAACGCATCTATTTTCGCGCTTACTTTTTCCTGTACTGACACGGAGGGCAAGTCAGTCGAAGGAAACACTAAAATACCTACTACAAATTTTACCCATTTACTTGTAAAAAAGAAAAATAAACTATTCTTAATTGCCAGAATGGACTGCGCAAACCTGACAACACAGGTTTCGGCATCCATTTCTCGTTCTAAAATTAAAACCTTTTTAAATTAACCCTTTATATTATGACAGGGGACACTAAAGTACCACACAGTCATAATACAAATAAAGCCTATAGACCACATTAATGCTAAGCCAGCGGACTATAAAGCCGGTAAATCTGAGGTAAGCCAATAAAAGGGTTTATTAAATGAAAACCTATTGGATTTACCGGGCGGCGCGGCGGCGCGTCGGCGATGCATTTTGTGGTGGTTAGGTGAAGCGGATACTACGGTGAATGATCGACAGAAAAACGCACGGTTTCTTGTTGAAATTTTGTGGAAAAGTACCTTAAACTAACGGGGAATTTCAACAATTAAACTGAACGCGTTCACCAAATCCAAACCGCGTTCAAGAGCTGTCAGTGTCAAAATTGTTATTGAATATTGATATTGACAGCTCTTGAACTTAGTTTACAAATGCTGATGATGTTCAGTTTCATTGGTGAAATCGGCACTAAGTAATTGGTTGACAAGAGACTTGAAGTTATTTACGTAACAATTTCGCTGCTCATGACTGATTATTGCCAAGTAATATTTGCATGAGCAGTGGGGCCCAGTGGCAGCGGCCGTGACTAACGAGTTATATATAGGTCGTAAGTTCGAATATAAACAGGCCTTTACTTATTGAGTAAATTACGTTAAGGTTGTAAGCATCGCCATTGTAAGTGTGTTATTCATATTTAGAAGCAACAAAAATAATCTACTCAAGATTTTGTAACATCTTGATTTAAAAGAGTGTCCTTGGAGTTTCTTGCCCGTCCTGCTCCATAGAGATCTACGGTTTAGAATGTGCAACTTAGCTTCAAGTTTCTGTCTAACTGACCGACTCTTTGATAGTTAAATAGTGCCTGTAAATAGTTTTATTGAAATAAATGCTTTTAGTTTTCACCACGGATTCTCTTAAATCGCAAGCTAGCAAGCAAATAAAAAAACTTACTTTATTTAGTTCATAATTGAAATCACAGAAAAGAACACCCTTGCGACATCAATCAGACATTGCACAATGCCCTAAAAAGACCTTATTATCACCAAATTAGCACACATTGCATTACAGTCCAGAATTCTGCAAGTCAGCATGACTCAGTGTTTCTGTGTCACGGTATGCGTCGCTCCTAACCCTCTCCCTGCAAAGTTGTAGCGGCTTATTCGATTAGTATACGGCGCTGATTGAATTAAGGTGAATGTACGGGATTAGTTCCTTATGTGTGATTTATTTATTTTAATTGTGCGTATATTTGTGGGGAATTTTAATTTTGTCTATTTTTCGTATAGGGTGGCGGTGATAGGGTTCAGTTTTGATGTACCTACCTAATTGTTGTGTGAGAAAAGGTTAATAGTTCAATTTTTATTTTATTTTGATCTCTAAAAGTCTGTGGTAGAGTCTACAGGATTGTGGTCACAAATACGTCTGCCTTCGCCTGTTATATGGTACCGAGCGTTTTGTTCTAAGGTTTTCTGAAACAAATGGATATTCAGCTCGCCAGGTATTTTTATCAGGCTGCCACTGTTTTTTTTTTCTTGTACGTTATTTTTCTAGTCTCTTTCTCAGTTAGTTTTGATGATATCCTGGCAGTTTGATTACTTTATGCGGCCTACCCAAATTTCCTTTCTTTGGTAATTTTCGTCGGATCATTGAGCTCAACAAGTTCTGAGTTTAGCTGCATGATTACTGACAAATGCGTTCACTGACTGGACAAGTGCACTCAATCTGTGTGGTTCTTTCCTCAAAAGACTATTTCAGACAACAATTTACATGGTCTTCACATGACCAGATCAAGATTATGTTAGGACTTTAAAAAAGACGGTGTCCCCTGAGTTTGTTTCAGCCTTTCTTCTCAGAGTAGTTAGATATGAAACGCTAACCTCCTCTAGTTTTAATATATGTTTGACGTCTAAAGTTGTTTGTAGAAACCTACTCACAGAAATAACATAATCAACAAGAAAAAGGAGTTAACAGACTATTAGATTAATCTTGAATATTGTCTTTTGGTCATAAAGGGGCCTTGACATCCCACAAAATCATATAAATCGAACGTCAACTTTCTTTTTAATGCACCGTTTTTTCTTTCAAAAGAAGTTGTTTATCACTAGCCCATAGCCACAACTCTAGCATGAAACTAAGTTTATCACTCTGAACACACACACACACACAAAGCATCAGTCATCTGCACACACACACACAATCACAGACAGACAGACGGAGAGAACACGGTTGCAAAAAGCAATTATTTTAATGAGTGCTAGCCGAAGCGTGGAGGGTGTATTTTTTTATAGCATCGCATCAACAATCTCTTGGATTGTTTAACATTTATAATTTACATAATTCATAATCATCCGACTGGTGGGGTGTGGTTATGTGGTAAGCGATTAAGTTAGGAGATTCGCACGTAATACAGGCAAATTGTGAATATTATTCATTAAGATAGCCCGGGAAATTTAAATTTTGTCGAAAAAAATCCACCAGGGTAGCACGCGAGATGTCTAAACTGTCAAGTTCTTTAAATATTCTTTCGTTGTGGTGCAATTTGCAAGTCAATGTCAGGGTGTATGTTAAACAAAAGATGATTCGCAACCGTAATATGCATGTATTTTCTAATTTATAGGTAATCATTAAAATCATTACGAGGGCTTTTACAAACCGAAGTGCTCAATTTTAGGAAAATTTATCGGCGCATGTTAGCCGATCGCGCGCGTGTGTGTCTAGTGAAGTACGCTACGCACACTGGCACACATGCTAACCGCTTTGCGTTGGACGCCCAGGAACAAACCAGCGCGGACTAAGCTAAATCCCGCGCGTCCCAAGTTTTATTACTGATGCGTTGTATTCAACAATTGTTAAAAATTATTAGTTTTACGTTTAAATAGACTGTTTTTTTTTCAAGCAAGCTGACTTAGTAACCTTGGTTATTAAATACCTACTTTTTGTTTGAATTTCGATTAAACATACATAGATAAAAAATATAATTACAGACGAAAAATTATCATAAATTTTCTGTTTTACGGAATTATTTTTGGTTTATTACTGTATGAAACATAAAAAGTGAATAAAGCATTCTAAAGAACAAGGCACATTCCTACCATGGACATTTTTATAAATTACTAAACTATTATATGTTCCATTTAATAAAGTCTCTAAAGATGCCCGAAAGTAAAATTTTATGAAACAGAATTTTTCGAGACAAGGTTTTTACTGACTTAATAAATAATACAATATTTTTTAGAACACTCCCTAGACCAATAATGAAATATTCTATAACATATTTTTTTTGGCTATATCTAAACCATAATCACTCATCAAATTTCGAGTCAAACGTTCAAATTCCAGAAAAGTCAAGTCAAGTCAAGTTCATTTAATCCCACTGTATGACTTTTTCATTAAAAAAATCATAGACGTCCAACAAACCGTTTTGATTAACAAATCCATCAAACATGGATATTTATAATACAATAGATCAGCAATCCAATCTGCCGTTACTCGTTCTTGCTTTTAAAGTTTAAAAACGTCCTCTAGAAAGCTTGCCCGTCCCATTTTCAAATAAATTTTGTTTCAGGATTCACAAAATTATGTCACTTTAAATCGCTTCGCTATCCGCTCAGCTACCCTCCCCGCTACCGCTCAAATATCATCCCCGCTAATACACCAACCACACCCCAGTACCTAATCATTATAATTGCTGACACAGTTGCATCGTCTTGATGCACAGTAAACTGAATAATACCTTTATTGTTAGTTTTCAGAAAAAAAGTTAGATGACCTAGAATCTTAACAATGCTATTAGGCATTTATTAATGATTATTTATCAATCAATGACATTGTGTTAAAGTATCTGAGAGGCTGAGAAAATGTATTTTTTATCACATTGTGGGTTTTTGTAAGACGTAGGCTTTAGTGTGGTATTGGGGTTGTGGTGAAGGCTGGTGGGGCCATGACCCGCCCCGAATGGGTCGTGGGCCCAAGGCTAGGACAAGATTATTTGTTGTTTTTTTCCGATGAAGTCGGAAGCGTGGATGGATACCTAGGTGTGATACCTATTCACGTCGATGTGCTTTGTTAATCATATCCTCTAAGATGATGCTTTGAATTGTACTTATAACTTTTATTTCAATTCAGGACATTAGAAAAAAACTTTTGTCACATTTCAGTAACTGCAACTCTTTAAACTATGCTTTTATTTTTCTCTAACTTATAGTGAAGGAAACTTTCACTTTGAAAGACGTCCAAAAAATAGCCGATTATTAGCAAATAGATAACCAAGAATATTTTAAATGTCACCATGCAAAACCGCATACAACTGCACAACCAGACGTCATTAGAAAAGTTTCTAACTCATAAAAAAACTGGATTCATTCTTCCAGTGGCATGTGTCATCAGAACTGATGACATCGACTTCTTGTGTCATGCTGTCCCATCACTAGACACTACAATAACCCTCAAACGGCACGTGTTTTTTATCGCCAATAAAAAGTAACAAAAAACCGCGTAACAAAAGTGAAAAGTCGACAGTAACAGCAAAGTGATTGTGCAAAATGAGCTTAGACATTGTACACAAAGTGTATGCCAACAATAAAGTCATAACTGGCGTTAGTTAAGGCAAACACTCATTTGGATGGTTTGAGTTATAAGCGGTAGCGGTGGCGATAACAGAGTGACAACTTACGGTGTCACGTGATGAGTGGTGTACTAGACTAGTACTCTCATTTATTTCTCACAAGCTTTTGCCAGCCGCTTCACCTGCGTGGAGTTTGAAAATTATCCTTCGAGAACATACTATCGGGATAAAAGTATCCATGTGTTAATCCAGATTACAAACTATTTGTTTGCCAAATTTCATCCAAATCCGTTCAGCTATTTTTGCGTGATTGAGTGACAAACATCCGAACACTTAAACATACAAACTTTCACATTTATAATATTAGTACGATTCATCGTAGCTGGCGTCATTTTGGTGGCAGCAACATCGATGAAAGGTAAAGCCATAATTATACGGCATGTATCAGTAAGATGTTTGTTTTTCGTGATTAAACTGTTTGTTCCAAGTGAGTTGTTCAATTTGATGGTCTGTGTCTTAATAATCACCACATTTTTTGATAAATACTGTATTTATAACTAGGCCTTACTAGGCGGGCCAAAATTTTACATTTCCGCTTAGAACTGACTGCCGACCTGCAGCAGCTGCTTAGTGTTTTCTTGACGTCGGAATCGTGAAGTGTTCTGTTGTATGAATAAAAAATTACTTCTTGTTTTTCATTTGTCGTATTCAAAAGGTTCTTACGAGTTCGCAAATAAACACAAAACCGTAAAATATTAATAAACAGAATAAACATATTAAAGTCTGCAATATGAAAGACTAACATGACCCCTACTTATCTTGAACAAAACACATGCCATTCATTGTTTATCGCTGTCACAACAACACAATCATTCTCCCTCACAATTATCGCTTCATCTCATGACTCGAGCCAAACATTATCGTCCGTAAAATCTCGATACGACTAATCGCATAAAGCATCGCGAATTCGCATACAAATTTGAATAATTAATAAACTAATTAATGGTAAAAAAGCGTTGTTTGTAATCATAGTGTGGGATTGGAACGTTTACTGGCCGGCTCTTTAGGGTTAAAGATATAAGAGGTTCAACTTAAACTAATTTTGAGGGTTTTAATTTAATCATTCATGACTCATTCCAAAACTTAATATTTATTTTACAGCGTGGCATACATTGAAGTGCAAGCTGTCACCATGAATACTATTCTGAACCAAAATTCTTCGTCGTTTATCAAAAAATAAAATCTACTTCTATTGAAAAGTGCCTACGCGACCAAAATTAAATAATTCCAGCTATACTAAACCAATGATGCACTTAACTAAGGACTCAGCTCTGATAACTAAAATCCTTTTTCGTAGTGCAAACGCGAATGAAGTCTTCTGTCCAGAATTAAACAGTCTTTTAAATGGTAATCAGTTAAGGAAACCATCAATCAGAGGCTTATCTTCTTGATTTGAAAGGATCCCGCTCTAAATTAACGAATTTACTTGTGCCTTGCTATTTTGTGGTTTAGAGAAATGCTATTGATCTTTTCTGTTAAGTACTTTTCTTTAAGATCCACCTTCAGTTATGACGATATTTCTGACTGACAGACTCTTTGAAAATTCAAAAATGCTTGTAAATGGTTTAATTGAAATATAGGTTTGATTTTGAGGTGGAAATTGATGGGACCTTAAACCCATTTTTTAAAGGTATTTGGCAAACAAAAAATTGCCATTTTTTTATGTCTCCTATGTCAAAGACAACAGGTATACTTTGGTTTATTATTTTCTTAACATTATATCAAAACTTTTTTCTTAATCGTCGGGTTTGAATAAAAATTGTTTAGAATAAAAAAATGTGCCAAATGTAGGATTTTTTTTTTGTAATTCTGATACAGATTCAGCTAGTTTCAGATATTAATTACACCCAATAAACAGTCCACTCTCTATTATATAGCGATATTATTGTCAGTACTATCTTCACATACTTCTTAGCTATTAATTATTTATTTCAATCGTCCATGTACGGAATCACCAGTGAATAACACGACCGCTTTTTCTAAACCCCGATGGAAAGTCACATTCCTGACGACGTAAGAGAAATGTTATGATTTCATTATAATTATTGGGTGGCATCGTTTAGTTAATGAGAGCGACGTTACGACGTATTGACATGATAGATGTTGTTTTAATTGATTGCTTTTTAATTTGTTTTATTGGCAAGGAAATTCGTTTTGCGTGTTGACTTTTTTATGGGGTTTTTCTGTGGCTGGAGTTGCGATAATTATGATTGAATTATTATAGTGTATCGAATAATTATTGGTAAAACATCGTGAGGTGACCGGGACTTATAGTCAACTAGCTTTTTTCCGCGGTTCCATTCGCGTGGATGTCAGTTATCGCGTAAAAAGTAGCTTATGTCCTTCTTCATATCTCAGGCTATATCTCTGCCAAATTTCATGACGATCGGTTCAGCAGTTTAGGCGTGAAAGCGTAACAGACAGACAGCCAGAAAGACAGAGTTACTTTCGCATTTATAATATTATATTAAAGCAGGGATATACCTAAATTTGAATGTCCAACTTGTCTTGAGCAAGAATGGTGATCAATGGTCGTGCTTTCTCTGTATAAGAAAAGGCAGTTGGACCATTTGACAATCAAAGGCTGGTATTATTATGGAAAACTATGTACCCATGTTTTTAGGGCTACCTAAACAAACTGTAACTTGTAAGCAGAGTTGGGTATAAATTCATAATGCAAAAAGTCACTACAATGTCATCTAGTTAGCATTTTCCCAATTATCTTCATCATATATCAGTCTAACCAGAGGCAGAAGGATACCAGTATTTTACATGCAGCGACTGCCTATCTGACCTCCACAACCCAGTTACTGGGTAACAGATACCTGGTAAGACTGGTTGTCAGACTTTCGGGCTTCTGACGAACTGTAACGACTGTCAAAGATCTACCAATGACAGCCGAGACCGCAGAAAACGTAGATGAACCTGCTCGATCGACCCGTGTGGCTGTTCGTCACTAAAATAGTAACTCAGATATTCCGATTAAATTAACTCGAAAACCGCCCAATGACTCAACTCCAGTCAAATTCACCAACCCCCCAATTGTGAGCATTGTAAGCTACAAAAAATCGAATGCGCAGTCCTGAAAAAAATTCAATAAATAGAGCGTAGTAAGAGCGAGATGGAAGATGCCACCCTAGACCGACCACGCCCCCTTTCTTACTGTAAGAGGGTAGTCTCGGGGTACATGCTTATTGCTATGTTTTGTAGGGTGAACGCACGAGGGCATTGTAATTGGCTTGCACGTGGTCCGACGTTTTCGGGTACGAAAAATTGGGGTGGGCTTGTAAAAAAGTTCGGTTGTACAGGGTTGAGTTTTTTGGGGGTTCGTTTCGGTAATAGTTAGTATGCTGTGTGACTGTTGGGATCGATTTCGGGATTGGGAATAAAACGAATACTCGACTGGGATAGTGATTTTTTTATACATAGTGAATCCACCTGAACGTAAAAACGTATAAATACAGGACGAAGAAAGTCATTAAGTTCATTTAAAAGGCATTGTTAGACAGTCTTGGTTGAAGCAACATAAGTTACTTATAAACTTAATGTCACATCAGTCTGCCTAGCCTTTTCCGAATTATGTTAGGATCAGCTTCCAGTCTAACTGGATGAAGCTGAACTTATAGCTTATAGCTGTATTTTACAAGGACAGACTGCGTATCGGACCTCCACAACGCAGTCACTGTGTGAAACCCTTTGGGTAAGACTAGTTTGTCAGACATTCAGGCTTTTGACGACCAGTAACGACTGTCAAAGATCCACGAATGACAGCCGGGACCGATGGTTTCACGTGCACTTTCCGACGCACCGTTTCAAAATCAAAAGTTATTTATTCAAACTAGACTGGCAGTCAGCACTTTTTGAACGTAAAAATTACATAAGACAGTCCCCAAAAACGCCCGACCGTCACAACTTCCTAGTGCTTAAGCTGGGAAGAAGAAGTAGCGCAACAAAATCTCCAGTAGCACAGCTGGTTGTTAAGTTAGAAGAACTTGCTTGTATACATTTTTTTTTACCTGGTGACCTGTATTACAGGTGTTACTACCTACCACAGGCACCAGCGATCCAGAACCAAAAATCGTTAGCTATTTCTTGTGTGTAAAATAATATTGTTTGTATTTTTTGGCTTGTGGTGAGAAATAAACACTTTTTATTATTATTATACAGTACCTAGTTTGTAAAGTTGGTCACACATCCACGGACCATAATAAATGACAGACATAGAATGCCAGGCGACTTTCTCACAACTCCCAATAAAACCTAATCGAACGCAACAATAATTCCAAAAACGTAACTAATTACGACCGAACCCTTCAAACGGCGTGCACTTTCGAAAATTTTATTTCCAACATCAGTCAACCCTCATCGTGCGACGTGTGGCCTTTAAGACCCCAACATAATGAAAGTTTCACCGATACACTGAATAATTACCAGTCACGCAATGGTGTCCGTTCAAAATGTGATTCAGACCGCGATTATAATATTAGGTGAGTCATACTAAGATTAGTTCGATTTTGTGTCAAATTAGAATAGTTTATTGTTATTGAAATGTAACGAATTGTTTAGTGTTTTTGGTTACAAATTGTATTTATGGTAATTGTGCTTTTGAGTCTTGAGACGTTTTGTGTTCTGTATTTGAATTTGTATGAGTTTCGATTTGATTTGTGTAGTTTTCTTGAGTCGAATTTACAAAATCAGCAACTAATGTTTTCTATTCTATGGTACCCTAAATGTGCAATATAATATAATATCAAACATTTATTGATTACTTACAATCTACAAGACTTTAAATATAAATTGTTAGAAAGTGAATAAGTATTTTAATCATGTATGCTATGATGGGTATGCAACATGAGTGTATATTTTAACTTTAAGTCTAACCTAGCTACAACTTAAATTTATAATACTTGCTACGCCCTAACAGGGTCATGTGCTCTTATGTTTTAGCCCGTGAGTGTGTGTAAATTGTGTAAATAAGTAAAATAAAATCAATCCTCTTTAAGACTACCAACCGTTTTTATTGATGATCAAAAAATACATATATTACTTGGGTATATTTGTAGAATAGACACGTGGGTTTAAAAAACTAAAGTAATATCAATAAAAAACAAACACAGAATTACTTGTATCGTTAATAAAACCTTAATAATAGTGATAATTCATAGGTAACAAAATGTCGCTCGTTAAATAATGACAACATTATTAAAAGATCATCAATTTTTTTACCTATAGGTACATTATTTTCTAAAATGTTAGAAACAGGTGTACTCTGTTGAACTCACTATTTGTTAATAGAGGGGCCAATAATTCAAAAGGGTTCTTGTTTATTTTAAGTATTAAATCGCGCATGACCATTGACGGGTTTAGCATTCACGTAGTGAAGTGAAGCGAAAACACTAATTAAATTAAACATAAATATAATTATGCCCGTAAATGACTTTTTTGGTATGTGTTAAAAAGATGAGAATATCAATATTGGTAAATATAAGTGAACTTATAGTATCTTGTTTGGTAGATACGGTTGATAAAATCCCGATAATTGTTTTTACAACGATACGGAAAGTCAAATTCAATTTAGCTTTGAACAGAAATTTGGTTGTAATGACCCGTGATTATACAGAACTGCATCTTGAGCAATAGGCATAGGGAAAAATCGTAAAAAACCTGACTCCGGCAATATGAAGTGAGCAAATGTATAGTTATTTAAAGACTGATATGTTCGTGAAACCAATCAAAAGTACATTTTACTTCGAATATCGAAGGTGAAGCACGTTAAGCCGTCGATCTCAGCTGTAACTCGTACATCTTAATCAGTCGTATCAGTCAGAAGCCCCAAAGTCTGACCACCAGTCTTACCAAGGGGTAACGTGTTAGCCAGTAACTGGGTGGTGCAGATCAGGTAGGCTGTACCTCCATGTAGAATACTGACATTCAGCTGCATCTGGTTAGACTGGAAGCCGACTCTAAGTAGGAAATGGCTAAGCAGATTGAATCGAAGGTTGGAAGCTTATCAAATTGCACTAAAGGCCTTGTAATACTGACAGGTTAATCGGCCTCTACCTATACGACTGTGACCTTTCCTTATAAGTACTTTTACTATTAATTTAGGTATAGGTATCTTCTGATTGACAGCAGATATAAGTGATAGAGTAAAGTTCAGCAGCGGGGTTAAAAGTTTCAGTCATGAAAGTATGTTTATTTTATTTAGGTATAATCGAAAAATCTTAAATATAGGTATAGGTATTGGGGTCGATCGGGTGCAGCTTAATACCAGTATTTAACATTGTAACGACTGCTTATTTCACTTCCATAACCCAGTTACTGGGTAATACGATACCTAATGGTAAGACTGGACCAATATTTAAAATAAAATCTAACACTATAATACGTATACTACACGCAAGTATACAAAGGAAAAAAATCAAGAGCTACTTGAACATAAATAAATAATAGTTTAAGAAACTAAAAAACAAGCTTTAAAAACCAAACTAAAAAAGGAGAAAATAATTTAATTCAATTAAAAAGCGTGGGATGCTTTTTGGGGTATTTTTATAATCAATTAATGTCAAGCACCCCACGCTTTTTAATTGAATTAAATTATTTTCTCCTTTTGTAGTTTGGTTTTTAAAGCGTGTTTTTTAGTTTTTTAAACTATTATTTATTTTCTATTTTTTAGTTCTGCTAACTACAAAATCGTGCTTTTTTTTCTATTTTTCCTTTGTCCTCGACAAGTTTACAAAGTTTCAATGAAATCTGACCGTTTAAAGTGGGTCAAAATCGCGCTCAAAAGAGTCGGTTACATACAAATATACAAACAAACAAACAAAGAAACAAACAAACATACAAGTGAAGCTAATATAAAGCGTGTAAAAAAAATCGTACGCTTCGCTGTCTGTCATCAAATGTATTTTTAGAATAGCTGTACCGAAATATTCTTTTCAGGTATTTGATTAGTTAAATAATTAGATAAACATGACTTAATACTATTGGCAAGATCAATAGTGTAACAATTTGTTGTTTTCATAGTCTGAGGTATCCTTAAAGGACAATGGTTGAAATATTTATCTTATCCTCTTAAAACTTATTCGGCCTACCAATGAAGGATACTTTATGAAGTTATCTCTCATCTAAAAACTTTTTGCCTTTCTAATGAAGTGGTTTTTTTTTAAATAAATGAGTCAATTTTTTATTTTATGACCTTTTCTGGTTTAAAAGTGGAGTAGTTGTATTAACCCTAAGACTGCTGTCTTAGAGAGCATAAGAGACAGGCATAGTTCATAATACTACAGTTAATTTTGTGTCTGGGTATGGTCTTACCCAATCTCCTTTTGTTGATAAAGTCTTGTATCTACATTTTGACAGACATTTTATGTCCAAAACTTACGGCAACAGCTATTTCTATTTCACCCCAATTGTAGTATCACTAGCAAAGATAGACCCACAACAAAAACATCAAAACTCAAAGGTAAACACCCTAATGATTATCCCGGGAATCGAACCCCCTAACAGCTGACCGCAACGTACCGTATCTTCCGTGATAGCAACACATTTAGCTTCAGACATGAAAACTATTTGGTATAACACGGATAGATAGATGTTTGTAGAAGGTGGAATGAGTAAGAAAAGAAAGAGATAGTAGATGGATCGAAGATCTGTGGTTTGTTTCTATGTCGTACGTAATAATATCGCGACGGTTTTTTTTTTTGCTCAGTGGATCTTCAACGCAGAGCTTACCGCCGAGTGTTGGAATTTGAAGTGTGTCTTTGGATGCACTCTGTTGGATTGTCAATTCTCGTTTCAAGCGAGAGAGTTCGAAATCCAGTGCGAGATAAAATACCGTTGCGGTATTTATACGTCCATGTGAAAGTGGTATTAGTAATGTTTCAAATAGAGCGCGGATCCTTTACAAAAGAGGGTACATATTACACCCATTTTTGAAAAGTGTTCTATTTAGACTGTAACGTGCTAATAAACCACTAAGAAAAAAAACACAACTTTTTATTTAATCGATTAGTGCCACAAAAATGCATTTAAATTTTCCATTTTTAAATTTCACGCTGGACGCAGTGGATGCCATATTGCTCCGTGGGTATGACGTTAGTTTGGTGTGTAGACAAATGTGGTGATATTTTATATGATAATTTTTAATCATTTAAAAAATGAGTTATTATTCTACTTATCGTTGGTTTGCTGTTCCTGAATGCAAAATATTATTGAAATAAAAATTACTTTGGTTACAAAAAAAAAAAGTACGAAGTTGTTCAATTGACACGCCGTATGACGTATTAACATGGTGGCTGCTATTTCATGGTGTTCAAAAACAGATTGAAAGAACTGAAATCTTTGAATTGAATTTTTTTAAATTTATTTTGTTATTTCATGAACTAATATTTACATTTTCCGACTGCATTTGCCTAAGCTATCGCAATAATATATATTTTCAGTTTTTTTTCTCAAATAGAGTAAAATACCCTTTATGCAATTGTAAACTTTTTCTACGTGAATACGGGGCTTTTGGCTACTTTGTATGGGTGCATATTATGTTATTTAAAAAAAAAAAAATTATAATGTGCGTTTTGTTTCTGCAGAATCAACAATTTTTCTTTCTTTTCTTTCTTTTTTCTTAAATAAAAGGTAACTGAGAGGGCAGCAAGTGAATCTGAAGTTCTATGTAGGGAACCGAATTTCGTCCACTTGCTGAATTAATACAAATATGGGATTGGAATTGCACATCCTATTCCTACTATAAAACTAATCCCACTATCAAGTATCCAACCATTTTAACCCCGTTTTTTTGAAAGGCCATTAAATTTTTATCTATTGTTGATGCAGATAATGAATCTAGAGGTTTCATGGCTAAGTAATAAAAGCCGCACGGGTTTATCGATCAGGTTAAGCTACGCTTGCCGCGGCCGGTTCTTGGATGGGTGACCATTTTACATACCGAGATCCCTCCATGCCTAAGAAAGCACGTTAAGCTGTTGGTCTCGGCTGTCATTCGAGTATCTTTGACAGTCGTTACGGGTCGTCAGAAGCCTGAAAGTCTGACAACCAGTCTTACCAAGGGGTTTAGTGTTACCCAGCATTTCGGTTATACAGGAAAAGTTATAATTCAGCGCGCAAACTGTAACCATGAATTCAGCATATCATTCTAGACCCCCAGCGCAGACTTTTTTTTGTCGGTTATACAAAAAAAAATTAACTGTTCCATACATTTTGACCGTGTAGGTATTGCTGTTTTCAATGAAACAGCTGATTTTTTTTGTAAATCCGACGAAAAATTTCTGCACTGGGGGGTCTAGAATGATAAGTTGCATTCATGGTTACAGTTTGCGCACCGGATAAAAACTTTAAAGGTATATAATAAGAACTGTAAAGGTAAGATAGGCAGTCGCTCGACGTAAAATACTGCCTCCGGTGCTGCCTCCGGTGAGACTGGAAGCCAACCCCAACATAATTGCCAAAAGGCTAGACAGAAGATGATGATTCACAGACTAAAGCTTGATCAGTGTTTCAAAACTCAAAGCTACTACACTTTATACCATCGATACTTAAAAAAATTCAATAACAATTCCCACGATAACTTCTAACTGATTTAAAAACATACTCAAATAACCTATGACTAATTAAAAAGATTAATACTTCCAGAACTCGGTATTCATTTAGAGTTGCCAGTGAGCTCATTAAGTTCCTTATTTATTATTATCCGACAACTTATTTTACTTGAGGTGCACCCTCGTTGCTAAGTGCAATAAACTCGGCTGTACACCCGACTATTCGCTAGTCAGCTGGAGTCAGAAGGCGTGACGTTGTGTTTGCACTTTGAATGCACCTTGTGTTTTTGTGTGGATTTAATTGTGCTTTTTGATGGCACTGATAATGGCGTTTTGAGCTATATTGAAATGGAATGTGATTATGATACAGGTAAGGACAAAATAGGATCCTCTGTTAAGGCTTAGAGCACATATTTCAATGACACTATATTCAAATATAAAAGTGTAATGCTCTCATCGTTATGAGCTGGTTGCGGAATTTTATGAATGGATGGATGGCTTGGTAAAATCTCGCATATTATGGATATTGAAATGGCGTTAAAAAATAGACTTGCTGGTCATAATTATTAGTAAAATCAGCTATTAAACGAATCAATATAATTATATCCGTATAGGAATTATGACTTGCCTAGTTTAAAAGATTCCAGGGTGAATTTCTAATCAATATCCAGCGCCTAGATTCTCAAGAAAAATACGCCATTCCAATATCACAGAATTTCACAATTCTATGATTCAGACAAATATACCAAAATAAAAGATATTTCAGAATATATCCGCTACTAACAAATTGTTAGCAGTCCCACATTCTAAGTCCGTCTGACGTGAAGATGAAAGTTTATTAACAATTTCTTTTATCCATTTACCTCGCATGGCTGACCGTAACCGTGCACAGATAAGCCAAGCACTGTTTATGTCCATTTTAAAACAACACAGACACATTAACGATTTCCTTTGCGTTGATCTGGGGTAAAAGAAATATGTAGAATGTTTGTATTTGAGAAAGAAAATCAGTAGGTAGGTAGGTATTTCTGCCGTTTTATTTATTTATTTATATATACTTTTTTGTACACCACAAAAATACGCAACAAAAACAAGGTACACTTTTTGGGCACTCTTCCCGTTGACAACGATGCGGACTTATTTTTTGATGCCTTATGATTATTTTCTTCAAATAATTTTGAGTTTGAAATAATAATGAAATAAAAATACTAATATTAAAAAAAAGGTACACTACAAAATATAAAATGGCCGGCTCAATATACGATGGGTGGTTTATGAGTTCTTACGAATTATATATCGTAGGCTCGAACACAGTCAGGCGCTTTACTTAGTGTAAATTATTTCAACAGAACTGCTCTCAAAACTGCCTAAGATGTTTTCCTACATCGTTTTGTGAAGAAACTGGCATGGCCTAGAACCAACAATTTAAGTACATATAAAAAACAGATAACTGACTTTTTAACCACTTTAAACTACGACGACACTGAATATCTGCTCACTTCACAATCTTAATGACTTCTCTAATACTCCATATCTAAACTCAACCCCTTTCACTTCAGTTTACACATACACCACACCTATAACACAGAACACAGACATACACAGCTACATTACAAAACACACACACACTACACCTACAACACAAAACACACGCACACCACACCTACATCACAAAACATACACACGTACTTACACTTTTAGTTTAGTATAAGTTAAATACGTTTGTACCTTATAGTTCTAAGCAGTCTATTAAAATGTTTGTACCCCTGTGGGAACCTGGGCTGGCGAACCTTAATACAGGTTACTATGTAACCTAGCTAGGACGCCTGATTCAATTATGTTACTTTATTTCTATTCTACTTAACCCTAAATTTTAAAAATTATTTTATTGTAACAGACTGTACCACACTTTTTGAAATAAATAAAATTATTAAAAAAATTATATAACATCCACTAACCCGTACTGGGCCCGCGTGGTAGATTCAGCCCTCTCCCTCTCACACAGAGGAGGCCTGTGTCCCAGCGGTGGGAATATTATAGGCTGATTATATATGAGTTCTTAAAGAAGTAGAAAAGGGTTACTGAAGGTATTCCTAGTTAGTGAAAGATAGGTCGGTGTCTAGATTTGATCGATATCTATTGCAAAGTTTGAGTATGAAAGCTGCCAACGAACATCAGTGCTTGGTCCATTTTGGAAACTGAAACTGGAAGTATGTAATTATAACGTTAATCATTGTAGGTGAATTCGAGTCAGTGTTTATCGTATTTTTTTATTGGTTTATGGGCCTGTCCTAGACCTCGGTCACGCCTGATGGAAAACGATTGATTGAGGTCTATGATGGAACGAGCGTGCCCAAAAGATGCTCGTTCAATCTTGCTTTGAGATAGACAATGAGGTTAAATGTGGAAGGGAATGTATGACATTATCAGTCTGATTTATTGTTTGTTATTATTGTGATCGCAAGAGTGGGTTCCACGTGACTTCTATTCCTAATATTAGTGCGGTAACGGGTGGAGTTCGGAAACACGACCACGCGATTTCATCGGCTGACTTCAAACTATTTTCAAAGCGAGAATATTTTAAAATCGGTTTACTGAACCGGCTATTCTACAAACTGGGATAATTTAAAGTACACAACCACCATTCAAAACGCGAAACCACCTCAAAAATCATCAACTCATCATCGACCTTACCCAAGGCGCAAACTGTCACGCAAACATACCATTCTTGGCCAAGCAGCCATGATTAAAAATCAGCACGCTATCCATTGACATAGCGTTATCACAACGGTTGTACGTCGGTTGCGTGCTCCGGCCACGTGTTACGTCACACGCGAAGAAAGCACGCGAGGTGTGCACGCATTGTGAGAGCTTGGACGAGCCCAAGCTTGCTGAGATTGCTGGTTTGTTTACGTTTGTGGATTCTAGGTTAAGTGGCGTTCCCGCGATCTCGGCTGTGAAGGACTGGCGACTGTTTTACGTGTCAAACGAGACGTGGCTATGTGGAAAATCGTCTGTAATCCTGAGTTAGATATTATGGATAACCGTAACGTGTGTCCTGTGAGCAGTGGTGAGCCAGTGGTAGCTAGCCAATGTTTTATTTTGAGTTCATTGTTTCAACAGCACTGCTCTCAAAACGTTGAAGTAAATATCGCGAGAAAACCGGCATGTCCTAGAACCAAAAACTCGAAGGCATGCGACATCTAGAAATCCGCACTGTGTCCACTTGGTGGATTTCAGGCCACTCCTTTTCACCGAGAGGAGGCACCGAGAGGAGGAAAATTATGCTTATACGAGCACCTACATATAATAAGCGACGTCCTCGTAATCGGTGCCGATTCAATAGCCTATTGGGATCTGCTTCAGATGTTTCTTTCAGGGGTCAACTCATTGCATGCCTCTTTTCTGGGGGTGAACTGTGGATGGGATGGCTCATTTCCACTCAGGGGTCAAACTGACTTCTTCAACCGGTGGAAACGACTACAGTTCGCAGTCGAAGACAACTTGGTAGGCAGTCAAAGCTGGCAGTTGCCACGATGACGGTCTATCTTCAGAAACAGACAGACTGAATTAAAATCCTCAACACCTAGCTTCCATCAGAATAGCAAAGATGCCATGTCCTCTGGTTAAACTCGATGTCAACCTAAATCCTGAAAAATTTGAGAAAGATGGAGGGGCCACCTTTGTCCATGGACCGTTTTCGTTCGTAACTTACATTCGAATGGTCCAAGAACATTTGGTAAAACCAGGAATTTGAGAAGCTACTGGATAAGGAGGAGGTTGAATGGACTACACCTTCGTGAACGAAGTTCGTGCCATCAGCAATTTTGAGCAGTGCCAATGTTAAAGGTGAAGGGAGCACGCGAGACGTGCACGCATTGTAAGAACATGAAGGTAGTTAGATTGATACACCGATTTGGTTTGTTCTAGGTTACCTGCACCATAACTGCGAACCACACTTTCAATTAATAACTGCTTCTAGTTACTGCTTTTAGTGGTCGCAATAACTCTCCTGAGCATGAGGTCCTGAGGGATGGATTACCAGGTCGGGCAAAGTGTTATTGGTTTTTTTCAACCTAGAGTCTGAATTTCTGCCAATGTTAATGGCAATAGGCTCGCCCCCTATTCCCTATTCTTATAGCCATCCAGATTCATACTTAAATCTTTCCTTATGTGTTGTGACATGAAACTGTAAAGATGGAGTGATGAAAAAATAAATAAATAGGGTGGGTAAAATATCGTGGATCTCTATACCTATATAAACTAATATATTTTGTCGAATAATTTTGCTCTATCGCTAGTGCAACGACAAAGTTACGAGGTTGCTCATTGATTAAAATTACGTAACTATCCGTAAAGACTGTTAAAGATTTGCAAATGACAGCCGGGACCAACGGCTTCGGGTGCTGTCCGAGGAACGGAGGGGCCTCGTTAGGTGATGGATTGACCGCGGCAAGCGTAGCTTTAATTTCAATCCACCCATGCGGCTGACGTCGCAGGAGACGCCTGAGCGTCGGGAATCCCAGGCTGATTCCCGGCCACCAAAGGCGCGGGCTTGCGGGCGGCGAGTAATGGGTAGCTTGCTGTCCGGTAAGGAACAAGCTCGGGTCGACGGCGCGTTGTGTTCCACGCGTGCCTTAAAGAGATGTCAGCACCAACTGGTGGGGTCCGCAAGGGCCGATGCCTGCCAGGGGTGCGGTTTGTTCGAAAAAGATACCGTGGCTCCTGGCACACGGGCAACTGAAGGAACACGGGTGAGTTTTAGTCAGTAAAAGTCTGACACGCCCTCCTGCTCCACCCAAAGCGGGAGAAGTTATTTGATGACGTCCCACCCAAAAAAAAAACGGCGACGAGCCCCGCCTCCTCTAGTATTTAAGGAAATATCCCATCAAAATCAGCCGATCCATTCTGTTATAATCTGCTTCCCGAGACACATAGGATCTCGATATATAATTGATTGTCACTCATCCACATAAGGACCGCGGCAAGCGTAGTTTTACCTTCGATCAACCCGTGCTACTATTGCGACAAGCCCCTGACATTGACTCATCATAGTCAGCTTATAATTTTCCCACTGCTGGGATACAGACCTCGTCTCTGAGAGAAGAACACATATCACTCTCTACAAATATATGCAAAATAAATCCATTTCAAGTATCAAATCTTATCGGTCGTACCAAGACAGTTTGCAAGCAAATGTATCTAAATCCCGATCAATCAGGCATTAACCTCTGAAAATCGACTAAACTCTATAATAATACCAAATGCTCGATGTCTTAGACGGCAGCTAATACCAGTACCAGGTTCAACTCCCCGGCCGATTTGCATACCTCATTGTGGGTTGCAGACCATAATTTTTGATACGAAAAAAATATACGGAACCATGTAATAAACGGTTTGTATAGGGTATTAAAGATTTCTTATGCTTTCTAATTTGGTTATCGATTTTAGGGTTCTCTGATTTTCTTTGTTGTGTTACAAAGTATTTTTTTTTTGTAGATAATTAAAAAGTATTGTTTGTAACTTTGCTTATAACATTGTAACGGAATCAGTATCATAATTGAAATAGTACGGAGTTTCTTATTAAACAATAATCATAATATTATCATATTAAAAAAATCTTAGTCTTAAGCTATTTTATCCACTGCAAAAGAAAAACTCACACAAAAACAAAAAACAAATGTTTTGTGTAGGTAATAATAATACAGGATAAGTTTTTTACCAGTGCGCAAACTATTACCATGAATTCAGCATATCATTCTAGACCTAGAAATTTTTCGTCGTACAAAAAAAAAATCAGCTGTTCCATATATTTTGACCGCGTTGGTATTGCATTTTTCTATGAAACAGCAGATTTTTTTTTGTTTATCCGACGAAAAATTATATAGATATACAGTTACCTACCTATACAAATATTTTTTTATTGTGTTTGGTAATCACTGATCCAGAATCTTAAATACATAACTGCGAATATAAGAAATTTAATTGGCATAGATTATAAGTCGGCAGTCATAATAATTACATACAAACATCACGCCTTTATTCCCCAAAAGGTTTGGCAGAATTGTACCTATAGTAGGTACACCCACAGTTCGCAAGGTATGTTTAAGTCCCATGAAATGGGGTCGACCCTATTTCCATCAACCGGACAAGAATCTAGACTCTTGGCTGATTCTAAGAAATACCAGATGAAAATACCTAAAAACACTTTGCTCGACCCGGGAATCGAACCCAAGATCTCATACTCAACAGTAGCACTTGCGACCACTAGACTAACGTGGCAATTATTATACTCGTTTATTCATTTTGGCTGATTATTATAATACATTTTTTTAATATTTTTATACAACAAACATTAAAAAAAAAACAATTAAACATCTATAAAAATGGTGATCTGCCGGTATCGGGAACAGGGTCCAAGCTACCAGTGGTTAGGGCTCCAGAGACAGGAACCTCCTCACGATGCGAGCCGTATCGAGGAGTGCTGCCTTCTGAATCAGGCTTTTGATCCAACCGCCTAACGAGAGCCTCGAGAGATGTTGATCGAGGCTTTCGGCCATCAGTCCATTTGGCTGATACGACAATCGGCACAATTACAGCCGAGTTCACATTCCACATGTCAACAACCTCGTGTGTTACGTAGCAATTATTATTAATGTTATCACTTTTAATGGTTAACTATAAACATTACTCTTAAATCCTTTCATCGTGAAAAAACAGTAAGAAATAGGTGTCCATTAAAAGTACCTCGTATTTATTTAAGTCAAAAATATCACATTTAATAATTACTTATGTATTTCTTTCGGTTTTTTTTTTTGTTTGTTCATACTTTCATTTTAGTTATAACGAAGACATCTTTATTGTCGAGCATTTCGAGAAAGTGGTTTAAGTCATAAATAATATTTTTTTTCGGTTATTTGCAATAAAAATAAGTTTAATTCGTGTTATGGTCCGCAAATAGTCAATTAAGGAATTATTGTTATGATATAAATATTGTTTAATGAACTTTTTATTTAATTTATGTGAAAAAGGTGTGAATCCGATATTAATTATTGCTTTTGAAGATAGTTATCTTTAGTAAACAAGCGATGTCTGCCTGAAGTATGTACTTTATTATAATTTTATCGATGGTGCATAGAAATGGGCATTGTTCCAAACTGTGCCTGCTTAATTTACTCAAAATCAAAAATATCAAAATCAAAATATTTTATTTCACATAAGCCTGCATGGGCACTTATGAAACGTCAGAAGCTAGGTGCACGGTTCCAATTTGTCGTTTCCTATGGAGAAGAGCCGGCAAGAAACTCCACGGTTACTCTTTTAAAAATAATTGGCTTTTACAATGTTTTCAACTTTTACTTATACTTTTTTTATTATCAATGTTGTTTCTTCAAGTTCGATACCGAAGGCATTTATAATAGCCTAGTCTTTCGTTATAAGTTGTTTGAAAGATGACAGGTAATCCTTTCTACTGATCCATGTATCAGCTTCAAACCACTCATATTTTTGCCAACCCCAGGCGGTAAATAAAACACGAACAAAAGAAAAATCAAATAGTGATAATTTTATTACTAGACAAACGCAAACAGCCAGAAGCGTCAATTAATTATCAATATTTATGGTATTCCCATTAATTTATAGATAAAAATTTAAATTAATAAGAGTATTCTGAACTTGTACTGTTTTGCCTTGCGGCCCTGTCCGGCTAAACACACTGCGTTGATATATGTCTCAATTACTGCATTGGTATGCGCTGGCGCAGTGGGGGACTGTATTCAATATTGCGTTGCATTATTTCGCTTGTTTGTCCTTATGCGATGGGCAGAATTTTAACCTCATTAGTTTCATTATTAAAGCATTTTTTTAGATGGTGTTCGCCTTCCAATCAAATGAAATGGCAAAATTAGCATTTAATATTCCTGTCTAAAAAATAATGCTGTGCAAATTTAACAAAGCTTATCTCTGTAACTATGGACCTTATTCACCAGTAACTGTATTAAGCACACTTTCTCAACAACTTTGTTGATAGGGTCGTATGATAAAAAAATCATGTTAATCGTGATGTGTACCATTTTATTTTGATGGAACCGTATAGATGCTAATACGTGATTATATCTTTTTCTATACAAATAAATAAAATTGAAGTATCTGTTTGTAATGTCTGAATAACAGCTTTTTATGAAATGCATGTGAAAGTATATACGGTACTTATAACATTTATTTTTGTTTGTCTATGATTGTTAGTCTGCTTGTTTGTTCCGGCTTTTCTCCGAAACGGCTGAATAGATTTTGACGATATTTTCACTGGCAGATAGCTGATGTTCTAAGAAGTAACAAAGGCTACAATTTGTACCGGTAGCCCCTTTCCGTGGGATAATTTTCGACAGCCACGCGGACGAAGCTGCGGGCACAGCTAGTATCTAATCAATGATTATAGTCTTCATCTACTATACAAGGTGTAACAGAATAGACGCAAGACCTGAAAGTAGTTTGTTCCTAGTTGACTACTGAATCGATTTCAGTAACTTTTAATAATAAGTATTTTTTTTAAATTATGTATTTTGCCATACCTACCACTGATTGAGTCAAAGAAAATTCAATCTTATCCAAAAAGAAATAAGACTCAATTTTAAATGCATAAAGTAATGCTTTGGTCGACACGTTTTTCTTAATAATATCAGTTAGCTTTAAAAAAAAAATAGTTTTGGTCATCGTATTATGCTTTTAACTCAATACTCTAAATTGGGGTGTATGAGGTCTTGCGTTAATTATGTTACTCGTTGTATATTGTTAGTCTTTTCTATAAACAAAAAGTCATCTTGGGCCGAAGTTTATAAGGATCAAGCATTGAAAAGTCAAATTAAAAAGCAACTTAAACACATCATCATTCTCGAAAAAAGACTCGTCAAGTCGATACAGCCGTGTCTACCGAATATGATAACATGTTTTATTGACCAAGAATCGAATTTTGGACATCGAAACTCAACGTACAAGTAAACTGACACTAAAACAGTAGCTTATTTACACTTCTTGAATAATCCCCTAAGTTATTCAAAACCCAACTTTACAGCACTAGCAATAAAGTCTTGATTCCCTTAAAACAACTCCTGAAATTGTGGCGATGACAATTGTGTTTTGTAAACCTAGTTTTAAGGTAGCTTTTTGAGTAACAGGAAAGTCTGGAGGTGTAAAGGTATTAAATTACAAAACTAAAGAGTTTTCCATGCCATTAATCAGTAAACATCGGTACGTCAAATCGTATCAGGGCATTTAACGAGACGAAAGAACGTGATTTCATGATCGAAGAGTCGTATTCACGCGATTGCTTTTGATGCAGAAATTGGAGCGGTAGGTCAAAGGGTCATTGACCGCGTGCTTCTAAGAATATGGTGCCCTATAATATTGGATAGAATGGATGTCGAGACGACTTTCATTAGAGAGGGAGGCGAGATCTTCATGTTGTCGTTTTAATAAAACATGATTTTATCGAGGATGGGTAGAATATACTGGACAGGTTTTTAAAAACTAAAAATAAGTGGAATTACCTTGCCTTGCTACTTAGTTTTCATGCTCTTTAAAGCTTTGGTTTCCTAGGGAAGCTTAATCACCCTAAATAATGTTCCCACTGCTGGGACACAGGCCTTCTGTCTTTGAGAAGGAGTGGGCTGTAAGCACGTGGGCCTATTGCGAGTTGGTGGATGTCCCATATCTTCGAATTTTCGGTTCTGGGACATGCCGGTTTCCTCACTATGTTTTCTTTCACCATTTTAGAGCAGAGATGAAATAATTTGTACTAAGTCCCAGTTGGCTTCGATCTACAACTTGTATGGCACAGCCGTTACCACAGGGTCACCACTGCTCTTCTCCTAGGAAAGCGGTTCCGTCATGTATCAACAGTTTTTGTCGTTATTGTGTGACCGGTCACCGCTTTCTTAGGAAATCGAAGAAAGAAAAATATAATAATATGTTTTTATCACAAAGACACGTGCATCCAAAAATGATGACAACTAGATGTTAGCCTGTGCTTGCTAACTGTATTACCTGGATGATAAATATTTTCTAATTTTATTCTTTTTCGGTAAAAGCAGCCAAGAATCTTGCCAGAACCCTTCTTTCTACAATTTTCTCCAGGTTAATAGCTCCAACGCCTATTACCTAACTCTTTATAAAATACAGCAGTAACTAAAAAGCAGCTGGTTATTTAAAAGCCATTTTAACGAGAGCCCTCGCGGCTTGACAATCGGGGCCGAACAGCGAAGCACGTAGAGCTGCTTTATCACTAAATTCCTTCATCGTACGTCAAACTGTTTGCTGCTGGTTGGCTACGGCGGGACAGGGGATGGAGTGGAGTTGTATTGTATTGCTTGAATAATTGATCAATGTTATTTTATATTGTTCGTTAGCTGTAAGCGCTCCCTGCATCTGTTATTTATGTCCTTAGATAAGGAGACTAGGAGACCCGCAGCATAGGTTTTAGTTAGTATGGCTCGTTTCTCCCATATTAAAACTTTTTGGAATATAAACTGTGTACACTTTAATAATACCTGTGGCTGAATAAATAAATAAATTAAAATTATTGATTGCTGACTGGTTTTGTTCGGTTCAATAAGGCATGTGAGTTATGACTGTGGCTTATTTTTGCTTCAATTATTTCAATGTATACTCATTTTTGTGACTCGATATGATATATATTCGATAGTTTGTAGGGATGACTCTAATGTCTTTAAACACAAGAAGATTAGAAAGAAGAAGAAATAAAAACTTTTTCCAAAAAAAAAAAACAACCTACTTCCGGAAAAACACTACAAAGTGAAAAATAACTTTAATTTCAGAAGTCGGTTGTTTTTTTTTTGGAAAAAGTTTTTATTTTTCACTTTTAAGTTATAGTACCTATCCCACACCAATTCATCATCCTTGGGGTCATAACAATGCATATTTATGGGATAGCACCAATCGCGGTTGATTTGCTGTAATTTTTTGAAGAGTTCAGTTGTCTGTCTCCGAAACGCATCATCAGATCTATATTAAATGGAACCACATGGAAAGCACCACCTTTCAAATAAAAAAAAGAATCTTCAAAATCGGTTCATCCAGTCGAAAGTTCTGAAGTAACAAACATGAAAAAAAAATACAGTCGAATTGAGAACCTGCTCCTTTTTTTAAGTCGGTTAAAAAAGAATTATTTTGCACTATTATGACGCACATTAAACGTTACAAAATAAACACATAATAATACGAAATAGCCAAAATCTCGTATTATACACGAGAATAAATTGATAGATAGAGATTATGGTGTCTGCAACAAATTCACAACTAAGGAACCAAATTCTTTTTGACGATTTCTGGTGGAAAAGAGACGTTTAACGATAGACACTATCTTTTTACAAAACAATAAAAAAAATAGATTTGGTATAAAACATCGAGTCCGTTTTTGAAATAAGAACCAAATATGTATAGAAATTCAAAATTTAATGACGACAAAAATTACAACTGAGTCCGGTACTGAGTTGTAATTTTTGTATTAAGAACTTTATCCAAATCGAAATAAAGTTTGAAATGCAAAAACTGGCTCAGAGGTTTAGAAGTTAGATCGTGTTTGGTAATAAGATGGTAAGTGACTTTATATAACAAAACAGTCATAACTTTTGCTCTTTTTACAGAGCAAAGCAAGGTTTTAAAAGGATTACAGGAATCAAGCACAACATTCAGCACACCTTTGTAACATTTATGCTCTCCACCCCATTCCCTGTTCTAAGACCCAAAGATAAGAGGACGTCCAGAGATAGCACAGTACAATACTTATCCAATTAAATTAGCCGACTGCGGCAAGAGGTGTAATGAGTTAGACCTTATTTATAATGGCCGCTCGCATGGTATTTTAGTTGACATTTAAACGGCTACTTAAAGTTTTATTGATTTCGCACTTAAAAGGAATAAAGTTATTTTTTGAGCTATTTTGTTTGGTGGTAGTTTATTTTATTGCGGGACTAGGTAAATAATGGTAGCTGTTAATAAGGAGGCTGTTTTAGCATTGTTTTTTTCTAGTAGTGAATTCACTGTAGGAGTATTCAGGGTGGCAGGAATATCGATGCGTAACCTGATGGCATAGATTCAGAACACGATACTGAACTCCTCTGTGTTGAAGTTTTTCGTCGGTTATCAAGGTGAGGTATGCCATATCGGCGTTTACGCGGCCACGTAAGCGACACCTTGCAGCGTAACACGACGCCGTCACTTTGAAGTTTTTTTTAAATAAAATATGTACTAGTTTATAGTTATTGTTTTTATACATATATGTATTGTGTTTCACGGACCTTAGTTGCCTGAAATAAAACAGAAATAATAATAATTAAAAAAAAATGCAGCTCCATACATTTTGATAGCGTAGGTATTGTACTTTTATATGCAACAGATTATTTTTAATTTGATAACTGACAAAAAATTCTGCACTGTCTAGAATCATGTACTGAATTCATGATTACAGTGTGCGGATCGATGTCCCTGCCACCCTGTCTAAACAAGGAGTTGTCTTAAGAGCTACTGCCGAGCATGAGGTAGGGGGTTTGATTTCCAGATCGGACATGGTTTTATTAAGTTTTACCGTCAGGAATTTGTCAGAAGCAGCCCGGAGTTTAGATTTCTGCCCGGTTGATGGGCACCTTATTTTTTTTTATTTTTTTTTGGGCAGGTGTGGGAAATCCTCATGGACGCCCAGACTGCCTCACTTGTGACGCAGTCTGGGCAGTGCCGGACTCTTACCGGCTAAAACCCACTCCTGCCTGACCTCAGTGTCCTCTGACATGATCAGAGATCTTGTTTCGACTTCCATTCAAATTATATCATTTGCGATTTTATATTTTGGAGATAGCTTTCGTTATTTATTAGGCTAACATCTTACATGGCTAATCTTACTGATCTATACTATTATTTTTGTATTTTTTCTAGCGTCTGTCTTTTTAAATTTAGGATAAAACTTAGGATATCGTTATCGGATAGTGCAAAACAAAACGGGTGGAGGGTATAAAATCAAAAATCAAAAGTTCTGAGAGTCAGTACTATTTAAACGTCAAAATTACATTAGACAATCCTCCAAAACGTCGCTGTTTATGATAAATTAAACAAAGATTTCTTGATAGTCGTTTACTGAGGTTTTTACAATATTTAATTATTATTAAATACGTAACGCACAGAGCAGTTTTCAAGATGATTTTTTTGAACGAGTGAAGTAATGAATGCGGAAATGAATATATGAATGAAAGTTAAGTATAATGAATGAAGACTATTGAGTGAAAATGTCGGAGACACCCGCCCTTCACCACATCCCAGTAATTCAGCTGGGAAGAAAAAGTGGCGTAACAAACTGTCTACGATATAGGTAGATATTTACTACAGCCTAGTTCTTTTGTAGTTTAACCATTGTATTGTGAAAATCGAAATAGTATATGGATTTGGTGACTGACACACAGTACAGTCAATGACCTAAAACATTAATAATTAACGGACTGTCACAAAGCAGTTTTAATGAGTTTGATTAAAGTTTATTCGTTTTCTGGGAAGCGGTCCAATGACTGAGTCAAAGATATGCCACGGAATAGACAAGTTCAGAAGATGAACTGAACATTGCATCTCATTGTAACGCTCTCGTGGGATGTAATAACTTTAGTGCCAATGTTGTATCTCAACACAGCAAGCAGCCTGTGTTTCGGCTTTTATATTACTGACCAATTTTGGAAGTGAAACTTCTTATGCGACTTCCAACAAGGTTGCGTTGAACATTTAACGCTAAAGGTTGCGTTAAACGTTTAACGCAACCGACGCAACAGAGTGAGTCGGTTTCACTTCTTCCGCGCGGAGGGTCTCCACGCACTTTTGAAGTGAAACTTCTTATGCGACTTCCAACAATGTTGCGTTAAACGTTTAACGTTAAAGGTTGCGTTAAACGTTTAATGCAACCGAGGGGGAGAGAAAGAAAGATACACAAATACACAACAAAAGTAGAAAGTAGGAGAGAGAAAGAGAGTGAGTCGGTTTCACTTCTTCCGCGCGGAGGGACTCCACGCACTTTTAAAGTTTTTTGTTGAAATAATTGAAGGAGATGTTTGAAAGAAAACATTTAAAATACTACATCAGTAGTGGCCCAGTGATATCGACCCCAACTTACGAGTAGTCGTAGTTCAAACCCAGAAAGACACTTTACTTTTTATATTTGATTGCATCACCACTGCTCTTAAAACGGTGAAGGTAAAACATCTTTCTTGAGACATCATCTTTGAACCGGATTGTGTTAAAACCAACAATTCAAAGACATATGACCTCCACCAACCCTCACTGGGCCCACGTGGTGGTTGCCAGGGCCGTGGCCCATTCCCTCTCATAGAGGACGCCTGTGTCCCACCCAGCAGTGAGAATATTATAGGCTGATTATAATTAAAAAACATAGTAATTCAGCTACAAAGCATACGCAGATGCATGAGTGAAAATTAGTCGTCAAGTGGGACTTAATAGACTGAAAAATCAAAGGTATAAAACCAGCCATGAGACATGCTGTAGTCATTTGTTTCACCGTCGTACCTATTCAAGTGTGATTGTCGAATACGTTAATTTGTAAGGACTTGAACTTCTGGTTTAAGCATCGGCTGATGGTAATGTTGACTTCTGTGTAAAGTCTAATCTTGATTGTTAGATTTGATTCGGGAACCGTCAATTATATTGTTAAAGATATTACGTAGCTGAAATTTATGATACTGTAGTTTCTTTTTAACGTGTTAGTGGCAAAAATAAAATGAAAAAAATGTACATAATATGTACAGTTATTTAAATTTGTTTAGCCCAAACTTCAGCAATGCGAATACCGTTTGCTGATGCAGCCATTAGGTCCTCAAGATGGAAGGTGAGACACCACCACGATGGCAAATATAAGTATACTGTAGCTGTGCCTGGGGCAATAGTTTCCTTTTTACTTTCTGGGATAGAACATAAGCTCTGTATATTGAACTACAACTCAGTCAATTACAACATGTTTTTCAGCGCAGTGGATTTAGAATCTTGTACTGAATTCATGGTATACAATGCGAGATCAGTTTATACTGGAAATGTATAGCTTGATGTGTAGCCATGTGTACCGTAAATTAACCATTAATTCTTTTTTTACACGCTTTATATTAGCTTCACTTGTATGTTTGTTTGTTGGTTTGTTTGTTTGTATGTTTGTATGTAACCGACTCCTTTGAGCGCGATTTTGACCCACTTTAAACGGTCAGATTTCATTGAAACTTTGTAAACTTGTCGAGGACCGATGACAATTCAATAATTTAAAAAAAAATAGAAAAAAAACACGTTTTTGTAGTTAGTAGAACTAAAAAAATAGAAAACAAATAATAGTTTAAAAAACTAAAAAACACGCTTTAAAAACCAAACTAAAAAAGGAGAAAATAATTTAGTTCAATTAAAAAGCGTGGGGTGCTTGACATTAATTGATTATAAAAATACCTCAAAAAGCACCCCACGCTTTTTAATTGAATTAAATTATTTTCTCCTTTTTTAGTTTGGTTTTTAAAGCGTGTTTTTTAGTTTTTTAAACTATTATTTATTATTAGCTATATTGTCCCTTTTCCTAAAAGTCTCCCCCAAATCCCTCTAGGCATCCTTTTCCAGGGCCACCTCGATCCAACTCTTGCGATACGCATTTAGATCGTCCCGCTACTTCTTCCATGGTGAGAGGTTGAGCGTCTTTGTCCCTGCCATCCAATATAATACTAATCCTTCTATCCTATCGTACTAATATTATAGATGTGTAAATGTGTATGTTTGGATAATTAGATGTGTGTATAATTTAGATTATAACCTGGATTAACACATGATACTTTTGATACTGGTAGGACGTTCTCGTGGAATGATTTTTAACCTCCACGCGGGCGAAGCAAAAGCTAGTGGACTAATATTTTATTTTTACCACAGCATGTGCTATTTCCAATAGTTGCCGATACCAAAGGTATTAAAATTGTAAGAGTTTCGAAGTATTCGAACCTAAGCAGTAAGAACGACAGCTTAAATTTCCATTTGCTTAGCATAACGAACATTTAATCTAGGTTGTATCTATGTGACTTGCGAATGAATTAACAACAATAATTGGGTTAACTTTTGGTCAGCTATTAACACCCCAGCTGTTAGACATAGACATGTCTATGGACTCGATAAAATCTAGACTGAATTCTAGTCTTTAAACTAGTCAGATAATAATTTAATCTTAACAATTCATGTCTGTCGCCTTTAGTTGGCCGTTAGTCGTGAATAGTTGAAAATTTTAAGATTTCTACTGATCAATTGAATTATGTTGTTTGTTCATTTGTCGAGTCATTAGGCTGGTTGGCTGGTAGTCAAAAGCCTAAAAGTGTAACAACCACTCTTACCAAGGGGTATAGTGTTACCCAGTAACTGGGTGGTGGAGGTAAGTTAGGCAGTCACGCAATATAAACTTCTGATATTCAGCAGCATTCAGTTACATTGGAAGCCAACCCGAACATAGTTGGGATAAGGCCACAATTTTTAAAGCCTGGAATATACTAAGCATGTAGTAGCTCAAAAGCATGTTAATTTCGAGCAAATGCTACCTGCAAACAAATACCGTGTGTTTACAAAAAAAAAAATAAAAAAAAAATTACACATACGGAGAGCGTTCTGTATAATAAGCGTGCTAGTTACTAGCAAACAAGCATGCTTTTTTAGCATGTGTATTTCAGACTTTCATAATCGGCCCATAAAGTTTCCACTGCTAGGACACAGGCGTCATCTTGGTATGAGGGAGTGATCCACCACGCGGGCCCAGTGCGGATTGACAGATGTCATATGTCGTAAATATTTTGTTTCTAGTTTCCGACTTGCCTGGTATTCAGACTTTAAGATGACCAAATCGGGCAGTTTATACAGATATATCCGCTTTTTCAGTGTTATTGCTTCGATAAAACGTGAAGTTTTACAGGGATTGTCTATATTTTTTTTAATAAAATTAGGTAGTTTGAACTTTCAAAGGGCACTGAATGAGAAAGAAATGAATAATGGCTACAAGTTAGTAGTAAATTCTTTATTTATCGGAGAGACCTGCAATAGTGTCTGTCTTTTAGAAATTACAACTTACTCCTTTGCTCGTTGGCAATAATTTAGGTAGCAATTTTCCACTCAGTACTAAAACAAAAAAAATACTTTACAACCCCTTCACAACTGCCGAAATGCACACACACACACCACAACAATAATCACAAACACACACATTAAATAAAATTGTTTACGTATTTCTGTATACAATTCGAATTACGAATGTGTGAACTTTAGGCGCTCATTTGCATGTGTGAGTATGTAGGCGTATTTGTGTGTGTTATGTGTGTGAATGAGTGGGGTGTAAGTGTGTGCGCGGACAATGATAGTAATTACATAATGATAAGTCATTTAAACGTTGCCCCGCGGTGCGGGTGTAGTGGACTTAATATTGATGTACGGTCAGCAGAGAGGTTCGTCTAAATAGATTATGATTTATGTGAGAAAATTTTGATGATAATAAATCATTGGATGTTTTAGGGTTTCCTAACACCAAGTGATCTAAAGTTGATGATTGTATGAGGAGTGCTTGGGGTTTCAGAATCAGAGAGAACCAGGAAAGAAGAGATCCGTCGGAAAACGATACTTAATTGGCAATGGGCAGGACACATTATTCGCAGAACAGATAGCCTATCAGGGCGAAAGGTTCTGGAGTGGCGACCGCGTACTGGAAGACGTAGCGTTGGAAGGTCTCCCACAAGGTGGACCGATGACCTGTTACAGGCCGCGGGAATCCATTGGATGCAAGAAGCACAGAACCGGTCAAAGTGGCCGTGCTTGGGGGAGGCCTATCCACCAGTCGACGTCTTTCGGATGAAATGATGATGATGAATGATGATAGAGGTGTCAAGGAAAAATGCTGATTGCATAAGAAAGGTAAAACCTGGTGACCTGAAACACAGGTTTTTTTTCGAAAAACCTATATTAGGCACCAGTCTCTCACAAGGATGGCATCCAGCTGGGACATTCTATGTACACTTTTAATTTAAGTCAGCTTTGTGAAGAGAGAATAAATGATAAATTATTATTATTATTATTAAAACGGGCTGCTATCCGCAACTCCACGTCTAAGCGCGTATTTTGCGTGATTGCATAAGTTACATTGCGTTTAAATTTCGAAGAAAAGAATCAGTGGTATTTGTTTTGAATTTAAAAAAAATATGTTAGGAAAACTGGTTTAAATGGGTTTAAACGACTTCTAAAACGAAAATGCATCCAAGTTCCTCGTTTATGTCTTTTCTATAGAAAAAAATAGGTCGATTTTTCATTTCCCAAACAAATGATATTAGATAATCAACAATTATTCATTCCAAATTTCCAAGTCACGCACAAATTAAAAACAAAACACAGTAGAAGCTGACATTATTAGTCAAGCACACTTATCTATAATCTTAAAATAGCTGATTACATTAATATCAATGCCAAACATACCAAATAACATAATAGACGTTTAAATTATTGTTTCCGAAAAAGAATAATACTATTTCGGTTAATAATTGTCGTAATTACGCTAGTAATTTTGCTGCTGACCGTACAACAGTTTTCGTGGAACAAATTCCAAAGCATTTGTTTGATGCTCCATAATAAGGCTCAATTATGAAAAAAACTTACGTTTGTGCTATATATTGTATAGTTTTTGTTTATGTTATGTATAGATTTATGTATAAAACCTTTGTTTTCAGCCATCAAGCTTAGAATATTTCATGGGATAGACAGAAGCATAGATTTGATTTTTTAAACAGTAAAAAAAAAACAATACTTATATTCGTTTGTTCTCTTCACCTTGGAGTCGCTGGTACGACAAATCTCGTGCATAATTGGAATTTTATGCAATATAATATGTAGTTACGAAAACAAGGAGAAAATCGAACTAATGTTATTAATTTAATGCTTAAGGCCCAGGAGCAGTACGGTTCATAAAGTGACCGTGTTACGCTACCAAACGGGACGTAGGCCCTTAAATCAAAACGTGTCAATTGCCTTCCACGAATTTCTGAAGTTATCGATTCGCCCACAAATTCTTTAACATCGTGCGAATCAGCTACAAAAAAATATATAGATATTATTTAAAACTGTCGATTCGACCGCTTCGTGTGAATAAACCCATTCGAGCGCCAAAAGATCGCCATAGCAGTTTACTTATAGTGAACTTCAAGTTAAAACAAAATAAACTTGACTAAACTCAAAACAAACTTCACAAGCAGCTGACAATAATCTGTACCAACGTACTCCCATAAATTCATGGACATTAATATGCTTAAATTGCACTAAATAAACCCTACATTTTACGCATATCTGCGTAATTCCGCTACTCGTTTAATTATCCGAATAAATTGCCGACAATTATATCATTATTAGACCACACACAGTTACATATTTAAAAAATAATTTTTAATCCAAGCGATTACAGGCAGATGTTACATGCCTGTTTTTAAATGTTAAGTAAAACTGCTTTGAAGACATTCTACTAATTTTAGTAGCCTTACTCGTAAGTACACCATCATCTGCCTTACCATTTTCCAACTATCTTGGAGTCGGCTTCCAATCTAACCGGAAGCAGCTGAATACCAGTATTTACATGGCGCGCCTGCCTATCTGACCTCCAGAACTTACTAACTGAGTAATACGACACTCCTTGGAAAGACTGGTTGTCAGGCTTCAGAAGACCCGTAGCAACTGTCAAAGACACATGACAGCTGGGACCAACGGCATATCGTGCTTTCCGAGGCACGGAGGCGTCTTAGTATGTAATGTTTAACTTTTGTTATAAGTTACTTATAGCTATATTTGCATAATGCAGAATTACATATGTAAGCTGGCATGCCCTTTATGCCTAGAGGCTTTTATTTAGATTGGAAGTTCTGTTTACGTTTTATTTTAATTTTCTATTATTTTTAGTTTTCAATTTTTGATGGTATATTGGCGTGTGCTAGCTGACATATGGCAAATTTTATGTTTTTTTTTGTGTTTCGTAATTTTTATTACGTATTATTGTATAGAAACAAGTTCTTCTAACTTAACAGACAGCTGTGCTGCTGGGGAGTTTGTTCCGCTACTTCTTCTTCCCAGCTAAAGCACTAGGAAGTGGTGAAGGGCGGGCGTTTTTGGGGGGACTGTCTTATGTAATTTTATTTTGACGTTCAAAAAGAGCTGACTCTCAGCCTAGTTTGAATAAATGACTTTTGATTTTGATTTTGATTTTGATTTTTTTGATTTAAAGATGGTCCCTATCAACGGACAACCGTAGCAAGCGTAGCTTAACGTGATCTATCGAACCGTACGGCTGATATTACTTAGCCACAAGCCCCTTGTCAAGTTACAAGAATATAGGCTTGTAATGATGAGTTAGGATGTTCTTAATGTCATCATTATTCTTGTGCCCTAATCCCAGTTTATTTAGGGTCGCCGCAATATGTATTTTTCTCCATACTTCACAATTAGTCGTCATCTCTGTAGTCTCTTCCTTTTTAGCTATATTATGTTTCACTGTCAATTAATGGCTTATTTTTTCTATCTAATTATTTCATTACCAAACTCCTTCGGCATTGCTTTAATTAAAAAAATTGCTTCCTTATTGGCCCTTGTCCTTTATATTTATTAAAAATATTTTTTCTTCCAAAAAAAACAATCATTTTCTAAAAAAAACACTACGTAGTGCAGAATTATATTAATTTCGGGATTCAGACTTTGGATCTGTATTTTAGTATCTTGCCACCGAATTTCAAAATTAAAGTCTGCCATTTTTCATGACAACCGTCACCGTGGCAGTTATGTGGCGCTCACCACTCTTCATATACTTCCTTGCTTGCTAAGCCGGAACTTAGAAAAAAAACTTTCACAGTTGCCCTCTAAACAGTTTGTTTCAGCAATTTTTCAAATGAATAATGAGGAATGATCAAAAAAATTATCTGCTCTATGCATATTGACTGCGAAGGTCTCATTTTTGTAGGAAACAGCTGATTTTGATTAATAACATGAACTGTTACCATGGTAACAGATTGTGTGTCGATGTCTTCCCTGTCATCCTTTATTGTGATGCTTTCATCAGACAGCTAATTATATCGATAGAGCACTGAATAATTATTAAAGTAAGAACTAAATAAGATGCATTTGATCGGAAAAGAGGAGCCATCTGCACAATTATTATTACTGCTATTGGACCCTTCATATTATCAAGAGTGGTGATTAAAAGTTATTTCTAAAGATTAATCATGATAGCAGCCTCTGTGCAGTCATAGAAATTAATTGGCTCTAATGTAATAATGTACCTTACCACGTATACCTAACGGGTATACCTAAGTTGGTAACTAATATCGATCATAAACAATAATACCTCAATCTATGGAAATTGCGCGTTTCTTACCTCTCTGTACCGTGCAATGGTCAGGCCTCATTAAATTTCATACAGTTTAAAACCACTACACCTGGACCTCTCAATAGAGATATATTAGTAAAGTTCAAAGCTCTTGAAAAAATGGCTTATACTCGTATTAGCTATTTTTAAACTACTGTTATACATTGTGGTAATTATGTCTTGTTATGGGATAAAAGTTAATTGATATGGGCAGATATTGTATGGGTGGAAGCTAAAATTGAATGGTTTGAAGACATAAGTTGGCTTGATGAAGTAATTTCATTAGTTGGTGAAGAAAGTTTACCGCAAATAAACGTTTTTTCTTTCTTTTCTTTCTTTAGTATAGCTGATTATGGTCGGGAGTCGTTGCCTGGTGGATGGAAGCTAAATTATAATTCTGTCTTGCTGCATCTGCTTATCAATATTAGTTACTGCTAATGTTTATTTAGTACCTATGTTGGTAATGTGTGACAACTGTAATTGCCTGTTGTAGGTATTTAGATGAGGCCAGTAATGCTCTGTTTGAGAAGAAGTACGAAATCAAAATTATTATGCTTCCTATAAGTTAAAAGTCTTATACTTAAGCTTTCTCGAATATTTATTGTACTTTTATCTGTTTTGTGCCATTTCTTGAATATTATATCCTTATATTATATATCTTACACACTATAGTTAATTTATAATAGTAAGGACAAAATAAATTGTAAGCCTCAACGATTATTATTTCACTCATAATTGTATAATAGTAGTTGTGAGCTATATTGTATAGAAAAAATACTTAGCTCACAATGCTGTTTACAAAACTCATAAGAGTTTTGTGTATTTCCTATTTCTATGTAATTTAATGTTGCTGTTTGTTGTTCCTTATGAATAAAATAAAATGTAGGATAATGCTAATAAAGTTCTTGTTGAGAATAGAGCCATACCAATTACTAAAGTGGCCTAGGCATAACGGCTGGCGCGCGTGAACACGTGTTATGCTATGTTATGCTATGACTAGGGTAATAAAGTCTAATTCAATACAATTCATAGCACTTATTCATTCTGTCTGTTGAACTGACAACAGATAGAATGAATAAGTATACATCTGTTAACTTTTCCGCGCCTAAACGGCAATCGGATCTGGATGAAATTTGGCGCCAGGAACACTAGGACCAGAGCTAAGACGTAGAATACTTTTATTCCGGTGGTACACAATCCCATGGAATAATTCCTCACCTCCACGTGTGCGAAGCAAGTATTTTCTAGGAACTGTATTTTGTCAATCATTATAAAATAAAGCGTCTTTTATATTATCATTGGCTTTTGCAAGCGGCTTTGCCAACGTGGGTGTCAGAAATTATCTCATAAGTCACATTACCGGGAGAAAACGTATTCTATATTTCCATTGTTGTCCAAGTTATAAACTATCTGTATACCAAATTTTATCCAAATCCGGTCAGCCATTTTTGCGTGATTGACACACAACATACAAACCTTCACATTTTTAATATTAGTAGGATTTGTAACAACATTGTCAGAAGCCTTCAAAAAGATTATAAATTCTAGACACGGAAGTGAAACCGTTAGACCAGCGGCATCCAATAATTTGCGGGTAAACTGTTCTACACGTATGTTTACTTCAAGTAGCTCTGTGTTTGCAACTTGGTGCCTTGTAACAGTATTTGTTCTATCTATATCTTCACACTCCATTAGGTCTTCGGAATGATCAGAATTCCTAGTATTGGCGCTTGCTTGCACGCTTACGTTTCATTAGGCAAGATGCGGTGGTAGTTTTTAATATTTTGCTACACAGGGGCTCGTGGCTAAGCAATAACAGTCGCACGGATCGAGCGATCAGATTAAGCTACTCTTGCCGCATTCGTTCCGTGGATTGGTGACCATTTTCACATACTTTACCCGCCTGTACCTCGGAAAAAACGTTAAGACGTTGGTCCTAGCTGTCATTTTTTGGATCTTTGACAGTCGTTACGGGTCGTCGGCGTCGCTTGAAAGTTCAACAACCAGTCTTACCAAGGGGTATCGTATTACTCAGTAACTGAGCTGTGGAGATCAGATCGGTAGTAATCTGTTGCTCTATGTAAAATACTGGTATTCAGCTACATCCGGTTAAACTATAACACAATATACCACTTTGTGTATCGAAATCGATAATGCTTATAGCTTTTTTATCTCTGTTCTGTGGATCAGACACTTATGTTGAAAATTTTGTTAAAGGTGAGTAAGTCCTGGCCGACGGGAAAATGTCGTTCACATCACGTTCGTTCTGGGAACCTAGCCAAATTTGGACGATATATTTCTGTCGTGTGCTCGTAGATCTATTTTGTATTTTTTTTTTCATTTAAATACATATTAAATTACATTTTTAAATATTTTTCTAAAATAACCTTATAAAAATCATAAAAAAAAAATAGTGGCCCATCGGCATCAGGAACAGGGTCCAAGATGTCGGTGGTCAGGGCTCTAGAGAAAGGAACCTCCTGACTATGCGTGCCGTGTCTAGGAGTACTGCTTTCTGAATCAAGCCCTTGATCCAGCCGCGCAATGAGAGCCTCCTGAGGTGTTGGTCGAAGCTCTTCGCTATTAGGCCGTTTACTGTAACGATTATCGGTACAATGATTGCTGAGTCCTGATTTGTATTTTTTATTATTATTGTAGTTAACTTACCTTTTTAAAATGTTGCTTAGTTCGTTCAGTACAGTTTCCTAATAATTGTTTGATGCACCGGGTGACGTCATTATGTCAAAGCCGGCTGTCCCTGAAAACCAGCGCTGGGGCTCTGGGCTAGTGATAGCCGTTTTTGCGTGGATGTGACGCATGTTTTCCTATTTTTTTGTGTTCCTTTTCTTTTTGCGTCATGTTTTACCGCAAATAAACGTTTTTTCATTCTTTCTTTCAAATGCACTTGTTTCTTGACCGCCTTTTTTTCTTTCTTTACTTCTTTAACAGCAGGTTTTATTGGCCACTTTTATGCGGTTGGCTTTGTACTGGGAATCCAGATTTAAACAATAGAACGGAAGCTAGACTAACAAGCTTCCAAAATCAAACTGTTTATGTTATCTCCCAAAGTCTTTGTACCCGTCAGAGATTTCATCATTGATAGTCAGCTTCTCAAGAATAGTCCGCCAAAAACAACTAAATAACCGGAAATAACCAGTTTAGTAGCGACCGGGAGTCGACTAAACGACTAAAAAAACTATAACCATTACGTGAACCATCGCATCTACGTGGGAGACGCAATTATTTTCCAATTTTAATCAAAAATATCATTTTCTCAGCCTTTCACTTCCACTTAAGTATTTAAATGTCAATCTTTCGCTCTTGCTGAGAGCTTCGCCTTAAGTAGTCAGGAAAATACAATGGAGTTTGAGCTTTATGCCAGGAAAATAAGACTGAAAATGGAAAAGCGTATCGGCTCTGATCTAAAACAATTTGGTTTCAAATGATTAATGTGAGTAACACTAGGTATTGTGTTGAATTTTTTATTGAAGCTTTTCTGCTGTTGGATGTGCAACTTTATAATAAAGCAGTTTAGATACAAATTGGATTGTGTGGCTGGAAGCTAGAAAGTATAAGAAAGAAATTGATAAAATAACATAAGATTGCAATAATGACGATACATTATAAGATGCAGTGTTAATAAAAAGTCCACGTATTTGTTTCAAGTAAATCTCATTTTTTTGTTAGTAGAAATCTACGAAATAATCAGTCAATGTCATATTGTGTGTAAAAAATAGATTGTGAATGGAACCTGTTAGTATTGCACTAACAAAGTCATAAATTACAAACACAGAAACGGAATTGTGTTTCTATTTGTAGGTAACCGGATATAACGTCTTAATCAATATGTCTAGCGTTTTTCTAACTATATTAAGGGCCTACGTCCCGTTTGGTAGCGTAACACGGTTACTTTATGAACCCTACTGCTCATTAACGGCTTGTCTTGAAGATTTGAAAAATATATGATTTTTGCTATAGATTCATAAAGATCATTTTGCCCGAAGTACTTTTTTTGTATGGTTAATACTTTTGCTGTAAAAAATATTTTCCAACACGCAATATTTTGGCTTCTATTCCATACTCCTACTAAACGGCTTCGTTATTTGGAAAAAAAAAATACACTGAAAAATAGATAGTTAGAGGTACCACAGAATCGCCGAAGCACAATTGTAAATTAATCAAAGGAATATCCCCATTTTGAGATAAAGGCTCAGAGGGGCCCTGCGCGGGCGCGGGCGGCAGTCGTGCTTTAGCATACAAACGGGAGATGAGGATACTATGGGCCTTAAGGTCTGCTGCCAATCTTATCGGATACAGCTTTAGACTAGTAGTAAATATGGAGCGATCTGACCTCCACAACCCATTCTATGAGTAACACGATATGCCTTGGTAAGACTGGTTGTCAGACTTTTGGGTTTCTGACTCCCCGTAACGACTGTAAAAGATCTAGAAATGGCAGCCGGGACCAACGGCTTTTTGAGGCACGATGGGTTCTCGGTATGTAAAGTGTTACCTTCGATCGACCCATGCTGCTGTTATTATCTGTATGAAATAATAAATGAAAACCTATAAGGAATTTTTTTTATTTGTAACTGGAAATGCCGCGTCTGCTTAGAAAAACTTTTAATAGTTTAGAAACTCATTACAATTAAAAAAACAACCGACTTCCAAAAAAACACTACCAAGTAAAAATAACTTTAATTTCGGAAGCCGTTGACTTTGAATATGTATTTTAATTTAAAAAAAAAATCATCAAAATCGGTTCACCCAGTCGAAAGTTCTGAGCTCACAAACATAAAAAAAAAAATACAGTCGAATTAAGAACCTCCTCCTTTTTTTGAAGTCGGTTAAAAATGCATACTTTTTCACTATTACCGGGTTGATAAATTAATGTTTTTCCCTTCGCAGTATTTATCTTCTATAGTTTATGTCCCAGTACGTTCCTGTGGGATCATTTCTGACCTCGACGCGGGCGAAACCGATGGATGATAAAACCTGGTACAGTCATAAATAGCCCCAGTTCTTTGCAAAACAACAGTGCATTATGCAATACAAACAAGCAAACATTATTTTTACACAAAACTCAATAAATATAACAAAAGTCGTTCATGAATATTCCTTTTTACTTGACAATGCTCATCAGACATTGCAGATACATGCATACGGTAAAGAAACGAATGTGGACATATGAACCATTAATATCCGTACATGGATAGAAATTAGCATAAAACATGGCTCTGTATGTTGCGTGAATTACTAAGAAAGTAAAATGCAAGTTTTATTCTAGATTGGTTATAGAGATGTTGTAAACGAAGTTATCATAAATCAATAATTGCCTATACATGTCATTACTTAGCATCCATTTTGCGGATACTTATTAGGAAAATTGAACAAAACTATTTCTTTTCAAGATCGCCTGACAATAGCATTTTTTAATCTTTTATGTCATCCCATGAGCTTTATTAATGGAATTTTCATCCTTAAGTTAGGTATGTTTGGTACAAAAACACAAGGAAAACGAAACAGATAGATTTATTCCTCAACAATACTTACTTGATTTTTAAAACAACAAACATTATGACCCGTATTGTTGAACATCACTCAAGATTAATGATCTATCTACATTTTGATTTGAAGCATTTAGATAGAAAAGAAAGAAAATACTTATTGCACCATACCATATATGGCCATATTTGCACTTTGTAAATGAGACACAGAGAGAGAACACAAACACGGGGGAATTTGTTGCGCCACTTCTTCTTCCCAGCTAAAGCACTAGGAAGTGGTGAAGGGTGGGCGTTTTGGGGGACTGTCTTAAGTTCGTAAAGTGCTAATTCTAAACCTAATTTGAATAAATTACTTTTGATTTTGATTTTGATACAAAATGAACAAGTTGGGGAAAATTAAAATCCACGTAAATCGGTCATAGCTCAGCATAATGCTACGTCCCTATACAAAACAGAGCCCCAGCGCTGATTTTCAGCGACAGCTGGCCTTGTCGTTATGACATTTCAATTCATACCTACTATCCTGTCACTATTAAATAGAGATTATCATAATAAATATCGAATACGGATCTAACTTGAAACTATCTCGAACATCAATGTTTACAATCAAATCCCAGTGTGCGCCGATACTAACGGCGCCAGCGACCGTAACGCATCCAGCCCATATCTACGGTGAAAATTGCAGAAAATTAATTCATTTATACAAGTATTTATACAACTGTTATAGACGATACGGTATGCGCTTTGTGCTGTGGCCTTTAAATGGGGATGGATTTTGGAAATGGTTTAGTAATATGCATTGTTGGTCCGTTTTCTATACGAAACTGAATGAAAAAATTGGCGCTTTTGACCAGTGGTATTTATTATCTAAAGAGTTTACCTACACCTACATAGGTAGGCCTTAGCAGGAATTTTACAAGTTCGGTACTGCTACTATACAGTATAATGCCGTGGTCAGTCCATGGATGGAGGACTAAAAGCACATTAGGCTGTTGGTTCGTGGATCTTTGACAGTTGTCACGAGTCGTCAGGAGCACGAAAGTCTGACAACCAGTCTTACCAAGGGGTATCGTGTTACCCAGTTACTAGGTTGGGGAGGTCAGATAGGCAGTCGCTTTACGTAAAATACTGGTTTTTAGCTGCATCCGGTTTGAATGGAAACCGACCCCAAAAATAGTTGGGTACAGGATCTGTATATTGATTTTTAGTCAATGATAAAGCTTGTAAGTTTGTCGTTGCACTACCGATAGAGTAAAAATATTCGAATTTGAATGACTGTCTAAATCACAGTAATCTTTATTTTTATTTCTAAATGCTCCTGGCTACAAACTATGTGTGTGCTAAATTTCATCCAAATCCGTTCAGCCGTATTTGCGTGATTGAGTAACAAACATCTAAATATACATACTTTTTATTTTTTTATAGCACATAACATAACATCACGTCTTGTTTCCCTAAAGGGTTAAGCAGAGGTGTCCTATAGTAAACCCATATTTCGCCAGTTATGTTCAAGTTCCATGTAACAGAGGTCGAGCCTGTAACCAAAGATTTAATCTGTAGTTTTTCCTTGACAATGCAAAGAGGTCTTGGTTATATTTGAGAGACTGGATACACAGTCTTACTGTAGTCTATACCTAAATAAAGCCTCATTATAATGTTCTACAAACACGAGCTAAATAAAATTGATAGTTCTATGAGTACATCCCATTGAATACGTGTCAGGTTTATAGCATCGGCGCATACGCACAAAAACGTGTTTTATATTGCCGTGTGATCGAGCTACAATGGCTGTTAATAATCTTTATTAGTCGTTATAGAATCTATCTGAAACAACGTTTAGAATAACGTGGGTAGGGTTCAGTGGGATTTGGGTTAACGTTTGGTTCATTGCGGAAATAAAGATTTTTCTCTTTCTTAAACAGTGGTTACGTTCCTGACTTACGAATTGTAAATCTTGGGTTCAAACCCAGGCAGCCAGCTTTACTTTGTGTAAATAATTTCATCACCACTGCTCTCAAAAATAGCTTCTCCTTGCGGCCTTGCCCGGGTGGATGTTGGAAACTATTTCACAGGATCGTGCTAACTGGACAAAGAGAAACGTGCTAGTCTATGTCAGGACATAGGCTTAAAATTTGCCAAGGAAATAGATGGTATCCTGGGTAAGGCCCCAGCAGGCTTAGTATGACGTGTTCTATTTCTACTCTACTGTAGAATAGAACTCGCTTGTCTACATTTCTCGGTGAAAAACTGTCAACTGTCTATACGGAAACGACACTTTTATCTACTCTTTCGACGGCAAAACTCTTGTCTACGGTTCTCGTGCTAAGCCTGCTGGATGCTATGTATGTCCTTGGAAGTTTTTATCGAAATCTGTTCAGTGGTTTGGGCGTACTTTGCCAAATCGAATGCCTAATAAATAATCGAATGTCAATTGATCGACCACTATAAATCGAACGTCTAAATACTCGAATATTCATAATATCGAATGGTTAATAAATCGAACATTCAATATATTGTATACTCAATCGAGTGTCCAAAATACCGCAAGCGTTCAACGCATCGCATATTCATTCTATCGAAATATCAATATACTGTATATGGACTTACTTGAGTTAAACACAATATTAAAATGTACCTACCTATAAAATAAAATAATTAAAGATTAAAATGTGATTCTATATAAAAAAGTACCTATACAGTACATTGATATTTCGATAGAATGAATATGCGATGCGTTAGACACTCGATAAAACAAACATTCAATATTTTGGACACTCGTTGTATTGAGTGTACGATTATTATGACCGTTCGAGTATTTAGACGTTCGATTTATAGTTGTCGATCAATTGACATTCGATTATTTGGCATTCGATTTGGCATAGTAGGTACACACAACCTTTAGCCGCCATCAAGCCACATCAACTACCATACGATCAATACTCGATTCAAGTTTAAAAAAAAAACAAGCGGAACCCTCCTCCTAGCAATACGGTTCAATTTACCACATCTTTGTTCCGTTTCACGCCTCTATTACCATACATCGATAGTTTTCCATTGTCTTCAGTAATAAATGTCTAAGTAAAATTGCGCGTGAAGCCATCAATAGTTAATAGGCGTTCGGGACCGTTACACGAGCGTTTAAAAATCGCTGCGATTTTACGCGGGTCGTGTGCGAAAGTTGGTCGTTCATGGTAACGATATGGTTGTTAGAGTCGTATTGATTATGGTGATTCTTGTTGCTATGGCCAGGTGGAATGGTAGCCGGGTTTACAGTAATTTTCTGAACGTTCTTTGCTAAAGATATACTCAATACAGGTACTTATTACTTATCGCCAGTAGGGACTGGTCATCTCTTAGCTCCCACGGCTTATTTTAATTTCTGTATTGTTATTTTATTTTTGTTTTCATTACGGACGCTTTTAATGTGCACGTCTTTTTACATCGTACTCACATTGATAATTTCAACATAATGATGTAGCCAACTTTTTGTAACAATATCATGATTTTAAAAGAGTGTCCATGGAGTTTCTTGCCCGTTCTTCTCCATAGGTACCTATGCTTTGGAATGGGCAACTAACTTCATCTTTCTACCTCACCGACCTTGACAATTCAAAAGTGCCTGTAATTGGCTTATTTGAAATAAATGCTTTGAGTTTGAGTTTGATTGGTACTTTTTTATAGGTTTTACAAAGACATGGTCGATATGGACCCCGTTGGGCACAGAAAAGATTGAGAAAGGAAAAGAACTTTATTTTGACAAATTAGTTGGTATATTATATGATAAATGAGCTAAAATAACCACCGGTCCATCTAAACGCGCGACACCATTGCAGCAGGGCGAGTCGAGGATGGCGGGACGAGCTTGACTGCTACAGAAAGGACTGGCTAGCACTAGCAAAAGAAAAAATTGTGTGGAAAAGAGAGAGGTATGCCTTTGGTATGCCGTGCGACAATACAGTCTTGTTAGATTACATACTATATATAACATTTTAGTAATTAGGTTATAAAACATATAACCTAAACAATTCCCAAATTGAAAATTTCCACAAACGCCACATGTCCTTTTGTAGTCTTTCTCACAGTTGCAAGTTTCATGAACTATGCCAGTTGATAGGGAGGGGACAATTATTTGGCAGTATTTGATATTTTGATAAAACAGGTCGACGTCTTTTTTTAAATTTCTTTATTTACTCTTGAACAAGTCTTGGTTCCGGAGGGATTTCCCATTGGCAAAAAGTACGACCTTCCAAACAAACTCTCAAACTCTATTTAACCCCTTTAGTGAAAGAATTTTCAAATTTCTACCATAGTGCTCACCTTTGTTGTTTATTGAACTCTTGTGTAAAATTGCAGTCCCAATTCTAGTCCCAGTGGCTTAGGCTATGCATTGTCTGTCAGTGAATAGCATAATAAGCGTTGTATAATGTTCCCAATGCTGGGACGCTGGGACACAGGCTTTCTCTCTGTGAGACGAAGTTGGCTGCAATCTACTACGCGGGCCCAGTGCGCGTTGGTAGATGTCACATGTCTTCGAATTTTTGGTTCTAGGCGTTTGACATTGACGTTTTCCTCACGATGTTTTCCTTCACCGTTATGAGAGCAGAGCTAAAGATTTTTATGAGTAAATATCATCTACCATTAACTTAACGATATTTTTGGACGATCTATCAGACGGTTAACATAATATGTACGTACATGGTAAAAAAAAAGTATGATCACCAAGAATATTTTTTTTAGCTTGAAAATCATGTCAATTACAATAACAATTTTCTATCAAACCCATATAAATTAACCCCTTAATTCCTCAACACAAAACACCTAAGAATAAACTTAAACCTAAAATATGACGTTCGAAGACAATAATGAGCCAAGAATCGCCGATACTGTGTCACATACAATTTTGATTAGACTATAATGAATGCCAGTCATCCATTGCTAGCAATTTTCACGCCATGACACTGGATCACTTAATACTGAACTAACATTTAACGCCGCGACGATTATTGTAGTTAGTGTGAAGGTGGGTTTAAGGCTGAGTCTTCGGGATAGGCGGAAGCGGAAAAAAGTACCTACTTACTTATAGAAAATAAAGAAATGTTTTTGCGTCGCAGACAAGTGAATGTAATCGTGATAAAGCTGCCCATGTTTTATTTACATTATGATATAATTAAAATTATTTCTTGTATAATTGCGGTTTTTTTTTGATGCGTTAATGTAGTTTCTATAAAATAGACATGGTTGAGTGATATTATCAAGATTTTGAAGTAGACGTAGGTAGATAGCTAGGTCGTTTCATTTAAAATTGCATACCTCTTCACTGGTTGTTGCATACACATTTTTTTGTGGAGTGCGTGCGGTTTTATATAAAAATATATCTACACTTGTATTTAAAATATGACCCTTCTTGAAAATACCAACTACATTTTATATTGAGTAACACAGAACATAGAAACTTCTAGACACTACAAAAGATTGTGTTGATGTTCGCAGACCTTAGTAAAATATTCATGCTGCAAATTCATCCGTGATGTTATTGAAGCTCATAATTTATTTAAATATCAGGAAAATTTCCAATACCTACGCCAATGTAAGCCATGATCTAATAGTTATATCAGAAGGATATGTAAAAATTATAGAATTTTAATTCAAAAGTGCACAGTCATGACATGCCTTGCAGAAAACTGCTAAAGATGGTATACGACTATCGCCAAGCAGAAATCGCTACCTCATCACCAACACGACCTCACCCTATTTCTCAAAAAAACGTCTAAACTTCACGCCACGCGTAGCAAGTATAGTCGCATGTGAGACTCACCAGTTTTTATTGTAATTACGACAGTTGACAACCATGAGAGCTGATACCATTCCGCCATTGTTGCATGATGTTTCCTTTAGATACAGCCGCGGGTGGAATGTACGGGGATGTTGTTGGAGCGAGCACGACGCGGTTTGGAAAGTACTGAGAATAATCTTGGGAGATACCTTATTCAGAATAATGACGATAGCTTTAAGAGTAAGGGTAGACCTAGGAAACAATGGATGGATTATGTGAATGATGATATGGTTAGAAAGGGGTTGACTACCGAGGTGAGAAGAGATACTAATAGAGAAGTGTGAAGAAAAGGATATGTTGCGCCGACCACAAATCAATCGGAATAAGGGCACGACAATTATGATACCTAATGCAGAATGTTATGGATACGATATCTTTACTAATATTATAAAGAGGAAATATTTGAATGTTTGTTTCCATTGAATAGGCTCCGAAACTACTGAACCGCTTTGAAAAATTCTTTCACTGTTGAGAAGCTACACTATCCTCGGGTGACATAGGCTTTATTTTATCCCCGTATTCTCACGGGAACGGGAACTACGCGGGTGAAACCGCGGAACGCTGCTAGTGTTTTATAAGTTTCGAAAAACGGTGGTGTCTGTTGAGTAGTAAAAGTTGCAGTGTTCCAAATCTATTTATCGCCCTAAACAGAATTGGCAGAAGTGACTAATGATATGACTCAGCCTGTCCCAACTTACTGTCTCCCTATCAGTAACGCCCTGAGCCGAGGCCCGTATCCCACAGGGGGTGCCCTCAGCGTGCAGTCGCTTAGTAATAAGTAGTTTAACGCCCCTGGATGGACGCTTTGAGTTTTCTTAAGGCAACCACAGGACAGTCCGGTTGCTTAACCGGACTGCTTAGTCACAGCCTCTCTAGGTCAACTGCGAGATGCTATTCACAAAACAAAAAAGGCAGAAGCGACAATTTTATGAATAGTTTAATTTATGAATAGGACAGTACATCAGGGAAGGCTATTGGACTGGACTGCACAGCAGAATGCCTAATACCAATTCTCGTAATTGAAAACATTTAAAATCTAATCGCAGTCTCATATCGACTACAATCAAATGTCAAAAACTTGTCAACAATGTATGGAAACTCGAGGTATTTTTGACATATTGAGACTGAGGTTAGACGATGAATGTTCTTAAAGAACGATAATTGTAGCTTTTGATTTTAATTAAAGAATCCAGTATTATGTGATCATTACAACGCAGTAGCAAAACCGTAGCGCAAACGTTCACATTTGGATCACTGTTTAGAGAAACCGTAGCGCAAACGTTCATTTTTAGATCCCGTATGTTTCATCCAAGAATTGCTGATATTTTTATTGGATCCGCGCGCTATGAGTTCCATCACTAACGCGGATGAGCAGCTTTTTCTGATGCCTAGGAAGTAACAGTCTACACATTTATGTACTTTGCGATATGTGGGGAAATATATGAACTGGATCATGAGGATTTGTGGGTAAAAACGGAATTCTTCAACGGTAAAAAAGGGATTAACACGGATTTACAAAATGTTGTGAGAGTTTGTATTAGAATTTATGTGATACACGCTTGTGCTTTTCTTTGAACTGGCTGATTAATACTCAATTCGAAAATCATTGCTACCTGACAATTCGCCAGTTATGTTTTAGTCCCATGTAATAGGGGGCGAGCCTATTGCCATCAACTGGGCACAAATCCAGACTCCGGGCTGTTACTGAGAATTTCCAGATGAAAAAACCCAATAACAGTTTTCCCGACCCGGGAGTCGAACCCAGGACCCAGGACCTCATGCTCAGCAGTAGCGTTTGCGACCACTAGAACAACGAGGCAGGTCTTAAAATATTCATCATCATCATTTCAGCCGAAAGACGTCCACTGCTGGACATAGGCCTCCCCCAGACTACTCCACTTCGACCGGTCTTGTGCTTCCCACATCCAGCGGATTCCCGCGGCCTTCACAAGGTCATCGGTCCACCTTGTGGGAGGCCTTCCAGCTCTACGTCTTCCGTCTCCGTCTTAAAATATTACTACAAATAAAATCATTCTAGGATATTAAGTTTGGAAATAATCGTGAGCACTGTCTCTATCTAGGTCTACAATATTATGAATCGAACCGAATATTAATAAAATAGGTAAGACTACGATGAAAAAAGGGATATCAATATTATTGTTTTGGTGCTTGATTCAAGATGTATGACATTCTTAAAATAACTGACCTAGAGACTAAATACGATCCCTTCACAGCCTGAAAACGAACAAAAAGGGCTGTATCTATAACACACTCACTCGTCCTCAATTATATTGGTGTGGACCAAGAAGAAGAAAGAATTAAGAATTAGCATTGCCATTTAACGTGGCAATGCTGCCAGTCTTCTGGGCACGTTTCCTGATGACAGCGATGCGGACGAATACTTCGACGCCTAAGTGTCCTTTTATTTTTGTATTTATTTGTTTAGTTATTGTTTTTTTTTACTTTTAATACTTTAATCTGCACAAACGCATAAAGAAAAGTAGAAGCCTGGCAGCATTGCCACTTTGAATGGCAATGCTAATTCTTTGGCCAAAGAACGACTCAGCCCTCTGGTCACGTGAAGTGTCAACCACCCGGCGAGAAATTTCCTTAAAGAGGAGACGTGCACTCGGGCCCCATGACCCGAACGTTTCGACCCCAAACGGCTCAAAACTGTAGTTAGTTACCCATAAAGTTACAGTATTCACGCCGCTTGAGGGTCTAAGCAACAGCAGCAGCGGCGCCAGCACAGCCCGCCGTGCTAGGAACATGGGATGGCGCAAGGGTGTCGACACATGTTGTGTCCCACACCAGAGGTCTTCCCACCTTCCAAGGCAATAATGTCATGCCGTCTGGTCCCTTCCCATCGTCACGTACCAAGCCGTTTGGTTTAGTTAGTTAGTTTAATTATTTTATTCTTATCCACAAATAATATACAAATAGCACATGTTCACACCTTATTTGCCAAGTCAAATAAATTGATACAGGCCACAGACTACATAAAAGAAGTGTTAAAACTGTTAAAATGCATCTCATTAATGCATCATTGTTGATCTGCTTTTTTATCCTGTGGCGACAAGTTATGAAAATTAGCAGATACTTTCGAGTATCCAATTAGCTCTAGGTACTTATGGAGTGCTAATTTGCTACATCTGTTTGTGATCAAGTTATCCTTAAAGGGACTAAAATGTGAGATATTTGTAACGAAGAAACTATCTCATTTCAATGGCGTAATTGTCAGGAGTCATCATTAGGTAACTGGTATTTCTAGAGGATAGAGGCGTATTGTCTTATTTGGTGTTGGTTGCTTAATTAGTCAAGTATATGAGGTCTAATGTGGTTAGTAATTTAGTTAGTAATTTCCTCTTTAAGGAAATTTCTCGCCGGCTGGTCGACACTTCACGTGACCAGAGGGCTGGGTCGTTCTTTGGCCAAAGAATTAGTATTGCCATTCAACGTGGCAATGCTGCCAGTCTTCTGGGCACGTTTCCTGATGACAGCGATGCGGAGGAATACTTCGACGCCTAAGTGTCCTTTTGTTTTTGTATTTATTTTGTATATCGTAGTTTTAATTATTAAGTACTTTTCTGTATAAATATAATATATTTAATAATAAATTATGTTTATTGTTAGTAATTAGCTATGAATTTCTAGATCCTTTGGATACATCTAAGCTTAAAAATAATTAATATGTAATTTATTTCATTCGAATTACATATAAGTTATATTTTGAAATATTAGAATATAAAAAGAAATAGATGGAAACGTTTAAAAATATATAAAAAAGTAGCCCACCGGTATTGGGAACAGGGTCCAAGCTACTGGTGGTCAGGGCTGCTGAGAGAGGAACCTCCTTACGATACGCGCCGTGTCTTGTAGTACTGCTTTCTGAATCAAGACCTTGATCCAGCTGCCTAACGAGAGCCTCCTGAGGTGTTTGTCAAGGCTCTTGGCTATAATGCAACTGACCGTCATGACTATCGGCACAATGACTGCTGTGTCCACATCCCACACGTCGACAACCTCGCGTACCAGGTCAAGATACTTGATCTGCTCATCTTTTGCAGCTTTCATGAGGTTCTCGTCATGCGGGAGCGGGACTGCAATATCAATAATAATCATTGTGCGACGCTCTAATCGATCTACCAACACTATGTTCGACTTATTGGCAACAATAGTGGATTGAGAGGCGCCACGGCAAGCCTACACCTACGGCGGCGTCGGGAATCCCAGGCCGATTCCCGGCCACCTTAAGCGTCGGCTTGCGGTCGGCGAGTAATGGGTAGCTCGCTGTCCGGTAAGGACCAAGCACGGGTCGTTGTGTCCCACGCGCGCCTCAAAGAGATGTCAGCACCAACTGGTGGGGTCCGCAAGGGCCGATGCCTGCAAGGGGTGCGGGTTGTTCGAATGAAATACCGTGGCCCTTGGCACACAGGCAACTGAAGGAACACGGGTAGGTTTTAGTCAGTAAAAGTCTGACGCTCCGCCCAGAGTTGGAGAAGTTATTTGATGATATCCCAACCTCAAATAAAAAACCCCAACATAGTTGGTTAAAAGGCAGATTAAATCATTTGTTCTGCGCATTATGCACTGACCTCTAGAACTGTGTGAGTCTTAACCAGGGTCAAATAAATTCATTTTATTTATTTCTTCCTTAGAAACTATGGCCGGTCCTTAAGGAGAACCTAGTCGCGGGCTCGAACTCACTGGTGGGCCTGGCAAAAAATGACGCTGTCTCACAAGGCTTCGTGTTCGTCAGAGATAGTATCAGTGATGAGCAGTTAGACGCTAGTCTACACGCACAACGTTATTGAGTGAGATGCAGGATCATTTATAGTAAAAAAATCGCGACAAAATTAAGAAAAGTCTTTTGGAAGATCGGGTTTTATGAAAAAGCCAATGCATAAATCAATGACCAATAAAGTTTATTGAACTTTTCGATAATTGAACTTTGTCGGCACCAACTTGGTTTTGGAGATTTTATACCCAAAGTTAAGTAAAATTAGCAAGCAAAACGAATCTTTGTTGGCTCCTAACTTTTTAATGGGTTTTTATTTTAGTATTCTGTTTCGATACTGACAATAACAATAATAAGACAAAACGATATCATATTGTAATTTGGATGTGCCATGTCAGACAGTAGGGTAAAACACTCCCGAAGTTTGTATGCAAAAAATGTGGACTAGGTTCACCTTAAAACTTTTGTACCTGAGCCTCCTTTACATCCCCCCCAGTGGGTTCCCGCATTGTCGTTGCGGGGGGGCTCAGTAGCCGTGGTCCGCTCCCACGGTGAAGCGAAGAGGAACCCCAAGGTGGGGCCGCTCGTCAGGGCTTTGGTCTCCAAGCCGACGACGTAGCGGCCAAAAAGTAGGTTGCGGTGAGGTGCACCGCAACTAAGGCGGGCCGCGATGTCGAATGGGAGGCATCGCGGCTGAGGGTTACAGGCTGCGGCGGAGGAGGAGTGCCGGTACTTTTGAGTAGCGCTCTTCCCTTCCGTGGCCGGGACGGGGCCGCCACCGTTTGATGGCGGACGCGGTGGGGCCGCAGGGGAAGAGGAGTGTCGGTATAGCGTTGGCCGCTCTCCCTATCCTCTGCGGCCGAGAAGTGGTAGGCGGCGGGGCCACTGCGCTGACCCGTCGCAGGGGGACCAAGGGTGCCAAGGGTGCCAGGGTAGTCTAGGGCCCTTGTGCTACTTGGTTCCTGGGGTGGTCACGGCGTGCCATGTGTCCTGGTGCGCCGGACTGGTGGGGTCCGCAAGGGCCGATGCCTGCCAGGGGTGCGGGTTGTTCGAAAGAGATACCGTCGCCCCTGGCACACAGGCAACTGAGGGAACACGGGTGGGTTTTAGTCAGTAAAAGTCTGACACGCCCTCCTGCTCCACCCAGAGCGGGAGAAGTCATTTGATGATTTCCCACCCTGAAAAAAAAAAAAAAAAAAAGCCTCCATTACATCGCTAAAAAGCTAAAATAAAAACAAAAAATCCAGTTATTTTATATTAGCATATTCAGTTACTATTAGCTTACTATTTTAGGCTCGAGCAACTGTTAGTGGTGTGAAATTAAAAATTCTTATCATAACTGGTTTGCGTCGGTCACCTTTGATCTAATTAGGACAATCGACATGGCAGTCACGTGCGCACACGCTTATAGCAAAAACGATGCCTCGTTTAGGTGGGTGAGTTTGGATGTTTGTTTTGAAATATGTGTTTTTGCATTGAACTGGTATTTAGGAATGTGGAGGAAGAAGGCGTATTATCCAATTAATGGATGATAGCGTATAGTAAAACGTTAAAAGGATGGTGCAATTCTAAAATTAGACAATGCCTGTCTGCTATCCTTTTATGGGTCACCACCAGCTGCACTTCGCCTCTTCACCCACATAAATCTCGATCCCGTGGGAGTATCCGAATAAAAAGTAGCCTATGTCCTAATCTAGGCAATTGTCTACCCATACGTCAATTTCATCTAAATCAGTTCAGCTGTTTTAGCGTAAAAATGCTACAAACAAACAAACAGAAATCAAATGTTTTCTTTTTATAATACTAGTTTGGATATTTTTATTATAATTGTAAAGATTTTGAAATTAAATACCTCTTCGTATTTGACTATAAATGAAAGTACTTGGTAAATAATATATCAACATTATTATGAAGATATTTCTCAAGATTTCATTTTCAATTTGATTTAGTACAAACATTGCTTATGTTTTTATAATGATTAACGACTATTTATTTTTAAACATTCATAATTGTCGTTTAAACGTCTCTTAATTTTGTACAACGTTTATAAATACAGGGGTAGTATTAAAACTAATAAAAAATAAGTTAAACTAAAAAGCTTGAAATCAATTTTATAAAAAAAAAACAGTAATTAATAGCTGTACCTACTTATTTAACCCTGTTCCCACTGCAACTCTCTCACCACTCGCCCACCCCACTGTCCCATTCGAACGCGCCACCAAAACACATCTGCCTCAAATTAACCAGCCTTGTTACTGGACATTTAAAAATCTTTAATTCTGGCGCGATACGTTAAAAATGTAAACGGACCAAGTTTAATTACCTTACTCTGATAATCGCCTGTACGATTATGCTGTTGCATGTTTATATTTTTACCCGACTTCAAAAAGAAGGAGGTTATCAATTCGACATGTTTATACCTATATATATATTTTTTTATGTATGTTCTCCGTACAAGTAGTTTGTTATCATGACGAGGCTGTGGTGGGTTTTAGAGCCAACTCCTTCGGTTGCCATCTTTAACACACAAGGAAGTTTATCTCCGATCATTAGCAATCCATGGGGCAAGTGCAGAAACTACAAATCGCCAATTGCTACGATCCATACATACTTTTTTTGCCTCATTTAAGTTCTAATATCTGATTTAGGAGCGTAGCATTGTATTCCTAACACGGTCCGTTATTGTGAACTAAAATATTAGCCAGTCGATGAGTCGAGAGATGTTTCCGTATTCCCATTCATGGAGCATTGTTTGATCAACAGAAAATCGCCATCATTTAATAATACAGGAAAAGTTTTTATTCAGTGCGCAAACTGTAACCATGCAATGCAATTCAATTAAAAAGCGTGGGGTGCTTGACATTAATTGATTATAAAAATACCTCAAAAAGCACCCCACGCTTTTTAATTGAATGAAATTATTTTCTCCTTTTTTAGTTCGGTTTTTAAAGCGTGTTTTTTAGTTTTTAAACTATTATTTATTTTTATTTTATTTATACAATGGTTTTCTTACCTAAATTAAGTTTTAGTTTATTTTTATATCTTTAATTTTTATATTTTTGTAATTTTGGCTCTGCAGTCTCGAAGACGCTAACTACTAGTTTAAACGGTCGCCAACTTCAACTTTTATTTAATAACAATCAAAATTTTTTATATGTATAATGGTGCCCAAGATACAGGCTGCGCCTAGTTTGGGACCAATGATATCTCAATACTGTAATTTTAATGATTAAATAAACTATTTTTACTTTACTTTTTTTTACTTTTACCTACTTCTTCTGAAAAAAGGTTTTCCCTCACAAAGCTATATCATCAGTTTAACAATATTTGAACCTGATAGTTATTATAATCTTGCGGTTAAAGACATTTAACAAAAACCCATCTTCGCCTAACTCCCAATCAATTAAAGACCAACCACACATTACCGTTAACACGTTATCGATAAATAAAACAATCGATAAAGGCACGCGACACCGCGAAATTATAGGCGCATTTCGCCCGAAGCGATCTCGCCTCGATATCGAACGATAATCAAGGGTTAGCGCTCATTTAAACGCGATCTTTTATGAGAATCGCGATTCTTTGCGATTGTTTTTGTTATGGGTAGGCAGGCCGCTATTGTCTGAGAGTAAATGCTCCTTCATACGCCGTGATTGAACGATCCAGTAACAAGGAATAATTGGTCTTTGATAACTCTCTTTTTTCTGATACTTGAACTCTTTCCAATCTTACAAAATAACTTCACTCCAGGAATGGGTATCCCATAGTTAAAAGCTCTCAAAGTCAAGTGACAATCTCAGCTAAAAAAAATGCAAATAGTATGAAATTTAGAGGATTTTTGACGTATGTATTGAAGCTGACCAGAACGTTCTTAAAAAACTTTTTACACGCTTTTTATTAGCTTCACTTGTATGTTTGGGCGCGATTTTGACCCATTTTAAACGGTCAAATTCCATTTAAACTTTGTAAACTTATCGAGGACCGATGACAATACAATCATTTTAAAAAAATAGAGAAAAATAGAAAAAAAAAACTGAAAAAATCACGCTTTTGTAGTTAGCAGAACTAAAAAATTGAAAATAAATAACAGTTTAAAAAACTAAAAAAACACGCTTTAAAAACCAAACTAAAAAAGGAGAAAATAATTTAATTCAATTACAAAGCGTGGGGTGCTTTTTAGGTATTTCTATGATCAATTAATGTCAAGCACCTCACGGTTTTTAAAGCGTGTTTTTTAGTTTTAAAACTATTCTTTTTTACAAAAAAGTTAAACCGCCGAAAAAACTGAAAAACAAAAAATTATAAACCTTTTTTGTTTTACTAAGTTCATAAACCAATGTAAGTAGACCTAAGTAATTTTGACTCTTTCTCCGCCGTATTTTTGTCGGTTAAAAATACGGGAAATGCTCCTCTGGAAAGACGAATGGCCATTTTAAAACAATTGACAAAATGAATTAGAACAAAGCGCAACAGGTACATATGGACTCAGCACTAGAATACCGACTCTCAGCAAAATTATCTTCTTTTTCTGACCCCTAAGTTACAGGCAAACGCCAAGTTTGGGGGTCACCGTTCAAACTGGTCTTGTATGCACCATTTAGAAAACTAAAATTTGTGTAAGAGAAGAGAGTGTTAGTGTTTGCTCATGTGGTGGTTGAAATTAGCCAGTTAGAAAGATACACGGTAGGCTGAATGCCCAGTTCCCAGCCCAGCCTGAACGTACAATACCTACGTATATACATCCATATACGCATATCAACTCCTGGAGAGTTCTATAATGGAACTCATGCCTACACTAGATGCGTTTTTGTTTAAATGTCACTGGACTCTGGCTTTTATACCAGCCCATAAAAGTTCATTATTGTGTTTTCATACAATTCTTCCTTTCTGAAAATTATTTATTACACTATTAGTTCTCAGTAAGACCACATAAAATGACACATATGCCAACTTTGACACTGGATTACCATCCTCCTTTTCTTATTACGGTTCCCATTTCTTCTATTATCATTAATCCTCCAGACTGAATTTTGGCCATGGAAGAAAAAGAAAAGAAAGAAAGAAAATGTTTTTATTCTGCACAAACAAAACGCACATTACAAAAAATAAAATAAACTAAGAAACATAAAACTCACACATATAAGGTGGACAAATGCCCCGTATTCAAGTCAAAAAGTTACACAATATTGGCCATTGACTGTCAATGTCACTAAAGGTTTGGGACCATAAACATTTTTTATGGATCTGCAACCAATCACAGCGGAGCCATAGACGAAGAGCCAGAAATATTACAGTATACAAGTGTTTACGCAGACACACGTGTTTTTCTTCCATACATCTCCATTTACCGTCATCTCAGTGCTGATCTCCACATTACTAGATATATTATTATCATCTTTCATCCATATTTTCTTTGGTCTCTTTTCTAACAGCTGTCACCTGTCAGTTGCACCTACAGCGCTGCAAGGTTCTTTTGACGTGTGGTCAAAATCGGAACTAACTTCGCCATATTGTTTGGTCACTACAATTTCTGTGACTATTTCCCAAAATGTTTACCAACAATGCTCCCAAAGCTCACTCGGCGCCAAAAATCAAAAATGAGTTAGGTATAGAAATTATTACTGTGAATGAACTTAATAAAAACTAAACTTGTCTTTTATCCCTTCTCAGGTAAATTCTAACGGATAGGTAAATCAGTAACAAAATAAAATGAATTCATCATATAATATCTACTCATTTGGAAATATTGAGAAAGTAAATAAATTCCCTGACTTTTCCATGCTTTAAGGTTCAATTCGCAAACTTATTATTTAAAGCGAAAGCGCCAGTGTAGCCCACGAAATTCAGGCTTTATGTTCATCAAAACATAATTTGCGGCCGTAACAAGTACCTAGGTATAATAAATAATTATATATATTTAAAATCATCGATACAACTCTCTCAGACAAAATAATCCAATTAAATATCAATTCCATAAAATATTAACATTTGAGGTCAAAAATAACGAAGAGAATTGTATTGATGATTCTGATGATTATAATTATATAAATACGTATTAATTGCGGTCGCGAATTATAGAATATTGATACAACATGACATTGACCAGCAAATGGCATAAAATGTGGGAAAATTTGGATTTCACGAGCTTAACGCATCCCCTTAATAAACTGACAGTCGGCCATCTGCACAAGCAGGTGGTTCCGTGCACTGCGCGCGCGCAATTTTGTATATTTCGCTCTTCTTTTACAATTTCGACGGTTTTATTTGAATTTACGATTGTATGGTATGTTTAGGTGGGGTTTTTAATGTATGGGGTAAAGATCTATGTGTCCTGTTTGTGAAAAAGAGCGAAAGGCGAATGAGTTTTTGAAGTAAATATTAGATAAAAATAAATTGGTTTTTATTCGTTTATTAATTTACTTGCCATTTGTCTTGCCTATATTCCCATTTGTCATCTAGCAAATTAGTTTATGCGATGGGTGGTTATTTAATTAATAAGCTGTTTAATGGTTTTGATATTTATTTGTAAATTGGAATAAGATGCGTAGCTCGCAACCTCGCAAATCAATCTAGCTCGTTAACAACCTCTATAATAATAAGGTCACAGGTTTGAAAATATCATTCATATTATACAGAAAGAAAGAGCATTGTTCAATATGGTTACCGACTGCAATGTTGACTAATTCATGTTTTTGACGATTTTTCTCTCTATTGTAGGCTAAGTCAGCAGGCGTAGCATGACGTTTTCTATTTCTACGAAGAATAGACAGTGCTTTTTCAATACAAAGTGACATTTCGCTTCTCCATTTTTTACATCGCACCGTAGATATCCTTCTACAATCTGTCATTTTGTCTTTCGTTTCTAATGATCTTTGTCTAGGTCCTTATAAATGTACACTATTTCAGAAGAATATTTCTTCCCAAACTGTCAAAATCACACTGACAACAAACTTTCTACTCGACGGCCACAAAGTAAGTAAATACGATTATCTACAAAATCATGATTCGTTTCGAACGCATAACTGTAATAATTAATAGAAAAACATAGCTATCTTCTCCTATTGTACATCATTTACTTAATAGTCATGTCTATTCTTCCGTCGACAAATCGGTGCTCGTGCTAAGCCTGCTGAAGTCACAAAATTAAACAAAGAAAGCACGTTTAAACAAGACTGAAATTTTCTTATTTGGGGGTTTAAGAAACGATATTAAAACGAACCTTGTATGGTACTCAAAAGCGAAGTATGTACATTCTGAGTTTTAATCTATAGCAAAAATAAAATATAAAGCATTTAGAAGTGAGTCAAACTTAAATTGTTTGTATTATTTTCTACCACTGAGTTTGTTTCGACTTTACTTGGGTAATCAGATACGAAATGGCGAATCCTCCATATAGCTTTTTATACATAGGTATATGTTACGTGTAAAAGTGATTTAGAAATCCTATTTATATAAAAATAAACTTTCTGCCAAAGAATCAGCGCAGCGTCGCCATACATAGGTATAACATGGCAATGTTGCCAGCCTTTTGGGCACTTTTCCCTTTGCCTTTGCCAGCGATGCGGACGAGGTTTTTGATACCCTGTGATTCTTTTCTCTCTGTTTTTAGTGGGATCCTGCCGCTTTGCCAAAATTATTTTGACAAAATTTCATTATACGAACAAATTTTAGCAAACTTTTTTTATACCAATACAATATTTGAAATTATTTTAGTATGCACATTTTCATTTGGTCAAATTTTTACTCGGCAGAATATTACCAAGGGTAATGTCATTCAGACATTTTATTTGGTCTTTAATCAAATGATTTATTACAGCAAACAATTTTTAGACAATAAAGATTTCGTCAAATGATTTTTTATGAAAAAGATATAAAGCCAAAAATATGATTTTTTGGGAATTCGGTTAGAACTGTGACCACACAACACACGAGCGTACCACGGCAGCGGCTGGTGAGTGCAAGAAACAAATTTTTTAATGTAAAACCAGAAACTGCTACCAGAATCTTAATATTAAAATGTATATATTAATTTTGTTATTACCTGTTAAATATTTGGCTTATTTTAGTTTGCGTAAAAAATTTATGTTAAAACGTTCACTTGCCAAACGTTAGGTAGGTTTGCATTACAATTAGTTGTTATTTTAATTTAATTTGGCAAATTCAAATACGGAATATTGTTTGGGAAGTGATAATTTTTCAGTTTTTTTATGAAACAAGGGTAACCCGTTTTTAATATATACATGTACCCACATACTGTTAATATTATTTTATGTCCAATGAATTATATTATATAGTTTTAATATTTATAGAATAAATAATTTTATTTAATTTCATTTCTCGATCAAATTTTATTTAAAAATAACAAATATTTTCGCCGCACCTGTACTGGTCCTGTTAAAATAAACCGCATAACGTTGAATTGTGATGAATTTTTAGTTGAACCAGCTGTCAATGTAACTGCGACTTTTTGTTATAACTCATAATTATTAAACAAAACTAAGTAAAAACTCATAAAGCGTACACTAGAAATGTAATGTTTAATTCAAAAGATACCAATGTGGTGTCTTCGTAAAAAGATGCTGGAATTTCCTGGTAATTTTAATATTATTTTTCTTTTGTTGGTTGGTAAAAGTAAAATCTTTTTACGGTCAGTTAGTGGTTATGATTGTCTTACTGATAAATTGTTGTTCAGTTTGGCGAAAAGGGTTTTTATTAAATGTCTGGCAGTATTCTAATCCTTTTGCATTGCAGTACTGTGACTGCGTTTCCGTATGGATTGAGGAGCCAAGTCTCATATTTAAACGCGGGTACTAACAATATTTAGTAGTAAATTAGGTATCCGATTAACGTTAAGCCGTTGGTCCCAGCTGTCATTCGAGGATCTTTGACAGTCGTTACGGGTCGTCAGAAGCCCGACGAAAGTCTGACAATCAGTCTTACCAAGGGGTATCGTATTACCCAGTAACTGGGTTGTGGAGGTCAGATAGGGAGTCGTTCCGTGTAAAATACAGGTATTCAGCTGCATCCGGTTAGACTGGAAGCTGACCCTAACATAGTTGGGAAAAGGCTGGGCAGATGATGGCATGGCTCCTCAATCCATATGGACACGTGACTACCTCAATGGTCTAGTGGTTGTTACGCTAGTGTTGAGCATTCGGTCCAGTAAGCTTAGCATGACGCTTTCTATTTCTACGAAGAATAGACAGTGCATTTTCAATACAAAGTGACATTTCGTTTCTCCATTTTTTACATCGCACCGTAAATATCCTTCTACAATCTGTCATTTCGCCTTATAAATGTAGACTATTTCAGAAGAATATTTCTTCCCAAACTGTCAAAATCACGCTGACAACAAACTTTCTACTCAACGGCCACCAAGTATATACGATTATCTACAAAATCATGATTCGTATAAGAACTCATAACTGTGATAACTAATAGAATAACATAGCTATCTTCTCCTATTGTACATCATTTAGTTAATAGTCATGTCTATTCTTCCGTCGATAGATCGATGCTCGTGCTAAGCCTGCTGGGTGAGAATTAGCCCACGATCTGACTGACGTGCAATGGATCTTCAACGTACTGCTTACCGCCGAGAATTGAAAATCGAACACTATGTTTTGTCGACGCTCTGGGTCTCACTCGCGTTGCACTCTGTTGGATTCTCAATGCTAGGTACAAAACAGAGAGCTGATAATCCAGTGCACAAAAAAATCCCGCTACGATTTTATTACGTCCGTGTGAATGTTAATGTTCCATATGGTGCCGGACGTAAAAGAATAGCATCATCCCATTTCTTCCCGTGGGTGTCTTATAAGGCGACTAAGGAATTTACCAGAGAATGGGCAGCAGCGTCCTCTATGCATTTTACCCCCATACTGCGATCGCCAACCCGCCTACGAAGCATGGCGATTATGACAATCCCCTCCCCGTTTGGAGGAGGCCTATGTCCAGCAGTGGACGTATTCGGCTGAAATGATGATGATGATAATGAATGTTAATCTACGGCCCACTCCCTCTCACAGAGAAGAGGCCTGTGTCCCAGCAGTGGGAAAATTATTGACTGATTATGCAGGTGACTAAAATTGCAAGTTCCAGAGTAGAGTAGGTTTTGATTTTGTCGACAGATAGCATGCGGGCGGGTGACTAAAATCGACAGTGAAAATGCTCAGTCCGTGTGGTAGATTACGGCCCACCGAGAGGACGCCTGTGTCCCTGCAGAAAGAACATTATAGACAGAAGAGACATGGTTTCAAGAAATAGCGCAAAAGGGCAATATACTTAGCGCATCCTCCATAATTTGCCAGCAAGTTTGGTCAGCAGTACGAGCCAGCAAGCAGGACCTTTAATACTCATTCCTTCTTTTATAAAAGAGGCCATTTTACAACAGAAACATAATTTTATTAAAGTCTGTTAATCACAAGTTGCCAACTTAGATAGACTTGTAAGTAATTACTACATTCACTCTTTCATTCAGACGCCTGTTGCGGTGACTGCTTCAAAATGTGTTCTTTTTATCCGAAGTGACGGAATAATAACATATTAATTTGATAATTAAAAAGTTAACTTTAATTAAAGTAACATTTTACAAAGTTGTACCACTCAATTTCAAAAAGTATTATTAAAAAGGTAATGAATATTATAGTCAGCAAAATAGTTTGGTGTACAATGTGACATGGTTGCTATGGCATGGTATATTATGACTATTGTAAGCTTATTAGCTACGACACGAGCTTCTAATGTGCGTTTTATTTGTGTAGAATAAACAATTTTTCTTTCTTACTTTTCTTTCTCCTGCCCGCGATTTTGTCTGGATGGAATACAAAGTATCATATGCAGGTTTTAACTATCTGTGTGCTAAACATCCAAATCTGTTTATACGTTTTTGCGTAGTTAAGACACAAATATCCAAATATACCAACTTTCACATTTACAAATATTAGAAGTATTGGAACGAAAGTCATTAAAAGAGAAAGAATAAAGAGTAGAGATTTGAGTATTTAGAAGCGGTACTTACACAAAATATGGGTTAAGTAAGATTATTCTTGCACGAATTTGTCAATATCATAATTAGCTAATGCTGTGGAAAAAATATAAGCCAGACAGAAAGTTTATAACGGGGCATAAAAATGAGTCTGCTCAAACTGTAAATCATGGCACTTGTAGACGCTACTTACTGAGTGTAAGTAACAACCCTGCACACTATTCCCTTTCGTCATCTATACTTGGATAAATTACATACCATGGATCCATGGTTTTCCAACACAATAGTTGTCTAATAAAACATAGTTTGAGTGAAGATAATTACGTAATCATTATGTCATGAATGGTGTTTCAAAAACGGTGAGTAGTGTGAAGTTTTCTGCCTCTTTGAACAGATGTATGACATCTATCTGTCTAGCCTTTTCCAATGGTTGGCTTCCAGTCTAACCGGATGCAGCTGACATGAAGCAACTGCCTATCTGACCTCCACAACTCAGTAACTGTATAGCACGATACCCATTGGTAATATTGGTTGTCTGACTTTCAGGCTTCTGCCTTCCAAAGATCTTCGAATGACAGCCGGCACCAACGGGTTAACGTACTTTCGGAGGCACGGAAGGGTCTCGATTTGTTATGAACAGAGATCGGATATTCGGATGCATATTCACTTAAAGTTGAGATGTTGGCTAACATGGAATGCGATTTTGTATCGAAAAAGTCTTAATTTAGGTAAGTAATTTGTTTATTTTTTGTTTTAACTAATACAAACCAGCCCTCCTCCAGTACATATACATATTTGTATCGGGTTAAACATTAATTTTAAATTAATACACATCTGAATTGTTATGCAATCCAAGAATACCGGGGTTTTTAATAAATATTACAAATAATTTATAAAGCTGCTTCCATACTTTCATAGCTAAAAAATCAACTTTAGGTGAATATGCATCCGAATATCCGATCTCTGGTTATGAATAGTATCCCATCCACGGACCGACCTGTAACCTTCCTTAAGTAATTGCGAAAGCAAAGCTCAAACTCAAAGCATTTATTTCAATTAAAACATGAACAGTAACAGTCTATTAGTTGAAAAGTTGAAGCTAGTTGCCCATTCCAAAATGTAGATCTCTATGGAGAAGAACGGGCAAGAAACTCCAAGGATACTCTTTTAATAAATCAAGTTAGGTATTACAAAATCTTGGGAACATTATTCTTGTTACTTCTATATGTGAGAATAATGAAAACAAGAAATATGTAAACAATTCTAAATATAATATTAAAAATAAGCCCTGGAAGTTAGGAGATGACCAGTCTCAACCGAAGGCGCCCGTTCGCGAACTTCACTCAAAATTATCCAATCCGACAGGTAGTTTCTGAGATTAGCGCGTTCAAACAAGCAAACAAATGAACAAACTCACTATTCAGTTTTATTATTAGTACCTATAGATTAGTATAAGAAAACCAGCTAAATTAGTATCTATTTATCAGAAAATATTAATATTTAGTCGTATTAAAATAGGTTGTTGAAGTCAGATAGTCAGTCGCTTCATGTAAAATATTGATACTCAGCTGCATCTGGTTAGACTGGAAGCTGACCCCAATATAGTTTGGTAATAGCTAGGCAGATGACAAGTCCTGTTGAAATAGGCCTTTTTTCTATAATTCTGCAATAGAGTGAAGGTAATACGATATCAACAGAATTTGATCCCTCCCGGTAAAAAAACGTCAGCAAAAAAAAAGACTCTTCTTTATACAAATAGAACAGCAGTAAATTATAGAAATTATGTACCAAGTCTGATCTTTCATGTATGGATTTTATTTTATTTATATAATGGTTTTCTTACCTAAATTAAGTTTTAGTTTATTTTTATATCTTTAATTTTTATATTTTTGTAATTTTGGCTCTGCAGTCTCGAAGAGGCTAACTACTAGTTAAACTGTCGCCAACTACAAATTTTATTTAATAATAATCAAAATGTTTTATATGTATAATGGTGCCCAAGATCAGGCTGCGCCTAGCTTGGGACCAATGATATCTCAATACTGTAATTTTTAATGATTAAATAAACGATTTTTACTTTTTTGTTTACTTTTATCTTCCTTACATAGTATAAAACAAAGTCGCTTTTCGTGTTTGTACGCTTAGGTGTTTTAAGCTACGCAACGGATTTTAATGCAGTTTTCATTAATAGACAGAGTGATTCAAGAGAATATATGTATACAACATGTAACATAATTAATGCACATCCTTAAAGTAGTTTGTTCGGAATCGTTTACTGAATCGATTTCTATCATTTTTAATATAGGTAATTTTTTATCCCAAAAATAATTAAAACTGCGTAAATTACAATCACACTACCCTTGTACAGTCAAAACAAACTGAAATGCACCGTAACATCTACTAGGCTACCAAGACTCTCATAGCTACTTGTGCAACTGTGAGCGTTCGTGGATTTGTACTATGAACACAACATTCTTCCGGAATTAGTATAACTAATTTAATAAAAATCAATGCTTATAAATGTTTAACTAAAATTCAGTGTACGTATTATGATTGTAACATAATATACTAATTGGAGTGTTTGAGGGTGTGCGTTAATTACGTTACATATTGTATATACAGGGTGTAACAGATACCCTATTGCTAACCAGATAACAGCTGGTTTAGAATCACTATACATAGTTTCAACTCAAAATAAAATACTCTAAGAATTGATAGCAAATTTTCGGTTTCATATGTTTCTTCAATTCAAATCATAACAAACGTGTCACCACACTACGTAGGTCAATAACTTTCCACGTTACTTGCCAATATCCCAATAAATCTCTTCCAAGTGATGTGTTTATTTCAATTTTAAAAAATCGGTTTCTGGTATCAATGTATTAAAAATTCTCATAACTTCCGAACATGTAGAGATAGGATTAGAAAACCCATCCAATATCATTTGATATCATCCAAAGAAGCCGTGCCCTTGGTATGTATATACCCTTTCCGTTACACGTTGTATAATCTAAATCTAGGAAACGACTCCAACGATTTTCATGAAATTTAGTATGCAGCGGGTTTCGGGGGCGATAAATCGATCTGGCTAGGTTTCATTTTTCAAAGCACCTAATTTAGTCACCGTCTTATTCTTTAATATTACAGAAGACCTCTCGACTACTTACTAACTGAAACACAGTCTTACTCTTACTTGCGACACCACTACATTCACATTCTAAGGCTTCTCATGTCACACTCACATAACACAAAAATACATACGTTTCCCAGTCACACACACACACACCGCACACACACATCACACACACACACACACACACACGCCACACACACACACGCCACACACACACACTCACAACGCAACAAAACACACGAATCTCTCTCACACAAACTGAATCAGCCACTCAGTCATTTTACTTTTATAGTCTAATTTTAATTTAAGTTTTTAATTTGTTATATTTTTTGTTTCCTTTTTTACTTTGTTTTCAAATTTTATTTTAGTTTTCTTTAAATCACTATATAATAATACAATCTTTTGTACAATATCACCTTACCAGCTCTATATTTCCATAAGGGTTTATAGTGTCCAAGTGGCAGTAGAACACTGTCTCCTAAGTCACAGGTATTCCTAGTTTAGGAGTCAGGGTTTCAACTTTGTGTTCCTTTAATTATTGTGTACTTTAGCTAGTTACTAAGCATATTGTAAGGACTTGTATCAATAAATTATTATTATTATTATTATTTTTAGAAAACGTCAAAAAAATACACAAAACGGCAAAGCTCGGTCATCCAGATATTATGTTTAATACACGGACTAGTTTTTGATAAATCTCACAAAACAAGAACTACATTATAGGTTCATTATCACGCAGTAACCTTAAGCCTTGAAGGCGTTTCATGTGTATTTAAAACGCCCTGAAACTGAAGGCGGGAGGGGGGGAGAGGTGACGTCATTCTGAAACCTTTTATTTATAGGTACCTAAGTTTGTGTGAAGTTTTGTTTTCTTTTTCATGAATACGTGAAAATGGTGTTGGCTTGGCCATAAAATAAACTACTAGTATGATATTCTGTGAAAAGTAAATAGCTATATACACATACCTACCTTTAACATTACGCCTGTAATCACCGGAGGGTTTAGGTAGAGGCCAATGTAATAGGCGGCGAGTCTATTGCCAGTGCAGAGAGAAGTGAAGAGCAGCGGGGGTTTAAAGAGCAGTGCTCCCGTGCCAATCCAAAATACTGTAACTCAACTTTTAGTGTTTTAGCTTAACTACGCCTAATCAGTTTCTTTATGTCTGTTTAGTACCCCTGAGCAACAATTTTTTCATTCAATGTATATTATGCAAGATATGGCAAACTAAAAACACTGTTTAGCGTTCAAATTAAGGTTTAGACATGCTGAAAAACTGTAACAAAGCTTAAAGTATCTCACATGTAGTTTTCAAAATTTACAGTGTATTGGATTGGCACGGGAGAGTCTGTGGAGGCTTAGAGGTATCGGCTACACATTACCGCGTTGTAGGTCGTGAGTTCGAACCCAAGTAGGCACTCTACTTTGTGTATTTAATTTCGAAAAACGCGATTTTAACGATTATTGCATTGGAACTGAAGAACGACAATATTGTTCTTAATACTCAGCCTTGTTTTCCATTACAACATTTTATTTTAAGGATCAGTTTATTTAGTTTAGTCTAATGATTAAATACCTCTTTGAACGTGCTTACTCCATTTGAAATAAGATTAGACATTTAAACAAACCTTTTTTACAGTCCGTTCAACTGATTCTGACTTCTATACCGTAGGCATAAGGGTGGCATTAAAAGCAAAAAAGTAGTTACAATACCAACTGTTTACTGCAGCTGCCATTTATCAAGCCCCCAACGTAATAGAAGTCAAAATCGTTTAATCGGACTGTAAAAAGGTTTAGTTAAATATTTAATCTTATAGTATCTAATGAATTCAATTTCACTAAAGGCACTTTACTATGGAAAAATCGACAATTATATTTGATTTAATGATTTATTCATTAATATCCTCAAGAAGTCGCAAACTTAATAATATGTGATAATTTGTTGATATACAGAAGAAACGATACACGCGACGTCAAAATATAGGCACTTGCAAAATATATTCTAACCTTACATTACCACACTTCTTTCGCAAAACAACCGATTTCCCGCCATCACCGAACACGACGAAATTCGAAATTCGAAATTGAACACATTCGAAATCCGTTATCCAAATCTATCGCCACGGTCATACCGAGTAGAATCGATTCAACTGTATCGATATATGGCTATTATTCACCTCATAAATTAATAATCGAATCAACCTAATAGGCCAGCACTGATTTTTGAACGGATCATTCGTAACGCTCTTGGTTTTATAGATCTCGAAATCTACTAGATGTGATTGAATTAAATTTTATTGGCAGAAAAGTTTTGGAAAAAAAAAGTTAATATGTTGAGGTTATTGAGCTAAAAATAACGGTGTTTTAGAATTGTAACGGGTGGTGCAATAAGTTTAGTGATAGTGTTGAAGTTGCATCATGCAATTGCAATTACTTATGAAGTAGTTAAAGTAGTTTGGTTGGTATTTAAACATTACGCAACACTAGAATTGCATCATGTGTCCTAAAAATATGTTAAGGTAGATGCGCTAAAGGCTGCTGCAGGACGGCGTGACGCGACAGCGCGAAAAAGCGTGATCTAGTAGATCAGTTTTAATGAAGTTTTATACAGGAAAAGTTTTTATTCAGTGCGCAAACTTTAACCATGAATTCAGCATACCATTCCGGTTTTACAAAAAAAAAAAATCAGCTGTTTCATAGAAAAGTGCAATACCTACGTGGTCAAGTGTATGGATCAGCTGTTTTTTTTTTATAACCGACGAAAAATTTCTAGGTCTAGAATGATTATGCTGAATTCATAGTTACAGTTTGCGCACTGGATAAAAAAACTTTTCCTATATTAAAGTCGCATTTGTTATCAGAGTCGCGTCGTGCCTGTCTGCTCCCAGCCTTCAGGCAGCTTGCGAAATCCAAATTTTCGTCCTTTTTTTTGCAACTGTAAAGCTATTCAAGGCACATGGTCAGGGTCTGTACCGGGGTGTCTATGGACCAGCTACACCGAAAGGTTGCTAGATGTCTTGCGTGTCAAATATAATAATATTTTCAGAATGCTCTGACTGCCCCATTTCTGTGGTGCGTCGGAAATGTTAGCACAGAATCGAACTGACGGCTATCATGCGATCATTAAAAAAAAAGTCGTATCATTAGTAACTAGAACATGGGCCAGTAGCAACAGCATTCTGAAAACAGTATCAGAGAGTTTTTATTCTCCCATTTTGAGGCTTTTTGTGGAGAGGATGGCTAAGTGAGTTTGTAACTTACTTGGTCATCTTCTGTGCAAAATCTTTCAATTTCAAACTCAATAATAATAATAATAATGTACTACTAACACTAGCTTTAAGGTTTTACTAACATTATGGATCTTTGCTGTCCGAATAAAGAAATTGTATTATAATTTTTATTATTATGTTTGTTACGGTCACGAATCATATTTTAATTAACATACAACCTGACACTGACCTGCAAATTGCAAAAAACGTAAGAAAATGTGAAAACTGCGGGAACAAAAGCGCTTCTACCTTATTATCATTACACATAACATCATAACAAATAACGTAATAACACATAACATCATAACACATAACGTAATAACACATAAAATCATAACACATAACATAATAACACATAACATCATAACACATAACATAATAACACATAACATCATAACATCATGCCTGCTTTAATCCCTTCAAGGTTAGACGCAGGTGTACTGGAACTGGCAAAATGAACCATATACTATTGGTACCTATTGTACACCCATATTTCGCCAATTATGTTTAAGCCGCATGTATTAGGGAGCAAGCCTATTGCCATGAACTGGGCACAAATCTAGACCCCGGGCTGTCACTAGGAAAAAGTACGTTATTTGCTCTAAAAATAAGTTATAATTGAGTGCAGCACCTACCTTTGAATTATATCAGGTACGGATTTGGGAATTGAAGTATTCAAAATTTTATTTCAGTTTTTCGTTGACATAAAAATGTATTTATTGACAACTACATATTTTAAGTCAGAGTATTACATTACAGAGTAAGTAATTTATTTTGCCTTTTTGGTACTAAAGTTTTAGTTTCGGAAAGTCCAAAAGTATTCCTAAAATAAATAACTCCATAATTATTCTGTTTAATGTATTTTGAAAATAAAAAGGTTGTTTACATTTTCTGTTCTAACTTAGAACGGTAAGTCATCATTTTTGCCTGTGCACCAGTGTGTTGCAATAAGAAAACAAGAACCGTGAATCTACAATGGTAGGTATTGTATTAAGAAAATAAACAATAATTTTGACAAAAAGTAGAGATCGTACCTATTTTAATTTATTAAACTTAGTTGCTTATATTAAATTCATTTAATTCCCTGTAGGTATACCACTATCATACGATTTCCAATCACACTTAAGTGAACCTATAAGTGGGTTTAGGTATGGTTAGTTATAGATAATAAGTTTAATGATAGAAACCTCAAAAAAACATTTTTTTTTAAATGTAAATGAAAAATATATTATAGACGCCGCGCCGCCGCAAAAATAAAATCTATTCTTTAGGTAGGAAAAATATAATCATTAAGGCACACTTAAAAGAACTAGTAATTAAGTGTCTCTTATTTATGTATATTATTAACTGAATGCCTTGTCATATTCTAGACACTTTTAGCAATTCAAATTCTATGGTAGGTTGAGCATAGCCGTCAAATTTTAACAGAACACCAGACAATTCAAATTCTTACCCTATTCCAAGGACAACACCGTACAAATTCGTAAAAAATCCAAGAGGCATAGGCGAAACGCGTTGAGAATTTTGATGTTTCCAAAATTATTAATTGTTTTAAATCGATTTGTTACGATTATTGAACTTTTTTTGTTAAATATCACACATCCGGCACTTTAGATAGACAAGTGTTAACGCTTTGACTAAGTAATTGTCTTTTATTGATTGATATTGTCATAAATTCACACCTTTTCCACTAAACTTACTCAAAATAAGTTGAGTTGAGTAAGTTACGTACTGCTCTTGAGAATTGTTTTGGCATAATTATGATAGGAAGCTACTTATTAACAATATTTTTTCGGTAGGGATATAAAAAATCTCCACTTAAAATTTCCCTAACAAAGATTTAAAACTACATAGGTAGGTTGCAATTTAGAAGACTGAAAACATTTTTTCGAAAAAAAAATACAGATTTAGAGATTTCAAAAATTGATTAAACGACCAAATTGATCGATTAACGACCGTATAACGAATTAGTAAGTAACCAAATATGATTAAAAGCTATGATATATTACTTGTCACTTAAAATTGTAGCTACTACGATATTGCCCACAAGTCAATTAGTTTGAATTTAATTATTCAAATCCAATTATAGATTCTAAACAAAATATCTTCATTCAAGAACTAAATGCCTATTTTACAACAGCTACAATTTACACGACGTTTAAAATTAATACCTATGGCAAAATCATTTGGTACCTACCTACCAATAAAATTGAAAGCTTAAAATAAAACCTAATGAGACAGCAATTTATAACTTCATAATAAAATTGAACTTTATGACTCTTTTTTCTAGCAAAAACATTTTGCTAATAACGCATCTCCAAAACCACTCAATCATCTAAAGTTTGAATTTTAGGGGATATTTATACATAATGCCCCATTGTATCTATCAATTAGTCTAATTTCTATGTATAATGCATATACTGTGCTTGTATATTGGCGGCAGCAATCCATAAGTTGCTGATGGAAAGCCGTCGCCGACGCCCTAGCCAAAATCACTGTTCGCTACGTGCTTATAAGTGCATGTAACGGCACAGGGGTCAAGGGGGTATTAATAGTTGTGTTTTATCATTATAAACTAATTTTCCTAAAAGAATGTCAGTAAAAGTTGGAATTTTCACCTTCCGTAACCAGAAGTTTTCACCTTCCGTAACCAGAAGTTTCCCGGGTATGGTCCAGATTTTTTTAATTGTATTGACCGGGAGTGCACTTGACTGGCTTCGTTTAGTGTTTTCTTACACCCACAACTACAAAGTATGTGAAGACTTACCTTTTTCCATTCCTCCTTCTCCTTTTCGTGGCATAAACAGTACCAAGCTGACTGGAGGAGTGCGGCTGCGGTGGTGGTCTGAGCAGGCCAGCCTCCACGCATCCATCCAGCGCGTAGCTAGCCTGCCCACTCCAGCCCCCGCACAGCTGCAGCTTCGACTCAGTGGCTATCTTGACGGATTGCAGCTCCACCCCAGATACGTGCACCCCCAGGTTAATGTGATCGGCGGGGTAACGACATATGGTCAATGATGCATCTGGTGTTGGTGGTGGAGAGCACTCTTGAAATGATCTGGCTGGTGATTTTGGTGAACTGTGAGGTGCAGTTCACAGGGTTGATGTGGAAGATTATATTGTCAATCGTGATGAAGATAAAGTTAACGCAACAGCATTTGGATGTGGTTTTGTTCGTGACGACTCTCTTGATATCACAATTAGCACACCAAGGTCAGATTCAATCGACGATCAATAAGCTCCTAATCATAACATTTGAGATGTTTTCTATTCTAGTGATATGTAAATTGTTATAATTGTGCTAAATACGGTAATTTTGCGTCTATTAAAATTTATGAGTTCTTCTATAATATGTTTACTCCAATTTTAACTGTCGGCACTTAAAATCTTGATTGTATTGGAAACTCGTAAACAAAGACCTCGAATTAGATGTTCGTTGCAAAATTAACAGTTGGTTAGTAATTAATTCATCCGCTTTTAAAGGTCGATCGTAAATTATAATTGTTCCTTTGTCTGTAACTATTATTCAATGTTTGAGATCTTCAATATCTCTTTGATCTTCTTTGTGTATGACCTCGAATTTATCAAGAATTTCGCAATTGTCATCACCAATATTTCGACCTTCTTCGATAGTTAATTGATTTAATATATCACTATTAATGAGCCTATTATTTACACTTAAACAGATCTTAAATTTGATCTAAACTGAGCTTTTATTTACACTCGTTTTACACTAAGATATCTTTGTTTAAATATTGCACAAATAAAGCCTAAAACGGCTGTCAAGAATTTTTAACAGGAAAAAGTAAAAATAAATTCCAAAAATATGACCAAATTAGTTTTAGAAGTGGAATAAGGAATTTTGGAAGAATAGCTTGAGCTTTAACAGAATGGAATCCTATTGGAAGATTTTTGGCTCAAACAGAAAAATTTCGTCGATCAACTGAACATATCACTCCACAAAATAGCTGTATTGTTACTGTTTTATATAACTCGGCCAATTTCAACCACCAGAGGTCACTTTTCAGTCGATCGATTCCACAACACTAAACACAAAACATTAGTTTCCACAATTTTCATAACATCAGTTGTTTATATCATATTTTTAGCCCATAACAAAGTTTGGGCTTATTGCTTTTCTTGAGTCACATTAAAATTCACCACATTGTCACTGCACGGGTATATTCACCGGTTTAAAAAAATATAGAGAGCACGTGTTTAAAGGTTATGCTATGTTGTGTGAGTACGCGTGGCGCAGCCGGCAAGCGCCCGATTACGTTTGGAGCCTCACAATCTAAGACCCTTAACGGAGGTGGGAGGAGCTCAAATAAACCACGCCTACCACTTCTCGCGAGCCAATGAAAACGCCCCGGCATCATCAAAGCGCACACGGGGACGTACTGAGCGTACATTTTTATTTTTCTCAACAATTGCGCTCGACTTTTTCTTTTGCAGCTTTTTTTGTACAGTTTTATTTTAAATTGTATAGGTTTTGTTTGCAATGTCAGTTGCAATGTCGACGTTCAGGAGAAAGGATAACTGGCATTTCTTAAGTGCATTAGTTTCTAAGTTTCGTGGAAAATTATATTTTAGTCTACATTACTGTTCGAATTATTATGAACGTTGAAAACTTCAAAAAGAGTTGTAAAAATTGATAAGTGCTTTTATTCAGACATTTTTTTTATCTTTGTCCTTCGTTATAAGAATAGAATCGGTGGGTTAATTTCTTTTTTAATTGCGTACATTTATTTATAAAGCTAATAACTACACGGAGAGTGTTTAAAATATTTTATTTTCTGACACATTGCGTCATAAAAGACCCACAAAAATAATTTTGTCAAAACATCTATTCATCCATAAAAAAAATACTTAGTCCAAATGCGTCCCCTGCGGCTAGCGGTGACGTCACAAAATGGCCGCCGGGTAAGGGCGAGTTTTCGCATTTTCCCCTCGACCGTACACACAGGCGGATGACCCTATGTTTAAATTTATATTTTTTTACTAATTTGAACTCGAACTTGAGATAGTAACTGATATTTGATTTTATCTGGAGTAAACCTTTTACCTACTGTATCTACTATTTTATTTATGTCTTAAAAATAAATGAATAATAAAGCTAAGGATGTCAGTATCAGCTGTTTCTAACTTGACCTAGTTTGTAAGGAAACTAGGCCTATAGGTAATGACTCTGTAGGATTCACATGTGCAAAATTGCAGATTGTAATGATATTCATTTAACTGCCTCGTTGGTGTAGTGGTTGCAAGTGCTACTCATGAGCATGGCCCTGGGTTCAATCCCTAAGTCGAGGAGTGTTATTGGTTTTCACTATCTGGAAATTGTCATTAGCAGCCCGGAGTCTACATTTGTGCCCGGTTGATGGCAAACAAAATCAAAAATCAAAATATTTTATTTCACAGAAACCTGCATGGGCACTTATGAAACATCAGAAGCTAGGTGCACGCTTCCAATTTGTCGCTTCCTATGGAGAAGAGCCGGCAAGAAACTCCACTGTTACTCTTTTAAAAATAATTGGCTTTTACAATGTTTTCAAATTACTGTGATAATAGGTATGGGAGGACAGTGCAGGCCTGTCAATAAGTACCCGGTACTTAGAGGAAAGAAAATAAAGAATAGAAAATCGTCTACAAACCTACAGTCTGTAAGGCCTACAACGTTGTCTCATTCACAATATGTAAAATAATCTACATAAATAAAATGAACCTATTTAAACCAAGTAATATGATTTCCATATCTCTCTATTTCAGGCTAAGAAGGTACAATTTATTTATTTTGGTTTCTCAGAAACCACAAATGTAACCAAGCATTCCTCAGAACCACAAAGGTAACCAAGCATTTCTCAGAACCACAAAGGTAACCAAGCATTTCTTAGAACCACAAAGGTAACCAAGCATTTCTCTTCGCTATAGATTACAACTCTTCTACTTATAAAATGTGTATATTGTTTCAAAGAATTATCATTTCAAAAAATCAAACCTAAAAAGTTCATTCCTTCATATATCACATTTAATTACAACACAATAAAAGATAAAGTTGACATTATGACACAATAAACAATAAACTTTCTGGCTGAATAATAAAAATCTTTGCCAACTTTATTTTACGGTGCATTATAAAAGGTACAAAAGCAAAGATTTAAATTGTTAGATTCGCCCTACCGCGTCAAAAAATGGACGTGTTTCTGTTTCGTATTGACACCTCTGACACACAATGACGCCGTGACTTAATTGTCATAGAAATACTATTTTATAACTTATGACCTCACTCTTCTTAGTTCATTCCATCCCTTGCTGCCTTTTATTTTAATTATTATTTGTATTTTCTCTCTCTTTGTCTTTCTCTTCTTTCTTTTTTTTCCATGGCTTAGAAACTTAAGACTAGAGCGACTACTCGCTAAGGGCACCCGCTGTGGTGTACCCAGCGATGCTGTAAGCTGAGGTCTAGTTATAAGTTTCTAAGCCATGGCTGGAGGCCTTAATTTAAATTATTAATTTAAAAAAAAAATAGCCGACCACCTCAAAGGTTGACTTGCGAGATGTCATTACCAACTAATTAAAAACTTCTCAGTATGATCACTTTTGCGCTCGACTAAGTAGGTACATAGGTACATAATCAGCTTGTAATGTTCCCACTGCTAGGACACAGGCCTAAGTTATTTCAACCACTTACGAAACTCAATACCTACTACATTTCTAAAGGTCAAACTTTAACATAACCAGCTAATAACAATTACTAAAAGTAGTTTAATTATATTATCAGATGCTACAGATTGGCCCTATCGCGTCAAAAGATAGTCACACATCTGGTTCGTTTTGATGCCTCTGACATACAATGACGCAGTGACTTATGATTGTCATGGAAACGGTACTTAATCACGTGTGATCACCAGAGGTCGGAATTAGGTAGAGTTATTTATGTACTTACACTGATTTCATACAACTAAAGAATAAAATGGATATGCCCCAAATCCCGGGATTAATTTTGAAGAGCAGAAAAATCCAGTGATATATTAAATAAAAAGTTATTTACTTTTACACAATTTAAACCACTGCACGCGTGACGTTGCCAAATTTCTATTTTTATGTTTTTATTATTATTTATTTGTAATATTGTTGGTCACACGGAATTGTCTATTAGAAATCCCGGAAAGATCCATATTAATATCAACATTTCGATGCAAGTACATAAATAACTCTTCCTAATTCCGATCTCTGGTGATTACATATTACATCACACTTTTTCATGTGACGTATTACTATCAGTTAGGATTACAACGCCCTGAGGAAAAATCTAGCGATTTAAATCTTTGGTAAAAACTATGTATTTTTATATGGTTTCTAGGTAAGTTATGGGTACTTTTTCAGATAATTATGGCAAATTGTTATTAGCTGGTTATGTTAAAGTTTGACCTTTAGAAATGTGGTAGGTATTGAGTTTCGTACGTGGTTGAAATAACTTAATAATGTTTTTCTAATGAATTGTAAAAATATTTTTTCTCAAAAAATATTGAAGAGCAGTGGTAGCCTAGTAGTAATGGTCCCCTATTTACGAGTTGTAGGTTATAGGTTCGATCCCAGGCAAGTGTTTTACTTTGTGTAATTGATTTCATCACCACTGCTCTCGGAAACAGTGAAAGAAAACACCGTGAGGATATAGGCATATCCTAAGAACCAAAAATTCGATGGTATGTGACATTTGCCCAACCCGCACTGGGCCAGGTGGAATAACAGCCCACTCTTGAAGAGAGGAGGCCTCATTATAGGGTCACTTCACCTAAGTTTTCAGGTTGGATTTTTATAGAATAGACCGGCTGCTATTCTTATAGGTGTTATGTAACTTTGCCAATCCCTTCAGGGAAAAAAGGGCGTTAATGCTTAGATACTTAAGCAATTTTTTCTATATTGATTTTTTTCCTGACACAAATGTCAGTTATTATGAGGCGTGTACTTACAATAACTTTATAATTATGATCGTTACGAACAACACGTTATTGCCGCCATGATACCGTTTGTCCCCCCCCCCCCTCCCTCTTAGCTTGTCAATTTATACGTGTACCGGAACCAAGGTGCAAAACTAAACGTTATAATAATTATTATAAACTTCACAAGTTCTCGCAGAAAAAAATTGAGCAAATTTTGAGGGAAATCAAGCTCCAAGTTTTAAAACATCTCTTCAATATTCAATCTGTCTAGAAACGGCTAGTTGACACTTCCCGTGACCCAAGGGCTGGTATTTACTTTGGCCAGAGGCTGAGCATTGCTATACAACGTGGTAATGCCGCCAGTCTCTTGGGTACATTACCAGTCGACAGCGATGCGGATGAGTTTTTTGACGCTTTGTTTTAGTTTATTCGCTGTAGTTATATAGTTTAATTGAAATAAAGTAGGTTTATCTGTGTAGAGGTTTTAATCTGCAATAAAGTGAAACTGTTTATTCTGTAAATGAGTATCAAATCACTTACGACATATTAATTTAAAAAAATGCTAAATGGCGTCGGCATTTCCTATTTGACTGCCCCTGAGAAGAAATGACGAAACAAACTCAAAGGTCAAAGTATTTTTTAAAGTCCAGACATTGGTCAGAACACCTGAAGATAATGTAGATTAGTGCCTGAAATGGTGTGTTGAAGAAAGAACCATACAGATTTGAATGGACCTGTTCAATTAGTGCAAGCATTTGTCAGGGTAAATTAATATTATTTAAGAAAATAAACATTTTTTTAAAGGCTCTTTGGCTCTCTGACTGTAGTGTGTTTAATACAGAAGTTTTCAGCTTATCTCAGCTGGTGACAGACCATATATTGGTCCTCTTGATGTATAGGAACCGCAGTCTGTAATATTTGCAACACTTTGTCTGCCAAAGACAGTTGAATGTCTTAAATAGGTAGTGATGGTGGTGGTGCGGCTTAAACTTATGGCAAAAACTATGACAGAGTGCCTACTACAGGTGAGTTCAGATACAAAACATTAAAAATCAAAGTAAGTACATGACAAAGTCCGCAAACCACAAGTATAATGCTCCCAGTCGTAACTCCCAGGACCAAAGACTTTACTCCTTCCGACCAAACAGGACCAATGCGTAATTGTGGTGTCCCCAATCGCGACACCCAGGAAACAAACGTAACTGTACTGGCCAAAGGAAATAGTCTCAAATCCCTGTATGCCCCTAGCATGTCTTCAGCCTATGATGCAGACCTAGCCATCACATACGCCTATCAAGTAAACAAGCCATAGGAAAGAGCCGCAGATCGTTAAATATGAGCCAGTATGATTTACATCTGTGCCCCGCGCCCCTCTGACACTGCTGACGGTAAATCACGACAGAACTGCCGAAACTCACGCATTATGAATATCTGTGTCTGTTGTGGTCTAAGTTAGGAGAGACTGGCTGGAAAGAGAGATAGTAGTTTTGAGTTGTGGCCACAATTGGCTGTTATACCATAAAAGTAGTGGCCGGTTACAAACTTGTGATAATAATGCGCAATAAAAAAAAAGTACCTACCAATATTTTCAGAGCGGTTAATATAACAGCTAAGGTGGCATTAAAATCAGTGCTCTGAGCGGAATGCAACAAAATTTGGTTACAGTGTAGGATGTTTCTGTAAAAAAAAACTATTAAAAATATGATCTTCTTACTCTTTTTTGTAGTGAGAAAGATAGGTACAGTTCTTTTGTGATGGTGATACTATCAAACTTTAGCGTTTGAAAAACAGTAAAAAGTAATTAATTTCACCGAAAATCATAAAGAACAAAACGTAGAGCTAGGACTGGAAGATTAAATGATGATGAAAGTAAAACATAAAAAAGTAAAGTGAGTAGGTATAATTGCACCATTTTATGTTGTCCTAATTCCACTTTATTTTTTTCCTTTTGCTATTGCTCGATTGGCCATTATTGAACATTTGAAAACGATGTTAATAAATCGGAAACACGTAATAAAATCTGACATTAATTACCCCTTAAATTACCGGACTTTACTAATTACGATATACATGTTGATTGCTTTGCCTGTCTAATTGCAATGAAGCATTAAATTATACAATTCAGTTATATTTTGGCATCTAACTAACTTGCGTTTGTGCTAAGTGCACAAGTTTTTAACGTTACGATAAAGTCATGTTCCGAATTAATATAAAAAGAAAACGAAGCCACGTAACTTAAGTGGTGTTTTTACAAATAAAATCTACTTACATTTTACAATTCCACTAGGCATTGAAATACACATCAAAGTAGTATAATTTCAATATGCTTTCAGCGACTGCAACATGATTGGAAAAAGGCTGCGCAGATGATAGCGCATTGGAATATGGCTGTCACTGCATCAGCTAAAATAGATAGATGTACAGACGTCAGCATATCAAGCTACCCCAAACTGTCAAATTTTCCCAATTGAACATGAACCTTATACTTATGTGATGAAGTTGAAAATCTATCAAAGAAATTTGACAGATAGCTTGATGTGCTGGCGTCTGTACCACCGAAAAGTCAAACAGAAGATGAGTAGCAAGATATAAAACTATATAATAATATCACAGTGGAATGGCTCTCGACCAGACCAATAAGATGGAGATTATTTGATAGGACAAGGGCTATGTCATAACTTTTCCATGTCAGATGGGAAAGGTTTTTTAGTCGTACAGGCTGTTGATTGTTATCAGAACTAAATATTCGTCACTATCATCCTGCAGAACCTGAACAGCTACGTGATTGCGTAACACCCGATTAATGATAACCCCTTTCGTTACGATGGACGCAAAAAAAAAAAACATTACGTGACTTATGTTGTGAGAGACAAAAATAAATTATGATTAAAAGTGCTTTACGCAATTCAAGAAGAAAGGCGACAAAAAAGAAGAAATGATCGAATCAATTGAATACAAAATACAAGAACGCTACCTGTTACAGCTTAGACCACAGCCCAATAGTAAAATTTTAGGTTACAAGTGAGGTCATAAAAAGCGCGCATAATTTTTTTATTATTTGAATGTCGTATAAAAATAATATCTTCTGGTTAGCATGATGTCACCTCTGTGTAATGTTACATTTGACTTTGTTTTAGTTTATTCAACTGTCTAACTGTTCACCTTTAGCCCCTTAAAATACACCCTGTTCTGGGATTTTGTAAAAAAAAGATTAAGAATGACCAAAGGTTAATCTTCTTATGATTTTCATGAAGTATTTTCAAGCATAACAAGAAGAGGCGAAATAAAAATATTGTATTTCACGTAAACCTATATGGGCACTTATGAAACGTCAGAAGCTAGGTGCACAGTTCCAATTGGCCGTTATCTATGGAGAAGAGCCGGTAAGAAAAACCACGGTTACTCTTTTAAAAATAATTGGCATTACAATTTCTTTGAATGATAATGTTAATTAATAGGTATGAGACGACAGGATAGGCCTGTCAACAAGTACCTACCAGGTACATAATAAAATAAAAAATGGTCTACAAATGTCGCGATTGGTCCGCAGATGGGTGAATAACTTTACAAACCAAGATCCTTCCGTGTCTCAGAAAGCACGTTAGCCGTTAGTCCCGGCTGTCATATGTGGATCTTTGACAGCCATTACTGGTCGTCAGATGCCTGAAAGACTGACAACCAGTCTTACCATAGGGTGTTACCCAGTAACTGGGTTGTGGAGGTCAGATAGGCAGTCGCTCCATGTAAAATATTGGTACTCAGCTGTATCCAGTTAGGCTGGATCCCGGGTCCAACATAGTTGGGAATAGACTAAGCATATTGATTTTAATTTTAATTTGTGGAAAGGTAGCGGTCGAATGGTCATTGACACATTCGTCAACGACATAGGATCTATACTCCATTTGAAATAAGATTAGACATTTAACTAAACCTTATTTACAGTCCGATCAACCGATTTTGACTTCTATTGCGTTGGCGGCATAACAAATGGCAGCTGCAGTAAACAGTTGGTATTGTAACTACTTTTTTGCTTTTAATGCCATCTTTATGCCTACGGTATAGAAGTCAGAATCAGTTGAACTGACTGTAAAAAAGGTTTGTTTAAATGTCTAATCTTATTGCAAATGGAGTATAGATACAAGAAGTTTTTGCCATTGTATTTTTTGTGACGCGCAGTGCCATCTGTTGATAAAACTGAGCACTTCATGCAGGAGAGGGTCGCTACTACAGAGCTTTCGTAAGCTCAGGGGTTAAAGTAAAATCAATACAAGCTTTATGCTGTTTTGGGGACTGTTAAATGAATTTAATGCCTTTTGTATATACCGATACTTATATACATTTTTCCTAAGGCTTTACCCACGTCGATTTCGTAAAATTAAACACAGGAATGTACTACTTACCGGGATTTAAAGCACCCTATTTGTTTTTTTTTTTAAATCGAATAATAATGTTAACATTAAATTAATAGTATCATATATACTTGACTTTTGCTAGTTAATAAGACAGGTACCTACTTAGGTGTTGCAACCAGCACCCTTACTAAGTTATATCATAACTAAGTAACATAGTTGTATCATAATTTTAGTCCAGAGGTCCTAGCTTAACTTTTGTTACTTTAGGTTTCTGTTTACGTCTTATTTTTTTTTATTTTTTAAGTTTAGTTTTCAATTTTTGATGGTATATTGGCGTGTGCTAGCTGACATATGGGAAATTTAATGTTTTTTTTTTGTCGTGTTTCATCATTTTTACTACCTATTATTGTATAGAATCAAGTTCTTCTAACTTAACAGACAGCTACTTCTGCAGTAGCTGGCAGTCGCACCACCAGCTACTGCACAGTTTAGGTAAGTTACCTAGGTAAGTATAAGATATTGAAGAAATTGTCTTAAATCTTAATCTTCAACATAACGCCACTCCTGAACCCCTCGAAGGACTAAGCAGAGGTTTTTCAGTTACGTTACTAGATCCCAGTCTTGCTATACAACACGGGATATTACATCATCAATTAGTTAAGGAGTTTTATTCATGATTCTAATGATTATAATTTAGTAAAGCCATATTGGATAATTATAGTCGCAAATCATATTATTTTTATTAACATTCAACGTTTTTTTGCAATTCAAATTTGAATTTGGCGAGCTACCGTAGCGAATCCTTCTTAATAGGAAATATTGAATTTAGACTGAATCCAAACAAAAACCAACTGAAAAAAAGGGTTTAAAATACTGTCCCATTCCTGAAATTTCCCACCTCTTCCTAAAGAACTTTAGACGTAAAAATAACATCAATGCTTACGGAGTCGTATCAGCCTCATCTCGGCACACTGTACCTACCCGAATTCAACCATCGCGTGACGAATACGGTCTATCGTCAATTTACTTATTTAAACTGATTAGTTTCACGGAACCAAATCCGGCCGGTGGCTGTGTAGGAACAGAGAGAGCAATGGAGAGGGCTTCGTAAATTTTGTTTAGTTTTTTTTTTTAATTCTCATTGCCATTTGGTGATTATTGAATGTTATTCCAATATGTGTTCCATGTGGTGCCGGACGTAAAGAATAGCACCATCCCATTTCTTCTCGTGGGTGACGTAGAAGGCGACTAAGAGACTTACTAGAGAATAGTACTCTATGCATTTTACCACCATACTGCGATTGTCAACCCTCCTGCCAAGCGTGGCGATTATTGCAAACACCCTTTTTTTTTGGGGTAGGCCTATTTCCAGAAGTGGACGTCTATCGGCTGAAATGATGATGATGATTTGAATAATATGTTAATACTTTTAATACGTTTTATATGAACAGGCCCACAAGATCTTACATCTGGGGTCCACGATAAAAGAGGTGGCTTACTTAGGTGCCTACATGCGTCTAGATGAACTGTATTTTGCTTGTGAGGAATTAACATTATTTATTTCTTCTTTCAATATGAATGATAGACAAATACAAAAGAATACAAGCATTTTACCTACAAATATTTTTCTTATACCTAAGTATTTCAGTAGTAAGTGAAAAGTTATATCTCTGGAAATATTTTATTATTGCTATTGGCAATAATTGACACTATAAAGATGTTAGTAGCTTGAAAAAAAACTGCTAACAAAGACCAACGCCAAATGCTGCTATAGCTTTGCATTAAGGGAAATTATTTGTCGTATATTTCAGTGCTTTTCTTAACTAATCTCTAATTTTTATTTAACTTAAATTATGAATTACTTCCAAAACACGAACTTGACGTGAAAAAACAAAAAAAGGACAACGTCCAAAATACTTTACTCCTACATCGTCTCCACACCTTTCAAGACTAATCTCGGACGTTACAATATTTTGGTCTCATTACGGTGTCAATATAAGATTAGGGATAAGCCCAATTTTTGTAAGAACCTCCGGGGCCGATAAGTGAGTTTTTTACATCGGTCCACGATTGTGCCGCGAGACACAACACAATTAGCTTTTCGGTAAATAATACGGTCAAGTGTGTCTTGTACGAATAGTGGAAGTTCTGTAAAATAATAATAGTTTAATAAACTAAAAAAGTAGAAAATAATGTAACTCAATTAAAACGCGTGGGGTGCTTAACATTAATTGATTATAAAAATACCTCAAAAGCGTGTTTTTTAAACTATTATTTATTTTCTATTTTTTAGTTCTGCTAACTACAAAAGCGTGATGTTTTTTAAATTTTTTTTTGTATTTTCTCTATTTTTTATTACTATTATTGAATTGTCATAGGTCCTCGATAAGTTTACAAAGTTTAAATGAAATCTGACCGTTTAAAGTGGGTCAAAATCGCGCCCTAAGGAGTCGGTTACAAACATACAAGTGAAGCTAATATAAAGCGTGTAAAAATGAAGTTCAAGCTTTTTTAGGTTCCGTGGTTTCTTACTTTACATTTTTATTTTATGTTTCCAAAATAAATGGCAAAATATGACAACAAGGTCCTAATTTGATTTTAAATGTTTATTTTTAATAGATTCAGTTCAAGATGAACATTATTAAATAAATAATGCGGAAAAGCCTACGCAATATTGACAAAAGGGAGTCATAGGAGAGTGTGGAGTTTCTTGCTCATTCTTCAATTGACAACAAGCTTCATGATGACTGACAGACTTTTTGACAGTCCAAAAGTGCCTGTAAATAGTTTAATTGAAACAAAAGCTTTGAGTTTGATGAAAATAGTCGAGAAACTGCTAGATCTTCGGTATTGTGAATTTGATAAACCTAACTAGTCATAAGATATATATGCAACCAAACAAAATTGCCTTTTTTTGCAGCAAGGATATGAAATTATACCTACTAATCTTATGATTTGATTTCGACAAAAAATCTAACAAGTGAGACCAATGCGGTTCTACTAGACGCTCATTATTCGAAATGGAGAACTCCAAAAAAAAAACGTTCCGATGTTCGAAATTCCCAAAATTTCTTTTATTTTCAAATTACAATACCTTAAATAATAATATGCAGCGGTTTGATTGACAGTTTTCGGATCGCGTCGGCGTCGAACCGACGGCGAGCGAAAAAAACCGAACAAATTCGGCAACAATTTAAAATTCGAATCGAATTAGTTGAACGATTATTGACGGAATTTTCACGTTCCATATGTTCGTTGAATTTGAATTTGCGGTCTCGAATTAATAGCCTCGGGAATTTTGAATAACGTAATTCGAATTTATTATATTTAATTTGAAAATACTTTTCTTGATTCTAGCTGCTTATTATTTTTGTCTGGGGCTAATACCTAGCCTATTATTTCAAAAAAAAAGGCTGACACATAAACCTTACCACCGAGGTATCTATCTGAAAATATCCATTTATAATTCCATAAAATAAAATAAAACTGTTAAATCTAATTAATTGGTTACTCTTATTTAAGTTAAATATGAAAACAGTTCTTACTGATATAAAAATAAATATATTTCTATGAAACATAACGTTGTCCACTGTCTTTGTGTTATTTAAGAACTAGTTTTTTTTAACCGACTTAAAAAGAAGGAGGTTATCAATTCGACATGTTTATTTATATTATTTTATGTATGTTCGGGCATAACTCCGGCATTTATACACGGATTTGCAAAATTTTTTTTTGTTCGAAAGGGGTTTATTCCGAAATGGTCACATTTTAATTTAATATAGATCTAATAATGCGTTTCGGAGACAGACAACGGAACTCTTCAAAAATGTACAGCAAATCAACCGCGATTGCTGCTGTCGCATAAATATGCATTGTTTTGACCAAGGTTGATGAAATTTCGAATTGGTGTGGGGAAGGTACTATAACTAAAAAGTGTAAAATAAAAACTTAAAGAAAAAACAACCGACTTCCAGAAAAACACTACAAAGGGCAAAATAACTTTAATTACGGAAGGCTTTGGCAATAAATTTAAATACATATCCAAAGTCACCGACTTCCGAAATTAAAGTTATTTTTCAATTTGTAGTGTTTTTCCGGAAGTTAGTTGTTTTTTTTAAGTTTTTTATTTACATTAATTATACACCGCGACATTTTACTTGTCTTACAAAGATGGTCCTCTCAATGTATTCGTCATAAAATACCTCTAGGAGCGATTCAAACATTGTTACCATTAATTAAGATAATAGGTACAAAGAAAAATAAATCATGCTTTAGAATTATGAAACCCTTCCTGTTAACAAAGTTTACAGTATCAAACAGTAGAAGATATCTACCTACCTACCATTACATTCCATCATTAATTCCACCTCCATAACAGGGTGTTTCAAATCCGTTCAGCTGTTTTTGCGTTATTGAGTAACAAACATCCATCCATCCATAATTACAAACTTTCGCGTTTATAATATTAGTATGATTAAAGACGCCAAATTGCCGACATATGCGAAACATTTTTTTCCATTCCAATTTGCTTCAAACCCGGTACCATAAGTCCTAAACAATTTAGAACAGAACAGGACAGGAAATATTGTAGGTACTCGTAGCCACAATTATTAGTAGGTACCTACTGCAAGATTATACCATAATAACGACCAAGTAGTTGTTTATAATTTCATAGAAATTAATAATGATTAATAATTCTCTCATACTATGCTGTGCTGAATACATATTACCTTATTAAAGTTATAATACACGACCCAGGTGTAGTTAAGCAGTTTTATTAAAGTGTATAATTCAAAATTACTTACTTCATTTTTATGTCAAATTTATAAAATATGGTAGCTAGTCGCTTCTGGACTATTAATTACTATAAATAGTTTAAATACTGAAATGTTACAAAATCGTTGTGTTTTATTTGAAAAAGGTGGTGGAAGAAATTTTAGTACCTAGGTATTTTCTTTTTCATAATAATTTTATTGATGTTTAGGTACTATACAGCGGGTTCTATAAGGCCACGCACTTATAATATTCACATGGTCTATTCTTTAAAAATCTCACCGGGGAAACTGATGTCAAGTGAGTTTGAAGTGAGCTGACATTTCACCTGGTTCTAGATAGATATACTATTTATTCAATGCTCACAAAAGACATAGCACAACACACAAAAGCACAGATAAATGATAACAAACTACTTACATGAATAACAAAACAAGGTCGCAACATACAAAAAAATAATTTTAAAAGTGACACTGACATACATACTTTACCTAAATCAAAAATAATAAAAAAACAACCGACTTCCGGAAAAACACTACAAAGTGAAAAATTACTTTAATTTCGGAAGGCGGTGACAAAAAATTAAAATACATATCCAAAGTCACCGACTTCCAAAATTAAAGTTATTTTTCACTTTGTAGTGTTTTTCCGGAAGTCAGTTGTGGGATTCCATCATCAGATCCTGACTTGGTGCCAATAGGACTACCTCAGGAGTATACTCTTTCGAATAAAAAAAGAATTTTGAGAATCGGTCCACAAATGTCGGAAGAAATCGGTGAACATACATTAAATAAAATACATAGGTACAGTCGAACATAGAACCTCCTCCTTTTTGAAGTCGGTTAGTAACGAATACACATGTATTCGACTTACGAACTTAGTACATACTAAGTCAGTCTCAAAGTTGCACCAAATGGGAGTCCAGCTTAGCATGTATCAGGTAAATGTACGTGATGCTGTTATTCTGCCGGATCCCTATAGTGACAAACTGCATCCAATCTGATCCGTCGAGCAGACGAGATTATGTAAATTGGTTTTGTGACAAAGTGTTACAACCGGAGTGAAATTATACAGGAAAAGTTTTTATTCAGTGCGCAAACTTTAACCATGAATTCAGCATACCATTCTAGACCCCCTAGCGAAGAAATTTTTCGCCAGTTTTACAAAAAAATATCAGCGGTTTCATAGAAAATTGCAATACCTACGCGGTCAAAATGTATGGAACAGCTGCTTTTTTTTCGTATAACCGATGAAAAATTTCTGCGCTGGGGAGTCTAGTATGATATGCTGAATTCATGGTTACAGTTTGAGCACTGGATAAAAACTTTTCCTGTTTATGTATACATACCCACGCTCAACTTAAACGTTCTACAGTAAAGTAATGCATTGGTTAACTTTTTAGTCAGTTCACTTCACGATGAGATTTATCAGCTGCTGTTGACATCAATTTATCAGATGATCTGATTGATTGACTCATTTATCTTGACGGAAGAGTTCCCAAAAGATTCCCGCCGTTATTGACCCATAGCACTGCGTATATCACTCATAGCCAAAAAGTATATAATCTCATGTGCCGTTAATTGTAATGACAGTCAAAATTTCTCATACACCTCACCACATAACACCCAATCCCACTCACACAGCCATCTCCCCCACACACATGGTCACACATTCATATTCATAGTTAAATCAGGTCACTATGGGTTTATTGTCAATAACACATATAAATTTAAGGTTTCTTTGGTACACGTAGCTACTGAGTAGAACACTGACTCCTAGGTCACAGGGTTCCCCTAGTTTAGGAGACAGGGTTTTTCACTATTTGTGCAGCCTTTTCTCAAAAACTAATGTTACCTACCTAAGTGAAATGTATTGTGGTATTGTTTACAAAGGTTTATGGCGTCAATAAAGTTATTTTATTTAATTATTTTATATTTATTTATCTTGGAATAGAATTAGTTTACATACAGCGACTGCTTATCTTACCTAACCTACACAAACCAGTTACTGAGTAAGACGACACCCAACGTTATACGAACGGTTTTGGCTTCTGTTTCCCTGTATAAATTGTCAAAGATCTACCAATGACAGCAGACTGACAGACCGGGTTGGGAGTCAGCTTCCAGTCTAACAGAATGCACCTGAATACTTGTGTTTTACATGGAGCGACTGCCTCTCTAACGTCCACAACCCAGCAACTGAGTAACAAGGTATCAAGAATCTACCAACTCTTACCAAAGGGTAAGACTGGTTGCCAAACTTTCGAGTTTCTGGTTACCTGGAACTGCCAAGACCAACAGCTTAACATGCTTTCCGAGGCACGGAGACGTTCAATGTTATTATTAAGCGACGCTTTTTACCGAAACCCATGTAAGTAATCCAAACTGAATTCGTAAATAATGCTAGTTGGTCAGAAATTTCAGTGACAATATTCCATAACAAGGATGAGAGCTCCTGAACGTTTATATGGGTTGATCGCGTTCAGTTTCATTAATAAAATTTGCTTCGTGATCAAAACTCCGTAATTTTGGCCGAAGTTACGGCAGTTTCCTACTTTGTATCACCAACGACATGAGATTAGTTCGGGGGCCGAACTAAGAATGAATGAACCCGCACTTAAGTTTTGCGTTTCTTTGACGTAAGTAGTCAATTTATCTGCCAGGGGTGCGGGTTGTTCGAAAGAGATACCGCGGTCCCTGGCACACAGGCAACTGGGGGAACACGGGTGGGTTTTAGTCAGTAAAAGTCTGACACGCCCTCCTACTCTACCCAGAGCGGGAGAAGTTATTTGATGATTTCCCACCCAAAAAAATTCAACGTTTTTAAAGATAACATGCATAACATAACAGGCTTCCTCTCCGAGAGAGGGAGTGGGCCGTAATCCACCACGCGGGCCTAGTGCGGGTTGGTAGACGTCACATGTCTTCGAATTCTTGGTTCTAGGACACGCCGGTTTCCTCACGATGTTAAAGATAAAGTGTAAAGATAATCATTGAGCATTCCTCAATTCATTAGAATAAACCTTATTGAAAACGTCAACGAAATAGAACCTTAATTCTAGTTTTTGCTTAGTAATTTGAACAAAACATGACATTGACGAGAAATAAAATACTTACACAAGTTAGTACAGGACTTTTTACTTAGTTGATACATCGCTCAAATGTAATATTTATCATTCTAGACATAAATATCAGATGCGACAAGAGAATTGTTTTTGCTCTATATTTCAAAATGGGGGCCGTTGAAACTGTCGATTCCACAAAATTGATGGAACAATTTTAGTGAAATCTTGTTTGATATAGTGTTTGACAAACTATTAAGCCGCTAAATTACAGCTACCTACTCTTAATTAATCAATCTCGGGCATTCTCGTCATTCTTTTTTACACGCTTTATATTAGCTTCACTTGTTTGTTTGTTTGCATGTAACCGACTCCTTAGAGCGAGATTTTGACCCACTTTAAACGGACAGATTTCATTGAAACTTTGTAAACTTATCGAGGACCGATGACTAATTAAAAAAAAAAAAAAAAAACACGTTTTTGTAGAATATATAATATAAAATATAATAGAAAATAAATAATAGTTTAAAAAACTAAAAAAACACGCTTTAAAAACCAAACTAAAAAAGGAGAAAATAATTTAATTCAATTCAAAAGCGTGGGGTGCTTGACTTTAATTGATTATAAAAATACCTCAAAAAGCAACCCACGTTTTTTTATTGAATTAATGTCAGACTTTTACTGACTAAAACCCAACCATGCTCCTTCAGTTGCCTGTGTGTCAGGGGCCACGATATCTCTTTCGAACAACCCGCGCCCCAGGCAGGCATCGGCCCCTGCGGATCCCACCAGTTGGTTCTGACATCTCTTTGAGCCGCGCATGGAACACCACGCGCTGTCGATCCGGGCTTGGTCCTTACCGGACGGCAAGCTACCCATTACTCGTCGTCCGCAACCACGCGCCTACGGTGGCCGGGAATCGGCCTGGGATTACCGACGACCAAGAAGTATCCTGCGGCGACTAGGGCTGTGAGGGAGCGTAGATTGCCTCTCCCTCACGTGCGCCGCCTCCTTCTTCACGAGCATTACTGCTTCGCAGAAGGAGGTGAGGGCTTCCTGTGCACTCTCGCTCCGTACCATCGCCTGGACCAGGGCCGGACGCGAGAGATCGCCGCCGCCGATCGCCTCCACGAGGACATGGCGGTGCTCTGCCCAAGCTGGGCAGACCTCCACCGCATGCTCCACCGTGTCCTCAGGGCGATCTATGCAGTAGTAACACCCGGGAGTTTCCCCCCGCCCTATCCGAAACAGGAACCTTCCGAAATAACCGTGTCCGGTGAGGCCCTACGTTAGGCGGAAGGTGAGGACGCCGTGGCGCCTTTCAATCCACTCCTCAAAGATGGGACTTATCGCCGCTATCGTGGCGTGCCCAATGGTTTCACACTTCAAGAGTAGAAATCAGCATACAGCTCTTTTAATGACTGGAAATACGACGAGTAGCTTAAGACTTAGGGAACAGATGAACATACATACAAACAAACCCTCCTATGGCTTTACCGTAATCGGGTAAATTTTGGCTTTGATTGTGCTATAAGGACACCTCTGCTTACCTCTCAGGTAATACAGGCTTGATGTTACTTTGTTGTGTAGGTTCAAGTCAAATACAGGCCCATTCAGCAATAAAAACAAATATGATCGATATGCTAAGAAGACTCTCCCTCTCACAGAAAGGTCTGTGTCCCAGCAGTGGGCAAATTATACATAGGTTGATTATGATTTATAATTACATATTATTTAATTACTTACTTATTGTATAGAATCGAGTTTTTCTAACTTAACAGACATCTGTGCTGCTGGGGAGTTTGTTGCGCAACTTCTTCTTCCCAGCTAAAGCACTAGGAAGTGGTGAAGGGCTGGCGTTTTGGGGACTGTCTTATGTAATTTTGACGTTCAAAAATCGCTGACTCTCAGCCTAGTTTGAATAAATGACTTTTGATTCTGTTTGTTTTTAATAATGACTACGCTAAGAAGCATCATGCATCTGATATAAAAGCAGCTTAACACTTCAAATATTATAACATTTATAAAACACTATTATTTATCACTGATAAGCATCCCGTTAGTCGATTAACATACAAATGTTGGCAATTATATGTTATTAATTATCGACACATCAGAATTATTAGGTCGCAATAAACTATCATTAGGTAGGATTAAAGATATACCTAAAGGCTAACACCTGCCACAGGATAACAAGTCTTGCGTACGCTTTAATTATTTTTAAACTTAAGGGAGAGGGATCCGGGGTCTTGAGCATTTTTGTTAAATAATAGCGGCGCCATTTTGATTGACATTGACAGCAGTTGACTTTCGCAGTTTTCTAAAAAGAATAAGATATGCCAATAGTAACCAAAGTTTTTTTACTGGTTTTAATGTGTGATTTTGACTAACAATATTCTGTTTATGATTCCAATATTTACTTATTATATAACTATATCTCCATGACGCTGCCACTAATTATCGAAATAAAAAAAAACCAATAATATTATGTTTGGACTTTCAAAGAGCCCATGACCCTCTTACTTTGCTTCGGAATTTCTTCTCAAGGATCAGTCAACTCCGAAATTCCGGCACTATCTAGTTTTAAAATATTGACCAACAAATATATTGACGTGTAGGTAAAGGTGTCTTAAAAGATCTACTTACATAAATAAACATTTCATTCCATTCCAATGGGTAGTTTTGTCTAGTATAACATACCATCACACCTTGTCTACCCAGAGGATTAGGCAGAGGGGCGACAATAGTAGGTACACCCACATTTCGCCAACTCTTTAGCAATTTTTTAAGCTGTCTTTTTTTGGCAGAACTGACCAGAAAATCTTATAACATCATTTCAGTAGAACATTTATCTACTTTGGCAAGAGCGAGATTGGCAAATGAAACATGAAAATAAATAGTCTGATGCTGCATACAATCATGAAGAGATAAGTCAGTCTGTTAGTTTTATAACTATTAATGTAACTCAACTAACGGTATCCTACACGTCTTTGAATCACTAAGTTCTCTGCTAGTGCTGTGCACTTCTGTTATTACGAATTCACAATACCTAAAACTGTATGTGAGTTTTGTTTGTGTACTTATGTTTTGGTGAGTAAGGCATTGCAGAAGGAGCAGTGGTGATCCAGTGGTAAAGGCCGCAACTTACAAGTTGTAGGTCGTAGGTGTTTTTTTTTTTTTGAGGGTACTCAGAAGTACCGGCACTCCTCCTCTTCCGCAGCCTGTAATCCTCAGCCGCGATGCCTCCTATTCGACATCGCGGCCCGCCTCAGTTGCGGTGCACCTCACCGCAACCTACATTTTGGCCGCTACGTCGTCGGCTTGGAGACAAAAGCCCTGACGAGCGGCCTCACCTTGGGGTTCCTCTTCGCTTCACCGTGGGAGCGGACCACGGCTACTGAGCCCCCCCGCAACGACAATGCGGGAACCCACTGGTCCCCCCCCCCCCCCTACATAGGTCGTAGGTTCAAACCCAGACAGGCAAATTACTTTGTGTGAATTATTTCATCACTACTGCTCTAAAACAGGTGAAGCAAAACATCGTGAGGAAACCGGCACGTACTAGAACCAAAAATTCGAAAACATGACATGTCTACGAATTAACTCAAAGAAGTCCTAGTTGATGGATGTAACAGTGTTACATCCACCAACCAAGACTGGGCCCGCGTAGTGGATTACGGCTCACTCCCTCACACCTAGAGGATAGCACCTTTGTTCCATTTAATGGGAACATTATAGAATGATCATGAGTAAGTCGTTGAAATGCCATTATCAGTAAATAAATAAAATAAAGAGATCTGCCGAAGTGTCACCGATGTCCTACTAAATCACTTCTAAACAGTCTTTAAGTTATTATTAAATAGTTAATATCTAATTTTATACTACGATATACAAAATAAATACGAAAAACAAAAGGACACTTAGGCGTCGAAGTATTCCTCCGCATCGCTGTCATCAGGAAACGTGCCCAGAAGAGTGGCAGCATTGTCATGTTGAATGGCAATGCTAATTCTTTGGCCAAAGAATGACCCAGTCTTCTGGTCACGTGAAGTGTCGACCAGCCGGCGAGAAATTTCCTTATAGAGGAGACGTGCACTCGGGCCCCATGCCCCGAGCGTTTCGACCCCAAACGGCTCAAAACTGTAGTTACCCATAAGGTTACAGTATTTATGCTGCTTGAGGGTCTCAGCAACAGCCGCAGCGGCGCCAGATTTTTTAATACCCAAAATGAAGATGATAAAATAACCCATCAATTAATAAGAAAATCGACCGTAAAATGGTAGACAAAAAATTCCCACCAATATGTCATTTGCCAACATAACTTAGTTTTAATTTATGTTCTCCTAAGCGTGCCCACTATAAATCAGCAATGCCTCATGTAAATGTCATATTGGCTTGGAATATAGAATTATTAATTGCTTGTGTTTCTCCGCGAGCAATAACCGTGTTGTAGATTCTTGTGCGAAATCGGAATGTTTCTAAAACTCCCAGATTAATGATCATCATCGTCATCTGCCTCGCCATTTCCCAACTATGTTGAGGTCAGCTACCAGTCTAACCGGATGCAATTTAATACCAGTAATTTACATGGAGCGAACCCAGTTACTGGGTAATATGAGATGGGCCATGGGGCCGAAAAGTTCTGGTGTGGCGTCCGCGTACCGGAAGACGTAGAGTGGGAAGGCCTCCCACAAGGTGGACCGATGACCTTTTGAAGGCCGCGGGAATCCGCTGGATGTGGGAAGCACAAGACCGGTCGAAGTGGAGGAGCCTGCGGGAGGCCTATGTCCAGCAGTGGACGTCTTTCGGCTGAAATGATGTGATGATGATAATCCTTGGTAATTCTGATTGTCAGACTTTCGGGCTTCTAAGAATAACGAATGTCAGCCGGGACCAGCGGCTTAATGTGCTTTCCGAGGTAGGTACGGAGGGGTCTTGGTATGTAAAGATGATGACCCATCTACGGACCTACCGCAGCAAGCGTAGCTTAACCTGATCGAACGGCCTATGCGGCTGTTATTAGGTACTTGTAAAATATAGACAGAGTTTTTGTAATACTGGGGGGTTTATTTATAATCGTTGATTAAAGTTATGAGATAACATCCTTCTCAGAGTAGTCAGATAGGAAATGCCAGCCTCATCTAGTTTAAAAAAATATGTTTGATTTGTAAAAGTGTTTGTACAAACCTACTTACAGAAATAAAATCATTTATCATTTGTCATAAAATTAAAAAACTTTATTTAAATGCACTAAAAAAAACTTCTCCTTTAAAACTTTTACTATAAACTTGCGAGATTAAAGTAGTCGTATTTATTTAGTTTGAAAATTTAAAAAATTAAAATCAATCCGATCAAGTTATTTAAGTTACTTATTTATCTACACAGGTAAATCTCGCGATAAGCTTTGATATCATTTAAATTGTGTAATGACGTTACAAATTTATAGTAAAAGTAATTAAAAGTTTATTTTATTGTTTTTAGTGCATTTAAATAAAAGCTTGTATAAAAAAAGTATTTTTAATATTCATTATTTTTTTAGTTTTTAGTTATTTCGAGTTATTCTCAGCAAGCCCTTTCATTTGATGCCCATATTGTATGAGTGCATTAAAATAACTAGTCCGCCATCTTGGGTGTTCCGCCATGTTGGGTTTAGAATGACGTCATACAGCTAACCATGCATTGTCATCCATACTAAATGTGTATACAAAATTTCAGCTCAATCGGTTGAAGATATCAGCTTCAAAATGGAGTTGCTGTTTATTTTTTTATTGAGTTATAAAAGCTTGTAAAAATATGGTAAAGCAGCTGAAAATAACTTAAAGCAACGTTTACTAAAGTACTGACTTAACAGGTCCACTCAATCTGTGTGGTTCTCTTCTTCCTCAAAAGACCAATTCAGACACCAATCTACATGGTTTTCACATGATCTGACCAAGAATATGTCTGGACTTCAAAGGAAACTGTGCCCTCTGAATTTGTTTCAGCCTTTCTTCTCTGAGTAGTCAGACAGGAAACGCCGTCTTGATTGACGTATAAAAGGGTTGTACAAACCTACTTACAGAAATAAAATAATTTATCATTTATCACGAAGGTGATTAGTTACAACTCATTTTACAGTTATTTTCACTATGACATTGACAGTTACTGACAGGTAGTGGCGCTACCAACCTTTCTGCCTAATCTTTCCATCTCCGGACAAAAATTGTAACAAAAATGTGAACATAAACATCTGTTACACCCATGTCAGGAAACGCATATTCTGAAATGAAGGACTTTTTAGTATATTCGCACAAAACTCGCCCGAATCGGGCGAATCGACTCTTTTAAATAATATGCAATTTTTTATAGGCGCCTCGCACGAAGCTAACTTATTTTTGGGCGAATCGACAGTTCCAGATACGTACTAGATAATTGGCATGTTTTGAATTTATATTTTATTGTACCTACACTATAATATTAGGTCTTTACCTATGAAATTGCCGTTTTGCAGTACTGGCCATTTCAAATCAAAATAATTTTTGTTTGGGTAAGAATTCTAATTTCAAATTAATTTTATTTTAAAAACATGGATTTTTTTTTCCAAAAGTAGTCATTTGTTTATTGATTAGTGTTACATTTTCATCGCATTTCAATCTTTTTCGTCATCATGGATACGTTAAAAATTCGAGTAATTATGGAATATGAGTACCGTCGTGGCAGCAACGCGGCACAAGCGGCACGCAACATCAACGACGTTTACGGAGCTAACACTACAAACCAACGCACCACCTGTTATTGGTTTGCTCGCTTCCGTTCTGGAAATTTCGACCTGAAAAATGAACCTCGCGGTCGTCCGAAGACTTTGGTCGACAATGACGAATTAAAGGCGATTGTGGAAGCTGATGATACACAATCTACGGCTGAATTAGCAGCAGCTTTCGACGTTAGCGTCAAAACAATATTGGTCCATTTGCGTCAAATTGGCAAGGTAAAAAAGCTTGACAAATGGGTGCCCCACGAACTCAATGATCGTCAGCGCGAAGTACGCGTCGAGACGTGCCTTGCACTGCTCAACAGACACACAAATGAAGGAATTTTGAACCGCATTGTTACCTGCGATGAAAAATGGATTCTGTTTGATAACCGCAAGCGCTCAGCAAGTTGGTTGGATCCTGGTTCAGCACCTAAACAATGCCCTAAACGAAAACTTACCCCTAGAAAAGTGATGGTCACTGTTTGGTGGTCTAGCGCCGGTGTGATTCATCACAGCTTCTTACCAAACGGGGTGAGCATTACTGCAGATGTGTACTGTGAAGAACTGAACACAATGATGGAGAAGCTGGCACATCTCCAACCAGCATTGGTCAATCGCTCGTCTCCGCTGCTCCTGCACGACAACGCGCGACCTCATACTGCACAGCAGACGGTCTCCAAGTTGCAAGAACTGGGGTTGGAAGCTCTCCGTCATCCGCCCTACTCACCAGACCTTGCGCCTACAGACTACTACTTTTTCCAGAATTTGGATAACTTCTTGGCGGGAAAAAAATTCAATACCCGAGAGGCAGTACAAAATGCCTTTGAAGAATTTGTTGCTTCCCGTCCAGCTGATTTCTTTAAGAAGGGCATCAATAAACTGCCACTGCGATGGCAAAGATGCATTGATTGCATGGGTGATTACTTCGATTAATACAAATAAAAAATACATGAAAAAAATTCGTTTAAATTTTTTCATACAAAACGGCAATTTCATAGGTAAAGACCTATTATTAAAAAGAGGAAAACTTCGATTGATTGTAATGGTAAACTCAAAAACTACTTAATCGATTTAAAAAAAAAATCTTTCACCTATGGAAAACTATAATAAAGTCGGCGCCTAATTAAGCCTAAGTTAAAATATGTCGATAAATATGTTTGATGCTTCGCCTACAAATAAATTAATTTTGTGCCAATCGCCTACAGATAACAAAATATTATTAAAAATTGTCAATTCGCCCGTTTCGTGCGAAACGACGAATAAGCCAAAGTTAAGGTCAATCTACAGACTATGACAGTTTAACTAAGTAACACCATTATTTATGCAGAACACGGCACATACTTCACAGTTGTGTCCTGTCAGTGAACAGCTGATGTACAAGACCTTTTTATTAACACTTATCATAATAAAAATACATACAGTCAGTGTCCATGAACTTTCGGAGTCTCGAACAAAAATATGTTATTAAAATTTCATGTAAAACTATCGAATTGTCATTCGTGAAAGTATTATTTTGCATTGTTTATTGTGCAAAGGTGTTTTTGGATTCGGTGGGATTAAAGGGGTTATTATTTATTTTATTGTAGTGTTATAAAATTGTTTTTTTTTTTTTTGTGGTTTAATAATGTGTATATCATAGGGAAATATTGGTAAAAGGAGTTGTATTATAGTATCAGCAGCAATACACACATATTGTTTAAGTTCTAAATTGAGAAACGTAAAATTTAATATTATTGATGATTTTTGAGCCATTATAAATTAAATTACCTGCACCCTGATTGCGTAACACACTATTAATCAGAATCTGAATATTTTTTTAGGTTTTTGCTAATCCATTCTTTCATAAAGGGAGTCCCAACAAAAGCGCCATTCCATCTCTTACCGTGGGTGTCGTAACAGGCGACAAAGGGACTTGCTAGAGAATGGGCAGCAGCGTTCTCTATGCATTTTACCACCGTACTGCGATCGCCAATCCGCCTGCCAAGCGTGGCGATTATGGAAAACACCCCCAAATTGGGGGAGGCCTATTTCCAACAGTGGACGTATTTCGGCTGAAATGATGAACAAGAGCGCCGGAATTAATTTGAAAGAAAAACAAATTTCTTTTAACGCAATTAAGCAAACAATTTTATTTCAATAGAAAAATAGTTCCGATTAAACGTGAAATCAGGCAAATGGCCACCAGGAAACCTCTGGCACAGGGTTGTTCTGGAGTCTCGGCCACAGATTCCCTTACTGTGACTATATTTTCGAGTGGCCGACAAAGACGATGACGAACAATGATCTTCTGATCCATCAGCGTAAATTTGGTCTCAAATTTTGTAATTAACCGCCTCACTGTTGATTCATTTGGCGCATTATTGCGACCAAAAACTTGACGTAATTGGCGAACTGTTTTCGCAAAACTTTCACAATTTTTGTAATGTGTTTTTGCAATAATTAAACGTTGTTAGTTTGAATACTTCTCCATATTCTTAAATCGCGTGGTCTATTATACGTGACAACTGTAAAAATAAAAAACACTGTACCGTACAACTCGTAATAACAAAATGGCGGCAAATTTTTCGTCGGTTATACAAAAAAAAACAGCTGTAGCATACATATTGACCGCGTAGGTATTGCACTTTTCAATGAAACAGCTGGTTTTTTTTTTGTAAAACCGACGAAATTAATTTATTCGCTGGGGCCTCTAGAATGGTATGCTGAATTCATGGTTACAGTTTGCGCATAGAATAAAAAAAAACTGTTAAAGTACACCTCTGCCTAATCCTTCAGGGAAACAAGGCTTAATGTTTAAAAGTAGGTATGTAAATATTCTAGTAAATTCAAAATAACACCAACTTTTCCAATCCCTCGCTACATTACTCATCTTAGTTGACTAACTTTCATGAAAGTAAATGTTCGCTTAGTAATTAAACGCATTATTGCTTATAAACGTCCAACGTCAGGTACGAGACCGCAAAGCGTACTTCTTTATTCACGACTAGCTTCTGCCTGTGACTTCAATCGCGTGGAATTTCTTTAGCCTAAAATATATCCTATCGCATCGCATCGCTCACCGTGATAATACTTTGCATTCTTTCTAACTTTCCTCAGATTTAGCTTCTCAAGATCGTAACGGTTTTGGGATGCATGAAGAAGCCTCGTGTAGCGCAATTTGTTCCATCAGTAACTCGAATGAACCGAGCGCTTGGCGCATCCTGGACAGTCACACCGACTACCTTGATGACTGGCCAATTCTTCCCTTGCGGTGGTAGGGCTAACGTCCGCCTGGTTCGCCCTCCCACCGGAGTCCGGCGTCAAGCAGCTTGCTGTGTTTTTTCGATGCGTGGGTGTACCAGTGCCTTGAACAAGAGTGAAAAGGCACTTCTGGGCACGCTCGATTCATCATAGACCTCATCAATCGCTTTCCATCAAGCGTGATCGAGGTCAAAAGCGGGCCCATTTATTAATATAAAAAAACAGTTCAACAACATTCATTGCGTTATTGACGTTGTTGAGCGGACTAATTTTTCGCACATAATGCAGCAATGGATTAGCAATATCCTTCATAATTGTTCAGATTATGATTGATAATGTGTTATGCAAGTAGAGTGCAGTGCTCCCTCTACGCCTCATCATCATCTGTCTAGACTTTCCCGAAAATTGGGTTTCTTTTTTTTGATGGTGGGAAATCATCAAATAACTTCTCTCGCTCTGGGTGGAGCAGGAGGGCGTGTCAGACTTTTACTGACTAAAACCCACCTGTGTTCCTTCAGCTGCCTGTGTGCCAGGGGCCGCGGTATCTCTTTCGAACAACCCGTACACCTGGCAGGCATCGGCCCTTGCGGACCCCACCAGTTGGTGCTGACATCTCTTTGAGACGCGCGTAGAACACAACGCGCCGTCGACCCGGGCTTGGTCTTTACCAGACAGCGAGCTACCCATTACTCGCCGTCCGAAAACCCGCGCCTACGGTGGCTGGCAATCAGCCTGGGATTCCCGACGCCCAGGGCATCTCCTGCGACGACTAGGGCCGTGAGGGCGCATAAACTGCCTCTCCCTCACGTGCGCCGCCTCCCTCTTCGCAAGCATTACTGCTTCGTAGAAGGAGGTGACGGCTACCCATGCACTCTCGTTCTTCGTGCCATGGAACTATGTTGGCGTCAGCTTCCAGTTTAACCGGATGCAGCTCGGTCTCTACGCCTAATTTCATCAAAAGCGGTACTACACCTGTTTCCTCTAAAAACGTTAAAACACACAGACACACTTTCGAATTTTATATTTTTATGTAAGAATGCCAGCAAAAAGTCATATTGATAAATCGACAGTGCAATTGTAGGATTGGTCGCTTAATGTAATTTTAGTGAAGTAATTGCTAACTGGTAGTTAGAGGTGGAATGGCAGTAATTTGTCTTGGGAATTGGATGGGTGGGAGTTTTGACCTTTGTGACTGAAGTCATTGAAATTTTTGTAATGGGCGATGCGTGCAGGATTTCTATTTTAGTTATATTCTAATTATAACCAAAAATAGAATATAATTAAGTGGTTGGCATCGACGCGCAAACTGTAACCAAGAATTCAGCAAATGATTGTAGTCTGGAGTAGTGTTTCGCCACTGTTTTTTTTTTTGTATTTAAAAAAGTGATAATGGTATGACGCCGGCTGTGTATAATAAAATACCTTAAAGTATTAAAGAATATAAAAAAAAATCTTACACAATTACTAATAATGTCTCTGTAGCTGATTTTTTTACCGATAATTTATTTAGTATGGTTAAAGATTTCATCATCATTTCAGCCGAAAGACGTCCACTGCTGGACATAGTCCTCCCCCAGGCTCCTCCACTTCGACCGGTCTTGTGCTTCCCACATCCAGCGGATTCTCGCGGCCTTCGCAAGGTCCTCGGTCCACCTTGTGAGAGGCCTTCTCGCTCTACGTCTTCCGGTACGCGGTCGCCACTCCAGAAGCTTTCGGCCCCATCGGCCATCTGTTCTGCGAGCAACGCAGCGAGGTTAAAGATTTATTTCGATTAATTAGACTTCGTGAGTTAGTTTATTTTTATATTTGTATAGCCATAATGCTCACAATATTTTTGCATAGGTACCTTAAAGGCAGAATGGAAAAGAACTCTAATATGATTTGTAACCTCTTAAAACACAAACACATTTACAAACTCGTATTCCTACATAATAAATTATTATATTCCTACGTAATACTTACATTCTTGGCAAATAAATTTATTCTATTGTCTCTTCTTCCTCTTTCTCCTGGCTATTATCCCAATTTATTTGGGTTCAGCTCTCCTAGTAGGTATGTAGGTACTTCTGCACCACACCGTACGGTTGTGGCTTGTCTCTTTTGTAATGTTGCTTACTATCATGTCATTTTGTACTGTTCGTAGCCAAGCTATTGGTGGTATTCCATTCTATTGTAAAATACTTAAACATGTAGATTTTAACTGCTAAATTAAAAAGTTCGCAGATGCTTTTAAACATCTACTTATATCAGATGCCTAGATACTTACTTTGACAACCGGCTTATTCTTTATATTCGTTAAAACTGTATCTCAATTTATCTTGAGTATTTATTTAAGCCTTGTTTAGTCAAAGCCATTATCTTTTAACAAGATTATGTGGTACTTATAACAGTTGGTGTCGCTTTTCCGTCTCTTTAATATTTTTAATTTAAGAGCCCATTCCACCTACCCCACAAAATTATAATAATTATTTCCACAAGCACTCGACAATTAATTCCCTTAACTCCTGTTACACGTTAACTCATAACACTGTGTGTCTTGTAGTATTTCTTTTATTTTCCATTAAAAATTCGTCCCGCGTCGCTCACACCTGCGCGGGCGCAACAATCAATATCTTAATTATATCCATTTTTATACCTTTAACTCTTAATATTGCAAAAAATTGAGCGACTTTTTGAGTTAATATCTCTTTGGGAAGTACGAACACGACTGCTGAACTATCAGTCGTGTTTTGTTTTTTTAGAGGTTGTCATAGCTCAGTGGTAAAAAATTACAACAACCGTACGGGATCGTCGATCCAACGGTAAGCTACGCTTGACACGGTCAGTTTGTGGATGGGTGACCATCCATTCCATAGACCGTCCGTGCCACGAAAAGCACGTTAATCCCAGGGGGTCCCGGCAGTCTTTCGTGGATATTATCTACTGGTAGTCTAAAGTCCGACAACCAGTCTTACGAAGGGGTATCGTATTTTTTTTTTTTCGAATTATAGTGTTAATAGGTATGGGACGGCGTTTAATGAACCGCCTAGGCGTCCAATTAGCTGGCTAATTTAACCAGATGGCTGCGACATTACTACTACAATTCTAATTTCAATTCTTTATTAGTGGATATCATAGCAATCATGTTACTTGTTGTAAATAGGTTTTTTATTTTTTTTATTTATCGTGTATTTAATTTTTGTACATGACATTCTTTTATATTTTGTGAATGTGAAAACGTTGTCGGCCTTGTAGACTGTAGATTTATAGACTATTCTCTATTTTATTAAGTACCTGGTACTTGTTGACAGGTCTATACTGTCCTCCCATACCTATTAACACTGTAATTTGAAACCATTGTAAAAGCGATTTATTTTTAAAAAAGTAACCATGGAGTTCCCTGCCGGCTCTTCTCCATAGGAAGCGACAAATTGGAACCGTGCACCTAGCTTTTGACGTTTCATAAGTGTCCATGTAAGTTTATGTGAAATAAAATATTTTGATTTTGATGATTATGTTATAAACAAGAGGTATTATAGTGGTGACCAACTTTAACAAGTGGGTCACGTTCTGGAAAGGGGCACCGCAGTCACATTGGGTATCGGACGAGACAATAAAATGATTGTCACGATTTCCAAATTATAATAGTTTGTAGTGATTTTAAATACTAAAAAATATACTATTGAAAGTATGTGATTTGCCTCAAATGATTATTATATCAGTGTAGACATAAAATTTAAAAGTACAGACGCCAACACATGAAGCTAACTTAATCTGACAAATTTCTTTGATACATTTTCAACTTTAATATAAAACTATAAGGTTCATTTCAATTTGGAAAAATTAACAGTTTTGGACAGCTTGATGTGCTGACGTCTGTACCTATCTCATTTGACAGGTAACCTAAAAGTATTGGTTTTGTACCAAATGGACTGGAGACATCATGTTTGGAGCATTGTTGCATACATTATTTTTGTAGCTAATGGACAGAAAAAACATACCATCCCACTATAATAGTTAACTAACACCACATTATGTCTTAGATAGCATACTTAATATCCTTAACGGAAAAGGAGTTGTTTGCAGCACTTTGTCCACAAAGTATTGACGATGCAATCAATTTTATCTAACTTGAGTTGTTATTCTCAATAAAGATTAATTATCGTGCTATGAAATTACGCACTTAGCATAATAATGCGGCATGCACAAGTATACGAATAAAATATATTTTGTTACTAATTGCCCCATCATTCTGATTAGACAACTCTATTGGTTACCACGTATGTGAAAGACAAGTTAAGTATAGTTTCTGATGTATAATCAGAAGAATTGACATCCGTTAAGGTTAGGTACCTCACGTATTTGCCCATTCTATTAGGGTTTCTAAGCCTATTGAAAATATTTGTAGTAGTGGTTATAGTGCAATTTTATTCGGCTTCGAGTGTAGCTGGTAGATCCTAACCTTATTAATAATCGGCTTATAACGTTCCCACAGCTGGGACACAGATTTCCTCTCTATGAGAGGGAGTGGGCCGTAATCCACCACACTGGCCCAGAGCGGGTTGCGTCACATGTCTTCGAATGTTTGGTTCTATACTCCATTTGAAATAAGATTAGACATTTAACGAAACCTTTTTTACAGTCCGATCAACCGATTTTGACTTCTATTGCGTTGGTTGCATGACAAATGGCAGCTGCAGTAAACAGTTGGTATTGTAACTACTTTTTTGCTTTTAATGCCATCCTTATGCCTACGGTATAGTAGTCAGAATGAGTTGAACGGACTGTAAAAAAGGTTTGTTTAAATGTCTAATCTTGTTTCAAATGGAGTATAGGATATGCTGGATTCCTCACGATGTAGTCCTTCACCGTTCTGAGAGCAGTGGTGATAAAAAAAAAACATACTAAATAAAGTGCCTGTCCTGGTTCGAATTGACGCGTTTGTTGTCGCGGTTAGCACTGGGCCACCACTGCTTTTGATTATTAACTAGCTTCGGCCCGCGGCTCCACCCGCGTGAATGTCGGTTATCGTATAAAAAAGTAACCTATGTTCTTCTCCATATCCCAGGCTATATCTCTGCCAAATTTGATGACGATCGGTTCGGCAGTTTAGGTGTGAAAGCGTGTGGTTCTACCAACAAAAATCGACGACTTGGGACATTTACCAAGTCGCATTGTGCCTGTTCCCCAGCAGTGGGAACTTTCAAAACAAATCAAATCATAAATTTTTGCAAACAAAAATTACCCATGTTTGCAAAAATACTTTTTAAAGATAACATCAAAAATCAAAAGTCATTTATTCAAATTAGGTTGAGAATCAGCACTTTTCGAACGTCAAAATACATAAGACAGTCCCCCAAAAAACTCCCACCCTTCACCACTTCCTAGTGCTTTAGCTGGGAAGAAGAAGTAGCGGAACAAACATCTATGTACCAATTGGTACACAGATGTTATCTTAAAAAGTAGGAAGTCCTCCATATTGTACCGTCTCATGGGCATGTAAATAATATTCAATTCTATAACTAAACAGAAATTCTATTATAACCGAAAGAATATAAATGTCAAATCATTAGAATTACAAAAAACAGACTAATGACATTAGTGATATTTTTACAGTAATGTCAAAAAAATAATAATAAAGTAGGTCAAACTCAAACCATTTATTTCAAATAAACCAATTACAGGCACTTTTGAATTGTCAAAGTCGGTGAAGTAGAAAGATGAAGCTAGTTGCCCATTCCAAAGCGTAGGTACCTATGGAGAAGAACGGGCAAGAAACTCCATGGACACTCTTTTAAAATCATGGTATTGTTACAAACAGTTGATTACATCATTATGTTGAAATTATCAATGTGAGAACGATGTAACGTGCACATTAAAAGCGTCCGTAATTAAAACAAAAATAAAATAACAATTCAGAAATTAAAATAAGCCGTGGGAGCTAAGAGATGACCAGTCCCTACTGGCGGTGCCCGTTCACGAACATGACGTATGGATCAGCATCATTCAGCTCGGTGTGTAATTGATTATGCTAAGCTTGAAGAAAAACTGAGGTTATAGGGATGGGCAGCAGTATTCAGCTATAACCAACGATTGCGACCTATAAGCTAAATGATTATAGCATGTTCCATTTTGACCTTAAAAAGGACCTGATCAATTATCATCATTTACCTGCTGCTTTATAGTATAAAAATTAAAAACTACTTTCATTGGAAATTATAGCATAATAAAACGTACGCGGACATCAATTGAAAACCTACAATGAAATGTTCAAACCCTATAAAACGTCTCTTTAGTTTTTATTGCTGACAATAAAATCATCAATGTTGCTATTATTAAAGTATAATTATCGAAAAGTGATAAACGGTTCATAAACTTTAAGTGGCTGGTGGGTTTTTGCAGTGATGTCTTGGGCTATGAATAGACCACCTAACAACTCTCTTCATGGGGTCGGTTAAAAATATGCTTTGACATTAAGCCGCTTTAATCTGCCTAGCCTTTTCCAGGTAAGTTGGGGTCGGCTTCTAGTCTACCAGAACTTCTAGGCTTCAGGCCCCAGGCTTCTAGAACACCAGTATTTTACATGGAGCAACTGCTTATCTGACCTCCACAACCCAGTTACCGGGTAATACGATACCCCTTGATAAGACTCATCGTCGCTTTACTTATTGCAAATTATTTCATCACCACTGGTCTCAAAACGGTGGAGCCAAACATTTTGTAGAAACCGGCATGTCAGAGAAACCAAAATAACGAAAACATGGGTCATCTATTAACACGCACTTGGCCCGTGTGGTGGATTACGGCTCACTCCCTCTCACAGAGAAGAGGCCTGTGTCCCAGCTGTGGGAACATTATAGGCTAATAATGCACTCTTAAAAAAAAAAACAAGTATATAATAAGGGGAAAGAATCTTAGGGCATCCAAAAATAAGTCGGCATTGTTGTCAACAGAAAAAGTGCCCAAATGACTGACAGAATAGGGTATTACACCCATTTTCGAAAAGTGTCATAATTAGATTCTAAAATGGTAATAAACCACAAAAAAACAACATTTTTATTGAATCGATTAATAGTGCTATGAAAATGCATTTAAATTTTACATTTTCATATTTCGCGCGTAATTTGACGAAAACGCTGGACGCAGTGGATGCCATATTGCTCTGTGGGTATGACGTCAGTTTGCTAAGCAAACAAATGCCTTGATATTTTGTACGATACTTGTTTATAATTTTAAAAATTATGATGTAAGATAGAGAGAGATTTCAATAAAGAAATGCTTTGGTTACGAAAATAATAAAAGTACAAAGTTGTTCAGCTGATTAGTACACAGCGGTATGACGTAATAACATGGCGGCTACTATTTCATGATGACCAAAAACAGATTTATAAACCGAAATCCGAAATGAATTGAATTTTAAAATTTATTTTGTTATTTCATGGACTAAAACCAACATTTTCAGACTGGTTTTTGCCTAAGCTATCTCAATAATATTTTTTTAGATTTATTTCAAATAGTATAATACCCTATTCAAATCAAATCATTTATTTGCTTGTCGTCATCTATTATCATCATATCATCAATTACCTCGTTGTATGGCAATGCTCATTCTATATTCTTCCTATGTTGCAGATAATGCCTATTGGCGGTTATTCGTGTTACAGAATTCAATATAAATTATAGAACTACGTTTAGAACCAACATTATATTTAAATTTGACCACCTAATCCTCTTTTTATGCACATCTACTTAAGTTATATACCAGTAAACTTAGTTAATGCCTTCATTATCATTTCCACCTAGATTATTTATATTTACAATTAAAAGTACGCAAAATATTTACGATAATAGATACATAAACGGTTATAAGGTCATGTAACATTTTAATAGTGAGATAAGGATGAATTAAGTGAATGAATATATTTTGCTTATTTATTTCAGCTTAATGCCAGTTTTATGGTGTTAAGTTTATTTAAATGAAGACACTTATGTGAGTAAATGTGATGTCCTGCCTCGTAGGTATTGTTAATATTACTTATTTTTCAGACTAACGAATAAATTAATAAAAGATGGCAACTTGAAAGCAATTTATGATAAATGATTTTATTTATGCAAGTAGGTTTTCAAAAACTTTTTCCAAAAAAAAAAAACAAGCGACTTCCAAAAAAACACTACAAAGTGAAAAATAACTTTAATTTCGGAAGTCAGTGTCTTTGGAGCTGTAGGTATTTGAATTTTTTGTCACCGCCTTCCGAAATTAAAGTTATTTTTCACTTTGTAGTGTTTTTTTGGAAGTCGGTAGTTTTTTTTTGGATTTTTTTTTCACTTTTTAGTGGTTCACATGTGCCTACGCCTTCACAGCATACCGGCGTGATGTTATGTTATGAACTGGTGTAAGCAATAGACAGACATGAGATTTCAGCAATCCCAGTCCATTTGCTGTCATTTATTGAAGAGTTCCGTTGTCTATCTCCAAAGTTCTTCACCAAATTAAAATGAAACCACTCCGAGAAAATACTCTTCCAAAAAATATCTAAATCGCTTCGTGTGCCTATAAAATTTGAAGAGTTCTCTCTATTTCTCCAGGATCCCATCATCAGATCCTGACTTGATGATCATGGGACCACCTGGAAAGTATACCCTTACAAACAAAAAAAACTAAATTCAAATCGGTCCAGCCATCTTCGAGTAATCGGGGAACATACATAAAAAAAAGGTTCCGACGAATTGAGAACCTCCTCCTTTTTGAAGTCGGTTAAAAACAATTTAACACGTCAAACATATTTAATTCAGCCTATTGCAGTCTGCTGTTGGACATAGGCCCGTCCAAGGCTGTGTCACAACACTCTATTTTGCGCCTTTCGCATCCAGTCTGTTCCAGCTACCTTTTTAAGGCCGTCGGTCCATCTAGCTGGGGGGGTTGGTCCTTCGATAAACATGGCCAGCCCACTACCACTTCAGGTTGCTTACTCTGCAAGCTATGTCAGTGACTCCGGTTCTTTTCTGGATAATTTAATTCCTGATTGTATCCTTCAAATAAACTCAGAGCATAGCCCGCTCCATAGCGCGCTGAGGGACCTTAAATTTGTGGACCAGCCCAATCAATGTCCACGTTTCGGCAACGTATATCATTACAGAGAGCTGTGCAGTCTCTTTTGAATTTCGCTGCTCGTGGAATACCATAAATTCCCTTATTTTAACCTCCACGATCTAAATAAAAATCTACAAAGTAATGTCTATTACCAACGATTCCCTTATCCATTATTTTACCATAACTAATGGTCTTTTTGCAATGAAAACGCGAATGAAACGATAAAGTGGTATTAGCTTATGTTAATGTTGTAATTACTGTTTGTTAATTATCATGTTAGTTTTAAATGGCCGTTGTACAAGACAAATAGATAATGTGAGGTCTAAATAACTTAATATTGTGGGAAATTGGTGATTGCTAAAGGCTAATCTTTTATCATTATCAAGAAACTATTCCGATCGAGTCAGGGTTGATTCTTAGATCGTATTGGACCACCGGAGTGGCCACGGTTGGTCACTCTTCTGGTAAGTGTGACCTCGTCAGTGGTAACTTATTCTATTGAAACTATTTTATTTTCCCTATTTTTCCCAATATGAAAATTACAAGTTAAAGAAGGTTTTTGCTATAATTTCTAAAGTCTAGAACTTTTTGTTTATATTTGTATCTTTTTCTGAGAATGTTGGTTAACTGATGATTGGCGACTGTGTAAGTCTGAGGCTATTCCTGCCTTATAGTACTTAAGATATGTTATACCGACCTCATCTAGTTTAAAAAATATGATTGACGTGTAAAAATGTGTTTGTAAAAACCTACTTACAGAAATAAAATCATTTATAGGGTGGCCGGCACATCGACGCAAACCAATTCACGAGCCAACCAATTTACAAGGATTCAGTAGGAACATGACTTGAAAAAAAAGTAAAAAAAAAACCACGCAATTTCCAATAATTGGAAATTTTTCGTCATTTATTTATTTGTTTATTAAGCAAGGCACTCCAACGACATATTTACAAAGATAGTAACATTAGGTGATGAAGAATCTTCAGCACTGTGTAAATACATCACATAAAGGCATGCATAACATTCTTATTAAAAGGCTAATACCTACTACGAATAACAAAGAACTTGATTTACGATTCGATTACATTTTGAAATTATTAAAATATTTGAAATGAGATTAAATTATAAAATAAAATTAATAGATTTCGTCACATTGCACTAACACAATACAACCATAAAAAAATTAAATAAAAAATTGACACATAAGGTAACAAAACAGAATATTGAACAAAATAACATAAAGGTAAGTATGTAAATTATAAAAATAAAATAAATTTATCGTACTTAAGTCTAATTAAACTAAATTAAATTGAAATATTTGTTGTCATGTTTTATAAGTCCGTTGATTATGAAGCAAAAAGCTCTACAACACATTTTAACTACGTAGGTATTTCACTTTTCTATGAAGCAGCGGCGAAAAATTCGGTCCCTACCAAAACTTTTTACGGTCTAGAATCATGTGCTGAATTCAAGATTCCATTTTTAGGATATGTTTTTTAGAATAAATAAATACACTCCTTAATACGCTTGGCAAATTGATGCACATCAAGCAACTTAAAATTGCTTCCATTGTGCAGATGGCCAGCACATGAAGCTACCCCAAACTGTCAAATTTTCCCCATTGAACATGAACCTAATGCTTACGTAATAAAGATGAAAATCTATCAAAGAAATTTGACAGATTGGGGTAGCTTGATGTGAGCTGGCGTCTGTACAATTCATATTGTGTTAACTTATTTATTTCATGTGGATGACGACGAGACAGACGACTAAGGTGTTATGTAGATGTCCGGTAAGGACCAAGCTCGGGTTGACGGCGCGTTGTGTTCACCGTGCGCCTCAAAGAGATGTCGGCACCAACTGGTGGGGTCCGCATGGGCCGATGCCCGCCAGGGGTGCGGGTTGTTCGAAAGAGATACCGTGGCCCCTGGCAACTGAGGGAACACGGGTGGGTTTTAGTCAGTAAAAGTCTGACATGCCCCACCTGCTCCACCCAGAGCGGGAGAAGTTATTTGATGATTTCCCACCCAAAAAAAAAGGTTTTATGAAGATGGCATTTATGTCAATATCCTGAACATAAATATTACGACTTCGTTTCTTTAGAAAAGCTATGGCTTTCCGCAAACTAAAACAAACGTAATTTATTTATAGTTTTCATTTGGAAAAAAATAACGCGCTTGATTTATAACGAACATAAAAATGTAATAAATAACAATTTTCGAAAGCCACACATTGCTATATTTATCTAGAAAATAAAAAATAACGTAAGACGATGTCTAACTACATATTACGACTATGTGACATTTGAAAACGATCATACTACACTATATATCAGATATTGATCTCAAAATACAAATAAAACACATAAATTGTAATTGAAATAGCTTTACAGGCAGTAATAAAAATGTGATGGAATTATACAATGCGTTTTGTGTGGGTTATGTATGAAGAGAAACTTTATATTGGGCTTACGTTAGCCCATCAAAATGTATCATATATGGCACAGCACCCTAGCTTCGTAACACACTTAAGGATTTTGAAGGAAATTTCTAATCCATTGCTTCATTATGTTTGATGGGCTCCTTGCCATATGACAACAGCCGAACAGGTCGATCGAAGGTTAACATACGCTTGCTTGTGGATGGGTTCCATCATCTTTACATACTAAGACCTCACCGTGCCTCGGAAATCACGCTAGGCCGTTGGCCCCGGTTGTAATTCGTGGATCTTTGACAGTCGTTACGGGTAATCAGAAGTTCAAAAGCCTAAAAACCAGTCTTACTAAGGGATATCCTATTACCCGGTGTTACCCAAACCTGGGTTGTGGAGATTAGATAGTTTTGCAGTCGCTCCATGTAAAATACACATGTACTCAGCTGTATCCGCTTAGATGGAAGAAGTTAAGCAGATGACAACTCTTCGTACATATTTTGAAATCTTATTCTTTTGAGCGATTGGGCATAATCCTTTAACTTCGTAATCACTTATTGCATCAGACACATAAAATGACAATTGAAAGCAATACCATTCATTTTGACAGTTCAGGCAGGTTCATGCAAAATTTACGTTCTTCAGCAGACGATGTTTTCAAACCTTTGAAGCAATGGATTAGACATTTCTTTCAAAACCGTGATTGAAACTTCATCACGCTATAAGGGTTCTGGACATCCACAGATAGAAGTACAGTGGCCCTGTGGCCTGTTCTTCCTTTTATCCCACTATTCCTACTAATACAGGTTGAAATTGAAAACATGCGACAAACCGTAATGGGAGATTGTACTCATCAATAGGAACAACTTTTACTGAGGGACCAAAGATGCAATCGCAAAAAAAAAACAGCTGTTCCCTACATTTTGACGAGTTACCTATGCGAACATAAATGTAGGGAACAGATGTTTTTTTTTTCGCGATTGCATCTTTGGTCCCTCAGTAAAAGTTGTTCATAATGATGAGTACAATCTCCCATTTCGGTTTGTCGCATGTTTTCAATTTCAACCTGTATTATAAATGTGAAAGTTTTTATGTTTAGATGTTTGGATGTTTGTCACTCAATCACGCAATAACGGCTGAGCGGATTCGGATGATATTTGGCATAAATAAAAAAAATGAATTAGAAATTAGAGTTTAATTTGTAATTTTATGTTTTCCCTTCTACTGTTATTACACGCGTTGTCTACATCTCTGTTATCTTATCTCCTATCGCAGGTGTGCTGGAAGAGATTTCTGTAGAAATAAGCATTACCTTTGTACGTATTTTTCTGTTACTTTCTGCTTGTCTGTTTATGTGTGTGCATAAATAGTTAAATAAAAAAATATAGATACTTTATAACCTGGATTAACATCATAGGATACTTTTCATCCTTGTAGTACCTACGTTCCACACGGGCGAAGCCGCTGGAAAAAGCTAGTTAAATGGTAAATTATTTATCTCTGTAAGTAGGTTTGTACGAACACTTTTACACGTCAATCAAATTTAAAAAAAAATACTAGATGAGGTTGGCGTTTCCTATTTGACTACTCTGAGAGGAAAGACTTAAATAAACTTAGAGGTCACAGTTTCTTATAAAATCCAAACATAATCATGATCAGATCATGTGAAGATCGTGTGGATTGGTGCCTGAAATGGTCTTTGAGAAAAGAGCCACACAGATTGAGAAGTTCTTTATCAGAACACTTACGTATAAACTGTTATGAAGAAGTCGTTCAGAAGATGAGTAAAATTAACTCAATTTTTCGGCGCAAATATGACATGTTTCAACTATTTAAAACCTTTTATGGCTACTCAGTTATCCAATATTATGGTGTTACATTACATTATTGTCGCTTTAAATTCAATTACGAACATAAAGGGTATCAATTACAAACGACGCCGGTTCACGAGTAATAATGTAACCGCCACGCCTGTTATTGCCTGGGGCTTCAAACAAAGGTGTACTTTCACACAACCACAGTTTTCGTTAGCCAGTAGTTAGAGGTAGTGTAATCAATTAAACTTTACTAACATTATGTGTATTTTTGCACGCTTTAAAAGTTTTGCAAACGGCGCCGAAAGCAACTTCATAATTTTTTAGGTCAATTCTTATTGTTTATTATTATTTTTCTACAGCTAATATCTAAAGCTTTTCCTTCTTAAAAGGAATTTCTATCTATCTCGAGACCCAAAAATATGTTACATAAAATTTTAATTTTGTTGAATCACTCTAAAATCTTGTAAGCCAGAGGTGAATGACAATCCAATTTTTGACCATGCTATCATTTGGTGACTCTTTAGGCGTTCGTTCGTCAAGATAAATGATACCTCTTTATATTAAGATTTCGGCGTCTTACTAGGAAACTCAAATAAGCTTCATGATTAAAAAAAACCATTTCTCAATTATTTATTTCTCAATTCAGTCGTGACGAAATTCGGCATAACGTATGCTAAACACATTCCACCCGTCATGACAGTTAAGTCTATGTTGATGACACTGACCTTTAATTATTGGTGTAACCTTTCCATCTCCACATAAATTCTTCCTTATTTTGAAAAATTTTGGTAAGATGCTGATCGTCATCGGCAGTTGATTACGAACCGTAATTTTTAATTGTAAGTACAAACTTGATAGATATAAGTTTGATTTATTTTATCGTATTCATTGGTACTTTATATTTGATTATAATAGAATGGCTATAATTTCTGTGCCTTTACATTTTATTTTCATACATAGTTATATAACTATATGTTTGTATGTTTGTAATACAACATCTCACCTGTAATTCCCGAAGCGTATTTTTTTTGTGAGTGGGAAATCATCAAATAACTTCTCCCGCTCTGCGTGGAGCGGGAGAGGGCGTGTCAGACTTTTACTGACTAAAACCCGCCCGTGTTCCTTCAGTTGCCTATGTACCAGGGGCCACGGTATCTCTTTCAAACAACCCGCACCCCTGGCAGGCATCGGCCCTTGCGGACGCCACCAGTTGGTGCTGACATCTCTTTGTGGCGCGGATTACTCGCCTTCCGCAAGCCCGCGCCTACGGTGGCCGAGAATCAGCCTGGGATTCCAGACGCCATTCTCGAAGGGTTGGGCCACATTTCGCAAGTTATGTTTAAGTCCCATGCAGTAAAAGCGGTGAGCCTGTTGCCATCGACCGGGCCTAAATCCAGGTTGCTACTGAGAAATTCCAGACGGAAAAAACCTACTGCTGCTACCGCTTTAGCCCCTAGACCAATGAGGCTGTGTTTGTATTCTATTTCCTAAAAAAGTCTGTGGTGTGGTGTTCAATACTACATAAGAAAGCCCCAACTTACATGTAGATGTGTTTGTTGCGCTACTTCTTCTTCCCAGCTAAAGCACTAGGAAGTGGTGAAGGGCGGGCGTTTTGGGGGACTGTCTTATGTAATTTTGACGTTTAAAAAGAGCTGTCTCTCAGCCTAGTTTGAAATAATGACTTTTGATTTGATTTGATTTTGATTAGATACTGAAAAGGACTGGATTTGAATGTTCAACATTCTTAATCTGGATTCAATCTCCTCCTCCAGGTAAAATAAGGATCTGCCCGAGCCCCCCTTCGTCAGCCTGGTATTTTTTTGTGGTTAACGTAAAGTATATCGTATGATACTCGGCAATACTGGATCTGTAGTTCCGAAGATTACCCCCTGCATACAAACTATCTGTTACTCTATCTGTTATCTGTTGTATTAGTAATTCCTTCTTTTTTTTTTGGGTGGGAAATCATCAAATAACTTCTCCCACTCTGGGTGGAGCAGGAGGGCGTATCAGACTTTTAGGTGAATACCTTTAAGCTGTTAATATATTGACTGTAGCTAAGTTAATACCAGATTTTTACTATAGAAACTAAACATCGCGTGACACTTCATAATTTGAAGCACTTTCCTTAGGATCAGTTCACACCGAGACGCGACGCAACGCGACGCTGCGCGCACTTTTTAAGATCACGGTACAAAATAGATCTTATTAACTTCATAATAAGGTACACGGGCTACACAACACGGTGTATCTCAGTGTTCTTCGACACGATTTCGCGCTCGTAGTGAAATTATACCTTTTCGTGTTGTTAATAAGTTAGATATTCAGTTGCTATCTTAAAAAGTGCGCGTCGCGTCGTGTCTCGGTGAGAATTGACCCTTATTGTCACAAACTGAAAGTATGTCATCATTAGTATAGCCTTTACCCAACTATTTTGCGGTCGGATTCTAGTCTAACCAGATGCAGCTGAAAACCAGTATTTGACATGGAGCGACCATCTATCTGACCTCCACAACCCAGTTACCGGGTAATACGATGCCCCTTGATAATACTGGTTGGGCTTTTGACGACCCGTAGCGACTGTCAAAGATCAACGAATGATAGCCGGGACCAACGGGGTAATGGTATGTAAAGATGGTTACCCATCCACGGAGCAACCAATCAAGCGTACCTTAATCTGATCGATCGATCCATGCGGCTGTTATACTTGTCCACAAGCTAAACTAAATATATGTCTGTCAAGAAAAATAACTAAAACATTAAAAAAAACAAGTAACAAGTACGTACCCTCACAAAATCACCTGCCGTTAATAATGGCATACAGATGTCCTTTATTAATTAAATAAGAGATAATCCCAGTGTCATGGCGCATTTGATAAAATAATCCTTTAAGGAATTACGATTAAAATAACGAATTATAAGAGGACGTATACGTAGTTGGCGAATGATGTAATTAAGACTGTTTGTTTGTTTGTTTGCTTGCTTCTTTGAAATTAAATGAGCTGTTAATGTTATCTTGACATCTCCTAATTATGAAATTCTTGGGTCGTTCATCTTGCGTAATGCCAATGTACCTAGTACCTAGTGGTTTTTGTGAACAACATTTTGTTTTTTTTTAATCCTGTGGAGTTTCTTGCCCGTTCTTGGAATGGGCAACTAGCTTCATCTTTCTGACCAACTCACACTTCAGCCGAAAGAAATCCACTGCTGGACATAAGCCTCCCCCGATTTGGGGGGTTTGCCATAATCGCCACGCTTGGCAGATGGGTTGGTGATCGCAGTATGGTGAGAAAATGCATAGAGAACGCTGCTGCTCATTTTCTAGTAAGTCCCTTAGTCGCCTTCTATGACACCCACGGGAAGAGATGGGATGGTACTATTCATTACGTCCGGCACCACACGTAGTACAGACTACTTAATTCAAAAGTGCCTGTTATTGGTTTATTTAAAATAAATGATTTGAATTTGAGTTTTGTTTTTATTAACCACGTGTGAATGTGGAGCTATGTCGTAAAATATGTTTATTTATTTATTTATTTAACCATTTATGCACACACATATAAACAGACAAGAAGAAAGGAACAGAAAAATACGTACAAAGGTAATGCTTATTTCTACAGAAATCTCTTCCAGCACACCTGCGATAGGAGAGAAGATAACAGAGATGTAGACAACGCGTGTAATAACAATAGAAGGAAAATCATAAAATTACAAATTAAACTCTAATTTAAAAATATACATACACACATAATATGAGAATATACATACATACTAATATACATACATACTTCTAAAATAAATATCACTAAAATATATATAATATGTTCCTTCTAGCCTGCCCTTTGGGTCCCAAAAAATTGCAGTCTATGTGACCTCTGCGCTATCACGGACAACGCCGTGGAACTGGCAAAATTTAAGGCTAACAAGATCTGAAAAAATTCGTGACGGCCACACGAAGACAAAGTAGGAATCGTTTTATAGTATAGCTAATTAAATAACTAAAAAACACTGCAAAGTGAAAAATAACTTTAATTCCGGAAGTCGGTGACTTTGCGCCTTCCGAAATTAAAGTTATTTTTCAGGAATTCGGTTGTTTTTTATTTTGGCAAAAGTCTTTATTTTTCACTTTTTAGTTAAAGTATCTATCCCACACCAATTCGAAATTTCATCATCCTTGGGGTAAAAACAATGCATATTCGTGCGATAGCAGCAATCGCGGTTGATTTGCTGTCATCTTTTGAAGAGTTTCGTTGTCTGTTTCCGAAACGCATCATCTGATCTAGGTATATGAAATTTAAATGGAACCATTTCGGGATAGACCCCTTTCGAACAAAAAAAAATATATATTATGACGGAGTTAGGCCTGAACATACATAAAAACTCAAATAAAAATAAAACATGTCGAATTGATAACATCCTTCTTTTTGATGTCGGTTAAAAACACGTTATAATAGCAAACTCTGACTGACTGTACTTTTATCAGTATCTGTTGATAATGTCATGATAAAAATACTTCAAAAAGCACTCCACGCTTTTTTACAATAAAATGATTTCATTTATTAATCACTTTATCCTTATTTTTTTTAATTTTTTTTTTTTTAATTATCTTCTTCTTTTTAGTTTGGTTTTCTATCAAAGCGTGTTATTTAGTTTGTGAAACCATTATTTCTTCTTCATTTTTTATTTGGAATGTTAAAAGGGGGTGACGACTGAGATGACGACTGATGGTGTTACGTACCATTCTCTTTCAGATAGGTATTACCTACCGCATTTACTCTTAGGAATCTTGGATAGTTTTTCACCCCTACAACTAGTACGCCAGCATTGTGTGTGGTAGGAAGGGTTTGATTTGATTACGTTGCCAGCTTGCTTCTCGCCCATTCGCAAAGCAATCCGATTGGTCAACTTCGGGCGACAGTGGCGCCGCACATCCGCGTGTTTTTTCATTTAAACTGATCGCTCTCGAACTACACGAGACGACCGCGTGTTAAAACCTTTTTTCTCATACGATATGGTCTTTCTGTGATTTTGTGCTACACGCTCATCAAGACCCGAACAATAAAATTAACCAGCACCTGTGGAAATAAATTTTCAATGAAGTTTAGCTGGATTTAGGACGACTGCTTACGACGCCGAGCCCAGAGGAGCGCAAAGCAGTAAGCAGAAGTTAGCTGGTGAGATTATTAATTCAAATGTTGTGCCAAGCCCAAATTTTGAATGTTAAGTTATGAAGACAATTTAACGTCAATCTATCTAACATTTTCCCAACTATGTTGAGGTTCGTTTTCAGTGGTTAGATGCAGCTTGGTGACTGCCTATATGACCTCCACAACCCAGTAACTGAAAAACACGATACCCAGACTGATGCCTGGTTGTCAGAATATTTTGCTTCTCATTACTATAGATAAACAAATGACAGCCGGGCCCGACGGCTTGACGTGCTTTCCGAGACACGGAGGGATATATATAAATGACCACCCATCCGCGCCGTGGAAGTGAAGTTTTGGGCAAGTAAGATCTGAAATTCTGTTATGCAAGCAACATAAAGAAGAAGTAGCCATGTGTCGTCTATCTGTAGAAACTACATTACCCACGTTCTTAAGCAAACCCACAGCAAAAACTTACAAAGTTACATAATTTAATAACTCCATAAAAGGTCTAATACACTTAATACGACGGCAAGCGACCCATAACGCGAGAATTAGCATGTTGGTCTTTATGTAGGTAATGTTTATGGTTATAAATATGCCTTTGATATGAGTGAGTAAATTGTCATATATGTGAATTAATTATGTTGCTCTTTTAATCGTATGTACAAGAATACCTCGTGCCTTAAATTGAGTCAATTGGTCTGCCTAATATTTTCCAACTCGAACACGGGTGGGTTTTAGTCAGTAAAATTCTGACACACCCTCCCGCTCCGCCCAGAGCAGGGGAAGTTATAAGTTATTTGATGATTTCCCAGTGATTTGAATAGTCGCGGTCTCTCCAGAGCTCCAATTCTGCATGGTCATAATGATTCCCCGCGGAATCTTACTACCTTCAAACTACGTCAATATCGTGTTTTGTAAAAACCAATGTAACGGTAAGGAATCAAAATGTCATATTCTCTATGTTCCAAGACATATTGTCGATATTTATTAGCAGATGTCGTGTGTGATCTAAGAAATTGACGTGGTTTTGAAGTAAGGAAACGTGAAGTGGTCATAGTGAATTAGGGTCCAGGAAGTAAAGGCCATCATTCGACAGATAAAAAAAAAGATATCAAACGTTTCCATTACTAACTATTTAAGTAATTAAAAAAAAAGTATTAGCGTATAAGTATTAGCAACAATTTGCAAGTTGAATTTTTAAACAAGGCTAAATATAAAAATAATAGTTTAAAAAACTAAAAAACACGCTTTAAAAACCAAACTAAAAAAGGAGAAAATAATTTAATTCAAATAAAAAGCGTGGGGTGCTTTTTGAGGTATTTTTATAATCAATTAATGTCAAGCACCCCACGCTTTTTAATTGAATTAAATTATTTTCTCCTTTTTAGTTTGGTTTTTAAAGCGTGTTTTTTAGTTTTTTAAACAATTATTTATTTTCTATTTTTTAGTTCTGCTAACTACAAAAACGTGTTTTTTTTCTCAATTTTTATTAAATTATTGTATTGTCATCGGTCCTCGACAAGTTTACAAAGTTTCAATGAAATCTGACCGTTTAAAGTGGGTCAAAATCGCGCTCAAAGGAGTCGGTTACATACAAACAAACAAACATACTTACAAGTGAAGTTAATATAAAGCGTGTAAAAATAGTTTATATTGATGCTACCGTAAATACTAAATACTAATTTCTCATACGTATAGTAATTGTCCTAGGACAAAGAAACATTCAAACTACCAGGCTCGTTATAAATTCTAACAATACATTTCTAATACCTAGAACATTGATAGATGGCGCCACGTGAACATTACAAACATTACTTATAGAATACCAGACGTTTTCCATAATAACACCATTAATAGAAGTACTTACTTACTTACCCTGCCAAGACAAAAGGACAATGATAACTTAAGGTACCTCCACACTAATTCGAATTAAAATTTATATGCCTGGATCGTGGGAGTTGTAGTTTTTGACCGAATATTTAAAGCAGTTCCATCAAATTTAGACAAAAAAGTGTTTTCCAATAATCAAACTTTGAAAGTAATCAGTTTTATTAATCACTCGCTTTTGCCAGCGATTTCGCCCGCGCGGACGTCGAAAATTATCCCACAGGAAGAACATCCAAACATCTAACTATCCAAACATACAAAACACATTTATAATATTAGTACCTAGGATAATCCCATTTTTAGAGTTAATTCTTTCCGAGTGTTTATTTATTTATTTTATTATTTATGTACACACAGTAAAACACAAAAAGATATAGCATAAACAAACAATTGAGTACAAAGGTACTGCTTATTTCTTTAGAAATTTCTTCCAGCAGACCTGCGAAAGGAGAAATGAAAAAGAAATGTAGACAATAGTGTGTGAGAACAAGAAGAGATAATATTCTTACTTTTGCTTGCCTGTCTGCTGTTTCTTGTGCTACCCTAATATTGTCAGGGAAAACTTTTAATTGGCCTTCATTCATTAACGGTCAACTATCTGTATCCTAGCTGTCAGTTTTCTTAACAAATAAAATAAAATCCATTCACGATACTCTGTTAGAGTGGGATTTCATCTGTGTCATAAGTTCAGAAAATGTTTATTCAGTCACCAGATTTTACACATATTTTGTTCGAAAATGAATAAGCAATCATTGTTAGACTGCAGAAGGTGGATGGACAGGGAGACTAAGGCCAAGAAAAAGATGAATGAATAGTGTGAGGAATTATAAACAGAGATCGGATATTCGGATGCACATTCACCTAAAGTTGAGATGTTGGCTAACATGGAATGCGCTTTTGTATCGAAAACGTCTTAATTTAGGTAAGTAATTTGTTTATTTTTGGTTTAACATACACATATTTGTATCGGGTTAAACATTAATTTTAAATTAATACACATCTGAATAGTTATGCAATCCAAAAAACCCGGGGTTTTTAATAAATATTACAAATAATTTATAAAGCCGCTTCCATACTTTCATAGCTAAAAGTTATCTTTAGGTAAATATGCATCCGAATATCCGATCTCTGATTATAAATGAAAGAGAAGGGAGTGAATTATTGCAAAGGAAGAATCGAAGAGTCTGTTGCGATGACCTCATGTAAGAGACAAGAGCAGGAAGATGTTAGCCATGCACAAGATGAAAATACCTTTTCCTTTGAAGGATGAAGATTTAGCTATTAGGTTTGATGATTCCTTGAGAAGAAATACATTAAACATAGAATTTTCTAGACCACATGTGTGTACTATCACCCTTAAAAATTAAATATTCACCACAATAGGTTATCATTTTAAAAACGTCGTAAGTCGCAATGCTAGCATTCTTAAGAAAAATGTTCTAAACGCAGCGGTTTTTTTTTAAATACGACATGAGTTAAATGTTGCTTTTATCGGCCATGGATATCTCATTGAAGTCGATGGCGTATAAATATAAATAATTTCAATGAAGTGCTTCTTTAGTTTTTTTTTGGTTGGTAGCACAGTGTGAGATATGCGATGCTAAAAGTTTACTATGATCTATTTATTTACTCGCTTTTGGCAGCGGCATGGCCCGCCTAAATGTTGGAGATGATCCCGCGGGAACATACTACCGGGATAAAAAGTATTCTATGTTTTAATCCAAGTTATAAACTATCCGTGTACCAAATTTCATTCAAATCCGTTCGGAAGTTTTTGCGTGATTGAGAACTTAACAAACATCCAAACATCTAAAGACCCAAACATACAAACTTTCACATTAATAATATTAGCAGTAAGTCGTAATTATGGGTGTAATTACAACCGTTACACTGTTCAACGAAATGAACACAAGCCAACATACAAGCACAACAAGCGTAAACAATATGAACTGTAGTTGGAACTTAGACTAGATGCAGCTGAACACCAGTATTTTACATGGAGCGACTGCCTATCTGACCTCCACAACCCAGTTACTGGGTAACACAATAGTAAGACTGGTTTGCGGACTTTTGGGCTTGTGACTCCGTAACGGCTGTCAAAGATCTTCGAATGACCGAAGTTTTTCTCTTATTCGACAAAAGACTTTTTAACAAAAAAAAAAAAACAGTTTTGGCTGTTTATTTTTTTGTTAAAAAGTTTTTATTTTATAAATTTTTGTGGCTCTAATCTACTAATTACTACATGCTTAATTATTGATTACTTTTTGTACACACAACTCAGCATTAAAATAATCTGTGAGTGAACAATAAATCATCCCCTGTTTTCCTACCCTTAGGGTTAGATTTTTTTTTTCAAATTTATATGGGACTAACTTCGACCAACCGACAACAACAACAACTATCAACCCTTTCCAATCATTTTTTTAAAGAATGATTAAAATCGGACTACTCTGTAAAAAGTTATGCGTGGTCATATATGACAAAAAAAACGCGTCGACTTGAGAACCTCCTCCGGTTTTTCGTCGGTTAAAAATAGAAACGTCATATCTTAAACAAAATGTATTAAGTAATTTATTCGAATACACATTTTTATTCGCCAGAAAAGTATTTTCACAGTAGCTAAAGCTACAGCACAACCCTTAAGCCGAAGATAAGACAAAATAAAAAAAAACACACACCGACAGAGGCAAAATGCAGCAGTTTGTATTGAAGTGTCAAAGTGACAAGTGTCTGTCGCACGCGCAGATGCGCGGCCAATCGCCACGCGTTCGGAATTCAAAAACTGCTCGTTCCGCGCGCTATTCGAATTTCGTATTTTAAAGTGTTTTGTTTTTGTCAGTGAATAAACATGGTTTTGAGATGTTTGTTGAAGAATTTGATAGTTTATTATGTGTTATAACAGTAATATGATAAATTGTTCTGCAATGATTACCATTAATGTAAATTTTTACTTGTTTTGTGCGGAGAACAACATGTTAAATGGACATAACATTTTTCTTATTAAAGTTCACAGTCATATAAATCAACTTGATGTGAATTACTATGGGACAGTATAAAATTAATACTAGCATTAACTTTTTACGAATGATTGAATTATTATCGATGACGTTTACCTACTTCTTTAACGGAGTAGATGCAAAACTGATTATAAACGTTTTAACCGCCATTTTGGTTTACAACGATTTAAAACCACACTTAGCGGTTTCATAGCTATTTTTTTTCAATTGTATGCACTGAGGTTTCACACGAAGGGACCACACCTACTCCCTGATTTGAACATTCTAATAATTATAATATGCAGTGGCTGAGTAAAACCCTCAGAATGTTTATATATTGATAATAGCAGCCGCATGGGTCGATAGATCAGGTTAAGCTACGCTTGCCACGGTTGGTCCATGGATGGGTGACCATCTGTACATACGAAGATCCCTCCATGCCTCGGGAAGCACGTTAAGCCGTTGGTCCCGGCTGTCATCCATGGATCTTTGACAGTCTTTACGGGTCGTCATAGCCCAAAAGTCTGACAAACCAGTCTTATGAGATTTCTGAAGAATAGTTCGGCAAACAACCTAAGTGTAATCTTGTGAGTTGCGTTGTGATTCTGCTATGGGCTAAATAAAATATAGGTTTTAGTTAATTATTTCAGTAAATGTAGTAAGTGCTTGGGGTTTCAGTAACTATAAGTTTTTTCTGGATTTTATTTTTTTATTCAGAGGAGAATTCTCCAATATTAACGCGTAAAGAACGTCAATTTTATTTGAAGTTAAAGCAAATACAGTTTGATGTCAGTATTTCACACAAAGCGAATACAATAACTCACCCAATCAATTGGAATAGTTAATGTCTTTATTATCAACAATAAACATCCCGATCGTCATATTAATGATGAATGTAACGTCTATCTGCTCTAGACACTTAATCATTTATTTATAAAAACATAATTCGCTAAAGCAGCGATAAAAAATGAAAAATATATTTTCTCAGAAGCCAAAAGTGTTACAAATGTAAACTTAATTTGACGTTTAAAAGACACAGGCTTCAATCAATCAATCAGCTTGAAACATCAATTAAATGATTGATACAAAATTTATTCGTTCTACGACCTTTATTAAAATTGAATATGCCATTAATAAAAGTGTTTATTTATGGCATATTCAATTTATGCTGCCAAAGTGATGTCAGATATTTGCGCTCACAAACAGGCATCACTTTCTTCTGAATTTAACTGAGGAGGCAGATATTTATCGCATAGGTAAGACATGTCCGGCATTATAACATTCTAAGAGGTGACATAGATTTTTGAAGCCGATGCAGCATCTTATATTTTGGCTTCGTTGGTCTTGCCAGATAGTTGATTGGTGTTCCTATGATGTCACATATTTGTGCTGCTACTTATATTGCAGCATACATTTGCTGTAAGGCCGGATAGATACTGAGAAATCATGAAATCAGATAATAAAATAATGAAGGCAGTGGTGGCCTAGGTGTAACGACCGCGATGTACGCGAACGCGCTTTACTGTGTGTAAATGATTTCATCACCACTGCTCTCCAAACTATGAAGGAAAACATCGTGAGGAAACTGGCATGGCCAGGAACAAAAAAAAACGAAAACATGTGATATTCACCAATCTGCACTGGCCGCATGTGGTGGATCATGGCCAACCCTCTCACAAAAATGGAGGCCTGTATCCCCGCAGTGGATGCTAAATATTGTTGCCGAGCTGTCCGTAGTAATATATTTACGGTCGTGACTGTACTTTGCATACAATAATTATGCAAACCCCGTCAAATGGCAACTCATGAAAATATGTCAGTTAATTGCATGCAATTAAAGCTTATGAAACATGGCCATGTTATGTGGATGAAAGCGGATTGTAATATGAAAGTTTGTTTAATTTTTTGAAGAGATTTTCGTAACGAATTTCTGAAAACGGCTTTAAAAATATTTATTTAGCAGGTTAGGCAGGATTGATAAATCTGTCTTAAACTTAAAAGGTATTATTATAATCTTTCAGGCAAAGCTAAGTTGTGGACTGATCTTTGTACTTATATTACTTGTTATTGTTAATTACACGTTGTTGACACGTCAATCACATTTTTATAAACTAGATGAGGTGGGCGTTTCCTATCTGACTACTCTGAGAAGAAAGGCCGAAACAAACTAAAGGGACACTGTCTCTTTTTTAAAGTCCAGGCATGATCTTGGTCAGATCATTTGAAGACCATGTAAATTGATGTCTGAAAAGGTCTTTTACAGAAAGAACCAAACAGAGAGTAGACCTTTCCAATCAGTGCACGTATTTGTCAGTATTCATTCTGCTCAACTCAGCTCAATCTCTTGTAGTCCATATTGAATCATACCACGTTCGGGTCCATACACTTCATTATACTATCTAGTCGATGTCTTTTTGGATAGCAAAGAGGTTTGATTCTTGGAGCCATGAGGTCAAGGTATCTCATATTGACTTACTCCTCCTAAGATAGAAGCAAATTTGTTTGAATAAATATTGACATAGGACCACAGTTAGACAGATATTGTAGGAACCTACAGTGTTCTCAGGTTCTCACTCGATCTAATTAACAGTCTTCAAAAAAAGGAGGAGGTTCTCAATTCAACTGTTTTTTTATTAATGTTTGTTAGCTCAGAACTTTCGACTGGGTGAACCGATTTTGATTATTCTTTTTTTATTTGAAAGCTGGTGCTTCCTGTGTGGTCCCAATTAAATTTCATATAAGTAGATCTGATGAAGAGTTTCGGAGACAGATAACGGAGCTCTTCAAAAAATTACAGCAAATCAACCGCGATTGCTGCTATCGCATAAATATGCATTGTTTTTATCCCAAGGATTATGACATTTCGAATTGGTGTGAAAAATGAAAAATAAAAAACATTTGCCAAAAAACAAAACAACCGACTTCCAAAAAACACTACACAGTGAAAAATTACTTTTATTTCGAAAAACGGTGACTGGTGACATGAAAATTAAAATACATATCCAAAGTCACCGACTTCCGAAATTATAGTTATTTTTCACTTTGTAGTGTTTTTTTTGGAAGGTGGTTGTTTTTTTTTGCAATTTTATCGTATGCTGCACTACTTCCTATGCTTGTCTTTAACGAATATCTAGTGAAGACGTCTCAAATTGAATTGTCCTTTCAAAACTGGATCTTGAGCATAAAATCCACCATACATTGGTATCGTTTTGCTGTGTGAAAGAATCACATTGACATCATCTCAGATCGTAGAAAGAATCTAATAATCTGACTCCTGCAATGTCCTTCACTTGACTTTGGATTTGAATATACAGGGTTACAGGTTATTGAAATCAGTCAGGAATGATGGAAACTACAACCTCTTAAAGGATCTAGCTCGACGAACAAATCTATACATCTATACAGATATCTATACATACATACATACAGATATATAAAATTGGAGGGTCTGTTTGTCATCATCATCATCATTTCAGCCGAAAAACGTCCACTGCTAGACATAGGCCTCCAACAATTTGGGGGGCCTTGCCATAATCGCCACGCTTGGCAGGCGGGTTGGCGATCGCAGTATGGTGGTAAAATGCATAGAGAACGCTGCTGCCCATTCTCTAGTAAGTCCCTTAGTCGCCTCCTACGACACCCACGGGAAGAGATGGGATAGTGCTATTCTGTACGTCCGGCACCACACGGAACGTCTGTTTGTAATATTAAAATAACCGCTTTATACTAAATGCATATGGATGTATACACGGTACATATACCATAATACATTTTTTTAAATTTTTGTCTGTCTGTCTGTTTGTTCAGGCTAATCTCTGAAACGGCTAAACCGATTTTGACGGGACTTCCACTGGCATCTGCCAGTGGAAGTCCCGTCAAAATCGGTTGATGCTCGGTTGGCCCGTCAAAATCAGCTGATGTAATAAGGAGTAATTTAGGCTACTTTTATATTAGACATTTTTTATTATTTATTAATAAAAAAAATACTATTCCGCGCGGACGAAGTCGCGGGCACAGCTTGTTCCAAATAAAGGACATTTTAGTAGACCAGGTTCAGTAAAAACCTCAGTTTCATCATTGGTTGAACCTAGTAATGGCTTCAGTACCTACTAACACGGTAAATGACATAATAACTAAGCGGTTTTACATACAAATTGCAGTTATATCTTTTGCATAACGAGACAGTTATGTCCAGATTGTAATTATACGTTGTTTTCTGAGTGTATGACATAAAAATACCGTTGATATAATAATGATTTACTACCGCAAGAAATGTAACAGTTTTTGAGATGAATTTTGTATCCTACCAAGGAATTCTCGTGCAAAATGTCATGATTCTAGACACATCGTCATAATGGTAGAGATGCTCGAACAGTAAGACCAGATGCTGCATAGCATAATGGAGCCTCTCGGTGGGGTAGGCTGGCATAAATTTGGACAAGAGGAAAGTCTTGTACAATTTACAAGTCTTGCCAAGTCCAATCCACATCGAAAGGTTCTCGAAGTTGTGAAGGAGTATGTCTACCTAAGGCAAGTCATGCAGCTGGTAGACACAGCTTTGAGAAAGAAACCTGGATCTTCAAAGGTTCAAAGAGATTTTTTTATTGCTTGTGTTAGAAACTAGAACACAATATTCGCACTTCCCCATAGTTTATTTAAAACCAGTTGGAAGAACCCAAAGCCCAATTGACCCCATAAAAACACATCAAAACTCCACATATCATTCATTACTTTTGCCGCCATATTATAAGGTGGGTGGCAACTATTATTGTAACAAGCGATGCCTGTCCAACACACGAGCATTAACGGCACAGGTGTAAGCTCAGACCTTTATTTTAGTACGTTAAAACTTATTAGTTGAAACGTTATCGTAGTTTACTGACTGATGGCGCTACCGTCAAAGCGGCGACTTGAGAAATAATGCCGCCTAACTTGGTAAGGTTTGCAAAAAAAAGAAAAAGTGTTTTTTGGAATATTTTTTTGTGTTTATCAAGTTTCTTGGGTTATACAAGAAAAACTGATGAAGATATATGAATGAATTATGGATTGATTTGTTAAGCAAGAGAAAGGTTAAAATAATAAAGTGGGTCTATCGTTACAAAGCGCGTATTCCGACAAAATTAATTTTGACACTTCAGTAGAACGTCGCGTTCGTCAAAATGACAGACGCAACCTGCGTTTATAGTTTTGTTTGTTTTGGTTAGCTAAAATGGAACATGTGGTCGCGCCAACGGAGGCCTTCTATTATCATTTCATATTTTATAATTAATAATTAATAATAACTTTTTTTCTAATTTTACAATTAATATACAGGCGATACTATGACACTATTGTTTTATTTAATTTTATTTGCAATAATCACTAACTGTATCCATTTTTTATTTAGTTTTTTGACACATATGCCTGCCACGTTAATATTTTTTTAATGTTCTCATTGCACTTGTTATTGCGTTCTATCATTTTGAATTTCTATTTTACTGTTTATTTTTTAATTTTAATTTTTATAGTAATGTTTCAATTTTGATTCTAGTAATAATTTTGATTAAATTTTTTATTCTTATTTCGATTATGATTTTGTAATTTACTTTTTTGTCATTAATACACATATTCAAGAAGCTATTTTTTAAGTAACTGACAAATTCACCATGACTCAATGCAAATGTTATTTTGACTATGTTAATGTTTCTAGTGAATAATTCGTTGGTGTAACTTTTAAATAAATAAATAATCCTACACTGGCACCCAGGTTAACGTTTTCTAATTTATACAAACTATAAGGAGTTATATTTGGTATATATAATATACCAACATTGTGAGATATAAAACATAATTATAATAATTGTGTAATTAAATCACATAATTCCATTATTTCACAAATCGACAAGCATTTCAATAAAATACTTGAAATCTTAGTTTAACTAACCTAAGTTTTTACTATTACTTACTACATTTTATTTGTTAAGTGTATGAACAAAATAAACAGAAACGGAATGGTATCATAGCGGCCCACCCATTCTAACTTAAGTAGTAAAAATTTATAGTATCATTATAAATCCATTAGACAAACCAGAATTATAATGTTTTGAACTCAAATTACAAGAAATAAGTAAGTATGTAAGTAATTCTGGGAGCCTTCTAAGCATGTGACCTTTCAATAATTTCAACATAATAAATATACCTATAAAATATACTTTTTTTAAATATTAATGAACATATCGTTTATCCATATGTCCATTTGCAATAGAAAAAAAAAATGTTTGTTTTTTATTGTTTTGCAGTCGTTACGCGATAAGAGGTGAGTCGGCCAAACCGGACCGATTTCCTGCCGGCTTGCAGAACCGTTCATACAATAAACTTGCATCATTTACATTTAAAATTTCACCTTTAAAATGAATTTTACTGGATACTAGTTTCTGCTCACGATTTCGTCCGCGAAAAGTTTCTTGTTCCCAGATTCATCGTGTTGCATCGCATCGCATTTCATCGGCTGCACGCGCTTTTGCCTACTTCGTTTTGGGTTAGCGTTCTGTCTGACTTTTTTACTTTTTGCTTGGCTTTTAAGAATCATAGCTTGATGTTTAATAGCTTTTAACTTTTCTCAAGAATTAGGTTACTAAATGAGAAAAGATTTTTCCATGTCTGACTGGTAGTTCCAGAGATTAGCGCGTTCAAACAAACAAACACACTCTTCAGCTATAGCGTTTTATACATATCTCGTGTGTCGCTATATTTTTGTGAAACTAAATATATATTTACATGCTTTGGATGTGTATCTAATTTTAGTAGGCAGACAGAATTGAAATGGGCGTATTAATTTGTGAATTAATGACATTTAAACATTGTCTATGATGTTCTGGAAAATTAGTTTTAATCCATTTTTATACGTGGGTTTTTTACTAGTATCTGGTGTAAAATCGTGTTAAAAACATATTTTTCATGAAACGTGAGATTACATCGAAAACACGTATTAATGTGCTGTAAATAATTATAACAAAAACAGAGCTGTGCAAATTGGTCCACTTCTGGTACAAAAACGACCGTATACAACGTGTAATCGAATTTATTATCTAATTTAAGTAAAATTAAAAATATCATTAAAGGTAATAATGCAGTAATTAAGATAAGAAGTGTTAACAATTACGGTCTACTTACACTTTTCTGTGCCACATTACTTCTCTAAGTGTTTCCATGCAGACCTGCAATTTTATTACATTTCGATTTCTACAGCGGAAAGTTTATGTTCTACAGTTATTATAATAATATGTGCTAAATATATTTTTGTATTACTCAGATAAGTTACTATTTAGCTAGCTTTTGCGCGCGTATTTTCCCGCGTGGATGTTAGAAATTATCACCCGGGAATGTACTACCGGGGTAGTAGGTAATAGGTAAAACGGGGTGTTATCCGCAACTCCACGCCAAAGCGTGTATTTTGCGTACGGGTGGGAGAATCAGTTATTCGATCCACCCCAGCTCCTCAAGAAAGGCCAGCAACTCCTTGGTATTGCTGACAATCTCACGTAGGGGACCTGGGTTACCGAAGTATTTTGCCCCGTAATTGCGACCACCCGGCAGTTTAACAGCACATGAGCCGCTGTCTCGTCGTCCTCCATGCAGGCCCTGCACAGCGGACTGTCTGTTACTCCTATGACAAAGAGATGTTTTTGTTAAATGACCCATGGCCAGTTACAGCTGCTGTAACTGTACGCAGCTGTGGTTTAGTTAGACGGAGAACCTGTTTTGTGAGGCGGGCAATGATTGTAGAAAGTGTTTTCTGCCTGCCTGCACTCACTTAGGTCCAACCATGTTTTTTATGTCAATTCCTGGTTCGTTTCCTTACCAGAGTGCGTAAATACCCGAAGGGGAGTGGCGCAAAGGGTTCTGGTCCCACTGGTGCTATGCTCGACGCCTCCTGGCAAGTTCATCGGCTGCATCGTTGCCTAGCGAACCGCTGTATCCTTTGATCCACTGAATGGTAATATTATTGAGGCCATCTACCTCTTTGGGACGCTGGGGTACTACCGGGGTAAAAATTACCTATCCTAAGTTGACACATAGGATACGTTTTTAACGTTTTAGTCCCAAATTTCATCCAAATTCAGGTGTTTTTTGCCAATCCGGAACATACATCCAGACAAACGGACAACATTCTGAAAACTATATTTTCAGCACCAGACTCATTCCCATGCCTCAAATTAAATACTTTAAAAATGTAGTCATTATGATAGAGGGTGGCTGGGACATCGATGCAAACTGTAGGTAATCATGAATTCAGCACTCATGTTCTGAAAGGTTTGAAAAGTAGAACTTTTCGTCAGTTATCAAAAAAAAAAGTCAGATGTTTCATAGATAAGTGCAATACCTACGCGGCTAAAATTTACAGTGGAGGAACAGCATTTTTTTTAATAACCCCCTAGATATTTCAACGCAGAGGGCTTTAGAATCATGTACTGAATACAATTAGCGCGTCGATGCCCCTGCCAACTTGTATGTAATGTTAAAAGTCCTTGGGCTTAAAAGTCAAAATGGGTGTACCGCAGGGCTCAATATTGGGTCCGTTCCTCTTTTTAGTATATATAAATGATCTACCTCATTTACTTAAAAACCGACTACAAATGGTGTTATTTGCTGATGACACATCACTGATTTTTAAAGTTAAGAGACATGCACAGGAGCTTGACGACGTAAATAACGCTATAGTTAAGGTCCATAATTGGTTTACTGTAAATAATTTGGTATTAAATGGAAAGAAAACTAAATGCATAAGATTCACGTTACTGAATGTTAGAAGTAGTGAATGTCACGTTGTATTGAATAAGGAGATACTAGAATTCGTCGATCAGACGGTTTTCCTGGGGATCACGCTTGACTCAAGGCTACAGTGGGGTCCTCACTTAACATCACTTGCAGGGCGGCTAAGTTCTGCCGCTTACGCTGTTTGGAAGATCCGTCAATTAACAGACGTGGATACCGCAAGACTGGTCTATTTTAGTTACTTTCATAGCATCATGTCTTACGGTATTTTGCTATGGGGACGTGCTGCGGATATTGAGTCGATCTTCATTCTGCAAAAGAGGGCTGTCAGAGCCATCTACAACCTACGCAGACGCGAATCTCTCAGGGAACTGTTCAAAACAATTAACATCATGACGGCACCTTGTCAATATATCTTTGAAAACATTATGTACGTTCGTAGAAATCTACATCTTTTTAGTAAGATAAGTGACAGGCACAATTTTAACACTAGAAATAGGAACAAATTAGATCAACCACGTTTCAGGTTGTCTAAAGTACACACTTCTTTTATGGGGTACTGTGTAAAATGTTATAATAAAATACCAGCCGATATTCTTGAACTAAATGAAAAGAAATTTAAATTATGCATTAAACGCACACTATGTAGACAAGCATAGTATAAGTTAGATGATTATATTGTTGATAAAAATGCTTGGCTTAATGCTGGTCCAACTCCACAGGCACCTAGGCTTGCCATTTAAAATTTTCATATTTGGAAGAGATGCTTCCCTTTTTTATGTTTTCTGACATTATGAACATTTCTGTTACTATTATTTTTATTTTCTGACATTACGAATAAGTTTTTATTTTTACTGAATCAAGTATTATTTATTAAAATTTCAAAAGATATTAAATATTTTTCTTTCTTTAGGAAATCAAATTTTATTAATTTTTCAAATACATTGCAAACTATAATTTTGTATAATTTAGAAGCATTTTGTTTAAAATTTGTAAATGTGAGTACAATGCATCCGTATAATAATTATGTTGTTATGATGTACGTTGACTTGAAAAAGCGTGGCAGTTGAGAGTATGTCATGCTCACTTAAATGTCTTGCTGATGGTGGCGTGTGTGTTGGATCATTCGGTTCCCTACAAAATGGTTGAGCTGGATGGTGCTGATCCACGCGTCAAGTTCGTGAACGGGCGCCGTCGGTTGAGACTGGTCATCTCCTAACTTCCATGGCTAATTTTAAATCTTATATTTAGAATTGTTTTTTTTTTTTTACATTGTTCTCACATATAGAAGCAACAAGAATAATGTTCCCAAGTTTTTGTAAAACTTAACATGATTAAAAAGAGTGTCCATGGAGTTTCTTGCCCGTTCTTCTCCATAGAGATCTACGTTTTGGAATGGGCAACTAGCTTCAACTTTCTGACAATTCAAAAGTGCCTGAAAATGGTTTAATTGAAATAAATGCTTTGAGTTTTTTTTTTTTTAAACTAGATTGGAAAAAAAAGGAAAAGAAAATTGCAAAATATTGCCGGAACCACCATACTTTACCGTTCACCAAAGCAATAAAAATAGAAACTCCAATTCGTTACTTTCATTCACACAACAAGAAGCTACAATTCAACAAATACAAACAAAATAAAAATAAACTCTTGATCGATACTCGTATAAAACCGACATTATAGAAAAGTCAACATGATAGCAATCACTCGACATAAAAACTGTCACACTACGAATTATCTATACTACGTAAAAGTAAGTCTGTGTGTCTGTTACGTTTTCACGGCTTAAACGCTCAACTGAAGGCCAATTCTCGTTATTAAAAACGTAAAAAATCTAGTCCCAGTCTCACCTCGACGACAGTCTCAGCGACAAACAAATGTCAAAAAATTAATGAAAGCTCGAGGTATTTTTGACAGATTGAGTTCTTAAAATTACGAGAATAGCCCTTCTGGTCGCCGATGGGGCCGAAAGGTTCAGGAGTAGAGTTAAAAGGCCCCCCACAAGGCAGACCATAAGATTGAACACCGACAAGACTTTACTTCGACGGGACTCTTCGCCGACAGGACACTTCTCCGACAGGGCTCTTCGCTGACAAGGCTCATCCTTGCGTTATTATTAAATAGTCAAGTAACTGCGCTCGCCAGCCTCTGCCGCGGCACCGCTCGCTACACTCGCTCGGCTCGCGCGCGGTTCGTCGCATTTCTAACCTAACCTAACCTATTACTTACCTGATGAGCCCTGTCGGCGAAGAGTCTTGTTGGCGAAGTGTCCTGTCGGCGAAGAGTCCCGTCGAAGTAAAGTCTTGTCGGTGTTCAGTCTGTCGGCGTAGTGTCTGTCGGCGTTTAGTCGTACACTGAATAAAAATGGACACCATTTAAAAAAGGCAGCCTGTAATGGTAAAGCCATATCTACATCGTTGAAGAACAGCACCCAAAGGGAGCGAAATGACATCAAGTTAAAAAAATAATAGCAAATTCGAAAATCCACGCGAACGACGTCGCGGCCAAAAGCCAGTTTGGCATAAACTCATCAGAATTAAAAGAATACAATATTAAATACGTCTTAGTTCTTACATTTAATAACGGTTGGTGATGATACCCATCTTAATCGGTGACGCATGCTTCCAAGAAGGCATGCGTACGAGCACATGCGCACGCGATTCGAACGGTTTTTTTTTCTGTACATTTTGAACTGCGATGTGTGGAACTAAAGGGTCAAAGTCGTTTTGCTATTCCTGTTGGGTCGCTGATGAATGACGTCTTAATAAGGAGCAAGATCTCTTCATGTGTCCGAATGATAAAGTCAGCAGAAATTCTGGTCTTTGTAAGGAATTTATTTTGCAATAAAAAAATTCTTAAAGGCCTTGTGACATGTTAAGAGTTAGCTTTCAGTGCAACCAATTCAGCTGGAAATTTAGATTTATTGCGAAAATCTGATATGATATGAGTTTGAGATGTGGAGTGCTTCCCACACAATAGTCTTAACGGACAGTCCTCTGAGCTGAGCATGCGTGGCGGCTGAGAAAACCATTGCGCATGTGCTCTTTGAATGCCCACCATTATCAGCCCACTGCTGGAACACAGGCTTCCTCTTTTTGAGAGGGGTTGGGCCGTAATTCACCACATAGAATCTGCAAATATCTGGGTGGTTTCTGTTTTAATCTTGGGTGACGCCTGTGCATTCATAGAGCAGTTGTGGGCCTAGTGGTAACGGCCATCACTTACAAATTGTAGGTCGTATATTTGAACCCAGACAGGCGCTTACATTTGTCTAAAATATTTTCATCACCACTGCTCTCAAAACGGTGAACGAAAACATCGTGAGAAAACCGGCATGTCCTAGAACCAAAAAATTGGAAGATATGTGTGTGTGTGTGTTTTGTGTGTGTGTGTGTGTGTGTGTGTGTGTGTGTTGTGTCTGTGTCGAATAAATGTTTTCTATTCTATTCTATTCTATGTGACATCTACCAACCCGCACTGGGCCCAGTTCACCGGATGAACCTGGTTTCACTAATAGTTTTTGGAATATCTACTTACTTTTATGCCCATTTTCACTAACACTAGGTGCTAGCTAAATAAAACCAGCTCAGCTATTTTCAACTTTCGACAATGAGGCGAGCGACATAGGTAAGGCTCCTATGGAATGAGCTACATAAGGCTCCAACTAGTAACATCCTTGTCGTGTTGCTAATGAGTCAATAAACAGTAATTTTAAACAGACTAACATAGGCTTTAACGATAAAAACGATACTTACTTACAAGTTCGTGTTTGAAGACTCTATCCGATATCGACGATCTTGAATATTCACATACCCCCTGTGGGATAGAATTTTAATGTATGTAATTCTGGAAATATAAAACATTTTAGAGATCCCAATTTTCTTTTTTTAAACGAAGTATTTACTTTACCAGAAATTATTTCATAATCTCGTGTCGTTTTTTTATTTTTTGTGAATGTCATTTTGCAGGTTAGCCTATGAGGTTGTCGGCTGTTTAACCGGACTTGCCTATGGCTACATTAATAAATTAAGGCCTCCAGCCAGAGCTTAAAAACTTAAAACTAGAGCGACCACATGCTAAGGGCACCCCCTGTGGGGTACGAACCTCGGCTTAGGGCATCGCTGGAAAGGACGGGCTGGATCGGAATGACTTATGTTGTGTCGAGAGAAACCCTTGGTAAAATATCAACCAGCCAGCAGCGTGGTAGCGGACTTTTCAATGATCTTAATAAATTGTTTTAAGGACTTCCTAAGAATTTTCAGACTAAAACTGTTTAGGATGCCGAGAAAGACTATGCCAATGCCTAAGGCATTAAGTCCGCCTTTTAACCTTTAAATTAATGAAGACTAATTTCATCATCATCATTATCATTTCAGCCGAAAGACGTCCACTGCTGGACATACCTCCCCAAGGCTCCTCCACTTCAACCGGTCTTGTGCTTCCCACATCCAGCGGATTCCCGCGGCCTGCACAAGGTCATTGGTCCACCTTGTGGGAGGCCTTCCCACTCTACGTCTTCCGGTACGCGGTCGCCACTCTAGAACCTTTTAGCCCTATCGGCCATCTGTTCTGCGAGCAATGTGCCCTGCTCACTGCCGCTTAAGTTTGGCAATTCTTTGGGCTATATCGGTTGCCTTGGTTCTCCTGCAGATCTCTTCTAAACTACTTTAGTTTTGACTAAAGATAGTAAAAAAAGATTTAAAGCACTGGTTGTCTTGGCGTCGGAGTTCAAAGTACATGTCCAACACACACTTGACCAGTTTTTTTGCTACCAATAAAAGCCATAGAAAACGGCAGTAATTAATGGTTTAACTCGTAAAGCCTACTGAATTTATAATTCCACAGCAGTTAAATGTAAAACTACAATAGTCTTGATGAACGCGATCTTTTTAGCGATACTATTGTACTAAATGTAGTGCAGAACCAAACTTAGATCACCCATAAATCCATTTTAGTCTGCACATTTAGTTAGTAGGCTCCATATTAATAATGCATCACAAATTCCTAACATAACTAATAAATAAAAGGACAGTAGATAAAAAGAAATTTAAGGCAATTAACAAAAGTCAGAATTAAACATAGACTTTTTGTCTTTCAATTTTAACACTTCAGAAAGCCATTTAAATTGATCAAAGTGCAATTCAATTATCATTGAACTTTTAAATTGATCAAAGTGCAATTCAATTATCATTGAACTTTTAAATAAAATGCCTTTTCTCTTGTGTTATCTACATTCGTATGTTGGTTTTTTATCAGCTATTTTCTGTTTTGTTATCGGTTTTAAGTCGCTTTGGCACCTTCAGGTTAAAAAGATGTTGCGTTTAACATTTGCCCTTTTCTATGAATAATAGTAATTAGTAGCTAATCTGAGAATTAAAGGGACTTATCTCTTTATGTCTTAGTGTCGAGAAATCAACTTGTAGACACCTTTCGGCTTATTGTTCGACTCGCACAAATTAACTCGCCCAATTCGAGCGAATCGTCACTTTTATATTATAAACGAACATAGGGTATTTTTTTCTCCAGTAGATGTAAGTACTAACACTTGTTTCTAAGTCGTTTGTATACTAACGAAAGGGACGTTATGGGTCTGAAATAAAAGATTTTTATTTATTTTAATATTATCTTCAGGCGACTGGCGCGAAGTTAATTCATTTGTGGGAATTGATAATTCCAGAAATACTTATTAGGCAATTGGCACGTTTTGTACTTTATGTAATAAAGTAAATGTACCTACTTTTTCTTTAACTTTTCGGTATTTCTTTAAATTTCTATTCAAAAGTTTCCTAATACGATTTTCTGGAATTGTCGATTCGCCCATAAATAAATGAACTTTGTGCAAGTCGCCTTTAATTCTTTTTTCAAGTTACGCTTCGCCCGATTCGGGCGAAATAATTCGTGCGAGTAGACTAATACGGCCACCTTTCAAATGAATGGCTTATCGTGAACAAACACTTATGAAATGCATTTCCTTTCTTTAGAACTTAGCAATTAGCGCCGACTGATATCATAATACTGTTACTGGTTATTTAAAATATCCGTAAAAATAACGAATAAGACTTGGTAGGTACTGGCGAATATAAAAGCAAAATAATTTAAGCAATTAAATGGCATCATGATGATTACTTCACACTTTTACACGTAATTTAATTGGTCAATATTTTAAAACTAGATGACACTGGCATTTTCTAGCTAACCTTAAAAAAAATGCCAAAACGAACCGAGAGGTCTATTCTACCAAAAAGAGCAGAAGCACTAAGTACAATACTTAGAGATAATACCAATATACCAAAGAAGAAATTGACCAAATTAATGAAATCTTTAGAAATAAGTAACTCCTTAAAATGACGGCTGATAGACAAGGTCAAATTAAATTAGCTAGCGGAATGTGATATCTAAGCAAGAAAACTGATTCTCTCAAGTCATACTTCAATAAAGAAACTTTGTCACCCCATTTTTTATGAGTTTTAAATATAGATACTTATCATATTAGAGGGGCTTGTGGCTAAGTAAAAACAGCCACATGGGTCGATCGATCAAGTTAAGCTACGCTTGCCGCATTTGGTCCGTGGATGGGTGACCATCTTTACATACCAAGAGGCAAGACCCCTCCGTGCCTCGGAAAGCATGTTCAGCCGTTTGTCTGGGCTGCCGTTCGTGGATCTTTGATAGTCGTTACGGGGCGTCAGAAACCCGAAAGTCTGACAACCAGACTTACCAAGGGGTTTCGTATAATCCAGTAACTGGGTTGTGGAGGTCAGATAGTCGCTCGATGTAAAAGACTGGTATTCAGCTGCATCTGTTTAGGTTAGAAGCCGACCCCAAGATAGTTGGGAAAAGATAATTATATCTGCTGAGTTTCGCCAACTAATTTAATTTAACCCTGTTTTCTCCTACAACACCGCTACTCTTATCGGATAAGCCTTTGCCGAACAAAAAAGGGTATAAATTCTCCAAAGTTAAGACGTTAATCTCCAAATGACATCAAATAACCCCCATTTACCGAAAAACCGTTACGTTCAAAACCGCCTCTTCCGTGTTTCGAAATTCAAAAATCGCAAATCGTTCGTATAATTTGTTCGCATTGTCAGCTTGCGTACGCGATCAGATAACACATTGTTTTAAAACGTTGCACATGGTTTTAGTAATGAGATATTGCGATTTATCAAGATTAATAAAGTGCCCTTTAATTGTTCTTGTGTTGATTTTGAAATTATATTACCGCGTAATTCAGTGGTGGGTAACATTTTTGGGTCTAATATGACACAACTCGACGGTTGATAAAATAAATTGTTTGTCCATTTTTTTTTTGTTGTTAAGTATTCGATTGCAAAAAAAAACAAAGGTTTATCGTTCATTCGAGCAGTAACGTAATTCGGTAATCTTATTTTTAGTGTGTCGATGGTAAATAAGAAAGTTGTTGTGAAAATTTACATACTCGTATTTTGTTCCGACCAAAATATAGCCACGTGAATTCTGTTCGCTGAAGAAGTCATAAGATCCTCAAGTGCACAGGTGACAAGCGAGAAGCTGAGAGGTCGACCATTGTCTGTGGATAGACGCCGCATATGCGCTCGAGGTCCGGGACACCCCTCTGTGGCAATTCTCTTTGCTCCGGCCGACTTGGGTCCGTAATCTATTCAAGGATTTCCTAAAGTCGGGTTCAGTAACGCGTTTCCCAAGTGGAAGGTTCTCAGGTGGCTCGATAAAGATATTAGGAATTGAAATAAATCTAGACATCTTCACGGCGACAACATTCAGGCTATTTTGTGGGGAACTTTACTTTAGATCATAAAACTACTATTATACATCTACTAGGTATTAATAATAATAAAAAAAACATAAATATCTACAGTAAATTATGGTATCTACTGCAAAGCAATTATTATTATGGCGATCGCTTGCAGAGCAATAAAATAAGGGTTAATAAAATATAAAACAATTAAGTATTAGATTATTAAGATAGCTGATGTTTTAATATCTTTGGTGTGTTCCTGGCCTATCAGAAAGCCAATTCCCTTTTAAAAACGTAAAAAAAAAATCATAACTCGGCAACAATTAATGTCAAAAACTTGTCAAAGATTTAGTTTAAAGTTTGACAGATTGACACTGAGATTGGAATATGAACATTCTTAAAAATTCGGGATTTAGCCCTCTGATTGTCCAAAGAAAATGATAAATAAATATTAACTGACTGTCAAAAACTTCCGACGGATAATGTTCCGTTTAATCAGCTATACTTAATACTTTACTAAACTAAATAGAAGAATTGGGTTTTACATGGTAATGTTACAATATGGCGTATTGCATAAAAAAAAAATCTTATTAATATGTATATCTACACCGGATAGAGAACCCACTAACCTTTTCCTGCGGTACCCAAAACCGTCCACACCAATTACACGATTCCTTTGTATCACCCGCTTCGAACATCAAAGGGGCCGCACTGAACGATTCTTCATACTCATTTACTAAAATTAAAGCACTATAGCTCGACCAAAACATCTTGATCCCTGACAGTTCATACAAATCGAAATGATCGAGCAAAATATGTTGACGATTTCTGGAGCAGGGGTCTGACACTCTGGTGAGTCTACCACAGTGTTGTAAGATGTCAAATAGTCAAAGATTCACCGACTTATTATCTTATTAACTGTGTGTACATTTTTTTTATGAGTATTTAAATTGACCGTGTAATTTGTAGGTGTGTGCGTGTGTGTTCCTTAATTATAATTTTTCCATGTAGTTTTATATGAACTTGAATGGTTTTAATTGTGGAAAGCCCTTGGTAATACATTTCATTTCATTACGTAAAATATTGTACTTTTTTAAAAGTAATGTTCTTCAAAGCGGATTTTGGGCAAAAGGCCTATCTATGTTTTTTTTTAATGCTACGCTAGTCTACATATAAATTTAATTTATGATCCTGTTTAGAAGGAAAGATTGGATTTTAGCAAACCCTTACATATGGATATTTTTTTGTCAGTCCCGTTAGATGTTCCTTAGTCCATCCAAGATCTTTGCGATACTGAGTCTTTAAGAATTTACCATCATCACAAACAAGAGTGAACAGGCATTTTCAGACGGTCGATCCATCATAGACCTCATCAATAGCTTTCCATTAGGCGTGATCGAGGTCAAGAGCAGGCCCATTTAGTAATAACAAAATAAAAAATTAATCATCATCAGGCTAGAGTAGTCAACTGCTGGACATAGACCTGTTCAATTGAAAGACGTAACAAGAATAAAATAAAAGAAAACTAAGGTAATATTTACCAATTCTGTTCATAAAATATTATACATTCCGGGCATTTAGAAGCAAGTAGAGAGAAAACAACGGTTTCTAGAACAGTTGTTTTTTTTTGTGGTCAAAATTCCCCATCTGTAACTTCAAAATTGCTCAAAGCTGCTTGCTGAATCTAAAATCAGCTACACTATTGTAACACGTATTAGTTTCATTTATTCCAACAAGGCTGAAAACCAGAACTTTTTGAACATCTAAATTACATAAGACAGTCCCCAAAATGCCCGCCCGTCACCACTTCCTAGTGCTTTAGCTGGGAAGAAGAAATGGCGCAACAAACTCCCCAGCAGCACAGCTGTCTGTTTAACTCCTATCAATAATTAATTTGCATGTTGATTCTCTAAGTCCCGTTGAATTCCCCAGTCCATTGCGCAGACGCAAGATGTTTACGATAACGTTCCACAATTAGTGTATGCAAACACTGCAATTATATTCCTAGTATTGCATATGGTACTGCCAGTTTTTGTGTAGAGAAAATCTTGCGCACGTGCGCTCTTTTAGGGTTCTTTAGGTAATTTTTAAAACGGTTTTGCTGACCACCAAGGTATGTCGTTTGAAAATTTGACCAAACAATGAATGGGGCTTTTCTGTGCATAGTAAAATCTAATTTACTAACGATTTATGCACACATATGTAAACCGACAAGAAGAAAGGAACAGAAAACAACGCATAACTGATTAAAGATTGTGAGGATACCGGCATGTCCTTAGAACCACAAATTTAGATGTCATGTGACATCTAACAACCCGCACTGGGCCTGCGTGATTAAGGCCCACTACCTCTTACAGAGAGAAGGCCTGTGTCCCATCAGTGGGAACGTTATAGGCTGATTATGTTATATTGTATTTTATAAGATCTTACTCTTTGTAAAAGACATGTCACCATGCCAGGGGTGCGGGTTGTTCGAAATAGATACCACGGCCCCTGGCACACAGGCAACAGAGGGAACACGGACACTGACTAAAACCCACGTTTTAGTCAGTAAAAGTCTGACACGTCCTCCTGCTTCACCCAGAGCGGGAGAAGTTATTTAATGATTTTCCACCCAAAAAAATAAAACCATAGAACTTTTTTTTTGTTTGTCGCTGGTGAAAACAACCGGGCAAATTATGATTTTGAACCATTTCATCATCATCAGCCGAAAGACGTCCTCTGCTGGACATATGCCTCCCCCAAAAGGGGGTTTTGCCATATTTGCCACGATTGGCAGGCGGGTTGGCGATCGCAGTATGGTGGTCAAATGCATAGAAAACGCTGCTGCCCATTCTATGAGACGCCCGCGGGAAGAAATAGGATGGTGCTATTCTTTTACGTCCAGCACGACATGGAACCATTTGTTGCTAGGGAATTGTTCTACACATGCCAATAACTTATTGTTTTTCTATTCTTGTAATTTACGTTTGCGAATCGCAATTTTTATATAAACTACCTGTAAATAATTATTACAACAAACTCAAAGATATAGTCGACGGCTGCAACTGTATTCTGCAATTCTGCCAACTTTTTTTCAAAATAAACAAGACTGATCACTTACAAAAAGTTGAGCGTGAAGTGTCACACTCCACATTCTCGTCTCAAACTGAAATAAGATAAACAGTCCAGGGAACCAGAGAACCTCTAGTGCGCTCAAGAAAGTTATACGGAACCATCCAAATAAAAAACGTTACACTGAAACCAAGTAACCATGTAAGTAGCGAGCATGCAGACGCCCGCGCCGTTGATCAAGCATGCGATTCAATCGTTTGGATATTTTTCACTGCGCCTGCGCAGCGTTAAAAACTAGCCCACACTCATTACTCGCAATAAAGTTTAACTAGTTATTATTTTCTAATTGTAATTGAAAATACAAACGAAGGCAATATTATCATGTACGTATGTGGATTTTGATGTTTTATAGATTTTGAATTTGATTGCATAGTTGCTTCTTACACTTTGCGCATACCTACATCATAATTATCAGCTTACAGACACGATGCCTGGTGAGCCAGCGTGCATTTTAGCCAGGCCCACCAGTGAGTTCGAGCCTGTGACTAGATTCCCAGTAAAAATGCACCATCTAACATTGTAGCTGTTTTAAATGTTTAAATACACCATTTAGCGGTTTTAAATGTTAGCCGCTGACATTGATAAAAAGACTTGAATTGAAACTTTTTTTACACGCTTTATATTAGCTTCACTTGTATGTTTGTTTGTTTGTTTGTATGTAACCGACTCCTTTGAGCGCGATTTTGACCCACTTTAAACGGTCAGATTTCATTGAAAGTTTGTAAACTTGTGGAGGACCGATGAAAATTCAATAATTAAAAAAAAAACAATTGAGAAAAATGAAAAAAAAAGGAAAAAAAAACACGTTTTTGTAGTTAGCAGAACTAAAAAATAGAAAATAAATAATAGTTTAAAAAACTAAAAAACACGCTTTAACACTTTCGATGCCAGCACCCATGGTATGGGTCGAAAAATCATTCGTTCGTGTGCGAATCGTCGCTTTAAGTAGCTATTGATGACTTCTGTTCACGCCCAGGGCCCGACTAGCGAGACTACTTATAGCGACGACTCGGATGCGAGTTGTGGGCACACGAACGAATTATTTTTCGTATATGGCATCGAAAGTGTTAAAAACCAAACTAAAAAAAGAGAAAATCAATTAAAAAGCATGGGGTGCTTTTTGAGGAATTTTTATAATCAATTAATGTCAAGCACCCCAAGCTTTTTAATTGAATTAAATTATTTTCTCCTTTTTTAGTTTGGTTTTTAAAGCGTGTTTTTTAGATTTTTTACTATAGAAAACTTCAATTACCTATGTGGCCAGTCATTGCATATATAATACTGGTATTCAGCTGCATTCGATTATACTGGAAGTTGTCATCGACATAGTCAGGTAAAGGCTAGGCGTGATGATGCGGTCAAATTCAAATTAATTTATTAGCATTGTACAGCTTATTGCGATAGATTTCATAAGCAGCCCATATTCTCACTGCTGGGATACCACGTCTCTGTGAGAAGCAGTGGGCCATATTCCACCACGTAGGCCCAGTGCGGGTTGGAAAATATCACATGTCTTTGATTTTTGGTTCTAGTACATGCCGATGTATTCTTTCACCGTTTTGAGAGGTCCTGGTGCGCCGGACTGGTGGGGTCCGCAAGGGCCGATGCCTGCCAGGGGTGCGGGTTGTTCGAAAGAGATACCGTCGCCCTTGGCACACAGGCAATTGAGGAAATACGGGTGGGTTTTAGTCAGTAAAAGTCTGACACGCCCTCCTGCTCCACCCAGAGCGGGAGAAGTCATTTGATGATTTCCCACCCTGAAAAAAATAAAAAAACCGTTTTGAGAGCATGGATGATGAAGTAATTTACATTTTTCTCAGGGTTCGTTCCTATGACCTACAATTTGAAAGTCGCCGCCGATTCCACTAGCTGTTCCAAGTTGCAATTGCAGCAGTTAGACTGATTACCGAGCAGTAGTAGCCAGTGGCCCAGTGGTAAAGGCCTCGAGTTACGACGTGGGTTCGAACCCTGGCAGGTGCTTTACTTTCTGTAAATCATTACATCATCTAACCGAATGCAGCTGAATACCAGTCTCTGACCTCTACACAGGGGCGTACCAATAAAAAATGGCGCCTAGGGCACGCATCACGCATTTGCGGCCCCCTTCGTAAATTATCTTCTCGGTCTACACTGAGCAAAACTAGGTCGCATAACCTTTCTTGAACAATTATAGCCTTTAATAACGTAGGTATTAATTTCAACTTGCTAAAAAATCGCTCACAACTTGCAATGCTGCAATTTTAAGCAGATTTTTTATAGAAATAGCGAGATTTAGAAATACGCTTTCATCCCCTTATTGCATAATAAATTCAAGTACTTAACTCTTCAGATTTCTTAGATATAACAGTATGAAATGGTTTACTGAAGTAAATTTTTGGCGACTTTTCGCGCCCTTCTTCGGTAGGCGACCAGCACCCTAATTGCGTAACTCACGATCATGACCTGTTTCGTTTCGAAACAGATGGCTAAACCATTGCTTGATATGTTCTAAAAATGTGTCTGCTCAACAACGTAAATAACGCAATGAATATTGTTGAACTGTCAAAATGAAACCGATTATGATTAATCGTGAGTTACGCAATTAGGGTGCAAGTCTCGTGCCCTGCCTGCCCCACCTTAGTTACGCCACTGCCTCCACATACCCCTTAATAAGACTGGTTGTCACCTTTCTTTGTGCAAATTATTTCATCAGCACTGCTCTCAAAACGGTGAAGAAAACATCTTAAGGAAACCGACATATCCTAGAACCAAACATTCGAAGACATGTGAGATGTCTCAACCCGCATTGGGCCCGTGTGGTCGATTACGGCCCACTCCTTCTCACAGAGAGGAGGCCTGTGTCCCAGTAGTGGGAAAATTATAGGCCGGTTATGTGTATTATGTAACTGATTATCCAGTCTGTAAAATCTCATGCAGTCAGTTTGAAAACCCTCGGACATATTCAAAGGGGAATGCCCATCAGCCAAGGATATAAATGCCTGAAATGAACAACAATGAAATATACGCCAAATTGCTCTACAAAACGTAGGGGAATAACAATTTCGATAATTGTAAAAAATCTAGGTATAAAGGCACCAGTTCCGACCATGTTTTCTAAAATATAGGTTAAGTCAAGGGTAAACAACAAAACATCATTTGAATGTTTTAATCGATGCAATATCGACATAGCAGTTAAAACAATGTACGTTTCTATCTATGCAGTGAAAACAAAATCCTTAGCCTTCTTAGAAAAATCAAGGTTTATAATTATATCTAGCTACTCTAACTACTAAACTTTTTAAATACCAAGGTTATGAATCAATTAGTTTTAAAAGCCTAATATATTTTTTTTGTCCAGAGGTTAAATTGCATGCAGTTAAAATACCTATTCGTGTTTGTAAAATTTAATATTAAAAATACTTAACATACCCAATAGTTATTACAGAATAGTTAAAAAAATATTTAGAATGAGCCTTTTGTACTCGTACAGGGGCCAAAACGCTCCTATCTGAGCGTGTTGCTGCGACATTTAAAATGAACTCTATTACAATCTCAGCCAATATAACTTTTATTGATTTAGTTAGAGAAGAAGATAGTCGATATTATTACGTACTTTTGGAGGTCCTCAGGCTTTTGAAAACCAATACAATCAATTGATGTAGTTACTTTTAAAAACAAAACCAAAATTCGACAATACTTTTTTTTTGGGTTTTGGCTTCGCACGGTTTGTGCATTTAGCCAATGTCAAGTATTTTTTCTTTTCGATAAAGTAAATGCCAAATGGCCCGATATCGGGCACAAGTTACAAAACAGTCATAGTCGTCTTATTCAGTTAAGTCAACGTTATTGTAAAGCGGTAGTAACTTTACAACAACTTATTATGAGTTTTTGGAGGGAACACGAAAAGTTCACGTTACTTATTTTCACCATCACTTCAGTTGTGCACTCACATGTAACTAAATTGAATAATTCACTACCAAAATTATACAACTTAATTCGCAATTTCACTAAATTTCATGAAAATGAAAATTCGCGCGACATGTTCCAAAACTCCGACAATAGATTTACTGACCAAAACCTTTTATATTATAGACCAAGAGCTAGGCACTAAATCGCAAGAATAATAATTATTATCACAATAATTTATTGACATCGCTACCACAAGACTGCCCTTTTCATACAGCTCATGTTTTTCCTTAGGTAGTTACTTGGTACAAATGATGATTAAGTACCATAGCATGTTGTTATGTTGCTTTACGGTCATACCTAAAGGGCGTCAATAGTACTTTATTATTGTTAGTTGATCTGGTTGTGGGTTTAAACTTGTTCTTTGAGAAATAATGTAACTCTCTTTTATGTTTTTACTAAGCATGATAATATTTTTAATTGCTTTTTTGCTTCAATGCAAAATAAATAAAATCATAAGTGAAAAATTACTTTTATTTCGGAAGTCGGTGTCTATGGATATGTATTGTAGTTTTTGTCATAGACTTCCGAAATTAAAGTTATTTTTCACTTTGTATCTAATGCTTTTTTCGGAAGTCGGTTGTTTTTTTTTGGAAAAAGTTTTTACTCACTCTTAAGTTATGATACTCTCTTACCGCACACCATTTCGTATACCACTACTTGCTATGAAAGCAGCAGTGACAAGGAGCAGCAGCATATCATCGAGGTACATAAACTGGATTAAAAACGTATTATCGAGGCTAACTAAAAAACTACTGAAGCAAAATTACTAAAATTTATATGGGACCATCTCTGAACCATACCCTATCCGTTAAATAAATAATTTTCGAAGTCCATCCACAAGTGACGAAGATATCGCGTACAAAAAACAAAAAAAGAACCATAAAGACGAATTGAGAAAAAGGGGGAGGCCCCTTTTTAAGTCGGTAAAAAATACCAGCGTATTATTGTCTTACCGCAGGTCAAAGACCTCTTCATACTCTGAGAACTCACGAGTATTGATCACCACGCTTGCTCCTGATGGGTTGGCGATTTCAGACTTATACTAAAACTTCATACATATGTGATGACGTATGGAACCGAAACGTGGTCGCTCACAATGGGCCTCATAAGAAGGCTTAAAGTCACCTAAAGGGAAATGGAGAGGGCTATGCGTGGAGTTTTCTTGCGTGATCGAATCAGGACTGAAGATATCCGTAGGAGAACCAAGGTAACTGACATAGCCCGAAGAATTTCCAAACTTAAGTGGCAGTGGTCAGGGCACATTGCTCGCAGAACAGATGGCCGGTGGGGTTGGAAGGTTCCCACAAGGTGGACCGATGACCTTGTGAGGGCCGCAGGAGTCCGCTGGATGCGGGAAGCACAGAGCCGGTCGAAGTGGCAGAGCTTGAGGGAGGTCTATGTTCAGCAGTGGACGTCTTTTGTCTGAAATGATGATGATGACTACAAATTCAGGTTTCTTCACAATGTTTTCTTTCACCGCTGTCAGTGGCCCAAGATACAATCAGAATGCCCTGTATTATGGAAAACTTAAATGTATCTTATAAGTAGTTATTTCCACTATGTCAGACAAGAAAAAACAGATTTTCTGTCATACTTATACCCAGGGAAGTGTCCAATCTATTTCACGGTCATAGCTGTAATAACACAGCCGAATTTAATTAAAATGAGTACCCGCCCACCGAATTTAATTAATTATACCTACAACAAAATAAGATGCATTTTGACTGCGAAAACAGTGAATGAAACGAACGAAATTTAATGTGAATCACATCACATTACATTTTTCGTTATTTTCAAAAATTGTACCGGTCATGATGTATTTTTTTTAAAGTAGGTACAAAAACGTACAAGCTGGTTTCATGGTCTGTGTTAAGATGAGTTAAAGCATGCCTTCGGAATGACCATTTTGTTCAAAAATTTAGTGATCTAAGAACAATTGTGGATACCAGTCTACCTGAACCCTCTTCATTATTCTTCTCTCATATCGCCTCCGAACCCATAAACGATTAATACTTTTAATTATCCAAGTAGGTTTGTGCAAACACTAGATGAGGACGACGTTTTCTATCTGGTTACTCTGAGGAAGGAGGTCACAGTCTTTTTTAATGTCCAGACATAATCTTGGTGAGATCATGTGAAGATTGATATGTAAATTAGTGTCAAAGAAACACATAGATTGAGTAGACCTGTCCTGTCAGTGCACGCATTTATCAGTAATCATGCAGCACTCAGTAGTAATGAGCTTAATTGGGAAGTTGGAACTATAATCCATATAGTTCGGACATTTGAAGGTTCGGCAGCAGGTCATGAATGTGGAACTGTGCTGCAAACTATGTCCCACCTGTTTGTTATCCTGCCTTTTGTGCCCTAAAAATGCAGCCATGGTAACCTCTACGCTACCACCAACAATGTCGTGGAAGTGAAAAAGCCAACACAATCTAACTCACTGTCAGGACGATACTGAGCTAGATTTAGTTGGCATCGATACGATGCAGAAGAGATGTCGGCATGATCTAAAGGTAGCTTACGCTTAAGGAAAAGGTTAAACAGTCAGCTATATTGGTAGCACGTAAGTAATTAAGACGTCACTCTTGTGGATGCTCATATAGGTACAGCCTTCATTGGTCACAATAATGACGGTTATTTCAAAACATAACTCAATCAAACGTAGGTAGCATAACCATTAGCGAGCATCCATTTGCTTAACAGATGCTCCTTTAACATTAATTAACAAAATGCCTTAATAATTACAAACTCGTCCAATCCATCTTTCGTGTTGTTATTAATATTAAACAAGTTCGCAACGGAAGGACACATCACTGTTACAAAGTATGTAAAAAATATATGAAAAAAAAAAACAAGTTTTATCTAAAATCTAGATATGTGGATAATTACTAACACCCGTTCACGAGGTAACGTTCTCTGAATATTAAAAAAAAAATATACACAGCGGCCGCCATTACAAGTATAACGATTATACACCGTTTGGCGAAAAAAGTTTGTGTTAAAAATTATACCTGGACACTTCCATCACAAAACAGCGTTAGCGACAATGAAAATTCAAACGGAAATTGGTCTTAGTTCGAGTGAATTAGAATTGAATATGTAATGCGCGGTTTAAGCATTAGAATGCCCTAAAAATTTATTACAGCGGACGCGCAGCAAAACATTAAGCCATCTGTAATTTGTATAGTACGAGAGACAGGGAGCTCCGATTGTTCGACTATAGAATTAAATACGTTAGAGCGAGATAGCTAGATTGCTGTTGATACTTTTCTAACAATGTTACTGGTAGCCAATCCGGGAGCCGTTATGGGCGGGTCGGCTCCTGTGTTCAAATAGATTGATGAAAATTGGTTCCTTATGTTGGGTTCAGCAGGATTATAGTGATAAAAAACGAGTATTTTTTGGAACTGTATTTCGAAGAGTTCTTCGAATTCGAATTTAGTGTGGTTGTTAGAAATTAGAATTGGTTAAATGGTAGGCAAAGTTAGGCGATGGCTGTGTTCCTGCTGGTTCCTGCTAAGTACTTATTTAGGTTGGTATTTGATAAGATAAGTATACCGCTTTGATAGGTACCTATTGTTTTAATATTTTACTTTTTAATTACTAACAAAGTCACAATGTGCCATATCAATGAAGCTGTCCTAAAATAGGTCATTGTTTAGAATTCGATTTTTGTTAATTGTTCTTTTAAAATCATTCCAGTGACGTTGTATAGAGGCAACTCAATGCTATTAACTGATGTGCTATTAACTGGCTAATAATTATTTCAAATAATGATAACTAGATGTGTCCTGCGGTTATACCCGCATAGGTAGGTACGTCTGGATGCCGTGGGTAGGTATATCGGGACAGAAAGTATTCTGTTTCCACAGATCATGGTCTACCTATGTGCCAATTTCATCCAAATCCATCCAGCCGTTTTAGCAAGAAAGCTTAAGGCCATGATAACTTTAAATAGTGTCGTCATGAGCAATAATAGTTCTTATTGCAATCCGATACTGGTTAAAGTCTGTTGTAATAATTTCGAATAATAAATGAGCTAGTGCATGTCGTAAATATGCAAATAAACAATCCATCACTGAATGCAGTTTGGCATTTGAAATTTTATGGTATATTTTTAATTATAATTATAGGTACTTAATTGTTATTGAAGGGATAAACTGCTTATAAAGATAATTAAGAGGTGACTTTGATGATTTTATTGATGCATTAAAGAATGTTTAATTATGTTTTGAGTTCAATCACTTTATGCAAAAAATACTTGAAAATATCATATTTTTTTTTACTTTCTTAATTATTTACGGTTAAAGAGTTACTATGCTGTAAAAAAAAAAAAACTTTTTGACCGTTTTCAAGAAATCTCCGCCTTAAGAAACAATCATATGAAAGTCAAATCGTTTCTCTTTATTTATAATTTGAAGTTTAGATGATACATTAAAACCTAATAAAACAGTAGTTATTGGGTCTCATAATCCGTATCTTTCAGTATCTATAGGTTTTACGTGCCGTTCAAAAGAGTTTTTCTCTTCTATCGGATAGAAAAATTATATCGGTTGTATTATTGCAAACGTTCTGGAAAGCGAAAGAAAAAAAAACAATTGTCTAGTTACAAAAAAGTCCTGTTGCTGTATATGAATGATTAAATTACAGACACAATGAAATAACAGTGTTTGAGAGTAGCAAAATGAAAAAATCTAAAATAAAGGTTACAATTAACAGTTAAATAAATTATTATTTAAGTGTTATAAGATGAAAAAAAAAAACCTAACGGCAAAGAAAGATGTTTCAAAAGAAATATAATATAGGAAGAATCACTATCGCTTTTCCACGTAAATACCAGCGTGAGTAAGTCCAATTCTGACAGATCACATATTGAAACAAAAACAAATAAACACACTTTTTGCTTATTTTCGTAATTCATGTTTATCAGTAAAACCGTGGTTCGTTTAAAATGGCTGGGTGAATTTTGATGAGACTTTCATTCATACATATTATCTCACAACAGAATCGAAAACATTGCTTAGCACGCAAGCCCAAAAGAAATTTGTAACGCTTAAGAGGGAACAGGGCGTGCGATTCTCCATACAAATGTATTCCCCTTTTTTCTTCCTGAATAATGCCTCTAGAGCAATATTTTTTTTTTCATAAAATCAAGCTTTGCCGTAAACACGTCCCTGTCATTTCTTTTTTTTCAGCATCTAATTATTAAAGAAAATATGACCCTCTAAAAATTACAAAAAAATGTCTTATTTTTACCGCCGTGATTAGAGGACTACCAGACAAATTAGAAAAGATTTTAACATTTAAAAAAAAATTATAGGAACCTAAACATACTCTTTCTTAAAATATTAATGTAAAAAATAATTGAATCGGCTCAGTTTTCAAGGAGAAAAAAGGGGAATACGAAAAATCGATTTAGTCAAAAAATTTGACATAATTTCGGTCTGAGATGCAGCTGTCCCTATCACACACTACGGGGGCAGACTTACTGACAGCGCGACGGCAATAGTTTCTTCAAATACCTATTTTTCGAAATCCTCGCAGGCCCCGTCCCCTCTTAAAGAGAAATGTTTTAATAAACATACGTGGAATTATGCCTGGAAAACGGATAGGCAGTTTGTTATAAACTGTGCTTGCGTTAATTTAAGTAATACTTATGCTGTAATAAAATAAATGACAATGATGTTGTAAATTAAAATAAAATACTGAATCATAATTACTCTTCATCGCCCAGATAGTTGAAATTCGACCATAATAAATTCATTTAAATAAAAATACATTACTATATAAAAATATAAGCTTTCTGCACGTCTTCCCCAAAACCTTAACTGTGCCAAATTGCTTCACGTATAATATAGATATAATGAGCAATGCATTCTATTGTAGAGCATCAAGTTTTTCTAACTGAACAGCTGTGCTACTGGGGAGTTTTTGCGCCACTTCTTTTAATTCTGGGCCTAGTTTGAATAAATAACTTTTGATTTGGTTTAATATTTTGCCCTTATCTCTTTTTTGGGGACAGTGCAGCGTGTCTTTTTCTCCATACAGCTCTATTAGTCGTCATCCCAGAAATCACCCCTGTTCTAACCATATCATCTTTCAAACAGTCCATTAATTGTTTCTTTACACTTATAGCCATCCACATTCATACTCAAATCTCTCCTTACAACGTTTTCTTCCAAACTTCTTCATACCTTGGTAAACCTTGGTTTTTTGGTAGTTATCGTAATGTTTTAAGAAGCTTAATACCTATTAAGCTTCTTAAAACAATACGATAACTACCAAAAAATATATAGGTATAAATATTCTGAGTAAACCAACAATAGCAGTCAGCTGTTTTGAAACCATCACTGCTAGAAAATCGTTAATTTTAAATTTGAATTAGGTAGAGAAATTTTTGCCTACTCTAGGTGCCGCTTCCAAGAGGCAGTTTCGTATGGAGAAGTTAATATTGTAGGAAAATCGTACCTATATTTACTTTTACAATGTTTGTAAAAGTGTGAACACCATGTATCTATCACAGAATTAATTTATCTGTATTGCTTCAATTTGATTCTGTTTACCTATTTTGGTATGATAATTTTATTCTGGGTACATCGTTTTCACACATAATCATATAATTAATGTAAATATTGTACTTGAAACATTTTAAAAGAGTAACGGTGGAGTTTCTTGCCCATTCTTCTCCATACGAAACTACATTTTGGCAGGGGCGACTAGAATCAATTCTATTTTAATGTAAATGTTGACGTTCAAAAGTGCCTTTTAAGTGCCTATTTGAAATAAATGCTTTGACTTTGACTTTGGGAAGAATAGGCAAAAACACTCAATGGTGGTAACCATGTAGTTTACTACTGTAGGTACTCTTAAAAAAACTTGACTTTCTCTTCTGTCTTGAAAGAATACACCACAGATTGACATGATGCGAGTAACTACAGCAATCATGACACGTTTATCAACAGCATTATTTGTGTGCCATGAAATTAATTATAGCTAACTCTTATATCAATTTTGTGGTGCGTATAGTGCAAGTTTTAGGGCTTTATTTCTATTTTGTCTGCCTTGCCTTGCTATGGCCTTATCGTTTATTCAACCAAACCTTTATACCTATCTACAAGTAGTTATTATCTAGAAGTAGTTATTATCCTGCTCATATTTTTTTAACAGTTTATCCATACATAAACTGTCAGACATCAATTTTGCAAGATAACAAATAAAGGTATGTACTATGTAAAAATGTTCGGTCAAATTCGTCCTCAAACGTCAAATCTTAAAAGGTATCACAAAAGTAAATAACATAAGTGAATCGTCAACGAAATTGTTCCTGATATTTTTTCGACCTCCATTGTAATAACATCAGTTTTGCAACAAATTACAGCTATTAGGTGGTAACAATAACTAAAATGAGGTAACTTTTAATAAATCTAGCGGCCATGATGAACATACCTATTAGTTTTTGTGAAATACACAGTTTTTGCATCGCATATGATGATACGTATCGATAAGTTGTGTGGCTCTCCGCCTATTTACGTTGTAGTCAAAGTTTAAAAGTAGGCATGGAGTTTTTGGCGGGATCGCGTTGGAACATGTCGCACGAATTTTCATTGTCATGAAATTTAGTGAAATAGTGAATTAAATTGTATAATTTTGTTACTGAATTATTCAATTTAGTTACGTGTGAGTGCACAAGTATAGTGAAGGTGATAAGTAACTAACGTGGACTTTCGTGTTCCCCCTCATACTAGGTTGTTGTAAAGTTACTATCGCTTTACAATAACTTTGACTTGACTAACTAAAGACGACTATGATTGTTTTGTAACTTCGTGCCCGATATCGAGCCATTTACTTGGTCGAAAAGAAAAATTACTTGACACTGGCTAAATTCACAAACCGTGCGAAGCCAAAACCAAAAAAAAAAACGAGTTTTTGAGAGACATTTTGAAATATTAGGTATAAATAAATATTTTTGCTTTCTTCATCATAATATTATTATCAAAATCAAGGCTAGCTAATGGACGTAAACAAGTCCAATTGTATGCCCAAGAGTTCCATCGTGGAATTATCGATACTCGACTCTTCATCATCTTAGCTTTTTCCCAACTTCGTTCGGGTCGGCTCTCAGTCTAACCGCATGTAGCTGAATACCAATACACGAGACGACTGCCAATCTGACCTCGACAACTCAGTAACTGGGTATTACGCTACCCTTCGTAAGAGTAGTTGTCAAAATTTAACGTACCGTTTTACGTAACGACTGTCAAAGATCCACGAATGACAGCCGGGACCATAATTCAATTAAAAAGCGTGGGGTGCTTTTTGAGGTATTTTTATAATCAATTAATGTCAAGCACCCCACGCTTTTTAATTGAATTAAATTATTTTCTCCTTTTTTAGTTTGGTTTTTAAAGCGTGTTTTTTAGTTTTTTAAACTATTATTTATTTTCTATTTTTTAGTTCTGCTAACTACAAAAACGTGTTTTTTTTCCCAATTTTTTTTTAAATTATTGAATTGTCATCGGTCCTCGACAAGTTTACAAAGTTTCAATGAAATCTGACTGTTTAAAGTGGGTCAAAATCGCGCTCAAAGGAGTCGGTTACATACAAACAAACATACAAGTGAAGCTAATATAAAGCGTGTAAAAAGACATTACATCGATGTCAAAGAGGACTGTATGACTATAGACAACTTCAACTTTCCGAAAACCAAACATTATCTGCAACACATAAATAAATAACAATTTAATATCCATCATAGTTGTGCAGCGATATTATTATACACACACACAACACATACACACACAATTAAATGTACAATACAACACTATGAAACACCATACAAAGCCGATCGTAGTTTAGATTGCCGGTAATTGTTCCGACCTGGTTAAAAAAATATTACCTACCTACTATACCTACCTATGGGTTTATATAGAATCACATATTTACCTACTATTTTGTAGATATATATGTCACAGTTAAAACCCGTTTTTCGTTAAAACTCGTTTTCCCTAGTTAAAACTATTCTTTACTAAATGCCTTTTTTAAAAATAGAATTAACTAACGCTTAAAATTGAATACCTATCTATTAAAACTAGTTCTTACTAGACAAAACGCGTTTTTCTGAAGCGATTCAGTTAAAACTGTTCCTTTTTAAAATTTTATGGTTGTGTTCTTGTTTGATTATTTTATTTACTTTTAATTAATATTGTCACCTTGGCAACTACTTTATGTCGATGTTCCCTAAAATGATCCTTTAGTGTTAGATCTGAGTGTACGACTAAACGCCGACAGACACACCATAGACAACTAGGGAAAACGCGTTCTATCTAATAACTAATTTTAACTGTAACTTAAATATATTTTGCCTATTTTGTATTTACGTAAAATTTGTTATGCAGTTTGCAATGGGATTGTTATTGAAGCTCTAATTGGTCGACCGTCTGTCTATTTTTCCATTTTTTAGTACAACATAGGAATAAATAGGTAGGTAAGTATGTATGTTAAGCCCGATTAATTCATAGTTGCACCATGTTTCTTTTGAAAACTACGTCTTTGCCAAAATTTTGAATGAAAATGACAGTTCGAGTCACTTTGACTTCCATAGAATCATCATCTGCCCAGCCTTTTCCAAATTTTGTTGGGGTTGGCTTCCAATCTAACCGGATGCGGCTGAATACCAGTATTTTACATAGAGCGACTACCTATCTGACCTCCACAACCCAGTTACTGGGTAATACCCCTTGGTAGGACTGGTTGTCAAACTTTCGGGCTTCTGACGACCCTTAACGACTGTCAAACATCCACGACTGACAGCGGGACCAACGGTTTAACGTGCTTTCCTAACCACGGAAGGGTCTTGGTCAAGATGAGAAAGCTCAGTAGCATCAGTTTTAGGTACGTCTGTCTGGTTGTCACTTCCCGTGACCCAAGCGCTGGCTTTTACCTGCCTTGGGCAAAAGTTAAGCTTTGTCATACAACTGGCCAATGCCGCCAGTCTCTTGAGTAGGAAAATTCCCAGTCGACAGCGATGCGGAATAATTTTTCGACAGTTTAGGTTATTATGTTTTAATTTTAGGGTAATTTTGTATAAGAAGTAAAAAAAAAGGTTTAGATAAATATTTCTGAACTAATTTTTTCCAGCGGCTTCGCTCGCGCGGAGGTCAAAATTTATCCCACGGGAACGTAGATAGTACGTTCTCGTACAAATTATACACAGATATAACCTGGATGTTTCCATCCAAATCTGTTCAGCTGTTTTTGTGTGATTGAGTAACAAACATCTAAACATACAAACTTTCATCATCATCATCATTTCAGCCGAAAGACGTCCACTGCTGGACATAGGCCTCCCCCAAACTCCGCCACTTAGACCGGTTCTGTGCTTCCCGCATCCAGCGGACTCCTGCGGCCCTCACAAGGTCATCGGTCCACCTTGTGGGAGGCCTTCCAACTTTACGTCTTCCGGTGCGCGGTCGCCACTCCAGAACTTTTGGACCCCATCGGCCATCTGTTCTGCGTGCAATGTGCCCTGCCCACTGCCACTTAAGTTTGGCAATTCTTCGGGCTATGTCGGTTACCTTGGTTCTCCTGCGGATCTCTTCATTCCTGATTTGATCACGCAGGGAAACTCCAAGCATAGCCCTCTCCATTGCCCTTTCACATTTATAATATTAGTAGGAAACTGGGAAAGTAGGATAGAATTTTACTAGAGACTAGAGATTTAACTAAGTAGATGGTATAAAATAAACATCGTCAAGTTTTCATAGTTTGTGTTTATTATGAACAAATCAGTTTCTGACCATTGTAATAATTAGTCTGCAATCAATGTTACAAAATGTTTGTAAGTAATCTAATAATATTCTATATTGAAAAAAATAATAGGACTTAAACGTAGGGCGACCTGTCCAACAGTTAAGAGGGTACGGGGCCTGCGAAGAATTTGAAAAATAGGTATTTGAAGAAACGAGATCGACGTTTCGTATTCCTCTTTTTTCTCCTCGAAAATTGAGCCGATTCAATTATTTTTTACATTAACATTTTAACCGCTGAAGAGCCGTCAAAAAGAGTATGTTCAGGTTCCTATCATTTTTTTTTATGTTAATAACTTTTCTAATTTGTCTGGTAGTCCTCTAATCACGGCGGTAAAAATAGGGCATTTTTTGTCATTTTTAGCAGGTCATATTTTCTTTAATAATTCGTTTCTGAAAAAAAGAAAATGACAGGGACGTGTTTACAGCAGACCTTGATTTTATGAAAAAAAATATTGCTCTAGAGGCATTATTCAGGAAGAAAAAAGGGGAATAAAATTGTATGGAGAATCGCACGCCCTGTTCCCTCTTATCCACTCGTACACAATTAACCATGCCAATATTTGGCAAACTTGACGTCGCTATTTCACACAACCGTGCCATTTAGATGTCAAAACGGCCCCGCTTTCCTCTGTTTGCAGCGAACTAGCGCGGGCGTCAGTTGTGTGACATCAAATTTTGTGTTTTTAATTAAAAAGTAAAAAAAAATAACGTAATTACTTTTTCTCTTAATATCATTAGGTTTGATTTTACTTTGACTAAACATGTTTTATTTAGGTATTATGTGTGTAGTGACGCTTATTTAAAATTAAGGTTAGCTCAGCGGGTTTGGGAGCAGGGTAGCCAAATTCAGTTGCTACACAGTTAACCATAGTTGTATGTGCTGTTAAGCATGAAAGTGCTTCAAATATTATATTTGAAAAGTACCTACAAAATCTAATAATGGTTACTTACATAATTATAAAAAAATGCTTTTTTTAAATCCAAGCAAGATGATAAGCATTATTTTTTATAGGTACATAAGTATGATTGAAAGTCTGATTAATAGGTACCTAATATTTTAAACATGCTAATTTTTTCGTAATTATTTTAAGGAAAACATAATTATGTTTTGTGTAAATTTTGACAAAATAAGCTTTAATACCAAATAAAAGGTCAATTTAATAACATTATGGTGTTATTATTTCAAAATAAATAATTTATCATATGTGATTAGGTAATTGTGTGCCCCATGGTTAACTATTGCATACCCCCGGTCAATACTGTAGGTACTATATAGCGTGGACACAGTTAACCAATTCTCATTTTTGTTCAAACATTTTTCTCTAAAATCTTAAGGAAAACGAACAGTCCTTCAATGCCAATATGTAGCTAATGATCCTGCCTATTGACCAGAAAAAAGAAAACATGTTTTTAATGAACAATTATGAGTTAGGGTGGTTTGAATTTTATTTGGTTATTTTTTGAACAGGTCACCTTACATAATCAAAGTAAAGTCTTCGGTACCAATATGTAAGTAATTATCACAGAAATTTTAATGATACGAAAATTAATATTTATTTTAGTGAAGTTTTTAAGTACTTAGTGGATTCAAGTATTTTGTTGTTCCAGGGAAGGAAGCTAGTCATTGAATGCTTTTATCAATGGTTCTGGAATATGAGCCAAGAGTCGAGTTTTCAGAGAAATATAGTTTTATAGTTATAAAGAAACATTACAGGCACGTCACTAAAAATAAAATTAATCTTCGATTTAAATACTTAAAACTTACAAGTTAGTTACAGCGTCATCTGTACTTAACCTAAAAATCAAACCTGCCAAAAATGCGAACTTGACTTGAAGTAATTACAACAAAAACCGCGAGATGTCACTTTATACAGTTAATAACTATTTCACTAGGTGTCACTATACAATAGTCCAGCACTTCATCAATAGGTGGCGTTTATCTAAAATAATTAGAAAGCGGACACAAACGCGGAGTGGTTCGATTTCAACTGTTGAAAGCATTTAATATATTTAAACGCAATATCCCCCGCTGGGATCGCCTTTGTGCTGAGACATGAGTCTATTTGCTTCTCAATATCTTCTCTTTCTGAAATAAAAAAAAAACAAACAATGTAGCAGTACGCACAGTAGGTAATGTAAGTAATATGAAATGTACTTTATATACACCTCCTAACCCTTCGGAGATTACAGGCACGATGTTATGTTATGTGCTAAGTGTAAGAAAAAATGTTTTACAATATTGTTGAAAAATTGCTGTAATACCTACCTACTAATACCAGCGCTGTGACACCTTTAAATGTCGCAGCATCATGCTGAGATAGGGGGCCTTTTGGCCTCGTACAGTTTTTTTTTTTTACTTTTTATAATATTTTTTTTTTTTTTTTGTTAAGCATATTGTGTAGTTATGTTTATGATATTTCTGTGCGAGTCTAATAAATACTTTTTCTTTCTTTCTTTCTTTACTAAATTATCACCTCTCTGGCTTTCGCATAGCCAGAAACTCACTAACTTTATAATATAAAGTTAATGAGTTCTTGGATAAGCGAAATGCTACTTGGTTACCTTTTTTTTTGAGGGTGGGAAGTCATCAAATAACTTTTAAAAAAATCGACAATTCATTGTTTAAATTAAATTTTTAGTTTGTGTGCAAATTTAATAATGTTTTTAGCTTCGTTTAAATACCCATAAATTACATTTCTTACCTATGTTTTTGTATGCCACAAAGGCCGAACATGACGGATCTTTTTTGATTATCAACAACCTACATGCCTTGTATGTATACCTACTCATGTTTCTACAAATAAATGTCTTATCTTATCCCGCTTTATGTGGAGCGGAAGGGCGTGTCAGACTTTTACTGACTAAAAATCTACCCATGTTCCTTCAGTTGCTTGTGTGCCAGAGGCCACGGTATCTCTTTCCAACAACCCTCACCCCTGGCAGGCATCGACCCTTGTGAACCTCACCAGGAGTTGGCACGAATGTTGAACTTCGAAAAATTGGGATTCTTTATCGCAATTTAAAGTTAACCAATAAACCAACTGCAGACGGCGAAGATTTGTTCTCTAGCATCAGTGATGAAGTTTGTAGGTTGAACTTATTTAATTTGCCTAAGCTCAAAGAATTCTCTATCGTCAAATAGACGACCTTCCAAACGAAATCCATACTCGATTTGACGTCTTTAAGGATGAATTTAAAAATCCTTCCTTAGTGCTCACTTTCTAGAGAAATTCCCTTTTGCAGATAAAACTATCTCTCGTTTTATGCTTCTAGAATAAGCAGTTTAGGCTCTGCGACGTGCATTGCCTGTTAGTGAGTCCATCATTTCCGCCCGTAAGACGTCCACTGCTGGATATAAGCCTACCCCAAAAGGGGGGATTTGCCATAATCGCCACGCTTGGCAGGCGGGTTGGCGATCGCAGTATGGTGGTAAAATGCATAGAGAACGCTGCTGCCGATTCTCTAGTAAGTCCCTTAGTCACCTTCTACGACACCCACGGGAAGAAATGGGATGGTGATATTCTTTACGTCTGGCATCACACGGAACAGTGATGAATGAATTTCATTAAGTAGATCAAATAAAATATCACACTAATTGACACAGCACTACAACTAAACATTCTCAGTTTCCATTTCTAACGGTCTTTACCTATTCTAGCTAAACTGTCCCAACCCGTATCATAGTTAAGTCTGGAACATTGTATTTCTTATATCTATGCGGGCCAAAAGGGCTGCAACACAGTTTTTAACTTTTTTACAGCCTATCATCGTTTCCATTGTACTTAATTTAGATCAATTTGTTTTTCTTCAAAAAAACCTTTACTTTTTACTTTTAAATATGTCATAATTCTTACCACCCAAAGGCACCCTTTGCAAGGCAACGTCGATCTTATAAACTCCTTCTTTTGTCATTATCCCAGATTTCATTAACACGCAGAGTGCCCATTCTTTTACTAGCGGTTTTTGGTCCTGAAATAATTTGAATGCTTTTTAGAACATAAGTAACAATGATAGACTTTCCATTGAGTTTCTCTAACCTTCATGAGAGTGGGAGTCACAAATGGACATGGGCGTTTGACATAAGGTCGAGTTTAGATTCATCACCATTTCAGTCGAAGTACGTCTACTGCTTCATATAGACCCCCCCTCAAGCACCACGACTACCAGTTCTGTGCTTCTCTCATCCGGTTGAAGTGGAGGAGCCTGGGGGAGGCCTATGTCCAGCAGTGGACGTCATTTGGCTGAAATTATGACGATGATGATCTACGCACCTGACCTTTCTGAAGAATATCACCAATAAGTTCACTATATGTTTTGTTTTTTCGTTAAACTAGCCTAGGATGAAGATAAATTATCGAAATTAATAACTGACATCAGTGAAAGAAAACCTCGCGAGGAAACCTAAAGTTTGAAATCGCCAACCTGTCTTAAGCAAGCGTGGTGATGCTCATGCCATTTTGTATTAGAAGAGGCTTTGCCCTGCCGTGAGACATCTGCTGTTTTGTTATAAACTAGCTAGGTATGTGCAATCTAGGTGTACCATGGGTATCCACCAATGTCGATGCTTAATCTGAACGATGATGTCCGAGTTAACTCTTGTTTCTTCTACACATTCCATCTGGTATCTCGTCACTAATGTTATTGGGTCCACCGTGGTTTCCTGGAAAACCAAGATAAGTTAATTATGCGTAGGAACTTGTAGTAGGTATTTAGATCTCGTAGTAAAATACTGTGATCAACACGAGAACGAAAACGTCATAATGATCTAATCATTGCATGGACTAGAAGCTTTGACCTCTAAGTTTGTTTCAATGTTTCTTTCTAAACCTGCACTTCACTACTCGAGAAGTTGATCGGAGTTAAGCGAATACGAGAGTGCAGAAGGGCACTGGTTTGCTTCGTACAACCTCGGTTCGCCTCGGACGATTTCCGATCGTTGTCGGTTTCTGCGACGGAGTCAAAGGACTCGAAGCGTCCCGTAGTTCCTTACATAAATGTATAGCTATGTACTTCGGACTTCGGTCACATTTGACCAGTACTTCGTCTGAGCAACTTCGCGGGTAGTGTATTGCAGTTTTTTAACCGACTAAAAACAAAAGGAGGTTATCAATTCGACATGTTAACATTTTTTTTTAAATGTATGTTCGGGCATAACTCCATCATATATAAGACGGATTTACAAAATTATGTTTTTGTTCGAAAGAGGTTTATTCCGAAATGGTCCCATATAAATTTGATATAGATCTGATGATGAGTCTAGGAGACAGACAACGGAACTCTTAAAAAAATGACAGCAAATCAACCGCGATTGCTGCTATCGCATAGATATGCATTGTTTTGACCCCAAGGATGATGAAATATCTAATTTAGGTGTACTATAACTGAAAAGTGAAAAATAAAAATGTACAAAGTGAAAAATAACTTTAATTTCGGAAAGCGGTGACAAATAATTAAATTGCATATCCAAAGTCACCGCCTTCCGAAATTAAAGTTATTTTTCACTTTCTAGTGGTTTTCCGGAAGTCGGTTAAAAAAAAAAAAAATTTTTTTAGTCTGCTGGAAACGCTTAACTTAATTTTTGGTTGAGGAAGAGTGTCATTATTATGCCCCAATTTACAAATAATTAACATAATTTATCTTAAAAAAACTGATAAGTTTATTACGACACTTGAATTACACGACTACACGTCAAATGAAATAACAAACACAATGTATTTACCTCAACCACCTCATTGAAACTTGTAGCCAGACAAGAGAGTAAAATTGTAATCTTGATCATCTTCACGAAGATCACAAACTACTAAGCACACGACCAGAAGTAATACAAATGAAAGACGACTGTCTACCAAACCCTTTTTATGGCGTACTCTGTATCAAAACAATTTAGAAAATATCAAAATATTATCAGAGAAGCGTCTTTGCTATGAGCTTGTTTATACGAGGAATCAATTGCGTTTCGGGGGACTGTCTTATTTAATTTTGACGTTGAATAACTGTTGATTCTCGGCCTCATTTCTATTCATTAACTTTTTTGATTATGATTTTTTATTTGGCTCACCGTTGTTCCCGGATATGTGCGAGATAAATACAGTGTTGAGTTCTTGAACTTTCAGAGATATAAGGATCTTCTTTATCGTTTTCTGCATAATTATGCTTATTGCAGAAAATGTTATAGGCAAAATGATCGGGCACACCGTAATGGTGAACCTAGTCCACATTTTTTGCATACAAACTTCGGGAGTGTTTTACTCCACTGTCTGACATGGCACATCCAAAGTAAAATATGATATCGTTTTGTCTTATTATTAATATTGTCTGTACAGAAACAGAATACTAAAATAAAAACCCATTACAAAGATAGGAGCCAACAAAGATTCGTTTTTCTTGCTAATTTTACTTAACTTTGGGCGTGTTTATGATCTCCAAAACCAAGTCGGTACCGACAAAGTTCAATTATCGAAAATTTCAATAAACTTTATTGTTCATTGATTTATGCATTGGGTTTTTCATAAAACCCGATCTTCGAAAGGATTTTTCTTAATTTTTTCGCGATTTTTTTACTATAGATGATCCTGCATATCACTCAATAACGTTGTGCGTGTAGACTAGCGTTTCACTGCTCATCACTGATACTATCTCTGTCGGACACGAAGCCTGGTGAGACAGCGTGATTTTTAGTCAGGTCCACCAGTGAGTTTGAGCCCGCGACTGGGTTCCCCATAAGTCCCATCATGAAGAAGTAGCTTGAAAAGCGGCAAGGTACCCTTACCTCCCAGCTGGCACAGTTGCTCTCCAGACATGGGTGTTTCGTGAAGAAACTGTGCATTAAAAAAGAAGATGGTGGCGAAAAGGGAGAGGAACTACCACGTGTCTCTTTTATGAAGCAGTTGCACCTAGTGCTCGCCATAGGGTATGGCCTGTGAACGGCAAACTTGGGTAGTCTATCGTCCTTACAAACACTATTGATTGACAGCCGCAGAGGATAGCTGAAGAACACCTCCCCGCCCTGACACAGTTTGGAGGACAAATGAAAAATACTACATAAATATTTAGCCTATAATGTTCACAAGCTTCCTATCTTCAAGATGGAGTGGGCTGTAACTACACCATGCGGGCCCAGTGCGGGTTGGTAGATGTCACTGGTCTTGGAATTTTTGCTTCTAGGACACGCCAGTTTCCTCACGATGCTTTCCTTTACCGTTTTGACAGCAGTGGTGATGAAATAAAACTATACACGGTACATAAAATTCATGAAAAGATCATCACAAAGAGAAAGATAGAGAAATATATGAACATGAAATTGATATGAAATACATAAAATAAAGTCAATCTGCCCAAAAACGACTCCATGTGCGCTAAATGTTATTTAAAAATTAACCTTGAAATTAATACTTGTATAGTAAAATATCATTTTATTATCTTAACAGCTATTGAAAACATGGTTGGAATTTAATAAGTAGGTGTTATGTATCCTATTGAATGAAACGGATGTGTCACATCGTCTGTTATCTTTTGATTGTGTTACTGCATCTCGGTTAGCATTGTGAAATAATATTATGATGTCTTGAATACTTCTCGTCCTGTTAATTGTCTCTCATAGCTGAGAATAAGCGACCATTTTTAACACGCATATGTATGTTAGTATGTGCTTATGTAATGGAAACTTTGAACATGATTATGACCTCTTTCAAAACGTCAGATTATGTCGAAATTTTGCATAGTCATCAAGAACCGATGATAATTCAATAATCAAAAGAAAAATAGAAAATAAACTTAAAAATCACGTTTTGTAGTTAGCAGAACTAAAAAAATTAAAACAAATAATAGTTTAAAAAATTTAAAAAAACCCGCTTTAAAAACCAAACTAAAAAAATAGAAAATAAATTTAATTCTATTAAAAAGCGTGGGGTGCTTGATATTAATTGAATATAAAAATACCTCAAAAAGCACCCCACGCTTTTTACTTTTTTGGTTTGGTTTTTAAAGCTTGTTTTTTAGTTTTTTTCTTATTGTGGGTATCGTTTGACAACAAAATTATGTCAAGACTGTTGTTGTCAAATCTCGGGTCTCGGGGCTAAGTAATAACTGCCGCACGATTCGATCGATCAGTTTGCCTCTGTCTGTCTGTGGATGGGTAATTACATACCGAGACCCCTCAGTGCCTTGGAAAGCACGTTAAGCTGTTGGTCCCAGCTATCATACCAAGGGGACCGTGTTAACCAGTCACTGGGTTGTGGAGGTCAGAAAGGTCGTCGCTCTATGGAAGATACTGGTACCTATATAGTTGCATCCGGTTAGACGGGAAGCAAACCCCTACATAGTTACTATTTTTTGCTGTGCCCGACAGGGTCCATAATGATCACAATTTTTTGCTGTGCCCGACAGGGTCCATAATGATCACAATTTTTTGCTGTGCCCGACAGGGTCCATAATGATCACAATTTTTTGCTGTGCCCGACAGGGTCCATAATGATCACAATTTTTTGCTGTGCCCGACAGGGTCCATAATGATCACAATTTTTTGCTGTGCCCGACAGGGTCCATAATGATCACAATTTTTTTCTTAATTTACCACCTAAGTACACATTGTGGAATGCAAATAAAATTTAAGTATTGAGTATTACAGCAGGTATTGAGTATTAGGGCAGCGTTCGGGAAGCTTCGCAATATCTTCTCGTCCCACATACCGCAGTGTCTCAAGACGAAAGTCTTCGACCAGTGTGTGTTGCCAGTGATGACATATGGAACCGAAACGTGGTCGCTCACAATGGGCCTCATAAGAAGGTTTAAAGTCACCCAAAGGGCAATGGAGAGGGCTATGCTTGGAGTTTCCCTGCGTGATCGAATCAGGAATGAGGAGATCCGCAGGAGAACCAAGGTAACCGACATAGCCCGAAGAATTGCCAAACTTAAGTGGCAGTGGGCAGGGCACATTGCACGCAGAACAGATGGCCGATGGGGTCGAAAAGTTCTGGAGTGGCGACCGCGCACCGGAAGACGTAAAGTTGGAAGGCCTCCCACAAGGTGGACCGATGACCTTGTGAGGGCCGCAGGAGTCCGCTGGATGCGGGAAGCACAGAACCGGTCGAAGTGGCGGAGCTTGGGGGAGGCCTATGTCCAGCAGTGGACGTCTTTCGGCTGAAATGATGATGATGATGATTGAGTATTAAGTAGTTGAGACAAGGCAAGGCAGACTGATTGACCTTTTGAGATGGTACTGCAGCGCCAAAACCGAAGTAATTGGTAGGGTCTGATCACAAACTATCAGGAGCAGAATGGAGAAGCTCTTTTCCAGTTTAACCAGCTAAGGGATGATGATGATGACGTTGAAAGAAAGAAACCACAAACAGTAGGTACAGTACTAAATAAAATTCAACAATTTCTATTGTTCTTCTTTTAATGGTGATTTAATAAATTCGTTAAGGCAGTTTCACAAATAAGTCAAATTCTTACTTCAAATAAATTGATCCCTGTATTCCGAATTATTCCTAAACAGTGCTTTTTTTACTAAATAACATTTTTACAATTTATTTTTGTTAATGTGAGGGTAGGAAGAAAAAGACGTAAAAAGAGGCAGCTATCCACGTTGAAATACAATTTTGTCAGTTGCAAGTAGAGCGTAGCAGAGTGCAGACGTCATTAAGCGATCTAATTCTATATTCAAATGTAATGAAAAGTCCGTTTAAAAATGATGACTGTAACAGAAAATTCTTAGAAAGAATCCAAATGCTGATGGTGTTCTGCAATTACAAAAAAATCGCGTGCTTGGGATCTTTTTCATGGTAACACTTTACGTAGTTCCAGGCAGTCTGGTGAGGTGTGTTGCCCTTGTTGGCCAGGCAGGCTTCGATCAGCTTCTCCACTGTGGGTTTGTCAGCTAGAAAGAAGAAACAAATGTAAGACAAGACGAATAAGGATTGAACCACCACGATAGTTACTGAAACATAGATTTAGCCAGAAGCTAACAATAAAACACAGGGTGCTACTATGTAGTTGCCGCAGCCATTATCAAAGCGTTGTCATTTTAACTGATTCCTCTTTGACTGTTAATTGTAGAGAACACGAGGCATACATTTATCAATGAACTAGCTAGCTAATGACTAGCCTCTGCCTGCGAATTTCTTATTTTAATATTAAATATATCCCTGAGCACCGCATCACCGGCACGCGATATTCTTTTACTCTTGTTACTCGGACCTTAGAATTTTAGCGTAATATTAAATAACGTTTCTCAAGAATTGGGCTTTCAAACGCAAACAGTTTTTTTTTTATTATTCAACTGGTTCCTGATATTACCCCTACGAGACTTACCTCTTTATAATTTTAGTATAGACTGGTTCGTCTATTTATATATACTTTATTGTATACCACAAAAACCAATATATCAGTTGATAAATAAATTGGATTTAAACATTTCTAGTGCACTTTACTTTGGGGTGGATACATTCAGTTGTGTTTATGTCATCATTTTCGTGTATAATCTTACTCTAAACTGACCTACTGCCCAAAAGTTTAGGTGCATAAGTTTGGAGAGTCTTACCTGCATTAGGAACCTTAGCCAGAGCGACGTCCTTCTTGAACTTGCCGTCCTTGGTCATCAGCTCTGACTTCATCATCATGCAGAGGGCATACTTCTTCAGGGCCTCACTGTCAGTCTGGAATTATATTGCTAGTTATTCAAATGCTTTATATCTGGAGTGGAGTACTCTTTAGTTCATGTTGTATTGGTAAAGGAAAGGTGCTCGTTTCTATGTAGCCTTTTTTGTTTGACAACGACGGCCATCGTACCAAAAATCCGTTTTCTTACAAAATTACTGTAACAACCTAAAAATGTGGTTTGTTACTAACAACTAAATTTTCCTTTGGCTGCTACGGATTGCTGTATTTTTTTACTGATATGATGTATTATGACCATTAATTAGATCTGACATCTATTTTACCGACCGTTTCTGTCGCCAGATAAAGATCGATAAATATCAAGGTTGATTAAAAATGTCGAATACGATGTTAATTTTATTGTCTATTGCGTATACATTCACTCGATTTTGTATGATCACATGAGACGATGGACAAAAATTGAGCAAATCTGTAGGCATCTTCACACTCTAAGAAGGAGTTCGTTTTAATTCTTACCTTGTAGTCACCACCCTTCAGCTTGTTGACCAGTTGCTCATCAACCTTGGTCTCAGTCAGGCATTCTGTGCGGTGCTTCTTTAGCTTCTCCTTCTGTTCGTCTGTGAGAGCCTGGACAAAAGGTTACCTAGGTTAGTAAAGTATTTCATTTCATTAGAACGCGTAAGGCTCCCTCTGTTCGCTCTTTCTTTTCTCTTTGTTGTATGTCGTGTGTCGGGACAGGGCAACTGAAAGGTGCAATGGCTGGAGACATTATTTTCCCCGAAAGTCTGCAGACATAGCCCCCTATTATTAGACTCGCATTATCCATACTCCCTACTAATATTATAAATGCGAAAGTAACTCTGTCTGTCTGTTACGGTTTCACTCCTAAATCGCTGAACTGATCGTCATTGAATTTGGCAGAGATATAGCCTGGGATATGGAGAAGGATATAGGCTACGTTTTTACGCAATAGCTGACATCAACACGGGCGGAGCCGTGGGAAAAACTGGTATTATAAATGCGAAAGTAACTCTGTCTGTCTGTCTGTTACGCTTTCACGCCTAAACCGCTGAAACGATCGTTGGCAGAGATATAGCGTGGGATGTGTACAAAATAGTAGCCTATCCTTACATAGGCTACTTTTTTACGCGATAACCAACATCCACGCGGGCGGAGCTGCGTGCAAAAGCTAGTATGCTAATAGATTTATGCTTGGACTTTAGAGAAACGTGACATCTGAGTTAATTTCGGCATTTCTTCTCAGGTATCAGTCGGCTAGGAAATGTGAGCGTTATCTAGTATAAAAATTTTGACAAAAAAATTGACGCGTCGAAGTGTTAAAAAGATCTACTTACAACAACAAACCACCAACCCACTTTTATAACTAACTGGGATATTCTACAAAGTGCAAGTATTTGTAAGTAATGCCATTATTCAATTGTGGGTTTCGAATTTATGACTCATATGCAGCGTCAGACAAATGCTCAGCCAAATCAGTGAATTGCAATTGAGTCGTTAGAAGTACCTAAGCAAAGATTTCGACAAACCAACTAAACGACTGACTTCCCCATCCGAGAGCAAGAATTAGGTCAACTTTAATATGAACCAAGGGAATCTTGCATATTCAAAAACCACAGTTGTGTTTCCAAATTCAACGAAAAACATTAATTGGAAAAGTACCCAACTTCAAATACGAATTGAATTAATTTCCAATTATATTAAAAACACACAATATTAAATAATTCCAAAACAGTGAAAAAATCGTAGTCAATAAAATAATTCGGTCAAAGTTGTGCACTAACCTGTGCTAGCAGAATGCAGGCAGCGAATACTAGTAAAGTCTTCATCTTGATACTTGTCGGTAGTACTTGCAGCTTATTGTCTTGAATGCGCAGGAGTTCTGTGGCAGGTCCCGAGGGCATCAAGCTTATATACCAGCCAGCAGCCAGATTCAGCGTATTGATCATAATCGCCGGTGGATTTAGTATGTGGGGTCGTCAACATTTTAAGGGTTCACAATTTGAGAACCGAGAGGAAAGTTTTATGTTGGAATTTGGTTAAAAAGAGAGGAAAATTAAACTTACTATGAATGGCTGCTGTGAAAGAATGGAAGAAAAATAAAACACATTTTATTTATACAAGCTAAGCATATTTTATTATTAATTTTATTTTTCCCTTTCTTTCTTTTATCTGCATGCCTATTTAATTTTATCACTAACACATAATGTAACTTTATTGTAAGTTCTATAAAATTATAAGCGCACATCGCATAGTTTTATAACTTGTTTTGATAGTACATAACCAAACCTAAAATCCACGCTTCTCTAACCAAGTAAAATAGGTAGAATTCGGTTCTGGTACTCACCGGCCGCTACCATGTGGAAAATTTCGTGGAATTTACTCACTCTGTAACTCAAATTTTGTGTAGTATTGTAATGTGTCACTGTTTATTTTCCCTAATATAAATAAAATAAAATAAACAATCAACGGCGTGAACATCCTTTTTACGCATAAAATAAGCCTTTGGCTATTGAAAGTCATATGTTTACGAAAGTTTTATTCAGTACTTTTTATTTTATTAAAAGCTTGTTTAAAAAATTACACAATTTTTTTTTTTGAATGTATAATGTTAAATAGCCATAGTCACTGTTTTCAGTTTTTGTGATGTTTCAGTCATTTTTGTAATCCTTTACTATTTTTTTATTTAGAACCAGAGCAGGTACTTGTCAAGACAAATCGAAAAAGCTAAAAGTCGATAGGATTGCGAAATTCCATCTCAATCGGAAACCGGGAAATGGGTCAAATTTAACTTGCAAGATATCATTTACAGTCACCGGCTACGATGAAACTAACTAATAGCTGTATCGTCGCCTAACTAAATACATTGGGGCATGATGGAAAAGAATTATGTGGAAAAGGATCAATATAGCTATAATCTTTATTTTAGGTGATGTAAAGAGTGTGTGATGATGCTGCAGCAGTCAAATCAGATGATTGAAATTGTTTTTGTGATACTGGTTACATGTAACTTGTAGCTGCCCGGCAGTTTTCCACGATTAAGCTCTTCTGCACACACATACCGCAGTGTCTCAAGTCGAAATTTTTTGTCCAGTGCGTCTTGCCAGTGATGACATATGGAACCGAAAAATGGTTGCTCACCCATTGTGACCGACCACGTTACGGTTCCATATGTCGTTCGTTGTATGTTCGGTTCCTCATAAGAAGGCTTAAAGTCACCCAAAAGGCAATGGAGAGGGCTATGCTTGGAGTTTCCCTGCGTGATCGAATCAGGAATGAACAAATCTGCAGGAGAACCAAGGTAACCGATATAGCCCGAAGAATTGCCAAACTTAAGTGGTTGTGGGCAAGACACATTGCTCGCAGAACAGATGGCCGATGGGGCCAAAATGTTCTGGAGTGGCGACTGCGCACCGAAACACCTAAAGTTGGAAGACCTACCACAAGGTGGGCCGCAGGTGTCGTCGCTGGATGCGAGAAGCTCGGAACAGGTCGAAGTGGCGGAGCCCTATGTACAGCAGAGAACGTCTTTTGGCTAAAATGATGATGATGACACACACAAGAGGAGAAATGGAGAGCTAGTGAACCTCGACACCAGGTTGCAGGCAGTCTAGGGAAAAGACCCCGGGGGCACCCAGATCTTCAAAGATGTTCTCAACAAACCAGGAGAACTAATGAAGTTCTGGAGGTGGGCTGGTCGGAATAACCACCGACAGCCGCCATGGCCCTCACAAAATTGTCCACCTGAAGGACAAAGTGCCCCCTAAAGATAAGGTCTTCTAATCTACTCTGACCTGCAGTTTGTTCAAATTTAATGGCTTTGAAGAAAATGATTTCTATGAGCAAGACAATGAAGCAGAAAGAAGTGAAAAAAATAATAGTTTATAAAACTAAAAAACACGCTTTAAAAACCAAACTAAAAAAGGAGAAAATAATTTAATTCAATTAAAAAGCGTGGGGTGCTTTTTGAGGTATTTTTATGTTCAATTAATGTCAAGCACCCCACGCTTTATATTGCATTATCGTTTCACTTAAAAAATCGTGTCAGAAGTTCTCAACTCCTGGCAAAGCGTGGGTAGGTCTGGAAAGATCCGGGCGTGCCTCGTGTATGTAAGTGTAGCGTCTCGGTCACAGGGGACGACATCTTTGTTTTACTATTTTTTCTTTAGGTATTTTAAGCCGATTCAATATTTATGAAGCCTGCAATTTGCCGGCTCCATGAGGTTTGAACTTTATGGCCCTTTCAATGCGAGTAAATATTCAGTTAATTTTATTGAGTTAATAAAATAATTGTAATATTATGCTTTGCTAGCCTTGTTTGGTTGCTTTGCTTTTTAACAATAGCTTACTAGCCTTTAAATGAGGCCAGTTTCTGGGACTTTATAGATACGATATTGTTCAATGTGGCGACAATTCCCAGTACAATGCCATTAGAATATTGATATAATCAATACTCATTAATTTGATCTTATTTTATTTGATTTTTATTCTTCCAATATAGCCTGTGCTTGTTTATGACGGTTGGTAGTTTTATGGGGTATTCTAATAGTTGGCACAGGATTTGGTTGGCTCAAGTTTGGGACTTTGTAAGGCGTTTTAGCAGATCTTGTAAGTGGTTTATTTGTAGCGTCACTACAGAAAAATACTTCGCAACAAATATGTTGACACACAAAAAATGATGTGGCGCCATCTGCAACGCCACGTGTGAACTACGCATCTGGATGTCACAGAAATCCTGCATCGCGCAGTCAGAGTTTACCACGAAACTGACATAGATACAATATCCAGACACAACACCCGTCTGGTCGGAGGATCCTCCCTTTACTATAGAGTATGAGTGGACTTTACAAACACACACAGCCTCATACCTCTATATATTCATCAAGAGTATGATGCTCGTGTTAAGCTACGCTTGCCAAAGTTGGTCCGAGAATGGGTGACCATCTTTACAAACCAAAACCCACCCTTCCGTGCCTCGAAAACAGGGCTGCGGTTCGTGGAACTTTGACAGCCGTTACGGGTTGTGGTTGGTTACCAAGGGGTGGCACCCAGTAGCTGGGTTGTGGAAGTCAGATGGGCAGCTGCTTCATACAAAATACTGGTATCCAGCTGCATCCAGTAAGACTAGAAGCCAACCCCAATATAGTTGGAAAAATGCTATGGAGATTGAGTACGATGTTCGTGTAGACAATTTTTTAGTTATTAATCTAGATTCATTAACCATCCACTGCAATACAGCTTCAACAAGTACGGGGGGGATATCATAGATTTACATTATACAGGGTGAAATTGAAAACATGCGACAAACCGAAATGGGAGATTGTACTCATCATTATGAACAACTTTTACTGAGGGACCAAACATGCAATCGCAAAAAAAAAACTGCTGTTCCCTACATTTTGACGAGTTATGCGAACATAAATGTAGGGAACAGATGTTTTTTTTTTCGGGATTGCATCATTGGTCCCTTAGTAAAAGTTGTTCATAATGATGAGTACAATCTCCCATTTCGGTTTGTCGCATGTTTTCAATTTCACCCTGTATAGTGATTAGACAAAATTTTCCCTATTCAGCTGTGCAGTGAATACAGTGCGTTATGTAATTAACTTGCTTAATAAGAACTTAGCTGGGATGGTGAGCCGATGATTCCAGTGAGAAAATCGTGCTCACCGCTGCAGATGATTAACGGGTACTTCACATAATCATTACACATAATCAGCCCATAATATTCCCACTGCTGAGACACAGGCTGCCTCTAGAATCTTTATGATTAATTCTTAGAAATTGTTGCTGAAGACAGATACAAATAAATGCCATAGGGAGTTACCGAAAAGTTGTGCGTTATCTTAAAAGTTATCTTTTATTGAAAAATAAAAAGTTTACACGCCTATTAATAAAAAATAATGAAATAGAATTTCAATACACCATAGATTTTCAAAATGAACGTTAGCGGATAAGGAGCGAGAATAATAAACATTTTCAGCATAATGTTTATCATTACTGCAGGGACATAGGTGGGCCGTTATCCACCACGCGAGCCCAGTGCGGGTATGGTAGATGTCACATGTGTCATGTATGACATCGAAACTTTTATTCTAGGACATATCGGTTTTGCCACGATGTTTTCCTTCACCGTTTTGAGAGCAGTGGTGATGAAATAATTAAAACAAAGTGAAGCATCTGTCAGAGTTCGAATCTACGACCTATAATTTGTAAGTCGCGGCCATTATTACAGCGCCTCAACTGCTCTTATTACTACTATAATAAGTACTATAATAGGTCAGAAATAAACTTTAAAAACACACACAGTATGTTCACCTCCTAAGCTCCTAACTGATAAATTGCGAGTGAACAATCAGCCTAACGACATAATGCAATAACCGACGGAGAGCTCTTGATTTATTGTTGTACGTTGACCCTATGCCCTCTGATGCTCACTAAATTTTCACGTACCTATCCATATATAGGGTAAAAGCCGGATAGTTGCCACACTCTTTGAAATCACTCTGTATCTCTCAGTAAAAAATGCAAAATACTTTATTTGTAAAATTGGCCGATACTTTGGTTTTTTTTATCTGCAAAGTGAAAAGGAAAAAACATTATCTTTAATATTTCCAGATTGTTAGCGATTTTTACATAATTATCTCTATATTTTGGGACATTTATCCCCACATAGGAGAAAGTTGCCTAATCCATAGGATAGACAGGACATCTATCCCGCAAAAAAATTGCATCGCATTTTGCCTTACCATGCAATCGCACAGAGACATGCGACACGATCAACTAAGTGGTAATTGGAGAGTTTTTCGATAGATTATTAAAATTGAAATCTGACCGTTTAAACTGGGTCAAAATCGCGCCCTAAGGAGTCGGTTACAAACATACAAACAAACGTACAAGTGAAGCTAATATAAAGCGTATAAAAAAGCATGCGATTCATCCGCGAAACTAGGGCAACTTTACTCCTGAGAAAACTATCCTGGTTTCACCCTACAGACCTTTTTTTTGAAGCAATCTAGTATTACTTTTCAGCCTGTAAACCAGTGGCGAAGGGTGATTTTATGGGAGAGGTAAGCCGAAGTCAAAAAAATTAAAAAATTACCATATGCATCGCGAATTATAATTTGTACTCCACCGTGCTCACCAGAAATTACTGCCACGTCGTCGTAATAAAGAGCAACCAAGTTATTCCTATAGCGATACTGCTCAAGTATTACTAACAACTGTTTGGATAAAACTTCAGCGGTTGACTTCCGCTAACATCATAAAAACCGTTCTTTGATTCCAGTTTCAGATAAATATCGAAAAATAACAGTTAATTGCTCCCTATGACTGACATCGGGAGTTTCTTCAATCATTACAGATAGAAGTTGAGCTTTATCTATCTCGAATCTAATGTGGACTCGTAAAACGGATGCAATACTATGTATTAAATCATTTTCAATATTACTAGATAGATCAGAAAACGCGGGGTTCTGAACTGAATTTCAAACTTCTAAATGGAGTCCATTACTGAATCGAACTTGCCCATTAAGGTACCGTGGTTATCGGAATTTGGACTTTCATCGTGGCCACGAAAAGCTACTTCTTGTTTTCGATCTAGTTTTCTATTATGAGCTTCATGCAAATTTGCGAAAAATGATTTTATCCTATCTGTCCCGGACTCATGTAACTGTAGGCAGCTACGAATATGTTTTTCAGTCTGAACAGGTTTTTTTGACGAATTTGTCAGCTAATTAATATCTGTAAAACCCCTTTTATTTCATAAACTACTACAATCGGAGAAAAGTAAACACGGGAAACAATACATTCTATTTAATTTACAACTGCCAATCAGCCATTGATATTTATCGTAAAGACAAACAATAAACTCATATTTACTTACCCCAAATTCCTAATTAAAATACTTAACTTAAATCATTACCTTTATGACTGTTTTATACCATCAAACAAATACTTACTAACACAACTACCAACTAACAACACACAACAACAACACACACACACAACAACAGCACACACCACACACACAACAACCAGCACAACACAACTACACACAGCCAACCAGCACAACTACAGCTAACTATAAACATAAAACTACATAAATTAATGAATTTAATCAAAACAAAATGTAAACAAAATAAAAGGATATAAATGTGATTACGTCAAGCATCGACCACACACTATCAATCATCCGACCGAGGTTCGAGCCGATCGCACGAAATTCAATCTCGGTATAATTGCTCCATCTTGTTCACGCGCACGCATTTTTTAATACTGTCTCTATCGTAACTCGGCAAAAATCGGCTTGTTAGGCCGCTAAGAAACCGGGCTGTCACGTGACCAAATTGACATCATGATTACAACAAATATTTTGTATAAAAATTTAATTCACAACAAGCCGGTCGCGCCTACGAGTTATTTTAGAGCATAATGTGTTGTTGTTGGGATATGAAGACAAAAATTTCATGTAGGCGTTTTGTAATGTTTAAATTTTATAGTTTATTATATATCTATAGTTTGATTATAAAACAGGTATTATTAAACACTACTGACAGTAGCACATTCCGAAGGGAAGCCGACAGGAATCGTGTTTTTAGAACGCTTCGGCACTGCTGTAAGCAGCTAAATATGATCCTCTTGGTGAGAAACAAATCGAAACATTTAACAAACTCGGCCATTATTGGTGATCGTTGATTATTGTTAATGACGGACAAAAGTCGAGGCTTGAACTTATAACACACACAAATGTTATTTCTTTACAGCTTTCCCATTGCTGGGACAAAGTTTCCTCTCTGTGAGAGGGGCATAGTCAAGGCACGTCTCGTCTTTTCGAATTTTAAGTTCTAGAATGTTTCTGTTTTCTTGATATTTTTCTTGTCTTTAGAGAGTGCAGCCTATGACTGTTTATAGTGTGGATTATACAGGAAACGTTTTTATTCAGTGCGCAAACTGTAACCATGAATGCAGCATATCATTCTACACCCCCCAGCGCAGAAATTTTTCGTCAGTTATACAATAAAAAATCAGCTATTTCATAGAAAACTGAAATACCTACGCGATCAAAATGTAAGGAACAGCATATTTTTAGAATTAAATTAGTTGTCAAGAACCAAAATTCACACCAACACCTCGACTTCAGATGCAAAAACAGTACTGTATCTTTTTTTTCTTTTCTTTTGCTTATAACTCGAATATGGTGTGCCCCATCGTAAAAATAATGATAATTTCGACCCCCGTGTAAAACTCATTAGCCTCTAAAACTCGACATGTAGGTAGGTTATAATTTTTCATATTTTTCATGCAAAAAGTGAAAAATTCCATGTAAAACACGTCGAAGCTCCCACCCTGCGCGCCTCCGGCTCTAAAAAATCACGGGGTAGGGCAAATAAGTACCACGTTGCGGAGCCAAAAGAAAAACCCCGACCGACCCTTGCTCGTTGAAGCGCCAGCCCGCGCCGCAGCTGAGCCAGTAGCTTTAAATTCCCCGTCTAATAATAATAATGCCAATTTGATCCAGCCTGTCCCCAACGATAGCTGTCCCCCTATCAGTGACGCCCTGAGCCGAGGTCCGTACCCCACAGGGGGTGCCCTCAGCGTGCAGTCGCTTAGTTTGTAAATTTTAGTTTGTAAGCCCTGGCTGGAGGCGTTAAGATTTACTTCTTAATGGCAGCCCCAGGAAAGCCCGGTTGAGCAGTCACGGCCTCTCAAGGCCAACTGCGAGATGCCCAACAAAAAAAAAAAACCAAAAGAAAAAAACAAATACCTACTACCACGTGGAGTCGCGATTGTCGAATTCGATTTTAGTTGTGTCAAAATTAGGTTAGCCACATCATCATTTGGGGGCGACTTTCAGTCTTACCAGATGCAGCCAAGTAACCTAACCTACCAGTATTTTACATCGAGCGACTGCCTATCTGACCTCCTTGTGGAGGTCATTTCGGGTCTAACAACCAGTCTTTATCAGGCCAGGTTTGTACCTGGCCTGATAAAGACTGGTTGTTAGACCCGAAATGACTGTCGAAGATCCACGAATGACGGCCGGGACGAATGCACGAAGGTATGTAAAGATGGTCACCCATCCACGGACCAACTGCGGCAAGTGTAGCTTAACCTGATCGATTGACCCGTGCGGATGTCATTATTTATCCACAAGCCCCTCAGCAACACAACGCAACATATAAAAGAAAAAGGATAATCTGGTTCAGAAATTGGTACATTCCAGTTTTAAATCAAAGTCCTTTTTACTGGTTCAAGAGGACTTGAACTAGTATTTTATTGACCTCATTTGAAGGAAGGAATAAGAATTGTCTAGATGACCTGCTGTTTCAAGCCTACGTTCTGTTGTATTGGAGGTTATCTTGATTACATTTTACTGTCTGGATGTTGTCGTGTGGCAGTTAAATCTTAAACTGGAAGCACTAGGGCAGACCGCGAAAAAAAAAGAAGTTTTTTGCAATTTGTAGGTCAGCGTCGTTTTTTGCTCTCTGCCTCGGAAAGCACGTTCCGGCTGTCATTTGCGGATCTTTGATCGTCGTCACGGGTCATCAGAAGCCCGAAAGTCTGACAACCAGTCTTACCAAGGGGTATCGTATTACCCAGATACTCAGTTGTGGAGGTCAGATAGGCAGTCGCTCCTTTTAAAATACTGTTATTCAGCTGGATCCGGTTAGACTGGAAGCTGACCCCTACATAGTTGGGATAAGGCTAGGCAGATGATGATGTATCAGTGTAGTCTGACGCTGACCTGCAAATTATTCAATTGAATGACTATTTCATTTAAAAAATCATGGGATTAAATGAACTTAGAGCGTTTTATTGATGATTTGAATGATTATAATTTTGTAAAGCAATATTGACTTGTTGCGGGCAGTGGTGGCCGAGTGGTAACGGCTGTGACTTAAGAGTTGTAGAATCAAACCCAAATATACGCATTACTTTGCGTAAATTATTTCATCACCACTTCACTCAAAACGGTTAAGGAAAACATCGGGAGGAAACCGGCATTTCCTATAAGTAAAAATTCGAAGACATGTGACATCTACCAACCTGCACTGGGCTGCGTGGTGAATTACAGCCCACGGCCTGTGTCCCAGCAGTGGGAATATTATTGGCTGATTATGGATGATAAGTTAATTATGTAAAGCCATATTTGTTACGGTCCAAACTGATAGGCCAATTGCAAAAAACGTTAGCACATTGGAATTTGGCGAGCTATCTTAGCGTATCCACCTTAAGTTGAACTGTGTCACAGTTATGTCTTAACAGTCTTAATTGTGTGGAGGAGTTTAGCTAAATGATGTAGTGCGTCGATACAATTTAAAGACAACAGAAGTTGTTTTAAAATCTATATAAATATAAAAATGAATCCCTTTTCCCTTGGTCACGGCATCACACGTGAACGGCTGGACCAATTTTGCTAATTCTTCTTTTAGTGTGTTTATTATTGTCAGGGGAAGGTTCTTATGAAAGAAAAAATAAAGAAAGTTGCGAATTCAATATTCATAGTTAAGACAGGACAACGTCTGTCGGGTCAGCTAGTAATAGAGAATTTAATTCACTCTTAACTATACTGACATTCAAAAGGTTGTCATATTAACACTAAGTTTTATAATGCTGCTTTAATGATTTTAAATGAAAAAAAATATAAATGATAAATGATTTTATTTCTCTAAGTAGGTTTGTACCCACACTTTTACACGTCAATCATGATTTAAAAAAAATACTAGATGAGGTTGGCGTTTCCTATCTGACTACTCTATGAAGAAAGGCCGGAACAAACTCAGAGTTCGCAGTCTTATTAAAGTCCAAATATAATCTTGGTCTGATCATGTGATGACTATGTTGATTGGTGTCTGAAATGGTCTTTTGAGGAAAGAACCACTCAGATTGAGTGGATTTGTCCAGTCCGTGCTCGCATTTATCAGTAATCAGTTAAGTATCAGCTCAACTCAGAACGAATGAGCTCAATGATTCAACGAACAATACCAAAGAAAGGGGGGGTAAATATGGGTGGTATGTTATTCAGTTATTAAACGTTATATTTTTTTTCAGGCTTAAATGCTGAAGCTGAAAGAAAAAAAATATAAAATGTTTAATCCAGTTACAAAAAAGGAGAGAGAACCAGGTCTGAGAGTCCAGCATCAGCTTCATCATCATCATTTCAGCCGAAAGACGTCCACTGCTGGACATAAGCCTCCCCCAAACTCCTCCACTTCGACCGGTTCTGTGCTTCTCGCATCCAGCGGAATCCTGCGGCCTTTACCAGGTCATCGGTCCATCTTGTCGGAGCCCTTCCAGCGCTACGTCAGTATCAGCGTCGTAGCATCGTAGCTTGAATATTAAAAAAAAATGTTTGATAATTACCCAAAAATTTTAAAATAAATCAACAAAGGCAAACAGAAAACGAAGAGATGAATAATGGTTCCCAACAAGACACCAAATACGCCAATGTTTCTGCCAACTGCAATATTTTTTGAGAAAGTCGATGAAAACGTTGCAAACCGTGTATCTATCGCCGTAGGAAATTTTGGCAGTACTTTTCGCATGCGCGGACTCAAACAGTCTTAACCTAAAACATAAAGTTTTGGACACCGCGGTAAAACAGCTTGTTCCACCGGCCTGCGGGAGAATGTAAACAAATGAATTTCGAAAACAGCGAAACGGACTTTGAAAACATTGGAAATAAGAAAAATATAATTGGATATTTTGTTTGACGAATTGGAAATTTATGAAATGGATTCAAAAGTGTTTGTTGCGGCACAAGTGAGTGGTAAGTGTTTATTAATTTGTATAGGTTTATTTAAAAAAAAAATACCATCTTTACCTATTTGCTTTCTGCTAGTGTCCCCTGTCTATACTTTTTATTTACGTAGATATTTTGTTTTATTTTAACAATCTTGTGGGTATCCGTACCGTATGAGTTTATAAAATCCTGAGTTTCCAGTTTCTACAAACTCACTCAAACATAATTCATAGACTCTTACAATAAGAGTTATTTACCAAATTGATGGGTTGTTTCGAAGTATTCAAGTAATTGTTATTAAAATTATAAATCCTATTTATTTATTCAAAATACGATATAAAGTTCTTTCTGCTGTTAAATAAATATTCCATTACTGTATAAATCGTACCTATTAATTACGACAGTTTCAATTTTACCAATCAATGTTGCTTTATCTGAATGCATAATAATAACGTTTAACAAAACAAAATTTAAAGCGCAACAAAATCATTCATTTTGTTCTTGCGCCTTTTATTCCTGCCCTGATATTATTTCAAACCCTCTGGCTGTTAGGCGTTCAATATTGTTCCATAGTTCAAAAAACTTTAAAGAAACTTTGAACCAGCCATATTCAACCTAGCTTGTATGCAGTAAACAGACAACCAACGTCAGACTGGTACAGAAACTCCGCATTGCGCAGGACAACCCCGAACGTACTTCACACCAGTGAAGAATAACACACATCAACGCGAATATTGTACATTTTAAACGATAAGAAATAAATACTCTACAACTGTGATAAAACAATAATACACTGTTTTATACAATTCAGTTTTTATATCGGAAAGTTCGTAGTTTTTTAGTGGAAAAAGTATTTCTATTGATTGTTTTGATATTGGAAAACGGAGGCGTGTGTGGCTGGTAAGTCCGATTTTCGTATGTTTCTCTAGTGTCGATTCAATTCATTTTAGTTATTTCTTTGTTTTCAATTGTACTAAAAACGATAAACACAATACTTCAATGAAATTCGGTGTAAAAATTTAATGAACATCGTAGTACTTTTCATGGTAAAATCCATTTAACCAACTGATAGGGTTATCTCATAGAAATGTCAGTCATTTAATTCTAAAACTGTAGCATTATAATTTAATAGAATTATATATCGTTGCGTGCTAAATAATCTTCAATATTTTAAACCTGTTGAATGAGACTTTTGATACCACAGATTATAAGAAAGCTTCTATTTTAATGAGAATAAAAATTTAACCTTCCTGTAACATAACTTGTGAAAAAAAATTGGTTACTAAAATGTTTCTACCATGCTTTGTTTACGTGTCCCTTTTATGAACAAAACAATTTCTCCTACCAATCATAACATCCGTTCTAAAATTAGACTGTAATCAACATCATTACTCTCATTACAAATATTACATGACATATCCTCATTCATTAGGCATTGCGTGTACATATTTTATACTTGTACCTTCCGGACATTGACATGTTTATAAAAAAAGTCCCTACCACCGAAGTTGTCCGCACTGCAGCGTCAGATCGATCGCGACACCACGCATGCGCAAATAAGCTACGTTTACGTCAGTGGTCCTAGAACGCGGCTGGGAAGTCGACGACATGCCGAAACCGACACCCGTCGAAGATCTCGTAGTCCCTCCACAGGACACGAAAATATGTGGAACAATCTGCATCTGTCAGATGACAGCAGTTCTCAGTGCGGTATCCTTGGTGTACCTTACTGTGGCAATCTACATGCCGTATACTAGAGCCATCGCGTCCGGAATCGACCCTACCCCGATTATGTGTACGACAACACGAGCCATCAACAAGGACAACTGTGACTGGGGATCCTGTGGTGAATGGTGTCTCAGCAAGACCTCCGGTGCCTGCATCCAAATCTACGTCAACGTCAGGAAGAATGGAACGTCTTTACTATTGTCTGAATGTGGAAGTGCTGCCAACAAAACCTGCTTCGGTATCGACCAAGAGAACGCTAAGAAGTACCACTGCATTAGAGATGAATGTAAAAACTTGACTGGAACATTCAACTGTACTGAAGGAAAATGTATCAACATAACAGACGCTTTTGAGTGTGCCTTTAGAGAAACGGATCCACCATTAAAATGTTCGGGTAGAAGAGGGAAAATAACTTGTATAGACGTACATGGACTTTTTTCTTGTAACAGAGGCACTTGTCGAAGAATAAGAACGCCTTATAACTGCGATCGTAGATGCGTCGATATTCCTACCCGTAACAAAAACGTGATAGTGTTGAGTGGGGACAGAGTGTTTTTAGCAAGATGTGCGAAGTTAGTACAAGAAGAAAACAGTACAATAGTGTGGACTGATTCTGGGGAAGAAGTTCTAATGTTATCGTGTCATGCTGTTCACAATGGAACGCAAGGAGTTGTTGCTGTTGACTGCATTAATGCTGCCTTACTGCCACGCACAGATATAGCTGACCTCACGAATTTCACTTACCTACAATATTTATACCAATCTAGAGCAGTGCCGAATCGTTATATCGCTCCCTCTGAAGTGGAACTGACCTTAGCCAATGACAGCCGCCTGATGATAAATCTAGAAGGATGTGTGAATACTTTGTCTGACGAATGCAAAGAGTTCTTGAAAGACTACGGTCGTGATGGTGCTGACCACAACGCTAAAGCAAGATTCCCTTGCTTCTATATGGAAAATAGCCCTGACACGGTTGTGGCCCGATTCGATCTAGAAAATACGTACCGTCAGTTCTTAGTCGCCTTGGTGTTGCCGACAGTATTGGTTGTTGTCTCTTGTGTGACTTTGATATTCTGCCAACGGACCATTGAAGTTGGTGATGATGCGAAGATGAGATTTAAAGGGTGCGCTGCTGGACAGGCTGATATGCAGTTGCATCCAAACGATCCTGTTTCTCCACTCTGAGATCAGTCACGTGAGATAACCCACTTTCGTACTATCATTTATGTTTTACTTTATATTTTGTCATTTTCATTTTTACTAAGATTTTTATTGTTAAATCAAATATGTCCCTATTCATCATACAATTAGGGCAACACGCAAAGATCGATACATTTTTACAATTCTGTCCTACCCTTACATTCACTCGTAGGCACTTACATAATTTAACCTAAATCGCTAACACTTTAGTAAAAGAAAAACACGTAAGGGATGCTTAATTCATCAGAACCAAGTCCGCTTACTCCATTTAGCTTAATCAATAGTACCAACGGTGGAATACGTACTGCCCTTGACATAGTTTCGTGAGTGACTCAGGGGCGTTTTTGTACTGAATATTTTAAGGCACCGATTTAATGCGATGATTTGAAAGATTTGCGTCAAACAGTTATAGTTAAGCATCTTTGGTTTAGTAATAGGTCTGCTTTTGATAGCTTTTTTTTTGCTGTTGGAGGCTAGTTTTTATTCACTAGTTGTGAGGTGTAGTCGTTTTGTAGCGAATGTTGTCCTTCTTGATTAAAAATAAAACGTATTCAAGGTCACTAATTTTGGTTGCAAAGACGAAAAAAATAACTTTATAATAGTTGAATGAGGAATAATTTGTCTGTTGAGGTAACAAACTCATTCCTTTAATAGTGATTGTGATTTGGACTGTTAATTAAATAGTACTTTATTTCTCTGTTCCAGGCGTTCCCCTCCTTTGTGAGGGTCCGGCTAGTTCACTAAGAGACGACTAACCTGCTTGCAATGCTTTCTACTGGCTGACACTCCCTCCAGATGTCTACTATGAGCAGATCCAGGGCAAGCTTATCACCAGCAGCCTCAGAAAGGTCGACGTTACCTATGGGAGCGTCTGCTGAACCAGGCAGCCCAGACCTCAAGTCATTGGAACCACCGACGAGGGAGCAGCTTCTAACCCACTTTTTTGAAAGATTCAAATTCTACACATCACTCTGTCTCGGAACATCAGCCATACTCGCAGTTTTTGCTTTCCTCTTCTTGATACCGTTCGTCGTCGAGCCTGCTATACAGACAATACTAGCAGAGTTTGTGCCAGAAGCCGGTATCTGCTCCGTCTCTGAACATGTGCACGCGGAAACTTTGACAAATTGCACCTGGGCGTCGTGCAGGGAAGGTTGTACGACCGCTCATACTAAATGTCATAAGATACGTGTAAATTTAGCTAGACAACCATTTGTTGAGAATGCACCAGTGCCGACTGAATGGGATGAGACTGATTTGAAGTTTCTGATCAACCCTGAAGGTTGTGGGTATCCTCCGCGGGTGAATTGCTCGGTTTTTGCGATTGACTATGCGGGACCGAGAGCTCCGAAGATATTTCCTTGCTACTACAGTTTGACGAGGTCAGACTTGGTGGTGGCGAGGTACTCTTGGGACACGACGGTGCGAGGATTGATCTTGGCTCTGGTGCTGCCGACGACGGTGTTTGTGTTCAGTCTGAGCGTGCTCGCGTACTGGCACTGTCGTTGCTGCGACAGGGCGTGTAACAGACGGGTGCACGCCGAATCGTTCGCGAGTAAAGAAGAGTAAGTTTAGCCTTCCTTTTTGATGTTATTTGTTTTGGTCGATGTTTTTATTGTCAGAAGTCAATTACAATAATCACCTACTTTTTCCTAACCATCATCAAATTTGTAGTCAACAGAATTATTTACAGTTTTTTACAATATTCTTTTGTGACTTCTGACAGTACCTAAATGTAGTTTATTTTTCTATTTCGAGTAATTTTAACATATATCTAGTGTAAATTACTGGACTTTCAGGTCCTATCTCAAGTATGGTGTTGGAACATCGTAGTTTTAATGGATTATAGTTTTAACAAGTACGTTTTCTATTAGAGTTTTGCAATGTGCTGTGTGGACTTTTTCAGTAATATTGTAGATAAAACTCATAAATGATCACTGTAGGTACTGAGGTTTTTTGCTGTCGCATCTAGATCACCAAATCTTTTGAGTAAAAAGTTTCTGCTTCATCCACGATAAAATACACTGTAAAACAAGCAACTACTAATTTTATTGCAAAATTAGCACATCCAAAGTATTTTCGCTACATTGTAGAAACAAATCTTAGTTGAAACATACAATATATTTTCCCAAAAGTCAAATTCCTAAACTTGTTATAATAATAATATTTTTAAATCGATCTTATCTCAAAAACAAAAAGAGAAACAGAATATTTTTTTAATGATCATTAGAAAACTTTAATTATAATTTTACTACATTTTAACGTTTTATTTTTATATTTTTTCAGTAGTAAATTGTTATGCGAGTTGGATGATGACCCGAGTGATGATGTGTTCTGACGCCGAGCTTCAGCCGCCCGCCGCCGCGCCTCCCCCCGGAACCCTGAAGGCTACGTACAGCTGTAAACCTGCATGGCTATTGCATGGTTGCTACGTGGTCTCTGCGTGGTTACAGCGTGGCTACTGCGGCATCTTCCCGCAGCCTTATTCAGACCTCTAAAACTAAACTAATACTTATCAATTCAATGTCCGAATCGGTTGAAAAGTATGCCTCAAATTATATGGTTGTGACACTTAAGTAACGCCATTGAAATTCATATTACACTATAGTCTTGTTAGATTCTATCTAAAATAAAATTTCCTAATGTCTTCAATAAGTTGGTCCTTATAAAAAAAAAAAAAAAAACTATCGATAATACATTTTTCACTTTTCAACCGATAGTCTTTCCAATAAATTCTTGTTTCGTATAATTTTCATAGAGCATTTGCAAAAAAGGAAAATGCAATTTCCTTTGTAAAAGGCTGCAAAATTGTTTGGGGAGGTGTTAAAATCAGAACAGTATTAATATATTACGACTTTAATGGCGGGCAACAAGGCTTACGCTTTAAACATTTATGAAAATTTAAGAAAAATACTATTATATAATGACAACGTCTCTATTCTAAAACTGAGCTATGCCGGATAGTATTAAGTCCTTTTTTTTATATTTTTTGCTTCCGGAAACGCGTGATTATTATTTTGTTTTTTACTAATTATATTTAACATAGATAGAAAAATTAATATCATTCAAATATCATGTTCAAACTTGTGTACCTTAATAAAATAGTGGATCATAAATATTTTCGTCCGCATTTTTGAAAATGTTCAATATTATTAGAACAGAAACGACAATATCATGAATTCATTTTGAAATATTAATGTAGGACACACTTTCTCAACTTTCCTCACATGCCTAATGTAGCAAATACAATTATTGTAAATAATATAATAATTTATAACAATTTAATTATTAATAATTGCATTTAATTTTAATTCTTAGCAATTTACTAAGTTTATTTGTATTTACTTCATTTAATTAGTGAAGTTAGTAATATTAGCTTTATACGTGTCGTAATTACTTTAACAGCTGTCCAAGTAGTAGAATTAAGTTTTGTTAAGTATCATAATTATAAATGGGTGTAGCACAACTGTTATTGAAAATTAGCTTTCTCGTCCATCATTGTTATGATTGAAAATGTAAAAAACCATCCATTAATAAAAAAAAAACAACTTAATTCAATTTGAAATTCAATTATATCAAGCAGATACCTAACGAATGAAATAAACGTTTTTTCTGATAATTTCATGGGATTTTCAATGGCTTAAAAGTTTTTTTAAAATTTTTATCTTTTTGAAAGAGAGCTAATTTTAAATAACCTTGCAAAATAATAAACATAATATTTGAAACTTTAGCTTCTATTAGCCAGAATTAATATTAAGTTAAAAAAAAAATATTGTTGTACATAATCTGCCACGTTTTGTGATATTATATTTAAATATTGTTCAAAGCTTTAAATTTAAATCAAGCTCTACTTGTGTGTAATTGTTCATAAATGTTTCTTTATTAAATGTAATTGTTCAAAAATTCAACAAAAATTACATTTATGATTGGTGTCGTCTGTTTTTCAAATATTGTTTAAAAAATTGCATTAAATAAAATATTGTATTCAAATAAATTGTATTTGTAAAATATATTCAGAATGTTATTCGCTGGGAATTGTAAATAATTATAATTATGAATGTTTTGTTTGAGTCTAACGATTAGATTTTAGGTAATAAATACGCAAGTGATGCATCAAACTGCAACCAACACAAAGTGTAATGACAAATAAAGCTTGTTTTGTAAATTGGTTTTATTTTATAAATTATATTATAAATGAGAGTAATTACCCATCAGCTATGAGCAACTTAGAAAAACCAAAAGGCAACACAGATATAATATGTGTGTTGCCTTTTGTTTTTGCCATAATGTACAGTGGGCTGCATCAATTGGGTACCTCCGTTGTATTCAAATTTTAATACAACTGGGGTACCCAATTGATTCAGCCCACCGTACATGTACACTAGTGTACCATGTAGAAGCAATGTATTATAAATCGAATGACTTTGCAAGCAGTTTAGTAGCTTTTCCAATTGTTTATTCGCTTTGTGGAAATAAAGATTAAATATTCGATTAAAGATTGCTAAGCTTTTTAATAGCCTGTTGCAGGTTCTTATACAAGTCTATTATTTTAGGGAGTTTCTAGAGCATTCAGTTCAGACTTTATTGTGTAGTATACGCTAATGCTTTCGTTGAAAATCAGCACTGGGGGCACAGCATTATGCTGAGCAATGGCTGATTTCCCTTAACTTGTCCTTTTTCTGTGCCATGTTTGCTGCAAATAAAAGTATTTCCTTTCTTTTTTCATGGTTTTGTCCTCTAACCTGTCGATCTATCCTGATAAATCTCAAAATGAAAATTTCGGTGATGTAAGCTGTGAATAGTGTCATTTGCTTGGTATTTCTATGGGGATGCTAGCATCAGGTGAAATTATAGCTCACTCCTAGCTCCCCCTTCAATTAAGATTTCACAGTCAGATTTTATTGCAGAATAGACCAGCTGTTTTATTTTATTTTATTTTGAGCTGTTCGTAAAGTAGGTGGCGCCACTGACAAACCGATATATTTATATCAGTTTGTCATACAGTGGCGCCATCTACTGGTATTCTAATATACCATAAGGCACTGGTTATTACCTATAACTGAATAACAACACAATCAGACGATGACTGCTTCCATTTCGTGCTTATCCCTGTTGTATATCTTTTGGGCCCAGAAATCTTCTTCTTTATATATTATTATAGATATTATAGATTTTCTTTTCTCCGTTCTCAAAGGGTACCATGGGGATCCTAATGCTAAGCGTCTGCTGTCTATCCGTCCGTGCGTCTGTCTGTCAGCGGGCTGTATCTCAGGAACCGTAATAGGTAGACTGTTTAAATGTTTACAGTGTGTGTACTGAGTAAATCCCCTATAACGCGTACCTTGCGTGTACTCAATGACGTAGCAGATAGCATAGATCTTTTTACTTGTTATCTGAGGGAGTTCACAAAAACCACGATATACATAATTATTATGGGAAATAATAAAAGTGTAATTATGGCGACACTATTGAATTAGGAAATTCCTGTAATGATAGTGATGATGAGTTAATAAATAAATAATTGAACTGCTGTTATAACACCAAATAATTAAAATAAAATAAAATTAATAGTTAAAACGGAGCCCCACACAAGAAATATTTTATTGGGTTTTTCAGCAGTCAGAATTCCATGAGATTCCATAATAATATTTTTATATAAGGTACTGCCAACCAAAAACAGAATGCTGAAGTGGTCTAAATAGATGACGAAATAGTAAAAACGTTTTCCAAAAAAAAAAAGAAACAACCGACTTCTGAATAACACTACAAAATGAAAAATAACTTTAATTTCGGAACCGGTGACTTTGGATATGTGCTTTAGTTTTTTGTCACCGACTTCCGAAATTACAGTAATTTTTACTTAGCTGTGTTTTTTCAGAAAACGTTTGCTTTGATTTTTTTTGGAAAAACTTTTTATTTTTCACATTTTAATTATGGTACCTACCCCACACCAATTCATATACCACTACTTGTTATGTATACAACAGTGACAAGGAGCAGCAGCATATCATCGAGGTACATAAACTCGATTAAAAACATATCATCGAGGCTAACGCAAAAATTACCGAAGCAAAGTTGGTAAAATTTAAATGGGGCAACAACTAAAGAATTTTTGAAAGCCATCCACAATTGACGGAGATATCGCTTAACAAACATACAAAAAAAAACAACATGTAGACGAATTGAGAACCAACTTGTTTTTTTTTAAAGTCGGTTAAAAACTAGAACTGAGCTTAGGTATCTCAAAAAGCAACATACAAAATTGTTGAAACATTATCTGCACTATGAGTTTTATGCTCAAAAGACTAGATCAACACCCTAATTGCGTAACTCACAATTTATCATAATCTGTTTCGTTTTGAAACAGATGGCTAAACCATTGCTGCATACGTTCGAAAAATGTGTCTGCTCATCAAAGTAAATAACGCAATGAATATTGTTGAACTGTCAAAATGAAACCAATTATGATTAATCGTGTGTTACGCAATAAGGGTGCAGGTTCTAGCTTTCAGTCTCCATAGCAGTCCAGAGAAGATAGGTACCTTAGACCATAGTTAAATGGCAGGTATTGGTTGAACAGTAACCCAAGTAGATTATAAGTGTCATCAACGTTACTTTATAATTAAAAAAAAATAGAATAGAAAACATTTATTCGACACAGACACAACACAACAGCAACAAACACATATGAAAAAAAAAGAGAACAATAAACATAACAATAAAACTGCAGTAAAATTGCGCTGAGCGTGCCCATACCGAAAGGGTTTTTTCAAAATCAAAATCAAAATCAAAATCAAAAGTCATTTATTCAAACTAGGCTGAGAGTCAGCTCTTTTTGAACGTCAAAATAAAATTACATAAGACAGTCCCCCCAAAAACGCCCGCCCTTCACCACTTCCTAGTGCTTTAGCTGGGAAGAAGAAGTAGCGGAACAAACTCCCCAGCAGCACAGCTGTCTGTTAAGTTAGAAGAACTTGTTTCTATACAATAATAGGTAATAAAAATTACGAAACACAAAAAAAAAAAACATAAAATTTGCCATATGTCAGCTAGCACACGCCAATATACCATCAAAGATTGAAAACTAAAAATAATAGAAAATTAAAATAAAACGTAAACAGAACTTCCAATCTAAATAAAAGCCTCTAGGCATAAAGGGCATGCCCGCTTACATAATTATGCAATTCTGCATTATGCAAATATAGCTATAAGTAACTTAAAGTAACAAAAGTTAAACTAGGACCTCTGGACTAAAATTAATAAAAACTTAATACAATTAACAATAACAAAACCATGGTCAGCAAGACGACCAGTCACCACGAGCAGCACCCGTTCACGAGCATAACGCAAAGATCAGCCATTACCCCCCTCGCCATATTTGAGGGAAGGAGGCAACCCGACCCCCGACGCTACCGCAAGCAGTGACATCTAAGGGAGCATGACGAACTTGCTGCCGGTTGCACTGGCAAGAATAATCATGAATTGTCGAGGTCGCTAGCTAACTACATATTGCAATACTACTCATTAAAAAAAAAAAACATTGTAATGAGTAGACTATGTCATAAATAAATGATAAAAAAAAGGAAAACCTGAATTATACAGTCAGATAAAAAAAAAGCAATTATATGAAATAACATAATGATATAACCTGTCAGTGGGTAAGCTAATTCTGGTGAAAGAACACAAACATTGTCTTGAGTTAATCACAGCGACCAACAATTCTTATCATTTAAGTAGTCGTTAATGGAATAGTATGCCTTTGAACAAAGGGTGGATTTTACTTTAGCTTTAAACGCACTAAAATGCAAATCTAGCAACGAAGAGGGTAGCTTATTATAGAAGGTTATACCCAGACCTACAAATGAGTTATGAACCTTATGTAGCCGGTGAAAGGGAACACGTAGTTTGTCCTTATTTCTAGTATTAATATTATTATTATGATGGTTACCATCTCAGCATTTGCTGGGCGTCAGACACCCAGCGCTGGTTTTCAGTTGGCACCCGGCAGTGATACACGGACGCGAATATACCTAGTTATGATCCAAATTAATTTTAGTCTTCTTTCTAAAGAAGACAAAAGGAATTCAACGATGACGGACGAAGGCTATGATGTTTGTATAAGATACATAAATAAATTTGAAATGAGCTCAAATTCTCTGTTGCTCGAAGTCTCTGCTTCTATCTCATCTGCCTAGCACTTTCTAATTGACCTGAGCTGCTAATAGAACAAACAAGACCAGACTTTCTGAGAACGATACCACTTAAAAATAAATACATCCTACCAAAATTTAATAATGTGTAGGTACGGTATGAGGGTTGCAGAATATTTAGTACCATTTTTTCTAAATAAACTTCCAGAAGACTTGCAAACGCTTTACAAAACTAATTCAAAAAGTTATAAGTATAAATCAAAATGTTTCCTTGCACAACATTTCTCAATGTAGTTATTATTGCTTGTTGTTGAGTTTTCTTTTTTTTTTCAATATTGTCTTATATTTAGTGTCATATTTATTTGATTGATAAACACTTTTACACAAGATGCTAAAACTTATAGTAAAATTAGAATTATGAACAAGTATATAAAGTAAAAAGGGAAAAGCTCACAGGGCATCAAAGAATTCGTCCGCATCGCTGTCAGTGGGAAAAGTGCCCAAAAGGCTGGCAGCGTTGCCACGTTGGATGGCAACGCTGATTCTTTGAGCTAAGAATTGGCCAGCCCTTTGGTCACGTGAAGATTCGACCAACCGCTTGGCGATGTCTCGAAATACTCGATGAGCACTCGGACCCCACGGCCCTAGTGTTTCAACCCCAAACGGCTCAAACATATAGCTCCCAATAATGTTGTTATATTTGCGCCGTTTGAGGCTTTCTGCACCTGCAGCAGCCGCACCAGCACAGCCCGCCGTGCTCAGAAGATGGGATGGCGCGAGGGTGTCGACACAGGTAGCATCCCACACCAAAGGTCTACCCAACTTCCAAGGCATTATGGTCATTCCGTCTGGCCTCTTCCCATCGTCGCGTGCCAAGCCATTGGGTTCTAAGACAGCTGGCACCCCGGCGGTGACGAGAGCCCGACGGATGATGTCATTAATGCTGGCGTGCCGTGCCAGCCGACCAGCGCTCTTGCTGCAAGCAAGGCCATGGTGTCCGAGGCAATCAACTGCTTCACCGCACTGACAGCGATGCGGAGCCACGCATGGAGCACCCAGACGCAGACTTGTAGCGAGCCCGAAGGTAGAGTCACCCAGCATAGTACCTACATTAGGTGACGGTAGCGCCTGAAGCCATAGGCCCGACTCCCACTCTCCCACAGCCAGTAGGCGGGCGCGCTCAGCAGTATTGGTGGACGTATTAATGAGATTATTCCGTACCAACCTGCAGAGCGGCTCATCCCACTGTCTCTGGGAAGATGGGTTCACGGGCTGAACCGTATTCGGACAAGCCATCTTCCAGGCGTTCATGGCATCGGTCAAACACGGCACTTCAGAGTCAACCTGAGAAGGGGCTAAGATTTTTCTGGTTAACTTTTCGGTGCTGTGGACCGAGGCCAGGAAAGCCGGTAAGCTTACACTAGAAATTTTGCGGACGCCGAGCCCACCAAAACGGATGGGTAGTGTGGCTTGCAGCCACGAGCGGTCGTCCAATGCCACATTTAAAATGGATGTTAAAGTGTTTTGAATAATTTGATCGATTTTGTCTAAAAGGTGTGGCTGCTTCCATAAAGGGGAAGAGCGGAGAAAATACATAAAATTTGGACCGAAACAGCAGTATCTGATAAGGGTGAATGCGGAATGTAAATTAATTTTAGAAAGTCTATCTGAAATATCGTTGAAATGTTTAATTTTGTCGTCAATGAAAGGTGAAAAACTGTCTTCTAGAATTGGGGAACCTAGGAGGTGCAGTGAACTTTTTTCCAAAACTTTGATATCTGGGGCCATTGAATTAAATCTGTGTATAGTCGGTTCTCTGTCGGTATTTTCACTAAGGTAAATTTCGCATTTTGAGTAATTGAGGTCAAGGCCGATGGATTGGAACTGCTGCTTTAAGAATTCAAAATCTTTTAAAACGGTATCTACGTCACCTCCTAGTGTTCCATCATCTAAATACCACACATTAAATTTGGAATTAAGTTGTTGTATTATTATGTGTCATATTGTTTTTGTCAAACTCTCGTGTATAAGTTGTTAATGATTTGTTATTTATTTTTATTGAAATGAGTGGCTCGCCATCAACAGATAAACCCGGAGAGGTTTTCGTTGTGTGGCTTAAATCACGTATGTAATACTCGAAGTGTTTTGGAAATAAATAAATAATTATGTTGGGGTCAGCTTCCAGTCTAACAGGATGCAGCTGAGTACTGGTCGGTCTAGCGGTTAATGGATAAAGCACGATACCCCTTCATAAGACTGGTTGTCAGACTTTTTGGCTTGCCATGACAACTGGGACCAACGGCGTAACGTGCTTTCCAACGCACAGAGGGATCGTGGTATGTAAAGATGGTCATTGTCTGACCATCCACGGTTCGACCGCGGCAATTGTAGGTTCACCTAATCGATCGATCCGTGCGACTGTTAACATATACCCACTAGCCCCTCTGCTCTGCTTCTCTCTGCTTCTGACTAACCCTTCTAAAATACAAAGGCAATTGACATGAAATCGTAAGCAAAAGAAATCAATCTCCCTATATAAATATTCAAGCCTTTAAGTACGTATTCACCAGCATAAATGATTTATTTCTAAACATCAAAACAATTTACTACGTTTGCCAGTCTAGGCACAACTAGGCATAGTAAAAATGCTTGCCACGGATCAATAAAAAGTAATAATTTAGCACCTTAGAGGTTGAGACATCATGATGAGCGGAGCGAGTTACTTTTGTCAACCCGCTAACTTAAGGCCCTGGTAACTTTAATTATAATTGGTATTGAAGGGATAAACTGGTTTTAAGATAATTAAGAGGTGACTTTGATGATTTTTTTGATGCATTAAAGAAGGTTTGATTATGTTTTGAGTTCCATCACTCTATACAAAAAAGATTTTAAAATATCATATATTTTTTTGCTTTCAAAATTATATACGATTAAAGAGATACACTGGTTTAAAAAACCACCTTTCTAAGCGTTTTCAAGAAATCGCCGCATTAAGGAAAGAACTCTTTTTTATTTAAAGTCCCTAAATATACTAAGGAATGGAATAAAACAGGCAATAAAACAATAGAAATGGCTTTAATTTCGATTCTTCAACAATATTCATTGCGTTATTTACGTTATTAACTTAAGAAGCAATGGATTAGCAATATCTTTCTAAATTATTCAAATTCTGATTGATAGTGTATGTGTGTGTGTTTCGCAATTAGGTGTTGACTGTTTCTTCACTATTTTTGAGTATCTATTTCTCTTGCCATAATGTTCTTAGACAACAAAGCGAGGTGGCAAAGTTAGTAAAAAACTGACTGGCAGACGGTCTACGTTTCTACTTGAAAGTGCTCTTAATCACTAGTACAGGTTTTTAAAAAGTTTTGTGAGGAATTCACTTCAAACCAGCATGAAAGAGAGATGACATGAGAGAGGCCACGTTAAATTAAAATGACATGCAACTTCTTTTTCGTAGATGCTGTTGCAAGACTTGTGCCGCTTGAGCGTGTAGCCACGAGGTTAAATCGTAGCGATTGTAGGATACCTACGGGTGTTAGCAGAGAACACAGGTAAACAGGTTGATTACCTATAACTATTTTTTTGTGTTCTTAAGTTATGAGAAAGCTAATAGGAATGTGTAATTACGCGAATGGATAGAATAAAGAATGAGAACATAAGAGGAAGACTGAAAGTCAAGCCACTTCCAGACTTTTGAATCGGTTGTCATAGTAACGGTGTGATGTGGAGAAATGAGAATAATCGTGAGGAGGGAGTTTTTGGCGGGATCGCGTTGGAACATGTCGCACGAATTTTAATTTTCATTAAATTTAGTGAAATAGCGAATTAAATTGTATAATTTTGGTAGTGAATTATTCAATTTAGTTACGTGTGAGTGCACAAGTGTAGTGAAGGTGAAAATAAGTGACTAACGTGGACTTTTCGTGTTCCCCCCAAAAACTCGTACTAGGTTGTTGTAAAGTTACTACCGCTTTACAATAACTTTGACTTGACTTGACTGACTAAAGACGACTATGACTTTTTTGTAACTTCGTGCCCGATATCGGGCCATTTACTTGATCGAAAAGAAAAATTACTTGACACTGGCTAAATGCACAAACCGTGCAAGCCAAGGCACAAAAAAAAAAAAATTACTTTCCTTTTTTCCTAGCTATAAAAAAAAATCGCTGAAAGATATTTTTACTCTTTTTTAATCGCTCCGCTACCCCACTTAGTACGCACCACTAAACAGAATTGCTAGTATTTTAAAAGGGTTGAACGACCGCCTATGGCACGGTACCTTGCGTTTGACTGCATTGCCGTGGGTCTACGGCACACCATCACATTATGTGGAAATATTCAGTACATACTCCATACTTGTAGGTGGTACGTGACATAAGAAACATGGTTTATTTTCAGCATTATTTATGGCGAGAACTTTGAATAGAGGAAGCTTGAAAGTGACTGATATTTTCGGCAGTATTTGTGTTTATATTTCCTTAAACATAAAGGAGTATGTTGTGGGTTATACGAGTATAGCCAACTGCTACTACAGCTAAAATCATTGCGCACAGTGCGCTGTGGACCGGGCTATGCTCGGAGTTTCTTTGAAGGATAAAATTAGAAATGAAATCATCCGGAAGATAACCGGAGTTATTGATATAGCTTGCAGAGTAGGCAAACTAAGGTGGCAGTGAGCTGGCCATGTTTGTCGAAGGAAAGATGGCCGGTGGAGCAGACGAGTCTTCAGTGAAGACCATGTATTGGAAGGCGCAGCGTGGGACGCCCTCCAGCTAGATAGACGGATGACTTTAAGAAAGTAGCTGAGACAGACTGGATGCGGTCACGAAGGACAGAGTGTTATGGCTTAGCCTGTGAGAAGCCTATGTCCAGCAATGAACTGTGATAGGCTGAGTTGATTGACTGCGGTATTTTCTATTTTAGCACATCAAAATACGAATAAAATGAGATTCTCAAAAATACTGCATGAATTATACTAGTGTTCTTTTATTTGTGGTTCTTTAAAATATTTCGCTTAGGTCGTTTCGCAAAAACAGCATAAACTCAATGTACAGATAGATATATCATAGCCATTGGTTGTTATCTACTAAAACATTTAGGAATCGAAATCGAAAAAGGTTTCCGAAAAGTATTAAAACTAAATAAAATTCTTGGCTTCCACGAAAAGGGCGAGCTGATAGCCGATAAATAATTGATCACACGGCGATGTGGCCTTGACAATTGAAGGGGAAGCAATTTACCATCTAAATGGTTCAGTTTCTTGTATTTTAAACATTTTAAGTTATATTTTCAGAGAGGAAAATTTTAATTTCAAATTCTTGAGGAAATCATCGTCGAGAAATCGTGTTATTCAGTAACCGGGTTCTGGTATTCAGGTAGGCAGTCACTTCATATTAAATACTAGTATTCAGCTACATCTAGATAGAATAAATGAAATGTATATTTATTTATTTAGGTACAACTTTTCAGATACTTTTAACCATCAAGTAGTTTTAGTTCCTAGCTGACTGTTCTCTTTGCAGAAATGTCGAAACCACCATAGAAGTCACGGTCTCTTTAAAAATATAAATATTATATTATTAGAATTTAATGTGAGTCTAGAATTACAGGGTCGTATGTGGAAGGGCGTTTCAAAGAAAGATCCATTGCAGTTATGCTGACCTGTTCCAACAGACGGCATGTATGAATTAGTCATCGTGTAGCCTAAATTGTAGTAGAATAGCGGTGGACTGCAACATAGTTGGGGAAATGGCTGGGCAGATTTACTGAGTCATGAAATCGACAGGAGACGTGGATTATCCATTTTTAGGGTTCCGGACCTCAGTTGGCAAAAACGGAACCCTTTGTTGTCCGTCTGTCAAAACCCTTTTACGGAACGCGTAGAGTTATCAAGCTGAAATTAATATCAAATACTCAAGTCTAAGTCTAAGTCAACGCAATCTAAAAATAAGATATGATAATCTATATGCTCCGTTTATGGCGCAAATTTTGATGCTCGCAAGGGAATCAAAACCTTTAAGGGACTTTCCGTTGTTCTAGAATCATGAAATTTAGAAAGAAGCAAGGTCTCGCAGTACGAGTAAACGATGAAGTCCGAAAATCGTTAATTTGTAGTTTACTTATCTTCTAAAAAATATTTTAGCGATTACAAAGTTACATTTGCAGTTAAAAAATTTACTGGGACGTATATCGATGTATGGTAGAACATGTTTTTCAACCACAATGTTAAGTTTGTTTTTGTGATAAATTCACACTTGGGCGGTTTTTTTTTTTGTTGTACCTAGATATGCAAAGGGCCTAGTCCAAGTATTATTTATTCAAGATAACGATGATGTAAAAGTAAAAAAAATATGGGATCGACATTAACGTAGCGAAAAGTTAATTCCAACAACCGTAATCACATCACAGCCGGATTTTGAAGAAAATTCTTAATCCATTGCTATTATGTTTGATAAATTCGTCTGTTTAACAACGTAAATAACGCAATTAATGTTGTTGAACTGTCCAAATGGTACAACTTAAGTGTGTTCCCCAATTACACCACAGTTAAAAGTCATCGTACAATAACAGGAAACGCTTTGAAAGCGACTGGCACTTAGATAATAAATAAAAGATACATTATTTTAATTCTGTAAGTAGGTTTGTAAAAACACTTTTACACGTCAATCATAATTTTTAAACTAGACGAGATCGGCGTTTCCTATCTGACTACTCTGAGAAGAAAGGTCGATAAAAACTCAGAGGTCTCTCTTTTAAAGTCCAGACATAATAATACAATACTATTACGACACCAAACCATACTATTTTTTTTATTTTTTTTATTCAATCTAACTGCTAGAGGGTGGAGACCTGGTGACCTAAAACACAGGCCGTTAAAGCCTAGCTTAGGCACCAGTCTCTCACAGTAAACTAACCATATCATGTACTGTAAGTGTTACAATATCTGCAATGTTTATTGTTGTGAGAAAAATTAATACAAAAGTCCTTCGGAAGATCGGGTTTTATGAAAAAACCACTGCATAAATCAATGACCAATAAAGTATATTTTACATGAAGCGACTGCCTATAGAGGTATGAGGAACAGGGTGTAAAGTTCACTCATACTCTATGGAAAAGGAAGGAACCTCCGACCAGACGGGTGTTGTGTCTGGTGGGCAACTGCCCGACAGTTGTTTTTTTGTTTTTTTTTTGTTTGGCTTCTCGCAGTTGACCTTGAGAGGCCGTGACTGCTCAACCGGACTTACCTGTGGTGCCTTTAAGAGAACTTAAAGCCTCCAGCCAGGGGCCCGACAGTTGATGTCGGGATGTTGTTTATATACGAGTCGCGCGGTAAACTCTGCTTGCGCGATGCAAGATTTGTGTGACGTCAAGTCTTTGATGCGTAGTTCGCATGTGGCGTTGTAGATGGCCGCCACATGCCTATTTGACCTCCACAACCCAGTTGCTGGGTAACACGATACCCCTTGGTAAAACTGGTTGTCAGACTTTCGGGCTTCTGACGACCCGCAACGACTGTCAAAGATCCAGGAATGACAGTCATGACCAACAGTTTAACGTGCTATCCTAGGCACGCAGGAGTCTTGGTATGTAAAGACCGCGGTAAGCGTAGTATAACCGTATAGATCGACCCATGTGGCTGTTATAACTCAGCCTTAAGCCCCTCTGATATCTCAAAGCCCTCATTTCATAAAGCTAAATTGCTCCAAAAAAAAAGAATAGACTCAACCGCTCCAAAAAAAATCCTTACACAGTGAAATAGATACCGTCTTATGAATGAAGCAATCTTTAGACAGCTCCACTAATGAGACAGAAATACCTTCTTTTTACACCAAATATGAGTAAGTTCTTAGTACTTGTAAAACGTTTTTCAGTTGCATGTAATTCTGAAATGGGTCAGAGCTATAATTACAGCTTTTCAGCAGTCACGGCAATGCAATTACTGGAAACCGAGCTTACAGGCCGTTGAACTTTTTCAGAAATCGCTGTTAATGATAAACTGAGTTTAAAGTTGAATGTTCCGTAATCGTTTCATTAATCGACGTCACACGGACGTGACCATATCGCGATGGGATTTTTAGCGCACTAGAATCTTCAACGTACTCTTCAGCACCGAGAGTTGAATATCGAACAGTGTGTTTTTTTGACGCGTTGAGACTCACTCGCGCTGCACTCTGTTGGAGTCTCAATGCTCAGTTCAACACCGAGAATTGAAAATCGAACAGTGTTTTTTCGAAGCATTGAGACTCACCGACGCTGCACTCTGTTAGATTCGCAATGCTCAGTTCAACACCGAGAATTGAAAATCTAACAGTGTGTTTTCGAAGCATTGAGACTCACCCACGCTGCACTCTGTTAGATTCGCAATGATCAGTTCAACACCGAGAATTGAAAATCGAACAGTGTTTTCTTGACGCGTTGAGACTCACTCGCACTGCACTCTGTAGGATTCTCAATGCTCAGTTCAACACCGAGAGTTGAATATCCAGTGAGCGATAAAATCACAATTTATTTTATTTTGATGGATATTGATAGTCTATTGCACACTAACAGTAGGAATGGGCTTTAAAGTATACATAATTATTTACATGGAGTAGGTACAAGGAATTGTAGGGTGAATCAATGCTCCCCTAGCTAGGTCACTGAGTAATCTGTATTTAGGAGAGGCAGTTTTAATTCCAAATTCGAGTATCACATTATAATCATGATAATAAGCTTTTGGAGTTTATAATGTAACACAATAGCAAAAATCTTAAATTAAATAAAACAAATTAGAATGAGGAGATTTGGTGTGGCCAGTTGAGTGTACGTGTGTATGAGTGTGTGTGTGGGTGAGTATGTGTGTGAGAGTGAGTGCATAATGAATAATAAGAAATAGGTTAGCTTTAATTTTGACAGTTCAACAACATTTATTACGTTATGCACGTTGTTAAGCAAACAAATTTTTCGAACTTATGAAGCAACGGTGAAGTAAACTGATAACCTTCGAAATGATTCAGATTTAAATTATTAGTGTGTTAAGCAATAAGGGTGCTAAACAAACTTACAACCTACTCAAGATATTACTGTTAAAGATTTTGCATTTCCCCAGCAAAAAACTCGGATAATTTGCAACAGCTGCATTTCTAAGCATTCTGAGCGAAATTAAAGTACGCTTTACGAGCGATATAAAATGTCTTATGACGGGTTTATGAGCTATTCTGGTAGAGGCTTATTTAGAGATGTCATATATTGAGCTTATATTGTCATTGTAATAATTATAAAAGGGTTATTTTGTTCGTGAGTGGATTAGAGTGAGGCGAATGATGAGAATCGAGCTTGGCACATCCTGATATTAAATTGGTGGACATAGCATGATGTTAAATAGCATAAGAATTGGGCAATAAGAAGCAAAAATTGTTTGCAAATCCAACTGGTAGTTCCAGAGATTAGCGCGTTCAAACAAACAAACAAACTCTTCAGCTTTAATATCAATATAGGTAGATTAATTAATATATTAAAGCCAGTGACAAAGTAGAGAGAGAGGAGCCTTTGGACTTATCTATTTTGATGACACCTCAGAGTCGAGTCTCATTCCCATCAGGAATAGTTCAGTTTTCCAAGAATTTGAGATAGGTACTCACAAACTCCCAGCGAACCCCGCTGCCTTGTTCTCGATGATGGTGTATTCCGGTGGCTTGCACATGATGATTAGCTCCTGGTCCGACTGCATCACCACTCCAGGGAATTGCGGGAACCAAATCCGCACGTGGACGAAGCCCTGCATCCAAAAAGATGACTTTTCAGTCCCTTTTCATACCTAAACCACTGAACCGATCGTTATGGAATTTGATAGACAAATAAATGGGGGCCTGAAGAAGAACAAAGACTCTTTCATCCTTGATATTTGTATAAAAAATATGAAATACAAAATACACGAAGACAAAGTTGGGGACAACAGCTAGTAGATTAAGAGTGGCCCAGGTCATGGGTTCGAACCCTGACAGATGCTTTCCTTTGTGTACATAATTTCATGACCACTGCTCTCAAAACGGTGGCGGAAAACATCGTTAGGAAACCGGCATGTCTTAGAACCCGAAAATTCTAAGACATGTGACATCTTCCAAATCGCACTAGGCCCGCGTGGTGGATTACAGCATACTCCTTGTCACTGAGAAGAGTCCTAGGTCCCAGCAGTGGGAACATTATAGGCTGACTATACTTACATGGTTCTCCTGCGAAACTCTTCATTCCTGATTCGATCACGCAGGGAAACTCCAAGCATAGCCCTCTCCATTGCCTTTGGGTGACTTTAAGCCTTCTTATGAGGCCCATTGTGAGCGACCACGTTTCGGTTCCATATGTCATCACTGGCAACACAATAGCCCTAAGAATTTCCAAACCTTAGTGGCAGTGGGCAGGGCACATTGCTCGCAGCACAGATGGCCGATGGGGCCGAAAAGTTCTGGAGTAGCGACCGCGCACCGGAAGACGTAAAGTTGGAAGGCCTCCCACAAGGTGGACCGATGATCTTGTGAGGGCCGCAGGAGTCCGCTGGATGCGGGCACAGAACCGGTCGAAGTGGCGGAGCTTGGGGTAGGCCTATGTCCAGCAGTGGACGTCCTTCGGCTGAAATGATGATGATGATACTTACATGTCTTCTTAATGTAATTGTACAAATTTTATTCAAGAATACCTAGGCAGAAAATCAGGTATCCCTGAAGGTTTAAGCAGTCACAAATTTCTTACACAAAACCTGGCCTGGTCCTAATCTCTCACAAGAACGCATCCTGAACACAACCTGGCACAAAGCCAAGTAATGCCAGGATAAAGAAGAGCTTTCCAGTATTTTTAATGGACCAGATTAAATTCTTGGACATTCTTTATTGAAGTAATTGTGTTGCAAGTCCAAAAATAACCCTGCTTTATAATTATGGATTTGGTTGAATAGTGACTTCACATGACTGACCAAGGTTATGTCTGGACTTTAAAAAGACTGTGACCTCTCAGTTTTTTCAGCCTATTTTCTCACAGTAGTTAGATAGGAAACCCTGATTTCATCTAGTTTTTTAAATATGAATTACGTGTAAAAGTGTAAGCACAAAGTTACTTTCAGAAATAAAATCATTTATCATTTAGTGTCAAAATGAATTTTAATTTTTAAATAAAATGTGAAAAATAGTGATAGAAAAAATGAATAAGTCATGAGTACCTTATTAAAGTTAACCCGTAACATGGACATGAATATCATAATTATTAAAAAGAATCCTTATAAAATTCTTTAGAAAAAGTTTTATTTCTATTTTTCGTAACTACCAACCTACCCCAAACAGAAGTCATTAACCCATAAAACGTGAAAGCGTCATTCATTGCATCGGAAACTCTATCAAGAAGACAAAGTAACCGAACATTCCCAGCGCTGTTCCCCAAACACCCAGCTGTGAATATAACGTCCATATTTGTATGCCAAACAGACACGTTTTCCCTTAAAATTTTACAGAAATAGCCGTAAAGAGTGCAAGGAAAAGTAATCTTAATAACATTCAGCATTGGGACCTTAGAATTGTAAAACAAGACTGTCTGTCGCCGTACACTGTTGGAACACATGATACCGCTGTATCGACCCGACAAAGCGACGCGCGCACTCAAAAACCTACGACAGAGCGCCAAAATATTTCAAAAATGGAATAAAAAACAAATTACTAAACAGCCAATAAATATATTTTTTAAATGTTAATTGAAAAAAAAAATCTAAATCATTTTTGCGCATTTAAATTGAAGAACAAATTGAGTTGTCGAATTTAATTTTTTTTAAATGTTTGTCGATTTCTTTTTATTTTTAGCTATACTTAAGGCTAGGTTTTATTGAGGTTTTTTATGGGGTTTTTATGTGTGACGTAGAGTTTTGAGGTGGCTACGAGGCCGATAGGGACAGCCTGCGCCCAGTAGTATTCGAGTCGCGGCAACGCGTCGACGTCTGACGAAAAACAGACGTCAAAGGAAAAATAATTTTCCAAAATAAACGTTATTCAACCCAGAACATAATGAAATAGTGTCTAAAGACCGCAGTGTTTTACAACATATTGTTTTTTTCAACGTGTTTTGTTTCAAATGGTAACAGTGAGACACGAGCTTTAATGAGGCTGGTTAAATGAATATCTAGACCTTTATTTATAGTCTACACGATACATTTAATTACCGTTTACAATCCATTAAGTGTTTCAGTCGATATTCCAATAAATAACTACTTATTTTATTGGAAAAACGTCTGAAAAATACCGTCAAGTCATTACTGCATTATGTCAATCCGCGTAAGGTATTTTTGTTCGAGTATTCCATTTTAATTCTGAATTAAATTTACTAAAATCATTTTCAATTAAAATGAAAATGCTTTCACAAAATTATGTAACTTAAAATGTTTGTTTCATTCGAGTTATAATTGAAAAATCATAACAGAATTGTTCGAATTCTCTTTGATTGCATGTTTGTTATACATTTTCGTGTTTCTATTCGAATGTGTTCCGTTGTTTTAGTGGCTTGTGACGTCAAAGCCTTATAGTTTGAGGTTAGGTTATGTAATAGTGCTTTTAACGTACAAAAAAGGTCTAAGTTTTTCAGGGATCATTTTATTCTAGTTACTTCACATAGTGACAGGCCAATGTAAGTTGGTGTAAAAGCGTTCGATGAGCGTGAAACTACGCGTGAGTAAAATAAAGGGTTATGCGTTAAAATATCATGTTAGATTAGCTTTATACGCACGCTTCTGACATTGTTGGCAAAGCATTTATATTATGAAGCTCTATTAAAATGATTATTACCATTTTATCAGCCTTTGAAATCCGTTTAGTTGATATATTGTGGTATTTTATCAAGTTAAGTCGTAGTTAGATGAACTAAGGATCCCTGTTTGGTACAAAGTATTATGTAAAATAGGGTACCTGCTAGTCTTAGCAATAGGTATCGTGCTACTCAGTTACTCGGTTGTGGAGGTCAGATGCCCCAGTCGGCCTATGTAAAATGTTGGTAGACGGAATCCGGGTAGACTGGGAGACGATCCCATCATAGTATTGGGAATAGGCTACATAAATTAGAGTACCCACTAGTCATCCCAGTGGGTATCGTGCTACCCAGTAACTGGGTTGCGTAGGTCACATAGGCAGTCGCTCTATGTAAAATACTGGTAGACGGAATCCGGGTAGACTGGGAGACCACCCCATCATAATATTGGGAATAGGCTATTTAATTTAGAGTACCCACTAGTCATACCAGTGGGTATCGTGCTACCCAGTAACTAGGTTGTGGAAGTCACATAGGCAGTCGCCCTATGTAAAATATTGGTAGACGGAATCCGGGTAGACTGGGAGATGACCCCATCATAGTATTGGGAATAGGCTAAATAAATTAGAGTACCCACTAGTCATACCAGTGGGTATCGTGATACCCAGTAACTGGGTTGCGTAGGTCACATAGGCAGTCGCTCTATGTAAAATACTGGTAGACGGAATCCGGGTAGACTGGGAGACCACCCCATCATAATATTGGGAATAGGCTATTTAATTTAGAGTACCCACTAATCATACCAGTGGGTATCGTGCTACCCAGTAACTGGGTTATGGAAGTCACATAGGCAGTCACCCTATGTTAAATACTGGTAGACGGAATCCGAGTAGACTGGGAGACGACCCCAGCATAGTATTGGGAAAAGGCTATATAAATTAGAGTACCCACTAGTCATACCAGTGGGTATCGTGCTACCCAGTAACTGGGTGTAGACGTCAGATAGGCAGTCGCTCTATGTAAAATACTGGACGACGGAATCCGGGTAGACTGGGAGACGACCGCATAATAGTTTTGGGAATACGTTATATAAATTAGAGTACCCACTAGTCATACCAGTGGGTAACGTGCTACCCAGTAACTGGGTGTAGAGGTCAGATAGGCAGTCGCTCTATGTAAAATACTGGTAGACTGATTCCGGGTGGACTGGGAGATGACCCCATCATAGTTTTGGGAAAAGGCTATATAAATTAGAGTACCCACTAGTCATATCAGTGGGTATCGTGCTACCCAGTAACTGGGTGTATAGGTCAGATAGGCAGTCGTTCAGTATGTAAAATACTAGTATTCAGCTGCATCTGAGTTGACTGGAAGCCGGCCCCATCATAGTTGAGCAAGGGGTAGACAGATTGATTATTGAGTACTTCCAGTAGGTATATAACTTTAAACAAAAGATATGCGGCTTTTGAAACAGGCTAACATAAACTTTGAAGTAGGTTTTAGAGGCATTGCTTAAGGTATTGTTATGTGAATGTGTAAAGAAAACTGCCTAGATAAAAAGATACTGCAGATGTATTTATATACAATTAATTGTAGATATTTACATTGAAGAGCTTGTGGTTAAGTTATAACAGCTACACGGGTCGATCCATCAGGTTAAGCAACTCTTGCCGCGGTTGGACCGTGGATGGGCTACCATCTTTACATACCAAGACCGCTCCGTGCTTCGAAAAGCACGTTAAGCCGTTGGTCCCGGGTGTTATTTGGATCTGTGTCAGTCGTTACGGGTCATTATAATCCCAAAAGACTGATAAAACCAGTCTTACCAACAGGTATCGTATTACCCAGTAACTGGGTTGTGGAGGTTAGATAAACAGTCGCTCCATGTAAAGTACTAGTATTCAGCTGCCCCCGGATAAACTGGAATCCAACCTTAACATAGTTTGGAAGAGGCTAGGCAAATTGAATTATAAATATATATTTACATAGTAATGTTAGACTGTAGACTGTAGGTACTAGTCTCACGGCAGGCCAAAGACCTCTTCCCATACAAAAAGGGTGCAGACTCAAACTCAAACTCAAAGCATTTATTTCAAATAAACCAATTACTGGCACTTTTGAATTGTCAAGGTCGGTGAGATAGAAAGATGAAGCTAGTTGCCCATTCCAAAGCGTAGGACATTAGGCGTAGACAAGCGTAGACATTGATCACACTTGCTTGCTGCGTACGGGCTATTTCATTACATCATACCCTTGTGATATTTTCTACAATGAACGTACGAACGAATACTTTAGACCCAAGATAGACCAACCTCTTTAAACTCAAACTCAAAGCATTTATTGCAATTAAACCATTTACAAGCACTTTTGAACTGTCAAAAAGTCGATCAGTTGGAAAGTTGAAGCTAGTTGCCCATTCCAAAACTCTATGGAGAAGAACGGGCAAGAAACTCCAAGGACACTCTTTTAAATCAAGTTAGGTATCACAAAATCTTGGGAACATTATTCTTATTGCTTCTAGTATAGGTACATGCGGAAATATCCATCTTCCCAGTCTACTAGCCTGTTCCCAATTTTACTGGGGCAGTCACTGAAACCGTATGCAGTTGAATACCAGTATTTTGCATTGGACCGACTGCCTATCTGACCTTCACAATCCAGTTACTGGGTAACGATACACCTTAGCAAGAATGTTTGTCAGACTGTCAAAGATCTACGAATGACAGCCGGAAGACGGCTTAATGTGCTTTCCGAGGCACGAAGGGTTATGTAATGGATGATTACCCATCCACGAACCGACCGCAACAAGCCTAGGTTAACCTTCGGTCGACTCGTACGGGTGTTTTTATTTACTGACGAACCCACACTGCCGATATTAATTTTTTTTGTGTACTATCCAGGAAACTTATATCTGACCAATTTGAAAATAAAATCCTGTGCACACAGTGACCACAATCCTTACGGTGTATAAATGTTAGTGTCCTCAATAGGACGTGTTAACTTTTAAACTCCTGATATAAGTACTCAGCATAAGCGAGTGATGGAAAAAAAAATACATTTTAGCATATATTCAATACATTGTTTAAAAGTAGTTTCAGGTTCGCTGCCTGTGTACCAAATTGCAGTAATCACTTTTCGTTCGCACCTCAGGACATGTTGTCCCTTTGTTGGTTCGACACTATGTGCTAGCGACATTTTTAGGGGGCCCATTATTGAGTAGTCCCACATAACCAGTACTACACTATAGCCACCCAAACTCATAATCTTTGTTCTGTCCTGCACCCATGCGCGGTTGTCCTTGGGTGCACTTGTATAGTGCGAACAGGGATAATCGTCGCTTAGACCATTGAAATAAAATAGAATGAATTTGTTTATTCAATATGTAGGAATATGGCAATGAGTGTTAGAGTCATTGCTAAAATTTCAAAAAAACTTTTTCAAAAACGTTTTTGAAGCTTAGTAGTGTTTTTCGGAAGTCAGTTGTTTTTTTTTTGGAAATAGTTTTTATTTTTCACTTTTTAGTTATAGTACCTACCCCATATCAATTCGAAATTTCATCATCCTTGGGGTCAAAACAATGCAAATTTATGCGATCACAGCAATCGCGGTTGATTTGCTGTAATTTTTTGAAGAGTTCCGTTGTCTGTCTCCGAAACGAATCATCAGATATATGAAATTTAAATGGGACCACACGGGAAGCACCAGCTGTCAAATAAAAAACCGAATTATCAAAATCAGTACACCTAGTCGAAAGTTCTGAGCTAACAAACATTTAAAAAAAATACAGTCGAATTGAGAACCTCGTCCATTTTTGAAGTCAGTTAAAAAAAAAAACTAGATGGAGTCAACCTTCCCTATCAGAATACCCTTGACATCTTTTTGAAAGTCTCTTTGAAAGTTCAGATATAAAATCTCGGTCAGATCATGTGAATGGTACCATGCACATTAGTGTCTGAATTCGTATTTTGATAAAAGTACCACCACACAGATATGAGTGAATATGTCCAGTCAGTGCAAGCAGTTCTAACGGAGATCAATTTACATAGCAATAAACAGTGGTGGCCCAATGGTAGACAGCCCCGACTTACGAGTTCTAGGTCGTGGGTCGAACCCAGACAGGCGCTTTACTTCGTGTAAATGATTTTATCACCACGGCTCTAAAAACGGTGAAGGAAAACATCGTGAGGAAACCGCTAAAAATAACCAAGTGGCTAATTAGCTACAGTAAGGATATAAATTCTGACCACCCGCCGTGTGACTCCGAGTTCAAACCTCGCCAAGCGCAAATATTTCGGTGCGGGTTGTTCGAAAGAGATACCACGGCCCCTGGCACACATGCAACTGAGGGAACACGGGTGGGTTTTAGTCAGTAAAAGTCTGACACGCCCTCCTGCTCCACCCAGAACGGGAGAAGTTATTTGACGATTTCCCACCCAAAAAAAATAAAAATAAAGGAAACCGGTAAATCCTAGAACCAAAAATACGAAGACGTGTGACATCTGCCAACACACACTTGCCCCGCGTGGTGGAGTATGATACGGCCCACTCCTTCTAACAAAGAGGAGGCCTCTGTCCCAGCATTGGGAAGATTAAAGGCTGATTATATTATTAACAATTTAATTACAACAATTTTAATTACACAGCAACTGCCTGTTACCATTGAGATAAGCAAACCTATTTTGATCTTTTGAGAAATATCTGATAAAGGGTTGAATAAAATTACCTACATTGTCACCCTTCATTGTACTTGTAACAATAGATCGACATCCCCGCGGAAGTCGGTGGCAAGTTCGGATCTATTTTTAGTTGAATGTCACTTGTGGTATGTTAATTGTGCGTTCATCCGAATTTTAGTTTAATTGTCGCCTCAATTTAGATGATATCAAGCTGGTAATTAAAATCATTAACACATAACATCACGCCTGTCTTCTTCAAAGGGTTTGGCAGAGTTACTTTAGATTCGTTTAGATAAACAAGAAATATAATATAGTACCTTACTGCACTGAGTACCATGCTTCCATTTATTGTGTTTTTTTGATGTACGTTGACTTGAAAAAGCATGGCAGTTGAAAGTATGTCATGCTCACTTAAATGTCTCACTGATGGTGGCGCGTGTGTTTTATCATTCGGTTCCCTAGAAATTAATGGAGCTGGATGGTGCTGATCCACGTGTCAAGTTCGTGAACGGGCACTGTCGGTTGAGACTATACTATACTAGACTATACTATTAGTGATTGTCATCGAAATCATGTCACTTGGTTCAAATAGATTCATTTTATATAGGTAGATTCTTTTACATATTGTGAATGAGAGAACGTTGTAGGCCTTAGAGACTAGATTTGTAGACGTTTTTCTATTCTGTATTTTCATTCCTCTAAGTACCTGGTACTTATTGACTGGCCTGCACTGTCCTCCCATACCTATTATCACTGTAATTTGAAAACATTGTAAAAGCCAATTATTTTTAAAAGAGTAACCGTGGAGTTTCTTGCCGGCTCTTCTCCATAGGAAACGACAAATTGGAACCGTGCACCTAGCTTCTTACATTTCATAAGTGCCCATGCAGGCTTATGTGAAATAAAATATTTTGATTTTGATTTTGAAAGACTGGTCATCTCCTAACTTCCAGGGCTTATTTTTAATCTTATATTTAGAATTGTTTTTTTTACATTGTTCTCACATATAGAAGCAACAAGAATAATGTTCCCATGATTTTGTAAAATCCAACTTGATTTAAAAGAGTAGGTATCCGTGGAGTTACTTGCCCGTTCTTCTCCATAGAGATCTACATTTTGGAATGGGCAACTAGCTTCTACTTTCCAACTGATCGACTTTTTGACAATTCAAAAGTGCGCGTGAATGGTTTTGTTGAAATAAATGCTTTGCGTTTGCACGGTATCAATCGCTTTCCATCGAAAGAAGGATTGAGGATTGATCTTAATGGGCATATAATTATATAAAAGTTTATTTATTCATTTACACATACAATTATTTTTACAGGCAGAGCCCAAGATAATAAAAGTAGTCATATACAATACGACACCCAGAGACGCCACTCAAAAACTGATCACACACCTAGTTGGCAAGTATTGCCCATTGGCATAAAGTACACACATTTTGTCAGTGATGTTTAAGTCCCATGTAATAGGGGGCGAGCCTATTGCCATCAACCAGGGATGAATCCAGATTCCGGGCTGCTACTGAGAAGTAGAACTTCTAGATGGAAAAGAAAAAAAAAACAGTGGCACTCCGGGAGTGTCGACAGAAGTGAAAACTTGAACAATTACGCGTGTATTTTTTTAACAGTGTTGCGAGTTCAATTGTTTTTTCCCATCTCAAAAAATGCCCAACGCAACTAAAGAACTATACACTTCAAATTCGTAAGTACAGAGGTGTCGGTAACGGTAACAGTAACAGTGTCGCGAGTTCAATTGTTTTTTTCTTATCTCAAAAAATGCCCAACGCACCTGAAGAACTATTTTCACTTCAAATTCATAGGTACAGAGATGTCGGTAACGGTAACAGTGTCGCGAGTTCAATTGTTTTTTCCCATCTCAAAAAAGGCCAACATACATGTGTTTCTATATACGTACAAACATAATATATGTACATACTTATATACAGAGGTGTCGCTAACGGTAACGGTAACAGTGTTACGAGTTCAATTGTTTTTCCCAACTCAAAAAATGCCCAACGTGCCTAAAGAAGTTTTCAATTCAAAAATGTACATCGAGACCACTCCGTGCTTCGGAGAGCACGTTAATCTGTTGGTCACGGCTGTCGTATACCTAGATCTTTGACAGTCGGTAAGTGTAGTCGAAAGTTAAAAAAATACTTGAGAGGTGTCAAGGCACACCCGGATGGATCGAAGTTAAAAAAAAAAAGATCAAAATAATAAAATAAAAAAAAGACGAAATGAAAATATCTGGCTTTCTTTCTATAAGAGAGAGAGAGAGGGACAGACAGAGAAACATGCGCACGCCGCACGACTTACAATAGCTTACTATAGCAAAAAGTGTCGTTACAACTTTTCGTGAGAATTTTTTCCGTCTAGCCCCCTTTCACAACGCGCGATAAGGAACTTCGTTCCAAAAACTGACAGCCAGTCTTACCGAGGGGTATCGTGTTACCCAGTAAGTGGGTTGTGGAGGTAAGATAGGCAATAGCTCCTAGTAAAATACTGGTACTCAGCTGCATCCGGTTAGACTGGAAGCTTACCCTAACATAGTCGAAAAAATGCTTGGCAGATTGTTTACATAACATCACGCCTTGTTTCCCGGAAGGGTTGAGCAGATGTGTATCTATAGTAAATCCACATTTCGCCAGTTATGTTCAAGTCTCATGCAATTTGAGGCGAGCCTATTACAATCAAACGGGCATAAATCCAGACTCCGACTCAGATATTCTATTGTATTCTATTCCTGACCTGGTAATCAAACCCAAGAGCACGTGATCAGCGGTAGCGCTTGCGACCAGCAGACCACAGAAAAACTGATAAGTATCCCAGTACCCATAGCTTTCATATGATAACATAATTTAGCTTCGAACTGTCAAGTTACTACAATTATGGGCGATTTTTCAATAGTCAGATATTTTCTGAGGAATAAATAACGCGGTTTGACAGCTGTTGTATAGAAAACATGTCAAACTGTCTGATTTATTCTTCCAATAAAAGTTACCTACCTGACTATAGAAAAATCAGTCCTTAGTCCAATTATGACATGACAGAATAAATCCTTCCCTTGTCTATGTTATTTTCCATTCTCTCTTTCATGTGTTTAATATCTCAATTATCCAAAAAAAAAAAGTCCGGACACGCTTTTATGAACCATATTCTATTAGGCAGGAAATCGATATTGATATTCTGAAGTGACATTGTAGTTGAAAAGATTATGGATGGAACTTCATATTGATTTCTTGTATTGGTTTTATTTACGGCTTTGTGGAGGTCTGATAAGCAGTCGATCCATGTAAAATACTGGGTCTCAGCTGCATCCGGTTAGACTGGAAGCCAACCCCACCATAGTTGGCAAACGACTGGGCAGATGACTATAATGATATTGGTTTTTAGTTATGTCGTTAAAGCTACCAGCATTTTTCCGACAATGTTTGGGTAAGCCACCCATTAACGGATCAACCGCGCCAACCTGGGCCTCAAGTCTGCTGTTACAATAGTGTCAGAATGGTCTATCATTGATTTCATAATTGTTGATTTTGACAAGTTTGGTAATCTACTAATAAAATGGCGTCATTATGACTTTCCAATGGTCAGCCACTGACACTCCATTGAAAGAAATGGCATTTATTGGTAATCTCATACATCATGACAAATGAATGACTGACTTAATTTACGAACTTGCTACTGCTTTAGATTGCTTATAACACTAATAAATAACATGTAAAAATATATATAAATGAAATCTGGCATGAATAAATGTTCAAAAGTAGTAGTTTTTCGAAAATCATTTTTACTAACGAGTTTTATAATAATGGCAATACAAAAATGCCATTATGACACAATTCTATTACCAGACCATTGACCGACCAATGATTGACCATTATGAATTTAGCAGATTACGAACTTTTAGCAAAATGACAAATGAATGACAATGGGATCGTGTTGGAATGACGAATTTATAAAAATAGCAGACTAAGGCCCCTGACCGATTGAAGTGTGCGGCCATTACTACTTAGCCTTTCAATTCTCATAGAGATTCCTACACAAAAAATAACTATTCTAAACAATACCACCACGTCTGCCTACCCCGCAACGACGTAGATACAAAATAAACAATACTAGACCACGGTTCCGTTCGCTTCAATGACACTATGACGTCTGTGTTCTTCTTTACAAATGCTGTCCCCGTTCCGTCTCCACGCAATTCATAAGGCTTTTTTATCTTCAGGGGTGTTTTTTTTTCTCTATGGGATATTTTTATTCTAAAAAGGTTTCATACAGGCAAAAACACCTGAGTAATCTATGATTTATTTATTTAAGCCCCTTTAATTCCTTAGTATTAATAATACATTTTCTTTTTTTACATAATTTTAACTACGGACCTCTCGACGAGTATAGGCCTCCTCCATCTCACTCCAATTTTTTCTATCTTGGGCTGTTCTCATCCAGTCGTGGTTTGCGAATTTTGCGAATTTTACGGGGGGGTGGGGGAGGGCAGCCCATGTAGTAATTTTTCTAGTCCATCCCTCTTTATCCTGACGTGCAATGTGACCAGCCCACTTCTATTTAAGTTTCATGTAGTGGGTTAACGCATCAATAACTTTTGTCCTTTCTCTTATTTCGCTGTGTCGTTTTTGTATTAATTTAAAATTAATGTTTAACCCGATACAAATATGTTTATGTACTGGAGGAGGGGTGGTTTGTATTAGTTAAAACAAAAAATAAACAAACTACTTATCTAAATTAAGACGTTTTCGATACAAAAGCGCATTCCATGTCAATATCAGCCAACATCTTAACTTTAGGTGAATATGCATCCGAATATCCGATCTCTGTTCATGACTAACAGACATTCATAAAAGTAGTCATTTTGAAAATACCGCAAAATGCACACCACACTTTTTAACAATATTTTTTTGATTGCTAACTACGCTATTTTTATTTTAAACTTATTGAAGACTGTTCTAGTATCGATTTGATCACGATTAGGGTTTCATAAAATGATTTTTACTTTTGCAATGCATGAGATTACCCTCCAAACATTATTCCCGCTTTTTAAAGTTCAAGTCAAAGTCAAAATTAGGCCATAAACTAACCATGTGCAAGTATTATATGACTGAAATCCAAGAACTATGTTAATAATGAGCTTGTGAGCTTCAAGAGAAGCCTTAGAATCTTAACCTGTCCGGCTTAACTTGTCAGAGTAAGCGGAGGTATGACGTACTTAAGTTAACTACGACTTAACTGTATTATTCTTAAGGTTACCTACGTAATAGAGTTTAAAGATTACGTATAGATAGGTAATTTTTATGTTAACGTTTTTTTTTAACTTATATGACAAATCAGAGTCAAAGTCAAATGAAAGTCACTTTTAGAAGTCATAATTTATACAAAAAAAAATTATAGAATTTTGCTAAGCTTCGTTATTAATTTAATTTATAAATACCATACGTAATCCTTTTACATTAACTTTAACTTCTTCACGATGAGAAAATTAAATTAAAGGTAGCTATTTCGTTTTTTTTTTTAAATTTATATGTAGATACTTATTCCAAAAAATACCGTTAACTGCAATGCTAATAATGGGCATGATTCCATAATTATTTTTAATATAACAGTCACTGATTAAATTACTTATTGAAATATTTATTAAAATTATCAACAGTTATTTTTGTTGTGGTGTGGCTTCAGATTACAGTACTAGGTACTATAATTAACTGTTTTGTTTTGAAATACTCATTTGATATTTTAATATTGTACCTACGATTAAATTATCTTACCATTAAAAAAAAACAGCTCTGCATTTGAATAAATTATTATGTCGTAAACAAAGTATTTATCTCGATTTAGAAATTTCCGGTAGCATTCGTTAATTTTCTGACAAGGGGTTTACGACACCTGGCTACAAAATTTTTGTACTGCAATCTCAACCTTATTTCGTATAGATATTAGTTGTTTTTGGAACAGGATACCGTTATGCTGTAAAATAATTACATTGATCTCTTCATTTAAGTACCTACAAAATAAATTAGGTACCTACACTATTTTCGTATACTTAATTATTTCTCAATGAGCTCTTTTTTGGTGTTAGCTCGTACTGAAATCATTTTTTTTGATGAGTTTAAATATGAACTTAGTGGTTAAACGCAAGCTTGGACTAAAATAGAAAAATCGAAAAGCAAGACTACGAACAGAATACCTAAAACTTTCACCAAAATGAAATGTCATCGATATTATTTTTATGTAGATAGGTAGTTAGTTCGTTTTCGAGTGTTTTCCGGTCGCGCCTAAGTGCCATCAATCAGCCTATCAAGTTCTGCTGTTCGACATAAGCCTCTCCATACAGGATTACTTGGTATACCTACCGCTACGTATTTTTTATGCGGAAAGTCTAATACTAAAAACAAAACAATACGTATTTGGAAGATTATTTGGAATTATTAATGTTATTAAATAAAAAGTATAATTTGAAGGCACATTACAAATAATTTTTATTTACGTGTATTATTCTGTAAAATAAAATTATATTTCCGAAAAATAATTGCGTAAGTAATTATTCATGAATCGTAAATTATTATTCAATAATATTGAACACGAAATTAACCGTGAAATATTACATTTATTTTCGTATACGATTTGACACGGAATCTTGACACGCACTGACATGATAATATAAAATTCATAATATAATGGCCTACAGCGATAAGTTCAGGGTATCTCCTTGAATATTAAAACCAAATGCCTGGTTTGAATTAAAAAAAAAATATTTAAAATCTAAAGGCAGATATAAAAAAGCTTAACCAAAGCGAGCAGAAAAAACGTCCTCGCTTATGGCCACTGCCTTTTCAAGGTCCATTTGCGAGACGTCAACCATAGCAATCGATTTGTCATTTTGTTGATATATTTAGACAACGTATAATTTCTTATTGTAATAGCTGTGGATAGTTGGCCTCAGCTGCACCTGGCTAACGTAGGTGGTAGGTAAAATCATTCATTTGAATATTTTCATTTAATTTAATGTTTTCTGTTTTGTAATGTTTCATTTGTTTGATTGTATAGAACCAAGGTTTTCTAACTAAACAGACAGTCGTACTGCTTAGGAGTTTGTTGCGCTACTTCTTCTTCCCAGCTAAAGCAAAAGGAAGTGGTAAAGGGCGAGCATTTTGGGGGACTGTCTTATGTAATTTTAACGTTTAAAAAGTGCTGACTCTAAGCCTAGTATGAATAAATTAGTTTTGAGTTTGATTTTGAGTAGATATGTAATAACGCAATAGTTTTCGGTGTTGTCAAAATTACATTACTTGATTTTTTAAATAGGGTTTATCAAGACAACGTGATCATGAATTAGTGAATACCACTCATAGTGAGTGTCACTCATTTTTATTACCTCCTGATGACACCTCATTGCCTGTTATGACGCCCATGGGATGTGGAATTTACCGGTAAAGCATTTTATAAATTGATTAAATTAACAGCCTTAAACGTAACTGGCGAATCGACACTTTTAAATAATATATTATTTTCTGTGGGCGTATTTTGCGTATTTCTGGAATTGTCGATTCGCCCAAAAATTTATTAACTTAGTGTGAATCGCCAACAGAAAATATTACATTATTTAAAAGTGTAGATTTCCCCGTTTTAGGCGAGAAATTCGTGTGAATCGACTATTAAGCCGTTAAAAGTTTCCCACTCAAATGTAATTAAGTAACCAGAAGCAACAGCAACTCATAGTTTCTGTAAAGCAAAGGCCTCCTCTGATACAGAGAAGGCTAAATAAAACTCACAGAGAAAGGTGACCTAGATTTTTTTGTTCTAGGTTTTTCGCAATTAATTACCTGGATTGGGATTCTGTTTATTATTTTGTGCAAAAATATATTGCAAATCGTAAGGATTATTACAAAAAATAACATATTTTTTCCTTTATTAATAAGAACGAAAGTTCTTAGTAATTTATTACAATCTAGCCTAATAGACTAATAAGCAATTTAACTCTAACTTAATATTTTACGTGGTAGATTACGTTATAACTAAGAATAGTGTCATTTTGCACTTTTACACAATTCCGTAGCACTTTCTTAGAGTCTGATAATTTTAATATAAAAACACTTTGTTCATGTGTTACATGTATAGCACATCACTGTCACTATTATTCACTATTTATGCACTACGCTAATTCAAATGGTTTAGCTAGAAGCTATTTTTTTTTTTAAACCTTGCCCCACACTAGGAATTTCTCCTGTATTGTGGGTGCGTTTACAAACATTTAAACTCACATACACAAAGAGCCAGACCCGGAACAAGTACTTTTAGGTCATACAAATATTTGTTCCGTGCGGGAATCGAACCCGCGACACGCAGGGCAGCAGTCAATCGCTTAACCACTGCGCCAAACGTGCCGCGAGCGTGCCGTGCCGCATGCGGCGAAATAAAATCGTACTTAACGCAATGGAGTGTATATTTTCTGTATAATAAAAGCGAACATTCGGATAAAACCATTTGCTCTTTGTTTAAAAAAAACCTTACCTAAATGAATCGGTTCCAGTGCCTTGTATATTCCTATGAAGAAGTTAGACAATAAATTAGGATTTGACAGTTACAGGCGTGCAGTTGATTTGTACAGTAAGGTCATTCTCATTATTAATAAACATGTCACGCCGTCACGCGGATGATAACTACAACAATGAAATATAATCCAACACTATTATTACTTGAAAGTGTATATTCGTGAGATTATAATTAGACACTCACACAGATTAAAATAATTAGATCACTACGCTTGCTCAAGACGAGTTTTCAGACCTTTCCTAAAGCCTAATTAATCGTACCTGAATAACTAGCTCTGGTCTATTCATAGGTGTAGGCTGATGTATTGACAAACTTTTGTGTCTTAACTAAATATTGTGAATGTTAATTCTAGTCCAAATCGATATCTAGATACTGGATTGCTGGCCAGACAGTCTGGCGTCCCCGTTTAAGTATGAATGTGGTGCCAGTTGTCGCGCCTCATTTGTTTAATGTTCAGCCAGCTTTTTTCCTAGGCCGTTATTTTTTACATTTCCTTGAGCTATACATTTTAAAGTGACTCTGTTGAATTTTTTTAAATGTCTTCCTACAATCCTGAATCGATTTTAGTAACTTTTAATATGGGTATTTTTTTAACTATGTAAGAATATTTTGCCATGCCTACCGTCGATTGTGACAAAGAAAATTAAACATTATTTCAATGCAATAAGACTCAAGTTTAAATGCATAAAGTAATGATAAAGTCAACACGATTTTCTTAATAATAAATAGTTGGGTTTAAAAAAAAAATAGTTTTTGGTCATTGTATACTGCTTTATTTCAATACCCTAATTGAGGTTCATGAGGTTTCGCGTTTTACACATTGTATATTATTTACATTGTCTTCTGCAAGTTTCTTTCAAAGGTGGAAACATTGAGCCTATTTTTTTTCATTCTTATAGCATAGCAGCTCTCTGATAGTTCAGTTTTAAAATCAAACCCCTTCGCATGGTTATAAATTAGCAAAAACGAATCCACACTTTTGTCGTAATTGGTCTGCTAAGTCTCTAGTATTAGTAAATTTTGTTCTTCATTCACAGCTGTCAGTCAGACCATACCTAGGCGATGTTATTTTCGTCTGTCAGTCTAGACCGCACCGTAGTTATGCCTTTCGCTGTTTGGAATGTTCTGCCGCATATGTCAAATGCCAATCTCGATATTTGGTTTGCCTACATTCTAGGAATAGTTGAGTAGATGTTTTGTTGTTTCAGTTTACATAAATTTTAGGATACAAACCATAAACGTTAGTAGATTGTCGAAACTGGATCTTTATTGTTCGATGTATGTTCTATTTATGCTTAATTAGAACTCAGATTAAAGTGATAATGCGAAATATATTTTTTTAGTCGTAATGAGAGAGACATTTACATACAGTGCGGTTTTGAGGTCTAAATCCTAATACTAGCAAATTTTAATGACACCACATTGTAAATAGTTTTAGAATATTATAACCAGGCCTCATGAAAGCTTTCTCAGCCGTCAACAGATATGTGAATAAATACTAACCATCGAAAAAAACGTTCAAAAACTGAAATGGGATGTAAAATGATATGACACAAGCGAGCTGAGACAGCGCTATGGTCGCCCGTAGCGCTCCCACACCATGACAGACGAAGAAATTATACCCCCAACCTTCGCTGAGAAACTACTATTTTACACAACAGCCACTTTTGTTCTACTTGGGACATTCAGCCTCTTTGCATTTCTCTTCCTCGTTCCATTCGTTATAGAACCAGCATTCACTACAATATTCATGCAATTCGATCCAGTCGCAGCATTATGCGTCACGACAGGGGTGCAGCATCTCGTTGGCGCCAGCAACTGCTCCTGGGCATCTTGCAGGGAAGGCTGCACCAAAGACCTGTTTGAGTGCACCCAAATTCGTGTCAACTACAAATTGGGCATATACCCTAATATAACTCCTACTGACATGGAAAATTTAGTCAGAGCCGAGAGGGCTTTAAGGAAAGACTACGAATACGAAAATTACGAGGTAACAGCTGATAAAGCGTATCCAGACATGATGGATGATGATCTACCTGATGCTGTACCAACTGGGTTGCAAGGAAATGATTCTGAGTGGTACTTTACTGGTGCCCGACTGTTTCCAAACGTGAAAGGCTGCGGGTATCCGCCTATCCTCAACTGCACGGTTTTCTACGCGAAGCACAAACCTATTGGAAACAATTATACTTGCTACTACAGCCGTGTGGACCCAGGATTGGTGATCACTGAGCTAGACATGTGGCAGAATACTTTAAATCTAGTATATGCCATGGCAATACCAATACCGTCGTTCATAATTTCAGTGATATATTTGACGTTTGCGTACTTTAAGATATATAATACTGAGGAAGAGTCTGAACAAGCGCCGTTGAAGAGTGATGCTGAAGCAATGGCTACAGGAGATGATGAGAAGCCAACAACTCCTGGGTCTGATACGTTCAGGGAGGATCTGGCGTGTTTCGGACATCAGCTTAAGATGCAACTTGCTAATGAGAAGCCTAAAGAGGTCTTCGAGTCTAATAGTCCGCCGATTTCCAATTCTGCTTCTTTGTCTGGGTAAGGGAACAACTTATTTAATTATACTCCATTTGAAATAAGATGACTATTAACTAAACCTTTTTTACAGTCCAATCAATCGATTTTGACTTCTATTGCGTTGGTGGCATGACAAATGGCAGCTGCAGTAAACAGTTGGTATTGTAACTACTTTTTTGCTTTTAATGCCAGCCTTATGCTTACGGTATAGAAGTCAGAATCGGTTGAACTGACTGTAAAAAAGGGTTGTTTAAATGTCTAATCTTATTTCAAATGGAGTATAGTAGTTTCATGAACAGATTTATTTTACATTTTCTTTATATCTTTTATAGTTCTTATCAAATGTTCTATTTAATTTCATCTCAGTTATATTATATGAAAACGCGTAAAACTTTTAGATACATTCTAAATTATTACACACTGTTTTTATTTTCGATGTGTTAGGACAAAAATACAGACCTGCAATATATTTTTTACTTAGGGTAAAACACTAATGAAAAAATAAATTACAAAGAGTTTACTCAAAAAAAAACAGCTTCATTTGATAAATTCTCAATTAAAACCGTGTTCTTCAAATTCTCATAAAATTCTCTGCATCCGACAGGACCAAGTCATCGTTCGTGAACGCCTAACGTGACTTACAACAATATTACACAGAGGTACGTCTCTGGTGGCTTGTGCTTAACTAACTTATGCTTAAGGCACAAAATTGTATAACTCGCTCGCGCACTTGTTATACTGCACATAATTATGAATAAGTATTATAATTCAAAAGAAAAAAATCACACATTACAGCTTAATGCTTATCACAAATATTTCCAATGAAAATAACCATTATTTTTGAATAATTATTCGAATTTGCTCTTCTTATTTTAATTATTTTAAAATTTTTAACCGTTGAGCTTTATATTATAAACATTAATGATATAAATTCTAAATATTTCTATTTAAGAAATATAGCACAAATAATTTTATATTATTTAAATCAGCTATTTAGTTTATTTATTTTTTGCGTACTTTAAAAAAGTTAGCAAAGTAATTAGCTCCATTAGATAGTGCCCACACTCTTTCGTCCATTATGTATAAATCAATACTTACCACACTGACAAGAATAAGTGGAAAGTTTTACCCAAGCCTAACTTATAATATGTCATTCTTACCGAACGCATCAGGCCGCATAAGTTGAAAATATCGAACATTTATGGAAGCAAACTTTGAAAGTCTGTCGTCACCCCTAATGGCTGTTTCGGGAGGTTCCTGTTACGTATAAGGCGGGAGGAAACGCCCGGGTGTTTCCATTGCGAAGATCGCCCTGAGGACACGGTGGAGCATACGGTGGCGGTCTGCCCAGCTTGGGCGGAGCACCGCCGTGTCCTCGTGGAGGCGATCGGCGGCGGCGATCTCTCGCGTCCGGCCCTGGTGCAGGCCATGGTACGGAGCGAGAGTGAATGGTTAGCCGTCACCTCCTTCTGCGAAGCAGTAATGCTCGCGAAGAGGGAGGTGGCGCACGTGAGGGAGAGGCAGTATATGCGCCCTCACGGCCGTAGTCGCCGCGGGAGAAGCCCTGGGCGTCGGGAATCCCAGGCTGATTCCCGGCCACCGTAGGCGCGGGCTTGCGGACGGCGAGTAATGGGTAGCTCGCTGTCCGGTAAGGACCAAGCCCGGGTCGACGGCGCGTTGTGTTCCACGCGCGCCTCAAAGAGATGTCAGCACCAAAGGGTGGGGTCTGCAAGGGCTGATGCCTGCCAGGGGTGCGGGTTGTTCGAAAGAGATACCGTCGCCCCTGGCACACAGGCAACTGAGGGAACACGGGTGGGTTTTAGTCAGTAAAAGTCTGACACGCCCTCCTGCTCCACCCAGAGCGGGAGAAGTTATTTGATGATTTCCCATCCTCAAAAAAAAAAAAACCCCTAATGGCTGGAGCATACATGCAATAATTATGTAATCTCACAACTGCTTGTACGCCTTTTAAAGTACCAACGCGCTTCTATTTATTGCGAGAGCCAACAAAAGTATTGATAAATAATGCACTTCGCCAAAAAATACGCCAAGAATGTGTGCCTATATGTTTTGCTTTATCATTGGATTTTTTTATTCACAATAATTTAACCAAATTCAGCAGCTTTGCTTTAAAAATACCAAAAGAAAAACAAAGGTAGAAAATCCAGTGCTGCATTTCAAAAGAGACTTGCAATTTAATTATTTTTTCTAAAACGTTCCAAGAGTCTGTAACTTATAAGAACATTTCAGGACTTCAAAAGCAAAACAGTTTACTTTACTTGAATGAATTTTAAAGTTGGTTTTACTTTATTTTCAGATGACAGGATTCCTGAAGAGGTGGCATCGGATACAGAGTGCATCACGAGATGAGCTGAGCAATATGAACAAACTATATGATCTATATTGTGCTCGACATGTGATTTTAACACGCTTGAGTATTGTTGTTCCTCTCATTCTATTCTGTAAGAGTGCAAGAGTGAGAAGGTAGGATAGACACAGTATGAAAGCACGACTTTGAAAAGGTCGAAAACGGGCGAAAGATTTTTTTTATAACGCGTTGTGAAATAAAAAAAATAATACTGAATATTTGGCGGTTACATCTTCTGTTTTGGTTAGTTTAATTATTTTATAATAAGTGTAATGGAAAAGTACCGACTCAATTTTTCAAAACATATTTATAATTAATTAAATCCCATCTACCTTTAATGACAATAATTCTTTCAAAATATTTAAATTGTCGAAGTTTTAGGAGCGCCAATTTACGTACCTAACGTTTTGTTATTATATTATAATTAAGTTTAAAATTACCCTCCATGGAGAATTATTGCTCAATACAGAAGGGTTTTAACAGAACAGAAGATGTCACCGCAAAAAATGATTTATATTAGTAATAAAAGAATTCTATCTCCTAATAGTAATTATAGATAAGGTTTTAATGCTCGTACGCTAATGTGTCAAAATGCACGCGTGCTGTTAAAATATATTGAAAATATAAAAAAGTATTGTATAATATAAAAATATGTATAAAAGCAAGCTGTTTGAAAATAGTGACATAAATTTATTAATTGTTGATTTTGAGAAACATTAGTTACTTATGACAAAAATTGGTCGAGAAATAGAAAATATTTAGAAGAGAAAAATTATATTGATGAAAAAAAAAAATTAAATACATCGACTAAAAGTTATAAATAGTGTTATCCCACCAGTACAATTCATTGATATCATTTTAGTTGTAAGCTAAATTAGTTTATTTGAGAGTAATAATGCACATTATATTTTAGTTTTAGTTAGCAAAATTACCCAAAGCTTGACTGACGGTTTGATATCTGTTTAGAAAAAATCTCGAATAAAATTAGGTCAAACGTGTATGTATAATACGATCATAATGAACGCGTTGAGATTATTGAATTCCTTGCCACGCGCTACGCGATATCGATTCTCCGTCCCGTGCCTCGACTATTCAAAAATTCATTAACACTGTCCATACCGATCCGTACCGACATTGTACCATTATACTCACCGAAATAGAATACATTAATCAATTATATCGAAATTAGTTTCCCTACGTCATTGAAATGTATCATTTTTGACCGAAAGTTTTAACCAGCCCGAGCATTGCATTTATTTATCCGAAAATTTCGTATAACATATGGTTGTAAGTGATGCATAAGATTTTTTCCTAATTATATTATGCTATAAAACAACAAGGCTTGTGAATATTGCGTAAACTCTAGAGTAATAAATACTCCAGTCGAGTTACATTGTTTAATTCTGAGCCCTGAAACTTTTTATGGATTTTTTTGTCTGGTACCTACCTACAAAAACATGTAAGCTACTTTTGGAAATTTTACCCATTATTTGAGACATCTGAGTGATTCTAGGGCTATTGCCAGAATTCACTTTAATAAGAGAAATTGACCGTGCTTTCATAACAAATGCACGACCATTTCCTCCGGCAAGTATGTGAACTACCAATATGTTTTTTCGAACAAAACGTTTTATTTGTACACTTAATTATATTTGAATAATTCACGTAGACTGGATGAATATGTTAGATATCGCTAAAATCTACGCACATTGTCTAGTGTATTAAATTCGATGAATTATATAAATAAGTATTTGTATAATTTTGAAATCTGATAATTAGATACGCCTTTATAGTTTTAATATGTGTTGTATGGTGGTTTTATCCCAAGTACCTAATTGTAAAAATAAAATACCTATTACTTTTTATGGTAATAAAAGGAAACCATTGCATTATTTTATACAAATATTTAATAGTAATTGATAACGAGATTAAAATAACAGATTATTGTAATAAAAAAAATATTTTTAATTTAATAATCTTAATTATTTTCAAAATCTTATACTTAAAAATGTTTTTGTCAATTTGAAGTCGCAATAGTTTTTAAAATAAAAAATGTGAAGGCAATCTGTATAACAATAATTATTATCTTTAATCACACCAGTGTTTATTTGTTACGTATTCATTACAGAATAATTTTAAGAAATAAATGTTTTCTGCAAACTAATCATTTATAAATTATTCACTAAATACAAAATAAAAATTAGTGTTAGTTAGCGCAAAAGCAATTGGTAAATAATATCACAAAATGTAAACCGAAGTCAAATTAATTTTTAGCCATAATTTTTTGCGTTTCCCTTGTGAACGTCTGAATTTCGGTTGTGTATAGTTTTTTAGTGATTTTAGTATTAATAATACGTATTTTTAATAATTCCAATGATATTGTTGTATTGCAATTGTATGTAAAATGCTTTAATGTGATGGTAAAGTTAATTAAGGCACCTTCGGATAGGTTCTCACGTCGATGCCCTTTCTTCCAGTAAATTATTGTAAAGATGAGGTTATATTTCTATTTTTTTTAATTATTCTGAATACATATTTAAATATTATGACTGAATGTTGTATAAAAATCTCAATAAAAAACATATGAGATGTAATATCTACTTTTGTGACATGGGTTTTTATTTTGACGTTCAAATAATTTATTGTACCTATTGACGTAGAAATATGACCTCGCCTTATTATATTTCTCATATAAAACACGTCTATTACACTTTTTCAACACCCTTACACTATTATTATTACTTTTGAATACTTTTCGTGTAATTTACACCTGTTTATGATAAAATCAATCAATATTAATTTTATAAAAAAAATATATTAATATTGATAAAATAAAATTGCTTGATGTTTTGTGTATTTTGTTAAACTGTTTAATGGGAGCGATCGCTATTTCAATGCTTTTTGGCTTGAAACAAAACACTTATATGTATATAAGAATGATATATTAATAATAAACCGTATCATCAATCTATCGACTCGTGAAAGTGGTCAACAGACTAGATAAAAGTCCACCTAGAGGTATTTTGTAAAAATCGATGAGATTGGTTTCAAAAATTTAGATATTTGTAAAAGAATTAGGTGTTAAGAGCATAACTATTAGTAGTTACGCGGTTTGAGTCGGTCACATACATAAATCACATTTTATTTCCCGAGGAGTTGAAAAAGCACAGAAACTTACGTAACTATGCGTCAAAAACTTGCATGACTTGGTACACAATATCTGTTAAACTGACCAAATGAATGAACTTGACTGATACCTACCAAATACTTACGTAGGTAACTGTAGGTACAAAATGTGATGCTAACAATTACTAAAACTAAAATATTCAGACTGTTAGAAAAGCCGGAAAATCATTATTCAAAAGCAGTACTATTCCAAAGGTTAAATTATTTCTGGCCGTTTTCCACAAAACCTTGGATTTTGTCCAATTCCAAAGTTTTTAGGTTTTAATAGGTTACACAATAAATTCTAAAGTTGTAACGTATTGTAGCAATTCTGTTAGTTAGGTCGTGGCTAAGTTTTCGAATATTTTAAGTTTGATTTAAGTAAACTGAATCAAACTGACTTAGTTTTGTCACCTACTTAGTAGCTGCAAACCTACATAATCTGCCTATAGTAATAAATGTAGATAAATAGGTACTGCTCGGCGCCAGGCACGAAAATAACTAACAACAATTACAAAGTTAGATCAGTTTCTTCGAAAAACTCAAGACGGTACTGCAGTTTTTAAGTCAATTCGGCAATATTATTCGAAATAAAAAGTAATTGTATTGACATAGCTTAAATTATTTATTCGAATAAAATTATTATTATTATTCGAAACATGTTGCTGTTATGTGTGTAACCGGCTCAACATTTTGAAGTGTGGCGCAAAATTTTCTTGCTATAAAAAAAACTAACAAAGCGAAAATGTTTGAATTATTAATATTCATCGTAAAGTGCGTTTTCATTCATTTGGAACTGTTGCCTTATAACCGTTTTGTACATAAAGAAATAAATAAAAAATCGTTAGTAGGAAATAAAAGTACACTCATTGGCTTCAACTGTTTGTTTTATTGATTAAATCCTTCGATATACAACTCAATCGACGGCCCCTTAAGAGGGGGTATATACCAATATTGGCTATCTTCAATTTGATTTTTCATGAAATTGTTAAGACTTAGGTCACTTAGGTATAAAATAAAAATATTACGAGTAACTACATGATATTTTCAAACTTTTTGTGGAACAGAAACACGAAATATTAAAATTTTATCGATAAAAAAGCATCACGAAGTTACCTCTAATAATCAAATCAAAATAAAACAACGTAATTTTAACAATAAAATTAATATTTTCTCTCCGACACTGGTATAGCAACATGTCTGCTGGAACAATGCCGGATGAAGGGGCAGTCCAGCCTTCCCGCAATCATCGCCAGTACCGTGTTAGGGCTAACCCGCACCCTGTGCAACAAGGACGCGGCGCGCTTGCGCATGGTCGCGTGAAAGCAGTCGGTGCGCGCCTCTGCGAACATACCCGAGGCACTGCAGTATCGGGGTAACCCCATCACAGCCCTGAACGCGTTATTGTACTGGATGCGGATGGCGCTGTAACTTCTGTAAGAGTAGTGAGCCCACAGACATGTTAGAGTACAGCGATGTACAATACGCTCTAAAGAGCGTAGCCTTTATTTGAGCACCGCGCAAATCTACGGACGATCATGTTCGCTCTAACAGACAACGCCCTCCGCTTCCATTCCATGTCTGCGTGATCCTTGAGGTCGACAGTCAAAACATGCCCCAAGTATGTGAACTGTTGAACCCTTTCCAAAGGAACCCCATTGAGTGTGACCGGAGGTATGCTTCCCGGACATCTTGCACTGGTGGTCTCAAAGGTCATACACTGGCTCTTCTTTGCATTATACTACAAACCGTGACCACAAGCATATTCCTCGCATATCTGTACCAGCATAATGAGCTACAAAAACAACATTGTACTCAGCGGTCAATAGGTATTTTCATTGATCATAGTCATTTCATTCATCTGATTATTTTGCAAATACACACGAGAGAAGGATAAAGTATCAGATAGATGTATGCCGGGCGAAAAGATTCTGCACGAACACGGCATGAAGGGATTGTGTTTTGTTTTCGTCGTGTTTGAAGAGAGGGGCAGGCAACGAGGCGCGGGTGAAATATGTTTTTGTTTCTGGCTTACCACGCCCCCTTAATAGGTAGGTTCTTGAATTTTCTAAAAGTTGCTGATAATTTTGGTGACATAAAATATTGTGACTCAAAATTGCATTAATTTGCTGCTGAGCACGAGGTGCTGGGATCAATTCCCAGTTCAGGCAAAGTGTTACTGGAATTTCTCAGTAGCAATCCTCTGGATTTATGCCTGTTTGTTGGCAATAGGCTCCGGCTCCTATTACAAGGGAGTTGACAAGTGGCGAAATGTGGGTTTACTATAGACACACCTCTGCCTAACATTCGGGGAAACAAGGCGTGATGTTATGATCTGTCCATTATTACACATAATAATATTTACTTGACTTTTAATTTGATGCATACAGAGACATACTGAGGTTTTTCGACTAAACTAACTTTCGTTAAAGGTTGCTTTTTGTTCAAGGTTGTGTATTTTATGCATTTTACGAATAAGGCTGTCCATTCAGAACCACCATCAGGTTGCAGATGATTAAAGGACAACAAGAATCAGTTCAAAAAGGTTTATTTTGCATAATTTACATTAGATACATTATTTTCGTTACAATTAAATAAATCGATATAAAGTTTTATTAAAATATTTATTTATATAACATTATTATGAGCTGATTATGTTTGTCCGAGTTTGTAAAAATAAACACCTTCAAGCCGAACTAATTCTCTCATTACTGCTCTTTAGTTACCAATCCAGCTGGCCCTTGGCCTATAACCGGTGCCAATCCAGCCACGGCCACCGCTTTCAGGGGTCTGAAAATAGAAGAGTAAAATTTATGACAACGCCATCTATGCTTCTCACTAAAAACGAATACCAAAAGTTCACATCGGTGTTCAATGTCATTTGCCTAGATGGCGTTGTTTGCAAAATTGTGTATGTAGTACGACGATGTCTTGCTAGATGGCGCTAAATTAAAATTTTATATTCTTACTTGAAACCAAGTTCTTCTTTCGGTACTCCAAGCCTTGCTAGCTTTGCTTCATAGGTTGCTAGAAGATCATCATGGGCTTTACGTAGACGAGCTGCTTCGTATCTCAGATCATCTATCTGTGTGTCTTTCAGCTTAAGCAGTTCCTGCCCAAATAACAAATTTCTCCTATAGTAATCGACTTATAAGACCAACAGCCAGTTGCAGAAACGCACTTTAACTTAATAGTAATCATCAATTAACTTGTTGCAGAAAGCAACACTATACTCGATTTTCATGGTTCTTTAATTATAAAGTTTAATTATATTTAATTATGAAGTGTCAAACGAGGCAATCTGTCACATTTTTTGTTGCACAAAGCAAGCACCTTATAGTTGTTTTGTGCAACATCGTCAAATTAATGAAATCACTAGCGTTATTGATCCATTATGACAGATGCTTCGTCTAAATTATTACTATTACTCGTTTTATAAACGATAATAGGATTACTTCTTACTTGAACTTGCAGTGTCATAACCGCATGTTATAAAACTGAATAGCCAAAGTGTCGCTTTTGATAATATAAACGCATTAATTCTTCTATTTGACATGCACTTCTTTAAACGTCTTAGTTAGAGCTGTTAGTAGTCAAGGATATTATAGGATCGATTTGTTTTGCTTCTCAAATATGATTATTCTTATGATGAGAAGAGAGCACGTCATTGTTATTCAAATAGTGAAGAATGAATGCTCTACTAATGGGGTGCAACTGTTGCATAAATTAAAACACTTATTGAAGTAAGTCAAATAGGCGATAGCTATTCTTCAGATAGCTGTTTGCTGTCGGGTGCAAGGCAAATTAGGTTATCTAAATGTGTTATTTTCTATCAGATAGCCTGTGTAAGGGTTGTGAAAGGTAAACCTTTCATAGCACCAACCTAGTGGCTATGTTAAAACATAGCCACTAGGTCTGATAAAGTTGTTACTATGAAATTTATAAAAAGTGATGCTTACGTGGATTTCTCCGGGCCCCACATCACGACCTTCCATGTTCTTCAGTTTGGCTTCAAGCAGCGCAGTTTTCAGGGATGCTTTCTGTTGTACCTCTAGAACAGCTCTTGAAAACCTAGCTTTAAGCTCATCTCTCTCTTTTTGAATCCTGTCGAAACGAACTTGAAGAACCTCGTACTCCCATTTCAGAACATCAAATTGTTTTTCTAGCGACGTCAGTTGTTTTGATTTTGCCTGAAATTATTAATTATTTCATTTATTACACAAAAATACTCCTACAAAAAAAAACATAATATGTTAAGCATAATTATGGTATTATGTTAAGCAGAGCAATACTTAAAGTACACCCACATTTATCTCGTTATGAATATGTCCTAAGTGTCTTATTAGAGGCGAGCCAAAGACCCTATTGCCATCAACCAGTTACAAATCCTGACTTCAGGCACACTCACTTTCATCGACCTGGTAATCGAACTCAGGACCCATGTTCAGCAATAGCACTTGCGACCAATAGACCAACAACGGCAGTTTTTAATAAAAAAAATAAAAAAAACTCTTTTTATTTAGGTTTGGTACTCACAGCTAATGCAGCTTTATCCCTGTCATAATTGGACATCTGTCTCTTAAGTTCCTTATTGTCCATAATAGCTACTTCCAGTGGTTCTCTGATACTTTTGGTTTCGGCTACAGCATCTCTTGCTATCTTCTCTGCTCTCTCTTTTACTTTTTGCATTTCCTCCATTTGTTGTTTTAGACTACTTATTAGACCTGCAAGTACAAGTAGCAGAGTAGGTTAAAAAAATGTTAAGAATTATGAATTGACACAGGGAAATTCAGAACTCATAAATCACTTAATCATAATTATTACACTAACCCAAATTATTCAAAGTAATGTCATTGTAATAGTTCTTCAAATCTGCGAACGCTCGCTCATGAAAATAAATTAATTCTGACAGCTGCTTATTTTTTCTTTCTTCCACCTCTGCTATTTCTGTTCTATGCTTTACTGTCAACTCTACTTTAGTCTCATTTAGTTTTTTATCAGCTTTATCTTCTATCTGGCGAGCCCTTTCTTCAAATTCTTCTCGTACCTTTGACACTTCTTCTGCGTGAACTAATTTAGCTCTCCTTAACTCATCTTGGGCTGCCAGTATTTTCTCTCTTATTTCTTGCCTCAGCATTCTTTTGTCGTTAAGTAATTCTAGCTCCTGTTCAGCATGCTCTTCTTTAGCTGCTTTTAAGGCTACCAAGTTTTCTGCTCTCAAAGCTGCGGCTGCAGCTGCCTGCTCATATTTCAAATGCTTTATCTTCTGCTTTTCGGTCTCCAAAAGTGCTTCATTTTCTTCTTGTGTTTCTTCTGTAGCTCTTTCTCTGTTTCGCAATTCTGCTTTTGCTTCTTCCAGCTGTTGTCTTGTGATCTCCCAGAATGTTCTAATTTTATCTCTTTCGAGTTGGAAGTAGTTACGTTCTTCTCTCTCTTTGTCTAGTTCCTCTTTAACCTTGAGAGTGAACTGCTCGAGTTTCTCTCGAGTCATTTCTGATGTGTCTACTCCATCGATGATGATTGCTGTAATTATAAAACAACATTTTTCTAAGTGTTAGGTTAGGTTAGGTTAGCATACTGGTATCTGCATACTGTACGATTGTCTTAACACTAGAGCCGTCGCGCACTGGAAATTATGATAAGAGACTCGTGAAGGAGCATTACTTGTTGTTGTGATCTAGTTTTTGTAGCAGTAATAAATTGTAGCTGTAATAAATCTGTAGTCGTCATGAGAATGTATATACGTGTTAATTAACACGTATATACATTCTTATGACGACTACAGATTTATAACACGAAATAACAAATAGGTACAGTATACTATACGTATAATTATACGTATAGTATACTGTACCTATTTGTTATTTTGCCCTATAGACAACCCCATTTTTATGTCCAAGCACTCACTATCCATTTCAAGTTTGCCTGTAAGAGATCGCAGAAAGCGAAATGGCCGCCGATTAGGTATATTATGTTTTGTAGTGTATTTTTTATATATTCTCTGGTGTTCAATAAAGTACATATACTTATATAAATAAATAAATTATCACTACAATCATACTCAATAGTACTTATAATATTATTTAATATACAGTAATTATTCTTCCACAGGTCGTAGGTTTGAACCCAGACAGGCGCTTTACTTAGTGTAAATTATTTTATCATAACTACTCTTAAAGTGGTGAAGGAAAACATCGTGAGGAGTGGTTATAAAGGCGGCACAGCGTCCTCAGCCTCCGCCTGATACAAATCCCCACCGGACACGGTTGTTTCGGGAGGTTCCTGTTTCGGATAAGGCGGGAGGAAACGCCCGGGTGTTTCCACTGCGTAGATCTCCCTGAGGACACGGTTGAGCATACAGTGGATTTCTGCCCGGCTTGGGCGGAGCTCCGCCATGTCCTTGTGGAGGCGATCGGCGGCGGCGATCTCTCGCGTCTGGCCCTGGTCCAGTGCCATGGTATGGAGCGAGAGTGCATGGATAGCCGTCACCTCCTTCAGCGAAGCAGTAATGCTCACAAAGAGGGAGGCGGCGCATGTGAGGGAGAGGCAGTATATGTGCCCTCACGGCTGTAGCCGCCGCGGGAGACGCCCTGGGCGTCGGGAATCCCAGGCTGATTCCCGGCCACCGTAGGCGCGGGCTTACGGACGGCGAGTAATGGGTAGCTCGCTGTCCGGTAAAGACCAAGCCCGGGTCCACGGCGCGTTGCGTTCCAAGCGCGCCTCAAAGAGATGTCAGCACCAACTGGAGTCCGCAAGGGCCGATGCCTGCCAGGGGTACCTACGGGTTGTTCGAAAGAGACCGTGGGCCCTGGCACACAGGCAACTGAGGGAACACGGGTGGGTGTCAGTCAGTAAGTAAAAGTCTGATACGCCCTCCTACTCCACCTAGAGCGGGAGAAGTTATTTGATGATTTCCCAGCAAAAAAAAAAAATTAAACCGGCATATCCTAGAACTAAAAGTTCGAAGACATGACTGTGAGATCTACCAACCCGCACTGGGCCCGCGTGGTGGATTACGGCTCACTCCCTCTCACCGAGAAGAAGCCTGTGTTCTAGCAATGGGAACATTACAGGCTGATTTTGCTACTTATTCTTGGTCATCTGAAATTGCAAATAGCTAATTATTTCACGTACCTGGTGCCTTCTTCGGCTTTCCTCCATCTTTTGCTTTGGGCGGCTGAAAAGAAAACAACAGTAGTTACAACAAAGAAAACACATAAGGGGCTTGGGCTTAATAATAACAACCGGACGAGTCAACCGAAGGTCAAGCTAAGCTTGCCACGATCGACTTGTGGATGGGTAACTCCATTGTATATTGAGACCCCTCCGTGCCTTGGAAAGCACTTTATGCTGTTAGTCCCGGCTGTTACTTGTAGATCTTTGACAGTTGTTAAAGATAGCCAAAAGCCCAATAGCCGCAAGGTGTATCGTGTTATACAGTAACTGGGTTGTGAAGCTCAGATTGACAGTCCCTCCACGTAAAATACTGGTATTCAGCTGCATCTGGTAAGACTGCAAGCCGATCCCAACATAGTCAAAGTCAAAGCATTTATTTCAATTATGCACTTAAAAGGCACTTTTGAACGTCAACATTTACATTAAAATAGAATTGATTCTAGTCGCCTTCCAAAATGTAGTTTCGTATGGTTAAAATGTTTTAAGCACAATATTTTACATACATTCATTATGCAGGAAAACTTTTTATGCAGTGCGCAAACTTTAACCATGAATTCAGCATATCATTCTAGACCCCCCAGCAAAGAAATTTTTCGTCAGTTTTACAAAAAAAAATCAGCCGTTTCATAGAAAACTGCAAAACCTACGCGGCCAAAATGTATGGTACAGCTGTTTTTTTTTTTGTATAACCGATGAAAAATTTCTACATTGGGGTGTCTAGAATGATATGCTGAATTCATGGTTACAGTTTGCGCACTGGATATAAGCTTTTCCTGTATAATTATGTGTGATATAATTATATGTGAAAACGATGCACCCAGAATAAAATTACCATACCAAAATAGGTTAATAGAATGAAAGTGAAGCAATTACACATAACTTAATTTGATCATAGATGCATTGTGCTCACATATTTACAAACATTGTAAAATTAAATATACGATTTTGCTAGTATATTAACAAGTAATAAATTAGTGTGTGAGTTATAGTAATCACTGAGTGTAAATCAATGTCATAAATATAATTAATTATACAATTAAATTAGCACCTAGTTTGATTTTGTCTAGACCCTAGATTGTCCTATGGAGCAGGACCAGCATGTTTCCAAGCATTCTTATCTTGTGTATAATCCTCTAATTTGTAACATGCTTGTTTACAAAGTTTACTTTTAATATGAGTTTTAAATTTCCATTCATGTAATTGCAATATATCACAAGGTATTTCGTTACAACATTTAATACAGTACCCCTTAAAATTTGCATTACTTTAGCCAATCTGAAAAAATTATGAATCTATAAAATCATAGTTGGGAAAAAACTAAGCTGATTGAGTATAGAAACACATAGACTTGTTTAGAGTATAGAAAAATTAAACATTCAAACACGCAATTTATAATGAAAAAAGTTCGCAGTAATCAAAATACCTACCATTTTCTATTTATATAAAACGTGTTACAGAAAATATAATAATATTACAAAAAATATTCACGAACAGTTTCGTTCAGTTATTTGTTTACGTTGCCAAGTTCAATAAATCCGTTGTCATGGTGACTTCTTTCTACACTATCCCATGGAATTAGTATGTACTATTTAAACACCCCGACATTTTAGTCGTTTTACAACGGTTGCCCACTTCATGTATCCAATATACCAATCATTTATGTAAAAAAAAGAATTTTTGAACATAATTCATAATTTTAAAAAAAATATAATTCACTAAAATGCATGACGTAGTTTGAAACACTCTGTTATGGAAATGAAATTAATGATGGAATGTAGCTAGGTTGATATCTTCTACCATTTGATACGTAAACATTATTAACAGGGAGGGTGTTTCATAATTCTAAAGCATTAGGTATTTATTTTGATTTGTAGCTATTTTCTTAATTAATGGTTAAAATGTTTTAATCGCGCCTAGATCTATTTTATGACGAATACATTGAGTGGACCACCTTTGTAAGATGACTAAAATGTCACTTTAGCATTATTCACATGATAAGGCAACCATGAACATGATTGTATTCGATAGTGATCAGCGATATACCCATACATCCATACAAATGTAATAACATTGAAGTGTCTGTAAAGCCAATTTATCTGCTATATGTACAAGCATAAAAAAAAGAAAATAATCATAAGGCATCAAAAAATTCCTCCGAATCATTGTCAACGGGAAAAGTGCCCAAAAGGCTGGCAGCATTGCCACGTTGTATGGCAATGCTCATTCTTTGACCGAAAAATAGGTCAGCTCTCACGTGAAGAGTCGACCAATCGCTTGGCAAAGTCTCGGAAGAATACGTGGGCACTCGGATCCCATGGTCCTAGAGTTTCAACCCCAAACGGCTCGACAACCAATAACCAAAGAAGCATTTAAAATAGAGTGGAATCCAGGCTCAAAGCTGTTAAACGAAAGAGCCTACCTCCAAAATCAATACTTTTTCAAAACGTTTGACATTATTACTTTTTTAAATCTGACACAATAAAACAAAGCCAAATGTCGGCCAGTCAGTCAAAACAGGAAAATTTGAGAAATTAAATGTGTTACAATAAATTATGTGATTAAATAGGGCACTATATATCAACAAAACTCCACAAACATGTTGGTCGAAGCAATCAGTGCTGTGGTCTACGGGGCAGTGTTCCTAAGCCTGATTCTGGTTGACTACGCTCTTGGCCATGGATTCGTGGATATGTTCCAAAAGGTGTTCTGCAGAGTTGCTTGCTTTGTGAAGAAGACTGTGAGGGAAGAAGCGAAGCAAGTCGTGGTTATACCGGAGAATCCCATCAGTTTGCCCGTGCTATTCCTGGAGATTTTGGTGCTGAGTTTGACTATCGCTGTGAGTATCTGTAACCATTTATCATCATCATCATCATCATTTCAGCCGAAAGACGTCCACTGCTGGACATAAGCTTCCCCCAAAAGGGGGGTTATGCCATAATCGCCACGCTTGGCAGGCGCATTGGTGATCGCAATATGGTGGTAAAATGTATAGAGAAAGCTGCTGCCCATTCTTTAGTAAATCCTTTAGTGGCCTTCTACGACACCCACGGGAAAAAATGGGATGGTGCTATTCTTTTACGTTCGGCACCACAAGGAACCTGCCCCTGTAACCATTATGATCTTAAAAAGAAAGAAATATACAAGACACCTTAAACATCTTGATCAGTGGGTCGTCACAACGAATGGTGTAAATTCCTACAATTTACACCAAAACACTATACTTAAAAAGGTAAAATTAATAATCATCACACCTCAAGAAACGCCCCTAAGACGACCCACTAACCAATATCAGTCTTATCTTCTAATCAGCCACAGTTTCGCTAGATCGTCATCTTTTCCCATATAGTCTGCTGCGTGTAGAGTTTCTTACAATCTGACCGAGATTATTTCTGGACTTTAAAACAGACTGTGACCTCTGACTTTGTTTCGGCATTTCTTCGCAAACTAGTTAGATAGGAAAAGCCGACCTCACCTAGTTGTTTAAAATATAATTAACATCATCATCATCATCATCATCATCATCATCATTCATCATCATCATTTGTACAGACGCCAGCACATCAAGCTACCCCAAACTGTGAAATTATCCCAATTGAACATGAACCTTATGTTTACGTAATAAAGTTGAAAATCTATCAAAGAAATTTGCCTTGCGTAGGTACGCAAGGCAAATTTCTTTAGTAGGTAGGTACTTACAGAAGTTAAATCAATCATGACTTGTAGCATTACCTTTTATCTCCCAGCCACAGTATCTTTCCCACGAATCAAATTATTTCATTCTACTCATTAATATGCAAACGCCAAATCAGCGATATTCATAAGTTAGGCGATTTATTGACTATGAAAAAAGCTAAAGAACAAATCATATTTCAGTTCCTGAACAAATACAAGAAGTTACGCACTAAAGATCGCATTGATGACCTTCTTCATGAGAGCAAGGAGGCACTGAGGCAGACCAACGAGTTTCTGGAGAAGTGGAGATTAAGACGGGTTAGACAACGTTTTAAAAGCTTTTTTTTTTTAATAAAGGTAAAGCCTTGGATTATGCATTGAGAGCAGTGGTGGCTTTTTTTTTTTGGCTGGGGTTTAATCAAATAACTTCTCCCGCTCTGGGTGGAGCAGGAGGGCGTGTTAGACTTTTACTGACTAAAACCCACCCGTGTTCCCTCAGTTGCCTGTGTGCCAGGGGCCGCGGAATCTCTTTCGAACAACCCGCACCCCTGGCAGGCATCGGCCCTTGCGGACCCCAACAGTTGGTGCTGACATCTCTTTGAGGCGCGCGTGAACCACAACGCGCCGTCGACTCGGGCTTGGTCCTTACCGGACAGCGAGCTACTCATTACTCGCCGTCCGCCAGCCCGCGCCTACGGTGGCCGGGAATCAGCCTAGGATTCCCGACGCCCAGGGCGTCTTCCGCGGCGACTACGGCCGTGAAGGCGCATATACTGCCTCTCCCTCACGTGCGCCGCCTCCCTCTTCGCGAGCATTACTGCTTCGCAGAAGGAGATGACTGCTAACCATGCACTCTCGCTCCGTACCAGGGCCTGGACCAGGGCCGGACGCGAGAGATCGCCGCCGCCGATCGCCTCCACGAGGACACGGCGGTGTTCCGCCCAAGCCGGGCAGACCTCCACCGTATGCTCCACCGTATCCTCAGGGCGATCTTCGCAATGAAAACACCCGGGCGTTTCCTCCCGCCTTATACGAAACACGAACCTACCGAAACAACCGTGTCCGGTTAGGACCTGCGTCAGGCGGAAGGTGAGGACGCCATGCTGTCTCTCAAGCCACTCCTCAAAGAGGGGACTTACCGCCGCTATCGTGGCGCGCCCAGAGCAGTGGTGGCTCAAGTTTGTGTAATTGGTTTATTTACACTGCTCTCAAAACAGTAAAGAAAAACATCGCAAGGAAAAATTTACTAGAACAAAAAATCGAAGATATGCGACATCTGCCAACTCATGCTGGGCCCGCATAGTGGGTTACAGTCCACTCCCTCTTACCTAAAGGAGGCTTGTTGTCCAGCAGTGGGATGATGATGATGATGATGATGGGACTCCCTTTTCCGCACGTAGACTCCCATTCGGTCCGTTGTGCGTGGGGATTCTGGCTAACAAAGCCAGCCTAGCTCCGCCCAAAAGCACAGAAGCTTCCTGGGAGCTTCACAGGCTTCGCGGAGCGACCTCACTGTTCCGAGGATTTCTTCACGTTGAGAAGCCACGGCCTCGCATTCCAGGATGACGTGGGCGGCTGATTCCTCGGCGTCAAGGCAGCCTCTGCAAAGCGGGCTGTCTGTGGCGCCTATATTATGAAGATGTTTGTTAAGGGGGTTATGGCCCGTAATTGTTCCTATGATTATTCTAAGGTTATTTCTACTCAGGCTGAGAAGCTTTTTGGTTAATCGCGGGTTTAGAGTCGGCAAAGCCAATTTTGACTGTCTACAGTCTGTAGCCCGTGACCATCGGTTATTATGAAGTTCGGTTGATCTTTGGCGAATCCACGCACGAAATTGTGAGAAAGGCAGGGGGAGAAGTGGGTACGGGCCTAGCACGTTCGTATCTGAACCTCTCTTCGCAAGTTCATCTGCGGCATCATTACCCAAGGATCCACTGTGCCCTTTGATCCACTGGAGGGTAATACGATTGGACGTCGATATACTCTCCAGAGCTAGATGGCACTCAAAAATTAGTTTGTTGTTGGTTTGTTTGTTTGCTAGGGCTTTAAGCACAGATAGGCTGTCAGATACGAATTTAATTCCGTAATTCTGGATGCCTAAGCCCTTTACTGCCGTTGCGGCTTGTGTTAAGGCAACACATTCACATTGAAAGATTGAACTGTGTTTGCCTAGCGGTATGTGAAAGTTAAAGTTGAGGTCAAGGGAGTGTGCGCCAGCACCTGAACCGTTTTGTGTTTTTGAGCCGTCTGTGTAGATGCGCACTTCATTGGCTCCTGACTGATCCCTTTCTTCCTCTACTGTTTGTATAACATAGTTTTTGTTGAGCATAGGTTGGTTTGGTGTTCTATCACACGGGGCAGCGATGAGCGGCTGGTACTCAATCGCCCGGTCCAGGATTTTAGCGTGTGGACTGGTTAAATTCTTGCCCCATATGCCCAGATGCATTAGCCTGATGGCAGCTAGTGCCGCCTCCTGCTGTATGTACAGGTCAAGGGGAGTTAATTGAAGGGCTATCTCCATGGCTGCTGTTGGGGTGGTTCTCATGCAGCCAGTGGTAGCTGAACAGGCCATTCGTTGGAAGCGCTGTAGTCTGGTAATGGTGGTCGAGAGCTCGGTCCTTGTCCACCAAACCAGAGCGCCATAAGCCAACATTGGCCTGATCACCGCTTTATATAGCCACAGAGTAATCTTCGGAGAGAGCCCCCATGTTTTCCCTAACATTCTTTTACATTGGTAAAGTGCAATTGTGCTTTTATTCAGTTTGTAGTCAAGATGCTTGTTCCAGAGCAGTTTGCTGTCAAGGATCACCCCCAAGTACTTGACTTCGTCTTTAAGTGTTAATTCTGTGTTGAAGAGTTTTGGAAGCCTGTGGGGTCCCAAGGTTCTCTTGTTAGTGAAAATTATTAGTTCTGTTTTCGCGGGGTTAACCGATAGTTCGTGTTTCGTGCACCAACTCTCGATTATTTTGAAGGCCCTTCTCATGAGATCGCACAAGGTGCCCTCAAATTTTCCCGATATTAGAATTGCTATGTCATCCGCGTATCCCACCGAGTACAGACTACTAGCGTTGAGCTCTGCGATAAGCTCATTTGCGACTAAATTCCACAGTAGTGGTGACAGCACCCCACCCTGTGGGCAGCCTCTACTCACGATACCTCGTGTGGTGGTGTTCACGGTAAATTGAATAGCACGGTATTTTAACATGTTATTAATCCATTCTATGAGTGTTCGCGCAACACCGTGCGTGGCAAGTGCCTGTTCGATGCTGGCGAATTTAGTTTTGTCGAAAGCGCCCTCTATATCAATGAAGGCGCCTAGGGTTGGGTTTTTGGCTTTGAGACCATTTCCTATGCGTGAAACTACGCTATGGAGTGCTGATTCAGTTGATTTGCCTGCACAGTAGGCATGTTGATTGGGATGTAAAGGTCTTTGTACCGAAATTTGGGATCTGATCTTCCTATCTCCCAGCCTCTCCAGTGTCTTTAAAAAGAATGAGGAGAGGCTTATGGGTCTGAAAGATTTGGGCTGGGTGTAGTCGCCCCTACCTGGTTTCGGTATAAAGATTATTTTTACCTCTCGCCATTTCAAGGGGATGTAGCGGTGGGCCAGGCAGGCTCGAAACACCTTGACGAGGTATTCAGCCAGTAAGTCTTGGCTCCACCTGAGCAGAGCTGGGAATATACCGTCCAGTCCTGCTGCCTTGAAAGGTAAGAAGGTGTTGATTGCCCATGTTATTTTGTCTTTATCGATTACCTCTAACGCCACTTCCCAATCTGATCTGCTCGTTTCCGTCTCACTATGTGGTTCCCAGCTTTGCTGGGTGGCAATCTCGCATCCTGGGAAGTGGGTGGTTAGGAGTAGTTCGCTTGTCTCAGCGTCGTTTGTGGTGTACGTGTTGTCTGGTTTTTTCAGGCATCCTATTGAGTGGTCTGTCTCTTGAGCAAGACAGGTTTTGACCCTCATTGCCTGGTTGTTGCTTTCAATGTTACTACAGAAGCGCCTCCAACTATTCTTTCCTCTGAGGCGTATCAGTTTTTTATAAGTTTTACGAGCTGTTGTATAGCGGTCCCAGTCTACCGGCGACCGTGTGTTCCTAGCTCTGTTGAACAGTCTTCTCAGCTTGCGTCGATGTCTTTCCAGTTCAGGACTCCACCAGGAATGGCGGGCACCCTGCCTTGGTACTGTGAGGGGACACGACTGTTCATAGTCCAGCAGTGGGAACAATATAGGCTAATTACGCTTATGCTAGCTTAGTTTAAGATTTCATTTCAGCATTTGAATGTTTAAAACTTTCTCTTAGTTCTTATACTATTTTGGATGCAATTTTAACTTCCAATTTCCCTTCAAATTGATAGGTGCCCACTGAGTATTCCTACTTGGATGAAGAGCCGCAGGAGATCAAACCTCTGAAGATCGAAGTGCCCATTTTACACATGGCCATCATTGACGTAAGTTAATTTTTGATCTCTTACTCTAGGTAGGTTAGCTAAGTTAAAAAATATATTTTTATTCATGTAGAAAATTTACAGCAGGTGGATAAGACTAGACTACACCATGTTCCAGAAAGGCTGAGCATTGAAGAACCACTGGTAAGTATTATTGACATTTTGTTGAAAACATTTTTCCATGTTAATAGCTTCGGCCTCAAGGTGGACCGATGATCTTGTGAAGGCTGCAGGAATCCGCTGGATGCAGAAAGCACAGAATCGGTCGAAGTTCTTGGGGAAGCCTATGTCCAGCAGTGGATGTCTTTCATCTGAAATCATGATGATGATGATGAATAGCTTTGTGATAGAAGAAAGCACGGGATCGCAAAAGATGGGAGGAGTCTACACTCCTCGTATCTTTTGCGATTCCGTGCTACTTTTGAGGAGTGACGGAACAAAAGCCATTATTGACCAGGATATGTTTATTTTTTTCGCTTTTCAAAGTTGAAATACACATCCCAATACTAACAAGCCGTTTCAAAAACCAGTAATACCTAATGACAAAAATGTTAAAAGTCGATGGTTTAATCAAAATCCTACAAATACATCTTGTTGCAACAAAAACCAGAAATTACACGCCCGTAACACTGGTCGCTTCAAACCCTTTTAATCTGCAGATATAGGAAATACCTATTTAATTCATATTGTTATTTTTCAAATCCCGTTAGTTCCAAAGTATACATTTCAAACACGATAAATCCAAATTAGTTGGATCAGATGTCGTTAAATCCAGACTTGACTTAATCTAAACCCCATAAATCCAAAATGGCTTGAGCACAAACCGTTTTCTCCATATTTCTTTGCCTAATATCTCCTTAATAACAATCGTCATTTTCAAAAACATTTCACTACCCTAACTATAGGTCATTTTACTATAAGTTTGTCATAAAAATCTTTTTGTTTCTATAAATTACACTATGCTATAAGGTTTTTATAATTTCCTAAAGAAAAAGAAATACAATATGGATTTAACGGTTTTTGATTAGTTACTCCTCTTTTGTGATCCCGGTCAGCTTTTGCTTAGGAAAGGAAGCTATTTAACATTTGCTAGCAAAATAATATTGTTTTTTTAGATAACTGAACTGAATCATCAGATTCCTGTAAGCTACTAAAACTAGATGGTTGTGGAAGTAAAACACAAAGTCTCTAAATAATCATAACTCACCAGTCAGGAAAGCGATTTAAAGACTGCTGTCATCAAAGCTGACCGCAACAAATCTTCATAAAATCATTATCTATCTTTCCAGACCTTAGGAACAACACGAAATCAACCAGAACGAGGGGATGCTGGAGACGCAGTCAACATTACAGACTCAACTCTGCTTTCAGTCACATCACTCCTCGATGATGACCTGGAATCCATATCAGAACCACCAGCTACTGAGGATAAAGTAGTAATAGTAGCTGAAGAGAGACATGTTGAGTTCCAAAATCGAACACTATGGGATGTTATGGAAGAGGACGCAAATACAATAGAAGACTAAATAAAAAAAAAGATGTAATAGGTTGGTGAACTTAAATGCCAGTTGTTTATTCAAGTGTGTTGTTCAGTATCATTGAAAAAATATGAAAATAAAAATTATAAAATCAATATTGCTTTTTCGAATCTTTTAAGTCTCGGAGTCGAGTTCAGTGGAAGTTATAATTTTGTGAATGAAATGGGTCGCATAATTCACCAAGTAAGACCAGCTTCCACAACAAATACATTTAGCTTTCGTATTTAAAACATCATTCTGTCACCTTCAAACAATTGACAGCAGTAGAACGATAAAATCGTTTTATTTGTGTGTGGTGGGCGTTAATATATAACCAGAAACTTACCAATGACTTTGAAATCTATAGTACTTATAGATGATTCAGCCAATAATCGCGTAATAATACGCTCTCTTTAAACATCATTATCATGTTTCTTTGCTTTTGCTTCATGATTTATTTTATTCTACATTGATATAGATTAGTAGGTATATGCTTTATGTATGTATTTCTTGTATATGTATTATGTTACGACATGGCTTTTAGTGATAACACCGCCTATTGTGTCTGTCATTAAATGGTGTATATAATAGAGTGTGTTCTATTGTCTTTTATGTTTTGGGAGGTATATATTAAATTCTCAAGTCTTACAAGAATAAATTAGAACCAGATAATTACTTACCCAAGTACGTAAAACATGTCTCCCTTGCTCATTTGTCCTTTAATCCCTACAAAGGTCTTTCTTCATATCGCACACTTATAGTGTCAAATGCTCATAATACTGTTCAAAGAGCCTAAAAGCTGACAGATATTAATTCCAAACCTCAATACAAACTTACTTCTACATCCGAGAAAGATACACTGCCATAATTTTTACTTATGTCGAAGGTACAAAGGTTGAATTTGAAGAGAGTAAGGATAAATAAGTGCATATATAAGTTTGCCCAGGGGTGGCTATCCGCATTTGCTTTGATGTCATATTATCAGCAGGGTGTCTAGAATGATGGGATGTAATTAAAATTTGCAAATAGCAGAGTAGTTCTGACGTAATCCTAAAAGTTATAGTACTTCTAATCCTATAACCTTATTAATTAAATACGACAATTTTTAGTACTAGAGGTCGCCCAGTGGTCAAAATTCGACCATAATTCATTTAAAACTTAATGTTATTTCTATTGCATTATTGTGAAAAAATATTAGGTTTATGTACTCGTTCTCTATATAAACTTTAATTGTGCTAAATTTTATACTCCTCAGTCTGCCTAATTTTCGTAAAAAGGGGTACAACATTTTTACTTCTCGTACTTTACAGTATCGTTGATATACCTTTTTGTTTATTAGAACACTTTTGCACCTAAATAGATTCATCGGTCCAAAAAATCTAGACTGCAGTGATTATATTCTTCAAAGTCATTAAAATTACGTCACTGATGAAAACCCCAACGTTATTTTAATTGAAATCATCACTACTGGACACGACGATATTATATTATGAAAATATATTTCTTGTGCTAATAAAGTCAGACCAAAATGAAGCGTATTAATTCAAATTATTTTCAAACAACACGATAATCAGACTATTAATAGTTAAACCCAACCAAATACAGAAAATAAACAATAAATAAAAACAAATCCCCTGTCTTTCCCGCTTTTATAGAGATTATATCGAATAGGTGTCTTCTTTTAAGGATCAAGGGATTTTCGCGGGAATCATCGCGTTTGTTGCTGGTAGTAGGGATTACTTCTGCGACAGTGATAATAAGTAGCTTGCTTTACTTACTTATTTGATTTGCTTTCGTAATGGGTATAGTGTTAATGGTTTTATTGATTTGTATGATTCGTTGTATTGTTTTTGGATTTATCGATAGGTAGTTTTGCTTTGCTTCGTATTTTTTTTGTGGATTGACGATAGAGGTGTTGCGTCAATTTTTTTATTTTTTTATTGTAATATCGGTATTTTTTTTTAACCGGGCTATTAATTCTTTAATAATACCGGCCTATTACTTCCCCTCTGCAGGGCGAAGGCCTGTTCATAGACAGAGACTTGCTTAAGAACTTCAGAAAGACACTATGTTGGGGTCGACTTCCAGCCTTGCCGGATGCAGCTGAATACCAAAAATTTGAAAGTACATAATATATGAATTGAAAAACATAATTGAACCACGGATCTGCCAGGGGTGCGGGTTGTTCGAAAGAGATACCGCGGCCCCTGGCACACAGGCAACTGAAGGAACACGGGTGGGTTATAGTCAGTAAAAGTCTGACACGCCCTCCTGCTCCACCCAGAGTGTGAGAAATTATTTGATGATTTCCCAGCCAAAATAAAAAAATACGTATTTGAACCCACAACCTCTTGCACGAGGGGCGAGATCTTAACCTAGTGGTTAAGACCCATTGGGCCATTGGGCATCACGACATTTGTAACTATCTATCTCAAAAATGTAGCATGGCTAGAGATCTATTACAAAAAAAAACACAATAACTACCAATAAATTCATTCTCTTTTCTGTGCCTACCAAATTTTAGCCAGACGAAACCAAGCATTTATTATAGAAAGCTTTAACCAATGCCAATACGGACAATATTCTAAACAAAACGACAGTAAATCGTCTGTACCTAATACGAAATCATCCAAGTATATTTAAACCGTAATTTGGTGAAAACCAAACAATGGTCACGTGTCTCGCTCGATGATTTTCAACCCTTGTTCTGTGATATAATTATGGTGTAATGATGGTAAAATATGATGGATTGGGACACGCCTTACGGTTTTTAGGGTTAGATCGTGTTATGGGAAAAAGATTGTCTACCGTAGGAAGTCTTAAAAATAATAAAAGTCGGTCAGTAAGGGGGGGGGGGGGGGTAAGGTTAAATAAACCAAGCCATTACTGAAGTTGGTATTTTTAAATTATTTCAAAAGTTTAATTTGCATAGTAGCCTATGTTGAGGTTAATGGAGTCTTCAACGAGGTACCTATGTGGTATGACTGACTGCCCAAAGATTTGCTAAACGACCCTACCTATATGCGAATCGCCCCTTACGCTCATATTATAAATACCACGCATTGGGCAATAACAAAAACAGGCAAAAACATTGCGATTGCGCAATTCCTGGCATTATCTATAGTATCATATATATCGTATATCATTATCTATATAGTTTATCGCCGACGGCAGAATAGTCTACCGTCTAACTAAAAAGGAGTTGACGAGCTACGAGCAGCGACTGCGCGATGGTGACGAGCGATTATTCGCTGGTATATGCCAAGTTTGCCTTTTTCAGCGAGTGTTCTGCCCGCCAAGCCAGCGTCGCTGAGCGAGTCCTCCTCTTTGACAGTTGTTGTCCCTGCGGCAAATGGGTACTCGAGCCGTCGACAGATGTTGTGAGTGTAAGGTTTGATTCAGTCATATGGCGCAAACAAGGACAGTGTCTAATGCAAGAGAGATTGCAGCAGTGTCTAATGCGAGACCTAGCTACACTTGACAAAAAGCACTAGACTTTTTGTCGGGCTGGAATCATGATGGCATTAGTACCCAGCCCAGTGGTAATAGCCGTGACTTACTGAGTTGTAGATCTTAGAATCGGACCCAAGCAGGCGTTTAACTTGGTGTAATTATTTCATCATCACTTCCCTCAAAACGGTGAATGAAAACATCGTGAGGAAACCGGCATGTACTAAATCCAAAAATCAGAAAACATGTAACATCTACCACCCGCACTGCGTGGTGGATTACACCCTTCTCCTTCTCGAAGAAATAACGTAGGCTATTATGTGCCAGCAGCAACATTACAGGCTTATTATAATGACGAAAATATAATATTGCAAGTGTATGGCCCTCCTAAGTAATTCCATATTAACTTTTACCCTTTACGATACTGTAAACAAACTTGATTACCTTCAAATTCATTTTCAATCCACACCACTATCATGTTTCCAGTCCAGGAAGTAGCATCCCGTTCACAACACAGACAGAATTGACGGCTCCATCATTTATCATTATTGTGGATGGCTCCAACTTTGCCGTGTGAAGTTCTGATACCTTTGTGCTTGTTTGTAGTTCATTCTGTTTGTTTGTCTTTTGGTTTTTGAGGTTTGCATTGGTTGTGATTGTTTTTCGACTGTGGCAACATTGTTTCTAGGACAGACGTTGTTAGTGTTGCCAAGTTCTAAGCTGAAAATTGCGATCTGCTTTTCAGCGTATAGCCCAGAATTTGGCTACTAGCCACTACTATGATTATTTTAATAGTGATTGCTGTAGGTTTTTGCAAATAAAACTTTCGACCAATGTTCCAGAAAATTCCTTTAAGATACATCGTCATCTTCTCAGGAAGAAAATCCCTTATACCAATTTAGTTTGCTTCGGCGTCAGCGTGTTGTCTTCTTACAACCAATTGTCTTGAGTTTTTTTAACCTGGGAATCAAATTAGCGTAAGAAATAATTGCTATTAGAGGAACAAAAATATAAGAAACATAAAAAATAAACCTTACCATCTTTTTACACCTCTCAATCCAAAAGGATATTAATTAGCAAAAGCCCAAGAAACTAAAACCAAAACGCAAGGCGACGGTGATCAGCATCCATTTATCACTTCAAGTCTTTTTGTCCCTCTCTATTCAATACTTTTTGCGCGGAAGATTAAATTTCGCGTCTCACCCGAGGTCCAAAACCATTAATACTCCGCCACCAATTTACAAAGACCTTCCCTGCTTCCCTTTTACATACAAAACCAGATGCTTCAACGGTATTTGGTGGAAATTCAGAGATCTAGTTATAATGGTCTGTGTCCGTCCCCATCTTGTCATTGAATTTTTTATTCTATTTGTTACACCACGTCTGGTCGCTGTAACACTTTGATTATGATTTTTGCGGGTACCTAAATTACTGAAGGATAGAATTGATCCTTGATGACATGCGACTTTTTTTAGTTGTTTATCCCAATTTGGTTGGTTGAAAAGAAGTTGTGTGTCGTTTTAGAGTGTTGAAGTTGTAACGTGAATTCGATTTTATTTGTAATATAGATGTGGGTTCAACTTTAATTATTTAGGCAGTATGTGTTCCCTCACTGCCGGCCGTGGCCGACGCGGGAGACGCCCTGGGCGTCGGGAATCCCAGGCTGATTCCCGGCCACCGTAGCCATGGGCTTGTGGACGGCGAGTAATGGGTAGCTCGCTGTCCGGTAAGGACCAAGCCCGGGTCGACGGCGCGTTGTGTTCCACGCGCGCCTCAAAGAGATGTCAGCACCAACTGGTGGGGTGCGCAAGGGCCGCTGCCTGCCAGGGTGCGGGTTGTTCGAAAGAGATAGATAGACGGAACACGGGTGGGTTTTAGTCAGTAAAAGTCTGACACGCTGTCCCACTCCACCCAGAGCGGGAGAAGCGGGGCTGATTTCCCACCCAAAAAAAACCTTAATTATTTGTTTGACTACTAGAATTGAGCAGTGGATTAAAGCAGTGGTGGTCAAGTGACTTAAACTTGTAGGTCGTAACTCAAACCGGTTTACGTTGTGTAATTTTATTTCATCACTTCTCTCAAAACGGTGAAGAAAAATATAATGAGGAAACTGGTATGTCCTAGATTTAAAAAAAATCGAAGAGATGTGACATCTAGCAACCCGCAATGGGTCGGCGTGGTATAGCCAACTCCCTATCGAAAAGAGGAGGCCAAAGTCCCAGCAGAGTACCGTTATAGGCTAATTATGTATGTACTAGAGTTCTAGTCTAGTAAAAAACAGCCACATTTCAAAGTAGGTAATGCTTTTCTTTGTTCAATTGTTCGTCCTATAAGCGGTATCGAAACCAAATCAAACCTTCAAAGAAAAACCACATAATTATTGCGTACAAACATTCGTCAATTTAATTCTTTATTTGAAATTCAGTGGCCAGAGATAATAGTAACTTAAACCCAAAATTGCCTATTATTAACACCTACACAACGAAGCCACGCGGCCAACAAACAATGGCCAACAAAATAACTAGAATCATAGCTCAGTAACCGCCTAAACATTTTACAACTACCGCACATATTTGTACTAGCTCCCATACAATCAAATTGCTTAAAACTTTATCAAGCAAAAACGTCTTTACGAAAACCCTTAACACAACAGCTTAAAATCTAATCTCCAATAACAGAACTACTTTTCGAAATTCAAATCGAATTTCTAATTCGAATGGTTGAAATAATGACCGTTAATTCAACCAGTATTCCCAGACCTTTCATTTCAAATATTTTTCTGTCAATGAAGGGTCAAAGACAATGTGTTTTTGAATCCAAGATGGCCGGCGGTTTAGGTCGCCACGTGCAAGTCACGTGACCAGTAAGAAAAGCAAACGCGTTGGGTCGGAATAACAGCGTAAATGCCATCATTAGCGATTTGATTATATTTTTTGTGTGCATTGTTTGAAATGATAGGATTTGTAATAGATAGGGGTATGACAAGACCGTGGACTATGTTTATTTACTTACTAAACATCCTCTATTTACCAGGCAGTGATGAAAAATATAAGAGGCATGATTGAAATACCTACATTAAAAAAAAAAAAAGTTTTCTAATTGTACGGTTTTGTAATAGTATAACATCAAGCCTGTAGTCCCCGAAGGGTTGAGCCGAGCTTTACCTATAGTTAGCCTATATTTTGCCAGTTATAAGTCTCATGTAATAGGGGGCGAGCCTTTTGCCATCCACCGGGCTCAAATCCAGAGTATGGGCTGCTAATGACAAATTGAGAAAACCCCAACAGCTTTTGCCCGACATGGAAATTGCATCCAAGACCTCAAGCTCAGCATTAGCGCTTTCGACCACTAGACCAATGAGGTAGTTTTCAACTTGGCCTAAAACTAGTAGGTAAAATGGATTGGAGTTTCTTGAACGAGAACAGATTTTGCCCTGCGTTGGGACCATAATAGGTTGGTGGCCTTAGGGCGCAATTTTGACCCACTTTAAACGGTCAGATTTCATTTAAACTTTGTAAACTTATCGAGGACCGATGACAATTCAATAATAAAAATAAAAAAATAAGAAAAATAGAAAAAAAAACTGAAAAAATCACGCTTTTGTAGTTAGCAGAACTAAAAAAATTGAAAATAAATAATAGTTTAAAAAACTAAAACACACGCTTTAAAAAACAAACTAAAAAGGAGAAAATATTTTAATTCAATTAAAAAGCGTGGGGTGCTTGACATTGCATATAAAAATACTTCAGAAAGCACCCCACGCTTTTTAATTGAATTAAATTATTTTCTCCTTTTTTAGTTTGGTTTTAAAGCGTGTTTTTTTAGATTTTTAAACTATTATTTTTTATTTTGTAAGCTTTATTTTCTATCCCTTACATGTAGTTTGTGGTGCGTACTTAGTAATTTATTAGTAACTAGCTGTGCCCGCGACTTCGTCCGCGTGGAATAGTGACTTTTTGGGCAGCATATTTTGAATTACATAATAATATACCGTCGTTTGGGTAGCAAAAAATTTACTTTACAGTAATGCTTCTCTGTATACGATATTTGACGTATGGCCATCGGGGACGAAAGCATACAGGCTCCTAGGATTGCTAACCCGTGACAGAGCCACATACAACTGACCGTGCGAGAAACAGCTGATACTCAGATCTACACCTACAACTTTCAGCGTCTGACCTTGGGCTTTATTAATTGTCATCGCAAAACAAATAGGCTGACTGGAAACTGGACTCGTTTAAAACTAAATGGAAAATTGTTTGGAATGAGAGGAATCCGAGGAATGAAAACACTTTCACCTTTTCCACACCCTGTTAAAATCTCTGCTTCTATCAGATTTCGTTGTAAATTGGTCACTTTTAACCTGGTGCCATTGCAAAGTTTTGGGGGGCTTAAATTTCTAAGAAGCATTATGGGTACGCCTACTTTTAATTTTATTTTATGTGCTGGTAGTCCAGGAGCATTGAGGGATTCTAAAAATTCTACTGGGTAGCTTGTCCGGGAGCTCAGGCGGGTTTCCCTATCCGCAAAAGTTTCAGACTCACGCGATAGCGCGTGAGCTTCGCGATCGGCAGATAAACGTGCCTTTCGTTGTTCCCCGTTTTCCCTATTTCGAGTTGTCATCATTCGAGAACGATTTGAACTCAGTCGAGATTCCCGCCGAGTCGAAGTTTCTGTAGCACGAAACCTAGCCTGATGTTCCCGAGTTGCAGAGAGCCTTGCCTCATGACCTTCCTCAGATTCCTGTGATCGAACTAATCTCATCCTTTTAGCATTTCTGCTACATTGGGAGAGGTTGGATCTTCTTCGAGGCATTCTTACAATAAAATAGTACTTACTACCTAATAAACTTATACTTAATAAAGAAAATCAAGAAAAGAAATGCCTAACCTATACCAAATACTTATAATATTTGTATACAAACCCTAAATACAAATTAAGATAAGTATACCGAAAATCCAGGAAAGAAATGCCTAACCTATAACAAATGCTTACAATATTTATTTACAAACCCTAAATAAAAATTAAGATAAGTAAATACCCAAAAATCAAGGAAAGAACCGCCTAAAAATACTTACAATATTTATTTACAAAATTTTAAAGAAAATTAAGAAAAAGAACTTAACCTAAAAACCCTAAAATATAAATAAATGAAATATGCAAACAGTCAGTATTCAAGTGAATCGCAATAATCGAATGAAACTATTCGCTTATACTCTCCAGGATACGTGCGTTCGCTACGAATAACTGAATCCTCATGGCAGCGGCGCGTTTTTTTTTTTTTGTTGGGCATCTCGCAGTTGGCCTTGAGAGGCCGTGACTGCTCAACCGGGCTTTCCTGGGGCTGCCATAAAGAAACTAATCTTAACGCCTCCAGCCAGGGCTTACAAACTAAATTTATATACTAAGCGACTGCACGCTGAGGGCACCCCCTGTGGGGTACGGACCTCGGCTCAGGGCGTCACTGATAGGGGGACAGCTATCACTATTGGGGACAGGCTGGATCGAAATAACAGCGGCGCGGCTCTCAGCGCGCTTTATATAGCCACGGACGCGCAGGCGCGAGGCGTGTACGTAATCTGATAGAATACCTTAACAAATGTTCGCCGTGATTCTTTAAATTGACATAACTTTTTGATTTATGAACCGATTGACATGAAATAAACACTAAATGTTAAGTGAAGCTTACTACAATATATTAGTGAAAACCGAATCTAAATCGAATAAGCCGTTTCTGATATTAGCGTGCACAAACACACAGACAAACAGACAAACAGACAAAAAAAAAATTATATACAATCTCGGGTTCGGCATCGATATAATAACAACCCCTGCTACTTTTTTTTTATATATTTCGATTGTACAGACACCACTTTTCTACAATTTTATTATATGTATAGAAGATATAGAAGATATAGATGTTAGTTTTGTACTTAATATGGTTAGTATTGTTAGGTGTAAGGGCGGCCTATTGCGGTGGAAGCGTCCTTCAAACCATTCCAGATGTCTCTATCTTTTGCGTCTCTGTGCCATAAGTTTCCAGCTATTTGTATGATGTCATCACTCCATCATTTAGAAGGTCTACGGGGTCTACCGTTCCTTCTTTTATTATCTCTTGGGTACCAAGTTGAGATCATTTGTGACCATCTTTCATCCATAGCTCTCTGAATATGACCTGACCATTCCCTTTTTTAGTGTCAGAACCTGTTTGACTGCATCTCTCGCCTTCGTTATTTTTCTTATAAGAGAACTTTTGACCTGTCTTTCAGTTTTATGTGCATGTAGCTCCGTTCTGTTCCTCTTTGAAGTTTGTGCTATTATGGAATAAAGTTGCGTTTTAGAACTTTGTACAAAACAACTGCATAACCAGTCTACAATACTCCTACTGCTGGGACACAAGCCACCTCTGTACGAGTGGATTTGGGCCGTAATCTACCACGCGGGCCCATTGCGAGTTGGTGGATGTCACGTCTTCGAATTTTTAGGTCAGGACAAGCGGCTTCTAAACGATGTTTTTTCATCGTTTCATAACAATTGGTAGTTTTGAAAAGCGGCCCACCTAACGTAAATTTACTAATAGTCCACCCTTAATTACCACCTACTGAGACCAACCCCTGTAGTACCAAATCACTAATATCTCATCACAATATTCCCACAATCGATGACTAAGTAGAAAATTATTAAATATTTTTGACACGTGTCGAAAAATTAGCCCTTTTTTATAATTTTCCTAATAATGGTTATGCACCGCACCTTTGAAGGTCGCCATTGTGATGTTATCCGTACGGAGCGCAAGAGTTGAAAGGATATTAATTTTAATATAGTAATCGGCATGTAATGGGATTTATCGTTGATCTTTTTACTAGTCTATGGGTGATTTATTAATGTAGGTAGAAGTAACTGTAGGTGCCCCGTGTAGTTTTTTTTTTATTGGAACTTTATAAATTTCTCACATTTCGTTGAACTCGAAAAAAAAGGGGCTTGTGGCTAAATAATAAAAGCCGCACGGGTCGATCGAAGGTTAAGCTACGCTTACCGCGGTCGGTTCGTGGATGGGTGACCATTCATTACATACATGCCTCAGAAGGCACATTAAACCGGTAGTCCCGGTAGTCATTCGTAGATTTTTGACAGTAGATATAAGCTCAAAAGTCTGGGTATTGTGTTAGGTACCTATTGTTTAGTACCTCAGTTCTGGAGGTAAGAAGGCCAATTCTCGTAATTAAAAACGTTCAAAATCTAGTCACAGTCTCGTGTCAGCGACAAGCAAATATCAAAAATGTATGTAAATTCGAGGTATTTTTGACAGATTGAGACTGAGATCAGACTGTGAACGTTCTTAAAATTACGAGAATTGTCCCTCAGATAGTTCCTCCATGCTGTATTATGTGTTTTTTTGCTTGAATTCCAATAAACGCTTTTTTTTTTCTTTCTTCCTAAAATATTGGTATAGATCTGCATCTGGCTTGTTTGCCAATATATTTATAAAAAGGTTAGGCAGATTGGTAAGTAATTAAAAGTAATGCCAAACACTTTAAGACGTCTGTCTTTACTTCTACAATGCAGAATCAAACCCCTCCTCCGTATTATGGGTTAGATTTGGACAGTTAGATTTTTTTATTTTAATGCATAGACATACATTTTTAAGTAGGTTTTATCCGTATAAGACCGACCTAAAAATTTAAATTTTCTGAACTTGTAAAACTGATTACAATTATTATTATTTTAGCTTCTAACGTCCCACTGCTGGGCAAAGGCCTCCCTACTCTCTTTCTACCTCTCTCTGTCCAAAGCTGACAAGGACCAATCTTTATTAAAGGAGTCCAGCTCATTCCGCCATCTCCGTCTGGGCCTGCCGCGATGTCGTTTGCCACTAAGCGGGACCCACTGGGTCGTAAGTTTGGCCCATTGATCGTCTGACATACGGCAGATGTGTCCAGCCCAATTCCATTTGAGCGTGGCAGCTTTCCGAGTGACATCAGCTTTTTTCGTAATGGAACGGATTGTTATATTCTTAACCGGCACCCTAATTGCGTAACTCATGAGTAGTCATAATCTGTTTCGTTTTGAAACAGATGGCTAAACCATTGCTTCATATGTTCGAAAAATGTGTCTGATCAACAACGTAAATAACGCAATGAATATTGTTGAACTGTCAAAATGAAACCGATTATGGTTAATCGCGTGTTACGCAATTAGGGTGCTGGTCCACAATTACGATTACAATTAATACAAATTACTAATTATTGGTATTGTTCCCCAGTCAAATATAAAACGTAATAGGTAGATATATGAGCAGCACGTGCACCCCAAGCGAGACATTTGCATTGATATTGGGTGTCCGGCCACAGCCACTGCTGCCGACAATCAAGGGATGATTTTACAGCACAAAGAGTACAAATTAGCAGAATGGCCCACAATATTGTGGGCCCAGTGGGATTTTATTTAGTTTTTTTTTAATAATTAGCAATTTTACTTATGATTCTGTTGCGCACAACTTAACCTATGGCTATTGCTATCTTTTTTTTTAATGAAACAAGAAAGAGACGGAAATTACTTCTAAATTATTTCAGTCTCTTTCTTGTAAACTTCCTTATCTTCGTTTCTTGCTGTTATTTCTCTCTCGTTGTTGTAAACTATTGTTATGTCCATAAATGGGGCCTACTAGACAGTAGGCTCCTGTTTACCCGAAACTACGGATTTTGTACTTAGAAGCACAAAATCCGTAGTTACGTCTAAAGTAACGGGCGTTTCTCACTCCGTATTACTTACGGACACACGATAACTTCGGAACGAACCGGATCGGATCCGAACGAAGAATGAATGACAATACGATTTGACAGTTGCTCAACCTCAGCCGAAGCAAGAACTGAAAGATCTTTTACTATTTTGCCTCAATTCCACCCACATGCAAATACTCTATGTCACAACACGAATATTATTAAGGCTTCCCATTTGTAGCGCAGCGTGTTTAAGTGATATTAGACGTGAATGTCTGCGTGTCATGATTGATTCCACACAAACGTCACGCCGGTGACTAGCGGGCTTGTGTTACACAGTGTTTAGGGTTTGATTATGTTAGATAGACAGTGACGTGATTAGATTTGGAACACGTCAATGGCTTAGTAATGACTGGTGAAAGGTTAGATTAGTAGTAGATAAATCGTTTTGTGCATCAATTATTACTCAGGATACTGCGCTAGCTTGTAATGTAATGCTAGGGTTTGTTGTTCTTATTGAAGTTAAAACTTCTTTAGGCGCACTTTTTGAACAGTGAAAGAAACTAAACTGTCACGCTTGGGTCGAAGACGCTTCTTTTTGAACAGTGAAAGAAACGAAACTGTCACGCTTGAGTCGGGGATGCTTCTTTTTGAACAGTGAAAGCAACGAAACTGTCACGCTTGGGTTGGGGACGCTTATTTTTGAACAGTGAAAGAAACTAAACTGTCACGCTTGGGTCGAGGACGCTTCTTTTAGAACAGTGAAAGAAACTAAACTGTCACGCTTGGGTCGAGGACACTTCTTTTTGAACAGTGAAAGAAACTAAACTGTCACGCTTGGGTCGGGGACGCTTCCTCTTAGCGTGCCGATGGCAATCTGCTCAGAATTGCATTAAAGGTTTCAATAATTTGTCTGTTTAACAACATTAATAACGGGATGAACGTGGCTGAAGCTGAACTATCAAACAGCGTGGAACCTAAGATTGAAACACGCTTGTACGATATGACTACCCACAGAAAGCAAAGCTAATAGAAATCTCTATTCCTAGATAGCACGTTTCGCCGAAAACCCTGTTGATAGAAAACATTGTTCGGAGACATCTCGGTGCATAAGAAGCACTATTGACAGAGATCACTGTCCTTAAATAGCACTTTTTGCCGTAAAATTGTTCATAGAAACCACTGTTTCCAGATACCTCGGTTCACAGAAAGCGCCTCTGGAGAAGAAACTATTCATATTTATTATATTACAAAATTTCGGTTTTCTGGCTTAGATCGAGACACACGTTATGTTAGCCGCTTAGTGTGGGTTGGTAGATATGACATTATGTCTTCGATGTTTTGGCTGTGGACATTCCGGTTTCCTCACGAAGTTTTCCTTCACCGTTTTCTACAACCGCTGAATCCATTTGAACGCAAATGATGGCCTGGAAACAAGATCGAAGGGGCTTCTTTGCTAACAGGCTTCACAGGTGTGTAAGAAGGAATCATAGCTGCAATGTGCTAAAATCTTAGAGGCTGTAACAAAACAAATTAAATGTCTCAGTATACGCCAAAAAGCTGCTTATTCAGTACAAAGTTCATTCCAAAACCATCTAAACATCTACATAACAAAACACAATAACCCACAAAAACAAAAAAACGAGACATTCGTTCTGCATATAATGCTACGTAATGAAGTAATACGACGCGCCGATGTTGGACACAACCCCTTTATTTTGATGGATGCGTATTCTGGAATTGGGAATATTTTCATATTTTTCCTAATACCTAAGTAATAAATTCGTTGTGGAATTAAAATTTAGGGAATTTTCAGCTTTAGAGAAAGTGTCAGCAGTCTGAATCACAGGTTACTTTAGTTTGCTATCTTTGGAAATGAATTATTGTAAGAAATTAATCAAAACAATACCTCAGTCGTCCTATTCGAAATCAATAATAGGTATGTGTTACAATTTCTAATAAATAAAAAAAAATGCAATGGGAAAGACATAGGTTGGTACTGGTATGTAAAGTATCTGTATTAGCACATGCTCTGGTATTTTTATTCAATCAAACATCAGCATAGAAATAGAAAACATAAAAAAAACCTCTTTTAGAATAAGCCCGTATCACCCAGTCAAAAAAGCAATATGTAACAAATTTGTTTTTCAATTTCGTACCAATTTTGCATACGGGACCCCGTCGTATCGAGCAAATAAAATGCGGTATTGTGGTTTTTACGATGCGTAAATATTTTTTCTTCGTTTTTTTCTACTTTTATTGGTCGAGGTGGGAATGAAAAGCGAATTTTGTGTTATGTTATAACTGTATGTTATTGTCGCCAAAATTCTGTAATAGCTTGTCTGGGCGATATTTTTTCTTTTTTGTACCCGCTTTGGTGAACTTGATACCCTTGATGAGGTTTCGCGATACGTGCGATTAATTTATTATGATTCGGAGAGTGAGTATTTCATGTTCATATAATTTAATATTGGTATGAACAGCATCTCTTATTACGTAGTAATGTTTATTTCGCATTGCAATAATCGAAGTATTATCTTATATGCGATGTGCGTTTGAAAAACAAATTATACTCAATTGGCCTAATGAAAACCGAAAAATTACAGAAACAAGTTTCAGGCAACACTCCAAGAGTGGATTAAGTAAAAAACTACATATAAATTTGTTCAAATAACCATCATCATTTCAGCCGAAGGACGTCCACTGCTGGACATAGGCCTCCCCCAAGCTCCGCCACTTCGACCGGTTCTGTGCTTCCCGCATCCAGCGGACTCCTGCGGCCCTCACAAGGTCATCGGTCCACCTTGTGGGAGGCCTTCCAACTTTACGTCTTCCGGTGCGCGGTCGCCACTCCAGAACTTTTCGACCCCATCGGCCATCTGTTCTGCGTGCAATGTGCCCTGCCCACTGCCACTTAAGTTTGGCAATTCTTCGGGCTATGTCGGTTACCTTGGTTCTCCTGCGAATCTCCTCATTCCTGAGTCGATCACGCAGGGAAACTCCAAGCATAGCCCTCTCCATTGCCCTTTGGGTGACTTTAAGCCTTCTTATGAGGCCCATTGTGAGCGACCACGTTTCGGTTCCATATGTCATCACTGGCAACACACACTGGTCGAAGACTTTCGTCTTGAGACACTGCGGTATGTGGGACGAGAAGATATTGCGAAGCTTCCCGAACGCTGCCCAACCGAGTCGGATTCGACGATTGACCTCTTTCTCGAAGTTGGACCTACCTAACTGGACAGTTTGTCCTAGGTAAACGTACTCGTCCACAACTTCGAGTGCAGCGCCTCCGACCGTCATGAGAGTGGGTGTTACACGGGCATTAAACATGACCTTTGTCTTGTCCATGTTCATTTTAAGACCCACTCTTTCGGAAGCAAATAACCATAAAACATAGCAACTCAGTACAAACACCTTCGCTTTTTAGTACTACACACATAACAAGACATCATTACACATCCACAAAACGCATATTAAACTGCTAATTGCTCCCGTGTGACACATATTGACTACTATAATACATCTCCGCCATAATTGTGTTTCGATTAGCGCCATGTCAGACGGTATGCACTCATTGATTACAGGAAGCGCCATCACGTTATAGGAGGCGGCCATTATTTATGTAATATGTGGAGTGATTAGACTGGTTGTTGATGTTCGATGTTGATTAGGAAGGTTTAGTACCAATACTGCTGGACAATGTTGGTGGTGGATAATTGGAGAATGGTTTACAGTTGGTATATTGTGGTGTCATGTAGGCTGGAAGGACAATAAATCCCTTGAGAGGCTGGTATTTAAACATTATTAATTTGGTAACCGACCACCGACATGACAGTTTTTTTTTTTCTTTTCTGTTTCTCTTTCTTGATTTTCGAACATCAAAGTCAAAGTAAATTAGAAAGAGGAAATAAAGAAAACTTGTTTATTTTGTATAGACAAAAGGCACATTACAAATAAAGAAAAACATAAAATCAACACACGAAGTACCCAAAAACCTCAAATTCAAGTAGAAAAAGTTTTTCCATTTTGTCCATTGCTTAATGATGTCAGGGCTAGGGACTAAACGAAATACAAAAGAAACTGCGTTGCGTCATGTTACAGACATCACTTATTTTTTTAAATCAGATGAAAAGCACATTTAAACTTCAAGAATCAGTTATATTTTGCCGCTTTTAGAAGTACTTTCATGAAAAAGAATGGGGAAGGGACCACATAGTTGCTCTAATAAAATATTTTGCATTTGCATCGAAACGAATCGCTACAAAATTATGGTTAAAAACATAGCACATTTTATCCAAGAAAGTAAAAAATAATCCTGACATGCAGAACCAACTGATCAATCACACGCCGCAGCTTTGATTCCATTCAAATAAATTTAAACTACCAACATGCAACGTCCATTACAATATAAATTGCAAATCAAAAAGTTTTCATTGTTAAAAATGTGTGAAAATAACGACCCCAAAGGATTTAATCATTTCGACGACCCTAGTATTAAAATTATCGGTGATCGACGATCGTTCTTGTCTATATGCAAATCTCGATTCAGAAAATTTGAATTTCAAATAAAACATATATTTGTTTATTTTTCCGATACGCCACCTAATAGTGCGTACTACTGCGATTTCGTATTCAAAAAATGTTATTTGTTGGGTATGCCACTTTGCATGTCAGCGAAATTGGGTTTCAATACGATTTTTGACGGATGCCAATCATTGTCGGTTTTATTGGTGACAAAATTGATTGTTGTATTGAAATTAATAATAGAATTATTCGGATAGTGTATGGTAATTTTGCGTTATGAGTATGGCCGCCAAAAATTGTACATTCAAGAAAAAAAAAATGTCCTTGTCATTTTATATAACACCAGGTTTTTTTATATAGTAATTATGGTAGTTTTTAAATAGTTTCAGCTTCACTGTGTTATATTTATTATTATATTAATAGTTTAAATTAATTTTGAGTGCCTTTAACAAGCTCAATATTTTTTTTTTGTAAATGCTTATTTTAGTTTCCATACAAGAGTCATGTGTCCCACTTAGTCATCTCACACTTTGAAGTCACAAAATTATGCACAAATCTATTGATACCTGTAAAATTTTGGTATTTCTAAATTATTCTGTAAACTTGTGGATACTTTTAACAAGTTTTAATAAAAATAACATAAAAAAATAAATATAAAACTCACTTAAAACAATAGTCACACTTTTTTTCACGAATGATACTTCACGCAAGTTACCATAAAATAACACCCTAAATAACCAGATATCCAAGCCACAGAAATATTTTTAAGTAATGGCAGCACCAATTCCATGTTGGCCAACCTTTAGAAAAAAAATCGCCATTTTGTGTCTGTCAAAGTTGATCACTAAGGTAGTCGGCATTTTTGTCTCGGAACATTTTAATAATTTAGAGTGAGAATTATGCAAGGTAAGAATACAAATTTACTATATTATTAAAATTATGTGTGTAGCTTTAGCGTTCTAGTAACAAATCAAACTATGCGGCGTCTTATTACTACAAAACTTTGACGAATAAAGGCTTTTTAGTTTATGTCCAACCATATTTTGATTCACGAATGATACCATGTGTTACTATTGTGTTACGTAACATTCGTGATCGGCTGTTAGGGGTAGTACTCACTAGAGAATCTAAAGTAAAAAATTAACTTTTTTACAGAGAACCCACTTCAAAAACTATCATGTTTCGGAAGTTGGTGCTTTGGTTGTGTTGATATTTTGTAGTGCCTTGCCACCGACTTCCGAAATTTTAAAGTTATTTTTCACTTTGTGGTTTATGAAGTCTGTTCCCTTTTTGTGAAAAAAAATAATATATCAAGCTTTTTAGTTTCTACATACACACATGCGGGTCGAACATAGAACCTCTCTTTTTGAAGTCGGTTAAAAAGCTTCATAACTTATATTTTTTGTAAGAAATAAGTATTGTCGTGTATTTGTGTCCGCATTAGTTTACGAACCAGAGATCCTGCGTTCAAATCCCGGGGGACAATAACTTGCCAAAACACATTTATACAATAGGCGTTGTTTACTTGACTGTTATAGAAAATATTTTATTTTTAGATGGTTTTGACGGCGGCAGAAAAGCAAAAACTATACAGAGAGCGAATGCGGGCTAACAACCCAGAAAAATTTGAAGAAGCTAAGCGTAAAAATGCGGCGCGAAACAAAGAAAGAAAAAAAATTAGCGAATGTACGGAAAGTGAAAAAGCTACCTTAAGGAAACAGTGGAGAAATAGAAAAAATAGACAAAAAAATAAACTAAAAGAAAATGTTGCTGAAAATAATAGTAACGATCAGACTGACAATAGAACACGATTAGCAGAAAGAAAAAAGTTTCAAAGACATTTGGCCATTGTAAAAAATAATTACGAGATCAAAATCAGCAAAATGACAAAAATGATTTTAGCACTTAAAAAAAAAAAATACCGTTCAATAAAAAAACAAAAATCTTTAATGGCACGTATTAAAGAGTTGGAAGCAGAAAATGCAGAATTGCTAATAAATAATGTTCCTACGAATACAGATGATATTGAAATGACGCCACTTACAAAAACCGATAGCTTTATAGAAGAAAATATTCCCAATATATCTACACCAGAAAAACAAAAAGTGAAACGACAGCTTCTTAATTATAACATTTTAACTAATGCTCTACAAAATACTTACAAAAATTCTGAAGATAATACAGACCGAAATGTTCTTAAAAGAGTAGTTGAGAATGATATAGTCAAAAAGTACAAGGCAAAAAGCGTAACTGCAGCTGTATTGGGATTGAGAGGAAGAGTTCGTCACAGAAAAACTATTTTGAGAAAAAATCAGATGCTTATAGAAGAAATTAGGCAATTCTATGTAAAAGATGATGTTAGTCGGGCAACAGCCGGGAAGAATGAAGTCAAAACTTTGAAAAAAAACAAGCAACAGCGACGCTATTTATTGAAAAGTCTAAAGGATCTTTACAAAAAGTATAGGTTGGAAGGAGGCAAAGCAAAGTATACTGCATTTAAAAAGTACCGGCCTTTCTACGTTTTGCGTCCTAAACTCTCAAACAGAGAAACGTGTGGATGTATTAAACATGAAAACATAATGCTAAAGATTGAAAAATTAAAAAAAAAACGGACTGATAGATAGCAAGGATTTAGATAGAATTTTATCTATTATACAATGTGACTTGAATTCGAAAGAATGTGCGTATGGGGAATGCTCTGATTGTAAAGATAATTTTATTTCCTTTAACTGGGGTACTCATAATCAAAGTGAAATAGTTACTTACGAAGAATTTAAACTAGATAATTACGAGTATATAAATAAAAAAGATAATCAAATATCAATTACTAAGAAAATGGAAAAGAAACAAATAAGTGAGACTTTGGAAAATTTTGTAGATAAATTTAACAAAGAACTTAATATCGTAAAAAAACATGTTTATAATATAAAACACCAATATCACCAGTACTCATCGTGCATCAAAAACTTAAAAACAGTGAAGTTGCAGTACATATAGATTTTAGTGAAAATTATACATGCAAATTTTCAATAGAAGTTCAATCTATGCACTTCGGTGCTTCGAAACAACAGATAACGATTCATACCGGTGTCTTATACACAAGTGGAAACAAGCCACAAGCGTTTGCTTCTATATCGCCCAGCAACGAACATGGTCCAGAGGCCATATGGGCCCATCTTGAACCTATTCTTAACCACATTAGAACAGAATTCCCGACTGTGTCAGCTGTACATTTTTTTTCTGATGGCCCTACCAGCCAATATAAACAAAAAAAGAATTTTTTTGTTGTTTTCAAAATACACAAAATTGTGGGGATTCCCACACTCTACGTGGAATTTCAGTGAGTCTTCTCATGGGAAAGGAGCAGCTGATGGGGTTGGTGGCGCGATAAAACGCAGACTGGATGGCTATGTCTCACAGGGCACAGATATACCAAATGCCCAAACAGCATTTAAAATTCTCAAGGACTCTGATACTTCCGTAATGACCTTTTATATTTCAGAGGCTGATATTTCCAAACACACAATATCAGAAACTCTGACGCCAGTACCACAGACAATGACTCTACATCAAATTACGAACACAGAGACAGTCAATGTCATTAAATTCAGATGTTTGAGCTGTTTTTGTTGTGATGTCCTGTTCCCGAAGGGTCATTGTGAATGTTTAGATGTTAAAAACCACCTACTTGTTCAAAACAAAGAATCTGACAAAGAAAGTGATACAGAAAATAACCCTGTTCGGAATAAAACAAACCGAGCCATTAAGAGAAAAAAGAAAATATCAGAATTAAGTGAAATATCTGATTCGGAGCAAGAAGAGAAAGAAAACAGGACTAAAATAGGGAAGATTTGTAGAACAGGAAAAAACACAAAAGAAAAAATAACAATATTATCAGACGTGAGGTATACACCGGAAAATCGTGCCTTCTGTATCAAAGCATTTGGAAATAGTCAACCGAAGCTCAAAAAAATTGATAAATCTGAACCATTACATTTATCACAAAAAAAAAATATAAATTTATATGATAATCCAATTCCATCCACGTCGACTATGTCAGAACTAAGTGGGAAACAAAATATTTTACTCAAAAAGTTAGCAAAAACTAATACTCAAAAAAACATATTTCGTAAGACGCAAAAAATGATTGATTCTGACGCAAGCAGCACAGAAAATGACGATAATTTTTCTGTACATGATACCTCAGATGACGAGTTATTTATACCCGATTCTGGCTCTGATTCAACGTATATAGAAAATCAAGAAGAAAGCAATGTAACGAAAAAACTCATGGAATCAAAGACAGTACAAAGCGATGGCGACAGCGCACGTGAAAAAGTTAAAGAAAAATCAGGACATCAGAGCAAAGCACAACTTGAAAAGACTGGAATAACCACAAATACTGACAAAAACCGAGAGCTTCCAGGTGCCGAAGAAGAAAGACTTCTTAGTACAGCCGACATCGGAGAAGTACCCGGTAATGATTATTTTTCAGAACCTAAGGAAGAAAATTACAGTGAGGATAAAAAAGATATGGAATTAATGAAAGTGAAAAGCAGCAGAGATGGCGCATATGAAACAGTAGAAGAAGAAACAGGAAATTGTAGCAATATACAAATTGAAAAGACTGAGATAAACAAAATCACTGACAAAGACTGTGAGCTCCCAAACATCAAAGAAGTTTTATGTGTAGGTGATAGTGTATTAGTGAGGTATTTTCAAAGACAATCTTGGAAATATTATGTAGGGTTTATAGAGAGTGTAGAAGTTGATGAAACCGTACGTTATGCTGTGCGGTTTTTAAAAACAATTTATAATCCCACGTTAAAATTTGTACCTACAAAAATAGATCGTGATGTTGTTCCCGAATTAAGTGTGGTAAAAAGGATAGAAGTACAGTTAAAAGGGAAAGCATATTTCTTAAAAGATACTTCTGACGAAATTTTCTTTTAGCTGTCTAAGTTAGATTTATTCTTACCTTTCGTAACCAAAAGATACCGAACGTTCATTCGTGTGTCACGGGCTGTGTTGTATTTTGTAAAATTTAGTTTCACGATTATTTTTTTATTGTTATGTTCAAAGTAAGAAAGTTAAAACTTACAAAGTTAATTTACAATTCAAAGATTTCCAAATATTTTAATATTGTTACACATTGTAAGCTTAGTATTTTTGACCTGATATCCACTATATAGAAAAAAAGTCGTTTAGGACGATATGAGATCAAGAATATTTTTACTTTTTAAAATATACCTACTTCAAATTTTTTTTAATTTCTATGTTAAGGTCATGCATTTCGATTGAATTACTTTTTCGTGAAATAACCATTCAATCGAAATGCATGACCTTAGAGGGTTGTTTTGATGATTATAATTGTTATAATTCTTTAGATAAATACGCGTTACGGTTGCGATTCGTATTTTGTTCAACATACAGCTTCACACTGACCGGCAAATTGCAAAAACCATAAAAATATTTGAATTTCGCGGGCTGGGTGGCGCTTTCACCTTAAACAAAGATATTTTTGATAAGTAAACTTGTTATTGTTTTTTTTTTCTATAATTTGTAATTTGCGTTCGTTAAACAAAGACGTTTATATTTGAGCTTAGTTTATTATTTATATAATGAAGACTGATAATGCCATTTTTATAATAACTGTTTTTTACTATAATAATTCGTATTCGTAATTAATGTCATAAGTATATAGCGAATGCTGTGAATGATTCTTGCATTTGTAAGTAGTATAGAAATACAAAATTTCATTTGAGAAATAAAACTTTTTCTTTAATATTTAAATTTGTTTTATTGTGTTTTAAAGTAATTTAATCAAATAATTTAATTAACAATAAAATAAAATAAATAATACAGAAATGTAAAAAAAAATCTCCTGCATTATTAGTGTAATGTACACTAGGCTTAACAAAATCACGTATGTTACTATCAGTCACGTATGTTACGGTGTGTTACGATTTCACGACTGTTATTGTACAATATTTGGCGGCCATACTCTTATGTATAAATCTTATTAGAAGGAAAACAATCAATCAAACAGAATTGCGTTCTTTCTCGTCATGCTGATTTTTCGTAGGTAAAGGGTACTAATTAACGGGCAATGGAGAGCAGCATAGGGTAAAAGCGGGATAGTTGGCACACTTTTTGAAAATATAAAAAGTAAAATACTTACTTTATTTGACTAACTTTTTTAACTACATATTTATGAAAAGTAAAAAACATTATCACACAACACGGGTGGATTTTAGTCAGTAAAAGTCTGACACGCCCTCCTACTCCACCCAGAGCGGGAGAAGTTATTTGACGACTTTCTACACAAAAAACACCATCATCAGCCTTGCCTTTTTCCAACTATGTTGGGGTCGGCTTCCAGTGTAGCTGGATCTGGACTGCCTATCTGACTTCTACAACCCAGTTACTGGGTAATAGGTACGATACCTACTCCTCGGTAAGACTGGTTGTCAGACTTCCGGGCTTCTGACAACCCGAAACGACTGTTAAAGATCTACGAATGACAGCCGGGATCAACGGCGGGGCCTAGGTATGGAAAGATGGTCACCCATCTACGGATCAACCGCGGCAAGCGTAGCTTAACCTGATCAATCAACCTATGTGGCTGCTATTACTTCGCCACAAGACAATAAACTGGATGATCTTTATCTAAACATTTGCACCTACAATTTTTATTCCCACATTCAGAATAACCTTTTCCATATACATCACAAAATCTATAAAGACGTGATAATTTCTGTGAACAGCCAATAAATAATAACCACTTAAAGCTCTTATAGTCACACAAAAAACATTAATAGTTTCTAGATATGCGCACGCACATCTTTTTTCTATAAAGATCCAACCCTTAACCAAATGGCGACATTGATTTAAATAAACACGCTTTCGATAGTTACCTGCTGAGATTTTTAATTTTTTTCCCACGATTAGTATTTAAATATAAATATTTATTTCGAATACCTGTTTCCCTAATGTCAACATTAATTATATTATTCTTATTTATTGGTTTCTTAACATATTAAGTACATTTTTAATTTTTTTTTGTACTAAAATCATACAACAACATTTAAAAATATAATTAATAGAGGCCCATCAGCATCAGGAGCAGGGTCCAAGATGCCGGTGGTCAGGGCTCTAGAGAGAGTAACCTCCTGACTGCGTGCCGTGTCCAGGAGTACTGCTTTCTGAATCAAACCCTTCATCCGGCCGCACAATAAGAGCCCTCAGGCTTAGCATGACGTTTTCTATTTCTACAAAGAACAGACAGTGCTTTTTCAATACAAAGCGATACAAAGTGACATTTCATTTCTCCATATTTGACATCGCACCTTGCATATCCTTCTACAATCGGTCATTTTGCCTTTCGTTTCTAACGATCTTTGTCTAGGTCCATAAAAATGTAGACTATTTTAGAAGAATATTTCTTCCCAAACGGTCAAAATCACACTGACAACAAACTTTCTACTCGACGGCCACAAAGTATAATATATACGATTTTCTACAAAATCATGATTCGTTTAGAACGCATAACTATGACAAAAAAAAAATAGTTTAAAAAACTAAAAAACACGCTTTAAAAACCAAACTAAAAAAGTAGAAAATAATTTAATTCAATTAAAAAGCGTGGGGTGCTTTTTGAGGTATTTTTATAATCAATTAATGTCAAGCACCCCACGCTTTTTAATTGAATTAAATTATTTTCTACTTTTTTCGTTTGGTTTTTAAAGCGTGTTTTTTAAACTATTATTTATTTTCTATTTTTTTAGTTCTGCTAACTACAAAAACGTGTTTTTTTTTGTTTTTTTTTTCTCATTTTTTTTTTTTAATTATTGTATTGTCATCGGTCCTCGACAAGTTTACAAAGTTTCAATGAAATCTGAACGTTTAAAGTGGGTCAAAATCGCGCTCAAAGGAGTCGGTTACATACAAACATACAAACAAACATACAAGTGAAGCTAATTTAGAGCGTGTAAAAACATAGCTATATTCTCCTATTGTACATCATTTAGTTAATAGTCTTGTCTATTCTTCCATCGACAAATCGATGCTCGTGCTAAGCCTGCTGAGGTGTTGGTCGAGGCTCTTTACTAATTATATTTATTTTTAGATCCATTAATGCAATAATGCCTGATTGCCTCGTTCGTCAAGAGAGATTTCTTGTTAATAAATTTACAATTTATCGCTTCAACCTCAGCCATTTTATTTTAAGCGAAAAGGACTTTATTCAACAAATCATAAAGATATTGGAACCCTGACTTCCTCGTTCGTCAAGTGGTCGCAAGCGTTACTGCTGAGCCTGATGTCCTGGGGGCCGATTCTACTAACAAATTTGTTAAAAAAACGCAATAGAACCGCAACCGAATCACCACTTTTAAGCGTTTTCGCATTCTACTAAAATGAACAACGGTCCAGCTGCGACACAGCTGCGGTTACGTTTTAGTTACGCCAACGATCGATTGAAACAATGTCAAAACCTATTCTACTAACAAAATCGAACATGAGCGTGACGTTTACTATAGGACAAAGTTAATGATAAAATTATGATCATTATGTCTTTTAATTATAGAAAATACTTTTAGTGCCACATATTCGTGTTTAGTAACATTTTTAGATTCAACTTTTTTCTTTTTGGTATTAATAAAACATATTATTTTGGCATGTTGGTAACGCGGGTTACCCGCTGTGTTCCCGCTACAGTTCAGTTGCAATTCGTTTTAAGTTTAGTTTCCATTTTGCTTATAAAATAGTAGAATGACTTTTTATGTAACTATCGAACGGCGATCGAAATCGAACTGTTGTGGAAACACAGTTTAACGTGTAACGTTGCAAATTAGTAGAATCGGCCCCCTGGTTATTCTATCAAGAATTTCTCAGGAGCAGCAGTTGGGGTATGATTTGTGCCTGGTTGATGGCAATAGACTGGGGCCTCTATCACATAGGACTTAAACGTAACTGGCAAAACGTGGGTGTACTTCTAAGTACACCTCTGCTTATTCATTTGGGTATTACGTGCGGATTGTTCGAAAGAGATACCGCGGCCCCTGGCACACAGGCAACTCAGGGAACACGGGTGGGTTTTAGCCAGTAAAAGTCTGACACGGCCTCCTGCTCCACCCAGAGCGGGAGAGGTTATTTAATGATGTCGCACCCAAAAAAAAGAGCCGTGTTGTTTTGTTATTTATTTAAGGGGGATGCGCCAGGATATCCCTTGAAATTCAATTGCAATTTGCAGGTAATTGTCAAGCTGTAAGTATGTTAAACAAAATATGATACGCTACCGTAACACGTAACTAAGTATTCACAGAATTATAATGATTGAATTCATTCATCGGTCGTGTTTAGTTTCTAACATAGGTTCAATTTGAAGTTTTAATAACAAGAATACTGCTATTTTCTTTTCAATTATTATAACAAGGTTTTTTTAAGTAGAACTTCATAACCTAATACACGACATAATACTAACTAGCACCACGTATGTACTTCATGACTAGTAGATATAATCATCTGTCACCATTTCCAAGCTTTTCAAAATCAAAATCAAAAGTCATTTATTCAAACTAGGCTGAGAGTCAGCTCTTTTTGAACATCAAAATAAAATTACATAAGACAGTCCCCCCAAAACGCCCGCCCTTCACCACTTCCTAGTGCTTTAGCTGGGAAGAAGAAGTAGCGGAACAAACTCCCCAGCAGCATAGCTGTCTGTTAAGTTAGAAGAACTTGATTCTATACAATAATAGGTAATAAAAATTACGAAACACAAAAAAAAAACATAAAATTTGCCATATGTCAGCTAGCACACGCCAATATACCATCAAAAATTGAAAACTAAAAATAATAGAAAATTAAAATAAAACGTAAACAGAACTTCCAATCTAAATAATAGCCTTCAGGCATAAAGGGCATGCCCGCTTACATATGCATTTCTGCATTATGCAAATATAGCTGCAACTTAAAGTTACAAAAGTTAAACTAGGACCTCTGGACTAAAATTAATAAAAACTTAATACAATTAACAATAACAAAACCATGGTCAGCAAGACGACCAGTCGACCAGCTTTTGTAGCTGATACTAATATTTTACAGGGAGCGATTGCCTATCTGCACACTAATTGCATAACACACTAGTAAATTAGAATAGCAGTGGGTTGTTACAGCTAAAATCACATATCTGGTCCGTCTGTTCCTGTTCCAAGTAATAATAAATAATAATTATTTATTTGTTTAATTTTACAAATGTTGTTGTGGACAGAAAGAGCCTCTAAAAATACGCTCAACATTTGTGAGAGACTCGTGCCCGAAAAAGGCATAAATTACCTGTGTTACAGGTCACCAGGCCCCCAAGACTTACATGTGTAACGCTACCGAATAGATGTTGTGGAACTGTCAGAATGAAAGCGATTCCTACTGATAGTGTATTAAATTACGTAATAACCTATCGGACCTCAACAACCTAAAGTATTTTTACCTGTTTAAAATTAAGAGCAAAAAAAAACCTAGGAAATAATTAGGTGATTAATTTCTCAAAACGTCTTCAATTTCCCCCATACCACAAATTCTTGTCGTTGTTCAGTGCCACACTATAAATTGCTTTAATTGTTCTTAACATCAATTAGTGTGACAATTTCAAAATTAGCTGCATTTACGATGTCGTCTTTATTTCCAGAATACTTCCTATTGTTAGGCTATAACTAACATGGGTGGTATATTGCTTCAGATTCGTTTCATTAAAATGTAATTGCTTTTTGGGAGTAAAAGTTCAGTTTCTTTTTAATTCTTACGAGTGAATTAAACGTAAAAGACTTTTTCAGAATGTTCTGTACAGGATATTTCTGAATCCTTTGATGTCACCATGAGCTTACAGCACTCCATTCAACTCGATTCTCAGTAACTCTCATCCAGCAGCTATCAGTCGAAGATCGTTGCTCCATCAAGCTTGAGGGCGTCCTACCTGACGTTTACCAATTAGCCGTCTTCACTTAAGAACACGTAGAGTGAAGACTCCACGTATCTTATGACAATAAATCTATTTTTCTTTCTTCTTTTTACGTATTCTGGAGTGGAAACTCTACGTGTTATTGAACCGATGAACGTTGAAGCAGCCTATCGGTCATCGGTTTCAGTTTGCTTATTCTGTAAGCGATGTTGTAATTATTTTATGTAGTTTTCAGCTATTTTTTTACTTTGAAAATTATTGTGAGTTTTTTTTTTCAATAATAATGTCTTCTGATCCAGAAAACGTTTTCAAACATTTTCTTCTATAATATTTTTGTATATGTAAGTTCAAGATGAATAAAGATGAAGAATCCAAACTTAAGTGGCAGTGGGCAGGGCACATTGCTCGCAGAACAGATGGCCGATGGGGCCGAAAAGTTTTGGAGTGGCGACCGCGTTCCGGAAGACGTGAAGTTGGAAGACCTCGCACAAGGTGGACCGATGACCTTGTGAGGGCCGCAGGAGTCCGCGCTGGGTGTGCGAAGCACAGAACTGGTCGAAGTGGAGGAGCTTAGGGTAGGCCTATGTCCAGCAGTGGACGTCTTTCGGCTGAAATGATGATGATAATAAAGTTCAAGATGACTAATGTGTAGGTACCCAAGTACCCAACGTATATTAGCTACTTGAAGACCTCGGGATGATGAACGATAATAAGGTACTTAAGGGGTAGGTACCTTGTACGTAGGTACATATTAGCTAATAAAATATTTGGTATAGCTTCATACTGCGATTATCAACCTTATTTCCTTTATCAAAGGAATGGTCCGTCCTTACTTTACAATTAGAACATTTTCAGACTACTTCTCCAAGTTCTCCTCAATTTCCTAGACAAACTTTCATCTCACTCCTTTATACCCACATTAGCAAGGAACATACGAAGCACCCACTTTAAAAATCTAACTTTTGTTGGAACCATAAAGCTTCCAAAGTTACATCTAAGTGAAATACATCAAGTTTAACTGACCGCATTAAGTTAACCGCAACTCTAGCGGATAATGTTTTCTAAGTTAAGGTACATAAACTTAGATGGATGGTGCTCAGACACACATGAGTTTTATAACTTAAAACTTTAGATAATGTAACTTAGTTTTCAAAATGGCGGTGAGTAGCTTCATGGGGTGTTAAAAGTTTTAAATGGATTTATTTTGTACCAACCAATTTTGAATGTATTTTTACCATTTCTACTTATTTAGATGCTCCCAGGTAGGACCTACCTATTTAAAACTCAAAATATCTAATTTGACCGTTTACAGGCACTTTTGAACTGTCAAGGACGCGGTCAGTCAGAAATATGAAGCTAGTTGCCCATTCCAAAGCGCAGCAGGTATCTATCTACAGAACTATGGAGAAGAACGGGCAAGAAACTCCATGGACACTCTTCCAGTACAGTACCGCTGGCCCAGTTAAGGGGCCATTACAATAGATAAATTAATTGTGTCTCATTAGCCGGTAGTCGACCAGTTAAATTATAATTGCTTCATAAATTAGTTACATTTTTACACGCTTTATATTAGCTTCACTTGTATGTTTGTAACCGACTTTAAACGGTCAGATTTCATTTAAACCTTGTAAACTTATCGAGGACCGATGACAGTACAATAATTAATAATTTAAATAAAAATAGAGAAAAATAGAAAAAAATTAAGGAAAAAAAAACTAAAAAAACACGCTTTTGTAGTTAGCAGAACTAAAAAATTGAAAATAAATAATAGTTTAAAAAACTAAAAAACACGCTTTAAAAACCAAACTAAAAAAGTAGAAAATAATTTAATTCAATTAAAAAGCGTGGGGTGCTTTTTGAGGTATTTTTATAATCAATTAATATCAAGCACCCCACGCTTTTTAATTGAATTAAATTATTTTCTACTTTTTTAGTTTGGTTTTTAAAGCGTGTTTTTTAGTTTTTTAAACTATTATTTATTTTCTATTTTTTTTTTACATTAAGATATCTAAAATTTCTATGGTCGTAAAAAAAACTCAACAATATTTATAAAAAGTATATTTTCAAATAAAGAAATATTAAACACAGAATAATAATACAATAATTGGCAGTTGGTCTGAAAGTAATTACACATAGGACTTAATTAAAGTCAATTGGTATGACTATTATACAAAATATGCTAAATAAAAATGTCTAAAAACTAAAATGTAATTCACTAAATCTTAAATTAGCTAAAATATACAGGCCATTTTTATACACAGTGTAGATCACACGATTTTCACTAAAAATAAACTACGAAAACAGAATTGTTTTTACTGAACAATTTTTTGTTTAATTTTTGTTCGTAAAATAATATTAAGAAAAACTTGGTAGTGAGATAATTCTTACACACTATGAGTAATTACAATTATATTGCTTAAGATTTTATAATTATTATATCATTACAGTTATAATTATAATGTGATAACGGCAGTAAGCAAGTTTTTTTTTAATGAAAAATCTGTGTGGAAGTTGCAAAAAAATTGACTACAAAAGTTTCTTTATAAAAATCAGTAGTCTTACTACTTTTTATCGCAAAGTACTTAATAACTTTAATTTTAGGATACCACAGTTTGCCCTTTGTGCTATTTAATAAAAATAATTTATAGATAATTTTTGCATCTTCCATACAAATTCAGTTTGTTCTCGTGTCAAGCATTATTATTATGGAAATTTAGAAATTTTCGCGACTACAGATTATATTCTTATAAAAAGAGCACTAAGCATACCAATTTTAATTTATGTACAGAACTCTTAAATGCGTGTTTTCTGTAATATTTTCATATCTTTTGCTGACAAACATTATACGTAAGTAGACTCTATTCTACCTACAATTTTTTTACATCACTTCGCATTGTGAATATTACTAATAATGTATTTAAAGCAGCTAGTAAAAAGTTTTCTATATGTATGTCAGCAAAAAAAAAAAATGTGATCAGCAGATAAGAGTTTCCAAGAGATCATTAGGAAAACTTCTTTTTTTTTACTTTAATCGTTTCCTTAAATAAATACATATCACATTTGAACACATTCTTCCGTATATTTTGTAATCTTAAAATAAAATTATTGTAATAAAAATCATAGTGTCAATAAAAATAACTTATGAATTGTTCCCAAAACATTTTTGTTCCCTTTTTGTATAAAAAAAACCAATAAAACAAAAAAAAATGCAAAACTGGCGAAATGAAAAACTAAAAAATTTGGAAACAAAACAGTGCTTTTAAATTCAAAGCCTCGTGTGTTACTAAACAGTATGAGTTATCAGCTAGCAGAACTAATGGAGTATTACAAATCTATTTGATAAAACCTTAAAAATATTCATTTATTTGCTCGTCATTTTCTGGTTAGTTGTGACAAAAATACCTCTGGTGTAACCCGTTGCCGTCAATTTGATAAGTATAACTTTAAAATTTAATATAATTAATACCAATTTCCGAGTATTGTATTCTTGAATAAAATTTTTCATTTTTTGATAAAGTTAATGTCCAATTTTCAAAAAAATCCATGTGCTCAAATTCTTATCGTAAAGTAATTTTCCTAGCTTATCCAAGCTAAATCATGAATTACCCATCAATTTTGTTACATTTTTAATACAAATTGATTCCAAACAATCTTTGTTAATTATTCAAGAATAATGATTGATTTGATTTTAACAAATTGCTTCACGATCAGACATGACAGAGCCTATCAATCAACCTTAACTAACTTATATACAATTAATGATAATAATTATCAAAATATACCATCTCATAAAATCTCCATTGAAATAACTTGGCACTCACCATACAATGGTCTAACCCTAAAATATTTAAAAAATAAACATTTTTATTACACAAAAAAATAAAAAATGAGATCAATCGATAATAATTTTTAGGCTGCTCTCTTTGGAACAATTTATGGGAAAACGGACTTTATCATGTTTTAAATAAAATCTATTTTTCTATAACATCGCTGGTCCATTCTTCTGAATACTTCGAAATTCCTTAAATAAGTATGTATATTAATTATTTATAGCTATAGTTATGAAATATTTATGGATATATCAACATTGAAAGCGGAATGTAAATTGACACTTCAATATAAGAATTGTTTTTATAAAATACGGTTATTTTTTTGGATTTTTCCCTTTATGAGAAGTTTTCAAACGTGAACATTTTGCTTCTACAAACAGCAATTTTAATAAACCGGTGTAATATTTTAATAATTTTGTGCAATTTTATCTTAACCGGTTAATATTAGTTCTACGTGACCAGAAAACACTGTGATAAACATGATGATTATTTGTTGACAATGATTCTAAAATACATTATTTGATTTTTATGCTGTTTTTGTAAAATCTTTTTCTGATTTAATAAAAATATTTTCTCCTAAATATAAGTAGAAATAAAATCAAATTCACCCTTTTTTATAGAAAATTAAAATCTTTTCACTACAGATTTCTTTTATAAAATTTTATTGGCAGCAAGTATATATTTTGCTATGGACCAAACATTTTAATATATAAAAAATCACTACGTATTATTATAAAATATACAATATGTGTGCGTTCGACAGACGATACACAAATACACAACTTTAAATTAAAGCCGTGTATTATTACGTCTAAGAATTATACAAAAATTGGATTATTTTAATAATCCTTAATAAATGTACAAATTGCAAAAAGCGTAGCGCAGCGAATAACATTTCAATTTATTCATCGTACGCTTATAAATATAGTAGAAATGTCTTAATATAATATGTGTCATTTAATGTATTTGTAGTGTCATGTCATGCATGTTTTATCTTGAGCTTATTTTTTACAAACATAGTACATTACGCTTTCTTACCATGGGGGTTGGCAAATTTTTATTAAGAATTAATTTAAAACAAAATAAAAAATAAAAGGAAATCTTTTCAGTTTTTTGTAAAATTTTATTTAAAAAAAAAATCCTTTATTTGCAATTTTTTTTTAAACGAATAGAAATTCAAAAACAAAATTCCAAATTCTGACAACATTACTTTAACATACATATTTGAATAGACACGGCATGACATAGAGCGACACCTAAAAAAAACCATTAAAACGTCACACATTTCAATAAAACATTCTCCACAATAAAATCCCATCACAGCATCTTCAGTACAAACAGTTCACCGTTTATTTGAGAACAGTTTCCATCCCAGGACGAACAGAACTGCAGTGCAGATGGATCCAGAAACCTTGTCAGGAATTATTGACGAGAATATCGACCCTTCCGGCTCTTTCTCAGCGGCCGAAGGCGCGTCCGTCTGGAATGAGAGAATTTTAAATGTTATTTTTTTATGAAATCATCAGTCAAGTTGAAAAATTTTAGGGGATTTTTTTCTGGGCTGGGCGAAGCCATTTTTTTATATGTGAATTATTCAGGCTTATAAGTATATACATTTTTGTTACCATAGGTTTCTGATGGGATTATTAGATTTTTTTTTTTTTTTGGGTGGGAAATCATAAAATAACTTCTCCCGCTCTGGGTGGAGCGGGAGGGCATGTCAGACTTTTACTGACTAAAACCCACCCGTGTTCCCTCAGTTGCCTGTGTGCCAGGGGCTGCGGTATCTCTTTCGAACAACCCGCACCCGTGGCTACTAGAATTTAGTCAAGTGTGTAACTTCAATTTAGTAAAAGTAAAAAAAAGCAAGGTGTCCATACTTTGATTACCAATTCATCTGCCAAAATTGGAATCATTAATGAGAGTAACAATATAAGATGCGTCCATATGAGTAGCATTTATAACCTTGTACCAACATTAGACAAAAATATTGTTCGCATTGAATAAACCCAAAGCCATATAAATATACAGTGGAGGTCCAGTGGTAACGGCCCCAAGTTACAAGTTCTAGGTCGTGGATTTGAAGTCAGACAATCATTTTACTTTGTGTAAATAATTTCATCACTACAGCTCTCAAAACGGTTAGGAAAAAGAAAAGCACAGAGTTCTTCTTGTCTGATTATATTTGTGTACATTAATGGTTAAATAAACAAATGAAATACTTCTGATAGTACTCTGTAGTATTAAAAGCTCTTTGAAAAACCCATCGAAAATACAATTCCATGTATCACTCTGAAATAAATTACGGAAAAAGCAATTCAAACAGCGCCCCTAAACAACGATAAACTTAGCGTGTTCATAAAGATCGCAAACACTGAAAGCTATAAGAAGTTCTCAGTAAAACTAAAGTGGGAGCACTTTTTATAGATATTAATAAAACAATACTGCAATAAAGTTTAGTACGCATGGCATTTAGATTATACGACACGACTCCGATACGACTACAGTCACCATCCCCCTAGCCTCCTATCTATATTGGGGTCGGCTTCCAACCTAAGCAGATGCAGGTGAATACTAGTATGTCAAACGGAGAAACAGCAACCCAGTTACTGGGTAATACGATACCCCTTAGTAAGACTGCATTATAATAATGATAATGATTAGTATCTTGACCTGGCTCGCAAGGTTGTAGAAATATGGCATATGGATACAGCAGTCATTGTGCCAATAGTCGTAACGGCCAATGGCATAATAGCCAACAGCCTCGAACAACACCTGAGAAGGCTCTCGTTAGGCAGCTGGATCAAGGGCTTGATCCAGAAAATGGTGCTTCTGGACGCGGTGCGTATCGTTAGGAGGTTTCCCTGTCAGGAGCCCTGACCCACCGGTAGTTGGACCCTGTTTCCGATACCGGTGGGCTACTATTTTTTTTTCGCATTTTTTTATATTGTTCATATTTTAATGTAAGTTTAATGTAATAAAGGAGATGTTAATAATTAAATGATTTTATTTCTATCAGTAGGTTTGTACAAAAACTTTTACACGTCAATCATATTTAAAAAAAACTAAATGAGGTCGGCGTTTCCCTGCGTTTCTTATCTGACTAGTTGTCAGACTTTACGATACGACTGCAGTATTCGATTTATTTCATCTATTTATTAGAGCAGGAATGTATCTGTTTAATTACTAAGGAATTACCTAGACATTTCCTATAATTAGGAAGTTTGATTGTTGGTTGTAAGAAATCAGATTTGTTTATAGTTTATTAATGGTAGATCATAGGAATTCTAGTGCATTGATCTATAAACGTAACTGTGTCTATATTCGTCTATAAATTTTATTTACATAGTAATAATGCTAATAAATTGTGATTATTTTACAACCCTCACTTTACCGAATTGTAAGAGCAGAATTTGAAGTGTTTTACGTTAGTTGTCAGACGTTGAGATGTCCGGTGACCTTAAAAAAGTGGCTGAGACAGATTTGATGCAGAAGGCGGAGAACGAGTGTTTTGGCGTACCCTGGGAGAGGCCTATATCCAGCTGTGGCGATAGGCTGAGTTGATTGATTGCTCGGACGTTGCTGCTTCTATTTTTTACAAGCGTTTTCAATAAAAAATATGCTTTTCAAAATGTTATCCTTACTCATCAATATAATGGAGCTTGTGGCTAATTATTACCACAGAACGATAGATCAGAGTATGCTACGTTTGCAGCGCTCAGATTGGTGACCATATTTACATACCCGTTTGGACCATCGGAAAGCCCGTTAAGCCGTTGGTCCCGGCTTGCATTGGTGGATCTTTGATAGTTGTTACGGGACGTCGGAAGCCCGAAAGTCAGAAAACCAGTCTTACCAAGGGCTAAAGGACGTTTTAAAAACATATAGTTATCATAAATCGCGTATTATAAACGACTCTAAAATAATTCAAGTGAGTGATACACTCTTCTATTTTATTGTTAGGATAATTTGAATGGTATTTTTATTAGAGGGTAGAAGCGATGCACGTTATGGTAGCATTAAACCGTGTGCCGATCTGTTCGGCGATATTACACGAAGATTTTCGTCTATTCTTATTGCCATTTTATTGATTAGAATATGGTGGAACATTTCGCAGCCCAAAGAATTGCCAAACTAAGGGGCAGTACACATTGCTCGCAGAACAGATGGCGGATGAGGCCGAAAGGTTCTCGAGAGGTGACCGCGTACCGGAAGACGTAGAGTTGTAGTCCTCGAATCCGCTGGATGCGGGAAGCACAGAACTGGTCGAAGTGATGCCTAAATCAAATCAAATCAAATGTATATTTGCAAGAAATACATTGTTGGTGAAGGTGAGATCGTATAATCAAAGTGTAATTGTATTCTGCCTGCAAGCAAGCGTGCAAATTTTAAATAAGTTTACATTAAATATGTCCCAATTTCTACTCTTATTTAATTTTTTTAAATTATACTGTTTATTTTTTTACTACATTTTATTACACTAACTTTAAATTTGTATGTCCCACATAATCCTTAATACTAAAAAAAACAACACTTTAGAAGTCATTCTGTCAATTTTGTCTTCTCTCGTCTCTTTTGTCTCCTATGTCCAGCAGTGGACGTCATTCAGTTGAAATGATAATGATGATGATTCTGCGGTAGATTTTGTTGTATTTTGTTGATTTTGTGCCCGTAAATAATGCTTTATAACGTATTTCAGGCGCCATGTGTGTGTACTTTTTCGAAGCCGTGCTGTGTCCCCCCCATAGCACAGCATCAAGCTAAGTGGAAGCCTACTTGTCACAGTCATAACGTGTAGCTACAGAATTTTTCTGTTCTGTTCGTAGTTCTTTTTTTCTGTATTAGGTATTCAAGTTGCCAAGGGCTATTGCATTACCCAGTAACTGGGTTGTGGAGGATTATATTGCCAGTTGGCCCAAGTAAAATGTTGGTATTAAGCTGCATAGTTTGATTCAAAAGCGACCCAAACATAATTGGAAAAAGGCTAGGTAGATGATGGATGTATCTTTATGTATGCACTTATTGTTTCTATGAAAAATAATCTACTTTTTTATAAAATGTTAAATGCATTGTTGCGCGTCACAATTAATGTATGGTACATGTTAATATTAGTTATCACTAGCGCCATCTAGTATCGAGAAGCAGAATTAATAGAGTCAAGATCTTTTTAGAAATTTTGATGCTAGAACTTTCTAGAACTATCGACATCTGTTCAGTCGGGGCCGGTATGTTCTCGAAAATTCTAGATGCTTCTACAGGAGAAGGTTCTGGAATTATCCGAGGGCCCTATAAAAGGCTGGATCGGATCACGACCCGGGCTATCCCCGACCGAACCTTGCTCGTTGAAGCGCCAGCCAATTAATAATGCCAATATTTTGATCCAGCCTGTCCCCAATGATAGCTGTACCCCTTCATTGACACCCTGAGCCGAGGCCCGTACCCCACAGGGGGTGCCCTCAGCGTGCAGTCGCTTAGTTTATAAATTTTAGTTTGTAAGCCCTGGCTGGAGGCGTTAAGATTAAATTCTTAATGGCAGCCCCAGGAAAGCCCGGTTGAGCAGTCACGGCGGCCTATCAAGGCCAACTGCGAGATGCCCAACAAAAAAAAAAAAACCACCCGGGCATTATTGGACAAGCGATACATGCAAGAAAATCGAAAGCGAACTTCAAGTGCGACTTAGAGTGATCAGTAGTGCAATTGTGTTTTGTAATTAGTGTGTTTGAGTTATTATTAGGTTGTTTAATTAAAGTGTAATTTTTGGTAATTTATATTGGCAGTTTTTAATCGTCACAAACCCCAAGCTCGTAACAGTATAGTCTAAACTCTCAACCCTTAACAACATGAAGTTCCTATAATTATAATTGTTGGAATTGTATATGACAGATTTAAAGCTCTCTAAACCAAATCCTCAAACAAAGGTTGGATGCTTTATTTCTCCCTAATTTAAGGAGATTACCAACCACAGGTAAAGGGCACCCTATTGCATACAAAATTAGAAAAAATAAAATCCTCTTACAATAGGTACATTTATACACAACGTTAACGAAAATCTGTATAATTTTATTATACCTAATTTTGCTTTGCCAAATTGAATACGGGACCAACAAATTGCTTCCATTATTACGAGACTGCGAAAAAGAGAGACGAATAAAAAACCTTAAAAGAAAGAAAGGGACGGGTATACAGCCACCTGATAATCTAGCGACAAAGCATCAATCGCAAGGAATCATTTGAATTTGCATACATTTTAAGAAGTAAATAAAAAAATAAATTGGGATAGCGGGAAATGGTGGCGTGCACCCTTGTTGGTTGATATGCAATCAACTTTGGTACTTATCTTTTAACAGATAAGGCTCAATGTCCCATGCATAAATAACGATACTACAATCAGATCGAAGAAAAAGTCTTTGAAAGAAATTGTAACTTATTAATTCGATCTTAGATAGAAATTCCGATAACAGATTTTAGATTTGTTGTTCAAAGGTAATAAAAAAGTGGCCAAGTGTGAGTCGAACTCGCATAGAAGGGTACCACCGGTCAAAATTTAACACAATATATTTTAAAACCATCTTGACATACCAAGACTACTTCGTGCGTCGGAAAACACGCTAAGCTGTTGATTGGCTTTCATTCGTGGATCTCTGACAGTCGTTATGGGTCATCAGAAGGCCGAAAATCTGACAACTAGTCTTTCCAAGGGGTATTGCATTACCCAGTAACTGGGGTGTAGGGGTTTGATAGGCAGTCGCTCCATATAAAATACTGGTATTCAGCTGCATTCGGTTTGACTGGCAGTTGACCCCAACACAGTTGGAAAAAAAAACTATAAAGATGATAATTTTAAAACAAAACACGTTTCTTGTATGGGGTCGTCTTTAATATTTAAGTTACATTATGTATTTTCTTGTTTGCTCTTATTGCGGCCATTATATTAAAAAAAAATCAAGTAGCTACCTATTACGATTTAAAATATTCACTCCTATAACAGACGAACGGACAGCGGAACTTTAGCAATAGGCTCCCGTTGCTACCCTTTGGTTACGGAACCCTAAAAAAATATTATTTGTGGAACTATTTCCTGTGTTTGTTAAACAAATATTATTGTAGGATACGTAGACGGGTTTTAATGGTATGGGTAATATTGAGTGTACATTTGTCAATATCCTTTAGTTTCGCTTTGATGTTTTGTTGATCAAAGCTGTTGCTACTTATTTGTAGTTTCATAGTAAATATTACAATCTTTTGGTTTTGTTTTTCTGTTTTTATTGGAATGTTCTTTATCGCACCTTGTACCTACTATCATCTAAGTTTGTTTCGACCTTTCATCTCAAAGTAGTTAGATAAAAAAAACATCAACCTCATCGATTTTCAAAACAATGATTGACGAGTAAAAAAAAGTGTTTGTACAAACCTACTTACAGAAATAAAATCATTGATCATTTGAGGATATCTGCTATACAGTATTGTATTTTTTTTTGGTTGGGAAATCTTTAAATAACTTCTCCCGCACTGGGTGGAGCAGGAGGGCGTGTCAGACTTTTACTGACTAAAACCCACACGTGTACCTACCCTCAGTTGCCTGTGTGCCAGAGGCCGCGGTATCTCTTTCGAACAACCTACCCCCTGGCAGGCATCGGTCCTTGCGGGCCCCTTCAGTTGGTGCTGACATCTCTTTGAGGCGCGCGTGGAACACAACGCGCCGTCGACCCGGGCTTGGTCCTTACCGGACAGCGAGCATTACTCGCCGTCCGCAAGCCCTTGCCTACGGTGGCCGGGAATCAGCGACCAATACCCTTGTTGCGAAACAAATTATCAATCAGAATCTGTATCATTTTGAAGGATATTGTTTATCCATTGCTTCATATGTGCGAAAATGTTGTCTGCTCAACAACGTAAATATAACGCAATGAATATTGTTGGACGGTCAAAGTTAATGCCATTGCTATTGATAGTGTTTTACGCAATTACCACGCGGGTATCCCACGGCACCTCTGATTTTTACTGTCCCTAAAGCTATCTTGATTAATTAGGAAAAACCGAAATAAAAATATCTACCTGCACGTAAATATTTGATTTTTTTCATAAAATCAATGGAGTCTTAAAAATCCAAAACCAATTTGTTTCCTAATAAAGTGAAACTCAATATAATCTATCTACACAAATAACAATCGTATTACAACCTCCGACTCGCGAAGCGTAATAATAAAGTAGAAAAAAGAATCCTTTGAAGATGAACAATACAATGGCTCGACATCTCACGACAAATCGGTTCAAAGGGATTCGAGCATATAATTTTCACTCGATACCGATCCTGCTCCTTGAAAAAACCTTTCTTCTAACAAGGGAAATTCAACTTTATTTCTGAACAATAGAATCCAAATTCAAAGCAGAAAGTTCAATCAGGATATCGATACAGCTACTGGAGTTACGCTTCCTTAAAACAAACGAATTTCAACTTTAGATCTCAAAAAGTAAAATTGAATTCAGAATGTTCGCTTTTCAGTAATCCATCAGGTTATTTACAATGTCGCATAAGAAAAGATTCCGTGAAAGGAGTTCTAAAATGAATTTTTATTTAATTTTCCTTTTTTTTTGTTTAGCAAAAGGATGCTCATTGATGTTTGCAAATTGGAAAGGGTATGTCTGTTTGATTTGAGTTTTTAATATTGATGAATGGATTTGAAATGCAGTGTTATTTTCTATAAGTATTTTTACTTATTTCGTAGAAACTAGACCGTTTTTTTTTTATCTTGTCAACACATCTTTTTGTTTGACCCCTATACAACGTTTGCTATTAATATGAATGTTTCCGGAATTAATTCTCTAAATGATGGTGAAAACTTCATTGAAATCGTAAATCGTCAATAATTAGTTGACTCGCACGAATATCGACGCCCAAAACGGGCGAATCCTCGCTTTAAATAATATTTTATTTTCTATAGGCGACTCGCACGAAATAAATTGATTTGTAGGCAAATCGACAATTCCAGAAATTCGTATTAGGCAACTGGCACGTGTGGTTTAGAAGAAAAACGCGGTCAAACAGACAGACTCGAAAAGCAACTTGTATATCTAAATATTAGAAACCAGGCAATAGGTAACAATATTGCTGATGAAAACGAAGACACAAAGGCAATGCTTATGTTCTGATTGTTCATATTTCCTTTATTTCATCGAGTAACGCAATAAAGTGACAATGTAGGAAAACTGAGATAGTTCTGATATAACTTTTCAAATAAAACTTTCATATCGATAAACGCGATCATAGTAAGAAGTATTATTATATTGTTTTACAGTCAGACTGTTAAAATTATGAGTTTTAAAGTTGGTCGTTTTCAACGTTGAATATTTAGCGATATTCTGCTTATTAACATTTCTATAGTCACCGCAACAAAATCGTGAAATCAGTGATAAAGTCAACATTGTTATCAAATATTTTATTTGGGAAAAAGTCGATATACTTAAGTATTGATTTATGCATTTCATCATCAGCGTACATCAGTCCACTACTGGACATATAGTAGGCTTTCACAGCTACTTTCGCAGCGGCTTAAGGCCCATAGTATCCTCATCTCCCGTTTGTATGCTAAAGCACGACTGCCGCCCGCGCCCGCGCAGGGCACCTCTGAGCCTTTATCTCAAAATGGGGATATTCCTTTGATTAATTTACAATTGTGCTTCGGCGATTCTGTGGTACCTCTAACTATCTATTTTTCAGTGTATTTTTTTCCAAATAACGAAGCCGTTTAGTAGGAGTATGGAATAGAAGCCAAAATATTGCGTGTTGGAAAATATTTTTTTACAGCAAAAGTATTAACCATACAAAAAAAGTACTTCGGGTAAAATGATATAAATGAATCTATAGCAAAATCGTATATTTTTCAAATCTTCAAGACAAGCCGTTAATGAGTAGTACGGTTCATAAAGTGACCATGTTACGCTACCAAACGGGACGTAGGCCCTTAAATAACGCCTTGGGGTACTTCTGGATGGTAAACTTCACCTGGATCAACACATTGATAACATTATTAGTAACGCGTTTCGCATGTATGGATTTGTGATGAGATGCATGACCGATTTTAAACGCACTTGCACGTACGATTCGTGATTTCCAATAAAGAACACGTCCACCCCAACGGTCAGCGGTTCTACGGCAAATATGGCCGGCCGGCTTGCTTATTCGGTGAGCTATGTTGAGAACTTTTTCAGTCTCTTGCAGACACTGAACTACTGTATTGCATCGCTAATGGTGTTGCGTGTTTAAATAAATGATTATTTTGACTTTTTAATGTGATTCTGTTGTCCCGGCTGCCATTTATAGGTACAGTCCCGGACTTTAATTGATAAGCCACTATTAAACTTTCCAATTTTGCAGTTTTATACATTCACGAGATTACACGATTAAACACGAACTTAAACCGCATGGTCTTAAACAAGATGACAAATTACTTATAATCGGAAATAGTCTTATCCAAAGAGGTTGACTAATAAATTGTCAATGATAAATCAATACACCGTTGCATAAGTATATCCAATCTATTTGATACTGACCTCCTTTGAATAAGAGCTCATTAAATACTCGTTATTTCTGAAAACCTATTCAAAGACAGTGACAGTTGAAATGTCAGAGACGATCATTTCGAATTTTGGTGAATCGTAGCCGTAACTATTTATGTTTATATGCAACAGTTATCATATTTGTCATGAACGTCTCTTGGACGCTACGCGTTCGGATAAAATCGTGAGTGCGAGTTTTTCCGATGTCGAAATGACTGATCATAACGTTACCATCGCTACGCTAAAACAATTGTTGCTAGGTTACGGTTGCTAGCCCTGCAATTGGTTGACATAACTGTTGGGTCATAACTCTGGACATGTACGAGTATAACCGACTAAGCCCGATTTGCATTACATGGCTAAAATAGGAACTGTGGCAAGTGGCTTATCAATTAAAGTCCGTGACTATACATCTTTAACAGTCGTTACGGGTAGGAACCCATTTGACAATCACTTTTACCCAGGGGTATTACCCAGTAACTGGATTGTGCAGTGGAGGTCAAATAGGCAGTCACTCCATGTAAAATGTTGGTATTCAGCTAACAGTCCGGTTAGACTAGACACCGACACCAACGTAGCTGGGAAAAAACTTGGTAAATGATGAATGAAGTACTTACCTAAAAACAAAAATTATAGTATTTTCGGGTCACAAAAAAATAAACCTAGACACATTGTAACATCAACCAACCCCCACTGGGCCCACGTGGTGGAATTAAGGGGAACCTAGTCTCGGGCTCGAACTCACTGGTGGGCCTGGCTAAAAATCACGCTGTTTCACTAGGCATCGTGTCCGACAGTGGTAGTATCAGGGTAAAGCAGTTAGACGCTAGTCTACACGCATAACGTTATTGAGTGAGATGCAGGATCATTTATAGTAAAAAAATCGCGAAAAAATTAAGAAAAGTCCTTTGGAAGATCGGGTTTTATGAAATTGAACTTTGTCGGCACCAACTTGGTTTTGGAGATTTTACACCCAAAGTTAAGTAAAATTAGCAAGAAAAACGAATTTTTGTTGGCTCCTAACATTTTAATGGGTTTTTATTTTAGTATTCTGTTTCCGTACGGACAATATTAATAATAAGACAAAGCGATATCATTTTTTATTTTGGATATGCCTTGTCAGACAGTGGAGTAAAACGCTCCCGAAGTTTGTATGCAAAAAATGTGGACTAGGTTCACCTTAAGGCCCACTACCTCTGAAATAGAAGAGGCCTGTGTCCCAGCAACAGTGGGAACATTTTATGCTTAGTTTCATATAATTGTTATTGCAAAGAGTTTTTTACTTCTTCTACACAATCGTATAATATATTTAATCTTAAATCACATCTTTACCTAAACAAGGTTGCACAAAAGCACGTAATAAAGCAACAATGTCGGGCTTCAATCGCACACTGCGTTCGAATCGCTACTAAAGTGTAATACCGATCGTCTACTACCTCATTTTACCAACGTCATTGAAAATTTTATTGTCTTGCAGAGAAGATTTTATACGATTGATAGATTTAGCTGATACTGACTTAATTTTAAAAGAGTTTAACCATTAAAGGTAATATTACATATGTATGCCTATCGATAGTTTTGACTGTTTTAAGTTATACCTACTATTCTCCTAATATTATAACGTATTTAGGGTAATTAAGTTAGGCTAAGCGCATTTACCGCATTGGGTTACCCTGTAATGGTAGATGTAAGAAGAAAAATAAATAAAAATGTGAAAGGCTGGATGGATAAATGTTTGTTTTGGCGGTAAATTCAAAAAACCAAAAAATAAATTTGATTTAAACCGTTTTTAATTGAGAAAGTGGATATCAGTCAATTTATTTTTATTTTTCTGTTACATATATTTCGTCCCAATCTTGAAATTAAAATAGTTTTTAATATATTAGAAAATACCCTATTGTTGTTTATCCTAAAGGTGTAAGCCTGAATGGAGTCAGTTAAAATGGTTATGTGTCGAGTTTAATGGAAGTTTTCCACCTATGTACGATTTGCGTGTTTTTCTTTTGCTTTTTAAAGGACAGCCAAGATTGCCAGTTCAGGCCACATCGAAAAAAAAAACATGTCAAGCACAAATTTTTTAAGACTCTTTAACATTTTACTACCACACGCTAAACCATCTTTGTCAAAGCCAAGCCCTCTTAAATGTCACATATATTTTACCATTTCGCTAATAACTAACGTAAAAGATCGTCCAAAAAATGCCATTTGCAATCAAGTAAGAGCGTCGTTAAAAACCGCGTGCGCAACATGTAATAATCCCAACGTATACGTCAGTTGACATTTACGACGACAGTTATAAATTAGAGTCGAACATAAAAATACATATCGAACCGTATCGAAGCGTGGCGCGTCACTATTAAAAGTGATGTGTGATTCGTTTGAGGTTCTGTATAGATTTTTTTTGTTAAAAAATGGTATAATTTTCGGCTTTTTATTCAAAGATTAAGGACGAATATTATCGCTTGCTTCGTTTTTAGTCTGTGCTGCTTGTCCTTCATTCGTTTTCCAGTAGTGGTGTGAGTGTGACGGTCCTTTTTTAATTGTATTTCTGAATTAATGGCATCAATCTTTTAATGAGATAGTTAAATAAAGAAGAAAAACGGTGAAATATGGAAGCTGGCTTTTTGTTTTAGTTTTTTATTATACGTTTTAATCAAGTTTTATTGAAACAGTATTTTTACATGCCGATAGTTTTGTTTTTTTACTGCAGAACCACTAAACTCCTCAAAAGTACAGTCGCGAACATAAATGCGATACAATAAAAAAATAGCATCATTATTTTTGTCAGTTATGTTTTTTTACTCGCATTATTTACGGTCAGTCGTAAGCGTCCCGGCTAATCGCTGCCTCGTCATAGCGAATCTTGTAATAAAGTTATAATGTAGGGTTGTGTATTGCAACATTTTGATAGATCAGATTCAATCATTTTTGTGATTTTTTGAGTCTTCTAAGGTTGAAATATTACGATATTTTACCTGAAGGGTTGGGCAGCGGTGTAGCTGTAGTACATCACCCAAATTTCGCCAGTTATGTTTAAGTCCCATGTTAAAAGAGGCGAGCCTATTGCCATCAACCGGGCACAAATCCAGACTCCGGGCTGCTACTGAGAAATTCTAGATAGAAGAACCCAATAATACTTTGCCCGACCTGGGATTAGAACCAAGGATCTCATGTACAGCACAGTAGTAGCGCTTGCGACCATCAGACCAATGAGACGGTCAAATGATTGTATGAATAATATAAAAAAATATGGCATTGTATAAGTACACACAAATACATTTCACCCACAGTGACGACATGTCATAAATAAGTAAACATTAAGTAGATATATTGTACTACGTACAATACGTATGTACTACGTACAATACGTATGTACTACGTAATATTATATAGTACGTACGTATGTACTACGTATCCTTACTAATATTATAAACGCGAAAGTTTGTAAGTATGGATAGATGGATGGATGGATGTTTGTTACTCTTTCACGCAAAAACGGCTGAACGGATTTGGATGAAATTTGGCACACAGATAGACTATAACCTAGATTAATACATAGGATACGTTTTATCCCGGTAGTACGTTCCCGCGGGATAATTTCCGACCTCCACGCGGGCGAAGCCGCGGGCGGAAGCTAGTTGTTTAATATTATAAATGTGAAAGTTTCTATGTTTGGATGTGTTGGATGGATTTGTTTGAAATTTGCACACAGATAGTCTAGAATCTGGTTTAACGCATAGGATACTTTTTATCCTGGTAGTACGTTCCCGCGGGATAATTTTGGCAAAGGCTAGTTAATAAATAAGGAATATAACCTGCTATTGGTACTCCATTGACAAAAACACAGTTAATGATAAGGTCAAAATTTCAACTGAACAGAAACTGCCTAAGACTGTAATAAATCAAACCAAAACCCAAACTAAATCAAATATCTACGAGTACCTGCTAAAAAACTTTTTCCTTTGACATAATCTAAGGAAACCATACTTTTTTCAACCCTTGGAAAATAGACACATAACTACACAGTAACCTGCAAAACACACAACTGTTATGGTCAAAACAGACCCCTCACCCCAAAACGTAAAACACAAGTACCTATAAAACTTAAATCTCATCCACTATAAACTATCAGAGAGTCTCATAAACTGTTTATAGATTGGAATATATTATCTGTTATGCTTTTATTCATGTCACTTGCATCCGATATTGTAATAAAATTAAGTATTGTGATTTTTAAACGTTTTAATGTTTTGTGCACAAGTGTACTTACGAGTGAGTGAGTACGCTACGGGTTTTTGAAATACAGAAAAAAGTAAATTATCCAATTAATACAATGTGGAAACATCCTAACGTAAGTTTGTTTATTTGTTAAGCTTTCACATTAAAACGGCTGAATGGATTTGGATGAAATTTGGCACACAGACAGACCATGACCTGGGTAGAGAAATAGGCTAAAAATGTTTATATTTCATATATGGCTAGGCTTTTAAATAGATTTTATGTTGATGTCAACTAGGCGTTAGTCTAAAGTGTTTGCTATTTTAATTTTGTTTTTATTTCAATAAAGTAAGTAAATATAATTGTATATGCACAAGTAGCTTTAAACAGTATTAGGTAAGTGTCCTAATTTGATAAAGAAAAAGTTTCAAACTGATGAAGATACGAATAACTGTAGATACAACTGATTGCTTAAATTTTCAGTCCATCAAAAACAGTTTAAACATCAGCCATGAAGACATTTCCAGATGACTTAATCCACATGGCATAACAATACTATCATAAAATGATATTTAAATATTATTACATTAAATAAAAAAATAAATCAGTCATAAACCAAAATCCTTCATCTGTAACTGTAATAAAAACGTACGATTAGCATTAAACACCAAATAATACTTTATCACTAATTTCAGACGTACATTAAATTATTTACACCCTGTATGACATAAAAAGACATCACGATTTGCGCACGCGGCGACTATAAACGTCATACATAACTGTTAATCTTATCATCACAAAACAGTTTGATTACAGAAGAAACATACAACTTAAAATCCTGGTACTATAATAAATGCTCTACACAAACGCAAAAACACGTAACTATCTACATTTCTTTCTGTATACCTAATAAAATGCAAGGGTTTTTTAAACAAGGTTTTAGATCGACTCTTAGAAATTGTAAGGAAGTGAGAATCTAGAAATTCTTGGACAGACTGAGCTAACACACTACCATTCAGCTTTTAGTGATGGTTAATAATAAATTGTATAAATCAGATTTAGGTGAAGCAGATAGCAATCTGAACAAAATTTTCAAAAGAGTAGGTATCCATAAAGAATTATTATTTTACCAAGATATGACTATAGAGCACTAATTGGTTATTTTGACGTGTTGCTAATATCGGAAATAACTACGCCATCTTGTTTTTTGAATACATGTCAAAAGTGACATTTAACAAAACAATTGCCTACATGTTTACTAACAGCGCCTCTGTCAACGTCGTCGGGCTTATTAGCCGATTCGCACCCTAATACGTATTTCTAGAGTAGTCGATTCGCCTACAAATGAATTAACTTGGTGAAAATCGTCTACACAAAATAACATATTATTATTAAAAAGTGTCTATTTGCCTGTTTTGGGCGAGTAAGTTCGTGCGAATCTGTTAAAAATCCCGTCATTTGAGGGCCAAAAGATCCTTGCAGCAGAGTTTAAAATATGTGTGTTATTTGACATGTACTGGTCTGGAACTTCTATACTCCCTTATTAAGTACCACCAACGACTTTATGACGTCATCCTCCTAATTCTTTTTTCAAATCGTTAAAGCGTGTTTATTGACAGTTAAAATTGTGTAATGAGTTCGAATCCAAAAGAGGTATTAACATTTCTTATTTGACGTTAATTTTTATTGTTTGACAGTTGATGTTTTCAATTGGTTACGGTAATAAAATTAAGTGTTTATGTAATGAGGATTGTTAAAATGGCTTAATACTTATGAATGCGTGGAGGTATGGATTTATGATTTTAACAGTATGAGACACCACGTGGTTCTGGATTAGTGATAGGACCACCCTATTGGTCAAACAAGCTTTGTTGCCGATTATGTTGTCAGCCAACTAAATTATTATTGAACTTGATGAATAGCTAGCAATACTCTTTAGCAATTTGTTATAGTGAAGTGCTTAGGCATATCAAAAACACAACGAAAAATACTTTTCAATTATTTATTTAAAATATATAAAGTCCAACATGGCAACGCTGCCAGCCTTTTGGGCACTTTTCCCACTGACAGCGATGCGGACGAATTCTTTGATGCCCAGTGAGCTTTTCCCTTTTTACTTCATATACTTGTTCATAATTCTAATTTTATTATAAAGTTGAATGTTCTGAACCTAAAATTGAAACCTGGTACTGGTTATCACAAAAGTGTTCAAAGTTGTTTCCATGTTTAGAACACCGTAGAAGAAGTTCAAATCATAGAAATATCAAGTTCTTTTTCTCTATGGAAAGTTATGGCTGAAGATTTCAAGCCTGTTATTGTTCTATATAGCAATATAATTTTTATTATAATATAATTTTTTAAAGCTCATCACATTCCAAATAAAAAAGATAACATTAAAATACTTTTTTACAACCGCCCTTTTTAAAATTCGAATTATAAAACAAGATGGCGGGTGGAACAATAACAGGAATTATATGATTACCCGACCGATAAGGGGGAGGTTCGGTATTTCTTAAGAGTTTAATTTTTATAACAAATCTTTTATACCCTGGTTTATGTTAACAGTAAAGTTTCTATGGCGAATGTTAAAGGTACAATAAAATAGGTTACATTCGTAAGGAAATAATAATAAATAAAGTGCTTAAGAAGGATCAGTAAGAATATAGGGCGGGATTTAATTTGCTTCGATCGTTATTTTTCTAAATGGATACGTTTTAATGTTGGAAAAGGGATATTATTATTTCAGCGCTTTCTGTGTTTTTAAAGTGTTTGGAACAAAAGAACATGAATATTTCTGCTTACATAGTTAAACTTTCTTGAACTTTCACGTGCATATGACAACAATACTCATATTTTAAAAACGAGTCGCATTATCATCTTCAGAAACAATAAATGTCAAAAACTTGCCAAAAATGTAGGGATAACCACAGCTATTTTTGACAGATTTAGACTGAGATCAGAGATGAGACTGTGAAACTTCTTAAAATTACGGGAATTCCCTTCTGATTACAGTAAGTACTTATTATACAAATATCTGAAAAACTATTCACCTCATTAAAACTTACACCACCATTCAGGGGTTTTTTTTTTGGTGGGAAATCATCAAATAACTTCTCCCGCTCTGGGTGGAGCAGGAGGGCGCGTCACACTTTTACTAACTAAAACCCACCCGTGTTCCTTTAGCTGCCTTTGTGCCAGGGGCCGCGGTATCTCTTTCGAACAACCCGCACCCATGGCAGGCATCGGCCCTTGCGGACCCCATCAGTTGGTGCTGACATCGCTTTGAGGCGCGCGTGGAACACAACGCGCAGTCGCCTCGGGCTTGGTCCTTACCGGACAGCGAGCTACCCATTACTCGCCGTCCGCAAGCCCGTGCCTACGGTGGCCGGGAATCAGCCTGGGATTCCCGACGCCCAGGAGGTCTTCCGCGGCGGCTACGGCCGTGAGGGCGCATATACTGCCTGTCCTGCACGTGCACCGCCTCCCTCTTCGCGAGCATTACTGCTTCGCAGAAGGATCATTCAGGGATTTGATGGATAATGATCAAGTTAAAAAAATATAGATTTGTGCACCAACATTTTACAACATTAAAATCAAGAACCATCTATCCAAACTAGCCTGAAATTAGTACTTTTTGAACCTCAGTCTTCGAAAGACACTTCTTCGACCTTCGCGACAGGAAAAGGAGAATACATCTGCTTTTTGCTATAACTTTAAGTTGGCGTTTTACCAAAAAAAAAAAACTTAGGGTCGCTTCTTAAATCACCAGATATTGACAGATTTTGTATGGACAATCTACCAAACGTCACATTTATTCTTCAGGTTTGTCCTCAATATTTTACAGTTACACTATCAAAATCAAGTATGTATCATTTATCCAAATCAGCACCCTAATTGCGTAACATACAATTAATCATAATCGGTTTCATTTTGACAGTTCAACAATATTCATTGCGTTATTAACGTTGTTGTGCAGACACATTTGTCGAACATATGAAGCAATGGTTTAGCACTCTGTATCAAAACGAAACAGATTATGATTAATCGTAAGTTACGCAATTAGGGTGCTGGCTGAGAATCAGTACTTCTAGTTTTGAAACGCGTTTCTTCGGTCATCGCGTCAGGAAAAAGGCTAACACTTTTTTACACGCTTTATATTAGCTTCACTTGTATGTTTGTTTGTATGTATGTTTGTATGTAACCGACTCCTTAGAGCGCGATTTAGACCCACTTTAAACGGTCAGATTTAATTGAAACTTTGTAAACTTATCAAGGACCGATGACATTTTAATAATTAAAAAAAAAACACGTTTTTGTATTTGGTAGAAATAAAAAATAAAAAATAAATAATGCTTTAAAAAACTAAAAAACACGCTTAAAAAAGTTTTTTAAAGTACTATTTATTTTTGCTCCAACTTTGAGCTGTCATTTCACCAAAAAAACTTAACTAAACTTTCAGACCCAGAACCTGCCAGTATAATTTCTTTATTTCTTCACAATCTAAATCCCGAACACCTCTTTATTTATTTCCACGAAACGATTTTTATATACTCAGATATATTTTATACTACACACGTGCCTTCGTCGTCTAAATCCATCGTTTTATTTTAACTACTGATATGAAATTCGCATTTTCCATCTCCTGTTGTAAAAAAAGTGAGTCTTAAACTTAATATCGTTTTTATTACACAGATTACAATAATGTTCCAATGGGGTTGGATTCGTTTTATTTTGTTGTGCAAGATGGTTGGTTTTATAAATATGTATTGGTAAAACTTAACTTGACTTAAAAGTTGAGTGAATTGTGGAGCCATTAGTCCCGGCTGCCATACGTGGATCTTTGATAGTCGTTTCGGGTGATATGACCATCAATTTTCTTGAGGGGTATCTATCGTATTACCCAGTTAATGGGTTGTGGACGTCATATAAGCAGTTGCTCCATGTAAAGTACTGGTATTCAGCTGCATCTGGTTAGACTGAAAACTGACCCCAACATAGGTCTGCCAGGGGTGCGGGTTGTTCGAAAGAGATATCGCGGCCCCTGGCACACAGGCAACTGAGGGAACACGGGTGGGTTTTAGTCAGTAAAAGTCTGACACGCCCTCCCGCTCCACCCAGAGCGGGAGGAGTTATTCGATGATTTCCCAACCAAAAAAAAAAAAAAACCCCAACATAGGTGGGACAAGGGCAATAATGTTCTATTTTTCTGATTTGTTCTGATTTATTTTGTTATGCAAAATGGTTGGAGATGTATTGGTAAAATTTTACTTAAGTCAAAAGTTGGTTGAATTGTAGAGCCGTTAATCCCGGCTGTCATTCGTGGATCTTTGACAGTCGTTAGACAGAAGCCCGAAAATCTGACAACCAGTCTTATCGTATTACCCAGCGACTCGTTTGTGGAGGTGAGATAGGCAGTCGCTTACGTCGCATGTTCTGTCACCTGTGCATTTGATGATCTTAAGACTGCATCAGTGAGCGGAGTCCGTGCAGCTAAATGGGGCCAAGGATCCTATTTGAACTTTTTGCCACCGATACGTTCAGAAGAATAAGAATGAAAGGAGAAACTAAAAAGACTGAGGAGATAGAAAAATTTAATAACTTTGTCAGCTGCACTAAGGAATTCAAAACCCCGTCCCCATAATTCCCTCCAACACCAACAAAACAGTATAACGACAAGTACAACGTGTTGATATGACAAATGGTGCCGTATGCAATTTATTGTTCATAATAACTCGGCGCCTAACGCATTTGTTATCAAAATATTTTACACAGTCGGCGCCTTTAAATATTTTTATTGGAGAGGTGTGGCGTATGGGTGGGTTTCTTGAGGGCGATACGTAATGTTATGGTAAATGTGTGTTATTAAAATAGGTGTTTAAAGTATGCACAAGATATACAAAACGCTTAGAAGAACTATTGGTCAATGAAACATCTCATGAAAGGACCTCTCCTCCTTTCAAAAACACGCTTTAAAAACCAAACTAAAATAGGAGAAAATAATTTAATTCAATTAAAAAGCGTGGGGTACTTTTTGAGGTATTTTTATAATCAATTAATGTCAAGCACCCCACGCTTTTTAATTGAATTAAATTATTTTCTCCTATTTTAGTTTGGTTTTTAAAGCGTGTTTTTAAACTATTATTTATTTTCTATTTTTTAGTTCTGCTAACTACAAAACCGTGTTTTATTTTTAAATTTCATTTTTGAAAAAATAAAATTATTTTTTAATTGTCATCGTTCCTCGATAAGTTTACAAAGTTTCAATGAAATCTGACCGTTTAAAGTGGGTCAAAATCGCGCTCTAAGGAGTCGGTTACATACAAACAAACATACAAGTGAAGCTAATATAAAGCGTGTAATAAAACGAAAGGTAATGGACAAGTGCATTCTTCCCACCCTCACGTACCTACTTACGGAGCGCAAAAATGTTCTGTTACAAAGCGTCAAAAGTCCACACTTGGAGTCGCCCAACGGGCTATGGAACGAGACATTCTAGGTGTCAAACTCACAGGCCGTATTAAGAACTCTATACTTCGTTCCAAAAAACAAATAGCGAACGCTGGCCACGCAGCTGCTGGACTAAAGTGGAACAGGGCTGGCCACATCTGCCACATGTGGGAGCAGCAATACGCAAGAGCCAGTATTCAGTGGATCTTAATTTTTCTGGAAACAACCACGTGGCAGGCACAGGAAGACATGAGCTCGGTAGGATTGGCCCACAATCGCAGTAGACCGGGAAAGGTAGAAAGAGGGATGGGAAGAGTTTGACCTGAAGTGGAATAACACAGGATTAAAATAATAAGATGAATCATTTGAAAATCCTTCGGAACATATGCACAGTATAAAGTGAAAATTTTTGCTGCATGAAACGCTTTCAAAGGTCATTTTTCACCTGTCTCAGTATTTCAAATCATCAAATCTGGGTACTCTGGGTAATCTGGTAGAATGGTTTTTAGCCTTTAATATATTCTGACACTTTTCTCCGTATCTTTCTTTGTATAAAATTAAATGTAAATACAATCATGTATATTGATAATTGATAAAATCCCATTAAAAATTATTTTGTTTACATAATAAAAAAGCCATTCAGAAAATTTTATGCAATCAAAAATTAAATATGATGCTCCAAAAACATCACCAGCGGTTTGGAAAAAGGCAAAGACAGATCGCATCAACATAAAAAAAATACTAAATTAAATGAAATATTACATTTCAAATAAGCCTTAGACAGGTAGATAAACAATATAATAATATATATAGATAAGATCAGAGCTCATAATAAGATATAACTAAAACTTAAAATGGTTTATAATTATATTTGCTATATTTGTTGCAAAGATGATAATTGCCTAACTATCCCTTTATGCGAATATAGTAAATGGAACCAATACTACCCCTTGTAATTCGTCTCCATACAAAGGTAAGAAAGAATTGAACTGCCATATTTTCCTTTATAATAATTAAACTGTATTATGAAATTCATATGATTTCCACCCTCTTTACTTATCTGATGGAAAACGTAATAAAAACATGGTGTACCGGGGGAAATCTCAATGGCTGTCTTTTTATCTTTTTATTCCTTCTCGACTTCGAATTATGATGTCTCACCCTGTGGAGTTTTTGCGTAATTTTTTTTGTCGTTTTATAAGACTTTTTTTGAGTTGGAATTAAGGTGATGTTGTTTTGTTTTTTGCGTTTGGTTTTGTTTTTTTTTTTATTTTCGTGGTGACTGATGAAGAGTGAACGAGTGCTGTGTAGTCAAGGTGTCGCTCAATTCTATTTTTATTTTGCACAAAAATTTTGAATTGTGCCATGATATATTCAGTATCCATTCCATTCCCATCTCTTCCCGTGGGTGTCGTAGGAGACGACTAAAGGACTTACTAGAGAATGGGCAGCAGCGTTCTCTATTCATTTTACTACCATACTGCGATCGCCAACCCGCCTGCCAAGCGTGGCGATTATGGCAAACACCCCCAAATTGGAGGAGGCCTATGTCCAGCAGTGGACATCTTTCGGCTGAAGTGATGATGATGATGATATTCAGCATTGAGATATTTTTTTAGATAAAATAATAAACTATATTTAAAACAGAATAAATTGACAAACTTCATGAAATTAGTCTCGCAGATATACTCATCTGCCTAGCCTTTTCCCATTCTGGGCTTTCAGTCTAACCAGATAGGTACAGCTGAATACCAGTATTGGCCAGTACATGGAGCGATTGCATATCTGACCTCCACAACCCAGTTACTGGATAGTACCCGAAAGTCTGACACTGTACTAGTGATAGTATCGAGAACATCATTTTGTGACAGTAATGAAATTGTAGTTCCATATATTGTACATATTTCGTACCCAATAAAGGGTTGGAGTTAATCAGTGACGTTTTCAAATACAATTTAGTATCTTCATTTCCGAATCATGCGTTAACTCTTTTAACTTCCTGTATGTGAAAACAGTGTATCGTGTCCTCAAAGATTTGCCTACCTGCCAATCTACCCCTTAACCATTCCTTACTCGCGCGATTTCATTACGATATCTGAAAGAACTGCATGATTTATATTTGTTGGATTATATTTCTTTGTATTCGTTCCTGTCGCATCCAATATCTTATTATGAGCTCTGATCTTATCTATATATATTATTATATTGTTTACCTACCTGTCTAAGGCTTATTTGAAATGTAATAATTCAATTCATTTAGTATTTTATGTTGATACGATCTGTCTTTGCCAAACCGCTGGTGATGTTTTTGAAGCATCGTATTAAATTTTTGATTGCATAAAATTTTCTGCATGGGTTTTTTTTACTATGTAAACAAAATTATTTTTAATGGGGTTTACGAATACCAACTTATTCATTTTATATCAAATACCGTAAACGAGCAATTCTTGTATATATATAATCTGAATCTCGGAAACGGCTCCAACGGTTTTCATGAAATTTAGTATGCAGGGGGTTTCGGGGGCGATAAATCGATCTAGCTAGGTTTCATTTTTAGAAAACGTCAAACCAAAAAATAAAACCCCGCGAAGCTCGGTAATACCAGATATTTTACACTTATACAATAAAAGATAAGAAGAAAAGCATCAGAATATACAGGGTTAGTTTTTAAAGACCTGACAAATTTATGGACGGAAAACATGGGACCAATATCGTAATTGCGAAAAATGTATCAACTATCCCATACAAAATTTAAATACCTACTCGACCTAAATTTATGGGACGGATGATATTTTTTCGCGATTACGATGTTGGTCCCTTGGAGAAAATTGGTCAGTACCAAACTATCCTTAAATTAGGCAGGTCTTTGAAAATGATCCCTGTACCTATTGATAGAGTTTGGCAAAAGTATGACTCCCTCACTTTTGTATACATGGCTACACATCAAGCTATACATTTCGTCACCTTCTTCTGTAAAGCAGTAATGCTCGCGAAGAGGCAGTATATGCACCCTCTCGGCCTTAGTCGCCGCAGGAGACGCCCTGGGCGTCAGGAATCCCAGGCTGATTCCCGGCCACCGTAGGCGCGGGCTTGCGGACGGCGAGTAATGGGTAGCTCGCTGTCCGATAAGGACCAAGTTCGGTTCGACGGCGCGTTGTGTTCCACGCGCGCCTCAAAGAGATGTCAGCACCAACTGGTGGGGTCCGCAAGGGCCGATGCCTGCCAGGGGTGCGGGTTGTTCGAAAGAAATACCGCGGCCCCTGACCGGCAACTGAGGGAACACGGGTGGGTTTTAGTCAGTAAAAGTCTGACACGCCCTCCTGCTCCACCCAGAGCGGGAGAAGTTATTTGATGATTTCGCACCCAACAAAAAAAAGCTATACATTTCCAGTATAAGCTGATTTCGCATTGTATAGGATTTCCGCACAGTGCGAGATCAGCGTAAACTGGAAATGTATAGCTTGATGTGTAGCTGTGTGTACCATCAACGGTTTTTATTAAACCAATTTGCTGCCTCATTTAATACTAATAAACCCATGACACTTGATAATAATTGAAAACAGTATGCCAAACAAAAGAAATCCGTCTCACACATAACCCCTTCATGCTCATTCCCATGAAATAAAACAGGTGTTTAAGGGTTACCTTTTGTCCACTTTATGGTATTTGATATTATTAATGTAAAGAAATAATGGGTCGATGATTTTGCGTGTCAAATTGGGAAGAAGGCGTGAATTTGGAACAAAGTAAGTCAAATGAATTAAGGTGTCAAAACAGGGGATGTAATGTTTCATCACTTTATTTTGTTTTTATTCTGGAAAGTTCAGTGAATCACCTCAAAACTTATAATATTCTTACAGAACTAGTACAGATCAATAAAATTTAAAGTAATAATGTAAAAGTAAAAATGGTTGTAGTACTTATTTAGGTTAGGATTCAACGGCATGTAGTTGATTCACTTGCTTACTGTAGTGAGTTTGTAAAGTTAGTGTTTTTAATTTGGATAGACGTTCTAACTTCGATGATGGGACAGGAACGAGGTTAGTTAACTATTATCATTGTTTATGTTGCTTCTTTTTGTGTACCTACTGTGCAAAAATTTCGACACAAATGCATTTTTGTTATGAAATAAATGACTTGACCTTGAACTTGACTACTTGGAATAAGCTATTCGCCATTAATTATTTCTATATTTTTAAAGAAAACTAATCCATTACTTTTATTTATTTTTATCTGTGGAGCATAATTTATGCGCGCTCTATAAATGGCTGTCAAAGACGATTGAAAAAGCTTATTGAAAACCACGTGAATATTGGATTGTCATAAAATTATATAAAAAGGGAATTGACAATTTAAATAATAACTTTAATTGTCTTTTCTTTATTTTTCATGTAAGATAGTATAGTTTGTGTAAAATAGATTAACTAAGATTGGGTGTGGTTTTAAAAATAAACTTTGTTTTTCAGAGCAACACAATTGTTTATTTGCAATTCCTAAAAATACTTTAATTTGTCTTGTACATTTGTATCTGTAATTTTTATGATGTACAGTCACCAAAAGAGATTAGTAACCACGGTAATCGGAATCAGTTTAAGTTTAATAAGAAACCTATGGATGTTTTAGATTGAAATTTAATTTGATAAATGAACCGTTTGTTTTCTATCAATTGAATTAAATTATGTTCGAAAACATCCATCGGTTTCTTAAAAAAAAACTTCAATTAAATCCGACGACGGTTATTTACCTCTTTTGACCGCACATATCAGAGTAATTATCAAAGATTTCCACTTTCAAATTAATTGAGAAATTCCTGTTTTTTAACTGTTTTCAAACATGACATTAGTTGACACCAAGGAGCTGCCTCCCCAATTAATTCAAGCTAAGCGAATATTAAGCGAGTTGAGTTCACCTCTCGAAAATCCGAGCGGTGACACCACTTACTTTTTTTCATAAATAAAGAAAAAAAGATTAACGTTAAAAAGTCGAAAAAATCCGCCATCCACTTCGAGTTAATGATACGGCACGCTGAGTGGAGAGAAACAAAGGTTCGGGAACAGCTCACACCGAAGTGTGACGAGTGTGACTGACTGAATGGAAGATGGATCAGATTTTATTTGCACACCTATTAGATCTTGTAACAGCCGTTTAAAATCATATCATAAGCGAACGTTTAACGGTGATGGCATGATAAAAATTTACGTGCTTACGACCCCACATACGTCCTGTCCAAATTTTGATAGTTCATACAAATTTTCCAAAGAAAAAAGGAACTTCAGTTTTTCCGACTTTTCCAATTTTGATTAACCGACTTCAAAAAGAAGGAGGTTATCAATTCGACATGTTAATATTTTATTTTTATTTTTATGTATGTTCAGGCATAACTCCGTTATATATCGACGGCTTTGCAAAATTCTTTTTTTGTTCGAAAGGGGTTTATCCCGAAATGGTCCCATTTTAATTTAATATAGATCAGGGGCCTTAGTCTGCTATTTTTATAAATTCGTCATTCCAACACGATCCCATTGTCATTCATTTGTCATTTTGCTAAAAGTTCGTAATCTGCTAAATTCATAATGGTCGATCATTGGTCAGTCAATGGTCTCGTAATAGAATTGTGTCATAATGGCATTTTCGTATCGCCATTATTATAAAACTCGTTAGTAGAAATGATTTTCGCAAAACTACTACTAAATTTGAACATTTATTCATGCCAGATTTCATTTATATATATTTTTACATATTATTTTTTAGTGTTATAAGCAATCTAAAGTAGTAGGAAGTTCGTAAATTAAGTCAGCCATTCATTTGTCATTATGTACGAGATTACCAATAAATGCCATTTCTTTCAATGGAGTGTCAGTGGCTGACCATTGGAAAGTCATAATGACGCCATTTTATTAGTAGATTACCAAACTTGTCAAAATCAACAATTATGAAATCAATGATAGACCATTGTGACACTATTGTAATAGCAGACTTGAGGCCCTGATGATGCGTTTCGGAGACAGACAACGGAACTCTTCAAAAAATTACAGCAAATTAACCGCGATTGCTGCTATCGCATAAATATGCATTGTTTTGACCCCAATGATGATGAAATTCCGAATTGGTCGGTACTATAACTAAAAAGAAAAAAACTTAAAACTTCATCCATTAAAATACTTATCCAAACTCACCGATTTCCAAAAATAAAGTTATTTTTCACTTGATCAATTGTTTTTTATCCGTTTCTTTAATAACATCTTACGAAAGATTTTTAACAGTCGTTTTAGCTCTTACATTTTCATCTCTGACAAGGATGAAATGATCGTCTTTCTGAAAATCAATGTTTTATTTCAATTAAATGTTTTAATCTTATCCACCTAATCAAGTCATCTTGTTCGTTCGCAGTTCGGTGTGACACAATCCCTCTTAGACTTAAGGTTCAGCGCTTGAGACCTCGCTAGACATGTCTCGATTTTTTTCTCCTCTATTTTCGATCCGTTTCCCGAAGGTTTTCGAAAGCGTCTGGCGTTCCACTTCAGGGTATGACTTCAAGGCTCGCCTTGGACTGGCGAAGGCTTTGTGTTGCCTTTTTCGCCTTGTCTCAGCATGAATATTTATGGGTGTGAAGATCTTTTGGTTGTTTGGTATCTATTTGGGTATTAGGCTTGGCTGCATCTTTTTGAGATTCTTATTAATTATTTCCGTAATTTTTAATTTTTTTGGTGCTACTTTGATTTCATATGTATTATATTGATTAATTTAGTTTTTTTAATTCTTGCTGGTGTTGTCAACAGTGACTGCCTCCTTAACTTCCACAACTCAGTTAGGTACTGAGTCATACGATACTCATAACTCAGTACATAACTGAGTTGTGGAGGTCAAATAGGCAGTCGCTCTATGTGAAATATTGGTATTCATCTGCTGCATCTGGTTAGATCGGAAACCGACCCCAACATTTGTAGTTGGGCTCTAGGTAGATGATGATGGTGATGATGTATTTTTAAATTAAACATGATTTTACTTGGAGTTTAAACCTACATCTCTGAGATTCAGATTCCTTTTATTTTATTCCACTTTTATCACACCGTAGTGACTTTTTCCCTGAATTCGACCAAAGCAAAGACAAATACGACGACCAATTACCTTAGGCGGAATTCCTCACGTTATCAGCCTTGGACTTTGAGGCTAGCTCTCTCCTCAAATCTTATCTCCTAATTAAAAATTCAGTCCAATCCAAAAATTCATTTCGAAGTCTCTTTTGACTCATCCATGTTTCGCATCTACCCTCAAAATAAGTATTAAAAAGAAAATGTCATCCCATTGTAAGACCCACTTATACACAGAGCAATCATCCGAGACGCCGACGAAACATAGGTAAAAGATATAAAAGAAAAGATATGGGGGTAAAAGAAAAAGGAAAGAAATGGGGACTTTTCAGGGAAGTAATGGAGATCGCAAAAGACGTGAGAGGTCGTTACTGTGTGATGGATTTCAATAATTTTAATGTGTTTGTAGTGGTGCAAGAGTTTTGGTGGTAAACTGATGCATCAGTGAAAAGGCCATAAGGATGTAGGTAAATGTACTCGTTCCTTTCAACGAATTTATTAACCCTATAGCTTATTGACTGCATTATTCAGACATCTACTTGATTATTGGTTTGACAAATAGTCAAGCTAGTTACTAACATTTAATAAAAATATGACCTCATAACATTGTCTCTGTTACAACTTTACTGACCCAATATTAATTACATAAGGCGGTGATTTCTTGAAAACGCTCAAAAAGGTGTTTTTTTCAAAACCAGTGTATCTCTTTAACCGTAAATAATTTTGAAAGCAAAAAAATATATGATATTTTCAAGACTTTTTTGCATAGAGTGATGGAACTCAGATCATAATTAAACATACTTTAATGCATCAAAAAAATCATCAAAGTCACCTCTTAATTATCTTTAAAATCAGTTTATCCCTTCAATAACAATTATAATCATAATTAAAAATATACCATAACATTACAAATACCAAACTGCACCCAGTGATGGATTAATTATTTATTATTAAATAGTTAATATCTAATTTTATACGATTTTATTTGCATTTTTACGACAACGCTTGCTCATTTATTATTTGAATTTATTACAACAGATTTTAACCTGTCTCGGATTGCAATAAGAACTATTATCGCTCATAACGACAATATTTAATTTAATTTGGTTGGGATCAAATAACCTCACCTCTTAATAGTATAGATGTACAGCGACTTTATGGGTAGTATCACTGTACAACTATACTATTAAGAGGTGAGTTTGTATATAGGGGGAAAAACTATACTGGTCCGCTTCGACTAATGGGACGCAAAGGTATTGCCGAGTGTCATAAGATAAATATAATAAGAAACTTAAAGATGAAGTTGCGGGCGAAAGCTAGTCCATAATACACCTTTCGCAAGTCACAGTTACACCGGAATCTACCCACCTTTTCTTTAAAAAAAAACATTTTCCGATTACTTTCCTCCTTCAAACACAAAGACGACGACACAACCATCCGTTGAAATCCGATCCCCAAAACGGAGTAATTTACTTATGAATATTAATACAGATGATGCGAAAATAAAAAAGAACTCTTAGGGACTGAACACGGTTCACAAAAAGAGAGAAGGACCCTTCACTGTTGCCCGAAATACGAAAACACATTAGACGGATGACGGAACACAAAAGGTTATAGAAATTGTTCAAGTAATTTTATGCATGTTTTAATATTTGTAAGTGGAAAAGGTATACGAAACTTGGAGACGTTTTTCTTTGAGTTTTGTTTGCTTAAGCTCATCTAAGAGGTTTTCTTGTGGAGTTGATCAACTGTGAAAATCCTGCTCTATATTTTGAGCAAGAGTGGTGAAAAGATACGGCACATATTTTTAACCTGGAACAATGCTGTAGGGTGTTGGGTTTATAGCTAAGTTTTAAAAACTGCACGGGTCGATTGATTCTTGCCGCGGTTGGTCCTTGAATGAGTGACCATCTTAACACAACAAGAGCCCGTACCTCGAAAAGAACGTGGTCCCGGCTATCATTCGTGGATCTTTGACAGTCGGCAGAATCTGAAAAACTCTGAAATCCAGTCTTATCATGAGGTATCATATTACCTAGTAACTGGTATGTGCAGGTCAGATAGACAGTCGTTCCATATAAAAGACTGGTATTCAGCTGCACCCGGTTAAACTGGAAACCAACCCCAACATAGTTCAGTAAAGATTTATGATGACATATTTTTAACCGGTTACAGATCAGTCAGGGATTCCCATTCCTTTAATATCGTGGCCTATGTGCCTTGTAAGTCCGACCTTGTCATTAATATCGGTGTCGATGTCGGTAAGTTGTAGATGTAGATTGTAGGTGTGCCGAGCAGGATCGTGAGAGGGCTGATCCCGCTCGGAGAAGAAGAAGAAAAAAACGCCATAACCCGGCTGCATAAGCAGCAAGCTGGAATTTGAGGTCTCGGGCGGTCAGCGTGGGGACTATGTTCGCCCAATGAGTGACCATAGGGAAGACGGCGCTTAGTGGTTACCAGCACGCACACTTGCAGAGTTCGGATTCCGGGGGACCCATTTACAGTCTCCCCAGAGATGTGCCATAATAGGCGTTTCACAGAGCGGGTTTCGGATCGGTCTTTTGAGAGGTAACGATGCCCATTCCATGTGTAGATGATGACCACATGGGTGATTTTCCCAGAGGTGCGGTTTGTTCGAAAGAGATACCGTGGCCCTGGCACACAGGTAACTGAAGGAACACGGGTGGGTTGTAGTTAGTAAAAGTACGGCCTCCCGCTCCAACTAGAGCGGGAGAACTTATGTGATGATTTCCCACCCAAAAAAAGGGGTGGTTTTAGTGACATAAATATCCCAGAGCCCAGGTGCCATTTTACCTTTTGACCGCCACCGTCGGGTATAGCCGACAAATGAAAACGCACCCAACACGCCACCATCGGCTAATGTCAACAAGAAAACAAAATTTTAGAGTCAAGTTAAATAAAAGAATGATGTTACAAGTAATATATATTTTTTTATAGGGGACGAAAAACAATGATTAATATTGGTTATTGATAAGATTTTGCAATCCCTATCTTTTTTGTAGGTATTTCCGCCTGATTTGTTGCTTGGCGTGGGAGGGGCGTGGGAGGGCTCTGGCGGTCAAAAGGTTAAAGGTTTTACCCCGTAAAAAAAGGTGATCGGAGCTTATTGACGTTGAACTGTTAGTGAATCAGCGTAAGACTAGAAACCGCTACGATAAAGCTTAAGTATGATAATTATCTCTTCCAAAGACCGTATCCAACCATTTGAGGTGTAAATCAGTACAATTAAAGTGCATGTACGTACAATAAACCTATAGGCATGTTTATAAGTCCCCCACCGTGATTCAGTTGTACGAGAATAGCGCAGCGTGATACAATAATATTTGAGTTTATTTTGTTCTGTCAGTACGTAGTGAACTGGCCTAAATTATAGTGTGCCGTGTATGTGGGTACTTCGTTCGGAATAATAAATTTTAGTTCGCTGACTTACTAAAATGTATTGGCTCGGAGAGGTTCAAATTCATAAAATTAAGGATTTATGCATAAACTTACGTAACGTAGAGTACCTATTACTTTATTCTATGTAAGCTTTTTTCATTTTCAATCTTCATACATACATATGTACAGTAGGCATCGAACACTAATAAGCAACTTAGTGATCGATAATAGTAGGTAGGTAAATATGATATAGAAAAATAATAACATTTATTAAAAGTACTACTTACCTGCCGTATTTGCTGACTCTCAACTTGAGTCAGTGCAATTTGTTCTTTGGTTTCACAGCTAGTTAATACTAATTCAGACATTATCAAACAAGGAAACATAGACACTGAGATCTACATTTCTGTTGAAAACTATAACGCAGATACAGTGGATATAAGAGACGGGAATATAGTGATACGCGATTATGTGCCATGTGCAGTTCATCAGTTATGAATTTCTGTCATTTAGACTCGCACTGATTACGATTTTGGTACAGGCCTACTAGCCACTACTCTTCAACCCAACAATACACCATATCAAAGGTTGGCCCACAGTTTAAGCACCACTAAACCCTGCACCGGGCTTTGTTGTTACAGTTGGCTGAAGCTGACTTGGGCCAGTTTATTGCCGCCAACATAAGTATGACTATATTTGTGACCAACAAGGTCATAAGTTTTATGAGAGTATGGTCGGAATAGTTGGAAAGATGACCGTGAAGTTTTTGAGGGGCGATTCCAGTAATTTTAAGAACGATTGCATTTATTAGTCTCAATCAGTCACGTGCCTCTAATTTCCTAATATTTTTCGAGTTTCAACAGTCGCTGAGATGAAAGACGCTGAGAGAAAACCTTCTGAAGACCCGTAACGACTGTCAAAAATACACGAATGACAGGCGGAACCAACGGCTTAATGTGCTTTCCGAGGCTCAGAGGGGTCTTGGTATATAAAGATCACCACACCCATCGACATCGACACCCATCGACGGACCAACAGCGGCAAACGTAACTTAACCTGATCGATTAACCTGTACTGCTGTTATTTCTTCCAACTACAATACATCTTTTTCAATATTTGCGATTTCATTTAACATTATTTGTACCTAATATAACTTGTAACTTAGAAAGATGCTTCACTGTTTTTCTTCAACTCAATCCCCCATCGAAATGACTGACAATAAAACCAGATTTATTCATCACTCAATTGTAAAGAGTATCGTTAATTTTATTGGTAACATTACTTTTTGACTCATCCTCTTTTCACGCTGGGCTAATAAAACTCATCGCTCGTCGGCCGACTGGGCAATAATGTGAACACTAAATAGTGTAATAATGTTCATTTTTATGTGTAACGTTAAGTGTGAAGAGGAAGAATGAAACAATAGACTTACATTGATTTCTGTGTACCTATGATTACAGAAAGCCGAACGTTAGTGGTAGGGCGATAAAGTCGCCTATTGTACGATTTGATGTGATAAATGTATATATTTTTTTTGTTATGTATTTTCTGGTGTACAGTAAACTATATGATTCTATAAATAAATAACGAAGCCAGTATTATAAGCTGGCCTCTTATCCTATTAAATTCTGTTCTAAACTGGGCTAGTTCAAGGCCAATCCATAAACTGCACTTCGGAAGTTTTGAGGGTAATATTATTTTTTATTGACTGGAATTAATATTGAAGAATCCTGATAATCCCGTATTTCAGCTGATTATATTACTGCATGGGCTCGTCACCACATTAAAGCCTTTTTAGCATCTTTTGCAGACACGCTGCACTTTTCACTGGTTCCCACCATTTGTCGACAATTGATAGTTGATATTAGTGACACGTAGGTACCTCACTTTGACGTGCATGAGATAGTGTTTACTCACTTATTTAGATTATAAATACGCTACAAAATATATTCCAAAACTGTCACATTACTTTTAATGCGTAATAGTTGTATCGAAACCTAGCGTTGGTGGGATTTAGTCATGGATTGCTCATGACAACCTAGGCTATCTTCGCCTCCCTTTGTATAACAGCTATATTTTATCCAAGAATCTCAGAATACATTAAACTGTCCACGTCCAATTTGCCATCAAAATAATCAACAACAAGGAAGACTTATTACGAAATAAATCATCACACAATTTCTGTCAAGCTGTGACCCAAATGTGTCAAATAAACTAAGTTTATCGAAACGGAGCTTGTAAACGAAGTGAGAACTATTTACGAAGCACGATTGCACAATGTTTAGAACGATTAACATCTGTGTGCCTATAGTTTTGTTCTTAATGTTGGGATTATCCCCGTTTGTTTCTTTGCCTGATTGTCCAGTCATTTGGTAGATTTAACTGGAAAGTCTTTCGGGAGTTTTCAAAGTGATTTGATTGATTTCAACGTACTGTTTTTGAATTTTCACAATGTCACCTCATAACTTTGCCGCTCGCGCCGCCATATTGAAAAAATTGCGCCAAAACAGCTTTTTGACTATATCTTCTTTCCGACTCATTTTACGATAAGAATAAATGTAATTACTTAATTAAATTATAGAAAAAATCCTATAGTTAATGTACCAACCTTTTTTTGGCGTAAAATTCATAGTTTTAGCCTGTTTTAGCCATTAGCGTTTAAGATAATTAAATGCTGGAGACCAATCATTGATCACTGCAATAAAATGTGTGTAGAATGGGTTGCTTTATTAACAATTATACCAGCTAGGTAATTTTACATTCAATCATAGTATCGCTTAACTTAGGTATTTTGTTTTGTAGACCGGGTCAAATAAAAAATACAATCTTGTATCACTGAAACCTTAAAAAATATTTGGTGTATTAGCCATGGAAGATTTACGATGTTACGTGACATACAAGAAATTCACAAAACAATGAAGGAACAGTGTTAATTTCCTTAGTTGGAAAACGCAGGAAAGTGGTATTTCATAACTACGTAGAGTTCGGCGACTTGCCAAGAAAATGTCCATTGAAAGGATAATATATGATCTGCCTATATTTGTTTTAGATTTCATGTTACGAAATCGGCAAATAGTGGAACCACTTTAGTTTATTATTTATGAAGTTCTAATGTAAATAGTCGTAAATAATGAAGACATTCGAATAAGTGAAGAAACTTTACTCGTAGATAATAATATACCTATGTAGTTAAGACTGTCTGACGTTTATGCAACTAAAGTAGTTTAGATTCCGCGGGAGACGCCCTGGGCGTCGGGAATCCCAGGCTGATTCCCGGCCACCGTAGGCGCGGGCTTGCGGACGGCGAGTAATGGGTAGCTCGCTGTCCGGTAAGGACCAAGCCCGGGTCGACGGCGCGTTTGGTTCCACGCGCACCTCAAAGAGATGTCAGCACCAAATGATGGGGTCCGCAAGGGCCGATGCCTGCCAGGGGTGCGGGTTGTTTGAAAGAGACACCGCGGCCTCTGGCACACAGGCAACTGAGGGAACACGGGTGGGTTTTAGTCAGTAAAAGTCTAACACGCCCTCCTGCTCCACCCAGAGCGGGAGAAGTTATTTGATGATTTCCCACACAAAAAAAAGAAAAGTGTTTTAGATTCGAGTCCTGAATGGTGATATTCTAGAAGTAAACCCTTTAAAATCCTTAAAATATATAGATACTAGCTTTTGCCACCGGCTTCGCCCGCGTGGATGTCGAAAATTATCCCACGGGAACGTAGTATCGGGATAAAAAATACTCTATGGGTTTTCCAGGTTACAAAACTATATGTGTGCTAAATTTCATCCAAATCTGTTGATCCGTTTTTGCGTGATACAGTAACAAACATCTACATATCCAAACATCTAAACATACAAACTTTCATGTTGATAATATTAATAGTAGGATAGTAGGATTTCGTAGGCATGTTAAAATAAGTATACCATCAAGTACGTAGGTACTTGCTTTTGAAAATGTAATTATGTAAGAAACTCCCTACCTAAGTACCTACTGTTCACTGCTTACCTCGTAAATATATATCAGCATGAAGATACATGCATAACCATGTTTATTTTATAATGCATCAAAGCAGATCCCGGATTCCGTGTTAATCAGAAAACTTAGCGCACTTCAAACTTGTTAACAAGAAAATCTTACTAGCGCCTGACAGTTTTTAATAGCAAACTACTGCGCGCATGCAACTTTGATTTTTTAATCAGGCGTCAAGTACAAGTTAAGGATCGAAAAGAACTGTGCAACAGAGAATAGGTACTGCAGGCTTAGCATGACGCTTTCTATTTCTACTCTATTGTAGAATAGAAATCGCTTGAATACATTTCTCGGTGAAAAACTGTCAACAGTCTTTAAGGAAACGTAATTTTGTCTACTCTTCCGATGACAAATGCTTGTCTACGGTTCCCGTGCTAATCCTGCAGGAGTTGTCTGTTTTCTTTATTTACTTTCGTGAGGTTGTAGGGGTAAGTACCTATTTAATTCCGTTGAATATTCTGACACAGCAAATATATCAAGAAATTCCGTGGTTTTGGCGTGTATTAAGTTAAGTTTCACTTGAAGCTAGAGCTACGTTAACGCAAGAAGTTAATGTAATTATTATATATTTTCCCTTCTACTATTACACGCGTTGTCTACATCTCTTTTTATCTTCTCTCCTATCATAGGTCTGTATGCTGGAAGAGATTTCTGTAGAAATAAGCATGTACGTAGATGTTTTTCTCTTCCTTTCTTCTTGTCTGTTTATATGTGTTTGTGCATAAATGGTTAAATAAATAAATCTTAGCTGACGCAAGTTATAGTATGTACTATATTGCGAAAACCCTTATTCACGAGAAATAATAAAAGTTACCTACAGCTAGTCTGTGTCATGCTACATTGGAAAAAGATCTACTTCAAAAAAATCCAGAACATTCCATCCAGACGCGATGTAGACTGCAATATAGAAAAAAACATGACGACATAATATACCGCTATGTATCATAATATTTTCACACTACAATTTACTACAATGGTACATAACTATATATATATAGATACTACAGTATTTGATGAATCACAACGTAAACAAAGACCTATTGGACACGTGTCGTCGGTTTTACAAAAACATTTATTTTATTTAAACAATTTATTTTGTTTTTATTATTAATGAGCATTTATTTTATTATTAGCGATCGATTTTATGGCTATCAGCTTTTAATTGGAACAGATTGGGTGTTTAATTACCTTATTATTATGAATTTTCAGTTTTAATTGTAACGCAGGTCATTTTGTAGGTCAAACAAGGCATTGACCTTTTGTATGCACTGAAAATTGCATCGACAATCTCCTGTACTGTGTATCTACATTTATGCTCATTGGTTTGTTCAGTAATTTTTGCCGGTTTGATATTATTGCCATTGCGGTAATTTTCTTATTTTGTAGAATACTAACCTAACCCTCTGATTTACTATACTCCATTTGAAATAAGATTAGACATTTAAACAAACCTTTTTTTCAGTCAGTTTAACCGATTCTGACTTCTATACCGTAGGCATAAGGATGGCATTAACACGAAAAAAGTAGTTACAGTACCAACTGCTTACTGCAGCTGCCATTTGTTATGCCGCCAACGCAATAGAAGTCAAAATCGGTTGATCGGACTGTAAAAAAGGTTTAGTTAAATTTCTAATCTTATTTCAAATGGAGTATAGGTACTTCATAAACACACACCACTGTACAATCTAGTCATTCAGGCCGGGGTTTTGACTAATTAGGCTGCCTTTTTTAAAATTGTTATTATATTACTGGTGGCATGTTCTAGAACAAAATATTTCAAGGCATGCGACAAACGCCAGCCCACTCGCTCTTATAGCTTTTTGTCCCAGCAGTGGTCTCTAACAAAAGATTCGCAGAGTTAACAAAGTTTACATATGTCATGTTTTTTTATTTATAACTAAATGGGCCCGCTCTTGACCTCGATCACGCCTGATGGAAAGCGATTGATGAGGTCTATGATGGATCGAGCGTGCCCAGAAAATGCCTGTTCACTCTTGTTCAAGGCACTGGTACTCCCACGCATCGATGAAACACAGCAGGCTGCTTGACACCGGACTCCAGTGGGAGGGTGGTCGCCTTAGCCCCACCACCGCGACCGCAAGGGAAGATATGGCCAGTCATCAAGGTATTGGGTGTGACTGTCGAGGATGCGCCGAGCGCTCGGTTCATTCGAGTTACTGGTGGAACAAATTGCGCTACACGAGGAGGCTTCTTCATGCATCCCAAAATGTCTGTCCATTTTCCAACTTATGTTGGGCATCTTTTTAATGACTGAGCTCCTTAACTTTTGAGTTGAGCTGCACGGTTACTGACAAATGCGTGTACTGACTGGACAGGTCTACTCAATCTGTGTGGTTTTTTTTTCCGGGAAAGACCTTTTCAGACACCGATCTACATGCTCTTCACATGATCTGACCAAGATTATGTCTGGACTTCAAAAGAGACCGTGACCTTAGACAGAGTAGTCAGATAGGAAACGCCTACTTATCACATCTAGTTTTAGAAATATGATTGACGTGTAAAAATATTTGTACCAACCTAGTCACAGAAATAAAATCATATATCGTTTATAATTTACTGACTTCTTAATATTGCAATAATATAGCAAAATAATTATCAAAAAAAGTGCTCCCAGTTAAAGTTTTGCACACAAAGCGATTCCATACGCACACGTTATTTAAAATAACTTCAATTACTTCTAATAAGATCATAAGTAGGTGAAATCATGTTCAAGGTTCAATTAGAAAAAGTCCTGCAAACGCTTCAGAAGAATCTCGTTAGCTCTTTCACTCAAGTAAGGAAGAAATTATTAAAAGCCTCACTAACCTCATCAGTCTCTCTCTCACTGTCGGTATCACTGATGCCATCACTCCGCGTCACCCCATCAGCCACGTCCGTCCCTCCCTTGTCCCTCCAATGTTTCTCACTGGTCACCGAAAAAGTAAACGTCCTCTCTCTCCTAGGACTTAACAGAACTCCTGCAGGAGTCCTTGGACTTCCATAGCCGAAGATATCCAGGTTTCGAGTCGAGAATAGGTCGTTGGTCCTATCGGATCTTGGGGCGAAGACATCGTCTTCTAGGTCGGAATCCAGGGTTAAAGTGAGGGGGGGTGATGATGCTGATCGCCGGCACTGCTGGGTTTGTGGTGGGGCTGTCTGCGGGATGTCTGATTCGGAGTAGGGGCGATCTGTGGAAGAGAAGATAACGTTAGAGAAGAAATAAATTGCTTTAGTACAGGAGTTGCAACAATTTCTAACCACAAGCAGTTATGTTTATTTAATTATATTCGGGAAACTTATAGCTAACTTATACACTGTTATTAAACAATAATGAACAGTGAAACACGAACAGTTTGCAGATATACTCAAAGTTCACCAAGTCGAAAAAGAAAAAAAATAGACTTAAAGAAAACAGCTTTAGGAACTTTCGTTAAGTGTTGTAGTGAAAAGTGCTAAGGTAGATTTCCCTGACTTAAGTGACCCTTTTTCGTCAGCCGGTTTGGATATTGGATTTTGGGCCTGATTTGGCTGATCTCCATTCTCTAATATTCCAATGAGCTGGAAACTTTTCCACCGTAATATGTTTTTGAGAATAAATCCATTTACTATTTTTCAGTATTTCTAATAGTATTATATCCCCAATATAAGGAACATTCTTCAATCCATTTGACCAACTCGCGTAGAATTTATTTTTCCTTTTCTGGCACAGTTTACAATAAAACTAATTAAATGCAGCCTATCTCTGCAAACCAGACTATTAAAGTGAAAAAGAACATTAAAAGCAATATCTCTTGTTATAAATCAAAATGTTTATTAGCAATATCGCCTACGTTGCGCCTGCGCATAATGTTCACGTGGGCTGTGACACTGGCTTAGTTTTGGGCGTTTTATTTTTAGCGAGGTCTGCGACTTTCGGTCTGTTGTTTCTTTTAGTTTTTCTACTTTTTTCTTAAAAGTTTCTATCGTGATCAGATATTCTGGTTTGTGACAATTTGTCCTAAGATCCTGTACTTACCTAATCATAAACTTGCCTAATATATTTCATTATTCAATCTGTTTAACTTCATGTTAACACTTCTTTTATTTAGTTTTTATGAAGATCTATATATGTACTTACAAATAATAAAGCTAAAGAGTTGTTTTTTGTTTGCTTTAAAGCGCTAATTTCTGGAACTACCGGTCGGATTTGAATATATTTACCTAAGTCTATCTATTCCACTAATGGCACCTGCGAAAAATATCGATAGGTGCCGTATGTGACATACCTCAGGTGCCATTAACTCAGGTGCCGTTAAAACGGGTGCTCAATATGGCATACGTCGTCGTCGTCGTCGTCGTCGTCTGTTATTACGTCTATAACATTTTGACAACATTGGGATACAGATTCCAGTGAATTATGATGTGAATACCCGCCAGTCAAAGATAAAACCACTTAAAGTACCGCGTAAAAACAATTTTTATGGTAGGCGCACTGCATCTTTCACAATACCCGTCTTATTAAACCAAATACCTATAGACATTCGCGACTCAATGAACAGGAAAAACGTAAAACACAAGCTCAAAGAATATTACCACTCCATTTTACCTTAATTTCACAGTAGCGCGTTGAGTAATTCCAGACCATGGCATGCTAAGACAGACCCAGAGGTCTAATAGTGTGCCTTGTATAATTTTAAGAACAATAACCTGTGTTTAGATAAATAAATAAATAAATAAATAATTTATATTTAACATCACGCTAGGACCCTTAAAAAAATCAATAAGAACGCTAAGCCTGAACGAAGTACTCGGGGCCGTTACCACTGGGCCACCAGTTTGTAAGTATTGAATTATTGCAATTGTTTATGGACAAAATAAAATTACACTAGCAATATTCCTTTACCCAATTCCACCATCAAGTAAATCGTAAACCAACACCACAGTCCCGAGGGAAGACAATGACAACTCAAAATTTACAACTTCTCAAATGTTGGGAAGCTGTAATTTTCTCCAAAAACAATTGCAGTCATTCTGTAACACAACGTGTTATTGTTCGTTCGCGTGGTCAAAACAATAGGGTTTTGACCACAGAAATGTGCAGTAGCTAATGATTTTGTTGGTCAGTAACTTTTTTATGTGTGGTGGCTCAGCATTCATGCTACCCAACTTGAAAGTTAAATAACTTACAGGTTCCTTTGGGAACCAGCGGGGTTTGAGAAGTAGTTGGGATTGGGAGAAAAATATAGTTGATCAATGGGTTTTGTGACGTTTGCTCTTGGTGGCTTAGGTACAGCAGAAGACTATGAAATGAATGGAGCGAAAGGGAATATGAATAGTAATATTTATGGCAAGAACGATATTTTTATTGAAACCTGTTATTAGACAAAAATATATTTTTCTAATGACCTTCATTCTGGAAAATCAACCAGCTCAAATTGATGCAACATCAATTATTATTTAAGCAATATTGTAGAATTTTGTTGATTCCGTATTTTAGTAGAATAAATCACTTCACTGGATTACCAGCCGATGTATTCTCACCGTGAGAACTGAGGTGAAGTGACCGTGAAGTTAGCTGTCAATCCATATGATGCTAGGGATACCACCTTGCTGTCCTCCCCCCAGCGACGCCCTAGGCCGAGGTTCGTGCCCCATAGGAAGTGCCCTTAGCGTGCAGTCGCTAAGTTTTGTAAGAAATTCGGCCCCGGCTGGAGGCTTTGAGTTCGCTTAAGGCAGCAACAGAAAAGTCCGGTTGATTAGTCACGACCTCTCAAGGTCAACTACGAGCTGACGTTAAAATTAAAACACTGGCTTACCAGCATACTAAACGCTACCGTGAAGACCTGCCTCACTTTACCTGTTTGCCGCCATTCCTCTTGACTGATGTCAAAAGTGACAACAGCTCTTCTCCTTCCTCTTGTGTTAATCAGACAGTGTTTACATACACTTATATTTATCAAAAATAAGGTCTAAGACACAAACCTACTGTTGACCCATCTACCCTTACAATTCCATCAATTCTGTGCAATACCGTCCCAAAAGATATCATTACTAAATTAACTTTTCAAACATGATTCATTTCGAAAGAACAAAATAATTTGTCGAAAAATAAAAGACGGTCTTAATCGCTGTACCGAAGTCGATTAACTTGATTAAAAGGGATCATCATAAATATCGGAAACAAAATGCTCCAGGCCATATTCTGATGTGCTTGTCTCGAGATTAATATTTCGAATACTTTTGTGTCTGTTATTTATTCCTGGGTGTTTTTGTCGTGTTCAAATAGGATGTATGGCAGATTCTTTTATTTTTGTCTCGTGCAGTTTGTGTGTTTTTGCCTGATAGGTACCCATGTACATCACAAGTTCTTTTTGTAGACGAAATATCAAATGTCACTGAAGAACTTTTAAACACTATTTTTTCTACTTCTTCTTGGTAGAGAAATCCATATGTGCCTAAATATATAGTCACTACCTACTTCTTAGCGTATTGACAATAGCAATCTTAATGGTATCGGCCCAGAATTTGGCTGCGGTGACTGAAAGTCTGAGACTGAAATAGACGAACGAAGAAAAAAAAAATGGTCCTTTGTCCCGCAAATCACATTGGGTAAACTGCAAATAATATGCAATTCTCTGTCGATAAATTAAGGTTAATTTAATTCATTTAGAAACGGACTAAAAATTACCTGCATAAACTTATTTGATCTTCGTTTATTAATTTTAGTGTCAGCAATGATACGAATAGTACAAAATATGACTTCGCACTCGATAATCACATCTCATCAGCTGAACATAATAATATAAAAATGGCCGTACTTAATGAACATTGCAAAAACCTAGACCCAATCATTCAAAACAGTCGCAACATAATTCATCACATCAGGTAACATTCAGACTAGCTTTATTTGACCTTATTCTTAAACAAAACAAAGACGCCATGACAGAACAAAGAAAAGCAATTTGTTATCAACAATATCGATGGAGCGGGTACCAGGCGAACAGGAGCGACGAAGAAGTAATGTACAAAATATATAAGAAACACAAATTAATAAAATCTTGGGTCCGTCCGCGAGCGAAACCCGTTTCCATGACACACGTGCAGCGAGCGACCGGTGGGGGACAGAGATGGAAATATAGCTGTTTTGCTCTAGTGCAACGGTAAGAATTGTGTGGACCTTACAACTTGGCAATATTGTGAGTTTATTTTTAGGATTGGAAGTTTTACTTTGATCAAGGAAAACTGAAACAACGATTCACATCCATCAATATTTGATACGCAATTTTTTTTATCTCTTACGAAGTATTTAATTTAACAACTTCATTCTTTCAAAAACACTGCAAAATAAATCTTAAAATCTTTAATGCAATATTTACTTTTATATCTGTAACACAGGCAACTGAGGAAACACGGGTGGGTTTTAGTCGGTAAAAGTCTGTCACGCTCTCCTGCTCCACCCAGAGCGGGAGAAGTTATTTGATGATTTCACAACCTAAAAAAAAACCTACTAAAAAGAAGCTATACTCTCCATCATGATCTCATTTTTATTTCAATTTACATTATTGTTTATTTCTTAGTCATAAGTAAGTGGGCAGAATGGCAATACTGTTCATCTTGTTTTCCTTTTTGTTAAGCTGTTTGTGTACCTTGATAAATAACTAAGCTGTCCTCACAAACATATTACCTATTTGAAAACATTGTAAAAGCCAGTTATTTAAAAAGAGTAACTGTGAAGTTTCTTGCCAGCTCTTCTCCATAGAAAACAAACAATTGGAACCGTGCACCTATCTTCTGACGTTTCATAAGTGCCCGTGTAGGTTTATCTATACATATAAATAAAAAGAAAAGTCCTGACTGACTGACTGACTCATCAACGCCCAGCCCAAACCCTTGGACCTAGAAAGTTGAAATTTTGCACAGAGGTTCCCTTTATAACGTAGACAAGGAATAAGGAAGGATTTTTCGAAATTCAACCCCTAAGGGAGTTAAATAGGGGATGAAAGTTCCGCGCGGGCGAAGCCGCCGGCAAAACTAGTGTTAAATAATATAATTTTAGCTTTTAGATTTTGTATAAAAATAAACGGTCCTAAAATCCATACTACGCCAACCCAATGCACCCATAGGCGAGTCTGTTCAGTTTTTTTGTCTTATCCACGCTAGATGCGTAACACAGGTGTCCCTGGCTTACGCCTGTTTACAATATCACAGCTATCTGTATTATTACTACCTGGTACCCTGGCCATATGCTGGGGTGGAATGGGCTTGGAAGAGACAGGTAGTAAAAATGTCAATGGCTAGCTATGTGCGGGTCGAAGGACCAAGATGAGATACCTGCAAAAATGGGATTTGTAAGAGAGAGACGAGTTGTGAAGACTGAATTGGTTAAGAATGATTATGATGATAGATGAAAACTTGTTTTTCTTCTAAAAAAACTGCTCCTGCACTTTTATGTAAGTGACTACTGTTTTCAGAATATCACAGAAAGATTGCTTTGGTCATAAACATAAGGAAACAAAGTAAAATTATTTGTACAAATACAATCTTAACGGTCCTTTAATACCTAGAAAAAAACCTCACAGGAAGAAAGACGATAGGAAATAAAACCAAAACAATCCACAAAAATCACAAACCGGTCACCCATCAATTTACAAACAGCGTTGACAATTACTTAACCTCTTCTTCTAACACCCACATTTAATACTTCACTTAATGGCAATAATTATTTGTCTACAAACCAGTAATACTTGTTTTTAGAACGACTTAAGCTGCGGTTTCACTACGACGACATTGACGACCGATAGTGTATCGATACTTGATTTATGTCTGTCGTAAAACTGACCGTTTTATTGGCTTTGGCGTTTGATGCTACTTCTATGTTTACTTTTGAACAAAGTATAGTCGTTTTAAATGTTTTTATTTTGCCGTAAGATAGTGTGAAGTTTGCTGTGGTGAAGGATCGATGGGAGTTTTCAGTGTGAAGTTCGAAAGTGATTTGACTTGTTATATATAAATTGAGACTGGCCCAGGACTTTGTCTGGGCTCTAACAGATAGATCTCTTCTTAAAAATACGACTCCGTTAAACCCCAGGAACATTTGCCTCCCGGGCGTGATCTGGAGTGGCCTATATGCAAAGTTCTCAATCGATTGCATACCCAAGTAGGGCGCTGCAGACACAATTTGTCAAAGTTGGGAATTACTGACTCATCCAACACCCAGTGCGAGAGCGGTGCTTCTGATCAGACGATGTCCCACTTGCTGGCGTGTCGTAGGTCCACGGTCACCTGCACTTCGGATGATCTAAAAAATACCATTGATGCCACAGTTAACGTGGCCAACTACTAGGCTTAAACTAGATAAAATAAAAAGTATACGAGTACCATCGACACGAAAGGAAGAAGAAAAAAAATTTTTGTCCTCAACGAAAAATAAATCCATCAATACGCCACAGACATGGAAATAGATTAGCAAAGATCATAAATTAGAAAGTATAAGTGAGGTTTTCATAATATAAGTATTTATCCAATCAGACTAGCAGGCTTAGCATGACGCTTTCTATTTCTACTCTACCGTAGAATAGAAATCGATTGTCTACATTTCTCGGTACAAACATGTAAATTGTCTACTCTTCCATCGACAAAACGCTTCTCTACGGTTCTCGTGCTAAGCCTGCTGGACGAAAATGTAATTGGTACGCAGCTGCTGTCATTGTCAATTCTAGAAAGAAATAAATCCCTACAAATTTTTCAATCGCAGCCTGTCTCACAATTAACCATTTAGTCGCCTTAATGAAATCTCCCTCACTGGCGACCGACGACTTGCTCAAACCCGACATTAAGCGTTTCCAACGAACGCTGTTAGCTGTCATTAGTAAGAATTACATACGAATTAGCGAATTTATGTACCGCAAGAGTCAACGAGTGATGAAATTAGAACCGTTTGGATGTACGTGCTGAGGTTAGCCTTTTTTTCGTAATCGAGATTGTGCCTTTTTACCCGACAGCGCCAGAAGGAGGGTCATGTTTTTCGAGTGTATGTATGTATGTGGACTTCTTTGGCACGCGTTATAGCCTAAACGGCTTGCTCGATTTCAGCTTGAGAGGTGCCGTTAGATTTGTCTTAGTTGTGAAAGTGACCCTTGGTATATCAAAATTTAAGAAAAATAAAATTACCGATTTTTGGCGCCAAATTGTGACTTGAATTTTTTTATTTTCTCAATACCTATTTAGTGGGGTATTAAAATAAAGGGCTTCATAAATAGGTCTTATTAAGGTCAAAAATAATTATATTAACTAAAACCTGTGAAATTAAAAAATAATTTACAAAATCAAATATCCGACTGCGTAAAAAGTGAATATTAATTTAAAAAAGATGGAAACAAGAAACTTGTTTTAAAAGGATAAATAAACATAAAACAAGTTTCTTGTTTCCATCTTTTAAAAATTAAAATTCACTTTTTACGCAGTCGGGTTTTTGATTTTGTAAATTATTATTTTTACTTCCTACTTTAAGGGTTGCTGCTGTCTCATCTTGATTGAAACAAAAGGCAGTAGAAAATTGCTGCGTCTTTTTTGTCTGATGAAAGAAAATCATTAAATCCTATAAGACAAAAGCGAAAAACAGAAACCGTTGTAATTTACTCTCTACTGTAGTAGTCGACTGTTGAAATCAAATACATATTTAGTTTTCAAGATGATCAGTTCTGCTCACACCCCGAAAACTTTAAATCCTATTCAACTTATGACTGGTATTTGATACACAACATCCAACAATTACTCACTATAATGGATTTCAAACAGATTCCCACAAAATCATGTTTCAATTCCACACATCACTGACCAATGACCAAAACATTCGTGATTACTAAACCCATCTTGTCTCAATCTTTTGTCCCATAACCGTCTGTCCCACAAACTTTTGCCCCAAAGCCGTTTGTCTCACAATAGTTTCCAGGATATCAAAAGGACACAGTGACTTGACACAAATGACCATCGCCAGTTCAATGATTAATCGTTTGTTGATTTCAAATTTGGAATCACGTTTCGGTCTTAGGGTTCAATACGTGATTGAAACGTTTATTTTTTTGAGTGTCGAGAAAAAGTGTAGAACTGATAACTAAAGGGTTTGAGAAAAAACCGTATGTTCGTTATAGAGATGTGTTGAGGTACTCAAAGAACACGGCCTACTAGAAATTCGTCGAATACGTCGTGATTAAAACGAAAAAGCTGAGGCTGTACAACAGAGGACTCATGATACAAGTAAGATACCTACTTAGCCTATAACGTTCCCACTGCTGGGACACAGGCCTCCTCTCCGTAAAAGGGAGTGGGCTGTAATCCACCACGCGGGCCCACTGCGGGTTGGTAGATGTCACATGTCTTCGAATTTTTGGTTCTAGGACATGCCGGTTTCCTCACGATGTTTTCCTTCACCGTTTGAGAGCAGTGGTGATGAAATTATTTGCACAAAGTAATGCGCCTGGCTGGGTTCGAACGCACGACCTACAACTCGTAAGTCGCGGCCGTTACCACTGGGCCACCACTGCTCTCAAGTAAGATAGTACCTACAAAATTAAAAAAAAAAACATATAGTGAAACAATTAATTAAAGTGACGTTAAAGAGCCAGTGAAACAAAGTAAAGTTTGCCGAAATGAATTGAAATAAAATTAAATGTTTATTTATGTAGGTAGATCTTTTAATACATTTTTGTTTTTCACAATTTTGTTGGTTAATATTTTAAAAGTAGGTAAATGGTGCCGGCATTTCCTAGCTGACTGATCCCTGAGAAGAAATGCCGGAACAAACTCAGAGGTCATGGTCTTTTTTAAAGTCCAAAATTAGTAGAATTTTAGGTGAGTCTAACAATGCAGAACCATGACCGTCTTTTGAAGCAAGAGCCATTGCAGCTTTGAGCTGACCTGTCCCAACAAACGGCATGCTGTTAAATGCATCACAGAAAACAGTTTTTACACGCTTTATATTAGCTTCACTTGTATGTTTGTTTGTTTGTATGTAACCGACTCCTTTGAGCGCGATTTTGACCCACTTTAAACGGTCAGATTTCATTGAAACTTTGTAGACTTGTCGAGGACCGATGACAATTCAATAATTTAAAAAAAAATTGAGAAAAAAAGAAACATGTTTTTGTAGTTAGCAGAACTAAAAAATAGAAAATAAATAATAGTTTAAAAACTAAAAAAACACGCTTTAAAAACCAAACTAAAAAAGGAGAAAATAATTTAATTCAATTAAAAAGCGTGGGGTGCTTGACATTAATTGATTATAAAAATACATCAAAAAGCACCCCACGCTTTTTAATTGAATTAAATTATTTTCTCCTTTTTTAGTTTGGTTTTTAAAGCGTGTTTTTTTAGTTTTTAAACTATTTTGTTAATACTCTGTCCTAATATGAATCAGCTTAACACTAAAATCACAGTTGACCTTTTTTCTAGACTTCACACATAAAATAACAGTACATTAGTCAACACAGAGCTGCTGTAGATACTTCACTTAATTACAACTCTCTTCCTCAACTCTTGAAACGGTCTTAAAGGACGCAGAAATCCCTAAGGCGTAAGCAATCATCTATAAAGTGTTTACCGGACCGCAGACATTAGTTGGTAAGACTGCTCAACAGCATGCACCTATTTGAATCACTGTGATTATGGGAACAGGTTCTTCAACAGTTATATCGGAGTATAGGATTAAGTACTTAACAATAATTATTACGTATAATGAATAATTTCTAGTAGGGAAGCTATTGCAAGTAATGGTCACTTGAGAAATGGCTTCTGAGAGTTTTTGATGCAAAAAATTTACAATTCCATGTCTTCGTAAAAGCTTTTTTCATTTTTTAAACGCTTTTATTAGCTTCACCTGTATGTTTGTTTGTAACCCACTCCTTTGGACTTGATTTTGACCCACTTCAAACGGTCAGATTTCATTTAAGCTTTGTAGACTTATCGAGGACCGATGACAATTCAATAATTTAAAATTAAAATGTAAAAAGGAAAACAAAAATAAAATACTGATAAATCACGCTTTTGTAGAAATAAATAATGGATTAAAAAATCTAAAAACACGCTTTAAAACCAAATTAAAAACACAGTTATTTATTTTCTATTTTTTAGTTCTGCTAATTATAAAAATGTGTTTTTTTTTCCTTTTTTTTAATTTTTTTAATTTTTTTTTTTTTAATTTTTGTATTGTCATCGGTCCTCGATAGGTTTACAAAGTTTCAATGAAATCTGACCGTTTAAAGTGGGTCAAAATCGCGCTCTAAGGAGTCGGTTACATAGAAACAAACATACAAGTGAAGTGTAAAAATCGTGGGGTGCTTGATATTAATTGATTATAAAAATACCTTAAAAAGCACCCCATGCTTTTTTGAAATTATTTTCTGCTTTTTTAGTTTGGTTTTTAAAGCGTGTTTTTTATTATCTATACTAACATAGATAAAATTTGTGAGTTTGTGTGTAGAGTGTAATCTTCAAAACTACTGAAGGCTCCCACATACAGGTGCGATGCGACAGCGCGACGCGACTTTGGTGGAACATTTTAGTATACAAAAAACTTCGTGGAAATTTTTCTACCGAAGTCGCGTTGCACCGTCGCGACGCACCTTCGAGAGTCTTTGGGCTTTTGACATAAACACTGTTATTACCTTCAAGATAGTGATACTAATGGCAGTAGTACCATTAACCTAATAAAACAGTTTATTATTGCTATCTAAAAAATTAAAAACCAAAATCAAAAGTCATTTATTCAAACTAGGCGGAGAATAAGACACACTCCTGCATTTTTATTATTATATCCCACCATTTTAAACTCCGTGTGGCTAGTAACTGTACCTACCTATCCCACTTCAAACAGAAGCGGCCTTGTAAACCTCCAAAGATAGATTACTCTGAATTACACCTAACCTTATGATATAATACCAGAACATGGTCCAGACCATTTCCTCTCAATTAAACATAATTAAATAATTGATTTACAGCATCACAAATAATTTTCTAAATGACTCCAAATAAGAAATAAAGCTGTAATATAAACGGTTAGACAATTACCTATTATTAGAGTTAATTGTTGAACCCATTGCTGTGATACACGAAATGATACAGAACGCTCTATTAAACCATAGATAACCGTCACTTTGAGCATAACATTCAACATTAATATTTAACTTAATGACTTTCAAAGATGTAATTTCTACTATCAAATGTATTTCGATATTACTATTTTTATTTGTGTCTATCAATTTTGGGAGCGCTCTCAATTTTTTTAAATCAATTATTTTAATAGGAATTATTCTTTTGTTTATCGTTTTGAGCTGTAATTTGAATTTTGATTTAGTTCTGGCAATTGATTTATCAGTTACGTTAAATGTTATTTTTATGTTTTTAACACAATATTTCATGACCCGACAGGATAACGTTTGTAAAATTACTCAGTATTTTTATAAAATTACATCATAATCACAATCATGATTATGATGTATTTTTATAAAAATTACAGGATATAAAAATTATTCCATTAAAATATTATTATTTTTTATTGATTCTTAGTTCGATGACCACCTCTACTGCTATTATAATTATTATCCTGTTAGAGAATATTATTAAAAAAAACTTTACCTCTCATAAAAATCTATTTAAAACCCTCCAAAACAATCCGAAAATTTTCCAACCCTCTTAAAGGCAAACTCATGCCATTCTAATTCATAAAACCCTTTGCTAAACACAGAGAAAAAAATACATTACATGAACCGTATAACAAAATGATGCGCATTTGAGAACGCACTCGCGTCCAGACGAGGCATTGTATGCAGATGCAAGTCAAACCTCAAACTTATTAATTATCATGGGTGAGCACAGCAGTGAATAGTAATTAGTTTTCTACGATCTGTCAAGGCAGACGAGCGATTGCTTCGTGACGATTTATTTGAATGCAAGTGTAAGTTATTGGGTCTGGATTATTTATTGGGTCAGTAACGTTTTGTAATTTGACGTCCATACGGACGTCATAAAATCTAGAAATCTAGAAATTTTGATGGACCCAACTGATGCAGATGATGGCAGGTTAAGATATTTATTTTTATGCATGCTGTCTGTCATCGGTCGACCTGAAATCAGAGTTGATTTTGCATCCAAGTGGGAAAACTCATAATCAGCCTATAATGTTCCCACTGCTGGGACACAGGCCTCCGATCCAAATACACCACGTTGGTGGATGTCACGTTATGAATTCTTCGAATTTTGGGTTCTAGGAAATGCCGGTTTCCTCACCATGTTTTTTCACCGTTTTGAGAGCAGTGGTGATGTATATGTTACCGGCCAAACCCGATTTCAAGCCAAACTAGTTTGTCCTAGGCCAAACTGGTTTCTAGCTTAATTAGCCATTTCGTTAACAGCTTTTGGAAGTAACGCTCGCCGGCCGCTACCGCGGCGCCGCTCGCTTCGCTCGCTCGGCTCGCGCGCTTTTGGTCACAGTTCTAACCTAACCTAACCCATTTAATCGGCGTGCCCTGGCTTAATAAACCAGTTTGGCCTAGGACAAACTAGTTTGGCCTGAAATCGGGTTTGGCCGGTAACATATATAAATATACATAATCAAGTGCCTGTCTGGGTTCGGACTCACTGGTAAGTCGGGGCCAATACCTCTGGACCACCATTGCTCTGGTCAAGACCAATCATTTAATTTGAAAATCATTTAAATTGACAAGTAAATTTACTTGCGCAAGTACGAGACTCGCTGTGAATCAAGCATCCTAGTGACAGTTCACAAGTGCCAAATACTTAGACCCATCAGCACTAAAAGGCAAACGATTTTCGCCCACACATTTCCTTGTATCATTACGTGTCTATACATGCCTCTTTGGCTTGTGGCTAAGTAATAACAGCCGAACGAGTCGATTGATCGGGTTAAGCTACGCTTGCCGCGGTTGTTCCGTGGATGGGTGACCATCTTTACATACCGAGACTCCAGATTCAGGAATGACAGCTGGGGCCAAAGCCGTGGATCATTGACAGTCGTTACGAGTCGTCAGAAGCCCGAAAGTTTGCCAACTTTAACAAGGGATATCGTTTTACTCAGTAACTGGACTGTGGAGGTCAGATAGGCAGTCGCTTCACGTAAAATACTGGTATTCAGATGGATCCGGTTAGACTGGAAGCCGATCTCGACATAGTTGTGAAAAGGCTTAGCAGCTGATGATAGGCCTCTCCAGAATCGTAAAACTATACAGAATAAGTTTTTATCCAGTGCGCAAACTGTAACCATGAATTCAGCATATCAGTCTATACCCCCAGCGCAGAAATTTTTCGTCGGATATACAAAAAAAAATCCGCTGTTCCATACATTTTGACCGCGTAGATATTGCACTTTTTTATGAAACAGCTGATTTTTTTACACGGTTTATATTGGCTTCACTTGTATGTTTGTTTGTTTGTATGTAACCGACTCCTTAGAGCGCGATTTTGACCCACTTTAAACGGTCAGATTTCATTGAAACTTTGTAAACTTATCGAGGACCGATGACAATTCAATAATTAAAAAATAAAAATTGAGAAAAATGAAAAAAATCATTTAAAAAAAAACACGTTTTTGTAGTTAGCAGAACTAAAAAAATAATAATAGTTTAAAAAACTAAAAAAACATGCTTTAAAAACCAAACTAAAAAAGGAGAAAATAAATTAATGCAATTAAGCGTGGAGTGCTTGACATTAATTGATTATAAAAATACCTCAAAAAGCACCCCACGCTTTTTAATTGAATTAAATTATTTTCTCCTTTTTAGTTTGGTTTTTAAAGCGTGTTTTTTATTTTTTTAAACTAATATTTATTTAAATTTTGGATTCATGGTTACAGTTTGCGCACTGGTTACAAACTTATCCAGTATATAGGTATGTCATTATTATATCCTCCTAAAATTATTACTTAAAAATTCTGCTCCCCACTTTCGCATTACACATGCAGTTACTCACTTTAACAATTCCTTTCTTACTTCCAAACAGACATTAAGATTAATGACTTCAAATTTAAAGCCAGTTCACGGTTGCCGATAAAAAATCGCTAGTCTGTGTTCGCATTTTTCTTAAAGGAGTAAAAACGTTTGGCTACCGTACTACGCTTGCCTTTCATATGGTAATTCGTTCAGCTATTGTTGGTCTGATGTATGCCAAAGATGAAACTTAAAGCATTGTTTGACTTGTACTTATTGTTGGTACTTTTCTTTGGTTTATGTGAAGTTGTGAAGGTGTGTGTATTATTGTGGGTAGGTAGTTCGATTTTTTTTGTGGGTCGGCCCAGTTTTGTGATAGTTCTAGTAGAATAAGCGGTGGCTTATAGCTTGTTTTAATTATGCCAAGAAGATATACAGGAAAAGTCTTTATTCAGTGCGCAAACTTTAACCATGAATTCTAGACAATACAATACAATTCTAGACCCCCCAGCGAAGACATTTTTTGTCGGTTTTACAAAAAAAAATCAGCTGCTTCATAGACAAGTGCAATACCTACGCGGTGAAAATGTATGGAACAGCTGATTTTTTTGAAAACCGACGAAAAATTTCTTCGCTGGGGGTCAAGAATGGTATGCTAAATTCATGGTTAAAGTTTCCGCACTGAATAAAATCTTTTCCTGTATACATTTACAAATAAATATAATTGAAGTGCATCTGTTTTTAATGTCAATATAACAGCTGTTCATTAGATGGATATATACTGCCCAGATAACAAAAAAAAAAACTCGAAAATTTTCGAAAATTTTGTCAGGCTGTGTGTTTGTTCCGGCTTATCAAAGAAACGGCTGGACTGATTTTAACAGGACTTTCATTAGGAAATAGCTGGAGTGTTAGGGAGGACACGTATATTTTTCGTCACGGTAACACGTTCCCTTGGGATAATTTACAACCCTGAAGGAAGGAAGGAAGAAAACTGAGTCAGTCCCGTTTTCACTGTAAGCTTAAGCAAATCGCATAATGGTTCCTATGACACAGAAACAGTTACAAAAATCTACTGTCTACATCTACACTAATATTATAAAGGGAAAAGATTTGTGTGTTTTTAACGAATAAACTCAAAAACTACTGGACCGATTTCAAAAATTCTTTCACCATTAGAACGCTACATTATTCCTGAGTAAAATAAGCTATATTTCTTACTAGAAAAAATAGGGATTCCACCCGTGCGAAGCCGAGACGGGCCGCTAGTGTTTTATAAAGTCTCTAATACCGAACATAACAATTATTGGCTTTTAATATTTTGTTTTGTTCCAGACCACAGACCATATGTTGGGATCGCTTTCATATGCAATATTTGGTGAAGGGGTTAGTAATCGTCTGCCACCTGACATCAAAGACTGTGGGAATTATCGGCATAATATATGATTCTGTTTAATTATCCTTTCTTTCTTTGAATTTAACTGGAAGTTAACTCGCTGAGATATGTGAACAAATCATTTTAGTAGATACAATAATTACGATTTAAATGGAATACTGCATGTACTTTCATTCAATATTTTTTACTATTTTTACACACTGATTATTTTATTGCTGTAAACTTATACACTTTGACAATTGATGATTAGTATACCTACACTGTGACATGAATATTTACTTTGAGAAGTGTAGTTTTTTTTATTGTGAATGTGAGGACTATGAATTTTGAGTTTTTCTTTGTTTCTCAGTTAGTTTTTATGATAATCTGGCCTCAAAAGACCATTTCAGACGCCTATTTATGTAGATTGGCATAATCTTATGTCTTATGTTAGATTATGTCTGGACTTTAAAAGAGACTGTGACTTCTGAGTTTGTTTCAGCCTTCTAGATAGGAACGGCCGACCTCATCTAGTTAAAAAAATATGATTGACGTGACGTGTAAAAGTGTTTATAAAAACCTACTTACAGAAATAAAATCAATGATTAATTATCAAAAATAGCAAATTAATTCTGCAGGTTAATGATGACAATACAACACAAGTAATTGTATTATTGATCCTTTCATCCGCTTTCGTGTTTTTAAGACCGAAATTCGGTTGCCTGTTCCTCGTTGAACATACCCCTATAATGCCATATATTATATAGAGTAGCTAACCGCAAGTTGCCGAAAATTGACCCGTATGAATAATATCAATTCAGGTAGCTGTGGTTACAGCCAATACAATATTTTAATACAAGTCGCCTTTCGTACGAAATTATCCTAAATGTCAATCACACCCGTATTCGTGAAGATTATCCATTGCTTTCATTTTTGAAAATATTTTTTGACCCAGGCTTCATATTTTGAACCCGTATACGAAATTCAATACAGGGAGCTGCGGTTTTTAAGTTTTGTTGAGCACTAAATCTTTGGATACTTTTTGGCACGTATTCATCGTTTTTGTGGTTAGTAATGTACCAAATGATTGAGTGTATTCTTTCATCAATTTGGCCTTTGTTCAGCTTATTGGCTCTGCCAGATTGCTCCTTACTCCAGGAGTAATTGAGTTTGGTATACGCTATATCATCGCCATACCCAGAAAAGTCAGGGTCTTATCAAATTGGGCTTTCGATATTTGAAACCAGCACCCTAATTGGGCTTTCTATCTTTGAAACCAGCACCCTAATTGCGTAACTCACGATTAATAATCTGTTTCGTTTTTGAAAAAGATGGCTAAACCATTGCTTCATATGTTCAAAAAATGTCTCTGCTCAACAACGTAAATAACTCTATGAATATTGTTGAACTGTCAAAATGAAACCGATTATGATTAATCGCGTGTTACGCAATTAGGGTCCTGGAGTTTTCTATACATATTATATTACAATGATCATTATTTTCATCCGTAGACTGTGGTTAAATACCTAATAACAGCTGGGACGGGTTGTACAGGTCAGATAGGCAGTTGTTCCGTGTAAAATACTGGTATTCAGCTGCATTTTGTTAGACTGGAAGGCAACCCCAACATTTATATGGGACAGGGCTGGGCAGATTGATTGACCATTCTTATTATTAGGCAATTCTTAAGGATAATAAGATGATCATATTGATCGTGCAGTATAATTCAAATTGTTATACCCATGTCAGCTTTATTTGAATAATTAAATCTCTAGTTGTTTTTTTTTTTCAGTGTTGAAATCTGCGGTGTTTCGTTGCGGTTTCATTTTACGAGAGTTATAAACTCTAAAAGGGAGAGTCTATGTAGTGATTTGTGATGACGGTGATCGCGTAGGCGTTGCGCTGGCTACCGTGCTGAGGCGTAGTGTTGTGACTGCGTAATATCGATAGACAGGGCAAAGGTGCTGATGACAAGAGATAGTGGGACTATTTGCAATAGTGCAGATGTTGTTGTAATTTTATACAAAGCCTTTGGTTGAGAATAAGGCGAGTGTGTATAAAGGGATAACTCCGAATTGCGCTGTAATCGATTTGAGCGTGCTTAAACCCATTGTTGACGTTATGACTCGTATCATATCTTGAAACTAACGTGACATTTTCAAACTACAGTTTCTGCCTAACCAAAGAAGAAGGAGAAATTTTTAGTGTATCTATGCAAGTTATATATGAAGTATTTATGTTTTAACGTTGAGCGAGCACTGTTAGCGAGTTCATATATTATGATAGCTCTCATGTGTCATAATCGTGTTATCTAAATCGGAACGCAAATTACTTATGTGCGCGCTGGTAAGGAACAAAGACGTGTGATGTGTTTAATTTTATATTCCTTTCTGCCTACCTAAATGGTCTTGTTCAAATTAACTTCCATACGAAATATTTACCTATACTTGTACATCTTCTGTAAAAAGGATTTTTACTAATAATTAAAACCCTGTAAGTGTATTTCCAACTGGTTATTGACAACGATCCTAAAGTTCTGAAACCTGGTCGTTCCACTTTCTCATGAGCACCTGTTTCGTTATTATCATTAAGCGACTTCATTATCGATAAATGAACGATGTCTCCGCTTTATGGATGGACGTCGTATCGTACGGGTTATGGACAATTACACGTATAAGTATGTTTCATACTGTAGCCTAATTTAATTAACTTTATTATCCTACTTCCTACAGTATGCTACATCCTACTAATATTATAAATGTGAAAGTTTGTATGTTTAGATGTTTGTTACTCAATCACGCAAACACCGCAGAACGGATTTGGATAAAATTTGGCACACAAATAGCTTACAACCTGGATTAACAGGTAGGATACTTTTTTTATCTCGGTAGTATGTTCCTGTAGGACTATTTCCAACCACTACGAGGGCAAAACCGGTGGCAAAAGTAAGTCATCTTATAAAATCAGCGGACTTAACGATTAAAGTTAAAAAAGTTATCTGTAAAAGATGATTGATAGTATGATAATTTGCTGATTAAGTAAGTAATTAATAGGTACTATGATTAAAAAATATTGTGGTTTTATAATTAGACTCATTTCCCTTTGCAGATTACATAATTATGTATTTAAATTAAGTAATAGTATGTACATGTATATAAAAACAGAAAGAAAAGAATCAAAGAGCATCAAAAAATTCGTCCGCATCTCTGTCAATGTGAAAAGTGTCCGAAAGGCTGGCAGCATTACCACATTGTATGCCAATGCTGATTTTTTCACGTGAAGACTCGAATAACAGCTTGGCGATGTCTAGAAAGACCAAGTGGGTACTGCCTAACTTCGCAAAAGTAAGCAAAATTAGGTATTAGCTGAAAGGTGTTGCTAGTCGTGTTTCTGGTTAAATTCAATAATACTACTCTGCAACACCAATCGAACAGAATAACAAATTATGATAAGCCAAATCGATAGATCAAGCCAATCAATAAACATAAATTCATAAAGCTCAATTAATTATACCTAATAAATAATTCAAACACACTGAATGAAACAAGAAACTAGATCGCACTGGACTCAATAATTAAATGATAAGACATCATAATTTGCTAAACAAAAAGAGAAAAAAACAATCAACACATCAGACAGACGTCATCGTTTCAAAGAAAGAAAGAAATATAAACAAAAAAGCATCGATATCGGCACAGCACATCTCTAAAGGCCAGTGACCCAAAAAAGGTACAGAGTGAAAAAAAAGATTATATTTTATTTTCAAGATACAAGTACTATCAAGGCATAAATTAAAGGTTTTATTATTTTCTCTTTTTCTCGCACCACGTGTATCGATGTAAGCACGGAGGCTTGGCGACTTGTATGGTCAGCAGAAAAACTTGTTTATGTTTTTTATTTTAGTAGGACAAGGTAAGGCTTTGTGCAGGTTTTCACTGCTTTTAGGTATACGTAAAGTGTATTGATGACTTTTTCACTGAAAGTGGGTTGTAATTGGGTTGAAGACCGTTTAAGATATTTCTGAATTTACTGTCTCAATAAAGAGTTGACTTATCTACTTTGAAATGTCAGCGGTATTTTAAGTTTTTGTGCATGTTTATAAGTTAACTAATTCAACTAAGTTTTACACATTAACTTGTTAACCAGATAATCAGGTCACAACAATGCAGTTCACTTTAAATTTTAAACATCAAAAACCCACACAAATTCCTTCTCAAAGCGACCTACACACAATATCACCGCAATAATTACGTACATTACAAATAACAAACAGACTGCTGTCCCTACACAACAATATCACGATTATTACCGTTGAGTTACGTATAAACTGGCCCACTACTGGACTTACGCATCGCGCATGTGCGCATACACATGCGCATGTAGCCGAGCGCGCACATGCGCCGCGTATGTGTGCGTGACAAGAAACTTGTTGTTCGCTGCGCAACAGCATGCGTACGTTGTTTTTAATTTTCTATTAGATTTATTTGATGTCAGAGATTTTATGGGTTCGTGTTTATATTGGTAGGTTTCGATAGTAACTGATAGGGATTTAAATTCATTTGAGATTTTGTTTTATTTTCAGGGTGCTTGTAGGATTCTATTACAGGATTATAATGGTAATCGAAAAGGTCTATTACAGCAATAACATTTAAAAAAAATAACTTTTTCCATTTCTCCAATTTATCTGAAGAAAATAATCTGCTATACGTTAAGACAACTCGCCCAATGGATATCTGAGGGGCAGTTCTTGTAATTTTAAGAACGTTCACAATCTGATCTCAGTCTCGATCTCTCCTCTAGACCTCTAGTTTCCATAAATTTTTGACATTTGCATGTTGCTGAAATGAGATTCCGACTAGATTTTGAACGTTTTCAATTAAGAAAAATTGGCTTTCATTATCACTATCAGAGAAATTCAATTAAAAAGCGTGGGGTGCTTTTTGAGGTATTTTTATAATCAATTAATGTCAAGCACCCCACGCTTTTTTTTTTCTATTTTTTAGTTCTGCTAACTAACAAAACGTGATTCTTTTTTAAGTTTTTTTTTCATTTTCCTCAATTTTTTTTTAAATTATTAAATTGTCATCGGTCCTCGATAAGTTTACAATGAAATCTGACCGTCTAAAGTGGGTCAAAATCGCGCTCTAAGGAGTCGGTTACATACAAACATACATACAAACAAACAAACATACAAGTGAAGCTAATGTAAAGCGTGGAAAAATAGTAACTTTTTCTATTTTACGGACAATAAAACGTGTCTCAAATTGCAGGCCGAGCTTTCTGCAGGTTATTTTAAAACTGGCATTAGGTCATAAAAATCTATTACAGACTACTAAAACAATAACCACAGCATACAGCAGCATACTATAAAAAAACAACAAACAAACATAATCTAAATATACCTACAACTACACACAATTTTACTGTGACGTGTACCGTTAGCAAAAACAAAAGATAAGACGACACCAACTAAAAAAAACTGTCAAATAATTTCCTGTTATGGTATTTTGTGCCTTATTTCCTCAAAATTAGTGTCGTATCTCAGTTTTTTGTTAGTAACGAAATAATGGTTTTTAAAGTAGGTATAATCTTAAAACGAGAGTGTGGCAATACAAAAATAATTTAATGACAACGATATCATCTCTAGATCGTTGTGATTATGTTATGTTGGTCACCATTGCATGAGATCTAACTTGCATATGATTGTTTTAAAGTGGGACATTAGGGATTTGAATTATACGTTAATGTGGAATAGACTTTTGTTTTTGGCATTTTTTTAAATAATTGCACTTGGGACCAAACTTAAAGACATACTACGCTACGTTACTAAGCTCACGGAATAAGCAAGCTGAAAGTGGCAATTGGCCAGGCATTATTAGCAGTAGAACCTATGACCGGTGTGTGTATTCTAGAGTGGATACCGCGAATCGACAATCGTAAGGTAGGACAGTCTCAGGCTTGGTGGAGTAACGATCTTCGCAAGCTGGCTGGTAGTAGTTTAATGCGAGTTGCCGAGAATCGAACTGAATGGTGTGAAATTGGAGAAACATACGTCCAGCAGTGGACTGCGGTAGGCTGATGATGACTTGGGAGAAGTAATGATGACCACTCAGGCACAGTTTTATCCGCATAATTAAAAGTTTAAATACAGCTTGAGATTTGGTTTGTAGGTCAAATGGCAGCTGCATCATTAAAGACCAGTGGCTAGCCATAACATAATAGATGAAGTACCATGCTGAGCTTGCGATTGCTTACAAACGCACAATCATTAAATGAATGCTTCAAATTAACGTTTAATATTCAAATTATGATTTCAAAAGTCGTAATGTTTTTTAAAGAAAAACAAATGTTAAAGATTTTAACACAAAAAAAATAGATACCAAAATAAGAAAAAAAAAATTATATCTAAAAACTAAAAAAGATTTAGACGTAAAACAAGTAAGTTACTTACTTAAAATATACATAATTTTAACGCGATGTGTAACCAGTAAGCTTATTAATACCAAACCCGTATTTAATAACAAATGTTCATAAAATAATGTAACTACAGAAAGAAAAACCCAATAAACTAATCCTGAATAATACGATTTTACGCCAAAGTATCATTAGGGTGACGTAATTCTATTCTATCCCCAAATAATAGTCGATAATACTGTGTTGATTATTTTACACCGCAGTGCACAAGCCTTGTACCGTGGGCTTACTGTTTATTTTATTAACGAGAAGGAAAATAAATTGCAGCCACGTACGTTTAATATGAGGATAAAATCATCGGGTTTTTATTTATTTCATGCTTTACTTTTATTGTAATTGATTATTAAATTAAAGAGATTTTAGATTTTAACCTGTGGTCAAATAAAATCACTAAGCATGTTTTTAAATAACTTTTTAAATAATTAATATTTAATAACAATGATAATTCGCATTTTCGGTAAATGTAAACTGAGAAACAAAACAATAAAAAACTGCACCTTAAATCCATTTTCAAACAGCATCCACAAAAAGATAACAACAAAACTGCGCAGACGCATCATAACACTCGTAACCTACGAAAACCAAAAATAACAACTAACCTAATAACTTTAATTGGTAAGTTAGTCTAAAATATAGCTAAAAGCAACGAAATAAGCCAAAAAGGTTGTACAAGAGCAACAAAATGAAATAAAAAAAAAAGATCCGTCACGAGCATAGGCGAGGGAGAGCAAAAAGAAAAAATAAAACACAACATAAGTTCAACGTTTATTTTGGTTGCGTCCTTTTCGCACGCTTACAGTTACTATATCTCGGTCTCTTTCTATCGGGCCGAGCGTTGGACACCTGTGCTTTAGTTTCCCCTGAGTACCAACGACCTCTGAATAACAGCGAGACGAAACGTCACATGTAGAAGGGCCACAGTACAGAATATTGCGTCTTAACTTTTTTACTGACGGTACATAATAAATGCATGCTGTCATAATTACAGATGCGTCGTATTTCGAAGTAAAGCAATCATTGTCGTATACCGATTTGATTCGTAGCAAGATGGAGTATTTTTTTTAGTTTAATACGTTGTACTAATGTATCGTCATAATAATGAAAGTGGCACACCTGTTTACTAATCCCATTGTTAGAAGCTCAAAGGGAAGTAAATTACGGAGTTTTTCGTGCAAAATTGTAGTTTTTTTTATGATTTTTGTAAAGCAGAAATAGGGCGTGGTTTTTGCGTTCTACAAAAAAACTGGGTTTTGTGTGTCAGATCCTATTTGTGCAGTGTAGGGTAAGCTTTTGTCAAAATGAAGGGCGAATATATTTTTGTTTACTTGGTGTAACTTCAATTCAAGAGCTTCATTATTAAAATGAGAGAGAGCTGGTCTCTCTAATTTTACTTGAGCAGGTGGCCTAGTGGCATCAAGGGGCCTACTCTCTAACTCCGTCAACGAAGATACGGGTCCGTCCGAAAGTAGTTCGAAACTTCTTAGTGAATCCTACAGCCAATTAACTAACTTTTTTGGACGAGCAAGAACACATCGGGAGTAGGGACAGCTGTTAAATCGTGTTGTCATTCATTCTTAGTTCGGGCTCCAAACTTACCTATCTTCTGTCTGTAAGTGATACGGAGTAGGAAATGCTCGTTACTTCGACCGAAACGACGGACTTCGTGTTTAGGGAGTTGGCCTCCAGCTCCGACTTACGGTGAAGGAAAACATCGTGAGGAAACCAGCGTGTCCTAGAATCAAAAAACAGCGGCTCCGGGAGTGCCGATAGAAGTGAAAACTTGAACAATACGTGTGTATTTTTTGAACCGTCAGGAAATATTTTTTGAATCGTCAGATTAAACAACGTTCAACGTTGTTCGTTCGTACGTTCGTGTTGTCAGTGGTGTCGGTAACAGTGTCGCGAGTTCAATTGTTTTTTCTCATCTAAAAAAATGCCCAACGCGCCTAAAGAAGTTTTCACTTCACAAATTCTAAACCATGTAACATCTACCAACCCGCATTGGGCCCGCGTGGTAGATTACGGCCCACTCCCTCTCATTGAAAGGATGCTAGTGTCCCAGCAGTGGGACTGGGAACGTTATAGGTTGATTATGCTATGCATTATGCTAAGTTCAGTTGGTGCACACCAGATTCATCACCATTACCAAACTGCCTATACTCCTAAAGAACTCAAATTCAAGCCAAAAAAGTCATCATCACCTGCCTAGGCGTTTTAGCTAATTTGAGGTCTGCTTACAGTCTAACCGGATGTAGCTGAATATCAGTATTTTACATGGAGCCACTCGGATATCCCTTGGTAAGACTGGTTGTCAGACATTCGGGCTTTTGACGACCCGTAACGACTGTCAAACCACCACGCCGGGAGCAATGGCCGAGGCACGGAGGGGTCTTGGTATGTAAAGATGGTCACCCATCTACGGACCGACCGCGGCAAGCGTAGCTTGACCTGACTGATGTTATTACTCAGCCACCAGCCCGTCTTATTCAAGCTATGTAAGTATAACGCTACAAAAGCCAGTATCTACCTGCATATACATACTTACGATTTCTGCGCAGGCACACGACCAGTCGTTCAGTTGATACAGCAAGTTCTGGTTTTACGCGAGACGAATGGCGTTTGACCTGCATAGATAGCCCTTGCCCTTGGCCAACCAAGTTAGCCTTTTAGTATTTATTACAAGTTTTTATAGTACCTTGCCTTTAAAACTTTACTCCTATGGGGCATAATACACTATGATTCGGAACAATTTAGAATAACTACTTAAACAGGGTTACATTCAATTATCTAGCAAAACTCCGTAGACGTGATGGGTATCTATATCTATCTAAACATGACAAAAAAAATGAAAAAACTTAAAAAAAAATCTTAACACGATAAATGTCCTTAAAATAGGAATTCTAAGTACCATTTTTCCTCATTCACCAGGAGCTCCTTAGCCCCAAGCATAAATATTTTTGCCCATAGGATCCCTAACATTGAAATATGAGTTGAATAACTTAGAAATTCAAACAGGCCCGATTGCGTGTCCAAATCAAACAAGGCATTGTTTATTGTTTCACAGCCGAGAATAGAACCAGCGAGCTGTCACTATAGCGTGACGAATTTAGATCCGGCGCCTATCGGGATTGGCATGAGCCTTCGGTTCGGCGACGGCGGTGTGACTGCTTTCAAAATCAAAATTTTATTTCACATAAGCTTACATGGGTACTTATGAAACGTCAGAAGCTAGGCACGGTTCAAATTGGTAGTTTTGCATGGAGAAAAGCCGACAAGAAACTAAACGGTTACTTGTTATAATCTTTTATATAAAATTCTCGTGTCACAATGTTAGTTACCTTACTTTTCCGAAACGTCTGAACCGATTTTGATAAAATTTCGTGTGCTTATCGGGTAGGTCTGAGAATCGGCCAACATCTATTTTTCATACCCATAAATGTTAAGGGTGGTCCACCCCAATTTTTTTTTTATAATGCGAACTCGATAATCATAGTTAAGACAGGACAACGTCTGTCGGGTCAGCTAGTATTATTATATAATTTTCTTTTATATATGTTTTTTAATTACGGCTAGGTATGTTTTAAAAATAAACGTAGGTAGGTGTAACAAATTAACCTGAGGCAACTTAAATGAACTTAGACGAAAAAATATTCAATCCAAAGTCCTATATTACTGAGCTTACAAGTTAATAATTTAAATGACGTTTAATTGTAACAAAATTAAGCTGCCATGGGTTGAGTTAATTTACCAAGGATTTTAAAATGGTATGACAAAAATTAAAATACGTTAAACAAGTGTAAAAATAAGTGGTGTTAACTTATTAAATGAACAAAATAATTTGACGACGCTTCTCAATTAAAACAAATAAACGAACTATTAGTACTTTGTTTATTTCGAAATCCTAGATCACTTTCTGTGACGTAACACTGTCTTAAGAATTGATTTTATCTATTTTACTCTTGAACTCAAACTCAAAACTATAAATTGCCTTTTACAACGTTTTCAAATTACAGATGTGCTATAAAAATAAACGTTGATGTAGCAAATGAACCTGGTGCAACTTATATATGAACTTTTTAGCGAAAAATATCCTCAGTTCCAAGACATAGGACTTTGAACTGAGGATATTTTATAAGGTAAACTGAGTCAATCTCTGAAATAACGTGTAGCTGTATAAAATGGAGCTACATGACATGAGTTAATTTATAACGTATTTTAAAATGTACAAACAAATTTTAAAATTAATGTTAAACAAGTGCTAACTTAAACAAAATTATTTGACGATGCTTCTAAATTCACACCTAAATAAACGAAGTACTAACGAAATACTTAGATCACTTTTTTTGTGACGAAACACTCATACAAATTGACTGTATCACCTATTTTTACTCTTCAACCCAAACTCAAAACTATAAATTTCTTTGCGTCATTTATTTTATTTTTGCAGAACATAAATTCTTGTATTTTTAAACAATAATTTTGTCACCGGGACGTTTACGGCTTACCACGACAGTGATGAGCTATCAATTTATTTAATGACAGTGACTGAACCTGTCACTACGGGTGATAAATTTAAAGTCGTCTAGTTATACGTTTGTAAGCTAAAAACATAATTAGTGTACGTCGTTACATTTTATGTGTGTGTTTTGTTTGTTTGGTTTGACATAATTTTGCTGTTCGTTTTGAGATGATTTTTACAACAGATCAAAGGTTTGTCTCCACTAAATTATTACCTCCTTTAGTCGCATAGCTACTGTAGGGGTGTAGTGTAGCTTGTTAAGTGTATGGACGTTACACTACGAAATGAAACAATAATAGGAGCTTAACTTCGTGTTTCCACGTGTATTTTAAGATAAAACGTACAAGGCAAGCCTGCGCTTAAAGTAATAATGAATATTTCCACAAAATAGAAAAACATACGTCAAACATATTTTAGTTATATTTTTTAATTAACACTTTCTGGCTGTTCGATCAATAGCCATTATTGGCTGTCAGTAAACGTAAGGTTTCATGCTGAGCATATTATAACCTTTATACTACCTTGCTAATTTGGATTCCTAAATTCAGTAGTTGTAATATACGTTACAGAACCAATATCGAACAGCCTAACTAAGAATCAATTTACGTGTGTTGTGTAGATCACATTAAGAATTCTATTAATTAATACTTTTTGCTCATATTATCTCATATGAAAATCATTAAAAATACAAGAGGACTGACTTATACAATTTAGAACAATACATTTTACTTTGATTCGTCGAAAAGTTTATTATTGGGTCAAGTTTTGAACTCATGACCTCTCAAAAGTCAAGGTTCAACGCCTTGGATGCTTATGCTTATTGATTTTAACATTACCATATTGAAAGCTGTTCCTCTATTCAGTTCAGATACGGAAATCTGAATAGCGTGATTGTATGTTAGGTTGTTTAGATGTTTGTTACTCAATCGCGCAAAAACGGCTAAAGGGATTTGGATGAAATATGACACAGAGATAGTTTATAACCTGGATTAACACATAGGATACTTTTTATCCCGGAGGATACTTTTAGTCCTTCACGCTGGCGTAAATAAAGTTGCAATTAAAGCATTAAAACATGGGTATAAGAATAAAGGAAGATAAAGTAAACGATGGATGGCTAAGTGAACGCGACTAGGTTCCCCTGAATACTCTGATCTTCGGCTCGCCTAGCGTAGTACGCAGTTTCAATAGAATAAGAAGCTAGCTTATACTGCTTTTGAAATCAATGACGATCGGCTTACTGTAACTACTCTTTGAAAATTAACATTTGCAATAACGTCATTCAGAATTCAAAGAATTCCTATCCTTTGATGTTATTGGCAAGGCTATCCGAAGAGCCTAATAAATCCACTCTTATACACTAACACTTATTGACTGGACTGTACTTAAGTGTACGCTGTAAACGGTCACTGTTTTAAACAAACAAACATACAGATCGTCAATCTGAAATAGCCAGGAGGGCAATGTTTTGATGGGTTTACATTGAAAGTATTAGCATTTCATGGTGAGCAACACAGTCTCTGAAAAAGTTGATTTAAATATAAAAAAAGTGAGATCAATAAGTCAATATCTTTTAAACGACTTGTGGGCTAATGCCTAGCCTTAATTAGGTGTTACTTTCTTTCTGGTCTGCATTTTTCTTTATCGATGTGGCGTATGAGGTAGTAAAGTAGGCAGGTATTTTAATAGATCTTAAATACTCTCTGTGACTTACGAGTTCGAAGTTCGAAGTTCGTAAGTTCGAACCCCGTCAGGCACTTTACTTCGTGTAAATTAATTCATCACCACTGCTCTCAAACCGGTAGGTCCTAGAACCAAAAATTCGAAGTCATGTGACATCTACCAAACCGCACTAGACCCGCGTGGTGGATTACGGCCCGTGCCCTCTCACAGAGAGAAGGCCTGTGTCCCAACAGTGGGAACATTATAGACTGATTATGCTACTCTAGTATGCATACTTTTTTTGGTTCTACTTGTGTTTGAGTCGTCTGTTTTTAATCAAATAACTATTCATACTCTTTCAGTACTCACCCACAAACATAAAATTCAAGACCCACAACCCCTTCATAAACATACATACACCTACGTCATAACAAAACGTAAGCTAATTATGTCCTGCTGAGTGATACGGCTTGCTAATGCCACGGTTTTGACACGAGTTGACACGAGTTCCCGTGATTTATGTTCGCGTTGAAAGTGTGCTCGTAAGAACGATTTTATATGCAAAATATTTATGGGTACGAAATTAGATTGATATTGTGAGTGATATTGTTGTGTTTTTAACTTTATATTGGTACTCCAAGTTTATTGTCAAATCTACTGGAGAATATTCTTACTTCATAATCATCTGCCTGGCCTCTTCTTCTTATTCTATCCGGATGCAGCTGAAGACTAGTATTCTACATGGAGCGACTGCCTATCTGACCTCCACATTCCAGTTACTGAGTAACACGATACCCCTTGGTAAGACTGGTTGTCAAACTTTCAGGCTTCTGACAACCCGTAATGACTGTCAAAGATCCACGAATGGTAGCCGGAACTTGCCGAGGCACGGATAAGTCTTGGTATGTAAAGTTTTTTTTTTTTGAGTGTGGAAAGCCATCAAATCACTTCTCCCGCTTTGGGTGGAGCAGGAGGGCGTGTCAGACTTTTACTGACTAAAACCCACCCGTGTTCCTTCAGTTGCCTGTGTGCCAGGAGCCACGGTATCTCTTTCGAACAACCCGCACCCCTGGCAGGCGTTGACCCTTGCGGACTCCACCAGTTGGTGCTGACATCTCTTTGAGGTGCGCGTGGAACACAACGCGCCGTCGGCGTCGACCCGGGCTTGGTCCTTACCGGACAGCTAGCTACCCATTATTCGCCATCGGCAAGCCTGCGCGATGTAAAAATGGTCACCCATCCACGGAACTTCACTGTTAGAACTTAGGTACCTACTGAACATGACTTTCTCATTCGATTGGCATTCAGGATAGTGATTTCGGTATAACTCTAATATACTACGTCTCCTGAAGGGTAATTGCGTAATCCATTATCAGTAGGGAATGGCTTTTATTTTGAAAGTTCAGCAACATTCATTGCGTTATTTACATTGTATATCAGACAATTTTTTCGAACATTTGAAGCAATGAATTAACATTATCCTTCACATTGATTCAGATTCTGACTGACTATGTGTAATTAGGATGCAGGTTGCTATTAATTTGCCAATTTTTTATAAGTATCTATACTCAGAAGTGCCTACACCAAGCCCTATTGGCTTAGTGTAGGCATTTGTTTCTAAAAACAAAGGACCAAGAATCTGCATGATGATATTATTGACTGATCAAGAGCTCTTAACCGTTGGGATACCGTAATTACAGACACAATTAAAAATCCATTGTGTCTTGCGTGTTAAAGAGAGTTAAACGAGAGTTACATTGGAATACCTAGTCCTAGTTTAACTTTAGTTACTTTAAGTTATAGCTATATTTGCATAATGCAGAATTGCATATGTAAGCGGGCATGCCCTTTATGCCTGGAGGCTTTTATTTTATTTTTTTATTATTTTTAGTTTACAATTTTTGATGGTATATTGGCGTGTGCTAGCTGACATAATATGGCAAATTTAATGTTTTTTTTTTTTTTTGTTTCGTAATTTTAATTACCTATTATTGTATAGAATCAAGTTCTTCTAACTTAACAGACAGCTGTGCTGCTGGGGAGTTTGTTGCGCTACTTCTTCTTCCCAGCTAAAGCACCAGGAAGTGGTGAAGGGCGGGCGTTTTGGGGGGACTGTCTTATGTAATTTTATTTTGACGTTCAAAAAAAGCTGACTCTCAGCCTAGTTTGAATAAATTACTTTTGATTTTGATTTGATTTGATTTGATGCCATAATAGCCATTTTAAAACACCAATCTTAAAGAAAGAAGAGCCTCAAAATGACTAAACATGAAACTGAACGCTCCCGAATAGTGAACTTCAAGTTTTTATACCAAAAAAAAAACTCTTATCACCCGATACTTATGGGAATAATGTCTTAACAAAAAACCGTGACCCCGTAGGCTCCCGAATACAAAACTGTTTCTTTTTTCTCGAATAAAATTTGAATAAATTTCTTGATACTATAATTATTACATTCTGATTAATGATACGCTACAACTGATATTCATATCGTTGACATACTAAGTGTTAAGTCTAATTGATTATTTTCTAAAGCGATTTTTTTACTAATTTGAATTTGAATGTCGATGTCGTGAATATGGGAACTTTTTAGAAGTATTAAGTTTCAATTCTGAATTATGAATGCGTTAAGAATATCCTCGGAACAGGTTGTCATAAATAAGATTTTCTGTTAAAGCATTGAGTAGGTAGGTACTTGAAATTGAGTTACGAATAAAGGGGTGAATTGGAATGACCGATAAATTTATTTTAAGATAGTGACAGACGAGTGACTATCCCATACTCGATTGCTACCTGCGACAAAAAAAAAAAAACGATATGTCGACTCTTGTCCATATTTGAGTTGGAGATATCAAACATTTAATTTATTTGTATATTAAAAAAAGAATTTACTTTATTCAAGAGACATTTGATGTTTATTTGTTTTGGAATTGTATATTTCACTTAGTGATGGCTACTTAAGTAATAGTTAAAGTCTAATTTAAAAAATAGCCAGAGGTCTATGGAACGGAGTTTTCTGGGTTAGGAATACGACCAGCCGTTTCATCACAAAGATAACTGATATCACTTGAAAAGCTGCCACGTTAAAAATAATATATAATAATAATTCAAATGTTTATTTGTACAAATAGAAGAACATATATAAGTACACAAAGATTAGGGAAATATTGTACAATAGAGGCATTGAAGGGCGACCTGATGCCTCCTAAACTAGGCCAAAAACCTATGTTTTAGGAGCCAAGGTTCCTCCAGATATAGTGGTATACAAATGGTATTAAATATCGTGCAAGTACCTAAAGTTACAAAACAAAAATTAAACAAACAATGCCTTCATTTAAATACAGTAATAGAACTATTATGAGCAGAGATCGGATATTCAGATGCATATTTACCTAAACATAATTTTTAGCTATGAAAGTATGGAAGCGGCTTTATAAATTATTTGTAACATTTATTAAAAACCTCGGGATTCCTGGATTGCATAACTTTTCAGATGTGTATTAATTTAAAATTAATGTTTAACCCGATACAAATATGTATAGAAGTACGCTACGTATTGCGCTACTTCTTCTTCCCAGCTAAAGCACTAGGAAGTAGTGAATGGCGGGCGTTTTGGGGGGACTGTTTTATGTAATTTTGACGTTCAAAAAGAGCTGACTCTCAGCCTAGTTTGAATAAATGACTTTTTATTTTGTTTATTTTATATGTACTGTGTTAGTTAAAACAAAAAATAAAGAAATTACTTACCTAAATTAAGACTTTTTCGATACAAAAACGTATTCTATGTTAGCCAACATCTCAACTTTAGGTGAATATGCATCCGAATTTCCGATCTCTGATTATGAGACAATTGTTATAAGATTCTCAGTTTCGTCATACGATAACTTTTGGAACCGATCTATAAGTTTGATTTGGAAATGGAATTCAGCTGGACACATCTGACGCATGCCAGACAACCAATGTGCCTAACTCACGACCCAATGGGTCCCTCTAAATGGCAACCGATATGGCGACTGGCCTAGACGCAGATGGCCGGTTGAGCTGGACTCCTTCAACAAGAACTGGTCCTTAGAAGCTTTAAACATAGAGAAGTGGAAAAAGAGTAGAGAGGCCTTTGGCCTGCAGTTGGACATCACAGGTTTTTAATAACCCTTCGTTCCTACATCCTAATAATATTATAAAGTTCCGCCCGCGTGGAAGTCGGAAATTTTCCCGCGGGAACGTACTATCGGGATAAAAAGTATTATATGTGTTAATCTAGGTTATAATCTATCTGTTTGCCAAATTTCATCTTAATCCATTCAGGGGTTTTTGCGTGAAAGAGTAACAAATATCCATACATCGATACATACAAACTTTAGCTTTTATAATATTAGTAAGGATGTGAAAATTTGTATGTTTAGACGTTTGGATGTTTGTAACTCAATCACGCAAGAACTGGCGAACGGATTTGGATGAATTTTGGCATGGAGATAGTTAACACCCCACCTTTTTTACGGGTACTTTTTATCCCGGTAGTAGATATGTTCCCGTGGCATAATTTCCGCCCTCAACGCGGGCGAAACCGCTGGCAAAAAGCAGTAAATTATTTAATGAAGAATGAAGGTACCTTAAGTAGGAAGACCCATAGGTACCTTAATTTATTCCAAATTCAATTAACAAAAACAATCCACCGAATACCACCCAATTTTCAAATCAACATAAATATTCAAAATAATAAAAGGTAGCCATCGATCCAAATCATAGATTAAAAATAAAGATCGAAAAAAAGATAACTACGGCATTATTTATACTGTATTAAAAAAGGTAAGTGTATCATTATTTATATTGTATTAAAAAGTTGTATGGCTACCGGGTAGAGTTGATTGACCCGCCGGTCACTCGGCGCGGCGCAAGCGCATCTCTCTAAGTTTTTTGTACCACGAGTCACGACACATGAGACCTATTGTGTGATAGTTTTTGATGGGATATTATTTTATGGTGTGAGATATAAATGGTCTTTCGATACGGATGAGATTTGATATTCATTTTGGTTTTGTTTATTTTTTCAGATGTTTTTTATTTACATGAATAAGCCAAGAGTAAATTGTTGATGAGAGACAAATGAACCAGATTTTGGTGAAATATATTATTTGACAAAGTTAATAAGTACGACACATAAACTTTTTATATACTATTCTTTATTGCCAAATGGGCTTGTTCTTGACCTCGATCACGCCTGATGGAAAGCGATATATGAGGTCTAAGGCTCAGAAGATGCCTGTTTACTCTTGATTTGAAGGCAGACGGGATAAATGTGGAAAAGTAACACAAACGCTGGCAGAAAGTATGAACCTTTAGTTGTGCGCTTAAAGAATGTGGAGGAAAAGCACTGAGTATGACTGGTCGGGATATCAACTTTTCAAAGAAGAATAAGCTTTTATAACTACGCGGGTTTAAAGACAAAAAACATTTCCATTCTGTGCAAGATTTACGTCCACAAAAATGACTTATTTATTTCACTTTACGCCCTATATAAATGGTTAAAACTGTATTTAAAATAAAATAATATAATTTTCCAACAGGCCACGTGTCCCCGTTTTATTATGTTTTGTATAAAAACAAACCATAAACTTGGCGCCTGATAAATTGTCCGACGTAAGTGCGATGTATTGTAGGTCGAGTGGCCCAAGGTACAGGCGGAGCGATCAAGGGTCTTATTACAAAAAAAAAAAAAATACATATTCCATAGCCAGTTTTCGAATTAAGAACCCAATAACTATAGAAATGCAGTCATTTTTACAAAACTGACAACTTAGTCCGGTGCTACGTTGTCATTTGGTTTAAGAACTTTACCCAAATCGAAATGAAGTTGGAAATGCAAAAACTAGCGCAGAGCTTTAGGCTAGAACTAAACACATTGGTCTAAAAATCGTAAGTCAAATAAGTGCATTTAATCAACTGCTGTATCTTGGTTATTAAAAAAATAAAACCACAGATACAAAATAAAATAAAAGCTTGCTTCCTAAATAACCTCCTTCTAAGTGAAAAATATTGTTGTAATGTCACCGAGGCTGGAAGTTCAAGAGCAGCATTTCAATAGTAAAATTGTGATTATTTTCCTGGGACATAGAACATCAGTAGACCACCTTCCGTATTTTTCTGTTCCTTTCTTCTTGACTGTTTATACGTGTGTACATAAATGGGTAAATAAATTAGATATAACAAATTAGTGACGAGACTGCTGCCCCTGTTTGATATTAATGCTGGGCATATTTCCAATACCATGACGTTGTGCATTCCAAGAATTAAATCTTGTAGGAAAATGACGAGTTAGAGAGCTTGCAAAAGTGGCTCCCTGAGTTTGCTATAAAATTTTATTATTGAAATATTGCTCTTGAACTTCCTGCCTTAAAAAAAAAAAACTAAATTTGTCGTAAAACAATACTTCTCACTTTAAAGAAGGTTATTTAGGAAGCAAGTGTTTTTATGTTATATCTGTGGTTTGACTTTTTTTAATAACTAGTATCTAGCCCTTGATTAAATGCGCCTAAATTTGAGTTTAGATTTTTAGACCAATGTATACTTGGTACTTTTTAAATAGTCGTACACTGTCCTCCCATAGCTATTATCACTTTTATCTGAAACCATTGTAAAATCCAATTACTTTTTTAAAGTAACCGTGGAGTTTTTTGCCGGATCTTCTTTAGAGGAAACAAAACAACCAATTGGAAACATGCATCTACCTTCTGACGTTTCATAAGAACCCATGTAGGTTTAAGTGAAATGAAATATTGAAATATAACTTGGCTTCTTCTTTGTACCATACAAAACTTGGTTAGCGAAAAAACCGGTAGCAATACAATTTGCAATCAATTCGCATGAGATATTAGTAATTTTATCACGCAACGGAGGTCCATTAACATCGTCTGAATGATGGCTGTAAAAATCTTAAGGGTTAATTTTCTTAAACTGGGTGAGTGTTGTTTTTAACCTGATTATTTTGAAGAATGTCTTCTGAAGATTATAAATTGAGGATTTTTACTTTGTCAAACCAACGGGAAAGTGTAATCAGCTATTAATAAATATATCACCGTGATAACTTGGGTGAAGTGAGTTTAAAGTTAGCTGTCATTAGTATCAATCCCTAGTGCCAGATGGAATGACAGCTTACTTCACCTAAGTTCTCACGGTGAGATTTTAACAGAAAAGATCGAAGGTGTATTTTTTTAATATAAATCAGCAGTTACAGCTGCACGGGTCGGACAGACCGTCAGTCAGTTTTTTTTGGTCTCCCCCTACTCTTATAGCCATTGACATTCATACTCAAAACTTTTCAAACGACATTTTCGCTATTCCTTCGTATCACATGCCCATACCATGACAACCGATTTCCATTGAACTTTTCAGTTTTACCTGTGCCACTTTCAGACTTTCTCTGTTGTACTTATTTCTTATTTTATCCATCCATGTAACACCACAGAGCCCTATCTTGCCTTCCATGTAATTACAATCAAATAAAACCCAGTCTAACAAAAACATAAAACAATATAACCCTAACCTATATCATTTCACCACGACCACCTATTCTGAAAATAGTAGCACCAATTATAAATTTTACGACAATACGCTCAGACACTACGCAGACCGTACCGAGCAGCCGAGTATAGCCGAACATTACCGAGGGCGGTACAAAAAGTGACGCCAGATGGTCATGACCTGCGTCAACGTGTTACGGACTTACATTTCTCATAATACTAGGTTCGGTCACCATGTTTGATTGAAAAGTTGGGACAGTATTGCTGAAAACTAAATGTTTTCAGCGACTGTTCATACTGTCATACTGTCCCAACTTTTCAGTACCTTACGTAACCTAACACGAAAAACAAACTAGAATCGTTCATTGTGAAAATCTCTCGGTAAGAAGTCAAATTCAAGACACCAAAGTGACATCATTAGTATGAATATAGATATCATCACGTGATGATAACCTTAACTATCATAATAGACATCGAACGGAGTAATGAGAACTGTACCTAGTAGATATAATACTGCAATCGCATTGGCAGTGACTGCATTATTATTCTAATGAGCTTGATAAGATATAATATTGATATGACATTCTTGTAGCATAATACAATCAGGTGCAATTTTAGCATTGCCCCAAAACATAGACTTTCATTTCACTATCACAGCTTTCGAAATGAACAAACAAAAACTGAGCAATTTATTTTCAGGACTTATCCACAACCACAGAATAGTGTAGACAACGACCATAAACAACAAAACGCCAGTCCCAAAGAACTGCCCGCTGTATTTATCAAACTGAAAATAACTTTCGTATTGTAAACAGAAATATTTTTGTTTACTACAAACGTTTCGCTTCGTTGAAAGTTGACTAAATTGACGGTGCCTTTATTTTTAAATTTCATGCAAATTGAGTTGTTGTTCTCAAATTTGGTGGAAATGTTGATTTGGTTGTTGTTACTGTTATTGGACGTCTTATTATGAACTTTGATGAAGGAACGAGACAGATGTGAGTGGAAACGACAGACAGGGACGGCCTAGAGGGACATATAGTGACCATTTGGTGATGTTCTTCAGAGAGGTCTGGTGCGTAATACTCACAACCGGCGTACATGTATGACAACATTTATGAACGTAAACGAGGCAAAAGAAGTATTTAAGAATCGGAGCAGGTGGCGTTCTGTAGTGTCTGCCTACCCACATAGGAATAAGGCGCGAGTTTATGTGTTTGTATGTATACGAATGAAATGTTAAAGATATTCTTCAATGTAATGAAGCCGATGAGGAGACATTTAACAAAATCAGGTGATCTGAGCGTCAAAATAATGGAAGGTCTTTGCATAAAATCAGAGACCATTATGATACGGGCTAGTTTATAATTTGATTTAACCTGTTTTCAGGTTATTGGAAGGTCAAACGCAGATATGAACGAAAATGTGATCAAAGTAGTGTGGAATACTATGGAACTGAACTAAGTATTATCAAGGAAATACCTGCGTATAAATAAATAAATATTTTATAACATAAGGTGCTGACAAATATGCAAGACTAGAATAAGACATTGATACTTCCATAAGTACACTTAAAACACGTAAGTAGACACCACTATAGTTTCGAACAAAGCAATCAACTCAATAACGAAGATACAGCCAAAGTTAATTTTAAACAAATTGCTCACAACATTGTCATAAAAACCAGTATAATAACAACCATCGATTTAAACACAAACATTGAAGCTAAAGACCAAATCGTACTGGTCATATTACTTAGGAACACCAATTTAAGGAGACCCGTTGTTTCGGATTTTATTTTTGAAGGTGGCAGGTCAAATTATACTGGTGGTATTAAAGTATTTTATTCACGTTTTGACACAATCGGTCATTCGCCTTACGACCATGTACGTGGTCGGACGTGCGTATGCATGCATATGAGACATATAAAATGAGAAAGCCAATATTTTGCTTTGTTTAACAAAAGACGCTATAGTTAAAATAGTAGTTTATTACGTTTTATATTGTTGCAATGTAACGTTAAGTCTGTGTAAACAGAGTGGCTATTAGCATATTTTTACATTAACATGTCGATTGCTATGTTCCCCTCTTTATATATTATTGTGTCTAGTCTTCTGTTGTTCATTGACTGTTAATTTGGAAGAGTCTGAGTTAAAGTTACAAAGAATAATTTTACACCATCTTCCTTTATATCTATAGTTTTAGAGAAAGCTCAAAGTTTTTCTGAGACATGAGTAGCACTGCACCATGTACTTCTTTAAAAAATGTCCCACTAATATTATCATCAGCCTAGCCTTATCTTAACTATATTGGGGTCGGCTTCCAGTCTAACCGGATGCAGCTGAATGCCAGTATTTTACATGGAACGACTGTCTATCTGACCTCCACAACCCAGCTATAGAGTAATATACGATAGCTTTTGGTAAGACTGGCTGTCAGATTTTCGGGCTTCTAGCTACCCGTAAAGATCCACAAACGACAGCCGGGACCAACGGCTTAACGTGCTTTCCGAAGCACGCAGGTTCTCGGTTAGTAAAGATGGTCACACATCCACGGACTTACCGCGGCAAGGGGTGGCTTAAGCTGATCGATCGACCGGTGCAGCTGTTAGCCACGAGACCTTCAAATGTCCCATTAACATAATGATAATAATTTAGCATAGGATCATGAGAAGCTAGTTCTATTAAGTATCTTCGTTCAATCTTAGTTCAATCAGTGTTCCTAACTCTACCAATTTTACAGTCAAGTCGTCCCTAGCCATTTAACTACTAGATATCTTATCAGTTACATGTGAACGTGACTTAATAACAACGTATTAAGTCCATCCAATCGTTTGGCTTTAAATACGTGCCATCTTCGTGTCGTCTGCTTGTCATCTTAACGACTGGAATTGTATCTAAAGTTATATAATTTAAGCTGACTAGATCTTTGGGTTGGCTTGGCTAGTTAGAATCTATAACCCCTTCGGCGAGGGCTGTATTTAAATATTATGATGGCATGGTCTTTTTATTCGTAGACCAACTATCGCTTGGGTTTTATTTCTTTCGTTAGAGATAGAATTCATTCACAACGCTTCCAAACTGAATTGAACATCAATCAATGTTATTGTAAGAGTCCTGTAAACGCCGTTCATTAATCCAGAACCCGAAAATTTTGTCAGTTGACACAGGCGTAGCACCATAACAGTCACAGCAGTTTGCTGTCGCGGGCAAGGCAAATCAGGCTATCGTAATAATAATGTCATTTTAGATACCTGCCGAATGGTTGTGAAAAGCTATGCTGAAGTCCTTTTCGTTATCGATACGAATGATTGTCATCGTTAAATAGGAAGACTTCATTTGGAAAAACCTCATACCTACACCCTGATGTTACTAGAAACCCATGCAGGCAATTATAAAACGAAGACTAAAGAAGTACATTAATACGTAACCTACCGACCGACCGTACCTATAATTTTCTGATGAGCATAATCAATGCGCGGACCCAAAATTTATAGCCTCCTTAATTTAATCAAAATCAAAAGAACATAACTTTTAAGGTATTTTAATATTACAGGACCCTATAAAAACTCAGACAGAATAATAAACATTTTGCTATCATCGTTTTGGTTCGATATAAAATCTTTGTGATGTCGGACAAAAAACTGATAAGTTTTATTGGGACAATCAAAATGTAATTTTGAAAGTATAATTCAGGGGGATATTGCTAAAAATAAACAGTAAACAAACGTAAAGGTCGCAAATATAGAACCTGTTTAAGGAACAAGTTTTGGTTTAATTTACGAGAGGGAAGCGACCTGGAAAGTTTGACCCAATATTATGCGACAATGCGCAATGCACAATTACGAGTGAACAAAACACAATAAATATACCGAATCGTTTAATCGAACATGCTCCTTGGAAAAATGAATATATGGTAGGATTGGTAGGCATTTAACAGCGGATTGACTGTTAGGCAGTGGACTCAACGGTATACTGAAACAATAGGCTATTATTGGCACAATAAATAAAGATACTGCCTCGTTAGTCTAGTGGTTACAAGCGCTATAGGTTAGCATGAAGCCTTGATTCCCAGGTCGGGCAAAGTGTTATTCGGTTTTTCAGCTTGGATTCTGGATTTGTGGCCAGCAGATGGCAGTAGGTTCGCCCCTTATTACTAGGGACGGAAACATAACTGGTAAAATCGTGGTGTATCTACTAGCTGGGATAGGCGCACCTCTGCCTAATCTTTCGGCGATTATAGGCGTGATGTTATGTTATATTTATCTTATTAATGGATTGACTGATAGGCAGTAGACCCAACGGTACACAGAAACAATAGTCTATTATCAGCACAATAAGTAAAGATATACAATATAATTATGTGACCACTTGTAACTCGTCCGCTGAATATACACAAAGATAGGTCACCAGTGTGTTGTCCCGTTTATCGCTTTCTGCACATCACTTAAACCACAAAACCTGACCAGACTGGCAAAGATCCCGTTAATTTTACAGTCCCTACACAAATAACACATTACGATTCGGCCTGGGTCGCCGAATTCGATGGTCGATAATCCATAAATGGCACTCCAAGACAGTTAGGTTAGTGTCAACATAACACCTTCAACATTAATGTGGAAGCTTCTGAATGTAATGTTTCTAATGAAAGATAAGACTAACATAATTGCAGGGTAATGAACTTGGGTGGGCAGGTTGAGGACCAAGGGCAAAAGGACCAACCTTCTTACATTGAAGATATTAATGGTATAAGGAACAGGTGGGTAGTAGCATTAACACCTGTGTGGAGATAATATCGGACTGTGCTAACCTGATTAATCTAAGGGTAGAGGAGGTTAGACGGCAGACGGCGTGCGGCACACGTACGTCTAAATGATAAAGGAACCGGTCAGGCGCGTGCTGATGAGCCAAGGACCAGTTTGTGCACTTCAATATAATATAATACGACTGAATGCTAAGATGAAGTGGAGGATAACTTATCGACTGTATGCAAATCTTAAAATAAAGCACTGCAAAAGCTGAATAAATAGAACCAAATAAACTTGATTAAACGAAGACTATATCTGCCATACTGACGACAAAATTTTAATCTATTGGATTTATCACATCAATGTGCCAGCAGACGATAGCAATAAAATTGATAACGTACTATAAAAAGAATATGCACATGCATATATAAATGTAAACAAAATGTTGACATTCAACTTGTGCAGACTTGTAGACCTTGATTACTATAGCCCTACGCATCACTGCAAGTGCAGAAAAATTATAACACTCCTGACCTTTATAGAAAATGCAACCTTATCGTCTTGATGACAGGCTTCAAAATTGCTCGACCAAACACAGGTGGTTGCGGCAGAACAGTTTGTTTATCCAAGCATACATGTGTGACTTGAGTGTATCAAGGCGTGTTTTTACTGAAAATGGAAACTGGAAAATCGTTTGGCGATACAACTGCCCTTGGCATTACTTGAGCCAAGTTTATATATACGCCTATAGATATATGTATATGATAATATCCTTATACGCACAGTCAAATAGTATCACAATAATACTTTATGCGTATGTATTACCTACATGAGAACAATCTGCATTAGTCATGGTTGCAGAAGTTACGCAATAGATCTTAGAAAACACAAAATTTACAAAAAAGATATGTATATACAAATCCAGGGCACTGTATTACGTTGCAAAAAATAAGGGCAGTGTTTTATTTTTTATCTACGTGTTTATTACAGTAATACTGAATCTTTGGGAGCAAAATCCAGCCACCATATCCAACCATATCAAAACCGTTTCAAAGAATATTGACATAATGCTTCAAGCGACCACGAAATGAAAACATTTTCTCAAAGTTTTTTATGCAAACTAAAAATCTTATAATAACACCCACTTCACGCCATTACTCATAAACACGTGTGAGCAGACAGCTTGGCGTCTGAGCTCTTTGTTTGCAATAAACTCACGTTTAGCTTATGAATAACAGCTTGTATACGTCAAGGCCCGAACACGGCCTTTGCAAATATTATTAAAAACAAGTGTTTTCTGGTGAAGTAATTTTCTTTGAATTACTGCTATGAAATAAATAACTGATTCTTGTTCGTATTGACACAAGTGACTCAAAGGAATAGGAAATCTTGCCGTATGCGTTTTTGAAGAATCAATACAAAGGCGATGATGACTTACAGCCAGACTGAAAAAAAGGTAAACAGAATCAAGTTTTAAAAACTAATCAACAAATTACTTGAATCAAGTCCTCTTTAAATCATATAGTGTAATTTAGGCAAAATCTCAAAATTCAAAATTATATGTAATCAATAGACTTTCTTGGACAGAGATTATATTACACTGTAGTTATAGTTAAGAAGATAATTAAGGCAAAGTTTGCCTACCCATGCAGCCTTTTCTGTCAAATTAATCACTACCCATTTGCGTCCATACTTCAACAACATTCAAAACGACCTCAACAGGGTGTTCATAAATCTCCATTTCAGTAACCAAGTCACCATTAGTGGTGAATTCCATTACGACAGATCACGACCACCAGCTGCGTGCGCGCATGTGTCACTGTACCACAGAAATAACTGGACTAATCTTGCTAGACTTTACGGCGTCGACGACCAAAATGGTCAACGGGAGTACCAAAGTTGGACATGGAATTTTCCACTCAGCTGGAACAAAAATAGAGGCTGAAATCCTGTGAACTGATGGTGGTGAAGAGTATAGTAAAAAATGAGGTCTATGGTTTAAGGAGTAAGGTGGAGAATTCATTGGATTTGGAATAAGTGTAGTCTGTATTGTCATTGATGCTGTTAAAGTTGCAGCAAAAAGAACAAAGCGTACAGTTCTGTTTGAATTTGTATGGTTGTAACGCTTTGTGAAGTAAATTGAAGAAAATGTTGGACGTTTGTAAGCTAATACTAAATTGTATTTGTAGCCTTCAATGTTGTTGGCCACGTTTACTTAGAATTCGAAGAAAACAAAGACTTTTAGCTATTTCCGAACCTAAACACGTTGTGAGCTAACTAATAGAAAGACGCATATAAAATGATCCTTAGGTATCTGAATATGTCTAGGTATTCCTACATAACGTTTCTGAATTTGTCTTGGACATTACTGACATCGATAAAGGACAACATTGTGAGGATACCTGGACTAAAATAAAATAAAAATAATCAGCCAGTTTTGTCCCACTGTAGAGCAAAAGCCTCCCTTTTGTTTTTGTACTCAACTCGAACCTGGGCCAATATGGACCAATCCCTCATGTAAACGTCAAGTTCGTCCCGCCATTTACTAGGTCTTCCGTGATGCCGTTGGACGTTTTTAGAGACGCATGCTATGGTGGTCTTAGCCCACAATGCATCCGACATGCGGCAAACGTATCCAGCCCAGTCCCATTTGAGCTTGGCTGTTTTTTGGGTGACGTCTCCGATTTTCGTTTTAGAGCGCAGTATCGTGTTCCGTATCCGGTCGGTAAGTCGAACTCCGAGGATACTGCGCTCCATTGCTCGCTGGCAAACCTCGAGCTTGATCCTCTGCTGAATTGTCAAAGACCAGGTTTGAGCGCCGTATGTAAGGATAGGGAGAATGCACATGTCCATTTGACTTGTAGTGTGGCGATCGATGCTCTGCCTTCTCTTCTGAGAAGAGGCTTTTGACCTAATCTACATCATCATCTGCGTAGCGTTTTCCCATCCTTGTTGGGATCGGCTTCCAGTCTAACCGGGTACAGGTGAATACTAGTATTTTACATGGAGCGACTGCCTATCTGGCCTCTACAACCCAGCTACTGGGTATTAAGATACGAGTACTTTCGGGTTTCTGACGACCTCTTTACGATATTACACCTATATATACTAACGTTATGAATACAATTCAAATCAGACACTTCCGTTCCTTCAGAATATTGTGAGCTTATGCTAGGTGGTAGCACAATCTGCTAGAATCATATCTATCTGTGTGAACCTACTTATTAGTCATCAGGGGAAGCATCGTGATGGCATTTGACATGGTTTTTGTTTTTAATCTACTTTTAATTGAAACTAACCTCCAATCGAATCAGGTCTAGTTAAAGACCAGCGTCAGGCACTAGTTGCATGACAATTTTACTGAACTGGACCTTTTCAGCGCAGCCGTGAGGTACACTGTCGTGCTAATTTCATACATAGTACTTTACACTATAATTTGTTTTTTTGTTTTTTTATCTGCTGTATATTGCAAGTCTTTTAGTCTGCTAAGTAAATGCATTCTTTTTCCCTTCTTTGAATTTTCCGTCACATAATCCAGTACCTCATTTGTTTATAAAATTTCTTTAAATAGTAATAAACTTTGACCCAACTTTTGTGAGTTGTTCTTATATAATATGGTTACCTATAAAGCCAATTCCTTTAGGTACTTCTAAACGGAACTTCAATTTGCATATCCGATTAATTGCCTCACTATTATCCAGAGCTTTATATGGATAAACAAGATTTAATTACGACGCAATACTGTCTAATGTCGCAATTTCTGCATCCACGACGCGCATTTGTACGATTTTGATAGCAATTAGGTACGTTTTCAAAATTTATCGCCGCGATTGTTAATGTATTTTGTTTATTACCTATTTTGATAACAATCGTAATTGTTTCATAGTCTACTCCGTATTTAATTGTTATTTCATTTAATCTATTGTTATTTAATGTTGTTATTTTGTCAGGTGGTTGTGAGATTTGGAATGGATCTTAGAAAATATTGACTATGTGTATTTGTTTATGCTGCATCATTTTATGATCAGCAGTTGACTAGAGTAGGTAATTCTCAAATGAATTTTTCGTATTTAACCATTCTAAGCACTTTGCAATTCTTTCTATAGTCGGGTCTGCTCATTATCAAAACGTAAGTGCTTGGTTTAACGCGATACTATGGTCATGAATTCTACTCCTCACGCCAAGCTCGCAAGTTATGTTACAAAACGAGATTCTTTCCTGCATTATAATTATTATCAACTTTACTTAGCAAAATTCTCAGAGTTGAAGTCTCTCGACTTCAACTTGACCTTGACTTGGAGATAGATTTCGACTTCATAGCATTTGGAATGCCAAATTCCATTACAATATCTCAAAAAAAAAAACAAAACAAAAAAAAAATACCGACTTCCAAAAAAACACTACAAAGTGAAAAATAACTTTAATTTCGGAAGTCGGTGACTTTGGATAAGTATTTAATTTAATTTTCATGTCACCGGTCACAGACTTCCGAAATTAAAGTTATTTTTCACTTTGTAGTGTTTTATTGGAAGTCAGTTGTTTTTTTTTTCGGAAAAAGTTTTTATTTTTCACTTTTTAGCTATAGTACCCACACCAATTCGAAATGTTGTCATCCTTGGGGTAAAAACAATGCTAATTTATGCGATAGCAGCAATCGCGGTTGATTTGATGTAATTTTTGAAGAGTTCCGTTGTCTGTCTCCGAAACGCATCATCAGATCTATACGAAATTATACTTATATTAATGGAACCACACGAGAAGCACCAGCTTTCAAATAAAAAAGAATCATCATAATCGGTTGACCCTAATCGAAAGTTCTGAGCCAGCAAAAATAAAAAAAGGTACAGTCGAATTGAGAACCTCCTCCTTTTTTTGAAGTCGGTTAACAAATGTTTGAGCTAAAATTATCTCCCAAAATTCCAAGCAGATACTATTTAAAAGCTCGTGTCACGTCACAATCTTGACAAATTCGTGGCATTCCTAAATGAACATTGTAGCTTTAAGAGTGATCCCGAATTTCAACCAGAAATACTTTAGGGGACTTTTGTCATTTAACCTGAAATTAAAGTGTCCAAAATCAATGTCTCTGTCACCCTGTCAGACGGGAAAATGTAAATCATGTTCTGAATTTTTTCCCGAAATTTCGAGATACTGCTCTATTTTTTTTTTTGTTGTCATCTTTTGGGACTATCTTGCCTGCAGTTCTTTAAATAGTTGTTGAAAGGCGATGACTATTGACAGGATAATTGAGTTCTAATTTTGTACTTCAAAGTGTGGTTTTATGTTGTGTGTAATTGGAGATTGTTTGTCATTTGGCTATTTGTTTTGGTTTAGTTGTCGAGTTACTTAATTAAGCAAAATCTTTTTTTTTATTTATAAAAAATCTGTATTAACGATAACTTTAAAAAAAATCTGCCAAACTGCATAACAGTTTGTCAGCAGAGTTGTTCTCGTCTAACAATAGATTACAAATTTTGAAAAATTATGTGCTTGTGTTAAGAACATAAATATGTAGGTGAGTAAAGCAAAAATCTTACATTTTAGAATTCTACTATGTTAAATAAATAAAAATCTTATATCATTTTTAAAGGGATAGCTCGTTTTATTAGTTTGATCTTCTGGAAATAAATCCATCGACACATTATTAGCATCTTCTTCTTTGTCAACATCTCATTCACTATGCTCTTTTTTTATTTAAACTTACTGTCATGTCATGACATAAGTATATTTAACAAGCGTAACTAATTAATAAAAATAACAACAGACGCCACATAATTATAACATTAAAACTTATTATTAATTTTGAATAACACCGTCTCAATTATTCAAAAGTAATTACAATAATTTATCAAACTAACTTTAAGCACAGTTTCTATGGCAAAGATTTTATTATTAACCCTCGAAATAGTATAAAGAACTAATCTCGAAATCTTCACAATTTAAAATGAATATTAATTGGGTGGGGACACAACCCCTAAAGACGTTACGGGAGAAGAGGGTGAAGGAACCAATGCTTAGCTACGAGTGGAAGGTAATTAATATAATGACATTATTTAAGGTTTAGTACACCTTTTTTTTTCAGCTTACAAAGATCAGCAAAGTTACAGATTCAGGTCAAAACTTTTTTTAAATAGAATTTTTAGTTCTAGGACATGCCGGTTTCCTCACGATAGAAGTTAAATAATGGCTAACGTAGGTAGAATCTGATTTCCAGTAAGTACAGTTTACGCAAGTGTCTTGTCTGTTGAATACCATAAAAATTTAAGAAACAAATAGCAATAAAGGAGTATGTAAGCAACGTAGTAGGTAGAGTTCTATAGTTTTAGCCCATGCAAAGAAGGCGTCAGTTTATGTGTGTGTAGCTGCACCTACGTCATGTATATATGCATCCATTCATCATGCGCGCGCGCCGGTGGCTGGTGTAATACTGTCGACCCATTTTTTTTTTTTTTTTTTTTTTTTTTTGTTGGGCATCTCGCAGTTGGCCTTGAGAGGCCGTGACTGCTTAACCGGTCATTCCTGGGGCTGCCATTAAGAAACTAATCTTAACGCCTCCAGCCAGGGACAACTGTCGACCCAGGCCCGGCGCAAGCTTTTATATGTGAGCCATAATGCGAACATTTTCGTCTTACCGACATATGATTTGTTTATTTTATTATAATATGTGACGGCACAGGATCAGACATATTGTAAAATAAAGAGGTTTTTTTCCAATAGTAAGCAACTATAATTTATTATTAATTATTTAATCAATTAATTGTACACGGAATTACACTTAATCAGTTTTCAATAAATAATTAATTTAACACCTTACAAAATAGCCATGACACCCAGTAATACAGTGACAGCTTAGTTCACACAAAAGAGCAGCGATGTACAAAGAGGCAGAGTAACAATAATTGAGAGCAATACAACCTGTGCACCGGGCGACGCCTGAAGTCAGAAAGTGCATTTCGCCGCTGTGCGGACCTTTTTATACAGTACTATTGGAGGTGGGGTAGCGACGTAGCGCTCCACTACGTAGCGCTCACTAACTCCGCCCAGCAGCGAGGAGGTGGGAGAATCGCGTAGCGCGCTACGGCGCCACAGCGCTACCGCGTAGCCCGATGCACTTGTTGTTTACAATGTGACGCCGACACGGCCATGCTGACGTGCGGACGTCCTCGTACGCTCAGCCTACAACGCTACATCTAGATCATGAAAAACTGATTAAGTACCGTTTGGTCATCCTGCAATTTTTTTTTCTGGTCCGGTCTACTTAGACCCTTCAGATATTTAACCACTTAGTCCAGTCAGCTATGACTCTACAAGGCTTGCTTCTTGGTCCGGTCAACTTCTGACCCTACAAGCTCAGCCCCTGGTCCGGCAATTGTTTTGCCCTTCAGGTGTATCCCTTCAGTTAAACTGGACCGGATCTAGCTAGGCCGAACAAGTATCATTCCTTTAGCTTAATTAACAAATAGCTCAATATTTTGGCTGATGTACAAGTGCTTTGGTTACAATTTTAATTTCTTCAGGGCCAGATTCTACTGAAACAGCACGTAAACCAGGGGTTCTACAATTAGCATTATTATGAGAACTGGTAGATATAGTGTCACTGTTAGCAGACATGGTATCACTATAGACAGACATGGTATCACTATTGGCAGACATGGTATCACTATTGGCAGAGATAGTATCACTATTAGTAGACTGAATATCATTATTGTTAATCTGTTGGCTAGTCTCGTGAACAAGAACCTCTGTATTGTTATTATTCGCCGACACGTCATCCTCATCATAATATTCTGCGATTTCCGAAAAAAAATTACTGACCACGGGGTACTTCTCGCAAGTTTTCGTGCGAGTATTTATAGACTATTGTTTCCATTAATGTGTTTTAATTCGTACCTATCATTTTCCAAAATAGCGATTATTTTAAAGGGGCCTTTGTATTTACGGTCTAGTTTCATTTGGTGTCTTTCTTCGCATTTAACAAAGGCAAAGTCACCTACTGAAAAAGGTTTTACTATAGATTTACCCTTGTTAAATCGACCTTTGTCATATTGGGCCAGCTTTTTTATATTAGCAGAAGCATCGGATCGAATGGTTTCGAGGTTTAACCTATCTTCATCAGGATGATTAGTAGATACTCTAGATATCCCTAATGAACTACCCTTAATACCGAACATTAATTCCAAGGGCGTAAACTCTGTTACTCTACAACGAGTACTATTGAGAGCTAATTGGATATCGCCTGCATGATCTTGCCATAAGCTATCCGAATCTGTTTCAGCTTATAGTAAGCATACTTTTCAAGGTTCTCATGACACGCTCGACTTGACCATTGGCCCTACTGGAACCAGTGGCTATTAAATGTAAATCGATACGATTATCTTTACAAAAATTCTTAAATTCAGCATTGTCGTATGACCTACCACGATCTGCAACTATTCTTTTAGGAGCGCCAAACTAATTCACTGCATTTTTAAGTGATTTAATAGCATCGGATGCATTTAGGGTTAAGGTATGCTCTAACAAGACGAATTTTGTAAAACCATCAATAATCACGGAACAATACTCTTTACGCTCGCTTTTTCCGCCGAGTTTGCCAGTTAAATCAAAATGAATTGTATGCCATGGAACGGCCAATTTAGGGATTGGATGTAGACGGACCTGCTGGGCACCCGACGGACCTTTGGAAGCCTTACAAACGACGCACGAATCTACAAATTTTTTAACAAGGTTGGACATATTTTGGAACCAATAAAGATCGTATAATTTATCGAGCGTTTTTTCATAACCAAGATGTTTTATTTTTGGAAAAAGTTAAAGATTCATTACTAACCACAACGGATATTCCTTGCCCTAAAATGTCGCGACCTAATATATTTTCATTGAGATATTCGTCAGGCAATACATGATATGTAACATCGAGAAGACAGTTTTGTACCTTGGTTGGGCATTTTATTTGGAGTGAGCAATTAACGTTATTAGAACCGACCCCCTTTAAAAGTACTTGTTCCAGTAAGAAGATCACAGTTACTTTCCTTCATAAGGCTACACTCAGACCCAGAATCAAATATGAAAGGAAATTGCATACCACTGATTTCTAAAATACCACGCGCTGCTCTGGAACACAGGTTCACTTGTTTGCTGGTGTTGCTCGGTGTGGGGTCTTCTTTTTTCTTCCAGCGTTTAGGGCAAGTGGTGACCACGTGGCCAGCCTCGCCACATACGAAGCAGGTCACCTCTGGGTTCGCCTTCGGACGTACCCGGTTCTTCATTTCTTCTCTTTAATGAGAAGCTGCGCAGCGTGCGGAAGAGTTGATTCTTATCGTTTATAACGGCAGAATTAAGTTCCCGGCGAATTTTGTCATCGCACTGTGACAGGATAGATATGGCAAAACCGGTCACTACATTTTCCGGTAAATTTGCATCAGGAACCTTTTCAATAAGTTGCCACAATCGCATTCAGCCTGCCTCAGCTGGAGTTTCTTTATTATCAATTTGAAATTTGATAATTAAATCAAAATGATCCTGCATTGTCATAGGTTTGGAAAATTTAGAGATCAGCATTTCCTTAATAGCACCCCATGAAATATTATCTGGCTTGATTCTTGTGAGACACATGGCGGCGCGGCCCTTTAGAGAGTGAGTGAGGGCTAAAATAAGGTCTACACCTTCTAGCTTTTTACTCTCAATTACGATCTCACTTAATGCGCACCAGTTGATAATGTCGGTTTCAGGTGCATCGGGATCGAAAGGAACCAGCATCGACTGCATACTAGGTGTCATGTGGCGAGGTGTTATACTATCTGCTATTCTTTTAAAAATTGATTCCATGCTAGCCGAAAAAAATGACATTTGCTCCTGTATTATATTGCCGGCAGTCCCAGATAAAGGTGGGAGTGGGTCTGATCCCACTTCTGATGACGGCACAGGATCAGACATATTGTAAAATAAAGAGGTTTTTTTCCAATAGTAAGCAACTATAATTTATTATTAATTATTTAATCAATTAATTGTACACGGAATTACACTTAATCAGTTTTCAATAAATAATTAATTTAACACCTTACAAAATAGCCATGACACCCAGTAATACAGTGACAGCTTAGTTCACACAAAAGAGCAGCGATGTACAAAGAGGCAGAGTAACAATAATTGAGAGCAATACAACCTGTGCACCGGGCGACGCCTGAAGTCAGAAAGTGCATTTCGCCGCTGTGCGGACCTTTTTATACAGTACTATTGGAGGTGGGGTAGCGACGTAGCGCTCCACTACGTAGCGCTCACTAACTCCGCCCAGCAGCGAGGAGGTGGGAGAATCGCGTAGCGCGCTACGGCGCCACAGCGCTACCGCGTAGCCCGATGCACTTGTTGTTTACAATGTGACGCCGACATATGCATGTAGGTAGCCTTAAATAATATTGTAAATATTTTTGTATATAATAGGTGTAGTTTGGCAATATAAGCATTTTCTAATCTCAACCGTCTTTCACTTCACACACTACCAGGGACTCCTACCTCAACAGTGGTGACCCCGACGTGATTACAAAGCTACAATGACATCCAACGTAGATTTGAAGAAAGACGAGCAAGAAGTGTCCGGTGTGTCAGCTACTCTTCGCATTCCACCGATCTGGCGCGACAGACTGCGGTTATGGTTCGCGCAGTTCGAAGCCATCGTTTCTCCACACAAGAAGGGAGACAAGGCAATGTACGAGCTCGTCATTGGCCAGCTGGAACGCCAGGATATCGACGAAATAGCCGACATAATCCTCCGACCACCAGAAACCGACAAATACGAAACGTTGAAGAAACGATTACTGCAGGTTTACGAAGAATCCGAACAAAGACAAGTCCAGCGATTGTTGTCTGAAATGGAACTAGGTGATATGAAGCCGTCACAATTATTGCGGCGCATGAAAAACCTCGCTGGTGACAACATATCTGACTCGGCGCTACGTATCATGTGGACGAACCACCTACCACAGTCAGTCCGCGCTGTCCTCGCAGTCAGCGACAACATCGCGAAGAAGTCAGACATCGACGATCTCGCGCAAATGGCTGATAAGATCCTGGAACATTCACATCCACAAACTATCGCTGCTGTCTCCACCTGTACAAGCCAAGCGACAACTCACGAGATGACCATTACAGAGAAACTTACTGAGAAGATTGACTTACTAACTCGTGAGATCGCCGAACTGAAAACGAATCAATCATCGTATCGGCACAGACGACCATTTCGAAGATATCGTTCCAGGTCACGAACACCATCTAGACTCCGCTCCAACCGCATTGATTCATCGTTTCGAAATGATAGGACCTGTTACTATCATCGAAAGTTCGGAAAACAAGCTCAACGGTGCACACGTCCTTGCAATTTTGAAGACCCAAAGACGACCTCGGAAAACTAAAACCTGCGTTGGCTGAGGCGGCAACCGGCGCGAGAACACTTTCACACCGCCTATTTATCACCGACAGGAACTCACGCCTGTCGTTCCTGATTGACACCGGCGCCAACATCTCTGTCATTCCGAAGAAAGCCGGAATGAAGGCTACACCTACAAGTTTTTGCCTATATGCGGCCAACAATACTTCTATTTCCACATACGGTGAAAAGACACTCGAATTGGACCTCAAACTACGAAGACCATATCGCTGGAAGTTTGTTATCGCAGCAGTCAGCAAACCAATCATCGGCGCTGATTTTCTGAGGCACCATCGCTTATTAGTCGACATCGCTGGCGAACGACTCATCGATAAAGTCACGAACTTATTCGTAAGGGCACCAATGTCATACTCCAACGAGCCAACGGTACGAAGCATAGACATGGAACATCCGTACCACCAGCTTTTAGCAGAATTCCCCAACATCGCTCGACCATCATCAATGAAAGAAACACCAAAGCATCGGGTCGAACATCACATCGAAACCACCGGTCCGCCATTGTATTGCAAGACTCGACCATTAGCACCGCACCTCTATCCGGCTGTGAAGAAAGAATTCGAAACCATGATGCAACAGGGTCTGTGCCGACCAAGCAAGAGCCCGTGGTCAAGCCCACTACATGTAGTTCCCAAGAAAAATGGTGACATACGTGTATGTGGAGACTATAGAAGATTGAACGCGGTTACGAAACCCGACCGCTACCCAGTTCCACGTCTTAAAGATTTTACATATCTTCTCCACGGCAAAAAGATCTTCACCACATTAGACCTCTGCCGTGCATATCAACAACTGCCCGTGTATGGACCCGATATTGAGAAGACAGCAATAACAACACCGTTCGGGTTATATGAATTTCCTCGCATGTGTCCCGGACTTATGAACGCTGGACAAACATTTCAGCGGTTCATCCATCAAGTGCTCAGCGGATGCGACAACACTTTTTTCATTTGTCATTGTAGCTTTGTAATCACGTCGGGGTCACCACTGTTGAGGTAGGAGTCCCTGGTAGTGTGTGAAGTGAAAGACGGTTGAGATTAGAAAATGCTTATATTGCCAAACTACACCTATTATATACAAAAATATTTACAATATTATTTAAGGCTACCTACATGCATATTATAATAAAATAAACAAATCATATGTCGGTAAGACGAAAATGTTCGCATTATGGCTCACATATAAAAGCTTGCGCCGGGCCTGGGTCGACAGTATTACACCAGCCACCGGCGCGCGCGCATGATGAATGGATGCATATATACATGACGTAGGTGCAGCTACATGTGTATGTATGTGTTTAAATAAATTGCACCGTGTTAATCAGGCTTTTAAAATTATGCATCAACGTAACATTCTGAAATATTTTTAATTGTTTAAGATCTTCAAAACCTACTTTAAAACAAAAGATACCACCAACTAAGACAAAAATCCGACAAGCCAATAATAACCACCTACAAACAATTGGTTCTGCCACCCTATTTAGAGAAAAATAGAAAGTCAAAGGACAAAACACTACTTAAGTCCGACACCCGACATTTAGATTAATGTTTCTCTTTTTGCCCCGCTTTTTTTCTTTTATAACTTTTTTTTTAGTTTTGACAAAAGACTCCTTGGTGTTGCCAGACAGTTAATAAATATCTGTGTAATTATACTCTGCAGTATTTTGTTGAAAGCTCATTTGAGGGTTTTCTGTCGATTTATTGGTGTGATTCTTTAACATTGAAGATTGATTGGTTTTAAATTCTTGTCTTTGGGGGACGGTAATTAGGAGACGTAAAAAACAGGAGTTTAGGGAGATAGTAAAGATGTTTAATCAAGTGTCAATTAAGTTAGACGAGTTGACAGAAAATAATTATAAGTTTATTTTAGGTTTGATGAAATTACGAAATCGAGTAGATTACACTTCCGACTCTTAGGAATAAAAACGAACCAATTATTTCACAGAAGCTTAATCAGCCTATAATGTTCCCATTACTGGGACATAGATCTCCTCTCTGTGAGAGGGCCATAATCCACCACGCGAGGGCCCCGTGAGGGTTAGTAGATGTCACAGCTCTTTGATTTTTTGGTTCTAGGTCTAGCTGCTTTCCTCACGATGTATTCCTTCACTGTTCATATTTCTCTTCAAAGAAAAGAAAAACCACGAACCATTGGATATTAGATGCAACCACATCTGGAACAAAAATATCTACTAAATGATGAACTCCTAAAAGTTCTTCAAACCCCCACATCTCCTAATAAACCCATAACATTTGATAGCAACATTACAAGCGTTAAGTCTAGTTATTAATGAAATTAATGAGCTCTTAAAAGAAGTTTCAAGTTAGCTTATATTCCCAGGCTTTGGTTGATAGTCTGAAGCACCGATTCCACAAAGTTAACTCCATATAGATGACAATTTACCATCTTCGGTCATAACATAAAATGTAACGGTTGAACTTGAGTTGAGAGCAGATAGGAACTCAATGGGAAAGGATTTAAAGAAGGGTATTTTTATAGGTAATTTTTGGGTGGAAGTGATCTTTCGGTAAAGCTAGGAAGGTCGTGATACTTTTGAAGTTATTAAGAAAATAAGCTTTTTGTTAAAGGAAATTTTAATTGAAGATTTTTGAACGATGATTTGGCATTTAATGGATGTTGAGTTGTTGACATTCCAACACCCCATTATAATCCAATAATGTCTCAACTATAGAGGAGAGTTGCACTTTTGTAACTCTTTAACGTAAAAACGGCTGAACGGATTTGGATGAAATTTGACACACAGATATATTATAACCTAGATTAACACATAGGATACTTCTTTTCCTGGTAGCACATCCCCGCGGGATAATTTCCGACTTCCACGCGGGCGAAGCCGCGGGCTGAAGCTAGGATTAAATAAATTAATATGTGAAGCAAACACTTTGTAGGTACCCCTTTTCCGAATATTAAGCGGCTAGAGGAGTATCAATTTTGTCACGGTAAAAGTTTAGGTATATGGAGAAAGAGTGTGTGGCGGCCATCTACGACGCCACATGCGAACTACAAAATCAAAGTTCATGCCTTATGACATGGGAGGAGAAATGACGATGTGCTATGATGGCGTGATGTTATTTTATGATGTTATGTGATTTAGGTTTAAAGAAACTTTATTCTCAACAAATACATACATATATCACTCACTTGAGAAAAATACTAGAACATTAAACATAAATTACACAAAGTTCGTCGTCATCTGTTCCACAATACTAAAACATACACATATTACACAAAGCTCGTCATCTAATGTTACGTCAGTTAAACAAGGCCTACATTTTTCCAGAAGTGATTGATCCGCGATTGTTTACTGACTAAGTTCAGTTTCGAATACATTAAAAGAGTGTGGATTTCATAAACTAGACCCTAGTATATGAAATCTACTGTTCCTTTCTTCTTGTCTGTTTATAGGTGTGTGCATAAATGGTTAAATAAATAAATAAGTAAGTAATAATAATAGAATACCCTAGTACATACATACATACTCAGCCTATAACGTTCCCACTGCTGGGACACAGGCCTCCTCTCTGTGAGACGGAGTGGGCTGTAATCCACCACGAGGGCCCAGTGCGGGTTGGTGCATGTCACATGTCTTCGAATTTTTGGTTCTAGGACATGCCAGTTCTCTAGTGACTAGAGAGTCTGCTATTATAAATTTGTGCTCGTTCAAAAGTAAGCATTTGTTGCCATAGTTTGTTCTAGTTTTTGGTAAAACTATCAAGCTAGATCGCCGTGTGCTACGTTGACTGACATATTGTATTGAGTGAGTGTTATATATATTTTACTATAGTAACAGGATTAACAGCTAACGGTTCCCCTACTCATATTACTTTATATATCTTTATGCTCCTCACACTACAGAGCATTATCTAAATTGGTCAGTAACTTGGACACAACAGCTTACTTTGTTTCATCCAAGCTGTTCCGTGCAATGAGGTGGAAAGCAGTGTTTATTAATATCTTCATAGCATCTTGAGAAGGTCGTATGTTTAAGTAGACGCCATTTTGTGAGAAATCGTGTGAGGTTATGTGACACTATACGGGATTGGATTATGGTTTAAACTTACGTTAAGGTGGAACAAGTCAACATTTTTCCCATACAAACTTGTTCGACAATGTTCGACAATGTTCGACAATGACAACACTGTTCGACAATGTACATCAAAAATTAAACATGGTATGGTTTTGTCTTATTATTAATATTGTCTGTACGGAAACAGAATACTGAATTAAAAAGTTAGGAGCCAACAAAAATTCGTTTTCTTTCTAATTTAACCTAACTTTGGGCGTAATTAAGTAATAAAAATATGTAAAATCTCCAAAACCAAGTCGGTACCGACAAAGTTCAATTATCGAAAAGTTCAATAAACTTTATTGGTCATAAATTTATGCAGGGGTTTTTTCATAAAACCCGATCTTCCAAAGGACTTTTCTTAATTTTTTACTATAAATGATCCTGCATCTTACTCAATAACATTTTGTGCGTAGACTAGCGTCTAACTGCTCATCACTGGTACTATCTCTGTTGGACACGAAGCCTGGTGAGACAGCGTGATTTTTAGCCAGGACCACTGGTGAGTTCGAGCACGCGACTAGATTCCCCTTAATATTCAATAACGTTACTTGGGTTCTCGTAATTTTCTGTTATACCTAAATCCATTATTTATATTAGGTATAGATCATGCAAGCTTTTGCCAGTGGTTTCACGTGATGGTCGAAATTTATCCCGCGGGAACGTACTACCATACCGGGAAAAAAAGTAGCCTATGTGTCAATCCAGGTTATAAACTATCTGTGTACCAAATTTCATCTGAATTTGTTCGACCGGATTTGCGTGATTGAGTCACAAACATGGAATTGCCAAAGAAAAACACATTAATGATATTAGTTGGTAGGATTGATGTTCGTTAATATAAATGAGCACACGGTAAATAATTGCGAACCACTAAACTGTTGACTACTTGAGTTTGAGCATTTCGGCAATCTTAATAAGATTTAAAGTGAATAATTTGTTTTTGAAATAATAACTCATGAACAGTTTTTAAACCGTTCCTATTTGTTTTTCTAAAGCAACATGATTGTTTGACTTTGTATTAAAAAACTTAACTAACAATATTCACAATACATTGAATCCTTCAACTAACATTACTTATCAAAACAAAAAAAAAAACAATTGCTACTTACAATACAATCTCAATCAAAATCAAAACAAATACTTAAAAAATTTCGGCTACCAAAACATTCCCACAGTACAAAAATAAATTAAAGTTATAACAAGTATAAAATACTATTAATGCTCTAAGGGCTGTTTAAATGCGTAAGAGCATACAAGACGGCCACTTATCAAACCTCGAGTGGCTAGAAAAGTTCCCATAATGCCAAAAATAGATGAACGCCTGTATGAATTAATGTATTTATTGTCCAATATGGCGATGCCCAAAGGAAGACTTATGAATATGTAAGGAAGTGTACGTCAGCTGAATTTGTATGTGACTGGACTGCCTATTCAAACAAGCTAAGTTAGTTACCTTTTAGCGAAGACCTCCCATTGTAACACCTGATGTAACTTTCATAGGTTCTAATTGATATTTGTTTAGTGTACCTACAATATTAATTAAACAGAATAAAAATTAACACGAATTTTCCTGCAAACTTCAACTTAACTAAAAAGCTTAATAATCACTTCACAATACTTAAAAAACATTTAAATACTTTACAAAGCAATTATTCATTGTAAATTAAAAATTCAGCAATGTCAGTGTGTCCTAACTTCCATGGCTTATTTTAAATCTTATATTTAGAATTGTTTTTATTATTTTTTACATTTTTCTCACATATAGAATCAACAAGAATAATGTTCCCAAGATTTTATAATACCCTTAGAGTTTCTTGCCCGTTCTTCTCCATAGAAATCTACGTTTTGGAATGAGCAACTAGCTTCAACTTTCCAACTGATCGACTTTTTGATAGTTCAAAAGTGCCTGTAAATGGTTTAATTGAAATAAATGCTTTGAGTTTGAATTTGAATTTTTATATAAAAAATCGGAAATAATCTAGGTCAGATCATTTGAGGACCAGATTGGTGTCTGAAATGGTCTTTTGAGGAAAGAACCACCCAGATTTGAGTGGACGTAATTATCGTTATCATCCTTATCAGCTTGTATGAGCAGTGTCAAACATTTGAGTTTTTGAGTTTGAATTTATAATATAGGTAGGTATAAAAAATCGGAAATAATCTATGTCAGATTATTTGAGGACCAGATTGGTGTCTGAAATGGTCTTTTGAGGAAAGAACCACCCAGATTTGAGTGGACGTAATTATCGTGACCCCTGGCACACAGGCAACTGAGGGAACACGGGTGGGTTTAGTTAGTAAAAGTCTGACACGCCCTCCCGCTCCACCCAGAGCGGGAGAAGTTATTTGATGATTACCCACCACAAAAAAAAAACCATCCTTATTACCCTGTATGTGCAGTGTTAAACATAGTTCTTTAATTGACTTTGCAAATAAATAAGTTATCATGCTTTTCATCCTTGATAATAGATTGGTCAACCCAGTTTTATGCGGCTGTGGCAAACCCCAAATGGAGATTTTGTTTTTGTTTAAGAATAATCCAAATGTAAATTATTTTATTTGCACTAGCAACATTTAAATTTTTAGCACTAGTTTTTATAAAAGCTTTGGTAGATTTTTTGCTCTTGTGAAAAATTAACAAAACTATTTTGGAAATACAGTTTACTGCTAAAATCTACAAACGTTTCCCTAAACAGTGGTTAGCAGAAGCAAACTAGAGGATGCAATCAATCTCTTGGCGTGTGTTATCTGTCAATTTCATGGCAACCAAGAATAAACAAGGCAATAATGTTACTAGATTACAAAATGGAATTCCCACAAAATTAATAATCGTGCTTAAACCTCAAAGTTGACAGCAAAACAAATTACTGATTAATACTATGTATATTTAGTTGACGCCACGCGCCGGGCTTATAGTGTCAGTTCACTCAAGCTCATTACTAGGCGTGTGACTTGTTTCATCAGCTATGATAATAGTAAATATTTGAATCTATGTAAGGACAGTCGATGTGGCAATATTAATTTTGATACTAAGTTTACAATCTTCTTGATGTATTCCATGCTGCTCCGTATTGATTCGGATGGGTTATTTTTATTCGTCACCAATTTTTTTTTTTCAATCTTTGCTATATGCATCTGCTTGACACTGCAGTCAAGAAATAACTTAGAGGGTAGTGAATTAGTGGACTGAAACTGCTACTGCCACTTTTGTCATAAGCCTTTTCTCCGACTTCATAATTGAATGAAAAAATATCAGTGTCTCATTTTGATCTACACTTATTTTGTTGCATACCTAGCCACAATTTTTCTGCCTTATCCCTAATTTATTGTTTGTCTGCTCTTCAATACGTAGTTCTTACACGTTTTAAAACAACAAAGAACACAAATGAGCTGCCAATTGTTATTTTAAAACTGTATTAAAAATAAATTTACCGAGGCTCAGCTAAGCTGGTGGCAAAGATACCTCATTATAACGGCTCAGGGGCTTAAAGAATATCCCTCGCATACATCTAAAAAATCGCCCCGTAAAACATTGTAATGAGTTTTATAATCCCTGTTACGGGATTGGGCGATTTATTCCTTATTTGTCTTATGATTCTCTTTATGAAGATACAGATTAGCGAGATTGGTCTAATACCACACATGATTAATTCAATGCTCATCGATATGAACGGGTTTACTAGTAGTGCTTTTTGATACAATATTGTCTGCATGTCAAAGAATTATGGATATTGAATCCTTTTATATTTTGGGTAAGTTTTGTTATCTTGGTGATAATTAAATAAACTTTATTAACTGACTTCAAAAAGGAGGAGGATCTTACACAACTGCCGGATATATTCGCGATATATTCGACAGTTGTGAGTCGATTTAAAAACATATTGTTTTACCAATGCAAAGTAAATATAATTTATTAGGGACCGCCTAATAAATTATATTTACTTTGCATTGGTAGTTTTTGCGTTAGCTTTGATAATAAGTATTTTAATAAACTTAATAATTAAAAAAAAATCACTTTAATTTTGGAAGGCGGTGCCAAAAAACTAAAATAAATATCTAAAGACACTGACTATCAAAAGTTAGTTTTCACTTCGTAGTGTTTTTTTTTGGTAAAAAGTTTTATTATTTTAGTCAGTTATTTAGTAGTTAATACATTATTTATTCAAATGTGTCGCCCATTTTATATCCAGACCAATAAACAAATACCAACAACTCCAAACTACCTACCAGGAAATCATAACATCATTGGAAACAAAAAAAAACTCAATTACAACACTAAACCTGTCATTTTGTAACTGATGACATGGCTGTCTCCTTCACTCCTACTGAAATTGGAGTTGTAGAAAGGGACGCAACGCGGTAGAGACACTAGGGTAATAATTTTCCCGCACTCATCATGGTAATTGGTGAGTCCGAGTGTTTTTACTATATGTTTATCGATAACTTTTCTATTTCAGTAGTTTGCGTGAATACCTGTTTTAGTGGTGGACCAAAGTCTGTTGAGTTTACATCGAAATGTATTTTAATGTTTACAATATAAACGTCTTTTTTAAGCCGCCTTTTTGTAAGATTCCTCATTCCAGACAAAAGTCAGTGTCATATTTTTGATATTGATATTTTATTCATATAGATATAATTCTATAAGATCTTGTCTGGCAGATTTAAGTCAGCGTGTGGTTAAAACTTTGCCTCTCGTGCAAACGTTTGTGGGTTCAAATCCAGGTAAGGATCAATATGACTGTTTCAATTTAAATGTATGTACTTAAAAAAAACGATGATGATGTATAAACTCAGAAGTTTATCTTGGTCATTACTGACATCGGTGAAGGAAAAACACCGTGAGAGTCTCAATTTTTTTTGATAATTTAAGTATGTATGTCTGAAATCGCCAACCCTTCTTGAGCAAGCGTGATTATATGAACGTATGTTTTCTCTCTATGAGCCTGCCTTTGTCTTGCAGTAAGACAATAATAGCCTGGTAGGTACCTATCATGTTTATTTTCTTAATTTTAAATCTTCTGTGTTAGCAGTTTTTAATTGTTAGGCAGAGGTTTATCGAAAAAAGAAAATACATTTATTTAGCACAGACTTAAAAGGCACACAAAATACAGCAAAAAATTATAAAAAACTTTTTCCAAAAAAAAAACAACCGACTTTCAAAAAAACACTACAAAGTGAAAAATAACTTTAATTTCGGAAGTCGGTGTCTTTGGAGCTGTATTTTAATTTTTTGTCACCGCCTTCCGAAATTAAAGTTATTTTTCACTTTGTAGTGTTTTTTTGAAAGTCGGTTGTTTTTTTTTTGGAAAAAGTTTTTATTTTTCACTTTTTAGTGGTTCACATGTGCTTACCCCTTCACAGCATACCGGCGTAATGTTATGTTATGAACTGGTGTAAGCAATAGACAGAGATGAGATTTCAGCAATCCCAGTCCATTTGCTATAATTTATTGAGGAGTTCCGTTGCCTATCTCCAAAGTTCTTCATCAAATCTTCACCAAATTGAAATGAGACCACTACGAGAAAGTACTCTTCCAAAAAATACCTAAATCGCTTTGTGTGCCTACAAAATTTGAAGAGTTCTCTCTATTTCTCCAGGATCCCACCATCAGATCCTGACTTGAAGATCATGGGACTACCTGGGAAGTATACCCTTTAAAAACCCAATAACATTTTGCCCGAACAAAGAATGGAACCCATGACCTCATGTTCAGTAGAAGCGCTTTCGATCACTAGATCAACGAGACAGGTTTTAAAGTAGACAATCGATTAATTGCCATTTGGTTCTGCCGTATTCTCGTGATCATCATCATCATTGACATCTTTGATCGTTCCTATAATGCTCTAAATAATTTCATTCACTATATTGTATTTATCATAAAATATCGATATCATCCACAACACTATTCCGCAGTCTCGCTGGCTAGTGATTCGTCATTTGCATTGGACACACCAGTCATACGTCGAGCACTGTAGAATTGTACCGGGAATCAAGATTAACTGATTGTGAAAATAAAAAGGAGAATTATGAGTTTATGATTCTTGTAATGTCTGTATGTGTTGGTTTGTTTTTGGTTATCTTGATTTTATGTGAAATTTTTCATGAGCTTAAAAAAGAGTTAGTCACCAAATAGACTTGTCGTCATTATTACTGCTTAAAACCATTCACTGCTGGACATAGGCCTCCCCCGAAACGGGGTATTTGCCATTATTGCCATGCTTGACAGGCGGATTGGGGATCGCAGTATGGTGGTAAAATGCATAGAGAACGCTGCTGCCCATTCTCTAGTAAGTCCCTTAGTCACCTTTTACGACACTCACGGGAAGAAATGGGCTGTTGATCACAAGAAACATCAAATAGACTATATAGTAATTAAAAGAGCAGATGAATTAATCGATATAAGAAAAATTGATATGGAAACTGAAATCAGTTTAAATCAGAATATTTAGCTAACTTGCCAATTAGAATAAACATCTGTCGTTTTTAAGAAAATCATTAACATTTTAGTGATAGTGTCACTTTATTACTTTTTTTTTTTGTAAATTGGTATCTTTTTTGCTATCATTTTATTGTGATTTGTGAGTTGTACGGGTTGTAGTAGTTAACTCCGTACACGGATTTGTTGTGAAGGTTTTTAAGTTAAAGTTAGATAGAGAAACACGTTCCACTGAGATGCACTAAGTAGTTAAGTTTATTTAAGTTAAGAGTAAGTAACAATAGTACAGTGGTAGGCGATTATTTCTCTCAGTTATTGATAACTACACAGTTTTATGTACACTACATTTAAATTCGTTAGTCAAGTTATTTTATAATGCTAAATTATGACGCGCATCGTTCGCCTTAAGTAGGTTACCGAGTAAGCAGAAATATGTACTGCGATGAGACCGTACATGAGTTGTGCTTTTTCTTTGGGGTACACTGAATAAATGGTTGATCTATCTATCTTAAATATAACCTACTATATTATAATTAATTTAGATTACATAAATCGCCACTACAAGGTTAGCGCTAATGAACTCAACAATGTTATTAAGATTGGCAGTCGATACACTGAATTATAAATTAAAAACTTACTACGAGCTCATTCAATTATTTATTTGCAATAGATTCAAATAATGGTTTATTTGAAATTATTTTGTCAATAGCAATAACAATAAATTTGATTGTAAAGCCGCTGGTGCAAGGTTAGCTCAACTGCACGAAACCAAAACAACTTTTGCTGTATTAGAATTGAAGTGTCCCACGCTCTTCTATGATCTGAGGTCCCACGATATTCTAGTTACGTTATGGTCCCTAGAATAATGTTGGAAGTCAAGTGCATCCTGGGCAGTTTCCAAAGATGAACAGACAGAATGACCCGTTCTTTTGACGGTGAAGCGAGGCAGCCAAAAGAGCTGGTCATTCTGTCTGTTCATTCTAGTGGTTGCAAGCGCTATTACTGAGTATAAGTGTGGAATTTCTCAGTACATATAACAAAAACGAGCATTAAGGAAAGATTCTTGAGAATACATCCCTTAAAGGGGTTAAATGGTGAAAGTTTGTAAGGTTTGTATTTTTCGTTGACGGGAAATCACTAGGGGAAAAGAAGAAAATATCGTATTTGTTGTGTTATTCAAGATGTTTCTGTTCAACCGTTGATGCTCATGGCCAGATTTGAACTTTATGTTTAAGATTAAGAAAATACAACATTTAAATAAGATATCCCAACGAACAAACTAGCAATATCAATAAATATTACAAAGCTTATTCAAAAGCCGCCGGTGCAAGGTTAGCGCGGCGCGACGCCGACATTATCTAGCGATTAGCGAATCAGCAAAGTTGTGGTACTCAAAGTTTACTGAGAATAATATTCAAAGTTAAAGTATTTATTTCAAATACTTAGGACTTTTGAACTTCAAAATTTGTCATCAACAGCCGAAAGACGTCCACTTCTGGACATAGGCCTCCCCCAAAAGGAGGTGGTTTGCCATAATCGCCACGCTTGGTAGGCGGATTGGTGATCGCAGTATGTTGGTAAAATGCATAGAGAACGCTGCTGCCCATTCTCCAGTAAGTCCCTTAGTCGCCTCCTACGACACCCACGAAAAGAAATGGGATGATGCTATTCTTTACGTCCGGCAAAACACGGAACATCATAATATCACGCCTGTATACACCGAAGGGTTAGGCAGAGGTATAGGTACCTTTAGTACACCCAGATTTCGCCAGTTATATTTAAGTCCCATGTAATAGGAGCCTATTGCCACCAACCGGGCATGAATCCACAGTCCGGGCTGCTACAGAGCAATTCCGACCTTCCGAACACTAGACAACGAGGGAGTCAGATATTTATTACTATGTTATTAATGCGCTTTTTGGCCTGTTCCATCACAACTTTTCTCAGTGTCTGTTACAATTAGAACTAGAAGATTAAAATCGAGACTGCAACCCTAACTGATTCGCTTTGCAACAGTATCCATCCTATGTTCTAGATACAATACTTCCACAACATAAATGAAAACCAAAAAAATACTAAGCAACGAGATATTAATATTTTCAGGAAAAAAATTGTTTCCATTCAGCTTTTCCGATTTTTTTTTGGGCTGCGAATAATTACGAGCATTACTGCTTCGCAGAAGGAGGTGACGGCTACCCATGCACTCTCGCTCCGTACCATGGCCTGGTTCAGGGCCGGACGCGAGAGATCGCCGCCGCCGATCGCCGCCGCCCAAGCCGGGCAGACCTTCACCGTGTCCTCAAGGCGATCTCCGTTGCGGAAACACCCAAGCGTTTCCTCCCGCCTTATCTGAAACAGGAACCTCCCGAAGCAACCGTGTCCGGTGAGGACCTGCGTCAGGCGGCAGGTGAGGATGCCGTGCCACCTCTCAAGCCACTCCTCAAAGAGGGGACTTACCGCCGCTATCGTGGCGTGCCCAACGAGATACAGATGGGGTTCAAACAGTAACAGGATCTGTAATTTGTGTAAATTTTTCATCACCACTGCTCTCAAAATGGTGAAGGAAAACGTGAGGAAATCGACATACTTTAGTACCAAATATTCGAAGACATGTGACATCTACCAATACGCACTGGGCCCGTGTGGTGGATTATGGCCAACTTCTTCTCACTGAGAGGAAGGCTGTGTCCCAGCAGTGGGAACATTAAAGGCTGATTATAAGCTTTTATTTTAAATCCAGCCTACGGTCTTAAGGCCTGCATCCACCGCACCGTAGTCCCATAAACAAACATAAACTTTCAGCACCACAGTCACAAACAAACCATAAACAGATCCAGTATCTATCTGCACAGCAATCTATCGTAACACGAGAAACGTTCATTTTTCATTCGGTGTGTGCGTTTTTACTTATGTGCGTGTGTGTGTGGTCGTCGCATGCGCAGAGTTGTGTGCAAATTGTTTTACGCATAAGTTTTGTGTTAGATTATTTTGTTTGGTTATGTGTTTTTGAACTATTTGATTTATTGGTAGGTGTGTCATTTAGAATTATGAGGTGGGTCGATGTTTTTTTTTAAGTTCAATTGACTATTTTAATCTAAAATGGAGGTGGGCAGGCCACATTCAGAGGCTAAATCACAAAGATAGGCTCAAGGAGTGACTAACTGGTCCCAAGAAACAAGAAAAGAAAGAAAGGCAGATATTTCAAAAGGTTTGACAGAATTGAAAAAAAATCTGACAAATTTTGGGCAAGAACAGCCATTACGGACTACGGGACTACAACACAAAATTAAAAAAAATTAAAAATGAGTTTAGAGTTAGTTATATCTTATATATAACTGATAATTTAAATATACCTTATTTTATACTCTAAGTCGTGCGTTCGAACCCAGCCAGGCGCATTACTTTGTGTAAATTATTTCATCACCACTGCTCTCAAACGGTGAAGGAAAACATCGTGAGGAAACCGGCATGTCCTAGAACCGAAAATTCAAAGACATGTGACATCTACCAACCCGCACTGGGCCCGCGTGGTGGATTACGACCCACTCCCGCTCACGCAGAGGAAGCCTGTGTCCCAGCAGTGGGAACGTAATAGGCTGAGTATGTATACTCTAGTGAAGAATTTTATGTTTTATTAACTGTTTTAAAGACCATTTTCCTTTCAAAACCAAAGTACAGTTGATTTACAACTGACTATTCATACTAAGCATTCAGATCTAGAGCTATAAAGCTTAGGAGGAAGCAACATGATCAAACTAAATTCAACCGTCCCAATTTGTGAACGTTAAACCGATCGTCGCGTCACCTAGTAATAAAGTTTCCCTTTAAAATTTTAATTAGCATTACAAATAACGTCTATGCCATAAAATCATCATTAATTACCATTTTATACCAAACATTTTACACGCTTAAGGAAATTTTTATTACATATACAACACGACCCACCTGAACTCTATAAATCAATTTAAAACGATTAAAACCTGTGACAAACAAACATACAGTTTTACTCCAATCTATTTTCTTAACATTTTTACGCTCATCTTGTTTAAGCTTAGTGTACTAACCACACCAGATGCGCAAGTTCCAAAAAATTTTATGACAGTGTAACACGTGCCTGTATTATTTTGTTTATAAATAAATATCGCGCGCGTCGCCGTAGTGTAAACATACCCTTAGTTAGGGTGTTTTTAGGGTACCGTGAATTCTTAAAATAATGAATAAAAAGCCAATGTTTACTTATACCAAGACATTTTATTTTAATGTTCACGAAGAGGTCATGTTTCTACAGAGAATCTTAACACCGCGATTCAGCGGATTGAACAACGCCATCTATCGAGGCACTAGGAAAACCAATCGGTTAAAGTAACAACCTAAACGTAAGATTGTACAAATAATCTTGAAGAATGCAGAACAATTTTGTGGTCAAGGGTCTGTTATTATTAAAAACTACCTTTTGACAGCGGCTTCGCCCGCGTGGAGTTCGAAAATTATCCCACGCGAACGTATTACCGGGATAAAAAGTATCCTATGTGTTAAGCCAGGTTATAATCTATCTGTGTGCCAAATTTCATCTAAATCCGTTCAGCCGTTGTAGCGTGATTGAGTAACAAACATCCAAACTTTCACGTTTATAACAATATTATATTAGTAGGATATAGTAGGATTATAGTAGGAAGTAAGATACTGACTATTGGTAGTACTCTCTTTTTTTTTGGATGGGAAATCATCAAATAACTTCTCCCGCTCTGGGTGGAACAGGAGGGCGTGTCAGACTTTTACTGACTAAAACCTACCCGTGTCCCTCAGTTGCCTGTGTGCCAGGGGCCGCGGTATCTCTTTCGAACAACCCGCACCCCTGGATTGGTAGTACCTACGGTGCCGAAAACTGAATTTTTGATATGAATGATTCAGATAGTGAAGTGGGAAGGAAAATAATAATTTGTAAATTATTCTTTTCCTTCCCACTTCACTATCTGAATCATTTCGAACTATATTGCTAATCGATTGCTTGATATGTCCTTAATATACAAATATTAAGGACATATCAAGCAATCTCTGTTCAATCAATACTTGGACAGTTCAACAAAATTCATTGCCTTATTTACATTGGTGAACAGACAACTGTTCACCAATGTAAATAAGGCAATGAATTTGTTGAACTGTCCAAATACCATTCTTGTTGTTAGTGTGTTACGAAATTACCCCACTGGTCGATAAAAGCCTCTTTTCAAACTAGGTACAAAAAAAAAAATAGTAAGAAAAAAAATCTCTGATAAAAATGATTTCTAAATATCCGGAACCACGATCTTCTTACCAAAGAGACGTTCTAAACGCGGTGTGGGGCGCACTTTGAAGTTCAAATGTTTACATTTTTTTACAAAAAAAATTACGAGGTAGGGCAAAGGAACACACATGAAAGGCCCTCAGAAGCCTATGGGGATAAATATTTAGCGTAGATATCTGGGGTGGAGCAGCTGGTGAAGGTGGCTGGTCGAAAACGGTTGGGTTTGAAGTCTCCGTTTAGGGTTTTGACCTTGCGGTTGCAGGAGGTAGGTTTTCTTAGTCTTGGCCCCGGGTTCTATTGTCCAATGGATTTGATGAAGATAATCTCTGGAGTGTAAAAGAGACTTCGACCCCAGTGTTTTTTCGCCATTTTTGCTCAAGGACAGTCAGGTGAAATGGCTAGCTACAAGTGTGACAGTACAAGCATATGTTTCATGTTGAACTGAAAAGAATAGTCCCCAAGATAGGTGAGCTTAACTATAGATAATAGGTACTAGAAATTTAAAGACAATAGACAACTAATGAATTTGTTCAAAAACAGATTAAAAACATTGGCCAAGCTGGTCCATAGTGTAAAGGAGCAAAGTAGTGAATGTTGCAAGACTCAAGTGGTAGGAATGAACAATTTAGCGGTAAGCGTAGGCGATGTACTAACCTGTCCTTTTATTGTGCAATACGAAAATCTGATAGTTTGTTTTGGTTGAAGAATAATGGCGATTTATGGCCTTCGAAGTTAAGGCAAGGTTTGGAAATGCTTCGGAACAATAATACAGAACATGACGGTAGTATTCTCCTATGAGTTATGCGGAGATGAACCTATAAATCTTATAATACCTAGTCCCATATTTCACCAGTTATGTCTAAGTCTCATGTAGAAGGGGGCGAGCCTATTGCATTAACCGGGCGCAAATTCTCCAGAATCCAGGTTGGTATTGACAAATTCTAGATGGAGATACCTAATAACACTTAGGAACAATGTAATAGGACCATTTTGCATCAAAACTAAGAAATATTCATACAGATCTATCCTTTGAATGTTGTTGGCCCAGACGACCAACTTTTCGTGAATGAAATGGAAAAGAGTTTTTTTTTTCAAATTAGCCTAGTCAAGTGCTGTATAGCATAATCTAAAGAGTTTAGACTGAATTTGTAATCGAGGCTACTCTTATATCTCCAATCCCTTAGGTCTCACCAGACTTGCCAAATATGTTTTATTTTTAATGACCTCTGTTTTTGGCTGCCTGTGGCTGCCTCAATAAATTAAGGCCTCCAGTCAGGGCTTACGAATTTAAAACTAGCCAAATATGAAAACCCATGGAAATCCATTTAAACTTTATTTGGTTCTTATCCTCATCCGCTTCCAAAACTTGAATACCGATTACTTTTAAACTCATCTCTGTTCAAACAAATCCCAATTTAGCAGCTGTACAGTTGTGAAAGTGTTGGCATATCACGATAACGTATGAGGGGCTTCAGCAGAGTTCGTTACGACACCTATGACATTTGATCGAGCGAGGCGAGACCTGGATTGAAGATTACAATGCCTTAATTGTGTGAATCTTCATACCCTTTTAGGTAAGGAAGATGTTTTAAAAGGTCAAGGCTGGAGCAGTAATTTATAGTCTGCTTTTTTTTGGGTAAGACGTCTCGCAGGTTAGGAAGATTGTCGGCTGCTTAACCGGACTTGCTTATGGGTACCTTAATAAATTAAGACATCCAGCCAGGGCTTAAAAACTAAGCAACTACACGCTAAGGGGGGTACGGACCTTGGCTAAGGACTACGCTTCAAGAGGGCAGCAAGAGAAGGGCTAAAAGTCATTTTAAAATTAGGCTGAGAATAGCATACTAGAACATTTTGAACGTCAAAACAAAATTAAACAATTCCTCAAAACGCCCATCCTTCACTATTTCCTAGTTTATCTGGGAAGAAGTGGCACAAAAATCTCTCCAGTAGAAATGACTGTCTTGGTACATTTTTCCTCGTGTTGGCACGAAATATAGATATTATACGCTTATCATCATCCACAGTCCGATTAGCAGTATCATAATACTGCTATACGAGTCACACCCAGGTTCTACCCACAATGACCACAATGTTATCACCTATCTCGCTGCTATGAGCTCATAACCGTTTAGTCCATTCTCGACCTTTCGACCCCCAATAAATAATGTGTCCACTGGACCCCTGACTATAGTTTATTTTATTTTCCAGTCAAGTTTTATATCCTCTCGACCCCCAAAGTAGTCTGTATCTTACTGCCCCAAACATTAATTTTAGGTACTTACCGAACTAGGGGTCGAAAGTGGATGAGGTAGACCTGTCTTTTGTATGAAAATTCAGTCTCACCCCCTGGGGGTCGAGTGTGAACTATGCTTAAGGGTTGAGAGGAAACAAATAAACAAATCTTTTTTTAGGGGTCAAGGGGCCAATAGTGGACTAAATGCTCATAATGAAGTAAATATATTCACCACTCTGCAAGATGCCCCAGACGTTAATATAAAAATATGTACTGCCACCTGTGGTGCCTGAATGCAGTGCCTAAAGATAGATATTTAACTGCATAGTAAGCAAATTGGATATCTCCGCTACTTTGTTGGTGGAGGTCAGATAGTTTACTGTGGATAAGCAACAATTTGAAGGAATGCTTTTCGAGCTCAAAAAATACATGTTGAAACAACAATCATGACGAAATACAAATTGTAGTAAGTCCAGATAGCAACGCGGTTTTAACCAAAGTCTTTCTGCACAAGGGATGAATAAATTCGAATAGAATACAAGGAACGAGAGAAAAAGTAACACAGAGTTTTAAATGACTGAGCACATCTTATTGTTTTGATCAGTGAACTATCATAGGCTGAGGATGTTAATACATACAAACATAAACTCAAGCTTTCTTCCCATGAAAGTAGGCAAAAACTACAGAATACTGCTACGAGCCTTGAATACTCCTTTTGCCTCGTTGACATCCTTACATCTAGTCATACACGCACGCCGCGCGCCGGTTGCGAGTACTACGCACCTGACCGTTCTGACAAACATCACCAATAAGGTCACTGTAAGTCCACCTCCCATTCCTCCTCTCTTCCCATTTCTTCCCATGGGTGTCGTAGAAGGCGACTAAGGGACTTACTAGAGAATGGGCAGCAACGTTCTCTATGCATTTGACCACCATACTGCGATCGCCAACCTGCCTGCCAAGCGTGGCGATTATGTCCAGTAGTGGACGACTTTCGGCTGATATGATGATGATGATGAAGTCCTCCTAGGGCATTTTTACCCATCGTTTCCACTCACATCTGCCTTGTAAATACCTTTTCTTAGTCGCCTTTCATTCACCACGACCAAATCATCTAAGCAAATTCTTTTTAATTTTTGCCACTACATCTTTTTTTCAACTGCAATGATGGCTTATCACATTATCCTCAGCCTATCATACACAGTCATAGCACACATGCTTCGCAAGGAATTAATTTCCACAGCGTTTATTTTACTTTCATTCTTCTTTTGCCACACCCAACAAAATGAGGATGTTGATGTAACAAAAACACGATTCGTAAATATCTGCTCTTTCATCAAACTCTACACCTCTGCCTAACCATTAGGAGATTACAAGCGTGATGTTAAGTAGTTCAGCAGACACTCAAGTCAATAACGTATAAACATAATATATAAAATATCTTAAACAGACCAGCCCAGCTCATTTACACAACAAAGCCTCATACCCTTGAACTAACAAACCAACCCAGCTATCAATCAGACAGCCAGTCGCCGACAAGTCTACGCTTCTACCTAGAATTCTAGTATTTTCCTAGAGCAGCAAAAACATAATCTAATCGAAGAGCTATTAGACACAGGTGTGCAATATTATCTGGCAGTATACGTGCCAAGGGCTTGCAAAGGACATGGTGGAAATTAGTTTTGTTAGTCATTTGCGTTTGTGATTGTTGGAAGCTGTTGGGTCATGGTAAATGGGTGAAGATGGTGGGGGTTCTGTGATTTTGTAGTTGAATAATTGTGGACACATAAATCAGTAAATTATATTAGCCTTTTTTCTTACTAAAATTATACGAATCCTACGAAAGTATTTTTTTGTTTGTTACGCTTTCACGCAAAAACGGCTGAACAGTTTTGGATAAAATTTGGCACACAAAAACCATGGCCTGAATAAGGATTTAGGCTACTTTTTATCTTAGATTGCAGACGAAGTCACGAGAAAAGCAACGACTAGTAAAATTATAGATGTGATTTTTTTGTTTTTTTTGTTTCTTAATCACGCAAAAACGGCTCAACGGATTTGAATGAAATTTGGCACAAGGGAAAACCAAGACCTGGATTACGACATAGGATTATTTTTATATTGGCAGCACATTCCAGTGGGATTATCTGCCCTTAACGCAGGCAAAGCCGCTTGCCAAATCTGGCAAAAAATACAATAAAGTAAGCATTAAATTCTTCTTCTATTTTTGACAACTTTAAATCACGGTTTTCTATTTAAAATTGTTTCTCTATCAATTAGATGATTTTCAAATCTAAGTATGGACTTCTACTTCTGTTATACAGTGAGTATTTTCAGATCATATTAAAACGTTATCTCAAGTTTATAATTACGTCTCGTACAGTCAAGCCGACGCCTCTTGGTGTCAGGTTGCAACTCAAAGTGGCCGTCTGTTGTACCAGCAACAAGTTTGTGGTGTAAGTTATAAGAAGTTACACACAAGAAAATAAATACACACCTTCCCGTGAGGGTAGGCAGAAACCGCAAGTCCTTACAAGAAAATAAAAAGAATAAAAACAATGTAAACAAAGTATTTAAATAATCCTACTAATATTATAAATGTGAAAGTTTGTCATATTAATAATGTGTTTAGATGTTTGAATATTTACCTATATGTTTAGATGTTTGGATGTCTGTTGCTCAATTACGCAAAAACAGCAAAACGGATTTGTATGGAATTTGGCACACACATGGTTTATAAGCAGTAACAACACATAGGATACATTTTATCCCTATAGTATGTTCCAGTGGGTTAAGTGCTGGTCTCCACGGTGAAGCCACGGCAATGATAATTGATTAATAAAAATAAATATTCTAACATAACTATTCACGAACTAAAATATAGCATCAAAAAATCGCATCGCTGTTGATTGGTAATGTACTCAAGAGACTGGCAATATTGCCACGTTGTAGTCTGTACAAACTGTCAAATTTTCCCAATTGAACATGAACCTTATGCTTATGGAATAAAGATGAAAATGTATCAAAGAAATTTGACAGATTGGGGTAGCTTGATGTGCTGGCGTCTGTACAAAGTTGTGAAATAAAAAAAATGGCGGTTTAATAAATAAACCACATTCATAAGTTTTTAGTTGATCGTAGATAGAGATAGATTATCATCTGCCTAGCCTTTATGTGTGTATGTATTTTTCGATATCAAACCACAATTTTACGGCCGGAGTTATCGCGGAACATACTTATAAAAAAGAAAAGTACAAATAGAGAACCTCCTCCTATTTGACATCAAAACAGCCTTTTCTAAGCTACCTAGGTTAGAAAAGGCAATTTTTTTAATAAAAAATTAGTTAATTAACAAATATGGGTACAACTCATCTATAATAAACAAAAAAGCTTTTGTTGGGGCGCGAATAACGTTTGTAAATAGTAACTTTCTACCTATGAATATGCCCGGGACCTCAGATTGACTATCTACAAATTAATTTACTTCTCGCTGTAAGTCTATGCCATACACCACACACTAAGTAAACCACGGGCTGCGAACGTTTAATTCGTCTGTAATTAACTGTAAGAAACACCAGGTTCTAAGACTTTAGTGTTTTACAAGATTTCTATCTACAGTAACACGATCTGATAACATTATTGCAAGTTAATATTTTTTTGAAAAATAATACTACTTAGGGCTGATTTTATAATATAATAAATATGTCAGTTTGGTAGCTTTTGTATAGAAAATATGCCAAACTGTTTGATTTATTATTCAGATAACAGTTGTCTGACTATTGAAAAATCAACCCTTAGACTAAAGAAAATTAGCTCGAACTTACACTGTTGAAACAAAAGAAAATGAAAAAAAAAAACAGAGGCACACCGAGAGTGCCAACAGAAGTGAAAACTTGAACAATTACGTGTGTTTTTTTGCATCATCAGGAAATATTTTTTGAATCGTCAGATTAAACAACATTCAACGTACGTTTAACGATGTTCGTTCGTACGTTCGTGTTGTCAGTGGTGTCGGTAACGGTGTCGCTAGTTCAATTGTTTTATTCCATCTCAAAAAATGCCCAACGAGCCTAAAGCAGTTTTCACTTTAAAAACTGACAATTACGTTAAATAAATGTTTAATTTGACTTTTTTATTTACAGAATTTCATAACATTTAACATAACGCCTTATTTCCCCGAAGGGTTGAGCCTTATAGAATAATAATCTTTAAAAACATCAAAACAACCCTCTAAGTTAATTTAATCGAATAAATTTCATGAAATAGTCAAAAGTGAGTTTAGAAATTTTATAATTCGCGGATAATAAACTATAATTTTTATTATTATTTTGAAGTGAAAACTTAGGTATTTTTTGAGATGGAAATAATAATTGACCTTGCGACACTGTTACCGACACCACTGACAACACGAACGTACGAACGAACAACGCTGAACGTACGTTGAACGTTGTTTAATCTGACGATTCAAAAAATATTTCCTGACGATCCAAAAAATACACACGTAATTGTCCAAGTTTTGACTTCTGTCAGCACTCCCCAGAGTGCCACTGGTTTTTAGGCTAGACCATATGGACAATTTCTTGTGTAAACTGAAAAACAAAATTTAGAAAAGGGCGAAAGCAAAATGAGTAGGTAAAACAGACCAACCGATAAAAAAAAACAGTTTCCGGTACTTTCACCGCACAACAGGATTAAACGACACTTTCCAATTAGACCTATTAACTTTTTTCTTCCTTCTCAAATGATACACAAAATGATGACAACGTATTTTTATCTTTTTCTTTTAATGTGATTGGCACTTTTTTTTTAAACTACAGAAGCCGAAGAAAAGCTTTAAGTTTCCTTAAGTTTAGTAGTAAAAAGTTAAGTTCAAAGACTATAGTATAAAATTTAGTATAGCATAATAGGGACACGTTTGCTATCGACGATCGTTCATGGCTCGTGACTGGCTCTTGAACTATACGGTAGCTCTTGTGCTATTGAGTGGTAGGGTTGACCGTACAAGTTTTTAGATATTTACTGTACCTACTGTTGACAGTAGTCATGTTATAGAGGTATGAAGAAACGGGGTGTAAAGCTCACTCATATTCTAAAGAAAAGGGAAGATCCAAGGGATAGTTTTTTTTTTTAAAGTGAAAACTTCTTTAAGCGTGTGGTGTAGCACTTTTTGGGTGAACAAAAATCTTGGAACTCGCGTCATCGACACCGAACGCTTGAGCACACGGATGAGTCACGCGTTGATGTCTTTTGGAAAAGTACCTTTCTTTCATTAGGAAATTCTAATTATTTATCCCTTTCTTTCCCTTTGAATTTTTATCATAAAAATCTGTGCTGTTACCTTTAATGGATGAAGTCAATCGCTCGTTTATAATTTTTTACCGAGAGCAATCAGGACCCAAGGACCCAATGTGAAATCCTGTATTGACGATTAAAAAAATACACTCCTAATTGTTCAAGTTTTTACTTCTGTCGGCACTCCCGGAGTGCCATTGTTTTTTTTTTTTTTGGAAATGACATCTTGCAGATCGATCTAGGAGGTTGTCGTCTGTTTAGCCGGATTTATCTGTGGCTACCTCACTAAATAAAGGCCTCCGGCCATGGCGACGATTGATGTCAGGACGTTGTATATAATATGCGAGAATGCAAGATTTTGCCTGACGTCAGTCTGAGCTTTACCACATCACTAAGGTCAAAGCACCAGTGTTTTGCCTACTTATTTTTCTAATTATTTTGTTTTAATTTTTGTATGCACTACACGCACACGCAACTACGAAAGTAGGTATCTTAACTTGTCGAATGATAATAATATTTTTCCCATCTCCATTCAAAAACTAGCCAAAGTGCCTTGAAAAACAATTAGAATATCATTATTCTGCTCAATTAACACTGAGTTTTATTTCTTTATTTATCTATTTATTTATTTAAGGACAACCAACAAAGCTTACACCAAAAATACATGTTATAGCACTTAAAATCTTACAAATTATAGTGCAGCCTTAATTAAAGGCTGCCACGGCATGCATTAAACATAGAAGCAGAAAATGCAGTTACTAAACAGATTTAACTATTTTCATAGGAGGTTTGGTGTAAACAAAAATACACTTTATTACAGTTTTAAGTCAGATTTATAACAGTTATAAGTCAGATTTAAAACAAAATTTATAAACTCTGCCAGCCCTAAAACCCGCCCCGAGCTCCGACACTTTTTGCCTCCGATATCTAATGACAAAGGCATCATTATCTAATCACGGGTTGTCGGTTTTTTACTACAACTAGCTACTCATAGACTAGATGTACTCTATTATGCTGCAGTAATCAATCTTTGGCTATTTTAAAATAGTCTATGGTTTTGTTGCGTGCAACTTACTGTAATGGTTTGTGGTGTAAGCTTTGCTGATGGCAATAATATGCAGATAGACGTTAGAAAAATAAAATATAACAAATTTTTCTAACGTTTGAAGCAACGGATTATCGTTGCTCATATGGTCGAAAAAATTGTTACAATATGTTTCAAAATGACTAAGTTTCTGATTCATAGTGTGTTGCCGTGTTACATAATTAGTGCCAGTACTAAGAAAATTCTCACTTTTCCTGGACAGTTGGTTCGGCCATCAACTTACCTACTACCTTTTCTTGTTACCTCCGAATTATTGCATAATTGAAATGTTATAAGTTTATAACTACTTATCTTTCAAAGTCAACACTATCAGTTTCGTAGGTAGCTGTACAAACTTATCAACGTCAGATGGAGATACTTGATTCGGCATTCTTGCTGTTATCAATGCGAATATGAGTCTGCAAGTCTATTCAGCACATTACAAAGTGTAGGACTATAGTGATAATAATGATCACTTACTACTTTATCATAATCACAATAGGTAGATCTATCTAGAAATTAAATAATATAACGTCACTATTCATGTCTGTCTGTGCAACCGCTTAATTTTTCTAAGCTGTGAAGCTTATAATTAGTGATGTACTGACTAGTCGCCGACTAGTCAGCCATATTTGTAGTCGGCCATAAGTGCAGACTAGTCGGCTAAAACTGCTGACTAGTCGGCCCATTTTTTACTTGTAATAATATGCTTAAAATTTTAGTCACCGTTTAAATTTTTCAGGGTGATAGTACCCGTGAAATTGAACAACTTTCTCCAAGGAACATGGGTCGAAATATGAGAAAAAAAGTCGGACCTCCCATGCAAAATCGATATTCAGCAGAATGCCAATTCTCGTAATTAAAGAGGTTCAAAATCTAGTCCCAGTCTCATCTCAGCGGCAATAAAATCAAAATCAAAAGTCATTTATTCAAACTAGGCTGAGCTGAGAGTCAGCTCTTTTGTTTAACGTTAAAATGTCAAAAATTTATGAAAAATCGAGATCCGATTTTCTTTTCATATTTCGACCCATGTTCCTTGGAGAAAGTTGTTCAATTTCACGGGTACTATCACCCTGTAAAATTTAAACGGTGACTAAAAATTCACCTTGTAGAATACATTCTTATTATTAACCTAATGTAATCTCGATGTTTTGTCAAGTCGAAAACAGTGCGAAGTAGAGGCAGGTCGCTAGTACATCTTAGAATGAAGCACAGATAATTAAGCAATTTAATATTAGTATTAACATAAAATTATTAGTTGCTAAAGCTTTTGTATCACGACTAGAGAATACAATCCCGGGATCCCAAATCTCGGGATCCCGGGATCCCGACCGTTTTCTGGCCCCGAAAATCCCGGGACTGTACTTGGCTAATCTCGGGATTTTCGGGATTGCCACAAACAAGTCTAGTTTGTATTCCGTAGTCCGTTGCGTCTTGAAAATAACCTTGCCTAGATTATTTTAATACATTACGACAAAAAGCAACTCGTACAATACGTAGGTAGGTACCCACTATTTACTACACAGGTACAGTCCTAATAATATGTTTGTCGTTGAACTTAGAAGGGACTTCCCCACTCGGAATACTTTAATACAATACTCTTAAGGTACTAAATTGTAATTCCCCAACGGACCAACAGGTTAATCACCCGATCATCTCATATCATAATATTGTTGCGGGTATTTCCCGTCGGGGATTCCCTGTACGAAAGTATAAATATGCAAATCAGGTTTTATTTTTTTCATTTATTGTTCTGTCAGTGACGGGTTACGTAGGCTACGCCATTAAAATTTAAAAGTCAATTATCTGAAATTAAGTATTTCAAATGGCGGGAGACTTTGTTAAACATAAAAAAGACAGTGATACGACGTCAGTGTGGAGTTATTATTTAGTTGCGAAGGACGGGAATAGTGCTAAATGTAAGCGATGCCCAGCCATCCTCAAGACTTTGGGTGGATCAACTAAGGGATTACATACACATTTGTTATCAAAACATAATATCAAGGTTATATCAGCTTCAACAAGTCAAGATTCTGAAAATCTGAACACAGCACCGCCGCCAGCCAAGCGAAAGTTAGATGATTATTTTACTAAAAGTGCCGACGATAGCCTGGATGATATCTTGGCAAGAATGATTGCATTAGATGGATTTCCATTCAGTGTATTCATAACCTCAGATGATTTGAGAAAATTGCTCTTAGCAAAATACACGGATTTACCAAAGTCAGCCGTCACTGTTCGAAAACGTGTTATGAATTACAGTGAAAAAATCAGAAGCAAGTAACTGCAGAATTACAACATTTGAAAAGTGCAGGTGAAAGATTTAGTCTTTCTTTCGACGAGTGGACTTCAACTTCCAATAAACGATACATGGCGGTCAACGTTCATTCATATAAAAAAATTTGGAACTTAGGACTTGTTCCTATTTACGGAAGTATGACAGCTGAAAATTGTCTTCGTATATTGCAAGAGCGTCTAAGTAAATTTGACATTTCCCTAGAAACTGACATCGTGGCTATTGTAACCGATGGACCGAATGTTATGATAAAGGTGGGGCGGCTTGTTTGCACTGAACAACAACTGTGTCTCGCACATGGTATCAATTTGGCGGTCTGTGATGTGCTTTATGAAAAACATAATAATTTGCAAGATAGCCCTACCTCAGATGATAGTATAAATGAACCAGCGGTGAATGTTGATTATATGGACGACAGCGATGATGAACACCATTTAGAAGACTTAGACTGTCCAGAATCAGGTTTAATCGTAATGTCACAAAATGATCTTGCGCCAGAAGTGCCAGAACACGTACCAGAGTTAACACAATATGAAAATATTAATGAGCTGATAAAGAAAATCCGCAAAGTTGTAGTGTATTTCAAAAGATCTCCATTGAAAAATGAAACAGTACTTCAAAAATATGTGAAAATTGAACATGGAAAAGAGCTGTCACTTCTTTTGGACTGTAAAACCAGGTGGAATAGTCTTTTAACAATGCTGGAGCGATTTTATCTTTTAAAAGCATGCATTCAAAAAGCTCTTATAGATCTCAATCATCCAATTCGTTTAGAAGATGTTGATTTTGAATTGGTAAATAAAATTGTTGATGTGCTGACCCCAATTAAATTGACAGTAGAAGCAATCTGTCGGCGAGATGCTAATTTATGCACAGCTGATGCCGCTCTGAAATTTCTTATAAAACAACTGTCTAGCAAAAACTCAGCACTTGCCAAAAAAATTAAAACATCCTTAGTGGAACGTATAAAGCAACGACGAAGTGATGATTTAACTGGCGTGTTAAATTATTTACAAAATCCACGAATGGATGATGAAAATCAGTTATTATCGGATTTGGAATGGCACGACTTATTTCCAGTTCCGACACAGGCTTTAGTGAGGAAGCAAATAAAGAGTATTGTTAAAAGACTTAATAGTCGAGATAACACGGAAGAAGAAGCAAGGTCAGGATCACAAACAGATGATGAGCTAAGGTCAGAAACCTCCCAACCCCAATTGACATTAAAGGAAAAGTTACAGCTGGAAATTAACAAGAGTATGAAATCCCCAGATCCTGAAGTACAAGTACAAAATGAATTGGGGTTGGCAAATAGTATTAGACGTGAAATGAGCCTGTTCGAAAATGGAGGAGTTCGTGGATATCACTTAGAAACAGCATATAAGTATCTATTGTCTATTCCTCCAACCAGCGTAGAACCTGAACGAGCGTTTTCAGCTGCTGCTTATGTTGGCAATAAACTACGAAGCAGGCTCGGAAGTCAAACATTGGATGCTTTGATATTTCTGCGACTATATTTTCGAAATTCTAAATAGTTATTTTGTGCTGTTTTTTAATTTCTTGCAAAAGTATTGTATTTTTTGGTTTGTGTTTTTTCTTTTCTTATTATTGTTCTGATTTGTGTTGTGCAAAGACATTAAAGAAATTTTTTTTTTATTACTCGTTTTTTTAAATTTTAGCTCAATTAGAAACCACATAGTCTAATCCCGGGATAGGCCCGGGATCCCGGGAAAAGGCTTCAAAAATCCCGTAAGCCCGGGATTGAAAAACATGCTCGGGATTGTATTCTCTAATCACGACTCGACAATAGACTAATAATTTGATATGTAGGTACAGTCGGCAGAAATATGAGCGTAAAGGGTTTCGACGAAATCATGACTCAAGTTAAGTTTTTGTTTTTTAACAAATTCTCGGAGATACTAAACAATGTGAGTAGATAGTGTCATATTTTTCCGATGTTAAAGTGTTGGGTCGATGACTTGTTGTCTTGTTTCAATCCTTTTACAGTGAATAAATATGAGCTTGAACTTTGTATGCTATTTTTACTTTATGTAATATGTATATCATTGTTTGTAATTCTGCTTACAGGTCGTTTTTTATCTTATGTAATTTTGCCAAGACATGTGACTTATATACATGTAAGGTCGCTTGGGACGCTTCCCAGGCGACGTTATATATGAGTCACTTAATTATTTACCTATTTAAATCGTAATTATAACATCTTTATAACTCAATTATAACTCTTCTGTAAAGGTGTTATAATTGTGATTTAAATAAATAAGTGTACCAGTAGCAAACCTTAGTTTCTTGAGATGTTTCAAACAAATACCGATTTCATGTCAGCTAATCCGACTGACAACTTAGTCATAAATAGCATTTAAGAGAAGAAAAATCAGTACAAATCTTTAAAAATAATAATATGATTTTATAGTCCAGAACTCCTTATAAAACCCATCATCATACTCCTAAGCTGTCCGTACATAAAAATGCACACACAGACAATTATTTATCAATTTGACGTAATGATAGCTGTACTTACGTACGCATACTCGTCGGTAATGACTTCAATTAGTATTACTACCAACGGATCGTTATAGTACAAAATCGTTTCTGACACATAAATTGTATAGACTATTATAGCATTGTGGTTGTACCGAATGGTACTTACTAATTCCATGCATTGTTGTAAGATTTGAAAGATTAATTCGATTGGCTGCTAGGTTTATTTTTTATTGACTGTACATGATGTTCGAATTTTGAATGTGTAATTTTGTGTGATTTGTTTTATATCGACTTTTAATTTCGTCGAGTGAATGGGTATATCACGCTTTTCTAATTTAGGAGGAAGCACCTCCGTTATTAGATCTTGGTGTGGAGGTAGCTTGGAGTTATCATTGTGTTTACTTTCTTAACTTTACAGTTATAATGGGTTTAACTTTACTGAGGCTACTGATTGCAAAGAAATGAGGTTTATTATGAATAAGTTTGATTAAAATAACCTGAATATTCTCTTGCGCAAGCACGAGCTACACGAGAAAAAAAAGTGTTTCAGCAAAAAGTGTTGAAGCAAATCAGTATCCTTAACTCATGGACGCTCTTCTAAACTCTAAATCTCGAAGTCAAATAATTTATTTCAATTAAATCCAAAAACTAAAACCATTTTAGTGAAAGCAAGAAATCTTCACACTAGAAATTATGCAGCATTAACTACCTCACAACAATACACTCAAGTTTTCACGCACCCTAATTCCCACAACAGAAATAGGGCACACATAATCCTTACACATATTTCTTTCTACCAATACTATTCACCACAGAACCAAAAACAAGGCACATCGTAAAAATTCTCTAGAAAAACTCTTTAAGTCCCAAAAACATTTTAGTGAGGGCAAGAAATCACTTGTGAAGTAGAAATTCTGAATTTCTACTACAAACTTGAGTGTATTGTAATGATACAATAAACTCAAGTTTCTAGACAAGTTTCCACTCGCCCTAATTCCCACAACAAAAATAGGGCACACATAATTCTTACACACAATTCAACCAATATTATTCACCACAGAACCAAAAACAAGGCACATCGTCACGACACATAACGGTTCTATTACTATGCTATCCTAGTATCATAGACACGGCCTAGGTAAGCTGTTTGAATAGCTGATTGTGTCACGAAGACAGCTGGATACGGTTAGAATGCAAGTTGTTTGATTGGTTGGTAGTTTGTTTTGATTTTTTGCGTAAGTATTGGTTGGAGTATACAAGGTTATGGAGAGAGTGGCCACTACTATCAGGTAGTAGTGACCTAGACTCTACACATTCCACACTCGGATAGGCAAATACTGGTATTTAGCTGCAACCGGTTGGACTGGAAGCTGACCCCAATAAAGTTGGGAAAAGGCTAGGCAGATGGATTTTGATTGGGGAGAGTGTAGGCCCATGAGATTTGTAATAGATATTTGGAATGAATGGACCAACAGTTAATAGTATTTAGTAGAACGTTGATACATTTCTTTGGAATTTAATCCCTACCAATATTCATATCTATCTAAAAATTATAAATGCGAAAGTAACTCTGTCTGTCTGTTACGCTTTCACACCTAAACCGCTGAACTGACCATCTTGAAATTTTGCAGAGATATAGCCTGGAATATGGAAAAGGACATAGGCTACTTTTTTATGCAATAACCTACATCCACGCGGGCGGAGCACTAAGCAAAAGCTACTGAAGTATAATTCTGTTATTAATTTATGATACTATTGAAGGTGGTTGGCAAGATGTTTTCAAGGCGTATTACTTCGGTAAGTTAACATTTGCTGGTATTTTATAACAAAACTAGCTTCCGCCAGCGGCTTCGCCCGCACGGAACTTTCATCCCTATTTCACTCCCTTAGGGGTTGAATTTCGAAAAATCCTTCCTTATTCCTTGTCTAAATTATAAAGGGAACCTCTGTGTAAAATTTTAGCTTTCTAGGTCCAAGGGTTTGGGCTGAGCGTTGATGAGTCAGTCAGTCAGTCAGGACTTTTCTTTTTATTTATATAGATAGATAGAGCCATTGGTTCTTTTATTTATGACGTAGGTCAGAAGCACTCCGAAGTGATGGCTAGGTATGTCCAAAGATCAATGAATCCCCTATTTACTGTGACTACAAACTCACGATAGTAAACCCAAATAAAATCACACCTTCTTCTAATGTGGGTAGGTAGAACCTACAAAAACAATAGTAAAGTAGTGATAAATCCAATACAAAATCAAATAGGTAAAATAAAATCGCAAATAAAATAACCACAGTATTAATAATAACAAAGCAAATAATAACGTTATTAGGTACCTAAGCCATCCATCTTACGATGATCGCAGAAAAATGATTCACGTCTCGTACTTGACCTAAATGCATTGAAGCGCGTGCGCATGCACTAGGAAATCGTTCGGTTTGCATGTTTCCCTGTACGGTTTTTTAATGGTAGTGTTTCACATATTACTTCAAATTAATGATTTATTAATACTTTTTTGGTATTTAAAAGTTGATCCATATTTTTTTTCATTGGTAGTAATTATCTCTATATCGACATAGTATAAAACAAAGTCACTTTTCGTGTTTGTTTGTACGCTTAGATGTTTTAATCTACATAACGGATTTTAATGCGGTTTGGATCAAGAGCGAGGATGGGTGAAGCCGTTAGTAATAGCTAGTTTATAATACAATTATGTCAATTATTCAGAAAGGTCAATAAATTCTCTGGGACAAGGTTTGAATACTCGTAAAGAGAGTATATTTTTATTTACTTTATACATTTATATTACAAACAGAGTCAACGGCGCCTACGCAGCACCCTAATTGCGTAACACTCATTATCATTTACAATTTGAATAATTTTGAATAATATTGCTAATCCGTTGCTTCATATGTTAGAATAATTTGTCTGCTCAGCAACGTAAAAAATGCAATGAATTTTGTTGAACTGTTAAAATGAAAGCCATTCCGACTGGTACTTAGTGTGTTACGGAACTACCTCCCTACTGTTCTGTAGAACTACCCATGTGGGCCTCAAGTCTGCTATTACAATAGTGTCAGAATGGTCTATCATTGATTTCATAGTTGTTGATTTTGACAAGTTTGGTAATCTACTAATATATTGGCGTCATTATGACTTTCCAATGGTCAGCCACTGACACTCCATTGAAAGAAATGGAATTTATTGGTAATCACGTACATAATGATAACACTAATAAATAATTTGTAAAAATATATATATAGGTAAATGAAATCTGGCATGAATAAATGTTCAAATTTAGTAGTAGTGTTTCGAAAATCATTTCTACTAACGGGTATTATAATAATGGCATTACAAAATTTTAGGTATTACAAAATCTTGGGAACATTATTCTTGTTGCTTATATATGTGAGAACAATGTAAAAAAACAATTCTAAATATAAGATTTAAAATAATCCATGGAAGTTAGGAGATGACCAGTCTCAACCGACGGCGCCCGTTTACGAACTTGACGCGTGGATCAGCACCATCCAGCTCAACCATTTTATAGGGAACCGAATGATCCAACACCTCTGCACTACCCTTTCAGAGATTACAGGCATGATGAAATGTTACATATATTTTTTACTTTGGATCTTCGGTATGTACTTTTTAGTTGATGCAAACGTAAAAAATAAACGCGAAACATTATTTATTAGATTTAAATTCACAGTCCAACAACAATCTGAAGTGACAAAGAATACTACCGACAACACAGAAAACCATCAATGAATGAATAAATGAAATGCACCGACCGACCCCAGCGTGGTTTGACCAGACTCGTCTAATCGAATGAACCCCGAGATTTGCATTATCCCCTGAGGCCTCATGTGTCATGCCACACTTGGCACAGAAAATCCTCAAGCAGATTAATTCCGGTAGATAAGCTGCAGCATCCACAGCACCTGATTACCATTCGCAATATAACTATCCTTAGTTCATGTCTAGCGTGGTAAGCAGTGCTTCCTACAACGTTCTCATACTACAAACACATGTCCAGAATGTATTATTACGGTTTTCCCATACTATTTTCTATCACCGTTTGAACCTGATATATGTAAGTTCAGATTTAAATTGCAAAAGCGTTTGCCGTTTCGATGCATGCCTGGACTTCACTGACGGGAATTTAGATTCTGTTTGATAGTAAATTGAACGTTTTACAAAGCACGGGCTATCTAAGTCATCAAGCATTTGGTTTTAAATGCGGTGATCATGTAGCTATTCTTCAGTCAATAGTAAGAAAACTGTCCTCTTTTGTTCAACAATTCATCGTAATATCATCATATAACATCACGTCTGTAATTCCTGAAGGGTGGGGCAGAGGTATACTTCAGAACACCCGTATTGAGGTTCACCTCTGCCTAATTCTTTAGCGACATGACATTTCACTAGTTATGTTTAACTCCCTTGTACTAGGAGCGAGCTCATTGCCATCAACCAAGTATAGTTCTCATTGTATTTTTTTTGGAATATTGTCATGGCTAGCAAATGACACATTACATAATTCATGTTCTGTGTCTCGTAATGTTAATTATTTTGCATACCTGCTATTGTTTAGAATCAAGTTTGTCTAACTGAACAGACAGCTGTGCTGCTGGGGAGTTTGTTGCGCCACTTCTTCTACCTAGCTAAAGCAGTATGAAGTGGTGAAGGGCGGGCGTTTTGGGGGACTGTCTTATGTAATTTTGGCTTCCATAAAGTGCTGATTTTCAGCCTAATTTGAATAAAGGATGTTTGATTTTGAACCGAGCACATATAATAGGTCTTTACCTATGAAATTGCCGTTTTGTATGAAAAAATTAAACGAATTTTTTTCATGTATTTTTTATTTGTATTAATCGAAGTAATCACCCATGCAATCAATGCATCTTTGCCATCGCAGTGGCAGTTTATTGATGCCCTTCTTAAAGAAATCAGCTGGACGGGAGGCAACAAATTCTTCAAAGGCATTTTGTACTGCCTCTCGGGTATTGAATTTTTTTCCCGCCAAGAAGTTATCCAAATTCTGGAAAAAGTAGTAGTCTGTAGGCGCAAGGTCTGGTGAGTAGGGCGGATGACGGAGAGCTTCCAACCCCAGTTCTTGCAACTTGGAGACCGTCTGCTGTGCAGTATGAGGTCGCACGTTGTCGTGCAGGAGCAGCGGAGACGAGCGATTGACCAATGCTGGTTGGAGATGTGCCAGCTTTTCCATCATTGTGTTCAGTTCTTCACAGTACACATCTGCAGTAATGCTCACCCCGTTTGGTAAGAAGCTGTGATGAATCACACCGGCGCTAGACCACCAAACAGTGACCATCACTTTTCTAGGGGTAAGTTTTCGTTTAGGGCATTGTTTAGGTGCTGAACCAGGATCCAACCAACTTGCTGAGCGCTTGCGGTTATCAAACAGAATCCATTTTTCATCGCAGGTAACAATGCGGTTCAAAATTCCTTCATTTGTGTGTCTGTTGAGCAGTGCAAGGCACGTCTCGACGCGTACTTCGCGCTGACGATCATTGAGTTCGTGGGGCACCCATTTGTCAAGCTTTTTTACCTTGCCAATTTGACGCAAATGGACCAATATTGTTTTGACGCTAACGTCGAAAGCTGCTGCTAATTCAGCCGTAGATTGTGTATCATCAGCTTCCACAATCGCCTTTAATTCGTCATTGTCGACCAAAGTCTTCGGACGACCGCGAGGTTCATTTTTCAGGTCGAAATTTCCAGAACGGAAGCGAGCAAACCAATAACAGGTGGTGCGTTGGTTTGTAGTGTTAGCTCCGTAAACGTCGTTGATGTTGCGTGCCGCTTGTGCCGCGTTGCTGCCACGACGGTACTCATATTCCATAATTACTCGAATTTTTAACGTATCCATGATGACGAAAAAGATTGAAATGCGATGAAAATGTAACACTAATCAATAAACAAATGACTACTTTTGGAAAAAAAAATCCATGTTTTTAAAATAAAATTAATTTGAAATTAGAACTCTTACCCAAACAAAAATTATTTTGATTTGAAATGGCCAGTACTGCAAAACGGCAATTTCATAGGTAAAGACCTAATACAATCTCTACTGAGAAATTCCTGATAGAAAAAGCCCAATAACACTAGTCCCGTTCATCGTAATGAAAGTATTTATAGATAAAAGATAAACCTATTCTTTCTTACCAAACCCGATCCCTGATACCCAAAACCCCTATAAACCAAAACACAGCGACATGTTGCCATATTTTTCCAATGGAAGGCCAGTTCAGACTTGTTTACAGACATGTCGCGCCTACGTAAGCGTGGGAAGACCGGTCGCAGGTTGCCAATTCGACTTGTTCTTAAGCTGTTAACACACTGACGTTAACCTCTGCGATTTCGCTGCGAAACGCTGTACATTTTCCATATACAACGTGTATAAGAAATCAAGTGGTCAAAGGATGTGGTTTACTTCTTCTTCATAACACTTTTAACGGAGCGGTTGTCGTCCTCAAGAAGATTCTTGTGCTGATGTAATAATGGTCAGTCCATCATCTGGGTGAACGTCCGCATGATCTAGTGCCCTCCACTCTACCCTGCGGGCATAGCGTCGGTTATAGACCATAAAACTGAACATTCTTCATGGGACCAACATCGTAATCATGAAAAAAGAATCAGCCATCCCATACATTTGGCTCAAGTAGGTTTTGTATGGGACACTTAATATTTTTTTCACGATATCGATGTTGGTACCGTGGAGAAAGTTGTTCAGTTTGATAGTCTGTACCACACCTTTGTGATACAAATGCTGTATATTTTACTCTGTTAAAGCAATTTTTGCGTCAGTGTGCAAACAGCGTTATTTTATTTGGTCTAGAAGGTACCTAATGAAGTTCTGTTTTAACGGTGTTTTCGGCTGGTGAAGTTTGCAAATTTTCACTTGGTTCTTGTTTTACCTTATGAGGATGAGCAGTTGACTTGTCTGTACATTGAAATGCATATATTTCGATATTTTAAATGTGTAGAGCAACTCAAAAACTTCATGATGATAAGCTTTACGTTGAAGGCCTTACAGACTAGATTTGTAGACGATTTTCTATTCTGTTTTTTCATTCCTCTAAGTACCTGGTACTTATTGACAAGCCTGCACTGTCCTCCCATACCTATTATCACTGTAATTTGAAAACATTGTAAAAGCCAATTATTTTTAAAAGAGTAACCGTGGAGTTTCTTGTCGGCTCTTCTCCATAGGAAGCGACAAATTGGAACCGTGCACCTAGTTTCTGACGTTTCATAAGTGCCCATGCAGACTTATGTGAAATAAAATATTTTGATTTTCATTTTTGATTTTAGGGTCCATAAATTTCATTAGGTTTTGCGAAATGATTTGCCTTAATAAATAGCAACTTTTATAGTCTGTAAAACTCAAGAGTGATCAAGAATTTGACTTGAAAATGCCAAAAACAACCTGTAACTAGGTTTGCTTGCTGTGACTTAAAAAAAAAACAATCAATCAACTCAGCCTATCGCAGTCCACTGCTGGACATAAGCCTCGCCCAGGCTGCGCCACAACAACTTGTTCTCCAATTTCTGCATCTAGTCTGTCCTAGCCACTATTATAAGGTGCCAAGTAGTGGGTCCATCTAAATGGAGTAGGTACCTAAGTATCAATGCTAATGGATGGAGAAGAGCGGAAGGCCAAAGAAAAGATAGATGAATTGTGTGATAGCGTGACGGCTGACAAGAGAGACTGGAAGTAGAAAGCGTGGACCGACCATAAATAGCATGAGACAAGAGCAGGAAGATGAAGATGAACTAGGTATGTGGACCGTATTACTATCTAGTTTCACCGTTTTATTTAAGACTAAGACAGTCTTTATAAAGCGCTTCAATCTTCTTATACAGGGTGAAATTGAAAACATGCGACAAACCGAAATGGGAGATTGTACTCATCATTATGAACAACTTTTACTAAGGGACCAATGATGCAATCGCGAAAAAAAAAACATCTGTTCCCTACATTTTGACGAGTTATGCGAACATAAATGTAGGGAACAGATGTTTTTTTTTCGCGATTGCATCATTGGTCCCTTAGTAAAAGTTGTTCATAATGATGAGTACAATCTCCCATTTCGGTTTGTCGCATGTTTTCAATTTCACCCTGTATACAGGGTGTTTGGCAGAACGTTGAACATACGAAAATGGTGGGTAGGTGGGGTCATCTGCTACTTACTCAGCCCTAATTTATTTGGCCCTGGCCGACTGGGTATTTAAAAAAAAAAAAAAAGTTTTTTTCTTGTTTCACCACTTTCCTAACTTTAAACTGTATTTTTTTTATTAAAAATGGGCAATAAAACAGGCAATTTTTTTTTTTTTTAATCTTTGATGTTGGCAGATTCTTATAAAATTATTGCTTTGTTCAGATGTTAGCTAGAAAAAAAGTTATGAGTCCTCAAACTTACAGAAAGATGTAAAAAATACTTGAATGTTAATTTCAACTTGCATTTAAAAAAAAAACAAAAAATGATTGAGGAGTTCCAATTCTAGCAAAACATCCCTAGTGTGTGAGCTTTCTAATGGTATGTAATTTGCTTTTATAAAAAAAAAACTTTAAGAGTTATTTCATAATTTTATCAAGCAGGAAATTTTTGACGAAACTCTACCTTTACGGAAAGTTAAATGTTTTGCGAAATTTAATACTGCAAAGTTGGTAAAAATTATGGATCGACGGCTTGCCAGTAGCAGTGGTGCAAATTGACATTCACTATTCCCTTGAGATGGTTACACAAAGCAGGTAGAAATTTTGTTTCACTCTTGCGCAGTCATAGCGTATTTTTGCTCTCTTTCGCTCTCGTGGCACCGTGACGCCTCAGAATGAATTCTTTTCTTTTATTCAGTCGAGACTTAACTGCCTCTGCGATCTCACGTGCCCGTTACGCTTACGTTTGTTTTTGTTCACTTCGTTTTCTTTTATTGTTATCACTAGTTAAGTTTAAGTTTGTTAAGTTTTTTGTTATTACTGTTACCTGTTGTTATTGGTAAAGAAATGGCTGCTTTTACCAGTGAGGAATACGCGGACATGTTGTTAGCGTATGGAAGCGCTAATACAAATTCGCGTGAAGCGCGAAGAATTTATCAAGAGCGTTATCCCAACCGCCGAGTACCCAGTCATCAGACGTTTGCGAGTACTTACCGACGTTTACGACAAACCGGTAACCTGAACTTACAAGAACCACGAGTGAACGCAGCACGACCCGATGCTACCATTGACGAACAAGTTCTTGCCGAGTTTGACGCGGATCCTACCAAAAGCATTAGACAGATAGCTTCAATACTTGGCTTAAGCATATGGAAAGTGTGGTCTGTTCTCCGGCAAGATGGTAGACATGCTTTTCACTACACTCCAGTGCAAGGTAAGATTAAGCCGTTTATGCACTGCATCTGATACGATTTTGTGGAATGTAGTAAATTATGAGACAGTTCAATTGATCGTTCCATTTAACCTTGATTTCGTCACTTTCTTTATTAGTTGTTTTGCCTCATGTTGTTTTTAGCGCATTCAATTCTAATTTCAAATTAAATTCAATAAACTATTCCTATTCGGCCGCATTCACGTAACAATCAGGCGGCCAGCGCTTACAGGATTCGGATTTCGGATTCGGTTTGCGCAGGTGGTCAGCGTAGGTAAACTTGCCAGCACTTATGGGTCCTTTTTAGAACAAAATTGGAAAGTCGCACGCCCTTTTGTGAATTTGGTCTTACGTCTTTATGGCTAAGCCATAAAGCCAATTAGTGTACTTAAAAATTGAAGATGAAAAATTTGGATAATTGTAGAGTTTGAACTCGGAGGAAGAAAAGATTCAGTATTGAAATCAATTCTTACAGCCCCACTCAGAGACCCCTAACGGTTACTTAGGGTGCTACTTAGTAAAAATTAAAAAAAGTTCACTCCCAGAGTCAGTTAACGGTTCATTAGTGGCCCTTAATGAAAATTAAAGTTAAGTACAGCAAGACCTTTACTTAACTTGTTAATGATTGATTTTTACAGTTACGATTGAGGTTATATTTTTATTTTTACCAGTGAATTCGCTTTTGCATTTATTTAAAAGCAATAATGACTGATTTAGCGACTTCATTGAGTTTGTGGACTATGCCAGAAGATATAGAGAAGTAGGACCAAGGCGGTATTTTCGAGATTATTCTGATCCCTTTACTAAATACTCTATTCAAGAATGGTTTTACAGTAATGGTTTTACAGTGCGACAAGCCTTGGTTGAAAGGTTTTTTACTTAAATATTGTTTCCTTTATAAATAAAAATGCATATATTAATCAAATAATAATACTTTTATTTTATGTTTCACCAAAAAGTGTCGAAAGTGTTAGGATGACGGTTTTTCAACAGATGTTTTGGGTCGGTTGTTGTTTATTTGAAATCTATAGAAACACATCTTGTGCCGATAACAATACCTGCAGAAACTGTTATTACAAACTATTAAAAGTATTAATAAAGAACTAAAAGGGAACACCAATATATTTATCAATAGGCGCCGACAAAGATCTTCGTGCACGTTAATAACAAAACATTACGGAAATAATTAAACAATTAATTCTATTACTAGGCTCAAGCAATAAACAAATACCAAAAAATCCCGAGTTGCTGTGAACATCTGGATACTTTCTAAAATGCTCAGGTACTAAATGGTAGGTGCCAATTTTTTCCCAAGATCTTAATTATCACGTATATATAATTTAAAATTCACAACACAAAACGTTCTCGCCTGGTGAATGAAACACAAACGAAAACAAAACAATAATAAAATATTCCCTGATTTGACATTGGCAGATGGCAATGATGCCATACCAAAAAGGTGGCAAACGCTTTAACTTATTTAAATAAAAATAATTGTTTCGCTTTGTATTTTAGTCAAAAATTACAGTTAAAGAACTGATTATCACTTATATTACTACGAATAATAGTTTTCAACGTGTTTATATAAACTTTTTTGTCGTTTAATATCAACTGTTTTTAAATATGGCTACACCAAGGCTTTATCGACATGATATCGATATGACGATTTGGAGATGCTTCGCCCTACGGATACTTAAATCTGTCATTTGCTAATGGACGCTTAAATTATGTCTCTGGGATGTACCATTGATTAACGGATTTAATGCTAATTAGTTAAGTACTCATTAGGACTAATTTAATGTGGCTTTCTGAGTGTGGCTGTTAGACATGTTTTGTTTGTTCTAGGTCTCGATGACAGTGATTTTGGGAGACGTGTGCAATTTTGTCGCCATTTGCTGCATACCGATGTGGACGACGTTAACTTTTTAAAAAGTATTTTGTGGACAGACGAGTCCAAATTTGACAAAGAAGGGATTGTCAATTATCACAATATTCACCATTGGGCACTTAAAAATCAAAACCCACACGTGAAGAGACAAAGAGGCTTCCAGAGGAGATTCAGTGTGAATGTCTGGGCAGGAGTGATTGGCGATAAGCTAATAGGGCCTCATTATTTTCCCGACAACATCAACGCGAACAACTACTTGGATTTTTTGATAAATGATTTACCACCATTAGTGGAAGAAGTGTTCCAAGTAGACATAAACAGGCCTATTGTCTTTCAACACGATGGTTGCCCAGCTCACTTTAGTCTAGTTGTACGTGAGCATTTGGATAATTGTTTCCCAAATTCGTGGATTGGCAGGGGAGGACCAATTCCCTGGCCTCCGCGATCGCCCGACCTCACTCCGCTCGATTTTCACGTGTGGGGAAGGGCAAAGGAACTAGTTTACATTACAGAAGTAGAAAGTCGGGAAGATTTGATAAATCGAATTAATGCTGCTTTCGAAGTTATGCGACAGGAGATGCTGCTGCGCACAACAACTGTAGAAATCAGACGTAGATGCCGCACCTGTATTGCGAATGAAGGGCGTCAATTTGAACATCTATGATTTATTATTTAAATAAATTATTTAAAATTATTTAATTGTTTCATTAACGCACCTAACTGGTACAGCATAATTTCAATCGATCATTTAATTTTTACCAACTTTGCAGTATTAAATTTCGCAAAACATTTAACTTTCCGTAAAGGTAGAGTTTAGTCAAAAATTTCCTACTTGATAAAATTATGAAATAACTCTTAAAGTTTTTTTTTTATAAAAGCAAATTACATACCATTAGAAAGCTCACACACTAGGGATGTTTTGCTAGAATTGGAACTCCTCAATCATTTTTTGTTTTTTTTTTAAATGCAAGTTGAAATTAACATTCAAGTATTTTTTACATCTTTCTGTAAGTTTGAGGACTCATAACTTTTTTTCTAGCTAACATCTGAACAAAGCAATAATTTTATAAGAATCTGCCAACATCAAAGATTAAAAAAAAAAAAAAATTGCCTGTTTTATTGCCCATTTTTAATAAAAAAATACACTTTAAAGTTAGGAAAGTGGTGAAACAAGAAAAAAACTTTTTTTTTTTTAAATACCCAGTCGGCCAGGGCCAAATAAATTAGGGCTGAGTAAGTAGCAGATGACCCCACCTACCCACCATTTTCGTATGTTCAACGTTCTGCCAAACACCCTGTATAACGATACCATTGTACACAGGCAACTGAAAGAACACGGGTGGGTTTTAATCAGTAAAAGTCTGACACGCCCTATTGCTACACCCAGAGCGGGAGAAGTTATTTGATGATTTCAAACCTCAAAAAAAAAATTACAATTGCTAAAATTATCGACAAATTCGAACGACGCTATTTAAATTTAAATGTCTGCTGGCGTGAGCCTCACTTACAGGTATTCAGCACAAATTTACGACAAAATTATTACAATTTGTGTGTATAATCAATGCAAAATTGACACTTTCCTACGCATGATCCCGTTGGCGAGTGTTGTGAAATAACACCTGCGCTGTTCGTGACACACTGGTATAACGGATGAAGGATAAACCATAAAGAGAATGGGTTTCATAAAAAAAAAATATGCCAAAAGAAATAAATAACATAACATAAAATCAATCCACTAATCAGGCAGCAGTGGTGGCACAGTGGTAACAGCCGCAACTTACGACTTGTAGGTCATAAGGTTCGAACCCTGACAGGCATTGCTCCCAAAACAGCGAAGGAAAACGTCGTGAGGAAATGTCTGAGAAACAAAAATTCGAATACGATCTACCGATCCGCACTGGGCCCGCGTGGTGGATTATGGCTCACTTTTTCTCACAGAGAGGAGGCCTGTGTCCCAGAAGTGGAAAAATTATATGCTGATAATGCATATGCACTTATACTACAGTCACATTTCGCCATGCTGTATCATAATATCATTAAAAAATCAGCTGTTTCATAGAAAAGTGCAATACCTACGCGGTCAAAATGAATGGAACATCTGATTTTTTTACACGCTTTATATTATCTTCACTTGTATGTTTGTATGTTTGTAACCGACTCCTTAGGCCGCGATTTTGACCCACTTTAAACGGTCAGATTTCATTGAAACTTTGTAAACTTATCGAAGACCGATGACAACTCAATAATAAAAAAAAAATAGAGAAAATTAGAAAAAAAAAAACTGAAAAAATCACGCTTTTGTAGTTAGCAGAACTAAAAAATAGAAAATAAATAATAGTTTAAAAAAACACGCTTTAAAAACCAAACTAAAAAAGTATAAAATAATTTAATTCAATTGAAAAGCGTGGGGTGCTTGACATTAATTGATTATAAAAATACCTCGAAAAGCACCCCACGCTTTTTAATTGAATTAAATTATTTTCTACTTTTTTAGTTTGGTTTTTAAAGCGTGTTTTTTAGTTTTATTGTATAACTAACGATAAATTACTGCGCTGTTGGGTCTAGAATGATATGCTGAATTCATGGTTACAGTTTGCGCACTGGATAAAAACTTAAGCTGTATACGTCCATCGCTACACAGCTTAGCACAGTTCTGATAGAAAAGCAACCTTTGTATTCTTCTTTAAATTTGTACACTATTTCTTGTATTCATATATTCTCACTATATCTTCTTTACAATTTATTCATCTCTTGGACTGGTTGGTTCAACTGCCTCGTTGGTGTAGGGGTCGCATATGAGGCCCTAGAATTCTTGACTCAGGCAAAGTATTATTGTGCTTTTCCGTCTAGAATTTCTCAGTTAGCAGCCCGGGGTCTAGATTTGAGCCTGGTTAATGGCAATAGGCTTGCCCAATTTGTGAAAAAATTGTGCCCAAATGTATCTGTTACAGGTACACCTCTGGCTAGGGATGTCCGATCTGAATCAATCTTCCAGAAGATCAGGCAGGTAAAGGTCTTTTTTTTTTAATTTAAGAAGATGCCTCCGACTGCATGAGATTACTTATAGTATTCAGTCTAATAGTCATCCTTTTAAAACAATAAAGTTTCTTGTTTCCATCTTTTTAATTAAAGTTCACTTTTTAAACAGTCGGGTTTTTTTATTTTTTATTAAATGTGACACGGGTGGACAATGTAAATTGTGTAAACAGATTACTAAAACGAAAGAAAATACTGCCAATTTAAAATCATCTCAGACGTCATCTCATTAAAATAGTTAATTTTGAATGCATACCTACTGTGCTTTTCATTATTTTTATAAAATTACAATACGATTTTCCGAGATCGAGTAAGATCGATTCAATACAATACGATTAAGATTGTGAATCGATGCACGAGGTTACGATCCATAAGATCGATTCAAAGCAACAAATCCGGTATCCCGGAGGATACGATTACAGGCGTAATGTCATGTCATGTGCAAGATCATAATGTTCTTGACCTAAAAACTACTTCATCAACAGATAAGAAATAACTACAACCATTGTCTATTATCTTATTGCAAGCCTCTGAACCTACAATTCCAAACATCGTTCTATTATCAGTTACGCATAATTTAAGTCACGCAGCGTCAGTGTGTTCATTTGTCACTACAAATGAGAAGAGATGGGACATTCTATTTTTAGCCAAACTGCGTATGCGCACCATATTAAAATTATCTGTCTATTTCGTCGTTGAACCAATTTGAACTCAGTTGTTCAAATTGGTCAAGCGTGAGTACTGTAACTGGGTCACCCTTGATTGATCACCGGACTGGTCTTAGTTTAATTAGTGCTTTAACACCACTATTTAGACCTTATGGATGGATAGCTTGAATAGCTTAAGGAATTATTTATGAAGGAATATTATAGATTCAAGTTTTACGCAGTTGGTGAGGTTATTTAGGTCTGGTCTTAGTCGATAAATTGAAGGTCAGCTAGTAAAATCGAATCGGGAATTTTTAACATAGTACCTACCTCTATCAGAAGTAGATTTATATATCAATAATATAACGGTTTTTGCTGGACTTGTTAAAAAAAAAAAAAACGTTGCCTTACACTTGGAATTTCTCCTGTATTGTGGGTGAGTTTACCAACATTTAAACTCACATACACAAACAGCCAGACCCGGGACAACTTCTTGTAGGCCATATAAATATTTGTTCCGTGCGTGAATCGAACCCGCGACACGCAGCGCAGCAGTGAATCGCTTAACCACTGCGCCAACCGTGCCGTAACTTGTAACTATTGCTCTACTTAATATAACTGATACCTATGTAATCTTTTTTGATTTATGTTTACATGCATTTTATTATTTATCAAATGTAGCAATCCAAGATTCTGATGAAAAAGATACCACAATAATAAACACCTATAAAGACCACAGAAATACTATCACCTAAAAATCTTTGAAACTGAAGCTTAAAAAAAAAACAAGAACTGAAACAAACAAACAAACAAACTAAACCAATTATTGAAACAACAAACAATAAAACCAATAAGAGATCAATAGAACAAATTTTCAATTACACCAACACTTAGCCGACATAATACAAAACAGTACATCAAGCATTACGCAAACCAAAGGCTGTGCTGACAAACATACAGACAAACCCCTAAAACTGAAAAAGAACCTTACATTGAAGATACAAAGTTGAAAATTGATGAAGTGGACGATCAAAATATTGTTGTAGATGTAAAACAACTTTATGTCATTGCAATCGCTTCGGAACTGATATTTAACGACTTTTCCATTATGAATGCATTGGAGATTAGAATAATGTTAGTAATCTGATGAAAGAAGGTTTGACGAACCCTGTTTTCGAAGATAGGGACCAAGATGGCATAAATCTGGAGTAACTAAATCGTCTCAGCAAGGCAAGAAATAAACAACCAACAGCAACAACAACAATGATGATGATGACGATGATGATGAGACTCCCTTTTCCGCACTTTGACTCCCATTCGGTACGTTGTGCATGTGGATTCTGGCTAACAAAGCTAGCCTAGCTCCGCCCAAAAGCACAGAAACTTTCTGGAAGATTCACAGGCTTCGCGGAGCGACTTCACTGTTCCGAGGATTTCTTCACGTTGAGGAGCTACGGCCTCGCGTTCCAGGATGACGTGGGTGGCTGATTCCTCGGCGTCAAGGCAGCCCCTGCAAAGCGGGCTGTCTGTGGCACCTATGTTAAAAAGATGTTTGTTAAGAGGGTTATGGCCCGTAATTGTTCCTATTATTATTCAAAGATTATTTCTACTCAAGCTGAGAAGTTTTTTGGTCAGTCGCGGGTGTACAATTGGTAAAACCAATTTTGACTATCTACAGTCTGTTGCCCGTGACCATCAGTTGTTATGGAGTTAGGTCGATCCACGCACGAAATTGTGAGAAAGGCAGGGGGAGAAGCGGGTACGGGCCTAGCACTTTCATATCAGAGCCTCTCTTCGCCAGCGGCGTCATTGCCTAAACATCCACTGTGCCCTTTGATCCACTGGAGGGTAATACGACTGGACGTAGATAAACTCTCCAGGGCTAGATGGCACTCAAAAATTAGTTTGTCAACAACAACAATATTTAGTTCTTAAATAATCACTACATATTACAAAACAAAGTCCCCGCCGTGACACGATTTTCTTACTGTTTTCAACAATGGACGGAGTGATTCATGAGAAGGTTTTAATATAAATTAACTAAGATAATTATGACTTCTTTACTGGCGTGAACCGAGTAAACCATTAGAGATATATAAAAACAAAGTTAACGGAATTACTCTTCTTCAAAATTTTTATTAAACGTAGTTTTACGTTTCTGTAGGATAATTTCTGAACTCCATGTGAGCGAAGTCGCAGATAATAGCTAATAATATGAAGACTATGAAGCAATGGTTTAAAAGGAGATTCTCTGAATCCTAAATATACACAACACTGAGGAGCCAAGAATAGGAAGTAAAACTTTACGACACGAAGACACTGGTTAAGATATTTAGAAATTTATGATCTCGAGTCGACAAAACTTAAACTGCTCACTTAATCAACTCTTAACAAAGCAGTTAAAATAAACCATGCACTGTTTACTAACGCTCGCACAACTAAAACCATCAAAGAAGTCGATAGTGAACTTGAAGCTAAAACCCATGAAGGAACCATTCCTCCACAAAACAATATAAAGGTAACCACTTCAACAATACTAGAAGTAGCAAAGAGAAATATAAAAGCAAGTGAACAATGTAAGAAACGTGTTTTATTTGAACCAGGAAACAGTATGGACACAATATAGTTATAGTAAGTGATTGTAGGCTCCACGATACTATCTTAGTACAAGAAGTAATAAAGACGCCTCACAGTTAAACCTAGCCTTAGAACAAAGAAACTATGGAGTATAAATGGCGAAGCAATGGTGAGTAAAAAAGGACTTTGTTGGTACGACTTGACGGTGTTCAGCTTAAAAAGTTTCTTTGTCTAGGTATATATAGAAATGCATTCATGTGGTCTCAAGAAATAGCGCTAGTAAGGGAACATTGGCTGATGAAGTTAACAATGGAATACTTCTCAAAATAGAAGATTAAATAAATATATCATTTTACTAGCTTAACAGACAGCTGTGTCACTAGGAAGTGGTGAGTGGCGGAAAGATTCTGATCGAGCCCTTCTCTTGCTGCAGCGAGGCTCCCGAAGCCGAGTTCCGTACCTTACGGGAGGTGCCCTTAGAGTGTATAGTCGCTTAATTTTTAACTTTTCAAGCCCAAGCTGGAGACCAAATTTGTTGAGGCAACCACAGGCAAATCTAGTTAACAGCCGATAACCTCTTAAGTCGCCCTGCGACATGGCTTTCACAAAAAAAGAAAGGAAGAGAAAAGAATGGCGGATATTTTGGAAGACAGTGTTATGTAATTTTGAAGATCAAAAAGGGCTGATTCTCAAGCTAATTTAATTCAATTACTTTTCTCAAAAACCCACCGATCAACAATAAACGCATTTTCCGGCAATGGTCTTGATGAAATCGATCCCAAAAATCCGTATCCCTTCCTAAAGAAATGCCATCATCACGTTGATCAGCTGCCTAAGGAGTAACGTATTATTAAGATCCTAGTTAATTCCAAGGAGTCTCGACAACTCTGTTCGAGTCAAGTCGCCAGTCTTGGAACCGGTTTCAGAACCGCTTCTGCCGATGCCCACTGCGAAAGTTCATACGTGTATACTGCACTATAATGTTGGAGGTAATACTATAGATTTGATGATGTTCAAGTTATAAACTTAAGAAGTGTTGAGAAAAAAATCTATTTGAAAGTACATAAACTTTGACAATATGTGATCAAATTTTTCTAAGGTGTCTAGAATCATATTGATGGTGAATTGATGGTTACAGTTTGCGCACTGGTTTACATTTTATCCTTTTTCACTACATATTATAACGGGGATTTAAAAAAGTACCCCGCCGCGTCTGTCTGTCTGTCTGTTCGCGACAAAACCCAAAAACTACTGAACGGATTTTCATACGGTTTTCACAAATAGACAGAGTGAGTCATGGTTTAGGTGTATAGTTGTTAAGATTTCGTGATAATTGGTTAATGCGGGCAATGCCGCTGGTAAAAGCTATTCCTTCATAATTCATTTTATAAACATGATTCCAGTGTTTAATTTCATCACAACTGCTCTCAAAACGATGAAGAAAACCGGCATATCCTAGAACCAAAAATTCGAAGACATGTGACATCCACTAACCCCAGTAGTGGGGACATTATAGGCTGACTGTGAAGATACGTTTATACATTTACTCGCTTGCTTCAAATCGCTCCTCGCTCAACGCTTGTATCCCTACGTGAGACAGTAGCTAACCCTCAAGCTAGCTATTGCTTAGCGAATTATGTTCGATCTCAACTTACCCCGGCTCAAGTTTATAGGTTACACACGTAAAAATACTACTGTAAGCTTTGTTCTTACAAGGATTTATTGATAGATTAAAGACTTTACTACAGTTAGAAGAATGGGCTTATACACGTACAAAGGTAAGACTTGGATTGGATTAAGTCAAAGGGTTTTACGATTTAAATGGAGTTAAGTTTTTTTAAACTTTAGTGTTGGTGAAATAAAAATCCTAGGATTTAGTAGTAGACTGAAAATAATTATAGAACGAATCTGTGAATTTAATAATTAATAACTACATCCCTTCAAGTGTGGTCTCTCAGATCTCACAGACCATCAGCCAGATTTCAGAAAATATCTTAAAACGAGAGTTTGGTGATTACAGACTTTGAGTAAAGAATTTGTAAAGATTTTAAAATTGATTTTGTAATTGTGTTTATGCAATTGTTTTATGTTGTTCTGCTACTAAATCGTAGGATTTTTATTTTGCAGTGTGGTTCGTCACTTCACACGCACATACAAACTTATGGAAGCAGCCAAATATCATCCCTATCTTTGGGCATCGAAACACAATCCAAAAAAAGGTGGACTGGTCATTGTTGGGAAAAGATTTCAACAAAAGACACATCACACACACACACACACATCACACACATCACACACACACACACATCATACACACACACACATCACATCACACACACACCACATACACACACACATCACACATCATCACATCATTCATTAGGTATGGCTCTAACCTTGATCTTTTTTATCCACCTAATCCAAATTCCTGATGCTCACAACTTAGAACGGCGACGAGGAAAACGAGGACGAGACCCAAGAGAACGTCAAACCTTGGAAGAATTTTTAACTTTGCGAACCCCTTTCTTTTATAACCGACTTTTTCAATAATAGTTTCCAAATGATATACCAATAGGTAATAAAATAATTATCTTCAGCAAACAGCTCTGATTCCCACACTATGATTGCTAAGGTAAGTGCACCAGTTGTTGACTTAGATAAAATATTTCATATTGCAAAATATTTAAGTGGATTATCAATACACTTGACATCGTGCTCATATCAGTTTCACTGACTCACATCTTGAAGTGTTAAGTTATTAATATTATTGTGAAGTTTCTTTTATCCCCGTTGGTCGAGTGGTCGCAAGCTTTACTGTTGATTATCAGGCTCTGGGGTCGATTCCCAGATCGGGCAAAAATGTTATTGGGTTTAGCAATTTCCCTGTAGCAGCTTGGACATGAGACCCATAATTAATAAGCCTATGACGTTCCCACAGCTGAGATACAAGCCTCCTCTCTTTGAGAGAGACTGGGCTATGATCTACCACGCGGACCCATTGCGGATTTGTACCTAGATGTGGTTTGGTTGATTCTAGGACATGCCGGTTTCCCGGTGAAGGGCGGGCTTTTTCGGGCACCGTCTTATGTAATTTTGACGTTCAATAAGTGCTGACACCAGCCTCGTTTGAATAAATTAACAGTGTAACTTTTTGTCAATTTATGTAATTTACCTGGCGCGTTGGCCTCCTACACATTCCCTGCCTAAGCAGAAGTATAAGTGTGTCGGAGGTCAGACGCACATACCTTGTAACTGTGTTTTTTTTTGTGAACCTTTTACTGTAGTTTTATCATCGCCATTATTATTGTTTTTGCTGGTCATGTTGTGCGATTACGCTTTGGGTGATATAATCAGGTCGAAACCTACAATGTTAAATTAGTGAAATTATGTGATTGTTACCTGTTGTAGTTGCCTTGTGAATAAATAAATAAATGACTTTTGATTTGATTCCTCACGATGTTTTTCGACACCGTTTTGAGAGCGGTCGTGATGAAATTATTTACCCAAAGTAAAGCGCTTGAAAGTCTAGGACGTCGGGGAGTTGAGCAGGTCATCTAGTTGGACGAGGAGATGGCCGAAGGAGTATAGCTGTGGCTGAATGGTGGCCAAGGTTAGGCCAAAGAAACCAGGGCCGTTCAAAAGCGCATCAGGTTGATGATATCGTCAAAGTCACGGGAATACCTGGATGAGGCACGCACGGTACCGAGAAGTATGGTGGAAATAAATAACAGATTAAAAAACTAAAAAAACACGCTTTAAAAACCAAACTAAAAAAATATAGTTTAAAAAACTAAAAACACGCTTTAAAAACCAAACTAAAAAGAAGAAAATAATTTAATTCAATTAAAAAGCGTGGGGTGCTTTTTGAAGTATTTTTATTATCAATTAATGTCAAGCACCCCACGCTTTTTAATTGAATTAAATTATTTTCTTCTTTTTAGTTTGGTTTTTAAAGCGTGTTTTTAGTTTTTTAAACTATTATTTATTTTCAATTTTTTAGTTCTGCTAACTACAAAAACGTGTTTTTTTATATATTTTTTTCCTTTTTTATTAAATTATTGAATTGTCATCGGTCCTCGATAAGTTTACAAAGTTTCAATGAAATCTGACTATTTAGGGTGGGTCAAAATCGCGCTCTAAGGAGTCGGTTACATACAAACAAACAAACATACAAGTGAAGCTAATATAAAGCGTGTAAAAAGGGGAGCGGCTGAGTGATTTCAGGCTTAAATGATGATGATGAAGCACCTGCCCACCTACATACGTCTAACTACTCTAAAATGTATGGATTTCTTAAATAAATCTCATATATGGATAACCCATTTATTATTAATTGTAAACATTTATAAACTACCTACTATGTACAGAATTTACTACGTTTCGCAACAAAATAATGTGTCACTGTCATTCTAACATTACAACAATTACGTAAATGTCTCATAATATCATAATTATTTATCTATTTATTAGTAGTACTTCGAGAATATTGACATTCAAACAATGCACAACTTGACCTCACACTGCAGATAAATCATTACTATTAATAATATCGAAGTGTAACAATTTAATCAAAATAGAATAATAACATTGGTAAACACTTGCATTTTCATTAACAATAACTTCTGGTACGTAATAATTTATTGTTTGTAAACAAAATGGTTTAATTGAGGAAAATAATAAAATAAATTGTAAAAAGTAATAGAACAATAATGAACTCCAAGTAGGTATTAATTCTATATACTTTATCATTAAAATACCTATCTTATTGTGGCAATGTGGTTTACAAACATTTACGTCGTAAATATTTACGTTTACTCTTTTTTATTTACCCATTTAAAATTTCCGGTTTTTATTTTTATTGATGTTTTTTTAGTATTTTCATTGTAATAATTTTACCTACTGTTGGTTTAAAAAAATATTTTAAATGGTAATGGATTCCTAGAAAATATACATGAACCACCATATACTATTTTCGAGATTACAGCCTTTTCAACCACTACCGTCAACAGGACGTCAATGAGAAACGAGATTATTTGAACTGATCGTGACATTGACGGACGTGCGGTAGACACGTGGCCATGGTAAATGTAAGTATCGCTACTTATGCACAGTCATCTTGTTCTCGTTGACGTCCCGTTGACGTGGCAGTGGACAAACGGCCTTACCCTTATTAGGTGATATTGATTTCAGCCATACGTAAGTAAAAGCTAAACCAGATAATTAAGTGAGCATAGATACATAAACAGTGATCGGATAATCGAGCGCTAATGTACCTAAAATAATACGGACACGCCTTTCAGAATCCCGGATACCGGATAAAAAAAAAAAGTAAGTCTTCTGTCCGTATAAAATACAATAAATTAGTCGATTTGGTCACTAATCTGTTAGATAGATAAATCAATTTCCACTACTTGACCACATTGAGCACATTATATTTTTTTACTGTTATTCCAGTTGTTTGGAATAAAATAAAGATACTAAATTATATTATAGAGTTTAAAAAAAAAATAACCACTGCTATAATTATGTTAAGTTTGTTATAGTTGTTTTTACAAAATTGTTAAATCCCGGGAACCCGGGATTACTTATTTATTCAGAAAGGAATGACCATATTATTCTTTCGTGGGAAGAAGTTTAGGCATTTAAGAGGGGACTGGGCCTGCGAGGAATTTGATAAATAGGTATTTGAAGAAACTATTGTCGTCGCGCTGTCAGTAAGTCTGCCCCCGTAGTGTGTGATAGGGACAGCTGCAGCTCAGACCGAAATTATCACAAAATTTGTGACGAAATTGACGTTTCGTATTCCCCTTTTTTCTCCTCGAAAACTAAGCCGATTCAATTATTTTTTACATTATCTAACATTTTAAGAAAGAGTGTGTTTAGGTTCTTATCATTTTTTTTTTATGTGTCATTATTTTCTTTGCTTATTAGTTGCTGAAAAAAAGAAAATGACAGGGACGTGTTTATAGCAGACCTTGATTTTAGGAAAAAAAAAATTGCTCGAGAGGCATTATTCAGGAAGAAAAAAGGGGAATACATTTGTATGGAGAATCGCACGCCCTGTTCCCTCTTAAGCGCCCGATTATCCGATCACTACATAACATAACGCCAGAGGTTCACAAGGCACAAGTTAACCTATAGTACCAGTCATTTTTAACTAGTTCTGTTTTAGTCCTATGTAACACGGGGCGAAACAAACTACCATGCTTCTGTATTAATAGTCGTCATTTCGGTAGTAACCCTGTCTTACTATATCATCTTTCATACAGTCTATCTATCTTATTTTTGGTCTTCCACTCTCTTATTGCCACAGACCTAACAAATAATTATAAAAAAATTGCATTAGGGAATAGCGCCAACAAAATCAATTAAATTCAAAGCACACTTTATTTTACGCAAGAAAGTAAAATAAACACAGACTACCACGAAACATGACATTATAATGTATTTAAACAAACAATAAAGTCATGACACGTAGGTACCTACGTAAGCATAAACAGTGGTGTAGAAGATAATTTTACAACTGTGAGTACTACGCACGAGTCAGTCGAAGCGATAAGGATGTATTGCACGCACTATTGCGGTTAAGGGTAAGATGCTTCTGTTGAGTTTAATGTTTTGTGTATTTAAAATTATAAAGAGGTCAGTGAAATTATTGAGTCCTGGAGTGGACGCCTCCCAGCTAGATGTACCGAAAGGTGGCTGGGTCAGACTGGATGCGGAAGGTGGAGGATAGCGTGTTGTGACGCAGTGAGTGTGGGAGAGGCATATGTCCAGCAGTGGACTGTGATAGGCTGAGTTGATTGATCTGGGGAGTTTGTTGCGCCACTTCTTCTTCCCAGCTAAAGCACTAGGAAGTGGTGAAGGGCGAGCGCTTTGGGGGACTGTCTTATGTAAGTTTGACGTTCAAAAAGTGCTGACTCTCAGCCTAGTTTGAATAAATAAATGACTTTTGATTTTAATAAAATTATTTATTTGTTTTTTAAGGAGATAAAATTGTTTGTTTGTTTGTTTGCAAGATGCGCTAAGAAAAATTATTTCATTGATAGAAAACTGCACTAATTGTGCTTTATGATACCTATTATATTTATGGTACCTATAATAATAGTTGACTGTTATGTACTAGACTCAAAACGTGTCTGCAGACTTCTCCGCTGCACTGTCGGACAACGATGATTCAGCCCCCTTCGATTTACAAAAACAATGATTCATAGATCCGTACCAACTAATAATTAATAACAGCTACAATAATAGTAGAAATGCATTGTATGAGTAAATAATAATGTGTTGAATAAAATAGTGATATTACAGTAGAAACAAAGATAGGAATATTTATGAATACGGATGCCATATTGACCCGGGAATGTGACATGCGCCAATGTTCTATGTCAGATAACGGAATGTTTTGACGGGATAATGGGCTAATTGTCACTAGTTTGTTCAAGTTAGTTATATTGTATTGTGATATGAAAATCTTAGATAATTATTTATGTTGATGTTTTTTATGATTCATTGTTGTCATGTTAATAGTTTTCTGTTAGGGATTTTAATTACATCAAAGTTAAGTTCATCAAAGTTTAGTTCTTGAAGCTTCCCTTGGATTTTTTGTATAGCAGGAGAAAAGCAACATTTTAGTTACGAATTCGTTTATATTTATTGCCACATCTGGAAATCAAACTTCATTAAACGCCACACCACCGAAAAATAAAATATGATGATCATAAAAAACAAAAATTATAAATAAATCCACTGAGCCAGTATAAAAATGAACAGTACAGAAACTTCGCACAAACGTTCGAAACGGTACAAGCCGTTTGAAACGTTTGTTCGTAGTTTCTGTGTTTGTACATTGACGCGCGCATCTACGAGACTCCTTAAAGATACGGTGATCTCAATTTTACAATCACTTAGAGTGACCACTCTAACGCTCCAGTGGAGTTTAGGTACCTAATTATTTCAACAAATAGGCCCAGTTTCCATACTGTCCATATTTATACTGTGACTGAGTCGTAACTAAAATTAAATGTAAACAAAATGTAAACTGACACTGCTCTTATCAGAGGAAACCAAACGGTGGCACGCGATAATAATACAGACATTATATTCGAGTATAATGTGTGCAGATAAAAATTATACCTACAGAAATACATGCAATGGGTACTGTAGTTTGGGAATTGAAATATAAGGGTTGCCCTCGCCGGGAAACGGAGAAAAATAGTTGAAAGGAAAAATGGAAATAGTATTTTCAAATTTTCCAACCACTGGGCAAAGGCCCACAACTCCATAAGGTCCTTCTTTTTAATTAGAGAATTAACGCAAATATATTAATCACTGCACTACTTCACAATCAGCCTATATTGTTCCCACTGTTGGGACACAGGCCTCCTCTCTGTGAGAAGGGCCGTAATGCAACATAAATGTGTTTTCGAATTTTTGCTCCTATGACATGAATTTTCTTCACGATATTTTCCTTCACCGTTTTAGGAGCAGTGATGATGAAATTAAAAAGTAAAGTGTCTGCCTGGGTTCAAACTCCCGACCCCCCCCCCTACCCCCCCCACTCTCCCTACCCCTACCCCTCCACCCCTCCCCCCCCTACCCCCCCTACCCCTCCCTACCCCTGTCCCTACTCTTATGTCAGGGCCCTTGCTACTGGGCCGCTACTGCACTAATTGCTTGTGTTAAAAGTCAAAAATACAAGTTCTCTCACTGCTCGTGGTGACTGGTCGTCTTGCTGCCCATGGTTTTGTTATTGTTAATTTTATTAAGTTGCAAGACGCACCGAGAATGCCTGGAAGAGCTATTGGGCCATGAAAGAACTAATGAAGGGTGATCTTCCTTTGTCCCTTAAGAGAAGACTCATTGACGTGTGCATACTTCCCATCCTCACATATGGTGGTCAAACATGGTCTTTGACAAATCAGCAGAGGTCCACGCTCGAGGTTTGCCAGAGGGCTATGGAACGAAGTATTCTGGGCATTAAACTAACAGACCGGGTTAGGAATACGACCATCCGTTCAATGACAAAGATAACTGATGTCACTTGGAAAGCTGCCACACTAAAATGGAATTGGGCTGGACACATCTGCCGCATGTCAGACGACCAATGGGCCAAACTTACGACCCAATGGGTCCCTCCTAATGGCAAGCGACGTTGCGGTAGGCCCAGACGGAGATGGCGGGATGAGCTGGACTCCTTCAACAAGAACTGGTCACTAGCAGGATTAAACCGAGAGAAGTGGAAGGAGGGTAGAGAGGCCTTTGCCCTGCAGTGGGACATCACAGGCTTTTAATAATAATAATAAATAATTTATTAATTTTAGTCCAGAGGTCCTAGTTTAACTTTTGTTACTTTATGTTATAGCTATATTTGCATAATGCAGAATTGCATATGTAAGCGGGCATGCCCTTTATGCCTGGAGGATTTTATTTAGATTGGAAGTTCTGTTTACGTTTTATTTAATTTTTTTATTATTTTTAGTTTTAAATTTTTGATGGTATATTGGCGTGTGCTAGCTGACATATGGCAAATTTAATGTTTTTTTTTTTTGTTTTTGTGTTTCTTAATTTGAATTACCTATTATTGTATAGAATCAAGTTCTTCTAACTTAACAGACAGCTGTGCTGCTGGGGAGTTTGTTGCGCTACTTCTTCTTCCCAGCTAAAGCACTAGGAAGTGGTGAAGGGCGGGCGTTTTGGGCGGACTGTCTTATGTAATTTTATTTTGACGTTCAAAAAGAGCTGACTCTCAGCTTAGTTTAAATAAATGACTTTTGATTTTGATTTTTTTGATTTTACAGTGGCGTGCAGTCCACAAAGACAAAAACACACTGCCTACCCTACCTAAATCAAGTAAATATTTTTTGACAATAAACAAAAAATCTTAATTCATAAATCAGCTCCACCTGTCGAGCGCCGGTCGTATCATTAGTATCATTGATGCAATACCCGTTCGTTCGTACAATTTGACGCAACTTTGCATCGCGATGCACTAGCGCCGCTTAGTGCCTCGGGAGAGACACGAACTATTCGCGGCTGAATGTGTATGTGTGCTCTCGTGGTCATGCAGATTTATTGGGTGTGCGTTCCTATACTTACGTGGCACACAATGTAAATATTTACACACACAGCCGTACAGGGTAGTCATTAAGGGGGGGTCCGCAAGGGCCGATGCCTGCCAGGGGTGCAGGTTGTTCGAAAGAGATACCGCGGCCTCTGGCACACAGGCAACTGAGGGAACACGGGTGGGTTTTAGTCAAGCGGTTATTCTTTTTTTTTTTATATAATTTTCTGCCTACCCTGTCTTAAAACTCTGTGCCCGTCACTGTCGTAATCCCATTTATTACCTCAAACAAAGCCATACTTCATGAAACCACAATATTACCTAACACCATTTTAACCCGAAATTACGAAACTCAACATAACAATGCTACTGTAAAATTACTATTTTCGTAAGTATAACTATCTATTGAAAAGAAAAACATTGATGTTATTTCAATATTAGATTATTATAGATTAACTTTGCGTGGTCGGGTTACGTTCACCATGTCTTAACCGCATAATATTATATTTAACATAGGTACACCGCAACACCGTTTGCTCGATAGGACAAACTGGTAACATCTAGTGATGTGCCTGATGGTGAAATTGGTTATCGATAGTTTTATTTAATTTTATGTTAAGTGTAAATAGAATAATAGAGAGGAATAGAATGTGCCTAACGTTTTGAAGATTATCTATGGCCATGAAATAGGCCATGAGTAGGATTTTTTTTTATAAATTTATGTGGGACCAACTTTGGGGTATACCCTTTCCAATAAAAAAATAATTATTAAAATCAGACTACTCTGTAAAAATATACGCGTCGATTTGAGACCTCCTCCATTTTTTCATCGGTTAAAAAATAATTGATTATTCTAATGCTTACTATTTTGTCAATTGTATTTTTTACGGTCGTGGATCATAATATTTTGATCAGCATACAACTTGAAACTGACCTGCAAATTACAAAAAAACAAAAGAAAGTCTGAATTTCAATGGCTACCGTGGTGCGTGCCCTTTGAAGTATATGGCTATGGAATGCCCTTTTATGTCAGTTCAGCTACTTTAGTCTACTTTGACGAAATTATAAAATCCTCCTAACCGAATTTAAATTTCAAAAGAAACACAATAAATACTGATGCCAGCTTATCCGACAAACGTGTGTTGAGTTTTTGATCGTTAATAAATAAACCCTTAAATCAGCAAAATCGACAAATCCCATCCCTACTAGTTGAGAGGATGCATTAAAACCGATGGTAGATTTGATGTGCGCACGCGCGTCGAAATACAAGTTGTAATATAATACGCGCGTATTTATTGCGTTTGTACTGCGTCGAGACAGTTGCTGGACCACCGGGTTCTTGTGATTAGCGCGGTTTTCTTAGAACATTATGTAATACGAATTATGTAAAAGTTGTTTTTTTTTTAAATCTAGGAACTGTTTTTTATTGTTGTTTATTAGTTTATTTTCTTGTGATTCGAGAATTTTCTTTATTAATTTGTGCATTAGCAATGAGGCAGCATGTTTTTTGGGCTACCATTCGATAGAAATAGCAATTGTTTATTTTTTTTGTAACATCAAAATAATAGCAATGGTTTCCATTAGCCAAATTTAGAAAAGAAACAGGAGCAAAGAGGTAATAGGGTATTTTCCAATATATAAAAAAACTATTTTAATTTGAACATTGGGACGAAATATTTAACAGAAAAAGAAAAATAAATTCATTTATATCCCTTTTCTCAATTAAAAACGATTTAAATCAAATTTATTTTTCGTTGTTTTGAATTTACCGCCAAAACACTTCTTACGATGACTTTTTATCACGTGACCACACGTGACGTCAACTTTGTGTAACTGTACACTAAAGTAGTTGTAAGCAATTAGTGAATGTCGAGTTTATAACTAACAAGATTTTGTGCAAATAATTCCAACAACATTGCTCTCAAAACGGTTAATGAAAACATCGTTTCACCGAGATGAGGCCTGTGTCCGCCTGTGTCCCAGCAGTAGAAACATTATCAGCTGACTTTCATAACATTATGAGATACTAGCTATTATCAGCGGCATCGCCCGCGTGGAGGTAGAAAGTTATCCCACGGGAATATACGACCGGGATAAAAAACAAACTATCCTATGTGAACTATCCTGGGCCTCAAGTCTGCTATTACAATAGTGTCAGAATGGTCTATCATTGATTTCATAATTGTTGATTTTGACAAGTTTGGTAATCTACTAATAAAATGGCGTCATTATGACTTTCCAATGGTCAGTCACTGACACTCCATTGAAAGAAATGGCATTTATTGGTAATCTCGTACATTATGACAAATGAATGACTGACTTAATTTACAAACTTCCTACGACTTTAGATTGCATAAAACACTAATAAATAATATGTAAAAATATATAATATAAATTAAATCTGGCATGAATATGTAAATGTTAAAATTTAGTAGTCGTTTTTCGAAAAACTTTTCTAGTAACGAGTTTTATAATAATGGCAATACGAAAATACCATTATGACACAATTCTATTACGAGACCATTGACTGACCAATGATCGACCATTATGAATTTAGCAGATTACGAACTTTTAGCAAAATGACAAATGAATGACAATGGAATCGTGTTAGAATGAGGAATTTATAAAAATAGCAGACTAAGGCCCCTGGTTATAATCTATCGGTATGCCAAATTTCATCCAAATCCGTTGAGCCGTTTTTGCGTGATTGAGTAACAATCATCCAAACTTTCACAATTATATCAGTAGGATTATTTTTTTTATCCAGTTTTATCGCAACCCTTAAACCCAGAAGTAATTAAAACCCAATCCATAAATTCATTCACCAATATTTCAATTAACAGTGCCATTAACTTACGCAATCTAACGACAGTTAACCCCATGACGTAGCGAACCGTTAGTTAACCGATGGTTTAATAAATCAAAAGTTAAACGCTGGCTAACTTGTTGTTCCTGTACGTTATGTGGCCACTTAGTGGGTTTCTGTTTACACCGTGGTGAATGTGGTGATGGGGTGAATGTTACGGCTGTAGTAAAGGAGATTGTGGGTATGTCTTGTCTGTGTTTGACGTAAAGTAGCATTAATGTAACATGTAAAATCTCGGATGTAGATAGAAGTATATAGATTTATTTTATGAATAACTAATTCAAAGGAATGTAAAAAAGGGTTGATTGCGACCTATTCGATTATATTTCAGGATGAAAAGGAGCCAATGTCTTAGCCTAGGTCATGGTCTATCTGTGAACCAAATTTCATCATCAAACAAAGCTACTGGACATTACACAAGACAACTATGCACAACATAACACACACTTACAACACACAGACACACACACACTCACACACAAACGCACAACCTCACATACGTCAAACACACAGACAACCTCACACACATCACAAACACACACCCTTGGACCCACACACAACCCACACTATACAAATGATTCTCTCTTTAATTAGTTTGCTTAAGCTTCTGTATAAAATCATTATTTTCTAAAAAAATTGTCTATAGTACCTACACTGTGAAGTTCCGAAATGTTACTTGTGTAACTGGTGTTAACCTTAGAGCCCTGTCACCCATAACACAAGTTTAATCTTAACTTTGGTGTCAGACGTTTTTATCTCTGTATGCACCTACAATTTACAAGACGAAATTCATAGTGTATAACCAAGTGGTAACTCTAAAACTGGAAATAAAGATTTAATTATTTTGTATTTATTTATTCATCTAAATTCGTTTACCGGTTTTAGCGCGAAAGTTAAGCAAACAAATAAAGAAACTCACTTTCGTATTAAGGTATTATAAGAAGCTGGTTGTCTATAAAAAGAGTCACACTCGAATGTTACGCTACGGTGTGACACGAAGCCCTTAGCTCAATGCTATGCTTGCTACCGACTTTATGAGCGCAGTTTAGAGCAGTTAACTTGACTTGACTCTGTGTTAAGCAATTCTAGGCGATTTAGCTGACCTAAACACCGGCAAGTACTTTATTATGATTTATTTAAGTATGGTCCTTTTATGTACTACTTGTTATTTATATGTTTATGGAGCGGTTTAAGAGATAAAAGATGAGTGGAAATTTGTGTAATTTTCGTTGAGTTTAGCAACTTTTGAGGATCTTAGAGATAACTTAGAATTTCACTGTCTTAGTTGTACTAGACTTTGCTGAGTACAGTTTAATATTAATTATGATATAATATTGTGATCATAAACTAACCGAGAAATGGGACCACAAAATGTTGCATGCTTTATTTTTAACAAGAGGTTTATTATTTTTGTAGGGCATCTCGCAGTTGGCCTTGAGAGGCCGTGACTGCTTAACCGGACTTTCCTGGGGCTGCCATTTAGAAAACTTAACGCCTCCAGCCAGGGGCTTAGATAAAACTACTTAAATTACCAGGCGACTGCACGCTGAGGGCATCCCCTGCGGGCTACGGGCCTCGGCTCAGGGCGTCACTGGTGGGGGGAAAGCAAGTGGGGACAGGCTGGATCAAAATATTAGCATTATTATTCTGGAATTTAACTCTACTGGCTCAGCTGCGGTGCGGGCTGGCGCTTCAACGAGTAAGGGACGATCGGGGATCTGGACGTTATGCGTTGTTACTCGGAGTCTTCTCGGGGCGTGAGGACCTCGGCGGCGAGGTCGGAATGATAACAGTAGGTATGTACTTTGGTAATTTTCAAATGAACGCTGGTGGTACTAGGTGGTATACTCGTATACCCAGGGATAACACAATTTTGTGATGAGTTACCAATGTCGTAGTGGTCATCCGCTAGTGTCATTCTATTACATTTTAATCTCTTCATAGTATAACAAAGTCGCTTTTTATGTCTGTATCTACGTTTTTAATGCGGTTTTCATCAATAGACAGAGTGATTCAAGTCAAGAGGAAGATTTATATGTATAATACGGCCTCTACGCCGGGCGGAGCCGCTGGCTAAAGCTAGTTGATTATAAAATAAATAGATAGGTAGGTATTTTTCATTACAATAGAAATGCACAAAAATGTCCATAAAAAATATATTAAAGGAGTATGTAAGGTTCGTGGCGTTGTAGTCTCTGCCTACCTCCACGGCAAAAAAGCTTGAGTTTATGTATGTGAATGAAATTAAATGAAAATAAACAACACACAAAGAAACATAAAATCTGCACTTCATTTTCCTTAAGCCAAAGTAATCCACAACTAAAGCTGAATCCACCATCATTTATAACTTAGTTGAGTGCAACAAAAACTGCATTAAAGCTAAGAAAAAGCTCAGTTAATAATTAACTGAGGATCGTTATAGACGTCATCGCATCGTGCTTATTGCGTAGTTGACGAGAGATGTGATATACAGGTGAACAAGTTGGGCAACTTGTGGCCTTGGTAAAAAATAAGTAAAAAAAAATACATTATTGATTTGATTATATTTACAGATAAGATACTGAACCAGAGGGCCTACTTTCGAAGTTCTTCAACGTAGATACGGGCCCTTTCGAACGTATGTCGATACTTAGAATAATTTCTAAGTATCGACATACGTACCCTACATAAACCATAACAACACTTCTTGTTTCACCAAAGAATTCAGCAGAGATGTACCTACGTATAATAAACTCACATTTCGCAACTGAACCCTAATGTAAGTGAATGCTACTCCCGAATAATTACCTTTTTTGGACGGCCAAAAACATAGCGACAGTACGGACAGTCAAATCGTGTTGTAATTCATTCTTAGTTCGTGCCCCAGACTAATCTTATGTACGTAAGTGATATATTATGGAGTAGGAAACGCCCGTAACTTCGTCCGAATCTACGGATTTCGTGCATAAGGAGTAGGCCCCTTGATTACTAGATTATTACCGTTGACGAACTGAACGAATACCTCAACAAACATTTAAATTCTAGTAAAAGATAGATGATTGCAGTATCAAATATTTATATTATAGCCAGACCTTCAATGTAGAGTCTGTTGACAATGGTAGTTCAATTTTGACTGCAAAGTGTATTTTTCATAACAATCAATACTTGCATTTCCTATTTGTCTATGGAAGTTAAGCCTATTTATTACAGCTCCTCAAGTCTGCAAAAGTCAGTTTTCTTTCTGTCCATTTCAAACCAAACAATAATCGAAATCACCCAAGTTTCTATTCAGACTATATCTACAATGGTATATACAAACCAAGGGCACGGCTTCTTTGGATGATATCAAAAAATATTGGAAGGGTTTTTTTAATCCTATCTCTACATGTTAGGAAGTTATGAGAATTTTTAATACATTGATACCAGAAACCGAACTTTTCAAATTGAAATAAACACATCACTCGGAAGAGATTTATCGTGATATTGGCATGTAACGTGAAAAGTTATTGACCTACGTAGTGCGGTGACACGTTTGTTATGATTTGAATTGAAGAAACTTATGAAATCGAAAATTTGCTAACAATTCTTAGAGTATTTTATTTTAAGCTGAAACTATGCATAGTGATTCTATACCAGCTGTTATCTTTAGAGGGTTTCCGTTACACCCTATAGACTATATTAGCTAGACTATGTAAGCTAATCTTCCTTTCCAACCGTAAACCACATCACCGGTCCATTAAGTGGATATAAAAATTATTTCGTTATTCTACAATCAAACGCAGTTATATCTGTGTGTCACGATGACGCTGCGCAGGCGACGCGTGTGGCTGTCCATACTAATGTCATAGTATTATTTGTTGTTGTGGTTTTCAACTGGAGGCACGGTACGAAGTTTTATTTCAAATAAGGTTAAATATTGCGTAAAAGTTGGGTTGGGTTTTATAGCCTGTTTGATTTTCGTTTGTTTTTGTCTTGATTAAATTAGTACGCTGTTGTCACTGAATTACTGTTCAAAAGAGACTGCAAACATTTCATTTAAATCTCAACACTATGATATTGAGTCCCGTAAGGTTCTTTCATAATCCAGATATATTATATTATGATGATATTTGGATCTACCTGATTCTATTTTGTATTAATCAAGAAACTCAAGGTTCAGAACTATCCATGAAGAAGTTGTTGCCACCGATTTCGTTTTTTGTAGTCCTAGATGAAAATTAGCCAATATCCTTACCTGGGTCATGTTCCATCTGTGTTCCAAATTCCATCCAAATCCTTTTAGTCGGTTCAGCGTGAAACCGCAACAAAGAAACATACTTGGTTTCGCATTTTAATTGGAACTTAGGATATTATCTATGAATATCCATGACACAACTCATCTTTTTAAAAGCTCTCTTGCCTCGTCTTACTTACTATAAGTTTCAAGTTTTGACCACAATAATAAAGACTCTTTAACTAATCGAAAACCACATCTAAAAATAGAAACAAAATCACAGTGTCTGTCCGTGTCAATTAACAAAACATTGAGCATAGCCACGTGCTATGTTTTATGGTAGTAATCAATTAATGTTTTAACAAACCCATGAAGGAATGATTTACAAGAGCGTGCCCCATAAGTGCCATGATGTCATGTAAGATAAGGCTTGAGCAATAAAAAGATGGTAAGTGAAATTGTTAGTTGGTTCTTATAGCCTTTTGGGCACGTGTTTAATGTGAAGTGTGTGTACTTAGAACAGAAAAACAAAAGACATAAGAAACTAGCTGATTTGAACTTCAATATTACATGACTAAGAGTTAGGCTGAGGCATACCTATAATCAGAGATCGGATATTCGGATGCATATTCACCTAAAGTTGAGATGTTGGCTAACATGGAATACGCTTTTGTATCGAAAAAGTCTTAATTAAGGTAAGTAATTTGTTTATTTTTTATTTTAACTAATACAAACCACCCTTCCTCCAGTACATACACATATTTGTATCGGGTTAAATATTAATTTTAAATTAATACACATCTGAATAGTTATACAATCCAAGAATCCCGGGGTTTTTAATAAATATTACAAATAATTTATAAAGCCGCTTCCATACTTTCACAGCTAAAAATTATCTTTAGGTAAATCTGCATCCGAATATCCGATTTCTGCCTGTAATACAGTCACATTGCGTCAGTGTTGTTTAAGTCCCATGTATTAGGGGGCGAGCCTATTGTCATTAACTGGGCACAAATCCAGATTCCAGGCTGCTACTAAGAAATTTCTGGTTCACACACTTTGCCCCACCTGGGAATCGAACCCAAGAGCTCGAGTTCAGCAGTAGGCTCACGACCACTAGACCAAAGAGACAGTCGAAATAAAAATCCTAACATCAATTAGCGATGGTGGTAGTATTGAAGCAAACATGAATATGGAATTCATAGTTGATTCTATACTGCCAGTTCAAGACCAAGCTTAGGATTCTGTATTCATATGAGAACTCGAAGATAAGTCAGCAACATTAAGTACCTACTTAAAGCCAATGAGCCGACACATCTACCTTTTATTTCAGATTAGCTCCTATCAAACCACTTTCATCCCACTAAAAGCTCATCCCAACGCATAGATATGAAATATTGCTAATTACCAATGAAATATTACAGCAGTAACCACAAAAAGACGTGTCATATTTTAAATCGGGACGCTAAAAGCACCATAAGTAGCCGACCATCAACGTCATAATATCATGTCGATAATGTGTCACTACAGCATAATGCACAGTCGTGACTATTTGTAAATGTTGCGTCCATTACTCGTAGATAATGAGCCCAGTGAGAGATAAGCATTTTGACAAAGCAATAGATGGCATTAATATTGCAACACTATGAATACGTGTGACAAAGTACGTAGATGGTTAGTGTAAAATATGCAATGCACGTCGGAAAATAAAGAAGGGTAATTTGTATTAGTCAGGTTGTGAATATTTATAGGTAGGCAATTATTTAGTAGCTAACAAATGAATGTAGTTAATCACAGGGGCATAAATTAGGTTAATTCTTCGTTAGAATTGATAGATTCCATAAAAATCAATCTTTCTAATCTGATGATCAGACTCGTAATTAGAAACAACTTAGCATAAAATATAGGCTGAACTTTAATCTAGAGCTCAAACAGCTGTTGCTATTGAATATGAAGAAGACAACAAAGAAAGGCAAAATAAAGCTAACTCATAAATCAAACCCAACAAAAACGTCAAAACTAATCAGAATCATGGTTGGTCACAATTCATATTTCCTTGAAAGCGCTTAGTAGCACTATAAGAAAGTACAACTATCGGAGCGTATGCCATCAACTTTAAACGACGTCGCAGTCCCATTACGTCGTACCATTTTTAATAAAAACACACAACATAGACGTTACACATGATGAATTCGATATACTTTTGCTAAATGAAGCGCAACGCCCATAAGCCTTTGGTACTAGACAATTTCTCACTCCCATTCCTTCTTATTTTGTTGGTGCATCACCAACTTCTATTTGCTGTTCTACAACTTCTATCAATTTGAATTCTGATCTTTATTGTCACTAGCTTAAGATCTTACTGTTCCAATTTTGCTAAGCTTCGATGGAGAACTTAACATTGTCAAGTGCAACATCAGATATTGTCTATTGGAGTTTGCTTATGGTGTTACTTGCTATGATTTATGGTTACGTTCCGGTTGCATCTCAGTTTTGTTTGTGCCGATAAAGGAAATTACCATCAGATCAAAAACGAATGCAGTTGTATTTCAAAGGATTGGTGATTTAAGTACGTTGCTCTCAAAACTTATGGTGATGCAGTTCAAAAATAATCGTAAAAGGAATGGATTACAGAAATAAGTTTCAAAAAAAAACAGTACATGGCTTCTATCAAAGCCATTTCCTAGTGATTTTCGAAAGCTATATAAAAAGTATATAAAGCTTTTTGATGACTTCAATTATGTGCTGTATTTAAACAGTAAACACAATCACACACAGTTAATAGAGCGAATACTTTATTTACGCAGTGAATATTTAATAGCCAGAAATATACCACATAATATTATGATCGCAATTTAAATATAATGTGCGCATTATTTTAATTTTATTTGACCTCATTTCGTAGTTATTTTTCACACACAAACACAATCACATCAACTTTAATCCTATTCTTTCGTAACACTTTCTACCTTATCGTGTATTATCTCATTATCTAATAAGGGTTGTGTCACCTTACCGACTCCATCTGGAAAGTTAATCCGACGCTTAATAAACTTTACATGATTGATCGGTCCTTTAAATACTGAGATATATTTACCGTTATCATCAGCATCATTTTCTTTGTTGATATCGTTACTTGTATCACAATAAGGATCAGTTTCGAGGTCAACCTTTGTAAGGATATCGAGAGCGCTATCGTCTTGAAATTAAAGTTCAATTTCTCAAAGTTTATTTTCATCATCCGTAAATGTAATTAGGTCATTGGTTACGGTCAGTGTCACAGTTTTTTTAAGGTTGAGTTTGGGTGTGACAATTTTTTTTGAACTTTATGGTTGAATTGATCCAAAGATTCAATATCGGGTGATAGAAAGTTAAATGTGTTTCTTGATGTTAAAGGAATCGTGTGAACCTAATGACAATAATGTCATATTAAACTAATGAATAAGAGACTTACCATATCCTTGATAGCTGGGAACAATTATTGTTAGTAATAAAATGCGTTTACCTGAAACAAGAAAATATAAAAGAACATGAAATCATTGCAGTAAATACGTTTTAAATGAAGGCTAACAAGAATACAATTGTAAATCATTTATATTTTAGTGAAGAGCAGCAGTATATAACATAAAATCAGGCCTGTAATCCCTGAAAGATTAGGCAGAAATGTACCTATAGTTACCCACATTTCGCCTATTATGTTTAAGTCCCATGTAATAGGGGGTGTCCATTTTGCCATCAACCAGGCGCAAATCCAGACACCGGGCAGCACTGAAAAAATCCAGTTATATTCCATTAGAAATAAGATTAGACATTTAAGTAAACCTTTTTTACAGTCCGATCAACCGATTGTGACTTCTATTGCGTTGCTGGCATGACAAATGGCAGCTGCAGTAAACAATTGGTATTGTAACTACTTTTATGCTTTTAATGCCATCTGTATGCCTACGGTATAGAAGTCAGAATCGGTTGAACGGACTGTAAAAAAGGTTTGTGATGTCTAATCTTATTTCAAATCAGTTTTAGATAAACCCAGGAAAACTTTGCCCGACCTGAGAATGGGTCCCATCCTCTAGAGTAGCGTTTGGGACCACTACACCAACGAAGCAGTTTAACATAAAAAAAATCCTTCATTCTTCACGCCAATTTCGTCAAAATTTCTGGAAGTATTCTGAAAACTCTTGGAAGCTCAATTATTACGAAGATACTTTGCCAAGAAAGGATAGGCAATCTAAAAGGGTTCTGAGAAATATATCAAAACAATGAACTCGTTTTCCTCATGTTAGAGGTATTTGAAGGAAGTCGCCGTTTGTGGTTTTTATTAGTAACTTGACTTTGTGCATCATGGTTGTTAATGAGTTGTACTTTAAGTAGGTAGAGAGCATGGATAGGCTGGTATAGTGTGAGTACCTATTGGTGTATTTATTCATTGTTGTTTGTGGTTTTGGACAGTTGTAGTATCCTTGTAACAGTAAATTTAACAGGTAAAACGGCAATGACGTGTTTTTTGGCTTATAAGTCGATTCACACGATTTTACTTCCCCGTGTCGGGGAAATTGGCACTTACATAGGTAAATTTGACATAGGCATTATTATTCTATACTTAAGCGACTCACATGAAGTTAATATATTTGTGGGCAAATCGACAACTACAGATTTACGTAGTAGGCAATCGGTAAATTTACGTAGTAGGCAATCGGTAAATTTACGTAGTAGGCAATCGGTAAATTTACGTAGTAGGCAATCGGTAAATTTACGTAGTAGGCAATCGGTAAATTTACGTAGTAGGCAATCGGTAAATTTTGAACTCTATGCAATAAAGTTATGAAAAGGACACTGTGTGTTAAAGTGCATTGCATGCATACTATTTTTCATTAAAACATATTTTTCTAATTGTTCTTTTTAGTTTGTGGTAGATTTCAAAATGATTGCAAAGTTTTAGTAGGTACTATCAGACTAATCATAACATTGAGCACAGGTGGGTTTAATGTCATTTTAAGTAAGATGCTGTATTTCAGCTCCTTAACAGGACTAAATGCTTTCACTTAAGTGTATTAATTATAGAAACAAATATCGTAAACATGCATTGTCTTCGTAACAGAATCAATATGTGAAATTTCAGCTCTGCGGGATAAAAGTAAATGGTTTTAATTCAGCAGGTTGCAGGATTTGACCCGAATCAACCTATACAGAAACATTGCAAGTTAAAAACAAGCCTATAGAAAAAAAAAATCTGCTTCAAAACTAAAAGCGATCATGCTTTTTCTGCTTTTGCAAAAGATTCTTTATGTTTATACTTTTAAAGCATATTTACAGGGCCTCAAGTCTGCTATTATAATAGTGTCAGAATGGTCTATCATTGATTTCATAATTGTTGATTTTGACAAGTTTGGTAATCTACTAAAAATGGCGTCATTATGACTTTCCAATGGTCAGCCACTGACACTCCATTGAAACAAAATAGCATTTATTGGTAATCTCGTACATAATGACAAATGAATGACTGACTTAATTTATGAACTTCCTACTACTTTAGGTTGCTTATAACACTAATAAATAATATGTAAATATATATAAATGAAATCTGGCATGAATAAATGCTCGAATTTAGTAGTAGTTTTTCGAAAAACGTTGCTACTAACGAGTTTTATAATAATGGCAGTACGAAAATGCCATTATGACACAATTCTATTACGAGACCATTGACTGACCAATGATCGACCATTATGAATGAAGCAGATTACGAACTTTTAGCAAAATGACAAATGAATGACAATGGGATCGTGTTGGAATGACGAATTTATAAAAATAGCAGACTAGGGCCCCAGGTCCAGATCAATATGTTTCTCTAAACAGTCACTTGCTTATCCTAAACTAAACATATGAAGCCACAAAACAAAAGGTACGCAATGTTGCCCGAATTTATAGCGTCGTAAAGAAACAGGTTCCTGATTGGCCCCAAAACCTTCCTTAATGACGGGTTTACGTATTATAACTGTGTTTACAGTAATTTCTCAACAGGGATCTTGTCACGACTCTGTTAATACCCTAAAATGATGGGAACTGCGAGTTCGTTTGGTCGCGTTAATCTCAGAAATTATTGCAGCGATTTGTATATGTTTTGTTAGTTGGGCATTTGGCTTCGTTTATGTTAAGCTGGTTTGTTTTTTTTTTAAAGTTAATGGTGGAATCAATTTTGTTACATATAGCTATTTACGCGCCAGTGTCTGTGTTCCTTTCCTCATTTAACTGTAAAATAGAGTATTGTACTCTATAATCTATAACACTAATAGAGTACGCCAAAATACTCTTTTTACATAAACTGACTTCTTTGAGGCAAGTGATTTAGTTTTTCTGCTGTTTTTCTATATTTTCCACTGTGAGACTTGACTATTCGTAAATCAACAACGAGAAGAGAGAGGCCTGATAAATATAGATTAAAATATGCTCCTGATCTTATATTACAGTAGAGTTTGGAGCCCTACAATTCGTGTAAAATCAATAAAATAATGTTATGTACCGCAAAAAGTGCTAGAACATTACATAAATTAGGTACACATAGTAAATTAAAAATAGAATAAATGGTACTGTTACAGATGGAGGCGAAATAAAAATGCAGTCTTGGTATCAGAATCAAATTGGAAGGTGCGAGTGGCTGCAGGGCTTCGAAATCAACCAACTTCTTTAATTTTTTTATAGAAAAAAAATATATGTAACCGACGCGGTGCTTGTTAGATAGAGAATTCAATATTGCCAGCAACAAAAAAATACTATAGGGCGCTGGGCGGCCCACTCGCAACTTGCAACATTGTAATTTATTTTTTCGACTATTACTATTATTTTTACGCATTGCCAACAGATGGCGCTAAGAGTAGGTTAATTTAATTTATTATTTACATATAGGTACTTAAGTATATTATGACATTCTATTTTATTAATCTGTACTATTTATTTACTCTCTATGAAATGAGAAATATAGAAAAACGTTGGTAACCCTAGCCGGAGCCCACATAACATTCATTGGACACACTTTAAAGTTTTTGTTAGTGCGAGTATTTGCGAAATAAAAGCTCAGCCAAGATTCCATGTCGCTGAGTGTGATTAGAAAAAGGCTTGGCAGATTAATGAATCCCGTGAGAAAATAAAATGGAACATCAAAATTAGTGCACGTGTAACATAAAGCCTCTTCCAAAACAATACTTAATTTTCCTAATAGCTTCATAGTAAGTATAATAACATTATACACGAAGTATAATATGTTTATAACAATAATAAACATAAACGTGGGAATAACACAGCTCATTGCACATTAATGCAATGAAATGTTTTGTTTTTATTATTATTTATGAACAATTAACATTACTTGGATGTTACGTTATAACTATTAAAAGCATTCTTGTGACATGTGTTGGGTTTGAACTCTCGAGGCTACTATTACAGTGTAATGACTTCTTGGAATCTGTATTGTTTTAACTAATATATTATATTTTTTACTTGCTTTTGCCGGGATAGAGTTGGTAAATTATCCACGGGAACGTACTAGCGGGGTAAAAAGTATCTTATGTATTAATCCAGGTTATAATCTAACTGTGTGCTAAATTTCAGCTACATCCGTTGAGCCGTTGTTGCGTGATTAAGTAACAAATATCCAAACATACATACTTTCACATATATAATATTAGTAGGTTATGAAGGTCTGTGTATTATACATAGAAACCTTTCTCTTGAATCAATATGTCTATTGATGAAAACCGCATTAAAATCCATTGCGTAGTTTAAAAGATCTAAGCGTACAGACACAAAATGCAACTTTGTTCTATACTATGTAAATATAAAGACAATAGGATAACAGCTGCTTGTTTATAGCTAAGTAACAACGGGTCGATAGATCAGGGTGCCTACTCTCTAACTCCGTCAACGAAGATACGGGCCCGTCCGAAAGTAGTTCGAAACTAACTTTTTTGGACGGGCAAAAACATACCGGGAGTAGAGACTGCTGTCAAATCGTGTTATCATTCATTCTTAGTTCGGGCTCCAAACTAATCTTCTGTCCGTAAGTGATACGGAGTACGAACTGCCCGTAACTACGGCCGGAACTACGGACTTCGTGCTTAGAGAGTACAGCCCCTGAACTGGAGTTACCGATATAGGTTGTAGAGTAAGCTAGCTGAAGTGGCAGTGGGCTGACCATCTTTGACCGATAGCTGGATGAGCAGACGAGTGATGGAGACCGCGTGTAGGCAAACGGACCGACAACCATAAAAAGCCGGCTGGGAAAGTCTGCATGGTGACGCCGCGACAGAGTGTTGTGACGCAGCCCGGGAGAATTCTATGTATTGTGGACAGTAGCTGTGGATCGCTGGAGGCTCTTGATGACTGGCGTTGCCATTCTAGAGACAAAATTGAAATTACTTCAGAGTGATACCCAGCATTGTTGTCCGGTGGCAGGATAAGGTAAATGAGTTGTGCTGAAGGAGCTTATCCGGAGGAGTAGGCCTAGGTAATTCTAGGTAAGAGTTCAATTATTGGAGGTGGCGTTTTCTAGTTTCTGCTTTACCCTCATGGGAAGAAAGCGTGATATTATCCATAAATTTGTCTGCCTGTATGTTACCTTTTCACGCCTAAACTACTGAACGGATTGCGATAAAATTTGGCATGAATATAAATGGCATTCTGAAGAAGGACATGGGCTACTTAACTGTCTCAAAATTAATCCTAAGGCTGAGGCTACAGTAGGCAGCGATTTGCGATGCTACTGGAAGAGCGAAACGAGGTAATCATGATATGGCTACATTATAAGCGAAAATCCGGCGTATATTCGACGATGATCACTGATATGTTGATGTAGCCGATGCCGTGATTATAGTCATGTTGTTCCGATCGCTTAAAGAAATTAAAGATCGCTAGTAATCATTGATGTACGGTGTAGCCATATACGTGAACATTCATTTATTTGTTTTAATCGCTGATGTGCCGCAGGTCGCGTCGCGGTCTAATGTAGCCTCAGCCTTATAGCGGGTGACATAGGGTATGAAAGTTTGTATGGAAAATTTAGCATTTCTTAAGTTATACAAGAGATATGAAAACGGCTGAATAGATTTGGAATATAGGTTAGTACTCGTATTTATCCCGGTAGTACTATTAATTTATCCCTTGGAATAATGCGAACAAAGCCGGTAGCGGAAGCTAGTGTATGTATAAGAGTTAAATTACTAATAATCTTTGTACTAAAACTACTGTTTGTATGTGCACATAATTTCATATAGATAATATGTTACGGGCAATTTGACAAGTCCGGGCACTATTAATAATGGCCGGTCTGTATTCATAATGCCCAACTCAATTGGACAATGTAATTAAAAACAGCATGATTAATCACTTTTTCCGGCCATTATGAATAATGCCCACCCTATCTTGGGCAAAGTAATAAAATAGGTGAACTGTAGTGTTTTTGTTTATTAAATGAAATTAAACTTACCAAAATTATCATGAAAAGTTAACAAAAAATAACTAACCTAACCTAACCTAATACTGCCCGGTCCAAGTGATAAATTCAAGCTATCTCAAACACTGACTTATTACATGAACCACGGGCCGTCGGGCATTATTAATAATGGCCGGTCAAAGTGATAAATTAATCACTTTGCCCATCGCTCTTGGGCATTATTAATAATGGCCGGTCCTTATTAATAATGCCCAGTTAATCACGTTACCCGTAACAGATACATAAAAATAGCCCAGTCTTGTATTAAAAGAGTTCGTCATAGTAATTTGCACCTGTTGCTTTTTACTGATATGGCAGGCTTCATGTTTCATACGGAGTCACAATGACCAGATTGTCATTTGAGCTTTGTGACCTGATGAGTAACTCTCGATAACAACAGCCCAATAATTTAGACTGAGCGATGTGATATTTCAGTCAGTCAAACATCAATCTGCTTAGCCTTTTTTAACTATGTTAGGGGTCAGCTTTCAGTTTAAATGGATGTCAAAGTCAAATTCAAAGTAATTGTTTCAAATAGGCACTTATAAGGCACTTTTAAAATGGAATGATTGACCTGTTGCTGTTGTATGAGGAAGAATGGGAAAGCAACTCCACCGTTATTCTTGTTAAGTAATGTGTGTATCCGCCATAATATTTGTTCAGTAGTGTGTGTATCCGCCATACTATTTTTTAATCTAGACAACACTTAAAATTTAATTAAAATAAAAAAGAAATAATGGCGAGAGGTCCGTATTTCCGTAATAAAACAAGTGGTGTCTTTTTAATTGAGTCCTAAGAGGTATCTTCGATCCTACAAAATATTTAAATACGTGGACAAGTCGTTCACAAATCTGGCGACCGTGATAATGGAAAATAAAACGAAGATACGCTCCGTATTGCGTCGTCATTTTACAAAGTCTGCGAACGCATTCGAAACTTTACTGGACGCAACGGACCACAACGAAATCGAGGCGAAGTCAAGCTATAAATTTATGCAAGAATGCCACAAAAGATTGAACACGTCAGATAACGAGATTCAACAACTAATATTGAGTTCAAGTGATTGGCAAGAAAGTGATCTCGATGCCGAATTGAATGACGTGTCAAAATATGAAACAAGATGGATGCTCCTACAAACGCGATACGAATCGATTTCGACGACGAAGCCGTCTCCAAGATTCACCGACAGGGATCGCGAGGTGAAATTACCGCGTCTACAATTAAAAACATTCAACGGGAACATCAAAAATTGGTTGACCTTCTGGGGCTCATTCCAAAAAGTTGATAACAATCCAGAAATTGACGAAATCGACAAATACCAATACCTATCACAAGCGATGGAAGAAGGCACCGATGTAAAGTCATTTGTGGATAGTTTTCCGTTGGCAACTACTAGCTATAAACAATGTCTGGAAGAGCTCAAAGCACGATATGCTCGAGAAGATTTATTAATACAAGTATATGTGAGAGAATTATTGGCATTAATAATGAAAAAAGAATTAACTAATGATCTAACCTCACTATACGACAAACTCAATGCTCAACTGAGAGCTTTACATATATTAGGAGTTGCAAAAGACAAATTTTCTGCATTTCTTCTACCAATGGTGGAGTCAGCGTTGCCAATAGATACCCTAAAAGCATGGGAGAGAGCGAGACCAGAGAAAATAGATGATGTACTCAGCTCATTATTGGAATTTCTAAAGAAAGAAGTGGAGAGTGAACAGAGAATAACCATGGCTAAATCGACATTTGATACAGAGACAGGTAAGCCTCTCAAATCAACTGCAGGATGTTTTATGGTAAAAACTGAACCAACTGGCAAAGAGCGAGCTGCTAAAAAATGTATCTGGTGTGAAAAGGATCACTCAAGCATTGAGTGCTATAAAATATCAAAAATGTCTATTGAAGAGAGACGAGAGCATTTAAAAAATAAGAAAGCGTGTGTATTATGTCTAAAAGTTGGACATCATGCAAAAGTATGTAAATGTTACATTAAATGCTATGTGTGCGGACAAAGACATTCTCCGGTTTTATGCACTGGGAGATCTTCTGAAAAAACAGTGAGTGACAATAAAACATATGCAAAGCCGGAAACAAAGGATGACCATAAGACATGCCCAAAATCTGAAAAGAGTGACTCCGCTACAACTCTACAAAACTTCTCGCAGAATAATTTGAAGACATCCAAGGCAACAACTCTTCTACAAACTGTGTCCGGGAAAATTCATTGTGGAGACAGAGTAGCCACAGTGCGATGTTTGTTTGACAGTGGTTCACAAAGGTCATATATAAAGAAAGAGCTAGCAGAAAAACTCGGTCTACCAGTTGCAGGGAAAGAAGAACTAAGTCATTCTTTATTTGGAGGTGTAACGGTATCCTTTAAAGAGTACAATGTTTATAATTTCACAGTACAAAGTACTGATAATTCATTCAAATATGATATGTCAGCCTTAGAGCAATCTTGTATTTGCAAAAATGTTCCCAAAGTGGATAATGACTCCGTTATAAGATTGTTAAATAAGCAAAACATTAGGTTGACTGACACTGAGAGCTCTGATATAGGCCTATTAATAGGAGCTGATTATGCAGGGCTGTTACTAACCAATTCCTTTGTTCATCTCGAAAATGGTTTAACTGCCATTAAAACAAAATTAGGGTGGACATTACAGGGAAAAATAACAATGACAAACAGTAATATAGTAACATCTTTATTTTGTTCACAAGAGGTAATTAACTATTGGGATTTAGAAATATTAGGCATTAATGACCCTGTCCAGGTGCAGTCCAAGCAGCAAAGAGAAGAGGAGGTGATAGCAAATTTTGAAGAAAATATCCAAGTCGACTCCGAAGCCAGGTATGAGGTGCATCTTCCATGGAAGAATGGGCATGATGATCTTCTAAGCAACGAACAGCTTGCCATTCACAGACTGGAATCTACAACAAGAAAATTAAAAGCAGGTAACAAGTTTGATGATTACAATAGCATTATAAGTGAATGGGAGCAGACAGGCATTATAGAAGAAGTACCTGATGCTGAGAGAGACAACAGCAAAGTACATTACTTACCTCATAGGGCTGTATCGAAGGAGGCCAGTCTTACCACAAAGTTGCGTCCAATATTTGATGCATCTGCAAAAGATAAAAATGGTAAGTCATTAAACTCATGCTTAGACAAAGGAATTAATTTCCTTGATAAAATTCCTAAAATACTAACCGGATTCCGCAAAGGTTGTATTGGTATAACCGCTGACATTGCAAAAGCATTTTTGCAAGTGTCAGTGACGCCACAAGATAGGGACTACCTCAGGTTTTTTTGGTGGAAGAATGGATCAGGTGAAAAGCTTAAGGTGTACAGACACCGGAGAGTTGTTTTTGGTTTAACTGCAAGCCCCTTTCTGCTTTCTGCAACTATTTCACATCACCTTAATCAAATAACAGAGCAAAAGGATACAGCAGAAATATTAGCCAAATCATTCTATGTAGACAATTTAGTAACCAGCTTAGATTCCACTAAACAGACCCAGGAATTCATTCAGGAAGCTAGATGCATAATGAATAAAGCAAAGTTCAATTTGAGGCAGTGGGTAACATCCCCTTTACAAATAAATGAAACTAAAAATAGAATGATTCAGGTATTAGGTTTTCAGTGGGACACTGTCACAGACGAGTTGTGTTGTAATTTAAAGGCTATGCCGCCGTATACTGAATTGCATGAGATTACCAAAAGAACTATTTTGTCTTTGACACAAAAAATCTTTGATCCCATTGGATTTACATGTCCAGTCACCTTGGTTTCGAGACTTATTTTGCAGCAAATTTGGAACAGGAAATTAACATGGGACGAAGAATTACCTGATGATGTTCAATCACAATTTAAAAATTGGTATAAACAGATTGAATGCTTAAATAATTGCAGATTACCACGAAGACTGTCAGCAGCACAGCTACAAGAATGCACTACAAGCTTGCATATGTTCTGTGACGCTAGCCAGGTTGGATATGCAGCCTGTGTTTTTCTAAGAACCGAAAACAAAGGTATTGTGACCGTTCGGTTAATTTCTGCAAAATCAAGAGTATCGCCTCCAGATAAAGTGACAATACCACGACTTGAATTATTGGCAGCACTAATAGGTGCGAGGTTACTAATGGAAGCAAGAAGTGATCTAGAATTGAAAGACTGTGAAGAATACTGTTGGACTGACTCTGGAGTAGTATTATGCTGGATTAAAAGGGAACTGCCGTGGAATACCTATGTTGGGAACCGTGTCAGGGAAATCAGACAGAATACTAAGACAAACAATTGGCATCATATTCCAGGATCCGACAACTGGGCAGATTTAGCATCCAGGGGTTGCAACGCGCGTCAGTTGCTCGAGGTTCGTTGGTGGGAAGGTCCAGTTTGGCTCCGACAGCGACCAGAAATGTGGCCACAATCTGCACTTGTTGTAGATGAGAAAGTAGCCAATACAGAACTGAAAAAAACCATATGTAATGCTAACACTTGCTGCAAAGACAGTATGATACATTCTCTGTCAAGGTATTTCTCAAAATACACAAAAATAATAAGAACAACAGCATGGATTATGAGATTCATATTTAATGCTAGTCACAAGAATGACAAGATGAAAGGAGAATTGACCTACGAAGAATATGAAAAGGCTGAAAAGAAAGTCATTCAAATACTACAAGAAGAAAATAAAGAATTAATTGAAAAGCAGTGTGGAAAATCAATAAAGCTACATAATGACACAGACGAGCTACTTAGAGTACAAACTAAATTGTTACTTACCGATTTTCCAAACGACACAAAGTCTCCGATGATCGTACCAGCGAAAAATCTTGTCATCCGAAGAATGGTGGAACAGCGTCACATACAGCTACTACATGCTGGCACCAACATGATGATCACTGACTTACGAAAACGATTCTGGATCGTCGGCGTCAGGCTTCTAGTTAAGTCGGTCATAAATGATTGTGTAATATGTAAAAGACACAGATCTAAGCCAACACAAGCACCAACAGCGCCCCTACCAATAGAACGGGTTCAGTTAAACGCCCCCTTCGAGGTGACAGGTGTAGATCTGGCGGGTCCGCTATATCTGTTAGATGGCACAAAATGTTGGATAGTACTTTATACATGCGCCGTTTACCGCGCAGTACACTTAGAGCTCACACAATTTTTGTCAACAGAGGCATTCCTGAGAACGTTTCGTCGTTTTATAGCACGTCGAGGACGTGTGAGAATAATGATATCTGATAACGGTACGAATTTTACAGGAACAAAAAACTTGTTACATGCTGTTGATTGGAATGAAGTTCAACGACAATCAACTATACAGCGCATAAAATGGAAACTGAATGTCGCTACAGCAGCCTGGTGGGGTGGTTTTTTCGAACGCCTAATCAAAGTAATGAAAGGAATATTGAGACGTGTTCTAGGTAGTTCAACTGTCTCATATGAAGAGATGGAAACAATACTCTGTGATTGCGAAGCCATCATCAACAATAGACCACTCACCTATGTCGAAGACGACAGTGCTAACTCACTAGAACCCCTCACGCCGTCATGTTTCTTACAAGCTCTACCTCAATCGGACGTGGCCGACCTGGATCGTATTGATGCAACAAGCCTAAACAAACGGTTAAGGTACATACAGAAACTAAGGGATGATTTTCGTCAACGTTTTAGAAATGAATATTTAACTACATTGACACAGAGAGGACATCACAAAAACGAAAGTATTAGAGTAGGGGATATAGTTCTAGTGGAAGTAGAAGATAAAAGGGTAAATTGGTCATTAGGACTTGTTATAGAAACTTTTATTGGTAAAGATGGAATCAGCAGAGCAGCAAAGGTAAAAACATCTGCTGGATACAAGACCAGACCCATTCAACGTTTATATAGACTCGAAATTTCTTCCTCAGAGGTGGAGGGACCGCAGGATAAGTGTAGCAAAGATCCTATTGGTAAGAAATTTAAAATTGTTATTAACCCAAGTAGTACACAGGTAACCAAGGATGAGACACAGGAAATTTCGACAAGCAAGGTGAGTACACAAAAGACAACTCGTACAGGTAGGACTCTCAGAATGCCAAGTAGATATATCATATAATTTATTTGTGCTAAATGAATCATAAACAGCGTTTTTTTTAAGGTAACATTAGTCGGATTTCTCCTTGTCAGTCATCTACCGTTAAAGCTTATGTTTAGATTTAAGATAGTATTTAATTAATATAAAACAAATACAAGTTTAATTTTTGCTTTGTAAAAACATGAGTGTGTACATTATATCATTAGTAATTTATGATATTGTGTTGGTCTATGCTCTAATGAAAGGAAATATATGTATGTTCACCAGTGTGTAATATTATGTTGTGTAATAACTGATTGGCATAATAGTGTAATTAATGTTCGATCAAGTTTCTAGTAAAAACGAATATAATTGTTTTGTTTAAAATTGTCATACTGGAATCTTATATTGATGTTCACTTATTGTTTTAATAATTATTACCTACTGGTACTAGTTTATTTCTCATGTAAAAGAAAGGCTGATACACATTGTTGAATTTGACCTTCTGGGTGTGGAGGATGTTAAGTAATGTGTGTATCCGCCATAATATTTGTTCAGTAGTGTGTGTATCCGCCATACTATTTTTTAATCTAGACAACACTTAAAATTTAATTAAAATAAAAAAGAAATAATGGCGAGAGGTCCGTATTTCCGTAATAAAACAAGTGGTGTCTTTTTAATTGAGTCCTAAGAGGTATCTTCGATCCTACAAAATATTTAAATACGTGGACAAGTCGTTCACAAATCTTTTAAAAGTTTAAAATATTTTGTATACATTCAATAAATAATTATTATTATTATTATGTGAAGACGATGCACCAGCTGAATACCAGTATTTTACATGGACCGACTGCCTATCTGACCTCCACAACCTAGTTACTGGGTAACACAATACCCAGGGTCCATTTTTGATAAGGTTCAAACCTATAGGAAGTTATCATTCACCAAAAAAAAAAACCCAGACCCTAAATCTGAAACTGCCAGAAAAATGCCAAATAATATTTTAGACGTGTCATAATAACTAATATGTGTCGTAAAATTCGATATGGATATTTTTGAAGCGCCCAAAAACATAATCAAAATGCTATAAAATGGGCTTTAAGCTCGTAACACCAAGGTAGCAACGGTTTTGAGGTCAGAAAGGTTAAACCAGTGTTACTTGACCCGCTTGTTACTATACAGTCTTATTGTGTTGTTGAACTTGAAAGGGTCTAACTAAACTGGACCTGTGTAAGTGATGTGGTGCAGCCAAATTATGTATTTTATGATTAAAACAATATCAGTTTTCATTATAAAGTTTCTTTAAATGTCAGAGAAATTTATTGTGGAAGGGATTATGCTTAGTTATTATGGAGAAATGAGGAGAGGGGATTATTAGTTCTTATAATTTTAAGTAAAATAAGCCATTATGAGAATTGCAGCTGATGATCTTAAGGTCGTAATTCGTGATGAACCTACTTAATAGACAGCATTTATGAAGTCTTAAACTTTTCATTCGTGATTGTTTTTATTAATTACTTTTATGTTAAGGTTCTTTTTTGTTTCAACTACATCCTACAGTTACTGTCCTAAGCCTAATGTGAAAGTTTGTATGTTTGGATGTTTTGGATGTTTGTTACACAATCATTTAAAAATGGAATGAAAGTTGACCGCTTTTAGTTTAACACCTGAATTAAAACATACTATACTTTTTTACCTCGATAGTACCTACCCCGTTGATAGTAGTCCCTTGGGATAATTTCGAACGGCAAATAGTATATTTTATAACGAGGGACTAAACGAAGCCAGAGGTGAGTCAATGAAACCGAGGGTATAAATATTTTTAAGTTTAATTCGGATTCAAATATGGAAGGATAAAAATATTAATTCGTGTAAGCATGCACTTAACATCTAGATAATAATACAGGTGAATGCCAATGCGGCAACAATACTGTGGTCTAATTGCACTGTTACAATTGCAACAAGTTCAGACAAGTTGCTGGAAAATTGCTAATCAGACCGCTAAGCAAACTATTTTCCCCAGTTGACTCACCAGTTATTAAAATGCAAGCGGTAAACATATTTTTTTCTTCTCCGTATGAATCGTTCTTATTCATTAATACTAGCTCAGTTTGCAGCTTTGGTCACGTAAAGATAGTTACCCTAAAATATTGGGCAATATTCTACTAGAAGAGCAGTGGTTGCCTAGTGGTTCCGGCCCCAATTGTCAAGTTAGAGGCCGTGGGTTCGAATCCAGACAGGCGTTTTACTTTGAGTAAATTATTTTATCACCACTGCTCTCAAAACGGTGAAGAAAAACATCGTGAGGAAACTCGAACCAAAAATTCGAAGACATAATAATATGTGACATCTACCAAGCGGCACTGGGCCCGCGTGGTGGATTACGGCCCGCTCCCTCTTACCGAGAGGAGGTCTGTGTCCCAGCAGTGGGAACATTATTGGCTGATTACGCATTCTACCTAATTTAAACAAAACCTTAACAAATTATATAGGTACTTAAACTTTCCTCAACAATCACTCCGTCTATTGGCTATTGGTGAAAACCACAAGAAAATCCGTTCAGTAGTTTTTGAGTTTATCGCAATAAGACAGACAGACGAGGCGGGGTACTTGGTTTTATAATATGTTAGTGATTGGCATTAGGTTTAACGTAATGGGTATGTGAAGTCATCATCCTCCACAACTTGGTTGATATCTATACATACAGATAAATTAAATTATGTTTGTTTGTAATATTAAAATAACCGCTTTTTACTAAATGCTTATGGATGCATACACGGTATATATACCAAAATACATTTTTTTAAAATTTTTGTCTGACTGTCTCTCTGTCTGTTTGTTCCGGTTAATCTCTGAAACGGCTGGACCGATTTTGACGGGAATTTCACTGGCAGTTGGTTGACGTAATAAGGTGTAACTTAGGCTACTTTAACCCAGGACCGCTCAGCAGTAGGGCTTGCGACCACTAGGCCAACGAGTCATTCCAGATAGATCTTATCCGTGGCCAGTATTATTTTTTACCACGGTAAGATCTTGGCCTAACCTAGTGAAGGCCGCAAGAATCCGCTGGATGCAAGAAGACAGGACCGGTCGAAATGGCGGTGTTTGGGGGAAACATTGTCTACCAGTGGACGTCTTTCGGCTGAAATGATGATGATGAAGATCTTGACCCTGTTCACTAGGGGGCGTCCATTAATTACGTGAGTAAATTTTGGCGATTTTTCGACCCCCACCCCCGCTCTTGTGAGATGTCGTGAGATTTGGCTCGACCCTCCCCCCCTCCCCATAATCTCACGTGAGATATTTCAAATAAGTGGTTTTAGTGTAAAAACCTTAATCTGTGGTTATTTGCTTTGGATTTAAGCATTGCATTTGGGTGACTTGGCTGGGCGGTGGCGGTTTAACCATCGAGGAAGTACTGTGCTACTTTGTGGCGTTCGCATAACTGCGATAAATATTATTTTGTAAGATCTTGCCATATGGGTGGAAAAACATGTTTCACATAATTTAACCCGGTTATCTCGTAATATTACATTGTTTCTTTGCGGGAAAAAATATAAATTACGTGATATTTACCAAGACGCCCCCTCTCACCCACGTGAGATTGGGTGAGATTCGACTCGACCCCCTCCCACCCCTAAACGCCTCACGTAATTAATGGAGGCCCCCCTATGCTAAAGTTACCGCGTCTTACTCGCAACGTCCTCCAACAATATTCTTTTCACTTACAAATTATTAACAATAGCCGTTAAAAATACAAAATGACCTTACTAATTGAACAAATTCACACTGCATAATATTTTCACCTATTCATGGTAAATTTTAAAAATAAAATTCAACCTGTTGTTATCGTATTATTATAATGACGTCTCTCTTGAATGTCTATGAATCTTATTACACAACCCATAAACTTTGAAGGGGTCATTTTGACCATAAAAGATATGAAAAGATTCTCTTCTCGTTTTGCGGTTGATAAGTACCCTCGACCCTTTGAGCAGGTGTTTTGAGTTAAAATACAAGTGAATGGCTAGCCAGCTTTCAATTGTAAAGTTTTGAAAAAATAAAGACGAAGGTAGTCTGTTTTTGCAGTGAAAACCAGATTTTGGTTATGATTTATGGTGACTTTAAAAACTCCTCTAGTAGACACGCCGCAGCTCCAAATAAATTAAGTTAAACGTTTTCACTTTAAAGAAAAAGGTGACTTATTCGTCGATTCGCACGAATTTACTCGCCCGTAACGGGCGAATCGACACTTTTAAATAATTTTATTATTTCCTGCAGGCGATTCACACAAAGTTTATTTATTTGTGGGCGTATCGTCTACTTCAGAAGACGTATTAGACAATTGCAACGTTTTGAATTTTATGCAATAAAATAATTACAGAAATACGATTTTCTTCTAATAATTATTTAGTAAGTTAATTAAAAAAAAAAATCTTAACAGTTTTGCGTAGGTATTATTAAATTCGTAAGAATTGACTAATACGCCAAGAAAATTAACTTATGCCAGCGTAGCCACTTTGCATTTTAATACCAAATTGAAATACTTAAGGCCCATAGTATCCTCATCTCCCGTCTGTATGCTAAAGCACGACTGCCGCCCGCGCCCGCGCAGGGCACCTCTGAGCCTTTATCTCAAAATGGGGATATTCCTTTGATTAATTTACAATTGTGCTTCGGCGATTCTGTGGTACCTCTAACTATCTATTTTTCAGTGTATTTTTTTTTCCAAATAACGAAGCCGTTTAGTAGGAGTTTGGAATAGAAGCCAAAATATTGCGTGTTGGAAAATATTTTTTACAGCAAAAGTATTAACCATACAAAAAAAGTACTTCGGGCAAAATGATCTATATGAATGTAAAGCAAAATCATATATTTTTCAAATCTTCAAGACAAGCCGTTAATGAGCAGTACGGTTCTTAAAGTGACCGTGTTACGCTACCAAACGGGACGTAGGCCCTTAAATAATTTTATTATTTTCTGCAGGCGATTCTCACAAAGTTTATTTATTTGTATCGTATCGTCTACTTCAGAAGACGTATTAGACGAATGCCACGTTTTGAATTTAATGCAATAAAATAATTACAGAAATACGATTTTCTTCTAATAATTATTTAGTAAGTTAATTTAAAAAAAAATCTTAACAGTTTTGCGTAGGCATTATTAAATTCGTACAAATCGACTAATACGCCAAAATATTAACTTATGCCAGCGTAGCCACTTTGCATTTTAATACCAAATTGAAATACTTAAAACGAAAAGACTATTCAAAATATGAAAAACCAAATTCAAACATTCAACCCTATTAAAACAGCTACTGGTATAAACTTCCCAAAAAAAAATCCGAATCACATAAAACTCTTTAAAATTCAGAGTCCGTTGCAATAAATTATCATTCGTTCCACGGTTCCTCCATAAAATATAATAAAAAAAAACATCAAAATATACCAAATCGGGGCTAGGAGCGAACTCAGACAAAGCTCTATTGAACTTGTCTGAACTTGTCCCTAAAAAAAAAGATCCCAGGCACCTGTTTGGGACACCACCTGTGGAATATATTAAGTCTCTTTAGAGAGAGACAAAAAAAAACTTTGTAGTACAGTTTTGTACGGGACACGGTTTTTTTTTATGTAAAAGTATTGATTTACTCTCGTTTAAGCTTATTGTTATTGCCCATTTTTGTGTTGAAATGTATTTTGAAAGTTTTTTGTTTTGATCCTGTGAAGAAGGGAGAATACTCAATGAGGTGGAAGTTAAACAAGGACGGTTTAGTGAGTGTTTACGAAAGTGGTTCAATAATATCAAGTTTAAATAAAGTGTGTCTTCAGGATTTGAAAAATTCTAAGTAGGAAGATACTGCTTAGATTTTAATTTTAAGTAGGTATTCAAATTTGACGAAATAGTTCGGCAGAAACTTTTTGGTGTGAATTCAAAAGAAAAAAAGCAATTAAATGCCCAAAATCTTATTGAAATAATTAATGTGATGTGTTTGTGTTTTTTTTGTCTGCGTATAGTTGTGATTGATTGTGTGTTGTTGTATGCGTGAATTAATTATAGGTTAATATTTAACTACGGAACATTTACAATTAAAAGAAGTGGAATTGAGAAGGAAACCCATAGTTATATGCCAGTTATTTAAAGCTTGCACAGATCAAAATCTAAACAAACCAAAATTAGTTTAGTAGATACTCTACATTATAGAGACAAAGGCATAATAATGAGATATAAATTAAAAACAGCTAAACTTATCGAACAAGAAACAACTAAAGACAGTTTTAATATTAACAAATTAGAATCTAAAGCGGGTGTCCAATCTAATCAGTTTGAATAAATTATTCAAAACTGTGTACCGTTTGAATTTCAATGTATCATTTGTTTGAATCATTTATGTATTATTATGAATAGTGATTGCGAAACCAAATTGTTTTATTGAACATAAACAATGTATTATGTTGGTGTAATTGCAAAATTGCTACATACAAACGAACATGCTTGAAAATTGTTGTACAAAATTGCTGTATTTGACTGTTTAGATCCTTGCATAGATTATAAACGAGATGTAAGGGCGAATCATTACGTAGTTAATGCTTTTAAGAGGTGGATTTGAAACCTGTTACTACTGTAATTGATTAGGCAGATGTAGTACTAATTGACGATAGAATAGACAATGTCAATATTCAAGACAGTGATCTTTTCTTCCATGTTCTGACATAATATTAGTAAACCCACGTACTAATCTATACAAATCTACACAAATAAATAATAGTTTAAAAAATTTAAAAAAAAAACACTCTTTAAAAACCAAACTAAAAAAGAAGAAAATAATTTAATTCAATTAAAAAGCGTGGGGTACTTGACATTAATTGATTAAAAATACTTCAAAAAGCACCCCACGCTTTTTAATTGAATTAAATTATTTTCACCTTTTTTAGTTTGGTTTTTAAAGCGTGTTTTTTAGTTTTTTTAACTATTATTTATTTACAGTCATTTCAACCGATTCTGACTTCTGTACCGTAGGCATAAGGATGGCATTAAAAGCAAAATAGTAGTTACAATACCAACTGTTTACTGCAGCTGCCATTTGTTCTGCCACTAACGCAATAGAAGTCAAAATCGGTTGATCGGACTGTAAAAAGGGTTTACTTAAATGTCTAATCTTATTTCAAATGGAGTATAGTTAATATAAGTCTAAAATCGCCAACCCATCTTGAGCAAGTGTGGTGATCAATACACGTGCCTTCTCTGTATGAGAAGATGCCTTTGCCGTACATTGGGGTAAATAATAGGCTAGGTATTATATGATTATAAACTAGTAATGTCATCAGAACCAGAAGACTTATAGAGAACCAGTAAAATCGACTCAATAGCTATTCAATCTTAAACAAGAACATAAACCTAAGCCAGTATGTAACCTACACCCCATAATGTGTGAGAATTATTACTGCTATCTTTAGTAATATTACGTCCGTTACTTTAGCTGGGAGCCATTCTCACTTAAGGGGAACCTAGTCACGGGCTCGAACTCACTGGTGGGCCTGGCTAAAAATCACGCTGTCTCACTAGGCTTCGTGTCCGACAGAGATAGTATCAGTGATGAGCAGTTAGACGCTAGTTACACGCACAACGTTATTGAGTGAGATGCAGGATCATCTATAGTAAAAAAATCGCGAAAAAATTAAGAAAAGTCCATTGGAAGATCGGGTTTTATGAAAAAGCCAATGCATAAATCAATGACCATTAAACGTTTATTGAACTTTTCGATAATTGAACTTTGTCAGTACCGACTTGGTTTTGGAGATTTTACACTTCTTTTATTACTTAAACACGCCTAAACTTAAGTAAAATTAGCAAGAAAAACGAATCTTTGTTGGCTCCTAACTTTTTAATGGATTTTTATATTAGTAATCTGTTTCCATACGGACAATATTAATAATGAGACAAAACGATACCATATTTTACTTTGGATGTGCCATGTCAGACAGTGGAGTAAAACACTTCCGAAGTTTGTATGCAAAAAATGTGGACTAGGTTCACCTTAAGTAGCCCTGCCAGTCCTGTCAGAATCGAGAGAGTTATAATTTCCATAACGATGTTTTAAGTAGCTATTTTACCATATGCAGCCGTGTTTTGTTTTAAATCCACAAATTTCAAGCGATGTGATTCTTGAAATGTTGAGGATAAAATCCAAAAAGGCAAAAGAAAAATGATGTGACTTTATGCCTTCCTCCATATACCATCTAGTCTTAACACTAGTAAAACGATAAGTACAATAATAATAAATGTATTATTAGTCTTCAATGCTGACGACATTAGCAGAGAGCCTGAGAGTAATAAATCTAATTTAAACAGAATTCGACCACTGAGCACAAGTATCGCTGACAAAGTGCTAATTTAGAACATAAATAGACCAAAATTAACATACAGACGGCGCTATAAATTATACGTATTTAACTCTTGGCTTATTTTGATATAATTATGTATTCAAAGTGTTATAATTTTATGATGTTCCGTGTGGTGCCGGAGGTAAAGAATAGCACCATCCCATTTCTTCCCGTGGGTGTCGTAGGAGGCGACTAAGGGACTTACTAGAGAATGGGCAGCAGCGTTCTCTACGTATTTTACCACCATACTGCGATCGCCAACCCGCCTGCCAAGCGTGGCGATTATGGTAAACCGCCCCAAATTGGGAGAGGCCTATGTCCAGCAGTGGACGTCTTTCGGCTGAAATTATGATGATGATGATGAATTTTATGATCATTTCGGACTTATCTGACCTATTAGACATTTCACTGAAAATAGTAGTTGTAAGCGTAGTTCAAATTGACCTAGGATTTGGATTTTGAAAGAGCTTTTTTGGTAGATTATGGCGTTTGCAAACCTTTTGTCAGTCTTCAGGAAACTTGAGGTTTCCTTAAGATAACGGCTCACTGTTCTAAATATTTTCATAATTTTACTTGAAAACATAATTATCATCATTTTCTAGCCATAGGGGAGTTTCGAACTCCATTCCCTATATTATCACCTACTATTGACTCAATAACATGTGTTTCAAATAAAGGTTTAGTTGAAAGCACAACTACAACTGTTTAATTCCTGCTACTGAATTTATTCTGCCTTCAATGAAACATCAAAACTATTATTTCTTGATTACTTATCCAAAAGCTTCAAAAAAAAGAAGCGATCGATACTGACAAAGACCGACGGCGATATCTTTGACAAAATAAAATAAAAACTTCAAAAACTGTTGAACCGTCTCTTTCCACTTCAATCGTAATCGAAAATAAGTCACTTCTTCAAAACCGTGACTTACTTTCTCGACAACATTGTACTTACCGTTTTTGAAGTTCACGAAGACAGCCAACTCTAAAGTTTTGGGATGGAATACATAGACATTTTTATGTATGTAACAGCAAAACACAATTTTGTTTCTGCTTGTATATAGAGACCACACAGATTATATATGAATTTTGCTTTTTGATTCAACATTGAGTGAAGTTCGACGTTGTTTTTTTTTAAGTTAAATAGATTTGTTTCAACTTATTTTGAAAACTTTTTCCAAATTCTTCCATGTCACCAGTATTTTTATTACAATAATTTTTGCTACATCATCATAGTCTGCCATGTTTTAGAAATCCTATGGAAACTTGCCCTAGCTAAATGAAACTTACTTGTTAGTTAGTGCAAAATATTCTAAAGATAATATCTTCTTATTACAGCCAAGTATAAAAGCGTAATGATTATTCGTAATGCAATATGCAATACATTTCATATGGTTTTCGATTTCTTCGTACACGATCGTCCAGTTGCCATCGATTTTCGCTTTCGATTGTCGAGTCCATTGCCAAGTCTTAGTCACGGTATAATGTATGAATTGTTGGCGTCAATTCTTTTGTGTTATTTTTAAAGTTAGATATGACTTTATTGAACTTAAGTTATACGTATGTATCTTGATTTTATTATTTTGGATAATTGGAATGGAGTTCGATTGATCCAGTCCACTTAGCTGTTGTTATAAGTGTTAATTTATTTTATTGGAATCAATTATTGGTCCACTTGGAATATTTTGTTTTTTCAAACACGTGTCATCTAATAAAAATAAGGACACTTCGTAACATTTACTTTCTCGATCCTATAAGAATTTATCCAACCAGAAAAAAAATATCTAATAAGTTACTCGGTTTGAAGACGGTTAAAACCAGCTGCAATTTTTTTTGTAATTTTTCTCAGATTTATTTAGATTTCTGAGGTTTAATTTATTTAAGTGTCACTGTTTCATTGAAAAAATCATACGTCAGCTGTATTTCACATTTAAAAATTTCATTGACAAATTACAAGCATCTTATTTATTTTCCCCTTTCAAGTTTTAAAGAGTTGATTTTAAGAAATCCATTTGTCTAATAATATTTCTAAGTTCCAAGTCTATAACTTGGACCGTGCCGATTCGTGACTGCAACCACGATTTAGAGCGTGCCAAGTTTACGTCCCACCAAGCCTGAACTAGTTCATGTTACTCTTAACGTTTTGAACTTATATACCTAGTTCTGTGAGCTGAATTTTAAGTGTGTGTTCAGTAGATGTTCTGTTTACTTCTTCTACTGCTGTATCTACTGCGAGTTTATTTAGCATTAGAATATCTACACAAAGAACACTATCGTATTTTTTTAGGTCAAATTTTATATGGCATAGTCTATTATGTCTGGTAGCAATTTCCACTTAAGTACCTATTTTATACAAATTATGATTTTCTAAGTTGTAAACTATATCTTTATGAAAAACAAAAAGTACTTTATTGAAAAAATATTTATTCTTTTATAAACCACAGCGTAAGCGTTTAACGCGTGTTATTTATCCAGTCCCCACAATTCAGAACTAGTCGGAACATGTCCCTCTGACTGAACGAACAGCGATGTAGCGTAAACAGAGGATATTTTCGACTTGATTGACGAGAAGCTCTGACTGCGCAGTCTAAACACGGGTTTATGAGTTATGTTTAGCATTTTGTCGAGTTTTGTTTTCGATTTTGCTGATTTGTAATTTACCTGCATTTAGAAGTATCGACAACAAAAAAAGAAATTTGAAGATTTATCAAATGTCAGCACTAAAACAATTTTTGTTGGAATAACACTAAATTTTATTTATAATTTATTGTGGTTTTCCCGTAACCGAATTGTTACATTTTTATTTTGTAAATGTTTTCGTTATTTTATGTAGCACTTTACTTTTACCGAATGATTGAACAAATTCTTATTTCGTTACAGATTTTTTGACTCATTTAAAAATAAACCGGCATTAAACAAAATGTACCTACTTACATGATACTTTATAGTAAAAGTTTTAGGCATTTACAAGCTCATGAATTTCAATAACTTAGATGATTTTTTTCAATTATGCGCTACTGCATTTTTTATAGTATGATTCTAGTTATTTTTATTTAGTAATTGTTCACCACAGTTAGTTGGGTTCAGGAAGTATTGCAGAAAAACAAACATAATTAAGTTTTTACAAAATAATATTTATTTCACAAATATTATGACCCCATAAAATGATTGGGTGATAAAAATTAACACAATCCAGGCTATACGATTCGATTACATACGGTACTTAACTAGAATAGGTACTTGTAAATAAGTATGAATGCTTATCAAGAAAAAGAATCACAAACTTTTAAATGCAATATTTACAAGTCTATTTATTAATTCTATATCAAATTTTATACAAATTAGGAAACAATGTTTTTTTTTTTCAATTTTTATACACTTTTTGGAAACAGAACATTTTGAAACAAATTGTACGGCTTTAACAAAATTAAATTGAGATAAAAATACGTCAAAATATTTACAGTTGTACTAAAGTTAGCTAATCATTAATTATACATACATTGAAAAGGGGACATTTTTTTGGAATTTTAGTCCTCCTTGAAATGATTTCAATAGCTTCCAAAATTCTTTGCAATTTCGTAAATTTAACTAATATTTGGTGTCTAATCGATTCCAATGAAATTAATTAAATGAAAATGAAAATATTTATGACTATCGAAATTATTTGGAACTAAAATAATAATTGAGATCTAAATACGTGTCTTACAACAAGTAAGTTAATCTAAGATCTAATTTTATTTTCACCGTCAAATAAATGGAATAAATTAAACTAGATTTAAATCGATCTAAAATTGATAAACAAGAGATCAAATGGAAAATGTAACTAAATCAAAAACTTAACAACTCTAAAATAATTTTAAACTCGCAATCAATTACAACACCTATCCATTATTATTTGTAAAGGTTGTGATCACTGGTAAAATTATTTTGTAAAATGCAGCAGATATTATTGGCGAAAGCACTTACGATACATATTTATAGAAATACTTCCGTACTAATAAACATTTTATTAAATGCACGATATAAGAAAATATAATTATTACGATTTTAGAATTCATGAGGCGTTTTGTCGAACTTCACTCAAATTTGAATAAAAAAGCAAAATTCATTTTTACAAAGCGGAATAAATGTGAGAATTGCAATGTCGAATTAAATTGAGCTGCGGAGACCTCTCGATTTAATTCTGACGTAACCACCATTTACAATTCAAGTGCAGTTGGACACAACATCTCTTCCAGAACAAATAGGCACAAAATATAATACGGAGGGACTTAAAAATACGTAACAACAGTCCAGACCTGCTTTGCAGTATCACTGTCAACAATACTTATCTAGTACAATCTTCATTTTATCTGATGGTATTGAAGAGAGACGACGCGAGGGAGACCTTTATGATGGCCACGACCATCACTAGGTTGACGATGTAGGTCGAATTGCATCTTAAGTGGTAAAGTGGTGTGTTATGCTCACGAGGACACTCACCTCGCCTATTGTCCTGGACTTCTTGGCCAGGCTGTCGTGATACCAAGATGTGGCAAAGAACTTCGTACAGCTCGGCTAGAAGCCGGTTCAGCCGCGAAAAGTTCTCCTCTGTTGCCTCTCTCTCACTCGGTAAGTTGAATGCTATAGCCATCTTTGTCTTTCGCTACGTCTTTTTCTACGGAAGAAGCGTGGACAGATAGCTGTTTGTTTGTTATGCATAAATGCTGTGTGGCTATTTGTGTGAAGTTCCTTTCCGGTTTTGAATCCACTTCTTCGTTTTTATCAAAATTTTGAATTAATTAAAAATGCTCCTCCAAAATTTCAAAATCGTACTCCAAAAATTTTTTAGTATCAAAAATTTCTTCTCAGATTAGTCAGAAAATTTATAAGTGGTAAAAACGTTTTCACGGGGAAAAAATTCTCGAAAGTCAATTTTGCGAAAATATCACTCAAAAAGTTCACTTTGACACACAAAATGGCACTGAGTCCAAATAAAAAAAATACACAGTTCAATTTGGCGATAATGAGATCACAGGTAAAGTTCCGACCTCAAAAGTTCACAAGTTCACAAAAAGTTTTTGCCGCAAAAAACTCGCGCGGTACATTGTCCGTAAATCACACGTAATTTAGGTGTAACCAGCGCACGGTCGATGACACAATTGCTCTAACTAACGCACTATGCATCGCTGTGGCTGACCGTCGTAAACAAACTGACTTCGCACGCCGCTCCACGGAAGAGGTCGACAGACGACTAATGCACGTGCGGCCGGCAAAGGAGCGAATCGTGTAATAGGGGATAATACTTCGTGCACATCATTGCCTCGCTCAACGCGTCCCCCTGTGTTGGTGCGCTGCATAACGTGTGCACACACGCACACTAACGAAACCCATTTGATTATAAATAGTGGAACGCACGGTAGCACGCTCCCTTCGCACTCCACTACTACAATCAACGTCCACACCGCTGTTCCCGTCCTTTTCCCTCTCTCTATTTCTACATGCATCTATCTCTTTTCACTCAGGTTACATCATGTTACAACAGCAATCGACAAAGTGTGACTTTCTCGTTTCGATGATACAGAGCCAACCCTTTGTGGAAGCGGAAGAGATGATAGTGTCGATTTTGGATTTTGGATATAGAAAGCGCGCCAAAGTGAACTGGCCAATCGGAGGCCTTGATTCGTATGGGGTGAGGTGACGTAAGAATGGAGGACTCGAGACAACGGGGTTGTTAGACGGAAAGCGTTCACTCGACCACTGGCTCTCGCCGCAAACCTACTATATTCTGTTTCGCGATATTTTAACAGCTCTTTGTTCAGGAGATAGACGTAAACTTGATTTTGTTAGCCTCGGGGCTTCGTTATTGTGACAGGAGTTAGCGCGTGTGTTTTATTATTAGTAATTCGGTAGTACGTTCGTAAAAGCGGTATAAAATGGTTTTAATGATCGTGGTTTTGCCATACGCGTTGGTTTGTGAAATCAAGAGGTGTTTTTTAGGTTTATTGGCATTTAGGGTTGAGTGGAAACCTTTGTTTAGATTGAATACCGGCAATAAAATTGATAACCGAAGTTAAACATAAAATAGTAAATAAAATAGCCGTTTGCGTGATTTTGTAATTCTTTTGTGTTTGTAGTTTTGTTTGTTTGAAAGTGACTTTAGATTTTTGGCAAATTAGATTGATAACCATTTTCCATAAAAACACTGTTTTGTGAAATAAAACACGTGGAATCAAATTTAAAAAATAGGTAGGTAGTTAGTTCAAAAAATCGTTTTAGTAAAATTAAATAATATTTACTGATAGAAAAAAAAAACATTTTCAAAGTTACGATAACATAAATTGCGTAAAAAATAATTTTGAAAAACGTCGAAAGGAAAAAATAGGGCACTTTCATCACTCATCAACGGCAAATTAAAATTAATATTTGCATGTGCAAATTAAAACACGAGATTTTTTAATCCAAAAAATATTGTCATAGTAATTTTTTTTAAAGAAAAAGTATCAGTTGGTTGATCGAGTTCTACATACCTACATACAAAATGAATGATTTTCAGGTTACAGCGACGCAGCACAAAAGGCAAAGTATATATTTTTAAGTAGAAAAAAATATCAACAAATATGATTAAGATATTTTCCAGATTTTTTTTTTTGCATTTTACAGTTGAATTTATTTTATTTACTTACTTACATAGTTATTTGCACTTCATTTTCACAGTTCTCAATATCATCACAGTACCTACATAACACCACTGTCTTCCTCAAACATCACATAAGAACTAAATGACAAATCAAAAGGTTTTTGGCTCTGCCGTAATATTAGTCATAGCAAACAAAGTCAGATCAAGGACTGCCCGGATGAGTCCTGACTCATTTTTGTTAAATTAATTAAGTAACACGAACGGTACATCTTGAGAAATAAAAATTCAAATGTAACTCATTTGAATTTTTCAAATGAGTTAACAAAGACTTTGAAGAACACCGAGTTTAGATTTTATAACGTGATTTTGAATTTCATTCAATTGAACGAGGTAATTTTCAAGAAGGAGGTTTTAAAACCAATAATGAAATCTTCCTACTGGAAGACGGGCATTATAACCAAACCAGGCGAAAGAGCAATTGGTAGGTATGATTACATAATTATAAGCATTGATATGAGCATGAAAAATGAGTCAGGAAAGCGTTATGAAATGGTATGTAGGAGACCAATTTTACCCAGAAGTGGGACAGACCGATATATAACGAGAAAAATAAATAAAGGACAGATTGATACTCTAAAGTAAACTCTTTGATTTCGTAAAGGTCTATCAATTTAAATAAACTACAATGTGTCAATGATTTTTAATTGTTACATCAGCCAACTAAAAATTATCCTTAATTCTCCGTAGCATTTCTAATCTTACATCTGAAGAGACTCGAATAAAACAGGTTTTTTCTTTGGGAACATTACTTTGGTCATCAACTCATCATGCACACATTTAGAAGCTTGGTGAATTGTTACTTTTGAATTATAATATAATGATTAGTAAATAAAAGTCCCACAAGAGCACTTACTATCGACTATGTAGTTTATCAAGGAAATAATATCATGACAATTTGAGACTTTTTGATTTATTCAAGTTAACTATTATGAACTTGAAAACCTTAAAACTCATTATAATTTCACTCGGTAAAGTCTGCAATGCAATCATTGATGGAATACTCCGGCTTCATTAGCGATGCTTATCCATTAATAATCATATTATTTTACGGGCACTTAGCAGCTATGATCAATAATTAGAATGACAAATAACTATAGTCAAACCAGTAGCACGTACAACTATATAAATATTACACTCAGATTGAAGTGCTAAAAGATGAAATTGTACGAGATTGGACATTAAGATTGTGCAAATAACGCCTAGCCTGACAACTAATTATATTCATTAGCTCTGGACAAAGATGTAAATGTGATGAGATTTGTTGTACAAGTAAAACATATTGATTACTCTTCACATTTTCCTGGAACTGAGCACACTGTTAAACGATTTATTGAATTATGTAGATGGTAAACTCTTGTTAAGGTTATATTTTAGACTGCATATGAGAAGAAACTTTTGCTTTTGCTTTTGCCTTTTGAAAATAAAACAAGGGCAGACCAACAGTGTGAAGAAGACGAGTAACAATTCAAGCCATAAGAAAAAAGAAATCCAGGTTGATTTGAGAGTCATGTATTATATTCTTTCCTCAATATGTAATTATAAGAACAGAAATGTCTTTAGAGCAGTTCTTTATCCCTTGACTGAACTGATTGCTAGCGCAATAAAATTGCACGATTGCGAGGATTAGCGAGTTATTGTGAATTTGGAGCCGCCCCAGACATGAATCTTACGGATCGTTTCGTCCCTGGCCAAACTGTTGACAAACTGTTTGAGCCTCATGATCTGAGGTTTGAGCAGAATGCTTCTACCCTCAGTTTTTCGAGAGCACTGGAGATTGCAGAATGAGTGAAATCTGCTAGAGAAACCAGAAACGTATTGCCCACAGATATGACTGTGATCAAAGAGGAAGCATTGAACAAAATATCTTACAAGGGCGGCAAGCGGTCGAGCAATGGGAGCAGTTAACACCGCGCTAGACCGGAAATTAATTAATGTAATATATTGACATTGTTCTCTCTGCATAAAGGTTCACAAAGTTATCAACAAAGTGACAAGAATGATAGCATTTTGACAAAAATGCACAAAATATGATTCTTTGTGGGTGACTGCCGATCCATACTCTAATACCCTTTGTGATGGAGCACTAAAACACCACAAAAAATAAAGAACAATAAGTAGAAGATGATAATAATTAATATATTAAAGAGCCCGATATTGAAATACAACCAGCCAAGCATAATCATTAACACTTTACTATCGACACAGCAAGTTCAAACGTGTCCAGTGAGGCGATCGAGTGACTTAACATATTGAAAGTAGGTCATACGCGAGATGACTAACAGAGCTGCTATGAGAGACTACGTGATACTACTCTTGACTTAGACCATCTTTTGAAGGGTAATTTGTTGAATCAATTTGCAATTATACAAGTTATCACGAAATTGGTTTTTATTGTCCGTAAAGAGTTCTATTGTTCTGTGATTTTACTACAAAGTGAAGTAATTTTCGTTGTAATTCTTTTGTATCAAGTTCGTCAGCTCCCTATGTATTGGAATCAACTATATTTGGACCAACTGCACTTATGCTATTGCAAAATATAATTTGTAAAAAAATACAAAACTAATTACAGAAAGACATTCCGAAAGAATTTGGCTAGTCTTCCAAACTATCCAACAATTCCACTCAATAGATGGCGCTGGTAGTCACTAATGCTCGCGCTCACGCTAGAACGGGATCAAGTTCTCACTTACTTTGGCGACAAAATAAATGCTGTTTTGTAGTATGTTTGTTGATTGCTTATCCGAACTTTTCTGTGAACATGATCATGTTTTATGGAATTTAGCCATTTAATAATCAGTACAGACTCAAATAGAAGATATTATAGTTGCATGCAAACCTACTTAGTTACTACATAAAAAAATCCGTCGTCCCAAGTTGCAACCGATTTAATATTTTTTATATAATATATCTGTGAAATACGAGCAACACAAACAAAATAAAAGCAGCCACAGATAAATATCTCAAAATATTAAATAATCAGACATAATGCACATTAAGTTTTACAACGCAAAGGTAGAGCTGGGCGTAATAAATATTAAAATTGATATGAATGCATAATGCGGTAATGGGAAAGAGGTATAAATTCGTGTTAATGCGATTGACAACCGCTACTGTAATGGTCGCCAGTCCAAATGCAACGTTATTTGAGATATGGCTCAATATGCAGTAGTTAGCGGGAATACAAGCATATTTCTTTTATGTAGAGTTGAATTTAAGAGCAGTGGTATTTTTTGAGGGTGGGAGGGAAGTCATCAAATAACTTCTCCAGCTCTGGGTGGAGCAGGAGGGTGTGTCAGACTTTTACTGACTAAAATCCACCCGTGTTCCCCCAATTGCCTGTGTGCCAGGGACCACGGTATCTCTTTCGAACAACCCGCAACCTTAGCAGGCATTGGTCCTTGCGGACCCCACCAGTTGCTGCTGACATCTCTTTGAGGCGCGCGTGGAACACAACGCGCTGTTGACCCGGATTTGGTCCTTACCGGACAGCGAGCTATCGATTACTCGCCATCCACAAGCCCGCGCCTACGGTGGCCGGTAACCTGCCGGGAATTTCCGATGCCCTGGGCGTCTCCTGCAGAGGAAGAGCAATGGTGGGCCAGTGGCATCGGCCCTGAATTAATTACATCAGCACTGCTCTCAAAACGGTGAAGGAAAGCATCGTGACGAAACAAGAACTAAAACTACGACGACATGTGACATCTACCAACCCGCACTGGCCCGTGTGGTGGACAGCCCACTTCCTCTCACAGAGACTGTCCTGTGTTCCAGCAGTACGCACGTTATATCCATGATCTAGAGTAAAATTGGTACGATGTTGTTAAAATAAGTCTGTATTTATTTGTTTTGGCTTCAAGATTTCCGTAATTAACGTCATTAATAATCAGTTGATAAGCAAACATTGATGTAACGCTACTTATAAAATAGGTTTGTCGTTGTCAATTTTGTTGGTAGTAAGTATATTGGCTATCAATATTTTAATTTCAGTCGACCTCAACTTTGATTTTGCTATGTTGGTTATCACTTCTTCGTTCTCATTGTCCGCATGGCTGATGGTGTTTTCTTTATAATTATGACATATATGTGTTAGAGCTTATAACAGTTTCTGTCTATACTATATTCGATTGTATAAAGATACTACGTGTAGTGAAGGTTTCTAATTTTTCACTGTTTTTCTCTCATAATCTTTATTCATTTAGGCCGCTGCATCTCCATTCTTAAACCACTCCAAAACCACGACAAAGAGCAATCAGAACGAACCCAAAGCCGTGAAATCGGACAGTAGCTGCCACGGTGGATTACGATTCAAGTCCGAATCGGGACTCCTTGGTCAAAGTGTAAAAGTGAAGATAACACAATCAAACTTTTTATGTTGACCAAAAAAGTGTAGGTTTTTTTATTGTATTGTTGTTTGCTTGATGAGCTGGGAATGGAAGAAGATGTAGGTAGACATAAATACTTACATTGTTTTGTATATTATAGGTGTATATAGCAGTATAGATAGTTTAATCCATGAAGACGCGCCCCACTCTTTGCAACTTGTACTGAGTGCGGTCAAAAACAAAAGAAAGGAGCAAAGAGGGGCACGTCATCGTGGATTGAGATATCTGTTTATTGAGAGTTCTTAATAAAAGTGCATTGATGAGTTGCCTCTAAAAGAGTGAGTCGTGGTAAGCACAGCTGAATGGGTCGATCCATCAGGTATAGCTACGCTGGCCGGGGTTGGTCCGTGGATGGATGTTAATCTTTATACACCGAGACTCCACCTTGCCTTAGAAAGCACGCTAAGTCGTTGATCGAGGTTATTATTCATGAGTCTTGGACAATCGTTGCGGATTTTTTATCTGTTCTGCGGATCGTCAGAATCCTGAAAGTCTGACACCCAGTCTTACCAAGGGGTATCGTATTACCAGTCACTGGGTTGTGGAGGTCAGATAGGCAGTTACTCTATGTAAAATACAGGTATTCAACTGCATCCAGTTAGACTGGAAGCCAACCCGTACGTAGTTGGGAAAAGGCCAGATTGATTTGCTAACGGTCTTATTCATAAAAAGTTATTGAACATCTAGTTTTCAAAGAGAAACCAGACTTTAGCAACTGTTTAGATGTTCGATAACTTTTTATGAACAAGGCTGTAATAATACAAGAAAATGGAAAAATGCTTCTTTTCTTAGTAATAAAGAAAATTTGTTGTGTATATTCCCAAATTATTTCTTTAATTAATTTAGTGAATTATTGTTTTTGATTACAAATGCAGTTTAATTTCCCTTTTACCCTTACACACGCTGTCTAGATCTCTTTGTCTTGTCTGCTATCGCAGGTATGCTGGAAGAGATTTCTTTAGAAATAAGCATCCAATCTGTACCTATTTTTAACCGACTTCAAAAAGGAGGAGGTTCTCAATTCGTCGGAACCTTTTTTTATGTATGTTCCCCGATTACTCGAAGATGGCCGGACCGATTTGGATTTTTTTTTTGTTTGATAGGATTTACTTCTCAGGTGGTCCCACGATCATCATGTCAGGATCTGATGATGGGATCCTGGAGAAATAGAGAGAACTCTTCAATATTTATAGTATTTTTTGGAAGAGTAGGTACTTTCTCGGAGTGGTCTCATTTCAATTTGGTGAAAATCTGATGAAGAACTTTGGAGATAGGCAACGGAACTCCTCAATAAATGATAGCAAATGGACTGGGATTGCTGAAATCTCATATGTGTCTATTGCTTGCACCAGTTCATAGCATAACATCACGCCGGTATGCTGTGAAGGGGTAAGCACATGTGAACCACAAAAAAATGAAAAAGTCGGTGTCTTTGGAGCTGTATTTAAATCTTTTGTCACCGCCTTCCGAAATTAAAGTTATTTTTCACTTTGTAGTGTTTTTTGTAAGTCGGTAGTTTTTTTTGGAAAAAGTTTTTCTGTTAAAATCTTCTTGTCTGTTTATATAGGTATGAACATAAACGGTAAAAAAAAAATCTGTGTTCGAAACCTGTGGCTACGCGGAAGCATTATTAACAAATCATGTTTTAAATTTTATATTTTTTACAACCGTTTTATTCTTCATTTATGATGTGATACAATGAAACTGTAGTTGCGGTAATGCCTCTAGTTGGGGGTCTTCTTAAGTGGTAATTTGTAACATAAATTAATTACTGGCTATTATTTCTTACAAAATAGTTTTTAATTGTTATGTTCCATCAAATTAGCTAGTAGATTGTTAATGTTTTTATTAATATTCCTGGGGGCCTCTGGGTTTAATAGCAGAATATTATCATAGAGAATATTTTTTTCATTTGTTCAGTGTTAAAATTACGTTTTTTTAATTAATTCAATAAAGATTTCATGCCTAGGAAGATATTAAAAAATCTGGAATTGTCATGAATAATGTCATGTAGGTTCTCACTTCATTAGTGTTTTTAATAATTAGCGTAATCACTGTCTGAAACCTACAGAAAACTAAAGTGATAGGTATTTAAAGAAATGCCTCTAAGAACAGCAGTGGTGGGTGTGGTGGCCCAGTGGTATCATAGGTCATGGGTTCGAACCATTTTGAATACATTGCTTGCTAGAGAAAAAAAGTTTTTAATTGTGTTTAATCTCAAATAATGGTTCATTTAACAGTTCACAAGCATAGTGTACAAAAAATTCTAAGGAATTAGGTAGAATTTTTTAAAACAAATCTGGATTTTTTTAATGGTATGTACTATATGTATAGTATCCAGATATGTTTCACCAATAATATCCATTATGACACCATTAACAGCCGATGCGGGATCACCAGTGAGGCCTCCTGTAATCAGAAATTCCTTTGCATCAGCAATTTGATCGGTCAGTTCAGATTGAGTGCAAATTGATTGGTGTTGCGGCGGGGGCACATGGCGTGTAATAGTTTCAATGCAAAGAAAGGGATGTTAAGTTTGAAAAAAATGCAAATTTGTAGAGACTATTTCGACGAATTTACTCCCCGATACGGGCGAAGCGACACTTTTTAATAATAGAGGTATTATTTTCTGTAGGCGAATCGACCTCTACAGAAATACGTTTTAGGTAATTGGCACGTTTTGATTTTTTTGCAAAATAATTAAGAAAACAATTGTATTTTCCTTATTAGATAATAGGAGTAAATCGATCTTATGTTATTATTTTATTGCACAAAATTGAAAACGCAGTTGAAACTGGAGTGATTGTTTCGCCCACAAATAAGTTAACTTCGTGCAAACCGCGTACTGAAAATAAAACATTATTTAATAGGGGACAATCGCAAAGTTTCGGGCAAGATAATTTGTGCGAATCAACTAATAAACGACAATTTCGACAGTTGACAACAGCATTCTAAGTCTTGAGTGGCTGAAAGATTGTATAGAATATAAGCTTGAACTTTGTGGTTTTTGTGGATGAGTCACTTGGTACACACGGCTATACATCAAGCTATATATTTCCAGTATAAGCTGATCTCGCATTGTATACGATTTGCGTACAATGCGAGATCAGCTAGAAATGTATAGCTTGATATGTGTAGCCGTGCGTACGTTGATGACAGAATATGTGCAAAATCGTTGAAAGATAGTGCAGGCCTAATACACGCTTTATATTAGCTTCACTTGTAAGTTTGTTTGTATGTTTGTATGTAACCGACTCCTTTGAGCGCGATTTTGACCCATTTTAAACGGTCAGATTTCATTGAAACTTTGTAAACTTGTCGAGGACTGATGCAATTCAATCCTTAAAAAAAAAATAGAAAAAAAAAACACGTTTTTGTAGTTAGTAGAACTAAAAAATAGAAAATAAATAATAGTTTAAAAAACTAAAAAACACGCTTTAAAAACCAAACTAAAAAACGAGAAAATAATTTAATTCAATTGAATACTATCATAAAAATACCACAAAAAGCACGCCACGCTTTTTAATTGAATTAAATTATTTTTTAAAGTCAATGTAACATCACACCTTTTTCCTAAAAGGGTTGAGGAGAAGTGTGCTTACAGTACACCCCCATTTCGCCAGTCATGTGTAAGTTCCATGTAATGGGGGCAACCCTATGGCCATCAGCGTGTATAAATCCAGACTCAGGGCTGCTGCTGACAAATTTTAGATTGAAAAACCCAATAACACTTTGCTCTACGTGGGAATCGAACCCAGGACCACGTGCTCATCAGTAGCGCTTGCGACTACTGGACCAATGAGGCAGGTTTTTTTGGGATATGGAGTAATCAATTTAATTTTATGAGTTTCGTTTAATTTTATAAATTATTATTTTTATTTTATATAAAGATATTGTTGTTTAATTATTTTTAAATATATGTTTATTAAGATTATAATTTTAAATTTGAATTTGATTGCTAATGTTATTCAAATATGATTTAAAATTGATTGAAATAAATGATTTTGAATTTGAAAAAAATTATTAAGATTTATCAAAGTAACAAGGCAAGTTTTGTTGTCAAGAAAGAGCTTAGGTATACCGAATGATTACCGCAAGTTGGATATTTTTTACCTATTCATATTTTTGAATGTACAGAACTTGCGGTTTTTTTTTAAATATCGCATCATGGTTATTGTGCTTTCAATATTTGGTCCTTGTAGAAAGATCTGCAGTTTCTTTGAATTAATATCGCTTCATGGTCTTTGTACTTTCAATATTTGGTCCTTGTAGCAAAAGACCTGCGGTTTCTTTGAAATGTCGCTTCTTGGTCTTTGTACTTTCAATATTAGGTCCTTGTAGAAAGACCTACAGTTTCTTTGAAATGTCGCGTCTTGGTCTTTGTACTTTCAATATTTGGTCATTGTAGCAAAAGACCTGCGGTTTCTTTGAAATGTCGCTTCTTGGTCTTTGTTCTTTCAATATTTGGTCCTTGTAGAAAGACCTGCAGTTTCTTTGAAATGTCGCTTCTTGGTCTATGTACTTTCAATATTTGGTCCTTGTAGAAAGACCTGCAGTTTCTTTGAAATGTCTCTTCTTGGTCTTTGTACTTTCAATATTTGGTCCTTGTAGAAAAACCTGCGGTTTCTTTGAAATGTCGCTTCTTGGTCTATGTACTTTCAATATTTGGTCCTTGTAGAAAGACCTGCAGTTTCTTTGAAATGTCTCTTCTTGGTCTTTGTACTTTCAATATTTGGTCCTTGTAGAAAGACCTGCGGTTTCTTTGAAATGTCGCTTCTTGGTCTATGTACTTTCAATATTTGGTCCTTGTAGAAAGACCTGCAGTTTCTTTGAAATGTCTCTTCTTGGTCTTTGTACTTTCAATATTTGATCCTTGTAGTAAATTCGTGATACCCTTTTACACGACACTTACAGTAAACTATGAACTAATTAACTATTCACGAGCCGTGTACCCTACTCTGAACAATAGTATAGTACTGGCTACTGGCTGACATCAGGTGTCCCTTTGAGTGAGTTACTGCCAAAATATATAGCCATTAAAATTAATTGTGTCCCAATGTTCGGCCAATTGCTTGGTCGCGGTATTGACTTATTGCCAATTAATTGGTTTCGCTAAAGAGTTATTGCTAGATTTTGATATTGGAAGTGCTGTCTATTTCATAACAATTATTTATCCTTTGGTCCTCCTTGAGGAAGAAGTATTCCTGGAAGGACTTGGGGGAGGCCTTTGCTCAGCAGTGACTGTTTAAAAAAAAAAAACTTGAGAGGTGTCAAGGGACACCCGGATGGAACGAAGTTCCAGTACTTGCCACCAGTACTTGCCGCCAGTACTTGCCGCCAGTACTTGCCGCCAGTACTTGCCGCCAGTACTTGCCGCCAGTACTTGCCGCCAGTACTTGCCGCCAGTACTTGCCGCCAGTACTTGCCGCCAGTCTGGCTTGCTTTCTATAAGTGAGAGAGAGAGAGAGAGACAGACAGAGAAACATGCGCACGCCGCACAGCTTACAATAGCTTACTATAGCAAAAACTGTCGTGACAACTTTTCGTAAGAATTTTTTCCGTCTAGCCCCCTTTCACAACGCGCGATAAGGAACTTCGTTCCAAAAAAATTCATTGTAAAGAAATAACTTCTTCAATAATTATTGTCTATATGAAGAAAAGTACTAACAATTAACTCAATTATAGTCATAACAGATCCACTGTTGTCTGAACTTTTTACATGCTTCTTGGTATTTTAAATGATATACAGTACAGATAGCGTACACCTCTTCTTCTTCAATCCCTTAATCTCAGTTCTATGTAGGTTTGGGTCTTCATGTACAGCGGCGCCAAGACGATTTGCTCTGAGTTGTCATGGGAGTAAGGTTCTTCGCTTTTATCTCTTTCTCAACACTGGGACACCATGTAGCGTAACCTAATACCTACTAATATTATAAATGTGAAAGTTTAGACATTTAGATGTTTGAATGTTTGTTACTCAATCCAGCAACAACGACTGAACCGATTTGGATGAAATTTGGCACACATATAGATTATAACCTGGATTAACATATAGGATATTTTTTATCCCGGTAATACGTTCCCGTGGGATAATTTCCGACCTCCAAGCGGGCGAAGCCACTGACAAAAACTAGTTATTAATAAAAGAGAAAAATTTCACATCGTCGCCTTAACAAATTAAGTCCGTCTCACTTGAAAATAGTTGCAACTCATTAACATAAACTTTAACTTATTCAAGTTAATCATTTAATTTTTTTTCTTGTCAAAAATTTTGGTATCTTAATGAATAAGAATAAAAAAATTAAACTAACTAACTAAACAAATAAATACAAAAGGACACTTAGGCGTCGAAGTATTCGTCCTTATCGCTGTCATCAGGAAACGTGCCCAGAAGACTGGCAGCATTGCCACGTTGAATGGCAATGCTAATCCTTTGGCCAAAGAATGACCCAGCCCTCTGATCACGAGAACTGTCGACCAGCCGGCGAGAAATTATTCAAAAGCGTCTCTCAACACCACCCAAAGCGGAAGCCTCGATCCGCAGTTATTACCAACAATTTTTCAACCACAATTTTGATGTGTATCAGCAAGGGTTGGCTTCAAAACTATTAAATATCGGCCCGGGATTAAACTATGCATATTAAACTGAAACAACCCCTTTTTCAATCATGAGGGCTTACAGCTGATAGACATGAAATAGTTTTCAGCAGACATTGTGTAAACAGATGACTGGACCATATTGCTGTTTTGGGATAATAGGTGATGTAGGTAGTTTGAACGAGGGAATAAATTATTATACCGGGTGGCATTGACGCGCAAACTGTACGCATTTGAATCTTTTCCTAGGTTATAAAAAAAATCTGTTCCTTACATTTCGACCGCACTTTTATTTCAAACCGCAGTTTTTTTCTTTATTGATAATTTGTGAAAATTTTCTGTACTAGTACATTCACGTGCTGAATTCATGGTTATGTCCAGTTTACGCCTTGATCTCTCTGCAAACCTGTAAAGTTCAACGTGTGCATAAAGATTCGTTCATATTATTATATTTTGAAGATCTGATTCCAATACCTATAAGTGTTTATCTACATAGAGAACACTAAGTTCCGACTATCTCAACGTCACTTTGCTGGACAAATTAAGTGTGTAAACATGACTAGTTAAATTGACTTACTTATCTTTTACAAAATTTACCAAAACTATTATTGTTTAAAACTAGGTACTAAATCTAATTACTAGCTAACAAACTATATCAATATAATCGTCTCACTATTTATGTACTACTCGTTACTATCTATTTATTTGTTTATTTGTGACCGACAATTTTTTTTTTTATTTAAGTATGCAAACACACCCCACTTTGCAGTATTGGATCAGTGGCGAAAGCATCATATAACACGATTCCTACCGGCTTTTCTTCGGTGATTCGCATCTCTACCGCTTTTGAAAAATCACGTCAATACTTCAATAGTGTCTACTATTGCCAAAACAGGTATTTAATTTACCATTATATTCAAACAACAAAAACGCTTATTTTTAACTTTGTATTACAACAAAATAAAATGTTCTAAATTAACCCGGCGCCAAAACACCATAATCGGGAACTAAAAATTCATACAACAGCGATCCCGTAATGATGTCACTTTAGGTTAGTTTTAAGCTGTTAATTTTTTTGTTGTATTTAATTCGTTACATTCGTATAATAATTTTAGAATGATAGTAAGTATTCTGTATTGATAAGTCAGTAAGTTAAAGCCGACTTCGCTTTGGCTTCTCTCTTAGAAAAATTGACTCCTCGCCACTGATTGGTATTAAGCTTTTCATCCGTCACCTCACACTTCAAGTCCAGTTGAAAACCAGCGTCAGACACAAGTTGTCTGGCATTTTTGCTGAACTGGGCCTATTTAGCGCAACCGTGAGGCATACGTTAGTGCTAGTTCTGACAACGCACTTTACAATTTTTATTGGTTTTTATTTTTTTGCTGTACTTATACTGTGTGCCTTTTTGGTCTGTGCTAAATAAATGTATTTTCTTTCTTAAATGTATTTATTTAAGGAAGACACTTGACTCCTTGACTATATGCTGAGATATGGAGTTTTAAGAGAATCTAAAGTGTAAGGATCAGTAAGAAGGTAAAAATCTAACCATGAAGCATAGTTAATGTTAACCTTCTGAACGAAACGATGTATTTTTATATCATCATCAGCCCACCGCTGGGCATAGGTCTATCTTGTCCTGTACCAATCTCCACGGTCCTGTGCTAGCCTCATCAAGGTTTTGCCCGCGATGGCAACAATGTCCTCGGCCCATCTCGCCACTGGATGCCCGATATCTCGTCTTCCAGTGCTTGGACGCCACTCTGTAACAGCCTTAAACCATCTGTTATTACCGAGCCGTTTTTGTGAAGGTAAACATATTTACGAGATAGTAACGATCTTTCGCCTTTTTGAGCAACCGTAGCAATCAATGCTTATGCCTTCTCTGTATGAGGAAAGATCTCTGCTCTGGACTGGGACGGTATTAGCTTGAGTTCAAGAGCTAGCCCATTAGAAAAAATAAAATAGGTAGATGTATTTTTGTGACTTGTTTTTATTTTCTAGTTATCCTACACTGTCCCATTGTAGGGCATAGGTCTCCCCCAAATACCCCCATCCCCTTGCAATATGCTTATAGGTCGTCTTACCACCTCTTTCTGGGCCGGCTTTGGCGGCGCCATCCATCTTCAGGCATTTGATTAAGATCTCTAAATTAGCTCACCTACAACGCTTACCATGAAACAATATAACTTAACCTCGCCTCGCCACGCAATAAACCATAAAACACCCAAAAATCCCTCTTACATTTTAAAATTTAATTCGTAAAAAGTGCAGCGCGGTCAACCTGGCTGGCTGGACACATGTCTACTGTGCAGTTAATAAATTGCAATCCGAGTGATGCGCACAGATTAGCGAGCACCGCGGAAAGTTCAATACACTGAGTAAGTATAGAGTTGTTTGTACGATGTAACGTGGGGCGATCGATTTTTACCGTTTTAATAATTGTGATAGTTATTTGCAAGTTAGATAGATAGATAGATCATTTATATGGTGCACACAAAAGGCATAGCACAACATACAAAAGCACGACGAAATAGTAACTAATTACATGAATATTAGGAAATAGCTACGTACAAGGTGCAAAATATACAAAAAAAATTACATAATAGTGATGACACTTTGAGCTGTTGAAATTCAAAGTTGATTTGATAACATGAAAAAGGTGGATATTGACCAGCTTAAATAAAAAGTTGAGACATACAAAGGGGTCATTGCTTTTTGATCTCTAAAATGTCAGGTTAATTCATTAGAAAATTCTACAGCTGCTAGTGTTTGAAATATAAAACTTTTGCCCCTTTCCGTAGGCGCGGGCTTGTGGACGGCGAGTAATGGGTAGCTCGCCGTCCGGTAAGGGCCAAGCCCGGGTCGACGGCGCGTTCTGTTCCACGCGCGCCTCAAAGAGATGTCAGCACCAACTGGTGGGGTCCGCAAGGGCCAATATCTGCCAGGGGAGCGAGTAGTTCGAAAGAGATACCATGGCCCCTGGCACACAGGCAACTGAAGGAATACGGGCTGGTTTTAGTCAGTAAAAGTCTGATATGCTCTCCCACTCCGCCCAGAGCTGTTATTTTATGATTTCCCACCCTAAAAAAAAAGCCCTTTACTGTAAATTGACTAACTAATACCTCCAGACTTTTACTGTCTTTCACCTTTCAAAGTCTACAACTTCACTAATGATAATTATGTTTTATACAGTCACACCAAAACCATCAGAATCACACTACCATAATCAAACTCTGTATCCTCCATGTAATCTGCCACATTTAGTTCGAAGGCATATTGCGCCACCGCACCTGTTATTTGAAATACATATTATTTACTATGGTATACCCATGTGTTATCCACCATAGCGTTTCATTAACAACTTTTGCTCAGCTCTTTGTTATGGCAGAGTGAGTTTGAACGAGAAAGCCGTGGGAAGTTGAAAATGAAAGCTTTTGAGGCGTAGTTGCAGATTATAGAGAAATTAAGGAAATGGAGATTGTGAGGAAGACACAAGGGGACTAGTATACATAGAAAATACTAGACCCCCTGAAAAATCAAAAAATCACGTCAAAAATTCATGTATATAATTATGAAAAAAAATATTAAGATATTACACGCCAATCTCAATTTAAGGGAAAGAAACGCTGGCATGACGTTTGGACTCATTTCTTAAAGATGTTTTTATTGATTTTTTGGTATATTTGCGTATGCTAGCTGAGGTATGGCAAATATTGTGATGTGATGATTATGTTTTGTGTTTCGTAATGTTAATTACTTACCTACTATTGTATAGCATCAAGTTCTTCAAATTTAACAGACAATTGGCTGATGGGGAGTTTGTTGCGCTATTTCTTTTTCCCAGCAAATGCACTAGAAAGTGGTGAAGGGCAGGCGTTTTGGGGGACTGTCTTATGTAATTTTGAAGCTCTCAGCCTAGTTTGAATAAAAAACTTTTGATTTTGATTGACATGAAAAGACAAAACACAGATTTTTTCTGGACGACAATTTTAAAAATACTCACATCCTTCGGGTTAAATTTGAAGTTAATTCTTACTTGATTGAGTAAAGCTATGAGGTATGAGAAATATTCATATTAGTTGGTTTTAAGAGAAACCCTTGTTATGAAACCGAATTCTACGTCTTCCAAAAAAAAAAAACAGTTACGCCCTTCTTTCTACCTTAAATAGTGGACCTTGTCCGAAAAAGGTCGAAAGATATGTCGAAGCCTGGATCTGTAACTTGTTGATACAAGTCGTAACGTGTTGGCAGCTTTTTATCTATGTGCAACATAAAACGGCATATTAGTTAACTTGCACGAATTTACTCGCTCAAATCAGACGAATCGTTACTTCATTATTTTTTTCTAACTACACAGGCAACTAAAAGTCCTCCACTCAGAGCGGGAGAAGTTATTTGACGATTTCCTATACTCATAAAATGCGTCCGCTTTCAGACTGAGAAAGAAAAATTAATAAGAGAACTCTAATTAAATAAAAATAACTTAGGATTGTTTCACGAGATTTTGTCTATACCACTGTCTGATGCTGCTAAAAGTCTGTCTAGATTTGTAAGTCTGCGTTTTAATGAATTGACATTTGGTCTAAGAGGGTAATTAGGTTTTTTTGTATTGTAGCTATAAAAAGGTACGATGGGACTGTCATGTATTTTATATAAAAGTCCCTAAATTAAATAAAGAGAACAAAAAAAAAGTTTTTGGTGATTTCCCACACTAAAAAAAAAAATGTCTAAGCCCACAAAATTACCCGTTTTCCTTTAAAAAAAAATTGAAATTGTAGTAAGGGGCGGAGGTCAGATAGGTATTTGCTCCATGTAAAGCTGCATCCGGTTAGACTGGAAGCTTACTTTAATATACTTGGGTAATGGTTAGGCAGAGTTCTATGCTGTTCTACTTTAATAATTGATTGTGTGTTACATTTACACTTTGGGAAGATTCAAATACAAAACCCTACCCTATTACCTACCTATGCTAGCATTGGTCCTAAGAAGTATTCTGAAATTATTATACTGACCCAATTTGCTCCCTTTTGTAAGAATTTTCTGATACGGTTATAATCTAAATCATAACTAAATTGGTTAAATATTTACTCAGATTGTGGTGTCAATAAAATAAAAAGTACCTACCTAAGATAAATAATTACGATAATTTAAACATGTAGCAACTTGTCGACAGATTATCGTGTGCTTACTGTTAACAAATAAAACAATCAGTCAACAGTCAACACTTATCTTGAGTTTCACGCTACGCAGTAGCTACGTTTAACTCAAAAACCCACTAAATGACAAGTGGATTTTTTGCGTAACTTTTACTTCGTAAGTACCTACTTCTTCGTTTTCAAAAAGTGCAAAACGGCTTTTAACTATTAAAGTGTAAGCCACACTCAATTGGTCGGTTGTCAGAACTGATCTGCACTGGTCTTTGAAGTTTTTCTTTATTATGTAAAAAAACTACCTGATTCCGCGACTTCGCCCGGGTGGTGGTCAGAAATTGTCCCAAGGGAGCAAGCTACTGAGACAAGAAGTAGCCGATGTTACTTCCTATAACATCAGATATCTGTCAGTGAAAGTCCTGTCAAAATCGCTCCAGCCGTTTTGGACATAAACTAGAACAAACGGTCATATTATAGACTGAAAGAATAAAGAAACAAAACATTTCTAAATTGTTTTTCTTATTGTAAGCTTTCCTATGCATTTAGTATAAATCTGTCATTTTGACATTACAAACATAGTATAGTCTGTATGTATAGATAAGGCAAAGATTAAGCGTACTCTTAAAAAAGCAGCCTCTAACTCCCGTATTGGAACGAAATATTGACTTGACATAATTTTTTGACGGCCTACTCAAAAACATCTTAACTATCAAAAACTCTATCAAAAGCCCTGTTACCTTCTATACTTGGTTAGCCAAACAACCGAGAGATAACTAATGTTCAAACAGTAAAAAAATCACTACGTAGTACCCCTACGAGCTTCGGTTTCTGCCTACCTACTTTTGAGCAAAAAACTCATCCACAGCCACAGCTGAGGGTAACAAAAAATGTAAACAAAACTTTTTTTTGACACATCTTCGGACATGTCGTGGACTAGCCGATAACCTTTTTGGGGTGGAAGGACCAGTTTGTGTACCTGGCTTTGAGCCGATTTAATATTTAGTTTCTTTAGCGGTGAACAGTGCGGTCTTAGTGGTAACGGCCGCGACTTATGAGTTTTAGTTCGTAGATTCGAACCTAGAGAGCCGCTTCACTTTGTGTAAATTATTTCTTCACCACTGCTCTCAAAACTGTGAAGGAAAACATCGTGAGGTAACCAGCATTTCCTAGAACCAACAATTCGAAGACATGTGACATCTACCAATCCGTACTGGACCCGCGTGGTGGATTGCGTACCTCTCCCTCACATCGAGAGGAGGCTTGTGTCTCAAATGATGTAAGCAGATACTAAATTGCTAATAGAATACTGAAAAAGTATTATGAATGGCTTACTACTAATCAAAATAAAAAACAGTTTTTCTATGTTTTTTTGGTCACCTCAAGCTTCAAGAGCAATTGCTATTGTGAAATTATTTATTTGTAGTTAATTAGACATAGCTTGCAGAGTAACCTGTGTCTATCTACCTACAAATAAAGTACAGGGCAGTGGGCAGGCCATATATGTCGAAGAAACGTGTCCTGGAGTGGAGACTGCGTATCGACAAGCATAGTGTTAGGAAGCCCCCCAACTATATGAACCGACCGACTATCTGTAAAAGTATATCTCAGCTACCTTCTACAAGTCTGTAAGCGGAAGGCGAAGGCAATAGTCTGTGTAAATAGTCTAATCTATGCTGACTTAGGAAACCTTCATAAACAGTAGGAATGACCAATCCATATCCGAGGACCAGTATCATATTTGTCTAAGATTATTAATGACTTATAATTATGGACAGCCAAACACAAATAAATGCAGTGACAACAACTGCCCCTTTCACCCTACATCAACAAACTACAACGCAAAAGAATACTCGTAAAATCGACCTCGCGGTTAGAGTAAAAAATGGTTAAAGAAACTATAAGTTTGTGAAAGTTAAAGCCATTAACTGATAACATAACCATTAGCTAAAGGGAGATAAACTGAGTTATTGTTATTGAAATAAACAATTATGTGGTAAAGATAAGGGATAATGAAGTGATTTCACTTGCTTGTGATTGAGTCATTATAGGGGATTTACTTTGTGAATAAAATGTAGTTGTCTGTACAGTCTCATTATTCTCCTGCATAACATAGCACACACGACTACACATCAAGCTATACATTTCCAGTATAAGCTGATCATTGCCAGTTCAAATAAAACGCGCGCAATCTTTACCTATGTTCAAGAGACTCGTGAAGGAGCATTACTTGTTGTTGTGATTTTGATGTAGCTGTAATAGTCTGTAGTTGTCATTTATTTTCTTTGCTTTTATATTTAGTATGTATGTATATAAGTATCTACTATACAGCATAAATATCTATGTATCTATTATAGTAAGTTGTACCTATATTATACACCAGTTACAACCCCATTTTGATGTCCACGCAATCACTGTCCATTCCAAGGTTGCCTGAAAGAGATCGCAGAAACCGATAAGGCCGCCCATTGTATGTTTTAGTTTTTGAATGTTTTATTTTTATTATGTATTTTTTGGTGTACAATAAAACTTAAATAAATAAATCTCGCATTTGGTAGGATTTCCGTACAGTGCGAGATCAGCGTAAACTGGAAATGTATAGCTTGATGTGTAGCCGTGTTTACAATCAAGCTATAATGTTCTCAATGCTGGGACACAGGGGAGTAGACTAGAATCGCGGGCCCAGTGCGGGTTGGTAGATGTCACAAGTCTTCGATTTTTTGGTTCTAGGACATGCTGGTTTCCTCACGATGTTTACCTTCACCGTTTGAGAGTAGTGGTGGTGAAATAATTTAAACAAATTAAGGGCCTACGTCCCGTTTGGTAGCGTAACACGGTCACTTTATGAACCGTACTGCTCATTAACGGCTTGTCTTGAAGATTTGAAAAATATATGATTTTGCTATAGATTCATATAGATCATTTTGCCGGAAGTACTTTTTTTGTATGGTTAATACTTTTGCTGTAAAAAAATATTTTCCAATACGCAATATTTTGGCTTCTATTCCATACTCCTACTAAACGGCTTCGTTATTTGGAAAAAAAAATACACTGAAAAAAAAAAACAACCGACTTCCAAAAAAACACTACAAAGTGAAAAATAACTTTAATTTCGGAAGTCGGTGTCTTTGGAGCTGTATTTGAATTTTTTGTCACCGCCTTCCGAAATTAAAGTTATTTTTCACTTTGTAGTGTTTTTTTGGAAGTCGGTTGTTTTTTTTTTGGAAAAGGTTTTTATTTTTCACTTTTTAGTGGTTCACATGTGCTTACACCTTCACAGCATACTGGCGTGATGTTATGTTATGAACTGGTGTAAGCAATAGACAGAGATGAGATTTCAGCAATCCCAGTCCATTTGCTATCATTTATTGAGGAGTTCCGTTGCATATCTCCGAAGTTCTTCATCAGATCTTCACCAAATTGAAATGGAACTACTCTGAGAAAGTACTCTTCCAAAAAATACCTAAATCGCTTTGTGTGCCTATAAAATTTGAAGAGTTCTCTCCATTTCTCCAGGATCCCATCATCAGATCCTGATTTGATGATCATGGGACCACCTGGGAAGTATACCCTTTCAAACAAAAGAAAACAAAATTCAAATCGGTCCAGCCATCTTCGAGTAATCGGGGAACATACATAAAAAAAAAATAAAAAAAAAAAAAAAAAAAGGTTCCGACGAATTGATAACCTCCTCCTTTTTGAAGTCGGTTAAAAATAGATAGTTAGAGGTACCACAGAATCGCCGAAGCACAATTGTAAATTAATCAAAGGAATATCCCCATTTTGAGATAAAGGCTCAGAGGTGCCCTGCGCGGGCGCGGGCGGCAGTCGTGCTTTAGCATACAAACGGGAGATGAGGGTACTATGGGCCTTAAAGCACCTGCCTGGGTTCGGATCTACGACCTACAACATTTAACTCGGAGCCGTTACCATTGGACCACCAAAACATCCATTAACATCAGTCTCTTTTTTCTTTTTTTTTTTGTTGGGCATCTCGCAGTTGGCCGTGACTGCTCAACCGGGCTTTGCCCACATCATTCTCCTAGCGTTGTCTCAATATATTTGGCGTCGATGCAACTTGTCTTTTTCTCCAATATTTCTCTATTTGTCACATCATCTTTCACACAGTCCATCTATCGTTTTTATGATCTTCCCCTACTCTTAAAGCCATCCACATTGTATCTATGACCTGTGATAATTCATACTCTACCCTCTCTTCCCAAGTTATAGTCCTAAATAGCGGTGTGGCCTGAATTAATAGTACCTAATTATTCTAAAATTAACACAGACATAACAAAATCACAGTCTCGTTTTGATTCGATCTAACTTGGCAAATCTCTTGGTTTGGGGCAGACTGGTATAAGCATAAGAATTTTCATGACATGAATTTGGAATAAAATTGTGTGCAAGCAGTTTAGAATGAAGATCCTTAAAAGTTAAGGTTATAAATATATTTTTTTTTTGGCTAAAAAGCTACCTAACGTAGATTCTTAAGAAGTCTGTGTAGATATTGATGATGAGGCATCAATAACGATAAAACCTCTCAACAAAATCGAAAGCGTACCAAAGGACCACAATTTTTGCATAAGTCGTGACAGGTACACCATTTTGCGTAACAAAGACATAAAAAATTTGAATGACAATACAGAGTTGCTGAAGTAAAATAAATTAAAGGGTCTAAGGAATGATCCCAAACCCTTCGGTTGGCGCCGAACCTACTCCCACGCTGATCGCTCCTCGCTACTAATCCGACGAACAATAAGACACAGCTGTGTAAATATAGAGACCCTGTAATGTGCGAGAAGTTTTGGAGAACTGGTTGTCAGGTTTTCGTTTTTAGGAGCATGGAAATGACCGTGGTTGAAGTCGGATGAAAATTTTCGGACTTAATAGTCGGATAGCAATAGAAATTGGACTCAAAACTCAAACTCAAAGCATTTATTTCAATTAAAACATTTACAGGCACGTTTGAATTGTCAAAAAGTCGACCAGTTGGAAAGTTGAAGCTAGTTGCCCATTCCAAAACGTACATCACTATGGAGAAGAACGGACAAGAAATGGAATCAAGATATTCCAGTTGTGGTGGCTCTGAAAAGTGCCTTTGGTGATAGTCTTGGAGGAGACCGTGGGGACCAACCTGTCACCAGGGTGCACCGGGCGTTTTATTATGATCAGGATGCCGCTCAGGGAAGCTCATCTCGTGCTCAAATTCCAATAGAAATGATAGTCGGCTACAATTCCCAGCTCATAGTTTTCACACTGACGATTTTACTTCAATCACCATCTCGGAGATAAAAGCAAAAGAAGAACGGACTGTCGATAAGATTAAGAACGAATTTAATGATGTGTCTAGCATATGGCTGCACGACACCCTAAATAATACACCTAGCTTCTGACGTTTCTTAAGTGCCCATGCAGGTTTAAATTATTTTGATTTTGATTTTGAATAAAGTGGACACGACATTGACGCTGACTGACGCAGCACGAAAATTGAAAATTAAAGAGAAGGAAGACCTTTCTTAATTTCTTAGCTTTGGTATTTTCTTGGCATTTTTTTGTGCGCAGTGCTGTATTGTAGGTACACAGATTCTTTCTAAAAATTCAGTTTTATTTTTAAGTAAAACTGGTTAAGGTCAACAGCCACTCATGTTATGACAATCATGCCACACTTAATATTTTCATTCTGTTTTATTTATCTTTCAAAGAAAATAAACAATAATACTCCCAAAAGGGCTGTCATCACTACAAGACCTAAAAACACCCCTAAACCTAACTCACAACCATAAAAGCTTTACTATAAAGCACAGCTGTTCAACGTAAACAATTCTAAGACCTAGATCACAGGATAAGACCTAAATTGTCGTTCAATCAACCTAGTTTCGAACAAACAGATTCCTTTGTTCTAAAACTGGTTAAAACCGGTATTTTAACTTTTAACGCGAAGTTTGATGTTAAGGTTGCTCAGTTAAGTTTACTTTATCTGTTGGTTAATCGTGGAGCTAATGCGTTTGATAGAGGTAGATCGGGTTAAGTAATTTACACTGAAGATATTGTTGGTGATGTTACTTTATTTTATAGGAAGATAATGTAATGTACTGCCTCATGGGTCTACTGATCGCAAGCGCTGCTGCTGAGCATGAGGTCCTAGGTTCGATTTCCAGGTCGGGCAAAGTGTTATTTGGGATTCCCATCTAGAATTTCTCAATAGAAGTCTGTAAACTGAATTTGTGACTGGTTGATGACAATTGGAACGCTCCTTATTACCTGTGCCCAACACCTCGGGCAATATAGGCAAACTGATATGTTAAAATAAATTAAATGGTTTATTCTGTAAATAGGAAATCGGAATCAAATAATAAAAAAAAAATAGCTGGAGTCGTCTTTTCCTATCTGACTACCTTGAGAAGAAATTACAAAATAAACTCAAAGTCTCTTTTAAAGTTTAGACATACGCTTGGTCAGATTATGTGAGGACCGTGTGGATTAGTGTCTGAAATGGAACCACACAGATTTGAGTGGATCTGCTTAGTATATAGAGCAGGACGACGACATTTTATCATAATAAGGACGTTAATTCTGTGTGAGTCTCTTGTTCTCAAAGAACAATAATTAGCAAAGAAAATTACTCACTAAATTACCCTTAAAAAAAAAATAGTTTAAAAAACTAAAAAACACGCTTTAAAAACCAAACTAAAAGAGGAGAAAATAATTTAATTCAATTAAAAAGCGTGGGGTACTTTTTGAGGTATTTTTATAATCAATGTCAAGCACCCCACGCTTTTTAATTGAATTAAATTATTTTCTCCTTTTTTAGTTTGGTTTTTAAAGCGTGTTTTTTAGTTTTTTAAACTATTATTTATTTTCTATTTTTTTAATTACCTACTAAGTATTTTTTTTTCTCAATTTTTTTAAAATTATTGAATTGTCATCGGTCCTCAACAAGTTTACAAAGTTTCAATGAAATCTGACCGTTTAAAGTGGGTCAAAATCGCGCTCAAAGGAGTCGGTTACATACAAACATACAAACGAACAAACAAACCAACAAACAAACATACAAGTGAAGCTAATATAAAGCGTGTAAAAATCGAAAGGCATTTCTTGTTTTTTATTTTCTTTAATACCTACGTTAAAGAGATGTCCAAATTATTAAAATCTTCCGCGGGCAGTGATACTGTTTTCAAACCAATGCTGATGACGTCACATTGGCATCGGTTTGAAAACACTTAACAAAGTTAAGCGCAAAAGGACCAAATTGAAACCAGTTAAGAACTTGTAAATAACAGGAAAAACGGAACATTGCAGCAGTTTGCAACCCTACCCTATCCTTGACCAGACCATCAGGTGGATCACTTTAGCAAAAAAATGTAACAAAATATCAACAATAGCACTTCGAACAATAACTTTCAATCCTAAACACGTGCAAGTAACACAAAAAGGATTTTTTTTTGCAAAATTTACTAGTGGGTCAAAATTGGGTAAAAAAATTGGAACCAACTTTAGCTTTGCGTATGTTGTAGATTTTATAACAATCCAGCAAAAGTCAATTTTGAATACACAAACTGACGCTACAAAATTGTCGAAGTAGAATAAGAGTGATAGTTACAAAGTTTTCAGTGCTGTCATTGGAAATATAAAGTGCTATGCAATAGAGGTGATTTTTATTTGAGTTTTAGTTTAGTAAGTTTGTTAGAAAACACTACCTGTTACGCAAAACAGGGGTGGCTTAGAAATTAGCTACGGTACCAAATACGATGTTTTGTTAAGCAAAATTGGCTTTGTAGTTTTTGGGCCAAGTTCGTACGTGTCTACCAATTGATTAGTCAGTGAACGAGTGTATTCTCGAGTAAAGGTTTTTTTTTTGTCCAGACCTAAAAATATACATTTAGACCCGAGCTCACCAACTACAACATAACCATTGATTACGTAACCGTCCTGTTAGCATTAAACATATGTTTAAACAAACAGCGTTTTTTTCGAGTTCACTATTCAATTCTACCCAACGGTTAAATAACCGAACGTTTTTGAATGAGTGAGTCGAAAATGACCGAATGATCGAATGTTTTAACATTACTTTGTGAGAGACGCCACGACAAATGCCGAAAAAAATGGGGTCGGATGCATCTGGCTGACAAATTGAATGCTTTCGGCAGTCACTGCAAACGTGTTTGGCTATTCAAACTTCTTTTCAGTAATTCCAGAGCACTAACTACGTTTGCATGTACGAAATCTTGTACCAAATACTTTCTAGTCATATTCCTCGAAATTATTGTGCCGTGTTTGGATTATACGGGAGTGCGCAAAATTGTATATTATCTTCAAAATCATCTAACACATCATCCTCATCAAATAAGAAGTAACTCAAAGCGTCTTGCATTTTTATTTTATGACTAAAAGTGATTCACAATGCAAAACTTCAAACCAGAAAGCATAAACCAACGGTTAAACTGAGTTGGCCACGTCGTTTAAGTTAACCATCCGATTACAGTGCTTAACCAATGGTTAGTGCGTGGTGAACAGCAAAATATTGTTAATCAGCCGGTTATGATTTAACCGGCTGTTTTAAATTTAACCATGTGTTGGTGAACTCGGGTCTTAGTCGTTCATGATAAGGTACCCCTTGATGGTTTCTGTTAATAATCTTTCGTATTGGATTCAGGTCGTTTTCGACACTAATCATTAGTATCTTTTAGTTTTAATTTTATAACACTACTATTTGCTTAAACTTCGCGATTTTTGAATTTATTTTACAGAAAAAAATACAAGAAATCGCGAGGTAATGCACGACAAGCCATTACAAGCCTCCACGGGAATCTCCACGTGAGCATTTTTTTCTTGCACCGGCCTACTTAAACATAAAACAAACTTAAACTTCATAAAGTACTTGTTTAGGCAGAAATACATGCACATCCACTATTATGATACATCCGAAACAATAGTTTCAATTACAAATTGAAACGATTGTTTTAAACTTTTTTGTATTTTTTTGTATATCGTAGTTTTAATTATTAGGTACTCAAAATAATGTTGTATATAAAAAAAAACGAGCAATGTTACAATTTCGTGTACCATGGATATGAGTGTATTGCAAATATAATTATGTATCACATTTATAGCATTTACATCTAAATAAAATATCACAATCACTTCTGAACACGAAAATCTAAATACTGTCATAAGTTGACTGAATTGCAGCAGTAGATATACTATCCTTTTGTGTGCAGACCTTCAGCCAGTATTCAACAAAGTTTCTTGTTACACGCGAAAATCAATTTTAAAAACGCTTTTTGGAAAGGAAGCCTAAATTATTTTCACACATTGAATCATCCCCGATACACATCGTTTCAATTTGCAGCGATAGCAATCATCCCAAATCACCCAAAAATAAACAGAGACATCCATTTTTGTCGAAAAAAAAATCACTTTAGCCATCCAAATTTTTATTTTGTCGTTACCCCAGTGTGTACAGACTACGCTTCCGAGGTTTATTTCGTTTTGGTACAGAATAATAAAAGAAAAATAATACCTAGATTAAAAAATCTAAAAAACTCGCTTTAAAAACCAAAGTAAAAATGCAGAAAATAATTTTAAAAAAGCGTGCAATCAATTAATATCAAGCACCCCACGCTTTTTGAAATTATTTTCTGCTTTTTTAGTTTGGTTTTAGGCGTGTTTTTTGGATTTTTTTATCTATTATTTATTACCTATTTTTTAGTTCTGCTAACTACAAAAGCGTGATTTTGTTGTTTTTTTTTATATGTTTTTAACATTAGGGACCTTTATAAAATTATTGAATTGTCATCGGTTCTCGATAAATCTTAAAATTTTAATGAAATCGAACAGTTTGAAGTGGGTCAAAATCAAGTCCAAGGAGTCGGTTACAAACAAACATGCTTACAAATATACAAGTGAAGCTAATAAAAAGGCCTGTTAACGTGTTAAAAAAAGCTGGATTGCAATTAAGCGTTGAAAAACTTATGTTCTTATTTATAAGCCAATTTCTGCCCACGATTTTGTCCGCGTAAACGGCCCTTGACCCACCGCGTCGCATCCCATCGCTCGCCCATTTGTTTTCACTTACTGTTCATGCTGACTTTTTTATTCTCAGCCAGCTCCATTGGGTCGGAGCGTGATGTCAAATAGCCTATAATATTCCTCAAGTATTGGTCTATCAAATTAATGCAAAACGAATTTATCAAATCCGACTGGTAGTTTCAGAGATTAGTGTGTTCTAACATGCAAACTCTTCAGCTTTATTGTTGGTAGATTAAGCAAGGCACACCAGTACTTACCATATACCTAGATGGATAGTAACAATAGGTCTTCCAAACTGTGTAAATACAGTCTCAGTCTGCTTAAAAAAGGTAAACAAATTAATCACCTTCTTGATACAAAACTTTTCTGGTGATTAGTCCTGTTAAAGCAAATCATTTGTGGCTGTGCATACATCAGCATATTTAGTATCTTCATCAGAATTATAGACAGCCTCTGCAAGTATATCTTTTTCTTCTTTCACCAACTCATCATCATAACATTTCTCATCGCCATCACAGTCAGCCGGAACTTCATCTGTACGCACACTAATGCCCAAATTGCGTGTTTCACCGAAACTGAACAGATAGCGCGGTGTTAAAATAACTGATTGTTGTTTAACCTAATTTATCGATTCGCCTGCAACCAAGTTTTTAGTTACGCCTTCATGGTGGAATCAATCTTAATTTTTCATTGCTACTTCCATAGAACATAATTTGTAATCGTCTTTTGTTTTGGGTTCCTTTCTTAAACCTTATTTATACATTATCTTCAATGTTGTGAATGTGAGAACGTTGTAGGCCTTGTAGACTCGTAGATGTTTCAATTTGTTGGCCATTTCGTATTTTGTTAAGTACCTAGGTACTTGTTGATAAGCATACACAGTCTACTAATACCTATAAATACTGTAATTGATTAAAAATAGATCCAATTATTTTTTAAAGAGCAACTCTCTCGCTCTTCTTCATTGGAAAGACCAATTGGAACCGTGCAGCATCGGAAGCTAACCGTGCAGGCTAGCTCCTGACGTTTCACAAGTGGCCATGTAGGTTTATAGTGAAATAAAAAGTTTGATTTTGATATATGATTTTTTGCGGCTTTTCTGTCTCTGTGACACTGGATTCAAGTTGTGCAGAGGCGTGGGTCATCCTGTGACTTCGCTCTCTCACGTCTGGCTATAGTTACTATTTCTACTTGTACACTAGGAACCAAATTAAATTAGTAACATACTGCTATGTGTGATATAAAAGAATAAATCCTCATGTATAATTTTAATTCTTATACAATACATGCATTACTAATATCAACATCATTCCCGATTAAAAGCAACAACATAAAACCAATCAAGTCCATTTTTAAATAACGATCACAACCGGAAACACTAATACAATGTCGCTTAGCATTCATTTTTGTGTTCATAATGAGTCACATTTAGTCGCATTAGACTAATACTCTCATATCCTGTGTTGTGTTTGATATTGATAAGTGATTATGTGGATGAACCTGTTCTATTTCTGGTTTTTGATTAAAGATTTTGTTATGTATAGGAAGCGCATTATATTTTGATCTTGATTAAGCTAAGCTAGTATTGGTGTAAACCAATATCTAATATTGAGTACCAAACTTCGACATACGAAGACGTACGAAGGTGCTCGATATCGGAATGCGTATAATGGTACTCAAATGGGTAGGACACCTGGTCAGGCGCAGTGATGACAGGTGGAGCAAGGGTTTGACTGAGTGGTGTCCAAGGACTGGAAGACGTGATGACGGTCGTCTGGGGAAGAGATGGGCAAACGACATAGTTGCGACAAAATCTGGTTGAGACTGGCACAGGAGCATAGGCATTGGCACAAGAAAAGAGAGACCAGAGGTCCAGCAGTGGGTGAAGTTGGGCTGTCGATGATGATAAGTGTTGTGTTGTGTACTATGAATGTATACCTATATATTTTGATCCGATTGTAATGTTAAACCAACTCAAAACCTTCCTAAAAGTAGATACTAAAAAACTCTCTTTGCCAAAAAATTTATCAGAATGCAGTTAAAATGACCTTTGTGCTGCCAGAATATTGCTGTGAAACTGGGGTAGTTATAGGCCAGTATTGTCGTGCCAGCTACACGAAGTAGATGAATTAAGTATTAGAATCGCTTGACAGTTTCCTTTCGCTTTATTTTTTTTAGGAATCCCCTCATAATCCATACGAAACAAACCAAGGGTAAAATAACGTCAAAAGACTAAATAATTGTATCGCATGGGTCATTCAATTATGGGGACATCGTTAATCTAATGAACCATGCCTATTGAATCCTATTTAGATTTTCCCATGCAGGTATCATAATTACGTTTACTATAGCATTGGTTAATAACTGTAAAACAAGTTAACCTTATGGTGATTTGGGTGGTTCAACATGGGATCGAAGTAAAATTATCATCATACGTCGCATGTCCTGTTACTTGTGCATTTGTCGATCGAATGACTGCGTCAGTGAGCGGAGTTCGCGCAGCTGTTTTTGGCGCAAATATGTTTGAATTTTTTTGCCATCGATAGGCATCGATGGCAAAAAAATTCAAACATAAAATTAAGACTACAAAAAAAAAACTAGGTATAAGTTTACTTTTTCTTCTTAGCGTACCTTTTTTTAATAATGAATTGTAGTTTGGCTGTGGCATGTTTTCCTGAAATAAACGTCTAAATGTTGATAGAAACAAATTTATCTTAGCGGGTAACAGTAACAATATCGTTGGATAAATCAATCAATCAACTCGGTCTATCCCAGTCCACTGCTGGACATAGGCCTCTCCTAGGCTGCGCCACAGCACCCTGGCCTTCGCTTTATGCATCCAGTCTGACCCAGAAACCTTCTTAAGTTCGTCGGGCCATTGAGATGGGGAGCGTTCTACACTAGGCTTGGCGATACGCGGTCTCTACTCCAAGACTTGTCTGCTCCACCAGCCATCAAGTCCTTCGTCAAACTTGACAAGCCTACTGCCACTTCAGCTTGCAATTTAAAGGTGTGCTACAGAACATCAAACTGAACAATCTTCAACAATGGACCAACACCGTAATCACGAAAAAAGTATCAGCCGTCCCATACTATCCATAATTTTATTATGGGTTGAGTATTTATTGAAATATTGTACCTTTTTGAAACATGCTGCAAATTCTTAAAAGCATTCGCTTTTGATAAACACTGAGCAATCCTTACTTCCTTACTATATTATAAATGCGAAAGTAACTCTGTCTGTCTGTCTGTCGCACTTTCATGCCAAAAAGCCGATTTAAATGAAATTTGGTACACAGATAGTCAAGAGCCTGAGAAAGGACATAGGCAACTTTTTAATCCGAAAAAAGAGTTGTAAGGGGATGAAAAGTTATGGAAGTATCGTCATTTTTAGAGCTAGAGGCTTGAAACTTATTTTCTAGGCTGTTGATTCGATATAAATAAATATGACATTCAAAGTTTGTAAAAGTTTTACCCTCAAGGGTGTAAAATAACTAATAAAATAACAGGGAATGAAAGTTTCTATGGATATGTAAGGTTTATGTGAATGTTTTATAAGTTTGCGACAAGAGACAAAGACCCAAAGACAATATTCCACGAGGACGAAGTCGCGGGCACAGCTAGGACAAAATACTTGGCAAAGGCCTTATCCTCAAATGCAAGTAGGCTCTTAAAATTTGAATAATTAAACCCCACCTGGTGCAACCTACCACAGTACCCGCCCAAAATAAGCAGCCCATAAGTGCCATCCTTAAACTTAGAGACAAAGAAACAAGTTTATTACTAACTAATAAAACAGAGTCAATAACTCACTGAAAACCCATTACGAGGTTTAAAACTGACAATTATACATGGTGTGTCTGTAAGCATTCTTTATTGGGCTCACACTTGACATATTGTACACAGAGTGTTTTATTTTAAGCGTTTTATGTGTTTTCACAGCAGTCGGGTCTGGATTTGTTTTGGTATTCTGTGTTTTTAGACTGGGGTACAGGGTAATTAATTTTTTGGCACATATTTATCGTTTTGTCATTAGTGGTGCTGTTTGTTTGGGTACATACCAGGGGGCCTGCTCTAAATGTCCGTCAGATACGGACCCGTCCGAAAGTAGTTCGAAACTTCAACGTATTTCCTACACTCGATTAATTAATTATTTTGGACGGGCAAGATAACATCAGGAAGTCATTCAAGTATTACGTAAGCAGATTTTCTGCAATTACTAATCCCCCCTCCCCCTCATTAGCAAAATTAAGCAAAGCTCTTAACCCCCTCCCATGCTTACGTAAAAAATGGTACTACATGCATTTTTCAATGTGTTCTGGTTTATTTATTGATTCATGAGCAGCAGTTTATAAGTCTAGAAATAAAGAATAAGCTTGGGATAGAGGACACATTTTATTGAGATAGAATTCAGTTATTATAATCTTTATATATTAACGAACAAAACAAACTTCTTTCAAAATTCTTGTATACTATTAATTCAAATTAACAGTCCATGACTCTAAGTCTTTGATGCCATTGGATGTTTGCTACTCAATATTGTGTCTGCTCACTTTCGTGTGATTTTGGAATATCGACATCGTATTCTTCGAGCTATTCAACATCTTGGTGCTCGACTAAATTTTGTATTATGCACATCAATTCGTTAGCACGACGAGCAGCCACTCTTAAAGGTAAAACAAACATTAACTTACTACAATACGTCAAATCGTCAATCGTATTGAACGAAATAGATTAGCGGAAGAAATTTAGACAAGTGAATAGCACTCGGTTATTCCCCTGCTCAGTTTTAAGCGAGTAAACATATCCATTACCTATTTTGGGGAATCCCCGGAAATGCGTTTCGTTTTCAAGCATAGACAAGTAGTGTTACCATTGGTGTTTAAAACAAAAATCGACTAAAATTTTTTGAAAATCCAAAAAAGTTAAAAAATAAATACTGCTGATGTAATCAGCATCCAGACTCCCCCATCCCCCATGTCATCAAAAATAAACAAAGCAAAGACCCCCCTTTGTAGTGCTTACAATACGTGAACGGCACCTAGAGTCAAGTCTTAAAAAAAATCTCTCCTTGCGATGTTACCAAATATGATATTTTTCGGTGATATTGCTGAAAATCATGTTGTCACGATATAATATTGACTGATAGGCTAAGAACTAAAATATCTTAACTATTCTCTTATAATATTATGATGAATATCGTGATAGCAGGGGGAGGCACCAGGTTAGCCCCTGAAATTCAAAATTTCTTATGTTTTGTGTAATTTGCTGGTCAGGTGTTAGGCTGTTTGTTGATCAAAATATAATTCGCAATCGATACACGTATCATATACATACATTATCCACTAAGTTCATTTAATTCCATTTAAACTTCACAAAAAAAGTAATTTTATTTGTTGGTTTAAATAATTATAATTCAGTAAAGCTTTAAAGTGTTATTCATAAACGCATTTTAATACTGAAGCGTTCTATAAACCTACTATAAACCTATAAAAGCCAGAACCTTACTTTAATAGTGTTTTAAGGATAAAATGGCCGATTATTAAGAAACTGACATTTGACCATTTGACGTACAAATATTGTGTGACACCAATGTCAATTTTCAAGCCATCAGTTGACAGTTACAATTTCAAGTTATTTGTCAAATTTAAATAACAATGACGTCTCCGCGTCAGAAGTTTCAAAACTGTAGACAATTAAATAGTTGCCAATAATGTCTATGGTCACAATTATTCGGTGTAGGCAGACATTTTCACATCGATTCGATGTGTTGGTCAGTTTGCTGGATGACTTCATTAAAATGGCAACATTTTGATTTATAAACGACATATTGGTCATAGAACGTTTAGGAATACAAAATGTTATCAAAGGTTTTATAGGCTTATCGAGCAGTTTAACTAATGAATGTCTTCAACCTTCTATAAGCTTTCTTATGAATAAGACCGTTACTTGTTACGGTTTCGGATCACATTTTAATCAACATACAAACTGACCCTGACCGAAAATTGCAAAAAACTTAAGAATACTTGAATTGCGCAGGTTATCTTAGCGCATCCACCTTAAGAGGGGACGGGGCCTGTGAGGAATTTGAAAAATAGGTATTTGAAGAAACGATTGCCGTCGCGCTGTCAGTAAGTCTGCCTCCGTAGTGTGTGATAGGGACAGCTGCAGCTCAGAGCGAAATTATCAAAAAAAAAATTGACGAGATCGACGTTTCGTATTCCCCTTTTTTCTCCTCGAAAACTGAGCCGATTCAATTATTTTTACACTTACATATTAAGAAAAAAAAAAATGATAGGAATCTAAAAATACTCTATTTTTAGATTCCTATCATTTTTTTTAATGTTAAATACTTTTCTAATTTGTCTGGTAGGCCTCTAATCACGGCGGTAAAAATAGGGCATATTTTGTAATTTTTAGAGGGTCATAATTATTTTCTTTACTAATTAGTTGCTGAAAAAATGAAAATGACAGGGACGTGTTTACAGCAGACCTTGATCTTATAAAAAAAAATTGCTCTAGAGGCATTATTCAGGAAGAAAAAAGGGGAATACATTTGTATGAAGAATCGCACGCCCTGTTCCCTCTTAATAATCACATTTTTTCAGAACACTAAACAGCTTTTCTATACCAAAACACAGCAGCAGCTGATCACCTCATAAACAACGCATTTTATCTCCCTTTTACGGTTCGCCATTTGAATAATACCTGAAAATCCTCCCATCAACGTCTTTTTACTAACAGCAGTTATCACCGCACATAATTAAAACCATTGTCTTGCACCAAAAATTACGGTCCCCATAAATAAAAGCCGGGCTTCGTTTAAGATGCCATATTTAAAATAGTGCCATAAAAACGTCTTGTGTTGTCACACCAAAAAAACTGGTCCTTCGACTCGTGATACGTGTAGAGTGAGACGGGTCAAGTTATTTTGGTCCTTCGTTCCCAAAAAACGTGAAGAACCATCGATCTAGCTTCCTCGGGTACATGTCGGTACTAAATATTTTATTGGTACTTAAAGTCTCTTTATTATTCTACTCAGAGATTAGTGTAATAGGTATTATCATTAGGGTGACAAAGACTGAAGACTTTCTCTATGCGGGTGTTAATTTTATCGCAGAATATGGTTACAAAGTTGCAGAATGAAACATCGGCATCATTGAACAGAGATTGCAGCGAGGTTCACAGCTTTAAGAAAACTTGTTTTACTCGTGTTAGATGTAATTAATTCGCATGAAATTATGATCAATCTTTCACAGGTAAACGGTAGTTAACATGACAAAATGAAGTTGGTATTAACGTTATTGAATATTCTGCAGTTTCCGAGTTAAAACATGCCGTGTTACCGTGGGAGTTGTAGAAACTAGTTCAATTATAGGAGATAGTAAGATTATGGACCTTAGCGTTTACTTATCTTTAAGATTGTGACTTTTCTATTACTGAAAAACTTGGTATAAAAGTCCTTGTATGATTTTCTTCTTAATTTTATCTTGTTTTGAGTATGACTTTACCCGACTGCGCCAAAGCTAAAGGACGTAGGACAATGTATATATTTGTGTGTGCGATTAATGACAAATGCGTGCACTGATTGGACATATCCACTCAATCTGTGTGGTTCTTTCCTTGAAATACCATTTCAGACACCAATCTACATGATCTTCACACGATTTGACCAAGATTATATTTGGACTTTAAAAGAAACTGTGACCTCTGAGTTTGTTTCGGCCTTTCTTCTCAGTGTGAAAAATATGATTTACGTGTCAAAATGTTTGAACAGAAATAAAATCATTTATGCTCTAATTCCTAAACGAATCGAGAAAGAGAAGGTAGACCGGCAATCTTAAGAATGTTTCTCCTAGGATTAAATGAATTTTCATCGGTTTAAAAATTGATGTGACACCCGAAAATCTAGCAGTCTGTTGGGCTCGCTAACACACATTACGCATGGGTGAAAGCCAAGTGACTGCCTCGTTAGTCTAGTTGTCGCGAGTGCTTTTGCTGAGCAGCCTGGCCAGCTGAGAGGTCCTAGACTCGATTCCCGGGTCCGGCAAAGTGTTAGTAGGTTTTTCCATCAGGAATTGCTTGCAGATTTGAGCTAACTGGTCCCAACAGAGGGCATGCGTTGTTGATAATAATAGGCTCGCCCCTATTACAGGGGAGATGCAAACAATCCCTTTGGGAATTACAGGCGTCATTCAATGTTATGTAAAAGTCAAGCTATAATAATAATGCTAGTAATTTCCCTACGTGATCGAATCAGGAATAAAGAGATCCGAAGGAGTACCAAAGTAACCGACATAGACCGAAGAACAGTGGGCAGGGCACATTGCTCGCAGAACAGATGGCCGATGGAGCCGATAGGTTCTGGAAGACGTAGTATTAAAAGGCCTTCCACAAGGTGGACCGATGACCCTGTGAAGGCCGCAGGAATTCGCTGGATGCAGGAAGCACAAATTCAGTTGAAGTGGTGGACCTTGTGGGAGGCCTATTTCCAGCAGTGGACGTCTTTTAGCTGAAATGAGGATGATGATGGTGAAGCTCATAAAAAAGAAAAACAAAACTTATAATCACGGACAAGATAGAAGTCAAAAGCCAAAGACAATACAAAAAGATACTGATCTTATTTTAACGACCACAATTCTTCAAATACCTCAACTTTAAACCACAGGAACTATCAATATTCCTGTTTATACCAATCAAAATTAATGTTCTCGTAAATATTAGATTCCTTTGTGAAATCTCAAGGGGTTCGGAAGCTGAGATGTTTGGACATAAAATCAATCACATGTGGTATTGACGTAAATACAGTTATATTGGGATTGGGACAGTTATTGGGCTGTTACATCTGTGAAGTTGACAGTCAGTATGTGTGTTTGATTGTGTTAAACGTGCTTAGATTTTAGGTTGGTATGTTGGATTTTGCTGTGGGTATACTAGTAGTTGTAAATTGGGGTTTCTAGATCAGATCTTTGCGATCTGATCTAGAAGCCCCCAATTTACATTGTTCTTCTATTCAAACAATAAAAACATCTATTTAAATACAAACACAGGTACAAATGTGTTGCTACGATGCTGAATGTGAATTGAATGAATGAATCATGCAGTGATCAATGTGTGTTTTATACTATAGAGTAGATACTAACTAATACGTAGTAATATTAACATCGTGTGTGGCGCTTGGCTTTGTACTACACGTGAAACGGTGAACATGATCTTGTGTTATTAATATGGAAGATAGCTGCATTCTTTCGTTACCAACAGAATAATTATGTGTGCATGCAATTAACTTTTCAATTAATTCATGTTCTATTACATCACACCTACTGATTAGAGTGTTTGAGTACCTACTAAATTTTTTTTAAAATCTATGATGCTACAAGTTTAGATAGGTTTGTCCTGAGTGGGAATCGAACCCGCTATATGCCGACGCAGTAATAGGTATATTACATAATAATAATAATCAATAGCAAGTATCCATTAAATAAAAAACCTTTTTTTTTAAATACCCGTTTATTCTAAGGTTACACAAATTAGTAGTAGTAAATTTAAATACGTTATCTATAACTATGAAGTAGGTACAACTATTTACACGTACTTAATAAGGCTCTTATATTATTACAATTATTTAGTAAGTACCTATATGTACTTATTAGGTAAGTAAATATTTACGACGTATCTATTAATTAAAAAACACTTTCCAAATTTTCCTGGATCCTAACTATGAGGTCCTTGGTTGATTGGTATATACCGTCCATCATGGTATGTTTAACAACATGTTGAACGCACAAATCGGCTTTGCATTTGCATGAACTTTCTTCGCGATCGGTGAAATCTTTTGCATCGTATATTTCGATGCGGATTATCTTTGATCCTTTTAGAGGCCGCTTCACAAAACTGTAATGCGTTCCATCATTGCACTTCCTCTTCAGATTCAAACGCTTCGACGATTCCTCCCCAACCTCATTTTGCACTAGCCGAGGTTCCATAGGGGGGAAAATGAATAGATCTTGAGAGTCCTGGAAATGTAACAAAAACATGAATATTAATTACATACTCTATTATCTCTTAATAACTATAGCATGATGCATTGATTTTCTGGTATACAGTCCTCCATAATATCATTACTATATAATCTCACAAAAGGTATAAAATAATATTAAGCATTACCTTTAAGATATATAAAAGTAACAATAAAATGCATAATTTAACAATTTCCGAAAAATAATAAAAATATTTTCTTACCGACATATTTGACAGCTACTTATTTATCCACCCTGCCCAAACTGACTGAGAATTCGATTTGATTTTTTTCTCTTTATTTCACCATTTATATATATTTTTTAAACATGTTTTTAAGGTTGAAAATCAAATATCTTTTTAAGTCGTTCCCACGCTTTACATAAATGGTTTGATGTAACAGGACTCTCCCGACGGACCGACGCCGACGTCAGCGCTGCATTGTTTACAATATTTCAATAGTAATATCTGAGATCCAAATGTATGTTTGTTTGTTGACAATATTTTCATACATTTATAAAGATATTAATGTAAAAGTAAAGTCGGGGTATAAGACTAGTATGTGCGTTTTCATGCAGTGGCAAATTAAATTACATGTATTAAAAACAATTCTAATTGCGAATGTTTAAGGTTGAGAATTGAACCACTTAATTATGTTAGCGCTAGGTCAGCATTCCCCATAATTTGAAACAAACTGACTCAGGATTTTTAGTATTTGTTACTTTCCAGTTATGGATTAAAAATGACGTAGATTTGTTGGTATTTAAATCGGGACGCGGACATCTGAAGCATCATTGCATATCTCTGCCGACCAATATCAACATCGAGGACTACCCAGCTATAAAAATGTAAGTTATAATTATTAATACATTATTTTTTCATTATTATAATGTAGTATATTAATAAGATAATGGTCTATTCATTCGGATGTGAAAGTGGGATCTCAGTGATGTTGTATCGGAGTGCTTTATTTCAAGCTGATTGGCTACCTATTTATTATACCTAATTAATTCAGTGAAACGAAACGGTTAAACATTCTATCTATTAACTCTAATTTAAACATGTAGCTCATTATAGTAACACTGTTTTGTCACATTATGCTTAGCTACCTAATGTAATTTAGTTTCCTTGTTTTCTTTTGTTGTTAGTTTTCTCATCGAAGTTCTTTCATGAGAATAATTATGTTACCACCCAGAATAATTAAACATAATGATTGCAAAAAGCAAGCCTCCCTCCCGTTATTGAATGGAATTTTAATCATATCTATTTTATTTTTTCAGGTCGCACCACGTAAATGCTGAAGCGCTGTTCCCATCCGACGATGAAGTTCAGCAGCTGCGTGAACCTGAGAAGAGATCGAAAAAACGGAAACAAGCGACCTCCCCGTCGTGCTCACTGTCGGCACCGAGTACATCACGAGCGAGCCCTGCCCCTATGTGTCCACAGTCTTCATCATGGGGTAAGAAGAAGCCAGTTATAAAGCCAATCACTTCGAAGAAGGCCACAGTTCATGATATCTTTGGGAGCGACAGTGAAGACGACGCTGTGGAACAGCCTTCATCCTCGGGTAAACCTATTCCACAGCTGCAATCCTACATTAGTAGAAGACTCTCCAATGGACAGTCACGTCAAACGTTTGATTGTAAACCGGGGACACACTATGTAGAGTTGAAAGTTTATAGTTGTGATGAAATAGAAAAAGTGCAACCCCTGAATAGATGGCGTCATGCAATTGTCTGCGTCAAAAACCGTACTGACCAAAATACAGACGCGTGGCAGCATCTAACTAACTTTATTACTGCCACCCGGAAAGAGTTCCGCAATTGCTCTCCTACCTTTATCAGTAATTATTACTGACCATGTTGAAATTATTACTGGTAAAAAATATACTTGTTTAATTATTATGTTAGATACATAAGCCACTATTACATTATCCTCAATTAAGGCTTTCGTAAATCCGAATTAGTTTACTCTCTGAATTGTGAGAAATTGGATGGTATTTAGCAAGTTACGATTTTTACTGTCCCATCGAGAAAAGTTTGGTTCCCTATGACGTTATGATTATTCAGAATGCTAGAAAAGATAAACTTTTATAATCAGGAAGGACGCTTGAATTCAGGATAGTGTATTAACGGTAATACGGTTTCGTTGCGTATCTTACTTAATTACTAATTATCTATAGTATTTGCAGTTACCTAGGTATTGATCGAATGTTAACGTATTCATTACCTAGGTAATTTATTGATTTGCATATTTACTCATATCTTTATAATTTTGTATTGTGGAAAATAATTTTTATTTACAATAAATACATATAATTAATGTGTGTGTTGTATCTTTGTTTACAGTTACACGCCCTTCCATCGCAAGATCTAATAATTTATTGAATTGTATATACTGTCAAATTGAAATACCTAAAAACGAATTTCAATATCACTTGAGAACGAATTTTCATAAATCGAATTGCCTATTAAAATCCGAATTTGAGAATGTTGATATAATTGCTACGGCATTTAAAAATAGAATAATTACATACCGACTTAATCCATCAGAAGAGTACCTCACACCAGAGGCTTTCCTAATGGATAATCAAGAACATGTCATGAAATTAATTAGTCTATGTATTGTAAAACATATTTGTATTAAAGTTAACTTCGAACTTTTTGCTTACTTTGTTCTACCAAAGTCAGGAGAACAAGAGCTGAAATCGTTTAATACAAAGTATGTATCAATACATCACAGTACCGATATTAATGAATTATATTTAAATATCATACATACATTTCAAAGAAAACTATCTGAATTCAAACACTGTGAATCTGGTTGGACTTGTCTCTTTATGAGTCATCTAGAGATTAATATGAACAAATACAATCCTTTGAGAGGTGGCTCGTATATAGAGTTACCTAGTGTAGTGAAACATTCAAAAAGTTGTATTAATATACAGAACAACGATGATCACTGTTTCCTGTGGAGTATTGTGGCAGCATTATTTCCACAAAAGAGTAATGTTAGCAGAACCAATTCATATCCGCATTACTCCACAGTGCTGAATATAGATAATATGACGTTTCCACCATCATACACTGATATTAGACATTTTGAAAAGAAAAATTCTCACATAAGTGTTAATATTTATGGATTAGACAAAAACATTGTAACTGGTCCTTTATATGTGACTAATTCAAGAAAGCACAATCATGTGAACTTGTTGTATTTTGAGAAAAATGGCAAAGGACACTATTGTTTAATCAAAAGTCTTTTACGACTGGTTAAACGGCAAATTACTTATCATAAAGGTAAAATGTATTTATGCGATTTATGTTTGCAATGTTTCACAAGTGAAGTAAAGTACAACTCACATATGTGTAACAAAATATTAACTACACTACCAGAGAAAAATACTATACTACAATTTAAAAATTATGAAAGGCAACAAAAAATTAACTTCGTTATTTATGCAGACTTTGAAAGTATACTATTAAACCATAACGAATGTATAACACAGAGTACTCGTATGTACAAAGTTCACGAACCTTCTAGTTTTGGTTATTATATTTGTTGCTCACATGATCGTAATTTAAATAAATATGTTACATATAGAGGACTAGATTGTGTTGAAATATTTGTTCAAAATTTGCTAAGGGATGTAGAAGAAATTTGTCAAATATTATCAAATAAACGTCCTATGTTGCCCTTAACAGTAGATCAAGAAAATAATTTTAATAATGCCACTAAATGTCATATTTGTAAACAGTTATTATTCGATGACAAGGTGAGAGATCATGATCATGTAACATCGCAATATCGAGGACCTGCACACTCTCATTGCAATTTAATGTACCGGGTGTGCCCATTCGTGCCGGTATTTTTCCATAACTTGGCAGGTTATGATTGCCATCTATTTATCAAAGAATTAGCAAAATATAAAGGTGATTTTAAAATAATACCAAAAACTAAAGAAAAGTACATGTCTGTTACTAAAATTATTAAAACTAATTCAAACCCTATTCAAATAAAATTTATTGATTCGTTCCAGTTCCTTAACACTAGTTTGGATGTCTTATCTAAAACTTTAAGTGATAATGACTTTATTAGTTTATCAAATGAATTCCATGAAACAAACTTGGTGAAATTATTGCATCAAAAAGGCGTTTATCCTTATGATTATATGGATTCTTTTTCGAAATACGATCGAAAACATCTTCCTCCGAAAGAATGTTTTTACAATAGTTTAAAAAGTGAACATATAACCGATGATGAATATAGACATGCACAAAAAATATGGCAAAGTTTTAGAATTAAATCTCTTGGTGAATATACAGATTTGTATTTAAAAACAGATGTGTTGTTGCTTTGTGATATATTTGAAAAGTTTAGGGATACCTGTTTACGGCATTATAACCTTGATCCAGCTTATTATATCTCCGCACCCAGCTTGAGCTGGGATGCGATGTTGTTGTTCACAAAGGTTCAGTTAGAATTAATTAATGATATTGAGATTTATGAGCTTTTAGAAAAAGGCATACGTGGGGGCTTAGCACAGTGCTCTCTTCGTAATGCAAAAGCTAATAATAAATATTTACCTAATTTTGATGTCTCTGAAGCATCGACTTACTTGATATATCTTGACTGTAATAATCTGTACGGTTACGCGATGACAAAAAAATTACCAATATCTGGTTTCCGATTTTTGTCACCTGAAGAAATATGCACAATTAATATAACTAGCATACCAGATGATTCAGATTACGGGTATATCTTGGAAGTTGATTTGGTTTATCCAGACTATTTACATAAAGCTCATCGTGATTTACCTTTTGCTGCAGAAAAGTTTACGCCTCCCGGGGGCAAAAACCCGAAATTAATTGCAAGCTTATATGATAAATGTAAATATGTCATACATTACGTTCATTTAAAAGAATGTATAAAAAACGGGCTTGTTCTAAAAAACATTCATCGTATACTAACATTTAGGCAAGAAAAGTTTTTACAGAAATATATTGACTTAAATACTCAATTACGTCAAGCTTCATCTTCGCCTTTTGAAAAAAACTTATTTAAACTACTTAACAATGCTGTATTTGGAAAAACGATTGAAAATAGACGAAAACAAGTAAACATTAAATTATTGACAACATGGAATGATACAGACAACAAAACAAACAAAAGCCTCGGTGCTGCAAAATTAATTGCGAAACCTAACTTAAAAAATATTACCATTTTTTCAGAAAACTTTGTTGCTGTTCATTTAAGTCCAGACAAAATAATTCTTGACCGGCCGATATATATTGGCTTTACGGTTCTGGAATATGCAAAACAGCATTTGTACAAATTTCACTATGACTATATCAAAAATAAATATAAAAATAAAGCAAGGCTTTGCTATACAGATACAGACAGTTTGCTTTATTTTATTAAGACTCCAGATATATATCAAGACATTAAAGAAGAAATACAAAAATTTGATACTAGTAATTTTGATGTTAACAATAGCTATAATATGCCAAGAGTCAATGCACAGATTCCGGGCCTATTTAAAGATGAGCTTGGGGGTGATATTATTACTGAATTCACTGGGCTTAGAGCTAAGCTATACTGCATAAATAGTTTAAACGCAGAAATTAAGAAAGCTAAGGGGGTAACTAAGCATGTAACAAAGCGATTACGTTTATATAATTATAATGAAGCATTAATGAGTAACAAAACATTGAAATGCAAAATGAATACCATTAAATCAATAAAACATGTATTGTTTTCCCAAGAGGTAAATAAAGTAGTTATCAATAAAAGTGACGACAAAAGACAGATACTACCAAATCAAGTAGATACATTACCATGGGGGCATTGTGCCACAATATTTTAAATAAATACAATATTATAGCATAATTATAATTATTGCTTATTTGTAAGTGCATTTCCACTTGTCAATTTTAACTTACTTTATTTAATTACATTTAATAATTATATTTAATAATTATATCGTTATTTAATACATATTTACTTGGACTCTATTCGCAGTTTTATTAATAATCCTTTGTCAACATTACTTTATTAATACGATAATTTTATTTAGTTGCGAACATATTGGACGAACGTATATATGCAAAAAAAAGAACATTAATGGTCTGATTAATGGGAATTATAATTACTTACCCTTTCTGATAACCATTATAAATACTAGAACATATGATTTTTCTGACAGAAACAAATATGAGGTGGGTCAAGCAACCCGTTTCGTTAGAAGTTAAAAATATTGAGGTGAAGGAAAATAAGCTACACGCAAAGCATAGTGTTCTTCTGCCGAATAATATAAGATGTATAATATGTGGTCCTTCGAATTGTGGAAAAACTAACGTCATTATTAGTTTGTTAGTTCACAAAAACGGTTTAAAGTTTAAAAATGTTTACTTGTATTCCAAGACTAGCTTTCAACCAAAATATCGTTTTCTAAAACAGATCTTAGAAAGGGTGCCCGATGTAAAACTTTTTATATTTAACTTTGACGACGAAGTTATTCATCCTAATGACGCATTACCAAATTCTATCATAATTTTTGATGATGTGGTTTGTGAAAAGCAAATTAACATACGAAATTATTTCACAATGGGCAGACATAGAAGTATAGATTGTTTTTATTTATCTCAAACGTATTCAAAAATACCAAAGCAGTTATTACGGGACAATGTTAACTTTTTGATAATTTTCAAGCAAGATGAAGTTAACATGAAACATATATATGATGAACATGTTAGTTCTGATATGGAGTTCTCTAGGTTCAAAGATATGTATTCTAAAATCTGGATGCATCCTTATGATTTTTTGACTATTAATAAAGATTGTGAACTAAACAAAGGCAGATATAGGCAGTCCTTTGACAACTTCATTTATTTTGATTAATGTTTATATAAATTATGGATGGAAAAACAATATTCATTTGAGCGTAAATAGCTCTAAGTATAAGTCGTATAATGGACCGCAACATAACCGATGAATTAATAAAGTCTGCAGACGCTATTAAGGAAAAAGTGAAACTAATGAAAGATTATGAGTTTAATACCGACACTCATCTGAAGTATTTTTTTAAGCCTCTTGCAGGCCCTCTTAATGCAATAGCAGCTAACAAGCCAATTTCTATAATAAAAAATGAAGACACATTTGATGACCAACCCAAAAATATCGATATAGGTTCAAAAATATTTTTGCGTGATAAATCGCATGATATGTACAAACATGATTCATCTGATGAATTAAGCTCTTTAGAACATTTTTATTCAGAAGACGAAGAAAGTAACACTTCTGAATCAGAAAAAGTTAATGTGTCGTTGAAAAAAGAAGATATCTTTGAAATTTATGATGATATGAATATACCATTTGGCATACGTAGTGAGAATAATAAGCATATGATCGGAAATACAATAGTTAATTTCTTTACCACCCAAGATAATTCTGGTAAAGTGTATAATATTCGCATAGCTAATAAACAGTATGAAATAACACCCGGTCTAAAAGAATTATTGCTTCGCAAAAAACCTGATTTAAATTTGGTCAATTTAAAAGATAAATTAGTTTACAAAGAAATACTCATCACGACTAATGCTCATAAAAGAGACTTTGACCCTGCAGGTCAATTTAAAGGTGATAAAGGTATAAAATATTCTCAAGTGATCAAACCGTTATTTTCCGATTCTTGTAAACGCTTACAAGAACCTATTGAAGTTAAGTCTAAACAAAAACGAGGTGCTGGTCTGCCGTATCTTAAAAAATATAAAAAAAATACTGAACTTGTTTATTGGGATGATCCTAATGAATTAGTGGACAGACTTAAACTTTTGATCGCATCTAAAACTGCAGGTAATACTAATCTTGACAACGAAATCTTATCAATCATTGAAGAGTTAAAAGAAGCGGGTATTATAAAATAATAAAAAGACTCACCATATTAAACTGAAAGTCAGTACAATTTTGTAATTCATAAGTAACAGTTGGAAGAATGAGCAAAGTGAAAAGAGATATTATAAACGAAATTCATAGAAGTGCGAGAATCAATTTTCCTCGAAGACATGTAGTATTAAAAGATATTGATGATCTTTGGCAAGCTGATTTAATGGATATGCAAAGTTACTCCAAATTCAACAACAACAGCAAATACATTTTAGTTGTCATTGATGGATTCTCTAAATATGCTTGGGCTATACCACTTAAACAAAAAAATAAAGAAACTGTATCTGAAGCTTTCAACATGTTATTGAATAGAGAAAAACGGATCCCTAGAAACTTGCAAACAGATCTAGGAACAGAATTTTACAACAGAAGTTTTAAAAAAATATTAGCAAATAATTCTATTAACCACTACTGCACTTATTCAACGAAAAAGGCTTCAATTGTAGAACGACTAATAAGGACGATAAAGAGTAAGCTTTTCAAGGAATTTAGTTTCAAGGGAAATTATAAATGGACTGACGGAACACTTGCAAATATCATTAATGGATATAATCAAACAACACATAGAACAATTGGTTTACCACCTGCTCAAGTTAATCATAACAATAAAACTAAACTAATACAGAGATATTTCAATCAAAATCGAATAGCAACAAAATATCGTAAGTTTGAGACAGGAGATTTTGTTCGGATAAGTAAACATAAGGGTTGTTTTGAAAAAGGTTACACACCTAATTGGTCAACAGAGATATTTAAGATCAATGAAGTTCAAAACACAAATCCTGTTACATATTTATTACAAGATGTTAAAAAACAACCTATTTTAGGAGCATTTTACGAACAAGAATTACAAAAAACTAAACATCCTGACATTTACCTTGTTGAAAAAGTTTTGAAACGAAAAGGGAGAAAAGTTTTCGTGAAATGGTTGGGGTTATCATCCTGCAACAATAGTTGGATTGACGATACAAATGTTTTATGAGTGGCTTGATAATAATATAACATCATGATCGGTGGGTACTGACCTCATTCTGTTTGTATACATGAAGGGAGAAGGACTTGTCAATAATTTAATTAACAATCTACCATTTGAGCTTCATTTACCGGGATACAATTATTGTGGTCCAGGAACTAGATTAAGTGAAAGATTGGCTCGAGGTGATAAAGGTGTTAATAAGTTAGACGAATATTGTAAATATCACGATATTGCATATAATAGTTCCAAAAGCTTAAAAGATCGTCACAAAGCAGATATAATTTTATTAAAAATGGCAAAAAAGCGTGCTTTATCTTCCGATGCGAGCACAGGAGAAAAAATTGCTGCCAATTTAGTTAATAATATAATGTTAACAAAAGTCAGTTCTGGAGCAGGGCTAAAAAAAAACTTTAAAAGCTTAGTGACCCAAACTAAAAAATGCATTAAAAAAATTAAACCGAAGTGCAGGAAAAAACTAATAAAATTGGCCTACGCTGCTGCTAGAGAATTGAATTGTGATTCATCTACCAGGGTTCCACGCATAATACCAATCCCGAAGTCTGGTGGTGTTCTACCTTTGATACCAATATTTGCTGGTTTGTCCGCCGCTGGCAGTATTGCAAGTGGTATTGCTGGAATCGTCAAAACCATAAACGAATATAGAGTTGCAAAAAAACGTTTAGAAGAAATGAAAAATAGGAATGTGGAAGGTGTATGTATTGGAAATGGGCTGCGGCTAAACCGTTACAAGGATGGACTTGGAATATATACAAATTTAAAGAAAAAAAACTAAATTATAGGCTACCTAATCGTCCTCTTACTAATGTAGATATCATAAATTTTACTAGAGACGTTCCATATTTTCGCGGGGTGTATATGAGAGATACCTTGCCTAAGGCTCCGTTTCGTAAAGAGTGTGGAATCATAAATTTAGATAATTCCAAAAATTCTGGTACACATTGGGTAGCCTATGTAATTTTAAATGAATATGTTGAATACTTTGACAGTTACGGCAACTTGAGACCTCCAATAGAATTTGTTTGCTATGTAGGTTCTTACAATATCAATTATAATTACAATAATTTCCAAAATAATAACTTATTTAACTGCGGACATTTATGTATTAAATTTCTTAAAGAGTTTTGGAAAAAGCAAGATTTTATAAAAACATCACTTAAAAAGGTTTAAAAGTTACGTATCGTACTCATAAGAAGACACTTTAATGTTATCTGTTACAAGAGACGAATGTCAATTAAATTACAGTAAAAAATGCTAGTTTTTAATATAAAATCAACTGCTAAAGTTAATAGCTTTAATCGTTCTCGTACCATCAAAAGACGAGGACATAATATACGAACTATAAGAAAAATTACTAAAGATAATAAATTATTTCTTCAAGCTTTGGGTTTTAAATTATGAGTATTCTTCAGGTAAATGATTTACCACAATTCGACAACTCTATAGTGAGTTATGAAATTCATACTTATAATCCATATAGCAACAGTTTTAATGAAAATGATGAAATACGTATACCCATAAACCAGCAAGATTTGTACGTATTACCTTCAGCCAGCTACATTTACGTTGAAGGTCGAGCCACAGCGGTTTCGAAAGATGCAGCGGGAAAACTAACACGAAAGATTGTTAATTTTACTAATAATTATATATCATTTCTATTTCAAGACATTCGATATGAAATTAATGGTGTTGAGATAGACCGAATAAAAAATGCAGGTATTACTACAACTTTAAAATCGTATGTGTCTATGAGTGAAGGGGAAAGTAAGGCTGCTGCTATTTGGGGTTGGAATTTGAGCGGGGTTAAAAATAATGATGGCATTTTTAGTGCTCTCATACCCCTGAATAAAGTTTTAGGATTTGCGGAAGATTATAACAAAATTATATTAAACTGTAAACATGAACTTATACTCAAAAGAAGCAGTTCGAATCTTAACAGTGTTACACTTGATAATAATGACTCCATTGAAGTAAATGTGGAGAGAGTGCAATGGCGTGTGCCTCATATAAAAGTTTCAGACCGGGAAAGGTTAACTTTACTTAAATATTTAGAAAAGGATCGTCCTATACAAATAGCTTTTAGAAACTGGGACTTGTACGAATATCCTTTATTACCTAGAACTACAAAACATTCCTGGGTTGTTAAAACTGCTTCACAGCTCGAAAAACCAAGGTATGTGATCTTTGGTTTGCAGACAAATAGAAAAAATATAAAAACTAGAGACTGTTCAATATTTGACCATGGCAAAATAATTAATGTTACTCTTTTTTTAAATTCTCAATATTATCCATACGAATCGGTTAATGCAAAATTTGCTGAAGATAAGTATTATATATTATACGAAATGTTTACCCAATTTCGCCAGTCTTATTATAACACCCGATCTGAACCGATGCTTGATTTGAGCGAATTTAAAGAAAAGGCTCCTTTATTTGTAATTGATTGCTCAAGACAGAACGAAGCCTTGAAAGCTGGAGCTGTAGATGTGAGACTGGACATAGAAAGTTCTGAAGATATACCAGAAAATACATCTGCTTATTGTCTGATCATCAACGATCGTCTGATTGAATATAAACCTTTAAGTGGTATTGTAAGGAAATTGTTATGAACACCATAGTCGATGTGCAAGGGTTTAAGACGGAAAGTAATGAGTTTATCGTGAAAGAAATAGCAATAGCATGCGGAAATCAAATTATGGTATTATTAATCAAACCACCATACCCATTTAACAATCTCACAAAAAAAGAAAGATTGCAAGTATATTGGATACAGAGAAACAGAAAAATTTTCTGGAGAGAAGGGTTTATACCATACTTAAACTTACAGCAATATATTGTACCTTATTTAAAAGATAAACACATTTATGTTAAAGGATGTGAAAAGGTGTCGTGGCTAAGGAACATCGTAAAACATGATAAAATATATAATTTAGAAGAAATGAACTGTCCTAGTTTACAGAAATTATTTGATGATTATGGAATGTCCAATAATATATTTAGCTGTGTGTATCATTCGAATGTATGTGCTTTGAAAAATGTTACTTGTTTAAAACATTGGACCGATAATAAAAGTATTTTTAACAGTAATTTAGAAGACAAGGGACTGCCTTGAATAAATATAAGTTAGAAAGTAATTTGTATAGCTGTTTATATCTTATCAATATAATGTATATACAAATTTTAGAGTAAATGTTTTCTTGTTTTATTTCATAAAAAATACATTAGATACAGAATACCACAGGGAACTGTGCTATAATATTCTAAAGATACCAAAAAAAAAAACATCAAAAGGTAAGTCCTGCCCCATAAGGTATGACTCGCTGCACATCTTGATATATTGACAACACCGGTTACAAGACTTCATTATGCTTTCATACATACCCGTATCAAGACTCATAAAATGATTCAAAATTATTTCAGCCCGCGATATGAAATATATAATGAATATAAAATTCGATTATGTTCATTCAGACATTATTGGGCTACTGTAGATTCAAAACGAAGATTGGTGATGGAAATGGTTGATGCTGGTTTTTTTTACTGTGGAAGTGGTTTAAACGATAAAGTTATGTGTTTTTCGTGTGGGGGTGGTATCGAGGACTGGGAATATTACGATGATCCTTGGATGCAACATGCTATATTTTTTCCTGATTGCTTTTATTTAAAAGCTGTAAAAGGAACAGATTATGTTGACAAATCAAAACGTCTATTTTTTAAAGAAACACAAGTATAAAATTATTCTAAAGTGGAGGACGATAGATTGATTGTCTGCTGAATGAGCTACTAAATGCTATTAGCAATGGAGTCCAAGTAACTATAAATTACCTACAGTCATTTTATGCGACATTCGATTCCTACAATTGTGGTTCAAAGGTTGAATCATAAACGGAATTAAACTATCTAAAAATAAAGTGAAATATACTTCTGAAGGCATTTCTACTTACGAGTGTCTAGTCTATAGAATAAAACACACTGATCACTGCATGATTCATTAATTCAATTTACAATCAGCATCGTAACCGTAGCAATACATTTGTACCTATATTTGTGTTTAAATATATGTTTTTATTGTTTGAATAGAAGAACAATGTAAATTGGGGGCTTCTAGATCAGATCGCAAAGATCTGATCTAGAAACCCCAATTTACAACTACTTATACTGTCTGTCATTGACTTTTATGGTTTGTAGAAGACAATTTCTATTATCATGACAATGTTCTCTTTGTTGTGCATGTATATTTTAATCGAAGACTTTCCCCGCTATGCCAGATGCCTCTTATCTTACACTGATGGCACAATCTGGGAGTATTTTGGAATCGGGTCGATTGTCTCGCATACATCGTTTCACATGGCAAGTATGTAAATTAAAGAAATACGGTGTGAGAGGCAATGTTTACGTAAGTACGTGGTTAAGCAGTTACATAGGTTTCCAAATGATCGTCTAAATTATCGTTTTTGATCGTTTTACTACCAATCATGCGCTCTCCACCTATCAGTCGATTTTCACCAATTTACTCGCTGAACCGACAAATCGTCACTTTTAATATTTTTTATAGGCAACTCGCACGAAGTTAATTAATATGTGGGCGAATCGACGATTCCAGAATACGTTTAAGGCACCTGGCACGTTTTGAATAAAACAACGAAAAGTTATTTAAAAGTAACAATTCGCCTGATTCGGGCGAGTAATTTCGTGCGAATTGACTAATAACCCGTTAATATCATGTTCAGACAAGAAAACTGTTTGTGAGTCTATTAGTGTGTCCTCTAAAATGCAAGAGACAGAAGTCATAAAGTTATCAACCACAGAACCGGCAACCATTAGGTACTAGTACCGCAATTAAATTCAAATTCGCTCACAAATAAATTGAAATATCAAAACTGAAACCGTGTTTCGATTCAAATCTTATTGAGACAAAGACAATAGACTGTAAACAGGTCTTGGACCTTGACAGTGTAATTATAAAGAGCCATTTGCGCTGTAATCACGAAGCGAAGGGACCGCTTTTAAAGGATAAAGATGGAGTATGATTTGCGCGCTGTGGACGAATGTTCGACGAATTTTTCGTTAATGGCAACGTTGCTAAGCACTAAGCACCACCACTTAGACCACTTGATGAGACTATTATCTTACTAACAAAATGAAGTTATTTTGTCTCTATCCTTCTTCTTTTAAAGTTTCTTCGCTGCTGAGAGTATGAGCCAAATGTGTGCCAAGGTAATTACGTACTGTCATCATCTATTTTGAAGATTATTGTACATCATTGTGGGTTATCCAGACTTGAAAGCCGTGAAAAGTGTTTTGGTTTTTTCCACCGTTACAATTTTTTTTTCCGGTTGAGATCATGGCATGATCATAATTGGACTAATACAATTTAAAATGAATACTGCTATAAATCAGTGGTATCGGCCCCAACTTACCAGAAGTAGGTCCGGTAGGTCGTGAGTTCAAACCCAGGAAGGCTTTACTTTGTGTAGTTGATTTCACATCACCACTTCGCTCAAAACGGTGAAGGAAAACATCGTGAGGAAACCGGCATATATTAAAACCGAAAATTCAAAGACGTGATATCCACCAATCCTCTCAACAATCCCCACTGGACCCACGTGGTGGATTGTAGCCCACTATCTCTCACAGAGGAGCCCTTTGTCCCAACAGTGGGGACATTATAGACTGATTATGCTACTGCTATAAATAATTTAGAAACGCGTAAATCAAACTCAACCCTAACAGATTTGTCGCCGGCGCGGCGGGTGTGGCTCAAACTCAGTTTTTACTCATAAATTTATTGTTACAGTCGCTACAGCTGCTCAGTTGCGTGCGCCGGCGCAGGACAATAGCTGTCATCGATATACACCAATCATAGTTTATTGGAAATTAACTTTAGTTGTTCTTACAACTCCCTTTACTTAGGATTATGCATTATATTTAGATTTTTAATAATCCACTAGCTGTGCCCGCGACTTCGTCCGCGTGGAATAGTGACTTTTTGGGCAGCATATTTTGAATTACATAATAATATACCGTCGTTTGGGTAGCAAAAAATTTACTTTACAGTAATGCTTCTCTGTATACGATATTTGACGTATGGCCATCGCGGCGCGGCTCTCAGCGCGCTTTATATAGTCACGGACGCGCAGGCGCGAGGCGTGTACGTACTCTGATAGAATACGTTAACAAATGTTCGCCGTGATTTTTTAAATTGACATAACTTTTTTATTTATGAACCGATTGACATGAAATTAACACTAAATGTTAAGTGAAGCTTACTACAATATATTAGTGAAAACCGCATCTAAATCGAATAAGCCGTTTCTGATATTAGCGTGCACAAACACACAGACAAACAGACAAACAGACAAAAAAAAAATTAATTACAATCTCGGGTTCGGCATCGATATAATAACAACCCTTGCTACTTTTTTTTTATATATTTCGATTGTACAGACACCACTTTTCTACAATTTTATTATATGTATAGAAGATATAGATGTATAGATTGAGAATGGATTATTAAAACTTAGAAGTTGGTGCACAGAATAGCAATGACAAATATTATTGTTTCTTGTTATCGAAAATGCTTCTTCTTAGCATATCGATAGTAAAAATTTCAAACGATGATGCAGTCATAAGAACATGAAATGCACAAAATAATATGTATTTTCTTTCTTTCTTTCAAATGCACAGGAAACAGGGCATTCAGCGCAGGATGGAAGGTGAACCATTATCTGTGGAGATGGTATAAATTGCTCTGGTCCTGCCGACTTGGGTTCCCCGACCGACCCTTGCTCGTTGTAGCGCCAGCCCGCGCCGCAGCTGAGCCAGTAGCTTTAAATTCCCCGACTAATAACAATAATACCAATATTTTGATCCAGCCTATCCCCACTAGCTGTCCCCCTAACAGTGACGCCCTGAGCCGAGGTTCGTACCCCACAGGGGGTGCCCTCAGCGTGCAGTCGTTTAGTATGTAAGTTTTTAGTTTTTAAGCTCTGGCTCGAGGCGTTAAGTTAACTCTTGATGGCAGGCCCAGGAAAGCCCGGTTAAGCAGTCACGGCCTCTCAAGGTCAACTGCGAGATGCCCAACAAAAAAAAAAAAAACGACTTGGGTTCTACCAGGCGGAAGTCTCTCAGATAGTGTTATATAATTAGGGGGCTTATACTACAGTCGCCATAGATTACATCTTACTGTGGAGGCTTTACTATTGGCTGGACTAGCCGGACCCACGTACCCTAGAAAACTTTCTCGGCTCTTTAACCTCTGCGGCACTATGACGTAATTGTGTGAGTCACCGAAAATGCTGAATTCCTAAAGTTAGATGAATATTTAAAAAAAAATCATCTAATTTCTAGTACCTAATCAAATCAATCACAATATCTGCCAAATTTGGCAGAGGTAATATGGTACCAGGTACATAAAAAGCGTGACCAATACATTGGATCAAAATACCAAAGAATCTCAACACAAAATCACTCAACCCCCTATTAATAGGCACTACTTACTCATATGCACAAAAAACAATCATACTCATAAATTATCTACAGTTAGCCTCGATAATGACCTAGGATATCACGCTCGAATTGTCTGCCTGTTTGAACTTGACCTAACAATATATCAGTAAAAAATACCTCATTCTTGAACAACACCTATTGTAGTGTGCTGAAAAACAAATGCAGGTGGCAAAGAACTTAGTGTTTAAGGAATAAGAGTGCATTTTGATTGGTGTAGTGGAATGGATAAGTTTGTAAGTGAAGGCGTGTGCCGTTACAGATTGTGTGCACGCGACTGCAGACAGTATAAATAAAGTGATAACTGTGATAAGTGTAGAAAGAAGATTTTTGGGAGAAAGACATACAAAATGGATGCGATGTGGGTTGAAAGCGCAAATAAGAAGAGTGGATCAATATCGAATAACTTTATTATACTTATCTTCCATCAGTGGCTATATAGGGTTTTTTTTTTGGGTGGGAAGTCATCAAATAACTTCTCCCGCTCTGGGTGGAGCAGGAGGGCGTGTTAGACTTATACTGACTAAAACCCACCCGTGTTCCCTCAGTTGCCTGTGTGCCAGGGGTCCGCGGTATCTCTTTCGAACAACCCGCACCCTGGCAGGCATCAGCCCTTGCCGACCCCACTAGTTGGTGCTGACATCTCTTTAAGGCGCGCGTGGAACACAACGCGCCGTCGACCCGGGCTTGGTCCTTACCGGACAGCGAGCTACCCATTACTCGCCGTCCGCAAGCCCGCGCCTACGGTAGCCGGGAATCAGATTGGGATTCTCGACGCCCAGGGCGTCTCCCGCGGCGACTAAGGCCGTAAGGGCGCATATACTGCCTCTCTCTCACGTGCGACGCCTCTCTCTTCGCCAGCATTACTGCTTCGCAGAAGGAGGTGACGGCTAACCATGCACTCTCGCTCCGTACCACGAGGACACGGCGGTGTTCCGCCAAGCCGGGCAGACTGGCCATATAGGGTTAAGAGACATTTGACGCGCAAACTGAATTTATGAATTCAGCGTTTATGATGCTAGTGTACTAATTTTTAGATGGTAGGTTGGAAGATATCACATGTCTTCGAATTTTTGGTTCCAAGACAAGCCGGTTTCCCACGATGTTTACTTTTACCATTTTGAGAGCAGTGGTGATGAAAATATGAAAAATATTTTCCTTCGATTTTTAAATATCATTTTATTATTTCTTACTACGAGTTAATTAGGTTGGGTGGATGAAGAAATAGGACAAATAGTGAGATTTTTTTATATACGGTGTAACAGAATAGACGCAAGACCTGAAAGTAGTTTGTTCCTAATTGACTACTGAATCGATTTCAGTAACTTTTAATATAAGTTTTTTATTATTATGTTTTTTGTCATACCTACCACTGATTGAGCCAAAGAAAATTCAATCTTAGCCAAGAAGAAATAAGACTGAATTTTAAATGCATAAAGTAATGCTTGGGTCGACACGTTTTTCTTAATAATATCAGTTAGCTTTTAAAAAAAATAGTTTTGGTCATCGTCTCAATATTTTAATTGAGGTGTAGGTATAAGGTCTTGCGTTAATTATGTTACTCGTTATATATGTTACGGCTAATAGCCGAAGTGCGGCTAAACCTAGTTTTAGCCGGCTATAACTAGGTGCAGCTGGACTAGCGCTCGCCGGCCGCTGCCGCGGCATTGCTCGCTGCGCTCGCTCGGCTCGCGCGCGTTTGGTCGCAATTCTAACCTAACCTAACCTAATCGGTCGGTAAGCAGTATGGTGCAGTTCACAATTTATCGACAGTTTACAATCTCGCGAGATAGATTATAATCTAACGGTATTTACAATTTTTCGGTGACATAAGTAGAATATATCTAAGTTTAACCGGCTGCACCTAGTTATAGCCGGCTAAAACTAGGTGTAGCCGCACTTCGGCTATTAGCCGTAACATATATATATATCTTTATTGTACACCACAAAAATATATAAAAAAAACTACTCTATAAAATATACAATGAGCAAAGTTTTATAGAATTCTTAGGTTGTTCCATTTTCATACCTGGATACAGTTCTGAACAATCGATAACTTTTTTCTTTCTTGCTACAGTTAGCCAGATATTTTCCCACGATCATTGTTTCCAATAAAACATAAGAGAAAGCATACAATAACCATATATGGTGTTTTGTCTGGTGCTATATTGAACTCTATTTCTACACAGATACAGACTGCAGACAGTAATAAGAAATCCAAATCCGTGTCGGGTTAATTACTGAATTATTTTGTTTTTATAAGACGTGCCGTATCCGCATTATTTTTTTGCAACTATACAATATGAAATTCAAGCAAAATGGTTCACTTCAAAAGCTGAGGAATATGAAATTATAAGCTGCACAGTGAAGCTTAAAAGCTAAAAGTTCTCAGCTTGAGCAGTCTACACTTGATAAAGGACATTTTGAAATACGTATAAAGATTGTTAAATATACGTAGTTTAATGAACGATTTTTTCCTATTTAGTGAGGTAACTCCCCTAAACCTAATGTCTTCATTTTACCATTTAAATATGAAGTAGGTACCTATACTAAATTTACTATTTAATAGCATTAGACAGAAGTTAAACAAGGCTCTTTTTAACGTAGACTTTGTAACAAAACTACATTAAACGTGTTGCAATTACGATTAATGCCAAATTTATTATAATTTATTTAAATATTAGCTGTCACATTTTATTGTAATCATGTGTAACTATTTATCTTATGACATTATGTGGCTTTCATATAAATAATTATTTCATTTCAATTTAAAATTAAAGTGTCAATGCTAAAAACCTAAAAGAAGCAGGAGTAAACAATACTGAGTGAATAAATTAGCTGATGACGAAGTTTTACCAAAGTATTGGTCGTAAATTGTTATTTAAAATAAAGTATGCAAAAAAATGTATTTTATTTCCTTTAATCTTAATTAGATTTAAATTATCATGTGATTGTTTATTTCATTCATTCGTTTTGTTGTAGGTTTGTAATGTGTGATGAAGATGTTATTAGAAATAGAACATTATTTAAAATAAAATTACTTTTACTTCCTTTACCTCAGTATTTAGTACCTACTGTCTTAAATCTACCTAAAAAAGTTATAACTTAACTTTAAAATATATTTTTTTGCACTCCTGCTTCTACGAGCCTCTTTTTTCTTAAGCTATAATAAATGGAGTATAAGTGTTGACAAGGGTAAGTCATTTGCTGAAGTTTTCTAAGCTACAAAGAAGCTTCTACATAAGTTATTTCATATTCTAAACCGTTTTAGTACCCGTAAAATTACGAAAGTCTTTACACCAGCACCTTATTGCAAGAAATAATTTCAAGAAACCAATTTAACCGTCAAATCACAAGAGAAATTACGAATTTTCCAAAAGAATTACAATTATTGCTTTTTTTATTGCAGCAATACCAAATACTTGGTACATTTTTTTACGATGGCAGCATTTGAATAGGCGTGGTAGAAATAGGCTTTTAAACCGCGTATTTTTGCATTTGCAAACATCCCCCACCCTTGCCAAGTGCAAAAATACGCGGTTTTTATCATTAAAATTAATGTTATTATGCAGGATAATATCTTTGGAACTGATGGAGCAATTTAAGGCAACCCCAATTATTGTGTAACGCATATTTTTTTGGTCGATATGGAGGTATGGAAGCCTAGATTCCGTTTCACGAAAAAACTTTCGCAGACGCAGCCCTACAGGTGTATGCGACGGAGACTTAAGGCGGTGATTTCTTGAAAACGCTCAAAAAGGTGTTTTTTTTAAACAAGTGTATCTCTTTAATTTTTAAATAATTTTGAAAGCAAAAATAAATATGATATTTTCAAGTCTTTTTTGCATAAAGTGATGAAATTCAAAACAGAATTACACATACTTTAATGCATCAAAAAAATAATCAAAGTCACCTCTAAATTGTTTTTAAAACCAGTTTATCCCTTCAATAACAATTATAAATATAATTAAAAATTGTATACCATAATATTCCAAATGCCAAACTGCATCCAGTGATGGATTATTTATTATTAAATAGTTAATATGTAATTTTATAAGATTTTATTTGCATTTTTACGACATTGCTTTCTCATTTACAGAATAGATTTTAACCCGTATCGGATTGCAATAAGAACTATTATCGCTCATAACGACAATATCCAAAGTTACCCGGGCCTTAAATCTTTATTAATCTCAACATCATATTACTGGTAGGTACTGGTTAAGGAGGAAGCGTTAGGGTAGCCCACGAAATTCAACTCAGTCTTAGCGCATCCACCTTAATAAAATCTCAGAATATATTTGGTTTATAATCTGAGAATAAAATTCACAATCTTAAATAGAGAAAGGTGTGTGAGGTAGGATAGGTAGTTGTTGTAAGAATGTTGCTATTTATTATAATAATAACTAGTTCCACTTATGGCCACGAGACTTCTTACATAAAATGGACTTTACAAAGAAGATTTCAAACTAAAATTTAAAGATGCTTATTTATTTATTTATTTATTTATAATAATAAGCACACCAACAGCACTGTCACTTATTACTTTTTTGAAGTTTGCAATGGAAGCCTGTGGCATCTAAATCAACATTACGCTGTCTTTTAAAGTTGATACATTCTTAGAAGTTCCTGCCATATTTAATCCAGTTTTAAAGTAAATTGCTATAAATCCATTGTCATTAGTAGGTATTGTCTTAACAATGAACCGTTATATTAGAAATGTAATTATCGAACGTAATTTTCTGGACCCAAATTATGATAACGACTCATCATAATAAAACTCGTCAAAAATCTCGACGTTTCACTCAACCCTCAAATGCTTACAGGTTATTTATACCCCCTCACTCTGCCCCCTAAATCGAAACCGTAGCTCGTTCAAATGACCGAAAATAATGACCTAACTATTGTCCTCGCCCCAATGTTTGCGAAGCCTCATTTATTTTTATAACTCTACGGGATTTTTAACAGAAAAAAGTGGAAAAAAATGGTGGACATCACCGATGATGGGCAGAATAATTGATGTGTCGTGACGGTATTCGAAATTTAAATGTCTCGGACATTTTTTTCGGCTTTAAATGTGACCCATTTGGCAGTTAGAAGGCTGGGTATTTTTGTGTGGTGAAAATGGTTTGTTTATGTTGTGTTATCTTTTTTTAGTATGTGATGACACATGACGATAAATGATTGATCATCTGTATTCGTTCTATGTGACCTTAACTTTACAAATGTACAACAACTTTATCAAAATGTATAATAGCACCCATTCAAATAATACCTGCAAATACCCATATTTTACCTCCCTAAACAAATAAAAAACAATAATCCCCAACAAGCTGCCATCTTTAAAAAGGGACTGGTCAAACAAAGACAAATTAACCGCTACTCATCTGCAAGCCCACTCCTGGGGTACAAGCGTAGCCCAATTATTTTGTACCGTCGGTGTTTGCGGAGATCTTCACAGAGTGCACCAGACTTGGATGGCCACTCGAATTTTGCATAACCAATTAGTTTTGCACAAACTAAAACAGACGTCTTTCGGATACGGTCGGGCAGACCCGAAGTGGAGTTGGTAGGTTTAATTTATTTTTGTGTACTTTTATTGAAAAGCTAACTAAGAAAACATGGGTCACTGATCTAAGTCTGGAAAGTGATATTTTTTTGCAAATAAAAACATTTTTTTTAGCGTGTTTGTATATTTTTATTTTCACACTCTCCGCCAAGAACATGGTTTACCTACATAGATCATTGGTTATATGCGATAAGACGTCAAAATTAAATAATTTTAATGTGAACTGAGGATAAACTATTATGTATTATTTTGTTCACTTAAATCAACTCCATAGCTTTTAGAACACAGTCCTCTAATTAACACTACTTAATAAGGTCGTAAGTGCGTAATCATGTTCAAATCTTATCATTCAAAAATCTACTCTATGCCACTTGTCATAAGATTGTTTTATTCCCGAAAGATTGAAACAAATTAATACCGTGGACTCTGAAATTAAGGCTTACCATGAAGTTGCCTTAAACGACAAAGCTTCTCAAAAGAAATGTTTATTATCCAACAATGATTTCGTAAATACCATTAGTTCAGTAAGGGCTGATTTTTTAATGGTCACATAACTTTTATCTGAGGAATAAATATGTCGGTTTGACAGCTTTTGTATAAAAAATATGCCAGACGGTCAGATTTATTCTCTCTGATAACTTTTATCTGACTGACTATTGAAAAATCAGCCCTTAATCGTGCAAGCAAATGAAGAAAATGATTTTTTAAGGACGGAAAATTAAAAAAAAATAGTGCCAGTCATGGGTACTGCTGACAGATGGGCAAACTTAAAACATAGGAAAAAAAACAGCACGTTAAATGAGCATGTCGGTGAAACGAACCTATACATAAGTTATCTCCTATCAAAAACTGTTCAACGCAGCTAAATAAGTTTTTACTCCAAAATATACCTATGTGTAGGTACCATAGGACTCGAAATAACTTCCTCAAACTATTATCAAAATACGTATTCAATAATTTTATTCCACATCCCAAACCAACCACATCTTCAACAAATCAACTCTTCACAACGTCACACCAATATCACCTTTCGTCACTATAATATTCCATTACCCATAGGGTTAATTTACCATCACAGGGGTAGTTTCCAAAGATAATGCCAGTAGCAGTGTTTGCTTATGCAAAAGGGTGCTTAGACTTGTTTTTCCTACTGATTAAGTTGATAGTGATGGGACAGGCGAGAACAGACGATGTTAGTTGGAGGATAATTATTTTAGCTTAGATAATATAAGTCGATTCACACTTTCAAACAATATATTATTTTCTGAAGGGGAATAGCACGAAGTTAATTTATATATGTGGGCGAATCGAAAACTCCACAAAAACGTATTAGGCAATGAACACGTTTAATATTTTATGCTATTATCGGTAAGGGTGTGTCCAGACCTGGCGAATACGCCGCTCGCGAGCCGCTTGCGAACTGCGCGCGTGTTGCTCGCGTGCGGTTACAGCCTACGTTTGGTGCGCCGCTCTAGTGCAACTCCGACAAAGCTCGAGTGGGGCGCGCGTGCAGCGCGTGCGCAGCTCGTGCGCACTTAGCTCCTTTCACGTTTGAACTAAATATGAGCCTCAGTTGTGAATTTGCTTGCGAAGATATCAGATCATACGACTGCCGTTACCATAATTGCTGCCGCATCGGCTATTTTATTACTGGCTAAAACTAAAAGGAAAAACAGAAGAATTTGGTGGCAGGTTCCGTTTTTTTAAATAAGACAGAATTATAGTACCAGAGTTGAAAGGCCATGAACTAAGCAGCCACTATGCAAACTGCGGGCGGCACGCGCGCACCTCCTGCGCCGCTCGAGTACGGCGCGTAGCTTGCGCGACAGCGTCGCGCGGACGGCGCAGGGGCTGCGTACGAACGTGAAATGCACGCGCGCAGTTCGCAAGCAGCTCGCGAGCGGCGCATTCACAGCGCATTCGCCAGGTCTGGACACACCCTAAGTAAAAAACATATTTTTACTAACAATTCAAAACGTGGCAATTGTGAATGTGCAAATTCGTGTGAATCAACTAATAAGCCAGGGGCTTCTCATTTTATAGATGAAAACGTCAGCTTATGGTGCTATGATCTTGGGAATATAATTACTTGGCAAATGATGAGAACGATTACTATCACTCGTTGTGTGAGCCATTATGCTATACGGGTTGCTGCGGGATACTTAGGTACGTAACATACTAACAGTAGGAATGGCTTGCATTTTGACAGTTCAACAATATTCATTCCGTTATTTACTTTGTTGATCAGACAAATTTTTCGAACATATGAAGCAATGGATTAGCAATATCCGTCCAAATCATGCAGATTCTGATTGATAGTGTGTTACGATATTAGGTTGCTGGTTGAATAAAAGTGACAAAATATTTGGATGTCCCAAAGGTTTCCTAAATTGCACGATAAGAATAGGCTCGTATACAACGTGTAACGGAAAGGGCATATATACATACCACGGGCGCTGCTTCCTTGGATGATATCAAACTATATTGGAAGGGTTTTTTAATTCTATCTCTACATGTTCGGAAGTTATGAGAATTTTTCATACATTGATACCAGAAACTGAACTTTTCAAATTGAAATAAACTCGGAAGAGATTTATTGATATTGGCAAGTAACGTGAAAAGTTACTGACCATGTAGTGCGGTAATACGTTTGTTATGATTTGATTTGAAGAAACATAATGAAACCGAAAATTTGGTATCAATACTTAGAGTAAAAAAATCATCGTAAGCAGCATTTTGGCGGTAAATTTTTAAACCACTATAAATAAATTTGATTTTAATTCTTTTTTAATTGAGAAAATATATGTAGTAAATTTATTTTAATTTTTCATCCCAATCTTCAAATTAAAATAGTCTTCATTAATTTGGAAAATACTCTATTGAGAATCAGTGATTTTTTTATACAAACCCTCGACTAAAACTGCAAGCCCCAACTTTATAAGTCTACCTAACTAGCCAATATTTTCCCATTGCAAAGCAAAGGCCTTTCTCTACTTTTTCCACATAATTCTGCCTTTTGCTAGAGCTGGACTGGCCAACTATATTAATATTATAATATTTTCAGGTCAATTTTAGTCGAAAGGACTACTGCCTTTCAACTAAAATCGACCTGAAAATATTTCATACCTAATACTTTTCTTCCCGTCTGTACTCCCAAAACCAAATATTTAGTTAACAGCCTCTATTTATTCAAATCGCCAAAACTATTGGACTATAACAACTTCGGATTGTCAATTAGCCGACTGCGCGGAGTTGGGGTAATGTGTTAAACTGTCCTTTGCTGTTTATCTGGCCTGTCTAAATTCTGAGGTGTTATTTCAATAAATAGACTGTGTTTGGATTTGCTACATTACCTATGGTAATTTAATAGGTGGAACTATGTGTTAATGACTTGGTTAGTATACGATTGACTGTTAGACATTCTGTTTAGCGACAAAGTTTTGTCTTATAAACCGACTTCAAAACGGAAGAAGTTCTCAATTCGTCTGTTTTTTGTTTGCACCCGCACTGTACCCGACCCACTCCCTCTCCCCAAAAGGAGGACTGTCTCCCAGCAGTGGGAACGTTATAGCCTGATTATATTTTCTATGAACATTAGACTAAACAAAATCTTCATTTACATTTTATTGAATTTCCTTGTGAGAGATCTAAGGGGCAATTCTCGTAATTTTAAGAACGTTCACATTCTGATCTCAGTGTCAATCTGTCAAAAATACCTCGGTTTTTCCATACATTTTTGACATTTGACTGTCGCTGAGATGAGACTGCGACTAGATTTTGAATGTTTTTAATTACGAGAATTAGGCACCTTAAATATCACAGAGAGAGTATAAAGTCAAAACAGCAAAGTATATCTCCATATCAAAGATTAACAACTCCAAATACTCAAATCCGCCACTTTATCATAAATGTATATTGGAATCTCAACAAAACTATTAACCCGCTTAATGCTGCACACATTATATTTACGACTCATTATAAACATAATACACCATCAACATACATCAAGGTAATGCATGAAAACACATAAAACTGACTCACGAACAATATTTTCAATCGTAGCCAATAAATTCTGTGTGTAATCCTAAAGTTGTGGGGCAAGTTATGAGAATTTGATAAAGGGAAGCTATTGTTAGAAGACAATTTTGAGAAAGATCGTGAGCTAAAAAAGAACTGTCAAAAAAAGAATAAGGTTTTGGAAAACTAATAAAGTTGATGAAGGCCTAGTGGGTAAAGGGTTCGATCCCTGATATGTGCTGTGCGTTATGTAATTTAATTCAATATCACTGCTCTCGAAACGGTGAAGGAAAACATCGTGAGGAAACCGGCATGTCCTAGAACAACCAAAAACTCGATGAGATGTGACCAAACCGCAGTGGGCCCGCGTGGTGGTTCACGGCCTACCAAAGGAAGGCTGTGTCGCAGCAGTGCGAACATTATAGACTGATTGTGGTTATGCTACTAAAGCCAATTTGTAATTAAACAGTGTGAGTCAGGTGCTCGAGATCAGACAATGTCTCATCTGCTAGGGTCCCCCTGACGATCTGAACAACGTCTCGGACGCTGCCATAAATGTGGCCACTTTATGGGCCCAAATAGAATAGGCAACATATATGTAAAATCGAAACGAAAACAAGCAGAATTAAACAGTCATAAAGATTATTTAAAAACAAAACAATATCATTACTAATATGCTAATTAAAATATATGAATATATAATGTCATAATTTTATCCTACAATCAGCTGCTAGTTTTCCGTTTCATAATTTTAAAATTAGTTTAGTTTCGCTTAATTTTTTTATTTATTTTTTGTTTTAATTTAAATTACATAATTATGTGATTTAATTTACTTAAATGCTCAAATAATTATTTGATAAACACAAAACAAATGTTCGAGCCGTTTGGGGTTGAAACTCTAGGACCATGGGGTCCGAGTGCCCACTTAGTTTTCCGAAATATTTCCAAGCGGTTGGTTCACTCTTCACGTGACCAAAGGGTTTGCGTATATTTAGGTCAACGAATCAGCATTGCCATACAACATGGCAATGCTGCCAGTTTTGGGCACTCTTCCCATTGACAACGATGCGGACGTATTATTTGATGCCTTGTGATTATTTTCGCTTAAAATACTTTAAAAAGGAATACTTCAAAATAGTAGCTACTAGCTTTTGCCAGTGACTTTGCCGGCGTGGACGTCGAAAATTATCCCACGAGAACGTACTATCGGGAAAAAAAGTATCCTTTTTGTTATTCCAGGTTACAAACTATCTGTGTGCTAAATTTCATCCAAATCCGTTTAGCCGTTTTTGAGAAATTGAGTAACAAACATCCAAACATCTAAATATAGAAACTTTCACATTTTTTATATTAGTTGGATAGGATTAATGCAGCTATATCAGAACAAAATATAACTAGTTATAAATATAACTTATAGCTAATCCATTGCTTCATATGTTCGAAAAATTTGTCCCCTCAACAACGTAAAGAACGCAATGAATATTGTTGACCTGTCAAAATGAAAACTATTCCTACTGTTAGTGTGTTCCTTACTCAAGCCATTGCTTTAAAAGACGTAAATTATAAAAAAAACGTCGCGTATAATACCCGCTTCAGCTTATCCCATACACCAAGCAGTCGTTAACTTTGAACCAACTGACGCATATGTAAATGAGTGTCCATGTTTATTATTCCTAGTTTTAATTGAAGCGGGCACAGCCACCATACTGCCATCACAACACCGACACCTGTGCTCTGTATTGTTCCATAGTTTTTGAAGATATTAAGTTACAAGAGTTTTTTGTTGGGTCTTTTGAATATGCAGGGATATCGTGTGTGGAGTCAACGCTGGTTGGTGTTCTATGTTTTGTTGAAGAGAACGGCTGTTGCTTTAAGGAATCTGTCGATGATTTAGGAGATATAGAATAGACCAGATTATCCATCTGACTGCTTTGTTGGTCGGCGGGGCCACTGCGCTGACCCGTCGCAGGGGGACCAAGGGTGCCTGGGGTGCCAGAGTAGTCTGGGGCCCTTGTGCTACTTGGTTCCTGGGGTGGTCACGGCGTGCCATGTGTCCTGGTGCGCCGGACTGGTGGGTTCCGCAAGGGCCGATGCCTGCCAGGGGTGCGGGTTGTTCGAAAGAGATACCGTCGAACACGGGTGGGTTTTAGTCAGTAAAAGTCTGACACGCCCTCCTGCTCCTCCCAGAGCGGGAGAAGTTATTTGCTGATTTCCCACCGCCAAAAAAAAAAACTGCTTTGTTGGTTTAATGGTAGCATGCGCTACTGCTGAGCCTGAGACCCTGAGTTCGATTCTCAGGTCGGGCAAAGGTGTTACTGGGATTTACTCAGTAGCAGACCGGAGTCTTCATTGTGCTCGTTTGATGGCAATAGGCTCGCCCGAAATATGGATGTACTATAGATACACCTCTGCCTTACTCTTCCGGGAATAGAGGCGTGATGTTATGTTACACTTATTATAATTATAGACTAGATTATCGTCAGTAGATCACTATCATAATAATGTTGCGGGAAAAGCAGTGACAAAGGTGACACAGTTGAGGCAAGGGTTGATGAGGGTAACCAACGGACTTCAAGAAGCAATAAGTGTTCGTTGTACCCAAGTAATAATACGAACTGAGTTTCAGTTTTTACTTTGGAAATGTCGCAACAGGACCATTACTGTCTCATTTATAAATAGGATAACTAATGATAGAGTTTGGAAAATACAAGTCAGTAATTTACTTATAAAATGGTGTCAAAACTTCAGACAAATATTTTTTTGATAAACCATGTATTACGAAATTATAAACTTCACACTTTTAATTTCACTTTCTTTTAAGTTTTCTAATAGACGATCAGTCATAACTTATTAGGAACTTTTAGAAAGTTTTCTACTTGAAGCATTTGATCCCCCAGGGATTTAATATTAATACCATCAATTTCACTTTAAACTTCTAATGAGGTGGTATTAAAAGAAATTGATATATTTTGGAACAAGGTAATGTTACAGGAAATAGACAAAAAAATATGAGCCAAAGTTAACATTATAAAGGGAAGTATGTAGAGTTTAATAAGGATCAAGACCTTGGTCCAGCTTGAAACAGTAAAGCCATTGAGGCGAACGAACAAAGAAGTGAGAACTTAGGAAACTGTCCACTACACTATACCGATATTTCGGCCGTAGTTACAGGTGATTCCTACTCCGTATCACCACTGGAAATAAGATTTAGTATTTTTTGCGAGGTCTGGGAACGAAAAAAACACGCATCACGTGAAATCTACTGAATAGATTTTGTTCAAATTTTGCAGAGACATTCTCTATATGTCTGATGCCGTAGGGTATAAATTGTTACGCTTTTTGCCATGGGGGATAAGCAGTATTGCAATTTATTCGTATTCTTCTACAGTCTACCGCAAATTGTTAAAAGCTGGGCCAACAGGTTGGGAAATTGCGGAAAGTAACTAATTTAACCTTTGAAATGATTATCATTATCCTTTTTCACTATGCACCTAAGCAGCAGTGATGGACATCACAACATATTCAGGTTGGATGGGGCAATATGGGGAGGTTACTCAATCGTTGTCGCTACATGAAAACGGTCTTAGGATACCGTTTTTAATCACATTCACTAAAAAAACTATTACTACTACCTTATCTGTCAATTTTTTATTTAATTTTTTAAGGTTGTATTGTGTTAGTGCAATGTGACGAAATCTATCAATTTTATTTTATAATTTAATCTCATTTCCAATATTTTAATAATTTCAAAATGTAATAGAGTAATAAATCAAGCTTATTGTTATTCGTAGTAGGTATTAGCCTTTTAATAAGAATGTTGTGCATGCCTTTAAGTGATGTATTTACACAGTGCTGAAGATTCGTCACCACCTTCTTTTTTTTTTGTTTTTTTTTTTTGGGTGGGAAATCATCAAATAACTTCTCCCGCTCTGGGTGGAGCGGAAGGGCGTGTTAGACTTTTACTGACTAAAACCCCCCCGTGTTCCCTCAGTTGCCTGTGTGCCAGGGGCCGCGGTATCTCTTTCGAACAACCCGCACCCCTGGCAGGCATCGGCCCTTGCGGACCCCCCCATTTGGTGCTGACATCTCTTTGAGGCGCGCGTGGAACACAACGCGCCGTCATCACCTAATGTTACTTTGTAAATATGACGTTGGTGTGCCTTGCTTAATAAATAAAAAAATACAGTCAACAAGAAAATGGGCAATTAATGATGTATTAGAAACTTTATTGTATTAAGTCTGACTGAAAGTTGATACTATGATGTAGCTGGTGACAGAGGAATACAATACAACCGTGACGTATCGTGCTTACGTCACGCTTCTATTCCTTTGTAAGATTAGAAGTAAAAGATACCTAATCCGATGCTGTGGTTAACCTTTAGTATATACACTCGAGAGCAATGAATCCGGGTCACTTAAAGAATGTTAAAAATCTCGGAAACTAAAAATGATAGGTTAATGCAATAAATTGTATTTAATAGACAATGTAATACTCCTTAAATGAAAGTAAAAAAAATATGAGTCACCATACATTTTATTAACACAAAATTACATAAAGAAAAAAACTGCTGATCTCTCCTTAAAACAAAAATAGGAAACATGAAATTTTTGAACTTTATTACGATTTTCTTGAATTTTAATACTTCGTATTGCCTCCTCGTGCTTCCATTACTGCGTTTACGCGGTTTGGCATGCTGTACACCAAGTTCCTTATACGATTTTGGGGAATATTCTCCCATTCCTCTGTGAGAGCAATTTTGAGCTCACGAAGCGTGATTGGGGGAGGGTTTCGTTGTTTTACGCATCTGCCTAGCTCGTCCCAAGCATGCTCGATCGGGTTGATATCCAGGCTGCGCGCTGGCCACTCCATACGAGTAATGTTCATCTCTTGAAGGTAGTCATTCACAATCCTACCTGTATGAGGTCGGGCATTGTCATGCATAAATATAGCATCCTCACCTAAATTGACCATAAATGGACCAATGTGATCATTGAGGATTTCTTCCACATATCTTACGCTAGTTAAAGAGCCGTTTTCTATGATCACCAGCTCTGTGCGACTTTCAGAAGAAATTCCGGCCCACACAAGTACAGACCCACCACCGTAGGCTACTTTTTCTTCGATGCATGCTTGCTTGAATCTTTCCCCTGGTCTTCGATACACTCTGTGTCTTCCATCGTGCTTGTAGAGCATAAATTTTGATTCGTCGGAGAACATAACTTTTGACCAATCTTCAATACTCCAATTTACGTGGCTCTGGGCATATCTTAGTCTTGAAATACGATGCCCACGCTCCAGTTTAGGGCCGTTTGCAGGTCTAAGGGGTTTTAAGTTAGATTCAGCAAGCCGACGTCTTACTGTCCATGCACTTGGGTTACTTCCTCCGAGGCGTCGAAACTGATTTGTGAGTTCAGTTCCTGTGAGAAAGCGATTTCGAAGCATGGTGTTCACCAAGTATCGGTCTTCTCGTGCTGTGGTACACCTGGTTCTGCCCGTTCCTGGTCTGCGTAGGTTAGAACCAGTTTCTTCGTAACGTCGGAGAACTCTTTGTACTGTTGACAGCGACACACCGACAGTCCTGGCTGTATCGCGCTGACTCCGGCCGGTTTCCAGCATTGTAAGTATTCTGGTGCATTCTTCAGGCGTAAGCGACATAATTTCAGCTTGAATAATGAATATAGAGCACTATCAACATGGTTTATGTACCCACATAAATGACAGATTACAAACAAAAGCAAAACCAAATGCTGTAATTTCGTAGTTCCATCTTCGAAAGTGGCCCTTTTTCAAATTAGATTTTTTATGATATAACTTTACAATAACTATAAAGTTTTAATACCTTCATTTAAGGAGTATTACATTGTCTATTAAATACAATTTATTGCATTAACCTAGCATTTTTAGTTTCCGAGATTTTTAGGATTCTTTAAGTGACCCGGATTCATTGCTCTCGAGTGTAGTATTTCTTAGGTGTTGTGATTGCTTGAAGGCACTATTTAAATATCTCTGAGAGAGTAGCGCCTATCTTATGAGGCTATGTAGACTTTTTTCAATGTATTTTATTATGTGTTAATAAAATAGATTTAAATTTTTTTAATAATAATTTTTTAAAATAATTTATTTGATAATGGTAGTAGGGTTTAATTACAAAGTGATTGGCCCCTATCCGGTACAGACAATAGTATGTACGTAGATGAGTTAGGCTGTTTCAGTTACCTAATATTTTCTTTTTCAGCATTTTGATTTCGGTAGCTGTTTGTCCATAGGCATAGATTTTACGAGTTGGGGTGTTAGACATGTTAGAATAAGCATAATCCTACACTGTTCCCACTGCTGGACACAGACCTCCTATGAGTGAGAGAGAGTGGGCCATTAACCACAGTTCGGGTTGGTAGATGTCACATGTCATTGGTTTTTCGTTTGGACGATGTTTTCCTTAACCGTTTTAAAAGCTACTTTGTATAAATAATTTAATCACTACTGCCTCTTTAATTTTGGACTTATTGAATGCATCTCGTAATTGTAGTACACTTATAGGATAGTGACTAACATTACTAAAATGCTCAATAGTAACTCACTATTAATCATTTTCTATATACGATTTTACCTTCAGTAGTTAAAATTGTTATTTTTGATTGACGATCTGAGTCATCATACAGATTATTTGATGTGGATTCACAAAGCAAATAATGTGAAACACATAAAGCAGCTTTGATTCACAAATGATAACAATATAGAATTGAAACTGTTGAGTGAATTTGTGGATTTTAGATTAAATAAACATTGTTTGTATTGTTAACATTTATTGGTGCAATCTAAAAGTCAGCAGTCTTAAGTTGTAATTTGAATTATATGTTTTTGTAATTATTACGTTCCAGGAATCATTTTAATGTTCGAGATTATTCCAAGAGAACTTTTATCTCTTGTATCGACACAAAGCCATCCATACCATGACGAAACACTCAGTCAGTTTGAAAGCTACCTAGTATTAAGGACTAGACTAGGTTCCAGAACGCAGAAACCTATTTCATAAATAATCTTTGAGGCTTTAACTAGCCCTAGTCACTAGGAACCTAGATTACCAACAAGCATGGTCCATGAACATGATCGATATCCATTTCAAAAAAAGCACCATCGAACATCAAAGACATTTTTGTCAAATCACAACGAAGAAGAAACAGATATAATATAACTTTGAAGGTGGTGCTTCTCTTTGAAATATATTCAAGTAATAAAGTACTTCATAACAATTCCCTTCTCAATCCCAAATCACAAACATTAGAACGCCTAAGCAGTGGAAATAAAACAACTCCTGTAGTACCGCTAGACGCACGTGCGCTTGCGCCTAACGTGCTAAGCGTTCACTTGACTGGGCATATCTCTTTGATGAATACGTTTGTGTATTATGTTCATGTGGTGTCTACGAATAGAACAACCGATCAATAGGTGCGGTGAGAGATGGGCTGGAGCATTAAACTAGAATGGGCTTAGCTTTGTGTCCACATTTGTCTTCACAATCTTTGATGGTCTTTGCAGTGGCTGTTTTACATATGCTGGCATTTTATACATTGGCTCTTTCATTGGCTCATTCAACTACGTCTTGTTGAGTACGACAAACATGAATATACATACATATCTAGTTATTCTTTTATATTTTCATCTTTTATCTTTTGCTACACAAAGTTTTTCCTAATAAAATCATAAAATGCTCGACTAAACTAAGATACCTGCAGATCGAGGTTTGCAGTAGCTGTATACAAAGAAACTTCTGGCTCACCGTGGATTTTAGTGGAAATCATCATACAAGATAACTTATCAAGGACTTTCTCAACTATAAATAGACCCATCTGTAAGGCAGTTATTTTTAATCGTATCCTATCAACTTTGAAACTGGAGTACTACAAAAATAAACATACTAAGAACTCGATGCCAATCTATAAATGCACCGTATGTGTACAAGTTGACGACAACATAAATAGTATACATGCATATACGCATATATGTATGTAAACACTGTGAGTTATTACAGCATAAGCTCTTGAACGCGACTCTGTTTCCATGGATATGATCAAAACGGTCAGATCTGACAGCCGTGGAATTACTCAGATAGATTTTCGCCACTTATTTTTGGTCTACAGCTAGTATAAAAGTTATGAGGAGAGTAACATTAGACAATTCAATTTATGATGTACAGGGACAGTGTAATAATAAGACATGATATAAGTGTGATTCTTCATAGTTGGAAAATATACAGCAATTTTTGTTTTGTTTGTGAAATCATCAAATAACTTCACCCGCTTTGGGTGGAGCAGGAGGGCGTGTCATACTTTTACTGACTAAAACCCACCCGTGTTCCCTGAGTTGCCTGTGTGCCAGGGGCCACGGTATCTCTTTCGAACCACCTGCACCCCTGGCAGACATCGGCTCTAGCGAGCCCCATCAGTTGGTGCTGACATCTCTTTGAGGCGTCCGTCAGTCGTTACAGGCTCGTCTGAAAGGAATTAGAATTTCAAAATAAACCCTATGCCTGATTAATTAACTATTTCAGAAGGGTTAATTCACATCGAGAATAGTGACAACTGCAAACCGTGGTGCCATTTCAGTCGGGCCCCAAACTAATCTTATTTCCATTGGTGATACGGAGTAGGACTCACCTGTAACTACGGCCGAAACATCGGTATAGTGTATTGGACAGTTTCCTAAGTTCTCACTTCTTTGTTCGTTCGCTTCAATGGCTTTACTGTTTCAAGCTGGACCAAGGTCTCGATCCTTATTATACGTCTACATGCAAAATATGCAAAAAGGGAACTCCCTTTTTGCATATTTTGCATTGCCATATGCATGTTGTTTTATCTTATGCCTAGCGCGTTTGGCATTGACTGTTGCATAGCTCTGTCTTTTTGCAGAAGCTTCTTTTTCAACACTCTTATTATTCTCTTCCACAGTATCTGCATTGGCTCTTATACCATTATCATCCCTAATATTAAATTCTATACCAATATTATCAACCTCTAGGTACTTACAACTTTTAGTAACTAACATGACGCTTAACTATAGTCATGACCTCGATACGATTGAATAATAACTATGTATAGTTGAGTATACGACAGTAGGTACACAGTCGCCGTATAATACGGTATATCTATTATACGATATATATACAATAATTATATCTGTGTTGTTAGTATAGTGTAAGTTGCACGTACGTTGTGCCACTATAATACTTGTATAAGCGAGATGATTGCTAAAGGTTTGGTCACATGGAATTATTGTTAGAGATTATTATGATATTCTCTGAATTTTCTTACTCCTTAGTTGTCTTATGAATACGGTAGTATCCGAAACAAATTATGTATTGTTTATGATAAACACTTTACCACTATAATTTGAACCAGATGTCGAATTATATTTTTTCAGCCATGAGTGTGGAAAAAATGCTTGGCAAGGTTAGAACGCACCTAGGCAGTGAAAACATGAGCTGAATAATTATGATATGAAGAGTTGATTAGATTAGTGCAAAGGTCTGATGATAGATTTTATTGAACTTGCTCTAGTTTTCTTGATATAATCATTTATTATAAGGATGCATTATTTTCTATACACAATGAGAGGGACACAGGTGACACTTCACTGACAGTGTCAAAGTAATGAAACTATGATGAAAATTAATCTAAAATAATGTCATGGATTTATTCGAAATGTGAAATTGAATGAATCACGTAACAAAACTTTAGGAGACACACTTCAAACCCAATTATCTTGTCACTCACCTCCGATCGATACATTGGAAACTAACCTAGACATGGCCACATCAAATATTAAACCTAATTCGTTCATGTGACACATTGTATTAGTAGTTAGAACTAACATGGAAATGTAATGATTCACTTACCAAGAAAATGCACTGAATTAGTAATTTGAAACACTACATCAGCCATTTTGTTCAATGTCCATTTGAATTAGGGAATGGTGTTTGAAAATCAAAGTTATTTGTTATGTATTTTTGGAGCCATTTTCAATTGAGGGTTCATTTATTATTTAGACAGCAGAAGAGCTACTGGTGGTTTAGCTGTTAAAAGGGTTTGTAGCTAACAATATCACGAAATAGTAAAAATTAATAATGTCTGTAATGGGTTTTACAAGATGATCAAGGAAGTTCTAACAGAGCGTATGGACGCTCCATACACTCTGTTAGAACTTCCTTGATCATCAATGTATTTTTCTACGTATTACAATTTGTCATCTGAATAAGGGGTATGCTAACCAGATTTCTTCTATATAGAAACAACTAAAGGTTTTTTGTATTATCTTTTTATCTACTTTCCTATCGCAGGTATGCTGAAAGAGATTTTGTAGAAATAAACATCACCTTTTTACGTATTTTTCTGTTCCTTTCTTCTTGTCTGTTTATATCAGCATTCAGCCTATAATTACTGGCCTCCTCTCTGTGAGAGGGAGTGGGCCCTAATCCACCACGCGTGCCCAGTGCGTGTTGGTAGATGTCACACATCTTAGAATTTTTAGTTCTAGGACATGCCGGTTTCCTCACGATGTTTTCCTTCACCGTTTTGAGAGCAGTGGTGATGAAATTATTTACACAGAATTAAGTGCCTGCTTGGGTTCGAACCCACGACCTACAACTCGTAAGTCGCAGCCGTTACCACTGGGTCACCACTGCTCTGGCTGTTTATATGTGTGTTTTTATATGGTTATTTAAATAAATTCAATTTTGCTCACTAACTTCCTTCATGTCCACCGCTCTCCACCGATGACAAAATATATTCTAACATCCATCTCATTTCGAATCAAACCTGAACTATCCTCAATATGAAACCTCAAAAATAAAACCCTTCACTTACAAATCCTTTTCCACTATAAACGTGCCTTTACCCGTCGCAGGCGCAGCTGCACGATGCGCACACGCTACCGGTTCTGCGGGCTTACGACCCCCCCCGCCACGTCCCTCCCGCCATCGATACTACCAAACGGAAAATTTTATAACCACAATATTAGATTTACGTTTTCATTTAATAGCAGTAAATGGCTAGGTACCTATGTAGGTGTCATAGTAATAGGGAATGAGTATTGTAGTTGGGTTTTGTTGTTTACTATGATAATGGTTTATTAGTCTACGCTGATGTTCTGAAAGTTTGCATGAATCTGATGCTGCGGATTCGCTTGGAGGAAATTTAGTAACACATTTGAATCAAAGGTTAAAAAAAAAACATTTATTAATAGTAGACGTACTCCGTAGATAAACTTCCGGAGAGATCTCTCCGTAGGGAGAATCCTCTCCATAGGGAAACGCATTATCAAATAAACAAGGTTTTTTTTTAGACCCCTGAATTCAAGTAAAAGCATCCGCGGCAGTTGCATATAAGGAAACAACACTTCTAGGCTTACAATAAGTGCTTTAAATCACAATTTAACCATTTTTTGTGAAACCGCGCTGGTAGCAGCTGGATGAAAGTGGGCGAAAACCACACAGCGGACTGTAAGCTGTATATTTAAGATGATCAAGATTATTCTGATCTTAAGCTACAGTGAGATGTGCCATTGATTTTCTCACATTCCGTCCAACACTCTATTGAAGACTCCAGTAAATCTGAGACAGCCTGTGCAAGTCTGTCTAGCACAGATCACCTATCCTTATCAGGAGACCACACGGTGCTTACCATAAAAGCCAGACCTTCTACTGAATTAAGCGATCCCTTTGCAAGATCACGTTAACATAGTTGCTATTTTGCAATATCTTAGATTTTGATCTGACTAGGTGGTCCGGTTCTTGTGTATCGGACTGGTTGATCTTATTTAGTCAGTCTGTAAACCTATCAGTTAATTGTTCTATGTCGATGTAATCTTTTTGAAACTTGTTTAGTGGTTTGGATTTTTCCAGCTTGAAGTTCATTGTGAAGGAGTTCCAAGAAAAATTAGGTAAGTGTTGTTGATCTATTATGACAAGTTTATGACCTATGATGAGACTACCTGTTTTGTCGTCAAGATTTGCTTTCTTCAAAAACTTGTGTCGGTTAAACTGTTGTCTACAACAACAAGAAATACACAACAACTACAGCAAGATTCAATTTAAATAACACAGGTCATTTTAAGGTTTCCCCAGAAGCACACCAGTTCAGAGATCTTGAGGAATAACAAAGAGGCGATCCTTTGCTGATATATTATTGATTATAAGTAGTTTCAGTGATAAGGAAAAATAATAAACAGTTTTAAACCAATACTGTTGAAATGTAGAATACATTTTTTAACAATCCACCTAATCCCTTCAAAGACTTTTACGATACCTACTTACTTTCAAAATTAGCCAATATTTTAAGACCATCGAATCCTGTCAGATATTTAAAGCAACTACCATCTTTTGCGATCTTTCCTGGCATTAAGCGTAAATCTGAGCGATTTACTCGTGGAACATCGTCCACATCAAACTACTGTGTACATTGCGAATCGTATAACGTACAAACGCGATTCTAAATTTAAATATCGACGAGAGAACGAGACGGAGAGCGTGCTCGTGCGCACTGGATTATGTTTATGCTGGATATGAAATTCACTAAATGTAAGATTTTGTTCCTCGTGGAGAAAAATATTTTGTGGAATGTCGAAATCTAATTAGAAATCGTAAGTTAGTAAGTGCTCCTTCTTGACTGAAAATATTACATTGTTACGTAGATTCGATTCAAAATTTATTTCCTAACATAAATAACATTGTTGCCAAAGATTGATCAATATATTATACTACCTACACAACAATCCCTTAAAAGTAACACTTGTGTATTAGTAAATTACCTTGAAACAAACTCACCTTCACTTCTATGATTCATTTCATACATAAATAATCATATTCCATCACTGTCTTTGATCGAATTTTGAAATATAATTCATCGCACTAAAGCTACAGTTTCCTAGAACAGCGGTGATTGCCACATAACGTCTGCAATTTCTGCCAGGGGTGCGGGTTGTTCGAAAGAGATACCGCGGCCCCTGGCACACAGGCAACTGAGGGAACACGGGTGGTTTTAGTCAGTAAAAGTTTGACACGCCGTCCTGCTCCACCCAGAGCGGGAGAAGTTATTTGATGATATCCCACCAAAAAAAAAACCTCTGCAATTTACCGACGATTTGAATGACGTCTCCAAAACAATCATGAAAAGTAAGGTGGTGTGTTTTGTTATATAACATTTTTTTATACCGTAAAGTCAAATACCGCTGTCATCATTTTCATGACTGTCATTGCGGCCGTTATGTGCCGGCACATTTTGAAAACCTACTCGTGTTTGGAGCGGTCATTTATAACCAGGCTTTCGATGCTGCCATTTATCTTGGGCCTAACGTCATCACTTATTTGCTTAACCTTTCATGACTCAAAAAGATTTAAAATGAACATTTTGAACACACCGGGAATCAGCAGAGGTAGGCTAAGACGCCTTCAGGCTACGTGCCGTAGGCTGATGATGATGGTGATGATCATAAACATTTTGTCAACAACGTTTTATGAATATCTTATAGAAACATCAAGTCTATCTTATAGAAGTGCATTAATGACATGACATCAAACCCAAAACCAAAAAATACTCCCTTCTCCCTTCCCTATCCAGTACCAACCTAATCTACGTTAAACAGACTTGTCTTGCGCTCGCGCACCGCCCTCCCCGCTGCCCTGTAATACCCCCCGTGCGTAAACGTGACCCCGAGACGTGAACTCAAACTACGCTCCTTTGTTTTTTTTTTGTTTGTATGTCTTCTCTGCCACGGATCGTTATTGTATCGGTGTTGGTCACTTTTTCTTTAAGTGCCAAGAGATATTTAGTTGGGAGTATGTATTTAAAAAGGTTGGCGAATTGTCAGTTGAAGAACTTTGACGCTTAATCACTTTACTGACGTGAGCCTGAGCATATAACGTTCCCAATGCTGGGACACTGATCTCCCTCTCTACGAGAGGGAGCGGGTCCAGTGCGGGTTGGTGGACCAACCCTGGAATGTTTCATTCCAAAACATGCTGGTTTCCTCATCATTTTTTCCTATACTATTTTGAGACCAGTAGTGATGATATAAATTCCACCAAATGAAGTGCTCGCCTATGTGTGAAGTATATTAACATTGGTGATATTGGACTCGCATTACTTTAGTAAAATGTGTGGTGGAAAAAGTTTAATGATGATGGCCGTGGTATTTTCCATACTTTATTGGTTCTTTTTAATGAGTCGATGGCATTATAAAAGGGTTTGGCAAAGAATTTAGCTACGTGTTTGGCGCCATTACTAGTGTCTATCAGTTCCTATAACTGCAGCTTAAATGACATATACGACATGATAAAAGGTCCCATCTTTTGTGGAACAGCACCACATTTACATTCGAAGGCTGAGTCGTCTATAAAATTGCACCTGAACAGGTTTTTCTTGCTACGGCCAACCTGAGTCCCGAGTCTGTCTAAAGACTTCCAGGTTACCCAAGGCAACTCATGTCAAGGTCTTCAGCGGTTGGAACAAATGGTTTGAGTTAAGAAGCGCTTCTTGGTACTGTATTGATTCTCTGTGTGACGTGAATACTGAACAGTCTGAGGGTGCCTACTACCCCGCACCTTTCACACAAGACACCTTTAGTTAGAAAAACAATCAGGATTTGTGACTTGTATCCACCTCTTCTAGCCCGGGTTATTAGGCACTACAGTATTTAAAGTAGGACGAAATATATGCGGGTAATTTTTTAATAACAGGTACTTTTGAAGTATATTTTATAAGTATATGTTACCGGCCAAACCCGATTTCAGGCCAAACTAGTTTGTCCTAGGCCAAACTGGTTTATTAAGCCGGGGCACGCCGATTAAATGGGTTAGGTTAGAACTGTGACCAAAAGCGCGCGAGCCGAGCGAGCGTACCGAGCGGCGCGGCGCCGCGGCAGCGGCCGGCGAGAGTTACTTCCAAAGGCTGTTAACGAAATGGCTAATTAAGCTAGTTGGCTGCGACATATCACGCGTAGGATAAGTCTGTTTGGCCTAGGACAAACTAGTTTGGCCTGAAATTGGGTTTGGCCGGTAACATATACATAACCCACCAACAACAAAAACAACAAGAAAATGTATGGCATTAATACTTTTTGCACGAAACTTAAAATATCGGATTAAAAACACAATTTTATTTTGACACATGCAGTCAAATTTATAATAATCAGTATGGTTTGAAACGTCAAATCGTCCGGTACCCCACCTCCGCGCTAAATTTTTCGTAGTTTCATCCAATATGATACAATACCATTGAGACCTTAAAAAAAATGTGCAAAAATTAACTGCGTCAGAATCTCCCTAAACCGCAATGATCCTAAATGGCATAGTTCTTTGGGACATTATATTGTTGCCATACCGCAAAGGAGGATAAAACTTAGTGTAAGTTTAATGAGCTTATGAGTCTTACCTTTTGATTTCGATTGTAGAGAAGCAAGTGCATTGGGGTCGCTACTGGCACCACTGGCTCTAAATTATTAGACTAAATTAATAGGTCTTTACCTATGAAATTGCCGTTTTGTATGAAAAAATTTAAACGAATTTTTTTCATGTATTTTTTATTTGTATTAATCGAAGTAATCACCCATGCAATCAATGCATCTTTGCCATCGCAGTGGCAGTTTATTGATGCCCTTCTTAAAGAAATCAGCTGGACGGGAGGCAACAAATTCTTCAAAGGCATTTTGTACTGCCTCTCGGGTATTTAATTTTTTTCCCGCCAAGAAGTTATCCAAATTCTGGAAAAAGTAGTAGTCTGTAGGCGCAAGGTCTGGTGAGTAGGGCGGATGACGGAGAGCTTCCAACCCCAGTTCTTGCAACTTGGAGACCGTCTGCTGTGCAGTATGAGGTCGCGCGTTGTCGTGCAGGAGCAGCGGAGACGAGCGATTGACCAATGCTGGTTGGAGATGTGCCAGCTTCTCCATCATTGTGTTCAGTTCTTCACAGTACACATCTGCAGTAATGCTCACCCCGTTTGGTAAGAAGCTGTGATGAATCACACCGGCGCTAGACCACCAAACAGTGACCATCACTTTTCTAGGGGTAAGTTTTCGTTTAGGGCATTGTTTAGGTGCTGAACCAGGATCCAACCAACTTGCTGAGCGCTTGCGGTTATCAAACAGAATCCATTTTTCATCGCAGGTAACAATGCGGTTCAAAATTCCTTCATTTGTGTGTCTGTTGAGCAGTGCAAGGCACGTCTCGACGCGTACTTCGCGCTGACGATCATTGAGTTCGTGGGGCACCCATTTGTCAAGCTTTTTTACCTTGCCAATTTGACGCAAATGGAACAATATTGTTTTGACGCTAACGTCGAAAGCTGCTGCTAATTCAGCCGTAGATTGTGTATCATCAGCTTCCACAATCGCCTTTAATTCGTCATTGTCGACCAAAGTCTTCGGACGACCGCGAGGTTCATTTTTCAGGTCGAAATTTCCAGAACGGAAGCGAGCAAACCAATAACAGGTGGTGCGTTGGTTTGTAGTGTTAGCTCCGTAAACGTCGTTGATGTTGCGTGCCGCTTGTGCCGCGTTGCTGCCACGACGGTACTCATATTCCATAATTACTCGAATTTTTAACGTATCCATGATGACGAAAAAGATTGAAATGCGATGAAAATGTAACACTAATCAATAAACAAATGACTACTTTTGGAAAAAAAAATCCATGTTTTTAAAATAAAATTAATTTGAAATTAGAATTCTTACCCAAACAAAAATTATTTTGATTTGAAATGGCCAGTACTGCAAAACGGCAATTTCATAGGTAAAGACCTAATATTATAAGATGTAGGGTGGATTGGATTTCCCATCGGCAAAATTGAGGAGAGCAGTGGTGGCCCAGTGATAAGAGCCGCGACTCACGAGTAGGTCGTCGGTTCGAAACCTGACAGGCGTTTTACTTTGTGTAAATTATTTCATCACTACTGCTCTCAAAACGGTAAAAGACGACATCGTGAGGAAACTGGCATCTCTTAGAACCAAATATTCGAAGACATGAGACGTCTGCCAACCCAGACCGGGCTCACGTGGTGGATTACCGGCCCAGTCCCTCTTACAGAGAGAAGGCCTGTGTCCCAAGTGGGAACGTTATTGGCTGATTATGCTAAAGTGACGAACTTACATACAAACTGTTATCCCCTTTATACAATGTTTTTTTTTTAAATCCGTATTTAGTGCTAACCTCTGTTACATAAGGAAATCTTGTGCTTATATAAATGTCACGCTGTTTTTTTTTGGGTGGGAAATCATCAAATAACTTCCCCCGCTCTGGGTGGAGCAGGAAGGTATGTCAGACTTTTACTTACTAAAACCCACCCGTGTTCCCTCAGTTGCCTGACATCTCTTTGAGGCGCGCGTGGAACACAACGCGCCGTCGACCCGGGCTTGGTCCTTACCGGACAGCGAGCTACCCATTACTCGCCGTCCGCAAGCCCGCGCCTACGGTGGCCGGGAATCAGCCTGCGATTTCCGACGCCCAGGGTGTTTCCCGCGGCGACTAAGGCCGTGAGGGCGCATATACTGCCTCTCCCTCACGTGCGTCGCCTCGAGCATTACTGCTTCGCAGAAGGAGGTGACGGCTACGCATGCACTCTCGCTCCGTACCATGGCCTGAACCAGGGCCGAACGCGAGAGAGCGCCGCCGCCGATAGCCTCCACGAGGACACGGCGGTGCTCCGCCCAAGCTGTGCAGACCTCCACCGTGTCCTCAGAGCCATCTTCGCAGTGGAAACACCTGGGCGTTTCCCCCCGTCTTATCCGAAACAGGAACCTCCCGAAACAACCGTGTCCGGTAGAAGGTGAGGACGCCGTGCCGCCTCTCATGCCACTCCTCAAATAGGGGACTTACCGCCGCTATCGTGGCGTGCCCAGCACTGGGTTGCGACAATTGCACTCTCCATGTCGCCATGAGATCCCGCCGGAGCTCTGTCCGCTGTGCCGCGATTTCTTGCGATAGCGGGGTTATGCCCCAGCGTTTGGCCTCCTCGAGCCACTCACAAATATGCGCGAGGATCTTTGCTTCCAGATCCCAAATGACGCACTGTTGCCCGCAACTCCGTGAGCATGTATTTGTATTTCATAATTTTTTGTTGGTAACAAATATCCATTATGAAAAGTAGGCTGTCAAGTTACATTATGATCGGTACAGTGGTTTCCAGACAGCGAAACTTTTACATCATTAAAATGATTCATATCTGAATTTTAGTTGAACTAACACAAAATTGCATCTTTACAGCGGCACAATGGATCAAATCTTCATGATTGAGGTGTTAGTGAAAAAGATCATATTAAAGGTAGAACCACCCGAAAAAGATGAATATGAACTAGCACAGGAAGAGGAAGAAAGAAAGAGAGAAGCAGAACGACTTGCTGCTCTTGAAGCTGCCAAAAAACCCAAAAAAGGCAAAAAGGGTAAAAAAAAAGCCGCCAAAAAGAAGAAGGGTAAAAAAGGCAAGAAAAAAAAAGCAAAAAAGGAACCACCAGGACCATCGGAAGAAGAAATGAAGTATATGCAAACATGCTCGATGCAGATGAACTGTCTACCCGTTTTTGATTTCATTGTAGCTCATGATAACTTTGTTGCACCACCCCCACCTCCTCCTCCTCCCAAAAAAGGTAAAAAAGGCAAAAAAAAGAAACCCAAACCTAAAAAGAAAAAGAAAGGGAAGAAGGGCAAAAAAGCTAAAGTTATACCATGGAAGATTGTGCTACCATCCGAACCATTACCACAACCACCATACTTTGGCGTCGGTAACTCAGTCATGTTTCTTGCAAGACCTTCAAAATTAGAGGATACGTTAAGGAAAACTCCAATTTATATCACCGTATGGAACAGAGATCAAGACTTTTCTTGCACTGGTTTCTGTGTTGTGGAATGGCACAAATCATTTTTTGAATGCCTTCAGAGAGCTGCAGATCTAAACCCCGTTAACTATGACGTAGCAGAATACAGGGACACAAAGAAGCCAGAAATGGTGACAAACACAGTTGAATTGGTGCGACCTTTGCAATGTGAGGAAGATTTGAAAGCATCGGGTGAAGTTGAATTTTACCTTCGGCTTTCGTGTTTGGGCAGCAGAGTGATCAGTTACTTTGTGGCATTACCAGAGATGGAGCGAATACCAGGACGGAAATATCTGTACGATGATTTGAAAGTCAAGGACCTTGAGGTTGTCAGACATTGGGAAGGTACCGTGATTGATGAAGTACCTCCTGTAGCGTATTTTTTCTCTGCTCCTGATATAACTAGAGAGCCAATAAAACCAGTTGAAGAGCTTGTACAATATGAAGAGTTCGTCGCTCCGTTTACACGAAGTGAACTGGCGATTCTAGCTATGGGTTTCCCGAAGGGCCCTTGTGGTGGCACTAATTGCTTGAAGAGAATGGAGTACAGAGGCAGTCAGCACCAGTTTATTCCAGGAGAATATGTTAAAGGGAAATACCAACATGGTCAGTTTGTTAATAAGCGAGATGTACATGGTCCCTGTGGTAGAATTGATTGTCCCCTTGCAAAGAAGGTTCGTTCTTATCTCTGCACCGAAGGCAGCTATAAGCCCTGCATGAAACCATGCTGCAAAGACTACTATTAGCTTCGGAAAATTTACAGTTTTTGGACGTAAGGTCATTTTAAGTTTGATATACAAGCCGAAATTAAATTTACTATGGTCATTTATTATGGTATCATTGTTATTAACTCATGATCATAAACAAAAAAAAGATTTTTATATAGTCACTTTAAATAACTACAATCGGGTATTTTCCAATTTTATAAAAACTATTTTAATTGGAAGATTGGAACGATGAAAAATAAAAATAAATTTATTTATATCCATTTTCTCAACTAAAAATGATTAAAATCAAATGTATGTTTCGTTGTTTTGATTTACCGCCAAAACGCTCCTTATGATGACTTTTTACTACGTGACATCGTGACGTCAGCTTTGTGTAAACGGCACTGGTTCAAATACTTAATTTGGCGCTGTTTTAGTAGTTCGTAAGGAGCGTTTTGGCGGTAAATTCAAAACAACGAAAAATGAATTTGATTTAAATCGTTATGAATTGAGAAAATGGACATAAATCAATTTACTTTTATTTTTCTGTTACATGTTTTGTCCCAATCTTCAAATTAGAATAGTTTTTAGTCAATTGGAAAATACCCTATTGCGTGGAGTCAACGGCTGCGGGACGCACAATATTCTATGACAAGTAATATTTTTGGAAAATTATACTTTTTTTTGTTTTATCATGATTTGGTCTATGAAGTTTGGAAAATTAAATTAATGTAACCCTATTTTAGTAATAAGATAAACAAAATATTGACAAAACATTAAAATCATACAACATGCTTTCATTGAATTCTTTATCCTATTTAGTTATTAGTTGAAATAAAATAAAATCATCTGCCGTTTTTAAGTTCTTGTAAGTACTTTCCCCTTTTGTATAAAAAAACTTACGAAACTCGGTGGACAAAAACAAGTAGGTAATGTAATGATTCATTTAGTAGACTTTCTCTTTTAACTTCGCACCCAAGGCTAATGAGGGCAAAACAATTATAGCATGAGATCATCGTCAGGTCATTATTCTGAATTGAAATTGAAAAAAATAAACAATACTTTTTTACTTGTCAAAAGTTTTGAGTAAATAACTCCTGTTTAGGTAGGGGTGTACTATGCCAAATCGAATGCCCAATAATCGAATATCAATTGATCGACCACTATAAATCGAACGTCTAAATACTCGAACGTTCATAATGTCGAATGGTTAATAAATCGAACATTCATTCTATCGTACACTCAATACATAGAGTGTTCAAAATATCGAATGATTGTTTGATCGAGCTTTAAATGCATCGCATATTCATTCTATCGAAATATCAATAATTATACTGTATAGGTACTTGTATAAGAAACTATTGAATGAGAAGCAATTGACAGAATTTATTGATCTTTGCAAATAGGCTACCTGCTTGCATTTTCATCTTCATCAAATGGAAATAGCTGAAATGCTTTCAGCTGCAGAAGTAATGTTTCTTGCAGAATAAGAGTAAAAATTTGAACTAAACAAATAAATACAAAAACCAAAGGACACTTAGGCGTCGAAGTATTACTCCGCATCGCTGTCATCATGAAACTTTTCCAGAACGCTGGCACCATTGCCACGTTGAATGGCAATGCTAATTCTATGGCCAAAGAATGACCTAGCCCTCTGGTCACGTGAAGTGTCGACCAGCCGGGGCGAGAAATTTCCTTAATGAGGAAACGTGCACTCGGGCCCCATGATCCGAGCGCTTCGACCCCAAACGGCTCAAAACTGTGGTTACCCATAAGGTTACGGTATTTACGCAGCTTGAGGGTCTCAGCAGCCGCAGCAGCGGCACCAGCACCGCCCGCTACTATTAGCTTCTTCAGTACATAATAATCAGCCTATAATGTTGCCATCGCCGGGACATTAAGCATTCTCTCTGTAGCAGGCCTAGTGCTGGTTAGTAGATGTGTTTTAGTCTTCGACCTTTTGGTACTATGACATGCCGGTTTCCTCACGATGTTTTCCTTCACCGTTTTAAGAGCACTAGTTATTCAATAAATCACATAAAGTTAAGCGGCTCGTAATTCGCGGTCGTTACCACCGGGCCACCTTGTGCATTTAGAGTTTTATCTATGGGGCCAACACCACCACTGGCTTTGGTTCTTCAATGCGTCGGCGTATATATCACCGTTGTAATATTTTTAAAAGCTTTCTCTAAATTTTAATCTTTCCTAGTCAATTGCCATAGTAGGTTTGTTTTGGTCCACTCTGATCCAAGAGCTGTTGATACCAAACTTTCGGCCTTTGGGCCTCGAAATCAACAGAGTAGATAAGCATGATCCCACTTCATAATTAACTATGTAAACTCAAACAAATACGCGAACAAAACGAAGTCAAACATTCGTAATAACACGTTTTTAACAAACAATGGCTATTTAAAATACCATAAAAAATCCTTCATGTCCTAATTGCGTTTTTATCCTCACCAGCAAACCGTGACGCTGTCCAAATCTCACTAATAATGACAATGATTTCCAAAACCAGTTTAACTTTACCACTAGCAATTACTGTATCAACCCTTATTTTAAGAGTGTTAAGGTCTTTGTTGCCCAGAGTAGTGGTAAAGGTAAGTTTGTAAATATGATATGGGCCAAGGAAATTGTGCTTGCAAATCTTGCGTGTTGATAATCTTCTTGGAATCAGATTTTCTGAGCGTATTAAGGATTACGTTGTAAATTATTAATGTTGGTTTGTAGTTTTGTAATGTTTCCCTAGTAGATCGGAACTCACGCATTTCGATACGTAAGGAAGTATTTCAGGCGTTTCTGATGAAAATATTTCAGCTTAGAGATTTTTTTTATTTATTATGTGTTTGTTATCTCTGTGTATGTATACTTACTTTAAGAAAGGTTTTAAAGAATGGTTGGTGGAGGTATGATTACACTGTCCTACTGTTGAACAAAGGCCTCCCCCAAGTCCTTCCAGGCATCTAAGGCCACCTCGATCCAACCCTTGCAATACGCGTCTAGGTCGTTTTGCTACCATTTCCTGGGCCGGCTATGGCGCAGAGGCGTCGTCCACCCTCAGGCACCCATCAAGTGGAGACAATGTAGGGGCTAATAAAAAAAGGAATTACAAAAGTGAGCACCACAACACAAGAATAAAATCAAATTGCAGTTCACATCAATTTTTTCGTACGAAGAATTTTAGGGAAGTATCGTCCGTTGTTACGGGTTTGAAGGATGATGCTTAATTAAATGAAACAACTCATCTTCAATCAATCAATTGTCTATCAGAGTCCTATGCTGGACATGGGCAACGATACGCCCTCCGTCTTCCGCATCCAGTCTGTCCTAACCACCCTTTAAGGTCGTCGGTCAAACTAGCTGCGGGCGTCCCACATTACGATTACCGATACGCAGTCTCCAATCCAGGACTCGTCAGCTCCACCGGCAGCCAGTCCTTCGACAAACATGGCTAGCCTACTACCACTTCAGCTTGCTTACCTACAAGCTATGTTGGTAGCTCCGGTTCTTTTCCAGATAATTTCAATTCTGAAGCTGCTTAAATACAAACCAGAATTATATAACTTACAACACTAATAGAAATCACAGAAAAGCAATCCTTATTACGTGGTAGGACAGTGCATAATGCGTGTGCATTTAGTTGTATTCATCTGACATAATCCCTTTACACAGATAATAACATAAGCAAGCCGAGACACTCACATTACAATTATTTTTTATCAAAAAGACCTTGCAACTATAGTTGCATACAAAAGCGCATAATGCAGCATTGTTTATGCCAATTTGAATGCATTAGACTAATCGTCGCAGTTGGTTAGGGCAGCGATTCTTAAACTGTGCCTATCTATTGTATAGAAATCTCACCATGAAAAGTTGGTTGAGGAGAGCTGACAAAAGTGCCCTGTACTACAAAAGTTTTCAATTAAACCACAACACTCTAAACCAGCGTTTCCCAAAATAAGAGTCGCGACCCACTGGTAAGTCGCGAGCGAATATTAGGTGGGCCTTGAAAAATTGGGAGATACGTCCAATTGAAGAACTCATTGATTTATCAAAAGATACGTCACTGATTTATTTTTTCGATAGCAAGCCGTGATATACTGGGTCTCAGTTGCTGACAACTATCCTTGCTTGTTGCCTGAAATTGAAGTATAAGCTATAAGTAGTGCTAACAAAAAATAGGAAACAAATACATCCTGCTCTTTAAAATAGCACTCCTTGTAATTAGTTAATTTCGATTCTTACTGAATGTTTTTTTCTTATTTGAACAGTCCTTCATTCAGACCTAGATATGCTCCTTCTTGACAGCCAAGAAGTGAGTCCCGAATTTGGAAGTTTTGTTAGGTGGGTCGCAGTCCAGTCAACTTTGGGAACCACTGCTCTAAACCATACAATTCGTCTTCTTTCATAAGACATACTAATTTAACTAAAATCCTTACTAATATGTAAATTTTGTAGTCTACAATTATTATAAATAGCCCTAATACTTTGTGTTACGCCTTTAAAAATGCGATAGAATTGTCGTGAAAAGATTTGTGTTTAACTTTGATTCGTCAACTTATTCAGCACCAATGTTTTGAAATCTTTCTTTGGTGTTCAGTACCCGCGTTCCTTAAGGCGAAAGCACCACGGTAACTCTCCACGAAATTCAAATTTTCTTTTGGACAGTTTAACCTTTTCAAACAAAGAAATAGGATCCTTCGTTTTCAAGTTTTTCTGAATGTTATTCGAAAGGAACTTTGAGTAACACTGGTACAGTACAAACTAAATTATGTTGAGTTGTGATGTATGGTAATTAAAGTCGTTGTGGAAACTTCCTATGTAAAAACTGTTAGTCTGTACGTGTGTAGCTTTTATTAGTTCAGTAATCGAGTTATGAGTTATTACTGCTAGTTTGTAATGGCTGTGCTAATGTATGTCAATGAAGATAATCTGTGAATTAAATTATGTGTTGATGTTAACAGATGTAAGAAGTTACAGAGCTTTGTATCGTGTTTATGATCCTAGACAGGGTAGGTAGAAATGTATCTACATGAACATTATCCATATTAAGGCAGTATTAGAGGCCAGCTCTTAACCAGCAAGCTCAGCTTGACTCTTTCTATTTCTACTCTACCGTAGAACTGAAATCGCTTGTCTACATTTCTCGGTGAAAAACTGACAACTGTCTACATGGAAACGTAATTTTTGTCTACTCTTTCGTCGACAAAACGCTTATCTACGGTTCTCGTGCTAATCCTGCAGGTACAGTCTTAAGCAAATGGTTCACTCTACGTCAATTTGCCGTATCGTACAACTGCCAAAGAATGACAGTAATGATTTGAGTATGCGCACAATGCCACCAAGTGCAAAGCTGCCTCGTTGGTCTAGTGGTCGCGAGCGCGACTTCTGAGGATGAGGTCCTAGGTCCTCCCAGGTCGGGGTAAGTGTTGTTGGGTTTATCTATTTGCAATTTGTCAGTAGCAGTCCGGTGTCTGGACTTGTGTCCGGTTGATGGCAACAAACTCGTCACCTATTACATAGGACTTAAACATAACTGGCGAAAAATGGGTGTACTATAGATAAACCTGTGCCCCATCATTGGGAGAAACAAGACATACTGTTATGTTATACGCATGACTTCAAACAAGACATAATGTTATGTTATACGCATGACTTCAAACAAGACAATGTTATGTTATACGCATGACTTCAAACAATACAATGTTATATTATACGCATGACTTCAAACAAGACATAATGTTATGTTATACGCATGACTTCAAACAAGACATAATGTTAAGTTATACGCATGACTTCAAACAAGACAATGTTATGTTATACGCATGACTTCAAACAAGACATAATGTTATGTTATACGCATGACTTCAAACAAGACATAATGTTATGTTATACGCATGACTTCAAACCTTGAATTTCAATGCTGAACAATTAAATTAGTGGAATTTACAAATCCAAGAAAAAAAATGTTATAGGCTACCCGACTTGAGGCATTGTGGACTCAAGATTTTCACTTTGCCCGGCAACCATTAGACCAAGGAGTCTATCACAATTTTTCAGCTAACGGAAATAATACTTATCTAAAGAGATGCACATATTTGTTATTAAAACGTTGTGCAATATAGAATAAATATATTTACTTCATTTTACACCGTGACATTTTAGTCGTCTTACAAAGGTGGTCCACTCAATGTATATGTTACCGACCAAACCCGATTTCAGGCCAAACTAGTTTGTCCTAGGCCAAACTGGTTTATTAAGCCGGGGCACGCCGATTAAATGGGTTAGGTTAGGTTAGGTTAGAACTGTGACCAAAAGCGCGCGAGCCGAGCGAGCGAAGCGAGCAGCGCCGCGGCAGAGGCCGGCGAGCGTTACTTCCAAAGGCTGTTAACGAAATGGCTAATTAAGCTAGTTGGCTGCGACATGTCACGCGTAGGATAAGTCTGTTTGGCCTAGGACAAACTAGTTTGGCCTGAAATTGGGTTTGGCCGCTAGATATCCAACATAAAATACCTCTAGGCGCGATAAAAAAATTGGTACCATTCATTAAAATAATAGATGAAAGAAAAAAAACAATTAAAAACTAAGAAACAACCAAAGATTTCACTTTTGGATGGGGAACAGACCATACGCCTTATGAAATTGAATAGCAAGAACACTACTAGCGTTAAAGCCTTCTCGGATAAAACATAAGCCATAGGCTTCGCTCCTTCATACTTAAATGATGGTGTTTTAAAATATGTTAATAACTCAAATTGACCCTCTTTTAAATTACATTGGTACAAAAATATTAGTTTCATCAACAGCTGGTTTAGAATCACCATACATAGTTTCAGCTCAAAATAAAATACTCTAAGAATTGATACCAAATTTTCGGTTTCATATGTTTCTTAAATTCAAATCATAACAGTGTCACCGCACTACGTAGGTCAATAACTTTCCACGTTACTTCCCAATATCACGATAAATCTCTTCCGAGTGATGTGTTTATTTCAATTTGAAAAGTTCGGTTTCTGGTATCAATGTATTAAAAATTCTTATAACTTCCGAATTTGTACAGATAGGATTAAAAATCCCTTCCAATATCGTTTGATATCATCCAAAAAAGCCGTGCCCTTGGTATGTATATACCCTTTCCGTTACACAATGTATAGAAGATAGATATGTGAGAACGATTTAAAAAAGACGTACCTACAACAGTCAAAGAAAGACAGTTGTGATTTGAATATAGTACGAACCAAAGTTGGTACTCCAATTGCTAAACTTGCTGGTAGTCAGCCGGTTGGACAGGAAGCTGATTCCAACATAGTTAGGAAAAAGCTAAGCAAATGATGATAGTACCATTTGCTGAGCAAATAATTTCCCTGACTTATATCCTAGACTTCCCAGTCTTACACCGTCTTTTATCTTCCCCACAAGTGCATGACTCAACGCAAGGGAATGAGTGCTCTACAGCGTTTATAGTCAACCCGTCATTACCTGCACACTTTATTTCAAGCCCTTTAGGTGCACTATTAAGTTCAATTGCCTCGGTAAAATGACTTGTTTCAGTATTGAAGTTACGTGTATTGTGTAATTGAATGGCACTGTTTTATTTGTTTGAGCCTACAATGAAAAAAAAAATAGGTTCTTTTTCTACATTAGTGCAGTTTGAGTTATTTTATGTAGCGTACGCAAATGTTCTTTCATCGATAGGTATTGTTCGTGAAATACTATTTCAGATACCAATCTAAATGGTCATCCTAAAATCTGAGCAAGATATTTTAGGACTTTAAAAAAGACTGTGACCTCTGAGTTTATTTTGGCTTTTCTTCTCAGAGTAGTCAGATAGAAAACGCCGAACTCATATACATTTTATAATTATGATTGAAGTGTAAAATTGTTTGTACAACCCTACTAACAGGGATAAAATCATTATTAGTTATTGACCAGGTAATACAGTTAGCAGGTTTACAGGTTAACACAATGTTGAGACAATTTGAAGAGCTTAAATATTACCTAGGCTAGGTTACAACGGTCTCGTGGCTAAGTTAGACAAAAATATAGGATTTTTAGCAAGCCATGACTGATTATGATAAGTCTACTTATCATTCACTGTCACATAACAGCAAACAAACATGACTCACTGAACCATACTGCTGATGAAATTTTCAAAACGACATCACTATCCATACTAACCCTTAACCTTTACAAACTAAGGTCTATTCTCGTTTGGAGTAACAAGATACTGATGAAATGAACGTGTTTCTTTACACGGATGATTCATCATTGATCACTGTGGGTGTGGCTTTAACAGGTTGAGCGTAATAAAAGATTTGGCAGTTGGAGTGAAGTCGTAAAATTGGTTGCGGTTATTTTTCTAGAGGATTAAGAAATGCCAGTTATCTACCCATTTACCTAATTGTGTTTTGATTGTAATTGGTTTGCAAGTTTGATAACTGGAGTGGGTGACGACATGTTCTGATTTTGGTTAAAACAAATGAGACTGTGACGTTTCTTCTTTGCTTTGCAATTTGCCTCTTCTGAAACAGAAAGCATGTGTAGCAATTTTTCTTTCATTACATGAAAATTGTATTCAAAACTATCGTAAAAACGAAAAATTTACGTGCAAGCGGGTAGTATTTATAGTTATTTTGCCTACATCTGTTTTAGATGTACCATAGTTTTACTAGCTTCATAACTGTGCCCTAAAAACATCACCTCTAACTACACGCCTAATGTCATTACGACAATTTCAATTTATATACATATTTATTTAAACAAAGTAAATATTAGCTACAAAAAAACAAGTATCACACAATAAATTAGCACCTCAATACTAGATTTAGAAGACAGGTTAGTGAATCATCAACTGATAATAATAAGATATAATATTTAATTTAGTCAATGACCTGATTACTAATTTGACGGTTGGCAATGATATAACCGGTTCCAAATGTAGTTGCAAAAAACGTAAACAATGACTCACTGACGTATTAGTGGGATGGCAACAAGATTGGTAATGGTTACTATGGCAATTGGAAGTGCGGCGACTCATCTTTTGTTTGAGTCTGAAGATGTTTACCTAAAGTCAAGCGGAGGAGTTTTTATTTTAGTCAATAATATTATACTGATGTAAGATGATTTTATAATAAAGAGGTCTATGTTAAGCCGGCTCAATGGTCGATTGGCATAAAATTCAAAACGTGCCAATTCCCTATTCTTACTTATTTTTGGAGTTGCCAATTAGCCGACAGATAAATTAACTTCGTGCGAGTTGCCGATAGAAAAAAAATATTGTTTTGATTCACCCGATTTGGGCCGTAATAACCCGTTAGCTAGCTACTCTTGAGAAAATCTTCCAAAATATGTATTGGGAGGGACCAGTAAAACATAATTATAATTTTATTCTGCCTGATTTGGATCAGGGAGAACAAATAGTCGTGCCTTATTGGTAAGGCACGACTATTTCTCACAAAAAAAAAACAAACAAAAACCTGCAGTTCTTTACCAATTCTTCACAAGAGTTTTTGTTACGGCAATGAGTTTTGATCATTCAGTTTATTTTCATTTGGAGACCTGCATCCGCGCCATTGGAACTCCGAGTGGGCCTTTCTATCCTCTCAGGTCTATAGGTATCTTGCAGAAGTACAATCAATTACAACTTAAACCAGTGTGACGTCTGCGGTTAAAGCCTATCTTTTTGTAAATTTATACAACTGTCATGAATTTTTGACAAGGAGAAACAATCTCTTTGACGATCGTTAAAAGTGAGAATTGCTTAAAATACTTATAGAATCCAGTTGAACTTAACAAATACGTTATAAATATTTACTACGGTACTCCCGTATTATTTTTTTACTACATTATGTTCGCAGCAACTTATAATAAATTAAATTAAATTTTAACTTTTTTATTTTTTATACGTTTCGATTGCTTTTATCGAAACAAATTGTACGTGATAAAGTAGCGAATTTCCTTTTTTAAATTTAGCTACAATCTGGACATAAAGACATAATTTACTTTATAGAGGTACCATACAACTACCTGGACACCTCTGGAACTTCAAGTTCGCGACAAGCTGTGAGTTAAACTTCATGCGCTGCAACTAACTTATTTGAGTCATCGTGTTTGAAACTACTAACTTATGAACTCGTAATAAGATTAAAAGCACATAACACCTGGAGGCAACATTGTGTGGTGTTATCTGTTTTGTAGGAAATTTCTAACACAACTAATATTGCATTTGGTTTGACAGCAGTAGCTTAGCATAGGTATGTTTTGGCCTTCTGGGCACCTTGGGATGGAAGAGTGTGCCCGTAACCTGTAAACAGAGTTGACGAAAATGAACTGTCATTGAATTCTCACTTTTGTTCGATATTTCAGTTTGCTAATTCCTTAATCAAAAATTTGAAGACATGTGACATCTACTAACCCTCAATGGGCCCGTGTGGTAGATAATGGTCGACTTTCTATCACAGAGCGAAAACCTATGTCCCAGCAGTGGGAACATACATAGTGATTATATATTTACTTCGTTTTCGGTACCGGCTTAGATAATGTGACATTCTTTCAGCAATAATGATGATGGACAAGTCAGAAATATATTGGATTGATAAGCTACCCAAAAAGCTTATGACAGTCTTGTTGAAAACCGTTGTAGAAATACAAGGCGCTTTGAAAGAGGCCCTCAGTCTTTCTTTAAGGCTTGCGTTCCCAGCTATGAGGAAGGCTGTTTGGAGTTTCATTACAGGGTAAAATCAAAATGAAATCCGGTGAAGAACCGTAGCTATCGACATAGTTTGCACAGTAAGCAAACTGAGGTAGCAGTGAGCTGGCCATGTTTGTCGAAGGACCGATGGCCAGTGGTGCAGACGATGCCAGATGGACCGACAAACTTCTGAAAGTGGCTGGGACAGACTGAATGCGAAAGGTGGAGGAGACAGTGTTGTGGGGCAACTTAAGAGAAGCCTATGTCCAGCTGTAGACTGAAATAGGCTGAGTTGATTCTGGCTTGAGTATGAAGTCCCCAAACGTCTTCCGAGATAATAGAATAAGTAAGCATTCATTATTTTCACTTATAAAAAGGGTACCTAGTCGTTTTATTTACCCATATTCTGTTCTAATGGTCTCATAAAACAATTTCCAAAGCATATGTCCAATCACTTGTTTAAATAGTAAATACACTTTAAAAGAGAGAGAGTCCCACTTTTTGTCTGTTTGTCATGATATATTTGTTCTGTAACAGTTCTGTTTGATAGGGAGAGTTAAATTGTTTAATTATGGCTACAAAGTGCACCTGTTACGTATTTGATTTGGATAGTGTCATCATGATGGTTGGTAAAGGATGATTAGTTGATCCAATGTTACCAGATGAAAAAAATTAACTACCGTTATAATGGATTAAAAAAACCGTGTAGACTCAAAGTACCGTATAATTATAGTGTCAAAAAATACCAAGAATATTCAATATTTGTATTTATAAATAATTAATCACTAAATAATTAATCTACGTTCTTAATCATCTTAAACATGACCTTCTTGATCATATATAGCAGCAGTCATTTTTGACGACATGTAGTCGTATTATGATCACTTGATACGTAGTTATATTTTTTGGGAATTCCCCGCACGTCGTAGTATTGCCAAGCGAGAAAAATTAAGAATGCGTTTCGTTTTACGTATAATTTTCGACCTAATTTTTTTTATCGGCATTCATTAGTTTATTAAATTATACGGTAGTCATATTTAAAATTATCGTAGAAAATTACACGGTAGTCAATTACTACCGTAGACCGTGTATTTGTCAAAAATACCGAGCACCTTACATGCTTCCGTGCACCTCATCCTGTTTAGCATTGTTAATAATCAAGTATATTGCTGTAGCATTTAATTCCGTCTAGAAGACAAATGTGCTAATGAAGCAGTGGTAGCCCAGTGGTAATGGCAGCGAGTGACGACATGTAGGTGAGGTAGGTCGCAGGTTCGAAGCCAGACTGGCGCTTTACTTTGCGCAAGTATTTCATCACCACTGATCTCAAAATATTGGGAGGAAACCAGCATGTCCAGAACTAAAAGTTCGAAGGCATGTGACATCTACCAACCTGCTCTGGGCCCGCGTGGTGGATTATGGCCCATTCGCTCTCGAAGGCAGGAGGCCTGTGTCCCAACAGTGGGAACATTATAGACTAATTATGTATTAAACGATATTCTTTTTATTATGTAAGTACATTTAAAAAAAACCGGTCAAGTGCGAGTCGAACTCGTGTGCCGAGGGTTCCGTACCTACCCATTATACCACCAGTAAAAAAGATATGGGCAAATTTAGATTTTCGCGAAAACTTGTAAGTACCAAAATTTACCTTAATTTTCAACTATTTTATAAGACCTTGCTTTTTGCCAAATTTCGTGATTCTAGGTCAACGGGAACTACCATAATATAGGTTTTCGACCCAAAACCTATAGGGTACTTCCAGTTGACCTAGAATTGTCGATTTCGGTTAAAAGCAAGGTTTTATAGCACAAGTAAAGGGAAAATACCGAAAAATTAGAAAAAAAGTTGAAAATTAAGATAAATTTTGGTACTTACTTACAAGTTTTCGCGAAAATCTAAATTTGCCCATATCTTTTTATCGTGTAGACTCAGGGCCTTGATTTTTATACACGTAATAGGTACTATAAACTTCAGTATCTGGTATAAATTTCAACTTGCTAGGTCCACCCATTCTTGAGAAGCTCGGTGGTGACACACGATCAGACAGACGGACAGACGGATAAGAGAGTGATCTTATAAGGCTTCCTTTTTTACCTTTTGTGATACGAAACCCTAAAACTTAAGACCGATTACGTCTTAATAATTTTATGCTTTTGACTTTTCGTCAGAACATAAATTGGCAACCCTTTCAAAGTATAAACACAAAACGAAATAATGTCGTTTGCTTAAAAATAGCAACAACGCAACAAATACTAAAAATATTTCGACTATTTTAGTTAACAAGGGTCAAAGGTTACCAATTTAATAATAAAATACAATACAATATTGTACAAAACATCGACAAAGTTCTAACTGTGTATTGTCCCTCTAAAAAGGACAAAACATTTTCATCAAACACCGTACAGGACCTACTAATAAAATCATAATTAAAATTTAGAGCATCACAAAGTCCCATAATTAGTACATTATTATGAAATATTTTGTTCGCAAAATTAATAATTTGTAATTAACGTATGTAAACCACAATGTTTAGGACAAAAAGGTGAATTCAAAGTTTTAATTGTTTTCGCCATGTGAGGTTTCATTAGGTACTAATTGTGTGAGGTATGTCTTAATTGAGGGACCTTTTTGTGCTGTGTTCGGACCTTCCGAATAAGTGTGTTTTAATTTATTGTTTAACATCAAATGGATTGTAGGAAAAGAAGCAATGAAAAGAGAGTTGTTGAAAAGGATCAAACGTGATTAAAAAATTGTTTCTATTTTCTATTTATTTTTAAGTAAGTAGAATAGTCTAGGTACCTTGGTAATGTCATCATCATTTCAGCCGGAAGACGTCCACTGCTGGACATAGGCCTCCCCCAATTTGGGGGGGCTTGCCATAATCGCTACGCTTGGCAGGCGGGTTGGCGATCGCAGTATGATGATAAAATGTATAAAGAACGCTGCTGCCCATTCTCTAGTAAGTCCCTTAGTCGCCTCCTACGACACCCACGGGAAGAGATGGGATGGTGCTATTCTTTACGTCCGGCACCACACGGAACCTTGGTAATGTATCATGAGTTGTTGAACTGCTATCACACAATATAAAACTGCAAAAAGAGTCATTCAAAATCAACTCAGCCTATCGCAATCCACTGCTGGACATAGGCCTCTCCTAGGCTGCGCCACAACACCCTGTCAAAAAGTTAATTTATTTTACAATATTAAAAAAGAAGTACTACCTTGGGTACATAATAATTTTACTTATATACCTACCTATTAGCTATTTCACTGGGAAATGTTTCATGACGTAGCACTTCGATAATTATGTAAAGTATTAACATGGTATTCATTTGTTCGAAATTCTTTCCAAATCCAGATTGTGCAACAACCATTCACTTTAAAAATAATATGTTAGGAGGTCAGGATTTTGCAATAATAGATATAATTTTTCTTCAAGTATAAACTACAATATACGTATGTATAAAGTATGATACTATTGACTCATCTGCGTGTGAGTTCCGTTAAAAGACTTTTTATTCCACCAATGAGAGCGTGAAATCTGAAATCACCAACAGGCATTGAGCAAGCGCTATGATCAATGTTAGATCCGTATTTATATGAGAACAAGCCATAACTATGGTTACATTGATTTGACTTCTTTAAGGTGGAAACTCGAGGGAAGCTCTCGGAATGTGGGCTTTTGACTGTTCATACAGAAGTTATAGATAGTTTCAAAACTAAGAATCACCAGGATGTGTGAGCAAGCGAAGCGAGCTTGAAAATGTTGGCACCGCTGGGGTTAGCCTCTAGCTACAACACTGGCAGGATCTTAGGGGCCCTTGGATGGTGGGTGGGGCCCTGGATACTTGCCCATAGTAGCCAATGGAATAGATGTTTCTACCACGACAGACGATTCTGTCAATGTCTATTTTAAACCATTACCCCTAAAATACAGTTCTTTTATAGCTCCCACGCTAAAAAATACTAATATTCTAAAACATTTCAACACAGCAGCGCCAGTTAAAATTGAACCCATACAATTCGACCAATAGATAGCAAACTCGATAACTGAACAGTTAAACTAACCAGATGCAATCAACTGTACTGCAGTTTCATTGGAGTCGAAGTTTCGGTTCGCTGATTAAATTTGCAGTTTGCAGTAAGGTGAACCGTCGTGCGAGTTAGTAATTAGAGTAGTCTCTCCCGAGAGATGGGATGAAGACAGCTTGTGGAGTCATGCATGTTAATTTATCACTTAACTTTGCAATTGAAAGTATTTAAAGGTTTATTTTAAAGTCTACACGCATTGGGGCCTAAAGATGGGCGGCGCCTGTGAGCCGGCGCCCGCGCCGGCGAGTTGTATCTAGAAAGAAGTTGCAAGATGCCCGGCATAGAAAAAAGTACCTTGTGCTAGTCCTCTGAAAAAATAATTCCTTACTAATGTTATAAACGCGAAAGTTTGTAAGTATGGATGGATGGATGTTTGTTACTCTTTCACGCAAAAACGGCTGAACGGATTTGGATGAAATTTGGCACACAGATAGATTATATCCTAGATTAACACATAGGATACTTTTTATCCCGGTAGTACGTTCCCGCGGGATAATTTCCGACCTACACGCGGGCGAAGCGGCGGGCGGAATCTAGTCATAAATTATTGAATGTAGCTCTCCATGATCTGTGGCTCTCGATGAACAGTGGTGGCTTAACGGTAATAGCCGTGACGTATGAGTTGTTAGTCATAGTCTCGAACTCAGGCAGACGCTTTAGTTTTTGTAAATAATTTCATCACCACTGCTCTCAAAATGGTGAAAGAAACATCGTGAGGAAACCGGCATGTTCTATAACCACGTATCGAAATCATGTGACATCTGCCAACACGCACGAGGCCCGCGGCTCACTCCCTCTCACAAAGAGGAAGCCTGTGTTCCAGCAGTGGGAACGTTATGGGCTAAATATGCTTATGGTAGCAAGTTTGAAGTTTAGATTTGTGCGTTGTTAGTGGCAGTAGACTCGCCCATGTTCACATGTATCTATGATTATAACATAACTTGGTAAAATGGGTGTTTTTATAGGTACATACGAGTACACAACTGCCTGAGTTTACATCAGTCTGACCCAGCCAGTCCCTTGCTACTCACTGCCTGCGATGCCCAAAGTCGAGGTTCGTACCTCACAGGGGTTGCCCTTAGCGAGCAGTCGCAATAGTTTTAAGTTTTTTAAGCCTTGGCTGGAACCCTTAAGGTGAACCTAGTCCACATTTTTTGCATCCAAACTTCGGGAGTGTTTTACTCCACTATCTGACATGGCACATCCAAAGTAAAACATGATATCATTTTGTCTCATTATAAATATTGTCTGTACGGAAACAGAATACTAAAATAAAAACCCATTAAAAAGTTAGGAGCCAACAAAGATTCGTTTTTCTTGCTAATTTTACTTAACTTTGGGCGTGTTTAAGTAATAAAAGAAGCATAAAATCTCCAAAACCAAGTCAGTACCGACAAAGCTCAATTAATCGAAAAGTTCAATAAACTTTATTGGTCATTGATTTATGCATTGGCTTTTTCATAAAACCCGATCTTCCAAAGGACTTTTTTTAATTTTTTTGCGAATTTTTTACTATAAATGATCCTGCATCTCACTCACTCAATAACGTTGTGCGTGCAGACTAGCGTCTAATTGCTCATCACCAGTGATAGGAATAGGTAGTGCCTATTAGCCTAAACTTCGAAGAACAGAGACAAGAAACGGAGACTTCCTTAGGACTAAATTATTTCCGGCACATCTGTCTCGAAATTTCGAGACAACACTTAAATACATTTAAAAAAATGTGTTATTTAGAATAAGTAATTCGTCTATATTTATCTAAAGTTTGTCTATAAATGTGATAGTTTGTATGGATGTCCATTACTCAATTCCACTGAAAATGCTGATTTTGGTAGTGATATAGATTAAGGTGTGGAATAGCACATATGCTACTTCCTATTAAAAAAAAGTATAGTTCCCATGGGATACAAAAACAATAGAAAAAAAAATTCAGAAAATTTTATGGTTGTAACGACTGTGTATGTTATTATTTTATTATGATATATCTTGTCGCAAACTTTAGGTAAATATAGACGAATTACTTATTCCAAATAACATTTTTTTTAAATGTATTTATGTGTTGTCTCGAAATTTCGGGACAGATGTCTCGGAAAAAATTTAGTCCTAAGGAAGTCTCCGTTTCTTGTCTCTGTTCTTCGAAGTTTAGGCAAATAGGCACTACCTATTCCTATCACTGCTCATCACTGATACTATCTCTGTCGGACACGAAGCCTGGTGAGACAGCGTGATTTTTAGCCAGTCCCACCAGTGAGTTCGAGCCCGCGACTAGGTTCCCCTTAATTCATTAAAGTAACCACAGATAAGTCCTGTTAAGCGGCCGAATACCTCATAGGTTGACCTGCTAGATGTCATTACCAAAAAAACAAAACTCAGTACACAGGCTATAATGCTATGTAAGATTTTATACCGGCCGCCATTATAATTTTTTTTTTATCGAAAGGCATTTATAAACAATTGGGGATTTATATTGTTTAACTGTATTAAAATACAAAACTAAAAATATATACTAAACTGTCAAATTTTCCCAATTGAACATAAACCTTAATTTATTGTAATAAAGTTGAAAATCTATCACAGAAATTTGGCAGATTGGGGTAGCTTGATGTGCTGGCGTATATACCTACGTATTGCTACGCCTAATGACGATTCAATTAAAAGTGTTATTAAAACTTCTTTTTACCTTAATTCCCGACCTACCACAAAGCTAATTCGACCGTATCATTGTTACAAAAAGTGTAATTAAGTTAAATTCATCATTGTCACAGCCTCACGCATTGTGATAGTCATCTTAGAATTGGTCAAGTGTGAACTGGCCCTTGATTGAATAAGCTTTGTTTTTTCAAATAAGTTAAGTTTTTAAGCCAGAACGTTATATTAATAGCAGAAAAAAACAATGATCTGCTTAAATAACAAATAAATTTTGGAAAGTACTGCCTCGTTGGTATAGTCGTCGAAAGCACTACTACTGTCAGAGATGTCAGTACCAACTGGTGGGGTCCGCAAAGGCCGATGCCTGTCAGGGATGTGGGTTGTTCAAAAGAGATACCTTCGCCCCTGGCACACAAGCAACTGAGGGAACACGGGTGGGTTTTAGTCAGTAAAAGAAAGTCTGACACGCCTTCTTGCTCCACCCAGAGCGGGAGAAGTTATTTGATGATGTCTAATCCTCAAAAAAAAAAATGCGCTGCTACTGAGCGTGAAGAACTGGGTTCGATTCTCAGGTCAGGCAAAGTTTTATTGGTTTTTCTATCTGGAATTTCTCAGTAGCAGCCCGGTGTCTGGATTTGTAACTGGTTGATGGTAATAGGCTTGCCCATATTACAGGACTTAAACATAACTAGCTAATAGTTGGAGTACTATACAGGAAAAGTTTTTATTCAGGTCGCAAACTTTAACCACAAATTCAGCATACCATTCTAGACCCCCCAGTGAAGAAATTTTTCGTCGGTTTTACAAAAAAAAATCAGCTGTTTCATAGAATTTTTGTATAACCGATGAAACATTTCTGCGCTGGGGGGTCTAGAATGATATGCTAAATTCATGGTTACAATTTGCGCCCTGAATAAAAACTTTTCCTGTAGGTACATCTCTGCTCAACCCTTTGGGGAAACAAGGCGTGATGTTATGTTTATTTAGTTTAGAAAAACTGGATATATTTTTTTTACTCAAAACATAAACGATGGGCGTTTTATAATTGAAAAACTGTAGGTTCTAACTCCTTTTTTCAAATAACCCTTATAAATGTTAATACCTCTTCAAAATTCAATACAGAACACCAACTTGAAATGACAGACCAATTCAATACAGTTAATAAATAAAGAAAATCATAGATTACAGCATAAAGCAATCACGGTCACAATAGGCGACATTTGAAGATTAATATTGGTCATTTTGAACATATTAACTGTGCTAGTCAGCCGTAGAATAAAAACCAACATACATTTTACTGTCAAATATTAAAATCATCGATACAAAACCTTCAGAAGAAAGACTTTTTCAACCGCAAAATATAAAAGTGGGTTCTCACAATTCAAAGGTCCTAATTATAATTTGAATCGTTTAGGAGTTAAATATTTTCGGCGTCAAATAGACAAAAAAATGTTTGAAGACATCGTCTCGTGTTTGGTCAACAGAGCGGAAGAGTAACAAAACTATGGGGCTGTGTTGTTTGTTAAATTTTCTTAGTACCTATCTTTCGTTACCGGTTTTCAGAAGGGATAAAAGTCTGGCAACCAGACTTACCAAGAGTTGTCATTTGCCTAGCTCATTATCATCTGCCTAGACTATTCCCCGTAAGAATGTTGGGGTCGTCTTTAAGTCTTACCGGAGGCAGCTGAATACCAGTATTTTACATAGAGAGACTGCCTATCTGACCTCTACAACCCAGTTATTGGGTATCCACGTAATGTAAGTAATAAATTAGAGTAGTTTAAAAATAGTACCTACGTACTTATTCAATCATGAAATTAGCTATTCAAAGCGTATCCTTCATTTCCTGAGTTTTATACTTACTGATGAATCATTGTTGGAAGAGGAACATATAATAGAAAGCAAAAGTGTGTCATGGGTTCATAATCATAAAAATCTAAATAATTTGTAACCCATTATTATTTTCCACGGTGGGTAACATTTCAACTAAGTTCTGAACGACAAAATCCCAAAATGTATAAAGGTTCGCGATATCTGAAAACGAATTGTAGAACTCAAATGGAGTTGGGCCAGGACACGTGGCAAAGTTCAGTGATGGGAGGTGGAGTAAGGCTGTGACTGAAAGGCGAAGTTTGTCCGGTGGATGGGCGGACGAAATTGTTACCATAGCGGGTAAAACCTGGATGAGGCTGGAACAGCAACGTGAGGATAGGCACAAGAAAAACGAGGCCTATGGTCAGCAGTGAATGAAGTCGGGCTGTTAATTTTGATGATAAGTAATCATACAAATATTACAAATGTATTAGTTTGCATGTTTGTTACTCAATCACGCAAAAATCTCTGCTCAGATTTGGATGTGGTACACACGGCTACACTTCAAGCTATACATTTCCACTTTACGCTGAACTCGCACTATACGGAAATCCTATACAATGCGAGATCAATTTATACTGAAAATTTATAGCTTGATGTGTAGCCGTGTGAACATAGGAAGTTTATAATCTGGATTAACACATAGAGTACATTTTTGTCCTGGAAGTATGTGCCCGTGGGATAATTTCCGATATAAACGCGGGTGAAGCCACTGGAAAAAGCTAGTACATATTTACTAAATCATTAAGGTCCATTTTACTATAGAAATCTGGCATCGTCCAATCATACACTACAGAAATCGAAACCAGCTGCTCTCGCCCATTCATTTCATCTCAAAATATTATGAAGTATTAAACATAAGTACTTTTAGGTACGTCTAATAAAATGTATTATACCAAGCACCCATGATTACGAAACGATTAAATAAATTCTCCGCTCAGATGAAGCAAACTAAATAATTATAAATTCAAAGAGCGTCTCCATAGCTTCCCCAGTTAGTTCCCGCGGATGACTCACTCGCAGAAGTAGGACGGTGGTAGTGGCCACCGCTTTAGAAAAAAATATACACCTTATCTATTGCATCAGATTGTGTACAGGGTGGTTCTGTCTGGAGGTTTAATATTTCCGTGTTGGATAACTAGATATAATTATTTTAGTTTAGATTTAATTGATTATATTTAGTTAACTGGTTAAGTTAGTTTATGTGTTTTTATTTGGGTTTCTGTTGAGAAAAGAGTTTATTATTGTCTTCTTCCACAAATATTTATACATATATAAGTCTAAAATAAGTAGCATTGAATAATATCAAGGCAATATTGTACAGCCATATTTTGTATATTAGAAATGCCATTTTAGAGTAGATAAGATAGAGTTTCCACGGAGTAAATATGTAATAAATATTTGCTGTTTTCTTTTCAAAAATATATCCAACAGTTTTTTCTCCAACCGTTTTTGTACATACGTGTACAAGCCGTAACAGTTGATTTGCTCCAATAAAGCTAACAGCTCAACACATACAGTATCTGAGCTAATCTAACGTCTCGTATACATTGTGTCTAGACTCAAATGACACACGTGATGAGACACAAGTATGTCTGTGTCAACTTTGTGTGTTGTTTGACAAGCTCGTAAAGTGGTTGAAACTGTTGGTTTTAGGATTGTTAGAGTTTTAAAACACAAATTACTTTTGGTTCGGAATTATTTCACCTTTGGTCTTAGTTTGATTTTATATATTCAAACTATTCAAAGTCGTATTCTATATCCAAAGCATGCAAAGGTTGGGCGCAAGTCGAGTTAGATTATTTCTGTTTTTCTTTTTTCCTACTTCTTTTTTCGTTTTTCTTTCTTTCTTGATCTCTATTTATTCTTTTCTATCCTTTTTTGTTTGAGTAAATATATGATTATCTTATCTTTAATAAAGACTGTCTGAAGTATTAAAAAGGTACAGAGAAGTAGAAAGAGAGGGATGGGATTTGTATGGCAAAAAAACGTTGTTATTACGTTATTTATAAAAATTGCCATGACCTTTTCTAGACACACGTAGTTCCACCGATTATATTATAAGTTGAAAAAATCAAACATCCTGTACATCCGGTGCGCATGCGCCGATGACTCACATCCCGATCGTCAAACACTCTCACGACAAAGGCATAGTGAAAAATAAATACCGACGATTTTGACCGACAACTTACGAGCATGTTTGAGTACTAAACTTTATAATATGTTAAGTAGATAAATATTACCTTTGATTACTTTGCTTTGTAAAGCTATTGTAGAATTATAAATGAGGCTGTAGGAAAATACTCCTGAGACGTTCTTTTATAAAGGCACTATTAGTTCAAGCGACGCTTCGAATAACCTTTTTTATACTTATTTTATCAAAATATTTCCCACACTACTTATAATCAGCCTGTAATGTTCCCACTGCTGGGACACAGGCCTTCTCAGTGGACCGTAATCCACCACGAAGGCCCAGTGCGGGTTGTTAGATGTCACATGTCTTCGAATTTTTGGTTTTAGGACATGCTCGGTTCCTCACAATGTTTACCTTGCCTGATTGAGTTGGAACCTACGACCTTTTTTTGTTTTTTTTTCGGGGGGATCCTTCAAAAGGCGCCCGGTCACAACTTGTGAGTCCCTTACCACTAGGCTACCACTATTCACACTACATCAATCAACAATCAATTCAGCCTATCGCGTTCCACTGCTGGACATAGCCCTCTCTTAGGCTGCGCCACAGCACTCTATCCTCCGCCTTCCGCATCCAGTCTGTCCCAGCCACCTTTTTAATGTCGTCGGTCCATCTAGCTGGGGGGCGTCCCACGCTACGTTTGCCGATACGCGGTCTCCACTCCAAGATTCGTCTGCTCCACTGTACATCGGTACTTCGACAAACATGGCCAGGCCACTGCCACTTCAGCTTGCTCATTCTACAAGCTATGTCGGTGACTCCGGTTCCGATTTTATCCTTCACCACCAGCCCAACTTTCTGTGTCCACGTTTCGGCACCGTATGTCATCACCAGTGATAGGAATAGGTAGTGCCTATTTGCCTAAACTTCGAAGAACAGAGACAAGAAACGGAGACTTCCTTAGGACTAAATTTTTTCCGAGACATCTGTCCCGAAATTTCGAGACAACACATAAATACATTTAAAAAAAATGTTATTTGGAAAAAGTAATTCGTCTATATTTACCTAAAGTTTGCGACTAGATATATCATAATAAAATAATAACATACACAGTCGTTACAACCATAAAATTTTCTGAATTTTTTTTTCTATTGTTTTTGTATCCCATGGGAACTATACTTTTTTTAATAGGAAGTAGCATATGTGCTATTCCACACCTTAATCTATATCACTACCAAAATCAGCATTTTCAGTGGAATTGAGTAAGGGACATCTATACAAACTATCACATTTATAGACAAACTTTAGATAAATATAGACGAATTACTTATTCCAAATAACACATTTTTTTAAATGTATTTAAGTGTTGTCTCGAAATTTCGAGACAGATGTGCCGGAAATAATTTAGTCCTAAGGAAGTCTCCGTTTCTTGTCTCTGTTCTTCGAAGTTTAGGCTAATAGGCACTACCTATTCCTATCACTGGTCATCACACTCATCACAGGCAGGACGCACTGGTTGAATACCTTAGCACACACCTTAGCAGACACTACATAGTATGTGATTGAAATAAATAAGCCGATATTGAATATTTTAATAAAACGTAACATAACATCACGACTGTTATCCTCGTAGGGGTATGCAGAGGTGGACCTACGTTTATTACACCAACATTTCGTCAGTTATGTTTCAGTCCCATCTAATAGGAGGCGAGCCCATTGCCATCAATTGAGCACAAATCCACTAACTACTCGACTTAGGGCTGCTACTGAAAAAAACATTGTTTATCATTTTTGCTTGGCAAGAACAACAAATAGCAGAAAATAACTCTTCTTTCATGCTGTGGTGTTTTGGCAAAAACCGTTTTCATTAAGATTTTTTGTATTGTATTAACAACATAAAACAAAGAGAGCTGACGTTGCTCAAAAGTCTGTCCATTTTATATGGGACTGGACAGAAAATTTCTGCCACATGCTAGACAAACTGTGGGCCCAAATAGCATAGAACTGGTGCTCTGGGTCGCGGCAGACCACGTCCCATGGTGGGACGAGCTGGATTTGTTCCATCAAAACTTGGAGAAGGACGTGCGTACTCGCAAATTAGGGAGGAGTGGAAAAAACTGGACTTTTGCCCAGGTGTATTATTATGCAGCAATCATGAGTACCTATTCGCCAACTGAGCATTCGATTATATGTAGAACAAGAGATCTTTTTGTATTTTTGTAAAAGCAATAAAAAGCAGCTATAGGCAGTTTGATTGTAACTGAGACATTATTTTTTTATTTTGCACTAAAATTCTAACAGCATATCTCCCATTATGCCATAGAAAAACATAACTTTTTAATCTTCAATTTCACAGTAAAACCCATTGATACCAACATTGTATTTTATCTTCTAGAGTCCGAAAAAAATTACGATGTAATTCATCATTACGAAATTTTATTTGAAATAACGGTTTAGAGCGTGACGTTTAGAATGTTGCCCTATTTAACGATTCAAAATGTCAACGGACAATAGTGTTGCCAGTTTTATGTGTCGTAAATCAAAACTAACATAAATTTAGTTTCGACTCGTTATTTATTAGCGTTTTATTATGAGAAAACGTTAAAGATCGTACTTTTTATGGTTTTTATTGAGTTTTAAAAAGCGTAAGTGAATGTTAGTACCTATAATGATTTAAAAGTTTAACGCGGTTACAACGTAGTGATTTTTAACTTTGAGTTGTTATTAATGTATAATAGTAGGTATGTGCGAGATTGGAGTATGTAACATCTTCCTTGCTGCTCTGGCTTCGGAAGCAACCAGGATACTGTACAGACTCGTAAACATAGGTATTAATCGCAGAGGTAAAGTAAGATTATTTATAATTGCGCATTTGTTGTAACGATGAGGATGGCATAATCTGTCCAGATGAAAACCCTCAAAAAAAAAAAGAAAAAATATTGAACCGTTTCAAAGCCAGTATAAATTTTATTTATTTATTTATTTATTTTATTTATTTAACCATTTATGCACACACATATAAACAGACAAGAAGAAAGGAACAGAAAAATACGTACAAAGGTAATGCTTATTTCTACAGAAATCTCTTCCAGCACACCTGCGATAGGAGAGAAGATAACAGAGATGTAGACAACGCGTGTAATAACAATAGAAGGAAAATCATAAAATTACAAATTAAACTCGCTCGCTCTCTCTCTTTTAGTAGTTAATTTGTTACTATTTTTTTCTGTAATATAGTTTTGAAAATAATATATTGTGATACAAGTGACTTAGGTCCGTATTACAGAACGTTCCTCAAGTACAGTTTGATCTGCAATCAGTCGATCACAGTTTAAGTATAGAATCAATACTTGAGCATCGTTCTTATTCCAGAACGGTAATTAATCTATATCAGTTAAATCGAGACTCAAATCGAGCCTCAAGCACAGATGTCTACTGTCTATGCATCAGCCTGTTTTCGTTTACGATTTAAAAAAATTACCAAGTTTGTTCTGTCTCTTCACTGGATCAGAAATAATAAAATATACTTTAAGTACCCAATTATTTAGGAAATTAGCATTATTTTTTCCGGTCTCGAATAGTAGAATCAGTACAATGAAATGCCCCATTTATTGAAGTATCTTATGGTCATTTTGTATGCAAAAATGTTTAGCTTAAAAGACTCTTAACTAAGTCCGTAAATAGGTATGCTATTTAAAAGGTTAGTATGTCAATGTCAATAATGCACCGCTACTAAAATACATGATCAGCAGCGTTGCCGTTAGCGTACATTTTACACATTTGACGTACCTTTTAAGCCTCCCATGTGCAATGTGTAATGGGGTCCATTTTACGTACCTTTTCAACTTATCCAAAATTTGAAACCGCCGCCAAAACGAGAAAACGAGATAGGTATTCGCTCCTAAGTACCGGTGGCCTGTGAAGTCACAGACCTACGCAATGTAGGAATAGGAACTAGATCTGTCTCGCTGACTTAAATCCTAACATAGCCGAGATATCTCCAGCTCTCTTTGTAGAAGTTCGTGACAGCATAGACTCTGACTGCAATGGTAGGTCATCACAATATTTAAAAACTCGATAACGAAACAGAAACTGACATAATATATAAAAATCTATGCTCAAGCGCGGTCTCGACCACACTTGGGTGATTACAGATCCAATCAATGCTTGGGTTCGATTCACGAACTGAGTAACGATCTAAAATAAAGCCAAACTCAGCTAAACTATGATCAGTGAATCTGTGCTTGAGGAACGTTCTAAAATTAAAACCAGGCTCAAAACTAGTTTTAAACAGAGATCAATGCTTGAGTTTTCTTCTGTAATACGGACCTTAAATAGTCCATTACAGCACGGCGTGAAATTAGTGACCGAACGTAGCGATTTCAAAGCATTTTCAATATTTTCCAAATAAATTAAACCACATGTTTTTTTTTTGTACCTACCTTCTTATTTTACTACTACCTTTTAGTGATTTAGTTTTACTTAACGGCACTATATTTGCTCACAAAAAAAATCGAGTTTAAACACATCAACGCTTTATATACTTAGGTATGCTAATTTAAGATCGAAGGTAGTGAAGTCGACCAAGGGCTTGTGGTTAGGTAAAAACAGCTGCACAGGTCGATCGATAAGGTTAATCCGTGGATAGGTGACCATCTGTACTAAGACCCCTCCGTGCCTCGGAAAGCACGTTAAGCCGTTGGTCCCGGCTGTCATTCGTGGATATTTGACAGTCGTAAAGGTAGTCCGTAGCCCGAAAGTCTGATAACCAGTCCTACCAAAACGTATCGTCTTACCCAGTAACTGGTTTGTGGAATTCATATAGGCAGTTGCTCCTTGTTATATACTGGTATTCAGCTGCATCCGGTTAGCCTTCATGCTGACCCCAACTAAGCTGATTGATGGACGTGGAATATATTACTTCGCGTCAAGTATAATGGCAACATTTATATCCTTAGACTCGTGATGCAAGACTTGTACTGAGAATAAATGAATCTGAATAATGTCATCATTTGATAAGGAACTGCTTAATTTTTCTAGTAAATGCCTCGTCGGTCGCAAGTGCTTCTGCCGAGGACGAGGTCCTGGTTTCAAATCCCAGGTCAGCTAAAGTTGAAACTCAGTAGCAGCCCGGAGTCTGGATTTGTGTCCAGGTGACGGCAATAGGCTCGCCCCCATTACATGGTACTTAAACATAACTGAAGAAATGTTGGATTGCTATAGGTACTTCTGATTCAGATCTGGTACAAGACAGCAGGCTGAGTAGACTTCAGTACTCGCTACCTTTGACAGTGAAATATAGTATTTTTATTTATTACAAGCTGATGCCCGCAGCTTCGCCCGCGTGGATTTTGGTTATCGCGACCAAAAGTAATCATGAAATTCTGATCCCATTCCTGCAACCCATGGGACCTATTCCAGAGATAAAGAGTAGCCTATAATGTCTCATTCCGCCCATTTTTTTAAGTATAAAAATGGATATGTTATCCTTAAGAGATAGACATAGGTATGCCATCGCGGACTTTTCTGTAAACCTATATAAGATACATAATTCCACCATACATCATTTTGTTATACCTCAAAGGGTTTAGGCAGCGTTTTCGTTGAAAGCTCCCAGACGGCTTATATTTTCCCGACACCTCCAACAAATATCATTATATTTTAGCCAATGTGTGTAAAAACTTGACAAATTATATACTAAAACCTTCCTCGAGAATCACTCTATCCATTGGTGAAATCAACATGAAAATCGGTGCTGTCGTTTTTGAGTTTATCGCGAACAGATAGACAGACAGACGTGGCGGGGGACTTTGTTTTATAATATGTAGTGAAGTACTTCCAACATGGTCCACCGTCCATCTTCACAGTGGCACAGTGTCCTGTCGTATTTCCACCTCCATTCCAGCGCACTGTGTGACACATCTCACATATCTCCTCACCCATTTCTGTTATATTATTGGATATATAGGTACCTACCCATAGATAGTCTATTATAAAGTAAAGAACTCATACCTAGCAACGTTTAATTGTAAAAATATCACTCGATCAGCTGATTGTGTGAGAAGATTATACGGAGTGTCTAAAGACGTCCAGCCCCGCCAGTGCGCACTCATACTGCTCGATATGCTCCCACAACCCAGGCGATCAATCTGCTGAACGCCCTGATTGCTCAGAGGCTACATGTTGATATATTTTTGTATAAAGGTAGATCTATGTTAAATGTTTGTGTGAAGTTTTTTAGTTAAATTTATTATGTTGTTGGCTTGTTGCGCGCTTTGGTCCTTACTATAAGTGCAGCAAGCAATTGTTATAAATAAATAAATTTATGTTGATAAGCGGCAATGTTGAATGCGCCATGCTACGAGTATAAACCGAGAATCTCCTTCCAGTAACCTTAATGAAACCAGAACGTTCATTATCATTTTTAAGCAATTTATTCTTACCTAACGGCATTATATTTGCTCACAAAAAAGCGAAAGCAGTTAACCCTTTTAAATACCCATGCTAATTTAAGTTCGAAGGTAGTAAACATGAAATTCCTACAATCAAGATCGTTAGTCTGACGAACATGTCAATGACCATTCGACCGCTGTCTTTTCACAAAATCAATCTACCTAGCAATATAAAAATATAAAGTCATTTATTCAAACTAGGCTGAGAGTCAGCACTTTGTGAACGTTAAAATTACATAAGACAGTCCCCAAAAACGCCCGCTGTTCAGCACTTCCTAGTGCTTTAGCTGGGAAGAAGAAGTGACGCAACAAATTCCCCAGCAGCACAGCTGTCTGTTAAGCTAGAAAAACTTGATTCTATGCAATAGTAGGTAGATAAGTAAATATTACGAAATCCAAAACATTAAGGTGAATGCGCAGTGATAGAGCGCGAAATTCAAATTTTGTTACGATTTTTGCAATTTTCAGGTGAGTGTCAGCATGTTTCTTGATCAAAATATGATTTGCGACTATAACATGTACGTATTTACAGATTTTTAATCATTAGAATCAATAATACATCTTTCTAAATTAGATTTGTTCCTTAAGAACAAATTTCTTATGGAAAAGTGCTTGTGGAAGAAATCTAACTTAGAAAGATGTATTATTGATTCTAATGATTATAAATCTGTAAATATACGTACATGTTATAGTCGCAAATCATATTTTGATCAAGAAACAAGCTGACACTCACCTGAAAATTGCAAAAAACGTAACAAAATTTGAATTTCGCGCTCTACCACTGCACAATCAACTTAAATTAAATTATTTGCCACATGTCAGTTAGCACACCCCAAAATACCAATTAATAATTGAAAGCATTTTCTCAAATATGTTGGGGTCGGCTTCCAGACTAACCGGGTGCAGCTGGATACCAGTATTTTACAAGGAGCGCCTGCGTATCTGACCTCTCCAACCCAACTACTGGGTAATACGATCCCCTTGGAAAGACTGATGGTCAGACTGTCGGGCTTCTAACAAGCCGTAACTACTGTCAAAGATCCACGAATGACAGCCGGGACCAACGGCTAAACGTGCTTTCCGAGGCACCGAGGAGTCTTGGTCTGTAAAGGTCACCCATCCATGGACAAACCGTGGCAAGCGTGATTTAACCTGACCTATCGACCTGTACGGCTATTTTTTCTTAGCCACAAGCTCCTTCATTATTTTTTACCCAACGGCACTATATTTACTCACAAAAAACCGTGAACATTCAACCCTTTAAACCATTCTAATTTTAGTTTGAAGGTAGCGAAGACAGACATTCTTTCAATCTAGATCCCGAGTCATTGATTAATGTGTCAATGACCACTCGACCGCCGAACTTAAATGTAACCCAAAATCCAAAATCTTATTGCAAAAGTGTGAACAAACCCTATTTAGGTTAAATACTTGGGTGTGTTAAAAATTGTCTAAAGCAAAACGGCAATGCTCCCAATTATATTTAACGTCATTGATTGTAAGTGATATTTCTTTTGTCATACACTTTTTTTAACTCTTGTCTGTGATTTTTACCAAGATTACTGTGTGCTTCTGAATATTTTATTGACAGACCGCTACGATATATAAACCTAGAATCGTCTTCCTGTCACCTTAATATAACCAGACCATTCAGTAACATATTTTAACAATTTGATTTTACCTAACGGCATTATCTTTTTTCTCAAAAAACCGAGAACATTGCACCCTAAACAACCATGCTAATTTTAGCTCGAAGGTAGCAAAGACAACATTCCTTCAATCTAGATCCTATGTCATTGACGAATGTGTCAATGACCATTCGACCCCTACCTTACCACGAACTAAAATGTAACGCAAAAATCTTGTTCCTAAAGTGTGAACAAACCCTATTCAGGTTAAATACTTGGCTGTGTTAAAATTGTCTAAGGCAATGTACTCAGTTTTAGGTCGGCGAAAAAGTTTTTTATTATTTTTATAAAATTTAAGGAATTTTTTGTTAGAGTATATTTGGGTAAAATACAAAGTGTAACAGAATGTACGCAAGACCTGAAAGTAGTTTGTTCCTAATTGACTACTGAATCGTTTTCAGTAACTTTTAATATAAGTATTTTTTTACTAAATTATGTATTTTGCCATACGTACCACTTATTGAGCCAAAGAAAATTCAATCTTATGCTAGAAGAAATAAGACTCAATTTTAAATGCAGAAAGTAATGCTTGGGTCGACACGTTTTTCTTAATAATATAAGTTAGCTTTAAAAAAAATCGTTTTGGTCATCGTATTGTGCTTTTAACTCAATACTCTAATTGGGGTGTATGAGGTCTTGCGTTAATTATGTTACTCGTTGTATATATTAATGTGCCATCTTGTTCGATAACTTTGACATAATCTTATTGCTGTAGAAATTTTTGAGCTTCTGATCAAAAAGCTGCGACGATTAGTTTTGACAGTCCTCTCTTGATGACAGACTGAAACAGGTGCAAATCTGAGGGTGTAAGTTCAGGGCTATATGGTAGATTTATTAACAATTTAACACTTTCCAAACAAGCTCTCTCAATTTTTATTGAGTAGCTAAAGATATGTGTGGTCTGGCAAACATGATAAACATGATGAAAGACCACACCCTTTCTGTTGATCTATTCGGGCCATTTTTTTCCAATTTCTTGTTTGAGTCTCATCAGCAGCAAAATGCAGTTGCAGTTGTCAAATGCAAAATAACTTTATGGTAATTAAAAATTAGAATTTCGAGGTTAAGTCTTCATCAGCCTATCGTTTTCCTAACCATGTTGGGGTCAGCTTCCAGTCTAACCAGATGCAGCTGAATACCAGTATTTTACATGGAGCGACTGCATATTAATGACACCTCCTGGGTTTAACACATACATAGAATACTTTTTATCCCGGTAATACGTTCCCGTAAGTAAAGTTTCGACTTCACGAGTTGGTTTTTTTTTTTTACTGATGACAATTTATTTCAATTAAAATATATAACTACAGCGAATAAACTAAAACAAAGCGTCAAAAAACTCATCCGCATCGCTGTCGACTGGTAATGTACCCAAGAGACTGGCGGCATTGCCACGTTGTATGGCAATACTCAGCCTCTGGCCAAAGAAAAAACCAGCCCTTGGGTCACAGGAACTGTCAACCAGCCGTTTGGAGATTTCCTTGTAGAGAGCATGAGCACTCGGACCCCACGGCCCGCGGGTTTCAACCCTAAACGGCTCGAAAATATAATTACCAATAATGTTGTTAATATTTTCATCAGATATTTTTGGGACAGACTTTTGGCTGTCATTCGTGGGTCTTTGGCAGTCCTTACGGGTCGTCAGAAGCCCGAAAGTCAGACAATCAGTCATACTAAAGGGTATCGTATTACCCAGTAACTAGGTTGTGAAGGTCAGATAGGCAGTCACTCCATGTAAAATACTAGTACTCAGCTGCATCTGGTTAGACTGGAAGCCAACCCCAAGATAGTTGGGAAAAGGCAAGGCAGATGATGACTTGGAGCGGACCATACCATTGTTGCACTTGTCTAAATATTTACAATACAAAATGAATAGATTCTCATTAGTTCAGTTCATTGGCTGGCTCTAAAACAAAGATCACATTACGTTACGAAACACTTAGTTTACAAATGAGTTCAAATATACCTACTGTTTGCTGAAGATAACTGTGCTGTATGGGTTAAGTTTAAAGCTGAGCGAGTTGTAATCTATGTAATGTGATTCTGTTTACATTTGAAGCCTTTACTTGTCTGCCGGGTGCGGGTTGTTCGAAAGAGATACTGCCATGGAAGAAATCGTGAGTTTATTTGTGTATATGACGTATGTAGTATTTGCTGTAAAAAGTGCTGATTCTCACTCAGCCTAGTTTGAATAAACTGAGATGATTCTCAGCCTAGTTTATTCAATTACCTACCTATAGATATTTTTATACAGTAGGTCGTGGCTAAGTAACTAATAACAGCCACACGGGTCCGGAGGTATACGAGTGAGGTCTTAGTCTAAGCTGTTTTAACGTGAAAGCGTAACAAACAAACAATCAAATATTTTCTTTTTATAATATTATAGTTTAAATCATCAACAGCGTCGTTCTGGATTTCGATGAGTGTCTATAAGATGTTTTGAGTGGTTCTGGTTCCGCACTGTGTTTCATGTTTCTGGCATAAATAGTTTGCGCCTCGTTGAAGTGATTTTTTTTATTTAAATTACGAACCATCTATACATACCAAGAGCCCTGTATGCCTTGGAGTGGACGTTAAGCCTTTGGTCTCAGCTGTAATTTTTGGATATTTGACAGTCTTTAGAAGAAGCCCGAAAATCTGACAACCAGTCTTACCAAGTGGTATCGTATTACCCAGATACTGGATTGTGGAGGTCAGAGAAGAAGTCTCTCCATGTAAAACACTGGTATTCAGCTGCATAGTTTGACTGTAAGCCGACCCCAACATGGTCAACAATTTATCCCTAGTTTATTAAGTGCTGATCCACTTTATGATCGAAGAAGATCACAATAACAAATAGAAAAATGTATTCTTAGGTATTTTTTTTTTGAGATAACGTTATCCGTGAAATCCTGAACAATCGCTTATACCTTGCACCACCAAATCAACAGATAAAAAAGTATGAGCCAACTCGAATTTTAATAATAACTTCTTTGTACAAGTTAACAGCTTTGAGCTTTTATGGCGACATCTATCGGCGTTAATCGTGTTGTAAATGATAAGGGACCAGTTTTTCTTTGTTCTGTGGTTTATTGACACATCGATATACAATGGTGATTCATCATTAGTTGCAATGAACTTTCCAAACAGTTTTGAGAATATGAAAGAATATTGTAGTTATTAAAGATACGTAGAAACTGCTTTATGTTTTGTGGGCAGTTAGTTAATATCGTGAGAATTGTGCTTCTGTAGAATTATTAATAAGAATACTATGAAAAGCAATAAGCTTTGTTTCTACAAAGTAAATTATCGGTCGGTTGAATGATAGATAATGGTTGTTTACAAATGAACCCTCGCAACAAAGAAAGTTTGAATTCTTTCTTTTGTATTATTAGGTAGGTTTCAAATCCATTAGGGATCCTGCAGACCGGCTTGATGCGACAGCACGTCGCGATTCTACTTAATATTTTTTTATGAAAACTTTGAGGAAATCGATTAACTAGATTCGTGTTGCGCCGGTATTGAGCCTTTAATCTATACGGGAAAAGTTTTTATCCAGTGCGCAAACTGTAACCATGAATTCAGCATATCATTCACCACTTTTAAATCGTCGTCGATTGGCGGATTGCACTTTTCTTTTAAAAATTATTTCTAACGAGATCGACTGTCCTGATCTCCTACACAAACTGCGTTTCAACGTCCCTCAAAGATCAGTTAGGTTTAATCCACCTATCTCCATTCCTTTTTCCTCTTCCAACTACAGGCATAACTCATATATGGTGCGAGCGAGTAAGGACTTCAATATCCTTTCTAAAGAGTTCTCATTTGACCCATTTACCACCAAAACCTATTCTGTTCGCACTCGGCTGAACGCTGAATTTTTCAAAAGTGCATAGTGCCTATTGTACGTTATATATTGTATTCTTTTTTATCGTGCTTGTTAGTGATCATAAGATTTCTATTTCTTTTTTCTGTTTTTATCCGTGGGAACCTGTAATTGGCTTAATGTTACATAAACAATTGTTATCTTTACATTATAGCTGTTGGTTCTCCTATAAATAAATAAATCATTCTAGAACCCACAGCGCAAAAAAAATTCGTCATTTATACAAAAAATTACAGTTGTTCCATAAATTTTGACCGCGTAGGTATTGCACTTTTCTATGAAACAGCAGATTTTTTTTTGTAAAACCGACGAAAAATTTCTTCGCCGGGGGGTCTAGAATGGTATGCTGAATTCATGGTTAATTTTTGCGCACTGAATAAAAACTTTTCCTGTATATTGTTTTATCCTTAATGTTTACTTAAAGTAATCTTAGGCTGCTTACTTAAGCCAATAAAGTAGGTAGATATTCTGCAGGAGCCACAATCAAATGCACATTACCTTCTTGCTATAATTCCATCGTGATAGATTAATCTTGACCTTTCATTCCTTCGATTTCGCATTCCTTATCTGTATAGTCATCTTTTCCTCTGGCTTTATGGCTGTCTGAATCATAGGAGATTGACCTCTTAGACTTTTCATTGGACGCAGCGACGAATTAATAATCACGTTATCAATTTTAGGTTCGGTTGTGCAATAGTGTGTCTTGAAAAATATTTATTACACTCTTTATAATAGGTCTTTACCTATGAAATTGCCGTTTTGTATGAAAAAATTTAAACGAATTTTTTTCATGTATTTTTTATTTGTATTAATCGAAGTAATCACCCATGCAATCAATGCATCTTTGCCATCGCAGTGGCAGTTTATTGATGCCCTTCTTAAAGAAATCAGCTGGACGGGAGGCAACAAATTCTTCAAAGGCATTTTGTACTGCCTCTCGGGTATTGAATTTTTTTCCCGCCAAGAAGTTATCCAAATTCTGGAAAAAGTAGTAGTCTGTAGGCGCAAGGTCTGGTGAGTAGGGCGGATGACGGAGAGCTTCCAACCCCAGTTCTTGCAACTTGGAGACCGTCTGCTGTGCAGTATGAGGTCGCGCGTTGTCGTGCAGGAGCAGCGGAGACGAGCGATTGACCAATGCTGGTTGGAGATGTGCCAGCTTCTCCATCATTGTGTTCAGTTCTTCACAGTACACATCTGCAGTAATGCTCACCCCGTTTGGTAAGAAGCTGTGATGAATCACACCGGCGCTAGACCACCAAACAGTGACCATCACTTTTCTAGGGGTAAGTTTTCGTTTAGGGCATTGTTTAGGTGCTGAACCAGGATCCAACCAACTTGCTGAGCGCTTGCGGTTATCAAACAGAATCCATTTTTCATCGCAGGTAACAATGCGGTTCAAAATTCCTTCATTTGTGTGTCTGTTGAGCAGTGCAAGGCACGTCTCGACGCGTACTTCGCGCTGACAATCATTGAGTTCGTGGGGCACCCATTTGTCAAGCTTTTTTACCTTGCCAATTTGACGCAAATGGACCAATATTATTTTGACGCTAACGTCAAAAGCTGCTGCTAATTCAGCCGTAGATTGTGTATCATCAGCTTCCACAATCGCCTTTAATTCGTCATTGTCGACCAAAGTCTTCGGACGACCGCGAGGTTCATTTTTCAGGTCGAAATTTCCAGAACGGAAGCGAGCAAACCAATAACAGGTGGTGCGTTGGTTTGTAGTGTTAGCTCCGTAAACGTCGTTGATGTTGCGTGCCGCTTGTGCCGCGTTGCTGCCATGACGGTACTCATATTCCATAATTACTCGAATTTTTAACGTATCCATGATGACGAAAAAGATTGAAATGCGATGAAAATGTAACACTAATCAATAAACAAATGACTACTTTTGGAAAAAAAAATCCATGTTTTTAAAATAAAATTAATTTGAAATTAGAATTCTTACCCAAACAAAAATTATTTTGATTTGAAATGGCCAGTACTGCAAAACGGCAATTTCATAGGTAAAGACCTAATATTAGCTTCACTTGTATGTTTGTTTGTAAGTTTGTAACCGACTCCTTAGGGCGCTATTTTGACCCATTTTAAACAGTCAGATTTAATTTAAACTTTGTAAACTTATCGAGGACCGATGACAATACAATAATTTAAAAAAAAATAGAGAAAAACAGAAACAAAAGGAAAAAGAAAAACTGAAAAAATCACGCTTTTGTAGTTAGCAGAACTAAAAAAATTAAAATAAATAAAAGTTTAAAAAACAAAAAACACGCTTTAAAAACCAAACTAAAAAAGTAGAAAATAATTTAATTCAATTAAAAAGCGTGGGTGATTTGATATTAATTGATTATAAAAATACCTTAAAAAGCACCCAACGCTTTTTAATTGAATTAAATTATTTTCTACTTTGGTTTTTAAAGCGTGTTGTTTAGTTTTTTAAACTATTTTTATGTTGATGTTGAGTTTGGCTTTGGAGGAGCCCTCGGTAAAATAATAACAACCGCAAGGGTCGATCGAAAATTACAACCCTTGTTGCGGTCGGTTCATGAGATTATCCATTACTTATCGAGACTCTCCGTGCCTTTGAAGATGCTGTCATTCGTAGATATCGTTTTGCGGGAAGTCTGAAGCTCAAAAGTCTGACACCCAGTTACCAAGGCGTATCCTGTTACCCAGTTACTGGGTTATGTAAGTCTGGTATGCTCCTTGTAAAATACTGGTATTCTGATGCATCCGTTTAGACTGGAAGCCGACCCTAAAATTGTTGGGCAAAGGCTACCCAGATTGATTGATTTTGTTGCATTTGGCACTTTATAATGTATATCAAGTGCATATATTGACAAGACTAAAGTAACGTATGATGTGGCTGGCTATAAAAAAATGAGCGGGGTAACTGCAAAACACACTATAACAGTACGAGTGGCTTTCATTTTGACAGTTCAACAACAGCATTTGTTGCATTACTTAAGGGCCTAAGTCCCGTTTGGTAGCATAACACGGTCACTTTATGAACCGTACTGCCTTGAAGATTTGAAAAATATATGATTTTGCTATAGATTCATATACTTAGATAATTTTGCCGAGGGTACTTTTTTTGTATGGTTAATACTTTTGCCGTAAAAAAATATTTTCCAACACGAAATATTTTGGTTTCTATTCCATACTCCTACTAAACGGCTTCGTTATTTGGAAAAAAAATTACACTGAAAAATAGATAGTTATAGGTACCACAGAATCGCTAGAGCGCAATTGTAAATTAATCAACATTTGCCAAGGAATATCCCCATTTTGAGATAAAGGCTCAGAGGTGCCCTGCGCGGGCGCGGGCGGCAGTCGTGCTTTAGTATTCAGACGGGAGATGAGGATACTATGGGCCTTAAGTTGTTGGGCACAGACATTTTTTTCGAACATAGGTACGAAGCAATGGATGTGCTTCTAAATGATTTAGAGTCTGATTGATTATGTGTTACGATTTGAGTGCAGGATTGAATGAGGACGCAGAGGTGATGGTTGCTAGAATTGATATGTTTGGAAGTATTTAGTAATTCTACTAACATTTCAAAAGTGCTACAAATCCCTCAAAACTAAAGTTGCTTCTACACTTCAAAGGAACTCGTCCATTATGCTAATAGGTCTAGTTCAAAACACATAAAAATATAATGGTTGTATACATAGTTAAGAAAAAACTGTTTTAGAACGAATTACAAGCTTTAATAGATCATTTTGAGACATTATTTATGATTCATAATAGTCTATTGTCTCTGGTTTTACTAACAATTAGCATATATTATTGTGCCATTAGACAAATGAGTCGCCGCCAAGTGAACATAATTTTTAAGGCGTGGAAAAATTTAATTGTTATAGTTTTAAATTATAGAGTATTAGCTAGAGCTCATTGTAATTAGTTAAGCGTACTTAAAAACAGCATAAAAAACGAATCTTGCTTATTATGCCCATGCTTTCAGCAAAATATACCCATTTTATTTGTAATGAGCGCAATACTATAGTTTGACTTTTAATTATATTCAGTAACTTAACAGTAGAAGGGTTGTCAGATCTTGACAAAAAAATGATAGTGAGGTGGTGTAAGGATAAACGAAATTGAATGAACTTGAAATAATGTACTAACATATCTATATTCTTTTATTTTAAATTTAATAACTTGTTTTAAAAACATGATATGCACTATTAAAAATTGTGGAATTAGGTATATATTTTGTTTTTCAGTAATTAGGTAATTTATTTAAAGTTTGTTTTTATTAAAAGAAAGATTCCTCTTATGAATACCTAATAATAAAAAAAAAACATTTATTTCAGACAAAAAAGTCCATAGGCATGACATGATTGTTAATAACAAGAATTTTGGTTATATCTAGATAATATTAGTAATTTATAAAAAAAAGTAAAAAAGTAGGTAAAAAAAAAATATTCTTATATTCCGCATCTTACAAACGATTTTTTGAAGTTTTAAGCTTGCAGTTTATTTTATGCGCAATTACACATAATTTCTCTTTTGAAATTGTAGCGTACACTGATTAATGGTTCTTGAAAAACAACGAGTTTCTAGAATACACTTAGCAGAAGTTCCTACTAACTCAAAAGAGTCAGGCAGTATATGCGCCCTCACGGCCGTAGTCGCCGCGGGAGAAGCCCTGGGCGTCGGGAATCCCAGGCTGATTCCCGGCCACCGTAGGCGCGGGCTTGCGGACGGCGAGTAATGGGTAGCTCGCTGTCCGGTAAGGACCAAGCCCGGGTCGACGGCGCGTTGTGTTCCACGCGCGCCTCAAAGAGATGTCAGCACCAAAGGGTGGGGTCCGCAAGGGCTGATGCCTGCCAGGGGTGCGGGTTGTTCGAAAGAGATACCGTCGCCCCTAGCACACAGGCAACTGAGGGAACACGGGTGGGTTTTAGTCAGTAAAAGTCTGACACGCTCTCCTGCTCCACCCAGAGCGGGAGAAGTTATTTGATGATTTCCCATCCTCAAAAAAAAAAAAACTCAAAAGAGTCCTCCAAAAATACAAATGTCAATCACCATTACCCTCCTCCTCTTCCTTACATAATTATTATAAACTGACTAATGCATTGCAATGCTTTTTATTTTATTTTGTCACGAAAGTTCTCCAGTGCGTATACAAGAACTTATGTACATCTCAATCGGTCGAGCCATTTTACCGAGTTTATGCAAGACTAACGCACAGCAATTTATTTTTACATAGGTATAAATATAGATTAAAATCGTTTGCCGTGGCTGTCTTTGTGATCGTGTTTTTCTTCCACATGACGAAAGGGACATTCATGCAGTTTAAAGCATCATTCATTAAAAAAAAATCAGAAGAGTTATGTGTTTCGTATTAAGCTAACATAATAAAGAAATGTCGATGTTTTGTCAAGTCTTGAAACCTGTGCGAAGCAGGAGCTATTAGATAAGCAGGAGTACTAGATAAAAACCACAAGTATAGGAATTTTCCATAACTTTCCGTGTTACATGCCCGTATCCGCATGTCTGAATCATTCTGAACAATAGTGGCCTTCATGGAACACAATGACAAACAGTGACATAGTTTTTGTATATGGATTTATGTCTACGCGTATGCGACCTCGTCACACTGTGCGGGAGTTCAACTTGTGATATGATAAAGAAAATAAATGTCATAAATGCTTTTAAGGTTTCCATACGTACTTATGAAAAAAAGGGAACTCTTTTTTTGGGTGGGAAATCATCTAATAACTTCTCCCGCTCTGGGTGAAGCATGAGGGCGTGTCAGACTTTTACTAACAAAAACCCACCCGTGTTTCCTCAGTTGCCTGTGTGACAGGGGCCGCGGTATCTCTTTCGAACAACCCGCACCCCTGGCAGGCGTCGGCCCTTGTGCACCCCACCAACCCATAGGACGGAGTTAGCAGAGTTTTAGAGCATATTTTTAACCGACTTCAAAAAGGAGGAGGTTATCAATTCGTCGGAACATTTTTTTTTTTTTTTTTTTTTTTTTTATGTATGTTCCCCGATTACTCGAAGATGGCTGGACCGATTTGAATTTTGTTTTTTTTGTTTGAAAGGGTATACTTCCCAGGTGGTCCCATGATCATCAAGTCAGGATCTGATGATGGGATCCTGGAGAAATGGAGAGAACTCTTCAAATTTTATAGGCACACAAAGCGATTTAGGTATTTTTTGGAAGAGTACTTTCTCAGAGTGGTTCCATTTCAATTTGGTGAAGATCTGATGAAGAACTTCGGAGATAGGCAACGGAACTCCTCAATAAATGATAGCAAATGGACTGGGATTGCTGAAATCTCATCTCTGTCTATTGCTTACACCAGTTCATAACATAACATCACGCCAGTATGCTGTGAAGGTGTAAGCACATGTGAACCACTAAAAAGTGAAAAATAAAAACTTTTTCCAAAAAAAAAACAACCGACTTCCAAAAAAACACTACAAAGTTAAAAATAACTTTAATTTCGGAAGGCGGTGACAAAAAATTCAAATACAGCTCCAAAGACACCGACTTCCGAAATTAAAGTTATTTTTCACTTTGTAGTGTTTTTTTGGAAGTCGGTTGTTTTTTTTTTGGAAAAAGTTTTATTTGTCTAGCGTTTATACTTTGGATTTTATGAAATTACCTGTGATATGTTGGTTTTGTCATTGACTGACACACTCACTCATCAAAAAGTCTACAGCACTTCTCGAGGTCCTAGAAAGCTGAAATTTAGTAAACAGGTTAGAATTTGTACACACACATAAAAAAAAATAAGAAATCTGTAACTTTTACCCTCCGACTCCCTTAGAGGGTCAGATCAGAGGTTAGGGGCTTGGCTAGTTTTGTAAGCTGAAAGGTTGTTGTGAAAAATGAATATAAAAAATGCTTATATATTATTTTAACAAGTAAATCTTAAAACTAGTGATTGGAGCCTCCTTTTAAGCAGATAAGCCAATTGGAGACTCCGCTCTTCCATAACTTAAATTAATATCTTTTACTTGTTTTGTGCAAATATAGGTACAGACACCATCACATCAAGCTATTCCAATCTGTCAAATTTCTTTGATAGATTTTCAAATTTATGACATAAGCATAAGGTTCATGTTCAATTGGTAAAATTGGACAGTTTGGGGTAACTTGATGTGCTGGCGTCTGTACATAAGTAAAGGAAAAGTCTTGTAACGCACTTATTTATTTTGGTAAAGCGAAAGTTAGTTAAGGCAGGCTGAGTTTCGACACAATCTATTGCTATTTGTTGAACAAGATCCTCTGAGATAATATGTAAATGAGCTTTAATATCCCTTTTGACAACAGAATAAGTTCTTTCCGTAGCTCATGCCGCACAAGAATCAAGAAAAAGAACTTTACTTTTCTTTCTTAAGATTCACAACACCTGCACCTTACTTGCGTAGCACACTATCAATCAGAATCTGAATAATTTTGACGGATATTTCTAATCCAATGCTATTATTTGTTCGAAAAAAAAATCTGCTCACTAACGATGAATGTGGTTGAATAGGGTATTACACCCATTTTGAAAAGTGTCTTATTTAGATTATAAAGTGCTAGTAAACCACAAAAAAAAAACTCTTTTTTTTAAATCATTTAGTGCCATCAAAATGCATTAAAATTTTACATTTTCATATGTGAAAAACGCTGCACGCAGTGGACGCCATATTGTTCTGTGGGTATGACGTCATTTTGCTGTGTTATCAAATGTGCTGATATTTTGTATGATAATTATTTATAATTAAATATAAAAAATAGTTATTATTCTAATTATCGTTGGTTTGCTATTACGAAAATAATAAAAATATAAAGTTGTCCAGTTGACAGTAATTGACACTTATTATTTACAACGGCATGATGTATTAACATGGCGGCTACTATTTCACGGTGTTCGAAAACAGTTTTTTTTTTTTAAATTTTTGAATTGAAATTTAAAATTTACTTTGTTATTTCATGAACTAAAACTAAAATTTTCCGACTGCTTTTTGCCTAAGCTATCTCAATAATATATTTTATAGATTTTTTCTCATATAAAATACCTTATTGTCAAAATGAAAGCCATTTCTACTGTCAGTGTACGCAATTACCCTGCTGGGGTCGCATTTTTCCAACTGAGATTTAAGTTTTTCATTACTCATTTAGTTGACTGTATAGTTTTAGCTATAGATAGGATGGTCATAGGTACCTACAGCCAGTTTTTTTTATATAATTGATGCGCAATATGCATAGTAAGCTATTATCACTTAAAATGTTGAGTCACACATAAAATTGATAGTCAAATGTAGTCATTTTTGAAGACTATAGGACGCAACCCTTTACTGCCAAATAATCTACACTCAATCATCCAATTTTCGAACCAAACACATTAAAAATAAAGTTCATACTCGTAAAGCAAATCAACAAAAAGGCATTGGAACTAATCGATCAATGATGGATGTATTGAAAATCGCAGGTGTGCGCATGATTCGACTTTTTGTTGAACATTTGTCGATCCATTATACTGTGACTATAGTATTGTCATCGTATTGATTTGAATACGTGACGTTTATATTGTGGCGTGTGTTTTGCGATTGTGAGCTCTATGTTAATGAAATAAAGGTGTGATTACAAAACTGCTTAAAGATAGGGTTATTCGTTGAAAAGGACGTGGTGGCATTCTAATTATTTAGGCATGATTTTCAAACATGGTTATCGACGTCATTTATCTAACAACACTATCACACATTTTGAATGTGAAAATGCTGTATGTTTTAGGCAGATAATTTTGTATTTTTGTGGATACTTTTACACGAATAAAAAATATTTCTTGTTTGAAAAAGTAGTAACTCTGTACTCATATCTATCGATTTACCTAATTTTTTTCAAGAAAAACTAAATCTTATAACAGGTATACAAACTTTTTGTTTTTTTTTTTAACTTTGCCCCACACTGGGAATTCCTCCTGTATTGTGGGTGCATTTACAAACATTTAAACTCACATACACAAATAGCTAGACCCAGAACAACTACTTGTAGGTCATACAAATATTTGTTCGGTGCGGGAATTCCTAGAACATTCTATAAAATCTTATTTTTATCTTCCTTTCTTTGGCTTATCGCGATCTCTCGCCTACCGACTGTTTTTTTCTTATATTCCATTCTAAATAAGTTTGTCCGTTTGAATGTCATCATCATCATCAGCCTAGACCACTGCACTGCTGGACATGGGCCACAACTCACTCACTCAACAACACGTCTACACCAACGGTCATAGGTTCTACGGCTAATGTGGCCGGCCCATTGCCACTTCAGCATGCTAATTCTGTGAGCTATGTCTATCACTTTGGTTCTCTGCCGAATCACCTCATTCGAGTTTCTTTACATCAGAGATGCTCAGCACATAGCTCTTTCTACAGCTCTCCGAGTGACTTTGAATTTATGGACCAGCAGTACCTACAGTGAGTTTCCACGCTTTGGCTGCGTAGGTCATAAGAGACAGCACGCACTGATTGAAGACTTCAGTCTTTAGGATCTGCAGAATACGCGAGTGCGAACGTATTAAAGTTATTTTACGCTAGCTTGTATGACGTAAGGTCGTCTCTTGCAAAGAACTTCTACACGCTAACATGCTTCATAATAACTTGACACCACATACACAACTTGCGCCACCGTACATGACTCCATAGAAATGCAAAACAAAGCATTACAGTGCATCGCGCAGTTCTAATTAAATAGCCTGTAAGTGAGAATCATATTTCAGCAGTCGCTTCTGCGTCGAGACGTAAGCTGACAAGCAAATATTACGCTTGCTAAACAATAGACTGGGCTGTACTGTCGGTAGACAAAGTTTTGGCGGAAATGTATATACGTAGAAACTATACTAATAAAGAGGAAAGATTTGATTGTTTGTAAAATTGTTTGAAATGGTTAAACTCAAAAACGACTTAACCGATTTTAAAAATTCTTTCACTCATGGAAAGCTACATTATTCTGGAGTAACAGTAGCAATAAATTGCATGCGAACGAAGTCATGGGCGAAGTGCTAGTATTATTATAAGCAAGGTATTGTAAGGGGAAGTTATAGCAGTGGTGGCCCATTGATATCTGCCCCGACTGGCGTTTGCCTATCTAGGCAGGCACTTTACTTCGTGTATTTAATGTTATCGCCACAGCTCTCAAAACGGTGAACGAAAATTGTGTGAGGAAGCCGGCATGTCCTAGAACCAAAAATTCTAAGTCGTCGCATCTATCATCCCGCACTGGGCCTGCGTGGTGGATTACGGCCCGCTCCCTCTCACCGAGAGGAGGCCTGTATCCCAGCAGTGGGAACATTATAGTTATAGTAGTATGTAGATATACCTTTCCGTGGAATAATTTCCGATTTCCACAAAGCTATGAGTAAAATCTAGTTTCTATATCTTTTTACTCCGAAATTGATAAAGACAACTTGTAAATATAAATTGACTGAGACTAAAAGATGAAGATCTTATCTTTTGTAGAAGCGTATGTACGTTGAGTTTCTTGCCGTCTCCGTCTCAGTGGTAGGGCTACCGTCCGCCTGGTTCGCGACCACCCTCCCACCGGAGTCAAGCAGCTTGCTGTGTTTCGTCGATGCGTGGGAGTACCAGTGCCTTGAACAAGAGTGAACTCGATCCATTATAGACCTCATCAATCGCTTTCTATCAGGCGTGATCGAGGTAACGAGCGAGCCCATTTAGTTGTTTAAAAAAACGACCAATTGGAATCGTGCAACTTGCTTCTGACGTTTCAGAAGTTCCCATGTAGCCTACATGAGCTAATATAACATTGTGTGACAAAAAATTTTAATTTTGAAGTACCTAATACTGTCACATTGACTCAGATTGATGGCATCATCCTATTAGCATAAATTCTTTGGACGCATTCAAAACCGTCACTGGTAGGGTTAGCTGATTCCGGGAATGCCCCTTTACGCAAAGGGTTCAGACCTTCATGGGAAATTTTGGGTCGACTTTTGAGAATAAATTTGTCCGAGCAATGAACTTCGATTACCGGAATACCAAATTTAAAAAAAGCGTCAGCTTCCAATCCGGATGCAGCTGAATTCCAGTATAACCCAGTTACTGGGTAACGCGATACCCCTTCGTAAGACTGGTTGTCTGACTTTCTAGCTTCTGACTACTCGTACCTACTGCTTTATTGATACTAGTAGAATGATGAAATGAATGAAGATATTATAGAATTATAAAAAAACTCAACTGCGTAAAAAGTGAACTTTAAAAAAGATGGAAACCAAAAACTTTTGTTTTAAGAGGTGACTATCAAACTGAATACTTTATGCAATCTCATGCAGTCGGAGGCATCTTCTTGAAATGAACAATAAAGACCTTTATTGCCTCGACGCCTCTCAAGCTAAAATCCATCAAGCCGTTTAGGCAACAGAGCGGAGGGCGACAAAGAAATTCACATACATAATACCTACATACATACATACATACACTCGAAAACATAACTCTTCTTCTGGCACAGTCGGGTAAAAACTTTACTAAGCTATTGATTGCCATAAACAAGAATATCATATGTATTTGCAATCTATTTTTGCAATCAAACAACTCTACACATCGGGACACAATAAATGGGTAAAAAAATGACATGAATTTATTTTGTCCGCGGTACACTGCGAGTCAATATAACTGGTATCAGTCACCTCGAGTTTGGCTGCAATATTCATTAAGCGCGGCTTACTGTTGGCTATTAATTCGCCAACACTGATGCACGCCATTGTACTAAGGTGTGCTGCAGTGTTGTTTGTTTTCAGGGTTGCTAACTGAATGTGGAAAATCCTTTTGTTACTTTTTTACCATATTTTTATTTTTTTATCCCCCTCGTCTGTTAGGCAGACTTATTGAGTCTGATAAATATAGAAAAGTAATTGAGTTAATTACTTGGCACTTGACAGTTTATTTACTAAGACACCAAGTCTCAATAAACAAATCACAAATACATAAAATTAATCATGCATGAGAGGAGTTTCTTATTTCCACGTTGTTCCCATAAATACAGCAGACTATCTTTTGCCAGCGGTTACGCCTGCGTGGTAGTCGATAAATATCCCATGGGAACGTTCTACCATAGTAAAAGTAGCTTAAATTTAGCTTACATATAGTTTTAAGTCTGGATTAACATCCAGACTTAAAACTATATGTAAGCTAAATTTCATCCAAATATGTTCGGCCGTTTTTGCGTGATTAGGTAACAAACATCCAAACATACAAACTTTCACATTAATAGGTACTATTAGAAGGATAACTTGTTAAAATGCAACTTTTGACGTCAATATTTAAAATTTTAGCTAACAAGAATCACAGCAAAAGATAAATGGAATCATCAACAATATTTGAGTTGAAATTAGTATCATCTTAAAATTAAGATAATATATAAAATTAAAATCGTTCTTGAATTCATGCTTTTGAATCAAGTCTATGTAAATCGTTAACACCAAAAGCGAAATACCTACACTTGAGTGCAAAATATAAGACGACAAAACATGAAATCGATACGAAATATCTCGCATGCTGCTACGTGTGTATGATTCATCTGACATTCTGATCTTGACCTACTTATACAAGATTTACAAACAAACAGTCTTCTGAACTACTGACTAAGCGCGAAAGTATGCAACGTGATAGTTTGTCAAAAAACGTGGATAAAGTCATAAAAAATATTATGAAATTGTAGCATCTACTGTAGGTATCTGTATGGACTATTGAAATATGATTATGCTCGTGTAATTTGTACAGTTCTAACTACACATACATTGCCTCTAATTTACGAGATTGTGGATTTAATCCTGGTAAGTCCCAATGTGAGTTTTTAAATTCATATTTCACGTTAAAACGAATTTGTATTACATTTTGCAAATGGGTAGACCATGATCTAGATTAAGACATAGGATACTTTTTATCCCGATATTTCTACGGGATCGAGACTTCTGCTGGTGAAACCGCGCAGCGCAGCAAGTATTTCATATAAGTTTGAAATCGCGAACCTGTCTTGGGCAAGCGTGCTTGCTCATGCCTTCTCGTTATGAGAAAAGGCCTTTTTTCTGCAGTGGGACAGTAAAAAACTGGTATAATTTATTGTTGTAACTGCATAAAAAAATCCTAAGCAGGTAGGTAGATAAAAAGTCTTTCCTTTTCATACATCTTGTTAGTACTTACCTACAATAGGAACACGAAATATATTTAAAAAAAATAGTTTTTTTTTTTTTATAGAGTAAAATAGCACTAAACTAAGAACAATAATTTAAATCCCCAGACAATATTAATGTTATATTTTCCGTACCAACCATACCATTGAACCCAACAAAGTGCACCAGCTATTGTCCAACCCTGCCAATGATTAATAGCATCTATGAAGCCGCGGTAATTACCGCAAACAATTGTATCGCGTGAAAAACTATCTGGCACCGCCGCTGTAGCTGAAAACTTTCATTAAATTAACACGTCAGCGGCATGGAATGGCTTTTAGATGGATTTTTGTTTGATGCGTTGAATTTTACACTGTAGGAAATAAACTAATACCTTATTCAAGGAACAAGTCTCCTCCAAACAGGCGCGATACGACACTTGTAGAACAATTTCTATGAAAACTTTATGGAAATGTTCTACAACGAAAGATATGAACGAGTTTTCATGAGAGACTTGATTAACCACGCCCGGAGTAAACTAAGAAATAAGAAAATGCACCAAATCTTAACGGGAAAAACCGTAACAAAACGCATCAAGAACCACAGGATGTGCTACTTAGCACACGTCTTCAGACAGGATAAACCACACCTATTGCATGCAGCAACATAGTTTAAGGCTAAATCTAAGAAGGTTGGACGATCTGTTTACACATGGAACGACAACCTAAAACAGGACATGAAATACTTCGACATGGGAATTATGTTTTGAAAGGACATGGCTGGAGACAGGAACAAGATCAAAAAAGCGGCTAGCAATATCTACAAAAAACAAGGAACTGATAGCAGCGAGAACTCAGAAGACAAATATGAAAACAACAACACAGAACATAGAGAAGCAACGGTATAGAAAAGAGCTAAGAAAATAGTTGAACCTACCCAAGAAGCTCGATCTGAATCAACATGCCGGAGACGTCGTGAAAAGAAATACCACCCGTCTCTCCACTAGTCCAATGCTTACTCACGGATGCATATCCGGCAGGCTCGCAATCCTTTCCTATCCTAAGGGCACGTCTACCTGACCATTACCGCGCCCCCCGGTCTACTTCTTTATATGCAATGGCCTCTGTAACACCATGAAGCATGAGGCTCCAGGGGCTAGTGCAAATCTAGGGGTTCATTCGATTAATCGAGTCTGGTCAAGCCACGCTGGGATCGGTACATTTCATTCATTCACTATAATATATAGTGTAGGGGATCGCGGCTTATTAATAACCGATGGATGATCATCCATTATATACCGAGAACCCGTCGTGCAATGGAAACCACGTTAAGCTGTTGGTTCTAGCTGTCATTCGTAGATCTTTGACAGTTATTACGGGTCGTCTGAAGCCAAAACTGACAACCAGTCTTACCAAAGGGTATCGTGTTATACAGTAACTGGGTTTTAGAGGTCAGTCACTAATGGGCAGTCGCATGGAATGTAAAATATTGGTGTTTAATTGCATCCGGTTAGACTGGAAGCCGACCCCAAAAAGCTAGGCAGAAACAACGACTTATTATTTAAACCGCTGCCTACAGTATTTTATTATAAACTCTTTTCCCTTCGCCCATATAAAGAATCTTTAGTAACACAAACTATACTTTTTTATCTTTGTTTGCATAAATAAAGTAAAGATCAACTGTCATTTTGTATCAGAATTAACGTTATTTTTTGTGTCTTCATTTTTTTAGACAGTTTTTTTTATTTGCACCATTCATTCCCATAACTGACAAGCTACGTTAACAAGTTTCTTCTACTATTTACATAAACTAATCCACTCATTCATACTCATCCGTTAGGGGTTCTAACTAACCATCATTTAACTCATAATTTACAAATATCCCAAACCTGTATCCTAGATCATTTGGGAAATCAAAAAGAACAAAATTCACACACTTGTACTCATTTGAATACGTCGATACTTCAAAATTTGCATGCACATGTTCATTGGCACCTTGCAAACTCCCAAATTGCAGAAGAATACAAACAAATATACTCACACGGTCAATTAGATATTCGTCCATGGGTAAGGAATTACATTATTCTAATGTACCGACATTTGTTATGAACGAATTATTTAAATTGCAACCGATGTGAGAGAATGCAAGGGATGGATGCAAATTTGCGAATGCTACAATCTCAGTTGATCAGGAACTAAATGAGAATTTTATACAAAAATGCAAGAACAAAATCCCCCGTACTTGAGCGTGTTTGAAATTGCTGTCTCCTTTTCGGGAATTTTGAGCGGTGCCACAGAAGGATACAATGAATATCTTGAGAATAAAATTTTACGTTTTGCTTCTGAATATTTTAATGAGAAATGATTTTGAGATAGTTTTGGTGGAAAAATTAGCAGTAAAATGTTCTTTGAATGGAAACTGTGTTATATGAAGTAAGTTATGAATATAGGGCAAAAGTAACGCAAGAAAATGGACTAAAAATTAATACCCAGATTATATGTTAAAGTTGTTATTAGTTGTTAAAGTGTTGCACTTTGTTAATCAATGAGTCGCGTGCATTAGCCCTTACATACAAAAGAATATACAAGACTTTGTGTAACAGTATCTAACAAATAGACAAAAAAAGCAGACGAATGCAATATGGCAGATCAATTACATAGTTTATGTTTCATAATAAACACAACAGAAAAATAATACAAGAAGTGTAAGAGAAAATAGACTAGTCCAACCGAAAATAACAAATTTGGTGAAATAATTTCAAGATATTTAGTGATAAAATTATTTATTAAAATAGGTATGTTAAGACAAACTCCTACATTAAGTTAAGGTATATTAAAATCGAAATTATTTGTCGATAACGAGGATTCATCCTTTATTGCGAAATAAACTCACACTTTATACTTTTAATTTAAGTTAAGTTTCGAATAGTAAATTAACAAGCGCTTCTCACCATCAAACTAGAAACTTTAGCGAGTAAAATTGAAAGCACACAAATTATGTACATTTGTGAATAAAAATTTCATAAGTAACCAAATCACTTTAGCACAAGGCAAAAACTCTAGCTCGTCAATCACTAGTAACAAAAAAACATCTCATCGACACCTTACTATGCAAACAAGAAGAATCAAGTGTAAATTCACACAAAGAAACAAACAAAATAAATAAAGAAATGCAAGAATAATATTGTAATAATTTGAATACATTTCATGGTCAATTTGATAAGTAACCACATTGAAAATAAGTAGATGCAATCCATTTTGCTATATTGATATTTGATTCAAATAATCTAGGGGAGAGAGAGACAACAGATATTATAACAAAAGCTAAAAGGGGTGAGACAGAGATAGAAGATATTTAAATTGTCATTGCAGACAGGTAAAAAGGGATGAACAATAACGTGGTGCTGGCAAGGAATGATTGACTGATTCAATATTTGGGATGTAGATGAGAAAAACGTGCAAATGATGGAAGATAGTTTGTTGAAGACAGTATTGAACTTGGGAATGGACAGGTGACTTTTTCCCATACATGATGATTAGTTTATTTCTAGTATAATTCGCATCGCTTATATTCAATTGATTCTACACCACAATGGGTAGATTGTAAGTATTTTTGGGGGTTGTGTGTTTTTAATTTTCGGCCATTAGTTTCGATAAGTTTGCTGTTGAAAGTTAAGATGTTAAGTAGCCATACTATTGCAAATTTTTCAGAATAAACATGAAAATCATAGTCGCTTTTGAATGCAGTTGCAACTCGCAATAGAGTCAGAAAGAATAACGTTTCCCTATATGGACCAAGTTTGGGAGACACAAAATATGATTACCAAATTAAAAAACTGAAAATAATGTTTTTACAATGAGCCAAAACGGTGCTAGCAATGATATTTAAATAGGTGTAATCTATTCAATACTCTAGAAACGAATATCATAAAAATATGAAGCAATGTATTACAGATTCTATGTATTTCTGACATTTTCTTTACACTTAAAACTAATTCTATGGCGTAGTGCTAATAGGGCCAAAGTACGTTATTATTGGCTTAAGTACACTGCAGTCCTTTTATCCCACATTTCTTTTTACTAAACGGTATGAAATCGCACACTATATTGGCCTTCTTTTACATAGTAACCTTTGAAAGATTGTCGATAAACGAACTACCTTTTAGCACAAAAAAAATATCATACTTCTTCAATAAACTGGCATTACAACCTCATTTCATAAACTTATTTTTGTCCTTTTAGCACCAGGCTAAGGAATTAAATTACTAACTAGCTAAACAAATAAATACAAAAACAAAAGGACACTTAGGCCTCGAAGTATTCGTCCGTATCGCTGTCATCAGGAAACGTGCCCAGAAGACTGGCAGCATTGCTACGTTTTTAGAAAGAATATAATTTATCATAAAGACAGCAAAGTGATTTTGTATGTAGAGGTTAATCTTCGAAAGTACTGATCCGTTTCGGAAAATTCTTTCACATGGGAGAAGCTAAATTATTTCCAAGTGCCATAAATTATATTTTTTGGTTTTGTTTTGTTTTTTTTACAATTTTATTAAATTTAACACTCTAATATTTATTTTACTATCATATACAATATTTAATACAAATATGTATTTTATACTTGTTACTAAACTACACTTATATATCAACATTCTTACTATATATATACTACTCTACTCGTTACTATTTTTATTTATTTTAACTGACACAAATTTATTTTATTTAAGTATGCATACACACTCCACGTTGCAGTATTGGCATAAAGCTGATTTACCTCCGTCACCTCATATGTCAGGTCCAGTTGAAAACCAGCGTCAGGCACTAGTTATCTGGCATTTATGCTGAACTGGGCCTTTTTAACGCAGACGTTAGGCACACTTTGACGCACTTTACACTTTTTGTTGTTATTTTATTTTTATTATTTTGTTGTATATTGTGTGCCTTTTTAGTTTGTGCTAAATAAATGTATTATCTTTCTTTTTTTCTTCTTTCTTTATATATTTTTTAAACAATACAATATTTCTAGATCAAAGATTCTTCTAATAGTACATTGACCCATCTCTATAGAAGGTAACAAAGGTACAAACAAATATAGGCCGTTTATCGAATAGTTATCAGTTACGTGATATTCCACGAGTCTACCTGCCAGAGTCTCGGGGCTAAGAACAGGCGCACGGGTCAATCGATCAGGTGACCATCTTTACCAAGACTCCTCCATAACTCCGAAATCACATGAAGCCTTTGGGCCCGGCTATCATACGTGGATCTTTGAAAGTCTTTACTGGTCGTCAGAGGCCAAAAAGTCTGCCAACGAGTCATATAAAGAATATTCAGCTGCATCGGGTTAAACTGGAACTCATTCCCAAAAACTGTTGTGAAAAAGCTAAGTAGATGATCATGGTCTACTTGTCAGTCTTGGAATAGTTAATGAAACGCCTGGCAAAAGTGTCCGTTGAAATGGAAACAAAGAAAAACTTTCGCTATTTACAGATATTAAAGCTTTTAGTTTTTTGGCTTTAATAGCGCAACACTGCTGAGCGATGGCCGTTTTGCGTGGACGTGACGCATATTTTCCCAGAACTTGTTCTTCTTTTTTGCGAAGTGTTTTTTTGGCTTATCAACGTATTTATTTCTAATCAAGATCAACGGAAAATCAGTAATTGTAAAATTTCAATTTATTTGTTCGCGCGTATTCGCGATCTTTGCGTTCATATGTCACTCATTTGTTTGGAAAACTGGCAGGCGCCTCGATCGCCACGATCAAGCGTTTAGGTTCGCCGAACAAAATGCACACGACACGGTCGTTTTGTGTAGCCTGAATTGGCACATTGCTCTGTCGTATAGAATCAGAAGACAAGAAAGCTGCAATTGGTCTTACTGATTCTAGTAAGATCAATTGCAGCTTTCTTGTCTTTCTAGGAAGTATTTATAAACGCAGAATTCTCGTACAAACACTGGTCAATTTTACGTTTAGGTAATCAAATTTCAGCATAATTAGACGCAAGAACTTCTTGAAGTATAAGCATTATAACCGTTGAAACAAATCAGCACAAAAAGGTTTATCCAAAAACAGCAAAAATCGTCTTCAACAACACTTCAAAACAATCCACAACTCCGACATTCAGTAAACAACAACAAAAACTGGAGTTTTGAGACAAAAATAAAGTATACGTACATTATGCGCACAAGAAACCGTCTCACCGGAAGTTGGGAGCATTCTGCAACATTGGTGTGTTCCTTTTGTTGCTCGCCAGTGTAACGAATATCTTTTCCGGGCTATTTTTTGAAATGAGAATATTAGAAGATTCGCTTAAAAAGGAGGTAGTGACGTAACTTTGAAGTTATAGAGATTCTTGGGAATGAAGTCATTGTAATACCTGGCTTCCTAGAAAGAGAATATTATGGTCTGCTGTTTAACCTATATGGGTTTGGTGTTGATTGGATGGTGGAACAGAATTTTTATATAGAAAGAATTTCTTTAGTAATCTTTACATGGACGAATAAAATACCTCAATTAAGCCAAAAAAGTGATGAGAAACAAGACTTCAACTGGGAGATAGAGTCCGTGGTGTCGCTACTGTAAGCAGCTCGTCACATGCTCCTTCTAGACGGAAAATCCCAATAATGCTATAGCTTCTTCTTTCATAAAATCTTTTAAAAAAAAACAACCGACTTCCAAAAAAACACTACAAAGGGAAAAATAACTTTAATTTCGGAAGTCGGTGTCTTTGAAACTGTATTTTAATTTTTTGTCACCGCCTTCCGAAATTAAAGTTATTTTTCACTTTGTAGTGTTTTTTTTGGAAGTCGGTTGTTTTATTTAAAGTTTTTTTTCTCTTTTTAGTGGTTTACATGTGCTTACCCCTTCACAGCATACCGGCGTGATGATATGTTATGAACTGGTGTAAGCAATAGACAGACATGAGATTTCAGCAACCCCAGTCCATTTGCTATCATTTATTGAGGAGTTCCGTTGCCTATCTCCAAAGTTCTTCCTCAGATTTTCACGAAATTGAAATGAGACCACTCCGAGAAAGTACTCTTCCAAAAAATACCCAAATCACTTCGTGTGCCTATAAAATTTGAAGAGTTCTCTCTATTTCTCCAGGATCCCATCATCAGATCCTGACTTGATGATCATGGGACCACCTGGGAAGTATACCCTTTCAAACAAAAAAGAATTCAAATCGGTCCAGCCATCTTCGAGTAATCGGGGAACATACATAAAAAAAAGGTTCCGACGAATTGAGAACCTCCTCCTTTTTAAAGTCGGTTAAAAATACTTAGTCTTTTCCTCTTGGAGCTTCAGTTTTGACTTGTGAGCTCATTAGCAACTATATGACGATATCTTGAGCCAAAATGCTTTACATAAGCACCGCCGTTCTAAACACATTTTCTAGAGAAAATGAGATTTTTCCAGGTAGCACGGCAATGGCTGTAATATTGTGGCCTCTATCACATTCAAGGAAATTGTTGTTATGTATTCTTATAAGATGTATTTATTTTGATATGATTATGATTTATTCTAAGCTTGAGGCCACAACCTTACCCCAACAGTATCTAGTAACACAGTTACACGGATTAAGCCAAATAAAAGACTACAGAATTCCTGACTGAAAAAATAATAACTTAGACTATAAAATGTTTAAAATAAAAATAAAGTTTGGTTTTGTGTCCTTTTTGTGCTGTTTGTTAAGAGCGTTCTCCCCACGCGGGATGGCAACGGCGTATTTATGCCGGTTTTTCGTGATTATTTCATTAAATACAAACAAAAGTAAACTTTTTTTTAGCCATGCACTAGATCGTTGGTATTTTCAAGTTTGTATGCTATTTTTTTTACAGTTATTTTGGTATTTACTTATAAAATACCGTTAGTTATTTTCTATTTGCATTATTTAGTACGATTCAATGTTTTTATTAAAGAGTTTTTTTTTGGTTGGGAAATCATCAAATAACTACTCCCGCTCTGGGTGGAGCGGGAGCGCGTATCAGACTTTTACTGACTAAAACCCACCCGTGCTCCCTCAGTTGCCTGTGTGCCAGGGGCCGCGGTATCTCTTTCGAACAACCCGCACCCCTGGTAATGTTAAAAATAATTATAAATACAAACGATCTAGTAGCAGCTTGGCTGAAAAAAAAAATGCACTTTTGTTTGTATTTAACGAAATAATCACGAAAACCTACTATAAATGCGTTGTTGCCAGTCTGCGTGGAATGAACACTCTTAAGAGACCGTATACAACATTTTATCGATTTCGCTGATATGATTTACTTGGTTTTTAAGACGTACCTACCTAGTCTCCATCTTCCAGTCTAACCAGATGCAACGGAATTCCAGTATTTTACATGGGGCAACTGCCTATCTGACCTCCACAACGCAGTTATTTTGTATTAAGATACATCTGGGTAAGACTAGATACCTACACTCTGTACTTTAAATGCCTGAGCTTTGAAATGTTTTTAAATTAATGAATTACTTTTACTAAAGTAATTACAACAACAAAAAAAATATACGTTCCTTCATACGCTGTGCTGGCGCCGCTGCTGCTGTTGGTGAGACCCTCAAGCGGCGTAAATACTGTAACCTTATGGGTAACTACAGTTTTGAGCCGTTTGGGGTCGAAACGCTCGGGTCATGGGGCCCGAGTGCACGTCTCCTTTTTAAGGAAATTTCTCGCCGGCTGGTCGACACTTCACGTGACCAGAGGGCTGGGTCGTTCTTAGGCCAAAGAATTAGCATTGCCATTCAACGTGGCAATGCTGCCAGTCTTCTGGGCACGTTTCCTGATGACAGCGATGCGGAGGAATACTTCGACGCCAAAGTGTCCTTTTGTTTTTTGTTATTGTTTTGTATATCGTAGTTTTAATTATTAAGTACTTTACTGAAATAAATTCCTTCATTAAATGAGAACAGTTCGGAACAAACCAACGACTTTTTCCTGTACCACTCCAGTCTTGGACCAGTTCTCAAATTATATGCTTTTTATTTTATTTTATCACCGAGTTGCTCGGGGTCAGTAATGTTTTGGTTTTTTGCCCTTAATCGTATCTCCTGCGGACCATCGGGGATCGTAAATCTGCAACACTTTTTAGAGACCCTTAGAACTTTGTAGGTTTTTCTTACTTCGGGACTTGTATAAACCTACTTGTAAAGTCTTTTAAATCCAAATCAAAAATCGAAATCAAAATATTTTATTTCACATAAGCCTGCATGGGCACTTATGAAACATCAGAAGCTAGGTGCACGGTTCCAATTTGTTGTTTCCTATGGAGAAGAGCCGGCAAGAAACTCCACGGTTACTCTTTTAAAAATAATTGGCTTTTAAAATGTTTTCAAATTACAGTGATAATAGGTATGGGAGGACAGTGCAGGCCAGTCAATAATTACCAGGTACTTTAGAGGAATGAAAATACAGAATAGAAAAACGTCTACAAATCTAGTCTCTAAGGCCTACAACGTTCTCTCATTCACAATATGTAAAAGAATCTACCTATATAAAATAAACCTTTTTGAACCAAGTGACATGATTTCCATGACAATACAGCCAGATAGATTCATCATCATCAAGTACACTATTTTCAGGCAAATAATTGTCCATTTCTTTTTAAAAGTATATTGTTTGTATATAAAGAAAGGATAGGAAATATCTACAATCATCATCTGCTAACCTTTTCCCAACTATTTGGGGTCAATTTCCAATCTAACCGGATGCAGATGAATACCAGTATTTTACATGGAACGACTGCCTATCTGACCTCCATTATCCTGGGTAATACGATAACCCTTGGTAAGACTGGTTGTCAGACTTTCGGGCTTCTGACGACCCGTAACGACTGCCAAAGAGCTACGAATGACAACCGAGATGGGCTTAACGTGCTTTCCGAGGCACAGAGGAGTCTTGGTATGTAGAGATGATCACCCATCCACGGACTAACCCCGGCAAGCGTAGCTTAACCTGATCGATTAATCCGTGCGGCTGTTATTACTAAGCCACATCTACAATACGATACGAAACAATATGATCTGTCTGTTAACAACAAGTCACAGCGATGACCATTGTATGTACGAAACGCTCGACAACAATACGTCCAATGTTGGTAATTAAAAAAAAAAATACACCATTCGTTTTTTACTTTACTACATATTTACTTTGAAGATCTCACCTTGGCAATAGTAACGAATCGAGGATACACTTAGATGAATAACACAATAAATAGATGAGTTATTCGTAAATCCAGTCATTTAAATAACAAATGGATTCACAGTATAAACGAGAATAGCCAAGGATTTATGTTAGGTTTAAGAAAGTACCTTCTATATCAAGCACTAGAAGGTTTTATATCATAATCAGCTTTCTTGTTCACTCTGCTGGAACACAGGCCTCCTGTCTGTGAAAGGGAGTGGGCCATAATCCACCACGCGAGCCCAGTGCGGGTTGTTGCGCAGGAATCCGCTGGATGCGAGAAGCATAGAATCGGTCAAAGTGAGGGTATTTGAAGGAGGCCTGTCAGCAGTGGACTTTTTCGTCTGAAATTATGTATTTTTTTTTGGTTGGGTAATCATGCAATAACTTCTCCCACTGTGGATGGAGCAGGAGGGCATGTCAGACTTTTACTGGCTAAAACCCACCCGAGTTGCCTGTGTGCCACGGGCCACGGTATCTCTTTCGTACAACCCGCACCCGATGAAAGTAAATGAGCACCATAGACATTGTTCATGTGGAGTTGGTGTCAAAAGGCAAATCAAGACTCTCCATCACGCGCCCCTCAGCTTTCTATCCAACCTGAAAAAATAAACAGAATTAGAAAAACTGAAAATGAAATTTATTGCTATAATAAACACCAAAAGAACCCGTAGCCTTACAAATATACTACCTACAACAACAGTATATAAACTGTACTGCTACCATCTTTTTGGTTGAGTCATCTGTGATGCAACATTAATCAGTGGGTAGGTAGAGGTATAATAAAAACATAATGGGCGGGGTTTATCAAATTTGTCAGAGGTGATCGTGGTCTTGGAAGATTTGAGACTAATTTTATGTCGATTATCGTGAAGTAGCTATAAATTGGGAAGTTCTATTGTGATTGATGGAGCGTGAGACTAATTAAGTGGACTGTATTTTGCGATGCGGAACAATACGATTGACAAACGCTTGGCGACAGGTATACGATTTTCGGGGGCGTGTAGGACAATATAATACAACCCGATTAGGGAGAGAAAGCACAAACCTTTTATGGAAGCCACATGCACGCGCTTCTTGCCGCTACACTGGTTCACTTTTCTGGGTTCCAGGGCAGTTGATCTTCAAGTCACTGCCCTCACACATTAAACACAAACTGTTGATTATAAGTCTTATTACAAAGTTTTCAATTTTTTCTTGCCGTGCGGGGCCGACGCCATGCGTGGCGCGATGCGGTTCATTCAGAAGTGTTCTTCACTACAAAAACATGGCGAAGCCAAATGCTTCTCATTTACTCGCGGGAAAGTGATTGGTCTAGGAAAAACGGATGTCAATCATATTTTGAATGTTGGTGCAACCAGTGATGTAGTCTTTTGGTTATGATTCCTCACTACCTTTTAATAAGTTACGTTACGCTACATTTGTTGTAACTCAAAGCTTTAAATAGACTCCGAACCCAAGTCAACCGAAGTAAGAAAAATTAAAAAAAAAAAATAGGTAATAAAAAAAAGTTTGTTTGATGGTACCTTCTGTATCGAGAATGACTAGCCCTATCACCTGTCTTCGTTTTCGGAAGCGTTTCCCTTACACCCTGTATACCCCATTCCAAAACTTAGATCTCTATGGAGAAGAACGGGCAATAAACTCCAAGGATACTAATATAATATTAAAAATAAGCCGTAGCAGATAATAATATATGACCAGTCTCAACCGACGACGGCGCCCATTCACGAACATTACGCGTGGATCAGCACCATCTAGCTCAACAATTTTGTAGGGAACCGACTGAACCAACACACACGCCACCATCAGTGAGACATTTAAGTGAGCATGACATACTGTCAACTGCCATGCTCTTTCAAGTCAACGTACATCATTATAACATAATAAACGGGTGCATGGTACCCACATTCACAAAATTGAATAAGTGCTTCTATATTAGATTCATCTTTCACACCCATTCATCGTATCTTTGGTCTACCTGTACTTTTATAGATTTTAGACATTCATACTAAAAACTTTATTTGCGACATTTTCCAATACTATACATGTCTACATAAACAGTTAAATAAAATTGTGTTAGCGAGCGTTAAGAGCGTTCAACCCACGCGGGCTAGCAACGGCGCATTTATAGTGTTTTTAACACGCTTTTATTAGCTTCCACTGTATGTTCGTCAGCATGTTTTTTTGTTTATAACCGATTCCTTTGGATTTGATTTTGACCTACTTTAAACGATCAGATTTCATTTAAACTTTGTAGACTTATCGAGGACCGATGACACTTCAATAATTTCAACAACAAAAAAAATACGCTGTTGTAGTTAGCAGAACTGAAAAATAGAAAATAAATAATATTTTAAATAAATAAAAAAACACTCTTTAAAAACCAAACTAAAAAAGCAGAAAATAATTTTATTCTATTAAAAAGCGTGGGGTGCTTGATATTAATTGATAACAAAAATACTTCAAAAAGTACCCCACGCTTTTTAACAGAATTAAATTATTTTCGACTTTTTAATTTGATTTTATAGCGTGTTTTTTAGTGTTTTAAACTATTATTGTTTCGTGATTATTTCATTAAATACAAACAAAAGTAAACATTTTTTTCAGCGATGCACTAGATTGTTGGTACAAGTTTGTATGCTATTTTTTACAGTCATTTTGGTATTAACTTATAAAAATCGACATACCGCCAATTATTTTCTATTTGCATTACTTAGTACCATTAAGTGTTTTTACTAAAGAGTAAATGTTAAAAATACTTATAAATACAAAACGATCTAGGGCTTGCGTGAAAAAATACTTTTGTTTGTATTTAATGAACTAATCACGATAAACTAATGTAAATACGCTGTTTCCAGCTCGCGTGGGATGCACGCTCTTAACATAAAATCGCCTCAAGATTTATAGGAGGGAGGTAACTGAAGGGTGATGAGTTGATGACTCAAAACAACTCATTGTTTCCTCTCAATTTACACGTAAAAATTCGCGTTACCTAACGAAGATCCTGCTTAGAAAAACTAAAGCCTCTCATTATCACCTAAAAATAAACCCTATATAAACCTACAAAACGTCCAATTTAGCTTGATAATTTGTGAGCATAAAAGACGTTCTTCTGTCTGTAAACACGTAAAGAGCACCTATGACTCAATGGTGCAGGTGTCCTCCAAACAAAAGGGCTTAGGTTCGACCCCAGTACGGCCGTGATGTACAGCGATTTGTGAAAAAAAAAATACAAAGAGGGATATTTTGCTGTCTTTTTTGTATAAAGGGTTCCGTATTTTGGTTGTATTTTTTTTCTATTTGAGTGTCACCTCATTGCTAAGTCTCGTTAGAATCTGTCATTTGTAATAATCTCGTGGAAGCTTTCTAATTTTCTATATGGAGAAAATATCTGTAGAAATTATTTTGTGACACTCGTCGTTTGAAATTTTTTCTTGATTATTTTTGCTGCAGAAATTACGACGACGTGTTTGGGCTATTTGTTTTTCGTTTTCGTGTTGTGTCTGTGAATTTATAAGTTTTGATGCCTACAAATATCCCGGGTCTTAGAAGGCTGTATACTAGTGCATAACTACCTAATTCTATCTGTGTTAAATCTTTGCCAGTCTTCGTCTTGGTCAAGTAATGCGGTTGTTATTTATGCCAACCAATAGCAACAACTGTTTTTCAAGACTTCCACAAACCAATGGTCAAACTTCAAACGATTTATTGAAATAAGAACAATATTTTCAAAATAGCATAACCAACAATAAAATCATATCCCTAACGACCATTCATCTCACACAACATCAATTCGAAAATAAATCTGCAGTTCGCTAAAAGCTAAAAAATCTAGAGGGAACCACAAAAAAGGTGAAAAGGCACAAAGTTGGCACGCGCACAGCACAAAACTGTGTAGTCATTGTAATCAATCAGCACGTAATGGTGCACCTCTACGGTATAGTGCGGTTCTTTACCTCTTGTCAATGATATAAACAAGAGGTACGAGTATATTGTCTATGGTGTGAAATGTCAATGGTCTTCTTTTGTTTTGGTATTGTGGCGTAGTCTTGGTCAATGTACCTATGCTCCAATTGAAATAAGATTAGACAAACCTTTTTTACAGTCCGTCCAACTGATTTTGACTTCTATTCTGTAGGCATAAGGATGGCATTAAAAGCAAAACAGTGGTTACAATACCAACTGTTTATTGCACATGCCATTTATCATGTTTAATCATATTTCAAATGGCGTATAGGTGTTGTAAAAGAAAACTAAAAACACTCACAGTTAAATACTACGGCTCGATGACAAAAATCCTTGTAACTTGCAAATTATTAGGAACACACGGCTACACATCAAGCTAAACATATCCAGTTTACGCTGATCTCGCACTGTACGGAAATCCTATACAATGCGAGATCAGCTTTTACTGGAAATCTATAGCTTGATGTGTAGCCGTGTGTGCATGCATGAAACTAACTTTGCACTAGTACTTACCTAAAATTGTAAATGTGGCAGTTTGTATGTTTAGATGTTTGTTACTCAATCACACAATAACAGTTGAACGGATTTGGATGAAATTTGGCACACAGATAGTTTATCTTAATTAAGACATAGGATACTTTTTATCCCGGTAGTAAGTTCTCGTGGGATGATTCCGACCGAAGCTGCTTGCATAAGCTAGTATCTCAATGTCTGTTTCAATAATATGACTGTATCTTTTTTTATATACGAAACAGTTCTTCATAGAAAATCAGGGAAATGTTTTTTTTTTTCAATATTAATACACACACAGCTTTAATTTGTTGACAATTGTATAAAATGGCTATAACACAACAAATTGACGTAGGATGTCATATGCTTAGCAATGTGTATCCCTGACAGCACAACACTGCAGTCATAAGATCGTAACAAAAAGACAGAGAAAATAACTTTCACTTACTAAATTACCTAAATAAAAGCAAGTAATTACTCGACAAAAAAACTTGTCACAACTTCTTTCGACGAACAATTAAAAAGATACCTTAAGGCATTGTACACAAAACATAATTGTTCCATTTAAATCGATATGCCGCGACTTAAACCGATCGATACATACAAAGCTCATTTTTTATCACATTTTAATCGTCCACCGTAATGCAATTTACATACGTACAGACAGGTCGGCCTTAATTTGAAAATAATAACGTCTGGACAGGGTAGGTATAGAAGGGTGACGAAGCTTCTAGTTAAAAAATACAGGACAGAAGACAAACATTCTAAATCCTACTTTTTTAACTTTCGATAGAATAATAAATAAAATAATTAGCGTTGACTGCTATGAATATCAATCTTGCTAAATACTTTGGTTGTTTTGATTTAATATATTAAGAACTGATTTTTTTAAATACGTGACGTTTTCTACTAGACAAATCCTACCACAAGCCGCGTTAAGGAACAGCGTTCCAAAAAAAGCAGTGTTGAAACAACTAAGCACAGGGATTTCATACTGATCATCCTCCAAATTATCTTGACTACAATTCCGAAAAATTATTTGCTTTTAGTTTTCCTAATTCTAATAAGTTTATTAGGTCTCAGACTTAAGTATAGTATAAGTTATAAAATTTACAATCAAAACTCATACTCAAATGCAAAGCATTATTTCAAATAAACCAATTACAGGCACTTTTGTTTTGTCAAGGGGTCGGTCAGTCTGAAAGATGTAGCTATTTGCCCATTCCAAAGCGTAGTAGGTACCTATGGAAATTTTTATTCTTTCTACTTCAAAACCACATGACAGATACATTTTTAAGTGAGCGCTTTTATAATTTCTAACGTGACGTTATTCTCGTGGACGTTCACGTCCATAATATGTATGGAAATACGTGCACGGACATGATTCCGATCCGTCAGTGCGTGTATTTCCATACATTTTAGTTGCCTGTGTTATTGTGATGCCGTAGAGCAGACGTCCACCGTAACATAGAAACGTCAAAAATTATAAATGCAAACAATGGTTCTTGGAATTGTAAACCTGTACATTAGAATAATATTGTAGGCACATAAAAAAAATATTGTAATAAAAACCAATAGGTTACAGGAAAGTCCTCACCAATCAAAACGCGAGCTCACCGCACGACACATCACGATCGCTTTCCGATACGATGAAATACTGAGAATCCCATTGTGGTTTCAAAATGGCCGACAAATGTTTTGCGAACTCTTTGTGTGATTACGGGAAATGATTTAGAATACACATAATGCAGGAAAATGTTACTTATTTTGAATAAAAACGTAGTTGAACGATTGATTTATGATTTGGTTTTGTGGTTGACGGTATGTCGCGTTGTTATATTAACCTAATACTGTTATGAGGTTTCGTATGTAAGGTGATTTATCTACGGTTGAATTCATTTACACATTAACGATCTTATTCATAAAAAGTTATTGAACATCTAAAACCTTGCTAAAGTCTGGTTGCCAAAAACCAGAACCCTACTTTAACAGTGTTTTAAGGAAAAATGGCAGACTCTCTAAAGCAGCTGATTGATTACAAAGAAAATACTTATCGAGGACCGATGACAATTCAATAATTTTATAAATTTTTTATAATAATTTATTTATTTAACTTGACAACTTAGGTCCAATGGTTAGTACAACAATAACTTATCAACTAAGGGTTAGTAATATTATTTAATTAAAACATTATTCATCCCTGCCGTACGAGCAACCGGACAGCATGCCTAAATATTGGTGCATCGTGTTTATCGGCTAGAGCTTTCGAAATGCTGTTGATGCTAACCCTCATTCTGCTTATTAGGGACGCGGTCTTTTTCCTCAGAATGGCATAGAAGTCGTCGGTTCGCGCTACAGCAAACATGCCAGACGCGCTGCAGAACCGGGGTAACCTCAACAGCACCCTGAAACCATTATTATACTGCACACGCAGGGCATCTAGTGTCCTCCGCGTACAGTTGACCCACAAATGACCCACTTATGTACTGTTAAAAAAAAAAGAAAAATCACGCTTTTGTAGTTAGCAGAACTAAAACATTCAAACAACAAAAATTCTAAAAAACACGCTTTAATAACCAAACTAAAAAAGTAGAAAATAATTTCAAAAAAGCGTGGGGTGTTGTCGAGGTATTTTTATAATCAATTATATCAAGAACCTCACGCTTTTTTTGAAATTATTTTCTGCTTTTATAGTTTGGTTTTTAAAGTGTGTTTTTTTATGAATTATTATTTTTTATGAATAAAACCGTAAGTATAGAATCAAGTTTTTCTAACATAACAGACAGCTGTGCCCCTGGGATGTTTGTTGCGCCACTTCTTCTGCCCAGCTAAGTACAGAACTAGGAAGTGGCGAAGAGCGTTTTGGGGGACTGTCTTATGTAATTTTGACGTTCTAAAAGATTCTCAGCATAATTTGAATGCATGAGGTTTGATTTTGATTCTTGTAGATGAAGCCAGAGCGTCCAGGAAGGTGGTCACGGGAAAGAAATAATTGTATTTTTCAGAAGAACATTATAACTTATTTTATAAAATTAATATTGAAGATTAAAAATTAAATTATAACATGTATTTTTTTTAAGCAATTAGTCGTGCCTTCAAAGGTAAGTAAAGCTGCTGGGTCACGGCTATTATTTGTAGGTCTTACGAGTAGTCAGAAGTTCGAAAGTCTGAACACCAGTCTTGCTAAGGGTTTACTTAGATGGAAATCGAGCACAACGTAGTTGGGAAGATGATGATGATTTGTCTAGCGAAAACCATTTACATTAAGATTTGCCGTAAAGCTACAAATACACATAGATTTTTTTTTTATTTTTGGGTGGAAAAGCATCAAATAACTTCTCCCGCTCTGGGTGGAGCAGGAGGGCGTGTCAGATGTTTACTGACTAAAACCCACCCGTATTCCCTAAGTTGCCTGTGTGCCAGGGGTCGCGGTAAAACACAGATAAGTTAAGGTAACCTTCTCATTCAAAAAACAATTCAACCTTAAACCAGGAAATAAAAACAAGAAAAGTGACATAACTTAAAATCTTGAATCAGCAAGAAGCTTTTTCTTTAAGAAACTGTTAATTACCATACAATTTTCTTTACATAAGGATGTAATTCGAAATCTTTCCCAAACAAGTTACCTTTTACGTCTTATTCTCAATAAGAACTTAAAAATAAAACTAAAAAACACGCTTTAAAAACCAAACTAAAAAAGGAGAAAATAATTTAATTCAATTAAAAAGCGTGGGGTGCTTCACATTAATTGATTATAAAAATACCTCAAACAGCACCCCGCGCTTTTTAATTGAATTAAATTATTTTCTCCTTTTTTAGTTTGGTTTTTAAAGCGTGTTTTTTAGTTTTTTAAACTATTATTTATTTTCAGTTTTTTAGTTCTGCTAACTACAAAAGCGTGATTTTTTCAGTTTTTTTTCTTTTATTTTTTTCTCTATTTTTTTTTAATTATTGAATTGTCATCGGTCCTCGATAACTTTACAAAGTTTACATGAAATTTGACCGTTTAAAGTGGGTCAAAATCGCGCCCTAAGGAGTAGGTTACAAACATAAACAAACATACAAGTAAAGCTAATATAAAGCGTGTAAAAAATAATATCGACAACAATAATAACCCTTTATTATGTTGTTTATGTCGAATTACAGTTCGCAAAGTGATGAAACAAACTTGTTAGTACCCAACAATGAGTGCACAATAAACATAAACAATTGCTGTTTCTGCACTCACTAAGTGTTAGTGTTGTGGCTAGGACATTAGCGGGGCATAGAGCGTTTATTGGGTATTACAGTTCTGACGTCAGACGGAGCGTATTCTCACGAATGAAAGTGCCAACAAAGTCTACGAACATTGATTGAGCGATATTTATGTCGCAAGCATGGTTGTTTAAAAATAGTTCGACAATGTAAGTAAACCAAAAGATTCTGTTCAGTGGTTAGTGGGATGCATCAATCGCGATGCAGGTGATTAAGAGTGAATATTCACGGTCTGATATATATTTAGCCATACTAGTTTGCTTGTTTGAAAAAATATGTTTGCATTTAATAGCCCAACTCTTGAGGAAGACTAGTTATTTAACATTACTGTAGGACTCTTAGGAAACTAGCAAAAAGAAAAAAAGTCGGAAAGAACTAGAAATATCAAGCGGACGAAGTTGCGGGAAGAAGCTAGTTATCGTAAATGACAGACGGGACTGTGTGAACGATGATATCGGGAGGAAGGGAATGAACTGAGATGACGACTCATATAGAAATATTGAAGAAAAATAAGTTTTACGGCCCAAATGAATTCGGATAAGAGCTGGAGAATGTTGATAATGAACGGCAAATGGGATTAGTGATATCAAATTTTTGCTAAAAAGGGCCATTCAAGTATTACGTAAGCACTACAGGGGGGCGGGGGGTCTTTGCTTTGCTTATTTTTGATGACATGGGGGATAGGGGGTATGGATGGTGATTACGTCAGCAGAATTTATTTCTTAACTTTTGGATTTTCTACAAAATTTAGTCGATTTTGGTTTGAACACATATGGCAACCCTACTTGTCTATGAATGGCTCCAAGAAAACGATGACAATATACCAAAATCACAAGAAAGTGAGCAGACATGTTAGGTGTCTGCTACCAATGTTTACGTGAGCATGGGAGGGGGGAGTAAGAGCTTTGCATACTTTTGCTGACGAGGGGGAGGGGGGGTCAATAATTGCTAAAAAACTGCTTACGTAATACTTGAATGGCCCCAAAGCAGAAATAAAGCCTATAGAGATCATGCAATGTCCGTATAACCGCAGTTACAGGAGTCCTAAGAAACTATTAAAATCAAAGTTAATGTTCCATTTTGTAATTATTATGAATCGGTTCTTGCAGCTTTTTCCATCGCTGTTTTTATGGCCACAATACTACAGAGGCGCCATCTCTAATTGAAGTTTATTCACGTTTCCTCGTGCTGAAATTAACACCTTCGTGTCTTTGTGTCTCTTTGTCTAATAAATTGTCTAGTCTTTCTTATAACCGTAGCGAAAACGAGATGTCTTGAATATTTGCGAATAATCTTAAAAATAAATTGCTTTTTGTTTGTCGCTGGTTATATTAAAACTGCTAGTATTATTGCTACTCAGTGACTACAACGATAAATTGGTTGGTGGCAAAGATTATGTTGTGCGTACGGCAGTTTTCGACTTTGCCTCTAAGGTGGAGGCAACTCCCTGATTGCTTCAACAGCTAAAACAAAAAACAACCGACTTCCAAAAATTTTTACGAGGTAAAAAAAAAATAACTTTAATTTCGGAAGTCGGTTGTTTTTTTATGGTACATCATCATCATCATTTCAGCCTATAGACGTCCACTGCTGGACATAGGCCTCCCAAAAAAAAATGGGGGCAGTTTGCCATAATCGCCAAGCTTGGTAGGCGGGTTGGCGATCGCAGTATGGTGGTAAAATGCATAGAGAACACTGCTACCTATTCTCTAGTAAGTCTCTTAGCGCTTTCTATGACTCCCACGGGAAGAAATGGGATGGTGCTATTCTTTACGTCTAGCACCACACCGAACATAATATGGTAGTATGGTACATACCCTACATCAATTCTTATACTTCTACTTACTATGTAAACAAGAATGGCAAGAAGTATTACATCATCAACAAGATACACAAAGTGGATTAAATACGTTTTATCAAAGCTAACGCAAAAACGACCCCAGCAAAGATATTCAAATTTAAATGGGACCACGCCTGTGGCATACCCTGTCAATGAAGAAAATCATTTTCGAAATCTATCCTCAATTGACGAAGATATCGCGGAACATACAAACCCTCCTCCTTTTTGAAGTAGGTTAAAAAATACCAGCACCGCAATTGCGTAACAATCCAAGGGTTTTGAAGGAAAGTTTTTAATCCATTGCTTCTTAGGTTTGTAAAATTTGTCTACTCAAGAACGTAAATAATGCAATAGATGTGATTATGTGTCTAATTGAAAGGTATTGCGATCGATAGGCAACTTTTGTGTGTTACACAAGTACCCCGTAGTACCATTTTACATCGGGTACTCAATTGGCATGAATGCCAACCTATAGATAATACCGAGGACAAATCTTAAAATCAAAAATCAAAATCAATATATTTTATTTCACATAAACCTGCATGGGCACTTATTAACCGTCAGAAGCTAGGTGCAAGGTTCCAATTTGTTGCTTCCTATGGAGAAGAACCGGCAAGAAACTCTACACTTAACCGTTCTCCATCTTAACCGGTCTTAGGTACACACTGTTTTCCCAACTTGTTTTTACTTTGATACGTGACCTTGGTTCTGCAAACACAAATAGGACGATGAGTGCATCCTATTAATATTATAAATGTGATAGTTTGTATGTTTGGATATTTAGATGTTTGGATGTTTGTTACTCGATCACACATAAACGGCTGAACAGATTTGTATGAAATTTGGAACACAGATAGTCTATTGCCTGAATAAACACATAAGATACTTTTTATCCCGGTAGTACGTTCCAGGGGAATAATTTCCGACCTACACGCGGGCAAAACCGCTGACAAAACCTAGTACCTAAATAATTTCCATACTTATATTCGTAGCTCCAAAGTACAACCAGAATTAAATTAAACACAACTTACATTAAAATAACTCCTTAATTCAACTTCTGTGCAAGAGCTAAAATAACAAATTACCTCGCAGACTTCTGGATATTATTACTAGAACAGGTGTAGGACGAAGCTCCGTAGAGGTAATTGTGCAAACTGTTAGCTCAATAACCGTCTTTTATTGAAGAAGAATATTACGTTTGAAATAACTTTAGAAGTTTATTTTTTCGAAGGTTATTTTTTAAGATCTCGAGAAAGGTTTTCTTTTGATGAAATACTTGCTAAGTGTTTGTTTTAAATGTAGCACTTGCTTTGTTAAACTGATTCAGGGAGTTGAATAAATAATGTATTTGTTAAACTGATTCAGGGAGTTGAATAAATAATGTATTTGCTCCTAGACTATTATCATCAGAGATCGGATATTCGGATGCATATTTACCTAAAGAAATTTTTTTGCTATGAAAGTATGGAAGCGGCTATATAAATTATTTGTAATATTTATTAAAAACCCCGGGATTCTTGGATTGCATAACTATTCAGATGTGTATTAATTTAAAATTAATGTTTAACCCGATACAAATATGTGTAAGGAGGAGGGGTGGTTTGTATTAGTTAAAACAATAAATAAACAAATTACTTACCTAAATTAAGACTTTTTCGATACAAAAGTGCATTCCATGTTAGCCAAAATCTCAACTTTAGGTGAATATGCATCCAAATATCCGATCTCTGATTATCATATTATTTATTTGTTGTTTGTTATTTGTTTTTTCCATCTGAAAATTTTCAGTAACACCCTGGTGTCCGGATCTGTGGCCGGTTATTGGCTACAGGCTCACTCTCTATTACATGGCACATGACATAAACATGACTAGCGAAATATGGGTGTACATGCTATAGGTACCACAGTGCCTAAATCTTCGGGAAAACAAGGCATTATGTTGATGTTAACCACGTCAAAAAGGGGGTAAAGAAAAAAAGGCTATATGGCTTTGATATAGGAGATCGTTCTCCTTTAAAGCGTGTAGATAGCAATCGATATACAGTCAGCCCAGAATTTTACCCACGATGGCAATCCAAAGGAGATCATTGATCTTCTGTCACTATTGACAGTGGTTTTTTTTTGGGTGGGAAATCATCAAATAACTTCTCCCGCTCTGGCTGGAGCAGGAGGGAGGAGAGAAGGGTCAATTGTTGCTGCAGTGTTTTCTTACGCAGCACCTAAATAGGGATACGTTTCTAATCAAAATCAAAAGTTATTTATTAAAATTAGGCTGAGAATCAGCACTTTACGAACGTCCAAATACATAAGACAGTCCCCCCAAAAACGCCCACCCTTCACCACTTCCTAGCGCTTTAGCTGGGAAGAAGAAGTGGCGCAACCAACTCCCCAGCAGCACAGGTGTCTGTTTAGTCGGATAGACTTGATTCTATGTATACATAGGCAAAGTAATAAACATTACGAGACACAGAACATTAACTAAATAATTAGTCATATATACTCGTATGTCAGCCAGCCATGCCAATATACCAACAAATAAAATGGAAACTTAACTCGAGCACAAATAATAAAAAATTAAATGTAAATAAAGCATAATACCAAAATAAGAGCCTCCTGGTATAAAGGGCGTGATAGGTTACATATGCAATGCTGGATTATGTTCACATAGCTATTACTACCCCGAGTTACAACTCGAGGCCACAAATGATAACCTAGGACCATCGACGTAAAATAAATAAACAGGTAGGTAAATAATAGTAAAAATAAACAAAATCATGGTCAGCAAGACGACCAGTCACCACAAGCAGCACCCGTTCACGATCATAACGCAAAGCCAGCCATTACCCCCCTCGCCATATTTGAGGGAAGGAGGTAACCCGACCCCCGACGCTACCGCAAGCAGTGACATCTACGGGAGCATGACGAACTTGCTGCCGGTTGCTCAGGCAAGAATAGAATTATCAATTGTCGAGTAACTTTATAGAAGGTTTTGCATACCTACCTGCCACGTCAAGTGTCTGTTTAAAATAGTAAAATGATGAAGCACAATCCATTACTTGAATTTTAAGACATCCGAATATATGGGGAGCAAGGATCAAGAGTATTTTCTTTGATAGAAACCCTTGCAAAAACTATGAATGATCTAAGGCAGACAAGATTTAATGTACGAACCCTATCATGCCTTGCATTGCTAGCAAAAAAACTTAACAATAAAACAGATAAATAAAACCCAGCTATTCTAACCTTACACCTTACTATTTGTATTAACACAGCAATTCCTAGTGGTAACAAAGAAAACTGTAGCTCATGATAAACGTACCATGATAAAACAGAACGAGCAGTGAGTGAGTCACTGCCACCCGTTACCTAGGTTGTTTTGCACCATCGCGCGTCGACTAGCATGTTCGAAAGAAAACGTGTTAACTTCTGCTGATTTTAGTATTTTAGTGAATGGTGATAAAAACTCTTGACAGAGCAAAAAATTATGGCCTACTTTTATGGGTCTCAATAAAATAAGTTGGTCATGCATGCATATTCTTTGGATCAGCGGTGGCCCAGCGGTACTGGCCTCGACTTACGAGATGTAAGTCGTGGGTTCGAACCCGGGCAGGCACTTTATTTTGTGTAGGTATTAGATTTCATCACCAGTGCTCTCAAAACAGTGAAGGAAAACATCGTTAGGAAACCGGCATGTCCTTGAACAAAAATAAAATCGAAGACATATGATAGATAGATAGATAGATAAAACCTTTATTTAGTACACACAAAAGACATACACTACACACAAAAAAAACAATTAAATGAAAACAAATAACACGAATTAAAATTAAAAAAATAAAAAACAAGGTGCCCATTACATCCACAAAAAGAAAAACATACTTAGGTGCTTGAAATATAGTGACACTATTATATCATTCCATTCAAATTACAAGGTGCGGTGTGCGTCTCAAGGTTGCACCAAATGGGAGTCCAGCTCAGCATGTGTCAGGCAAATATGCCTGACGCTGATATTCTGCTGGATCCCTGCAGTGACATACGGACGTACAGCAGACCAGATAAATTGGTGTTAAGATAATGTGTTATGTGCGGAGTGAAATTATGTAAGTTTACCCACAACTTACGAGTAAATTATGTGTCATACAGCAAAGTGTAGTATTAGGAAAAGTTCTTGTTCATTGATTGTGTTGACTGTATTTTATTGCTTGATTGTATAAAAAGTTAAGTAAGGTATAAATGAATAATCTTAAAAATTATAATTATAGTGGCGTAGGTGTATATAAAATAAACTATTTGGGTAGATATGACATCTACCAACCCGCACTGTGTCCGCGTGGTGGATAACGGCCCCTTTCACAAAGAGGAGCCCTGTTTCCTAGGAGTGGGACCATTATAGCAGGCTGATTATAAGACTTTTAAGTTGATAAAATTGATTTAAAATAAATTATTTGATTTTTAAGAGGGTTGCTTTTTTCTACTTTCTTTTACAAATGACATAGGTAAGGCTTCTTGTAACGATGAAAAACAACCACTATAATTTGAAACAGTGAGTTTTAATACCAAATAAAACTTTACCAATCAACATTTATTATTATTTTGACAACACCTTAAGACAATCTTCAGTAAAATTTCACAATGTTACGTTTATGTACAGTCACAAAAATATGTTTACCGCAGAATTCGATACACAATTCTATTTTCGGTTGACAAATGTAACTTTGTACTTCCCTCCTCATTTCCTATCCGTTTGGAGTTCAATTTAACAGTCGTAAACTTGACTTAAAATTGAGAAATAAGGCGAAGGTGTAAATTAGTTTACATTTTATTACTTCCGGATACTTAATAAGAATTCGAGCAGTAAAATTTGAATTTATTAGGCAAAACAGTCGAAATATCCAAAATAAAAAAACCATAAATTACCTAAAACAGACAAATTGTATTACGGTGAAAGAAAAATATGCTTTTTGTGGGAAGCACAGAACCGGTCAAAGTGGCGGAGCTTGGGGGAGGCCTATGTCCAGCAGTGGACGTCTTTCGGCTGAAATGATGATGATGATGAAAGAAAAATTGTAATCATATACAACATCCATCCATACCTATTTGTTATCAATTCGTGAAGATATCGATGAACTTACATATAATAAAACATGAATACAGACGAACATAGAGCACACTTCTTATTTAAAGTCGGTTAAAAATGGTCTTACAGCGAGAAAATGTGTCGATTATAATAATAGCTACTCTTCTCAGTATGCAATATTTAATCGTTTTCAAAACAGTTTTCAATTTTATTTGACTCCTTATTTATGTGAATAGGAAGACATAGAAGCTTGTGGTCGTGTTTGGGCTCGTGGCTAAATAATAACAGCGGCACGGGTCGATCGAAGGTTAAGCTAAGCTTGCCGAGGCCATTGCATCGCACGCACGTTAAACCTAGAAATGGTTCTGGCTGTCACTAACAGATCTTTGACAGTCATTACGGGTAGTCAGAAGGCTAAAAGTCTGATAGCCAGTCTTACTAAAGGGTATTACCCAGTGACTATGAAATACTGCTATTGAGCGGCATTCGGTGAGACTGGGAGCTAGCCTCTACATAGTTGGGAAAGAGCTAGGCAGATGATGATGAGGTGGGAATATTGGAGCTACATACCTATTCTAGTTAGAATACTTCGCAACAATATATAAAAATACAAAAGAGATGTGGCGCCATCTACAATGCCACAGGCGAACTACGCAAGACTCACGTCACAGAAATCCTACATCGCGCAATCAGAGTTTACCGCGCGACTCGCATAGGTACAACATCCCGACATCAACCCTCGGGCAGTTGCCCACCAGACAACACCAGTCTGGTCGGAGGATCCTCTATTTTTTCTTTAGAGTATGAGTGAACTTTACACCCTGTTCCTCATATTTCTATACTATACCTAAAAGAAAACTGTTTCCAAAGAAAAGCATTATAACAAATTCAGTCCATTCTTCACTTTAATAACAAGTCACCATTACTGAAATTCATGTTCCCACAGGCTGACTCACGAATCCCTTGCATAAATAATACACAGCCATTGTAAGCCAGTCTAGTCATACATCTAGAGGTATTATAATAGTCTATCTAATATATCTAGGTGGTAGGTGGAACTACTTTGTGGGACTTAGCTACTTTTCCGACTACATTAATTTCCACACACATTAAAAGCGACTTTAATTATGAAAGTCGCTTGTGTGGCTGTAAAAATAGCGGGTTGTGAGATTATAGATATTTTAAGCCGACTACGGCGAAGCAAAAAGGTGGGTTATGATTTTGTATGATGGTGTATGTGGATATGTATGTTTGTAAGTTCATCTGTTCCCTCATAACTTCTAAACTTCTTAGCCTAATTGATACAAAAAGGTACTGTTGAAAGCGTCTTGATCGTCCGCTATTTATAGTCTATCTGTGACGTCACATTAATATGGCACCCTTTAGAGGACATAAAATCATGATATAAACATTTTTTTGAATGATACATACCTATTATTGGGTATCAAATAAAGGGGAATAATAATACACACATTTCAAATATATCAATACATACCTACCTATTATTATATTGTTTGCTAACCCCAAAAGAATTAAAAGACCCGGTTTTCTGATGAAAATATTTTCTTGTGTCGTACACTTTAGAACGTGAATTTTTGTAGTTTTGAGCTTACTTTTTTACACGCTTTATATTAGCTTCACTTGTACGTTTGTTTGTTTGTATGTTTGTAACCGACTTCTTAGGGCGCGATTTTGACCCACTTTAAACGGTTAGATTTCATTTAAACTTTGTAAACTTATAGAGGGCCGATGACAATTCAATAATTTAAAAAAAATTTAGAGAAAAATAGAAAAAAATAAGGGGAAAAAAAAACTTTACGCTTTTGTAGTTGGCAGAACTAAAAAATAGAAAATAAATACCTAATAGTTTAAAAAACTATTTTATTTTGCTTGTAAAGCATCTAATGAAAGAACAAAGGACATGAATAGAATACTATTTACTGTGGATACCACAAAATTACAGCAGTGGTGAAAGCACTATATAACACGATTCCTACCGGTTTCCCTTCGGTGATTCGCATCTCTACCGCTTTTCAAAAATGGAACGTCAATAGTGTCGTCAATAGTCGATTCTTTGAAATTGCCTTCGCTTCAGCTTCTCTCTTAGAAAGATTTACACCTCGCCGCTGAATTACAGATGTAAATGTGTAAGTGTATGTGTGTATTCATAGCATAATGTCATGTGATTATTATATTCCAACTGTGATCCCCGAAGGGTTAGGCAAAGTGTAACTAAGGAACACCTACATTTTGCCATTTATGATTCAATGCATAGTAACACGGGACGCCTATTGCCATCAACCGGACGCAAATCCAGACTTTAGGCTTCTACAAAAAAGTTGTACTGGTATTTCGTGCCAGATAACAGAAAGCTGTAATTCTATTTCTCGAATCTCGCCTTTTTCATGGCCATGTTAACTTCGGTGCCAAGGATTAAGATAAGCGGATTCGTGGCCATTTCCGTCAAATGTCCACATTTGAAGGAGACACATACATTATGATTATACTTAGAGATTATGAGGTAATTCGTCACAGAGGAAATGATGGGAGCTGGATAATATTTGGGGAATAATCAGCTGTTTCTTCTGTTTCCATTTTTCTTGATGCTGATTTATTATTGGTTATTTTGTTCTGTGATCCGTATTTGCATAGTGTCGAAGTATCTTCATACTAACTGGGTTGGTGAAGGGTTTCTCATCATTGATTGAAATTAGAGGGTGTTTCAGCTCCTGATGACCTGAAAAAGGAGATGTTACATGGATTAGATAACGACCTAAAGGCCTAGTGGTAACGACCGCGAGCTACAAGTAGTAACTATAGTAACTATACTATGAAATAATAGGGTATTTTACTCTATACGAGGAAAAATCGAAAAATATATTATTGCGACAGCATAGGCAAAATGCAGTCGGAATATGTTAGTTTTAGTTCATGAAACAACAAAATAAATTTTAAAATACAATTTAAAGATTTCAGTTTAATAATCTGTGTTTGAACACCATGAAATAGTAGTCGCCATGTTATTTCGTCATACGGCATGTCAACTGAGCAACTTTGTACTTTTATTATTTTCGTTACCAAAGTAATTTTTATTTAAATAATATTTTGCATTCAGGAACAGCAAACCAACGATAAGTAGTAAAATAACTAATTTTTTTGTTCATTGTAAATAATTGTCATACAAAATATCAGCGCATTTGTTTTTAGCAAACTGACGTCATACCCACAGAGCAATATGGCGTCTACTGCGTCCAGCGTTTTGGTCAAATTACGCGCGAAATTTGAAAATGTAAAATTTAAATGCATTTTTATGGCACTAATCGATTAAATAAAAATGTTGTGTTTTTTAGTTGTTTATTAGCACTCTAGAATCTAATTAAGACACTTTTCAAAAATGAGTGTAATACTCTATTGCTGTCAAAGCAGTGAAGAAAAACATCTTGAGGTAAGCGACGTGTCCTAGAACCATAAATTCGAAAACTTGTGACTTCTACCAACCCACATGTAAGATGTAAGTCGAAATGGTTCTTGTGTTACCTAACCATATTCATATTCAACTGTTATTTAGTTACTCATACATTATTACAATGTATAACATTAGTACAAGCCGCCATCATGCATCCAAAAATGAATGTACTTATATGCAAAAAGAAAACTCATTTCACACGATAATAGTCATTACCACTCAAAGTTTATGGTTTAATTTCCTGAAAGCGCACATTTCATTTGTCTGCGAAGCTCAGATACGTGATATTAGCTTTTTATGGTGTCAGCAGAGCTCTTAAAGTAATTCTGTTACATGTCTTCAATGTGTTAAGTTTTGATTAAATTATGGGAAGGATTTGAGTATGGATGATTCGAAGCTGTTTCATGAAAATTGAATGAAGTCATCCTGAAAAGAGTTTCTCCTGTAAGCATAGTGTATAGATACTTCCTTATTTCTAAATAAAATTGAAGTGTCTGTTTGTAATGTCAAAATAACAACCTTTTACTAAATGCATAATTTTAAAGAAAGAAATAAAACACTATAACATATTTTTTTTTAGTATTTTTGCCTTTCTGTTTGTTCCGCCATATCTCTGAAACGGCTGACCTTATTTTGACAGGACATTCACTGGAAATTAGGTGATGTTATAAAAAAAGGCAACTTTTTGTCGGTAGCACGATCCTGTGGAATGATTTCCAACATCCACGAAGGTGAAGCCGAAGGCTAGTATTTTATAACGATCACTCCGGAAACATTTCGACCATTTTAGCCATGTGTTTTGAGGTGAATGCATCATCAGCTAATAACTTTCCCACTGCTGGGACGCAAACCTCTTCTCTGTGAGAGGAGTGGTCCATAATCGGTCACGCGGGCCCAGAGTGCGCTGTTGGATGTCACATGTCTTCAAATTAGTTTTAGCACATGCCAGTTTCGTCACGATGTTTGCATCATCATCAAGATCATTTCAGCCGTCCACTGCTAGACTTAGGCCTCTCCCAAATAAAATGGGGGGTTTGCCATAATCGCCACGTTTGGCAGGCGTGTTAGCAATCGCAGTATGGTATGGTGGTGGTATGGTGGCAGTGTGGTATGGTAAATGCATAGAGAACGCTGCTGCCCATTCTCTAGTAAGTCCCTTAGTCGCCTTCTACGACACCCACGGGAAGAGATGGGATGGTGCTATTCTTTACGTTCGGCACCACACAATGTTTTACTTCAGCGTTTTGAGAGCTGGCAGTGGTGATGAAATAATTTACACAAAGTGAAGCACCTACCAGGGTTCGAACTCACGACCTACAACTCGTAACTTGCGTCCTTTAGTTACCACTGGGCCACCACGGTTCTTTTCAGGTGAATAGTGAACCTTAATCTCTGCCATATCAAATTGTTTGGTACTCATCATTAAAAGTCTTAATGTAACACTGCAAACAATCCAAAACAATATTGAAATAAAATCGACACTGTTTTAAGTTTATTTGTGCCATTTTGAAGATATCATATATTATGAAAAGACTTTGTAAATTGTGGTCGTTACGAGAAACATACGCTGGGACATAATTGCCAGCCTACTTAAGTGGAGGAGAGCTACTGTATATCTTTTTAGCTTAAATCATAAAAAAACTTGTTATTTTGACATTACAAACAGAGGGTGCGGGTTGTTCGAAAGAAATACCGTGGGCCAGGGACCACAGGGACCACACAGGCAACTGAAGGAACACGGGTGGGTTTTAGTCACTAAAAGTCTGACACGCCCTCCTGCTCCGCCCAGAGCGGGAAAAGATATTTGATGATTTACCACCCTCTGATGATGATGGGACTCCCTTTTCCACACGTAGACTCCCATTCGGTCCGTTGTGCGTTTTACCACCCTCTACCACACCGAACTCGTAGTTCCAGAGATAACAGCGTTCAAACCAACTAACAAACTCTTCAGCTTTATTATACTTCTTCAGCTTTAGTAAAGACATCCGAACATAGTTAGGTTATGTTAAGTTAGGACAAACGAGGGCGACTATACTTTTTGCACCTGCAGTCCATTTTCGTATCGAATTCGTCTATTATGGACTAAGTCATAATCATAAACGGAGCCGTTTTTGACAGTTTCAAAAACAACGTCATTCAATAGTTCGACTAATAAGTTTTATCATGTGAATAAATTTGATTTTTGACAGTTCTTCCATTCTAGAACTGTCAGACGTCAATTTTATTTCACAGATAAAAAATATCTGATTTTGGGAAAATTAGCTCAATTTTTTTTATCATTAACTGAGCCACATTTTGACAGTTTCAAAATCAAAATTGTTCATTATGCTTCAGTTATATAATAATTGTATTCTCCTTAACAAAATATGCAATACTTTTCATCGCAGCATCTCGTTGCCTTTTGTACGTTAGTACAGTAATGACAGAAAATTGTTGAAGCCCATTCTTTTGTACACCAACTATTTCAATCAAGGGTCCTAAGGGAATTAAAAAAAAACAATTCCTACCATTTTCTAAGAACACTGTACTACTTATTAAAGTAAGTTGTTTGTAAGAAGTACTGAATGAAATGTTTTTGATGTATGTATCTAATTGTATGATGATGATGACGATTACGAGAATTTACTTTGCTTTATATAAATTAAAAGAGCATGGAATTTGGCGCCGGCGGGCGCCTGCTTTTGCGAAATATTATAAAGTTCTTAGAAGTTTCATTAACTATTACAAAGAAACCAGTCACCTGCTTTCTTAGGCGACCCCCACAATAATATTGCTCAATGCTTTTACTGTGCAATAATATTGAATACCTACAAGTAGTTGTTCCGGGTCTGGCTGTTTGTGTATGTGAGTTTAAATGTCTGTAAACGCACCCACAATACAGGAGAAATTCCTATTGTCGAACAATGTTAAAAATAAAAATACCCACTTGAACCCAGACCTTAAATATAATTTAAGCCAATAAATTTGACGAGCGCACAATATTTCCGTGCGAGCAACATGTCTTACGACGTAATTTTAAATGCAGCCCTGGAGTTTGTTGAAATAAGTTATTCAATGCACTTTACTTAAAACTTCCTTTTCATGTCTTTCGTATTATTTATATTATTGTTATATTTTGTTATATATTATATTTTGTATTCTTATATTTTGTTTGCCATTAATTTAATACACGACTCCACACTACATTTGGCTGAAAAATCGCAAATGCTCCAAACAGTGATCTGAAAACTATTGCGCAATATTAAAACCAACACAATGCAATGAAAAAATAAGCTTACTCAAACTTCCTATCAATCATTGCTCAATCTTTCCATACTAACCCACACATTCAGTAGTTAAGTGCAATCATCAATATTGCTATTATATATGCAATATTATTGTAGGTGTATGGGCCTTAGCCTAAGACCAAGATAACAATAAAAGGTTGAGGCAAATAAATATATTTTTTCTTTTTAAAACCAAACTGTAAATTTCCGGTGTTCTTTAAAAATAAACCAAACTTCTTGAATGAACTTAACATGAATGAACCACGGTTTAACTCTAAGCACCATATTAACATTGGAGAGGTCATTAATTAATTTACTTGTAATAACCGTTGTTAAAATCTCATTTTTCGGATCCGGATTTTAAGTGACCCGTATAAGCAGTGACGTAGCATAACTGGATGTGTCCTAGAACTATTCTTCTTAACATTACTTCTCTCTAGAGAAGTACGTAGAAACGAGTTGAGAACGTAGAAAGAAAAGTCTATTGTTATCTCCGTTTCTTGTTCGCTGCAAATGGGTAGTTGCTTCTCATTCAGCCATTTTTTTATTACTGTTCGGAAACATAAAAAATATATATGCCTGTCTTATCCCACTGTAGGGCAAAGGTATTCTATCGTGCAAAAAAAAACTACAGAAATACGTTCTATTTCATTTCTTTCCCTACAAGTTCTCTTTGGATTACCACTACCGAGTAGGTACTTAATCTACCTCATCTTGAACTCTTCAACAGTTTGCTTTTTTTCCGTTAGAACAACAATTTTAATAGGACCCATGCGAATATCGGTGTATTCCTGTTGTCCCCGGAGGCCACGTCCCCGTTAAAGGGGACAAAGGGAATAAAAGAAACTTCCCGCTGTCCCCGTTAATTTATTGTAATATATATTATTTTTAATATGATTACTCCTATTTTTGGTGACCTCTTACCAAGTTAAGACAAGCAGGTACTTCGAAGGCATAAGGAGCTATCTCCTACTTAGTTATAACAACCTGGTACTTCGTGCAGGATACAAATTTCCAAAAAAAACGTACTTATTATAAAAGTAAACATTTTTTATTTGTTTCTATATTTTCATTTTAAATCTATTATAAACAAAATACCTTTCATTATAGTTATAGGATTGCCTCTACCCACGTTTAAAAAAGAAATAAAAATGTAAAGTGGACAATGATACGTTAAGTCTTGTCAGGACTGTCCGTTGTCCGTATTTATGTAACGGGGACAACGGTAAGGAAATTTTTGACGTCCTGTTGTCCCCTTGACGGGGAAACAGATTACGGGGACAGCGGGAATACACGCGAATATCACCCATAGTATTTCATATTTAATCCAAAACAAACGTCGGTTCACAATGTGGAATACAAAGGGTGATATTCGCATAGGTCCCTTTCAAATTGGACTTTTTTCTAGCTCTTCCATTTCTACTCCAATCTACGTTACTCACAAACATGGGCGTTACTTCCGTGCATAACCTCCATAAATTAGTTAAAAAACAAATCGTGCCATTGAATACATAAACTGTAATGTTTTGATGTGCAGTTATGTCAGTTTGTATCACCGAACTGGTTATTATATTGTTAAATGTATGCTTAAATTGTTTTTGATGTGCTGCGGGTAGTATCGCGTTTATTAATGGGTATTATCATTATGTTAGGGCGTGGGTTTATGCTAATGGAATTGGTGGGTCGTGTGTGGTCTTAGCTAGGTAAAGATCAATAGTTTCCTTTAAACCTAACAAAACAGCAGACGATCTACTCTGTATAAAACTCACCGTGAAGCTTAGGTGAAGTGAGTTTGAAGGGAGCTGTCAATAGTGTCACTTTGACTCACACACTAAATGATTACATATTTAAATTATCTACTTTCACAATATTTCCAAATATTCGGGGACCATGTATCTGTCATTGCTTTATTTCTAATAATTTTTACATATTGTAGTATCTATAGTTTTTATTCTAAGTTCATAGTCTTCACAAATAACTAAGGAGTTTCTTGCCCATTCTTCTCCATACGAAACCAACTTTTGGGCAACTGTTTTTTTTTTGTTCCATTCGCATTGTTCCATACATGCTGACGCACACACTTCAGATTACCAATTTACCTTACTGTAAATAGAATTGATATTTAAAACAAAACAATAATATTTTTTGACGTTTAAAAGCGCCTTTTATGTGCCCATTTGAAATAAATGATCAATTCACTTGAAGCTCACTTGCCCTAAGTATTTATGGTGTAATTTATACCGAATAGACCTGAACGCCCTAGGCATCGGGAATCCCAGGCTGATTCCCGGCCACCGTAGACGCGGGCTTGCGGATGGCGAGTAGGTAATGGGTAGCTCGCTGTCCGGTAAGGACCAAGCCCGGGTCGACGGCGCGTGGTGTTCCACACGCACCTCAAAGATATGTCAGCACCAACGGGTGTGGTCCGCAAGGGCCTGCCAGGGGTGCGGGTTGTTCGAAAGAAATACCGTGGCCCCTGGCACACAGGCAAATGAAGGAACGGTTGGATTTTAGTCAGTAAAAGTCTGACACGCCCTCCTGCTCCACCCAGAGTAGGAGAAGTTATTTGATGATTTCCCACACTAAAAAAAAGCCACACACAGGCACAGCACAGGCTTTTTTATACTAAATACATTCACATTTCACTAGTTTTGCTATAAACTTCGTAGGGAATTAGCGACAAGTCTTATAACACACGCATACATTGTACTCACATATATAATTTCAACTGACATAATGTAACAAATATTTTAGTAATAGTCTTAACCCTTTCGAAATCAAAAGCAAATTGTTATCTTTTCTCTTAAACCTAAATTATTCTGATACGGAGGAACTCATCCATTCTACGAATTGACATCTAAAATATCTTAATAACTTTTCATTTCCTTGACAGATATTTTTCCAAGTATATATATATTATATATTTCCAAGTTTTTATAAGTATTTTTACACCACACACAAACCACAATGGACCAGTTTAACTCCACAACAACAATACACACACACACAAACACTCCTCACTATCTTTTAAACCCATTAAATAATTATGTATGTGGTGAGTATCAGTATTATTACGAAATTATGTTTTTTTTTTTCTTGTAAAACGTGTCATTCCTCTAAAGTACACTGCCCTTCAAGATAACAGGATCGTCCTAGTTTGAAAGGCAGAGGTCTTACTCATCTGTATTAGCCATACTGAAACAATGTTACCTAGGCTAAGTCTTTTGTTAAATAAATGATTTATTACTTAATTTGATTTGAAAGAGTTTCCATAGAGTTCCATGCCCGTTCTTCTCCATAGGAACCTGCTCCGCTTTGGAATGGGCAACTAGCTTCATCTTTCTGACTGACCGACTCCTTGACTGCCAAAAAGTGCCTGTACCTACGTGGTGTAATTGAAATAATGTTTTGAATTTATTTCATAGCGGGAATAGTCAGAGATGTAATCCCATGCACCATGATCATTATTAAATTTTAATTGATTTGTGAATAAACTGCACCTGCTTCGTATTCCCTCTGATTTTAAGTTATGATTTTGAACAAAAAACGGTTACAATCATGCCCCTTTTCATTGATTATGCATGAACCAAAAACTAAAGCGTTTTAATACTTTTAATGTCCCATTTATTCAAACTAGCAGCTGGATCCAACGTTCTCACGCAATAACGCCAAAATACTGTCGTAAAAAAGTTCCAAAATCGATCGTAAAAATCGCAAAATCATCTTAAAAATTCATCGATCGATCACAATGGGACATTACCTTTTTATTGCCACTAATGAATATCTTTTTACAACACACCCTTTACAATACCTCCACACTATATCAAATAATAAAGTTTTAAATTCTAGAACATAAAAATTTGTAAACGGCGTTTTGTATTTTTTTTTTTTTGTTATCTTTTTTGTTATTTAAAGAACGAAGGGTGTCAAAAATGTTTGTCATTCTATTTGAACTTGCCCCCTTTTCGGTTGCGACAACCCTTGATTTTGACACGGTTAACCGGTAAATGTTGGTTGCGCAAAAAATGACCTGACATTTCTACTTCCGCCTTTTTGGGCACCAAAAATGAACTTTATATTTTGGGCCATAAGAACTATACTTATTACCATTTCTAACCCTAGAATGTCTTTTTAAGATGAAGTAGGTCATAATTGGGATCACAATGCGAATTAAACCGTTGCTAATAGGTAGAAAGTGTAACATTTGTGTATAGTATTTTGACTTACATTGTAGATTAATTTCAAGGGTTACAGTTCATTTTTTACTAACTATTATTTGTTGACTCAAAATGTAGCGTGCCCAGATCACTTATATTGTGACATGCGTGTCAAACAGATATAAGACAGAGGTGCCTAAAGCGTGGAGTACCGTTTTTTTTCTTTCTATGACCGTAATCAGGACACGCAACGTTTAGTTGATCTGTTATGCAATGGTTATAGGTTTCTTTGTTCAATACATATTAATGTTTTGATAGTGTGAGTGCCAAATGTTGATAAAACAAAAATCATTTACTTTTACTCACAAAAATTTCATTTTGTAACACAATATCAAAAAAAAAAATCGATGTATTTTGAATGACTGACTCGTTAGTGTAGTGGTCGCAAGCGCTAATGCTGATCATGAGGCCCTAGAATCGATTCCCGGGTCGGGCTAAGTGCTATTGGGTTTTCCAATCGGTTTTTTTTTGTTGATGGCAATTTTATCGCCCACTATTAGACTGTGAATTAAACATAACTGGCCAAATTTCGGTTTAGGTACCATAGAAATACCTCTGCTTAAACACTTGGAGAATACCATGCGTGATGTTATGTTATATTAATATCAAAAAGCTCATCCATCCAGTGCAACGTAATTTACTTCATCATCATCAGTTCAGCCGAAAGACGTCCACTGCTGGACATAGGCCTCCCCCAATGTAATTTACTTGCTTTATAACAAAACACCCTCCAAAAACACATTAAAACATAATTAACACCACACACAATAACCTCATTTCAATACAAAATACGACAATTAGCTGTCATCACCAATCAGCGAACAAGCATTTAATCAATCCGTGCTCACAATCACAATATTCATAACGTTGTATTCAGAAGGTAATTTGGATGCAAAACTGATAATTAACACATTACCATCCAAATAACGGGGACAAAAGGTGTGTTTTGAGTTTCAATTGGGTTACCGTGAGTGTCCCGGTAGTGGGGGGTTGGATGTGTGATAGAAGATGGTGCAACATTATTATTATTTTGAAACACTCGGTCCGTGTGCTTATAGAGTTTTTCGGCAAATCGCCAAGCGGTTGGTCGACTCTTCGCGTGACCAGAGAGTTGGCCTGTTTTTAGGCTAAAGAAGCAGCATTGCTATCCAACGTGGCAACGCTGCCAGCCTCTTGGGACTGACAGCGATGCGGACGAATTCTCTGCTAACCAGTGAGCTCTTCCCTTTTTTTATATCATGATCATCATCATCATTTCAGCCGAAAGACGTCCACTGCTGGACATAGGCCTCCCCCAAAAGGGGGTTTTAGGCGATCGCAGTATGGTGGTAAAATGCAAAGAGAACGCTGCTGCTCATTCCCTAGTAAGTCCCTTAGTCGCCTTCTACGACACCCACGGGAAGAAATGGGATGGTGCTATTCTTTTACGTCCGGTACCACACTTTATATACTCGTAAATAATACATATATTTATTTTAGTGTTTGTTAATGTTTAAAATGGTTAAGCAAAAGTTATGTTTTTCAATAAAAAAAGCTTAATTTCTATCGTCGACTGGCTTTGAATAAAATCCTGACGACACAGAAATTTATCTTTATCATCACGTCTTTCAACATCACGCTTGTATCTTAGTTGGTATACCCAAACATCTGTGTGTAATTTTATTTAAAAAAAGACATTGGTCGTAACTCTTTATAGAGGGCTCTTTTACAGAGGAGAGAAGAGGTGTCAGGTTGTGCAGGTTTTTTTTTAAACTACCTACCTACTGCCTGGAAATTTCTTGACAACCAACTGTAGATAATATATTCCAATATACCTTTTGTTTCTACTTCAAAATTCTTGTGTGATTCTTCAGTCATAAAATGACTAATTGTTATATTACTTTCTGGAAGGTGTATTTTTGCTTTCTGCTTCTCAGTTATCGTTTGATCATAATTTTGTTCTGTTGTTTGACAGTCTGACAATCGCATGTAGCAAAACTTCGGAGGTCTATAAAATACTTACTCTTAGTCTTTCAACTCGATATGAGAGGAACCGAAGAGAAAAGAATATAAAACTTTTATTTCAGACAGAAAAAAAGAAGAAACTGAATAGGTACATTAAAGCAGTAAGCTAATTTGTTTAAGGGTCGGTTTCTGTAACGAAAATGATCTCAAAATTTATTTGACAAATTGCCAAGCTCGCGTTAACTGCTACGATTGGCTGTTGGTACAACATTTAACCAATTACAACAGTTCTCACGCCACCACAGGAACTAGACCACAAGAAGACCACAGGAAGCCAAATTCAAATTATCTTACGTTTTTTTTTGTAATTTGCAGGTAATGCGAGCGCTTGACAAACTCACAATAACGTTGTGATTATTTGAGTTGAAGAAGCCGGCCCTTAGGCCTCAGAAAAGCGTCAGTGACAATCTCAAACAACATTGCAAAATTCACTCGAAACCCACCAACGCAAAACTCGCATGACATCATACTGCATAACCCTTACCAACAAACTCGTCCACACTGAAGTGTCCTGATTACCCTATTTATTCTATTAAGTACTAATTGTTTAGTGAATGAGTTGCGTTGAATATCGTCCGTACCGACTATTAGAGCTATTGTGTGCCTTTGCGAATATTGTGCTAAAGTGAATATGTTTTGTGAAATGACGTAGCGAGATTAGGGTAATCTTGGGTAAGACAATGGAAATGTTTTTAGGTTAGGTACTTGTTTGTTTCGCTGAAAATTATAATGGTAGTCGGATAGGAAAAACTGAACTGTTCTAGGTTGTTGTTGAACAACAAATGTATTTTTAACTTATTAAAGTTTTTAGAATTCTACATAAACAAATAATATAATTTATAATTTTAAAATGTTTTACTCATTAAATAAATAATAGTTTAAAAAACTAAAAAACACTCTTTAAAAACCAAACTAAAAAGGAGAAAATAATTTAAATTAATTAAAAAGCGTGGAGTGCTATCACCCCACGCTTTTTAATTGAATTAAATTATTTTCTCCATTTTTAGTTTGATTTTTAAAGTGTATTTTTAAAACTATTATTTATTTTCTATTTTTTAGTTCTGCTAACTACAAAAACGTGTTTTTTTATTATAATTGTTTTTTCCTTTTTTTTTCATTTTTCTCAATTTTTTTTAAATTATTGAATTGTCATCGGTCCTCGATAAGTTTACAAAGTTTCAATGAAATCTGACCGTTTAAAGTGGGTCAAAATCGCGCTCTAAGGAGTCGGTTACATACAAGTGAAGCTAATATAAAGCGTGTAAAAAGAGGAGATCGTGGGTATGTAATAACAGCTGACACACAGGTATGTGAAGTTATACGAAGCCGATATATGAAGTTAAGCTACACTTTCTGGGGTTGGTTAGTGGATGGGTGACCATGTTTACATACCGAAACGCTCCCGTGCCTATGACTCTGAATGCACATTAAGCCGTTGGTCCCGGCTGACTTTTGTAGATCTTTGATAGTTGTTACGGGTAATCAGGAGCCTGAAAGTCTGAAAGGGGTATCGTATTACCAGGTAACAGAGTTGTGGAGGTCGTCAACAGTTTAGAAAACAGTAAGCAGAGCGTTTCTTTTAATATCCTGGAATAATGTTATGTTACTGATCCTTTTTAGCGGTTTTGTTCTGGGTTTTCCCATGTTTTGTTGTAGTAACTATGTGAGCCGAATGATGACTTAATTTTTGTCTGCCAGATATAGGATATCTCAGAAATAACCGCAGTTAACCTCCAAAACTTATTTATTATTCTCTTATCTTATTTTTATCAAAACTTATCTTCTAAAATTAATCACACAATTACAAAACTTACTGTGGTGTTTAAAACTAAACTTATTGCGAACCAAAACTTATTTGATTTTACGACCGTTCGCTTCCACCGTCCGATCTAGTGCTCCAAAACCAATTACTTCCAAAATCCCACCGCTGACGTCATTAGCACGGTCAGTTCTGCCAACCTTTTACCGTTTTATAATTATTTTATTAAAACCTTACACAGAGGTGGATTCTTGTAACACAGTGTTTCCTAAAACAATATAATATTTAAATGGCGTGTATTGAGATATGAGTACATATAAAGATTAAACCTCCATTTATTTTTTTGCTAAACTTAAACATTTTCAAAACTGCGTGACACATAGTTTTAAACGTTCTCAGCATTATTTTATCAGAATTCCCCAGAGAGAAAGGATTGAAAAGAAAACTTTTTAACAATTTCACCCTAACCTGTGAATATTCGCAATAAAATCGTTCAACGAAGAAATAAAAAAGGCAACGTCATCATTATCGTTCGAATTTTCACAGAAAAAAAAAGATAAAAAAGATAGTTCCCACGACACACGGTAATCATTCCAATCAATAAAAACATAAAATACTTTGACATTTAATGACAAACTTACCCATTGATCAAAAAGGAAATAAATAATAGCACACCCGATATTTACGAGTTCAAACCCTTAGCAAAAAACAGACGCACAGACAGTTTGGGGGAAAAAAAGAAAAAAAAACTGTAACCACGGAATCGAAAATTATAGAGATCTTTTTGTGTTTTTATCAAAAGTTTGGCTTACATGGAGTCGTTTTGGCTTCGCATGTAATCAAAATCAAAAGTCATTTATTCAAAGTAGGCTGAGAATCAGCACTTTTCGAACGTCGAAATAAATAAGACAGTCCCTCCAAAATCGCCCACCCGTCACCACTTCCTAGTGCTTTAGCTGGGAAGAAGACAAACTCCCCAGCAGCACAGCTGTTTGTTTATTCGGATAGATTTGATTCTATACATACATAGACCAAGTAATAATACATATTACGAGACACAGAACATTAATTAAATAATTAGTCATACATATGTCAGCCAGCCATACCTACCAATATACCAACCTATGTGTATATATATAACCAGTGTGTTATATAATATTACTACCCGATTACGGCGAAGCAAAAAGTATATAATTTTGACTGGTTTGATGTATGTATGTTCATCTGTTCCCTCATATCTACTAAACTACTAATCATAATTTTTGTTATAGTTATCGTTGGAAGCTCCTTGATCGCCAGTCATCGATTGAACGTCATTTTATTTTTGTCCTTCAGATGAAAATATTTTCTTGTTTCTGAATACTTTTTTAGAGCGTGATTATTTAGTATTCGGGTTTTAGTTTTTAAACTTACCATTTGCTACTTATTTTAATGCACAGATAAATGCAGTATAAATTATGTACTTACTTGGCATGATGATTTTGCAAGAGACATTTGTGGGTTCATCATCATCATCATCATTTCAGCCGAAGGATGTCCACTGCTGGACATAGGCCTCCCCCAAGCTCCGCCACTTCAACCGGTTCTGTGCTTCCCGCATCCAGCGAACTCCTGCGGCCCTTACAAGGTCATCGGTCATCATTTGTGGGTTGCTTTAAACTATTCTGTGGGGTACACTCACTTGTAATAATAATAATCAACTGACGGTCAACTACTGATCTGTCCAACACTACATGCAGAGTGTTATAGATTTTATCTTGGTCACCAAAAAGCAGTTTTTTTTCTATCTTTTAAAACTATGCCTACTTAGCCCTATTAGATGTATATTTTTTTTAACTTCATGAGCATTATGTATATTATTTTACTCCATGTAAATCCCCGTTTATACTGTCGCAGGGTCTTCATCGACCCTCGTATTTAGCGCAGGGTTAGACGCAAAAAATACAAAAATCGTTTATTTCGTTACAATTTGACCCCTCAACTGCAGTTAGGCATCAGACCATGTCTTGTTATGGCTATTATGATTATCGTGTTTAGATAGATTTTGATTGTTTTAATGCAGTCCAGAGCAGTGATGGCACAGGTGGCCTAATGGAATCGCCCCCAACTTACGTGTCATGGGGCGTGAGTTCGAATCCAGGCAAGGCCTTTACTTTGCGTAAAAGTATAAAATTTCATCACCACTGCGCTCAAAATGGTGAAGGAAAATATCGTGAGGAAAACTGTCTTAGAACCAAAAATTCGAAGACATGTGACATCTCTACCAAACCGCACGGGGCCCGCGTGGTGGATTATGGCCTACTGTCTCTCATAAAGAGGTGGCCTATGTCCCAGCTGTGGGATCATTATCGACTGATTATGCTTATGCAATTATTAATAATTTTATCTTTAGTGCAACATGGTGTGGTGTTGTGGAGTTTTGGATATTGAAACAGTACCTATCTAAATAATACGTTATTATTATATTTAACAGCGCTACTGGTTCGATTTCTTCTTTCTCTGAACACTTAGTTATGGAAGACATTTTGCATAAATTGATAACTTTGTCGAATGTTCATGTTGCTTTTGTCTATTGACAATTTGTCGGTCATAATTCTCACATAAATTAATTTGTATTGACAAATGTCCACAATGTCCGGTCATTACAAATAATGCGTAACAACGTGGTCCAGATGGACAACAAAGAAAGGCAAGTCGTAGCAGTTAATAAATAGCACAAGTGAACACAGTTACAGTTATTCTGAACTATGATAAATGACGATCCTACGCTCTTGATTTAACTTTAATGTACAGGTTGTGTGGAATTTTATTTTTTTCTTTGTACCTATAATCCTACTTTCTGCTAATATTATAAATGTGAAAGTTTGTATGTTAGGATGTTTAGATGTTTGTTAACACGGATTAACACATAGGGTACTTTTAATCCCGGTAGTACGTTCCTATGGCATAAATTTCGACTTCCACGCGGGTGAAGCTGCTAGCCAAAACTAGTCAAGTGCATAAAACTGTTTCTAAAAAGATTTAAAGAATAATCAATTTGACACATCTCAATTAACGTATTAAATTGTAACGTTGCGCTTTGCAAGTTACAATTTAAAAGAGTTTAGTCTAAGAAGCCTAATAATAACAAACCTATCTACACTCAAAACTATACTATAATTACACAAAACTTTCAAAAAATAACCTAGTATAATATTTATAAGTAAACCTAACACTTAAATACATCATTATAATTAAATAATATTGTACGGAACTTCCGACCGTTTATTTACTTAAAGGGTCTTCGTTCTATGCGCCCGCGCATCTCTAAAACGATCATTAGCGAGCGTCGCCGAGAAGTGTCGATTCGGTTGGGCCTGGTAAGGACGATGATTAGTCAAACTGAGAGCGCTTGAAGTGACGGCTGTGTCGCTTGCTCCGAACCTACTTACTTAAATAATTTTGATAACATCGCTAAATCCCGCTGGGGTAAGTTTCCATGTATTTTATTAGAAGTGCTAACTGTAAGGTGCGCCTAGAATTTCTTAAAACTAGTTTTCTGCTGTATTTCTTCCTACCTTCCTATCTGGGACACTGTGACCTTTTAACCTACGAAACGTGGTTCCGACAGCTTGCTTACGCTTCCATTTCTGTCTGGATTTCCAGGATTATAGTCTACCTTTCAACCCTTTCGCCACGTCGTCGTGGTTCCGGCATCAAGGAGGACGCTTGGAGAAGATCCTCTGCTGCGGAGTGACTTACGCCTACCCTACGCTGAATAATTAACGAACACAGAACCTGGAACTGGAGCCGTTAGTTGCGGGCAAAGTCTGTGACGGGATCATCATCACCTTGGAGACGGTTCAGGCCAGTGTTCCCTACCCATTACTACCCTCTGCAATCAAGTTGAGACGGCCACGGAATTTTAGGCAATAAATAATAAGTGTACTGGATCATCGAGCTCTTATTATTTACAAACCCCTACATACCTACCTGCTGACAACCCTCTAAAGGGCAAGTGTCACAGTGGCGCCTTAACGTGTGTTTCCAGTGGCCGAATCATATCTTGATTCCTTTTTCCGAAGTACAGCTGTTAGGTCAATCTACCTACATTGTTGCTGTGAACGTGAAGGTGATAATCTACAGCAAAGCGAACTGGTACGTACTTCCCTAACCAAAAAACGCGAACACGCGAACTGGTACGTACTTTCTTATCTAATAACTGTATTTTTTTTTCACTTACTCATTACCATTTCTATGCCTATTAGTGTCTGGTTATTGTTAGCTGTTACGTATTAGTTCTATCAATTGTGAAAAAAAAGATGGAAGATTTATATCATCCACTACCTACCTACACTAATAAAAGAACTTTGATAATTTAACCTACTACCTATACGATAAGTAGCAATTTTGTTATACGTAACAGTTCGCACAGCTAAATTCTTCTTAATTTTCACATCATTTATTAATTTACATTTTGCGTGCGTTTCGCGTGGCTCTATAGGTGTTAGTTTATTTATTTGTTTTCGAAGTTCGAGTACGGTTGAGGCATTCAATTTTGAAATTAAACACCGTCGTGGCGTGGATAATATCATTCCTGATGCACTGTCTCGTGCATGCCAAGTTTCTGCTATAGTCACTAATCCTAACATTGCAGCTTCTAGTGATCAGTGGTACTTAAATATATATAACGGTTGCCAGAGTTCTCCTACATCTTTTCCTAACTATTTAGTAAAAAATAATCGCTTATTCCGATACACGCAAACCAAACATCCCCTAAATAAAGAGTTTGAGTGGAAGGAGGTGATCCCTGCAGAGTCTAGAACGGAGGTCATCTTAAAAAACCACTCTGAACCAACCGCTGGTCATTTTGGTATATTTAAAACATACAAGCGGGTAAGTCTCAGGTACTATTGGCCTGGAATGCATGCTGATGTCGTGAAAGCGGTTACGTCATGTGATATCTGTATTGCACATAAGCATCAAACTCATGCTCCCTTAGGTGAAATGGGTAGACCTAAGCAATGTTCTAGACCTTTTCAAGTTATTAGCATAGATCTAGTAGGACCACTACCAACTACTAGAAAACAAAACTCCTACATCCTAGTCGTGACTTGTTGCTTTAGTAAGTACTGCTTACTATTTCCAATAAAGCGCGCGACAGCCGAAATTGTTACTAAGATCCTAGAGGAACAAGTATTTCTAATACATGGTATACCTTCTACAGTGATACTTGATAATGGTAAACAATTCATAAGTGTTACGCTAAAACAAATGTTTGACAAATATAAGGTACCTAAAATACATTTTACTCCTAAATATTCACCACATGTTAATACAGTCGAGCGTTATAACAAAACAATAATGACCGCTATCTCAACTTTTATCACTACCGATCAACGCGTTTGGGATCAGCTGGTACCTAAAATACAATTCGCCGTGAATAGTTCTGTTAATGAGGTAACCGGTTTTACTCCGTCGTTTCTAGTGTACGGGCGTGAATTAATTGCTTGTGGATCGCACTACGTTGATACGGAAAACGATGAAGATATTGTTTTTCAACCTCGCGATTCCTACGCTGAGAATTTAGGTGTGTTGTCTAGTATATTTAATAAGGTTCAAGCACTATTACTACAGGCTCATAGTAGGAATTGTCAACATTATAATTTACGCAGAAGACCTGCCGAATTTAATATTGGTGACATTGTTTGGAGAAGGACTTTTTATCAGAGTGATAAGGATAAATATTTTAATAAAAAATTAGCGGCAAAATTCATAAAATGTAAAGTTATTGGTAAAAAGTCCCCACTTGTTTACGATCTTGCTGATATGTCTGGAAAACCGCTAGGGTCTTGGCATATCAAAGATATCAAACTTAACAACTATAAAGTCTAAACTCATTACATAGCTTATCATAGTACCTAACTTAGCCTTAATTATACTAAAACCTACTACTTAAACTCTAATGTGTTAAATAAATAATACTATTTTAATACATTTAAACTTGCTAATTGAGTATAATTATTTAATAATTTAGTTATTACTCTGCTGCTATGGTCTCAAGTCTGTATTAGTAGACTGGATGATTTTATGAAAGGTGACTATTAGCGTGAGGTATGAAAGTGACGTCTGCACGTTTTAGTCAGTTTAGTTTAGTAGTGCAAGTCGGATTTTGCAACTAGTACGCAAAATCCTTCACTTTCTGGCGGGGTACTGTAACGTTGCGCTTTGCAAGTTACAATTTAAAAGAGTTTAGTCTAAGAAGCCTAATAATAACAAACCTATCTACACTCAAAACTATACTATAATTACACAAAACTTTCAAAAAATAACCTAGTATAATATTTATAAGTAAACCTAACACTTAAATACATCATTATAATTAAATAATATTGTACGGAACTTCCGACCGTTTATTTACTTAAAGGGTCTTCGTTCTATGCGCCCGCGCATCTCTAAAACGATCATTAGCGAGCGTCGCCGAGAAGTGTCGATTCGGTTGGGCCTGGTAAGGACGATGATTAGTCAAACTGAGAGCGCTTGAAGTGACGGCTGTGTCGCTTGCTCCGAACCTACTTACTTAAATAATTTTGATAACATCGCTAAATCCCGCTGGGGTAAGTTTCCATGTATTTTATTAGAAGTGCTAACTGTAAGGTGCGCCTAGAATTTCTTAAAACTAGTTTTCTGCTGTATTTCTTCCTACCTTCCTATCTGGGACACTGTGACCTTTTAACCTACGAAACGTGGTTCCGACAGCTTGCTTACGCTTCCATTTCTGTCTGGATTTCCAGGATTATAGTCTACCTTTCAACCCTTTCGCCACGTCGTCGTGGTTCCGGCATCAAGGAGGACGCTTGGAGAAGATCCTCTGCTGCGGAGTGACTTACGCCTACCCTACGCTGAATAATTAACGAACACAGAACCTGGAACTGGAGCCGTTAGTTGCGGGCAAAGTCTGTGACGGGATCATCATCACCTTGGAGACGGTTCAGGCCAGTGTTCCCTACCCATTACTACCCTCTGCAATCAAGTTGAGACGGCCACGGAATTTTAGGCAATAAATAATAAGTGTACTGGATCATCGAGCTCTTATTATTTACAAACCCCTACATACCTACCTGCTGACAACCCTCTAAAGGGCAAGTGTCACAAAATATTGGCCACATGTGCAAATAGTGTCATATTTAATGCGTTAATTTACGCGTAACGACGCAGGTTTTGCAGAAGCATAAATGTGCCTCATTACAGAAAATCAGCTCACCATGAAAGCTCTCTTCATCTTTAGTATCATCCTGTACATTAACAGGCGTGACCACACGGCTGTACTACAGATTACGTGCGTAGCATCGCACTGCACACAGATTGTACTAAACAATTATGTTTATGACTGTATAGGTAGACTAGTGTGACTACTGGTGAGAGTAGAAAGTACCTAGTATGTGCTGCTTGTAGTTATTTCGTTTGGTTTTGCTAGCTGACATTTATTGCAAAAAATATAATGTTTTGTGTTTAGCAATGTTAAGGGAAATCTAGTCGCGGGCTCGAACTCACTGGTTGGCCTAGCTAAAAAGCACGCTGTCTCACCAGGCATCGTTTCCGACAGAGGTAGTATCAGTGATGAGTAGATAGACGCTAGTCTACACGCACAACGTTATTGAGTGACATGGATAATTTATAGGTAAACGGGCACGTAAAAAATTAAGAAAAGTCCTTCGGGAGATCGAATTTTATGAAAAAACCACTGCATAAACCAATAAAGTTTATTGAACTTTCTAATAATTGAGCTTTGTCGGTACCGACTTGGTTTTGCAGATTTTACACTTCTTTTATTACTTAAACACGCCCAAAGTTAGGTTAAATTAACAAGAAAAACTAATCTTTGTTGGCTCATAATGGCTTTTTATTTTAGTATTCTATTTCCATACAGACAATATCAATAATAAGACAAAACCATACCTACCATGTTTAATTTTTGATGTACATTTCCGAACAGTGGAGTAATACACTCCCGAAGTTTGTATGGAAAAAATGTCAACTAGATTCACCTTAATTACTTTGCATCCTGGTGGCCATGAATTGAGCTCAAAATTTTCGCCCCTAGCTTAGAAATTTTTCGTCGCGTATCAAAACAAAAAAACACTGTTTCATAGAAAAGTAGCACACAGCCTGTATTAGGAAGAATATGAAAAAAAAAAAATGGAAACATGTTATGTAGTTCTGTTAAAAACTGAACTACATCATCATCATCATATCAGCCGAAAGATGTCCACTGCTGGGCATCAGCCTCCCCCAAAATGAAGGGAATTGCGATAATCGCCACGCTTGGCAGGCGGGTTGGCGATCGCAGTATGGTGGTAAAATGCATAGAGAACGCTCCTGCCCATTCTCTAGTAAGTCCCTTAGTCGCCTTCTACGACACCCACGGGAAGAGATGGGATGGTGCTATTCTTTTACGTCCAGCACCACACGGAACTACATAATCAACCTATAATGTTCCCAGTCCTGGGCCACAAGCCGCTGGGAGAGCGCCGTAATCCACCACGCGAGCCCAGTACAGGCTCGTAGATATGTCACATGTCTTCGAATTTCTGGTTCTAGGACATGCCGGTTTCCTCACGATGTTTTCCTTCACCGTTGCGAGAGTAAAGCCCCTGTCAGGGTTCGAATCTTGGGTAGCTCGCTGTCTGGTAAGGACCAAGCCCGGGTCGACGGCGCGTTGTGTTCCACGCGCGCCTCAAAGAGATGTCAGTACCAACTGGTGGGGTCCGCAAAGGCCGATGCTTGCCAAGGGTGCGGGTTGTTCGAAAGAGATACTGCGGCCCCTGGCACACAGGCAACGGGTGGGTTTTAGTCAGTAAAAATCTGACACGCCCTCCTGCTCCACCCAGAGCGGGAAAACTTATTTGATGATTTCCCAACCAAAAAAAAAAGGTTTCGAATCTTCGTATATTCGAAACGTACGTATTTAAGTCACATTTTTACGTTTTTACTACATAATTATGTTTTGTAATTATACTGGTTATTAAAATAGCTAATGTAAACATGTGATTTCTCGATAATTGTGCCTAAAGGAACCACGACTACACCGATGATTTTAATGATTTATTGGTAATGTCTAACCAGAGGGCACAGCACAAGCTAATAGTTATAATGATCTTTTGATGTGCAAAGCGATTACTACATACAGGGAAATTGTGCCCTTATTTTCTATAGGTTCCTGGTTCGATTTCCAGTTGATGTTTTTATGATTCGACGGATATGGGTTTAATAAGTAATTTTGCTGTTGATGTTATAATGTGGGGGGTAATGTTATCACTAGTAATGTTTTTCTTATTAAATTATGAGTCTTTTTGTGTTTTTTTTTTGTTCAGATTATTATACCTACTAATTCCAATGATTGGACTTACTTTATCAAGTAACTTGTGTCGAAAACATAAATCCGACCAGAAAATACCCCCTACATACAAGATTACAAACATCATGAGATTATAACAATAATAATTGTTAATTAAAACATCTTATGATCTTTGTATATTAACAATTATTATAACAGTAATAATTGTTAAGTAAAATATCTAATGGTGTTTGTAAGTTGTATGTAGGGGGTATTCTCTGGAACTACCAGTCGGATTTAAAAAATATTTTTTGCCTTTGATAGCTCAATACTTTAGGAAGGTTATAAGCTATTTAACACCACGCTACGACCCTTAGGAGCTGAACAAAAAGAGAGAAACCAGGAAAGAACGCTAAGTGAACTTGGAGTAATAGCGCGGCCGGGGCGATGGGATGCGATGCGGCGGGTTGTGAGGCCAAAATTTGACGCGGGCGAAGTTGCGGGCAAAATATAATATAGTGGAACATGGATGAATTTTTAACCCAGTTTGCAAAGAAATAAATCTAGAAAAGACAATACATTCGAATCAAATCACAGTCTGTGTGACAGTGGTGGCCCGTGGCCCCTGGCACACAGGCAACTGAGGGAACACAGGTGGGTTTTATTTAGTAAAAGTCTGACACGCCCTCCTTGCCCCACCCAGAGCGGGAGAAGTTATGTGATGATTTCGCAATGTCAAAAAAAAAAAAACAATGGTGGCCCAGTGGTAACGGCTGCGACTTACGAGTGGAAGGTCATGGGTTCGAACCCAAGCGGGCACTTTACATTTTGTAAATTATTTCATCACCACTGCTCTCAAAACGGTAAAGAAAAACATCGGGAGGAAACCGGTATAATATGTCTTAGAACCAACAAATTCGAAAACATGTGGCCCGCACTGGACCCACGTGGTTGATTATGGCCCACTCCCGCTCACAGAGAGGAGTCCTGTAGCCCAGCAGTGGGAATATTATTGGCTACTGATGATGAAGTCACAGTAACAAAAGATTAACAATCCCAACAAAAAAACATAGAATGACACGTGAGTTTTATTTTCTAAACAATCTCACTTTTCTTCTCTAAAAAAATCTTTTTTTATTATTTTCAACTATTTTTTCATTTATTTTTGTATGTCTCAAACATCCATAATCTACCCTTTATGTATTCTCTTCCATATCTACTATAAATCAAAGATCCTACACTACACTACCTACCCAGAAATCCTCAATCAAACAAAGCCACAAATTAACTGACGTAATCAGCTTAGTAGCTGACCATTAATATCGTCTCGAATCAACCCTTTGACTGCGTAATACCTGCAGGCAAACACTGGAGTGTAACCTATGCTAAGCTCCGGCGCAAATATAGTAAGCAAACGGATATTAAGCTGGGTTTATGTACTGGTACGCGGTGTAGTCGTTGTGGTCTTGATTTTGGGATACTGGCGATTTTGGACGGATATTTGGAAACGATTTTTTTTGGGTTAAAAGTATCTTTTCACGTAATTGACTTACAGTTCGTTTCAGATATTGTTATGGGAACAAACTGATGCGTGTATGCTCCGTAAAAAATGGTTTTATGATAATTATAATTTACTTGCTTTTGATTGTTCGAAAAATATGCCACGGAAACGTACTACTGGGATAAAAAGTATCCTATGTGATAAATAACCCAGGTTAGAAACAATCTGTTCGCCAAATTTCATTCAAATCCGTACAGCCATTTTTGCGTTATTGAGTAGGTAACAAACATACAAACTCACACATTTATACTATTTGTAGGGGATTTATGTATGTACTTCCAAATTAAAAGGTTTGGTTGAACGGTAGGCTGTTATATACGACATCTGGGGCCTTAGTCTGCTATTTTTATAAATTCGTCATTCCAACACGATCCCATTGTTTAATTTGTCATTTTGCTAAAAGTTCGTAATCAGCTAAATCCATAATGGTCAATCATTGGTCGGTCAATGGTCCGTAATAGAATTGTGTCATAATTGCATTTTCGTATTGCCATTATTATAAAACTCGTTAGTAGAAATGTTTTTCGAAAAACTACTAGGTACTAAATTTAAACATTTATTCATGCCAGATTTCATTTATATATATTTTTACATATTATTTATTAGTGTTATAAGCAATCTAAAGTAGTAGGAAGTTCGAAAATTAAGTCAGTCATTCATTTGTCATGATGTACGAGATTACCAATAAATGCCATTTCTTTCAATGGAGTGTCAGTGGCTGACCATTGAAAAGTCAAAATGACGCCATTTTATTAGTAGATTACCAAACTTGTCAAAATCAACAATTATGAAATCAATGATAGATCATTCTGACACTATTGTAATAGCAGACTTGAGGCCCTGATTGATTTTGCTAGATTATATTGTTTTCATAACAGAACTAGATTTTATAAAATAGTTTATCTTCAGCAACGACTAAAATCAACTGAAAATATTTTGCAACCCTAAAAAAAAGAAGCAGGGATATTAGATATTTTTATTATTTCTTAACTTTTTATATACCTCGCTCTTATTCAGTTTTCCTTTAATGCAAACTACTTTAGCAGAAGAATTCTCGACGGCAAAAGAACAAAATTCAATTTCCTCCGTTGCACTTTTTGCCCTCACTGTACATTGCACAGACAAGCACTTATCTGCACAGTGTACGCTCGATTGAAGGTTGCACTATCCATAACTTTAGCCTTGCTACCGTTTTCCAACTAACCACTGTGTCCGTCTTTAGTCTCAATCGCTAACAAGAGTTTGCAGTGTGTGTCTTGCAGTGTCTCTTATGTTTCGTTTTTGAATCGTGTGTATTTGCCGAAATTGGCCAACATTTGAATAGCAACCGGCAAATCCTCTTTCTACATCTATTAGAGATGCTATTTGCTTACTGCGACAGTCCATGTTGATGCTCCATTTGACGTGAGGATTTTAATATTTTCGTCTGCAAAAAGGTAAAAGTTTTTGAGTTTCTTATACTAGTATATTACCTACCTAATTATAAAATCTAGCGTGTCAGTGTCTTTCATAATATTCTAGATACCTTCCTACCTGTTTTGCACTGTTGTTTTGCAGTGAAACATTATTTTCATTAAATAAGTTTTTGCTTTTTTCTTGATGTTTGTGGATTTACCCATGAATCCCATGTATGTCACTTTCTTCTTTTTGTTACAATGGTTTTTTATCATTATAAGTTTTCAAATTATTAGCAGCCATAATATACAAGGTGTAACAGAATAGACGCAAGACCTGAAAGTAGTTTGCTCCTAATTGACTATTGAATCGATTTCAGTAACTTTTATTATATGTTTTTTTTTTAATTACGTATTTTGCCATAACTACCAGTAATTGAGCCAAAGAAAATTCAATCTTGTATAAGAAGAAATAAGACTCAATTTTAAATGCATAAAGTAATGCTTGGGTCGACACGTTTTTCTTAATAATATCAGTTAGCTTTAAAAAAAATAGTTTTGGTCATCGTATTATGCTTTTAACTCAATACTCTAATTGCGGTGTAAGAGGTCTTGCGTAAATTATGTTACTCGTTGTAAAACTGCCGCAATATACTTCTATAAATATCTCTTCGTTGCTATGATTTTGTTATCTAATTAATATTGCTTTCAACTTCCTGCTGACTAAAGTCTTTTCCTGTAATTTTCCTTATTAAAAGCTATAAATTAACTTGCTTCATTCGTACTGTGTTTCTGCTGTTACTCTCTTTGTCATATTTTATTTGACATCCTCTTCTTCCTTCATCACTTAAAATATATCCTGTTTACTTATATACCATAATGTCAAAATCGAAATCAAAATCAAATCAAAATCAATCAATCAAAATCAAAAGTCATTTATTCAAACTAGGCTGAGAGTCAGCTCTTTTTGAACGTCAAAATAAAATTACATAAGACAGTCCCCCCAAAACGCCCGCCCTTCACCACTTCCTAGTGCTTTAGCTGGGAAGAAGAAGTAGCGGAACAAACTCCCCAGCAGCACAGCTGTCTGTTACGTTAGAAGAACTTGATTCTATACAATAATAGGTAATAAAAATTACGAAACACAAAAAAAAAAACATAAAATTTGCCATATATGTCAGCTAGCACACGCCAATATACCATCAAAAATTGAAAACTAAAAATTATAGAAAATTAAAATAAAACGTAAACAGAACTTTCAATCTAAATAATAGCCTTCAGGCATAAAGGGCATGCCCGCTTACATATGCAATTTTGCATTATGCAAATATAGCTGCAACTTAAAGTAACAAAAGTTTAACTAGGACCTCTGGACTAAAATTAATAAAAACTTAATATGAAATCATCAATTCCTATCGTCCAACAAAATCCATATTAGAATTCCCTCCACATATCGCCACATAAGGGCGCTTCGGATTAAGCCAGACTGTTTACTTAACTAATGCACGCCATCTAGCCGCAGGCTCGGTAAACAATGATATAGTGCGCATGATCTATTGTTTTTGTCTGCAGGATTATTGGAGATGCAATTAAAAGGTGCTTGTGATTTTTAAGTGGCTTTTCTGTGACTGGACTAGATATTTTGGTGATATTTTTTCTGTTTTGCTATATTATTAGCATCATTGGCAGCCATTTCCACCCTTTTTTGAGTAAAGACCTCCTTTTTGTGCCATGCTTCCCAGGTCTGTGCGAGTTTCATTCAGGTTTTACTCGAGTTTCACTGTGTGTCATCAACCAAAATCAAAATATTTTATTTCACATAAACCTGCATGGGCACATATGAAACGTCAGAAGCTAGGTGCACGGTTCCAATTTGTCGCTTCCTATGGAGAAGAGCCGGCAAGAAACTCCACGGTTACTCTTTTAAAAATAATTGGCTTTTACAATGTTTTCAAATTACAGTGATAATAGGTATGGGAGGACAGTGCAGGCCTGTCAATAAGTACCAGGTGCTTAGAGGAATGAAAATACAGAATAGAAAATCGTCTACAAATCTAGTCTGTAAGGCCTAGTTACCTACTGCTGTTGATTTTGCTTGGAAGGTAATTTTCTGTAATTAATTTAAACCGTGAAATTTTAATGGTTTTTTTCCAGCGGCAGAACAACTTGCCATAAGGAGTACTTTTGAAGCATAGAGTAAAAGTAAAAAAATTAAAATGTTTTTTTTTATAAAAAAATATTCATAAACTCGAAAACGTGAGAATCAATAGTAACACTAGAGGTAACTTGTAGGTAGGTACTACTCGAATCACACTCGCCGCCGATAAAGGAAACAGCGATCCATAAATTTTCAAAGCAAAATAAACTCTCGCACGTGGTGATTTTTCACAATTATTGTTCATCAAGCATTTTTTGTTTTTAATGTTTTATTTGTTTATAAAACGATTGTAGTACCAAGACAAAACCATTACGCTGCGGGAAAACCACTATTAAAATTTCTCGGTATATGTATATCTAAATATAATGAAACTCTTTCGTTTCATAGTGTCACCAAACATTATTCACAATTTTATAAATAAATTAAAAATCAATATTAAAATATATGTTTTATTACGTGCCAATTTCTTTTAATTTTGTATTATTTATTTTAGGATTTAATATTTAAATATTCCCATTTTTTTTTGTATTGGGTATACCTACCTACTATAAATATTATTTTTTATAGCTTTTATGAAAGATTGGATGAAATATAAACTGTCTCTTAATTAAGTAAAGAAATTATTTTTGTAATCAAAACTCCCTACTAATATTACAAATGCGAAAGTAACTCTGTCTGACTCTCTGTCTGTTACGCGTTCACGCCTAAACCGCTGAACCGATCGTCATGAAATTTGGCAGAGATATAGTCTGAGATATGGACAAGGTCACAGGCTACATTTTTACGCGATAACTGACATCCACGCGGGCGGAACCACTGGCAAACGCTAGTTTGAAATAAATAAAAAAGGTGAGAAGACCCTATAGACTTATAGAGTATTATAATTCATTTAATTCATAATTTCTGCCGGACGACGTCCACTGCTGAACATAGGCCTGCCCTAATTTGGGGGATTGCCATAATCGCCACGCTTGGCAGGCAGGTTAACGATCGCAGTATGGTGGTAAAATGTATAGAGAACGCTGCAGCCCATTCTCTAGTAAGTCCCTTAGTCGCCTTCTACGACACCCACGGGAAGAGATGAGATGGTGCTATTCTTTACGTCCGGCACCTCACGAAACTCCGGCACCACACGGAATTCGTTTAATTAAGTTCATGTAAATTAAAAAATGTTGGGAGACATCTAGTGGAAAATTCTCAACACTATCATGTCAAGTTCTTTTTTCTACATAAGTAGGTAAGTAACTTATTGCCACATCCACCTCAAAAGGCCACTGGCTAAAATATATATATTATGTTATAGCAAAATCGTATTAGCAATGATTTATTTGTAAGCTCGCTAGCTGGGGGTAGTTTCACAAGTCATGGCATATAATGCTTGGACACTGTCTTCTGAAGATATATCTATAGATAGGTATCGGTCTTACAAGTATTGTCATGTCATTAAACGATTTATTTGTGGTAGATAATGTGTCTTTTTGCGAAAAAAAAACAGCTGACTGACTCGTTGGTCTAGTCGGTTCTATACCCAGGTCGGGCAGAGTTACCGGATTTTTTATATGGAATTTGTCATTAGCACACCATAGTCATGAACTGTGCCCGGGTGATAGCAATAGACTCGCCTCTGTTACACACATACACGTTCACATACGTTACGTTACGTACATATACGTTGTGTTATGTGTAGGTACCTATTCATTTTCGTCGAAGTGAAAATTGCGGTAAATACAGATATTTTTATATTGTATGTATGCATAATTATGTAATGTATATATGCCCATACCATTGATTGCGTGTCGTGCCGGACGTAAAAGAATAGCACCATCCCATCTCTTCCCGTGGGTGTCGTAGAAGGCGACTAAGGGACTTACTAGAGAATGGGCAGCAGCGTTCTCTATTTATTTTACAACCATACTGCGATCGCCAACCCGCCTGCCAATCGTGGCGATTATAGCAAAACCCCTATTTTGCGAGAGGCCTATGTCCAGCAGTGGACGTCTTTCGGCTGAAACGATGATGATGATGATGAAATATGCCCATTGCCCACAATAAGATTCTCCGGGGGGTAATTGCATAATACACTAACAGTAGAAATGGCATCGTGATAGTTATTTTGTCATTAATACGTTGTAGAGCAGACAAATTTGGCGAACATATGAAGCAATGGATTGTATACTTAAAACAAATCAGATTTTGATATAGTGTAGGTATTACGAAAACCAGGTGTTTTGAAAAAAAATCTAATGTTCAGATTTGATGTTCCATGATAACGTTAGTTATATGAACTGTTGAATCATGGCTGTGATTCAGCATATTATAACAAGTAGGCGTGGGTTTTCAACCTTAACTTGCCAAATATGGATAGAATGTTTATCATACTCTTTTGGAAGACAACTAAAGAGGTTTCTTTTTTAAGTAACTTCAAAGCAACATAGTAAATTTTTACTAGAGTCAATTAAAAACTGAATCTATGTACGAGTAGTTATCTTTGAGAACTGCCTGTACGACATTTCCGCAAATAATTAATTCCTTTTTTATTTTATTTATTTAACCATTTATGCACACACATATAAACAGGCAAGAAGAAAGGAACAGAAAAATACGTACATAGGTAATGCTTATTTCTACAGAAATCTCTTCCAGCACACCAACATTCCTAAGCATTTCTAATTAATCAAATTAAGTTACAAAATCAATAGATTGACTAAGCTAAGCACCGAACTAAAGATCAAAAGCAAAACTAAACCCTGTTCACTATTATTTTAAAATTTTAATCGCAGATAAAATAGTACACTTCATACCAAAAAAAGTGACACCTACAAAAATAAGGGACAAGGGCAAACGTGTTAGCTCAAAGACCGGAGAGACTTATAGAAAGGAAATCCTTAAACAAAACACTGGAGTGTAACGTCGAAAACAATAATTCTTCATTACTGTTTTGTGTTGGGGTAAATAATAGACGTGCGCTTAAAAAAGGGTGACCTTTTTGTTTTTAGACAGCTTTAGCACATAATTATACAAAAGTAAAAATACTACTACAATTCAGAGCAAAGGCCTCTTGCTAACAGAGAAGACACGAGCACATTATGATTTTTTAAACATGAAATCTATTATGATATGGTGGACTTATGATTTTTTTTTCATTATGTTTTTATGTAAATTATTAATCACTTGCTATTACTAAGTAAAAAAAAATGGTATACATAAAAAAGAGTATTCTAATCAATTCGATAAACGATACAAACAAAATAATCCTGATTCAAAACCCTGTACAGACACTAAATCAAAAATGCTCCCCCATCATTCCGCCGAACAAGCTATCGCGCAAGTGGCACATTCAACTTATCGGCGCATATTGTCCAAGTTTCGAGGGAACGTGCAGGTGTACACGAGGGTGGCACTTTTTGTGGCTGCCACTGTAAGCGTAAAATAGGAGCCGACTTAATAAGTGGTTATTTAGCAGGATAATGCTTCGAAATTTGGATTAATTCGGATGGAGTATTTATTTTTGGTCGTTAGTGTAAGTAGATTATAGTAATGTTGGTTCTTTTTTGTTGCGTACGTGTAATAGTTTGAACAATTACTTACTCCTGTCACCCACACTACGTTAGGTACCTACTTACAATACAATACAAAACTTTGAGTAAACTAAGCTTCTCTGGCGTTTTAATTAAAATTTGGCTAATATCTTAATTAAAAATTATGTTTTGTGTCAATAAAGTCATATTTATTTATTTTAAAATTAATTTACATAAATATGTTTTATAAAAACGAAAACTTCCAAAATAAAGAGGTTGTGGTTTATTTTATAAACATTTGGTAATTTATGACAAAATGACATTTAATAAGAGACTTATATTATTACCTCTGAGTTCATTTACATAAAATGCAGACCATACTTTTATTTTGTTTTCAATTTCCAAGAGTCGAAACACTGCCATAAGGTTTTTGAATAAAATTACCACACATAATTAGATCGCGTACCTAAATAATTGGGTGTGCCATATTGACCGCTTTCACCCTTTATCATGTATTATCTCTATTCAATCTAGGTTTTAATGTTTAGCAGTTGTGATATAATTAGATATTATTTTAAATACCATAATACAAGCTAACATTAAAATATAATGTTATGTACAAGTACTTAAATAAAAAAGGTGGAGCTATTTAGGCTTAAAAAAGTTGTCTGCATCGCTGTCAATCGGAAAAGTTCTTAACCTCATAAAAAGGTATTCATTTATTTTCTTAAGATGATTTTTACATAATTAATCATGGAAAACATTAAATTCCCATAAAGGTTTTTAGCAAACAGGGAAATTTTAGTTAAAATAGTAATACAAAATGTCTAATTTGTATAAAAATCGGATCAAGTCGGAGATACTAAAACATAATAAAATTCAATCTTGGAGAACATTACGAACAAAATATCCATTAAAACAATACTCCACACAAAATAACGACGCTATAAGAGCATAAACAGCATACCTATTAAACCGTCTGTCTGTCTATCCGTACTTTATGCCCATTCATCACGAACGAACCGTCACTTCCTACACACGAAAGCACTCAGAAACGTAACAATCATCGCTTAGAAACATCGCCATATGCGCAAGACAACTGCATACGCCCACCGGTCAAATTTGATTTACGCGTGAATTACATGTCATAACCTGTATGCTCATTTTACCCCGACCTCCCCTTTAAATCGTACACAGAGTAAAAATAACACGCTTTAAGAATTGTTGAACTGAATTTTGAAAATTATTTTTGTGGTTATTTTATTAGACTGTGGCGTTGGAAGGGGAGGTGAGGGCAAAATGTGTAACACACGAAGGTGTTATAAAAAACTCCCTTTTTCCAGTCAAGTGCACCTTTGCTCGTATCGATAATGCATTAATTTGAATATTCGCGGTGTCATATGTCAAATGGTTTGTAATTTTCTGTTTGTTCTTTTTTTTATTATTTAATGTGATTTTCCACGGAAGTGTAATAAAGGTGTGCGTTTGTCACGATTGATTACTTTGTTAAATTATGTAAGTAGGCGAGGTACAAATGTGGCATTAGTATAATGGTTTTTGCACCTGTGATCTTCAATAAGTTCACTAGCTTTATGCGGGTTGAAATGGAACTATGTACTGGCAGTAAGAAATGAAATTTAAACCAAGTATATTAAAGGTACTTTTATAGTACTTTTTACGAATTTGTGGAAAAAAAAATATACGCTCTTAAAACATTTGTGGTGAAATACCCAAAATTCAAGGGCTTTAATTAAGTCGAAAAATTAATGGTATATTAGCTTAATCAAACACATTTCTTCTCCAAATTGTATGCGACTAACTTGCTCAAAAATTGTACAAATCACACATAATTAACCCAATAGTCTATGTACGAAAAATACGCACCTTGACGTGGAGTTGCGGACACCAATCCGTATTACCTATAATTATTATCCTAAATACGGTATGGCTCAAAGTCGCTAAACACTAAACAGGTGAGTTCATTAGAGATTACTTACGGTAATTTGCCGTACGCCGTACAACGCCATCTGTCGACTGTGTCGATTACAATCAGACTACGCTCAGCCAATCATATTGTGCAAGTGACGTGAGGAATAATTATAGAATTAAGAGGATTATTTTTGGTGAGGGTTGGTTTTATTTTTGTATTACTTTACTTAGGATATCTAATAGATATATTTGCGGAGAGTGGTCTGTGACATATTTATTTATCTATATATTATGTTTTATTGTACACCAGAAAATACCTAAAAAAACATACATTTAACATAAAAAACATACAATGGGCGGCCTTATCACTTTCTGCGATATCTTCCAGGCAACCGTGGAATAGAAATTGATTGTGTGGACATAAAAATACGGTTGTCATTGGTGCAAAATATAGATACAATTCTACATCACATACAACGCATCACACATGATCACATCATAATTCTTCATTCTATTTACATTTATTCTTCTTTTACTCTCCACTGGCGAAATGTAGATATTAGTATATCTACATTTCGCCAGTGGAGAGGTAGTTAGGTAGGTTTCTGCCTAACCCTTCGGAGAATACAGGCCTGATGTTATGATATGTATATGTTCACTCCACTTGAAGATTATTTTTAATACTTAGCAAAAATAAATGCGCGTTTCTTACTAGTCCATTTGAATTTCAATTATGTTATTTTTTACATAAATACTTTATTGACTAAAGTCTACTAGTAAACTAGAAAAAAATAAAACAAAACATAATTATAACGTTAAGAAACACTAACAGTTCCCAAAACCACATGACTGGTATGCTTACTCATACTAATTTTTCGCTGAAATCGTTGACTTAGACGCCACCTTTCTTCCAGCTACTGCAAACAAGTTTTAGAAGCACACAACATTTTTTTAAATCTGTAGTTTAAAAATCTGAACATTATTTATTTAATATCATAACAAAAATCAAACGCTAATCACTTAAGCCTAAAAAATACACATGTGCTCCATTTAACGGATCACATAACCCGCTCTCACCCTAAGATGCGGATTTGAAAATCGAAACTAAAAATCCGCATTCCATATTTAAATCTGCAAATAGTGTTTGTAAACTCGACCCCATATTTCACCCCTCGATGAGCGGGGTGAGTTCAAATGTTTGAACTTTAAAAGTGAGTCTATTGTAAGTGGCGAGTTAAAGATAAATGTGAGTTACACTGAGAGAGTTTTTATACTTTGAAGTCTTGTCTTTTCTGTAAAGACTATGAAGTTTAGTTAAAAACGTTGATTAAAGTTAAGGCAGGTTCAAACGTCAACAATGTATGGTTAAACAGTCACTAATCATAACCTAACTTTAAGTAACGTTTATAAATATAGGCGGTGTCCTTTTATCAGGTTGAAACAGAGCACCGGTGGTGTTTAATTTTGACAGCTTTCAACCAACGTAAAAACGTAAAATAATGTTGTTGAACTGTCAAGATGAAAGCCATTCATACTGTTAGTGTGTTACGCATTTACCCCATAGTTGCTGAACAAAAACTTAAGAGACGTTTATAAATAAGACTGCTAGTATTTACCACTTTGGCTAAGAGTATTTTTGAACTAAAAAGGGCATTTTTTGGGATGGGAAAAAGCAGTTGAACTTGCTACACTTTTACCGACACCACTGACAAAACGAACGTACGAAAGAACAACGTTGAACATACGTTGAATGTTGTTTAATTTGACGATTCAAAAAATATTTCCTGACGATAAAAAAATACACACGTAATTGCTCAAGTTTTCACTTCTGTCGGCACTCCTGGAGTACCACTGTTTTTTTTATTCAAATAGAAGATCATATTCTGTAACTTTTATATGCATAATTACTTTATCGATTTTATTTTAGATATTTCACGTTGTTACAAAATTAAATTATTAATCAGTCGCATTCGACTTGATGCTAGGGATTGCCACTAAATATTGACAGATCACTTCAATCTCACTTCACAGTGAGTTTCTTACTACTTACTAGTAATTTTTTTAACATTGCTTCGGTAGTTTTTGCGTTAGCCTCGATAATACGTTTTTAATCCACTTTATGTACCTCGATGATATGCTGCTGCTTCCTATCACTGTTGTTTACATAACAAGTAGCGAATTGGTGTGGGATAAACCACATCATGCACCCAGTGTATCTCAACCACTCTTACCAACTTAATACCGATAGATAGCTACCAAATGTTAGACAATATAGATGACGTCACCATGACAGTTCAGATCTATGCGAGGGGGATCAGCACAAGTGACAGTCATCATACCGTCGCAGAGATTATAGTAAATGGAGGATGCGTGGCGAGAAGTCATGGATGGGAGTAAATTGTGGGAATTTATTGAGAAAAATATTACTTTTTGTTGATGTGGTAGGTGAAAACTTCTGTGGAAATCAAGATTTTTGTATTTCATTATTTATTTACGTATTAAGGATCTCCAACAAAAGGTGTACAATACATGAAAGAAAGAAAGAAAGAAAAGAAATAAAAAACGTTTATTTGCGGTAAAAATTACGCAAAAAGATAAGGAACACAAAAAAAATAAGAAAAGGTTGAGAGAAACATGCGTCACATCCACGCAAAACGGCTATCACTCAGCATTATGCTGCGACCCTATGCCAGACAGAGCCCCAGCGCTGGTTTTCAGGGATGACACTTCTTGTTGACTTGTTATATTGTATACAACATATTTGAAGTCAAATAGTTGTCTAGTCAATTACTTAGTACTTGTGGTAGTAAGTTGGTTGGTTATAATTCTTCTTCTTCTTCTCAGCATGTTGATATCAGTCTAAATACAGTCAGGGCAGAATTTGGCTACAAGTTTGGCACTTTCAGCAGCGTCCATCAAGTTCAGATAACAGCACATGCTGGACAAGATATTAAGTGCCCCATTGCTCGTGGGACAGTAGCACATTTACATTACAGGGAGTCTGTCATTTGTGAATCTCCACCTGAGCAGTTATAGTTGAAGTTTTTTATACCTAAGAAGGGTTCCGTACCTCAAAAGGTAAAAAAGGAACCCTTATAAGATCACTCTCTTGTCCGTCTGCCCGTCTGTCTGTCCGTGTGTCACCACCGATTTTCTCAGGAACGGGTGGACCTAGCAAATTGAAATTTATACCAGATACTGAGGTCTATAGTCCTTATTAGATGTATAAAAATCAAGGTCCTGAGTCAACATGATAAAAATATATGCGCATTTTTAGATTTTCTCGAAAACTTGTAAGTACCAAAGTTTACCTTAATTTTCAACATTTTTTATTTTACAGAATTTTCCCTTTACTTGGGCTATAAGACCTTGTTTTTAACCAAAATTGACAATTCTAGGTCAACCGGAAGAACTCTACAGGTTTTTGGGTCGAAAACCTATATGGTAGTTCCCGTTGACCTAGAATCACGAAATTTGCCAATGTTCCAAAAAATAAAAAAAGTTGAAAATTAAGGAAAATTTGGGTACTCACAAGTTTTCGCGAAAATATAAATTTCCCCATATCTTTATATTTTAATTAATTTTAACTGCAGTTTTCCGAGAAAATGTAGGTAAATTTTTACACAATGAATTTTTGGACTAAAAGCTGTATTTTTTTTTGTTATTACAGATTTTCACTGGTAAACCCAAAACATGTAATACTTCTGCTTGATGCTACAAGTAACACAAACTAAATAAATTTAAGTTAATTATTTTGATTTTAATATTAGATTAACGTCATTTTCTACACGCCTCTTCCAAACATCAAAATAAATCAAATCTCGTCCATTTTTCCGTAGCAATAATTTCCTTTCTCGTTCGATTATGCCATTATAACATTAGCGTATTGCCAGTCAGCGTGCGAACCATTTTTCTTCTCGTACTTAAGGAACCCCAAAAATTCACTTTGATGGAATTAGTCTTCACAATCCTGAAGCTAATTCATCACCGTTAGCCGAATGAGTGGGGAGTGATGAAGCGAAATAAATATAATATTATATGGTTGAGAATATTTCGATGTTATCTATTCTTGTTCCATTATCAGGCTTTTGCACTGCGAACAGTCGGCTCGTGGTTAAGTAATAACAGTTGCATGGGTCGATCGATCAGGCTAAGCTATGCTTGCCGCAGTCTGTCTGTGGATGAGTGACTATCTTTACATACTGAGACCCGTGTCTGTGCGTCCCGGCTGACATTTGTGGATCTTTGATAGTTGTTAAGAGGGGACGGGGCCTGCGAGGAATTTGATAAATAGGTATTTGAAGAAACCATTGCCGTCACGCTGTCAGTAAGTCTGCCCCCGTAGTGTGTGATAGGGACAGCTGTAGCTCAGACCGAAATTAGCACAAATTTTTTGACGAAATCGACTTTTCGTATTCCCCTTAAATCTCTTCGAAAACTGAGCCGATTCAATTATTTTTTACATTAACATTTTAAGAATGAGTATATTTAGGTTTCTATCATTTTTTTTTTATGTTAAACACTTTTCTAATTTGTCTGGTAGTCCTCTAATCACGGCGGTAAAAATAGGGCATATCTTGTAATTTTTAGTGGGTCATATTTTCTTTACTAATTACTTGCTGAAAAAAAGAAAATGACATAGAGACGTTTTTACAGCAGACCTTGATTTTATGAAAAAAAAAATATTGCTCTAGAGGCATTATTCAGGAAGAAAAAAGGGGAATACATTTATATGGAGAATTGCATGCCCTGTTCCCTCTTAAATCGTGACGTTAGAAGCCCTAAAGTCTGACAACCAGTCGTATCAAGGGGTACCGTGTTATCCAGTAACTGAGTTGTGGAGGTCAGATAGGTGGTCGCTCTATCTAAAATACTGGAATCTACTTAATTGCTTCCAGTTAGACTGGAAGCTGACCCTAACATAGTTAGGAAAACGCTAGGCAGACGATGCTTACAAAAGTAGGCTTTAGGCAAATTCAAGTTCTGCACCAAACGAGTACTTTTTTTTGGGTGGGAAATCATCAAATAACTTCTCCCGCTCTGGGTGGAGCAGGAGGGCGTGTCAGACTTTTACTGACTAAAACTCACCCGTGTTCCCTCAGTTGCCTGTGTGAGGCGCGCGTGGAACACAACGAACGAAACAAATGAGTCCTTAAATTACTGCTCACTTCCCTTGAGGTGTCTTAATAACCGAGTGCCCGTCAAGTTAATGCCTAATTGATTGTATTCGACTGCAAAAAAAAACGCCCCATAGCGTACTATCGTAAATATTTTTTACAAATCGATAATTATATTATTAATAGCGACAACAGATGTATTCGTTAGAGCGTAAAGCGGTCACCGACAAAGAATTACGTACCTACCTAAATAATTTTTTCATAGTCAACCAAACATGTATTTAAATAGTTTCGGTGTCCACAAACAATCTTCAAAGGCGAAATCAGTGACAAGATTGACATGTTTAATATCCACAGTAATTTAAAAAGGCGGAAACACACTTAATTCACAACATTTAGCAATACATAACCATCCTTTTCAATATCCATGATCAAACAAAAAATACCACCCATAAGCATTTAAAAAAAGAAAGTCAACCCTCAATTAGCCACGGTGTTATAGACCACACACAATTCGTAATTGGTCTTTTAGACCGGACAAAGAAATTTACGCAAAAATCGGTGTGTCACATTGGTCAATAAAGTTATAAAATATAAAGGCTTTGAGGCACAATGGGGGTTGTAAATTTCAATATTGAGTGTGACTGGACGTAAGTCTACAATGTTGCGAGAAACAGTCCTTAATGGTGCCAAAGCGGGATGGTTTTTATTTACTTTATTGTGGCGTGTGATTGAGATATTGATGAGTTTTGAGAATGATGAGTCTCATTTAAATGTAAATAAAGAAATCAAACCAACTTTCTGCATCTTTTAATGGAGTAGGTACCTAGGTAGATACCTACTGTACCTACAGTAGTTTAAACTTCAGTAAAAATATATTTATTTATTTATTTATTATATATATTTTTTTCTTATTCTTTTCCTAATGGTAAAAAACTTGTTTTAACCTTTAATTATTATTATATTTCAATATTTATAATGAATAACAGATTTTTCGCGCCTTGAGAAATTACTAATTAAAATTACAAAAAAACAACTAAGTTGATAATAACCTAGTTGTTTTTCTTTATTTATATTTTAATTTTGATTAAGTATCTGGGTTGTGGAGGTCAAACAAGCAGTCGCCATATGTAAAATACTGGAATTCAGCTGCATCTGGGTAGATTGAAAGCCGAGCGCAACATAGTTTGGGAAAGGAATGATGTTGAATTTGATTCTACGGATAAGTCATGGAACACGAAGGTTCAAAGGCTGAACTCAAAACTCAAACTCAAAGCATTTATTTCAAATAAACCAATTACAGGCACTTTTGAATTGTCAAGGTCGGTGAGTTAGAAAGATGAAGCCAAAGCCCAGGTTATAATTTAAAACAAATATTATTAATCATAAGCCACATAGTTCCCATGTAGCGGGCCCCGAGTCCACTCGGCACGTGCGCTACGGTCCGAGACTTGAAATTAACGCAATAAAATTAAACCTAACGTACGACTCTGTAAATTTTATGTTACGACATTTGCGTACAGTGTTGTCGATAATGCTAATGGAAAACACATAAATTTTGTTATTATATATTCGTTTTAATGCAAATCTCAGTATGAATACTGTTAACTCAAGTTTAAGGTTCTAAAAATATCTTAACAAATTACAATTTATAGAATTATCTAAATTAGTAGCATTTTATGCTTTCTCGGCAATTTATCCAATGTCACATGGCAGTTGTGGGGTTAAGTTAATACAGCCATTGTTTCTATTTAATATTCTTTATGAGTACTTGTTTCAATAATTGTTTTCCCGTGTGGATGTCGGTTATCGCGTAAAAACGTAGCCTATGTCATTCTCCATACCCCAGGCTATACCTATCTCTGCCAAATTTCATGAGGATCGGTTCAGCGTTTTAGGGGTGAAATCGTAACAGACAGACAGACAGAGTTACTTTCGCAGTTATAATATTATTAGTAGGGATTACCTGATAAGTCCAGAAAATGCATGTGTCACTTAAATAAACCCGTGGAAATCGACACGTGTTCATATCGTCTAAATTAGCATAATATAGATAATATGCTAATTTGGACTGTTTAAGTGCTACAAAAATCTCGAACATATGGACAGTCGCACGACAATTGAATTGTAATGTGAATAATTTTGTGTTCGTATTATGAGACTGATTTCTTTCAACCAAGTCTTCAATCAATCAACTCAGCCTATCGCAGTCCACTGCTGGACATAGGTCTCTCCCAGGCTGCGCCACAACACTCTATCCTCCGCCTTCCGCATCCAGTCTGTCCCAGCCACCTTTTTAAGGTCGTCAGTGCATCTAGCTGGGGGCCGTCCCACACTACGTTTGCCGATACGCGGTCTACACTCCAGGACTCGTCTGCTCCACCGTCCATCGGTACTTCGACAAACATGACCAGCCTACTGCCACTTCAGCTTGCTCATTCTACGAGCTATGTCGGTGACTCCGGTTCTTTTCCGGATAATTTAATTCCTGATTTTATCCTTCAAAGAAACTCCGAGCATGTGTTGCCCAGTAACTGGATTGTGAAAGTCTGAAAGGCAGTCGGTCCATGTGAAATACCAGTATTCAGCTGCTTTGAAAAAGACTAGGCAGATGATGATGTTTACGAGACTCATTTTATGTTTGTTTATGCGTTTGTTACACGCAGCTGCATAAGGGGAATCGTCCTATCAGCACTCAGTACTTTTATAATAGAAACATACGCTGCAAAAACGAACGACGGAAACAGCGAGCTCAGATAGCACTTTGTGACGCACAGACCTAGTTTACCCAATTATTACAAAACTCAAACTCAAACTCAAAGCATTTATTTCAATTAGACCATTTAAAGGTACTTTTGAATTGTCAAAAAGTCGACCAGTTGGAAAGTTGAAGCTAGTTGCCCATTCCACATACAATTATTACAAAAATTACAATGCTACAGGCATCCATCAAAATTGTTATATAAAGACAACGTTTTGGAATCAGCAGTCGGATGCCAACAAGGTGATCCTCTCGGGCCAGTCATTTTCAGTTTGGCTATCCATCCTATAATACAACAACTTAATTCCAAATTTAATGTGTGGTATTTAGATGTTGGAACACTAGGAGGTGACGTAGATACCGTTTTAAAAGATTTTGAATTCTTAAAGCAGCAGTTCCAATTCATCGGCCTTGACCTCAATTACTCAAAATGCGAAATTTACCTTAGTGACAATACCGACAGAGAACCGACTATACACAGATTTAATTCAATGGCCCCAGATATCAAAGTTTTGGAAAAAAGTTCACTGCACCTCCTAGGTTCCCCAATTCTAGAAGACAGTTTTTCACCTTTCATTGACGACAAAATTAAACATTTCAACGATATTTCAGATAGACTTTCTAAAATTAATTTACATTCCGCATTCACCCTTATCAGATACTGCTGTTTCGGTCCAAATTTTATGTATTTTCTCCGCTCTTCCCCTTTATGGAAGCAGCCACACCTTTTAGACAAAATCGATCAAATTATTCAAAACACTTTAACATCCATTTTAAATGTGGCATTGGACGACCGCTCGTGGCTGCAAGCCACACTACCCATCCGTTTTGGTGGGCTCGGCGTCCGCAAAATTTCTAGTGTAAGCTTACCGGCTTTCCTGTCCTCGGTCCACAGCACCGAAAAGTTAACCAGAAAAATCTTAGCCCCTTCTCAGGTTGACTCTGAAGTGCCGTGTTTGACCGATGCCATGAACGCCTGGAAGATGGCTTGTCCGAATACGGTTCAGCCCGTGAACCCGTCTTCCCAGAGACAGTGGGATGAGCCGCTCTGCAGGTTGGTACGGAATAATCTCATTAATACGTCCACCAATACTGCTGAGCGCGCCCGCCTACTGGCTGTGGGAGAATGGGAGTCGGGCCTATGGCTTCAGGCGCTACCGTCACCTAATGTAGGTACTATGCTGGGTGACTCTACCTTCCGGCTCGCTACAAGTCTGCGTCTGGGTGCTCCATGCGTGGCTCCGCATCGCTGTCAGTGCGGTGAAGCAGTTGATTGCCTCGGACACCATGGCCTTGCTTGCAGCAAGAGCGCTGGTCGGCTGGCACGGCACGCCAGCATTAATGACATCATCCGTCGGGCTCTCGTCACCGCCGGGGTGCCAGCTGTCTTAGAACCCAATGGCTTGGCACGCGACGATGGGAAGAGGCCAGACGGAATGACCATAATGCCTTGGAAGTTGGGTAGACCTTTGGTGTGGGATGCTACCTGTGTCGACACCCTCGCGCCATCCCATCTTCTGAGCACGGCGGGCTGTGCTGGTGCGGCTGCTGCAGGTGCAGAAAGCCTCAAACGGCGCAAATATAACAACATTATTGGGAGCTATATGTTTGAGCCGTTTGGGGTTGAAACACTAGGGCCGTGGGGTCCGAGTGCTCATCGAGTATTTCGAGACATCGCCAAGCGGTTGGTCGAATCTTCACGTGACCAAAGGGCTGGCCAATTCTTAGCTCAAAGAATCAGCGTTGCCATCCAACGTGGCAACGCTGCCAGCACTTGGGCACTTTTCCCACTGACAGCGATGCGGACGAATTCTTTGATGCCCTGTGAGCTTTTCCCTTTTTACTTTATATACTTGTTCATAATTCTAATTTTACTATAAGTTTTAGCATCTTGTGTAAAAGTGTTTGTACAAAACTATTACATAAATTAAATTATTGTAACTCTGTAAAACTCAATTCCATATTCATATTTCGAATAGGCACTTATGCTAATTTTAGATATCATTAATTTAATTCTTTTATTTTAAATAAATTAAATAAAATCATTTTTGTTTTTTTTAATCCTCCGATTGCAGCTAACGTAATTCGTTTCTGTGAAAAATTGTCTATTATATTAGAACGACAAAAACAAAAAAAATGTGTTTCTAGCTAACCAAAATACCCAAAATTATAATAATTTCCCAATATCATTTTGTTTCAATAAGGTCACTATGAAATCGCATTAGACTATTATGGTCGCTTTTTCAACAATGCCAGGAATCCATGAACCAGAAAATAAAGAAAAATAATATTAATTTAAAATCAGACTCAAATTCTCACTAAATTGATCGCCCAATTAGAACGCCACCCAAACAATACGAAATGTATTCAAATTTAATTCACCTTAAAATGTATCAGTAACATCGATCTGCGCGTGCACACAAATGTTCCATACACTTATTTAGGGTAACTACATGTTTAATAAGTCCTGACAAAAAAGTATATTTAGAAAAAAAAATCCACATTAGATAAATGATAATGATAAATGATTTTATTTCTGGGAGTAGGTTTGTACAAAAACTTTTTTTACACGTCAATCATATTAATAATAAAAAATGCTACCTTTGGTAAGCATATCGACCAATTTTTAACCGACTTCAAAAAAGGAGGAGGTTCTCTATTCGACTGTATTTTTTTAATGTATGGTAGCTCAGAACTTTCGACTGGTTGAACTGATTTTCATAGTTCTTTTTTTATTTAAAAGCCGGTACTTCCCGTGTGGTCCTATTTAAATTTCATATAGATCTGATGATGCGTTTTGGAGACATTATTTATGTTAAGGAAATTACAGCACATCAACCGCGATAAATAAATAAATATGCATTGTTTTGACCTCCAGTATGATGAAATTTCGAATAGGTGTGGGGGTAGGTACTATAACTAATAAGCGAAAAATAAAAACTTTTCCCAAATAAAAAACAACCGACTTCCGGAAAAACACTACAAAGTGAAAAATTACTTTAATTTTGGAAGTCGGTGACTTTGGATACGTATTTAAATTTTTTGTCACCGCCTTTCGAAATTAAAGTTATTTTTCACTTGTTTTTTCGGAAGTCAGTTGGTTTTTTTTTTTTTGGAAACAGTTTTTATTTTTCGCTTTTTAGTTAGTCATCCTTAGAGTTAAAAAAATGCAATTTACAGGAATCGAGCATTACATTTTCCACTTTTTTTCACAAAGTCTGTATTGATGGTTACCCTACAGGCACTTGATACACGGCCACAATGGTCATGTTCTCAATGCCCCTCTTTTATGCCCAATTTGTTATTTTACTATTCCCATAAAATCAGGTGTTACAGTTTACACCAGCTAATTAGTTCAGTTTTGTTTCCGTTATTTTTTTAAATAAGAAATTAAATATATTTCATTGCTTTAGGATGGTTTTAAGTGGGTATCTAATGATCCATTTCCTGCTTAGTCAGGAGTCAGGGCAGATGGTTTTTAATAAAAAAATCCTCATCATCAGCAACATGACATTTATCTACTTATCTCATCTGCCTAGCCAATTTCCCAACTTAGCTCGAGCTCAGGGGATGGATTCCCGTCTAACTGAATGTAGCTTAATACCAGTATTTTACGATGGGATCCCTTTTTTATACTAGTAATAAATATAGCTTATATATGTTACTCAGGGATAATGTAGCATTCTAATGATGAGAGAATTTTTGAAATCGGTCGATTAGTTTTTGAGTTTATTCGATATAAACATACAAATCTTTCTTCTTTATAACATTAAGTCTCCACAACCTATTTACTGAGTAGCATGCTATCCCTTGGTAAAACACTGCGTAGATCGGCTTGAGGATACGGTGGAGCATACGGTGGAGGTCGGCTCGGCTTGGGCAGAGCACCACCGTGTCCTTGTGGAGGCTATCGGCGGCGGCGATGTCTTGCGTCCGGCTCTGGTCCAGGCCATGGTACGGAGCGAGAGTGCACGGGTAGCCATCACCTCTTGCAAAGCAGTAATGCATGCGAAGAGGGAGGCGGCGCACGTGAGGAAGAGGCAGTACATGCGCCTTCACGGCCGTAGTCGCCACAGGAGACGCCCTGGAAGTCGGGAATCTCAGGCTGATTCCCGGCCACCGTAGGCGCGGGCTTGCGGATGACGAGCAATGTGTAGCTCGCAGTCTGGTAAGGACCAAGCCCGGGTCGAACGGCGCGTTGTGTTCCACGCGCGCCTCAAAGAGATGTCAGCACCAATTGGTGGGGTCCGCAAGGACCGATGCCTGCTAGGGTTGCGGGTTGTTCGAAAGAGATACCGAGGCCCAGCACGCAGGCAACTGAAGGAACACGGGTGGGTTTTAGTAAAATTCTGACACGCCCTCCTGCTCCACTCAGAGTGGGAGAAGTTATTTGATGATTTCTCACCCAAAAAGAAACCTCCTTGTTAAGGCAGTCAGGCTATTGCACTTCTCACTACCTGTAACGACTGTCAAAGATCTACGAACGCCAGCCGGGACTTACAGCTTAATGTGCTTTCCAAGCCACGGAGGGGTCTCGATAAGTTATGTATGCTAACCCATCCACGAACCAACTGCGGCAAGCGTAGCTTTTCATTCGATGTACTAATCTACCTATACAGTTATATTTCTTTTGGTCCTCTCTTTTTAATCTGAATGCATTTAATGACTATATTATTATCATTGTTGAATTATTTCAACACCTACAAAAAACCCAACCTACAAAAAAAAGACCAGTAAAAATTTCCAGTACTTATTTAAATCAAGATAAAACCACACCCAACATCCTAGTTAAGTTGTAGAAATTGCAATACATAAATCGTAACATCATCATTTAAGTACCAAATATCTCAACATAAAATATCCGACCACATGTTACCAAATAAACATGAAAATCAACCACGATTTATCAAAAATTACTACTGAGACTTCAACCACACATTAGGATTGTAAACATTAGTTTCGTTGACAATGATCATTTGTTTACTCGTTAACACATGCCTTTTGGAGACAGAAATAGTATCTGTGATTTGTTAAAATTGCTTGATAAATGGTGATATATTTTTGGTCTATTTTGGTGAGAATATATTGTTTAATATTTTGACATTTATACCTCCACCAACACAGTACTAAGTGGTATAGAAACAATTTCGAATAGCCTTTATTAGCAGTCTTTTTTTTTTGGGTGGGAAATCATCAAATAACTTCTAACGCTCTGGGTGGAGCAGGAGGGCGTGTCAGACTTTTACAGACTAAAAACCACCCGTGTTCCCTCAGTTGCCTGTGTGCCAGGGGCCGCGGTATCTCTTCCGAACAACCCGCACCCCTGGCAGGCATCGGCCCTTGCGGACCCCACCATTTGGTGCTGACATCTCTTTGAGGCGCGCGTGGAACACAACGCGCTGTCGACCCGGGCTTGGTCCTTACCGGACAGCGAGCTACCCATTACTCGCCGTCCGCAAGCCCGCGCCTGCGGTGGCCGGGAATCAGCCTGGGATTCCCGACGCCCAGGGCGTCTCCCGCGGCGGCTACAGCCGTGAGGGCGCATATACTGCCTCTCCCTCACATGCGCCACCTCCCTCTTCGCGAGCATTACTGCTTTGCAGAAAGAGGTGACGGCTAACCATGCACTCTCGCTCCATACCATGGGCTAGGACCAGGGACCAGGGCCGGACGCGAGAGATCGCCGCCGCCGATTGCCTCCACGAGGACACGGCGGTGCTCCGCCCAAACCGGGCAGACCTCCACCGTATGCTCCACCGTGTCCAAAAAAAAAAGTGCATACCTGGGTTTGAACCCTCGCCCAAAATTCGGGGGCCATTGCCACTTGACCACCAATACTCTCCTATTGATTGTAATGATAAAAGCCATTTACTAAAAACAAAAATGTCAACAAGAAACAAAATCTTCACTTTTACAAGACAAGCCAGTGAAACTATAACTGTTTGATTTCCAGAAATTCCCCAATACACGACAAATATGACATCAAAATTACATACAAGAGTGCAAAATGTGTGTGACTAAATTACCTAACGCCATAACTGACAGTTCCGAGAACCAACCTGACAATGCCGGGAACGACATTCACAATTTCAAAAATGCAAAAGTTTGCATCAATATCGTTCGCAATTTACCTGTCACGATGGCTGAAGTAAATTATAACTTATTAGTCAGTAAAGTAACAAAGGCATAGCATTTTAATTCCGAGTAAATCTCACGCGCCAACGATCAAGGAGGCCGGAGTAAGGATGACACACGACTTGATTGTAATGACTGGATTTTATACAGTTTGATGAGTAGGTGGAGAGCGGAGGGAAAGTGAAGTTATAAGGGCGTTTGGAGGTGAGAATGTTTGGTGAGGAAGTAATTAGTGCTTGTGTCCTTTATTTAGTAGTTTAACATAATATCACACCGATATTCCATTAAGGGTTGGGTAAAGGTGTACTTCGGCCACATAATGCGAAAATAGATAGATAGCAGATAGCAGCCTTGAAAATCTGGTCATTGTTGGCAATTCCGAAGGAAAGAGAGCACGGGGCCGGTCACCAATACGATGGTCTGATCAAATAAAGGAAGCTACGTCATCTAGCATAAACCGGAGTCGATGGAGGCAGAATGTCAGTAATTAGGGACCGATTAAAGTAGAGAGGTGTACTTATAGTAAATCCACATTTTGCCAGTTGTGGGCGAGCCTATTGCCATTTATCGGGCATTAATACTCGTACAGACTCCAAAATGCTACTGATAATCCTGATAAAAAATGCAGTAATACTTTGCTCGACCTGGGAACTGCTGAAACCATGACCTCATGCTTAGCATCTTTAGAAGCAATCAGTATCTAGTTGTTGACTAGGTAAGTACTTAGATAATTAGGCTTACTTCCTTATCTGGAAGGAAGAGCATCAGGACCTGATCTGCGGTGGGTTCTTGAAACATTGGTGTCTTCATATTACACTTCTTTTTGATGTAATGGTTTCAAAGTAAGTAATCATTTTGAACAGAAGTCTTATGGGCGCCGTCTTCCCCATGTGTTTTGGATTTGTAGTTTGAATAGACTCTGGTTTTTGGTACTTGATCAAGTACTTAAAACAGACTGAATTGAAAAAAAAATCAGAAAATTCATGGGGAAGATGGAGCCGTTACGACTTTTACTCAAAACGATGACTTCTTAAGTCTCGTTATAGAAGTGCTGACAATTTATTTAAAGAACAGAGGCTGTGGGTGGTTAAAAAATAACGACTGATCTCTTTGCAAGGGAGAATAATGACACACCCATTCAAATACCTACGGTAAGTTTTACTTTCATTATTCTTTTAACAACAGAGCCCAATTACGTAACTTCAAATTTTTCACTCACACCATTATTTTAACACAAAGAATGTACTAATACGACATGGATTGATGCAAATGACACCTCCTTACAACCAAAACGTATGAAATTTGAAGCCGCTGCTGAAAGAAAATCACTGGAATTTCATCCTCATGTCTTAAAAGATAAAGCTTTTTGTATATTTTCAAAACTGTAAAATGTAATTTTGTAAAACAAATGCAGTGTTGCTGTCCGTTAACAAAATTTCTAAACGATTTTCATCTTAATTTTCAGAGCAGTAAAATCTATAGATAATCTTACTCAACTGTAACAAATAATATGGTAAATGGCCGGTGACATGTTACTATTGATTTAAGAAAGTTTATTCAAGGGGTGGGCAGAGACGTTTCCTTTGAAGAAATTATACAATTTACGGGGTTTAAACTTCATAGGGGTGAGAATGAAAGGAATGCTTAGAAAAATAAACTGTGAACGTTTTGTTTTTGTTGATGTTTAACTTTCAGCAGTTTGAGGAGGGGTAATGTAGCTTGGGTTAATTGGTAGTCGAAATAAAATGAAGAAAGCTTTAAATGTTTGAAGGTACAGTCATAGAAAAATAAGCTTATTTCATAGCTTTGGCTCTCTTTGTTCTAAATAGTCTAAAAGCCATAGTATTAGTGAGTATTTACCTAATTAAAATTATTCGTCATAACTAGCTTAGTTCCGCGACTTCATCTGCGTTAAATTTCTTGTTTTAAAATAAAATATACAGCATCCTAATTGCGTCACAGAATTTCAATTACAATGTGAATGATTTTGCAGAATATTGTTAATCCATTGCTTCATATGTTCGTAATATTTTCTGCTGAATAGCGTAAATAACGCAATGAATGTTGTTGAACTATCAAAATTACCTAAAGCTATTCTAACTAATGAGTGTGTGTATTACGCAATTTGCCCGCAGGTTTTTTGTAAGTTTTCATATAAGTAGGGCTAAATCTTCGGAATTCCTGGTCCGATTCAGAAAATTCTTTCACAAATAGGAAGTTACGGTATTGCCAAAAATCATTAGAATAATTATATATTTAGTTAAAAAAACTTCACGCTGTTGAAGTCGCTGACAGAATCTAGTAATCTTTATTAAAAATAACATTGTTAACACCTTTTTAACAGATTCAAAACAGCGTTATTTAAAAAAAAAACACTGCTCATCCCTAAACGTGTCAGGGGAGGCAATTAACTGATATCGGCTGAGTGTACACGTAATGCGTCTTGTATAAATATTTAACCGTGTGCCAGACGTATGTACCTACGTATTTGTGTATAACGGCCTTATAATATTGTTTGCCTGACGCTGTCTCGGCGTTTGAAAATGACAGTAACGTTTTTATTTGTAATTATTTGTGTGTTTTGTTGTTTTAGTCTGTGATATAAATTTTAAATCAGTTCTCTTCTCTGGCTTTGATATTCTGTCTCTATCGGCCTTAATAAGTTTTTCTTTTGACGTGGTTTTAACCGTCAATCTAGTTTTTAAATTTGAACGTAACTGTGATTAAAATACAGTTCTTTTTACAAACCTGAGAACCTTTGTTGGAATAAAGTACGAATTTCAAAAATGGCTCTATTTATCTAATATATAAAATTCTCGTGTCACAGTTTTCGTTGCCATACTCCTCCGAAACGGCTTGACCGATTTTGATAAAATTTCGTGTGCTTATCGGGTAGGTCTGAGAATCGGCCAACATCTATTTTTTTTTGTGCATTAGGAAACTGCCAAAAAATCGGGAAAACTTAAATTACATTTTCTATGGAAATTTTGTATGGACAGGACAACGTCTGTCGGGTCAGCTAGTTTATATATAACAATTGCTTGTTGCACGTACACTTACATTGAACATAAATATACTGCTATACACAAATATGCCAACATCCGGCCTCTGAGCAATCAAGGCATTTAGCAGATTGATCGGCGAAACCAGCGGACCAGGCTATGGTTCAAACCTGGGTCAAAACCCTTAGATAAATCGTGTTTTGTAATAAGACGGTGAACCAAACAGTATTGATACTTACTTTCATCATTATTTTATTACATTGAAACCCATAAAAAATTAAAAGTTTAATATTTTTAGAAAATTATTTTAATTTTTTTTTTTAATTTAGCTCACCGGAATTGTGAACCGGATCCAAGCTGCCGGTGGTCAGGGCTCCTGAGATAGGAACCTCCTAGCTATATTCAGAAGTACCTATCGCTTTCTTGATCATGCCTTTAGAACCAGATGCCCAACGAAAGCCTCCTCAAATGTCGGTCGAGGCTGTTAATGGCCGTCACGACTATCGGCAAAATGACCGCTTTTATAATTAGTATCATCTTCATCTAATATAAACGAAAAAGTATACATAGAAATTCCAATTGCTTTCCAATGTAACTACTCTAATATCCTCCCAATTCCCACATCACAAACGGAAGTTACAAAAGAATACTGACCGGCATTAGGTGCATCCGTACGGTACCGCAGGTTTATAAGTGATCCAATCAAATGATTTTCCCTGAACCACGTGTAACAGTGATTAATATCTGTAATACGGTATTATTGTCCGTCGCCTGCGCAGTTATCGTGATCGACGGTTTTGTATCATGCGGGTTGAGTGCGGGTAGAGAGTGACGAGTTTTGTAGCTAGACTTGACCTTATGGCATTGTTTTTTCAGACTGTATTCAAAATTACCGTCAGTTGTTTGTCAAACATGCCCAGTTGATCAGAACCACGTAACACACTTTCAGTCACAATTCGATGTTTTGAAGGGAATTCTTAATCTATTGCCATTTAGGTTTTAAAAATTCGTCATCGTATCATTTTGTTAGATTGGATATCTTTTTACTTCTCTCTCATAACACGTTTTCTAGAAAAGAGCTTACGTATCAGTCGTATAAGTGAGATTGAGATAATAAAGATTTTTCAATCAAGTACAATTTTTTATTGCGGAATTGCCCTGCTCTTGACCTCGATCTCGCCTAGTGGAAAGCGATGGATGAAGTCTACCATGGAGCTAGCAAGCCCAGATAATGCCTGCTCACTCATGCTATACGTGGACCACAGACTCTGACAGAGAGTTTCAGAATGCATTACCACCCTATTTCAAGTGAATAAAACTAAACATGGATTCGTCGTAACAAGCCCGCACGCTTAAGGGAAGTGTTTTATTATTGCCTTTATCTTTTTAGATCTATTTTTTCGTTGGTTTTGTTGCTCGTCATTTATATCGCATGAGCTAACTATTAATTTAATTAAAAGCGTATCCATTTGGGGCTACTTTCGCGCTGTTTTAGATGTAATCATTAATTTTCTTTATTAGTAACAGGTTGTTTTGTTGTACGCTTAATGTTTTGGAAATGAAAAAGTGGATTTGTTTTTGAATTTGTTAAGCATGCAACGTTTGTTACTGACAGAGCGACCTGTAAGTGATCAACACTAGGTATGAGCGGTCAAAAGACCATGAAGTATTCCTGTTTTATTTTAGAGCACTTATGCTTTGAGCACCAAGGTATTCCCATAAATACCTTTGGTGCTCAGTGCATAGATGTTCTAAAAATTGGTGCTCAAACGGGAATACTTCATCTATTCTGTTAAGAAATTATTTTTCTTTATCCTTTATCTGATAAACAGCTGATCGATTATTCAGCTAAGCAATTAATATATTTTTTTATATCTTCAAAAAATATAGTGAAATCTTAGGTAAAGTAAGCTGTCAGTAGTGTCAATCCCTAGCATCAGATAGAATGACGTGTGACTTCACGTGTTCACGGTAAAATTTTGCAGAATAGACGTCATTAGCTCTCAGCATAAATGTTGATCGCAGTTTGTTTTAGCTTATCTTCTTGACCTTCTTTTAGGGCCGATTTTTCAATCCTCAGTTAAACAGACAGATAGGGTTTATTCGATAGATAGCAAAAAAGTCTGTTGTTCAATCGTCAGATAGGCTTTATTGGTCGAATAATTCACTTAACTGAGGAATAAATCTATTTGCCTCTTTGACGGCCAGTTAACCGCTTATTCCATTGTTAAATGACTCTGACGTTACTAAATTTGAGGTTAGTCTTCGTGGTTTATAATAAATATTAAGAAATGGATATTTCAGATAGTATTAACGACATGGCAATTGAGGAAGAAGCCATTATAAATGAATATGTTAATCCAAGTGAAAGAAAAGAAAGAATTGTAAGACCGAGGGTCGAACAGTTTAACGCGTGGGATTCAACAGAATTCCATCGTCGATTCAGACTTACCAAAGTATCAGTGCAATATTTGCTGTTGTTGGTAAAAGATAAAATCAAGAGCAAGACACAAAGATCAGTTTTTATAAGCTTGAACACATATGTTTATTGGTATTGACTTGCACAACGTAATTAATTAAGCACGGTACCTTACCTACTAAAAAAATACATTTTGTTTCAGAAACCAGTGTATTTGTGTTGTCTTTTAATTTTATATTATTTTCTTAAACCTCTCTACTAAACTCACAAATAATTGAACCTCAGCATTATTAAAGTTTGCTGAACGCTCCCTCTTTTTTTTCCATTATTATCAATTCAGAAATCACAAATAAAAACACCACACAGTCAAACTTACAACCTCGTAACGTTTTGAAAAGTGAAATGACGACACTGCCATCTGTTCGAATCACGTTTAGTCCGTCCCGTTCTAACATTCGCTTATTCTGTATATTTGTTTCACCTCCCTGAAGTTAGCGTCGTCACAGATGAGATATTTGGTCAGTTAGTTATTCCTTGGTTAAATATCATTTGAAAAATTGACAACCACTTAACCGACGAATAAAGAGTCTAATAACTTTACTCTCTAGTTAGCTATTGGTACTTTTATCTGAGGATTGAAAAATCGGCCCTTAGTCGCTTTTATTACACTTCAAGAACTGTAAGTTTGCAACCGAGAAACTTTAATTTCGGTGTGGTATCTTTCTTGTGAATTAACTAAACATGATCTAGATTAGCACCTTGGACAGTCGTTACGGGTCGTCAGATGCCCGAAAGTCTGATAAGCAGTCTTACCAAGGGGTATCGTGTAGCCCAGTAACTGGTTTGTGGAGGTCAGATAGGCAGTCGCTTCATGTAATATACTGGAAGTCAGCTGTATCCGGTTAGACTGGAAGCTGATTCCAACATGGTTGGGAAAAGGCTAGGCAGATAATGATCTGGATTAGCAGCAACGTTATTTCAAAACGGTAAAATAATTTCCGATATCGTTTTTTAAACGGTTCGTCTTCCCCATCACTAAATAATAATGAATCATCATTTTGCACTTTTTGTTCCTTTTTCAAACTCCGTGGGAATGCGCGTAGGCATGGGGTGAAAGCGTTTTGCGGTTAATATATTTTCCATTTTTAAAAATGGGGCGTTTAATATTTTTTTCTTTCTGTATTTTTGGACAGTTATGATTTTTTTTTTCATTATTTGTGGGAGAATCAATTTGCGATCTAATTGTGTTGGAAAGTATTTAATGGGGTTTAAAAGGTCACGGATCATTGAAACTAATGGAATAATAATGATGACTAAATTCTATGATAGAAATAGTGTTTTGTGAACTTTGAGTTTTTATTTTTTTAACTTTAGATCAAGAGGTTTAATGGATGAATTAAGGGTTTTGGATCAAGAGGGTTAGGCAGAGGTATAGGTACAGTCAGCGCCTAAAATATCGGGACGAACAGACTATTCAAAATGATCTACACAATTATGAAAATTAAATATTATGTCAATGACACAAGGAATGTTTCAGAATGAAGACCGTACATGACACCTGTCATCCTGACAAGAACTTTATCAAATTGAGATAAAGTTTAATTTTCATAGTTGTTTATATCATTTTGAATAGTCTGTTTGTCCCGATATTATTGACGCTGACTGTACCTATTGTACACCCAAATTCTGCCTGTTATTATATTTAGTCTCATGTGAGTAATAGGTCATTAACTAGGCACAAATCCTGACTTCAGGGTGCTACTGAGAAATTCTAAATGGAAAAACTCAATAAAACTTTGCCCGACCCGGCAATCGAACCCAGGACCTTAAGCTTAGCAGTAGCTCCTGCAAACACTAGACCAACGAGGTGGCATTTAATGGCAAATTAGGCACAAACTACATCCATAAATTGTATGTATTTTTTTTAAGAGTAAGTAATCGTGGAGTTTCTGCCGGCTCTTCTGCATAGGAAACAACCAATTGGAACTGTGCACCTAGTTTCTGACATTTCATAAGTGCCCATATAGGTTTATGTGAAATAAAATGTTTTGATTTTGATTCTACGGGGTCAAATTAAATTTGCTGGCAATACTTTACCCACCTACTATACTCACGTATCGATACCAAAAAATAATGAAAGACAAAAAAAATGTGATGAAACGTGATGGGCGAATGTCAATGTCCGAAGTTGATCAGTGTTTTTGTAAATTTTCGTGGAAAATAGTAATTTTTTAGAATTTCCAAAAACCATAACATCATAGTTGTTTATTTGACAGTGTCATTTAAAGTTTTGAACAAAGTTGGATTATTAATTTTTATTTTTTACCCGACTACGCCAGAAGGAGGGTTATGTTTTTGAAGTGTAGGTATATATGTATGTGGATTTCTTTGTCACGCTCTGTAGCCTAAACGGCTTGTTCGATTTCAACTTGAGAGGTGCCGTTAGATTCGTCTTAATTGTGAGAGTGACACTGGGTATATCAAAATTTAAAAAAATACCAATTTTTGGCGCCATATTGTGTCTTCAATTTTTTTTTCTCAATTCCTATTGAGTGGCATATCAAAATAAAAACTTTTTCCAAAAAAAAAAACAACCGACTTCCAAAAAAACACTACAAAGTGAAAAATAACTTTAATTTCGGAAGTCGGTGTCTTTGGAGCTGTATTTAAATTTTTTGTCACCGCCTTCCGAAATTAAAGTTATTTTTCACTTTGTAGTGTTTTTTTGGAAGTCGGTTGTTTTTTTTTTTGGAAAAAGTTTTTATTTTTCAGTTTTTAGTGGTGCACATGTGCTTACCCCTTCACAGCATACCGGCGTGATGTTATGTTATGAACTGGTGTAAGCAATAGACAGAGATGAGATTTCAGCAAACCCAGTCCATTTGCTATCATTTATTGAGGAGTTCCGTTGCCTATCTCCAAAGTTCTTCATCAAATCTTCACCAAATTGAAATGAGACCACTACGAGAAAGTATTCTTCCAAAAAATACCTAAATCGCTTTGTGTGCCTATAAAATTTGAAGAGTTCTCTCTATTTCTCCAGGATCCCATCATCAGATCCTGACTTGATGATCATGGGACCACCTGGGAAGTATACCCTTTCAAACAAAAAAAACAAAATCCAAATCGGTCCAGCCATCTTCGAGTAATCGGGGAACATACATAAAAAAAAAAAAAAAAAAGGTTCCGACGAATTGATAACCTCCTCCTTTTTGAAGTCGGTTAATAAAGGGCTTCATAAATAGATCTCATTAACGTCAAAAATAATAATATTAACTTAAAACTGTGTAATAAAATAAAAAAATACAAAATCATAAAGCCGGCTGCGTAAAAAGTGAATTTTAATTATAATTTTAATTTAAGAAGATACCTCCGACTGCATGAGATTGTTTATAGTATTCAGTCTAATAGTCATCCTTTTAAAACAAGTTTCTAATTTCCATCTTTTTTAAATTAAAATTCACTTTTTACGCAGTCTGGTATTTGAATTTGTAAATACTTTTTTTTTGTTTGTTTATTTTCTTTATTTCATTCGTTTTCTATCGATACCCAACCTTTTGACCTTGTATATTAGTATCCAGTTTGTGTTTTTAACCGACTTCAAAAAGGAGGAGGTTATCAATTCGTCGGAACCTTTCTTTTTTTTTTTATGTATGTTCCCCGATTTCTCGAAGATGGCTGGACCGATTTGGATTTTGTTTTTTTTTGTTTGAAAGGGTATACTTCCCAGGTGGTCCCATGATCATCAAGTCAGGATCTGATGATCGGATCCTGGAGAAATAGAGAGAACTATTCAAATTTTATAGGCACACGAAGCGATTTAGCTATTTTTTGGAAGAGTACTTTCTCGTAGTGGTCTCATTTCAATTTGGTGAAGATCTGATGAAGAACTTTGGAGATAGGCAACGGAAGTCCTCAATAAATGATAGCAAATGGACTGGGTTTGCTGAAATCTCATGTCTGTCTATTGCTTACACCAGTTCATAACATAACATCACGCCGGTATGCTGTGAAGGGGTAAGCACATGTGAACCACTAAAAAGTGAAAAATAAAAACTTTTTCCAAAAAAAAAACAACCGACTTCCAAAAAAACACTACAAAGTGAAAAATAACTTTAATTTTGGAAGGCGGTGGCAAAAAATTCAAATACATCTCCAAAGACACCGACTTCCGAAATTAAAGTTATTTTTCACTTTGTAGTGTTTTTTTGGAAGTCGGTTGTTTTTTTTTTGGAAAAAGTTTTTATAGACCTTCGGATCTTGTTTCTTTCAATAACAAACATAGGTCTTGCCAAAAAACATGTAGATACTTAACCAACCATATCCAATTACCATACCTTTATTCCGTCCAACAACAAACCATAACAGCGGTCAGTGGCTAGGCAGAGTAATTACTGTATATAATAATAAACGAGCTATCATAAAGGTGTGTCGTGTGAATCGACGACACCTGTGCGAGGGTGTCAGCAGACCTAGTGGGGCAGTAGAGGTGTCATCGTGGAAATAAATGCCTTGTAAACAGATAATTTAATAGTAATAATTATCTTAAAATATTAATAAGATATGTGCAAGTATACAAAACAGAAAATAATCATAGAGTATCAAAAAGTTCGTCAACAGAAAAAGTGCCCAATCAGCTGGCAGTATTTCCACGTTGTATGGCAATTAGAAAATAAACACATAATTATTTTAAGACATGTTGTTACGTTATCAATTTTTTGTCAATGTAGTGAAACTAATTAATTTTTATCTGGAATTTCTCCGCAGCAGCCCGGAGTCAGGATTAGTACACGGTGGACTGAAATACGCTCGCCGCTATTACATTGGACCTAAACATAACTGTCGAATGCGGGTGTAGCTACCGTGTACTACTGTACAGTACACATAACAGTCTGCATAACACTTCGGAGGATACAGGTGTAATGTTATTCAACAAAATAACACACCACATAAAGCATTCCTGTTTCATTCGCCTTCATTGTGTTTTTTACCCAAACTGTAACAGAATTAAATTCAATTAAAATCCTCCGCCTATCTAGCCCTTGTTCACACTACACAATAATGAGGCGTCACAAACAAAAAGCAGGAAACGATACATGAACGTGACGTATAAAATTTCTTAGCGATTTCTCATTTCACCCCTCACACAGTCACACTACAAACCATTTGATTTGTTTAATCAAATGCGGGCTTTCGAATTAATTAGTTTGTTATGCACCTGAGCGTACCTTTATTGTGTGTAATACATCATTTTCTTCCCGGTTTAAAAACTAACATTCAAGCAATTTTAAACTATATACCAAAAAGTTACGGTGTATAACGGAATCTGTGGAGTGTAAACGTAAGTTTGTCAAAACAAACGTATCATTATTTTGAATTAATTTCGTACTCAATTCCAAAACTTAAAGTTTAATACCTTAGAGTCTAAATTCGTTTTTATTTGTGATTTTTATTCAAAATTTTTGTTGATTTAATTTTTAATATTTCGATACTTAATTATATGGTGACGTTGAGTTGATGAGTAGTTTGCGTAATGATACTTTATGATTCAATAGGTAATTATTTTAGTTCCAATTTTAAATTACAGGAATCACTTGCAACATTATCGTTTGATTCCAAAATTGATAGTTGTCAGAAATCAAAAATCGTGGATTGATAGCAATAGCTTTTGTAATAAATTAATATGTCTATTCAACAATGACAATTTCCATAGTTTCTATTGTGACGATAATTTGTTCAGCATTTTTTTTTATTCAGAAAATTGCCGGTTAGTATAATAATTGTCGTCATGTCAATATCATGGTTATTATTACCAATTAAACAAACCCTTACCTTACTTTTTCTAGTCTCTGTATACGATCATTTATGTGGGTACAGTTTAACCAGAAAATATGTGCGTCTCGGTAATATTCGTGTTTTCGAAACAGCGCGAAACTCACGCTACACGCCTCTGTGACGGGTAGGTACTCATCAAAAGCTTCTAAATTTTGTACTGTCGTGTTTAGCGGTAGTGCACCTATCATTGCGCGATTGTATATAGTTGCCTCTCCGTCCAGTTACCTACGCTGATCGCACCTGGTCATCTGCCATTGAATCGTTTCGAAATGTTTTTTTGAATTTTGTTCATTTTTTAATCATGGGTATACATAATAAGCAATACTTGCATGGATGTAACAGCTCTTTATTAAATCTCTTCATCGCGCTTTTGCAGACGATGATTGCCGAAGCGCTTAATTTTTCTGAGAGGTCTGTACTATATTATTATTCTTTAATTTCGAACTACTTACCCGGTATCTATCTATATAAATATTTATAGGTACCCCTTTTTTCAAAAATTACGCGTACGGAGGTGTATGAAATTTAGCACAGTTAAAGTTTAAATGGAGAATGAGTGCAGAAAGGTAATATTTTCAAATATTATTGTATTTATATTTAAATGAATTATGGTCAAATTTCGACCATTGGCCAATCACTAGTTCATTTAATTTCGCCATTGACTAAAATTTGTAACAATACCTACAGTCAAGTCTACTGTAATATTGTAGGGTACCTCAGAAACCACCAAAAAGGCATAACTATAAACTAACGTGTCGTAATTCACCCCATCTCATAACGACCTAACTCCCTAATTACAACCACAGAGATAATTGACGTCACAAAACCCACGAACTAAGATTACATGCAATCTGTAACATTCAGTCGTAAAGTCTGCAAATCCTATGGTAACTATTACGTCCTGGTTTTACGATCAAATTTTTAATCCCGTTGACATAAAGGAGTTTATCTTGATTCTGTTTTATTGGTTAGCGACACATTGTTGTTGGCATGATGTTGATGCGTCTACGCTTAAGTATAGGGTGAAAAAGAGATGAGTTTGTTTTGGCAGAATGTGATTCACACATTATTATGTGTGACCGATTTTGAATAAATACATTTAAAAATGATACCTTTACTATACAGAAAAATAAAAACATCACGCCTGTATTCCCCGACGAGTTAGGTAGATAGACTCACTATCATGTGATTGAGTACTATAATAAAGATAATATGATTTTTTAAGTTTATTTATTCAAAAACTGTATTAAGAATAACATACATATAGCCTGCCAAACTGCATAACATTTTTTTGGCGTCTAACAATGGAAAACAACTTGTATTAGGTACTAAATTATACTAAAACAAATAAGCACACACACTTGTGACCAAAAATCTCAGTTATTACAAAATAATAATTTACGCAAACGTGAGGTTTGTGATTTAAGGGGTATTTTTTATTTCGGTGCTTATTTTGTATACGTGAGAAACGGACGGCGTTGGTACAATGTACTAAAATCGTGCAATTTTATAGAAAAGCTATTGGATACCAAAAGGAATAAATGCATTTGATTTTAGTCCTGGTAATATTGCATTGGTCATTTAACCCGATAAGCAATATAAGAAGTTCGTTCGAAAATCAAGAAAATCATGAAATCACGCGTGTATTCCGGGAATAGGCATAGGTGTATTTGAAAATTAATTGTGACACATTTATATCTACACCTACCATATAAAGGTTAATTTCCTTTTTACGCGCTTTATATTAGCTTCACTTGTATGTTTGTTTGTATGTAACCGACTCCTTTGAGCGCGATTTTGACCCACTTTAAACGGTCAGATTTCATTGAAACTTTGTAAACTTGTCGAGGACCGATGACAATTCAATAATAAAAAAAAAATAGAGAAAAAAAAACACGTTTTTGTAGTTAGCAGAACTAAAAAATAGAAAATAAATAATAGTTTAAAAAACTAAAAAACACGCTTTAAAAACCAAACTAAAAAAGGAAAAATTATTTAATTCAATTAAAAAGCGTGGGGTGCTTGACATTAATTGATTATAAAAATACCTCAAAAAGCACCCCATGCTTTTTATTTGAATTAAATTATTTTCTCCTTTTTAGTTTGGTTTTTAAAGCGTGTTTTTTAGTTTTTTAAACTATTATTTTTCATTTGTTTATTCAGAGAGTGTGTTAAAAATGGCATCGTTATATGTCAAGAAAAATAATATCGTAAAAAATGCATAACATCTTACTGCATACATCCCTTATTACTATAAAAGAGTACCTACTAATAAAAATCAAAAAACTTTACGATCTTAAAAATGTTCCTTGCGTTTAATATTGCCTTCCACGCCTGACATATCAACCAGGGCTTAGATTTTACTGTTCAATACGGTATTACATTTGCATAGCCGTAAAATTTACTACCTATGCATTTTGTCTTCTAATCCGAGCATTTTAGCACACTGTGCGCCCTTCAAATTACTACCACAATCTTTTTGCTGCTGAAAATCATATAAGTAGATCGTATTGTTCAGGAAATAGAGTAAAATTTAGTGTATTTTGTCGATAAATGTTAAGTTGTTTTGTGAGTAATTCGCCGATTTTATCGTCGATCTTACAGGTTACGTTAAAGATAAGTTTTTATTGTGTTTGTCTTATTTTTATTATTTTGTATGCAACGTATGTATGGGATTACGTGATAATGGTGACGTTATGCACGTTTGGGACATAAGTCGAACAAAAAAAAAACTTTTGCCCTTTTTTGACATTTTGAATTTTTAAAAGGTAGGTAGGTAGTTACATGCCTGTGACATGTGCAATTGTGCAATTGTGTTTTCTATGATTAAAATCATCCAAGTAGTTTTAATGTTAGCAGTTTCAAAGTTTTACAGGGGTATCAAAAACAGCACTTTTAATTAGATAATAATTAATGTTAAGGCGGTGATTTCTTGAAAACGCTCAAAAAGGTGGTTTTTTAAACCAGTGTATCTCTTTAACCGTAAATAATTTTGAAGCAAAAAAATAATTGATATTTTCAAGTCTTTTTGCATAGAGTGATGGAACTCAAAACATAATTAAACATACTTAAATGCATCAAAAAAATCATCAAAGACACCTCTAAATTATCTTTAAAACCAGTTTATCCCTTCAATAACAATTATAATTAAAAATATACCATAAAATTTCAAATGCTAAACTGCATCCAGTGATCGATTATTTATGATTAACTGTGCAGAATTCACTGATCTTGCAGTTTCAGTAGTTCATGCGGCCTGCCCAAATGTCCTTTCTTTGGTATTGTTCGTTGAGCTCTATAAGATCTGAGTTAAACTGCACGATCACTGACTTTGTGCACCAGATAAAACCACTCAATATGTGTGGTTCTTTCTTCAAAAGACCATTTCAGACACCAGCTTCGCATGGTCTTTACATGATCTGACCAAGATTATGTCTGGATGTTAAAAGAGACTGTGACCTCTGAGTTTGTTTCGGCCTTTCTTCTCAGAGTAGTCAGATAGGAAAGCCGACCTCATCAGGTTTTAAAATATGATTGACGTGTAAAAGCGTATGTGTACACAGCTACAGATTTCGCACTGTACGGAAATCCTATACAATGCGAGATCAGCTTATACTGGAAATGTATAGCTTGATGTGTAGCTGTGTGTACAAATCTACTTACAGAAATAAAATCATTTATCTTTAAACTAAGCAACCACTGCGATTACGATCTGTAAAAGTTATTTCAAAAACTAAAATCCGACTACTGAAAACAATTCATCATTTTATGTCTACTAGAGGGCGCCATGTGACGCCAGTGGATGATCAAGACGCTTCCAACGATACCTCATTAGTTAAATTACTTAAGGGAGTTTAGATATTATGAGGGAACAGATGAACATACAAACATACATACCAGACAAAATCCTCCTTTTTGTTTCGCCGTAGTTGGGTAAAAATGTGGTTCCACCACCTCTATACAGAAAAATGGTTTAGCAAAGCTGCCATTGCGATTCACTGTCTAATAGCGTCCCAAATATTAATCCTAGCTACACCTCCCCCCCTCCACTACTCAGTCAGACGATTCATCACAGTACAACAGGCTAAAGAGGGCACTTCAGACTTTACAGTCGTCAAAATTTGCATGAAACTCATCAGGACGAGTTTACGAGTGCGTGCGTCTCTTCATATGCATTCATTGTTGGCGGACGAACAATTAAAGTTATTATTGATCCTTTAATGGATATGGATGAAGGGAATGAAATACGAGTTATTTGGAAATTGGAGACGTCATCATTGAAGCAGATATTAAAAAGACATAGGACATAAATATACCCCTTTATTAATGACTAGCTTATTCCAGCGGCTTCGCCCGCGTGGAGGTGGCAAGTTATCCCATGGGAACGTACTACCGGGATATAAAGTATCCTATGTGTTAATCCAGGTTTTAAACTATCTGTGTGCAAAATTTCAATAACATCCATTTTGTAGTTTTTGCGTGATTGAGTAACAAACATCCAAACTTTCACATCTATCTATCTATATATATAAATAAAAATACAAGACCTGACTGACTGACTGACTCATCAACGCCCAGCCCAAACCCTTGGACATAGAAAGCTGAAATTTTGCACAGAGGTTCCCTTTATAATGTAGACAAGGAATAAGGAAGGATTTTTTGAAATTGAACCCCTAAGGGAGTTAAATAGGGGATGAAAGTTCCGCGCGGGCGAAGCCGTTGACAAAAGCTAGTTTATAATATTAGCAGGAATTAGGATTAGTAGAATTTATTGGCGACTGTTTACCCATACATTTTTTACGTTTAAACTTTAAACATTTCTTAACTTAACCAACGTTTATAAATAAAGGCCTTAGTACTTAGCATCATATCTAATACCTTTAAATGAGCAATTCTTGCATATATGTGTATATACAGGGTGGAATTTTTTAAGTGAACTTGGAGGAAAAGTACTTTGAATACTGAAGACAGCAAATTTTACTCAAAGGAAACATTCCTTTATTTTTTTTTAAGAAATAAAACTGCTTTTAAAGATTTTTGAAAATACGCTTGCTCGCCTGCTTTTTGAACCTACTAAAATCCGAAAAAATAGCACTCTGTACTTTTATGAAACCAATCGATAGGGTCAATCACAAGGATCAAATCTCTCTAGCAAACATAGTAAATTAAATTAAACAAAAACCATGAAATCTAAACTTATTTTATTCGAAAGAAAAAAACGAATAAATTAACTAATTAGTTGCTCGAAATGAGCTCCATTTTCATGGATGCACAAATTTATTCTTTTCTTATTTTTTGAGATGGTAAAAAATAATTGAACTCGCGACACCGTTACCGACACCTTTGTATATAAGTTAGTTTTAGTTAAGCTTGATCAATTTTAATTATATGTAATAAAAGATTTTACCTATTTGGTAAAATAGCTGGCAAAAATAACTCAAACTACAAATTTTTGTTTATTTTTTTTCAAAAAAATGTAAAATCAGGTAATATTTTTGCTGATCACAAGTTTTCACTTCTGTCGGCATTCCCGGAGTGCCACTGTTTTTTTAAACCATTTATATTTTACATCCTATGAAGTTCCGTGTCTATACTGTGGTCAAACAAAGACATTTCTCAGGTTTTTCATTCCCAACCGAAACCCGAACAACCCATTCATAACCAAACATCACATTACTTCACAACAAAGTACTAATTATAACATAACATCCACCAAATCGTCACATGGTCACAATCAACCGGTACATTTAGTGTCACGGTAATGCAAACGGTACGTATAGTGCAACGGTGATGCAAATGGTACCAACGAACAACGTCTAAATTAGGACTGTGTAAACAAAACGACGATATTTGATGGATTGTTAATGTCACGAGGAATCTGTGTGGGTGGCTAATTGAGCTTTCTTCGTGGTTCAGATATAAATAGGTTTTCATGGTGTTGATTTTTAATGGTGGTAAGTGAAGGGGTTTTCTTAAAATGACAAATGATGATTGAGAAGAGTATTATTACTGAAAGAAGACAAACAAAGCAGCTGTCGAAAAACTATTCAATGACTTAGTCAATGGAAGTAGTCAGTGTCGCTTTAAATTGGATTTTTCTGAGAGTAAAAATGACGAAATGAAAGCATTAATAGGCACTTATACGGCACTTTTAAACGTCTTTTTTTCACATTGAACATCAAAGTTTACATCTACGCAAAATACAGTAAGCTTATGGGTAACTACAGTTTTGTGCCGTTTGGGGTCGAATCGCTCGGGTCATGAGGCCCGAGTGCACGTCAAAATTTCTCGCCGACTAGTCGACAGATCACGTGATCAGAGGGCTAGGCCGTTCTTTGGCAGAAGAAATAGGATTGCCATTCAAAGTGGCATTCAATGCTACCAGTCTTTTAGGCACGTTTCCTGATGACAGCGATGCGGACGAATACTTCGACGCCTAAGTATCCTCTTGTTTTTATTTGTAGAGTTAGTAATCTAATTTATATTCACGATAAATAAAGAAAATTAACATTAAAATAGAAATAATTCTAGTCGCACCTTACAAGAGGTAGATTCGTATAGAGAAGAATAGGCATCTTGAAACTGCATCGTTACTGTTTTAAAACAATTTACAATATTTTTGTTAAATTAATAAATCAAATAAAAAAACTTTGTGAGTCAAATTCAAACATTTAACGAAAAAAAATGTTCCCATCTCATTACCTCACTCTCCAATAAGTAAATCAACCGACTTCCGTAAAGGAACTAATCAAAGGCTATAAAATTAAGGCAACTATAAAAGTTGGCTCAACCGGGTATCGAACCTCGTAAACAAAATGAGGACATTCGTAAGCATGGTGGTGATGAGATAAATCTTGCAATTCCCTTGTCGTAACTTTGTGACAATGAGGAATTTGCTCTCGGTAATTTTGACAATGGGGTACGCAAAACCAGAGTCTTAAGTTATAAAAAAATCGAATGTAAGTAGGTTTGTACAAACAGTTTTACACGTCAATCATATTTTTTCAAACTAGATGAGGTCGGCGGTTCCTACCTGACTACTCTGAGAAGAAAGGTCGAAACGAAATCAGGGATCCAAGTCTCTTTTAAAGTTCAAACATAATCTTAGTCAGATCATGTGTGGACCTGTAGATTGGTGTCTGAAATAGTCTTTTGCGGAAAGAACCATAGGACTTGTCCAGTCTGCGCACACATTTGTCAGTAATCATGCAGCTAAACTCAGAACTCGAGGAGCTCAACAATTCAACGAACAATACCAAAGAAATGACATTTGCGTAGGCCGCATAAATTAAGTAGGTACTCAGACAGACCAAGATTAAAAATAAATAAGAAAAAAATACAATAACATTAAAAGAATATAATATAACACTTTACTAAGTAAATATGCATGTCATTGTATACAGGGTTGTATATGGGTTTTAAGGTGGCTTTTCCAGGTAGAAACCAGCTTGCCTATATGTATCGCAAAACAGCGTCATCAACGCTGTAAGATGTTCTAGTTGTAAGGGTTGAAGCAGCAAAAATAAAAGGCCAGATTATACTTTCTATTTAGACCTCTTGTTTTTCCATAGGATTAGGTATTACAATACCTAAAATTTGGTAACCAAACTGCAAAGTGATTACTATAATATCCGCACCCTAATTGCGTAATTCACGATTATTCACAATCTGTTTCGTTTTGAAACAGATGGCTAAACCATTGCTTCTTAAGTTCGAAAAATGTGTCTGCTCCACAACGTAAATAACGCCATGAATATTGTTGAACTGTCAAAATGAACACGATTATGATTAATCGCGTGTTACGCAATTAGGGTGCCGGTAATGTTGAATCAGGTAGTTGAAAGCCCATTCAATTGAATTTGTCGTAGAAATGACACATAATTTGTTGTTGTTATACCAAGATATCATGAATTGGGAGACTTAATAAATACCTCTTAAATGCGTTTTGTTTTTTAAATCCCACTTTAGAGTATATTTGAAAAAAACTTGTGTTTATGTCTGTATCATTCATGCATGAATAGTTTAGCGTACAGTCACCAAAAAAGCCAAGTAACCAGGGCTGTCCGATATAGTTAAAATTTATTAAGAAACCTGTGGATATTCTCGTATGAAATTTAATTTGATAAAATTGTTTGTTTTGTATTTATTTTATTTTATTTGAAAATATCCATTGGTTTCTTACAAAATTTCAACGATATTTGACGACCCTGGCTACTTATCATTTTTGGTGACCGTACAACCTATAGATGAAAAAGTGTTATAATTTTGTTTACAAGGAACTAAAAAAAGCCGTAGGTATATCAGAGGTCTTGTAAAAAATTTATTCCTGGTAAAAAACACTTATTTTTTTTAAGTTAATAATTAAATACATATAAAATTTCGTCATAAGAAGGAGCTTCTTCTATGCAAAATACTTGAAATCAACCCCTGTCATATAATACTTTAAAACAATACATTTATCACTTAACTTAGCGGCTCACTTAACCTACTGAGCCTAAGGCAAAAAGCATAACTTAATAAATAAATACATTTTGCTAAAGTCACTAATCCTAATTCATACACAAAATGTCTAAAAGCTCAGAATTACTTACGTCATCATCCCTTCTAAATACTCTTTGATGAACAATTTGCCTTCGAGGCAGAAACTTGAAACGTTTGAATATTAAGCATTGACTACTGGCTGCACTTATGAGTATATCTACATAGTTGAAAGATAAAAACTGTGTTTGTTTGTAAAAATACTATGGATAATCTATTTACAGGTTGGCAGGGCCTCCTTACTTGCTGCTTACTTATAAAAAAAATGATCTGCCATATATTTTGAACTGAACACGTAGGCCTACTGCACTTTTCTATGAAACAGAAGATTTTTAAAAGCGAGAGTTAAATTGAGAAAATCGGGAAAAAAGAAATTGCTTTATTATTTAGGATTTTCGTATGAAATCAAGGCCACATTGAAATTTTGACAGGACAACGTCTGTCGTGTCAACTTGCAGCGTAAAAAAAATGCTATTCTTGAAGAACTAAATATCTACAAAGAATGCACCTGCCATGTTTTGTCTCTGCATCACCCAAAGGTTGACTAGTAGAAAATGCCTCAGGCATTAAGTCCGCCTTTGTACAGTATTTTTTTTTGACATCGGAATCATAGGCACCCTATATGATTTCTACATTATTAATCCTTTTACAAAACAGAATTCGGTCAGCAAGCAGAATGCATAACGTGGCAATAATTATTAGGTTCCTACTCTTAAAGAACGTTATAATTCACAAAAACAATCATTTGCCGTAATTTTTACTTCCATTAAATTACGTTTTAAAACTAAGCAAGACAATCAGCAGGGTCAGGGCAAATTACATGTCGTAAAATATACCAACAATTTGGGAATACTATAAACAGCTTGCGGCCTATTTGACAATTAAACAAATTATACTGTCAAAGGATTTTGACATTTGCATAGCGCTAAGTGGGGAGGGCAGAAATCATGGTAATTGCCATACTTAAAAAAATGTGTTTATTTACTTTGTTTAATAAGTACTAAAGATTTAAATAGGCAAATCTGATGGATAAATTGTGGGATTTCCTTAAATCTGACGCCTTTCGAACCCCAGTTTTGGACAATTTTTAAAAGGTTCATCATCATCTGCCTAGCCTTTTCCCAACAATGTAGGGTCAGCTTCCAGTCTAACCGGATGTAGCTGAATACCAGTATTTTACATGGAGCTACTGTCTATCTGACCTCCACAACCCAGGGTAATACGATACCCCTTGGTAAGACTAGTTGTCAGACTTTCGGGCTTCTGATGAGCCGTAACGGCAGTCAAAGATCCACAAATGACAGCCGGAAAAACAGCTTAACGTGCTTTCCGAAGCACGGAGGGGTCTTGGTATGTAAAGATGGTCACCCATCCACGAACAATTTTACAAGTTTCTGATAGCGAATATTCACTATCAGGACACGTAACGTTAATGAAATGGATTAGCAATATCTTTCAACATCATTCAGCTTGTGATTGGTAGTGCGTTACGCAATTAGGGTACTGGTCATACACTCACGCCGGTTGCGAAGTTACGCAATTAGGGTACTGGACATACACTCACGCCAGTTGCGAAGTTACGCAATTAGGGTACTGGTCATACACTCACGCCAGTTGCGATATTACGCAATTAGGGTACTGGTCATACACTCACGCCGGTTGCGAAGTTACGCAATTAGGGTGCTGGTCATACACTCACGCCGGTTGCGAAGTTACGCAATTAGGGTGCTGGTCATACACTCACGCCAGTTGCGAAGTTACGCAATTAGGGTGCTGGTCATACACTCACGCCGGTTGCGAAGTTACGCAATTAGGGTGCTGGTCATACACTCACGCCGGTTGCAAAGTTACGCAATTAGGGTGCTGCTCATACACTCACTCCGGTTGCGAAGTTACGCAATTAGGGTGCTGGTCATACACTCACGCCGGTTGCGAAGTTACGCAATTAGGGTGCTAGTCATACACTCACGCCGGTTGCAAAGTTACGCAATTAAGGTGCTGGTCATACACTCACGGCGGTTGCAAAGTTATGCAGTTAGGGTGCTGGTTATACAATCACGCCAGTTGCGAAGTTACGCAATTAGGGTGCTGGTCATACACTCACGCTGCGGTTGCGAAGTACAAACCCGACTTCTGAAAAATCACGCTACAAAACGTATGAAACAAGAAACTATTCTCATCTGAAAGTCGACGTCGACTTTGCACTCAAGCAATCGCCTACTACTCTGAAAATTTATTGTTTTGGTAAGATCGATCAATTTAATGTGACGTCACCATACTCACCATAGCCTATAAACCAGCGGACGCTCACGGTGTTTCCAACGATACCTCATTTGTCAAATTATGATTAGTAGTTTAGAAATTATGCCTGAACACATACCGTTCGAAAGAGATAGCGTGGCCCCTGGCACACAGACAACTGCAGGAACATGGGTATCAGATGATTTCGCACCCTCAAAAAAAAATCACAAACATACCTACCAGCAGTGGTGGCGCAGTGGTAACGGCCGCGACTTACGAGTTTGTAGGTCGTTGGTTCGAACCCAGGCAGGCGCTTTTCTTTGGGTAAATTATTTCATCACCACTGCTCTCAACACGGTGAAGGGAAACATCATGAAGAAACCGGCATCTCCTAAAACTAAAAATTCAAAGACATGTGACATCAACCAACCCGCACTGGGCACGCGTGGTAGATTACGGCCCACTCCCTCTCACCAAGAGGAAGCCTGCTTCTCAGCAGTGGAAACATTATTGGGTGATTATGATGATGATTTTGATGACATATATACCCACATACATACCGGTCAATATCATAACCCTCCTTAGGCTTCGCCGTAGTCAGGTAAGTAAAAGAAAATCATTTCCTTTTCTCTTCAATCTAGATCTGCTCACCCCTTTACCGACCACAATCGACATTATAATCCTCATAATTCAATCTGTCATTGGACGTCTTCACTGACTGCACATCGCCCATTCAATCAGGGTTGTCAATTTTGCTTCGTTACGCAGAAACCGCTTTGATAAGACATGCAGATAGGATTATGGACGGTGGCATCCCTGTCCGGGCAATCATTAGGCTTGCAGCTTGTTTAGCACTAAATCCTTTGTCTATTACTAGAAGGGATGGGGGCTTGCGGATATTTTTTCGGATATTGTATTGTTTCGAATTTAATGTGGGATATTTTTTTATAGTGATCTGGTTTTTAGTGTAATGTTTTTTCATTAGACTCCATAAAACGCAATGGGTAAAAATATAATTTATGTAGTTCATTGAACGATTTTTCTATGTCTACGTGTGTCTATGTATATCTATGTTTTTGTTTCTATTTTAATTGTTAAGGGGTTGATTGTAAATGTATCCCTTTTATAAGTAAAAGATTCTTTTTTCACTGTGTTAATAATAAAAATAAGATAAAATGAGACCCATCCTACACTACCTTGATACTCTTAAGTCACCCTTTTGACACCAAATGACTAGGGTACGAACACAGCAATTTTCCGACGAGCACTAATATTTTAAACATTAGTGATGCAAATTATTTGTATTCAGACAGAATTTCGGATATTCGTGCCATTTTTCGGACATCGTCTCGGATAACAAACATCACTATTTCTGCATTGCTCCGGATCAATTATGTGTGATTTGGTCTAAATTGAACGTGCCCAGTGTTTAGATTGAATGTCTGTTTAGTGAGTACCTACACTCTATTTTAGTGTAAGTTTAGATTAGACGTTAGTTTAAAATGTAGATGTTGTTCAAGTTAAGAATAAGTCGTCTGTTTATTTGTAAGTTACATGTTTGTGGCAATTGAGATTTTCTTGTTGGTATCTATTCTGGGTTGTTTTCATACATATATTATTAAGTCTCTTATCACCCCATTTTTTTTTACAGTAATAGGTATTCGTTTGGGTGTGCTGTGATATATTGGAAAAACATTGCGTAAATGAAAACATCGTGAGAAAACCGGCTTGTTGTAGGATAATGCACACCTTCTTACAAAGATGAGGCCTCTGTCCCAGCAGTGGGAAAATTATAGGCTGTTTATGCTATGCTATGCTAGTTTCATCATTCATCATCATTGCAGCCGGAAGATGTCCACTACTGGACATAGGCCCCCCAATACGGGGGGCTTGCCATAATCGCCACGCTTGGCAGGCAGGTTGGCGATCGCAGTATGGTGGTAAAATGCATGGAAAACGCTGCTGCCCATTCTCTAGTTAGCCCCTTAGTCGCCTTCTACGATACCCACGGGAAGAGATGGGATGGTGCTATTCTTTACGTCCGGCACCACACGGAACAATGCTAGTTTAATTCCCAAATAGTTATGTTGAAAAAGCATTTAAATTTTGTTCTACAAGTCATGATTTCTAATACCAATAAAACCTGATAATAGCTGGCTAAACTGGAGTTATTGCGGTTTCCATCAAGAATTTTTCAGAGGCAGCTCAGAGTCTGGATTTATGCTCGGTGGATGGCATTAAGCTCGCCCCCTATTACATACATAGGACTTAAATATATCTGGAAAATTATGGGTAAACTATAGGTAGAGCTCTGTCTCACCCTGCGGGAGTATTGGCGTGATGTTACGTATGTAAATCCAAATAAAGAGTGGGCACCGTACAGAATCATCAGTGTATTAGACAGATTTAAATGCGCCTTCACAAACTGTCATTGCAAGATGCTCGAAGCTTCAAGTTTGAAATCTTAGCGCAGGCGTTGCAAAGAAATTAATGATTTGATTTTGATTTTGATTTGTATATTTAAAAAAAATATAAATTATTGTTAATATAGTCTAAACCATGCAACAAAATATACCTTATGATGATGTGGTAATCTATACAATAAAATAGTTTTTTTTTCTTTCTGTATCCTGCTACTTAGCAATCTGTTTGTTCCAAACAATAATCTAATATGCTGTCAGACTATCAGTAAATGTGTCTTCAGCAGAGACGGGCACCCAGCGCTGCAATCCTCATCTTTTGTCTGCGAATCTTGTCGCTAGCCCTGGTATACTATTCCTCTTAAGGCGAGAATCTTAGACTGCCCTCTCCCTGCAGCTGAGCAGCTAGCTCGTTTATATGTTGGTCCAATCTGGTTTGATACTTTTTGCTGTTTGAGTCAATTTCTTCCTTCACAGTTCGTTGATTGAAGTCTAGGTTTATATATTACAATAAAATAGAATAGAAATCATTTATTTCAGACCGGAGTCCATATGTGGTTGGTAATAATTTATCTACGTAGGTTATAAACACATAGGTACAATTAAAATTCAGTTATTAGAAATCTTAAGTAAGTTTCTTCAAATTTTAAGACTCTGAAACCACGTTCTTTTAACAGATGAAAAGTGTATGTATGTGTTTGACTTTTTTCGAATTCGTTCGACGTATGTAGTAGGTACACTCGCCGCGCGTCGAGATGTAAGGTCGTAAGTTCGAACCCAGATAGGCACCATACTTTTTGTAAATTATTTCATCACCACTGCTCTCAAAACGGTGAAGGAAAACATCTTGAGAAAATTGGCAGGTCCTAGAACCAACAAGTCGAAGACATGTGACATCTACCAACCCGCACGGGGCCCGCATGGTGGATTGCGGCCCACTCCCTCTCACAGAGAGGAGGCCTATGTCCCAGCAGTGGGAACATTATAGACTACTTATGGATGTAGTAGGTACCTACTTAGGCCCTACGTTAGTCTCTAATTTAGCTATGTTCTGGTTCATCATAATCATCATCATTTCAGCCGGAAGATGTCCACTGCTGGACATAGGCCTCCCCCAATACGGGGGGAATTGCCATAATCGCCACGCTTGGTAGGCGGGTTGGTGATCGCCGTGTGATGGTTCTGGTTACTTACAATTATTTCTAGAAAATTATTTTGACTAAAAATCTACATATACCTACATTATTAACACTGATTCGGTAGTCTTATTATTGTATTAAAATATCACAGCATAAGTGCTGCCATCTATGTAGTATGTATGTAATAAATGCCATGGACTATAATGTTTATGGTTAGTTAGTAAAAGTTTATATTCTGCTCTATGGAATAAATAAATTTTCATTGTATTCGTTGCGAAAGCTAGCACGTTGTTTTATTAAAATCTTAATTGGTTATGGGTCTAGACCACAGACATATAAAATCCAGATTAACTAAAAAAGTTGTTAGTTTAGGAGAATTTTCTTATCCTGGAGAACAATAGGCAAAAAATAATTAAATAGTTAAATCATTTATGGATTGATACATTATGCTTATCACACCTCATAAGCTCCTAATTATAATTATTTATCTAATTACCCATAAATCAAGTCCTAATTAAATCAATTAACTAAATCAAGCAAATCAAATGAACATTACGTTGGTGATTGAAACCTTAATAACCACATTAATTGTGTTCAGGGACTTAGGCTTAAGCCGGCTAATCTACGGTGGCTTAGAGTGTGGTCGGTGCCCTTAATTGGCTACCTGGTCACGCGGATTTGAGTGGAAAATCGGATGGTTGTAGGTAGTGGTGGGAGTGGTAATTTTCTTGATGCTTAGAACCTAATTATAAAGGTTCATGCAATGGATGTGATGTGGCAAGCATAAAAAAGCTTATAAAGGTGCAGGAACAAGCTCCTGCTGGTTTCGTCTGAACGCAATCCTTTCTGTGAAACAAACCCATGCCTCGGCGCAATATTTTTGCGACAAAACTGAAAATCTCTGAGGTATAATGACGTTTTAAAGTCGCCATTAAGAATATATTCAATGAAATAGGAACAAAATTCAACCACTAGGTGACCACTTGTCTTATTTATTCATCTACTGCCTCCTTTTAGCATTCCAATTATATACAACCTTAAAATAGAACAGGACCTTTTTTAAACAGGCATAAAATTAACATAAACGAAAAAACTTTTTTTTGCACGTCATTAAGCTGTCATTGTAGTGTCAACGCCAAAATTTGTTTTGTGTTTCAAAAACTGATGAAATATTCTTAAAAAAAGAATTTAAATATATTATTATAAGTATTTTTTTTATTTTAATTAAGTGTCTCGTTGTCAGAATGTATTTTTATTACCTGGCGCTGACCTAAGGAATGAAGAAGCCACAAGACTTAAGAGACTTTGAGGAAAGATATTCTGCATGCTTCGTTGATTTCGGCCTGAAAACGGGTAAATAAGTTTGAAATAGTTTGTTGTGATGTATGTAAAATAGTGGCTTTTAAAGTCTAAAGTGTACCTGACAGCTGATGTAAACTTTGTAAAAAAAATAAGAGAGGGAATAGTTCAAGATAAAGCCCCATTTACATGATGCAAGTAACTTGCTTGTAGCATACAAAATCTGAACCAACAGTTTTAACGAGACTAACGAACAGGAATTAATTTTAATGTATACTAATATAATATTATAAAGAAGAAAGATTTGATTGTTTGTTTGTTTGCATTGAATAGGCTCCGAAACTACTGAACCGATTTGAAAAATTATTTCACTGTTGGGAAGCTACACTATCCCCGAGTGACATAGACTATATTTTATCCACGTATTCCCACGGGAACGGGAACTACGCGGGTGAAACCGCGGAGCGCTGTTAGTATAATATAGATAAGCCAGGCTAGCTCGCGAAATTCTAATTCATATTGATTGATATTACATGAAATTGTCATTCAATAGGTTTATTGGAAATTAGGGGGTTGTATTCATGATTAATGAATTATTTGTTATGATAGCGAGACATGTTTTTTTTTTTCAACTTACACCTGACATTGACCTGCAAATTACTAGGTTTTTGCAATTTACTTATCCCCTCGACTCTTTGGCCGACTCATTGGGTCTGATATCAATAGGAAAGTAATTGAGTTAATTACTTGACACTTGAAGGTTTATAATATCATTGGTTTTTTTTTGTTGGGTGGGAAATCATCAAATATCTTCTCCCGCTCTGGGTGGAGCAGGAGGGCGTGTCAGGCTTTTACTGACTAAAACCCACCCGTGTTCCCTCAGTTGCCTGTGTGCCAGGGGCCGCGGTATGTCTTTCGAACAACCCGCACCCCTGGCAGGCATCGGTCCTTGCGGACCCCACCAGTTGGTGCTGACATCTCTTTGAGGCGCGCGTGGAACACAACGCGCCGTCGACCCGGGCTTGGTCCTTACCGGACAGCAAGCTACCCATTACTCGCCGTCCGCAAGCCCGCGCCTACGGTATAATATCATTGGTTACACAGTAGCGTAAAAGCCGGATAGTTGCCACACTTTTTCAAATCACTCTATATCTCTCAATATAAAAAGCAAAATACTTTATTGGCCGACATTTTGGTTTTTTTAACAACAAATTTATAAAAAGTAACAAAACTTTATCTTTAATATTTCCAGAGTATTAGCGATTTTTGCGTACCTCTCTATTTTGGGACATCTATCCCGCATATAGTTGCCTAATCCATATAAATTACGTTTAGGATAAATGCCCCGCCGAGAAACAGGACATCTATCGCGCAAAAACTTTGATCGCATTTTGTCTTCCCATGCAATCGCACAGAGACATGCGACACAGTCAACTTAGTGATAGTTAGAGAGTCTTTCGATAGGTTAATAAAATAGCATGCGATTTATCCGCGAAACTAAAATAATTACAATTGGGGCAACTATACCCCTGGGGCAACTATCCTTATTTTACCTATACCGTTTTATCGTCTACACGCAGCGACTGGCATGCAGAAACTGTATGTTGCTGATGTGTGTAACACAGCTTTGTGTCTGAGAATTGATTTTGAAAATACACTCACAAAACACACACACAGCCACACACATCTTCACATAAACACATACATACCCTCACACACACACATAAAAATTACAGTTCGACAGCTTTTGCATAAAAAATATGTCAATCTGTCATCTTCAGATAAAAGTTATTTGACCACTGAAAATTCACGTCTAAATCAATAATTTGTTTTGTTTCATATCCATTCTGACTTCAAATGCAGCTGCCGGCATCATTATCGGCGGCATGGTGGGCAGTTTTTTCCTTAAAGGTTATAAGAAATGGCCGATGTTTATCGGAGGCGGTCTTGGCTTCGGCATGGCTTACATTAACTGCGAGAATAGTCTGAATCACTTCCTAATGACTATGGACCCAAAGGCTTGCGTGATAAAGTTAGTATACATCCTTTTTGCTAATTATATTAAACTTTTTATCTTTATTATCATCTTCTTCATCAAAACTATTGTGGTAATCATTAGTGTCGTTAACACAATCAGCAAATTTCTTATCATCATTGATAGTTAATTATTGTTTTTTCACTTCATCTCAAAAAAAGTCAGACCTAACGGTAAGCTTGTGTAGCGCTATAACATATCTAAAATGAATTATTATTAATCGAAGCAATAGTCCACATTAGGCATGGATTGAAAGAGCTGGAAGTCATGCGGAGAGATCTTTGTCCAGCAGTGGCATGATGAAAGTTAACAGTAACAGTAAACGGAGCAATTGTATCAACAGATTTGCTATGATTGAAATTACTATGAAAATACGGAGATTGCCATCGGAATGGATAAAAATCTGTTTAATCGCAGAATGCCTTATTCTCAAAATGGCGAGGGAGTCTTTAATCGACTAATTATCAAAAAAAAATATTCTAGAAACTTGGCATTTTGAGAATTAGGAATTCTGCGCCTGAACCAAAATTTCTTCTGAGCTAAATGCCAGTCAGTGTCAATTCGTTACACCATAATTTCAATATATTATCTCATAGACCCAAGATATTATCACAACGACTTCATATAATAATACAGCTTTGTAGAAAAAAAAACTATAAAACAAAGCGCAATTAGTAGCGGCTCGCCATCCAACCAAAAAGATCTATGTCTATCCAAAAACGTCAATATTATGCAAACTCTCTCCTTTGTCGCCATCAAAAGCGATAATTGTTTCCCGACAATTACCTAGGAAACCGTTTGTATTGAAAACTGAAGCCAATACTAAATGAACAACAGTCTGTGAGGATGAAATTGCTTTTGAAATTGCAGACGGAACTAATTATGGCTATAAAAATATTGAAAAGGGATACATTGTGTTGCAGATAATGAAGAAGTTAGTAGACATTGGACGCAAGCTGCAATAAATATTGGGGGTTGTAAAAATTAGGGTTGTTACTTGATGTTAATTGGGGCAGTAAAACTATTTTAAGGGTCTAATTATTACGTTTTGTTTAAGTAGTAACGGAATAACTTGTTGTAATATTTATTACTCGGTTTTAGCTGGTATAGCAGTAATCATGTCGTGTTTTCTCATTTTTTATTTCTCGATTTCACTATTGTCTTATATTCCGTGTTCAGAAAATGGCTATGAAAATCAGAAATAGGATGTTGACGCCAATTTGTTTGCGAATTTATTTTAGAAATGAGACGCCATGTTTTGTTAAATCGTACTCAATCAAATCTATTAGCATCTTAATCATCAGTAACCTTACATTAAAATACTTTTACAAAATCATCGACCTATATTTCTGTATCAGTGTCATCTTTTGGCAGCCCTACAGAAAATCCCATCAAAACAGCCAAACGGTCAACAGTAAAGACGTTACACCTTCTTTCTGCACAGCAGGACATTTCCCTTCGCCATTTGAGTCTTTGTTTCCACATAAAGGTCACTTACTGTCGCGTCTTCTATTCAAGCTTGAGTCGCTTCCATATTTGTATTGAATTCGGCAACGCCTTCTTTTCTTTCTGTTTGCAAACCTGCCGCCTATTCACCACCCACAGAGACTTTCAACAATTTTAACTTTGTCACCAGCATTCATATCGTTAGATTCGTTGTCTTTGTCAGAAGGTTCAATTTCAAGTTCAGTAGCAGCAAGAATAAATTTGTTTTTGGACAAATCATCACTTGTTTTTCCGTTTTAAACATTTTTATTTGTTACGTTCCGATCGTTTGTGAGTCATGCCCGTTGTAGCTTTGAGGCCGTCCGCATGGGCGTTTCTATGGCTTTTTTTTAGGTAAACGCATGTCAATTACATTTCGGATTGCATTTGGTTTAGGACAATGGTTACCAAAGTTTTTGTGATACCTTTTCAATATTTGGGATCCTTTCACACTTTTTTTTTGGTAACTTATGGTCTTGTATAGGTAAATGAATTAATTTTTCAACATTTACGAATACCTACGTACAGTTCCATAACAAAATATAAATTATTAAGATTTTTTTTTTTATTTGTTAGCATGATCGAAAATTCTTCGTCAAGATGTGATTTAGGTATAATAAATAACGAGTCCTTAACAAAAAAAAAATCGGAAATTGTTATTCAACAGCATAAAACTCTAATGTAGCTTAGCTGATATTATTATACCGTGATCAAAACAATTTTGAATAATTCTGCCTTTTCAAAATTACTTTTTTAACCTATCATCATTGTTATACGCACAAGTTTGAAGAATTCAGCTTGTAACTCAAATATAAATCAATTAACAGAAGCTAAGACTATAAGTTTATAACCAGTATTTCATTATCAGTATTACCCTCAACAGATAATCAAATATTATTTTTCTCCTTTTACAATGATTTTTCATCACCTATCATTATTATTGCTTCTTCCATCTTTGTTATACAACAAACAGAGAAAAATATTGAGAGCCTCTGCCATATTCATCAGGTTTGAATAGATTGGAAGACAATATGGCCAGAGGCAGCGCAGTTCCAATTGATCGTGCAGACAATTGTACTGTGGACCAGGCCCAGTATTATATCCAACCTTTTTATTAAAAAGAAATAGCTGATTGTGATTAGAAAATAGAACAGTTTTTAGCTTTGTATGGGAATGGAAAAATTGTTGCTTTTCATATCAAAATCATATGCAGCATTTTATTTGCGTTTATTTTTATGGAACGACTAGCTGTTGTCTGTGGTTTCACTCGCATTCTGGGGAAAATAAAACATATAGATACTCGCATTCACACAGGGGCTTATGGTTATGTAATAACAACCCCGCGGGTCGCTCGATCAGGTTAAGCTATGCTTTCCGCGGTCGGTCCATGGATGCGTGACCATTTTCACATACTAAGACTCCAGTATACCTTGCTCCTCTCTGCCTTGGAAAGCACGATAAGCCATTGCTCCCGGCTGTCACTCGTGTATCTTTGAAAGTCCCTACGGATCGTCTGAACCCCGAAAGTCAAATAACCAGTCTAACAAGGGGTATCGTATTACCCAGTAACTGGGTTGTGGAGGTCAGATAGGCAGTCGCTCTATGTAAAATACTGGTATTTAGCTGAATCCGATAAGACTGGTAGCTGACCCAACATAGTTGGAATAAGGCTGGGCAGATGATGATGACTCGCATGAAAAGTATCTTAGATTTTCAAATCATAATCCACTTGTATATTTTTCATTACAGTCCATTCAGTCATTCAGGTGAGGTTTCTCTAATGAGAATCATAAAAAAAGATATTTTATTACCTTCAGGTGTACAAAAAAAAACACTTATATAATAAACACTATGCAGCGTTACAACTAAGGGAAAGAGTGTTTTCGATGAACTCTGGTACCCAATGTAAGATTTAACTTGTGTTTAGGGTGCCAGCGTCCTCGCCTATAATTGAACATCTCAAAGTTTTGTGATAATTTTCTTTCGAGAAACGGGCTCCATAAGTCAGGTAGTCCCGAACCCAAGAATTATAGACCGATTACATGTTTGTCGACGGTTTATAAACTTCTTACATCCTTTTTGAGAGCGAAAATTACCACGCACATTGAGAATAACTCGATTACGTCTCCCTCTCAAAATGGATGTAGGAATGGGTCCCGCGGTACTAAGGAGCTACTCCTCATCGACATGGCCATAAGCCAACAGGTTCGTCGATCCCGCAAGGATCTGTCGATATGCTGGATACATTATAAGAAGGCCTACGACTCAGTGCCACATGCATGGCTCATAAAAGTGCTGGAGTTGTACAAGATAAATTAAACTCTACGCACCTTCATTGAGTCGTGCATGGGGCAATGGAAAACAGTCCTTCGCTATCCGGGATGTCCACAGATCCAAGAGAATGATGAGCCTGTATGGATCAAACGGGGAATATTTCAGGGCGACAGCTTGAGTCCAGTATGGTTTTGCTTAGCCCTGAATCCTCTAAGCACACTGCTGGGGGATCCAGGTCTAGGCTATCGGCTAAGGAGAGGTGGTGAGGTTATATCTCACCTCCTATACATGGATGACCTAAAACGCTTTGCCCCCAAAAAATTGCAACTGATGGAGCTACTGAAGGTAACTGAAACTTTTAGTAGCGCCATCAGGATGGAGTTTGGTGTGGACAAATGTGCAGTCATGCATGTAAAGCGAGGTGAGATTATTGAATCCGAGGGAATTCAACTTTCGGATTCCATACACCTCAGATCCGTCTCCTCATCCGAAAGCTATAAGTATTTGGGTATGTCGGAAGCGTTAGGCATCAACGCTGATGACATTGAGGGAGCGCTTCTTTGGTCGCCTGAAGAAGGTATTAATTAGTCTTCTTTCAGGCGGAAACGAGGTGCGCGCCTTTAACGGTTGGGTCATGCCGGTTTTGATGTACTTTTTCGGCATACTCAAATAGACTCAGACTGAACTCGACGCCCTGGATCGACGGGTCCGTACACTGCTGACTGCAAACCGGATGCATCACCCACGATCATCGGTGATGAGACTGTACATCCCGCGGAAGTACGGGGGTCGAGGCTTTTTAAATGCGAAGGCCCTCCACAACTGCGTGGTGAGCAGTCTTAGGGAGTATTTTTTCTAAGCCGAAGTGGGTATGCACCGTGATATGGCCGCAGTGGACAAGGGGCTCACCCCGTTGTCCATGGCTAAAGAGAACTGGCGCAAACCTGTAATACTAACCATAGATGACCGCAAGGAAGTATGGCGAAACATGGAGCTTCACGGGCGCTTCTATCGCGCTCCTCATGAGCCTGGTGTAGATTTCCTAGCGCCCGTATCCTGGCTTCGTTTTGGTGATCAAAGTCAAAGTCAAAGCATTTATTTCAAATAGGCACTTAAAAGGCACTTTTGAACGTCAACATTTACATCAAAATAGAATTGATTCTAGTCGCCCCTTCCAAAATGTAGTTTCGTATGGAGAAGAATGGGCAAGAAACTCCACCGTTACTCTTTTAAAATGTTTCAAGTACAATATTTACATTCATTATATGATTATGTGTGAAAACGATGCACCCAGAATAAAATTACCATACCAGAATGGGTAAAAAGAAAACGAACTCAAACGTAGCAAACGACATCATCGTATTTTTCAATTGCCAACATCTACCTTAAACACCACCTTTAATAGCCCTCTAACACGTATGGCAAGGTTATATAACGAAAGGTCAAACTTGACGGCTTACCCTATCGAAGTTTTCTCTATGAGTTTCGTTTCATACAGACGCTCCCTATATAAACAGTGTGAGCAATGTACGCCTACATAGCTCAAACTGTTTAGATTTCCGTAGTGTTCTAGATTTAGGTTTACTGGACACACTTTTTATTTTATTTTCTTATTGTCTCTAATTTTTTCATTATGTCAATGTCATGCATACCTGTTATTTGCACGGTTACTGAAATGCCAATGTTAGATGTAAGTTTTATTTGAAATGTAAGTGACAGTGCTGTTGGTGTGCTTATTATTATAAATAAATAAATAAATAAATAAATAAATTGAAGCAATACAGATAAATTAATTCTGTGATAGATACATGGTGTTCACACATTTACAAACATTGTAAAAGTAAGTATAGGTATGATTTTCCTACAATATTAACAAGTAATGAGTCAGTGTGTGAGTTAAAGTAATTACTGAGTGTAAATCAATGTCATAAATATAATTAATTATATGTACAATTCAATTAGCAACCAGTTTGATTTTGTCTAGACTCTAGATTGTCCTATGGAGCAGGACCAGCATGTTTCCAAGCATTCTTATCTTGGATATAATCCTCTAATTTGTAATACGCTAGTTTACAAAGTTTACTTTTAATGTGAGCTTTAAATTTCCTTTCATTTAATTGCAATATATTCCAAGGTATTTTGTTGTAACATTTAACACAGTACCCCATAAAAGATGTATGTACTTTAGCTAATCTGAAAAATGGTTGATCTGTTTTGTCTTTGTTTCTAGTATTAAAATTATGTCTATCACTTATTTTATTAAAAAGATGTAGATTTTTTCTTACATACATAATATTTTCATAAATGAATTGGCAAGGTACCGTCATAATATTAATCCTTTTAAACAGTTCCCTGAGGGATCTTTTCGGGGAAACTGAAGGTTTCGTCTGTGCAATTATGGACGAAGTTATCTTGACGAATAACTACCGGAGACATAGTATGAAGGACGGGACGGTTGACGTGTGTCAGGCATGTCATTTTCCGGGTGAGTCCATCAGGTATATTATCTCTGGTTGTTCTCGTCTGGCTAACGGCGAGTACTTGCACAGGCATAACCAAGTGGCCAGGATTATTCACCAGCAACTTGCTTTGCAATATAAACTTGTGGATTCTGAGGTGCCGTATCACAAGTATGTGCCCGACCCAGTTCTTGAAAATGACCATGTCATGTTGTACTGGGACCGGTCTATCATTACTGACAGGACAATTGTAGCCAATAAGCCTGATATAGTGGTGATAGATCAGTTAGCGCGCCGCACAATGATAGTCGATGTTACCATTCCGCATGATGGGAACCTCGTGAAAGCTGAGAAAGAGAAGCAAATTAAATATCTCGACTTAGCACACGAGGTTGTTGACATGTGGAATGTGAACTCTGCGATCATTGTGCCGATAGTCGTATCAACCAATGGACAGATAGCCGAAAGCCTCGAACAACATCTCTCGAGGCTCTCGTTAGGCGGTTGGGTCAAAGGCCTGATTCAGAAGGCAGTACTCCTCGATACGGCTCGCATCGTGAGGAAGTTCCTGTCTGTGAAGCCCTTACCACCGGTTGCTTGGACCCTGCACCCGATACCGGCGGATCCCTATTTTAAATATTTTTAAATGTTTTTTTTTTAATGTGTGTTTTATAAAAATATTTAAAAATGTATAAAAATAAGTAGAAAGATGAATAAACGAAATAATAATAATAGTACATACATATTATGTATATTAAAGTGGAGGCTGTAGTCCCTCAGTGAGTTATTTAATGACAATTATGTTTTTTTTAGAAATTATAAATTATGTCATTTAACCTGCCTTTGGCTTTTCTCATGTATGAAGTTGAAAAACAGATTTAACGATTGATTATTCTCTGGGAGATAAAAACCAATTTTAGCTTATTTTTCGTATTTTTACTTTATTTTATTAGAAGTCTGTGACTTCCCACAGCAAGGCAAAGTGCTTTCTACTGTCTTTCTACTTCTTTTTAGAGTGTATAGTATAGTATGGTTTGCTAAATTTGTTTGGCCCACAATTCAGCAACGCGAATACAATTGGCTGACGCAGCAATTAGGTCCTCACGTGTGCAGCTGACATGGCTTGCATTGAAGGTGGGAGATGTGCCGTTGTCTGTGGAGAGATGCCGCCTTTCCGTTTTTCTCTGTTTAAAGCTGCGAATGCCCAGTTCTTGTTAAAGAAGTCCAGCTCATGTCGCTCTGTCCGTTTGGGCCTGCCGCGATATCGTATGCCATTAAACGGGACCCATTGGGTCGTAAGTTTGGCCCATTGGTCGTCTGACATGCGGTAGATGTGTCCAGCCCAATTCCACTTTACCGTTCTCGTTTTTGGTATACAATTTTAATAATATTTTGTTTTTGTTTTCAGAAAGACTGCGTAAATTGGATTTCCGTAATGGCGCAGAGTTCATTTTGTACAGTAGAGATTTATGTAACGTAAAAATTGTAATTGCTCAAGAATAAATATTTCGGTTGATTTTGTATTTGTTTACTTGTTTTTTTTTTTCATATAAATCTAACCTTGCCGTAGAAATAAATGTTGAAGTTTGTATAATGATGTTATCTTATTTATAAACGTTGCATAAAGTAATGATAAGCGACTGATTAACCAAATTTTTTTGACGTTTAAACATGTCGTAACTTTAAGCAACGTTATAAATAAGACGGTAAATAATTAGTAAGACGGTAAGTACACACATACAATTCAACCAAATAAATAAAATTGAATTCTGTTTGTAATATAAAAAAATGCTGTTTTGGTACTAATAATAAAAACACCTTTTTTTTGTAATTTTTGGCTTTCTGTGGGTTCCGAGTCACCGATTTTGATGAAATTTGGATGTGCATCTCGATTGAGGTTCCATTTTTTAAACCTTGCGAAACGAAATAAGACTTAAAGGAGAAATTAGTAAAAAAAAAAAAACTAAAGCAAGGGGCCATGAATTTCTTAAACGTGAATTAAAACTGTTACGATTAAATAACTTGGGCCCTCAATCCAGACGCGTGCATAAATTGGCATAGCCTAAATCTCAGAAAGTACTATCTCTGGGTTAATCATTTTTATTTATGGATTTCGTTAAGATTTTCTTTTATACTTTAAGAAATTCCCATATCTGTAGAATATGACAGTACAGACTTATGGCGGTATATCTAGGGCCCTTAATTCATTCATGTCTTTACTGAGGAATTTGCAAAACATTAATTTATCTGACGAAAGACACAAATACGACTTAAATATATTTTACACGCTTTATATTAGCTTCACTTGTATGTTTGTTTGTTTGTAACGGACTCCTTTTTTTTTTTTTTTTTGGGTGGGAAATCATCAAATAACTTCTCCCGCTCTGGGTGGAGCGGGAGGGCGTGTCAGACTTTTACTGACTAAAACCCACCCGTGTTCCCTCAGTTGCCTGTGTGCTAGGGGCCGCGGTATCTCTTTCGAACAACCCGCACCCCTAGCAGGCATCGGCCCTTGCGGACCCCCCATTTGGTGCTGACATCTCTTTGAGGCGCGCGTGAAACACAACGCGCCGTCGACCCGGGCTTGGTCCTTACCGGACAGCGAGCTACCCATTACTCGCCGTCCGCAAGCCCGCGCCTACGGTGGCCGGGAATCAGCCTGGGATTCCCGACGCCCAGGGCGTCTCCCGCGGCGACTACGGCCGTGAGGGCGCATATACTGCCTCTCCCTCACGTGCGCCGCCTCCCTCTTCGCGAGCATTACTGCTTCGCAGAAGGAGGTGACGGCTAACCATTCATTCTCGCTCCGTACCATGGCCTGAACCAGGGCCGGACGCGAGAGATCGCCGCCGCCGATCGCCTCCACGAGGACACGGTGGTGCTCCGCCCAAGCCGGGCAGACCGCCACCGTATGCTCCACCGTGTCCTCAAGGCGATCTTCGCAATGGAAACACCCGGGCGTTTCCTCCCGCCTTATGCGAAACAGGAACCTCCCGAAACAACCGTGTCCGGTGAGGACCTGCGTCAGGCGGAAGGTGAGGACGCCATGCCGCCTCTCAAGCCACTCCTCAAAGAGGGGACTTACCGCCGCTATCGTGGCGTGCCCAGACCGACTCCTTTGGACGCTATTTTGTACTAATAGACGTCTGTGAATTAGTTAAAAACAAATAATGACAAAGAAGTTATTTGGTAAAGAGTAAATGAAAGCCGAATTTTACTAATACGTCTGAACTGAGAGCCCAATGTTTTCGGCTTTATTGTCTAGGATTCACCTTATAGGTAGATTAACGCAAATTAAAATAAGTTGTTTTACTATTTTTTAATTAAAATGTAACATATCGGCCGTTCTTCTAAATTCCATACTTTAAGAGAAAATTGATTTAAAAAAATTCTAGGAGATAACCATTTAAACTCCATCGCAATGCGCCTGTGGCGGCTGCAAAATCAAAAAGAAATAAGTAAAAAGTATGACTAAGTTAAATGTAATCATGTACTTATAGATTATTTTCATTAATTGCTTTTTTACATAATAATAGCTGCCGGTGGTCAGAGCTCTAGAGAAAGAAACCTCTTGACTATGCATGCCGTGTCCAGGAATACTACTTTCTGCATGAAAACCTTGATCCAGCTGCGCAATGAGTGCCTCCTGAGGTGTTGGTCGAGGCTCTTCGCTATTACGACATTTACTATAACGATTATTGGTACAATGATTTCACAGTCCTCGTCACACATCTCGACAACCTCGATGATTTTTTTATCTGAGTTCAAAAAGAAGGAGGTTATCAATTCGACTTGTTTTTTTTAATGTATGTTCAGGAATAACTCCGTCATATTATTTACACGGATTTGCAAAATATTTTTTTTGTTCGAAAGGAGTTTATTTCAAAAAGGTCCCATAAAATTCATATACTACATTTGATGATGCGTTTCGAAGACAGACAACGGAACTTTTCAAAAAATGACAGCAAATCAACCGCGATTGCTGCTATCGCGTAAAATAATTTTATGCGATAGCATATATGCATTGTTTTGACGCAAGGATGATGAAATTTCGAATTGGTGTGAGGTAAGTGCTTTAACAAAAAAGTGAAAAATAAAAACTTTTCCGAAAAAAACAACCGACTTCCGGACAAAAACACTACAAAGTGAAAAATAAAATACCTTTTTTTTCGGAAGGCGGTGACAAAAAAATAAAATACATTATCCAAAGTCACCGACTTCTGAAATTGAAGTTATTTTTCACTTTGTAAGTAGTGTATTTCGGAAAGTCGGTTTTTTTTTGGAAAAAGTTTTTATTTATCTTGCTCAGCTTGCACGAGATTTTCGTCATCCATATATTATTATTACTTAGGTATTTATTAGTACTAGTGGTTGCAAAGTGGTCGAAATTTTATCATAATTCATTTAAAACTTAATAATAGCTTTCTGAACTCCTCCATATAAACATAAGTAAGTAAGTATGTATGTGTGTGTGTGTATTTAAGTATGTTTATTTGTGGTTATATTTAATTAAATATTTACGTCATATGTATAGGTATAATAATATGTATATTTACTTATATTTGAATAAATATTTAAAACACGACTTACGTAATTGCACCTACCACTGTTTGTCTCTGCATCACCCAAAGGTCGACTGGTAGAAAATGCCTTTGGCATTAAGTCCGCCTCTGTACATTTCTGTGCGAGAAGTATTAAATCCGTGTATTATTTAGTCAAAGTGTATTTATTATTATTATTTATTTAAATAATAATAATAAATAAACTTTGACTGTGCCAAATTTTATACTCCTCCATGCGCGTAATTTCGTCAAAAGCTCTACAAAGTTTTTGCTTCGCGTATTACATATAATCTGGAATAAATGCTTTAAATGTCAGTAAAAACCGCATTAAAATCTATAGCGTAGTTTTGATGACACACGATCACAGATAAAGCGACTTGTATAGATAAAGATTGGAGTTCACGGTCACAATCCATAATTACAGAAATAACTCCGCACTAGGAGGGAATATGCCAAAGTCAGCAGAGCGTTGACACCTATGTTCTGTGGGTCAATGGCCCATGATTTCATCAGGTGTACTCTTCCTTTCCTAGTACGTGAGTCACCTAGTGAGTCATCGCTGAAGTGGACTTCAATGTGGGGTGGAGTTGTGTGCGAACTAATTTATTTTTAGTTTTTTACTTTTTGTAATGTAAAATGTCTCAATGTGGCAAAGTAATACCAATCGCTTGGTTCGATCGGTCAGGTTAGGCTATTAGTCCGTAGATGGGTGACCATCTTTACATACCAAGACAAGACCCCATCGTGCCTCGGAAGGCACGTTGAGCCGTTAGTCCCAGCTGTCATTCGTGGATCTTTGACAGTTGTTTCGGGCCGTCAGAAGCCCAAAAATCTTAATTATTATTATTATAATTATTATTACACAATTTATTTTAGCTACTTAAAGTTATACTTAAGATAAATCAGCTAAAATTGTGTCAAGTTGTAAGCATCTGCTGCCGAACTAGGTTTATAGCCTGTGTTTCAGCACCCAGCGCCTCGAGCCCTCGTACTGGATGTGCAAGTATGTGTATGTCACTTTCAGACCATATATACTAAATTCTTTGTTGACTTACAAAAAAAGTATTCATATGTTTACGACTTTCGTGATAATTTCCCTGATATAAAAAATAGTAGTTAAAGTCGTCTCTACACCTTTCCTTAAAATTCTGAAGCATATCGTTTTAAAAGTTGCAGTTCGTGACACAAAATAGGCCGCACAGAGCCGACTGTTTCAAATAAAATAAAAGTAAGTGTAAGAAAGCCTTTATTACCCTTTGTTGGAATAATTGAACATTTTATGGGTGAACGTCATAATTTGCTGGACGTGATGGGTACATAAAGTCTAATTTGGAATTTATTTATTTATTTATTTTATTTTAAAGAAGGCTTACAGACTAACAAATCAATGATACAAATAAAGTAATATAAAAAAAAAATTGCTAATAACAAGCCTCCACTTATAGTTAAAGAATAATGTCGATAAAAAAAAAGTACATACAAGTTAATTTAATTAGTTAATATGAGATAACTTAATTATCCATGAAAAAGGACGGTGTGAAAGGACTGTTTATGCTTTAGATAGAAATGTTTGTAAAAGTTTTGAATACGCACATCACGCCTGTACATTCTCCAAAGACCTATGCAGAGGTGTACCGATAGTCTCTCTCTTTGCCTAGGCTTATTGCATTTCAATTGGGGTCGGCTCTTCTCGTCATTCTTCGCCAGATGTTTCGGTTCTGGGTCGTCGAGTCATTCACTTGGGCTTGCTTCAGATCGTCGCGTTGTTGACAACAGACATCCAATTGAGAAGAGGTTTTCCTTACGTCTTTGGACCTGAATTCATGTTGAGGACTTTCTTAGTCAAGCAAGCAAGTGTAGAACCAATATTTAAATCATTTTCAGATCTTTGATAGTCGTTACGGGTAGGTAATTAGTCAGAAGCCCAAAAGTCTGACCAAGGGGTTTGGTATTACTCAGTAACGGGACTAGTAGCGACTGCCTATCTGACCTCCACTAAGCCATCAGTAACTGGGTCGTAAACGCAATTGCTCCATGTAAAATACTGGTACCGGTTAGACTGGAAACTGACCCCGACATAGTTGGGAAAAGGCTGGGCAGGCTATTTAGTCACAACACACTTATCATCACGCCTTTATTTCGTGAAGGATTAGGCAGAGGTGAACCCAAAGTTGGTACCTACTAGTACACCAACATTTCACGTGGTAAGGTCTTAGACCCACGTTTTGGAGAACCATGTAATTGGGAGGAGAAAACTATCTAAACAACTATGAAAATTAAGTATTAACTCAATGACACAAGGAACGTTTCAGAATGAAGTCAGTACACGACAACTGTCATTCTGACAAGAACTTTATCCATTTGCAATAATGTTAAAATTTCTTAGTTGTTGAGATCTTCCGACCACTCAGTTCGTCCCGATATTTTTGACGCTGACTGTACGTATTGAGTTACTTGTTTATCTTTATTTAAATACTAGCTGCTGCCCACGGCTTCGCTCGCGTCAATGTTGAAAATTATCTGGAACAAGCTTCTCTGGTCCAAAGTTTATAAATGACGGAGTTCTAAGGTAACAACGCAAAATTTAAAAAATGTAACCGAATTTGGAACCTCCTTTGTTTCTGAATTCGATTAAAAACAAAAGGTGACGTAGACTTTTGATTCCCACAATCGATTTTCCATTAGGTTTTTCATAATTCCAAACTTCCTGATACTCAGCTTACTGATTGCAACACACATGCAATCTGAACTTGCGATTGAAAGCATCGATATAATGACCGGAAAAATATGAAAACTTATATGGAACCCATTTATCTGATGGCACGCAATAAAAACGTGATAAAAACGCTTAGTGCACGCATTTCCTATGCCACTTTGTGTGATGTGTTGGCCAATGTTGGTTGATGGGGCCAATAAAAGGTCGGATGTGGGGAATCAATGGAGTAAAATAAAAATTACAGATTTTTAGAGGATATAACTATTGTTTTAATAATGTTGTAATTGTGTGAAAGAAAGTTTGGTTTAATAAGTTTTGGTTTTATATCATGAAGCAAGAGATTTTTGTAGTTTTTGATTGCTTTTGTCATCCTGCGTATCAGCAGAAGCTTTCGCATTGTAAAGGCTTCCACAGATATTCACACGGCGTCAACGACTGGTGAGACAGTGAACATTCAGAGGAGAAAAGTTTTAAATGCTCTAATACTATCAGAAAGTTTTTAAGATGGCTCCATCTCACAGTGAGAAGGCGAGTCAGACCTGTGTCCTCCCAGAATGTTGTCAGCTGGATATGCTTATAGTAAGTAGGTTTTATTGGGTCAGCCATAGGTTTTCTTCTTCTTTTCGGGTCGATGGTACTCGTATACTTTCTTTTATAAAAAAAATGATAGTTTAAAAAACTAGAAAACACGCTTTAAAAACCAAACTAAAAAAGGAGAAAATAATTCAATTCAATTAAAAAAATCCGTTTAAAGTGGGTCAAAATCGCGCTCTAAGGAGTCGGTTACATGCAAACATACAAACAAACATACAAGTGAAGCTAATATAAAGCGTGTAAAAAAGTTAAAGGCTTCAACTTTTTTATTTTTCTTTTTTTTATTAGTAAATACCTAATCTGATTGATTTGCTTAATAGATGAATTTTCTTTGCTCAAGATAAAGTACCAAAAAGTAGATGTAGGTTCCAGATCATAGCTTTGTAGAATAAGAATAGTTTAAAATCACTTTGATATTTAGGTAGGTAAGAAATAGCAGTGGTGTCTCAGTTGTATCAGCCCCGATTTACGAGTAGGTCATGAGTTCGAGCCCAGACAGGCGGTTTTCTAGAGGAGGCCTGTGTCCCCGCAGTAGGAATATCATTGGCTGATTATGCTATGCTCAGAATAAGGAAGTATGAATGAAACTCTCACGTGATAATGTTTAATTTTTACCGATCAGCAAAACCATGGAAATCCAACATTGGATCCAACCAACCAACACATGGATGAAACATTGTCGACACTGATGAGTATTTTACATGGTTAAAGAAGGCGTGTCGGCGTTAACCCGACGTCGACTGTCCACCACGCCATTCTGATATTAGCGTGATGATACAACGGCATTGTTTGATTTTTATGAGTTATAGCGAAATTGCAGGCGTCTGGGGAATTCTAAATTAGTTTTTGAAAGGCATTTATTGAAATTGTTATACCTTTTGATAAAACATAACAACATCACGCCTGAAGGCTTAACATGACGCTTTGTATTTCTCCTCTCCCGTAGAATAGAAATCGCTTGTCTATACATTTCTCGGTACAAAACTGTCAATTGTCTACACGGGTACGTAATTTTTGTCTCCTCTTCCATCGACAAAACGCTTCTCTACGGTTCTCGAGCTAAGCCTGCTGTAATCCCCGAAGTATTATGCAGAGGTATATCTTTAGTATGTTTAGCCAGTTATGTTTTAAATCCCATATAATAGAGGGCGACCCTTTTTTCATTAACCGGGTACCCATCCAGACTCCGGGCTACTGAAAAATTCCAGATAGAAAGACCCAATAACACTGCCAATAACAACTTACCCAACCTGGGAATTGAACTCAGAATCTTATGCTCAGCTACTGCTGCGCTACTGCGCTTCGGACCACTGGACCAACGAGGCAGACTTTTGAATAATATAATATTTTTATATAGGCGACTGGCACGAAGTTAATTTATTCATGAGAATTAATGAATTAATTAATCCACAAACGTGCCAATTGCTTATTACGTATTTCTGGAATTGTAGATTCGTCCACAAAAAAAAAATGACTTTGTGCGAGTCGCGTATAGAAAATATTATAGGTATTATTTACAAGTGAAGATTTATATTATATTCTTGCTAGTCGACTAATAACCCTTCGCTCCACGTCTGAAGCACGTTTTCTAACTACTACATAATATCACAATAATAAAATCACCAATCATCTCACAAAACATTCTACCATATCAACATAGTTCAAACGTTATTAAAAAGTTCCGGCGACAGTGTTTAGCCGTCTCCTCCACGTTGTTCCGACTTATTATTATTATTCTAACAGATACTGTCATGTCCTACGTGGGTAATGAAAATATTTTCCATCTCTTTTATTACCGTGGATATTAAATCCAGGTTCTGTAAACATATTATTATTATGTGTGGCTCTAACTACGGGTACTCGATAAGAAGTCGTTAAGTTTTGCTCGTGACGTCTCCTGATGAGCAGGCGGCGATCTCTTCAAAGCTTCTGCCCACATTATTAAAAAAAAAAAACAGAATATCTCGGCATTATTCAGGCAGTGATGAAAGCTACATCCACATTCTACAAACGATTACCTACCTTGAATTCAGCATATGTTTCTAGATCCATCAGCGTTGTAACTGTCGGTTTTAAAAAAAAAACTTCTGTTCCATATACAAAAGTGCAATATCTTTATGGTCAAAAGGTATGGAGAGCATCATACAGTGTGGCACGGATATTGACGCAGATCATGTTACCAGGGATTCAGGCCATGATTCTGGACCCCGTGAGTTGAAATTTTTCGTCGATTATTAAAAAAAAATGAGCATTTTGAACGCGTAAGTATTGCATTTTTAAATATGGGCCGACCGAACTCAAACTCAAACTCAAAGCATTTATTTCAATTAAACCATTTACAGGCACTTTTGAATTGTCAAAAAGTCGATCAGTTGGAATTTTAAAGCTAGTTGCCCATTCCAAAACGTAGTGACCAATTATGACCGACTGTGGTCATAATCTTTTGGGCTAAAATCTAGACTCAGGGCTGTTACGAAGAGATTTCTAACAGAACAATCCATAAAAACCGCTTGACTTTACACTTCTAAGTCGAGCGATGGTCTATCGGTCTACATAGTTAGTTTCACCAAGTATTTAAAAAAACTTGTTTGAACTAATATGGCCGGACTCATTGGGCCGGCCGTATTAGCCATAGAACTAGTGACTGTTAGGGTAGTCGTGTTCTTGAGTGGAGACCGCAAATCGGCAAACGTAAGGTAGGTCCCCCACAGGCTAGGTGGAGCGATTCTCTTCGCAAAGTTGGTGGCAGCAACTGGATGAGAGAGGCCTATGTCGAGCACTGGACTGCTGTAAGCTGATGATGATGACGATAATTAAGGCCCTGGTAACTTTAGATATGGTCATTATGAGCGATAATAGTTCTTATTGCAATACGATACGGGTTAAAATCTGTTGTAATAAATTCGAATAATAAATGAGCAAGCATTGTCGTATAAATGCAAATAAAATCGTATAAAATGAGATATTAAACTATTTAATAATAAGTTATCCATCACTGGATGCAGTTTGGCATTTGAAATTTGATGGTATATTTTTAATTATAATTATAATTGTTATTGAAGGGATAAACTAGTTTTAAAGATAACTTAGAGGTGACTTTGATGATTTTTTTAAAGCATTAAAGTATGTTTAATTATGTTTTGAGTTCCATCACTTTATGCAAACAAGACTTGAACATGTCATATATTTTTTTGCTTTCAAAATTATTTCAGGTTAAAGAGATACACTTGTTTAAAAAACCACCATTTTGAGTGTTTTCAAGAAATCACCGCCTTAAACTCACCAGTTTATCACCGAACTCACTAATTAAGCCAATAGTAGGTACCACCGAACAATATTGTAGTCACAATGTAGTCTGCTTTTTCGCCACTGCACCTAACTGCACAATGGATTAACGACATAAGTCAAACAGCAGTCTTTTATTACTGACACTGTTAAAAGTTGAGTGTATTGCAAGAGCTTACTAGTTGGCGTAGGTCAGTAACGAATTTTATGATCTGACATAAATGCTGAGATTATTTGCCAGATTTATTTTTATGCAAGGCATTGAAGATTGGAGTTCTCTCAAGATCTATTCCTCCTTAAAAAGCAGAATATTTACATGGCCATATTGATGACTGTTATCATCATCATTTCAGCTGAAAGACAACCAGTGCTGCACATGGGCCTCCCTAAAGCTCCGCCACATTGATGGGTTCTGCAGCATCCAGCGGATTCCTGCAGTTTTAACACGATCATCGGTCCACCTTGTGGGAGACCTTCCAACTCTACGCTTTCCAGTACGCCGTTGCCATTCCAGAACTTTTCGGCCCCACCGGCCATCTGTTCTGCGAGCGATGTGCCCTGCCCACTGCCACTGAAGTTTGGTAATTCTTCGGGCTATGTCGGTTACCTTGGGTCTCCTGCAGATCTCTTAGTTCTTGATTCAATCACGTAGCGAAACTTCAAACATAGCTCTCTCCAGAATGATGACTGTGATCTTGATAAATGTGATCAAGAGATTTTGAACTTAGATGATAGAAAAATTGATCATCATTTCAGTCGGAGGACGTCTACTGTTGGATTTAGGCCTCATTGACTGATCTGCGAGATTAAAATTGTACAGTGGTTCTTTAAATATTGAGGCCCATTTGTTATTTGGATAGAACGTTAAATTGATACTCAAGGTTGTCAAGTAAGGCAAGGTAGAAAGTCAGTATTGTAGTCCGAAACTTTGTCTGACCTTTAGATCGTCATCTAGCAGACCACAGTTGGTCTTAAGCCTCTCCTATCGCACTCAATTTTACTAGATTCTCGGCGACTTCATCCAACTGTTACTAACCAATCTTTGTAGATTTTGCTCCAATTTAGGATGGAAGATAGAACAAACTAGTTCATTGCCAAAGAAACACAGCCATACGATGAAAAACGTTTCGTGTAAAATATTGGTGTCACTGGCATCTGATGAGACTGGAAGCAAGATCCCCACCATACTGTGTTCAGCTTCCAGTCTACCTGGGTACAGCTGAATGCCATTATTTTACATGAAGTGACTGCCTATCTATCCTTTACAACCCAGTTACTGGGTGACACGATCTTCTTCTTCTAATATTCAAATCTAAAATAAAATACCTTTTTTGTGGGCATACAATAATGTTCACAGCTATCACGCCAGTTCAAGAAACCTGTTAAAGTATCTTTATGGTCCACATATACAGTTTATTGCATACGTTATGGAACGTGTAAATATCGGAAGCGCCATACAAGATACAACAAGTTTTTATTGTCGTCAAGTGATTTTTGTTTTTATTATTGTTTAGGCACCTGCCCCACTGCAGGCGAGTAGGGGGTGCGCGACGGCGATGAGCCATTACTCGCTGGTATGCTTATGTCATCATCATCATCACTGTCATCCACAGCCCGACTTCACCCACAGCTGGGCCTATCCTCTCTTTTTTCTGTGCCAATACCCACACTACTGTGCCAGCCTCATCCAAGTTTTGCCCACGATGGCAATAATGTCGTCCACCCATCTCACCACTAGACAACTGACATTTCGTCTCCTAGTCTTTGAACATCACTCTGTCACAGCCTTATTCCACTAGTCATCAGTGTCCTGTGCAACTCCACTTGAGGTTCATAGTACGCTTTCCGATATCGAAGATCTTCGTACGTCTTCGTATCTCGACGTTTGGAACTCGGTCTTTTGGCCTGATGTCAAGCAATATCGTATGCTCATGTACCGTCACCAAAAGAGATGAGTAACTAGGATCATCGGCTATAGTAGAAGTTTAGAAACTGATGGATGGTTCCGAATGTAATTTAATTGTATAAATGAACTTTTTGTTTTCAATTAATTCAATTTAATGGTATTTGCCTGGAATACCGTTCCGTGTGGTACCGGACGTAACAGAATAGCACCATCCCATTTCTTCCCATGGGTGTCATAGAAGGCGACTAAGGGACTTACTAGAGAATGGGCAGCAGCGTTCTCTATGTATTTGACCACCATACTGCAATCGCCAACCCGCCTGCCAAGCGTGGCAAATCCCCCCTTTTTGGGGGAGGCATGTGTCCAGCAGTGGACGTCTTTTGGCTGATATGCTGATGATGAATGGTATTCTAAAACATCATCGGTTTCTTAATAAATTTCAAGTATATACGACAACCAACCTGGGTTGTCCTAAACTTACCTCTTTTGGTGACTGCACCAAGCGTGAGTCTCTCGGCGAGTGTTCTGTCTGCCAAGCGAGCGTAGTGCGGTAGCGCTGAGCAAGCACTCTTTTTGATAGCTCTTGTCGCTGCGACAAACGACTACTCGCCGGCGGCGGTGATGTGAACATTCACAAATCAACAATTAATATATATATCTCTTTTACTTACACGGGACCTACAATCATTTTACGTTTCTTACGCGAGAAAATCGTTGATTGAGGTACTCGCTTCCTCGTCAGATTGGACAGAATCCTTAGTATTGTATTCGTCTTCTTTTGTTCGACGAACTTAATCCTGGGTTTTCATCGTGTATGCTATAATATCAAGATATATGGTCTGTATCGCTAAGCCTTAAACGTCAACTAGTTTCTTAAACTCAATAAAATGAAAACCCAGACGGTTGTCTTAGGTCAGTAACACTTTCTGTTTTACGTAGTCTGGCCTGCTTTGCTGGTTTTGCATAAACTTTTTAGTTTATTAGGGTTCCGTACCTCAAAAGGTAAAAAGGAACCCTTATAAGACCACTCTCTTGTCCGTCTGTCTGTCTGTCCGTGTGTCACCACCGATTTTCTCAGGAACGGGTGGATCTAGCAAGTTGAAATTTTTACCAGATACTGAGGTCTGTAGTCCCTATTTGTATAAAAATCATGGTCCTGAGTCAACATGATAAAAAGATATGGGCAAATTTAGATTTTCGCGAAAACTTTTAAGTACGAAAATATACCTTAATTTTCAAGTTTTATTATTTTTCTGAATGTTCAATTACATTCATACTGTTTTGCTCCCCATACTCAAAGTCAATACAAGTAAAATTTACTGACCCACTAATATTATAAATGTGAAACTTGGTATGTTTGTATGGTTGTTATTTAATCACGCAAAAATGGCCGAACGGATTTGGATGCAATTTGGCACACAAATAGTTTATAACCTGGATTAACACATAAGATACTTTTTTATCCCTGCTGCTAGTCCGTTCTCGTGGGATTACTTTCGTCCTCAATTTTTACGGACGCTTATAATGTGCCCGTCTTTTTACATCGTTCTCACATTGATAATTTCAACATAATGATGTAACCAACTTTTTGTAACAATATCATAATTTTAAAAGAGTGTCCATGGAGTTTCTTGCCCGTTCTTCTCCATAGGTACCTACGCTTTGGAATGGGCAACTAGCTTCATCTTTCTACCTCACCGACCTTGACAATTCAAAAGTGCATGTAATTGGTTTATTTGAAATAAATGCTTTGAGTTGAATTTTATAATTATACCTGCCACTGTTCGTCTCTGCATCACGCAAAGGTAAAAAAATCTTCTGATATTAAATCTGCCTCTATACAGTTGTGTGCTTAAATAGAGTCATTTACAGTCCATATTATTATTCCAATACATCTCTTAAGTCAGTTTAATTTAATTTTTCGCCGTCAATGTTCGCCAACATTGTTGTGGGAATGTCCCGAAATGTCTGGTTTCACATATTAACTGTAACGTGGATGGATTTTATTGCAGTCCCGCTAGTTTTAATCAGAGCTTCGTTGCGAATTGTTGGTTATCTGATTACTTCTGTTTTATGGGTTCAAGTGTGAATGAGTGGCAGTAAAAGTCTGTTTTCTGACCAGAGAGTGTAATTAAAATTTTTAGCTTCGCTTTTGATTTGAAGAAAGACTGTTTGCGAGAGAGCTTCACCATTTAATTTTCACTATAATTACACTTTGATTTTTTGGTTGAAGAAAACAATATTTCTCACAAAAGGGCAGAATCCTGTCTAAACAATAGTTCATACAACAATCCCATAGAAAAAAAGGCGAAACATTTCCGGAAAATGTTACAGTTCGAAAAAAACTGGATATACGATTTTTTTTAATTTTCCAGGAATCTTTTCCAATTGTCTTTCCATAAAAACCTAATTCAGACGATTTAATTTAATTTCTCGCCGGTTGGTCGACACTTCATGTGGCTGGGTTATGCTTTGGCCAAAAAATTAGCATTGCCATTCAACGTGGCAATGCTGCCAGTCTTCTGGGCACGTTTCCTAATGACAGCGATGCGGACAAATATATACTTCGACGCCTAAGTGTCCTTTTGTTTTTGTATTTATTTGTTTAGTTAGTTAGTTGATTTTTTTTATTCTTATTCAAATAAAATATACCAATAATAAATATTATTCGGACGATTAGAAACATTTATTTAAAACAAAAAAACATATGCCAATTGGTCCAGCCGTTCTCAAGTGATGAGCTTATTTATATAGATATTTTTATTTATATAGATAGGAAGCATGGACTATTTAGACATAGTACTTCTATATCGTCTATAACAAGGAAAAACATGATTCAGACACAATTTCAAACGTACATTTTTATTTATGTTTCCTAATAGAAATCTTTGCAAGATTCTTTAATATCGAGTCCACACAATCGTATGCCATTAGCAAGCTTTTACAAGACACAATTTATGTTGACATCTTGTGCACAGAACGTAGAAATTTTTACTTCCAGCTTAATATTACCTTCATCCTTTAGTGATGTGACACGACGCAAGATTATGTTTCTGTGGAGAAAAAAAGAATTTTAAAGAAGAAACAATTGTTTTTTCTACGTAAAGTTTCAAAGAAGTTTTTACCTTACAGTTCTCATTTTAATTATAATCGCTGTTAATTGTTATTTTTAAACACCTAATAATATTCAGCTATTATTCATCATCATTGTCATCATTTCAGTCAAAAGGCGTCCACTGCAAGTCATAGGCCTCCCCCAAGCACCGCCAATTCGACCGGTTTCTGTGCTTCTCACATCCAAAGCTTCCTGCGGCCTTCACTAGATCATAGATCCACCTTGTGGGAGGTCTGCCAATGCTACATCTTCCAGTACGCGGTCGCCACTCCAGAACCTTCCAGCTGTTATTACAGTATTCTAATAAAAAACCGATCATACATTATTTTCCTTTAGCTTAATTAAGCACAATTTTTTTCCATCTGTATTACTGAATATTAGAGATGATCCTGTTTAAGTTTGTTCTCCACATCCAACTAATTATCCACTGTTTAAAACTAAAACAAATTAATTTCCTTCTCAAACTCTATGCTTTCTCAAGCTACTGATCCCATCCCTATTCCCCCACTACCCATTAATAATATTCTTTTCAAGGCACCTTATTGCACCGTACATATGAGGATGAAACAAATAGGGACGTAAGAACTGTCGTAATGTACGTGGGTACGGCGCATATACAGCAGATAGTGGTTCCCATTGTCCGGCACGCTTAGCTGACCAACGGAATTACGGAGGAAAATACTGAGGGAAAAACCTGTATTGTGGATGAAAATCGTACTTCCTTGAAGTAGTATGAAATTTGTTGGTAACAGATGGGTGATGATCGTAGTTGTAAATGATAATTTGCCTTTTTGGGTCTATATTAAAATATATTTGATTATGTAGGAAAGAGAAACAACGAAAGAACAAGTAATTACTGTGGACTCCTAGAAATAACAATTAGAGATGATTAAAAAATCTGTAGATAAGAAACTGAGTCTGTAAATTAACTACTTAATTTTTATTTGTTGAAGGGCCTACGAATAAGTTTGTCGTTTTGACTGGGTTTTGTATGAATAATCTGTCAACATGTCACGTGTATATTGTATCCCAATAAATGCAAATAAAATATTGTGAATTTTATAGTAACACTTATAAAAGTATTTATTACGGTTTCTTAGCAACGATATTCTATTAAATATAGCTAGCATAAGTCACTTCAAAGAAATATACGACAACTGTACCAAATTCACATGAGAATATAATCTCGACACAGAGCTTAATCTCACCAAAAAACTTAATTACACCACCGATCTTATCAGCTTAATGATCCGTTTCAAAATTATTGTCCATCACTTCTTTATTGAAAAGGGACCAATCTTTTTTTGTCCTCATAAAAAGGTCCTTCAAAATCATTGTTTAAATACCTTTGAAAAGGTACCACACACAATGCATATTTTGAATACATTATGACCTGTGAACTGAGGTGGCGTTCGTCTTTTGTCGTGAATATAAAAAAATGCTCCTTCTAAAGGGTCATGGACCGAGGGATTAAAATTATCGTGATTGTGAGTCATCTTGAATTTGTTTGTCATGATTTGCTTTTGATCTATTTAAGACACATGTCATGTCAGACCAGTTTCTATAGCTGACATTATTTTCGGGTTGAGTTTGTCTAATTAAATAATTTACTATCTGTTATAATACATTTTGTATGTAAAATTTTATTAATAACTTTTTTTTGTGATAAGCGTTTATAACCAAAGATGCTCAATGGTTTTGCATTTAACATTTTCACATCCCTTATGTATTTGGACTTTTTTTTTCATATTTACCCTATAATCTTATAATACACGGTTACGTCCTTATATTATAAAACGTAATTTATCAACGTTACCATTGCATATAAATGACCTACAAACACATCCCCTCGAGAGTCGAGACTTCATGCTTCAAAAAAACAGAATGTCTGTTCCTTTCAATTCCAAATGACAATCATTACACAGTATCACAATATAACACATCAATCTAAAGCCATATTGTGATACAGTTTCGTCACATATCATTAAAATAATAGTGGTCCAAAGGTATCTCCTTGTGGACGCCTTAGGGGTCCTTTTGTGTAAGTCCCTTATCTAAGCATATCATTTATTCATGGTCATTATTTGACCATTTCGGTGTTAATGATGTGAGATCATTGTTCTTCTGTGTTAAAATGTCGTTTAATGTTTGGTGGAACGTGTAATATGATATCAAATGCGTATAACGGTTCTTCTTTGTCGACATTATTTAAAGGTGACCCATTTTTTTTGCTTCCTATGTGTGAATGGTTATTACATTTGCAAATACATAGTTATAAAAACGTTAGTTAAGTTTTTTTTATTTCCATTAATCCGTATCAGTATCCGATTTTTTTTTTAAATAAAACATTTCAATTGTCAAAGATGAAACAGTCCTTATAATTTGTGAAAATGTAACGTATTTTCAAATCCCACGTTTAACAGTACAACAGAAACTTGTCAGGAATATTATGTATATAATAATAAAGAAGTACCATAAAAAAAACATGTAACAGTAGGTCATACACTTGTAGCTCATATAAATTTAACAAGTGATAACTTTATAGGTTTACTTTCAATAATACAAGTTACAATAGGAATCGTTACTATCACAATACTTACGAAAGTCAAGGCCCATCAGGTTCCAAATGAAATCAAACTCGCTAATCAAGAAACTAAAAATTATATAGCAAAATTTCTCACAACTACAAAGCCAATCATCAAAGTCGTTACATATTAAAAATTTGTCTAAATTAATCACTTTTTCATCGAGTACCATAATAGCCATAAGATATTTATCGTCCATTAAAAATGTAACTGATTCAAGGGCTATTATAACAAGGATATTAAAATGTACTTCTGGTTGTCCGTCATTGTTAGTTTTGATTTTTTGCACATTTGTCACTTGTTTTGGGGCTAATCCTTTGTAAGGAGCTGAAACCAGTTTAGGACTATAATCAACAGTGTTGCTATGTTTATTAAACAAGGTAATAAGCGTGATCTCTTCAATAGACAGTTGTGTTTTGTTATTTTCTTAAAACCGGTTCACTTGATGCGTTGCTTTTGATAAAATCTTTATTGTGTGAAATGTTCGCTAGTAATATTTTATGAGTAATGTCACACATTTATGGACGTTCGTGCGTGTTTGTCCTAATAGTTAATCTTTGTTAAAGGTTGCAGTTCAAGTTAAGTCTTCTTATATAACAGCATTAGTTAAATTACTTGTTATATCTGTTATAGCAGTAGGAGGGAAACAATTTTATTCAGAGACTACCCAATATAAATTTTTAGCAGACAAAATTACACAAGCATTATTGTTCTCTGAATTATTGAAAAATTAATACAATTCTTAAACCCTTTAACATCGGTACCTGAAATCTTAATCCCATTGAACAAAAACTAGGCCCCTTCAAATTACCCCTTGCTATTCACACCATAACTCTTTCTTGACCCCTACAAACACCCTTCTGAAGAACAGAATGTAAGAATACCCAGTAATGAGGCCGGTGCATTAATTCTAGGTCATAAACTATAGAATTTATGACCTCAGACTAGTCCTATAAAATGAGACATGGTCTCTTTTTGGTGGCACCTTTATTTTTTGACAATGTTGTTGAGTTAGTGGAACAAATTTTTACTGAGTTATTGCAATGTAGCATTGCTTTAGTAGTGTTTGCGAAAGGTGTTGAGTCGGTAGTTTTTATATGCTTTGTTCGAAATTCTGTAAGATAATTGCACGATGAGAGTGAGTTGCAAGATAGACGTAGATTGATTGATGCATTGTTTGTTTAGATAATGTTTAGTAAAAATACAAAACTTTATTGTAGTCTTAGACATTTAGATTCAAAGTGCGGATATTTTATTGCTATAGATTGATAACTATGACATTATATAGCAACATTGCAAATTTTTCATAAAAAAAACTATTTTAATTTTTCAGTTCATTTTTATTAATACCAAATAGATAGTTTTACGTCACGGATCTTTTAACCTTTAAAATATGCACCAAAAAACTTCACATCTGAAAAAAATTAAGAAACAAATCGTCTCTATCGGAACAAGGCAAATCAAGACAACTAAATTCCAAACTACCGTCCATAGAAAATAGTAATGGCTCTAATATCCTAACATAATTCAGCAGGTCCGTTTGCAGGACATAATTGACCATAAATAAAGCAGATTACACATGTTTATTTCAACCCTTTCAAAGAAAAGGGGTCAGTTGTAGACGGCCCTTTATTAAGACGAGTTACTAGAGTTTACAAATGGGTGCAGCCGAAATAGCAATAAATAATTTTTGCATTGTTTGATGTTCAATTAATAATGTAGTTTTCATTGTTATAATGTGCAACAGTTTGTTCGTTATGACTATGGGATTTTGTCGGATTTGGCAATTTGTTTTTAGTATTTTTTAAAATAATATTTATTCGTTTCAAGAGGGTTTGAAATTTGACCAGTATGACCATGTCATCCACATTTCTTAACTACTTTTAATAGTTAGGCTTAACATTTTGTAATGTTTTTGACTATTCTGGATAAGAGAGCTGCCAAAACACATATTGCCAACATTAATAGAATTAAACCCGCTTTATATGAAATAGCTACTCAGTCCTTTCAACCTCGTTCCAGACACATTCTGCTAAAATATGAGTGATAGGATATACCTTGAAGGAGGTAACTTATCGCACTCAGAACAGTTCGGCGAATTACTCTACTTCATTAAGAAGGTTAAAAAAGTGAAGCTATTCAATGAAACATGTCCCGAACGCAGTCTGAAAGCAACAATCTCACTTCGATACATAAACCGTACCTACAAGTTTTTTAGTCATTAATGTAACGCTATTATACGTTTTATGGTTCTACGGTTAAATCATACAGGATAAGTTTTTAACCAGTGCGCAAACTGTAACCATGAATTCAGTATATCATTCTAGATCCGCCCGGCGGCGCAGAAATTTTTCGTCGGTTATACAAAAAAAAATTAGCTGTTCCATACATTTTGACCGCCACTTTTCTATGAAAAAGCTGATTTTTTTTTCTAGAGGTCTAGAATGATATACTGACTTCATGGTTACAGTTTGCGCACTGGTTAAAAACTTATCCTGTATTAAAATGGTTTCAGAATCGTTAAAGCTTTGCTGTCTTCGTTTTGATAAAATGTGTTTTATAATGAATTACAAGGAAACTGTTTTCATTATTTTTTGTTTTTTCAGTGCCCAACGCTTAATAACATGCGTGTTATCGTCGCTTTAATTTAAAGACTGTAAAACAATAAACTTTGATTAGATTCAATTTATTTTATAAGTGCATTCATCACTGTACAATCTTTTTCATCGATTGTGGAATTCATACAATTTCTATGAATACTATTATCGCTATCCAATCTTACTTCCTTTTCACGAAATTTTCTAATTAATGTGTGATAACCACACATGATTACATTAGCTACATCCAAAACACACGTTAAAATAAAAATTACATTTCCATTGTTTTCAAAATATTTAACAAAAGCCACATCTTTTAGGGGTTTTAAACAATTATTTGGAACCCCTTTCTAATTGCATTCCCCACTTTGAACTTTGGCATCTCGTGATTAAAATATATCTGATCACCTCTGACCTATCCTATAAAAAAGGTGATTTTTGTTTAAACCGTTTTATTTATATGTGAAGATTAAACACAGGTGTGGAAGATAACTGATACTTACATATTTAGATTTTGTTTAATTTGTAACGGAAAATATCTTTGATATTAAATAAAAGAAATGGACGGATGGTTTTGCCCAGCAGTGGGGAGCATGGGCTAATAGTAATAATGATAAATCTGATTATCTTATGACTGAACGTGATGATGACGAAAAAGAGGATTGAGAGGATGAATGAAAGGTACAAGGCAGAGGTAAGGGGAAACGCCTAAGGAGGACATAAGTGACCGACTTGGTGATGTTTTGTGATGGTATGGTAAGGGTTATATCGCACGTCGGTGCGTGTATGACCAGAGGCCCTAGTGTGAATTTCATGCGCGTTTGATCGAGATGGTTAAGGGCCTACGACCCGTTTGGTAGCGTAACACGGTCACTTTATGAACCCTACTGCTCATTAACGGCTTGTCTTGATGATTTGAAAAATATATGATTTTGCTATAGATTCTTAAAGATCATTTTGCCCGAAGTACTTTTTTGTATGGTTAATACTTTTGCTGTAAAAATATATTTTCCAACACGCAATATTTTGGCTTCTATTCCATACTCCTACTAAACGGCTTCGTTATTTGGAAAATACACTGAAAAATAGATAGTTAGAGGTACCACAGAATCGCCGAAGCACAATTGTAAATTAATCAAAGGAATATCCCCATTTTGAGATAAAGGCTCAGAGGGGCCCTGCGCGGGCGCGGGCGGCAGTCGTGCTTTAGCATACAAACGGGAGATGAGGATACTATGGGCCTTAAATGATACACACACTAGGGCCGCTGATGTTTTAACGTAAACGAAACAAAAGGATTAAGTGAGGATCGTAGCAAATGGTTTTCTGTATTTTCTGCCTACTCCCATGGAAAGAAGGCGTAAGTATGTGTGTATTAAGATATAAATATGTAGGTGCAGCAAACTTACAGATTTCAAATGATCATCGAAAATTGCTTGCTTTTTTGCTTGCGTATTTTATTCAGGTAAGTATCGTAAGCTACAGGTAAGTAAGTAAGGGGATTGTGGCTAAGTGACAATAGCTGCACGGGTCGATCGATCAGGTTAAGCTACGCTTGCTGTTGGTCCGTGGATATGTGACCATCTTTACATACCAAGACCCCTCCGTGCCTCGGAAAGCACGTTAAGCCGTTGGTACCGGCTGTCATTTGTGGGATTTTGACAGTCGTAATGGGTCGTCAGAAGCCCGAAAGATGACAGTCAGTCTTACCAAGGGGTATCGTATTACCCAGTAAGTGGGTCGTGGAGGTCAGATAGGCAGTTGCTTCATGTAAAATACTGGTATTCAGCTGCATCTGGTCAGACTGGAAGCCAACCCCAACATAGTTGGGAATAGACTAGGCAGATGATGATGACGCCTACTCATAACCATATTATAGAGTTTAAAAGATCATATTTGATTCAAATCGTACTAACTAAATCAGTATGTCGTAGATGACTATCGAACATTTACTTAACTGCATAAGGCAAGTGATGTTTAAATTGTGTCTAAATCTGTGCCTCGGAAGCCAGCTGTCGTTTGTAGATACATATTTGACAATCGTTACAGGTAGTCAAAAGGGGTGTACTATTACCCAGTTACTGTTACTGGTTTGGAGGTCAGATAGACAGTGGCTACATGTAATATACTGCTGGTATTCAGTAGCATCCGATTATATACAAAACCAACCCAAACATAGTTGCGAAAACACCTAAAAAACACGCTTTAAAAACCAAACTAAAAAAGGAGAAAATAATTTAATTCAATTAAAAAGCGTGGGGTGCTTGACATTAATTGATTATAAAAATACCTCAAAAAGCACCCCACGCTTTTTAATTGAATTAAATTATTTTCTCCTTTTTTAGTTTGGTTTTTAAAGCGTGTTTTTTAGTTTTTTAAACTATTATTTATTTTCTATTTTTTAGTTCTGCTAACTACAAAAACATGTTTTTTTTCTCATTTTTTTAAATTATTGAATTGTCATCGGTCCTCGACAAGTTTACAAAGTTTCAATGAAATCTGACCGTTTAAAGTGGGTCAAAATCGCGCTCAAAGGAGTCGGTTACATAAAAACATACAAACAAACAAACATGCAAGTGAAGCTAATATAAAGCGTGTAAAAAGAAAGGCAGATGAGAAAGTGACATCTAAATTGTTTGCTATTTACTAAGTCATTTTGATTTTCTGTGACCACCGCATCCCCGAAGATCCGCTTAGATTTACTTCAAACGAACAGCAAACAACAACAAAACGACCCGGTATATTTCACCAAACAACTCTATTTACTGTCATTCACAACTTGACATACATCCATTGATCTTCATAATCACGTGATCAACCAAAGAAATGGCTACAATAACCGAATTATGCCGAATAAGAGCCCACGAATACGATAGATGTACATCATTGATATTCAACGTTGATATATTACCTTCTCTTGGACAATAGCTCTCCCCTAGTAAGTCGCATATTTCTGCCACCCCTCCCCCTAAGTAGGGCTGTCGCGGACGTCAAGTGTCATTAATATTGTTTGTGATTTTTAATTTACTTGTCCGTATCGGGCGAATCGATAATTTTAAATACTAGGTATATTGTTATTTTTTACAGACGACTCGCACAAAGATAATCTGATTGTGGGTGGATTGATAACTCCAGCAATACGTATTAGGCAATTGACATGGATAGAATTTTATTGCATGTACTTGCAGTGACCATTCCTCATAGCTTAATGGAGTTGGTCTTTCTGGAGTTGTCAATTCGCCTGATTCGGGCGAGTAAATTCGTGCAAATCAACTTATAAGCTCAATTTATGAGTTCATGATAAACTTACAATGTCATTAGCGTGTTCCTTTGTTTTTAAGCTGCCAATCAATAATTTTGGGACACTAAAGACACTAAGTCATTGTGTGTGTACTGAGTTATAAACTAGAGGAGATAATGCAACTTAATTTTCAGTAGTTAATTCTCAGATGTATTTTTTTTTTCATTTGCCTTTTTGCCACCAAGGGGTTGTGGCTAAGGTTAAGCTACGCTTGCCGCGGTTGGTCCGTGGATGGGTGACCATCTTAATATATCAAGACCCCTCCATGCCTTGGAAAGCACGTTATGCCGTTGCTCCCGGCTGTCATTCGTGGATCTTTGACAGTCGTTACGGGTCGTCAGAAAGCCCGAAAGTCTGACAACCAGTCTTACCAAGGGTTATCGTATTACTCAGTAACTAGGTTGTGGAGGTCAGATAGGTAGTCGCTCTATGTAAAATACTGGTATCCAGCTGCAACCGGTCAGACTGGAAGCTGACCCCATGATATTTGGGAATAGGCTAGGCAGATGAAGACCTTTTTTGTCACTAGCAGGATTAAATAGAGAGAAGTGGAAGGAGGGTAGAAATGCCTTTGCCCTGCAGTGGGCTTTTAATAATTACCTGTTTACTTTAACCACAAAATAAAAATCAAACCATCCTATCAAATCAGCTTATGACGTTACCACTGCTGGGACATAGGTCTTCTGTCGGTGAGAGAGATTGGGCTGTAATCTACCACGCCGGGTCCAATGCGGGTTGGTAGATACCAAATGTCTTCGAGTTTTTGGTTCTAGGACATTCCAGTTTTTTCACGATGTTTTCCTTAACTGTTTTTCGAGTAGTGGTGATGAGATTATTTACACAAATTAAGCGCCTGCATGGGTACAAGCGCGGGGCCATGACCACTGGGCGACCACTGCTCGCCTCAACACTTAGTGGATTTCACTTAAATTTCTATTATTTTCATAAACTTTGTCTCAACAAACATACGTTAAAAATTAAATAAATTAGTACAACTGCCAGCCCTGACTAGTAACGCCCTCGTTACCGCGGCGACACGCCGCCGGTCACCCTTTACTGCTAGTGATGTGCACCTCGGAAACACATCGATATTATGAATTATTTATTTTATTTTATTGGTCGATGGGGCATTTGATAAAGTTGTGGGTGTCCATGGGAGTTTTGAACAATCGGTTTGGCGGAGCTTTTGACAGTTGATTTAAGTGTTGATTTAAATAAGGGTTTCTTTGCTATTGTTTCTTAAACTTATTTTACAAAAGTTCGATTCAGTAATTTTTTGTCATATTTTTGTTAAACAATACATTTTCATCAAATTACACATAGGTACCGACTATAAAAACAGATGTTTTTTATTCAAGAGTTTTTATGTTTATAAAAGTTCTAAGAAATCACATTAATGACAGTAACAAACTATTTGCAGTAAAAACGATAATACCAGATAATTGTTCTATTACCCCTTTGAAAGAAAACATGTATCTAATGACAGAAAACACGACACTTTCTTGTTCAAATAATGCCAACACTTTGTCCCTATAAATGGCACTAATTATACAATCATGCAGTGACAATGGTAGTTAGAATTTAAATATTTTATGCGAAATTATACGGGTGACTGAAAAAAAGATGTTTTTCTATAAAACAAGTGTTTTTAAATTACAGGAGTACGGATTTTCCTGGTTTTAGAATAGGTACTTAGCGAAGTAAGGACTTATTAGTGACCCGATTAAGGGTTGAATTGAATGGCTAGTTATGGTATTTTTTTAAGCTGAAGACCTATTTCAGCTTTCATTTCTACTAACATTAAGTACCTACTATATGTGCGAAAATAAATAAATATCAATAAATATAAAAATCCCTTTACATTGCATAACAACATTTATGCAATAAATATTTAAGTAAATAAAATACGAGCAGAAAATAAAACGGAATTTTAAAATGATATAGTATTTTTTGTAGAAATGAATAAATAAATTAATAACTTTCCAACTACATTAGATAAGTACATACAATAAATCAAATGATCAGTTCATCTGTCTGTTGTCACAGAAAAAAAACATTTTCCGAGAAAAAAAAAACTGTACGAAATATATGAATAATTAATTGAGCGTGTCGCATCACTAAGCGGCTAGTGTTGCGATGAGTCACCAAAGGCGCGCTGCGGTTACCGCGCATGTGTTGTTTAACTTTTTTTATTTAGGTATTACCGTACGATTGTGTCCGTATAATTTTAGTTCTATTAACGGGGTTTATTAGTATTTAAAGCCTTGTAATTGTTTAAGTATTTTCGTTCTGTAATGAGCTCTAAGAATGGGTGATACGGTAGGTAATCATTTTTAAGAATAACTTGTCTGTCTTATTAGGTACGGGCTCGTACGGCTGAGTTTAGAATTACAGTTTTATGTTTCCAGGTATTAATTACTATTCCTTAGTAAATTACCTAGAATAATCAGGCTATAACGTTCCCACTGTTGGGACCTCAGATCATGGGACACAGGCTGCGTCTCTGTGAGAGGGATTAATCTGGAATCTGTAATCCACCACGCGGGCCCAGTGCTGGTTCCTAGATGTCACATGTCTTCGAATTTTTGGTCCTTGGACATGCCGGTTTCCTCACGATCTTTGCTTTTTGGGAGCGATGGTAATGAAATAAATTACAAAGTAAAGCGCCTGCCTGGATTCAAATCCACGGTGTAGGTAATACAACTCGAAAGTCGGGGTCGTTACCACTGCGCCACCATCACTCTCAATACTTAGCCATTTCACTTTATAAACGTTAACATGGAAAAAACAATTCAGAATCGTGTGTCTTAGTACAGTCCGCGTCAAAAATATCGGGACGAACAGACTGTTCAAAATGATCTCAACAACTAAGAAAATTAAACTTTATCTCAATTGGATTAAGTTCTCGTCAGAATGACAGTTGTCGTTTACTGTCTTCATTCTGAAACATTCCTTGTGTCATTGAGTTAATATTTAATTTACATAGTTGTTTAGATCACTTTGAACAGTCTGTTCGTCCCGATATTATTGACGCTGACTGTACCTAGTAATTGTTTACTCCCAAGTGCAATGGGCTTTGTTTAAGATGAAAGCTCCAGGGCAGCACACACTTCACTATGTATTTATTATTGGCTTATTCCCAAAGTACTCCATGAAAAATATAATATTTTTTTAAAGGTTTCATTTTGCTCCATCATTATATTTATTATTCTAGAGTATGGTACTCGTGGGTTCTAGCGTATGGTACTCGTGGGTTGCAGCTGAAAATCAGCGTCAGGTTGTGCATACTATGTTGCCATCTGACATTATGCTGAGTTGAGGCCTTTTTGGCATTTTTTTTTAAATGTTTTACTAGTTTTTCCCAGCGGCTACGCCCGGCCCGTGCGTAAGTCGAAAATTATCGCACGGGTAAAAACTATCGGGATAAAAGTAAATATCTTATGTGTTAATCCAGGTTATAATCTATCTGTGTGTCAAATTGTATCCAAATCCGTTCAGCTTATTAACAATATTGTAACAAACATACAAACTTTCACATTTATAATATTACTTTGCTTCCACCTGCGGCAGTCAGAAAATATTCCGCGGGAACGTACTACCGAGATAAAAAAGTATTTTATATGTTAATTTAGGTTATATTCTATCTGTGTACCAAATTTCATTCAAATCCGTTCAGCCATTTATATATATGTATATATATATATATCTAAAGAGTAACAAGCATCCATACATACAAACTTTTGCGTTTATAATTATTATATTAAGTAAGGATTAGTAGGATTTATAGTTTTAAGGTTTTATAAGCTGTAATACCAATAAAAGCATTTTTCTTTCTTTCTAAGATTGTCCGCAAAATTCATTTTTGTGTTCGTTTATTGCAATTACAAGTCGGTGCCATGTTGTATGTCCATAACAAAAAAAAAATTGCCAGCGACTCCGGAGCTTCCACCTTAAGGGAAATAGGTCAGTGTGATTCATGCAACTGCACTGCGGTCCTGCGGGACTAATGTATGATGATTAATATGCTATGAAACTTTTCTATTCGTCACTATTTACACAAGCACATGCACACGATTCAAGGTAATTTAACTGGCATGATAATATGCCAATTTTTTGTTCAATATAATGTTTATTCAAGTTATAAAAAGTATTTTTATAAACCACAATTCGCTGACCAGATGAAATAACGAAGATAAGCAAGGAGATTAAAACGCAAGAACATTGGTGCCTACACACACAAAAAAATAATCGTTTTTAAATATTTTTTTCATTAAATCTGGGGACTTAGCACGTATTGATCGCTTTCTAACACTCAAAGGTGCAATAATATTACAAATACTTACATATTCTAAACAACACAACATAACATATACAATAACATTACGCCTGTAATCCCAAAATGGTTAGGCAGAGGTGTAGGTACCTGTAGTACAGTGTACACCTACATGCTGCCAAATATGGTTGGGTCAACATTTGATTTTGATTTTGAATACCCCGACAATAAAGATTAGAAAAATGTTTAGTGAAGTAGGTTGTGTAAAATTAAGAATTCAGTGAGAAAACTAACTTATTAAGCAAGCAACTAATTAAGCGCAACTTAATAAGCAAATAACAATATTATTACATTATTTGCAAGTGACGAGGGGCTTGTGGCTAAGTAATAACAGCCGCACGCGTCGATCGATCAGGTTAAGCTTCGCTTGCCGTGGTTGTTCCTTGGATGGGTGACCATCTTTACGTACCAAGACCGTATGGACATGTAAAAGTGTCTTATAAGATCTACTTACATAAATAAACATTTGATTTCATTTCATTTCCGGATCGTCAGAAGCCCGAAAGTCTGACAACCAGTCTTACCAAGGGATAAGACGTTATCGTATTACCTATCCAGTAACTGGGTTGTGGAAGTCAGATAGGCAGTTGTTCCATGTAAAAAAACTGGTATTTAGCTGCACGCTGCATCCGGTTATATTTGCAATTGACAAAATTTACTTCTCCCATCATGATCAGAGATCGGATATTCGAATGCTTAATTACCTAAAGATAATTTTTAGCTATGAAAGTATGGAAGCGGCTTTATAAATTATTTGTAATATTTATTGAACACCCCGGGATTCTAGGATTGCATAATATTCAGAAGTGTATTAATTTAAAATTAATGTTTAACCCGATACAAATATGGTTATGTACTGGAGGAGGGGTGGTTTGTATTAGTTAAAACAAAAAATAAATAAATTACTTGCCTAAATTAGGACTTTTTCGATACAAGAGCGCATTCCATGTTAGCCAACATCTCAACTTTAGGTGAATATGCATCCGAATATCCGATCTCTGATCATGATTGAGGCAGGTTAATAAAATAGTTTCCCTTCCAAAAAGACATGTATATTGCCAATATAAACACCAACAGTGTTCGGTCATAAGAGTATTTACCGTTTTAATTAAATTACTGTGTCCATCTGTAGCGTGTAGTGACAAGACTAATGTCTCTAATTGAAATACCTTTTGTAAGTGGTTGTCAAGTTGCATTCTTTTGTGAGGTAGTGAAGATTTTAGTGGACATTGGAATACCAGGGTGTCACGTCTTGGGAGAATTTGTTTTTGTTTTTTTTATTAGAAGACATTGCAGTTACAAGGAGGGGCTCGTCGTGAAATAATTACCTACAGCAGGACGGGTCGATCGAAGGTTCAGCTGGTTCGTGGCTGAATGACCATCCATTACATCCTTTCACAATACCAGCGCTGCGGCACTTTTTAAATGTCGCAGCATTATGCTGAGGTAGGAGCCTTTTGGCCTCGTGCAGGACTTTCTGTTTAATTTATTTTTTAAATATTTTTGTTCTTCCGAGAAATTTGTTTTTTATAATTTTTGTACCATTGTGTGTTTATTTTAATATGTGATCTTCCTGTGCGAGTCACAATAAATACCTTTTCTTTCTTTCTTTACATGTAGACTGCAGACTACTATAAACTCCTCTGTGCTTCGGAAAGCACGTTGAGTAGTCGTTCCCGGCTGTCATTCGTAGATCTTTGATAGTCGTTACGGGTAATCAGGTGCCCATAAGGCTGACAGCCAGTCTTATTAAGGGGTATCGTATTAACTAGTAACTGGTTTGTGGAGGTTAGATTTTAGGCAGTCGTTCCACGAAAAATACTGATATTAGGCTGCATTTTGTTAGACTGGAAGTCAAGCGACTTGATAACTTACTTCAAAAAGAAGAAGATTATCAATTCGACATGTTTATAACCGACCGTTTTTTTTAATGTATTTTCGGGTATATCTCCGTCATATATAGACGGATTTGTAAAATTCTGTTCGAAAGGAGTTTATTCCGAAATGGTCCCATATAAATTTCATATAGATCTGATGATGAGTTTCGGAGACAGACAACGGAACTCTTCAAAAAATGACAGCAAATCAACCGCGACTGCTGCTATTGCATAAATATGCATTGTTTTGACCCCAAGGATGATGAATTTTCGAATTGGTATGTACTATAACTAAAAAGTGAAAAAAAAAAAACAAATAAAAATAACCGACTTCCGGAAAAACACTACAAAGTGAAAGATAACTTTAATTTCGGAAGTCGGTGACTTTGGATATGTTTTTTAATTATTTGTCACCGACTTTAACCAAACAAATAAACACATTTCATTAGTTGTGTTCCAGACCCATGTAAATGAGGGCGAGCCTAATGCCATCAACAGAGCACAAAATCCAGACTCCGTGCTGCTACTGAGAAATTTGTAAAGAAAAACTCAATATAACTTTGCCCGACCCGGGAATCGTACCCAGGTTGGATCAATTAACTCACTAACTTCAAACTACCTACAAATTCGCACAGTATTTAGTTACCATCAATAACTGTGAGCTATCTCTGTTCAACATAAATCATAGCCGTCAGCTTTGTGGTCGTGTTCAACACGCACACAATTATGGTGAGTTTGTGTGAGATTATGTTGATGAACGTGTTGTGGTGAGACTAGATTAAGTACCTACTGATTAAGGCGGTGATTTCTTGAAAACGCTCAAAAAGGTGGTTTTTTAAACCAGTGTATTTCTTAAACTGTAAGAAATTTTGAAAGTAAAAAAATATATGATATTTTCAAGTCTTTTTTGTATAGAGTCATGGAACTCAAAACATAATTAAACATACTTTAATGCATCAAAAAAATCATCAAAGTCACCTCTTAATTATCTTCAAAACCAGTTTATCCCTTCAATAACCAATTATAATTATAATTAAAAATATACCATAAAATTTCAAATGCCAAATTGCATCCAGTGATAGATTATTTATTATTTAATAGTTAATATCTAATTTTATTTGCATTTTTACGACAATGCTTTCTCATTTATTATTCGAATTTATTACAACAGATTTTAACCCGTATCGAATTGCAATAAGAACTATTGTCACTCATAACGACAATATTTAAAGTTACCAGGGCCTTAAATCTAAATCAAATAGGTAATGTCAACACTCAAGGCCAATTTTTGTACTTTAAAACATTCAACCTTAAATCACATTGTTATCTCGGAGCGGGCTCAGAGTTTCTTTGAAGGATAAAATCAAAAACGAAGTTAGCCGAAAATAAATAATAGTTTAAAAAACTAAAAAAACACGCTTTAATAGGTAAAACGGTAGGTAAAACGGGCTGTTGTCCGCAACTCCACGTCAAAGCGCGTATTTTGCGTACGGGTGGGAGAATCGGTTATTCGATCCACCCCAGCTCCTCGAGAAAGGCCAGCAACGCCTTGGTGTTGCTGACAATCTCACGTAGGGTACCTGGGTTACCGAAGTATTTTGCCCTGTAATTGGCGACCACCGGGCAGTTTAACAGCACATGAGCCGCTGTCTCGTCGTCTTCCATGCAGGCCCTGCACAGCGGACTGTCTGTTATCCCTATGACAAAGAGATGTTTGTTAAATGACCCATGGCCAGTTACAGCTGCTGTAACTGTACGCAGCTGTGGTTTTGTTAAACGGAGAACCTGTTTCGTGAGGCGGGCATCGACCGCAGGAAGTGCTTCCTTGGCCTGCCTGCACTCACTTAGGTCCAACCATATTTTGTGATGTTGATCCCTGGTTCGTTTCCTTACCAGAGTGCGTAGATACCCGAAGGGGAGTGGCGCAATGGGTTCAGGTCCCACTGGTGTCATGCTCGACCCTCTCCTGGCAAGTTCATCGGCTGCATCGTTTCCTAGCGAACCGCTGTGTCCTTTTATCCACTGAATGGTAATATTATTGAGGCTACCTACCTCGTTGAGGCGCTGGTGGCACTCGTATATCAGCCCAGAGTCAACTGTATGACTGTTCAGCGCTTGCAGAACAGCCATGCTGTCTGAGAGTATGCGGATCGAGTGGTCCTTAACTTCCCTGGCTAAGATAGCCGAAGCGGCAAGGGAGATGCCCATGCATTCTGCCTGGAACACTGTGTTATGGACTCCCAGTGGCGTGGCTATGTGGATGTTGAAGTCCTCCGAGAAGACTCCAGCCCCTGTGCCACTACCTGTTTTTGATCCATCCGTGAAGATGCGCAGCTCTGCGGGGCGTAAGCCTTCGCATCGTCGATCCTCATGCAGTTGAATTCTGTATTTTTTATCGAAGATAAATTGTTTGGGCACCCGGTCATTTACTGCCTTCGTAATGGGGAACTCACTGTTGAGTTCCTTAAGCAGCGCGGTGTGTTGTGTGTCTCTCTTACTCCAGAGATTTATAGCCTTTAAACGCGCCGCCGCCATCGTTGCTTCCTGCCGTATGAACAGGTGGAGCGGCGGTAGTCCCAGCATGGCTTCGATCGCTGCAGTCGGGGTAGTCCTCATGCAGCCCGTGGTCGCCATGCAGGCTAGTCTTTGCATGCGCTGTAGTTTATTGGTGGCTGTAGCTAGCTTGGTGCGGGGCCACCAGACCACGGCCCCGTAGGTGATCATGGGGCGGATCACTGCGGTGTACAGCCATAGTATAATTTTGGGTGATAGACCCCACTTCTTAACACTTAAAAACTAAACTAAAAAAGGAGAAAATAATTTAATTCAATTAAAAAGCGTGGGATGCTTTTTGAGGTATTTTTATAATCAATTAATGTCAAGCACCCCACGCTTTTTAATTGAATTAAATTATTTTCTCCTTTTTTAGTTTAGTTTTTAAAGCGTGTTTTTTAGTTTTTTAAACTATTATTTATTTTCTATTTTTTAGTTCTGCTAACTACAAAAACGTGATTTTTTTTGTTTTTTTTTTCTCAATTTTTTTAAAATTATTGAATTGTCATCGGTCCTCGACAAGTTTACAAAGTTTCAATGAAATCTGACCGTTTAAAGTGGGTCAAAATCGCGCTCAAAGGAGTCGGTTACATACAAACATACAAACAAACAAACTAACATACAAGTGAAGCTAATATAAAGCGTGTAAAAACTGAAGTTGATGATTTTCCACCCAAAAAAATATATAAAAAACCGACTTAGTTTGCAGAGTAAGCAAGCTGACGTGGCAGTGGACCGGCCATGTTTGTCGAAGGACCGACAGCTGGTGGAACAGACGAGTCCTGGAGTGGAGACCGCGTATCGAAAAGCGTAGTGTGGGCGCCCCCCAGCTAGATGGACCAAGGACCTGAAGAAGGTGGCTGGGATAGACGGGATGCAGAAGTTAGAGGACGGGTGTTCTGGCATAGCCTGGGAGAGGCCTATGTCTAGCTGTGGACTGCGATAGGCTGAGTTGATTGATTGATTGAATCTCATCTCGGCGACATTCAATATCGAAAACTTGTCACAAGTGAAGGTAAATAATTAAAAGTTGTTTGATAGATGAGACGGAGATTAAAATCCCAAGATTGAAAAAAATACGGGTATTGCTCTTCAGATCATGATTTACCTATCGTGGAGTGGTGATGGTCATGGTTTAAATATTTAAAAGCTAATAAGATTACGTCAAAAGACAGACCTGAAATTGCTTTTTATATTTTTGTTTATTCAGTTCTTGTTTTTGTTTATTAATAAAAAATATCGAAGGATTAATTTGAATTGAAATTTTTCATTATTTTGCAAATGAGATCACTAAGTAAATGAATATTTATAATAATATCTAATTAATTCATTTATTTCTCTATTCATAATACACAATGAAATTCTCGAATTTCATCACTACCAAGATTTTCTAATTCCTTTCTTCACCACAAAAATTACAATACCGCAAACTCCTCACATCTTCACAAAACCATAAAAAATGGTTTCCCGAATAAAACAAAGGCCCGGTGACCGTAGGGACCGATAACAGATACGTTTATTTATTTACTACATTTCTTTGTATTCTCAAGACGTTATGCCATTATTTTTATTGAGATAATCCGTATGATTCATATACTTTAACTCTGTGATTTATTACCGGAGTTCGCAATTGGAATTTTCTTTTTATCAATAAGGCTTTGGTTGGTTTTGTTTATGTTGAGAGCTTTTCTTGTTAATTCGACGTTGGTTTGGCTGGTTCTGCTAGCTTATCATCATAATCTGCCTAGCCTTTTCACAACTTTGTTAGGGTCTGCTTCCAGTCTAACCGGATGCAGCTAAAGCTGCAATGGCTCTTTCTTCAAAAGGCCCTTCCAGACAAGGCCCTGCATTGTTACACTCACATAAAATTTAAATAATATAATGTTTGGACTTTAAAAGAGACCATGACCTCTGAGTTTGTTTCGGCTTTTCTTTTCAGGGAACAATCAGCTAGGAAATTCCGGCGCTATCTAGTTTTTAAAATATTGTCCAACAAAATATCGACGTATAAAAGTGTAATATAAGATCTACTTACATAGATCAACATTTCATTTCATACAATATCCCTTGAAAGACTGGTTGTCAGTCTTTCGGGCTTCTTACGACCCGTATCGACTGTCAAAGATCTACAAATGACAGCCGGGACCAACAGCTTTACCTGCTTTCGGAGGCACGGAGTGTCTAGGTATGTAAAGAAGGTCATCAATCTACGGACCAACCTTCAGCAAGCGTAGCTGATCGATCGAGCCATGTGGCTGTTATTACTTAGTTACAAGCCCCTTGCCACAAGTCACAAGCTTGTCTAGTTCTGCTGGCTTATTGGTATCAGATAAAAATGGAATGAGGTTCTGTATGTCTTATATGCTTGTGTTTGGCCTACTTTTAGTGTTGCCTGATTATGTAAAATTCTGTAATTCTGTAATTGGAAGCCGACCGAAACTTCAATGGGGAAACGCCACACAGATTAAGTGGAACCAGTCAGTGGACGCATGCTGATGATGATGCTGAGTTTTAGTATATTGGCTTTGAAGATCAATAGTTTATCAACAGCTTATAAAAGGCAAAAATGCTTGAAAAATCGATGTGTAATCTAATCTTACTCATCCGAGACAAATTGATGCCTTTTTTTTACCAATTAGTATCCACATAATGTGAAAATAATAGTTTAAAAAACTAAAAAACACGCTTTAAAAACCAAACTAAAAAAGGAGTAAATAATTTAATTCAATTAAAAAGCGTGGGGTGCTTGAAATTAAGTGATTATAAAAATACCTCAAAAAGCACCCCAGGCTATTTTCTCCTTGTCCTCGATAAGTTTACAAAGTTTAAATGAAATCTGATCGTTTAAAGTGGGTCCAAATCGCGGTCTAAAGAGTCGGTTACATACAAACAATTAAACATACAAGTAAAGCTAATATCAAGCGTGTAAAAACCCAAAAGCCACACAAAACTGATCATTTTACCTTTTTAAATTCATGCAAAAACTTGTGAACGTAAAAAACAGATATTACTCAGAATCAATCTTCCCCACTAAGGAGATTCAATTCGACATACCCATACCGCAAAATTCAAAATTCCCATTACATACTCATTCACTGCTAGTAAGGAAGCCGTCAATCTTATAAGCGTGCCAACATAACACGTAATGGAGGATAAAACTATTGAAATAATCTAATACAATGTTGCAGGACAAAGGATTTGTATACGATCAAGTTATGAGCAAGACTCGGCAGTCAGTTGGGTGCAGTTAACAGAAATTCAATTATAAGTTCGTTCGCAGATGGGCAAAGACTGGACAGGTGGGATGTAGATGGTATTGAAGCCACAAGAATTGACCCATTTACGACTGTAAAGGAAGATTAATTAACAGAAGAAGATTTTCAAATAGTGATAGCGCTAACATGTCGCGTATACACGATATTTTAATAAGGTTATCTTAATAAAAATAATAAAAAAATCTTTTTATTTCAGGCATTTTTGACCCATACATATTATTAGTAGAACGACTTAAAACTATGTTAATATTTAAAATTAGGCTATTAATTTGAGTATTTGCCGCCCTCTGGGGCCCCGGGCACGCGCACTTGTGTTTGAACCCAGTGCCCCAGAAGGGGGCTGTCCAGCTTGTGGCGGAGCACGTTCAGGATGGTGTTGGCGCTCCCACGCGTGCGGAACATCAGCGAGGCGATACGGCGCCACAGCACAGTGTGAAAGCCGTCTGTGTGCGCATGCACAAACATCGCAGACAAACTACAGTAGCGTGGGAGCCCCACCAGAAGAAGAAGACGTAAAGAGAAGAGAGAGAAGTAAGTGTTACAATTATTTATCCCACGGAAACTTACTACCGGTATAAAAAGTATCCTATGTGTTAATCCAGGTTATAAACTATCGGAGTGCCAAATTTAAACTAAATCTGCTCAGCCGTTTTTGCGTGATTGAGTAACAAACATCCAAACATCTGAATATCCAAACATATAAACTTTCACATTTATAATATTATTAGGCTATTAGGATAATAGTTCAAATATCATCATCCATTTCGTTTTGCCACTATCGCCACGATTGGCAGGTGGGTTGGCGATCGCAGTATGGTGATAAAACGCATAGAGAACGCTGCTGCCCATACTCTGGTAGCTAAGTCCCTTAATCGCCTACGACACCCACGGCAAGAAATGGGCTGGTACTTTTCTGTTACGTCCGGCATCACACGGAACATTTCAAATATACATAAGTATTTTTGTTGTTAACAGTTTACGACTAGTCAATCGTTCTATTGTATGCTTTGTGACAATCTTATTAAAACTGAATCTTGAAAATACAAAGAGATTTTGTGATAGCTACTGATGTATCTTGCAATATCATTAGAAAACTAGACTAATATTGTGAAAATGTTTGGATGTTTGTTAGTGAATCACGTAAAAACGGCTGAACGGATTTGGAAGTTTGGCAAACTGATAGTTTGTAACCTGGATTAACATTTAAGATACTTTTAATCCCCGTAATACGTTCCCGTGGGATAATTTTTGACTTCCACGCGGGCGAAGCCGCGGGTAGCAGCAAGTATAACATAACATCATGCCTTGTTTCCCCGAAAGGTGCCGAAAGGTACCGAAAGGTGCCGAAAGGTGCCGAAAGGTTAGGCTGAGGTACACCTCTACATTCCATTTGAAATAAAATTAGAAATTCAAGTAAAACTTTTTTACAGTCCGATCAACCGATTTTGACTTCTATTGCGTTGGTGGTATGACAAATGGCAGCTGCAGTAAACAGTTGGTATTGTAACTATTTTTTTGCTTTTAATGCCATACTTATGCCTAGGGTGTAGAAGTCAGAATCGGTTGAACGGATTGTAAAAAGGTTTGTTTAAATGTCTAATCTTATTTCAAATGGAGTATTAGTACACTCACATTTCGCCAGTTATATTTAAGTCCCATGTAACAGGGGGCGAGCCTAATGCCATCAACCGGGCGCAAATCTAGACTTCGGACTGCTACTGGAAATTCCAGATAGAAAAACCCGAAAACACGTTGCCCGACTTAGAAATCGAATCCAGGACCTTATAATCAGCAGTAGCGCTTGTAACCACTAGACCAGTGCGGCAATCATTGGATTTTTTTTTCTGGATTTCTCTGTCCACTTCCGAAACTAATCTATCTCGTAGAACGTCGAATAAGAACTGTGTCCTGTCTTTCCCAATTTAACTGGTCTATGGTTATAAAGCTTTACGGCATACATCGCCCAGTTGACTCATAACCCGCGTTCCGAGATCGCTTCCAGTTAACTTGGTGATGCGGTCGTCTTCTAAGATCGGCGTATGTTATAACAGTTTAGCGATTGGTATAAATTAGTGTATAATATAATGTACCATACAATTAGGATCATAACGGGCCTCATGGCTAAATTGTAAAAATTTTGTAGTTTCTAACGGTCTTATTCATAAAAAGTTATCGAACATCTAAACAGTTGCTAGTCTGGTTTCTCTTTGAAAACCAGACTTTGTTTAGATGTTTGATAACTTTTTATGAATAAGACCGTAAGTCCTTAGAATCCTATTATTAAATATTCTGTTTTCCTTTTGTTGACTCACGGAGTCATTATGTTACGTTTAAATTGCATTACCCATTTGTATATTCTCATATTTTTAGTGAACTGTTTGTGTTCTTTATGTAATGTAATGTATGTAATGTAATGCACCGATCCCAGCGTGGTTTGACCAGACTCGATTAATCGAATGAACCCCAAGATTCGCACTAGCCCCTGTAGCCTCATGCTTCATGGTGTTACAGAGGCCATTGCATATCAAGAAGTAGACCGGGGGGCGCGGTAATGGTCAGGTAGACAGGCCCTTAGGATAGGAAAGGATTGCGAGCCTACCGGATATGCATCCTTGAGTAAGCATTGGACTAGTGGAGAGACGGGTGGTATTTTTTATAGGAGGGCATCTTTTCACGACGTCGCCGGCATGTTGATTCAGGTCGAGCTTCTTGTGCAGGTTTAACTGTTTTCTTAGCTCTTTTCTATGCAGTTGCTTCACTATGTTCTGTGTTGTTGTTTTCATATTCGTCTTCTGAATTCTCACTGCTATCAGCTTCTGTTTTTTTGTAGATATCGTTAGCCGCTTTCTTGATCTTGTTTCTGTCTCCAGCCATGTCCTTCCAATACGTGATTCCCATGTTGAAGTATTTCATGTCCTGTTTTAGGTTGTCGTTCCATGTGTAAATAGGTCGTCCGACCTCCTTAGATTTAGCCTTATACTGCATTGCTGCATGCAATAGGTGTGGTTTATCCCGTCTGAAGACGTGTGCCAAGTAGCACATCCTGTGGTTCTTGATGCGTTTTGTTACGGTTTTCCGTCTAAGATTTGGTGCATCTTCTTAGTTCTTGGTTTATTCCTGGCATGGTTAATCAAGTCTCTCATGATAAGTCGTTCATATTTTCGGAGTCTTGATCTGTTCGCCTTGGTGAGGGTCGATAGTTTTAAGCCTTATATCATACAAGGTACGATAACCATTCGGTACATAAGTCTAGCTAACTTCCAGTCCATCTTTGAGTTTAGTATGAATGGTAGTAATGATTTGGCGTTTCTCGTGGCCTGTTGGCATCATTTTCTAATTGTGCTTTTCCTGCTTAATGCGGATGTTATGTATGCGCCTAGGTATTTGATTACGTCCACTGTTGGTATACTTACTCCGTTGAGGGTCACGTTGGTCGTTTGCTGTGATGTTATGGGGTCCCTAATTAGAATTTTTGTTTCGTTTATTTGGAGGCCTACGCTATTTAGTAAGGCTTTAATGTAGTATAAGATACGCTCTAGACCTTCTAGATTATCTGTATTATGGATAAGGTCGTCCGCAAATGATAATACCATGGAAAGTGAAATTTCGCGGTCCTGATCTAGTTTGATTAAATGATAGTGTCTTCTAGTGTTCTAAGGACTTCGTCAATGACCAATGTAAAAAGGCGAGGGGACAGGGGGCACCCTTGCTTAACTCCTTTTCCTTTGACAATCCAACTGCTTTGCTGACCACACCATTTGATGCATGTTCTTTCATTCCAGCATGCCCTGATTATCCTGTTGGTCATCGATTTGTTGGTTCGTTCCAGTAATATATCTCTTAATGCGTTGAAGTCAACGTTGTCAAGGTTTTTTCTATGTGGAGGGCGAGTACGTAAATTCGTTTACCTGCACGCCATCCTTCGTCTAGAACCCTTTTGAGCGTAAAAATGTGGTCATCTGTTGATCTATTGTTTAAGAACGCTGGTTGGTAATTTCCCAGCTCCGTTATTGTATCGTTTACTTTTTTTTTTTTTTGTAAGTATGAGGCGTAAATTCTGTAACCCGTGTTACAAATGTTTTATATGCGGCGGAAATCGTCCGCGTCTTTAGGATTTTTTTTTTGGGATTGGGACTTGTACGGTCTCAAGCCACATGTCGGGTAAAGTGTTCTGTGTCCAGGCGTTATTCATGTGTTTAGTAACAGCTTCCTATAGTATTTGGGGCATCGCTTTGTACAGTTCGATTACCATTTGGTCCGTTCCAGGGGCTGTCCCGTTTCGCATTTTATTGATGATTCCTGTTATTCGTCCACCGTTGGTCCTTCGCAGTGTGGTTCGATTATCGGTTTTGTTATATTAACCGTTGGTATCAGAAAGCCCTCGGATTTTTTTAGTTTTCTTCCCATTTCGCCGGTCGCGTGCCATTTGTAGCGTGTGGAGCTGTATGCTCCTGAATTCATCCGTTTCCTGTTGGCTGGCTATATGAATGCCTCTGCGTGAAAGTTCAGCGTCTATTCGATTTTTTCCGGGTTTTGAGGCGTCGCGGACGTTCCAGGTTGCAATGCACAAGTCTGGGCAGGTGTACTTAATTACGATAGAGGTCCGGTGTCTTAGTATTGTGTATCCGGTGTCGTCCGCAATTACGTCAGATAACGGTGTAAATAGTGTTGCCTGTCGTTGTTCACACGGCGATAACGGGTTTACCTGTTGGGGGCTGTTCATTTGAGGCTGGGGTTTCGTGGGTTTTTCCTGTTCTTGGCGTGTGTTGCACCGGTTACTTCTTGGTTTGATATGATGTGGTGTTTTAATGTTGGTATTTGCATTAGGAGTTTCGGGTTGTTGCTGTATTGTTTTTCATTATTCCGGACCCAGCTATCATAGTGGTGATTCTGTGTACTCGTATGTTGCCGGGTACTGGATCGCCCGTGGGTAATACACCTGTGTATTTCCGTTGATTATGTGTACATGCACGTTTACGAGGTAGAATTCAGACGCGGCGATAATTATATCTTCGCCACTCCAGAATGTTTCGTTAAATTGCGCGGTTATATAATTTGTTATCCTTTGTTCCTGGGAGAGAATGCTGTTGGGGAGAAATTCCTGTATATTATTTAGAAGTGTTGTTGATGTTCCAAAACATAGGTGGCTAGGTCTTGACGGACATTTCTGTGATCAAATGTTAAGCCCATTAAAATGTTTATTTGGTGGGTTAGTGCCCTAAACAAACAATTTCCATCTTTTAAAATGGGCACAATTGTATCCATTGTAAGCGCTTTTGTTTGTAGGGGTAGTCAGAAACACATGTATGTAGGGGCTGAAACTTGCTAACCTTAAAGTTTGTTTTATGGGCTGACCTTTTTTTTTGTTAGTTTTAATTCTTTGTTTATCTGTAAAGCAAAAACGTGCAAAGCCAACGGAATAGTTCGGGGTACCTATTTAGGCCATCTGTTTCCGATTGAATATTTTTTTTAACCGTGGCCCCTTGCAATCCACTGTGGAATTCATTACACTGTTACAATAGTAAGATCCTTAAGTACGGTGTCTTGGACGGTACCGTATTTTGTGCTAGAATATTGGCGTGTATCAAGTTCTTTCCTCTATTACAGTGGGTGTAAGCACACTGGTCCACAAAGGAGGTGATTTGATTTTCAGAGATCACGCGCGGCGAATAAAGGCCCGCCGCATGCAGTACCTATAGCAAACGAATCCCTGTAATAATAGGAGCGATCTCACCAAGTCTGCCTCTGGGGTCCGTCGTCCTCCAGCAGCCCGTCTCCACTGCAGGCTGAAGCGCACTTCAATATCACTTTTGCTTACTTGTTTGTGGTTAAAGTGTAATCAAAACTATACAAGGCCTCTAATTGAGTCAAAGAGAATTGGATCTTATTCCAAGGGGATGAGACTCAATTTTAACTGCATAAGTTAATGCAAATGTCCACACGATTTTCTATAACACTGTTGGCTTTAACATAATTTTTTATTCATTGTATTATGCTTATAGCTTAATGCTCTAATCGGGGTATTTGAGGTCTTGCGTTAGTTATGTTACACTTTCACCAATTTTACAAAATACACTGTGGCAAAACACAAAACACACGCGGTTTGATTTCAAATTCGAGGCCCCAGTCAACATCTGGTGCGAGGCTGCGAGCTCAAAGAAGGCGACCGCTCGCTTCAACGGCTCAACTCCGAATCCGTGAACTGTTTGTGTTCTTTATGAGAATAAAATTCTTTAAACCGATACCGAAATAATAAAAGCACGGGTAAACTGAAGGCTAAGCTATGCTTCCCACGGTCGGCTCCTGGATGGATGACATCCATTACATATCGACAGCCCTCCGTATCTCGAAAAGCACGTAAAGCCTGTGGTGCCGGCTATCATTCGTAGATTGCTGGCCTTCCTCGAGGAGTTGTGGTGAATCGAATAATCGCAGTTCCTACTCGTACGGAAAATACGCGCATTGACCTGGAGTTGCGGACACCAGCCCGTATTACCTATTATCTTCACTCCTGTGTAATGTCTGTCGAGTAAAATTGTGAAATCATATTTCAAATCGCTTAAATTCTTTGACTTGCAACACCATTCAAATACTCCATTTAATTGCTTTTAAGGCAGGATTGATTCATAAGAAACAGATCGTAAACATTCAAATACGTCGCATGTTATTGTGATGATAACTTTATTGTTGATCGGACTATCATTAAATACTTGAAGTTATGTTTTACATTTAAGTTTTATGTGTTTTGTGCAATTAATTTTCTTCTTGAATGAATAAATAAGTTAAATGCCAGGACGTGGTTTGACCAGAGTCGATTAATCGTATGAACCCTATGATTTTCACTAGCCCCCTGAAGCCTCATGTTTCATGGTGCTATAGACACCATAGCATATCAAGGAGTAGACCAGGAGTACCGTGATGGTAGAGAAGACGTATCCTCAGGAAGGGACGGACCGCCCTATCGCAATTATGCAATACTAGAGGTAGAAAATTTGGTTTTGTCCAGATTGGTATACTGGCGTGTGCCAGCTGACATTTTCTTACCAATATTTTAAATGCGAAAGTCAGTTTATTTGCACTCTTTCACGCTGAAACAGCTGAACGGATTTGAATGAAATTTGACACACGAATAGACCATGACCTGAGTGAGGATACAAGTTACTTTTCATTCTGAATCGCAGACGAAGTCGCGGGCAACAGCTAGTGCCTAAATAAATAAATAAAATATTTATCTAAAGTACAAAAACTTTATATTGTAATCTTTCTACCACAACCCACATTACCTCGTTTGTCTCTTACAAAAGCATTGAAATTGAAATGACCTCTATAGCAAATTATAAAACCGTAAAATGAAATCCACCCCATTTCACTTGTCGTCGACAATTTTTACACTTGCCACTAATGTGCAAGTGTCAATCTGACACCTTTTGTCAAAATGTTTTGGAGCGAAAAAATCGTTTATTGCTGTTCTATTTTGTATTAGCTTGCAACACTGGGTGGGATTTGAAGCGCTTTCATCGCTTTAAATAACACCTTGTTATGTAGGTACGTCTAAGCTGATCGGTCCCTAACGATTTTTCTGACACCAATCATTGGGCTAAGATTTTATTATTCAGAAATATAACTGTTAGTTTCAGAGTATAAGTCAGAATAAACGTACTTACACTCACTAAGTGCTGATGAAAAACCATAAGAAACGGAGTAACTTTTTAAGTTGGAATAAGATTTGGTACGTAATGTAATTTGTGAATAATTATATTATGCAATAAAACGGTGAATAAAATTCCAATCACACGTAAGATTGCACTCTCTGAACAACCCAATTATTAAGTCAAATATATACCACCAATATAATCCGCTTTAAGCGCCAAAAGCGCTGCCCAATCTCCCCACACACAAATTGTGATTTAGCCACATTGCGCATGAGTGGTTTCTGGTGACAAGTGATTGTTCGAGAGGGATTACTGTTCTTTCCACAACTGTATTCGGGATTAATTTTCGTTCACGAGACGTCGAAACATCTGTCCTATTAGTTGCTACTCTGATATGTGTCTAGTTAATAGATTCTAAGTGGGGATTGCTTTTGTTATCGTGTAAAAAGATTTGATATTGAAAGCTATCTTTTTTAATCTATTTTTTATTATAATTATAAGCTTTATATTTACTTGCTTCGTCCGTATCTATGTGTTCTGGTTACTGTTTTTGTCATACATTTGTTCAAGAACTTCCTGGTATCCAGTTGAGCTGAAACTTAGTATACTTGATTTATTTATGTACAGTCCAGTAAGTCATTATAGTCAGTCATCAGTTTCATTAGAAAGCCAGCGTCAGACAGCATCAGTCTGTCTGGCATTAATGCTGAAATGAACCTTTTTGGCGCAGCCGTGTGGCAATTTGGCTGAGTTGGCAATTTTACTATTCTGTTGTTCTCAATTTCATCATTCTATTCAATCTAAAATTTTGATTGCCTAACTAAATCTGACTATTTTTAATCGCGATTAAAAAGATGTGGAATAAAATTAGTTGTCAAGAACTAAAATTCACACCAACACCTCGACTTCAGGTGCAAAAAAAATGTTTCTTTTTTCTTTTGCTTATATCTCGAAAATGGTGTATCCTATCACAAAAATAATGAAAATTTCGATCCCCTTCAGTGAACTCTATACTCTCAGAACGCAACACGTAGGTACTAATTTTTCATATTTTCCATACAAAAAGTGAAAAATTCCTTTTTTGTGCGCTACGTTGCGGTGTAAACAAACGTGATTTCTCTTTCTTTTGTTTCCTTCATAAAGGCTGTATGATTCTCTGTATATAACATGAACAAAATCTATATCAACACCCAATAAACAGCATTAAGGCTCTATCCTGAAAAAATATTATCACACTAAACCCCTTGGCACTCGAACAAAGATCACGTTGTATTTACTCTGGCAACACTGAGTCGATAATATCAGTCTGTTTACACCCTTAGCTATCTAATTGCGTTTGTTTTACGTGGGACAGTGAGCTTAAGTATTTATACTGGTTTTCCAATATTGTTATAGGTACCTAGACATTTATAAGTAGGTATCCAACGAAAATTATACTTGACTAGCTTTGCCAGCGGCTTTGCTCGCGTAGAGGTCGAAAATGATACCACGGGAACGTACTACCGGTATAAAAGTATCCTATGTCTTATCTAGATTATAAACAATTTAAACTAACTAACTAAACAAATTTCCGTGTGGTGCCGCAAGTAAAAGAATAGCACCATCCCATTTCTTCCCGTGGGTGTCGTAGAAAGCGACTTAAGGACTTAGTAGAGAATGGGCAGCAGCATTCTCTATGCATTTTACCACCATACTGCGATCGCCAACCCGCCTGCCAAGCGTGGCGATTATGGCAAAACCCCACTTTTGGGTGAGGCCTAAGTCCAGCAGTGGACGTCTTTCGGCTGCAATGATGAAGAACTAAACAAATAAATACAAAAACAAAAGGACACTTAGGCGTCGAAGTACCTATTCGTCCGCATCGCTGTCATCAAGAAACGTGCCCAGAAGACTGGCAGCATTGCCACGTTGAATGGCAATGCTAAGTCTTTAGCCAAAGAATGACCCAGCCCTCTGGTCACGTAAAGTGTCGACCAGCCGTAGAGAAAAAAATTATAAACTATCTTTTTGCCAAATTTCATTCCAATCTATTCAGCGGTTTTTGCATGATTGAGGAACAAACATCCAAACATACAAACTCTCACATTTATAATATTAGTAGGATAGTAGGGTAACCTGTGGATTTACTTACTTACATCATCAGCCTATAATATTCTCACTGTTGGGAAACAGGCCTTCTCTCAGTGAGTGGGATTGGGCCGTAATCCAACACGCGGGCCTAGTGCGGGTTGGTAGATGTCACATGTCTTCGATTGATTGGTTCTAGGATATGCCCGTTTCCTCATGATGTTTCCTTCACCGTTTTGAGAGCAGTGATGATGAAATAATTTACACTAAGTAAAGCGCCTGTCAAAAGTGGAGAGATTTGGAAGAGACCTACACTCAGCATTGGGTGGCCAAGGGTTGAAGAAGAAGAAGAAGAAAGCGCCTGTCTAGGTTCGATCCTGCGACCTACAAACTCGTAAGTCGCAGCCGTTACCACTGCGCCACTACTGCTCATTAACTTACTTTCTCCTTCTTTTGTCCAAATACGTTTAGCTTAATGTAGGATTCAGTAACAAACATCTTCACCTTTTTTTGTTACGTATTACAAAAATACAAATACAAATAGTTTTATTGGAAAAAAATGTGATGAGAGACAGTGAACTTACAATAACACAATTATGTTAATACATCACAATGTTTTGGTTTGACAGGCAGACAGGGTTTGTATCTTAGGGGTCGTGTATTTGTAAAATATTTATGTAGATAAATTACGAAGTTATACAGAAACCAGAAATCACTTGAAGCCGTTTCTTAATTAATTATTAAAACAATCAAATTACAATTCAGTATAATACAACACTTGATTCATCATAGTGACAAGTTGCTACAAATTAACATGACATAAACGACTCATAATCAACAAAGTCATAACTTATCTCATAGAAACAATAAAAACACGATAAAAATCGTACAATTAAACAAATTACATGAAACAATCATAAACACAGGGGACAATTTAAAATTCATTACCAACCTCTTTACAGAAATACATTTTTAATTTGATAATTGCACCTCTGTATACTAATTCACTTAATGCCCTTGTATTAATTTTGATCACGTGACAACTGTCACTTTGACAGATGGTCCTCTCTGTAATATTATCTGTGCTCGTCTGTACTTATTAGGGATGGGATAAAGTGCGTTCTTTTTTGTTTCATCGTATATTGGCTACTGTGTATATTGGAGGAGGCGTTGGTTGATCGTTTGATTTGTACATCTTGTACGAAATGCGTCCCAATCAAGAAAACATGACATATTTCGATTGTCAACAAAAAAATACTTGCAAGTCCACAAACATAAAAAACAACCAAGAAATTATTAAAAATTTATATTTTATTTACTTCTCCAGTACAGATACTTTTTTACCAGTCGTAGAGGCTCCCCTTTGTCTTAAGCTCGCCATTTATTAATGATACACTTCAAGTCGCATGTACATTGATCTAGTTTTCGTTTAATTTGTGATCGACACAAAAGTAAACATAAACGAAACAATGGCGGCTTGTAGACGGTAAACAGTGCTGCCACCTATTATGAGTTTCGAGTTTTAATTTATTTCAAAGCATTGTTTGCACCTATTATCTGGTTAGGTAGGTACTTTTCAAATCCCAAAAAATAAGGCCAATACCTACGACATGTTTATTAGAGTGTTCTATCACATTTGCAAGCTAAGTAATTTGAAGGGCACACGGAAGGTGATCATTGCGCTTGTCATTCGCAAGCGACCAGGCGAGAGGACACGTTTGTCTGATCAGCCCGAGGGCACGAATCTCCGATTAATTGGTCCATAGCGTTCTCAATAGTATTCCGTTTGAAGGCACATACCGATATAGATGTCCGTATGTCCCCTCTGTCTGTTTGAACTTAGGCATCGATATACCTTGTATGGTTGTCCCTTAGTTATGAAGCGAGCCAGACGGACGTAATCCAGCGTTGACGAAATTACTCGTATGTCGTATGTTGCATGCGGTGTCAACCGGAATGTCTAGATTATGGTTGAACGTAAGATTTAACACTTTGAGCGGAGCAACGTGTTTTATAAACGCTAATTGACACAACGTTTAATCACGTCAACAAAAAATATGTCTTTCTTTAAAGAACGTGTATAAATGGCTGTGGCCTATACCAGTTTCTCCAATCTACGTCATCGCGCCGTATTACTTTAATTTTTCAGCCTGCTAGCGCCACTCCACGTTAGTTTTTTTGTACATTTTATAAGGGTACTCAAACACATACATTCTAATTACGCTTATATTCGCAAATGAGCTCACCTGGACGCCTACTCCCTAAGCACGAAGTCCGTCGTTTCGGTTAAAGTAACTGGCGTTTCCAACTCCGTATCACTTACGGACAGCAGATTAGTTTGGAGCCCGAACAAAGAATGAATGACAAACACGATTTCTCGACTCCCAATATGTTTTTGCCCGTCCAAAAAAGTTAATTAATTGGCTATAGCATTCACTAAGAAGTTTCGAACTACTTTCGGATGGGCCCGTATCTTCGTTGACGAAATTAGAGAGTAGGCCCCCTGAGCCTGAATCCTCGACGTGTAGTAACGATTGCGTCACATTTCATATTATATTTATTTGTATGAAAACGTCACTAATCGTCTAGACTGCGTAAAAAGTGAATTTTTAGAAAGATGGAAACAAGTTTTTATTTCTTTTTCATAATGTAGAGTCTGGTTATTGCCATATTGAATTTTGATTACTGTCATGGCTTTGATGACACTCGCAAGAAACAAATCAATTGACGTAAGAATCATCAAAATTGGCCTTACGCGTTTGGTCTCTAGAGTGCCCCACATAAGTACTGAGAAACAAATTAACCTCCTTTACGTTGCACAGTCAGGTAAAAATAGACGAAGATACAGGAATTTTACAAAAATCTTCCCAGTTAATTATAATGAAAGAGGCCTCTTATTACTTCAAGTTGTGATCAATAAAAGCATCTTTCTAATATTCTGTTTTTTATAGACTATTCTGCCCGCGATTTCGTCTAAGTGAAATTTCTTGTTTTAGCATAAAATATATCCTATGACAATAACTAATACTGTAGCTTCCCATTAGTTAAAGAATTTTTCGAAATGTGATCAGAAATCCAATTCCCGTAATTAAAAACGTTCAAAATTGAGTCTCCACCTCATCTCAGCGCCAATCAATGTCAAAAACTTGACAAAAGTACAGGGAAAATTATAAGAAGTATTTACGACAGATTGAGCTGAGATTTGAATGCGACTTTCGACTTTCTTATGAATACGGGAATTTCCTCTCAGTAGTTCCGAAGATTAGGTACTCTCTTCATACAAACTGACAAATGTTACCTCTATATAATATAAGTACAGATTTGGTGTTACATGTTACATCCTTAACTTCCTCTTTGACGAAATTTCTACAATTATTCCTTCAATCAACTACAAACTACTCTAATATTATTCTCATAAAATAGTTCCAATGCAGATATTAATAAATTAACTCAAATAACAAACAATTAATCAAAAACATCAACTATTCGACAATTCATCCCCAAACTATTAGCTTGCAATACAGGCTAATTATTTCAACAGTTGTGCGTCATACAATGGTCGAGTACCCATGTCACGCGATAGCACCAGTAAATGCAGTCTTCATTTAATTAATAATGTGTTGAATACCGGTAGATTATGTTACCTCGGTACTGCTATTGTTTTGATGAAGGTAGAAATGGTTCTTTAAACTTTGATGTTTGTCAAAATCAAGTTAAAGTGATCGCTTGGAAAGGCAGACCCTTTGTCTGCCGGAACGTAGAGACTCCAGGAACAGTCGGAGACAGGAGGGGACACTGGTGAAAAGTTAGTTGGATTATGTGGAAGATGGTATGAGATAGGCAAGGCATTCTAAATTTGAGTCTTTAAAGAGCACAGATGAAAAAATACGCGCTACGACAAGAAGTTAAAAAAATAATTAAGCCTCTTTTTAACTTTCTGGCCTCTTCTCGAAGTTCACCGCAGTAACTAAGCGAAGGCACCCCGACCTAATGGGCTTTTTTTTGAGGGTGGGAATTCATCATATAACTTCTCCCGCTCTAGGTCGAGCAAGAGGGCGCGTCAGACTTTTACTGACTAAAACCCACCCATGTTCTTTTAGTTGCCTGTGTGCCAGGGGCCACGGTATTTCTTTCAAACATCCCGCACCCCCAGCAGGCATCGGTCCTTGCGGACCCCACCAGAGGCACACGTGGAACACAACGCGCCGTCGACCCGGGCTTGGTCCTTACCGGGCAGCGAGCTACCCATTACTCGCCATCCGCATGCCCGCGCCTACGGTGGCCAGGAATCAGCCTGTGACCAACTGCAGGCCAGCCGACTGAGCGTTACATCCAAATTGATCGCAGTTACTTGGGTATTTCGTGTTTTTAGGATACCAATATGGAAATGATTTCAGACTCCCTAAATTACATTCAATAAATTAGTGTCTATTAATATTTTCAGGAAATCAAAATAGGAATTATAAGGGATTTAATTAGAGAGATATTGAGAGCAGTGGTGACCCAGTGGTAACGGCTGCGACTTACGAGATGTAGGTCGTAGGTTCGAACCCCGATAGAAGCTTTACTTTGTGTAAATTATCTAATTACCAGTGCTCTTAAAACGGTTAAGGAAAACACCGTGAGGAAACTGGCATGTCCTTGAACCAAAAATTCGAAGGCACGTGACATCTACCAACAAATGTATGCACTTTACTGCATGTACTTACTTGCTTCACAGCGAAAAAAGTCCCCCTTTTTTTAATCATAACTATATTGCATAAAATTCAAAGTGTGCCAATTACCTAGTACGTATTTCTGAAAATAATATATTATTTGATCAACACAAACGCATAAAGAAAAGTACCTAATAATTAAAACTACTATATGCAAAAAACAAAAGGACACTTAGGCGTCGAAGTATTCCTCCGCATCGCTGTCATCAGAAAACGTGCCCAGAAGACTGGCAGCATTGCCACGTTGAATGGCAATGCTAATTCTTTGGCCAAAGAACGACCCAGCCCTCTGGTCACGTGAAGTGTCGACCAGCCTATTTGATAGTGTCGATTCGCCGAATCTGGCGAGTAAATTCGTGTGAATCCGGAACTGGAGCCGGAGTCGCGGGCAAAAGATAGTAATTACGAGTAATACATTAATCAGTAAATGAGGCATACTATGTGCGATTACTGCTTCACTGAATACAATGTTATGCCCTGATTATTAGGTACAGTCAAAGGCTAATTTGTCTCGAATGCTCGCCACTCATTTATAGCACAATCGTATACTAGAAAGCACTTACAGTAATTAGATTGCGGAAAAGGTTGGGACTATGTCATCCTGAACTGAGCGTGTACAGGGTGTATTTTTATGAGACAAGCTAATTTATATTTTTTTTTTGATTTTATATAAAAGTCGGGTAGGTATGTTTTGTATCTTCTAGTCGTTTTTAGCCATTTATACAGAAAATAAAGACCAGCATCGGTTTTTGCAAGTTAGGTTGTATAAATAAAACATTAATTTATTTTCAGTTCTCAGGCAAAGTTTGTGAAACGTTTAAACACATTACACACGTAAAAGTTTTTTATGTTTGTTACTCAGTCACGTAAAAACGGCTGAACGGATTTGGATGGGCTCACAGATGGTTTATAACCTGGATTAACAGATTGGATATTTTTTAACCTGATAGTACGTTCCCGTAGGATAAAGCTAGTTTTTACAAAAATGTATTGTTATTCTTATTATTTCTCTATCTCTTCTTACATACCCACCCAAAAAACTGTATAATACCTATCTTAATTTCTGTTAACATGCTCCAACAAAATATATAAAATTACCTCCCATACACGAAACACTGCATTCACAAACATACGTTCAAACACACTCGTTTTCTGAATGCAACCTAAACAGACAGTTGCATGTTTTCTAAAACTTTGTAGGTACTGTTTAATTAAATGCCACTCTTCGCTTTCCTATTTATTTTCGTAACTGTTCGTGTATTAAATAAATTGGATATTATTTTAAACAGTGGCGGACATGTGAAAACATGGTCTTGTTTTAGAGCAGTTTTATAGTCTGTTATTAAACTTGTTTTATTGGGACTGTGTTATGCTCTTTCACAGAGAATTCTAGTTTCAAATTAGAATTTCCGTCAATCTATTCTGTAACCAAGTCGAAAGGGGAAACTTAGCTGAAGTGAAATTGAAGTGAGCTATCAATTTCGGCAATCCCTGGGAATTACAGCTCACTTCAAGGTCACTCCACCAAATTCTTCAGGAAAAGATTTTTACGGAATAGATCGTCTGGTGACCTTTTTGTGCAATAAATACTAAGCAATTCTTTCTTTTCTTGCCAAATCTTCCTACATATTGGTAACAGACAATACAAATCAAGTTTCAAGTTCGATCGAGCCCAGAACCGTCTACTAGGGAAAAAATGGCACAGTTATGTTGGATATCGATTAAACGCGGTAAAAAGTCGTCATGTCAGAATCTTCGTTTCGTATTTTAAGCACCTACAATTCTGATAAGTAAGCAAAGCAATGAGAGCAATGAAAAATGAAAGCACTATGAGATTGTTCAACATTCCAATTCGAATTTGAGTACGAAAACGTATTATTTTTATTAAAAAAATATCATAGGTAATTATTATTATATTTTACTTCCCTGTGATATTGATGTTAATATTATAAAAGCGCACATTGAATTAACAACAGCCTGTATAGAGCCACTTCACCACCATCCCCGGGGAAGTATTTACCGTCCACGGCACTGATCCGCCATTTTTTGCCGTAAATCTAATTTATTTGTATTAGTTAATGACTTACGCGTATAGTCAGCGACGGTATAACTCTTTCGTGGACGTTTGGAAGACTAAACGATTTTGATACTTGGGTCTTCTTCTTGGGTATCATAGTAGTAGTAAAAATGTACTCAGTCAGCAAGATGGTAGCGGAACTAAGTTACCATCGTAGGTACGTAAGACGTACATTTTAGAATGACGCAATTTTACTTGACTTAAAAAGAAATGTACAGTTAATTTATATAGAAAAATATTAGGTATTTTTATTAAGCAGGTTTTATAAACCCTTTGTAAAATGAGTGTTTATGAGAAATGCTTGACTATCCCTTATTATTAATGCGAGAGTAACTCGGTCTGTTATTTTTCCACGCCTAAATATTGAAATGGATTTGTATAAAATTCGACACACGGATAGAACGTGTCCTTGGTTAGGACATAAGATACTATTTACAAGTGGGAAGTCTTTTTTACACGCTTTATATTAGCTTCACTTGTATGTTTGTTTGTTGGTTTGTTTGTTTGTATGTAACCGACTCCTTTGAGCGCGATTTTGACCCACTTTAAACGGTCAGATTTCATTGAAACTTTGTAACCTTGACCGATGACAATTCAATAATTTTTTTAAAAAAAGAGAAAAAAAACACTTTTTGTAGTTAGCAGAACTAAAAAATAGAAAATAAATAATAGTTTAAAAAACTAAAAAACACGCTTTAAAAACCAAACTAAAAAAGGAGAAAATAATTTAATTCAATTAAAAAGCATGGGGTGCTTGACATTAATTGATTATAAAAATACCTCAAAAAGCACCCCACACTTTTTAATTGAATTAAATTATTTTCTCCTTTTTTAGTTTGGTTTATAAAGCGTGTTTTTTCGTTTTTTTAACTATTATTTATTTTATTTGCAAGTCTTCTATAATTTTCAGTTTACTAATTCTATGTTTTTAGTTTTAGTTATCAAGCCAATATTGTAATTATTCTTCTACATGTAACTATTGCTCAAAATAGTTTTGGCTTTATAATATTTTTTTTCGAGTAATTTTACTGTAACTACATAATTATACTATAGTTCCATCTTACTTTGTAACTATACAAACAGTGTATGGACAAGCTAAGCTTGCTCAGTAATTACCTTCTACAAAAACAAACTATCAAAACGACCTCATCCACCCATAATCCCGGGTGTCGGTCGCCGAAGCGTATTGCGGACCAATTATTTTAAGTTTTGTTCCGTGTCCGGGGCATTTCGCGGTTTGCCCGTTGTCCATTAAACAAATACTGTGAGCGTTTGCCCGTCACTGCGGAATTTTAAAAGCTATTAAACCCCGATTGAAGTTTTATTCGCTCTGAGTTACGATGCTGGATTGTTTCGCGTTAGTAGCGGTCAAGCGTGAATTTGGATTTTTATTTATTAATTTTTATCGTAAAAATAATATTGTGTTCTTTTAATTAATTTGTGCGGGTTTGGTTACGGTTGCTAGCTAGTTTTTTTGCTTATATATAAATATTTATGTGGATAAAAAGCAATTTTAATGATAGTGTGAATTCTATTGTCCTATCTCATTTAAAACTGCTTGAAATGATGGCATAATATTATAGATTCGGTCTCATTATCAATGCAAACCTATATCTAAATTGGGCCTTGTATTTTGTGTAGGTATTTAGCTAAACTTATATGGACTATTTCAATAGAAATCTGTGCTCCTAATTGAATACTGTCAAATCAGGCATATCTCAAGTTCAAAGCAAAAATAAATACTCAAATTGCAACACAATAAAATGGGAAGCCCTCGAGGCGACATGTGGCCTTTTAAGTGGCGGTGACAATACTACAAATAGAGTTACGTTTTATAAGAACAAAAATTGTATTAATATCCCAATCAAATTTACTCAATACCACCCTTATTAACGCAACAAACACACACAAATATACTCTTTATAAAAATGTAACAAGGATCAAAATAGTTTGTGCAGCGTAGAATTTTAGGTGTGTTCTAGTTAAGTCAATTGAAATAAACCCATATTCAAATATAAAGAGGGTGGCTATCGGTTAAAACGTATGTAATTATTGAATCGAGCAGGGGGTGACTTTAAAACCAGACCAAGCGTGTTGAGTTTAATGAATTTTAGCGTATGAGCGATTACGATCGCGTGCGATTTTGAGTGGAAAGTTTTGAGAGGAAAATTATGAGACAATGAGCGTGTGTCATGCATTTTTCACATTTTGTTTGAGATGTTTTTATGAGAGGGGTTTTTCAGCGCAATGCTTTTTGGATTTTCGCCATCCTATTCAAATAATACCACACAAATAATAAGAAATTCATTATTCTATGCACAAGCCTAGATATCGTTTGTAACGAGAATCTCTGTAAAGAGAATCATGAATTTGTTTTTTTTTTTATTAACGTGTTAGACTGCGTGATATCTTAATACCTAGGTGGATTTCATTATTTAGAGGTATAATACCAAATATAGCAGAATTTTAAAAACACTATAATTTTTTATTCAAACCTTTTAGTAACTTTATTGCCTTGAATTAGAAATCGTTAATTCAGTATTTAATAATAATATGAATGTTGTTTAAAAACATACTGAATTAACGAAAACGAACCCTCCTACTATCTATTTGTTTGTTATCACACAACAATTTAACACTACAACATAACACCACAAAAATAAACATCAAAAAACATTCTCACGACACGAATCGCGGCATCACAATAAAGATTTGACAGACAATCAAAACTTTGACACGCACCAAAGAAAACTGAGCAGATATCACAACAAAACACCATGTATATGAAAAAATAAATAACAAAGTCTGTCAGTCGAGAATCAAACTAAATAATGGCACACACCATGTCTAAATGACTGTATAAAGAGTGCGTATAGTAAATTGTATAAAAACAATCGCGGACGCAGTAGTGTTTTACGATGGCTTTGACAAAAATCAGCGTCGAATCAAACGTACGTAAATGGAAGATCGTTGGATTGAAAACATGGAAATCCATGGAGTGGCATATTGATTTTTTTTTACTGTAAATTAGAATGGACTTGTTACTTTTTACTTCTTTGCCACTGAATCCAATTATTATTAGTTAAATATTTTTATACTGTTCTATGGTACAGGGTGGTAGGTAGGTTGTATATACAGACATACATAATCATACTTATCTATTACTATTTAATAATAGAAAATAGACCACTTCCTTAAAAGCGTTTTCGACAATTCACAAGAAGCATTTGCAGATGTTTTTTTTATTTTTATTTATTTGTGATAATATTGCAAGACATAAAACAAATAGTTCATCAAAGAGCCCGAGAAATAATAATATATTTATACTTAACATAGTCTCCACTCTTTTCCATCCATCACAAAATTCAACTCAGTGCATCAATTTTCCGGTGCCCATCACGTCGGGTCCACGTGTCGGTCACGTGGCCCGTCCGTCGGGTACGTCGGTACCCAAACGCGTGCGCCCTTTGTTCTTCTTTGGGGTGTCCCTGAGATCTATGAGCGATCGAATATAAAATTATCATTGAGTTTGAGTTTTGACCTCTCTGGTGGGTTTATTTGCGTCACATTAACTTTTGGCGAATGAGTTACTTTTTAAATTATTGTAGTGAGAAAACTCTGCTACTGATACTTATAATATAGTAATCTTTCAATTTGCAGATGTTAGAGTTAAAACTATAAAAATCAAAATCAAAATAATTTATTTCACATAAGCCTGCATGGGCACTTTTGAAACGTCAGAAGCTAGGTGAACGGTTCCAATTTGTCGTTTCCTATGGAGAAGAGCCCGCAAGAGACTCCACGGTTACTCTTTTAAAAATAATTGGCTTTTACAATGTTTTCAAATTACAGTGATAATAGGTATGGGAGGACAGTGCAGGCCTGTCAATAAGTACCAGGTACTTATAGGAATGAAAATACAGAATAGAAAAACATCTACAAATCTAGTATATTTATTTTTACTGTAAGTCTTTTTAAATGCAGGATTTCCACTATGCGATCTATAGCCAATATCAAATTGATGAAGAGACAACGGCAAAAACTGCCCAAATCTTTAATGTGCGCATTTTGTGGAAGTTTCGAATTAAAAAAAACATGACATAATTTAACCCCCCAAATCCCAACCTCAATACACTCCCACCACTTATCAAACACAAACGGTTCAATACATTTGTATGATTGTGTGAACATTACATACAACGCATACAAACAGCCTCAGGGAACTAGGGGCAAGTATGTAATTGTAGTTTCGAATGTCAATAAGGAGGTCTTACCACCCTTGTGTTGTAATGTATTTTTCGCAATGACGTATTATATATAGACACGTTATCAACCAACATCTCGGCGCTTAAAAACGGCGAAAATACTAAATAACTACTTATACCCGTAAAGAAAGGGAAAGAAAATATGACACCGTACGGCGGGATGCCTGTTGCTAGAGGGAGATAAATAAAGATCCTCAGTTACGTCACAGGATAAGTAATAGTCAAATTACATGCTCATTGGTCGAGCGCATGAGTGACGTAGCTATCAGAGGCATATGGGGAAAAAAGGACACTCGATTTTCTAGAGTTAATAAAATAATTGATAATTGTAGGTACCGTGTTACCTACTTTACGAATAAAGTAATACCAATATTATATCTTATAAATGTTAATGGTGTATTCCGCAACAGTAATTATTGTTACATATTAAATTTAAAAATAAAACAAAATATCTTTATAAACATAAAAAAGCCTTTATTTAATAATGTACAAAATATTAACATATTGATAGGCAATCAAACACTATGGTAATCGAAGTCATATATTATCGACTTATGTTGTAGATACATATTTTATCAGCCCATCTTCATACTTCATACTTTTCTTTTATCAGCCCATCTGTAGGCAATCTAAAATGAAACGGAAAACAATAATGTATATTCATAACATAACAAGTCCATATTATATTCAAACAATATTATAAATTCTAACAACCAAAAAAAACTTGTGTAATAGTGTCCCAACCTCCCCTAACGTCACGTGACTACTAACTTCATGCGCCGGCCGCCATTAGACGCAGCGTCATACAAAATAAAATAAAATAATGTAGTTTTGTAAACTTACGCGTGAAATGACACATTTTTGTCTTTAACTTTTGGGGTATAATTTGTACATCCTCTGAAAACACACGACGGCATGTTTTCTTTATGTTTTGCACAGGTTTTCACACACGATATAAATTAAAAACAAACGTCACGTCGCGCGACAGGTTGGTGCGTGACTGAGCGCAATGTGGCCAATTGGCTTCATTTCATGTTGCCATTTTAGAGTGCGGACAACGTATCTATAGTTTTATACATCATTGATTTTTCGGGTATTTATTTTGGTAATTACGCTATTAGAGAATTTAGTTATTTGTGTAATTGTGTTAGGTTTTTTCGTTAATTCTGATTAAAAGCATTGGTTATGTCATTGTTATTGAATTTGGTTATAATTAAATATAATTTATTTACTGCGCTTTAGAACTTTGTGTTAACCCTGTTTTACCGTGATAAAATTACTTATTACAACATTTTCTTGAGATACATTTATTTATTTATGGGTACCTAGTTCATGTGAAATAAATACAGTGGTTGCGAAGCTTATTTTTTTTTTGTACTATCAAAGAGAAACAGATGTTTTAATTCCGTTTACATACAATTCAATATATGGGGAATTCCTTTTGTATAAAGAAAATGTATGACCAGCACCCTAATTGCGTAACGCACGATTAATCATAATCTGTTTCGTTTTAAAACAGATTGCTAATCCATTGCTTCATATGTTCGAAAAATGGGTCTGCTCAACAACGTAAATAACGCAATGAATATTGTTGAACTGTCAAAATGAAACCGATTATGATTAATCGTTTGTTACGCAATTATGGTGCCGGATATTGACAGCATTGGCCACATGTCGCACCGTATTATTTTTATCTTGCACATTAGAGAGTATTGATCATCATCATCTTCCTAATGGTTTTCCAACTTCGCTGGGGTCGGCTTCCAGTCCAACCAGATGTAGCTGAACTCCAGTATTTTACATGGAACAACTGCCTATGTGAACTCCACAACCCAGTTACTGGATAAAACGATACCTCTTGGTAATACTGACTGTCTGACCTTCGGGCTTCTGAAGACCCTATAAACAGAGTAACGATGTCACGACAATTTTTTTCTTCGATTATATCATGCACGCGGTCCGATAATAGAATTCACTTCCGCCTTACATTAGGGACTGCCAAACTGTAGCAGTATTCAAAAGAAGAGTGAAAGAACACTATCTCTCCACTTTGTCATAATTGCTTATGTATTTATTAATTAAATTACATTATAATTATATAAATTTTATTTTAGAAGTATGATATATATTCTCATATTATGTGTGTATATTTAAATTAGAGTTTCATTTGTAAATTTATGATTGCCCTTCTACTATTATTACACGCGTTGTCTACATCTCTGTTATCTTCTCTCCTATCGCAGGTGTGCTGGAAGAGATTTCTGTAGAAATAAGCATTACTACCTATGTACGTATTTTTTTGTTCCTTTCTCCTTGTCTGTTTATATGTGTGTGCATAAATGGTTAAATAAATAAATATACCAGCATAAAAAAGCAGTAATTTGGTACTTCCAAATAATATAAACATATTGTTATAAATTATTTCCGCAAACGTTCTCGCGAATCGCTTTAGGCTACATCCCACATGGCCAAGTCTCCCATGAACGATTGAATAATGATTTGAAACAAAATATACAAATAGAATTTGGTGGTACAAAAATGTTATGTAAATATTATCGTATTTAGAAAGAGCAATGGTTCTGTATAAGAATAATACCTACATGATTTTCTTCCTTACACGAAGTCGGTTTTTTTTTTTTATTTCAACATTTTAAATTAGGTAGGTATATGCTTGGGAGTTCCGATGTAAATGAGGGTTATTAGTCAATTTGCACGAATTGACTTATTAAGGCATAAGGAACCGTGGAGTTCTCGCTACTGAATGCTACTTAATTTTTTTTTGGTCCATCTTTCTGTACCACTGATTAAAATCCTGATTAAAACTATCGTAGTTCTTTACCCATGCTCTGCTGATACCTGAGTCAGAGTTCTGGGATACTCTTGCATGTTTTTGGATAAGTATTGTAGCAGTGCATAAGAAACTGAGGAGTTCCCGCTCCTGTGTGCTACTCAAACCTTTTTTGATCCATCTTAACAAAATTATTTACTTTTTCTTGTAGCGGGTAACATTTTCTTTTTTATTTATTTCATGACGGCAGAACTCTTTCGGAAAAGTATTAGGAACTATAGAACTCACCACTGTGTGCCTAAATCAGTTTTAAAATTTTAATTTTGGAAAAAATGATCTGCTAAAGAAAGTTAGCACAGCATATTTTCATTCGACCTTTTTTCAGGCAAAAACCCTGGAACTATTTTTTTTTAGTTTAAGGAACTCGAGAACTCATCCGCATGCGAATAGAACTCACATTATTTTTTGCTCTGCTGGGAAATGATCTGCCAAGTTCACCCACATAAAGTTGATTGTATTCGTCTGTGAATATGAATGTCTAAGTTCAATGTGTCTCAGATGGGGTCTAAAAAGTTGCGGATCTCTAAAAATATCTAAACCCGTGCCCAAATGTTTTATTCATTGCGCACTCCCAAATGGTTATTGTTAATACTTTTTTTGTTTTTAACCGCCCGCGGCGATCGCGTGGCTACGTGTTTAACAAAATAGCTAAGTTAATGTTTTGAAATTAGCGCATTTGAGGGTTGAGTGATGTTGGACGTGGGAATTAGTAGCTAGTGAGTCTTTTGTTAATTTACTAATTGCAATAGAAACAAGGAACGTGCTTAGTTCTTGATTTGTTGCGTTTGTGAAGATAACATATTGGTCGTTTCGTAAATCAATGTAAAATTAAGCACCGTTGAAACTTAAAACGGTCCCAATTCTGGCGAAAATGCCTTTTGTTTAAAATTGACCAATACTTACCAACCTACGTTTCTATGGTCTGTTCTTTAGTTGAGTTACACGATTAATAACAAATGCTTGCACTAATTGGTCTGTGTGGTTCTTTCCTCAAATAAATAATAGTTTAAAAAACTAAAAAACACGCTTTAAAAACCAAACTAAAAAAGGGGAAAATAATTTAATTCAATTAAAAAGCGTGGGGTGCTTGACATTAATTGATTATAAAAATACCTCAAAAAGCACCCCACGCTTTTTAATTGAATTAAATTATTTTCCCCTTTTTTAGTTTGGTTTTTAAAGCGTGTTTTTTAGTTTTTTAAACTATTATTTATTTTCTATTTTTTAGTTCTGCTAACTACAAACACGTGTTTTTTTCTCATTTTTTTTTTTAATTATTAAATTGTCATCGGTCCTCGACAAGTTTACAAAGTTTCAATGAAATCTGACCGTTTAAAGTGGGTCAAAATTGCGCTCAAAGGAGTCGGTTACATACAAACAAACAAACAAACACACGAACAAACAAACATACAAGTGAAGCTAATATAAAGCGTGTAAATACCATTTGAGACACTAATCTACATGGTCTTTAAATGATCTGACCAAGATTATGTCTGGATATTAAAAGAGACTTTAACCCTTGACTTTGTTTCGCCATTTCTTCTCAGGGGTAGTCACATAGTAAATATCAACTCCACCTAGCTTTTTTATTTTTTTATATGACGAGTAAAGGCTCCCACAGACAAGCGCGACGCGACTTTAGTACAACAATTTATGTGAAAACTTCATGGAAGTTGATCTACCAGAATCGCGTCACACCTGTCTGTGGGAGCCTTAAAATTGACTCTGATATACTATTCACAGTATAAACAATTTCATTTAACTTCCAAAAGTACTAAATAAAATGTAAACATACCTTGTTCAGGTTAATATCTTACGAAATCACTCACAGAAGGAAATTTCTAACACGTTTATCGGTATTTAGAGGGTTTCAACTTTGTATCTCACTACTTTTTCCAACAATTCCTTTTTGAATAGTAGTTTTTAATTGTAATTGAAAAATTTATTAAATTAACCTCAACTGTCAAAAATGACAAACTTCAAATAATCTTATCAAAGCCTTCGACTTGTAAATGATAATATAAATTGGCATCCACAGCTACATTTTCTGATCTAGTCGTTTACATTTACATCAGATAGTTTTGGAAAAGACAATACAACAGATTACCTCGGCTTCGATTCAAACATCAATTGTTCGAAATACGAAATTCCGAAATCTCCCATTATATACTTAACTGAAGAGGTAGGTACATAACCCTCTAATGATCGCGGCCGGTCCATCATACCCCTGGACATCAAAACAAACACGAATGCCACGTGCCCATTGAAATGATCGACAAATTGCTTTCAGACTAGGAAATATGTCAATTATAATTAATAGGGAGTGCGATTATTGGTATCGTATTGTTGAACTCCTGGACCTCGAGAGACCTTGGAAAGGGATTTTATGAAGGACGCATTGTAGGGTTCGTTGTTATGCGGATTATTTGGTATTTGAGACCGATGTGGAGTGATTTTAATGATGATATTGTTATACTCGTAGGATTTGAAGTGTTGTGTACGATTGCAAGGACATGAGTTTTTGTGAATTTTAAGATTTATTGTTCAGCTGACAACATGAAGCTTAAATAAAGGGTCTGTTTAACAATATTTTGTCGCAAGTTCCTGGCTCTTTGGTCTAGAGGTCGCAAGCGCTACTACGGAGCATGAGGTCCTCGGTTCGATTCCCAGATCGGGCAATGTGTTATTGGGTTTTTCTATCTGGTATTCCTCAGCAGCAGACCGGAGGCGAATAGAAGAATTCAGCTGGATTGGGCAGCATTTGAGAAGCTTCGCTGAATCTTCTCGTCGCGTTCTCCGCAGAGTCTGAAGACTAAAGTCTTCAACCAGTGTGTCCTACCTGTTATGACCTACGGAGCCAAAACGTGGACACTCACGGTACGGCTGGTCCATCAATTCAAAGTCGCTCAGCGAGCTATGGAACGAACTATGCTCGGAGTATCTCTGAAAGATAGAATCCGGAATGAGGTGATCCGGCAGAGAACCAAAGTTGTCGATATAGCTCACAGAATTAGCAAGCTGAAGTGGCAATGGGCCGGCCATATTAGCCGTAGAACCGATGACCGTTGAGGTAGATGTGTTCTTGAGTGGAAACCGCAACTCGACAAACGTAATGTAGGACGCACTCAGGCTAGGTGGAGTGACGATCTTCGCAGGGTGACTGGTAGTAAATGGATTGCCGAGAATCGAGCTGAATGGCGTGTAATTGGAGAGGCCTATGTCCAGCAGTGGATTGCTGTAGGCTGATGATGACGATGATGATGAGACCAGAATTCGGATCTGGGTTCGGTTGATAGGAATAAGCTTACCTTTTATTTCATGGGACTTACACATCACTGGTGAGATGTGGGTGTATTACTCGAGGTACACCTCTGCCGAACCCTTTGGAGACACAACGCGTGTTGTTATATAAGTTTTTGTGAGCTTTCTGATTCATTCAATTGTTTAACTAACTAGACGAAGCTACATTTTGCATCGGCCTATTTATTTAAGGCTGATGAAATTTCGTATCAAATTAGCAATATTTGCCGTTTATATCAGATTAGTTTTTGCCAGCGAGCGGCTTCGCTCGCGTGGAGGTGTATTATACCGGTAAGTCCACTCTCGGCCCCTCGACCCCCAATAAATAATGTGTCCACTGGACCCCTGACTATGGTTTTTTCTCGACCCTTGGAGATCGAGAGTGGGTTTATTTTTCCAGCCAAGTTTTTAGTTTCCTCTTGACCCTCAAAGTACTTTACTGTACCAAAACATTAATTTTAGGGACTTACCGAACTAGAGGTCGAAAGTGAATGGGTATACCTGTCCCTTGTATGAAAATCCTAGCACACAGGCAACTGAGGGAACACAGGTGGGTTTTAGTCAGTAAAAGTCTGACACGCCCTCCCGCTCCACCCAGTGCGGGAGAAGTTATTTGATGATTTCCTACCCAAAAAAAAAAAAAAAACCCCTGGGGGTCGAGTGTGGACTATGTTTAGAGGTTGAGAAGAAACAAATAAAGACATCTTTTTTTAGGGGTCGAGGGGCCGAGAGTGGCCTAAACGTAAATAAACATATAAACCTCCCTCTTGAATCACTCTGTCTATTGATGAAAACTGCCTTTAAAATCCGTTCCTAGTTTAAAAGATCTAAGAGTACAGACACGAAAAAAGTACTTTGTTTTATATTATACTACATTTTGTAAAGAAGATATTTTGTCAATGAATGCGGAATATGAGCCAGCTTATTTTAATAAAATGTACATTATAACATTTTATTCAACTTGTACTTCAAAATAACCTCCATTCAACCACATTAACATCCAATACAAAGCTCAATGATTAAACATTATTACAATAAATCAAATTAATAATACCCCACTATTACTCAACTATACTCAACACTCATTGTCACCAAACACTCGGCTCTTAAACAGTCAAGACCGTGTAGGGTGTCCTCAAAGACAATATTTGTTGAGGACAAGCCCTTCCCTCTTAACGTGAGGACACACGTGTCGAACGTGGGAACCGGTCTTCGAAATACGATAATTTGTGGACAGTTTAATTTTGACGTGTGAATGGGACATTCAAGTTGTAGATGTTTCTTTGGAGTATGTTTTTGAACAGACGATATATTATGTATATACGTCCGTCAAATAATTATGTAGGTATGTAGAAAAGAAAGATTTAAAAACATCAGTTCAGTACATCAACAGTAGTTCAGTAGGCATAGCACGAGAACCATAGACAAGCGTTTTGTCGTCGGAAGAGTAGACAAAAATTATGTTTCCGTATAGACAGTTGACAGTTTTATCGGCACAAATGAAATTTAGCGATTTCTATTCTACTAAAGAGTAGAAATATTAAGCATCATGCTAAGCCTGCAGTAAGTTAAACTGATTAAATTAAGACAACATAAAACAGATAATCCTACTAATGTTATGTGAAAGTTTGTATGTTTGAATCTTTGGATGTTTGTTACTCAATCACCCAAAAACGGCTGAACGGATTTGCATGAAATTTGGCACACATACAGTTTATAACCTGGTTTACATACATTTAAAAGCTAACATGCTCAAATTTGCTTTGATTATATACATAATTCGTTATTTTTAGATCAACTAATAAAATAAAAATACAAATAAAGAGAAATGAAGTAAAATGGAGTGGGGACCTCCGAATGTAGATGAATGAGTGTGTGTAGGAGAGTGAGTATGTAAAACTTAGTGTGGTACAATTAAGAGGTTTTCAGTTTCATCATAGGTCAGCTTATGAATGTACTCAAACATTTTCATAGTCGTTAAGGGTTGCGACGTCTGTGAGTGAATGAATGAATTTAAGATATTTAATAAAGCAAAACTGCCTCTGACCTCCTGGAGGGCATGGTGGCCCAGTGGTGAGAGCCGCGACTTATGAGTAGGTCGTGAGTTCGACCTCGGACAGCCGTTTTACTTTGTGTAAATTATTTTATCACCACTGCTCTCAAAACGGTGAAAGAAATCACCTGAGGAAATCAGCATGTCCTAGAACCAAACATTCGAAGATATCTAACATCGACCAACCCGCACTGGGCCCGCGTGGTGGTTTATGGCCTACACCATCTCTCAGACAGGAGTAACATATAAACTTAGAGAGCTGATGATTTGAATTCTATTATTTTCTACGGTCGAGAATCATATTTTGATCGAACCCAACCAACTGACCTGAAAATTGCAAAAACGAACGAAAATTTCACAGGTTTTTTTAGCGCATCACCTCTAAGTATAAATTCAAAAGGAGCTGCTGAAAACCACCGGCATGATAAACTATCATCCGTAATTTGAGTTTTCATTTTATTTGTTGGTACATTGGCATTTTTAGCTGACACATGACAAATTATTTAAGTTCTGTGTCTCGTAATGTTGATTACTTTGCCTACTTATGTATAGAATCAAGTATATCTAACTAAACAGACAGCGCGACTTCTTCCCAATTAAAGCTCTAGGAAGTGGGACAGTCTTATGTAATTTAGACATTTGAAAAGTGCTGATGCTCAGCCTAATTTTAAAAAATGACTTTTGATTTTTGAATTATTTTCAACATGTGATTTGTCTATTTTCTGTCATCACAACAAAAACAAAAACAGTTCGTAGGCCTACGATACAAACGTCTACGCCGTAGCAATATTAAAGAGATGCCAAAACACTTACGGTGTCTACGCCGTAGCAGTCGACTAAAGTTGAAAGTGATTTTTATCCGGCCTTCTAAATACATGATGGTATTGCTACTGGGTTAGTTTAGGCGTATAATAATAAGCGTCATAGTAAGTCTATATAATGTTGCCACTGCTGAGACATAGGCCTACTTTTGGTGAGAAGCAGTGGACCGTAATCCACCACGTGGGTCTAGTGCGTGTTGATAGTTGTCACGTGTCTTCGATTTTTTGGTTTTGGGTCATGCCGGCTACCTCACGATGTTTTCCTTCATTGTTCTGTGAGCACTGGTTATGAAATTATTCAAACAAAGTATAGCGCAGGTACATGGGTTCCAACCCACGACTAACTAACTAATAACTCATAAGTCAGCGCCGTTACCACTGGACCACCACTATTATCCTAGGGGTATGAAAACAAAAAACAACAGAAAATAATTACTAACAACGAAAAATAAACTAAAAGTATTCCAAAAATAAAAAGTCAAGTACGTTTACGAGAAACTCATATACAATTTTTCCCCGACGCAATCCAACCCTTCCCTGCAGCGGTAATTGCGAGCGACAGAAAGTAGTAAAAATTTACAACTTTTAGCTTCCGCGTACAAATGTCTGCTAGTATTGTGATGCTGATGTAGTTGCGATGTTAAATTCTGACAATATCCGGCTGGTTCTCAAAATTGCGAGTACACTGGTTTATGGGGGTGTTAAAACGTTGCATTAAATTGTGTTTAACTTTTCAGTTGATCTAAGTGTACCGACGGCATCTTCAAAAGTTTTAGAACCTACAAGTAAACGACAAATAAAAGTGTTTTTTTTTAAATAAAAATAAAAATAAAATTCGTTTATTTCAGACTATTAATTGCCCATATTTTGTTAGTATAAAATTATCTTAAAAAACTATGTTAGTCGCGAGGAAATCAGTTTTAAAGATCGGTCTTAGAGAGCAGCGAAGAATAATATTTGAATGATTCATAATTCAAAATCTATAACAATTATAATAAAATAGTAACGATTTTTTTTTGTCCATTTGTCTGCTTGTCTAGATATTCCGGATTTGTGCAAAAACAGCTGAATGGATTTGGATGATATTTGGCCTACAGATAATTTATAATCTGGATTAACACAGATACACTAATCACGGTACTAATTAAAGGATTTTAATAACTTCCTTCTACTCTTGCCATATTCATTTTTTGTCTGATGTCTAAAAACCTGCGTTAACATCTAAACTAACATTATTTCAATGTTACTCCAATTTGAATCTACTAACATTGAGAAACACAGTTCAAGCTAAAACAGTTTAAGCTCCGTTAACGACATCGATAAATGCACCTAATGCTATTTTTAACGAACCCACGACCCGCGGAGCGATACCAGGAATTTTATAGTTCTGGTATCAAATGCCGAAGCGGCGGTTAAGGGTTAAACATTGTAAAGTTTGTTTGTGTAGCGGTTTATTGTTATGAGATGAATTTTATTTGAATTTATAATCACTGTATGTAGATGATGTTTCAAATGAAATGCATCACCTGCCTTTAATTGTTTTGGAAGTTAGAGATTTGATCGGTCAGAAAAAGGAGTTACGGCAAGAAATAGTTACCTAAGGTAACTTTGATTTCGTTCCACGCATGGCCAGAATCGTCTTCCATTCTATTTTTAACCGACTTCAAAAAGAAAGAGGTATCAATTCAACATGTATATAATTATATATATGTATATTATGTATATTTGCAAATGTATTTTTTTTTTATCTAAAGCGGTTTATTTCGAAATGGTCCCATTCTAATTTCATATATATCTGATGATGCGTTTCGGAGACAGAGAACGGAAGTCTTCAAAAAATTGCAGCAAATCAACTGCAAATGCTGCTATCGCATAAATATGCATTGTTTTTACCAAGGGTGATGACATGTCGAATTGGCGTGAGGTAGGGCTAAAAAGTGTAAAAAAAAACTTTTCTTTATATTAAAACTTCTCGCACTCAATAAGGTACACAGGCGGAATAAATGCCTTCGAGATTCTATACCAGTAAACCAAGGGTGGTAGACAGATAAGAGGGCAGTGACTTTTATTCTCAGGACAACAGTATTTTATTTTATTTTCAAGTATATCGTCCAGCCAGAATCCATCGCATGCGATGAAAATCGTTTTTTTTAAGGCTTTACTATCATCATTCTCCTACCCTTTTAAAAACCATTTATTTGAGCCCGGCGCAATTTTTTTTTTCCATACTTCTCTATGAGTCATCTTCTCGGCAGTCACCTAATTTCTAGCCATATCGTTGGTCTTCCCCAATTTTTATAGCCGTCCACGTTTATACTCGAAACTTCCCATACTACATTTTCCCCATTCATCCGCATCACAAATCAAATCAAATCATTTTATTTGTCACAATGCAGGTACATAGTTTATATTAGGTCTTATAATAATAATGTTAGAGCGCTGCATTCTACTCACAAGCATACAAATATTACACACAAGAATAATGAAATATAATATTACAGATTTTTTTAAATGTCTTTATGTATAATTAAAATGTCAAACCATAAAATAGAAATAGAATTATGTCAAAATTTTAAATAATATCATTGTCAACGATAATCCTCCATAAATTCAGTGATTGAGTAATAATATTTATTAATTTAAAATTGTTTCAGTCGTTTTTTTTTTAATAACTAAATTATGATTATTTATTTCTCATGGAATTTTATTGTGTAACCTATATATGGAATACTGGAGCCATTTGATAAATACTTTTGCGGAAAAGAGCGGTTCGATTGCGGTCACCACTAAGAATTTTAGATTCCTTTTTTCTCAAACGTGACGTTGCGGGGGCCTAATTTAAAAAAGCCGTGGGTTTGTTTTAACAAATACCGCCACTTCGTAGATGTATATTGACGGAAATGTGACAACTGTCCCTTGAGCGCATATACCACAAAAAGTCTAGTCAGGATAACATCACAAAAATAGTTAAATAAACCTTTATGTAGCATAAAAATCTCAGAATAAATTCGAAGAAATCACCGGGTTTAACTTTTCAATTGAAAATGGAAGCAATCCATTTGAGTGGGACCAATTTCCATATGGAACGGAACGATATGGAACGGTTGAAATTGTGTTCCCAACTATTGTTATGTTCACGAAAAGGTTGGTGCTATTGTGGTGTCTTTGAATGCAAGTTTCATACCCGGACGGAATATTTTTAAGTTTAGGCATACCATTTACTGCAGTAATGAAAACCAAGCATGAGTTGGCTTAATTTTTATTTTCCATGCTTTCATACTCTGTCTGTCGGTCGTTCTGTCCCAAAGACTATAACCACACTCTATGTTCTGTCCCTATCACACCATAACAGCTGATCGGAATTAGATGAAACTTTCTACACTGGTAGATTGAGTTGGATGGTGCTGACTCACGCGTCATGTTCATTAACGGGTGCCGTTGGTTGATTCTGATCATCTCCAAACTGCCAAATAACTTCTCCCGCTCCAGGTGGAGCAGGAGGTCATGTCAGACTTTTACTGACTAAAACCCACCCGTGTTCCCTCAGTTGCCTGGGTGCCAGGGGCCGCGGTATCTCTTTCGAACAACCCACACCCCTGTCAGGCATCGGCCCTTGCGGACCCCACCAGTTGGTGCTGACATCTCTTTGAGGCGCGCGTGGAACACGACGCGCAGTCGACCCGGGCTTGGTCCTTACCGGGCAGCAAGCTACGCATTACTCGCTGCCCGCAAGCCCGCGCCTACGGTGGCCGGGAATCAGCCTGGGATTCCCGACGCCCAGGGCGTCTTCTGCGGCGACTACGGCCATGAGGGCGCATATACTGCGTGCCAGAGATTATGTATAATCTTATATTTGGAATTGTTTCTTCATTCAGCGTAGTAGGTTCCTATGGAGAAGAAGAAGCCAGTCGTGGCCACAAACTGTTAAAAATCACTTTTTTTTCTAATTCAATATTATTAATGCACGATCATCATAAAATTATCATTTAGATAATTAATCCCTACCTATATTTTTCAAACAGGGTTGAAGAGTTTGAGCTGAAAACCAGCGCTTTGCAACCCGCTAGGGGGACCTAAGAATAATGCTGGCGCTTTAACCTTTTGCTTCCGTTATTACAGTTTTGTGCATGAATATACTTACTCCTGCTAGCTGAAATACTGGAAACAATTGAAGTTATTTTATTCTTCTTCTATTCTATTATAACCAAGCTTTTTCGACAACACTCCCTTGACATGCAAGCTAGCATAAAGCGCAGTACGATATAACTTGACATAACTTTGCAATATGCCCGATACGTCTTTTAACCCTTTCGGAAACTAGTCGATATCGTAAAACTTTACGATTGACATCCGACGGGTTAACGTGGTATACACGATGCCACGTCGAGATTTATGATCAGTGGCTCTTCACGTGCAGTTTGGAGCAATGGAGTGTTTTAGTGCATGATTTGCATTGGATTCGTGAATCATTCCAAATAATATAATGTATTGTATGTAGGTATAGTACATACTCATGCTTGTGCTTGTGGGCTGATGGCTAAGAAATAACACCGCGGATCGATCGATTAGGTTAAGCTACGTTTGCCGCGGTTATCCTTGGATCTTTACATACCAAGACACTTCCGTGCCTCGGAAAGCATGTTAAGCCGTTGGTCCCAGTTGTCATTTTTGGATCTTTGACAGTCGATCGGGTCACTCTAACCAAGGGATATCCGTCGTGATGGTGGAGTTCATATAGATAGGCAGTCGCTCCATGTAAAATGCTGGTATTTAGCTGCATCTGGTTTGGCTGGAAACCGACCCTAAAATAGTTAGGAAAGGCTACGAAGATACATTTCGCCAACCAACAAAGGAAGACTGGGCAAAAGAGGTAAATATATTATTCTCAAAATTGTTGGGTTACATTTTGATGCTCTTTCGTACATGGGGATAGATCAGGTATCGAAAAAGTATCGCTGTTGGTTTATAAAAACTTTTTCCAAACAAAAACAACCGTGTGCCAATATTTAGTAGAAATTTCTACTAAATATTGGCGTAATCAAACTTCGATTTGATCAACTACTTTAGTAGCTACGTGCGTTTGTTTTTTATAGACCGTCAGGATTGAGGAGCCACATAAAATGTGTTGTATTCCCGAAATAATGAATCCTTTGCGTTTTATTTTTATACTACAAATTAAAACAAACTTCCTACTAAATAATACTAAAAATCTGTTTTAATTGCTTCATGAGTTTCCGAGAAACAGCACGGGGAAATTTTGGATTTTTCAGATAAATCAAAGCATTGTAGCTACCTCAAATTCAGCCGTACAAAACCCATTTTTTTTGTACAAATTAAGCATAAACACTACTAATTCCTACCAGAGTTTCAGAAATATCAATTGGCTAGTTTTCCAGTTCTGAGGTGGCTCCTCAATCCAGATGTCTGAATTGAGTAGCCACCTTCAACGTCCTGTAACTTTTGAAGGTTTTAACTACAAATTCTGGGATCGGGGCTACAAATTTGGCTAATTTACTACTAAATATTGGTAGTACCCTCGTTTAAATCTGAGACATGGCTCCTCAATTCATACGGACACAAACAACCGACTTCCGGAAAAAACACTAAAAAGTGAAAAATAACTTTAATTTCGGAAGTCGGTGACGGATATGTATTTGAGTTTTTTGTCACCGCATTCCTTGGTCAAAACAATGCTGTAATTTTTTGAAGAGTTCAGTTGTCTGTCTCCGAAACGCATCATCAGATCTATATGAAATTTAAATGGGACCACACGGGAAGCACCAGTTTTCAAATAAAAAAAAGAATTATCAAAATCGGTTAACCCATTCGAAAGTTCTGAGCCAACAAACATAAAAAAATAAAAATACAGTCGAATTGAGAACCTCCTCCTTTTTTGAAGTAGGTTAAAAAATAAAAAATAAATGTTTTCAGAATCACTTCCATAATTATTAGTAACAATGTAGACTTACAAACTACTGTTAGTAACATTAATATACTAAGGAAGAAGCTGCGCGAGGCACGCCGATCCTGGGGACTGTACTTGACTGCGTGCAGTCGTATCCTCCGCCCCAAGATCGGCGAGTCCCACCCATCAGCCAACGTTCTAAGAATGGTATTGGGGTTACCGCGATCACGGCGTAGCTGAGATACGCATCTCTTGTACCGAATACCTCCCATACGAATTCGCCCACTCACCTTTCGCCAAATTTCTAAGTCCTATGTGTAAGAGGATGAGCCTATTACCATTAACTGGACACAACTTCAGACTCCAGGGTTACTACTGAGAAATTCCTGATAGAAAATTCCAATAACACTTCCCTCAATCCTGGAATAACACTGAAGAAAGTTCAGTGCTAAAAATAACATGATTCAGCTGTCGCAGTAAATACAACCTGATCCTCTTTTCTTTTTTTTTTTAGCTTCTAACGTCCCACTGCTGGGCCCTACTCTCTTTCCACCTCTCTCTGTCCAAAGCTGACAAGGACCAATCTTTATTAAAGGAGTCCAGCTCATCCCGCCATCTCCGTCTGGGCCTGCCGCGATGTCGTTTGCCACTAAGCGGGACCCACTGGGTCGTAAGTTTGGCCCATTGATCGTCTGACATACGGCAGATGTGTCCAGCCCAATTCCATTTGATCCTCTTTATGGATGTTTAAAGTTATTTCGCTGCAATCAATAGATTTTTGGGAAATAAAAAAACAAAGCCCAATATTTTAAATACACACTTTATACTAAATCTATACCCCACTGCAAATACATAATCTAGCACAACATTCATTTTACTAAAATTTCACCCAATCCTCGACTTTATTGCGTAAGAACAAGAGCTCTACAAAACGCATTCAACATTTGGTTCAAAATATAAAGTGGGCGTCAATATAATAAATTTTAAATCCATTAATAGTAGTACACATGTTCCTCTCTGTTCCACAGTCCATTTAACTTTACGAGGTTCAAATTCGTTGAATTGCTACCGACACGATTTGAAAATTACCCCCAGTGTTTTGGTAATTGATTTTTGAAAAAAAAAAATGGCAGTAGCATTTTAGGGTTTTTTTTTTAAAGTGCTTGTAATATTTGTTGTTTTAAATAGGTATTTTTACAATTATTTAATCGTACCTATCATAAGTTTAGGATTAAAATGCGTTTATTTTATTAAGCGTAAAAAAGATTTCTATATCCATAAGTTGATTTACAGAACTTATTTTCTCTAACTTAACCCTCCACTATCGGCATCAAAGATTTTTGCGCAAAAAATACATAATTTAATAAAAAAGCAGCTAATACACTCAACAAAACCCGTTTATCCATATAAATCCAATAAACACATTTAAAGGTTCCACACTCAATAATTTTGTTTTTCCCTCGGGTCACTCCAATTTTGGTAATATCCGCGCGTCAAAACTCGATTTACGTAAAAAATGTTTTCTCTCCCCCATACAAAATCATCCGAGTGTGTTGAGTATTAACGACATTGCTTAACCCCTTTCTGCTGTGGGTAGTATTTTACCCTTAACTGGTAAGTGGAGGGTAAAACATACCTACATTTGTGAAAACGATGTTTTGTTTAGGCACAGGATTAGTTACGGGCACAATAATTGGACAGCAAACTACTTGTAGGTACTTAATATGTGACATTGTACATAAAATTAAAAAAAAAACCCCGACCGAAACTAAAACCACAAAAAAGATATTTATTGACCTTTTAAGTTTAATAAGTAGTTATAGGTTCTATTTTGATCAAGCATTGTCACGTCGCGTCGGGGGACAGCTAGTAAAAATATTATCGTTTTTATAATATTATAGTTACATTCACTAATACTGGGCCTCGTCTGTTTGGCGTTTTCATTGACCGTCCCCGTCGCGATATGGTGCACATAATAGAGAGTCAATTTGCCTAGCCTTTTTCCATCTATGTTCGGCTTCCTCAGCTGAATACCTTCTACAATTTTACATGAAACTCGAAACCTTTTGGTAAGACTGGTTTCCAGATTTCTCGCATCGACTAGGTAGTCGAAAGCCCAAAAGACTTAAGATCTTTAACAGTCATTGCAGGTGCGAATGACAGTAGGGGCCAATGACTTATCGCACTTTACAAAATACGTAGGGGTCACGATATGTAATGTAATGTAACGTAATACACCAATCCCAGCGTGGCTTGACCAGACTCGATTAATTGAATGAACCCCAAGCTTCGCACTAGCTCCTGGAGCCTCATGCTTCATGGTGTTACAGAGGCCATTGCATATCAAAAAGTAGACCGGGGGGCGCGGTAATGGTCAGATAGACGTGCCCTTAGGATAGGAAAGGATTGCGAGCATACCAGATATGCATCCTTGAGTAAGCATTGGACTAGTGGAGAGACGGGTGGTATTTATTTATAGGACTCTTTTCACGACGTCTCCGGCATGTTGATTCAGATCGAGCTTCTTGGGTACGTTCAACTGTTTTCTTAGCTTTTTTCTATGCCGTTGCTTTGCTATGTACTGTGTTGTTGTTTTCATAGTCGTCTTCTGAGTTCTCGCTGCTATCAGTTTCTGGTTTTTTGTTGATAACGCTAGCCGCTTTCTTGATCTTGTTTCTGTCTCCAGTCATGGGCTTCCAAAACGTGATTCCCATGTCGAAATATTTCATATACTGTGTTAGGTTGTCGTTTATGAAAAATATATAGATTTTGGCCACATTTCTAGAAAACCATTTCCAAAAATCAATAACCATTGGTTTAAAAAAAAAAAAACACTTATGATAGCAAACAACTCTTCAATGAGCAGCTGATACAAAACCAATAATAAAAATTGAAAGAACCCCTTTCTGTAAAAACATCGAATACCCATATGTCTGTTTTGACAATTGTCACATTGATGATAAATTGTTTTCTTCTCTCTTTGTCAAAAATATTGTTTGTGGCGAAATTACGGTTGGGATAATTTCTAATATGCCTTTTCAAATAGACCATTAATAAAAGTAATCGCTACACCCTTCCGATTTGTTTGGGGTAGATAGATTTCTTTTAAATCTATTCAAGAGCTTCATTTGTCATTATTATAAGACATGCGTAATAGGGTCCCTGAATCATTTATGGAGACATTTTATAAGAGTTTTATAAGCCAACGGTACTAGATTCTACACTAGAACATCAAATTAATCGCTTTAGGTGCAATCTACAAACTGGAACGGTTTATAAATATCTCTTTTACTGCTTATTGTAATATTATAAATTTTAGAGTAAGCTGTTCATTAAAATTTATGTAATAGGTATTAAGTACCTAGAATTTGTTATTCATTACCAATTTTGTATAATTTGTTATTTTTTTACTAGCCTACGCTGTCCCACAGGCCTCTCTCCACTCGTTTCATTATCTGTATAAAAATACAAAAACAAAAAAATAACAAATAGATACCTACCTTATTAAAATCATTTCATTCTGAAAGCAGTAGTCATAAATTTTATTTACTATTGACAGATCTATACACCCACATCTGAACGCTTGTTAGCGAAAACACATAAATTTATCAAACTATGAGTAGCCAAAACAAAATGGCGAGAATTTTCAAAAATTGACCCTTTGTTTCGACCCGGAACTAATTCTAACGCATTCACACTTGAACCGGACGGAATGTCCTTAAAATACATTGTCCGTGAATTCTAGGGTCATTGCGACCCGTCACACCTCATTTTAGTGTTAACAATGACATTCTTGTTAAGGCGTAGAGTTTTGAATTTAGAAGTTTATATGTTTTCAATATCCTATCACTATCGACGGCTTTTTGATATTTAATAAAACTTTATTATTCGATATTTTTCTTCTATGAGACAAGTGGCATTGAAATTAATCTGAAATAGATGAACTCGGTTTAACTGTCTTTATTATTTTCTCCTTGTCCCTTCATAAATATCCATCTAATGACCGTTTTATCTCAATAACAAAAAAATGCGTTTTAAAGGTCTTACATCGAAAATTTACCTACTTTGATTCTCTAACATGCCTTTTCTAAACCTCAAAAATCTTAACCACAGTCATAAAATCAGGCAAAATATGACACGAATACGAATCCGACTCCGCCCAGTCCACTACAGAGTCCAAAACATTAAATCTTTACACAACATTTGTTAATTGATGTGGTCACACTTCTATTAAGACATTGTTGCGATGTAAATCTGGCTACCACGTGTGGTCATTTTGACCGACACGCTCAATATTGGTAATTTAAAAGCATGTTGTATTTCGAGGGTTAGTAGGTAGATTTATGTCATTTTTGTGGTGGATATGGACATTTTAATTTTAGTGTTATTGAAGTAATAGTGTGAGTGAAGGAATATAACTACATGATAAGATTTATCATATAAATTTAGCAACATCATTATATGCTTCACTTTTTAATAAAATAATATGTGAATTACATTCTTTAAGAAGTGCGTATTACCACCAGTTGAATGGTTACCCAATTAAACATTTTCATTTTTTTTTTATGATACTTAGTTCACGAGAAATTATTAAATTAACCGTTATCTAAAATTAATAACTGGGAACTGTCTAGTGTTCTAGACCACCCTCTGTATCAAGCCTAATTAATAGACTTTTAAAAGTAATTAAAACACAGTTTATCAATTCAAATTAACAAAACTGCGTGCAGCAGCGAAAGGGTTAGAGTAATTAACACTAATTAATTAATAGTCTTATCAACCCTAAAATGACGGGTACATGACATTTTTTATCTGATGTGTGTTTTAATTTTTATATCATCTGCTAATCAGTTCATTAAACTGATGTCACTATGATTTTATCGATAAAATGTTTTACATATAATGAGTATTTTAATTGAGCTGTTATAACAGCATAATCTATATCTAACTAGCTTTTGCCAGCGGCTTCGCCCACGTAGCAGTCGGAAATTATCCCACGGGAACGTACTACCGGGATGAAAAGTATCCTATGTATTAATCTAGGTTATAATCTATCTGTGTGCTAAATTTCATCCAAATCCGTTAAGCCGTTTTTGCGTGAAAGAGTAACAAACATCCATCCATCCATCTATCCATCTATCCATACTTACAAACTTTCGCGTTTATAATATTAGTAAGGATATAATATGTATACATAATTATATAAGATAGTAGGATTTCAAACTGTAATAGCTATAACGAACCTCCGTTTTTTTTTTGTTAGTTAATTTATTTTTCAGAAAGCTTACAGTCTAATATCTACTTAAATTACAGTTGCCATTTACAAGCTTCCACAAATTAAGTTGTATGGTAAGGTCCAAGCTTCAGGGTAGTCCGTGAAATTGCAGGGCAGTGTCAAGCTGTAAATTGAACAAAATTTCAGGCCAGTGTCAAGCTGTAAATTGAACAAAGTTGCAGGCCAGTGTCAAGCTGTAAATTGAACAAAGTTGCAGGCCAGTGTCAAGCTGTAAATCGAACCAAGTTGCAGGCCAGTGTCAAACTGTAAATTGAACAAAGTTGCAGGGCAGTGTCAAGCTGTAAATTGAACATAGTTGCAGGGCAGTGTCAATCTGAAAATTTAACAAAGTTGCAGGGCAGTGTCAAGCTGTAAATTGAACAAAGTTGCAGGCCAGTGTCAAGCTGTAAATTGAACAAAATTTCAGGCCAGTGTCAAGCTGTAAATTGAACAAAGTTGCAGGCCAGTGTCAAGCAGTAAATTGAACAAAGTTGCAGGCCAGTGTCAAGCTGTAAATCGAACAAAGTTGCAGGCCAGTGTCAAACTGTAAATTGAACAAAGTTGCAGGCCAGTGTCAAGCTGTAAATTAAACAAAGTTGCAGGCCAGTGTCAAGCTGTAAATCGAACAAAGTTGCAGGCCAGTGTCAAGCTGTAAATCGAACAAAGTTGCAGGCCAGTGTCAAACTGTAAATTGAACAAAGTTGCAGGGCAGTGTCAAGCTGTAAATTGAACATAGTTTCAGGGCAGTGTCAAGCTGTAAATTGAACAAAGTTGCAGGTCAGTGTCAAGCTGAAATTGAACAAAGTTGCAGGCCAGTGTCAAGCTGTAAATTGAACAAAATTTCAGGCCAGTGTCAAGCTGTAAATTGAAAAAAGTTGCAGGTCAGTGTCAAGCTGTAAATTGAACAAAGTCGCGGGCCAGTGTCATGCTGTAAATTGAAAAAAGTTGCAGGTCAGTGTCAAGCTGTAAATTGAACAAAGTTGCAGGCCAGTGTCAAACTGTAAATTGAACAAAGTTGCAGGGCAGTGTCAAGCTGTAAATTGAACATAGTTGCAGGGCAGTGTCAAGCTGTAAATTGAACAAAGTTGCAGGTCAGTGTCAAGCTGAAATTGAACAAAGTTGCAGGCCAGTGTCAAGCTGTAAATTTAACAAAGTTGCAGGCCAGTGTCAAGCTGTAAATTGAACAAAGTTGCAGGTCAGTGTCAAGCTGAAATTGAACAAAGTTGCAGGCCAGTGTCAAGCTGTAAATTGAACAAAGTTGCAGGCCAGTGTCAAGCTGTAAATTGAACAAAGTTGCAGGCCAGTGTCAAGCTGTAAATTGAACAAAATTTCAGGCCAGTGTCAAGCTGTTAATTGAAAAAGTTGCAGGTCAGTGTCAAGCTGTAAATTGAACAAAGTCGCGGGCCAGTGTCAAGCTGAAATTGAACAAAGTTGCAGGTCAGTGTCAAGCTGTAAATTGAACAAAGTTGCAGGCCAGTGTCAAGCTGTAAATTGAACAAAGTTGCAGGTCAGTCTCAAGCTGTAAATTGAAAAAAGTTGCAGGTCAGTGTCAAGCTGTAAATTGAACAAAGTTGCAGGCCAGTGTCAAGCTGTAAATCGAACAAAGTTGCAGGCCAATGTCAAACTGTAAATTGAACAAAGTTGCAGGCCAGTGTCAAGCTGTAAATTAAACAAAGTTGCAGGCCAGTGTCAAGCTGTAAATCGAACAAAGTTGCAGGCCAGTGTCAAACTGTAAATTGAACATAGTTGCAGGGCAGTGTCAATCTGAAAATTTAACAAAGTTGCAGGGCAGTGTCAAGCTGTAAATTGAACAAAGTTGCAGGCCAGTGTCAAGCTGTAAATTGAACAAAATTTCAGGCCAGTGTCAAGCTGTAAATTGAACAAAGTTGCAGGCCAGTGTCAAGCTGTAAATTGAACAAAGTTGCAGGCCAGTGTCAAGCTGTAAATCGAACAAAGTTGCAGGCCAGTGTCAAACTGTAAATTGAACAAAGTTGCAGGCCAGTGTCAAGCTGTAAATTGAAAAAAGTTGCAGGTCAGTGTCAAGCTGTAAATTGAACAAAGTCGCGGGCCAGTGTCAAGCTGAAATTGAACAAAGTTGCAGGTCAGTGTCAAGCTGTAAATTGAACAAAGTTGCAGGCCAGTGTCAAGCTGTAAATTGAACAAAGTTGCAGGTCAGTCTCAAGCTGTAAATTGAAAAAAGTTGCAGGTCAGTGTCAAGCTGTAAATTGAAAAAAGTTGCAGGTCAGTGTCAAGCTGTAAATTGAACAAAGTTGCAGGCCAGTGTCAAGCTGTAAATTGAACAAAGTTGCAGGTCAGTCTCAAGCTGTAAATTGAAAAAAGTTGCAGGTCAGTGTCAAGCTGTAAATTGAACAAAGTTGCAGGCCAGTGTCAAGCTGTAAATCGAACAAAGTTGCAGGCCAATGTCAAACTGTAAATTGAACAAAGTTGCAGGCCAGTGTCAAGCTGTAAATTAAACAAAGTTGCAGGCCAGTGTCAAGCTGTAAATCGAACAAAGTTGCAGGCCAGTGTCAAACTGTAAATTGAACATAGTTGCAGGGCAGTGTCAATCTGAAAATTTAACAAAGTTGCAGGGCAGTGTCAAGCTGTAAATTGAACAAAGTTGCAGGCCAGTGTCAAGCTGTAAATTGAACAAAATTTCAGGCCAGTGTCAAGCTGTAAATTGAACAAAGTTGCAGGCCAGTGTCAAGCTGTAAATTGAACAAAGTTGCAGGCCAGTGTCAAGCTGTAAATCGAACAAAGTTGCAGGCCAGTGTCAAACTGTAAATTGAACAAAGTTGCAGGCCAGTGTCAAGCTGTAAATTAAACAAAGTTGCAGGCCAGTGTCAAGCTGTAAATCGAACAAAGTTGCAGGCCAGTGTCAAACTGTAAATTGAACAAAGTTGCAGGGCAGTGTCAAGCTGTAAATTGAACATAGTTGCAGGGCAGTGTCAAGCTGTAAATTGAACAAAGTTGCAGGTCAGTGTCAAGCTGAAATTGAACAAAGTTGCAGGCCAGTGTCAAGCTGTAAATTGAACAAAGTTGCAGGCCAGTGTCAAGCTGTAAATTGAACAAAGTTGCAGGCCAGTGTCAAGCTGTAAATTGAACAAAATTTCAGGCCAGTGTCAAGCTGTAAATTGAAAAAAGTTGCAGGTCAGTGTCAAGCTGTAAATTGAACAAAGTCGCGGGCCAGTGTCAAGCTGAAATTGAACAAAGTTGCAGGTCAGTGTCAAGCTGTAAATTGAACAAAGTTGCAGGTTAGTGTCAAGCTGTAAATTGAACAAAGTTGCAGGTCAGTCTCAAGCTGTAAATTGAAAAAAGTTGCAGGTCAGTGTCAAGCTGTAAATTGAACAAAGTTGCAGGCCAGTGTCAAACTGTAAATTGAACAAAGTTGCAGGGCAGTGTCAAGCTGTAAATTGAACATAGTTGCAGGGCAGTGTCAAGCTGTAAATTGAACAAAGTTGCAGGTCAGTGTCAAGCTGAAATTGAACAAAGTTGCAGGCCAGTGTCAAGCTGTAAATTGAACAAAGTTGCAGGCCAGTGTCAAGCTGTAAATTGAACAAAGTTGCAGGCCAGTGTCAAGCTGTAAATTGAACAAAATTTCAGGCCAGTGTCAAGCTGTAAATTGAAAAAGTTGCAGGTCAGTGTCAAGCTGTAAATTGAACAAAGTCGCGGGCCAGTGTCAAGCTGAAATTGAACAAAGTTGCAGGTCAGTGTCAAGCTGTAAATTGAACAAAGTTGCAGGCCAGTGTCAAGCTGTAAATTGAACAAAGTTGCAGGTCAGTCTCAAGCTGTAAATTGAAAAAAGTTGCAGGTCAGTGTCAAGCTGTAAATTGAACAAAGTTGCAGGCCAGTGTCAAGCTGTAAATCGAACAAAGTTGCAGGCCAATGTCAAACTGTAAATTGAACAAAGTTGCAGGCCAGTGTCAAGCTGTAAATTAAACAAAGTTGCAGGCCAGTGTCAAGCTGTAAATCGAACAAAGTTGCAGGCCAGTGTCAAACTGTAAATTGAACATAGTTGCAGGGCAGTGTCAATCTGAAAATTTAACAAAGTTGCAGGGCAGTGTCAAGCTGTAAATTGAACAAAGTTGCAGGCCAGTGTCAAGCTGTAAATTGAACAAAATTTCAGGCCAGTGTCAAGCTGTAAATTGAACAAAGTTGCAGGCCAGTGTCAAGCTGTAAATTGAACAAAGTTGCAGGCCAGTGTCAAGCTGTAAATCGAACAAAGTTGCAGGCCAGTGTCAAACTGTAAATTGAACATAGTTGCAGGGCAGTGTCAATCTGAAAATTTAACAAAGTTGCAGGGCAGTGTCAAGCTGTAAATTGAACAAAGTTGCAGGCCAGTGTCAAGCTGTAAATTGAACAAAATTTCAGGCCAGTGTCAAGCTGTAAATTGAACAAAGTTGCAGGCCAGTGTCAAGCTGTAAATTGAACAAAGTTGCAGGCCAGTGTCAAGCTGTAAATCGAACAAAGTTGCAGGCCAGTGTCAAACTGTAAATTGAACAAAGTTGCAGGCCAGTGTCAAGCTGTAAATTGAAAAAAGTTGCAGGTCAGTGTCAAGCTGTAAATTGAACAAAGTCGCGGGCCAGTGTCAAGCTGAAATTGAACAAAGTTGCAGGTCAGTGTCAAGCTGTAAATTGAACAAAGTTGCAGGCCAGTGTCAAGCTGTAAATTGAACAAAGTTGCAGGTCAGTCTCAAGCTGTAAATTGAAAAAAGTTGCAGGTCAGTGTCAAGCTGTAAATTGAACAAAGTTACAGGCCAGTGTCAAGCTGAAATTGAACAAAGTTGCAGGCCAGTGTCAAGCTGTAAATTGAACAAAGTTGCAGGCCAGTGTTAAGCTGTAAATTGAACAAAGTTGCAGGCCAGTGTCAAGCTGTAAATTGAACAAAGTTGCAGGCCAGTGTCAAGCTGTAAATTGAACAAAATATTATTCGCGATCGTAACAAATAAAGCTTTACATGATTATAATTATCATAATCATCAATACAAGCCTCTAAGCTCTTTTTTTCATTGAGTGACTTTTTCATGAAATAGTCGGAGAAAAAGTGCTGAAACAACGTCCTAAGGACTTTGTTTGGTGGTCTCATGGTCATGGTCTCTTTTAAAGTCCAAACATGATTATATTATCAGGATTTTATGTGAGTCTTACAATGTCGTGCCATATCTGGCTGGAAGGGTCTTTTGCAGCCATTGCAGCTCTGTGCTGACCAGCCCCAACAGACGGCATGCATCGGTCATCATGTAGCTCAACCCTACTTTAGACAACTCAACGACCCGTCACGAGATACTACCAGAGGGGCAATTCCCGTAATTTTAAGAACGTTCACAGTCTCATGTCAGTCTCAATCTGTCAAAAATATCTTGAGTTTCCTAACATTTGATTTTCGCCGAGATGAGAGTGCGACTAGATTTTGACTGTTTTTAATTACGACAATTAGCCTTCAGAGCTACAGGTCATTTGCGTAGGCCATAATATAAAAAATAATCCAAAATTTCCACCCAATTATAAAGTCATGTATTTAATCTAGCCTGCATGGTACTCACATTCAGTCATTTTTCTCTTTAATACGTACTTAAAAACCTACACACAAAGGAACATCTACTTATTACTGTAGTCAACACTTCCAAAACTAGCAAATACAATCAATAAATAAACCATTTATTTAAAAAAAAAACACGACACTTCAAAGCAAATAAACTCCATAAACGTCAATAATCATTGTTAAAATTACATCATCTGTAAAATATGACATCGAATTTGACACTTCAAACTTCGACCAGCTGAGTATGACATGCGGCAAAATTAGGAACTAAAAATTAAAATGTACTGGAAATTGATTTGCGCCTTGACAAGCAGCGCCCCTCGGAGTGTCAAGTTATATTTGACGCGTGACTGTCAAATAAAAATTGACAAGAACTTAATGGTTTGTCAAAACAGATTATCTGTTAATGATTTTAGATTCGTAGTGTATTGGTTTTGTAAGATAAATGGTGTGATGATAGTCTCTGTGACATTCTCATAGTTTTGTGATTGAGTTTTTTGTTTTTTTGGTAGAATTCATTTTGTGAGGTGTTTTGATAAGTCATGATTTTTTTTTATGTCGTGGGGTTCTTACAGCTAAGTGATAAATACAAAACCAAACTCGTAGAAGACAAACACAAAACCATACCCATAGAAAAATCAAAGGACGTTATCTGTTATCATTTCTTTAATTTATTTGTGGGCGAATTAACAACTCCAGGGGGCCAATTCTACTAATTTGCAACGTTACACGTTCTATTGTGTTTCTACAACAGTTCGATTTCGATCGCCGTTCGATAGTTACATAAAAAGTCATTCTACTATTTCATAAGCAAAATGGAAACTAAACTTAAAACGAATTGCAACTGAACTGTAGCGGGAACACAGCGGATTACTCGCGTTACCAACATGCCAAAATAATATGTTTTATTAATAATACAAAGAAAAAAGTTGAAGTCACTAGTTAATAACTTTATCACAGAGTAATACACCTACTGGCGCATATTAAAACGATACCTAGTCAGTCACTATGTAGGACTTACCTTTGTTTCCGTATCAATACCGTCAGAACGAAGATTGACGGGTATGTGAGGACTGATCTCAAAAAAAGCTTTTACAAGGTCTTTGGAGAATCGGTATGTCATTACTACCTGACGCCGCGTAAGGTCAAAAGCATTATTAAATAGGTACACTTGACGCAACATTTCTTCCTCCGAAATCCATATAAAATGATCATGTTTCATCATCAATCCTAGATCGATGCAGCAAAAGTTGCTATTTACCAACTTATGTTCAACCGCTAATTTTGACAGATGAACGGCTGAAGTTTAGTTTTGTTTCGATTCTAACTAGTGTCAAAATAATAGTAGAATACGATAGCATACGAGTAAACGTCACGCTCATGTTCGATTTTGTTAGTAGAATAGGTTTTGACATTGTTTCAATCGATCGTTGGCGTAACTAAAACGTAACCGCAGCTGTGTCGCAGCTGGACTGTTGTTCATTTTAGTAGAATGAGAAAACGCTTGAAAGTGGTGATTCGGTTGCGGTTCTATTGCGTTTTTTAAACTATTTTGTTAGTAGAATCGGCCCCCAGATATATGTATTAGACAATTGACACGTTTTGAATTTTATGCAATATGAAAAAATTATATTTGTCTAGATAGCTCTTTTTTTTCAAATGGCTTATCAAATCTATACCAATCAAAAGTCATATAACCAAATTAGACTGAGAATCAGAATTTTTTTAACGTCAATATTACATGAAATAGTCATGCCGAAAACGCACACGCCTACTGCTTTAGCTGGTAAGAAGTGGCGCAACAAATTCCCAAGCAAATCGGTTAAATCAAAAAAAATAAAAATAAACAAAAGATGCACTTACTATTATTTATTTATTTATTTATTCATATAACAATTCGCATTGTGTCTGAAATATTTGTACATTAATTAACATAATAGATATAGCTAAAAATTATAAATTATGAATTTCAAACAGTAGTTTCACCAAAAAAAATATTCTGTATAATGTATAAAATCTAATAATATTGCATATATTTAACGTCATAAACTAATTAATAAATATTAAAACTATCTACTATCATTTGTCCGCAATTCAGATAAACAGAAAAACAACCAATCCATCCAATTAAACAGATAAACAGAAAATATTTTATATTTTCACAATAAAAATCGTCCACCATTATTGTAGTGGAAAACGTTGTCATAAAAGTTTAAGTAGTTCGGACTCTGTCGAAAATATGAAGGATACAGATCGTAAACGTGGGTAAATAATACAAAATACAATAAGTGCCAATATTGGCGACGGAAAGCGTTCGCGTTAGCTCAAGCTTGGGACACACTGGCACTCCGGGAGTGCCGACAGAAGTAAAAACTTATAAATACGAACTAATTGTAATTAAACTAATTAGACTTACAATTTTCATTTAATGCGCTATTGTACTCGTACATGCATGTGTATCTATGTACGAACATACACAATATATATACATACTTATATACAGAGGTATCGCTAACAGTGTCGCTAGTTCAATTGTTTTTTCCCCATCTCAAAAAATGTCCAACGCACCTAAAGAAGTTTTCACTTCAAAATGCATCTTTCTTCTTCTTCGTTGTATTTGGGTTCACCAGTGGTTTAAAAAAATGCTAAATACTCTTATAATAAACAAAAAAGCACGTGATTGAGACTGTCGATCACACGTGGTGAAATTAGTAGTCCTTGTAATAAAATTACCTATAAAGCTTTTGGTAGTATTGGGGTCGGCTTCCAGTCTAAGCAGATGCAGCTGAAAACATGTATTTTACATAGAGCTACTACCTTTCTGACCGCCACAACCCAGTTACTGGGAAAATGATACCACTTGGTACGCGGCAAGCACCAAGCGTAGGTTAACCTTCGATCGACTGGTACGGCTGTGCCATTATTTAGCCACAAGATTTTCTTATTTAATAAAAACTCATTGTGTCCCAACTCTAACGGCTCGTTGTCACTACTAGGCGTCATAAGGGCGCGTTCACACTCGTCGCACCGCAGCGAGTCCCGATCGTAAACATTTACGATCAACGGGGGATTAAACGCAGCGTTCGTGACGTTTGCTTTTATTAAAAAACAACTAGGTATCTATTGTTGTTACATGTTGTTAGAAGGTACACTTCGTGGTTTAATTTTCTTGGCAAGAAAATGTTTCCGTTCTTTTCCCATTAAGCGGTCTGGCTTTGTCTTTTTATTGATATGTATGTAAGAACGACGTCGGTTAACTTGACATTTATACTAAACCGAACTCGTCCATTATATTTTGAACCACGTGCAGTGGTCAGTCAAATAATATAGACCACTTTATTATTTATACGATATACAACCCTAGTTTTTGTATATGCGAAACCTTAAACACGTGTCTAGTATTTCTATGTAAAAAATCTATTTAAAAAAAATTAAAACATGAAAAATCACAAAGTAAGCTTGTTATGTTACCTGGTTGTCTACAAATACATGGTCACCACGTGGACCCCCGCGCCAACCGCGCATTCGGCGTAGTATTGTGCTCATTGATCATTATCATTATAATTAATGATTATAATCATTAGGCAGTAGGTACAAGGAACCTAACCGTAGGGCGATTGTGTTGTAATTAACTAGTGATAACATTTTCCATCACACTTGCAAAACGTTTTTTGGGAAAATATAACATGGTGTAAAAATTATTGGAATCGATTCAGTTACTTATTCTGAACAAACTATTTTCAAGTTTCGCATGTACTAAAAAAACTAAAAATAATTTTGTGTAGGATAACAGACATAAAATAGTATTAAAATGTACATGTATATAAAAAAAGAGACAAAATAATCACAGGGTATCAAACAATTCGATCACTATATTGTTTAGACGTATAGACGCCAGCACATCAAGCTACTCCAATCTGTCAAAATTCTTTGATAGATTTCAAACTTTATCACAAATGAATAAGGTTCATGTTGAGTTGGGAAAATTTGACAGTTTGGGGTAGCTTGATGTGCTGGCGTCTGTACAATGTTGGTGTTTTCAATGCATTTTTTGATCGATTTTCAAGCGAATATTTACTATTACCAAAACAAATTATCCTCATAGGGAATCCAATATTCGAGTTGTGCGCACACAGACTAATCTTATTTCCTCAGTAGGTGTGAGAAAGCCACATAATCCAAATTCTCACATCTCGCTAATTATATTTCCTACCGGACACGGTGACCGATGCGGAATCGGATTATTGACCGCAGCAGTGGTCAGTCTGCACACGGCTTTATAATAGGATAAGTAGATGAGATGTCCATACTATGAAATGCATGATAATTGATGTTAATTGAAATACTGATTCTGTTGGACATGACGTGTCATGAGGTCTTCAACTCTCTGATCATAACTACTGAAGCGACGAAATTATCTAGATTTTAAGCTAGGGTACGCAATTTGAGTTAGATTTGGATATTTATTTCTATTTTTTTTTCCATGTAATCAAATATGATTACGTGGAAAAAAAATAGAAAACGCCAAACTCGTGTAGTTTTTAAAATATTAAAAACTACACGAGTTTGGCGTTTTCTATCTGACTATACTGAGCAGAAAGGCCGAAACGAACCCAGAGGTCACACGGTCTCTTTTAAAGTCCTGACATAATCTTGGTCAGATCATATATTATTATGAAGACCATTTAAATTGTCTGAACTGGTCTTGTGAGTAGTCATTATTTATTTTATCAGTTATCTTGGGATAATTTTCGACTCCCACGCAGGAAAATCCGCTGGCAAAAGCTAATTATTTATAACTAGCTTCCGCCCGCGGCTTCGCCCGCGTGGAGGTCGGAAATTATACCGCGGGAACGTACTACCGGGATAAAAAGTATCCTATGTGTTAATCTAGGTTATAATATATCTGTGTGCAAAATTTCATCCAAATCCGTTTAGCCGTTTTTGCGTGAAAGAGTAACAAACATCCATCCATCCATCCATACTTACAAACATTCGCGTTTATAATATTATATTATATTATTATTAAGTAACGATTTTGAGTCATTCTTCCAAACATTAAAAGCCTCTCAAGGTTGTTCATGACTAGTATCGACACGGACTATGCTTAAATAAAAAGCTAATGACGTAGTAAAAATATTAACCAATCAATCAAGTCGTACTAAACAGAGATTACCTGTGCTAGACGAGATCATACGTTACACGATACACACACACACACATCACATCACATTGACGAGTTTGACCAGTGAAGATTTGTGAATGTCACAATCGTGTCCTCCAATTTTTGGTTCCCAGTTTTCTTCCACCAGCATTTAAACAGAGATGATGCAACAAAAAAGCATAAAGTTAATTGCACGTCTGTTTGCTTTTGTACCTACGAACCACAATTTGTAAGTCCGGACGTACTCGTTACAGTTCAATTTTTATTGTGAAAATTGAGGTGATGTGAGCTTCGGGTGAGGTGTCAGTCCAACTGACGGTCTATTCTGTTAAAATCTCACCGTGAAAACTTCGGTGAAGTGAACTAGAAGTGAGCGGTCATTGCACCTGACGCTAGGGATTGACACTATTGGCAGCGTGCTTCATTTAAGTTCTCATGGTGAGATTATTACAGAATAGATAGTCGTATCCATGATCGAATGCTAAACATTGACACTATAGACAGCTCACTTCCTAACTTCAAGCTCGCTTCAACTAATTTTATACAAAAGAGGTCAGTCAGTAGTCATCATCTGCTTAGCCTTTTTGTTTCCTACCAGAGGTTAAAAATATATTGTTACTATTTTTAAGATTTAAGTTATACTTACTTAAATATTCAAGTATGTATCTATTTTATTTGCCTGCGTCCGTGTGTCACTGCAGGGTGCCAACTGAAAACCAGCGCTGGGTGTCTAATGCCCAGCAAATGCTGAGATGGTAACCCTTTCGGTATGGGCACGCTCAGCACAATTTTACTGCAATTTTATTGTTATGTTTGTTGTTCTCTTTCTTTTTATATATGTTTGTTGCTGCTGTGTTGTGTCTGTGTCGAATAAATGTTTTCTATTCTATTCTATTCTACTCAATTACTCATACATTGTTTGGGGGGGGGGGGGGTAATCTGTGTGCCAGGTTTTCCTAGTGCAGATACCAGTCTCTCACAAAGGATTTATTCAGATATTGTATCTTCATATATTTAAGGCGCCTTTGTGGAAGAGAAATAAATGTTTATTTATTATTTATTTTCTCAATAATTTTGGTGTCTGCCAGTTAGACTGGATGCACCTGAACACCAGTATTTTACACGGAAAGACTGCCTAACTGACCTCCTCACACCAGTTACTAGGTAATACGATACCCCGTAGTACCTAAGACTGGTTGTCAGATTTTTTCGGGCTTCTGACGAACGGTAATGAGATCCACGATTGACAGCCGAGACTAAGAGCAAAATGTGCTCTCCAGCATAATTTTTCGGCAGAATTCTAAACAACATACGTAATATCCCACGTTCATTGACAAAGTATGTCCAAATCCTCGGACAACTGTCCACCGGTCAGTTGTAACGTTAAAGGGTTGTTAATTTAAATCCTATTTTGACGCTTCATTTGGTCAGATTACGGTAATGTTATTTGTATGCCGTGGGAAATTGGGTATTTCTTTTAATTTCATACTTTTACATTTTCTGCTAGCACTTGCACTGCAGTTGTAACTTTGTAAGGGAGCTTATCCGGAGAACCAAGTTTTATTTCATGCGACTTTAAACGTGACTGTCGAAAAGTGAAGGTAGGTACTACAGCTACTGTGCCTAACCGATCGAGGAAACCTTGATGGTAACAACGAGTAGGTACATAATATTTCCAAGGTTTTTTGGATCTGAAAAATTATATAATGTATATTTCCGTCATATATTCCGCATCCTTAAGGGGTAAGTGCTAAAACAGCCCCCGTAATTCAAATTTTATGAAAAAGTAATGCAATGGGATTATATGAACTAAAGGGCCTGCGAATGGCGAGTAATGAGTAGCTCGCTGTCCGGTAAGGACCAAGCCCGGGTCGGTGGCGCGTTGTGTTCCACGCGGGCCTCAAAAAGATGTCAGCATCAACTGGTGGGTCCGCAAGGGCCTATGCCTGCGAGGGGTGCGGGTTGTTCGAAAAATATACCGTGGTCCCACACGGGTGGGCCCGGGTCAGTAAAAGTCCGACACGGCCTCCCACTCCACCCAGAGCGGGATAAGTTATTTGATGATTTCCCAACCTCTGACACTGACCTGAAAATTGCACAAAACTTAGACAAATTGAACTTTACGGGTTATTCTGGTGCTTACCCTTAATTTAATCTTACTCTAGGTATGTAATAAATACAAGAGAAAGTACCACACTGGAAGTATTAAATGGTTAACAAAGAAAGTATTAAATAAAACTAGCTCTAAAACTTTTATTCTAAATAACTGCAAAAATGTCTCAGACGACAGACATATTCGTCGGCGCTTCCTCAAAATATTTTCATTATCATAAGTTATAATTTCATCCCATCTAACTCCATTACATTCGAGTGTTTATTTCATCGGTAAGAACGCGTCTCCTAAATAATTGTGAGATAACAGAAACCGGTATCGCTAACAGTTACGCTGGCGATAAAAGCATAAGGTGGAAACTGTGGGGACGTTGGAACAGTGTGGATCAGCTGGGACAAAGGAATTCAAATGAGAAAATGAAAATGTCAAAAAAATATCGTCCAACTCTAGTTCTTGTCGTGAACAAAATAACCAGTCAGTAGTTTGTTTAAGGCGGTGGTTTTTTAAACAAGTGTATCTCTTTAACCGTAAATAATTTTGAAAGCAACAAAATATGCGATATTTTCAAGTATTTTTTGCATAAAGTGATGGAACTTAAAACATAATTAAAAATACTGTAATGCATCAAAAAAATCATCAAAGTCACCTCTTAATTATCTTTAAAACCAGTTTATCCCTTCAATATCATTCTAGTACCCTCAGCGCAGAAATTTTTTGTCGGTTATACAAAAAAAATCAGCTGTTTCATAGAAAAGTGCATTACCTACGCGGTCAAAATAGCTGTTTTTTTTTTGTATAACCGACGAAAAATTTCAGCGCTGGGGGTGCTAGAATAATATGCTGAATTCATGGTTACAGTTAGCGCACTGGTTACAAACTTATACTTAATTATATAATTCTATTAACAAAAAAAAGAATAAAGGCACGTCCACACTACACCAACCATCTTACTAAAAGGAAACCTCCCGTCGAAACTAAGAAAATATTGGATAGAGATTAGGCCATATACTTTTATAGGGTTTTTCACTATATTTATTTTACGTTCCTTCCGATTGTGGCAGGGAGAAGTAAAGGAACGTATCTACCACTTGAAAATAAATCTTTTTGTTTGTTAACACATTTTTTCCGTACAAAATGTATTGGGGGAGTCTTTTTTTTTTGTAAATAGAGAGGTTCTTGGTGATAACGTTAGGCTTAATTTATCGTGGAATTTGTGGAGTATTGTATTTTTCCGAGTGCTTTGTCATATTATTTTGATGTTCTTTTAGTTTCTTTGTGTTGGTTTAGCGAGTTTGAGTTGAATTGCTTCCGTTTTATTCAATGGTTCTGCGGGATAACTTTGGAACACACTATCAATTGACATTGTTTTTATTTTGACAACTGAACAAGATTCATTGCGTTATTCATGTTGACGAGCAGACGAATTTTTCAAACATATGAAGAAATAGATTTGAAAAAACCTTCAGATTGTGATTGAAAATGTATAACTAAATTGGGGTGGTGGTGGATTGCGTGGTTTATGTGTAGTTGCGAATATCATCTAATTGGTAAGTCTGGTTATATTTAACTGTCAAAGCGTACTTTAATAGTAAGTATTCAATTATAAGACTATATAGGTTCAAAGACAAAAACAAATATATAATTATAAAATTCATTCGTTAGGTAGGTAAGGGTAGGGATCAGGTTTGTAGGTAAAAGTACATATTATATTCAGGACACATCCGCTGCTTAAACCGGCATTTGAATATTTTCAATTCACACTTGTAAATACAAATATGTGACATCTATATTTTACTTCATAAACGATTTTAGACAATATTAAATAAAACTGCAAAAAATATAATTTACATTATGAAATAAAATAAATCTAAGATATAAATCTTAGATTCGGATTCTGATTTGGTTTTTTTTTTTATTTTATTTTTTTATTACACATATTACAAACTATTCAAATAATTACCTTAATTGAATATAAATTCAATTAAGGTAATTATTTGAATAGTTTTGGAGTAAGGGGGTGGAGTCGGAGTATGCAGTCTGCAATCCTCGCACCCGTACTTTGTCATATTTTCAACCTATGCCTCGTCTCGGGTACTTTTCCATCTTCTTTCAAAAAGGCCATTATTCATCCCATTTTTAAAGGGGGGGACCGAACATCTGTCAATAATTACCGCCCTATTGCGGTGCTACCTGCCATGTCCAAAATCTTAGAACGACTCATTAATAATAGACTAACCTCATACCTTGAAAGCAATAATTTATTGTCAGCCAACCAATTTGGGTTCAGGAAGAAAAGATCAACTTCTGATGCAGCCTTGACACTGATAAATGCAATCGTTGATAAACTAAATCGACGCAAAAAATGCCTCACAGTGTTCATAGACCTTGCAAAGGCATTTGACACCGTTCCTATTCCCTGCCTTCTAACTAAACTAGAATGTCTCGGCGTACGTGGTATTCAACTCCAACTCTTCCATTCATATCTTTCAGACCGTAGGCAGGTAGTTAAAATTGACGGTTGCCTTAGTGAAGAGCTGCCTATTTCGTTTGGAGTGCCTCAAGGTAGTGTCTTAGGCCCTACTTTGTTCTTGGTGTTCATAAACGACCTGTGCAACATGCACCTGAGCTCTGGTAACATTGTCGCTTTTGCCGACGATACTGCAATTACCTTTCATGATGAATCCTGGGCTAAACTGAAAGCAACTGCTCAAACTGGATTTGACTTGATATATGGATGGCTTATCTCTCACTCACTCACGCTAAACACGAATAAAACAAAACTTATAACATTCTCTCTAAACCCCACTACGCAACCTTTGACACCCATTACTCTGAAAGCTCACACCTGCCAAGCCAATTTGGCTATTTGCAACTGTCCTACAATTTTCTCTACGGACACGACTAAATACCTGGGTATCATCCTAGACAAACACCTTAACTTCAAAGCCCATATCACTCATCTTACAGCTCGAGTTCGTAAACTCATATATATTTTTAAAACACTCAGACACATTGCCAATACTTATGTGATACGCACCGTGTATCTTGCCATGTGTCAATCAGTGATTTCGTACTGCATTAGTATATGGGGTGGAGCTGCGAAAACTACACTCAAACCTCTGGAAGTGGCTCAGAGAGCCATTCTGAAGGTTGCTACTTTCCGACCAATGCTCTTCCCCACCTTTGATCTGTACAAAAAATGCAAAGTTCTTACGGTACGGCAAACATTCATTCTCAACAATTTATTACAACAACACACACAAACTCCTTTTACACTAACTCAATCCTCACTTAGGCGAAAGAACGAAATTTGCAAAGTTCCCTTCACACGCTTTGCTTTTACTAAACGTTTCTTTTACTACCTTGGCCCGTTTTTATACAACAGAATTAACAAAACTATACCTTTACATCAATCCTCTTACGAAATGTGTAAAAAACAGATAACTGACTTTTTAACCACTTTAAACTACGACGACACTGAATATCTGCTCACTTCACAATCTTAATGACTTCTCTAATACTCCATATCTAAACTCGGGTTGAGTTTCGGGTTTACTTTCACTTCAGTTTACACATACACCACACCTATAACACAGAACACAGACATACACAGCTACATTACAAAACACACACACACTACACCTACAACACAAAACACACGCACACCACACCTACATCACAAAACATACACACGTACTAACACTTTTAGTTTAGTATAAGTTAAATACGTTTGTACCTTATAGTTCTAAGCAGTCTATTAAAATGTTTGTACCCCTGTGGGAACCTGGGCTGGCGAACCTTAATACAGGTTACTATGTAACCTAGCTAGGACGCCTGATTCAATTATGTTACTTTATTTCTATTCTATTTAACCCTAAATTTTAAAAATTATTTTATTGTAACAGACTGTACCACACTTTTTGAAATAAATAAATTATTATTATTATTATTAAAATGTATTAGTGGCATCACCCCTGAAGCATACCCTATCTATTAAAAAAGAATTTTCGAAATACATCCACAGTTGACGGAGATATCGCGGAACTAAAATACAAAAAAAGAATAAACATACAGACGAATTGAGAACCTCCTCGTTTTTGAAGTCGGTTAAAAAAACTTTTCAATGTTTTTTTGCAAGATTTTGTTAACAGCGTAATACAAAGTAAGTTATCAACAAATATTCAAACGTTTCGAGAATCAACACGCAACACACAAAGCCAAGCAAATAACACTTGCACAATTAACTTCCCCATAATTTTTAACACCAATCAACTCATTTCCCGAGCACATCATCGAAATTTCCATTAAAAAAATTACAAACACACAACAATGGAATAATAACAATATCTTCACCGGAAGCCGTCCGGCCGCAGTGATCTTGCAGCGTCGTAAAAATTTACGATAACGTCGCACGCGCGTGTAATGTCACCGCGTCCCCCGAATGATGGCGCATCATGTTTATGATGTCCGAATATTTATTGAGAAACGCCCTTTTGTGTGATTTGCAATGTTGTGTTGTTGATTTTGATGGAATTGAGAGTAAAGCTCTCACGAATTTTTAAACATTATGTTACACGATTTCAAGCCACTATTTAGTTGAGACTAAAGAGCAGTCTCGCCTGTGTTTGTGATTTTTACTTTTCTTTAAATAATGCTAGTTTCTTGTTTACTGAAATTCAATCATTTTGAATGTGAATTTTTGATGGAAAAGGCTTCCATAATATTTCAATTTAATTTTTTTTCGGCATTGGCGTTGGCGGAATTGGCGGCATATTAGCGTAAAACACAAACAATAAATAATTCCTTTCATTTTGACAATTCGGCAATATTCATTAGGCATGTTATTTACGGTTTTTCCTACGAAACTTACGAAGCAGTGGATCCTTAGGTAGGTAGGTAAAACGGGCTGTTGTCCGCAACTCCACGTCAAAGCGCGTATTTTGCGTACAGGCAATGGATCCTTAAAAATCCTTCAAATTATAATTGAAGTGTTTGTGCAATTGGGGTGCTGATTATCTGATGTCATTTTCGTAGTCTAAGAACCGTAATTCCCATTTTCCAATACAAAATCAATATAAACTTGTGTCTATAACGAAACGCTGAAGTGAAGTTGTAAACGGACACTTACCATTTATTACCAATAAATATCATACGCGTCTCCCGCGTAAATTAGTTCGAGCGCGTGTTCACATTCGCACGGAATTTTATGACTGTGTCATTCGCAACAGTGTGAATGCACCATTATGATATTTCGACGTGTGTATCTGAAGTAGTGTCCACTGACTGGTTATAGTCGTAACGTTGTAATAGGCTAAACTAAACTAAGAAAAACCATTAATTAAGGACATCATTATTGTAAAACCAATTAGATTTCTAATTCTATTCTACTCTAGTATTATGTAGCTGTAATAAAATCAATTTCGTTTTTGTTCTATTTTACTTTAACTTATATTTTTGAATGCACGTGTTTCTGTGACAATTAAACCTTTGTTTTGTTTTTTTTTGTATCTTTAATTTTGGAATGCCTATGGTTTTTAATAGTGATGTACCGACTAGTCGCCGATTAGTAGGGAAAGCCGACTACTTGGCCATATTTGTAGCCGGCGAATATTCGGCGACTATTCGGCTAAAGCCGACTGGTCCGCCCATTTTTACTCGTATCTATTAATATGCTTAAAAATCTATAAGACGGTGATTGAAATGAAATTGAAATCTTAACTGTTATATTTTTTTATTATATAACCAGTTTTACGGTTTACTTTCAGTGCAATCTAGAATAGGATAGGAAGAAACACCGGCTCGCACGTGAACAATGATAGATTAAAATGCAAAGTAAACAAAATCATATCTCGACATTTCCGTATGGTCTGACGCTCCGGCACGCACCTACGAGCCGAAAGCGAATTAAAGAACATTTCCGATGTTACCCCTACTCAACCGAAAGCAATGATCGGCTTGGCCTACTAGTCGGTTAGTCGGCTAGTCCGCCAAAGTCATAGTCGGCCCATCTCTAGTTTCTAATACATACCTACTTAATTTAGGGGTACTCAGGTTTCGGCTGTAGTCGGTTCATCTAGCAGCTAGCTGGAGGGCGTCCCACACTACATTTGCCGATACGCGGTCTCCACTCCAGGACCCGTCGGCCATCGGTCCTCTGTCGATTAGGTATAAATAAATTAAATCAACATAGGTACCTATTGACGAAAACTTAATCGAAGCAACTGAAGGGACATCAAACTAGGTCATCATTGTAGGTACTAATGAGAATCGCAATCATGCGTGCAATGTACCTATTGTGAACGCCAACAAAGTCAATTGTCGGTGTATCTTTATTTAATTAGAGAACCTGCTACAATTTTTGTTATGTTCCACGGGGTATTCCGTATTCGTCATACTCTTGCTAATATACCAATTTATTTGGGTTCGGTGTAACACGACTTTTTCTTACATAGGTACTTCTTTCTACAGGATGTCCGGTAATTAATGGATAACCTTGAAATGGTTCATGGTAGAACTAATGGCCATTCAGAAAAAAAAAAATATTTGTCTTTCTTCTGTAAAAAAACATAACCGACTTCCGATTTCGGAAGTCGGTTTCTTTGGATAGGTGTATTTTAATTTTTTATCACCGCCTTTCGATATTAAAGTTATTTTTCACTTTGTAGTATTTTTTCGGAAGTCGGTTGTTTTTTTTTACAGATTAAATACAAATAAAAAAAAATATTTTCTGAATGGCCATTTGTTCCACCATGAACCATTTCAAAGTTATCCATTAATTACCGGACACCCTGTACATTTGTCGTCATCTCGGTAGTCACCCAGATGATATGGAAAGAAAGAAAGATTCATATTTTATTTGAAACACGCACAGGAAATACAAACAGTAAAGAAAAATAATAAAACTTTTAAGTTTAGGTACCTACCTATCTTAACGTCAAAAATAACAAAATCCTTAGTGAAAAAAAAAAAACAAAAGAAAGACCTGTGCGAGGCCAAAAAGGCTCCTATCTCAGCATAGTGCTGCAATATTTGTATGACCCGCTGTGAGGCCACGGACATACTTCCGGACATAACAATTAATCCCACTAGAGGATTATAAAAAAATGGCTAGAAAGGGCTAGCCATATATATCATCTTTCACACAGGCCATCCATCGTTTCTGAGTTCTTCCCCTAATGTTCACTACCTGTTCCTGTACCTTACTCAAAACTGTCCTCACGACGACATTTATCTAAGAAAAAATACAACCACGGTATGCACCTTTAAGTACCTATATTTGTGATTCAAAGTCGTCTCGCACGAATTTACTCGCCCGAATCGGGCGAATGGTCACTTTCAAATAGTATAATTAATTACTTCCTTTAAGTGACTCACACGAACTTAATTAATTTGTGGGCGAATTGACCATTCCAGGAATACGTATTAGGCAACTTGCACGTTTTGAATAAAACGAAAAAGTAGGTAGGTACAGCGGCCAGCTCATCGAGCTACCTCAATATGTCAATTTTTTTTGACAGTTTTTCAACTTTATTACAAAAGAATAAGGTTCATATTCAATTGGGAAAACTTGACAGTTTAGGATAGCTTGATGCGCTTGAGTAAAAACTGGCGAATAAATTCGTGCGTATCGACTAATCAGTCATGAGGCTTATATGTCGATTCGAATGGCTTCATTGGCATTAAATATAAGTTGCTGCACTGGCCATTACAGATCCAGCCTTTGTGGCCAACCAACAGTTTTATCGAAATGATAAGCCCCGGCGAAGACAACCCCAGAAACCACAAGCAGTTTATGCCCCTCAAAACGATTGCACTACACAATGAAAGGAACAATCTTCCCATGAAACCTGCGAATAACCCGTCAAAGACCAATCTAATCCAATTTGCAACCCCGTGTCGCAAATTGAAACCCCATGCAAGGCCATCTAATGGGTTGAGCCGTACAGTGGCCAAATGATGACGTAATTAGATTACTTACGTCATAGTTCCACCGTGAAATGTTTAGGGTTATGGATAATGTTATGACTTCGTGGTCATCTGGTTAGAAAGGTTTCTAATAGTTATCTGGTTTTTAACCAAATGAGAAGGTTCTCAATTTGTCTAGTTTTTAACGTTGTATTTTTTTTTATTTGTTACGCGATCTCTCCGTCAATTGTAGATAGATTTCGATTTTAATGGATAGGGTATCTACCTGTGCTTCAGGGGTAGTCCCATTTAAATTGTATAACTTTGCTTCAGTAGGTACTTTTCGCGTTAGCCTCGATCGATAGTAGGTACTTAAGTTTTTTTATCAATTTTAAGTACCTCGATGATATTCTGCTGCTTGCTGTCATTGTTGTGTAAGTACATCGCAAGTAGTGGTATACGAAGTGGTGTGGGATAGGTACCATAGCTAAAAAGTGAAATATTAAAAACGTTTACCGAAAAAAAAACCGACTTCCGAAAAAGCAATACCTGCAAAGTGAAAAATTACTTCAATTTCGGAAGTCGGTGACAAAAAATTCAAATAATTATGGATAAAATTTGGAAAGAGTTAATAATTATATTTTTAAAGGACATACAATTATAATTCTTGCGACATTGTACATTACAAACGAAGATAATATAAAAATAAAGGAAGGAAGGAAAATAATCATTATTTCAACCGCATAGAAACTATCTCACAAAATAACATCAGTTTATGAGACTATTTTCATTTTGATGTAGGTAAAAGTATTTTACTACACCTAATAAATACCTATTATAATTAACAAGAACAAAACGATTACCATAAAAACTGTGCCATATGTGTCCAGTTAAAGATAAATTATGTGTTGGACACGTAACGCAACCCGGCCCGGTTTGTCACGTTATCTACTAATTACTGTTACACTTGTTAGTTTTTGATAAAAATGTTAAATGAAAAAGAAAAATGATTTGACATGAAAAGAAAAAAAAATATAGGTACTTCAAATATAGCTACTGACATCGACGCCAAAAATATAGAATAAAACCGTGTCTAAAAATATCTACATAAACATGTATATTTTCCTCAATATTCATAAAGAACCTTCATGGTAAATGCCAATACAATTCAAATCCCATTCATCTTGACAGTTTAACAGCAATAGACGAATGTTCAAAATATTTGAAGCAATGGGTTTTCAAAATCCTGCGGATTGTGATTTAAAGTGTGTTACGTTTTTAAAGTGCTGGAGAATGGCAGAAGAAACCGTGTTACGTTAACCCCAAGTACCTGATACATGGTATAATATCAGAAATATGACGAGACGTCAAAACGTTTATTTTGCTAATTATATGGTTTTTGTTTCACAAAAAGAATTCTGTCTTTCATCTCCAAATAATTGTCAGGTCAAAACACAAATTCAAACATACCTAATTCAATAAAAATAAAATTAATAGACACAACATTTCTTTTTCCTTACATTTGAGGGCGACAAATTGCTATAATTATTGCCCCCGCGATTGATGCAAGATAATCATTTTCACGCAATTTTTAGGGTCGCTATCTACCTAATCAGAATGGTGTTTCACAGTGTCACTTTGACAAATACCCAATTAGTTTTATTATTTTTATCTGTTTTATTCCATCTTTTTTGGTGTTTTTCTTTTTTGTCATTGAATCGTATAATTGTAAAAATTATACGTAGGTACTTTTTTTCTTCTTTTAATGGGTGCCATGTTTAAAAAAAAAAAAAATATTATGATTTATAGATTTCTTAAATAGTCTATGGGTAACTTTATTCTATTATTTAATTAACTTAACTTAATTTTAAAAGCAAAATCTGTATTGGAACGAAGTCCCCTATCGCACGGTATACCTATATCTTTATCTTTATTTATTTTCACAAAAAGCTTCATAAACAACGAATTGTGTTGGGAGTTGGGAGCCTCCTTTTAGGCAAACAATACTTGTGTTAGGGGACTCCACTCTTCCATATTCTCTTGATTGTAATTTAAATATAACATATTTTTTAGTTATACCATGCACACTTGGCGAATGAGAGCTAAGCCTAAAGAAGTTTAACACAGTCACGACACTTATTCTAAGTATAGAATGTGTATTTACAAGCGTACCTTCATAATATGTCAGTGTACACTTGTACAGGCATATTACTGTAGTACCTAGCATTACAAAAAACCCAAGATACACAATCAGCGTCTTATAAACGTCCGCATGACTAACAATGAATGTGCGCTCTAGTCAATAATGTCAAGCACTCCACCCTTTTTAATTCAATTCAATTATTTTCTACTTTTTTAGTTTGGTTTTTAAAGCGTGTTTTTTAGTTTTTTAAACTATTATTTATTTCCTATTTTTTAGTTCTCCTAACTACAAAAGCGTGATTTTTTTAGTTTTTTTTCCTTCTTTTTCTCATTTTTTTTTAAATTATTGAATTGTCATCGATCCTCGATAAGTCGCGCCCTAAGGAGTTGGTTACAAACAAACAAACATACAAGTGAAGCTAATATAAAGCCTGTAAAAAGAACTACATATTTAATTACTCTCAAACGTTGTTAATTTATTTCCATGTGCCTGTTATTTTAATACATAAAATTAAATACAGCGAAAGAGATTTTGTTGCAACCGGGTGTCGCACAATACCTCTTGTTTTTGTTTTATTTTCCACACAAAAACATACACGGTACAACACTACTTTCTCCTCCACTAGGAACACAGCACACAGCCCGGTAGCCTAATAAAACAAAATAAATAGGAGTTACGATCTCAGCGCCATCTGGCGGACGGTGTTACAACCTAATGAAACAGCGGTGTCTGCAAATATTTGTACAAGGAGATTAATTACTCTAGGTTAGCGTGGAAAATAAATCTGAGAATGCATTTTAGACGGTATTATCTGCTTATTAAAGGTGAAGAATGTAAAGAAGACACTAAGAGTAGGAGAAGACTAAAGAAACTTGATGGTCTGTATGAATGATAATATGATTAGAAAGGTGGTGACGATCGAGATGACGATTAATGGAGAAGTATGGAAGAAAAATACAGGAAAAGTTTTTATTCAGTGCGCAAATTGTAACCATGAATTCAGCATATCATTTTAGACCCCCCAGCGCAGAAATTTTTCGTCGGTATACAAAAAAAGTCAGCTGCTCCATACATTTTAACCGCGTAGGTATTGCACTTTTCTATGAAACAGCTGATTTTTTTTTGTAGGTATAACCGGCGAAAAGTTTCTGCGCTGGGTGTCTAGAATGATATGCTGAATTCATGGTTACAGTTTGCCCACTGAATAAAAACTTTTCCTGTATAGGTATGACTATTGCGCAGACCCCGAATAACTTGGTATAATAGTATATGGTGGGGATCTAGTCGCGGACTCGAACTCACTGGTGGGCCTGGCTAAAAAGCACGCTGTCTCACCAGGCATCGTGTCCGACAGAGGTAGTATCAGTAATGAGCAGTTAGACGCTAGTCTACATGCACAACGTTATTGAGTGAGATTCAGGATCAGTTATAGTAAAACAGGCGCGTAAAAAATTAAGAAAGGTCCTTCGGAAGATCGAGTTTTATGAAAAAACCACTATATGTATAAATCAATGAGCAATGAAGTTGATTGAACTTTTCGATGTTTGAGCTTTGTCGGTACTGACTTGGTTTTGGAGATTTTACACTTCTTTTATTACTTAAACACGCCCAAAGTTACGTTAATCTTTGTTGGCTCATAACTTTTTATTGGGTTTTATTTTTTTATTTTAGTCCGTACAGACAATATTAATAGTGAGGCAGAACCATACGATGTTTATTTTCATTGTACAGACGCCAGCACATCAAGCTACCCCAAACTGTCAAATTTTCCCAATTGAACATGAACCTAATGCTTACGTTATAAAGCTGAAAACCTATCATAGAAATTTGACAGATTGAAAAAATGTCGACAAGATTCACCTTATGTGCAGGAGAATGATGATGTTGATGGTGGTAAGTGGTCACAGTTACAAAATACAGATACAAAAAAAAATGTTAACATAGAACAAGTTGTATCTATAACAAATGGGATAATTCTCTGACTCCTTTGCTACTTAGTCATATATAACTGTGTTACACGAGTCCTGCCGTAATAAAGAAACAATAAAAAAAAAAACTTGAGAGGTGTCAAGGGACACCCGGATGGAACGAAGGTAAAAAAAATAAAAATAATAATAAATATAATAATCAAAATAATAAATAATATAAAAGATGAAATGAAAATATCTGGCTTACTTTCTATAAGAGAGAGAGAGAGAGACAGACAGAGAAACATGCGCACGCCGCACGGCTTACAATAGCTTACTATAGCAAAAAGTGTCGTTACAGCTTTTCGTATGATTTTTTTCCGTCTAGCCCCCTTTCACAACGCGCGTTAAGGAACTTCGTTCCAAAAAAACTGGAGAGATTTATAAACACTCACTTTAAAAAAAAAACGATACTTATAGAACAAAAACTAAGAAGCCATGCCAGAAATAAAAACGAAACAATTTTTTTTAAACAAAAAGAATGTTCTATTGAATTCAAAAGTGTAAAATAAAATTTACATGGAACTTTAATATTTTCTTGAAAACTTGCCGTGAACGCGTCAAGAAGGACGTTCACGGCTCAAACTTTACGCATGTATGTAGATTTAAGTACTTACCTAAGTGTCAAACTGTACAGAGTATTTGACACTTTTTCAGGCTAAGCTAGAATAAAACTATTGAATGATATACCTACATGTTACTATCTTCCACTAATGCTCTACTCACTGTACTCACTACAAGACTACCTTAGATTAGATCGCTATTTCCTATCTGACTACTCTGAGAAAAAAGACTGACAGAAACTCAATATTAAGTAGTTATACAGTAACAGTACCATTGCTGAACTCATCAAAATATTAATAAACAAAGCTGTCATCGCATAATCAAATTATTTCATGAGCCATCTTTATTCGTCCATACAAAACAACTATAAAACCCTTTCTTGGCATTAACATCTCCCTGAAGGCACTAAAAACAAAAGAACTTGGCTCGCTTTTACGGCATCTTGTTTAATGTCAGCAGCATCTAATTGGTACGGGATTATTATTTCTGTAAAGGATTATTAATTGTTTTCTTACATTGTTTTTCGTAATAAAACGCTGGGTTTAATAAATATAATTATTGTTGTTCACGAACTGTCATATTTTAGATTTGATTTTTTTATGTTTATTTTTTTTTAGTTTTCTAAATTAGTCTGGCCCAAAATTCAGCAACGGGAATAGGTACCGTTCGCTGACGCAGCCTGCAACCATTAGATCCTCACGTGAGCAGGTGACAGGGCCTGCGGTGCAAGATGGGAGGTAAGCCATTGTTTGTGGAGCGACGCTGCATACCAACACATCGGAGTTCAGAGCCGTCATGAACCTCCATGTGTGTTTTGAAAATTTACCTAACAGCAAGGAAGCAGTAAGTAATGCAATTTCACAAATAACATCAAAATTTCAATATCTGCCATTTTTTTTCTTGTTGTATTTTCTCACTTCACTCTATACACGTAATCGAAACAAATATGAATATTTGACAAAACCAGCTATCAATGGCAACAATTATTTCCACTAGCAACATTGTCAATTATAAAACGTTCGCACGAGGCCCAATTTTCCACAGGCGTCAATTGTCAGTCAGATTTGACGCAACATCAAAGTATTGTACTGTACTCCAGTACCTACCGTGTCGAATCTTGACGCGATTTTAAAACTGTCACTAAAAATTAACCCTTTGAGAACTTGGCTGGTTTTTTTACAATCGTGGGAATGTGGAAATTGAAATGTTTAATTGGTAGGTTTCTGTTTTGCTATCGAAGTTTAATTAAAATTAGCTTAAGTATATAATAAAAAAATCTTAACAGATCTACTTCATGATTATTTTACATATTTATTTTTTGTTTTTTAAGTTAGGTACCTACTTCTTGTTTGTTAGGCTAGTGATGAAGAAGTAATTTCTATTTGCAATTTTAATGAATTTTAATATTTAAATCTGCGGCTATTAAAGATTTATTCTAAGATTCTCATTGTAATGTTAAATTTATTAAAATCCTTAGATTTACATTAATTTATTTTACTACCGCAGATGTCTAATTTTTATTTCACATCCCGTTTTGAATAGAGACATTAGTTTTAATGATATATACATACCTATTTAGTTTTATGATCGATGCATCAAAAAGGTGCTAAAAGTCATTTTTTTTTACTGACGATCAATCGTTTACAGCACAATTACCATGATTATGCAAATATCCTTCGTATTAGCAAATCAACCGTTACAAATTAATGTTTATAATAATTTGCATTTGCAAAATCGCATGTCATGCTTTTATTATATATGCAAAAAAACTTCAACATTACTGCGTCATAAATTTTTTACAAAAAAAAACAATTTTACGACATCGATCAATCAATCGGTTTAAAACTTAAAATTATGCTAATTACGCACATCACTATCGCATCCGTTAATTATTCATTAGGGTTGTCGCGTTATAAATTGTGATTTTATGACGTCACTGAGGGTTGTCACATTTGCAGTTATATCTTCCGCATGATTTTGTTCATTGAATTTTTCAAGCAATATTTTTTAATGGTATGTCAATTTAATGTTATTTCTTTTGTGTGACGTATCGACAATATGTCGATAGGGTGGCAAAGGAAATGTTGTGCCAACGAACCCTTTTAAAATTTTAAGTTACAAATTGAATCGGTACAATGGATCGCCACCCTTTCTTATTGTTCGGAACATACATTCCTAAATCTATGTACTGTGTTTAATTTTAAAATTTATTTGACACCCAATATTGGGTGATGTTCCTTTTTGTGTTTCGTATATGTGGTGAAATAAACACCCACTTTTAGTGTTTATTTTATGATTAAATGTGTTCCTACAATATTAAAGCAAAAATAATAGTTTTTTTTTTGTTGAAAAATAAACTTAATGACGACATTTAATAAAATAGTCTAGTGAAAAATGGTTATTGAAAAACGAAATCTCTTTATATTCATAGAAGTGAATAACTTGAACTAATCGAAGTTCTTTGGTATGTCTCAAAACTGTCTCGCTACGCGTTGTAGAGTTAAAACGAACTAGACGGTTTCATCATCATCATTTCAGCCAAAACATGTCCACTGTCCACTGTTAGACATAGGCCTCCCCTAAGCTCCGCCACTTGGACCAGTTCTGTGCTTCCTGCATCCAGCGAATGCCTGCGGCACAAGGTCATCGGTCCACCTTGTCGGAGGCCTTCCAACTCTACGTCTTCTGGTACGCGGTCTACTCCAGAACCTTTCGGCCCAAGGTTACGGTTAGACGGCTTAAGGAGTTCGAAGTAAATTTTCATTTGAACAGCATTTTGAGCAATGACGTGAAAGTTATAATAATACTTATGTACAGCCCTGACTACATGTAGTTTCAACCCTGTTCCTGATGCCAAAGGGCTTATTTTTATAATTATTGTTGTTTTTAAAATAAATAATACATTACATGACATCACGCCTTATTTCCTTGAAGGATTAGGCAGAGTTGTAATATTGAGGAAACTTACATCTGACCAATTTTGAAACAAAATCCCGTACACACAATGACCATATCTGTTAGCAAGCGTTACCATAGCGGCTGAGCGCTGCAAGCAATAATAGTCCTTACGGTGTATTGATGTTAGTTTCCTCAATAGTATATACTATTAATATTACTTTTAATTGATGAAAATAAAAACGTAGGTACTTTTGAAGTTAAACAATAAATATTCTACAATACTGCAAAATAAAACTATCATGATATTTACCTACAATTAATAACAGTCACACAAAAGCAATTTCCTATAACAATATACTACCACTTCACTCGTTCCCAGTTCATATCAGAAACAAACAAAGAATATGGAACATCAATAGATACGAAAAGAGTAATCTTATTGGGAAAATAAATAAAACGAGATGTTTCTCCTGAAGAATCATTACGTTTGTGTTGATAAAGTAAACGATACTAGCTTCTGCTCATGGCTTCGCTCGCGTGTATTGAGAAAATTATCTCACGGGAATGTACAGACACCAGCACATCAAGCTACCCCAAACTGTCAAAGGAGATGGAAAACGGTGGGCCCAAATGTAATAAGTTGAGATATGATCTAAAAAATTAGACATATTTTTTTATCTAAGAATATAAAAAATCACTTCAATTCTCAATCTGGAAGCGGAGAAATATGAGAAAGATAGTTTTCGTGAGATTATCGATTCAATAATCGATTACACAGTTACGAAAATAAAACTTTTGCACTAAACAATTAACTCAAAGTAATTAAATGCACTATATATACTTACGAGGTCATATTAATAAATCAAATATCAATTAATTACTGAAAAACCAATATTAATGATTATCGATTCCATATCGATTCAAATCTCTCTTATATTTTTAGTCTATGTCACTGACATGACAGCTGACTGACATTGACACTAGACAGTTGCCGACTGTTCTTGTTTGCTCACTCGTTTAGTGTTTTCCGATGCGTTTTGAGTGCTTTCCCGATTATTCGCCATTTTTCACGACCACTGCTTTGTATTTTACGGATTCTGACCCTGCCTGCCTTGTACGACCCTTGCTTTCACCTTGGACGAAGATCGCTCACACGTTTGACTTGGAATTGTTATTTTGGATTTTACCACGGGCTTGTGGATTGGATATTTCAAACATTTTCTAGTAAATATAATAACTATTAGTGCAAAAGAACACATTTTGCACTTCAGGAATCAGCTGTTAGTTATAGATTGTAACATAACCTCACTTTTACTTAATCTCTTTATCTCTTATATCTCTGTTCTCAGATTGACAAAATCCGCAGAATTTTCAGTGAAAGGTTGATAATATATAAGCTATTAATTGACACCACTTTCATCTTCTTACACCTAGGCCCAAGATTGTATGTAATCGTTTCAGTCTCCTTTTCCCAATTGAACATGAACCTTATGATTTTGTAATAAAGTTGAAAATCTATCAAAGAAATTTGACAGATTTGGGGTAGCTTAATGTGCTGGCTCTCTGTACAGACGGGATTTAAAAAATCCTATGTATTCATACAGATTATAAACTATCTGAATGACCATCAAAATCCGTTCAGCTGCTTTTGGGTGATTGAGTAACAAACATCCAAACATACAAAATTTCACATTTATCATATTAGTAGGATTTGTAGAAGTTAAGACCGGCTGTTCTGTTAGGAACATGATCGAGGTGCTTATGTTCTACATAATGTAATAAATAAGGTGAATTTTTAGTCACCGTTTAAATTTTTCATAGAAAAGTGCAATACCTACGCGGTCAAAATGTATGGAACAGCTGATTTTTTTTTTTTGTATAACCGACGAAAAATTTCTGCGCTGGGGGTCTAAAATGATATACTGAATTCATGATTACAGTTTGCGCACTGAATAAAAACCTTTCCTCTATAGGTTAAATAGTACTGGTTCATGGTTCCGATTCCAATTGTAAGGTAAACAGCTTACGTATTTGATTTGGAACGATCTCCTAAGAATCAAATTGGAATAATTTTATTTAATTCAAATAATTGTCCTCGGCTTCCTTGGAAGTCTTTAAATAGTCTCCGGACTCCGGTTGGCCGAACAAAACCTGCTCAGGTGGAGATTCACAGATGACTCCGCCTGAAGTGTAAAGTGGTGCTGTCCCAATGGGGCACCTAATATCTTGTCCAGCGTGTCCTTCTGTCTGCACGCTACAGGATCTGATAGACGCTGCTGAAAGTGCCAAGCAAATTTTGGGCTGACAGTATTTAGACTGCTATTCACATGCTAAAAAGAAGATTGTCAGTGTCCAATAAAAGCACCAGCATGAACACATTTAACACTCAAAAATAACCTCCTAAAAAGAAACTTAACCTAAATTCTAAACCCTCCGCCATACTTGAAAAAAATTATGCAAATTCTTTGTCTAACGACAACGACTTTAGTTCACATACTGCCCGCATACTTTATGCCACTTGAGGTCCTAAGGGAGTTTGAAGACACAAAAGCTTAATGCATTACATCTTAAGCTATGAAAATTGTATTTACTGAAGCGCACTTGAATTTTTCTATTTATATTGGATGCTTTTGGGAAATCAAGTGGTTTCGATGGTGAAGAACGAAAGTTGTTGGTTGGCGTCCCGCATTGTTGGATTAATCTTTGAGGATTTTTTAAGAACTTGTTTGAGTTTTTTAATGCGGGAATTTAGATGTAGATGCTCAACGTGGTTAGTGTTTGGTTTATAAACACGGGAAAGTAAGATGTAAGTGCGCAAATAGTTCATGTTCTACCTTTTTTTAATCAGAAATGATTTATTTTCGTTTCCGTTTCGATTTATTCGAGGGGCTCCCGGCTATACGATGATAACGATTTGGTATTTTGTTCATTTATTATGCTCCAAAACTTGCCTGCCCCACATTTTTGACAACGGTAGGTACCTACCTTTACTTCTAACTATGTAGATTTTTTTACAGATTCCGTTTTCTCTAAACTCTGGTCATATTCTAATAAATACGTTTTCTGAAAACTATGATGTCAGATCCTTTTTCAGATAACGACATTTTAAATAATAAACTAATCGATTGAGCAAGAAATTCTGGGTCAATCCGTATACAGGAAAAGTTTTTATCCAGTGCGCAAACTGTAACCATGAATTCAGCAATTATCATTCTAGACCCCCAGCGCAGAAATTTTTCGTCGGTTGTAAAAAAAAACAACAGCTGTTCCACACATTTTGACCGCGAGGTATTGCACTTTTCTATGAAACAGCTGCTGTTTTTTTGTACAACCGACGAAAAATTTCTGCGCTGGGGTTCTAGAATTATATGCTGAATTCATGGTTAAAGTGTGCGCACTGAATAAAATCTATTCCTGTATACATTCTATAACTCATTTTTGACATTATGTCCCTGACGTTTTTTAATATTTCCACTATTGATATGTTAATCTATTAGAATACAATCTGGTCTTCATTTTAACAATGTACCTTTAACCGTTCACTTCCTAAATCACACAGGCACTTGTGACCACTTTACCAGCACGATGGGCGGACACTCAAGATTTGCATACAATTTCAATGGGACACTATGAATCAAAGGGAAGATGTATGGGGGACATACGTCTTAGCATGGTGTATTGAATGTTGTTCAATTTGATAGAGTTTATGCTCAAAATAGTTCAGAAGGCCAGTTGGAACATTGTGCAGTGTTAAAAATAGTAAACTTTAGTTAACTTTCTTTTTTTTCGTTTGCAATTTCTTTCTTTGGGAAAGAAGTTGGGGACGAGTAATGAAAGCATACGTCAGGGAATATAATCCATACGAATATTATAAATCCGAAAGTAATTCTGTCTGTTAATTACCTCTTCACCATGCCTTAATGACTGAACGGAGCTGATTTAAAAAAAATAATTTAATTCAATTAAAAAGCGTGGGGTGCTTGACATTAAGTGATTATAAAAATACCTCAAAAAGCACCCCACGCTTTTTAATTGAATTAAATTATTTTCTCCTTTTTTAGTTTGGTTTTTAAAGCGTGTTTTTTAGTTTTTTAAACTATTATTTATTTTCTATTTTTTAGTTCTGCTATCTACAAAAACGTGTTTTTTTTATTTATTTTTTTCTTAATTTTTTTTTTTAATTCAATATTTTTTTTAATAATGTTTTGTCATCGGTCTTCGACAAGTTTACAAAGTTTCAATGAAATCTGACCGTTTAAAGTGGGTCAAAATCGCGCTCAAAGGAGTCGGTTACATACAAACAAACAAACATACAAGTGAAGCTAATATAAAGCGTGTAAAAATAGAAAAACTTTGTAACAGTATACTTCACCGTTGCGGCTAATAGGCCCAGTTCAGCATAAATTCCAGACAACTACTGCCAGACGCTAGTTTTCAACTGGACCTTAAGTTACGATCACGTGTTACGGATATAAATCAGTAGGGAAAAAAGTATATATTTATGTAATATGCTTTTGATTAAGAACAATATTAATACTGCCAAACACACAATACTGAGTGACGAAGACACCTCTATTATAAATCCAAAGCGCTCCCATTCAACAAGTACTTACAAGTAAACAATGGACAACAATAGTTTCCGAACTGTCACTTCTATATCATCGACAAACAGTCCCGCCCCACTCGTGCATATATTACTGATTCACAAAGGAACACGCAGAAATAGGACCAAACCTTTCGTATATCGGATCAAAGACTAACTTCTAGAAGAGTGGAGGGGCAACTTTGAAATAGACATGTCAAGTAACTTGTATACCATTGTGACATACCCATGTTATTATAGAAGTATGAAAAACAGATGTGCCTCATAAGAAGGTTGAAAGTCACCCGTAGGGCAATGGAGAGGGCTATGTTAGGAGTTTACCTACGCGATCCGTAGGAGAACCAAGGTAACCGACATAGCCCGAAGAATTACGAAGCTTAAATCGCAGTGGGCAGGGCACATTGCTAACAGAGCAGATGGCCGATGGGGCCTGAAGGCCTTTTTTGTTCTAGAGTGACGACCCCATACTGGAAAACGAAGCATTGGAAAACCTCCCACAAAATGGACCGATGACCTGGTGAAGGACCGGATCGGAGAACTGGAGAACCGGTTGAGGTGGCGGTGCTAGGGGGAAGCCTATGTCCAGCAGTGGACGTCTTTTAGCTGCAATGATAATCAACTCAGCCTATCGCAGTCCACTGCTGGACATAGGCCTCTCCCATGCTGCGCCACAGCACCCTGTCTTCCGCCTTCCGCATCCAGTCTGACCCAGCCACCTTTTTAAGGTCGTCGATCGATCTAGCTGGGGGGCATCCCACACTTCGCTTGCCGATACGCGGTCTCCACTCCAGGACTCGTCTGCTCCATCGGCAATCGGTTCTTCGACAAACATGGCCAACTCACTGCCACTTCAACCCACTTACTCTGCATGCTATGTCGGTAAATCCAGTTCTTTTCCGGATAACTTCGTTTCTGATTTTATCCTTCAAAGAAACCCTGAGCATAGCCCGCTCCGTAGCGCACTGAATGACTTCATCAGCATGAGCCTCATCAGCAAGAACGAGAATGATGATAAAAACAAGATGTGAAGTTCACTCTTCTCGTTCTCGTTCTTGCTGATGAGGTGTTACTGTTTCTAGGTGTGTGTATATGCGTCCGCTGCATGCTGGTGGTCAGGATACCCGTTGAAGCCGTGGGTGCTGGCTGGCTGTGTGACTCGCCGCTCGAAAGCTTGAGGAAGTAATGATGGTGATGTCACGCTGAAGTAGTTGCACGAAGGGTGCGCTGACGTTCATACTCGGGGTCACCAGAGTAGAGGCACGAGGAACAGGATGTAAAGTTCACTCATCCTCTATAGAATAGGGCGGATCCTCCGACCAGACACCTGTTTTGTAGTTTGAGTTTGCGTGACGTCAGTGTGTTGCGTAGTTCGCATTTGGAGATGTAGAAGCCGCCACATCTTCACTGAAGTTGTTGTGGCACGACACAGTGTTGGTGTGATTGGCACGTGTATTTCTGGCTAAAGACATACTTCTAAATTCTGCCTGATATCAATGTGGCCTGAAATTCAGGGTATCTTTTAAACTAGTTTTACAGGCTCCTATATCCGTGAAAAAGTCATCAACCTTTTTTTTTGTCTTTTATAAAACTGTGGTTCAAAAATGATAACAGCCGGTCATAATACTTTAGTCTTTTCAATTCTATTCGCTGGTTTGTCATTTAGCAAGGGGGCACTATGTGGGTCATATTTCTTTCCCAGTTTTGGTTTTTTAAGCTTTAATCATAATCTGGCAATTTTAGTACATTATGCGGCCTTCCCAAATGTCCTTTCTTTGGTATTGTTCGTCGAATCATTGAGCTCGTCTACTCAATCTGTGTGGGTCTTTTCTCAAAACACCATTTTAGACACCAATCTTCACACGATTGTGAACTAGATTATGTCTGAACTTTAACACAGGCTGTGACCTCTGAGTTTGTTTCGGTCTTTCTTCCCAGAGTGGTCAGACAGGAAACGCCGACCTCATCTAGTTTTTTTTAAATACAATTGACGTTTAAAAGTGTTTGTACAAACCTACTTACAGATTAAAGAATGTGTCATTCAAGATGGCACATCCAAAGAGATGATCCCATTGCCTAACCTTTGAAAAAAGATCTATAAAACACGTCTACAAATTTTTATTCTATGTCCTTTTTCCATGTCCTTTTGTATGCTTGGACCATCGCGATCAAACAGTGGTCTGGGCGTCGAAGCGTCAAAACCAATCTCACTCCAGCCTCACTTGTGGCTTTTTGAATTTGATTTGGCCTTTTCCATGACGTCACGTGCTTTTGAAGTGCGGTCGGTCCGCCTTTGAGTGGACTTAGGTTTGCATTTCTTGTGTAGGTGTTTTATGGAGCGGACTGAATTTCAATTTACTGGACTGGACAGGCCATTTCAGTATTTTAAGCTACACACTGGTTCGGACTTATTGGGTGTTATGTAAACAATGAAGCCCGTATTTTCCATTACGGGAATAATAGGTAAGAACACAGACCTTAAATCATTTAATATTGATCGTGTGATTGGAATTTGATGTTAAATGTAAAAATTAAGGGTGTTATAAACAGACTTTATAACACCCTTAATTTTGATCTTTGAAAGTCTTTATAACTACAACGTTTTATAATAATTATATCTACATGCAAACACAAAACCTCCCATTGAGATCTAGGAACAAACTTTGGACTAATTGATTCATTTTGTCATAGTTAACATATTCATTACCGAAGTAACTAGTTAATTAGTACTTCTTATTCTAGACGGATAAACGGGTTACAGGTATTGTGTATGTATTTATTTATTTAAACTTCACGCACACAAAAAGGTACAAAGGCGGATATATTTTTTTAACGTATTTTTGTATCATTTTAAGCTGGACCAGTACCCTAATTGCGTAAGTCACGATTAATCATAATCTATTTCGTTTTGAAACATATGGCTAAACCATTGCTTCATATGTTCGAAAAAGGTGTCTGCTCAACAATGTTAATAACGCAATGAATATTGTTGAACTGTCAAAATGAAACCGATTATGATTAATCGCGTGTTACGCAATTAGGACGCTGGACCTGTTGTCAGCACGTTAGCGCAATGGCCGTTTTACGTGGATGTGAGGAATATCTTCCCCAAAATGTATCTTTTTTCATGTCTGCGTTTTTTCTTTTCGTCAAGTGTTACGCAAATAAACATATTTTTTTTTTTATCAGGCAACTGACTAACATGGTTTTATACGTCTAAAAATCAAGACACGTACCCCCTCATTTGAAATCAAAAATGTTACAACATGCACAACGCTGCTAATGAACAGAGCTTAAACCAAGCAAAATTAATTGGCTGGCAAAGGGGTAAGATAATCCCGTCTTACGAACTAGTAATTATTTTGATAGGGACTTTACAGCCCATGGGAGCTAAGGGAGTGGAGTTATGTGGTGCACGCGTGTTTTAATTAGATTCGGATTATCAGACTCTTGATTAATGATTTGGAAAGTTGTCTGACATTTGGGTATTGTTTTTGGCTGGGTTATGATTGTAGTCGCTGTCTGTATTTCATTAGGGAAATTCAACTGATAAAGTTGTAATGAAGACTTTAATTCTGAAGCTTTTTGATGAAGGTTTCTGGTGTATTTTATTCCACAGTTTTACTCTCTCGGCCGTCATCTCTACGGCGCGCGGCGCGACTCGCTGTGGTTACCTCGCGGTGCCATCAAATTGTGGAGATTCATTCCCAAGCTTGTTAATAAAAAGGCACGTCAAGACTATTCATCTGACCAGCGTATTCCCAACTATATTACACTCGAGAGCAATGAATCCGGGTCACTTAAAGAATGTTAAAAATCTCGGAAACTAAAAATGATAGGTTAATGCAATAAATTGTATTTAATAGACAATGTAATACTCCTTAAATGAAAGTAAAAAAAATATGAGTCACCATACATTTTATTAACACAAAATTACATAAAGAAAAAAACTGCTGATCTCTCCTTAAAACAAAAATAGGAAACATGAAATTTTTGAACTTTATTACGATTTTCTTGAATTTTAATACTTCGTATTGCCTCCTCGTGCTTCCATTACTGCGTTTACGCGGTTTGGCATGCTGTACACCAAGTTCCTTATACGATTTTGGGGAATATTCTCCCATTCCTCTGTGAGAGCAATTTTGAGCTCACGAAGCGTGATTGGGGGAGGGTTTCGTTGTTTTACGCATCTGCCTAGCTCGTCCCAAGCATGCTCGATCGGGTTGATATCCGGGCTGCGCGCTGGCCACTCCATACGAGTAATGTTCATCTCTTGAAGGTAGTCATTCACAATCCTACCTGTATGAGGTCGGGCATTGTCATGCATAAATATAGCATCCTCACCTAAATTGACCATAAATGGACCAACGTGATCATTGAGGATTTCTTCCACATATCTTACGCTAGTTAAAGAGCCGTTTTCTATGATCACCAGCTCTGTGCGACTTTCAGAAGAAATTCCGGCCCACACAAGTACAGACCCACCACCGTAGGCTACTTTTTCTTCGATGCATGCTTGCTTGAATCTTTCCCCTGGTCTTCGATACACTCTGTGTCTTCCATCGTGCTTGTAGAGCATAAATTTTGATTCGTCGGAGAACATAACTTTTGACCAATCTTCAATACTCCAATTTACGTGGCTCTGGGCATATCTTAGTCTTGAAATACGATGCCCACGCTCCAGTTTAGGGCCGTTTGCAGGTCTAAGGGGTTTTAAGTTAGATTCAGCAAGCCGACGTCTTACTGTCCATGCACTTGGGTTACTTCCTCCGAGGCGTCGAAACTGATTTGTGAGTTCAGTTCCTGTGAGAAAGCGATTTCGAAGCATGGTGTTCACCAAGTATCGGTCTTCTCGTGCTGTGGTACACCTGGTTCTGCCCGTTCCTGGTCTGCGTAGGTTAGAACCAGTTTCTTCGTAACGTCGGAGAACTCTTTGTACTGTTGACAGCGACACACCGACAGTCCTGGCTGTATCGCGCTGACTCCGGCCGGTTTCCAGCATTGTAAGTATTCTGGTGCATTCTTCAGGCGTAAGCGACATAATTTCAGCTTGAATAATGAATATAGAGCACTATCAACATGGTTTATGTACCCACATAAATGACAGATTACAAACAAAAGCAAAACCAAATGCTGTAATTTCGTAGTTCCATCTTCGAAAGTGGCCCTTTTTCAAATTAGATTTTTTTATGATATAACTTTACAATAACTATGAAGTTTTAATACCTTCATTTAAGGAGTATTACATTGTCTATTAAATACAATTTATTGCATTAACCTAGCATTTTTAGTTTCCGAGATTTTTAGGATTCTTTAAGTGACCCGGATTCATTGCTCTCGAGTGTAGTTTCGCATTCCAGGCTAACCGGATGCATCTGAATACTAGTACTTTACATGGAGTGACTGCCTATCTGACAACCTCCACAACCCAGTAACTGGGTAATACGATACCCCTTGGTAAAACTGATTGTTAGACTCATCAATCACTTCATAATTTCAGCTGAAAGACGACTGCTGGACATAAGCCTCCCCCAAAAGGAGGTGGTTTGCCATAATCGCCACGCTTGGCAGGCGGGTTGGCGGTCGCAGTATAGTGGTAAAATGCATAGAGAACGCTGCTGCCCATTCTCTAGTAAGTCCCTTAGTCGCCTTCTACGACAGCCACGGGAAGAAATGGGATGATGGTATTCTTTACGTCCGGCACCACACGGAATCATACACTTATGATCACTTATAATCTATGAATGGCAGCCGGCTTCACGTAATTTACGAGGCACGAAGGAGTCTCGGTATGTAAAAGATAGTCACTTAGCCACAGACCGACCTTGGCATTCGTAGTTTAACCTCCGACCGGCCCATGCGGTTGTTAAAACTTAGCCACGAGCTCCTCGAACCTAAAGATTCAATTCTCTCACATATAGAGATAAAAATAGTGCCTTGGTCTATATTACAGGAACCATGCATTTCTTAGCTAAAAACATGCCATTCTGACCGACAAACTTTCTGTATGAAAACAATTACGTACCGTCGACATCTAAAATATAATATTACATGTATCTAATATTATAACTACCTGCTACGCAACTTTGAATTCTCTCTCAACTTTGAGTCTCATAGGGCCAGTATCAGAGCGAAAATTATCGCAAAATTAATGTGACAAATTGTCAAGCGCGCGTTAATTGCGGCGATTGGCTGTTGATAAATCATTTAATCGATCGAAGTTGTTTGACAATTTGTCACATTCATTTTGCGATAATTTTCGTTCGAGATACTGGAACCTTGTCATTTATTTGAATCTTTTACTAAAATTCATTGAGGTAATATATTGAGTCGCCGATATAATTCTCAATTCAATGGAGAATAATCCTTTGAGTTCAATGAAGCTGTAATTAATTTCTTGTTAATTTAAACTGATCGTCATGTTCAACGGGTATTAAAAGGGCGAAAAGTTTTAAAGTTTCACTGAATTTTCAAAGAGAAGATCTTAAAGTGGTTTAATCATTCAAAATAATATTATCAGGTTTAATTTGCCGGTTGATATTATGAAATATAAGCAGAGAGAGATGAAATAGAAGTACATAAGAAGTGTTTGTTAAACGCTGTAACAGTAGGCAATGATAACGATTTGCGATAGAAAAGCGGAAAGACGTTATTTAATTATTTAAATGTACATACATATAACTAAAGAAGGTCTAGGAAGAGTCCTGAAAAGACTGAAAGGACTTTTGCCCCGTATTAAAAAGCACAGCTTCGTAAAACAGTTGACTACAATATTATAACCTAACTCAGAAACAGAAAAAAATTACTAAAAATACAAAGCACATTTGCCAGACACTATTTTTCAAACGACACTTTCATATTTCACTAAAAACATTTCTGACTCATATTCCTGCATACTCGTTGCAGTTATCCAAAATACAGGAACTTGTACAGAGTAAAACGAGTTCCCTGTAACATAAACTGCCATGGAATACATAAAGTTTATTCTCTAAATATTCTCCGGAGTCTTCCTTGGTAGAAGTGAGGTAGTGTGACCTTACCATTTGTTTAAGAAAGAATAGTTTTTACTAGCGAGTTTTTGAAATCTAAAAAAGGAATTATGGAAATCGAATGTAGTTGGGCAGGACACCTGTCAAGACGCAGTGATGACAGGCAGTGACTGACTACCGTCCAAGGTCTAGAAGCCGAAGTGTCAATCGTCATACGGCTGGCACTGGAGCGTGGACATTGGCACAAGAAACGAAAGGCTTATGCTCACTGGGTTAAGTCGGCGTATTGATAATGATGAACTAGCGAGTATGGTGGCTTATATTTTGTGCATATTAAATTTGGTACAGACGCCAGCACATCAAGTTACCCCAATCTGTCAAAATTCTTTGATAGATTTTCAACTTTATCACACAACTTTAAGTTTTATTTTCAATTGGGAAAATTTTACAGTTTGGGGTAGTTTGATGTGCTGGCGTCTGTCATAGTACACGCTTACACTTGCATGCGTTTGTTACATTCACCAATCAATCCGCGTATTTAGCATGACCACGATACAGAAGCAAGAAAAGATGGCTTATTAGTCGAATCGCATGAACTACTTCGCCCGAATCGGGAGAACCGTCCCTTTTAAATAATTTGTTTGTGGGCGAATCGACAATTCCAAAAATAGATATAAGGTTACTGGCACGTTGTGAAGGAAAAGTGAAGGAAAACGTTCTCTAACTGAATTACATAAAATACAAAACGTGCCAATTGCCTATTACGTATTTGTGAGGATAATCCGGTGAGAACCAAGCCCGGGTCAACGGCGCGTTGTGTTCCACACACGCCTCAAAGAGATGTCAGCACCAACTGGTGGGGTCCGCAAGGGCCGATGCCTGCCAGGGGTGCGGGTTGTTTGAAAGAGATACCGCGGCTCCTGGCACACAGGCAACTGAGGAAACACGGGTGGGTTTTAGTCAGTAAAAGTCTGACACGCCCTCCTGCTCCACCCAGAGCGGGAGAAGTTATTTGATGATTTTCCACCAAAAAAAAAAATCATGGAGGGAGTTTCAACTGGCATTTGGCACTAAATCCGTGCTCCAGCTGCGTCTGAGAAATTTTACATATATTAGCCCAATAACACTGCCCGACCACGGAAACGATCCCAGGACCTTATGCTCACCAGTAACACTTGCGACTATTAGACCAAGGAGGAAGGTTTTTGGTTTCTGCTTGTCTGGATTAAAAACTTACCGAGAAGACTTTTTAATTCAATGTATGACGGTAGACTGTGCCACTTCATTGGAATTTGATGGACAGACACTAATATGACATTTATCACATAATATAGCGGCGCTCTCTTGCCTTGAACGTTCAATTCAGCATATCACAGGATGTTGAAAAGTGTTATCTTCACAGTTACTTACTTATATAGGTACGTTATTTTCTGTTGCGTGTTGGTTTAATCGCATAATATTGTTAAAAGACCTATATAATTGGGTCTTAGTGAAAAATTAATTAAAATATGATATTTGTTTTTTTTTCCTGTGAATATTGACGAAATCATAGATCATCAGATAATATGCTGGGGTTTATAATTTATTTATAAACGTTGATGTTAAGAGACGTTTAAACGTAAAAAATGTGTCGTTAAACAGTTGCTAATCATTAACTTTAAGCAACGTTTATAAATAAAAGGGTTTAGCGTATGTTTCCTGAACAGAATAAAATGAAATAAATTTATTGCTCAATGCGATAGTTAATATTCACTTTTCTCAAGAAAAGTTCATTAAAAAATCCTAATAAACGTTATTTCTTTGTACATTTTGAGAAAACAGAATACTAAGAAAAGATGTAAGCAAAATCCTTTAAGGCCACTTAAAGATATTCCCTTAGTAAGGGATTTCAAAGCAAAGCTATTATCATATGTCCCGCGGCGCTGGTACCAAACAAAACGTTTGTCTTTTTAGCACATTTGTTTAAGATAGTTGTATTTCATCGTCGTCGCATGCATTATGCTTAGCATAAAAATATCTTACTGTAGGATTGTCTCTCAGAATGGCAATATTAGGTAGACTGTTCAACCAAGTTGGTTAACCTGAAAGTTAAAAATAAAGACTATGAAATTGGACGATTTTTTGTTACCTAAGACAACATTCCCACCGACCGACGTAATAAATCGCACTTTGCTTCACATGTTTAAAAAAATCATCTGTTTGACAATGCAAATAACGCAATTATTAAGTATTGTTGAATTGTCAAAATTCAGCATTGCACTTGTTACGGTGTTACAGAATTACCCGGCAGGTTTTAGTTTCTGCACAAATTATTGAGTTAATAACAACTTAACACAAAGCCATTAAATTGTAACAAAAATTCTTCCCTACGGAATATACAATACCTAACTGTTATATACGCTACAAAAACCATGATCAGGACAATAATGGCAAACAATAATTGCGAGCGAAGGGTGGCGACCATTCAATCAGCAGAGGAATATAATCATAAAGTGTCAGGGCCTACACTCGTAAATATCTGACCGGCTGATCACAGTGAAAGAAATTGCAGAAGTTAAGTACAAAAACACTACTCAATTTTTTTTATAATGAAGTTATTCAGAAAAAACGCGGAGGCCATCTTTGTTGAAAGACCGATGCCCAGTGGAGCAGCCGAGTCCTGGAGTGGAGACTATCGCCAAGCGTAGAGTGGGATGCCCCCCAGCTAGATGTACCAATGACCTTTACCTAAACGGTTTCTGGGACAGACTGGCTGCGGAAGGCAGAGGACAGGGTGTTGTGCCCTGGCAGAAGTTTATGACCATAGGCTGAGTTGGTTGTTGGTTGAACATTCCGTTTATCGGATTCACCTACGGGGAAATATTTTATGTCTTCCTATTTTAACCTTCGACTTACTTGTGGGTAAGTCGCAAATAGTCAGATGGTTTGTTGACTTGGTGTTTCATTGAGTGCGCTCCCGAAAATAATCTATAAACACTGCTGTGATAATACCTGGTGAATCTGGTCGACATTTTTTCCATACAAACTTCGGGAGTGTATTACTCTACTGTTCAACAATGTACATAATTTTTTTTACATTGTATGGTTCTGGTTCACTATTAATCTTGTCAGTGCGGAAATAGAATACTAAAATAAAAACCCATCAAAAAGTTATGTACCAACAAAGATTCGCTTTACTTGCTAATTTATCCTAACTTTGGGCGTGTTTAAGTAATAAAAGATATATAAAATCTCCAAAACCAAGTCGTTACCAACAAAGCTCAAATATCGAAAAATTCAATAAACTTTATTGGTCATTGATTTATGCTGTGGTTTTTTCATAAAATCCTATCTTCCGAAGGACCTTTCTTAATTAATACGCACCTGTTTTTATATCATCCTGCATCTCACTCAATAACGTTGCGCGTGTAGACTAGCATCTAACTGCTCATCACTGGTACTACCTCTGTCGGACACGATGCCTGGTGAGACAGCGTGCTTTTTAGCCAGACCTACCAGTGAGTTCGAGCCCGCGACTAGATTCCCCTTAATATATCAATCTCACTTTGGAAATTGGATCTACTGATATTTCTGTACTGCATTAGATCGGACGCACAACCGGACAGTTATGGCATGCGTCGAGATGTTATGACGCAAAACGGTAGGGCGCTGTAATTGATCCACGATTGCTATGCACCCGGTGCTTTTTGTGGTGATATCATGACGATTCTATGTTATTGAAATAGTTGTATCTATAAGAAAAAGTTCATTATTTTTTTCATCTTGTTATCACTGCCAACCCTAACGATTAAGGGGAACCTAGTCGCGGGCTCGAACTCACTGGTGGGCCTGGCTAAAAATCACACTGTCTCTGGTGAGACAGTGTGATTCAATGAAATCACACTGTCTCACCAGGCTTCGTGTCCGACAGAGATAGTATCAGTGATGAGCAGTTAGACGCTAGTCTACACGCACAACGTTATTGAGTGAGAAGCAGGGTCATCTAGAGTATCCATGACCAATAAAGTTTATTGAACTTTTCGATAATTGAACTTTGTCGGTACCGACTTGGTTTTGGAGATTTTACACTTCTTTTATTACTTAAACACGCTCAAAGTTAAGTAAAATTAGCAAGAAAAACGAATCTTTGTTGGCTCCTAAATTTTTAATGGGTTTTTATTTTAGTATTCTATTTCCATACAGACAATGTTAATAATGAGACAAAACGACATCATATTTTACTTTGGATATGCCATGTCAGACAGTAGAGTAAAACACTCCCGAAGTTTGTATGTAAAAAATGAGGACTAGGTTCACCTTAATGGCCCATTGCCAAACTTAGGTAGATCTCTATGGAGTAGTACGGGCTAGAAACTCCAAGGACACTCTTTCAAACTAAGTCAATACAAAAAGCACACAAAAGGTGCCGCACCGCGCATTTCTGTATTAAGAAGCAATGCACTGCGCCCTAATGTGGCTGTAACGTACGCTTGCTTTAATCGGTAATAAACTACCGAATTTTAACACCCCGGGTACAAATAAAAAGGTTCTATCGAACAAAACTACTGGCCAGTGTATCGTATCGAGTCAATAAAAAGTCTACAATAACTGCTGTCTATTATAACCGTTGTTGCGTGAATAACGATCATCGATAAACGTCCACGTTTGAACGTAAAATGCATCCCTATATCGATTAAATCAGTTTGTCAGTCATAGCTGTACAAAAATCTTTTGGCGCGTGGTAAAAGTCGGAACGAACGTCGCCATTCTGATTTTTCAACATATTCCACATGACAAATGGTCGATGAACTGGAAATAATGGATTTTGATTTCAATATAGACAGAATATACTAAGTACTGGATAATTGGTCTTGTGTCTAAGTAAAATCAGCACAGGTCGATGGATCATATTAAGCTACGTTTTCCCCAAATATATTATGGTCAGCTTCCAGTCTAACCGGATGGAGCTGAATACCAGTATTTTCCATGAAGAGACTTCCTGTTTAACCTCCATAACCCACTAACTGGGTATTGGGTAACAAGATACCTGACTGGTTGTCAGACTTACGGGCTCCTGACGACCTGTAACGACTGTCAAAAATCCACGAATGACAACCGGTACCAGTAGCTTAACGTGCTTTCCGATGCACGGAAGGGTCTTGGTATGTGAAGATGGTCACCTATCCACGGACCAACCATGGCAAGCTTAGCTTAAGATGGTTCACCGAGCGAAAGTCAAAAGTCAAAGCATTTATTTCAAATAGGCACTTAAAAGGCACTTTTGAACGTCAACATTAAAATAGAATTGATTCTAGTCGCCCCTTCCAAAATGTAGTTTCGTATGGAGAAGAATGGGCAAGAAACTCCACCGTTACTCTTTTAGAATGTTTTAAGTACAATATTTAACATAGTACATTCATTATATGACAATGTGTGAAAACGATGCACCCAGAATAAAATTACCATACCAAAATAGGTAAACAGAATCAAATTGAAGCAATACAGATAAATTAATTCTGTGATAGATACATGGTGCTCACATATTTACAAACTTTGTAAAATTAAGTATACGATTTTCTTAGAATATTAACAAGTAATGAGTCAGTGTGTGAGTTAAAGTAATCACTGAGTGTAAATCAATGTCATAAATATAATTTATTAAATAGCAAATAATCTTGAGCATTCGCTCCGTCTTTCAAGCACACTGAATCCCGATACCACGCGCATGATTTCAGTAGTGAATGCGCCCCGATGTTAGACTAAAAAAATCGTTTTAAAATCAAAGTTTGGTCTTTTGAAAAAAAATGTAGTTGCATTTATTGTTCATGATTAAATTGTCTATCTATTAGTGTCCGTAACATAACTAAAATAATGATTACTTCACGCATGTTATCAATCATTGTTACTCATTTCTGTGGTAACGTTGTAAGGTAATTTGTTAAACAAGTACTACTTTAAAAAACAACGATAACAAACATTGTGGAATCAAGATTATGTAGGATTTTAACGTACTTTTTTGGCATTTAAATAACGAGTAGATAGCTCCAAAGAACTGCCCAAAACGCGGCTGGCGCGAAGTTTTAGTAGGCAACGCGCCTTAATTTGATCGATTAACCCACGCGGCTGTTATTATTTATCCACAAACCCCTCTATTTGGTATCTAGAATAATTGTGTTTAGACTAAAATGAATATCATGTACTTACCTACTTAAAACTGATTTCATAAGTTACAATCACCCAGCTGAGTCAAATAATCACCATTTAATTGAGTTTGTTTTAATCTCTCTTCTCAGAAGAGTCAGTTAGAAAACGTCAAACTCATTTAGTTTTCAAACATAATTTAATTTTGAGGTGTTTTTGTCGAGGAACCAATTTACAGAAATAAAAAAATAAAAATTACTCATCTAAAAACGGACAACCCTAAAAAAAGACGTGCGCAGAGTCGCGTGCACAACCAATAGCCAATAAACGTCATCCAGTATAATGACGTCACGAATTTCGGAAATATTCTTCCGAATGCACCAGTCGTAAAAGGTTTACGGCCAGTTCCGGAGGCACCTAGGTTTATTAACGTTTTATACATGTGTGTGCCGTAATGGGGTAATAAATTTAGGACTGATATGTAGTCAGTAATAAAAGCCTAATGATTTCATTGGGATGAGAACGTGCGTTAGTTTACACATTTACTACCTATTTATTATGTACAATCAGCCAATAATGTTCCCACTGTTGGGACACAGACCTTCTCTCGGTGAGAGCGAGTGGGCCGAAATCCTCCACGCGGGTCCAATGCGTGTTGGTAGTCACATGTTTTCAAATTTTTGCTTCTAGGACATCCTCGCGATGTTTTCCTTTACCGTTTTGAGAGCAGTGATAATGAAATAACTTACACAAAGTAGGTTAAGGTTGTCTGGGTTTGAACCTACGACTTATAACTCGAAAATCGCGGCTGTTACCACTGGGCCATCATTGCTCTCATCCCAACTAGTGAACCCTTCATTGTGCGTGGTCTGATGCATACTTGGCCGGCTTTTAATCGACTCATTGATTTTTCGACTTTTTTCACTGTTTTTTGTTCACTTACCTACCATATTCCAACAAACGACGTAGGTAATCATGAAATGGACGAAGCTTTGGAGATTTTTCTCAGCTCAATCTGCTATAATATAAAAATGAATTGCTGTTTGTTAGTCTCGCTAAAACTCGAGAACGGCTGAACCGATTTGGCTAATTTTGGTTTTGAAATATTTGTGGCAGTCCTGGGAAGGTTTAAACAGTGAGAAAATATAACGAAAATTATACAGGAAAAGTTTTTATTCAGTACGTAAACTTTAGCCATGAATTCAGCATACCATTTTAGATCCCCAGCGACGAAATTTTTCGTCGTTTTTACAAAAAAAAACTGCTGTTTCATAGAAAAGTGCAATACCTACGCGGTCAAAATGTATGAAACAGCTGTTTTTTTTTGTATAACCGACGAAAAATTTCTGCGGTGGGGGCGTCTATAATGATACGCTGAATTCATGGTTACAGTTTGCAGTTTGCGGACTGGATAAAACCTTTTCCTGTATTTATATAATTGAATTGACGTTTTTTAGTCTCGAAAAATGTTCAAAAATCTGTTATCGGGGCGGTACCAAGTTTGCCGTGTCAGCTAGTTTTTCAATAAAATTTGCAATTCCCATTACAAACAAAAGTTTCTACCTAGATACCTTCGCTCCTTCCATGTGCAATTAATTGCATTGGGAGTGTTGGGACTTTCATCATCTGCCTTATCTTTTCTCAACTATGTTGGGGTCAGCTTTCAGTCTAACCGAATGCAGTTAAATACCTGTAGGTATTTTACATGGAGCGACTGCCTATCTGTCCTCCACAACCGAGTAACTGGGTACGAAACCCTGTGGTATGACTGGTTGACAGACTTTCGAGCTTCTGACGACCCTTAACGACTGTCAAAGATCCACAAATAATAGCCTCTATCAGTGGCGAAGGTCAATACAAACCGATTACCATCGACTTACCTTTAAGAAATCCCACCTCCCACCGATCCACATTTAAATATTTCAAAGAACAATTAATTTAATAATTAATAATTTATTTAATAAAAACGTATACAAAAAGAGTACATTTAGCTAACAGTAGTAAATTTCCCATACAATTATAGTGCCTAAAAATAAACTATTTCTAAAATATTTTTACTAAAAGTGCAAGTGCAATTCATTTTTATTTGTTTCTAGTATTAGGTACCTACTGAAAAAACGCCTGCACGCAAAGAAAACGAAATCTTCTTCTTATGTGAAAGTGGAGCTTTATCCTCTGAGGAAACTAAGCTTCCATGTCGCGGTGTTTTTTCTTTGGAACGTCTTACCCTGGCCACAATGCCACCCCTCGCCACTGATGGCCTCTATATCCCTTATTAAACCCTACTATGTAATATTATAAATGTTAAAGTAACTCTGTCTATCTGTTATGCTTTCACGCCTAAACCACTGATCTGATCGTCATGAAATTTGGCACATATAGGTATAGCCCGGAATATGGAGAAGGACATTTTTTTAACGCGAGAACCGACATCCTCGCGGGACTAGCCGGGGGGGGGGGACCCAAATATATCTACTCAATCAAAGTGACACCCATTGACATCTAATCAAACCAAATGTAATTACAGAACACCTACGGTCAAATTCTGAACAACTATTCAGACCATACCGAAATTGCCTCGCGCTATTAAAATTAGCCCCGTATACAACAAACAATGTCTTATATTGTGCTTAATTAACTAATACTTAATGACCATATTCAAATGGGACGTGAATCAAAGCGCCCGTATGTCTGTATGGGAAAATGGAGCGGGCAGTGAATAGATAATAATTGCGGAGGTCATTTGAGACGGACAAAAGATTGGACCCCATCACCCTTTGACTGGAACTCGCGTGGCATGGAGTCGTGTTTTGTGAAAATAATATACCTACCTATCTTTATCTATATAAATAAAAAAAAGTCGGGTTAGTTAAGAACGTCTAAACCGATTTTATGATTTGTTAGATTCGTCTCCGCCCCGAATAGCGGAACAAATATTAAAACATGAAAAAAATAGACGAAAACGAAAATAAGGACAAATAATTTTCTAATACATTTTTCGTGTCAGTTAGAAAACGCTTTATGACTTTGAAGTACCAAGTTGTCATAACTCGGTAAGCGTATACGTAACATAGGTATGTCAGTAATTAGAATACGCTTTACGCCTTCGAAGTACCAGGTGGTCATAACTCGGTAAGAATGCACTTGACGTTCCGCCCTCCCCAGGGCGGAGGACATCCATGAGGATTTCCCCCCGTAAACAAAAAAAAAAAAAAAAAGGTATGTCAGCTAGAAAACGTCGAAGTATTAGGTAGGTTGTCATAACTAATTGGTAGGAGCTCATTTGCTGTTAGGTTAAAACATTTTTTATTGATTCTGAGACGGTACAAAATTCGCCAGGTCCGCTAGTGTACAAATAAATAAAATTTTCGAGTACCTATGTTTGTAATGACAAATTAACAGAATCTTACTAAATGTATATGAAAGTATATCTAATAAAAATATATATGAAAAACAGTGTTTATTTTTTTTCTTTCACTCTGTTGTTCCGGCTAATCTCCGAAACGGCTAGACCGAGTTTGACGGGACTTTCTTTGGTAGATAGTTGAAGTTATGTAGAGTAGCATAGGCTACTCTTTTCCAAGTAGCACGTTCCCGTTGGATAATTTCTGACGTCCACACAGGCAAACCTGCGGGTAGCAACTAGAACAGTTGTAATTCGAAGACATGTGACATCTACCAACCCGCAATGTGCCTGCGTGGTGGTTGTGTCCCAGTGGCCTGTGTCCCAGCAGTGGGAACATTATTATTATGTTAATATACATACTTATGAAAAGGAAAGGTGTAGGCGAGTAGTCAAATTAAAGGAAAAGTGTAGGCCGGTAGTCAAATTAAAGAAAAGGTGTAGGCGAGTAGTCAAATTAAAGGAAAGGTGTAGGCGATCAGTCAATTAAAAGGAAAGGTGTAGGCGAGTAGTCAAGTTAAAGGAAAGGCGTAAGCGAGTAGGCAAATTAAAGGGAAGGTGTAGGCGAGTAGTCAAATTAAAGGAAAGTAGGTCAGTAGTCAAATTAAAGGAAAAGTGTAGGTGAGTAGTCAAATTAAAGGGTGTAGTACAGATCACCACACTAAACTACTTTCTACAAGGGAGAAAATTCAGAGCACAATAAAAAACCGCCACGATATTTTTACGTCTGTGCGAATGTGTTCTAAATGTGGGTGGTTTTTGTGGAATTTCTTTGGCCTATGTATTGCATTTACAAATGCTTAGAAACAGCCAAAACGGATGTATCTTAGTGATACTCTCACTATTGGTATTTTTTATTTCGTGCTCAGCTCTTTACAAAATAAAAAAAATAAAATAGCGTGTATATTTTTTTTTATCGACTCTATTTCTTTCGAAAATATTCGTCGTCTGTCCAATGGAGTGGACAGTTTTTTCCTATTTTGCAATTGATAGCCGCCATCTGAAAATAAAGGGGTCCCTGCATATTTTAAACACTCCTATTATTATGCAAATTAACGTATTGGACCCTGCTTGTACCCAAAGTGTTAAGAGCTCTGTCGCTGTTCCATGCGAGAAAGAAACACCGCTTCATTTTGTATAGCACTGTCTCTTTTTTTTGCAGAACAATGATAGTTTTTAATCTCGCACTGTAGTGTGGCCCTAAATTCTCTGGACATTCGCATTTAAACAAATTTATTTTTTACTCAATGTTATTCTAAATTCGCTTTTATTATTTTAAAATAAGAATCACAACTACAGCAGAAACATTTTTAATTAATTATTCTTTACTTGATACAATGCTGTGTCAGTAAAATTTGAATCTATTGCTGCTTACAATAAAGCATATTTTAAATTGATTAAGAATTTTAAGTTATTTTATTGGCAGCTTCCGTTTTGCTAAAAAGGCGTGAAAGGGATAGAAGAGTATTGTTTAGAGTTATTTGGATCACGTATTAGTTTTAATGGACCGGACGCATGAGGGTAGATTGTTGGTGACCAGTGATAGAAATGTATGAGAAAATATTTTTAATTAAACCATATAATCTTTTAGGGGCCAGTTTTAGCGGCGACGTGTAGTATTTTTTTTAATAAAAGGTTAATAATATTTACTAACTTTTAATTTTAGTATTTTAATTATTTTATCTACCTATTTAATATTAAGAAATTATTTACAAAACTTTACTTAGTAATTAAATAATCAATATTTTATCAAGTCTCCTAATACCTCCTCTATCCACCGTTACTTACTTTTTTTTAAAGAAACATGAATACTAAACGTCATTCATATTCTTCAACTATTCACACCTGTCTACCACATACCTAGAACCTTTCACGCGATTCATAACCTTAATTTCTCAAAAGTAAGGCTCATACTTGTTTATTACTTAGGACTAGGGTGACCAGGTGTGTTCACGGTCGGTATGGCACGGTATAGAGGTGAGTCATTCGTGTCTTTAAAGTTCAGGGCACGTGGTCACTTAGTAGTTAACCTTTTGCGGTTGAAAAGTCACAGTTTTTGCAAAAAAAAAATGTCTTGATTCACGGTTGATGAAGTAATAATGGCTTTTGCAATAAGAAAGTTTCCGGTGTTACAGGAATTTAATTATTATAAGTTGGTATACAAAATTACTATAACGGCTGCATACTGAAATACTCAAATACATTTTATTTAAATTGGATTTTACGAATATCAACCTATTCTACGTTCGCAATTTTGTTTCCAAAAATTTAAACTTTTTTGTTTTTGGTTAAATAACTTTAAAACGTAAGTAGGTGAAGCTAAAGTTATTTCAGTTCTGGTTGCAGTGCAAACTGAACTTTAGTGCAGTTATAAAATTCAGTTAGCGATTCAAATTAAACAAATTGTATTACTTTTTCAATAGGACTAGTCATTCTAAAATCAACTTAACCAATACGACATAAAGTTGATATTTGTTTTTAGTACAAATAACAATACTAAGAAAATAGACATTGGAAACAAGCCTTGTTTGACCTGTAAATTAAACATTCATCATAAAAAGATACCTAGCATTTCTAACTTTAATATCTGGACAAGCAAAATCTCGAAAGAAAAACAATAATCTTGACGAAGTAGACCGAAAGATATCTTAATTCTGAAAAAAGATTGGGCTCCTATAGATATTATGCAAATCACAATTCCCCATCAAAATGAAAAAGACACTGGACATGGACTAGACTCTGTAATTTTACCATGTCTCAATTATGGCTGCTATGCATAGTATTATTAGATACCATTATAATTTAGCCATTAATGTCCCGGGCAAAGGCCTTTTTACCCTCTTCCTCTTTCCACCTTTCTCTGTCCAGATCTGCCTGGGAGCCATCTTTTATCCCGCCATCTCCGTCTGGGCCATTTACCTACTACATTTTGTTTTAATTCTAATTAGTTGGCATAATAAAAACTCAGTCCGTCTAGGATTAATAAATAAAACATATTGCCATTAGGTACTCGTTACACTTCACTTACCTCAACTTATTTTTTGTCGCATTTAACGGTATGCTGACATTACTGGTCTGCAAACATCTGCTGTCTATCCTGCGCACGCGCTTATACTAACACCTTGAGGGGTGGTCAGGGCAATTATAAATAGTCAACTGTAACTTAACATGCGGGTGCAAAATATTAAAGGCTTCTACAAAAAAGGCGCGACACAACAGCGTGACGCGACAGCGCGACGCGACACTTGGAGAACAATTTCCATGAAGCTTTGATATAAATTGTTCTACGTGAGTCGCTTCACGCCTGTTTGCAGGAGCCTTAATTCTTGAGGCGTACGAGTTTCTGACATTACAGTATACAGGGTCTTTTTTGTGGGTGGGAAATCATCAAATAACTTCTCCCGCTCTGGATGGAGCAGGAGGGCGTGTCAGACTTTTATTGACTAAAACCTACCCGTGTTCCCTCAGTTGCCTGTGTGCCAGGGTCCACGGTATCTCTTTCGAACAACCCGCACCCCTGGCAGGATGTTAATTAATACGTTACGATCACAAGATATTTGCTATCTATAAAAAAAAAATTAGTAGTGGCACATAATGTGTCTGCAATAATGGAGATGTGTTAATGATTGCGGTGAACAAACATTAGGCGCTTCACAGAAATCTATTTTTTTACGATATTCAATCTACCTAGCCTTTTCCTAACTATGTCAGGGTCGGCTTCCAGTCTCACCGGATGCAGCTGAATACCAATATTTTATATGGAGCGACTGCCTATCTGACCTCCACAACCCAGTTACTGGGTAACACGATACCCCTTGGTAAGACTAGTTGTCAGACTTTCGGGCTTCTGACGACCCGTAACGACTGTCAAGGATCCACGAATGATAGCCGGGACTTTCCGAGGCATCCTTCGTCGTGGTATGTAAAGATATGGTCACCCATCTACGGATCAACCGCAAAAAGCGTAGCTGAACCTGATCAATCGACCCGATATTATGTCTACCAAACAGGACTCGAACTCACGAAACGCGCACCTGACTACAGGTAAGGCATTTAAGTATTAAATACTTAATGTTTTTTTAGAGTTTTAATCCTAGTTTACTAAAGCGTGCGAATCGAAAACCAGATGCGCTGCTCTGGTGGCACCATAAGTATCAATTTATATGATAAAAGCTAGTAGATAGGTATCTACTTGCTAGCTCATGCCTGCGGCGTCGCCCGGTTAGAGATTTGAAATTATCTCACGGAAACGTACTGCCGAGATAACTAGAATCCTGTTTCCTAACCTAAACCAGAGGGGCAATTCTCGTAATTTTAAGAACGTTCACAGTCTGATCTCAGTCTCAATCTGTCAAAATTACCTCCAGTTTCTATACATTTTTGTAAAGTTTTTGACATTTGATTGTCGCTGAGATGAGACTGCGACTAGATTTTGAACGTTTCAATTACGAGAATTCGTCTTCAGGTCATAGTTTATTGTGTGCCAATTTTCGTTTAGCGTCCTTATTCTTTCAGTCGTTATGACATGAAAAGGTACAAATACACAGAAAAACAGACAAAGAAACAGAGTTACATTTACGTTTTTATTATTGTAATGCCTACAAAAAATAAATAATAGTTTAAAAAACTAAAAAACACGCTTTAAAAACCAAACTAAAAAAGGAGAAAATTATTTAATTCAATTAAAAAGCGTGGGGTGCTTTTTGAGGTATTTTTATAATCAATTAATGTCAAGTACCCCACGCTTTTTAATTGAAATAAATAATTTTCTCCTTTTTTAGTTTGGTTTTTAAAGCGTGTTTTTTAGTTTTTTAAACTATTATTTATTTTATATTTTTTAGTTCTGCTAACTACAAAAACGTGATTTTTTTTTCTTTCTTTTCTCAATTTTTTTTAAAAATTAGGTATTGAATTGTCATCGGTCCTCGACAAGTTTACAAAGTTTCAATGAAATCTGATCGTTTAAAGTGAGTCAAAATCGCGCTCAAAGGATTCGGTTACATACAAACAAACAAACAAACATACAAGTGAAGCTAATATAAAGCGTGTAAAAAGAGAGATAAAGATAATTTTATTTGTCAAAACATGCGTATACATGCAAATTAAGCATGCAGGATGTCACAATATTAATATTACCTACGTACGTTACATGTTTCACCCGTAAGGCGTACAAATTTATAAAATTTGCAAAAATACACTTCAATCCAAATACATAATAGTCAGTAATAAAAAGAATAAGTCAGTAGAATAAATTAATCATGAAATGTCAAACGAAAAACGAAACTAATGTATGTAGGTACCTACACCCAAAATACCTGGTTTATAAAATGTAATAATACACAATACCATTACAAAGTAACTCACAAATAAAACGAACTCAGCAGATTTGCGCAATCAGAGCATCCCCACAAAACGGGGGTTCAGATTAACATCCCAAAAGAAATTTCAAATTAAATCCATTCTGGTAGATTGTGACAAATGCCATCAGTCATGCGACCCCTCATTTGCATCAGAAAAACTTGAAGAACAACTATTTATCAAATGGCGAGAGGACTTCCGGCTGCCATGACAGCAGGCGCGACGTGTTTCCGCCCGCCATCTTTGGATGAACGCTCTATATCCGACTGCGGGTGCCATGTCTTCTGTGTTTATACTAGAAGTGGCATCCTACAAACATTAAGTGCAAATTCCACCAATGAAACTGAACGCGATCACCACATTTACAGTCAGTGTCAAAATTCCACAGAAAATAAAGACACAGCTCATAAATGTACCTAGTAGATGTGCTAATTGAGTTCAGTTTTGTAGGTGAAATTCGCCCAACAAAATGAAAAATTTTCTGTTTTATAATTGCTATGTTATGAGGACAGATAAACTCGTTTTCTGGGTAAATTAAGTTTTAGTAATTTTCACATGGATGCGAGTGAATACGCCGCGGCATAACGGTTAGGTACTCTGATAATTATGGCTTGGAATATTTTTGATTTTTTATAAATGGCTGTTATTTTACTACGTTTTGTGATGAAAAAGTTTTGTTTTTTCATTTTTCACACCTCGAACATTTCAAGAAAGTGCCTCAAAGAATATTTATAGCAACGAGTACCTTCCGAATGCACAATGATTTTTTCTAACGGCGCGCTGTCTTCTATCGAGCATTATCGAAATTCGATCAGTACATCCAGAGATTATCTCTGTACGGTTTGTAGTAGCTAATTCTGTGCACTAATTTGTTGTGAAGGTTTTTAATTTCAGTTAAATAGAGAAACACGTTCTACTAAGATGCACTAAGTAGTTAAGTTAAGAATAAGTAATAGTAGTAGAATGGAAGGCGATTATTTCTCTCAGTTATTGATAGCTACACAGTTGTAAGTACACTATAATTAAATTCGTTAGTCAAGCTATTTTATTATGATAAATAATGACGCGCATCGTTGGCCTAAAGTAGGTTACCGAGTAAGCAGAAAAATATGCGGCAATGAGACCATACAACCTCCTACATACTAACTTACATGTTTTACGTCTTTATATAGGTATGTATATACCTATTATCTAGGTATAAACCAAGTCATATCGCTTCCAGTTGAGACCCCGAAATAATGTAGATCTTTGATCCCGGGACCCAAAACCGAGTCTGATTGGGGAGTGATCTCTATTTAGATTATTTAGTGGTGCGTTCGCGATGAAATATTTCAGCATTTTGCCGTGTGCCGTTGATTACCGGTGATTCTATTAGCTTGATGTCAGCCATTTTGTTTCCGATTGGTTTATCTATAGTATTTTTTTCTCACCAAACGACGAGTGCTTTACTTGTGGTTACCACGAGTACAGATACCCTGTGAATATGTGTTAGCCCTCTCGGTACCGTCCGAGAAAATGGTAAAGTGGGAAATGTGTGTGTGTGTTATATGCTGACGTTACTCGTCTTCATGCACACGTGTCGTACACTTGGTTACCACAAGTAAAACGAGCGTCGCTTTGTGAGATAAAATACCTATTAAATGTTGGGGCTGAGCAATGGTTAACACGAAGACAGACATGTGAATGTCGAGGCGCTCCAACTGCTAGACAATACGGACATAGTGCGTAACAATTATAAAACGTGCCAATTGCCTAATAGGCACGTAATTGTAGATTCGCCCATTATTATATTAACAGTTGAAAATATATCCGTTTTTTTTTTACTTATAAATACTTCAACGACGTGATTGGTATCGATATCAAGACTGATACCCATCACATCTGTGGAGTTCCACCAACTGATTTGATTTGACCCTGCATAAGCATTTACATATTTTTATAACATGTTGTTTTAACCAATTTATACATAAATAAATAAATATCGATATCACAATTATCTTTTATCAGTTTTAAAGTTTACTAATTGAACTTGCTTTATTTTATTGGCTTATTTATTAATCAGTGTTTAAGGAAATAAATAATACACTTATCTCAGTAGGCACGCATTTTATCTCAAAACGCGTTGTAACGCGTGACGTAAGATGAAATGCGCGGTCTACACGACGTAGCGAAAGGGGACTTTAATTTCGACACTCAATGTATACCTTCGATAGCTCAGTTGGTAGAGCGGTGGACTGTAGCTGTAAACAATTGATATCCATAGGTCGCTGGTTCAAATCCGGCTCGAAGGAATTTTTTTGTTTTTTGTTTCAATAATATAAGTATATGTGTATCGTTATTTACCAAGTGTAGTTAAGGTACTTTTATTTTACCTAATTGAATGTTTTGTATTCTAATTGTTTTATTTTGACTTCGCTACGTATTTGTTATAATCATGTATAATGTTTAGTTACATGTTTACTTATTTATTCCAGTAACAATTAAATTGTAAGTAGGTATCTATTATACTGTACGTAAATAATGACAAATAATGAATTACTTAATGAATAAAATGACAAAGTTTTATGAGGTGTATACCAACCATTGGTCACGGGAAGTGTCAATTGTTTTTAATAAGTAGTTATGTGGTTCATGATGATTAAAATTAAATTTTGATAACAATATTGTAATTAAGTACAATTAAAATGATTACTGACAGCTTAGGTACTTCATTATTATTCGTTTAAAGTGGTACCTAACGGAAAAATAAATTCACAAAAATCCTAATTAAATTACCTTCCAGACTTGAAATTTTTTTTTTTTCTCGCAACAATCTACAATCGAATTAGATTTAAAAACTCAATTTGGGTACGATACAAAGAATTTGAATCACCTTAACCCTGCAACCGTTAGAACCGTGTTGAATCAATTAGAGGATTGAGTCCCATTTTATTTAGATCTTTGTACAAATATAATTAATTTAAAAATGTTTCTACCGTTATTATTTTGTAGGGTTGTACCAAGACGATTTTACTCGATAAATATTATATAAGTAATATCTTCTATATACTAAATAACGTGAAGCAAAAAAAAAGTAGTAGGTACCCTTTTTTACGAAAATTACGCGGACTTAGGAGTATGCAATGAGAGAAGGCATTAGAAATACATTAAGTTTTAAATGAATTAAGGTCGAGTTTCGACCACTAGGCGACCATTAGTATTGTACGTATAAAAACATCTCCCTATGCGTAACACACTTTCAACCACAATCTGAATGATTATAAAGAATATTGCTAATCCATTGCTTCAAAATTTTCTAAAAATGCGTCTGTTTAACAAGGTAAATTTATAACGAAGTGAATTTTGTTGAACTGTCAAAGTTTGTTACGGAATTACGGCACAGATATAATAATTTAGCATTGTAACGATATACATATTAGAAAAGTGAAAGCACATGAGTTTGTAAATGTATAAATTTAATCTTAATTTACACAGCGCGTGGCAGAAATCTGTAGTCATATTTAAGGTGGTGGTACAGACCATTGTACTGAGCAACTTGCTCAATGGGACAAACATCGTAGCTTTGAATATATATCCAGCAGCGTAACTACAATACCTACTCGACCTAAATAAATAAGTCAGCTTATAATTAGGTATGTTACATTTCAGATGGAGAACTTGTTAATAATACGCCAAAATAACTGCAAAATAAAAAGTTTCATACCATAATAAAATAATAATTTTATTTATCTAAATAAATCCGAATGTCTCTAAAAAAAAACGCATTCTATTAAAATCGTCCCAATTACACGCAAATGAAGTTTAACCCTTTCGATGTTCACTGGAACTTTTTAATTGCTGTTAAATCGAAAAGGGATCAAATGAAAACGGGCCGGTCCATTGTTGACTGTCATTAATCTATGTGGGTGGGTACAATTTCACGGTAAACATTGTACGCGATTCAAAACTGTTTTGGTGCGCGTTTCTTTTTAAACTAAATTTTACTAGCTCCTGGCCGCTTCTGAAATTTCTTGTTTTAACATAAAATATATCCCACGATGTATATCACATCGCTTGCCCACCCCGCTCTATTAAAATCAAACCAAATCAAAATATTTTATTTCACATATACCTACATGGGCACTTATGAAACGTCAGAAGCTAGGTACACGGTTCAAATTGGTTGTTTCCTATGGAGAAGCGCCAGAATGAAACTCCGCGGTTACTCTTTCAAAAATAATTGGCTTTTATAATGGTTGCAAACTACAGCGTTAATAGATGTGAGAAAACAGTGTAGGACCATCAACAAGTACCAGGTACTTAATAGAATAGAAAATGGTTTACAAATGATAATTTCATTTTCGCTAAGCTTTTTTTTCTGACTTTAATATTCAAATATATATATTTAAAGAGTTGTATCGTGATGTTAAATAGCCCTTCCTAAGAATAAGGCTATAAAATGCAAAAAAGAATATTTAAAATCCGACTTGGAGTTCCAGCGATTAGCGATTAGTAAAAAAAGAAAGAAAAATATTTTATTTGAGTAAACCATTTCTCACGTTAATATTTAAGAAAATAAAACTATAAACTACTGTACCCAAATATTTTTTTATTTTAACAGAAAAGCCTGCTGTGGGTCAATAATAAGCTAAAGATAAAAAACCACATAAAAGATTTTATCAAAACCTTTGAGAATCGCCCCAGTTAACCCTTCTATCTCGCACTGATTCATCTTATCCCGTCACCGACTGATGGATCAAGATATTAAGGTGAATGCGCAGTGGTAGACCGCGAAATTCAAATTTTCTTACGTTTTTGCAATTTTCAGGTCAGTATCAGGTTGTATCCTGATCAAAATGTGATTTGCGAATATAACAGGTACGTGTTTACAGAATTATAGTCATTAGAATGTCTAATAATCTCTTATAAGTTAGATTTCTTCCACAAGCACTTTTCCATAAGAAATTTGTTCTTATGGAACAAATCTAACTTACAAAGATGTATTATTGATTCTAATGATTATAAATCTGTAAATACGTACATGTTATAGTCGCAAATCATATTTTGATCAAGTAACAAGCTGACACTCACCTGAAAATTGCAAAAAACGTAACAAAATTTGAATTTCGCGCTCTACCACTGCGCATTCACCTTAATACCGAGAGCGTGGCGAATGTGACCAAACGTTAACCCTTTCAATGCATTTATAATTAGAATTGCGCTGCGGGTCTTCTAATGACTGATAACCCTGGTTTTCTTTTCATAATCTGTGATTGATTATGTAGGAGTGTTGTTAAGATGGGCGTTTGTGATTTTGTGACGTAGTTTGCAAGCCCAAAATTATGCTAGAGCTGTAATTAAAATTATAGGAACATTAGTTTTTGTGGTGATCTTGTTCTCGTACCAGTAAAATTATCTATGGTTGTCATTATATTTCGTTGCTTATACAGAGTACGCAGGTGGTTACTATGAATTCAGTACACGTTCTACACCAGTAGCGTTTTCATTTTCATGATTTTCGTGGTGTATGGAACAGATTTTAGCTGTTTCATACATTTTGACCACGTAGGTATTGCACTTTTCTACAGGGTAAATTTTTAACCAATGCGCAAACTGTAACCGTGAATTCAGCATATCATTCTAGAACCCCAGCGCAGATTTTTTTCGAAAATCAGCTGTTCCATACATTTTGACCGCGTAGGTATTGCTCGTTTCTATGAAACAGCTGATTTTTTTTTGTATAACCGGCGAAAAATTTCTGCGCTGGGGTCTAGAGTGATATGCTGAATTCATGGTTACAGTTTGCGCAATGGTAAAAAAAATATCCTGTATAAAGCAGCAGATTTTTGTTTTTGATCAAATTCGTTTTCTTTTTTTTTTTAATTACGTTTTTAGTTTTACGTACCCGAAGGGTAAGCAACGATACCCTATTACTAAGCCTCTGGTGTCCGTCCGTCCGTCCTTCTGTCTGTCTGTCAGCAGGCTGTATCTCATGATCCGTAATAGGTAGACAGTTGAAATTTTCATAGAAAATGTATTTCTGTTGCCGCTATAACAACAAATTAATAATAAAAACAACATTAACCCTTAACCACTGACCATTATTTACTTTCATTAACACTGACGTACGTCACTCTGACGTATGGTTTTTTGAAATAGCCTTTATTATTAATATATTAATATTTATTTATTTGTTTTATTATTTATCGTTACTTTAGCATAAAGGGTACCAAATTAATAAAAAAAAACACGTTATTTATATAAAAAATATTTACTTAAACTCAAAATACAGAACTTTGAAAAATCAATGGAAACAAAAAACACCTTCTTTCTTATCGGCTCAAAAACTTAACTTATCAGTCTAAAATGATCACAGAGCTGATAGTATCTTAACATCTAGATAGTACTCAATAATTAAAAAACAAATAAATGGCATATTATTAGAAACTTAACACTTTTTAACGACATGTGTTACAAGCATGTGTTACATCTTCGTTTTCCGTAATAATATTTTCTTGTGGATTCCTGTGATGTCGTAGGTTCATCAGTCTGAGTAAGGAACGGCTTCTTCTATACCCGTTTCACTCTGTAGTTCTGCTAAAGGGATATTGTCATCGCTATCCGATGAGGAGTCTACTTCAGCCTCCTGTGGAAGGATGTCATCCTCATCAGCTGAAGAATCATCAAACTCCGAAAAAGCAAGGGTTTCCATGACCAAACTCTCAAACTGTTGATCAGTCACGTTGATTCAAGGCTGTTTTCTCGAAGTCGGGCAATGAGTATCCAAATGACGTTTATTCGAAGCCATTTTAACACTAAAACAAAAATAAAAAAATAAAACTTACATTTACTCTGACGCTACGTCCCACAGACGTTAGGACGGCTATACTTACCTAAGCAAGGCGCACCGCACGACTACTCACACCCGCTGCGCGCGCGTCACTGGGTCTTAGGAAGGTACAGGAAAGAAGAAGTCCGTGCGCGTTTGGTGTAAAAAGATATGACCGCTTTAATGCGCACCGTACGTCTCTCAGACGTACGTCAGTGGTTAAGGGTTAAAATTAAACTCAAACTCAAACTCAAAGCATTTATTTCAACTAAATCATTTACAGGCACTTTTGAATTGTCAAAAAGTTGATCAGTTGGAAAGTAGAAGCTGGTTGCCCATTCCAAAACGAAGATCTCTATGGAGAAGAACACCTTCTGCGTAGCCCCTTTTTTACAATTAAGAGGGCTATTACAAATTGAAGTATTTAGTTTTAGGTAAATTTAACGGCGCGTGGTAGCTGATCGTGCGTGCGTGTATAGTGAAGTATGCTACTCAGATATGCTAACCATTATGATTCGGACGCCCAGGAACAAACCGGCGCGGACTTACAGCTAAAGCCCGCGCGTCCCGAGAATTATTACTGATTCATAGCGTTGCATTCAAAAATTGTTTAAAAATATTATTTTCCTTTTAAATAGACTGTTTCTTTTTTCACTTAGTAACCTTAGTTATTAAATACTTTTTATTTGAATTTCGATTAAACATACATAGATAAAAAATATGATTTCAGACGAAAAATTATCATTATTTATCTGTTTTACGGAATTATTTTTGGTGTATTATTATATGAAACATAAAAAATTGATTTGATCATTCTAAATAATAAGCTACAGTCCTACAATAGACATTTTTATAAATTACTAAACTATTATAAATGTTCCATGTATGTAACAGAGCATCAAAGAAAGTAACATTTTACGAAACATCCTTTGCCGAGACAAGGTTTTTACAGACTTATGTAAACAAATTGAATAATTTGTTTAGAGCGCTCCCTAGACAAATAATGATATTTTCCCGGACATATTTTTATTTTTATTTTTTGCCTATATCTAAACCATAATCTCTCATCAAATCTCGAGTCAAACGCTCAAATTCAAGAAAAAATGTGAAAGCGCCCTTAAGTAATTGAGTGCTAGAAGATACCTTGTTGATGGTGAGATTAAAAACAGTGTTACTGGTACCTTCTGTTGTCTTCTCGACTAGATTAAATTAGTATCGCTAACCGCCATATTAGTATTATTACTAATTTTTGTGGTGCTAATTGCAGTAGACTACGACACAATACTTATGTCTGAGTTTATATTAATAGCCATGCCATTTGACGTCTAAAACTAATAGGCAGATACACAGTATCCCTAGTTGATTTTAATTTCTCAACAAAAGTGTTGGTGTAAAGGGGTCTCCATAGAAGAAATGTTTTTTTTTTCGGTGATTTCTGCCTTGTGGTATTTTTAATAGGTACCTTACATAAGGTATTTGCTACTTTACATTTTTTATTATAAATATGACTAAGTACCTACTATAGTAACTGTACGCACTGGGACTATAGCTTGGTACGGCCGTCTTCCCAATTGCGTACAGTTATGGCTACGTTTGAGACAATTGAGCCTAGTACCTGTCAATTATCTAAGACCCAACTAACTATCAACCTAGCCTATAGGTTTCACTTAGCACCCGAGTTATCCCTACGCCCTAACCTACCATACAAACCACACGGAACGTGAGTTACGTTGGCTTACGAGAGGGAAGCCTGTTACAAGGAGACCTACGGTAACAGACGGAATGTGGGAAGGAATAGGGGTTTGTGTACGTCGTGCAATGTACACAGGATATGGTTTTCTTACTGCCGATCCCACAGACTCATAGGATCGTTGCTGGCTAAAGGTGTCTTGGCCACAGTAAGAGGAGGTTGTAGGAGATGAATCACACTCGACTCCAGCTTGATGACTAATTTATTACAATAATTAACTTAGGTAATTATATACAAGTTTTGTGGTCAATACACATTGATATCTATTTCTATGTGTGTTGTGTGTGTATCGAGCCGATGAGGCGAAGATCTCAGTAGGTCACTTCTTAGCGCTGACGGCTGTGTTGCCGGCGCGTGGAAAAGATGTATGTCACTCTTAACGCTGACGCTGTGATGCTATTGCATGTTCATGGTTGAACAGTAACCTAAACTGCATTTGCATTAAATCAATCAATCGGCTCAGCCTTTTCCCTACTATGTTTGGGTCGACTTCCAGTCTAACCGCATGCAGCTGAATACCAGTATTTTACATTGAGCGAGCGCCTATCTGACCTCCACAACCCAGTTACTGGGTAACACGATACCCCTTGATAAGACTGGTTGTCAGACTTTCGGGCTTCTGACGACCCGTAACGACTGTCAAAGATCCACAAATGACAGCTGGGACCAAGACTTAAGGTGCTGTCTGAAGCACGTGGGGTCATTGTATGTCAAGATGGTTACCCATCCACAGAACAACCGCAGCAAGCGTAGCTTAACCACGAGACCGAACATTTGCATTAAATCGCTCTTGTTTATAAAGGGCTCACCGAATTAATATGCAGATTAGCTGAATTAGAGTGAATTTGATCGATGAGACGACTAACAAGACGAAGGGTACAATATGCCCGCATGATTTAAAATTTGCCTAAAGAGTATTGGGTGACCACTTAAATACTTGTGTGAATAGTTCAATTATTATGATCATGAATGTTTATTCAAATAATAATAAATTAGAAGCGTTATTTTTGTAATCGCCATTTTGTTACATCCATCTAGTTTTTGCGAGCAGCTTTACCCACGTGAAGGCCGAAAATAATCCCATGGGAACGTACCTACTACCGAGATAAAAACTACATTTTGTGTTAATCCAGGTTATAAACTATCTGTGGGCCAAATTTCATTAAAATTCGTTCAGCCGCTTTTGTGTGATTGAGTAACAAACATAAAAACATACAAACATTCACATTTATAATGTTATACCTAGTAGGAATACTTAGTAGGATTTTTCGATTCGATTTTATTATCAGCCTACTTTAGTTCGTTCTATAGAAAAAAAAAACTAAAAAAACATACAGACGAAAGAACGTCCTCCTTTTAGAAGTCGGTTAAAAAAACACTACAAAGTGAAAAATAACTTTAAGGCGGTGATTTCTTGAAAACGCTCAAAAATGTGGTTATTTAAACCACTGTGTCTCTTTAACCGTAAATAATTTTGAAAGCAAAAAAATATATGATATTTTCAAGTCTTTTTCGCATACAGTGATCGAATTCAAAACATACTTTGCATAAAAAAAATCATCAAACTCTCCTCTTAATTATCTTTAAAACCAGTTTATCCCTTCAATAACAATTATTATTATAATTAAAAATATACCATATAATTCCAAATGCCAAACTGCATCCAGTGATGGATTATTTATTATTAAATAGTTAATATCTAATTTTATACGATTTTATTTTCATTTTTACGACAATGCTTGCTTATTTATTATTCGAATTTATTACAACAGATTTTAAACCGTATCGGATTGCAATAAGAACTATTATCGTTCATAACGACATTATTTAAAGTTACCAGGGGCCTTAATTTCGGACGTCGGTGTGTTTGGATATGTATTTTAGTTTTTTTTGTCACCGAATTCCGAAATTGAAGTTATTTTTCAGTTTGTAGTGTTTTTTCGGAAGTCGGTTGTTTTTTTTTTATGGTACCTACCCCACTCCAATTCGTATACTACTACTTTTTATGTATACAACAGTGACAGGAAGCAGCAGCATATCATCTAGGTACATAAAGTGGATTAAAAACGTATTATCGAGGCTAACGCAAAAACTGCCGAAGTTAATCAAAATTATTTTCGAAAACCATCCACAATATTCTCGGATATATCGCGTAACAAAAAAAAAGCAAATAAAAGCCATACAGAAGAATTGAGAACCTCCTCCTTTTTGAAGTCGGTTAAAAAGGAAATAATGTATGGTGTTGCGTTGTATATGTGCATAGCAAATAAATATTATCTGATACTATATTATCTTATCATACGCTATTGAACTCAGGGCTCGAGCTCAACAGCGACGCGGGCAGAAATTGGTGCTAGATGGAGTAAAATTTTACTATACATTTACATATATCTGGAATTTACATTTACATACAAGTATTGCATTATATTGTATGGGATGGTTATTGTTTATGTAAAGGCGTCTTGAAACTGGCGCGACGCGGCACTTGTGGGATAATAATTTCCATGAACTTTTCAAAGAAATTGTTCTACGTGAGTCGTGTCGCGCCCGTTTACAGGAGCCTTAATAATTCATGATTGTTTGCCGATGAGATAACCTATCGGGTACAAGGGTTGTCTATTGCATAATAATCTGCACTGACAGGTCTAGAAGCATGAAATTTGCAATTGATTTTATTATAGTATAAAAAAGTGAGCCGTAAAGAAGCATAGTGGTGCCCTTACACGAGCAACTAAAATTGCTCCATCCTGGGCAATTATCGTCAACTATGACGTCACGACTACATCCAGCAATTTAGGGCAATGGCAACATGTAGCAACCTGTTACCAGAAATACGGCCACAAATATCATGCAATATTGAGCAATTTAAAAAAAACTAGACAATACGCAAAAACGAGACGTACAAACGAGATAAAAAGAAAATTGACTAAAAAATTCCAAACCGGTCGGATATCCGGCAACTCATGAAATATATGGAGCAATCAGAAGCAATATTCCTGAAAAATATCCGCAATTTATTGTTGTTGCTCCATATTGCTCCACTTAATTGATCCAGGTTGATCCATTAGTGTTCCCGAGCAATAATTGCTCAAAAAATTGCCGTGGACGTCACATGTCTATGAAGTTTTGATTATAGGACATGCCGGTTTCATCACGATATTTTCCTTTACCTACCGTCTTTAGAGCAGTGATGATGAAATAATTTACACAAAGTATAGTGCGTGTGACATTGTGAGGAAACCGGCATGTCCTAGAAGCAAAACTTCGAAGACATGTGACATCTACCAACTGGGCCCGCGTGGTGGATTACGGCCCACTCCCCCTCACCGAAAGGAGGCCTGTGTCACAGAAGTGGTAACATTATATGCTGATTATGATGTGTTATAGTGCCTGCCGGCCACCATTGCCAATAAAGTAGGACTTTTAGAAATTCGTCGCTTAAAAGGGTTAAATAGGGGATGTATGGAAGATCGTAATTTTTTTTGATGGAAAATCCCTTCGGGCACATTGCTAGTATATGGACAAAAGACTGTTTAAACTTTTAAAGAGATAGTTTCTAAACGGCTTCCCCCCCAGGGGGGAAGGGGTTGCGCTCCTCCGATACCGCGCAGACCTGTAGAGCTCGTCCCAGACTGGTCACTCTCCCACCGTTTGGAGGAAAAAACTAAAATTTACAATAATATACATACATATATACATAAAATCACCTATTAGGTGGCGTTCCTTTGATTCTGTGTTTCTGAAAGGATGGATCAAAGATGTCTTTCGAAAGGTTTAACAAGGTAATGTAAGTGGAGACGCCGGAACGCCGTAGAAAGACATATTAGTGACCTTATTCGTGATTTTCTCCAGGAGGGTCAGGTGCGTAGGAGTCACAACCGGAATGACTAGATGAATGTAAGCGAAACGAAAGGACAAGGTAAGGATCCTTCCTAATGTTTGTCTTTCTAGGGCTTACCGACATTCCCACTCACATTGCCTTGTAAAACCATTTGTTAGACATCTTTGATTCATCTTCTCAACATGATAAACTATCTAAGCATACAATAAATTATATAATCATGAAATAAAAAATGACAAAAGGAGGGTTGCAAGGGACATATAAATGCAAATGTCATACGACGTACCTTTCGCAATCGGAAGGTATCTTGTCAGTTAGTTTGTATTTGAATGGAAGATAAACTTACATAATAATATGCAGCTATTATATTATAATACTATAAGCCTGGGATAGATATAATAAAACACTAATCCACACGGAGATTCACAAGCCTTTTTTTTTTTGGATGGGAAATCATCAAATAACTTCTCCCGCTCTGGGTGGAGCGGGAGGGCGTGTCAGACTTTTACTGACTAAAACCCACCCGTGTTCCCTCAGTTGCCTGTGTGCCAGGGGCATAACAACTTAATACGAATATGTATACATTTTACGTGAATACAGAATCAAACTGAGATTCACATTTAGATTCAGTCTGAGATTTACTTAAGATTCAACACTGAGCTTGAAATTAAGACTCACTGAGGTTATAAAAAATTATGATTCATATTAAGATTAATACTGTCGCGCAGCGATTCGAACTGAGATTCACATTTTTTTTTTATTCACACTGAGATTTACATTAAGATTAAAACACTGAGACTCACTGAGATTCACACTGAGACTTAAACTACTCTAAACTTAACATTAGCCTAATTGCGTATTGCTAGTTGTGCGCGTTGTTTGAAAGAAATACCGTGGCCGCCCCAGCCACACAGGCAACTGAAGGAACACTGGTGGGTTTTAGTCAGTAAAAGTCTGACATGCACTCCCGCTCCACACAGAGCGGGAGAAGTTATTTGATAATTTCCCAAAAAAATAAAATACTTATACATCGAGATCGAGGTTTTTCAAAAAAAAACCTCGTAACACATTATTAATCACAATTTGAATTATTTTGAAGGACTAATCCATTGCTTTATACGTTCGAAAAATTTGTCTGCCCAACAACAAGTAACGAAATGAATGTTGTTGTTGAACTATCAAAATTTGTTTGTGTTGTATTACGCAAGCCCTTTGACATACGATGATGATATCAGGTAGAAATCTTTCCAGGATTGCGAACAGATTTCTGCCTGTATTTAATTAAATTTGACAATCAGTCGTGAGACTTTGGTATGTACTCCCGAGCGTCTTTTTTTAAGTTTAAAATAATTAAACTGCCCGTTTCATATCCAAAATTGTCTCATCTTCATCATTTTGCCAGTTTTTACTTTCCCCATAGTACCATTGTCTCCAATTCGATGGACTAATAATTTCAAATAATGTTTTGACAAAAAGTTTTTTTTTGTAATATATTATTTTTGGAGACATAATAATTTAGATTCAAAGACATACTATCCTCGATTATAAAACTTTTTGATTCTCTGGCTCTATCAGTGTTATTCATTAAAACCACTTTTTTCAATTCACTACAATTTTGCATAAATGAGAATAATATCACCTAATATATTGCTAGATAGTGATTCTAAAATTCTCCATTATATTGTATGGGATGGTTAAAGTTTGTGTAAAGGCGTCTTGAAACTGGCGCGACGCGGCTCTTGTGGGTGTAATAATTTCCATAAACTTTTCAAAGAAATTGTTCTACGTGAGTCGTGTCGCGCCCGTTTACAGGAGCCTTAATAGTTCATGATTGTTTGCCGATGAGATATATCAGGGTACAAGGGTTGTCTATTGCATAATAATCTGCACGGACAGGTCTAGAAGCATGAAATTTGCAATTGATTTTATTATAGTATAAAAAAGTGAGCCGTAAAGAAGCATAGTGGTGCCCTTACACGAGCAACTAAAATTGCTCCATCCTGGGCAATTCTCGTCAACTATGACGTCATGTCTACATCCAGCAATATAGGGCAATGGCAACATGTGGCAACCTGTTACCAGAAATACGGCCACAAATATTATGCATTATGGAGCAATTTAAAAAAAAAACTAGACAATACGCAAAAACGAGACGTACAAACGAGATAAAAAGAAAATTGACTAAAAAATTCCAAACCGGTCGGATATCCGGCAACTCATGAAATATATGGAGCAATCAGAAGAAATATTCCCGAAAAATATCCGCAGTTTATTGTTGTTGCTCCATATTGCTCCACTTAATAAAATTGATCCAGGTTGATCCATTAGTGTTCCCGAGCAATAATTGCTCAAAAAATTGCCGTGGACGTCACATGTCTATGAAGTTTTGATTATAGGACATGCCGGTTTCATCACGATATTTTCCTTTACCTACCGTTTTTAGAGCAGTGATGATGAAATAATTTACACAAAGTATAAGTACTTGTGACATTGTGAGGAAACCGGCATGTCCTAGAAGCAAGAAAAAATCTACATCTTTTTAATAAAATAAGTGATAGACATAATTTTAATACTAGAAACAAAGACAAAATAGATCAACCATTTTTCAGATTAGCTAAAGTACATACATCTTTTATGGGGTACTGTGTTAAATGTTACAACAAAATACCTTGTGATATATTGCAATTAAATGAAAGGAAATTTAAAGCTCACATTAAAAGTAAACTTTGTAAACTAGCGTATTACAAATTAGAGGATTATATCCAAGATAAGAATGCTTGGAAACATGCTGGTCCTGCTCCATAGGACAATCTAGAGTCTAGACAAAATCAAACTGGTTGCTAATTGAATTGTACATATAATTAATTATATTTATGACATTGATTTACACTCAGTAATTATTTTAACTCACACACTGACTCATTACTTGTTAATATTGTAGGAAAATCATACCTATACTTAATTTTACAATGTTTGTAAATGTGTGAACACCATGTATCTATCACAGAATTAATTTATCTGTATTGTTTCAATTTGATTCTTTTTACCCATTTTGGTATGGTTATTTTACTCTGGGTGCATCGTTTTCACACATAATCATATAATGAATGTAAATATTGTACTTGAAACATTTTAAAAGAGTAACGGTGGAGTTTCTTGCCCATTCTTCTACATACGAAACTACATTTTGGAAGGGGCGACTAGAATCAATTCTATTTTAATGTAAATGTTGACGTTCAAAAGTGCCTTTTAAGTGCCTATTTGAAATAAATGCTTTGACTTTGACTTTGACTTTGCAAAACTTCGAAGACATGTGACATCTACCAACTGGGCCCGCGTGGTGGATTACGGCCCACTCCCCCTCACCGAAAGGAGGCCTGTGTCACAGAAGTGGTAACATTATATGCTGATTATGATGTGTTATAGTGCCTGCCGGCCACCATTGCCAATAAAGTAGGACTTTTAGAAATTCGTCGCTTAAAAGGGTTAAATAGGGGATGTATGGAAGATCGTAATTTTTGTTGATGGAAAATCCCTTCGGGCACATTGCTAGTATATGGACAAAAGACTGTTTAATTTTTTAAAGAGATAGTTTCTAAACGGCTTCCCCCCCAGGGGGGAAGGGGTTGCGCTCCTCCGATACCGCGCAGCCCTGTAGAGCTCGTCCCAGACTGGTCACTCTCCCACCGTTTGGAGGAAAAAACTAAAATTACAATAATATACATACATATACACATAAAATCACCTATTAGGTGGCGTTCCTTTGATTCTTTCTGTGTTTCTGAAAGGATGGATCAAAAATGTCTTTCGAAACGTTTAACAAGGCAATGTAAGTGGAGACGCCGGAACGCCGTAGAAAGACATATTAGTGACCTTATTCGTGATTTTCTCCAGGAGGGTCAGGTGCGTAGGAGTCACAACCGGAATGACTAGATGAATGTAAGCGAAACGAAAGGACAAGGTAAGGATCCTTCCTAATGTTTGTCTTTCTAGGACTTTCCGGCATTTTCACTCACATTGCCTTGTAAAACCATTTGTTAGACATCTTTGATTCATCTTCTCAACATGATAAACTATCTAAGCATACAATAAATTATATAATCATGAAATAAAAAATGACAAAAGGAGGGTTGCAAGGGACATATAAATGCAAATGTCATACGACGTACCTTTCGCAATCGGAAGGTATCTTGTCAGTTAGTTTGTATTTGAATGGAAGATAAACTTACATAATAATATGCAGCTATTATATTATAATACTATAAGCCTGGGATAGATATAATAAAACACTAATCCACACGGAGATTCACAAGCCTTTTTTTTTTTGGATGGGAAATTATCAAATAACTTCTCCCGCTCCCGGTGGAGCGGGAGGGCGTGTCAGACTTTTACTGACTAAAACCCACCCGTGTTCCCTCAGTTGCCTGTGTGCCAGGGGCATAACAACTTAATACAAATATGTATACATTTTACGTGAATACAGAATCAAACTGAGATTCACATTTAGATTCAGTCTGAGATTTACTTAAGATTCAACACTGAGCTTGAAATTAAGACTCACTGAGGTTATAAAAAATTATGATTCATATTAAGATTAATACTGTCGCGCAGCGATTCGAACTGAGATTCACATTTTTTTTTATTCACACTGAGATTTACATTAAGATTAAAACACTGAGACTCACTGAGATTCACACTGAGACTTAAACTACTCTAAACTTAACATTAGCCTAATTGCGTATTGCTAGGGGTGCGCGTTGTTTGAAAGAAATACCGTGGCCGCCCCAGCCACACAGGCAACTGAAGGAACACTGGTGGGTTTTAGTCAGTAAAAGTCTGACATGCACTCCCGCTCCACACAGAGCGGGAGAAGTTATTTGATAATTTCCCAAAAAAATAAAATACTTATACATCGAGATCGAGGTTTTTCAAAAAAAAAACCTCGTAACACATTATTAATCACAATTTGAATTATTTTGAAGGACTAATCCATTGCTTTATACGTTCGAAAAATTTGTCTGCCCAACAACAAGTAACGAAATGAATGTTGTTGTTGAACTATCAAAATTTGTTTGTGTTGTATTACGCAAGCCCTTTGACATACGATGATGATATCAGGTAGAAATCTTTCCAGGATTGCGAACAGATTTCTGCCTGTATTTAATTAAATTTGACAATCAGTCGTGAGACTTTGGTATGTACTCCCGAGCGTCTTTTTTTAAGTTTAAAATAATTAAACTGCCCGTTTCATATCCAAAATTGTCTCATCTTCATCATTTTGCCAGTTTTTACTTTCCCCATAGTACCATTGTCTCCAATTCGATGGACTAATAATTTCAAATAATGTTTTGATAAAAAGTTTTTTTTTGTAATATGTATATTATTTTTGGAGACATAATAATTTAGATTCAAAGACATACTATCCTCGATTATAAAACTTTTTGATTCTCTGGCTCTATCAGTGTTATTCATTAAAACCACTTTTTTCACTTCACTACAATTTTGCATAAATGAGAATAATATCACCTAATATATTGCTAGATAGTGATTCTAAAATTCTCCATTATATTGTATGGGATGGTTAAAGTTTGTGTAAAGGCGTCTTGAAACTGGCGCGACGCGGCTCTTGTGGGTGTAATAATTTCCATAAACTTTTCAAAGAAATTGTTCTACGTGAGTCGTGTCGCGCCCGTTTACAGGAGCCTTAATAGTTCATGATTGTTTGCCGATGAGATATATCAGGGTACAAGGGTTGTCTATTGCATAATAATCTGCACGGACAGGTCTAGAAGCATGAAATTTGCAATTGATTTTATTATAGTATAAAAAAGTGAGCCGTAAAGAAGCATAGTGGTGCCCTTACACGAGCAACTAAAATTGCTCCAGCCTGGGCAATTCTCGTCAACTATGACGTCATGTCTACATCCAGCAATATAGGGCAATGGCAACATGTGGCAACCTGTTACCAGAAATACGGCCACAAATATTATGCATTATGGAGCAATTTAAAAAAAAACTAGACAATACGCAAAAACGAGACGTACAAACGAGATAAAAAGAAAATTGACTAAAAAATTCCACACCGGTCGGATATCCGGCAACTCATGAAATATATGGAGCAATCAGAAGAAATATTCCCGAAAAATATCCGCAGTTTATTGTTGTTGCTCCATATTGCTCCACTTAATAAAATTGATCCAGGTTGATCCATTAGTGTTCCCGAGCAATAATTGCTCAAAAAATTGCCGTGGACGTCACATGTCTGTGAAGTTTTGATTATAGGACATGCCGGTTTCATCACGATATTTTCCTTTACCTACCGTTTTTAGAGCAGTGATGATGAAATAATTTACACAAAGTATAAGTACGTGTGACATTGTGAGGAAACCGGCATGTCCTAGAAGCAAAACTTCGAAGACATGTGATATCTACCAACTGGGCCCGCGTGGTGGATTACGGCCCACTCTTCCTCACCGAGAGAAGGCCTGTGTCCCAGAAGTGGCAATATTATATATGCTGATTATGATGTGTTATAGTGCCTGCCGGCCACCATTGCCAATAAAGTAGGACTTTTAGAAATTCGTCGCTTAAAAGGGTTAAATAGGGGATGTATGGAAGATCGTAATTTTTGTTGATGGAAAATCCCTTCGGGCACATTGCTAGTATATGGACAAAAGACTGTTTAGAATTTTAAAGAGATAGTTTCTAAACGGCTTCCCCCCCAGGGGGGAAGGGGTTGCGCTCCTCCGATACCGCGCAGCCCTGTAGAGCTCGTCCCAGACTGGTCACTCTCCCACCGTTTGGAGGAAAAAACTAAAATTACAATAATATACATACATATATACATAAAATCACCTATTAGGTGGCGTTCCTTTGATTCTGTGTTTCTGAAAGGATGGATCAAAGATGTCTTTCGAAAGGTTTAACAAGGTAATGTAAGTGGAGACGCCGGAACGCCGTAGAAAGACATATTAGTGACCTTATTCGTGATTTTCTCCAGGAGGGTCAGGTGCGAAGGAGTCACAACTGGAATGACTAGATGAATGTAAGCGAAACGAAAGGACAAGGTAAGGATCCTTCCTAATGTTTGTCTTTCTAGGGCTTTCCAGCATTTCCACTCACATTGCCTTGTAAAACCATTTGTTAGACATCTTTGATTCATCTTCTCAATATGATAAACTATCTAAGCATACAATAAATTATATAATAATGAAATAAAAAATGACAAAAGGTGGGTTGCAAGGGACATATAAATGCAAATGTCATACGACGTACCTTTCGCAATCGGAAGGTATCTTGTCAGTTAGTTTGTATTTGAATGGAAGATAAACTTACATAATAATATGCAGCTATTATATTATAATACTATAAGCCTGGGATAGATATAATAAAACACTAATCCACACGGAGATTCACAAGCCTTTTTTTTTTTGGATGGGAAATTATCAAATAACTTCTCCCGCTCCCGGTGGAGCGGGAGGGCGTGTCAGACTTTTACTGACTAAAACCCACCCGTGTTCCCTCAGTTGCCTGTGTGCCAGGGGCATAACAACTTAATACAAATATGTATACATTTTACGTGAATACAGAATCAAACTGAGATTCACATTTAGATTCAGTCTGAGATTTACTTAAGATTCAACACTGAGCTTGAAATTAAGACTCACTGAGGTTATAAAAAATTATGATTCATATTAAGATTAATACTGTCACGCAGCGATTCGAACTGAGATTCACATTTTTTTTTTATTCACACTGAGATTTACATTAAGATTAAAACACTGAGACTCACTGAGATTCACACTGAGACTTAAACTACTCTAAGCTTAACATTAGCCTAATTGCGTATTGCCAGGGGTGCGCGTTGTTTGAAAGAAATACCGTGGCCGCCCCAGCCACACAGGCAACTGAAGGAACACTGGTGGGTTTTAGTCAGTAAAAGTCTGACATGCACTCCCGCTCCACACAGAGCGGGAGAAGTTATTTGATAATTTTCCAAAAAAATAAAATACTTATACATCGAGATCGAGGTTCTTCAAAAAAAAACCTCGTAACACATTATTAATCACAATTTGAATTATTTTGAAGGACTAATCCATTGCTTTATACGTTCGAAAAATTTGTCTGCCCAACAACAAGTAACGAAATTAATGTTGTTGTTGAACTATCAAAATTTGTTTGTGTTGTATTACGCAAGCCCTTTGACATACGATGATGATATCAGGTAGAAATCTTTCCAGGATTGTGAACAGATTTCTGCCTGTATTTAATTAAATTTGACAATCAGTCGTGAGACTTTGGTATGTACTCCCGAGCGTTTTTTTTTAAGTTTAAAATAATTAAACTGCCCGTTTCATATCCAAAATTGTCTCATCTTCATCATTTTGCCAGTTTTTACTTTCCCCATAGTACCATTGTCTCCAATTCGATGGACTAATAATTTCAAATAATGTTTTGATAAAAAGTTTTTTTTTGTAATATATTATTTTTGGAGACATAATAATTTAGATTCAAAGACATACTATCCTCGATTATAAAACTTTTTGATTCTCTGGCTCTATCAGTGTTATTCATTAAAACCACTTTTTTCACTTCACTACAATTTTGCATAAATGAGAATAATATCACCTAATATATTGCTAGATAGTGATTCTAAAATTCTCCATTATATTGTATGGGATGGTTAAAGTTTGTGTAAAGGCGTCTTGAAACTGGCGCGACGCGGCTCTTGTGGGTGTAATAATTTCCATAAACTTTTCAAAGAAATTGTTCTACGTGAGTCGTGTCGCGCCCGTTTACAGGAGCCTTAATAGTTCATGATTGTTTGCCGATGAGATATATCAGGGTACAAGGGTTGTCTATTGCATAATAATCTGCACTGAAAGGTCTAGAAGCATGAAATTTGCAATTGATTTTATTATAGTATAAAAAAGTGAGCCGTAAAGAAGCATAGTGGTGCCCTTACACGAGCAACTAAAATTGCTCCATCCTGGGCAATTCTCGTCAACTATGACGTCATGTCTACATCCAGCAATATAGGGCAATGGCAACATGTGGCAACCTGTTACCAGAAATACGGCCACAAATATCATGCAATATGGAGCAACTTAAAAAAACTAGACAATACGGCCGCCTCCACCGCCGGCTGGTTCCTCTCGCAAAAACAGACGTACAAACAAGATAGAAAGAAAATTGACTAAAAAATTCCAAACGGGTTGGATATCCGGCAATTCATGAAATATATGGAGCAATCAGAAGAAATATTCCCGAAAAATATCCGCAATTTATTGTTGTTGCTCCATATTGCTCCACTTAATTGATCCAGGTTGATCCATTAGTGTTTCCGAGCAATAATTGCTCAAAAAATTGCCGTGGACGTCACATGTCTATGAAGTTTTGATTATAGGACATGCCGGTTTCATCACGATATTTTCCTTTACCTACCGTTTTTAGAGCAGTGATGATGAAATAATTTACACAAAGTATAAGTACTTGTGACATTGTGAGGAAACCGGCATGTCCTAGAAGCAAAACTTCGAAGACATGTGACATCTACCAACTGGGCCCGATCGGTGGATTACGGCCTACTTCCCCCTCACCGAGAGAAGGCCTGTGTCACAGAAGTGGCAACATTATATGGTGATTATGATGTGTTATAGTGCCTGCCGGCCACCATTGCCAATAAAGTAGGACTTTTAGAAATTCGTCGCTTAAAAGGGTTAAATAGGGGATGTATGGAAGATCGTAATTTTTGTTGATGGAAAATCCCTTCGGGCACATTGCTAGTATATGGACAAAAGACTGTTTAGAATTTTAAAGAGATAGTTTCTAAACGGCTTCCCCCCCAGGGGGGAAGGGGTTGCGCTCCTCCGATACCGCGCAGCCCTGTAGAGCTCATCCCAGACTGGTCACTCTCCCACCGTTTGGAGGAAAAAACTAAAATTTACAATAATATACATACGTATATACATAAAATCACCTATTAGGTGGCGTTCCTTTGATTCTGCGTTTCTGAAAGGATGGATCAAAGATGTCTTTCGAAAGGTTTAACAAGGCAATGTAAGTGGAGACGCCGGAACGCCGTAGAAAGACATATTAGTGACCTTATTCGTGATTTTCTCCAGGAGGGTCAGGTGCGAAGGAGTCACAACCGGAATGACTAGATGAATGTAAGCGAAACGAAAGAAAAAGGTAAGGATCCTTCCTAATGTTTGTCTTTCTAGGGCTTACCGACATTCCCACTCACATTGCCTTGTAAAACCATTTGTTAGACATCTTTGATTCATCTTCTCAATATGATAAACTATCTAAGCATACAATAAATTATATAATAATGAAATAAAAATGACAAAAGGAGGGTTGCAAGGGACATATAAATGCAAATGTCATACGACGTACCTTTCGCAATCGGAAGGTATCTTGTCAGTTAGTTTGTATTTGAATGGAAGATAAACTTACATAATAATATGCAGCTATTATATTATAATACTATAAGCCTGGGATAGATATAATAAAACACTAATCCACACGGAGATTCACAAGCCTTTTTTTTTTTTGGATGGGAAATCATCAAATAACTTCTCCCGCTCTGGGTGGAGCGGGAGGGCGTGTCAGACTTTTACTGACTAAAACCCACCCGTGTTCCCTCAGTTGCCTGTGTGCCAGGGGCATAACAACTTAATACGAATATGTATACATTTTACGTGAATACAGAATCAAACTGAGATTCACATTTAGATTCAGTCTGAGATTTACTTAAGATTCAACACTGAGCTTGAAATTAAGACTCACTGAGGTTATAAAAAATTATGATTCATATTAAGATTAATACTGTCGCGCAGCGATTCGAACTGAGATTCACATTTTTTTTTTATTCACACTGAGATTTACATTAAGATTAAAACACTGAGACTCACTGAGATTCACACTGAGACTTAAACTACTCTAAACTTAACATTAGCCTAATTGCGTATTGCTAGTTGTGCGCGTTGTTTGAAAGAAATACCGTGGCCGCCCCAGCCACACAGGCAACTGAAGGAACACTGGTGGGTTTTAGTCAGTAAAAGTCTGACATGCACTCCCGCTCCACACAGAGCGGGAGAAGTTATTTGATAATTTCCCAAAAAAATAAAATACTTATACATCGAGATCGAGGTTTTTCAAAAAAAAAACCTCGTAACACATTATTAATCACAATTTGAATTATTTTGAAGGACTAATCCATTGCTTTATACGTTCGAAAAATTTGTCTGCCCAACAACAAGTAACGAAATGAATGTTGTTGTTGAACTATCAAAATTTGTTTGTGTTGTATTACGCAAGCCCTTTGACATACGATGATGATATCAGGTAGAAATCTTTCCAGGATTGCGAACAGATTTCTGCCTGTATTTAATTAAATTTGACAATCAGTCGTGAGACTTTGGTATGTACTCCCGATCGTTTTTTTTTTTAAGTTTTAAATAATTAAACTGCCCGTTTCATATTATCCAAAATTGTCTCATCTTCATCATTTTGCCAGTTTTTACTTTCACCATAGTACCATTGTCTCCAATTCGATGGACTAATAATTTCAAATAATGTTTTGATAAAAAGTTTTTTTTGCAATATATTATTTTTGGAGACATAATAATTTAGATTCAAAGACATACTATCCTCGATTATAAAACTTTTTGATTCTCTGTTTGGGGCTCTACCAGTGTTATTCATTAAAACCACTTTTTTCACTTCACTACAATTTTGCATAAATGAGAATAATATCACCTTATATATTGCTAGATAGTGATTCTAAAATTCTCCCCTCTACTTCGATTCACTTAACACTTGAAGGCTCACACGGGTGACATATTGACCCAGCGATCTATTCTGTAAAAACTCACCGTGAAAAATGGGTGAAGTGAGTTTGAAGTGAGCTGACAATAGTGTCAATATGTAGTGTAATGAGTTGCAAGCTCGCCCACTTTTATAGCTCATTGTTATAGCATACACCGGCTGAGTTTGCTTCGGTGTTATTTGTCATAGCAGTCGGTCAGGAAACACCTCATCTACCTCATCCACTTTTAACGGTGTTTTTACTATTAATTACACACAAAATCCTGCATCGCGCAAGCAGAGATTGCCGCGGAACTAGCTTATAAACAACGTTCCGAAATCAATCGTCGGGCAATTTTCCACCAGACACGAACGTGATGGGAGTGGATAAGCATCACGCCACGCTGTCACCGTGTGGACATGCATCCTAAAAACTTTTTCCAAAAAAAAAACAACCGACTTCCAAAAAAACACTACAAAGTGAAAAATAACTTTAATTTCGGAAGTCGGTGTCTTTGGAGCTGTATTTGAATTTTTTGCCACCGCCTTCCGAAATTAAAGTTATTTTTCACTTTGTAGTGTTTTTTTGGAAGTCGGTTGTTTTTTTTTTGGAAAAAGTTTTTATTTTTCACTTTTTAGTGGTGCACATGTGCTTACCCCTTCACAGCATACCGGCGTGATGTTATGTTATGAACTGGTGTAAGCAATAGACAGAGATGAGATTTCAGCAATCCCAGTCCATTTGCTATCATTTATTGAGGAGTTCCGTTGCCTATCTCCAAAGTTCTTCATCAAATCTTCACCAAATTGAAATGAGACCACTACGAGAAAGTATTCTTCCAAAAAATACCTAAATCGCTTTGTGTGCCTATAAAATTTGAAGAGTTCTCTCTATTTCTCCAGGATCCCATCATCAGATCCTGACTTGAAGATCATGGGACCACCTGGGAAGTATACCCTTTCAAACAAAAAAAACAAAATCCAAATCGGTCCAGCCATCTTCGAGTAATCGGGGATCATACATAAAAAAAAAAAAAAAAAAGGTTCCGACGAATTGATAACCTCCTCCTTTTTGAAGTCGGTTAAAAACGAGCAGTGAGCTATGTCTATGCTAATCACTATCACCCCGAACCCCAAGATACAGACTAACTGTCTAGTTTGGGGCTCACTGTCAAATAATTTATATTCTAATATAGCTGTAGGTAATCCTACCCATGCCGTCTCAACCTGTGAACCTGCTAACCGTATTACCAGGTCAATAACATCTTTTCTATTTCGAGGGGCTTGTGGCTAATGGCTCCCACAGCCGAATGGTTCGATCTAACAGGTAAGCTACGCTACAGTTGGCCTTTACTTACCAAGACCCCTCCATGCCTCAGAAACACGTTAAGCCATTAGTCCCAGCTGTTAGTCGTGAATTTTCTACGGTCGTTACAGGTTGACAGAAGCCCAAAAGACTAAAAGTGCAAAAAACTGGTATGCAGCTGCATCTGGTTAGACTGGAAACCAACCCCAACATAGTTGACAAAATGTCTAGGCAGATGACGGTATCATTTACCTACTCAGAGTATACCTAGTAATATGTCTCAGATATTCGTCACATGAACATGAACCATTTTTTTCATATGAAACCTGCAATGATGTGATCGACGACGAACGCGGAAGATGAGAAGAAAGAAAGAGACACGCAAGAAAGAGGAGAAGAAGAAGCAGAGGAGGATTGGAGGAGTCTCGCTTCTAGGCGAGGCTGATAACCCATGGGCACGCCACGATAGCGGTGGTAAGTCCCATCTTTGAGGAGTGGCTTGAGAGGCGGCATGGCGTCCTCACCTTCCGCCTGACGCAGGTCCTCACCGGACACGGTTGTTTCGGGAGGTTCCTGTTTTGAATATGGCGGGAGGAAACGCCCGGGTGTTTCCACTGCGAAAATCGCCCTGAGAACACGGTGAAGCATACGGTGGAGGTCTGCCCGGCTAGGGCGGAGCACCGCCGTGTCCTTGTGGAGGCAATCGGCGGCGGTGATCTCTCGCGTCTGGCCCTGGTCCAGGCCATGGTACGGAGCGAGAGTGCATGGGTAGCCCTCACCTCCTGCGAAGCAGTAATTCTCGCGAAGAGGGAGGCGGCGCACGTGAGGGAGAGGCAATATATATATGCGCCCTCACGGCCGTAGTTGCCGGGGGAGACGCCCTAGGCTTCGGGAATCCCAGGCTGATTCCCGGCCATCGTAGGCGCGGGCTTGCGGACGGCGAGTAATGGGTAGCTCGCTGTCCGGTAAGGACCAAGCCCGGGACGACGGCGCGTTGTATTCTACGCGCGCCTTAAAGAGATGTCAGCACCAACTGGTGGGGTCCGCAAGGGCCGATGCCTTCCAGGGGTGCGGGTTGTTCGAAAGAGATCCCGCGGTCCCTGGCATACAGGCAACTGAGGGAACACGGGTGGGTTTTAGTCAGTAAAAGTCTGACACGCCCTCCTGCTCCACCCAGAGCGGGAGAAGTTATTTGATGATTCCCGACCAAAAAAAAAAGACTGATAATCCAACAAGCTTGAAACTTCAATTTTGGAGTAGAAAAGAACGATCGTACATTTTAGTAGACCCCAAGACTTCTCTTAAGCTCATTTGGCAAGTGTACTGGTGGCATACTTCCAGCAGTTTTATTGCGTAACACGCTAAAAATTACACGAAGAACACGATAACAGTATTCATTGCAATAAATACGTTGTCAGCATACGAATTTTTCAAACATAATTCTGAAGCAATGTATTAGGAATTTCGTTCAAAATCTGAAAGTGTTCTGTTATGCAATTAGGGTGCTGACCACTAAGTCATACTGTGTAATACATAATAATATTAAGATTATAAATCAAAAATCTATTCGTGATATAGAGGTATGAGGAACAGGGTGTAAAGTTCACTCATACTCTATGGAAAAAGAGGATCCTCCGACCAGGCAAGTGTTGTATCTGGTGGGCAGCTGCCCGATGGTTGATGTCGGGATGTTGTATAAAATATATCGCAGCCGTCTGGTTAAATTAGCCAGCTAATTGGACGCCTAGGCCGTTCATTAAACGCCGGCATCCAATTGGATGCCTAGGCCGATAGTTAATTGAACTACAATCATTCAACGTTTGACAACTTGGCGTATTGAAAGCCAGCCATTTGAAGATGACTGACCAAGACTCAGCCAAGTTATTCAAATTTAGATCAGTTTTTTCCACTCCAACGCAAAACAAATATGGCATCAATTTCGCAAAGAGTGAATGTTATTTTTCATTCTTATGTGCAATTTTAAGTGAAAAAATATATTTTTTATTAAATTTATTTTAAAACATTTCACTATTACTAGTCACTTAGTGGTGGCTATTAGTAATAAGTAGTCGTACAAAATTTGTGAACTCATCGTCACCCTGGTCAAACATTAGAAATTCATCAATATCCAATTTAACTAAATGACTACACGACATTCAGCCATCGGCTTAAACGTTAGGCTTAATTGCTTAGCTCGATAACCCAGTTATAAGTAAATCTGTTGGATAATTTTTTTGTAGTTACGTACCTTCACCTTCTCTTTCGTAAATAGGAAGAGGATTAAAATTGATTTTTATCAGAATATTAAGATTTTAATTTTGTTTTAAAAACTTGTTTATAAAAATGGGTTACAAAGAGGCCGCGCCAACACTTAATGGGTAAAGTTGAGGCGCGAGCACTGAAGTGTTAAGGATCCACTCTATAAATTATCATTAGATAAAATAATGCATCACGGGTTGACTATCGGTACTTACATCGAGTTGCTGAAGTGTTTGTATGAAAACGCTACTATGTTAGCCCGACTCCAGGACCGAACTTCGAAACCTATCCTTCCGGTTACCGCTGAACTGGATGATGTCTTAAGGGTTCTGGACTGGAGAGATGTTGGCATTTATATCAATGGCGATTACATCACTCACCTTCGATTTGCCGACTAAATAGTAGTCATGGCTGAGACTATGGAGGACGCCAGTACAATGCTCAATATAAGGTCATGTTTATTTTATTTTTTGGGTGGAAAATCATCAAATAACTTCTCCCGCTCTGGGCGGAGCGGGAGGGCGTGACAAATTTATACTGATTAAAACTCACCCGTGTTCCTTCAGTTGCCTGTGTGCCAGGGGCTACGGTATCTCTTTCGAACAACCCGCACCCCTGGCAGGCATCGGCACTTGCGGACCCCACCAGTTGGTGCTGACATCTCTTTGAGGCGCGTGTGGAACACAACGCGCCGTCGACCCGGGTTTGGTCCTTAGCGGACAGCGAGCTACCCATTACTCGCCATCCGCAAGCCCGCGCATACGGTAGCACTTTTTCGTCAATTTGCAGAAGTGTATCGTTCATAATCAGCTGTAAACATTTATACGTCATTCATATAGCATTAGTTACGTAGTACTTAAAACTATTCAATCAATCTTCCTAGCCTTTTCCTAGCTATGTTAGGATCAGCTTCCAGTCTACCCAGATGCTGCTGACTGTCTATCTGACCTCTAAAATCCAGTAACTGGGTAATATGATACCTCTTGATAAGACTGGTTGTCAGATTATTGGACTTCTAAAGACTCGTACCGACTGTCTATCTCTGAATTACAGTGCGGGTTCTTGGCAGGGGTGCGGGTTGTTTGAAAGAGATACCTTGACCCCTGGTACACAGGCAACTAAGGAAACACGGGTGGGTTTTATTCAGTAAAAGTCTGACACGCCTTCCTGCTCCACCCAGAGCGGAAGAAGTTATTTGATGATTTCCCACCAAAAAACAAAAAAAAACCTGCTTTCTGAAGCACGAAGGAACATCAGTAGGTAAAGATGTTACTATGACCTACCCCGGCAAGCATAGCTTAAACTGATGGATCGACACTTAGCCACAAGCCGAGGTATGTGCGACCCATTAAACAGCGCGTACAAAATCCTATCCTGCAAAACAGTAACTGTACACAGAAAAGACACCCCTCATAATACATTCCGTACCAAGTATCATTTTAGATCAAACACGTGATAATGGCTATAAGAGCGCCCCTATTATTTGATACAATAAAAGTGAAGTGCAGAAATACTTGGCATTCTACTGCGAAACTGCACCTCACATAATTTTGACACAAGTGACACCCCATTTTCAAAGAAAACTGATTCTTACAGCTTATGATGCAATGACAAAATTTCAGTAGCATTTGATGAACCAAATGAGGAATTTCAGAGTGGGGACCTATATGTGTATCGGCCGTTCAATAGGCCGTACACTCGCAGATACGGTACTAATGGTGATTGAGAAAAATATGGCAGGAGAACGAAGTACAATAACTTGCGGTTATAACTTCATGAATATTGAAGATCACAGCGATAATCATGACATGTTTTTATTTGATTATGTAATAATAGCAATTGATGACCGCCGTAAAGTGACGATTTCTGAAGTATATATGACATATTCGTATTCGACAGATGAATGTAAATAGAGATTTATGTTTATGAGAACTGTATATCTGTATTGAAGCATGAAAGTAGAATAAATGCTGTGGAAATGCGTTCTTTGCGAGCATGTTTAGTGTGCCTATTAATTTATTGGCTGAGAAATAATTTGATAAGACCGTTGCCTTATCGCATAAGGTGCCGTCTTCAACTCCAACCGGATGCAGTCGAATATCAGTATGAAGTGAGAATCGAATGCCTATTTAACTTCCACAACCCAGTTATTGTATAGTGCCACAAAATACAGAGAATACAGAAGTCAATCTACATACAATGTGCGCTCGAGCAACGCACACATAGACACCGCTCACAGACACGATATCTCGGACGGGTTGGGACCAGTGCGAGCGCGAGTGCCATCCCCTGAGACACGCGTCTGTGAAATGCAAAAATGGAACCACAAAAAAAAAGTTATTATAACTGTTTAGTGGACGTTAGTTTAAATTCAACATTAAACTATAAATTGTCGTTTTTTAAGCTACCAGTTGTTTCACAGAGGTGTGTGTTTCGATGGTTCGTTTTACAGAATAGTTAGTCGTAGGTAAGCGAACATGACTTTGTGGCCTTGTAATATTTTTACAATTTATATTAGGTATTTATTGTAGTACCTATAAGCTAAAAAATACGCTCATCTTCCTCATTATAAATAGTTAAGATAGAACTGCTTGGCGAGCCGTCCGGGCCGTCCGCGTAGCCGCCCGCCTCCGATCATAACTAGAGTTGGTATTATTTGTGATTATGACAAGAATATGTTGTAAGGTGGCTATTAAGCTCTCTCTCTCTCTCTCTCTCTCTCTCACACACACTACCACTATAGTTTTTTGTGCATAAGCCAAAGTTAACAACCCTAGCACGACCGCCGAGCGTAGGTATGAAAAGTGAAGTACATACATGTGATTGACTTCTGTACTCTCTATATTTTGTGATAGCGCGATGTCCCTTACTAAGACTGATTGTCAGACCTTTGGCTTCTGAACCGTAACGACGGTCAGAGATTTACGAAAGACTAACGGTTTTTGGTGTTTTCCGAAGCGCGAAGGGGTCAATATGTAATGTATGTCACCTATCTACGAACCGACTGTGTCAAGCCTAGCTTTACTAACAATCGACTCGTGTGGCTGTTATTTTTTAGCCAAGAGCTCCTGTTACATCTAGATACCTACTTACTCCTAAAGCTATGAGTAGTGCGTATATTAATTACCGTATCGTTAACGCGTTCCTGGTTCAGACGCGATGCTTCGTCGACTACGGAATTATTCACCCCTTTCTCCTTCTAGTTGACTACTTATTAATATTCCGAGGGTACCTAATCTCTGACGATTAATATTTTGGAAAATATTATACGTCACAATATTTGTGACTTGCTGTGGTTTCTCTTGTGTAACTTGTAAAGTTTTTAAAGTGAATACTTGTTTCTTGTGTAACTTGAAGAGTTTTTGCAGCGCAGCAGTGGGCTGGCCATGACTGTCAACAGACCGATAGCCGGTGGAGCAGAGGAGTTCTGGAGTGGAGACCGCGTATCGGCAAGTTTAGTGTGGGACGCCCCCCAGCTAGATGGACCGACGACCTTAAGATATCATTATCATCCTCCATTTTTCACGTCACAGTCATCTGTGACGTGAAAAATGGAGGACAGGGTGTTGTCAGGCAGCCTCGGAAAGAACTATGTCCAGCAGTGGACTGGGATAGGCTGAGTTGATTGATTGATTGATTGATTTCTTTAGGCGCATCTTGTGTATTTTCTGAACAGTGAACAAAACTGGACCGTCACATTTTGATCGGTGACGCAGAAATGGCGTAAAGTCGTCTCCAGTCGTAAGTTTTCACTTCTATTTTGTGGTCATAACCACATAAGTACCCTCTTTTTTAATAAAGAATTATGCCCTTGTGGCAAAGTATTAAGAGTCGCATGGATCGATCGGTTAAAGATACGATCCGTGGATAGGTGACCATCCTCACACACGAACACCTCTCTGAAAGCACGTTAAGCAGTTGGTTCTGGCTGTCATTTGAGTATCTTTGACAGTAGGTTGTTACTGGTCATCAGAAGCCCAAAAATCTGACAACCAGTCCTTACCAATGCGTATCGTATTACCCGGTAACTGGGTTAAATACTGGAATTCTGCCGCATCCGATTAGATTCGAAGACGACCCCAACATGGTTGGGAAATGGCTAGGCAAATGAGAATTTAGCCCATGACCCATTTTGATATGAACTACCCTTTTGCCTTCGACTAAGTGTTTACGATGTTCCGTTTTGCTCAGATTTCTAGATTAGATTTTTTTTCCTGTGCAATGAACCGGGCAGATAACACAGAGATTGGATTATTCATATTTTTTTAATCGTGGATATCTATGCTAGGGTGTCTAGAATCATGTGCAGAGTCCTAGTTACAGTCTGCGAGTGGATATCACAAAGTTAATCAGTTTGATATGCGTTATACCTTGTGTCTATTTGTGGTGTCAGATTGATACATCTCTGAGGTTGACGTCATCAATTTTAGACCAACTCCACTCCTAAAATTCTGAGTTGAGCTGCACAGTTGGTGACAAATGCGTACACCGACTGAACGGGTCCACTAAACCTGTGTAGTTCTTTTCTCAAAAGTCCATTTCAGACACCAATCTACATGGTCTTCACATGATGTGACCAATATTATGTCTGGACTTTATAAGAGACTGTGACCTCTAAGTTTGTTTTGGCCTTTCTTCTCAGAGTAGTCAGATAGGAATCGCCGACCACATCTAGTTTAAAATATTATGATTGACGAATAAAAGTGTTTGTACAAGTGCTTACAGAAATAAAATCATTTATCATTTACCGGTTTGGCTTTGTAGCTACTGGTGGTTTGTGTATAGATATCCTCGAGATACTATCATGTGTACCTAGGTATATTTTCAGATGAAATGGAGTTGCAATAAAGAATAACCTTACTATCACTTGGATCAATCAGTGACTTGGCAAAAGTTACCTGTTCTGCCACATTTCACAACTTGTTTTTTTATGAATGAATTTTATTTTTATTTTTTTTCTGCAAGACGAAATGTTACTATAATTAAAAATTTGTCCATCGGTTCAGTCGAAATTAAAACATACTGTACGCGTTACATGAACTATCCTCATATGCTAACACTACCTATTCTCTTACTTCAACGCCAACACCCTGATCCATAAGGGTGAATATATTATGAATTCCAATTTGAAAATTGTCAACCCCAATATCGGATGAGGTTTCAACAATAGAATTCGTTGGTACAGTGTTACCAGTGATTATTTCCTATTAGTTATATGATAAACATTTTGATTTCGTTAGTCTGATAGGATTTTGTTTGGGGAGGCAATTATTGAATTATGGGAGCAATGTATTTTGCAGCAGTACAAAGTGATAAAGTTTTCTTATTTAAATAGAAGTAGTGCTGCAGTAATATTGAAGGTACTAACTTTGGTAGTTTAATTATGCATTATTTTCATCAATTATAAGTTATATTATTGTAGTTAGATAAAGTGATAAATTATTATTTTATTTCTGTAAGTAGGTTTGTACAAACACTTTTAAACGTCCATCATATTTTACCTATCTGACTACTCTGAGAAGAAGGGCCGAAAAACTCAGAGGTCACAGTCTCTTTTAAAGTCCAGATAGAATCATGGTCAGATCATAAACTCAAAACTCAAACTCAAAGCATTTATTTCAATTAAACCATTTACAGGCACTTTTGAATTGTCAAAAAGTCGACCAGTTGGAAAGTTGAAGCTAGTTGCCCATTCCAAAACGTAGATCTCTATGGAGAAGAACGGGCAAGAAACTCCATGGACACTCTTTTTAATCATGTTATGTATTACAAAAACTTGGGAACATTATTCTTGTTGCTTCTATATGTGAGACAATGTAAAAAAAAAACAATTCTAAATATAAAATTTAAAATTAGCCATGGAAGTTAGGAGATGACCAGTCTCAACCGACGGCGCCCGTTCACGAACTTGACGCGTGGATCAGCACCATCCAGCTCAACCATTTTGTAGGGAACCGAATGATCCAACACACATATAAAGACAATGTAAATTGGTGACTGAAATGGTACCTATTTTGAGGAAAGAACCACACAGATTGATTCTTAGTTTGGGTGCCATTGATTACTAGTGGGGATACTCAGTGATTTAATTAATTTAAAACAATAGTGCTATAGTATCAACCAGTGTTTAAGTAAATTTTGGAATTGGAAATAAAGATATTATTTATTTTATTGACAGGACCTGTCAAATCAGTGCACGCATTTGTCAGTAACTAGGCAGTCATCTCAGAATTTAACCATCACTGCCCTTGGTCTGTGTAACAAATGATGAAAGTAAATTAGGTTTGAGATACAAAAATATGCATAATCAAGATCGAGCATTCATATTACAATGGTATCAACGGAATAAAAATAAAAATCAAAAAAATAATTATTGAATTCGATGAAAAAAAATACATGTCAAGATTGAGCATTCATAATACAATAAATATTGTATAGCACAATAGAATTTAACTCTAACTGATTATTTTATTCGAAAGAATACTAATAGACTGACATGACACTAAATTTTATGTGCGTCGTGTTACTGCGCTTGCGTGTCTGCTATCTTAATATTTTAATTGAAATATTCAAAGCATCCAATCATTTTAATTGGCGTGGAGATTGATGAGTTATTTTACACTAATTTGTGGACATTATCTAAGTAATGGATGGGACATGTCTTTTATTTAATTAGACAAACATTTTATGAAGGGAAAATGAAATTGCGACTTTTCAAAGTTCATTCCTTCTTGGGAATTACTGACATCGGTAAAGGAAAATGTCGTGAAGAAACCTGCAGGCCTAGACAAAACATATTTCTGTTAGCGTTCACGCCAAACGCTACGCCAAAATGTATGGGAATGACATTACCTGCGGATAGGACACGACGTAAACATTCCGCAGGTAATGTCATTCCCTTAAATTGTGGCGTAGCGTTTGGTGTGAAAGCTAACAGAAATGTGTTTTGTGTAGACCCCCTGGACGTTTAGACTTTAACACAAAACAATCAACACTGCTGCCTACCCAAATGTCATTTCTTTGGCATTGTTCGTCGAATCGTTGAGCTCCTTAATTCGGCCGATGATGGATTAGGTGTATCTGAGCCGTAAATGTCGAATGTCTTATCTGTAACAAGTGTACTTACTATCGAGTGTTATAGCTACATTCTCTAAAGTAGATACTATACTAATTATCATCAGATTCATATCATAATCTAATTAACAGTTAATTATTGTTCTAATTTCCGTATTAATCAAGTACTTATACATGTGTATAAAATGTAATAAGTAGTGCGTAGGTTGAGAATTGTGATAGTTCAACAAAATAAGATATTTCGTTACCTAAAAATTCATTATTAAAAAACCAAACAAATAAGCAGGCATTACCAGCATCCTTAATCCGTAACACACTATCAATCACATCTGAATAATTTTGAAGAATATGAAAAAAGATTATTGCTACAAATTTTGAAAAGCTTCTGCTTAACCGATCATTATTTAAAAAAAGTGTTTTATTAGATTTGTAAGTAAGTACTTACTATAAGTAATACTTACCTATTATTTATTGCTTAATTTTAACTAAATGAAATTGTTTTTGATCTAATTTGTTTTGTAGCTATAGCTAGCTTTATTTCAAGATAATTGTGAACTTTGGGAATGCTCGTCTAGTCGCAACCACTGATCTTTAAATATGTCTTATCTGCGGATAATGCTGTGGACTGCAACTTACGTTTTGTGAACCTTAATGTATTACATGTTACTTATGTTGTAGTTGATTATTATCCCTTAATAAATAAAAAAAAATGTGGCACTCCGGTGCCGTGCCGGTGACGTGTGTATTTTTTGAATCGTCAGGATTTATTTTTTGAATCGTCAGATGAAACAACGTACGTTCAACGTTGTTCGTTCGTGTTGTCAGTAGTGTCGGTGACAGTGTCGCGAGTTCAATTGTTTTCCTCATCTCAACAAATGCCCAGCGCGACAAAAGAAGATTTCACGTCAAAAAAAATAATAATAAGGGAGGAAACGCCAGGGTAGCCTGCAAAATTAAAATTTACTGTAACAAAATATGGCTTTATACAGAAAAACATTGAAAAAAAAATACAGTGGCACTCCGGGAGTGCCGACAGAAGTGAAAACTTGAACAATTACGTGTGTATTTTTTTAATCGTCTGGAAAAAAAATTTTATTTGTCGGATCAAACAACGTTCAACGGTGTTCGTTCATACGTTCGTGTTGTCAGTGGTATCGGTAACTTGGCGGCGAGTTCAATTGTTTTTTCTCATCTCAAAAAATGCCCAACGCGCCTAGAGAAGTTTCCACTTCAAAAATCCAAAAACATATTCACCACTGATATAACAAAACGTACTGTAGCCCAAGGCGAAACCATAAACCAAACTGATTATTACTTCCAGCCATATCGCATTCAAACTTGCCAAAGCCTTCGGAAGCTAAACATAACCATTTCCTACTCCCATACAAGTCTCATAGATCTCAAACTATAGAACGACAGGAGCCATCAAAGCACAATACCTTATATATAGTTGTCATTACTCAAATACCAACTTATATTTGCCACAAGATAACCCTTATCTGGATGAATCCACGCATTACCGTCTTCAGAATAAAGGCCTCCGTTTTGAAATGTGACAGCAAACTTAAGTTGGCAAACCGCTTTGGCTATTCGACTAGTCTTGGTTGCCCCGCTGTGTTAGGTAAAGAGATATGATGAGTTCAATTTTCATAGATAGTTTATTTGCGAATGATGTGATGTGTTGTGGTATACATCTCGCGGTGTTTCCATGGTAACCTATTCATTGATTGTACTGTATGACCTGAAGGGTCCCTGGTACCGGGGTTTGATGTATGAAACGCTTGTGTGCGTATAAATTTATATTTAAATATCGTTTAATCCACGTTTTACGCCTTTACAGCTCTGCGCCTGTTAATCATCTTTTTTCTTCCGAAACAAAAACTAAACTATTTGAAGGATTGTTCTAGATCTCCTTGACAGTTTGAATGTGACAAAGCTATTTCGTTACCTGCCGATACGAAGATAAGGTTGTATTCGGCAAACAGCCAACCTTTACAGTACCTACCTACTTGTTTTGGGCCTGGTTATCTGTGTGACAGATTTTCCTATTGCAGATCCAGTCTCTTGCCTTAGAAAAGCATACTGTAGAAAGTAGTGTTCGACGCTATGGTGACCTAACGCACTTTTCTTGTATTGATATGATGGTTTATGTGGTAAAAGTTAAAGTCTTGAATTGTAAGGGAAATAGCTATATTGAATCACTATAAATAACACTTATATACAGGAAATGGTAAAACTATATATTTAACTTATTGGTAAAAATGTATGGTAAAATGGTATTGGTAATGGTTGTGGTATGAGTACGAGGTGTATCTAATGAGATCTAAACGCGAACGCTTTCGGTATGGGCACGCTCAGCACAATTTTACTGCAATTTTATTGTTATGTTTGTTGTTCTCTTTCTTTTTTTATATGTTTGTTGCTGCTGTGTTGTGTCTGTGTCGAATAAATGTTTTCTATTCTATTCTATTCTAACTGGCCCACGATTTGGTGGACGAGCGAATATGCATTCTTGCGTTCGATGCAATTATGCATTTTCGCTGAGTGTTCAGTTAAAACTCGAACACATACGTTCTCGAAAAGTATGGACTTGCATCAAGGTGTTTGGATATTCTTATGTATAACTTGTATATTTGCCTTGGGACCAGTTTGAAAATATAATATTATGAGCCAATAATGTTCCCACAGCAATAGCAGCACAGGCCTACTATCAGTGGGTTGGTAGATGTCACATGTCATCAAATATTCGGTTCTAGGACATGCTGGTTTCCTTGTAATGTTTTCCTCAACCATTGTAATTACGAGCAGCAGAAGTAATTTACAGAAAGTTAAGGTGTCCCTTCGTCCAGCATACTCACCATGGAATCCTGATATTTCATGAATGTCAAAAAACTGTTCTGAAATAGTGCTAAATAGTGCCCAAAGGAAAAAAATAGTGCTCTTGTACTTGCGAAGTTATAGCCATAGTTCGATGAGTATGCTGGACGAAGGTTTCGCCCAGCATACTCACCTCCGTCCGGAGAATCTGTATACGCTTCAAACATAATTCATACTTCAAAAAATAGTTCCCAAATAGTGCCAAACGGTGCCCAAAAAGAAAAAACAGTGCTCGAATAACTTCGGAGTTATAGGCTTCGTTCAGTGAGTATGCTGGGCGTAGGTTCTACGCCCAGCATACTCACCTCAGTGCGCGAATATCGAACGAGCTATAGGTACAATTTACGTCTCAAAAAATTGTGCTTGAAATAGTGCCCAATATCAGTCCAATTTTTGCTTGACTTTTGACCTAGAAAACCATTAAATTTGATTGTAAACTTCTACATACATTACATTGAGTACAGTCGAATACAATATTATTAACTTTCTTTCTAACAATTTTTGTCTTGTGTAAATTATTAATTGTCTATGTAAGGGAGTATTTACTTTAGAATCGCAATATTATTAATTACACATTATTTTAATAATACTTTATAATAATATGATTAAGCCTTCGCGCGTCGCATGGGACCCCGGTAGCTAGGAACAATGATTTTATATATTTTGTCTAGATCACGGCGCTTGAAGGATTAAGATATCAAATGAAGTAAATCATGCATGAAAAATAAAGTTGCTGTTATTAATGCTTACATTACAACTGACAAAATTATTCAAAATAATCATTTTCCGGATCAAGGACGGTACCACAACGTTTACGGAATTGACCTGTATTCCTCATGTGATAAAGTTCAATATAGTGTGGCAGTAATGGATGCACGTACGGTCAATAGGTATGGGGCTTACGACGCGCGGCGCCCGCGACGCAAATGAATATGTTTATGTTTAAATGAAACGCTTGTGTGCGTATAAATTTATATTTAAATATCGTTTAAATACTAGATGGCGCTGCCCTAACATCTTACGATTATTAGACAAGACTGATCTGTATTTTGAAGGTGATAAGGGTCCATTTTGTGTCACAAAGCAATCGAAACGAACAAGCGCTTCTCAGTTTCTTTGTTTGTTTACTTCGTCGCACATCATTATAATAACGCCGGCTTTTGAGTTTGACTACATAGTGGGTTGCAAAACCAAACAATGTGTTGGTGATGTCATTATTTACCTATATAAAATTGTGTATCTAGTACGTAATCAATATAGGAGCTGCACCCAAATCAGTAAGTATATTTCAATTTATAATAGTGGCATTTAACTAAATTGATTTTACACTCATTCATTAATTGCACTGTAAAACTAGGTAGCAAGCGAGTTGTTTTTTACAAAAACACGTTCATTTTTTCGTTGAATATGACACTGTACACTTAAAATTAAGGACATGCTTAAGAAGTTTTAAAAATGGGTACCTACTTAGTTACTTTTTTAAAGGTTTGATGTAGGTAGGTACACACATAATAACGTAATGTAACTTGTTTGTTTATCTAATTGGATCTCAAATACCTATTTATATACCTACTTCTGCGGAGGCCTGGTTTTATCCTCCAATTCTACTGGAAATGAAACACTGTCTTATTTGCTAGGATATAATTTACTTTTCTTCAATTTTTTTATTACAAGCTTGTCCTCGTTACCCGTCAGGATCTGTTCTCGTCTTAAGTTCACGTTAGTTACATTTCAATATCGAAATAGGTAGAATCAGTCAGCGCGAGCGTCGGTAGTAAGTATAAACGTAACTATAGAATTAACACAGATGTATTTTTTAGATAATATGACGTGAAGTGAAGACTATTACCGATTGTCATCCGGCGAATGCACTTAAACTTTTAAGTGTCGTCAACCTATTCATCACATTTTCTATGGGAGTTGTGACTTCGGGAAATCGTCTTCAGCCTCGTGTTTTGCCCCTTCGCTATTTATAATAGAAATCACGCTAAAATAATGGAAAACACGTAAGTGCTTAAGTACCTTTTGAAAGAAAAAGTCACTTATACTAAACAGCTCGACAATCCAAAAAATATTGCCCCAGTGAACAGTATTCAATTCCTTTATAGCTTTGCGTCCACGTTACCAAGTGGGGCAAAAGCGCGCGAATTTTAAGTCAATAGATGAACGTTAAACATAATTAAAAATGGTAACAATTTGTTAAATTAAGCATTATTTCTTTGTACTTGAATTAAGGTTAATTTTAATGTATTTAATCATAACATAATACTTTAACGCAGTAATATATTTATCGAGACAAATGACTGATACTAGTCAAGTTGCGTACTAATAAAATCAAATTCTCAATACAATATCTTAATTTATTTTGTGATTGCTTACATTCGTCCATCCTGACCTATGATTCGCGCCCTCGCGAATTACATAAAAATTAAAATTTGTTTTCACACACAATACCAAATTGGAATTAGATAAAATAATATTAAAGATTTCTTTACTAAATAAGTAGTACACAAAACAAAAAAAATAAATAATAACTATACGTTTTCCTTAATTAAATATCAACTAAGTAGGTAACATTAACAATATTTTCTAAAAATATAACCATAATAATCAATCCCTTTCCAGCAATCTTTAGTCGCAATATTCACAATTTACACTCGTTCCATAACATTACTGGAACCATATTACCATAACACATTATTACCACCCTACTACAATACTATCATGTCAGGTCAATCTCGCCTGCTAGTGGTTTTTCACCATTTCACCATACTGCCATACTGCCATACTGCCATACTACCATACTACCATACTAGCCATAAAAGCAGATTCTAGCCTGTTAAAGGCGTTTACCACTACTAACCATACTACATTTTGTTAACTAAGTCATACTATTCGCAACCACTGCCAACGAAACCTGTCTTTCTACATATAGGAAATTCATAAACTGTTCAACATAACTATTTCATTGCAATACTTCCACAATTTAGTTGTCTGTATCCATATCCGAATTATTACTATTATCGTCTTCATTACTGTCGTCCACCGACTGATACACAAGCCAAGGGTAAATTTTATCAACCGAAAAAATTCCTACATATTTTTGTTTACCCTTTTTTTTAGTGATAGGTGTATCCTCTACTTCGTATCTGTCATTCTGTAATACTTTGGTAATGCGATAAGGGCCTAGACATTTTGGAACTAACTTCTTACTTTTTCCTTTCTGACCTACTTCTCTTTCTACCCTAACCAGTTGTCCCACATCAAACTGACGTGGGGGAATTCTAGCCCTATCGAAGATTTGCTTCTGTTTTTCCTGAGTACGTACTATTTTGTCTAGTGCTTCGTTTCTAATATCTTTAACGTTACTAATATTAGTATCATTATTTTCCTGAACTGGTAAAGCCAGTCCACTCTCAGTCAACCCTGTCAGTCGCAACCCAAATAACAATTGAGCTGGGGTTTTACCTACTGCTTTATTGGCGGTGTTATTTAAACCCCACTGTACTTGTAGCAAATACTCATCCCATAGTTTTTCGTCTTTTCCAAATGTCATAGCCGTTAATGAATCTAATACCGTCCTATTGTAGCGCTCTACCTGCCCGTTTGCACGAGGAGTAGCAACCGCATTTAAGATATGCTTTACACTTTTTTCTGATAAAAAATGTCTAAACTTTGAGCTCGTGAAAGTAGTGCCTCTATCTGTTATTACTCGAGAAGGTACCCCGAACAAACTAAAATATTCTTTAAAAACCAAAATCGTTGTGTGAGTTTTCGTATTTCTAACAGGCTTTAGGATAATAAATTTTGTGAACGCGTCAATTATGGCTAATATGTACTTATTCTTTCTTTTGCTCTCATTGAACGGACCTAAGTGATCCGCATGTACGGTGTGGAAAGGTTCAGATACCTTCGGTATTGGATGTAAAAACCCAGACCTCTTTCCAGCCGGCACCTTTCCGTGAGCGCATTGAATACACGCTTGACAATACTTTTTAACAATTTTGTTTATTTTTGGGAACCAGTAGGTTGTTTTAATTTTGTCTAAAGTCTTCTCATAAGAAAAGTGACCTATGTCATCATGACAAGCACGTAACACTTGCCATCTGACACCTTTTGGCACATACCATCTAAGTCCATCATCCGTTATTTTGTAAACTACTCCACGTTTTAAAATAAAATTTTGTTTTGTATAGTTAATTAAATTTGAATCTTTATCGTCTAAAACCCGTTTAATTCTTTGTGTCTCATCATCATTCATTTGAACCGTGGCTAACCAATCTACAGTAATATGAAAAACTTGTAAATCAACAGGGTCGGTGCTGGCAGTATTTTCTTGCAGAGGATTCCTACTCAATGCATCTACGTGCGTCATAGAACTCCCTGGTTTATAAATTATATTAAAGTCAAATTCCTGGATCATACTCCACCAACGAGCAACACGTGGAATCATATCCCTTTTAGTAAAAGTGGCACGTAACGAGTTACAATCAGTAACAATAGTGAACTCTATCCCTATTAAGTAACATCGAAATTTATTCAAACTATTCACAACCGCCAGGGTTTCCAATTCATATGATGAAAAGTGTTGCTCTTCTGGTGAGGTACGCCTACTAAAATAAGCGACTGGTTTCATAACTTGGTCATCTTGTTTCTGTAAAAGCATACCACCTACACCGTGTTTGCTGGCATCTGTATGCAACTCGGTAGCAGCATTAGGATTGTACAAAGTTAAGATTGGTCGGGACACTAATTTTGCTTTTAATTGAGTGAATGAAGTCTCTTCTTCTTTGCCCCAAGTCCAAGAAACATTTTTTTTTAGTAATTGGGTCAATGGACGAGCAATTATCGCAAAGTTTTTAATAAAACGCCTAAAAAAACTTGCCAAGCCTAAGAATTGCCTAACATTATGGACATCTTTAGGGATAGGAAATTTATCAACCGCGTCTATTTTACACTTCCCCGGTTTAATGCCATTCCCAGAGACTTCGAAGCCAAGAAATTCTATTTTTGAATGGAAGAAGTTGCATTTCGAGAGTTTCAATGTAAGCCCTGCATTTCTAATTTTATCAAACACCGTTTCTAGTTTTTTCAAACCATCATCAAACGAAACTGAAGGTACAAGGACGTCGTCCATGTATACGACAACCGTATCAAACCTTAAGTTATCAAGAACTTTATTGATAGTTCTTTGGAATACCGCTGGTGCATTTGTCAGACCGAAAGGCATCCTATTAAATTCGAACTGCCCTTCTGGCGTGACAAAAGCAGTTTTTTGTTTGTCACTTTCAGCCAATTCTATTTGGTAGTACCCTGACGCTAGGTCTAAGGTAGTATACAGGCTATACCCCGCTAACCTATCCATTTGATCCTCTATCCTCGGCAAAGGGTAGTGTTGTTTCACAGTTTTCCTATTCAAAGCCCTGTAATCTATACAAAGGCGCTTCTCACCGTTCTTTTTTTTTACTAAAATTATTGGACTTGCAAACGGCGAACAAGATTCTCTTATGACACCACATTGTAGCAATTCGTCGGTCATACCCCTAACCTCTTGTTTTTCTGTATGAGACAATCTATAAGGCCTGTAAACTACGGGTTGGGGGTCCATTAAATCAATGTTCATTGTCTCTACATTAGTACAGCCTAATTCAGATAATTTAGTAGCAAAACACGTTCGGTAACGATTTACGACATCCAATAGTTGCAATTTCTGATCCCGGTTTAAGTTATCGTCCAGAGACAAGTCATTCAAATGAAAAGGTTCTAAAGAGCTTGCAACATCAATCTTATTTATAGTAGGACAATTTATAATTTTTATCTGCAAAAATTGTCCTCTAGCTATTAACTGATCTTTTTTAAAAGTTATAACGTTTGACGAAATATTATCCACTAATAGTACACCTTTGCCATTTTCAATTGAGTAAACACCCTCTTCTATGTGATGTTCTAAATTAGGGATGGATCTATAACTTCCGTATACTAATATAGAACCAGTTATGTTAGGAGACGAGTCAACCTCTACATAGAAACATCCGGGTCGAATTGAACAACATTCTTTTGAAAAAAGTTTAACTACGCCAATAGTCTCTGGAAACTCACGGGATATTATTAATTCATAATCAGTTTTTATGATTTTAACCCCTGTGGCTTCGGTAAATGACTGACCAACCAACAATGAGTATTTCAAAAAATTATCAGGTACAACAATAACATCCAATTCGACAATAACGCCTTGAATTTCCAAAACTACTGGACATCGACCTATCGCATAAACTACCGCTCCACCAAATCCCGTCATCGCCACTGAATAAGTTGTATCCCATTTACCAAATAATTCTACAGCATCGGAGTTTCTAATGAGTGTACATTCGCTACCTGAATCTAAATAACCTACTTTTTTGTGACCGTTTATCAAAACAGTTTGTACATATTTATCATTAGTTTTAGGTTTGGTGGTTGAAATTTCTAAGACAGATTTTGAGTCTTCCTTCTTACGATAACATTCACTAGAATCGTGACCAATTATTGAACAATTAGTACATTTTTTTAATGGTTTAGGACACTTACTCATAATATGCCCTTCTTCTTTACAATTAAAGCACCTGATCGTATTTGATTTATTACTAACAGGTGGTTTATCCTTAGTCAGAAATTTCTTGTTGGAAGATCTTTGAATATTATCATTTCTCTTGCTTATACTTTTTGCATTTCGTAAGTATGCCAAAAGTTTATCAGGGTTATCAAATTGAGCTGCTTCCGCTCCTATCCTAATGGCCCTATCATCTATACCAAAGATTACGCATTCAACTGCTCTCTTGCCCTTAATTTCGCACCTATTTAGTAATGCCATTTTATCATAATAGTAATCCTCCAAAGATTCCCCAAACTTCGCCCTTTTGTCCAACATATCCGAAAGCATTTGGCCGTAATTTTCATCGCACGGAAAAGCTGCTTTGAGCTTTTCTTGCCACTCAAACCAGCTAAAATTAATTGTTGTTAGACCCTCGTACCACCGCTTTGCATTGCCAGTAAGTTTAGGAATCGTATTATGTATGATTTGTCGGTCTGTCCAACTATATATGCTTGCTATTTCATTTACTTTGTGTATCCAATTATTTATGTTCTGATTTTTTGAAGAAGGGTCGAACTCAGGAACTACGTTAAAATTACTTATTCTCTCACTACCCCTACTCGAGATTTTATCAAGAATATCGGTAAATTTAGAAAACACATCATTTGTAGGAAATGACTCACGTGTCCTGGTTATTTTGCTTGGTGAACGGGTGCCTCGTTTATACCCGCTTCGTTGGTGATTTCGTGTGTTGGTCGTGCTGCGTCTTGACTGTGATCTGCAATTTTCGCTGAGCCGCTTCCCCGATGAACCAGGTTTCACCCTGGTTGGGCTGCGACTCCGATGTGTTGCAATCCTTCCCGGCGGCGGCGTCTCGAGCCGTCGAATTCGGTGACCAGGGCTCCACACACGACTGCGCTTGCTGCTATGCCTGTAGCTCTGCCTGCGGCTGGTGCTGCGGCCCTGTCTACTGCTCTGGCTACGGCTCTGCCTGCTGCCCTGGCTGCGGCTCTGCCTGCTGCACTGCCTGCTGCACTGCCTGCGGCTCTGACTGCCGCAAGGGCTGCGGCTTTGCTCCCGGTTCGTCTTGCGGCTTGGCTCCTGGTTCCGCCTGCGGCTCGGCTCCCAGTTCCGCCTGCGGCTCTGCTTGTCCAACACTGGTGATGCAGTTCGCGGCATTTGAGCCACACTTTCATCGCGATCGTCATCCATTTGTAGGCCTGGTCAGTCAAAAATAATATACGGACACAGCTATTCTTTTAAACCATTTGAATGGCTAGATTACGGAAAAACAAATCACAAATCATGAAGGTACTTCTATATTTTAGTGCTTCTATTACCGAGTATAAAATTGGTATACGACCGTTGACATCATAACACCACAAGAAAATTGCAATATGCTAAGACCTAGGTAAAAGGTCGTGAAAGTACGAAATATCTTGTATGATTTCAACTTCCAGGTCAGCAGGAGGCTTGATCGGCAGTGATCAGTTGTTCCAATACAAATAAAAAAATATTCGTGATATGACATTAACAAACTTATCACCTAATATTCAAATATGCACAACATAAGGATGAGATTCACACTAAATCATTTGAAAAGAAATGGAACATAAGGCAATAACACTTACGTGAAATATCCCACTTCTGAACTGAAAGAAAAAGTCACTTATACTAAACAGCTCGACAATCCAAAAAATATTGCCCCAGTGAACAGTATTCAATTCCTTTATAGCTTTGCGTCCACGTTACCAAGTGGGGCAAAAGCGCGCGAATTTTAAGTCAATAGATGAACGTTAAACATAATTAAAAATGGTAACAATTTGTTAAATTAAGCATTATTTCTTTGTACTTGAATTAAGGTTAATTTTAATGTATTTAATCATAACATAATACTTTAACGCAGTAATATATTTATCGAGACAAATGACTGATACTAGTCAAGTTGCGTACTAATAAAATCAAATTCTCAATACAATATCTTAATTTATTTTGTGATTGCTTACACTTTAGAGGAAGGCTGGAGCCTGTCATACCTATATTAAATTATTTAAATACGTGTTATTTTCAGATTATCTTGAAGACACAATGTTTACCACGTTAGAAGACAACTTTTTCTGACTCGTACTGCGTGAGCGGTGTGGCCCGTTATGTTTTTTACATCTATAGTTGGTATTTTCAGGTAATATAGGTAGTATAAGTACACAAGTGTTCATAATGTTATTGATGTTGATTTATATGTTAGTTAGTTAGTTGTTATTTCATATTATGTTAATATTGAAAACAAATGGCATAATAATTTGTGATAATTCTTGTGAATCTAACGACATGGATCAGCAAGGAAAACGAGGGCCTAAACCAAAGGTTTCATTAGAAACGCAAAAATTAGTAATTTCAGAATTCAAAGATGACTTTTTTAAAAATATTCCTTCCGCAAATGACTCAATTTATAAACAAATTCAAACACGGTTAAATTACAAAATGAGTATTAAATCAATCATATTAAGCATAAAACGAAATTACGAATACTTTTTTGGTGTTGATAAAAAAGAAATAATTCGTAATAATGATTCTAATTTGATAAATCAAAAGTCTACATCGTCATCAAACGAAAGCATTAATAGTGTTTCGGAGAACACCAGTACGCATACATTTTATATGGATACAATAACTTGGGATAGTATTAAGCCTCAAAGGTATTTTTATCACCGAAATAGCAAAATCGCCCCTGGTAGTCTGTATAATGTCAGACGTAAATTAAAACCAAACCAATGGACTAATGTAATTCAAATGCATCTATGGAAAGAAATAAGATCTTTATGCACTTGGTGTTTTAAAAATAATATTGTGAAAGACAATTACGAAATCAAATGCACAGGATATTGTAATCAATGTCACGCAAAAATGTCGGTAATAGATTTTACAAATGGTGAATCAGGACGCATGGGGCATTACAAGTCAAAGTGCTATCGATTGCTAAAGAGAACTTGGAACTGCTATGATGACCTTAGTAAAAAAGTTTGTAGTAATTCCCAATATACTGTACCACACTGCATTATTTATACGCGAATGTAAGATGAAGATCGGTCCTAACTTGTTAGTTCCTATTTTGTTATTGTTTGTTTGTTTTTTTTTTTTGTTCTTGTAAAAGTTATTTTATTAATAACTTACAGAAATGTGATTATAAACTGTGATTGTTAATTTGTAATTACTATAGGGTATTTAATATTAATAAAAAAAACGTGATTATAAACTGTGATTGCTCAATTTATACTTATTTGTAAGATAATTTTATTGTGATTAAAACGTTGTAGCAGTAAAACAAAGTACAAGTACCTACGTGTTATATTTTAGAAAGTTTTACCAATATTTGGCTAAACATTTTTTTATATGTATATTATATACAATATTAAAACTACAATTTTTTCTATTTACATTGATTATATTATGAATGTTAACAAAAGCTGTGAACTAGTTAACTAGAATTCTGATTACTTTGGCCCTTTAAATAGTAATAAATAACGTAAGTAATTAAAAATGTTTTTTATTGCTAAACCTTTCATTGATGAAACTATTGGAAAGAGTTTTAAAAATTTGTATAACTATGTCACAGTACTAGTTTTGACTGGTTATAAGTTTTGCCTGCAACATATATACAAAAAGAAACTGTATAATTTCCTTTTTACAATTTTTCAAGATATTAATTTTATTGGCTGCAAATGACTGTTTTTATTCAGACAAACACACAATGCAATGAAGTAATAGACTTCATTTACGCTTAAAGTTTCATTCATTTATTATTATTTATAAAATATATAATAATGCATTTAATCGAAAGTTTTTGACATGTGAGAAAATAACATAATTATTTCCAATAACATGAAGTCTACAATTAGAAAGTTTAATATTTTTGTCCAAAAACATGTGTCGACGACTGTACCCCATTTTACGTTAGTATGTAGAAGTTTACATTAAAATTTAATGGTTTTCTAAGTCAAAAGTCAAGCAAAAATTGGACTGATATTGGGCACTATTTCAAGCACAATTTTTTGAGACGTAAATTGTACCTATAGCTCGTTCGATATTCGCGCACTGAGGTGAGTATGCTGGGCGTAGAACCTACGCCCAGCATACTCACTGAACGAAGCCTATAACTCCGAAGTTATTCGAGCACTGTTTTTTCTTTTTGGGCACCGTTTGGCACTATTTGGGAACTATTTTTTGAAGTATGAATTATGTTTGAAGCGTATACAGATTCTCCGGACGGAGGTGAGTATGCTGGGCGAAACCTTCGTCCAGCATACTCATCGAACTATGCCTATAACTTCGCAAGTACAAGAGCACTATTTTTTTCCTTTGGGCACTATTTAGCACTATTTCAGAACAGTTTTTTGACATTCATGAAATATCAGGATTCCATGGTGAGTATGCTGGACGAAGGGACACAAGTTAAGTGCCTGTCTGGGTTCGAACCCATGACCTAGAACTCGTAAGTCGCGGCCATTACCACTGAGCCAACACTGTTCTCTTACAACTGTTATTGCTAAAAATAATAGTTTAAAACACTAAAAAACACGCATTAAAAACCAAACTAAAATAAGAGAAAATTATTTAATTAAATTAAAAAGCGTGGGGTGCTTTTTAAGGTATTTTTATAATCACTTAATGTCAAGCACCCCACGCTTTTTAATTGAATTAAATTATTTTCTCCTTTTTTAGTTTGGTTTTTAAAGCGTGTTTTTTAGTTTTTTAAACTATTTTTTAATTTTCTATTTTTTAGTTCTGCTAACTACAAAAACGTGTATTTTTTTCCTTTTTCTAATTTTTTTTTAAATTATTGAATAGTCATCGGTCTTCGATAAGTTTACAAAGTTTCAATTAATTTTGACCGTTTAAAGTGGGTCAAAATAGCGTCCAAAGGAGTCGGTTAAAAACATACAAACAAACATACAAGTGAAGCTAATATAAAGCGTGTAAAAATACATACTTTATACCAAAATTCTGTGTGCCTGATGCCCGTCCTTTAAGCTAACAGCAGTACCTAATCCGTTCTAACAAGCTATCAATCGGTGCTTCATTATTTTTTAACACCACAACTACCTACCAATCAAATGCCCAATTTCTATGCCCATAAAAATGACGTGAACAACAAGGGAGTGCTTTTTTGATAATGAATGGACATGTTTAAATAATTCCTTGTGGGGTACAATTTAGCCCCAGTCGCACGCTACCGTTAATGGGCAACCCTATTTTAATATTGAGTTGACAACGAATAGTAAAAAGGCAAACAAAAAGTATATATTGAGCGTACAAAAAAGTACCAGCCAAGTGCGAGTCAAGCAAGTGCTAAAGTGTTTGTACCACCAAAACTGTAAAGCATGATTTAAGTAGCCACAGTTGACGTCCTAAGCCGAGGTCCGTACCCCACAGGGGTGCCCTTAGCTTAGCGTGTAATCGCATAGCCTTAACTTATTGAGGTAGCCACAGGCAAGTCTGGTTAAGCAGTCGATAACCACCTAGTATGATCTACTAAACACCATTCCCAAAAAAAGGAGCTACAGTAAGTCAGAGGCAATATTTCGGTCTTTATTATTAAATTTAAGAAGATGCCTCTGACTTTAAGAGATTGTTTATAGTAGAGACATCGTGTTAAGTTTAAAAGTCAACTTCTGAAAATATAATTTTATTGTTTCTATGTTTTTTAAAGTTCCTTTTTGACGCAGTCGGGTTTTCTGATTTGCTTTTTTTACTTAATCATGAAATCATCTTTACTACATGTTGCAAGAGCAGGCGTTGTTGTCTGCTGGAGTTGCATCGCAATGTCAACTTTAACGCGTTTGTGGTGCGCATACCAATATGCTACCTGCATCAGGTGATGGAGAAAACCTTTTGGTCTCAGGATGTGGTATATAAACCCAATAACACTTTGCCCGACCGAAGAATCGAACCCTGGATCCCATGCTCAGCAGTAACGCTCGCGACCACTAGACCAACGAGGCAGTGGTTAATATTCATCTTTAATAATTTTATTGATGATTGATGACCAGATATCGGATATTCAGATGCATATTCACCTAAAGTTGAGATGTTGGCTAACATGGAATGCGCTTTTGCATCGAAAAAATTTAGGTAAGTAATTTGTTTATTTTTTGTTTTAACTAATACAAAACACCCCTCCTCCAGTACATACACATATTTGTATCGGATTAAACATTAATTTTTAATTAATACACATCTGAATAGTTATGCAATCCAAGAATCCCGGGGTTTTTAATAAATATTACAAATAATTTATAAGGCCGCTTACATACTTTCATAGTTAAAAATTATCTTTAGGTAAATATGCATCCGAATATCCGATCTCTGTTGATGACATACAGAGGAGATAGACATTTTTGCTCGTACACTGAGTGAATTCACAAATAAAACATTATTATGTAATAAGTTTCAGAAAATAAGTTGTAATTATTACGTTTGCATCACTATTGCATTGGGTTGTATCTTTAATGATAGTTGAAGTGTTGAAAACGAAAAACTACTCAAACAAAACAATATTTATTATTGTTTGCCTTCACAGTTACACTATCTCCTATTACTTTAAGAGGGACAAATGTTTTCTTTCTATCATCCATAAAGCAAGTTTTGTGTATAAGCCATACTTCGACACGTGTCACTAAATTGGTGACCAATTTCCTAACCGGGAATCGAACGCGGTCATTAGACCGAGTAATTGCTCAGTTTTACTTTGTTTCATTATTTTCTGTTTCAGTTTATTTTTTCGAATCGTTTATTGATATTATTTGCTTTTGTTTGGAATATATGTGGTCCCCTACTTTTATTTTTATACCGTAGGAAATGCGTTTGTATCATAAATCTCACTAATAACTGCTGTTCATAGAAATAATATACTTAATAAAAGAGAAATTTTAAGTAAATGTACTTATTAATAAATAATAACATGTGCATAATTAATCAAAATAAACAAAAAACAATATAAAACAGACGAGTTTTGTACCCAAAAGACTGGCAGCATTGTCAGGTTGTATCCATATCAACGCTTAGTTTCTAACCAAGGAAAAAGTTAATATTTGTAATCTTTAGGGACCGATTGGTTCCGATGACGTAAGAATGCATTGGTAGAATTCCATTGTACACCACACCTCGAGTTTTCATTATCTATGATTTGTCACTTATTGCACTCTTCAGTAAACAGAAATTGCCTCTTCAGACGGGTACTACAAAACATCAATAGAAAACACTTAGATGACACATAATTTATTGCTGACATCATTTATTCACAACTAGATTTTGCCAGCGGCTTCACTCGCGTGGAATTCGAAAATTATTCCCCGGGAACGTACTATCGGGATAAAAAGTATCCTGTGTTTTATTCCAGGTTACAAACTATCTGTGTGCCAAATTTTATACAAATCTGTTCAGCAGTTTTTACGTGATTGAGTAACAAACTTCTTCACAAACTTTCACATTTATAATATTACTAGCTTCCGCCCGCAGCTTCGCCCGCGTAGATATCAGAAATTATCCCGCGGGAACGTACTACCGGGATAAAAAGTATCCTATGTGTTAATCTAGGATCTATCTGTGTGTCAAATTTCATCCAAATCCATTCAGTAGTTTTTCCGTGAAAGAGTAACAAACATCCGTAGATCTATATTGGTAAGGATATTTATTTATTTATTTATTTACTATAAGGTATCTTCACAGCTGACAAAAAGTATAACATTATTAATTATTCTAAACATTACGCCAATTACGAAGTACTCAGAAAATAAGAAAGAAACAGAGAGTGACATAATTGTGTGTGTGTGTGTGGTGCTGTAAATGTGTGTGATGATGTGTGTGTGTGTGTCTGAGCTCACTAAACTGGCACTACTTAGTTTGCCGAGTTACCGGCGTTTGAAGAAGCATTTGGATAATCTCGTTAATAAATCTGTTCCGTGTGGTGTTGAAGGGGTCCAATGTTGGGAATTTGTCGTTGTATAATGCTGGAAGACGCAAGAATGGTGACATCTTTAGGTAATTAGTGGAGGCCGATGGAACTGATAACATAGTGGTATGTCTGGTACGCCTGAGTGGGACGTTAAAGTTTATTCTGCTAATTAGTTGTGAACAGTCAAATTTGTTGTTAAGTATGTCGTACAATAATATCATGTCGTTTAACTGTCGTCGCTCTTCCAGAGTTTTAAATTTGTGATATCGACAGGAGTCCGGGTAATTTGGGATATTTGCTTTAACATTAAGTAGGAAGTAGGGTTGTCCAGCACAACAATTACAAGACACACTTGACAATCACAATCCGAAGGATTTTCAAAGAATAGGCCGGTGGCTACGAAATATCAGTCACACGGGTCGATCGATCAGGTTTAGCTACGCTTGCCGCGGTTGGTCCATCTATACATACCAAGACCCCTCCGTGCCTCGGAGAGCACGTTAAACCTCCGTGGCCTCCGTGGCCTCAGCGATCATTCGTGGATCTTTGACAGTATTACGGGTCGTCAAAAGCCCAAAACTCAAAATATAACAGGCGAAATATGGGTGTACCTACCTCTGCTTAACCAATCGGAGAATACAGGCGTGACGTTCAACATCGGCCAGCCTTTTCAACCACGTTGGGGTGGACTTCCGGTTTAACCGGATGCAGCTGAACACCAGTATTTGACATGGAGCGACTTCCTATCTGACCTTCACAACCCAGTTACTGGGTAATACGATACCCCTTGATAAGACCGGTTGTCAGACTTTCGTGGTTCTGACGACCCGTAACGACTGTCAAAGATCCAAGAATGACAGCAGGGACCAACGGCTTAACGTGCTTTCCGAGGCACGGAGGAGTCTTGGAATTTAAAGATGGTCACCCATCCACGGTCCAACCGCAGCAAGCATAGCTTAACCTGATCGATCGACCCGTATGACTGTTATTACTTAGCCATAAGCCCCTCTAACAGGCGTGACGTTATGTTCTGTAATTTATCTACAATATCAACATAGCAACGACACGACATACTCAAAGTACAGAGGGTACTTCCCTCATCGTATCTAATGTAAACACAAAAGAGTGAAAACTTTACAAATTAATCACCTACAAAGTAGTTATGAAGTACATTAACTTCTGGACAGTATCTCTAAACGCATTATATCATTTTAACGCACTAAGTCGGGTAACAGACAAAGGTGTTATAAATCGCGGTCATTTATAATGCATTGTTGAGTTTTCGTTGCGCGTCGGGATTTGAAATGTAAAATGTGGAGGGTGATATGTACTTGATAATACTTAACTTAGGTATACGTAAAGGGTTTTGAAGACGACAGCAAGTACGTGGCGTAGTGTAATTCTAAAGCCTTTCTCTATAATTGGGCTATCCACAGAACATGAAAAAACAAGCCGTCTCTTCAGGTTTACTATTAACATAGATTACAATAAACACATTTAATAGTAGTAACATTTATATTTTTTTTTTTTGTGAACGCCTTATATAAATTATATAGCAACAATTTGACTCCACGCCACTATAGGGTATCACTTTATCGATAGTCTGCCTTCCACAGATTCACAGCGTTGTCCAGTGTTAGATGTACGGATCTTTATTTCGATACACACAAGATACTAAATTATTTTATTTCTGTAAGTAGATCTGTACAAACCCGACAGTATTATTTTAAAACCTAGATGAGGTTAGTGTTTCCTACCTGACTAGGTACTCTGAGAAGAAAGGCCGAACAAACTCAGAGGTCACAGTATCATTTAAAGTCCTGGCATAATCTTGGTCAGATAACAGTACAAGGGTCAACATTTTTATTATTAGTACTTACCTACCATAAAATCGGTGAGCGGTAAAAACAGAGCGGTTTTGACACTTAATTAGGTAACGGCAGTTATAGTATTATGACGGATACACTTTCCAAAAAAAAAAAACACTTTTCAAAACACGAGTTACATAATTGCACCTACCACTGTTTGTCTCTGCATCACCCAAAGGTCGACTGGTAGAAAATTCCTTTGGCATTAAGTTCGCCTCTGTACATTTCTGTGCGTGAAGTATTAAATAAATGAATAAATAAATTTATAGTCATCGTGCATAGGTTCTCTCTAAACCGCAACTGTTCAAAGGCATTCCTCCCAAATCCCTACCGGACTGTAATAATCATAAATTCATGCAATCGGACGTCAAACGTCAATGGTCGGCGTCCCCTAGGGAGTCAATAGCTGATGCGTGCGTAATCCTTCCAACAATCTCTGTCATCTTATTACCGTGATATTAAAGGGTTTCTGCTGTATGAAAATTCGGGAGGCTTGTAAAATTTCCACTACATTTTATTTAATTTATTTATAGAACACCAACTACAATTCCCAAATTCTTTTTTTAAACACATACCTATTGTCATTTGAGAGGTGTAATATCCGAGCCAGTCATTGAATTAAGAAACTAACTGATGTAGATAAACAGTTCTGTATTCAAAAATGATAGCTTAGTCTGGTGCTAATTTTAGTATTTAGAGCTTTGTTTTTAACAGAATAAAGTTTGAAATACAAATACTAGCTCAAAGTTTAGGTTTACTTTTAGGTTCTGTGCTTCTCGCATCCAGCGGGTTCCAGCGGCCTTCAGGGAGCTCGGAAATTATCACATGGAAACATACTACAGGAATAAAGACTATCTTATGTTGATCATCAGGTACGTAATGAAGGCCATTTTAGCAGAGGTGGATGTCGAAAAAAAAACATTATAAAACAAAAAATCCCCCAATTGGTAATCGAAACAGAACAAGGTACAAAAATATGTTTTACACAAGTTTGCAATCAATACTAGAGCAGATGGATAGCTAATTCTATTTTGACAATACGTCCAGTCATTTTGCAAAGAGCCCGTCCCAAATCTTACTGCCACATTCGGTAGCCAATCCTGCCATGTTAATACCCCGAGATATTAAGATAGGGATAATCCTCACATAACTTAGGATCACGCCAGTTATATGCTATTCAGTACCCACTGACCATTGTCCTGCATTTAATTTAAACGGGAAACAGCTCCAAGCGAAGTGGTAATGATTTTACTAACCCCACAAACTTACTTGAGATCAATAGCTTTTGACTCAACAACTCTTATCACGTTGCAGTAAGGTTATTTTTTCTCTATTTTCTTGTTTCACAGCGGAAGATTTAAGTTTGTTTGAAGGTGTCGTAAGATTTTATGCGTGATGCTCTTTATGCAAACAAGTCCTAAGGGTGACGTTTCTGGTTTTTGGCGCCATTGAATTTTGACCCGCAATTAATGTTAATATGATATTGCTGCGGCTCTTGTCATTTGATGGTAGAAGATATGAATGTTATGATACTAAAACATAATTTGAATTTCAGAGATAAATTCAAGCCTGAATTCAACGGCTGACATAAGTAAACGTTATATAGAAGCAAGTCTACAGGATGAAATTGAAAACCAACTTGAAATCGGAGGTTTAGTAACTGTTACATAATCATTTTTTTTTGTCGTTTTCAAATGACCACTGAAAATCAGCGCTGTGCTGTGGGTCCTAGCATTATGCTGAGTGGAAGCCCTCTAGCCACAGTCACGTCGTGCAGCTTCCGTCTATTTATGTTCAGAGTTACTTAAATCTGTGTTGTTTTCAGGTTTTTTAGGGATCTCAACTTTTTGTATGCACGTGTTTGTGTGACAAATAAATCTATTTTTGTTATTTATAGATATATTGTGATTTTTTTTTAGAAAACAAACGTGCAATTATCGTATTAGATAGTGCAAACAAAGTTGCCTTCAATTAGACACGAATTATCGGCGTTCCACAAAAAAAAAAAATGTAGGTATATTAGTCTCTCAAAAGAAAGAAAATTAAAGTACTTATCAAGTTTAGAGCGCGCCAGTGAGCTGTTAATCGCAGATTTCACAATATGAAGTTGCACTCTTTTCTCTACCTATCAACATCAGAAGATTTAAAAAAACGCAAAAACCTAGATTACAACATTTTCCATCCAAGTTCTGATCTCCCCCAATGTTGCTTAACATCGGTGATCAGACAAGAAGTGGGGTCTCTCACATGGTAAAAGACTTTGACTAGCATTATCCATATTTAGAGAACTTATTAGAATGAAAAAAAAAAACTATAATGTAAAGACTAAAATGTAATTGGAAAGATTAGAAGTCTAGACTATACTTTAGATTCTTAAATTCTAGACCAAACCAATCGGGAGTTTAGATAAAGTAACACAAATTAAGTCAGCAACTGAAATATATAGAGAGTTAGGACGGGTGACGTGGGAGCAAGCGACGCGACGTACAGCAGTGCTATTTTGTAAAAATCTCACCGTTATCATTTGGGTGAAGTGAGCTTAATATACGCTGTCATTAGTATTCAATCCTTAGTGTCCGATGGAATGACAGTCACTTCACCTAATTTCTCACGGTGAGGTTTTAACAGAATAGATCGGCTGTTGTCCGTGTGAGAAGCAGCTCGTCCTGAGGTCGACATTCGCAGCGATCAGTAGCAAATTCCCTTTGCTTCTAAAGTTTTTCGTTTTCAGTTAATGAAGGCGTGCATTCATTCATAAAATGTAGGTAGACACTACCTAATGTCACAACAATGATACACTGCCTGATATATTCTTACGGATAAAATAAATAGGTTTCACATTCGAGTAAACACTTATTTTTTGTATGAAGCATACTCGAAAAATTTGGCGTTGTTCAAAATTTCAGGTAAACTAATTGATGCATTCTTACTGATAAAATAAATACTTCTTAAAGTCAAATAAACACTTCTTTTATTTATGAAGTATACTCGTATAATTTTGGGGTTGTTCAGAAATTCTGGCATATATTTCATTACCAAACTCCGTAGCACCCTTATAATCTGCTGATGTAACCGTTGACAAATGGCGTTAATAAGAAACCTGTCGTGGTAGGATTAGCTAGTGTTAATTGATGTTATTATTGTCAAACGCTAGGGTTGTGAGTTTTTCTTATCGATATCGATGTGATAATAATATTACCTACTATGATATGTTTGTTTTTACGTACCTATCTACTACTTAACTAACTCACAAGCAGGACTATTTAAGTTATGAAATAGGAAAGGTAACTTACAAAAAAAAAGAAAGAAAACAAAAAGAAAAAAGTTACTAAAAAAGGCAATTCTAGTTCTTGGTCTCACCGTTTCCCCTTGGAGATAGACGGTATAAAAAAAATCGTACATAATGTTTCATCATTATCTAAAGACTATAGCAACCCACTGCTGGACATAGGCCTCTCCAATTGCACGTCAATCAGCTGGATTCTCGGCAATTCTCATCTAGCTGCTACCAGCCATAGTTACTGCGAAGATCGCCGCTCCACCTAGCCCAAGGTTGGATTGGAATTAACAAATACATAAAAAATATGAGGTACTTAATCCAATCCACTAACTAGACTATTTTGTCCCACACTTCCACACAATTCTGTATTTTGCTAGTGCTCGCCTGTTCTTTCGTTGAAGAGTCAAGCCTAATCTGAATCAAGTTCAGTGTCTTTGACAGTTTTCCGACTTGATAATTTTGAATTCACCATAATAATATCGGGCTAAAAACATTGATATTTAAAGTCATTAGTCCCATCACTATTTTATATTTAACCTTACCATCACCACAATATTTCGTAAGCGGATTAGTGTTTAAAATCAAAATGGCGGGTGCTCGTCGTAATTAAAACGTGTCATAATATTAGGGGTGGCTTCAGTGAAAATGAGAATTATAAATATTACTTTGCTCAAGATTAGACAATTCATTTTATGAATAGGTATTGAAGTATCTTTTTTTTAATTCAATTTTTAATCCCTTTGTTTTGGCCGTGGATGAGGTTTTGGGTTTATATCTGGGCAAGAACCAATTTAAAAGACTTTTTAAATTCAAATGTTCATTCTACGTTTATCTAGAACATCACTGACTTCGGTAAAGGAAAACATCGTTAGGCAACTTGGATTTGTAATTAATAGAAGTCTGTAATCGCCAACCCATCATCAGCTTACAGCTGTCCACTGCTGGACATAGGCCTCTCTAATTGCACGCCATTCAGCTCGATACTCGGCAACTCTCATCCAGCTGCTACCAGCCACCTTGCGAAGATTGTCACTCCACCTAGCCTGAGGGCGTCCTACCTTACGTTTGCTGATTCGCGGTCTCCACTCAAGAACACATCTACCCCAACGGTCATCGGTTCTACGGCTAATGTGGCCGGCCCATTGCCACTTCAGCTTGCTAATTCTGTGACTTGTGTCAATAAATTTGGTTCACTGCCAGATCACCTCATTCCAGATTCTATCCCTGGACTCCAAGCATAGCTAGATCCATAGCACGCTGAGCGACCTTGAATTTAGGTATGAACCAGCCGTACCGTGAGTGTCGATGTTTCAGCTCCATAGGTCATAACAGGCAGGACACAAATTGCTAATTCACCTTGAGATTATTTATATTCACCATTGCCCTCAAAATGGTTATAAATATCATGAAATTAAGTCTGGTCAATCATGACATTGATGCATCGTAAATAACTATGAATGATTGTGGCAACACCAAACGAAATATCTCAACCGTAAGAGTAATTAAAGGGTCTGCTTTAATTTGCAAAGAGCGAATATAATCCTAATTCGTCATGGTACTTTCGGGGCAGGAAACTCTTCCGAACCCTTCAATCCCTGGTCATTCATACCTATACTAACCCTTTTCAAATTAAAACCATATCCATACTTCAAGCTATCGAATACCTAACCTTATTGTAATGGAGTAAGATACACAACAAAAGCATAGACTAAATCGTAGTGTTGCCGACAAATAGACATGAGTAATAGCGCTTGTGATTGAGACGCGTCATCGAATATTCGTACTGTATTAGAAAATGAACTTTATTGAGAACCAGTTAAAGTCTTCTTTAGGAAGTAATTAGTTTTGACGTTGATTTTACTTTTGAAATAAATTATAGCAGAATGTTGTATGCCTGAAACTTAAAGAAAATAAATAAAAATACTTGATTTTCGTCATTCTATGAAGTTTAAAAAAATCATCACCTTCATAAATATAAAAATAAGATACGATCAATTAGGTCTAATTACGATTCATAGTCAGTACAGTTGCTTACTAAAGTGATATTGCAGCCAATATTTTGCTCCGATGGCAATTTAATTAATTAGCCGAAACAATATCATGGTCATCATAAAAAGTTGGCATCTTGAAATGGATTTTATAGTAATAATAACATATCAAAAAGTAACATCAAAATAATACGTGACCTATTAGGTGATCCCCCCCAGTGGGTTCCCGCATTGTCGTTGCGGGGGGGCTCAGTAGCCGTGGTCCGCTCCCACGGTGAAGCGAAGAGGAACCCAAAGGTGGGGCCGCTCGTCAGGGCTTTGGTCTCCAAGCCGACGACGTAGCGGCCAAAAAGTAGGTTGCGGTGAGGTGCACCGCAACTGAGGCGGGCCGCGATGTCGAATGGGAGGCATCGCGGCTGAGGGTTACAGGCTGCGGCGGAGGAGGAGTGCCGGTACTTTTGAGTAGCGCTCTTCCCTTCCGTGGCCTGGACGGGGCCGCCACCGTTAGATGGCGGACGCGGTGGGGCCGCAGGGGAAGAGGAGTGTCGGTATAGCGTTGGCCGCTCTCCCTATCCCCTGCGGCCGAGAAGTGGTAGGCGGCGGGGCCACTGCGATGACCCGTCGCAGGGGGACCAGGGGTGCCAGGGGTGCCAGGGTAGTCTGGGGCCCTTGTGCTACTTGGTTCCTGGGGTGGTCACGGCGTGCCATGTGTCCTGGTGCGCCGGACTGGTGAGGTCTGCAAGGGCCGATGCCTGCCAGGGGTGCGGGTTGTTCGAAAGAGATACCGTCGCCCCTGGCGCACGGGCAACTGAGGGAACACGGGTGGGTTTTAGTCAGTAAAAGTCTGACACGCCCTCCTGCTCCACCCAGAGCGGGAGAAGTCATTTGATGATTTCCCATCCTCAAAAAAAAAAAAAAAAAACCTATTAGGTGATCCGCGAACTAATGTCTGCATAGCTTGTATCTTATGGCTTAAATTATCAAAGAATAGAATAAACGAATATCTATAATATGCAAGGTGAATTTTTAGTCACCGTTTCAGGGTGAGACCCATTAAATTGAACAACTTTCTCCAAGGAACAAGGGTCGAAATATGAAAAAAAAATCGGACGTCCCATACAAAATCGATCAGTTGACTATTGATTTTGCATGGTCTGGTTTTTTTTCATATTTCGACTCATATTTCTTGGAGAAAGTTGTTCAATTTCACGGGTACTATCACTCTGAAAATTTAAAAAAATGGTGACTAAAAATTCACCTTGTATACACCATGCGAATTAAAGACATAAATGTAAAAAATATTCGTAGGCTGACACAGTGGGTGGGCTCTAAGGTAAAGCGATCTTTTGAAGATAACCTTTGGAACGATTCAAAATTTCATAAAATAAATCGATAAACTGCCTCGCTTGTCTAGTGGTCCCAAGCCCTACTGCCGAGCATGAGGTCCTGTTTTCGATTCCCAGGTCGGGAAAAGTGTTATTGGGTTTTTACCTGGAATTTCTTACTAGCAGCCGTGCCCGAATGATGGCAAGAGGCTCGCTCCCTATTAATTGGGACTAAAACATAACTGGCGAAATGTGGGTGTTCTAATAGATACACCTCTGCCGAACCTTGGGAGAAATAAAGCGTGATATTATGTGTAGTTTTTAAAAAGGTGACCCCAATGAGGGTGTTCTGAAATGACGTTCACTAGGTGGCAGCACTGAGACGTCAGGTCCGGGCAACTGTCAAAAGTGTCAAAGCGCCTACGAACTGAACGAAAGAATAAAAAAAAGGACGACAAATATTTTAAGTTCATTGTCGAACTGGAAGACCTCTTGTCAAAGTGGCGCCAACTGGTGGCTTGAATATTCATGAACACCCTCATTGCTGTAAGTAAATGTACGTACAGACGCCAGCACGTCAAGCTACCCCAATCTGTCAAATTTCTTTGATAGATTTTCAACTTTATTACATAATCATAAGGTTCATGTTCAATTGGCATAATTTGACAGTTTGGGGTAGCCGGCGTCTGTACAAGAGACCTCTGAATATTCTTTGATTGAGCAGAGTCCGTAACAAATGTGAGCCATTTGAGGTAATAGTAACATTCGTATTGGTCAGTATGATAGACTGCTCTGTTTCATAGAGTTATAAGGCGTGACCGAAGCAAGTTTTGGGAAGGACTAATCGCTGCTATTCTCTACACTTACTAAGATACAATTATTCACCGTACTATTATTAATAGATGGTCTGGTCATGGTGGAGGATGAGCAAAAGGCGACTAAAAAAAGACACTTGTGAGGGGATACGCCGAGAGGGGACGCCCTAGAAGGGCTTATTGTCACTGTAGTGATGTGTGCGTTCTGAAGAACATCAACAACACCATTGTTGGTGTTCTTCAGAAAGATCGGGTGCATAGTACTCGCAACCAGCGTGTGTGTATTACCAGGTTTATGGAAATAAATGAAGCATAAAACTTTTTCCAAAAAAAAAGCAACCGACTTCCGAAAAAACACTACAAAGTGAAAAATTAATTTCGGAAGTCGGTGACACGTTATTTTTCACTTTGTAGTGTTTTTTCGGAAGTCGGCTGTTTTTTTTTTTTTTAAATGTTTTTACTTTTCGCCTTTTCAATTATAGGTAGTAGCCATTGTCAGACCTGGACCAAATTGAAATAGGACCACACGGGAAGCACCAGATTTCAAATAAAAAATCAAAATTGGTTCACCCAGTTGAAAGTTATGAGCTAAGAAAAAAAAAATACAGTCGAATTGAGAACCTCTTCCTTTTTTGAAATTTTAAAATTTTCAAACCGAACTTTTCACATTGAAGATTTTTTCTACATCGATTGACTGGTCACAATTGGATGTAGGTATAGCACCATAATCTAACGACTGTTTCATAAAAAAGAAAGTTCAAAAACTATAACCCGACTACTGTTAAACCACCTCTAAAAAGTATGAAACAAGAAAATATTCACATTTGAATGCGTGGCCCTATGTTTTTTTTATTTTTATTCATGACTTTCTTCCGGCCCCTAGAGAGCGCCATATTCATTTTTTATTTAATGTGACGCTACATAACCTATATAACTATAGCGGACGACCAACAAGCATCCAACGAAATATCATTGGCAAATTATGATATTAATAGTTGAGAAGTTCTGAGGGAAGAGATGACACATACATACATACTGGTCAAATCATAACACTCCTTTTTGTTAAAAATTATTTAATCACTCATTTTTCACATAAAACCAGGAAGCTTTTCGTGATTACAAGTATGTAAACCTTAAATAATCCTTGTTAATGATATACGGCAGCATCTAACTCTATAAAACTGATTGAGCAAGGAACAAAAGGTTCGTTCTCAATACACAGCGACCCCTGTCAGCGAAACAAAATGGGTTAAGAATGAAAAATGAAATCAAGTGGACATTGCTCTTGGTTAGACTCAAGAACGTTTGGACTTGAGAAAGAACTGATGTGTTGCTTTTTCTTTAAATAAAGTGAGGTTTTAATTTGTACAATTTGTCATATTCTCCGCTTTTGGGAAACTTCATTCGACCTATAATTATAATGGCGAAAAATTAGAGAATTCAAAATGATTATAGTTTTTCACATTACCAATACCTACCTAGATCATTAAAATATGAAACTTCGGTTTTTTATTTCAATATCTATGACAAACTGATCTGATAGACGTTGTTCAGTCAAATTTTCTTGATTTCTTACAAAAATATCATGAAATGAGGATGTTAAATTTTTCCCGAATTTTAGCATTTTCCTGGTAATTTTTCTTTCCATAAAAACTAATTCGGACTACTAAAACATAATTATGTGAAATAAAAAAAAATGCCAAATCGGTCCAGCCATTCTCAAAGTGATGCGCTTACTAACGGCATTACATTTTTATTTATATTTATTTTATAGACTAGTTAACAAGACAAACGTTGCCCTGTCCAAATATCCAATAATTACTTTCACTTTTTCCTGAATTATCCAAACCTAATTTGGACTATTACGAACAATTTAAAACCAAAAAATAGCCAAATCTTTCCAGCCATTCTTAAGTGCGATTACAAACGAACAGCATTGCAATTTTATTTATATAATTAAATTTTATTTATTTTAAGATGTTTTTTTATTTAATAATAACGAGTTCGAAATTTGAATTGTTTTTAAACTTTATCTTTTTATTCATTCAACAAAAAGATCTCAACCGTCACTAAAAGAGCTTTCGCGTAAAATTTTCATACAAAATGTACGGGAAAAGTTTTTTGCAATTTGTGACTTTTTGAGTATGGTTGGTCGCATAAAAGTTTTTGATCAGTATTAAACAGGGTCGATTGGCATCAAAAAATGTTTTTGTGTAAAATGGCTATTTTCTTGCTAACTGTATTTTTTTTTGAAAATCTGTGACTGGGGATCAAAATTCCATAAAAAAATATGGATAGTCTCTTAAGACCATTTTCGAGTAGCTGCAACGGATAAGGTACTTCCCCTTACTGCCCCGCTGAAAGTTTCCACCCTGTATAGACAAATTCAGAATTTAGTTGTAAAAACAAACTGCTTCATTAATTAGTTGCATCACTTTCTAAAGTATTCAGCAGCATCCGGTTAGACTGGGAGCCAACCCGAACATAGTTGGGTAAAGGCTTGGCACATAATGATGATAACTTTCTAAAGTAGTAAGAGCCCAAAGTTAAAATCACAGGCGAATTTACCTGATCGAGCTTTAATGCTATTCTAGACACATAGCTAGTATCAGATTTACAGATCATTTGCGTAATACCTTAAGCCCAAACTATCAGTAGATGGGTAGGTACGCTTACTGGGCAGGCTTGACCATCATTAATCAGTAGCACTTAGCCCACTTTGCATAAAATGATTAATGCCCACATGAAGTTGCCCAATGAACATCACTCTGTTTATTTTGTACTGATAAATTGTGTGAGCAAGAGGGAACAGGGGTTCAGTGAAACTGTCTGGTTTGAGTTTTATTGTATTTTACAAAAAAGGGTCTGTTGATACAGCACTTATCCAATTAAATATCTACATAGGCAGGTATATGTTAATACGTGAAGCAAGAACTTTGTAACCCTAAGGGTTACAAAGTTGGTTATTAGTAAAAATATTTTATGCCAGACACGATTTTCATGATTATTTTCATGAAAATCGTGTCCGAAATAAAATATTTTTACTGACAGGTGTTTCGTTTTCTTCTTTATCATATTAGTTAGCCAGCGAGATGGTAGCAACGCTAACTGTTCAAACTGCTCCAGATTTTAAAATTTTCCGATTATTCTCTGATCATCTTCATCATTCACAGCCCGACTTCATCCATTGCTGGGAACAGTAGGCCTCTCTTTGCTTGTGCCAATCTTTACGCTCCTGTGCCATCCTCATCCAGGTTTTACCTGCGATGGTAACAATGGGGTGTGCCCATCTCGCCATCAAATACCATACACTACTTTTTCAGTCCTTGGACGCCACTCGCCCACAGTTTTACTGCATTTGTCTTGACCGCGTATTGCTCGGTGTCCTGCCCAACTCCCATATGTAAAAAAGTTGTTTGTAACAGATCGGTTATAATTTCATAGCAAAATTGGGTTATTAGAATTAAAAAAAAAAATCGAAATCACAAGTCCGCTGAGGGCTGAGAGTCCGCTCTTTTTGAACGCCAAAATTACATAAGACAGTCCCCCCAAAACGCCCGCCCCTCACCACTTCCTAGTGCTTTAGCTGGGAAGAAGAAGTGGCGCAACAAACTCCCCAACAGCACAGCTGTCTGTTAAGTTAGAAGAACTTGATTCTATACAATAGTAGGAAATTAACATTACGAAAGACAAAAAACATTGCAATTAAGATCAAATCCAATTACTTTTTATTTAATTAAGAAGGACTAAAAAACGGTACGTATACATATAAACTGTTTTTGAGTTGCATGTGTATTATACATTTATGTATATTAATGCATTTATTTTATAATTTTAATATTATATCGTTATACATAAAAAGAGTAAATGATATTGGTAGGTAACAAAGATTAAGAGAAAGGAAACAATGAAATACAATAATGACGCAGAAACACAACCAACCAAAGCTAAAGAAGAATGATGAGCCAATAAGCAACCAGGAGCTAAACAAACAGACACACATTAATTATACACACATGAAAAAAATACGACAAATTCTCGCATGATAAACGCGCAAACTCGTGCCGATGTCGCACGGAAACTGTAAATCTAACTAAGCCTTCGTACCTCCTAAATAATAGATGACTCGGGTAAAAATCCGGTAGGAATTACCAAGACACGTCATTACTCATATTCCGAATGCAAAATACTCGAAACTCGAAATACAAATGTATCGAATCGGCATTCGAAAATGAAGATTGGAGGGTTATTCTCTTTTGTTTTTTTTTCATTATTTTTGTACACACTTCTATGTATCTCGGTTTCGTGACAAGTTCGTTTTGTGATTTATGTGGGCTATAAATAATAGGCTATAAAAGCAGTTTGTTATGTTAAGTTACATATGAGATGCATATACAATAAGAATCAGTTTTACAGTTACAGTGATAGTTTGATATGCAGACATTGATTAAAAATTGTAGTGCCAAGGGATTTTAAAATTGTTTTGGTCAAAAAATTACATTATTTAAGTATTTTTTTTAAGATTTTATCAAATGTTATTACAATCAATTCGTAAATCTATATTTATTAGCATCATGAAAAATAAACCTTACAATAAAAAAATTATGTCACTTTCCTTCTCATTTTCCGACAAAGAGACAGAGACAAAAAATAAACAACAAACGGATACAAATCCGCAATCCGCAAACGAAGTCAAATAACAGATGACGTTCGTTTTTCTCGCATCCGTTGCCGCGTATTCAAATTTGACAGTGACAAATCCTCGGCCATTTCCGCCTGTGGTTCGGAGCGACTCGGATGTTCATATCATTTATATTCATTCGAGATTAGGTCGGCTTTTGTTCGAAGTATAAGTGACAAGTCAGCAATGATAGTAGGGGTGAGAGTTAAAAACGGAGAGAGACATTGATTGGTTTGCGAAATTTAATTAAAGGAATTCATTTGCAGAATATGACTCATCTTTATGATAGCAAATACAAAAGTTTCTGCCTAATTAACCGACTTCAAAAAGGAGGAGGTTATCAATTCGACATGTTTGTATATATTTTTTATGTATGTTCGGGCATAACTCCGTCATATGTAGACGGATTTTCAAAATTCTTTTTTTCTCTCTGATGATGAGTTTCGGAGACAGATAACGGAACTCTTCAAAAAATGACAGCAAGTCATCCGCGATTGCTGCTATCGCATAAATATGCATTGTTTTGACCCCAAGGATGATGAAATTTTGAATTGGTGTGGGGTAGGTACTATAACTAAAAAGTGAAAAATTAAAACTTTAAAAAAAAAAAAACCGACTTCCGGAAAAAAACACTACAAAGTGAAAAATAACTTGTTTAATTTCAGAAGGCGGTGACAAAAAATATTTTTCACTTTGTAGTGTTCTTCCGGAAGTTGGTCGTTTTTTTTTGGACAACGTACTTTTCTGATTCATTTCAAAATTTGATTGATCCCGTTTGAACGGCATCTGCATTAGCCTTTTGTAAGTATCAAGAGGTCATGAAAAATATCTAAATAATAAAAAAAAACAAAAAAAAAATAATGTGCCTGTAATTTTTACACATTATAAGGCACTTTTCGTGCAGAATAAAGATTATATCAGTTGTAAAATTTTCGACCTATGCTTTTACCGTGAAATCTATGTTAACCAAAGTATATGTACTGTGCAAAAGGCGACCTTAAGTTGTACAGGCTGAAGATAAATAACTTTAATGGTATTCGACATCAAACTAATGTAGAGAATAGCAAAAAAAAAACAGTAGCCGATAGATTTGCCTGACAAGCCGAAGGAAAAATTTATAAATAAAATTCATAGAACGATTTCTAGAAATAATTAGCTAAATTCCCCAACCAAAGAGAACTTGAGGTTCTCACAGTTAGTAAAAATAAAATTAATTTGATAAATGAACTGTTTGTTTTCTATTTAATTTTATTTGATAACTTCCATCATCGGTTTTTTTGCATCTTCAACTATGTCCGACGACCCTGGTCACTTATCACTTTTGGAGACTGTAGCTACAAAATAAAAAAAAATAACTGGTATCGAATCTGGTAAGATCCTTATGCTAAAACCTTAACCTGTAACGACAACACATGTGTTAGATCACTGGTTAAAATAAGTCCACGTATAACGTATAAATGATTTATTTTAGTGTAAATACAGTAAGTAGGTATATCCACACTTTTACTTAACTCAAAATAACACAATGGATGGTTCAACCTTTAAACCACCTAAACGAAACGCAGGAAAAACCTTCCACCAAAGACACAATATAATCCCTTTTTTTTTCTCAATAAAGCAATTAGAGTAACATATAAAATTGTATACAGAAAAAAAAAATTGCATCGATTTTTAAAATGATCTTAATAAACTAAAATGTTTTAAGCTGTATTAATACAGCTTAAAACATTTTAGTTTATTAAGATCATGATCATCAAGATTATTAAGATCAATCCATGTTTAAACATGGATTCATCTTTTCTTTCATTATTTACAATATTTTTACTATTTAGTTTAATCTTAATACAAATCCTCATAAATGTTACCAGCAGAAATAAACTTTATTCTAACAGTGTATAAAATACGTAATATTATATCTAATAAACTAACATATATATTTTATTAAAAGGAAATCAGCTATTATTTTACACAAGCGTTTTAACACTTGACTATGGGAAAAATGCGGAAAATGTTATCTGTATCAAAAACTACCTATACCAAACGAGGAAAACTCATTCCTATAAAATATTTAAGGGAAAAACAGGAAAATCTTACTAACACTTGCATTAACATGTTAAGTGACCCGTTCTAAACTCGCCCTTACCGTATGTAAATGTTATCGTCAATTTATTGCTATATTCGCATTCTCCTAAGTGATTTTCAAGATTTCCTTCTCGAAATATGCTCCAGAAACTCTCATTTTATTGTACTGAAAATAACCAGTCTTGAATGACCTACGAGCTTGAAATACTTGGCTTAAGTTTTTGGAGATGCGTTGTGTCATGTTACAGTGGTAAGAGCTATGAAGCGTATTTATGTTTTCGTGAATTTCCAGCAATTTAAGGTTATGGAAATTCAAAGTTGGAGGGATATGTTTTCAGTATTATTCAGTGTCGAAGTTATTAATTGTTAAGCATAACATCGCGACTACAAGCCCCGTAGTGTTAGGCAGAGGTATAGCCACATTTTGTCAGTTATGTTTAAGTCCTCCGGGCTCCGTGCTGCTACTGAAAAATTCCAGATAAAAACACCGACCCAAGATTCAAAACTAGGTCCTCATACAATAGCGCTTGCGACCATTAGACAAACGAAGCAGATTTATTACATTTTATTTTTTTATCAAAACTTCCCTGAATATACGAGTATATGCCACATTCACTCCTTCTTACACCAAAGACCCCATAAACAGATTTCGTGTAAACGTGTGAAGTCCACTGGTGCATATCTAAAAGCATTGTAAATTTTCACGCAAACACCGCCGTCAGTACATTGTGAACTGAGCGAAGATATAGTGCCAACGGTCCCCGGATTCAAAGTGTTTTACGACTTAGAGAGGGACTGGGAAATTTTTATTTTATTAATTTTGTAGTATCTAATGAGTCTACTTACTGTTAGACATGGTTGACTGGATTTCGCTGCTTTATTTTTGATAGGTACAGACGGTCACATGTTTTTACACGCTTTATATTAGCTTCACTTGTATGTTTGTTTGTAACCGACTCCTGAGAGCGCGATTTTGACCCACTTTAAACGGTCAGATTTCATTGTAAACTTATCGAGTACCGATGACAATTCAATAATTTAAAAAAAAAATTGAGAAAAATGAAAAAAAAGGAAAAATAACACGTTTTTGTAGTTAGCAGAACTAAAAAATAGAAAATAAATAATACCTAGTTTAAAAAACTAAAAAACACGCTATAAAAACCAAACTAAAAAAGGAGAAAATAATTTAAATAATTCAATTCAAAAGCGTGGGGTGCTTGACATTAATTGATTATAAAAATACCTCTAAAAGCACCCCACGCTTTTTAATTGAATTAAATTATTTTCTCCTTTTTTAGTTTGGTTTTTATTAAAGCGTGTTTTTAGTTTTTTAAACTATTATTTATTTTTATATCTCAGCTATAAATCAACTCTGCCTATGACAGTCCACTGCTTGACTTAGACCTCTCCCTGGCTGCGCAATAACACCCTATCCTCCTCTTTCCTCGTCCAGTCTGTCCCAGCCACCTTTGTAAGGTCATTAGCCCATCTAGCTGGGGGGCGTCCCATACTACGCTTGCTGATACGCGGTCTCCACGCTGACTCGTCTGCTCCATTGGACATCGGTCCTTCGCCAAACATTGCCAGCCCACTGCCACTTTAGCTAGCTTACTCTGCAAACTATGTCAGTAGGATAAATGTAGTAATACTATGGGGTCATCCATTTGCTAAATCCATCACTAAATCGAAAAATATACATAATAGTCGTGTTACTCGTCACCTTCAATTTAATCCTTTTATCTTTTAGAACCTCATAGCGCAAAGATATTTCCTTATCCTACTAAAACGATGAATTGGTAATGTAGCTTGAACGATAAAGTGAACAGTTATAAAATTTTATTGTGAGTGTAGCCGTCAAAAGTTTACGCTAATGGTAAACGAGGTGCTTAAGTCATGGTAGTTTGGGTTAGAAGAAATAAAGGACTCAACAAGCTTCTTGATCATCACTATCCACAGCCTGACTATTGACAGTAAAGTTCGTTGTTCTATGCACTGTTGCTGGGGTCGTGGATGTCCATAGGCTTTTTTTTTTTTTTGGGTGGGAAATCATCAAATAACTTCTCTCGCTCTGGGTGGAGCGGGAGGGCGTGTCAGACTTTTACTGACTAAAACCCACCCGTGTTCCCTCAGTTGCCTGTATGCCAGGGGCCGCGGTATCTCTTTCGAACAACCCGCACCCCTGGCAGGCATCGGCCCTTGCGGACCCCACCATTGGGTGCTGACATCTCTTTAAAGCGCGCGTGGAACACAACGCGCCGTCGACCCGGGCTTGGTCCTTACCGGACAGAGAGCTACCCATTCGCTAACCGCGCCTACCCGCGCCTACGGTGGCCAGAAATCAGCCAGGGCGGCTCCTGGGGTGACTCAACAACTTCAAGTCCTTAATTTTATATGTATAATACAAGCATATTTTAGTAGAAAAAAGCAAATCATTTCAAAGATTTGTAATGATGTCATTAAAATATATTTTTAGGCGATTAGATACATTGCTAACGCTAGCTAAACCTTACGACACACATGCATAGATCAAATTAATGTACTACGGAATTCTATAGCTTATTAAAAAGGGTTACAAAAAGTCCACGATGGTATATGTCTATCTCCTAAGGATAACCCACAATATCTCTATATATCTACAATGTTCCAAAACAAAATCCACCTGAAACATTGAACGATACTAAATATCAACCACTGCAACAGAACAGTGAAATAACTTCGCATACTCTCGCGGTGGTGCTCGCGGTTTCATCGATTTTAATCACACTAAGTGACAATGTATTTATCACCTAAACTCGCCGACACCAATATTGGAGCCAATGGTAGGGCTGTACGAAATATAAATAGTACTACAGATTCTACAGGGACCAGTGGTGGCCCAGTGAAATGCGGCCGCAACTTACGAGTTGTAGGTGAGACAGACAGATATTTTACTTTGTGTAAATTGTTTCATCGCCACTGCATTAAAAACGGTAAAGGAAAACATCGTAAGGAAACCGGCATGTTCTAGAACCAAAAATTCGAAGACGTGTGACATCTACCAACCCGCACTGGACCCGCACGGGACCCGCGTGGTGGGTCCACGCCCTCTCAAAGGGAGGCCTGTGTCCCAGTAGTGGGAACATTATACGCTGATTTTGTTTCAGATTATTTTATAACCATAGTACTAACAGCTCTGTTGGTCTCGTGTTTGCAAGCGCGACTGCTGAGCGTGGTGTCTTAGGTTTTATTCCCAGGTAGGGCAGAAAGTTTTATAGGATTTCTCAATTAACAATTTCTCAGTAGATTGTTAATGACACGCTATGAAGAAGAAGAAGAAGTAGCAGCCCGGTGTTGGACGTTGGCAGTGTGATAAGGCTCGAAAAGCAGGTGTCGCCTTGGATCTCTCTTCAATCATGTTGGATTTGGGAAGCCGGACATTTGAAAAAAAAACCGGTCAAGTGCGAGTTCCGGACCTACCTATTTATACTGCCATAATAAAAAATATATGGGCAAATTTAGATTTTCGCGAAAACTAGTAAATACCAAAATTTACCTTAATTTTCAACTTTTTTTATTTTTTGGAATTTTGCCAGACCTTGCTTTTTGCCAAATTTCGTGATTCTAGGTCAACGGGAACTACCACACAGGTTTTCAAAAGCTAAAGGGTACTTCCGGTTGACCTAGAATTGTCAATTTTGGTTAAAAGCAAGGCCGGTAAACCCTAGGTTTAGGTGACCGTTTGCCTTTAGGTGGATTTCATGCTTGTCTGACACCTCAATCAATCTGCGTAGCCTGTTCTCAACTATGTTTGGGACGATTTCTAGTCTAAAAGATGCAGTTGAATACCCGTATTTAACATGGAGCGACCGCCTATCTGACCTCTACAACCCAGTTAGGTACTAGGTAACATGATACCACGAAATAAGTTTAAAAAAAAGTATATTTAAAAAATCATAAAACCCGTCTTCGTTAAAACTTCATTTTTTTTTAACCCGCGTTTCACAATATGGCGACTAGATATCGTCATGTTGAATTTTGATTACTGTCATGTCTTTAGTGACAATCGCAAGATAATACAAAACGATTGACGTAAGAATCATCAAAATCGGCCCCTGCGTTTGGTCTCTAGAGTGCCACAAAGGAACAAACATATATACATAGGCTGATAAACACATTATCCTCCTTTGCGTCGCGCAGTCGAGTAAAAAGATGAGGGCTTTAGAGGCAACCCTGACTGTCCGCGAATATGCAAATTCAATTGGTTTTTGGGCTAAAATTTTGACTCCCCGTGGCTGCAATTTGAGTGATATTAGATTAGGTTTAACGCGATATGGCCGTGTTAGCTTAATGCATCGGGATTTCACGCTAATCCCATTATTCGTGTTTTAACTACGGAACCTAAATTGAAAATACATTTTTACTTTGATTACACAATTTACTATAGAGTTGTCCAATGTTTTTATTTGTTTTATTGTATGTATTATTTAAATTTAGCAGAATTTAATTACGTAAAATTATTTGATAAACAGAAAACAAAGCTAATAATATGTACAGAATATAAAAAAGAAAATATTCATAAGGCATCAAAAAATAAGTCCGCATCGTTGTCAACGGGAAGAGTGCCCAAAAGGCTGGCAGCATTGCCACGTTGTATGGCAATGCTGATTCTTTGGCCGAAACATAGGCCAGCCCTTTGGTCACGTGAAGAGTCAACCAACCGCTTGGAAATAACTCGGAAAACTAACTATTTAAATTAAATCATTTTTAAACGATGAGGAAAAATAGAGAAAGGTCCCATGTCGACCACGCATAACTTTTCAGTGAGTAAGTAGTCTGATTTTTGAAGTTGGTCCCGACCCAAAATTTGTCATTTACGTTAATTCAGGAGCTTAGATAGACTATATACTGCACTCTACGTGCAACATATTTAGAACACTAGGTTCCCTTCATTGACCGCGGCAAAACTGAGGCGACGCGCGACGATCAGCACCCTAATTGCGTAACACGCGATTAATCATAATCGGTTTCATTTTGACAGTTCAACAATATTCATTGCGTTATTTACGTTGTTGAGCAGACACATTTTTCGAACATATAAAGCAATGGCTGATCATGTTTGCGGGGCCAACTTGACCAGAGATCGCACAAAACAAAGCGGTTTGGAAGGTAATATAGCTCAGCAGTAGGATTAGAAAGAGGCTAACAAAAAAAAAAACCTCTACTCCTTCGCCCACTCATACAATCTTTTACAAACTATTTGGCCAGCAGGCGTAGCATGACCAATTCTATCTTTATTTTACAAAGCATAGACAAATTCTTTCTACGTGCTCGGGCAGAAGAGATGTCAAGTTCTGACATCTCTTCTGCCCGAGCACGTCCATAGCAACGGGGAGGTAGCTAGTGACGTAACTAAGGTGGACGCGCTAACGTCCAAGATTTTTTCATTATATAACCATTAAATGGGATTGAATGAACTTAGACCATAATGTTAGTGATTATATTTCTGTAACAACGTTTCTAAACCCAAGTGTCTTCAATAAAAAAACTAGGTCAACGGGAATTACCATATAGGTTTTCGACCCAAAACCTATAGGATACTTATGGTTGACCTAGAATTGTCAATTTTGGTTAAAATCAAGGTATTATAGGACAAGTAAAGTGAAAATTCCGAAAAATAAAACGGTTGAAAATTAGACCTCAGTATCTGGTATAAATTTCAACTTGCTAGTTGAACCTGTTCCTGAGAAAATCGGTGGTGACACACGAACAGACAGACGGACAAGAGTGTGATCTTGTAGTTCCTTTTTATCTTTTGAGGTACGGAACCCAAATGGTTTTGGTAATGTAAACATTTCTTCTCTTCAGTTTTAACATCTCCATGCTTAAGACGGTAGAATTCTTTCTACAATCTGTCATTTTGCCTATTCTTCCGTCGACAAAACCCATTTCTATGGTGGTCATGCTACGCGTGCAGGCTGAACTGATGTTGTTTCATAACTCATAACCACGGTTACCAAACATAGCTCACGGCTTTCCCAACCCGAAAAACAAGGAAAACTAACCAAAAAATCAATGGAAATACATCTGTTTGCTACTAATTACACCTTTTGTCGCAGCCGAAGCGTTCCATCCACAGATGTCACGTCTAATTAGTAGTGTTGTGTGCGTTTGACGTTAGCACGTGGCGTCGCATTCCGATTAAATTGAACGCCGATGCGCGCCCGTGCTTAATGTATTTAATTAGTGCAATATATATCGATGCAGTAATTAGGGTGGGCCAGATCTAGTGAGGGGTTAGGTAAAACAGATACGGATTAGGTACACTGGTAGAACTAAATCGAACATCTAAACGTATTGCGCATCCCTTAGTAACATAGGAGGCAGAACACGTATACAAAAATTAAATTGTACTGTATCTGTTGGAGAGACCTTTGACTAACCCCACGTCAACACCAAGGTGTAAAATAATGCAGTACTAGCATTTGCCAGCGGCTTCGTCCGCGTGCTCGGAAATTATTCCGAAAAAGTATCCTATGTGTTAATTTAATTTAATTTTTAATTTATTTAAAGACTTTGGAAGACTTACAGCTAAATACACTGGTAATAAATAACAGTATGATATTCTGACGGTCAATTACAGGTCTTCCCGTCTAGAGCTTGTCTGGTATAAAAGTACTGTGAAACAAAATATATACACTGCTAAATATTGCCAAACAACAAATATAAATTAAAAAAATAAAAATTAGCAGATAGACCATCACCTAAACTAAGTAAATAATAATATAATTGTGACAGGTTATATCCCTTGAATACCATAAAAAAAGGTCTAAGTAATTTAAGCATTAATGGAAATAATTACAATTGTTACGTTTAAAGTAAATTACTTAATAATTAAAACTACGATATACAAAATACATACAAAAAACAAAAGGACACTTAGGCGTTGAAGTATTCCTCCCCATCGCTGTCATCAGGAAACGTGCCCAGAAGACTGGCAGCATTGCCACGTTGAATGGCAATGCGAAGAACGACCCAGCCCTCTGGTCACGTGAAGTCAAAATAATTGCTAAACACTTTTTTGCCAAGGTCACACCTGTTTAAAAAAAATCAAAGACGAACTGTTTGCTTACCTTAATAATATACCTACTTACACGCACAACGTACGAATTTTGTCTGTAGTTAGTAGTTGCAAATAGCTCCCGTAATGGTGAATTGAACCGTTTGAATTTGCTTAGAACGTTAAAGTAGAAAGTTGACAAAATATCAGAACAATTTATGTCACTTCGAATCGTCTTCAACAAAAATATACAGTCAGAGATCTCACGACGATTAATCAATGGTAAGAGACGATATCCAAGAATCCAGGTTACTAACTATCTCATCATCATCATCATCATTTCAGCCGAAAGACGTCCACTGTTGGACATAGGCCTCCCCCAAAAGGGTGGTTTTGCCATGATCGCCACGCTTGGTAGGCGGGTTGGCGATCGCAGTTTGGTGGTAAAAGGCATAGAGAATGCTGCTGCCCATTCTCTAGTAAGTCCCTTAGTCGCCTTCTACGACACCCACGGGAAGAAATGGGATGGTGCTAACTATCTTTGTGCCAAATTTCATCCAAATCTGTTCAATAGTTTTTGAGTGAAAGAGCAACAAACATCCATTCATCCACCCATCCTCAAAAACTTTCACATTTATGGTATTAGTAGGATTCAACATGTTGTATCTACTGTCTTCGTTTATCGTTTACAAGCTAGAACAAGTTGTTGCCAAAAACGTAAACAGTAAATAGTTAAGAAGGCACGATAAAACAAATGTATGATCATATTTATGACTGAAATCTTTTACGAGCAAGTCTCGTGTTATGAACTCTTATCTATGCTTGTAAGCCTAATAGTGAGCAAAACCGTCAAGAAGAAACCCGGGCTTAGCATGTTCATATTCCCACTGCTGGGACACCAGCCTCCTCTTAATGAGTGGCCCAGTGCAAGTTAGTAGATATCACATGTCTTCGATTTTATTTTATTCTAGAACATGCCAGTTTTTTTCACGATGTTTTCCTTAACCGTTTTGAGAGCAGTAGTGAGGGAATAATTTACACAAAGTTAAGGACCTACCTGGGTTCGAACACACGACCTACAACTCGTAAGCCGTTACCACTGGGCCACCACTGTTACTGCAACCTTGGCGTAACTGTAAGGAATTAATTTCAAGTGTGAAAAAAGTTGACGATTGAGGCTCGTTTGCTATAGAACATCGGGCCTTTGACAATGGGGCAATCCTCTTAGCGAGTAAAGGGTAGCTCGCTGTCTGGTAAGGACCAAGCCCGGGTCGATGGCGCGTTGTGTTTCACGCGCGCCTCAAAGAGATGTCAGCACCAACTGGTGGGGTCTGCAAGGGCCAATGCCTGCCAGGGGTGCGGGTTGTTCGAAAGAGATACCGCGACCCCTGGCACCGAGGCAACTGAGGGAACACGGGTGGGTTTTAGTCAGTAAAAGTCTGACACGCCCTCTCGCTCCATCCAGAGCGGGAGAAGTTATTTAATGATTTCCCACCCAAAAAAAAAACGCATCTATAATCAATTATATTATCTATCGATATATAGCCACATCTCTACGTGACTTCGCACCATTTCAAGGTAGTTACAAATGTGCTACATAATGAAGTTTCCGGGTATCGACAACGGGCGACGTATTAGCTAATGAGATCAGAATTAATTGCATGTCGATTTCGTTATATAGTGTGACAGCTGCATGTTTGCACGTGACGAACAGAATTAAATATAAATTGGGGTTAATAGATGATCAAGTTAGGTATTGGCTGTATGTAATGTTTTGGTCAGAGGTAAAATTATGTTGTTATGTTATTGTAATAGTATCCACCCCTTCTCTCTTACTCTCCTACATACACATATTTGCATTGGGGTTTAAACATTCATTTTAAATAAATAATATGCATCTGAATCTTTATGCAATCCTAACCATTTAGAAGTCACTTCTATACTATACCCCTGACTAGTTAAGCATTCCCGGTGTTCCTAGCATTCCTGGATTTATTTAAAAAAATGTATTTGTCGAAACCGCTTCCATACTTTCATAGCTAAAATTTACCTTAGTTAAATACGCATATGAATATCCGATCTCTAGAAAGAAAGAAAATACATTTATTTAGCACAGACTAAAAAGGCTCTAATTATAACGGTTTAACTGATTTCGGAAACAACGTGGCACAGAAATCAAAACAAAAGTGCAAGGTCAAGGACAAATCAAACATTTCGATTAGACCATTCTGTACATTCTTTAGAAATGTTAAGGATCAGTATAATTTTTATGGCAAAAAGCAGTCTCGAAATCTTCTCTAATTCTTATTTATAGACAAGAACACCACACTATTCACAAAAATAAAAGAGACAAAAATATCCCAGCAAAACCGATTATGTCTGTCTGTCTGACGCAATTAATCCCCGAAATCCTATAAAAGCAGATTAACGTAGGTCCACTCGGACAAATTGTGTATTAATATTTTATGTAGTTCGCACCGGCCTACCGGGAGCCGGCTATAAACCTGTCATCACAAGACAAACTGCTTGCACTTCTTATGGGTGATTTAGGGTTGGATTATAGGGATCCCATACATATGTAGGAGTGAATTTTGGTAGCGAAGTGTTGATGGCTTCTGGTGGTGGAATATAGTTTTGTAAGTTAACGGGAACACATGATTTTGTGAAAAAAAATTGCATGAATACTTTTCATAAATTGGCTGTTTTTTTTTTTAAATTGAAGCAACAAAACTAACCCAAACCACTTAGATAAAATGTCTTTGAACAAAGCACTTAAATAGTTTTAGTAAACTTTCCTAAATAAAAAAATAACATTAATTTGCCTATTATTTCTTTGCCAATTTCCTTAAGTCAATAGCCATTTATTGACTTGTATACCATAATTACAATCATAATGGAACATAAAAAATAAAGAGTGCGCATGTTATTCCATAGAGCGTTCAAATGTTCGGAATTTATTAACAAAGTCAGCCCAGTCTCAATAATGAAAAATATATATATTATTATAGGCAGTTAAAAACCATTACAAAGAATTACACAAAGTGCAAATATTTTTTTTTATAAAAAGCAATAGAAACAAAAATAAAAAAAAAACAATGTCAATAGGTACATTAAATGTCAATAAGAACAAAAAGACAAAACAACTATGCCAATATACAAAACTATCTAAAACGACTATTCATGACGACTACATATTTACCACAATATTTGTGCACAATTCTTGGCTACGCTTAAAATTCAAACAACAGTATTTTGACTCATTCTTAAGAGGAAACTATTATTATTTTCCTCATATGAAAACACACTACTTCTTCCTTCATTCATTAACATCAAAAAAATCATTTTCCAAAGCATAAATCAAAATTCAGATGTCACCCATTCTATAATCTATTCTCCATAATTATAGAAACTGCAATACATTTAGCGACATGAGACTGGACATAGGACTCTACTGAGGCATTTAATTAGTATTAGACCAATCGCCTGAGGCAACGTGGACACAGCCTCGGTTCCATTGTGATTGATTTATGAGAATACCGTTGGAAATTCTAACTGTAAGTCCATGTATTGGATTTGAAGTATAATTGCTTTGGAAACAGTGTTTGAGAGGGTGAAGTGGAAATGAGATGACGAATGGGCAAACTTGTGTTGAGTATCTACATATAAAATCAGCAATAATAATATTATCAAAAGATGAACGAATTAAAGTATGTATCACTAGGTTTTGCCTGCGCCTTCGTTTACGTCAAATTCTTGATATATTCTATGACTCTCAGCAATACTCAAATACTTCCCATTAGTAAAAAAAAAATCAGAAGGTACAAAGATTACATACAAAGTCACGCCTACAGATATCTACTTTTAAATCTGTAATTTATATGGTGACACATAATAAAGAGTATTCTATCTATCTACATCACAACACTTATAATATTAGTTCAGATGAGCGACTAAAAATATGGTTCGTACAAAGTAAAGAAAATCTGAATATGACATGTTATGTCGTGAAACACTAATGGCCTCACAATCGATTAAAAAAGCAGCTTTCAACAAAAACAAAAGCATATAATACCGATTCAAAAGAGTACAAAGTTACAAAATTAAAAACATTCAAATACATGAATGATAACAACAGTAACACAGCTGCAATCAATCATGACAATGTTACACTAACAGTACAAATTATAAACATACATCCCATCTCTAACAAGACTCAAACGCACATCACTAATAGGAAAGCCTTCAGGCCACTAGAAACAGTAAATCCAGAACTCATTACAAGCAATCGCAGGAAGATAATTACGTACTAGCAGATAATAATAATTATAATCGGACAATTCCCTTGCAATGTCCCAGGATGAGCATCATTAATATATAGAACTAAATTATCGACGGTGGATAAGCACTGTTCAATGTGCCCAGCCCTAAATATCTTTGCATCGTAATAGTTGCCTGGGTTTGTAGGGATGTGAGTGTGTTTCTATCGATATATGTTTATTTATACACTTAACCTAACACCAAATCTTGTTTCCCCAATGGGTTGGACAGATGTACCCACATTTCGTGGTTTAAAAAATATATGTAATCGTAGTTTTTTCTAACTCTGAAATTGTATTATTATTAGTACTCACGTAGAACCATTTCTGTGAAAACTTCATGGAAATTGTTCTACAAGTGTTGCATCGCGCTGTCGCATCGCGCCTGTTTGCAGGAGACTTAACTGTCATACTTTTGACACTTCTCAGTTTAAATCAACAAAAAAAAAATTCTATGTGTAGCAACTGAGCAACTGTTTTACAAAAAAACAGTGCAACAAGCGTTCTGAAATCAAACATAATCAAATATAACATCGATATCTTCAAAGGACACCCTTACCTTCGATAACACGCATACTCACCTATCAGATGTCACCATCTCATATACGGAAACCACATTCTGTTCCTATTCTGCCTATAATATTCCAGTTCATTCCCCTTACATCTGGTTTGAACCGGTACACAACCAGTTTACACTGGTCTTTGTCATTTTAATCCTGCCGTGCAAAATGTTCGAAAATCAGAGGTCTAGATAAAATGGATTTTGGGATCTCTAAAGCTAAATGGACAATGGTGACCGCTGAATTTCAGAAAGGCCAAACGCCTGTAAAGGCCGTCTTTGTTTTGCACGGACGGACGGCTAAAGCGGCTTTATTATACATATAGAATGAGTTACTAGGAAACGGAACGGCAAAGGAATTTAGCCTTTGTTTCTAGGATCAGATTTGATTAAAGTGGTTGAGTCATTCTGCATGTGTGTAGAACGAAAATTGGTTCCAAGTACTGGAGATTAAATTCCAATCTAATTTTTGTATATTGTGTGGGATTACTGGAATTTGTGTAAAGGTTGGCTGTCTCTTTTATTTTTCATTATAAAGAAAGCTTGTACTGCAAAAACAATTTACCTACTCCTTTTATTAACGAGAAATGTTTCATCAATGCTTTAAATATATTTACTGATAGATTTTGCCAGTGGCTTTGTCCGCATGGAGGTCGGAGGAGATTCAATATAACACGTAGGATACTTCACTTATCCAGGTCATAAACTATTTGAGTGCCAAAAAATCATCAAAATTAATCCGTTAGGCCATTTTGCGTGATTGAGTAACAAACATCCCAACATACAAATTTACACATTTATAATATTAGTAGGAGGTAGAATTTACTAACGAAAAATGTCTCAATACCTATCCAACAAAGAAGGATAAAAACGACATGAAATTAAAAGTAATTTCTTGAAAAAAATATCTTGAATATGTTAATATACAAACTTTTCAAATCAAAATTTATCACAGGCCGAACAAAACAATCAGGACCGATGTTATCCAACTCTCAGAGACTACAACTAGTACATTTGCATCGTATCGCAGTTAACGAAGCCATTATTGAAATTTTATGTGAGTTTGATTATTATTCAGAAGACCGCTATTAGGACTGGACACGGGATTAGGGTATTGCTAAAATGGTGTGGAAACAGAACCTATTTACTGCAGAAAAGTTAGTGTATTTTGTGATTGTGATAGCACGTCAAATACTTAGTATAAATGCGAAATTCTAATTTTCTCAAGTTTCTTGCAATTAAAGCTGTATGTAGAACTAAATATGATTCGCGACCGAACCTAACACATTTATTTTTACAGATACATTTATTACAGTCGCGAAGCATATTTCAACATACAACTGGATCGGCGCGCACTTAAGTTAATTCGCGCATTTTTACCATACGCTCCTTTAATAAAAACGACAAAAATGCGCAAATAAACTTTTGCTATAAGTCACTTGGCAAATATTGCTACAATAAAGCATGGATGAACGAAAACATAACTTATTATATCGGACTAGCTTATGCTAGCGGTTTCGCCCTCGCGCAACTTGCATCCCCTATTCAACTCCCTTAGGGGTGGAATTTCGAAAAAACCTTCCTTATTCCTTGTCTACATTATAAAGGGAACCTCTGTGCAAAATTTCAGCTTTCTAGGTCCACGGGTTTGGGCTGGGCGTTGATGAGTCAGTCAGTCAGGACTTTTCTTTTTATATAATATATAGATTTACTGAAAAATAAATACTTAATGTTTGAAACCAAAGAGACACTTCATAAAAAAAACTCTGGACATTTACACAGTGACATCCATAATCTAGGCGAATCTCTTTCCATACCACCGTACCCGAACCTTGAGTGAGCAGCCATCGCTGAGTTATGTAATGGAAACCTGTTAATTGCTCTCAAAGTGCCAACGTACATAATTCATACAATCACTAACTTATGTGGCGAACACACCGTCTATACTCAGGCTTCCGTCGCGATGCATATTATGTGCATGGATGACTTCATTTGCATATTACTCTGGAGGGTCACACATGGCTTGGATTTTTTGGCGTTAATATGCTGGAATTGATGCACTATTATGCGTCACTGATAATGTCAGTTTCGTAGATAGTTCTAGGCTTACACAATTTAGATTGCCATCAAGACATTTATATAATTTGGTGACGAGAATACGACTGTAAATTAAAACACTGGCAAACACTGGTGGGAGTTTTGAAACTATCAAATAAATCCTATCTTCGATTTTAGTGATATTTATTTTAGAAGTATGTATGTTAGTATGTATGTATATTCTCATATTATGTGTGTATGTTTAAAGTAGAGTTTAATTTGTAATTTTATGATTTCCCTTCTACTATTATTATACGCGTTCTCTACATCTCTGTTACCTTCTCTCCTATCGCTGGAAGAGATTTCTGTAGAAATAAGCATTACCTATGTACGTACTTTTCTGTTCCTTTCTTCTTGTCTGTTGTGTGTGCATAAATGGTTAAATAAATAAATATAAAAAAGTGTTTTTTTTTATAAACTGAATCTTACAATATTAAGTTTGTTAAAAAAAAAAAAAACACTTTTTATACAAACTAAATGTTACCATCAACCCGACTACCAACTAGGCGACTATGGGTTTTGCCCATCTTTGACTGGCAATAGTGATTTAATTATTGACTATATTTGGTTGAACTTTTGTGTGTAGACTGGGAACGTCTCCAGGTAAACGAAGTTTACTATTGTCATCTCCGACATGTGTATAAAATTCTAAATGTAAAGCTAGCTACAATTATTTTCTATCTAAAATCTGAATTCAAAGTAGTGTTCCTATATACATTGCATTAATAGTAGCTCAACCGCGTAGTTTAACAAGACAAAGTATCACTAATATCAAAAAAAATATTTTGATCAACCTTCTACGGTAGAGTTATAATAATAATTTCGGTTTACATTCAATTTATATCCACTTCATTTCAAAGTAATTCAACAGCTTTATTCATTTTTGAGTTAATTTTGAATGGAAAGCCACTTATCATTTCCATAACAACATTCAATATCATCCGACAAAGCCGAAGCCTTTCAACAGATATTAAAATTATATTTCCATACATAATGAGCCTTATTTTGTGAAACTCAAATAATTTGCTCAATTAATGAGTTCAAACGGAGTCAGAATTCATTTTAATTGGTGGATTACTCTGACATCTGACGCCTTGTTTTTTAGCAATTCAAAACAGGGGATTTTTACGTCATCCTTGACGGAAACAGAGAGATAAGGCGAACGTAATTGCACTCGTTTTTTAACTGCTTTATCTGATTCTTCCTTAGCGTCACAATTCAGCTTCAATCTGACCAAGCATGTTAGTCTCGCCACACAATTTTCCACTTTATGTTTGTCTGGCTAAGGTTTCTAATGGTTTGTGAGATTTGGATCCTCTAGCATTTTTCCAAAGCGTCTGCGGGCATCTATCAGGATGGACAAGCGTTTTGTTGAATCGTGAATTGGACGTTGGTCCGAGAGTTTTAAATCTGAACGATTTACGCGAAAATAATAGCTGGAAAGCAATCCCGTTGGACGAATGAAAGTTTTTTGTTGAATTCGATTTAGGATTCCTTTTTATCCGTTTTATGAGCTAAGTGAGATTTTATTGTGGTTTGATTGACCATTATCATCTCTTCTTCCTGTTCTTTATCTTTTATGTTATATGCGCTATTTTTTAAGCTAGTGAAATGGTTTATGTTGTAATATGAAAGAGATTTGTTTTAAAGTTGAGAAACGGAAAATATTGTTTTATTTTCAAAAAACTATCGCAGTTAAGTGTCACAAAAATAATAAAAATACGTCCGTTACAATTTCAACGAGCTTCACAAATAAAAATACGGATACCTACTACTACACAAAAAACTTTATTGAAATTAATGAAGCGGCTCAAAAGAAACCAGAAGCTCCATTGAAAAAAGATAATAATGTCGTAATAAATATAGCATAAATGATTGATGCCACACCATCTTCGCTCAACTCTTGCCCGTTAGCATTGAACATACAGAACCACTGACAGACGGTCATTAATCATGCCATGTATGTAAATTTTGCTCTGATAAATCGTTGGTCAAGCAAACCAGGACCCCGTCCATTATTTTGGGTCTAGAGTCGTTTGTTACTGTAGGTACTTGTTTGTATTGCTACTCTGCTGTTTGCTTTTTATTTATTAGCTTAAGTGTGTTCTACAGTCAGATTTACAATAGCTACTTTTGGTGTTTTAGTACGTTTGAATTTGTTAGTGTCTATGAAGATTGGTTAGATGCTAATTTTGTTGTGATTGTCAATAGATGTCACCTGATTTTGTTTAGTTTTTGAATTTAAATTATTGTTGAGAGCATTTCTAGCGAACATTCATTTGAAGAAATTGGCTCGTGGCTAAGTAACACAAGCCGCATGGGTCAATGTTTCAGGTTGACCTACGCTTGCCCAGGTTTTTCCTTAGACGGGTGACCATATTAATATACCGAGTCTCCTGCGTGCCTCGGAAAGCAAGTCAAGCCGTTGGTCCCGGCTGTCAGTCGTGGATCTTTGACCGTCGCTACGGGTCATCAGAAGCCGGAAAGCCTAACAACCAGTCTTACCAAGGGGCATCGTATTACCCAGCTACTCGTGGTGGAGGTAAGATAAGCAGTCTTTCTGTGTAAAATACTGGTATTTAACTGCATTTGGTTTGACTGGAAGCCGACCTCGACATAGTTGAGAAAAGGCTAAGCAGATTGATTGATTCATTTAAAGACGTATTTGCATTTAAATTATGAATACTAAAATCATTCAACAATACCTCATTAGACTAGTGCATTATATCACTTAATTCATCGACACCAACATATCCAATATCAGTGTAACGATCTAAAACTACAATACCACGAAATCTATCCCTCAATTCCTACATAACTATAGATATAGTTATCAATACAGTACCAGGGCCACATAGCCCGAAGCATGTCGCTCCCCTCGCATTGTCGTCAAGGCGCAAGGGTCAGTGTACCTACTATGACATGGCCTCCGTCGCCTCTAACATTGCTATCTCTCTAATATTGCACTTGGATAATCCAATTAGTGTCCAATAGTGCAGATATGTGTCCTTTGATGTCATGGATTTTAGTGGTTTTAGTGTTATATTGTTGGTTTGAGTTATTGTCATTGTTCTGTGGGACTGTATTGTAATTATTATGTACCTGCTTGTTCATTAATCTATTTAAAAAAATATCGACTATTAACATTTCATCATCGTTGTCATAATTCAATATTTATAGTTTGCTATGATAAAATTATTACTGTCATAAGTTTTTATTAGAAAATACGTTCGTTACGTTAATTAATTAACCTGCCCTATTTGCAAGTGGTATTTTTTTAACTATCTTTTGATTTCATTACAAGCAATGATGATGTCATCATTTAAGACCAGCATTCTACTACTCTAAAGAGTACCTAAAAATAGTTAAGTCATTTAAATTACTAGCAGATAAAAATCTCTGTACTAGCATTCTCACGCCTCTAATATTAGCAAATAATTACAACATAACAAACATCTAAATATGACAAACGACTTTAATCCACTCATGTGTGAAGACGCGTGTGCTAAACTTAAGTTAATACAAAAAAATCTTACCAACCCTATATTTCAAACCATCACTGTTGCAGAATAAAGTTCAAAATCAATTGAAGTTGATGAAATTATAAATCAAAATAGTTTAAACTGTAGGGCGTGTTGCAGACAAGTCAATGTATGTTAACTCATGTTTAATGGTTTTCATAACACTCAATTGATCATGCATCGCGTCACAAATACATAAATTATTTTTAAAATCATGGGAAATGGTGGCACGTGTGGGTACTTTGAAATTATAAAATTGAAAAATTTTAAAGGAGCGTGAGACTAAGTGTGAGATATTTTAATTATCTGTACCGTCAACTGTGGCATCATTACTTTCCATGAGCAACTTTACTTATGAGAACGAGTATTAAAATATCTCTCAACATCATTCTACTTCTGTATTGCTTCGATATTAAATGGCAGCAAGAGATTTTTAGCTATCGAAAGAAATGCAAGTACAGTACTCATAGGTAAAGTTGCTATGGAAAGTAAAGATGCCACAGTTCACCGTACCTACTTATCATAATTATATTTGCATCTCTATGAGATTTTTTGTATTGATGTAACCGACCGTGCTACAGACACAGTGCTGCGCTTCAAAATTTAAATCGCCGACGTCACCCAATAAGCAGCAACGTTTTAGTGGGACAGGGTCAAATATACCAGCATGTGGGTCCCAGAAAACGTCCGGAGACATCGAGGCAGGCCCAGGAGAAACTGGCGGGACGAGCTTGATGCATACAGACATGATTGGTCGACGCTAGACAGAGAGTAGTAGAAAGAAGAAAGGGAAGCCTTTTTCCTGAAGTGAAGGAATATAGGCCAAAAAAGAAAAATAAATGTATTTTTCTTTTTTAGCCTATATTCCTTCACTTCAGGAAAAAGGCTTCCCTTGATTGATATTGATTGCTGCAATGGCAGCAATCAATAACGTTTTGAATAATCCCAGTGCAATCATTTTGACACTACCTATTATTGACTAATCAGTACAGTAACCAAGTAAAATAGCTGTATACCCTAAGCCTTGCCTCAACAACACTCAAATCAACTGTTTAGATATTTAATTACTTCTATAGACATTTTCTCTTCATTATTAGACATAAAAAGAACTAATTGTTCAGATTTCTAACCGGTGGCGATCCTTAGAATGATGCTGAACACAGGCCTTATTCGACTGTTTTCTTTCTAAGTCCTCCTTAAGTCATCATCATAATCATCATCTTCCATAGCAGAACTTCATCCTTCTCTTTTCTTGGTGCCAATCTCCACCCCATGCTCTTACAATGACGTCGGACCGATCCTTACGATGAAATTAATTTCAAATCATAATATCACAAAACGGCTTATTACAGTTTATTATGCAATAAAGTGATCAGACAAAGTTACTGCAAGAAAAGTGCATAAAATTGAAAACGTGAACTTCGTAGCTGTCACCTATACAAAATAATGTATTGATTAAATGTGTCGATTCGAGTAAATTCGTGCGAATAGATATAATAAGCCCACAAAACTTGCAATATCCTAAATAAAAAGATTGATACACAAAATTCGACAAAAAAAACCTTAACAAACACTCCTTTAACAAAACCCATTCTATTATTTGCTCACCCAATTCCCTCGTCCCTTTCACGAACTATTTGTCCACTAAAACAATTGTGAGGGTTAAGGAAAAACACTAATATCACGTACACAGCGTTTAGCTGGGCTATCTCGACATGTAGGAATTAGTTGAGACAGTGACCGATGGGTATCGGAGATAAGTTTACTCGTGGTTCACAGTCGGTTAACTGGTTTAGTCATGTGTTATTGGGTAATTAGAAAGTCTAGAAACAGCTTTGGATTTGTTGTTGTTGGTCTTACTGATTTAAGGGATGATTTTCTTTGAGGTCATTACGATTTTCTTAGTATCAGCGTTTTTGTCAGAAGTAAAATCTGGCTTTTGCAAATTTTCAAGTTCATTTTTGAAAAATAATTTTATACTTCAGTAACGAAAAAAATATTTATTATTATTATTATTTTATTTATTTCCAAAACACTTCAAGTAAAACATACGTGATTTAAGACACAACGAAAACCTCTCAGGGTTTATCTGTTGATGGCGAGCCGGCGAACAACAGTTCAGTTTTATAAATCTTAATTAATTTAAACAAGGAACAGAAGTCAAATTTAAAAGAGACTGAGACCCCTGAGTTTACCCCCCCCCCCCTGAGATAACTTCTCAATCTAGTCAGATAGGAAACGCCGACCTCATCTAGTTTTAAAAACAATTATGATTGACGTATAAAAGTGTTTATACAAACCTACTTACAGAAATAAAATCATTAATCATTTAAATAAACCAAATAATAACTCTAATATAATCTGTTTTACTTTTGCTAATATATGAAATACAATGTATTGCATAATTTTGTGTCAATTTGGACAATGGCTGTGTAAACTAGCAGTGTTAATAAACTTATGGCACGTTGACTCTATAGGTAGCTACATCATATTATAGATTATTTTTTTTTCCAAATAAAATAAAATATCTTAAACTGTAAAAGACTGTATACCCTAAGGAATAGCCCATCTTAGCGCAAACCATACTCATTAAAACTTTTTAATTTTATCAATCGGCATCATTACCGTAACACAGCCAAATCTTTCTTCAAAACCTTATCTATCTACCTAATCACCTTCTAACCCTTACGAGACATCACTACGGACTTATCTGGAATGCAAATGATTCGTTACGTCCCACTCCGCATCGGATCGCATCGGATCGCAATTAGTGTAAACGGTACGAGCGACGCCGTCCGTGTAAGCTCACTTGATCCGTGTTCCAGCTTTGCGACAGCCAAATCCGACGTAGATTTTTGATGATCTAGGGAAACTGGATGTGGTCGATATGATTGATGAAGTTTATGGAGTTGAAAACGAACATTTTTCTTGACCAATTTGTCAAATCAACATCAACGTCTTATGAATTTATAGAAGATAAAATGTTAAAATAGAGTTTAAATAGGTATTATATCCGCGTGTTATTTATAATATATATTCTTTTTTATGTATAAAGCTATATATAAGTTTAATTAATATAATATTTTAAGTGTGGAAGTCCCTGATCTACGTCATTTTAGATCTCATAGTAATATGTATGTTAGTTTTAAGTTATCTTGCTGCGCCCTAACAGGGTCATGTACTCACTAGTTTTAAGCCTAGCTTATAAATATGGTTGTCTACATTGTGCACTTATCAAATAAATAAATAAATGAAGTTACTAAGACCAGCGCAGTGGGGTGAAAACGTAACACACATACAATGGCAATCGATCGCAACGCCTTTCATTTTGATAGTTTAGTCACGTGACTGAACTGTCAATTGCAAGTAACGTTAATTGCGTTACTTACTTTGTTGACCAGACGATTTTTTCGATCTGGAAGCAATAGATAAGATATTCCTTTTAAAATCTTCGGATTGTGAATGAAAGTGTTTTGCGAAATTGGGGTGCTGGTAAGGTTAAAAAGAAATAGGTATGGTAGGCACTTTAGTTAAAGCTGAATTATATAAAACATTCAGACGTCATTCACGTAAAGCATAATAGCAACCATGTATGACCGATACCTTTTAACAATTGTCCACTTTAACAATCGGTCGAAATTACAAAACCAAAGATCCACCTAAACGTTAGCATTACGATGAGGACACGGTTGAGCATACGGTGGCGGCGATCTCTCGCGTCCGACCCTGGTTCAGGCCATGGTACGGAGCGAGAGTGAATGGTTAGCCGTCACCTCCTTCTGCAAAGCAGTAATGCTCGCAAAGAGGGAGGCGGCGCACGTGAGGGAGAGGTAGTATATGCGCCCTCACGGCCGTAGTCGCCGCGGGAGACGCCCTGGGCGTCGGGAATCCCAGGCTGATTCCCGGCCACCGTAGGCGCGGGCTTGCGGACGGCGAGTAATGGGTAGCTCGCTGTCCGGTAAGGACCAAGCCCGGGTCGACGGCGCGTTGTGTTCCACGCGCGCCTCAAAGAGATGTCAGCACCAATAGGTGGGGTCCGCAAGGACCGATGCCTGCCAGGGGTGCGGGTTGTTCGAAAGAGATACCGCGGCCCCTGGCACACAGGCAACTGAGGAAACACGGGTGGGTTTTAGTCAGTAAAAGTCTGACACGCCCTCCCGCTCCGCCCAGAGCGGGAGAAGTTATTTGATGATTTCCCATCCAAAAAAAAAAAACGTTAGCATTACGATACCACTTCCAGGTTCAATTTAAATCCAAGCCTCGAATGTTGTAATTGTTGCGAATTCGCGCGCATCTATCAAAATTAAATTTTACAGGATTTTGGGCTTTAAATCTTTGCTATAAAGGATTGAAATGTTACACTTTGTTTGTTTAATGTCCGTTCTGTATATTTCCAGTTTTCCACTATATTGGACTCGACATGTCCGGTGTTTTTACTTTATTTGAATGTCACTGCTGGTGCAACAGCATGTATATTTTGTTCAGGTTTTTTGATAAATTGTTTGCTTACAACTCTTTGGTTTGTTGTGTTTTAAAGTAAATTGGCATTTTTGAGGACAGTATAGTTTAACAAGATCACAAATTGTCCAGAATACGTACAGTTTGACAAAAGTTGATTCAATCATTAATTTAGATTAATCCTATTATTATTTATAAATTCGCAAAAACGGACGAACACATTTGTATGTAATTTAGCACACAGATAGTTTATAATCTGGATTATATGATATTTATCCCTGTAGTACGTCCCCGTAGGATAATTTCTGGCCTCGATGTAAGGTTTGTTTTTAACCGACTTCAAAAAGAAGAAGGTTATCAATTCGACATGTTTATATTGTTTTTTTTTTCATGTATGTTTGGGCATAACTCCGTATATAGACGGATTTGTAAAATTATTTTCTTGTTCGAAAGGGGTGTATTCCGAAATTGTCCCATGTCGGCGCACCACATATGCGCGTGATTGACGGCGGAAAGGCGCGGGGTGTCGGGGTACCGAACCCGGACGCGACGGCCGCTGCGCGCGCACCACGCCACTCGGCTCACAGACGCGCTCCACTACGGGCATTACTTTGTTCCGTCCTAACATTGTTATTTATGGTATTACACCTATTTTTATACAGTCCACATTCTTTTATTATCAAGCCCAGTTGAGCCCAATCAATGGTCCTTCGATTGCGCAAAAATAATACCGGTTTTGCCGTAATTAACGCCGTTAACGTAGTCGGTCGTCTTATTACTGTGTGGACTTTGACCGCTCGCGGGCACCACGCGGTACGACCACGAAGAAAAGAACAGAGAAGTCGTTCCCGAAGCACACTGCATCGTCATCGTGGGAGCTAATGTCATTCTAAGGGAGTATAATACTGTATTTGAGTGAGTCCGTACCAATTAGCTATTTTTCTGCTTTCTTTTACTTTCCGAAAAATCGTTGTTTCATCTTCCAATCTTCTAGTTTCCCTACAGTGCTTTATTATTACTGTTTTCATAGTGTTTTCTACGGCACTGCTTGATGAATACCTACGCATAACTTGTATCGAAAACGCTTGGTCATAAGCTAATTCGCACCTTGTTACCGCGTGTCGAGTCGTTGACCTTGACACTAATTATCGATCCCATTCATTAACGTACACCTGTTTTGCAGTTTTTTATCTATTAAGCTCATTAGCATTAGTGCATTAGTTGTTATTTAACTTTACAATGGCAGATCATTTAAAAACATTGATAAAGAAACGTAGTTCTATTAAATCGAAGCTTACTATTTACAGCAACTATTTAAACTTAGTCAAAAGTAGTTCCGCAATATCTGAGTTGCAACGGTTAGATTTACAGGAGCGTTTTAATAAATTCGAATCCTTGCACACCGACTTTGATGCTTTACAGACACAGATCGAAGTGCTTTCCGATGACGACGAGTCTGCATTGGCTGAGCGTGAGGACTTTGACCGCCAGTTTTTCAACCTCGTGGCACTCACGCGCAGCTTGCTCGGTGTCTCGGCCAACGGTGCTGCGTCGGAGGCGGGCTTCAGAGATGCTGACTCAGGTGCACATGTTTCATTTAGGAATTCTTTTGTTCGTTTGCCTAAAATAGATTTACCTCATTTCGATGGGAACTACCAATGCTGGCTTGAGTTTAGGGATACTTTTGGGTCATTGATTCACGACAATACTAGCATAAGTGACATTAATAAGTTCCACTACCTGCGAGCTTCACTCCAGGGAAACGCGGCCTTGATTATTAAAAACATTGACTTCAAAGCCGATCATTATAATATTGCGTGGGACCTGTTGTGCGAACGTTACAATAACAACCGACTTCTAGTAAAAAATCATTTTCAGGCTTTATTTGATATCGAACCCATTACAAAAGAGTCAAGTGTTTCCATAAGAAACCTGGTAGATTCAATTAATAAAAATGTAAGGGCACTAACTACATTAAAAAAGCCCACTCAATATTGGGACGATATAATTATTTATTTTATGGTTAAAAAATTAGACTTAACAACTAGTCGTGACTGGGAAGAACATAGAAACAATACTTTTAATGATGATCCTACTTTATCTCAATTTTGTTCCTTTTTAAGCAGGAAAGCGGACTGGTTAGAATCAGTGGAGTCTAATCATAAATCTTCCGAAACTAATACTATTGTCGCCTTAAATAATAGTCATTCCAATAAAACTGATTCTAAGCACAATATTAATAAAAACAGTAAATGTCCACTTTGCTCCCAAGCACATACTTTATTTAAATGTGAATCTTTTAGAAATTTGTCGATAGAAAATCGCATACAAAAGGCAATTGAATTTAAAGTCTGTATTAATTGCTTACGCTTTGGACATATTTCTAAGAAATGTAGATTTTCACATTGCAAATATTGCAAAACAAAGCACAATACGCTTTTGCATTTAGAAAGTAACGAGCCCAAACTTGTTTCCGATCCATTGCCTTCTGCCATGCCTTGTGCACTGCCTTCTGCTTTGCCTTCTTCAAATGTTGTGCTTTCAGCCAATTCCATGCAGCTTGCTACTTCTGCGCATGTTTTACTGTCCACAGCTATGGTGAACGTGATTGGCGTGACGGGTAAGAAGTACACAGCGCGCCTACTGCTGGACAACGGCAGTACGGCGAACTTTGTTACACAGAGCTTATCAGAGAAGCTGGGTTTGTTACGACGCGGTACGAGCACCAAGGTAACGGGTATTAATAATCACATATCCACCAGTACACAGTTTTGTCACCTAACAATAGAGTCTTTATGCTGTGCCTTTACTGTAGATATCGAGTGTCACATTTTGCCTGAAATCACAAAGGTTCTACCATCTTCATTCGTGCATATCAATCACGTCCCTATTCCTTCAGGTCTTAAGCTAGCAGACCCGAACTTTAACGTTCCGTCGGTCGTGGACATCCTGGTAGGGGCTGAAGTTTTCTGGAATGTCTTAGGAAGCAAAACAATAGACTTAGGGAAAAACCTACCTAAATTATGCGAGACCAAGTTAGGTTGGTTAGTTTCAGGTAGTATTTCGCACCAATCATGTTTTTCTGCTAATCAATTTTGCCATCATTCCAATGTCACTCCCGACCTTACTCAATTTTGGGAGCTTGACAATGTCTCTTCAAAACATTCACTCTCGCTTGAGGAGAGAATGTGTGAGCAGTCTTTTGTTCAAACCACCGTTCGTAATGATGGTGGGGGATTCGTCGTCACTATGCCTTTTAAAGGGGATCCTAGTACATTAGGTCATTCTTTTATGAACGCTAGGAATCGTTTTCTTTCCCTTGAGCGGCGATTTAAACGCGATCCAACATTTCACAAAAAATATAACGAGTTCATGAGTGAATATGAGCGCCTAGGTCATATGACGTTAGACTCAGACTGTACTCTATCACCAGAAAACTCCATGAATAAATATTACATTCCTCATCATGGAGTCATTCGCAGTTCTAGCACCACTACACAACTACGTGTAGTATTCGACGCATCAGCTGCTACCAGTTCAGGGGTGTCACTTAACGACATTCAGATGGTCGGTCCCGTGGTTCAAGACGATCTGTTTTCTATTTTAACACGTTTTCGTCAGCATAGGTACGTGGTCTCTGGTGACGTGGAAAAGATGTACAGGGCCATAGAGTTAAATCCAGTCCAACGACCTCTCCAAAAAATTATTTTCAGGTTTGAACCAACAGAACCTCTTAGGACCTACACTTTAAATACGGTTACCTATGGTACCGCTTCTGCACCCTATTTAGCCACTAAGTGTCTTGTAAGTCTGGCTGATAACATTGAGGACAAGCGTGCCCAATGTGCCATTCGACGTGACTTCTACGTCGATGACTTTCTTAGTGGAGGGAATACCATATCTGAAACTGTTAGCATTTCAAAAAAGGTACATTCGGTTCTATCATCTGCAAAATTTAATTTACGTAAATGGCGGTCAAATAATCCTCAAATTCTTCAAGAAATTACACATAATAATGAGTTACATAATACTTTACACTTTTCTGAGCAAGGTCCAAACTCACCTCAATCAAAGACTCTGGGTCTTAAGTGGGTTTGTGATTCTGATTCACTTACTTTTACTATAAATATCACCTCCACTACTAAAGTCACCAAACGTCATGTTCTTTCTGTTATCAGCCAAATCTTTGATCCACTGGGCCTCGTTGGTCCGTGCGTCGTCGAAGCAAAGATTATTATGCAGCGTCTGTGGCTAGACAAGTATGACTGGGATGACGAAGTATCGCACGAAGTCAGAAACCTGTGGTCTACATTTGAAGGCACAATAACAGCTTTAAATGATTTAAAAATTCCTCGTTGGGTTTTGCGTGAAAACTCTATTACGCATGAAGTACACGTCTTTACCGATGCGTCCGAGAGGGCGTATGGCGCATGTGTGTACATTCGGTCTTGTAATGGCAGTGGATGCATAGGCGTACAACTTTTAGTCTCTAAAAATCGTGTAGCGCCCATCAAACCAACGACGATACCGAGGCTTGAACTTTGTGGAGCTTTGTTAGGTGCAAGGCTGTGTACTAAGGTTCAGGAATCGCTTACCATGCCCATTCATAAATGTAGATTCTGGTGCGACTCAACCATAGTCCTGGGTTGGCTCTGTACTCCTTCTAACCAATTAAAACCTTTTGTCAGAAACAGAGTCAACGAGATACAGGAAATCACATGTGGTCATACCTGGAGCTACGTACCGTCGAAGGACAACCCGGCGGATCTTGTTTCCCGTGGTCTCAGGGCCGACGTTATCATAGACACACCTCTGTGGTGGTCTGGACCCTCATTTCTACAGCGTAGTGAAAATGAGTGGCCCAGTATGCCAAACAACGGGAAAGATAGTCTGCCGGAAGTAGTGACTCATTTCGTTGGTAGTGATAGCGACAATAATTCATTAAGTAGCAATCATTCAGAAGTAACCATTCATTCAATAATCATTCATGATTTATTATTAAAGTATTCTAGTTTAACAAAAATTCAAAGTATATTTACGTATGTACAACGATTTATTTACAATGTAAAAAACAAAAATAAATTGCATGGTAATTTAACAACGACAGAACTAGAAAATTCGTTAAATAAAATTTTACATTATTCACAGCTTGAAATGTTTCCAGAAGAGTATAATTTGTTAAAGTCTGGACAAAAATTACCACGCAAAAGTAGATTGCTTTCTCTGACACCGTTCATTGACAATCATAACCTCATTCGCGTGGGCGGGAGGCTCGATAACTCCCCCTACGATTTTAATGTGAAACATCCTATTGTTTTATGCAGTAAGCACATACTTACAAAACTTATATTTCAAATGCAACATTTAAAGCTTGTACATGCTGGTCCACAGTTGTTATTGTCACATATACGACAAACTTATTGGCCTTTAGGGGGCAGAAACCTGTCTAGGTTTGTCGTGAATAAATGTCTTAAATGTTTCAGACATAAGGCTCAGAATGTACAGCCTATAATGGGTCAACTACCTAGCTCAAGAACAAATCTTGAGTTTCCCTTTTTGAATAGTTATGTTGACTATGCTGGGCCAGTATTGGTGGCCAATCGTAAAGGCCGAGGATGCAAACTTACAAAATCCTATATGTGCATCTTTGTTTGCTCAGCAGTGAAAGCTGTACATTTGGAACTCGTCACCGACCTCACCACTGAGGCCTATATGGCCGCTCTAAATCGTTTCGTGGCGCGACGTGGCAAGCCTCGAAGCATCACGTCCGATAACGGGACTAACTTTGTAGGCGCATCTAACGAGATGTATAGGTTCTTGCAATCATCAAATGTTGCATCTGAAATGGCACAGCAAGGTATCGAATTTATTTTCACGCCTGCATACAGCCCTCATTTTAATTCATTGGCTGAAGCTGCTGTAAAATCATGTAAGCATCATTTAAAACGGCTACTGCATCATACTCATTTCACCTTCGAAGAGATGGCTACATGTCTCACTCACATAGAGGCGGTTCTTAACTCACGCCCTCTTACTCCTCTTTCTTCAGACCCTAATGATTTTTCGGCACTCACTCCCTTTCACTTCCTAATTGGACGGCCATTCTTATCAGTACCACATCCTCAGATGACTGAAGCCAGCATCACGCAGCTGGATCGCTGGAAGAGAATCCAGCACACAAGGCAGCATTTCTGGCGACGATTTCATAATGAGTACACTTCTCTGCTGCAGGCAAAATCCAAGTGGTTTGATTCCAGAGGCGAAGTGAAGCCGGGGTCCTTAGTCCTGATAAAGGACAAATCAACGCCACCTCTGCTCTGGTCCCTGGGCCGGGTCACGAAGACTTATCCCGGCGTCGACGGGGTCACGAGAGTGGCTGAACTGAAGACGAAGCGGGGCACCATACGTCGTGCCTTCAACTGCATCTGCCCCCTTCCAGTCGAAAATTGAAGACTTCCCTTCAACCCGGGGAATATGTCGGCGCACCACATATGCGCGTGATTGACGGCGGAAAGGCGTGGTGCGCGCGCAGCGGCCGTCGCGTCCGGGTTCGGTACCCCGACACCCCGCGCCTTTCCGCCGTCAATCACGCGCATATGTGGTGCGCCGACACCCATATAAATTTCGTATAGATCTGATGATGAATTACAGAGACAGACAACGGAACTCTTCAAAAAATCACAGCAGATCAACCGCGATTGCTGCTATCGCATAAATATGCATTGTTTTGACCCCGAGGATGATGAAATTTCAAATAAGTGTGTACTACAACTAAAAACTTTTTTCAAAAAACAAAACAACCGACTTCCGGAAAAACACTACAAACTGAAAAGTAACTTTAATTTCTGAAGGCGGTGACAAAAAATTAAAATACATATCCAATATCACCGACTTCCGAAATTTGAGTTATTTTTCAGTTTGTAGTGTTTTTCCGGAAGTCGGTTGTTGTTTTTTTTTTCTAGAGCAAAGTGCAGACGGTTAACAATTGCAAATACAGATTATTATAAAAAGAAAATAATAAAAAAAAACTGTACATAAAGTATGTATAGTTTTCTTTTTTTCTTTTAGAAGTACTGCAACATTGCAAAAACAACACGACATAGAAACACAAACAAGAGGGAAAATCGACTCATCAAATTGAATAATCATTGACAAAGATAAAATTGTTGCAAAACTATCATTTTTGATGAATCGTGAACACGCGTCGTTTACGTGACGGATCGCATCCGTCCGTACGAGCAAATGTGAATGATAACTTTTTATTTGTGAATTTAAATCTTGTGTACCAAATTGAACCTTTTAGCGAAGAAATAAGAGTGTTGAAATTGTAATCGATCATTTATATTCGCTTGAATGAATTGATGTTATGTTTAGAGCAAAACTAAGTTGGATCATGTTGTTTTATTAAGTTTATATGGCCATATTCTGAGATACAGATATTTAAACTACTATTAAAAAGAGAAAACATTTGATTTATTTATTTATTTACTATAACGTATCTATTAAGGTAAGGTATTTATTGGATGTTTTAAATTTATGCATTCTCGCCAAAACAGCCGAACGGATTTGGATGAAATTTGGCACATGGGTAAACCATGACTTGTATTAAAACTAAGTATAGGACTTTTTCTCTCGTTATTTCCAGGTGTAGAGACTTAGGAGGGTGAAATCTGAAACCGCAGGCCGTAGCTAGTTATTGTACATACCTATGATCCATTTATTATCCTTTAGAAAAAAGAGGCTCGTTGAAGCAGGATTGCAAAACATTTTATTTCAAAATTAAGTTATAACTTTTTTAGGTAGATTTAAGACAGTACTAAATACTGAGGTAAATGAAGTAAAAGTAATTTTATTTTAAATAATGTTCTATTTATAATAACATCTTCGTCACACATTACAAACCTACATTAAGATTAAAGGAAATAAAATACATTATTTTTGCAATACTTAAATTTTAAATAACAACTTATGACCCACAATACGTTTGTAAAACTTCGTCGTCATTAGCTAATTTAGTCACTCGATATTGTTCACTCCTGCTTTTAGGTTTTTAGTATTGTGTTAGGTTTTAAATAATTTTAATAAAACGTTAAACCATCTTAGTCGATTATTGGGATATTTTACTTGTTACACTGGCAACACTGGTATGAACAAATGACGGTTTGCGATCACGGCACAGGATTCTGGGTATTTGGCTGGGGACAGCATCGAATGTGGACGAGTTCGACAAGTGTGATCTGCATAAAGAAGAAATATATACCTTCCAGTATTTGACGTGAGTTTTATTACATTTCAGAAGTGGGATTAACCTACTTACTGCTTATTCAAATTTTGTAAAAGCTTAGTTTTAATATCAGTTAATTTAAAATAATAAACGTGGGTGTTTATTTATTGATTTTCAAGGTTAATCTTTAAAAGGTCATTCTTCAAGGTTATACTAGTTGATATATAGTGTAGTGCCCTCTCACCGGGGGGTTCAAGGGGGGCCAAAATTTCGTTATTTTTGAGCTGCGAGGCCTCGTTTAAGAGATATTTCATAAATTTTGAATACCGCCATGATAATATGTTTGTGCGTTAATGTGTTACATTGAGCAGTTACATTGCGTACTTTTACAAGTTTCAGAACAACGATGCCACGTGCAAGTGAGTCTTCTCTACGGCGGCGTTTGAGGACGCCCACCAGTAGAGAGGCTGTTCGGAGTGAAGATTTGGGCAGACGGAGTCGCAGTCGAACACGCCGAGAAGGCGACAGCTATCGCAGTCGCAGTCACGTGCGCATTCCGGATCCTAAGCAAGGTCGTGATGATGTTAGAAAATTGGAACATGATCTGGAACATCATCGCGAGCGACTCCGCGCTTTGGAGAGTGAACTCCGCAGGGAACGCAGCCTTAGACGGCGGCGACGTCGGTCTACACCGAAGGACAACGAACTGGAGCAGTTGCGGACTCGAGATAGTAGCTCACCTCGAGACCGCAGCCCTACAGCGCGGACATCCCGTGAAGTACGTGATGCTGTTGACAACGCACCGCCGCCGCCGACACTACGGAATAAACGGTCAGACAGTCCAACTTTTACCTCTAAAGATATGGTGAACTTGATAAATTCAATTAAGGACATTAAGTCTCAATCTCGGCCGTTAACAGTGGCTTCTCCGATACAGAATAACAGTTATAACAATAATATTAACCACAAAAATATTTTACCCAATTTTGACCCTTCTTCAAAGAGTCAGCGCATCGATATTTGGCTTAAAAAGGTGAATGAGTGTGCCACTGTTTATGGTTGGGACGAAAAGACCATCATACACTTTGCCATGCAGAAACTGCAAGGATTGGCCAAAACGTGGTATGAGAGTTTGAACTCTATACTATTTAGTTGGAGCGAGTGGCAACAAAAATTGACGAGTGCTTTTCCGTTCGAACAAAATTATGGCCAATCCTTGGAGGACATGCTTAGGAGAACAAGTAGGTTTAATGAACCCCTTGAGGTTTATTATTATGAAAAAATGGCGCTCTTGAACCGTTGTGACATCGAAGGCAAGCGTGCAGTGGAATGCATAATCTATGGTTTGAGCGACAAAACAATGAGATCTAGTGCTAACGCCATACGTTGTACCCAACCCGATCAATTATTACCATTTCTCATGAGTAACAAGGAGATATCACAATCTTCCGATCGCGTCAGTTTTCAAGGACAATCTTCCTCCGTATCTGAGTCGGCCAATATTAAAAATAACTCGAATCATTATTCAAAGACCAATAGTTATAACACTCATACCGAATTATTTTTAACCGACTTCAAAAAGGAGGAGGTTATCAATTCGTCGGAACCTTTTTTTTTTTATTTTTTTTTATGTATGTTCCCCGATTACTCGAAGATGGCTGGACCGATTTGGATTTTGTTTTTTTTGTTTGAAAGGGTATACTTCCCAGGTGGTCCCATGATCATCAAATCAGGATCTGATGATGGGATCCTGGAGAAATAGAGAGAACTCTTCAAATTTTATAGGCACACAAAGCGATTTAGGTATTTTTTGGAAGAGTACTTTCTCGTAATGGTCCCATTTCAATTTGGTGAAGATCTGATGAAGAACTTCGGAGATAGGCAACGGAACTCCTCAATAAATGATAGCAAATGGACTGGGATTGCCGAAATCGTATGTCTGTCTATTGTTTACACCAGTTCATAACATAACATCACGCCGGTACGCTGTGAAGGGGTAAGCACATGTGAACCACTAAAAAGTTTTTTGTTTTAACTGCAAAGAGAAAGGGCACCCTTACCTTAAGTGTCCCAAGCCCTTAATTCAATGCGAGAAATGTCGTAGGTTCGGTCATAAAGCTGAAAATTGCGCGATTAAAATTGCAAACTGCACACAGCCTGATGGTATACCAAAGACAATGCGTATAATAACGTCTGAATCAAATTAAAAGTTTATTAAAGAAGGTATGATAAATAACGTTCCGATGAAATCTTTCATAGATTTTGGTAGTGAGGTCACGCTCATTACGCAGTCCGCAGCTTTGACGTTAGGCCTAATATACACTAGTCCTCCCATACCCATGAGAGGTTTTGGTAATGACATAATACAATCCAAGGGTGGTGTGGATGTGGAATTGTGTATTGATGGTGTTAGAGGTCGTGTTTCGTGCCAAGTAGTAGAGAATAGTCTTCTTGATTTACCCTTGCTGGTAGGACAGTTGTTCACGGAACAGCCTCATGTTATCGTGTATAAAAATGCGGAGGAATTAAAGTTCTTTGATGGTAACAATGAATTCGGATTTCCTCGATTAGATATAGATGATAATACGTCTGCCATCGTATTAGTCGCTTCTGATGTTGACATTTATGGTCCAGCTGCAGTTAAGGCTCGCGTTAGTACAATTAAAGATGGAGATATTATGCTAAGTGGAAAAGTTATAGGGAGACCGAAACAACAGTTTATTGTTAATGGAGGAATGTACCGGGTCAAAGACAATTTACTTTATGTTTATATAACGCCGTTGTCAAAGCTCTGTCAACTGCGAGAGGCGGTCACAATAGGAAGGGGCACTAAGATCCGGGTAATTAGTCGTATATACACATCAGCAGATTCTCCCGTAGTCGAGCCAGGTATGATAGATGTTGGTCAAGTAAAATAGGTACCACAATCGAGGAGTCCCAACGACAACAATTGATGTCTAGTACCAAAAATAAGCGCAAAACCACTGTAGCTGCCGATCGCATGTTACCATAGGTTCACGTAGCCGCCTTGGATGTGGATGAGGATAATGATGATGAGGATGATGACGATACGAATAGCTTTAATGAGGAAGATACAGATGCGTAAATTCATTCATTCTAATGATTATTTATTGATTGTACATAAATATTAGATCACCATTGTTACCCACAGGCTAAGATGGAAATAGATTATTATACAAATTTAAACTTATTTAAAATTGTTACTAAATATTAACCATTTAATTAATAGTAATTACCAGATAGAAGTAAGACAATTAGGTATTGATGAATATTAAAAGTTAAAAGAAATAAATGATAGTAAAATTGTATACTGTATGGGATTAATACTCCATATTTTATTGATTTAAATACATGGAAAATAAACTGCGCAAAATGTTTATGATGAATAAATTGTGTGTTTACAATTACTATTGGATAATTATGAATTTTTGTGTAAAGTGATTGGGATGAAATTTGAAATTATATCCTGAACTATGTGGAATGTATAATTCTCATGAATCATTATTTTATTTACTTTACTTGTGAGAAGGAGGGTTCACAAGTTTAGAATTGTCACCATGGTTTATGAGAAGGAGGGTTCACTACCACCGTGACTAAAAAAAAAAACTATTTTATTCTATTTATGTATTTTATTGCTTGTGAGAAGGAAGGTTCACAAGTAATGTCATCATGGTTTGTGAGAAGGAGGGTTCACTACCACCGTGACTTAAAAAAAAAATGTATTTTATTCTATTTATGTATTTTATTGCTTGTGAGAAGGAAGGTTCACAAGTAATGTCATCATGGTTTGTGAGAAGGAGGGTTCACTACCACCGTGACTAAAAAAAAAAACTATTTTATTCTATTTATGTATTTTATTGCTTGTGAGAAGGAAGGTTCACAAGTAATGTCATCATGGTTTGTGAGAAGGAGGGTTCACTACCACCGTGACTTAAAAAAAAAATGTATTTTATTCTATTTATGTATTTTATTGCTTGTGAGAAGGAAGGTTCACAAGTAATGTCATCATGGTTTGTGAGAAGGAGGGTTCACTACCACCGTGACTAAAAAAAAAAATGTATTTTATTCTATTTATGTATTTATTGCTTGTGAGAAGGAAGGTTCACAACCATCATGGTTATTGGATATTCATAAATAATTTTTTTTTCTTTCTTTCATTTGTGTTCTATTTCATATTCTTGCAAGAAGGATGGTTTGCAAATAGTATATAAGACTTAGAAATTGTAACGTGTAAATAATTGTAAGCCCGGATTCGATGCTGTTACCTGTGTTGGCCGAGAGTTAGGTTCTAAATAATTAATTTGCTTGTGCATGAGGGCATGCACAACGTCAGGATGGTCGAGTGTTAGGTTTTAAATAATTTTAATAAAACGTTAAACCATCTTAGTCGATTATTGGGATATTTTACTTGTTACACTGGCAACACTGGTATGAACAAATGACGGTTTGCGATCACGGCACAGGATTCTGGGTATTTGGCTGGGGACAGCATCGAATGTGGACGAGTTCGACAAGTGTGATCTGCATAAAGAAGAAATATATACCTTCCAGTATTTGACGTGAGTTTTATTACAATTGGCACTTTAATTTTAAATTGAAATGAAATAATTATATAAATGAAAGCCACATAATTTCATAAGATATTAGTTACACATGATTACAATAAAGTGTGACAGCTAATATTTGAATAAATTATAATAAACTAGCTGTCCCGACAGACGTTGTCCTGTCATATATATTAAGATTTAATTCGCATTCAACACGTGCTGGTTATGCCATTAAATTGTAGCTTATGTGAAACGTTGGTACTTTTAACACAGCGCCATCTATTTATTACTTACTGAACCCAGTCGAAAGGTATCGACATCTGTTAGAATCATTTGGAGTTAACAGATAATTGTGACTGTCAAATAATAACAGACAAATAATTAGCAATAAATTAAAATTGCGACTATAATTTGAGATTTAAACTATCCTATCTCTCAAGTTGGATCGAACTGCACATGGTGTGCGAATTTTATTATAATCGGTTAAGTGGTTTAGGAGTCCATTGAGAACAAACATTGTGACACGAGATTTATATATATTAAAAGATTTGGCATTAATCGTAACTGCAACACGTTTAATGTAATTTTGTTACGAAGTGTACATTAAAAAGAACCTTTTTTAACTGCTGTCTAATGCTATTGTAAATGGAGTAGTTTCTATATTGGCAAGTAAAGGTGTGATGTGGTGTGGTATGATATGATATGGTGTGGATGTGGTGTGGCTTAGGTTGACATATTTATAATTGCAGTAGATGCTCTTAAAATTACCTGACACATCGTTTTGAAGTTTTCCACAGACAAAAGACTAAAAGCAACTCATCATACCATCAACAATACACCATTACCAATACCCAACAGAACTCCCAAATAGCTTAAGAACCTTCACCAACAACTTCAACAAATCATCACAACTATGAACAGTATGAACTAAGATAACCATCTTATATCGTATTCATCAAAGGCTTTACCCAAATCTGAACAATGTTACATCTGTTGGGAACTGTCAAACATTTCAGGCAGCAATACGTATGTTAATGTGGCGTCCCTTCAAGTTTATTGTTATGGCGAGATGCTCTTAAACGGCTCTCGATAGGCATAAGACGTTTGGGACATACAGCTTTGGAGGATGAAGAATGTTTTTTGGTATATTTCAATGTTGTTTCTTCAGAAAAAAATATTTTTAACCGACTTCCAAAAGAAGGAGGTTATCAATTCGACATGTTTTTTACACGCTTTATATTAGCTTCACTTGTATGTTTGTTTGTATGTTTGTATGTAACCGACTCCTTAGAGCGCGATTTTGACACACTTTGTCGAGGACCGATGATAATTCAATAATTTAAAAAAAAATTGAGAAAAAAAAAACACGTTTTTGTAGTTAGCAGAACTAGAAAATAGAAAATAAATAATAGTTTAAAAAACTAAAAAAACACGCTTTAAAAACCAAACTAAAAAAGGAGAAAATAATTTAATTCAATTAAAAAGCGTGGGGTGCTTGACATTTAGTGATTATAAAAATACCTCAAAAAGCATCCCACGCTTTTTAATTGAATTAAATTATTTTCTCCTTTTTTAGTTTAGTTTTTAAAGCGTGTTTTTTAGTTTTTAAACTATTTTTTTTTAATGTATGTTCGGGCATAACTCCGTTATATATAGATAGATGGATTTGCAAAATTATTTTTTTGTTTGTAAGGGGTTTATTCCAAAATGGTCCCATTAATATAGATCTGATGATGAGTTTCGGAGACGGTTTCGGTTAATGATAGCAAATCAACCGCGATTGCTGCTATCGCATAAATATGCATTGTTTTGACCCCAAGCATGATGACATTTCGAATTGGTGTGGGGTAGGTACTATAGCTAAAAAGTGAAAAATAAAAACTTTTTCCAAAAAAACAACAACCGACTTCCAAAAAAACACTACAAAGTGAAAAATAACTTTAATTTCGGAAGTTGGTGACAAAAATGTCAATTAGCTTTTGCCAGCGGCTGCAGGTCGAAAATTATCCCACGGGAACGTACAACCGGGATAAAAAGTATCGTATGTATTAATCCGGGTTATGAACCATCTGTGTGCTAAATTTGATACAAATCCATTCAGTTGTTTTTTGCGTGATTGAGTAACAAAGATCCAAACATCTAGACATACAAACTTTCACTTTTATAATATTAGTAGGATATACTCGTATAATGGGAAGTCTAGATCAGAGGTTTCAGTAAGTAATCTAGAAAATTCCGAAATAAAATTAAAAAATATATATAAAAATAAAAAATATCTTGTCTTTATGTTTGTACCAGCTTTCATTCTACTTAAAAGTCATTTTGTGTTTGTTCTACTCTTATTTTGATCGTTTGATAATCAAAAAGTACTACAACATGACACGATTTAATAAATAGACATCAATGTATTTGTAGCAAAAAAAAACAGCTTTACAATTTTATTAGAGAAAACATTTTATATCACTGAACGGTAAAAACTCACATTGAGCCGTTTTGATAAAATTCAATAGCCACAGTTCTGTTCACATTCACTCAACCAGAACCAAAAAAAACATTCAGTAATTCAATCCACTTTTGTCACGGAAAAAATGTTGTATCTTTCTAAAAATCCTGTGTGTATCTTATGAACCGATCCATGTCTAAGTGCTTCGGATCTCGTTTTCAAAAGCTAGTGAAATTCAAAACAGGCCGTTTGAACGTCAATGAGTGCTGGAAATTTATTGAAATGACTACAGTGTATATTTCGGATTTTATTGTTTCGCCAAATGTTCCAGCTGTATCATTATTGCGGAGTTACTGACTGGAAATGGCAAATAAAATGCTTGTATACGAATTTTGTATTGTTTTGCTGTCTTCACATTTAACACTACATTTGGCTTTGTCTTGTAGGTATCTTGAAGTTTTTACTTTTTCCTTATTCTTCAATTTTCCTGGCCCATCGGAGGGTTGATTATCCGTGAAACTCGTTGTAGTGAACTTATTAGTGGTAGCAATAACAGGATTTCTTTTATCATTTCCTTGAATAAATTATATAATAAAAAATACGTTATTTCAGACCATGGTGTCCATTTTGTTAGTAACAATGTTCTTATAGACTAGTGTTAGTAATATTTAAAACTACCCAGAACAAAACACATAAAAGTAAACTCAACAATCACTACTGCGCCATTCCATGACAAATGACGCAGCAATGATTGATGTAACCACAGTTCAGCTAACTAGCGATCATGCCAAGGATGCTGTTGGCGCTGCCACGTACTCTACAGAATCGCCGAAGCCCGACTCGGGGGCACCGTAAGACTTTTGAGTATAGTCAGCCCACAGGCTGCATGTGTAGAATGATGTACAATAAGAACTAAAAAGTGTAATTTTATCTTCTGTCGAACAACGTGCAAACCATCGACCTATCATCATGTTCGTCCGCACTGCCAGCGCCCTCCGTTCCCTCTCGATATCATTATTGAATAAAGCAGGAAGATTATTTTACATATTTTAATTTTCTTCCAATTCTATGCATCATCATTCTGCAGTCCTTAGCCCAATATATTTGGGCTCGTCATAACATTTATTTTTAATCCATACCTCTCTTTTAGTCTTTGTCTTGGTAGTCACTTCTTTTTTAGCCATATTATCTTTCACACAGTCCATCTATTCAGTTTCAATGGACCATTATAATGAAATATCATCATTTCAGCCGAAAAACGTCCACTGCTGGACATAGGGCTCTCTCAAGCTCCGCCACTTCGACCGGTTCTGTGCCCCCGCAAGATGGACTGATGACCTGGTAAATGACGCAGGAATCCGATGGATGCGAGAATAATAAATATATTCTTCACTATTTATCCTATTTTTGTTGCAAAGATTGCGTGAGAGCCAATGTTTTAACTTAACCGAACTTACTTACACAAAAGACATTGCAGAAACTAAAATAAGAATATAATTCAGAACTACTAACTCAGAGGACAATATCAAAATATTTAAAACGGATCCGCCAAACGAAGTTGACTCACAAACCAACAAAAGGCAATTCATCGTTCAAGACGAAACTATTGTAGCGAACCATTCTAGCACAGCTTAATTTGGTATAGCGATACCTCAAAGGGGACTCAAGACATAATAGATAAATACAGAAGGTCTTCTCCATACAACGAGTGAAGACAAGTGCACGTACACATACACACGCATGGAAGTCGCACGGCAGAGGTAACACTTTTTTATTTTTGGGTGGGACATCATCAAATAACTCCGCTCTGGGTGGAGCGGGAAGGCGTGTCAGAGTTTTACTGATTAAAACACACCCGTGTTCCTTCAGTTGCCTGTGTGCCAGGGGCCGCGGTATCTCTTTCGAACAAGCCTTGACCTGGCCAAGCGTATTACGGAGTTACAATAGAATAAGACGCTAGCGTATGCTGGATTGTTACCACTGACGTGCGTTCTTTTGTACACCGTTCGCAAATAAATTTCAGTCGCGAGTGCACTTGTAACTGTTGTACGTGAACCGTTTATTTTGGTCGACACAACACATCTTTTTTTCCATACGTACTAGCCATCATGGTAGTTGTTAACTTCTTTCTAACTATATCATCTTTCACACAGTCTATCCATATAGGTTCTTTGGTCTTCCTCAACTCTTATAGACATCCACATTCATCCTCAAAACTTTCCTCACGACATGCTCCTTTTAAGACTGCGTCGTTGGTCTAGTAGTCACAAGCACTATGGTTGAGCATGAGGTCCCGGGGCGGTTCAGCCAAGGTGTTAATGGATTTTTCCATCTGGAATTTCTCAGTAGCGAGTCCGGAGTATGTATTTGTGTCCTGTTGGTGGCAATAGACTCGCCCCTCTTATATTACATGGGACTTAAACATAGCTGGCAAAATCTGGGTGTACTTTAAGTTCCTCTGCGTAACTTTTCAGGGAACACAGGCGTGATGTTATGTTATCATCATCATTATCATTTCAGCCGAAAGACGTCCACTGCTGGACATAGCTTCCCCCAAGCTCCTCCAATCCGACCGGTTCTGTGCTTTTCGCATCCAGCGGACTCCTGCAGCCCTCACAAGGTCATCGGTCCACCTTGGAGGCCTTCCAACTTTACGTCTTCCGGTGCGCGGTCGCCACTCCAGAACTTTTCGGCCTCATTGGCCATCTGTTCTGCGAGCAATGTGCCCTGCCCACTGCCAATTATGTTTGGCAATTCTTGTTATGTTATTTATTCCTCTGCATCACATGCCTTAAAGCCTGTCTATGTGTTTGTGTGTTTTCGCTCGTTGTTTGAATCCAACCTTCTGTTCAAACTCTCCATTTGGTGGTGAAGAATCGCGGTGGTTGTCGAGTTCAAGCTAATGTATTCCGGCTATTGTTTGTGGCAGACGGGATTATGTGCCTGATATCAAATTGCTAGGTAAAAGGGATTGGGTTGGTTTGTCGATGTTACGGGTTGTGGCAAGAAATTTAAGATGTTTTTGGTTCAATGTTGTTTTGACTTTACCATAATAGACAATATATAGCAGAAATGAAATAAAACTCTATGGTAAAAAGAACTGACATAGGCTAGGGGAGCAGTCGATCTATTCCATGTAAATCTCATCGTCAATAGGCAATCCGCAGCATCAGGTAGAATGACACCTCACTTCAAACTTATTTCAACTAAGTTTTCACTGTAGGCCGGCAGATAGGTTTACTGTATACATTTACTGTATACGCTCATAATCCAATATGACATAAATTTATTGTTATATGAAGTCATTTCACAGTATCTGAATGCTAACCAAAAATTATCCATAGGAGAAACAGTTTCTAAACATTTTCACTGGCTCTAATTTATTCAACCAAACAAACATTGTTCTGTAGCTACTACAACTGAAGCTTCAAAATTTCCACCAACCACTTACAAATATCAGTAATTCTAACCATTACATCAACTTCAAAATCCCCATTAACACCCAAACTATTCCAACTTTAAAGACGTCAAACTATAAATCCAGGGTAACATCGACAACATTTTACCAAGATTAACAATATCCCAAGCACTAGCCGGTCAAAGGACAAATTGCGATCCAAGATGGTAAATAATTAATTGTACTAATGGAACAGTTAGTTGGCAACGTTGAAATTTGTCAGAACAAGACGACGGTATGAATAGATTGTGGATGCTGGCATTGTTCAGTTTTGATGAGATTGTTTGGTTAAAGTTAGGACTGGAGTAAGGAAGCGATAATGAAGTTTGAGATAGTGATATAAGAGTGGGAGATATTCTTCTTAGAGAAAACTAAATGGACTCGGCCCAGCAATCGTCTACATATTCGGCGTCATCACAGGTGTTCATCGGTTCCTGTAATGTACAGATGACAGGCCATGAAGGATTTGAGAAGTATTGCCAATAGTAAACATTTTGTACAATTTATACAGGGTGGCAAAAGAACGATCACAGAGTCGTTATCTAGGCACTTTATACCTACATCGAACTCAGTAACATTGAGCTAAACTGATGGCTGCAAAACGATTTTTGCCAGCGGCTTCCACCCGAAGTTGGAAGTCGTGATAAAAAAGTATCTTAAATGTTAATCCAGGTTATGATCTGTGTGCCAGTATCCGTTCAGGCGTTTTCACGTAATTAATTAACAAACATACAAACTTTCACATATATAAAATTAGTAGGATTTGCCTTTTAATCACATTTGTATCTTTTTTTACGACTTCAGATCATAAATCATCGAAAAAGTTATCTGAAAAAAGCAATACCACTAAAAATAAATAGCATCAGCCATCATAATCCCAAATTGGTTTCCAAACATAAAACTTTAAAAAGGAATCTATGATTGAATCAACACACGATAAATCGGTGAATTTAGGGACCCTTTATTGTTACTTGAACGAAGATATATGTTTAACTGGATAAGCATTCGACGCCTGCGCGATTTTATCTCGCGCACTACATTTTCAACGCTCTGTTTCACAGGCTCGCTGTCCGGTAAGGACCAAGCCCAGGTCGACAGCGCGTTGTGTTCCACGCGTGCCAAAAAGAGATGTCAGCACCAACTAGTGGGGTTCGCAAGGGCCGATGCCTGCTAGGGGTGCAGGTTGTTTGAAAGAGATACCGCGGCCCCTGGCACACAGGCAACTGAGGGAACACTTGTGGGTTTAAGTCAGTAAAAGTCTGACACGCCACCTAGAGCGGGAGAAGTTATTTGATGATTTCCCAAGCAAACAAAAATAAACAAATCCACTGCTAGAAGCAAGCATCTTTAAGAGCACGAAAAAAATAGCAAAAGCATTTTTTCACATTTGTTTATAATAAGCCTCGTGATCTTTCTTTCTTTGATTTATTTCCATAATCATCATTTCTGCTGAAAGACGTTCACTGGTTGACATAGGCCTCCGAAGCACCACCATTTTCACCGGTTCTATGCTGCTCCATCCAACGGACGACCTACAGCCTTCACCAGATTATCAGTCCATCTTGTGGATAAAGACACTTATCTATAACAGTTTTACTTGCTTTAAAACTTTCAAAACTTTCAACATTACTGCCACATCCAGCCATCTGTACCTCCTGACCTCTATTGTGTAAAGCAATATTGAGTGCGGGTGTAAGGGCAAGTAATTCTGAAGATGTCGTCGGATTACCGACCCTTGGGGTAAGCAGAACTTCAGGGATAAGTGATACATCAGTGTCAAATTGTGTCCGTTTGTGTCCGGGATACGGTTTGAATTCGGGATGATAGATGCCTTTTTAGTATTGATTTTTGATGTGATGTTGTTTCATATAACGTGGTTGAGGTTGATATGTAGCTATGTAAATATGGAACAAAAATAGTTTAAAAAACTAAAAAACACGCTTTAAAAACTAAACTAAAAAAGGAGACAATAATTTAATTCAATTAAAAATAATATTTTTATAGTCACTTAATGTCAAGCACCCCACGCTTTTTAATTGAATTAAATTATTTTCTCCTGTTTTAGTTTGGTTTTTAAAGCGTGTTTTTTAGTTTTTTAAACTATTATTTATTTTGTATTTTTTAGTTCTGCTAACTACAAAAACGTGTTTTTTTTTTCATTTTTCTCAATTTTTTTTTAAATTATTGAATTGTCACCGGTCCTCGATAAGTTTACAAAGTTTCAATGAAATCTGACCGTTTAAAGTGGGTCAAAATCGCGCTCTAAGAGTCGGTTACATACAAACATACATACAAACAAACAAACATACAAGTAAAGCTAATATAAAACGTGTAAAAATATCTAAAGATATCATTTTAAAACTAAATTACAATAAATATACTTTTGATAGGGTTTGATACCCAAGTCCGGCGAAGTGTCTAGGGTTTTTCTGTCTGGAATTTCTCTGTAGCAGCTCGGAGTCTGGATTTGTGCCCAGATGATGGCATTAGGCTCGCCCCTATTACATGGGACTTAAGAGCGTTTATTCTGAAAGTTGGCAACGTCGCAAATAGTTGTCAAATATTTACCTGTTTTTATTAATTTGTTAATGTTACTGTATGGAAGTATGAAATATCACTAACTAGTGACCTAAAATATGAATAATGATTTGCAATTATAAAATTGATGTTGTAACCGTTTTTGGTGTAAAAAGAGCATTTGGAAAGTTTCCAAGATCTTTTACATCTAAAACTAAATATTCCGTGTTAAGATATTAATTATTGCATTTCATAATCAATATTTTAGGTCACTAGTTGGCGATATTTCATATTTCGAAACAGTAAAATCGCCAAATTAATCAAAACAGTGAAATATTTGACAGCTATTTGCGACGTTGCCCATTTTCAGAATAAACGCTCTTAAACATTATTGGCGAAATAACAGAAGGCGTGATGTTACGTAACAATTTTAATTATATTTAGCTACTGTACCTACTATTAGTTTTTCAGTAGGTTTTATTAAATGTTTCCACAAATTTCAAGACTAGGCATGACAGTAGATTTTAGGAAAGAACATGAAAACTTGTTAGGAAGTTAGCAGCATTATTTATTTTATTAGAAAATGTATATTTTCATAACTACCGATACAGATATCTATGTCCATTAAATCTTTCAAAATAATAAAAAAATATCCATTTTATTTAACGACAATAGCACTCTAAAGCATTCCCCATTCCCTTTGTTTACTCAAGGGGAAATAATTAGAGCAGATTCGGATGAAAACAAGGAAGGAAAAAAGAAATAATAATTCATCAGGTAGAGAGATAATCCTGAAATTTTTGAAATGGGATGTAATAAAGGTACAGTTCCAACAAGAGCGACTTTTTTTTCAGGTTTAAAAAATGGTATGAAATTTGGGAATTCGTTTAAAGATTTATTTATTTATTTATAGTTACATAGCCTTTACGTTACTTAACCAAAATAAAAACTTTTTCCAAATAAAAATCAACCGACTTCCAAAAAAACACTACAAAGTGAAAAATAACTTTTATTTTGGAAGTCGGTGACTGGTGACATGAAAATTCAAATACATATCCAAAGTCTCCGACTTCCGAAATTAAAGTTTAGTTTTCTTGGAAGTCGGTGGTTTTGTTTTTGGTTATATTTTTCACTTTTTTGCTGTAGTACCTACCCCACACCAATTCGCAATGGCATCATCCTTGGGGGGAAAACAATGCATATTTATGGGATAGCAGCAATCGCGGTTGATTTGCTGTCATTTTTTGAAGAGTTGTCCGTTGTCTGTCTCCGACACGCAATATCAGATCTATATGCACCAGCTTTCAAAGAGCCTGAGAACCTACTCTTTTTTTGAAGTCGGTAAAAAAATACAAAATAAATATACTTTAAAACAATTTATGTGCCTACAGTTTTACAACTAAACCAATTTCGGGTACAGGCCCTCCTAAATTTCTCCAGTTTTCCTTCATTATTGGCTTTGACCAATTTGCCCATGCTTCATACATAAATTAATTATAACAAACCGCGTAATTTGCACATCTTAGATTTCCAAATATTGTGGTCGGCATATAATACAGTGCAACTTGGAACGACCTCAAATGTAATTCAAACTACAAGTATACTAGGATTCACTTTGATTTTCACTCGTATCGCTTCGCTTTTAGTGTACTCCAGTTTTATTAACAACGGGAACAAGATAGCACAAAGATGAGGCAAATTAGCAATTATATTATAAAAAAATCATCGGTTGTTTTAAAAGCTGTGTCGTAGAGTATATTTTGTTTTAGCAACACGATACGATCTAATGAGGGTCGGATACGTTATATGAGAATGGTTAAAATTAATGGATGTTTTTTTTTTATTGTTCGTGGGTATATTCAGATGAGATTTTTATATAGGTATTTAGACAAAATAAATCTTGTTTATCTCTTCAATAGAAACAAAATACAATATTAAACTGTTTAGAATCAGAATCAGAACTTTATTTGCTATGAATGTAGGTACAGGTATAATATGTTGTACATAAATAAATGAGATCGGCTACAGTCTACCTTACGGCGTGCAAATTATTAGGTACATAAATTAAACTATTAATACAAATTAAATAATGTCAGCAAAACAAAACAGAAATTAAAGTTAAGTCAATTAATATTATTATAGTCAGGTACATAAGTCATAATTGGTCTTGTCAAAACGAAATAGAATAGATTTTTTTTGTTAAAAGTAAATGGAAGAATAATTAAAATTAAAATAGATATAATTAAAGCAATTACTCCTCCTAGTTTATTAGGAATTGAACGTAAAATTGCATAAGCAAATAAAAAATATCATTCTGGTTTTTAGAACAGTTTATTGAAGTTTTAAAATAGTAATGACAGATTTCCCAATGCAAATAATTAATTCATGACCTTTGATAAATAAATACGATTCTACTAAATTCGACAGTACACATTACCCAATCAATTCAAAACTATCTCGGAATCCGGCAATCGATCAAAATAACCCTCAAACTAAATTGTGTCCCTCAAAAATTTGTAACAGATTTGTATGATCCATTATGCCACCCTCGTTCTATACATATCTATGTATTTTGGGACAAGTGGTACTTTTAAGTACCGTTCAGAACTCTCCAACATGTCTTAGGATTGAGACAGATGGCCGAGGCAACACTTGAAAGCAAATTATCATTTTTGCGTCTGAGTTTTCTTCATCTTTGTAGGGTGAGAAAATGAGGTAGAAAATACATATTCGGCATGGCAAAATGACACTGTATGCCTTTGTCTGTAAGATTTTCACATGTAAAAACTTTTATAAAATATGGTTGTTGGCATTGTATTTATGATTTGATGACAATGTATTTATTTTATATTGTGATTTGTATTTATTTCGTATTTCTAACTTGTGATTGTGATAATATGGGAGTACCTGAAATAAATGTTTTTTTTTTAATTATTCAAAACAATTTTAGTTGTGGTTATTAATAATTATTATTAATAATAATTAGTAATTTTAATTTTACCTGCTGAAAAGTGGTGCATATGATGCGGAGGAATGAGAAAAACGTCTTGCGGAAAGTTTTGTGTATCAATGTCAATGTCTATAAGAATAGTGTAAGACTAAAGAAATGATGCATGTACTGTGTGAAAGGTGATATATCTAGAAATGGGGTGACTATCGAGGTGTCAACTTATAATATTTGATGGGAGTTGTTCGAAAGAGATACCGCGGACCCTGGCACACAGGCAACTAAGGGAACACGAGTGGGATTTAGTCAGTAAAAGTCTGACATGCTCTCCTCCTCCACCCAGAGCGGGAGAAGTTATTTGATGATTTCCCACCCAAAAAAAAAACCCTATGACTAAAAGTCTGCTGAAGAGAAAATTGACTGACTGGCTTTAATCCAAAACTGAGCAAATTATGGTATCATAAATACGGTAAACACACACACATACACACATCACCCCACCTCCACTCTACACTTATACTACATGGTAACCTCCACATAGAGTATTTCCAGCACCCTAATTGCGTAACTCACGATTAATCATAATCGGTTTGGTTTTGAAACAGAGTGCTAAACCATTGCTTCATATGTTCGAAAAATGTGTCTGCTTAACAACGTTAATAACGCAATGAATATTGTTGAACTGTCAAAATGAATCAGATTATGATTAATAGTATGTTACGTAATGAGGATGCTGTTTTATATTTCCTTTAAAAAAAAAACTCAATTTAATTATTAATTAACTTTCTGTGTCGATTTTTGTCTTGTCTGGAACAATGTCTTTGTATATTATTTTTTTTGGATTGGGCGTTAAAAGCTGCGCCACAGTATTTTACTTTTGTGGCTAACTTCGTTTTCATTTGTAAATTATTGTAAACTTAAGTTATTTCAAATAAACTTTTTTTTTAAATATAGTATGGAAAAAAAAACACTTTCTAATTTATTTCGTCAAACAAAGTGGGGTAAGGGCAGGAGAACGATGACAACTTACGGAAGTTACTGTATAATTTACTAGCTGCTCGTCCCGGCTTCGCACGGGTGGGATCCCTATTTTTTTTCGTTCGACCGTTTTTTCAGGTTAATATATAGCCTATGACACTTACAAATAACGTGGCTTTCTATTTGTAAAAGAATTTTCAAAATCGGTTCAGTAGATCCAGAGATTACCCCCTACAACCTCACAAACTTTACCTCTTTATAATTTTAGTATAGATAATAACATCATCGACAAACATAAAGTAAATGAAAACGCATTATTCCGAAAACTAAAACTACTCAAGCAAAGTTAATAAAAATTTTAGGGAACCACCCCGGAATTTTCTTCTTCCACATGCTAAACACATCACGTACATCGTTGTAAACACACGAAAAATAATAATATTATAATACTCGCCAAATACCTCCTACTTTTTTTTAAAGTCGGTTAAAAATGGCTGCTCTCTACGGCTTGACTAGTTATTGAAAAGCTGTAGTATGTACCATTGATTTTTTTTTACCATAAATTAAGCATCTTTCTGACAGCTTAACACATAATACCGCCTATATCAACATTCACCATAACTTAAGTGATTAAAAACAAAAATGCAAATCCGATATAACCCCCGTCCATATTTATCTAATGTCATATTTGCATACGACATGTTACGACACGTCTCGACACGTGCTCACTGACGTTTCACGCAGATTACATTTATTTTCAATCTTCATTGTTGATTGAAAATGAAGATTTGCATGTTTTTATTACTCTTGTTGATAACACGGGGTAATATCGTCAAGCATTTTTTTTATTTGACTTTGAGGTAAGTAGGATTGATGTGTGGGAAAAAAAATTGGAAAACTTTGATTTGTTATACCTAATTGACCTACCTACGAACCGAAAAATATTAGGGTTCATACAAGACCGTTGTCGTTTTAACTCAAACTCAAAATCAAAGCATTTATTTCAATTAATCCATTTACGGGCACTTTGAATTGTCAAAAAGTCGATCAGTTGGAAAGTTGAAGCTAAGTTGCCCATTCCAAAACGTAGATCTCTATGGAGAAGAACGGGCAAGAATCTCCTTAACTTAAACGGAAATAGTATTAAAACCAACCCGCACTGGGCCCATGTGGTGGATTATGAACCACTACCTTAAAACTCACATCAAACGTGTCCTTATCAAAAAAGCATATTATAAGATAAAAGACTACGTTGAAGACAGGGAAGTTTGGCATTAATTCCTTCTGCACATGTGGCTTCCCTGGTACCTCATTAACAGCAAAACTGTGTGAAAGTCTATTAACTGCTCCCAAATTGCAATGTAAATTTTTATTCTTTTTATTTTTTACAATGTTTGACATATTCTCGTCATTATTTGACATTACACATCAATTTTACTTTCGACTATTTATTATTAGTGATTGTCATCGAAATCATGTCATTTGGTTCAAATAGTTCCATCTTATATAGGTAGATTCTTTAACATATTGTGAATGAGAGAACGTTGTAGGCCTTAGAGACTAGATTTGTAGACGTTTTTCTATTCTGTATTTTCATTCATCTAAGTACCTGGTACTTATTGACAGGCCTGCACTGTCCTCCCATACCTATTATCACTGTAATTTGAAAACATTGTAAAAGCCAATTATTTTTAAAAGAGTAACCGTGGAGTTTCTTGCCGGCTCTTCTCCATAGGAAACGACAAATTGGAACCGTGCACCTAGCTTCTGACGTTTCATAAGTGCCCATGCAGGTTTATGTGAAATAAAATATTTTGATTTTGATTGACCTCTCACAGAGAGGAGGCCCGTGTCCCAACACATTAAAACATTTGAAAATTGTAAGCCGATTTTTTTCAACTGTGACAAAAAAAAAACATCAATACAAACTATTATAACACTATTATGCCGGCTGTCCACCTATATTTTCTACCAAATGCTTGGTCACGACGTAGGGTCAACCAAAAAATGTGCGGCTACCGTGTATAGCCGTTTGTCTTCATCGGCGACAGGTTTATGACCGGGGGCGGTAAATAATATCGGCGCGGAAAAGACGTCATGTAACATTCATACGTTATTCTGATACAGGTTGATGTTGCTTTTGAAAAAAGTTCTGTTCTTATATAGTTCTATATAAAATTCTTGTGTCGCGGTGTTTGTTCCCAAACTCCTCCGAAACAGCTGAACCGATTTTAATAAAAATGTGTGTGCTTATCGGGTAGGTCTGAGAATCGGCCAACATCTATTTTTCATACCGTTAAATTGTGAGGGTGGTTCACCCCAAATTTTTATATTTTATTTTTTGGACAAAATTAATTGTTTTTATTCTTTCATGATTCAGCATTGAAAAATAAATTTAATTCTAAATGTACACCCTTATACAATCAACCCCTGATTTTTAATCGCGATTTTTATATTATTCTGTTCTATCTCCAGATCCACAATAACGTATATGGCAAAACAACGTTTGCCGGGTCAGCTAGTAGTTCTATATATTAGTAACAACCGACCCTGGACCGATGACCTTGTGAAAGCCACATGAATCCAGTGGATGCGGCAAGCACAGAACCGATCGAAGTGGAGGAGCTTGGGGGAGGCCTATGTCTAGCAGTGGACCTCTTTCAGCTAAAATGGTGATGGTGATGTATATTAGAATGGATTTTGTTTACTGCTTATATTACCGTGAAGCTTTTTGATATACCTCTTTTGTAATGACGATAACTTTTTAATCCGGCTTCAGGGAAGCTGCGAATTCTAACCTTCTTTTGCACAAGTGACATTCTTCTTCCTCTATTACAATATCTTATTTCTAATCCTGCCGATAAACTGTCACACAGTTTGGTAGGTTTAAGAAAGATGTACAAGTGTTTGGTCCAAATAAATGATTTATTTATTTTTAATATCATATAATTTGGTGATGGGCTTAACAAGAATACCTTTTAATAAATAAACGATCTGCATCCGCATTTTTAATCGCCAACCTACAGAATATTGCTTTTGTCGAATATTAAAATTAGAATTGTAATATTTTTTGTCGAACGTAACGAATAGTAAATGTGAACTGAACGTTCCAAATAAATAGACACATCCTGTATAAGACAGTAGGTAACTGGATTTCCTCAAATACCTCTGAGCTGTGAGTCTATTTCGAGATATAGGTGGACAACTGGCGCCATTTCTATTGGCAGGGATAAGCAGGGAGTGTTGCCCACACTCCCTATTGTTTCACTATTATTGTTACAAATAAGAAAAAATGTTTGACAAAATAATTACGATTATTTCATTTTCCAGATTTTTCTCTGATAAAGTTGAGCTTAGCCAATCTATTTTGAGAATTTGTATGTGTAGAATACAAATTAAACCCGTACAAGCTAATAATTCCCAGGACGTTTGACGTAACACTATATTTTCATAACAGAACAGATAACGCCATCTATGGGATTGGGTCAGAACTTTTATGCCATAAAAATTGTAACCTATTAGCGCAATAGCCGAGGGTCCGACTATTATGCTTGGCTTGGGGTCTCTGGTTTGAATCGCATGAATGCCAATATACTTTAATGAGTTTCTAGAACACAATGCAATAAAGTATTGTGTATTGAACACAATATGTATTTTCTTAGTCATTTAAATTTTCTTTCATACATATTAAGTATATTTTTAAATATTTTTACAAAAAACGTTATAAAAAACATTTAAAAATATAAAAAATAGTGGCCCATCGGCATCAGGAGCAGGGTCCAAGATGCTGGTGGTCAGGGCTCTAGAGAAAGGAACCTCCTGACTATGCGTGCCGTGACTAGGAGTACTGCTTTCTGAATCAAGCCCTTGATCCAGACGCGTAATGAGAGCCTCCTGAGGTGTTGGTCGAGGTTCTTCGCTATTAGGCCATTTACTGTAACGATTATCGGTACAATGATTTAAATTATTAAAATCATTTAAATAATCATTATGATGTATTATTATAAGAAATAAAGCTAAAAATGTTTTAAAAGTTTAACTGGCAAATTTTATCTCTGCATTCGATGCCATGTACAGTCACGGACTTTAATTGATAAGCCACTTGCCACAGTTCCTATTTTAGCCATGTAATGCAAATCGGGCTTAGTCGGTTATACTCGTACATGTCCAGAGTGACGACCCAAAGTCAACCAATTGCAGGGCTAGCAACCGTAACCTAGCAACAATTGTTTTAGCGTAGCGATGGTAACGTTATGATTAGTCATTTCGACATCGGAAAAACTCGCACCCACGATTTTATCCGAACGCGTAGCGTCCAAGAGACGTTCATGACAAATATGATAACTGTTGTATATAAACTTAAATAGTTACGGCTACGATTCACCAACATTCGAAATTATCGTCTCTGACATTTCAACTGTCACTGTCTTTGGATAGGTTTTCAGAAATAACGAGTATTTAATGAGCTCTTATTCAAAGGAGGTCAGTATCAAATAGATTGGATAAACTTATGCAACAGTGTATTGATTTATCACTGACAATTTATTAGTCAACCTCTATGGATAAGACTATTTCCGATTATAAGTAATTTGTCATCTTGTTTACGAGCATGCGGTTTAAGTTCGTGTTTAATCGTGTAATCTCGTGAATGTATAAAAGTGCAAAATTGGAAAGTTTAATAGTGGCTTATCAATTAAAGTCCGGGACTGGACGTTGTCAATATCTCATAAAATATATTGCCCATTGTACAACATCTGCCGAGCCTATTTCCAAATAAAACCAGATTAATTCAGCTGCATCCGGTTACACTGGAAGCTGACTAGCTTCCAGTGTAACCGGATGCAGCTGAATACCAATATTTTACATGGAGCGACTGCCTATCTGACCTCCACAACCCAGTTACTGGGTAATACGATACCGCTTGGTAAGCTGGTTGGTTGACTTTCGGGCTTCTGACGACCAGTAACGACTGTCCAAAATCCACATATGACAGCCGGGACCAACGGCTTAACGTGCTTTCCGAGGCACGGAGGGGTCTTGGTATGTAAAAAGCGAAGCTTATTAACTTAGCCACAAACCATTATATTGCCCAATATACATATCATAATCGTATGGTCAACCAAAAATCCCTAAACGTATCAACCTATTAATCAAATCAAACTTAGCCAGATGGCGTCCATATCCCAATAAAACCGATCCGTACTTAAATATCAATCAATAAGATGACACATTACATTACAATAATTACATTTCACCGTAAAAATATTCACCCTCCAATATCATAATCCGTAGTTTCCCCATAATACGTAGTTACCCTAAGATCCGTAATTTTCCCGAAATCCGTTTAAACGCAACTATTTTTGGTAAATCGGTGGAAAGAGGAGTAGATAGTGGCGCATAAGGGAACTTTAATCAAATCATGGCGCAGACATAATCGAGTATTATGGTTTTTTGCGGGAAAATGATTTCGGTTTTTTTATACTATTTCGTTTTTATTCATGACCGTGTTTTTTATTGAATTATAACAATATTTGAATCTAGTAATGGTCGATTTCGGTACATCGTTGAATAGTAATCTGTACATAAATTATGAAGTCTGTCATATTACCGCAGAAAGTTAATCACCTTTTAAATTCTAATCTAAGAATGTTGTGCTTGCCTATATTGTGATGTATTTATACAGTATTACTGAAGATTCGTCATCACCTAATCTTACTATCTTCGTTACTTATTATCGTTGGTATGCCTTGCTTAATAAATAAATAACTCTTCATACATTACCTTTTAAATAAACTTTTAGAATAAGAAAGCAAGGAATTGAAAAACAAAAATAGTAGTAGCTTTAAAAAAAAATGAATAACCAGACTGTCAGTTGACTTGTAAAATACCCTGCATTATAACTACACATTATTAACAACCGCATATTAAATCGCTGATAATCCAAAAATCTTTTAGCTTACTACCACAAAAAGAGCATTCAATTTTGACAATAAATCATACATTACCTGTGGTAGGGCTGTGACAGGCAATTTGTCATGTACCCGCTGACGCGAAACGAAGAGATCTGAGGAACCCTTTTGAGGAATACTGAAATCCTTTTGGAGGAATACCGAATTTTGTTATTGTTTCGGGTTTGTGAGTTTTCGATTATTTGCGAAATAATTGTAAGGGTTGTGGTGAATTTTTAGATGGCATTTAAATTGAGTGAGTTTTGTTATTTTGGAAATATGAGTGGATTCAACTTAGTGGTAAAATGAGTGCGAAAGTAAGGCATGATTGCTTTTAAGTAAATGTTTCGAAATATTTTTAGAGGTTTCTTTTTTTTATTTAGTTTTTAGTACTATAATTGACGTTATTTAATTACTTAATTAATTTAAGAATCTGCACGGTTCTTTGGCCACTTTCAGTTAACCTCATTAGAATTCGTTTCAAAAACTACAATTTCTTCATCGATTTTGTTGTCGATACGCATTTATCAGATTTGCAAGTGAAAATTTCAAATCTATGCAATAAAACATTGCAAGTTTTATAAAGCAAACATAAATATTTTTCAAAATAATAAATAATGAACCATAAATTGTGTTTTTATTTCATCACCCACATACCCCCATCTTACCCATGATTAACACATCATTAGCCATAGCCCTAGGGGTGAAATCGAACCTTTTTTCCATGTTAATTAAACAGATTAAAGGCGGTGTCCGCATGACCTATTTTCACCCCAGCAGCATGCTTTTCATTCCCGCGAAGGGATGAAATACATAAGGGTAACGTATGAACGATTTTAAATAATAATGTTAATTAGTTGAAGAAATATTGCAATGGTTTGTTTTAATTGGACATGTCGTTATCACGAATTAAGGGATAACATTAAATATATTTATTATTTCGCTCAAAAAAATATAACTTTATTATTTAGAATATTACTTTTGCAATGCGCGAAACAAATAGTTTTATTTAAAAATATGTTCTTTTTTTGTTCGAAAGAATAGGTGCATAATTTACTAAATTAATGTGTAATACTTTAAATACTTTAAAGGCTCCTATAGACAGGCGCAACGCGACAGTGAGACGCAACTTTAATAAAATAATTTCTATGAAAACTTAATGGAAATTGATAAACTTGAGCCGCGTTGCGATGTCGTGTCACGCCGGTCTGTGGAAGCTTTTAAGGTGTTTCAAGTAATACACATTTTCCATCATCTAAATATCTCAATATAAAATAAATTCAGAAGCTTTTCTCAGCAAATACCCAACAATTATCTTCAATTACAATTGCACCATAAAAAATAATGGAACAATGTTGACAATGAATTTTAACAAGCTATTCAAATTAAGAGTATCATCGCCGAGGCTTTAAAACTCAAAGCCAGATGGGTCCAAAGCCGAAATTATCTCATTTCATTATAATATTATTATTTGAGGACATTTCTGAAGCAATCTTGGTCGTTGGTACACCTGGGGCCGTAGTGTAGTGAAGTGCTAACTGGAATTTTGAAATGAGAATGTTGATTATTTTTGAAAAAGGAATTGCAGTTCGACATTGGATTACTGAAATCTGTGTGAAATCTGTGTTATTCTTTCCTCATAAGACTATTTCTACACTAATCTACATGGTCCTTACATGATCTGACTTTTAAACTTTGTCTCGCAATTTCTTCTTTGAGATAGTCAGACAGAAAATTTCGACTCCATCTAGTCTATTTTATACAGAATAATTTCTTCTTTGAGATAGTCAGACAGAAAATTTCGACTCCATCTAGTCTATTTTATACAGAATAAAAAAAATACATTTAATTTCATTATTTAGTATTACGAGAACACATTTTTAAGGGATTTTGTGTGTGATATTTTAAGTTACTTAGGCTTATATATATTAAATACTTTCCTTGTTATTTCATAAATCATTACAACAAAAAATAAATCCTCAAGATCCAACACAACACGGTATACAAATCTTAACAAGGTAAGTCGTTACCCGTAAATACGACTAAATTTCCCTCGCTTATACTCCAACATTCAATATCCGAAAAGATTCACTCACACCAAACCAAAAACACTACATTTAAGGCAATACCACCCTTGTGATATCAACATAGAGTTGATACAACACGCAAATGGAATTGGTAGAAAAGTAACCGCGAAATTGTGTTACCAACTTATCTTTTGTACGCCCGCCATTCGAGAATCAGTCTTATAATTAACCTGATAAGGTGTTTATAAACTGCAGATGTTTTGCCAAGGGTAAGTAAGTCCTTAACACAATTCGTGGGCATCTCGTCACAGAATTACGGGTGCGTTCACGTATGAATCGTCTCTTACCGATTCGGTGGCAGGTTACTTAAACCACTGAGTTTTATTGATTGTTAGGTAGGAAATCGGATGAAAAATACTGTGGTTTATAAGGAAACGAGTTGGCAAGTACTTTGGTGAATTTTCGGGTTTTGCAAATATTTTAATTCAGGTCGGTTATCGCGTAAAATAGTACTCTATGTCCTTCTCCATATCCCAGGCTATATCTCTGCCAAATTTTATGACGATCGGTTCAGCAGCTTAGGCGTGAAAGCGTAACAGACAGAAAGACAGAGTTACTTTCGCATTTATAGAATTTGTAGGGAAGTAGTGATTACTCTACTCGCTCGTGGTTAAATAATAACAACCGCACAGGTCGATTGAAGTTTAAGCTATGCTTGCCGCGGTCGGTTCTCAGATCTGATGAGCTGAAATATAAAAGCTAGAGCCACTTGTAAGAACACAATTAGAGTTCAATGCGGCTGTATGGTCTCCACATGAAACCAAATATGTCCTAATCCTGGAGCGTATACAGAATAAATTCACACGGTACCTGTACTTGAAACTTTATGGAGTCTACCCTTTCTATTCATTGATGTACCCCACCCTATTTGTATTAGGTATGGTTGGGTACAACAAGCTGGAAACAAGAAGGGATTTGACACTTTTTAAATATATTTTTAAGTTATTGCGTGGAAAGATCTCGAACACAGGTGTGTGTCTGAACGTGCCGGATAATTACGCGGCGCGGAGACGAAAACCGCGTTTACTGGTGGTGCCTAGCGGCCGCACCAACTTACTGGGTTAAGCACCTTTGATGCGCGCCTTGGATAAACTTAACGAAATCGCGGAAAGGTTGGATTTATTTACCTGCTCTCTGAATGAATTCACAAAAATTACATGTGATAAGCTGTAATGGAAAAATATTGTTTAAGACCACGCTACCGATTAGGGGCAACCTGTAATGTTAGTTGTGTTGGGAATAATAAATAAATAAATATTTAGACCACCTCCGAGCCTCGGAAAGCACGTTAACCCGCTAGTCTCGGCTGTCATTCTTAGATCTTTGACAATCGTTACGTGTAGTCTAAAGCCTAAAACTCTGACAAACAGTCTTGCGTAGGAGTCTCGTGTAACTGCGTTACGGAGGTCAAATAGGCAGTCCCTCCATGTAAAATACAGTCAGTTGCCTCCGGTTAGACTGGAAGCTGACTCCAACATAGTTGGGACAACGCTGAGAAAATATGACTATTATTTTAAATGCTTAGATCAGACCTTGATTGAATGTATGCAGAAGGAAAGGTCACAAAACATATGAATCATAGACTACTTTAAATGTACCGGATTTAGGTATTTATGTATAGATTTGTGAAAATCTACAAAACAACATATCTGTAAAATATTATTATGCTTGTCTTACCAACATTATTAATGGTTAAACAAACTTACCTGAAGTGAAGTTTGACCACAATTACACGAGTCGCTGCATCCGAAGAGATTTACATGATTCACTAGGTAGTACACTCCTCAATGTACTAGGCATCGCACAATTTTTAGCTAAAATACTAAAAAAAATAAAAATAAAATTAGGTATTAAACGACTACCGTAGTACCTGCCGTGGTGGGGCGTCCGCCGCGCCCGGCCATCTACGATCTTTCACTTGTCATTCATTTGAGAGGGCTACTTATCTTAAACTATATTTCATAGCGGGATTTCTTGCAAAGAAGGGTTGGGAGGGTTTGTAAATCTCTTCGGATGCAGCGACTCGTGTAATTGTGGTCAAACTTCACTTCAGGTAAGTTTGTTTAACCATTAATTACACTTCGTCGCTGCATCCTCGAGATTTACATGATTCACTAGGTAGATGTTCAGAGTTTTGAGATAAGTAGCCAATACATTAATGGTGAAGAAAATAAATGCATCTAATGATATTATATGTTTTATTTTTCACACAGCTATAAGTACTATTATATTATATTAACGAAGTGATTTTACAAAAAAATAATTCTAAGTAATAATGATAATTTTAACAATGTTTAAACGTTATTTTCATAGACAGCGCGAGCAAAATCATTGGTTTCCTCTGTATGCAGAGGCCTGTTATAAAATTTGCCAAATACTAGAGAATTACCAGACCAACCGGCAGTCTTTTTAATTAAATCTATAGAAATACCTATACGACCTGCCGCTGATGTAGCCGCGTGGCGCGTGCTATGTGACGTAAATATTGATGTGTCTATACCACTATCTGCTAACGTCTGTTTAATCCAGCGGCTAATCGTAGAGGAGCTAGCGTTGTGGACTGGTCTCTTGGTAGTTAATAATAACCTTTCGGTATTTGATTCAGTCCTAAATGTATCTGTAACATTAATATATGAACATAAAGTCCTTCCTGGACATATCTCCATTTTATTAGGGAAGAATGGGATAACCAAACGGGGTGCTTGTCTGCCAGGTGCAGAGGTTTTTAACATATCATCAATTGTTATTATAATGTTTGAATCACAAATATTTATATTAGACAGTCGAATCAAGGATAACGTCTGCACGCGTTGTGCAGTCGACAACGCCAGCAGAGTTACCAGTTTTTTTTGTTAATTTATTTAAACACAGATTTTCATTAGGAAAATAATTGAACAAAAAATCTAAAACTACATTAGTGTCCCAAGTAGACTGATATCGAGGGAAAACTGGTTTAATTCTAAAAACACCTTTCATAAATCTGCTGACAATATCATTTGTACTTAACTGTCTACCTATAATTAAACCAAGCGCCGAACGATAGGTGTTTAATGTAGAATACTTAGCTCCTGTTTCAAATTCTCTGGACAGAAATTGCAGTACCGGTTGTATAGATGCGGTGTAGCAGTTTACCTTATGGGTTTGACAAAACTGCCACCATTTTCTGTAAGCGATATTATATTGTTTTAATGTGCTATTAGATAAAGATGCAGTGATAATTTTTATAGTTTCTGGAGTCAGCAATTTTCGAGAAAATGCTTCCCTGATAACAAGCATGATACCAGGGTAAGTTTCATCCAAAGGGGGTGTTGCGTTCTGAAAGGAGATAAAAGGAGATCACTACTTGGTCCGTGATAAACAGGTTCCCTTATCTGTAAAGATGTAAACAATGGATACCATGGCTGACTAGGCCAATATGGGACTATGAGCACTCCTGTAGCCTTATCAGAAATTATTTTTCGTAAGCACTTGAGAATCAACGCAAAAGGTGGGAACGAGTAAAAGTTTAAGTTGCCCCAATCTAAAGTAAATGAATCAATATCGAAAGCGTGTGGGTCTCGTTTCCAGGACACATATTTATGACATTTCGCATTCAAACAAGTTGCGAATAAATCAATCTCTGGAGTACCATAATGAAGGACTATTTCATGAAACGCTGTACGCGATAATTCCGTGTCCGTATGAATTGAGGAGCCATGTCTCAGATTTAAACGAGGGTACTACCAATATTTAGTAGTAAATTAGCCAAATTTGTAGCCCCGATCCTGGAATTTGTAGTAAAACCCATCAAAAGTTACAGGACGTTGAAGGTGGCTCCTCAATTCAGGCATCTGGATTGAGGAGCCACCTCAGAACTCGAAAACTAGCCAATGGATATTTCTGAAACTTTGGTAGGAATTAGTAGTGTTTATGCTTAATTTGTACACAAAAAATGGGTTTTGTACGGCTGAATTTGAGGCAGCTACAATGCTTTGATTTATCTGAAAAATCCATAAATTTCCCCGTGCTGTATCTCAGAAACTAATGAAGCAATTAAAACAGATTTTTAGTATTATTTAGTAGTAAGTTTGTTTTAATTTGTAGTATAAAAATAAATCGCAAAGGATTCATAGCTTCGGAAATACAACACATTTTATGTGGCTCCTCAATCCTGACGGTCTATAAAAAACAAATGCACGTAGCTACTAAAGTAATTGATCAACTCGAAGTTTGATTACGCCAATATTTAGTAGAAATTTCTACTAAATATTGGCGTAATCAAAATTCCTCTACATTCAGTATTTCAAAAGATATTAATAATTTTAACATTCCTTAAGAATTTTCTGTGTAGGGTGACCATAAATAATTAAAACTGTGTTCATAAACAGAACTTTATTTACACATGATTCATTCTTCACCAAATCAGTACTTAAATAAAGAAACACAATATATTAAACACAAAGAATGAAAAAGAAAAACAAACTAAAAGTCTACTAGATCAAATTACCTGTTTTAAAATTTATAATCTCTAAATATTATCTCTACATTCCCTTATTATATCATTAATTATTAGCCTTCTCTAATCTTTATTTTAAAATATATTTTCTAAACAAAGTCGCTTATTTTGACTGTCGGAGCGACCGCGCTGTCCTTCTAAAATACATAACGGATTTTGATGCGGTTTTCACCATCATTTGTAGAATTTATTCCGCGAGGTTGTTTTATATGTAATACGTTTACATTTAACGTAAACGCATACAGACGCGTGGAAAGTGGTGGCCCAGTGGTAACGGCCGCGACTTACGAGTTATAGGTCGTAGGTTCAAACCCAGACAGGCGGTTTACTTTTTGTGAGTTATTTAATCACCACTGGTCTCAAAACGTTGAAGGAAACTTAAAATAAAAAATAATAAAAAATACATTTTTAATATGTTGTTGATTGCTGAACAGAGATCGGATATTCGAATGCATATTCACCTAAAGCTGAGATGTTGGCTAACATGGAAAGCGCTTTTGTATCGAAAAAGTTTTAATTTGTATTAGGTATTGTATTTAGGTAAATATGCATCCGAATATCCGATCTCTGTTGATGAATGATTATGAAACCAGAATTCGCAATAGTACAAACCAAACTAATATTTTCATATTATTACTTTTGGGAAAATTTAAAGTTCACAGGTTTTTGGAAGGGTATTAAAATCGATCAGATAAGATTCCTATAAATCAAAAAACGGAACTGTGTATAACTTTTTTTTTTCAAAAAGCAACTGCTCTCAGGTTGGACGGAGGGAATACGGTTTAAGTCTATCTCTACGTTTAAGTATTAATTTTAATGAATAAAAAATGTTTTTTTTTATTAATTTTTATTTTAAGTTTCCTTCAACGTTTTGAGACCGTGGTGATTAAATTACTCACAAAAAGTAAACCGCCTGTCTGGGTTTGAACCTACGACCTATAACTCGTAAGTCGCGGCCGTTACCACTGGGCCACCACTTTCCACGCGTCTGTATGCGTTTACGTTAAATGTAAACGTATTACATATAAAACAACCTCGCGGAATAAATTCTACAAATGATGGTGAAAACCGCATCAAAATCCGTTATGTATTTTAGAAGGACAGCGCGGTCGCTCCGACAGTCAAAATAAGCGACTTTGTTTAGAAAATATATTTTAAAATAAAGATTAGAGAAGGCTAATAATTAATGATAGAATAAGGGAATGTAGAGATAATATTTAGAGATTATAAATTTTAAAACAGGTAATTTGATCTAGTAGACTTTTAGTTTGTTTTTCTTTTTCATTCTTTGTGTTTAATATATTGTGTTTCTTTATTTAAGTACTGATTTGGTGAAGAATGAATCATGTGTAAATAAAGTTCTGTTTATGAACACAGTTTTAATTATTTATGGTCACCCTACACAGAAAATTCTTAAGGAATGTTAAAATTATTAATATCTTTTGAAATACTGAATGTAGAGGAATTTTGATTACGCCAATATTTAGTAGAAATTTCTACTAAATATTGGCGTAATCAAACTTCGAGTTGATCAATTACTTTAGTAGCTACGTGCATTTGTTTTTTATAGACCGTCAGGATTGAGGAGCCACATAAAATGTGTTGTATTTCCGAAGCTATGAATCCTTTGCGATTTATTTTTATACTACAAATTAAAACAAACTTACTACTAAATAATACTAAAAATCTGTTTTAATTGCTTCATTAGTTTCCGAGATATAGCACGGGGAAATTTATGGATTTTTCAGATAAATCAAAGCATTGTAGCTGCCTCAAATTCAGCCGTACAAAACCCATTTTTTGTGTACAAATTAAGCATAAACACTACTAATTCCTACCAAAGTTTCAGAAATATCCATTGGCTAGTTTTCGAGTTCTGAGGTGGCTCCTCAAACCAGATGCCTGAATTGAGGAGCCACCTTCAATGTCCTGTAACTTTTGATGGGTTTTACTACAAATTCCAGGATCGGGGCTACAAATTTGGCTAATTTACTACTAAATATTGGTAGTACCCTCGTTTAAATCTGAGACATGGCTCCTCAATTCATACGGACACATAATTCCCACTCGGTGTCGATATTGATGTGCCTTGATTCTTGGTCAGCTTCCGTGTTGTCTTTTGACTTAATGTAGGAAGCAAAAATGAAAAGACGACGCTCTTCACACCACTGCCAAATCTCTCGTGCTATATCATTAAGGTGTGTATATTGAACTCCGCCCATCCTATTAATGTATGAGATTGCAGTAGTGTTATCTATTCTTAAAAGAATCTCTTTGTCTACCAGGTCCTTGGCAAAACATTTTAAACCAATGAAAGCTGCTTTTATTTCTAATAAGTTTATATGGTCTTGGGCCTCAGAAGTGCTCCAAAATCCACCGCTAGTTTCTCCGTTACAAGCTATACCCCAACCCGTTAGAGAAGCATCGGAAAAAATCTCCAAGTAGTATTTGTTTTGACGGATTGGACAAAACGAATTCATGATGTTTGCCTTCCACCAGGAAAAATCAGGTTCTAGGTTATTAGGAATAATCATATTAACATCATAATCTCCGTTTGATTTCTGAAGCGCGAGATATTTAATTCTTTCAAATCGCTTGGTATAAACCCACCCATAACTAACTGCTGGGCACGATGACGTAAGCAATCCCAAGAACTTTGCAAAGTCTCTAATAGATAAAGAACGTTTGTTGTAGTATCTATTGACTATCTCTAAAGCCTTCAATCGTTTCTTTAGTGGCAATTTTAAAGTCATGTCCATTGAGTTTAATTCGAAACCTAAAAAAGTTTTGAGTTGGCTGGGAACTAAATCACTTTTATTAATGTTTATTACAAATCCGAGTTTTTCTAACAAGTCGGTGATTATCTTTACATCATGAGAGCAGCTTTCAAATGTTTTATTAATACATAATAAATCGTCTAAATAAATAACCAGCATAATCCCTTGTTTTCTAAGGTATGTGATCACTGGTTTCATTAATTTTGTAAAAATCAACGGTGCCGAGCATAAACCAAATGGTAAACACTGAAATTCATAAGTCTGTTTGAGAAACCTGAACCGTAGATATTTTTTACTATTTTCATAAATTGGGATTAAAAAATACGCCTCTTTAAGGTCAATATGGGCCATGTAATATGATTTTGATAATAATTTAGAAGCCGTTCTAACATCTTCCATTTTAAAATGTTGTGGATCAATATAATTGTTTAACTTTTTAAGATTAAGAATAAATCTATGGGTACCGTCGCTTTTAGGTATCAAACAAATATTCGAAATAAACTGGCCAAGACTGTCTTCATAATTTACTATCGCACCTGATAACAAAAGTTTTGAAATTTCAATATTAAGACTATTAATCTCTTGGGCAGAAAACGATTTATTAACTGGTTCTGCATACTGAATAACGGGTCGATTAAAACGTATTTTGTAACCATGATATATACACTGTAAGATTACAGGATCTTTAGTTATGCTTTTCCAAGCTGTTACAAAGTGTCGTAACCGACCAGCATGTTTAATTACCTCTATTCGGGCTTCGGAGGTGCTTTCGGGGCTGTCTTCGCAGAGCTGTACCGTTCTGTTGACGCTGGATATCTCCGTGTGTTCAGGTTGGAGGCTTGTGTTCTTGGCCCACTCGACCTGCCTCTGTAGTTCTGGTGACGAAGTGGGCGCCTCGAGTTTCCCTGACGATAATTATTAAAACGTGTCGATCTGTGAGAGGTAGATGGTTGAGGTTCGGTCCTCCTTATCTGTAATCCCGATTTTTCAGCCATCTTAGATGCTTTGATTTTTTCGCCCAAATTCTCTCCGAAGAGAAAAGTATCTCTCTTAACTCCTTGAACAATATTCAAAAAATTTTTATCCAAGCTGAATGTAACTAACTTCCTTCGGTTAGTCGTATTTTGGCAATGTAAGTCTAATAATATTTGGGCTGTTTCGGAGAGCTTTTTTATAATCTCAGCCTTTTCTACATTACCGTCAATTACTGACGACAGTAGGTTAGTGATACCCGCAATACCAATGCCAAGATGGTTTTGTGTCCATTCAAGACGCTTATCTCTGTTTCTAGAGGATTCTGTTAAGACAGGATATTTCTTGGTTAAGTTTTGGTGCCTTAATAAGTTGAAAATTCTCCGGGATCAAAATATTACTAAACAGTTTTTGTTTCTGTTCTTTACCTAGGCCTTCCATAATAATCTTTCCCCAACGTTTGGAGATCTCCTCTCTGATTTTTGGCCCGAACACCTCATCCTTTTCCTTGGACTCTCCAAGAACCTCTAATATGTCAGGCGGGAGGGCTTCCACAATTTCTGGTACGGCGCTGGTACCAGCGTCCCCCGTAACGGTATCAGGGATATTGTGTCGTGGAACTGTCACCACAGATTGAATGTTCAACTGAGTCCCATCTGATTGGTAGTGCTCAGAGGATTCGTAGTCGGGAGGTAAGGAGGCAGGTCCTGAGTGACCAGACTCAACATCTGTAACGATATTTCGATCTACTATAGCATTGGCTAAAATTTGGCTTGAAACAATGACAACAACAGGATTTGATCACATCAAACCACTTGACAATAATAGTCACTCATTATAGACGGTCGTAATCGCGTCACGACACTTAGCTTTTTATACAATAGTTGTTTTTATTAGACCGATATCTCTTCACGGTACTTGCAGAATTTGCATAGGAAGGTAGGTAGGTACTTATTAACTTAAATATTCCATAAAGGAAAAAACTCGGATGACTGCAATCTCGTCGCAGTACACATCGTCCAATGAATTTAACTAATTGATTGTAAAAACAAAGTAGCATCGATGCAAAAGGATTCTTTTTTTTTATAATATAACATTATAATGGAACAACATTACAAAGTCATGAGTCATACCGCACGTGTGCAAACACTAAAATACTTGAAAGTATCATAACTATTGAACTCGGTGACTGGTAGGTTAAAAACCACCGATACCGATGATAGGAAATAACGCCGTTAGTATTACATTAAATCTGACTAACCTTCATCACTGGATTCTTCACGTTGTTTTTGTAAGCGCTTTTCCAGTCGCCTTATTTTTCGTCTGATTGTCCCTGGATCATCTTCGTGTCGTCTTCGTCCCATGGTCACAATAAAAAACACTCGAATTGAATAAAAAATGGAATATCTTAACACGAACGATAATTATGCGATGCCCGCACAAAAGAAGCGAATGACAAGTGAAAGATCGTAGATGGCCGGGCGCGGCGGACGCCCCACCACGGCAGGTACTACGGTAGTCGTTTAATACTATTATGTACTTACTTGGTGTCCATATTGGTTTTCGCCCAGCGTTGCAGGTTGGTTTAAACTATACTGTGGGGTACCCTCACTTGTAACAATAATCAACTGACAGTCAATTGTCACTGTCAACTAGGTGTCAAACACCACATGCCTTCCCCCATAGTCTTTATGTACTTCACTAAACTATATTTTATACCTAACTAACCTAACTATCCTAATATCTATATTACTCTTATTATTTAATTGTTTTGTAACCTGCCTCCTTCACAAGTTACTACCGCATTTGTTGGTATGCCGAGTATATCTCGTATTTCATTACTAGGACCTGGATCTTCTTCAGAATCACGTCGTCGTAGCTGGTTTAAGTGACGTGTCACGATTGGTCCATCTTTTATCTTTACCAAAAATCGAACAGGACCCTTGATTCTGAAGACTTCTCCTTTTACCCACTTCTCCCCTCTTGTATAGTTGCGCAGCCATACCTTGTCCTTTAACCTAAATGTTCTCACTGGTACTTCTTTGTTACTTTCAATTTGTCTTTCAGCAACAGATTTTGTTGAGAAGGGATGTATGATGTCAAACCGTGTTCTAAAACGACGTTTATTCAACAATTCTGCTGGGGACTTTCCTGTAACCGAGCTTGGTGCTACTCTCAAACTAAACAAAAGACGTGGTAATTTAATATCTATGTCAGATCCAGCCAAACTATGTAATTTCTTTTTTACTGTTTGCACAAATCTTTCGGCTTGGCCATTTGACGATGGTGTATAGGGTGGAGTCAGTATATGTTGGATGCCATTGCATTTCATAAAATTCTTGAATTGTTCAGATGTGAATGCCGTTCCATTATCTGATACTAATACTTGAGGCAATCCTTGCTGGGCAAAAATTTCTCTTAAAGCTTTAATTGCACATTCACTCGATGTTGATCTAACTATTTTTACTTCTGGCCATTTTGAATGAGGATCTACCACAATTAGATATATTCTTCTGTCGACTGGACCAGCAAAATCAATATGTAAACGCTGCCATGGGTTCGAAGGGGTTATCCATGAATGTCCCGTGCTTGCTGGCATATTTTTATTTACCTGACATCTATCACAATTTGCCACTAACGCTTCAATCTCATGATCCAGTCCTGGCCACCAAAAATAGCTTCTTGCAATTGATTTTGATATCACTATGCCATCATGAGTCTCGTGTAAAGCCTGTAACATATGTTCCCGCATCGGTGGCGGTATGACCACTCGAGTTCCCCATATTATGCAGTCATTTGTAACAGATAGCTCCTTTCTTTTAAGCCAATATAATTTCGTATTACCGTCGTTTACAGTATCCGGCCATCCATGCAATATCCAGAATTTCACTTTAGATAAAATATTGTCTCGCCCTGTTTGTTCTGCAATATCTTTTGCTGAATACTGAATGGCACTTGGTGTCTCGGACAGTAATAAAATATCTTCAACGTCATTAGTATTTGACTTCTCATCTTCAGTAGTATCCATTGGCCATCTACTGAGAGCATCAGCATTACCTATACTAGTACCGCGTTTATATTGTAATTCATAATCATGTGAGTTCAGTTTTAAAGCCCATCGCATCATTCTTGGTGACAGCACTTTAGGTATTGCTTTATTGGGGCTTAAAATCCCAAGCAACGGCTTATGATCAGTATATATTACTACATGTCTTCCATATACATACTGATTGAATTTTTCCAAGCCGAATATGATTGCTGCCGCTTCTTTATCTATCTGTGCATAGTTACGTTCCGATTTTGATAAAGTTCTGGATCCCATAGCAACAGGTTTTTCTGAACCATCATCCATAACATGAGATAGAACGGCTCCTACCCCATACTCTGAAGCATCACATGTTAATGTTACCTTTCTGTTATTATCAAAATGTATTAGAGTATCTTCACTCGACAGTGTAGCTTTAGCCTTCTGGAATGTTTCTGTCTCTAACTTGCCCCACTTCCATACAGTATCTTTATCTAGAAGCCTATGTAGTGGTTCCAATAACGTAGCTTTGTCTTTCATAAACCTGTCATAAAAATTCAACAATCCCAAAAAAGCTTGCAGCTCTTTAACATTTCTAGGGCTCCTCGCATTCATAATCAATTTAACCTTCTTATCACATGGATGAATACCATCTTTATCAACCACATAACCAAGGAATTCTACCTTATTTGTTGCAAACTCACACTTCGTTCGGTTCAGCTTGAGTCCTACGTCTTTTAGACATGCCAGTACCTTTTCCAGCCTTGCATTATGCTGTATCTTATTTCCACTTATTAAAATATCATCCAGCAAAACCGTCACACCTTTAATACCTGCCAATGTCGTTGACATAACCCGCTGGAATATACCTGGACAAGCTTTCAAACCATAAGGTAGTCTCTTCATCTTATATAATCCCTTTAATGTGTTAATTGTCAGGAGCATACCTGTTTCATCCGATACTTTCAGTTGTGTATACGCCTCTTTTAAATCCAATTTGGTAAAAATTACACCGCCTGCGACTTCAGATAGACACTCGTTTATTGTTGGCTGAGGGTATGTATCTGTGTCAGTTGCTGAATTTACAGTCAATCGGTAGTCCCCACATAGTCGAATACTACCATCTTTTTTTAGTACTGGAACCACTGGTGTAGCCCAATTTGAATATGCTATTGGTTCCATTACTCCAACATTAACCAACCTATCTATTTCATCACAAACTCTATCTCTTATCGCAAATGGTACTGACCTGCTCCTCATAAATTTCGGCTGTACATCCTTCTTGCAATTGATCACAACTTCAGGTCCTTTGTATTCGCCAAGTCCCTCAAACAATTTTTCATATTTCTTAAGTATTATCAACAGAGATTCATCCTTTTCACTATCCAGGGAGTTTATATTATTTATACCTTCAAGTGAAATGCCCAGAGGCTTGAACCAATTCCTACCAAGGAGATTACCTCGCCCCTGTCCAATTATAATTTGCAGGTAACCTTTAAAGTTTTTAAATTCAATAAAAACTTTGGTGCTGCCATGCACCTGTACTTTAGCATCAGTCCAGGTGTGCAAGTTCAGCTTGCATTCCTGTAAATCTAATCCCTTTGGCCAGATTAATTCTGCTTGTTCCCTTGACATTATTGTATAAGAACAGCCGGAATCAACCTCGAACTTGACAATTTTTTTATTCAGATGAAGTTCTACATGTATGGCCGGTTCACGGTAAATTTCTCCCACACAGTATATCCCATTCATGAAATGGTCTTCCTTTTCTTGAATCTCTTTGATATCACCAGTTCCATTGTTATTTTTCCTACACATTTTTGCAATATGGCCTACTTTATTGCATGTGTTGCATTTTGCAGAAACAAACTTACATTTATGGTACAAATGGCTTCCTCCGCATCTGTAACAGTATAACTTCTTTTTCTTCTCTTCCACAACATTTACCTCCATTGGTTCTACCTCACTGCTTGCATTTGCCGTATAAGTGCTTGATAATTCTTCAATGGTTGGTACTTTCAGGATCTTAAGGTCTTCAAGACATCTTTCCGCTTGCCATGCCAACTCCACAGCTATTGCATATGTGAGGTTAGCTTTTTTCAGCAAATTTTCTTGTAGTTTGGCATTATTTACGCCACACACCAGTCTATCTCTCAAGGTCCTTTCTAAATCTACAAAGTTACAAAATCTACACATTTTTCGAAGTTCTGCAATGTATTCTTGAATTGATTCATTTTTACCCTGATTCCTACTGTGGAATTTAAATGATTCTACTATCTCATTTGGTCGCGGACTAAAGTGGTTATTTAGTTTTGTATCTATTTGGCCTAGCGTAACCTGGCTCACATTATCCGGAAACACTAATGATTTAACTAAGTTATACAGATCACTACCACAAGACGCAAAAAATATGGCTTTTTGCTTATTCGGTTCTAATATGCCATGTGCTAATATGAAGTAACCAAATCTTTCTTTATTAACCGACTTCAAAAAGGAGGAGGTTATCAATTCGTCGGAACCTTTTTTTTTTTTTTTTTTTTTTTTTTTTTTTTTATTTTTTTTTATGTATGTTCCCCGATTACTCGAAGATGGCTGGACCGATTTGAATTTTGTTTTTTTTGTTTGAAAGGGTATACTTCCCAGGTGGTCCCATGATCATCAAGTCAGGATCTGATGATGGGATCCTGGAGAAATAGAGAGAACTCTTCAAATTTTATAGGCACACAAAGCGATTTAGGTATTTTTTGGAAGAGTACTTTCTCAGAGTGGTTCTCATTTCAATTTGGTGAAGATCTGATGAAGAACTTCGGAGATATGCAACGGAACTCCTCAATAAATGATAGCAAATGGACTGGGATTGCTGAAATCTCATCTCTGTCTATTGCTTACACCAGTTCATAACATAACATCACGCCAGTATGCTGTGAAGGTGTAAGCACATGTGAACCACTAAAAAGTGAAAAATAAAAACTTTTTCCAAAAAAAAAACAACCGACTTCCAAAAAAACACTACAAAGTGAAAAATAACTTTAATTTCGGAAGGCGGTGACAAAAAATTCAAATACAGCTCCAAAGACACCGACTTCCGAAATTAAAGTTATTTTTCACTTTGTAGTGTTTTTTTGGAAGTCGGTTGTTTTTTTTTTGGAAAAAGTTTTTATGATTCCCAATCCCCATTTTTAATATCAAATGTTTCGAATCTTATTTCCGCCATTGTACTAAAACAGTTTTCACAATGTTTTCACTGGTTTTTTCACTATATTTTACGTTTTTTCTCAGTCGCCACTATTATGTACTTACTTGGTGTCCATATTGGTTTTCGCCCAGCGTTGCAGGTTGGTTTAAACTATACTGTGGGGTACCCTCACTTGTAACAATAATCAACTGACAGTCAATTGTCACTGTCAACTAGGTGTCAAACACCACAAATACCTAATTTTATTTTTATTATTTTTAGTATTTTAGCTAAAAATTGTGCGATGCCTAGTACATTGAGGAGTGTACTACCTAGTGAATCATGTAAATCTCGAGGATGCAGCGACGAAGTGTAATTTCAGATTCAGACTTATTTATTTAATCTGAAAAACAAAGAAACCACCAATAAGTATATCTTAGTGCCATAACTTGAATAAAATATTAATTTGTACCCGCCATTTCTGTTTCGTTGGAGTAGTACAAAACGCATAGACATAACATAATTTTAGCCCTTATTTCCACTTTATAAAAGATTTTTTTAAACTTTGGCGTTGAAAGCTGTTTCACACGATCTTGATGTTGTGCTGCGATTTTGTTCGAATTATTTGTCCTCTTGTAATACTTAGCTGTAGTTGTGGAATTTGATGGCCCAGTGGTAACAGCTGCAACATACGGGTTGTGGGTCGTAGGTTTTAACGGAGACCAGTATGTCCTAGAACCAAAAATTTAGAAACATGGTGACAGCTACCGACCCGCTCAGGGCCCATGTGGTGATTAACGGTCCATCACCGAGAGGAAGCCTGTGTCCTAGGAGTGGGGAAATTATAGATTGATTATGATGACAGGTTTAAGAATTTTTAAAAGATTAAGCATATTTCTGTTTAATTTAACTCATGTCAAGTAACAAATGAATGTTACCTATAACTATGCTACTGCTAGGAAATGCCGTTCTTTCTTGAACAAGCATTGATTACCACGTTTTTATATCACAATATTTTCAGGAGGTGCTTGCCGCATAATTAACAGGTCCAATGTCCTGCCAATTCAAATATGACAGATTTGTATTAATTTGAATACGTTTACAAAACGATACTTGGTAAGAGAAAAGTTTAGCAAAGAAATCGTTCAATTTTTTTAATGTCGTGTGTAAAGAATCTAAGCTTGTGTTTTAGTTCATTAAAGGTGCGTGCACGCGGAAGCAGACGCCGCCGGATGCCTTTTACAGCGGCAAGTCTTTGGCGGCCTGATCAATGGAGTGCGACTGAGGTGACCACAAAATATCTAAGAAGAAAGAAGAACGAAATGCGTCTATTGGCATAAAATGTTTAAAAAAACTTTATATTAGGTCTTTACCTATGAAATTGCCGTTTTGCAGTACTGGCCATTTCAAATCAAAATAATTTTTGTTTGGGTAAGAATTCTAATTTCAAATTAATTTTATTTTAAAAACATGGATTTTTTTTTCCAAAAGTAGTCATTTGTTTATTGATTAGTGTTACATTTTCATCGCATTTCAATCTTTTTCGTCATCATGGATACGTTAAAAATTCGAGTAATTATGGAATATGAGTACCGTCGTGGCAGCAACGCGGCACAAGCGGCACGCAACATCAACGACGTTTACGGAGCTAACACTACAAACCAACGCACCACCTGTTATTGGTTTGCTCGCTTCCGTTCTGGAAATTTCGACCTGAAAAATGAACCTCGCGGTCGTCCGAAGACTTTGGTCGACAATGACGAATTAAAGGCGATTGTGGAAGCTGATGATACACAATCTACGGCTGAATTAGCAGCAGCTTTCGACGTTAGCGTCAAAACAATATTGGTCCATTTGCGTCAAATTGGCAAGGTAAAAAAGCTTGACAAATGGGTGCCCCACGAACTCAATGATCGTCAGCGCGAAGTACGCGTCGAGACGTGCCTTGCACTGCTCAACAGACACACAAATGAAGGAATTTTGAACCGCATTGTTACCTGCGATGAAAAATGGATTCTGTTTGATAACCGCAAGCGCTCAGCAAGTTGGTTGGATCCTGGTTCAGCACCTAAACAATGCCCTAAACGAAAACTTACCCCTAGAAAAGTGATGGTCACTGTTTGGTGGTCTAGCGCCGGTGTGATTCATCACAGCTTCTTACCAAACGGGGTGAGCATTACTGCAGATGTGTACTGTGAAGAACTGAACACAATGATGGAGAAGCTGGCACATCTCCAACCTGCATTGGTCAATAGCTCGTGTCCGCTGCTCCTGCACGACAACGCGCGACCTCATACTGCACAGCAGACGGTCTCCAAGTTGCAAGAACTGGGGTTGGAAGCTCTCCGTCATCCGCCCTACTCACCAGACCTTGCGCCTACAGACTACTACTTTTTCCAGAATTTGGATAACTTCTTGGCGGGAAAAAAATTCAATACCCGAGAGGCAGTACAAAATGCCTTTGAAGAATTTGTTGCCTCCCGTCCAGCTGATTTCTTTAAGAAGGGCATCAATAAACTGCCACTGCGATGGCAAAGATGCATTGATTGCATGGGTGATTACTTCGATTAATACAAATAAAAAATACATGAAAAAAATTCGTTTAAATTTTTTCATACAAAACGGCAATTTCATAGGTAAAGACCTATTATTATATAATTCTTCTATGCGTGCGTATGTCACTGAACTCCTCCTAAAAGACTGGACCGATTTTGAAAGTTTCTGTGTGTTTGTGTTTGTTTTTAGATCCACAGTTGGCGCTGCTATCGGGTTCTAGGAAACAGGACAACGTCTGTCTGGTCAGCTAGTACATCTGATACCTTTAAACGAGCAATTCTTGTATCGTCGTTGTTCTTGTGTTGTGTTGTATTCTTGTCGTACTCGTATATAATCTAAATCTTTCAAACGGCTCGAACGATTTTCATGAAAATTAGTATGCTGGGGTTTTCGGGGGCGATAAATCGATCTAGCTAAGTTTCATTTTTAGAAAACGTCAAACAAAAAAAAAATGAGCAAAGTTCGGTAATACCAGATATTATATAGTAATTTTTTTTTTAAATATCAGGCAACTTTTTATAAGTATGTGTCTGATGCAATCACGGGGACGCTGTATTTTGTGGAAAAAAATGTATAAGATGAGGTATTCTATGCTAATGCTATCATCATCATCATATCAGTCGTACGGAAGACGTAGGCAATTTAAAACTCGGTATCAGAATTGAGAATTTGAAGTCCAAATCTTCCCACATTTTAATTGAGGAATACTTTGTGATTCCACGTTCGTATAGACGTTATAATATCGCGGCGGTAGTTTTTAGCCACTGGATCTTCAAGGTACTGCTTCGAGCCGAGAGTCCAAAATCGAACAGTGTGTTTTTTCGACGCGTTGGCATGCACTCTGTTGGATTCTCAACGCTCGGTTCAACACCGAGAGTACAATATCCAATGCACGATAAAATCCCGCCACGATGTTTTTACGTAGTACGTGCAAACGTAGTCTTGGAGTAGAATATAATATTATTTAATTCTCATCACAATATCCTTATAAAAGAGTTACATAGAACAATAATGTCCAGTTATGGGCGCATAGAATAATATTGTGGGAGACTGGTGCCTAAGCTATGCCGAAGCCTGTATTTCAGGCCACCAGGTCTCCGCCCAAAGTACACAATTATAGTTTCCCGTAAACTAAAACTAGGCAATAATAAATTTACATTTGACATGTGTTCGTGGTTGTGGTTGTATCAGTGTGAGCGAGTGTAAGTGTGTGAGTGTGAGAGTGTGTGAATGAGAATGAGAGAAGTTGGTGCGTAATAAACTATTCGTTGAGTGAGATAATAGTAAGTGCCTGCAAAAACGCCAAACACTGACGGAATGCGGTGACTATTTTGACTATTTTGAGATGGAAAGTAAATTTTCAGTTGTATCATAGTCCATAGTCTTAAGCCATTCGTTGAGTCTTATCTTACAAAGGTGTTTTGTGAGTGGAAAGATGTTGTAGACTTTATTTACTTTATAGAATAATTTTATTTGTAAAACATAGGTAATTTCATACAAAGATCTTAAAAATAAGGTAGTGCGCTATGTTTTGCCAATATTGGCATACAAATGAGCACTATTAAATAACAATGTTAAAATTAACAATTTAATTTTAATTATTTCAGGACATAATTGTACATGCAAGCAAATTAAAAATTACAATTCAGAGTTTATTATGCCAAAATTTAAAGTCTTTTTAGGAGACTATTAAAGTAATATCAGTATTAATCATTAGAGAGATTGGTCGTTAAGAAACTAATATAAACTATAATAACATCTATCAAGCAGTAACCCGTTAAGTGTTTTTTTTTTACTTTTGCAATGGCATACATTTTACTTCATCGGGTATTTTGTTGTATACTTGTGGAGCAACACTAAAGAAGCTTTTCAAAAGTCTTATAGACTGGGTTGTTCTGTGGCATACATTATTAGTAATGTATGTATTTACTTTGTTTATTACATGTCATAGTCCGAGTCCTATTACGCTTTTATCTTAAGTCATCCTAAAGTAGGGATCGATAGGTTCTCAACTTCAAATTGTCATTGCAGAAATCGAGTGTCAATCACAGCCACAACAGCCGATGCTGTCCTGCCCATAGGTGTGCAGTGCATTCACGTCACGTATACGCAATTAAGGTAAAATTGATAACATTACTTAATTAAATAAAGTATTTATTTTTTAATTGTAAAATTATTCGTTTATTTTGAGAATTATCACAGTTATGTGGCACTTGAAAGCTTTCCATAGCTACCTATTTTAAATCTATATTTTTTTGGTTGAAAATGTTTTATTGTCAAATTAAGCACAGGTCAAGACCAAAGTCATATCATAAACAACTTATCGTTTAACAAAAAAAATGTTGTCCCACATTTCTCTATTGCATAGTCACCCTATTTTCTTTGACGTTCGCCGCCCGCATAAACAATAACATTCAAACTGAGCCACCTCAGGGAGTACCTTTGTCACGAAATGATCAGCCTCACAGAAGGAAATCGTCAAAAGGTATATTAATGAGATGCGAGTCTTTGACGAGTCTCTCAAAAGGTAATCTTTGAATACTTTGATGATACTCTGGGGAAGTTATTGTATTTTTCCTTTTTTGTTGTAAGAATTATCTTGGTTGTTGAAAAATTTTGATGCGATGTTGTTTTAATCTGGTAATGGAATATCTGAAAATATGAACACGTTATAAATACGAGCATGATCGTATATTTTTGTCTATAGTCAATTACATTTTTTTTAAATCTGTTTGCTATATCTCAAGCACAGAAATGTACAAAGGCGGACTTAATGCCATAGGCATGAGATAGGCATTTTTTACTAGACAACCTTTCGGTGATGCAGAGACAAACAGTTGTAGGAGCCATTACGATTTTTTTTGTCACTAATACTTATTTAAATATAAACACTTTCGATTGTCTACCTTATCAATTAATTTGTGGTCACCTCATTCACTTCACAGAACTTAATATGATGTGATAAACACTAAAACTAGGATTTCAGAATTTAATTTAGAATCAATCATCGTTGAAAGATGCGCTAGGGATATTGGTGAGTGCCTTCATCTTCTACGAGATTGTCTTCATCTGCTACGCCGTAGCCTGCTACCATACTACGCCGTAGCAATTGATCTTTTAAATTAGTCAAAGCAAAAATGCTTGGGTTCCGTAGTTATTTCAGAGTATACAAACAAAAAAGTAAAAAAAAAATTAAAATCATGATTTTAAGAACCAAAACGTTCCCCAATTCTATCCAACTTTGACTGGAAATTAAGTTGCACTCTAAAATACAACCTTATCTTAAACCACGGTCAAATAAAATCACCGTTAAACTAGATTTGGTTCTTAAACGAGATTGTTACGGTCCAGATTGTTTCCGGTCCATTACCCCTTGGCTACAAACCATATTACTGCAATTTCCTTTCAGCGCCGCAACTTATTGAATTTATTTCTTTTTTCATGGGTCACTCTGAGAAAACATTCGGTTATTGGGGCGAAATGGGGTTTAATTTTATATCCTGTGGTAAGGTTGGGCAGGTATGTTGACATATTGTAAGTAACTTAATTTTGAAAGGTCGGTAGGAAAATAAAGTTGAGGTGAGATTTTTTTTCTTAAAATATTAAAATGAAAACATTGTGATAATTTTGGTTTCCAAAATTTATCTAATTATGTTTTGTTTCCAATAAATAAGCATTGCCTCAGCGGGTGACGTTCTATGGTGTTTGCCCATCCACCCCCAAGAAAAAAAGGTGTAAGTTTTTGTAAGTAAATAAGCAATACCTCCAACTTGAATAACACAATATGAACAGCCTCTTTCCGAATCCTCAAACTTCTTACCAAACAGTGCCGACAGTTTTTCCCATTCGCCTACGGAACCCTAATAACTAACCAAGCAGTCAACAGCAAAAAAAAACTATATAGGTCTCCGTAACACATAAATAGGAGCAAGTTTATTGACTTTCATTGAGCCTTAGTTGTCCTACAAATAAATAAATAACATTACCACCTGAAATAAAAGAACGATAAACGAGGGTAGTCCTGAAATGTATTTAATTCCGTTCGGGGACCGTCTCGGTGCACGAATGGCTTCATTTACGATTTTTATTTCCGGCCAGAGTTGGGCTTAAGGGATGGTAAGATGACGGTAAGGTAGTTATCGATAAAAGTTTTTGATTGGTTTTTAAAGTCAAGTCTACTCTAGACTTATCCAAACTATTTTGGGGTTGCCTTACAGTCCACCCCGATGCTACTGAATACCAGTGTTTTACACGGTGTAACTACCTATCTGACCACGACAACCAAGTTCCAGGGTAACACGATATGCTTCGGTAAGGCTGGCTGTCGGATTTTAGGCTCGTGAATCTCCGTAACGACTGTTAAAGATCTAAAATGACAGCCGGGAACAACGGGAGTCTCGTCAAATAATAACAAGAAGAATTACAGACATGCCAAAGTGTGGAACTCTCTGCCTACGTCTGTGTTCCCTTCCACATTAAACCCGTCTACCTTCAAAACAAGAGTGAACAGGCATTTTCTGGGCACGCTCGATCTATCATAGACCTCATTAATCGCTTTCCATCAGGCGTGATCGAGATCAAGAGCTGGCCCATTTAGTAATAATAAATGTATTACAGTATACGGCATTTTTCACCATAGTCGTTAGTAGCTAGGAGTACTTAGTTAGAACTAATTATTGAATTATCTTGTCTTTGTTCTTATAAATAACTCTAAATAAAATTTCGATTCCAAACCACAAAAATCATGATTCATAAATCTTAGTTTTGTCAAAATAAAATACAACCTGGACTCATGCCGTGAGGTCTGGTTCGAGGCGGCGCAGTAAAAAGTTCCTGGTAGGACTTGGAGGGGGGAGAGGCGTTTACCAGCCAGTGCGACAGTACAGGAAAAAAAAATGTATTTATTTCTATCGATATCGACATCCCACAGCCCTACCTATAATAAGCGCGATCCGTGTATTGAGATTAACTTGTTTTTATAGCATTAGGTTAGTGTACATTAAATTTAACTATCACGCTTCATTGCTCGAATCGGAGGCAAGCAGAGACAATGAAACAAAATGTTTTAACTATTTATTTTAACTCCCCAGGTATTGGGAGTCGTTAATGGAATGAAGGAAAGAAAACAGTGCAGTTAAAGTCGGGTGAACGTTTGAATGGAATTGAATGAAGTTATAATTTAAGAAGACCTTATCTAATCTGTGCTGGAGTTAGTTATCCTTAAACTAAATTTCTAACTAGAAATTATCGTCCCCTTTTCTTCGCATTGATATTTAAAGACAGTCGTAAGAAATATTAGTTAACTTGATATCGTCTAAAGTTAAAAGAATTTGGACTTGTTCATATTTGTTTACGTACCGAGCCGTTGGGCGGTCGAGCCTGTGGCTGACTTCATCAAAATCTTTATAGGATCAAGATCTTCAATCAAAATTTCTCATAACCGCCATACTTTGAGAGTTTTATGAAAAATTACTGTCAAAGAATTGCAAATTGACGTAGAGCGTTAATTTATAAATAACTGGCTGGCCCGCCAGGCGACGTACTGTTAAATATGGATTTAAGTTTAAATTAACATAGATAAAGAACGTTCAGTTTTTCCTTAAATTTAAAAGTTTCCGGGGAAACTTTGCTTTACCTAAAAACCTAATTCAGACTTGTTTTGATTGTAAATGTATACATACAGACTTCTAAAAATTGTAAGGGAAAAAAATAACGGTCCGACCGTTCTCGCGTGATGCGTTTAGGTACCTATAAACATCATTTAATTTTCATCTATATACATACGTTGATTAATTTCCGTGTGGCTAAGTAATATTAGCCACACGGGTCGAGCGATCAGGTTAAGCTACACTTGCCGCGGTTGGTCCGTGGATGGGTGACCACCTTTACATATCAAGACCCCTCCGTGCCTCGGAAAGCACGTTAAGCCGTTGATCCCGACTGTCATTTGTTGATCTGTGACAGTCGTTACGGGTCGTCAGAAGCCCGAAAGTCTAACAACCAGTCTTACCAAGGGCCATCGTATTACCCAGTAACTGGGTTATGGAGGTCAGATAGGCAGTCGCTCCATGTAAAATACTGGTATTCAGCTGCATCCGGTTAGACTGGATGACGACCCCAACATGGGAAAAGGATAGGCAGATGATGATGTACTTATAATAATTTCCCTGATTGTATTCCGTACTTTCTGGAATTCACCTAAAATCAAATTTTCCATTCTTTATTGCGATGAATCGCGACTAAAATCGGACAGATTTTATCATAACCCAAGCTCAAAATATTTTATTTTAAATAATGATTTAGTAGTTTTAAAAGAATACAATAAAACCATACAAACACTCACAAAGAACATTCCACACACACACACACCTACATCAAAAACAATAATCAATATAATGAAAGCCGACCCCGGCGACTAATTAATCGCATGAACGACTTTCAATAATCCTCCGTACGGTCCGGTTAATGAAAAATCGTGTGGACACGTCCGTTCTCGTCCGAAAGAATCCGGTGAGCCGGCTGACCGTTGTAATTGGGTGGTCGTTTGAATAGAACCACGTGTTTTGATCTAGGTAATGGACTAAAAAGAGGGTGCTGTTATTGATTTTGTTTTTTTATTCGAAGAGGATTGAGTTCAAAATAGCTTGTTGAGGAAAAAGCTGTTGACATATTTTTTGTAGTAATAACTTATCTAGACGCGTTGAACGTATTTTGGTAGGTGAAAATCTTATGGGTTCGCGTCACCGATATGCTGTAATAGCAGTATATCTTTAGTTATAAGTATGACGTGTTATAAAACATTATTTTATAGATTTTTATTATTTATTACAGTGTTCTTTGTTAACAAATGAATTATAATTAGTTATAACTCCATTAAGTTAAGCTACTCCAGCTTAACTTTATGAGGAGAAAAGGAACAAAAAATATATATTTGTTAGAAGATACTTTTATAGAAACTATCAAATAACTTACGTTTACCAAACTTTTATCTAAAATTATTTGCTGGTAAACTGCAATTCATTAGGTGAGCTGCTTACTTGTTTGTCATCCTAAAAAATAAAAACACACTCCAAGAATATCTTAGTAAAACGGCTGGTTGACACTTCCCGTGACCCAAGGACTGGCATATATTTACCTTGGCCAGAGGCTAAGCATTGCCATACAACGTGGAATGTCAACAGTCTTTTTACACGCTTTATATTAGCTTCACTTGTATGTTTGTTTGTTTGTATGTAACCGACTCCTTTGAGCGCGATTTTGACCCACTTTAAACGGTCAGATTTCATTTAAACTTTGTAAACTTATCGAGAACCGATGACAATTCAATAATTAAAAAAAAAAAAATGAGAAAAAAAACACGTTTTTGTAGTTAGCAGAACTAAAAATAGAAAATAAATAAAAGTTTAAAAAACTAAAAAACACGCTTAAAAACCAAACTAAAAAAGGAGAAAATAATTTAATTCAATTAAAAAGCGTGGGGTGCTTGACATTAATTGATTATAAAAATATCTCAAAAGCACCCCACGCTTTTTAATTGAATTAAATTATTTTCTCCTTTTTTAGTTTGGTTTTAAAGCGTATTTTTTAGTTGTTTAAACTATTATTTTAGTTCATCAACAGTCGAAAGCAATGCGGTGAAATTTTTCGACGCCATAATTTAGTTCGTTAATAGTTATAGTTAAGTTAGGGTATATTTTAGTTTAATAATTCGTTAGGTATAAGATTGTATTTACATATCAATTCTGAATGAACGAATACTTTTGACTTTGTAAAATGAACAGAATAACTCTTTACTCCGAACATAATTAACTAAATCAGTCCCTAAAATAAACACAGGTAAACAAAAAATCTGCTGCAAGTGCTTGAAAGCGGAATCGTAAAATTAGAAAAAGTACCTTCAAGCGATCCCTTATCCGAGTCACTTTTATGACCCTATTATAAAATCGTCTTTATGCGCCATTTTATTGCTAAAAGACTTAGGTAATTACGTCACGGTGCAAAGATGAGATTCTGAGAGTTAAAGAGCTATTAAAAGTTTTTGATATTCCGGTCAGAGACAATCAAAATGTTTGATTGGATTTTGTTTTACTATTACTTTAGTTATTAAGGTATTTAATAACCGTATCTACGGTTTAAGGTGAACCTAGTCCATTTTTTGCATACAAACTTCGGGAGTGTTTTACTCCACTGTCTGACATGGCACATCCAAAGTAAAATATGAAATCGTTTTGTCTCATTATTAATATTGTCTGTACGGAAACAAAATAATAAAATAAAAACCCATTAAGAAGTTAGGAGCCAACAAAGATTCGTTTTTCTAGCTAATTTAAGTAATAAAAGAAGTGTAAAATCTCCAAAACCAAGTCGGTATCGACAAAGTTAAATTAAAAAGTTCAAAAAACTTTATTGGTCATTGATTTATGCATTGGCTTTTTCATAAAACCCGATCTGCCAAAGGACTTTTCTTAATTTTTTCGGGATTTTTTTACTATATCCTGCATCTCACTCAATACTAGCGTCTAACTGCTCATCACTGATACTATCTCTGTCGGACAAGAAGCCTGGTGAGACAGCGTGGTTTTTAGCCTGGCCCACCAGTGAGTTCGAGCTCGCGACTAGGTTCCCCTTAATAAAGGATTTCGAGTGCAGTGTAAAGCTCTGGGTAAAAATGGTCCATGTTTCACAAAATAGAAATCAGAAACCTTTAAATGATTTTTCTATTTGGTCTTTAAAAGATCAGTTTTAGCAAAAAGACCGTCCACTGTGTGACCCTATGACAAATGTTTATATTGATATCTGTAATTCGCATGGTGTATGTAATAAAAAGTATTTTATTATACATTATAAAACAGAGGCAAATAGACCGCGCGGAACACTAAAGTGAGGCCAAAAAACCAAATACTAAAGGCGATCGGCGGCGGCGATCTCTCGCGTCCGGCCCTGGTCCAGGCCATGGTACGGAGCGAGAGTGCCGTCACCTCCTTCTGCGAAGCAGTAACGCTCGCGAAGAGGGAGGCGGCGCACGTGAGGGAGAGGCAGTATATGCGCCCTCACGGCCGTAGTCGCCGCAGGAGACGCCCTGGGCGTCGGAAATCCCAGGCTGATTCCCGGCCACCGTAGGCGCGGGCTTGCGGACGGCGAGTAATGGGTAGCTCGCTGTCCGGTAAGGACCAAGCCCGGGTCGACGGCGCGTTGTGTTCCACGCACGCCTCAAAGAGATGTCAGCACCAACTGGTGGGGTCCGCAAGGGCCGATGTCTGCCAGGGGTGCGGGTTGTTCGAAAGAGATACCGCGGCCCCTGGCACACAGGCAACTGAGAGAACACGGGTGGGTTTTAGTCAATAAAACTCTGACACGCCCTCCTGCTCCATCCAGAGCGGGAGAAGTTATTTGATGATTTCCCACCCAAAAAAAATAAGAAAACAGTTTGAAACAAGAAAATATTGTCATCAAGAAGTCGCTGTCGTACGTGTTTTATGTTTTTTTTTAGTTCTTGGTTGTATGTCCTCTAGAGGGCACCAATTCAGCGTCACCAACCCGAGCGTGACGGTTCAGTTTCATTCACTGTTCAGAAAAAGCGGAAAGACGTACAACTAAACAAGGTTTTACTAAATAAATCGGTGGTTTTTATTACAAAGCTTAATTTCAACATACAATATAAAAATATTGAAAATCATTTAGACAATACACATAAATACAGGCTGTATCCAAAACTCAACCTCCCCTGTCATTTATAATAAAACCTTTTTTTTATTTATACCTTGGCGACCGTCATTAAAGCATGTATTCCATCAAGCCGGTCCCCTGTCGCGCATAAACAATAGATATAAAACGAGCCAAGTGGAACACCCCCTTTTGTATGCGGACTCAGCTCGTCATGCCTGTCATACACTACAGGGGATGTCGGTTTGATTTCTGTGGGAAAGATTTTCCGGAACGTTTTCCTGTAGGTGGGTTTTGCTTTAAGTCATATTATAATGCTGCTCCAAGTACATATTTCGTTTCAACTTACTTACTAAGTGATTTGTAACTCAGGATCTTCTTACCTCAGACATCTTTTCCCTGTTAAAGATAGTGCTTCTTAGAAACCAGTGCCTGTAATAAATTGATGTTGAGATAAATAAAGATTTGTGATTATGATTATAATTATTATGTTTGTTGCCTTTTTTAATACTTACACTAAAAAGTAGGTTAGGTACTTCATTATTAACATTAAATTGTATTCTAAAACTGTGTCAGACAATTTCTAGAATTAGTACTACAAGCACTATTGGTAGGTACTCCTCTGTTAACCCTTCGGGGAAATTATGTTGTTAAAAATATCTTTTTGAAACCATTTACAAGTCAAGTAGCGGAAAGTTCACAATTTTGAAAAAAATACTTAATACTAAACAAAACTCAAAAATTTATAAAGATCATCTTTTCAAAGTTACGTTACTTGAATTGTTGATAATTTTGAAAAAAAAAACTGAATAGTTAAATGCCACTCAAAAATCTACCAGTGTGAATAAACCAGCCTGTATACAGAAACCCATTTAGTGCATTTATAGTAGTTCAATTGTTGTCCAGTGCGAATCAATCACTGGCCTCTACCGGACACCTGATGCCGGCTGTCTTTGTGTATTTATGTAGAATATGTGTACAATGAAACATGGAAACAGGCAAAGGGAATATGTTGTCATAGTCAGAGACGTTTTGAATATGAATGTATAGGCTATACGAGTAGGGGAAATATTATATGGCTAGAGAAGAGGAAGCCTCTCTAGCCATATCATCGAGGCTAGAGATTGATCTTGTCATTGATTGATTCATCATATCTATGGTGCACCAACCCCAAATAAATTTTGATAAGAGCAGGATGATATGGTGTATGATAAAACACACCGTCATGGATGTAGGTACAACACAATAGTGGCTCACAACAGAAGGCAATTATAATGACCAAAGTTCCATACTGAAGCAATTGACGAAAGAAATGAAAGATAAGGGAATACGTTTATTGATAAAAGATTATTCATGAAATCAGAACCGAGGCTACCTTGCAGCTTTTTATGGTCAAAACAAAAGCAAAGTCACATCGCTAGAATCGTAAAGTAACAAGCAAGAATTGTTTATTTTTTTCTTTAAGTTAAAGTTGTTATAAATTTGTAATTAGCTATTGTGTTACTCTAACCAGCCTATAATGATCCCGATGCTCAGGCAGAGATTGAGACTCTGTGAGAGGGAGCGGGCCGTGCGGGTTGGCTGTCACATGTCTTCGAATTTTAGGTTCTAGGATATGCTGGTTTCCTCACGATGTTATCCTTCACCATTTTAAAACCATTGGTGATGAAATTAATTTACGAAAGTACAGATCTTATAAATATTATATAAGTATAAAGATTTACAATTAGTTGCGCTTTTTAAATTGTTTTATTTTTAACCGACTTGAAAAAGGAGGAGGTTCTCAATTCGTCAGAACCTTTTTTTTTGTTTTTTTTTTTTTTTATGTATGTTCCCCGATTACTCGAAGATGGCTGGACCAATTTGGTTTATTTTTTTTTGAAAGGGTATATACTTTCCAGGTGATCCCATGATCATCAAGTCAGGATCTGAGGATGGGATGCTGGAGAAATAGAGAGAACTCTTCAAATTTTATGGGCACACTTGAAGCGATTTGGGTATTTTCTGGAAGAGTACTTTTTCGGAGTGGTCCCATTTAAATTTGGTGAAGATCTGATGAATAATTTCGGAGATAGGCAACGGAACTCCTCAATAAATGATAGCAAATGGACTGGGATTGCTGAAATATCATGTCTGTCTATTGCTTACACCAGTTCATAACATAACATCACACCGGTACGCTGTGAAGGGGTAAGCACATGTGAACCACTAAAAAGTGAAAAATAAAAACTTTTTCCAAAAAAAAAAACAATCGACTGCCAAAAAAGCACTACAAAGTGAAAAATTACTTTAATTTCGGAAGGTGGTGACAAAAAATTCAAATACAGCTCCAAAGACACCGACTTCCGAAGTTAAAGTTATTTTTCACTTTGTAGTGTTTTTTGGAAGTCGGTTGTTTTTTTTTTTGGAAAAAGTTTTTAATCATATCGTGAGCTGTACCTACCCCTGGAAGTCATTACGTCACCAATGACTGTTACTGAAAACCAGCGCTGGGGCTCTGTTTCGTATAGGGTCGTATCATCATGCTGACCGTTTTGCGTGGATGTAACGCATATTTTATCCAATTTGTTATTTTTTGTGTTTTTGTTGTTATTCTGCGTTAAGTTTATCGCAAATAAGCGTATTTTCTTTCTTTCGTCAGTTGCGGCCATAAAATTTATCATTTTAGGTTTATCGAGGAAACCTAACTTAAAAATAGGTTATCAATCAGCACCGCGTCTGCCAGAAGTTTCAAAAGACAGCTCCAATAAAAAATTACCACCATGCACCACTTCAGTGTTTAAGTGAGTGAAAAAAGGTTGATTAACTAAAACTCCTCAACAATACTGATTCCTATTAATCAGTTTATCTAAATTAGTTACAATTACTGATAACCTCCTCCTTGAAAATTGTTCCGTTTCTGACAATTTCTTAACCACAGTAATGACAAAATCGACCACATTAGGTTCACGCCACATACAAAATGTACGGTGCCCAAAAAGAATTATCTTTCAAATACTAGCAATAAAGAAAACCGGTTAATAAGGTAATGTCACGAACCTACGATAGACGAAAAGTGTACAAAGATTATGATAACTAGGCAGAAGGGACACATGACATGCGATGCTATTTTTGATTTGTTACAGACATGATTAATTCGACATGTTATTAGCTTTGACCGCGGCTTCGCTGTGTGGATGTCGGAAATTATCCCACAGTAACGTATGTAGTATATAAACCTTATTAAAAAAGCAAAACGTTTTGTCATAGCGCAGGTTATGTTCTGGCTGTGAGCAGAAATCTGTTCAACCGTTAAAACGTGAAAAGGTACCAAATTTGTATGCTCGATAACGTACTTGTAGCGATGAATGATGTCAAATTGTCAAAATGAAAAAAATTGCAATTGTTAGTGTCTTACGCAATTATTACGGTCTATTGGACCTAAGTTGTCAAGTTAAATAAATAAATTATAATTATTAATTATTAGTATTGACCTATAAAGTTATTGCTTAAAAAAAGCTTTTTTCAAATAAAAAACAAGCGACTTGTAAACTTTTTATTTTATTTTTATTTTACACTGAGGGTACTGATCCCACACCAATTCGTGTATCATTACTTGCCATGTAAACAAGTGTGCCTATAAAATATGAAGAGTTCCCTCGATTTCTTCAGGGTTCCATCATCAGATCCTGACCTAATGACCTGGGAAGTATACCCTCTCAAACAAAAAAAAATCGGTTCATGCGTCTTCAAGTAATCGGGAAACATACATAAAAATTAAAAAAGATTCCGACAAAGTGAGAACCTCCTCTTTTTGTCGGTTAAAAAGGTAGATAATAGGTATAAAAGCATACATAGATAACACCGCAACGTAATGATTACACTGGCGTTTCTGCCACTACGGCCATAATCTATGCCCTCATAACGTTAGTTTTATTTTTGCTTTATTGGCGTTTCCATACAATATAGTGGTGCACCGTTATGGTAGCGTGAGCCAGCACTATTTGTTAGCCGACGGACATCGGACTACCGCAAATAACTTAAAACGAAGATTCATTACGTTTTAAATTGATAAGCAATAAACTAGTGCAGTATTTTTATTATTTTCTGATAAAGGTATTAGGTATAAGTATAAAGTAAATGAACTTCAGTGGTAATATCTTTTTGTAGATTAGTTTCCACATTTTTTAGGGAATGTTTACAGAAAAAATTAAAAGAATATAAGTATGAAATACAGTAAAAGCATCATAATCATTCTATAAGGTGAGTGTGTGTGTGTATGTTCTGACACACAGGCTTCCTCTGAGAGGGAGTGGACGTATGTACGGTCACCAAAAGACATAAGTAACCAGGGTCGCCGGATATAGTTGAAGTTTAGAAACAAACCGATGGATATTTTTGAATGAAATTTAATTTGATTAAATATGAACTGTTTATTTTCTATTAATAAAATTGTTGTATTTAATTTTCATTACAAAATGTGTTTAAATGAATCTCAGTTTCCACTGGCTGGTGACAGTCACTGTAGGAGAGCGTCGCATCTATGGTTTAATGGCGGCTGTCTTTTCATAACAGATGATGTTACAGCCGCTGTCGTACCACGTCCACGACGAACTGATATATTCCGGCAAAATCCTTATAATATTCAAGCTGCTGAACCATTAATACGATAACCACTTCTGGTACAGCGCCGTTAAATGCGTAAAATTGTGTGCAATAAGGCAGTTGACATCATGAAAAACATAATTTATAGACACATCAAAATTATAGTAACATAAAAACTAAAATGTCTCGTAGCGGACTGTCGCATATTTTCGGTAATCTCTGTGGACCTCTTAACTTGTTAATGAGTTCAAACACCGGTTTCAGTTCATCTTGAGTCACTCCCTGAAATAAATCAAAATTATAAGTTTTCAAACTATTATCGTATTTTGTTTATGTGTATATTCATAACTAGCTTTTGCCCGCGACTTCGTACGCGTGGACTTTAGAATCAAGTAGATAATCATTTTTTTTTGACATATAGCCTATTTTTTAAGTTAGACCTCTCGGAATACATCATTGAAAACTGCATTCAATTCCATGCAGTGGTTTTTGCGTGATGCGGTAACAAACATACAGACAGACAAAAATTCTAAAAACCGTTGTTTTGGCTTCTGTTGCTCTAATAAAGACCCCCCATACTATTTTTTCTTCAATATCTTTAATGTACAGACATCGGCCTGTTACAATTTTATTATATGTATAGATTTGAAAATTTAATCTGTAAAGCATGGCCTCTTATCATGACTATACCACACTTGCTCAATGCGGATTGACAAAATAGCGGGCAGGTGGTAGTGGTGAATATTCACAAAACAATAGTTAAAATATTACGTAGTCAAAACTTGTCATAAGAAATTTACCGGTTCCCGCCGGTAGATGACGACAGCGATCATTCTTCCCCATAGCATTTGCATCAAGAACGGCTGCGAACCTTCAACTTCGAGAAGATGTAGCTGCATCATCGCATCATGTTTTACGGCTTTATCTGTAACAATATTAACTAAATTACCTATACCTATATTTGTACTAACCCAGTTATTGGGTAATACAATGAAGAAAAGTAACAACAACGTTTATTTGGACTCAATAAAATAAACTTGCAGAGCTCCTGTTATACGAAGTAAATTAAGTCATCGTCATCATATTTATTTCAGCCATAAGACGTCTTTGCTGGGCATAGGCTTGTCCCAAACACTACCATCTCGAACAGCTCTGTGCTTCTCGCGGATTCTTGCAGCCTTCACCAGGTCATTGGTCGATCTTGTGGGAGGTACTCCAACGCTACGTCTTCCACTACGCGGTCGCCACTCCAGAACCTTTCTGCCCCATCGGCCATCTGCGTTTGTACCTCATCATCATCATCATTTCAGCCGAAAGACGTCCTCAGCTGGACATAGGCCTCCCTCAAGCTCCGCCACTTCGACCAGTTCTGTGCTTACCGCATCCAGCGGCCCTCACAAGGTCATTTGTACCTATTTAATGTTAATTAAAAGATGGTCTCACGTATATCATTCTTGCCAATATCCAAAGAGATGACTTGTTGGAAGCATCCGTTCACTCCTCCAATAGATTTGGACCAGACATCGAAAGGGTTCTCAGTGTGGTACCTCTGACGTACTATGATGCCATCAGTGTCTTTTGGCAGCAGTTGCTTTGGTGACGTTACTGTTTTATTTATTAGCCATCTTAGACTACCCTGTAAAAATATAATTCATTAGTTTTTAAATATATTTCTTTTCTTTATTTGTTTTTAGGGGCTTTTACGCATAGCGTATGTCAGTCCCATCGTATCCTAAACAATTGTACTTTCACAAGACGTGGGCCACAAATTTGAACAAACCCTTCGCATCGTCGTCATTTGGTCGGGATAGAATTATATGGAAATACATATTTGATCAAGTAATGTATATTTTAAAACCACTACTGCTGACTATGAGGTCTTGGGTTCGATACCCAGGTTGGGCAAAGTGTTTTTGGGTTTTTCTTTTGTAGCAGCCCGGATTTTGGATTTATCCCCGGTTGATGGCAAAAGGCTAGCCCCTGTATAAGAGACTTAACCACAACTGGCGAAATGTGGGTGCTACTATAGGTACATCTCTGCTCAACCCTTCGAGAAAACAAGGCATGATGTTAAGTTATGTAATTAAACTAAACTATTACAACGAGTCAATCAATCCTAGAAAATCAACCGCGAAACACGATATTGATTCATAAAAAACCTTTCAAAGTTTGAACACACTTACTTATCTCTGAAACTAACAATCGGATTTGAAAAAATCTTTTTGCGTTTGATAGCCCAATTCTCGAAGAAAGCCATAAGTTATATAAAATCACGCTAGAATCCTAAGGAACCTAGAAACGAGAAGTGGGCAGGCGATGCGATGCAACGGATTGGGTCGGGGAAACAAGAAATTTTACGCGGACGAAATCGGGCTGAAGCTAGTACAGTTATATTCCTAAAAACTTGGACACAAAAATGTAAGTGAGTTGTAAAATAAAATTCTGTTGTTTGACTAACTGTCCAGAGTGTACCGGACGACGGTTTAAAATCCTCGTACGAGTACGTGGAGGCTTTGATCCTATAATTCAAGAAAAACAATTAATAACTCTTACCCCATCAATCTCACTAATCTCCACTTTATAACACGTCACCTGCTTCTCAGGAAACAACTTTTCAGGTATGATGGCCACCACATGCCAACCACCAATCACATCCTTCAAATCAAAGTTAGCCTGAAAGTTATCACACTTGGTACTGTTATCAGTACCTTCTGAATTCACCAGGGTTATAACGAGTAGGATTATGAAAGGTGTCATGTTTGAATGAGGTTGAAGACCGAAGTGGATTTTTGGAGCGAATCTTGTGCATTAAGCTGGTTGTGTCTAGTGATGTGCTTGGAACGGACAGACAGGACGAAACCAATGATCTTTATATCTACAAATGGCAGTGGTAATAATGAGAACAGCAGCGTCATCACCGTCTCCATGATTGGCATCCTTGTTCCACCCACTACTTAGTATATGAACCTTCTCCCTTTTGTGGAATGCGAGTTTCATGTAGGTCTTTCTCTTTTATGATCGTCGTCAGCAGTCTACTCTAATGAAAAAGCATAAGATTTATTTGCTAAAACATGTAAGAATAAAAACGTGCATGCAGGAAAAAAATAAAAAAAATACGTTCAGACATGTTACCACATAAAATGGCGTGCAAATTATAATAGTATTATCTACATTTAAAGTAAGTTAAGTCATTATAACTGGCTTCATATCCTTTTGGGTTTAAAAAAATAATGGGTCTCGAAACTGTTTTCTCGTGTTCGTAGGAGACTTTTTGTTAGTCGCTTTAGTTTAAACAAATTCGCTCACATAAGCATTGTGGTCTCTAGATTGAGAAAAAACTTCAGTAAATGACCCTCTAAAGTTTTACCATAAACAAAAATATGATTTTTGCTTAGGAAATTCGCATGTCAAATTCTAAGACATGTGACATCTACCAACCTACGGTGGGCCCGCGTGGTGGATTACGGCCCACTTCCTCTCACAGAGAGCAGTCCTGCGTTCCAGCAGTGGGAGCATTATAGGCTGATTATGCTATATAAATTTATCTAGTTTTTTGTCTCTACAGCATATATTAGAAACGTGTGTTGGCATTTGGGTCGAGTAGGTATTAAAGTTTTGTATTAGACGATTGAAATTTTTCCGCAATTAAAATGTTGGTCCCGAGGCAAAAATTGTTCAGTTTGATGGTCTGTCCTATGGGACAAACCATCAAACTGAACAATTTTATATGGCCACATCTTTTTGAGACATGCTGTATAAAATGGTTGAAACTTTTTGTCCGCTCTGAACTGTTCCAAGACCTATAAAGATTTGGTGCGATAACAAGACACGTGGGCGAACGTTTTACGTGCAAATAATTGGATAATCTCTTAATGTCTGCTAGTCTGGCGTGTGACACATTTAAAACAATTATTCAATTCGTGTGGCATGGGATAAACGGCAGTCAGTCCAGCGACCTAATTTTATGAGTTCATTCACAAGACTCTGAGGTATTCATGTGAATAGTTTTTGAATATTTGGGCTTATGTAATTTATGTCATAAGAGGATTATGCTAGTAAATGTATGGAATCTGGTACTGACTTTGAAAGGAATAAATGATTTATCATTAGAAAGGAAATTTACTTTTAGAACATGAATTTGGAAGGCCCTTGTCTTGATGCCTTGTCCGATTGGAGTAATACGGGATGGATTTTTGAAAGATTTGGAACTAGACATGTTAGTAACTTCTATTCAGATAAAAAAAGAACTAGCCAACGATGATGATTGAACGATAAATATACATGGCTATTAGATTGGGGTACCAATATTTCCATCCTTTTAAAATCGTATTCCTAATTTCATTGAATGGAATTCCCAAAGTTAATGTTTTTTTTATTATTTTTTATTATGACGTTACTTGTTTCATTAAAATAAAATTATTTCGTCGAAAAAATGAGAAACTTCTTTACGGTAAGGAACTTAAAAACACATATAAACAAGTACAATGACTGAAAATAACAAAAGAACACATCCTAATAATAAAAACCGAGCTATGGAATTTTCTTTTAAATCGCCATTTTCCCATTCAAAAACATCTCAAGAATTATCTGTGTTCCCATACAAAAACACGGTCATTGTTTAAAAAGTCAAAACCGACATAGATTTACTTGAACAAAGGCAGTAAAAACGGTTTATAGACTTGTTATTGCTGTCCCAACGGACAGTGAGAGTGGTGCAAGTGGTGGTGTTATAGCGATTTTGGTTTCATTTCACTTCATGTTTGTGTAGCGTATAATTTGTGAATGAATAATGGTAGCAATGCTGTGCCATACAGGTAACACATGAACAAAGTGTATTTTTTTATATTACCCTGAGAAAGTGGACTTAGGTAAAGTGTGAAGAAACTTTTTTTTGGTAAAAACACGTAAAATTATTGATAATGTAAACCTGGAATTATTTATTTGTGTAAAACAAATAGTCCTGCACTTACCGACAAGGTCTATCTGATTTTATAATCGTAAAATTGTGAACAATTGTGAACAGTCCCTGATTTGTCGGTCTTGACCGCAAATTAGTCGCAGTAACTATGCCAGGACAGTCGACCAGGGATCGCGAAAGTCGCATTAGATCCTGTAATCCCCGGTGCAAGTGTGGGACGGAACACCGGGGTAGTTTTAGTCAGTAAGAGTCTGACAGACCCTCCGCCCTCCCAGGGCGGAGGACATCCATGAGGATTTCCCCCATCATCAAAAATAAAAAAAGTTAGAACTGTAACCAACCGCTTCTTTCAAGTTGGTCGCATTTACTTGGCTATTTAGTGTTAATGCAAGGTGCGATCCATGCAAGTTTGATAACAGTTTACAATTTGTCAGTTTGGCTTGGACAGACTATAAACTACTAGATTTTGCCAGCGGCTTCGCCAGCGTAGAAGTCGAAAATTATCCCACGGAAACGTACTAGCGGGATAAAAAAGTATCCATGTGTTAATCCTGGTTATAAACTATATGTGTGCCAAATTTCATCTAAATCCGTTCAGCCGTTTTAGCGTGATTGAGTAGCAAACATCCAAACATACAAACTTTCACATTTATAATATTAGGTCTTTACCTATGAAATTGCCGTTTTGCAGTACTGGCCATTTCAAATCAAAATAATTTTTGTTTGGGTAAGAATTCTAATTTCAAATTAATTTTATTTTAAAAACACGGATTTTTTTTTCCAAAAGTAGTCATTTGTTTATTGATTAGTGTTACATTTTCATCGCATTTCAATCTTTTTCGTCATCATGGATACGTTAAAAATTTGAGTAATTATGGAATATGAGTACCGTCGTGGCAGCAACGCGGCACAAGCGGCACGCAACATCAACGACGTTTACGGAGCTAACACTACAAACCAACGCACCACCTGTTATTGGTTTGCTCGCTTCCGTTCTGGAAATTTCGACCTGAAAAATGAACCTCGCGGTCGTCCGAAGACTTTGGTCGACAATGACGAATTAAAGGCGATTGTGGAAGCTGATGATACACAATCTACGGCTGAATTAGCAGCAGCTTTCGACGTTAGCGTCAAAACAATATTGGTCCATTTGCGTCAAATTGGCAAGGTAAAAAAGCTTGACAAATGGGTGCCCCACGAACTCAATGATCGTCAGCGCGAAGTACGCGTCGAGACGTGCCTTGCACTGCTCAACAGACACACAAATGAAGGAATTTTGAACCGCATTGTTACCTGCGATGAAAAATGGATTCTGTTTGATAACCGCAAGCGCTCAGCAAGTTGGTTGGATCCTGGTTCAGCACCTAAAAAATGCCCTAAACGAAAACTTACCCCTAGAAAAGTGATGGTCACTGTTTGGTGGTCTAGCGCCGGTGTGATTCATCACAGCTTCTTACCAAACGGGGTGAGCATTACTGCAGATGTGTACTGTGAAGAACTGAACACAATGATGGAGAAGCTGGCACATCTCCAACCAGCATTGGTCAATCGCTCGTCTCCGCTGCTCCTGCACGACAACGCGCGACCTCATACTGCACAGCAGACGGTCTCCAAGTTGCAAGAACTGGGGTTGGAAGCTCTCCGTCATCCGCCCTACTCACCAGACCTAGCGCCTACAGACTACTACTTTTTCCAGAATTTGGATAACTTCTTGGCGGGAAAAAAATTCAATACCCGAGAGGCAGTACAAAATGCCTTTGAAGAATTTGTTGCCTCCCGTCCAGCTGATTTCTTTAAGAAGGGCATCAATAAACTGCCACTGCGATGGCAAAGATGCATTGATTGCATGGGTGATTACTTCGATTAATACAAATAAAAAATACATGAAAAAAAATCGTTTAAATTTTTTCATACAAAACGGCAATTTCATAGGTAAAGACCTATTATTAGTAAAATAGTAAGATAAAAAAATTATGCATTAGGTAAATAATTCTAAATGGTTGGTGCAGTTCACAATTTTCTGATAGCATAAAGTCTCGTGAGATAGATTATAAATTAACGATGTACAGTCACGGACTTTAATTGATAAGCCACTTGCCATAGTTCCTATTTTAGCCGTGTAATGCAAATCGGGTTTAGTCGGTTATACTCGTACATGTCCAGAGTGACGACCCAAAGACAACCAATTGCAGGGTTAGCAACCGTAACCTAGCAACAATTGTTTTAGCGTAGCGATAGTAACGTTATGATTAGTCATTTCGACATCGGATAAACTCGCACCAACGATTTTATCCGAACGCTTAGCGTCCAAGAGACGTTCATGACAGATATGATAACTGTTGCATATAAAAATAACTAGCTACGGCTACGATCGGCTATGATTGAAAATTCGATCAAAATTCGAAATTATAGTCTCTGACATTTCAACTGTCACTTGCTTTGGCTAAGTTTTCAGAAATAACGAATATTTAATGAGCTGTAATTCAAAGGAGGTCAGTATCAAATAGATTGGATAAACTTATCCAACAGTGTATTGATTTATCATTGATAATTTATTAGTCAACCTCTATGGATAAGACTATTTCCGATTATAAGTAATTTGTCATCTTGTTTACGAGCATGCGGTTTAAGTTCGTGTTTAATCGTGTAATCTCGTGAATGTATAAAACTGCAAAATTGCAAAGTTTAAAAGTGGCTTATCAATTAAAGTCCGGGACTGTACATAATTATACGGTGACTTAAAACATGTCATGTAATCGCTTATGCCTTACACCGTATTCAAAAGACCGAATCGGTGGAAACAGATTTTAATGTATCCTATGAAAATCTTCATTCAAAAGCTCTTTCCCTTTGAATTTTAATATAAATCTCGAATTGGGAGTTTATTAGCGTTGGACGAATACCAATAAATGTGAAAATTATGTATTCTCTCCTTCAATGGATATTTATGAGAGATTCTAACAATTATTTACATACTGATGCATCATCGCCGACTTAAGTGCAAAAACTGGTGCATTTTTGTAAAAAAATTACCTTGCTTTTTTTTTGCTTCTTTGAGTTGAAACAACTTATACTTTCCGATAAGTGTTCAAGAAACAAAAACACAAACAGTTTTCCATCACCGTTTTGAGAGCAGTGGTGATGAAATAATTTACACAAAGTAAAGTCCCTGTCTGGATTCGAACCTACGACCTTCAACTCGTGAGACGCAGCCGTTACCACTGAGCCACTACTGCTCTATGTTTCTGCACTGCCACGATGATATTATGCAAATGAACAAATCCAAACGACCTTATAATTTTTAGCATCTAAAACAAAAATGGCAGTAATTAATCTTACCCTTTCACGAGCTGTTAGTCTCGTCGAGGATTTAAAGTTTGCGACTCATTAACTGCGAATATTTCGTAAAGCACCAAGGTATAGGGTTATCCGTCAACATTTTCGGGTTAATGTCAAAAAGGAAGGATGAATGCTTTTGATTATGGCTACTGGGTTTGGAAATAAATTATAGTATCGTAAATTATAGAAGGACATAATGATGGTGACCTTATTGGTGATGCAGTTCAGAAAGTTCAGGTGAATTGTACTCGCAGCCAGCGTGCGTGTTTCATTGATATATAAATAAATAATAGTTTAAAAAACTAAAAAACACGCTTTATAAACCAAACTAAAACAGGACAAAATAATTTAATTCAATTAAAAAGCGTGGGGTGCTTTTTGAAGTATTTTTATAATCAATTAATGTCAAGCACCCCACGCTTTTTAATTGAATTAAATTATTTTCTACTTTTTTATTTTGGTTTTTAAAGCGTGTTTTTTAGTTTTTTAAAGTATTATTTATTTTCTATATTTTAGTTCTGCTAACTACAAAAACGTGTTTTTTTTATTTGTTTTTTTTTCTCAATTTTTTTTTAATTATTGAATTTTCACCGGTCCTCGACAAGTTTACAAAGTTTCAATGAAATCCGACCGTTTAAAGTGGGTCAAAATTGCGCTCAAAGGAGTCGGTTACATACAAACAACCAACAAACAAACATACAATTGAAGCTAATATAAAGCGTGTAATAACCCAAGATGCACAGTCTCGAACAAAAGTTACACTCAAAACTATCCCCGATTATACGTCAGCGGTTATAGTTATGATAAAACACATTTTTTTGCATACACAACCTTACACGCATGACTTAAAGTAATTTTTAGAAAGCAATGTCTAAAAAGACTGACTGAAAGATGACTGTCGATACCATTGAGGCCTGTGCACATTACGCCCTATTAATGCGGACGTTATTGAGACGCTGATTGTGTATCTTGTTTTTTATTGTATATCAATGGCGTGTATGACCAGAGGAGTGATTGCCTAACACACTGTCAGTAGGAATGATTTTAATTTTGACAATTCAACAACATTCATTGTGTTATGTACAGTCAGCGTCAATAATATCGGGACGAACAGACAGTTCAAAATTATCTAAACAACTATGAAAATTAAATATTAACTCAATGACACGAGGAATGTTTCAGACTGAAGACAATACAAGACAAATGTCATTTTGACAAGAACTTTAACCAATTGAAATAAAGTTTAATTTTCTTAGTTGTTGAGATCATTTTGAACAGTCTGTTCGTCCCGATATTTTTGACGCTGGCTGTACGTTGTTGAGCCGACAAATTTTGGGAACATATGAAGCGATGGATTAGCTATTTGCTTCAAATTGTAATTGAAGTCATATTCATGTTTCAGATAAGGAAGGAGGAAACACCCGGGTGTTTCAAGTACTTGCGCCAGTACACTTGCCGCCAGTACACTTGCCGCCAGCACTTGCCGCCAGCACTTGCCGCCAACACTTGCCGCCAGCACTTGCCGCCAGCACTTGCCGCCAGTATTTGCCGCCAGCTCTTGCCGCCAGCATTTGCCGCCAGTACTTGCGCCAGTACACTTGCCGCCAGCACTTGCCGCCAGGACACTTGCCGCCAGTACACTTGCCGCCAGCACTTGCCGCTAGCACTTGCCGCCAGCACTTGCCGCCAGTACTTGCGCCAGTACCAGCGCCAGTACACATGCCGCCAGTACTTGCGCCAGTACACTTGCCACCAGTACTTGCACCAGTACACTTGCCGCCAGTACTTGCACCAGTACACTCGCCGCCAGTACTTGCCGCCAGCACTTGCGCCAGCACTTGCCGCCAGTACTTGCCGCCAGTACTTGCCGCCAGTACTTGCCGCCAGCACTTGCGCCAGCACTTGCCACCAGCACTTGCCGCCAGCACTTGCGCCAGCACTTGCCGCCAGCACTTGCCGCCAGCACTTGCCGCCAGCACTTGCCGCCAGCACTTGCCGCCAGCACTTGCCGCCAGCACTTGCCGCCAGCACTTGCCGCCAGCACTTGCCGCCAGCACTTGCCGCCAGCACTTGCCGCCAGCACTTGCCGCCAGCACTTGCCGCCAGCACTTGCCGCCAGCACTTGCCGCCAGCACTTGCCGCCAGCACTTGCCGCCAGCACTTGCCGCCAGCACTTGCCGCCAGCACTTGCCCACCCTCGCCCTGAGGACACGGTGGAGCATACGGTAGAGGACCGCCCGGCTTGGACGGAGCACCGCCATGTCCTCGCGGAGGCGTTCGGCGGTAGCGATCTCTTGCGTCCGGCCCTGTTCCAGGCCATGGTACGGAGCGAGAGTGCATGGGTAGCCGTCACCACCTTCTGCGAAGCAGTAATGCTTGCGAAGAGGGAGGCGGCGCCCGTGAGGGAGAGGCATGCGCCCTCACGGCCTTAGTCGCCGCGGGAGACGCCCCGGGCGTCGGGAATCCCAGGCTGATTCCCGGCCACCATAGGCGCGGGCTTGCGGACGGCGAGTAATCGGTAGCTCACTGTCCGGTAAGGACCAAGCTCGGGTCGACGGCGCGTTGCGTTCCACGCGCGCCTCGAAGAGATGTCAGCACCAACTGGTGAGGTCCGCAAGGGCCGAAGCCTGCCAGGGATTCCGTGGACCCTGGCACACAGGCAACTGAAGGTAGTCGGGTGGATAAGTTATTTGATGATTTCCCTCACTCAAAACAAAGTCATATTTCGTGTCTCAGAACACTTATTAGGTATGTATTACTTATATTTGCAAAATAAATGGGTAGTATTTAAACGCAAATCAAAAAATATCCTTTTTCTATGCAATAAGATTCCGAATTCCCATCAAAATTACTGATTGCACAGCAAAATATTCATCTCAAAATATCACTAAACACACTACAATTTATTTTCGCAGCGTACAGCGATTTTTCCTAAAGCAAAAGCTTTTTCATCAATGCACAGCTAATAATCTTAATGCACATTATACATGTTAACTCTTTTTATTTTAAATATAGCTTCTATTTTTATATTATGTACAGCAGTTTTTCTAAATAAAGGGCGTCGGGAGGGAAAGACTACCCTTAACCACCTGCCATGATAGCTCGACGGAGCCGCGCTTCGCGGGGCTCCTATTTCTGCGTGCGGGGTTTGAAGTAACCTAACATGAAGGGGATGGCGGGGTCTTTCAGACCCCGCCATCCCCTTCGAACCTAACCTGTCCGTGTCGGGGTGCCGCAAGTCCCGAGCTCGCTTCGCTCGCTCTTGCGTCCAGATATCCGTAAACGTATGTTTGTCTAATATGCGACTGGGATAGTTATTTTGCTATGAAATATGGAAAATTTGCTGTGCAGTCAGTATTTATGCTATGTATGTAGTATTTTTGTACAAAAATAAATTTAACTGAATACAGTTAAATTTATAAGCAATAGCATTATAAGGAAAAAAGTAATGTTATATTGATGTATAATTTCGAATTATCTGCAGTTTGAGTTTTGTTAAACATTTAGTTTATTTGTAGTGAAGTAAGTTATTAGATGTAAATAAGAATATAAATGATGAGTATGTATTGATAGGCGATTATTTATTTGATAATTATGCAATTTATAATATCCCAAAATAAATGTCTATTCTATTTATTCTAAAAAAAGTGTTGGAAGAATAAAACATGGATATTTTTTTTTTATAATCTCTTCGTGATTAACCAACCATGCCACGAAGGCTCATAAATAAAATAGAAACTGAACCGAAAGGCGGACTTGCCAATTGACAAGTACTCGATAGATTGTAATAGGTACAAAAGAAAATATAAGATCAAAACTTGGCAAAAACACAACAACAGCTAATTAAAAAACGAAACAATCTTCAGATAATTCCTTAATTATCATAGTCATTAAAAACATAAAAAGAAACAATATAAATCGAGATGGCATACCGAAATAAAACTCTATAATGAAATTTCAACAATGGTAACACCATGAAAACTGCAAATCTCTCCCATTGGGCGCAAAGACAAGTTTTTTACGATTTCATAAAGCAACGGAACCGGTTTTTCATTTACACAGTTTTAGTGGTGATAAAATATAATTAAAATATTTTATACTTGCTTTATCTCGAGGTTTTTACGGTTTGTGTGCTTTTAGGAATGCTGGTAGGTTAGTAGTACAATGAGAATTAATTATTTCTTAATTGCTCATACATAACTAGTGCTAAATGGGTTTGTTATAGGGCCAGAATGATCAATGGTAAGCATTGGTGGCTCAGTGGTGTCGGCCCCAAAACACGGTGAAAGAAAACATCGTGAGGAAACCAGCATGTCCTAGAACTAAGAATTTGAAGACATGTGACATCTACCAACCCGCACTGGGCCCGCGTGGTGGATTACATCCTACTCCCTCTCACCAAGAGGAAGCCTGAGTCGCAGCAGTTGGAACATTACAGGCTGATAATGTATTATGGAATTGCTATCGTCAATCACTGGACGCCTGGGATGGCATCGCCAACGAGGTAGACCGCGGAGAGTGTGGTATCTCGATCTGATCGTGTTTGCGGGGCCAATATTGTATGGCCAGGTATAACAGGCCAGAAATTGAACTAAATCATTTTTTCGAGGTTTTTAGGAGAAAGATGGGACTTCTGCCCAGCTGTAGGACACAAAGTAGGCTAACAAAAAATAATTGCTATTACATCATTTGTGCTGAATAGATTGTGCCGGGATGATTACGGAAGCGTTTTCGAATCCGCGCCGCAGCTTAAAATCCTGTCATTTACTTATTTTATAGTAGGTACCCGATTTCTTCATAACCTGCACTCTACGTAAAACAGAATCAATCAGAATCTGCATCATTTTGAAAGATATTGCTAATCCATTGCTTCATGTGTTCTAAAGATTTGTCTGCTCAACAACGTAAATAGCGCAATGAATGTTGTTGAACTGTCAGATTGAAAGCCATTCCTACTGTTAGTGTGTTTCGCAATCACCCCTCGTAATTTATCTATCCGTTAGTGCTATTCTTTCAAAACTTGTTCTAAATTGCATTTCCGAACACTAAGTTATGGAATATTACTCTAAATACTCGTCGAACCCAAGTCGGCCGGAGCAAAGACAATCTCCACAGATGGGAGTTCACGGACGGCTCAGCCCATCTATTCTGTTAAAATCTCACCGTGAGAACTTAGGTGAAATGAGCTGTCATTCTATCTGGCACTAGGGTTTGATACTAGTGACAGCCCACTTTAAGCTCACTTCACCCAACATATCACGGTGAGATTTTTACAGAATAGCAAACGCGTCACCTCCTTACAGACAATGGCTCACCTACCATCCTGCGCCGCGTGCCTTTTTACTTGACCATTTGACGATCTTATGACTGTGTCAGTGAGCGGAGTTCGCGCAGCTGAATTTTGAGCCAAAGATGTTTGAATTTTTTGCCATCGACACGTTAAGAAGTTATGGAATTGCATAACTGAAATCCAGTTCTTGTTGTGTCCCAAGACTTATTCAAAAGATATAATCAGAAATACTCAGTTTCTCGAAATTAACAATTCTCTGAGCGTGTTTTATATTTAGCTGGAAAACAGTAAAGTTTAAAATGCACACTGACTGCATTCATAGCCGGAATGGGAAAAAAGATCATTTTCATTTTATTTGGGTTTGTGTTCGTGATATTTTACCAGTGTTGAACAGGTAGGACGTGTGTTTGTGATGTTTTGATAAGATACACTTTAACTATTTACATAATTTAAAAGCTAAAAGTATTAAAATAATAATATGTACAAGTATATAAATAAGAAAAACATCATACAACTTTTTAATTGTATTAGACTTTATAAAAGGCAAAAGGTTTAAAGTCTGGTAAGTAGATAATTTGACTTTTACCTATATTCCTAAAAGTATAAAAAACAGTGGAGTTTCATTCCGACTCTTCTCCATAGGAAACGACCAACGGGAACCGTCCACCTAGATTTTTACTCCGTATAAGTGTTTTTAGTAAGATATTATGAATTTTAATTTGCATCAAGTTACATAGATCAATAAGCATTCTTTAAAAAGTTACTTCCACAAAAAGTTAATTTTGCAGTAAATCCTAACTTTACAGTACCGCTGGCCCACTTAAGGGGCCATTACAATATATAATTAATTGTGTCTCATTAGCCCGTAGTTGACCAGTAAGACTAACTGTGAACGTGATGTTCATGTTTGCTTTAACCCTATTGAAATGAACACACTTTTCCAGTATAAATATTTCTGTATTTAAATTCTTACACACATAAAATTGCAAACCTGCAACCTAATTGCATAACACATAATAAATCATAATCTGTTTAATTTTGATAGTTCAACAATATTCATTGCGTTATTAACATTGTTGAGCAGACACATTTTTCGAACATATGATGCAATGGTTTAGCACTCTGTTTCAAAACTAAACAGATTATGATTAATCGTGCGTTACGCAATTAGGGTACAGGTATATATTAATTTATCTCAAACTATTTAATTAGGTACTCAACATAATATCAATGTAGACTTCTTGAAGACAACTTTTTAATTTCGAAGCTTGGGAAGAAATGACTTCGAAAACTAGGCGAATGCTCCAAAGATCATTTTTCCATTTCGTTGCGTTATAAAACCAGTACCTATGGATAGCTGCTGGCACATGAGATACTTTGTAAACGTCACCACTACGCTGATGATACCAAATCATTTGAGGCAAAACACACACCTTAAATATAATTAGTAGTTATGTAATTCGTAAACACAACAAATGTTATTAATATTTGGAAATCATCACACAATCAATTATAAACAAACCTCCGGCTGAGAAATCCAATTTGTGATTTCTTAACATAAAATCGGTGACCCTTAATATCACAGTCCACTATTGAACATAGATTTCTGCGAAGCTCCACAGCCATTACGGCCCAGCAATGGAAAATAGACTAACAATAGTTCACGAACATCCAACATCCGTATTTTCAACAAGACATCCGCCAGCATCCCCCGGGAGGATGTCATCTGTCATCCGCGACGCGCACTTAATTGGAAACATCCTGGAACGAATTTAAATTTGAAATTCAGTTTCGGTATCGTTTTATCTGGGTAACAATGTCGTATCTTTAACTTTCAAGATGGATTACAGCATTTTGTAAATAAGTTGGTGATTGCATCGTAATTTAAAACTTTTGAAGTCTTTTTGAATGAGAGTAATTTCACGATTTTCCGATTTTCTCATTTGTTAAAATTGATTGAGTCCCCAGATGTCTTACTTTACTCTATACAAAATAATAGAACATCACGCCGGTTTTTAACTGACTTCAAAAAGAAGGAGGTTATCAATTCGACATGTTTTTTTTATGTATGTTCGGGCATAACTCCGTCATATATAGGATTTGCAAATTTTTTTTTGTTCGAAAGGGTTTTATTATTTAAATTTCATATAGATCTGACGATGCGTTTCAGAAATAGACAACGGAACTCTTAAAAAAAATTACAGTAAATCAACCGCGATTGCTGCTGTTGCATAAATATGCATTGCTTTGACCCCAAAGATGATGACATTTCGAATTGGTGTGTGGTAATTTAATTCAAAAGTGAAAAACAAAAACATTTTCCGAAAAAAAAAACAACTGACTTCTGGAAAAACACTGCAAAGTAAAAAATAACTTTAATTTCGGAAGTCGCCGACTTCCGAATTAACATTTTCTTTTTTTTACTTTTCCTGAAGGGTTAGACAGAGGAGTACCAAACTTCATCATCAGAGATCGGATATTCGAATGCATAATAACCTAAAGAAAATTTTAAGCTATGAAAGTATGGAAGCGGCTTTATAAATTATTTGTAATATTTATTAAAAACCCCGGGATTCTTGGATTGCACAACTATTCAGATGTATTTTCATTTAAAATTAATGTTTAACAACAAATATGTGTATGTACTGGAGGAGGGGTGGTTTGTATTAGTTAAAACAAAAACTAAACAAATTACTTACTTAAATTAAGACTTTTTCGATACATAAGCGCATTCCATGTTAGCCAACATCTCAACTTTAGGTGAATATGCATCCGAATATCCGATCTCTGCTCATCATACAATCACATTTCGCCAGTTAAGTCCCATGTAATAAAGGGCGAGCCATCAACCAAACACAAACCAGACTGCATGCTGCTACTATGCTTTGTGAGTGTGCTAATGTGAGAAAAGACACATAGCAAAATCTAATATAACTTTGCTCGACCTGCAAATCGAACCCAGGACCACATGTTAAATAGTACCGTTTGTAACCACTACAATAAATTCCTTTTTTACTGTACCCCTGCCGGGTAAAGGCGTCTCCCACGTCCTTTCAGGAACTCATTGCCCGCGCCACTTCGAACCCTAACCCCTAAACCTTATACAGTGGAGGTCTTCCCGGCTTAGGCGGAGCACCACCGTGTCTTCATAGAGGCGATCGGCGGCGGCGATCTCTCGCGTCCGGCCCTGGTCCAGGCCATGGTATGGAGCGAGAGTGCATGGGTAACCGTCACCGCCTTCTGCGAAGCAGTAATGCTCGCGAGTTGGGAGGCGGCGCACGTGAGGGAGAGGCAGTATATGCGGCCTCACGGCCCTAGTCGCCGCAGGAGACGCTCTGGGCGTTGGGAATCCCAGGCTGTTTCCCGGCCACCGTAGGCGCGGGCTTGCGGATGGCAAGTAATGGGTAGCACACTGTCCGGTAAGGACCAAGCCCGTGTCGACGGCGCGTTGTGTTCCACGCGCGCCTCAAAGAGATGTCAACACTAACTAGTGGGATCCGCAACGGCCGACGCCTGCCAGGGGTGCGGGTTGTTCGAAAGAGATACCGTGGCCTCTGGTACAGAGGCAACTGAAGGAACACGGGTGGGTTTTAGTCAGTAAAAACCTGACACGCCCGCCTGCTCCACCCAGAGCGGGAGAAGTTATTTGATGAATTCCTAACCAAAATAAAAAAACCATAACACCTGTCGTGAAAATGTGTCAATCGTTATCTTACTAATATTATAAACGCGAAAGTTTGTAAGTATGGATGGATGGATGTTTGTTACTCTTTCACGCAAAAACGGCTTAACGGATTTAGATGAAATTTTTCACACAGATAGATTATAACCTAGATTAACACATAGGATACTTTTTATCGCGGTAGTACGTTTCCGCGGGATAATTTCCGACACCCACGCGGGCGAAGCCACGGGCGGAATCTAGTGTTAAAATATTTTTGACAAAATTTTGCACTGTCAGTAAAGTTAAAAAGGTCCCTGGTATCGCAAAAAACGAACCCCTTTCAATCCAAGTGCAAAGACAGGATACATTTACATATTTTACCAAATAATTACTACCTAAAAGCTACAAAATCAATTACAAACAGATTACAAATCTTGCCTTCACTTACATTAAAGGTAAATTAAAAATGCACCACTTAATTCCACCCTTTACCTAAAAGTGGGTAATCAGGTGTGAAATTAGTAAAGAGAGTGCATCTGCCAGCACTAATTAGTAATTATTATAGTTAATTCTACCTCCTTTTAGCGGGTAGATATAGATTAAATGTATCCTTTGATCCGTTTGAGGTTGGTTAGACTTTTTTCTGAGGGTAATCTTGAGGAGGTGGTGTCTATTGCACGTTGTTAATTGATTTGAGTGTCTAGAGGGTAAAATCATAGGGCACCTGTTCCACCTTTGACAAGCTACAAGTTACTGACGATTTTCTCACTCAAGAAACATAAAAAATATTGTAGATTCCGTGTAAATAATATAAATAAATGTATTAATAGTTGCTTGGGGTTGTAGCTAAGTAACAACCGTAGGGGTCGAACAGGGTCATTACGGGTCGTTAAAAGCCCAAAAATCTGAAAACCAGTCTTACCAAGGGGTATCAAATTACCCATTAAATGGGTTGTGGAGGTCAGATATGTAGTCGCTCCATGTAAAATACATTCAGCTGCATCCAGCTTGAATGAAAGCCGACCCCAAATAGTTGGGAAAAGGTTAGTCAAATGATGGTACATTATCTTCGACCCGTAAAACCCCAATGACAGCCGGGACAAACGGCTTACCATGCTTTCCTAGACAGGGAGGGGTCTTGGCATGTAAATATAGTTACCCATCTACGAACCATCCGTGGTCAGCGTGGCTTGATCTGATCGATCCAACGTGCGGCTGTTAATACTTTAATGTTAAACCCACATTATTATAAAAAAATATAAAGAGATCTCGATATTTTATCAAGTCGCAACCCGTTCGCTAATCCTACTAATATTATAAACGCGATAGTTTGTAAGTATGAATGGATGGATGGATGGATGGATGATGTTTGTTACTCTTTCACGTAAAAACAGCTGAACAGATTTGGATGAAATTTGGCACACAGATAGCTTATAACCTGGATTAACGCATAGGGTACTTTTTATCCCGGTAATACATTCCCGTGGGATGATTTCCGACCTACACGCGGGCGAACCCGCTGACAGAAGCTAGTTACTAATAAAACACAAAAGGTTTTCAACTCTACAATATTAACTTGGCTTAATAAACTGTCTGGGCGTTGAAGACACGACTGAAGTCATTGTAATGCACCTATCAAATGACGTCACTAGTTATGCGCTATTTGCAAAACGTTTTGCTGGGCGTGGCAAGGAAAATAAAGCCGCTGCAGCGATTGAAAGCGGTGTTCTTGTTATTAAATATCAAAAAATACTTTAATTTGTATAAATACTTTAAATCTAGAATTTTTTGAAAAAAAAAATTTGTTCCGAACTTAGATAGACTTCACAAATTTGCTATAATGTTGCTCACGTTCTTGAAAACTATCTGACCGAAAGAGAACTTATAATTTTCATGCATTAATTTTCTGTAAAATAATCTTCAGCGCTTTAGTCGCTGTAAAATAATGCGAATAAAAGCTTTGCTCGATGCAGCGATTGCATTCATCACCTGGAAATGTAAGGTAACCAAAAAGTATTGGAAATCAGAGATTTTTAAATTATCAAAAAAAAACCTAACACAATACAAGAGTCGGTCACCAATCGTGTCTTGTAAACGTAGAACTAAACTTGTTACCTAATACAAATTATTGTTATGGTATGTTGGTCTTCTTTAAAAAAATACTGATCTGTGTCTCTAAGGTTGGCTAGCACTAAAGCTTAGGTTTCCTAATAAAGCGGTGATCGTTCACACAAAAGCATAATCAGCCTATAAATGTTACCACTGCTGGGACACAGACCTACTCTCTGTGGGAGTGAGTGGTAGTGGACTTGTGGGGTCCCACGCGGGTCCAGTGCGAGTTGGTAGATGTCACATGTCTTCGAATTTTTGGTTCTTGGACATGCCGGTTCCCCATATTACGACTTACATCTCGTAAATCGCGGCTGATAACACTGAAATACAGAACGTTCTATGTTCTATGGTATTGGGTTTGGTTTCCGTACTTAGTCCTTCAAGTGGACCATTTTGCGTGAGCTATGGCAGCCGTCGATAGTTATTCTAACCAGCCCACCTCCCGCCAGAAGTTGGCTATAACTCCGGATCTGTTGAGAATATCCGTGTAAGATTTGGGTGCCCCGAGGGTTTCAGTTCTAATCTGGGCTACGCCTGTACATTCTAAAAGCACATGCGCAACGGTTTCCTCAGCCTCCATGCAAGTCCTGCGCAGGGGGCTGTCCGTTGTGCCTATTGTGTGGAAGTGTTTGTTTAGCGGGCAGTGTCCCGTGATGGTCCCAGTCACCAGACGCAGATCCTTTCTGTCCAGGCGTAACAGATGTCTGGTCAGCCTGCCCTACAAAGATGGCATTGCTTCCCTAGACTGCCTGCATCCTGGTGTCAGAGTCCACCAGCTCTCCGCTTGTGTGTGGGTGTATTCCCGAACCCTGAAGAGTGTAATATAGAACGTTATTAAACACCTTAATGCCCTTAATGTACTAGTGAAAATGACAGATTTTCATAACGTCTGTTATAATAATGACGGAACCGCATATATTCGTAGAAGATGTACCTTCAAGTTTGAGAGCGGTGGAAGAAAACGCCATGTCTTAGGACCAAAACGTGGTGGATTACGGCCCTCTCAGAGAGAGGAGGCCTGTGTCCCAGAAGTTGGAACATTATAGGCTGATTATACTAAGAGTCTTTGTTCATTTTTCCAACAAAAAAAAACCCGTAAACCATGGTCACTTTACCCGATGACGGACGGGCGGATACAGCAAAACTAATGCCTGCATCATAACGAGTGACGCCACAGTGTAGGAATTTAAACGCGATTTATACAGTTTAGTGGGAGCGGCAGACACACCCGGGTTTGTTGTGGTTTAGAACTACTGTTATTAAACGAATAATTATGTGCATGTGGCTTTTTATTTGCACAGGAGTATATGGGTAATAGTTTGTTTTTACACGCTTTATATTAGCTTCACTTGTGTGTTTGTTTGTTTGTAACCGACTCCTTAGGGGGCGATTTTGACCCACTTTAAACGGTCAGATTTCATTTAAACTTTGTAAACTTATCGAGGACCGATGGCAATTCAATAATTTAAAAAAAAAATAGAGAAAAATTAAGGAAAAAAAATATATCACGCTTTTGTAGTTAGCAGAACTAAAAAATAGAAAATAAATAATAGTTTAAAAAACTAAAAAACACGCTTTAAAAAGCAAACTAAAAAAGTAGAAAATAATTTAATTCAATTAAAAAGCGTGGGGTGCTTGACATTAATTGATTATAAAAATACCTAAAAAAGCACCCCACGCTTTTTAATTAAATTAAATTATTTTCTACTTTTTTAGTTTGCTTTTTAAAGCATGTTTTTTTAGTTTTTTAAACTATTATTTATTTTGAACCAATGACCGCTGGGGTAGACGTGTTCTTATGTGGAGAACCGGGAATCTGTAAACGTCAGGCTAGGTGGAGAGACGATCTTTGAAAGGTGCTGTGTTTGTTAACATCTGGATGAGAGTTGCTGTTATTCGAGTTATAGCAGTGGATATCTTTGTAGTTGATAAAAAAAAAACTTTCACGAGCAATGAAGCTTCGTTGTACCTAATTGTTTTTTTTTTGTGAAAAGCATGGGACTTTATTTAAATTCGTTTGGTTGATTATTTAATTTATAGTATAAATATACATACCAAACAGTACAACTGTAATCCCTGTTGGAATAGGCAGAGGTGTACCTATATTAGACCCATATTTAAATAAATAAATAAATAATTATGTTTAAGTCCCATGTACCTAATAGGGAGCGAGCTGATTGCTATCAAGCAGGCGCAAATCCAGACTGAGTGTTATTTAATTTAATACGGCAGCCGCATGCATAATATTTTGGTTAAAATAAGAACAGACGATTCCTGCAATATATTGAATCCAATCCTACAATATTGAAGATTCAGTTCACCGATTACGTTTCCGAACGGATATTATTCAAATTTCGAAGATTACGATCTCATTCATAGACTCGCATTATGGATCATAACTGAACGCCCTTCGAAATTCAATCAAGATTCGATGCATTGATTCAAGATGGAACAGATTCATATAGAGTGAGACATCACCGCAACACTACTAGTTCCTTTATTAGGGGAACCTATACTACCCCTATTGGGTGTTCCCCTAGTTCCCCTAGTAGTGCAGATTACTAAGAGGCTCTGTCGTGTCGGAAGTGATCGTAAAACTTTACGAACTGGCGCCCTCTATCGGTGACAATCATCTTCGGGCACAGAGTAGGTTAGCGCAGAGACTTTATTTCCATTTTTTTATGTCGGGAAAATAATGATTTATTTTATTTTATTCATTTTAGGAAAGCTTACAGCTACATTTCGATATCTAGTACAGTGTGTAAACGATGGCCAATTGCAAGCTTCCGCTGACGATTAATGTGAGTAATATTAACAAACACACGAAAACAGTGACGAGAAATAAGCAAATGAATAAAACAGATAATAATAATTGCAAATAACATGCGTGTTCTCGCAAGTTTAAGCATTTACTAATGATGTAACCTGGGTTTTTATTGAGATCTGATTGATAATCAATATTCATTCCATAATTTTTGGCTGGCATCAAATAATTTGGCTTATCTGACGTCAATATAAACCGTTTCAATAAAAATATTAACTCTTTTAAGGGCCGATTTTTCAATCCTCAGTTAAACAGACAGATAGGGTTTATTCGATAGATAGCAAAAAAGTCTGTTGTTCAATCGTCAGATAGGCTTTATTGGTCGAATAATTCACTTAACTGAGGAATAAATCTATTTGCCTCTTTGACGGCCAGTTAACCGCTTATTCCATTGTTAAATGACTTTGACGTTACTAAATTTGAGGCTAGTCTTCGTTGTTTATAATAAATATTAAGAAATTGATATTTTAGATAGTATTAACGACATGGCAATTGAGGAAGAAGCCATAATAAATGAATATGTTAATCCAAGTGAAAGAAAAGAAAGAATTGTAAGACCGAGGCTCGAACAGTTTAACGCGTGGGATTCAACAGAATTCCATCGTCGATTCAGACTTACCAAAGTATCAGTGCAATATTTGCTGTTGTTGGTAAAAGATAAAATCAAGAGCAAGACACAAAGATCAGTTTTTATAAGCTTGAACACATATGTTTATTGGTATTGACTTGCACAACGTAATTAAATAAGCACGGTACCTTACCTACTAAAAAAATACATTTTGTTTCAGAAACCAGTGTATTTGTGTTGTCTTTTAATTTTATATTATTTTCTTAAACCTCTCTACTAAACTCACAAATAATTGAACCTCAGCATTATTAAAGTTTGCTGAACGCTCCCTCTTTTTGTTTTCCATTATTATCAATTCAGAAATCACAAATAAAAACACCACACAGTCAAACTTACAACCTCGTAACGTTTTGAAAAGTGAAATCACGACGCTGCCATCTGTTTGAATCACGTTTAGTCCGTCCCGTTCTAACATTAGCTTATTCTGTATATTTGTTTCACCTCCCTGAAGTTAGCGTTTTCACAGATGAGATATTCGGTCGGCTAGTTATTGCTTGGTTAAATATCATTTGAAAAATTGACAACCACTTAACCGACGAATAAAGAGTCTAATAACTTTACTCTCTAGTTAGCTATTGGTACTTTTATCTGAGGATTGAAAAATCGGCCCTAAATCGTGGGGCATTAAAAAACCAGTGCAGTCGGAGGACTCCCGGCGGTACGAAGTATCTTACGAAAAACTCGCTCACACACACATTATAACACACACAGAAGAAAGTCGCATGGAGGCATAGCGTTTATTTCTTAAGGGGAACTTAGTCGCGGGCTCGAACTTACTGGTGGCCTGGCTAAAAATCACGCTGTCTCACCAGGCTTCGTATCTGACAGAGATAGTATCAGTGATGAGCAGCTAGATGATAGTCTACACGCACAACGTTATTGAGTGAGATGCAGGACCATTTATAGTAAAAAAATCGCGAAAAAATTTTAAAAAAATCTTTGGAAGATCGGGTTTTATGAAAAAGCCAATGCACAAATCAATGACCAATAAAATTCATTGAACTTTTCGATAATTGAACTTTGTCGGTACCGATTTGGTTTTGGAGATTTTACACTTCTTTTATTACTTAAACACGCTCAAAGTTAAGTAAAATTAGCAGGAAAAACGAATCTTTGTTGGCTCCTAGCTTTTTAATGGGTTTTTATTTTAGTATTCTGTTTCCGTATAGACAACATTAATAATAAGACAAAACGATATCATATTTTACTTTGGATGTGCCATGTCAGACAGTGGAGTAAAACACTCCCGAAAATTGTATGGAAAAAATGTGGACTAGGTTCATCTTAAGTGACGATTTCTACCAGTGAACTCCTACCGCAAGCCGTGTTAAGAAATGCATTCCAAAAACGTGGTGCCAAAAAAATCTCTGACTCCATTACCTACTCTGTGCTACAAGGGCAGAGATTTCAATAAACGACATCGGTGTTCTGATTGCAACGTTTGAAGACGTTCTACATATCCTCGTTAGCCGTGACAGACTGACAGCAGTCACATACCCACTGTTATATATTTATTGACGAACATAAGCGAGATTGTTCTCGGTTTAGTAGTGGCAGTTTCACTGAGTGATTTTGGAAATAGTATTTTATTGTTCCTACTTATAATATAGTTTTCTTTGCTCGTCCTATTTTGTTACCAAAAAGCTTATTGATATTTTAATGTTTATAAGAAGTCAAGATTTTGTCCCGTGTACGTGTTTTTGTACCAAATAAGACAATTAAAATAATTTTAAAAACTAAAAAACACGCTTTAAAAACCAAACATATTATTTATTTTCTATTTTTTAGTTCATCTAACTACAAAAACATGTTTTTTTTTCTCTATTTTTTTTTTTAATTATTAAATTGTCCTCGATAAGTTTACAAAGTTGCAATGAAATCTGACCGTTTAAAGTGGGTCAAAATCGCGCTCTAAGGAGTCGCTTACATACAAACAAACATACAAGTGAAGCTAAAAAAAAAAAAAAAAAAAAAAAAAAAAAAAAAAAAAAAAAAAAAAAAAAAAAAAAAAATATAGCGTGTAAAAAAGAGACTTTAGTCTTTACAACTCTTTTTTAGTAATCTTAGATAGTGTGGATGATACATCAGTTTTACTGGTAAAACCTGTTCGTTGTTGTCTAATTATTTAGTGACCATTATTCTATGAAACACTTAATTGTGGTAACGTTAAAAATCTGTTAAAACTTTAGCTATTCATTTGTGTATCCTTCTGCCTAAACCTTGTTGGGTATTTTAGTAATTAGATTGCAACACCAAAATTAACAGGTAAATTAATATGTGATCTGTGCCAACACTTCCCTTCCAACTGTGACACTGGTCCAATACACATGTGAAATTGAATCAGTCCGCCTTTTTCATTTATTTTCCTCGGCACCAACGCTACCAGCACCTATCAGCAACCACCACCTAATACACCGCTGCACAAACCTTTTCCCAAATCCTATGTTGAGGTTGGCTTTTAGTCTAACCCGATGCAGTTGAATAGCAGTATTTTACATGGGGCGACTGCCTATCTGTTCTCCACAACCCAGGTCCTGGATAACACGATATCCCTTGGAAAGACTGATCGTCAGACTTTTGGGCTTTTTACCACCTGTTACGCCTGTCAAAGATCTACGAATGACAGCTGATATCGATGGCTTAACGTCTTTTCCGAGACACGGTATGATCTCAATCGTAATCATTAACGTTATAACAAAAAAGCATCATTAAAAAAGACATAAAATTGCCCTCCTAATAATTATAGTGTAGGTTTGCAAGCTAAATGAAGACGCCATGCAAAATGAGTGTTTATCCTCCCGGGAGTGAGCTGACAGAAAAGTAATTATGTTTAATCCATAGGGCGAGCAGTTCATGAGCTAATTAAAGGTGTCAGAGTCTGTTGTTAAAATAGAAATGTTTTTTATTTTATAATTTGTTGGCAGCTAAAATTAAATCACCTACTTATTTTGCAACCATTTCAACTAGGAGGCAGTCACGAGGTTTTAATTACATTCAATCATGATCTGTATAGTTATTTCTTAACTATGTCGGGGTCTGCTACTAGGGAAACCTAGCACGATTAGGTGGTTAGTTATAATTACATTCAATACGGGATGTAATTTGAAAGGGCATTATATTATATTTTTGCGTAATTACAAAAGTTCAGAAGATTCTGATCTTTTTCTTCAATCTTTATTTCTTTACTGGCAGGTTAAAAAAAAAAAAGTTGAGATCACAAGATATTAACAACAAAATGAATTAAGTACCTACCTATTTCGGTGGATACTTTTTTTTTTTTTGGGTGGGAAATCATCAAATAACTTCTCCCGTTCTGGGTGGAGCGGGAGGGCGTGTCAGACTTTTACTGACTAAAACCCACCCGTGTTCCCTCTGTTGCCTGTGTGCCAGGGGCGACGGTATCTCTTTTGAACAACCCGCACCCCTGGCAGGCATCGGCCCTTGCGGACCCCACCCTTTGGTGCTGACATCTCTTTGAGGCGCGCGTGGAACACAACGCGCCGTGCGTCGACCCGGGCTTGGTCCTTACCGGACAGCGAGCTACCCATTACTCGCCGTCCGCAAGACTTTGCGAACCAATGACACTATAAGTCAAATACCCACTCTAAGTTTGATGAAAGTTGAAAAATCGGAAACAATATTTTTTTTTAAATTATATTTAAGTATTCTTTGCCACGTGATCATCTTAAAGTTCTTAAATCAGAAACCGGGTAAATAAATCTTTTCAACTGCTTGCTATAACATTGAAAGACACAAGTTCTTTTCAGAGAAAAACAAAGAAATATCTCAAATAAAGACTTTTCCTGGAAAGCTCCTGCTGTCGGTGAAATAAACTGAAATAAAGACAACGAGGGCAAAGAGTAATGATCCTGAACAGTTCCGATGAATGTTTTACATCAGAAGGATCTGTATAGAGTTGTAAGGTTTTTTTTTCATGTTGAATTTTAAGATATGAGGAAGATGTGTGAATGTTTTTAGCGAAAAAGTACTTTAGTGGATTCTTTTCTTTAAACCGTTTTCAAAAAAGGATGAGGTTCTATGTTCCACTGCCTTTTTTTATGCATTTTCACCGATTTCAATAATTCTTTTTTTAATGGATAGGGTATGTTCAAGGGTAGTCCCATATAAATTTTATTAACTTTTCTTCAGTCGTTTTTGCGTTAGCCTCGTAGTTCTTATGACTAGTTTGCTTCCTCTTGTACTTTGTACAGATATTTCTGCATGTGCAGGGCAGTAAAGGATCCATTTAAAACACTGTTTCGATATTGTGCTCTTATGCTTCTGCTGGGTTAGATATTCGATACCGTATTTCATAGGTACAGTTTATTGTGGTACTTTTCTAAGTGCAAATTAACTGTAACGGCTATTAAAAAATCGGTGTGAGGAGTGGGCAGCTTAAATCAAACGATATCGATTATCGGGAAAAAAACCGCTCGGCTTAGCTCAATTTGTGTCGAGCCGATCCGTATATGATTGAGCGAGCGATTGGCACAGGCGAATAAAAGCCATTTAAGTGTACCAAGTAAGCTCAAAAACCATATAGAAAAACATCGATTCGAGGAAACTCTTTTAACCAAAAATTCGACGACATGTCACATCCACCAGCTAGGCCAGCGTCTTTCTCGGGTCTTTATAGGTTTTGGGTTTGCTTGCTTGTAAAAAAAAAGAAACTGCCCCCTGCTGCTGAATTCTGATAACCGGTGCTCCGTTTAAATTTTTCTGTAGATTTCATTAAATAACCAATCATGTATTTTGGCCGAAAGGCGTTAAAACAACTCTATATCCATCCACCACTTCACCCGTCTCCATCGATCGTCCCTGATGCGTCGAGATAGGTCACAGACAGGATTGGCCAGCAATACCTCTCGTCTTATTTATTGGTCTGACAGACAGACAAATGTGGCTAAATGTATTAATGGCTCCAACTCTCCAAGGTTTTTTTCTACTGCCCTATTAGATCTGATTAGGGAGAGTGGGAGTGGTGTAATGGGCCGATTTTTTTGTTGATCGCTTGTTATTCTTTAAACGTTGATTGGATTTCTTTTGGTAGTTAATGTTTTTTTTATTGCTATGGATGATTTCTGAGAGTTGAATTTTATGGAAAAAGTCGTCGATAGATTTAATTGTATTTTAGTACAAACTTTATAAAACACCGATATTATATTAAATTATTAATATTTATTTTATATAATAAAAACAGCTAAGGTTTTTTTTATGCGCGCCTGCACATTTAATGGTTCCTTAGTTGAAAAACATGTTCTCCCATACATCGTTATATGTCACAGTAAATTTTCTAACTGCAAATGTAAGTTTGTAATCGCAAAAATATATTTTTTATATGATAAAACTACAAATTAACGATTTTTATACTTTTTCCTTTACTAGTACTGTACGACCTTACTTCTTGATAAGTTCAGGATTCTATTCGCTATAAACGGAACATAAACGGCCTTATCTTTAGATTACGTTGACTTAGAAGTTAGATTTTTTCACTGCTCCAAAAATCAGATCTGATTACCTATTTGATATTAATTTTAGCTTGATACCTCCACGCGTTTCTGAGAAAATGAGTCTTCACAGACGGACAGACGGACTACAAAGTGATCCTAAAAGGTTTCCATTTATACCGACTGAGTTACGGAACCATAAGAACAGTATTGGCCGTTCACCATCTGCTGATAAGTGTCGGATAACTTATCTAGCTGATAATTTGATTCAAATTGGGTTCAATTTCTGAATTTACCTATCTGCCTGTCAATATCTATCTAGACACTGTAAAACAAAGGGAAGTAGCAGGTGTTACACTCATTACTTCCCTTTACATACCAAACAGACCTCAATTCAATTGAAAACGTTGCCTACCCACCGAAAACTATCCACAAACAAAAACAAACTTCTTCAAAGAAAAATAAGAACATCTGGCCCTGAATTATGCATACCCTTAACATCTAAATAAGATGTCCGACCAAGCGACCACTTAAATGAACCTTGTGGCCACAATACCACAGAACCCTTTACACTGGTCAATATTTATGAGCGTCCGAACAAATTTACCGAACAGAGGGGTCAGTGTATTCTGGACAATTCTTTAAGGATCTTATTGTGTGAGCAGTAAGGGTGGTTGTTATTGTAACCAATTTAAGGGTTTCAGTTGCGAGTGGCTTTGATGTGTCGTGAGTTTGTGTGGGATGAATGTTGATGAATGTGGCTGTGATTTTGAGAGGTGAGATATAGAGAAAGTTTTGTTTCTTTTTAGAAGAAAATAGCCGAAAGGGACTATTAAAGGGGGTATTTCTTTTGAACTATTAGGTAAGGGGCAAATTATTTGTTAAATTGATTTTACTGTTGGTACTGTAAATAGAACTAGAAATTAATTTAAAGCTATAATTGTCCCAGGATGCGCCACAACACTCTATCCTCCGCCTTCCGCATCCAGTCAGTTCCAGCCACCTTTTCAAGGTCATCAGTCCATCTAGCTGGAGAGCACCCCACAGTACGCTTGCCGAAAGAAAATATGATTACAGTAGACAGCAACATTTTCCCCCATATGCTAACCTACTCAATCACATCACATCTAAAAAGACGCCATCTTGGAAACAGATCGAAAACATATCCGAAATCATTACCCATTGTCTCATAATCCATCTGAACCGTGAATATTTTACATTCATCGTAATACGTCACATGGTTCCCGTGCCACAATAAAATCTTTATGGCTATTGCTTCACATCTCTCCTTTATGCTTTCCTTGATCCCGTATGGATGGTTTACGGGGTTTTCCAGCTAGAGACACTGTGTCGTTGTGTGTCGAAATAGTGAGAAGTTTCGATATGGTTATTTGAAAGTTTTGGTCTATAAATATGGTGTTCTGTGAACTGTGCTGTATATATTTTATTTATTTACTCATTTACACATTTTTACAGGCAGAAAACAAGGTAATAGAAGTAGACATATACAATACGACACCCAGAGACGCCACTCAAAAACTGGTCCACACGGGTCCATGACTGACCAGTCCCAAGTAACGGCTCCGTGTGCTGGCCCTAGTTACATAGAGGACAACACACTAACTGTCACTCTCTGGAATTCCAAAAATATAATTGTCGATAGCTACATCAAAAATTATTTCTAATAGTCAACTCATGTTGTCGTAATCATCTGGCCACGATGGCACAGAGGTTTAAGGGACTTGCTTCTCGAGCATAAAGATCAAAGTTCGAAATCTGGCATGTATGTATCTACCAATAACTCGTTTTTAAAATCACATTTAAGTTTAAAACCTAACTGATCTTTGAGGGACGTTGAAACGCAGTTTGTGCAGGAGATCAGGACAGTCGATCTCGTTAGAAATAATTTTTAAAAGAAAAGTGCAATCCGCCAATCGACGACGATTTAAAAGTGGCTGTAAATGATTAACATCACTGACAAATGAAAAACAATGTAAGAATACCTACATAGTTTTTCCCAACCATTTGATACGTTTCACAACCATTTGATACGTTTCCGTAATCGATCTCATAGTAATATGTATGTTAGTTTTAAGTTATCTTGCTGCGCCCTAACAGGGTCATGTACTCACTAGTTTTAAGCCTAGCTTATAAATATGGTCGTGTACATTGTGCATTTAGCAAATAAATAAATAACCAAGAATCAATGATATTCTAGGAGTTTTATAAACGCTGTCCACAAATCCAAAACACGAAAATTTTGTCAATTAAATGAAATAGGCGACCACTATTCTTCCGACAGCTGTTTGCTGTCAGGTTGCCTCCGAAAAAATCAAGCAAATCAGGAAATCGAAATGTATCATTTTCGATACGAGAGCCTGTCGAATGCTGGGAACAGCTCTGCTGGGCCCGAAGTCTTAAATCTGTCATGCTCACGATCAATGCTGGAGAATTATGTAATTTTTAGAAAAGCGGCGTTTACTCTACAGTGATAATATTATTTCCTAACTATGTTAGTAAAACTGTTTTCCGTTTCTTCGTTTCTAGGCAAACAACTGTCATAGAAAACAACCGACTTCCGAAAAAAACACTACAAAGTGAAAAATAACTTTAATTTCGAAGTGTCTTTGGTTATGTATTTTAGTTTTTTGTTACCGACTTTCAACTACCCAAGCAAAGTTAATAAAATCTACACGGGACCGACCACCCTTGAACCTTGTTCCGTGTGGTGCCGGACGTATTAGAATAGCACCATCCTATTTCTTCCCATGGGTGTCGTAGAAGGCGACTAAGGGACTTACTAGAGAATGGGCAGCCGCGTTCTCTATGTATTTGACCGCCATACTGCGATCGCCAACCCGCCTGCCAAGCGCGGCGATTATGGCAAATCTCCCCCTCTTGGGAGAGCCTTATGTTCACCAGTGGACGTCTTTCGGCTAATATGATGATATTATGATGATGACCCCTGAACCTATCCACTAAAAAAAATATTTTCGAAACCGATCTACAATTACCGGATATACAGAGAAACAAACATGCAAAAAATAAAACATACAGACGAATTGAGAACCTCCTCTTTTTTGAAGTCGGTTAAAAACACGTTTTATGCTCACGGCATCTGTTGCTCAGTATACCCGTGTGTTCTTACTTCAAGTGAAGATTTGTCTTTACGACGCATGTACGGGAAATCGATCGTTTATTCAAAGCAGGTGATTCCTTTCGAAGCTCCATTTATGAGCTCTCTCATGTTGATAGCCTGGGGAATAATAGCGTGAATATAATTTGCAAATTGAAAACTATTAATGTCGAGGGGGCTTAAATCAATTGGAGTTGTTCGGGATTTCGGAGACGTCATTATTTTAATGGTTCTTCTATTAAGTTATTATGCATCACATCTCGCCTGTATTCCCCGCAAGATTAGACAGGGATGAACTTATAGTAACACCCACATTTTGCCAGTTATGTTTAAGTCTCATTTAATAGGAGACGAGCCCATTGCCATCACCCAGGCACCGCCATCCAGACCTGCAGGCTTCTACTGCTCGATTTCCTGATCACAATCATTTAGATGAAGATTACCGAGTACCATGTGGTGCCGGACGTAAAAGAATAGCACCATCCGATTTCTTCCCGTAGGTGTCGTAGAAGGCGACTAAGGGACTTACTTAAAGAATGGGCAGCAGCGTTCTCTATGCATTTTACAACCTTACTGCGATCGCCAGCCCGCATGCCAAGCGTGGCGATTATGGCAAAACCCCCTTTTGGGGGAGGCCTATGTCCAGCAATGGACGTCTTTCGGCTGAAATGATGAATGATGAGATGAAGATTTCAGATTTAGATGAACACTAAATTACGTAATTGAGACGCTGTTGGCGACAGTACTCAGGCAGTCTACATACAGGCTCTGAAATAATTATTTAAATAAAACGTATCGTAATACAAAATAAAAAAAAAACCTACCATCTACCACTGAAGAAAATCTACAGCGGAAAAAAACTCCATGTACCAATATTAAAAACATAAACAACGTACGAAAACATTACTGTCACATTGCCAAAGAACAATCGGGGCAATTTGGTCCCACCAGCCTCTTGAATTAGCCGATGTCTTGGGGCATTTATTTCCTCAATCAAAAGTCCAAGTGGCATCGAGTGGGTCGAAACGACCTAATGAATTCTCTACTTTTAGCTTTCTTAAGGGGGGCGAAAGGAGAACGGCGTACGTGACTTTTTGGAGATTGTCTGTAACTACGGTATTTTTTGTGTGATGTTTTAATTAGGCTGGTTTCATGGTTTTTCTTTCATGAATAGGCTTTTAATAGGTTGAAGGACACTGAACGAGATACAATAGAAGTTTTATTGTGATATCCTTGGTGTTTCGTGCAACTCAAAGAGTAAAAAATAATTTTAATCGTTCTAATTGTCGTGTACTGCATTGTTTTATAATACAAATACCAATAATTAAAACTTATTTATGATTTGATGCAAGCGGGTTGTTACCACCGCTTATATTGACATTTGCAATTCTAGATGCATATTGCCAATGCGTAACCATTAAACACACCGAACCATATTCAATTTCAACACACCTTGGTGACGAGTAACTTCAAAACGGAACATAGCAACACTTATATTTTTTTTTTTTAATATCTTAGTTGTCAACAGGCATAACAAAGATGCGTGTGAAATAGAAGGAGTTACAAAGTGTTTGTTTTACTTTCCCCGATTTCTGAAAGCAAGTTACAAATAGGTTTAGACATCGAAGACCTGAAAACGAGTGTTAGAATTACCGGTGACCAAACTTTTAAAAGAAAACGTTCTTGAAAATTGCAACTTTATCCTTAAGATGAAGATGCGAAAAAAAGAACTTCCATGAATTTTACCGTAACTGATATATTTGAAATTGATTTATGTTTACTTTAACTATGAATGGGATTTATGTATAAATCTTTCAACACGTGTTACCGCCTTATCCTCGTCGACCAAGCAGGGGTGGCGACTGTATTACAGTCCGGGGGTCGCATTCCGAAGATTACTGCGTTGGCTTCCTGAGACGTTTACTGGGTGTCACTGCTGGATATAGAAAAGATCTGGATGTGGCACACGCTTTAGTATTCGTTCGGAATACTGGTAGTAAGTTTAATATTTCTGACAGACAAAAACATGTAAGATTTCAGCCGATAATAACTACGACAGTTTTAGTACTAGAGTAATGATTGAGCATTCAAAAGATGGGTCATATTTGTAAATAAAAATACAGGATATAATTTTCGTATTCGCTCGGAATACTGGTAGTAAGTTCAATATTTCTGACAGACAAAAACGTGTAAGATTTCAGCCGATAATAACTACGACAGTTTTAGTACTAGAGTAATGATTAAGCATTCAAAAGATAGGTCATATTTGTAACAATTTTCAACAGGATATAATTGACGTCACACTGCGTGTGCATGCTTATGCGCGCGACCCTCTATTTTTCACTATGAGTCGGAATTACAATTCGTTTAGCGCAAACACGTGTTCAGTTAAAACACTGATTTTGGTGTCGTTTTCAAGAATTGACTAAGTACTTCTAGGGCATAGAGAGAAACAATTAAAATATTGGCCTAGTTAGGGTTAAAAATTAATATCAGCGCTTCTCCTTCACATTTATTATGCGCATAGCCAAAGTGTGGAACTCTCTGCCTGCGTCTATGTCCCCTTCCACATTTAACCCGTCTACCTTCCAAACAAGAGTGAACAGGCATTTTCTGGGCACACTCGATCCATCATAGACCTCATCAATCGCTTTCTATCAGACGTGATCGAGGTCAAGAGCTGGCCCATTTAGTAATATTTAAAAAAAAACAGTTTCAAAGTCCTTCCATTCCACATACATCTTTGTCACGCCTGTTCACAATTTGCCTCAATAATGCGGGCGCTTGTTTCACCCACTTACAGGCCTTATACAATTTATTATTAGGGGCACCTTCCTTATAAGAACGCCTAAGATGATGGGTCTTGAAGATGTTCGCAATGCTGTGTGCATCTGTCACGATTTTATTGAAGAGATGAGTGATACGTGGTACTAAAAGCTTGTGATGTACCTAACATTGTCGCGAAAATCGGTTCAATCGGTATATATATTATGAGTTTGTGTACCACATTCTGGTACCAAAAACGAATATTTCGAGGCTTTAAAACATTAAAGTCTCATTTTGTGTCTCTCTACTTGTTAAATTATTAAAAAAATCATCTACTTTTACAATATTTGTAAATATGTGAGCACCATGTATCTCTAACATCCTACTAATATTGTAAACGCGAAAGTTTATAAGTATGGATGTTTTTTACTCTTTCACGTAAAAACGGCTAAACGGATTTGGATGAAATTTGGCACACAGATAGATTATAACCTAGATTAATACATAGAATACTTTTTATCCCGGTAGTACGCTTACGGGGGATAATTTCCGACTTCCACGCAGGCGAAGCCGCTGGCCAAAACTAGTACCAAATAAAAGTAATCAAACTAGGAATGAATATCCTCATTACTAGTTAATTCGAAAAACCTGTTATTTCCATTTGAGGAACATAATTTAAAGTACCAATAATAACACCAACTCGATATCCAATCATTACGTACATTCAAAGTTAACACGAAATAAAGTCATTATTACATTAACACAAATATGGAGAACCATATGCTTCTCACTTTAAGGGTGCATTTCGTTTGACAGCTATAAGTTAAAGTGTCAAAATTGTGTTTTAAATTAAGGGTGAGAAATAAGTTATTACTTCCTCCAATAGTCATTTTAAAATCATTATGTCGTTAGTATTATTGGTAAGTGAGGATTTTTGGAGTCAGTTATGATATTGATAGTTTTAAAATTAATGATAGATAGAGAAAAGTTTTTTATTGACTATATAACCATGATGTTAATTCTATTGAATTCGTTTTGTGTTATTTTTATTATTGTCTCTCTTAAGTAAGGCTAAGGTTTGTACCTACATACCTACATTCATATCTCAATGTCCTCCCATACCTATTAACACTGTAATTTTAAACATTTTGAAAATTAAGTATTTTTAAAAGAGTAACCGTGAAGTTCCATGCCAGGTCTTCCCCATAGGAAAGGGCCAGTGCATGGGAACATACACCTAGCTTTTGACATTTCATAATTACCCATAAAGGTTCATATAAAACAAAATATTTAGATTTTGATTCTCAATAACTGCCCGAAGTCTGGATTAATGCCGAACACTGTGTTGATTACTAACTAGTAATAAATACGAAAAGTTAAGTTCCTACAGAACTTAAAAATCATATCCGCCTTCCTAGGCAGAGGTGGTTTTTTTAAGTAACAAATAGGTACATATCTGCCTTTCTTTTCAGAGAATAAATCCAACTATTTTTTCAAATAATAGTGTGCTATAAAGACCCAATCAAAAACTGCACGCACATATCCATTACAGCCTAATAGAAAGCTTTCTAAAAAAGATTATTGACGGCGTTTCACCAAGTCATCAGCGAGCAATCATTCTCTGATGACTAGCTAACGTGATTACAGTTTCATTACACGAGCGCTGTTCAGCCCCCTATTTTAATTGATAGTATGAAACTATTGGGTTACTTGTGAATGTGAGTTTCAAGCGGCCGTAGCGATTTAAAGCGGGTACATTTTTTTGTTTAATTTCTGATTCCATTTTTTTTTGTGCATAGCTAATTAGCGACAGGTAAAGTAATAGTGTGTGCCGTCATTGCCAACCAGTTAGGTGAGTTTAAGATGTACAAGTGCAAACCTATCTAAGTCTAATAATTTTTAAACATTGCAATTGTCTCGCCATTGTGACTGTTTGACAGAGTGTCCAATCTGTCAAAAAAACTCACAAAGGAACTTTCTGCTAACATAGATAACATTAATAACCAATTGGCATAGAAATGAAAAACCATTTAAATTAAATATGTGTGTATACTTTTTGCATATAACTACAAATATTGTCTTTGCAATTGGAACGAGTGTTCATGGAGTTTCTTACGCGTTCTTTTCCATAGGTACCTACTACGTTTTGGAATGGGCAACTGGCTTCATCTTTCTGACTGACCAGCTCCTTGATAGTTGAAAATTTCCTGTAAATAAATAAATTGAAATAAATGCTTTGATTTTGAGTTTAAACATGAGTAAAAACACATAAACCATCGCTGCAGCGCTTCAAAACCTACAAACACATGGAAAATAACATAAGAATTTTTCAACCAGCCGACTGTTGCCGTTTTAATCTAATTAGTACACGCTTAACACACGTCTGCAGCAAATGGGTTTAATTAAAAACTGAATAGTTCCACTGTCATGATGCGATCAGCCAGTTTCAGATAACGAAGCAGGTTGCATTTTGTTATCCAGTTTTATTTTAATTAATTAAATTGTGTTTGTAAAGTGGGTGAATTTATCTGTTCGTATTTGTATTGTGCTCAAGCTTTTACAGAAACCAACTGTAGTGATTTTTACTCACGAGTTTGTCATGAAAGTGCTAAAAATATAATTGTCTCATCAGTTTAGTTTTTGCAATCTTAAACATATTATCAAAACGTTTAGTTTTTTCGAAGATTATCAAAAACGACCAAAACTCATAAAACTGTTTATGGAGAATAAATGTGAAAATATAACAAGTTAAGTACCAACACAGAAATTCACAGTAAGTGAGTTTCATTACATTCACAGCAAGTGAGTGAATTTATCTGAAGATAAATACTTAGCGCTTTATTCGGAGTGCTCAATAATTATTTTCTCCATTAACTTATTGGCGAAATCATGACGATATTATAATTATTACCTACAAGGTGTTTAGGTAGAAAGTTTCTATCAAAACTATAATATTATCATATTATAAAAAACTGTTATTCTTAAAATAAATAAAGTAAGTACCTACCCACTAGCATACAAATACTGAGTCAGTAAACAAATAAATTATCTTCCAATTACCGGAACTCTGAGAGGTCATCTTTACCCCTGCACTGCAGTGTAAAGCACACAATAATATGTACACATACGTGCATTGTTGTAGTGGCGGCGCACAATACGGGAACACTAATGGATTATCAGTGATTTGCATTTAGCTGGCTTTGCTGGTTAAGCTTATGTGAGAATGATTCAGCTTGATTGTGGATTTATAAGTGGGAGTGGTTGGAGATAGCTCAAGGGTGCAAAAAGACGCATGTACTAATTTCATGTTTTTAAAAGACTTTCGAGTGTCGAAAGTCCCCAAAGGCGCAAAAATTAAAACAATTTATCACACTTAACGGCATAATTCTCATTTTATTAAGTTTATTGCAAATATATACTTTATTTAGTATTCTAATAAAATTGTTTATTTATTTTCATACCTGTTAAATTTTCTTGGATAATTATGTTGTTCTCTTAATTATTAATGCTTCGTATACCTGTAATAAGGCATACATACCACCAATATTTTTGTATTCTTTATTAATTCCTTGTATGTACTTAATAATTAGATTTATTGGTTCCACATGTGAACTTCGGTGGTTGGTTTTACAAAGATATGATTATTGTGGACTTTTTTTTTGAAGAGGACTTTTATTTCAGTAATTGTTTTTTTTTGTTGTATAGATTAATACCGTGAGCATTGAGTTTGAGCCATCATCAATGCACGCTCTTTCTCTGCATGAGGAGATATCTTTGTCCTGTCGTCCAGAGATAAAAGCAGTTGGTTTTCTAAGCCAGACCTTCATCTTTATTTAAATTAGGTCAATTTTGTAGAAGGAATACTTAGGATGGTGCAACTTTTTCACGCTAATAAATTATTTTATCAAAAAATAAACAAATATTTAACTTCATATATATATTTTTTTGTTTAAATAATTTGATAATTCTCGCATAAGCCCGTTATTCGGCAACAATGATGCGAGTCGACAGAGGCGCCCTCTCACGGTCCAGTTGAAAATAATTGTCTCACTGATAGCGCCCAACTCATTCGATAGTGCACATATTTGTGCGTAGATATGTATGTAACATTACTTAGTAACCCCTCATACCGCAGAAATACAATCAAAATAGTGTACCTACTTATAGCATTCAGTTACGAAAACTCTTTAGTATACAGTTAGGTACAACAACGAATCTCAAATAGGATGTTAAATAAATAATAGTTTAAAAAACTATAAAACACGCTTTAAAAACCAAACTAAAAAAGGAGAAAATAATTTAATTCAATTAAAAAGCGTAGGGTGTTTTTTTTTTCGTTGTTTAAACTATTATTTATTTTCTTTTTTTTAGTTCTGCTAACTACAAAAACGTGTTTTTTTTTCCTTTTTTTTTCATTTTTCGCAATTTTTTTTTAATTATCGTATTGTCATCGGTACTCGATAAGTTTACAAAGTTTCATTGAAATCTGACCGTTTAAAGTGGGTCAAAATCGTGCTCTAAGGAGTCGGTTACATACAAACAAACAAACAAACATACAAGTGAAGCTAATATAAAGCGTGTAAAAATTAATCTTTTACGATAATTAAGACTTTGCTATAAATTTGTTGTAAACGGTTTTTTTTTTTAGTTTTGTTTTTCCGAATAAGGACGTGAAAGAATCCTTAAATATTATTACATTCAAACAAATATCCCCATATAAAGTACGTCAAAGTTATTTAAAGATACATGTGGTCTGAACTACTTGACTGCAGTTAAATTTTTGTTATATAGGTATTATATACTAACAACACGGTTGCCGCAGTGGTTAAGCGATTGACTGCTGCACTGCGTGTCGCGGGTTCGATTCCCGCACGGAACAAATATTTGTATGACCTACAAGTACTTGTTCCGTGTCTGGGTGTTTGTGCATGTGAGTTTAAATGTTTGTAAACGCACTCACAATACAGGAGAAATTCCTAGTGTTGCAACGTTTAAAAAAAAAACATTTAGGTATCACGTGGGCAGCTACTACTAATTTACTGCCATGGGGAAAAATAGTACCAAAAAAATATAGGTACAATATATCAGCTTTGGAACGAAAACTTTTCTGTGAAAAGATGATCAATTAGGGTCTCTACTCAAATGAGCTGTAAGCAGTCTCACACGTTAATCAGTGCTTCGGTCACAAATCTGAGTATAAAGCAAGTCGTTCTTCCGTCACATTACACACAGACGACTGTTTGTCGACACACATTTACGAGCGAGCCGAGAATCTGATAGCGACACCTTTGGTAGTGGCGTGAAGGTAACTGTATTAGATACGTTTGAACGTGGGATTTATGGGTTAAAAAAAGTTTAAAATTATTTAAGAGCGTTCTCCCCACGCGGGCTGGCAACGGCGCATCTATGGTGGTTTTTCGTGATTATTTCATTAAATACAAATTGTCATCGGTCCTCGATAAGTTTACAAAGTTTCAATGAAATCTGACCGTTTAAAGTGGGTCAAAATAGCTTCCAAAGGAGTCGGTTGCAAACAAACAAAGATACAAGTGAAGCCAATATAAAGCGTGTAGAAAATAAAATAAAATCATTAAAACATCAAACTTTGCCTTAAACTTAACCCTTAACACAGCGTACAGATAAACATAATCAGTCAGTAATAGTATTTTGTAATACTGGTGAGACACAGGCCTTCTTTCTTCGAACGGAAGTGTGATAAACACAGCCATTTTTTTTTATCAAGAAGAAGAAGTATCTTTATTTTTCACCTAGTCAGCTTCCATATTAAATGTTTTCCTATCTGTTAGCGCCGACACTACGCGACCAGAAGTTCGCCTGCGCCGCGCGTCCCATCACTATAGCGCACCCCGCGCCTTCCCTCACGCCCCGCAACGCGTCTGCGTCGAGCGAGCCGCGCTCTCGCTCTTTTGCTCCGCTACCGCCAACGACGACTCACATGCCCATGCGCTGCTTACCGCGCGTCCACAGACGATTCACAAGACCTAACTATTCTAAAGCTAGTCTTAAAGTAATTGTATTGTATAATTAAAGTTATAGATGTTCTACTGACTGTTTTACTTCGAACGAACTATTTGTGTAAGCCGTGAAACCCACGCGCTTACACAATCTTCTTTTGTTTTGACTATCAACTCCACCATCCTCACAGCGAACACATCCCAGTTGTCTCGCTGCGATTTAAGAAGACAAAGGGCAGTAAAACGAGTGATTGCTCACAACACTGCCGGCGACAGAGATGCTGTGGGACAGACTGTGATTAGATATAGTTAGCGTTTAAATGACCATTGTGGGTTATAAGTAAAATAACGTTCATTTAATTTGTTGTTAGAAAAAATCTAAAGAATACTTTATCAAGGAGGTTAGTTTAAAAAGCAGATTACGACTACTTATGAGACATTTATGCGTCAAAAAAATATATTTAAGGTTTCCGAAAATTCTTAAATAAAATTAGAAATATCTTGAGGCCTCCTCTCTGTGAAGGGACTGTAACCACTACACGGGTCCAGTGCGGGTTGGATGCAGATGTTAAACATTATTTAACATGTATAATTACATAAGATAGAACTAAAAAAAATACTGGCGAAATGACATGTGGGTGTTCTATACCTCTGCCTAACCCTTCGGGAATTACAAGCGTTATTTTTATGTTAATTATAATATATTATTTTAGTTGCCAGTATGACTGTACCAATTTAATTGAAAAATATGATGCGCTGGATTTGTCCCCGATCGATAGCAATAGGCTCGCCATAAGTGAAAAAGTATGAGTATATGTTATAAATAAAATACTGTGTCATCAGCTTATACTTAAACCATGCCAAATGACTTAATAACTTGACAATTAATTAAAGCAAAAAACACGCAAATAGGTTTTTTTTTTTTTTTTTTTTTTTTGAGGGTGGGAAATCATCAAATAACTTCTCCTGCTCTGGGTGGAGCAGGAGGGCGTGTCAGACTTTTACTGACTAAAACCCACCCGTGTTCCCTCAGTTGCCTGTGTGCCAGGGGCCGCGGTATCTCTTTCGAACAACCCGCAACCCTGGCAGGCATCGGCCCTTGCGGACCCCACCAGTTCGGCGCACCAGGACACGTGGCACGCCGTGACCACCCCAGGAACCAAGTAACAAAGGGGCCCCAGACGTACCCGTGTCTGGTGCCCTTGGTCCCCCTGCGACGGGTCAGCACAGTGGCCCCGCCGCCTACCACTTTTCGGCCACAGGGGATAGGGAGAGCGGCCAACGCTATACCGACACTCCTCTTCCCCTGCGGCCCCACCGCGTCCGCCATCAAACGGTGGCGGCCCCGTCCAGGCCACGGAAGGGAAGAGCGCTACTCAGAAGTACCGGCACTCCTCCTCTTCCGCAGCCTGTAATCTTCAGCCGCGATGCCTCCCATTCGACACCGCGGCCCGCCTCAGTTGCGGTGCACCTCACCGCAACCTACATTCTGGCCGCTACGTCGTCGGCTTGGAGACAAAAGCCCTGACGAGCGGCCCCACCTTGGGGTTCCTCTTCGCTTCACCGTGGGAGCGGACCACGGCTACTGAGCCCCCCCGCAACGACAATGCGGGAACCCACTGGGGGGGACGCAAATAGGTTAAGTGGTTCTCCAGTAAAAGCGCACTTACGAATATACAGACAGAAATAAGCTGCATTTTGTACTAATTAAGTAGGTATGTAGGTCAAGTGCATTGCAACTTAATTATGCCTTCTGATGCATAACAACACTTTCCTACACACAACAAAAAAAAACTACACTTGACCCAAATGCAGTGATGGCGTAGCACCGTAGCACTCAGCGCGCAGCGTAGCGCTACGCCACAAATTAATCGTAGCGAGTGCGTAGCGCGTACAGCGCAGCAATTAAACCTATTCTAATGACTAAGCGAAAGTGATACGTACGGTACTTAATGCTGCCAGCAGGTACTTAATGAAGCTGGTAGGCACTTAATTACTTGAAAACTTGTACTTATAATAGTGTTACAATAACGGTAGTTGTCTCTAAAGGATTAAGCAGAAATCTAGTTTGGTTTAATCACAGTTTCTCTTGGTTCCTTCGAAAGATTTTTGAAATGTAAGCCAATAATGTTGTAGGTATAATATAGATGGTGTTTATTGACTAACCAAAATGAGTTTTTTATTTGTAATCCTACTATTCTATTAATATTACAAATGCGAAAGTTTGTATGTTTGTTACTCAACCACGCAAGAACGGCCGAACGGATTTACATGGGCACACAGCTTATAACCTGAATTAATATAAACTATACTTTTCATCCCGGTAGTACGTTTTCGTGGGATCATTATCGACCTCCACGCGGGCGAAACCGCTGACAAAACACAGTTTACGATGTTGCAGTTAGGTTAGGTTTTTGCACTGGAAGAACTGGCCCTCTTGTTTATTTTGTAATGCCAGTATGCTGTAAAAATTATTACAAGAATAAACTTAGGTACCGGATTTTAATCCAGATCTGTCTGTAAGCAACTTTATGACCGTTTTTACTCGCTTGAAGATAAAACTTCCAAGTTTTTATAATGTGTATTTTTATTAGTGTTGTACACGTACAAACTTAAATGACTTAAGTTGGATTTATGTGACGAGTTGTAAGTATAAGAGAAAAGTTTGAAATGACTCTTAGCTATTACGTCATGTATAGAAAGACTGTTGTGCAGTAAATTGCCTACAATGATGATTGTGTTAATTGAAAAATCATTTTTTTGCGAAACTAACAGTAAAAGGGAAGAGTGACAAGTGACTTTAACCTTTTAACCGCTTGTGTCGGATTAATCCGACAAATATTTTTGGGCCGCGAGGGTCGTATATTTACGACCGAAATACCACAGCGAGTTTAATCTGCTTTTTTATTTAATTACGCTGTATTCTATCAAAAAGATGTTTATATTAGGTAAATAGTTAAATAAGTAATCATTTACAATTTCATACACTTTAGTCTCTTAATTTACTTACCTCAATTTGTTTAATTTTTAAATTTTGTAGTCTTTAAAATTATTAAAAAAAAATCACTTCCCTACTATTTTTGTACCTAGAATGCTCCATTTTCTTGTCAAAATTTAAAACGGGAATTTTAATTATAAAACTATAAGTATAATATTAAGCTTTCTGGCTCGAATGTATTTTAATAATATGTGAATGCAAATGAGGGTGGGTGCTGATACCTATATTACAAGATATTAAGTTATCTTAGCTTAGGTATTAGTAGCAACTCTATTTAAAATATTGTAACTACCTTTCGGCCTATTTTTATTTGAACCTGTTTCTCTATGTTATTTTTTTAAGGTTCAAATAAACATTTTTTTTTTTTAATTAGAAGTCTAGTAAGTATTGCACATCCCTCTTTGTTGTAGGTGTTTATTTTTCGATTCACTGTGTCGGGCGCTGGCGGCACGACAACTGATATGAAGTCGGGCGGTTAAAGGGTTAAACAGCAACTAAACTCAAAACATTTATTTCAATTAAACCATTTACCTTTGAATTTTCAAGGAGTCGGTCAGCCAGAAATATGAAGCCTTGCCCATTCTAAAGCGTAGTCAGTACTTATGGCGAAGAACATATTTGTATGAATAAGCATTTGCTCAGCAGTGGGTCTACAAGTGGGATAACATAAATAAAATATTTATGTGACATTATTAAATTCTACCATGAAACAGCCTGAACGTTACTGCTTCATTTAATAAAAAAATATCATTGAATTGATTTATCGTGACTTGTATTCGTATATTCTATTTCCATAATTTTGACCCAAAATTACGTCACATAACCTGGACTGCATTAGACTTTAACAAATTCAAAATGGTCGGCGATAAACTTCTAATCCGTGTGGTGCCGGAATTAAAGAATAGCACCACCCCATTTCTTCAATGCATTTTACCACCATACTGCCAAGCGTGATCTTCTTCTTCTTCTTCTTCAACCCTTGGCCACCCAATGCTGAGTGTAGGTCTCTTCCAAATCTCTCCACTTTTGGCGGTTTTGTGTCGTGGCTATCCAGTTTCTTCGGTGAAAAATACCGAAATACGGAGACGAACGAGACTCACAGACATAGCGGAAGTGATAGCAAAAAGAAAGTGGAAGTGGGCGGGCCATATATGCCGTAGACTGGATGGGAGATGGGGGAAAAAAGTGCTGGAGTGGAGACCACGAACAGGACGGAGGAATGTGGGAAGACAACCAAGCGTGATGAATATGGCTAATCCCGGTCCCCCTTTGGGGTAGGCCTATGGCCAGCAGTGGACGTCTTTTGGCTGGAATGATCATGAAGATACTACAATTGACATATTTTAGCATACTTTTTCTGTGTGAATCTGAATAATTGTTTTAATTTCACATTCTTAAAGTGTTAACGATGAATCACGTTGTATAGGTATTGATATACGATTCTGATACAATCTCCCCACACCGAAAGGGCGTGTTGCAATGATTTACACCCTCTTGTTGTATGCTAATCAAGTGCTGAGCACATCTGATTTACGGCCAAACTTTTGAGAATAATTATAACAATACTTTTGTGACACCATTCTCATTTAATAATTCACAAAATAAACAATGACAGTTTTGAATGAATGAACAGCAATGAAAACGCCAAACAGAGGAGGCCTAGCATTTTCATTAGCCGTCCTCCGACGTGACAACGCCTTGAACAAAATATTACCTACCCAAGTTTAGGGGTTTAAAATATAATAATTTGACTTTTTATTATATCTACTTCAAAAGAGTCCATAAAATATTTAATTAATAAAAAAATAGTTGGAGGGAAAAATTTACAGCTCATTTCAAATAATCGCCTTGTAATAATTGTTTCAGGGTAAACAGAAGCCAAACGCAAATATATAAAGGTAAAACTTGCATTCAATTGTAGTATGCCATTTTAGGGATATCGTATCAATCTGTTGGGGAGCTTATCTTCGTTTTTCCAGCTAAATCAAACTCAAAGCATTTATTTCAAATAAACCAATTACAGGCACTTTTGAATTGTCAAGGAATTGTCAATCACTAGGAAATGGTGAAGGGCGAGCGTTTTGGGACCATCTTTTATGATTCTGACGTTCTAAAAGTGCGGGCTTATAGCCTAGTTGAATAAGTGACTTTTGATTTCCACACGTGCAAACACTTGCATGTATTTCTTAAATTGCAATAATTGAACGTGCTTTATGGCATGCAATTATTGCTCTTGACTTTCCATACGTTCCATAAACTTGTACCGTATAAATGGTGCTTTGTATGTGGGTAAGAGTTTAAATGCATAAATATGTATACTGAGAATAGTGTTTTTCTTCCGACTCCATTTGAGATAAGATAAGACATTTAAACAAACCTTTTTTACAGTCCATTTAACCGATTCTGATTTCTATACCGTAGGTATAAGGATGGCATTAAAAGCAAAAAAGTAGTTACAATACCAACTGTTTACTGCAGCTGCCATTTGTCATGCCACCAACGCAATAGAAGTCAAAATAGGTTGATCGGACTGTAAAAAAGGTTTCGTTAAATGTCTAATCTTATTTCAAATGGATTATAGGTGGCTACGATCACGGCTTTCAGATGAGAATATGTTATTGTTTCACGATTTTTAGAGCATGAGTTTTCAGTAGTCAGGTGTAACTTTTTTAACCTTATTTTTATTTAAATTGTTTTGGGGAGTGGTATATTTTTTAATGTACTGATTAAGCCTTTTCACTTCCATATTTTTTAATTATGGCATGATGTGTTAGGTTAGGTTAGCATACACGGCGCGACACACGCTGGATGAGTGTCCTGCTTGGGACGAGTCGCGCCGTGCCCTCATCTCAGGGGTAGGCAGCGACCTATCGCTGCCGGCCGTTGTCGATTCAATGGTCGACAACGAGGAGTCCTGGGACGCGGTGGTATCCTTCTGCGAAACAGTAATTTCGTAGAAGGAGGCTGCGGAGAGGGACCGGGACGACTGGGCCATCACGACATCTAGACAAATAGATAGGTAGATTTATTCAAAACAATATGCTTCTACATGGACTGATCAATTAATCTGCTATAACATCTCAAAGTTTGTCAATAACTTTTGGCGTCATTTTAGAAATCATGAATGTTTTTTCTCGTGAAATCATACCTAAGACAAGTGCCAATAACCAATCAGAAAACACAAAAATAACTAACTTATGCACTATGCTTTATAATATAACCTATTTTGAAGCACAATAAAAAAAGTCAAATAAATGTTTAAAGTAAGTAAGTTTAAAGTATTTTTCTCTTATATGTGTGTGCATATGTATTGTATTGACAAGAGAAAAAGACGAAGCCCACTTTCACCTCCCGGGAACCGAACTCAACCTCAATGAGTTAGTGATTGTGACAAGATCAACACCAATGTTCCAATGATTAATACCCCTCTTGTTCTATGCTAATTGTGTGCTAAGTGGCTTCTGATTTATGGCGCGGATTTAAGTATAATTATTTAGCGAACACCCTTCGAGTCTTGAGTACGTCATTTGTCAAGCAATGTGCTAATTACTGATGTTCTTATCACAGCTTTGCGTTTGTCTTTGAGTTTGATGGAATTGGGAGCGATCATTAGGAGGTACCTATATGTATTTGATGGTGAATTGTATACAAATTGATAGGTATAGGTTAAGTGGGTACAAATGTGGGAGGGATTTTTTATTTGATTTTATTTAATTGTTGTTTATTTTGTAATTATTTTTATTTTGTATGCTGTACTGGTTGACGTCATTACGTCAACGCCAGTTGTTGCTGAAAACCAGCGCTTGTGCTCTGTTTCGGTAGGCTCGTAGCATTATGCTGAGCGATGACCGTTTTGTGTGGATGTGACGCATATTTTCACCCAATTTATACTTTTTTGTGTTCTTTCTCTGCGTCACGAACTAGTTTATATTTTGCACAATTGAATCATCAACGAAACGTTCTTTTTCAATCATCTCTATATAATAAAAATGAAATTCATGCTCTTCGTTGTTAAGTGCATCTTTTGAGAACGGCTGGACCGATTTGGCTATTTTCTGTAATAGTCTGAAAAATGTTTTATAGAAGAAAAATTTAATAAGATTCCCGGTAAATTACAAAATGTTAAAATAAAGTTTTCCCATTATGCAATTTACCGGAAAACTTTAAAAAAAATCCTTTTTACACGCTTTATATTAGCTTCACTTGTATGTTTGTTTGTATGTAACCGACTCCTTTGAGCGCGATTTTGACCCACTTTAAACGGTCAGATTTCATTGAAACTTTGTAAACTTGTCGAGGACCGATGACAATTCAATAATTTAAAAATAAATTGAGAAAAAAAAAACACGTTTTTGTAGTTAGCAGAACTAAAAAATAGAAAATGAATAATAGTTTAAAAAACTAAAAAACACGCTTTAAAAACCAAAGTAAAAAAGGAGAAAATAATTTAATTCAATTAAAAAGCGTGGGGTGCTTTTTGAGGTATTTTTATAATCAATTAATGTCAAGCACCCCACGCTTTTTAATTGAATTAAATTATTTTCTCCTTTTTTACTTTGGTTTTTAAAGCGTGTTTTTTTAGTTTTTTAAACTATTATTTATTCTATAGATTTTTGTATGAACAACATCTGTTGGGTCAGCTAGTTAAAAATTAAATTAAAATGACAAAAAACAGTGTTGTTTATAAAAAGAAAGTGAAACCAAACATGGTCTAACGGGTTACAAATTCACTTGTAAACTTCGTACAGTTTTAAAAAGGACAAATACTCAAACATTTCTTCCTATTTTCAGTTACAATACATAAACTATGAATCAGTATCGAGCAGGGATCAGCAGCTATACTAGGGTTCGGGTCATTTGCCGTCGGATCATTACCCCCGCGGCCCCGACTCGATATCTTCACCCCTCTTGTCTTTATTGTGACAGACAAGGCGCTATTACGGTGTAGACAGATTTCTGAACATTGTTTTTCAAATTGTATTATGGTGTGCTTGGATCATTAGTGCTATTGAGCATGAAAATATGCTCACGATATTTTTTGCATCGTAACGTTTCTTGGGATTTTTATTGGGCCTGACTTATCTTTATACCGTTTGTGCAAAAGACTGAGCTATTTTATTCTTGCTATTAATAAATGGTAACAAATTGCTGTTCAAAAATGCGCCAAAATACCAATTAACACTATGACTTTACTTTTCTTAACTGTGTTAATGTATCATTCTCATATTAGTCACATTCATCCGATTTATTTTCTATCCGCCAAAATGAGTGAATCTAACGAAGAAATTCGATACATTTTGCAGTTTTATTACACAATTTTTTTTATATTAAAAACGAAAGGAAAAACTTAACACAAGCCGCAACAAAAATACGTCACATTTATGGACTTAATGCAGTATCAGTAATGGCTACTTCAAACAGGTGCGTCGCGACCGTAGCGTCGCGCTAGTCTGCATGAGCCTTTAGAGTAGCACAAAGTTCATCACTTCAATTATTTTACGCACAAAACATTATCTTTCTACTTTAATCCCAATTTACTTAGGATCCGCCCACCACGTCTTTTTAACCGACTTCAAAAAAGGAGGAGGTTTGCAATTCGACTGTATTTTTCTTTTTTATGTTTATTAGCTCAGAACTTTCGACTGGGTAAACCGATTTTGGTAATTCTTTTTTTTTTGAAAGCTGCTGCTTCCTGTGTGGTCCCATTTAAATTTCATATAGATTTGATGATGCGTTTCGGAGACAGACAACGTAACTCTTCAAAAAATGACAGCTAATCAACCGCGATTGCTGCTATCGCACAAATTTGCAATGTTTTTACCCCAAGGATGTCATCAACATTTCGAATTGGTGTGGGGTAGGTACTATAACTAAAAATTTAAAAATAAAAACTTTTTCCAAAAAAAAAAACAACTGACTTGCGGAAAACACTACAAAGTAAAAAATATATAATGAAATACGTACCTATCCAAAGTCACCGACTCCCGAAATTTAAGTTATTTTTCACTTTGTAGTATTTTTCCGGAAGTCGGTTGTTTATTTTTTCTTGAATACTATTAGCCGTCGTCTCAGTATGAATCTCTTTTGTAGCGCCATCGTTTTACACACGATAAGACAATATTGATACTTTCTACCAAGTGTCATTCTGATTCCCCATAGTCCAATAACCAACCACGACATTGATCGACGACAGTACCAACATCACTTAATCCCCCATTAGAACTAACGCCTCACACTTAACAACTAACACTATTCACGATGTGAAAAATGAATCCTATGAGGGTAGATACACAAGCGATTCGGGACCATTTCCTCTTCCGGCGCAGCATCCATCTTAGTCGGATGTTTGCCGACACCCTTTTTAAATTATGGTGTCGTAATGATAGTATACCTTTGGTCTTTGTGTGAACCTATGGGGCAATAGCCATTGATATATCTATTGGTGAAGATGGATCTCCCAATTATCTTCTTAGCAAGTGAAAATAAAGAATGGTGGTAGTCTAGAGACTACTACCATTCTTTACTGTTTATTCATAGCATAATCAGTTTATAATATTGTTACGCGTAACAATTAATGTCTGGATTAGTTACCACTAGCGCACTCTAGTATCGAGTAGCAGAATTAATTGAGTCAAGATCTTTCTAGAAATTTCAATGCTAGAACTTTCTAGAAGTATCGACATCTGTTCAATCGGGGCCGGTATGTACTCGAACATTCTAGATGCTTCTATGATAGAAGGTTCTGGGATGTTCTAAGGGCCCTATAAAAGGCCGGAACGGATCAAGGCCCGGCGAGTATTGATCAAGCGATACAGGCGAGAACATCGTAAGCGATCTTCAAGTGCGATTTAGAGTGATCAGTAGTGAAATTGTATTTTGTAATTAGTGTGTTTAATTAAAGTGTCGTCATTGGTAATTTATATTGGCAGTTTTTAATTGTCACGAACCCCAAGCTCGTCCTGCCAGGGGTGTGGGTTGTTCGAGAGAGATACCGCGGCCCCTGGCACACAGGCAACTGAGGGAACACGGGTGGGTTTTAGTCAGTAAAAGTCTGACACACCCTCCCGCTCCACCCAGAGCGGGAGAAGTTATTTGATGATTTCCCACCCAAAAAAAAAAAAAAAACCCCAAGCTCGTAACAATATTCCCACAGCTGGAATACAGGCCTCCTCTCGGTGAGACGTAGTGGGCCGTCATCCACCGCGCGAGCCCAGTGTGAGTTGCCAGATGTCACAAGTCCCAAATTTTTTGGTTTTAAGACGCGACGGTTGCCTCCTATAATTTGCTTCATAGCTTTGAGAGCAGTGGTGTTGAAATAATCTACAAAAGTGAAACGGTTGGTCAGTATTCTGTCCCAGCTATCTTTTTTAACGTCGTCGGTTCATCTAGCTGCGAATAAATCAATTAAGCAGAGAATCCTACTATAAATTCTACTAATATTATAAATGTGAAAGTTTGTATGTTTGGATGTGTGTAAATGAATTGAATTGAATTGAAAAAAGATCCTCACACCTACTTATATATATACAGCCCGCGGTACCTTTTTAGCTAAAGTTATATTGCTCTTTGTACAAAAACCTTTATGAAAAGCTATGTACAGAAATTACTGACATCAGGCAGCAGATACAGCGTAACAATACACTACCATAATCCCCATACCATCATTCTACATCTCTTAACATATATCGAGGGTAACACAAGTATCCACAAGTACCTACATCGCTACAGAAACCTTTGTGTGTATCGAAATAATAGCTACACAAGTGGACTGGATAATGGTGATCATTATATGGACATCAGTCTTTTGTCCGGCCGTCTAATTGAGTTGCCATGGCAACGGTAAGGTAGAAATAATTGGCGGTAGATATCTGTTTTGGTTGTGATTTTCTGATAAAGAAATGTACCCATAATGAATCTGAATTATGAATGAATTGTTAAGGTATGTTTCTTTTTTGGTCGGTGAGAGATACCTAAATGAATATTTCAGGAAATAAAAAAAAAGTAATTAAAGAGTAAGATAAGGTAATCCGCAAAATTGTAGCGAATAGACTATTTCAAGAAAAACTCATTCAATGGGATTATATGAACTTAGAGGGACAATTCTCTAACTTCATATAAATACTTCTAAAGGGTAATTTATATCGCCCACATTTCTAGTAATCTTACCCTTTTTTTTTTTTTGGGTGGGAAATCATCAAATAACTTCTTCCGCTCTGGGTGGAGCAGGACGGCGTGTCAGACTTTTACTGACTAAAACCCACCCATGTTCCCTCTGTTGCCTGTGTGCCAGGGACCGCGGTATCTCTTTCGAACAACCCGCAGACCTGGCAGCGATAAAGGATCTTGACAGACAGACAGACGGACGGACAACAAAGTGATCCTATAAGCATATAAATCATTTTCCGCAAAACATATCACCCTTAAGATTAAAACAGTAGAACTTACAAATAAAATTCACCAACTATGTTCAACCACTTCAGACAATCCCTACTTGCTCCGAAAAAGCATAAAACCATTCACATTTTACCTACGGATCTACCGCTAATTTACCGCGGTATTACTAGCGGTATACCGGTCGGTAACCGCGGTAATACCGGTTGGTAACTGCAGCCCTTTGCGTTTGCTCTCAGTGGATTTAATAGTAAAAAATTCAAGCGGTCAGTGAACAAAGAAGGTTGTTCGGAACAATTTTCTACTTCAGGAAGAAGTGGGGATTATGTGAATGTTGGAATGGATTGAGAAGGTATTTTAGACGAATTATAGTATTAAACCTTTGGGTTCTTTATATAGAATGATGCTTGAGAATGGTTTTGTGTATAGTTTAGCATGAAATCCGCCATTACTACTAGAGATAAACTTGATGAAGTATCGTTCTACCATTCGACGCGTCATCGTACACCCAATTTAGTATGCTAGGCATCAGGCTTATGACCAAAGGTGGTTAAACGATTTCTAGTAAGCACAGTATCAATTTTCAAGGAGGCAAACGTCCAGTATTTTCATTTTAAATTTGAATCTCAGATTCAAATTCTTAATACTCTACAGGTACTGAGTGCTTTGTGAAAATTTATAAGTATCTACTCTAAACCTGCGAAATCCAAAATTTCTTCGATTTTTGAATGCAATGCATTATGAATTTTGCGGTTTAGATTGATGGGGTAACATTCATACATAAACTCACGCCTCCTTGCCATGGGGGTAGGTAGGTACCAACTACAGAACACCAGCTACTACGATACTCACATACCTACTCCTTCTGCTTCGTTAATGAGCATACATCATGAATGATGGGATCACCAACATAGTATGAGTTTGACAAGTTCTCAGTATCAAATTCTCATTTAGAGGTTAAAGGTAAAGACACCTAATGCCTTATCCATTAAACTTTGAACTTCTTGGTTCCAACGAAGCACCACCGGCCATTGACAGTAAAGCAGAAAGTACGAAACTTCACCACAAAGCGTTCAATTATAAACGAAAAACAAAAAGAACAGTAATCTGCCTCTGTGCCTTTGACAGACTCAGGTTTGACTTTATAGTTTAGTCTGAATTATGGTGAAAGCGCCAGTTTTACCGAAATTTTTAAAAGGTGGAATTGAGAACTTTTTTTTTATTTCTACTGTGCTTAATTGTTGCGATAAAGCAGACATATTATCGTATTTAGTGTAGTCATGATGGCCCAGTGGTTAAGACCTCGCCTCGCATGTCTCGTGGGATTAAATCTAGGCAAGATTTGCCTAGATTGGATCTATAATGTGCTCAAATATATTATGAGTAAAAAAGAAGATTATCAGACTATTGTTATAACCCATAAAATCGACGATGAAGTATACATCATCATCATCATTTCAGCCGAAAGACGTCCACTGCTGGACATAGGCCTCCCCCAAAAGGGGGGTTTTGCCATAATCACCACGCTTGGCAGGCGGATTGGCGATCGCAGTATGGTAGTAAAATGCATAGAGAATGCTGCTGCCCATTCTCTAGTAAGTCCCTTAGTCGCCTTCTACGACACCCACAAAGAAATGGGATGGTGCTATTCTTTGACGTCCGGCACCACACGAAGTATACATATGAAAGTATATATACGACGAGAAAGTTTAGTCACCACCGAGTGACATTAAAAAAAAACACTGCCCCACACTAGGAATTTCTCCTGTATTGTGGATGCGTTTACAAACATTTAAAACTCACATACATAAGCAGCCAGACCCGAACAACTACTTGTAGGTCACAAAAATATTTGTTACGTGCGGGAACCGAACCCGCGACATGGAGCGCAGCAGTCAATCGCTTAACCACTGCGCCAACCGTGCCGTCGTTTTGATTCATACGTATACTTTCTGAGTTTATCTTGGACTTTAATGACATCGGTGAAGGAAAACAACGTGATGAATCCTGGACTTTATAGTTACCTAATATAAGTCTGAAATCGCCATCCAATTACTATCAATTATTAAAGAAGTCATAATTTTCTAGTCGTTATTTGACTTCGTCGATTTCATCCTACTATCTTGCTAATATTATAAATGTTAATGTTAGGATATTTTTTACTCAATCACGCCGAAACGTCTCAACGGATTTGGATGAAATTTAGCACACATATACTTTATGACCTGGATTAATACATAGGATACTTTTTATCCCGGTAGTCCGTTCCTATGGGATAATTTTCATCCTCTACCCGGGCGAAGCCGCAGGCAAAAGCTAGTGGGTTATAAAAATAATCTGACAGTCTACTTTTCCACTCATATTACTCACTAGCATTTGCCTGCGGCTTCGCCCGCTCGGAACTTTCATCCCCTATTTAACTCCCTTAGGGGTTGAATTTCGAAAAATCCTTTCTTATTCCTTGTCTACATTAAATGATAAATGATTTTATTTCTGTAAGTAGGTTTGTACAAACACTTTTACACGTCAATCATATTTTTTTTTAAACTAGATGAGGTCGGCGTTTCCTATCTGACTACTCTGAGAAGAAAGGCCGAAACAAACTCAGAGGTCACAGTCTCTTTTAAAGTCTAGACATAATCTTGGTCAGATCATGTGAAGACCATGTGGATTGGTGTCTGAAATGGTCTTTTGAGGAAAGAACCACACAGATTGAGTGGACCTGTCCAATCAGTGCACGCATTTATCAGTAATCATGCAGCTCAACTCAGAACTTGAGGAGCTCAAAGATTTGACGAACAATACCAAAGAAAGGACATTTGGGTAGGCTGCATAAATTACTCAAACTGCCAGATTAACATTAAAACTATCTGAGAAAGAGATGAAACACAAAACAAAAAATTATAAAGGGAACCTCTGTGCAAAATGTCAGTTTTCTAGGTCCAAGGGCTGTGCGTTAAAGAGTCAGTCAGTCAGTCAGGACTTTTCTTTTTATTTATATAGATAGACCGTACCTAAAAATGTAAAAGTGAAATAAAGCATTTACTTTATAACTAAAGAATTAACTTCAATTTATTTAAAGAAAACGATTACTTACTTACCTAGAAAGTAATTCATAAATAGCCCTTCTAAAGGTCTAATAGGCCAACTAAATGCCATTAGCCCTCAGTAACTAACTCATCAGTGACTAAACAACCTACATCACTTACTGCTCACTAGTTTGCGACGTGTAGGGTGAAAACACTCGACATTATTATTTACAAGCGTCGCGATACCCGATGCGACAACCTGACGACTTGCTTTAGATGTTGTACAGGGTGCTCCAGATTTTCTTTTGGTATATTTCTTATTATTTTAAAGCAGCTATTATATAGCAAAGCTATTTTTTTCTATACCAAGAAAATGGAGCAAAGCTTATTTTAAATATCTATACTAATATTATAAAGCTGAAGAGTTTGTTTGTTTGTTTGCTTGAACGCGCTAATCTCAGGTACTACTGGTCCGATTTGAAGCCCATTTATCGAGGAAGGCTATATATCATCACGCTAAGACTAATAGGAGCGGAGCACCAATGAAGAATGTTTCAAACTCAGGGTTTTTTTTCCTTTTGAGAGCTTCCGCTGCGTGCGCTGCGTAAACGGTTAAAGTTTCGCAAAAATCATGTATGACAGAATGGTTTTCCTTTAAAGTTCTAAAAAGAAGTCCGCGACAGAAAATGTCTATCTTTTAAGGTTGGCTCACTATAACCTTTTTTATGCAAACCAAAAGATGCATTATTTGCGAAGGTGTTTTATAAACATGATATTAATCCTCATCCAAATAAATACGTTATTCATCAGAAGTATTTAATTTAAATCAAAATTGCCCTTTGCATCATTCGATTTCAATGAATATCTTAGCAGATATTGCAGTTTTAAAATAACATCGCAGCAAAATAATGATCAAGTACTTAAAATATTTTCAAGCAAGTTCGTCCAGCTTAATCGACCAGGTAAATCATCCAGTTTTTGATTTGCGAATTTGAATCTTTGTTTCAAATTCTCAATTCAATTGTGAAAATCTACATAAGCCGTAGTAGTATTTTTTTTTTATTTCACTGCCTTCATTGATGGGAATACTCATACACTCGGCATAGTACTGCAGCTTCCCATTAGTGTAAGAATTTTCTAAACCAGATCAGTAGTTCCGAGGCTACCCCATACAAACAAATTCATATAATATACGTCTTTATAATATTAGTATATAAACTTTAAACCGTAAATCTGTTATACATAATTATACAGAAGGTTATACAAATTTTAAGTTTATAATTTGACTCTGTAATAAAGTGGTTGTATTTTAATAAACTTACCTTCATACTTTTATTAAGAAAAACTAACTTAATTAAACAAGCAAACTGGCTACATAACTTAGCTAACTTAGCTTTACCAACTAGCAAGGCCAAGGTTGGCTAGAAGGAGTTATTGCAAATGAAAAAGTTAAAACTTAGTTTCTACCTTTTTATATTCCCTACAAAAAAGTAAATACCTAAAAACAACAAATTGCGGACAAATTAAAGCAAAGTTACCTCAAGTGACTTTGTAACATCAGCCTGTACATTAGACAAATTGAAAGCAATGAAGTCGAAAGCGTAAGTTCTCAATCATTCAACTTAACGACAATCGGGAAGAGGGGCTGCGTGCGCAGCAGTGAGATGAATCTTACGCGGAATGGATGCGGCATCGATATGTGGTACAAAAAAAATGTTTTTTTTTTGTAACATTTCGCAAAAAATACATTTTTTTTTCAATCTTTGCAGGATAGGGTCATAAGCTAGTTTTTAAAGCGCTTATTAGTTTTACAGGTTTGTAAGGCGCTTTCAAGGCGCGCTATGAAACGCGATACGGCTCAAGCTGTTTTGGCAACTGAGTCTAATCATGTTATGTTTTATTACATAGGTCAATGAAATTTTCTTAATTTTTTTACTCATTGTGAGCTTTCTGCTAAATATTTGATCTGTCAGTCGGTCTGTGTATTTGTTGTAACAATAGCAAGTTAAATTTATAACTCTGCACACTGACTTTTAAACCATTTTCGTGTATCTCATGGCAACACGAGATACATTGCCTATTTACTACCGATACGAGATACATTGAGCTAACACATCCACCATAGTCCACACATTGTCGTTCTAGATCCACGGAGCTATAACAACTGAATAGTGTAAGAGCATGTATTTTGAAGGCCGGCAACTAATGGCTGGTCTTAAGCAATTCAGCTTGCTTTTCTGCCAATATCTGATCTGTCAGTCGGTTTGTATGTTTGGTATAACAATAGCAGGTTTATTTTTCAATTCTGCCTTTAATGAGCTTATGCGTAACTATTCTGACGCCCGTTCGGAACACACTGACTGATAAACTATTTTCGTTTATCTCGTACCGACACGAGATACTGTGAATTAACACATCCACCATTATCTACACATTGTCGTTCCAGATCCACGAACCTATAACAACTTAATAGTGTAAGAGCATGTTGATTGCCGGCCGGCATCTAATGGCCGGTCTTAAACAATTTAGCTTGCTTTTTATTGACGCGACATTTTCTCCCTATTGCTCGTTTTCTATTGTTGTTTTTAGTTTCCTTTTGTGATTTGTATTGTATTGATTGTTTTGAAGGCATGATAGAAGCTTTTCTTTCCCGGTTGTTGGAGTCTGTTGAAAGTTATCGTGTATTTCATAGCCACTTTAACTTTTCTCACGAGAGAGATTATGAGCCTTTTTTGTGGCGCATACCGTATCATGTTTTTAGACATTTTTATTTTTAAAGAGTATGAAGAAATATTTATGCATTTATTTCAAACTTTAAGCTCACAAATGTCAAAGGCGGTCCTAGTGACATAGGCATTTACTACCTGTCAACCTTTGTGTGATGTAGAGAGCGTGGCGGCATCTACAACGCCACATGCGAACTACGCATCAAAAAACTTGACGTCACACAAATCCTGCATCGCGCAAGCAAAGTTTACCGCGCGACTCGTATATATGCAACATTTCGACATCAACCGTCGGGCAGTTGCCCACCAGACACAACACCCGTCTGGTCGGAGGATCCTCCCTTTTTCATAGAGTATGAGTGGACTTTACACCCTGTTCCTCATACCTCTAGAAGAGAAACAGTGGCGGCCGGTGCAATGGCTGAACAATAGACCAAATAAAACTTATTCGCAGCTATATCATTTCTCAAGTTTGAAAGTAAATTCACAGCTAATTTATACAAGTTCTTAAAAGAAATGAAATTGGAGGCTATTTACAAGTTTCCACTGATAAAAACGGCTACCAGAACCAAGGAAGGCCGCAGGCGCGCAAATTACCCACGGAGAGTTACATACTGACATACTGACATACAAGTGAAGCTAATATAAAGCGTGTAAAAAAAAATTGTTAGTTACTCAATCACGTCAAAACGGCTGAAATGATTTCAATGATGTTGATGTAAAGCTTGTTCGTTGTGCACACGTATTTGAAGATTCACAAGGAACTAGTTTGTGTGAACAGTGGTGTCCCGGTGGTAACGGGCGCGACTTCCGAGTTGTAGGTCGTGGGTTCAAATCCTGACAGGCGATTTACTTTTTGTAAATTATCACCACTGCTCTTAAAACGGTGATGAAAAAGAAAATGAAATGTCTCGTACGAAAATATCTACCGACCCGCACTGGGCCCGCGTGGGGGATAATGGCCCACTCCTTCTCACAGAGAAGCTGGTCTCCCAGCAGTGGGAACATTATAATCCTATCATGCCCGGGTAAAGCCAGTTTTTGCTCATAATTAATTTTTAAACTATTATTTATTTGAATTTTTTTAGTTCTGCTAACTACAAACGCGTGATTTTTCTATCTTTTTTTTTCCTATTTTTTTTTTCGAAATGACTGAATTTCATCGGTCCTCGATAAGTCTACAAAGTTTAAATGAAATCTGACCGTTTGAAGTGGGTCAAAATTAAGTCCAAAGGAGTCGGCTACAAACAAACATACAGGTGAAGTTAATAAAAGCGTGTTAATAAAAATAAAAACTTAAGTTATCCTTGAATTTTCTCACATCAAAAACAACAGAAAAGAAAGAGATTCCAAAACAGTAGGTACCCAAGATAAAGTCACATCTTTCAACATTTTCTATTAAATGGAAGCCTATTGTGAACTAAACCCTTTGCCACACAGTGACAAACGCTAAACCGTTGTCAGTCACAGTAAATAACGCTTTGTTATAGCAAACTATAGTACATAACAAGTCTTTGTTAGTTGTGACCCCGTCATTTTAACTAAAACGCGATAAGCTTTGACGTTTAGTTTATTCCTGTTCGTGATTTAGGATTCGGTCTAAAAAGTATTACAAAAATATTTGTACTGGTAATTTTAGTTAGCAAAAGATCTTTATATAGATGAGTAGCATCATAATAATATTAAAAAAACCCCAAATAACTATGTACCTTCATTTTAAAAATTACACATGACAAGTAGTTACAGAGCAACAGTCATTACTAATGCTCGGTTCCTCTAAACAAAAACGAATCGTTTGGCTTACCAATGGTAGCATTTTTATCTCCAAACTGGGTAAATAAATAGTTTTATAAGCAATATTACCAGTGATAGGTACTAACCAAATAGGGGGTTCTACTAGGCGAAGGTATTGGTATGATACAAGTCTTAATTTTTTAACTGTCCGTAAATTATAGGAATCGGCATTTGGACGACATTTTCGTTGTTTGCGGTTAAGCCTGTGACCTACTTACAGAACTGAAAGACTTTTCGATTTTAATACAAATTTTTGTACATGAAAGTCACGAACTACTGGTTATTTCATTTAATTGGATAAAAACTTGATAAACTTCTTATACTGAATTAACAAAAAAAATTGAATCGAATTTCGATTCTTTTTTATGGATACGTTATGCCTTAGGGGTGGTCCCATATAAATTTTAGTAACTATGATTAAGTAGTGGTCTACAAATTGTGGGGTACCCCACTTAAAATAACTTGCCATAACTTAAAAGAGAAAAGAAAAACTTTTATACAAAAAATAAAAAACCCAACCGACCACGTCCAAAGACAACACTACAAAGTAAAAACTAACTTTAATTTCGAAAGTCGGTGTCTTTGGATCTGTATTTCAGGTTCTTGCCAACGACTTCCGAAATTAAAGTTATTCTTTACTTTGCAGTGTTTTCCTTGGAGGTCAGTTGTTTATTTTTGTAAAAAAGTTTTTATATTTTGTATGATTTCACAATCCCCATGATTTAACTTTTCAGAAAAACACACGATTAAGTTTTTTTTTATCCTTGAAATACAGTATCCAATTCAACATAATTTACCGGGCGACCCATTAGTTTACCTCTGCCCGTTTCTACCAAACTCGAGTTGACAAACGAACCACAGCCAAACAGCCGATCTGACATGGCTTTGTGAAACACCCGGTCAATACCCAAAAATTAATTAAAACCACAATACAATATGTCCGACAAAATTGCTAATAATCAAACTGCAAAAACCCTTTTCAGATACTACCGATTTTTTCTGATAATTCTAGTGATTTGTGGCTACGATTTCAATATCACAAAAAGAACATTTTTGAACTGGATCGTCAAAGTTTACTGTTGCAGTCTTGTTATACTGGTTATCTACTCCTCTGTGGTCTGTTGTCCACTGGATCTGTCGCAATTTTGGTCTTTATTCGAATATTCAACTTCAGTGATTGTTATTTTATGTTTTAACAGCCAAACAGAAACTTTCTTTGAAATGTTGAGGGATATCGACTGCTATTTGAGGATTAACAAAAGACATCATATTCACAGCATATATAAGTTGGTCATCTTCTCCATTATTACTTGGTCTGTTCGAATTGCTTATACTTTGATGTATTGTTATACGTACGAATGCTATGACAATTTGTATTTGTTTGTGGTAAGACAATTCTCTTTAATCGCTCTCGATTTCAATCGAGTCTGGCGATGCATATTATTCGATGCTGTTCGGTATCGGTTGAAAATCCTTCGAATAAGATTGGAGGAGACTCCGGAGTATAATTATTATTTATACATCAAGAATAATAAAAGTATCAAGGAGGATAAGATAAAGTTTTGTTTGTATCTGTATAGGAGTATTGCTGATTTGGTTGATATGATTTCACCTGAATTGCATGCATCGGTAAGTATTTTTAATCAACTTTTATTTAGAAAGCATCTAGCCTACTGGCAACGGCCGTGACTTACGAATTCTAGGTCATAAGTTCGAACCCACTCAGACGCTATACTTTGTGTTAATTATTTCATCATCACTGCTCTCAAAACGGTGAAGGAAAACATCGTGATGAAACCGGAATGTCCTACAACGGAAAAATTGAAGACATGCGACATCTACCAACCGGCACTGGGCCCGGATGGTGGATTACGGCCCCTCCATCCCAAAGACAGGAGGCCTGTGTCCAGCCCTACCTTGGAGGCAGTGGGAACATTGTAGGCTGATTATACTATGCTACCTTTTTTTGACAAAATATCTTTATCCAGAAAGTGGCAATGTACCGACCTGGAGATGGATACTTCTTCTTTTTACCGTGTCGATAGCAATCTAAATACATTCAGCCCAGAATCTGGCTACGAGCTTGGCACTTTCAGCAGCGACCATCAACTCCTGTAGCGTGCAGGCAGCAGGATAGTAATATCCCAGAAAAGAAAAGATCTTTGAGCTATTTTCTTGTTTATTAACTTTCTTATATTTTTGGCTTATTCCAGTTATTCTTGAGTGTAGCTGGCAGCTTACCAAAACTAGTAACTAATGTCTACAACATATTGACAGCCATTGAGGGCCACGTAAGTACCTACGCATTTTTAAAGAAATATTAGCCATATCGTGAGGAAATATTTAGATGATACGGATAACGTTCTGCTGAGGAGTTTGATGCTCCACTTATTCTGTCCAGTCATTAGAAAGTGGTGAAGGGCGGGCGTTTCGGGACCAGTGTATGACTAAACGCCGACAGACACTACACCGACAGATTGAACACCGACAAGACTTTACTTCGACGGGACTCTTCGCCGACAGGACACTTTGCCGACAGGACTCTTCACCGAGAAGGCTCATCAGGTAGGTAATAGGTTAGGTTAGGTTAGAATTGCGACAAACCGCGCGCGAGCCGAGCAAGCGTGGCGAGCGGTGCCATAATGGCAGCATCTGGCGAGAGCTACTTCCATGTTAGCGGCAGTTACCTACTTGACTATTTATTAATAGCGCAAGGATGAGCCTTGTCGGCGAAGAGTCCTGTCGGGGAAGTGTCTTATTGGCGAAGATTCCCGTCGAAGTAAAATCTTGTCGGTGTTCAGTCTGTCGACGTTTAGTCGAACACTCTTTTGGGGCACAGTCTTATGAAATTTTGAGGTTCAAAAAGTGCAGACACTCAGTTGAGTTTTCATACATGACTTTTGATTTTATAAGAGCATGAAGAAAGATGTTTAAATTGTGAGAACGATAACTTGGATAAAAAGGGTGAAATGTCTAGATGATGGTGCACATAACGATGGAGACTATCTATTTTATTTCAATCCTTGTAGGGATTGTAGGAATGAAACCTCCCTAGTTCACCTACCCTTTGTCCAAATATGTTTGTCGGGGTCGGCTTCCAGTCTAACCGGATGCTGCTGAGTACCAGTATTTTTCATGAAGCGACTGCAAATCTGAACTCCACAACCCAGTTACCTCTAAGACACCGTCTAATTATTGAACTTTTATATCAAACGAGAAATCGGGAATGCGACTGTTGCATCTGATTGCTGATTCGTGACCTCGTCAGCACGGGAATCCATAGTGGGCGTTAAACTTCAGGAAACGTTGAAATAAATACACTTGACCGTTGACTGTTCACTATTTTAAGTATACAGACACTTAAATTACTTAAACAATTAAGGATTGCAGTAATAATTAACGATTTAGAGCCAATGGGTTTGCGAGTGACCACCACATGCAACGCCTGTCATCAATTGAATGAATTGACACGACGTCGCCCGCCATGACAGACGCAACTCCATACGGTGTTACCCGCTCTTATTTAAAATGACCATTTAGTTGATTTCAAATCGATTAATTGTTAAAAATAACAGACTAATGACCAATGATTTAAAAAATAACAAAATAAATTACAACTCTCGAAATTAACTGATTTTTATTATTTAATAATGTCACGCGCCGTCATATCTATTTTTTTCTAGGAGCCAGTCGAAAGTCTCGGCTTCGTACTACTGCATGTGCTACAAATTTCACTTTTGCTCTTCTCTCCGTTCGTCGCTGTGGAGTTTTATTCGGTGGAAGTGGACAGGATGAAGCTGTTTCTGATGCACAGGCTGATCGATAGTAACGGTATGTGTTAAGAAAGAATGACGAAAGAAAATACATTGATTTAGCAACACTAAAAGGCACACAATATTATACGGGATGAATAGGTGCGCCAAATTAAACATACATAATTCAAAGTATTATAAATAAAACCGGCTAAGTGCGAGTCGGACTTGCGCACGAAGGGTTATGTACCATTATCTATAAAAACGACAAAAGTATCACGTTTGTTGTATGGGAGCCCCGTAAACATTCGTTTTATTTTAATTTACTTATTTATTTTTAAAGTGAATATATAACTAAATATTGTGTGAATATTTCAACCGTCTACCTGTTGCCGTTATCAATATCGAGCAAAAACGAGCCAAAAAATCACGTTTGTTGTATGGAAGCCTCAAATATTTATTTTATTCTGTTTTTTAGTATTTGCTGTTATAGCGGCAACAGAAATAGGTACATCATCTGTGTTTTCAACTGTCTAACTATCACGGTTCATGAGATACAGCCTGGTGACAGACGGACAGCAGAGTCTTAGTAATAGGGTCCCGTTTTACCCTTTGGGTACGGAACCCTAAAAAACGTATACGTACCTGCCTACGCGTACGTACATGCGCGTAGGCAAGTGATTTGGCGCCCCTTTTTTTTCGTAGGAACGGTCAAAATAAGTTAAGTGACCGCTAGCTCAACGCATTGCAAACTTGATTCATATTGTGAACTGCAATGAATGCATAAGGGGCGCGCGCTAAAATAAATCCTTTTTTTTATAGATTAATAAAAAAAATACTGGATCGCCTCTAATTCGTAGCTACTGAAGACACTTTCTTAGTTTACACTATTTAAGACGAAGATTACACAATTTTTTTCAAGAATTTAGATTTGGGAATTAACAATTTATATTGGTTATGCAACAGTTACTGGACCTCCTATTTCGAGTCCACGCAGGTTTTCAATTTCATCCTGTATTCAGCAGATAAAAATGAAAAAGTATGCCTAACTTATCTTATTGTATCTAACGGTAGCGCAAAAAAGGCCCAGTTCAGCAAATATGCCAGGCAACTAGTTCCTGACAATCTGCGTGTGAACAATTGATAAAGCTATTCCCGCGACAGCTTTTGCTTGAATATAGAAAAGCATTTTTTTTTAATATATACACATTGACATTGATGAATTTTATTTAAATAAGGACGTGAATATTTACTTTGTTGAGTATTATATTGCTTTAATTATTGTTACAATATTTTATATAGAGTTGCTACTAATACCTAAGCTAAGATAACTTAATATCTTGTAATAAAGGTATCAGCACCCACCCTCATTTGCATTCACATATGTATTATTAAAATACATTGGAGCCAGAAAGCTTAATATTATACTTATCGTTTTATAATTAAAATTCCCGTTATAAATTTTGACAAGAAAATGGAGCATTCTAGGTACAAAAATAGTAGGTAAATGTTTTTTTTTTTAATATTTTTTTTTATAATTTTAAAGACTACAAAAATTAAAAAAATAATTAAATTAAATTTAATTATTGTGAATGTGATGAATGTGTGTTTTTTTTTCTCATTTTGTTTTGATCATCGTCTGGCAGTTTGAGTAATTTATGCGGCCTACCCAAATGCTTCTTTGGTATTGTTCGTCAAATCGTTGAGCTCATCAAGTTCTCAATTGAGCTGCATGATTACTGAAAAAAGCGTGCACTGATTGGACAGGATCTGTCCAATCAGTGCACGCTTTTTTCACAATCTGTGTGGTGCTTCCTCAAAAGACCATTTCAGACACCAATCCACATGGTCTTCACATGATCTGACCAAGATTATGTCTGGACTTTAAAAGAGACTGTGACCTCTGAGTTTGTTTTGCCTTTCTTCTCAGAGTAGTCAGATAGGAAACGCGGACCTCATCTAGTTTTAAAAAATATGATTGACGTGTAAAAGTGTTTGTTCAAACCTACGTACATAAATAAAATCATTTTTCATTTATCATCATCATCATCATCATCATTCCAGCCGAAAGACGTCCACTACTGGACATAGGCCTCCCCCAGGCTCCTCCACTTCGACCGATCTTGTGCTTCCCACATCCAGCAATCCGCTGGATTCACAAGGTCGTCGGTCCACCTTGTGGGTGGCCTTCCCACACTACATCTTCTGGTACGCGGTCGCCACTCCAGAACCTTTCATTTATCAATATTAGAAAAATCACTACGAACATAATAAGATAGTTACATCTTTGTTTGCAGTGGCTAGGACTTGGGTTGAACTAGATTTCTCAGGCTTTTTTTTTAAGATAAGTAGTTAGGTAAAGGTTGATTTATTTTTCGTCAACAGGACAGACAAAATGGTACAATTATGCAAAGAGGCGTTTTTTTTAGTGTGGGAAATCATCAAATAACTTCTCCCACTCTGGCAGGAGCAGGCGCGCGTGTCAGACTTTTACTTACTAAAACCCACCCGTATTCCCTCAGTTGCCTGTGTGCCAGGGGCCGCGGTATCTCTTTCGAACAACCCGCACCGCACCTGACAGGCATCGGCCCTTGCGGACCCCACCAGTTGGTACTGACATCTCTTTGAGCCGCGCGTGTAACACAACGCGCCTTCGACCCGTGCCTGGTCCTTACCGGATAGCGAGCTACCCATTACTAGCCCTCCGGTTGGGAAACAGCCTGGGAATCCCGACCCCCAGGGCGTCTCCTGCGGTGACTAAGCCCGTGAGGGCGCATATACTGCCTCTCCCTCACGTGCGCCGCCTCCCTTCCCGAGCATTACTGCTTCGCAGAAGGATGCAAAGAGGCGATGAACAGGCTTAGTGATTACGATTCCCAGTTCAGTCGAAGCATTATTGAGTTCATCAGGAATTTCTCAATAGCAGCCTGGAGTCTGGATTTGTGACCAGTTGATGGCAATAGGCGTCTTCCCCTATTACATGGGACTTAAACATAAATTGCGGGTTGTTCGAAAGAGATACCGCGGCCCCTGGCACACAGGCAACTGAGGGAACACGGGTGGGTTTTAGTCAGTAAAAGTCTGACACGCCCTCCACCCAGAGCGGGAGAAGTTATTTGATGAATTCCCAATCAAAAAAAAAAAAAAAAAAGACTTGCTAAATGTGGATATTACTGTATGTATACCTCTGCCTAACCCTTCATGCATTACCTTGCGTGATGTTATATTATTTTATTTCCTATCAGTTCAACTGTTCAATAGTTGACGGCACGGTTGGCGCAGTGGTTAAGCGATTGACTGCTGCGCCGCGTGTCGCGGGTTTGATTCCCTGACGGAACAAATATTTGTATGACCTACAAGTAGTTGTTCCGGGTCTAGCTGTTTGTGTATGTGATTTTAATAAATGTTTGTAAACGCACCCACAATACAGGAGAAATTGATAGTGTGGGGCATCGCTTACAAAAAAAAACTGTAATGTGAGTTCCATAACGTAACACATGAAAGCAAGCTGTGCAAGCAAGTGCAAGAGCAAGTGTTTTTTTTATATACACACCACGTACTAGATCGCACCACAATACAATATCTAACAAAAGATGTACCTACCACTGCAATAAATCAATTTTTCTTTCTTTCTTTTACTGCTAAATTGTAACCAACTATTTTTTTTTCAGACCCAGCTATCAAAGAAGACGTCAAAATGTTTCTCCACTACACGGAAATAAGAACTTTCAAGTACAGAATATGGAGAATAATACCTATCAACATATCTTTACCTTTGGAACTTATCAATGTGTGCATTTCTTATGTGATTGTCATTATTAACTATACACATCTGTATGGTTAGTTTATCCCTATACTGAAATCTGACCTTGTAATTATTTATTAGTCATTCAAAGCAGTCTTTGTAAATATTAAACAATTTACAGGCACTTTTTAACCGTCAAAAAGTCGGTTAGTTATCAGAAAGTTTATTGTTGTTGTTGTTGTTGTCTAGTTGCCCATTCTAAAACGTACATCTCTATGGTGAAAGACAGGCAAAAACCTCCTAGGACACTATTTTAAATCAAGATATTACAATATACTGGTTACATTATTCTTATTGCTTTTATATGTGGGAATAAAATAAATAAAAAAATAAATGAAGAAAACAAATAAAATACAGGCAAGATTAAAAATAAGCTGTCAGTCTCAACCAACGGCGCACGTTTATGAACATGGAACGTGGATCAGCACCACCCAGCTCAACCATTTTGTAGTAAGCCAGGGAACCAAGTATTATTATCTGTCAACTATTTTGCCATTTGTTGAAATGAGCTTGGAGTCTAACACAGATATACGCACTGACTATCTAATTAAACGTACTGCCAACAAAATATCAAAAATCTCCCATATATATTACTGCGACTTTCTGGGATATAGTCTGTGAGTAGAATCCCTCTTACCTTAGACAGACCGGCACCCTAATTGCGTAACACGCGATTAATCATAATTGGTTTCATTTTGACAGTTCAACAAGATTCATTGCGTTATTTACGTTGTTGAGCAGACACATTTTTCGAACATATGAAGCAATGGTTTAGCCATCTGTTTCAAAACGAAACAGATTATGATTAATCGTGAGTTACGCAATTAGGATGCAGAGGAGTAATTGCGTAATACAGTATCAGTAGGAATCGCTTTCATTTTGATAATTCCACAACATTCATGGCGTTGCTTACGTTGCTAAGCAGACATTTTTTTAGAATATATGAAAGATCTAGCTTTTGCCAGCGGCTTCGCCCGCGCGGAACTTTCATCCCCTATTTAACTCCCTTAGGGGTTGAATTTCGAAAAATCCTTCCTAATTCCTTGTTTACATTATAAAGGGAACCTCTTTGCAAAATTTCAGCTTTCTAGGTCCAAGGGTTTGGGCTGGGCGTTGATGAGTCAGTCAATCAGGACTTTTCTTTATATTTAAAAAGATGGATTAGCAATAACCTTCGAAATTATTTATATTCTGATTAATAGTGTGTTAAGCAATTAGGGTGCCGTTTTCAAACTTCGGTTTTTGGAATACCCGACTATTTAAAATACCTATCTACAAAATCATCATCATCATTTCAGCCGAAAGACGTCCACTACTGGACATAAGCCTCCCGCAAAAGGGGGGTTTTGCCATAATCGCCACGCTTGGCAGGCGGGTTGGCGATCGCAGTATGATGGTAAAATGCGTAGAAAACGCTGCTGCCCATTCTTTAGTAAGTCCATTAGTCGCCTTCTAAGACACCCACGGGAAGAAATGGGATGGTGCTATTCTTTTACGTCCGGCACCACACGGAACATCTACAAAATAACCAATACAAACTGTACTTAGTTTTTTATTCCAATTTATCCACCTAGTTTTAATTTAGCTACATACCCTTTTCAACATCAAACAACGCCTAGATATTGTTTTAAAGTATTACAAAATATATAGGAACGTTTTCTTTGAGGTCAGAGTTTGACGGAACGAATGCACATTGACGTAACGATACAAACTTAGGAAGCTTTCCACTCCATTTGATTCAAGCAATAATTGTTTTGAACAATTTATTTGAAAGGATGGAATTAAATTATTTTTGAGAAATGGAGTATTGTTTTATTTATCAAAGTTCTTGTCAAGTAATAGCTTTATAGCTGCCTAGTGTTGGAATAGGAAAGTTTATACTTCCTGCCAGGGGTGCGGGTTGTTCGAAAGAGATACCGCGGCCCCTGGCACATAGGCAACTGAGGGAACACGGGTGGGCTTTAGTCAGTAAAAGTCTGACACGCCCTCCTGCTCCACCCACAGCGGGCGAAGTTATTTGATGATTTCCCACCCAAAAAAAAAGACCAACTTCGTTAGAATAATTATGAGAGTAAGTACCCCCTATATGAGCGGTTTGGTTAGCGAATAAGGCAGGTGGGCCACCTGATTATGAGCGGTCATTGTCGCTTATTGACAGCTAAAATATCATAGGCATCATTGCTGCGTTAGGATCTCAGAGACGGAGTAATTTTGTCCTGTTCTTGTAAATAATCCAGCAGCCATAGTCTTTCAAGTTCAAACCTTAATAAATAATAATAATAATTGATGGCCGAAAGCCTCGATCAACATCTCTCGAGGCTCTCGTTAGGTGGTTGGGTCAAGGGCATGATTCAGAAGGCAGTACTCCTCGATACGGCTCGCATCGTGAGGAGGTTCCTGTCTCTGGAGCCCTAACCACCGGTAGCTTGGACCCTGCTCCCGATACCGGCGGACCACTATTTTTTTTATATTTTTAAATGTTTTTTGTAAGGTTATTTTATAAAAATATTTAAAAATATATTGAAATATGTAGTTAAATTGAATAAACGAAATAATAATAAATAAATCATTTATTTCAAGTAACATAGACTCATAATGATAGGACAAGAACACACGGTCACATTAACATAAATCAAAATTACATAAAATTAAATTGGATAAATTAAAAAATCAAAAAACAAATAAGAATAAAATAAGCATAATAAATTAAAATTCCATATTTCAAACTACGCTACGTGTCGCATCGAACAGTGAGTCACGATAGCACAATCGAGCCTTTCCGCTCTTTTAATGGAACTCCTTGATAACTATCAAGTAACTCAGCCTATCGAAGTCCACTGCTGGATATAGGCCTCGCCCAGACTGTGCCATATTACCTTGTCCTCCCGCTTCCACATCCAGTCAGTTCCAGCCACCTTTTTTTGACGTCACCTCGGTCCATCTACGCTTGCCGATACGTGGTCTCCTCTCCAGGACTCATCGGCCATCGATCTTTCGACAAACATTGCCAGCCCACTGGCACTTTATCTTGCATACTCTGCAAGCTGTTTCGGTAACTCCGGTTCTTTTTCCGATAAGCTTATTCTTTATTTTAGATTTTATTCTTCAAAGAGACTCAAAGCATAGCCTGCTCCACAGCGCGCTAAGCAATCACACTTATGAACTGTTAAAACCAATATCCAAATACCAATCAAAACAACAACACCACTCTATTCTAAACAGATCCATTAACAAACAGTTCAATCTAAAATCACGCTGAATCACTTCAGAACATTATACTTAGTATAGCACAACACATTATTATCCGTCTAGACTGATAGTTCCTGATGCTATTAATCACAGCTTTTTGTTACCATCCTGTAGTGCACTTAGCATAATTACTGCAGAATTTCCTTGCAAATTACCCGTAGATACAGCGTGGTTTAATTTAGATTATTATCTTCAGTTTAAAGATGGGTTCGTGTTAGATGGCAAAATAGATGATTTTTTGCCAATTTTTTCCGATACTGACTTGTTATTTCTTACCGGAGTTTCAATTAAAAGGTGAAATGATCTAAAACTGTAGTCGCAAGTGGATATTTTTTTAAAGTTTAATGAGATGATTTGGGTGGCTAATGCATGATAAGGTAAATTGTATTCGATTCTTTGTAACCTATTGCTTTCTTTTATTCGTCTGTTTGTTATCTATCTGTCTAATTAAGAAGAAAACTGAAGGAATTAACGTTCAAAATCTACTCGCAGTTTCATCTCGGCGACAATCAAATGTTAAAAACTTATCAAAAATATATTGAAACTCGAGGTATTTTTGACTGATTGAGACTAAGATCAGACTGTGAACGTTCTTAAAATTACGAGAATTGCCTTTCAGAAATCGTACAAAACAAAAACCTAAGTTTTAATTAAATACATAAATTCCTAAGCTTCGTAAGAGTAGCTACGCCAACCGCTACGCCGTAGCACCCGTAGCAACCCTGCGTAGCAAATATTAATATTATAAAAGAAAAACAAAGATGTCAATGTTCTTGTGTTTATCTTTAATTTAAATATTAACGTGTGACTGCGACGATGTTATTATACGCTGCCTGCGACATAACGAGGAAAATTGAACAAAATCAACACTTATTATCTAGTGTTTAATGTAGTAAGAATATATCGCGGAGGTCGGAAGTGGTGGAGGAGGCAATCATTTTATTATGATAGGTCAAACTTACATTCTACACATTCAAAAACTGACGTCTTCTTCTCAGGGGGGTATGCAGACTACAGACCACCATATGATACTTTTTTTTTTGGTGGGAAATCATCAAATAAAGAAGTTATTGCAGAAATAAAATCATTTATCAGTTATCAATATTAGAAAAATCACTACGAACATAATAAGATAGTTACATCTTTGTTTGCAGTGGCTAGGACTAGGGTTGAACTAAGAATTTTTTAGCTTTTTTTTTAAGATATGTAGTTAGGTTAAGTTGATTTATTGTTCGTCAACAGGACAGACAAAATAATACAACTATGCAAAGAGGTGTTTTTTTTTGGGTGGGAAATCATCAAAAAACTTCTCCCGCTCTGGGTGGAGTAGGAGGGCGTGTCAGACTTTTACTGACTAAAACCCACCCGTGTTCCCTCAGTTGCCTCTTGACCAGGGGCGCGGTATCTCTTTCGAATAACCCCCCTGGCAGGCATCGGCTCTTGCGGGCCCCATCAGTTGCTGCTGACATCTCTTTAATATATAGATAATATAAACAATCATAGTTTTAAGCGCTTGGAATCTTCCCGGTTAAACTAAGCACTTCTAATATTTACAATGCCGTATCCAAATCTCAAGAACAACCCAACATCTATGTCTTTCTCGGTCTCCCGAAGAGACAATAGTACTTCCTTCTTTTATCTCCTTTATTAAGTACTGTAGTGACGCAATATCCGGCTCCGAAGCGCCATAGTTTCATTACATATAAGTTGCTTATCGCTTTACTTCTTTCAATGGTCGTTGTATTGCTTTTGTTGGGAGAATTTTCGTTTCTTTTTTTCGTGAGTATTTTGTTTTTAGTTCTGTTTTTTTTCTGGTTTTAAGAAAGGTTTTTAAAATTTTTATTTAAGGCTAGTTTTAAAATACTATACCTCTTCCCCCTTATTACAAATCAAGGTATTTATTTTGATCAGATTTAAATCACCAAGATAGTTATTGAATTAAGAACCCAATTTGTATAGAAATGCAGTTCTTTTTACAAAATTGACAGCTTAGTCTGGTGCTAAGTTTTCAGTTTTGTGTGAAGAACTTTACACAAAAGGAAATAAAGTTAGAAATGCAAAAACTAGCTCAGAGCTTTTAGCTAGAACTAAAGTTAGATAGCGTTACCGTTTAGACATTACCCTAATTAATTAAACTAGAAAAAACAAACAGATTGCTTCTGAATAATTCTTCTATTGCTTCTGAAAAAAAAAACGATTGACCCTGTTACGCGGACCATTCTCAGTATTAAGCCCTAAAAATAGAACATTCAATAATATGTAAAATTAGAAATATTTATATTTTTAAGAACTGGTTTACATATTCCCCACCTCTAACATGTTTTGTCTGTCACAATGAATAGATTACTCCCGGAAGTCACGCGTATTTCTATAAATATATTAACCTTGCTTGTGATTAAGACACAACTCTTTGGTTACAAATCAAAGCGTCCCTGTAACAGTGTCTCCATCTATTGTCAAATGACTGTAAACATTTACAATCAGACGCGTAGGAACAATTGCCATCCATTCCGCTTCAAGGCAATCCAATCCATTTGCAAATAGAAGTAGAATTCGAGTTAATTGTCGTTTTACCAATTTACTCCTCCACATTCAAAACCCAAAACCATTCAAAATGTAACCCTATTCTCTTCATCATAAGAGTTGGGACTATTGAGATGGTGTGTAAAGTTATCCTGGTAGTGAAAGGTAGTGTTGGGCCACGAAATACGAGTATTGTTCATTTGTATGCGCGTGAGTGAATTGGTTTGAAATGTGAAGGGTTTTAGACGGTATTGCCTCTCTAACTTTTGTTTAGAACTGATGGAGATGTTGTTTTAGGATGTGGCGTCATTTAGATGTGTCTGAGGGCCGTTTTGATGGTAATGTGATTTGTAATTGGTTTTGAGACGGTGTGTTTGAGATAGGTTTTGACATCTTAAAGCGATGTCAGTTGTTGTCAAGTGTATACAGTATTGTGAAGAAAATATTACATGAACCAGGCCAGAGTGTATCCGTGTCTATTATTTGCAGATTAAGCGACATTTAGTTAAGAATTAAAGTTTCACAGAGTGTTAAGCGCAAGATCCCGTCATTATAACCAGCCTTCCTATTGTCCCGTTCACTGCTGAGACTGAAGCCTCCTCTCAGTGAAAGGGAGACGCGTGTAATCCACCACGCGGGACCAATTCGGGTTTATAGATGCCGCATGTCTCCCACAATAACAAAAAAATCTTGCCAGGAGCTTTACTTTGTTTACCTAAAAACTCAAAAACTGTGACGGAATTCGAAGACAAGTGGCATCTACGAGCCCGCACTGAGCCCGCGTGGTGGATTACGGCCCACTCCCTCTCAAAGAGAGGAAGCCTGTGTCTCAGCATTGGAAATATTGTAGGTTGAGTATGCTAACAAGAAAAAACTTATTGGTAACAATATTAAAAATAAGTAAAGGGAAAATTCCGAAAAATAAAAAAGTTGAAAATTAAGGTACAAGTTTTTGCGAAAATCTAAATTTGGCCATATCTTTTGACTCAAGACCTTGATTTATATACACCTAATAGGGACTATAGACTGCAATATCTGGTAAAAATTTCAACTTGCTAGGTCCACCCATTCCTGAGAAAATCGGTGGTGACACACGGACCGACAGACGGACAAGAGAGTGATCTTATAAGGGTTCCTTTTTCACCTTTTGTGGTACGGAACCCTAATAAAACAACCCCATTATTTTAAAATCCAAAACTAACAAGCACTGACATGACATTTCAAACATCCTAATATCACTCACAATGTAAACATTTTTGGAAATCAAACCTCCCTAAAAATCTAAGGTTTCCCTTATTACGAGAAATAAAAATAAATAACAAGACAAATACAAAACCTCGTACACACGTAACGTGATATTTTAAAAGAAAGAAAGGAAAAAATATGGACATGTGAAGACCTTTAAAATGGACGAAGGGGAGGCAATTTAATTTTCTTTTGGACTCTATTGAGTGAAATCCAAAGCATATTGGACAAATATAAAATGCTTTGATGTAATGTTATCCCTCTATTATTATTTTTCCTTTTTGTTCGTGTATTAGCTTCGTTTTTGGACGTACACGGTTTCAATTTTGTATAATCAAATGTGGAGTCCCGAAATTGGATGGTATTTTTTTATAAATAAGTGATTTTAAAGGCTTGTTTCTAGTGTCACAAACAAAGGAAAATAAATGAAAAGTGATAATCTTAAGAGCAATTATTCTTTTTTTGACTTGCCGTCACGATTACTTAATATAAGTTAGTATTTTGAGGTCATACATAAACAGCGCTGTCCGTAAATTATAATCGAAATTAATTTTAACTAAAATATGTGGTACAATTTTCCTACATTACAAATTAATCAAATACATCAAAAGTCCAACAAAAACGTACAAATCGTATTCATTTAACAAAGAGAATAGAAAATTATTAAATTTTAATAGACGCAATATCAAAGTACGTTCGACGAAGCGACAACGCGTGATATCGTCAAAGAGAAAATTCCTTTGTGATCATATCGTGTCATTTTATTTTTAATTTCAACCGGTGTGTCCTGAGCTTTACGATGCGATAATTGCTTTCATTATGAGGAATGTTAAATGGCGGATTAAATAAAAAATAGAATTCTGTTTTTATTGTTTTTTTTTTATAAAGGAAGATACTGTGATAAGATAATGATAAATACAGGAATTCATGGATTTTAGATGCAGTATAGACACAATATTGATGTTTTCACATAGTTTGGTATAATAAAACATTATTAAAATTAAAAAACAATTTCTGTATAATATATTTATCAATACTGATTTATTTTCGTTTTATTAGTTGTTACTTACGTACTGCGTAGCAGTTCTTTGGGATTATTTAGTAGACAATTTTTTATTTCTTTACTTAGAAATTTTCCCCTTTATTTATAAATGTTGCTACAAGTTAAGAGGTCTTTAAACGTCAAAAACTATTGACATGAGATTTAAATTGACAGTATTTTTTTGTTGTTGAAATATCCTTTCAAATGCTGATTGAAAGAAAATCCAGTACCAACATTGTCGTATATTACTGTTTTACTAGAAATTATATTCTTCAAAATAATAATAAACCTAACCTATATCCGTACATAAGTACCTAATCAAACATGAAACTCATTAGCACTTACAAGTCACGAGCTACTGTTAAGTTAACGCACGCGTAAACGTTCCCCGCTAATCCGCGGCGCGTATAAAATGCGCTGCAAACGAACGTTTATTATCGCGTTAACGTTATCAGTGTGCGCGTTGGTCGTAACAAGAGGTATAAATTGCGTGTTGTGTTTGATAAGCTGAATGTCTGTAGTTTATTGGTATAGTATGTATGTTGAGATTATGATTTTGATATTTCTTATATACCTATGTGACTTGATTGGGAAATCGATACTTTAGTAATTTTGCTGCAGGCACGAACTTAGGTAAGTTTTTTATACTGGCAAGCGAATCGGAAGTTTTTGAAAAACTTTATTTCGACAAATAATAAAAAAATGCAATCTAACACTAAAATATTTGTGTTATGTAAGTACAAGAATATGAACGCAAAAATGTATTACTTCATTTTAATAGAACAAAAAATATTTTTAGCTACCGGTGCGGTTATTAGATACGTGAAATTTTAAGTACCATTGAGATTGCTTATAATATATAGGCTAGATTGCAATTAATCATGAAGAACCTAATTATTTTTACAATGAGAAAAAAATTAAGTAATAGAAAGCAATACCATGTCTGGAGTATAGTCACAGACTTACAGTGAAGACTTTTCGTTCTCAAATACCAAAATAAATAAACAACCTCGCTCTTGATAGCAACCATTACTCCTCAGCCGTAATCTCGTAATTACAGCCAAAACGTAAAGTTGGGATGAAAATTTAATCGCCTCTCCCTCCCACCTCCCTCTCTGCTGTCCTCATTAACACAACATTTGAAGATTTAAACAGTCATCGCTCTCTGATGAGTTGTAAACTTGTAAGTTAATGCTGAAACATCTTTAGATTATGTCACGTAAGTTCTTAGATTGTCTTACAACTTTTTCCCAAAACATTGTTAAGAAATCTTGATTTATTGTATTCTAATATCATCATGGTGCAGTGAAAAAGTGTGATGGTCAAGTTTTTCTTCGTCAAAATATAGGTAATGATGAAAATGTTGTGATGAAAGTTTTGAGTATTAATGTCGATGGAGATAAGACTAGGGAGACCAAAGAAACGCTGAATGAACTGTGTGAATGATGATATCGTTACAAAGAGGTTGACTACGGAGATGACGACTAATAGAGAACTAGGGAAGAGAAAGATATGTTGCGCCGACTACAAATAAATTGGAATAACTTCAGGAGAATGATGATGATGATGAATATTCATTTTTAATCGACTAAAGGTGGAGGTTATCAATTCGACACGTTTATATATACAGTATGTCCGGTAATTAATGGATAACCTTGAAATGGTTCATGGTAGAACTAATGGCCATTCAGAAAAAAAGATTTTTTAATTGTATTTTATCTGTAAAAAAAAACAAGCGACTTCCGAAAAAACACTACAAAGTGAAAAATAACTTTAATTTCGGAAGTCGGTATCTATGGATAGGTATGTATTTAAATTTGATGTCACCGCCTTCCGAAATTAAAGTTATTTTTCCCTTTGTAGTGTTTTTCCGGAAATTGGCTGTTTAAAAAAAAAAAAAACACTGTGAACATAAAAACACACACACAGCTACATACTATCAACATAAAATGTTAAAAATAATAATTATAAGAGCAAAAATAGACTACAAAATGAAAACATAACATCGTTGGCAACAAAATTTAATAAATCCTTCCCAATCCCTGAATTACTACAAAAAATAGGTACAGAAAAAAAACACACACTCAGTCATTTCACAGACTAAAAGCTACTAGCTATCCTACTTATATTTCGCTCACTACACTCACTAGCATTTCCGCACGTGGCGTAACGTAACCTAACCCTAATCTCTTTGCATTACAGACATAGGCCTTTTATCTTGTCATGAAAACAGGCAAGTTTTAACGTTTATTAAGAGTAGTATTGTGTAATTAGTCAACGAGCGTTGTTTACAGGAAATATTAGTATTAAGGAACTTTATGCGATCATATTTCGCGAGGTATAATAATCTGGTTTATTTCGTAGTAGGTACTATCTTTGATAATAACTGGCCATCATTAGTAATGGTTCGTCATTAGTCAGTTATATTCTATGGCGTAAGTAAGTATATAATTTGAGTTTGAGTAATTTATGCGGCCTACCCAAATGTCCTTTCTTTGGTATTGTTCGTCGGATCATTGAGCTCATCAAGTTCTGAGTTGAGCTGCATGACTACTGATAAATGCGTGCACTGATTGGACAGGTCCACTCAATCTGTGTAGTTCTTTCCTCAAAAAACCATTTCAGACACCAATCCACATGGTCTTCACATGATCTAACCAAGATTGTGTCTGGACTTTAAAAGAGACGGTGACCTCTAAGTTTGTTTCGGCCTTTCTTCTCAGAGTAGTCAGATAGGAAACGCCGGCCTCATCTAGTTTAAAAAAATATGTTTGACGTGTAAAAGTGTTTGTACAAACCTACTTACAGAAATAAAATCATTTATCATTAAAAATACAGGATTTCAGTAATGATTTACTTGCTGGTTAAGTTAAAGCTAGGATTAAATGCATTGAAACGAATAAGAAACTATGGTTGAACGTTTAAGAACAAAACGATTCGTTTTGTATACTAATGTAAGTATTTTTAATTCCCAACATATAAATATAGATTCGTAAGCTAATTTGACCTTTGGTTGCTACTTCTTCGGTCTACTATGCGATGCGGTATGAGGTATTTGCTTAATTATTGGCAAAAATACCAGATCTTAATTGTAACCAAAAGTGATACATAAATTATAGGAATCGGCCATTATATGAATTGAAATATACTTTATGCTAAACCGTTTTTATTATTGGTATACTGTGTTAAGTCGAATGAGTCGAAATTAGCTGAAGAAGCTGCTTATATACTACATATTAAAATGTTATTTATTAATTTAATTTTCACAGACAATTCGCTTGCACTTTACCTTAGTCAGATACCTAAGAAACAAAAACAATTATTAAAATTAAATCTTAAGTATAATTTAGGAAGCATATATTTAGTCTAAGTAAACAAAATCACACCACATGACTAACAAAAAATCACTCATAATAATATTAAAAATGATAAATCACAGTTCACACTCTCGGGGCGGGTTGCACCGATGCAATATTCTTGACACGCTATTTGTCATGAACGGCTGACATGAGCTAGTGTGAACCGTCACTGATCTCGTGTGCTACATGCATCGCGTTTCCTAGGATTTTTCTGAAGAAATGTTACATGAGTTTTCGTTATAAAGTACCTTGTTTTGCAACGTGGAGGTTGAGATTATGAACATTTTGTATCTCGTGGTGTAGTTTGTGTGTGGAAAATAAAAATTGTGTGAGAAAGCTTGTTAAATCTGTATAGGATCGTGATTTATTTAAGTCAGAAACTATCTAAAGAGTGTTTCTTTTTTAAAAGGACTTTTTAAGATGATTTTGTCTTAAGACAACGACGTCACAATTAACTATTACTTTATAACCAACGGTCAAGCTTGACTGTGGTCTAACGGATAATTACGTCTGCGATAAAAGCAATTCTCTACATTGACGTGTGCTAGCTGAAATATTATCCTACTATATTTATCCTTATTATCCTTACTAATATTATAAACGCGAAAGTTTGGATGTTTGTTACTCAATCACGTAACAACGGCTGAACAGATTTAGAGGAAATTTGGCACACAGATAGATTATAACCTGAATTAACACATCGGATACTTTTTATCTCGATAATATGTTCCCGTGAGATAATACAATTTTCGACCTACTCGCGGGCGAAACCGCTGGTAAAAGCTAGTATCAAATAATGTAATTAAATGTTTTGTTTGGAAATGTTAATTTCTTTGCATAAATCTGTATTGCGGGGAAGGGGTACTTACTACTTATTTAATTTTCAAAACAACGCTGTTTTTCAGCCTAGTTTGAAAAAGTGTCTTTTGACTTTTATTTTTCACATTTTAACTCTGTTTAGCACATAGTTATTATCATACCAGTAGGTAATTGAATTATGCACTCAAATAATTTTAGCAGAAATGGCCCAGAAACATAACTGCATACTGCGCCACGTGCAATAAACATCAAGCACACAGCTTTTAAAACAAGCCTTAACAGCCGTTAATAAAACCCTATCACATTATACCCTCAAAACGGAGCACCTCAAGCAATAAACTGTCCGATTCACTACTTAACCGGAGTTTAACGTGCGCGCCGTTAACTCCGTTCAATCTGCTTAATTGAGAATGGTTTCACCGACCTTTAATGGGCAGTATGTTAGTTATGCGTTTTGGGAGATTCTGGCTGTATACTTGAAAGTCATTATTTCGAGTCGGATAATGGTTTATGGTATGAGTAAGCCCTTATTATTGGTACTTTACTAAGCCCACAAAGTGGGTTGTGTTCAGGAAGCAACAACAAAGCACATTATACCTAAAACTGTTTAGGTTTCATAGACAATACTTAACAGCTGGAAGAAAACACGGTGACACAATATACTCAATGAAATATGAGAGCACCATGTATCTATCATAAAATTAATTTATCTATCATTGCTTCACTGCAATTCTTTTTACCTATTTTGGTATGGTAATTTGATTCTGGTTACATCGTTTTTACACAATTACAACATCATTTACTACAAATGTATGTTAAATATTGTACTTAAAACATTTTAAAAGAGTAACGGAGTGGAGTTTCTTGCCCATTCTTCTCCATACGAAACTAAATTTTGGAAGGGGCGACTAGAATCAATTCTATTTTAATGTAAATGTTGACGTTCGAAAGTGCCTTTTATGTGCCTATTTGAAATAAATGCATTGACTTAGATTTTGACTTTCAATGAAGATTTTTTTTTTGTAATAGAAGGAAACTTGGCCCCGAACCTCGGCCTCGGTGACGAACTATTTCCACAAATCTTTTTCAACCAACTTCAAAAAGGAGGAGATTTTTATTTACATTTGACTGTGTTGACTAAACCATTTAAAAAAGTTCGTAAAATCATAATTATCTATCATGTATTAAACCCCACCTGTTTATCCACCAAAGCCTTTTCTCATAATATTTCCAATTACAAGAACTTCTATTTATTCGTAAAAATCACGCAAAACGTGACGGTATCGCGTGTTGGTCACTCGTATGAGAGATATTTTTTATGATTGCCAGCGGTCGCCGCAATTTGCCGCCCCTGCTTTATGCTTTGGTGCGTCTTGTAGCGGTAGTTATTTTGCGCGACCCCTGGATTATGTTCAAATTGAGAGAGCTGGCCGTAAACTTATTGAATTCCCTTTTTTTTTCAGTTTTTTTTTAAATGTTTTCGTTCCATTTTAATCCGTATCACGTAAAATATATTCACCCTGAATATATTTTATCGGCTTAGGGCTTTCAGAGATAGCATTAATTAGGGCTATTCATTAACTACCTTGCCTATTATAGTCGCCGATGAACATGCGATCATAAAACTGATGATAAGATGTGATTAAAGTAGAAATCAATAATCCTTCTTCGAAATCGTTACCTGTAATGTTCACACACTGCTGCGCTTTTGAATATCCTTGTACGCTCACGTGGTGCTTTTATTTCAAAATTATGATAATGACCTATAAAGTAACATGTGCGAGGTATGTGCTATTTGATCGGGGCTAAAGACTATAATGGCTAGCAGTGGTGGCCTCGATGTAACCGCCAAGACTTACAAGTTGCATTGCAATAGCGTGTAAGGCCCAAAAGAGATGTATTCGTGTGATGTTCAATTTGAAGTCGACCGATAGCTGTATGCCATTATTTCAAAAACTGTATATTTTTGAAATTGCGGCATTTGTTAGGGTAAATCAATATCTATTTCCACGACTAGCTGACTCCTTCCTCCGTAATAGACGTGACAATAATCAACAGTGTTCGCATACGTCAAAGACTGCATTAATGGAAAATAGCGTTTTCTGTATGGCTCCTAAAGTGTATAATAAAATACCACAGTCATATAAAGCATTGCCGGTAAATTTGTTTAAAAAAAGATGCGAGATTTATTAACAGACAAATGTTATTTTAATATAAATGACTTTTTGAATGACACTATTTGACATTTTTATTTTCTTTACTTTTAATTTTGTAAATTTTATGATTGATTTATTCTACTGACTTATTATTGTTTATTACTGACCATTGTGTACTTGGATTGAAGTGCCTTTAGTAATTTAGTTTTTATTTCTTAATGTTTTTTTTTTTTGTGAAACATACGTACGAAATATTAATATTGTGACATCCTGCATGCTTAATTTGCATGTATACACATGTTTTGACAAATAAAATTATCTTTATCTTTATTTTTAATTTGCACGTATACACATGTTTTGACAAATAAAATTATCTTTATATTTATTTTTAATTTGCATGTATACACATGTTTTGACAAATAAAATTATCTTTATCTTTATTTTTAATTTGCATGTATACACATGTTTTGACAAATAAAATTATCTTTATCTTTATTTTTAATTTGCATGTATACACATGTTTTGACAAATAAAATTATTTTTATCTTTATTTTTAATTTGCATGTATACACATGTTTTGACAAATAAAATTATCTTTATCTTTATTTTTAATTTGCATGTATACACATGTTTTGACAAATAAAATTATCTTTATATTTATTTTTAATTTGCATGTATACACATGTTTTGACAAATAAAATTATCTTTATCTTTATTTTTAATTTGCATGTATACACATGTTTTGACAAATAAAATTATTTTTATCTTTATTTTTAATTTGCATGTATACACATGTTTTGACAAATAAAATTATCTTTATCTTTATTTTTAATTTGCATGTATACACATGTTTTGACAAATAAAATTATCTTTATCTTTATTTTTAGTCATAGGTTCGAACACAAGCTAGCGCTTTTACTTGTTGAAATTATTTCATTGCCATTGCTTTAAAAATGGTGAAGGAATAACATCGTGAGGAATCCAGCATGTCCTAAAACCAAGAATTCAAAGAAGAAGAATCTACCAACCGCACTGGGCCCGTGGTAGAGTACCACCCACTCCAATTAGAAGACCGGAGTTCTATGTCCCAACAGTGGGAACATTATAGACGGATTTTGTATGGCTATAGAAACAGTGTGGCTACTGACATGACGCGGCTAATACTATGGAAGCAGAAGACAATGCTAAAACAGAAATAGGCTATTCACACTATATTTAATTTTGAAGAGATATTATGACAAGCATTTGCCAAATTTAAGTGGCAGTGGGCAGGGCACATTGCACGCAGAACAGATGGCCGATGGGGTCGAAAAGTTCTGGAGTGGCGACCGCGCACCGGAAGACGTAAAGTTGGAAGCCTCCCACAAGCTGGACCGATGACCTTGTGAGAGCTGCAGGACTCTGCTGGATGCGGGAAGCACAGAACCGGTCGAAGTGGCGGAGCTTGGGGGAGGCCTATGTCCAGCAGTGGACGTCTTTCGGCTGAAATGATGATGATTGATGATGAGATATGAAAGACGAAGACAAGGCTGTAACACAAACAAAATTACGAGAAGAGCAGTTCGGCTGCTCTGAAGATGTTTAGAAGACAAAGCTACGGCATTGCTAGTACAGAAATAAGTTAAAGACTATCTATAACTGTGTCGTGATATAGCTTGAAACAGTGCAGACACCGAGATGACAGCTAATAGACTATACAGGAAATATTTCTACGCTAAGGGGTCTAGAAAATCATGTGTTGAAGTCATGGTTACAGTTTACGCACTGGTTAAAAGTTTATCCTGTAATATGCAAGAAAAAATATGCTTCGCCAAATAAACTGAAATAAAACGAATAAAATTATGAAGTGTGAAGAACGAAGCTACGGTACTATTCGTAAGGAGTTTTTTTTTTACAAACGGTGTCCCTATTCTGAACACACATCTCGCGTTGCCGCGCGACCATCGGATTTCTTTGTCCATTATACTGTAAGCCGATATTATTGGGGCACAAATTGAATTGTCATACATACTCGGGGTGGCCTTTATTGTATTTTAATGGTGGACGCGCACGTACGGAATATTGGGTTTGTTTATATGAATAGTGGTATTAGATTTATTTACCAACTTACTTATTATCTGACCCGCGATATTATGTACCGATAGCGCATAGTTTAGCGTTTGTCTGACTGATTTTAATCATCATCTGCCTAGCATTTTCCCAATTACGTTGAGGTCGGCTTCCAGTCTAACCAGATCCAGCTGAATACCAGTATTTTACATGGCGCGACTGCCTATCTGTTCTCCACAACCCAGTAACTGGGTAATAAGATAGCGCTTGGTAAGACTGGTTGTCAGATTTTCGGGCTTCTGGCGACCCGTAACGACTGTCAAAGATCCACAAATGACAGCCGGGACAAACGGCTTATCGTGCTTTCCGAGGCACGAAGGGGTCTTGGTATTTAAAGATGGTCACCCATCCCCGGACCAACCGCGGCAAGCGTAGCTTAACCCGATCGATCTACCCGTACGGCTATTATTACTTAGCCACAAGCCCCTCTGTCTGACTGATGTCAATATCGGAATGAAAAATAATTACTGTTTAAAAGATAGTAAAAAGTTAAAGAGCAAGCGCCAGGCGAGTAATGGGTAGCTCGCAGTCCGGTAAGGACCAACCCCGGATCGATGGCACGTTGTGTTCCACGCGCGCCTCAAAGAGATGTCAGCACCAACTGGTGGGGTCCGCAAAGGCCGATGCCTGCCAGGGGTGCGGGTTGTTCGAAAGAGATACCGCGGCCCCTGGCACACAGGCAACTGAGGGAACACGGGTGGGTTTTAGTCAGTAAAAGTCTGACACGCCCTCCCGCTCCACCTAGAGCGGGAGAAGTTATTTGATGATTTCCCACCCAAAAAAAAAAAAAAATAGGGGAGGCCGCAAAATTTAAATTTTCTTAAGATTTTTGTAAGTTGCAAATCAGTGTCAGATTGTGAATATTTTGTGAAATATCAATACAAATAGGGTAATATGAACATAGAGGATTATATTAATGAGTTTAATTACATACTTTTCACGATCGCGAATCATATTACGTTCAACATATAAACTAACACTGCTATGGAAATTGCAAAAAGCGTATGAAAATTTAAATTTTGTGGGCTACACTGGCGCTTCCCCTTGAAGAAGTTAATGTATTTAATTGCGGTCTTTAAAAAAGAGATACCTACGCACACATTAATTTACTCATACATTACCCATAGTAAACATTTGATTTTTATTATAAATTACTAAATAAATAAACTACTGTGCTCCTTCAATTACAGGAAACATGATAAACTTACTTAATTTTCGCTTTATAGATGTAAGGCTTCGGTACAATAGACATAAAAGGGAATGGCCCAAAACGAGCAGGGGGTGATCAAAAATTTTTTTGTGAAAATAAGTAAAATATCCTTATTAAAATTCCTGTAACTAACATAGTCAACGTAGTACTTGTAACTAGATGTATATATGTGGAAGCTTGTAATTTAGAAAATTTTCTTGCCTACAAATGATTTTTAGTTTGCTATTAGTCTGTAAGATTTCTGTAAAAAAAAAAAAAAATTGCAAAACACTTTCGATTACTCTAAAGTTCTAAACACTGTTCTGTATTTTTTACAATGTCACTCCAAACTCTGCTGTTTCCAAGAACAAACGATACCCACTCTCAAATAAGTACGCTTTCTCTAAAAATATAGAAGCTTTCAATAATATTGGTGCTTGCTCCAATGCTCAGGTACTTTACATTTCATAGTAGAAGTCAAGTCAATAAGTTGCATGTAAGAATATTGAGATTTTATTGAACAAATTCTAATATTTTGATATACTACGAGTTGTCGATGCATTTGCAGTCACAAGTCGAACAAAATATTTTGGAAGTGAAAACTTCTTTAGGCGCCTTGAGCACTTTTTGGGTGAACAAAAATCATGGAACTCGCGTCATCGTCACCGAACGCTTTCCATGAGCTATATGTATACTGTGTATATATGATTGTGTACTTTTTGGTTGAACAAAAGCGTGTAACTCGCGTCATATCAGATTATGAGCCACCGCAGGGGTCTATTTAAAATGGTGGTTGGGTGAACGAGCACACGGATGAGTTGCCCGTTGATGTCTTTTGGAAAAGTCCCTTTCTTTCATTAGGAAATTCTAATTCTTTTATCCCTTTCTTTCCCTTTGTATTTTTATCGTGAAAATCTGTGCTGTTACCTTTAATGGCTGATGTCAATCGCTCGTTTATCATTTTTTACCGAGAGCAATCAGGACTCAAGCACTCAATGTAAAATCCTGTATTGACGATTCAAAAAATACAGACGTAATTGTTTAAATTTTCACTTCTGTCGGCATTCCCGGAGTGCCACTGTTTTTTTTTATTAGCACTGAGCTCGCGTGGTAGATTATGGCCCACTCTCTCTCACAGAGAGGAGGCCTGTGACCCATTAGTAAGATTTTTTTGACTGATTGTGCTTTTTTGTCATTCTTCTTTCTGTCTCGCGTCGAGATTATACACGGAAATCTATCTAGCCTTGGTATAAAAATATTAGCCAGTCACCAATTTCGGAGAAGCTAGAGACTAGGAGACGATTTTTTTTCATTCATTTCTCAAATTGACTGCGGCAATTCATGTCACTGGTTCGATTCCCACGTGGAACAACTGTACTCTGTTCGGGGACCGACTGTTTATATATATGTACGTAAACCCATCCACAATATTAGAAGATTTACTAGATTGAAGCAACACTCTTTAAATAAACTTTATACAAAACAACACACACTACTAAATGGAAATTAACTTTAATTTCGGAAGTCGGTGTCTTTGGTATTTCCGTTTTTTGTCACCATGTTCCGAAATCAAATTTATTTTTTACTTTGTAGTGTATTTTTTTTTTGAAGACGATTCATTGAAATCGTTTTAAAATTTGGCGAAAATATCGTAGAATATAGGTACATTTGAAAAACACATTTCGTCGAATTGAGAACATTTTTCCTTTTTGGTGTCGTTTAAAAAAGTGAGAAATAATATTTTTTCGATTATATTTTGAAACTGAAACGATACGTCAAGTACGTAGGTACTCGAACACAACAAATAGTAGTCCCTCTTCAGCCTCTTTCAGAACTTCTCAATATTTCACAGACGACTAACAAACTTCGTCCGGATTTACCTGCATTAAGTGATTAGTCCCATTTGTGAAGCGCACAGCTTGAGCTAAACTGTCGAACTGTATTGTGAACGGAAGTTTAAGGCGTACTGCATACTGATTAATTATGAATTTCTATGAGTCTAGGAATTTAAATGGACGTAGGTTTTCTCTAGAGAATAGAAATTTTGAATTCAAATGAGTAAGATTTTAGTGTATAATAATTGGTTTTAACCAAAAGCTGCAGCTCAATCATTTAAAAGACTACGTTGAAGACAGGGAAGTTTGGCATTAATTCCTTCTGCACATGTGGCTTCCCTGGTACCTCATTAACAGCAAAACAGTGTGAAAGTCTATTAACTGCTCCCAAATTACAATGTTAATTTTTACTCTTTTATTTTTTACAATGTCTGACATATTCTCGTCATTATTTGACATTATACATCAATTTTACTTTCGACAATTTAATATTAGTGATTGTCATCGAAATCATGTCACTTGGTTCAAATAGATTCATTTTATATAGGTTCTTTTACATATTGTGAATGAGAGAACGTTGTAGGCCTTAGAGACTAGATTAGTAGACGTTTTTCTATTCTGTATTTTCATTCGCCTAAGTACTTGGTACTTATTGACTGGCCTGCACTGTCCTCCTATACCTATTATCACTTTAATTTGAAAACATTGTAAAAGCCAATTATTTTTAAAAGAGTAACCGTGGAGTTTCTTGCCGGCCTTCTCCATAGGAAACGCCAAATTGGAACCGTGCACCTAGCTTCTGACGTTTCATAAGTGCCCATGCAGGCTTATGTGAAATAAAATATTTTGATTTGGATTTTAAAATTTCCTTTGGAAGACTTACAGCTAAACAAAACAGATTAAGAAATGTATAGTGTGACTGACAGCTAATTACCAGTCTTCTCATATAATTAACAGAATAATCATAAAAGAAATCTGTGAACACAGTACTGCCAATAAAAGCAATAAACCACCAAAGCCAAATACAAACAAACTATACAAATTAATATGGGCTAACTAATTTAGATTGCCATCGATACGATTTGAAAAATGCAGTTTTGCACAGCTGCGAAGAAAGAATCGCCTGAATTAAAGATAGGTACAACCTATTTTTACTAACGCTCTCTTGTAGGTTATGCACAAATTCGCTGCTGGAAAAACTATCAATTTGTTACGCCTTACTATTTTCTACCGGTTTAAAAAAAGAAAGGTTCTTGGCACATCCAACTTTTTTTATTATAAGTTGAAACTTATTTTCTGGACATACACCTATGCTACGGTTTCATAATATAACGACAATTATAAATCGACTGTTATTTTCACTAGTATTTGACATTAAAGTGTCAAAAATCTTGTTGTATTTAGACAGTCATTATTTAGAAACTGTTGATCGCTTTTTTTAAACTAAAACTTATGACTGAAAAAGGTAACAGTCAAAAATCTTCTCTGCAAGAACGTATAAGCACTTACAATGACTTATAAGAAGCTACAAAATCAACAAACAAAATCACCCCATCTTAAGGCCCAGTGATTTCTTAAACATTCATTAGTCACCTTTTGTATGTCCGTCTGTGTGTCACATCTCGGAAACTGGAGGGGCGTTAGAGCGAGTATTAATGTTGCTGCTAATGATCCCTGATACGGATTTGTATACTCAAGCTGTATGCAGTTGGGGGCAGACACAGTAATGATTGGTGTTATAAATGTTTTATTTCACAATCATTTGGAGATTTATTTGTGTTTATTCTTTTATTTGTATTTCTTTACTATATGTTACACTGTTTGCTATATTGTTCTTGTCCTTCTCATTTTTTATTAAGTATGCAAACTTAAAAAGAACGCATCAAGGTAGGATAACCCCGTAACATGACATTGAGGCCATTTGTAAAATCTACGGCACTTTATTTATTTAACCATTTATGCACACACATGTAAACAGACAAGAAGAAAGGAACAGAAAAATACATACAAAGGTAATGCTTATTTCTACAGAAATCTCTTCCAGCACACCTGCGATAGGAGAGAAGATAACAGAGATGTAGACAACGCGCATATTTCCGATAGGGTCAAACATTATAGCCCAGCTTGCAAAATATACAATATAATAGGTCTTTACCTATGAAATTGCCGTTTTGTATGAAAAAATTTAAACGAATTTTTTTCATGTATTTTTTATTTGTATTAATCGAAGTAATCACCCATGCAATCAATGCATCTTTGCCATCGCAGTGGCAGTTTATTGATGCCCTTCTTAAAGAAATCAGCTGGACGGGAGGCAACAAATTCTTCAAAGGCATTTTGTACTGCCTCTCGGGTATTGAATTTTTTTCCCGCCAAGAAGTTATCCAAATTCTGGAAAAAGTAGTAGTCTGTAGGCGCAAGATCTGGTGAGTAGGGCGGATGACGGAGAGCTTCCAACCCCAGTTCTTGCAACTTGGAGACTGTCTGCTGTGCAGTATGAGGTCGCGCCTTGTCGTGCAGGAGCAGCGGAGACGAGCGATTGACCAATGCTGGTTGGAGATGTGCCAGCTTCTCCATCATTGTGTTCAGTTCTTCACAGTTCTTACACATCTGCAGTAATACTCACCCCGTTTGGTAAGAAGCTGTGATGAATCACAACGGCGCTAGACCACCAAACAGTGACCATCACTTTTCTAGGGGTAAGTTTTCGTTTAGGGCATTGTTTATGTACGGTTCACGTACAGGCAAATTGCTAACGCCGCAACCTACTTTACGCTACTCGTTTAGTTTACTTTTATAATTACTTATACTTATTAAATGAGTTGACCAATAGCTGCCGTAGCGCGATAATCGCGGATTAGCATCCAAACATAACTTACGTGTAACTTTACAAATATACTGAACTAAGGTGGAATCTGTGGTTTTCGTCAACTCACAACTTAACTACCTCTGAGCCATACATAAAAGTGGTCCTTCGAGCCGGATGACACGGCATATCATCTCGTGAGTCGTCGTGTCTCCTCATCAGCAGAGTGCTTAGCGTGGTATATCCCAGTTACGTTAGCAAATCGGTGCTATTGGCCTCCCACAAGCGGGTCTCACCAGTAGCATTGAGACGTTGCACATAGCGTAAAGGAGGGTGATCTACACTGAGTGCCTGTAACTTACGAGCTAGCAGAGATCACGTCTGCTGCTACAGCTGAACTATCGGCGAAAACTTCGCAACTTGGGTGAACTAGTACCTGTGGTGATACAACTTTACTCCACCAACGGTCAACCCAATAACTAACAAAAATGGTTCAGAGCTTGGCAGAACTGATAAGTCATCAGGAAACTACTTTCAGAGACTTAAAACTTATCTGCACAAACTACAAGAAGGACAGTGCCACCAGGAAGAACTTGGCATACCTGGAGGAGCGTCTTTCTCGGTTGAACAAAAACTGGGAGAAGTTTGTTCATAACCACCAACTGCTGGAAGAGTCTGGAGCGACAGACCTTCAATACTCCAATGACGACATTTTCACCAGTACGAAGAAGATGTATGAAGAAGTGCTGCAAGACATGTTGAAACGTAAGTCTGAATTGCCACCTCCGTCTACTAGTAAGACGGAGCAACCACCTGCGACGCCTAACCAAGGGAAGGGGCAATCGAAATTTACTTTCGACGATATCCAATTCCACATACCTCCTCGGGGAACAAGCGAGTCGACGGAGAAACAACAAGATCTTTTGCGTCAACAATACTGTAACTTTAGAGCATTCGAACGCACTGTGGAGAAGATCACCATAGCATTGGCAACACCAATGGAAAAATGGGAATTGGAAGACAAGTTAAGCACCCTGAAAACGAAATGGGAGCACATAGAAAAAGCAAATTGGGAGTTAGACTATATTTTACAAGATGACGACTCAACTTACCAACTAAAATATAATACAGCGGAAAACCACTATGATGACCTGAAAAGGCAACTTCAAAACAACATATGGAAAAATGCGCATTATGAGAAATCTACGCCAAACATACAAATACCGGATTTTCATGGCAACTATAACCAGTGGATGAGTTTTAGAGACCTCTATCTTGAAAGTGTACACAACAATCCGACACTTTCAAAGGCACAAAAAATGCAGCACTTAAAAACAAAACTCAAAGGTGAGGCGGAGAAACTGGTTCAGCATCTTGGCATCAGTGCTGAGAACTACGCATCTTGCTGGGAGATGCTGGCCCACCGCTACGACAACAAACGGCTGTTATTCACCTCATACATGAACACGCTTCTGAATCAACCTAGTATTCAGCAACCAACCGCTGCAAGCATACGGAAACTTCACGACATCATGATGGAATGCTTGAACGGGCTGAAAAACATCGGGCTAGACACCACCAATTGGGACCCGATCGTGGTTCACCTATTGGTTCAAAAACTAGATAGCGTTACATATAACGAATATATAAAGGAGGTCAAACATCCCCGGGAGTTTCCCGACCTAGAAGAGTTTATCAAGTTTTTGGAATCAAAATTCATGTCACTGGAAGCTCTGCAAGGAAATAGTCAAAAATTATCATCATCTAGCAAACCATGGAAAACGGAGAAGCAGCCGCATAAAGGGTCAGAAAACCGAAATAACAACTACAAGAATAAAACGCAGGGGTCATCGTACTTTAACAAGTCACAAAACTCGCCAAAAACCTTCTTCACGACAGCAAAAACATGCCCGATTTGCAAAACTAATCACGTTTTGATGAATTGCGAACAATTCCTGGCGATGAACATAAACAAACGGATTGACGCAATTCGCAAATTGCACATTTGTAAAAACTGCCTATTCAGCCATGGAGAAAAACAATGCAAATCAAGAAAGACGTGTAAATTGTGTCATAAGGCACACCACACACTTATGCATGAAGATGAAACTGAGCTAACAAGCCACAAACAAGCAACAAGGGAGGAAAACCCATCTTCGATCCCATCGACGTCCTATGGGGTCAATAACTTAACGAATGAAGAGAGGGAAGTGCTGTTGACAACAGTACTTCTGAAAGTCAAAACAATTGACGGAAACTTCGTAAACTTGAGAGGTCTACTTGACCAAGGCTCCCAAGTAAGCCTAATAACAGAAAACGCGGCACAACGCCTCCGATTGCAGCGACGAAAAATGAGCGCTGTTGTATCGGGTGTGGGAACCCTTAGCGGCAACTGCAAAGGGGCAATGAACTTAGAATGTCAGTCAATACATTCAGACTACAAATTCAACTTTGAAGCGTTAATAATGAAAAAACTCATAAGCAACTTACCTACCGCATCGTTCTCAATCAGCAACTGGGACTACTTAGAAAACTTAAAACTAGCGGACCCACAGTTCAACCTGTCGGGTCCGATCGACCTACTCTTGGGCGCGGACATCTATTCCGAACTTATCCTGAACGGCGTCATCAGGAGTGACAAGAGATACCCAGTAGCTCAACAAACTAAAGTGGGTTGGATTCTATGCAGGAATGTAAAGACATTCAACTGCTTGGTGATTTCAAGGAAATCACTCCAGTCCCGTCAATGACCGCAGGCGTAACTTGACCGTTACATATGACGCGCATCAGCTGTTTTCCGCACAGTGTAAATAGCCACATGTTTGGTTTGTGCAGCTTTATCCAGGTTTCCTTGCATGTTACGTCTTTGAGGACGCATGATAAAGACTCTTGTTGGTTGAAGACTTGGGCCTCACATGGAGCGTACTTGTCGTGCATGTTGTAGACAGGATTACGTGAACCAAATAGATAAACTATGCCAAAGAATATCACATGACTACACGCCTTGTGAAACAATTTTCGGCCACCTACGTCATGAACTGAGTCACCTAACCGACTACAACTCTATGCTGCTCACTCAACACTCAAGACCAAAACGAGGTTACTTTGATGGAGTTGGGAAACTATCAAGAACTCTTTTTGGAGTTCTTGACGCAGACTTTGCCGAAAAGTACGAAAAAGACATACAGAACCTACAATCAAACGATGACTACCTACTCCAACTTATGAAAAACCAAACACTGATTGTAGAGGCTGAAAATAACATTATAAAAAGAAACACTGCCTTTATGGATGAACAATTCAAAACATTGTGCGCCTATATAAACCAAACTAGCAGCGACATCACAAAAATAGTAAACAGGGCGCAAATGCTATTCACGATGAATGACATAAATACCGCAGCCATGACGGCAACTCTGATTTTTAGTGATTTAAATCGAATAGTGGAAATGTTGATAAATGCTCTCGCCAACATTTATAGAGGACATTTAGATACACATTTATTTCCCGCTAACCAACTGATCGAACAGCTCAACATAATATCAGGCAGGTTGCCACAGGGATTGTCGTTACCGGTAAAGGACATTCAAAGGGATTTGAAAAATATTTATGACCTCATCCACGTGAAGGCTCGCATGACAAACAACTTTATGCTATTTGAAATACACATCCCCTTGCTGAGCGATGAGGACTACAAAATATACCGAGTTATACCAACACCGATCCTTACACAAGGACGTTTAAAACTCGTGCAAGCAAGTTCAAGCTTCATCGCAATCAACTTTTTAAAGAACTCTTACATAACAATGGAAGACCAAGACATGCGGCAATGTACATCATACGGAGAAGACGAATTCCTATGTGTCTCACGTAATCCTGTCTACAACATGCACGACAAGTACGCTCCATGTGAGGCCCAAGTCTTCAACCAACAAGAGTCTTTATCATGCGTCCTCAAAGACGTAACATGCAAGGAAACCTGGATAAAGCTGCACAAACCAAACATGTGGCTATTTACACTGTGCGGAAAACAGCTGATGCGCGTCATATGTAACGGTCAAGTTACGCCTGCGGTCATTGACGGGACTGGAGTGATTTCCTTGAAATCAAAATGCTTACTGCAGAAAAACGACGCCACAATATTTACACACAATCAGCTGGGAAGTAGTTACAACATGGAACCAGAGATCGAAATACCTACTTTAAACTCAACAATCAACAACATATTTGACCACGGCTGGAATAATGCCAAATTGAATATAACCGAACAAGGATCACCAACTGCTGTAGAAATAAGAAAAATAGACCAGCAGTTGACATTCCAGAAAAACAGGGAAATATTACCGAAGGCATCCGACATGTCAAATCACGACATCTATCTCTATTCGGTTACTTCTTTGTTGTTGGGAGGAATCGCTGTGCTTGCCCTCTATCATATCATCAAACGAAGGTGCAAAACAAAGAAAGGCATCAAAACACTCTCTTCCAAAACTGGAGTGACACCTAGAGGAAGGGAGAACTTTGGAGGAGACATCGAGCTACAAGAAATACATTCGACAGCAGCGGAGCCCGTTTACAGCGAAGCAAGACAGCCGAAGAAAGTATTTCACTTTGACGATGTAAATTGAGTGTTATACCTATATTTTACATTTATAACTTTTGTTTACTATTTAACTTTTATTATTTACTTTGCACTTTTCTTAGATAATTATTTGCTTTGTAATGGATGCTCATCCCACTTTTCCCTCGGGAGCATGTACGGTTCACGTACAGGCAAATTGCTAACGCCGCAACCTACTTTACGCTACTCGTTTAGTTTACTTTTATAATTACTTATACTTATTAAATGAGTTGACCAATAGCTGCCGTAGCGCGATAATCGCGGATTAGCATCCAAACATAACTTACGTGTAACTTTACAAATATACTGAACTAAGGTGGAATCTGTGGTTTTCGTCAACTCACAACTTAACTACCTCTGAGCCATACAGTTTAGGTGCTGAACCAGGATCCAACCAACTTGCTGAGCGCTTGCGGTTATCAAACAGAATCCATTTTTCATCGCAGGTAACAATGCGGTTCAAAATTCCTTCATTTGTGTGTCTGTTGAGCAGTGCAAGGCACGTCTCGACGCGTACTTCGCGCTGACGATCATTGAGTTCGTGGGGCACCCATTTGTCAAGCTTTTTTACCTTGTCAATTTGACGCAAATGGACCAATATTGTTTTGACGCTAACGTCGAAAGCTGCTGCTAATTCAGCCGTAGATTGTGTATCATCAGCTTCCACAATCGCCTTTAATTCGTCATTGTCGACCAAAGTCTTCGGACGACCGCGAGGTTCATTTTTCAGGTCGAAATTTCCAGAACGGAAGCGAGCAAACCAATAACAGGTGGTGCGTTGGTTTGTAGTGTTAGCTCCGTAAACGTCGTTGATGTTGCGTGCCGCTTGTGCCGCGTTGCTGCTACGACGGCACTCATATTCCATAATTACTCGAATTTTTAACGTATCCATGATGACGAAAAAGATTGAAATGCGATGAAAATGTAACACTAATCAATAAACAAATGACTACTTTTGGAAAAAAAAATCCATGTTTTTAAAATAAAATTAATTTTAAATTAGAATTCTTACCCAAACAAAAATTATTTTGATTTGAAATGGCCAGTACTGCAAAACGGCAATTTCATAGGTAAAGACCTAATAATATACATCTACGGAAACATATCTTAGTTAAAGGATACATAACAAAAATACAAAGTACTTAATACAAATCTATACTTATATTTTAAAGAGGTATTAGCGAGTTTGTATGTAGGGTGTAATCTTTGGAACTACTGATACGATTCCGAAAATTCTTTCACTATTGCGAAGCTAAAGTATTGCTGAGCATCGTTAGATATAATTTATGTTAAAACAAGAAATTTGCGGACTAAGTCGTGAAGAGCAGAAGCTTGTCATAGATAAATAGATAGGTTTTTTTTTATAAATAAATAAATAGAATCTTCAAAGACGAAGTTATGCAACCTCAGACAGTAACTCATTTAAATATTACAATCCAACATCAAAATAAACAAAAATATTGTCAATAGAATTAGTTCCGCCGGCTACAAGTTAATAAAATAGAACGTACGGGCACAATAGAGTATTGAATATAACGTTTTGTTTCTGTTTCTGTAAACAGTATGTAAACGACGCGGGTCAGCCAGTCAGTCTGTTTGCTTTTGGCAGAGGATTGGTTTTGGAATATACGAGTGAAAAGTTGGGCAAGCAAAATTACAAAAAAAAGGAGACTAAAAACCCGCCTTATCAACCAATACGGTGCCAAGACATGGACGCTCACAAAGGAAACTTTCCACCACATACGAGTAGCACAAAAGGCCATGGAGCGAGCCCTGCTTGGCTTAACTATACTCCATTTGAAATAAGATTAGACATTTGAACAAACCTTTTTTACAGTCCGTTCAACCGATTCTGACTTCTATACCGTAGGCATAAAGATGGCATTAAAAGCAAAAATAGTAGTTACAATACCAACTGTTTACTGCAGCTGCCATTTGTCATCCCACGAACGCAATAGAAGTCAAAATCGGTTGATCGGACTGTAAATGTTTTTAATTCAATGTCTAATTTTATTTCAAATGGAGTATAACTAGACCCGAGTGCTTAAGCGATGATGATGACGGTAATAAAGATTAATAAAAAGATTTACAAAGACCTTCTAAACTCATTTTTTTTATTTTGATAGACTAATATATATAACAGCTGCAATCAACCTTTTTGTCTACATGATAGCTAAGCTATAATAACAGCTGACATCGGAGTATGGTAAAAAACCAGGTAGGTACCAAAAGGTGCGACCTGAGCAGACCCCCAGAAGGTGACCGATGATCAGCGACAAGCAGAGGACCGGTCGATGTGGTGACGCGAGGATGAGGCATAATTATGTCCAGCAATGGTCATCTTTCAGCTAAATAAATAAATAAACCATTTATTTCAGGCGACGCAGGCCCATAGATAACCTTAACCTAAACATACATATTTTTTTATATTTTTGTTACATAGAAATACAACTATTGTACACGAAGTGATGACTGTGTCGGCGTCATGTTGCGCTGCGTGGTGTCGCGTAACCTCCCACGAAAACGTCGGTATTCCACACTTTTCGGGCACAACTCTTCCTTCATGAAGGTTTCTAGATACTGAGTTGGAACCCGCACCACAAACGACTTGAAGTTTATGTTATAGCGCGGCTCCAACTTCTCTACTCTCAAGGTCCACTTGGTTTTGATCGTGATGTATTCCACGATGTCTTCAGTCATCGTGGAGTGATTCAGCAGGACGCAGCAACATATTTGGACCCGCCAGAGCAGTACCACATCGATTACGGCAAGTGGGCTTCCTTCGTTTCGCCTCCACCGTCACGAAGCCTCCCTCCTTTCTTAGGGTCCGGAGATAAAGTGGTGAGTACCAGTGCATTGCGGCGCTTAGATGCCCCCTCAGTTGGTTTTGCACTTTTAGCAAAAACTTTCTTCTGTTGCTGCTCCTTTGGGATGGGAAGTTGTGCAGCGGCAGCTGAGTAAGCATGGCGTGGTGGTGACGTGCTGGCTTATGACATCGCTTTTACGCCGGTAGAGGCGAGTTCGCTGGGGCGCTGTATTGCTCGTTTGATACACTCAATCAACTGAACTTATCGCAGTCCACTGCTGGACATAGGCCTATCCCAAACTGCTCCACAACACCCTGTCCTCCACTTTCCGCATACATACATTAGGTACTGACAAACCAATTATCATACATCAATTATATTTTCGTGTAAAGTTTTGAGTCGAACTTTTTCATAACAACATTGCGTATGTACTCGTATACAAAAATGAATCCCTATTTCCCTTGGTCACGGCATCACACGTGAACGGCTGGATAATATTTGCTAATTCTTTTTTTGTTGTGTTTATTATGAAATGGTTCTTATGACAGAAAAAAATAAGAAAGTTGCGCATTGATTATACCAATGCGAATTTAATATTCATAGTTAAGACAGGACAACGACTGTCAGGTCAGCTAGTATGAAATAAAATGTGAAAATTGAACAAGTTTCTTTTATTAACTCAGGAAAATATTTCGCTCCACATGATATTCACCCGTATGTAACAACAGATTCATCTGTATGCAGCGCCGTTTTTTCTTTGACTTCCCTTACTCCATGCGATTGGGATACAATCGTTTGCAACGCGCAATTGTTTCGTATCGCCTTGATTTTGAATTTCATTAGTCGAACATGACTGTCTGTCGAGTTAATTGTAGACACGGAAAAGGAATGAAAGTTCATTTGATTATTTGTGATTTAGAGAGAGATATTCGAACATATTTACTGCATTGCTCTTTGTGAGTCTACCTTAAAGTATTGCATTACAGCCTGGGGAGGAGCAGCGAAGACTGCGTTTTTACATGTGGAGCGGGCGCAAAGAGCAGTAATTAAGGTGCTTCTTGGTAGGCCTTTTAGATTTCCCACGCAACTACTTTATATGGAGTACAAGGTTTTAACAACCCGACAGCTTTTCATTTATCGTGCACTATTCCGCAAATACTCAAATTCACCATTAAACATTCCCAGGCTGATTCCCGGCCACCGTAGGCGCGGGCTTGCGGACGGCGAGTAATGGGTAGCTCGCTGTCCGGTAAGGACCAAGCCCGGGTCGACGGCGCGTTGTGTTCTACGCGTGCCTCAAAGAGATGTCAGCACCAACTAATGGGGTCTGCAAGGACCGATGCCTGCCAGGGGTGCGGGTTGTTCGAAAGAGATACCGCGGCCCCTGGCACACAGGCAACTGAAGGAACACCGGTGGGTTTTAGTCAGTAAAAGTCTGACACGCCCTCCTGCTCCACCCAGAGCGGAAGAAGTTATTTGAAACATTAATAATCCTTCTACAGCGAGAAGAAGACCAGCACTCCCATGTCCTACAAAAAGCATGAACACGACTTTTGCTAAATGACACTACCCATTTCTAAACGCCCTCACTTATAATAAATTGAACCAGATCTTGAATATACATTCCCTTAACACATTTTATTGTAAATCTAAAACTAAAGAATATCTTTTAACTCTTGACTACAGTAAAACAGAAGACCTATTGAAATCGCAATATACATGACCAACAACTCTATACACATACTCATAAACACTCACTCATACTCACACACACACACACACTTACTCAAACTCACACACACTCACACACACGCACATACCACATCTTTTTCACACTAGAATTAAAAACATAATTGTACCCCTTAAAAATAAGTACTACTTACTTACCTGTAATTTTGTATAATGAACGGATGAATGATCCCTTTAACACAGGTTCCAATTAGGATGGAAGTCATTGATCAAATTTCTGTGCACTTGTAAGACCTAAGCTGTAAACGCTGCGCATAACCACTTTGTAATTTACTTTTGGAAATAAATTATTTTATTATTATTATTATAGAAAGTCTGGGAAGATCTTGTGGCTAAGTAATAACAGCCAATCGGGTCGATTGACCAGGTTAAGCTACGCTTGCCACCATTGGCCCGTGGATGGGACATCATCTTTACATACCCCTCCGTGGCTTGAAAAGTACGTTAAGCCTTCAGTCACAGTTGTCATTTGTAGATCTTTGATAGACGTTACGAGTCCAAAAGTCTGATAACGAATTAACTGGGTTGTGTCGGTCAGATAGACAGTCGCTCCATGTAAAATACCTACTGGTATTCAGATGCATTCGGTTAGACAGACGACCTCAACATAGTTGGGAAAAGGCAAGATAAGGCAGAATGAAAGGCTGGGGTTGCCTCAATAAAAAAGTTTATAGAGAACAAACCCCCTTGTTTATAAACGTTGCTTAAAGTTATGAGATGTTTAAACGTCAAAAAAGTGCGTGCAGTCCCTCCACGCGGAAGAAGTGAAACCGACTCACTCTGTTGCGTCGGTTGCGTTAAAAATTTAACGCAACCTTTAGCGTTAAACGTTTAACGCAACTTTGTTGGAAGTCGCATAAGAAGTTTCACTTCAAAAAATGCGTGGAGTCCCTCCGCGCGGAAGAAGTGAAACTGACTCACTCTTTTTCTCTCTCCTACTTTCTACTTTTGTCTATCTTTCTTTCTCTCTCCCTCGGTTGCGTTAAACGTTTAACACAACCTTGTTGGAAGACGCATAAGAAGTTTCACTTCAAAATGTATGGTTAAACAGACGCTAATAATTACTTAACTTTAAGCAACGTTTATAAATATGGGGGAAAATGCTTGAGTTTAAAGTATCGCTTTCTAAACCACAGACATAGGCATCGCCAATAGCGGCACAATGCTACACCGTAGATAAGTGCAAATGACTTGACACGTAGCATTAGTACCACAAACTTAAGCTGAAAAAGATCCAATAAATCTTTATATTATTATCTCCCCTGAAGTTTTTTCTTTTTTCAATTTTTTATGCTCACTTTTTAGATTTGAATAATTATTTCTTAGTTAACTTTAGAAAAGGTTTCTCAAAACATAGTCTTGTATTTTTTTAACTACGGTCAGTCAACAACAAAGCCCCCACCACTTACTAAATCAGTTAGTCTAATTAACCCCAACTATTTATATAACAACGTATCGATACCAAATTACGCTGACAAGCTAATCAGGCGTACATTATACATAGACAATAATGCAATCATCTATATATTATGCAAACACAGTAATGACTTGCGTTAATAGATTCCGTTCCACTGATTTGCCTCATTAGATGGTGGAAATTACTTGGTATTAGTGAGGTTATGTCAATAGATATTGTAGTTTGTTTGGTGGCAGGAATCAGTGGAACAGAATTATACAACGTGTTACGGAAAGGGTATATATGTTACCGGCCAAACCCAATTTCAGGCCAAACTAGTTTGTCCTAGGCCAAACAGACTTATCCTACGCGTGATATGTCGCAGCCAACTAGCTTAATTAGCCATTTCGTTAACAGCCTTTGGAAGTAACGCTCGCCGACCGCTACAGCGGCGCCGCTCGCTTCGCTCGCTCGGCTCGCGCGCTTTTGGTCACAGTTCTAACCTAACCTAACCCATTTAATCGGCATGATAAACCAGTTTGGCCTGAAATCGGGTTTGGCCGGTAACATACTCGTATACATACCAAGGGCACGGCTTGTTTGGATGATATCAAACGATATTGGAAGGGTTTTTTAATCCTATCTCTACATGTTCGTAAGTTATGAGAATTTTTAATACATTGATACCAGAACAAACTGAAACAAAAACATCATTCTGAAGAGATGTATCGTGATATTGGCAAGTAACGTCGAAAGTTATTGACTTACGTAGTGCGGTGACACGTTTGTTATGATTTGAATTTAAGAAACATTTGAAACCGAAAATTTGGTATCAATTCTTAGGTCCGTATTACAGAAGAAAACTCAAGCATTGATCTCAGTTTAAAACTAGTTTTGAGCCTGGTTTTAATTTTAGAACGTTCCTCAAGCACAGATTCACTGATCATAGTTTAGCTGAGTTTGGCTTTATTTTAGATCGTTACTCAGTTCGTGAATCGAACCCAAGCATTGATTGGATCTGTAATCACCCAAGTGTGGTCGAGACCGCGCTTGAGCATAGATTTTTATATATTATGTCAGTTTCTGTTTCGTTATCGAGTTTTTTAATATTGTTGTTTTGATTTAAAACTATCGAAATGGATGTATTTGAAGAAGTAGATCATTACAATAATTTATTCAACGATGATTCAAATAGAAGGTTGAACTTTAGCGTTCTCTTCAGATATTTGAGAGATGCACAGGACCCGTCTATTTGTAAAAATTTCAAAAAAGGTACAGGTTTTCACAAAATGTGGTGAAAGATTAATTCTACCTATGATATCCCACGATTTAAGAAAACCAGACAACCGTGGGAATCCTATAGCCCCAGAATTGCAAATACTTGTGTGTTTACGGTTTTATGCGACGGCTTCATTTCAGGTGAGTGTTTTATTTTTACCCGCGCATAAATATGCTATTAAATGAACCGTACAAACAATATCAATCAATAATTGATTTATTTTTATCTGTTGCAGATAGTATGTGGTGATCTGTTAAATGTTTCCCAACCAGCTGTTTCAAACATAATTGCGACTAGATCTCGCCTTATAGCTCTTCAACACAGACAATATACTTACATATTATTCTTTTCAAATACCACCTTACGAAAGAACATCGATTTTACTTGCTTTTTTTTTTCCTTGCCGAATCAGTATGTTCAGCAACAACACAATGGCTACTTTGTTGGTGACAGTAGTTATCCATGCCTTAGGTTTCTTTTAACTCCATTAAGTACACCAACAAGAAATGCAGAAGTAGTTTATGTCAAAACACGAAATGTGGTTGAAAGCATTTGGTAGATTGAAACGGAGATTTCCATGCCTAAGTCGAATGTTAGGCAATAAACTGGTTACAGTTTGTAACATAATTGTTTCTTGTGCTGTACTTTTTAACATAAATCCATAACATGTAACGATACAATGCCGATAAACGAAGAACAGAGTGACAGCGATGTGAACGATATTGACCTGAATTATCCTAATTAAGTATAAGTATTATTTTTTCAATGATTTGTTTAAAATCTTTTAGAATTTCTAAAATCAGGTTTTTTTTGTAATGTGTTTAAATTTTCTTACGTCCTGCCATTTTGAAATAAGAACATTAAATTAAATCAGCAAAACAATTAAACGATAAACAAACTGCTCATGTATTTAAGTAGCGGTGCATTATTGACATACTAACCTTTTAAATAGCATACCTATTTATGGACTTTAAAAGTATTTTTTTGCATACAAAATGACCATAAGATACTTCAATAAATGGGGCATTGCATTGTACTGATTCTACTATTCGGGACCGGAAAAAATAACGCTGTTTTCCTAAATAAGTGGGGACTTATAGTATATTGTATTATTTCTGATCCAGTGAAGAGAGAGAGAACAAACTTGGTAAATTTCATAAATCGTAAACGAAAACAGGCTGATGCATAGACAAAAGACATCTCTGCTTAAGGCTCGATTTGAGTATCGATTTAACTGAGTATAGATTAATTACCGTTCTGGAATAAGAACGATGCTCAAGTATTGATTCTATACTTAAACTGTGATCGACTGATTGCAGATCAAACTGTACTTGAGGAACGTTATAATACGGGCCTAAAGCAGCTGATTTAAAAGAAAATAACATTTGACCATTTTGACGTACAAATATTTTGTGGCAACAAATGTCAGTATTCAAGCAATCAGTTGACAGGTACAATTTCAAATTATTTGTCAAATTCAAATAACAATGACGTCACCGCGTCAGAAGTGTCGAAACTGTAGACAACTAAGTAGTTGCCAGTACCTAATAATGTCTATGGTCACAATTATTCGGTGTGTAGGCAGACATTCTCGGTAGACGATTCGATACGCTGGTCAATTTGTTGGATGACTTCATTTAAATGGCAACATTTTCATTTATAAACGACATATTAGATAAAGAACTTTTATGAATACGAAATTTTATCCAACGTTTAATAAGCTTATGGAGCTGTTTAACTAATGAATGTATTAAACCTTCGATAAGCTTTTTTTTATAATAGTTTAAAAACAATAACATTGCCCTTTTATTCAAATAACAACCAAACAAAACAATACGATTACACTACATAGTAAATGCATTGAATGATGTAGCAACCTATTACAAAAAAAAAAGAAAATATGAACGTATGAAAAATATTCGAAATGGTAGGTGGTATGGCAGGTACAGTCAGCCGCAAAAAGATGTATACATTGACAAGCATTCATTTAATTGTCTACAACCTTTGTTCCATAATACTGTATCGATGTGTAGCTATAAATAAGTACCCATCATCTGCCTAGCTTATTCCCAAATATGTTAGGCTTCCAGTCAAATGGGATGCAGCTGAATGTCAATGTTTTACATGGAGCGACTGTCTATCTCACCTCCACAACGAAATTACTAGGTAACCTTTCGTAAGACTGGTTGTCAGACGACACGTAACAACTGTCAAAAATCGAACAATGACAGCCGGGACCAACGGCTTAACTTACTTTTCCGAGGCACGGAAGGGTATTGGCATGTAAAGACCCATCCACGGATCAACCGCGGCTAGCGTAACTTAACCTAACCGATCCACCAATGTGACTACTGTACGGGACAACAATAAATGATAGAATGTGATAGAGTTTATAACTATAGTTTTATTGATATAATGTTATAGCTAATTGATACAGTGATCAGTAATGATAGGATGATTTTAGGATGTTGAACTGATACAATATTATGATATGAGTACTCGCGGCGAAGACCGATCGTGAACTAACTTAACTTGCGCACGCGGTACAAAACTGCTTATTTTACATAAAAGATATTAATTGTACGGTTGGATCGTACAGTGACTGTTATTACTTACCCATAAGCCCCAGTTTTGTGGCTACACATTGATATAAAGGAACACAAATTGTAGACAAATAAATGAATTCTTGTCTATGCAAAAAAAAATGAGGCTGACTGTACCTACACAACACACGTATTCAGTCATCCGTCAAAAAACAACCGCCTGTAGTTTATAAAGAAGGAGGGGAAGAACTGATATTCTCGATATTATTATAATATAGCTTTTAGATATGTCACTGCCACTGATGGGTTCCGTTAAGAAAATTTTATTTTATTTCTCAACCATGTGCCTAAATGAAAAAAAAAGCAATGTTATCTTGAAATCACCGAAAAGTTATTCATGAATGAAATAGTTTTATGATAATTCGGAATTTAAGATGAGATACTAAATCCTACCAAACTCAAACTCAAAGTATTTGCAAAGCACCAAATGGTGAGGATCGCAAGGGCCGATGCCTGCCAGGGGTGCGGGTTGTTCGAAAGAGATACCGCGGGCCCTGGCACACAGGCAACTGAGGGAACACGGGTGGGTTTTAGTCAGTAAAAGTCTGACACGCCCTCCCGCTCCACCCAGAGCGGGAGAAGTTATTTGATGATTTCCCACCCAAAAAAAAAAGTATTACCCCACCCATATCATCCAGCAGTTTTATAGAACAGAAAATAAATTGCTCAATTACTGCAACATTTTCCGGTCTCAAATTATTGTCTTTGGACTAACAATAAATAATGTACCAGTGTTTTTTTATATTTTTAAATATTTTTGTATGATTTTTGGAAACAAATACTTAATATGTATGAAAGTAAATAAAGGAGATATAACAGTGAGCAATTTTTGCTGCCACTCATATACGTATACAACGAGTAACATAATTAACGCAAGACCTCATACACCCCAATTAGAGTATTGAGTTAAAATCATAAAATGATGACCAAAACTATTTTTTTTAAAGCTAACTGATATTATTAAGAAAAATGTGTCGACTCAAGCATTACTTTATGCATTTAAAATTGAGTCTTATTTCTTATGGCATAAGATTGAATTTTCTTTGGCTCAATCAGTGGTAGGTATGGCAAAATACATAACAAAAAAAAACTTATATTAAAAGTTACTGAAATCGATTCAGTAGTCAATTAGAAACAAACTACTTTCAGGTCTTGCGTCTATTCTGTTACACCTTGTATATGTTACCGGCCAAACCCAATTTCAGGCCAAACTAGTTTGTCCTAGGCCAAACAGACTTATCCTACGCGTGATATGTCGCAGCCAACTAGCTTAATAAGCCATTTACGCCGCGGCGCGGCGCCGCGGCGCCGCTCGCTCGGCTCGCGCGCTTTTGGTCACAGTTCTAACCTAACCTAACCTAACCCATTTAATCGGCGTGCCCCGGCTTAATAAACCAGTTTGGCCTAGGACAAACTAGTTTGGCCTGAAATCGGGTTTGGCCGGTAACATATACATTCATGAACTCACGCCATCTTTCCACTGGGTAGATAGACACTACAGAATGCCACATGCTACAATACTAACACTCTTTTTGGCTAGTTTACGTTCATACATCGGGTCATACACACGCGCCAGTTACAAGTACTACACACCAGACCTTTCTGAAGTCATTCTATTTTATGTTCTTCTAGGGCATCCCATCCCTATGTTTCCACTGACATATATCTTCTAAATACCATTTGTTGGACACCTTTCATTCATCGTTTCAACGTGACCAAACCATAAATGAGCATGGGATTGCGGACGGCGAGTAATGGGTAGCTCGCTGTTCGGTAAGGACCAAGCCCGGATCGATGGCGCGTTGTATTCCACGCGCGCCTCAAAGAGATGTCAGCACCAACTGGTGGGGTCTGCAAGGGCCGATGCCTGCCAGGGGTGCGGGTTGTTCGAAAGAGATACCGCGGCCCCTGGCACACAGGCAACTGAGGGAACACGAGTGGGTTTTAGTCAGTTAAAGTCTGACACGCCCTCCTGCTCCACCTAGAGCGGAAGAAGTTATTTGATGATTTCCCACACAGTAAAAAAACCATATGAGCATACTCTTTTCCACTTTTTTTTAAACGATTCATTTTAAATCTTCTAGAGACCGGCTTTAACTACATCACACATTATAGAAATCGATTTCTCATTTTCCCACAGAACCCTACAGCTCGCTAGCTCAGAGAAAATGTTTAAAACATTAGTGTCGAGGGTGTAGCAGGAAGGTGGTGCTCTGCGGGCGTGATAAATTGATTTCAGGTTCAATACCTGGGTAGCGTCAAACCTATACTAGTATACTTGAGTTATGAGCTACGTATCTTATACACTTCACAAAGACATGACAATCGTGCTACCACATACGAATGTAATGAAAAAAAAAAATACCATTTACCTACCTAGAGAGTAATTAGCCTCATAACTTATCACCAAGCCTGTAATCCCTGAAGGGTTAGACAGGGTCAGACAGAGGATCTATAGTAACACCGACTAGTAAAATCTCATGTAATAGGGGGCCGAGCCTATTCCCTTCAACCGGTGACAAGTCCAGACTTAGAAATTCCTGATGAACCCAATAACACCTTGACTGATCGGAGAATTGAACCTAGGACCTTATATTCAGTAGTAGCGCTTGCGATCACTAGACTAAAATGGCAGCCGAGTTATTAGCCTCTTTTTTGCGGAATATGTTTTGAAGGAAGATCTACTGAAAAACGTTACACAAATACCTAACTTTAATTAGTTCTTAGTCACAAAATTATTTATTATTATTTTTTATTTTTTTTGTAATCTAGGCTTCATTACCACAATAATTATAAGTTACATGAGATTCTCGTTATGCTATGATACTCCAAGATATTAAAGAAAAAACGTAGCGTAGCTCCTATTGCTACGAGATCGTAGCGGGCGTAGACTCAACATAATCACGGCTACGGCGTAGCAATCATGTAAATCCGATTACTTACAGGTACACAAATCATGAAAAGATTTAAAAATACAAAAACACATACAAATCAACAATTTATCTATCCCTCACAAAGGTCAGTAAGTACACAAAGTCCATCAGAACCCAAATAAGCTTCTTATACAAAACCTCTTTTTATAATACGCACAATAACCGGCTACTTTCGATTTGATAGCAAATCGCTTCAAATCCCTTGATAATATCAAAACCTTTAACAGATAACGAACCCAGGCAAAATAAGACTCTATTTCGTAAGCAGAAAAGTTGGAAATTCTTTGCAAGTTGGACATTAAAATATTATTTCAGGCTCATATTTGTCAACATGTCAAAATAGCCCTTTGATTTCGGTGTCCCTTTAGTAGGTAATATAAAAATGGGGAATAAAGGGAAAGGGCGATGCGGTATATCAATTTTGTTAAAGCGATACGTCACACACGTGATTTGGTTGGATGAAAATAAATATAATCCATAAACATTGGATGTTTACTACTGGTAGTACCTACTGTTTGGATTTGGTTTAGAATGAAGTTTGCTTCAAGGATTTCGTAAACAATTTGTATTGAAAACTTTGAATGAAATTTGAAATGAAATTGCTATTATGAACAAGTATATGAAGTAAAAAGGGAAAAGCTCACTGGGCATCAAAGAATTCGTCCGCATCGCTGTCAGTGAAAAAGTGCCCAAAAGGCTGGCAACGTTGCCACGTTGGATGGCAATGCTGATTCTTTGAGCTAAGAATTGGCCAGCCCTTTGGTCACGTGAAGATTCGACCAACCGCTTGGCGATGTCTCGAATTACTCGATGAAAAAAGTTTGAAATTATTTATTTTTTCTACAGGTAAAACAGGTACGTATTCGTAGCATCATTGAACATAATAATCAGAAATATCATCTTTCGAAAAGATAAAGATAGATAATTCACAAAAATACTACCTAAATAAGAACAGTGAAAATCATTAGCTTTTTTTTAATACTTTATCTTATTGAAGCAGTTTATATTGTAGCTACTGAAAATATCACTAAAGATTTTGATAAAAGCTATTACAAAAAAAAAAATTGTATCTGGTCACGTCTGGAAGACCACTTCAATGTCGTAAAGGGCAAAGATATGGTAAATAAAAGAAAAACGGAAAAAAATCGTTTAACCAAAAACACGAGCATTTAATAAAAAATCCACTTCCGAAATTAAAGTAATTTTTCACTTTGTAGTGTTTTTCCGGAAGTCGGTTGTTTTTTTTTTTAAAAAAGTTTTTTATTTTTCACTTTTTAGTTATAGTACACACCAATTCGAAATTTCACCATCCTTGGGGTCAAAACAATGCATATTTATGCGATAGCAGCAATCGCGGTTGATTTGCTGGGATTTTTTGAAGAGGCCCGTTGTCTGTCTCTGAAACTCATCATCAGATCTATAGGAAATTTATATGGGACTATTTTGGAATAAACCCATTTCGAATAAAAATTTCTAATTTTGCAAATCCGTCCGTATATGACGGAGTTATGCCCGAACATACATATAAAAAAAGAAATATACAAACATGTCGAATAGATAACCTCCTTCTTTTTAAAGTCGGTTAAAAAGAAAATCTGCTTTCATCAAAAATCTTAAATCAATCTGTATTATCACCATGTAATATAACATACACAAGACTAACCTAATTAGCCACACTATACAATTCTGTCACGTAGCACAGCTCCGTAGCAGCGTAGCAAAACCGTAGCGGAACCGTAGCAGAACCGTAGCACATCGTAGAGGTAAATTGAGGGGAAATTGCATATATTTTTAAAATGAAGAAAAGTTAAGAAAATATTCCGGTTATGAAAGAAAATCTTTGCACTAGTTGGTCTTGCTTTTTATTCAATATTTTTTTCTCTGCAAAATTAGTATGTTTCTAAATAAAAGGTAGATTACTCGGAAAAGTTTAAAAAAATAACGATAAAAAAATTGGAGGTCATCATGTTTTTCTGGTTCAAGGGTTATCAATAACCGATCACATCATAACAATCACCCACTTAGGATGAAAAAAATCATATAATACCTTTTACCACATTACAAAACATCACGCCTTGTTTCCCCGAACTTTTGGGCAGAGCTGTAGCTATAGTACACTCACATTTTGCCACTTATATTTAAGTTCCATGTAATAAGGGCGAGCCTATTGCCATCAACCGGGTGTAGCAGCAGATTCCGGGCTGCTACGGCGAAATCCCATACAGAAAAACCGAACCCGGGACCTCGTACTCAGCTCGTCTTGCGACTACTAGACTAAAGAGGCAGTCTTTTACCAATAGCTTCGAAAAACAATGCTAGCCTTTTGCCTTCACTTCCTATTATCCTCTAACTGAAATAGAACATGAATATTCCCCCCTAAGTGCTGTTTCCAATTCAAACTCTTAAATAAATTAACATCAATTATTCCACATTCGAACACAGAATTAAAACTTCTCACGTGCACAATTCTATTTGAAAATTGAACGGACAGAACAGAACAAAGGAGTGTTTTCTGTCAACGGCATTTCCTTTTGAAAATGGAATGCGGCGATTCGGTCCGTGTCGAATGACCGACCCGTCTGCCGTGGTACGATTTTCAAATGTGTAAATGAAAATACTGGGATTTTTTGTAGTGACTGTACTTTTGTTTATTGATAAAGGTACGCCATGACAGTTTTGGTTATTTTTCCATTTTGCTTTGAAACCCATACTGGTTTGAAAAGTAACTTTTTAATCAAAGTATTGTTAGAAGAAAATGAAAATCAAGAGTAGCAACACTGCGGCAGGCTATACAGGAAAAGTTTTTATTCAGTGCGCAAACTGTAACCATGAATTCAGCATATCATTCCAGACCCCCCAGTACAGAAATTTTTCGTCGGTTATACAAAACAAAATCCGCTGTTTCACAGAAAAGTGCAATATCTACGCGATCAAAATGTATGGAACAGCTGATTGATTTTTTGTATAACCGACGAAAAATTTCGGTGCTGGGGGGTCTAGAATGATATGCTGAATTCATGGTTACAGTTTCCGCACTGGATAAAATCATTTCCTGTATAAGGAAGGCGGCTGGCGGCTATCGTTCATTTTTCCATCGGTCATCACGGAGTACGGGAGCCTTGCCCGAATACCCAGCAATTGTAGTTACAGTATTATTAGAAGCAATCTGTACATGATAAAGGAAGGCAGAGTTATAAACGTATTAACTTATCTAATTTAATCTATAATTTGTAATTCCTACCTAAAATACCTACTTAATATAACTTAAAGAAAGAAAAAAAAGAAAGAAAATACATTTATTTAGCACAGACTAAAAACTAGCTAACTAACTTAGTAATAACCATGTAACAACAATATAATTATCTGCTTATTTATGACATGTAGTCACTATGGGTGAAATGTATTTGTGTGTACGTACTCATACAGTGGCTGAAATAAAAATGATTTGATGTTTGTTTTTTTTTTTGATATCGACGCGTAAACTGATACCATAAATTCAGCATTTTGATAGATTGATACTGAGACCAGCCAATCTATTCTGGAAAATCTCACGTGAAAACTTAGTTGAAGTGAGATTGAAGTAAGCTGTCAATCTCTACCACAAGGAGGAATGACAGCTTACTTCAAGCTCACTTAATCACGGTGAGATTTTTATAGAATAGACCGGTACCATGCGACCGTTCTTAAAAATACAAGCGTCATCCTTTTGAAAACGGACGGAAAATATTTAAAAAAACTTTATAAAAAAAAAAATAACAGACAAAGTATCGCTGTACAAGAAAACTAAAATCCAATCACGTTTTCCTACACCGCAACGTAGTCTTAACACGAACATGTATGTAGAACTTAATGAAACTTTAACTTGTATGCATTTTTAAAAAGGTTCCACGAAAAGGATGTAGGTACCTTTTTCTTTTGTAACATAGGAACCTTATTATTTAATTGGAAGCACAGTGGTTCTTTTTGTCGTTGAGATTAGCTTGGCGAAATTGATAAACGTGGAGCAATACTTTTCTCAAATATGCTTGAAAATTCGAAAATTTAAGGGCTCCTGATTAAGTAAAAAGCTGCTCAGTTCGACCCATCAGGTTAAGCTATGGTTGCCGCGGTTGGTCCGTGGATGGGTGACCATCTCTACATACCGCGACTCCGTGCCTCGGAAAGCATGTTAAGCCGTTGGTCCCGGCTGTTATTTTGTGGATCTTTGACAGTCGTTACGGGTCGTCACAAGCCCGAAAGTCTGACAATCAGTCAAACTCAAACTCAAAGCATTTATTTAAAATTAACCATTTACAGGCATTTTTGAACTGTCAAAAATTCGATCAGTTGAAAAGTTGAAACTAGTGGCCCATTCCAAAACGTAGATCTCTATGAAGAAGAACGGGCAAGAATCTCCAAGGACACTTTTTAAATCATGTTAGATATTACAAAATCTTGGGAACATTGTTCTTGTTGCTTCTATATGTGAGTCTTACTAAGGGGTATCGTATTCCCCAATTATTTGGCTGTGGAGGTCAGACAGGCAGTCGCTCCATGTAAAATACTGGTATTCAGGTGCAGGTTAGACTGTAAGCCAACCGCAACATAATTGGGAAAAGACTAGGCAGATGATGGTGATTGAAAATTTGAGCATTATTTTGACAACCTTCTTCGAGATAAATCTAAAACACTGGTTAAATACAAAAACGAGCAGCAGCCGATAATATTAAGATGAAAATCCATATCTGTCGTGTATAAGCGGCCGAATAAATGACTACGAAAACTCATATCTATCGTGCAATTTAAAAATGGAACGAACTTTTAACTTCAAAACGAGGCCACCAAGGAGGTAACATAACAAATATTTGATTTAAATGTCGAACTGGCTTGCAAAATATATTTTTTAAATATCGAACTGTCTAAAGTAAAAAAGAAATAAATTAACATATAATATTCGTGCGTTAAAAAAATATTGTTGTTCATCATTGATTCTAGAATTTATAATTTGCTTAGTTTGAATTTCCGCGCATTTTTTGAGAAAAGTACTAGCACACATTTTCACGTTCCTTCATCAACATCTATTTTGTAGGCTGCAGTAATGTACTATAGGCCAGGTGCGTAGTACTCGCCACCGTCGTGTCTTTATGATTTATATAAACGTAAATGAAGCAAAAAGATCGTAACAGGTGGCGTTTAACCGTCTTACTAACAAACACAGAATAAAGTTATACCAGGAACAGCAAAGGAAACGCCATACATTTTCAAAGGTTTAAACTTGGAATAACTTTATTCTGTGTTTATTAGTAAGAGGGCTATATTTTCAGCCTACCCAAGTTTTTAATGTTTGTTACAAGAATTTCCAAACTCAATTTTCCATGCATCAAAATTTTTCATCAAATACATCAGTGACAAAATCAACACCAGAACCTTTTAATATCAACACTTTTAATCTCAATTTCAACCCTTCAAATGACATCAATAATTTCAGCAAAAAGAAACGTAATAAAAAACAGACGCCCGCCAAACATCAAACGCTAATAATTTTCAATATTTCAAAGTCCTCTCCTCAAAAAGAAACAATAACTTTTAAGAGTTTACGAGTGCATAAAAATCGCTTTGGGGTATTTTTTAACCCGAGCGCGAAGAAAGGGTTAAGGGCTTAACCCTTTGGCGTCGACAGTAATTAATGGCAGATCTCAAAGACTTTTTTCTTCTTTAGAAAACGCGATTCCTTTGATCTGATTGTTTAATATCGTAATGAACTTTGAAATTGGATTTTTGTATTGTTTTCAGGACTTACCTAAGAAGAGGGTTAGTAGTTAAACTAATATAAAAGGCTGTGATTCTAGTTTAGTGATAATTGGCTCACTCTTGCCGAGAGGAGGTTTGTGTCCCACCAGTGGGAACATTATAGACTAATTATTAAATAATTTATGTACATACCGAGTTTTAAACATTTTAAAAATACAAATTTCCACGGCACTAAAAACAACAAAGCACAACATTATGTACGTAAATCAAAATCAATGACACAATTCACAAATTGTATATCCAAATCAACGATACATCCTAATTACGGGTGGTCATGTATTTGTGACAGAAGTGTATAAATATGCACGTCAATGCTAACAAATGAACTTTTCATTACACTGCCGTGCCGGGCGCGTGATTAAACGCCTTTACAGCCATAAAGCGATGCCGATACACAACGCAATTTGATTATGATTTAGGGTTGTCCGTAAAAAAATTGTTCAGAAAACTTTTGTACTTTTTGGTAAAATAGAACTGACAACTCATATGCAATAAGTTTCAAGCATTAAGGTGAATCTAGTGATAATTTTTTTCCATACAAACTTCGGGAGTGTATTACTCCACTGTTTGACAATGTTCATCAAAAATTAAACATGGTATGGTGTTGTCTCATTATTAATATTGTCTGTAAGGAAACAGAATACTAAAATAAAAAGCCATTAAAAAGTTAGGAGTCGACAAAGATTCGTTTTTCTTGCTAATTTAACCTAACTTTGGGCGTGTTTAAGTAATAAAAGAAGTGTAAAATCTCCAAAACCAAGTCGATACCAACAAAGCTCAATCATCGAAACTTTAATTAACTTTCTTTGTCGTTGATTTATGCAGTGATTTTTTCATAAAACCCGATCTTCCGATGGACTTTTTTTAATTTTTACGCGCCTGTTTTACTATAAATGATCCTGCATCATACTCAATAACGTTGTGCGTGTATACTAACGTCTAACTGCTGATGACTGATACTACCTCTGTCGGACACGATGCCTGATGAGAAAGCGTGCTTTTTAGCCAGGCCCACCAGTGAGTTCCAGCCCACGACTAGATTCCCGGGCCAGGATCGCCAGAAAATTCAAATTTTCTTTGTTTTTTTTTACTATAGTTTGTTTCTGTTTCATTTTTGATCTTCGGGTTTTTGTTGTCTTTTACTCTAGAATATTATTTTGCAAACTTGTCAGATCACACAATAACGGCTATCCAAATACAGAGTGTAGGTGATAATGATAGACTTTTTTGGCGGCTGTTATGCGTATGTTGGAACCAATCTTCTTGGAAACCGTAGCTTGCCACAGTCCGATATTCTGTTTTTGTTTCAATTTCATTGGATACAACCACGTCTATCCTTCACTTTAACATTACGTTTTTAAATAGGTAAAGCATTAAATACATTTAAAAAAATCGCTATTTTGATAAAAATAATAATATAATATTTAAAATATATTGTACAATGTTAAACAATAATAAAAACACCTAAATCTGAATACATAGTAATCAGATTTCATTATTTAACAATCAAATAGGTAGTTTTATTAAGTACACACGGCTACACACACATCAAGCTATACATTTCCAGTTTACGCTGATCTCGCACTGTACCGAAATCCTATGCAATGCGAGATCAGTTTATTCTGGAAATGTATAGCTTGATGTGTAGCCGTGTGTACTACTGCTCGTTTTACCTCAAACCAACCGTGCACCCCTGAACGCGCTATTAACCGTCGATCTGTTAATCATAGGTTTGGTTTACAGCCGGCGCAAGCGATGTATCTCGCACAATTGTTATTTACTGCTTTATTGCGGCTTCAGATTGCCATTCACTGCGGTTTTTGGTATTGTACGCCGAATTGATGTGTTGTCGAATTTTTGATTCGATATTATTGGTATAAATGTGGGATAAGCGTGGGATTAATTGGTTTGGTATACAGAAAAATCTGCTTTTTTGTTTTGACCGTTTACCTCATTCGTGTTACCTTTCATTAGAAACGAAATAATACAAGCTGGTCTTGAGTAGTGTCATTGTACAATTGTATTAGCCCGCAATCAAACTCGAAATCAAATTAGGCTGAGAATCAATACCTTTCGAATGTTAACGTTACATAAGACAGTCCCCAAAAACGCCCACCCTTCAGCACTCCCTAGTACTTTAGCTGGGATGAAGAAGTGGCGCAAAAAACTACCCAGCAGCACAGCAGCTATTTAGTAAAATAAAATAGTAGTTAGGCGAAGTTATTAACATTACAAGACACAGAATATTACATTAAATCATTGGCAAATATGTCAGCTACCAATTCACTAACTTGACAGGTCACTCAATCTGTGTGGTTTTTTCCGCAAAAAACTATTCAGACACCAATCTGCATGGTATTTACATGATCTGACTAAGATTATGTCTAGACTTTAGAAGAGGCTGTGAGTGTAACCGCTGAGTTTGTTTCAGGATTTATTTTCTGAGAAGTCAGCTAAGAAACGCCGACCTCATCTAGTTTGAAAATATGATTGACTTGCAAAAGTGTTTGTACAAACATTCTTACAGTAATAAAATCATGTATTATTCAACGTGTGTTAGTAACAAACTATATGTCTAATAATTTCCACACTGTGTATTTTTCCTTCCCCTCATTTGCGAAACAGAAAACCAGCAAGACATCGCATTCCCAAAGAGTTAACGTCAATAGCGCCACTAAATTGCACTAAAAAGTACCGTTTAGTTACATATTTAATAAGCTGTTCATCGGTCCCTGCTGAGCTGTGGCGGTGGAAACAGCTTGTAAATGCGAAGAATGCGTGACTAGAAACTTTTAAGGTTTGCAATGAAGATTAAGTTATTGGCCATTGTGGGGAAAGGACGATTCGTTTTTGTTTTTTTTTTCTCGACTTCATGGGAGCTAGAAGGTATGGTTACAGGTTTTGTGGTAGTATATAGCAACAGTACAATAAAAAGTTTAATTAAAGTAGATTTTTAACTAGACATTGCTCTACCATTTTTTTTTTTACTGTGGGAAAACATCAAATAACGACGTGTGTGGCTGGAATCAATTAGTCACAAGCCAAAAAAACTAGATTAAAAAGAAATTATGAATAGTAGGTACAAAGTTTGAAAACGAAAATGTGTTGTGTAATCTTGCTAAAATTACTTAACCCGTTTCAAATTTTTCCCATTTCTCTTTCCAAGGCGAGCGAAAAGATGATTATTTATAGAAATTAATAACATTCTCACCGTGATACTAAGTGCTAGGTTCACGTAGGTTAGCTAGACGTTCAGAACGGCTATGATTAACGAGGCCATGGCTATGACAGGTGGGTGAGGCTATGCGGTTATACAGCGTGAGGGTAAGACGAGAATTTATTTTGTAAGAAGAATTTTATGAGGGCAATGTGGTTCGTTCAGTAGGGATGTTATGGCTATGTTATTTATTTACTTAACCATTTATGCACACACACACATAAACAGACAAGAAGAAAGGAACAGAAAAATACGTACTTAAGTAATGCTTATTTCTACAGAAATCTCTTCCAGCACACCTGCGATAGGAGAGAAGATAACAGAGATGTAGACAACGCGTGTAATAACAGTAGAAGGAAAATCATAAAATTACAAATTAAATTCTAATTTAAAAATATAAAAAAAACAAGGTTAGGTTAGGTTAGTGGTTAGTTATGGTTTTAAATGAGACTAATCATGGGTATTTATAAGGCAGATGTGATTGGAAACTCACGGAAAGGTCGTCCTAGATACACGTTTTAGTGACCTTGGTATGTGATGTTTATGGTATGTTGGTAGGGTGTGTAGGCAGAGTTATAAAGGAAAGTCCTGTAGCTGCACCTACGTCATGTATATATGCATCCATTCATCATGCGCGCGCGCCGGTGGCTGGTGTAATACTGTCGACCCAGGCCCGGCGCAAGCTTTTATATGTGAGCCATAATGCGAACATTTTCGTCTTACCGACATATGATTTGTTTATTTTATTATAATATGCATGTAGTGGGCTTGACCACGGGCTCTTGCTTGGTCGGCACAGACCCTGTTGCATCATGGTTTCGAATTCTTTCTTCACAGCCGGATAGAGGTGCGGTGCTAATGGTCGAGTCTTGCAATACAATGGCGGACCGGTGGTTTCGATGTGATGTTCGACCCGATGCTTTGGTGTTTCTTTCATTGATGATGGTCGAGCGATGTTGGGGAATTCTGCTAAAAGCTGGTGGTACGGATGTTCCATGTCTATGCTTCGTACCGTTGGCTCGTTATCGCAGCAGTCAGCAAACCAATCATCGGCGCTGATTTTCTGAGGCACCATCGCTTATTAGTCGACATCGCTGGCGAACGACTCATCGATAAAGTCACGAACTTATTCGTAAGGGCACCAATGTCATACTCCAACGAGCCAACGGTACGAAGCATAGACATGGAACATCCGTACCACCAGCTTTTAGCAGAATTCCCCAACATCGCTCGACCATCATCAATGAAAGAAACACCAAAGCATCGGGTCGAACATCACATCGAAACCACCGGTCCGCCATTGTATTGCAAGACTCGACCATTAGCACCGCACCTCTATCCGGCTGTGAAGAAAGAATTCGAAACCATGATGCAACAGGGTCTGTGCCGACCAAGCAAGAGCCCGTGGTCAAGCCCACTACATGCATATTATAATAAAATAAACAAATCATATGTCGGTAAGACGAAAATGTTCGCATTATGGCTCACATATAAAAGCTTGCGCCGGGCCTGGGTCGACAGTATTACACCAGCCACCGGCGCGCGCGCATGATGAATGGATGCATATATACATGACGTAGGTGCAGCTACAGAAAGTCAATCTGCTTTGGTACTCACGGTTATAATGTGAAACACAACACACGCACAACACAGTAAACAGTCAGAAGGAGAATAGTTACAATTACAATAGGCACACACAGTCACAATAGTCACAGCACAATAATAACAGTTAATACGGATTGATCACGTAAACAATAAACGGAGGAAAGTTGTCACACAAGATTTGCGTAGCCGAGAGGCGCGTGGGCAAGTATCGACTGAAGGTCGCAACAAGGTGATCGGACGCGCGCTCCCACCGCGGCGCTCGCCGGCTACGTCACGATGACGTAGTTCGGCGTGCGCGAGTCCAGTGAATATCTCGGTAGCCCGACATTATCCGAATGCCGGTGTATGTGAATATAGATAATAAATACATGTTAATAAATATTATGTTAGTCTTTGTGTGCTGTGTTAATAATATCAATAAATAAATGGTAGTGTTGGTATGTACCCCACACCACCCCCCTCCAGAGACCGTCAAGGGCGATAAAAATCCGGGAATTGTACACGTCGTCCGGAGCGAGTAGTATACTCTTTTTTGTCTGGAGATGGAGTATCTTCTTCGGGGTCAGCTTTGTCGGCCAATATGTAAGCTGGCTTTAGGCGGTCTATTGAGACCGTGACCTCCTTACCCTTGAATAATATTTTAAAAGTTTTATCACTCCTGTGCAGAACTTTGTGAGGACCTGTGTAGGCTGGTTGCAGCGAACCACGTAATGCGTCTTCACGAAGGAACACGTGATCAGTGGTCTGCAGATCCTTAAATACAAAAATGCTCGTTTTGTTGTGACGAGATGCGGGGGTTGGCTGTAGTTTCTGAGCAAACTTACGGATGCGCGCGGTAAATTCCGTGATGTCGGTCGTTCCGTCATCACTGGGTGAAAAAAATTCGCCCGGGAGTCTTAGCTGTTCGCCATATACTAACTCGGCGGAGGAAGCTTGGGCATCCTTTTTGAATGCGCTCCGTATGCCAAGCAATACCCACGGCAAGGATTCAGTCCACTTGTCATTGGCATGACACATGATGGACGCCTTCAATTGCCTGTGGAAACGCTCCACCATGCCATTGCAGGCTGGGTGGTATGCCGTCGTCCGCTTGTGCTGGAAACCAACAATTTTCGACAATTGTTCGAACAGAGCCGACTCAAACTGACGGCCTCTGTCCGTAACAATGGTGGTAGGACAGCCAAACCGGGCAATCCAACCAGACAGCAAAGCTTTAGCTACCGTCTCGGCAGTTATGTCGACAATAGGTACGACCTCTGGCCACCTAGTAAATCGGTCGACTGCCGTCAGACAGTATCTAAAGCCTTGGGAAATTGGTAGCGGGCCCACAAGGTCTATGTGGATCGTGGTGAACCTGGCGCGTGGGAGATGATAATTCCCTAAAGGCGCGGATACATGACGGCTCACTTTTGCCCGCTGACAAGCGAGGCAAGCTCGTGCCCACTCCCGGCAGTCCTTCCTGACGCCTGGCCAAACAAAGCGCTCTGCGATTAATTTGGCAGTAGCCGAGACGCCAGGGTGACTGAGGCAGTGCAAGCTGTCGAAAGCTTGTTTTCGCAGCATTTTGGGTACAAATGGCCTGGGGGACGCTGTGCTGACGTCGCAGTACACTGTTGAACGCTCCCCAGGGACTTGCACCTTTTCCAATTCCAGCGATGATCCTTCCTGAAGAAGCTTCTTCAGTTCCGGGTCAGACGCTTGTGATTTCGCGAGGGTGTCGAGACTGACTGGAGTTTGAAGTTCCTCCACGCGAGATAAAGGGTCGGCCACGACATTGTCTTTGCCAGAAATGTGTCTAATGTCAGTGGTGAATTGAGCGACAAAGTCTAGGTAACGGAATTGCCGTGGCGAACAGTTTTTCTTCCTTTCGTGGAATGCGAAACTGATCGGCTTGTGGTCCGTATACACGACGAAGTGTCGAGCCTCCAACATATGGCGAAAGTATTTGATGGCCTCGTAAATGGCCAGCAGTTCCCTGTCATAGGGAGAATACTTTGCTTGCGAAGGGCTGAGCTTTCGGGAAAAGAAAGCTAATGGCTGCCATCCTTCGTCGCTAAGCTGCTGTAACACCGCACCGATTGCAGTATCCGACGCATCGGTAACCAATGCGAGTTTGGCATTGCAATCGGGGTGAGCTAATAAAGCAGCATTAGCAAGGCTTTCCTTGCAGCTCTCGAATGCTTGCAAAGTATTCTCCGCAAGACATACAGGATGCGAGCCCTTTACGTTGCCGATCAAGAGGTCGTGAAGTGGAGCCTGTATTTGAGCTGCGTGGGGCATGAAACGCCTGTAAAAATTGATCATGCCCAGAAATCTACGTAGCTGACGAACGTCTTTTGGCTGTGGGAAGTTCTTAATGGCGTCGACCTTAGTGTCAAGTGGTTTGGTGCCCTTTTCGGAGATGTGGTAACCTAAGAAAGTTACTTCCGGGACACCAAAAACACACTTGGACGTGTTTATCAACATGCCGAAGTCCTTCATCCTGCCAAAAATGACGCGTAGGTGCTCCTCATGCTCTGCTTCTGTCCTGGAGAAGATCAAAAAATCGTCCAAATAGCAGTAGCAGAAGTCTAGTCCTCTCGTCATCTCGTCGACAAAACGTTGAAATGTCTGGCCTGCGTTGCGCAGACCAAACGTCATGTACGGAAATTCGTACAGTCCGAACGGTGTGGTGATCGCCGTCTTCGGGATGTCGTCTGGACTGACAGGTATTTGGTTGTAGGCTTTCACGAGATCGATAGTGCTGAAAATCCGACAGCCTGAAATGCTGTGAGCGAAATCGTGAATATGCCTGATCGGGTACCTGTCAGGGATGGTCCGTGCGTTGAGCATGCGGTAATCTCCGCAGGGTCGCCAACCGTTGTCCTTTTTAGGCGCGAGATGTAGTGGAGATGACCAGGGACTCTCCGAAGGTCTGGCAGTTCCGTTGGTCAACATCAGCTGGAACTCCTGCTGAGCAATTTTTAATTTGTCCGGCGCTAATCGGCGGAATGAAGAAGATACTGGAGGGCCTGGGGTCGTGCGAATATGGTGTACAGTGTTATGTGGTGTAGTGCGTAATGTACCGGCAGGTCGGGTGATGTCGGGAAAGTTCTCCAAAATTTTATGATACCTCGAATCACCAGAAGTAACCTTTACAGAAAATAAAGAGGAGTCTGATTGATTCGAGGCTATAGTAAAAATATTTGTGCTACTGTCAAGTAACCGTTGATTTCTACAGTCAACGGTTAATGAGTAAAAACATAGAAAATCCACTCCGATAATCGGTTTCGTCACTTCAGCTACTACAAAACGCCACTTAAAGTCTCTACGAAGTCCTAGATTTAAGTTTAGTTCCAGAAAACCATACGTCGGAATGGGCGTCCCATTCGCGGCAACGAGTTGGTAGTTCGTAGCTGCACGACGATCGCTGAGCAGACGACGAGGGTAGACGCAGAGGTCGCTTCCAGTATCGACCAGGAACTGCGTCTTCGTGCTTCGGTCTGCGACGAATAGGCGACCAGTAGAAGCGGGGCAATCGTCTGTCGCCATTACCGCCTGCCCGCGGCGTTTCCCTTCTTGTAGTCGCAGGGTTTTATGCAACGCTTGGCCTTCTCTCCATGCGTTGAATGGTACCAGCATACCGGGTGCTTCCGATAGCTGGAGTGTGAGCGGGTCGAAGATCGCTGGCGTGAGTAACGTCTCGTGTCGCGGTCGCGGCTGTGCGAACGATTCCGGGATCGACTATCATGCAGCTGCACCGTCAGGTCTTTCATCGCACGCTTGAGTTCCGCGATTTCGGCTGCCATCTCACTCACAGTTGGTCCTGCTGCCGAAGTTGAAGCCACGTGGCTTGGTGGTGCGACGATGTCCTGGACGCGGTCTGCCAGCTCAGCTAATGCCTCCAAGGTGCTATGAGGTTGCGATGCCAGGAGGGGCTGGATGCTGCTAGGGAGTCGACTACTCCAGATGGTGCGCACGAAGTCCTCGGGCACAGTTGGTCCAGCTAACCCCTGCAGATGGCGAAGGAACTGCGATGGTTTGCGGTCTCCTAGCTGCTCGTGCATCAACAGCTGTTTCACCTTCTTCTCCTGGGAGGCTGAGAGGCGCTTCACTAGCTCGGCCTTCAGCTTCAGGTACCGGTTAGTTGCAGGAGGGGACATGATGACGTCCTTCACCTCTTTGGAAAATTGGGGGTCCAGATGACCGACCACGTAATTATATTTGGTGACATCATTGGTCACCCCCGCATTCTCAAACTGCGCTTCAATTTGTGCGAACCAGATATCCGGCTCTTCCGGCCAAAATGGTGGCAACTTTAGTGACACGCGGTAAATGTCGTGCTCGCGCTCAATGGACACGCGCTTTGCATGGCGCGGTCTAAGAGTAACGTGTTTCGCCGGCTGTGACGACGCGGTGTGCTCGGACTCACTATCACTCATTTTTTAAAGTGTTCTGTTCGGGGTCACCAGTATGGTATGTTGGTAGGGTGTGTAGGCAGAGTTATAAAGGAAAGTCAATCTGCTTTGGTACTCACGGTTATAATGTGAAACACAACACACGCACAACACAGTAAACAGTCAGAAGGAGAATAGTTACAATTACAATAGGCACACACAGTCACAATAGTCACAGCACAATAATAACAGTTAATACGGATTGATCACGTAAACAATAAACGGAGGAAAGTTGTCACACAAGATTTGCGTAGCCGAGAGGCGCGTGGGCAAGTATCGACTGAAGGTCGCAACAAGGTGATCGGACGCGCGCTCCCACCGCGGCGCTCGCCGGCTACGTCACGATGACGTAGTTCGGCGTGCGCGAGTCCAGTGAATATCTCGGTAGCCCGACATTATCCGAATGCCGGTGTATGTGAATATATATAATAAATACATGTTAATAAATATTATGTTAGTCTTTGTGTGCTGTGTTAATAATATCAATAAATAAATGGTAGTGTTGGTATGTACCCCACATGTTCTTCACCACGTTAAGTCATTGGTCTTGGCTGTCATTCGTGGATCTTTGATAGTCATTACGGGACGTAAGAAATCCGAAAATCTGACAAACTGTCATAATCTATCTTTAATATTCTAACAATTTTATTATAAGTATGTAATTTATTTATTCTTTGTTTGTTTCAGTCCAGTACTAACCCCACAAGATCAACAGTTATCCCAACTGTATCATCGAATATCATTATCGGTTTTTTTTTTTGTAATAACACACGTTTTTCCAATTCACTTAGACTTTGGCAGAATAGTCGACATCGGCTTTGCTTGCCATATGAAAAAATAGAATAGAATAGAATAGACAAACTGTGTTATCAAGAGGTATGGCGTTACCCAGAAACTGGGTTGTGGAGGTCAGAAAGGCAGTCACTCCAGGTAAAATACTGGTATTAAGCTGCGACTGGTTAGACCGGAAGATTAGCCGATAGTTTAGAAAGAGCTAGCTAGGCAGATGATGCAATCTCTCTGAATAGCATCACCTATCATCATCATCATCTGCCTTGCCTATTTCCAACCTGCTCCTGCTGACCCGGCAGGTATACCTAAACTCAGGTTCCTAGGTATGTATATTTTCACTTGTACGATAATAATGATTTTCAGAAGTTACTTGTAAGGTAATGCGTAAGCTCGTAAGGTAAGGGGATAAATGCGTGCACTGACTAGACAGGTCCACTCAATCTGTGTGGTTCTTGCCTTATGAAACCATTTCAGATACCAAACCACATGGTCTTCATAATGATCTGACCAAGATAATGCCTGGACTTTAAAAGAGACTGTCACCTTGTTTTTTTTTTGGGTGGGAAATCATCAAATAACTTCTCCCTCTCTTCGTGTTAGACTTTTACTGACTAAAACTCACCCGTGTTCCCTCAGTTGCCTGTGTGCCAGGGTCGCGGTATCTCTTTCGAACAACCTGCACCCCTGGCAGGCCCTTTCTTCTCAGAGTAGTCAGACAGGAAACGCTGACCTCATCTAGTTTTTAAGATATAAGCTCCTGATGGCCTGTAATGACTGTCAAAGATCCACGAATGACAGCCGGGATCGACACTTTACGTGCTTATCGAGGCACGGAGGGGGGTATTGGTATGTAAAAATGGTGACCCATTCACAGACCAACCGCAGTAAGCGTGGCTTAACCTGATCGATCGACCCGTGCGGTTGTTTTTACATAGCCACAAACAAGCCCCTCTTAATATACCAAACAACATTCAAAAAATAATTTCAGAATTATTATAATTAAAACCACCCCCTGTGTTCACAAGGTATATCTTAGATGACTCAACGTGTCTCGGTAGCGGTGGCCACTTGAACTGTCAATTAGAAGATATTGAGAAACCATGATTGACGACACCTTAATGCTCAGATATGAACTGTTTTGATTTAGTGAGCTACTGCACAAATGCAGCGGTAGATCTATGCATAAGCAATCATTATTTTCCTTGTATGTGTTTCGCTAGTAAATATATAAGTCTCTAATAACATGTGGTGTTTCAATGATGTAGGTAAGAGAACGCAAAGGTGAAACATACATTAATTTAATATTAATAAAGTTCGTATTTGTATAAATTGCTATCGCCCACTTTTCTAGTAATCTTACCCTTAGTCAAAGTTGGGTAAAAATTTCCTTAACTAATACCTACATAATACAGGTATAAGGGGTATAGTATGGGTATGCTGGCATATATGTAGTTATGAATTAAGCTCCGCCCACAGCTCTGTCCTCACGCAAAAAATTAGGAATTGGTAATCAAAATGTAGACAATACAATATAAAAGTAAAATAAGTGTACACTTTATCATAGTTTTAGACTTCGGTACTTTTACAAAAAAAGTTGCATAAAATCTCCTAATTTTACTGTCCTCATATCCGCGTGGGGTGAAAGTCCCAGTTACACGCCATTCATTCTAACCGTCACCTGTTTCTGTGGGTCCATTTGTCAAAAACAGTCCCGTGATACAACCGAGAATACACCTGAAGAAGGAATACAAATAAATCAATCATTATATTATTCTCTCAAGGCATTAAAATAGGCAACTAAAACAATTCCAAATTTTGAAACATTGAAATACCTTGGCCATGCTTATGGCTGCGTGGCGTTTAACTGCATTTTATGTACCTATTTCAAATAAATGATTTGACTTTGAAATGAGCCTTTTATCGGAAAAAATATACCTACTTCCAAAACATATGTCATCCGCAAAAATATTCCTTTTTACAAAATTTTCTTTTCTTTTAACCGATTACATAAAAGTGTTTTTAATCTGCACAAAAACAAAGGCATCTCCTAATGTTATTGTCCTCATATCCGCGTGAGGTGAGAGTCCCAGTTATACGCCATTTATCCTGGCCGTCACTTGTTTCTGTGGGCCATTTGTCAAAAACTCGGATGTCACTACTCGTACTGATTTATGAGCGTACGGAATGCAATACTTATAATGGATAAATATTGTAGGATTTTTTTGCGAAGATGATAGGGTGACTATGACTCCTACGTGAATTGGTTTAGAATAAACTTATAGAAGTTTAGAAACCAGATTGTTTTTACTAAACATTGATATTAAAGTCAAATTCTGTCATGGTGGTATTTTTTTTCTTCAATCATCCTTTACCCTAATTGCGTTACACACTTCCAATCATAATCTGAGGGTTTTAAAGGAAATTCTTAATCCATTGATTCATAGGCTTAAAGTTTTACCAGCTAGTTTTCTAATCTTACTAAAGATGAGAACGAAGTTTGGCAAAACAATGTTAACTTTTGAAGGAGCACAATTATATAATAAAATACCCTCATTTATAAAAAAAATAATCATTCATTCAATGCATTCAAAACGCAATTAGCTGCATATTTAATGACAAATTACACCTTTTCTGAAAGCTGAATGCATTCGATTTGTGTATCTATCATAATTACTGCAATGACGTCTGTGACGAATTTTTATATAAATAATTTACTTTAATCCTTGTTCTCGTGTAAGTGACTTGGTGCCTTTTTTTTTGAGAATAAAAAAAATATCTTTAATCTTAAAAAATCGTCTGCTAAGCAACGTAAATAACGCAATGAAAGTGCCTAAACAAAGACATTGCGATCAATTGTGTTTTACGTAATCAAATATGTGTGCTACGTAATCGCAGATTGCAATATTATTTATTTCTAAAGGTGTCAGAAGGAGATTGCCTTAGTAAAAAATGCTGTAAAAGCGGAAACAGCTACTTTATCTTTTTGACATTTCTATAACTAGCATTTGACTAATTTCTAATATAAATATTATCCTAAGTCATATAATTCAATGTTATCATCTAAGAATCTAGCCAAAACCCTGAAAATGTATTTTATACCGGAATCGGAAGAATTTTATGAACTTTGAAAACTATGTAACACCTCAGTAAAAATATTCTGACAAATAAATAGACTATTAGGTACTAATAGTATTTTTTCTGAACTCGATTTTCTGTTTTTTTCATAATTTTGTTTGTTACATTTATTTATTCCAAACATTTTTTTTATAATGTTACAGTACTTACAACTTCACACAGAAAAGTCACCCTACTAACAATCGAAGTCAGTCTCCGGTATTTGGTTTACACCAAATTGAGCTGTCAGTGTGACGTCATCAATCATGACGTAAATGATGCCATGTAAATTGTGACGAGTATTAAACTTCTTCTCATTTCCTTGAGTGTACATAATATATTATTATGTAGTTCGGTTCAGTCGGTGGAGCGTGCATGTTTATCCATCATTTATATTTATTTGCTTGTCATGTTTATGATTTCGTAATATTAAAAACTTGCTCATTTAGATACTTACTGTAAAGAGGATAAGTGTGTTAGAAAGTAAAACTCGTTATAAATGACATCAAATGATTGAAATAATAACATTTTTTTCTTTTGTAAATCAAAAACTTGTTGGTATTTGTGTGTTAAATTTACATTATAATTACTGCCGTTTTAAAATATAAAATATTTTATGTAATAGACTGTTTTATAATTCAAATTAGGTAGGTGCTATAACTTTTTTAACAGATTTATTCAAGATTTTTTATTTGTGGAAACATGAGTACACATACAGAGCATGCAAGTTATTAAGTTACATTATAGTTTGAGATCAGTCATTTTTGACCTTAGTGGCGTACAAATATTTAAATTTCGTCACCATAATTAAGTAACAATTATTAAATGTCAATATTAATATTATCATCATAGCAATACTATGCTGCTGCATGTACGGATTATGTCAAAGATGTAATGATAATATTGGTTACTACGCGGTATTAGATGTTGTCATTAAGAAATTCTAGAATACTGTAGTATGGTTTCCCTTCTAACAGTATCTTTAATTTATTTTTTAATTGACGGACATTAGGCTCCTTCCAACTATTTGGGAGTTTATTAAAAACTTTGGGGGCCATATAAAAAACACTATTGTGCATTAATGTTGTTTTCGATCTATGTAGACAGAGAATACTGTCATCGCGTCTACTATGGTTGCGATCGACCACCTCTGATTGACGTGGAAATAAGAGCCGATTTGATTTTTATAAACGTAAGCTTATCCGAAGGGATAGATAAGAATCGTAGCAGCAGCAGGTGGCGTTCTGTAGTTTCTGCCTCATCATCATCATCATCATTTCAGCTGAAAGACGTCCACTGCTGGACATAAGCCTCCCGCAAAATTGGGGGGGTTTGCCATAATCGCCACGCTTGGCAGACGGGTTGGCGATCGCAGTATGGTGGTAAAATGCATAGACAACGCTGCTGCCCATTCTCTAGTAAATTCCTTAGTCGCCTTCTACGACACCCACGGTAAGTAATGGGATGGTGCTATGCTTTATGTCCGGCACCACACGGAACAACAGTAGTCGTTTTTGCCTACCATCTTGGAAAGAAGGCGTGAGAATTTGTGTATGTATAATGTATTATTTTCTTGAAAATTATACTCTAAAGTCTAAATAATAAAACCTTCCTACAACTTACCTTAGTCAATTCTATTCGCATTGTTACCTCCGAATATAACCATAACAGACTCTTAATTAACGGGAAATAAATCATCTACTCCATAATTCACCAATCAATAAGATCAAATACCGCACTAATTAGTGTAACAATAATCCAGGTATAATTAAGCTTCAGCACGCAATCTCACATAACACTCAATTGACAAACACCGGAATTAGGAGCCTGTCCGTAATTAGGTTGTTGACATGTTAAATCGGATGTCAATTTATCTGAGATAGGAAATGGTGTTGTTACCTTATTAGGTGATAGTATTGTTGTTGTTATCTTTGATGTACTGTCACGGACTTTAATTGACAAGCCACTTGCCACAGTTCCTATTTTAGCCGTGTAATGCAAATCGGGTTTAGTCGGTTATACTCGTACATAGTCCAGAGTGACGACCCAAAGTCAACCAATTGCAGGGCTAGCAACCGTAACCTAGCGACAATTGTTTTAGCGTAGCGATAGTAACGTTATGATTAGTCATTTCGACATCGGAAAAACTCGTACCCACGATTTTATCCGAACGCCTAGCGTCCAAGATACCGTTCATGACAATTATGATAACTGTTGCACATAAACATAAACGGCTACGATTCACCAAAATTCGAAATCATCGTTTCTGACAATGTCTGACATGTCTTTGGATAGGTTTTCAGAAATAACGAGTATTTAATGAGCTCTAATTCAAAGGAGGTAAGTATCAAATAGATTGGATAAACTTATGCAACAGTGTATTGATTTATCATTGACAATTTATTAGTCAACCTTCAACCTCTATGGATAAGACTATTTCCGATTATAAGTAATTTGTCATCTTGTTTACGATCATGCGGTTTAAGTTCGTGTTTAATCGTGTAATCCCGTGAATGTATACAACTGCAAAATTGGAAAGTTTATGTTTTATTTCACGCTTTATATTAGCTTCACTTGTATGTTTGTTTGTATGTTTGTAACCGACTCCTTAGGGCGCGATTTTGACCCACTTTAAACGGTCAGATTTCATTTAAACTTTGTAAACTTATCGAGGACCGATGACAATTCAATAATTTTTTAAAAAGAGAAAAAAAGCACGCTTTTGTAGTTAGCAGAACTAAAAATAGAAAATAAATAATAGTTTAAAAAACCAAAAAACACGTTTTAAAAACCAAACTAAATAATTAGGAAATATCGTTAGTTACATCATTACTACGGTATTCATTTTATGATGAAAACTTAAAACCAGCCCAATAGCACAATAGACCCATGTAAATCCAAGCATCTATCTTCGACCCCCATAAGACTCCTATTACCGTCCATTATTATACATGCACAAGATAAATAATGACCAATCCACTTTAATCAACTTATTTAAAGAGGTAATTCATTGCATCAAAATCCATTACCAAGTTTATTTAAACAATTGTTTAACAGAATTCAATTTGCATACGTAATGTATAACTAACAATGTTTTTGTGACGGACAATGGGGTGAAAACACAGAATAGGTAAGTACAGAAGGCCCGGTCCATACAAGGAGCGAAAACCAGCTCTGTGGCTCTGTTTCGCATAGAATCACAGCATTATGTTAAGCATTCGCCGTTTTGTGTGGATGTGACGCAGATTTTCCCCCAACTTATTCTTTTTTAGTTACCACAAATAAACTTATTAAATTTGTTTCAAAACGCACGCACGTAGAGACACGCTGCATGTAAGTACAGTCACAAGCATAAATGGGTTACAATCGCGCAAGTTTCAAAGGCCATTTTCACCTACAGTTTTAACATGTAACTAACATAGCGAACAACCATAACAACTATACTATAATCTTATCAGCGTATAGATTGCAAATATTAAGGTGAATTTCCTGGTTGGCCCTGAACTCAGCAATGAGCATCATTCGCTGATGCAGATATAAATATATATATGTATACTATTATGAAATAGGTCTTTTTTCATAGTTGTTGTCGTTGAGCCACGAGACAGTAAATTTTGTTTTTTGATGCTCACAAGTGTACAGCGAGTTTAAGCGCATTAGCGACTAGAATTTGTTTGAAGCTGGCTCCATACGGTGGTCAAATAGCATTGACCAACGTTGGGGCGAATGCTAGATTACCAATAAGTACACACGTTCGACGAGTGGCGTTGGAGCCAATGTTGGTGATGGGCAATGAACGTGTGGAGCCGGTATGAGACCTCCGTGTGTGAACGTCTGTGTGCGTGTGCCTGTTTTCGCTGATTTTGTGGAATGAACTTTCTGTCTTCTGTATTATTCTCTGGTAAAAGCCAATGTCGACCATTGTCCGAAGTGACAAATGTAATGAATAATTTAATGGGTGTTCGTGATTAAGATAATTGAATGTTAGCATTCTATTGAATTGGACTGAGTGGTCATTTGGATTATGTTATTATTATGTAATCGTTTTAAAGGTTTTTGTTGACTGGTTCGACACTATTAACGACTGTTTTAAAAAGGTGCCCATTGTTGTTTCTCCTTTTGGTATTTGTAATAGCATAGAACACTGGTAAAATTACATGCACATGTTATTATCTATTGAATTAGAATGTACATAATTATGTTCATCGAGGATTATACACCAAGAAATTTTAATGGTTGTTTTCCCGCAGCAAAATGGTTTTGTCTTGGTAATACAATCGTTTTATAAATAAATAAAATATTAAAAACAAAAAATGGCAGATTAACAATTGTGAAAAATCACCACGTGCGAGAGTTGATTTTGCTTTAAACATTTTTTTATAGATCGCTGTTTCCTTTGTCGCCGGCGCGTGTGATTCGAGTAGTAGGTACCTACAAGTTACCTCTAGTGTAACTATTAATTCTCACTTTTTGAGTTTATGAATATTTTTTAATAAAAAAAAACATCTCATTTTTTTACTTTTTCTCTATGCTTCAAAAGTACTACTTATAGCAAGTTATTCTGCCGCGGGAAAACAACCATTTCAATTTCACGGTGTATAGAGAACGAAGGTTTTTTTTTTCTTAACGACCCGTCATGCTTACTTGTGGCAATGTATGTAAAATGGCGGATGTAAATATAAATATAAAGTACTAACAAATTTACGATTTTTAATCCTTTAGCTTCCAATTTACATAACATCGAAAAAGAAGAGGACGCCTATTATATTTTACCCCATATTTCTTAAAAATATTTTATCCAAAATTATAAAAGGTCCTTCCATTTCCAGCAGATTATTAATCTCAAATCATTAAGTAGACTGGATAAAAAACACTCGGAGACCAAATTAAATTCACATTTTTTCCACCCACCTAACCCTTGAAATGCGTGTCGGATTCAACGGGGCTTTATTGCACGGAAAATGGGTAAAAAAGACCCACTCGGGCAAAAATCTTGAACTGTCAACGGTCGGTGTGAGCTATGAGCTTTTAGATTGTTTCTATCCTGTGAAGTTGAGATTATTAAGATTTATTACGATAAAAATGTTTCAAAATTTTTCGGATTCTTTAGGACAAGATCATATTTTAAAGTTTGGTTAGATGTTGGTTGATTGGAAAAAGCGGTGGCCTATTTTAGTTTTTGTGTATGGAAATACAATAGTGACAAAATAAAATACTTAAAAAAATTGTAATTGCAATCAAAATAAATTAATGTTTAAACGTCCAAGTGATTCCCATTCAGCATATCGTTCTCTCAATCATGTTACAACTTGCACCCCACACCAACCCGCCCAGCTATTTGTAAGGAAATCAATGCAAAGGAAACACAAAGCGGCAAAATATCGCGACGTCCGCCACAGAGGACCGAAATGGCCAGCTTCTGACGGTAAATTTAACATTTTTACCCTCAGCGATGTAGGGTTACCCTTTCCGTTTGTCCGTTGAATATTACAATACTGTTATGGCAAGTGCGAGGCGCTTTGACCCTTCCGTTTTTGGTTATTTATTGTGTATAAGAATAATATCAATAAATTGTTGTGCACTTGTGCAGGGTACATTAGCTGCAAGTTTTTTTGGAAAACATAACGGGTTATAAATATTAGGGGTTACAGTATGAAATTTCCGATTTGTACTAAAAAAATTGAACTCGTTTTTTCTAACATATTATTATTTATTTAATCAAAATATTAACCCTCATTATCATAACCCAACAACGAAGAAGAACTCCGCAAGATCACGGCGGGAGGCGGCTGGATGCAGCTGAACAGGGTCATTGGTAACCTGGCGCTGTCCAGGGCACTTGGGGATTATGTGTTCAAGAGGAACTACAGGTTTTCACTGCAGGAACAGATTGTTACAGCGTTTCCCGATGTCCAAGTCATTGTTGCCATCTAAACGGAAGTTCATTTATGCCTTTACGATAGAACTCTGAGAATCTATTCGATAAACTGTGTGAAAGCATTTTGTACTGGACATTTTTTTTTTTATCAGAATATTTATTCTTTATTTTATAAAAATCTGAAAATAATTATTATCTACCTCCTGCCTCGTGAGTCTAGTGGTCGGAAGCGTCACTGCTGAACATGAAGTTCTGGGATTGATTCCCATCGGGGAAAGTTTTATTCGGTTTCTCCATATAAGAGTTGTCAGCAGTCCGGATTTGTGTCCTATTGATGGCAATAGGCTCGCCCCCTATTACATGGATATCGAACATAACTGGCGAAATGTGGGTGTATAGGTACACCTCTGCCTAACCTTGCGGGGATTATAGGCGTGATGTCATAATCTATGTTTTTCTATTACTCCTTAGAATAAAGAAATTAAAAAACCATTATAGTCTAGCGAATGAAATATTATTCACTTGGCTCAAAAGCCAGAACTATTATTAATTTTCACCAGTAATCGTTTTATTGTGTAGATTTATACTTTTTTTTGCAAACAGTAAATTACTATAGCTGTGATAAATACTGACACACAGAACATAAAGAAAAATAAATCCTAAAAAAAATAGTTTAAAAAACTAAAAAACACGCTTTAAAAATCAAACTAAAAAAGGAGAAAATAATTTAATTCAATTAAAAAGCGTGGGGTGCTTGACATTAAGTGATTATAAAAATACCTCAAAAAGCACCCCACGCTTTTTAATTGAATTAAATTATTTTTTCCTTTTTTAGTTTGGTTTTTAAAGCGTGTTTTTTTAGTTTTTTAAGCTATTATTTATTTTCTATTTTTAATTCTGCTAACTACAAAAACGTGATTTTTTTTCCTTTTTTTTTCATATTCCTGACAGCAAACCCTTTCATTTGATACCCATATCATGGGGGTGGATTTCAAACAGCCAGTCCGCCATCTTGGGGAGACCGCCATATTGGATTTGTAATGACGTTTCTTAGCTAGTCATGTATTGTCATCAGAACTCAGAGCGTGTGCAAATTTTCATCCTAATCGAAGACCGGAGATCGATCAAAGTGGGTCAAATTAAGATTCCATGATTTTCTTAAATACATAGTTAGTTACAAGTGAAGCTAATATAAAGCGTGTAAAAAAAGAAACATTAACTCACAATTTTCTTTACCAACTTAATATTTCTACATAACCCTATCCTTCCGAGCACATTAATCACGAAAGCGACATGCATTAAAGTAAGAAGAGAAGGTAATTAATATGTTCACGTCGTCTCCTCACAACTTCGCTTCTCATTAAGACGCCATTACACTGAGAACACGCCATTTTACAAAAGATCTTCGCTTGTCCTGAAGAATATTCATTTTTCATTTGTTGGATACTTTGTTTGGAAAATAGTAAGTATTATACAAAATTTTGATCTTGCTATTTGTGAAATGATGGTTTTAATTAAATTCGTCTCTGTTTTTGTAAGTTATTTTTTGTTTCTGCTGTTGACCCAAAAGGAAAGCGATTGATGAGGTCTATGATGGAACAAGTGTGCCTAGAAGATTCCTGTTCAGTCGTGCTTTGAAGGCAGGCAGGTTAAATGTGGAAGGGAACACAGACGCTGGCAGAGAGTTCTACACTTTGGCTGTGCGCTTAATAAATGTGGAGGAGAAGCGCTGAGTACGACTGGTCGACATATCAACCAAGTATGTAATACAAAAAACACACGGTATACGGCATTTATCAGAATGGTGTAGTCATAATTAAGAGTGTGGCCCAGAGACACAGACCATCAAAGTTAAGAACTTTAGCCATCGAACAGTTTTTTTTTTAAACGTTGCCCCACACTAGGAATTTCTCCTGTATTGTGGGTGCGTTTACAAACATTTAAAATCACATACACAAACAGCCAGACCCGGAACAAGTACTTGTAGGGCATATAAATATTTGTTCCGTGCGGAAATCGAACCCACGACACGCAGCGCAGCAGTCAATCGCTTCCTCACTGTGTCAAACGTGCCGTCAAAACTATCATGTCATCGAACTATCATCATCTAAGTCAACAAGGTTTTCACGATAAGATTTGCACAGTATATACCAGCTGTGTTACCAAGACGTTTATTGTTTGAATGGTATCTTTCGAACCGGAAGAAATCAATGGTATTTGGCGGTGAATTCTGATATAGTGGTACCAGACTTATAGTCCTTTTGCAAAGACCTATGCTACTACAACTAAAGGTATCTGTAGTTGTATCTGACCAAATGTACAGAATCCTTTACAAATAATAATCATAGGCACGTACAAACACATGATGCTGCGTCCACAACTTAGGCCTTTTAATCCAAGCCCGGAGGCGTGTATAGAAGTGCCGATAAACTTCAACAAAATTTGCACAACAAAAGCTTATAAGCTCAAAACCATTTCACACACAGAATCCCTCCCGTAATGAAACCAAACCTGTGGAAACCGGTCCCATTTGCAAATACTCGTCAACCCTTAATCTGCCGCTTGCATTTTACGAGACCTAAGGCAATATCTGTCAATGTCCTTATCAATAAATTGTGAGCGTTTAGAGCAAACGACGTCGTTTGACGGTTTGAGGCGCGCGGCCGTAATCCGCGGTCTATTGGACCCCATCTGTGTTGCAAGGGTTAAGTCGCGACAAATAGACCATTTGCAAGTAATAAGACGCAGTGAAAGAATAAATTAAGGGCTCGAGGGTTGGTGGTGGCGTTTTGGGGTTAAATTGAAAATCTGTGTAAAAGTGCTTTTTGTTTTATGAATTGGATTATATTTTAGTGAGTTCGTAGAGGGGGTTGTGATTGGTCAGTATTTTTTTTGTTATAGTGTTCGTGATTAGTCTATTTATTATAGGTGCATATTGCGATAACGCTTATCACTGCAGGTTAGTATGGTCAGTAACAGAACACTACTTATTATTTTCATGTGATATAAGTAGATCAAAAAAAATTTTTTTTTTTTTTATTGAGCTTATGAGTTATGACTAATGAATGACCTAGAACTATTTTGAGCTAAACATTATGTTTAAAAAACTGAAGTGTTAATCGACTTTTGCTGACCGTATCTAAGTTAGGTTCAAAGTTTGTGTTAAGTGCAACTTGTTCCTAGTGCAAATAAAATATTATTGTCCTTGTGGAGCCACACGTGTATTCTACCTTCTTTAGGGTTCCGTACCTCAAAAGGTAAAAAATGAACCCTTATATGATCACTCTCTTGTCCGTCTGTCTATCCGTGTGTCACCATTGATTTTATCAGGAACGGGTGGACCTAGTAAATTGAAATTTATACCAGATACTGAGGTCCCTATTAGGTGTATAAAAATCAAGGTCCTGAGTCAAAACAATAAAAATTTATGGGCAAATTTAGATTTTCGCGAAAACTTGTAAGTACCAAAATATACCTTAATTTTCAACTTTTTTTTTATTTTTAGGAATTTTCCCTTTACTAGTGCTATAAGACCTTAGCACAAGAAAAGAGAGGATTATGTCCAGCAGTGGGTGAATTCGGGCTATTGATGATGATGATAAACTTATCCTCAAAAGTTTTTGAAGATTTAACAAACAAACCATCGAATTACATTCAAGCAATTAATTTTCAATTCGAATCTGTAAACAAAATTAATTAATATGATCATCCATAAGTTTCCCCTGGACAACCCGTGGAGATGTCTCAAGGCGCCGTTTTCCGTCTTACAGTATGGCAATTAATAATTATTGCACCTAGTTCCGGCCGTTTCCGGCAGGGGCGACTTCCGGTACACAGGGGAGTGACGGGGGAAGTTAGTTTATGATTATAAGTACTGTAGAAGGGATTGGTTAAGTTATTGTGTTAATTTTTGTAAACAAAATATTTTCATGTGTTATACAAAAATATTTGTACAGACGCCAGCACATCAAGCTACCCCCAATCTGTCAAATTTCTTTGATAGATTTTCAACTCTATTAGAGTGGTCCAAATTCAACCATAATTCATTTAAAACTTTTAATTGTAAAGCATGATTATAATAAATATGAGCTTTCTGCGCTCCTTCTCCATTAAAATTTTAACTGAGCCACATACTCCTACAATCGCGTAATTTTCGTAAAAAAGGGTGCAAAGTTTTTTGTTTACGTATTAATATAGAGGAAAAGTTTTTATCCAGTGCGCAAACTGTAACCATGAATTCAGCATATCATTCTAGACCCCCCAGCGCAGAAATTTTTCGTCGGTTATACAAAAAAAAATCAACTGGTATTGCACTTTTCTATGAAACAGCACATTTTTTTTTGTAAAACCGACGAAAAATTTCTTCGCTGGGGGGTCTAGAAGGGTATGCTGAATTCGTGGTTAAAGTATGCGCACTGAATAAAAACTTTTCCTATATAGATTAAATATGTACTTAAAAATTGTTTTATTCGATTGTATAGTATTCCATATTGGTTCCATTTCACGATATATTGGGTTCTTTAATACCCAGGTAAGAAATTTTCTTTATTAGAGAACTTTGTCGAACACACTCAATATGATATATAATATTTCTTCTCAGAGTAGTCAGATAGGAAACGCCGGCCTCATCTAGTTTAAAAAAATATGTTTGACGTGTAAAAGTGTTTGTACAAACCTACTTACAGAAATAAAATCATTCATCATTTATCATTTATGGTGTCACAACATATTGACTGCTTCAATTGTACTCTGAGTGAATTCACACGGGTCGCATTTTGTAAAATTACTCTTGGTTGTTTTTAATAATATACCTAATTGTGTCTAACCTTTATAAGCTATTATTACTATGACTTTAACTACGTTAAACTACACTATTGTATTAGGTAAGCCTGTGATGATAGTTGTATGTGTTTTGTGAATAAATAAATAAGAGTTTACGTATCAATGTGTCCATGGAGGTTCGTTCATCTCCCTATATTTTCTTTCATCTCTCTGACTGACTCCTTGACAATTCAAAAGTGCCTGTTACCTTTTGTCTAAAATGAAATAAATGATAAGTTTGTTTTGAAAATGAACCTCAGAAACCGGGCAATGGATGGTTTGGGAATTTATTTCAGCAATTGTATCAAGAAACCAGACGAAGAAGTACAATGTCGGGACCTGTTAACGGGTAAAGGACTTATCGGAAATATATGGTAATTTATGTAGGTAACTAAGGAAACTGAAACCTATGTTTGTAATACTTGGACTATCTACTACTTACGTCTAAATTGCGGTCTTTGTCAAAACTACAATTCACATGGCCAAATCTTCAAAGCGCATTTCATCTGAAATATGAAGCACACTATTCTAGTTTTAATTACCTAGATTGGTAGCGTACATCACAATTTATGAGGACAATATAACTGCAGGTGCTTGTGTAATGCGAATTTTGATTGCCTTGCTATCTATTTCCGTGGTGCTTAAGTGTATTAGTGTTGCTATATTATTTTCATTTGATCGGATGCGTTTTATAGCTGATTCTAACTCTACTGGTATGTCATTGTCATCATCAGCGGCTTTGAACGGTTTATTATCGGATACTATAATACTTTAATAATGTTTTTATTACCTACATCTCCCTATGTAAGGGATGTCTTATTTGAGGTTGGTTTAATTTCTTCATTTATGGACATTTTTATCGTAAATTCAAGCAGCTCAAATGGTTATAAGGTTGGAATAATTTGATCACAAGATGTCAAAACATTGTAATGTTGGCTGAAACTAGTCTGATGTAGTACAAAAAGTGTCTGTGTCAATATAACGCGAAAATCATAGATAGATAAATAAATAGTTTATTTTATACACACAAAAGACATAGCACAAGATAGAAAAGCACGATGAAATAATAACTAATTACATAAATAATTATTAGGAAATAGCTAAGTAAAAGGTGCGAAATATATAAAAAAGAAGACATAAAAGTGATGACACTCTGGACTATGACACACTATAAAATTAAAATGAAATTACGAAATGGGAGTCCAGCTCAGCATGTTCTGAATAATTCATGCTTTCAATCATGGGTCTTAGAATTTATTCCACTGGCTCTCAAATTTTAGCGACTGGCATTAAATAGTATTTACTGTTCAACATAACATAAATAAGAGTACCTAAGATAAAATCAAGAAGTGTTTTTAAACCAGAATAAATTGACAAAATATAAACAAAAACATCAACCAATGCCGACAAGTTACATCTATCTCAACCTTCAGCACCTTTGTCTTCGCATTTCCTCACGAAATCACCAAACGCACAAACACAAGAGGTCCCCACATGTCGTAACACATCATTAATCTCTGATCTATGTGACATTTAATTACCTAAAACACCATATATTAGACGTTCTTCCGTCCTTACCCTATAGGATCCCTTACAAACTTATCTGCTACAAAAACTTTCAAAATGAACACTGTTGCTTTGTGATAGGGTTGCTCTAAGTGCAAGAGTAAGTTGGTAGGGTTCTGGTAATTAATATTGTCTTTCTTATTGCTTCACGCCTAAGATTTTACTGCTTTGTTTTATTGTTTATATTATTGGGAACGCGTGAATCGTCACTCATGATCAAGACGTAGGTGTCAAATCTTATATTGAATGCAATTATCTTGTTTTCACTTCTCATGCTCTAAAAAGACACCAATATAGCCCAACGAAGCGGGACTAAAGTGACCACTTTAGTCTCTAGGGAGTAAAAAGTAATTCGTTTTTTAATTTCCTTCATGTGACATAGACAAACATAAACAGCCAGTAAATATACTATTATCTGTGGAGTGTGGACCATCTTCATTGCGAAAATATTGAGAGTTTTAGTTCCATGGTTTTTGCCAAGGTGGCGCCATGTGTTTTAAATTGTTAATCTGTGACTGGTTTAGAAGAAAAACTGACCGCGAAAATTTCAGAATTTTTCGTTTCTTTTAGTCCCTCGTTATAAAATATACTATTTTGCACCTAATTACGGTAAGCATTTGAAACATAGTGAAGAGAGGTATAAATTGTAGAACCACTACCTAAGTTACTAAAAGTACCAATAACATCGTAATTAAACGTACCTACGTATTACAAACTAGCTAAAATATATTCTTAAGGCAATCGTAAATACTGAAGTTTCCTAATAATGAAAGAATTTACGAAATTGAATCAGTTGGTCTTAAATTCTTTTAGTAGTTCTTTAACCACTAAAAGATTTTACCTCTTCATAATAGTAAACATATAGTGAAATTACATAGCTTTATGACATATGATAGGGAATCAAAACTATATTTATATACATAGATGGACACGTAGCTACTTTACATTTTCCAATACAAACCTTTCAAAGAACATCCAACCTCAGAAGATATTAACCCAAAAAATCCAAAAACTAAACCCAGACGGTAAGAGTTTCCTGCTATCATCTCCAAGATTACTTAATGCACATTCCTATTCTGAAACGTGGTGAGTCCGTGACAAATATTAGGACATTTCACAGTCTGCCGGGCGTAGTGGTAATGCCCGGTACAGACGACGCTAGTTTTTATTAAGCTAGGGCAGTAAAAAAGGATTTTCCTTGGCACAAGAACTGTTTAGCATGATCAATCTATAATGTTCCCACTCCTGGGATACAGGGCTTCTTTCTTCGAGAGGACGTGGGCAGTCATTTACCACGCGGGCCCAGTGTGCTTAACACGAGACCCGTAGAGACGCGTTTTGTCGGCGGAAGAGTAGACAAAAATTACGTTTCCATGTTATCTACAATTGACAGTTTTCTACCGAGAAATGTAGACGAGCGATTTCTATTCTACGGTTGAGTACAAATAGAAAGCGTCATGCTAAGCCTGTAGTCTTTTAACTTTTGGTTCTAGGACATGCTGGTTTTTTCACGATTATTTCCTAAACCGTCTTGAGAGCAGCCTCCCTGGGTTCGAACCCACGACCTACAACTCGTAAGTCAGGGCCGGTACCAATAGGCCACCACTGCTCATCATTGATTACCATTGATATTGGATGTATTCCAGATAATATATACAACGAGTAACATAATTAACGCAAGACCTCATACACCCCAATTAGAGTATTGAGTTAAAAGCATAATACAATGAACAAAACATTTTTTTTTAAAGCTAACTGATATTATTAAGAAAAACGTGTCGATCCAAGCATTACTTTATGCATTTAACATTGAGTCTTATTTCTATTGAAATAAGATTGAATTTTCTTTGGCTCAATCAGTGGTAGGTATGGCAAAAAAAAAAAATTAAAAAAAAAATACTTATTTTAAAAGTTACTGAAATCGATTCAGTAGTCAATTAGGAACAAACTACTTTCAGGTCTTGCGTCTATTCTGTTACACCTTGTATAGAACTTGGCATTGCGGTGACTTAGTGCGCGGAGTAAAATCATCCAGTTGTATGCTAGTTTTGCCAACCACATGGGGCTAGTACACAAGCCAGGATAGTAAGATCAATGGGGCGCTAATAGCTCAAAATAGTTTAAAAAACTAAAAAACACGCTTTAAAAACCAAACTAAAAAGGAGAAAATAATTTAATTCAATTAAAAAGCGTGGGGTGCTTGACATTAATTGATTATAAAAATACCTCAAAAAGCACCCCAAGCTTTTTAATTGAATTAAATTATTTTCTCCTTTTTTAGTTTGGTTTTTAAAGCGTGTTTTTTAGTTTTTTTTAACTATTATTTATTTTCTAGTTTTTAGTTCTGCTAACTACAAAAACGTGTTTTTTTTCTCATTTTTTTTAAATTATTGAATTGTCATCGGTCCTCGACAAGTTTACAAAGTTTCAATGAAATCTGACCGTTTAAAGTGGGTCAAAATCGCGCTCAAAGGAGTCGGTTACATACAAACATACAAACAAACATACAAGTGAAGCTAATATAAAGCGTGTAAAAATAGAACCCCATCCTAGTAAACTATCACACTCCTATAAAACAGCCGCATTGATTCATAGCTAAGCTACTCTTGTCACGTTCGTTTCGTGGATTTCTATCACACAGATATCGAAGCCCCTCTGTGCCTCGGAAAGCTCGTAAAGTCATTGGTCCCGGCTGTCATTTGTACATATTTGACAGTCGTTACGAGTAGTCAGAAGCTGGAATGCCTGACAACCACTCTTATCAAGCAGCTGAATACCAGTACTTTACATGGAGCGATTGCCTATCTGACCTCCACAACCTAGTTACCGGGAAGATACCCCTTGGAAAGCTTGGTTGTGAGACTTTCAGGCTTCTGACGACCCGTATCGACTGTCAAAGATCTACGTATGACAGCCGAGATCAACGGCTTAACGTGCTTTCCGAGGCACGGAAGGGTTTCAGCATGTAAAGATGCCACACATCCACGGACCAAACTCGGAAAGTGAAGCTTAACTTGATCGATCGACCCAAAATAACGCGAGGGCAAAGTAACAAGCTTGCTAGCTTACTAGCTCTGTATTTCTATCCTCGCTTCGAAAACTAGCCTTGTGTGATCCGGGCATTAGTCGTCACACAATGCCATAGTATTTTAAATGTGGATGAAATACTAGCTACGGTTGTATTTTAAGGCGAGCCAAATGTGTGGACATTTGTATGCAACAAAGCACTAAATGGGATGCATTTTGTTTAGTAGTGCTGTTTTGTGTGAGTCCTTTTGATCGAGTAGTATTGTGTTGAGTGGTTTCCTTGTAATGTAACGTAGCATTCACGTTTGTTTTCCTCAAAAGGATGAACAGAGGTGTATAGTAAGCCTGTTATGTGCCGTCAGTCCCTTATAAAAAAGGGCCGGACGCATCTTCATCATTTCACGCCAAACACTGCTGGACATAGGCCCCACCCAGGCACCGCCAGTTCGACCGATTCTGTGCTTCTAGTATCCAGCGGATTTCTGCGGCCTTCACTAGGTCATCGGTCTACCTTGTGGGAGGCCTTCCAACGCTACGTCAGAACCTTTCGGTCTCATTTACCCATGGATTAACCCAAGATCTGGCTGGCACAGTCGAGTTCATTAATATATTGGCACTGTCAAGGATTCAAAATATTGTGAGCGTTGGATAGCTCAATAAGTTCTGTAGAACCTATAGATCAAAAATATGTCCTCATGTGAACGGTTCAATAATATATGCTGTGCTTTAAGGAATAATATGAAAAATTATTAGAAAAAGCAGTCATATATTAATTAATCTAAATCTTGACCACAATTTAATTATCAATATTATGAACTTTTTTGACGTTCATTTATTTTTTAAGCCTGAAAGGGCTAATATATTAATAAACTCGACTGTACTGAGAATTTACTATGATGTTATCCTAATTACACTATTTGCCAAGTCAGGGCATTGGACACAACACCCCAGTCTCAGCAATGGCGCTTTCGACCACTAGTTATTTCATTAGTTCAAATCAGTATTCATTTATATAAAAATGTATGGAGCAGCTGATTTGTTCAATAACCGACGAAGAATGTCTACGCAGGGGCGTTCAGAATCATAAACTAAATTCATAGTAACAGGTTCCGCGTCCAAGGCTGATTCCCGGCCACCGCAGGCGCGGGCTTGCGGATGGCGATTAATGGGTAGCTCGCTGTCCAGTAAGGACCAAGCCCGGGACGACGGCACATTGTGTTCCACGCGCGTCTCAAATAGATGTCAGCACCAAATCTTGGGGTCCGCAAGGGCCAATGACTGCCAGGGCTGCGGGTTGTTCGAAAGAGATATCTTGGTCTCTGGCACACAGGCAACTGAAGGAACACGGGTGAATTTTAGTCAATAAAACTCCACCTAGAGCGGGAGAAGTTATTTGATGATTTCCCACCCTCAAAAAAAAAAGGTTCCGCGTCGATTCAGTTGCCACCTTGTATATTTCTTCAAAATAACCAACATTCCACATTTCCATATCATCATTTTTATTTTTCCAGTTATGCAATAAACGGCAAGCTTATTGCCATCAACAGCCACAAATCCAGACTCCGGGCAGCTACTGAGAAATTCTAGAAAGAAAACTCACTAACACTTAGTCTTGTAGCGAACCCAGGAATTTATTCTCCTCATTTAATCATTATGCTCCAACGAGGTGGTCAAACACACTCAATTACTATAAATAAGAAAGAAAATGAGATGATAAAACCATTCCACCAAGTCCTATAAAAAATCAAACACAAAACAGGTACAGTACAAAGCAACTTATAATCCAGGATCACATAACATAACTATTTGTTCTCATCAGTATCTTCACCAATGAGAAATGTTCTCCGTAACGGACATTTATTTGATGTCTACCGTTCGTGATAGATGCCTTGCGCTTCGCTTGCTTTACGTAGCTAGTGTTAGTACTATAATATGTTTGACAGTTTCTGTAAATCTTGTACCTTGTAATGTATAATATCATTGATCTTTCTTCATTCCACGCCTCTCCTCTCTTTTACTGTAATATTTTTTTAACTTTTATAGTATTTCTATAACTTGATAAGTGCGTTCAAAACACTTAAGGGTAATATAATAGTGAAGCTAATAATAATAATCAGTGGTGGCCTAGTGTACCGGCCGCAACTTACGAGATGTAGGTCATACCTTCGAACCCAGACAGGCGCTTTACTGTGCAATTTATTTAGTAAAATAGTAATAGTAATATATTATTTACCGCTAAAAATATTACAGACACCACCACAGAACCACTGCTCTCAAAACGGTGAAGGAAAACATCGTGAGAAAACAGGCATGTCCTCGAAATAAAAATTTGAAGATATGTGACATTTACCAACCCGCACTTGGTCCCCGTGGTGGATTACAGCCCATTCCCTTTCACAAAAAAGATGGCTGTGTCGTGTCGTGGTGTTAGTGGGAATATTAAAGGCTGATTATGCTAATAATCAAATTTAAGAAGGATCGAAAGATTGAAAGTGGAGGTTTGAAATGTCATTTCACATCAGAAAATTATAGTACGAATTTATACTTTCTAGCTAGTTAGTTTAGTTGATTATGTTGTAAGTATGTTGTACCTTACCAAGTTGGTAGTAGGGCTTTTTCCTATCTGACTAGACGCAGCATACACTAGACGTTAATATTTTCTTGATATTTTTTTTTCAGCGGCACAAAACAAAATAAACATACAAGACAAACGAGTATGTAAGACATCTCTAAGTGCTTCAATACATACATGAGAAACATCCCACCGAACCCTTTTCACCGTACAATTCCGTTGCCAATCGTAAATTTATCTCAGGGGCTATTAGTTCGATAAAATTCAACTAAAACGATAAATAAAACCGACTTTGACGGATAGCCCATTTCCCCCACAAAGAATAGCCAGACCGAGATAAACTTGCTTTCGAAATGAACTCTAATAACAGAAGCTTAGAGTTGAAAGTTAACGATATTGGTTGGTAAAGAAAATTTGGTGAAATTTTTGTATCTATGTCACATGGGAATGTTTTGTCCGAAACTAAACTTATTTACCGTCGAAGACTGAATAAAACATTAGCAGAAGAAAGATGTACACAAATCGAATTGGGACAGAATGATTCATTTGTTTCCACTGATAATAATGAATTATCTGATCGACGTGTGTAATTGTGGGTGGAATACAAAAATAGTAAAAAATATATTCTTAAAGTAAGAGAGTTATTCTTATAGACATTGATAAACGAACTGTTTGAGCAATTCAAGATCATGTCTTGGTTATACATATAAATGAAGTAAAAACAGTATCCAAGCGTTTCTTTGAATATGAAATATATTTTTCTTCTTAGCGTATCGACGGTCAAAAGTTCAAACATATTTGCCCTGAAAATCAGCTACGTGAACTCCGCCAAAAGACGAACGGCTTAGCCTGTTTTACAACATGGAGAAGTTTTGATATATAATGGGATGTAACCCATCCACGAACCGACCGCTACAAGCTCAGCTTAACTTTTGATCGACTCGTGCAACTGTTATTTTTTACCAGAATAATATCTAAATTGTTAAGCATTTCAAATATAAATATATATTTTTCATTCTTCGCAATAACTATTCACAATGATACTCTCATTTCAATTGAATGGTTCACGGATTTAAGCTCTAAAACACAAGTACCTATGTCCCATATCATATAATTCAACCCTTTCAAACCACGCTTAGCCCCAACACGAAGCGATGCGTAAAAATGATCCAAAGCAAATGTTTGTCTTTGTGACCGAAGGCAAATTTTATAATTGGTTCGTCCACCATTTTTTATTTTTGTGTCGTTTGTCCGATGTTTTTGCCTTAGGGTGTCTGTTCACTTAGTGCAGCTGTTTTGATTTGAAATCAAAATCAAAAGTCATTTATTCAAATTAGGCTGAGAAGCAGCACTTTTCGAACGTCAAAATACATAAGACAGTCCACCAAAACGCCCACCCTTCACCACTTCCTAGTGCTTTAGCTGGGAAGAAGAAGTGGCGCAAGAAACTCCCCAGCAGCACAGCTGTCTGTTTAGTCGGATAGACTTGATTGAATATATACATAAGCAAAGCAATAAACATTACGAGACACATAACATTAATTAAATAATTAGTCATATGTCAGCTAGCCATGCCAATATACCAACAAATATAATGCAAACTTAACTCAAGCACAAAGAATAAAAATTAAAATATGTAAACAAAGTATAATACCAAAATAAAAGCCTCCTGGGATAAAGGGCGTGAAAGCTATCATATTTCTTGGTGTCGCGTTTTGTAAAGTTTTTGCTTGCTGTGGAAATGGTGACTTTTGATTTAACGCTTGTTATATTTTCTCAATGTTTATCAAATATATTGTCTTCATTACCATTGCTAGATTTATAAAGTTCACCATAAGTGTCATTTTAAATTTGTCTGTTTACCGTGATCATTCTATGATTTCCTTCTATTTTCTAGAAAAGAATCATTTTGGCCTCTTCTAAATATAAAACTAGCTAGCTTGTTTTGTCCAATGCAGACCAAATACCTCCCTCTCCCTCTTCCACACAATTCTTCCTTTTGCTAGTGCTGGCCAGTCCTTTTAGTAGGAGTCAAGCTCATCCCGCCATCTTCGTCTCGGCCTACCATGATGGTGTTTGGCCTCTCGTTCATTTCTATTCTAGTCTACAGTTTCTTCGGCTTATGTTCGTTTATTTTTACTGACCCTAACACTTCCTAAGAAAACACGGCAAGAAATCTCTCTAACTCCGATAACTAAAATAGTTCCCAGAAAAATACGTAAACCAAGAATTTGCATTAAATTCAAAAGGAACTCCGCCATAATGCTTTCAGAAAGTTTGATATAAACACGCGCGTAAAACAAACGTGTCATAAACAATATTAAATCCTATGAGTTCTGAGTTCCACGGTACTGGATAGTCCAAGTATATTAATGTCGCAAGTTCGCAACGTAGGTACGGTATCCGACTTTTGCATTTCCTTATTTCGTTGATCTAAGAAGAAAGTTTAGGAGGAGGCATTTGCGTAAGCCCTCTGCTGTTTTGAGTTTAATTTAGAACAACGCTAAATTCATCTTTAAAGACGTTTTGGTTTGGTCTTGAGTTGGTTTGAATGATTATATGTAAAATAATTAGTTTCGATACACGCGTAGTAACCAATGCTTTTGATAACATTATCTGTACTTATTGTAAAATAACTGCGTATAAAAAAACGAAAGTTATCATCTGTTTAGCCTCTTCTCAACTACTTTGGTGTCGACTTACCTACATTTTAACTGAATGCAGCTGAAAACCAGAAGTTAACATAAAGCGACGTGCAATCTAAACTCAACCTAGTTACTTAGTAATACGACATCCTCCGGTAAGACTGAAAAATACGGAAAAGACCACGGAAAGTACCACATCCATATATGATATTATTTTTAGAATTCCAGGTTGCTTCCGAGTTAAAATCTGTCTCTAAAATCGGAGGTACAATCCGATGGAGTCACGAAGTATATGCAAAATGCATGATTTATAGCTCATATGCATTTCGTCGCCTTGTACTAACTCGATTCGACAACTTCGTCGATATCTGACTTGGAATATGTACTGTTTCTTTGGTACAGTTGCTTATAAAGTTTTGAAAGAAAATATGAACTTCAGTGTGATACCCAAACAGTTGAGAATGCTCTGACAAATCTAGATTTGGTTTATAGTTTAGTTAAAGTTTTTGATAAAAAATCTAAGAAAAGACAACTATAGGCTCTATATACTTTGCGGGTATCATCATTGACTCGTAGAAAGCATTAGAATGCATTCTTTTGAGTTGTAGCTAATTTCTAAGGTAAAACTTCGTGACAAACTTCAGAACTAGCGACATACTCAATTAGTTGAACCTTTTTGGCATACATTACCAAATTACAACAACAACAATCGTACACATCTTAAAAATAACAATAAACTAATACATATTGAACGAACCGCAACCGCAGTATTGTCCAGCAAATTGAATGCAATAAGACAATTAGGCAGGTATCGACCTCAGGACAAGCAGCTTCTCACACGGATAACTGTACCGTAACGAAAACTACAGAAGTAGTATACGTGTATATAGTTTTAGAAAATCTAGACGTCATTTAAGTAAATTGTTTGTCTCTTACGACTTCCACGCGAACGAAGTCGCTGGAAAAAGCTAATTTTAATAAATCTGTGGTAGCAAAATATAAGTACTAACGATGAAGATAGTGCAGAAATAGTTCAAAATTATAATTTACATGAAATTATTAAATATCTTGTATTACATGAAGCTTCAGCAGATATAAACGGTACAGCTCGTAATAATAATATCAAACCTATTCACGTGTAACCATTAAAATTTGAAGCCGTTAACCGTAAACCTTTAGCGGCAATAACATGCCTCAGTTAGGATATAGTTTTATGTGCTATAACTGTTTAACACGATGTGCTAGCTTTTATAAGTCGTTTCGACACATGAATAAATTTAATCGCTTTTGGTGACATTTAAAAAACTTTTGTGTGTACTTTTAAAATAATATTCATGTTAACCTTGCCTTCTGGTTAAACTAGCCAGTTAATTGGACGCCTAGGCCGTTCATTGAACGCCGGCATCCAATTGGATGCCTAGGCCGATAGTTAATTGAACTAGAATCATTCAACGTTTAACAACTTGGCGTATTGAAAGTCAGCCCTTTGAAGATGACTGACCAAGACTCAAAGTTATTAAAATTTAGTTCAGTTTTTTGCTGCGGCGCTAGTGGTCACCAAAACAAATATGGCGTCCGTAGCGCAAACCATGAATGTTATTTTTCATTCTTATGTGCAATTTTAAGTGAAATTAAAGTGTGATATTGTCAAAATAGTTTAAAAACAGGAGGTGCCAAATAATACTACGTGTTCTGCAAGTTTTCGCGAAATATTTAAGTCTAAACTGACTGAACTTACTGACTGATTGAATTATTATTGAGTAATATTCGTGTTATGTACTTTTTTGTGAACAAACATTTCACTATTACTAGTTACTTAGTGGTAGCTATTAGTAAAAAGTAGTTGTACATAATTTGTGAACTCATAGTCACCCAAACCAAACATCACAAATTCACCAATTCCAATATATTAAATGACTACACGACATTCAGCTATCTGGTTAAACGTTGCGCTGAATAACTTGGCTAGTTGTCCTCCAGCTATTTAATTGGATTTCGGCGTTTAATGAACCGCCTAGGCATCCAATTAGCTGGCTAATTTAACCAGACGGCTGCGACATCCATATCACCTTTATATGTTCATCTCACGGTATTTGTCTAATCATTAGTTTATAGCATAATCAGCCTATAATTTTTCCACTGCTAGTCATAGGCGTTCTCTCTGTGAGAGAGAGTGGGCCATAATCCACTACGCGGATCCAGTGCGGGTTGCCTGATGTCTTCGATTTTTTAGAACAAACCGGTTTCCTCGCGGTGCTATCCTTCACCATTTTGAGAGCAGTGGTGATGAAATAATTTACACAATGTAAAAAGCCTGCTTTGGTTCGAACGCCGGCTGCTACTGCTCGTCATTGATTTATTTATACATATTCATAAACATTGCTTAAAGTTAAGTAATGATTAGCGTCTGTTTAACCATACATTTTTGACTTTTAAACATCATTTAACTTTAATCATCGTTTATGAATATACCCCATAGTGAATACAGAAGTTGACTAATTCATGAGATTCGAACCTGCGTTCTTAATTTTCTATACAAGTATACCATCATTGCTAATAAACTTTAAGAAAATATCCTTCGGTGTAGCTAGAAACAATTTTGCCAAACTATATTCCATTTGAAATAAGATTAGACATTTAAACAAACCTTTTTTACAGTCCATTCAACCGATTTTGACTTCTATTCCTTAGGCATAAGGATGGCATCAAATGCAAAAAAGTGGTTACAATACCAACTGTTTACTGCAGATGCCATTTATCATGCTACCAACACAATAGAGGTAAAAATCAGTTGAACGGACTGTAAAAAAGGTTTATTTAAATGTCTAATCTTGGGGCCTACTCCCTAAGCACGAAGTCCGTCATTTCGGTCGAATTAACAGGCGTTTCCAACTCCGTACCATTTACGGACAGAAGATTAGTTTGGAGCCTGAACTAAGAATGAATGACAACACGATTTGACAGCTGTCCCTACTCCCGATATGTTTTTGCCCGTCCAAAAAGTTAGTTAATTGGCTGTAGGATTCACTAAGAAGTTTCGCACTACTTTCGGACGGGCCCGTATCTTCTTTGACGGAGTTAGAGAGTAGGCCCCCTTATTGCAAACGGAGTATAGGTAATTGCGAGTCAATAAATGTACGATGTCTAAATATTTGAGTATGTCGTATTCTGTCGTTAATATTATCAGTTACATTCCTAAATGAATTTAATGCACTAAAAAAGATACACGTGTAAGTCTTTCAATAAATAGTAGATATTTTATTAATTTTGATAAAATATGGCGTACTGACATATTTAACATTTCTGATGCCATATATAAGGTGAAGGCTCCCAATATGTAGCCTTAGGAAGATATCAAGCAGCAGTGACAATGAAGGTTTACGTGATAGTGATATCGATACTGATGAAGTTAGTCGCAAGTACAGTGGACGAAGAATTGCAAATAAAGCTAGAGACAATGACGCGATAAAACTTCATAGAGCATTTCAACGAAAGAAACTTCTCATGGAAAATTACACAGTATACCAATATTTAGATATTCAAAAGAGTCTGTGCTCAAGCTAAATCTAAATTAATAAGTAACAAAATTAGTATTTCTAAAAATAAAATAAAAGCTGTGTGGCAGGTAATTAACAAAGAAACTGGAAACACAAAACAACGAGATCAGAATGAGTTAGCTCTGAAAATTGACAATGAAACCATTTCAGATAAGTTAAAAGTTGCGGAGACTCTTGAAAATTTCTTTACCAACATCCCAATAGAGGTTACGAAATGTCTCCCCTCATCATCTGTATTAGCTGAATCTCTTCTTAAAGAAAACTTCAGTAAGGACATTCCAAGTTTTGAATTCAAACCCATCTCTATTGCCACAATTAAAACAGCATTTAAAAGTCTTAACATAAAAAACACTGAAGACTTATGGGGGATTTCCGTTAAGGTTATTGAAAATATCATTGACACAATTGCCCCTGTCCTAACAGGCATATTTAATCAATGTTTAGACAGCGGTACGTTTCCTGACTTAATGAAACATAGTAAAGTAGTACCAATTTTCAAATCGGGTAGTAAGAGTGATCCCTCTAATTATAGACCTATATCTGTGCTTCCAGCATTGAGCAAAATTTATGAAAAAATCATGCTGGACCAGATGTTGTCACATTTTAACTCAAATGGGATTTTACATAGTCGACAGTTTGGTTTCACGAAAGGTAGGTCGACGACTGACGCGGGAGTAAAACTCATCAGTCACATTTTGGAATCCTGGGAGAGTTCTCAGGATGCGATTGGCATTTTCTGTGACCTCTCAAAAGCGTTTGACTGCGTTGACCACAATACACTGATCTGTAAATTACACCACTACGGAATTCGTGGACAAGCTGCTGATCTTGTACTTTCCTACTTATCAAACAGGCAGCAAAAAGTAAACGTTAACGGGGCGACATCCTCGGGGTCTCTAGTTAGGATGGGCGTGCCTCAAGGTTCAATTCTTGGTCCTTTTTTATTTCTAGTTTATATTAATGACCTTCCCTATCTGATGGCTAACTTCTCGGATATAATTTTATTCGCTGATGACACTTCTCTTATTTTTAGAATAGATAGAAAAGATACGGATGTCTTACATGTCAACGAAAGCCTAGCTGTTCTATCGAAATGGTTTGCTGCTAATAATCTTTTACTCAATGCGAACAAAACTAAATGTCTTAAGTTCTCGCTACCAAATGTACCCCAAGTAGGTCTAAATTTAAAACTTGATGGCAAGAAACTAGATGCTATTTCGGAAACAGTATTTTTGGGAATTACTTTAGATTCAAAATTGCAATGGGGTGCCCACATTAGAGCGCTTTCAAGCAGATTAAGCTCAGCTGCTTACGCAGTAAGAAAAATAAGGCAGTTGACTGATGTAGCCACAGCTAGGTTAGTATACTTTGCTTATTTTCACAGTATTATGTCTTATGGCGTTCTGCTGTGGGGATCGGCAGCGGACGTAGATTCAATTTTTATTTTACAAAAGAGGGCAATCCGCGCAATCTATAAAATGGGGCCTCGCGAGTCTCTTAGAAACAAATTCAACGAAATTGATATACTTACTCTGCCTTCTCTTTATATTCTAGAAAATATCTTGTATGTTCGCAAAAACTTAGGTCTTTTCAAAAAAAGATGCGATTTCCATAATCTAAATACACGTAGTAAAGATGAAATTGTGATTCCAAAATTTAGATTAACTAAAACTAGCAAGTCATTTCTAATAAACAGTATCCGCTTCTATAACAAGTTGCCAAAGTCGGTTACAGAACTTAGCGATGGAAAGTTTAAAACTCACATCAAACGTGTCCTTATCAAAAAAGCATATTATAAGATAAAAGACTACGTTGAAGACAGGGAAGTTTGGCATTAATTCCTTCTGCACATGTGGCTTCCCTGGTACCTCATTAACAGCAAAACCGTGTGAAAGTCTATTAACTGCTCCCAAATTGCAATGTTAATTTTTATTCTTTTTATTATTATTTTTTTTTTTTTACAATGTCTGACATATTCTCGTCATTATTTGACATTATGCATCAATTTTACTACCTACTATTTATTTTCAGTGATTGTCATCGAAATCATGTCACTTGGTTCAAATAGATTCATTTTATATAGGTAGATTCTTTTACATATTGTGAATGAGAGAACGTTGTAGGCCTTAGAGACTAGATTTGTAGACGTTTTTCTATTCTGTATTTTCATTCCTCTAAGTACCTGGTACTTATTGACTGGCCTGCACTGTCCTCCCATACCTATTATCACTGTAATTTGAAAACATTGTAAAAGCCAATTATTTTTAAAAGAGTAACCGTGGAGTTTCTTGCCGGCTCTTCTCCATAGGAAACGACAAATTGGAACCGTGCACCTAGCTTCTGACGTTTCATAAGTGCCCATGCAGGCTTATGTGAAATAAAATATTTTGATTTTGATTTTTTTTTTTGATTTTTTTCCCATAATGTACTAGTAGGTTTTAATATCCATGATCGTAGAATGGAAGAATTACCAGTAAAATACATTGATCCTGAGACGGTGTACCAACTACCAAAGAATTTCGACGCAAGAAAAAAGTGGCCGCACTGTTTGACTATAAACTACATTCACAACCAACATGACTGCAACTCATGTTGGGCTCATGGCGTTGCCAACACTGCATCAGACAGAATTTGTATTCACAGCGGCATATTGATAGATCTATCTGAACAAGACTTGGAATGCTCACATCCTCATCAAAGTATTTGTCATGGAGGTTTGCCTGCGAATGGATTTAAGTTTTGGAAAGATTGCGGCCTTGTAACTAAATCATGCAAACCATATGAGCCTTTTGATCTATACAGATATGAATGCGTAAGATTTTGTAAATACCATCCTAATTTAGGGGTTTATTTGAATTCCAAATTTTATGCTAAAGAAGTTTACACTGTACCTAATAACAGTTGGCAAATAAAGGCTGAATTATTTTTAAACGGTCCTATTCAAGCTTTAATGGAAATTTACGAAGACTTCAACCATGAATATGGTCACGGTTACTCTTCAGGAATTTACGAACACACATATGGAAGATATGTAGGTCTTCATAGTGTTCGTGTGATTGGCTACGGTGTTGAAAATGGTGTTGAATATTGGCTTGCGGCCAATAGCTGGGGCGCCGAATGGGGTGAAGCAGGATTTTTTAGGATTAAAAGTTTCCAACCGCACATTAGATTTGAAGAAGCGATGAGCACTGGTATTCCGTTACTCAACCCCATGATAAATTAAAAATAAATTCCAACTGCATTATCAACGTTTAAAAACTGACTTTGTTTTATATTCCTCGGAGGGTTGGGCAGAGGTGTACTGTAGGACCTCGAGAGGAGTCCTAGTTATCGGGAACGATGGTAAAGTATTTAAATGAAAGGCTGTAGGTGTATAAATATAAACTTCACGTTTATTCCATGTAATAGACCTTTACAGCACCACGCCTGATAATCAATTTTATTTTTATCTCCGAAACAAATCTTATTCTATCCTAAATTCATATGAAGGAAGTATTCTAGACTCATCTTCTTGACAGTTCGAATGTGACAAGGCAATTTATTACCTGCCTGTATTTACTTAAAGGTTGCATTCGGTAAGCAACCAAGCTTTACAATACCTATAATAGTACACTCGCATATCACCAGTTTAACCTAACCTAAACCTAGACACCACACCAATTATGTTCAACTTATTTGATCACACTTGGAAAAAGGCAGGCAAATCATGAGTTGATGACTTATCTAAAGGTTGTTTAAGTCCCGTGGTATAGGGGGCGAGCCTATTGGCATCATCCGGGCACAAATCCAGACTACGTGCTGCTACTGAGAAATTGTGGTAGGAAAACCCAAGGACACTTTGCCCGACCTGGGAATCGAACCGAGGACCTCATGATCAACAGTAGCACTTGCGACTACTAGACCAACGAGGCAGTTAATTTTCAATATCTTACCATAAATTGGTTTTGCGACTTACCTACAGTATATTATTAGTTATTACCAGAGGTCGGAATTAGATAGAGTTATTTATGTACTTACACTGATTTCATGCAACGAAAGAATAAAGTGGATATGCCCCAAATCCCGGGATTAATTTTGAAGAGCAGAAAAATCCCGTGATCTATTAAATAAAAAGTTATTTACTTTTACACTATTTAAACCACTGCACGCGCGACGTTGCCAAATTTCTATCTCTGAGGTTTTTATTATTATTTATTTGTAATATTGTTGGTTACACGCGATTGTCTATTAGAAATCCCGGGAAGATCCATATCAATATTAACATTTCGATGCAAGTACATAAATAACTCTATCTAAATCCGACCACTGGTTATTACACATCATGTTTGTACTCGTATTATTAAAATAAATACGTCCCCATATTATACAGGGTTCCGGTAATTAACAGATAACCTTGAAATGGTTCATGGTAGAACTAATGGCCATACAGAAAATAAAAATAAAAAAACAACCGACTTCCGAAAAAACACTGCACAGTGAAAAATTACTTTAACTTTGAAAGTCGGTCTCTTTGGATATGTATTTAAAAAAATTGTCACCGCCTTCTGAAGTTAAAGTTATTTTTCACTTTGTAGTGTTTTTTTGGAAGTCGATTTTTTTTACAGACAAAAAAATATTCTACCATGAACCATTTCAAGGTTATCCATTAAATACCGGACACCCTGTATAATTATAATTGACGATACAGCCGTCATACAAGTCAGTAACTGAATATTTATTGAATAAATCCTACTTTTTGATTGTTGATTAAAAATGCCTGTTAGGATAGGGGCAATTGTGTCAATGATATTTTCAAGAACCTTAACGGAAATCCCCCACAAGTCTTCAGTATTTTTTATGTTAAGACTTTTAAATGCTGTGCATTAATACTTTAACAGGTTCGTTTAAATATATTTGCGCTTTTATCTGGTAGTCGTCATTAGGTAACGTGTAGACCTCCCGGGCGTAATGTTTGTCCTATTCATAACTCTAAGGTTTGACGCAATTTTCTTCGCATACACTGCTATTTAACGCCAATGTTTGATACGTTTTACACTGTCGAGTCACGAGGCCTTTATCTTTTCAAAACAAGAATCCCCTTTCTGGATTACCACCATGTGCAAATAGTATTATTTTCATGCTCCCATTCTAAATCTTGTTTAGAGAGATACACCGCTTTATTTGTATGGATGCAAGTTCTGTATGAAGCAGTTTTAGCAAGCCCATGAGTCCAACATGACCCACAATTTATCTATCTAATCGTAGATTTCGCCTATACTGAGGCAGGAAGGCCACTTTACTCTTGACTCAAAATTCTCGGGCAGAGGTCCCACTTCAGCAGGATTATGATATTTAACTGTTAGGCCATCATGGTTACTGTGGAGGTCTGCCCGGCTTGGGCGGAGCATCGCCGTGTCCTCGTGGAGGCGATCGGTGGCGGCGATCTCTCGCGTCCGGCCCTGGGGGCCTACTCCCTAAGCACGATGTCCGTCGTTTCGGTCTAAGTAACGGGCGTTTCCAACTCCGTATCACTTACGGACAGTAGATTAGTTTGGAGCTCGAACTAAGTATTAATGATAACACGATTTGACAGCTGTCCCTACTCCCGATATGTTTTTTTCCGTTCCAAAATAGTTAGTTAATTGGCTGTAGGATTCACTAAGAAGTTTCGAACTACTTTCAGACGGGCCCGTATCTTCGTTGACGGAGTTAGAGAGTAGGCCCCCTTTTTTTTTTTTTTTTTTTTGTTTACGGGGGGAAATCCTCATGGATGTCCTCCGCCCTGGGGAGGGCGGAGGGGTCTGTCAGACTCTTACTGACTAAAACCACCCCGGTGTTCCGCCTCACACTTGCACCGGAGATCACGGGAACAAAAGTGACTTCCGCGATCCCCGGCTAGTGCCGGCCCGCCTGTGCGGGCCACCTCGCGTTAGGGGGGGAGTGAGGTGTTAAACTCCCCCCTTACATCAAATAGAGGCGCGCGTGGAACACTACGCGCCGCCATCTCGGGTCCTAAGAAGTAGGGGGCGACCGATTTAGAGTAGGCCCCCTGGTCCAGGCCATGGTACGGAGCGAGAGTGCATGGGTAGACGTCACCACCTTCTGCGAAGCAGTAATGCTCGCGAAGAGGGAGGCGGCGCACGTGAGGGAGAGGCAATATATGCGCCCTCGCGACCGTAGTCGCCGCGGGAGACGCCCTGGGCGTCGGGAATCCCAGGCTGATTCCCGGCCACCGTAGGTGTGGGCTTGCGGACGGCGACTAACGGGTAGCTCGCTGTCCGGTAAGGACCAAGCCCGGGTCGACGGCGCTTTGTGTTCCACGCGCGCCTCAAAGAGATGTCAGCACCAACTGGTGAGGTCCGCAAGGGCCGATGTCTGCCAGGGGTGCGGGTTGTTCGAAAGAGATACCGCGGCCCCTGGCACACAGGCAACTGAGGGAACACGGGTGGATTTTAGTCAGTAAAAGTCTGACACGCCCTCCCGCTCAACCCAGAGCGGGAGAAGTTATTTGATGATTTCCCAACCAAAAAAAAATAAAAAAGGCCATCATGGTACATCCTACGAGTTGCCTCGAGAAAGTACGTTTTATCAAAATTTAAATTGAATATAATATTCGAATACTGTTTGAATTTCCACGAGCGGTTCTGTTCGTTGAAGTACTCGACAAAATTTGATTGCGTCATTGTCAAATACCTCGTTTGCAATTCTTTGTTGACTGCGCTTGCTGCTAATTTCATCAGCGCCGATATCACTATCACGTAAAGCTTCATTGTCACTGCTGTTTGATGTCTTACTGATGCTGCATATTGCGATTCTTCACCATATAAATGGCATCGGAAATGTAAAGTATGTCAGTATACCATAATTTACCGAAATTAGTAGCACATCATTTATTGATATAAAAAGTAACACGTGTATCTTTTTTAGTGTATTCAATTAATTTAGGAATGTAACTGATGATATTATTTACAGAATTCTTTTGTCCACGTCAGGCATTCTTAAATACATAACAGAACATACTTCTTCAGAATTGATTTTAGTTTTGCAACATGATTAAATTATTTAAATACACATAAGTTCCACAAGAAAGATTATATACTTGAACAAGGCATTCAACATGGCATGGCAAATAGATAATTAAAAAAAAAAAAACTAAATTAAACGTTACTGAAAACAATTCAATAGTTAATTATGAACAAACTACTTTCATGACTTGCATTTATTCAGATACATTTTGTATAATTTTAGCTTCTGCCTGCTGAATAAGTTGCGTTACAACACATTGTTTTCAACAGCGTTCAGTTATTACTGGTATCAGTATCCTGATCTGACCCGAGACCTTTACATGTTGATGATAACTTATTCACAAATAGCCAGAAGTCTCTTCATAGTTGCTGTAGTTTACGTTTATTCTATAGTAATGCTTTGATAATCATTATCTGCCTAGCATATTCCTAGCTATATTGGGGTTGGTTTCCAGTCTAACCGGATGCTGTTGAATATTTGACATAAAGCGATTGCCTATCTGACTTCCACAACCCAGTTACTGGGTAATACGATACCCCTTGGTAAGACTGGTTGTCAGACTTTCGGGCTTCTAACGACCCATAACGACTGCCAAACATCCACGAATTACAGCCGGGACCAATGCCTTATTTTATCCACAAGCCCCTCAAAGCGATGTTATGATATGATTCTCAATTTAAACTGTCAGATTTCATACAAATCTTATACTGGTTGCAAAACTGACGGAAGATGCGTCGGGCGTAACTTTGTTAACATCCATTTGGTACACTCGACGCCCTAACGCATCATCAGTTGAGTGTTTTTTTTTTTGGATGGGAAATCATCAAATAACTTCTCCCGCTCTGGGTGGAGCGGGAGGGCGTGGCAGACTTTTACTGACTAAAACCCACCCGTGTTCCCTCAGTTGTCTGTATGCCAGGGGCCGCCGTATCTCTTTCGAACAACCCGCACCCCTGGCAGGCATCGGCCCTTGCGGACCCCACCATTTGGTGCTGACATCTCTTTGAGGCGCGCGTGGAACACAACGCGCCGTCGACCCGGGCTTGGTCCTTACCGGACAGCGAGCTACCCATTACTCGCCGTCCGCAAGCCCGCGCCTACGGTGGCCGGGAATCAGCCTGGGATTCCCAACGCCCAGGGCGTCTCCCGCGGCGACTACGGCCGTGAGGGCGCATATACTGCATCTCCCTCACGTGCGCCGCCTCCCTCTTCGCGAGCATTACTGCTTTGCAGAAGGAGGTGACGGCTAACCATTCACTCTCGCTCCGTAGCATGGCCTGCACCAGGGCCGGACGCGAGAGATCGCCGCCGCCGATCGCCTCCACGAGGACACGGCGGTGCTCCGCCCAAGCCGGGCAGACCGCCACCGTATGCTCCACCGTGTCCTCAGGGCGATCTTCGCAATGGAAACACCCGGGCGTTTCCTTAAGGTTGAATTTTGTAATCTACTTGTCCGTTCTGGCGTTACGCGATTGAGGACGCAAACACGCAACGTATCGCGACTACCCTAAATTTTAAATAAAAGAATCGTGGATCTTAATTGTCAGACGTCAGAACGGTAAAATGAATCCTACTTAAAAACTACGAGTCTACAAAAAAACTAGCTCCTTTTATCGAAATATGTAATGAAAAAAAAAATTGCTGCATGCCTAAAATGCACTAATACACGTGTAGTTAATCTATCAATGTAAATTCCTGTATCAAAATACTATTTCTCATTTTATTGCATTCTTTACTTTACATATTTTAAATTTTAATGTCATTATTTTTGATTTGACTCGTATATAAACTAGTAAGAAATAACGAGAATCCACTTTAAGTGCAGAAGATAAGATGATTACAAACGTACAAGTGATACTGCTGGTATCGTTGATAGGACTCGTCACTAGCGTCTTCGACGAGGAGCTACACAACAAGTACATGACGATGACCCGCTCAGCCTTCATTGAGTACTTCAATCAACAGGACTACACCTGGAAGATCACCCATCACGAAAATTTCACCCCCAGACCTGGAACCTACCGAAATTACAATTCTAGACGAAATGAATTTCAACTACGAAGTCATGACCTTGAAGCGCTATCCGATCTACCAGAAAACTTCGATTCAAGGGAAAAGTGGCCTCATTGCGAGTCTATTAAAGAAATCTCTAATCAGCTCGATTGTTATACATGCTGGGCATTCGGAGCTGCCACGACCGCCTCGGACAGAACATGCATTCATAAAAATTTACATGTCCGTCTTTCTGAACAAGATTTTGAATGCTTGCAACCCAATATTTGCTTGAGCCGTGGTGGCTCGTGGAGGGCGTTTAGTTTTTGGCAACAAAAAGGTCTCGTTTCTCAAAATTGCAAACCATATAACAAGGAAGAATTACTCTTAAGTAGATGTCTGGAGACATGTAACGATGGCAGAAATTACAGTCAGGATAAGCATTTCGCTGAAGAGATTTACCAAATCCCTAATGAAGACGAACAAATTAAATCAGAACTATTCAAAAATGGTCCTATACAAGCAAGTTTTCTTGTATTTGCAGATTTGAGTGATTACCATCAAGGAGTGTATGAGCATAAATATGGTAAACTGATGGGTAAACACAGTGTGCGTGTGATAGGCTACGGTGTTGAGAACGGCACTAATTATTGGTTGGTTGCGAACAGCTACGGAAACCACTGGGGTGATAATGGATGGTTCAAAGTTAAACGCTTCCAGAAAGAATTAGAATTTGAAGACGAACTGATCTCTGGATTTCCACACAATTAGGTTCAGAATACCAATCAAATCATCAATATCTGTTTTAAAATCATTAATATTATATTGAAAAGACTATCTACTGAAAGTATAAGTAATAAAAAAATTGACGTCAAAAATTATATCACTTTGGTTTTTATTTAATTTGAACTAGGTGCGCCCACGTGAGCGATAGATGTCTAACAAACGAAATTCCAGTAAAAGCTGACCTTTTATTGGACGAACTACAAATATAACTACTTATAGAGGTATGAGGAACAGGGTGTAAAGTTCACATATCCTCTTAAGAAAAGGGAGGATCCGACCAGTCGGGTATTGTTTCTGGTGGGCAATTGCCCGACGATTGATGTCGGGACAGTATTGCTAGTTGCACGGTTAAACTGTGTTTGCGCGATGCAAGATTTTGGGCGACGTCCGTCTGATGCGTAGTTCGCATCTGGCGGTGTAGAAGCCCGAGTGAAAGGATCAGGCCGCGGACAAGCGTGCTCTCTACGAGACTTTAACACCTCGCGGGGATTATAAGCGGCCGCGTCTTGATCAATCCAAGCGGGCCGCCAAGCGAAGCTACGCCCAAGCTGCCAGCACTACCCTCGACATCGCGATTACCTGCGACCGCACGGGTTTCCTTAGCAAGGACGTATCAGACCGGGTACTCACTGCTATCCAGAAGCAGATCATCGTTTAAGTCCGGTTCCCCAAGCCAGACACCCCAGGCAAGCCGTCAAGCCGATGTTTGCCGGGGGAGTCCTTAAACTGTGGTGTGGTCCTATTCGCACCTAACCGGCTTTTCAATAATAATGATAGATATCCAAACTGAAATTTTATTTCAAATAAACAAAAATGTTAATAACGTGAATATATAAACCGATATTTCCACTTATTCCATGGCTGATTCTTTGATGTCAACAAAATCCTTAGCTCTGACTGATAAAATTATTATTTTCTGTTTTATGTAGCATAACTTTCGTACTTGACAAAACTCATTTTGTATAAATACTGATGACTATCGCTGGACACGACAAACATTTACAAGTGACACAGATGCTGTTACAAGCAGTTGTGATGCTCGTGGGATTGGTTGCGGCAGACTTTGACCGAAGTTGCACGCCAAATTCGATGCCAAAGTCATCCTTCATCGAGTGTTTCAACGAACAAGACCATTCTTGGAAGATGACTGAGTATAACAGTATTGAAGAGAAATATACCCATTTTGCACACCTTGATATGGAATCTATGGAAAACTTATTATTACTAAGTCACGACCTTGACGAAATAGATCTGCCGGATAGCTTTGATGCCAGAGAACAGTAGCCTCAATGTGAGATTATAAAAGAAATCAACAGTCAAGGAGATTGTTTTTTGTGCTGAATCTTAGGAGCTGCAATGCCAATGTCCGATAGAATGTGCATTCACAATGATGATCATATTCGTCTTTCTGAACAAAATATACAAACTTTAAAAGAGGGTGTATGCGTTGGGGGATCAGTAATAGGTAATAGGTAAAACGGGCTGCTGTCCGCAACTCCACGTCAAAGCGCGTATTTTGCGTACGGGTGGGAGAATCGTTTATTCGATCCACCCCAGCATTTATCTGTATCTTGGTGGGCGAAATTGCGACAATTCAGACTGAGGTACATAGTGATTATTGCATAACCGGAAAACATAAACTAAAATTAAACTAAACCAAAAACTGTTAAAAGAGAACACTCGCCTTATTGCAAATAAACGTTCTATAAACCTACTATGCATATAGTTATCAAAGCCAGAACCCTAGTTTAGCAGTGTTATAAACCTTCACACTACTTGTTCTAGTGTGGCTCAAAGACGTATAACACAGAAATCCTACTCCATGTTTTATTTTGGAGGACTAATATTTATACTTTAAGCACATAATAGCACGGAGCCTAAGCCATTTAATATCAGTCAACTTTTGAGTGATGAGAACTGAACTGAGAGAAACTGCAATTTCGTTTGTGGTACAAAAACGATTTAAATTAAAAGATAAAGCTACAACCATGAAAATATATATTATAATTGAAGAATGTACATAAATTTAATAGGCTCTAAATTAAACATAACGAATTATGGTGAGAAAATTGTCCTGTGATGAATTTGCTAGATTATTGTGAACGTGGTCAAGAAATTTAAGCGATTGGTTGCCATCTTCATTTCTATGGAGAGCATATTACATAGACAAATATAAAATGATAGTTCTAATCCAACTAACCGCGAATTTTAAAACACGTGCTTACGCTGCGTGTAAAATCTTATGACTAGATTATTATCAGTTAAATTCCTAAAATACATATGGCCCTAAAAAATAAAAAATACTGAATAAAGAATTTGAATACCTAAACCATATATTCCACCTATTCTATGTATGTTTTTTAGATAACAAAATATAATAAAAGTGCTGAGTAAATTGTTTTATGTAAAATTATTTTCGTATTTGACATTACACATATTATATATATATACAGTCGATGAACACAACAAACGTTTAGAAGTGACAACGATGATGGTACACGCAGTGGTACTTGTGACGCTCGCGGGCTTGGTTGCGGCTGACTTCGACACAGACTTGCACGATAAATACCTCACGATGCCAAAATCATCCTTCATCGAGTATTTCAACGCACAGAATTTCTCCTGGAAGATGGCTGAATACGACAATATCGAAGACAAATATATCGCTTGTGCACATTTGGATAAGGAATCTGTGGCAAAATTACCACTCTTAATTCACGATCTTGAAGCAATAGATCTGCCCGTTAACTTTGATGCTAGAGTTAATTGGCCCGAATGTAAAACTATAAAAGAAATCTACGATCAAGGTCAATGTGGTTCGTGTTGGACCTTCGGAAGTGCCACGACAGCGTCTGATAGAACGTGCATTCATAAAAATATACAAGTCCGTCTTTCTGAACAAGATTTCGAATGTTTACCAAAGGATGTATGTGGTGGAGGTAGTTCATATAATGCATTTGTGTTTTGGCAAAACAAGGGTCTTGTTACTCAAGAATGTAAGCCGTATGACATAACAGAGCTCTTTAAAAATGAATGCAAGACTAAATGTGTAAATACTAACATAGATTATAAACAAGACAAACATTTCGCCGATATGATATACCGAATATCTAATAAAAGTGATCAAATAAAAGCAGAGCTAGTAAAAAATGGCCCTATTCAGGCCAGTTTTGCTGTTTTCGCAGATTTCAAAAAATATCATTCAGGAATTTATATACACAAAGTTGCAGTGTATTCTGGGCATCATAGTGTGCGACTTATTGGCTACGGTGTCGAAAATGGAGTAGATTATTGGTTAGTAGCTAACAGCTGGGGGAGTAATTGGGGTGAACATGGATATTTTAGAGTTAAAAGTTACCAAGAAGAACTTGATTTTGAAAATAATTTGATGGCTGGTATGCCAAAGAATTAAATATTTTTAACTACTTGTCATATTAACTTGTGTTTTATCATAAAAAGCTTTTTCCCAGTGCACTTTGTTCCTCATAAAATCGTGATCCATCAGTTTTTTTTTAAATATTATGTATGTCTATTACTGTGTGATGTGTGTTACTATCTTCGATTATGTTTATGTCCTCAACAGACTTGATCGTCTTCGATTTTTTCCTTTCTAAGCACTTATCACGTCTCCTACCACCTATACACCATTGTAGACAGGACAGGGCGCTGACCACTTTGTTCTCCTTTCCAGAGATGTACAAAATAGTTTTAAAAAAGTATTTAAATACAAAATGCAAACAGTTTTCTAATTTACCATTTCAAATGCAAAATATAAAATACTTTTGCTTTTTGTATTTTAAATACTAAGTGCAAAATACGTATTTTCAAAATACTATAGTCAAATAAAATAGTTTTAGATGAAATTAGTGTTATTTATTTATTAAAGATTTTAACATTACTCGTTTTAAAAGAGCATCAACATATTGCGTCTGAGTGGGCGCATGATCATACCACCATGTAAAAATACTCTTTCCACTGGTGCAGAACTTGGTAAACAGGTGTTGTATTTTAGGAATACCCTTTTAATTTTATTGTTGGGTATGTGTTTAGTATATGGTTCAAGAAGTTTGTAGTTGCAGTCACGCTTCCTTTTAATGTTTTTGAACATTTTTACAAGCAGCAGAAATATTAACTTCGTGTCCAGCATCCTACTTAACGTCTTTGAAACACTGCCTCAATATAAATGGATAATTGAGGTTATGGCTATCCCTGAAATAGAGAATAAAATAAAAATTGAACACTTATAAAAAACAAAATAAATAAACTGTGGACGCGTACGCAAATAGGCGCGAGCGTAGTACCTAGATATTAAAACAACCAACATTGTTACTCAATTTTAGTTACTGTTGGTACACCAATAGGTAGGTATATGTTACTGATTGAGTAATATTCAAAAACGGTAGAAACCCTTACTTAGCTTCAGGGGCCTTAGTGTGTGAGCTTCATTTAACCATCTCGATCGAACGCATCGAGCGCTTTTGGCGCTCCGTTTTGCCCTGGATTGGGGACGGACCAATCGGAGCGCCAAACGCTCTCGATGCGTTTGATCGAGATGGTTAAATGAAACTCACACTGGGGCCACCTATTTCATACGAGCTTTTGAGTTTATGTTTATGTACAGTCACGGACTTTAATTGATAAGCCACTTGCCACAGTTCCTATTTTAGCGGTGTAATGCAAATCGGGTTTAGTCGGTTAAACTCGTACATAGTCCAGAGTGACGACCCAAAGTCAACCAAACATAAAAAAGCAGGGCAGGGCAGGGCTAGCAACCGTAACCTAGCGACAATTGTTTTAGCGTAACGATAGTAACGTTATGATTAGTCATTTCGACATCGGGAAAATTCGGACCCACGATTTTATCCGAACGCGTAGCGTCCAAGATACCGTTCATGACAATTATGATAACTGTTGCTTAGAAACTTATATAACTACGGCTACGATTAACCAAAATTCGAAATTATCGTCTCTGACATTTCAACTGTCACTGTCTTCGGATAGGTTTTCAGAAATAACGAGTATTTAATGAGCTCTAATTCAAAGGAGGTCGTATAGTAATAGATTGGATAAACTTATTTATCATTAACAATTTATTAGTCAACCTTCAACCTCTATGGATAAGACTATTTCCGATTATAAGTAATTTGTCATCTTGTTTACGAGCATGCGGTTTAAGTTCGTGTTTAATCGTGTAATCTCGTGAATGTATAAAACTTTCCGATTATAAGTAATTTGTCATCTTGTTTACGAGCATGCGGTTTAAGTTCGTGTTTAATCGTGTAATCTCGTGAATGTATAAAACTGCAAAATAGGAAAGTTTAAAAGTGGCTTATCAATTAAAGTCCGGGACTGTACCTACTTACATTTTGTTTCACATCACCATTGATCAAGTAATCTCTGTTTACTATATTTCAACAGTAGAAAACCGAATCCAATACTTAATTTTTTATAATAAACACTATTAACGGCGACGAAACAGAAAGACCGGTAATCGAAGTAAAACCAATCAACAAGGCGTAGCGCGTAATGTCATGTTCCACAGATAACGAACGATATTTATGTTTTGTCACTTCACTTTGCACACAAACCCGCAATCGCAAGGTTGCAGCACTTGCAGCGCCGCTAGTGGCTATTTGTCGAATCGCTTAGGTACCCATTTACATGATTTGAGTGGTAAATTAGCAGTAAAGTATTTTGCATTTTACAAATACAAAATACATCTCGAAAAGTATTTCAAATAAAATGCAAAATGCTTTTTTGTTAAAGGTATTTAAATACAAAATATAAAATACGTATTTTGCATTTTATATTTGCATTTTAAATACAAGTATTTCAAATAAGTCGCAACTCTGCTCCTTTCTCATACATAATTCACATCTTCAGAACTAGAGCACTAACCACGATGTAAATCTTCGGTCATCGAATAACGGACTTCATCATTGTCCATTCACTGCACTCTTTTCTTTCTCACCTCATTGTAAGTCCAGTATATTTGTCTATGGAATATGCGGGGAGCATAGAAGTCAAGATGGCAACCAATAGCTTAAACTTGAGCACGTTCGCATTAATCTAGCAAATTCATCACAGGAAAATTTTCTCACCATAATTCGTTATACAGGGTGATTGGAAGATGGGTGCAAAGCTTTAAGGTGAAGATAGTATAGACAATTTAGAACCATTTAAGCCATGGTTGTCTTAGACGAAGTCTTACCAATTTTTTTTTTTTAATAAGGTTTAAAAGACGTATTGTACAAATTTTTTATTTTTTCTGAGCTTTAAATGTCTGTAAAAAAAATGTCTAATGACACAGAAGCCTAAAACATGTTTTGCTTGATTGCTTACACATTACTTTAATTAAATAAATAAAAAATGAATTCATTTATCATTCAATTTGGCCATAATTATGCAGTTTACATTAAATTTTGAGAATTTCCGGAAAAAAACTTAAAAATTTGGTTAAAAATATTTGGTAAGACTTCGTCTAAGACAACCATGGCTTAAATGGTTCTAAATTGTCTGTACTATCTTCGCCTTAAAGTTTTGCACCCATCTTCCAATCACCCTGTATATAACTGGTGCTTATTGAAGTTATGTACTTTCTTCACATTTAATATATTTTTTCATGTCTGTATACTTTTAATTTAATTCGTTTCTGTACCACAAACGAAATTGCAGTTTCTCTGCATCACTCAAAAGTAGACTGATATTAAATGCCTGAGGTTCTGTGTTTAAAGTATAAATATTAATCCTTCAAAATAAAAGTTGGAGTAGCGATTTCTGTATATACCATACGTCTTTCCGCCACATTAGATCAAATAGCGTGATGAAAATATTTTAGTAGATCTATAGGGCAGCCTTTGAAAGGCTGACATGGTCAGAGAACGGTCAAGACAGGAGGTGAAAACGGTGACCTCCTTCCCCAGCACTGTATTTGTATAAATCATCATCAGCACTGTATTTGTATCATTGTATAAATTTAAAATTAACAGAAGTTTTGAAGAAAATATAATTAAGAAATTCTCTGAAACTACGGAGCCTAAAGTAATGAAATCAATGCAAATAGACATTAGTTCTAGTAACTTCTATAAGCAGTCTCGTCTTAAAATAACACGATTAATCTTTCAATATTGTGCGTACAATCTTATATTTGCAGTTGGAATGTATGGGGAACATGTTTTTCAAGTACAAGGACAAGTTTGTTATTAGAATCTGAAGGCGAATCAAATAGCAGGGCACTACCTACCTTTTTTTCGAAGCGTTTCATCGTATTTTCATACCCTCGTAGCTGCCTGGATAATGCTAGAGAGAAAATTCTCAGGATAAAATGCAGTTGGCAGACTTATAAAACACATGAAGTTTCATTTGTCTAGCTTTTAAACTTTGGATTTTATTAATACCTAAAGTTCGTCAATTTCGTCACTGACTGAGTCACATACTCACCCAACGTCTAGGGTACTTCTTTTAGTTCGATAAAGCTGCAGGCTAGGATTTGTACAAAAAAATTTTTGCTACAAACAACGAGTACATCTCGCTACGTACAATGGACGTTCGATGAGGCTGGACCTTGCTGAACCTGAGGTAGAGTTAGGTCGCATTAAGGGCCTACGTCCCGTTTGGTAGCGTAACACGGTCACTTTATGAACCGTACTGCTCATTAACGGCTTGTCTTGAAGATTTGAAAAATTTATGATTTTGCTATAGATTCATATAGATCAGTTTGCCGGAAGTACTTTTTTTGTATGGTTAATACTTTTGCTGTAAAAAAATATTTTCCAACACGCAATATTTTGGCTTCTATACCATACTCCTACTAAACGGCTTCGTTATTTGGGAAAAAAAATACACTGAAAAATAGATAGTTAGAGGTACCACAGAATCGCCGAAGCACAATTGTAAATTAATCAAAGGAATATCCCCATTTTGAGATAAAGGCTCAGAGGTGCCCTGCGCGGGCGCGGGCGGCAGTCGTGCTTTTGCATACAAACGGGAGATGAGGATACTATGGGCCTTAACTAGACATTATTAGGTACTGCAAACTATTTTACTGTAGACGACACCGCGAAGTTTCGAAACTATAGACAGTTTCGAACCTTCGCGGTGTCGTAAATTTTATGTAAAAGACATCACCCATTTTGCTCGGCAATTTGGGGTAAAAACCAAAGTCGACGCAGCCAGGAACGAATAACATTTTAATTAAATGGTGGCAGTAGTAGCAACATGTATTTATATGGCGACAACACTGTAATGAATTTGCGAGAATAAACGAAATAAATTACATAATTATGTCCTTGCGCCATTTCGTGTAAGATCCCGTACGATTGTTATTCCGCTATTTCGAGGTGGGTGTTATCGCCTTACACATACAGCACCGTTAAGTAGCCCTCCTGTAATCGGCGTAGTATGAATTTATTTGCAAAGAATGTAGGATAATATCACATAATACAAATTTAATTATGTTAGAGTTATAGATGTATGGATGTTGCATAGGTCACCGTACGATTGTGAACACCGTTAGTTTATAATCTATCTCGCGAGATTACAAACTGTCGATAAATTGTAAACTGCACCATACTGTTTACAATTTCGCATTATTTTTCGGTAGATTTATAAACTATCGAAGTGAAACTGTTAAATCACAATCTGTCGCGCGTTCAATTGTCACCTGTCCGTAGGTTGTCCCTGATTGGTTGGTCTTACAGTAGGCCGTTCTGTGTCCATAAAGTGTCCATAGGGTTAGGAATGAAACACAGGTGCTTCTTTGGTTAATCACAGATTAATTTTACTTCCACAACAATTTTATATAACTAATTCTAAAGCTGAGAGTTATTTTCAACACGAAATCAACGTTAAATTGTAACCAGTATGTTACGGTTCAGTCTTTCGACAGTTCACAATCTCGCGAGATAGATTATCATAATCTAACGGTATTTACAATTTTACGGTGACATATATAGGTATACCAGTCGCGCGGTATCTCCTTTGTCAATGAATTTGTAATTGTAACTGTCAACTATTCAAGCCAAATTGACATTAGGTATGCTGTCACACAACATGAGTAGGTACGTCATGTCATGCGGTGTGCCACAGGGATCGGTCATGGGGCCGCATCTGTGGGACATCGGGTACGACTGGGTGCTGTGCGCCGACCTCCCTAGCGGCGCCAGTGTAGTTTGCTACGCTCGCTGACGACACGCTAGTCCTGGCGCAGGGGAGGTAGTACCAGGCGGCGGCCGACTTACTGACACACGAGGTTGCGACAATCGTCGATAGGATCCGGCAACTGGGTGTCAAGGTGGCCTTGCACAAGTCCGAGGCCATGTGATTTCATAGACTTCGGAATGCGCTACCGACGGGTTCCCAGATAACGGCAGGAGCACATCGGCATTGAGTCGACGAAGAAGTACCTGGGACTCGTCCTCGACAGCCGGTGGAACTTTGCGGAGCATGTTCCACAGGAGAGCACAAAGGAAAGCTAGTGCAAAGTGAAGTGCTACTATGGTGTGGATTTTCATAATTATATTATGTATGTTAGTCTATAAGGTATTTATGTTATGGGTCTTTGTTACCTGAATTAAATGATTTATTATTATTATATTATTATTTGGCTCCCAGACTGGAGCGAACCCTGCCTTGAAGCGGCTCCTGCCTAATCTAGGGCGGGCCCAAACGCCTCCTGCCGGAAGCTCTACGCAGGGGACGTGCGGTCCATGCCCTATACAGGTCATATACGGGGCACCGATGTGGGCGCCTTCATTGAGGCGCCAACCGGCCCGCCGGTTGAAGGCGTTCCGTAGGGTCATGGCCATTCGGATGGTCCGGGGATACCTCACGATCTCCGGTGAAGCAGCGGGCCTCCTTGCCGGATTGTCGCTATAGGATCTGGAGGCAAGCGCGAGGAGACCAAACAGCGAACAGAGAAGGAGTGGCTTGAGAGGCGGCACGGCGTCCTCACCTTCCGCCTGACGCAGATCCTCACCGGACACGGTTCTTTCGGGAGGTTCCTGTTTCGAAAAAGGCGGGAGGAAACGCCCGGGTGTTTCCACTGCGAAGATCGCCCTGAGGACACGGTGGAGCATAAGGTGGAGGTCTGCCCGGTTTGGGCGGAGCACCGCCGTGTCCTCGTGGAGGCGATCGGCGGCGGCGATCTCTCGCATTCGGCCCTGGTCCAGGTCATGGTACGGAGCGGACAGCCAGAGAACCAGTTTAGATGTTCGATAACTTTTTACGAATAAGACCTGTTAGTTCTTTTGTAACTGTTTTTAGTTTAGTTTATGTTTTCCTGTTATGCAATCATCACTATGATCACTATGTATGTACCTATACACTATGAACTGTCGCAATTTTGCCCACCAAGATACAGACAAATTCCCAGTTTCGGGGTATTGTCTATCTGATTACTAATGAATAAATACTGAAATTAGTTCATTTATGGTAAAATAAAGAAATATTTAAGACTAGTTCTTACCACGTACAACAAATTAATAGTGTACATTGTTGATTATTCATTACAAATTCCACATGATAAAAGAATTTCCTAAATCCAAATAACATGCGAATATAAAAATAAAAAAGTTCTTCATACGTGATTTATATAATTCACTTATTCTATGAATGTTCCAATGTTGTTATAATTTATTGTTTCGTGTTAAATTGCTTTCATACCTAACATATCACATTTTTTTATAAATACTGACAACAGTCGATGAACACCACGAACAGATGTTAGACATTAGAGTGACAAAGATGATGATACACGCAGTAGTATTTGTGACGCTCGTGGGATTGGTTGCGGCTGACTTCGACCCAGAGTTGCACGCCAAATACCTCACGTTGCCAAAGTCCTCCTTCATCGAGTATTTCAACGCACAGAACTACTCTTGGAAGATGGCTGAGTACGACAATATCAAAGAGAAGTATATTGCTTGTGTACATTTGGATATGGAATCTATAGAAGAATTACCAATCCAAACTCACGATCTTGAAACAATTGATCTGCCGGATAACTTTGACGCCAGAGATAAATGGCCTCAATGTGAGACCATAAAAGAAATCTACGATCAAGGAAATTGTGGTTCGTGCTGGACCTTCGGGACTGCCACGACAGCGTCTGATAGAACTTGTATTAATAAAAATATGCATGTCCGCCTTTCTGAACAAGATTTTGAATGTTCGCAAAAGGATGTATGCGGAGGCGGTTTTTCATCGGAAGCATTCAAATTTTGGCGAGACGAAGGTCTTGTTACCGCAGAATGTAAACCATATGATATAGAAAAGCTTCTAAAAAATGAATGCGAGACTGAATGTGTAAATACTGACGTAAATTACAAACAGGACAAACACTTTGCTGAGAAAGTATACAGGGTAGATGAAAACAGTGACCAAATAAAGGCAGAGTTAGTAAAAAACGGCCCTATTCAGGCCACCTTTGCTGTTTTTGAAGATTTTTATTCTTATAAATCAGGAGTTTATATTCATACACATGGCAAATGGTTAGGGTTTCATAGTGTGCGAATTATTGGCTACGGTGTTGAAGATGGAATTGATTATTGGTTAGTGGCTAACAGCTGGGGAACTGAATTCGGTGAACATGGATGGTTCAAGATCAAAAGTAACCAAGAAGACAGTCATTTTGAAGAGTATTTGGTAACTGGTCTGCCAAAGAATTAATGTTTTCTTCTACGTTTTGTATTTATCTTTACACAGCTGGCCTTGTTTCCATATCATTTATTAATTATACCATTGATTATGTAATTATGTACTACAATTATTTTTTCAAACTACATAGTACGAGTTTATTTTATTTTATTTACCTAAACGTATTATACTATCTTTTTTGCCATCCAACGTGGCAATGAAATCAATGTCCCTTTGGGTTCTCATCCCATTGACACTAAAATGTATTTTTATTTAAGTATTTTTTATTTATTTATAAAAGTTTACCGCGGTCCTATAGTTAAGACTGCCCTACAGAACCATTTTCACAGTTTTTCTGGGAACAGATCGTTCCAAAACTATATTGAGTATGTTGATAACCTAGAAGCCTTTTTTAAATGGCCAAATTAATTAATTTACCTAGTTTAAGTCTTGGTACTAATATTTGTGATTTTACCCAGGGATTTAGTTACGTGCAATTTACTACTCTCTTAAAAACTGAAAGCTTAGTTTTAGAACTAATTAACTTTATGTTATACACTTGATATGCTTTATAACGAATACATGAAATAATCCAATAAATACATTCAAAAAACATCTAAAATTATCAGTACAGGAAGCTCCATTTGGAGTACCGCAGGAAAGATGACCGGGCCCATCAGGGACTCGTACACAAAGTTTTATACCGATTTTTAAAAGTATTAGTGTTTTTTTAGATATTCTGCTATTTATTTTTTTAATAAGACTTGAGATTATCTTTTTTTTCTCTTGAATGCGCCAAAGTTTACACAGAAAACGTTACATTAATGTTTTTTATTTAAAATCAAGATTAAATAAACAATACCTAAATGTATGGTTTATAAACTTTGTAATCTTCATAGTAATGTTGTCACGACATATACATTAAAATAAGTATTCGAGTAAGTTATTATATTATACAGGATAACTTTTTAACCAGTGGTCAAACTGTAACCATGAATTCAGCATATCATTCTAGACCCCCCCAGCGCAGGAAATTTTCTTTGGTTATTCAAAAAAAATCAACTGTTAAATACATTTTGACCGCGTAGGTATTGCACTTTTCTATGAAACAGCTAATATTTATTTTTGTATAACCGGCGAAAAATGTCTGCGCTGGGGGTCTAGAATGATTTGCTGAATTAATGGTTACAGTTTGCACACTGATTAAAAACTTATCCTGTAGTATTTATAGTCGTTTTCTTCATGTTATAGTCAATCAAAGTTAGCTAATTTCTTCCAGAATGCTGTCCAGTTTATTACCCCTGTTAAAGAGATTATTTTTATTGTATTTGAATTTCCAAAATTTTTTGTCAGTAATAAAAGCATCTATCGTCATTTTGTTACAATTTTTTAGCAGCCGTATAATGAAAATTTCAATTATGCCTTCAATTGTAGAAATGGAGTGGCCATTTTCATAGACGGCTGCAACGGTATCTCATGTCATCAGTAATTTAGGAATTGATGAAGAATACGTTTATCTGATGATGAGTAATTTTACTAGCCGTAACAGTGGTGGCAAACAACGAGTTACCACTGCTTAGCTTGCTTAGTTTACAGCCCAAATAGAGAGACTTTAATAAACTGACGTTTTTATACTAGCTCTTTTGATAAGAAAAATATAAAGCTGTTTCAAGCAAAAAAAAACAGTTTTCGTTTTTTAAAAGACCACTTTTTGGCTTACAGAGGCAGTTCATATTAGATTTATGACGTAACTGACGATCGACCCCATGGGCGATCAGGGGTGCGGGTTATTCGAAAGAGATACCGCGGCCCCTGGCACACAGGCAACTTAGGGAACACGGGTGGGTTTTAGTCAGTAAAAGTCTGACACGCCCTCCTGCTCCACCCAGAGCGGGAAAGTTGTTTCATGAATCCGAACCAAAAAAAAAATACACCATGAGCAACATGGAGCATCCCTTGTTACTTATGCATTTTGTTCAAATGATTTCGTTATCACAATTTCTGCCGAAAAACGTCCATAGGCATAGGCACTTCCTAAGCACCGCCAATTAAGAATGTAGGTGCTTAATGCCTCGATCGGTGAATCCTACTAATGTGGGAGGGAGTGTAGTGGGCGGCTGCCGCAATGTGGGGATTGAGGTGCTTTATAGCACGGTCGAAGAAACGCTTGGAAAGGCGTTTCATGCAACGCTATTAAATGTTGTGCATTTCGAGATCTAGATGATGATTCTCGTTGTGAATATAAAAGGGCGCTCCCGTAACCAACCTAAGAAAACAATTTGGTCGGGTCTGCGTCCTATGAAGATCGTGGGGGGTTTAGCGTGTGCAAAGACGAACGACACACGCATAATCATGCGCATCATAATGGGACGTGTGACCGCGGAGTAGATACGTAATACAATTTGCTACGGGCGCGGGCGGTCAAAACAAAGTGGAGCCTACTGAGAGGGAAGCGGAGCGCGATCGGGCGGCCTTTATGTGCTCTCCAAAAATAAGGTGATGGCATTTAGTTCTTCTAAGGGATCGGCTTGGAACGGTGACCAAGTGCCGATAAATGGTACGGCTTCTAAACGGATTTACTTTACCTCACAGACATTCGCGTTTTTTGAGCTCAAACATTTTAATATAATTTTATGATCAATCCTTATTTATTTTTTTGGAAATAACCTTCCCTATGCACCCCTTTATATTATAAATTTACATAATTTAACATATCTACACATAATAAACAAATCATAAAACATAAAGTCTAAAAACTCTAGTTTGTTACATTTTCCCTTACACTTCTAATAATCATAGTGGTCCCATAGAGTTTTTTGATCCTTATAGGAAACAGGATCGATTGGCATCACATTTTTTTTTTGTGAAAATTGCGCATTTTCTTGATGACTGTACATTTTTTTGCAAAATCTGTGACTGCAGTACAATTTTTTTCAAAAAGTTAGGAACTAAAGGCTGTTTTCTTGTAGCAACCACGGTCGAGTTACGTGCCTTTATTTCCACTTTTCAAAAAATCCAATGTGTAGCTATAATATGTTGTGATGGACTGTTAACTCTGTAATAGAATAGCATGATGAGAATCATTTAAAAGGTTAATTCTGTAACTATCTGCAATATTCTAACCTTAAGGATACTTTTTATTTAACTATAGAAGAATAAGGATATATTGCAATACTGCTCATCACCCATAGCAAATAGCGTGATAATTTATACCCCCTATAGCCTTCGCAGAGTTATAGGGAGTATGTGTTATTTTTTTTTACAAAATCTATTGCGTACATTCGGCGTGATGCTGGAACATACATTCAGACAAACAGACAAAAGGACATACAGACAAATATTATAAAAAATATATTTGCGGCATTATAATCGTACTCAGACGTCGCAAAAATTACAAAAAAAATATAGATTCAATGTGCAGTTAAGACATCGCTACGATTTTATTATATGTATGTATAAATTAAAACATAGTTGTTTCTATTTTTTATAAGTGTACATTCATAGCTATATTAATAAATATTTAAAGACAGTTATGCGTCGTAAATTCTCTTTCTAGTTGATAACCAAAAATTGCAAACATATTCCTGTATCCAAATTCCATAAGAATATAAAAAAGAAAACAGTCTTCATTTTTCATACGTCATCCATTTACTTTACTAATTCTATGAATGTTTCTTTTATAGGGCAAAACAATTTTCACAACAAATATCGTTGGAATTTATTGTTAATAAAACACTAGCTTTATCCCGGAGCTTCACCCGCGTGGATGTCGGAAAATATGCCACGGTAACGTTCTACCGGGATTCAAAGTATCCTGTGTGTTAATCCAGGTTGTAAACTATCTGTGTGTTAAGTTACTTTTATCATAAATATTCAATGCATAGTTTTGAAATCGTTACTATTTTTTTATTAAATTTAAAGATTGCTTTCATACCTGACATAACATACTTTGTATAAATACTGACAACAGTCGATGAACACCACAAACAGATGTTAGACAATTGAGTGACAAAGATGATGATACACGCAGTATTACTTGTGACGCTCGTGGGATTGGTTACGGCTGACTTCGACCCAGAGTTGCACGCCAAATACCTCACAATGCCAAAGTTATCCTTCATCGAGTATTTCAACGCACAGAACTACTCTTGGAAGATGGCTGAGTACGACAATATCGAAGAGAAGTTTAACGCTTGTACAAATTTTGATATGGAGTCCATAGAAAAATTACCACTTTTAACTCACGATATTGAACCAATAGATCTGCCGGATAACTTTGACGCCAGAGAACAATGGCCTGAATGTGAGACGATAAAAGAAATCTATGATCAAGGAGACTGTGGTTCTTGTTGGGTCTTCGGAGCTGTTACTTCAGCATCTGATAGAACGTGCATTCGCAAAGGTGTACATGTACGTCTTTCTGAGCAAGATTTAGAGTGTTTTAAAAAGAGAGTATGCGGAGGAGGTTATTCATCTGATGCATTCAAATTTTGGCGAGAAAAAGGTCTTGTTACTCTAGATTGTAAACCGTATGACATTAATAAACTACAAGAAGATAATTGCGTAACAGAATGTGTAAAGACTAATATAAATTACAAGGAAGATAAACATTTCGCTGAAAAGGTTTACGCATTATCCAGTGACAGCGAACAAATAAAGACAGAGTTAGTAAAAAACGGGCCTATTCAAGCTGGTTTTGAAGTTTACGCAGATTTTGTAAATTATAAATCAGGAATTTATGTACATACACACGGAAGATGGCAAGCGCGCCATAGTGTGCGAGTTATTGGCTACGGTGTCGAAGATGGAATTGATTATTGGTTAGTGGCTAATAGCATGGGGACTAGTTGGGGTGATCATGGATGGGTCAAGATCAAAAGTTACCAAGAAGATCTGAACTTTGAAAAAGTTATGAATACTGGCCTGGCAAAAAATTAATTATTTTTGAACTGTTCTCATCAAAAAATTCTGTATATTCCATAAATACATAGCGTTTTTCCAAAGTACTTTATTGTTCATAGAATTAGTTTACATCAGTTACAGAGATAAGTAACATACATAGTTAACAACATTTTCAGTAATATTTTTGTGTATTTTTAATTAAAATAATGTGTCGTGTTTTAATTTTAGTTTACTTACTTAACTAAACGTCTTATTTTCGATCTTGCTATTTCGATATTTAGCCATACTTTTTGAGCCACGAATAAAAGTAGCCTGATCGATATTTTATTATTGGAAGCACGTTTATTAGGAATACACCGATAATAAACTACATATATGGTATTTAATTTATTGAAAAAGAAAACACAATCTGTGTAGGTACAGTATACAGGTTGTAAGGGAAACACTTCCGAAAAAGAGGGCTAGTGATTCTCGATAAAGTACAATACAAATTGTTTTTTGCTTATTTTTCTTGCATTTTTTGTACACTATGCTGTGAGAACAGTTAAATGAACCATTATTTAATTCTAAACACATTTTTAAAAATCATTTTTACAACTCTAGCAACCAATGTACCTACTCAAAAATAAAAATTAACTGAGAGGCTCACGCATAACTGCGATCGCCGAGAACCGCGCGGCCGACGACCCCAAGTTCAGGCGGCGACTTTAGGTTTAGGCATCCTTTGTAAAGTGCCGCCAAAATAAAATAAATAGAAACATTACAGAAGCGTCAAACGTTGTTAATTGATGCAAAATAACCAATTTAAGGCGAAAGGTTATTGGTATCCGTTTGCATTCAGATTGTATGTAACCTACGTTCTGGCTTCCGAAGCGTTCCCCTTACAACCTGTATAAAACAACAGCCGTGTTAACTGTCATATGTCTTACTTAGGTTCATTTTCTTTGTCAGTCTTACTGAAGTTTGCAATTTTCTTTGGTTCAGGCATTACGTTTGTTACTATGCGAGGTTTAAAAATAAAAATAAAGCTAATTGTTATATAGCCTATGTTAGGTTAGGTTATAACTGTCATTGAAAGGTCAGTCCCTAAAACGGCTACTGTAAAAACTAAATTCCCTTCGTGGTTTAGTAATTTATTATTTAGTGGTTTAGTAGCTTATATCTGAAAAGGAAAAAATGGAAGTTAATATAAAAGATTTTCCACAAGATAAAATAGAATATCAATTGCTCTGCTCTCGCTGTGCTGTGCTTTACGATGAATTTTACTCCGAGTACGAAAAAAAAATAGAGACCAACACTCCTAAAGACCCAAAAGCCTTTTGGATTTTTATCAAACATGAACGCGATGGTAAACATCTATTCCTGCCAGAAAAATGCTGGGGAACGAAATCGTTACGACTGGCCCTGAAATTGCACATCTATTTGCAAATCAATTTTCTTCCATGTACGCAGCATTTGTTACCACGTAGTCCAAACCTTCAACTTCTCATTATGTTCAATCACTTGACCATCACACACAATATGGGACTTCGAACTTCATCACGAGCTTAAAATTTGACGAATCTGACGTTTTAAAGGCAATTGGGCAATTTTTCTACCAATATTCGTTACAAGATGCGGTTCTGCTCTGGTTCTTCCATTAATGCTGATATTTAACTGTTCCTTAATAGAAGACTAATTCCCTGAATAATGGAAGAAAGCTCGTATTGTTCCCATATTTAAAAAGGGTGTTATCGCCCTATATCGCCACTTTCAAGTTTTTCAAAACTGCTTAAATCAATGTTGTGTCCCACTGTGTAGAAATGGTGGATGTAAGTATTTTAGACTTTCAGCACAGCTTTAGACGTGGTTGATCAACTATAATAAACTTGGTTCCCTTTGTCTATGAAATATCATGTGAGGTAGATAAGGGAATGCAAATATTTTTTCTAATTATTTCAGCCGCTGCAGGAAGTTTCACATTCTTCCACTAACTGAGCGGAGAAAAATTGCCGACATAGTATTCATGTTCAATTTGGCAAATGGTTCTGAATTGTGTTCATCTTGAGGAATCATCAACCTCTGTATGTTCCCTCTGTGAGGTGCATGTATCGACAAAACTCTTATATGATAAGAGCTAGTAGGGCATACAATTCAGTGTGTTGATGTTGTCATGTGTCATATGTCAGAGTGTTGATAATCTTGACTTATTCTCCACCAGTGTTCCTAAATTAAAAAAAATACTGTGTAAAAAATTCTGTGAAGATCACTAAAACCTGTTCAGTCTTTTCTTAATTCTCTCCAAGTGTTTACTTATTCTTACTTTCGCTTGCCTGTCTGCGGTTTCTTGTGCTACCATAATATTGTCAGTTAAAACTTTTTAATTGGCCTTCTTTCACTAATGGTCAACTATCTGTATCCTAGCTGTAAGTTTTCTTAAGAAATAAAATAAATAACCGCAATATTTACCGACTTCAGCAGTGCCTGTGATAAAGTAAATCATCTTCTTAGTAATTAAAAAACCCAAGAGATGGTTTGGTATTGGTGGCATTCTGCTGAAATGGTTCAAATCTTATTCGACTAAAAGACCACAATCTGTAATGGTAGGTAGCTTCAGATCTCAAGTATATTTTGCGGACTCAGATGTTCCGCAGGGTCCACTTCTCTTCCTTATCTTCATCAATGACATAACTGATCACGTACGACATTGTACAATTACCCTATTTGTTGACGTTCTAAAACTATATAAAGTGGAAAACTCCCTTGCTGATGCTGTCTTAATTCAGACGGATTTAAACAATATTTTACATTGGTGTAACGTAAATAGTACTAGACATACACGTAGAGATAAATCTAATTAGTCTTAACGCTGAGAAATTCCATCACATAAAATTCATAAAAAAAATGACCCCAGTTCGAACAAAGTACGACATTGGTAGCATAACACTGAAACAAGTGAATGAAAACCGAGATCTGGGTGTGATTGTAGCTGTAAGCTGAAGTTTAACGCACACCAATGTGTGTGGTAAATTTCAGCTTACTGTCTACAAAAATTCTAGCATTTGGTTGCTACGTTATCAATATGAAGAAGCAACCAAATGCTCGGATTTTTGAAGCGCAATTCATCAATCAGTTCATCAATTCAGTGCACAGTCATCTTGAGTACACTAGCAGTGTATGGACCCTTTTTTATGCAGTGCACTCGCAACAAGTGAAGATAAAGATGCAAACAAAGCAAACAGCAAAGCAAACAACAAACAAACAGCAAAACATACAGCGAGATTTCACGAGACATCTTACTTTCTATACTAGAGGCTTTTCCCACAGAAGGCAATAAATACATGGAACGGCTAACGCGTGATTGAGGTGACGATTAAGCCCAATTAGTAATTTAAATATATATATATATATTTCATAACCAAAATAGCATAGCCTGCATTAATATATATTTTTTTTAACCCAGGAAAAGTTTTTATCCAGTGCGCAAACTTTAACCATGAATTCAGCATAAAAAATTCTCCGCTGGGGGTCTAGAATGATATGCTGAATTATGAGGTTACAGGTTACACTGGATATTTTTTTTTCCTGTATAATGTGTAACATAACACCCGAATTAAAGTATTGCGTTAAAAGCATAATACACTGTCCATACCGTATTTTTTTGGTAAATCAAACTATTATTGACTCTTATTACCTTAAAATAAGATATAATTTTGTTTGGCTTAATCGGCGGTCAGTATGGCAAAGTAAGTTATAAAAAAAATACCTACACTCAAATTCACTCAGTACACTGAAATCGGTTCAGTACTAAATTATAAACAACTACTTTCAGTACTTGTGCTCATTATGTTACACCTTGTGTAACATTGACTTAAAAGAAACTATGTATGTGAGGTCAAATAAAGAAATCTTTTGAATTCATGCCATCCTAGTCATTTTGTTTTAGCCGATGCATATTGGCAAAGCGTCGACGGTATATTGGTCTCAAAATTATTTTTCTTTTCACAATTTGGTTATGCTAATTCGGCCAATCATGAATACTTCAAAACACAACATGCTTACAACAACATAACATGCTTACCTCTTGATAATGTTCCTCGTGTAAAAAATATTTTAAGTAGCTTTTATCAGTTACTTAAATTCCTCAATAAAAATAGCATTCCTCAACAAAAATATTCTTAATAAAAAACTTGAATACCTAAACCAAATATGCCACCTATTATAAGCATGTCTCTTAGATAACAAGAAAATTATCAAGGGTACTGATTATATAGTTATGTTTATTGTTTTATGTAAGCTTGTTTTCATACCTGACATAACATATTTTGTATAAATACTGACGACAGTCGATGATCATCACAAACGTTTAGAAGTGACAACAATGATGTTTCACGCACTGCTACTTGTGACGCTTGCGGGCTTGGTTGCGGCTGACTTTGACCCAGAGTTGCACGCCAAATACCTTACGATGTCTAAATCATCCTTCATCGAGTATTTCAATGCACAGGACTTCTCTTGGAAGATGGCTGAGTACGACAATATCGAAAAGAAGTATACTGCTTGTGCACATCTTGATCAGGAAGCTATAGAAAAGTTACCTCTTCAAACTCACGATATTGAAGCCATTGATCTGCCGGATAACTTTGACGCCAGAGATAAGTGGCCCAAATGTGAAACCATAAAAGAAATCTACGATCAAGGAAATTGTGGTTCGTGCTGGACCTTCGGAACCGCAACGACAGCATCTGATAGAACTTGCATTCACAAAGATATACATGTCCGTCTTTCTGAACAAGATTTTCAATGTATGCAAACGGAAGTATGCAACGGAGGTGATCCGTATCTAGCATTTGAGTTTTGGCAAAACGAAGGTCTTGTTACTCAAGTTTGTAAGCCGTACGACATCAGAGAGCTCAGAAAAGATAAATGCGTGACTGAATGCGTTAATAGTGATACAAATTATAAAGAAGATAAACATTTCGCTGAAAAGATTTACACATTAGCAAATAACAGCGATGAAATAAAGGCAGAGTTAGTTAAAAACGGTCCTATTCAGGCCGCGTTTACAGTTTTCGAAGATTTTTTTGGCTATGAATCAGGAATTTATGTTCATACACATGGTGGTTTTGTAGGTTATCATAGTGTTCGAATTGTTGGCTACGGTGTCGAAGATGGAGTTGATTATTGGTTAGTGGCCAACAGTTGGAATGAAGGTTGGGGTGATCATGGATGGTTCAAAATCAAAACTTTCCAAAAAAAAATTGATTTTGAAGGGTATTTGGTAACTGGTATGCCAAAGAATTAACCAATATTTTTTTTGTATTAACTTGTGTTTTACCATAGTAGTTGACATTCTTCCAACACCTATTACTTTCTATGAACGATTTTTGTTATTTCGTAATGTATATCGATTAAAACTAACCTTAAAATCATTCCAATTTTCAGAAACTAACGTTTTGCTTATCATTGTCAAATTAAAAAATATATATATTTATCTAAATAAATTTATCAGCAATATCATTTTATTTGTCTAAACCTTTTTTTTTTTTTTTGGGTGGGAAATCATCAAATAACTTCTCCCGCTCTGGGTGGAGCGGGAGGGCGTGTCAGACTTTTACTGACTAAAACCCACCCGTGTTCCCTCAGTTGCCTGTGCGCCAGGGGCCGCGGTATCTCTTTCGAACAACCCGCACCACCTTTAAGTATTAACATCAATCTTGTTTTTCCGATTTTGTAGAGCTACTCTTTTCCATTCCTCTTCAGACTTGAAACTTGCTTCGTTGGTTCAAACAACGACATAAATTGATGTTACTAATGTAGTACTAATTAAAGAATGAATTAATAAATTAAAGCCTCGCCTCGCGTCGCCGCATGAGCTTATGGCTTCACATTCGGACAAGTAAAAATGTGACTTTTTCAATTGAAATGCTCTTTGTTGGAGAGCAGAAGTGGCCAAGTGATAACGGCCGCGGCTTAAGCAAGTTGTAGGTGGAGGGTTCGGACCCAAGCAGGCTAAGGTGGCTGGTTGAGTTCTTGAGTTTATTTAAACCAAAGTATTCAATAAATAAACAAGTAGTATATTTATTTATCTTAATATATATAAATCTCGTGTCACAATGTTTGTGCTCAATGGACTCCTAAACCACTTAACCGATTATAATAAAATTCGCACACCATGTGCAGTTCGATCCAACTTGAGAGATAGGATAGTTTAAATCTCAAATTATAGTCGCAATTTTAATTTATTGCTAATTATTTGTCTGTTATTATTTGACAGTCACAATTATCTGTTAACTCCAAATGATTCTAACAGATGTCGATACCTTTCGACTGGGTTCAGTAAGTAATCAATAGATGGCGCTGTGTTAAAAGTACCAACGTTTCACATAAGCTAAAATTTATTGGCATAACCACCACGTGTTGAATGCGAATTTAATATTCATAGTTAAGACAGGACAACGTCTGTCGGGACAGCTAGTTTACTTATAACAATTGCTTGCTGCACTTATAGTAAGCACCAAAGCGCGCAACAAGCTAACAACATAATAAATTTAACTAAAAAACTTCACACAAACATTGAACATAGATCTACTGCTAAAAGAAATTATGTCCCAATAATTTTTAAATAATAATATGTACAATTATATAAAAAGAAAAGAATCATACATAGGACATCAAAAATCTCGTCCGCATAGTTCTCAGGAAAAGTGCCCAAAAGGCTGGCAGCATTCTCAAACTCAAACTCAAAGCATTTATTTCAAATAAACCAATTACAAGCACTTTTGAATTGCCAAGGTTGGTGAGGTAGAAAGATGAAGCTAGTTGCCCATTCCAAAGCGTAGGTACCTATGGAGAAGAACGGGCAAGAAACTCCATGGACACTCTTTTAAAATCATGATATTGTTACAAAAAGTTGGTTACATCATTATATTGAAATTATCAATGTAAGAAAAATTTAAAAAGACGTGCACATTAAAAGCGTCCGTAATTCAAACAAAAATAAAATAACTATTCAGAAATTCAAATAAGCCATTGCCACTTGGTATGGCAATACTAATTCTGTGGCCAAAAATAGGCCAGCCCTCTGGACACGTGAAAATTCAACCAACTGCTTAGCAATGCCTCGAAAAACTAAGTAGGCATTCGGACCCCATCTCCCTAAATTTCAACTGCAAACGGTTTGAACATAAAGTTCCAATAGGATTCGAATATTTGCGCCGTTTTAGATCCTCCGCACCTGCAGCAGCCGCCCAAGGGCAGCCTGCCGTGCTACGAAGATAGCCCAAGGGTGCCGATCTTACTTCCAGGGCATTATGTATAGGCATTTTTACTTTCATGCTTGCATGCTTAGTCGCACACTATATTTCGAACTAGCTGTGCCTGCAACTTCGTCCGCGTGGAATTTAACAAAAAAGTATAATAAATTAAGAAAAATTTATAAAAATCTATTATAAAAGTAGCCTAAGTTACTCCTTATTACATCAGCTATCTGCCGGTGAAAGTCCCGTCAAAATCGGTCCAGCCGTTTCAGAGATGAGCCGGAACAAACAGACAGTCAGACAATTTTATTATTTAAATATATTTTGGTATATGTACCGTGTATACATCCATATGCATTTAGTAAAAAGCGGTTATTTTAATATTACAAACAGACACTCCAATTTTATTTCTCCGTCTATTTGCTTGTCTGTTTTATGTCCCGTGCTGTCGTGTATACCTATCTAGACATCTACATCTATATGTGGATGTATAGATAGGTATACACGATGGCACGTTAATGAGAGGTCAGTTTATACTGGAAATATATGGCTTGAAGTGTCATCATATTGTGTATACAATGTGCCCTTTTAAAATTTTATGATTTACTTCAAGTTCATTTTTTTTTTGTTCTAATGTTAGCATCTTCAGTGGTCATACTATAACATGATGTATGGTGTCTAATCCAGCAATAATTGCGGAGGCTATTGCGTTTGAAGTGGAACAAATTAAGAAGGCATTTTGAACAGGCTTCGGGATGCTATTCCCAATCCTTTCCTTCTCTTCCCTGTTTTAAATTCACCGCCACTTGCACTCGCCTATCGCTGTGAGTGCAAGAAGGACAACGCATCGCTCCCGCCATCTGACGGCGTGGAGAGAAAATGTGAGTTCGAAAAACGAAACGAGGACTGCCGGCCTCGCCGGCGCACGCGCGCCTCAACGCGCGTGGTGAAAGAAACACGGATCCTATAGACATGTCATATGTATGAGTAGGCCATTGTTTTATACAAAATTGTGAGCAAGGGAGTCACACACAACCATGAACATGCAATAGCATCACAGCGTCAGCGTTAAGAGCGACATACATCTTTTCCACGCGCCGGCAACACCGGCACACCGTCTGCGCTAAGAAGTGACCTACTGAGATCTTCGCCTCATCGGCTCGATACACACACAACACACATAGAAATAGATATCAATGTGTATTGACCACAAAACTTGTATAAAATTAAGTTAATTATTGTAATAAATCAGTCATCAAGTTGGAGTCGAGTGTGATTCATCTCCTACAACCTCCTCTTACTGTGGCCAAGACACCTTTAGCCAGCAACGATCCTATGAGTCTGTGGGATCTGCAGTAAGAAAACCATATCCTGTGTACATTGCACGACGTACACAAACCCCTATTCCTTCCCAAATTCCGTCTGTAACCGTAGGTCTCCTTGTAACAGGCTTCCCTCTCATAAGCCAACGTAACCTACGATCGGTGTGGTTTGTATGGTAGGTTAGGCGTAGGGATAACTCGGGTGCTAGGTGAAACCTATAGGCTACGAGTAGGTTGATAGTCAGTTGGGTCTTAGATAACTGACAGGTACTAGGCTCAATTGTCTCAAACGTAGCCACACTGTACACAATTGGGAGGACGGCCGTACTAAGCTGTAGTCCCAGTGCGTAGAGTTGCTTTTTTTTTTGATTTTTTTTCTGTACCGTTACTGGTAACTTAACGCGTATTAGCAGTAACAGTACTGAAAAATTCAAAAATGTATTGGAATGACATAAACCTTCGTAAAGCTTATGTCACTCCTGTTTAAAGTCGTATATTATAGGAAACGCTTTGAAAGTGAAAAGTGATTGCCGGTTGTCTAGGCCCACAAGTTTTATTTAGATATTGTACTACCCGCTCATCCAGTTGGATAGCAGAAACCGTTACTTTTTCAATGGTATCAAGTAGGTACTGATTCTGCATTTTCATCATTCTCATACGTTTCGCAGCTGAGTCTCTCCGCATTCGTTCGATGCACGATTTGTGGTGCTTTGCTGCTCAATATCTACCTCCCTTTTAGCATCTCAGAATCTGTGTCACCTATATAATTCGAATGATGCAGCTCACACATTTATCTGCTTAATTTATGTTGTAGCATGGAAGAACAGACTATTAATGTGTTTTAATATTCATCGTGATGAAACTGAATGTCCTAGAACCAAAAATTCAAAGACAATGGACATCTACTAACCTGCACTGAGCCCGCGTGGTGGATTATTGCCCACTTCTTGAAGGGGAGGCCTGTGTCCTAGCAGAGGGAACATTATAGGCTGATTATTTTATGTTATTATGTTATGCTTTATGTTCTACATCAAAAATAAATTGTGTGTTCTATCATTATTTTTACAAAAAGCAGTTTTCTGATTCATCAGATTCGGCTGATAACAATTGTAATTTTGTTAATTGCCACCAGTCTAATCACTACAAACAAACTGATCGTAATGTTGAGGAATTTTCAGACTTTCGCAATTTGCATTAACCTTACACTCATATTTAAATTAAGAACCTCCTTAACCGTTATCGACTCATAACTATACTTTTGTCCTAATTCATCAATTACAAAATGAACGAGAATCTTAATACTTAATGACATCGTTTCTTAATTACCTTCTAATGACTTATCTATCATTAAAACAATATCAAAGGTATAAATGTCAGTATTTGTGCAACATTTGTGTGATCACTGTCTTATCTGCATTGTATTATGTACTTCTCGTATTAAATTGTGCCTGTTTGTTTATATTTCTATCAAAGGACGACATTTTATGTGCATTGTGTGTTTGGAAGTGTCAGTGAATATTTGTGAGAGTTCAAGATGATTTTCTACCGTTTAGGATTGCAGAAGTAAGTTTTGACCTATCCATTTATATTTTTAAGTTTCTTTTTTTTTTACTGTGGGAATTTACAAACGTAATTTCATCAAAGTGATCGCTTAGAATATATTGTGGCGACAAACTTAGTATATAGATATATATATATTTATATACGAATTGTCAATGATGGGCAATTTATTGAACACCTAGGTACTTCTTGATAAAATATTTTTTTTTATGACATGAAAAGAGAAAACTGACTGTAAATGTCCATGACCATGACCATGCAGGCTAGATTGAATACATGACTTTATAATTATAATTGTCTGGCTGTTTTGAATATTTTGTATATGGCCTACAAAAATATCCTGCAGATCTGGTAGCATCTTGTAACGGGTTGTTGAGCTCCCTAAAATAGGGTTGAGCTACACGGTGACTGATGCATGCAAGCCGTCTGTTAGGACAGGTTAGCTCAAAGCTGCAATGGCTCTTTCTTCAAAACGCCCTACCAGATATGGCCTTGCATTGCCAGAGTCTCACATAGTGTATCAATCTTAGTAAAAAAAAAATACTTTAAAAGAGACCATGAGCTCTAGTTTTAAATATTGACCAACAAAATATTGACGTGTAAAAGTGTCCTAAAAGATCTACTTACATAAATAAATATTTCATTTTAACAGTTTTATGGCTTTCAGATTCATAATAACTTTGTACTATGTGCGAGTATTTTGGAGTGTTGTTCTTTCACAATTTACTTGCTTACTGAGACAAACGATAGGTGCTTCCAAATCATCATCAACGAAAGTTAAAATTATATTTATCCTCGTTTTATTTACCTTACAGAATAATCGAGTACTTCAAGCTTGACCAACTCTTCAAAGACGATGAGAAACGGCAGATACTTCTTCACAAGAAACCTAAAGCGGTGTATAGAACGAAACTACATGCCAACCGAACTATGGATTTATGTATTTCGACTTTACTATCTCTGATCAGTGCATTAGTCTGTCTTTCCATACCTTATGCGGCATTAAAGTCGCCCTGTGAAGTCTTGAAGGAGAATAACTTGACAACTTTATACAATATAGCAACGTATCTTGAAAGATACGTGAAATTTATTGATAGATTGATTATTGCGTTATTTATTATTCTTATTTATATTTCTGTCAAGACTGTGCTAGATGCGATCAATAATACGAACATAAGTATGAGTCCGTGGTTGGAGAGAGGTAAATATGTTCTGCCTACACGGCGGAGAGTGAAAAGAAGTCGGGTGAAGTCGAATTGAATAAAATATAAATTATTACAGTTATAAATTGCATGGTTTTATTATCCTAGAATTATAAAATTGACATATATCTAAACTATATTAAATTAATTTGAGAAATTGTTATCTCACATATCGATCAGGTCAAGCTACTCTTGCCGCGGTCGGTCCATGGATGGATGACCAACTTTAGATACCGAAACCACACCGTGCTTTGGAAAGCATGTTTAGCCTTTGGTACCGGCTGTAATTCGTGGATCTTTGGCAGTCTTTACAACTGTAGGCACATTAAACATTGTCATATTAAACTGGGTGAAATAGGTTAGGTTAGGTTAGAACTGTAACTATTGTAACTATCTACTTAAATCCGTCGCCCCCTACTTCTTAGGACCCGAGATGGCGGCGCGTAGTGTTCCACGCGCGCCTCTATGTGATGTAAGGGGGGAGTTTAACACCTCACTCCCCCCCTAACGCGAGGTGGCCCGCACAGGCGGGCCGGCACTAGCCGGGGATCGCGGAAGTCACTTTTGTTCCCGTGATCTCCGGTGCAAGTGTGAGGCGGATCACCGGGGTGGTTTTAGTCAGTAAGAGTCTGACAGACCCCTCCGCCCTCCCCAGGGCGGAGGACATCCATGAGGATTTCCCCCCGTCATCAAAAAAAAAAAAAAGGTTAGAACTGTAACCAACCGCGCGTGAGCTGAGCGAGCGTAGCGAGCGGTTCCGCGGCAGCGGCCGGCGTACGCTACTTCTAAGTTACTCGCAGATTTTTTTCACCATTTTCTAATCATCCAGGTTTTAGCAATATCCGAATTATCAAACTAACCTGTGACATACATAATAAATAAATATCAATATTTAGGACATTCGACACTCTGTACATCGATATTTAGGTCTTTCGATGTCACTTTTGTAGATAATTAGATTTTAGATATATTGGACGTAAGGTTATCTAACCATTCGACTATATAAACTAACGTTATTTTTAATTTTCAGTTTTATGTTCGTTTGATATTTAAGTTTTCGATGTTTTGAACATTGACATTTTACCCGTAGGCATTTTAATTTTCGACGTTCAAATATGTAAGCATCCGATTCAGGAATTCAGTTAGAAATATTTCGCAACCACAATGTACAATTCAGACTTTTTGCCAAATCTGACAACATTTGAGAATGCAATTCAAGAAAAACCTAGACTTTAGACAACAAAGTAAAATAATGTTACTAATGCCAAAAATTCAACCAAACCCTTACACATTTCAGTCAATAACATACTGTATTTATATTGTCCCAAACATTATTAGCATAAATATCTCTGGCAACACTGGTGTACGAAACATGAAAGTATCCATCCAATTTAGGAAGAGCATGGCAACATTCAATTGTGTACGATCCACGTATACTTCCTATTCAAACATGACAATGTTTGGATAAGGTATCCCCATTTGCTTTTTATACCAAATAATCTTTTCAAAGGAACGAAGTGGAATGGAGCTAACGTAAACAAATATAAACTACGTATTTTTGTTGTGAAAATATTGAGGTTATATTTTGTTAATGGAAAAGGTATTTGCAATAGGATGAGATACTTTTTCGTGAAAAATAGTGTGATATTTTTTTGTGATAGTTTTATCGTGCTTATGTATAAAATCTCTACCTAGATGGATTTCTAACATGATTAAAAATGGTTTTAAAGCAGGTGCGGTTCGTAGATTTAAAATATTATATACTAGCTTTTGCCACCGGCTTTGTTCGCGGGACTTTCACCCCTATTTAACTCCCTTAAGGGTTGAATTTCGAAAAATCCTTCCTTATTCCTTGCCTACATTATAAAGGGAACCTCTGTGCAAAATTTCAGCTTTCTAGGTCCAAGGGTTTGGGCTGGGTGTTGATGAGTCAGTCAGTCAGTCAGGACTTTTCTTTTTATTTATATAGATAAACTGTTCCACCAAACTGCACTTATCAAAATGTTTTCAGTGCGGTTAGTAGAACAGCGTAGGCACAAATCAGTGCTCTGAGTGGAATACCTCTATCTTCCTACACGTAACGTATGGTCAATGGCTGCTAATAATCTCTATTTAAAATTCAACCTATATCCACACTTATCTACATTATATGTAGTTCGTGTCAACACAAAAGAAAAAGATTGAAAACCGACCACAATATATATATAAATATAAAAACTTTATTCTCTCTCTACATAAGTTATGAACTTATTGCTAAACATAGTAGTGCACGAAAAAGGAGCTAACTTTGTGAGAGACTGGTGCCTGAGGTAGGTTTATTTAAAAACCTGTATTACAGGTCACCAGGACCCTCCCGCGGCTAGATGCCTGTTATTGGGTACACGACATAATAACAAAACAGGATACATGAGTAAGTAACAATAAATTAGAGAACCAATATAAAATTTAGTAACATACAAAACAAAAGTTAAATTAAAAATAAATCCAATAACATTGTGGAGATACCAGAGGGTGTGTGAGTAACCGGAGAAAGTAAATGAAAGAGATGTAAGTGTATATGTGAGAATGTTAGAGGTTGCTTGAGTAAATACGGAGCAAGTATGATTGACGGTATGCAGAAGCAGTAGAGGGGATGAGAGTAAAGATAGTCTATCTGGGGGGGATCAACAAGTTCTCAGTTCCCTGATAGTCTAGGGTTTTTAAGTAGGCAATGACTGAAATTTTACATTTGTATTCAGTTACAATGTTATTGCAGTATACCATTTGATGATAACAGAGGGGCGATTCTCGTAATTTTAAGAACGTTCACAGTCTGATCTCAGTCTCAATCTGTCAAAAATACCTTGAGTTTCCATAAATTTTTGACACCCAGTTACTGGGTTGGGCAGGTCAGATAGGCAGTCGCTCCATGTAAAATACTGGTATTCAGCTGCATCCGGTTAGACTGGAAGCTGACCCCAACATAGTTGAGTAAAGGCTGGGCAGATAATGATGAAATGAAAAAAGTTTTATTGTTTTCCTGACATTTGCAGTTTTTTTTTTATATATAAAATCCTACTAAATCAAAAGTCATTTATTCAAACTAGGATGAGAGTCAGCTCTTTTTGAACGTCACAATTACATAAGACAGTCCCCCAAAAAGCCCACCCTTCACCACTTCCTAGTGCTTTAGCTGGGAAGAAGAAGTAGCGGAACAAACTCCCCAGCAGCACAGCTGTCTGTTAAGTTAGAAGAACTTGATTCTATTCACTCTTGATTCTATACTCTATACTAGGACCTAGATATATTAGGCCTCCGAGGCACCTGCCAAATAGACGGAAGCGCTTGATGTAACTCGTTACATACAATTCATACAATTTTATAGAGCGTCCGGAACGTAGTGTATCGTCACAATAGGGTAAATTTTTAGCTTGCTAGTGGGAACATATTCAAAGATGAATATTTATTCTACGTTTCCAATAACCCTAGCCTGGCGTGCACTGTAGGTACAATGGACCATTGGGCTTCAGTATTGTGATGTGGGATGGCACATGTCACAAGATCTGAGTGATTTTATCTTCATCATCTGAATAGCCTCTTCCTATCTATGCTGGAATCAGCTTCCAGCCTAATCGGACCTGAATACCAGTATTTTGATGTAGTCAGTGTCTGTCTGAAGTATATGTTACCGGCCAAACCCAATTTCAGGCCAAACTAGTTTGTCCTAGGCCAAACAGACTTATCCTACGCGTGATATGTCGCAGCCAACTAGCTTAATTAGCCATTTCGTTAACAGCCTTTGGAAGTAACGCTCGCCGGCCGCTGCCACAGCGCCGCTCGCTACGCTCGCTCGGCTCGCGCGCTTTTGGTCACAGTTCTAACCTAACCTAACCTAACCCATTTAATCGGCGTGCCCCGGCTTAATAAACCAGTTTGGCCTAGGACAAACTAGTTTGGCCTGAAATCGGGTTTGGCCGGTAACATATAGTCAATTTGTAGTGTGTTTGTTGTTTGTTGTTTGGTATTTGTAGTCAATTTGTAACAAAAGTAGTCATTATTGCACTCTGTTATCGGCACTTTATTTTTGTTGTGATTGTTATTATATAATTGCCAGTGTCGTAACGCAGATAGATCCTTAATGTCTATGGTCCCCCCAGCTTTGACATTAACAGTCAATGGACAATATAATAAAAACTTTTTCTACCTGAATACGGGGCTTTTAGCTACTTTGTATGTGTATCTGTTTTATTATATTTTTTGTGATGTGCGTTTTGTTTGTGCAGAATAAACATGTTTTCTTTCTTTTCTTTTCTTTTATATACATAGAAATGAAGAATTTAAATTATTGGTTAAAACCAATACATTTGTCGCCTCTTTAAGTAACACACAGTGAGTGTGATTATGTCACATGTATTACATTCATTACAAGGTTTCGTCAATTAGTTGCCAACCTAAAACCAATTATAAATGGCTTAGTTATCTATCAATAATTCACCTGTGCCTGACATGATCAGCAGAACAAGACAGGTGCTTCACTACCACAATCCAAATTGCATTTGATTTGAGAACAAACACATATTATAAGATGGGCAACACTTGCATATTTTATTTATTCTATTTATGTAATTTCAAGGGTTGGATCGAGGTGACCCTGGAAAAGGATACCTGAAGGGATTTGGGGGAGGCCTTAGCTTAGCAGTGAGACAATGTGGGCAAAAAAATAACAACTTGTTCTTAAATAATATTAAGTTGAAGGCCATTTACAAGTTTCCACTGATAAACACAGGACGTGTACTAGCCGACATTTCAAAACTTAACCCACCCACCGCCGGCCGGTCCACATTTCGCCACTGTACGCACTAACCGTACCTCACTCCCTGGACTACAGGCAAGCCAGTTGTTAATTTTGCAGGAACGCCTCTAGTCTTGTGGTTTATTCGTACGGCTATGGCTCTAGGGGTTATTTAAGAGAGGATTCGTGACCGTTCGCAGTACAGAGACTCTGGGAAATTTAACTGGCACGCTCTGTGACTGTTAATGTGTAATTGGAAGAGAGAATTTGTGATGGGTTGGAATGGGTGGGATGTTACTTGAATGTGCTGTTTTTGTCTGGTGTTTTTGATCATGTCAGGAAGGTTACAAATGAGTGTCAACATAACAAATAACTTCTCCAAAACGATATCGTGTTGATTCCGTCGCGTCTGTGTGAGCAACTAATCAATCTGCCTAGCGTTTTCTATGTCGGGATCGACTTCCAGCCTAACTGGATGTACTTGAATACCAGTATTTTACATGGAGTGACTGCCATATGACCTCAACAACCCAGTTACTGAGTAATACGTACCCCTTGGCGAGACTGGTTGCCAGCGTTCCACGCTTCTGACGACCCCTAACGACTGTCAAAGAGCACCTATAAATACAACATGCATAATTATGTATGTGGCTGTATACCACATCGCACATGTCAAAATTAATGGTACAATATACTTGACCCTGTGACGCACAAGCACATATAGTTTCAATCAACAGAGTGGTCATACAGAACGTGCGACAGCTGTGCGTACTGACGGGTTAATTTCGAATGCTAATGCACAGACATGTATTAAAATATTAATGTGTACTGTAGTCGATAGTGGAAAATATATGACGCCATGTTTTTGGTGCAAAAAATTTAATAATGAAAAACAATACTGCAGCACAATTTTAAATGCTAAGAAATTAAAAAATACGGTTTATTTTTCTCTGACATCCTGTTTACCCGTGATTATTATAATCCCCACATGGCTTTTTTATCTGTTTACCTAATTTCTAACTTTCCATACGACTCACATAATTAGTCTAATACGAGATCTAGAAATGTTGAGGCGACCCCAAATAAATTTATTAGGGTAGTGATGATATGACTCATTTAATCAACTTATTTTTTTTTTGTTTTATCTTATTATACAGAGTGAGTGTGCTGGGTAAATAAAAAGCAGCATATTATTATCAAATTTATTAAAATTCTGGCTTTTCTTTCAATCCCAAAAGAAAATATAATTTTGATGTATGCGTTTATCATCTTAAATATATATAGCTCCGGTTATTATATCATACAAAGGTCCTAGGTCATTTTCGTACTATACAAATTTCCACAATAAACCCAGTTAAATAAATCTCCATTACACGAGCTAGTGTGACCAGTAAATTGAACGTCATTTACCCGGGGTTGCCATAAATCAACCATTTAACGAATTAATCAGATGAATATTAACCACATTTTGGTTGGCGGATATTCGGCCGTGTCCACACGGTCAGGATTGTGTTTAAGCATGATTAATGTTGGTACGGTAATTATGTTTCAGGCTGAAGTGTTGATGTTTATGATATTGGGTTTTCATTTGTAAGTAACGAGCAATAAATTATAGTGTCACATAGCTTACATAGGCATCCAAGGTATTTTGTAACTGATTCTCACAAGTTCAACCGGTTATTGCTTTCTTAAGATGCCACTTAATTCCCTATGGATGTAGCTCGTGGATTATTCAACACATACAACTAGGAATTTACTGGGCAATATGAGGTGCTCCTAGTCCTAATAGCGAGACGAAACTATAGGTTAGTATAAAAAAATTGGAAATGATTAAAATTCAAAATTGGTTATTTTGTTTTGAGCAGTTTTAATTAAGGTGGTGATTTCTTGAAAACGCTCAAAAGGTGGTTTTTTGAACCAGTGTATCTCTTTAATCGTAAATAATTTTAAAAGCAAAAAAATTATGATATTTTCAAGTCTCTTTTGCATAGAGTGATGGAACTTAAAATATAATTAAACAAACTTTAATGCATCAAAAAAATCATCAAAGTTACCTCTTAATTATCTTAAAAACCAGTTTATCCCTTTAATAACAATTATAATTAAAAAAATATGTACCATAAAATTCCAATTGTCTAACTGCATCCAGTGCTGGATTATTTATTATTAAATAGTTATTATCTAATTTTATACGATTTTATTTGCATTTTTACGTCAATGCTTGCTCATGTATATTCGAATTTATTGCAACAGATTTTAACCCGCATCGGATTGTAATAAGAACTATTATCGCTCATGACGAAAAAATTTATAGTTACCTGGGCCTTAAATGCTAACTGTTGCCTGCGACTTCGTCTGTGATCCAGGATGAAAAGTTGCTCATGTAGTTACTTAGTTCACGGTCTATCAGTGTACCAAATTTTATTCAAATCCTATTAGCCGTTTTAGCGTGAAAACGCAACAAGGAAACTTACTTTCACATTAATAATATTAAATTAGTAATTAGCGGAATAATTACGATGTAAAAAACTGAAGTGCTATCCGACTTATTGTTCCTGACTTACAGTCAACGTCAAAAATATCGGAACGAACCGACTATTCAAAATGATCTCAACAACTAAGAAAATCAAACTTATCTCACTTAGATAAAGTTCTTGTCAGAATGACAGTTTTCGTGTACTGTCTTCATTCTGAAACATTCCTTGTGTCATTGAGTTAATTTTTAATTTTCATAGTTGTTTAGATCATTTTGAATACTTGGTTCGTCCCGATATTAATGTTGCTGACTGTACCTCGTATTTTAACAAATGTTTTGATAAGTTGACAAGATGCTAGCACTTTTAATATACACATTTGAAAGTGTGTGTATTTTGATATTTGTTGCTCAAGCACGCCAAATCAGCTGAACGCATTTGAATGAAATTTGACACAACCTAGATTAACACATAGAATTTTATCCCAATTTTCCCATGGGACCGAGAATTTTCCGGCAGAAACTGGGGTGCTATTAGGTAAAAAAAAAATACAACTCTCACCACGATCATACTTCGGAAAACTTTTCTGCAACGCCCCTCATCTTTCAACTCAGTAATTAATCCGTAGTATTTCTCAAAGTATAATATTTTTATTATTTATTCTCGGTCGGGTGAGGTATTAGCACAAAACAGCGGCTCGAAGGTATAAATCATGTGAAGTGACGGCGACCACGCCTCTGCATTACTGATACTGTAGTGGAACGGAAAGTATGCGATTTCGAGTGGGTATTTTGATATTTTACTTGAAATAATTACAGTCCGGCCCGTCGAGAGATAGATAAATGATAAATGATTTTATTTCTGTAAGTAGTTTTGTACAAACACTTTTACACGTCAATCATATTTTTTAAAATAGAAGTGGGCAGGGTTTCCTATTTGACTTCTCTGAGAAGAAAAGCCGAAACTAAATCAAAGGTCTAAGTCTGTTTTCAAGTCCAGACATAATTTTGGTCCGATCATGTTGTCTAAAATTATATTTTGAGAAAAGAACCATACAGATTGAGTGGACTTGTCCAGTCAGTGCACGCATTTTTGTCAGTAATGTGTAGCTCAACTTAAAACTTGAGGAGCTCAACAATTCCACGAACAGTACCAAAGAATGGACATTTGGGTAGGCCGCATAAATTACTGAACAAACTGCCAGACATGATTAAAATTAAAACTAACTGAGTAAACTGCGTTCTTGACACCTGTCAGTTTCGTGCAAACAAATACGTTTTTTGCGAATTTGATCTGAATTAGTTATTAGAATTGTCGCACTGACAGGTGTCTAGAACGCATTTTGTCGACGGCCGGACTGTAACAATGTCGGTTAACTGTCTCATGCAGAAGGATGCAATTTTATTTAGGTACCGAAATTAAGATTAGAAAATTTTGGAACACAAATATGATTAAACTAGCTGCTGCCTGCGACTCTGCCCACGTCAATGTTTTAAAATAGTCTGAAACAGGCTTCTCTGGCCCAAGGAATGAAGTTTATCATACAAACTTCCACCACCTATTTCACCCGTTTGCGGGGAGAGTTTCCTAAAATCCTTTCTTAGCTGACGTTTCCTACTCATAATCTACCTCTGTGCCAAATTTCATCTTCGTAGGTCCAGTAGTTTTTGAGATTTCGTGTTTAATCAGTGAGTGAGTTAATGAATGACTGACCTTTCGCTTTTACATACATATGCTGGGAAGGGGGGTGATAGGGGTGGTCACAAGGGTCACCAGAAATTATTTTATTTTTTTAAACTAAAAATTTTACACCTTGTGGGCTATTTTGCTAACTGTAGGTACCGACAAATATTGCTGTATAAAAAAAAAAATCTTGTTATGTAATCGTCAATAACCCTTTATCAAATTGAAATATTTGTAGGTACAGTTAGCAAAATGGCCCCACAAGGTGTAAAATTTTTAGTTTTAACAAAAATGCCATTTATTTTTTTAAATACCCAGAGGGGATTTATTTTTTTATTTTTCTGGTGACCCTTGTGACCACCCCTATCACCCCCCTTCCCAGCTACGTAACCTTTTGGGACACCCTGTATATAATGTAAGTTTTCAAAATTACGAGTACATGTGCCTCTACCGCAGATTATAACACTCCAATTCCTCCTCTAAATTTATACAATACTCCAATGTTGGTGTTTAGGGTTTTCCGCTTCGTTTAGAAAACTCCGATTCGTAGTAGACTTCATATTTTTTAAGTAAACAGAAAATCACCATAAACAAAACCTAAAACTAAAAAATCTAAAAAGCCACCTCTAAAACCTTAAATAAAAAACAAAAATTAATTAACTTCAGCATTGTATCTTCCACAAAAGGTTCCGTACAGTTCATTCATTTAAAATCTTAGTAACAATACAGGCATTAAGTAAAAGGGTTCTCTCCAACGAAGATTCTTAGTTCGGATAGTGAGCCAACATTAATCATTGAGCTTTCGTCGCTTGGAATAGATAAAATAATGTATTTTACAAAGTTTTCTCTAAATAATGATTGATGTTAACGGGTTTTGTATTTAGTTAATGTTTCGTTACAGATACCTACTCTTATTTAAATAGTTAGTATTTTTCATGGTTTGTCGACAAATTGGTACTTGCACTGATAAATATTTTCATTTCATGAGTTTTAACAACAATTTTAAGCATGCTTATGCAATTATAAGCACTCAGTGAGAGGGAACTGGTTGTAATCCACCACGCGGCCCAGTGCGGGTTGGTAGCTATCACATGTTTTTGAATCTTTAATTCTAGGACATGCCGGTTTTCTCACAATGCATGCCTCCATGACATTTAGAAGGTACAAAAAAAGTCTTATCAAGACTAAAAAGCGAAACTTTGGTATAAATATTTAAAGATCTTACATCATTCTTGTCCTATTATTACTTAAACATACAGTTCAAAAGTGTTCTTGAGCTCTCTCGGGCGAAGCCGCTGGCATAACCTAGTAATTTATACAAAGTTGTACCACCTGTCTGGATTTGAACCTACAACTTATAAGTCGCAGTCGTTACCACTGAGCCACCACTGCAATTGCACTGAACTCAATCAAAGATCAATGTTATGAATATGAACAATATAGTTTGAAACACAAATCTCTGAATATCAAACTTAGTTCCACACATAGGATTGTACATTCCATTTATATTCCACCTCCAGTGACCATTCTACCTTTACACCGCACAGGTGGACTCGTAAACTCCAACCTCAGTATATCTTCAGTCAAACTTGTCAGTTTTAACTGTTGCGGCATTATGCTCAGTCCTGTTATCATACGCTGGCAGACGATGCCGTAAATTATGGCTAGGTTATAGAGTTTGATGGTATGTGTGTCTATGGTAATTCTAGGAGGTTTGGTTTTGTTTATTACGTAAATATCTGGACATTATTTTGATATCTATATATATGAGACGTAAAATTTGTGAGGTTGTAGAACAAAATCAGCCTATAATACACACGTTATATACATGTTGAGAACATTATATGTCACGGCCGTTACCTACGGACCATAGATGACTCCAGTTAGTCGCATTGGGCTCGATCTTCACAATCAGCTTATAATGTTGAGAACATTATATGTCGCGGCCGTTACCAATGGACCAGAGATGGCCCCAATTGATCGCCATTGGGCTCGATCTTCACAATCAAGCTATAATGTTGAGAACATTATACTCATATGTCGCGGCCGTTACTAATGGACCATAGATGGCTCAAATTGGTCGCCGTTGGGCTCGATCTTCACAATCAGCCTATAATGTTGAGAACATTATATGCCGCGGCCGTTACCAATGGACCATAGGTGGCTCCAATTGGTCGCCATTGGGCTCGATCGTCACAATTAGCCTATAATGTTAAGAACATTATATGTCGCGGCTGTTACCAATGGAACATAGATGGCTTCAATTGGTCGCCATTGGGCTCGATCTTCACAATCAGCCCATAATGTTGAGAACATTATATGTCGCAGCCGTTACCAATGAACCCTAGATGACTCCAATTGGTCGCCATTGTGCTCGATTTTCACAATCAGCCTATAATGTTCCCACTGCTGTGACACCAGGCCTTCTGCCTTCGAGAGGGAGTGGGCTTTAATATACCATTCGGGCACAATGCGGGTATGTTAAAGGGCACATGTCTCCGAATTTTAGCCATGCTAGTGTCCTCACGATGTTTTTTCCTTCACCATTTTGAGAGCAGTAGTGATGAAATTATTTACACACGGTAACGCGCCTGCCTGGATTCGAACCCTCGACGTGATTTTGTATGTAAGGGGTAATCTTCGAAACTACTGCTAGCTAGCTACAGTACTGCTGAGTGTCATAAAATAAATTTTATGTTAAAAATAAGTCAATTATTAAGTAGGTAGAAACTAGTCTTTAGTAATTATATAACCACTAAGAATAGCAACCGCATTTTTGATGCTAAATACGATAAGATACACTGCTTTTGTTTTTTAAAATTATTTTTCTAGTTCCTTACAACACTTAAGTATACACAGGGTGTAACATTTCTGTTTCCCCTATTGCTATCCTTAAGCACTAAAGATAATAGCTGGTATAGAATCACATAGTTTCAGCTCAAAATAAAATACTAAGAACTGATACCAACATTTTCGGTTTCATATGTTTCTTAAATTCAAATCATATCAAACGCGTCATCGCACTACGCAGGTCAATAACTTTCCACGTTATTCGCCAGTATCACGATAAATCTCTTCCGAGTGATGTGTTTATTTCAATTTGAAAAGTTCGGTTTCTGGTATCAATGTATTAAAAATTCTCATAACTTCTGAACATGTAGAGATAGGATTAAAAAACCCTTCCAATATCGTTTGATATCGTCCAAAGAAGCCGTGCCCTTGGTATGTATATACCCTTTTCGTTACACGTTGTATATATGTATATTGACCTGTAATTATTAGTTTTTGCGAATTCTCGGACCAAAACGAAACAAAGTAAACGTTTACATCAATAATGTCAGATTAACGATTTCTTCATTGGCATAAAAATGTGAACAAACTTACAAAGTGAAGCCTGGAGTCCTACGCTAGGTTGTAGTATATCATGTAATCCTGAGACTTGTGTTTCAGGAGCTGTGTCCTCTCCCAATCTACATAGATTAAATTACTTAATGACAATAAAAAAATACTACGTACATACGTAATATTAAAGAAAACAAAAAATAACTTTGAATGAATTTTACAAATCTTTCCTTAAATAAAGTTACATCCTACTTAGCAGCGATTACACATATAATTTGACATCACTCTTTAATAGTACCCAAACTACCTCCATATTCACACACACTTACACATAAGTAATTAACCATTAAGTTAACTGAGACAGTTAATCCGCAGTCATCACTAAAGATTTAACCCTAGCACTTTATTACCTGTGCAGTCTTCAATGGCTAACCCGTCCGAGACTAACTTTATTTCGGTCCATTCGACCCTTCAAATCCCTATTTAATGACTAGCCTTTGGGGGTGGGCTCGGGTTGATGTTGGTATATTTGTCCGATTCGGGGTGCTTATAAATAGGAAAGAAATGCTGATTATTATTAATAAATTATTAATCAATTACAGAAATTGAAATTGAAAGAAAATGGAGAGAGAGAGAAAGAGATTGTGAAACTCAAATATCAAAACAAAAAAAAATCAACAACAGTGTGCGCCTCATGGCTGCCCCAAAATGGTTCATTTCAGCATTCATGCCAGACCGATGTTTTTGGACACTGCAGGTTTATAGAAAAGGTTAAAAAAAAATTGGTAAAATTATTTTTTTATCACCAGCCCATGCACGTCAATTCGCTTCCTATTTTTTTATTAAACAGGGGTATTTGTTCTGGACAAGACTTGGGAAATTTATCTGCTATTACATTTGAATTTTGCTAATAAACGGAACTTTTAGTAAAAAATTCTTGCTATCGTATTAACTTTGAACACAATTATTATAATTTTATCTACATGGTTATAATATCAATTGAATTTTAATCACAAGATTCGATCATCATATATATGGGTATCAAACTAAATAACATCGTTATAAACAACAAACCTATCATCCGGCTAATGAGACACAATTGGTTTTCTATTGTAAGTCCGGTGGAGCACCTATAGGTATAAGTACTCCACCGGACTTAACTAGTGACAAGACTATGTATGGACTTTAAAAGAAATTGGGACCCTTCAGTTTGTTTCGCCATTTCTTCTCAGGGGAATTAAGATAGGAAATGTCAACTTTATCTATATTTTTTTAATAAACAGACGTGTAAAACTTATCTGGGAATACAGGTATTCATATTGCATACAAACAATCAGACAACAGTCTCCTACAGACTAGTGTCACATAGTTTTTAGGTTTAATGCCATTGTTTGTGAAGAGAAAAAATATATTTGAATTTGAATATGAATAAACAGTTTCTTTTCATTTAATTCAAATCGCATCAAACCCTCCTACCTCAACGCGAGAACCCCCCACTCTACGTCCGTATAATTTTCACATACGTCCGTCTGTCCACACAATATCACTATATTTACATAGGCCCTTTGTTTGACGCGTAATTACTGAACACCAGCCCTGTCTGATATATCGTAGCGGATTTGTCAACGATATTTAGTTACTCTGAATCCGTTGATATGTTCCGGGAATACCGGATTTTGAATATTGTAGGCCTTAGCAGGAATATTGCGACTGTATCTGAAATTGGTGTTGTGCTCGTTAAAGGCATTTAGTTTCATAATGGTGGTTTGAAACTCAGGTTACAGAGTTGTGGTGTGGAGTTATTTGTGTCTTGGTTTATGTTAGTAGTTATACTTACTTAAAAGAATAGGTATAGTCTGTTATGCGTTCAAAAAGTGCTCATACAAACTAGGCTGATAACCAGCACTTTTTGAACGTCATAATTACATAAGATAGTCCCCCAAAACGCCCGGCCTTCGCTACTTCCTAGTGCTTTAGCTAAATGTTGTTAAATAGTTGTTTATTTTGAATGTATTCATCTCCCCAAAATAGTAGGTTCCATATTATTTAGATATTCCCCAAAGCTTTTACCCTATTTTGTGAATATTCTGCTTTAATTGTATTAACAAAACTAACTGTGTACACGACTGTTGCAACACCAACGTAAATCAATATAAAACAATAACTTAATGACAATCGGATTCCAACAACCAATTACATCTAAAGAGGGCGACACACACACACACACACACAGACATCTAATTAACCGCATGATTGACTTGTCCTTACCACTAATTGCCCGTGGCCAGTGGATGATAGGAAAAAACCTTTGCTGTCCTTTGGATGAACCCATCCACTGGAAAATTGTCATAATGCTCCGGGCATGTGTGGTTGTGAGGAATAAAATGGTAAAAGTATTAATATGATATTATGTTATGACTCAAAGATTTAAGAGATTATGTACGGCGATTATCTGGAGTGTTGCTTGTTGGAAAATAATTTAATTACAATCTAGGCTTACTGAATAATGGGTGTCCCATTAAATTCTGGAAACAATTTTATGTGGCAACTTCCTGCAAAAGACACACATTCATTCACATTTAAAAAAAAAAATCTGTCATATTGTTTTTTAATGAAGAAAAAAGAAGAAAGAAGAAGGTTTTATAGATACCTAATTGTTTAAAAGATGATTATGACTGAAAAGGAACGTAGGTCGCTGGCTGTCTGTTGTAAAATGCTGGCCCGCAGGTTTGCACACGACAATGTTAAAGTAACGCTTTTTAATGATAATCGATAATCGTAATGATTTCCCACCCAAAAAAAAAAAAAAACGCTTTTCAAAGCTTACTGTCAGTTTACACTTTCAGAGAGCATTGCTGCGGCTGCCGAGGCATTGTAGGTACTTGTAATGCGTCAGGGTTGTTTGCAGATAATAATATTAATGGTTTTGCCGCCATTATTAGGAATAGATGCGCATCCCTGATGAGGGTATTCGCGGAAGCACCAACAGTCATCATCATCATCATCATCATTTCAGCCGAAATGCGTCCACTGCACGACATAGGCCTCCTTCAAGCTCCGCCAGTTCGACCGGTCTTGTGCTTACCACATCCAGCGGCTTTCTGCGGCTTTCACAAGGTCATTGGTCCACCAACAGCTCCAACAGTACTGTCAGTATATTTGCAGATCGGCGGGATTCCCCGATGTTGCGGAGGTGGATGCAGTTCAACGCTGAATTTCAGTTGTAAATGTTAATCTGTGTCTGTAACCTACTAACACTTAGAAGTTAAATAAAATTGTTACTAACCGTTTGGTCTCCTGTCTGAAACAAAAGTTACCGATTCTATTCTAAAGGCGCTATAAAACGCTAACCTAATCGCGGGCAGAAACTAGTATTCAATCTAACGTAGCTGGGTACTTAGACCCCCGCATAGACCGATATCCGTCCTTCCGTCAGAGTCTCTTGATAAGCGGATTGGTCATCGCACCTACATGCATAATAGTTTCACAAGAGATACCTATCATCGGCCTATAACCCCTTAGTCGCCTCTTGCGATGCTCATCATCGGAAAAGGGCCTACCCCCTATCGATATGAGGAAGTCATAGTACAGAGGCCAGCACATCAAGCTACCCTAATCTGTCAAATTTCTCTGATAGATTTTCAACTTTATAACAAAAGAATAAGGTTCATGTTAATTTGGGAAAAAAATACAGTTTGGGGTAGCTTGATGTGCTAGTCCGTACACTGCCATAGATCTATGTACACTGCGTTAGATATAAAAGAAAAATTGAGTAAGCTTTCTGAAGAATGACCTATACATATGAACTCACACCTTCTTCGCATAGGGGTAGGCAGAAATTGCAGAACACCAGCTGCTACGCTCCTTTTGCTTCATTTACGTTCGTACATCAGAAGCCTTAGTACGAGTTTCATATAAGCATCTCGATCAAACGCTTCGAGCGCGCTTGGCGCTCTTATTGGCCCTGGATTGGTGACGGAACAATCGGAGCGCCGAACGCGCTCGATGCGTTTGTTCGAGATGTTTTTTTTTTTAGATGGGAAATCATCAGATAACTTCTCCCGATCTGGAGCAGGAGGGTTTGTCATACTTTTACTGACTAAAACCCACCCGTGTTCCTTCAGCTGCCTGTGTGCCAGGGACCACGGTATCCCCCCTGGCAGGCATCGGCCCTTGCGGACACCACTATTTGATGCTGACATCTCTTTGAAGCGCGCGTGGAACACAACGCGCCTTCGACCCGGACTTGGTCCTTACCAGACAGCGAGCTACCCATTACTCGCCGCCCGCTCACTCGCAAGCCCGCGCCTACGGTAGCCGGGAATCAGCCTGGGATTCCCGACGCCCAGGGCGTCTCTGTGCGGCGACTAAGGTCGTAAGGGCGCATATACTGCCTTGTATGAAACTCACACTAGGGTCACTGGTCAGACATGCACACCGGTCGCGAGCACTACACACCTGACATTTCTGAAGAACATCACCAATAAGGTAACTATAATTACTATATTTTGTCTTTCTAGGGCGACCCGTCCCAGCGAGCATGTCCACGCGCCTTGTAAATACGTTTTGTTAGTCGCCTTTCATTCATAGAACTTATATCAATGAATTAAAAGCGACTAAATAAAGAGAAATTGAGTAAGGTCTCTGAAGAATTAGAAATAATGAAAGATGTTTTTATTTTTCAGGAAACACCATATAGATAAAACTTGAAACAAGCGGTTTGTCATTTTGCCCCTGTAACGAAAAACATGAGACAAAAATGAGCTCTGTTGGATCAAAAAAAAATTGGGGACGGAGTCTATAGTTGCTTGCCCATCGTCCTTTATAAATTGTATATATAATCTTTCTACAAGTTTTCTTTAGAAATTATTTACTACTTCATAGCTTTAATTGACCGCGAAAAAGTGTTTTTTTTCTTTCCAAAAAAAACCGCTTTCCGCCAATAACTTAGCTAATACCTACATACTTTTTAAATGTATAATCTATCTTGTCAGTCTGTCTTATCCTAAAAAAATGATACATGACTTCACACACAGTAATAAAAAAAATATGATTATTTTTTTTATTTTTAAAGTAATCAATATAAAGCCCACGCGGTCGTGGTTTTAAACCATTTTAAACCAATTTTACACGGGTTTTAAACTATGTGTTTCAACAGTTTATTTAAAACTATATAATGCTACATCACTTATAAATGGTTGACTATCTAGATACCACGAAAATTCGGCCATTATATTATTTTCCTCCACAATATTCGCAAAAAACATATCCATAAAAATATGACAGCTTCACAAATAAAAATGTTTACTGCCAAATCGGCAAACGGCCCCTAAACATACCTTTATGACGTCATAGATCACTGTATAACCCTTCGAAGTACAATAGAACTACCTGTTAGTTTATAAACCCATAAAAAATGATATATTCATATATTTTATGATACAAATAATATAGTATAGTTATGGGGAAACAGAAAATAATATAGAATTTATTTTTCATTCGTTTGTTTTCAGCGATTCGGGCATTGGCCTAATCGATGGTCTTGCGGCTAAGTATTAATCCTCACGGGTGAATTGATCAGACGGGTGTATTTATCTTTGAAAACTGTTACGGGTCGTCAGGTCAGAAGCTTGAAAGACCACCGGTAAATATTCGAATAATTCGAATAGAATAAAATAATATTGATTGATGCTGCAGGTGGTTAAAAATTAACTCGGTCAAAATTTATCGCAATTTGTGTTTCCCGTAAACGAACATTATTGTCAACCGCATCATCGCTTAACATTTGACATCGTGTACGAATGTCAATTAAATGAAAAAAAAAACAGTGGCACTCCGGGAGTGCCGACAGAAGTGAAAACTTGTGATCAGCAAAAATGTTAAGTGATTTCACTTTTTTTTGTAAAAAAAACTAAGTAACTTGTGAATTGTATCGTCGCGATACACTCTCCTGCACAAGTATCCGGTCATGCGCCTTTTGTGATCTCAGAGACCCTGCTCTTCATTGTAACTACAACGACCGCGGGAAACCGTGTTCCTGAGCGGCACAGATGTGGAGTGAAGAAATATTTCACCTTGTTACACGAAAGCGACTATTTATTTCTCTGTGGCAACAGTACTTTCTGATTCCATGTTTAACAACCAACGTTTCAATATACGGCAACCCTGGAATGCTGGAATGAAATATTTTTTAATCTGTTGGTTTTGCGTTCGGTGACGATGACGCGAATTCCATGATTTTTGCTCACCCAAAAAGTGCTCAAAGCACCTAAAGAAATTTTCACTTCAAAAACGATGCCATCGAGAACATAACATCACGGACACAAGGGTTTCCCCGAAGGGTTGGGCAGAGTTGTACTTATAGGACACCCACATTTCACCAATTATGTTTTAGTCCCATGGAATAAGGGGCGAGCCTATTGCCATCAACCGGTGACCAATTGAGGAGTGACGGAACAAAAGCCGTTATTAACCAGGATACATTTTTTTTATCGCTTCTCAACTTTGAAATATACATCCCAATACTAAGAAACTGCTTCAAAAACCAGTAATTCCTAAAGGTTTTTTTTTTTAACTCGATGGTTTGAACAAAATCCTACAAATAAGTACATCACGTAGCAACAAAAACCAGAAATTACACGCCCGTGGCACTGGTCGCTTCAAACCCTTTTAATCTGCAGATATAGGAAATATCTATTTTGTTAATATTGTTATTTTTTTAAATCCTGTTAATTCCAAAGTATACATTTCAAACACGATAAATACAAATTAGTTGGATCAAATGTCGATAAATCCAGACTTGACTTGATCTAAACCCCATAAATCCAAAACGGCTTGAACAAAAACCGTTATCTCCATATTTCTTTGCCTAATATCTCCTTAATAACAATCGTCATTTTCGAAAACATTTCGCTACCCTAATTATAGGTAATTTTAATAAGTTTTTCATAAAAAAACTTTTTGTTTCTACAAATTACACTATGCTATAAGGTTTTTATCATTTTCTGAATAAAAAACCCAAATAGATTTAACGGTTTTTACACGCTTTATATTAGCTTCACTTGTATGTTTGTTTGTTTGTGTGTTTGTATGTAACCAACGCCTTTGAGCGCGGTTTTGACCCACTTTAAATGGTCAGATTTCATTGAAACTTTGTAAACTTGTCGAGGACCGATGACAATTCAATAATTTAAAAAAAAAATGAGAAAAAAAAAACACGTTTTTGTAGTTAGCAGAACTAAGAAATAGAAAATAAATAATAGTTTAAAAAAACTAAAAAACACGCTTTAAAAACCAAACTAAAAAAGAAGAAAATAATTTAACTCAATTAAAAAGCGTGGGGTGCTTGACATTAATTGATTATAAAAATACCTCAAAAAGCACCCCACGCTTTTTAATTGAATTAAATTATTTTCTCCTTTTTTAGTTTGGTTTTTAAAGTCGGTTTGGTTTCGTGTTTTTTAGTTTTTTAAACTATTAATTTTGATTAGTTACTCCTCAATTCAGATTCCGGGCTGCTACTGACAAATTCCGGATAGTAAAATCCAATTACACTTTGCTCACCTAGGCTCAGCGGCAGCGATTGCGAGCACTTGACCAAAGGGGCAGAAAACACACCGAGAAATAAACGGTAAAGTGAATCATTACTTAAAACTAGTTACAGATCTGTCAATTCTTAACAATAATGCAGTATCTCGAAACAACAGAACACTAAGCGAACTACTAAGTTACATGAATTAAGCTACAAACTATGTAATAGAGAGACCGTTTGTACAGCCGCAGGCCATAATTACACTGATGTCCAACTGACCGCTTTGTCCATCGTATTGACATGCGACAATTACAATGTAACTAAGTTTGTTTTGCCATATTATGTAACTTGCTTTTGCCAGCGGCTTCGCTCGCGTGGAACTTTCATCTCCTTTAACTCCCTTAGGGGTTGAATTTCGAAAAATCCTTCCTTATTCCTTGTCTACATTATAAAGGGAAACTCTGTGCAAAATTTCAGCTTTCTAGGTCCAAGGGTTTGGGCTGGGCGTTGATGAGTCAGTCAGTCAGTCAGGACTTTTCTTTTTATTTATATAGATGGCAGCATTGTTTTAAGTAAGATTGATTCGTGATAGTTTCTAAGGTCCCTTAACCTCTCAAAACGCTGAAAGAAAAATATTATGAGGCAACCGGCATATCCTAGAACCAAAAATTGGAAGACATGTGACATCTACCACCCCGCACTGGGCCCGCGTGGTGGATTAAGGCCCACTCTCTCACAGACAGGAGGCCTTAGTGGCTTAGTCCCTAATCAAAAAGTAGTTCTCTTGTCACCAAAAGTACCTATGTTTTATAAGTAATACTTTTTTCCTACCGGAATAAAAAGTATTGTATGTATTATTCAGGTAATAAACTATCTCTGCGCCATATTTCATCCAAATCCGTTCGGCCGTTTATGCGTGATAGAGTAACAAACATACAAACTTTTACAGAATATTTGTAGGAAGTAAGGTGCTTTGTTGGGTAATCGGTTTTTTGTCCGTGTTTTAGATAATACATTGTCAAAAGTCGTAAGTAAAAGCTAACCGTTATGCACATTAATTAATTACTAGTCCTAATACACATTAGCTAATTAACAAATCTTTCCACAGAAACATTATTAAAATATGGAAAGTAAGAGCTAATAAATTATCCTGTGCAAATAATTAACTTGAAATGCAAATGTGGACTTCAATTATTTAACCCTCAAATATTAGACCGGACCGTGTACTTAGAAATGTGTTTAGGATCTTATGAATAATAAATGAGTATTTTTTTTAGTGTATTTACAGGAAATACACACAGTCTACAGTTACCTTATGTAGGAACCAAACCGTCCCGACTGTCATTCGTGGATCTTTGTCGTCAGAAGCCCGAAACTCTGATAATCAGTCTTACCAAGGTATAGTCTTACCCAGTAACTGGGTTTTTTAGGTCAGATAGGCAGTCGGTCCACGTAAAATACCGGTTGTCAGCTGTATCCGGTTAGAAAAAGCGAGTAAGATGAGCCTCAAATCATTATTGTCTTAAATATTAAGTAAGAACTGTACCTGCTCAATGGTTGTGCTATTTTTACCAGAAGCGTGGTTTCATTTTCTTTATACTAAACTGAAATCAATAAAGCTATTTTATCCTCAAATGAATTAAAAAAAAACGTGAAAACAAATGAAGGTCGTTTTGTTTTATGAAATGGCACCAAAAGTTTTTATATGTATTTAAGAATTATCTTTGGTGGGAAAACACTGAAGCAACATTTATGTATAGCACTGTTTCTAAAACCACATAATATTAATGTCTTATCTAATAAGAAGAGTTTCGAGTTACGAGTGAACCTCGAGGCTGTCTGAAATTGAGAAGCTCTGAAGTCCGATAAGTCGCCTGTTTCGGCTGCAGTGGCACTGCTATCTTTGTTTTATACCCACCTTGGTTCTTACTACGGTGTTGTAACAAAGACATACGAGTATATCATCTGAAGAAAATTCCTGTACCTTAATACTTAAGACCACTAAAAACGTTTAACATCTAGTTGCAATGTCAAATTTGCGAAAATTAATAAACATTTTTCTATAAATATTTTTATTGTTATGTTTATCATCATAAATTCTAATTTTATTTCCTTTATTCGGTTAAGGACAGATTCTGGTTACGGCAGATTCGTGTTACGGCAGAAATACAATCACTAAGAAAACTGTAAAGAGTAGGTACGAACTTGTTTGGTAACTACAGACTATTGACTACATCGCCACATACGAAAATCCAGCATTGCGCAAGCAGAGTTTACCATGCAACGATATAACAATATACATACTACGTCTCAACTCGGCAGCTTGATGTATTTCAAATAGGACTGTTTGTTCCAGGAATTAGCGCGTTCACATAAACAAAACAATGTTTATTATTATATGAAAATTGGAGTACTATGCAATATGCTGGAATTATTCTAATTTTGGTGTTAATTTAGAATTTTCCGACCGAAAATACATTTTCTATCTTTCTTTCTTTTCTGCTCAATCGAACCTGTGACTGACTCTTTAGCCCAGTAAGCACGACTGCTGATTGTATATCTGTGTAGGCTTTTGTCCAGTAGAGACGCGACAAGAGCGGCTTATCTGATTAATCTGAGTATACTTCGCTAAACATGAGTAGACGGAGAAAGTAAAAATCTAGATTTTTTTCAGGTTTTAAGGACGTCACCAAAATCTCACTGCAGAACTCACTTCCTCACCCTTCTCGCTATTTACTATTCGTCTTATAGTAGCAATGTTTTCCAGCTGCAGGCAAAACATGCATTATGTATAAGTTTTTATAAGACCCGTCAGAAAATGCAATTTGAAACAAAGTATCAAGTTTAATGCGATCCCCAGATTAAAAATAGCGAGAAAACACTCCGTGGAAGAGTTTATAAAAATGATTTTGATGAATTGTTTGCTGTTCTTCTTTTGAAAATGTTACTTATTATAACTTCAAGTTGAAAGTGTTATTTCTTAAGTTATGAATCATGTTTGACTGTGAAAGTTTTATTAAGTTTAGAAGGGTAGTATTCCTTTTCAGAAGGATCGTTTTCTTTTTCCGAATAAAGCGAATGCTTGTGCTAGTAGTAAGTTCTCATTAGTATGATCATAAAGTGTAACGGACAAGGTAAACCCGCAAATACTCGTATGCTAAAGCTTTATCCCTTTATTTATAAACGCTGCCTAAAGTTAATTATTGATCAACGACTGTTTAACCACACATTTTTGTCGTTTAAACATCTCTTAACTTTAATCAATGTTTATAAATAAACCCCCAATATATTTGGGCTGTCACCGCTTCCTATAAACAGGTGAATTATATTCATTTAATGATCGAAGTTCATCGACCGCTGTCTGCGTGTACCCTTAAAATTCAAATAATTTATACAAAAAGGTAGGTTTTAAAATCCAAATAATTTTACCATCTCTACTAAATATATTAACATTGTTAATACCCGTTTCAAAGCAAAAACACGAAGAAAAATAAAACCTCACTAATTAGAACTTAATCCATCCCATTCTCCTAATTGCCCCCATCAGCTAATAACTGTAATAAAATAATTAGACTTGAGAGGAAAAGAATGCTTTATTATTCCAAATTAAAATCTGCAGTGTAATCCGTCAGGCGGCAGCGTAACAAGATGGTCGGATGAAATTCAAAATGGCGGACGCAGGTGCAACGGTTTAGGCGGGATTTTATTCTGCGTTTCGCTTTTATTGTGTTGGTAGTGCTTCTATGGATTAAAACCTACTAATATACACTGTAGCTTATATTATACATAGTTATGCCTACTAAGTACGCAGCTATTAATTTGGCACATCGAGATTTAGAACAAAATCGAATTCTTAAAGCATCGTCTGTGTCAGTCACACAAATCTCAAAACCAAAAGTATTTTTTTTCGCTGTGAATTGGGGGAATCTAGTCCCCGGGCTCGTGTGTTGGATGAGAGCTTACTCCACCCCTCACCGAGAGGAGGCCTGTGTCCCAGCAGTGGGAACTGATTATGTATGTATATGTATGTAGGCTGCGAATCCGAACGACCAAATAACATAAGACATTCCCTCAAAACGCCCGCCACTTCTCGTTTAGTCCACTCTCGGCCCCTCGACCCCCAATAAATAATGTGTCCACTAGACCCCTGACTATGGTTTATTCTCGACCCTTGGAGATCGAGAGTGGATTTTATTTTCCACTCAAGTTTTTAGTTTCCTCTTGACCACCAAAGTAGTCTGTACCTTACTGTACCAAAATATTAATTTTAGTTACCGAACTAGGAGTCGAAAGTAGACGAGGTATACCAGTCCCTTGTTTGAAAATTCAGTTTCACCCTCTGGGGGTCCAGTGTGAACTATGTTTAGGGGTGAGAGGAAACAAATAAAAAAATCTTTTTTTAGGGGTCGAGGGACCGAGTGTGGACTAAACGCTACTTCTTAGTGCTTTAGTTCTAAACAAGAAGTGGCGCAAAAAACTCCCCAACAGCACAGCTATATGATAAGTTAGTAGCACTTTATACATACGTACCAATCGCTTTTTAAAACGCCTGGTTATATACTGTTTGTCTACGTTTAACAATAAACCTTTTCAATTAGACAAGACATAGCTAAAAACAAAACTGTGCATTATTTTTACATAAAATATTCCGATCCATAGCAAACTCTACTAATCCATATTTTACAGCACAATAAACATATACTAACGGGTATAACTGCATAAGCAGATATCATAAAATTCATTGAGCACAATCGTAAAGCGGGTCGACGTCTGAATATCGAAGTATTCATGACATTTTATGAGTTTCCATTCATCCGTGAAACTGTCAATAGGTACTTGGCTTTCAGGAGAAAATTGCATGGAAAATGGATATTTATTTTCCTTAATATACTTCTTTAGAAATATAAAGAGGAGGGAGAGAAACATGTTATTTTGTTTGAGCACTAATCAATCTGTTTAACATTTTCCCAACTATTTTGGGGTCGGCTTCCAGTTTAGCTGGATGCCGCTGAATACCAGTTTTTACACGCTTTATATTAGCTTCACTTGTATGTTTGTTTGTATGTAACCGATTCCTTAGAGCGCGATTTTGACCCACTTTAAACGGTCAGATTTCATTGAAACTTTGTAAACTTATCGAGGACCGATGACAATTCTATTTTTTTATTTTTTGAGAAAAATGAAAAAAAGGAAAAAAATATATAAAAAAATCGCTTTTTGTAGTTAGCAGAACTAAAAAATTGAAAATAAATAATAGTTTAAAAAGTAAAAACCACGCTTTAAAAACCAAACTAAAAAAGGTGAAAATATTTTTTATTCAATTAAAAAGCGTGGGGTGCTTGACATTAAGTGATTATAAAAATACCTCAAAAAGCACCCCACGCTTTTTAATTGAATTAAATTATTACATAGAGTGACTGTCTATCTGACCTACAATACCCAGTTACTGGTAACACGATACCCCTTGGGAAGACTAGTGTCAGACTTTTGGGTTTCTGGCTATCCGTTATTGTCAAAGATCTACAGCCGGCTGTAATGGATGGTCACCCACCTGCGAACCAACTGCGACAAGCACAGCTTAACCTTTGATAGACCCATGTGACTATTATCATTTTCCGCTTTGTGGTTTGAGCACCAAACACAAAAAAAAATCTTGTATTTGTTCTCCACAAAAAGTAAAACCTACTAGTATACAGATTACCGTATGTGTACTCAGGGCCTTGTAATTATACAAGGCTTTGAAATATCAATATCAAATATGTTTATTTCTAACAAAATTACTAGCGGTACTCAACAGCGCGATGACATTAAGTAATACGATATCACTTATGTATTAGCATACAACCTCAACCCTATTTTGAGCTCGGAAGGTACAGAATTACCCAAAACATCTTTACCCACTAAACGAGTGCCCGCGGCAGGGCACATCAAATTACCTAATGGATAACCGCTTTTAATTATTTAGAGGTTAATTTACATGGGTTATCGTAAGCTTGTTGGTTTTTGTGAGTAATATTAATCAGTTACCGCTAGGTTATACGTTCAGGGCGGCCTATATTTTAACTAAGTGATGCATTCAACGACCTCATTGACCACCATTGCGGCACAAGTAAAATTTATATGGCGAAGGCAGTACAGAAAGCTTTTACTTTTATTAAAATTTAAAAAAAAAACATTTATTTCAGGTCTTTAACCCATATAAAAGTAAAAAGGAATTTTACAATTGCCATGCTTGCACTATAAATGTTACATACTATTACTTACAGATTATATTATTAGACGTAAAAAATAATTACGGAAATTGAAATTGAATTTAGAATTATAAGTCAAATGTGTTATGTAATAATGCAATTGTTTATACTTAAAATTTAAACGAATTACGTCAAAAATTTCGACTACTGGTAAGAATTTAATTTTCCTATTGTTATCTATATCATTGACTTTACAACTATTATTGATAATTTTATCCGCCGTCCAAACAGTAAAAATCAGTTTGTTTGGATGGCGGTCCCATAAAAACCACCCAAAAATTATGTGCCAATGATTATATAGTTTAACTGGATATCAATCAGTTGAGGGTTGAACGAGACACAATTGAAGTTTTATTGTTTAGTGTCCCGCAATGCGTTAATGAACTATGAAGCTGAACAAATCCTGAAAACTAAAGTAGATATAGATACCCTCTATATGTGGGACCAACATATCCATCATAAACCAGATAATGTTACTTCAAATCTGGCAAACACTCCGCGCACATTAGTACCTATGTCAAACCAAAACAAAATATCAAAGTGAAAAATCCTACAAAAATACAGTTTAGCCTTTAAGCCTACATAAGTACCTTTCAAAACAGAGGTATTATGAATACATCTACCTACCCTATATCTTCAAAGTGTGTAACTTAATGGAGCGGCAGATCGCCCGCGGCCTCAATTTATCTAATGCGAAACTATACTGAACATATTGTTTGCTTAGCAACCTGAGATACCGTGTATACAATGTGTTTATCATTCATCTATGTATGTTACTAGTGTGTGCCTGTTTAATACATATTGTTTGATATCAGGCAAGTAAATTAATAATTTAAAGCTTTAGACTCCAAAAACTTAACTAATATTTTTTGTGTTCTAAAGTGAGTTTTAATATTTTTGTTAAATTGAAAAAAAAAACAAAGGTTTTAATTTATCAAGTACAATCAGCCTATAATGTTCCCACTGCTGGGGCACAGGCCTCCTCTTGATGAGAGGGAGTGGTTCGTAATCCACCACGCGGGCCCAGTGCGGGTTGGTAGATGTCACATGTCTTCGAAGTTTTGGTTCGAGGACACGCCGCGGCCGGTTTCCTCATGATGTGTTCTATCACCGTTTTGAAAGCAGTGTTGATGAAATTAAATTCACAATGTAAAGTGACCGCCTGAATTCAAACTCGTGACCTACAATTAGTAAAACGATGGCTGATGCCACTGGGCAACTACTGTTCCCAGTCTGGGTCAGTGGGTTCTGCTCCCAAAAGTTTAAAAATGACGCTGTCATAAAAACAATTATTCTGTCTGTTGTTGGAGACTTTAAACAAATAATACCAAAAAAAAATCAAGAAATACTAGAAAACTATGCTAGCTTAGGTATAGCAAATTACCGTTCTGAGAAAATTATTATTAAAGAGAAAGAAACCAATTTCACTTTAATTTAACTGATTAAGATCTTCCAACTTTGCGTCAATATAAAGGGAACTCTATTGAGTATCACAATAAAAAAGTTTAGTAAAAAAATCTGATTTCCAAAAAAAACACTACATGGTGAAAAATATCTTTTCACCTCACAATCTTGAAAAGATTCTGTTTGTCATTCGAAATCTGTCTGCAAAAGTGCATTTTATCCGCTATCGTGGAAAGAGTCGAAATTCGAACCTTTCTATTCAATCATTTTCTATACCAATCAATCAATCAATCAATCACTTTATTTTTCTCACCACAATATACATAAATGATTTTACATTGGTCAGATTCGACAAAGATACACAATTCAGGTAAGTATATATTGTGGGAGACTGGTGCCTAAGCTAGGCACGTGGCCTGTGTTTCAGGACACCAGGATCCCACCCCTTTACATTTTCATTTTATAAATTATGTACTAAGCGCGCTGACAGAATGTAGTAAGGAGTCCATACGACCTTTTATAGTTTTACTGTATTATGATTATAATTTAAGTTAAGTATGCGAGACGAATGTTAGTAGATGTGTAGTATGGGTGATAGGGTGGGTGTGTAATTGTGTGGGTGTGTGAGTGTGTGGGTGTGAGAGAGTGTGATTGTGTGTTTAGGTCATTTTGAGTATGTTTTCAGTATCATTATAGTTTAATTTTAGTAGCCAGTCAGTTAGCCTCTTTTTGCATTTATTCTTTGTGAGACTAAATATATGTAACGCCTTATGCGTTTTATTGTATAAGTAGCCACCTAGATAACAAAAGAAACGCCTTGCAAAAATAGTTTTGTGACATAGATGTTGGCGCTCCACTGGGTCATATCGTCTTTTCCCCCTGGACAGCGTTGAATTATAGACCAAGAGAGTGTGCTGTTTCAGCAAAGTGTGCAATATAAACAGTTGACGCACTGTCAGGACGTTACTTTCTTTGTATAACTGTTCAGTGGGGTAGCGAAACGGTCGAAAAGACGACACTTTCAGAATAGCTCTTTGGGCTCTTTCAACTTCTAATAAGGTAGTTTTTGGAGCACCACCCCAGGAGGTGATGCAGTAGCATATTATAGATTGAGCAAGGGTATAGTACACTGATTTCATAATATTTTTATCGACTACATGTCTCAGCGTTTTGAACACGTATATTAACTTCCGTAGTCTGTTACTAAGAGTGGTTATGTGGTCTTGAAATCTTAGGTTTTTGTCGATTGTTATTCCTAGGTACTTTACATTCTCAGCCTTGGTGAGTAACTCGCAGTTACAACTACGGGTATGTGGATTTGTGCAAGAGTGAGCTACAATAGTATTAGGTAATGTTTGGGAGGATCCATTGTTTTTCATTGAAAATGCTATATAATTAGTTTTGGTTGTATTTAGGGTCAACAGATTATCGCGTAACCAGTTGGATACCGTATTAAAGCCTAGTTGTGCACACTCATAGACATCCTCCCAAGAGCTCGCGCTGAACAAGAGGGCAGTGTCATCAGCAAAGCTAATGATTTTGCCATTGGGGATAGAGAGCATACCCAGATCGTTGATATAAATGAGGAATAGTGAAGGTCCGAGGACACTACCTTGAGGTGTGCCGTAGTTAATTGTTTGTTCCTCACTGATGAATTCATCTATCTTTACTCTCTGGGCACGCTCACTCAGGTAGTCCTTAAAGAGGTCCAGTGGAAGTCCTCTGATTCCCAAGTTTTCCATCTTACGTAGAAGAATTGGGACAGAAACCGTGTCGAAAGCCTTAGCAAGATCCAGGAATATGGCCATAACTTTATCCCCACTATCCATGTTTGTGACCACATAGTTTGTTAACTCATGGACCGCGTCAGAGGTGGATTTGCCTGAACGAAACCCAAATTGAGCTCGTGCGATAAGATTATTATTTTCCAAGTAACTCACAAGTCTGCTGTTCATTACCCGTTCCAGTATTTTAGAAAAAGCAGTTAGCACAGATATAGGTCTGTAGTTATCGACACGGCTCCTGTCCCCACTCTTGTAGATCGGATGAATTATAGCTTTCTTGAACACGTTAGGAAATTTAATACCGCCAGTCCAATGAATACTTAATACTTATTTCATGTCAGTGCGCCAACCCCATTTTTAGAATAATCGCACTGGCCAGCACGACGACTGCATGAAAAAAAATCGTCTCTATACAATTCAGTTTCCATAATTTTGTTTTGTTTTTTGATAAAATCGTAAGAAATTAAAGAATATGAGCAAGTGTTGTTTTGGAAGTCAGTTGTTTTTTTTTTTAATTAGTACCTATACTTTTTAGTTTTCACGTTTTAGCTGTGGTACCTACCCACATAAAGGGTCTAGCGGGATAAGCACATGAAAACTGCACTCGCGTCTGATGAAGGGTTTTTACCTTATTTTTATTGTTTTTCATCTAAAATAGCCATACACTGAATCTCACACCCCTAACCCCTTTGGTAAGGAAATAATGAGGGTGGCAACCCTTAACGAAAAAATTTTTTTTCTCAGTATCTGTTCAAGATATCTTCATGAAATTGAAACCATATATGACAGTTAATAAACTAATTATAATATATTTTTTTTAGAATTTTTGCAATATTAGAAACTGTAAAAAACGAGTAGTATATTTTTTGGGGGTGGTTTTTTATATTAACCCCTAAAATGACACCTAACAAAAAAATATATCTTATTTGTTAATTAGTTAGCTATTACATATTAAAGTTACAAAAGGGTTGAATTGGTGGAACATAGCTTAAAAACTAAACATTCAATCATCGTCACTGTTTTCTTCAATAGAAGTCGTTACACCAGTCGCATCAAATATGGAGGTCAATATTTCAGCTGGTTTTATAATTTTTGATTTATAACGAGCATGTGCTAAGTAGTAAATAACAGTGGCTACATGAGCGCAACAGCCCGCTGTTCTGTTCCCATTTGTTCAATCACAAACATATCTTCGAATTCCTTTGTAGGTGTTCGAATTAGGCTCATACTCGATAAAACAATTATGTGTCTTGCTGTTAATATGCCTTGATCGTACTTTTACTTTTATAATATTTTCGCGATCTTTTAAAAACTCAAGGTTTAATTTATTGTCAGTCATCATTTCAGCAAGATAACAGACTGCTTGTGATAATTGATAAGTGCCAGTAAATAATATTTTAAGGTCAGTTTCACTCAGTTCTGGAAAATCCATTAGACTAGTTGAAGATAATTTCGTAAAAAGTTTTCTACGCCGATTCAAGTTCTCATTTTCAACCAATTCTTGCAATGTATTCTGCTGATTTTAACAGCAAGGCATATTAACAGCAAGACACATAATTGTTTTATCGAGTATGAGCCTAATTCGAACACCTACAAAGGAATTCGAAGATATGTTTGTGATTGAACAAATGGGAACAGAACAGCGGGCTGTTGCGCTCATGTAGCCACTGTTATTTACTACTTAGCACATGCTCGTTATAAATCAAAAATTATAAAACCAGCTGAAATATTGACCTCCATATTTGATGCGACTGGTGTAACGACTTCTATTGAAGAAAACAGTGACGATGATTGAATGTTTAGTTTTTAAGCTATGTTCCACCAATTCAACCCTTTTGTAACTTTAATATGTAATAGCTAACTAATTAACAAATAAGATATTTTTTTTTGTTAGGTGTCATTTTAGGGGTTAATATAAAAAACCACCCCCAAAAAATATACTACTCGTTTCTTACAGTTTCTAATATTGCAAAAATTCTAAAAAAAATATATTATAATTAGTTTATTAACTGTCATATATGGTTTCAATTTCATGAAGATATCTTGAACAGATACTGAGAAAAAAAATTTTTTCGTTAAGGGTTGCCACCCTCATTATTTCCTTACCAAAGGGGTTAGGGGTGTGAGATTCAGTGTATGGCTATTTTAGATGAAAAACAATAAAAACAAGGTAAAAACCCTTCATCAGACGCGAGTGCAGTTTTCATGTGCTTATCCCGCTAGACCCTTTGTATAACCTTACTTGCTAAGTAAAACAGTGACAGGAACTTATTATAAAATGAACAACATATACCAAGTAGAAAAACTAACTAACTTAAAATCTAATAAACAGAACTTTACGATAGATAACCCTTTTAAACAAAAGAAGATTTTTTCCAATCAGTTTATTTATAAATAAAGGTGTTCTACATTAATAAACATAAGAAAACCGAATTGAGAACCTCTTCCTTTTTTGTAGTTGGTTGAAAACAAAACCAGCCTCTCAGCGTCAAAACAAACTAATACATTTAATGCAGTAAGTTCCAAATAACTCAATTTGAATATAAGTGAATATGAAAAGAGATGATGTGCCAATTCCGAGAGTCTGCATTACGGGAGTGTGCGAGACAAAGCGATGAAACAAATGGGTGCGATCAATCCCCTTTCACATCGGTGGGAAATGAAGGCCTAATGTGAGTCATCACATTTGCACACGAACATTCAATTCTATTTACACATGGAGTAAGAAATCAGACTGGATATCTCAATTTAGTGAAACAAAGCCAAGAGATCACGAAGCAGAACACAAATTTAGAGTTGAAAAATGGTTAAAGAGAAAAATAATAAATTTTACAGTGATTTTAAGGACGTTGGGTAATTCTAGCGAAGTGATTACAGCCGAGTCAAGCGGTTGGTCTGTGGATGGGTGACCATCTTTACAAACCAACACCCCACCATGCCTCCAATAGCACTAGCAATTTGACGGCACGGTTGGCGCAGTGGTTCAGCGATCGACTGCTGCGCTGCGTGTCGCGGGTTCGATTCCCGCACGGAACAAATATTTGGATGATCTGCAAGTAGTTGTTCTGGGTCTGGCTGTTTGTGTATGTGAGTTTAAATGTTTGTAAACGCACCCACGATACAGGAGAAATTCCTAGTGTGGGGCAAAGTTTAAAAAAAAAAAAAAAAAAAAAAAAAAAAAAAAAAAAAAAAAAAAAAAAAAATAGCACGCAAAGCCATTAGTCCCGACTGTCATTGGCGGATCTTTGACATTCTTTACGGGTCGTCAGAAGCTCGAAAGTCTAAAGTCTAGGAAATGTATCGTATTACCCAGTAACAGGGTTGTGGAGGTCAGATAGGTAGAAAAATATCGCTCAATGAAAAATTTTGTTATTCAGCTGTATCCAATCACACTGGGGAAAAGGCTAGGCAGATGATGAGGTAGCCAGTCAGTATGGACTAAATATGTTCTCATATTCTTCCAAATGAAAGAATTGTAAACATTTCCTTAATTTTTTTGAGGGATTTTTATAATCAATTAATATCAAGCACCCCACGCTTTTTTGAAAATATATTGTACTTTTTTAGTTTGGTTTTTAAATTTACATCGGTCCTTGATAAGTGTGCAAAGTTTCAAATTAATCCGACTTTTTGAAGGGGCTGAAAATCACGTTCAAAGATTTCGTTACATAGATACACACATACCAAGCTAACAACAGAGTGTTAAAAACGGTCATGGTAGGTTTCTTAGAGACTGGGACAGCGAATAAACAGTTTTTCATTTACATTGCCGCATCCATAAAGTGATCTGTCACTTCTTGTACATATTTATATCAAACAAATATCGTCCATGTATCATACATGTACCCCGCGAATTATTTACCTTCAGCGCTCGTGTGTGTATATCATAGTTCTTATTTGTCTCTTTTTATCATTTTTGTATCATTTCCATCCGTTAGGGAAAGACAAATAAGTAAACCTTATGTAGTGAAAAAAATGAAGATTATAAATGGTATATTGTGATAGTTTACTTAGCTATATTTGTTCAGTAATCATAATTCATATATTGCGTTCATGAGAAAAGAAACTCTATTTCAATGTAAAATATAGAAGGGGACCAAGCATTGATCCTTGAGAAACACCGTTCGTTTCAGATTTGCTGAAATGTCGAGTAACAAGTTTTACTCTTATTTTAATCAATGATTTGAAAGCAGGTTCAATAATATTATCCCAAGCAATTTCTTTCGTGTGTATTGTGCCTATAAATAATTTTCAATCAAATCAATACTAAATCAAATGCAGCACTAAAATCAAAGTTCATTTGACCAAATACAATATCAGAATTAGGTAGGTATATTAGATGTAGATAAATATATTTATTTATGTAGATTCTTTTACATATTGTGAATGAGAGAACTTTGTAAGCCTTACAGACTGTAGATTTGTAGACGATTTTCTATTCTTTGTTTTTATTCCTCTAAGTACCTGCCCAGTGGTATTGGCGGCGACTTACGAGTCGTAGATTGCAGGTTCGAATCCAGACAGGCGCATAACTTCGTGTAAATTATTTCATCACCATTGCTCATAAAACGGTGAAGAAAAACATCGTGAGGAAACCGGCATGTCCTAGAACCAAAAAAATCGAAGACATGTGACATCTACCAACCCGCACAGGGCCCGCGCGGTGGATTACGGCCCACTCCCTCTCCCAGCGAGAGGAGGTCTGTGTCCCAGCATTGGGAACATTAAAGGCTGATTATGTAAGTACCTGGTACTTATTGACAGGCCTGAACTGTCCTCCCATGCCTATTGTCGCTGTAATTGGAAAACATTGTAAAAGCCAATTATTTTTAAAAGAGTAACCATGGAGTTTCTTGCCGACTCTTCTCCATAGGAAGCGACAAATTGGAACCGTGCACCTAGCTTCTGACGTTTCATAAGTGCCCATGCAGGCTTATGTGAAATAAAATATTTTGATTTGATTTGATTTGAGGAGCTCTTGACTAAATAATAACAACCAAAACGGGCAATCGAAGCTTACGCAAAGGTTAAGCTGCGCTTGCTCTGGACGTTTAGTGGATGGGTGAACAAATCTTGAAAATAACACGCAATAACAGCATCCAGGTGGCGCGAGTGCACCTCTCCTTGACCGAGAACTTGTTCGAACGGTAAGGACGAAGCGAAGCTCAGACGCTCGTGTTAGAGAAACTTAGAATTTAGTATTCAATCAAACTGGAGCTGGATGTAGCTGAATACCAGTATTTTACATGGAACGACTGCCTATGTGACCTCCACAACCTTTACGCTTCTCATCAGCATTTTCATTAATTACGTCAGTCGTCATGCCGTTTTCTTATTTTAGTGGGTTGTCATTTTAGTCTTTTTATTTCTTTGTCAATTACTATGGTTAATTAGGCACATGTGTATACATTTTATGTTTTTCTGATGTGAATATTATGTAACGAATATGGAGTTTGTCTGAAAAAAAGGTTGTCTGAGGTTTGACCCTGTATCTCATCACCTGCCCAACTATATTGGGGTCGGCTTCTTATTTTAAATGGAGTGACTGCCTATCTGACCTCCACAAAACAGTTACTGGGTAATACGGTACCCCTTGGTAAGACTAGTTATATTTTTTTTTGCTTCTGACGTCCTTTAACGACTGTCAAAGATCCTCGAAAGACAGCTGGGACCATCGGCATAGCGTGCTTTCTGAGGTAAGGAGGGGTTTCGGTATACAATGAATGGTCGCCCATCTATGATCCGACCGCAGCAACCGGAGCTTAACGTTCGATTTAGCCACGAGCCAGATAATATTAGAACACAAAATAAGCTATATAACTCTTGAAAATAACACGCAATAACGTTATATTTCTATGAACAGCATCCACGTGGCGTGGGTGCATCTCTCCCTGATCTAGAACTTGTTCGAAGGGCAAGGACGAAGCGAAACTGAGACGCTAATGTTAGAGAAACTTAGAACTTAGTATTACAATGTCGTCATAAATAATGCAGAGTAAAGTTTCCTTTTGATATAATATCTTGTTTACTCATATCATAACCCGTGCGTGGATTTTATAAAAGACTTTCTCATGCTTATTTAAATAATATTCCAAGAAGGGTCGTCAAATTATTTTTTAAACAAGCTGCGTCCCGCGGTTTTACACGCATAAATCTGGATGCTGTAGAACAATCTGGATAAAAAGTATATTATACGTCCTAATCCGGGACATGGTCTACCTATGTGCTGAATTTCATTCAAATCCGTTCAGCCATTTTAGCGGAAACGCGTAACAAACAAACATAAAAAAAATCGAATCATTTCCTTTCCAGTTTGATATAATAATAATTTTATAATATTAATAATATGAGCTGCCTGGTCTTTTCTGGAAGTCTTTAAACAGACTTCGAGTTCAGGTAAAGAAAACCTTCTCAGGTGGAGATTCACAGATGACTCTGCCCTGGAGTGTAAATGTGGTGCTGTCCCACCAACAATGGGGCACTTAATATCTTGTCCAGCGTGTCCTGCTGTCTGCACGCTACAGGAGTTGATGGACGCTGCTGCTAGTGTCAAGCTCGTAGCTAAATTCTGGGCTGACTGTATTTAGATTGCCATCGAAACTTTAGAAAGACCTTACTTTTAACTTTGAACCTATAACTGGACTTGTAGTTCACATTTCGTACCTTGGCTTCCTGTTTGACTGTATAGTGCTGATAAAATCTTACATAGACCAACTCATCACCTGATTAGCCCTTGACCAATCTAAATAATTTACAATCCTCCAACACTTCATAAACCATTTTATCTTGCCATTACTTGTGCATATTAGTAGTAGCAGTGGAGAATTATAAAAGTTGATTAATTTAAGCTAATGCGTTAGTAAAATAAAGTTAATGTATAAAAATAAGACGTCCATTTTATCTAAGTACAACCCTCAAATCAAATTTTCGAAGTCCTGAAGTGTTCATGAATAATTCTGAAGCGAGTGCATGGATAGTGACATCAGTCACACACAGACCCAGGGGCCGGGTAACAAAATGTAAAAAAAGAAGTTACAGGTACAACTACTTGACGGCAGAAACCTCAACCCGCCAACTGTAATCATAAATTCAGCACATGATTTAGACCTCCTAGCATTTATTTTTTGTCGGTCATTAAATTTACCCTTAAGGGGAACCTAGTCGCGGGGTCGAACTCACTGGTGGGCCTGGCTAAAAATCATGCTGTCTCACCAGGCTTCGTGTCCGACAGAGGTAGTATCAGTGATGAGCAGTTAGACGCTAGTCTACACGCACAACGTTATTGAGTGAGATGCAGGATCATTTATAGTAACAAATTCGCGAAAAAATTAAGAAAAGTCCTTTGGAAGATCGGGTTTTATGACAAAGCCAATGTATAAATCAATGACCAATAAAGTTTATTGGACTTTTCGATAGTTGAACTTTGTCGGTACCGACTTGGTTTTGAAGATTTTACACTTCTTTTATTACTTAAACACGCCCAAAGTTAAGTACAATTAGCTAAAAAAACTAATCTTTGTTGACTCCTAACTTTTTAATGGGTTTTTATTTTAGTATTCTGTTTCCATACAGACAATATTAATAATGAGACAAAACGATATTATATTTTACTTTGGATGTGCCATGTCAGACAGTGGAGTAAAACACTCCCGAAGTTTGTATGCAAAAAATGTGGACTAGGTTCACCTTAAATAACGATTCTACGAAATAAAGGTGACGTCCTCAAGATGACGCGTAATTCTTTTTTTATGTATACGACCACGCATAATTTTTGCGGAGTAGTACGATTTTGACGGTTCTTTTATTTCTTTGGCGCTAAATAAAACTTGATTAGGACTTACATTAATCTAGAAGCTTATTTTAATACTAATTTTAATTTAATTAAGTCACTTTAATTTCATCCATCATTATCTAAGGACAAATGATACTGTATGCAATATGCACATCTAAACTGCGTTCAAGACCTGTCAATGTCATCATTGTTGTGTAATAATGACACTGACAACTCTATAACGCAGTCCTGAAAGCCATTTCTCGTAATTAAAAACATTCACAATCTAATTGCAGTCTCATCTCGGCCACAATCAAATGTCAAAAACTCATCAAATGGTATGGGTATGGAAACTCGAGGTATTTTTGACATATTGAGACTGAGATCAGACTGTGAATGTTCTTAAAATTACGAGAATTGCCCCTCTGATGTGCTCGCGTTCAGTTTAATTGGAGAAATTCCTACTAAAAGGTTTATTTCCATTTTTCTCTTACCCTTTTATTTTTTTCGTCGGTTATTTTTTACTAATTTTTTTGGTTAAAAAGTTTTTTTCTTACATTGATTGTATCCTATACCCCCAAATATTTACAACTCCTAACATGCTCCTCATTCCACACAAACACTAGATCTCCTCTAAGCTAGGTTTCCGTAGTGCGCCATTAAAACAAGCTGGATCAGTGAAATCTCAGCCATTGGCGCGGATGGTTTTATAACTCGAATACATAATTTATTACTACAATCACCGAGGATGTGGGAATCTAGCTCCCACGTAGGAAGTTGGATTTCCTTTCAAGGTATTGAGGAGATTTGGTTTGATATTCGGTTTTATACAGATATCGATGGTATTTCTTTGTTTACTGTTTTATGTATATGTTTATTCAATGGGATGCAGTTGTTTTACCTCTATACTCCGTTTGCAATAAGATTAGACATTTAATTAGACCTCTATTGTGTTGGTGGCATGATAAATGGCATCTGCAGTAAACAGATGGTATTGTAACCCCTTTTTTGCATTTGATGCCATCCTTATGCCTAAGGAATAGAATTCAAAATAAGTTGAACGGACTGTAAAAAAGCTTTGTTTAAATGTATAATCTTATTTCAAATGGAATATAGTTATTTATTTATTTAAGGTCTCCAAAAACAGACTGAATAATTGTTACTGTGACAGTATCATAATATTTAAACGTTTTTATAGGGAGAATTGGGTATTTTAAACTGCGAAGTAGACTGGAAGCAATACTGGCCCTTGAGGTCCCAGACTTACGAGTTATAAGGTCGTGAGTTTGAACTTAGGCAGTCACTTTACTTTTTATATTTAATTTCATCACCACTGCTCTCAAAATGGTGACGTAAAATATCGTGAGGAAACTGGCATGTCCTAGAACCAAAAATGCGACGACAACTAACAGCCGTCAACCCGAACTGTGCCCGCGTGGCGGATTACGGCCCGCTCTCTCTCACATAGACGAGGCCATCAGCAATGTCCCAGCCGCGGGAACATTATTTGCTGATTATGCTAAACTGACAATAATTAATAGTCAATTCATTTACCGTGTGAAAGAGCGAATCCCTACTATATTAATAATTTAATAATTAATAATATAATATAAGAACACAATATAACATATAATCCTTACTAATATTATAAACGCGAAACTTTGTATGTATGGATGTACGGATGTTTGTTACTCTTTCACGCAAAAACTGCCGAATAGATTTGGATGAAATTTGGCACACAGATAGATTATAATCTAGATTAACACATAGGATACATTTCTGACTTTCACGCGGGCGAAGTCGCGGGTGGAAGCTAGTAATATTAGAAATGTGAAAGTAACTCTGTCTATCTGTCTGTTTGTTACGCTTTCACACCTAAACCGTTGAACCGATTGTTATGAAATTTGGCACAGATATAGCTTGGGATATGGAACAGGACATAGGCTACTTTTTTACTCGATAACCGACATCCACGCGGGCGGAGCCGCGGTCAAAAGCTAGTGATGAAATAATACTACGTAAGTAATTTATTTTCCGTTTAATTCCATTTCAAATTAAAAACTTCTTTCCCATTATTCTTGCGTGCGTTTAGTAACATTAATGATTTTAATCTATAAACATTGATGTGCAACTGGTGTAGGAAAAATGGCATCCATATTTTTAGCACATCAATGTGTTGCCTCACAGATAAGAATAAATTTATCTTTGTGGAATCCAGCAAAAGCACAGTAGAGACGAGGTAGTCGTAAAACTAGCTGGTTTAGCATAGTTTTTATTATTCTAGTTCTGATTTGACTTGTTGATTCTTTGTGCAGCAGGTAAATAAGTTTTAACTCAGGAAGAAAACCTGTCTAGTGCTAAATTTCAATTGGCTTGAAGGTTATTAGTTGTTACTTTTATGGCATTGTTTGTTTACCTATATACCTAGACTCGACTTATCATTAGTCGTTCTTGTGAAATCTTAGGTGAATTAAACTTTGCAGTCAGATATTTAAAACTTTAAACGTACGGTAAACAAGTGGCTCGTGGCTAAGTAATAACAGTCGTACGGGTCGATCCATCAGGTTAAGCTACGCTTGCCGCGATTGGTCCGGGGACGAGAGACCATCATTATACATATACCAGTTGTATATCAGTTGTTCCGGGTTCGTCTGTTTGTGTATGTGAGTTTTAAATGTTTGTAAACGCGGGTGCGTTTACTTTGCCCCACAGTACGAATTTGTCCTGTATTGTGGGTACAATACAGGACAAATTCCTACTGTGGGGCAAAGTTTAAAAAAAAAACAATACCCCTCCGTGCCTCGTTAGGCACGTCAAGCCGTTAGTCCCGGCTGTCATTCGTGGATCTTTGACTGTCGTTACGAAGCCCAACAGTCTGACAACCAGTCTTACCAAGGGGTATCAGGTTACCCAGTAACTAAGTTGTGTCGATCCATCTAAAATACTGGTGTTCAGCTGCATCCAGTTAAACTGGAAGCCGACCCCAACATAGATTTGAAAAGGCGATGCAGGTGATGATGAGATTTTCAGATATACCCAAAAAGCTTACAATTTTCTGCGCATCCAGTTTAACAATGCCTACAAGGCGCTGTTACGTCTGCCGCGCTTCTGCAGTGCGTCAACAATGTTCGCTGAGTCGCGCACAGATGGCTTTAATGCCACCTGATGCAAAAAGACAGCCTCACTGCTAAGCAGATTGCGTGGGAGCAGTAACAGCATCCTGAAAGTAATAGGCAATAAGATAGACAGCCCACAGGTGTGGAGCCTCACACAGAGGACTAAGTTTCTCTTAGTTATTAGGTACTAATATAGTTTTTAAGTTCTTACTAACAATATAAATGTAAATCTAAAGGTAATTGATCAATAGTTGTCTGAATAAATATATTATAATTAATTTAAGGTAAACTTAAAATTGTCTTTGTATTGATTATTCTCTAGTCTTCTGAGCATCGGTGAGGTTGTGCGGCACCCAGCGTGAAACTATCTTCCTCACGTGAGGATGCACGTGTAGAATTTCGAGAAGGCTTCCCGATCCAACCTGCAGTATGTGCTGAATCTCTTGATACGTAACTCGCCTATTGTCATAGATTAAATTTTTCACTGCTAGCACGTTTTCTTCCGTAACAGCCGTCAAAGGGCGACCACTTCTTTCTTCATCCCCCAAAGTTAGTCGACCGCGCTTGAATTCGTTGTACTAACGACACACGGTTGCCTTAGAAGGGCCTTCATCCATGAATGCCATTTGAAGTCTATCGTACGATTCGTCCGGTTTCAGGTGACACTTGAAGTCATAAAAAATCATTTATCGCGAAAATGTTCCCGGCGCAAATCCATTTTTTTATATGACACGATAATTTAAATTAGCTCGCCAATAATGTGGAGGGAAATTTTGAAATTGGAACGTACCTATTTTTACTTACAAATAATAATATTTTCAAAATAGATTATAACTGGCCAGTCTCTCATACATAAAAACTCTTTTTCGCAATACTTTCTGAGTGGCCTGGTATATACATGGATGATATGATTTATCCCAAAATTACACATAATAACAAAAACGTATTAAGGTATCAGTTGCAAATTGAGAATAATGTGACACCTCATCAAGCTGAGCATATCTACACGATATTATATGAATTATTCATACACAAACTCCAAACAATACACAAATATCAATAGACCTTTAAGAACTCCACGAATGTTCTAAAACGGAGCTCAATGTAATTTGGTCGTGTATCTTCGTACTAAATAGTCCAAATTACGTAACCTCTCGTTTCTTCGTTAATGTTTGGTAAATGAGGTCTTTGTATGGTGGTGGTTTGAATCTCATTGCTGGAACACAATAGGATGCCATCAATCAGAGTAAGATTACAACCGTGACATCACGTCAAAATGGGGTTTTGGGGTGTGTGTAAAAATTTAAATTAGATTTTTTTTCTAATAATGTTACAGAAGGAGTCGTTGAATGAATTTCGCGAACAATGTGTTAGAATATTGGCAACGCTTTATATTTGGCAGTTAGAATTTTGTACATCGAGATTAGACCCTCAAAAAGTACCTGAAGCCGTTGGTCTTTTTAACAGCCCTTACGAGTCGTCAGAAACCTGAAAGAATAACAACCACTCTAAATAAAGGGTACCGTTGTATCCAGTAACTGGGTTGTGGAGGTGGGATAGGCAGTCACTCTATGTTAAATAGTAAATTAGCTACATCTGGTTAGACTGGAAGCTGACAAAGCTAGGTAGGTAATGGTTGAGTCTACGATTGTCAAATGGTGAATAATGATTGAAAACTATTAATTTATCATACCTTAATTACTTTTCCTAAAATTAAAGAAAATAGCACTAAAATTAACGACAAAAATAAAATAGCTCAACCGATTTAAGAAAATGGCCACTTAAAAATAGCGTACGCAATAAAATTGCCTAAGAACAATAATTGGGATTATATAAACAAATAAAACTCAAGGAGGCAGTTAAAATATTTTATCTGTTATGAATATAAGCCAGTTTTTACGGCGATATTAAAATTGAACCGGCTGAGGTATGATGCACAGGGTAGAGCAATGCGATGCGAGAAGATTTCTCTATTTTTTTGGAGTGAGAATACAAACAGTATTCTCCTTCCAGTTAAGAGGGGACGGGGCCTGCGAGGAATTTGAAAATTAGGTATTGGAAAAAACTATTGCCGTCGCGCTGTCAGTAAGTCAGCCCCCGTAGTGTGTCATAGGGACAGCTGCAGCTCAGACCAAAATTATCACAAACATTTTGACGAGATCGACGTTTCGTATTCCCCTTTTTTCTCCTCGAAAACTGAGCCGATTCAATTATTTTTTACATTAACATTTTAAGAAAGAGTATGTTTTGATTCCTATATTTTTTTTTATGTTAAAAACTTTTCTTATTTGTCTGGTAGTCCTCTAATCACGGCGGTAAAAATAGGGATTTTTTTTTATTTTTAGAGGGTCATATTTTCTTTACTAAATAGTTTCTGAAAAAAAGAAAAGGACACGGACGTGTTAACAGCAGACCTTCATTTTATGAAAAAAAATAAGGAATAGGAATAAATCATTTTAGGAATACATTTGTATGGAGAATCGCACGCCCTGTTTCCTCTTAATGCTGTATGTAAGTATGCATGTTAACGGTTCGCTGCTTGAAATAATTTACTACCTTTTGACCACGGCTTCGCCCGCGTAAGTATAGGTACACCAGAGGATATTCCACGGGAAAGTACTACGGGATTAAAAAAGTACTCTATGTGTTTATACACATCTTAGACTATCTGTGTGCCCATCATCATCATCATTTCAGCTGATAGACGTCCACTGCTGGACATAGGCCTCCCCCAAAATTTTAAATGGGGGGGTTTGCACTAATCGCCACGCTTGGCAGGCAGGTTGGCGATCGCAGTATGTTGGTAAAATGCATAGAGAACGCTGCTGTCCATTCTCTAGTAAGTCCCTTAGTCGCCTTCTACGACACCCACGGGAATAAATGGGAAAAAAATCAGTGTGCCCAATTGCATCCAACTCCGTTCACTCGTTTTTGCACCAATCCGTAACGTACATCCAGACGAACGGAAAAAAAAATCTTCTTTACTATTTAATTATACATCATTATATGTTAGACTGGCTTTGCCCGCGACCTCGTCCGCGCAGAATAGTTATTTTTTTATTAATAAATAAAAATAAATAAAATTTCTAAAATAAAAGTAAGTAGCCTATAAGTTACTCCTTATTACATCAGCTATCTGCCAGTGAAAGTCCCGTCAAAATTGGTCCACCGTTTCAGAGATTAGCCGGAACAAACAGATAATCAGACAGACAGACAAAAAAAAAATTGGTACTTATATGTACCGTGTATACATTCCATATATGCATTTAGTAAAAAGTGGTTATTTTAATATTACAAACAGACCCAATTTTATTTATCTGTATGTATGTATGTATAGATGTATGGAAGATAGATGTATAGATATAGATATCTATTAGTTCTGTCCTCTTGTAATAAATGGCTATTACTGATCATTTTATTCAACTGAGATTGATTGATTAATCAATAGTATATGTTAGAAGCTGTTGATACAACTTTATCATCATCCACTAATTTGGTTTCCAGATTGAAAGATTTTATAAATACCCTTGAGAGGCAGACGCGAGTGGGCGGGGTCCTAGGGGTCCAGACTCCCCCCCCCCCCTAAAGTCAAAAACGTAAACCTTCTTAAAATAGTTAAATCCTAGTAAGTAATAGTAGTATCCTGGTAGTACGTTCTCGTGGGATAAATTCCGGCCCCTACGCGAGCGAAGCTGCTGGCAAAAGATAGTACGGGACGAACAGAGTGTTCAAAATGTTCTAAACAACCATGCAAATTAAATATTAACTCAATGACACAAGGAATATTTCAGAATGAAGACGGTACACGATAGATCTCATTCTGACAAGAATTTTATCCAATTGAGATAATGTTTATTTTTCTCAGTTGTTGAGATGATTTTGAACAATCTGTACGTCCCAATATTTTTGACGCTGACTGTACCTACTTAATAAATACATATTAATTGCTCATAAGTTTTTTGTGCAATAAAGTCTAATTTACTCTTTTTAACCGACTTTAAATAGGAGGAGGTTCTTTCTTTTCTTATTAATGCCCCCCCCCCCACCCAAAGTCATTGGCTGCGAGCGCGCCTGGTGGGAGGTTATATACCTCCACAACTTCAAGACTTGTAAATACTGATATCCTGAGATCAAACAACTTTCTTTCGCCTTTGGGTCTCATAACGTGTTACCCAGTAAATGGGTTGTATAGGTTAGATTTCTTTTTTAATTTTTATAATATGACGTGTAATCGTATTCACAGAATAAACATTTTCATTTCATAAGCTGTCATTCGTGGATCTTTGGCAGTCATTACGGGTGGTTAGAAGTCCGAAAGTCTGACAACTAGTCTCACCAAGGTGTGTCGTGCTATCCAGTAACTTGATTACGGAGGTCAGATAGGCAGTTACTCCACGTAAAATACTGGTATTCAGCTGCATTAGGTTATATTGTAAGCCGACTCCAAGACAGTTGGAGAAAGGTTAAGCAGACGATGTCAATGTTCAAACGCCTTGCCATCAACTTATCCTTTGTTTGGCATTGATTCCCGTTTTGAAGTTTCCTTATTAGTAGTACGGCTATTAGAAAACGGAGGATCCTCCGACCAGAAGGGTGTCGTGTCTGGTGGGCAACTTCCCGACGGTTGATGTCGGGATGTTGTACCTATGCAAATCGCGCCGTAAACTTTAACTGCGCGATCTAGGATTTCTATGACGTGCGTCTTGTGTAGTTCGCCTGTGGCATTGTAGATGGCGCTACTTCTCTTTTTGTAATTTTAGATGTTGTTTCGAAGTATTTTTCTTTGGTGCCGCTACACGGCTATCGCAACTCATCTCATTGCTTTCTATGGTCGAAATCTTTAGTTTTAACAGTAAAGGAGACATAAAACCTTAAGAAGTGTTTAGAAGGATTATCTTTGCTTCCCCTTACACTTTTTATTATTATTTTAAGGGCTAATTGTAACCCTTCATTTATTTTGCTTTACATCTGGCTTCATCTTGTTGGATTCCGGACGAATATTTCACTGATTAAGTAATTATTTATTTCTCGCTTTAGGCGTTTTTGTCTTGTTGTTTTTATTTGCATTCAATCATTTTCCTGCCTTATATTTATTTATTTGGTGTCGGCACACCATGTATGGACCCCTTTATTACGAAAATTACGAGAGCGAAGAATTACGAAATTTTGCACAGTTAAAGTTTCAAAGGACTGCATAAAGCTAATATTTATATTATATTAATGCATTAGTTCGAACTTAAAATTTAAATTTAAAATTTAACAGCGATGCGGAGGAATACTTCGATGCCTAAGTGTCCTTTTGTTTTTTGTATTTATTTTGTATATCGTAGTTTTAATTATTAAGTACTTTTTAATTGAATTAAATTTAAATTAATTAAGTATGGTCGAAAGTCGACCACTGGGTGACCACCAGTAATAATAATAACTTCCCTTCACTGTTATTTAGGTTATTTAGTTAGCAAGTGAGAGTAACGAATTTGTGTGGAACCTAGTGAAAACATAAAAAAAAAACTTTATTACAAAAAGCAACCGACTTCCAAAAAAAAACACAAAGTGTAAAATAACTTGGCAAAAACTAAAATACAAAACAAAAAACACCGACTTCTGAATCTAAAGTTATGTTCCACTTTAAAGAGCTTTTTTTTTCGAGTTTTTTTTTTTTTGTGATACAGTAACATGGTTACTACTAACCGCTGTCAGTATTGTTTAATTAAACTTTTCCAAAAAAAGAAAATCATTTCCAATTCATAAACTCGCAAGAGCAATTTTGAAACATTAAATTAATTCGCGAAACGACAAAGTGTGGGAGCAATTTAACTTGTGGACTGAGTGGCCTGGCCCTAGGGACTGGCCTGACTTTGATCGATGGCTTAAGTTTCATGTGTTTTGGCCTCGGAAATTGGACGGTGTTTATAAATAGCAGAAGTCCTGAACCCCAAGATACAGACTAACTGTCTAGTTTGGGGTTCACTGGCAAATAATATTTGTAACTAGCTGTAGGTAATATTTAAGCTACTCATATGTCGTCTCAACTTGTTGTTTAATCTGTCTATGCTTACTGTATTACCTGGACAATAAATATTTTCTATTTTCTATTTTCTATTTTCTAGTTAATTTAGGTTTAGATTTATAAAAAGATTTTTGTTGGAAATGCGTAACGTAGATTGATACTCCCTTATTGGTGATTAGTTTTTGCCGTCGTTTTGATATCAGTTATCGCGTAAAAAGTAGCATATGTACTTCTCCATATCCCAGGCTATATCTCTGCCAAATTTCATGACTATCGATTAAGCGGTTTAGGCGTGAAAGTGCAACAGACAGACAGAGTTACTTTCGCATTTATAAAATTAGAAGGGAAGAAATATCAGAATCAGAAGGTAGATATACAGGTAAAAAATGCTGTATTATTAATAGCAGTCAGATAAACAATAATGTTTAGCACAAATTTCAAAAAGGTAAAATACATTAGTTTAGATAATGTGAATAAGACGTTATTTTTGTATGTTTTGTGGTAGATATTAATGCTTCAGCATATAAGGGATATATTTTGAGTTCCATCCCTTGAGAAACAGAATTATTAGCCCATAATGTTCCCACTGCTGGGACATAGGCCTCTTTGTGAGAGGGAGAGGGCCATACTCCACCACGCGGGCCTAGTACGGTTTGATAGATATCACATGTCTTCGAATTTTAATTTCAGGACATCCTCCGTCATTCAATAATTGGAGCTACAATCCAATTCCCACAGTTTGCTTACAAGTTGAAAGGGAAAACATTAATATACCTTCAAAGCATTCGTTCATCAATGGACCCTAGAAATACTACAAACCAGTGTTATTTTTCGATACCTAGATATCCCGTAAAAATGCAAGCACTAGCTTTTCTTGATACATTCAAAACGGATAAATATCAGAATGTCGAGACAAACACACATTAATTTGAAATTAGTCAACTTTGAATCCTACCACGGAACGTACATGCTGATAAATAAATCAATTGCGAATAATACCACTAGACAAGACCGCACTCTGTTACTACAGACTTAACAAGGGAACAGACGGTACTAGAAACGGTAGTCGAAGTTTGTTAATGGCCTATTTTATATGGAACTAGCTGACCCGACAGACGTTGTCCTGTCTAACTATGAATATTAAATTCGCATTGGTATTATTAGAAAAGTTAATATGGTCGTTAAGTTTTCTAATGTTACGCGCAACTTGCTTATTTTTTTATTTCATTAGACACCTCCTCCTGGCAATAACAAACACAACAAAAAAAAGAATTGGCAAAATTGATCCAGCTGTCCACGTGTGATGCCCTGACCAAGGGAAATAGGATTTCATTTTCATATATTAAAAGATTTATATTTATGTATGTTACCTGGAAAAATAAAACGAATGAATTATTGGCTTAAACTGCCTGCCGCAAAATTGATCCTGGGAAAACGTGCAACGGTTATTCGGAAAACCCGAGAGATGATGGATTGATGATGGGACGAAAATGATTTCTACAGATACTGTGTGCCTTTTGGTCCGCAAAAATCTAATCCAAAGTCGTCTATTCAAACCACCTTGAGAGTCAACACTTTATGAACATCTAAATTACACAAAACAGTAGTCCAAAACGCCCGCTATTCGCCACTTCTATGTGCTTTAGCTGGGATGAAGAAGTGGCGCAACAGATGCTGTTCAAGATCAGAAAGAGTGGATAAAAGTAAACGATCAGCAGTTACGGGTAGGAGGCGAACTAGGAATCATTACTGAAAAATAAAACCCACATAAACAGTAGTGCCACGAAAAATTTATTAAACATTCCAGTATGCCCCCTCTAAACAATTCATTAGCATACGAGAGGTAACATTTCGATGCAGTCGATATTAATAAAGAGATTATGTCGACATGAAATATCGATATGCAATACGAATGTCAACTGTTTGTGCGCTTAAGTAATTACAACGCTTTGATGAATATATTTTTAATAAATAATGTGGGTGTGTGGCAGAAAGGAGTAGCTGGAAGAATATAAGGGAGAACTTGCCCAGCAACCGGACAGGCGGACATTATAGACAAACAAACAAAATCTTGTAAAATGTCGTAGTAGATTTTTTTTTTGGGTGGGAAATCATTAAATAACTTCTCCCGCTCTGGGTGGAGCAGGAGGGATGTCAGACTTTTACTGACTAAAACCCACCCGTGTTCCCTCAATTGCCTGTGTGCCAGGGGCCACGGTATCTCTTTCGAACAACCCGCACCCCTGGCAGGCATCGGCCCTTGCGGATCCCCCCAGTTGGTGCTGACATCTCTTTGAGGCGCGCGTGGAATACAACACGCCGTCGACCCTGGCTTGGTCCTTACCGGACAGCGAGCTACCCATTACTCGCCGTCCGCAAGTCCGCGCATGTCGTAGTAGGTTCATAGATGGATTATATGCTGAAAAATGAAAACAAAAGTAATGTAAACATGGAGTTCCAGCGAAAGAAAACTACGTTGAGAAATCTGGCCGTAATACATATTGGACATAGTTTTAGTATAGGTATGTGAAACCCGAAACATGTGTCTATTTTTATGTAAAGAATCTATGTACAAAATTTCAAAACAGGATCATGAAAAATCACAAAACTTTATAATAATATATATGTATGTTACCTAGTCGTCTACACAAACATGGTCACCACGCGTCACCCGCGCGTCCAGCGTCTTATTGTGCTCATTGATAATAATTAGGCAGTAGGTACAGCACATCAAGCTACCCCAAACTGTCAAATTTTCCCAATTGAACATGAACCTTATGCTAATGTGATAAAGTTGAAAATCTATCAAAGAAATTTAACAGATTGGGGTAGCTTGATGTGCTGGCGTCTGTACCTAACCATACGGCGATGGTATTGTAATAAACTGGTGAAAACAATTTCCATCACACTTGCAAAACGTTTTTGGGAAAAAATATAACTTGGTGTTCAAAATATTGGAATTGATTCAGTTACTTATTCTGAACAAAATATATTCAGGTTTCGCATATACTAAAACTAGCTTCCGCCCGCGGCTTCGCCCGCGTGGAAGTCGGAAATTATCCCGCTGGAACGTACTACCGGAATAAAAAGTATTCTATGTGTTAGTCTAGGTTATAATCTATCTGTGTACCACATTTCATACAAATCCATTCAGTAGTTATTGCGTGAAAGAGCAACAAACATCCATCCATACTTACAAACTTTCGCGTTTATAATATTAGTAGGATAGGATTAATGTTGTGTAAATATTTTGTTTATATGTATGTATCAATATAGCATCATCAGCCTATGGTGTTTTCACTGCTGGGACACAGGCCTCGGCTCTTTGAGAGGGAAGTGAGCTGTTATCTACCTACCACCCGGGCCCAGGTTGATTTCACATGTAATCAACTTTTTTGGTTCTAGGACATGCTGGTTTCCTCACAATGTTTTCCTTCACTGTTTTGAGAGCAATGGTTTTTTTTTTTTTTTTTGGGTGGGAAATCATCAAATAACTTCTCCCGCTCTGGGTGGAGCGGGAGGGCGTGTCAGACTTTTACTGACTAAAACCCACCCGTGTACCCTCAGTTGCCTGTGTGCCAGGGGCCGCGGTATCTCTTTCGAACAACCCGCACCCCTGGCAGGCATCGGTCCTTGCGAACCCCACCTATTGGTGCTGACATCTCTTTGAGGCGCGCGTGGAACACAACGCGCCGTCGACCCGGGCTTGGTCCTTACCGGACAGCGAGCTACCCATTACTCGCCGTCCGCAAGCCCGCGCCTACGGTGGCCGGGAATCAGCCTGGGATTCCCGACGCCCAGGGCTTCTCCCGCGGCGACTACGGCCGTGAGGGCGCATATACTGCCTCTCCCTCACGTGCGCCGCCTCCCTCTTTGCGAGCATTACTGCTTCGCAGAAGGAGGTGACGGCTAACCATTCACTCTCGCTCCGTACCATGGCCTGCACCAGGGCCGGACGCGAGAGATCGCCGCCGCCAATCGCCTCCACGAGGACACGGCGGTGCTCCGCCCAAGCCGGGCAGACCGCCACCGTATGCTCCACCGTGTCCTCAGGGCGATCTTCGCAATTGAGAGCAATGGTTAGGAAATAATTTACACAAAGTATAGCGCCAGCCTGGGTTTGCACCCACGGCCACTCTAAGTCGGGACCGATACCACTGGGCCACCACTGCTCTATATATTCTGTATTCAAATATTAGTATTTATTCTTGTATTTTATAGTTATTTTTGTGCTATCTATCCCTTATATTGCACCTGCTACATTTTGTTTCTGAGGCACCCTAAGGTTGACCCGAAGAAAATGATTTTTTTTACTAGCCTACGTTGTCCCACACCTGCAGGCTTAACAAGACGTTTTATATTTCTACGAAGAATATAGACAGTGCTTTTTCAATAGAAAGTGACATTTCATTTCTCCATTTTTGTCATCACACCGTAGATATCCTTCTACAATCTGTCATTTTGTCGTTTTCGTTTCTAACGATCTTTTATAAATGTAGACTATTTCAGAAGAATATTTCCTCCCAAACTGTCACAATCATACTGACAACAAACTTTCTACTCGAGTGCCACAAAGTATATAATATGATTATCTACAAAATCACGATTCGTTTAGAACGCTTAACAGTGATAATTAATAGAAAAACATAGCTATCTTCTCCTATTGTACATCATTTAGTTAATAGTCATGTCTATTCTTCTGTCGACAAATCGGTGCTCATACTAAGCCTGCTGGGCAAAGACAATCTCCGCTCCTTCCATCTTGCACGAGCCCGAGCATCCTCCTTCCAGTTTTGCCTTATAAAAATAAAATAAAAATCTATTCCTAATTGTAAAACTTCTATTTCCATCTTTAACGAACTCAATTTCCAACATGTCTATATAACCTACAGTATCTATGCCACCAACAGTAAGTATCTACGCAACAGTATCTATGCTCCAGTTGACACAATAGTTATGCATGACCTGTGTCTGTTTGATAAATGTATTTGGCGCGCTGTCAATACTCCGCCCTGCTAATATATGACCGTGGTCATGATTTATGATCGTCACTTCATTAGCTTTGGCTCTATCTAGCGCATGTATGTTACAGTATCTACTTGTTGTAGTAAATTAATAAAGAGGTGGTATACCTAGTAACAATAAGTTTTTTTTTTTTTTTTTATAATAAAGGAACTAACAAAATATAAACAGAAACATTACAAAAACCTCAATAGGTTTGACCGGATGTTGAAACACTTATCAGCAATCTTAAAACTAATACTAACTGAATAATCATTATTAATTGATGGTGGTTAACACATAGTTAATAAAATTAAAATAAAACATTGTAAGATAGTTAATTAGCAATAACTAAAATAGTACAGAAAATGAAAACTGCGCGGGTCAAGCATTCCGTCGATTTAAATTGAATGAGTGAATGAATGTAGTATGCTAATCAAGAGGTATTTGTGAGATCCTATATAGAGGGTTCTGAAAATTCTTTCACTAATCGGAAGCTACGTTAGCGCCAAATATCCTAGGATATAATATTGTTGTATTGGTGTTTTTAATCATTGTAATTCTATAAATACATACGTGCTACGGTTGTGAATCATATTTTGTTCAACACACAGAACACTGACCTGCAACACACAGAACACTGAACTGCAATACACAGAACACTGACCTGCAATACACAGAACATTGACCTGCTACACACAGAACACTGACCTGCAACACACAGAACACTGACCTGCTACACACAGAACACTGACTTGCAACACACAGAATTCCGAATTCAGAATTTCGCTGGCTACCCTGGTACATCCTCATTAAAGGGTGATTGCTGATGAATTAAAACATAAATTCTATGTTTCAAAATAAAAAGTAAAAAAAAACATCTTTCTTCCAATAACAAATACAATAAACAAAGTCAACACACAACACAACACTAGATAATACTTAACATTAAAACGCGGTTGCGCAAACTACATTAGGGAGTTGGCAGAGCTAACGATATCACACAAGTTCTCAATTCAGTTCAGTATGGCGGCAATTTGTGCAATTTGTGCAAATTGCGACTACGAAGGAGTTTTAGCGTTATCGTGAGACTTGAGAACTCAATGGTAATGCTTGGTACAGCTATGTATGGTAATTGGTTGAGTGCTAAGATGCTTCTAGAAGGAGTATACGGACAAACATTGGTATTTAATAGATGCGAGGTACTAATGCAATGCTGGACTTAAGAAATCCAGACACAAAATCAAATCTAAAATATTTACCCAGTAAGTTCTGCTATGTTCCTTATGCTCTGAGTTGAGTTGCATGATTAATAAATGCCAAATTAATCAATATAAAATTAATCAGAAATTCGTGCACTTACTGGTCAAGTCATTCAACCCGTGTAGTTCTTTCCTCAAAAGACCATTTCAGACACACACACATGATCTGACCAAAATTATGTTTGGATTTTAATAGAGACTGTGAGCTCTGAATTTGTTTTGGCTTTTTGAGTTAAAATGTCTCGAACTACAAATAACTAAATACGTATTTCTGTCAATCTCTTAAAGAAAACAGAGATAGAGTTAGTGGGCCAAGCGACCATATCATCATGTAATCTGCACTGTATTTTCAGTAATCCAAACAACCAGATGCACGATGCAGGAAGGGGTCCACGAGTTGACTGCGACAAACCGCAGTACATCCTCAAAGACAATCCAATTTATGGGACAGTTATTTAGACTTGCCTCGTTACTAAGCATGAGGTCTTGGGTTCAATTCCCGGGACGAGAAATGTGTTATTGGATTTTTTCAGCTGTATATTCTCAGTAGCAGCCCGGAGTTTAAATCTATACACGGTTGATGGCAATAGGCTCACCCCTATTACATGGGACTTCAACATAACTGATTAAAAATAAATATGGGTGTACTTTGCGTAATATAGGAGTTATAATATATTATTTACACAACTCTATTGAACTCTATTCCGTGTGGTGCCGGACGTAAAAGATTAGCACCATCCCATTTCTTCCCGTGGGTGTCGTAGAAGGCGACTAAGAGACTTACTATAGAATGGGCAGCAGCGTTTTCTATGCATTTGGCCACCATACTGCGATCGTCAACCCGCCTGCCAAGCGTGGCGATTATGGGGAGGCCTATGTCCAGCAGTGGACGTCTTTCGGCTGAAATGATGATGATGATGATGTTACACTACTTACACCTTAATTAGGAAAATTCTGACATTACCTACTCAATTAGCAAATACCTACGTGTAGCCCTTGATATTAATCTAACACTAATCAGCCGGATCTTCATTAACTCACGATGTAATTGGACTAAGTTTACATAATAACTATTATTATACCGTGGTGCAAATTAAGTGGTAATTAGGTCATTTGAGATGGCAAGTACAGACGCCAACATAATCCCAAACTGTCAAATTTTCCATGAAATTGACCATGAACCTTATTCATTTGTGATAAAGTTTGAAATCTATCAAAGAAATTTGACAGATTGGAGTAGCTTGATGTGCTGGCGTCTGTACCTTGGCTATGGCACAAAGATTAAGAAGATCGCGTCTCAAGTAGGTACGCACGGCTACACATCAAGCTATACATTTCCAGTTTACATTGATCTCGCACTGTACGGAAATCCTATACAATGCGAGATCAGCTTGTACTGGAAATGTATAGCTTGATGTGTAGCCGTGTGTACGAAGCTGCAGATTCGAATGATACTTTCTAAGTTTATCTTGGTTTAGCCCGTTCGTTTTCACTTAGCTTTTTTTCCGATATTTTTTATTTTTATTTGGCTCCTAAAGACCGTAGCGTGATGATAAATACCTATAACTTGTCTCAAGAATTGGGCTATCAAATACAAAAAGAACTTTTCAACCACGACTAGTATTTCCAGGAAATAACCTCCACATACAAACTTACAGAATTTTGTTGCAAGTACCAAATTTTACCTCTTTATACATAATTTTAGTAAAGGTAGGTCTTTCAAGGACCTCCACTGGCCAAGGAAAGCATCATAAAGGTCACCTGCATTTCATTAAATATAAAATCGTTCGTCAATACGCACAGAATGTCTACTAGAAGGACCTACTTAACCGCCGAACCCACTAAAATGCATGTAAAATATGTAAAGATACTTTTTAATTGTTTATCGATATTTAGTTACTGACTTAGGGCGAACATCACTAATTTACTTGTCAGTGTCAAAATAATGTCAGTCTCCACAACAATGATAACACTGACGACAGCTCTTGAACGCAGCTTATAAGTGTAGAACGCCTTCAGTTTTCAGTCAGTAAGTACAGTAAGTACTCCACATGTATTTACTAAGTTACACGTGGTGTCATTAAAAAATATATTAAATAGAAAAGAAAACAACAGACTTAAAAAAACACACCAAAATCTTTAATTTTGGAAGTCGGCGTCTTTGAATCTGTATTAACTTTTCTTGACACCGACGTACGTTTTTTGACACTGACGTACTTACCCCGCACCAATTTGTATATTACTTGCTATGTAAACAACTAAACAATAATGACAGGAAATAAGAATATCATCAAAATACCTACACAGATATATACGCGTATTATCGAAGCTAAACCAATAACTACCCAAGCAAAGCTGCTACAATTTATGTGGGTCCACTCTTGAGGCCTAACCCTATCCATTAAAAAAGAATTTCCGAAATTGATCCCAAAGTAATACCGGACATATCCCGGAACATAGATTACCCACTTTTTTATAATATACAGATGAATTGAAAACCTTTTGAAGTCGATTATAAATAGTTAACTCAAATAAATAGCTCCCCCCCAGTGGGTTCCCGCATTGTCGTTGCGGGGGGGCTCAGTAGCCGTGGTCCGCTCCCACGGTGAAGCGAAGAGGAACCCCAAGGTGGGGCCGCTCGTCAGGGCTTTTGTCTCCAAGCCGACGACGTAGCGGCCAGAATGTAGGTTGCGGTGAGGTGCACCGCAACTGAGGCGGGCCGCGGTGTCGAATGGGAGGCATCGCGGCTGAAGATTACAGGCTGCGGAAGAGGAGGAGTGCCGGTACTTCTGAGTAGCGCTCTTCCCTTCCGTGGCCTGGACGGGGCCGCCACCGTTTGATGGCGGACGCGGTGGGGCCGCAGGGGAAGAGGAGTGTCGGTATAGCGTTGGCCGCTCTCCCTATCCCCTGCGGCCGAAAAGTGGTAGGCGGCGGGGCCACTGTGCTGACCCGTCGCAGGGGGACCAAGGGCACCAGACACGGGTACGTCTGGGGCCCTTTTGTTACTTGGTTCCTGGGGTGGTCACGGCGTGCCACGTGTCCTGGTGCGCCGAACTGGTGGGGTCCGCAAGGGCCGATGCCTGCCAGGGTTGCGGGTTGTTCGAAAGAGATACCGCGGCCCCTGGCACACAGGCAACTGAGGGAACACGGGTGGGTTTTAGTCAGTAAAAGTCTGACACGCCCTCCTGCTCCACCCAGAGCAGGAGAAGTTATTTGATGATTTCCCACCCTCAAAAAAAAAAAAAAAAATAAATAGCTGGTCTTCTCTTCTTCCTATCGAAAACAATAATAAATAAACTAATTTGTAAGCTCGTGACTTGCGTCCAACTCTTTAAAATGAACAAACATGAAGCTAATCTGTTGACATTGACGATCTGCTGATGATTTGATCCGACACGCCTCAATGGCATGTTAATTGATATCCGCTTTGTGTACCTCATTATTCAAAATATATGTATACCTAATAATTCAACCTATATCTTACATTAGACACGAATACATACCAAGTTGACAGCATGTGTTGGTCGAATACAAACAAAAGAAACGGAAAATTCCTGAATAACTGAAGTTTATTTTTTCCTTTTTGTTATCTGTTTGTAACTTTGTGTGTAGTGAAGAAAATACACGATAAGCACCGGGTTGTCGTGTATTTTATTTATGCTTTACTGGTACCCATAACCATACATTTTTCAAGTTTAATGTTTAGCTCAAACTCCAAAATCAAACCCAAAGCATTTATTTCAATGAAACCATTTAAGGTGAACCTAGTCCACATTTTTTGCATACAAACTTCGGAAGTGTTTTAGTTCACTGTCTGACATGGCACATCCAAAGTAAAATATGATATCGTTTTGTCTCATTATAAATATTGTCTGTACGGAAACAGAATACTAAAATAAAAACCCATTTAAAAGTTAGGAGCCAACAAAGATTCGTTTTTCTTGCTAATTTTACTTAACTTTGGGCGTGTTTAAGTAATAAAAGAAGTGTAAAATCTCCAAAACCAAGTTGGTACCGACAAAGTTCAATTATCGAAAAGTTCAATGAACTTTATTGGTCATTGATTTATGCATTGCTTTTTCATGAAACTCGATCTTCCAAAGGACTTTTCTTAATTTTTTCGCGAATTTTTTACTATAAATGATCCTGCATCTCACTCAATAACGTTGTGCGTGTAGACTAGCGTCTAACTGCTCATCACTGATGCTATCTCTGTCGGATACGAAGCCTGGTGAGACAGCGTGATTTTTAACCAGGCCCACCAGTGAGTACGAGCTCGCGACTAGGTTCCCCATAAAGGCACTTATGAATTATCCAGAAATCGGTCAGTTTGTCAGAAAATTGTAGCTACTCGCCCATTCCAAAACGTATTTCTTTATGGAGAAGAACGGGGGAGAAACTGCAAGGACACTCTTTGAAATCATGATTCTACAATATTCTGATACAGCACAGTAGCATAACTTTACTCCCGAGTTTATAAATAAGAGATACATGTTTGATCTGATAAACAAAGATAACTAGCGCCAATTTAACAATTCAAACTGGAATCCCTACAATAAAACTTTGAATATACTCTATGCAAATGTAAAAGAGACTCATCTGTATGGGACGTGTGTTCATTACACCGGACGACTCAGCAACGGCACGTCCACGGGATAATTACGTCATCGTCCGGACCGTGTACGGATTAAAAGTTATGGAATAATTTGGAGCTGAAATTGTGCGGTATATTTCAAGTTTTCATTGTCAGCGATTGTTGAGAATGACTTAATTGTTGAAATTATTCATTGAAATGAGTCAAACAAAAATATTTAGAAAATATTGTGTAAAACTACTAATTGTACCTGCACTCTAATTGCTTAAAACACTATCAATCAGAATCTAAATATTTTTTAAGGATATTGCTAATTAATTGCTTACATAAACAACGCAATGAATGTTGTTGAAATTAAAGCCATTGCTACTGTTAGTGTGTTACGCAACCACCCCTCAGGGTGGTCGACTTGGTATCTGAAAAGTCTAGTTAAAGAACCAATAAATACGGTTAAAAACAAGACAAGAAATAAAATTTATATATTTTTTGGAAAAGGGGTGTTTGGCCTTTATTATCGTTTATACACATAATTAGCTAGCTAGATAATAATCTAGCTAGCTAATTATGTGTATAGATTAGAAGACGACCCACTGTTTGAGTAATTTCATAATTAAAAGCCATGAAATTTTGAAGCCAAGATTAATCCTGATTAACCGACTTCTTTCTAGTTCTACCAAAATACAGGAATAAATATTATGATATTCATATAATGTATATCAAAATGCTTAAATTATGAGAAACAAACACGAAAAAAACCCACCAACAGCTACAACTATTATTACTCTCAAAACATGTTCTGTGTCTGGAGTTTCAAAAACAAAGCACATACTTGGAACATCTCTTCAATCAATTATAATCCCAACTTCATCCAGCCCATTTAATCCTTCGCCACTTAATGACACCGACATACCCATAAGACACACAAGAATGTCAGTGGCACACTGACTCAGTAGCTAAGCACCCCCGCAAATAGAGGGTAGGCAGACAAGCAGGTGCATTGAACCGGGGGAGGGCCCGCCAATTATTCATCACCATGCCTTGAGAAAAAATCCCTTACAACCACCCTTTGGGGAAGGGTAGGGATCTAATGCTAGATGTATGTGTGTCAGGTATTTTTTTATTTTTTATGTGTGGTTTGAAAATGTGATACGAGTTTTCTTCTGTACCTGGACTCGTTAGTTTAATTGATGCAAGCGCTACTGCTAAGCGTGAGGTCTTTGTTTCGATTCCTAGATCAGACATAGTGTTATTGGGTTTCCTTTAAGAAATTTGTCAGTAGCAACCCGAAGTCTGGAATTGTGCCTGGCTGATGGCAATAGGCTCGTCCCCTATTGCATGAGATCTAAAGATAACTGCCGAAATGTGGGTGTTCTATAACTATACCTCTGCCTAATATGGGTTGCCGATCAAGAGCTACGCTAAGTTATTTTAGCTTAGTTCGCATAGCTGAGGTAATTTTTCATACTTGTGTCCATAGTTTGCAGTCTGCACAACAGTATAGAAATGTATCTCAGCTACGTGAACTAAATTAAAATAACTTAGCTTAGCTCTTGGTCTGTAACCCGCATAAGCCTTCGGGGGAAACAGGCGTGATGTTTCTAGCCTCGGATTTGAGTAGTTGAGGAGAATTAGAGGAAGACTGAAAAGTAGAACATAATACGTGTTTAGAGAAAAAAATATGTTTAGTGGTAATCAAAGTCACAGTCAAATCGTCTATTTCAGTTAGACCTTTAAGGCACTTTGAATGTCAAAAACAAAAAAAGAAGAATTGAAGAAGAACTCAGTGAATAAGAGTAAAACTAAATGTAAGAAGAAGTTAATAAATTGTGACATAAAAATGAATTGTATGAATTTACTAGAGTATAGACTTCTGGCATCTTAATAATGTAACTTCAATCAAAGTATCAACAATTATTAATTTCCTTTTCAACAAATATTTTTGTAAAAAAAGTTTTATTTTGTTTTTCTGTAAATTGGTTTTAACAAACACTGTTAAATGTAAACGGAAAACTCTACGTAAAAGGAAAAACGGGTCAGTTACACAGGCTTTGGTTTAGCGGCTTTTAGTAAGCTAAGCCCAGAGGTTTTATTCCATAAACTGAGGCACAAAATTTCTAAAAAACCATACACCAAAATACGATCTCCATATACGCCCAAAGCATGATGCCGACGAATATATACGATAATGTTTTTTATCCTTGTTTACAATCCTCTTCGAAAACAAAGGGCATATCGCCTACGTACTCAAAAACGACCTGAAGGCAAGATAATTAGAATAACCGTATGGAGTTTCACGGACGGTAAAAAAAACACATAACCTCTCGCTTCGTTAGGTTAGGTCGGTGTTTGCTTTCTGTTTTTTATTTGAACAGGCTTAGGTAACATTGGGTATGAAAAAGATTTGTAAAGGCTAATGCCTATTACAGCGTAACATAATTCGCGACTCATCTCCACATTCACAACCAACTGCCATTTCGTTGAGGTAGCTCCACTTTACACAGTTCGAATTACATATTCCCACTTTTGTCCGGAGACGTTTCAGGGACTTCCAAATGGACCACGAAAAGTTACACCGTATAGAAAGATGCTCCTTGTTGTTAGGTGTGAATGCGCTGTTGCAAACTATGCTCCATTTCCTGTACTGCCTGCTGTGTCCAAAACATACAGTCAAAATTACCTTTGCCCTGCCACCACCGACGTAGTGGAAATGGCGATGTTTTGAGTCAGAAAGAGCTGACATACAGTCGTCCAGTAGTGCCAGTGACATGAAGAGATGGAGAAGAGCTGTAATGACCGTAATGGCGATTTAGCAGTACGGTTCAGCAGTGGCAGAACGGTTGGATTCTACGCTAAGGGTGACAAGAACAACATCTGTCAACGTAACTAAGGAGAAAAACTAGTGTAGGACAGAAATAACGAATATAACCAAGAAACGATTCGAACAAAATAACACACGTGACGGGATTATCTGGCAAACGTAAGTGTACTCTTGATTAGTACAAGATTTTTGTGTGGTACGGTACAGTCCAGTTAGCACAGACCTTTAAGGTGCTTTTTCAGACCATTAATCGCTTTTGTGGAATGAAAACATGGCGAGTTAGGAGGATACGAAAAGCATAGAAAGATAGATACATACTCGCAGTGTGTTTCAAGAATTTTCTGGGCATTGTCTATACTGAAATACATATTGTATTTTCCAAACTTGTTTACTAAAAATGCTAAATTAAAACACACCAAAACATTAGACTGTTCTGGATGTATCTGTCAATGGCAGTTGTAAAGAAAAAAAACTAAAGTTACCTTATTATTAAATAGGTAGAGTTAAAAAAATGTGGATGAAACACAAGACTGTACGTTTCACAGTTATTTAACCTCTGAATTCGCATCACAGTTGTCTTTAAATGATAAATGATTATACTTCTGTAAGTAGGTGTATAAAAATACTTCTACACTTCAGTCATATTTAAAAATTACATGAGATCGGCGTTTCCTATCTGACTACTCTGAGAAAAAAGGCCGAAACAAACTCAGAGATCACAGTTTCTTTTAAAGTCCAGACATAATCTTGGTCAGACCTTGTGAAGACCATGGAGATTGGTGTCTGAAATGATCTTTTGAAGAAAGAACCACACAGACTGTGTGGACCTGTCCAGTCAGTGCACGCATTTGTCAGTAATGTGCAGCTCAACACAAAACTTAAGGAGTTCAACGATTCGACGAACAATTCCAAAGAAAGGACATTTGGGTAGGCCTTTATTTTTATTTAAAAGAAAAGAAAGAATACCGTTTATTTGGACACAGTCGAATCTGTGAAACACAAAATACAATAACAAATAAAAAGTGACAATAAATAAATAACTACAACAGAGTGTGCCTCACGGCTGCGCCAAAAAGGTTCATTTCAGCATTAATGCCAGACAGACTGATGCTGTCTGACGCTGATTTTCTAATGAACCTTTAGGGAAAAGTGACGAGGAGTAAAAACATACAGTTATTGTATAATGACTGAACACAATCCATGGTATAGCTGACAGCTGGTCAAATCACACCTCTTTGCAACATTGTAACCACTCTTCCTCTCAAACCATATATAAAACTACGAAAAATAATGCCAGCCTTCTCGTTAAAAGCTAGTGCTACTCAACAGTGTTGCCACAATGACTGCATATTTACTGTGCCATCGTTATTGCCCTGGACTAATGGACTCTGAGCACAACATTGTTTTCGTTTGCATCGAAACAAATGGACGTAACTGTTTTCGATGCCATTTTACTGCCTACCAAATGGAGTTTTTGCGGATGAGTATTGAGTACTTAATTTGGTAGTATTTTGTTTCGGTAGGAGTGGAATACTGATTGGTTTTGTCATGATTATATTGTGCTTTAATGTAGTACATTCAAATTACTGTGAACATTTACTTGAAATTTTTGAACGTGAATATGGATGACCTTGAGGAAGTATAAAGAAACGATGCATGGACTGTGTTAAAGATGCTATGGCTAGAAAGGTGGTGACTACCGATAAAACGATTAATAGAGTAGTATGGAAGAAAAAGAATATGAAATTAATAAAAAATGTTGGGCCGTCCGCAAATATACACCGTGGCATTTTAATCGTCTTACAACGGCAGCCATTACAAAAAAGAAAGAATATGAATAATTTAAAAAAATAAAATATCCTTCACTAAAACGCATGACGTAGTTTGAAACACCCTGTTATGCAGATGGAATGAATGATGGAATCAAATGGAGTCTTATAAACATTATTAACAAGGTCTTTTATAATTCTAAAGCATTTTATTTTTTAGCACCTATTATCTTAATTATATTATATTATGTCGGATACATTGAGTGGACCACCGTTGTAAGACCACTAAAATGTCACGGTGTATTATAAGAGCAGGAAAATTATGACATAGGTCTGTATAGGGTTTTTTTTTGGGTGGGAAATCATCTAATAACTTCTCCCGCTCTGGGTGGAGCAAGAGGGCGTGTCAGACTTTTACTGACTAAAACCTACCCGTGTTCCCTCAGTTACCTGTGTTCCGGGAGCCACGGTATCTCTTTCGAACAACCCGCACCCCTGGCAGACATCGGCCCTTGCGGGCCCCATCAGTTGATGCTGACATATCTTTGAGGTGCGCGTGGAACACAACGCGCCGTCGACCCGGGCTTTGTCCTTACTGTACAGCGAGCTACCCGTTACTCGCACTCCGCAAGCCCGCGCCTACGGTGGCCGGGAGTCAGCCTGGGATTCCCGACGCCCAGGGCGGCTCCCGCGGCGACTAAGGCCTTAAGGCCGCCTGCCTCTCCCTCGCGTGCGCTGCTTACCTCTTCGCAAGCATTACTGCTTCTCAGAAGGAGGTGACGGCTACCCATGCACTCTCGCTCCGTACCATGGCCTGAACCAGGGCCGGACGCGAGAGATGGCTGCCGCCGGTCGCCTCCACGAGGACACGGTGGTGCGCCGCCCAAGCCGGGCAGACCTCCACCGTATGCTCCACCGTGTCCTCAGGGCGATCTTCGCAGTAGGTCTGTATAGGGTTAGGCAACTGACTCAAATGTAACAAAATATTAAAGGGGTGCATTTTTTAACTGAGAGGAGGTCTGTGTCACTGCAGTGGGGACATAATATAAGCAGATTTTGATGATGATGTTGATGATCATGAATCTCGACCAATCAAATCAAAACTAACTTACACTATACCAACTTATAAGAATCGTTAGCATATTATAACATCACTCCAATCTTATCCACACACATATACAAGAACACAACACAAGACCATTAAACAATATAAAGCGCTCGCATTATCCATTCAGAACACAAAAAGCTGCATTTATCTCAAAACAAGAGAGACGGAAAAATGCGAGGTATCATAAAACAAAATGGAAGATCAAGTGCAGCACTAAGTTGAGAGAATAATTAGCATCGAGCTCGGAAGCACGTAATTGTATGAGATATTGTGCGGAAATATTATCTTCGTTGCTTTTTTGTAAGATGAAAAGTTTGTTGTGAAATTGGCTAGAAGAAAAATTGCTAGTTCTAAACGGTGGGAGAGATGTAATACCTAAAATTACATGATTACATAGCTTATGTATGATAAAAAAAAACATGTAAGGATCCCGTATGTTGCCAAGTAATACTTCAACATAAAATTAACCAAATCATAAAATACTAGTTAATCAAAAAAATAACCTTATTGGCTTAAAACAAACTGTTACAGAAAAAAAAATATATTTCCAAAAGATAATTTCAGTACGTTTTAATTTGCAAAAAGCGCGTGGAAATGTTTTAAATAGGTACTGCTATGACATTACAAAATAAATATTCTTATGCATTTTGCAATGCAGGTGCATGATTTGTAACTATTATATTTTATATTAAAACTTCTTTATAACTCTCATTAGAGTTTTATCCTCTTGCCCAATTTACTTAAAAGAAACAAATGTTTTACTTAAAGATAAACAATAAACTTACAGTTAAAAAGTGATAATAGCGACCAGAGCTTCACTGTATAAGGTTACAGCAAACATACACAGACAGTACAAAAAGCACTTTTAAGTAATATAAAACTGCACATGTTCAACCATAACAACTTAAGTAAATAATAAGACCTTGAAAGTAGTAGATAAAGATTCTTGCGAAACAAAAATCAGTTTACACGTGTAGAATAAGAGATTAACCAACTTTTTTCCATACACAGATATATTTTTATAAACAAAGTGCTGTATAATTTGAAGGATTTATAAGGAAAATCTACCAACAACCATAAAATTACTAAAATAACATAAACCAAAACACAAATAGAAAACCATCATAAGCGGCCACATCAAAATTCTATGAATAACTGAACATGTCAAAAGGCATACATGAATACTATCTCGAATCGTACCCTTTTCTCCCTTTCAATATATGTCAAGAGATGCTTACCAATAGTGCTGATGTACGAGTATTTCAATTGCTCCATAGTAAACTTTAAAATATCAGTAATAGAGTTTATTATCCAGTAGTGAGATACTGTTTAGAATTTTGAAGTATTTACCGTTTAGATTTATCAGATGTGTTTTTGACAGTCAGTATAGAATGTATAGAGAAAAGGTGCTTCAAAATCACCGTGTATGTGTTTGTAAATAAGTATAAGTTAAACTAGATTTGTATAGAAAGTAGCTGCAATGTTATTTTTTAATCAAAGCTTTATGGTCAACTTATACGTAACATTTACTTAAGGAGTGCCGCAAGGGACTATCTTGAGGTCACTCATTCGATTCCAGAAATAATCATAAATATATGTATCAAATAGCATATATAGGACCAGTCGATGTTGTGATGATAGTTGGAGGCTTATGTCCAGCACTGGACATTTTTCGGCTGAAATGATGAGGATATATTTAACAAGACATTTTGAGACCGTACTGTATTAAAATAACACGAAAAGCAATCACAAAATAAGCTAAATAAAAAATCGATAGCCAAAAAATGATTCTTTAAAACCCATTTCCAATTTCATAGCCAATTAAAACTGCATATTGCGCACTGATAAAATTTAAAAGCAATCTGTAAACGTTTAACATTCAAACGATTCATGTAAATGACAAAGGTACGATGTAAATAGCGTTACACTGTTAGTGTGCATCTGGGGCAGACCACAGTGCGGTGTGATGGCATAGAACTTTATGTAGTGTTCAGTCGTTAAATATTTTTGTTACTAGCAGTAGTGATAATCACAAAACTTAGGTTTAATATAACATCGTATGTTACAACATGCTTATATTCCCCGAAAGATTAAACAGAGGTACTTAACCAACCCGTACTGAGTCCTCGTGGTGGTTTATGGCTCAGTCTCTACCAGAGAGGAGAAGGAAACCAAAGTCCAACCGGTGAGAAAAATGTAACTGATAATGCTATACAGCCACGCTTTTGTAAAACGATGTGGAAAATGACTCATTAGATTCATGAATCAATTGCTTGTGATTGAACTACCTTAGACCGCTAAAGGACTGTTATAGATAAATATATGCTACCCGAAGTCATAGAATTTGTAAACATACATAATTATCCCATCGTCACCTCTCTTCGGCATGGAGTGGGCAGTAATATACCATGCTGGTCCAGTGCGGGTTTGTAGATGTCACATGTCATCGAATTTTTGATTCTAGGACATGTTGTTTTCCTCACGATGTTTTCCTTCGCCGTTTTGAGAGCATTGGTGGTGAGAATTTTTGTAATGACTTACTATTACAAAAATTCTTAAAATAAAGTTTTGTGTTTTGTGTTGTCTTCTCATCACATAAAATCATTAACTAACCCAATTCATTCTTAACAATGTTCTATAAAATAAATATCCATGTGGATACCCCATACTGTTCTTGCGCCACTGTATTCCCATAATGCCCAAAACGGGCATCAATCACACTCGCAAATTGCACCGCGCGCTAGCCGACAGCCTCACCCCTTTACGACACGTCAATATAATACGATTTAAAATTAAACTTTGATTGACTTTCTTTGCGTTAATAATTAAATACTCAATTCCGAACAAGATAACATACATTTTGAGTTTGGTAGATCAAGATGGAAGATGAACTAGCTTCTGCCGCTATTGTCCCTATAAATATATTTTATAGGATTTTTTAAGAACCTTTATGAAAATGACTCGTGTCGCGGTAAGGGTTGAGTTATCCTGATAAAAGACATTAACGCTAGACTTCCCATTTCTTACAATATCGATATAGTCACTAGACTGTAACTGGATTATTTAAGGCAAACTATTGGCATGGCTGGCTGACATATGTATGACTAATTATTTAAATAATGTTCTGTGTCTCGTAATGTTTATTACTTTGCCTATGCATGTTTAGAATCAAGTCTATCCGACTAAACAGACAACTGTGCTGCTGGGGAGTTTGTTGCGCCACTTCTTCTTCCCAGTTAAAGCACAAGGAAGTGGTGACGGGTGGGCGTTTTTGGGGGGACTGTTGACTTTAGAAAGACTGGGTGTCAGACTTTCGGGCTTCTGACGACCCGTAACAACTGTCAAAGATCCACGAATTACAGCCGGGACCACTTACAAAAATCATTTATAGTTAAAATCATCAGCAAAAATATTCAAATTACTACCCAACCACGGAAAACCATCACATGCAGCCCCCGTCAAAATGTACACCGCATTCAATTAAAACCAGTAATACTTCGTAAGTGAATCAACACACGTAGAACGATATCAAAGCTTTCGATATTCTGTTTAACACACGCTCAATTAAACAGTTATCGTGATAAAGCGGCAGCCATTGCGATATAGCGCCAGTGATCAAACCTTTGGAATTTTCAATGCGCCAAATGTTAGATCAAAGGGTGATGGCTTATTCATTCGGTTGGAATATGTTTCAAAGAGGTTTTAAGTATGGCTGGAAGAGAAGGGTTTTTTGTTAATTTATTTGTATTTAAAGTTTTAATACTTTACGCACAAAAATGTACAGAGGTGGACTTAATACCACAGGCATTTTTTACCAGTCAACGTGTGGGTGAAACAGAGACGAACAGTGGTAGATGCAATAACATAGAGGAATATTTTTTAAAGCAGATGAGCCAAAGGCCCATCTAGCGGTAAGTGATACACCACTGCCTATAGAGCTCTGAAAGAGTATTCTGTACAAATCTCGCCGTGAAAACATACTTGAAGTGAGCTGTCAATCCCAATTATCAGGTAAACTCACAGCTCACTTCACCTAAGATCGTCTGAAATACGAGAGGCATCACAGATGCATCGTCATGCTAGATACAAAGGGTACTAACCTTGAAAAATTGCTAAATTTTACAGTATTAAACTGCATTAGGTTTAATTATGGTAGCGAATGGCTTGGAACTTGACAATTGTTTAAATGTGCAGCAGTTTCTAAATTATCATTTTTGTGATATTCTTTTTATTTTCTTCCAGCCTCTTTATAGCAAGGGTAGGCATATGATTGAGTGTTTATTGAGTTAGGCTTCCTGTTATTTTGAACTGATGGTTCTTTCTGTGGCTTTGTGGCTAGCGGGGTTCGAGAGCAGAGAATAGAACAAAAAGAAACGTTGTATGGAGCGGTCAAAGGGGCAATTAATATGTTAGCTTTAGTGGTGTAAAGTGGTGGAAAATATATCAATTTTTGTAGCCACGTGTAATTTAAACAGTGTTTTATTTGCCTGATACTAAATTTTACTATACTTTACTGATTGTATAGATTACTGATTTTGGCACGTGTTCCACGTATAAGCCGTAAGAATTCGTTTTATTTCTGTGACCTTTGTAATTTTATTCTATTCTGTTACAGTATTGCAAAATTTTATTTTATGTAAAGTTTTTCCTGAATTAAATGTTTATTTTATATAATATATTATGAGCTTGGTTGTTCCATCGTAGACCGCATCCATCACTTTCCACCAGGCGAGATAGAGGTCTAGAGCTGGCCTATTTCGCAATAAAAAAATGTTGTACAATCACTTAGATATACTAATAGAAAAAAGAGGAGACTCCTGTTTTTGTAGGGCATGAGAACATTGGGACGTAAATAAATATTTTACGTCAATCCAACCATACTCACTTTAATGAGTCATGACCAGAGATCGGATATTCGGATGCAAATTTACCTAAAGATCATTTTTAGCTATGAATGTATGGAAGCGGCTTTATAAATTATTTGTAATATTTATTAAAAACCCCAGGATTCTTGGATTGCATAACTATTCAGATGTGTATTAATTTAAAATTAATGTTTAACCAGATACAAACATGTATATGTACTGGAGGAAGGGTGGTTAAAACAAAAAATAAACAAATTACTTACCTAAATTAAAACTTTTTCGATACAAAAGCGCATTCCATGTTAGCCAACATCTCAACTTTAGGTGAATATGCATCCGAATATCCGATCTCTGGTCATGACCAACGCGATTCAGTTCGATAGAATCGATTCGATTGAATTGACCTGGATACAGATTCACATAAAAAAATAAGAAAAAGACAGAAATCTCCATTTTTTATCACGCAGTACATCAAAACTTGAGCATCAGCATGCCACAATGTACCATCAATCGTCATCCCCATTTCACATATCCATACCTACCCCCCTACCACCACTTCCCTTGATAAAAGCGTGATGATTTTCATACTGCTTGCTCCCCCAGCATTATAATTTCAAAGAGTAGGGTACCAGGTATGTAGTACACATACTATATGGAGGTGACGACGATGATCCATGGAGACTTGAGTATTATTTTGTATTTGATGATGCTGGGAGTGTGAACTTAGGTAAAGAGTCTGGAGTAAACGTAGTTTCAAGACATCCTGAGTTTGTTGAATAAGGTGAAAAAGAAGAATGACTTCGTAAAACAACTTTTGAGCAGTTCTATCAAGAGAGCAGTAAAGACAGTAAATAATGAGATTTCTTATAAGATTGTCAGGATAATGAATCTGTTCTGTGTCTGTGTGCTGTTGTTATTCGGGTTTGTAACAGTTAACGTTTCCGTAACATTTTATTAATATTGACATCTATAGTTTTTGTTTACGTGTGTTCTACAATTAAAAACTTTTTAATTTTAAAAATACTTCTAGAACAGTGAGTACATTACCTAGTTACTCGCTTGGCTAATATTGACTAGACCTTGGATTATATATGTTACCGGCCAAACCCGATTTCAGGCCAAACTAGTTTGTCCTAGGGCAAACTGGTTTATTAAGCCGGGGCACCCCGATTAAATGGGTTAGGTTAGGTTAGAACTGTGACCAAAAGGGCGCGAGCCGAGCGAGCGCAGCAAGCGGTGCCGCGGCAGCGGCCGGCGAGCGTTACTTCCAAAGGCTGTTAACGAAACGGCTAATTAAGCTAGTTGGCTGCGACATATCACGCGTAGGATTAAGTCTGTTTGGCCTAGGACAAACTAGTTTGGCCTGAAATCATCGGGTTTGGCCGGTAACATATATACTTACAGACATGACCAGAAAAATGCCGAAACCTGCATTTTTTAATGTTAGTGTCACATGACCCAATACCTTAGTCACAGTAGTCAAGCCAAACACCACGAACCCTACAGGGGATGTCGACAAAGAGCGGTGAGTAATTACAGAAAAATGGGGAATAACTAGGTCATCGCAGATGTGTGCACGGATTATGGTGTTCTATGGGGTATTAAGGGTAAGCGGCCGTGTGTGGTACGCAGCCATTTATGTATGTAGGTGTAATGTCCGGAAATCATTAGGTAATGCATGTCTTAGCTTGTTGTGGAGACCCTTGGTACATACCAATAGCACAGCTAGCACATGCTACCCTCGGCTCAACAACAAACCTTAATACTTAATCCTACTTATAATATTATAAACGCGAAAGTTTGTATGTTTGTTACTCGATCACGCAAAAACTGCCAAACGGATTTGCATGAAATTTGGCACACTCATAGCTTATAACCAGAGATCGGATATTCGGATGCATATTCGCCTAAAGTTGAGATGTTGGCTAACATGGAATGCGCTTTTGTATCGAAAAAGTCATAATTTAGGTAAGTAATTTGTTTATTTTTTGTTTTAACTAATACAAACCACCCCTCCTCCAGTACATACACATATTTGTATCGGGTTAAACATTAATTTTAAATTAATACACATCTGAATAGTTATGCAATCCAGATTCCTAGGGTTTTTAATAAATATTTCAAATAATTTATAAAGCCGCTTCAATACTTTCATAGCGAAATTTTTTTTATAGGTAAATATGCATCCGAATATCTCCATCCAATCTCTGCTTATAACCTAAATTACCACATAGGATACTTTTTATTCCAGTAGCATGTTCCCGTGGGATAACTTTCCACCTCCACGCGGGCGAAACCGCTGGCAAAAGCTAGTACGAAAATAAAAACCCTGACTCACTAACTGACGCATCAAGGCCAAGCCCAGAAAAAAATCTTTATAATGTTGACAAGGACTAAGGTTGGATTTTTCGAAATTAAAATATAGGGCTGATGAAGTAGGCTTAAGGTGAACCTAGTCCACATTTTTTGCATACAAACTTCGGGAGTGTTTTACTCCACTGTCTGACATGGCACATCCAAAGTAAAATATGATATCGTTTTGTCTTATTATTAATATTGTCGGTACGGAAACAGAATACTAAAATAAAAACCCATTAAAAAGTTAGGAGCCAACAAAGATTCGTTTTTCTTGCTAATTTTAATTAACTTTGGGCGTGTTTAAGTAATAATAAAAGAAGTGTAAAATCTCCAAAACCAAGTCGGTACCGACAAAGTTCAATTATCGAAAAGTTCAGTAAAGCATTTTCATAAAACCCGGTCTTTCAAAGGACTTTTCTTAATTTTTTCGCGATTTTTTTACTATAAATGATCCTGCATCTCACTCAATAACGTTGTGCGTGTAGACTAGCGTCTAACTGCTCATCACTGATACTATCTCTATCGGACACGAAGCCTGGTAAGACAGCGTGATTTTTAGCCAGGCCGACCAGGAAGTTCGAGCCCGCGACTAGGTTCCCCTTAAATAAAACTGTTGTTGTATCCCATTTATGATTGGATATTGTCATTTTGGTCATCTGTTTCCATTCTATTACATATTGGTCCACCTAAACAAATTATACCAAACAAATGACAGAAAGTACTCAGACTGCAATAATGCGCACACCACCCCACATGCAGACATTGCCTAATCAATAGTCAAATAACTCCACATTACACAGGGTGCGCTGCAATTTCATCAAAACACCGCCACATACAACCTGTATAGACAAATCCTATTGCATGCCTTTCGCCACCCTGTCATTGCGATGCCGAATGACGTCATTGAGACAAGAGATGGATTCGAACCATAATTTCTGGACACAACTCTACGCACCACGAAATCATCAAAGTTGCGGTACAATTTTAGTTTCAACATACATTGCTGCATCAGTAAAAAATAATATTGAAAATGATGAATGAGAGTGAGCGATGGATGGTAAACAGAGGGAAGTAGGCGAATGATTGGGGGATGTAATTGGTAAATGACGTGTGCCATTTAGAGGCCTGATGGACGAACATTAGGCCGTCTGCGCCGTTGTGGGCCGGACGCATTCCATTTGTTCGAGGGTTTCGCACTAATTCCACAAATGTACCAACGGGTTGGCGGGAAAAATGTGAAGTAATGTGTCACATGACAATGCCGGCCATGTTTTTTTTTCTTTTTTAAAGGGCAACTCTTTTGTGGGAAGTTGACTTTAATTTTCGTCATTCGAAAACGTTCCCCGCAAAGCGGTCTTTGTATTTTTTTGTGAAAAAGGTTTGTCAGGTCTGATTAAAGGAATTTGTTTGTTAATAGTCTGTTCCTTTTTGCATCAGACAGGAGAATATAGTCTGTAAATGCTAGCAGATTAAATGCACTTGAATAAAACTGCAGAAACCGAATAATTACCTACGTCACAATCATTTTCAAAAGCATTTTAACAGGTAAACAATTTAACTTAGTGGTTATTATTAGAAACATATAACATTGCTGCTGCTTGTAGCTCTCATCAAAATGTAGTTTTCTACCATTAAACCTCTGAACGATAGATAAATAAAACTATAATCCATTTATTATAGCTTTAGAAAAAAGAGGCTCGTAGAAGCAGGAGTGCAAAACATTTTATTTCAAAGTTAAGGTATAACTTTTTTAGGTACATTTAAGACAGTACTAAATACTGAGATAAACGAAGTAAAAGTAATTTTATTTTAAATAATGTTCTATTTATAATAAAATCTTCATCACACATTACAAACCTATAACAAAACGAATGAATGAAACAAACAATCACATGATGATTTAAATCTAATTAAGATTAAAGGAAATATTTTTTTTACAATACTCTATTTTAAGTAACAACTTACGACCTACAATACGTTGGTAAAACTTGGTCGTCATCAGCTAATTTAGTCACTCGGTATTGTTCACCCCTGCTTCTTTTAGGTTTTTAGCATTGACACTTTAATTTAAATTGAAATGAAATAATTATTTAAATGAAAGCTACATAATTTCATAAGATAAATAGTTAGTTACACATGATTGCAATAAAGTGTGACAGCTAATATTTAAATAAATAATATTAAATTTGGCATTAATCGTAACTGCAACACGTTTAATGTAATTTTGTTACAAAGTGTACATTAAAAATAACCTTTATTAATTTCTGTCTAATGCTTTTGTAAATGAGAGTCAGGCTTGTGGCTTCAGGCGCTCCCGTCATCCACCATAGGCACTATGATGGATGACTCATCGTTTCGGCTCGCTACGTGTCTCCGCTTGGGCGCACCTTGTGTTGCTCCGCATCGGTGTCACTGCGGTGAAGCTGTCGACAGTCTCGGGCACCATGGCCTGTCCTGCTGCAGGAGCACAGGTCGCATAGCACGCCACGCCAGCATCAACGATATTATTCGTTGAGCCCTTGTCACCGCCGGCGTACCAGCGGTATTAGAACCAAACGGCTTGGTACGTGACGATGGGAAGAGACCAGACGGCATGACGTTATTGCCTTGGAAGGTGGGAAGACCTCTGGTGTGGGACGCAACATGTGTCGACACCCTTGCGCCATCCCATGTTCCTAGCACGGCGGGCTGTGCTGGCGCCGCTGCTGCTGTTGCTGAGACCCTCAAGCGGCGTAAATACTGTAACCTTATGGGTAACTACAGTTTTGAGCCGTTTGGGGTCGAAACGCTCGGGTCATGGGGCCCGAGTGCACGTCTCCTTTTTAAGGAAATTTCTCGCCGGCTGGTCGACACTTCACGTGACCAGAGGGCTGGGTCGTTCTTTGGCCAAAGAATTAGCATTGCCATTCAATGTGGCAATGCTGCCAGTCTTCTGGGCACGTTTCCTGATGACAGCGATGCGGAGGAATATTTCGACGCCTAAGTGTCCTTTTGTTTTTATTTTGTATATCGTAGTTTTAATTATTAAATACATTTGATAAATGGAGTATATGTCAATTCAACGAAATGTGCATTTGAATGAACATCTAACTCCTATACATAAACTGACAATAAAGCAAGTAAGTAGATAGAAGATAAGTTTTTATTTATTTATTTAAACATTTTATACCTACAAGAAGAGCATACAAGATATTACATCGTTTGAGTCCAATAATGTTTAGCCGTAAGTAAGTAATCGTTTATTTACAAAAAGACAGCCTAGGTAGCAAACTAGGAGAATCCTGTATCTTGAAGGACAGTGTGGCTAATAAAGCTGAACAAATTTTTATTTTTTTGTGTGAACGGATTTGAAATCTTTTTGCATTTGATAGCACCAATTCTTGAGGAAGGCTAACATTACGCTAGGACCCTAAGAAGACGAGCAAAAAGAAAAAAAACAGAAAGAACACTAAGCGTAAACAATGTAAAAGCACGCGCAGATGTAACTGGGTGCAGTGGCGTAACTAGGGTGGGGCAGGCAGGGCAAGAGCCCTGGGCGCCTATCGAAGGAGGGCGCAAAAACTCGCCAATTCTTAAATTAAAAAATAATAGTTTAAAAAACTAAAAAACACGCTTTAAAAACCAAACTAAAAAAGGAGAAAATAATTTAATTCAATTAAAAAGCGTGGGGTGCTTTTTGAGATATTTTTATAATCAATTAATGTCAAGCACCCCACGCTTTTTAATTGAATTAAATTATTTTCTCCTTTTTTAGTTTGGTTTTTAAAGCGTGTTTTTTAGTTTTTTAAACTATTATTTATTTTCTATTTTTTAGTTCTGCTAACTACAAAAACGTGTTTTTTTTTCTCATTTTTTTTTAAATTATTAAATTGTCATCGATCCTCGACAAGTTTACAAAGTTTCAATGAAATCTGACCGTTTAAAGTGGGTCAAAATCGCGCTCAAAGGAGTCGGTTACATACAAACATACAAACAAACAAACATACAAGTGAAGCTAACATAAAGCGTGTAAAAAGAAAAACATCAATAAACCATTTCATACTGTTACCTACCCATATCTAAGAAATCTCAAGAGCTTGTACACTTGTACAGTACCTACATATGAGAATGAAAGCGTATTTTTAACTCGGCTTATACGAGTATCTATTCAAATTCTCTTAAAATTGCTGCATTGCAAGCGATTTTTTAGCACGTTGGCATTAATGTCTTCGTTATTGAAGGTTATAATTGTTCAAGATAGGTTATGCGACCTAGCTTTGCTCAGTGTAGACCGAGAAGATAATTCACAGAGGGGCGCAAATCTGATGCGTGCTCTAGGCGCCATTATGTAAAAAGTATCCTATGTGTTAATCTAGGTTATAATCTATCTGTGTGCCAAATTTCATCCAAATCCGTTCAGCCGTTTTTGCGTGAAAGAGTAACAAACATCCATCCATCCATACTTACAAACTTTCGCGTTTATAATATTAGTAAGGATTATGGCTACTTTAATATACCCTTTTTTTTTTTTTTTTGAGGATGGGAAATCATCAAATAACTTCTCCCGCTCTGGGTGGAGCAGGAGGGCGTGTCAGACTTTTACTGACTAAAACCCACCCGTGTTCCCTCAGTTGCCTGTGTGCCAGGGGCGACGGTATCTCTTTCGAACAACCCGCACCCCTGGCAGGCATCGGCCCTTGCGGACCCCACCCTATATACCCTTTAACTTAAAAAACCCACATCGAACATACTCCTACCCAAACAAGCTAATGATGCGTGAACAACAAATGCACTCACCAACCTTGACATTCACAGCACACCGACGTAATAAAGTCATAACTCTAAGAGAATGTTCAATACATTTTCCATTTCCCGTCAGACTTGTTTCAATACTTTGTAACAAAGGCTGACCTTCAGATGTTTCAGTATGAATATCTGGATCGTGTAGAGATTGACCTAGACCTTGGCATTCACATTGAAAAAGGAAGCTAGGTTTCCAACTCGGCTGTTTTTGTTTGGGATACAAGTCACTGCAAATTAATAAATATACTTTATTTAGGACTACAACTTTTTTTTTAAATAGTAACATATTTTTTTATAGACAACTACGAAATAATATACAAAGTAACACTAAAATAAATATATTATGTACACGGTTATAAACAAAGTAAAAAGGGGAAGAGCTCACCGGGCCTCAAGGAATCCGTCCGCATCGCTGTCAGTGGAAAAAGTGCCCAAAAGGCTGGCACCATTGCCACGTTGAATGGCAATGCTGATTCTTTGGCCCAAAAATAGGCCAGCCCTCTGGTCACGTAAAGAGTCAACCAACCGGTTAGCAATGTCTCGGAAAACTACGTGGGCAATATTTAATTAAAATTACTTAATTTTACTTTGGTTTTTCCTTATTATAAAAAAAACATCACGTCTGTACTCCCCGAAGGGTTAGGCAGAGCCCTTGTTATAAACAAGCACTGGGCCACTACTGCTCACAAACGAATATCTGCCATTCGACAATGATAACTATACTTCGATCTACGGCTACGCCAACTGCGCAAAACCCACACATTTTCAATGGATACAATTAAAATCTACCGATTCAGTACAAACCCTAGCACAATCCTTGACATTCAAGCAAGGTCGGCGATAACAAAGGACTAAGACGCAAACTGAGCTATATAATTTTATGAGAAATAGAACCTGCAGCGATAGCACAGAATTACACTAGGAAAGATCTGGAGTAGGTGTTATGGCGTCATAGTATCTGGAGTGGCTAAAGCTCAAGAAATACGCGTTTAACGGTAATTAGCTTTATGTAGAAGTTTGCCTTATGGTGCATTTGTCCAGTGTGTAGCTTTTGTATCGAAACTCAATTACGTCTTTATAGCGTGTCGATGGCAAAAATAGAACAAAAATATATAGTTTCTTGGCCCGAAATTCAACAACGCGAATACCGTTTACTGACGCAGCCATTAGGTCCTCACGTGTGCAGGTGACAGGGCTCGGTGCAAGATGGGAGGTGAGCCATTATTAGTTACTAATTATTTTATTTATTTATTTATTCACAAAATCCACAGCTCTTTAACAGTTTCACATAAGATAAATAAACTAATCTTACAGCCAATTACGGATTTACAATTTAATAACTACAATTATTATATGCATCAGAAACAAACAAGATGTCATGCTAGCACCTTCTAAGCATATCTAAGTGTGCAGTGTGGGTGGGTATGTAGAAGTGTGTGTGAGGAGTTGTAATGGTGTATGGTCACGGATTACTTTATTCAGTTCTATTTAGAATTACCTACTAGTCAAATCGTCGCATACAGAAGTCACTAAAAGTTTCCTGAAAACACCTTTTTCGGTGTTAAATATATCAAGATGGGAGCATTGAGCATGCTAACAATGTACTATGGTAGGTATAGGTATTTATGGAAACATAACATGACATAACATCACGCCTGTGGTCCCTAAAAGGGTAGGCAGAGGTGTAACTTTAGTAGACCAACATTTCGCCAGTTATTTTCAAGTTCCATGTAATAGGGGCGAGCCTATTGTCATCAACCGGGCCCAATCTAAACAACACATTAAATAAATCAAAACCCATTTATTCAAATTAGGCTGAGAATCAGCAATTTTCAAACCTCAAAATTACATACCTACGACAGTTCCCCAAACCACCACTTCCTAGTGCTTTAGTTGACACTGTCCGACCTGGGTATGGAACCCATGTAGTTATATTCAGTAGCAGCGCTTACTAGACCAGCAAGGCAGTGGTTAAACAAAGATGTAAAGACCAGTTATACTTGTAACTCTGAGATATAATGTACATTTCGTAGTACAAGCAATAGTGACTGGGTGAACAGAACTTCACAATATTAATTTTAATATTCACTTATTTCAATAATTTTATTTTGTTTGTTTGAACACGCTAATCTCTGGAACTACCTTCACGAATTGTCTACACAAAACTATCTAAATTCAAGCAACATCTCAATGTTTGTTCTTTACACTAAGGGCAAGTTTCACCACCGAAACTGAACGCGATCAGCACATGAACCACCATTTTTTTATTTTTTTTAGGTGGGAAATCATCAAATAACTTCTTCCGCTGTAGGTGGAGCAGGAGGGCGTGTCAGACTTTTACTGACGAAAATACACCCGTGTTCCCTCAGTTGCCTGTGTGCCAGGGGCCGCGGTATCTCTTTCGAACAACCAGCACCCCTGGCAGGACACATAAACCACCATTACGTGCGGAAATCACTATCAGTGTCATTATTCCTTAACAATTTCGATAGTAACAGCTCTTGAACGCGGTTTGAATGTTCTGATCGCGTTCAGTTTCATTGGTGAAATTCGCACTGAGACAGAAACTATTGCTGCACTGGAAAAAATTACATACATTACAACATCACGCCTTATATCCCTGAAAACTTAGGCAGAGGTGTACCCTACCTATTATGGTATACCAAAATTTCGCTGGTTATGTTATTAAGTCCCATGTAACCGGGCACAAATCCTGACTCCGAGCTGCTACTGAGAAATTCCAGATAGAAAAACCCAATGACTCTTGACAGACCTGGGAATTGAACCAAGAACCTCATGCTCAGGAGTACCGCTAGCGACCAACGAGGCAGTCTGGGACCAATTACAGGCTGCAACTTTTAAAACTAGCACTTTAAAATATATATGTACACAATAGAAACTATTACGACTTTAAAAAGAATTGTAATTAACTGGATTAAGTCTCTTACTTATGAGGATACGGAAGCTCTTTTGGAACATCATGAGTAATATATCCACACACCGTAACGATACACACGTCACTTTACTCCACATACTACACTACAGTACACCACACCACACCACACCACAGACTGCAGCACATCACATCACACCAACCCTCACTACATCTCACACACACGCCTCACACACCACACCAAACTAAATCATATACACCACGCTTCTCACCACATGATACATAGTCCAGACATTAGTTTAACCAATTAAAAAATATTTTTTACTGTAGTGTTTTTTTGGAAGTCGGTTGTTTTTTTTTGGAAAAGTTTTTATTTTTCACTTTTCAGTTATAGTACACCAATTCGAAATGTCATAATCCTAGGGGTAAAAACAATGCATATTTATACGATAGCAGCAATCGCGGTTGATTTGCTGTAATTTTTTTAAGAGCTCAATTGCCTGTCTCCGAAACGCATCATCAGATCTACCTATATGAACCACACGGGAACCACCAGCTATCAAATAATAAAAAAAAATCATCAAAATCGGTTCACCCAGTCGAAAGTTCTGAGCCAACAAACATAATTTTTTTTTTAAAACAGTCGAATTGAGAACCTCCTCCTTTTTTTTAAGTCGGTTAAATATGTTATATTTAAATTACAATCTAAGATATGGAAGGGCGGAAGGCACTGTTTGTCAAAAAGGAGTCTCCCAACACAATTAATTGTTCATGAAATTTTTCGTGAAAAAGAAAAACACTATACCTACCACATTTAACCCTACACGAACTACCCAACACTGCGACACTTAGTTTGCCACCCCCGTTTTCCCCAAGACACGCAGTAAGAGTACTTTGAATAATTGAAAAAAAAACTGTCAAGTGTTTGGGGTCCCCCAGACCCTTTATAGGTCAGTAGCGTAATGCTGAGCCGTGAACACGGAAGGGTTAAGAGTGGGCGGGTGAGTGTTAAAAATGTAACGCACTTGTTAGCGGAATATTCTTGGTGTATATGTACCTACCTATTTAGATTTTCTTTAGTGATATAGGGGTATAATGTCCCGGGTTCGATTCCAAAGTCGAGCATAGTGTTCTTGGGTTTTTCTTTCAGGAATTTCTTGGATTTGTGCTTGGTTAATGGCAAAAGGCTCGCCCTCTATTACATTGGCGAAATGTTTGTGCTCTATAGATACACACACCTTATTTCGGGGATTACAGGCGTGATGATTATGTTTATGAAATGTATTAAGTAACAGAAATGTAAGTTTATTCGTTATTAGCAAGATAACAAATCAAAATTCAATCTTTCAGTCTCCTGAGTCAATGTTCCCACTGCTGGGCCACAGGCATCCTCTCTGTGAGAGGGAGTGGGCTGTAATCCATCACGCGGGTCCAGTGCGGGTTGGTAGATGTCACATGTCCTCGAATTTTTGGTTCTAAGACTTGCCAAAAAAATCAGCTGTTTCATAGAAAAGTGCAATACTTATGCGGTCAAAATGTATGGAACAGCTGATTTTTTTTTTTTTGTATAACCGACGAAAAATTTCTGCGCTAGGAGGTCTAGAATGATATGCTGAATTCATGGTTACAGTTTGCGCACTGGATAAAAATTTTTCCTGTATATCATATCAGTTTCTGCTAATTTTGTAAGATTTTCACGTTGACCTTTAAAGGAATAATAAGAGAACGATGTAATAATATTAAGAACTTTCTGTACATTATTTACGCAAATAAATTATTTTGATTTGCAGTCAATAATTGAAAAGAAAATTCTATTAGAAGAGAACAACGAAAAAACCAATCTTTTCATTTTCCTGAAAATTATTCATTAAGTACCCTTTTCTAACTCCTTAATTAATTATCTAATCTAAACCTCTTGACACGCCAATCTATTCAAAAACTCTAGACAGAATTAATAAAAACATTTTCCCAACACGCCCATAAATAATCCGAATTGATGTTAATTAATGACATTGAAGATTAATAAAGAGCGGGAATCAAAAGGCGAATTATAAGGAAATCTGAAGAAACAAGGGGCGATAGAAATGAGAATGTCACGAAGTAATCGGATGGTCGGCGGCAGAAGAGACGTTGATAAATAGTCGTCAATGTTGGTAAAACGGTGCATGGTCCAAAGGAGAGACGAAAGCGTGATCGTTATTTTTTCACTCACGTAGCAATTTGATAACTTATACTGCGGAAATATTGTGCCCTAATAGGTACAGTACCGATGAATTTTATCTTTCATCAACTTTTGGTCACTTGGTGCATGGACAAGAACTTTCACTAAAAACAACTTTCCTACTCATGTTCATTACTCATTATCATCTACCTAGCATTTTCCCAATATGTTGAGATCGGGTCCCAGTCAAACCGAGTGTAGCTAAATACCAGTATTTTACATGAAGCGACTGCCTATCTGACCTAAACAAAACACTGGGTAATACTATACCCCTTGGTAAGACTGGTTGGCGGACATTACGGCTTTTGACGACCCGTAACGACTGTCAAAGATCCACGTATTACAGTCTGGATCAACGGCAGTCTTGGGTGTAAAGATAGTCACCTATCCAGGGACTAACCACGGCAAACGTAGTTTAACCTGATTGATTGACCCATCCAGCTGTTATCGGATGATTAAGCAAGTCGCTTCCAACTCTCCTCATTAGTCAAATTATGATAAGTAGTTAAGATGTTATGAGGGAGCAGATGAACATGCATAATTATCTACATACAAACAAACTGCGAAAAACATAACCTTTTTTTTTTGGGTGGGAAATCATCAAAATAACTTCTCCCGCTCTGAGTGGAGCGGGAGAGCGTGTCACACTTTTACTGACTAAAACCCACCCGTGTTCTCTCAGTTGCCTGTGTGCCAGGGGCGGCGGTATCTCTTTCGAACAACCTGCACCATAACCTTCCTTTTTGCTTTACCGTAGTCAAGTATAATGAAGCAAAATAACTATCCGCAAGGCAAGCAAACGTCTTGCCCATCTCTTATTGCATCATAATGACAAAACGAATAAAACAGTTAAAACGTGCATCCGCTTTTAATTTGCACCACAAGAAGAAGAAGACAAAAGATGTCTGTATCACTAATAGGCTTAACAATAATGTTAGTAGCTGCACTTCGGTTAATTGTTTACGATACTGTGTGTCACGGGGAGATTAGATACGTTTTGTTTTGATTGTAAGGCTTTGCAGATTACGGAGAATGTTTTGGCAAGGTAGCTTTGAAGATTAGAGAAGTAATCAATGTCACTCAGACCACTCTGAATTGATCTGCATGACTACGGTACTGACAAATGCGTGCGCTGACTGGATAGGTCCACTCAACCTTAAAATACCATTTCAGACACCAATCTACAAAGTCTGACCAAGATTATGTTTGGACTTTAAAAGAGACAGTGACCTCTGCCTTTCTTCTCCGAGTAGTCAGGTAGGAAACGCCGACCTAGTATCTAGTTATAAAAATATGATTTACGTATAAAAGTGTTTGTGTAATTAGACTTACAGAAATAAAATCATTTATCATTTATTAAGACACACAGTCTATGTAAAGATTTGACTTAAACTATGACTTAATCATAATAAAATCATAATAAAACAATTGAGTAGGTAATCAAGTGTAAAATATTTTTGAGAGCAATGAAGCCGGTACATTCGATTCGGGTTTGTTTAATTTTTGACGTGTTTTCTAGAGAATGTTCAACTTCGTTAGCCTAATTATTATAGTTAGAAATAACATAATATAAAATTAGGATATACGTAAGTATATCCTAATTTTGCTTACGATGCTCAAGAAAACTGGTGGCAACCGCGAATTAGTTACACTAATTGATCAAAAACACAATCTGCGTCAACATTCAAAAAGCATTAAGATTAATTCTCATTTGGGTGCAAATACGTGTGCGTTTTTCATTACTTTTAATGACCGAACCATATTAATTTATGCACCTATGAATAATTTCATTCAACACACAGTTCCCGTCATATTTATTGGAAACGTGAAAAATCGCCAACCCTTCAAATGATGACAGAGAAAACGACCGGTCATTTGCACCCCGACATTTTTAAAATGGCGTTCATAATCGTTATTAATATGCGTATGAACCATCTAATATTGAGCGTTTATGCAAATATAAAGTATTTGCTAAAACGCACAGAAATTTGCATGCATTTGCGGCACCGTTTTTTGTGTTCAATGACACGTGAGAGGTATAAATATTGTCTCTCATTTTTGTTTCGCCGTTTCTACTTTGCATTCGCATTGCAGGGTTGGTTCTACCGTTTTGAATAATTAAGGTGTTTGTTGTTTTTTTTTTGGCGTATGGTGATGGTGGAATTAATTTACTTAGTGTTTTTGTTAACATAGCTTTTTATATTCCTTTATCTCGGAAAATATTGTGCTTTTGTTCGGGCCACGTATGAATTTTGTCTTTAGTCAAAACGTATCTACTTTCAGTAGCTTGGCGCGTGTATTATTTCATAATTAGAGAACTAAGAGCATAAACTCGCCGCGGGAGATGCCCTGGGCGTCGGGAATCCCAGGCTGATTCCCGGTCACCGTAGGCGCTGGCTTGCGGACGGCGAGTAATGGGTAGCTCGCTGTCCGGTAAGGATCAAGCCCGGGTCGACGGCGCGTTGTGTTCCACGCGCGCCTCAAAGAGATGTCAGCACTAACTGGTGGGGTCTGCAAGGGCCAATGCCTGCCAGGGTTGCGGGTTGTTCGAAAGAGATACACAGGCAACTGAGGGAGCACGGGTGGGTTTTAGTCAGTAAAAGTCTGACACGCCCTCCTGCTCCACCCAGAGCGGGAGAACTTATTTGATGATTTCCCACCTAAAAAAAACGTGTTATGGATGGGCACCTATCCACGAGTTAGCCACGGACCCCTTTATAATATAATAGGTATTGCTACAAATCCACAGTAATAAAATTTTAAAAAGTAAAAGAAATTATGACGACTCAGCCGAACAGTAGCTGAAAATTGGTTTCCGTTTCAGTCTTATATTTTACCTTGAAGAGGAGGAGGTAGACGATCTGCTGAAAATAAATAAATAATTCGAGATGCATTCCTTTGAAACTATCAAAAATAGGTATCCTATTTGATGCAGCTGTAAATTCAATGACAGTTTGAGACCTTTCATAAATGCGATCCAATTTCTGAAACACCGCAGTATAAAGTGAACTTCAGACGGATCACAGAAAAATGCAACGTGTGCGAGACACAATTTCAAGAGACAACAAAAAATACTGGCAATTTTTTTTTTCAAAAGCACAATAATTTGTCCGTATATTAATTTGCCTGGTAGCAGCTCAAACCATAGAACTCACACAATGATAATAATATTAGGTAGTCAGCAAAGTAGGAACAGGAATCACAATTGCGAAACAAACTCTCAAAGCATCATGAAGAATCCGAAGAATTATGAAGAAAATTCCTGATCTATTGCTTCATATGTTTGAAAAAGTCGCCTGCTCGACAACGTAAATAACGCAATTAAATTATTGAATTGTCAAAACTACTGGCATTGCAATTATAAGTGCGTAAAAAGGCGTAACGCGATCTGTGGACGCGTTTACGCAATTAGCCCGTTGGCTTAAGGTGCAACACGGGCAATTTTTTGAGCAATTATTGCTCGGAAGCACTAATTGATCAATCTGGATCAATTAAGTGGAGCTATATGGAGTAACAACAATAAATTGCGGATATATTTCGGGAATATTACTTCTGATTGCTCCATATATTTCACATTTCTATTGCCTAGTTTTTAAAGTTGCTCCATATTGCATGGTATTGTGGGGCCGTATCTTTAGCAACAGGTTGTTGCATATTGCCATTGCTCTAAATTGCTGAATGTAGTCGTGACGTCATAGTTGACGAGAATTGACCAAGATGGAGTAATTTTAATGGTTCGTGTAAGCGCACCTTTAGACATACATTTCAGATTCGCCACTAGCGGAGCGATTAGTCGCAGTGTTACGCTCGGTCGTCTATCAACCCCTTACCGAACCTATTTTTAAGGTCGTATACTTTACGTTCCACAAAACAATAAACAATAGCATTACGTATTGACGGCTCAATCGATTCGACAGTTTTTATTGGCCGTAGCGTCTCAGTTTTATCTGAAAAGTGCATTGCCATGTTGAGAGAATGATGGTGGAATAATAAAACACCTATACACGTTTTATATTGGTGCGGATGAAGGGTAATCGTGTGTTTTATTTATCGTTCTGAGCTAGGAAATAAAAGACAAGTAATTAGGGTATTCAAATAATATGAATTCCAGCGTGCAGGGCAAAATCTGAAGCAGAGCAGACACGAGTATTCATGGCCACGCTAGCTCAAGACGGATTGGCGACGGGTTCAGGTTTCTTCAAAATTAATTTCTATCATGGTTGTCAGTAATGTGTAAGTTAAACTCAGAAAGCTTTCTTTATAAATACGCATCATCTTTGTACCTACGTATTCTTCTGTACCTTTCTGTTTATATGTGTCTATATGAATGGTTAAATAAACAAATAAAGTACAGAACATTACATAAAAAAAGTCACATAAATTCTGTCTTCATTAGAAACAGTAATAAGTTAAATTTTTGGGAAAAATACGTAGCGGCTGCTGTATAGTGATCAATGTTAGAACACTAACTAACCCTGTGTCGAAATATAACATCGGTTAGTAATTTTTAATCCAGTGTCAGGCAGTGTCTTGAACAAAATATCCAGACCGTAACACGTATGTATCTATATAATTATAATCATTAAAATATCAATAAAACCCTCTAAGTTCATATAATCCCGTTGAGTAACTATATCATGGAAAAGCGATAGAGAGCCTGACACTGCAAATTGCTAAAAACGTAAGAAAATTGGAATTTTGCGGGTTAAGGTGACGCTTTCCCTTTAAAAAGGTATTCCGCCAAATTAACAAAAAAACACTCGTTTAAAATCGATTCCCTGAAAACAAAAACAGACCAATAAAGCCACGACTAATGAATTGAATCGTATATCAAAATAACAACCCATACTTGTGAAGCTATTCATAAATAAAACATAGTGAGTACCTAATAAAGCCATCGCGATACTAATGGTGCTCAAATTACACACCACCGGCACCAGATGGTCGGAACACCAATTAAAATGATATCAGTCGTTCGTCACAAATAGTCTCCGGCATTTTCAACCTTCTGTTTTCATTTTTGAGTAATTTATGCATTGGGTTATTGCTGTTGAATTTTGTACGTATTTACTTTGATGTTTTCTTTTGTAAGATTCTCTCAATTCTCTGTACACATTACAGGGCGAGTTATAAAAACTGACAGGTACCTACGAGTACATACCTAGTCACAGGTTATTGTTCAATGATATAGAATACAGTCGGCGTCAATAATATCGGGACGAAGAGACTGTTCAAAATGATATAAACAACTATGAAAATTAAATATTAACTCAATGACACAAGGAATGTTTCAAAACGAAGACAGTTCAGGTCAACTGTCATTCTGACCAGAAGTTTACTAATTTAGATTAAGTTTAATTTTCTTTATTGTTGAGATTATTTTGAAAACTCTGTTCGTCCCGATATTTTCTAAATGAATCTTGGACATAATTTCAATGATATCCAAGTACCTATACTACTTAATAGAACCAAGTGTACCATTGTATAGAATCAAGTTCTTCTAACTTAACAGACAGGTGTGCTGCTGGGGAGTTTGTTGCAATATTCGTGGTTGCATCACTTCTTCTTCCCAGCTAAAGCACTAGGAAGTGATGAACGGCAGGTGTTTTAGGGCTGTCTTATGTAATTTTGACGTCCAAAAAGTGCTTATTCTCAGCCTTATTTGAATAAATGACTTTACGTTTTGATTTTTGACAAAAATATAAAAGCAAAAATTCTTAAGTATGCAAACTGGCAAGTTCAGTTTTTTTTTTCAAGATGCCACAGGCTGATATACCTTAGGTCTGTGTACTCCAGTTACAGGTCAACAGATATCAGTACCTACCTGCCTTTATTATAGGTAGGTATGTGACAAGGGGTTACATTCTCTTAACCCCCACAAGACGCTAACGTTAATTAGTTTACTAAGTTATAATGAAAACTGTTTCACACAATGACCACAGCCAAAATTGTTCGCGTTAACCCTGCAAATGCGTTCGACGGGTCTTAATGGTTCGGGTCTAAGTTTAATTTAATATTAACTGTTGCAACAAGACGGCGGTCTTAGATGCAACTTAATACGCTAAGGTTTTGAATAGACTTGCGATTTGTCGCATGTATTTGAGTCTTAGGAGTGTAGTTTTTAAAGTAATATGGTGATTAATAAAGACAATGACATCTTACTAAAATAAACATTCAGAAATGAGAGCATTTTCTCTATTTTCTCTACCATGTTGGTTAACCTCCACAATGCAGTTACTTGGTAACACGGTAAGAATGGTTCTCAGACTTTAAGGCGTCTCTCTGCCCTATAAAAACTGTCAAAAATCTGCGAATGACAGCCGGTACCAAGTGCATAACGTGCTTTCTGAGGCACGGAGGGGTCAATGTCCGTCCACGAATCAACCGTGGCAAGTGTAACTTAACCTGCAATCTACTCGTACAGCTATAATATTTTTGCCACAAATGATAGTGACTGACAAAGACTTTATTTGATGAATGAATCCATTGAAGACCCAACTACCAACATGGCAAGGTTTAGTTACATGCAAGAATTCATACAATAAACCTCCTTACAATTTATTATCAGCATGCAAAAGCTAAATTACGTCCACACTAAAACATAGTTTCTAGGAAAATTAACATATGTAATGTTGTACAAAGAAAACTACGACTGTTGAAAACTGTTGGAGCGAATTTAACCCCCTGGTCGTGGACTAGTGATCGAAACATTCGCAAACTCGCAGCTAGAAAGGGGTTAACAAGAATATTGATAGCATGTATTTCGTTAGACATGTTAAATGAACTTACTTTATCTTGTTTAAGTAACTTGTCACAAAGTAGGTTATCTGAAATATAAATAAAAGTAAGAATGAGTAGGGAAGAATAAATAGATGTTGTGCATTTAAATAACTACTTGAATGAGATGTATCGAAGTAATTTATTCATATGTCGATATTTAAGAAAACCTGATATAGCCTGATATAGCGCTAGATTAGGACCTAATAAGAATTTATTTAGTTAGTAAATCAGTCAATGGAACCTTTTTTAAAGCAAATTTCCCGTATTTTTTCATTTCGGCGTCAATCAATGTCACATACTTGTCAAAAATGTAGGTAAATTAGAGATTATTTTTAACAGATGGAGACTGAGATTAGACTGGGAAACGTAGTTAAAAATACAGAAATGGCCCCCCTGATCCTGATTTCGGTGGATTCTATTTGCGATAGGAGTGAAAATTTTTACAGCAGAATTTACTGACGGCTCAAAACAGACCAAAGCCTCACCTATAAAGTATTCTGACACGCCACGCTCCGTTTTCCGTATTTCAGACGCAAATCCGTGTCATACCTTATAAAGTTCTAACGTATGGCCAGGCGCGTATTGTGCTGTCGTGTGCAGACGGACCGTTAATGTGCGGTCGGATTACGGAGCGCTATCAACAATGCGGCCGCGATTAAGTCGAGAATGTATCCCGAGTTTCGGTTCCGGTACCGGTAGTTTAGACCGGGTCGCAGTTGCAGGGTTATTTGAAAATAAAATAATTTTACTTTACAATATTAACGTAACGGTTATACATACTTAAAATTATGAAAGACATAGGAGCGATTCTTTTGTTCACCACCAAAACTAAAACAAGAGTAGTATGGCCATCTCTCTGATAGACGGCAAAAGAAAAAGTCAAGTGAAGTTTTAGAACTGTCAAACTGGATTACGTCTCCGTGATTTTTAGCATGACGAATTTGGTACATCGTAGTTGCGTCGAAGAAAATCTTGGTTCAACTAAATTTGGCAACTGTTATTTGTTTCTGTTTCTTTCTTGTTTCATTAGAAGGAAAAAGATAGCTATAGCCTTGGTACTCGGTGCTCGGTAATGTCACATGACATTAAAACCTAACCTAACGCACGTCATAGTAGCCGCATGCAGGCTCTAGCTGGTCAATAATATTGTACTTACTCAATAATGTGATATCGAATCGGAATTCATTAACGTGTCTTTTGCATTTATTACTTGAAGTACCTACCTACCCACATCAGTAAAAACAGTTAAGATAAAGGTAATAAACATTCAATTATAACTTTAATAGTCAAGCTTATAACAAAGTCCGGGTAGCATCTGCGAAAAGGGTTAACCCGTCAATGAACACGGTTGTTAAGAAATAACCGAATTATTAGTAATTGGATTAACCACGTTGTTGCATTCAAGCGTAGTGGAATTTATTTGAATGGCTTGTCATTTAACCCTTTAACTGCTCCCGGTTGCAAGAGGGAGTTTTAATTTCGGTCTTAATTAAATAAAAGATTGTGTATTGCGACACTAAAAGGAAGAGTGGAATCCATTTTGTGAGTGGTCTGGGCCGTAAATGTTGAAAGATCTAAAAAGAACAAAAGAATCTCGTTGTTAATACGTGTCTAAAGTTTGAACAGTGTTTATTTACTTAGTTTTTAAATACTAGAAAGAAAGAAAGAAAGAAATAATATTTATTTGCATAAAACATGGTATATAAAGTTGGTTTAAGTACATTATAGAGCATACATGTTTAGCTTAAATAATAGCATGCAAATATTGTTGGTTACATTTAAAAATGTTTCCCGTCAGTAAATTCTTTAATGGTGTAAAAGTTATTCGTTTTTAACCATTCATATAGTTTTTTTTTGAACAATCTAAGATCTAAAGTTTTTAAGTCATTTGGAATTTTATTGTACACCCGAACACACATGGCTAAACAGCTTTTATTGTATTTAGCCAGTCTCGGTAAGTCACTTAATATAAGCCTGTGAGGATCTCGCCGGTTTCGAGGATATACATCCTCTGCCTTTTTAAATAGGTCTTTATGCTTTTTAACAAACATGCTTACTTCATAAATATAGAGAGCGGGTAGCGGTAACAAACCAAGTTCTTTAAATATTGGCTTGCAAGATTCATCAGGGTGAAGCCCATATATTGCACGAATACACTTTTTTTGCGCAACAAATACCCTATTTCTATCGGTACTGTTACCCCACATGATGAACCCATATCGTATTAAAGATTCGACATAAGCATGGTAGGTAGTAATAGCAGTTTTAATGTTTGTTATATTTTTTACCTTTCTGAGTGCGTATACGAATTTATTTATTCTTTTAGATATGTCATCTACTTGTGCTTTCCAATTTATGTCCTGGTCTATTATTACTCCAAGAAATTTTGTTTGCGTAACCGCGTTCAGTTACTAGCTTTTAATTTCGGAAAGCACCTAGGGTATGGCCTATCCATATGTATGCCTTTTATCTGTTAAGGCGAGAAAAGATAACAAACGGACAGATATACAGAATTAGTTTTGTATTTTTAATATGAATAGCTATAGTCCGCGACTTCGTCTGTGATCCAGGAAAAAAATTAGCCTATGCCCTTACCCAGGTCTTGTTTTTTCTGTGTGCATAATTTCACCTAAATCCATTCAGCCGCTTTAGCATGAAAGCGTAACAAACATACAAATTTATGTACTTTCGCATTTATAATATTAGTTAGGATTAGTACAATAGAATTGGTATATTGGTATTAGTAAGGATTATTTTTTTTTTAAATATAAGTTGAAAAATTATTTTAATAGATAGATCACTAAAGTGGTTTCAGAATTTTTTAAGGAGTGGAGAATGTTTGACACGGATATATCGCTTAGCACTCGAAAATAATAGCAAAAAAAAACAACAAACAATTTCACGCTCTTAAGCCATCGTTTGCAGCCACATTTGAATATTTCAAAACATCCAATCTACATTATCTGTTCAAATATAAAAAGAAATATACCCGATGCCAACAGGAAATGCTTTTATATTTGTCAACGTCACATCCCCACGGTGGAGTAACAAAAAAAAAAGAAAAAAGAATTGACGTGACATTTTTTTTTTCAAATGATCCGTGACGACGCTCGGCCTCTCTTATTAGATTAACAGGTCGATTTGCAATTCTGTGTGTTCATACACATGTTTATTTTACGGAAATGAATCGCATTTTGGTATGAGGGGCGCTTTATGTTGAGTCAGCTTATATTTAGAGATATACCTTTGGCGTTTGTGACTTGTGTTGTAATTCATACGTGGCTGTTGAGGGGTTAACTTCTCCCGCTCTGGGTGGAGCGGGAGGGCGTGTTAGACTTTTACTGACAAAAACCCAACCGTGTTCCCTCAGTTGCTCGTGTGCCAGGGGCCGCGGTATCTCTTTCGAACAACCCGCACCCCTGGCAGGCATCGGCCCTTGCGGGCCCCATCAGTCGATGCTGACATCTCTATGAGGCGCCTGCGGAACACAACGCGCCGTCGATCCGGGCTTGGTCCTTACCGGACAGCGGGCTACCCATTACTCGCCGTCCGCAAGCCCGCGCCTACGTTGGCCGGGAATCAGCCTAGGATTCCCGACGCCCAGGGCGTCTCCCGCGGCCACTAAGGCCGTGAGGGCGCATATACTGCCTCTCCCTCACGTACGCCGCCTCTCTCTTCGCGAGCATTACTGCTTCGCAGAAGGAGGTGACTTCTACCCATATAGTCTCGCTCCGTACTATGGCCTGGCCTAGCATGTAGTGAATTGACAGCTCACTTCAACCTCACTTCACCTTTGTTTTCACGGTGAGACTTTTAAAGAATAGACCGTAAGAAAACGACTTTCAATAGCTGTAATAGAGTCTTGCCAAACTGAAAAAAATCTATTTCGATTGAACCCTATCGATTCGATATAATTTATTAAAACCAACTCCAAACCAAATACGCCTTCTTTTAACACAAATAAACACAATAAATAGTCGTACATTTATAACAAAATATCAAACAGAATGAATCATGAGTGTTCGCGATGCATTCACAGCGGGTAGTGTCACGTGTCCCTATGATTAGTTCGCAAATTCTTTGCATTCGAAAATATTTACACTACTAACACACCTACACTCCAATCTCCATCTTAAAGCTACTAACACAAAGTCTAAAATCGGAATTCTATGACATCCATCTTCGATGCGAAAGGAAATATTTTTGCTGAACGAAAATACATTTTCAAGTTGAAAGGTTAAAGTTGAATTTGAAGCACGGTTGCATTTGAAGGGTTGTAATCCGGAGTTCACAATCGAATTAGTTGACCGCCTGCTGTTTTTGCTACTGAACACAATAGATTCCTTGGAAATTGGACGTGTGCTGATGAAATTACCCCTGACAATGGTTTCTTGCTACACTGAGCTTTCTATAGTTTTATTTTTAAAGTCTAAACTATTTACGTAAGCATATTCTTCTACAGTGTTTTTTTTTCCTAGCTGTGTTCGCCGTTTTGAGGGCAGTGGTGATGAAATTCTTCACAGGAAATAAAATGCCTGCCTGGGTCGAACCCACGACCCACTCGTAAGTTACCGTTACCACTGGGCCACCACACTTTTGCTAAACTTAGGGAGATTTCCACCAAACTTTTTAAATTCATTTATTTTTCCAAAGATAAAAAATATCTGACGTTGGTAAAATCAAGGGCTGATTTTTCAAAATGGGCAAATAGCTTTTACCTAACGAATTAATATGATGAAACCTCCATTTGTATTCCATAGATAGTTATCTGACGATTGAAAAATCGACTCTAAGTGGTTAATAACAAAGTAACAAAGTCAGTTTTTCAAGACTTTCACCTCTTCCAACTCCTAAAGACTTTTGATCGTTAGTGCCCTATGAAACTGCGGCTATTCGAACAGACTGCGGTTTTCCGATAGACTGCAATTTATGCTTTGAATGTGATTTGAACTCAGATTAGAGCTTCAGTCAAATGTGTTCTTCCTACGATGTCGATTTGAAGGAAATGGAAATAATCAAATCAAAAGTCATTTATTCAAACTAGGCTGAGAGTCAGCACTTTTTGAACGTCAAAATTACTTAAGACAGTCCCCAAAAAACGCCCACCCTTCGCATCTTTACTATTATGAATGAGTAGATACTTCTAAGCTATCTGCTGGATCCCTACAGCAACCAATAAATCGATTTACTCTCCAGTTTTACATAGTTATAAAACCCACTTGCGTGCTGGATTACGGCCTACTCACTCAGAGGCGGTCCCAGCAGTGGTAATACTAAAGGCTGATTGTTCTTATGCTTAACATCATCATCATCACATCAACCGAAAGACGTCCACTGCTGGACATAAGCCTCTCCCAAAAGGGGGGAATTTGCCATAATCGCCACATAGTTAGCCTTATGCTACATAGTTATTGTTAATAACGAATTGTTGATTTGCTATGATTGACGGGATTCGGTCTTAACGGCATTCATTACATCTCATCCCTTAAAAATCGGTACTGAGTGTGGATTATACACACTGTCTCTTAAAATACTCAATACTCAATATCTTTATTGCTTTACCATAATGTGTACTTAGGTGGTAACTATATAATTGAGATCATTATGGACCCTGTAGGGCACAGCAAATGGGCCCTGTTTTAGGAGATTAAGAATAATTGTTACTGCTATATTATTTAATTTGATATATTATTATTATTTGATATAATAGAGGCCTCCTAGTGTAAGATATAGGATACTTATACAGATTTTTGTAGGCTTTAACTTTTGAACAAACAATTATGTATAACGTTTTAGTATTCCTACCACGGTGCTCACACTGTGTCTATATATTTCTTTGGATAAATAAGGAGGCTTTATCATCATCATCGAAGCGATATTGAAACTGCAAACATCCACTACTTAACACACATAGATTTAAACAAATACGAAGCACAAAGATCATATCACAGGCCTTTGAATCTGATTCAAACATGTTCAAACGTCAAAGGGAATCTGAAATGATCATCTAACCTCGTTCTCTATAACTCTTAACTCAAACCAATAAGGTTTACAATCGAAAATTCCGTCATATGTTTGACAAATAATTGCTAATTCATGGACAAACATGTGTGGTGAGTTTCTAAACAAATATGAATACTGAATACGGAACAGTCTGTTGAAGAGATTATGGTATTGATATGCTTTGGTGAGGACTCAGCTGTTATAGACGGTCCTATGAAATAGGCACGATAATATTATCGGCATTTATCGCAAACCATTTTGCTGAAATAAACTGACAGATTTGGTACTTGGTAGATACAGTCGACCGCACGGTGGCGTCGCTAGCAATACTCAATCAATCAATCAACTTTATTTTCTCACCACAATATACATAAATTATTTTACGTTAGTCAGATTCGACAATGACACAATTCAGGTAAGTACATATTTTAGGAGACTGGTGCCTAAGCTAGGCTCGTGGCCTACGTTTCAGGACACCAAATTTTCACCTCTGCATTTTCATTTTATAAATTATGTATTAAGCGCGATGACAGAGTGTAGTAAGAAATCGTACGACATTTATAGTTTTATTTATTATTATATTTGATTGATTGTTTGTTTGCATTGAATAGGCTCCGAAACTACTGAACCGATTTGAAAAACTCTTTCACTGTTGGGAAGCTACACTATCCCCGGGTGACATAGGCTATCTTCTATCCCCGTATTCTCACGGGAACGAGAACTACGCGGGTGAAACCGCGGAGCGCTGCTAGTGATTAATAACTAGGTTAAGTATGGGTGTGTGAGTGTGTGGGTGCGTGACTCGTGAGAGTATATGAATGTGTGTTTAGGTCTTTATAAAGATGTTTGACACTAAGCTAGTCTAGCGTAATAAGGAGTTTCAATAGAATAAGAGGCCAGCTTACACTGGTTTTGTTACCTACAACTGACGCCGTGAAAACAGCCTAAAAAAATCGGAGCAAGTTTTTTGTTCGGTGGTTACCGACCCATAACCTTACTTGTGTTGCCATAATTAAGAAGGATGCATAGCATACTCAGCCTATAATATCCCATTCCGCACTGCTGGTACACAGGCCTTCTCTCTGTGAGAGGGAGTGGGCCGTAATCAACCACACGGGCCCAGTGCGAGTTGGTAGAGGTCACCATGTCTTCGAGTTTTTGCTTCTAGCACATGATGCCGGTTTCCTCACGATGTTTTCCTTCACCGTTTTGAGAGCAATGGTGATGAAATAATTTACAGGAAGCAAAGCGCCGGCCAGGGTTCAAACCTAGGACCTACAACTCGTAAGTCACGGCCGTTACCACTAGGCCTAATGTTACATGATGACCAATAAATTAGCAAAACTTTTGTATGGAAGATTTCAAAGAAGTAAATACTAACAATTGTCGAAAAGGCCATTATACGGAGCAATTTCGTCAAATAGTAGATTTGCTTGATTCACTGATATTTGCTTACAGACCTTAAGGAAAAGACGAGACAAGGCCATGGTTTGCAATACAGATACAGAGAGTACATAATATTTATTTCTAGTTTTTAAATGATTTTGGTAACTTAGAGGAGCTTGTTGGCTAAGTAATAACAGCTGTATGAGTCCATCGATCAGGTAAAGCTACGGTTGCCGCGGTTGGTCCGTGGATGGGTGACCGTCTTTATATACCAAGACCCTTCCGTGCCTCGGAAAGTATGTTAAGCCGTTGGTCCCAGTTGTAATTCGTGTGTCTTTGAAAGAAGTTAGGAGTCATCAGAAGCCTGAAAGTCTGACAACCAGTCTTATCAACGGGTATCGTATTGCCCAGTAACTGGGTTGAAAGCACATTGAGCCGTTGATCCTGCTGTCATTCGTAGATCATCAAAAGCCCGAAAGTCTGACAACCAGTCTTATCAAGGGGTATCGTATTGCCCAGTAACTGGGTTTTTGAGGTCAGAAAGACAGTCGCTCCGTATAAAATACTACAAAAAAAAAAACAGTTGCATCCGGTTAAACTGGAAGCCGAACCCATAACATAGTTACGAAAGGGCAGTTGATGTAACTAACTTTCTGCTACTAGGGACTCCGACTATACTATTGTTGTAGGTACAGTTTTTGTAGTAATATATGTGGGAATTGAAAAGGGCCGAGGTCAGAAAACTAAATATATCTTTATTATTTAAATAAACTGAAAGCAAATTTAACTGAACACGTCTTCTCGTCTTTACGTCCTTCATCCAGTCTCCTGTCATTCTACCTTTTTTAAATATCTTCCACGTCATCCCAAGCGTAGACCTTTGACATGCGTCATCTGACTCACTTACACCTGTGCTTACACCTTAGCATTCAGCTCTTTCACACATGTCATGCATTCATCAACGTTCCAATCCTACATATACGTTTTTTAAGGCTACTCATAGCCTTTTCTACGGATTGGTTTTCAATGTTCTACTTTGTAGATTTTTATAGTGTTTCAACCTTTATTAATTGTTTTCAAGGTTAATTACTAATACTACAGAGTGTATAAAGCTATCGAATGGTTATTGTTTAGAAATTATTAATCAAACCCGGAATATAGGCATAAAGCTGAAATAATTTAAACCAACTTCAAAAAAGGAGGAAGTTCTCAATTGGTCTATACATAAATGGTCAAATTAAATCAGCTAGCGGAACTCTGCAGACGTGATATCGATAAATAAACACGACAAAATAGAAATGTAAAAGATTTGGTGTCTTTTTTTGAAGGTTCTATAACCGCTAGTAGTGTTGTTACTTGAAGTATTAGTTGAGAAAATAGAGTTTCTTTAGTTTTATCTTGTTTAAATCTGATGCACAAAAAACTTGTTTTTAACTGATATTTAATGTGACTACACTAACAGACTGCTCGTTGACCTCACAAATAAGTCATCAAATTAATGTCTTTTTTGTTTTATTATGTTTAGAAATCGATCGATACCCATTATGTTTCCCCCCCAGTGGGTTCCCGCATTGTCGTTGCGGGGGGGCTCAGTAGCCGTGGTCCGCTCCCACGGTGAAGCGAAGAGGAACCCCAAGGTGGGGCCGCTCGTCAGGGCTTTTGTCTCCAAGCCGACGACGTAGCGGCCAGAATGTAGGTTGCGGTGAGGTGCACCGCAACTGAGGCGGGCCGCGGTGTCGAATGGGAGGCATCGCGGCTGAAGATTACAGGCTGCGGAAGAGGAGGAGTGCCGGTACTTCTGAGTAGCGCTCTTCCCTTCCGTGGCCTGGACGGGGCCGCCACCGTTTGATGGCGGACGCGGTGGGGCCGCAGGGGAAGAGGAGTGTCGGTATAGCGTTGGCCGCTCTCCCTATCCCCTGCGGCCGAAAAGTGGTAGGCGGCGGGGCCACTGTGCTGACCCGTCGCAGGGGGACCAAGGGCACCAGACACGGGTACGTCTGGGGCCCTTTTGTTACTTGGTTCCTGGGGTGGTCACGGCGTGCCACGTGTCCTGGTGCGCCGAACTGGTGGGGTCCGCAAGGGCCGATGCCTGCCAGGGTTGCGGGTTGTTCGAAAGAGATACCGCGGCCCCTGGCACACAGGCAGGTGAGGGAACACGGGTGGGTTTTAGTCAGTAAAAGTCTGACACGCCCTCCTGCTCCACCCAGAGCAGGAGAAGTTATTTGATGATTTCCCACCCTCAAAAAAAAAAAAAAAAAAAACCCATTATGTTTTTTTCCTGTCGTTTTTGTGGCAATCTTTTGATTTTGCAGACTTATATTCATTATTGTAACCAGCAGATACATTGAAGATAGCTTGCGTTCACAATTTTTTAGGCCAAATATCACCGAAGGTGAAATCTGGCCAAACCTAAATCATTATTCACTATCAAATAGCCCAGAGCTATTACATCAGGAATCATAACGCTATTATTTCTGGCACAGAGCAATAAAAACACACATTATATTGACTTATTGTACTACCTATAAAGTGGGGGTCGAGATCTTTGACATGTCTTGTGATTTGTTTTGATTTATTATTTAGTATTGGAAAATATTAATATATAGGTACAGAATAATATGAAATATATGTGGCCCTAGCATAAAACCTTGCGGGAAACCAGTGTAGAGTTGATGATCGGAAACTAAAAACTTATAATAATTATAATAAGTATATCTTTATCATTATCTTTCATTCCATTCTTGTTCTGCCACATAATATAGCAACGAAGTAGCTTTTGTAATTGTTCTGCCACATAATATATCAACGAAGTACCTTTTGTAATTAATTTGAAAACACATAGTTCAGCTTCAAATTTTTATTTTGAGTAACCATATTCAATATTAATATGACTACCGTACTAAAATAGTATAGAGATAGTATGGACCTAGAAGCCTGTCGAAACAGTGGCTTGCTAACATGGTATCGAAAATAAACCATATAATTAAAAAAAAACATGAACCATCTACATGGCTTCTAAAATGTATGGCTTGGTATCGTCTTTTACTTGGCAATTATTCAAATGTCAGTGAATCCAAAGCAATCTGTTATTTTATGAAATTATATTGCATTTGTTGGTGTGTGGCTATTAGTTTTTCCATCCAACGTAACATAAACTCCGTCCACTTTTTAAGAAGCCTTGAATACGTTTTTACCGCAATAGTATACTTAATTTTTGGTGACAAATGTTTCTTACACTTCTTCAGTACGGTCACGACCAATGACAGAATCATTGACTTCAAAAACTTGCCGATGTTTGACAATTACGTGTACCTTATTTTCCTCAGTAATTTGTTCGTGAGAGTAGGCATTACTGTATATCGAGCTTGTCTCTATGTAAAATCCATTAGTATCTTCTGTGCCGTCACCTTCACTATATTTTCCACGGACTGTAACCATTTTACTATCACTATCATCTTTGCCATACTACAAAGTCGGTTGAAACAGTTGAGAAAATTCTTACAATCCAATTCTGTCCCAATTTATATTACTGGGACGAATGAAGTCGCTAATAGTATTAAAAATATAAGGAAAAGTTTGTACAATTATAACAACTTGTTGGATAACTTGCAATATGTTGATAAGCAGCTACAATATTTGGTAATTATAATAAAATTTCTCACTAAAAGAAACTACACACGTATTACAGTGCAACCTCGATATACCAAATCGGAAGGGAACAAATAAATATTCATTTTAACAAGTAATTCGTTAAACTGAGGTTTGTTAAATTGAGGTTAGGTTGGTATAAAATTAGTTATAAAGAGGTAAAAAACGTGTTGAAACCTGTCGTAACTGAATCACATATTATGGGATTAAGGTGGAAACGTTATATAAAGGTTTTGGGTTGACAAAATTCGTTAATAGTAAGAGGTATTTACACTTTTTTTTAATTGAAAATTAGTTAGGTACATATTTTTTAAATTGACTCTTATGGATAATTCAAGGGGATTACGAAGAATTTGTTAAACCTAGGAAGTCGTTATATTGAGGTACGTTATATTAAGGTTGCACTGTATAATATGTATTATGTTTTATTTTTGTTTATTTATAAACATAACATCACGCCTTGTTTCCCCGCAGGGTTGAGCAGATATGTTTAAGTCCCATATAATAGGGGGCGAGCCGATTGCCATCAACCGGGCACAATTTCAGACTCCAGGCTGCTACTGAGAAATGCAAAGTCGAAAAATCCCATTTATAACACTTTGCAGCTCAGCATTAGCGCCAGTTTTTTTATCTATTTTTTTTTTTCAATTTAATTTTTTCATTCTTTCTTTTGTTTCTATGTGGAATAAAATTAATTCAGGATGATATGCTCATAGCATGAATGTCTATTTCCTTTTTCAATATTTTTTTTTTATATTCCTGTTTAGTATATTCTATCACATTTACATTAAATTATATTATTTTTCTATAAGTTCACTGTACCAGTACAGTGTCCTAATAATTGTTTGATGCACCGGGCGACGTCATTACGTCAAAGCCGCGCGGCTGTCGCTGAAAACCAGCGCTGGGGCTCTGTCTTGCATAGGGTCGCAGCATAATGCTGAGCGATAACTATTTTGCGTGGATGTGACGCATGTTTCCCCCAACCTTTTCTTATTATTATTTTTGTGTTCCTGTTCTTTTTTGCGTCATGTTTACCGCAAATAAACGTATTTTATTTGTTCTTTATAATGAAAGTCTTAATTCAATTAAATTAATATTTCAGTTATTGATCAATTGGAGTTCACAGTGTTTAAAAACGATTTTCTTGTCCCATAATACGTTGAGTGGTTATTTTATCACTGAGGTAAGTAAATAATTGTATAATATTAATTAAGGGAATAATATTTCAAACATGAGGGCGTTTGTCTACCACAGCCATCATCGCGAAACGAGTCACGTCACCATATGTGATGAACCGGTGATGATGATCGTTTTTCCACCACGACCAAACTCGGTAGTTCACTCTGTTATGTATGATAGACAAAACAAAAGTCAGGCGAACGGCGCTGGTGTGACGGTAGTGTGTGGAGAAGATCTAACGTATTTTGTATTGCACATCGTTCTGTCACAATCTCGGGCCGAGTGCTAGCGGTCCGGTCGCTCCGAACTACTTCAAACTTCGGCGGTTGGGATGCCGGCGGCATTTGGGTGACGGACGTGCGGTAGACACACGGCCATAGTAAATGTATGTATCGCTGCTTCGGCACCGTCATCTCGTTCTCGGTGACGGCAGCGGTAGACAAATGCACTAAAAGATGGTGTGCATTTAACGAGTTTCAATATAGAATATGACACACATCCAAATAAACAAATTTAGATAGCAAACTTTTACGTTTAACTTGTTTGCACGGCGTTTGTTATTACTACAATAACCTTTAGTACCGGCTTAGGGAAATTAACTGTTTTGCGAATTGACTACCAATTTACTAACTTATATTGTTGTTGTTGTTGAATCTGTCATACTTTGACAGTTGTAAAAAATTTCTATATCAATTTGATAAGCATCAATTTGGTACCCCAGTTGTATTAAAAATTTTATACAACTGGGGTACCCAATTGATGCAGCCCATCATACATACCATATAGTTGATAATATATAACAGTCTTTGTTAAATATTTCCAGAGCCGTCGTTCTTACCTGGTACCGTACTTGATAGAGACGGCCCAGTCTGTAGTCATGGTGTCTTGCCCAGCGGTCATTGCGCAGGCGACTGCTCACGAAGTGGATCAAACAAAGGCAACACTCACACGACAATCGCTAAGATGCTCAGGTGATATATTCCTAGCTCATGATAATAACTAGCGTCCATCCGAAAACGGATTCGTCTTACTTCGTCGGCTTTAGTCTTATTTTCGGCCGAAAAATAAAATGATTTAGACATTCAAAATATTAATATTTCTACCTGTGATGAAAAAATTAAACATAACCTCGCTTTACAACATCAAAGCAAAATCGCGTCCGTTTACATCAGCTGAATGAAACCACAAGCGAACTCGATTCACCCCGAAGTTAGCCGAACGTAACCAGGGAACGTAACGGAGTTAGAGAGTAGCCCCTCTCTAACTCCGTTAACGAAAATACGGGCCCGTCCGAAAATAGTTCGAAACTTCAAAGTGACTCCTACAGCTGATTAATTAACTTTTTTGGACGGGTAAAACCATATAGAGAGTAGCTACAACTGTCAAATTGTGTAGTAGTTCATTCTTAGTTTGGGCCCAAACTAATCATAGGTCCATAAGTGATACGGAGTAGGAAACGCCCGTAACTTCAACCGAGATTACGGATTTCGTGCTTAGAGAGTAGGCCCCCAGACCTCCACCGTATGCTCCACCGTGTCCAGGGCGATCTACGCAATGGAAACACTCGGGCATACCTAGATTATGTGACTGCCTCATTGATCTACTTGTCCAAAGTGCGTTTACTAAGCTTGGTGTCCTAAGTCGAATTTATACGATTACTGTGAAGCAACCCAGTAGGTACTCCAAGCCAATGGATTTTGAAAGAAATTCCTAATCCATTGCTTCGTATGTCTGAAAACAAGATGTTCTCAACAACATAAATAACGTAATGAATTTTGTTGAACTGCCAAACTGAAAAGCAGTGCCATTGTATTTGCGTTACGCAGATTCTTTTGTGTCCGATTGATGGCAATATTAACAATAGATACACTCTCTAAACAAATATGGGTGGACTATACATCCTCTTCGGGGAACACAGTCATTTTAATAATATTTAACAGATCATTGGATAATGAATTGTTCACAGACGAGTCTCTCCGGTTTGAGCTGGACACTGCTCTGCAGTACGTGTCGCTGCGTCCGTTCAGCTTCACCATCTGTCGTGCTGTGCCGCTTAACATCTACCTGCCGTTCACTATCCTCAGCCTCTGCATCACCTATGTCATTGTTCTTATGCAGCTGACCCATTTTTCTATATAATTTAAATGTAATAATAGTGACGGTGTGAAAATGTTCTAACTTGTCTATTAGATATTATTTAAGAACGTTTGCTGATATGCGTGTATAAACTACTACTATTTGTTTAGCAACATTATAAATGTATTCTCACTACTTATTACCCCAATAAGGTCCTAGGTTATCATTTGTGGCCTCGAGTTGTAACTCGGGTAGTAACAGCTATGTGAACATTGCATTGCATATGTAAGCTATCACGCCCTTAATACCAGGTGGCTCATTTGGTATTATGCTTTATTTACATTTTTGTTCTTTGTGTTAAAGTTAAGTTTTCATTTTATTTGTTGGTATATTAGCATGGCTGGCTGACATATATATAACTAATTATTTAATTAATGTTCTGTGTCTCGTAATGTTTATATTACTTTGTCTATGTATGTATAGAATCAAGTCTATCCGACTAAACAGACAGCTGTGCTGCTGGGAAGTTTGTTCCACTACTTCTTCTTCCCAGCTAAAGCACTAGGAAGTGGGAACGAGTGGGTGTTTTTGGGGCGACTGTCTTATGTATTTTGACGTTCGAAAAGTGCTGATTCTCAGCCTAATTTGAATAAATTACTTTTGAATTATATTATGAAAATGTATAATCCATCATTTGTTTGACTCTTCGGGAGTACTAGCTGTCACTCATAGATATTTAACAATAATTACGGGCCGATAAGTCTGACAGCCACTCTTATCAAAAGGTATGTTGTAGTCAGTAATTGAGTTTTGGAGGTCAGCTAGGCACTCGCTCCATGTTATACAAGAAAAGTTTTTATTCGGTGCGCAAACTGTAACCATAAATTCAGCATATCATTCTAGACCCCCAGCGCAGAAATTTTTCTACGTATATACAATAAAAAAATCAACAGTTTCATAGAAAAGTGCAATACTTACGCGGTCAAAATGTATGGTACAGCTGATTTTTTCTTGTATAACCATGAATTCATTCTAGAGAATAATATGCTGAATTCATGGTTACAGTTTGCGCACCGAATTACTTTTCCTGTATACCCAATAACTATTCAGCTACATCCGGTTAGACTGGAAGCCGACCCCAATGTAGCTGGGAATAAGGCTAGGAAGATTGAATAACTCTTTAGGAGTAAATCGCGGTTTAATATCGCCAAATGTAATCTATTTACACGTGACTATATTAATGTCTTCTCCATGAATCTAATAGAGATTTAATTTTCATCGTCACAATTGCGAGCAGGTATATGTAAAGAATGTATAATAAATAATGTATGACTTGATGACATTCAGATGATATATTTGTCGTTCGCTTTGTGCCCTCTGCAGTGATCTTTGATACGTGAAGCGTATGATACAGGCTGTTGTCTTTTATATGTATTAAAAATGTTTTGGTTTTACCAATAAATAATTAATAACAATCATTTATTTCATAACACAAGGAGAGAAAAGGGGTTAACAATGTATTGCTTAAATAACTTAGATCTACACCGGTCTACCTATGGGACATGTCCTTTATCCTGTATCTCCGGTTTCTCTTTGTTTCTCCCTGCTAGTCACATTTCCAAGCCTATATTAAAGTAGTTCCTTGTAGTTAAAGCCAATGATGGAAAACACAAATTATAATTGTTATATTTTGCAAACACTTTCTGGGACGTTGTAGCTTATAAAAAGACATTACAAACTTTATTTGAATAGTGACAAAACGTATTTTTGTATACCCAAACTTTCACACACTTGAATGTTACGCTACAAAGTGCTACGAGATTTCGTAGCCGTCGTAGCACTCGCGTAGAAATCTTGGAGATTGAAAATTATAATGTTTCACCGGTACAAAATTTTTACATATTCAAAAGCATTATATTTTAGAGGTAAATTCATGTACCCAATTAATTTACCTCTAAAATGTAATGCTACGGTGCACAAGGATGTTTCGTAGTCGGCGTAGCACTCGCCTAGCAGTTGTAGAAGCAATATTACATAAAATAGCTTTTGCCAGCATGTTCGCTCGCGTGGAAGTCAAAAATTATCCTACGGGAACGTACTACCGGGATAAAAAGTGTCCTTTGTGTTAATCCAGGTTATAAACTAAATGTGTGCCAAATATCATCCAAATCCGTTCAGCCGTTTTTGCGTGATTGAGTAACAAACATCCATACATACAAACTTTCACATTTATAATATTAGTCGGATTTCAGGACCAACCTGTATTCCTTACGAAGAAATGCTGACAAGAGGCGCGGTGGCAGCCGGATCTGTCGCCTCGGGCGTCGCCTAATATGCTAATGTTTGCCGAATAACAGCCACAAGTAGGACGTAAACTTTTTTGAGAAAATAATGTAACTAGACACGTTCGATTCTGGGGACTGGACATCCTGGAGGTTTGAATGTGGTTAAGGAAAGTTGTTGTGTGGTTTTTATAGACGAAAGTCGGTCTTCCCTAGATTGAAGTAGGTTTAGTCAGGGTAGTTTTTTGTTTATCAAATAGACACTACTTCAATTTGCCGTATTATAGCCATTCATACAACTGTCAAAGAATGACAGTTATGATTTTTTACCGATTCAGTGATACAGACAATTTAAGTTGGTTAGGCAATTTGATTAAACGTTAATTTACCCCGACTTTACATAGGTACTCATATGACCACCAGAAATAATAGTTATCTATTCTTAAGGGCTAATTTCTGTTGGTACTTTATTCATAAAGAGGGTTTTTTAATTACTTTTTTTTTTGGTTTTCTTTGTTTATTCAGAATTAAAGTTAAGTAATGATAAAGCTACTTTTAATCTTTAATTTAGATTTTAAAACGTCTCTTTACTTTAAGTACTTGTCGGGACAGGAGCATTATTGGCACCGTCGTCAGACATTATGCGGGCGGGTATTGGGTGATCGAACAAAAAGGAACACTCAATGCACAATAATCACTTTTAATAATAGTCAAACACAATAGTCACAATAATTAGTTAAAACCAAACGAAACGTAGGACAGTTCCTAGACTGGAGGTGCCGGTCTCTAGAACGGTCGGAAGGCAAGTGTTCTTTCTCTGGCGCCCCTCCGTTCGCTAGGCTCCGTCGTAGCACGACGTTACCCGAGTGTTAGTGCCGCCACTACTCGGGTTGCGTGCCGCGCTTCGTTTAGCGACCGTCTCCGACACGGCCATCCTGCGTTATCACACGTCCTCGTGTGGTAATCCTGCAGTAAGGAAAACATAACACAGTACTCGTCGTTCGGTCACTCCTGACGAAAAGCTTAACTAACAACTTGAAAATTGAAATGAAATTCATCCCAATGACTTTCCTTTATTTCTTTACAAATAATTATCTATGTCTAAAGTTCTAAATCAAACAAACAACAAAACTAGATCAAACATACACTTAGGTCAATTAAAATGCTAGAGCAACCAAGTACCTGTTAATGCAACTAATCATTACACAAAGCGGGAATCTCATTCGTGGCCTACGGCCAACATGGCCCTTCAACAAACCCCTGTTTGTTTTACTACGTTTCTCAAGAACGCCGAGTCCCACATGACTCTATGGTCTCTACCAGACCCGACCTCCGCCAGAGCCACCCGCGCACCGCGCATCCACGGACTGCTACAAGCAGACACCGACTTCTACCGGACTACGGCTACGAAATGACTACTGGTACGGTCCGACCATCCGAACTAAGTTTCCACGCTATCTCTCAATTCCAAATCCTCTACTTCAAACGGTACTTGGCCCTCGGGCATTCTCCTTAATCTATCATGTGCGTACTTGTAAATACGCTTAGAACTTAATGCTCTCAATGTGTAGCGATCTCCCTCTAACAATTCTACAACTCTGAATGGTCCCTTATATTTGGGGTCTAATTTAGTCTGGTTGCGTTCTTCGTTTTGAAGCAACACAAAGTCACCCATTCGGGAGGAGGTAAAACAGTGAGTGCCTCAGTTTTATTTTTATTTGGTCGAATTTCACCTGCCTCTACTTCATAGCCAAGGAACTTTACTTGCGTTTTTAAAATGAACACTTTTTAAGATTGAGCGAATAGCCTGCCTTAGATAAAACCTCTAAAACCGCGTTTAACCTTTCTAAACCCTGTTCTTCGGTCTCGGATATTATCAACAAATCGTCGACGTACACGATCACGTATGTATAGGCTAATTCACCTAACGCAATAATTATTGCCCGCTGAAAAACAGAGATAGCATTACGTAGCCCGAAAGGCATAGTTAAAAACTCGTACTGTCCCTCGGGTGTCACAAACGCAGTTCGCTCAATAGATTCCTCGCTAACTGGTATTAAATGAAAGCCACTAGCGCAATCTAATTTTGTAAAATAATTAGCTCCATTAAGACGCGAAATCTGATCCGAAATCAACGGTAACGGGTATCTATCTGGGACAGTATTTTTGTTTAATTCACGATAATCGATACACATACGTTTTGTACCGTCAGATTTCTCAACAAATAACGCCGGACTCGCAAAAGGTGAATTGCTAGGTCTTATTATTTTAGCATCCAATAATTCATTCACTCGTTCTCGCATTACGTTTCGTTCCACCGGCGAGCAACGATAAGGCCGTCTTTGTACCGTCTTGTTTGGGTCTATTAAACGAATGTTTAGTTTATAAGTGCTAACGCGGGTATTTGGGAAACCGGAGATGAAATATTCTGAGAATGTTTTTAATAAATTAACAAGTGATTGTTTACGTTCCAACGAAATGTCAGTCTCTACCTGATCCAAATTCTGAGAACTTATTGTGGCACAAGAAAATATAGCATTACTCTTTGTTAATGTAAACTCGTTTGCACTAATATTTACAACAAAACCGGAAAGCAATATCTCGCGACCAATCATTACATCGCTACGTAAATAAACGTCGGGCAATACATGGAATAAGATTTCGGTGGGATATTCGTGGATTTCTACGCTACATAAAATCTGTTCAGTGCTATTGACATTCTTATTGCCAATTCCTACTAGTGAAATAACATTATTACAACGTTTACCGGACAACTTTTTAGCAAAACTCTCTTTAACTAATGAGCACTCGGCTCCTGAATCGAAGTGAAATGTTATCTGCTGACCTTTATGCGTTAGTGATCCTGAAGGGGGCTCGACCATGCATAAGTCGACACGGCGCTCCGCACGGGGCACGGCGCTCGTCGCCTCAGCAGGGGCGGCGCTGCCGCAGCGCGAGGCAATGTGGCTGGCTTGCCCGCACTTGAAGCAGATGACACTTCCTTTCGGTGTTGGCTGCTGACTTGCACGCGCAGGTGCAATGGATGGTACAGGGCTTTTCTTAAATTCCTTTCCCTTATAACGGCAATCGACTTGTTTGTGGCCAGGCTTGCCGCAAATGAAGCATTTAAGCGGTGGCGTCGACATCCTAGGTTGCTTTGCGTTATCTGAAGTATTGTTCGCGTCTTGTGGTGCTTTACGTTTTAGATAGGAATACGCTTGCAATTCCTGTTGCAGGTTGTGGCGCGAATTAACCTCAGTGGTGAAAGCAAGTCGTTGTAACCGCGTATCAATTTGAGCTAAATGAGCCAGCACAACGGACACAGCAATTTGTTCAGTACTTGCGTTTTTCCAACGATTCATCAGGGATGACATCAATCGGCTGGCGTACGCTGCGTAGTTTTCTCCCTCGTTAGGCTTACTAGAACTCAGATGAATAAGCGTAGCCGTTATTGTCTCTGTAGGCACAAACCTTGCTGAAAAAAGCTCTTTGAATTGTGGCCAAGTGATTCCGGGGTACGTAACTTGTGACAGCCACGTCGATGCAGCTCCTTTCAAGGCTTTACTGAGCGCGACGATTAGCGGGCATCCTTCTAGTGGATTATCAGAAAGGCACAGGTCGGCGGTCGCGCACCATGATCGAGGGTCTGCTTCTCTATTTTCTGGATTGAACTCCGGCAGGGCTACGTGGTTGTTTGGTCGCGGCACGTTCAAGGTTTTTATAAGTGCTCGCATTTGCTCGTTTTGCATTTCGAGCATCATCCGCCATTGTGAAGTTTCGGGGTTCTCATCACGTGTTTTCTCATTTGCTCGATCAGATCTCACTTCTGATGTCGGGACAGGAGCATTATTGGCACCGTCGTCAGACATTATGCGGGCGGGTATTGGGTGATCGAACAAAAAGGAACACTCAATGCACAATAATCACTTTTAATAATAGTCAAACACAATAGTCACAATAATTAGTTAAAACCAAACGAAACGTAGGACAGTTCCTAGACTGGAGGTGCCGGTCTCTAGAACGGTCGGAAGGCAAGTGTTCTTTCTCTGGCGCCCCTCCGTTCGCTAGGCTCCGTCGTAGCACGACGTTACCCGAGTGTTAGTGCCGCCACTACTCGGGTTGCGTGCCGCGCTTCGTTTAGCGACCGTCTCCGACATACTTAATATTTATAAAATCGGCGAAAATGTTTTAACTTAAAATATTCGGAAAAGTTACCGCACAAAACATTTACAGTTTAAATTCAATTATTCTTCAATGAACCAACTCCTTTGTTTTTTTTTCAAACTGTATTTATATAATCCAACCACGATTTAGTCATCTACTTTTCAAAAACGAAACACGATATTTTACATTCTACATCCACCCTCGGAAATCCGAATAACAATGCCTCCATATTTTATATTACCTGCATGTGCTTTGCCAAATAAAAAATAATCCTACCAATTTGCAATGCTACTTTATGTTTTCAATCGCTTCAGGCGATTCCATCATTTTATTTGATCGGTTTATATCGTTTCTTGTTATTTATTTCTGCATTCATATTATTTATTTCTGCTTGGGTATAGTTTTCAATGCTTTTGTTGGTATATTGGCGTGTGCAAATAATTGAACTTAATATTTTGTGTTTCGCAATGTTAATTAAAGAATCAAGTTCTTCTAACTGAACAGAACTTCAACTTCTCCGCCAGTTCTTCCCAGCCAAAGCACTCGGAAGTGGTGAAGGGCGGCCGTCTTATGGAATTTTGACGTTCAAAAAGTTCTGATTGTCACATTAGTTTTAATAAATGAGTTTTGATTTTGACTGAATCCTTAGATAGGTAAGAAAAGTAGTCTAGTAAGTAAGTAGCTTTTGAACAGTTCTTCTGTTTTTTATTTTAGGGTAAATGATAAATCAATTGGCTAGCCTGATTTAGTTGCACGGAGCAATTTAATTGCCTGGTTGTGGCATTTCTAACATCATTAATCATCATTTCAGCCGAAGATGTCCACTGCTGGATATCGGCCTCCCCCAAGCATTTGGTTGCCATAATCGCCACGCTTGGCAGGCTGATTGGCGATCGCAGTATGGTGGTAAAACGCATAGAGAATGCTGCTGCCCATTCTCTAGTGAGTCCCTTAGTCGCCTTCTACGACACCCACGGGAAGAAATGGGATGGTGCTATACATTTCTAACATTGAAGCAATAATAAAAGTGGCACATTCTAAACAATGTTTAGACGATGCAAGTAATTTGTTTGCTTTACTGCTACTGCTACTATTACTACTGGTGGTAGCCCGCATCATCCCACATCTGGCCAAGGCCTCTCCCCATGACATCCAACTCTTTCGGTGCAGGCATAAAGTGGTCATGTTTTCTCCAGCTTGTCCCGCTGTCTTTTACGGTGTCTGCCGCGACGCCTTCTGGTTGTGCCAGGGCTCCACTTAGTGGTTATTTTGCCTAACAGATCATTGAGTATACGGCAGACGGGGCCACCTCAGCCCCACTTCAGCTTAGCTGCTTTTTGAGGAACGTCAGTTATCTGTGTTTTGGAGCATATTATGGTGTTGCGAATATGGTTTGTCAATTTGACGCCTAGAATGCTGGCTCAATTTTATATAACGCCACAGGCAAGAAACTATCATCGTGTAAATGGGGCTACACTTGTTAGTTCGTCTTGTTGCTGCTAGCACCACTACCGAGGTTGAGGTCCTGCCTTCGTCGGGCAGTTTTTCGTGTTTGCCGTTCAGGCAATTCTCGGTAGCTGCCTGGAGTTCAGATTTGGCTCGCCCTCTATTAAAACACTACACTACCTATCTATGACCTCACTAGAAATCGATAAAATTGTCGCACTTTAAAATACCTTATTCATGAAATATCTGAAACTGAAATACTTTCAGTACCCACCTACTCAATTCCAGTGACGTCATCTCCTATAAAAATAAACAAAAAGACTCGATACTTTATGGCCCACACGGGACGACCATAAACTCCAATAGAACAGAAAGGTATTCAGTCGTAATGCGCGGGAAATTTTAAAATTTTACGACTTCAAATACTTTAATCGAGTTTTTATTGTCGTTTTAGTACTGAACCCGTTAAACAGCTTTTAAATATTGAATATGAGATTAATTGTCTGTAAACGTTTATATGGGAGACGATTTAAATGCTGAATAGATTTTTTGAAATAGGAATAATAACAAAGAAAGAATATGCGTTCAATCCAAATCCATCCTTAACTGTGCAACCAAACCCAGTCGTATGAAGAATCATTCGACTGGGTTTGGTTGCACAGTTATGATTAATGAGGTACGTTGGTAGAAAACTACGTACATAATTTTAGTAGCAATTGCTATAAGTACCCATATATCTAACAGTGCGTAGAAGTTTGTCCCGGCGCCAAAGCATTCTCAATCCTACTAATATTATAAACGCAAAAGTTTGTAAGTATGGATGGATGGATGTTTGTTACTCTTTCACGCAAAAACGGCTGAACGGATTTGGATGAAATTTGGCACACAAATAGATTATAACCTAGATTAACACAAGGATACTTATTATCCCGGTAGTACGTTCTCGCCGGATAATTTCCGGCTTCCATGCGGGCGAAGCCGCGGGCGGAAGTTAATAAAATAATAAGACAACCTACCTAGGTCCAACTCCTAGTTCTAGCGTACTGGTAAGTAAGAAAGCAATTAGATACTATTTTTTTTTTAACGCCAGGGTAGGCTATTTTAATTAAAATATGATTCGCAACCATAATAAAAATGACTTTACACAATAATAAATAATTAAAAACATCAATACAACGTGGTTTTAGTCTTACAGCTCCTGAAATATAAACCTAGGATTTTTTGTTGTATTTTTAAAAATGTTTTACGAATTCAAATCTAGAGTTACAAAAAACTTCACACCTCTGCGATGTTTTTTCAGCGAGATATCGGCGATGTGTTTTCACCGTTTCAACGGCGCGGCAATGGTGTTAGTCTTACAGCTCCTAAAATATAAACCTAATTTTTTATCTATATTTTGTTTTTTTTTTTACAAATTCAATCTTTTATTTACCTACCTAAACAGGTCTCTGCAACGCTTAGTTTTAAAGATCTCCGTGGCCACGCGGTTCTCCGCGTTTCAATGTCGCGGCCACGTTCAAACCTTTAAAACTTTTTAACCATAACTTTGACAAATTTATGGTTTTGGGAATCAACTTTAACAAATTTTTACAAAATCTTGGCAAAGTTTTTATTTTAAATAACGTCGTGGCCGCGCTATTGACACGCACACTATAAACATAAGCAGGTTGTATTGAAGTAAATTAAAATTTCTCGACCTACCTTAGCGCATTCTCCTTAAATGAACAATATCTTTCAGCAAACGAATAAAGATGACGAGCTTCCAAGCTTTCAACAATATAGATCGTCTGTAACCCAAGCCTTAGCAATAACGTAAATTGAACATTCTCAGAGCTCCAAGCCAGAGGTGCAATATTTCAATGTCCAAACTAACGTTTACGTCAGACTTAAACCTCGTTTAAATGAAAACTAATTTTAATATTAATGCTACGTCTTATTGCGCGGAAGCTTTGAAAAGATGCTATTTTTAACTGTTAAGGAAAAGTTAGATTAATATTACAATATTAAAATGCATTGTGGTCGAGTCTGGGGCGGTTTTTCATAAGTCTGATGCAATCTATCTGCTAGAAGTGCTTTCAATAAATGTTTTAGTTAAATGAGGTATTTTATCGATTAATTTATTTTACTATCATGTTGCACCTAGATGTTTTGTCTCTGCATCATCCTTAACTGCCTAGCCCTGTCCCAACTACCAGGCCACTCAGAAAGTATTGCGAAAAAAAGCCCTCCTTACAGCCAGTTTTTCTAATTTTTTGGGTGGGTAATTATCAAATAACTTCTGCCGCTCTGGGTAGAGCAGGAGGGCGTGTCAGACTTTTACTGACTAAAACCCACCCATGTTCCCTCAGTTGCCTGTGTGCCAGAGGCCGCGGTATCTCTTTCGAACAACCCGCACCCCTGGCAGGCATCGGCCCTTGCGGACCCCACCAGTTGGTGCTGACATCTGTTTGAGGCGCGCGTGGAACATAACGCACCGTCGACCCAGGCTTGGTCCTTACCGGACAGCGAGCTACCCATTACTCACCGTCCGCAAGCCCGCGCCTACGGTGGCCGGGAATCAGCCTGGGATTCCTGACGCCCAGGGTGTCTCCTGCGGCGACCAAGGCCGTGAGGGCGTGTATACTGCCGCTCCTTACAGCCCTGACCTAGCACCGTGTGATTTCTTCTTATTCCCGAAAAAAACAAAATCAATTCAAAGGGAAACAATTTTCGTCGCCGGAAGATGCGCTGTCAGCGTTCGAGCAGGCTGTAAACGAGGTGTCTGCGGCGGACTGGAAAGGGTGTTTCGAAAACTGGTTCAGACGCATGAAACGTTGTATAGAGGCTAGTGGAGAGTACTTTGAAGATTTACTAAAAAATATTTACCTTTAGAACATTCTTTTTTTCGCAAATCTTTCTGAGCGTCCAGGTTCGGCTTCCAGTCTAACCAGACGTAGCTGAATAACCGTATTTTACATGGAACGACTGCCTATCTGACCTCCACAATCCAGTTACTGGGTAATAACCCTTGGTAAGACTAATTCTAGCGGACAGACTTTCGGGCTTCCGATTGTCCTTTGACAGTCGTTACTAATCTACGAATGACAGCCGGCACCAACGTGCTTCCCGAGGGTCGGAGGGGTCTTCATATGTAAAGATGGTAGCGCATCCACGGACCAACCGCAGCTTAACCTGATCGATCGACCCGCACGGCTGTTATTACTTACCCACAAGCCCCTCAAAGTAGAAAATACCTAAGGCATCGTATGTTGCCTCAAAGAGATGTCAGCACCAACTGGTGGGGTCCGCAAGGGCTGATGCCTGCCAGGGGTGCGGGTTGTTCGAAAGAGATATCGCGGTGCCTGGCACACAGGCAACTGAGGGAACACGGGTGGATTTTAGTCAGTAAAAGTCTGACACGTCCTCCTGCTCCACCCAGAGCGGGAGAAGATATGTGCATGTAAAGTTAATTCTAATAATATTTTAAAAAAATGAAATTTTGCATGTTTGGATGTTTGTTACGGCTGAACGGATTTGGATGATATTTGGCACACAGGCAGATTATAGCTTCGATCAACACATAGGATACTTTTACTATGTTCATCCCGGTAGTACGTTCCCGTAGGATAATTCCCGACCTCAACGGGGGCGAAGGCGCTAGCAAGAGCTAATAAAAAAATAAAATAAAGATACTGTGTATTCATAATTGATCTCTTAAGTTAATTGCGAGTCAATCATTCTTATGAGAACTAGGTTATTGTAGTGCTCAGGCCTATTCCCTCCCTGCACAATTACCAAAAAAAAGTGTGCAGTCTTTGCCATGCTCGGATCAAAATAACCATTGACCAGCTAAAATTGTATTTCTGAGCTAGTGGCAAGTTGTATTGCTTGTTGAAACAGTTGTATTAAAAGGAACTGGTGCCAAGAAATTTGAACTTTTATCACTCATAATAACCAGTCTTCAGCGCAGGTCACACCGCCAGCTACCGAGCGAGCGACCGACCGAGCTAGCGGGCGAGGGAAATTATATAAACTGAGCCAAGCTTTGGCGACCAAAACTACGGATAGACGCGCGAGCGAGCGGGAGCAATAGCAATGGGAGCGTTCCGTCTCATTGTCACTCGTGCACAGTTGCATAGCGCATGTTATAGACCCGAGCAAGCATCGTTTCGCCTCTTTTCATACTTCTATTCGCACAGCGAACTACAGAGCTAAACTACGCTAACGAGGTGAACGAATAGCATCGCTGGCATCGCCGGATATTTCGTTGGCATTGTTTCTGTCGGTGACGTAGCTTATCTCTGAAGTTCGGGGTGTGAACCGAAGTATGAAAAGAGGTGAAACGATGCTCGCCCGGCTTACTCGCTAGTTGGCGGTGTGGCCTGCGCTTTATCCGTATCGTGTTACCCAGTAACCGCGTTGTGGGGGTCAGATAAGCAGTCGCTCAACTCGCTCTATGTGAAGTAGGTACTGGTATTCAGCTGCATCTGGTTAGACCGTAAGCCGACGCCAACATAGGAAAAGGCAGATGATGATAGTTAATAACAGGCACAATCCTTTGGAACGGAGAACACGGTAAGCAGGAGCTGCTTACCGTGTTCTAGTTGAAGTGTATTAGGCGTTTAGGCATCCTTTTTTCAACGATAGTATTTCAGTTGTTAATATCAGACAGACTACATCTATCGAAAAGGGAAATAGATTAGAGGTGATACAAAAAACAACAACTTTTTAATTCATTTTATTAGCTTACACACCAAAATAAATTAGCATGCTACTAACAAATAACAAAATTGACCTACTTATAATACCTTCTATCACACCAATTTTTTTAACTACTATTCTACATTTCTACAACATTGAGAATACAAAATATTTGTCATACATAAGTAGCGACATCTGTTGTCAGAAATTAAAGTTATTAGCGACGATCTCAACCGATAGATGGCGTTGATCAAACTGAATCGCGATAGTGGAATTTGCGCGACGACACAAAGCATAAATATACAATGTTACCCGACCACAGTTGAGGAGTAGTTAAACAATAGCAAAACATTATTATAACGAATTTACTAACTATTATCTTTAAATAAATGTTAATTAAGTTGCGGTCAGAATAAAACTTATCTCAAAATCTAGACCTACTTAAACTTATTATATCTAAGAAGGGAGATTGAAATGTGTAGATTGTGTTTAAGGTTAGTTTTTATTTAGTCTACGTGACATACTGTCACCGTGACATTACAATTTCTTTGATTCGGTGGTGAAGAGGTAATAAATATACATCCGATGCTTTCATACATATTCTACAATCGGGCTTTGCAATTCGCACCTACCACATCACTATTGACGCATTTATTTAAGTGCCAGTTTTCATGTTTCATAGATCATTGTTACGATATTGTAGCATATTCAAAATCAATATTTATTTAATCCTAAAATCATCTAAGTATACGAAATTCGATTATTTATACATGTAGATACGTTCATCAAGTTTTAGAAATCTGATTGACGTGTAAAAACCTATTTACAGAAATAAAATCATTTTGATTCATTATACATATAATTTCTTACGTTAAATCTAAATCATTTGATCACGCATTTACAAAACAAACAAACAAAATAAAATTCTTATTAGCCAATTGTTCCCAATATTAAGGTTTTTAACATTTTAAGTCCCTTGACAGGAATTGGTATTTCTAGCCAACTCCGAGCTAGAAACGCCATTTTCTTTTCGAGTTCCAATTTCAAATCTAACTACAAATTGGCACTATCATCACTTTTCTTACATATCCAAAATACGAAAATATTAAACATTAGAAATCACAATTAAAAAAATTAAATAAATGGACGATAAACATTAAGTAATAGGTTGTTTGGTAATTATTTATAAAAATAATTGCATTGTTTGATGTTAAAAATAACTACTTACTTAACATTAATAATTATGTAAAATCGAGTACCTACCCGAACACTTGTGTATAAAAATAAACAGTTTTCATTTCAAGTGGACATTACGTCACTACTACGGGCATACCACAAATTAATGTAACGTCAACACAACATGAATGCAAGCTAAAGGCACACCACATAAAATTGCGGCAAGATTTTATTGCGCATTTGATTTTCAACCCTCGGTGTTGAACCGAACATTGAGATTCCAACAGAACACCGCGTCAAAGAAAGACGGTGTTCGATTTTCAACTCTAGGCGCTGAGCAGTGCTTTGAAGAGCGTAAGTCTCTCGGCGAGTGTTCTGCCTACCAAGGGAGCGTGCGTCGCTGAGCTAGTACTCTCTGTTAGCTCTTGTCGCTGCGACAAACGAGTACTGGCCGGCAGTGTGAACAGTCAGCGATCAACGATTGATATAATGTATCTCTTTTGCCTACACGGGACCTAGAATCTTTTGTACGTTTCTTGAGAAAGAAACAGTAGGACAGGCAAATCGAATGGTATTTGAAATAAATGAGAGTCTTTTTCGGTTAGTGATGTTACGATCGATATTAACCTTTAGTGTTTAACGTCACCAACTTGCGTGCACCATTCTTGCATATTAAAAACGCGTCTTTACATTCAGTAGCTACCCTTGTACAAATAAGTAATAAGGTTACCTTATTAATTATTTGTACTGGGTAGCTACTGTTTTTCAAATCCAAAATGTTCAATTTAAAACAACTAAATGCTAAAACGAAATGAATCACATCGACTATGTTAAAGCCGAACAATCTATCTAAAACATAACATTACACCTATAATTACCGCAGGGTTAAGCAGAGGTGTCCCTTTCAAATCCATACTCCGAGCTAGTGTTATTGAAAAATTCCTGATGGAAAAGCCCAAAAACACTACACCCGACCTGGGAATCGAACCCAAGACCTCAGGCTCAGCATGCGACAACTAGGCCAACGAGGCAGTTAACCTAGAACGTTAAACAAGAACTTAAATTATAATAGGGTTGCAAAATTAAGAAAAAAACTGATCCAGAAATTAATAACTTGTGACTATTTCTATGCTTGCCGCGGTCGGTCCGTGGATGGGTGACCATTTTTACATACCGAGACCTCTTCGCACATTTGAACGCAGGTTAAGCCGTTGGTCCCAGCTGTCATTTTTAGATATTTGACAATCGTTACGTTACCAAAAATCTGACAACCCGCCTTACCGAGGGGTGTAACGTATTAACCAGCAACTAGCTTGCAGATTGGCAGTAGCTCATGTAAAATACTGGTATTCAGCTACATTCAGTTTGACCCCAACATAGTTTTGAAAAGGCTAGGATGACTTCCAATATCAATCTCAATACAATCATATTGATTACTCCATATGTTCTATAATCAGTGTTTACTACACGCAATGGATGTTGCATAACTGTCAAAATGAAATCGTAGTGACCGCGATTCGTAATTATGCTGTTATTTTAAGGGGCTTACAGGAGCTAAATGCAAGTTTTGTAATGCCTAAAAAATGATGATCCACTGCATTAAACAAAATCAGAAAAATATATGATAATCTTCAGGATATATGCTAGTTAGATAGTGTGCTGAAAACATAATAAAATAAATTTGATACGATAGAAAAAAATCACAAAGATACCTCTAAAAATTTCTGCCAACGAGTAAAAATCATACTAATATACATTTAATCATTCTGATTTTTTGTCAGATTATTCTACAAGCAAAATACTAGCATGATAGTGTTTTAATTTTTTAGTCCAATCAATAGATTTTTTGTAAATCGCAAATTCATATTTTCGAACATAATACGTATGCATGTGTGCGTAAACGCCCGTGTACCAACAGTGCCGGCCGACGCCTGATGCTAGTAGGACGTGTCGCTCTTTTCGCCGCATTATTTCCGCGAAGATTGTTTACTGTTTTTGTAAATTATTTGTTTCATTTAATCTTTCCGTAAAAAATCTTCTTTCTTGTAAATATAAAATACTTTTAGATAAATAGCGTAATAAATAAGGTACTTTGTTTTTAATAATTATCATTTGTAAATATGGAAAATAAAATGAAACCCGTTACGAGGAGTAAATAACGTTCACATTAATCAAATGCCGAACATATGAACCATGTTAAGTAGGAACTAAATATTTATTTTTCTGCCAATAAAACTATGAATTTGGAAATATCTAAGTAACCGTATGCGAACTGACTGCACAGCCAGTTCGCATACTTTCTGGTTTTTCGAAGGGCTAGTAAACTGTTACAGTAGCGTATTAGATAGAGGTGTAGCTTTGCAATGTCGATTGCCCGGGTTCAAATCCCAGGGCTTCTAAATTGTTTTTTCTTTTTTATTACAATTTCTACTATTTTTAGATATTATATTGATTAATTTTTTTTATAAATAACTAGAAAAACGTTAAAAAATTACTTTCTTTTATAAGAGCAAGAAAGTTTAAAATATCAACACTGAAATTATTTCCTATACGTAAGACTTTAATTTTATTGATTTTGTTTATAATAAATAGGAATTATAATTGTGTTGTTGTGTGCTGTATTGTGTTTTCAAAGTCAAATACAAAAAATAAACGAAATGTAACTACCTAGGTACCTACTATCGAGGAAACTTACCTCTGACCAATTTGAAAACGAAATCCCGTGCACACAATGACCACATCTGTTAGCAAGCGTTACTATAGCGGCTGAGCGCTGCAAGCAATAATAGTCCTTACGGTGTATAGATGTTAGTTTCCTCAATAGTATTTTTGTAATAAGATGCAATTACTTCAAACTGAAACCAAATATTTAAAAAGTCATAGAAAACTGTTCAACATCATGAATCATGAATCTGAGATCCTGCATAAAAAACCAATTAAAAAAAAGAAAAAGCTTTGTAGGACAAATGGCTATAGTACCTATACTCCGTTTGAAATAAGATAAGACATTTGAATAAACCTTTTTTACAGTCTGTTCGCCTGATTTTGACTTCTATTGCGTTGGGAGCATGATAAATGGCATCTGCAGTAAAGTTGGTATTGTAAACACTTTTTTGCTTTTGATGCCATCCTTATGCCTACGGAATAGAAACCAAAATCGGTTGAACGGACTGTAAAAAAGGTTTGTTTAAGTATCTAATCTTAAATCAAATGAATGTATAATAACAATAAAACTTCGACTGTGTCTCGTTCGTGTTCTTCAAAGAAAACTAAATGTCATAATAATATAATGTTAACCTGAAAAGAGCTTAATAAAAGTAGTGTAAATCTGAAAAAACCCGTGCGTAGTACAAACAAACCTTAAGTACCTACAGATATTTAAAGGTATTTTGTTGTAATAGCCTATTACAAAAATCCATGATAAATAAAGATGTTTTAAGTTCCATCAAATCAGTTTTGTTTCAAAATCACCCAAATCCCTAAATTCAACACTTAAACAAATAAAATAATGTATTGTTCTGTTACTTGCGTTCCGTTGCCGCGCCATCTATTAGAATACTCCGGGCGTAATCTCGCTAAAACCGTTAGTGCTAGACTTCGCATACGTTTTGTGTGGTAATTGTTATGGCCGTCGCCGTTAGATGGTGTTCACGTCGATTGTGTAAATGTGTGCGTGCGTTTCTCAAGGCCACTTAGGTCTTCTAGTCCTCTTAAGCACGGCACAAGCATATTTTGGTCAGATTCGATCGCTGTTTAGAAAATCTTCTTACTTTTGCATCCTAGAACCTAAATTCGATAAAGTAAGGACAAAACTACTTACAAAATAATACAGTACTATATTACACGTATCAGACTTAAAAAGAAAATATATTCGATATTCCTAGACAATTCCCTCTAAACAGTGAAATCAATTTGTTCCTATTACAAATAACCTAAATTAAATTCAGAATCTTAGGCCCGGGTTCTCGAACGAAAGTCAACACAAAAATTTGCTACAGTATTTGTATCTCACGAAGCTCTCAAAAATCAACCTAAGCTACATGAAGATAACGGCTAAAGTAGATAATTTATGATTCCAAGTCAACGTTAGTATACAGACACTGAATTATATTTTTTTTTATAACTATTATAATAACTATAAAAATATGTTAAGTAGGTTTGATGTTAATGTATTATAGACACATAAACCTTCAAGAAAACATTGTATAAATGTTTTTTTTTTAACCGCATTGAAACCCGTTGTGTACTTAAGAAGAACAACGCGGTCACAGAGACACAAAAAGCGACTTAGATTTATAATTCGTGTAGATATAGATGGTCACTCAAAAATCAACTAAAGCCACATGACGCTTAAGTAGTTATCTGAGTACGCGGGAATGAAAGTAAATAATTTACGATTCTAAGTTAACGTTAGTATACAGACACTTAGATATCGATTTGTTTCTATTACTTATTACTACATAATTATTATAATTACCAGAGAATTATTAAAATATACATTTGATATTGATGTGAACGATCCGGAGCTCATTCTCTACATGATTTTGAAACCGCAATAAAACACGTTGCGTAGTTAAGAAGAACCATGCGATCACACAGACACGAAAAGCGACTTTAATTTATAGGTAATATGTATCACTCAAAAATCAACTTAAGCTACATGACGCTAACGGCTAAAGTAGATCGTTGAGTAAGCGGGCTATTATTTATGATTTTAAGTCAACTTTAGTATATAGACACTGATTTATCAACTTGTTTCTATTATTTATAACTATTATAATAACTAGAAAATTATTAAAATATGTAAGTTTGATATTAATATAATATTCACATAAACCTACATGAAAACATTCTAGAAATGTTTTTAAAACCGCATTAAAACCAGTTGTGTACTTAAGTAGAACAACGCGGTCACACAGATAAACACGAAAAGCGACTTTTATTTATAAGATGTATCACTTGAAAATCAACTCTAGCTACATGACGCTAACGTAGATAATTGAGTAAACGGTAATGAAAGTAAATCATTTATGACTTTAAGTCAACTTTAGTATACAGACACTGAGTTATGCACTTGTTTTAGTACTTACACATAACTAAATTAAAAATATTTGGACACCTATATAATTACATTAACTATTATAAAAGATGCACTAAAATTGAGACAAATTTGTAGTAAAATGGTAGTATTCAAACAAAAACCATAGAATCGCTAAATATACAGGCTGACTCTGAATTCATTAGCAATCTTCTGGGTGTGACTATGTAGTCAACCTTGTGATTGCTTTACTCCCTAATGTTTGGCGTGAATTGCAAGTCACAATACGACAAGATCTTCTTACACACTAGCAGTCTATTCGCTGATGCGTATGTATCAAAAAGCTTGGAGATATTTAATCTGTTCAGTTGATTCTTGTGTGGGAGCTGTCACAACATTTTTCGAAAGCCTATTCCATGATTCACAACCATAATGTTACAACTCGATTAGGCAAGAATAGCTTCAAAGGCTTTTTCTTTGAAGAATTTTCCCATAACTTTAGGGAATGCCTTCGCAGATGTTTGTTGGCATTCAGTATGTAAAGCTCTTGAAGGCTGGGCACTTCGTAGTTTTCTGTTCCCCTTTTGTCTACGCTGCTCCAGTGTGATAAGGCCAAGGTCTTTGAGAAGCTGTTCAGAGGTACACCATCTCAAAGACCTTTTTGCCTTATAGACATATGACAGTCAGATGATTCCAACCTTATTGAAGTTTCAATTTACTAGGAATAGTTGTTAAACTTAGAAAGCAATTACCAGGTAACTGTACCAATTCTGAAATAAGAAATCACCTGTTTTGTACAGTTTCATTGTGCAATGCAAGTATTTTTGAAAAAAAGAAAAACAGATTGGTTTTAGAGATTTTTTTTTTGATATTCATGACTCATTTCAGCCCCTTAACGATGGCCAATAAATACAAAGTCACTCTGTATATTTTCGTTACTGCGCTACACAGATATCAAACATTATATACACAAGATCGATTACCCAAAAAAAATGTTAATCAACATCAGCTGGTTCTGGTGCTGGAGGAGTAGGATTATCGACCACAACCTCAGGGCTAGCCTGAGCTGGCGCTGGATTATTCGCCGCTGCCACACCATTACCCGGACCTGGCGCTGGATTATTGCCCACAGCCTCACCATTAGCCTGACCTGGCGCTGGATTATTTCCCCTATTCCCATTAACCCTGTGAGATAGGTCTAAAACCGGTAACCTCAGCACAAAATCGTGATCCCAGGCACTATGTCTAGGCTCAGACCATTGTATAACTCGAAAATCTGCTGAATTCTGCCCAGTTACGGTTGGGATAGGGATTCTCGGAATGCGAGCAGCCAAAGCGTGAAGTCTGGGATTGTGAGCTGGTTCTCTGGTTTCTGGCCTGGACGCGTCTGGAACTACATTGGGTGCATCGGTACGCCTACCTTGCTCCTGCCTGGATGAAAACATGTGTTGGTACCTGGCTATCTCGGATGGTAAGAGCGGCCTAGCATCCCTTGCGATTCTTTGTACGGTGACCTGTCCTGATCGGTTGGGCTGGTTGGTTGGTAGTTGGCTCGGGGATGTTATTGATGATGAGTCGACGATCGTCGTGGTCGATCTCGCTAAGTGCGGTGGATGGGTGACGCAGATACCGTTTTGAGTGGCTCTTGCTGGTGTTGGGAAGTTTAAGGCGAGATATTCTGGTAACGGTACACAGACTACGCCGATTTCCTCCTGTAAAGTTAATTATAATGTTACGTAATAATCATTTCTTCTATTGTGCCTTTTACGGCCTTGGTATTATTGTTAAGATTATTTCTAGAACCCGTGTTTTCCCCAATGTTTTTTTTTTTCTTTAAAGCAAAGTTCGTCTAAAACGTCAAGGTAAGTGGTACTTTTACAAAAACATAAATTATTTTACAATTTTTATTTCGTCTTAAAACAAATTTCAGGAAATACTCACCGAAGCACTAGGCTTCCTCTCAGGATTACCATCCGGTATGAATACGAAGGGTTTCCTATCAACTTCAATCGAAGATTGAGCAGGAGTTGGTGAATTGTCATCTTTTCGTTTTTCTAAAGATAAATCGGGGACCACTTGTAATTCTTCGGGTGGATTTGGAATGGTGACATAGCTTGCTATTATGCTAGACAGTTGATCCAGTACCTGTAAAATCAAATTGAGATTAGTGACATCTGTTGGTAGACATTACAAATAGTTTTCAACTGTAAACGATAGATGGCGTTAATAATAAAAAAGTACAAGGTCTCCGCTTTTGGCACTTGGCTACGGAACCCTAAAAAAGGCTAGTTATGTTCTTTACTATCATTATAATTTCCTCAAAAAATAACATTCCTGATAAAATTATATCCAAGTGCGTAACATGATGTCAAAGTCAAAACATTTATTTCAAATAGGCACTTAAAAGCCACTTTTGAACGTCAACATTTACATGAAAATAGAATTGATTCTAGTCGCCCCTTCCAAAATGTAGTTTCGTATGGAGAAGAATGGGCAAGAAACTCCACCGTTACTCTTTTAAAATGTTTGAAGTACAATATTTAACATTATGATTTTGATGATTACATTAATAATTTATTACCTCATCGGCTACAAGTCTATGTTTTGGATCTTTGACCAGCAACCTTTGTATTAAGAACACTGTGTTGTCTGATACCTGCACTGAGTTGCCATCCCTGAAAATACAATAATACAATATTAATAAATTGACAAATAACTTTTTAAATAAAGCGGCCAGAAATGAACAGATTGGCGGAGGCAAGCGCATTGTAACCTTACAGATCAAATGATTTGGTCAGATATCATCCCTTGGTAAGAGTATTTCTAGTTTACAGACTGTCGGGCTTCTAACTACTCCTCTTGTAAGCCTAATGCCTGCCATGTAATGTTCCCACTGCTGGGCCACAATCCCCCTTCGAGAGAAGATGGACTATAATCTACTACGCGGGTCCAGTGCGGGTTGGTAGGTGGCACATCTCTTAGAATTTTTGGTTCTAGAACATGCCGGTTTCCTCACGATGTTTTCCTTCACCGTTTTGGGAGTAGTGGTGATGAAATTATTTGCACAAAGTAAAACGCCTCCCTGGGACCTACTCAAACTCAAAGCATTTATTTCAATTAAACCATTTACTACTTTTGAATTATCATACAGTCGACCAGTAAGACGGAAAGTCGAAGCTAGTTACCCATTCCAAAACGTAGATCTCTATGAAGAAGAACGGGCAAGAAACTCCAAGGACACTCTTTTAAATCAAGATATTACAAAATCTTGGGCACAATATTCTTGTTGCTTCTATTTGTATTTGTATATTTGAGAGATGAACCAACAACTTGCAAGTCTGGGCCGTTACTCTAATGTTAACTCTCATAACTCGCATAAATATAATAATTATTTACAAAATCAAACTTACGGTGGTATATTATAATTAGCAGCTTGTATCCTGGTGAATAGTTGAGCAAGGCTGGTGTCGCAGAACGGAAACTGTCCATATAGCATGGTGTATAGGACCACGCCTAATGCCCACATGTCTGAGGGCTTGCCCAAGTACGGTTTGCATTGCAACACGTCGGGAGAAATGTAGGCTGGCGATCCTGGAAATTTAAACGTGTTCTTTATTCAATTTGAAATTGTGAAGGCTCGTTTACGTAACTAATGACAGGATATATGGGTACATATTAATATTTTTTTTATATTTTTTATTGACTAAGTATTTTTTATTTTATTATTATCTATTATGTCATTAGTTATTGACATGATCTACTCATAACAATATTTTTTTATGATGTGTTGTATTCCTCTATGTGGTTAGCTAGCGACCTCGACAAATGATAATTCTATTCTTGCCTGAGTAACCGACAGCAAGTTTGTCATGCTCCCGTAGATGTCACTGCTTGCGGTAGCGTCGGGGGTCGGGTTATCTCTTTCCCTCAAATATGGCGAGGGGGGGTAATGGCTGATCTTTGCGTTATGCTCATGAACGGGTGCTGCTTGTGGTGACTGGTTGTCTTGATGACCATGATTTTGTTATTGTTACTAATAATTACCTACCCGTTTATTTATTTTTACGTCGATGGTCCTAGGTTATCATTTGTGGCCTCGAGTTGTAACTTGGGGTAGTAACAGCTATGTGAGCATAATCCAGCATTGCATATGTAAGCTATCACGCCCTTAAGGAGGCAGGAGGCTCTTATTTTGGTATTATTCTTTATTTACATTTTTGTTCTTTGTGCTCGAGTTAAGTTTTAATTTTTTTTGTTGGTAATAGGTCTTTACCTATGAAATTGCCGTTTTGTATGAAAAAATTTAAACGAATTTTTTTCATGTATTTTTTATTTGTATTAATCGAAGTAATCACCCATGCAATCAATGCATCTTTGCCATCGCAGTGGCAGTTTATTGATGCCCTTCTTAAAGAAATCAGCTGGACGGGAGGCAACAAATTCTTCAAAGGCATTTTGTACTGCCTCTCGGGTATTGAATTTTTTTCCCGCCAAGAAGTTATCCAAATTCTGGAAAAAGTAGTAGTCTGTAGGCGCAAGGTCTGGTGAGTAGGGCGGATGACGGAGAGCTTCCAACCCCAGTTCTTGCAACTTGGAGACCGTCTGCTGTGCAGTATGAGGTCGCGCGTTGTCGTGCAGGAGCAGCGGAGACGAGCGATTGACCAATGCTGGTTGGAGATGTGCCAGCTTCTCCATCATTGTGTTCAGTTCTTCACAGTACACATCTGCAGTAATGCTCACCCCGTTTGGTAAGAAGCTGTGATGAATCACACCGGCGCTAGACCACCAAACAGTGACCATCACTTTTCTAGGGGTAAGTTTTCGTTTAGGGCATTGTTTAGGTGCTGAACCAGGATCCAACCAACTTGCTGAGCGCTTGCGGTTATCAAACAGAATCCATTTTTCATCGCAGGTAACAATGCGGTTAAAAATTCCTTCATTTGTGTGTCTGTTGAGCAGTGCAAGGCACGTCTCGACGCGTACTTCGCGCTGACGATCATTGAGTTCGTGGGGCACCCATTTGTCAAGCTTTTTTACCTTGCCAATTTGACGCAAATGGACCAATATTGTTTTGACGCTAACGTCGAAAGCTGCTGCTAATTCAGCCGTAGATTGTGTATCATCAGCTTCCACAATCGCCTTTAATTCGTCATTGTCGACCAAAGTCTTCGGACGACCGCGAGGTTCATTTTTCAGGTCGAAATTTCCAGAACGGAAGCGAGCAAACCAATAACAGGTGGTGCGTTGGTTTGTAGTGTTAGCTCCGTAAACGTCGCTGATGTCGCGTGCCGCTTGTGCCGCGTTGCTGCCACGACGGTACTCATATTCCATAATTACTCGAATTTTTAACGTATCCATGATGACGAAAAAGATTGAAATGCGATGAAAATGTAACACTAATCAATAAACAAATGACTACTTTTGGAAAAAAAAATCCATGTTTTTAAAATAAAATTAATTTGAAATTAGAATTCTTACCCAAACAAAAATTATTTTGATTTGAAATGGCCAGTACTGCAAAACGGCAATTTCATAGGTAAAGACCTAATATATTGGCAAGTCTGACTGACATATTATGTATGACTAATTATTTTATTAATGTTCTGATGCTGGTGCTGATTCTCAGCCTAATTTGAATAAATGACTTTTGATCTTTATTTTGTTCGAATGTGAGATTTTTTTTTTTTTTTTTTCAGCGACATAGATCTATGTATGAAGTGACGTTATTATTTTCATAATTGTTTTTGGCAGTAAAACAGTTCTAAAGTTACATTTTACGAGCGCGCATTTGCCATTGTATTTTAAACTTTATAGCCAATGCAAGTCGTGTGCTCGATAGCATTTCCCATCCGAAAAAATACGAACTGCCATACAAACTTTCATTCTTCTTTCCACTTTCTTTCTTTCTCAAAGATCGGATAAGTTACCAGTGATGTCCTTGGAATCCTTCTTGACCATAATAAAACTAAGCCACAAATCGGGGAAGAGAGATGCCTGTAACTACGTTGTTCAAGTTTCAGCCTTTATATGAAAAGCCATAATCCTGCAATCAAGGTACGTTATAAAATCGCCGTCCTGTCCTGTCAGGGACTTTACATTGGTCACAAGGTGTTTTAAATGCTAACAATATGGCCATGCAGCAAAAACTAGCCAAAAGATCATCACTACGTGTGGTCACTGTGGTGACGCTGGCAATTTTTGAAATGAAAACTTCTTTAGGCGCGTTGAGTACTTTTTGGGTGAACAAAAATCATGGAACTCGCGTCATCGACACCGAACGCGTCGCGACTCATCCGTGTGCTCAAGCGGCACACGGATGAGTCGCGAGTTGATGTCTTTTGGAAAAGTCCCTTTCTTTCATTAGGAAATTCTAATTCTTTTATCCCTTTCTTTCCCTTTGTATTTTTATCGTAAAAATCTGTGCTGTTACCTTTAATGGCTGAAGTCGATCGCTCATTTATCATTTTTTACCGAGAGCAATCAGGACCCAAGGACCCAAAATGAAATCCTGTATTGACGATTTAAAAAATTCTCACGTAATTGTTCAAGTTTTCACATCTGTCAGCACTCCCGAAGTGCCACTGTTTTTTTTTTTTTGGGTCTTTTACGCATAGCGTATGCCAGCCTCATCGTATCCTAAACAATTGTACTTTCACAAGACGTGGGCCATAAATTTGAACAAACCCTTCGCATCGTCGCCATTTGTTTGGGATAGAATTGTATGGAACATGCCTACATCAGTTCTGTTCAAATTCGACGCTGGCCATTCGATGTCCGAACTGGCGAAGAAAGCCAATATCCCGAAATGTGCAACTTGCTCACGCTTTTAAAAGCCCAGTGATCACAAAATGGAAGGCACTGAATGCCCAGCTAGAAACAGCAGAATACAGATACATTGACTGTATCGATTGTGAGGGCACCTAGTACGTCATACTCAAGGCCTTCCTTATCGATTGTTGCCGACTCAACAATATACTTGACAACTGCGCTATCCTACTTAACATCGATTTGCAGCTGTCTATGCATATTACCCGACTGCTTCAAAAATCAAATGCAGACTTGAAGGTGTTAACTAAGCGCTAACAGTTTTGATAGGTAATATTATAACAGTTTTAATAGGTATATTTTCAGTAATAATAGGTAATAATAAGTATAACGATTATCTACGAGTTTAAGACCTCAATTATTAGGTATAGATAGTGTTAAGTAAATTAAAACATATTAATTAACTGACTCTGTCACTACTATTTTTTCCAGCAGCTTCGTCTGCGTGCCGTTGTGAGTACTTATAGAATACTATTTATCCCGATTGTACATTCCCGTGGTATAATATCCGACCTACACGCGGTAATGGTAAACTATCTGTGTGCCAAATTTTCGTTCGGCTGTTTTGGCTTTATTGAATAACAAACATTTTCACTTCTCATGCTCTAAACGTACGCCAATATAGCCCTACGAAGCGGGATTAAAGTGACCACTTTAGTCTCTAGGGAGTAAAAAGTAATTTGTTTTTAAATTTCCTTCATGTGACATAGACAAACTCAAACAGCCAGTAAAAATACTATTATCTGTGGAGTGTGGACCATCGTTATTATAAGTCCATGGGCCCATCTTCTTTGCGAAAATGTTGAGAGTTTTAGTTCCATGGTTTTTGCCAAGGTGGCGCCATGTGTTTTAAATTGTTAATCTGTGACTGGTTTAGAAGAAAAAACTGACTGGGAAATTTCTGAATTTTTGTCGAGTGTAAATTTGTTCGGTTTTAAATAAATTTATTAAGAATGTCCAGTGACAGTTGTGGCATTTAATTATGTTCCTTGGTGAAGAGTTTGACGTCGAGCAAAGAGCAAAAGACATAATAGATATTATGATTTTTATTTTGTTAAATAATATTTATTAAATGTTTTTGTACTAAATTGACTATTTTTCTCGCACTCAAAGTGAAAAGTACAGTTTGCACCTCGAGACTAAACGCCAACTTAATATACCCTCGGTTTCATTAACTCCCTTGCACGCTCGAGAGTCAAACCACCTCTGGTATATTATGGCTTCGTTTAGTCCCTCGATATAAAATATACAATTAAATTTTGGAATAAATATTTATCATTATTCATTAGCGAGCACCTTTTAAAAAAATATTATTTTAATTAATTTAATTCTGCATAGGTAAAGTTGGAAGGCCTCCCACAAGGTGGACCGATGACCTTGTGAGGGCCGCAGGAGTCCGCTGGATGCGGGAAGCACAGAACCGGTCGAAGTGGCGGAGCTTGGGGGAGACCTATGTCCAGCAGTGGACGACTTTCGGCTGAAATGATGATGATGACCTTTTAAAATATAAATGGAAGATGTTACAAATAAGGCTTACCCCTCTGATCCTTCAACAGGTCCCGCTCGCTGCCGAGATGCGTCCCCAGACAGAAGTTGGTGAGTATGACGCGTCCTGTGCGTTGGTTCAACACTATGTTGCCAAGCTTTAAGTCCCTGTGCACGACGTTCCTCTGAAGAGATAAATATATTTGTAAACGAATAAAATTGAACAAGTGCGCCTAATTCATTTTATCTGCTTAGCCTTATCCCAACATGTCGGGGTCGGCTTCCAGTCTAACCAGATGCAGCTGGGTACCAGTTTTTTACATGGAGCGACTGCCTATCTGACCTCCTAAGAGGTAATATAGACTTTCGGCCTTCAGACCAACGGCTTGACGTGCTTTCGATAATTAAGGACACGATTTTTAATGACTAGCTCAGTGGTCGAAATTCCACCGTAATTAATTTAAAACTTAATGTATTTCTAATGCATTATTATATTTAAAAAAATAGCTTTCTGCACTCCATCTTCATACAACACACGCAGAACCACTGACCAGGAATGTTGATTAGCTTCATAGTTTTAGGAACTTTGTATTCAATCTTACATCACTACATTATTATTGTGATCAAATCGCGTGTTATTTAGTTAAGTGGGCAACTGGTATAACATTACCGAATGTTGTGAGACTTAACTGTGCTTTTCATATTCCTATCTGCATAGGTAATTTTTGTAAAAAGGAGAAAGAAGATGCCGCAATTTTTCAATTTCATCCTTTAAAGCATTAGAGTCATATTGGGCTTATAGACAGTCCCTACACTTGAAGAAAATGCGACGTAATATCGATCAGATAATATCGAACCGAAGGTCATTTAAAGAACCTTGCAGGCGTATGCACGCGACCAACCGTCTTCGTCTCTTTCACTGAATTATAAATGAACGCGTGAACTGGCGTTCATTCATAATTCAGTGGAAGCATGATTGATTTTGTCGAAGAAACACTACTTTTATCGATGCTATCATCGCGGCTCGTAAACAACGACAAGCGCATACATTATAAGACAAATGGGATTTTATTTAAGAGCGAAACGCAAAGGAAGCGCCAAGAGAGCCCTTGAAATTCAATTTTTGCTATTTCCAAGGCAAGGCAATGTCAGCCGTTTCGCAGATTAGCTGGTATAAATAGACAGATAGACAAAAAAAAAATGTTTTTTTTTTTATGTGTACCGAATATATGTACTTTCATGCATTTAGTAAAAAGCTGCTATTTTGACATGACAAACAGACACTTCAATTTTATAAATTTTTACAAATTATAGCCGAATCGCTTTGGCGTGGCCATACCGGTCATTGACCCACCTATATTTTCTAGCATTTTTTATTTAAAAAACTGAAATGCACTGATGATCTGCAACATGTTCCAATAACGAAAAACCATAAATAGTTTATTGTTTGGGTTCCTACGGAGATATATTAGGGAAGGCACCGCTATTACCACACTAAAGCAATTCAGGTATAATATACAAAAATAAATAAAATTTAAGTGTCTGTTTGGCATGTTAAAAAACCCCTTTTTACTAAATGCATAAGAAAGTGTAAACAGTATACTTATTAAAAAAAAAAACACTATATTTGTTAAATTAAAAAAAAAACTCACCTTATGCAAATTAGCGACGACCCTCACAATATCATAGAAAATTAGTATCGCTTCCTTCTCGGGAACTTTCTTCACTTTGGTAACATACTGTTGTAAGTTCACCAGTTCAGATCCCTTCTCACTGAACTGGTGGGGGCTCACACAGTCCAGCACGAGTAGTAAACGCTGACGAACCCGGCCCGTGAAGATGAAACCGTTGCCGTTTGGGTTCGGAACTTCTTCCAATGCAAGGTCCTGAAATTGAGAAGAGGATAATATGAGTGAAACGAAATTGAGTTATTGTATTCTTAATGCAGCTTGCGGCAGAAGTTGACTAGTAGAAATCGAGAAAAAAGAACGTGCGGGATCAGGGAACGAAGTTCCTTAAGATTTTTCTAAAATTCTGAAAGTAACGTCTTTTACTCGGCTTTAGCACCCTCGAAAACCATGAAAACGACACCCATGATGACGAATTTGAACATTTTCGCAGTCGCCATCTGGGATTTTCATGTTAACCTCACCAATGGCTTGATAACTATTTCATGCAAACTGTGACAGCTTTTTAGCTGAAAGCTGAGGGGCTCATGGCTGAATAAAATTGCTAAACGTGCTGAAGTTCTGTTGTGTTATCCCTATTATGCGTAAAATCGTGCTTTCTGGATACTTTCAAGTTTACTTAACAAAATATTTTTAATGCATTCACTGACAGACATCGCACAACTTGATCCGTTGGCTCTAAAAGCAAATTTCTCATCAACGATCTCTGTTCTTTATAAACATAAGTGAGCAAAGGATTATTGAAATTTCATTCTCATTTCATGCGTGTTGCATGCGTGTGTGTGTTTCATTTCAAATCATGCGTGTGTGTTTGATGTTTTGCGAGAGTAAGTATGCTAGGTTGTCCTCTATTATATGTTAGTATTTGTAATATGTTTGTTATCTATTCAATCTGTATGTTAATTAATGTAATTGGTGTTACCGTTTTAATTAACAATAAACAATAAACAATTCTCTAAAGGGGTTAAATAGGGACTGAAAGTTTGTAAGGAAGTTCATCATTTTTGCCAACGGGAAAACCCATCCAGCACTCGGCTCGTCTCCATAGAAATTGTAGGTAACAGCCAACAGGCAGAAACCAAATCCAATTTTGTTAAATCGATATCCAAATACCAACAGAACTGATTATTTGCGACATCTGCAGTCAGTACCCTAATAAATTGCGTAACATTCTCAATCACAATAGCTTTTGTTGTGTTACGCAATAAGGGCGTTTATTCGACGCAAAAACTTGCTATAGAGGACGATCATGTGAAAGTTATTTAGCAAGCAACAAAATTCAAATTCGTGTAATTCTCATAATCACGAATGGTTTCGAAAGTTGCAAAAAGAATAGCTGGATAATTTTTGTAAGGAGACTCGAATTCGAAATGCTTATGCTGTATTATAACTGACTCCTTCAACAAACACTGGTCCTTAGACGGGTTACCAGCTATCATAAGTTCGAAAAATATTTGACCGAATTTCATTTCACCTAATTCTTAACTATATTATCGTTTCGTTTTTTTTTTACTTCAATAAAGTCACTTCTGCCACTGTATCAGTTGACCTATTATCCATTCGATTTTTTTCGTTACTCCGACGTTTCAGTTGGTCGAAAAACTTTTTACCGAAGTTACACTTAGCCGAAATAACATTTGTTCGAAGTACTACTCTGTCAAGAAAGTATCGGGAAAGGATCAATAATTAATAATAATATATATGCAAACATATAGCAAAATAAATAATAGTTTAAAAAACTAAAAAACACGCTTTAAAAACCAAACTAAAAAAGGAGAAAATAATTTAATTCAATTAAAAAGCGTGGGGTGCTTTTTGAGGCATTTTTATAATCAATTAATGTTAAGCACCCCACGCTTTTTCATTGAATTAAATTATTTTCTCCTTTTTTAGTTTGGTTTTTAAAGCGTGTTTTTTAGTTTTTTAAACTATTATTTATTTTCTATTTTTTAGTTCTGCTAACTACAAAAACGTGTTTTTTTTTCTCAATTTTTTTTTAAATTATTAAATTGTCATCGGTCCTCGACAAGTTTACAAACTTTCAATGAAATCTGACCGTTTAAAGTGGGTCAAAATCGCGCTCAAAGGAGTCGGTTACATACAAACAAACTAACAAACATACAAGTGAAGCTAATATAAAGCGTGTAAAAAGACGTCGGTCAATAGTTTTCGGTAAAATGAAATTCGAACAAAAAAAATCGGAACAGTGATCGGTTCCCCGTTAAGGCTCCGTGCACGAAATTAACTCATTTTGGTCAATTTTGATCACTTGTTGTGAGCTAGGGAAATGGAATTTAGGCATTTTTTTTTGTTACTATAAGAGTTGAGTTCTAATTCTTGCATGTGGCGGAAACGGATTTTTCAAATAACTTATACAATATTGGAAAATCACCAATATCCACAGCCCCTTTTCCGAAAAGTAACAAGCGAGCGATGTTTGGATTCTAGTTACACAAAACTAACACAGATCCTGCACATAAAAAAAATATAAATAACATCATTGAATAGTCTTCTTGCAGATAGCGGAACTACTTTTTTGACTTTCTTACGAAATATAGCAGAAAATAAATATTGAAAAAACGTAATTTATAGGAAACTGCTAGACAAATAAGTATTTTTTTCTATTACTTAAAATCACTTTTATGAAATTTTAAAAATTACGTTTTAATCTTAAGTTAACCATTTAATATAACATAAATTTTATTTTAATAATAAACAACAACTTCATTTCGTAAATTAATGTCAAAGTGAACTATATTATCGACCGCGCAAAACCGATCCCGTCAGTAGCGACCGGGCCTTCCCAGCGTGAGGACGTATCGCTTTGCATCGCAGGAGCTCACGTGATCTACGTTAACATATTCCATAAATTGTACGCCGACTACCACATTTTGATCCAGTAAGTATTAATTTTATTTTAAGTACTTCGCTTGTTTATTTTTTGCTTATTTGCAAAATGTTAATGTTATACCGGTGTGCGTCTTAGCTTTTTGTTGGACCTGGGTGAAGTGTCGCAGGACAACGTCTGCCTACCGGGTTCGCTTGTTATATATATTTAGATTGTATGTTTTATAGATTTTTGGAAGGAAGTTCTTTAAGCAGCTTGGTAGGAGTAACTTTTAGAAATCATCACGTAATAAAAATGATAGAAATCGTCATCACACCGCGAGTTTTTTTTTGGGTGGGAAATCATCAAATAACTCTCTGGGTGGTGCAGGAGGGCGTGTCAGATTTTTACTGACTAAAACCCTCCCGTGATCCCTCAGTTGCCTGTGTGCCAGGAGCCGCGGTATCTCTTTTGAACAACCCGCACCCCTGGCAGGCATCGGCCCTTGCGGGCCCCACCAGTTGGTGCTGACATCTCTTTGAGGCGCGCGTGGAATACAACCCGCTGTCGACCCGGGCTTGGTCCTTACCGAACAGCGTGCTACCAATTTCTCGCCGTCCGCAAGCCCGCCCCTACGGTGGCCGGGAATCAGCCTTGGATTCCCGACGCCCAGGGCGTCTCCTGCGGATGTTAGGGCCATGAGGGCGCATATACTGCCTCTCCCTCACGTGCGACGACTCCCTCTTCGCGAGCATTACTGCTTCGCAGAAGGAGGTGACGGCTACCCATTAACTCTCGCTCCGTACCATGGCCTGGATCAGGGCCGGACGTAAGTCATTGCCGCCGCCGATCGCCTCCACAAGGAGCCACACTCCGGGTGTGGTGACGATTTCTATAATTTTTAAGCTAGGCATAACAATTTTTGAAAAATTTAAAATCATCAAAGTTTTTTGTGATATGTAATAGAAAAAGAAAGACAGAGAGATCATTTTTAAGGTTTCCGTGGGTGCTGAAGCCAATAGTGAGGTCAAAATGAAGTTTCGAGAATTTCAAAGATAGAGTAAATGACGTTACATTCGGAGTTGATCAAAAAGCGTAAGGAACTTGGTTCCTGACGACGAGAGTCCCCCGGCCCCGTTACCAAATTTCTAGTTAGGACAAATCAATCGATTTAATTTTTTTGTGATTGAGCCCAATAGCGTTTAAAAGTTACTGATGTTAATATTTTTTTGTAGATAATAGGTCGAAAGAAAGGAACACACTACCAGTGCATCACCAAAAAAAAAGGACGAAACGTGGGATTGGCACGTATCAGGAAAATTCTTGCAGAACGTAATTCCAACCAAACCGTTTCGTTTGAAGAACGTGTAAGTTTATACTTTTGGTCAGCGTTAGAAGTGCATAAAGAAGTATTTACGAATACATTCATATTTTCATTGTTGTTAATTTTAGGAAATCGATGAACATGCCGCCGTTGTCTTATCTAAATAAATTATATATTTATAATATTCCTACTGCATGTATATAAATTTAACTGTTAATACTTTCAGAGTGAGGAAGATTCAAAGTTAGACAACAACAACAACAGTTTTTTTTTTTTGTTGGGCATCTCGCAGTTGGCCTTGAGAGGCCGTGACTGCTCAACCGGGCTTTCCTGGGGCTGCCATTAAGAAGTTAATCTTAACGCCTCCAGCCAGGGTTTACAAACTAAAATTTACAAACTAAGCGACTGCACGCTGAGGGCACCCCCTGTGGGGTACGGACCTCGGCTCAGGGCGTCACTGATAGGGGGACAGCTATCATTGGGGACAGGCTGGATCAAAATATTGGCATTATTATTATTAGTCGGGGAATTTAAAGCTACTGGCTCAGCTGCGGCGCGGGCTGGCGCTTCAACGAGCAAGGGTCGGTCGGGGGTCTCGACGTTAGGCGCCGATACTAGGGGTCTTCCCGGGGCGCGAGGACCTCGGCGGCGAGGTCGGAAGGACGATTTTGTGCGGTGTGTGCGAACTGTACTGGTGGCCCTATTGCTTTCCTGAAGGATGGTAATCGTCGGACAGAGCTAATCCTACTGGGGACATAAGTGGCGGCCTTCACAATCAAGGGATTGCGGTGAATTTCGGCTTTATCGAAGAAACGCTTCGAGTTGCGTTTCAAGAACTGACTGACCGTGGGGATTTTCAGATCGAGATGGAGGATCTCGTTCCAAACGAACCAAGGGGCGCCTGTGGCTTGCCGGAGGAATCGGTTCTGTACAACAACAGTTCCATGAGTAAAGCTTTTTTCCCAATCCAATTCCAATTCTCTTATTTTATTTTAAATACAGTTTCAAATATGGGGCATAGTCTCAATAGACTTTTTCAATTTGTTTATACTTTCTAAGTTCATCTTAGCCATTATTGGCATCGATGAAGTCAAAATTAAATTCCTAAATATGCAAACAAATCCTATTTATGTAAAACGCTTCCCTCAATGTTAGTGAATGTCTAAATGTATCTACATGCTTCTGACACGAAATTGTACCATTTTTGTTTATTGTGATAGATATCTATCACCTAGTACCTATATAGGTACTAAACGAATATACACAAACATTCTAGACTTTTATTTCTCAACCATACCTATAACTTAAAAAGATAACATAATGTTTATTGTACCAAAAAAAAAACTGTGCTTTACAATTCCTTAAAGTCTACATTAGTACCTACGTTAAAGAAAAAAAAAACAGGAATAAGATGCAAAGGAAACATTTTGCTTATGAACTCCACACTAAAAAATATATTCATAACTAAAAGATCAAAACTGTTTAAGCGATCACTACGCTCGAACTTTAGGCGTGTGTGCGTGAACGGTGCACACAAACATAGTTCAAAATGAATTTGCCTAAACTCTAGCGAATAAATTTTATGCACGGGCTCTTAATCGCCTTACATAGAGAGAAGTAGAAAGGGAATATAGCCCCAGCAGTTATAAAGCTCAAAATAACAGGACGCCTTCATGCAGACCGACCCCGTTCAGTCTGAGGAAGTCGACATCCAACCAAACAAGAGCTCCGCAGAAAAATACCCAGCAGAATACAGTCAGAACTATCAAAAAGATTTAGATAGAGGCCTTTGCCCTGAAGAGAGAAAATTCCAAGTTCTTTTATAAATTGCTGTACTTAAGTGCCCTTACCTTGAACAACCCACGGTGTTGAATCACACCATCCTGGTCCTTCAATAAGGAGAGTAGACAATATTCCGTATGCAATAGCATCTTGCCCTGGCGATCGTCTTGGGTTTCCGGTTGGCCTTCAGTTCTCAACCTTAAGATCTTGATCTGAAAGTACATAGTTTATTTTATTATTTTGGAATACTTATGAATAGATTGTAAGTTTGCAGTGTGATTTATTCACGTTAAGGCTCTCACAGACAGGCGCGAAGCGACTCTACATAAACAGCATAATTATAATGTTCCCAGTGCTGGGACACAGGCCTCCTCTCTGTGAGAGGGAGTGGGCCGTAATCCACCACGCGGGCCCAATGCGGGTTGTTAGATGTCACATGTCTTCGATTTTTTGGTTCTAAGACATGCCGGTTTCCTCACGATGTTTTCCTTCACCGTTTTGAGAGCAGTGGTGATGTAATAATTTACACAAAGTAAACTATCTGTCTAGGTTCGAACCTACAACTCGTAAGTCGCGGCCGTTACCATTAGTGGTAGTCCAGTCCACCACGACCCTAATAGGGCGATTTAGTAGTTAAGAAACTTCATGGAAATTAGAAAACTTCATGGAAATGTATGTATAGGCGCGTCGCGCCCTGTGCCTTAAGGGGAACCTCGTCGCGGGCTCGAACTCACTGGTGGGCCTGGCTAAAAATCACGCTGTCTCACCAGGCTTCGTGTCCGACAGAGATAGTATCAGTGATAAGCAATTAGACGCTAGTCTACACGCATAACGTTATTGAGGGAGATGCAAGATCATTTATTTAAAAAATCGCGAAAAAATTAAGAAAAGTTCTTTGGAAGATCGGGTTTTATGAAAAAGCCAATGCATAAATCAATGTCCAATAAAGTTTATTGAGCTTTTCGATAATTGAACTTTGTCGGTACCGACTTGGCTTTGGAGATTTTACACTTCTTTTATGACTTAAACACGCCCAAAGTTATGTAAAATTAGCAAGAAAAACTAATCTTTTTTGGCTCCTAACTTTTTAATGGGTTTTTATTTTAGTATTCTGTTTCCGTACAGACAATATTAATAATGAGATAAAACGATACCATATTTTACTTTGGATGTGCCATGTCAGACAGTTGACTAAAACACTCCCGAAGTTTGTATGCAAAAAATGTGGACTTGGTTCACCTTAAGAGCCTTTATGGATAAGGTGGATTTATACTTAGAAAGCCTGCTTATTGACTTCACTAAGCTTGTACTACGCAAACTTGTAAAAAACATATGAATTGTTTGAAATCTTTTCATAATGTCTGCTAGCAAGTTTTTTTGCACAACTGCCTCGTTGGCCTCGTGCTTGCAAGCACGACTGCTGAGCGTGGGTTCATCTCCCATGTCAGGAGATGAGGCAATTTTTGCATTAGGTATTTCTCAGTAATAGCCCGGAGTTTGGAAGTTGGCGGTGTACCCCATATGTCGAAAAACACGTTAAGTTGTTGGTCTTGCCCCTGATCTCTCTCCGGTCGTGTCGGTTTACCACTTTACCGTCCCATCGGATTATGAGATTGAGGGATGAGAGAGTGCAAACGGGTCTGCGCACTATAATATCTCCCGCATCGATGGTTAGTCTCCAACTCTCAGCTGAAAATCGCCGCCATGGCTGAAATCCAGTGTCGAGGAGTATATAATTTTTTTTCGTTCGTGAGATAAAAATACTGTATTTGTCTTTTATTTTAAAGCATTGTTCACTTCCTCCCTACACCCTTATATCGGCATCTAGTAACTTATATTATTACTAGGGCGTGGGAATTTGTTCCGGTTTATTCAATGTGATGTCTCTAAATCGAAACTTAATATTATAAATGCAAAAGTAACTCTGTCTGTTACACTCTGAAGAGTGTAAAAGTTCATAACGATTGCTTCAACTTTGACGGCAACTGGAGATACAGGGACAGAGCCTGGGACCTGGAGCATAAGCTACTTTTCATCAAAGATTTGTACAACATAATTATACACATATTTGTACATAACTAGCTGACCCGAGCTCACTACGTTGGGCGGTAAACATTTTTATATCACTCAATAGATTCCGACACGGTCGCGGTTCCATACCTATGTCGTATTATCTCTTTAACCATTCGTCCAAATTAGATGCTAAATAAGGGAAAAGTCTTTTGTTTTAAACACTTGAGACGATAAATTTACTTATTTTGATAAGAATTCATATAGTGCATAATGTGACCAATAAACATGACCGAACATGAATGATTTTTTTCAATATATAAAACTACTTTTTGTGACTTAAATATAAAAGTTAGGCATATGCTGTAGCTGACTTTTTTGTAGGTATTATCAAGCTCTACAACTTTTCTCTAGAACTCAATCATATATCTCGCACCGTTAAGGCAGCGTTGGTACAGTGCAGTACAGTGGTGGAAACACCCAATCACACAATTTTCAGCAGTCGCTCTTTTGACCGCCGCATAAACTAGGTATGCAGGTGGATTGTCATGAATATTATAATGGTATTGAAAGGACATTTTCATAAGTTCAATAAAACCGAATGCCAAAAGCGCAATCACGTGAGCAACGCCGCAGGCACAGCTAGTTTGTATTATATAAAGTATATGCTGACAAAGTCGCGAGCAACAGCCTTATTTTATTAAAAGAAACTACTAACAATTCTACCGTTTCTTCTATCTGTTTTTACATTAAACTTGTCTTGTCTAGCTACATGACTGCCTCAAAATCACTACTATAAAGGAAGAGATCAAACACAGAACTAAACTATACAAAATGCGCATTGAAAACCACGTCTGCTGGCTTCTGTACTGACCAACCCACTGGAACACCGTCGATTGAAAAGGCAGCACACATGGGACATAACTTGACCCAGTCAAGCAACACAAAGTGGGACGGCCCTCACTGGAGGACCATACTTGAAACGCCAACAAGCACAGAATGCTTGGGAAGCAGATTGCATGATATATAAAAAAAAAAACAAAAAACTTGTCTTATTTAAACACAGCTTGATATCAAACATGAATAAATTATCATTAATAGCCTGCCTGAGATACTGAGAAACATACATAACATAACATCACGCCTTGTTACCCCAAAGGGTTGGGCAGAGGTCACCCGCATTTCACCAGTTATGTCACCAGAACAAAAAAAAAGAAAGTACAATGTAATAGTGGGCAAATCTATTGCCAGCAACCAGGCACAAATCCTGAATCCGGGCTGTTAGTGATAAATTCCAGATCAAAAAACCTAATAACAATTTCCCGGTCTTGGGAATAAAACCCAGGACGACGGCAACACTGCACGTGCACTGCGGCACTCAACAGTAGACCTTGTGACCACTAGACCAACGAGGCAGTCTTAACTACTGATAAAATAAGCAATAAGGAAGACATATTTAATCATAACCAGTATTACGATTTCATAACTATTTCACAAATAACAAGAATAACAATAAAAAAGTTAAAAATATTGCATCATTTTTAAATAAAGTTTTTTAATAATAAAAAAAACATTGTGCAAGCAGGTCAATAGTGATTTATTATTATACCTCATGACAGCTACGTAGTAAAAAAAAAGATAAGAATTTAATTATGTATCAGTTTATGGAATATAGAGCAAAAACTATTATAATAATGAATAATGACGGCTAGCCTACTCTAAAAATTAAATTTTTTACAAATTGTCTTCATTTTAGTCCTTTATAGGTCACAAAGTGAAAAGCAAACAAGCTAATGGTACAATGTTCAAAATATTACATGATAAGTTTCGTGTTTACAAATATAATGTAATCAAAACAGCTACTTACTTGGTAAAACTCATCAGTTTTCTCCTTCCTTGCCAAGCACTGCACGATGCTTTTAACAGGACTGGGCCCGAGTTTAGGACCAAGGAGGAAAGGGCCAGCCTTTCGAACATGCTTTTCTGGAACAGGAGTGCCTGGAGCAGGCACATCACTCGTTTCAAACGATACTTCGACGATGCTTGGAGATTGGGGCTCAAAGTTTTTGAAGTTCCTCAACACCCCGCTGGCGGTTGAGCTCGCGTACGCTGATACTCTAGGGATCTTCGAACTCGGCAGCAGTGGCATAGGTCGTGTCCTTTTTCCAGGAATCGAACTGCTTTCTGGTCTGTCTTGATCCATGGCTGGTGTAAATCCACTCCCGATATTAAACGAGTAAATACAACGCTATTCACAAAATTTATGTAGTAATCACTTTGAAAGCACACGTTATATTGTATTGATGATACGGGCACTGTTGTTACGATGAAATTAACGCGATAATCGTAAATCTCATTTATTTACCTACGAAACGAAAATGTCTGATTTTTCGTTCAGAAAGGGAAACAAAATCCATAATATAAAGATGGTTGTACAACATACAGAAATTTGTTACTAATAAAAAAAATTGTTTTGATATAGGATTTAATACCTTTTTGTTGTAATTTGTTTTAGTCTAAAATCGTTTACAATAAAAACAAAACAAATATCAAAACATTATTTTTTAATCTAAAAATAGTACCTACTCAAAATTTTTGTACTTGTTTTTGTGACTATCCTCCTCACGTACCTCTTCAAAATATATTAAGCATGAACGAAAGGATCAATTTTCAAACGACGCTCTCGTTTCAACATTCACAGCAACAAAATTACTTGTCACATGTCAAAAAAATATTATAAAAGCTAGAGACAGCTGCGTGAAACATGAACTGATTTTTTCAGTGAGACTGTTTGTAGTAATTAATATTATAAACATGAATCTAGTCAAGAAAATAAACAGTACATACAATCTAAGCTAAGTCAGTTCCAATTACATCTTCTATCGTGTATAGGGGTCTTTATTCCTACATTGACAAGTGACAATTGGTTTTTGACAGATTTTATAACCATGTTTGTCACGATATTTCTCGATAGTATTTTGTGATCCCGTTTCCGATCGAATTGTGCAATAATTATAAAAAACATTTATTCCTGTATATAGTTAGTAATAAAATCACAGCAAGATGTGGAAAGGCTTGAGATTAACACGCTCTCAGTTAAGAAAGTTTCATCACAATGGCCCCAAATTTCAGCCAGTCGGTGTCCCCGCTATAGATTCTGTGCTGAACCAATGGTACGAATTCTGCAAGAAGCCACCTAAAGGATTTGAGAAGTATTTCGAGCCAAGTTCAAATCAAAAACCGGCTAAAACTCCAGGTACTGATAAAGAAGCACCACCTACGCCCTCGAAGGCTGCTCAACCGCCTCCGAAACCGACTACTGCCCAGGATAAATGGAACATGAACATGTTCAGTGGTGGTTCCGGTGGTAGTGGCAGCCGCGGTGGCTACGAAGGCCAGGATAGAGAAAAATGGATGATGTTTGGTGCGATGGGCATTGTAGGTATATTGGGATCTATCGCATATTTCGAACTCCGCTACAGAGAGATTAGCTGGCGGGACTTCGTCAATTTATACCTACACAAAGGTACTGTGGAAAAATTAGAAGTTATCAACAAAAAATGGGTGAGAGTGAAACTACACCCAGGCTCAGCCATAGATGGTAAGGTCATTTGGTTTGCTATTGGCAGCGTAGATTCATTTGAGAGGAATTTAGAAAACGCCCAAGTAGAGATGAGTGTTGATCCTCCAAATTTCCTTCCTGTTATTTATAAGACGGAGGTTGAAGCCTCAAGTTTAACAGGCATGCTCCCAACTATACTTATTATAGGATTTTTAATTTATATGATGAGAAGATCAGCTGACATGATGGGACGTGGAGGAAAGAAGGGGGGTGGACTTTTTGGGGGTGTTATGGAGTCCACAGCTAAGCTCATTAATCCCACTGATATCGGTGTCAAGTTCCAAGATGTTGCTGGATGTGAAGAGGCTAAAATTGAAATTATGGAGTTTGTTAACTTCTTGAAGAACCCCCAGCAGTACATTGACTTGGGTGCCAAAATCCCTAAAGGAGCCTTGCTTACAGGCCCCCCTGGTACTGGTAAAACCCTGCTAGCAAAGGCCACTGCAGGTGAAGCCAATGTACCCTTTCTTACCGTCTCAGGATCTGAGTTTTTAGAGATGTTTGTGGGTGTTGGTCCCTCTAGAGTCCGTGACATGTTCTCTATGGCCCGCAAACATGCACCATGCATCCTCTTCATTGATGAGATTGATGCAGTTGGCAGGAAAAGAGGAGGACGTAGTTTTGGAGGTCATTCAGAACAGGAGAATACCTTGAATCAGCTTCTGGTTGAAATGGATGGGTTTAATACTACGACAAATGTTGTGGTCCTGGCTGCTACAAACAGAGTTGATATTTTGGATAAAGCCCTGTTAAGACCTGGTAGATTTGACAGACAGATATTTGTTCCTGCTCCAGATATCAAGGGAAGAGCTTCAATTTTCAAAGTTCATTTGACTCCTCTGAAGACCACCATTGATAAGGCAAAGCTGGCACGAAAGATGGCTGCACTTACACCAGGTATAATTACAATTAATTTATACACATAAACTTTACAAAATATTTACCATTAGGTACCAGAATTATTACTGCTTAACTTATAATTTTTTGGAGTAGTAATATTATAAACAGAGATTGGATATTCGGATGCATATTCACCTAAAGTTGAGATGTTGGCTGACATGAAATGCGCTTTAGTATCGAAAAAGTCTTAATTTAGGTAAGTAATTGGTTTATTTTTTTTTTACCCGTCGCGCATCTAATTAGCAGACACAATAGAAATTCTATTGTTATCGGAACACCTGGTGTACACTTGACATGCGAGGGGTTAACTAATACAAACCACCCCTCCGCCAGTACATATACATATTATTATCAGGTTAAACATTAATTTTAAATTAATACACATCTGAATAGTTATGCAATCAAGAATAAATATTACAAATAATTTATAAAGCTGCTTCCATACTTTCATAGCTAAAAATTATCTTTAGGTCCGAATATCCGATCTCTGATTATAATGCAAGAAATATTTGGTCATCTTAATACCTACATAAAATAAAATAATGTTACCACCAATATTTTCCTATCATTGGCTTGTCATCATCTTGAATTTTGTGTTGACATGGCTGGTGACTTAATATGCGAACTGACAGATAGGTACCTTCTTACTGGCAATTTCAACAATGAATCTGAATGCGATCAGCACTAAGCTGCATTCACGAGCTGTCAATGTCAAGATGACATAAACATCACGCCTTGTTACCCCGAATCATCATGTTAGGAAAGTATTAAATGTAAAACTTTCATGATAGTTCAAACGCAGGAAAAAAACCACTCTTAAAGGGAACCTAGTCGCGGGCTCGAACTCACTGGCGGGCCTGGCTAAAAATCACGCTGTCTCACCAGGCTTCGTGTCCGAAAGAGATATTATCAGTGATGAGCAGTTAGACGCCAGTCTGCACGCACAACGTTATTGAGTGAGATGCTGGACCATTTATGGTAAAAAATTCGCGAAAAAAGTAAGAAAAGTCCTTTGGAAGATCGGGTTTTATGAAAAAGATAATGTATAAATCAATGACCAATAAAGTTTATTAAATTTTTCGATAATTGAACTTTGTTGGTACCGACTTGATTTTGGAGATTTTACACTTCTTTTATTACTTAAATACACCTAAAGTTAAGTAAAATTAGCAAGAAAAACTAATCTTTGTTGGCTCCTAATTTTTTAATGCGTTTTTATTTTAGTATTCTGTTTCCGTACAGACAATATTAATAATGAGACAAAACGATATCATATTTTACTTTGGATGTGCCATGTCAGACAGTGGAGTAAAACACTCCCGAAGTTTGTATGCAAAAAATGTGGACTAGGTTCACCTTAACTGCTCATTCATGAATTTTATGTAGTATTTATTTAAAATAATACTCAATACTAATCCATTCCTTTGCTAGTCATCATTCTTCTGCCTTTATCAAAATTTATATGGGTTTTTTTATTTTTGAGGGTGGAAAATCATCAAATAACTTCTCCCGCTCTGGGTGGAGCAGGAGGACGTGTCAGACTTACTGACTAAAACCCACCCGTGTTCCCTCAGTTGCCTGTGTGCCAGGGGCGACGGTATCTCTTTCGAACAACCCGCACCCCTAGCAGGCATCGGCCCTTGCGGACCCCACCAGTTGGTGCTGACATTTCTTTGAAGCGCGCGTGGAACACAACGCGCCGTCGACCCGGGCTTGGTCCTTACCGGACAGCGAGCTACCCATTACTCGCCGTCCGCAAGCCCGCGCCTGCGGTGGTCTGGGATTCCCGACACCTAGGGCGTCTCCTGCGGCGGCTAGGGCCGTGAGGGCGCATATACTGCCCCTCCCTCACGTGCGCTGCCTCCTTCTTCGCGAGTATTACTGCTTCGCAGAAGGAGGTGACGGCTAACCATCCACTCTCGGTCCGTACCATGGCCTGGTCCAGGGCCGGACGCGAGAGATCGCCGCCACCGATCGCCTCCACGAGGACACGGCGGTGCTCCGCCCAAAAATTTATATGGGGTTGGCGTCACATTAATTTTATTTTCCATACTTTTTGGTCTCTATCAGTCGTCATTTAGGGGTGACTCCCTTTCTAACCGTATCATCATTCACACCGTCCATCCATCGTTTCTTATGCTAGTATAGTCTTAAAAAAAATCTTAGGATATACATTCGATTGCACAACATTGGAAAATGTTGCATGTATTTCAGGTTTCTTAAATGTATAATCATGAAAAAAGTATTAACATCTCGTAAGTACTTATGAAATTTATCTTTGCTACGCATCCGATTTAGATTTAGTGTTGACATCATTACCTACGTCTCGTATTTAACATAATTTTTCATCTATAATTACAGTTATGGCAAATAAGATTCCAAAACATTTTTTTCCAAACCCACCATGTCGCGCGCCAACTTTTGTCACCGCTTCTGTAACTACTACTACTGTCGAATATTGACGCGCCAACTTCTGTCACCGCATCTACAGATGCGGTGACGGTGAGGTGACTATTGTCGAATATTAGCGCGCCAACTTCTATCTGCGTATTTGAAACTACTCCAATAGAGAATTGGTTCACGCTCTCCAACCTTGCAACGTTGCAAGCTACGTGGAGGCGGTTGAAAGCAGAACTTACCATCGAAAGCCATTAAAACAGTAACTTGAACACGCGCACCCGCCGAAATGCTAATCACAGACTCACTGTTAGAATGGAACTCGACATTACGACCGCAATTTTTCAGTAGCAGTGGTTTTTCCCTTCTGTTTCAACTAAAACTCACATTACATTACAACCATAGAACATAATTTTATTCATACTATTTTTAATCTTTTTCCAGGTTTCACTGGCGCTGACATTGCAAACGTCTGCAACGAAGCCGCTCTCATCGCTGCTCGAGAGTTAGCCAACGACATCAACATGAAGAACTTCGAGCAAGCCATCGAGAGAGTTGTCGCTGGCATGGAAAAGAAATCCAACGTCCTCCAACCTGAAGAGAGAAAGATTGTGGCATATCACGAGGCAGGCCACGCAGTCGCCGGCTGGTTCCTACAACATGCCGACCCGCTACTCAAAGTATCCATCATCCCCAGAGGAAAAGGTCTCGGATACGCCCAGTACTTACCTAAAGAACAATATCTGTACAGCAAAGAACAGCTGTTCGATAGAATGTGTATGACGCTCGGCGGCAGAGTCAGTGAAGAGATTTTCTTCGGCAGAATCACAACGGGCGCTCAAGATGATCTGAAAAAGATAACCCAAAGTGCATACGCACAAATAGTCCACTACGGCATGAACACCAAAGTAGGCAATGTATCGTTTGAAATGCCCCAACCTGGAGAAATGGTAATCGATAAGCCGTATTCGGAAAAGACAGCCGAATTAATCGATTCAGAAGTAAGAGAATTGATCAACACCGCCCATGTATTCACAACCGAGCTGCTAGTTAAGCATAAGGATAACATTTCTAAAGTAGCGGAGAGGTTGTTGAAGCAGGAGATTTTAAGTAGAGAGGATATGATTGAGCTTCTTGGAAAGAGACCATTCCCTGAGAAGAGTACTTACGAGGAGTTTGTAGAAGGTACAGGTTCATTAGATGAAGACACGTCATTACCTGAAGGTCTAAAACAATGGAACAAAGAGAAAGCAATCACACCTCCGTCAGAAAGTGTAAAAAAGCCGCCGACAACTCCACCTACCGCTTCCAATTAATACAAATTAAGCCTTTATGTTGTAGTTTGAGTGTAGTCAGTTTTACGTGAAAATATTTTTATTACCTTTAAGCTGTAAAGGTTTTTCTTTATTGAAGTCTGTGGACGTGTGTGACATGACTTAGATTTGTTTTTTTTTGTAGACTGAGAGCGAATTGACTGTCTGGAAATGGTATCAGCATTTACTGTGTCAACTGTTAAGTAGGTTTTCAAACAAAAGTAAGGATTTTAGACACCATTAAAACTAATGTTAAACCAAGAATCAAATAGTTTTGAACATTTGTATAGTTTCTGCAATATTTTGTAAAATAAACAAATTCCAGTCTTTCAATGCTGTTTTGATTTTTATACTTATTTTTCGCTTTTAGTTTTACTAGTTGTTAGTAGTAGTTCAACGATTTATACCTCGCCTGTATTTGTAACGCAAAAACTGGCTAACAAAATTATGTAGAATGTAGATAACTTAAAAATTAATCTTTGGAACAATGTAGTAAGTATTTTCAGTATTTGTGTGTGTTCTCTATTCTGCTGTACTGGGTTAAAACTTAGGAATTAATTGTAATACTGTTTTGTGGGTCTTAACCGTTCAAGCCTTACAACTTGACTAAACTTTGAGAGAAAGATACTGCTGTTGATTTACTTATTGCAATAGATTTTTATGTTGAAAAAAATATTTTTTATTTATGTCTGTATCTCCTCTGCTTTTTCCGCAATGTACAGTCCAATGATGTACAATGGGGCCTCCACACAGCATTTGGTGGGTACGCATCGAAGAAGACATTCGACAAAAGGTGTTTCTAAGTTTTGGTTTGCCATCTCATCACGTCGTAACTTTTCTCGAACCGTTTCGTCATATTTTCTAGCCCTCATAACTTCGGCCTGGATAGTGGTAGACAGCTCTAATTCTCAGGATAATATGAAATCAGCAGACTTTTAAAGCACAAATAATTAGTCTAGCTTTGTACTTTGGATTTTATTAATCCCGATTTCGTCACTGAATGCCTGACTCAGTCACTCACTCACTCATCACAATCCAGAATTTCTAAAAAGCTGTTGATAGTCAGGCTAGGATTTGCACAACAAACAAGTATAAAAAAAATCTGTAACCCCCAAAGGTAAGTGCAAACCTGTATATCAAATAAAACCACTAGGGTGCGTCCCTCAGAATACGAAACACCACGCTGCGCTCCAAAACGGGAATCGTAGACGTAGGCAAAAAGGCTCCCAGGCTAAAATGGGACTGGGTGAATCACACCAGCCGCATGCACAGAGTCCGCTAGACAACTGTCGCCACACAGTGGGTGCCTGCGGATGGACGGCGCTGCCGAGTCCAGCCCAAGAAAAGGTGTCGTGACGACCTAGACGTGTATTTCAAGGGCTGGATCGAGGTGGCCCTGGAAAGATTTAGGGGAGGCCTTTGCTCAGCAGTGGGACAGTGTAGGCTAATTGAAGGGTCCGTCCCTAAGTCTAAGAAAGCTGAAATTTGATAAACGTCATAATGGCGGGACCAACTCTTGCAATTGAAACATTAGCAAGCTTGGTCAAGTCAAGCAAAAGTGCAAGTCTGTAATTCTTACGATTAATAGGTAGCTGGTACTTCCTACCTACAAAAAGAAATGAAATCCTACCAAAAACATTTCATGTACATAAAAATAGGTTACCTTGCCAAGACTCGCCAAACGAATGCACGGTTACCTAATAAGTTAACAAGATCTAATGTAGAAGCAAACACCCTAACTATACAAGTCCTACCTCTACAACCTTACATGTTGGCCGCACCCTGGAATGATTGCATGAGACCAGTGACCTAATTTCTAAACATAATATGCTCGGAGTGACTGTGCGAGACGACAGGAAACGGCGAAGCCGTACATCTTGACCAAGATGTAAGTTTTAGTGGCATCTACATAAGATCTGATAACTTTTTAACAGTTAAAGCGATAAGTAAGGTCGCGCATACTTGAGAGTGGCGCGGTGAGGCAAACGCCGCGGCGCGCCGGGGTGTAACTCCGCTGCCGCAATTCGAGCTCCGGCGGGATCTCATGGCAACATGGAGAGTGCGATTGTTGCAACCCATTGCTGGGCACGCCACGATTGCAGTAGTAATTAAGTCACCTCTTTGAGGAGTGGATGGAGAGGCGCCACGGCGTCGTTACCTTCCGCCTGACACAGGGTGCTCACCGGACACGGGTGTTTCGGGAGGTGTTTCGCATAAAGCGGGAGGAAACACCCAGGTGTTTCCACTGCCTAGATCGCCCTGAGGACACGGTGGTGGTCTGCCCGGCTTGGGCGGAGCACCGCCGTGTTCTTGTGGAGGCGATCGGCGGCGGCGCTCTCTCGCGTCCGGCCCTGGTCCATGCCATGGTAAGGAGCAAGAGTGCATGGGTAGCGGTCATCTCCTTCTGCGAAGCAGTAATGCTCGCGAACAGGGAAGCGGCGCACGTGAGGGAGTATATGCACCCTCACGGCCCTAGTCACCCCAGGAGCCGCCCTGGCTGATTCCTGGCCACCGTAGGCGCGGGCTTGCGGTTAGCGAGTAATGGGTAGCTCGCTGTCCGGTAAGGACCAAGCCCGGGTCGACGGCGCGTTGTGTTCCACGCGCGCCTCAAAGAGATGTCAGCACCAACTGGTGGGTCCGCAAAGGCCGATGCCTGCCAGAGGTGCGGGTTGTTCGAAAGAGATATCGTCGCCCCTGGCACACAAGCAAATGAGGGAACACGGGGGGTTTTAGTCCGAAAAAGTATGACTCGCCCTCCTGCTCCACCCAGAGTGGGAGAAGTTAAGTATTTGATGATTTCTCAAACTCAAAAAAAAAAACGTTAAGTTGCAAGTCTTGGTAACCTCCTTACTTTATAAGAAATATTTTTGGTGGATAATCTTGTTTATAAATAAACACAGGAACAATCTCGCACCTGGAGATGAGTTGCCTTCGCTTTCCTGGATTTTTTTTTAAATAGACTCCCGACGCAGGTAGGAAGAAATAAAGAAAACCTGCTCAGGTGGAGATTCACAGATGACTCCGCCCGGAGTTTAAATTTAATATATTCTCCAGCGTGTTCTGCTTCCTACTCGCTACAGGAGTTGATGGACGTTCCTGAATCTGCCAAGCTCGTAGCCAAATTCTGGGCTAACTATATTTAGATTGCTGTCGACTCGCTAAGAAGAAGAACAAAGGAACCAAGTGTTTATTTGTGGTGTAGGTATTTATTTATTTATTTAATTGAAATTAATTGAATCTAATTGAAATAACTGAAAATCCGAAAAGGTCCTTGAAATCTTAATGATGAACAACTTTTGACCGTCCGCGTAATTATCTATACTAATATTATAAAGAGGAAAGATTTGATTGTTTGTTTGCATTGAATAGGCTCCGAAACTACTACTGAACCGATTTGAAAAATTATTTCACTGTTGGGAAGCTACACTATCCCCGGGTGACATAGGCTATATTTTATCCCCGTATTCCTATGGGTAATGGGAACTACGCGGGTGAAACCGCGAAGCGCTGCTAATACTAAATAAGTATGGACACACGGCTACACATCAAGCTATTCAGTAACAGCTGTATAGCTTGATGCGTACTGTTGAGCTGTAAAAGTTATCGAACATCTAAACAGTTGCTAAAATCTGGTTTTCAAAGAGAAACCAGACATTAGCAACTGTTTAGATGTTCGATAACTTTTTATGAATAAGACCGTATGTATTTATTATTGTACTCTGTGATATTATGTCAATCCAAGTAATAGATAGAGCATGATTAATACCAGCGCCGCCATTTTCAAATCGGGAATTCCCCCGTTGACCGTTGCACAAATTATCATTTTTGTAAGCTGGACCAAATGGCATGACGAGGTCGTCAACAGTCTGTCAGAATATACAGGATGATTGGAAGATGGGTGCAAAGCTTTAAGGCGAAGATAGTACAGACAATTTAGAACCATTTAAGCCATGGTTGTCTTAGACGAAGTCTTACCAAATATTTTTAACCAAATTTTTAAGTTTTTTTTTCGGAAATTCTCAAAATTTAATGTAAACTGCATAATTATGGCCAAATTGAATGATAAATGAATTCATTTTTTATTTATTTAATTAAAGTAATGTGTAAGCAATCAAGCAAAACATGTTTTAGGCTTCTGTGTCATTAGACATTTTTTTTACAGACATTTAAAGCTCAGAAAAAATAAAAAATTTGTACAATACGTCTTTTAAACCTTATTAAAAAAAAAAAATTGGTAAGACTTCGTCTAAGACAACCATGGCTTAAATGGTTCTAAATTGTCTATACTATCTTCACCTTAAAGCTTTGCACCCATCTTCAAATCACCCTGTATTATGTTGCATATCCGAATAAAATAGGTAACAAAAAAATGAAAATTTCAAAAATGTTTTCATAGAATCGCCAGCTTCACATTTTGTGAGTAAGTAAAACTTCACGAACATAGTTTGCTTTTTATGTACAGACGCCAGCACATCAAGCTACCCCAATCTGACAAATTTCTTTGATAGATTTTCAACTTTATTGCTGTTTAAGGTTCAACTGAGAAAATTTGACAGTTTTGGATAGCTTGATGTGGTAGCGTATGTACTAAAATGGCTACGAAACTCGCATAAGTCAATAAGTGTGCTGTCAATGTCAAATTGTTACCACTTCAAAAGTACGGGTTACTGTAGGTACCTCGACGCAAAATAGTTTTTCAAACTTACCGCCACAAAACCATGTGTTTGATTTCAGTGTTATATTTTCAAAGAAGTGTGAAGAAGAGAGCTGAAGTACTCAGGTAAGTTAATATGAAACTTGTACCTGTTATAATATAACTAAACCTAGAGTAGTTGTGTTCCGTGACCCCGCGTCAAAACATTGTGAGTATACCTACCTACCTACATATATACATAAGGCGTAATAATTGACATGCATACGCATTGGTACCTACTGTTAGAGTACCTGCTATCATGTTATGCGCGTGACCTTGATTGATATGGTTAATGTATGATGCAATGGCGTTAAGCTTTTCTTAGTTGTGTTATAACTACTTTGTTTACGATTATGTCACAAATGCTTTTATTTTGACTGTGTTAGAGCCTAATCAGTAGCCGAAGTCGGCTGGGTGATGAGATAAGTTTTGGCGTCAATTTGTTTACTAACAAAGGGCCATGGATGAAATTAGAGCGGGAAATATGAGTGGAGAGCGGGAACAGAAAAAAATAGTTTATTTCCGCATGCATGATTGTTAAGTATTCTCCGCAAGGCATGCTTTTTACAACGGGAAGTGAAAGACAGCATAGAGGAAAAGGATGATTTGTTTGTTTGTGTGTGGTTTAAGGATTAAAATAATTTACTACATTTCGAGTACCAATATATTTAATTGGCCACTGGCTGAAATGAAAGATTTACATTTGCCTCCCCTCCAAATAAGTCGAATGCAGTAGGGCAGGCACTTTCGCACGGTAAAGACGTCTCGTTGCCTCCCGATAAGAAATGTACAGGCCGGAGTATCCGCGCAACAGTGCTTGCCCTGTACAAAAATTGAAGGAACAACTTCAACAAAAAAAAACAGGGTTATATTAAAATTATAATATGAAAATATTCAAATATCCGCTGAAAATACATCCAGCCTTATTTCTGTTTATTTAAATATTCACTACATTTACTTTATACATCACCAATTTCTTAAGTAAATTCAGTTTTTGTACAATATAAAAAGAATCTTATATTATCATCTATGTTTACACGCGAGAAGTGTATAACACGCCCGCAATCGCATTACAGCTTGATCTAACCGAGCGAACGAGAAATAAAGAGAAATCGTAACAAAATATTTAAAATTATGGTAATTATTACAAGTAACTACACTATTTTTATGTTCAACATTTTATGTCAATATTCATTATTATCTATACTTAATTGAAGCCTATGATATAACATTATAAATGATGAAAAACATTTTTCTTCATGATATCATTCAACAATTAATCCATTAACAACTTGCATCCATTTACTCGTATCTATCGAACGGAAAATTATCACTAATCTCAGTAACAACAAAAGGTCCATATCAATGACAGTCTCTAATTTTTTCCCCTTTCGGTTTTCGGCCCCTCTTTTTACCGGCGGAAGTCACACCGGCGAGCGCCATGGCGGCGCGTTTCGCGAGACACGACTTGCAGAACCAGTCTTCTGTTGCACCGGGCTCTTCTGTGATGCCGACGCACACCCAGTGGTACCACCCGTCGCAGCCGTCACAACCGATCATCGGCGAGCCGTTGTCAGGCCGACCGCATGCCGGACATACCCAAATCTTATTCCCGTGCTCGTCCACGTAATAAGGTGTAGGTAACGGTCCGGTCAGCTTGTCGACTACTGCGGGCGCTGGCGGAGCCGGTGCCGCCGGCGTTGGTTCTTCCGAAATCGATGCAATTTCGTCGTCAAAACTTTCCACCTGCCCTTTCTTGCTCAGTGGTTTAATTAATATCCTTTTATATTTCGATGAGGACGATGGAGTATTTTTTCGGGGTGGCGAGGTTGCGGACGGCGGCGAAGACGAGTGGCCTTCGATGTCAGCGATGTGGTTGTGTTTCGAATGCTTCTGCTTCGGCGGCCTCGTCACTAGCGCGGATATTTGCGCTAGTTCAGGAGAGCGACTGTGGTCTCTGGACATTACCTCGTCCTTCATTGGCGATTCCTCGTCTTCATCTTCCTTTTTGATCACCGGTTTGATATTCAACTTGTATAAATCCGGCGAACTCGGCGGCATTGGTGAATTCGAGTTGGAAGAACTTAGTTTGAGCGTAAGCTTCGGAACTAAGCCGTCCGCTAGCTTTTCTTTCTTCTTGTCCTTCTTTTCTTTCTTAATTTTATCTTTCAACTCTTGCCTCTCCTCCTTTTCTCTTTTCTTTTCAGCTTTATCTTTGTTCTTATCCTTTTTATCTTTTTTCTTCTTGATTTTGATGCCATCTTTATCTTTCTCCTTCTTTTCTTTCTTATGTGACTTATCCTTTTTCTTTTCAGAGTTTTCTAGTTCTTTCTCTAGCGGGGGTTCTGGAGACGGTACTCTGACAAGCTCTGGTACTGGTACAGGCTCTGCTTTCTTTTCCACGATAGGTTCTGGCGTCGGCAAACGTGGTGGGATGGGAGACCGCCTAGGCGGCTCTAGTCTCACGGGATCCATTTTAGGAGGATTTAATTCAATAGTTATATCTGGCGTAACAGGAGGCATTTTATACATATTCGACTTGTGATCTTTATGCGATTTCGACTTATGCTTCTGCAAAATGTTTGGAATGGTTTGAGATTTGTGCTTGTCGTGTCTGTCCTTTTCTCGGCCCATCATCGAAGTTTTATGCATGCCTCTGTCATCGTCATTGTCAACAGGAATCACTTCTAAACTAGGACGACGACGTAACATGGAAGGTATTTTCATAGGGGAAGACCTGGATGTATGAGGGAAGTTACCCATAGGGATAAGTGGATTTCGAATACCAGGGTTAAGACCACCAGGCAAGAAACTAGGACCAGGGATCAAGCCAGGTCCACCTGCACCTAATGCAAATGGATTAGTGAGCAAATTTGACGGTTGTAACCCTCTCAGTGCTGGATTATTGGCCAACTCAGCTAGGAAGTCACTACTAGGTATTAGTCCAGGAGTAGGTATTAAACCTGGACCAGGCATTAAACCTCTCCCTGGAGTCATAGCAGGGAAGAATGGGAATCCAGGTGGCATTTGTGGCAACTTTGATTCATTCTTTGGCCTACTTGATTTGGGTGGCTTTATACCACTCATTTTCATACTTTGCTTTTCAGCTTGTGCTATCTCAAATGCCATCTGCTGTTGTTTCTTCAACAACTTTGCTTCTAGTTTTGCAGCTTTATCTTTCTTGTCCTTATGTTTCTTTTCTTTCTTAATTTTTGGACTGACACTAGCTATATCTTTGGGATAAGGTACTTGCAGGGATTTATTAATTGATATACTAGGACGATGTTCCACTGGTGGGGCTCTAGAAGCCATAGGATGCACATCTATAGAATCATCATCAATGTTTATCACTTCATCAGTCCTCAAGTCCATAACTTTAGACAAATCTACAGCACTATTATCATTATTGTTCACAACGGGCTCGTCAGTTTTCACTCTAAAAGGTTCGTGGGATCTACTTTCAATTGCATTATCATATGTAGAATTGTGTAACCTTGAGATCATTGTATCAGACTGCAATTTTTCATGAACAACCTCTGGAGTGATTCTATCTTCTTTTGATTTGTTCGATATCCTTTTAAATATATTAATCTTTGATCTATCTGGTTGAGAGGCCAATTTCTCCTGTTCGTCAATTACTTCTTTCTTAATTTCCACATCGGGCACAAAGGAATTAGTGGAAGGATTTGATTTATGTACAGGAATAGAATTAGAAACAAGTGGAGATTTTGAAATAGGTATTTTTCTTGGTACAGGAATTGTATCCTCAGTTAGTATTGAGCTTCTGGGCATCACTGATGGTGCCGGTGGTGGTGGTGGTGGATCAACAGGCTCCTGCTTGATGAGAGGAACCGGTCTCACAGGTTCAATCACAGGAGGTGGTGGAGGCATCACAGATCTCGAAGGTTGCGGGGGCAGTAGCGCAGCTTTTGGCGCTGGCATGGTCACATGATTATGATGTGTAGGATGGACATCCTTGTTTTTCATTGGATGACCAGGTGGATACTTATTCAATTTACTACTATCCTTAGATTTACTACCCTCACCTTTATGACTCTTATCTTTTCGTTTACTTTTCATAACTTTACCATTCAATAACTTATTTTTCTTAGATTTCTTATCACTTTTCTCTAGTATTGGTGCCTTTGTTACATTAGAATGATGTGAATTTGCTTTATGTTTGTCATAATGTTTTTCTGACATTATGGCAGGTGGCCGTGCCTCAGGCAGTTTGCCCTCACGTGCCGGAGACAGGAACCCTGACATAGTCATCATCACACTGCTGATTTCTCTAGTCCTTTCCTCCTCATCCAAACGTAACCTTGGTCTTTTACTGTTTGGTAATGAAACTGGATCAGTAGGTCTCTTGAAGATTTCCTTGTTTTTATCTGGGCTATCGGTGACTGATATTTCCGGACTTGTACATGTCGCATTACTACTTTCAACATTATCAATGCCATTTTGATGGATCTCAACAGTTCCTGCCACAACAGGTGTATCCCTTTCCTTCTCCGGGTACATAGGGGGCAGGTGCTCATGCACATGCATAGGTCTTGTGACCACTTCATGACTTCCAGGTTTGAGAAAGTTCAAATTAGATTCTTTAGGTTTAGGGAACTTTTCAGAGGGGACCGGTGCTGGCACGGGTGGAACGCACCTAGTGTACTCTGTCAACTCTGGTAAATGAATGTGTAGGTCACGAAATACTAATCCTAAGTCATGTAAATTTGGTTCAGTCCTATTAAATTGTTCGGCGTATCTATTAGCTTGTGTCCCAAGTGACCGTATGTACTTCTCCAGCACATGCACCAAAATGTCCAGTGGAGTTGAGTTTATACCGTTCCATCCTATAGTTTGGCATATTTGCGCAACATTCCTTCGCAGTATCTCGCGGGCGTACGCCTCTGACATTATGACACCAACAAGTTATCTGGAACAAACGAATATATCGCAGTTATTACGATAGTTCACAGCTAATTGACTAACAAACATACCATTTGGCGTATTCATTATGTTCACAATAATAAGGAATCATGTTACGAACATTAGGACTCCTGAAACAGCGAATCTCATGATTTTTATACCTGCAAGTGTCTAGTAGTACAGAGTCGTGATTCCGAATGGGTGAAAATCTCAAGTTTGGAACACACATGTATGCTTCACTACAATCTTATTAACTCAAGGATAATTTATAAAAACACATGAAGCGTTTACAATGCAAAATAACGAAGTGTTTACGTAAAAACTTCTCAGCATTCTAAAAACACAGTGCCCCGTGCGCCATGATTGCATTTTGGGTTGTCAATGTTGAGTGTTGCTGCGCTAAAATATTTTAAAGGCGGTCTATTATAGATGCGTTCACGGTGAAAGGAAAATAATTATTTATCGATAGATGTGTGAAAACAAAATAGTGGTATTCAGAGGGTCACCCACTTTAGTAAGATTACGGCCAAATTGCCCCCTTTATTTTATTTTAATATTGTTCTTGCTCTTATTATTATCATAGCGATTTATAACTTGGATATAAGCATCAAAACGTCTTTGACATTTTTTGTTTCATTTTATTGTTAATGCCACCTATGAATATAATAATGCACAAAATAAAATAAAAAAATACCTTTATCTTTGTGAACATAACCTTTAATAATGGAGGAAAGATGACAGGAAATATAATTTTAATATTAGGACTAAAGGCAATCAAACCCTATTGAAATAGGGTATTTTCCAATTTATTAAAAACTATTCTAATTTGAAGATTAGGACGAAATATGTAACAGAAAAATAAAAGTAAATTGATTAATATCCATTTTCTCAATTAAAAACGCTTAAAATCAAATTTATTTTTCGTTGTTTTGAATTTACCGCTCACACCGTGATCACAAGTGACGTCGGCTTTGTGTGAGCTAAAGTAGTTAGTAAGTAAACAAGTGAATGTCGAGTTTATAAATGATTTTTAATGGGTAGAAAGTGATATTACTGGTGAGCAGTGCCTCTGTGCACAAATACTTCTAAAATTGCGCCAAACTAAGTATTTGTACCGGTGCCGTTTACACAAATCTGACGTAACGATGTCACGTGATAAAAAAGTCACCCTATGGAGCGTTTTGGCGATAAATTCGAAACAACGAAATATAAATTTGATTTTAATCGTTTTTAATTGAGAAAATGGATATCAATAAATTTATTTGAATTTTTCTGTTAAATATTTCGTCCCAATCTTCAAATTGAAATAGTTTTTATTAAATTGGAAAATACCCTATTGGGGTTAAAATTGATAGCTCTTCATAGGTGGCAGTACTGTTGTCCGTCCACAAACAATTGATGTGCATGTGTGATTTCCTGTAGTTCAGTATGGGTCTTCAGTCTTTCAGGTCTTCAATGTGTTATTGCTGTTAAACATTTCTCTAGTAGGCACACGACTTTCATGAAAGTCGCTGGTGGCAGGCGCAGTGGTGGACAGCTTGTAATGTATTTTCTGATTGGAGCTATTCAAAGTCATACCTTAGCCCAAAAAAGATAAGGTCTAAGATAGTTGACATACATGCAGACTCAGTTCGCCTTTGCGTCTGCCACCGTCGTCACCGTGTCTCTCTTAACTACGCATAATATCAATGTCCGTTTCAACTGCATTCTGAGCTTGAGCTTTGACTGAATCGATCTCCAAAAACATTTCTGTTTTAGTAAAAAAAAAATTGTAATTTGTATTGGAAGTAAATAATTATTAGTTACTAAATCCCACGTAGTTCATATTGAACGAACAGGCAGAAACGTTCGAAGTCAACTTTAAAAAAAAAAGCTAAAAAGCTGACAGTTTGTCAAATCCTCTAATGGTCGACGGACTGTGATATGCTTTTTGTAGATAGAATTTCATAATTCTTCGTTTTTATATTCGAAATAAGCGTTAATATTCAGAGACACACAATAATCTCGCGAATTTATTCATAAAATCGCGTTTGGCAGCATGAGGGGCTGATTAAATCGAGTAAAAAAATTCACGCAGCGATTGGAAGAGTTCGAGGAGTATAGTTTTAACGTTTTATAACTTTTTCATGTTAAAACTGTTGATATTGTGGGTTGAGTGGTGAAGTTTGAAGATGACTACGTCTTCTGAGGACGTTTTGCTCAGCGTGGGCGGCGTGAGGTACAAGAAGGGAGATGGCACTTTGTATGTTATGAACCAAAGGTTAGCATGGATGTTGGAAAATAGAGACACAGTGGCTGTATCACATAAATATGCTGATATTAAAAGTAAGTAAATACAATGTTATTCCCGCTTCATAAGTTACAGAATACCGTTCCTACTCTTATTAGACTAGAACTCCGAGTGAAGATTGCAAATGCATATAGCTTTCTGTGTTCTTCAAATGTAATTCACACATCTCTATTAGATAACTATGTAGTGATTGCCTCTGTCAGCATACACCAGCTGCCTGGCTATCATGTTACGTTGATTACTATACTGCATCTATATCTAAACATGGCTACTCTGTGGTTATTCCTAACAACATATACATTATTTCTAGAAACACTAATAGTATGTACACTCATTTCAAAAGATTAATAAATACGAGATAAGGCAATTAGCGTTAGAAATCTTTATCATTAACAAGTAAGATAATTATGTATTCTCCGATGATCATTCAGTTACTCATCATCATAGTAACACAGAGGTAGCTGACTCTGGACACAAGGCCTAGTACACTGGGCTCCGAAAATTTTAATACCTTATGGTGTGCGGGTTTGAACCTGTCCTAATAGTTGTGTGTATGCTGTCAATATGACCTTGAACAAGATGATTCATCTTTATTTTTGGCCACTTGTACTTCATGGTGGTCTTCCTTTTGTTTCTCAAGTATTCAGAAGTGTTATATGGGAATATTAGATATTGCAGTTTTGTTAAATCTAAGAAAAGTTAATGTAAATGATGTTGATGATACTTCCTGGTCAAATAAAGATGACCAAAACAATATGCGAGTTAAATTCATGCAAAATAGTGATATCCAATTGTCAACTGTTTCTGTTCTTAGTTTTTGTTCTTAGTTTTTGGGTGTTGAATAGTTACTATTATTAGTAACTAGCTATTGATAGTGGCTTCGCCCACGTGGGGGTCGTAAATTATCCCACAGGAACGTACGATCAGGATAAAAAGTATCCCATGTGTTATTCCAGGTTACAAAGTATCTGTGTGCCAAATTTCATCCAAATCCGTTCAGCCGTTTTTGCGTGATTGAGTAACAAACATCTAAAAATACAAACTTTCACATTTATAATATTTGTAGGATATAATAAAACAGCATCATTTGACCACCCAAATAGTTGGATGGACAATATTATCTATATTTAAATTCCATAAGTGGAAGTCAATCTTAAAAATAAAAGATCAGACTGCCAATCAGTTATTTATTTATTCATATGAGAACCAACAGCTATAATAGATGGATAACAATTGTTTATGTAACATTAAGCCAATTACAGGTTTTCATGGATAAAAACAGAAATAGTAGTTATGATTGATTATGGTTTGGCTGGTTTGTAAAGCACTAGTGGCCCAGAGGTAACGGCTGTGATTTACGAGTTGTTGGTCATAGGTTTGAACCCAGACACGCACTTGACTTTGTCTGAATAATTTCATCACTACTGCTCTCAAAACGGTGAATGAAAATACTGTGAGGAACCCGGCATGTCCTAGTACCAAAAATTCAAAGACATGTGGCATATGTGGCCAACGCGCACTGTGACCGCATGGTGGATTTTGGCCAAATGTGGGAATGTTACAGGCTGATAATGATGGTTTGTATGGTTGGTTGGATTAAGCTATTCAGATTGAATACCTTTAATTAATTCCAGGTTTAAGCTCAGTTCTAATTTCCTAACACACTTGTTTCAGCACAAAAAATATCCCCAGTGGGAAAACCAAAAGTGCAACTGCAAGTGGTATTACACGATGGCACGTGTTCTACATTTCACTTTGTCAACTCTGCGGGTCCAGACGCACAGGCTAAAGACCGGGATCAGGTGAAGATGTTGCTGCAGAACTTACTACCAAAGTTTAAAAGACAGATTGATGGAGAGCTGGAGATGAAATCTAAGTAAGAGGTCTTTGAAATTAAGTTTAAGTATGATAAGTTTATCTAAGGAATGTGCTGTAAGTTTGTTTAGCTTCAGGCTATGCATAATCAGTTAGTTTGCGAATATAGTACTACCTTTTTGTTATCATTGAGTTGTATTATAAACAAACCTATTTGATGAATGCATAAATATTGAAGCATGTATTCAGATACATTGATGAAAGTGTTTGTCGCAAACAGTCAGATTCGAAGATGTCTAGCTAGTAAACTGTCTATAAAAACAGTTTATCATACTAGACTGATTATATATTTGCAGGCTAATGCCACTAGTTGCTCATCATCTTACTGCCCTCATCCCATGTTTCTTGGGGTCTGCACAATACATTTATCTTCTATTGTCCCCTATCAACGGACCAATCCCATCAATCCCTCATCCGAGCTTTCATATCCTTATACCACTTGTGTTTACAATGTCAGTACTGGAAAACTAAAATAATTTTATTTTAAAATGAAAAAGCAAGCTTTTTACGTTTTGTTACTGAGCCAAAACCAAAATGTAGACGAAACTGCAAGATAAAAATAACTGAACAACATTTGTAACCTTTCACTGACATTGTAATAAAAATGTTGATATGTCATGCAGACACATTTAGAGTATACATGCAATAAGTAAATAATATACATAGAGCATGCTGCTTTAATGTAGAGGAAATATTATTATGTGAAAACATGAATCTGCAAAACAGGGTGAGTACGACATACTTCTGAAGGTTGCATTGAGGCCCTAATGAATGATTTTCTGCACCTGTGTGTGTATGGGTGTGCTAAAGAAAACTATGCTACACCAAAAATAAATTACTGAGTGCAAGAAGAGCTATTTCATGGGAATTCTTTTAATTTAGACTTCATTCATAATTTAAAGGCAGACTGTAGGCCTCTTTATGACCCTTAAAATGTGAGTCCAGCTCAGTAAATGTATTGGAAATTGCAGTTTCTGGTATTAGCAGATAGAAAAAGGCTTTTCCTATTGGTCTAATAACTTCAGTCTCCAATTAACGACAACCTTTTGTGAGAAAAGAGCCCTTTATTTGCAGCAACCACATCATCATGTGCTTACATTGTGCTTTTCTCAACAATGTTGAGATTTGCTTCCAGCATAACCAGAAAAGAAAGCGCAAGAAACTCTACAGAGACTCAAACTGAGTAATAAATAAATAATTAAAATTAATTAAACTTTATTTCAGACTAAGGTCCATATTTTTGTTAGTATTTTGATGTTAGTAACAATAGTGCTTAGAAATATAGGTTAATATTGTTAGTTTTCACAAAATTAATTAATTATTATATCCTAGGACTGTCGCCACCCAGTAACCCTGAAAGGGACAGTCCGCTCTAGCAGCGATCATTTTTAGAATTCTGTTGTCACTACCATGCAAACGCTGTAGCATGGAGGCCGCTTTCTTTCTCATGATGGCATGGAAACCATCTGTGCCGGACTCCGTGAACATTCCCGAGGCGCTACAACGCCATGGCAGTCCCAACAGCATCCTAAAAGCGTTATTAAATTGCACACGGAGGACGCTGTAAGCTCGACGCGTGTATGCCACCCACAGGCCACTCGAGTAAAACGATTAACAGAACGCTTTAAAAAGAGTAACTTTGACGTCTGTAGTACAACGAGCGAACCTGCGGGCAAGCATATCTATAGCTCCTCACTGACAACGCCCTGCGCTCCCTTTCTATGTCTACGTCATCTCTTAGGTCGCACGTGACAATTAGGGTTGCCAACTCTCCCGGAATTCCCGGAAAAAAGATATTAGATTTTAAAATCTCCCGGCTCCAGGAACGCAGTTAAAATCTCCCGGACTAGTGACTGGCGGCTGGCGGCGGGCAGTAGCGGGTGGGGCGTGAGCTCCGCACTGTCCTCCGCTTCGCCCGCCCCCGCCCCCAATAACTACCCGCGACGGCACTCCTAGTCAGTCAAGTACTTACGCGGGGCCGGCCGGCGGTATCGTGCGTTTAGTTGCGTAATTACAGCCAGATTTCCGGACGCATTTTTTATTGTAAACCTTGTATGCGAATTCCAGTATTACTTTAAATAAAAGGTTTTTGATTTTTATAACTTTTTTTACCTCCCGGATTTCTGATCAAGCGAGTTGGCAACCCTAGTGACAATGTGGCCAAGATACCTAAAACTATCCACAATACAATACTCCTACAGTAACAGGTGTTACAGAAATCTCATATCCCTTTATTTAATCTTTATATATATGTTACCGGCCAAACCCGATTTCAGGCCAAACTAGTTTGTCCTAGGCCAAACTGGTTTATTAAGCCGGGGCACGCCGATTAAATGGGTTAGGTTAGGTTTGGTTAGAACTGTGACCAAAAGCGCGCGAGCCGAGCGAGCGAAGCGAGCGGCGCCGCAGCAGCGGCCGGCGAGCGTTACTTCCAAAGGCTGTTAACGAAATGGCTAATTAAGCTAGAAACCAGTTTGGCCTAGGACAAACTAGTTTGGCCTGAAATCGGGTTTGGCCGGTAACATATACAAGTAGAAAAATAGTATACAAAGATAGACATGCTACAACAACAATACAACTAATACTTTAATATTTTTATTTATTTTCTCAGACTGCTATCCTTGCACCCTACATTGAAGCATTTATATGAAGACTTGGTGATATCAAAGGTGATCAATAGTGAAGAATACTGGAATACGCCAACTCTAAAGAATTATACGGAATCTAATACTATTAAGCAGGAGGCTGGTATGTTTCTATATGTCTTTTTTAATATTAAGGTCAGGCCTGTCTACAATCCCGATCATAAAACACCCTTACAACCTGTCGTATAAAAACTGGCTTCAGTCACCAGTCCGCCAATTGAAGAAAACTTGTAATCTATACATACAAGGTGGTAGGAACATCAACGCGTCTCCTCTTATCATGGATGCATTGTGTAAATGATTCTGAATCCCTCCTGCATTGATATTGTTCTTCAGTTATAAAAAAAATATGAGCTGTTTTTAAAATTTTGACCACGGAGGTATCGCGAAAAATTTATTTGCCGGGTCTCTGCCACCCTGTTTAAGGTGAATGCGCAGTGGTAGAGCGCGAAATTCAAATTTTGTTACGTTTTTTGCTTTTTTCAGGTGAGTGTCAGCTTGTTTCTTGATCAAAATATGATTTGCGACTATAACATGTACGTATTTACAGATTTATAATCATTAGAATCAATAATACATCTTTCTAAGTTAGATTTCTTCCATAAGAACAAATTTGTTATGAAAAAGTGCTTGTGGAACAAATCTAACTTAGAAAGATGTATTATTGATTCTAATGATTATAAATCTGTAAATACGTACATGTTATAGTCGCAAATCATATTTTGATCAAGAAACAAGCTGACATTCACCTGAAAATTGCAAAAAACGTAACAAAATTTGAATTTCGCGCTCTACCACTGCGCATTCACCTTAATGATTTCATTACAATTTTTTTTATTTAAAAAAAGAACGAGAAAAAATTGGCTTCAAACTAAGCAAGCATATATATTATGCCTGGTGTTTATGGTATTAAGAAAAGTAATCCTGGTAAACAAACGACCCTATGAAGAATTCGTTGAACAGATCTACAGGCAAACCAAAGATAAGAATTTTAATAACCATTAAAAAGTTATGTAAATGATCTTCCTACATCCAGGTGTGTCCGGAGCATTTTTAGCGGACATTCAGCCTCAAATGGACGGTTGCAACGGCCTCAAATACAACCTCACCCAGGACATAATAGACGCCATATTTAAAACGTATCCAGCTGTCAGAAAGAAACACGTTGATTATGTGCCCAACAAAATGACTGAAGCAGAGTTCTGGACCAAGTTTTTTCAGTCTCATTATTTTCATAGGTGAGTTTTATCGTGATTTCTCCCGTTCGTGAAAGAAAGCACTTTAAGCCGTTGGTCCCGGCTGTCATTCGTGGATCTTTGACAGTCGTTACGGGTCATTAGAAGCCCGAAAGTCTGACAACCAGTCGTACCAAGGCGTATCGTGTTACCCAGTAACTGGGTTGTGGAGGTCAGATAGGCAGTCGCTCCATGTAAAATACGACTGGAAGCCGACCCCAACATAGTTGGGTACAGATGATGATGATTATTTAGTAAATACCGTTTGCCCCACCAGTGGGACGACGGCAATTGGACGAACGGAAATGTACACAATTTTTATAAGACCCAACACCAACAGTAGCAGTATGTACTGATGCATTCAGCAATTAATTCGTATTATTGCCACAATCAATCGATACATTAAAAATATCGATATTGCTAGGGAGATAACTACCTGTATCAAAATAAATTGCTATGATCAATATAATTTCAAATAGCCATAAAAAGATAATATCTTTAACTTAATAATCTTAAAATATCGATATTTATGTTACCACTATCGATATCAATCAACTCAGCCTATTGCAGTCTACTGCTGGACATAGGGCTCTCCTAGGCTGCGCCACACCACCCTGTCTAACAGAGTTAGTTTTCAAAGACCTGCCAAAATTAAGTGTGTGGTACAAACCATCATATTATTGTGGCCCTAGTGTGTTTTATTTAAGGCCCATAGTATCCTCATCTCCCGTTTGTATGCTAAAGCACGACAGCCCCCCGCGCAGGACACCTCTGAGCCTTTATCTCAAAATGGGGATATTCCTTTGATTAATTTACAATTGTGCTTCGGCGATTCTGTGGTACCTCTAACTATCTATTTTTCAGTGTATTTTTTTTTTCCAAATAACGAAGCCGTTTAGTAGGAGTATGGAATAGAAGCCAAAATATTGCGTGTTGGAAAATATTTTTTACAGCAAAAGTATTAACCATACAAAAAAAGTACTTCGGGCAAAATGATCTATATGAATCTATAGCAAAATCATATATTTTTCAAATTTTCAAGACAAGCCGTTAATGAGCAGTACGGTTCATAAAGTGACCGTGTTACGCTACCAATCGGGACGTAGGCCCTTAACCATCTCGATCAAACGCTTCGAGCGCGTTCGGCGCTCTGATTGGTCCGTCACCAATTCAGGGGCGCTCCGATTGGATCTGGTTTGGTGACAGACTAATCGGAGCTCCGAACGCGCCCGATGCGTTTGATCGAGATGGTTAAATGAAACTCACACTAGGGCCACTGAGCGCCAAACGCGCTCGATGCGTTTGATCGAGATGGTAAAATTAAACTCACACTAAGGCTTCTGAACACTTTTCTCCATGGTACCAAAAACGTAATCGGCAAAAACAAAAACTGACGTTCCATACAATTAGGTTGAGAAGGTATTGAAGTTTTGTATGGGACAGTTGATAAATTTTTCGCGATAACGATATTGGTCCCATGGAGAAAGTTGTTCAGTTTGATGGTCTGTACCACACTCTTAAATGTAGCTGATCTTTGAAAACTAATCCTATATATCCATAACCAGAAGGTTCCCAGGTAAGGTCCAGTACAAAATGATCCCAATGACGGAGAAAATAAGGGAGACTTCATTAAGCGTGTTTTTACACCCGCAACTTATTATTAACGATCAATACAGGAAACAAAAAAAACAGCTGTTCCATACATTTTGACCGCGTAGGTATTGCACTTTTCTATGAAACAGCCGTTTTTTTTTTTGTAAAACCGACGCAAAATTTCTTCGCTGGGGGTCTAGAATGATAATGCTGAATTCATGGTTACAGTTTGCGCACTGGATAAAAACTTTTCCTGTATATTCAAATTACTGTATCATAACATGTTGCATGTTTTTTCAGAGATCGTATCGCCTCATCATCTAGCAAAGATTTGTTCGGAGAATGTGCCAAAATGGATGACCAAGCCATTGCATCAGCTATGAAACACACAACTTTAGATCTCACAGTAAGTCGTTTTTCCTTTCAACCATCGAAATGGGATAAATTAAAGCCTGGAAGTCCCAAGTCATCGTCATCTGCCTAGCCTTTTCCCAACTATGTTGGGGTAGACTGGAAGCAGTCTAACCGTATACAGTCCCCTCTTTGAGGAGTGGCTTGACAGACGCCACGGCGTCCTCACCTTCCGCCTGACGCAGGTCCTCACGGACACGGTTGTTTCGGGAGGTTCCTGTTTTGGATAAGGCGGGAGGAACTCTCGGGTGTTTCCATTACGAAGATCGCCCTGAGGGCACAGTGGAGGTCTGCCCGGCTTGGGCGGAGCACCGCCGCGCCGTGTCTTCGTAGTGGCGGCAGCTACCCATGCACTCTCGCGTCCGGCCATGGTACGGAGCGAGAGTGCATGGGTAGCCGTCGTTTCCTTCTGCGAAGCAGTGATGCTCGCGAAGAGGGAGGCGGCGCACGTGAGGGAGAGGCAGTATATGCGCCCCCACCCCGGGCGTCGGGAATCCCAGGCTGATTCCCGGCCATCGTAGGCGCGAGTTTGCGGACGGCGAGTAGTGGGTAGCTCGCTGTCCGGTAAGGACCAAGCCCGGATCGACGGCGCGTTGTGTTTCACGCACGCCTCAAAGAGATGTCAGCACCAACTGAAGGGGCCCGCAAGAGCCGATGCCTGCCAGGGGTGCGGGGTGTTCGAAAGAGATCCGCAGCCCCTAGCACGCAGGCAACTGAGGGAACACGGGTGGGTTTTAGTCAGTAAAGGTCTGACACGCCCTCCTGCTCCACTCAGAGCGGGAGAAGTTATTTGATGACTTCCCAGCCTCCAAAAAAAAGAACCGTTTATTGCTGAATTCACAAGTATGGATGCAAAACAAATTTTAAATGTTTTAAACCATTTGGTTTTAAACCATCTGTTTGGTTTAAAGAGATTTAAAGCTACACATAGTGGTTTTTTTTTTCATATTGGTTTAAAATTTGTTTTTTTAATAGAATGCACTGAGGCTTCACAAGAAGGTATCTAGACCACACCTACTCCCTGATTTAGGATATATAAAGGGCAATTAAAATAAAAAATATGCAGTGGCTGAGTAAAAAGTAAAAACCTCTTCTATGATAAATGACTTCACATATATGAACATAATAATAAAAATGGTGAATGATTTCAATTAGCTTACTTAATTTTACAAGTAATACGGAATCAATGTACGGCCACGGTGGTCGTGGTTTCAAACCATTTTAAACAAATTTAAAAAGGAAATTAACCGTTTTACCTTGGCGGTCTGTAGTTTCTGCCTTACCCCCTTTAGAAGAAGGCCTGAGGCTATGTACGAGTATGTATGTATGCCAGATTGTCTAACAGAGATTGCCGGAGACACTTATCTACACTAATATTATAAAGAGGAAAACTTTGTTTGTTTGTTTGTTTGTTTGATTGTAATGAATAGGCTCAAAAACTGCTGGACCGATTTTAAAAATTCTTTCACCATTCGAAAGCTACATTATCCACGAGTAACATAGGCTAAATTTTATTTTGGAAAAAAATAGGGTTCCGTAAGATATTTGGGGTTTTCGGACACAAGGTGTAAAAAATCAACCAGAAAAGTTACTTATTTTGCGTACGCTGCCTAAACTATAAAAGATAGAACCATAAAATGTTCTAATTAATTGTAGATCTTATAAATATCTACAAAAAAGTCCGCGACACACTATACCTATCTATGTCGAGTGAGGCACAACAACCATTTTTTTATTTATTTATCTTGAATTTTTTTTGGACTACATTTAAACGCATTTATTTTACTCATGCTATAATCCTAATCAAAATAAATTATTTCATCACTAAGTACAGTTTATGTAGATAATATTTGGTCTTTGAATGATTAAAATTGGACGTTTGGTTTTAAAGTTATGGCGAAATTAAAATAATACGATTTCTGCTGCACGGCCCGTTGCGAAGTGGGCGTCACCAAGACGGGGTGCGCGTGCGGGAGGGGAGTCTATGCAGCCTGCGGATAATGACTGCGTCGTCGATGTCTGTGAATTGACCTGGGAATCATTTTGCTGACCGTGTCTTTCCTGGGTAGGCTTTTTGCAGCGGTAACCGACATCCACGCGGGCGGAGCCGCGGGCGACCGCTATAGTAAATAAAATAAATTATTGCAGTACTTGACAGTAAACATTTCAAGTGCAAGTTCGACATGTGGCGCAGTTTGTATTTATATCTTGTATTGATATAAAGTCTATTGACAACTGATAATAATTACTATGTAGAGTTTGAAAATGGTGTTAGCATCCTAGGTTTAGTCACTGGTTTGACACAACGAACCAATATTGGCACAAACGTTGGCCAGATTGATTTGAACGCTGTTTTGTTGGCTACAAACATTTACTAGCCCTTTCCAGACCAATGCAACAGGACGATAAAAACAGGTTAAACAGATCAGCAGACATACCGTTTTTAAGAGTAATTGTTTATGTATCTTCGGAAATTTGAAAGCGCCGGTGGTGAGATCTAATATAGAGTTGATACAACCATCCCTATTTTTTAATACTTGCATATTTTTGATGTAATACCATGTTTAAAAAATTATAGATTAACAACTCTATGCAATTTCAAAAATCTTTTCAAAACTGTTGGGTGATAAATAACTATATTTCAGACATGCATGGTCTTTGAAGGCCATAACGGCAGTCTGGAGCTCAGAATTCAAATAGCCAGTCTAATTTGATGTTAATAGTATTCTCTGTTAATATCTAATATTCAGCTGCATCTGATTATACTGCAAATAGTTGTAGTATGATTTAAATAAAAACATTTGTAAATAAAATATGGTTCTCACTTGATCTGACCAAAATATTGTCTGGACTTTAAAAGAGATGAACCTCTGAGTTTGTTTTGAAGTTTCTTCTCAGAGTAATATGAAACACCAGTTTTAAAATATTATTAGCCCCCTTTCTAGCCATATCATCTTTTCTTTCACACAGTCCATCTATCATTTCTTTCGTCTTTCCCTACTCTTGTCATTCACATGAATTCTCAAAACTTTCCTGACGACAATTTTCTCATTTTTACTGGAAACCAATTTACATAAATAAACTTACATTTAACTCCAACTTTTGTTTACTAGGTGGACCTCCCCAAGTTTACGGAAAACATACCTATGCTACCTTCGGAAGAGGATACGGCGCCAGAGAAGGACAGAGGGGACAACGCGTCCATACACAGAAACATGATCAAGCGGTTCAACCAACACTCTATTATGGTTTGTTTTTTTTTTTTTTCATAAAAGGTGATGTGTGTTTCTATGTTTGTTAAACTTTAAATGCTTCACTGAGAGAGGTTTTCATTCATAAAAAGGCAGATTAAAAAAACTACCTTTATAAAAAAAAAAACAACTACAATTTACTGTCCAAAAAATAATTTGTGTAGTTCTAAAATTCTTCTTACCTTCATTCCAGGTGCTCAAAGCTAGTCATAAAACAAATTCTAGTAATAATAATAATAACAGTAGTAATAAAACGACGAATAACAACAAAGTTGTTGAGAATGGTGTCAAAGAATCTAATGGTGTAGCGGAGAAGAGAACAACAGAAGAAGTTACGGAACAACCGAATAAGAAACAGAGAATATTAGACAAGTTACATTATGAAGATCTCGAAGATAGACCCGGGAATGAAGATGCGCAGGAATTGAAATTGTCTAAGGTGATATTTATTAATGTATTACTAGCGACTCGCCCCTGCTTCGCATAGTTATTACGGATTGACAAAACATCGAGATTTTTTTAATACATGTAAGTTTAATATACCAATAAACCGTCCGGAATAAACTCTCTAAATGATAGTGTAACAGATTTGCCGTTTTAAATGATTATCATCAGCTCATCATAAGCAGGCGATCATGACATATACAAGGTGCATTATTGAAATGGGGCAATACGGGCAGGTATTTAAACTGTTGTCGCTGCAAAAGAATTCACAGGTTTTGAAAAACAAAAAAAAATACTGTCTGCAAGAAAATGGTCAGTTCACAAAATCTTTTTTCGATGCCAATCGATCCTGTTTCTCATAAGGATCAAAAACTATCGGACCAACTGCAGTTTGAGTACTAGAAAAGTCAGAAATAGCAAAAAAATCGCTGGACTCGGCTGAGTAGGGAACGAATATAGCAGATAGTATCATATTTAACCTTTGAAATGATTATCATACCTTTGTGGAGCTAAATAGTCAATCATAAAACATATAAGAGCTGCTAGTTTAGTTAACTTTCAACAAATCAAATATATGAGCAGTTCGGCGACTGCTTTGCAAACTTAAGTTCAACTTCCAACAGTTGATATATTTTTTGCTTCTTTTTTTTCATTAAGTACCAAATTATTTACCGTAAACTAATCTAACCTGAAGAACAGAGCTAATCACGACTTCAAGATTTTGTGACCGTCATCTCGGTCTATTTTAAAGATCAATTATGTGTCGTCTCATAAATAAACGTCACTATAAAAAATACAAACAATCTCTACAACTTTATTATTAGAACTAGCGACTATCTGCGACTTCGTCCGCGTGATATTCCTTTTTTTTATGACGTAGCGAGATGTTAAATAGCCTGAAACAGAGATTTGGGCTGTCAAATACAATTATTATTTTTTAGTAGTTACTGAGATTAGCACGTTTAAACAAAAAAACAGTAACCTAATGATGATGATTGATCAAATTTGTATAGTAAAGATGACTGTGACTGATTACGCAAGAAACCACCGAATAAAACATAGCAGGGATAATTTTGATAGCGGAAAACGACATTATTGGTTTCTTTACCTGTTTTTAAGAAAAACAAATTGCATTGCCTAGCCAATACAATTGTTCGAACGTTTTTCTATGATTTCTTGTTGGCAACAAAAGGATACAAAGCGGAAAAGTCTGGTTTAAAATTAAGATTGTTGTTGTTTGCCATAGACAGATAAAAATGTTTGAAGTTCAGTTTTAGGTTTGCCGGTGTCTTATTTATTTATGTATTATTTTATCTAAATACTAATGTTCTTACAGATAGAACGATATCTTCTTGGCCCATCGACTCAAACGCAGCAAACAAACACACATACAAACAATCCACCACCTTTATCTGCACTAGCTTCAATATGTCAAGTAAGTAAAAGTTTATCACTGATTTATATAATAAACAGTTTTAGTGAATTGTTTGTAATTTTATGCCAAGCAGTTATGTTTGGGTAGGCAAAATAAATATAACGTCAGTGACAAACAGATGTGATCCTAAATGGAAACCTTTGGGGATGCCAGATGAAAATAAGTACAAAAAAAAACAATACCTCATAAATCGCAACTCTATAAAGAATAATGGCGACATCCTTACATTAATTTGTACAAAAACAAAAGTTCATTTAGAGTGTTCAAAATATTTTCCAATGTTGAGAATACATTATCAGAAGTAGATTGATATGCTTATCACATTTTAAATTTTCATTTGTGATATTTTCCATAAAACGAAGAATGGATTGTGTGAAAGATGATATGGGTAGAAAGGGTGTACTTATAAACTGGGATAAGGGCGGGAGTATGACACCCACATCACATCCGCACTGCTCCGGCCTTAGCAGCAGTACGACCTCCATATAGTACATTATGTTCTGTGAGTACGACAGCCATCTACATTGAGGGCGCATTTATTGATATTTTATTTATTTATTGATTGTGTCTACCGGTAAAAGACGTCAAATTAAATATCAAGCTTATGTAAATATTGATGGGCGAACTTTAATCTGTTGGAAGTGTAATACGTTCATTATGAAAATTATGAAGAACATCAGGTTAGGTCTAATAAAAACACAACATCTTGATTAATGTCTTTATTCCTCTTCTACAAAAACATGATTTAAATGCTGAGCTGGTAGTAAAATGTTATCCTGATATCTTGCCCATCCCAAATACCAAACAACTGTCATTACATGGGCACAGCAACCGAGGATTCAAGAATATAAGAATGTAATGTAATGTCGAGAATATAAGCACAAAGTCAAAGATAAGTGTCAGTTGCAAAAGTCCGTAGTAGCAGCCGAGTTTTCAGGGTAAAGCAGAAATCAAATGTTCAAGAAAGTAGCCAAAACCGTTAAAGAAAGCGAAAATGAAATAAATCCGAAGCAAGAATACACACAACACAGTCGACGATCCAAAGATAGTCTGGTCTATGGTCTGGCGTCATGGCGTGGCGTAGACGGAGTACCTATTCTATGGCGTAGCGTTTATAGTGTATTATCTATGGTCTGGCGGCCCTTACACTGACAGCCACCGTTTCGTTCTGAAATAATGAGCTCCTCTTTAAACTATTTACTTATAACATTATATTTTTATTGCGGGGTTTTAAATATATTGTAAATGCCTGAAGGTACTCTTTAGGCACTCAGAGGATAACAATTAGAATTGCAACTTCTCTAAGAATCTTTATTTTTTTGTACAAATCCTGCCATGATTCTTTATAAATGTCAAATAATTTCTTTCTATACCACCATCAAAGCCAAATTACCTAAATATTTAAGTTTTCGCATTGAAATTATACTACAAACATTGTCAAAAGCGTTAGTATGGTCTATATACAAGCTTAATTGACACAATATTAATTGTTTTTATTGATCTTCTTTGCCTTTTGTTTTTTATTTCTAGCCTGTGTCTCCAATAAAGCTTTATTACAACTACTTTATTTGTCTCTGTTTTTCAACATTGTGCATACGAACTCTTGTAATTGCATGCTACTATTATACTAAGCACTGGCTGTTTGTGGGTAATGGTTGTCTGGGCTGAGCTAAACTGTGGGGGCCAATAAATTTACGGAGTAGTGTAAGTTTCGCTTCTTTACATGATAGTAATAGTTATTGTTTTTTGGTACAGGCGTGGTCGAGCGGGCAGCAGTGCCAGCGGCCAGTGCGCGTGAGTGCGGGCGCGTGCGTGGGCGCGCTCGGCGAGCTCAGTCCTGGCGGCGCGCTCATGAGGCACCACCACGCTGCGTCTATGGCGCGTGAGTATATTGTACACTAGGCGCGCGCTTGTGAGATACCACGACGAGGGTAGAACTCCTCCCATGTATGTTCTGTCATTATTCCTCTATACAGGTTGAAATTGAAAACATGCGACAAACCGTAATGGGAGATTGTACTCATCATTATGAACAACTTTTACTAAGGGACAAAAGATGCAATCGCAAAAAAAAAACAGCTGTTCCCTACATTTTGACGAGTCATGCGAACATAAATGTAGGGAACAGATGTTTTTTTTTCGCGATTGCATCTTTGGTCCCTCAGTAAAAGTTGTTCATAATGATGAGTACAATCTCCCATTTCGGTTTGTCGCATGTTTTCAATTTCAACCTGTATATCTGAAAATTCGTCGCAAAAAATGAGCGCGCATCATGCGACTTGTATGATGCGCTTGTGTTTACCTAAAGTGAATGATCACATTAGGTTTAAAATTCGAACGAAAGACGGCGTGCTAATGAAATACTACAACTACACAGTTATAACTTACATAGCAGCCATCTTAGTAGTACAGTTGGCCTCAGTACTGTATCAATGTGTAGACACGAAATACATACACATACAACACACACTTAATTGTAGCTACAATTTGACACAGTATTATGAAACAAATTGTAGGCAATCGACTGAATTCTTGTCGATTATCTTTTTGAGGCTGGAGTTAAGGGTACATTAAGACCAGGTATGCAAGGGCGTTAAAATATCGCTGCGAAGTTTTATCGCGCAATGGATTTTGAACGCTCGGTGTTGAACCGAGCATTGAGAATCCAACAGACTGCATCCCACCGCGGTGAAAAACACACTGTTCGATTTTAAACTATTGGCGCTAAGCAGTGCTTTGATAATCCAGCGCACGCAGGAATCCCGGCGTGATATTTATGTTTACGTCCTTGGAAACGTGTACTTATTTTGTTTCAAAATTGTTTTTCCTTTCCAGAACTAATACCTCCTGACGTAAAGTCAGAACTCCACCGCATCTACCTATCGGGGGGCGAGTTACTTAGAGAATTGTGGCGTTGTTTCCCACAACCCGGTGCCGCGCCTGAGACGGAAGATACTAGCGCTAGGGCAGAGAAGTTCTATGAAGCGCTGCTCAGATTTAGGAATGTGAAATTGAGGCCTTTTGAGGTAAGAGTTTTTTTTTTCTAATTCAGGTCCAGATGAAAACCAGCGTCAGAAGAGTTGGAAAACGAAAACGTTTTTCGGTTTGATTTGCATTTTCGGCCGAAGAACGAAAACAAAAATTACGATTTTTTGGTTTATTGATGGGTTTTCTTTGGTAAAAGGAAAAGTTACATTCAAACCTTTAACTTAAAAGATATACTTAAATATATTTAATGTAACGATCACCATTAAATCAGTCTTCTTTGAATCAGCAAGTTTTTTTTCCGCATTTTTCAACTCACATTTTATCCTCAGGAAAAAATGCTTCGGGACCTAACGCCGTTAGCGACGACGTTGACGCGGCATATGAATCAAATGATAGACACAGCCTGCGCGAAATACGCGGTCTGGCAACAGCGCCAAGCCAAACTGCGGTAGTAGTAAGTTATAGTTGTTTGTACCGCCAGCAGAAACATCTATAAAGAAATGAAAATTTTATAAAAATTAAAATTGATTAAGATGCTGTCGGTTCTTTTTTGTTTATAAATAATTGGAAATATAATTTCTGAAGTAAGTATATTTTTATGTTTGGATTTTTCTTTCGTTTGTTGTTAAATTAAACTTTTTTAATCGGACTCAAGACAATAAAAAAATAAGTTGATGAGAAAATAATACTGTTTTTTTTTTACTGAAAATTCGTAGGTTTTGGCCACGATAGGCTACCAATTTGTTTATTATTTTGTGTTGTGGTAAGGACAGTTTCACAGCGTAACATTGAATAAATTTTAAAAAGTGTAATCAATAGCCAATGCGGCGTGACTATAATAATATGATAATTAGATTAAGTGGTTCTATATTAGTATCACAAAACTATAACCATTGCATTTTAATACTAAAAAACGATGAAAGACTCGAATACACGCTTTATTACATTAAAGAAAAGCAATAGATAGAAACAATATTAGGGGATGCTTCTAGACAGTTTCTGTGATAAATAGATGAACACAATTGCACAAAAAATATTTTTCTAAAAAGAATTGTAACCTTTTCTTTTCTGCTGGCGGTATATATTTTTGTAATAAATGCGACCAAATTGTCAAATTGTCGTTATTAGTACGTTAGCGATGTGACGAGAGACTTAATGTATAAAAATCTGCTTTTGTATTCCATTGCCTGTTTTACACTGAAGTTTATTTTTTCAATATTATTGAAGCAAGCAATAGATATAAAATGATTCCATGCGATAGACTTAACTGAGAAAACTTTTTATTGTGATTGTTATTATCTTAGAGCATTAAAATTGGAATTTAAATACCAACCATTGATATATTTTTTACTTCAAAATGCATCATGTACATAATAGTCGGTTCAAATGTTATGGATCTAAGAATTTGATGCGTTTTATTTGACTAGTAAGTACAAAAAAATTGTTCTATAATGAATGAAAATCGACCTATAAATGTCGCCCCCCCACCCCCCTGAAATCGGAATTGGTGTAAATAATTGTAAATTACGCACAAAATTAAACATGATCTGATGCTCTAGGAATCTCACGATGGAAGTCCAAAAATATCCTTAAAAAAACTCCTATAAACCGAAACTGCCCTTTGTAAATAGATACCAGAAATAAGACTGAATTTAAAAAACCATTGCTGTTCCCTATAAAATAATTTATTACCTAATAAACTTTCTCGTCTCATCCTAATATAATTTGGCAAACAAAAAACTGTACATATGCCTGTCTTATGTGTATTAACAATAATCTGTGAATACCTAATATCATTTAGATTATGTAAATTGGGACCCACGGACGCTCAGGCGGTTGGACGATTAATCGTTGGAATCGACTACTCTGTCGCACGTTTAGACTGTTAATTAGCCCAGGTACGCAAGAGCGATTATTTCCGCGTACTGGATTTTCAAAGCACTGTACCGCCGGGGGCTGAAAACCCAACAGTGTTTTCCTGACGCCCTGGCATGCACTATTGCATTCTCAATGCTCGGCTCAACGCGGTGCGTCCAATACGCAGTGGGCTACAAAATCCTGCGATATTTTTACGCTCGTAGGAACGGGGCTCAGTCACTTTACCACATCTTCCTTCCAGATGTTGCTATGAACCTTAAAGACTTTGGCAACAATGATCTATACAGGGTGTAACAGAAACCCTATTGCTATCCTAAAGCACTAAAGATGCTGGTACATATCAGTATACATAGTTTCAGCTCAAAATAAAATACTCTAAGAATTGATACTAAATTTTCGGTTTCGTATGTTTCTCATAACAAACGTGTCACCGCATTACGTAAGTCAATAACTTTCCACGTTATTTGCCAATATCTCGATAAATCTCTTCCGAGTGATGTGTTTATTTCAATTTGAAAAGTTTGGTTTCTCATATCAATGTATTAAAAATTCTCATAACTTCCGAACATGTAGAGATAGGATTAAATAACCCTTCCAATATCGTTTGATATTATCCAAAAACGCCGTGCCCTTGGTATGTATACAGGGTGTCCCAAAAGGTTACGTAGCTGGGAAGGGGGGTGATAGGGGTGGTCACAAGGGTCACCAGAAAAATTAAAAATAAATCCCCTATGGGTATTTAAAACAAAATGGTTTTTTTTTTTAAACTAAAAAATTTACACCTTGTGGGGCTATTTTGCTAACTGAACCTACAAATATTTTAATTTGATAAAGGGTTATTGACGATTACATAACAGCATTTTTTTTAAATACAGCAATATTTGTAGGTACAGTTAGCAAAATAGCCCCACAAGGTGTAAAATATTTAGTTTAAAAAAAAAAAACTGGTGACCCTTGTGACCACCCCTATCACCCCCCTTCCCAGCTACGTAACCTTTTGGGACACCCTGTATACCCTTTCCGTTACACGTTGTATATTAATACATGAAGCAAAAACTTTGTACCTCTATTTATACAAATTACGCGGATGGACGAGTATGAAATTTGGCTCTGTTAAAGTTTATACGGAAGAGTTCAGAAAGTTAATATTTTTATTGATAATGCATAAGAATTTCATTAAGTTTTAAATGAATTATGGTCAAATTTTCACCACTGAGCGACCACTTAACTAGTTTCATTAAAATCCCGTTCCATCTTGGAATATTGTCTGGTAGATATAGTGCCTTTCCGTGTGCTGTGAAGGCCTAAAATTCAAGGCCCTTGTGCTTTCAAACATTTTTTTTTGTGATAAATGTTTTTCCTGGTTTCATTAATGAATTACATTATTTTCTAGTTCTATCCATGCTTTGCTTAAAGTTTAATAATTATTTATTTATTTCTGAGTATATTATCGTACATTATGATCTATGATCTTATTATTAAGACTGCGAATCTAGTACAAAAATTAAATACGATTTTCTTCAAGCGTCTAATCGTCCGTGAATGTCCCACCTTAGTGTACGTAAAGAAATATAATTTAAAAAGGAAATAAATGCATTTTGATGAACCAAATCTAACTGAATGAGTAGTTCTAATTTGTTATATTTTTCACTGCATATCAAAGCGCTTGCGCATTGATTGAATAATGTAATATTTCACTTGAAAAGCAATAAAACTGCATCGAAATTGTTTTTGGTTGTTCTGATTTTGTTGCAACATGTTTTTGTGTTGTTGAAATCATTTTGCTGGCAACATTGCATTCAGTATGTATCCAGTGACGTATTTTAATTAAATGAATTTTATACAATGTGGAGACGACAATTTGCCAATAAATGAAAACAGGCATACTAATGCATACGGACGTAAAAATATGGCGGCGCGCGGCGGGGAAATTTCGGGCATTGGGTCTTGCGCCAAGATGGAAATCTAGTAGTGTTTTTTGAGCTGGGATGCACATTGTATACTCAGTGCTATGTGTTCTATAAGAGAGTTGAAAATCTACTGCACAATTAAATCCCGCCGCGATATTTTACGTCTGTGCGTATACGTAGTAGAGTATTTTAGAACGAACAAATTAACATTGAAATTAAAATCGATTTTTATAAAGGAAATTAAATAGTAGTGGTGGGTCGACTTTGGGTCTTGCCAATCTTTGAGTAGCTATAGTGACGAAGCTGTTGGATATGTTTAGTTGATTTTTTGCAGACTTACCAGTCTGTATATAAATTATCATTCTTATAATCTTCGTTATTACGAAGTTATACGACGTTTAATTGATTGTTGTTTTGTCGTTTCCATCTTGTATATTTGTACCATCGCGGACACTGGCGGTCGACTACTTTTCAACCTTATTGCTTAAGGCATAAGGGCGAAAAATGATCCACTGCTATTGTCCGCAGCTGTACAACGAATACTTATGTTTCATGCTGGATTATATTCGAACGCAATGTGAATTGTTAGTATTATTACTGAATAAATAAATTGAATTGAATTATGTTTCTGCAACAATTTTGTGCAAGTTTTGTTAAATATACTACCCACATTCAACTAAAAATATATGTGCCAAGAGATTTTAAAAATTGAACACATTCAATTGTTTTATGTTTTGTGCCTTATAATCAGAGATCGGATATTCGGATGCATATTCACCTAAAGTTGAGATGTTGGCTAACATGGAATGCGCTTTTGTATCGAAAAATTCTTAATTTAGGTAAGTAATTGTTTATTTTTTGTTTTAACTAATACAAACCACCCCTCGTCCAGTACATACACATATTTGTATCGGGTTAAACAGTAATTTTAAAATAATACACATCTGAATAGTTATGCAATCCAAGAATCCCGGGGTTTTTAATAAATATTACAAATAATTTATAAAGCCGCTTCCATACTTTCATAGCTAAAAATTATGTTTAGGTAAATATGCATCCGAATATCCGATCTCTGCTTATAATGTAAAGCAACGATTGAATATATGAATTAACAATTTGATGCAGTTTCAAGCCACACTTAGTGTTCACGCAACGAAATTGTATGCAGTTTTGTGTTGTCTGCTAACAATTTCTAATAATAATAATAGCAACTTTCTAATACTCTATAATGTTCCAATACTGAACGTAACTGATGTAATTTTTAAAAATTGGCGACAATAAATCGCATTATTTGTATAGTATAAGTTGGGAAAGTCCAAATTATCTCGTTACCATACCTATTGGCTAATTTTTTATTATTTTCCTGGGTTTCAATGGCTGGTGTTGGCGAGTTTTTACTATAATGATAGTTAGGTACGGAGGTACAAGGATCTTTTGTCGCGTAACCAAAACCGTCGCCATCTTGTTTTTTTTTTTTCAAAACTATTTCTGTGACAATATCACAAATGTTTACCAATGGCGCCTACCTGGCAGTCTTATTTAGGCGCCAAAAGATCATTGTAACACTCAAGTTGTAGTTCGCGATAGTAAGGGAGTTGGTAGCTCTGAGGCAGTATAAGGATGTATTACAGCCATCAATACCTACACCAGAAAAGGATGGCGCTATATGTCCTGTGTAGCGTCATCTCTTTCTTGCACTGATATATCGATGATTTTGACACTTCCCTATACGGCTCCTGTTTTCTCAATAGTGGAAATTGCTTCACCACTATTTGATTCTTGCTTGAACTCAGTGTGTGTGAGTGAGAGGCAAATATAAATAGTGGTATTTTTAATACCCTATTCCCGTACTGCCGCGCCCTGCCCTAAGATTGAAATGTTTTTATACGAATAGGTAGACGAATTGGGGCTAATATAAGCCATTGTAAACGGGAGTCCTTAGGTTATAATAAAATCGAAAATTTTGATATTTTTAAGCATTAATGTTAATGTTTCTGTCACCTTTATATTACATTTGTTTGTTTTATTTTCATTGTTTTTAATACTCTACGACACAAAATAGAAAGTGCCACATAGTGTTGTGACGTTCTTGTGCGTGTGCGTTACCCCAGCCAGATGTTGTCGAAAATGGTAATTTGAATCTCATAGATAATTAGTTTTGCGGCTTCTGTAATTGTTGCGCACATTTTTAAATTTGTTGCGCTTATAGTTTTTTAATTATTTCACAAAAACAATTCCTGCTGGGGTAACGTTATCCCAGCCAGACCTTTTTCTTTCTAATGGGAATATTTAAATAAATACTAGCTATAAAATTAGTTGTCTAGATGAAGTAAATGTTGTGCCTTATTTTGTATTTGTTCTTTCATCGGTTGCGAAGTTATTCGAGATTTTGCTGGGGTAACGTTTTTGGTTTTGCTAGATCTTTGAAACGGTTAAGCGGATTCTTATCATATTTTGTACATGACTTCTTAGGAATTAGTTTAAATTTGTTCTGCAATAAAAAAACCAAAATAATGCATAGTTTTTTCGTAACCACCTAAACTTGGTCGGGTTACCTCGGTCATTCACTTCCTAATGACTTTAATCGTATTATCTCATTAATTATCCAATGTACTACGCTGAAATTTTACTGATATACAACTGAACTGAACAACTAATTATTGACATAACATTCAGTTCATTTATCCAATCCAGTGGCCAAATAACACCGCGCGCATCAAGACCGTGCTCGTGAAAAACTGAATATCATCATAACTTGTTAAATACTTACAGGATACTAATGAAACTTCACATACATTTGAAGGCATTTACAAGCTTTAAAATAACGTTTAAAGTAAGTCTTTAGACCTCTTATTGAGAGTGCTGGAACCAATTGAAGTGTTTTTCTATTTAATGAAATAATCTTTAAACTATGCATTATTTTGGTTTTTTTATTGCAGAACAAATTTAAACTAATTCCTAAGAAGTCATGTACAAAATATGATAAGAATCCGCTTAACCGTTTCAAAGATCTAGCAAAACCAAAAACGTTACCCCAGCAAAATCTCGAATAACTTCGCAACCGATGAAAGAACAAATACAAAATAAGGCACAACATTTACTTCATCTAGACAACTAATTTTATAGCTAGTATTTATTTAAATATTCCCATTAGAAAGAAAAAGGTCTGGCTGGGATAACGTTACCCCAGCAGGAATTGTTTTTGTGAAATAATTAAAAAACTATAAGCGCAACAAATTTAAAAATGTGCGCAACAATTACAGAAGCCGCAAAACTAATTATCTATGAGATTCAAATTACCATTTTCGACAACATCTGGCTGGGGTAACGCACACTTCTTGTGCTGTGTCGATATCGATACTTCTATCGACTGCTTTATGTTTTCTAGTTTAATTATTTATATTAATAATCCAGTACTTTAACCTTCCACTAGTATCATCTGTTAGCAATAATATTTATTTTAGATATTTAATTTTAACGTGTAAACACATCTTTTGTTACAGTATCTGTTTGCTAGTGTTGTTTCTATTTTGTGTCAAATTGTAAATTACTATCGAAATTATATTAATTCAGTTTTGAAATAATTAAAAGTTATTTTTTAGATCTCTCTAAGATATTTGCACCCGTTTAGTATCAATATTGTTTTCACAAAAAAAAAAGTATAATAACATCATTGTCATTTGTAACATTTTCATTTCACGATTTCACTTACCTCAGTAAGTTATGTCAACAATGTTTCTTAACAAACGGGTGCCCATTATAAATGTTCCTGAAGCAATATTACTAATAAACTGATAATTTAGTTTAATTTTTAAACTTATTCAATTCGTGATACGTAAAAGAATATTTTCGACAGTGTTTAAGGTGTTAGTGTACAATGTTTAGAATAAAAAAAAACCATAGAAAAGAATTATTTCCTCTATTTCGGGCTGAGCAGGCTCCATGGTCAGGTTTAGAAATTAGTAGTATGATTATGATGCAAATGCATTCAGCCCATTAATATTCATCATTGTTAGTTATTTGTATGGAAGTTAATATTGTGCACTATCCATTAATCGAATCAATTTAATAGAGAAAATAGAAATGCGTGCTTGTTCATGTAAAGGCACCTCTGAATAGTTCGTTATTGATAAAATTTTATTTTTGTCTACTAGTTCGTCAGTTTAATTTAAATACAAAGATATGATTCGGTATTTTGAAGTTTTTATTTAACCGTTCGCCAACGCCTTCATGGTTCCTTTGCGAAAAAGAGATGGTGCTATTGGTCCAGTATTACTCCATCCCTCTCTTATGACCGATACAATTTCATAGTTTGAAGCTGACTGTACAGTGACTGTACTACACATTGTATTGTACATGTGTCTACACTTGGTTCCCTCTATCTGGGAATCTCTATGCTCCGAAAGTTATTTGGCATAACACACTTGGCATAATCTGCTATATTTTTCATAATTGTTAAGGCATAAAATTATTTCATATAATTACTGTTTGGCCGAATGTGTATACTTATGTCCTAATTTACAATGGCAGAATTTTATTTGGCATTACCTTTGGCAAAGTTAACATTCTGCATAATTTCGTTTAGCATAACTTTTATTTAGAGAGACGATTATTTGGTACAGTTTCACTTGGTATACTGTGCAGAAGGCAGAATTTCATTTGGAATAATTTTAGGCATAATACCATTTCTATAAAATATGTTGCAGGCATTTTTAACCTTAACAAAAATTAAATATTTTCCTAAAAAGTCAATATGTTGTGCTACAAAAGTTAGTGACAATCGAATCGCTGCAAAACCGACTCTACGTAGTCTTGTCTGCCCTACCCCTGAGTGTATTAAACCCGCGTAGGCGCGGAGGGGCGAGACGGCCCTTGAGTTGAGGAACAGGTGGTGAGCGATAAACCATCCGCGACGATAAGTTCGCGTGGGACCGCCGGAGTCCCGCAGCGCCGGCGCCGCCGGAGCCGTGATAGAAACCATGCCTGCTGCATGCTTGCATGGTGTATGCTTGTTTGCATGCATCTTACAGGTGACTATGAATTTTCTGTAATGTGATAGATTAGTCATTCAATTATTATGGATAACTAGCTTCCGCCCGCGGCTTTCTCCTGCGTGGAGGTCGGAAATTATCCCGCGGGAACGTACTACCGGGATTAAAAATATCCTATGTGTTAATCTAGGTTATAATCTGTGTGCCTAATTTCATCCAAATCCGTTCAGCCGTTTTTGCGTGAAAGAGTAACAAACATCCTGCCATACTTACAAACTTTCGCGTTTATAATATTAGTAGGATGAAATGTATGCCAAAAGATGATTCTAACTGTGAATTTTCTGAGATATGTTAGTTCTGCCTTTTAACCACTATCGATATGAAATGCCAAAAGACGATTCGGACTGTGAACTTTCTGCGATATGATGGTTCTACTTTTTAATCATTATGGATATGAAATTTATGCCTAAAGATGATTCTAACTCACAATATTATGAGTTTTGATGTGTATGCCAAATGATTTTCTGCGAAATGAAGCTTATGCTATCCGCTGGTATGAAAAATAATATTATGACATAAAAAGTTCTGTTATAAAGGGTAGACCCGGGACAGGTGCCTAAAGCAGGGTAAACAAAACTGGGTTAGAGCAATAAAACAACAATTTCTGACAAAGATTTATTATAAATTATGTTTTACAAATTCAACAAAATATACGTTAGTGATGGCTTTTGTTAAAAGCATTGGCAACTAAATGTGGTCGTCGTATGCGCTTGCGCTTGTTTTTCTGCCTTGAGAGCATTTGCGGATTGTATTCGATCCGAATCGAAGTTCCATCCAAATTGCAAATATTCTAAATTTGGATCTAGTGCGAAATCCTTGATACAAATGCTACCACTGGTCCGGACCGACATTTCTCGGATGCAGTGCAAAAACCAACTTAGGGTGAGACGAAGAAAGAGAAGACTGCCATCGGAACTAAGCCTACGGTTCAAAGAGAAACTTCTATATATGGTCCTCTATATTTATTATCCATATATATTGCATAGGGAGGTTCTGTGAAAAATCAACGCTTTTAACAAAAGGCAAAACATTGAATATGAAACTATATGTGCAGTTATGAATTACAGCCTTCTTGCCTAATTAAATAATAATTACTATAACATATTAAATTATATTCTATACAGGGTGTTAAAAGTATATGATTAATTACAATGACATTATAAATGAGGTTACTTATTTGCAGTACAACTACATATTTGGGGTAGCAAAAAAATAAATAAATAGGTAATACTTGGGGTACAGAAGCGAAAATTTGCATATCAAAGCGTGCAAATAGCGCGATTTTGAATACGTTCGTACTGCATAATAGGCCGTCTCCTAATATAAATCAGCGTTTGTCGCGTTATTTTTGTTCGGTCATCCTGACGCGTTAATAAAACCTTCTGCTGGTCTATTCTGTAAAAAACCTCACCGTGTATACTTAGGTGAGGTGAGTTTGAAGTGAGATGCCATTCCACCTGATGCTAAGGATTGATACTTCACTTAAGTTTCTCCTAACAAATGTGCGAGATAGTTCCATCTATGAAGACGCGCTCCACTCTTTGACAATTGTACTGAGAGCGGTCAAAATCAGGAAAGGGGCAGAGTCATCGTAGATGGAACTATCTGTAATAGCAACGATCGCTTTATATTAGGACGCTTCCTATTTAAGGAATCCAGTAAAATATTGTGTAATGTTTTTATAAATGTGTAATGAAATGCGTTGCGTATCAAAACTATTCATCAAAGTCGACGAATAAAACAGTGACTAGACTAGTTGACATCTTAAAATTAATTATAAAGTATTTAACTTTAAAAAAAGGGAGTCATCTTTTCTTAACATATTATTGTATATTTTTGTAAACTCCGTGAGATATTTCTAGCTGTGTTTTATCCGTCGACTTCAATAAATATTATGAATATATCTTTGGAATGTTGACAAATTAACATGAGATTGACAGAAATTGATTAATAATATACCTACTATAAAATCCTAACTACGATATAACATAAATAACGCAATTATAGTTCTCTAAATTACATAAGGCCATATACACAGCGGTTATAATATAATATTTTATTGTATTTATTGAACGAACCCGTAGATACGTTCTCCAATGAACGCGATGCCACTTTTTAAGAATAAACATGACTGTATCTAACACAAAATACACTGCTACAATTATCTTTTGGCGCTCGATTGAAGTTGACATTGGGCAAAAAATATCGATATGTATCGTCGATATTTTGAATCGCGATATATCGATATACATATTAAAGTAAGGAAATCCGTATCCCAGACAGACTAATTACTTTGTGTAAATTATTTCATCACCACTGCTCTCAAAACGGTGAAGGAAAACATCGTGAGGAAACCCCAGAACCTTCCAGAAATCCTACATTTCGATATATTTTTTAACGCATCCAATTAAATCCCGCCACAATGCTCATGAAAATGGAACATAACAGTAAGGGTCAATTCTCACCGAGACGCGGCGCGACGCGCACTTTTTAAGATCACGATACAAAATAGATCTTATTTACTTCACAATAAGGTATACGGGCTGCACAACGCGGTGCACCTTAGCGTTCTTCGACACGCTTTCGCGCTCGTAGTGAAATTATACCTTTTCGTGTTGTAAATAAGTTAGATATTCTGTTGCTATCTTAAAAAGTGCGCGTCGCGCCGCGTCTCGGTGAGAATTGACCCTAAGACTACGCAAAACAAAAGCATTAATTTGCTTTTATTTTGTCCGATCTTACTGTATACGAATTTACGAAATTGTGTGTGTGACAACGGGGCGTTAGAGCTCAATAGCATTGTTTTGTTTTTAAAAAGGCATAAATCATGTTTTGTTCGCGGAAGTTCTTCCAAAAAAAGACAACAACTACTATGCTTTGAATGTTTTGGGAATATGTATGAATAAACATGCGAAAACTGACATCGTTATTTTTCACTCGATAATTATCAATCAATATTATTCACTCGATAAACAATAGTTAAAAATTCCGATACGATAACATTTTTGTGAGATTGTTTTGACATTTTAAATGTATTGTAGAAACAAAATGGCGGCGTTGGTTCCAATTTAGGCCATGCGTCAAAAGAATCTTGTTGCGCTATAGGTAGTACAGAAGGCCATTCAACGAGTGAAAACAGGACCGTCCTCACGTAGGCTGAACAGTTTTGAGAACCGATATTGAAAACGAATTAAACAAAAAAAACAACCGACTCCCGGAAAAACACTACAAAGTGAAAAATTACTTTAACTTCGGAAGTCGGTGACTTTGGATATTTATTTAAAAAAATGTCACCGCCTTCCGAAATTAAAGTAATTTTTCACTTTGCAGTGTTTTTCCGGAAGTCAAATGTTAAATTTTTTTGGAAAAAGTTTTTACTTTTCACTTTTTAGTTATAGTACCTGCCCCACACCAATTCGAAATTTCATCATCCTTGGGGTCAAAACAATGCATATTTATGATAGCAGCAATCGCGGTGGATTTGCTGTAATTTTTTAAAGAGTTCCGTTTTCTGTCTCCGAAACGCATCATCAGATCTATATGAAATTTAAATGGGACCATTTCGGAATAAACCCCTTTCGAACAAAAAAATATTTATACAGGAAAAGTTTTTATCCAGTGCGCAAACTGTAAAATTATCATTCTAGACCCCCCAGGAAACAAATATTTGGTCGGTTATACAAAAAAAAAACAGCTGTTTCACAGAAAAGTGCAATACCTACGCGGTCAAAATGTATGGAACCGCTGATTTTTTTTTGTAAAACCGACGATAAATTTCTGCGCTGGGAGGTCTACAATGATATGCTGAATTCATAGTTACAGTTTGCGCAATGAATAAAAACTTTTCCTGTATATAAACATGTCGAATTGATAACCTCCTTCTTTTTGAAGTCGGTAAAAAAAATCGATTCACTAGCCAATTTGGAATAAACTTCTTTCAGGTCTTGAGTTTCATCTTATATATTGCTACACATGAAATCGTTTGAGTTTAAGTCAATTGAGGTGAACAATATCAGTAAATTTTTTACATAAAAGATTATTATAATTACTTTTTTATCACTTAACGAATGTCAATTTTTATATTGACCTAGTGTTCTTAATAAATAAATGTTGCACAGCATTGTTGTAGCAACATGTTACAACAATGGTGAAAATATCCATAAATTACGGTGGAGGTAGGAGGTCAACAAATTATGAAATCGTGTGACAAGAGGGGGGGCAGGGACGGTTCATGAGCCTCGTGACGTCACATGAATAAATCGAAAGTATTAAGTCAGTTGAACTGTTAAAAAAGAAACTTAAAAATATTACCAACTCGATCACTATTATTATAAGGTTTAAATTAAAATTGCAATACAATTATGTAACGTCACACCCTGGGGGTGATTCTTATATGACCAAATACCCCAAAATACTGAAATTCGTGTGACGTGACAGCGACATTTGGGGCTAACAATAATGGCCCCAGATGTCGCTAGCAACTTTGCATGCAGCATCAATGCGTTAAGAACATGTGACAATGCGCAACTTTTGACTGTCATAATTAGGGGGCACAAAACAGAAACAAATATCGAGAAATCACAGATTAAGTTATTCAAAGTAAAAATATAAATAAAAGATCCTTATAATGAATTTGTTTCATAAATATTAATAAAACTTATTTCTGCCAATATTTTTACGTATACTAAGAATATGGATAACCAATACATTTTATTGCAAATTATATAGAAATTTCAACGTTACGGCTACATTAACAAAATTGACTTTAAAATGCCAAACGCTCTTGGAAAGTACAATGATATTAGTGGCCATTGAATATTGAACTTTTCAACTGCAATTCATATTTCTTATTTCATAGCAAGTTCCTAAATAAAATGAAGAGCGATTCATTTGCTAATAAAATTTTGTAATGGCAAGAAAAAAATAATGTTGCCATGAATAATACCTAATTTACCATCAAGCTTTCACAAACTCCTTTTGTAACCTATATTCACCGGAAAATAACTTATAAACTTGACTGTGTTGCAGTTAGAAAACTAGTCTTATAAATGGCTTTGACCATAATAGCCGGAAGACATTTAAAGGCTGGACATAGGCAATCCTTCTGACCATTGAATACTCCAATACCTGGGAAACTTCGGCAGTTTGTGAATAAAAAGTGATACATTCAATTGAAAAATATTACAAGATTAAAAAAATACTACGACATTCTTCAAATTTAAACGATAGACCATGATTTAACCTTTCGTATTATTATATTCGGGCAACACCGCACTCATAAAGGGCTGTCTGCTGCGGGATATGCAACGCGCGTGAGTTGGATAAGAACTAGTGTCTGATCGAAAATTGATTTTTACCCGAAAAAGAAAAAGAAGCTTCGGCCTCAGTTTTATATTCAGCTTAAAACGAAAATGATTATGACATTAAAAACTATTCATATTTTCGCTGTATACGAGTATGAAAAAATACAACATAACCTCGTCTTACAACTTCAAAACAAAATGGCGTCCGTTTATGTCAGCTTAATGAAACCACGAGCGGACTCGATTTATCCCGAAGCTAGCCGAACGTCACCTGATATTGCAGAGCTTTACGAAGTAAGCCGAATGACGCGCGACAATTCACGAACTTCGACTTGGCTAAGCTTCGGCTGGTTTATGGCCGATAACGGATCCGGCAGCCTGTAAGTGTAACTTATTTCGGAGCGTTGAGTAACGTTCGGTTAAGGTAAAGCCAAGTTAAATGTAATACGACAGGTTAAGTCAATTATTCTTAACTTTCAATACACTTATAACGTTTTAACTTCAGTATTAGTTACTTACGAGTACATACCAAGATCCTCTTAAATTCATTGCGATCTTAACTGGGGCGTATTCGATATCCTGACATACAATATTGGATAGATACTCTTCAAGAAGACAGGTTAGGGTAATTACCCTTCACAAATCCGTGGGGTAATATCAAGCTGTCGGGTAAAGCGTCTATCTGAAAGATTTGACGATCCAAACGATGAATATTATGGCTAATATAACCCCTATGAGGATGAGTATAAACATTTTTCTGCGGTATCTGCGTTGGTATTCGGCGGCTTTCGCTAGTTCGTCGACGCCGGCTTCCACGTTAGCACTAGCGGCTTCGATGTGACTTTCCACAGTGTCTGTAAAAAAAAGAAATGATTGTTTAGATAATTACCAACATGTCAATGGTCACGAGCATAAATACAACCCTGCCAGGGGTGCGGGTTGTTCGAAAGAGATACCCCTGGCACACAGGCAACTGAGGGAACCCGGGTGGGTTTTAGTCAGTAAAAGTCTGACACGCCCTCCCGCTCCACCCAGAGCGGGAGAAGTTATTTGATGATTTCCCACCCAAAAAAAAAAAGCATTAATATCACTTACGCATCATCTGCCTAGCCTATCCCAAACTATGTTGGGGTCGGCTTCCAGTCTACCCGAATGCAGCTGAATACCAGTATTTTACATAGAGCGGCTGCCTATCTGACCTCCAAACAGTTACTGGGTAATACGATACCCCTTTGGTAAGACTTTCAGGCTTCTAACATTGGGCATTGAGCAAAGGCCTCCCAAATCCTCCAAATTATTGTTTTACTTAAAATCACCTATACTCCATTTGAAATAAGATTAGACATTTATCTAAAACTTTTTTACAGTCCGATCAACCGATTTTGACTTCTATTGCGTTGGTGGCATGACAAATGGCAGCTGCAGTAAACAGTTGGTATTGTAACTACTTTTTTGCTTTTAATGCCATCCTTATGCCTACGAAGTCAGAATCGGTTGATGGGACTGTAAAAAAGGTTTGTTTAAAAATGTCTAATCTTATTTCAAATGGAGTATAAGTGTTTTAAATAAAATATTTTTTGTACAGGAAATGTCATTTAATAGAATTCTATTAAATTTAATTAAATTCTATTATAGTTAATAGAATTCAATTCGCTGAAAATAGGGAAAATCAATTTATTTTCACTATTTTCAGCGAAAGGTTAGTTAGGCAGAGGGTACAACCACGTTTGGTCGGGCCGTTTCATCATCATTATTTCAGCCGAAAGACTGCGCGCAACCAGTTACTATGGACTCAGTAAGTACATGATTCTGAACCAGCTATTTAAAAAAAATTAGCTGTTCCATACATTTTGAGCAGTATTTTTAGGGTTCCGTACCCAAAGGGTAAAACGGGACCCTAACATTAAGACTCCGCTGTCCGTCTGTCACCAGGCTGTATCTCATGAACCGTTATAGTTAGACAGTCGAAATTTTCACAGATGATGTATTTCTGTTGCCGCCATAACAACAAATACTAAAAAACAGAATAAAATAAATATTTAAGGGGGGCTACCATACAACAAGCGTATTTTTTTTGCCGTTTTTATAGATAATGGTACGGAACCCTTCGTGCGCGAGTCCGACTCGCACTTGGCCGGATTTTTTTTATAACTGACAAAAATTTATACCATGGAGGGACTAGAATAGAATCATGTACAGAACTCATGGTTTTAGTTTACGCGTCGATGGCTTTGCCACCCTGTCATTATCATCATCATCATTTCAGCCGAAGAGGTCCACTGCTGGACGTAGGCCTCCCCCAAGCACTGCAACTTCGACCAGTTCTGTGGTTTTCGCATCCAGCGGATTCTTGCAGCCTTCATCAGATCATTGGTCCATCTTCTGCGAGGCCTTCCAACGCTAAGTCTTACAGTTCGCAGTCACCACTCCAGAACTTTCTGGCCCCATCAACCATCTGTTCTGCGAGCAATGTCACACTGCCACTTAAGTTTGGCAATTCTTCGGCCTATGTTCGGTTACCTTGGTTCTTCTGCGGATCTATCATTTCTGATTCAATCGCGTAAGGAAACTCCAAGCATAGCCCTCTCCATTGCCCTTTGGGTGACTCCACCTCCACCATGTACAAAGGCACAACTTACCGACAGACTGAGCCTGCTGGCTCACCATATCAGCCAACTCCTGTATGATGTGGTTCACATCCAAAACATCAGCTTCAATTTTGTTAATGTAGGCTTCTTTTTCAAGCAGCATGCTCGTCTCGAATTGTACTAGACGCGCCTGAAAAATAAAACAACATTACATCATGAAAAGAAAATGGTGATATTTAAATGATAAATGATTTTATTTCTGTAAGAAGGTTTGAACAAACAGTTTTAAACGTCAATCATATTTTGAAAAACTAGATGAGTTCGGCGTTTCCTATCTGACTACTCTGAGAAGAAAGGCCGAAACAAACTCACAGGTCACAGTCTCTTTCAAAATCTAGACATAATCTTGATCAGATCATGTGAATACCAAGTAGATTGGTGTCTGAAATGGTGTTTTGAGGAAAGAACCACACAGATTGAGTGGACCTGTCTAATCAGTGCACGCATTTATTAGTAATCATGCAGCTCAACTCAGAACTTGATGAGCTCAACCATTTGACGAACAATACCAAAGAAAGGACAGTTGTGTAGGCCGTATAAACTACTCAAACTGCCAGACCATGATTAAAAGTGAAACAATGACCCACATTTTATCATATCTCATCCAGTAAATATTCATGTCGTTGTACAGACGCCAGCGCATGAAGCTACCCCAATCAAATTTCTTTCATAGATTTTCATCTTTATTACATAAGCATAAGGCTCATATTCCATTGGGAAAATTTGACAGTTTGGGGTAGCTCGATGTGCTGGCGGCTGTCCTAAAAAAAGAGTAAAATAGCAAATAACATAATAATAACCGAAATGGCAAGAACCGCAAAGTACCAGTTCCAGAAGGACACCAGTACTTCCCTGGGATTTTGTGACATAGGCAATGCTCCACGAAGTTGAAGTTTTTAACTCGATGTAGGTACCATAATATCGCCCGGGGATCGTAAATAGTTACCTGTGCCTGTTGGTTAGCAATGAGCGTGGCTTCTTCATCATCAGCGATTGCCTGCTGTTCCATAGCCTGTGGCTCGTTACGAACGCGCGGTGGCCGCGGCATGTGGGCGGCCATCTTCTCGGATACTTGCTGTAAATATTAGATAGATGCGGTTTATTTGAAGGAATAAAACTTAAATTTGCGTTTAGAATATTAAAAAAAAATAGTTTAAAAAACTAAAAAACACGCTTTAAAAACCAAACTAAAAAAGAAGAAAATAATTTAATTCAATTAAAAAGTGTGGGGTGCTTTTTGAGGTATTTTTATAATCAATTAATGTCAAGCACCCCACGCTTTTTAATTGAATTAAATTATTTTCTCCTTTTTTAGTTTGGTTTTTAAAGCGTGTTTTTTAGTTTTTTAAACTATTATTTATTTTCTATTTTTTAGTTCTGCTAACTACAAAAACGTGTTTTTTTTTTCTCAATTTTTTTTTTAAATTATTGAATTGTCATCGGTCCTCGACAAGTTTACAAAGTTTCAATGAAATCTGACCGTTTAAAGTGGGTCAAAATCGCGCTCAAAGGAGTCGGTTACATACAAACAAACTAACAAACAAACAAACATACAAGTGAAGCTAATATAAAGCGTGTAAAAATGTTTAGAATACAACTACCAGCTACGTCGATAAGATTCAGAATCGTTAAAAGGGATTTGGATAAAGCGGTATTGCATATTACGCTAACAGCTACATAGTAATTATGTAATTTGAAAGGATCGTTTATTGTACAGACGCCAGCATATTAACCCCCTTATTTATAAACGTTGCTTAAAGTTAAGTAGTGATTAACGACTGTTTAACATACATTTTAGACGTTTAAACATCTCTTAACTTTAAGCAGCGTTTATGAATAAGAGGGCAAGTTACCCCAATCTGTCAAATTTCTTTGATAGATTTTCAACTTTATTACAATATGATAGGGTTTATGTTTAATTGGGAAAATTTGACAGTTTGAGATAGCTTGCCCTGCTGTCGTCTGTACACACACGCACATTCCCTCCATTTTTGGATGAATACGAGGCTTTTGGCTACTATTTATGTATTCTTTGTAGTTTTTTTTTTGTAATTTGCGTTTTTAGGTTAAATATACAATTTTTCTTTCTTTCTCTACGCGATATAGAACAGCTAAAAATTTATATTTACATGATTTGAAAGCTACTATTAGCTTTTCTTGATGTAAATAATAATAATAATGTACAAGTATACAACATTATTTTTAGTATAATTATGCGAAACCTGAATATAGGTAGTTTGTTCTGAATAAGTAACTGAATCGATTGCAATAAATTTTACCCCATGTTATATTTTTTCCGTAAAAAGTTTTGCAAGTGTGATGGGAAATGTTATCACCAGTTAATTACAACACAATCGCCATACGGTTAAGTACCTACTGCCTTATTATTATCAATGAGCACAATACGACGCTGGTGCGCGGGCGGCGCGGGTCCGTGTGGTGACCATGTTTATGTAGACGACCAGGTAACATAACAAGCTTATAATAACTTTGTGATTTTTCATGATACAGTTTTGAAATTTTGTACATAGATTCTTTACATAAAAATACTAGACACGTGTTTCAGGTTTCGCATATACTAAAACTAGCATTGTATAAAAAAGAGGGGAAATGATTTAAGGACATCAACAAAAATTACTCCGCATCGCTGTTAACACTTTAAGTGCGCAAAAGACTAGCAGCATGGTCACGTTGTGCAAAGCTGTAGTTTCATTCAATGTTTCACAAGAATACGAGCACAATTTTTTACCATGCAAAAGTAACGACTGCAGTTTATTCTAAATAAGATTAACTTGCTCACCTTCTGCACAGAAGAATATTTAGCTAAGGAATCTCTGAAGGCCTGGGTGAGTCTTTCCACCTGCAGCTTCTGAGGCTTATCGCCCCGTCGGACGACCACACCCAATCGTTGTATATCGCGCGCAGTCGCTGATACCGAGCTGTTGACTGTTTGCTGTGTATCGTGGCTGGAAGGGAATAAGCAAATTGTAGGTATACTTCGCAGTCAAATTTTATGGCGGCGCTACTCGCTGCGCAGTACCCCACCCCTCAACCCCGCTGACCCATGAATTTGTTACTGCGCAGCGACTCGCCTCGTGTTCCGAACCCATCCCGATCCCTAAGGAAGTCCCGGCAAGCCGATCAAGCAATGAGGGCGTCGGTTTTGGTTGGCGCTTACGTACAGTGGAGGCTGTTTCTAATGACCTTGATTCTCTTTTAAAGCTCACTACTTTTAAATGAAAGAAGCATCCTCGTACTTACATTTTCTCCCTCAACTGCACACTATCATTAGGCCCACCGATCTGCTTCATCATCTTCTCCAGCGACTTCAAGCCACTGTTGATGGTGTTCACATTGTCGGCTATACCCTCACTTAGGTTATACAATTCTGTGGGGCTGAAGTCTGCAAATCCGACGTTAGGAACGGGCGCAGTCGCTCCGTAGTCTCGGCTGAAACCGCCGGCAATTTGTTCTCTTTCGGCCATTGTTGGAGCTGTAATTAATTAAATAGATATGTTATTATTGCGTCCTGTCTCTGCTCCTGACGTCGATCACGCTTGATAGAAAGCGATGGATGAGATCTAAGGTGGAACGTGCGTGCCTAGAACATGTCTGTTCACTCTTGATTTGAGGGCAGACGGGTTAATTGCGGAATCCCAACACAGACGCTGGCAAACACAGAGCACTTTGGATGTGCGCTTAATAAATGTGGAGCAGAAGCGCTGAGTTCGACTGCTCGGGATATCAACCAAGTGCGCACACTCTCCGAAGTACAGTCTACAGAAGACCGACAGGCAAGCTGATGAGCCTGGCTGTGAAGTCTAACCACCAATGTCTCGTCGCCTATAAGCCTTTTAGCTCTTCATTCCACCAAGTCAAGTGCAGCAAACTGGTATTTTGCTCAGCCATTCCAAAAGTGGCGTACATACACAACACACCCACATTTCGCTAGTTATATTTAAGTCCCATGTAATAGGTACTGCTCTGCCTAACCGTTCGGAGAAAACATGCGTGATGTTATATTATATGTTATTTACTCAAGCAGAAAAAATACATGAATATAGCAGGCAACAAAGGCAAATGTGTCACACACTAACAGTAGGAATGGCTTTCATTTTGCAGTTCAACAATATTCATTTTATTAATTACGTTGTTGAGCAGATAACGTTTTCGAACTTAAGAAGCAAGCACGATCCTTCAAAATGATTCACATTTTCATTAATAGTACGTTCGCAATAAGGGTGCAGTTTGGAAACTAAATGCATAACTATAATGATGGAGCCTGGAGGTTTAATTATTGACATTTTTGTTTACCTAAAATCTATATTCAATATTTCATAAATTAGGTATTTTTTATTTTACATACAATGCTACTACAGACTAAATATAAATAAATAGAGCATGAACAAATCCAAACAAATTACCCAAATTGAGTACCAACTTAATTGCACAAATATTCAAATCACAAATGTTATACTTTGATGGTTGCATGAAATAGCAAGAACACCGCTAATTGACGTAGTGTCAATATGATAGCAATTTATTTACCTAACATACCTAAATAAAAATATTATAAATGTGAAAGTTTGTATGTTTTGATGTTTGATACTCAACCACATTCGGATTTGGATGAAATTTGTACTTTGGATGTTAATCCAGGTTACAAAAATTTAGTTCATAACCTGGACTAACACATAGGATACTTTTTAACCCGATAGCACAGTCCTCAGGGATAATTTTTGACCTCAATGTAGTTGAAGCCACTGGCAAAAGCAAGTTATTTAATAATTCCATAGTTTTCCCAGATAGTTGCTAGATACTGATACCAATGTTATGAGAATTCAATTAGCATAATATTTACATATTAAAAAGGCTAATGATAACTCAACTGAATGAGTGAATAATAAAGGTGAAGGACATGATAATACATTTTTTTTTTTTTTTTTTTTTTTTATTCTAAATTTTTGTTGGAGGCTTTTATCCACAATGGCATGTCAGCCTCATCATACCTTAAACTTTTCTATACATTATTAATTTTTAAACAAATCAGTAAGTAGGTTTGCTATCTCAGATAAAGGTTGCGCTAAAACTTTAAATGATAATACATAATATTATGCAAGAGTTTCTATAGATAGTGGGTTGAGTTAGCTACATTTCAATGTCCATTGCCTCATTTGTGACATGAATCAAGCACTATTAAACTTATTTCTACTTAATAAATGAATATTTAATAAATTGCCTTTTATAGGTTCTTTTATCATTTAGCAAGCCAATAACAGCCAGACATAAACATTGTTGGTATGTGAAAAGAAAGAAAGAATATCTCAAAGTGTTATAATAAGCTATAAAAAGATTTTATACCTTCTATTATGTAATTATGTACATATAAATAATTGTGTTTTCAATAATACTGATTTCCTGTGTACAAGAAAAATATATTGTTTTCCAAAACAGGAAGCATGGGACCTATTTCAATTTAAACCAGAGCGGCAGATAACACAGGCCGCAGCAGAAAACACAGGCTGTTAGCTGTGCCTGCATGTTGCACCGTTGCACATGCTAAGTACCCAGTACTATCTACTCTGGCCACACTTAATGATTTCTTGGACACTAACCCAACAAACAATCTGTTTGCGGGCGAATGGACGAAGATTTTATGGGGATGTCAAAAATACTGTGACAGGGATTTATTAAAGTGTTGTTAAGTTTTTACTTTAACAATATATCTTATATTAATTTCTCTCTTTTGTGCATATATTTTTGTTTATACCTGCAAACTGTGTCTTTAATTTCTGTCATTGCTTTTAAACCGTTTTAATGAAAGAAATTTTAATAAATTGAGCAAATACAATTTGACCTCAATAATTCAGGTACTAGGCAGAGAGGATTTTGATGCAGACAACAGAGAACTGAAGTGGGTAGTATGCCATAGCAAGAAAGGTAGGTCAATCTTGGATTAGACTATAGTCCTTCTCCATTTATTTTAGCTCTAACGGCAACTCATCAGCAACTTTAGTAATAACTGATTAACAATGATAAAGATCTACAGTCCTGTAGTTGGTAGATAGATTAGTTATCAAAAAAAGTAAGTTCGAAAACTAAGACTCAACTTCTGAAAAATCACACTCTTAAGTATGAAACAAGAAAATATTCTCATCTGTATGCTACTTTGCCCTAAAGTTTATGATCACATACTACTGTTAGAATGTATTTTTTGTAGGGTAGGTGGCATACAACACCACCTTTTTGCTTTGCCGTTGTCAGGTAAAAACAGAGAATGTAGAAAAAGCCTTTGAAGTTGTTTGACCAGCAACAGAGTAGAAAACGTGCTATCAAGTTTCATTCACATAAAAATATCGACGACTTTTAAGACAAATATGTTCCAATAAATATTTACGTACTAAAGATAAGAAAGAATAACAATTTATTTTTCAATTTAAGAGTTTGACAAACTCTCATGTGTTACTCACTTTAAGTGGTATCCCGAATGTGATGTTTTATGGCCTGATTTCTTGATAAGGTTATCAGAACAAGAACTTATATGTTTCCCCACTTTTGATATTGTAGAAAAGACAAATTTAATATGACATTATGCTAAGAGGATTGGAGCATTGGTAACAGCAGAAGCCTATTAATTTTGAGCATAAATTAAAATTGGCATGAAAAGCTGCATGACTGTGCCAGTTTTCGCAAAAAAAAATACTTTGTTTGTATTGCAAACAATGACTCAATTATTTTTCATTGCAATCTAAATACATTTTTAAATGATTCACAGGAAAGTGTTTTATTTAAGTAAAGGCATAAAGATAGTCTAGTCTGGGGTAATGTTGTCAAAGTAAATTGTAATAAAGGGTTGAAATGTAACTTCCAGTTAAATAAATAGAACACACTTACCTACCAACCAAAATAAAAAATATAAACCAGAATGATTCCCGTTTTTCTAAGTACTACAAATGTCACACTAAACTTCCAACCTCACGGAACGTTCCCATTTATAAAAAATAGGCTATTTACCACTTATTGCGATGCAGGAAATGAACAACTAAACTCCTGTTGTGATTCACTGCGATTTTTATCCACAATAATTGATGAGAAGTGACAGTGGTTCAATACTCACTAATTTGTCCGAATTTAGCGTCACTAAAATTAACTAAGACTGTTAAATTCCACGATATTGCGCAATGTGTAAGTTATAACCGGTTTACTAAATAACTTTACCTTAAAATGTAGATTAGGCTACTTATTTCAGGTTTTCTGCGACAAAATTCTTTGTTCAATTTCCAATCGACGGTCGATGAACTGTCAATGTCAGTGAAAAACTGTCATCCACGGGGTTGCTTTCCTACAAAAAAGAAGACAAAAAAAATTAGAAAAAAAAACGAAAAATAATAACGAAGTAAAACTAGTAATGGTACTATGTAAAACATAAATTAATTAATTAATCAATTTTTGTATTTTTATAATATTTTATCACTTTGTTCACTATGCACAAAACAATTAATTGTGTGTTCATAGATGGCGTTAAAAACTGAAATGTTAGTTTATTTTGTTCACCAATAGGTAGCGGTAAAGGTAAAGTTTGTGTTTGATAAAAGGCACTTTGTTTATAATATACATTTGTGGTTGGTATTGTTGTGATTCGCGGTTTCAGATCTAAATAATTTTCAAACTACAAATTCGGTGATTAGAAGAAGAATCGGCGGTCAAGATCGCATCGGTGCGCGATGCGATCGTTGTCAATAGTACCCTCTAGCTAGCCCCTACTTACCAGTATTAACATAGTGGGCACTGGACGGTGGGTAATCTGGATCACCTATACTCACGACAGCAAGGTAAAGGGGTTATCAGTGGACTAATCTTGCGAAACGAATGATGCGATGCGAGTGCGAGTCTAAGATCAAAGATACAGAAAAATATTTGCGCGGCCTGTGTCAAACGCTGATGGTTGCTGGGGACGAAGAAGGTAGGTGAGTCTGAGTTGAATTTTTATCGACCGCCGTTTATGTTTTTTTCTGATTTCGCTTTAAAATACCTACTCTATCTATACATATAATAAAATTGTAACAGGCTGATGTCTGTACATTAAAGATATTGAAGAAAAAATAGTATGGGGGGTCTTTATGAGAGCAACAGAAGCCAAAACAACGGTTTTTAGAATGTTTGTCTGTCTGTATGTTTGTTACCGCATCACGCAAAAACCACTGCATGGAATTGAATGCAGTTTTCAATGATGTATTCCGAGAGGTCTAACTTAAAAAAATAGGCTATATATTATCAAAACAGTTATTGAGTGTCATATCGATCATATCGCCAAAAAAGCAGCCAAAGGCCTGGGGTTCATTATTCGTAATGCCAGTTCGTTTAAAAAATGAAAACTTTAAAAATCCTGTATTGTGCTTACGTCCGCAGTCATCTCGAATATGGTAGTCAAATTTGGAATCCGAATTACGCAGTGCATTCAGACAGATTGGAACGAATACAAGGGAAATTCACGAGATACTTAGGTTACAAATTTAAAATCCCTTATCTGTGTTACAATGAACGATGTGCTCGATTCCACTTACTCCCACTTATAACTAGGAGAAATATATCCGACATAAGATTCTTAGTGAAAATAGCACAATCAAGGATTGAATGTCCTGAACTTCTTTCTAAGCTATCTTTGAATGTTCCACCTCGACACTCTCGTTTGAGAGATCTTCTCCATGCTCCTTACGCTCGCACAATTTACCGCAGTAATTCCTTTATGATTCGCTCAGTCAAAGCATTCAACAGAATTGTAAAGAATGAACACTCCTCAATCGATTTGTTTGCAAGCAGCTTGGCGTCTATTGTTACCATTTTATCTAAAAACTAGTTTCTGATTGATCCAATTAGTAGTTGATCATGCATTCCTGCCTATGTATTTACTTAATAATAGATCCAATTAGTAGTTGATCATGCATTCCTGCCTATGTATTTACTTAATGTAATAGTTTAATTGTGTATTTAGTTAGTTTTAAGTTTAATTTATCACTTACATAATTAGTTATTTAATCTAAACATAGTTTATAACTCGCACAACAATTTCGCACATTGCTATCTGTGGAGGCTTGTAAATGGCTTTTCGTAAATTATATAACTATTCCTTTTGTACTGATAGCTGTAAGCCACCCAAACACAATAAAATAAAATAAAATAAATAAATAAAACAATTATTATCTACTTGATTCTAAAGTCCACGTGTATGAAGTCGCGGGCAAAAGCTAGTTTCTAATAAGTTTCAATGCCCCACATGAAAGATAATTTCAATCAATATCTATTTATTTTTAACCGACTTTAAAAAGGAGGAGATTATCAATACGGATGTTTATATTTTTTTTATTATTTGATTTTGATTTATCGACCTTAAACCGGCGACTGTTTTGACAATTTTGCCGTAAGGGGTTGAGAATATCACATTTAGGTGGGTGTACGAATCGTATTATCGTCATATGGTATGAAAACATTACAGTGTATTGTTGTGAAAGTCTTATTTACATTACAATGTATAAATTACTTTTTACCACGTTCATAACAAAAATCTTAGTAAAAAATATTGAACTTTGTCAAATTTCAGAGAAAATGGTCAATACTCAGATATTTAGTTAAAAAAAAAACAACAGAAATAAACTTCAGCTCAAGATCAACCCACTTTCCAAAAAAAACGTAAACAATTAAAAATAATTGGCAGTAAATAAATCGTTCAAAACAACCTAAATCTCGCATTGTTTTATAAAATGTTCAAGATTTCAGGCCAAACTAGTTTGTCCTAGGCCAAACTGGTTTGTTAAGCCTGGGCACCCCGATTAAATGGGTTAGGTTAGGTTAGAACTGTGACCAAAAGGGCGCGAGCCGAGCGAGCGCAGCGAGCGGTGCCGCGGCAGCGGCCGGCGAGCGTTACTTCCAAAGGCTGTTAACGAAACGGTTTGACCTGAAATCGGGTTTGGCCGGTAACTAAGCTGTCGATAGATATGTGCATTTTTTGTAATATTGTTGACGGCGAATTCTTCGTCGTAGATGGAAAGGTCTGTAGTTAAAAGAGTTATAGGTGTATCGTCGTGTCGGTGAAACATTTAGTAGCTGGAAAGGGCTGTCGTCGAAAGTGACGCATATGAAAGGTTCTGTCGGAGAAATGTCCATAGGTGAAAGACCCTGCTGGGGAAACGGAAATAAATGAATCATCCTGTCGACGAACAGTCCAATGGCGAATCGGTGAATCTAATAAGACAAACGGTTATTATTGGCTATGTGGCCATATCTGGTTGTAAAGTATCGATGGTTTTAATGATTATAATTGTGTGTAAACAGATACTTGTTACGTTGGCGAATCATATTTTGTTCAACATACTGCCTGCCTGAGTGCCTGACACTGACCTAAAAATTGCAAAACCCGTGAGAAAATTTGAATTTCACGAGCCTCTCCAAATTATTTATGGTTAAAGAGATACACTGCTTTATAAAACCACCTTTTTGACCGTTTTCAAGAAATCGCGGGCTGGTGCTGGAGCAAGTACCTACCCCGCATAAATAAATTATTCTAGCTACCCTCTCGTCTGTTAGGCAAGCTCATTGAGTCTGATACCAATAGAAAAGTAATTGTGTTAAATAAGTGACACTTGCCAGTTTAATAAAAATTAAACTTCAAAATTGGTGGATGTGTTAACGAATTATTGCTGAACATCTGTAACTAGGTACCTAACTACACAAAAATAAGTTACTGACAAAATTTCTGTAAGTTGTAATGAACAGTAAATAAAATAGACATTTCACTTTTGTAGAAATCTTACAACATAACTTTCACGATAAAAATCTTTGTAAGATAATCAATCTCTGGAATCTTTCTTTTATATGATATAAAGAACGTGTGGAGGACTGCAAATAATTTTCTCACAGGAGCGTGCTAGAATCAGGATGCATAAACCACTCGCCACCTGTTGCCTTTGCCTGGTAACGTGTTGCGATTTAAAAAAAAAACTACTTGGAAAAATAGAATAATGGCCGGGATTTGCGATCCGTGTGATTCGAATTTTGAATAATATTATGATTAAATCAAACGTGGTTTTATTGTATGAACATGAACGGATAGAGAAATTGTTTGATGAAATGGACTACAACGGAATAAAGTACATTTTTATATCGCAATAACTTTATTGATTTGATTTAATGGCCCGTCTTGGTGGTCTCGGATTTTGAATGAAAACTTCAGTTATTATTATTATGTCCTTATTGTGGCATTTCATATTTTCATCAACCAACGAGCAGCATCATTTTCATATCAGAGAAGAAAATTTAAAAAAGTAGGTAGGTACCCTGAATATATCTTCGTTGCGGACTGTATCCAAAGGTGAGTTTTTCAATCAAAACCTTGAAAATCTATGTCACTCCCTTGTTTACATTATAATTTCATCTACATGCATCTTACTTATGTAAAATGATCAATTTCAAGATTTCAACACAAAGTTCGATGCCGGGCCGTGACTAAGAACTAATTTTATGCATTCAATTATTCGAGACGACATTTTAATATTTATTACATTTGTCTTGTAACATTTCATGTGACGACAGCATTAAAATATTTCAGATATTTATGGCACACGGTTCTAATGAGCTGAAGTCTCTGTCACTTGCAAAATAGAAGTACGAGACTGGCAGCACACGGTATATCCTGGCCTTTCGAAGTGGCGCCACTTGCTAAGGCCCACGTCAACTTTATGTCAAATTCGGTACATTTAACTTTCGTTCCAAAATTCGCCGCATGTCAATGTAAGCTGGACAATGGGGATATGGGTGTGAGAGTTACGACGGTTATTTTAAATCTCAGTTTCGAGTCGTATTTGGAACAAAAACGATCAAGTACCGAAGGGTTTACGGTTTTATTATAACAAATGACATTAATGATGAATGATGTCGTGAAATACGGTGATTAATCGCATTAGAGGACGACTCAGATTCACGAAAAGACCTATTGAGGCCAGAAATACGTGGGACACGCAGAAAGTTTTGTGAAAAAAAAAAATGTACTATAGGTAAACATTTTTTAATTAAATCTTTTCAAAGTACTCTCCACTAGCCTCCATATACAAACTTTCATGCGTCTGAATCAGTTTTCGAAACACTTTTTCCAGTTCGCCGCAGACACCTCGTTTACAGCCTGCTCGATCGCTGACAGCGCATCTTCCGGCGACGAAAATTGTATCTCTTTGAGTTGATTTTTTATTTTCGGGAATAAAAAGAAGTCACACGGTGCTAGGTCAGGGCTGTAAAGAGGGTGACCCAGGAGTTTTACCGGCTATAACTAAAAAGTGAAAAAAAAAAAAACTTTATTTAAAAAAAAATGACGTAGATGAAGGCATGAAGGTAGGTCTGTAATTTTAAATAAGGGAGGTGACTTTGACATGTGTGTATGATCATCAGACCATGCATGACAAACAGTTTTTATATTAATTTGTATCAGCTGTAGTTAAACACTTCATAATCCAAGAAATTCCCGCGGAAAATGCTGTCGGCCATTTTAACAACCGCGTCATTATTACCCACCATTTTTTTGATGCCATTAAACGCTGTTAAATTGCGCTGGCATTAGCCACTTAAAACATCTAGGTGGGAATCTCGGAATTTACTGCAAAGTACTTATTTCCTGTAATCCTGGTTGAATGGGCCCCCTTAGTAGTGGGTAATTATACCTTTAGATCTCTAGATGTTACGTACTTTGTGCAATTGTGCGGCTTTATTAAGAGACAGTCGGTATTTGCGGTATTTCACAAATGTCTGGTTTTATATTTCCGCTTTCTTCTTTAAAGTACTTACTTTCTAAGATGTCGAGTGGCCATAGCAATAGATTTAAATATTACTATCGTGGTTAAAACCTGGATGAGGCTGACACAGGAGCTTGGAGATTGGCACAAGATAACAGAGGCCTATGGTCAGCAGTGGCTGAAGTCGGGCAGTGGATGATGATGTTGACGGTGATGAAGTTGCGAATTGGTACCCACTTAAGTACTTAAAAATGAAGAAAAAAAACAACATAGTACCTACATACATTTCGCCAGATGTTTGGTATGTCGTTGTTGTGTTGTTGTTACTTAGACAATAAAAGAAATTCGGGTTCGCCATTTTAATGACTTGGTACATATTTCTATCGCTGTCTGTACTCGTGATTAAAACAGAATGTGTACTTCGTTAGTGTTCAATCCATTATAAAACAAAATAAATAATGAATAAATCAGAATAGTAAGTTTTACGACAATTTAACAGGCTTGTAGTTCGTAAGTCAATTGTAAAAGGTACTTGTGCGTGACTGTACATAGTGTGTGCGCGGCCGCATATTTTATATTAAATTTCATACATTTTTAATTAGCTGTGTGTTCGATTTCGCACGGTTGTAAAGTTTCTGTCTTCAGGTGGAGTAGCGATAAAGTATAAATCCTGTTTCGAGTGCTAGCAAAAGTCAGGCACACCTAGCAGTTGCGTGCACATAGTTTTAGACAGGGTAGGCAGAACTTAAAAAAAAATACAGTGGCAATCCGGGAGTGCGGACAGAAGTGAAAACTTGAACGGAGTTTTTGGCGGGATCGCGTTGGAACATGTCGCACGAATTTTCATTTTCATGAAATTTTGTGAAATAGCGAACTATGTACAAGTATGCTGTATGTAAGTATGTGTATCGCTGATACCAATGTTACGACGAAGGCTCGACAGGTGGTGCTGATTTATAAATAAAGATTTTTTTGTTTATTGATAAAATAATATTATTTTTAAATATTTATCTGATTTAGGTAGGCTAGGCAGTGTCTTTCTGTCTTTATGGACTGCACGCCACTGCACTTAGCTAATTCAGTTCCTTTTTTAATAACGCTATCCAAAGATTTGCATAAATAATTACTGCAGCCTATGAAGTCTACATCTTTTTCGTACACATCGAGCAGTAGTAGAGTCTGTCACTCATTCCCATGGGAAGGTAGGCTTTCTTAAGGACGTCTGTCCACCTACATCGTCAATGAAACGTCACCGAGAACGAGTTGACGACGCCGAAGTAGCGATACATACATTTACTATGCCCGCAGGTCATAGCTACCCGAGCGCCGTCATCCCGGCTGTCGAAGTTGCAAATATGTTGTTCGGCGCGACCGGTAGAACTCGGCCCGAGATTGTGACGGTGGACAAAACACGCCTCATTTTGTCCACACACTGCTGTCGCAGCAGCGCCGTTCGCCCGGCTTTTGTTTTGTCTACCATACATTATAACATACTGAACCGCCGAACTCTGTCGCGGTGGAAAAACAATCGCAGTCATTGGGACGTCACGCTCGGTTCTGATAATCTCGCCTTTTGGTGACGGCTGCGGTGGACAAATGGCCCTATGACTGCGGTGGCCGCCACAACGCGACATAGCGTCCTCAATTTTCCGTCGAAGGACGTCACTGAAACAATATTTATGAAACGAAGTTGGTGTGTTTTTCTAATGAGCGTTTTTTGATACCGTATAGTGACAGCTGTCATTGAAATTATGGCATGGAGTCAATAATTGCCAGCTGTCACTGCACCATTGTAGTTCGGTCTCTTTCTATAACACGATGTGTCATATTTAAAGCTGGGAACTGTTTGTAGGACAGGTAGTTACCTACTCATTTCACTTAGTCCCAGATTCCCAGTCCCAGTTAAGAAAATGTGGACGGGCCCGTTATACAGGCCACTTGGCGCCCAACTACAAATTCAATTACAAAAAGAAAACATGCTCTTTAACGCTATTAGTTCCAAATCACTACAGAACCACTTATTTATGTTTATTTAAGTAAGTACCTAAATATCGGCGTTTGCCGCCACAGACTGTTTATAAAGTCGAATCTACTACGAGATGGTAGGAAAATATACAATAGGGAAGCATTTTGTTGGTGGTATTTTGAACTTTACTGCAATAGAAACAAGAGTGTAATGTGTTTGTGCTAATAATATAGGTAGGTATGCATAAATGCAAGCTTTCAGGTAATTATAGTTGAGTATTTGAAGTCAAGGTAAGAATTTTATTCATGCTGGCTTTTAATAGTAAACTCATAGGTATTCTTTGAACAAGTCTTGGTATTGGTAGGTACCAAAAATTCTAAGATAGTGTACAGTGGGCTGCATTAATTGGGTACCCCAGTTGTATTAAAATGTTAGTACAACTGGGTTACTCAATTGATGCAGCCCACTGTACATCCACAAACCCGCACTGGACCCACATATATGGCTGGTTTTGGACTATAGGCCACTCCTTTTCATAGAGGAGAGTCTGATTAAGCGGATTCCACCGTGAGACCGTCTTAGACCCAAAATTTCCAAGACATGTGACATCTACCAACCCGCACTGGGCCCGCGTGGTAGATTACGGCTCACTCCCTCTCTCCGAGAGGAGGCCTGTGTCCCAGCAGGGATAACATTATAGGCTGATCATGTATGTATGCTGAGTCTTGTAATTTTAGGCTAGTGTTCGGTATTCTGCTTCATTTCCTATCTTCATCGGCCTTTGGAACACTCGCTTCGTTGAATAATTGGAAGACGTCCAGATGAGGAACAATCTTTGTGAGAAATCAGAGTTTGGCGGGGCCATAAGATTAACATCGGATGGAAAGGATGCTGTATGGCGTGGTTGCTGTCTACAGCAAGAAAGATGGATGATGCCATCGTGTTCATTGCCATTCTCTTGATTCTATTTTATGTGTGGCTAAATAAATGCTCCCAGGTAGGGCAATCTAGCGCAGAAGGCTAGCCCTTTATTTGATTTCGTCCTATCTGATGTCCTAGTAGAGGATAATTTTTTCTCCTATTTCTCCCATGCTTCTACTTCTTCATCGTATCGATGATTCCATTTACATAATTTAAAAAATGGGCTTCTTATGAAGGCTAAAAGTCACCAAAAGGGCAATGGAGAGGGCTATGCTTGGAGTTTCCCTACGTGATCGTATCAGAAATGAAGTGATCCATTGCCCGAAGAATTGGCGGCAGTGGGCTGGGCGCATTGCTCGCAGAACTGATGTGGCGACTGCGTAGTGGAACACGTAGCGTTGGAAGGCCTTACATAAGATGGGCCGATGACCTGGTGAAGACTGCAGGAATTCGCTGGATGCGAGAAGCACAGCCGGTCCAAGTTGCGGTGCTTGGGGGATGCCTATGTGAAATTATGATAATGATGAATTTTAAATAAGCTTCTGACAGAAATCGGCCACTTCGACTGCCTTAGCGTTACGTACTACTATAAGCACTAAGCACTAAGTCTGTTTACCTATCTCAAGAAGCGACGCGCTTTTTGCTTGTGGTTATCAAGCCAAGTGTGTGTAAACACGCTATAAATGTGTGTTACTGCAGTAGTTACCGTCCAAAACAATAGCGAAGTCAGAAGTGTGTGCGTTATGTAAGTACTGACGCTATTGGTCTTCACGCACAAATTACAGCGCGTTTGTACTACATACAAAGCGCGCGTCGCTTTGTTAGATAAAAATACTTGTACTAAAAGTTAGAACTTCAACACGTGAACAAGTATATCCTTTTTCCTACAGTATAATTATTAATTAAAATATATCTTTACAACGATATTATTAGCGCAGCAGCTAATCACAGAAAGCTTCATTTTTCGAACCGTTTCCCATAAATCGTTGTATAATAAAATGATTTCTCTTCCACATTTATGAAAGCCAGACGGTTTAGTTTAAATCATGACAATTTATGGGTTTATTTAGAAAATAAGTAGGTGTAAATATAACCAGCGCCATTTTGTTTCAGAAATATGATGTGTTTAATTAGCAGATTGGGAATTACCTAAGCTATTTCGATCTAGGTGTTTAGATACGGTTCTTTTATCATGTCTGATACTTAGGTAGGTACTTCACTATCCTACTTCCTACTGTAATATTATAAATTTGAATGTTTGTATGTTTGGATGTTTGTTACTCAATCACGTAGAAACAGCTGAACGGATTTGGATGAAATTTGCCACGCATATAGTTTATGTCCTGGATTAACATAATTATAGGATACTTTTCATCCCGGTAACACGTTCCCGTGGGATAATTTTGAACCTCCACGCAGACGAAGCCGCTGGCAAAAGCTAGTATATTATAAAATAATGTCCCCCTGCCGCAACTGTTTGTCTGAAAGGGACACACTCAAAAACACAATCTTCAAATTAAAATAGTTTTGATCACGGTTTTGATTAAATTGGAAAATACCCTATTAAGCTGGGTACTCACTTAGCAGTGTTGCATGTAATGTATCAGGTACGGTATTGTAAAGGTTGTATGCCCAGCATGAAACCTTATGTTTGCTGGCAGCTAATAATGGCTATTGTTCGAACAGCCAGAAAGTATTCAATTGGATAAAAATAAATAACAATGACGGATAATTTTCTTTAATATAAAAATATTGATTATTAAGTTTAGCGCAGCATTGTCGTGTACCTTTTATCGTAATTATACGTGGTCACACGAAATTAAGCTCCAATCCTTGTTTCCTTTAATAGTTCGTGCCCCTTACACTATACAAACCTTACACGAACATTATAGTATCAAGTGAGTACGTAGGCACGAGCTTGCTGCGAGCCGCTCGCGCGTGGAGCGCTGTAAGCTCGCAATGACCCGCCGACTGGCGGTATCACTGCGAACATAAAGCGTAGCTAGATACGCGGTGGACCGTGGACGAGCCGTACCCACTTGCAGGTTGATACAGCATCTGATACGTTACATGCAACACTGCTAAGTGAGTACCCAGCTTTACATACTTACTTACATATTTCAATTCTTTCCTGTTTCCTAGATTTCGGCTCACAAATGCATTATAAGGTTAGGACAGTTATCTGTTGGTAGACTTTAGACTAGAAATTACAGGTATGTAGGTAAGGTTTCATGAATTTACAGTAACCTAAAATCAACACAGTAATTCGTAATATTTACGCTAAATAACAATTAAGACAGTATATATTTTATTTATATTCATTCTGCACTGCAGTCACTAACGGCGGACTGTGACGCGGATGTACGAAGGAATGAAAGGGTTTCGAATGCGGCATACAATTTTCTTGACGTCCGTCACAATTTTTCGCCATCTACTCCAGTTTTTGGAAATTAATGTGTACAAGGGATCGCTTACTGCGGATTTAATCTGGTCAGTCAATCTCACGGGTGAGCGACCGTGTGGTCAAGTGCCCTCCACACTAACCTGCACGACAAGGCGTACTATAGACTCACCATCATGCCTCGAGACGTGTCCTAAGTATTTGAGGATGTGCCTTTGGACCAGAACAGATAGATGATTTTTGATGACGAGTTCTTGGCATATAGAGGTGTTGGGGCGAAACTTGAGCCACGATACCCCGAACATTTTTCTCTAGCAGCATACTTCTTTTCTTCTTCTTCTCACGTACTGATGTCATACAGCTTCTACGTCTCAGCAGCCTATAGGAACATAGGGAAAACCAGTGTTCGAACATCTCCGCCGGATCTTGAAAAAGCGCTGTAGGAGGCAATGCTTTTTCAAAATGTTTAGCATAGGAAAAGCCAGCATCACTATCATCATTGCTAATGCAACAAGGGTCTCAAGTTTCTTCTTAAAAGGGTCATTCAGGCAGATTATGTCGACCACTACTTACAAGCTTGGACTAAACAGCAAGAGAGGTAACAATTACAGCATCAACAGACTTTCTTTTAGAGTCGTTGAAGTAGGTATGCACATGGTTTTATGTTTTGTCAAATTAGTTAGGCCCAGAAAGCATGTAGCTATTGTAGCAAGATAGCAATTTTATCTCTCACACCGGTGCTCCGAAATCACAAGAATTCATTCATCTTGACAGATCCAGTGATTTAGGTCTATATGACATGGAACTTAAGAAAGAGACGAGAGTCTACCCGAGCTTTTTCTAATAATCGTCGTCGTCGCCGACGTCATCTGGTGCATAATTATTCACGCAGCGGTGCACGGTGCTCCGACATTGCAAGGATCAAGGAGGAGGTATAAAATTGGATACCTTAGAGTCTAGGGCATCAGATTTTATACCTCATCCACGCGGTCACCCCTACGCACATGCGCGTCACGTCGCAGGAAGTTTACGACTCACGCGCACAGTTTCCTCGTTCGCAGGATGTTTTGCAGCGCGCTCGCAACCCGCCCGCTCGCCCATTGGACGTCGCAGCTATTTCTGATTTATGTATGTCGTTCTCGTGATGGATGAGTGCGTCTTGATTGGGAAATTCTGTGGTTTACTGTTTTGGTTCTGGAGGTAAATGTTTGGTGATAATTTTCAGTGTGTTGACGTCTTTTGTAGGCAAGTTAGTTTTGGCATTTTTCTCTTCATAAGCATCTTCTAACCGAATATAGCTTCTTCAATGGGCCGGTAATATTAGCCGTAGTAGAATCGATGACCGTTGGCTGGTTGGCGTGTTGACGTGTTCTTGATTGGAGACTGCGAATCGGCGAACGTAAGGTAGGACGCCCTAAATCTCGGTGGAGCGACGGACTTCGCAGGGTGGCTGGTAGCAGCTGGATGCTAGTAGCCGAGAATCGAGCTGAATGGCGTGCAATTGAAGAGGCCTATGTCCAGCAGTAGACTGCTTTATGCTGCTGATGATAATGCAAGCTTCTAGATATCTGAGAGATTGCATGGCAACAACTTGGTAATTACTGTTTTTTCTATGATACTACTTAGGACCCTGTATCTGGTTTGACTAAATGGCTGCAGAATTATCGCAGAATTATTGCATATTGATACTTGACTTGCAATGAGCTTGCAATATTTGTGATGACTTTCTTAGTCTTACATTTAAGTCTAAACGATTACCTATGCATCGTTTCAGATAATCACCTGTATCTCTAAATGTTTGAAGACTAAGGTCTACAACCAGTGCGTCGTGTCAATACAGACATACGCTGACGAAAGTGGACACTGACAGTCGGGCTATTCTACAACTCAAGGTGACAAAGCACGCTATGGAGCGGAATTCGGAATTATGGAATTTCTTTGAAGGATAAAACCAGAAATGAAGTTATCTGGAAAATAACAGGTGTAAACGTCATAGCTTGCAGAGTAAGCAAGCTGAAGTGGCAGTGGCTGATGGCAGACAAGTCCTGGCTGCGTATTGGAAAGCGTGGTGTGGGGGGTCCACAGCTAGTAGGACCAACGACCTTAAACAGGTGGCTGGGACTACTAGAGGCGAAGCCGGAGGACAGAGTGTTATGGTGCAGCCTGGGTGAAGCCTATGTCCAGAAGTGGACTGCGAGAGGCTGAGTTGATTGATTGACCTAATATATCTTTACTAATACCAAAGCGCACTTCCCATAGCTTAGTATAACATTATTTATCTATAACTTCATGGCTTAGAGGACCTGTAAAATTTTAAAGTTCATATGATTGTTTATCATGCATAATAAGCCTACAATATTCCAACTGCTGGGACACAGGCCGAGGGAGTGGGCCGTAGATCACCATGCGGGCACAGTGCAGATCGATAGAGGTCACATGTCTTCGAATGTTTTGGTTCTGGGACATGCCGGTTCCCTCACGAGGTTTTCCTTCACCGTATGCAGCAATGGTTATGAAGTAAAACGGCTGTCTAGGTTCGCAATGCTGGCATTAGCTAAACTAAGCCTCATCGGTCTATGTAGTATTATGTAATGTCCTTGAATCACAACTAAAATCTCCCAGACTCCCAAAACACAACGATATGTAACTTCTCAGCTCCATACGCGTACACTCTCCAGTCAGATTATAGACTAAACATCCAAGTCCGCACTATTTTTCTTATAAAACCCGTGCAATCTATCCAGTTGTGTTTAGAATACATGAATCACGAAACCGAGAGCATTAGTAACGAATTGTAGAACAATTTAAACGTTTCTATTTAAAGATGGACAGGTGTGAAGCATTCGCGTCAGTATTGCTAGGAATTTAAAGGTCATTACTGCAACTGTTTTTTGTTACATCATCTAGCTTTGTAATTTTATTGTGCAGCTGTAGTGGTCTACGTGGTAGTATTTTTTTTTATGATCTGCTTTTTGGCACGGGTTTCTAAGTGACTCATGGACAATTCAATAGTGCGAAAAGTGTAAAATGGCCTCTTATTAAAAAGTAAAAGTGGAGTGCGTAATTGGATTTGTCTACCTGGTATTTCTCTGGATTTGTTCCCGGTTGATGGCAATGGCCAAGGCTTTAAGGGGCAAGCCTTATTACATGGGATTTGAACATAATTGGCGAGATTGGTGTTGTTTGTGTGTTGTGTTGTGTTGTGTGTTGTACCTATAGAGGTACCACTCTGTTCAACACTTCGGGGAACCGAAGCGTGATGTTATGTAGGTCAAAGCAATTCTATTTTTAACCGACTTCAAAAAGAAGGAGGTTATCAATTCGAGGTTTTTCTTTTTTTTTTCTATATAATATTCGGGCGTAACTCCGTCATTTATAGACGGATTTGAGAAATTCTTTTTTTGTTCGAAAGGGGTTTATTTCGAAATGGTCCTATTTAAATTTCATATAGATCTGATGATGCGTTTCAGAGACAGACAACGGAACTCTTAAAAAATGACAGCAAATCAACCGCGATTGCTGCTATCGCATAAATGTCTATGTATTGTTTTGACCCCAAGGATGATGAAATTTCGAATTGGGGTGGGGTAGGTAGGTACTATAACTAAAAAGTGAAAAATAAAAACTTACGGAAGGCGGTGACAAAAAAATTAAAATACCATTACCATTAGTATTAAAAAATAAGTTATTTTTAAACTTTGTAGTGTTTTTCCGGAAGCGGGTAGTTTTTTTTTTAAGTTTTTGACTTTTACGCTTCGGAACTATTATATAATGGCTTGTGGCTAAGTAGGTACCATAAGAGCCGTACGGGTCGATCTATCGATTAACATGCGCTTGCCGCGGTTGGTCTGCAGATGGGTGATTGATGTAAAGATACATACCAAGACCCCTCCGTGCCTCGGAAAGCACGTTAAGCGCAAGTACCAGCTGTCAAACTTTGACAGTAATCGGTTTGAAAGCGTTTCAACAATGATCTTTATTACTTACTTCACAGTCAATAAATTCACAGATGTTTTTCATGGAAAAAATTAATAAGTAATCAGCTTATAATGTTCTCACTGCTAGAACACAGGCCTCCTCTCGGTGAGGGCTGTAAGTAATCCACCACGCGGGCCTACTGCGGGTTGGTAGATGTCACATGTTATCGAACTTTTGATTCTAGGACATGCCGGTTTCCTCACGATGTTTTCCTTTCCTTCACCATTTTGAGAGCAGTGGTGATGAAATACACAAGGTAACGCGCTGCTCTGCCAATCTAATACACTGTAAGTTTTGAAAACCACATATCGTAACCACATAACCACATATACTCGTAAGTTGTGGGTAAACTTACATAATTTCACTCCGCACATAACACATTGTCTCAACACCAATTTATCTGGTCTACTGTACGTCTGTATGTCACTGCAGGGATCCAGCAGAATATCAGCGTCAGGTATATTTGCCTGACACATGCTGAGCTGGACTCCCATTTGGTGCAACCTTGAGACGCACACCGCACCTTGTAATTTGAATGGAATGATGTAATAGTGTCACAATATTTCAAGCACCTAAGTATGTTTTTCTTTTTGTAGATGTAATGGGCACCTTGTTTTTTTTATTTTAATTCGTGTTATTTGTTCTCATTTAATTGTATTTTTGTGTGTAGTGTATGTCTTTTGTGTGCACTAAATAAAGGTTTTATCTATCTATCTATCTACATATGAGAAACTGTAAGCTTTGTTACAATTTTTCAGCATGTTTAAACCTTAATTCGAACGTTAAACAGTGTTATTTAGCTTGCCATATCTTGCACAATATACATTGAATGAAAAAAAATTGCTCAGGTACTAAACAGACTTAAAGAAAACAGTAAAAAGTTGAATTATAGTCTTTTGGATTGGCACGGGAGCGCGCCTATTCAAGAACTTACGACCTTCAACTCCTAAGCCGCGGCCGTTACCACTAGGCCAGTGGTCCAGTACAGTAACTGGCATAAAAGGGGTAAGTACTTTGTTTGTTCTTTTCCAATTTTTTTTTTTTTGGTTGGGAAATCATCAAATAACTTCTCCCGCTCTGGGTGGAGCGGGAGGGCGTGTCAGACTTTTACTGACTAAAACCCACCCGTGTTCTCTCAGTTGCCTGTGTGCCAGAGGCCGCGGTATCTCTTTCGAACAACCCGCACCCCTGGCAGTTGTTCTTTTTCATTACCACAGCATACCGCGACACCAGAACTTTACAAAGGGATGTTGTTATAATAATACTTGCAACGGGTTAAGAGGCGTGTGCTGACTACAAAGATACCACGTGCCTTTATCTAAACTTTTTATACGTATAAACAGAACAATCTCTGTTTATACGTACAAAAAGATGTAGAGGTTAGAAGACTGAGCTTTTTGAAGTTCATAACTACCTACTTTGTGTCGGTAAATTTTTGGACTGACTACGTACTTGTTTTTACATCGTTCTCACATCATGTATACGTGTCACGAATAAGAGTGTCCCAGCAGGTTTAGCACGAGAACCATAGACAAGTGTTTTGTCGTCGGAAGAGTAGACAAAAGTGACGTTTCCGTATAGACAGTTGACAGTTTTTCACTGAGAAATGTCAAGCGATTTCTATTCTACAGTAGAGTAGAAATAAAAAGCGTCATGCTAGGCCTGCTGGAGTTTCTTGTCCGTTCTTCTCTATAGGTACTGTGATACCTAAGGGGTCTAGGTACCAATAAAATATTGAATACGTTCAATATCGTGTTTATTTGAATAAGTTATCACTTTAACAGGGCCGCGCCTACTATAATAATTATTAAATATATTTTTAGGATAAAACTAATCCTATTCGCTTTGACGGATAGAATCCTAATCTCATCATCTTGATAGTTCAAATGTGACAGTCATTCCATTACCGGCCTGTATTCACATAAAGGTTGCATTCGTAAGCAACAAACCTTTACATGAGCTACGCCCACCCTTGAATAAAAGGATTAACGTAGTCGTATATCTAAACAAGACTTTTATTCACAACATTTGAACAATCACGAGACACCTACCTATAAACCTATCAGAATAATTTACCTGACGTTGGACATTAAACTTATAATATGAGGTCCAACTCTTAAATGAGAAGGCTCAAGGACAGGACAAACATTTCTATGACACTATGAACAGAGTCAGCAAAGTTAAACGTTAAAGCGTGCTAACATGCACCTATTCAAACTAAGTCTGTCATGCTTGAACCTCGTCACGTCAAAACCAACGGAAAAGACGCGACGTGGCCTCCTACAACAAACAATCAATGTGAAAGTTCACATTGGTCCAGAAGGGTTAATCAGAGAAGTTCTCAACATCAAAAGCTTTTGCTCCATCGGACGGCATTGAGTCAGAGGGAAGGAAAAGGTTAAGAGGTTAAAACACACTTTGAATTCATCAAAAACAATCTAAATGATGTTCATACTCCAGAGCTAAAATTTAAAAAAAATATAATTACTCCTCTCTCGTTCCTTTCCATTTAATATCACCTACAGCTGATTCTAAAAATATACCTACGCCTTTCCATTTAATATCAGCCTCAGCTGATGAAAATCTGTGGGTCCTTATTTAAAAGCTGAACCAGTAGTGTCAATCCAACACTCTTTGCGGAGACCATGCTCCTTTAGCAAAGTTGGCCATGGCTTGTGTGAGTGAAGGTAAAGAGTGCTCATCTATAGGCTGAACCAGTGGTGTCAACTCAACACCCTTTGCGAAGACTATGCTTCTTTAGCAAAGTTGGTCGGCTTAGAGTGAGTGTCTTCCCCCCTCTAGGTGGAACCACAGTTTACAAGTATAATTAATTCGCGTAGTTACTTGATATACGTTATTATTTTCTGGAGTATGCCCATGCTAATTCACCGCTGTGAATCCTAGGTAATGAATATATAGTCGTGGTGTACTTCCCTCAGACTCTGCGTGGTTGTGAGGAGTGACACCCGTTGACCCGGTGTATCCTCGTGTCCGATGTTGTCTCACGTTCATATGTAATAAATACAAAATAACAAGTATTAATAAAATGTACAGTTAACCAAACTAAAAAATAATGGATTAATGTTTACATGTTTACATCTAGTTGACATTGAAATTACAATACAATTATGACACTAAAAGAATTAATCAATTTGACAAAAAGGGATATAAAAAAAAATCTAAATTAATGAGAAATGGTTTTAATCTAACATGAAAAATCTCCCTGATCTTCCTATTATTTACTCTTCTAAATTTCTGCTTTAATATGAAAAATGTTTCTATAAATTGCCTTAGCGAAAATGTCTTTATAAAATATTTATTAAACTTTCTAGAACTTCTTTTGAGTTTATTTAGTTCTGGAGTTAAGTTTTTTATTTTAGTTTGTCCAGCATATTTGTATGTGACATTTTTCTTAATAGGCGCTATTTTTATATTATAAATGGTGCGCTTTCGTCGTACTGAAACATAACTGAGTTTTATTATCATTGGACAATATCGATCTATAGGTTTTCTAGTTTTATAACTCTTAATATTTTTTAACTTTTCAACTATAACTTTTATATCATTTCCATTGCTTGTTTGTGTATATAGCTTTGGAATGATCTCAATTTCATTTAATAAGCTGTATGATTGCTCAGGTGAAGCTGTGACGATCTTAACTATCTCCTGTTCAGTTTTACTTTCCTTTGACTCTAAAGCAAACTTAAAATCATCGCACTTTGGAGTCACAGATGACTGCTCGTCCTCCTTCGTTTCGGTCGGCAATGAGAGTTGGTCGGTTTCAACCATCATGGACATTCGTTCATGCTCAATATTATGATCGACGCTGACGTTGTTTTTATGTGTTTCGTCATCGCGAACATTGTTTTCCTTGGACAAGGATTCATTCCGAGGCTCTGAAACATAGCTACTATGATTAATAATTAGAATGCTCTGACCCGATTTGTCCATCTCTTCCTCGTGTTCGGTCTCGAACACTTCGCTTAAATCTTCTTCAGCAATCACAGGGCTGCATTCGACTTCCTCACTGTCATCATAGCTGTCAGCGTGCTTGTCATCCTGGTTGTCATCATTTTGTTTTATTCTAGAAAATAATACAGCATCATTATTTTCATCAATAATGTTTTCCTTTTCGGCTTCCCCAGACGTTGCTAGTGCAATGGCTTGCTCTTGCACTATATACTTGTGCCATGGGTGGCATCTACACTCAAACTCTTCCCTCAACTTGTTGCAAATGGTTTCAAAGGTCATACCTTCACGGTATATATATCTATGAAACATTAGGGCAGCGCTATCCATATATGCGCTTATTATGAGCGCCCAATCGCTCTTACGCCATCCATAATGGTTAGCTTCTTCAACAAACTCACTAATAAATTGTTCGACACATTCATGTCTATGCGTGCCCGAAAAGAATTTATTAATTTCTGGCCAAAAATATTGATATGCCATCTTCCTTACTTTCTTTCAATATATAAATAATAAAAACCACTTAGCTCTGTTCGTCTTCTTCTTCTAGGTGCGATAGGCCTTGCCTTATCGTATATTACTTACGCACTTCTTTAAATCTCTAAAAAAAAACAGTTATTGCGCAGTATCCAATACCCGGCGCCTCCACCACAATGTGATACCTAAGGGGTCTAGGTACCAATAAAATATTGAATACGTTCAATATCGTGTTTATTTGAATAAGTTATCACTTTAACAGGGCCGCGCCTACTATAATAATTATTTAATTTATTTTTAGGATAAAACTAATCCTATTCGCTTTGACGGATAGAATCCTAATCTCATCATCTTGATAGTTCAAATGTGACAGTCATTCCATTACCGGCCTGTATTCACATAAAGGTTGCATTCGTAAGCAACAAACCTTTACAGTACCTACTATGCTTTGGAATTGGCAACTAGATAATCTTTCTGATTGGCCGACCCTTTGAAAATTCAAGAGTGCCTGTAATTTGTTTTAAAGTGTCTGTTTGTAATGTCAAAATAACAATTTTTTACTAAATGTGTGTACACCAAAAAATAAACAATTTCAAAATATTGTCTGTCTGTTTGTTCCGGCCAATATCTGAAACGTCTAGGCCGATTTTGACGGGATTTTTAATCGCAGATAGCTGATGTCATAAGGAGTAACATAGGATTTTTGTTCCAGTAGCACGTTTCCGAAAAAACCTCATTTCAGACATGCACGCAGGCGAAGCCGAGGGCAGCAGCTATTTTGAAATGAATGCTTTGGGTTTGAGTTTGACACAAATAGATAACTTTTTCGTTGCAGGTTCCCATGTCTAGGCGGAGATACAAAAGAGAGAGAGAATTATTTTACCTGTAGTGCTATTCTGTACAAATCTCACCGTAAAAACGAAGGTGAAGTGAGCTGTCAATAGTGTCAATTTCTAGCATCGGATAGAATAACAGCTCACTTTAAGCTGACTTCGCCTATGCTTTCATGGTGAGATTAGGTAGAATACCCACGCTGAAACATTCAACTAACGTGAGACTACGCGACTTTTAATTAAGAAATAACCCTCAATACATAACTCTCATCTTAATTTACAAGAAATAGGCGGGTGTTAATTTGGTTCTACACAATTCAATGAGTGAAGTCCGTGAGTAAAGTATAGCTTTATTTTTATCCATTACTAGCTGAGCCCGCGACTTCGTCCGCGCGGAATAGTTATTTATTTTATTATTAAATAAAAATAAATACAATTTCTAAAATAAAAGCAGCCTAAGTTACTCCTTATTACATCAGCTATCTGGCAGCGAAAGTCCCGTCAAAATCGGTCCAGCTGTTTCAGAGATTAGTCAGAACAAACAGACAGACAGACAAAAATTAAAAAGAATATTATTTTGGTATATGTACCGTGTATAAGTACATCCATATGCATTAAATAAAAAGTGTCGAAGTGAAACCGTCAAATTGTGAACTGGTATTCAGACGTATAGTATCTTGCGCTATTACTAAATAGTCAAGTAACTGCCATTAACTTGGAAGTAGCGCTCGCTTATAAAACTGGTTGTCAAGACTTTCTGGCTTCTGACTACTAATCGTAACAACTGTCAAAGATCTACAAATGACAGCCGGGACCAACGGCTTGACGTGCTTTCCGAGACAAGGAGGGTTCTCGTTATGTAGGCAATGGAAGGTCGCCCATCCACCGAGCGACCTCGACTTTCAATCGATCCATCCGTGTGTTATTATTTTAGCATTACTTTTTAGTTAGTGAACATAAATTAAAAAAAACACGCTTTAAAAACCAAACTAAAAAAGGAGAAAATAATTTAATTCAATTAAAAAGCGTAGGGTGGTTTTTGAGGTATTTTTATAATCACTTAATGTCAAGCACCCCACGCTTTTAAATTGAATTGAATTATTTTCTCCTTTTTTAGTTTGGTTTTTGAAGCGTGTTTTTTAGTTTTTTAAACTATTATTTATTTTCTATTTTTTAGTTCTGCTAACTACAAAAACGTGTTTTTTTTCCTTTTTTAAAAAAAATTCGCATTTTTTTTTTTAATTATTGAAATTTCATTGGTCCTCGATAAGTTTACAAAGTTTCAATGAAATCTGACCGTTTAAAGTGGGTCAAAATCGCGCTCTAAGGATTCGGTTACATACAAACATACAAGTGAAGCTAATATAAAGCGTGTAAAAAAGGACTGTTTTAAGATAGGTCAAATAAATTCTAGGTGTACAATGTTGGTGTATGGTATGGCCTAGGTATCTGCCTAGATTTGGCTATAGTTTAATAGCCTTTGTTCTGACCGAACATACACCATGTCAATGCCCTATTGATGACAAGCGCAATTGATATAGACCTAAATCGTTCTCTGTTTGAGCCTGAAACAATCGTCAGCCGATACTTATAGGGCGTTAATTATCACCTGATTCAAATCGTTTATTGTTATTGCCTAGCAGGACACCTATGTTCAGAGCTGATACCTATCTAGGACCTAGGTACAGTCAACAAAATAAACATCAGGATATGTTGTGAGCGTAAGGTGTTTTAATTAACCTATAATAAATAATTAGGTAACCTTATTTATTTTTCCCAAATGTAGTGGTAGCTTCTATAAGCTACACACACACTGGCGCAACACTGGTTCTTTGTGTCCGCTCTATAGCGGACACAAAAGAACCAGTGTTCCCAGTCTTCACAGCTATGTTAAAAAGTAGTTGTAGTTGTTACTATAACTATCATCACCAGAGATCGGATATTCAGATGCATTTTTACCTAAAGATATTTTTTAGCTATGAAACTATGGAAGCGGCTTTATGAATTATTTGTAATATTTATTAAAAACCCCGCGATTCTAAGATTGCATAACTATTCAGATATGTATTAATTTAAAATTAATGTTTAACCCGATACAAATATGTGTATGTACTGGAGGAGGGGTGGTTTGTATTAGTTAAAACAAAAAATAAACAAATTACTTACCTAAATTAAAACGTTTTCGATACAAAAGCGCATTCCATGTTAGCCAACATCTCAACTTTAGGTAGGTACGTAGTAACTATTCAGTAATCTGTGCTTTAGGTGAATAGGCATCCGAATATCCGATCTCTGATCATCACAAGTAAGCAATGTTTGCGATTTCTGACTGTTTAAGAGGAGTAATTTCGTAAAACATTTACAGTTGGAATGGCTTTCATTTTGACAGTTCACCACCATTAATTGCGTTATTTACGTTGTTGAGCAGACAATTTGTTCGAACATTTATTAAGCAAATCATTAGCAATATAGTTCAAAATCATTCAGATTCAGATTGATAGTGTGTTAAGCAATTAGAGTGCAGGTTTCCCTTCAGTGTTTTTCTTTAAAATCCAAATTGTTTCTCGCCAGGGTATTTTCTTTTTTTTTTGAGGCTGGGAAATCGTCAAATAACTTCTCCCGTTCTGGGTGGAGCGGAAGGGCGTATCAGACTTTTACTGACTAGAACCCACCCGTGTTCCTTCAGTTGCTTGTGTGCCAGGAGGAGCCACGGTATCTCTTTCGAACAACCCGCACCCCTGGCAGGCATCGGCCTTTGCGGATCCCACTAGTAGGTGCTGACATCTCTTTTAGACGCGCGTGTCGAACCTGTTATGCGTGAGGAGCAGGTGTCGTCAGTTACGCCACCACGACATCCAAAATTTACTTTTAGTTACCCTGCATACTCAACTCTTTTGCTGTCTATACCTGTAATCCAACTATTTATGACACTAGGTATAACCTAACTGTTTCAACGTATCGTTATTAAGATCTTACCTAACAAAGTTTAGTTAATTAACGTATAATTTTAAGGTAAATAAATGGTTACATAGGACTTACCAGCTGCCTATCTTTGCATGATTATCGAGAATGTAGGTGAGCATGGGTCGAGGGCTCGAAGTGTTAAGCTCTGCGACAGCGAAGATTAATTTTGCACTCTATGTTACTGAGTACAAGCTTCATTATTGACAGATCTCAAGGTGCGGTCGAGGTGTAAGATTCAACGATCATGGGGGGTGATAAGGGGGGCTAGGAAACCGTTATTATTTATTGTTATGTAGTTCTGTGTGAGTTTTAACTGCTTTCAGAGATAGTTCCTATGCAAATGACTGCCCCGTCAGTCTTGTAGTTGCAAGTTCAACTCTTGAGCATAGGGTCCTAGGTTTGATCTCCAGCGCAAAAGTGTTATTGAGTTTTTCCATTAGTTTCTAGCTTTCATCGTTCTGTTTGCTGATTTTCTTCAGTTAGTTTATTGTCTACATATTTATTATATCAGCCGTATCACTGTGATGTGGTTGATACAATATCACATTATTATATTATGTAACTAGCTGAATGTGGGAAGCACAAGATCGCTCGAAGTGGAGGAGCCTGGGGGAGGCCTATGTCCAGCAGTGGACTTCTTTCGGCTGAAATGATGATCATGATGATGTCCCGCACCACTGCTTCGCTCGACGCTTCTTACGACTTTCAGTACATTGATCAAGAATTAAAAAAAAAATAGTATCAAAAATAAACCTTCCAGAATACATTCTCTAAATAATGGTGAAAAACGTCTCAAAATCCGTTGTGTAGTTTAGAAGAACCATACGTTCACACACACAGACAGACAGACATGAAAAGCGACTTAAATTATAATACGTACAGTAGAGCTCGAAAACCGTTGCATTTTACATTTTTTTAAACATTTTTTTAAACGAAGTTACCAGGATTACATCATGAATGGAGGTGCAGATAATTGCCCAATAAATCAGTGGTCCATCATGGTTGATGTGTGGCCTACATCGTCCATTGTGTACAGAGCCCATAACTCAACTGTCATGTCAATGGCCCAGTGAGAATGAACGAAACAGAGCGTGCACATGAAGTGGGTTTTCTGCGTAAATTGGCAGTTCATTGAGCGGTGAGTATATTATACCTACCCGCGGAGTTTTTGCTTAACACACTATCAGTAGGAATGAGTTTTACTTTGACAGTAGAATAATAATAAAACTTGTTTATTGACAAAAAAAAACAGGTGTAAAATACTCAACTGAAGCCCTGGCTCCTGAGCGAGGTAGCAACCTGTATTACAGGAGCCAATGTCTTTACCCGTTTGTGGTACATTTAATAATACTTATAGTCTTTGCAACAAATTAATTAAGTAATAAAAAAAACATGATAAAATAAAAGAAATGAAAGATGCACGCAAGCTCTTTTGGTGTGCAATAACTGTGCATATACAGGAAAAGTTTTTATTCAGTGCGCAAACTTCAACCATGAATTGCATGCATTGTATGCTGAATTCATGGTTGAAGTTTCCTGTATATTCACAGTTATTGCACACCAAAAGAGCTTGCGTGCATCTTTTATTTCTTTTATTTTACCATGGTTTTTTTATTACTTCATTAAGTTGTGCTGAATTCATGGTTAAAGTAGTAAAAAAATCAGCTGTTTCATAGGAAAGTGCAATACCTACGTGGTCAAAATGTATGGAACAGCTGTTTTTTTTGTATAACCGACGAAAAATTTTTGCGCTGGGGGGCTAGAATGATATGCTGAATTAATGATTACAGTTTGCGCACTGGATAAAAACTTTTCCTGTATGTATGTGTGGGATGATGTGTGGGGGTGTGCGCGCGTGTGTGAGTGACAGTGTGTGTGTGTGTACAGTTCAACAACATTAATTACGTTTCAAAATTGCCTTCAAAATGATTCGGTGGCGTAATTCGCCCCCTAATACATGGGACTTAAACATAACTGTGGATGGAACAAAATGTGGATGTATATACTATAGATACTAGATACACCTTCGCGGAAACAAAGCGTGATGTTATGTTCAAAAGGGCGGAGATGTTCAATGATATTTACAAATCTGGACATAATCATTTTATTGAATTCGCCACAAATACTTACATATCTATCTAAGAGAACACGTTTGTAAGTATGGTAATTGGTAAGATACAAGATACAAATAACGAGATTACTGGACAAATGAATAACATTGTGAGTTGGACTTGAATGCAATCATAAACGATGACTTGGAAAAAACAGGTTGTAGGTACTTTTGTAGAGGTGCTAACAGCTAAGCTCTTGGAACTTTTTCTGCACGTTCACTTTCTGCATTATTTTTCAGACAGGCAGTGGGTATACTGCTTGCTTCGTTAATTTAATGGTTGCAAGACTGACTGCCGAGTGTGGTGTACTGGTTTCGATTGCTGAGTTAGATAAATTCTGAGTAACAGTTCGGAGCCAAGATGTCTGATTGTCAGACTGTCGAACTGTCAAAGCGCCACGAATGCCAGCCTGGATCAAATTACGGCTTTACGTGCGGTTTTAATTGCTTTTTTTCTGAATGGCCACTAGTTCTACCATGAACCATTTCAAGGTTAGATATCCATTTTTTTTTTTTTTCAAAATCAAAATCAAAAGTCATTTATTCAAACTAAGCTGAGAGTCAGCACTTTTTGAACGTCAAAATAAAATTACATAAGACAGTCCCCCCAAAAACGCCCGCCCTTCACCACTTCCTAGTGCTTTAGCTGGGAAGAAGAAGTAGCGGAACAAACTCCCCAGCAGCACAGCTGTCTGTTAAGTTAGAAGAACTTGTTTCTATACAATAATACGTAATAAAAATTACGAAACACAAAAAAAAAAAACATAAAATTTGCCATATGTCAGCTAGCACACGCCAATATACCATCAAAGATTGAAAACTAAAAATAATAGAAAATTAAAATAAAACGTAAACAGAACTTCCAATCTAAATAAAAGCCTCTAGGCATAAAGGGCATGCCCGCTTACATATGCAATTCTGCATTATGCAAATATAGCTATAAGTAACTTAAAGTAACAAAAGTTAAACTAGGACCTCTGGACTAAAATTAATAAAAACTTAATACAATTAACAATAACAAAACCATGGTCAGCAAGACGACCAGTCACCACGAGCAGCACCCGTTCACGAGCATAACGCAAAGATCAGCCATTACCCCCCTCGCCATATTTGAGGGAAGGAGGCAACCCGACCCCCGACGCTACCGCAAGCAGTGACATCTAAGGGAGCATGACGAACTTGCTGCCGGTTGCACTGGCAAGAATAATCATGAATTGTCGAGGTCGCTAGCTAACTACATATTGCAATACTACTCATTAAAAAAAAAAACATTGTAATGAGTAGATTAAGTCATAAATAAATGATAAAAAAAAGGAAAACCTGAATTATACAGTCAGATAAAAAAAAAGCAATTATATGAAATAACATAATGATATAACCTGTCAGTGGGTAAGCTAATTCTGGTGAAAGAACACAAACATTGTCTTGAGTTAATCACAGCGACCAACAATTCTTATCATTTAAGTAGTCGTTAATGGAATAGTATGCCTTTGAACAAAGGGTGGATTTTACTTTAGCTTTAAACGCACTAAAATGCAAATCTAGCAAGGAAGAGGGTAGCTTATTATAGAAGGTTATACCCAGACCTACAAATGAGTTATGAACCTTATGTAGCCGGTGAAAGGGAACACGTAGTTTGTCCTTATTTCTAGTATTAATATTATGAATATCACTGTTTTTAGTGTACAAGTGTATATTTTGCCTAATGTATAAGATGTTGGCGAAGATGAATTGCGATGCCACCGTGAGAATCCCAACATCTTTTAAAAAATCTCTCAGAGAAACTCTAGAACCTAGTTGGTAAATTGCTCTAACAGCTCGTTTTTGAAGAACAAAAATATTTTGAATGTCAGCGGCTTTGCCCCACAGCAGAATGCCGTAGGACATAACGCTATGAAAATAACTAAAATAAACTAACCGAGCTGTATCAACGTCAGTGTATTGTCTTACTTTCCTGACGGCGTAGGCGGCCGAACTGAGCCTTCCCGCTAGGCTTGATATATGTAATCCCCACTGAAGTTTGGCATCTACTGTTAAGCCTAGAAAAACTGCCGAGTCTACAGATTCAAGCACCTCATTATCTAAGACGATGTTGGGTCCTAAATTCCCAACATTCGGTAAGGCGAACTTGATACATTTCGTTTTCTTGGCATTGAGAACTAGGTTATTTACGGTAAACCAATCCGTAACCATTGAGAGTGCACTGTTTACGTCGTCAAAATCTTGTCTGTTCCTGTCTACTTTAAAGATAAGAGAGGTATCATCAGCAAACAGTACAACGTTACAGATATCCTTTAAATAGAATGGCAAGTCATTAATATACACTAAGAATAAGAATGGACCTAGTATTGAGCCTTGAGGTACACCTAACTGAACTGGTCGCCCGGATGATTTCACACCATTAACATCTACACATTGGTGCCTATTTTGCAAATAAGAGCTTATTACGTTAAGAGCTTCGTTTTGAACACCGTAATGACGTAGTTTACGCAAAAGCGTGTCATGGTGCACGCAATCAAAGGCTTTGGAGAGATCACAGAAAACTCCAATAGCATTTTGCGAGTTTTCCCACGCGTCAAAAATGTGTTTCAGCAGAGCAACACCCGCATCTGTAGTCGAACGACCTTTTGTAAAGCCATATTGTTCATCGTGAAGGAGGCTATTTAAATTAAAATGTCTTAGCAACTGCTTGAGTATTAACTTTTCAAATATTTTACTAAATGCCGGTAAGATAGAAATAGGCCTAAAATTGCCAACGTTATTTTTATTTCCTGATTTAAATAATGGTATGACTTTACTACTCTTCATGAGGTCAGGAAAAGACCCTAGATCAACACATTTATTAAAAGTAACAGCTAGATAGGGGGCTACGATGTCGATTATATTACTTAAAAGCTTAATGGAGATGCCCCAATAGTCTCCAGTGTTTTTAGACTTAAGTGTGTTAAAAATGTTAACCACATCAAGAGGCGTTACATGTTCGAAACTAAATAAGCGACTACAACATTATTTACCGGATACCCTGATTATACAGGGTGTCCGGTAATTAATGGATAACCTTGAAATGGTTCATGGGGGACCTAATGGCCATTCAGAAAAACACATTTTTATTTGTATTTAATCTGTAAAAAAAAAACAACCGACTTCCGAAAAAACACTAAAAAGTGAAAAATAACTTAAATTTCAGAAGGCGGTGACAAAAAATTAAAATACATAGCTAAAGACACCGACTTCCTAAATTAAAGTTATTTTTCACTTTGTAGTATTTTTTCGGAAGTCGGTTGTTTTTTTTTTTATTTTTTTACAGATAAAATACTAATAAAAAATGTTTTTTTCTGAATGACCATTAGTTCTACCATGAACCATTTCAAGGTTATCCATTAATTACTGGACACCGTGTAATATATAAAAATGGATCCCTATTTCCCTTGGTCACATCACACGTGAACGGCTGGACCAATTTAGCTAATTCTTTGATTGTTGTGTGTGTTATTTATTAGTCAGGAGATAGAAAAATTAAGAAAGTAGCGCGTAACGTTAGAAAATTTCAGAAAACAACCACCATATTAACTTTTCTAATATTATACCAATGCGAATTTAATATTAATAGTCAATACAGGACAACGTGTGTCGGGTCAGCTAGTAATATAATAATACTTATTATGAATGCTCTGTCTGTCTCTCTGTTACGCTTTCACGCCTAAACCGCTGAACAGAATGACATGAAATTTTGCAGACCTATAGCCTGGGATATGGAGAAGGAGATAGACTTTTTTACGCGATAACCGACATCCACGCGAGCGGAGCCGTGGATAAAAGCTAGTTTTTTAAATAAATTTTACTTGTTCCTGGTTACAATTTTATTCCCTTGACCGTTTGAACTCAAAACCCAACGTTCATTACAAACGGTCGGACAGTTTGATTTTTGCTTATTGATATTGATTAGACAAATGAACATCCCCATGGCTTAATGGGACAATTGGTTCACATCCGTTTCATTAATGATCAGCAAATAAGAGAGCCATGAATGTTGGTTAACGAAACATTGAAGTAACTTGGTAAATGATAAATGATTTTATTTATGTAAGTAAGTAGGTTTGTACAAACATCCAAACATATTTTAAAAACTAGATGAGGTCGTTACCTATCTGACTACGTTGAAAAGAAAGGCCGAAACAAATTCAGAGGTCACAGTCTCTTTTAAAGTCCAGACATAACATGTAGATTGGTCTCTGAAATGTTTTTTTGAGGACAGAATCACAAAGATTGAGTGGACTTGTCCAATCAGTGCACGCAATACGACTATCATACCGACCGACCGCAGCGTGGTTTGACCAGACTCGATTAATCGAATTAAGGCCCATAGTATCCTCATCTCCCGTTTGTATGCTAAAGCACGACTGTCGCCCGCGCCCGCGCAGAGCACCTCTGAGCCTTTATCTCAAAATGGGGATATTCCTTTGATTAATTTACAATTGTGCTTCGGCGATACTGTGGTACCTCTAACTATCTATTTTTCAGTGTATTTTTTTTTCCAAATAACGAAGCCGTCTAGTAGGAGTATGGAATAGAATCCAAAATATTGCGTGTTGGAAAATATTTTTTACAGCAAAAGTATTAACCATACAAAAAAAGTACTTCGGGCAAAATGATCTAAGTATATGAATCTACAGCAAAATCTTATATTTTTCAAATCTTCAAGACAAGCCGTTAATGAGCAGTAAGGTTCATAAAGTGACGTGTAACGCTACCAAACGGGACGTAGGCCCTTAACAGGAATTAACATTAAGGCAGATTTGCACCTGAAGCCTTCTGTTGCATGGTGCTAGGTAGAACATGTAAGTATTTATCTTCAGCGTATTATATCATCTGTGCTTGAGGAAAGGTTACAATGTTTTTTTCAGCGTCAAAACTTTATTTTTAAAACTTAAGTGTCTCATTTCATTTATTCATGGGCTCTTCTTCGTAGCTTAGCGTATCGATAGCAAAAAGGTCAAACATCTTTGGCTCAAGATACAGGTAGCTAACTCCGGTCACTGACGCTCTCATTACTTTATGCATTTAAAATTGAGTCTTATTTTTTCTACAATAAGATTGAATTTTCTTTGGCTCAATCAGTGCTAGGTATGGCAAAATACATAGATAATTAAAATAATAAAAAAAAAACATGTTAAAAGTTACTGAAATTGATTCTGTAGTCAATTAGGAACAAACTACTTTTAGGTCTTGCGTCTATTCTGTTACACCTTGTATATAGATTATTAATTTGACAATATACACAGTGGTAATTGAATCACACTTTTGCTAGAACAAACGTTGTTCAGACCATGGTCTACTGCCTTTCTATAGTACTAAATGTTATTAAAACAAACAAATCTAGGCATTTTCAAATAAGTCTTATGTTGCTCTAACGAGTTCAAACATTAACCGTAACATGAAAGTACTCATTGCGGTAGCCATATGCCATTCAAAAGAGATAACACATGGTATTTTGTTACTTTGGGAAATCCAAAATCCAACTTTTAAATAATGGGTATTGTCTTAATAAATAGGTGTTGACTTAATGGGTGTTGTCTTAGTACCAACTAGCTGTGCCCGCGACTTCGTTCGCGTGGATGTCGTAAAACAGCATTGTGCCGCTTATACACAATGTACCACTCCCTCCAGGGAGAATCTTTCGACCAGATCTGGTGGTTTTTTCTAGTAAAAAGCTCCACAAAACTTGTGTTTTTTAGGTAAACGCTTGTCTATTTATTATGTTAGCGGTGGAACCACCTGGAGCGTGCACAAAAAGGTTGCTAGGGTAGCTCACACGCGAAAGTGCTACATAAAGTTGGCCGTGGGAAAAGCAACCAATGCTTAGGTCCACCCCCGCAACGGACAGTGTTTGGCCCTGAGCTTTGTTAATGGTCATGGCGTAACATAGGCTGACGTGGAATTGTACACGTTTAAAACTAAATGGGAAATTATTGGGAATGAGCGGAATTCTGGGAATAAAAACAACATCACCGGCGCCACAACCTGTTAAGATTTCTGCTTCGATGACGTTGTGTAGGAGATTGGTGACTATGAGCCGAGTGCCGTTGCAAAGTTTGGGAGGACTTAAATTTCTAAGAAGAATGATTGGCACTCCGACTTTTAAAAAAAATTGTGTGCTGGAAGACCGGGTGTATTAAGGGAATCTAAGAACTCTACAGGCTAGTGTGTGGCATCTTCTTCCGTAACCGTATTAACCGAAGTATATTGCTTACTTTCCCCAGAAACATGTGCCAATATTTGTGCATTTATTGCTGCCGCTTGATCGTTGCGGGGGGTCAAAATAGCTCGTTGGCACAGCCAAGCAGCAGCGTGGTTACCCATATCAGTAGGATTTCCATACACAGAACAGCCGTGAAGCAACGTTGCAACATAGGTTCTCTACCAAAACTACTTTACTATCTTGTGTGGTGGGCAATGTGCCGTCACCTTATCAATACACAGACAGACAAACCATGCGATGGTAAAGTAGTCAATCAATACCAGACGCCCAATTATGCTCAAAACAAAATTGATACATGAGCGAGTGTCATTCTTCGGTGGAAAATCTTAACACCGCGAGTCAGAAAGTGACCTTAAAAGAACAACGCCATCTATCGAGCACGAAGTCATACTGTCAAACTAAACTGGGAAAACGTTAGAACAAACGGTTTGTAAGCTATGTCTATGTACTACATAAAAAATATAGAAATACTTAAAAGAATAAATATATTTTTTAAAGGAATTGACATTTCATTTCAAGTTAAATTAATTAATTTTGAATGATGGGTAGCACTACAACTAAACTAATTGACAACGCATTTTGAAAATTATTATTAGCCTAACTTTTGATTGGGTCATTGGGTGTGATTATTCTAACCATATAATCTATTCGCAATATATAAGCGCGATTTATTTTAAGTATGCGCGCGAGGGGTTATTAGTACATATTACATTTGTTAGTACCGTTTCGCGCCAATAGATGTCGTTACGTGTTTCAACATTACGTAATTAAATTCTTCTTGAATACTTTCAATTAATCATATCTTTTGATTGAGCGAAGCGATTGCGATGAAACAAAAACTAAAATATACTCCGAGTTATAAATAATGTTTTAATATAAAAGTTAACCATATTAGTTTCGTTCTTTTGACGTGATACTTGATCTATTCACGCATCAAAACAGAAATCAGGAATACCGACAATGGACATCGGAAACACAGACAAAAATTTCAAAAAGGATTAAAATGGCATATGTTGATTATCCTTTACCACCCCAACTAATTTTTTTCAAATATTTTGAATGTACAGAAACAGTTCGTCTACAGATTTATTATATGTATAGATTATTTTAAAGTTACGTTTTAGCCGATAGATAAGATACCACGGAACGCGCAATATTGGAAATTCGTTGTTTTATTATTCACTGTTTTTAATGGTAGAATAAACAAAATTATCGGCGCCCATTGTTAAAATTAATTATGCTTTTCATAGTTTGTAGTACCTAACACCTGGTGCAGGCATTGTCATCTGCACTGAAATGTGTTTTACAAAAATAAAAAATCAATACTTACTAAATTTCGTTTAATGTAGACACACGGCTACAAATCAACTGTCAAATTTTCCCAATTGAACATGAACCTTATGCTTACGTGATAAAGATGAAAATCTATCAAAGAAATTTGACAGATTGGGGTAGCTTGAAGTGCTGGCGTCTGTACCATAATAACATTAATAACAAACTCTTCACTGCTTAAAATGTATCCCTGTAGGCAGTGTAGGTAGGCACAATGCTCTGTCTCGTGCGTGAGCCGCGCACCGCGCCGCAACTACATAAGCGCAGTGTCTGTGTTGTAGGGAGTAACGATAATCCCGACTTTTTTAACTTTGTCTTTTTTCTTAAACCAATGACGGTTTTTTTTTGTTTGATGCTATAGACTGGTAGTAGACCATGGTCTTGAGCAACGTTTGTTGTAGCAAAACTGTGATTTATTTAAATGTCACTGTGTATACCTACAATTCTAATATCTACTCCTTATTAGTGGTCGTCATGGTAATCAGGTAATTTGGTTTTATATACTATTAGCTTTTTCCAGCGGTTTCACCCGTGTGGAGGCCGGTTTTTTATATTTATTTATTTATTTAAATTACATTTATAACAGCTTAACAGATTTCTCCAAATTATCTCACAGGAACGTAGTACTGGTATAAAAAGTATCCTTTGTTTCAGGCTATAAACTATCGGTGTGCCAAATTTCATCCAAATCCGTAATAAAAGAGTAATAAACTCAAAAACTTTCACATTTATATGTATTGCACAAATTTCTTGCTCCCCCGACCCACCCCGTTTTTTTCTCTTTGCTCGGCTCCTAAGGGTCTTCGCGTGATGCTATATAAACTATAGCCTTCCTCGATAAATGGGCTATCCAACACTAAAATAATATTTCAATTCGAACCAGTAGTTCCTGAGATTAGTGCGTTCAACCAAACAAACAAACTCTTCAGCTTTATAATATTAATAATAAATAAAAGTCCCACATGACGAGAACCTCGTGAAAGCCGAAAAAGATAAGCAGATCAAGTATCTTGACCTGGCACGCGAGGTTGTCGACATGTGGGATGTGGATACAGCAGTCATTGTGCCGATAGTCGTGACGGCCAATGGTATTATAGCCAAGAGCCTCGACCAACACCTCAGGAGGCTCTCGTTAGGCAGCTGGATCAAGGGCTTGATCCAGAAAGCAGTACTACTGGACACGGCGCGTATAGTAAGGAGGTTCCTCTCTCAGCAGCCCTGACCACCGGTAGCTTGGACCCTGTTCCCGATACCGGTGGGCTACTATTTTTTATATTTTTAAATGTTTTGATATATTTTATATTCTAATATTTAAAAATGTAATTTATATGTATTTAATGGAATAAAGGAGATTATAATAAAATATAATCTATACTTTATATTTATAGTGTAGATTATATTTTATTTACCTTTTATTTAGATTATTTTATTTATGTAATGTGAGAACGTTGCAGGCCTTGTAGACTATAAAATCATTTTCTATTTTATTAAGTACCTGGTACTTATTGACAGGCTAGACTATCCTCCCATACCTATTAACACTGTAATTTGAAAACATTAGGTACAGAAGCCAATTATTTTTAAAGAGTAAGTAACCGTGAAGTTTCTTGCCGGTTCTTCTCCATTGAAAACGACGAACTGGAACCGTGCGCTTAGCTTCTGACGTTTCATAATCGCACATGTGAAATAAAATATTTTGATTTTGAATGTCAAACTTCTACTCCGGCGAAACCTCGGGCAAAGCTAGTTATAAGTACATATTTTAAGTAACTGTATTTTACATAGCGGTTCTTCTTAAACTTATCCCGGAAGAGCTGCATGTTTGTCAGACTGTCAAAATGAAACTGCATGTAACAAAGCTACAGAAACAAAGGTCAAAGTTCAGATCCGCCTAAATAATTTAAATAATTCATGTTGGTTTGTTACTCATTGTATTGAAACATGTAACTTATTGTTCTCGGTTATGTATGAGTAACTGTACCATTTGACAATTGATTTACATCTAACACATCATACTTCGGCTTATTAGTCTATTCGTACGAAATCGCCGGAATCGTGGGAATGGACACTTTGAAATGTTGTAAGTATAATAATTTGTTAATATTTTCGCGCATTTCACGCGGTCAAAATCACGAGCAGAAGCTGAGAAAAATTAAAAAAAAAACACGTTTTTGTAGTTAGCAGAACTTAAAATTGAAAATAAATAATAGGTTAAAAAACTAAAAAAAACACGCTCTAAAAACCAAACTAAAAAAGGAGAAAATAATTTAATTCAATTAAAAAGCGTGGGACGCTTTTTGAGGTATTTTTATAATCACTTAATGTCAAGCACCCCACTCTTTAATTGAATTAAATTATTTTCTCCTTTTTTAGTTTGGTTTTTAAATCGTGTTTTTTAGTTATTTGAACTATTATTTATTTTCTGTTTTTTAGTTCTGCTAACAACAAAAACGTGTTTTTTTTTCTTTAATTTTTCTCAATTTTTTTTTAATTATTGAATAGTCGTCGGTCCTCGATAAGTTTACAAAGTTTCAATGAAATCTGACCGTTTAAAGTGGGTCAAAATAGCGTCCAAAGGAGTCGGTTACAAACAAACAAACATACAAGTGAAGCTAATATAAAACGTGTAATAATAAATAACCGTGATTGTATAGGATTATCAGCCTATAATGGTCCCATTGCTGGGATACCGGCCTCAATCTACGACAACGGCCCATTGCGGGTTGGTGGATGTGTGTGTGACATGTTTTCGAATTTTTGGTTCGAAGACATTCGGCACCCTAATTGCGTAACTCACGACTTATCATAATCTGTTTCGTTTTGAAACATATAGCTAAACCATTGCTTCATATGTTCGATAAATGTGTCTGCTCAACAACGTAAATAACGCAATGAATATTGTTGAACTGTCAAAATGAAACCGATTATGATTAATCGCGTGTTACGCAATTAGGATGCTGGTTGCCTCACGATGTTTTTCTTCCCGTTTTTAGAGCAGTGGTTATGAATCTATTTACACAGGTAAAGCACCTCTCAGGGTTCGAACCTATGACAGCAACCTATACTTGGACTCATAACCGTACTCAGTAACTTGACAGTTGAAGGGGCCAGATTATGACATAAAAAAGATAGGTAGTGAGGTGGTGTAAGAATGAATTAAATTTAATGAACTTAAAATAATGTACTCACATGCAAAAAATATATTTGAAGTTCCATGAAAATAGCGGGTGAGCCTACTGCCATCAGCCGCACACAAGTATGGGTTGCTGCGACTAAGAAATTCCTGATGGAAACACCAAATAACCCTTTGCCCGACCTGAGAATAGAACCCCAGAAACTCTTGCTCAGTAGTAGCACTTGCGACTACTAGACCAATGAGGCAGGTGACAATGATCAGTGATGATTTGACTAGCCCAAATCCCATAATAAAATAATCGCAATAGGACAAAAATTATGTCGAAGTCAATTCCAAAGTAATTCTCAAAATAGACTTGTAAATAACTAAACAATCCAGATGTAAAGTTAATTGAAATAGCGATACAATAATAAATATTAACATAATTTATTCTCAATAAATCTTTGGCGCACAATCGTGTATGGCAATTAAATGAATCCTTTTATCAACCTCTTGGTCCTTTCTACTTGGGCCTGGTATGATATACATATTTACATTTTCATCTCTCACCATATTCTTCCTGCAATTCATTATTTATCTGCCTTTTCCCACCTATTATTTCTGGGGTCGGCTTCAAGTCTAACCGTATGCAGCTGAATACCAGTAATTTATGTGGAGCGACTGCCTATCTGACCTCCACAACCCAGTTACTGAGAATTAAGGTTATCAGACTTATAAAGGCTTCTGACGACGACTGTCAAAGATCCAATAATATTCCCGTAATTATGCAAATTGAGGAACCTATATTTTTTGCCATATATGTAATGTAGTTCTTTGTCAGTCCTCATTCCATTGTTTTGGTTCTTTTTTCGTTGCCATACCCATATTTCAATCATTTCATTTATCTTTGCTGAAGTCAGCTGTTCTTTCTTACCCTCATCTTAGTCTATAATTCCTTGGCATATCTTCTTTGATATATTCATCTCCCTTTTTTTAGCTTGGTGGCGGGCGTCCGTATAGCATTCTCTCTCATTCTCTTCAACTTGTGTTCTGTTTCTTAATGACTGAAAATATTGTCAGCCGCTTTGTTTTTGGCTATTTTTAAACAAAGAAGTTTAAATATAGCCATAGTTATAGGTCTCTGTGACATTATTGCCTGCACCCTTAATGGCGTAACACACAGTCAATCTGAATTATTTTGAAGGATATTGGTAATCCTCTGCTTCATATGTTCTAGAATTGTGTTGAACTATCAAAATGAAAGCATGAAAAATTTAAACAGGTTCTTCAGTCAAATCTCACCGTGAAAATGTTAGTGATATGTGCTTGAAGTTAGCTGTCCTAGCATCCGATGCTAGAGATTGATACCATTGCAAGATCACTTAAGATTTCACAGTGACATTTTTAAATGATAGATCGGCTGGTGTTACCACCTCAATCTTGTGGTTTCATTTATTAGTTCATTTCAAAAACAACAAAATAAAATAAAAGTTACTGAATATACTTCTGTAAAGTTATTTTCAGTAAGGAAACTACTTTAATATCATCATAAAATCTAAAAACATGCCTAAAAATTGTAGCTTCGTTGGAGATAATTTATTAGCGCAACGTAGAAGCATAAAGTGTCAAACGTTTACGACGATTGACTCACACTTATAGCCCATAAAATTTTAATTCGATTCCATTCTGTAACTAAAGTGAACCAAATTTTTGAACTTCCTGGTTAAGTAGGTGTAGGATCATAGTTTGTAGATGATGTAACTTGATGGTCCAATGAGGCACCTGCATAATAGGATCATTACAGCGAATTTACCACCTGGTGAGATCTCTTTCCAGAAACGTTTTCAAACCTGAATTCTTATGTTCCTTGAAATTACACTTACCTACTTGTAATATAGGTAGATGGATGATAATGGGCTTAGAAAAATCTGCCGATCTAATAATCGATGCTAGATCGCAAGTTAGACCAACCAATTGCTAGTCCACATGTGAAAAGACCAATACCAGCACACACTATCAATAATAATCTGAATCATTTTGAAGGATACTGCTAACCCATCGCTTCATCTGTTCAAAAAACTTGTCAGCTCAACAAAGTAAATAACGCAATGAATTTTGTTGAACTGTCAAAATAAAAGTCATACTGTTAGTATTTTAGCAAGGCTTTGCTACTATCGAACTAATATCGTGCATTTAAAATCCGAACCCAATTTAATTCCAATTCTTCCAAAGCTTACATATTCTCACAATGTTTTCAACGCGACATCTTCGACGCCGGCGCCGGTCCTTCGATACCATCTTTCTGGTCTTTTTATCCTTGCTTTGCTTCGGTAACTAATTGGCAGGGTACGTGGTAAGATTGTCACGGGTTCGTGCCAGCGAATTCTTGTTGCTGGACAGCTAATTAGGTGCCTAGTCATTAGTGGGATTTTGGATTTTTAGTGTTTTTTCACGGCTACTGTACGTTTTTGGTTGATCTATTTTAGTTTTGGGTTTGAATTTGAGCATCGTTAAGTTTTTGGTGGTGAAATTGATTGGTTACTTTATTATTATTTTGTTTTATTATCAATGCAACTGGATTTTATTCGTGGCTGCATGTTTATCTCGTTAGCTTATTTTTAGTTGTGTTCCTATAATTTAGGTTAGAAGTTCAAAAAGTTGACAGATAGTGTTACCAATGGGTATCATGTTACCCAATTACTGAGTTGTGGAGGTTTTCTTTTTTTTTTGAGGTTCTCCCGCTCTGGGTGGAGCAGGAGGGCGTGTCAGACTTTTACTGACTAAAAACCACCCGTGTTCCCTCAGTTGCCTGTGTGCCAGGGGCGACGGTATCTCTTTGGAAAAACCCGCACCCCTGGCAGGGCAATTGTGAAGGTCAGATAGGCAATTAAGATTGCCTTCATTATGCAGAGTAAGAACAATCTTACTAAACTTTTGCCTATCTATGTTGGGGGTTTCCAGTTTAACAGAGTGCAGCTGATTACCTGTATTTTACACGGATCGACTGAAAAGACTACCACAAAAACTATTTAGCAAAAATTGGTCCTACATTCCTAGTCACAATACGAACAGCGCAGGCTTTCACAGAGCGATACATAGCAATTAACTCTGCACTCCAATATGCAGCGAATAAATTCAACTTAGATAATATCGCCAGTATTCTAGTTCTGCAGCCAATGGAACTACTAGTGTTAGACGGGTCTGATTTTCGCGGGATACTCCGGGATTTCGTGAGGAAACTTTTGAGTATGAATGTGGAGGGCTGTAAGAAGAAGACCAAAGAAACAATGAATGGACCGAGTGTGTGAGAGATGATATGGCTAGAATGGGAGTGATATTATAGTTGACGACTAACAAAGAAGTATGGAAGAAAGATTAAGGGCAGGAGAAAGATAATGACGATGACTCTGGGATTTAGTAGTCTGAATGCAGATAGTGGCGAAATAAGCAACTGGTTTATTGAAGTGAAACCTTCTTTAGGCGCGTTGGGAATTTTTTGAGATGGGAAAAAACAATTGAACTCGCGACACCGTTACCGACACCTCTGTTTTTTTAATAGAGGTATTTCAATAATTTAAGTCTCTAAAGATAGGTTTAGGTCCAGAACTAATATTCCAATTGGAATGATGAAAATCAGATAACTCGTTTAGAAGATATGACCAAAATTATGATTATGAATAATGTGAAATCCTGTATTGACAATTCAAAAATACACATGTACGTAATTGTTCAAGTTTTCACTTCTGTCGGCACTCCCGGAGTGCCACTGTTTTTTGTCTTGGTAACCTTTCAAGGATCTAGTCCTGTCTGAGGTCTTAAATCACTGGTCCTATTACAATGATTAAGCCTAAACTTCAGGTAAATTTGCTCTATGTTCAGCTCAGTTTTATAAGCTTTGTGATGAATTAATGTTATGGAGCTTAGATATATCATTGGTTTTGTTTATCAAATCTTTTATTAGCTGAGTGGCTGTTTTGAAGAAACGGACCATTATGGGTTTGAGGCATTCCAAATAACAAAGTACCTTTTTGTGAAATTGCAAGAAGGTTTTGTTTTCTTCAGCCTACGTCTGATTCCTGAAATATATACATAAAAGAAAATGTTTTCTTTTGCCCGACTCATCATCATCATCATCATGTCGGCCGAAAGACGTCCACTGCTGAACATAAGCCCCCCCAAAAGGGGGTATTTGCCATAATCACCACGCTTGGCAGGCGGGTTGGCGATCGCAGTATGGTGGTCAAATGCTGCTGCCCTTTCTCTAGTAAGTCCCTTAGTCGCCTTCTACGACACCCATGGGAAGAAACGGGATGGCCGACTAAGGCAAAGCAAAAAGGAAGGTTATGATTTTGAGCGGTATGTATGTATGTGTGTATGTATGGATGTGGGTACGTGTATGTTCATCTGTTCCCTCATAACTTCTAAACGTCCTAACAAAGTTTGACAAATTTTAATGGTGTCGTTGAAAGAGTCTTGACCGTCCACTGGTTCTAGGCTATGTGACGTCACATTAAATTATATATGGCGCGCTGACGACAAAGTCATGAATATAAAATTAAAAAAAAACGGCTTTTAGATGAATATATTTTCTCGGTTCATACTTTTTAAAGCGAGGTTTTTGAGTAGTCGGGTTTTTTGTCTGGTGGAGTTCAACAATTCTTCTGCCTAGTCTTTACTTACATTCGATTACGGACTTTAAATATTGAAATTAATGTAAACTTCACCTTTCCCCGGTTTTCGCATCACTACCAACCCACACGTATTGAAATTGAGATGTTTGATATTGATTATGGCGGCGTGGGAGGAAATTAATTGGTTGTAGTGATATTACTAATTATTTTACAATCTAAGACTATCGCAGTCCTTGTTGACAAGCTGGCCCTTGAATACTGAAGTTGTAAATTGTTTTTGGCAAGTTTACCTACAGCTTTAGCCAAAGTCAAATTGAGAATTGAATCCCTAATATTTGTGACTTTTTTCTTTAGGCTAAGTTATAACAGCCACACGAGTAGATCGATCAGGTTAAGCTACGCTTGCGGTGGTTGTTCCGTGGATGGGTGACCATCTTTACAAATACCAAAAGCACGCTAAGCCGGTGTTGGTCCCTGCTGTCATTCGTGGATCTTTGACAGTCGGGTCGTAAGAAGCCCGAAAGTCTGACAACTTGTCTGTCCAAAGGATATCGTATTACCCAGTAACTGAGTCGTGGATATCAGATAGGCAGTCCCTCTGATATATTGAATAGTGTGTTACCTGTCACTTATGATCAGAAAATTAATACGGGGCCTAGTTGTAGCAAACTAGAAAGATCGTAATGATTAAAAATGGGAAATTACATTATTTACGTCACGCCAGCACATCAAGCTACCCCAAACTGACAATTTTTTTCAATTGAACATGAACCTTATGCGTACGTCATAAAGTTGAACATCTATCAAAGAAATTTGACAGATTGGAGTAGCTTGATGTGCTGGCCTCTATACTTTATTTATGGGAAAAAGATATATAGATAGAAAAGCTTGGAATAAGATGTGAATAGCTTACGATGCTCAATATCAAAATATGCATGGCATTAATAATTTAGTACTATCTAACTCCATATCAACAGGCAGACATGGTTTGAATAGTAAAATTGTTAGCTATCGTTTAATTGCCGCGAACGTATTGACAGCTCCTGTCAGCGAGTTATGAGTTGTAACTTGTTGTACCTGTTTGGAGAAGAAACAGTTGACAGTCGGATAGTTGTAAGTGGTTGGAGTTATTTGCAACTGTGCAAGGTTGTCGTCACGCTATGCGTAGTGTCTATTTTGCATTTGGTCTTTGACATTGCGGTATACCTGCGGTATAGCTTATTAACATGGTGACATTTTTTGTTAAGTGTCTTAATTAAATTCTAAAATGGTAATAAACCACAAAAAAAATGAATCGATTAGTGCCATAAAAAAACATTTAAATTTTAAATTTTCATATTTCGCGCGTAATTTGACCAAAACCCTACACGCTGGACGCAGTGGACGCCATATTGCTACTCTGTAGGTATGACGTAAGTTTCCTGCATTAAACAAATTAAATGCGTTGCTATTTATGTATGATAATTGTTTATAATAAAAAATGAGTTATTATTCTACTTATAGTTGGTTTGCTGTTCCTGAATCTAAGATATTATTTCAATAAAAAATATTTTGGTTATGAAAATAATAAAAGTACAAAGTTGTTCAGATGATTAGTTAAAACAGCGGTATGACGGTATAACATGGTGGCTACTATTTCATGGTGTTCAAAAACACATTAAAAAGACTGATATCTTTGAATAAGGGTGTTCTGAAATGACGTTCACTAGGTGGCAGCACTGAGACGTCAGGTCCGGGCACTTGTCAAAAGTGTTAAAGCGCCAACAAACTGAATGGTGAACGAAAGAATGAAACGAATGGCATCAAATATTTTAAGTTCATTGTTGAACTGGAAGACCTCTTGTCAAAGTGGCGCCAACTGGTGGCTTGAATATTTATAAATAAAATAAAAATAAAATCCATTTATTTCAGGTTCTCCCATAATACAATCGCAACTTACGAAACACGAAATAAATACAAATCACAATATAAAAATAAATACAATGTCATCAAATCATAAATACAATGTGAAATAAAAATATACAAGTCAATGTCAAATAAAAATAAACATTTAAAATTAATCGGAAATTAATAATATAAAATACGAATAAAAAAAAGTTTAGGGCTAATTTTGGATAAAAATATTAACAAATTAATATAACATAGCAAATATCACGTCGCTCGTTAACATGCCCTGGCTATATGCCTACTGCAACACTTCCTAATATAAGGGCAGTCCAATCGTCCAGCACTCATCACCAGGACAGCATTGGAGCTGACCCGCACCCTGCGCACCATGGACGCGCACCGCTTGCGCATTGTGGTGTGAAAACAGTCGGTGCGCGCTTCCACAAACATGCCCGAGGCACTACAGAAGCGGGGCAGCCCCAATACCGCCCTGAACGCGTTGTTATACTGGACACGGAGGGCACTGTAACTCGCCTGTGTATAGCTAGCCCACAGGCTACACGTGTACAAAGAGGTGCAGCATGCTTTAAAAAGTGAAATCTTAACTTGATCAGAACAGCGTGCAAACCTGCGCGCCAGCATATTCGCTCTTTTTGACAAGGCCCTCCGCTCCCGCTCGATGTCAGCATGATCCTTGAGGTCAGCCGTTACCAAATGCCCTAAGTATTTAAATTGTTTCACCCAGTATAGGGGAACACCATTGAGAAAAACTGGTGGTATACTTTGCGGGCATTTAGCACTACTCGTCCCAAAGACCATGCACTGGCTTTTGGTCACATTATATCTAAGGCCGTGCCCACTCGCGTACTCCTCACAGATTTGCATTAGCTTCCTCAAGCCACAGACCGAAGCGCTCAGCAGCACCATGTCGTCCGCATAACTAAGGTTATTGACGCAAACATCGTCAACATGGCAGCCGACACGGGCACTGCTGAGCGCAACTATTAGTGCGTCCATGTAGAGGTTGAAAAGGGTTGGGGAGGTCAACCCGCCTTGCCTCACGCCGCACCCCAATTTATGAACACCCTCATTGAATTATAAAATTTATTTTGTTATTTCATGAACTAAAACCAACATTTTCCGACTGGTTTTTGCCTAAGCTATCCCAATAATATATTTTTTGATTTTTTCTCACAAATCAAAATCAAAAGTCATTTATTCAAACTAGGCTGAGAGTCAGCTCTTTTTGAACGTCAAAATAAAATTACATAAGACAGTCCCCCCAAAAACGCCCGCCCTTCACCACTTCCTAGTGCTTTAGCTGGGAAGAAGAAGTAGCGGAACAAACTCCCCAGCAGCACAGCTGTCTGTTAAGTTAGAAGAACTTGTTTCTATACAATAATACGTAATAAAGATTACGAAACACAAAAAAAAACATAAAATTTGCCATATGTCAGCTAGCACACGCCAATATACCATCAAAAATTGAAAACTAAAAATAATAGAAAATTAAAATAAAACGTAAACAGAACTTCCAATCTAAATAAAAGCCTCTAGGCATAAAGGGCATGCCCGCTTACATATGTAATTCTGCATTATGCAAATATAGCTATAAGTAACTTATAACAAAAGTTAAACTAGGACCTCTGGACTAAAATTATTAAAAACTTAATACAATTAACAATAACAAAACCATGGTCAGCAAGACGACCAGTCACCACGAGCAGACGAGCACGACAGATGATACCCAAACAGATTCGCCATTTTTGACAGGTATTACGTAGCGATACCGCGACAGTGAAGTCGGTAAAATAACCCATTAAAGGCTTAAATATACCATGAGCATTATAAACTAGGTACCTACTGCCGTTGTCGTATGCCTAGTGGTCTCAGCCTCTACTGCTGAACCCTTGGAAATTGACAGAGAGAATGAGAATGAAGAATGAGATTGAGAATGAAAATATTCCTTGACCAGTGTTTAATGCTCATCATTTCAGCTGAAAGACGTCCACTGCTGGACATAGGCCTCCCCCAAGCTCCGCCACTTCGACCGGTTCTGTGCTTTCCGCATCCAGCGGGAAGCACATAACCATCGGTCAACACAAGGTCATCGGTCCACCTTGTGGGGGAGGCCTTCCAACTCTTCGTCTTCCGATACGCGGTCGCCACTAGTTATTTATTCAATGAGAATAAAATTGCACTGATTTCAAAAACTAGTTTATCCTATTAATAATATAGATGTGAAGGTTTGTATGTTTAGATGTTTGGATGTTTAGTACTCAGTCACGCAAAAACGGCCGAACGGATTTGACTCAAGTTCGGCTTACAGATAGTTTATAACCTGGATTAACACATAGGATATTTTTTATCCCGGTTGTACGTTCCTAAAACCTAATACTTTCTTTTAAGCGTAGGTAGATTAAGTATGCTTGAACTTGGTGCTAAATAACCAACTGAAAGTAATTCGGTAGGATGCAACAATTACCTAGAGAGATACCAAAATCATCCACCTATGCAATTCACCCATAAATCCCATTCCGCCCAACAAGAAGCATTTTATCGCCATTTCAAAACCTATAAATTATACACACAAAAGAGATCGAAAACCAAACAAACATTGTGTTTATAAAAGAGAACACATACGTCAAATCAAAGTCTCCCACACAACTCGAATCAAAGGAGCCGAGAACAAAAGGATTTTGTACACCATTCCACGAAAATACCCCCATCTTTCACAACACTTTCATGGAATCATCAGCCTTTGTCCCTCGCAATAGGGTTGGTAAACGCGTGGGGTTTCGCCGTTGAAATGTACAAGCTTGTGGAAAGGTGTACCATCAAACGGTAATGCAGTAATTAAACCGATTTGTTCCCTTGTGTTGGTCTTACGTAAGTACTATACGTTTTTGTGCAAGTATTTTGAGTTCCGGTGCATTTCAGATGCGTTTGCGCATGCGTTACGTAAAAGATGGCTGATTATGTCAGAAGGATGGGGACAGTAACATACCTACCAGTGCCTTCATAAATTAAGACTTTATGGTTTATTGCAAAATAATTTTCCATAACTTTTAACTAACTTGTCTATGCCTCTAACTTCTTTTACTTGTTATAGTCTCAGTCAGTCAATTAGAGGGCAAACCCATGTGTAGGTACTTATCACAAAAGTTAAAATAATCCTGCACTTCGTTATTTTAAAAAAATCTCATAATAATACCTACATCTCAGTTAGGTCATCATCATCTGCCTAGAATTTGCCCAACTATATTGGGATCAGCTTCCAGTCTATCCGGTTGCAGTTAAATACCAGCATTTTACATGGAGCAACTGCCTATCTGACCTCCACAACCCAGTTACTGGGTATTACAATATCCCTTGGAAAGACTGGTTGTCAGACTTTCGGGCTTCTGACGACCCGTAACGACTGCCAAAGATCTACAAATGACAGTGGGGACGAACGGCATAACGTGTTTTAAACGTAAAGATACTCATCCATCCATGGACCAACCGCAGGAAGCGTAGCATAACCTGATCTATCGATCCGTGCGGCTGTTATTATTAAGCCACAAGCCCCTTACATCCTAGCAAGGTATACCAATGTATTGAGCAGTCTGCAAACACGTTTCGTAAGTCTAGCCTTTAATGTACTAGTCATCATCATATGCCGAGCCATTTCCCAACTATCTTGGGGCAATGGGGTCGGGTTCCAGCAGCTGAATACCAGTATTTTACATGGAGCGACTGCCTATGTGACCTACACAACCCAGTTACTGGGTAATACGATACCCCATGGTAAGACTGGTTGCCAGACTTTCGGGCTTCTGACGACCCGTAACGACTGTCAAAGATCTACAAATGACAGTGGGGACCAACGGCTTAACGGGCTTTCTGAGCCACTGAGAGGTCTTGGTATGTTTTTAATGTTCTAGTAAGAAGTACACAGGGTGGGAGTTTATTGAATGTTGGTTCCCGACTATTCCTTTGTTTATAAACTCACCAAGACCTATAGAAAAGACGAACCTAATACACACGCCTACACATAAAGCTATACATTTCCAGTATAAGCTGATCTAGCATCGTATAGGATTTCCATACAGTGCGAGACCAGCGTAAACTGAAATGCGTACCGATTTTAGTCGGTTCGATTCCCGGGTGTGACTAGCGAATTTTCAAAAATGTAGTTTTTTTTCTTTAAAAAAACAAAGGAATGTTTCCTTTGAGTAAAATTTGCTGTCTTCAGTATTTAGAGTACTTTCCCTCCAGGTACGCTTCGAAAATTCCACCCTGTATATTATAGGTAGGTACACACGGCTATACATCAAGCTATAGGTTCCAGTTTACGCTGATCTCGCACTGTATGGAAATCCTATACCTACAATGCGAGATCAGCTTATACTGGAAAAATATAGCTTGATGTGTGGCCGTATGGACTAGGTTCGTCTTTTCTATATGCCTTTGTGAGTTTATAAACAAAGGAATGGTCGGGAACCAACATTCAATAAACTCTCTCTGTGCTAATATTGCTAATGAATTAATTCTTTGTGCTATTACTTACTGATTTATTAAATAACTAGCTTTTGCCCGCGACTTCATACGCGTGGACTTTAGAATCAAGTAGGTAATCATTTTTTTTGATAATATATAGCCTATTTTTTAAGTTATACCTCTCGGAATACATCATTGAAAACTGCATTCAATTCCATGCAGTGGTTTTTGCGTGATGCGGTAACAAACATACAGACAAACAAAAATTCTAAAAACCGTTGTTTTGGCTTCTGTTGCTCTAATAAAGACCCCCCATACTATTTTTTCTTCAATATCTTTAATGTACAGACATCGGCCTGTTACAATTTTATTATATGTATAGAAGAACGAAAACAAAACAAAAGCCAAGTTCTCTACAGCTCTAGTTTCAATCATAGACCAAAACGATGTCGAAACAAATAAATAATCACCGTTCCATTCTTCACACCTTTCTTTTTAAAACAATACTAAATATGTTTAGCTGCTAATTACCGCTAAACGGTCGGCACAATGTATGTGCGTTCTTCTGTGAATTATTTACCACATTATTGTTTGTGGTTCGTTAGGTTTGTTTATTTGTTTGTTTATTAGTTTATGAATAGGCGCCGCCTGGTTTTAATTGGTTGGGTTTTTATTGGCATGTAGTAAAGTTTTAGGGTTCTGTACCGAAAGGGTGCTATCGGGATCCTGCTACTACTAAGACTTTGCTGTTCGTCACAGTTGGTCACATGGCTGGATCTTACGGAACGGAACGGACCGGAATAGATACACTTGACATTTTCTCAGTGTGTAGGTACTACTACGGCAGCTACAACATTTTTTATTTTGTTTTTAATTAAAAAATGAAATGGGGTGATAGAAGAATCGATTTTTTTCGTCGGTTTTTTGTTTGCTCGGTCTGAATCTGAACTCTGAATAATGGCAAATGGCAATATACATAATTATGTATATTGTACATTACATATACATCCTCCGTTTCCGTTTCTATATTCATTGCTACACAAAATACCGATAAATGATTTATTCTTTTATTATAGAATGCTTCGACACACTTCCACTTGATTGCTGATTAAAAATTTTTTTTGAACAATACAAATACGTAGACTATCCACCTTTGAAAGTTTAGAATTTTACAGCTTCAACCAGGAGATTGACTAGGTAAATTATATTATCAAACGATAAATACATTACTACAATTTAGGTCACATTAGCTTAACATTAGAGATAAAAATGAAATCATATTATATTAGTAGGTAGAAATACATAGTTTTAGTACCCCAAATACTAGTGTTTGTTTCAAGTAAAAAGTACCAAGCACTGCACTAACTGACCTGGGGGTGCCACGGGTCCGAATTCAAGTTCCCGTGGCACCCTCAGGGGTGTCCTACAGGGGTGCCATGGGTCCGGAATGATATTGTATTGGAGTTCTAAAATACAGTCGTAGGCTTAGTGCAGACTCCAGATCTCCAACAAATAAATGTCAAATTAGTAATACCCAACTTAATAGTTGGGTATTACTAATTTTTTAGTGTAAACATATTATTTTGGAGTTAAATTAACTGTATTTACTTAAGTATTTAATAATACTTTATTTATTTAAGTACGGTGGTACGGAACCCTTCGTTTGCTAGTCCGACAATTTTGGCTTGGATATGGTTTTATTGTTCTCGTATTGAATTTAAAAAAAACGAAAATATTTAATTCTTCAATAATATAATAAAATGTTAATAATACATTAACATTTAATCAATACTGTTTATCAGTGAATCGTCATCATAGTTCACCAAGTTAATCATCAGATAAACAAGGTAAAATTTTAACTAGTGCGCAAACTTTGACCATGAATTCAGCATATTCTGCCCCTAGCGCAGAATATTTTCGCCGGTTATTAAAATAATAATCAGCTGTTTCATAGAAAAGTGCAATACCTACGCGGTCAAAATATATGGAACGGCTGATTTTTATTTTGACAACCGACGAAAAATTTCTACGCTACATCTAGAATCGTAATTATGCTGAATTCATGGTCACAGTTGGCGCACTGGTTTAAAAAAATCCTGTATATCGATAAAAATCTTTCCCAGCCTTGACAGTTCCAAATTCAAGGCTCCGAGGTATCGAAAAGCGACAAATCACAGCTTGACATTGTAATGTAGCAAATAGAGCTGCTAAAGTGCCGTCATTGGTCTACAATACGAGTGCTACAATTGAATAACGATTTTAATGCGCACACGGCGAACAGGGTTCCGAAACTATAGTGTTGGGATTTATTATGGAGGAGTTTTATCGATGGATCTGGTGATATCTATTGATTTCTTAGAAGTTAGGAATTGGTAACAGTGGTCTGTGACTTCCCGGTATGCCTGTTCAGAGGGGGCTAATTAAAATTATATATTTACCTACTAACCATTTAATTTTTGTTATTTTAATACCTACCATCATAATGTTGAGATTAAACTGTTACACATGTTACTTATAGACCAGCTGTATTAAGAATTAATATTGACTTGTTGTGTTCATCATTATATCTTTTCATCATCATTTCGGTAGTCACCCCCCTTCTAACCATACGAGTATCATCATTCACACAGTCCATCCATCGGCTCTTTGGTTACAATCAAGCCTTCATACAGGATCAACAATGTCGAGCCATTGTTTATCGATATCGATACCTTAACAATCATCGCTGTACATCACTAAACTGTAGTGCACTTATCTGAGACACAGCTCGTCAACGTAGAGTGTATACGGGACTCGTTTGAAGTAATGTCTCGCATCTATCTGGGCCCCGCAAACTATGCCAAAATATTCAGAGCAAGGTTTCAATACTGAGATAGATAGATCTTTGTCGTATAGAAAACAAAACTCGCTAGAATTGGCAGCCATTCCTGATATTACAGTACTAATAATCGTACGGTTCAATCAATCAGGTTAAGCTTACGCTTGCCGCGGTTGGTCCTTGGATGCGTGACCTTCTTTACATAACAAGACCCCTCCGTGCCTCGAATAGCACGTTAAGCCGTTGCTTGGCCCCGGCTGTCAGTTGTGGATCTCTAACAGTCGTAACAAGTCGTCAGAAGTCCAAAAAATCGAACAACCAGTCTCATCATGGGGTATCGTATTTACTAAGGAAAAAAAACACGTAGGTATTATTGAAACTAACTCAAGAACCACTAATTAGAACTTGATACAGTTTTTGTAGGACTACTCGGTCTAAATCAGTTTATAGATGACGGAGTTCTGAGGTAACAAACATTAAAAAAAATATTCGAAGACATGTGACATCTACCAACCCGCACTGGGCTCGTGTGGTGGATTACGGCCCACTCCCTCTCATCGAGAGGAGGCCTGTGTCCCAGCAGTGGGAACATTATAGGCTTATTAAGTAAACATTAAAAAAAACAACCGAATTGCGAACCTCTTCCTTTTTACACGATTTATATTAGCTTCGCTTGTATGTATGTTTGTTTGTTTGTATGTAACCGACTCCTTAGAGCGCGATTTTGACCCACTTTAAACGGTCAGATTTCATTTAAACTTTGTAAACTTATCGAGGACCGATGATAATTCAATAATTTAAAAAAAAAAATTGAAAAATGAAAAAAAAGTCACGTTTTTGTAGTTAGCAGAACTAAAAAATAGAAAATAAATAATAGTTTAAAAAAACACGTTTCAAAAACCAAACTAAAAAGGAGAAAATAATTTAATTCAATTAAAAAGCGTGGGGTGCTTATAAAAATTATTATTTATTTTGAAGTCGATTAAAAACTTTAATCTCTTTTATCTGTCCATTTACCGAAACAAAGAAATTGTTATGCTACAGAGCTGTTTCATCAGAAAATTACACGAGTTTCAGTCAAGGTAATGCTACAATTAAGAAGAAAAATGGCTGTCTTCTAACAGTCTATAATAACTCTTCCTAGATCAGTCATTATCGTTTCCACGCTACCGTTTCATCTTAACCAACTAATGTCCAGAAGAACACGTCCGTTCCTGCTTTTGTATGAAACACTTTGTTCAAGTTTCCTACTAAAGAATCGATGGACATCATTTTAACAATATAAAGGGTAGAGTGATGAATATCGTAAAGAAAAACGACGGCATAATTTTTCCGAACATTTTCTTCAACAGAAAACTTTCTTGATGATTTAAATTAAGTGAAATAGTAAAATCTTTGGCGCCGCGTGTATACTGGAAGAGAAAAAAATGTATAGTAATAAAGTGTCTTGAATTAGCTATCACCCAGTTTGGTGCCGCTGAGGACTAGTAGGGTCACCAAAAGTCACGTTCAAAGATGGGATTGTGTCTAAAAAAAGGATAACGAACACTTTGTTTTCCAAGCCGTGTGTTACTTTTATACTAGGTCAGTAATGGAAGTAAAAGTAAAGTGTCATCAGGGGTGCGGGTTGTTCGAAAGAGACACCGCGGCTCCTGGCACACAGGCAACTGAGGGAGCACGGGTGGGTTTTAGTCAGTAACAGTCTGACACGCCCTCTTGCTCCACCCAGAGCGGGAGAAGTTATTTGATGATTTCCCACCCAAAAAAAAAATTCAAAAAAATAAGTTTTTGTAAATAAGTGTTAGGGCTTTATTTATTAACCGACTTCAAAAAAAGGAGGAGGTTTTCAATTCGACTGTATTTTTTTAAAATTTTTTGTTTTATATGTTTGTTAGGTTAGAACTTTCGACTGGGTGAACCGATTTTGATGATTTTTTTTTATTTGAAAACTGGTGCTTCCTGTGTGGTCCCATTTAAATTTCATATAGATCTGATGATGCGTTCCGGAGACAGACAACGGAACTCTTAAAAAAATGACAGCAAATCAACCGCGATTGCTGCTATCGCATAAATATGAATTGTTTTTACCCCAAGGATGATGACATTTCATATTGGTGTGGGGTAGGTACTATAGCTAAAAAGTGAAAAATAAAAACTAAAAAAAAATACTTTAATTTCGGAAGTCGGTGTTTGGTGACATGAAAATTAAAATACATATCCAAAGTCACCGACTTCCGAAATTAAAGTTATTTTATACTTTGTAGTGTTTTTTTGGAAGGCGGTTGTTTTTTTTTTTTTGGAAAATGTTTTTTTTACAATCCTACTAATATTATAAATGTGAAACTTTCTATGCTGTGTAGATGTTTGGATGTTTGTTACTCAATAACGCAACAACGGCTGAACGGATTTGTAAGAAATTTGGCACACAGATAGTTTATAACCTAAACATGATAGGATACTTTTCATCCCGGTGGTACGTTCCCGTAGGATAATTTCCAACCTCCACCCGGGCGTAGCCGCTGGCAAATGCTAGTATAGCATAATCAGCCTATAATGTTCTTACTGCTGAGATACAGGCCTCCTCAAATGTAGACGTTCAAAAGTGCCTTTTAAGTGCCTATTTGGTAAAAAATGCTTTGACTTTGACCTATCTGTGAGTGGAAGTGGGCCAGGTGCGTGAAGACGAGTAGGTTCAGCACTTAACACACACACACTTTCGACTTCACCATTGTTACGGCCAGTACTGGGAGCTCCTGCGCTTGCACACACATTCACAACGTGTTTGTACGCATGGCAATCACAAGTAAACCGCGTATCGCTTCGTGAGATAGGTACAGATACTTCTATTATCAATTTCTAGTTGACAATCATCTTTTAATCTCTGGTTCCCTTTTCAAATTGGCCTCATCCTAAATCAGGAACTCCCCCAAATCTGCTAAGCGTGGTAACACTAGTTTGTAGTTTTATGCGTCGATAGTGGTCTCGTTCGGATATAACGCCCCATTAGTTTTTATGTCCAGTGTTGCAAGCTGACAAATAATATTTTTCCTCTAAGTCGTTAGTGTCAACTCGACGATTTTATACGCAGTTTCTATTTAAGATAACCTGACAAATGTTCTATGTAAAACTAGTTGTATCTAGAGGATTGCCTGGCTTTATTTATTTATCTTGTAATAAAATATATGTTGCGTGTGACGTTGCAAAAATATGGATGTTGCCAGAAGCGATATTAGCAATTGAGAGAGAGATTTTAGAATTAATTGTGGTGTTTTCACATGCAATCAAAACGTTCATAGTTTATTGGTAACAATGAAAATAATGACATTTAAAAATATTGCCTTAGATTACAATCGTATCGTATTTTCAGTTTTAGTTGTTCGATCGATCGGCGTTTTTTATTAATACTCAAAAAAACTTTTAGAAAGCTTTGTTTCGATCGGTATAAAACTATCTAACCTATTGTGTAACTAGGTATCTACTAATTCAAACATGCAGCGTTCAGCCTATGTTATTATGCATAGCAATAAATTGGAATCCATGTGATGACCGCCATCTCTCAAGATTAAATTCCATCTGATTTCCACTCTCCCACGGGAGTTTCTTTTTTAAATAAAATGTTTGTGCTAACAATGGCAATACCGGCAATTGTCAGGATGCTCAAAAGGAAATAAAAAAAAAAACAATGACGTAGAGGATTCAAAATTTCGAACGTTGCGAATTTGAATTTGCATATCCGCCGAAAAGAAACATTCTCGTTTAATTTATTTTTATTTTTGCAGCCAGCATTTTTTTTTCTGGATAAAGATCTCTACAGCCGGTAGTACGGATATATCTTTTGAATACTAAAATCTATGACAATGGCGAGTAATGTTTTTATATTTTTGGACAGGGGAACAGTTTTTACAACCGGACATTTTAATAAAATCTCATTTATAGTGCATTGTTGTCTGTTTGTGATTTATGATTGGTGTCATTGTCATCTGATGACAGGATGATTTAAAATGTCAATGAATGATATTGCTTTTGTCCCTACGTCAAGGACATCGTATGACGCGCGTTATCGTTCATTTTGTTTTTTGGACCAAATATGTTTTTGTTCTAGTGCGTTATTCGTCAATAGATAACGTGCATTAACCGTCAAATGTCCTTAAAATACAAATGTAGTTAAAAATAATGTTATCACGAGGACGGTCATGCCCGCTAATCTACATCCTTTGTTATGTATTTTAATCATTCGTACAACTCTCCTCAAGTAAATATGTTCTTTGGTCGCAAGCTCGCAACACAGCCACTGAAGAGGTGACGTGTGCCGCCAGCGGAGTCACTAGACTCAGATAGTAGGGAGCTGACGTCAGTAATAGTGGGAGATTGTCATAGGACGGCTGCGGATGCTGAGCTGACGTCAGTAATAGTGGGAGATTGTCATAATACGACTGCGGATGACACGTCTAGACGTGCTGCTGCCATCCGCTACAACAATATTAATTAGCATAAGTCTGCATGTGTAAGACCTGGCGTTGTATTTTTATTACGTACTAGCAGCGCTCCGCGGTTTCACACGCGTAGTTCCCGTCCCCGTGGGAATACGGGGATAAAATATAGCCTATGTCACCCGGGTATAGTGTAGCTTCCCAACAGTGAAAGAATTCTTCAAATCGTTTCAGTAGTTTCGGAGCCTATTCAATAAATAAATAAATAATAAAAACTTTTATTTTCTCCACCACATAATGAAAAAAAAATTCAATGCAAACAAACAAACAAACAATCAAATCTTTCCTCTTTATAAGATTAGTATAGAAGAGGAATGAGGAACCGAAGAAATAATGATCTAAAAACTATGAAAGCAATAGCTACTCACTTTGTATTGAAGTTTTAGAGCATTTTGCTCCACAACTTCAATACAATGTTGTATTTTAACTTAAGTTTGTTTATTTAAAATAATTGGCAGGAGAGTGATTTGCAATGTAAATACCACGCGTATAAAATGAATAATCTCGCTGAAGAAATAAGTCTGTGACAACAAACTTAGTGTTGCCATATCAAAAAAAATACCCAGGAATTTTTTTGACAAAAGACGTCTTGTCACTTGTCACCCTTTAATCTTTTACATTTAATATGACGGTGCAAACAACAGGTAATTAGATTTTATGGTCATTGTTAATGTTACTGTTAAAATTAACTTTGACGAAAACTATGACGTAGCTCTTGGTGCAACTCACTCTTAGTATTTTGGTAAATAAATGATTACTGTCTTCGACCTCATTGGTCTCATCTGTCAACTCATGAATATAAATTTTACCGACGTAGATGACGCTGACCGGAACTTGACCCTTACATGAGGGATTGTTCCATTTTGGCCCAGGATCCAGTTAAGTGGAAAAACGAAAAGGAGTCCATTTCCCTGCAGTGGGACCATACACGCTGATTATTATTATTATTTTGAGAATAAGTCTGAAATATCTTTTGTACCTACTTACTGTGCGAGTTTAATAAATACTTTTCTTTCTTTCTACTTTTCTTTTACTTACCTATGTAAACAAAGTCGCAAGCTACAAATAGTCTATTCAAATAACAGATAAGTTCGCGTGATCTTTGAGGTGGTGGACAAGGCAGAACATTGTTTATACCTTCGTCTATTAAGTTTCAAACGATCGTTCGTTCGGACTGGATTGAGTTTCCAAACAGATTGTATTTCAAGACATCGAGCTAGACCATAGACTAGTATTCTTTTGTTTTATTTGAAGAACAGGTATTTTTAAAGTTTAAGTATTTGGGCGAATTTCACCAAATTAACTGAACGAGATCAGTACATTGCTAAACAGCGTTCAAGAGCCGTCAGTGTCATTATTCTACAACAATGATCACACTGACAGCTCTTCAACGCTATTTCGAGTTCTGCTGATTGCGTTCAGGTTTATTACGCTGTCAAAATGTATGGAACAGCAATTTTTTTTTTAAACCAACCAAAAGTTTCTATGTTGGAATCTAGAATTACATGCTAAATTAATGGTTACAGTTTGCGCACTGGTTAAAATTTAATCCTGTAAGTACAATACGAGTATGTAGTGATTAGAGTAGAATAAATAATAGTTAAAATAAAAATGAGAAAAATTTAAAAAAAGGAAAAAAATATTTAATTAAAAAAAATCATGTTTTTGTAGTTAGCAGAACTAAAAAATAGAAAATAAATAATAGTTTAAAAAACACGATTTAAAAACCAAACTAAAAATTTTTAGTTTGGTTTTTAAAGCATGTTTTTTTTTTCATTTTTCTCAATTTCTTTTTTTATTATTGAATTATCATCGGTCCTCGATAAGTTTACAAAATTTCAATGAAATCTGACCGTTTAAAGTGGGTCAAAATCGCGCTCTAAGGAGTCGGTTACATAAAACATACAAACAAACATACAAGTGAAGCTAATATAAAGCGTGTAAAAACTCCACCAATCCCATACCATCTATATACACTACAAACAAAAATAGCTATAATGATTGAACTTAGCAATCAATTGGTAGCTAATCGTCTTAATAGAATGCAATTGTCCCGGCCTTGCTTCCCAGAATTGAAGAGCTCTTGTATCGGTTAATACAGATCGCTTTGCATTTTATCATTCACGATTCATGTGAGGTAGCATGTGCAGAGGTTGAGGGCCATACTTTCTTATCTGTTTATAGACCACCAGCCTCGAACTTGTCATAATTTTTGTTCGTAATGGAAGAAATATTAGGTAAACTTTTTAAAGATAATAAATTTGTTTTTGTGTGTGGTGTTCTAAATATTGATCTAATAGTTAATTCACCATAGCTGCACTCATTGTTTAAATCATTCAATTTAAAATCTATATTTAATGAAGTGACTAGAATAACAGCAACGACAGTTTCATGCATAGACAATGTATTTACTAATTGCAAAATAAAGGACTCATCCTTAATTGGTGGCATCAGGTCAGACTATACTGGTCAGCTTGTATCGTTTGATTTAGATAAAAAGTTACACCTAGATAAACCATTGAATTGAGACCTGTGACTAGTAATATTCTTAACAATTTCTCAACAGCAAGTATTGATTCACAAGACTCATTTTTTTCTACAGTATGCCAAGAATTCAATAAAGCATATCCTGTAAACAAAGTTACAATCACTACTAAACCAAAATTTATCGAATGGGCCACTGCTGGCTTTCATAGTCGACAGTTTGGTTTCACCAAAGGTAGGTTGACGACTGACGCGGGAGTAAAACACATCAGTCACATTTTGGAATCCTGGGAGAATTCCCAGGAAGCGATTGGCATTTTCTGTGACCTCTAACAAGCGTTTGACTGCGTTGACCACAATACACTGATCTGTAAATTACACCACTATGGAATTCGTGGACAAGCTGCTGATCTTGTACTTTCCTATTTATGAAACAGGCAGCAAAAAGTAAACGTTAACGGGGCGACGTCCTCGATGTCTCTTTCTCTAGTTAACATGGGCGTGCCTCAAAGTTCAATTCTTGGCCCTTGTTTATTTCTAGTTTATATTAATGACCTTCATTACCTGATGGCTAACTTCTCGGATATAATTTTATTCGCTGATGACACTTCTCTTATATTTAGAAAAGATAGAAAAGATACGGATACGGGTTTCTAATAGAAAGAAACATACGGTTACGGATTACGGGTTTGCTGTTAATAACCTTTTACTCAATGCGAACAAAACTAAATATCTTAAGTTCTTGTTACCAAATGTACCCCAAGTATGTCTACATTTAAAACTTGATGGCAAGAAACTAGATGCTATTTCGGAAACTGTATTTTTAGGAATTATTTAGATTCAAAATTGCAATGGGGTGCCCAGATTAAAGCTCTTTCAAGTAGATTAAGCTCAGCTGCTTACGCAGTAATAAAAATAATTTGACTGATGTAGCCACAGCTAGGTTAGTATACTTTGCTTATTTTCACAGTATTATGTCTTATGGCGTTCTGCTGTGAGGATCGGCAGCTGAGGTAGATTCAATTTTCATTTTACAAAATGGGGCAATCCGCGCTATCTATAAATGAGTCTATAAAATGTGGCCTCGCGAGTCTCTTAGAAACAAATTCAACGAAATTGATGATTGATACTAACTCTGCCTTCTCTTTATATCCTAGAAAATATCTTGTATGTTCGCAAAAACTTAGGTAAGTATTTCAAAAAAAGATGCGATTTCCATAATCTAAATACACGTTGTAAAGATGAAATTGTGATTCCAAAATTTAGATTAACTAAAACTAGCAAGTCATTTCTAATAAACAGTATCCGCTTCTATAACAAGTTGCCAAAGTCGGTTACAGAACTTAACGATGGAAAGTTTGAAACTCACATCAAACGTGTCCTTATCAGAAAAGCATATTTATTATAAGATAAAAGACTACGTTGAAGACAGGGAAGTTTGGCATTAATTCCTTCTGCACATGTGGCTTCCCTGGTACCTCATTAACAGCTTATCTATGTGAAAGTCTATTAACTGCTCCCAAATTACAATGTTAATTTTTGTTATTTTTATTTTTTACAATGTCTGACATTTTCTCGTCATTATTTGACATTATACATCAATTTTAATTTCGACTATTTATTATTAGTGATTGTCATGGACATCATGTCATTTGGTTCAAATAGGTTCATTTTATATATGTAGATTCTTTTACATATTGTGTATGAGAGAACGTTGTAAGCCTTACAGACTAGATTTGTAGACGATTTTCTATTCTGTATTTTCATTCCTCTAGGTACCTAGTACTTATTGACAGGCCTGCACTGTCCTCCTATACCTATTATCACTGTAATTTGAAAACATTGTAAACGCCAATTATTTTGAAAAGAGTAACCGTGGAGTTTCTTGCCGGCTCTTCTCCATAGGAAGTGACAAATTGGAACCGTGCACCTAGCTTCTGACGTTTCATAAGTTGATTTAGATTTTTTTATTTTCGTTTTTTACAGTGTTCTTTTTATTACCAGCAGTGTGCCCGATAAAATTGGCCAAAATAATAGGTCTTTACCTATGAAATTGCCGTTTTGTATGAAAAAATTTAAACGATTTTTTTTCATGTATTTTTTATTTGTATTAATCGAAGTAATCACCCATGCAATCAATACATCTTTGCCATCGCAGTGGCAGTTTATTGATGCCCTTCTTAAAGAAATCAGCTGGACGGGAGGCAACAAATTCTTCAAAGGCATTTTGTACTGCCTCTCGGGTATTGAATTTTTTTCCCGCCAAGAAGTTATCCAAATTCTGGAAAAAGTAGTAGTCTGTAGGCGCAAGGTCTGGTGAGTAGGGCGGATGACGGAGAGCTTCCAACCCCAGTTCTTGCAACTTGGAGACCGTCTGCTGTGCAGTATGAGGTCGCGCGTTGTCGTGCAGGAGCAGCGGAGACGAGCGATTGACCAATGCTGGTTGGAGATGTGCCAGCTTCTCCATCATTGTGTTCAGTTCTTCACAGTACACATCTGCAGTAATGCTCACCCCGTTTGGTAAGAAGCTGTGATGAATCACACCGGCGCTAGACCACCAAACAGTGACCATCACTTTTCTAGGGGTAAGTTTTCGTTTAGGGCATTGTTTAGGTGCTGAACCAGGATCCAACCAACTTGCTGAGCGCTTGCGGTTATCAAACAGAATCCATTTTTCATCGCAGGTAACAATGCGGTTCAAAATTCCTTCATTTGTGTCTGTTGAGCAGTGCAAGGCACGTCTCGACGCGTACTTCGCGCTGACGATCATTGAGTTCGTGGGGCACCCATTTGTCAAGCTTTTTTACCTTGCCAATTTGACGCAAATGGACCAATATTGTTTTGACGCTAACGTCGAAAGCTGCTACTAATTAAGCCGTAGATTGTGTATCATCAGCTTCCACAATCGCCTTTAATTCGTCATTGTCGACCAAAGTCTTCGGACGACCGCGAGGTTCATTTTTCAGGTCGAAATTTCCAGAACGGAAGCGAGCAAACCAATAACAGGTGATGCGTTGGTTTGTAGTGTTAGCTCCGTAAACGTCGTTGATGTTGCGTGCCGCTTGTGCCGCGTTGCTGCCACGACGGTACTCATATTCCATAATTACTCGAATTTTTAACGTATCCATGATGACGAAAAAGATTGAAATGCGATGAAAATGTAACACTAATCAATAAACAAATGACTACTTTTGGAAAAAAAAATCCATGTTTTTAAAATAAAATTAATTTGAAATTAGAATTCTTACCCAAACAAAAATTATTTTGATTTGAAATGGCCAGTACTGCAAAACGGCAATTTCATAGGTAAAGACCTAATATTATTAGGTACGAACATTATTAATATCGGTACATCCTACATTTTCATGACCTAAGAGATAAGTGTATAATATTTAATAATAGGATTTGTATTACTGAATCACTGAAAACAATAACAATTCTCTTGCGGATGTCCTGTGATAAAAATGTTTAGATCTTCCAAAAAAGCGAATGATTTATTTTAATCGTTGTATTAATGTTGCATTTGTACCTATTAATTTTTTAAACATTTTCGTAACAGTAAATTGCACCATTCAATAATTGCATGCTGATATCCGCAGTATGTAATTGCAGATGTTCTTTTGTTTAACTAGTGGTTGCCTGCGACGATGCTCGCGCGCTTATCATTCTGAAGACGACAAACACGAGAAAGATCCGAGCTATCTGTCAAATTTGCCGTCGAATAAACATAATTATACAAGGTGCAACAAAATAAACGCAAGTTCTGAAAGTAGTTTGTGAATAAATAAATGTGTATTTATTCATGAATAAATAAATAAAAAAAATATTTTTTTGTTCGAAAGGGGTTTATTCCCAAATGGTCCCATTAAAATTTCATATAGATCTGATGATGAGTTTCGGAGACAGACAACGGAACTCTTCAAAAAATGACAGCAAATCAACCGCGATTGCTGCTATAGCATAAATATGCATTGTTTTGAAATTTCGAATTGGTGTGGGGTAGGTACTATAACTAAAAAGTGGAAACTAAAAACTTTTTCAAAAAAAAAACGACTTTCGGAAAAACACTACAAAGTGAAAAATAACTTTAATTTCGGAAGTCGGTGACTTTGGATATGTACTTAATTTTTTTATCACCGCCTTCCGAATTTTAAGTTATTTTTCACTTTGTAGTGTTTTCCCGGAAGTAGTTTTTTTTTGGAATTTATTTTTTTAAACTATGTTTTCTTAATAATTTCAAGGCAATAAGACTCAATTTTAAATGTATAAAGTAATACTAGAATCAACACGATTTTCATAATAATAATACGTAGTTAACTTAAAAAAAAATGATAATTGTCACAATACTCTAATTGGGACGTATGAGGTCTTGCGTTAATTGTGTTACATAATTATTCAAAATCAAAATCAAAAGTCGAGACACAGAACATTAATTAAATAATTAGTCATACGTATATGTCAGCCAGCCATGCCAATATACCAACATTATATTGTTTATATTTTTTAGCTCTCCACATTCCATCAGTTATGTTTAAGTCCCATTTAGTTGAAGTTGATGTGAGCTCATGATGTCCCTATTTATGAACAAGCTAACCCACCCAACCTACAGTACCTAAAGCTTAGAGACCACTGCCAGGGGTGCGGGTTGTTCGAAAGAGATACCGCTGCCCCTGGCACAAAGGCAACTGGGGGAACACGGGTGGGTTTTAGTCAGTAAAAGTCTGACACGCCCTCCCGCTCCACGCAGAGCGGGAGAAGTTATTTGATGATTTCCCACCCAAAAAAAAAAAAGCTTAGAGACCAAAATATCTTAGGAACTTAAGAAGCAATAACTCCCTTATACTTAAAGACACTCCAACTTCATTATTTAGTTACATAACGTACCGTTACAACTGCATTAAAAAACAGCGTCCTCAAGATGAGGGCATCACTGACCCAAATATAAGACAAGTTACAACGAGCCATTATTATTAAACGTTCTGTAGTCTTTTGTTTTTTTGTTAAATCGGCTCGTTATAAGAATTTATTGAGGTATTGAATGAATGGGATGTTAAATTAAATTGTGTACGCTTGTATAGTGTGTTTAAAAAATGTTGTTGAAAAGGGTGGTGAAATGTGATTGACTCTAATTAAGTTTCTTTATTACTATTTTCTTTTTAACCACTTTAAACTACGACGACATTGAATATCTGCTCACTTCACAATTGCAATGACTTTTCTAATACTCCGTATTTAAACTCAACCTCTTTCACTTCAGTTTACACACATACCACACCTACATCACAGAACACAGACATACACAGCTACATCACAAAACACACACACACCACACCTACATCACAAAACACACACACGTACTAACACTTAGTATAAGTTAAATACGTTTGTACCTTATAGTTCTAAGCAGTCTATTAAAATGTTTGTACCCCTGTGGGAACCTGGGCTGGCGAACCTTAATACAGGTTACCATGTAACCTAGCTAGGACGCCTAATTCAATTATGTTACTTTATTTCTATTCGACTTAACCCTAAATTTTGAAAATTATTTTATTGTAACAGACTGTACCACACTTTTTTTTTAAATAAAAATTATATACATAAGTATATAATTCAGTAGGTGTATTTGTCACTGAAGTCCTTCTAAACAGCTGACCTTCCAGAAATTATTGTGCGTGTTTGAGGGGGGCTCCTGGATGGTTTAAATTCACAATTAAACCCGGTAGGTGGCGCTGCGATCTAGTTCTAGGAAACAGGGTAACTTCTGTCGGGTCAGCTAGTTTACTATTTTTGTTTTATTTTTAAACAAAATCAGATTTTCATAAAACAACCCTGGTAGGGATCAACGCGAAAACTAAACCTATTAATTCAGCACAAGATTCTAGACCGCCGAACGTAGAAATGTTTCTTCAGTTCCAAAGATATAAGAAAGAAGATTTTTTATATTTCAATAGTCAGTTCTCAAAAAAATAATCTGCTGTTTCATGGAAAAGAGCAATACCTAATACCTACGCAGTCAAATTTGTATTGCAGAGCTAATTAAACGACGAAATATTCAAACGCCTCTTGCATTTCTTCAGAATCATTTACTGAAGCCATGGCTGCTGACTCAAAATAATAATATACATGTGTATATAAAAAACACTACAAAGTGAAAAATAACTTTAATTTCGGAAGTCGGTGTCTTTGGAGCTGTATTTGAATTTTTTGTCACCGCCTTCCGAAATTAAAGTTATTTTTCACTTTGTAGTGTTTTTTTGGAAGTCGGTTTTTTTATTTTTTTGGAAAAAGTTTTTATTTTTCACTTTTTAGTGGTTCACATGTGCTTACCCCTTCACAGCATACCGGCGTGATGTTATGTTATGAACTGGTGTAAGAAATAGACAGACATGAGATTTCAGCAATCCCAGTCCATTTGCTATCATTTATTGAGGAGTTCCGTTGCCTATCTCCGAAGTTCTTCATCAGATCTTCACCAAATTGAAATGGGACCACTCCGAGAAAGTACTCTTTCAAAAAATACCCAAATCGCTTAGTGTGCCTATAAGATTTGAAGAGTTCTCTCTATTTCTCCAGGATCCCATCATCAGATCCTGACTTGATGATCATGGGACCACCTGGGAAGTATACCCTTTCAAACAAAAAAAAAACAAAATCCAAATCGGTCCAGCCATCTTCGAGTAATCGGGGAACATACATAAAAAAAAAGGTTCCGACGAATTGATAACCTCCTCCTTTTTGAAGTCGGTTAAAAAGGAGCGGAAAGAATCATAGTGCATCAAAGGTAGCTGATTTTTTATATAATTGTATACAGGTATTCAGTAGTGACCTTTATATTTTCTCAGCTAACATACTATAACATAACATGTTTTAATAACGCTCAGTAAAAGGTTTCGCCTCCAAGATCTATTTTAATATTTTGGAAAATTTTGCTTGTTTAGGCCATCTTTATCCAATTCGTTGTATAAACGGCAAAATAATTTACACCTATGCCAAAACTCTTTGGGTAGAATTTTGTGTGTGTAATGCTATCCTCGCTTGTCCTTTATCGGAACAAGCTAGGATACTGTACAAACTGGCATTTTTTATTTTTAAGTAAGTGTTACCTGTTTTTAGGTTTAGTGGATTCTGCTGAAGTTACAGGGCGACGTTATCGCTCAGCGACAAAGCCCTTTAAATAAAGAAAAAAAAAAAAAAAGAATTTTGTGCCGTTCGTACACCACCATTACATTCTTTAGTCGTGGCCTAACAACGTATTTCTCATCTAGTCTGAAGAATGTTAACTATTCTGTCGTAACCCACAAAATATTTAAGCCAGAGATAAAACGTCATATTTAGTGCAACTGTCACTGCACAATGTGTACTAAAATGTTATAAGCTCGTTAAAAACTTTGTCACACCAGGTTTTGATGTAACTCGGCTAAATGTAACATTCGTATGCGTCTATAGGGTTAACAAATAGAGAGTTTGTGTTTGTATATCATTTGGACAAAGCCACATTAATTGAACTGCAGTAAAATTACTTGAAGTTATCGCAGTTTTTCAAAACGTAATTTAATTTCAGAAATGTTATCAAAGTATGCAATTTTAGAAGCAGTGGTGGGTCTGTGGTATCTGCCCCGACTTACAGAGTTCTACCCAGGCAGGCGCTTTTCTTTGTGTAATTTATTTCATCAAACTGGTCTCAAAACGGTGAAGGAAAACATCGTGAGGGAACCAGCATGTCATGACATGCGTCATCTACTAACTCGGACAGGGCCCGCGTATTAGATTATGTTCCGGTCCCGCTCAAAGAGTCCTGGCAGTGGAAACGTTATAGGGTGCTTATGTATCCATTTTTTTTGTTATATGTAAGTATGATGATGGGACTCCCTTTTCCGCACGTAGACTCCCATTCGGTCCGTTGTGCGTAAATATGTAAGTATGTAAGTGAGTTGAGTTTTCCACAAAAAATCAAACTCAATTACATAATGCATTATTTATTCTATTTTAACTAATTTCCCACATAACCGGACAAGTCAACAGCATCCTATCATCAAAAAAATCTCGCCAGCCCTGAAATCCGACCTCAATCTACGTCCGTAAGTCTTCCTTCCTCATACTGAACTAAAATAAGCCCGGCCGATATTTGGGATGTTTACCTCATTGTTGACGGCTTTATAAGACGACAATTAGTGCCGCTGCACACTAGTCTACAGTTGCTAGCTACTCAATCGGCAAGCGGCGGTCAACTGCGATATACGACGGCTTTCGTCGTAAGTTGCAGTGCACCCTTTGTATTCCTAGGAACTAAGCCCATATCTGAGTCGCAATACTGCCGCGCATAATTTCTGAGCCCTCATCCTCAGCTTAATAATCAGCCTATAATGTTCCCACTGCTGGGACACAGGTCATGCAGGTGAAAGGGTGAAAGGGATTGGGCTGTAATCCACCATGCGAACCCACTGCGGGTTGGTAGATGTCACATGTCTTCGAATTTTTCCGTTCTAGTTCATGACTGTTTCCTCACGATGTTTTCCTTCACCGTTTTGAGACTAGTGGTGATGAAATAATTACCACAAAGTAAAGCGTACAACTCGTAGTGACCGATACCACTCGGCTACCATTGATTATTCTCAGCTTCCTGATGCATAATTTGTTTACCGTCTTACCGGCGCGGAGGCATGCTCAATCAAAAGTGACCCTGTGTACCTATGACGCTTTTTCTATGTTATATTAGAAGTATTTAAATTAAAACAGCAGTTTTTACAAACAAAAAAAAGTTTTAGTAATCAACAAGCGCGCACTCTCCGACGACTTATACCTACATAAGCCTTGTAAATATAGATCGAATTAGAAATATTTTTAAGTTTACATATAAATTTCGAGTTTTAGTATTTCAGATTTTGGCATTTGCCGTCACAAACCTTTTGACCTCCCTGTTCCTTGTCACACAATGTCACATTTAGTTGACCCCTCCCCCCTCTTAACGTGTGACGTAATTTATGGACGGCCTATTAGTAATAGGGTCTCGTTAGTTACCCTTTCGGAACGGAACCCTAAAAAGTTACGTCTACTGGTGCTCACAGCTCTGTGGCCCAATTTGCGCGTGCGCTTTTATTAGACTATTGACAGTTATTGAGAATACTTTTTCTTATTTGAATGTTTGCCACGTCGTATTTTGTTTTTCCTTGACGTTTTAATTGCTGCGATCAGGCTCTGTAAATTAAAACTGAGAAAGATATACAGGGTCATTTTTTATCAAGCCCGGTCTGACAGGAAGAATAAAGGGCAAATAAATTCAATACAGTAAAATAATTATACAGGTTGAAATTGAAAACATGCGACAAACCGAAATGGGAGATTGTACTCATCATTATGAACAACTTTTACTGAGGGACCAAAGATGCAATCGCAAAAAAAAAACAGCTGTTCCCTACATTTTGACGAGTTATGCGAACATAAATGTAGGGAACAGATGTTTTTTTTTTCGGGATTGCATCAATGGTCCCTTAGTAAAAGTTGTTCATAATGATGAGTACAATCTCCCATTTCGGTTTGTCGCATGTTTTCAATTTCAACCTGTATACAAGAATTCGGATGATTGACTTTGGCAGCAAAGAATTTCATGTTTGTTTATCTTTGTAATTGCTTTATTTCTTCAATTTAATTTATTTGGACACAGATTCTAACGAGCTGTGAAGCAATTTAACAGGCGTGATTTTGTTATGAATGGTTAAAGCTGACTATATTTATTTAAATATTTATTACATGGAAAGATCGATGGGAAACCATTCTAGCCCTGATTGCGTAGCTCTTTTAAATATACTGTTTTTCTTTTTGACGGTTAGCGATTTTATTTCTAAATAAATGTGTTAATCAAAATATTTTTAAACAAACAGTTTAATGTTAGGTGTATTTATTTCCTAATACATTATACGAATTAACACTAAAATAAATATATTATGTACAGACGCCAGCAGATCAAGCTATCCCAAACTGTCAAATTTTCCGAATTGAACATGAACCTTATGATCTTGTAATAAAGTTGAAAATCTATCAAAGAAATTTGACAGGTTGGGGTAGCTTGATGTGCTGGCGTCTGTACAAGTACTTATACAACGTGTAACGGAAAGGGTATAAACATACCAAGGGCACGGCTTCTTTGGATGATATCAAACGATATTGCAAGGGTTTTTTAATCCTATCTCTACATGTTCGGAAGTTATGAGAATTTTTAATAGGTACATTTTTACCAGAAACCGAACTTTTCAAATTGAAATAAACACATCACTCGGAAGAGATTTATCCTGATATTGGCAAGTAACGTGGAAAGTTATTGACCTACGTAGTGCGGTGACACGTTTGTTATGATTTGAATTTAAGAAACATATGAAACCGAAAGGTATCAATTCTTAGAGTAAGTATTTTATTTTGAGCTGAAACTATGCATATTTTTCTATACCAGCTGTTATCTTTAGTGCTTAAGAATAGCAATAGGGTTTCTGTTACACCCTGTATACAGGAAAAAAAGGGAAGAGCTCACTGGGCATAAAATAATTTATCCGGATCGCTGTCAGTGGGAAAACTGCCCAAAAGTCTGGCAGCGTCGTTGCCACGTTGGATGGCAATGCTGATTCTTTGATCTAAAAATAGCCCTCTGATCACGTGAAGAGTTGACCAACCGCTTGGCGATGTCCCGAAATACGTACTCTATAAGCAATCCGACCCCACTGCCCTAGTGTTACAACCCCAAATGGTTCAAACATATAGTTCCCAATAAGATTGTAGTATTTGCGCCGTTTGAAATTTTCTGCATCTGCAGTAGTCGTCGCCGTGCTTAGATGGGATGGCGCGAGGGTGTTGACACAGGTCATCCCACACCGAAGGCCTAACCAACTTCCAAGGCATTATGGTCATTCCGTCTGGCCTCTTCCCATCGTCGCGTGCCCAAGCCATTGGTTTCTAAGACAGCTGACAACCTCTGGTGACAAGAGCCCGACGGGTGATGTCAATAACGCTGTCGTACCTACCGTTCATGTTAGGTTGTTCAAAACTACCTACTCATTATTAGGTATATGTAGCAACACTGTCGTCAATTCCTCTCGGCCAATGGCTCCCATACTTGCCTACCGTGACGTATCATAATAAAAATATTATTACTTTCCTACTGGTGGACTTCACATTTCTTGACCAGTGGGAACAGTTCCGATTCAGATCTGGTACACGACAGTAAACTGAGTATGCCTTAGTAATTACGTACGCGACCTTTGACAGTTTAATATAGTTTTTTTTATTTGAGTACCTACTTCTAGCATCCATCTTTACAGTGACAGGCGAAATTTCACCAATCCAACGCTTTCTGCCACCCATCGCATATATTGGACCTGATCTCCCGCAAACGTCCTTACTAAGGCCGCTCCTTGTGGTATGTATGCCTGCAGACAGATCTCCCGGAAACGTCCTATCTAAGACCGCTCCTTGTGGTATGCCTGCAGACAGATCTCCCGAAAACGTCCTACCTAAATCAAAATAAAAGCTATTAGGTACGCTTGTAGTAGGTCGAACTTAGCACCTTCCCAACTTCATCCTTTCTGTTTGTGAAGATTTAGAAAAATAATCAATTTTTCCGAATTCCTTGTTGCTCCTTTGTCAAATGTTATAAACATTCCCTTCATAACAATAATTAAAAACAAAAATGCAATCAAAACAATTTTACACAACGCACATCCCGATATCTGTCATATTATTTATCAATATATTACACTGCAATTGTTGTTCAAACAATGCATCGACCGACATCCTTAATCAAGGTCGTGCCATATAACGATAGTGAATGATAGCGGACACACGCCGGTGAATACTAACTCTTTGTAGTATCTTAGCGTTATGCAATTTGTTTTGTTTGAGACTTGAGTACTTGACAGGTTGTCTGCTACCAACTCTCCAAAACTATATCATTACCAGCTTAACTCATCATCATCATCATTTCAGCCGAAAGACGTCCACTGCTGGACATAGGCTTTACCCAAGGACCGCCACTTTGATATAAAACGACTGCTGGATACTCTCTAACTGTCACCGCATTCAATTTTACCAGTCACTCAGTCACTCTGGAAAAGAACAGGATTTACCGACATAGCTTGCAGAGCAAGCAGTCTGAAGTGGCAGTGGGCTGGCCATGTTTGTCCAAGGACCGATGGCCCAAAGAGTGGAGTTGAGACCGCGTATCAGCAAGCGTAGCGTTGGACGCCCCCCAGCTAAATGGACCGACGACCTCAAGAAAATGGCTGGGACAGACTGGATGCGGAAGGTTGCAGACAGGGTGTTGTAGCGCAGCCTGGGGGAAACCTACGTCCAGGCTGCAGGGGCTTATGTATACCAGTGTACAGCGATAGGCTGAGTTGATCGAATCATTCAGCGAAAATCATCTCTACACCTAGCCCGAGCGGGCCATAACCATCATTTGTGTAATCCTGATTGGCTCAATGATGAGGGGCATTGGACCGATTTGGAACGCATGCTGTTCAGCATACTGGTGTTCTGGCTGGTGCTGCTCCTCATTACCATCGCCAAATGTATCCCAGACATGCTCTTCACTGTGGGCGGGCCGTGTCTGCTGTATGCCCAATGAGCTGTGGGCCAAAATAACCACTACGTGGAGCCCTGACATAGCCGCATGGCGGGACGTGCTGGGGAAATACAACCAGTGGTCAAGTTTAAAGAGCTAGAAGTTATGACTTCCAGCTCTCCCCAAGACCCAAGGCCCAGCAGTAGGGTAATGCGAGTTTACAGTAACATTAACAACTGCAATATGTCAGGTCTGTTGTAATATACAGCACTGACTTGCCAATTACTTGTATATGCTAAATCAATAAGCCAATCTCCACATAGATGGGAGAAAGCAAGGCTGATATTGATACGAGAATATCCACTGATGACATCATCTGTGAAGATAAGGAATCAAATATTTATCTTCGCAAAAGATACGACGCAGATGCAGTTACATGCAATGTCAATCAAAAAAAGATAACTTTCTATTGTAAGCTGTTAACTCCTCCTCGCATTCCATATTTGAAAAACAAACCATAATCTGACAAGAAATGTGACGTGCTAACATTTTTATACATCCAGAAGAAATCAGACATTTCCTTTACATCTATTCTAAATTTGAATATTATTTCCCTCCTCCGAGGAAGTGGGTAGAGGAAACGATTAATTGTTAAAAAGCGATGGTTTGAGTTAGAGGCGCGTGCGCATCCTTAACCGTTACATGGCGACGTTTTTTCAAAAGTGTCCACATTTAGAATTTGTGGTGTTGGGTTGTATTTTTTTTTTGTACGGTGCTTAATGATGTCCTGCTCGGTTGGGTTAATATGGAAAGGGTTATCTGTTAAATTGTTTTTATTTTTCTATATCGGCTTGTAATATCCCACTAGGTACTGGGCAAATGCCTCTTTCCATTCCGTCCATTTATCATCGTAATAATTATTGTGTTTATTCTTTTAACGATTCTTAAGTAATTCAGTATCTAAGTAATGGTGCATTTTTGTATATTTTATTACAGATATTCAGTGAAAAAATGCAATTTTTATTCGATCAAAATGTAAAGAAACTGTTTTTTCTCGATATTTCGGATCCATGGTCAAGTTTTACCAGGGAACCAATAAATTAACTTATTTAATATTCACGAGTACTCCTCCAATTAAATGGCCAATAAATTCAAAGTCAGCACGGGCTGACTTTTGCTGACAGTTAATTCACCCACAGTATACATAATAAATAAGTATACAGTTCAATAAAGTGAAGTGTGCCTGCCCGAAAGGCTTGGTGAGGTGTAGAGCCATTATAGTATATAACCATCTAGTTATATTCTGCAAAACGGAATATTATACTCTTCGACAAAAGCCGCTTCCACCCTTTAACCCTACTAACTCGATACACAGTGGCCGATACGTTGTGACAGATAGACAGACGCGTAGGAAGTCATTAGTTACCGCGCTGTTATTTATAACAATTGATTATATACCGCCGATAACTGGTGGCCGGTACAAATTGGTGTGAAATGTTCGTACTTACGGAGTTTCTGAGTGACCAATTAGTGTGAGGGTTTGAACTTGATGTCAGTCGAATTGGTGAACGGGTTTGGTGTTTTCTACAAAAGACGTACGTAGTCGTGGTTCGTTATGCTTTCGATAACAGGGTAAGGAGGCCATCAGCTAACCATGAATACTGCCACCAATGGGCACCAGCAGGTGATTTATTTATTGAAGGTACGTTCACAACATTAAATTCATTCAAATATATTTAAGGTGTTGTACAGTACAATTTAAACAAGAAAAAAAACACGAGAAAATGACAAAATAAAAAACAAAGTGAAGATATAAAGACAATCAAGAAAATGATTGAGTGCAAGTTGCAGTGATTACCAATGCAAAGGCAACTGTAAGTTCAAAAGTCTCCTGCGTTCGACCTTGTGAAGGCCGCAGGAATCCGCTGGATGCGGGAAGCACAAAACCGGTCCAAGTGGCGGAGCTTGGTGGAGGCCTATGTTCAGCTGTGGACTTCTTTCGGCTGAAGTGATGATGATGATCCTTGTAACAAGAACTTCACCTCGGAAGACTTCCTTCACAATTTAGATGAGACTCACAAATAAAGTGTGAAATACATTTTTGAATGGAATAGAATACATGTACACTTTAGTTCATCATAGAAATTACAGATATAATTAATTATAGTATTCAAATGAAGAGTGAAAGAACACTATCTCTCTACTTTGTCATATTTGCTTATTTATTTATTATTTAAATTAACATTTTATTTATAATATATATTTTAGTGATATTTATTTTAGAAGTATGTATGTGTTTGTATATTCTCATATTATGTGTATATTTAAGTTTAATATGTAATTTTATGTTTTCACTTCAACTATTATTTCAGGCGTTGTGTACATCTCTGTTATCTTCTCTCCTATCGCAGGTGTGTTGGAAGAGATTTCTGTAGAAATAAGCATTACCTTTGTACGTATTTGTCTGTTCCTTTCTTCTTGTCTGTTTATATGTGTGTGCATAATTGGTTAAATAAATAAATAAACGAGTGGGGCTAGTGGCTAAGTAATAAAAACGCACAGGTCGATCGATCAGGTTAAGCTACGCTTGCCGCGGTTGGCCCGTGGATGGACCATCTTTACATACCAAGACCCCTCCGTGCCTCGGAAACCACGTTAAGCAAAGCAGTTCGTCCTGGCTCCTTCGTGGATCTTCAACAGTAGTTACGGGTCGTCAGAAGTTCGAAAGTCTGACAACCAGTCTTACCTAAGGGTCCCCAAGGGGTTACCAAGGGCCTTACCATCGTTTTTTAACTATTTTTTGTTGTATCTTTTTTAGTTCTTTATTTTAGTTTCGCTAATGTGTCCTAGCAAAGGTTAAAAATATATTATTACTATCTTTAAGATTTAAGTTATAGGTACTCATACATTGTTTTGGGGTAAGGCGGGGGGCTGGTAATCTATGTGACGGGTTTTCCTAGTGCGTATACCAGTATCTCACAAAGGGTTTATTCATTGCAGTTATTGTAATCTTCATATATTTAAGGCGCCTTTGTGAAAGAGAAAATAAATGTTTATTTATTATTATTATTATCGTATTACCCAGTAACTGGGTTGTGGAGGATAGGCAGTCTCTCCCTGTAAAATACTGGTTTTCAGCTACATCCGGATAGAGTGGAAGTCAACCCTGAGGGGTTTTATCGCTAAAAGGGTCGCTTATATCCTGAGTCTACAACCTATTCATATTTATATCATCAGTTGGTGGCTTCTCAACGTGAAGAAATCCTCGGAACAGTGAGGTCGCTCCGCGAAGCCTGTGAAGCTCCCAGGAAGCTTCTGTGCTTTTGGGCGGAGCTAGGCTGGCTTTGTTAGCCAGAATCCCGACGCACAACGGACCGAATGGGAGACTACGTACGGAAAAGGGAGTCCCATCATCAGCATCATCATTATCATCAGTTGGTTTTAAGTTGTCCAGACGCCAGCACATCAACCTACGCCAAACTGTCAAATTTTCCCAATTGACCATGAACCTTACTCTTATGTAATAAAGATGAAAATCTATCAAAGAAATTTGACATATTTGGGTAGCTCGATGTGCTGGTACACATCGTAAACGGCAAAATAATCTACACACTTTTTTTAAATTCCTGAATGGGCCTGCCTTTAACCTCGATCACGCTAGATGGAAAGTACAACATCCTCTGCACAGATGATCAAAAAAATGATAAAATTATGAATGCAAGATCAATAACAATGTACCGTTCGGTTTCCTTTTTTGCTAACTTACAACTTGTATACAGGGTGTGAAGGTAATTGAACTTGAGAATTTAGGACATTGTTGTGAAAACATCGGTAAAGTGATTACTAAGAAGGCTTGAAAAGTGTGATGGATGGTGAACAAGAAAAGATGAAAAAAAAACTGCAAAAAAACTAACTATTGTCGTGATTTAATTTAATAAGTTTAATACCGAATTACTATCTCTATAGTGTCTCTGTCAAAGTACAAATGAAATTAAATTATAACAACATTTTTAAATGTATTTTCATCATGGCAACTCAGACAGTTGAGTGTATTTTTCTACCTTGACAACAATAAAAAATTACAGTGATATTAGTGATATGATATTTCTAGACTAGCTTTTGCCAGCGGCTTCGCCCGCGCGGAACTTCCATCCCCTATTTAACTCCCTTAGGGGTTAAATTTCGAATCCTTCCTTATTCTTTGTTTACATTTTAAAGGAAACCTCTGTGCCAAATTTCAGCTTTCTACCAAGGGTTTGGGCTGGGCGTTGATGAGTCAATCCGTCAGGCAGGACTTTCCTTTTTACACGCTTTATTTTAGCTTCACTTGTATGTTTGTTTGTTTGTTAGTTTGTTTGTTTGTTTATTTGTTTTTTAAATCGATAATAGGGTACAAGAGTCATTTCCAAATAGAAAAATGTAGTGCGAGTCGAGTGGTTGGTTGGATTGTGAAAGAGTACACTTGTGCGATTAAAAAGTATTAGCAAGGTAAGAGTGTTTTCTTCATACTATCTTATCATCTGAAGTATCTGCCTTTTACTTATCTTCTGTGTGTGACAGTTTTTAGTCACAGGGTAAATATTTAAAGACAACGCAATACTCGCGATTGGCCAGCATCCTAGCATTACGCATATTCCAAATACCGAATTAAGAAGCTTAGATTAGTATTCAAATAATGACACACCATGTACATTCATAGCTCACACAGTACAATGCAACACAAAAGGTGTAGGTGTCTAATCAATAGTGTTGGTTGTAGTGAATTAAATAATTGTTTTGTTCTACAGTCCCCCTTATTTATAAACGTTGCTTAAAGTTAAGTAGTGATTAGCGACTGTTTTTTTTTTTTTTTTTGGGTGGGATATCATCAAATAACTTCTCCCGCTCTGGGTGGAGCGGGAGGGCGTGTCAGACTTTTACTGACTAAAACCCACCCGTGTTCCCTCAGTTGCCTGTGTGCCAGGGGCCGCGGTATCTCTTTCGAACAACCCGCACCCCTGGCAGGCATCGGTCCTTGCGGACCCCACCTATTGGTGCTGACATCTCTTTGAGGCGCGCGTGGAACACGACGCGCCGTCGACCCGGGCTTGGTCCTTACCGGACAGCGAGCTACCCATTACTCGCCGTCCGCAAGCCCGCGGTGATTAGCGACTGTTTAACCATACATTGTTGACGTTTAAACATCTCTTAACTTTAACCACTTTTATAAATAAGAGGGAATATTTTATAAACGTTGCTTAAAGTTAAGTAGTGATTAGCGACTGTTTAACCATACATTGTTGACGTTTAAACATCTCTTAACTTTAAGCAACGTTTATAAATAAGAGGGAATATTTTATAAACGTTGCTTAAAGTTAAGTAGTGATTAGCGACTGTTTAACCATACAATTTTGACGTTTAAACATCTCTTAACTTTAAGCAACGTTTATAAATAAGAGGCAATATTTTATAAACTTTGCTTAAAGTTAAGTAGTGATTAGCGACTGTTTAACCATACAATTTTGACGTTTAAACATCTCTTAACTTTAAGCAACGTTTATAAATAAGAGGCAATATTTTATAAACTTTGCTTAAAGTTAAGTAGTGATTAGCGACTGTTTAACCATACAATTTTGACGTTTAAACATCTCTTAACTTTAAGCAACGTTTATAAACAAGAGGGAATATTTTATAAACGTTGCTTAAAGTTAACTAGTGATTAGCGACTGTTTAACCATACATTGTTGACGTTTAAACATCTCTTAACTTTAAACACATTAGATAGGTACTAATTATGTAGATAGTACGTTCGCGTGGGATATCGACCACCACGCGGGCAAAGCCGCTGCGCTAGCAAAAGCTAGCACTTTATAAAATATACCATTATACATAATGTATGCTACCAATTACAACAGTTTACGCACGCTTGGCAATTTGTTAGTTAATTTTTGTGTTGATTTTCGTCCCAAAACCGGGGCTTTAGTCAATCAATCAGCACAGTAGCTCAATAGCCAATGTTTCCAACGATTTCGGCACCCATCAGAATCAATCCATCAGCTTCTACGAAAGCAACAAACAGACGTACACACGGATTAGAACAGCCTCGTTGGTCTATTAGTCGTAAATGCTATAACTCAGTGTGAGGTCCTGGGTTCATAAATCAAAATCAAATCAAATCATTTTTTATTTGTGTAACATAGGTAGTAAATACAGTTCTTAAGGTGAACCTAGTCCACATTTTTTGCATACAAACTTCGGGAGTGTTTTACTCCACTATCTGACATGGCACATCCAAAGTAAAATATGATATCGTTTTGTCTCATTATTAATATTGTCTATACGGAAACAGAATACTCAAGTAAAAACCCATTAAAAAGTTAGGAGCCAACAAAGATTCGTTTTTCTTGCTTATTTTACTTAACTTTGGGCGTGTTTAAGTAATAAAAGAAGTGTAAAATCTCCAAAACCAAGTCGGTACCGACAAAGTTCAATTATCGAAAAGTTAATAAACTTTATTGGTCATTGATTTATGCATTGGCTTTTTCGTAAAACCCGTTCTTATAAAGGACTTTTCTTAATTTTTTCGCGAATTTTGTTACTATAAATGATCCTGTATCTCACTCAATAACGTTGTGCGTGTAGACTAGCGCCTAACTGCTCATCACTGATACTATCTGTGTCGGACACGAAGCCTGGTGAGACAGCGTGATTTTTAGCCAGGCTCACCAGTGAGTTTGAGCCCGCGACTAGATTGGGTTCCCATCTGTAAAAACAAATGTTAGTGGAAATAGTGAATAAAAAATTCCCACTGCTGGGATCACAGATCTCGTCTCTGTGAAAGGGATGGACCAAAAACTACCACGTGTACGCAGTGCGGAATAATAGATGTCACACGTCTACGAGTTTCCGTTTCTAGGACATGCTGGTTTCCTTACGATGTTTTCCTTCACCGTTTTGAGCATAGTGGTGATGAATGTGGTGATGGTGGGTAATGTGGTGTGGTAGTGGTGATTATTTTTAAAAGAGTAACCGTGGAGTTTCTTGCCGGCTCTTCTCCATAGGAAACGACAAATTGGAACCGTGCACCTAGCTTCTGACGTTTCATAAGTGCCCATGCAGTGAAATAAAATATTTTGATTTTTTTTTTTTTTTTTTTTTTAATTAGTGTCTGGGTTCAACGTTATGGCCGATACTACTGGGCCACTAATGCTCTACTAAAGGTACCCCTCTGCCTAAGCCCTCCGGGAAACAAGCCGTGATGTTATGTCAGTACAGCCGGTGAAAGTCGGCGTCGAAATGAGTTCATCAATCAATTCCAATGAGTTACAGAATCAATAGTGCATGTCACGCCGTGGGCAGGTAATGGCCCTTTGATTCCTGTTGCACTAATGGGTTTTATTAAACCTGTATGGTTGTTAAACGTTCTTTTTTTAAATGTTGTTTTTGTTTATTGTCTGTGCTCGTACGCAGTTCTGTTGTTTCTGCCTACTCATTTAAAACAAAGGTGTCGAGTTAAGTACAGACTTAAGTTAGAGGTAACTTTGAATTTCGAACTTTATTTTGAACTAGCTTTTGCCTGTGGCTTCGCCCGCGTGGAGTTAGGAAATTATCACACGGGAACGTACTTACAGGATAAAAAGTGCCCTATGTGTTATTCCAGGTTACAAACTATCTGTGTGCCAGATTTCATTCAAATCCGTTCAGCCATTTTTGTGTGATTGAGTAACAAAGATCCAAACATCGAATTATTCAAACATCTAAACATACAAACTTTCACATGGTTAATATAAAAGTAGGATTGCAAATTTGACTATCTGTCATTAGTTAAATTCGTTGTTGCATGAACACGCATAACACGTAAGCTCTTTCGTCTGATACTCAACACGGCATCATAGAAAAAAAATATTTTCGTTCGTCAATTTATGTCCTCATGAGGGCACCATAATAAATTTAATGTGACGTCACATAGCCTATAAACATTGGACGATCAAGACGCTGCCAACAATGAAACATAGTTTTTCTTAATTATTTTCAGTATTTTAGAAGTTATGAGGGAACAGATGAACATGCATATATACCCACATAGTGGTCAAATCATAACCTTCTTTTGCTTCGCCGTAGTCAGTCAAAAATAGGAATTATTTGAGGTTCAACTAATAACATACCATCAATAAATCTATACGGTAAGACATATAACTATATAACAGTGAGACATGTTATGTACAGATCATATTTGGCTTCAATCTTGTATATGCTATCAAAGCTAGAAATCAGTGCCCACTAAAATGTAGGCCAAACACCATTTCTTCCTGTATATGGAAATTATAATATCCATTGCGTGTTTTACTAGTAAGTAGCATGTCAAGTAATTTGTATGGTACACGGGAATATTAATCTTAATTGTATGGTTTGAAAGGCCATGATCCCATACGGGGTTGGGTGGAGGTGAAATGTCATAGGACTATAGTTCGTATGGTCAGCGTTAGGTTTCATTTGATAGGGTCATGATTTACAAGGACTTATGTAGTAGGGCTGTGATTTATTTTGAGGTTACTTGTTTTAGACAGTATACCATAATGTATTGGTGTGTTTCAAAAGTATCTGATAAAACTGTAAACAAATAGATTAGAAAACATATCTGTGAATACCAATTTGAAGTGCCTCTTAAAAATTGATAGCTTTGACTTCATTATTTGGGCAATTAAACCCGAAATTCTAATTTTAAAAATCACCTCAAACATGTTTTTCATTTGACAATAATTGAGGTTTGTTTTATTATATCCTCCTTTTTTGTCGATTACAATTTACTTAATAATGTTTTTCAAACAGTAAATAGCTATTGGAAAAGGTGGTGTTATATAAAGGTGAAACATTTTAAATACAGACGAAAGTGTCACTAATTCTTTAATTTTAATTTTACTTTATCAGGGTTGCTTTCATCGGTCCTTGTGAGGGCCGCAGGAGTCCGCTGGATGCGGGAAGCACAGAACCGGTCGAAGTGGCGGAGCTTGGGGCAGGCCTATGTCCAGCAGTGGACGTCTTTCGGCTGAAATGATGATGATGATGATGAGGGTTGCTTTACACTTTCATCAGATATACAAGGTGTAACAGAATAGACGCAAGACCTGAAAGTAGTTTGCTCCTAATTGACTACTGAATCGATTTCAGTAACTTTTAATATAGGTAGGTACCTAAGTATTTTTTTAAATTATGTATTTTGCCATACCTACCACTGATTGAGCCAAAGAAAGTTAAATCTTATAATAGAAGAAATAAGACTCAATTTTAAATGCATAAAGTAATGTTTGGGCCGACACGTTTTTCTTAATAATATCAGTTAGCTTTAAAAAAAAAAAATCTTTGGTCATCGTATTATGCTTTTAACTCAATACTCTAATTGGGGTGAGGTCTTGCGTTAATTATGTTACTCGTTGTATATGTAGTTCTGGAACAGACTATACTTACAGTAGTTCCCATACATTTCACAGGATCTGAGAAATATCTAACATTTTTGGATGTTGGCAGTATTAGCTTAATGGCTAACAGCCGTGACATAATGAAGATTGTGGGTACCTACTCCTTACTTTGTGTACTTAATTTATTTCATCATCACAGCTCTCAAAAAATCGACTTTCGTGTACCTCGCTCCGAGTTTCTACTACAGGTATACGAAACTAAATTATACTGCTAGTCAGTAAAAGTTGGAGGGCTAACTGCCCAGCATTCCTTCTTACCTATTTAAGTATCTATCATCACTCATAGAGGCTGGTTCAGTGCACTTTAGTCCAAAAGATAAACTCCGAACCCAACTTTAGACATCATAATTCCCTGCCGGATAATCTACAAAACAACACTGTTATCAAAATGATGAATGTTAATTCTAGTGTAATATCTTCATAATCAAAACAAACGACCAGACGGTCTATTATTCCAGTTTAGCCATAGAAACTAGATCTATCCGTTAGACTAGCCATAAATATTTCAAGACCATAGCTCTAGTGTCAATACTGCTTATTGACATAATCTTGGTTTCTATAGAACTATTGTTTACGGTATAAATATTAAGGCTTCAATGTTGTATTGGTTTGGAGTAATGTGACGATTTGAATGTACTTTCTAACTTAATCGGGATCACTGATTTAGGGTGAAGGAAATTCTTTATTTTAATTTAAACTTCCTTAGATTGTTTGAACCCAGTATCGATAGCTGCTAGATAGTCGTAGTTGATAGTTAGTCTATGGCACTGAAACATGGTCGTCACAATAGGCCTCATTAGAAGGCTGAAACTCACCTAAAGGTCAATTGGAGGGGGGACTATGCTTGGAGTTTCTATACGCGAACGAATCAGTGATAGAGAGATCTATAGGAGAACCAAAATAACCGACATGGTTTGAAGAATTGTCACCGGGCACATTGCTCACAGAACAGATGCGACCGAAAGGTTCTGGAGTGGTTATACAAACCAGTTGTTTGTGTTAGCCTGAATTTGTCAGCTATTGTTTGCGATTGCAATGGAAGACATCGATAGCCATTTGGAATTCAATTTCAGAATACGAAAGCAGAAATCAGCTGTGACTAACGAGTTTGTAGCTCGAGGGTTTACTTTGTGTAATTTATTTCATCACCACTGCTCTCAAAACGGTGAAGGAAAACATCGTGAGGAAACCGGCGTGTCCTAGCTAGAATGAAAAATTCGAAGACTTGTAACATATGCTGGCGTGGTAGATTATGGCCTACTCCTCACAGAGGGGCCTGTGTCCCAGCAGTGGGAACATTATAGGCTGCTTATACTTTCAGAATTCGAGATCAAAAATCTCAATCCATCAGTTCAATAATAGACACCAGTATGGATCAAGCCTTAAAACCCCATTGTCATAATTCAACTTTCTCCGATAGAACTATTGTGTTGAACATAAATATAATAATGTAGAATAATAATGCATTGGATTATTGAAAGGACAGTTCGTTGATTTATTATTAAAGTTATGCCCGTGGGCGGTAAAATAACCTGTCAGTATTTAATAAACAATGCTAGTATTAAGATGGTTTTACACGAAATGGGACAAATCGTGACGGTGAATTATGTTTTGGTAGGAAATGATAATTAATTACAAGAAGATATGCCACTATTTTATTCAAAACTTGAAACAAATAGATAAGAATGTATGAATAACTAGCTAACTAGAATAGAAGCCGAAGATGCCTAGATACATTGTGTGAAAGATTACGGGTAAGTAAGAAATAAGATAATGATGATAGATTTGGTATAAGATGATATAGTAAGGAAGGTAGTGAACTCTGAGATGGCTAAAAGAATTGTATGTAAGGAAGAGTTTTGCTGCGCTGGACTTAAAACTACCTATGATAAGAGCAGAAACGATTTTACTGAAATTTAAACAGAAAAAGCAGGATAGTAAGAAGAAGAACTCAAACTCAAACACAAAGTTGAAGCTAGTCGCCCATTCCAAAACGTATATCTCTGTGGAGACGAACGGGCAAGAAACTCCAAGGACACTCTTTTAAATCAAGAAATACAACATCCTGCGTACCTAATACTTGTAGCTTCTTTATGTGAGAACAATGTAAAAATAAAAATTAATCAGCAACATCTAGCACAGCCATTTTGTAAGGAACCAAAAGAAAAATAATAGTTTAAAAAACTAAAAAACACGTTTTAAAAACCAAACTAAAAAAGGAGAAAATAATTTAATTCAATTAAAAAGCGTGGGGTGCTTGACATTAATTGATTATAAAAATACCTCAAAAAGCACCCCACGCTTTTTAATTGAATTAAATTATTTTCTCCTTTTTTAGTTTGGTTTTTAAAGCGTGTTTTTTAGTTTTTTAAACTATTATTTATTTTCTATTTTTTAGTTCTGCTAACTACAAAAACGTGTTTTTTTATTATTGAATTGTCATCTGTCCTTGACAAATTTACAAAGTTTCAATGAAATCTGACCGTTTAAAGTGGGTCAAAATCGCGCTCAAAGGAGTCGGTTACATACATACAAACAAACAAACATACAAGTGAAGCTAATATAAAGCGTGTAAAAAGCAAGACAGAAGATATGACAAGAGGTGGAAGATGTGTTTGCTTCGCAGAAAAAAAATTGACGCAAGACTCTACTTACACAACAATTTTAAACAAATACACAGGCAAGGTCTATAGCGGACTTGATTTATGTCTTGTTATGTAAAGCAAGCTATATTTGACCTAATTTCGAAGACTATTGGGTTGGAAAATTCTCATGGTTAGTAACGATGAAGGCAGTTCATAAAGTAAGAGCCGCTCAATGTGACTTATAATGTGCCGTGAACTGTCGGGTTGGATATAAGTCACTATGGTCAGTGTTCACTCTGTCTATATGCCTATAGAGTTGGCAATCTGTTTGTCTTGTTTGAGGAAAATTATTTTTGATAATCAATACTGTTATCCTTAATGTTAAAATAACTCTGAGTGTCTGTTCCCTTTTTACGTCTTGTAACGACTGAATGAACCTGACCAAGATTATGTCTGGACTTTAAAGGAGACTGTGACCTCTGAGTTTGTTTCGGCCTTTCTTCTCAGAGTAGTCAGATAGGAAACGTCGGCCTCATCTAGTTTAAAAAAATATGTTTGACGTGTAAAAGTGTTTGTACAAACCTACTTACAGAAATAAAATCATTTATCATTTAATGGATGTCGATGGAATAGACCTGGCACCCGGCGTCCTTGGGTCTTTTTTTAATTCATGTTTTATTAGCTATTAACGTCTCTCTGCTGGGCAAAGGCCTTCCTATTCTCTTTCCATCTCTCTCTGACCAGAGTTGTCAAAGACCAATCTTTATTAAATGAGTTCAGCTCATCCCGCCATCTCCGTCTTGGCCTAGATGACCGAGATGACCTGGGCTAAGAAATTTAAAAAAATCCGAGGGATAACTTCTGACCCCCACGAGGGTAAAAGCAAGTAGATTTATATAAGAGTTGGTAGTCAGAGAAGTAAATATAATTTATGACAATACGTTTTTCATTAAATGATGACATAAACGTAAATGACGTATAACTTATTTATGACAAAAGAAGATAGGAATTTGATCAGTAACAAAAACGTGAATTTAAAACTGACGCAAGACTATTTGGAATAAATACTTTATTCAATATTGTACTCGATGGTTCAATAGATAACTTACCAATATTCCGTATATCTCATGCTGTATGGTTTTTCCTTATACTTCAGACTGTGCTTCAGGGGCCAATTTAATCAAACAGACAGGTGGCAGGCGACAATCCGACTATTTCTTATGTGTCTATCATAGATTTTCTGCTCGTTTGAATAGCACATATCTGACAAGCATGCCACATTGTCACTGTCCTGTGTAAATGATAAATCTTTCTCTCTCTTTGAGGTGGTATAATCAACCTTACTTCTCCATTGTCATCTCTAACGATAACTGCACAAAATTATGACTATGAAGGAAGAGCGAATAGAGAGCTAAGGCATTACATTTATACATACATATTAGGTCTTTACCTATGAAATTGCCGTTTTGCAGTACTGGCCATTTCAAATCAAAATAATTTTTGTTTGGGTAAGAATTCTAATTTCAAATTAATTTTATTTTAAAAACATGGATTTTTTTTCCAAAAGTAGTCATTTGTTTATTGATTAGTGTTACATTTTCATCGCATTTCAATCTTTTTCGTCATCATGGATACGTTAAAAATTCGAGTAATTATGGAATATGAGTACCGTCGTGGCAGCAACGCGGCACAAGCGGCACGCAACATCAACGACGTTTACGGAGCTAACACTACAAACCAACGCACCACCTGTTATTGGTTTGCTCGCTTCCGTTCTGGAAATTTCGACCTGAAAAATGAACCTCGCGGTCGTCCGAAGACTTTGGTCGACAATGACGAATTAAAGGCGATTGTGGAAGCTGATGATACACAATCTACGGCTGAATTAGCAGCAGCTTTCGACGTTAGCGTCAAAACAATATTGGTCCATTTGCGTCAAATTGGCAAGGTAAAAAAGCTTGACAAATGGGTGCCCCACGAACTCAATGATCGTCAGCGCGAAGTACGCGTCGAGACGTGCCTTGCAATGCTCAACAGACACACAAATGACGGAATTTTGAACCGCATTGTTACCTGCGATGAAAAATGGATTCTGTTTGATAACCGCAAGCGCTCAGCAAGTTGGTTGGATCCTGGTTCAGCACCTAAACAATGCCCTAAACGAAAACTTACCCCTAGAAAAGTGATGGTCACTGTTTGGTGGTCTAGCGCCGGTGTGATTCATCACAGCTTCTTACCAAACGGGGTGAGCATTACTGCAGATGTGTACTGTGAAGAACTGAACACAATGATGGAGAAGCTGGCACATCTCCAACCAGCATTGGTCAATCGCTCGTCTCCGCTGCTCCTGCACGACAACGCGCGACCTCATACTACACAGCAGACGGTCTCCAAGTTGCAAGAACTGGGGTTGGAAGCTCTCCGTCATCCGCCCTACTCACCAGACCTTGCGCCTACAGACTACTACTTTTTCCAGAATTTGGATAACTTCTTGGCGGGAAAAAAATTCAATACCCGAGAGGCAGTACAAAATGCCTTTGAAGAATTTGTTGCCTCCCGTCCAGCTGATTTCTTTAAGAAGGGCATCAATAAACTGCCACTGCGATGGCAAAGATGCATTGATTGCATGGGTGATTACTTCGATTAATACAAATAAAAAATACATGAAAAAAATTCGTTTAAATTTTTTCATACAAAACGGCAATTTCATAGGTAAAGACCTATTATATAAACACACGCCTTGTTACCATAGGGATAGGAAGAAACTACAGTACGCCTCCTGCTAAGATTTTTACATACTTCTTCTTTTGCTTCGTTATCGTTCATACATCTGGTCATACACGCATGCCGCTAAGGCATTATTATCAAGGAATTACCCTACATACAAGAAGCATTTACAATCAATTACAATAAAGCGCATCTAACGTTTAACTGCATCCAAACCCGCGGTACGAGGCTACTATTAGTTTAAACGGCGATTACAGATACAAAATTAAAACAGAAAATCTACTTGGAACAAGACATGAAAGCAATCCTCACACGTAGATATTTTTTTACACTATCGAAATCCAACTGAAAATTAGAAGGCACTTGGTGAGGACAGTATTGAAGGTAGCAAAAATGACAGGTAATAAATTATTAGGTAGCTTAATTATCATACCTAATTAATTCACAGGGGTTTGTGGCTAAGTAGTAACAGTCACAAGGCTCAATTGATCAATGATGGGGTATTATGGGCGTCATTTGAAAAAAATCTGAAGTCTATTGAGGACACATTTTCTTTTCACGAAACATTTTTTTTACATAAATAAATAAGTTTTGTACGCTATTTGGAAAATACCTGAGCGAACCATAATGTACCTACATGCAGAGTGGCAGGAACATCGACGCCCAGACAAAGACATTTTTCATCAGTTATCAAAAAAAGAATCTGCTGTTTCATAGAAAACTGCATAAGCTACGCGGAGAAAATGTATGGGACAGAATTTTGTTTTTAAATAACCTATGAACAAATTCAACGCAGGGTCTTCAGAACCAGTGCTGATGTCTCTGCCTCCTTATACAACGAGTAACATAATTAACGCAAGACCTCATACACCCCAATTAGAGTATTGACTTAAAAGCATAATACAATGACCAAAACTATTTTTTTTTAATGCTAACCGATGTTATTAAGCAAAACGTGTCGACCCAAGTATTACTTTATGCATTTAAAATTGACTCTTATTTCTTCTAACATAAGATTGAATTTTCTTTGGCTCAATCAGAGGTAGGTATGGCAAAATACGTAATTAATAAAAAAAAAACTTATATCAAAAGTTACTGAAATCAATTCAGTAGTCAATTAGGAATAAACTACTTTCAGGTCTTGCGTCCATTCTGTTACACCTTGTATATGAGTTAAATATTAAAATGTTCCCACCTAAACTTCTGTCCTTACCTCCACAGTGCCTCTGTGGGCGGGAAGCCTTATGGATTTATGTCTCTGACCTCCACCACCATTCAATTACATGGTCAAGCACTTTATTATCAGTATGACGTTTACACGAGTGTTTACAAACTCGCTGGGTACGTTTGCATGTAAACGGGACGCGAGATGATAAACTGAAGGCCGTTTGGCTTTAAAGGATTTATGTATTTTGGTTGACATTAGAAGTGGATGCATCGGCTTATTGGTCGATTCTCACGAATTTACATGGCCGAAACGGGAGTATCGGCAGTTAAATATTTTTTTTTTGTTTTTATAGGCGTTCGCAGGCATTAAATTTATTTTAAAAAATATTATTTTTCTAAAAAATTGTGGGCGATTTGACAAGTCAATTGACTCGTTTTTTTATGAAATAAAATAAAGAAAAACAGGTAAAATCATGAAATCATGAAATTCAAAACGTGCCAGTTGTTTAGAACGTATTTTGAAGTTATATCCATTCGCCCACAAAACAAATGCGAATCGCATACAGAAAATAGTATATTATTTAAAATTGACGATTCGCCCGTTTCAGGTGAGTAAAGACATGTAATTTCAGTGTTGTATTCGGATGGTAAAGTTGATTATGATGAATATGGGAATGTAGGAAAGATATCTATTCTCATTTATGAAGTTATATCTTAATCTTAATTATACTGAAGTTCAAAAAACATGTGCAAAAAACGAATGCCAATATTCTTCTACATCAATCAGTCTGCTGTGTCTGCCTAGCCTTTTCTAACTGGGTTGGGGTCAGCTTTCAGTCCAACTGGTTGTAGCTGAATATCAGTATTTTACATAAAGCGACTGCCTATCTGACCTTCACAAGTCAGTTACTGGGTAATACGATAGACCTTGGCAAGACTGGTTTCCTGACTTCTGGGGTTTTGACTACGACTGTCAGAAGTACGAATGAAAGCTGGGACCAACAGCTAATACTGTTTTCCAAGACACGGAGGGTTCTCAATATGTTAATAAATGGTTACCCATCCACGGACCAACCTCGGTAAGTGTAGCTAAACCTCCGGTCAATCCGTGCGGCTGATCATCAAATCTCGTCTCAAAACATCTGACAACTTTTTACTCTGATAGAGAAGGTTAAAAAACGAAGGATAGTTTCGTTTTGATAACTTTTTCGGCTCTAAAGAGTTCACAACTAAATATTTTGACAAAATCCGTACGAACGCAAACGCAGTCAGAATTTATGTGCAGAAACTCCAATTCCGCGGGTCTCAGAAACTCTTTTTTGAAATTAAAACCGGTTATAATGAAAGTTAATTCAGTCGCCATTTTCTTCAACCCATTTCTAACTACACGGGAAATGTCGGGTGGTCCTCAACTTCACAGGGAAACCAAACGTGTAATTGGGCCAACATAGTCGAATCGCAATTCCGCCTCACACTGGTATCCTTTTCAAACGATTGTGAAATAGGTCGAAGCTAATCGGAAGTGTTAATGTGAATCGATGTATCGAAACTATAATCGATTGAGAATCGGTATGAATGAAAGCTATTAAAAGAACCGCTAAATGTGGGAGTGAACGGAGGAGTGAATGAATCGGGAAATGCAGTCGCTTTCATATTTGCTTTGCTTGTTCTATATTTGAAAGGAGTGATGCAAGATTGTACATTATGCAGGACGAATGGACAAGCCGAAAATACTGATGAGGAAAATGCTGGCTGAATGAAAGTAATTTGTTTGCCTTATTTCTTTTGTTTTTATTGCTGTAAAGTTTTTGTTTTACATACTGTTGTCATGGTAACGGATGATGAAAAAAATAAGAAGTAGCTTTAGATAATATGTCTTTCTCTGTTCTAGGATAATAGAAAGAGAGGTCGGAGGAAAGTCTGAATGGATGCAGTCATTGCATTAGAACTAAAATAATTATGTAGGTCGTCGCTAAGAGCTTTAATTTTAAACTATTTTCTAGGAAATTCAAAACCATTATCCTGACATAGGACTATTTACAAGATAGATAGACATGCCTAGGAATTGCTGTAGTAGGTTTATATCGATCGTCTGCTGAAAGCCACAATAATGAAAGCCACAATCGGATCTTTAACAATTAAAATTCTATCAAGCTGCTGTCCGGCTTATAGGTAGGTACATATTTTTACGAACGAAGAAGAACAACCGGTCAAGTGCGTGTCAGACCACGCACAGTGACGGGTTCCGCAGTTGGGATGAATATTTACGTATACACATGCATTGATTTGTTGACCGCTAAAATAATTTTTATTTCTTAGTGTTTCTCAAAAACCCTATCTAAATCATAATTATTTCTGGAGTGGTCACCTAAAATACCCCTTATCTCAAAAACTATTGGTTTAAATAAAAATGTCACTTTGAAACGTCATATTAAAACGCTTTTATTATTAAATACTAGCTGCTGCCCGCGGCTTCGCCCGCGTAGGTAACGAAATTAACCACGGGAATGTGCCACCAGGAAAAAAAGTAGCCTATGATCCTTCCTTCTTATAACCCCAACAATCTGCCAGTGAAAGTACCGTCAAAATCGGCCCTGCCGTTTCGAAAATTCGCCGTAAATAATGACAAACACATAAATTTTATTTTTATTTTTATTTATGCATCTGGTCTTCTGCCTAAACTTTGATGTGCATTTAGTAAAAAGTTGTTACTTTGACATGCACTTAAAATTTATTTATTTGTTTTGATAGATGGGTTTCCAACATGTGTATTGAATTATGTTTTTCATCCCTCGGTACCTAATTGTATGGTTAGGTAAGTTTTTGGCATTTAGCTACAGAACCCTGAAAAACTGTTTAAATCTTAATTTTTTGGGTAAAATTACCATTATTTTATTTTATTTTTTAGAACCAACCATATTGTTATGAAGCCATATCTATCTGTTAATAGGTCTGTGCTTCTACCTAAGTACCTACGGTCCAAAGGAAAGCAAAACATTATAAACTCGAGCACTCTATGGCTCTATTCCAGCTAGCCATTGTTGCTAGTTCGCACTATCAAAACATTACGGTAACCGTTTCAGCGTGCTGAAATACATGCCTAAGTATTATTGTGATGATTTGTTAATGTTAAGTTGTCCTGTTTATTTTGTGGGTTAATTAAGGTGTTTGAAATGTCCGGTTCCTGGTCACATTATTCCAGCGTATTGGGTACTGTAGGGATCGAGGGGATCTATGTATAAATAAAATATTTAATAGTGTTTAACTCTTGACTCCACGTATAATAAATGAGAGGTTTATAGATTATAGGCCGCGCTTAATATAATAATATATTTTCTTGAGGACAAACCTATCCTATTCTCATTGAAGGATAGAATCTAGAATCATCATCTTGATATTTCAAATGTGTCAGTCATTTCATTACCGGCCTGTATTAACATAAAGGTTGCATTCGATAAGCAACAAACCTTTACAGTACAGTCCCACGGCAGGGCAAAGGACTCTTTTATTACAGAGCAGGCATGAGATCACCACGCTTGCTCAGTACGGGTTGGCGATTTCACATTTTTCTTTCTATAGGGATGAAGACTTTGTCTTGTAAGTTAGTCGAATTGTTTTTTTTTTACGTTTCATAGGCCAATTCTTGAGGAAGATTATAGGCTATTTAAAATCACGCTAATACCCTAAGGAGCCGAGCAGAAAGACCAAAGAGGGGACGGGGCCTGCGAGGAATTTGAAAAATAGGTATTTGAAGAAACTATTGCCGTCGCGCTGTCAGTAAGTCTGCCTCCGTACTATGTGATAGGCAGCTGCAGCTCAGACCGAAATTATCACAAAAAAATTGACGAGATCGACGTTTCATATTCCCCCTTTTTCTCCTCGAAAAATGAGCCGATTCAATTATTTTTTACATTAACATTTTAAGAAAGAGTATGTTTAGGTTCCTATCATTTATATTAAAAACTTTTCTAATTTGTCTGGTAGTCTTCTAATCACGGCGGTAAAAATAGGGCATTTTTTTAATTTTTAGAGGGTGTTATTTTCTTTACTTATCAGTTGCTGAAAAAAAGAAAATGACAGGGACGTGTTTACAGCAGACCTTGATTTTATGAAAAAAAAAATGTTCTAGAGGCATTATTCAGGAAGAAAAAAGGGGAATACATTTGTGTGGAGAATCGGACGTCCTGTTACAAAGTTATAGCGGGCAGGTGCTGCGATGCAACGGAGAGGGTCAAGTCAGAGAAGCAAGGAATTTTATTAGAAGCTAGTATTCATTATAAACCCAGGTTTTCTCACGATGTTTTACTTTACCGATGTCACTGATGTCCAAGATAAACTTGGAACGTACGTATGAACAGAACAATTCACGTTTGTACTTGCATGGATTAAGTACAGGTAACAAAACATAAAGGGCTACAGTTTCAGCGTGCTGAAATACTTAGGAACTACATGCCTTAGTATTATTGTGATGATATGCTAGTGTGAACTTTCGTGCGTGGGTTAATAAGGTGTTTGGATGTCCGGGTCTTGATTAAAATATCACAATGGATTGTGTTTTACCGAGTGACCGAGTATGGTTTTGCTCGGAGCCGGAGCGAACCAAGTATACTCTGCCGAGTAACTCGGTTTAGTTGACGCAGGAACGTACGAAACTCTTCAAATATTATAAAAGAATGCCATTCTAGTTTTTTCCCTTGCTACGAGAATAGCATTTACAGCGCCGCAATAGTGTGAAGATCCGAAAAGAGAGATATAATTATATACAATGTGTCCGGACATGGACTAGCGATATTCTAAATACTTAAATACAAAATATTTAAAAGTACAATTACACTCTAAGCTTGGGTCCAATACACTACCCCGCTATGTGGCAGCCATTTTGATTTTTTTGTTGAAATATTCTATTTGCGAGTACAATTTTTTTATATCTCTCAAAGTTTTAGTCATACTGAGATAAAAATAGGTTTATTCGAAAGGCAATAATATTGTCTACCGTTTGCATTAGAAAGCAATTTGTTCACAATTCCATAACTTTTGAAAAAAAAAGTCGAAAAAAATAACGAAAGCGTTAGTGTTTATCTTTATAAGTGGGATAAAATATATTGTGTATTGAACCCAAGCTTAGAGTGTAATTGTACTTTAAAATAGTTTATATTTAAGTAGGTACATATTTAGAATATCGCTAGTCCATGTCCCAGACACACTGTATATATCCGCTATAGAGTTAGACCAATGTCCAAGCGGATATTGATACCATAAGATGTCAATGAACTAACGAGTCCATTTTAAGCAGTTTCTATTCTAAAAAGTTTTCTAGTTAAAATGCAATACCAAGTGTCCCAAGAGTGTCTTTTACCAAATTTTTTGTACCAACACCGAATTCTGTTAAAAAATCACATCCGTTTTCTCCATTCCAAGTCAACATTTCGTCGTTTCATTCAAACTAGCTCTGTCTATCAATCAATCAATCAGTGCTGAATCAATCGACAAGAGCGGGTCGCGCCACGAATTTGTTCTTAAATCTACGAGTATCCGTATCCGTTTCCGTTTCTAAATAGTGGCACGTGCCGTGGGGGAAGAATGTCGAAGATGTGTTTGTTTTTTTTTGGGTGCATGTGACATTTTTGGGAGATAGTTCGGGATTTTTGTTGTTTTGGGAAACACGTGAGTGAGATATTTTTACACGCTTTATATTAGCTTCACTTGTATGTTTGTTTGTATGTTTGTATGTAACCGACTCCTTAGAGCGCGATTTTGACCCACTTTAAACGGTCAGATTTCATTGAAACTTTGTAAATTTGTCGAGGACCGATGACAATTCAATAATTTAAAAAAAATTGAGAAAAAAAAACACGTTTTTGTAGTTAGCAGAACTAAAAAATAGAAAATAAATAATAGTTTAAAAAACTAAAAAACACGCTTTAAAAACCAAACTTAAAAAGGAGAAAATAATTTAATTCAATTCAAAAGCGTGGGGTGCTTTTTGAGGTATTTTTATAATCAATTAATGACAAGCACCCCACGCTTTTGAATTGAATTAAATTATTTTCTCCTTTTTTAGTTTGGTTTTTAAAGCGTGTTTTTTAGTTTTTTTTACTATTATTTATTTTTGTTAATGTTTAAGAAGTACCTACTTACGAATATATACATATATTGATTGCATAGATTAGGAAGACGCAAAATATGGCTTATCATAAAATTGGTCTATTCCACAAAAAGATGAACACACTAAAAGTTGTTACACTTTCATTTTGACATTTCAACAACATTCATTGCGTTATTTGCGTTGTTGAGTAGACGATTTTTTTGGTACATTAGAAGCAATGGATTAGTAATATCCTTCAAAACGAGTCAGATTGTTATTAATACCTAGTGTGTAGTGTGCTAATTTAAAAGGAACATTCACCACACGGGAATCAAATTCAGGGCCAGTACGTAACTAATACAAAAACCCAATAAACTACAAAGCCTTCACGACTGTTTTTACCGAAACCAGAGCAAAAATAGCTTAACTTAACTAATCCATAACCTTACCGGATGACATACAGACATATTAGCACATACACTTACAAAATCACGATTTAGAACACAATCCATCCGTTTACTAGAACAAGGAAGCCGGGACAGACATACATACACAATTCTTAAAACACATTATTATGTTCCTGGAACATAAGTAATGGAGGAAATTCGTTTCCTTGTGAAACTACAATTCTTACTACATATTTACATATAGCAAGGAGTTATGCTTGAATGGAGTGTTAATGTGTGAGTGTGAAGCGCCATCGGCTTCTGTCATAATCTTGGAGTTAGCTATAAATCACTGGTCTCTACTTTTAATGGTTTCGCAGCGTTCTACAAAATAAGTTATTTGTACCAGCACTGAAGTATTCCGAGCATAGTCCTCTCCATTGCCCTTTGGGTTACTTTAAGCCTTCTGATAAGACCCATTGTGAGCGACCACGTTTCTGTACCATAGGCGGTTTCCCAACGCGATCGAATCAGCAATGAAGAGTTCCGCAGGAGAACCAAGGCAACTGACATAGCCCGAAGAATTGCCAAACTTAAGTGGCAGAGCACATTACTCGCAGAACAGATGGCGGACGGGGCGAAAAGGTTAGGCGTGCTTGAAGACGTAGAACGGGAAGGCCTCCCACAAGGTGTACCGATGACCTTGTGAAGGCCGCGGGAATCCGCTGGATGTGGGAAGCCCAAGACCGGTCGAAGTGGAGGAGCCTGGAGGAAGCCTATGTCCAGCAGTGGACGTCTTTCGGCTGAAATGATGACTGAAGTATTAAATTATATATTTTTTAATTAGCGTTCTTACCGATTGCTGAGCTGTCAGTATCATCCCACTGATGCTAGGGATTGACCGAGCATCAGGTGGAATGACACTGACAGCTCACTCCATGCTTACTTCACGCGGTGAGATGGTTACAGAATAGCAATACTGATATTATGCTTTTCCAGAGCCACCTTGATCCAACCCTTGTAATACGCGTCTAGGTCGTCTCGCCACCTATTCCCGGGCTGGTATATTACTTTCATAATCTTTAACTACCCGAGTGAATTAAATTGATTTTCATTCTTAAAAAAATACATTTTGTTGGACAGTCATTGTAAGTAGGTATTTGATAAAGAAAATAAACACGGAATATCACAATAAACAATACTTTAGATTTGACATGGTACCTATCTATCAAATTGTTATCGTGAAAGAAAAATAAAATATGTTTTTGTAACACAATTTAGTCCGAATATAGATTATCATCATTGTTGTCCTTTAAAACTGTCCATTCTATGTTTATCTATAAAACATCACGGAAAGATATACTACTGCCCGCTGTAGGTAAAAACTCAGGAAACTCCAAACTTATATTATATTTCTCTACAAAATACAATGACTCTTCACTCCTCCCCCCTGCTGACACGTAAATTTTGTCACAGCGGCTTGCCTCGTGTTCTGAGTCGCCATAAAATTTGCATCAGACATTACAAAAACGGAAAATGATATAAAATTGCAGGTCTGTCTTGTTAACTCTACAAAGTATGGAATGAGCACTCCATTTGTTGCTCTTCTGTGTAAATCCTTAGGTTTACGATTGAGGCATGTAATAGAAATTGCTACTTTAGTAAGTTTATTTGTAGAAAGTGATTATGTGTATTACATTACATTTCATTATAATAAAGATGGGATATTTTGTTTGTTTGTTCCGACATAGGACATGGTTCAATTAAGGGGAATCTAGTCGCAGGCTCGAACTGACTGATGGGCCTGGCTAAAAATCACGCTGTCTCACCAGGCTTCGTGTCCAACATTGATAGTATCAGTGATGAGCAGTTAAACGCTAGTCTACACGCACAACGTTATTGAGTGAGATGCAGGATCATTTAAAGTAAAAAAATAAGAAAAGTCCTTTGGAAGATCGGGTTTTATGAAAAAGCCAATGCATAAATCAATGACCAATAAAGTTCATTGAACTTTTCGATACTTAAACTTTGTCGGTACTGACTTGGTTTTGGAGATTTAACACTTCTTTTATTACTTAAACACGCCCAAAGTTAAGTAAAATTAGCAAGAAAAACGAATCTTTGTTGGCTCCTAACTTTTTAATGGGTTTTTATTTTAGTATTCTGTTTCCGTACAGACAATATTAATAATGAGACAAAACGATACCATATTTTACTTTGGATGTGCTATGTCAGACAGTGGAGTAAAACACTCCCGATGTTTGTATGCAAAAAATGTGGACGAGGTTCACCTTAAGTTTACATCTGAACTGAGTATTTTGGAGTTTATAGTTTAATGTAATGAAGTAGCAGCCACGTACCTGGATTTGTGCCTGGTTGATGGATATAGGCTAGCCCCCTATTACATTGGGCTCAAACATAACTGGCGAAATGTGGGTGTACTCGTACTATTGGTAAACCTCTGCCTTTGCATTCGGGGATTACAGGCGTGATGTTATGACAAGTTATATAATAAACTATATAGAAATCTATTAATTTCGATTCAAGTAAGAACAAACAAGTGCAAAACTAACACACTATTGCGAATATCTCAACAAAATCAAATACAGTCGTATTGCAGCTCAATTCATAGATTATGCAGACAATATAATACGAATAATAGAAGATAGCGATAATATTTGCATAAACTGACAGGTCCGCCATATTGAGTAGCTCAATCCACACTATATACCGCAACATTAGGTGTTGGTACTTTTGAACACCGATAAATACCTAGCTACCTACCTACCTATAATATGTAGATATTATATTAAACTCCTATTTTTATCGTGTCCATATTGATGAAAAATATACAAATGTAGTGAAAACAAAATACTAAGAATTAAACAAATGACTGAATTTGAAAATCGAATTCCATATTTTTAAATCAAATTCATTTGAATTTAGAATTTATTGGCAGCCATACATAAATTGATTACGTTTTAAATGGCCAGTATCTATTGTGAAATGGTAACTTCATAGGTAAAGACCTCATAATTTAAGGAAGAAATGGGCGGGGGGAATCCAGATATTGATCAATGATTTTTGAGCAGTGAAGGCCCAGTGGTAACGACCGCCACTTACGAGGTTGTAGGTTGAAGGTTGGAACCCTGGCAGGCGCTTTACTTTGCGTTAATTAATTTTTAACCAACTTCAAAAAGAAGGAGGTTATCAATTCTACATGTTTTATTTTTATTGTTTTTATTTATGTTTGGGCATAACTCCGTCAATTATAGACGGATTTGCAAAATATTTTTTTGTTCGAAAAGGGTTTATTCCGAAATGGTCCTATTTAAATTTCATATAGATCTGATGATGAGTTTCGGGGACTGACAACGGAACTCTTAAAAAAATTACAGCAAATCAACTGCGATTGCTGCTGTCGCATAAATATGCATTGTTTTGACCCCAAAGATGATGAAATTTTGAATTGGTGTGGTGGGGTAGGTCGGAAAGCGGTGACAAAAAATTAAAATACAGCTCCAAAGACCGGACTTCCGAAATTAAAGTTATTTTTCACTTTGTAGTGTTTTTTTGGAAGTTGGTTGTATTTTTTTTTGGAAAAAGTTTTTTTTCATTCATTATTTTAATTGTTTTATTTATTTATTTATTTAACCATTTATGCACACACACATATAAACAGACAAGAAGAAAGGTTAATTATGCAGGATAAGTTTTTAACCAGTGCGCAAACTGTAACTATGAATTCAGCATATCATTGTAAACCCCCCAGCCCAGAAATTTACCATCGATAATACAAAAAAAAATCAGCTGTTCCATACATTTTAACCGCGTATTGCAATTTTCTATGAAACAGCTGATTTTTTTCTTGTTTAACTGACGAAAAATTTCTGCGCTGGGAGGTCTAGAACGATATGCTGAATTCATGGTTACAGTTTGCGCACTGAATGAAAACTTTTCCTGTATAATTCCTGTATACGCATTTTTCTCTTTAATTTATAGCTTAAGTTTAAGGCTAATAATAATAAACCTTGGGATAAGATCTCTTGGAACCTGACCTGCCACCTCAGATCTGCGGATGCATAATTTGCTTACAGAAAATGGCTTTGTTAAGTAATGTTAATCCCTGCAGGCTTAGCACGAGCACTAATTTGTCGACGGAAGAATAGACATGACTATTAACTAAGTTATGTACACTACGAGAAGATAGCTATGTTTTTCTATTAATTGTCACAGTTGTGACACGAATCATGATTTTGTTGATAATCGTATATACTTTGTGGCCGTCGAGTAGAAAGTTCGTTGTCAGTGTGCTTTTGACAGTTTGGGAAGAAATATTCTTCTGAAATAGTCTACATTTATAGACCTAGACAAAGATCGTTAGAAACGAAAGACAAAATGATAGATTGTAGAAGGATATCTACGGTGCGATGTCAAAAATGGAGAAACGAAATGTCACTTTGTATTGAAAAAGCACTGCCTATTCTTCGTAGAAATAGAAAACGTGGTGCTAAGCCTAGTGATTACAAAAATTAACAGCTATAGGCGAATCATATTTATTTCTATAAGTAGGTTTGTAATAGGTTTTTTTATGGATTACGTTGGTGTTTTTTGTCTGATCAGATGCAAATAATTAACTTAAATTGAAGCTTTTCAGGTGAAAAATCTATCGAAAGCCTAGGAATTGATTTTTCTACAACATGAAATAAAGTTCCTAGGCAGTAACTAGGCAGACCATTTCTATAAATCTATTCTCAATATACATTTAAAAATTATAGTCACTTTTCGTGTCTGTCTGTGTCACCGCGTTGTTCTTCGAAACTGCGCAATGGTTTTTGGTACGGTTTTCACCATCATTTAGGGAATTATTTCGTTTAAAAAAATTATATTAAACTTAAAATTAAGAAATCTCGATGTTATGTCATGTAGTAAAAACCTTCCGAAGCAGGGGTGGCTGCCAGTCGTATAATAAACCGATATTTTTCGAAGGAACTTGTGGCTAAGTAATAACAGCCGCACGGGTCGATCGATCAAGTTAAGCTACGCTTGCCGCGGTTGGCCCTGTTTTTATTTGTTTTTAAAACCATTGTAATAACAAGACAAAACCATTTCGCTGCGGCAAAACAACCATAAAATTTTCTCGGTGTATGTATTTTCTTGCATAGTTGTTACAGCCAGTAAATGATAAATGATTTTATTTCTGTAAGTAGTTTTGTAAAAACACTTTTACACGTCAATCATATTTTTTTAAACTAGATAAGGTCGGCGTTTCCTATCTGAATACTCTGAGAAGAAAGGCCGAAACAAACTCAGAGGTCACAGTCTCTTTTAATGTCCAGACATAATCTTGGTCAGATCATGTGAAGACCGCGTGGATTGGTGTCTGAAATGGTCTTTTGAGGAAAGAACCATACAGATTGTGTGGACCTGTCCAATCAGTGCACGCATTTATCAGTAATCATGCAGCTCAACTCAGAACTTGATGAGCTCAACGCTTGTAACATCTTGCTGCAGGCTTTTAAATTCAACATTTGCCAAAAAGACGCAACTATAACAAAATAAACATTAAACTGATTTAAGTCAGCCATTAATATTATTTATGAGCTTCTACGAAACCACTCGAAGTCTAATATTCTTACAGATATCAGACATTATTATGATATAGAAACCCATTTAGATGACCGCTTTTCTCAATGAACATAACACGTTCCACTTCCAACAAAAACCATGTCTCTGGCGCCCATATCATTGAATATAAGCCAACATTAATAAAACGTAAGGAAAACTGTGAAAATACATTAATCACAAGACAAAATATATATTAAATGCACCTCGGATTACGTAATACGACGCAGACGTGCTGTTTACTTGCGTTTTCTACGATTTTCACGCACTGAAGAAGTTAAACAAGGACGGAGATAAAACAACTCTAGTTTTCACTAAGCTTTAGAAAAAGATAGATATATATCGAGCTTTCCCCCGCGGTTCCAATTACAGTGCTCGCGCACCGCTGAAAGCTCGCGCTTGCGCAGGCGCGAATTGTCTTCAGTCAGAGTCAGTCAGTCAGCATTCAGGGCCGGTCGTGTGCGGTTGTCTCGTAAGTGTCGGACAATAATCGAATTTTCACGTACGGAGCTAAACTTTTGATGTGACTGTGTCCAAGTGATTGTGTTTTTTGACATTTAGTGACGTTTTGTGATATAAACTGATATTTCGGAGGCTGTAGTGACATTCTGTGACGTTGCGGATACCCCGAGCAGGAATTGTGTTCATTCCCAGAAGTTGGTAAGCCGATTTGTGTTATTTTAAGATATAATTAAATATAGACTGGCGGCATTTATATGAAAATATAATTAGTTTCATACGTAGTGCGTCAGTATTCTCGGTATTGTTTTTTTGGGTGTGATTAGATAAAGTACTATTTTTCTTAGAATTGAAAATTAATTAGATGTGAATTGGCGGGAATTTGTTTGACATTAGTAATAATGATGTTACAAGCTTTTGAGCACTTACCTGACTTACCGAAAAAGGTATTTTAATGCTGCCTAAATAGCTTGGTCAGTTTCAAGAGTAGTCGCCAATACGTTGGAAATTCGGTTAGTTTTAATAATTATAATAAAAAAATAAAAATATTAATGACAACTAGGCCCAATTGATAGTAGCTGTTTGTTAGTAATTTTATAAGTATTATTTGCATAAATAATGCTACATGCACTTAATCTTTTAAAGGTAAACATAAATATTTTGGTGGATTTTTTTTTCTTTTCAAGCGATTGGCATAGATGTTTTTTTTATGAGAAGATAGAATAAAAATCCGAATTGTAAAAACGTTTCTATTTTCTTATTCGTTTCATATGAATAAGAAAAATAAAAACTACCCAAAAAATTACAATAGTAGAAGAATTAAACATAACTACAATATTCTACAGACTTCAAAGAAATGTCAGAAAAAACTTAATTAGGTATGTTTTTTTTATATAGCTAACCTAAGGCAAAAGTACGTCAGTACTCGAACCAACAATAACAACCAAACTTGAAAGAAAAACTCCCAACAATAAATGGACATTGTCTATAAAAAGGAGGATCTAATAAAAGGAAACATTAAGCAATAAATAAATCTTTACAAAGACAGTCCTGAGGATGATGTTCAGGCGGGAATCAAACCAGTGTCCCTTTTAGCATTCAGCCGGCACCCTAACGCGTAACACGTGGCAAACAATGTGTTTTTGTTGCTTAACGAACAGAGAAGCGAATGGAGTCTGTGCGATGTTAAAAATATGAATTAAATATACTTTTTCAACCATGAGTATTTTGTTTATGGAATGATTGTTTTTTATCTATAAATAGGTAACGTAATCAATTTTACACGTGATTCATCAGTCAGTCATTTCCTATACCCCTGAGAAGAAATGGCAAAACAACAAGTTCAGAATAGTCTTGGTCAGATCATGTGAGGTCCATAGATATCAGTATGTAGTGATGTTTTCAGTAAAAATTACTCAGATTTGAGTGGATATATCCAGTAAGTGCAAGCATTTGTCAGTAATCATGTACCTCGACTCTGAATATAAGGTAGTAGCTACAGAACACAAATATAATTAAAGAAATATGGTTGTAGCATTAGGTACAACTGCGAAAACTAGCGGCGAATCACTATTCACCCCTGTTTCTTAAGCAATAAGGTTGAAAAGTGATCGACCACCAGTATTTTCTTCGTATGTACCATCCGCGATGGTACATACGAAGCAACTCTGTCCACTCCTTCAGGGAATAAGGCGTGATGTTATATTGGAACCTATGTATGCGTTGATTTCTTTGGTAACGTTAATTTTGTTGTAAATGTTATGTTTCTTACTATGTGAGCATTTAATATGCCATTTAGTTTTGACATGTGATCAGAATTTTTGGCTGCATATAGCGGTATGTGGTAATTATTTATTTTTATTTTAAAGTCAGCAATTTTTATACTGATATGTGTTAACAGAGCGGAAAATGAAATAATCACATAACCATTCGTCACAAATATTCATTAAATTGTTATAAAACAAAAAAACATTATTTTACCTACATAATCAGTCTATAATGTTCCCACTGCTATGACAAACCCCCATCCACAACGCGGGCCCAGTGCGGGTTGTATTATTATTTTACCTAGTAGAAAACAATAACTAGCTTGTACTTTTTATACACAAATTTTAAAATATTCGAAAATTAATATACCGACTCAAAAACAATTTTGTATTTTAAATGCCTTTTAAGACCAAAAAATAAAACGCAACAACGACTCCACAGTTCGGAAACATATCTCAATTCTTTCCGGTGAAGCTAACGTGTGCGGAACACGTGGTTCTGTAGGTAGCGACAAAAAGCCGGACAGACAATGAAGATGTTACCCTTAATCTGGTCCCTTTGGACTTTGAAGGCATGACATGTGCCTTCATTAAATAATTTGGACACGTATTGGTTATTAGTATTAGGGGGCTCATGGCTTAGTAATAATTGCCGTAGTTGGTCAGTGGATGTGTGACCATCTTTAGGTACATACCGAAACCTCTCTGTGCCTCGGAAAGTACTTAGGTTAAGCCGTCGGTCCCGACTGTCATTCGTGTGGATCTTTGACAGTCATTAAGGTTATTCTGAAGCCTGAAAGTCTAGCAACCAGTCTTACCAAAAGGTGTCGTATTACCTAGTAACTGGGTTGTGAAGATATTTTTTCCGTGACGTAATTTTTGCGCTCACTGGATTTTCAAATTTCGACTGTAAATTGCGCGTTTAGTTGATATAAATGAAAGTAGGTACTGATTCTCGTTTTCGATTTTGTACATAAATCTAAAGGTACTTAAGGTGAACCTAGTCCACATTTTTTGCATACAAACTTCGGGAGTGTTTTACTCCACTGTCTGACATGGAAAATCCAAAGTAAAATATAATATCGTTTTGTCATATTATTAATATTGTCTGTACAGAAACAGAATACTAAAATAAAAACCCATTAAAAAGTTAGGAGCCAACAAAGATTAGTTTTTCTTGCTAATTTTATCTTCCAAAGGACTTTTCTTAATTTTTTCGCGAATTTTTTACTATAAATGATCCTGCATCTCACTCAATAACGTTGTGCGTTATTAGCGGTACTAGCGTCAAACTACTCATGACTGATAGTACCTCTGTCGGACACGAAGCCTGGTGAGACAGCGTGATTTTTAGCCAGGCCCACCAGTGAGTTCGAGCCCGCGTCTAGGTTCCCCTTAATAGGTATTTATGACTAACCAGTAGTTGATAAAGACCGTGAAAGTCAAGTGGTGAAATGTTTTGATAATCTCAAGTTATATTCATGAAATTCCTTACAGTCGAGTGATAAGATGTATTGAGTGATAAAGATATCATAACATGACGTCTTGTTCTCGGGCAGAGGTGTACCTTTTAGCACACCCACATCACGCCAGTTATGTTTAAGCTTTTGCCATGTTAGAATTGCCCTCAAATGTCATAATTTCATGAAATAGTCATTCTTTAGAGTAATATGAACTTATAGAGATGTATTGCTGATTCTAATGATTATGATTCTGTAAAGCCATATTTGATACGGTCGCGAATCATATTTAGATCACCATACAACCTGACAGTGACCTGGAAATTGCAAAAAACGTAACAAAATTTGAATTTCGCGGGCTACCTTGGCGCTTCCACCTTAAGTTAGATATACCTATAGTATAGTCACATATAAGTCACATAATTATCAATAGGGCAATATATAATGTAGTCATCAATCGGGCACAAATGCAGGCTCCGGGCTGCTACTGATAAATTACTGATGGAATAACCCAATAACACATTGCTCGACCTGGGAACCGAACCCAGGACCTCGTGCTCAGCAGTAACGCTTGCGACCACTAGACAAAGATATTGCGATTTACATCTAATACCTATATATCGCACCTTTAGAAGTATAGAGACCTAATGCGAAATTAGCCGCAACCAAAATAGGTCTCTATAAATCTAATAATTCTAAATGAATTCTAAATAATTTTGCTTGCGGCTAATTTCGCATTAGGTCTCTATACTTCTAAAGGTGCGATATGCATATTTATAATCTGAATCTCGGAAACGACTCCAACGATTTTCATGAAGTTTAGTATGCAGCGGGTTTCGGGAGCGATAAATCGATCTAGCTAGGTTTCAATTTTAGAAAACGTCAAACCAAAAGAAAAAACCGAGCTAAGTTCGGTCATCCAGATATTTATAAATAAATAATGATACGACACTGCAGTTAATTAAGACAAGTACCTTATATTTAACTGGAATTCATTTAATAAAAGGTAGCTTTATGACCAGCAAATCGAATACATGCGACACCTACCAACCCGCACTGAGCCCGCGTGGTAGCTTACAGCATACTTCCTCTCGAAGAGTTGACGCCCGTGTTGCAGCAGTGGGAACATTGAACATGCTAACTTTATGACTAACTAGCTTCCGTCCGCGGCTTCGCCCGCGTTTAAGTCGGAAATTATCCCCCGAGAACGTACTACCGGGATAAAAAGTATCCTATGTGTTAATCTAGGTTATAATCTATCTGGTTGCCAAATTTCATCCAAATCCATTCAGTAGTTTTTGCGTTAAAGAGTAACAAACATCCATACAACCGTACATACAAACTTTCGTAGTAAGGATGTACCTACCTACTTGGCTAAATATGGAAGAAATCAAAGGAATTAAGATGATGATTTATAATGCCTTTTCGTTTAGACATCAGTATTTACATCAGTATAAGCCAAAGTATCACAAATATAAGCTACTAGCAGCGCTCCGCGGTTTCACCCGTGTAGTTCCCGTTCCCTTGGGAATACGGGGATAAAACATAGCCTATGTTACTCGATAAAGATGTAGCTTTCTAATGGTGAAAGATTTTTTTAAATCGGTCCAATAGTTTTTAAGTTTATTCGTTACATACAAAAATACAAATATTCCCACTCTAAAATATAAGTTGTATAGAAGTATAGATAAAACCCGATCATAGATCTAAAGGCAAAAATAAATTTTATTCTTTCAACTCAACACATTTCTTCGAACTCATATTTTTTATTTCGGTCATAACAACAGAAACTCTTAAACGCTAGATTTATAAAAGCTATCTTTTACCCGTTCCTGTGTTCAAAACAGAACTTTTAATGCCCATCATTGACCAAATGTAGGAGTTAAAGACAATTAAAATTCTTAGACAAGTCCGTAAAGTTAATTTTCACTGTAAAAGCTTGCAAAGAATGAAATTGTCGTGAAGACAAAGGCCTCGATTATAAGGCTGTGTTAGGGGGAGGCTCTAGTGGCCAATTTTTATAATTTACGGCCCGTTATTGGTTAAAATTACTAGAGAATGGGCAGCAGCGTTCTCTATGCATATTAACACCATACTGCGATCGCCAACCCGCCTGCCAGGCGTGGCGATTATGGCAAAACCCCCCTTTTGGGGGAGGCTTATGTCCAGCAGTGGACGTCTTTCGGCTGAAATGATGATGATGATTAGTTAAAATTAAGCAAGGACCTCATCGCTTTGCGTAGTAAACCCTTCCATAATGGGAAGTAGCTATCACAGGTAAAATTAGCTTATGAATCAGTTATATGCCTAGTTTGGCACTAAAAATGCTACCATTGCTAAGTAAAACGATTAGTGTTTGTCTATAGCAACCAAGAATAAGTCCGTTAACAAAGATACGGGTCCCATCCGAAAGTAGTTGATCCGTCGAAACAACTGACAATTTCAGTAACTCAATTTTTCGGACGGGTGAAAACTCATCGGGATTAGGGGAAATAGGGTATTTTCCAATATATTAAAAACTATTCTAATTTGAAGATTGGGACGAAATATGTAATAGAAAAATAGAAATAAATTTATTTATACCCATATTCTCAACTAAAAACGATTTAAATCAAATTTATTTTTCGTTGTTTTGAATTTACCGCCAAAACGCTCCTTGCGATGACTTGTTAGAAATATACTCCTTTTTTTGCGTGGGAAATCTTCAAATAACTTCTCCCACTCTGGGTGAAGCAGTAGGGCATGTCAGACGTTTTCTCTTGCGGACCCCATCAGTTGATGCTGACATCTCTTTGAGGCGCGCGTGGAAAACAACGGGCCGTCAATCCGGGGTTGGTCCTTACCGGACAGCGAGCTCTGGAGGTCTACCCATATTTTTATACTCACCATCCACATTCATTCTCAATACTTTTTTTTCTTTGGTTCAACTTATGAAACGTAATTTATGGTCTCTTTTAAAATCGTTACAACTCAAGAAAACTTTAATTGTAAGTACTTCATTTCTTTCTCTTCTTTGAGAACTTGATCAGCCGATTGAAGATCAAAAGTGAGAATATGCAAAAATACGCGTTACTGCACGATATTTTAATATAAAAAGTATGGTCACCCGTCCCGCCCACGTTGCGCAGGAGTCGATTAGACATCAAAATTATTAAGAAAAACTATTCTAGGGCGTGAGTCAAGTAATGGAACATTTTATTGTTCTGTAATTTTGATTAGCTAATAGGTATAGCGTGTTCGGTGGTGAGCAGAGACGTAGAATTTGAGAAAGACATGAATTAATTACTTAGAAATGTATAGTAAACATGTAATCGATAAATGTAGGTATGGTATGCTCATTACTTCAAAGGTAATTTTTTTGCTGTTAAGCATTAAAAACATTACGCTCCTTTTGGTCATCGCCGCAGTCGGCTAAAAGGTTTTCGATGCTTTTACACTAGTCTGAGGATATTAAGCTATTGGTGTGGGGTAAGTACCTTAACTAAAAAGCGTAAAATAAGAACTTTTTCAAAAATAAAAAAAATAACCAACTTCCAAAAAAAAATCACTTTAATTGAAGTCTGTGACAAAAAACTAAAATGCAGATCCAAAGACACCAACTTCCAAAATTAAAGTTACTTTTCACTTTTTTTTTTAAACGTTGCCCCCACACTAGGAATTTCTCCTGTATTTTGGGTGCGTTTTCAAAAATTTAAAATCACATACACAAACAGCCAGACCCGGAACAAATACTTGTAGGTCATACAACTATTTGTTCCGTGCGGGAATCGAACCCGCGACACGCAGCGCAGCAGTCAATCGCTTAACAACTGCGCCAAACGTGCCGTCGGTAGTGTCGTTTGATAGTGTTCTTTTTGGAAGTCGCTTTTTTTTATGGAAATGTTCTAAAATGTTCCCAAGTAGAACTCTTGCAGTAGAGTTTGTTACATCTTGATGGATTCCATACATGCCAAGGAAGATTTCCAGTAAACATCTCCAGTGAGTGAACTATTTTGAATGTGACTCCCGCATCACATTCAGATGTACTTTAAAATAAATTACACTTTATCGACAAGACGGGAATCGAATTAGGATCGATGCCAATTTAATCGATTCATGTTCCATCGGTATTCGATACATTAGAGATGTGATAGTGTATGCATTAGTGGTTCGTTTTGTACTGTTATTATGATGGATTCACAAGAATTGTAATAAAGATCTTTTAAAATATTGCTTATGTAATTATTATTATATCTTGTGTGAATGATAGACAGTTCCATATTTTTTACGAATTTCCGAAAACCAAAACATAACAGTTGTTTTGTTGCCTTAATGTAGGTATTATGGAAGAAATCCATATCTACAGGATATAGAAATCCATATCTACAAAATGTATGGAACAGCTGATTTTTTTTTGTATAACCGACGAAAAAATTTTGCACTAGGGGTCTGGAATGATATGCTGAATTCATGGTTACAGTTTGCCCACTGAATAAAAACTTATCCTGTATACAGTTTGAAAACAAAATCCCGTGAACACGATGACCACATCTGTTAACCGCCCCTTGCCGAGCGCTGCAAGCAAAAATAGTCCTTAAGATGTATAGATATGGATGGATATCCCTGATAGTCAGTGTCATTTAAGGTTTTGAACAAATTCTTTTTTTTTTGGTTCGATACCTATCGATACCCAACATGTGGGTAAAGTATTGCCCGCTAACTAAACTTTGATCCTATGTAAAAGGAAAAACTGACTGCCTGACTGACAATTTTAACGCACAGCAAAAACTATTGAGACTACGAAAATAAAACTTTTGCTTCCTTAAATGGGAGCACTAAGAACGGGTTATTAGAAATTAGTTGTTTGAGGGGGTGAAAAGGGGGGATTTGGTTTATATGAAAAACCATATTCCTTATATTTATCTAAGTTAATCATAAAGTAAGTTTTTTTTTTATTACCCCGTAAATGATAAAGGGGGTTTTAAAGTTTGTTGGAGAAAATACAATTTCTACGCGGCCGAAGTCGCAGGGGAAGTGCTAGTATTGAATAAGATTTAACCTTACTTCTTCATTTAAAACTCCATCGCCACCAATACAGTAGTTTCCAACATACGCACACACAAACAAACATGCATAAGTATCGAAGTATTCGATAAACAATCTGCTGCATTAAGGTCAGTGTAACTAGGTCAAGTGTGAGTTGTTTCACTGACTATATGTATTGTAAACAACATTGGTTTGTACATCAATCAATTATTTATCAACTAGGTTTTGTCAGCGGCTTCGCCTGAGTGGAAGTCAAAAATTATCCTCCGGGAACGTAGTGCTAAATATAATCTGTCTGTGTGCCAATTTTCATCCAAATCCGCTTAGCCATTTTTGCGTGATTGAGTTACAAACATCCAAACATCTAAACATACAAACTTTCACATTTATAATATTAGTAGGATCATCATTCGTTTCAGCCGAAAGACGTCCACTGCTGGACATAAGCGTCCCCTAAATAATCCATAATCGCTACGCTTGGCAGGCGGGTTGGCGATCGCAGTGTGGTAGTAAAATGTATAGAGAACGCTGCTGCCCATTCTCTAGTAAGTCCCTTAGTCGCCTTCTACGACACCCATGGATATGGGTTAAAATCTGCTGTAATAAATTTGAAAAATAAATGAGCAGGCGTATGTCGTAAAAATGCAAATGAAATCGTATCAAAATAATCGATCACTGAATGCAGTTTGGCATTTGAAATTTTACGATATATTTTAAATTATATTTATAGTTGTTATTGAAGGGATAAACTGCTTTTAAAGATAATTAAGAGGTGACTTTGATGATTTTTTTATGCATAAAGAATATTTAAAATTGTATTTTGAGTTCCATCACTGTATGCAAAAAAGACTTGAAAATGTTATATATTTTTTTGCTTTCAAAATTATTTACGATTAAAGAGATACACTGCTTTAAAAAACCAACTTCTTGACCGGAGCTCGACAATTCGTCGAACAATGCCAAAGAATGGACATTTGGGTAGGCTGCATAAATAACTCAAACTGCTAGAACATGATTAAGCCTAAAACTAATTGAGAAAAAAAAAACTATGACTCACATAGTCTTCACATTCAAAATAATTAAAACAATATAATACTTTACAAAGTAAATATTCATGTCATTTATAATCTATGTCTATCTTTTAAATCGCTGTATCAGTATAAAAAGCGAGCTCATTTTTTTTTACGTTTATGCACAAGAAAAATATCTAGAACGATAGTCTGCTGAATTCGTTTTAGCTAAAAATAAATTCTAGAAAATATTCGATTTCTGCAGATCTAAAACATGCCCGGATAATCTCCCTTGTATTCAAGGAAACCAATAATAAATGATAGCTGCCAAACCGCAGATTGTGGCGAATTATTACTTAGTGCCATAACAATAGAGTCTATTTTTGAATAATGTGTCTGGGATCGGGATTTCAGTTCCTAGATTCGAAATGGAGTAGGTTTTATCCGAGGTTCCGCTTGTACTAAAAATAAAGATGCTGCATAATTTTAGAGCTTGCCACACATGTTTGTGATGAAATTAAATTCATAATGTCGAATAAAAACGTATTTAATGAATAATTATTACTGTTATTTACGTTTACAGTAATTTTATTTACCTACAGAATGCAATGAGTTTTTACGGATAAAAAAAAGTTTGTAATGCCATCCCAGACGAAAAAAGGATTCCAGCCTGAAATAGTTTTCAATATCCATCCGAGGACTACATATTGATTGTAACAAAGTTACATGTATAGCTGCAATAATTACTACCACGTTTACATTCGTTGCAATAAGGTTTAATTTAGAATAATTTTCAATTAACTAACAGTAAAATAAGGTTTGTCGAGTACGCAAAGGGCGACGGAATCAGAACACTGGCAGTTCAGAATACAGATCGAAAATAGAATGCGTGTGACAATGAAAAGAAGTCAATACAAATTCAAATTAGGAATTCCGGGCGCGATTTTTTTTTACTGTCTGAACTTTGTAGTGCTTTGACTTTCTAAAATTTAAGACCACCATGAGTTTTACATGAAAATTGTTGTTCTAACGCCAAATGTAGAGAAGAATTAGATAGAGATAATGGAATGTGTGGAACGAAATTTCTTATATATTAATTAATAGACACGATATATGTTAAAGTAATACGAAGTGCGTGAGCAGTGCCACCTATTATAAGTTATTCGCAAGTGTTAGTGTTCGGTACCGCGTTTCCGCCGCTCACATCGTTGTAATCATTATCCTTGTTAAATATACTTTATTGCTATAAAAGGTGCTTTTTTATCCCATACCCCTTCAGGTTATGGGCCCAGGCTTTGCCAGTGAGTGAAATCAAAACTGATTAGTGAATAATTGCAGTGATTTGAACTAAAACAGTTCGTCGTAAACAAAGTTATAAACGCGTCTATGCGAGTTAAGGTTTAACCTAGGTGATTAGTGTAACGTGGACTTGAAAGTTACGTTCGCCGTTTGTTTACTACAATTAATGAAGTTGTTACGAAGATTTTATATCTGCATTGCTGTTTTATTTGGAGTTGAAGAAACTTTGATATGGCTACATCAATTAAGATTGATCGACTTACTGGTGATAACTACGATACATGGAAGATACACATGCGAGCAATTCTGATCAAGAACGATCTATGGGAATATGTATCGGGAGCTTTACCAAAACCACATTTAGGTGATTCGAAATATGCCGACTGGATAAAAACGGACAGAAAAGCCGAGTCAGATATATTGTTGGCGGTAAGTCCAAGTGAGTTGGCCGCAATAGATGGTTTGGGAAGTTCCAAGGCTATATGGGATAAGCTGAAATCTATGTACCAGTCGAGCGGACCTGCCAGAAAAGCCTCGTTATTAAAAAAGCTGGTGCTTAATCGTATGCAGGAAGATGATGATTTGAAGAAGCACATCGCGGATTTTTTTGATGCAGTTAAAAAACTCAAAGAAATCGGTTTGATTGTTATTGACGAACTGCTAGCCATATTATTGTTGTACAGTTTACCGGATTCGTTCGCCATGTTTAGGACGGCAATGGAATCGCGCGATGATTTGCCATCAACGGAAACGTTAAAGGTCAAGATTATCGAGGATTACGAAGCTCGTAAGTCCAAAACGATAGACCAAGGGGCTATGTTCGTTAAACGTATCAATAAAAATAAATATGCCAATCAGAAGAAGAATAATACTGATAATCAAGACCATAAAAATAATGTTGAATGTTATCGTTGTGGTCGTCGCGGGCATTTAGCGAGAGAGTGCAAGACTAAGAACATCAACAAGCATAAGCAAAGCGCACAAAAGTTAGAAAGCAGTAAAGACAACGAGCAAAGGACAACCATGTTATTGAGCACTACCGAAGAGGTTATGCTGGGTGAGAAACTAAATCCTATTTGGTGCATTGACAGTGGATGCACGGGTCATATGTGTAATGAAAAGCAAATGATCGAGGATTTTACGCGGCTGGACTCCGAACTAAATTTAGCTAATAGCGGCAAAACGCAGATTACCGGCGCTGGTAAGGTGAGGATTTTGGTAGACACGGGCAGTGAAGAACGCCAAATTGAAATAGAAAAAGTGTTCTACGTATCCGATTTACGAACAAACTTACTATCAGTAGCCAAGATGACTGATCACGGGTTCGAGGTTCGTTTCAGAAAGAATGATGCGATTGTGATTGATAATGATGATAAAATTCATATGCGGGCAGACCGTGTTGGGAACCTTTACCATGTTCGGACGAGTCAGAACTGTGTCAATAATGTTCAAGGTGTGAATAATTCACTCGACACGTGGCACCAACGTCTTGGACATGTCAACGAACGCGACTTGAAAGCTATGGCGAAGAATAGTTTAGTACACGGGCTAACATTCAAGGATGACGAAAAGTTGTCTGAATGTGAGATCTGTATAAGTGAGAAACAGACTTGCACGCCGTTTTCAAGGAAAACGGAAGATCGTACAAGCGAATTACTGGAAATAGTGCATAGCGATGTTTGTGGCCCCATGAAACATCAGTCTTATGGTGGTAAAAAATATTTTGTTACATTCATCGATGACAAGTCCAGATGGTGTGAAGTCTACTTTTTGGCAAATAAAAGTGATGTCCTAAATGCATTTAAAACCTACAAAGCCTATGCAGAGAATTTAACCGGGAAGAAGATAAAGTACCTTCAGTCTGATAACGGACGTGAGTACATAAACAATGAATTTGATGATTCATTGAAAAAAGCTGGGATCAGAAGAAGATTGACAGCCCCGTATACCCCTCAACAGAATGGGATCGCTGAAAGAAAGAACAGGACATTAGTTGAGATGGCACGCTGTATGATGCGCCAAGCAGGCAGTCCTCCTTCTTTCTGGGCAGAAGCAATGAATACTGCCAATTATATAAGAAACCGGTGCCCAACTACAGCGTTAAATGGTCAAATACCGTTTACGCTATGGAAAGGGAAGAAACCCACTGTAATATATATGCACGTGTTTGGTTCGAAAGTTTATTATAAGGACAAAGGAAAACCGAAAGGAAAATTTGAATCTCGTTCGCAGTTAGGAATATTTGTGGGTTATGATATTCAATCTAAGGCATATAGGATACATGATCCTGCAACAAGAAAAATAATGGTGAGTCGTGACGTGAAGTTCATGAATGAGACAGCGTTTAGACATGAATATGAAGAGATATTTGATGATGAAGAAGACATTAATGACGAACAAATAAGAGTAGAATTGAAGGTGTCTAACGCGAATAATGAAAGAGAAGAAGATAACTCGAAGATATTGGGAAGCAGAAGAGATGGTAGTAGACCAAGTAGATCGATTGAAAGAGTTTATGAACCAGAGAAAGAGAGAGAAAGAAGTCAATTACATAAAAAGAGGAACTCAACTGTCTCGTGGGAAAATTTAATAGAACCTGCTAAAAGAGGAAGAGGAAGACCTCGTTTAATTCGTACTGGTATGGCGGGTAGGCCGCGGAAAGAATATCATAGAGAAAAAGAGGAAACTACAGATAGTGAAAATGAATCAGATAAACCGAATGAACAGATAAGTGTAGGGATAGCTATGATAGAACCAATGGTGTGGAAAGATGTAGAGAAGAGAAGCGATGTAAATTTGTGGAAATCTGCTCTAGAAGATGAGTATTTGTCACAAATGAAGAATAAAACCTGGGAAATTGTACCGCGACCAAAACAACGAAAAGTTATTGGAAGTAGGTTTGTGTTTAGTACGAAAAGTACGGGCAAGAAAGTGCGCCTCGTGGCAAAAGGATGTTCACAACGGCCAGGGGAGGATTTTCACGAGACCTCATCCCCGGTTGTGAGATCGTCATCAATAAGGCTCATAGCGGCTTTATTGGCTGAATTTGGACTAGAAATCCATCAACTGGACGTGGTAACAGCGTACCTTAATGGTTCACTCGATGAAGAGGTATTTATGGAAATTCCAGATCAGTTAAGCGATGTTCTAAAGAGAGTACTCGCAAAAGAAAAGATTGGTTCACAAAAGAAAATAATAACAGAAAAGAATATACTTCAAACAGCTAAATGCTGGAGTAAGAGTCTTGATGAAAGTGTGGATAGTGTGTGCCTGTTAAGAAAATCTTTATATGGCTTGCGTCAATCAGGGTTGCAGTGGCATAAAAAGTTAGTGAGAAAGTTGAGTGATATTGGTTTTGAAGCGTTTCCGCAGGATCCTTGTGTATTTATTGCACAGAAAGGTGAGCGATTGATGTTAATTGGTATATATGTTGACGATATGATTATATCAACAAATGATGATGCATGGATGCAAGATATTAAGCAACAGTTATCGAATTCATTTGAAATGAAAGATATGGGCAAGATATCAACCTGTTTAGGTATTGAATTTAGTCGTGATGATGAAAATAGAGTTTATTTAAGTCAAAAATTATATATAGATAAACTATTAGAACGGTTTAGTATGAGTGAGTGTAAATCTGTTGTCACACCTATAGATATTAATGTTAAATTAGAGAAACCTGAATGTATCAGATGTGATATTATGGAACAGTATCCGTATCAAAGTTTGATAGGTGCCTTGATGCATCTGGCCGTATCAACGAGACCAGACATCACGTATGCCGTCAATTATTTAAGCCAATTCAATACAAATTACGATGTTGAACATTGGAAGGCTGCTAAACGTGTGCTGAGATATTTAAAAGGTACATCTGATTACGGATTAGTGTACGAAAGAACAGATTTGCCTTTTTTTTGGTGTGGTTGATGCAGACTGGGGAGGGAATGCGATAGATCGTAGATCCTATACCGGTTTTGCATTTATTTTAGGAGGTGCTCCGATTAGCTGGGAGTCGCGAAAGCAGCGGACTGTTGCCTTATCAAGCACTGAAGCTGAATATTTGGCCATTTCCGAAGCTACTAAAGAGGCAATGTATTTACGAGATGTTTTAACTAACATTGGGATTAAGAGTGAGAGTGTGACGCTATTCAACGACAACCAGGGTGCGATTAAACTTGCTCAAAGTAGGAACTATCATCCACGAACGAAGCATATTGATGTGAGGCACCACTTTGTTCGAGATATGTGCGAACAAGGTGTAATTAATTTGAAATATTTGTGTACTGACCGAATGCCTGCTGATGTATTGACCAAAGGCTTGAGTGGAACAAAGCATCATGAATGTCTACGTAATTTAGGCATGATGGATGAATGTATGTGAATGTCGATTATACTTGCTCACTTGTTCGAGGGGAGGTGTTAAAGTAATACGAAGTGCGTGAGCAGTGCCACCTATTATAAGTTATTCGCAAGTGTTAGTGTTCGGTACCGCGTTTCCGCCGCTCACATCGTTGTAATCATTATCCTTGTTAAATATACTTTATTGCTATAAAAGGTGCTTTTTTATCCCATACCCCTTCAATATACATTAACAACGTTTGAGAGTAACTAAATGAAAAAAATAAACACATAGCAAAAATGTCGTGAAATTAGACACAAAATAACAGATAATTACTAAAACTAGGTGTTATTTTGACAATACAAACAGACACTTCATTTTTATTTATTTGTATACTTAATTTACTACTACATCAACATACGTACTTACAACATACAACTATTTCATCGTAAGTAGGTAGCTCAAACAATATCCCAAAAAGACTGCTGTTATTGACTAAACATTATCGAGTTTGTTAATGAAACCGCAAGCTGTAAGTCATCCCAAAGAAATGGGGTCATTGCTCATAAATACAGACATGATTCTTACCACAATGTCTAGGTGTACATATTATCTTTTTATATGAATATTACGGCTTCGAGTACAGACAAAACACGAAAAATATTTTTTTTTGGACCATAGCCAAGACTAACTTTCCTAAATATAATACCTCATTTCCATTAGCAGTTTTGTTCTGGTTATCATGTCTCCAAATGAATCAAGGGTGGATAAATAGGAAAGTAGCTCTGTCTAACTGTCGGTCTTTCTGTCTGTCAATCTGTCCGTCTGACGGTCTGTCTGTTAGTCAGTATCTCTGTCTGTCTGTCGGTCTGTCTGTCAGTCAGTATTTTTGTCGGTCTATCTGCCAGTCTGTCGGTTTGTCTGTCAGTTAGTATCTCTGTCTGTCTGTTTGTCAGTCAGTATCTCTGTCAGTCTGTCTGTCGGTCTGTCTGCCAGTCTGTCGGTTTGTCAGTCTGTCTGTATGTCAGTCTGTCAATCTGTCGGTCTGTCTCTCTCTCAGTCTTTCAGTCAGTGTGTCTGTTGGTCAGTCAGTCTGTCCGTCTGTCTATCTGTCGGTCTTTCTGTCTGTCAATCTGTCCGTCTGTCGGTCTGTCTGTTAGTCAGTATCTCTGTCTGTCTGTCGGTTTGTCTGTCAGTTAGTATCTCTGTCTGTCTGTCTGTTTGTCAGTCAGTATCTCTGTCAGTCTGTCTGTCGGTCTGTCTGCCAGTCTGTCGGTTTGTCAGTCTGTCTGTATGTCAGTCTGTCAATCTGTCGGTCTGTCTCTCTCTCAGTCTTTCAGTCAGTGTGTCTGTTGGTCAGTCAGTCTGTCCGTCTGTCTGTCTGTCTGTTTGTCCGTTTGTCCATCTGTCGGTGGGTCTATTTGAACTGATATAGGATACCTACTTTTAATCCCGGTATTCGTATGTTCCGGTGTGTTAATTTTTTACCTCTACGCTGGCGAAGGGGAAAATATTAGTAGGAAAAAAAAAGATAATTATATCTGCGTAACCCTCAAGCAGCATTGCATACAGTATTATCTAGAATACTATGCAGAGCTAATTAATTACTACCTTTTGCCCGCGTACGACAATAAAGATCCATACCTATGTGTTAATCCAGGTTATAAATTATCTCAGTGCCAAACATCCAAATCCGTTCAGCCGTTTTTGCTCCAATCCGGAACATACATCCAGGGAAACGGACAAATATTCTTCACTACTATTTTATTATATGTATTATGTAAGTATAGATTGTCATTGGCTTAACAGATAAGTCGTAATTTAATCGATATTGGTCGGTCAGATTACTCGAAACTTTGGAGAAAATGACTTTCACTATTATCACTGCAGATGCTCCCTGCATACGTCATATCCTGGACAGCCAGGAGACAGGAAGAGATATGCAAGTCTATTCATAGCCTGCACATATGCACCTTTTATATCATACATGCGTTTCTCTGTATTGAACGTACCATTTGTCATCGTAAAGAATTGTTATGCTTATATGAATTAATCAACGGTATTTTATGGGACCATTATGATCGTAGAATCTGACTGACAAATTATAATTATTGGTTCGCTTTACATACAGGGTGGTGATTTAGAGGTTTATCAGTTGATTCGCACGAATCGGGCGAATTGACACCTTTTAGACACACGAAGTTAATTTATTTGTATGGGTGAAATCTGAATTTATTTTTTGGCGAATGGACAATACCAGAAATAAGTATTGGGCAAATGGCGCGTTTTGATTTTTATACACTTCATTGCATGTACTAGCAGTGACCTTTTCTCGTAACTTTATTGCATTTAATTCAAAACGTTAAAACGTACGTACAAAAACATTCGTTGCATTATTTGCGTTTTTGAGCAGACAAACTTTTCGAACATAAGCAATGGATTAGCAATATCCTTCAAAATAATTCAGATCGCCACCCTATATAGCTAAACACTCGTATTAAACTCGCACTACGCTATTTCTAACAGATTTATATCTTTCGAGCCTAAGTTATAATTATACTAACGCCTGCACTAAATAGACTTCGATTAAAGCTTATGAATGAACCATTATTCTTGGGACGGGTGGCCTGTTCTTATATCTTGACCACACACAGATTATTTAGATACGTTAGTTTCTAATTTAGCGTAGAGAAAGCTATTATTTACTTAATATCCTTAAATGATCAGATTTTGGATAATCTGGATGTATCTCCAAGATTATTCAAATCTGAATCTAGGTATAGATAGGGTGACAGATAACATGACATCAATGCCCAACTTGCTACCATGGATTCAGAATATCGACGGTTAAGAATCAATAGTGTCTATCTCACAAAAGTCAACTTTACAGTAGATAAAAAAAACATTTCTTTGCTTCAGAAAATAAGTTACGCACGCACACACAGCAGCGAGATAATTATAGACGTTTTTTAAGGAGAGATAGACCAAATTGGCAGAAAAATTTACGCGTTCCTAACATAGGTGGTATTTCTATGGCAAATAATTTAGGAAATATTGTGAATTTTGAGATAGCAGCTTGAATAACCTATGCCAAATTGGACTTTAAATCCACTGATTTAAAAAAGTAGAAAATGTAAAAAATTGAGATCGACATTATTGATTCTTAACCGTCGATATGCTTCTGAACCGGGGCCTGTTTTAAATTTTTTCGTCGAAATAAATACAAAATTGTTGTACCATACATTTTGACCGCGTGGGTATTGCATTTTTCTATGAACCACCGCACAGACGAGTATTTGACTTAAAAAGTCGATCAAAATTATTTTGTGATTTTTATAGATTGGATATAAAATAAAAAGTAGTTTAATGTGATAATTTTGTATTTAAAACATCAGACACATGTACAATTTTACATTAAGTAGAGAATGGTTGACTGGTAATGAATTCCTTGTTGCACTAAGTCCGCCTTTGTACCATTACTGTACATGAAGTTTAAATAAAAAGTTTTTAAATCACCAATCTTCTAATCAGAATCACCTTCACTAGATCCATCGTCCTCCTCATTGTCAAACTCTGTAGACGAGACGTACGATGTCTCCGGGAGCAAGAGTTCTAACGCTTCAACGGAAAATGGCTTACTTTTTTTTCGTTGCCTTTGCCTGGTACTGCTCAAAAAGGGATCCGAAGTTAGCAGAAGTCTGTTTAGCACATCTTTGTTACAGTCTTCGCGCGAAAACTTTCTGGAAAAATTCTGCCTATACATGCGGAAGTGTTTGTTTCTGGCCTCAGCCGCCTCTTCCGACAACTGGCCAATAGGCAGAATTGCGTGATCAATTACTGTGGCGCCATGTCTTAAAATTTTGTGCATTGTAGGCGACATGGGGTGCCACTCATACAAATCTACATATAGCTTTGCAGTTTGTTCAGCAAAGTTTTCAAATTTCTGCGTATCAATTTTGAGCCCACTTGACAAAGTCTCCAATATGACACTGCATTTTTTTATTAGATTGATGTCAATACCAGTAATGCGGGAAGAAGTTTCGGGATTTGAGAAAAACCTCCTTGCAGTGTTCCCATCATTGGTGTTCCCAAACCCTGCCTTCGGAATATCCACTAGCAGCCCCATTTCCTCTTTAAAAGCCTCTTGAATTTTCTTCTTTCTTTCTGCTACTATATTTTTATGTTCTTTAGTTTTTGCCTGCCATTTTTTTATAGGTATTTTATATGATAGATGAAGAAGTGATTCAAAAAATCGAATTTTGGCGTGTAGTGTCGACAGCCCAAATTTAAGACTGTCAGGATTCTCTATGTTTTTTTTAATAAGTTTGTTGAAGTCTTTTGATGTTTGCCCACATATATAACACCTCATAGTCGATAGCGTGTTTGTTGCAGCATTGCAAACCTTTGCATCAATCATGGTAAAGGCTAACGTGTGCTTTATTTTAAATATACCACCATTTGTCCTCGGTATTTCACTTTTTTTCAAGCTTTTGATTTGATTCTCTATGTAAGAGATTTCTTCATTTGTGATATCTTTTGTTTCGTGAACAAAACGGATACGTATGGGTCGGCAGAATCTTGCAGAAGAAGGTACTGGGTTTTGCCAAATTATCTTCTTTTGGTCACCAATATGGCAAATCAGTCGTAAGGGCACAAATGAACTCTGAAATATTGAAGAATCACTGTCTGTACTGTTACCAAATTTTTGTTTAAATTGTTGTTGTTGTGAACCATCACAACCCCATTTTGATAATAGCTCTAAAGAGCTTATTTCTTCTTCATTTATACTTTCGAGTACTTCATCTAAGTACAAACAGAACCGTGCAGATGTATGATCCACAAGATCCTGCAAGTTTATCTCAGCACATGTTTCTGTAATTCTCATCGACTCTTCACGCGGATAACAGTCTTTTTTGGCTTTTTTAACAAGTGAATAACACGGATAAACGTTTTTGTTTGCAGCATGAATAACTTCGTATTGTTTTCTTGTCAAATCAGCTTCCACGAAAATAGCTAATGCTTGTGATGGTGTATGCTTTTTGACTACCACATTTTGTGTTGAAGTATACCGTGTTCTGTACTTTTTGGCTCTTGTTGGCGTTAAAGTCATATCTTTCATAACTTTAGCCGCGTCACTATGTCCTGCAGCACGTTGACTCATTTGGGCTGCATAGGTTAACTCTTCTAAGGGTATTTGTTCCCTCAAATCCTTTGTTTTGCGCCTCTTTGCTTGATCGCTCAATTCCTTGAATTGTTTAGTTGGTCGGCCGGCCTTTTTTGTTGTCCACGCAGGCAGTGTAATAAAAGTATTTAGCCATTGTTCATTTTTTGTTAAGAAGCGTTCTTCCTTGTTACTGACGGCTGTCCATTTTTGTTTAAACTGATACTTAAATGATTTTAAGGCACTTCTCAACGAACCTTGTTTATTTTCAGGGCATTTCGTGATTATTTTAAGACGATTTTCTAAAAACTCAAACTTTTGGTCAATTTTTCTGTCTGAACATTCTTTTATGACTTCATAGAGTGATTTTCTAGTCATCTCCATCGACGTCATTGGAGATTCTGGAATAGAAAAATAAATATAAAACACTGTTTTATAAAAGCTGATTTCGATTAATTTCGCAAAAAATCATTTAAAAAAAATGGCGTGTATATGCGGGTAATTTTCCTTTAAAATCCTTATCAAGAATAACGAAACTATATGTTACATCCAAAATCATAAGTTAACTAGGTTTAACTCATAAACAAAAACACCTTTAATTACAGAGTTTACAAAATAAAAGTTGCATTTTTTATGGAGTACATTTAAGGTGCAAAATGTCACTTAAATAAAGTGTAATTTCAAAATAAACATGCTTTTATAAAGCAACGACATACCTTCTTCCAAAATATCCATAATGGTTATCACACAATTTCACCAAACACAGATTAAATGCAATTTAAAGATCACGTTTTAACTGCAGTGCCGAGAACAAAGACATACGATTCACGCAACGACTGGGTTCCGACTGCTGCTACGGTTGGTGGAGGGGCGGTGCATGTCCAAATTTGCCGTTAAGTGACGTAATAGCTATCGGGCTCTCACGATACAATAGTTGTAAAGCAATAAAATAAATTTCGACTTTTCGACTTTTGATCGGATATTTTGATGAAATACTCGTCTGTGCACCGGTTTGAATCATGTGCGCGTCGATATCCCAGCCGCCCTGTAACCATAGTATAAAACAAAGTAGCTTTTGTGTCTGTCTGTCTGTGACCAAATCGTTGAACAATACTACACAATGATTTTGATGCGGTATTCATCATCATGTAGATTGTGGAGAATTTATTCCGGAATGCTTAAGAGTACAATACCCTATACAGGGTGAAATTGAAAACATGCGACAAACCGAAATGGGAGATTGTACTCATCATTATGAACAACTTTTACTAAGGGACCAATGATGCAATCGCGAAAAAAAAAAGCATCTGTTCCCTACATTTATGTTCGCATAACTCGTTAAATTGTAGGGAACAGCTGTTTTTTTTTTGCGATTGCATCATTAGTCCCTTAGTAAAAGTTGTTCATAATGATGAGTACAATCTCCCATTACGGTTTGTCGCATGTTTTCAATTTCAACCTGTATATTCAACTTAGATAATATAGCACAGAAATCTCGATGCTTTGACAAATCGGCTCATAAATACAATACGTTATTGTACCCGTGCTAAAGAGGGGTGAACAAAACATCATCATCTGCTCAGCCTTTTCCCAAGTGTGTTGGGGTCGGCTTCCAGTCTAACCGGATGCAGCTGAATACCAGTATTATACATGGAGCAACTGCCTATTTGGTCTTCACAACCCAGTCACTGGGTATTACGATACGGTGAATTCGGGCTTCTGACGACCCGTAACGACTGTCAAAGATCCAAGAATGACAGTCAGGACCAACGGCGGGGTCTTGGTATGTTAAGATGGTCACCCAACCTATATGGTCACGTTACTACTTGTCCATAAGTCCCTCAAACCATAAATATCATCATTTTTGCACTGCACTCTATTAAAATTCTTCCCACTTTAAAAAGTCGTATATCAACTATACTCCATTTGAAATAAGATTAGACATTTAAACAAACCTTTTTAACAGTCAGTTCAACCGATTCTGGCTTCTATACCGTAGGCATAAGGATGGCATTAAAAGCAAAATAGTAGTTACAATACCAACTGTTTACTGCAGCTCCCAATTGTTATGCCACTAACGCAACAGAAGTCAAAATCGGTTGATCGGACTGTAAAAAGGGTTTAGTTAAATTTCTAAACTTATTTCAAATGGTGTATAGAACTACAAAAAAAAAAAGACAGTTCAATAACTAGGTATTTATTACGACTTCCAGCAAGAAGCTTCGGATGCTTCTTGAATTTGAACGTGGATAGTTGAGCAGTCAACAAGTAGACGCGCTCTGCATAAGATTGGCATTCTCTATGGCTGTTGTCACTGTGTTATGGTGACGTAGACCTCTGGCCGTGAACCCGGTAGTGTGATACAGGTATAGAGGTGGGATGAGGTTTGTAGGAATCGATGAAATTATTCAGAGACAAGGTTTAAATGTGGTCTCAAAATCTGCCTTATTAGTTAATTCGCACGAATTTACTTGACCGAATCGGACGAACCGACACTTTTAGATAGTACCTATATTATTGTCTGTTTGCGACTCGCACGAAGTTAATTTATTTGAGGGCAAATGGACAAGTCCTGAAATTTTATTGCATGTAGTTGCAGTGATCTTTATTCATAACTTTATTTTATTATTTAAATGTACTGATTCGCACGATTCGGGAGAGTAAATTCGGGCTAATTGACTAATAAGCCAAAAAACGGCTATATAGTCACCAAAAAGGACACATAGCCGGATTAATTAGTGTGTCGCTGAAATTGTGTTGCATTCGGCTTTGCATTGCAGTTGGTACATACATAGACAATCCGACCGAAATGTAATCAAAAGTCAATGTGTACCCATTGCTGGGACAAAAGCGATGAATGCAGCCTATGCAAGAACGATTGGGCTTCAAGAACCATTAAAAAAAATCCTATGTTAATTTCCTTTTATTCGTAGAAGAAAATGATTAGTCTAATAATTACAAGAAGTCGACTATCAGACCAGCGTTTCCCCCCACTATCCAGGAAGCTTTTATATTTGATATGTCATCTGCATACCAGATTGTAAGTTTGTAACATACAAAATGCCCATAGCATATGCAAACCATGCCCCATAGCCTTATAGACGGCATAAAAACTATTAAGGCCCACCACCTCACATACAAATTAGTATATTCCCATATAATATCAATTAAAATTCAAGGAAATTCATTGAACTCTGTCTATGGGTATTATCTCCAGAAAGGTATGTAATATCCTGTGTGGAATCTTTTTGATGTTTCGTATTTATGAGATTATGAAAGAATAATAACTGTAAGTATAATAAAACTTATGCGTTGAAAATAGTTTGATTTTAATACTTTTACAAGATTGGAAAAAATTAGAAAAAATGGACTTGCCGGTTGGAAGAATAAATGCAGAGAGCGAGAGAGTTGCCAGACATAAAAAAAATGTTAAGCTTAATCACACTGTTGCAACTCAATAAATGAATTAGTAATTGATTACAATAAAACTTACTAAAATAACAAATTATTACAAATTGAGTAATTTATGGATATAAAATTGGGTTTATAATATTTACTTTAACAATAACTGTTATTTAATGGTCCCGGCGGTCATTCGTGGATATTTGACAGTAGTTACGGGTCGTCAGAAGTCCAAAAGACTGGCAACTAGTCCTTAAGGCCCATAGTATCCTCATCTCCCGTTTGTATGCTAAAGCACGACTGCCGCCCGCGCCCGCGCAGGGCACCTCTGAGCCTTTATCTCAAAATGGGGATATTCCTTTGATTAATTTACAATTGTTCTTCGGCGATTCTGTGGTACCTCTAACTATCTATTTTTCAGTGTATTTTTTTTTTCCAAATAACGAAGCCGTTTAGTAGGAGTATGGAATAGAAGCCAAAATATTGCGTGTTGGAAAATATTTTTTTACAGCAAAAGTATTAACCATACAAAAAAAGTACTTCGGGCAAAATGATATGAATCTATAGCAAAATCATATATTTTTCAAATCTTAAAGACAAGCCGTTAATGAGCAGTAGGGTTCATAAAGTGACCGTGTTACGCTACCGAATGGGACGTAGGCCCTTAATAAGGGGTATGGTGTTATGTTGTGGAGGTCAGATAGGCAGTCGCACCATGTAAAATGCTGGTATTCAGCTGCATCTGGTTAGACTGGAAGCCGACCCCAACACAGTTACGAAAAGGCAGATGATGATGCTTGGTTCACCCCTCTTTAGCACAGGTACAATAACGTATTGTATTTATGAGCCGATACGTCAAAGCATCGAGATTTCTGTGCTATATTATCTAAGTTGAATATAGGGTATTGTACTCTTAAGCTTTCCGGAATAAATTCTCTACAATCTACATGATACCGCATCAATATCATTGTGTAGTATTGATCAACTAATTGGTCACACACATACAGACACAAAAGCTACTTTGTTTTATACTATGTATACAGGGCGGCTGGGAGCTGGATCTGCAGGAGCTGCATCCGGAGCTGCAGCCAGAAAAGGCTAGGTAGATGCTGAATTTAATACCAAAAATAACTGGCTTGTAGAACATCAAGGTGTCAATATCCTCATCCGAATCAAGAGCAATTTTGTTGGTAGGTATTATGAACACCTTTTTTGTGTTGGATGGAAAATCATCAAATTACTTCTCCCGCTCTGGTCGGAGCGAGAGGGCGTGTCAGACTTCAACTGACTAAAACCAAACCCTGTTCCTTCAGTTGCCTGTGCTAGGGCCACGGTGACTCTTTCGAACAAATCCGCAACCCGGCAGGGTATCATGAATACCTCATTAATCGACCGACCGGGTTCTAAGCCGTGTAAATTTTACGTACATATTATGACATTGAACCACTTTACAAAACGCTTGATTTTCTTTTAAGGGCCTAAGTCCCGTTTGGTAGCGTAACACGGTCATTTTATGAACCGTACTGCTCATTAACGGCTTGTCTTGAAGATTTGAAAAATATACGATTTTGCTATAGATTCATATAAATCATTTTGCCGAAGGTACTTTTGCTGTAAAAAAATATTTTCCAACACGCAATATTTTGGCTTCTATTCCATACTCCTACTAAACGGCTTCGTTATTTGAAAAAAAATGCACTGAAAAATAGATAGAGGTACCACAGAATCGCTAGAGCACAATTGTAAATTAATCAACATATGCCAAGGAATATCCCCATTTTGAGATAAAGGCTCAGAGGTGCCCTGCGCGGGCGCGGGCAGCAGTCGTGCTTTAGCATTCAGACGAGAGATGAGGATACTATGGGCCTTAACACAATATTTTTTCAAATCTGAACGGCACTTTCAGAGATCACGCCCTACATACAAACTTACAAATACACAAAGTTTACACTCTTAACAATATTATAGTATGGATATGGACCTAAATAATAACTCTGGCTAACCAACATTCTACACAGAATTATAACTACAATCTTGACCGGCGGGAATTCCGTTTCAGTCTTAATCTGTGAGCCTTATGCTCATTCTAGATCAACACATAATAGATCTAATTATATAATTAGTTATTCAGTAAACACGTTGCATCATTTAGCTAAATATAGACATTACGTTCAATAAACATAATCTGTTTATTCCAAGATTTACGGTAGCACATTGTATGCTCTGGGATCAAAATAAACTTAGGATATATTTCGGGTTTATTGCTGGTCTACATCTTATTCTAGATCTGGATTGAATCTTTCTAGTGAAACTCCTTGGTTTTCATAATCTTTATATATTAAAAGTGAATGCTGAAATCTTGATCAATATCACGGATGTTGAATAATAATAGGCTTATCATTTAAGCCGGTTTAATTCGTTGACCGAATTATTAATAAACAATAGGTACCTAATTATAATTATGCTAACTCTTAACAGTTTTACATAGGATAACCTTTCATACTTTAGATGCTTTTAACCCGGATAAAATTGATACCAAAGGGTTATTTACATTTGAAATGCAATGAAGGTAAAAGTCTCAATGTCGGATTCATTGATTGAAGAAAAAATATTATCATGAACCTATAATACGTGTGTATTTTTTTACTACCGCCAGTGTTCTCTGGACAATCAGCGTCTCTACAACCTTGCTGACTCGCAAATCTATTCATCACGCCATGAACGGTGAGGTAATTCCGTAACACACTAGCAGTCTGAATGGCTATCACTTTGAGAGTTCTTCAACATTCATTACGTTATTTACGTTGTTGAGTAGTATTTTTTTTAACATATGAAGCAATATCCTTCAAAATATTTCAGATTGTGATGATAGTATGTTACGCTGTTTTGATATTCTTACAAGCACTTACACGATAATAGTAATATTCAATATCGATAGACCTTCCTACTCCTCTATCTTAGTACTTTAATGACTCCTTTTCTCTCCGAACAGAATAATTACCTCATTCACTCACTCACTCTTCCATAATCTTCACACGCGTCTGTCACAGACGTTACAGATAACTTGGAACGTAATGGGTCAAACGAATCGCGATATCCGGCGGTACATCATCGCTTCCTCGTGGATACGATGTGCGAATGATAACGTTATTGGACGTGCCAGGTTAGGGTGTGGTGTTAGAGCAGGCAGGAGCGGGAGATGTAGCGGTAAGCGTACGGTGTTCATTAAAACGCTTTCTCGTGGATGCGATGTCCGAATGTTGACGATCATTGGACGTGACATTTGGAAGCGGATGATGTGCATTGGATGTGGCATTTTAGTCAGGTGATGGTGTTAGGGCAAACGGAGGGAGCGGGAGTCAATAAGGCAGGTATTTGGCCGTAACCACGCTGCACGAGAACTAAAAGTCTCGCTCCATGAAATTGCGATAGAAAATCTTAAAAAATACGTTATCTAAGTAAGATACTTAAGAAAATATAACGCATAGCAAAACTAAAGAAGCCGTAATTTAAATAAACATTCCTAACACATAAAATGCAAAGAATGGACAGAAAAAAAAGAGAACTTGATTACAAAAAAGATAATTAAAACGTAAACTTCTAATGTGTACAAACACGCTGCTTGCAAATATGGTGACCATCGTTTTGGCAAAATAGCTCCCAACACTCATGCAGCAGCATAATCGCTTCCGCTCCCACCAAGTCCTCATCCTAACTAAGCGAGAAGCTTATGATTGACGTATCAAACTATAAGACATGCATAATTGAGTAGCATCGACCAGCAACTAACTGTTCCACTGATAAAACTGAGATCAGCTTAGAATATTAATACTTTCAGGGCTATAAAGATTTTCGATGTAAATGTTAGAGTTCGTGGAAAGTAACTGTGTACTTATTTTTACTAGGTAGGTACTTTTAGAAGTGCAACATAGGCACAGTATAAAAATGACAGTGTTCCCAGTTTTGGGAGACTTAAATAAAATGTTCTACTTAGTCAAAATATTGAATTCTAGAATCTAGACCTGGGGATAGAAGGATGAAAGTCTGATTTTAAGCTTCTGTAAATATCAAATCATCCCTATATTCGAGTTTGATGTTCGTATTTCTCAAAACTCACCCATGTTTTCAAGCTATCTGTGCCAGTAGTCTCGCAATAACTACAACCTAGTCAGAAAAATATCTAGGAATAAAAGAAACAAAAACAAAACAACAATAAATGATAACAAAACACAATATGACGTCATCGAATAAGGAGTTCATAATATTGAGGACCCAAGTCGACATTGACACGGACGTAGTAAAATCGGGGCGGGATATTTTAGTGGGCTAGATTTTCAACTCTTGGTGTTAAAATAATAGTTTAAAAAACTCAAAAACACGCTTTAAAAACCAAACTAAAAAAGGAGAAAATAATTTAATTCAATTAAAAAGCGTGGGGTGCTTTTTAAGGTATTTTTATAATCAATTAATGTCAAGCACCCCACGCTTTTTAATTGAATTAAATTATTTTCTCCTTTTTTAGTTTGGTTTTTAAAGCGTGTTTTTTTTTTAACTATTATTTATTTTCTATTTTTTAGTTCTGCTAACTACAAAAACGTGATTTTTTATGATTAAGTTTTTTTTTCCCTTTTTTTTCATTTTCTCAATTTTTAAAAAAAATTATTGAATTGTCATCGGTCCTCGATAAGTTTACAAAGTGTCAATGAAATCTGACCGTTTAAAGTGGGTCAAAATCGCGCTCTAAGGAGTCGGTTACATACAAACATACAAACAAACATGCAAGTGAAGCTAATATAAAGCGTGTAAAAATCTAACAGAGTGCAGCGCGAGTGAGTGTCAGCGCGTCAATGAACCACAGTGATCGATTTTCACCTCTCAGCGAGAAGCTCAGTGCGAGTAAAAATCCCGTCGCGATTTTATTACGTAAGTGGGAACGTGGTGTAAGGGTCCGACGAACGACTCTGTCTGTATGTCCGTATGTAAGCGTACATAAAGACAGACAGTCGTAATACGTATGACCGATAGGGTGACTTCCAAGTCACGACTATCGAGGCACTAATGTGTGGTCACATCTCGGCCTCGTAAAAAGGACATAAATGCTTACAACAGTTACAACATTCTTTGTTGTCTACTTTTATGTGATTTTGAGTCACTGTTGTTTGTTTAAGGTGTCATAGGATATGTCCGGGTCAAATATAGTTTTATAAAGACGAATACATAATAAAACATCACGCCTTGTTTTGCCGAAGGTTTGGGCAGAGGTGTAACTATAACCCACATTTCACCATTCATATAATATATAATAGGGGGCGAGCCTATTGTTCTCAACCTTGTTGAAATCCAGGCTCCGGACTGTTACTGAGAAATTCCAGTAAGAAAAATAATAGTTTAAAAAAGTAAAAAACACGCTTTAAAAACCAAACTAAAAAATTTGAAAATAATTTAATTCAATTAAAAAGCATGGGTGCTTGACATTAATTGATTATAAAAATACCTCAAAAAGCATGCTACGCTTTTTAATTGAATTAAATTATTTTCTACTTTTTTAAACTATTTTTTTTTAAGTTCTGCTAACTACAAAAGCGTGATTTTTTCAGTTTTTTTTTTCCTTTATTTTTTTTCATTTTTCTCAATTTTTTTTAAAATGATTGAATTGTCATCGGTCCTCGATAATTTTACAAAGTTTAAATTAAATCTGAACGTTTAAAGTAGGTCAAAATCGCGCCCTAAGGAGTTGGTTACAAACATAGAAACAAACAAACATACAAGTGAAGCTAATATAAAGGGGTTATTGTAAACTTGCCATAATGAAAATTTGCCACAAGTAAAAATTATAGTAAACTCGCCACAGTCTTATCAGCCTCACGAAAACTTGCCACAGCTTTAAAAGTACCGATAGCAAACGAAGTAGTAGTGTTTAATAATACATACTAGTGTAGTGAGTAATAGTGTTTATATACATATATGTACCAGTAATCTATGTTCTTATGCCTAATAAAGAAGAAAGGTCTTATTTACGTTTATTTTCATTAATAAAGCAGAATTTACCAAATTGGAAACCACAAACAATGGTCGTAGATTTTGAAGTCGCCGTTATAAATGCGATAAAAATAGCATTTCCAGAGATACAGCTGCAAGGTTGTAACTTTCATTTCAAACAGGCACTGGCAAAAAAAGCACATGCCTGACACTGAAACTGAACACCAGCGAAGAGAAAAAACATGTAACTATGTGTGCTGCATTGGCTCATGTAAGAAAGCGGGATATTGATGATGCCTGGTTACATATAATGGAAGAACCACCACCTAATGAAGCTACCAACAAATTTAATGATTATTTTGTAACGCAGTGGCTAGAAAATAGTAGTTTAGAAAATATTTGGAATGCCCACGGAGTTCGCCACAAAACCATTAATTCTGCAGAAGCATGGCATAAACGCCTTAATAATAACATGGGAAAAAAGAAACCTAATTTACTTCATTTTCTTGACGTCCTAAAAAAAGAAGCCGAGTATATGGATTGGAAATTAAAAAGAATAAGTTTTAAAATACCGCTTAATATGAGAACGTGTCGGTCAATTGCTTAAAAAATTAAAAGCCATCGCTGACAATTATGATAATATGCCTCTAGCAAAAGTAATGGTCAGAGTGTTGTCACTTTCGCGACCAATTTCGAGGTAGCGCTCGCCGGCCGCTGCCGCGGCACCGCTCGCTTCGCTCGCTCGGCTCGCGCGTAGTTGGTCACAGTTCTAACCTAACCTAACCTATGGATATCTTTGCAGGTACACACCGCTATAAATAAAATTAAAAAAGACGCTTTAATTAATAAAAACAAAAAACCAATTCATATAATTAGTGACTGCGAAGCAAGCGCTCCCTCAAGTAAGGTACAACGACACTCTGGCCAATAAACCAAATTTTTCTAAGTCCTCGTTCCATAGTGCCCCTAAGGCTACACTCCAACCGAAGTAATAGCAAAAATAGCTGCATTGCAACAATTGTAATAATATGCCAATTGATTACATAATACTGATGTACAATTTTATCAATACTGTGATCTTAAACTAAATAGTGTGTTTTCTTCATATAGTAATAGTAATTTTGACTGTGATTTTTAATTAAGCCAAAGTTAGATATTTTAAACTTATATGTCGGACCTGTTAAATAAAACTGTGATTTTTTTTACTCTATAATGATTGTACCTTATATTTTAACTGTGTTTAAAGATAAACGTCTCTACATTTTATATTACGTAGTTGTAAGTTTGATTGTGTAGTACAAAATGCTGTGATTTGTAATTAAGCCAAAGTTAGGTATTTTCGTTAGTAATTCCTATTTTAAAACATAGTTAAACCTTTATAAATCTATGATTTATCCAATTAAACTGATCTATCTATCTATATAATCACGCCTTTTACTTTCAATTAAACTGATTATTACATAAAATCGTTCTTCTTTTTCTTTATTCTGAAACTACATTACTTTTACTAAACACTAATGTAGAACTAATATCGTTTTACTGTCGGTACATTTAAAACAAGTTTGACGTACCTGTGACGAGTTTACTATACCTGTTGTGAATTATTTTGTCACTGTGGCAAGTTAACCAATATTTTTAAATGTGGCAAATTTTCGTTGTGGTGAGTTTACAATAACCCATATAAAGCGTGTAAAAACCCAATAGCACTTTACCCGACCTGGGGATCTTAGGAGTCTTCTAATCACCAGTAGCGCTTGACGACCTCTAGATCAAAGAGGCAGAAAAGGAAAAATTTATAAAAATTAAATGTTGACGTACCTAAGGATTTTATTTTAAAGATCATAAATGTGCGGTAACCGTACAAAGTATTTAGAAATGGTATGATATAGATTCCGAAGAGGGTAGACAAAAACTGCAGAAGAGCTAACACAGCATTACACTTATTGTACGTCACTGTCAAATTAAACTGATCTTTGTTTTCGTTACAATAAGATTGCTTCTGGGTTCCTGTCACTAACAAGACTATCAATATCACTTTGAGCTTTATAGACCTTGCAATAAGGTTGCCGTTGGCTTGCTGCTGTCAGAGGTAAAAAACCTGTGGACAGGCTGTAGTAACGTTTTGCTTCAGCCACGTTCATTCATCTTGTCATACACACGCGCTAGTATTATTTGTGGTATTATTAATTTGATGTAGTCTACGACTTCCTGAAATTATTAAATTGGCAACAGCTGTAAAAAAATCTATGAGTTTTTTTATGTTTTTTCGTGTAAATATGACGCAAATGTAAAACGGTCAAACGCCAACTTGTAAAGTTTCTAATTTTTCATTTCAACATGCGTCCGCGCAGTGTCATTAATTTTACTATAAATCTTCCATTGAGAAAAATTCTAAGAAATATATTTTTATTTAAAAAAAGATAAACATAGATTATGACCAGCACCCTAACTGCGTAACACACGATTAATCATAATCCGTTTCATTTTGACATTTCAACAATATTCATTGCGATAATTAACGTTGTTTAGCAAACACAGTTTTCGAACACGAAGCAATGGTTTAGCACTCTGTTTCAGAACGAAACAGGTTATGATTAATCGCGAGTTACGCAATTAGGGTGCAGACCAGTGCCATGGTATCATTCAAAATAAGTAAAAGGAAAAAAATCTGGGGAGTTTGTTGCGCTACTTCTTCGTCCCAGCTAAAGCACTAGGAAGTGGTGAAGGACGGGTGTATTGGGGCACTGTCTTATCAAATTTTGACGTTCCAAAGTGCTCCTTTTTGATCTAGGGTCAATAAATGACTTTTGATTTGAATTTTTGAATCACTAAGCTTGATAAATAATTCCATTGGCGACCACAGTGTATTAACAGTCAGTAGGACGATGCTGCCTATCTCACAGTCCTTATACAGTAATTTTACCGCTGAAAACAACCCAGTTACCTTATTTCAACGAGAATTTATATAGATCACAGTGATTCAAAATCATAGGTAGACCAACTGGGGAAATGGTATGACCGAACCTCTAGAGCCATGCCTCTCCGGGACGCCGAACCCGGATCTGCGTGCTGTATTATAGCTCAATCCCTCTCACAGAGAGGAGGCTTGTGTCCCAGCAGAGGCTGATTATGCTACACGTGGCAGAATATTTTGGTTTAATTCCCACAAGAACATGGAAACATTAATCATAATAATGTACCTAATATCCGGTACCAATCAAAATGATTCATCCTCTTTTGACTACTACCTACTGAAAATATTATGATGACCTGGTTGTATAGAAACTGTAAACTTTGAGAGGACGTGCTTTTTATGGAAGGCGGTGACGTCATCAGAATTTTTAAAATTCGATTCACGAATCTTGTTCTATATTGATTTCTGTATCTATCTGCTTTTTTAATGGCATCTTTTAATGTGAAAAATGGCTTTTATTGTTCGTTTTATAATTTCAAATGAAACTGTTATTTTCCTGACTCTGATGGATGAGCCATGATGTTTGTGCTATTCTAATTATAGCGAGGTTCAAATTAAATTAGCTGGCATAAGTTTTCAGACGTGATGTGATGGTATCAATATCTTATCACGGTGAATAAAAATTATAAAGATTTTATGTTTTTTTTGGGAGTCAATGATCACTGGTAGTGTTTATTTATTATAATATGTTACACCGTTACAATTTTAAGATAATATTATAGGTTAGCACCCGCATGCCCTATAAACGTAATGATTGTGCACAAGCACTATATGTATTATAAAATTAAGAATTAACTACGTATAACAAAAGAACAAGTTAAAACTAATGTGAGCTATTAAGTTTGATAATAACATCAAAATCCAAATGAAATAAAAATTGGTCTGAGACATAAAACATGGAGACACCGATAAACTTAAAAATAAACACATCTGTATTATTAAACGCTATTCTGAAGTACTTGTTCCGTGTGATGCTGGACGTAAAGAATAGCACCATCCCATTTCTTCCCGTGGGCGTCGTAGAAGGTGACTAAGGGACCTACTAGAGAATGGGCAGCAGCGTTCTCTATGCATTCTACCACCATACTGCGATCACCAACCCGCCTGCTAAGTGTGGCGATTATGTTAATCCCCTTAGTTTTTTGGGAGAGGCCTGTGTCCAGCAGTGGACGTCTATCGGCTGCAATGAATGAAGAACTTGGCAAATGAGTTACAATACACGTCAACAAGATCACTGTAGCTGTTTAACAGTTCACAAAGTCGAGGGACGACATAGCTTGCGCCGAGCACTGTTCTACGGTGTGGGGGTGCAAGGGACTGATAGGAACATGAGGGAGTCTAGCAGGGGCCCTAAACTGGAACTAGCTTAGCAATTGCGGACAATCAATTTTGCACCTGAGTATTTTTTATAGGAAAATGGTACCTGGTGGAACCTATTTATGTAATATGTATTATTTATAATTTATTATGATATATTTTTTAGTTTTTTTTCATCATTGTTCGTCTCATCCAAAGCACCTGCCATCTAATCTCTGCACCACCCTTGGTTGACTGGTAGAGAATGCCTAAGGCATTAAGTCCGCCTTTGTACCTTTTGCGTGCGAGAAGTTTAAATAAATAAATAAAATGGTTCAGCAATTCGTCTACGTTTCTCCAATGAAACCATCTTAAAATGTGATAGTCTGGCTTCGTATGACCTTTTTCTTTTGGCAATTCCGCAGGCGTAAGCTAGATGCCAAAGAAATCTATTTTTTATTCGCTCCAATCTAAGGTTGTGCGTGGCATAATGAGGTCTCCAGATTATACTGCAGTATTCCAAGATACTACGAAAAATACAATTGTACGATAAGATCTTGGTAGTACTGCGCCTGAAATCAGTAACATTCCTAATCATGAATTCCAGAATTCTAGGCGCCTTTTTAATGACATTTTAGACATGAGGTAAGAATGTAGGTGCATTGTCGAAAACAACCCCTGAAGGGGGAAAATAAGGGATCCTTATTTGGATCATTGTAGGGCCAACATGGTAAACACCAAAACCGCCAACACAAAATGTTATTACTTAAAGTAAGAGTTGAGAAAATTTGTTAGTGTACCTTTTGTTTCATCTTGTGTTAGATATCGATACTAATTAAGTCTGTGAAGTTTACCTGAGAAATAAACATTTTTATTATTATCAGAAATCGGATATTCGGATGCATATTCACCTAAAGTCGAGATGTTGGCTAACATCGAATGCGCTTTTGTATCGAAGAAGTCTTAATTTAGGTAAGTAATTTGTTTATTGTTTGTTTTAACTAATACAAACCACCCCTCCTCCAGTACATATCCATATTTGTATCGGGTTAAACATTAATTTTAAATTAATACACATCTGAATAGTTATGCAATCCAAGAATCCAGGGGTTTTAAATAAATATTACAAATAATTTATAAAGCCGAATATGCATCCGAATATCCGATCTCTGGTTATTATGTTTAGATATCGCTCACGTCTGCGGAGTTATGCAAGATAATTCATTTGACCCTGTATTAACACTATTGTAAACTTACCATGTCTTATGAAAATAAATTATTTACTAACTGAGTGATGTTGTATAAGTCAACCAGCCCAGTATAATGTTAAGGTTGACGTATGTTTACCCGACTTCAAAAAAGGAAGCGGTTGCTATGTTCCACCATTTTTTAATTAATGTATGTTCACCGATTTATCCGCCAATTGCGGACCGATTTTGAAAATTGTTTTTTTAATGGATAGGGTAGGTACTTCAGGGGTGGTCCCATATAAATTTTATTAACTTTGCTTCTTGCTAACAACATTGTTAAGACTTCTTGCTTTTCTCTGCGTTGATCTAAATCTTCCATGAAACCTCGTAAGTGTCCGGATACCATCTGCTGGCTATCAATAAGTCTATCAGTCTAGCCAGTCCAGCCATTATCTATTAACAACAACAAGAGATAAATGACTTAATCCCAACCATCAAGATACACCAACATAATTCAATAAAACAAAAGCGCCCAGCGATTGTCTCAAATCACATGAGTGCAAGCATTATCTTCGATTGAACGTCTACAATAAAATATTAAGACCCAACAACAAAACGACACAATTACATCACGTTTCAACTCACAAATCTCAACTTTATGACCTGCGTGTTAAAGTTTAAGTTTTATTGGACAGTTGACGGTTGTAAGTGTCACTTTATGGTCTGAGTTGGCGAGATGTAATAAATTTCAATTAATGTTGTCAACAATGTATATGACATTGTCTTACTGTTGAGATTTTGCTAGACTGTGGCAGTTGCTATGAAGGAAATAAAGGAGACATATTGGTTTCTCAGAAAGTTTTGTCTGGGTGATGAAATTCGATCTAGACAAAAAAATTGACGTCCGTTTTTGTTGACTGTTGAAGTTTGTTATTATTTTTTGGCCGTGCAATATGGATGTCCTGTATTGTATTTCTTGTGTAATTTTGCTTGATATTTTTCAATATAAATGTAGACGTTTTGTCTCACTGGTGGACCCAAATTCCTATGTGCACTACCGATTGGTTTTAAAAGGTCGTTTCTTAATGAAATGCTAAGTAAATAAATATTTAAAGGATTTATGAAATAAATCTAGTGAACTATCTATACTATTACCAGTCGTATTTGAAAAATTATTTGCATTTGATAGCCCGATTTTCCAGGAAGTTTGTAGGCTATTTGACATCACGCTACGACCGTAAGATCGAAAAAACGATAAGAGGAAACGAAATAGATAATAATTATAGCGGCAGGGTGATGCGATGTTCTAGGATATATTTTACTAGTTTCCGCCCGCGGCTTCGCCCGCGTGGAAGTGGGAAATTATCCCCCGGGAACGTACTACCGGGATAAAAAGTATCCTATATGTTAATCTAGATAGTAATCTATCTGTGTGCCAAATTTCATCCAAATCCGTTCAGCCGTTTTTGCGTGAAAGAGTAACAAACATCCATCCATCCATCCATACTTACAAACTTTCGCGTTTATAATATTAGGTCTTTACCTATGAAATTGCCGTTTTGCAGTACTGGCCATTTCAAATCAAAATAATTTTTGTTTGGGTAAGAATTCTAATTTCAAATTAATTTTATTTTAAAAACATGGATTTTTTTTTCCAAAAGTAGTCATTTGTTTATTGATTAGTGTTACATTTTCATCGCATTTCAATCTTTTTCGTCATCATGGATACGTTAAAAATTCGAGTAATTATGGAATATGAGTACCGTCGTGGCAGCAACGCGGCACAAGCGGCACGCAACATCAACGACGTTTACGGAGCTAACACTACAAACCAACGCACCACCTGTTATTGGTTTGCTCGCTTCCGTTCTGGAAATTTCGACCTGAAAAATGAACCTCGCGGTCGTCCGAAGACTTTGGTCGACAATGACGAATTAAAGGCGATTGTGGAAGCTGATGATACACAATCTACGGCTGAATTAGCAGCAGCTTTCGACGTTAGCGTCAAAACAATATTGGTCCATTTGCGTCAAATTGGCAAGGTAAAAAAGCTTGACAAATGGTTGCCCCACGAACTCAATGATCGTCAGCGCGAAGTACGCGTCGAGACGTGCCTTGCACTGCTCAACAGACACACAAATGAAGGAATTTTGAACCGCATTGTTACCTGCGATGAAAAATGGATTCTGTTTGATAACCGCAAGCGCTCAGCAAGTTGGTTGGATCCTGGTTCAGCACCTAAACAATGCCCTAAACGAAAACTTACCCCTAGAAAAGTGATGGTCACTGTTTGGTGGTCTAGCGCCGGTGTGATTCATCACAGCTTCTTACCAAACGGGGTGAGCATTACTGCAGATGTGTACTGTGAAGAACTGAACACAATGATGGAGAAGCTGGCACATCTCCAACCAGCATTGGTCAATTGCTCGTCTCCGCTGCTCCTGCACGACAACGCGCGACCTCATACTGCACAGCAGACGGTCTCCAAGTTGCAAGAACTGGGGTTGGAAGCTCTCCGTCATCCGCCCTACTCACCAGACCTTGCGCCTACAGACTACTACTTTTTCCAGAATTTGGATAACTTCTTGGCGGGAAAAAAATTCAATACCCGAGAGGCAGTACAAAATGCCTTTGAAGAATTTGTTGCCTCCCGTCCAGCTGATTTCTTTAAGAAGGGCATCAATAAACTGCCACTGCGATGGCAAAGATGCATTGATTGCATGGGTGATTACTTCGATTAATACAAATAAAAAATACATGAAAAAAATTCGTTTAAATTTTTTCATACAAAACGGCAATTTCATAGGTAAAGACCTATTATTAGTATCTAAGGATGTTAAAACAAAAAAAATCACGTGAACGAAGTCGCGAACAGAACTGAACAGAACTGGTCTACCATAAGGTCCTAGACTACTATTGTCTAAATGACTTTTATGGGGATCCCAATCAAATCAATATATATGCATCTATCCTTGTAATAATAATCCAACAGGTGTCCTCCAGCCAGCCTCTTCTCATACAGGGAAGGCACAAGCATTGATCACCACGCTTGCTCAAGATGGGTTGGAGATTTCAGACTTATCCTACTATCCTAGTAATATTATACTTGCGAAAGTAACTCTGTCTGTCTGTTACGCTTCCACGCCTAAACCGCTGAATCGATCGTCATGAAATTTAGCGGAGATATAGCCTGGGATATGGAGAGGGACATAGGCTACTTTTTGACGCGATAACTGACATCCACCATATAAATGTGAATGTTCGTATGTTTGGATGTTTGTTACTCAATCCCGCAAAAACGGCTGAACGGATTTGGATGAAATTAGGTACACAGGTAGTTCATAACCTGAATAAAAACACAGGATTTTTATACCGGTAGGTAGTACGTTCTTGCAGGATAATTTCCGACCTCCATGCGTGCAAAGCCGCTGACAAGCATAAGTCCATCCAATGATCGTTAACTGTCATTGCATATTACCATTTACTGTGTTATATTCATTTGAAAATAACCGCATTCATTCATACACCCTTGTTAAATTTAACAGAGGCCCTAGTGTGAGTTGCTTTTAAACATCTCGACCTAACGCAACGACCGCGTTCAGCGCTCCGATCCGGCCAATCATAGCGCCGAATGCAGTCGATGCGTTAGATCGAGATGGTTAAAAGAAACTTACACTACGGCCACAGTAGTACCTAGGCAGATATTGATATTAACACAACAGGACGTCCCATAACGTATGTAACAACCATTTTATACAAGTTATTAAACCCATAAAAGTAATTAATTATGTATGTACAAAGTAATACGCGTATTATTCTCAAATAAACCCTTAAGTGATGTCAAATGACGGTCAGGGGCCATTTTCAACCAATTTATATGTAAATAAAATTGAATCGATTGTGTGCAGTAATTTATTGCAATGACTGCGTTTGCGCATCTTTATTATTATGTACTATTGTTTGTTGAGAAGTTAATTTATTAACTTTGTAACAGGGTATGAGTATATTGGTTTATTATAATATTTATTTTGTTAAGTAATATGTTGTAATGGAATGCCCAAGATTTTTTTAAAGGCTACGTCATCGCCAAACTTTTTATTTTTGAGTATGGGAATTCATCAAATAACTTTTCCCGCTCTGGGTGGACCGGGAGGGCGTGTCAGACTTTTACTGACTAAAACCCATCCGTGTTCCTTCAGTTGCCTGTGTGCCAGGGGCCGCGGTATCTCTTTCGAACAACCCGCACCCCTGGCAGGCATCGGCCCTTGCGGACCCCACTAGTTGGTGCTGACATCTCTTTGAGGTGGCCTACGATACAATTTGCAATGCAGTTTGAATATTGTATTTCATTGGTTCTAGTACGACGTCGAACTGATACAGTGAAACAAAATTATCGGATGGTATGATAATTATAAAAATCAATATAAAGTTAGATCACTGCATAGCGTTACCCTCAGGGGCGTAGCTGCCGCCGTATCAATGATACGGGGCCCCTGGCACACAGGCAACTTAGGGAACACGGGTGGGTTTTAGTCAGTAAAAGTCTGACACGCCCGCTCCACCCGGAGCGGGAGAAGTTATTTGATGATTTCCCACCCAAAAAAATAATCATAAGTTAATGTTTAAGCAAGTGACATGAGTGTGTTTGTAGGTGAGCGTGATATTTTGAATAAGGGTTTAGCTTTAGATGTTTGTAAGGTGTGGTGTGTGTTGTATGTTGTTTGTTTAAGTCAAGCTTTTCAATAGTTTTTCCGTTTAATCATAGTTTAGTTGTTTTAAATATTCAACAAGAACTTTCTTACATGCAAATGAAATTTTATTATTAGTATATAGATTACGTCATCATGAGCGTGCTCCTTTCGAAAATTTCCGCTTCTTTTTCCATAGACGTTCTTAAAAGAACACTTGTTGATGTTGATTTATTAAAAGCACCATATTTTATTGAATCGTAAAAACCTGAAAGACATTTTCGTAATTTGTATTTTTTAAGTGCACCTAATTCTAAATGTAAAGCAGAATCATAAAATATTTCGAATTCATGAATTTTAAAAATGTAGGTCAAGGCAATAAAACTGCAGAAAAATATCTCTTCTATTTTGACATGCAACGCACTATTTATGTGTTGCTAAAATGAACTAACTTCTAGAAATTTCTTTAATCAAATAATAAGTGAGAGTGTTTCTGTTTTCTTTACTTTATACTTATTTATTTGTAAGTTTGTATGTAGGGGGGTAATCTCTGGAACTACCAGTTGATTTAAAAAAAAGTTGCATTCAGTAGCCAATGTATTTAATAGGCTATTTAACTGTAGCAGTATTCCAAAGAAGAGTAACACTATCTCTCCACTTTGTCATAATTGTTTATGTATTTAATATTTAAATTACATTATAATTATGTATATTTTAGTGACATTTATTTTAGAAGTATGTTTGTATGTATATTCTCATATTATATTTGTGTAGTAAAGTTATTTTTAAATTTTTATAATTTGTGATTTTATAGTTTCCCTTCTACTATTACACACATTGTCTACATCTCTTTTATTTATCTCCTATGTTGAAATAAGCATTGCCATTGTACGTAAAATAAATTAAAAGAAAACGAAGTTGGGCGATACGATGCTTTATGATATATTTCATGTTACAACAGGAAAATTCACGCAGACGAAGTTACGGGCAAAAGTTAGTACAATATAAAAGAGAGATATTCACAATTTTCAAAATAACAAGCCGTGTGCTCATTGACCCCTTTTACTTTAAAAACAGAAATCTAAGTATCAACTTCCAAATTAAAAACTTCAGAATGAGGAACTTCTATGCAGACTATCTTCTCCTATTCAACCCCTTTAGGGAGTGGATTTTCAAAAATCCTACCTTATACTCTTGTGCAATGTTTCATGTTACTAGCCCAGCGGTCTAAGCTGACCGTTGTCTGTAGTAGTATTTTTTATAAGATTAAAATAAAATCTTGAAAACAGCCTGTAGCTGTACCTTACAAATATCATAGTATAAGAATTTTCATTTCATCCGCTAGTGTCAAATGCATATATTTAAAATATTCATTCGAATTTGCGAGTAGCAGCCAACTAGTAACTCCTCTAGTAAAATTCACACCACAAATAATTTATGTACTCTTACATAAGAACATACAAAAACCACCATTTGCATTCACAGCGCACCCGATTAATATTTCTATTGCATGAGGAATCATTCCCACTTCCGTGTACGTGAAGTGCATTTTATTGGTGATCTTCGTCCCTTTCCTCCATACCTTCAATTGTGTGTGTTAGAGTGGGATGGAGGATTCCACGGGCAACGTCTTACTGCAGTCAATCATCTATATTCGTGGTAGCTAGTGGAATATTATCGTCACTTCCGGTGGAGTCGTTGACTTGATGAAAGGTTTGCTTGTAGTTTCGACTATCAATTTTATTGATGGATCGACTGGATCTTTGAGTCTATCAAACTGTCTATGTTATATTATGGTAATTGCGAAATTGTGGAGTTTCTCTGATGTAATTTTGTCTTTTGAAGATTTATATCGTGTAGATCTTTCGTAGCCTCGATCATCTTTCCATGTATTACATATTTCTAGATTAAACTTATTCCGACTTCATATTTTTTCCTAAATTTTGTTTGTGCACTTTTGAGATGCAACTACCTGCCAGGTAATGCACTTCGCTTTCTGTAATATGGTCTTTAAAACCCCAAAATTTAATAACTATAATATTCTCCTTCTTAACTCAAACCTTGGAAAGTCTGACATGGTAATATTAGTTATCTAGTGCCATTGGGCTCGAATTAATTACCATTCTTGTAGATAAAGATAGTCACTTTATTTCCTCGAAACTCATCTCCAGTGCCAACTGTAAGTTCATATAAGTGTTTTGGCACTGATTGTTACATTTCAAGTACCATGGGACTGTCCTAATGCATTATTAATGGATTTTGGATAATCGATATTTACGAGTTTTTTTCAACTGTTTATAATCAAGTGCCAAATATTCTGGGAAGTCCAGTTCATCCAGGAAATCATCCAGTTTATAAAGTTAATGTATTGCCAGAAGAAGGCTAAATATACTTCGTATTTGGTTTGGAGTAATTTCAATGTTTGGGATGGAAAACAGACAAGTATTAGTGATTCAGGTTATTTATTATATAGATTGAATATTACTTATTTCTTCCACCTTGTTATTTGGAAATACGTCTAATTTGGTTATACGGCTATAAAAATTATGGTCACATGTTAAATATTTCTGCATTTGACTTTGTGGAGATTATTGATGAAATTATCAGAAGATAGTTCAGATACTTGTATTACTTATCTGACTATCTCACTGACATGAAAATTCTAGTGCTAAGATAAAAGGCGAAGGCAAGAAGGCTGCTAGGCTCAAATGGGATTGGGCGGGTTACATCAGCCGCATGCAGGATGATCGCTGGGCAAAAATCTCTAAACAATGGGTGCCTGAAGATGGACGACGCAGCCGCGGTCAGCCCAGAAAGCGGAGGCGAGACGACCTGGATGCGTACCGCAAGGGCTGGTTCGAGGTGGCACGGGAAAAGAGTTCCTGGAAGGACTTGGGGGAGGCCTTTGCCCAGCCGTGGGGCAGGATAGGCTAAACAAAAAAAAAAAAATTGCTTTTGAAAAATCTACCTGTATTTTTATGGGGCTCATATTTTATCAAGTCTTCCCTGTCAAACATTAACTTATGTAGAAATACTCCGTCAGCATTCTCCTGCCTGTATCCCAATTTATTTGCAGTGCAACTTGTCGTTTTCCTCCATACCTCTCTATTAGTCGTCATGCCATTAGTCACTCCCTTTATAACCATCGATATCATCATTTACACACAGTCCATCCATCGTTTCTTTGGTCGTTCTTCTCCAAAATTCCTTCATACCTATATTTCTGTAGATATGGCACAAAAACAAAAGAGGTCGCACTCAAGGAGGGTCTCAAGTGCTAGTACAATGTGGTCAGTATGCTGCCATATCTTAACGTTTTGAAGTACTGCTGCTCTGGAGACTTATTGGTGCGGTTTGGAATAGAGGATGGCTGGAGAGGACTTAGTTATTTTTATTTTTAATTCAATTTTGTTCATTTTTATTGTTATGAAATCTGAAGTCTGTAGGTGCACCGTCTCGTTAGCGTACGACTAAACGCCGATATACTGAACACTGACAAGACTTTACTTCGACGGAACTCTTCGCCGACAGGACACTTCGCCGACAGGACTCTTCGCCGACAGGGCTCATCAATAGGTTACAATTGCGACCAACCGCGCGCGAGCAGAGCGAACGTAGCGAGCGGTGCCGCGGCAGCGGCTGGCGAGCGTTACTCCTATGTTAGTGGCAGTTACTTGACTATTTAGTAAGAGCGCAAGGATGGGGCTTGTCGGCGAAGAGCCCCATCGAAGTAGTCTTGTCGGTGTTTAGTTAGTCGGCGTTTAGTCGTACGCTAACGAGACGGTGTACTTACAGACTTCAGATTTCATAGCAATAAAAATGAACAAAATTGATTTAAAAATAAAAATAACTAAGTCCTAAGTCTAGTGGTCGCAAACGCTACTGTGGAGCACGAGGTCCTGGATTTTTGGTCCCAGTTCGGACAAAGTTTTATTGGGTTTTTATATCAGAAATTTCTCAGTAGCAGCTCAGAATCTGGGTTTGTTCCCGGTTGATGACATATGTTATTTATTACCCTATTGATAATTATGTGACTTCTTAGCAACTATATAATTATATCGTACTTAATATACAATCGTACCTACTTTACAAGTTTTTACAATAGTTTTTATAACATGAAGCGACTCTAAACCAATCGTAAGGCCGTCCGTAGGCTCCCCCTAATCAAAGAGTCCAGACGACTGACGAGTAGTTTGTCGCGTGTATACCAAGTAGTTATATATGATGGTTAACTTATGGCTCTTTTCCTTTTAAGGGTCACTAGGAGAATTATAATTTTATAGTCAGAAGTACCTACCTCAAGGTGGTGAAAGTGTTAAGGATTTTTATGACTGGAAAGGTAAGCGTGGCCATATCTTTCCTTTTTTTATTAGCCATTAAAGGCCCACTGCTGGATGCTTCCTTACTCTCTTTCCACTTCTCTCTTACCAGAGCTGCCAAGGGTCAATCTTGATTAAAGGAGTGTCCAGGTCATTCCGCCATCTCCGTCTTGGCCTGCCGCGATGTCGTTTGCCATTAAGCGGGACCCACTAGATCGTAAGTTTGGCCCATTGATCATCTGACATTCGGCAGATGTATCCAGCCCAATTCCATTTAAGCGTGGCAGCTTTCCGAGTGACATTCATTATTTTAGTAAAGATACATATTAATAATCTTACCTGAATATGAAAATATAAGCATCTTGGATTGTGAACAGCTTTTGTATCCATCCGGCGACTTGTGTGTAATACAGGTGTTTTCTTAAGCTACATCGGCTACGAAACCATTGTGAGAGAAAATAAATAAACTTAATTCTTATTAATATCTTGTATTGGGTAGATAATTTCCCAACTATGTTGGGGTCGGCTTCCAGTCTAACCAGATGCAGCTGAATACCTGAATTTTATATGGAGCGACTGCCTATCTGACCTCAACAACCCAGTTACTGGGTAATACGATACCCCTTGGTAAGAGTGGTTGTCAGACTTTCGGGCTTCTGACGACCCGTAACGACTGTCGAAGATCCACAAATGACAGCCGGGACCAACGCTTTAACGTGCTTTCCGAGGCACGGAGGGGTCTTGGTATGTAAATATGGTCACCCATCCATGAACCAAGCCCGCAGCAAGCGTAGCTTAACCTGATCGATCGACCCGTGTGGCTATGATTCCTTAACCACAAGCCCCACTGAAAAAGGAAAATGAATTGTCTGTCTTATTAAAAACAATTAAAATTTGACAGCTTTGGTAGTACTGGAGGACTGTAATTTCAAAAGTATTTTATAGGTAAACTAGCTTTTGCCCGCGACTTTATACGCGTGGACTTTAGAATCAAGTAGATAATCTTTTTTTTTTGATAATATATAGCCTATTTTTTAAGTTAGACCTCTCGGAATACATCATTGAAAACTGCATTCAATTCCATGCAGCGGTTTTTGCGTGATGCGGTAAAAAACATACAGACTGACAAAAATTCTAAAAACCGTTGTTTTGGCTTCTGTTGCTCTAATAAAGACCCCCCATACTATTTTTTCTTCAATATCTTTAATGTACAGACATCGGCCTGTTACAATTTTATTATATGTATATAGATATGCCATAAAATAACTGTATCATTGTCAATTTTATATATATAGAGTAGAGCAAATTATACGCAGTTGCGTAATTTAAATTGTAGAAGTTCTTTCAACATTGTTAACTTTTATGTGTTGAATACGAGCTTTTTGGCCACTTTGTATATTTTATGTCTTTTTTGTAATGTGCGTCTTGTTTGTGCAGAATAAACAGTTTAACTTTATTATTCCTTAGAAGGATAGATTAGAACCTTAATTATTTACCAGTTTGACTGCCGTATATCGTATCGAAAAGCATCTTAAGCCGTTAGTTCCGGCTGTCATACCGGGTAAGTCAGAACTCCCAAAAGTCCGACAGTCAGTTTCTAAGGTGTATCGTGTTACCCAGTAACTGTATTGTGGAGATTGGCACGCGCTCCACGTAAAATACTGGTATTCAGCTGTCTCTGGTTAGACTAGAAACTGTCCCTAACATTTATTAATTAAGGCAGATTGATTGACTGGTGCGTATCATCCACTACTGACTTTTGATAATCCTCGTATCTCCTTACTTTCACCAGCTTTAGAATATAAAGTACCCGACAAGACGTTACCTAAATACCGCACCTAGTCGCCGTACTGGTAATTAGTCTTAACAAAGGAGATGCAAACATCACTAATTAATTAATAGAATGCAATTGTTAATGAAAATCAACGGTATTCTAGCTGCGTGTACGCAGGTATGCGGTAGCGGTTGGAAAACACGTGTGTAGTACATTTATTGTACAGAACTTTGTTGGATGATGATATTGTCTATTTATAGAGCATTAAAAGAGTCTTAAAGAATTACATTAGCCGGTACGTACCTGCGTTCAATACTGCCTTGGGAAGTTGGCAGACATTCCTGCTAGCGAGCAAAAATGCGTTTAGTTTCAACGAAGCTGTATCGATATCGGCCAAGAAACAAATGAATACGTTTAGTTTCGAGGTGTTCCATTAATGAGGAAACCTCTGCATTAGCAGCATCTTCTCATTTAGCGTCGATAAGAAGATGTAAGTATTCTAGAAAGATGTTTGATCAGCAGGCTTAGCATGACGCTTCCTATTTCTACTCTACCGTAGAATAGAAATCGCTTGTCTACCTTTCTCGGTTAAAAACTGTCAACTATCTACACGGAAACGTAATTTTTGTCTACTCTTCCGTCGACAAAACGCTTCTCTACGGCTCTTGTGCTAAGCCTGCAGGAATCTTGATTGTCGACCACCCTTATCACCGCCGGACGACGGAGAACTCGCCTCTGAGTCCGTGGATGTCGCTCTGTCAAAGCCTTACTCCACCTGTCATCACTGTGCTTTGCCAGGTGTCCTGCCCAACTCTATTTGAGCTCCATAATACGCTTTCCAATATCGAAGAAATTCGACTTTCGACGTTTGGAATTCGGTCTATTAGCCTGATACCAACCATGGAACGCTCCATGGCTTTCTGCGCAACTCAGTCTTTTGCGTGAGTGTCCGTGCCCTCCACTAGGTCGCAATTCTCTCTAATAATTCCATACAACGTAATTCTATTCACTCAATTCAGTGATAAACTGTCTAGCTGTCATAGAGTTTGTATGCAATTACACATAATCCGTAGCATAGACAATAGGACCACATATCGAATAACTCACCTAGTCACCTAAGTAGTTGTCATAGCGTGTCCGTATTCCGTAAATCAGCGTGTTTACAAGAATCGCGGCGGTCGACAAGCTACAGGAATTTGTATGCGATGCAGAGAATGCTAATGTCTTTGCTGCCTGAATTAGGGCTGTGAAAGCAAGTAAAGGATTGGTTGTGTTAAGTTTTGTAATCGTTGGTGGTCCTTTGAATAGTTTAATTGTGAGGAAAGGCTTAAATGAAAAGCAGTTGCTTAGAATAGGGTGATTCTAAAAACTAGTGCGTGATTTTGGACAGTTACAGCAAAGAAACTTTAATATGTCGTGATATTAGCTGTCATTCTGCATCCTTGCTACTTTTATTCATTTTGTTTTTAAAACGTATGAACGAAATTTTGAAACGGCGTTTCTAATTTACACGTCCTCTCAAGTATATCTATGGCTGCTGCAGTAGTTAGGTACCTAAGTATGCATTTAACGAGTTGTACAGTAGGTACTCGTACATATTTGTGCAATAATCTTTGTTTCTTAAAAAAATTGCTCAATCGTCGAGAAGGAAAAATACACACAACATGAAAAGATCAAACACCGAATTAACTACAATCGCAAATCCTCGAAAGTCCTTTACATCGTCATCCCTAAGGAAAGCACACAATTTCGTCCCCACTTGGTTCACGTTACGTTGGTACAGTCACCCCACAACAGTGGCATCACTTTGACATTGATATTGCTTTTGTGTAGTAGTTGTAAGAGCGGTTTTTGTGTGTCTGATGTACGGTTGACTTTACAAACGTTTGTAAGAATTGGGACGACCCATTTACATTCGTTCGTGATCATCGGCTGGTTGTTTGATTACATTAGTAATGGTTTTGATTAGTTGCAGCGACGAAGGTTGATGGTGGTGCTACCATTTATGATTTTACGTGTCTGCTTTGATGGATTTCTTTAGTGGTTTGTGGGGGGCATTGAAATAGAAAGCACCGAAACAGGGTGGCATGGACTTAATAAATTAAATAATAAATAAATCATTTATTTGGACCAAAACGTGTACAACTTTTATAACGCGCTCGTTTAAATCATTTGGTATCAACAATTTAATTAAATATCTAAGTAGGTCGATACAGTCTTACAGCTAATACATGCTAATAATAAATGGCTAATAGGAACTACTAGAATGACGACAATCGAACATCACTTAGCATAATTATCACGCCTATATCCCCGAAAGGGTTAGGCAGAGGTACATCTGCATTTCGCCAGTTATGGTTAAGTCCCATGATAAAGGGAGCGGAGCCTATGGGCACAAATTCAATCTCCGGGCTGCTCTGAGCAATTGTGATGGAATAACCCAATAAAACTGCCCGACCTGGGAATAAAAGACACTTTTTGCCGACCCCAAAACAATTGGGATAACGGCCAGAGACTTATGATGTGGAGTTAAAAGCTACCAAAAATTCAATACCAAATAACGACACGCACATTGATTAAAACAAAAGCGAACACTGATTAAACTGCAATTTAACTAAATATGACTTTATGTGTCTTATTGTATAATTTATTACTGTTAATTGGACATCATAATGACTTCGAGACATGTGTTTTTTTTTCTTTTATCTTTTTATTACTGAAATGTATTATTATATTGTGTTAGTTAATAAGTCTTAATAAGAATATTCGTTTCGTTTATAGTTGGTAATTGTGTTGGTAATTAGATGATCATAAACTCAACAGCAAACCAAGCAACGTTGCGCTTTACAATGCCCTGATAGGGTTCAAGTACAAAAACCGACAGTAATTTATTGTAAAATGCGTGATGTGCATGAGACCAAATAAATAAATAATAAAACAAAAGCGAACACGACCAAAAAACTCACCATAATTAAAAACAATTAATTCCAACAACAAACAAAATTACCATATTTTTATCTTCATCCTGTCAGAGGTGTTAATACCACCACCTATTGACCCAAAGATTATCATCTCGAACTTGACATTCGTCCCGCCGCGCCGCGCCGTGTCGAGTAGTGAGACGAATCCAGAATAGGCATGTCGATTCTCAGAAACGTTCGAAAAATGTGTCGAAGTGCGTAAATTATTCTGTCGCGTTGTAGTGATGTGTTCGGAATGTGTGATGAGTATTCATAGTCCGGTGTCGACGAAATATATGGATTTGTGGAGTGAATCAGTCGGTTTGGAGGGCAGGTATGGGAATAGTGAAAATGGGTTATCTTGTCATGTTTCCGTGGTTTTGTGAGTGGTTGCCTTTTTACACGCTTTATATTAGCAAATCAAAATCAAATCAAATCAAATCATTTATTTTTGCAAACATGGGTAATTGGTACATAGATGTTTTCTTGTTTTCTTCACTTGTATGTTTGTTTGTTTGTAACCGACTCCTTTGGACGCCATTTTGACCCACTTTAAACGGTCAGATTTCATTGAAACTTTGTAAACTTATCGAGGACCGATGACTATTCAATAATTTGAAAAAAAAATGAGAAAAATGAAAAAAAAACACGTTTTTGTAGTTAGCAGAACTAAAAAATAGAAAATAAATAATAGTTTAAAAAACTTTTAATTGAATTAAATTATTTTCTCCTATTTTTAGTTTGGTTTTTAAAGCGTGTTTTTTAGTTTTTTAAACTATTATTTATTAATTCCGAATCCTTTGTTATGTTTGGGAACTCTCTCACATTTTGTAGTACATACCTACTATTTCATGATTTTTTATTCTGTGAGTGTATTTTCATGCAAATCCTTTCAAACATTATCTATTATTCTAGATTAGCTTTTGCCAGCGGCTTCGCTCGTGTGGAGGTCAAAAATTATCACACAGGAACGGGATTATACTAGGTTCCTACCTCGTTAAAAAGTATCATGTGTTAATCCACGTCAATTAATAAACTATCTCGTGTGGCAAATTTCATCCAAATCCGTATAGTTGTTTTTGCGTGATTGAGTAAAAAAACATACTAACTTTCACATTTATAATATTAGTAGGATATATATACAGGGTGTCCGGTATATAATGGATAACCTTGAAATGTTTCATGGTAGAACTAATGGCCATTCAGAAAAACATTTTTTATATTTTTTTCTGTAAAAAAAATCCAAAAAGAAATAACCGACTTCCGAAAAAACACTACAAAGTGAAAAATTACTTGTCTTTGAATATGTATTTAATTTTTTTGTCACAGCCTTCTTAAATTAAAGTAATTTTTCACTTTGTAGTGTTTTTCGGAAGTCGGTTGTTTTTTTAAATATTTTTTTACAGATTAAATACAATTAAAAAGGTTTTTTTTTTCTGAATGACCATTAGTTCCACCATGAACCAAAGGTTATCCATTAATTACCGGACAACCTGTATATATCGTAGGATACCTCAATATTTGCCGGTTACTGGATCCACGCAGAAAAAAATACCTTATAACAATGGCATTTATATACATAAATGAAGCATCCGCTTTAAAACTAGATTTTGCAAACGGAATAATAACATTAATAACCCAGCATAGTTTGTTTTTTTATTAGCTCCCTGATAGACAACCACTTACTCAATTATTTCAATCTAGTCCACGTACTCACATGTCAAGCTCAAAACGGTGAACCATTTGAAATCTCTTAACCTATAAACAAACAATTTGAGCGAAGACACCAGCATCAATCCTGGTCCCCCCTCGTGGGTCGTTATCCAATCCTGCTACATAAGTACAATGGTACTATTGTTTTCGAACTAATAGCTGCTATACTATTGGCCTAGTTTGGGAGTTAGGGACGTATGTTTGTTGAAATTTTGGCTGTTGAAATGTGGGCTGTTTTTTTGTGTGAGATGTTGGGCCAATTGTTGGTGTATTGGTGAATATTTTTTTGGAAATTAAATATTGTATAGACGTAATTTTAAATACCCTACATTATCTGTTTCTTAAAAAACCCAAAACAAGGATTTATTTACCGCAGCTTCTATTACAGATGTTAGTGAATCATTAACGGTATAAAACAGATTGTCTTGTATTATGTACCTACATTTTCATTTCTTTCAAAGTCTAAGCTAGTTTTGTTTAGCTTTTCGATACTTTAACAGTGAGTTGTACCTGTAATGTTAATACCTAATGTCTTTCGCAAGAATATTTCCCAACAAATCCAAAAGTAAATTTAGTAGTTATAAGAAAATACTATATATAAATATATATATAATTATAATGCACTGCAAGGCAAAGGTAAGAGGTCTTTCTCGTACAGAGAAAGTATTGATCACCATGCTTAGGTACTCAAAACGGCATGACGATTTCAGACTTATGTCAAAAACAAAAGAAAAAAGATGATTAAAAATCGAATCGAACGAATTTCGAATAGAAAAAAAAGAAGATCAAATACCTACGTAACTCCACTGCTTTGACCTTTGTGGTCACATGAAATGTGTCACTCGACTGTAGAGAGAACTGAACCGTACTGCGGTGTGGTGTGATGTTTATTTTCGTACAGAATTTGTTGGTTTTGTAGTGTAGTTTGTCATTTAGATGTGAAAAATAGTGTCTTCTGATATAAATAATTTGTTGAGTGTGGCAGCTCCGTGACTATAATAGTTTTAGGATTCTTTTTTTAAAGTTTGTAATTTGTTTTATAGTGGATTTATTTGAGAGAAATATTAAAATGGGTAGTAGGTATTTTCTGTACTGAGCCCGGACCCGAGGGTTGATAATCTGTCAGAGTGCATCTCATTGCGCCAAAAATCGAACTGTATGTTTTACTGTTTGATTGGCAACTATCGGCGTTAACAGCCAAGTAGTGCGTTGAAAAGGAGTGCACACTGGTGCAAAGAAATCCCGCCGCCATTTTATTACCTCCGTGTGTAATTGTATGTCGAATTATGAACGTTTTAATCAGGGCAAAGGAAAATGCCCAAAAATGTTTGGCAGAAATTGTTATCTACAAAATACCCCACATACGTTTTTTTATCGACGCTTGGTTGTTTGGGCATACTCCTTTACTTAGTTATAGAGCTGTTTTAGCTCGATATTTATTTAACAATAATAGCAGTATAAATTAAGGTTTAGTGAAAGAAGATAAAGTACCAATTTAATTAGAGAAATCGCAATCTCAAAAATAAACCAATTCACAGTCAAAAACTCAAGATAACACAGAGCATTCGAAACGAAAACTTATCGAAACGTAAACGTAAACAAACAAGTTTGCGTTAAGATCTTCCCAGATTTCTAAATATAAAGCTTACGCAAAACGTTTTAGCGAAACGTTAGGTCAGGCCACGGTTTACTATGAATCGGAGAGAGATTTTCCCATTTTATTCTTACCTATGCGGTTATTTACATGATCAATACATTTGAATAACGTTAACAGATATTTCAGGGTGCGAATTAATTTTGAAATCAGAAAACATGGAAATATAGAATACTCTTTATTCTGCACACCATAAAATTACAGTTATAAATGCCTTTTTCTATTTGTTGCTACATTCAAATAAAAACTTTTTGAGTAATTCCTATACCTACGTACATAAACATTTTTGAGTAATTCCTGAACATATTTTACGACTATGTAAAAGCAAATGCCATCAATCATCACCTTTACAGCCCATCAATCAACACAAGTTTTTAAAATTCATAGCAAAATGATAAAACATGAAATAGCAGAGCAATTGCCAAACATAACATCATGACTGTTAATCCGCGTAGGGATAGTCAGAGGTGCATAGGACACCACATCAATAAGACGCGAGCCTATTAGCACCAACTGTGAAAAATCCTCATTTTCATCATAACTTATAATCAGGGATACAGGTATCCCGTTTCTATGAGAGGGAGTGGGCTAAATCTACCATGTGGGCCCAATGCGGCTTGGTGAATATTACATCTCTTTGAATTTCGGTTCTAGGACATGCCGGTTTCAACACGCTGTTCTTCTTCACCGTTTTGACTGGTGATAAAATAGATGATGAAGTTACTATGAGCTCTGAGTTTGTTTCGGCCTTCTTCTCAGAGTAGTCAGATAGGAAATGCCGACCTCATCTAGTTAAAAAAAATATTAGTGACGTGTAAAAGTATTTCTTCAAACTTACTTACAGAAATAAAATCATTTATCAATAATTTGCACTTGACAAAGTAAAGCGCCTGTTTGGTTCCGAACCTACGACCTGCAACTCGTTAGTCGCGGCCGTTACCACTAGGCCACCACCATGGAGCTAGATGGAGCGTCAATCTTTGCAGGGCTAGTTGCTGTGCGATATAACCAAGCATCACTTCAAATGGCGTGTGATTGGATAGGCCTATGTCCAGTAGTGATAGTTTCTATGTTCAAGAACCATAAATCCGAAGCGTTGTGACATCTACTAACCCACACTGGGTTCGCGTGGTGGATTACGGCCCACTCACTCTCACAGAGACGAGGCTTCTGGCCCAGCAGTGGGAACATTTTGCAGCTAGCCCAAAAGAGTCTTTACGCCATCGTTCACTTCTTGAAATATAATATATGATAGTAGATATAATTATGTAGAATACACTAAACATAATCTACAACAATCTATTTTAAGTCCATACGGATTTCCTGACCTTGATTTAATACTGAGAATGATTTAATATCGAAAAACACATACATTAAACGAAAAACTCTTTGATATACACTTTTATAGTCGCCACGAATAAATTCTGATGCCTCTAATTGACTCCGACGTTCGTAAAAGATTACATAGTGTTCTCTTTTTGATGAAGTTACGGCTTTTAAGAATTTTCAAGATGTTAGGAAGTATGTTAAATATATTGATTGGGAAGAACGTATCCGTTTTTCTGTGTATTTCATGTTTATAAAATGTAGTTTTTTGGTAGAAGTGTAGTTGTAAATACGTATGTATTCGTAACTGAACTTCTTGTGAAAGCGGTATTCCATGGAAATACTGTCGGCATTCTTATTTTTGCCACCAAACAGTAATGATGTGTTTTAATTCGAAAAGCATGAGCAGGTCATCACTATCATTGTTTCAGCAGAAAGACGTCCATTGCTTGACATAGACCTCGCCCAAGCTCCGCCACTTCGTCCGGTTGTGTTTTCCACATCCAGCAGATTACTGCGGCCTTCACAAGGTCATTTTCACCTTTTCGGAGGCCTTTCGAGTCTTCGCTTTCCAGTACGCGGTCGCCACTCCAGAACCTTTCAGCCCCATCGGGCATCTGTTCTGCGAGCAATGTGCCCTGCCCACTGCTACTTAAGTTTAGTAATTCTTCGGGTTAAGTCACTTACCTTGGTTCTCTTGTGGATCACGTAGGGGAACTCCAAGCATGTCTAGGTATCAATGTGTAACCTAAAAACTAGGCTTCAAAATGAAATTTTAGTGCTTTATGAATGAACGCTATTCGAAAAATAGTCTCTAAAAATATGCGCCCATCGCCCTTTTCTTCTAAGATGAAAAACATTATTTCCAAAACACCGAAATGTTCATAACATTACATCACACCCCCAAATCCGTAAAGTGTAATCCCCAAAGTGTTGCCTGTTGGGCAGAAATTCCATTTTTTGCTTTGTTTTTCTTACTTTTTACACAGGCAGCCTTCAATTCACTACTTTGAACATCTTTGAATGCGAACAATATTTTAAGCTACCTCTAAAAAAGTTTCGCGAATGCTACACCGAAACTCTTCAGCTTTCCACCGACAAATAGTCTAATGTTTATTACACGAACAAGTTGATAAATATATTTAATTCGCTATAACTGTGACGGGTGCAATAAGTCAAGACTACGTACATGAGGTGTGAACGTATTTGCTACGCATATTATGTAAAGGAAACAGTGTGTTTGGTTATAGTTAAAGGCGAATTAGTTGGAGAAGGTTGTAAATTATTGTGCCCAGTTGTTTTTTAGAGTTTGGTCGTAGTTTTTAAGAATTTTCGAATAAATCATCATCATCATCATCATTTCAGCCGAAACACGTCCACTTCTGGAAATAGGCGTCCTCACAGCACCGCCATTTCGACCGGTTTTGGTGCTTCTCGTATCCAGCGGATTCCTGCAGCCTTAACCAGGTCATCGGTCAATCTTGTGGGAGGCCTTCCAACGCGGTTGCCACTCTAGAACCTTCCGGCCCCATCGGCCATCTCTTCTGCGAGCAGTGTGCCCTGCCCACTGCCACATTAGTTTAGCAATTCTTCGAGCTATGTTGGTTACCTTGGTTCTCCTACGGATCTCTTCATTTCTGATTCGATCGTGTAAGAACACTCCCAAGCATAGCCGCCATTGCCCTTTGGGTAACTTTCAGCTTACTTATGAGGCCCATCAAGTCCGTTTCGAGTACTGTAAATTATATTATAAGTAAAGAGATAGATTATATATGCTCGGAAAGTGACACGTCAAATCTTGGCTAATTGCCCTAATTACGTATCGTCTTGTCTCTTTTTTGCTCACGATGATTACAAAATGGCCGTCCTACTTCCACGTGTCACTTAATAGTGTGACATTTTGCCGTTTTTGAAAATCAAATTGTGGGTAGAGGGTACCTACCCATCAACCAATATTTATTTATATTATAATTGGTACTAAGTAATGCCATCGTCGGGGTCTGCAAAAAATTTAAGAAACTATGGTTATGCAGGTATAGAAAAAATATTATAAAAATAGTACTTATATAATATTAAATTTCAATTTCCGTAATTATTTTGTATGTCTATTAATCTGTAAGTAATAGTAAGTGCAAGCATGCCAATTGTAAAATACCTTTTTAATTTTATATGGGTTATAGACCTGAAATAAATGTTTGTTTTTAATATCTATTTTAAGGTTTGCTGGCCCTCGGTGGAAATCATCGCAGAGAAATCAGCATGCCACGACCAGTGCGATGTGAAATTCTTCTAGATGAAAGCCTCCGTTTTTATCATTAGGAACGCTCAACGCGGTTGATGATAGAACAACAATCCTTTTATTAACACTTTAGTAGGTAGTTAAATTGCTATAAATGCTTTCACATTTGCGTCACACATATTATTCAAAGTAACTTACGTAAAAGCATTCAAAACCAATGCTGTCAAAAGATCGATAAAACTTATCGATAAACTACTTCGCAGACATCCACTTCTATTGTTTTAATTCGCGCATGCAATTTTCGACTTTAACCTTTTAAAATATGATATAAAACGCCGTGTTTTATTTAAAATATAATGCTGTAAGAGTACAGAAATAACGTTCAATATAAATTATCAAGCGCCGTGAAAACTTCAGCGGGCCGTAGCATAAATAACGAACACACAAGCAATGCGAATTAAATAGATACCATTTGCACTTGACTTACGCTTTCAATAAGACTTTAATTTAAATTCGAGAGCCATCTTGTATTCAATATCAGATAATCATGAAGATAAATAGTTAATTATGGAACGAGGATTGAATTCTTATGGAAGAAGTATCCTTTTAATATTCGGAGTCTCGCAGCAATTGATTCGAATGACACTAAGTCGAATTGATAGGGATGCAAATTTTCATCGATATAAAAGCTTTTCAAACTCCCATATCGATAAATACGTTTTCTAAGAAAGATGCAAAACATTTTACTGGACTGCTTTGTAATGTAGATGCGTTTGCCGGTTCTATGAGAAAAATGCAAAGTGCTTCGGCCCCTTCTCGTTGTGAACTATATCTGTGATTGTTTTTTTAATACATTCTTTACAAAATTCTTCTTTGATATGTGCAATACTTGAAGATTTGGTATTTTAATTGTGAAGCAATTCTTGTATCAAATTAAATAGAGGCTGCTCATCATTGATCTTAAATTACTTCTTATGATGTTTTAAAATAATATGATTTTAGCAGAATCACAAAAGAGCATAAATACATTACTCTAACGCAACATTCAAAGCCAATTTTCTCTTAAAGTATTGATTGAAATTATATGGTGTTGCGAACGTGCTATGTTCGAAACTATACTATTCTGAAGTCTACTAGTGTATACTCTTTTCTCTTAGTTACAATGATTTTTATAAGAGAAAATCGATGTTGAGTTTTACGTAAGTGTAAGGGTATTAATGTTCGTGAATATACAGGTCAATATAGTCTATCTTCTATAAATAAAAAGAAAAGTCCTGACTGACTGACTGACTCATCAACGCACAGCCTAAACCCTTGGACCTAGAAAGCTGAAATTTTGCACAAAGGTTCCCTTTATAATGTAGACAAGGAATAAGGAAGGATTTTTTGAAATTCAACCCCTAAGGGAGTTAAATAGGGGATGAAAGTTCCGCGCGGGCGAAGCCGCTGGCAAAAGCTAGTACCACATAAATTCAATTATTTTGGTATTGGTCAATGTCAATGCTATTAATATTTTGATTGCATAGTAGTCTCAGTGCACATTTCATCGTATTCGGCGTGAACTTCAATTTATTTATAATTTTATTAGCTGAGATTACGAATCTAAGTGCTTACTTAATGCTAATCACCCATATGATTATAAATATAGTAAGTAGTAATGGTTTATTACAGTTTAATGGTAGACACGTAGACACCATGTCTCTCTTATTAAAATATTCCTTTATCTATGACTGGTTGAATCAGCTGAAGCTAGTTTTGTTTCAATCAATTTAAAGCTATTTGGACTATCCATATAATTAACATATTAACCAGATTAAAATTGAATAATGATATGAAAACCATAAAACAACACTAAAAATACATTATTTTATCACTTCTTGGACATTTATGGCGTACAACGGCTATTTTAGATTTATCAAATGGGTATTAATTATTGTAGGTAGATCATTCGAATTATACTTGGCTAGCTATCAAATAAGTAGTAAAACGATTTCATTTTAATAAAAATAAAGCTCCTCCTACCTAGGAACCCAAGCTGCTGATTTAAATTTAGAATACAGCATTCCAGAATACCTAGTAAAAGAATTCAAAATACAACTTTCTTCTTCGTCTTATCGTGTCGATAGCAAACTAAATACAGCCAGCTCAGAATTTGGCCACGAGCTTGGCACTTTCAGCAGGGTCCATCAAGTTCTGTATTGTGCAGACAACAGGGCCTCAAGTCTGCTATTACAATTGTGTCAGAATGGTCTATCATTGATTTCATAATTGTTGATTTTGACAAGTTTGGTAGTCTGCTAATAAAATGGTGTCATTATGACTTTGCAATGGTCAACCACTGAGATTCCGTTGAAAGAAATGGCATTTATTGGTAATCTCGTATATCATGACAAATGAATGACTGACTTAATTGACGAACTTCCTACTACTTTATATTGCTTATAACACTAATAAATAATATGTAAAAATATATACAAATGAAATCTGGCATGAATAAATGTTGAAATTTGGTAGTAGTATTTCGAAAATCATTTCTACTAACGAGTGTTATAATAATGGCAATACGAATATGCCATTATGACACAATTCTATTACGATACCATTGACCGACCGACGAACTATTATGAAATTAGCATATTACGAAATTTTAGCAAAATGACAAATGAATTACAATGGGATCGTGTTGGAATGACGAATTTATAAAAATAGCAGACTTGGGCCCCAGGTCAAAATAATACAGCTTTTTACATGGGATGAACATCTTTATCGAAAACTAGCAACTCTCCCATATAGAAACTTACCTGGCTGACCTTTTTTCGCAATTATGATATTGGTCATCTGTACTTCACCCTTATACATGTTCAAACCATACGGTATGTTAGGTTAAACAAGGGACATACTTTAAGGTGGTGGTGGAAGGTGGTGGTGGAAGGTGGTGGTGGTAAGTACTCATGAAAATATACAACTTTTAATATGGAGTGGACACCAAAATAAGAAAAGATCAGCTGTTCCCTACATTTTGTCCAGTTATGCGAACATAAATGTATTGAACGGCTGGTTTTATATGCGAGATTTCAGTGTTGGTCCCATAGTAAAAGTTTATCATTTTCATGAGTACTACATACAGTCCCTTAAAATAAGTCCCTCGTTTGACCTAATGTACTGTATACATGTCTATTTTTTGATCATTTTAATCCTTTAAAAGAGTCATTGTACTCATCATTATGAACAACTTTTACAATTGGTTCAACCCTGAAATCGTGAAATAAAAATGAGCTGATCCATACATTGCGTCGAGATATGCGAACATAAATGTATGGATCAGCTCATTTTTATTCATAATGATGACTAAAATGATCGTTTTAAAGGATTAAGATGGTCAAAAATAGCTATGCATCAAAAAAGTACAACTTCTACAAATATTTCAAAGAAACATACCACCCACAGTTCCCACAACAGCAAAGCTATAAACTACTCAGAACTAACTAAACCATTGAATAACAACACCTTACTGTAAATGACTTGACTACTCATGCTTAAGCTAACAGTTATTTGTACTACAAACGCTAGTTTAAATTTTAGTACAGGGTCTACTTATAACCGTCATAATCTGCATATTATAATCCTAGAATGGTTTGACAGACGTGTTGATATGATATGGTTGGATACTCGAGGTTAGTCACTGATAGGTCCATATTTCTCTGTTGTATAGAGCTTAAGTACCTTGTAGTAACGGCTATCAAAGAGATGGAAAATGTTTAAAAAAATGGTGACAAAATTATATTGGAAGGCTGTAAAAATTCCACTGGGTTGTGGAGGTTAGATAGACAGTGGCTCCATGTAAAATATTGGTATTCAGCTGCATCTGGTTGGACTGGAAGCCGACCCTAACAACTTTGGGAAAAGGTTCGGCAGATGGATTATGTATGTATGTAATTCTAACTAATAAATCTTCTATCTGCCTCGTCGGTCTAAAGGTCACAAAACGCTAGTAGCTGAGCATGAGGTCCAGCTATGCTATTCTGTAACCATCTCACCGGGTGGAGTGAGCGTGGAGTGAGCTGTCAGTGTCATTCCACCTGATGCCAGGGATTACCAATCATTACATTTACAATCATAATCGAGATTAATTATGCTAATTCTATTGATAATTGTATTATGATTTCAAAGCTAGTGTTTAAGTGTGCATGTGTGTAATGCTTGGTCAATCTCTAGCATCAGTGGGATGACACTGACAGCTCACTCCACGCTCACTTCACCCGGTCAGATGGTTACAGAATAGCACGGCAGATTTCGATACCCGTCGGGCAAAGTGTTTATCCATCAGGAAGGTGTCAGTAGTAGGCCCGAAGTCAGGATTTGCGCCTGATTGATGGCATTAGGCTCACCACCTATTTATTGCGAAATGTGGCTGTACACTGTACAGGCACACCTTTGCCTGTCCCTTCGGCAACTACAGGCGTCATGTGTGTGAATCTTAACAAAAATGCCAAACAACAGCATTTCCAGTACAATGTGTGGTCAAAGCGAAAATTCAAAAGCTTACAACAGTGATCAATGTCGAATTGATGACCATCGTGTAATTCAAACCACGTCTTTAATAGTAGCAACAGTTATGGCCTGTAGTAGCGGCTCGCCCAATTGAATAACGATTTTCAGCGCGGGCGCAACCTAGTGTTGCGACTTGTGACCGACTCGATTGTTATCGATAAACGGATTTAGTTTTATAATTACGTGATGTAAATTTTGATTGTTTAAACCATGTGGATGTGCGTTTTCTTGCAATTAACGATCGCGATGTGGCTAATAAATGTTTTATAGTGTTGATTAGATAGTATAGTAGTTGATTTTAATTAGGTGTAATTGTCAGTTGTATTACAAATGTATGGACGATATGTTTAGGTACTATATGTTATTTATTGCTTTAATTAATACCTTTAACATAATATCACATTACTCTGACGCCCAATGACCTACACTCGGCATCGCAAACAGTAATTAATATTTTATTTTTTAACCGACTTCAAAAAAAGGAGAGGTTCTCAGTTCGACTGTGTTTAAAAAAAATGTTTTTAGCTCAGAACTTTCGTCTGGGTGCCCGATTTTGATGATTCTTTTTTTTATTTGAATACTGGTGCTTCCGGTGTGGTCCCATTTAAATTTCATATAGATCTGATGATGCGTTTCGGAGACAGACAACGGAACTCTTCAAAAATTGACAGCAAATCAACCGCGATTGCTGCTATCGCATAAACATGCATTGTTTTTACCCCAAGGATGATGAAATTTCGAATTGGTGTAGGGTAGGTACTATAGCTAAAAAGTGAAATAGAAACTTAAAAAAAAGCTTTTTAACTGCAAATATTACCTTAATATTTTAATCCCGCGTAAAATTATCGAGACTGTCCCCTCCCTAGCAAATCTCAGGCTCCTTATCGATGATTTACAAATTGTACAGACGGACAATGGCCATAGGGGAGGACCGGTCGCCAAGGTCGGGAGTTCGAGCCCGGGAGATACACTTATTTAACGTAATGCGGAAGCTTTTTTTCATTTATATGATTATTCAATGGAATATTTAGTGAATGTTTTGTGTTGCAGTTTCTATAATGTGGGAATATTTTGTTTTTAATGGCGATATAAGGGCGTGGTGAATTCTTTGTTCAGTATATTTATGTGGGCAACGGAGTTTTTTTTCTGTAAGTTCGTTTTTTTTTCTTTGTAGCATTTGCAGTATTAAATTCCCACTGAGCTAGTAGGACTTATTATTACAAATAATAACAAATAATAAATAATATTATGTTAAAACAAAGCGCAGTGTTCTCAAGTCGTGTGAAATAAATATCGTAATAACTTATTATTGCCGTTAACGTGTGCTTATTATAAACTTCGTGATAGCATTACTAGATTGTTTTACCTTATATAAGCCAGTATTTTTCTGAGTAAGTAGTTCTATTATCTTCGGTAATGTTCATTATCAGAATCTGGAGCATTTGAAAGATATCGCTATAACCATTGCTTCATATGTTCGAAAAATTTGTCTGCTCAACGACGTAAATAACTCAATGAACGTTGTTGAACTGTCAAAATGAAAGCCATTCCTACTGTTAGTGTGGTACGCAATTACACCACTAGGAAAAAAAAACTACGTTCTAAAACATGAAATACCACGATCAACCTACCGGAATACACCAAACCACCTGCCTTATAACTCAATCCCTTAAAATACTTACCTACACGAGCCCATTGTCAGCTCATAACTCCTGCGCACAACTTACACCAACAATTTTGCAGAAAATACCGACAGACACAAAACAGCACCCGTTGACTCCCATGACCTGTTTAGATTACCGGTCGAGTTTATAAGCTAGTAGATTTTCGGTAAAAGATTAGTGATCCACTCTCCTATTATTGTTAGGTATGATTTACGGCTGAGAAAGTGGGTCGATTTGATGAACTTTGCGGAAACGGATATTAGTGTTTTCTGCAAAATTTTAGTGTTTAGATTATGATGTGTTTTGAAGTTTATAGGTAATGGGTGCAATCGCGGTTTGTTTGTTCCGGATGAAAGTAGGTTTATCAATTTTAACTGCGAATTATGAGTAGGTCGATTTAACTGAGCTGTGGAGAAAAGATAGGCAGTCGCTCCATGTAAAATACTGGTATTCAGCTGCATCTAGTTTGACTGGAAGCTGACCCTAACAAAGTTGGAAAAGGCTGGGCAATTTTTTTTAATGAGTAGGTTAAGGTATACTTATACTTTAAATAAGATAATTCATAAGTTTATAACAGGCACTTATTTAACACCAAAAATTATATTCACTGAGCAACAATTGTATTATGCGTAACAATCTAATGTGAACGATTGAAAGAATACGAAAATGATTGAAAAAATAAAGTCCGTACCTAACGACATTGTAGGTTGGTGTTAGTTATACTTACATACATTTTATTGAAAGTATTGCTAAACTAAACCAAAAGATAGGAAATTAACATTAAATTATTAGATATTTTTACTCTTTCTGCTCTTTCACCACTCGACCAACAGGCACAACCAAACGCAGCATAAGGTATACAAAATCCCAAAATAACGCTGATCGTATGAATTTGACCTATCGTGTGAACGCACTGTTTGATTACCAACCAGATCTGTTGTGATATCACAGCTCAATATAGGAGCACTTTAAAAGGGTTCTTGATGCTTTCACGAAATTAATTCGGCGAAGATCAGGAGACTACACATCATCATTTGCCTAGCCCTTTGGTGTTTTTTTTTAGTGTGGGAAATCATCAAATAACTTCTCCCGCTCTGGGTGGAGAAGGAGGGCGTGTCAGACTTTTACTGAATAAAACCTACCCGTGTTCCCTCAGTTGACTGTGTGCCAGGGGCGACGGTATCTCTTTCAAACAACCCGCACCCCTGGCAGGCATCGGTCCTTGTGGACCCCACCAGTTGGTGCTGACATCTCTTTGAGGCGCGCGTGGAACACAACGCGCCGTCGACCCGGGCTTGGTCCTTATCGGACAGCGAGCTACCCATTACTAGCCGTCCGCAAGCCCGTGCCTGCGTTGGCCGGGAATCAGCCTGGGATTCCCGTCGCCCAGGGCGTCTCCTGCGGAGGCTAGGGCCGTGAGGGCGTAAATACTGCCTCTCCCTCGCGTGCGCCGCCTGCCTCTTCGTGAGCATTTGTGCTTCGCAGAAGGAGGTACCCATGCACTATCGCTCCGTACCATGGCCTGGACTAGGGCCGGACACGAGAGATCGCCGCCGCCGATCGCCTCCACGAGGACACGGCGATGCTCCGCCCAAGCCGGGCAGACCCCCACTGTATGCTATACCGTGTTCGCAGAACTATGTTGGGGTTGGGTTCCATTTTAACCGGATGCAGCTGAATACCAGTATTTTACATGGAGCGACTGCCTATCTGACCTCCACAACCCAGATACTAGGCATTATAGCCCTCCTCTCTGTGAGTTGGAGTGGGCCATAATCCAACCTCGCGGGCCCAGTGTGTGATGGTTGGTGGATATTATTTTAAACATTTATTTCAGACCAGGTCCATAAATTTTGTTATTAACAATATACTTAAAAACGAATGTTAGTACTTATTCGAAAAACAAAACAAATTAAACAATGACATGAAGCCGCGGCCATCTTCGCAACATGGGGGACTCCCCACGATCTGCAAATACACCCAGTATAGAGTTGGAACTGCCAGGAACGCGAGTGAGTATGGAGGCACATCTTTTCCTTAAGGCCCATAGTATCCTCATCTCCCGTTTGTATGCTAAAGCACGACTGCCGCCCGCGCCCGCGCAGGGCACCTCTGAGCCTTTATCTCAAAATAGGGATATTCCTTTGATTAATTTACAATTGTGCTTCGGCGATTCTGTGATACCTCTAACTATCTATTTTTCAGTGTATTTTTTTTTCCAAATAACGAAGCCGTTTAGTAGGAGTATGGAATAGAAGCCAAAATATTGCGTGTTGGAAAATATTTTTTACAGCAAAAGTATTAACCATACAAAAAAAGTACTTCGGGCAAAATTATCTATATGAATTTATAGCAAAATCATATATTTTTCAAATCTTCAAGACAAGCCGTTAATGAGCAGTACGGTTCATAAAGTGACCGTGTTACGCTACCAAACGGGACGTAGGCCCTTAAGACAGCGGCAAATCCATCAACCCGCGCCTCAGAAAACATCCCAGACGCACTGCAACAATATTACATGTCTTCGAAATTTCGGTTCTAGAACATGCCAGCTTCATAACGATGTTTTCCTTCAATAATTTGAGAGCTACTTATTTTTATTTTATCTAGCGACCCCGCTTCGTACGGTTTTGAGTACTAGACAAAACATTGAGACTTTTGTTTTATGCGCAACTGTAATGTTAGGCAATGTATTATACACATTATCCTTCTAGAATGAATTCCGTAATAGTAGAAACCGCATCAAAATCCGTTTCGTAGTTTAAAAGAACAACGAGGTCACACAGTCATATAAAAAAGCGACTTATTTATTATACGCGATATTAAGCGACTATATGTATAATATGTTTAGATTATTATAAATCATTTATGTAATTTTTCTTTTATCTGGCATCTTAAATCTGAGATTTAATCCTCGACTTTGTCTTGTCTTCAAATTCTGTAATAAATAACTCATTAGTTATATTTTAGCTCCTCATCTTTATTTTCTTTTTTGGTTATTTAATTGCGAATTGAATTCATCTATGAAAGCCAGTACATATTTATGGCATCGTCTGAACCGTCACTGTATTTATAAGTACAGGAACGGACATCGAATCAGACTGATATCAATGAATTTAGTACATGATTTTAGACACCGTAGCGTAGAATGTTTTCGTCAGTTATCAAATTAAAATCTGCCGTTTCATAGAAAAGTGCAATACCTACGCGGTCTAAATATGTATGGAACAGCATTTTTTATTAAATAACTGACGAAAAATTTCAATGCAGTGAGGTCCACAATCCTGTAACTGAATCCATGGTAGCAGACTGCGCGTCGATGCTGCCACCTTGTTGACCCTGTATGCTGATCCGCGAGCTATGTGCTCGCGATGGGATTTACAAATTTAGCAAAAAATTCTAAACGTACATGCTTGCATTTTGAAAATTCATCAATTATCAAAATTCCTTCCTTATTGCTCATCTTCGTTATCTATTGTAAACAAAAATCAACCTTCTACACCCAGTGGTTTATTCTGTGCAGTGTCTGTAAGTGAAGTGGAGTGCCCAGTTGGTTTTCCGAGACATCGTCCAGCTTTTGGTCGACCTTTCACGTGACCGGAGGGTTGGCCTATTTCTTACCAAAGATTCAGCATCGCCATACAACGTGGCAACATGGCGCCTTTTGGGCACTTTCCAATTGACAGCGATGCGAACGAATTTTTTATTTACATGCGCATAATTATTATAAATAATATTAATCTGTAGAATTCGTATATGGCTGTTAGCCTTTATGTAATTTCAATGAATCAATTAAAACGAAACAGATACTTACACGGACTTAAACATCGTTCAGAAACCAATTCAGTTTTATTTTCGTCCGTAACCTTCTACCTTGGAACAGTTCTATAAATAAACAAAAGGATTGCACTTGAAACTGAAGTGGTACTCCATTTTATATCTCTACTACTAGGTTAAGATTACTTATTGCTTCATAAAACACTTGTAACAGGAATGTTATCTATGAAGTGATTCAGAAGCCATATAAGTCGAGGGTAATGGTACTAAGAGGACATAATTGAAATTAATTTATCGTAAGGTGAGGTTGGGAGCATAGAGCACTGGTGGCCCAGTGGTATCGACCTCAACTTACGAGTTGTAGGTCGTGAGTTCGAACCCAGGCAGGCGCTTTTTTTTTAGTTAGTTATTTCATCACTCATCACCAGAGATCGGATATTCGGATGCATATTCACCTAAAGTTAAGATGTTGGCTAACATGAAATGCGCTTTTGTATCGCAAAAGTCTTAATTTAGGTAAGTAATTTGTTTATGTTTTGTTTTAATTAATACAACCCACCCCTCTTCTAGTAGATATACAGGTTGAAATTGAAAACATGCGACAAACCGAAATGGGAGATTGTACTCATCATTATGAACAACTTTTACTAAGGGACCAAAGATGCAATCGCGAAAAAAAAAAACATTTGTTCCCTACATTTATGTTCGCATGACTCGTCAAAATGTAGGGAACAGCTGTTTTTTTTTTGCGATTGCATCTTTGGTCCCTTAGTAAAAGTTGTTCATAATGATGAGTACAATCTCCCATTTCGGTTTGTCGCATGTTTTCAATTTCAACCTGTATACATATTTGTGTCGGGTTAAACATTAATTTTAAATTAATACACTTCTGAATAGTTCTGCAATCAAGAATCCCGGGGTTTTTAATAAATATTACAAATGATTGATAAAGCCGCTTCCATACTTTCATAGCTAAAAATAATCTTTAGGTAAATATGCATCCGAATATCCGATCTCTGGTCATCACCACTGTCAAAAACGTTGAAGGAAAACAGCGTGAGGAAACCGGCATGTCCTAGAACCAAAATTTTGAAGACATGTGATATCTACCAACCCGCACTGGGCCCGCATGGTATATAGATTACAGCCCACTCCCTCACTCCCTCTCATAGGGAGGCTTGAGTCCCAACAGTGGGACATTATAGACTGATTATGAGGAGGTAGGGAATGCCTGGTTTGTCTAGTGATCGCTAGCAATACTGCTGGTGGTCTTGGATTTGATTCCCAGTTTAGGCAAAGTGTTATTGGGTTTTTAGCAGAAGCAGTTCGCAGTTTAGATTTGTGCCTGTTTGACGGAAATAGGCACGCCTCATATGACATGAGACATGAACATAACTGACGAAATGTGAGTGTACTCTAGGGTACAACTCTGGCTATTGGGCGCGATGTTGTTTCCATAGATTTTAAATTAAAATAACCAGAGAATTATCAAAAAATTTAGTGAGGAAAATTCTCACTAAATAATTTATTCTTCTCAAAAGCTTCTCTTTTATTTCTTGTTAACAGAAAACAAATGAATCATTCTAAATCTCACGCGTTCCAATACCGAAAAATGTAATTTCAGTTGTTGATCCTTAAAACCGTGTTGGTGCAGGGGTTACCTGGTGCCATGAGCTATAAATAGCCCCGCACTCGCGCCCCATGTAGCCCATAGCCCATGGTTAATGTACAGAGTATATTAACTGTACGACCACCAACTTTTATAGCTCTTTTAAGTTTTTAACTTGGAATGTTCGAGCTTTTGAGTGTAGTAAGTATGAGTTATGTTATCTCTGAGAAATTATTTTTCAAGTTTTTTTCTAAAGAAACTTAGTCACTTTTTTAATTCTGAACGTACCTATGTTTCTATAATTTACAATGTGACCGTGTGATTCTCACACCAAAAGTTGAAGGCATTTAAGCACTAAGTGCTTGATTCAGTATCCGAAATTAAAGCCTATTTTATTTATGATCCAATAACTCAGTTGAAATTTAATAAAATATAATTTTCTTAAGTTTATCTGGTGGTGAAATAGGTCATTCAGATCGCGGCACGTAAGTTGAACCAAATTGGCGGATTTTATTTCAACATATCTGCTGCGGTCTGTAATTTATTTACAAACTTCAGTACACGTTACATCCATGAGTACGTTAGAATTTGACCTTATTCTCTTTTCGCGGGAGACAACGATTGCACGTGTTTCTACCTTCGGTTGTTTCTTCTTTCAACTTACGTGCCGCAATCTACTCGTATACAAATAAAGTGCGATCCATTTTCTAGATTATTTTGATTTTACTGTCTATTGTCGTCGTCAAACTGGATGTCCTCCTCCAGATCACGGCAGCATCACATTCATCACGATAAAAGATTGGAAAACCCCTGGGAACCCTAATTGCGTAACAAACTATAAATCAGAATATGAATAATTTTGTCTGGACTAATCCATTGCTTTATATGTTCGAAACATTTGTGTGCTCAACAACGACATAACACAATGAATGTTGTAGAGCTGTCAATTCCAGTGGACGTGAACGTACACGGTACACGACTTTCGTTTACAGTGAAACAATAACTCCTAATTAAACACCTGTGTAGGTACAACATAATCAACTCCCTCACACAATCAAATACAAACCTATTTACACAACTGTCAAATAGGCCTTATGCTTTGGAATCAGCTTGATCATTCTGACAGACCGATCCGTTGACAGTTCAAAAGTGCCTGTAATTGCTTTATTTAAAACTAGCTGTGCCCGCGGCTTCGGTTGCGTGGTTGTCGGAAATTATTCAATCCAATTCAATTCAATTTATTCATTAACAATCACGACTAAAACGTTATGTTACTACATTACAACGTTACCTATCTGGCAATTAAAGTCCGTCAAAATCAATCTAGCCGTTTTGGAGATTAGCTGGAGTAAATAGAAGTCAGAGAGACAGACAAATAAAAATTTAAAAAACCATATGCATTTACTACAAAGCTGATTTTTGACATTACAAACAGACCCTTGAATTTAGTTTATTTGCATAGATAACTTTGAGTTTGAGTTTGAATCAAGTGCGATCGATTATTGTGCATCTCTGCCATGTCGCCGCGCACAAAGGTGTGCGCAGGAAGTTTACGCAGCACGTGCGAGCTTCCTCACACAGGATGTTTTAAAATACGAACGCGATTTAGAATTAACAATGGCGGTTAGTACAACATGCGAATTTCGTTTGGAACGTTTTGTGTGGTAATGGTAAAGTAGATTGAGGACAATTAGTGACAATAAAATTGATGTTTAGATTTAACCATGAAAGTTTAAACTTTCGAGAATAAAAATGATTTTTTCGTCAACAATTTTGCAAGTAATTTCGTGATTTTAAATTAAAGGCTTGCCTTGTCTCGGCACAACTTAATTGTTTATTTTAAAAAGTCTGGTGGGCGATTCTGTCACGCAACTTTCTTTTTTTTTTGTTAGTCATATTTTATTTTGATCATTGTATACCTGTTTTATTTCACACGACATTTTATTAGATCGTCCTTAGTATCTTACCGTTTTGCATCCTATTCTGTGGTTGTGTTCAATTACTTATTCCGTCAATTATCTCTGTTCTGCGGTTTGTGGTCAAACGCACAGAACAGATGAATGAGTTGTTCTGTGGTCAAATGCAACACAAAATATTAGCCTAAAAAAAAGGCCCACAATGGAATACTAATAAGTTGGTTTAGGTTTATTATACCAATATTTGAATTTAAAAGCCTATTCCTCTACCTACTAGCTACTTTGCTTTGGAATGCGCAACTATCTTAATCTTTCAGGTTGACCGACCCTTGACAATCAAAAAGTGCCTGTAATTGGTTTTATTGAAATAAATGCTTTGAGTTTTTAGTTCACGGTAGGTATCTAAAAATGTAATATTTCTTAGCAAAACAATTGGACGGTTTCAAACAGACACGCATTATAAGAATTGACTCATTGAAGAATTTGAATAATCAGAGAACAAACAATAAAATATTATTAGTAGTAAGAAGCATACCTAGATAAGTCCTGGTTATTTACTTCACTAACTACCTACTTTCTTTAATTACTTTTAATTAATTTCCGAAATGTAGGTGCTCCTTCTGCACCATTTTATTTTATGGTAACTGTTCGCACGAACCTGTCAAATAAACTACAATTCCGTGTGGTTTCATGCGTATTACACGTACGTACACAATTAGCACTATTTGTTTATTACCAGTTAATGTGCTGTGTGGTGAGATTTAATGTGATTGTTTGTACATGCATAATTAATAGAACTATGTATTGACTGGGTTAATTAACGGGGTTGTGTATAAGCAGATTAACTGTGTATTGTACACATAGTAATGAGGTTTGTAAATAGTTGGTACTTGATTTACAAGGAATTTTGTGCTTCTCTTGTTTAGTTACATGAGTGCAGTCTTTTCTCGTAAATTCACGAACTATGCAAGAGTTACTACTCAAAAAACTTGATTTTTTCTTGCACTAAAAATACTACTACTTGCGTGTTTTTTAAATATTGTTATCTAAATTAATCCAAACATTTAAATCGTTAGTTTTACTCTCACCATATTAAATCGCGCGAAAAGGGTCCATATTGAGAAGACTGAGTTTATGCAATTATAATGGCATTTCTATGATAATATAATCATATGACTGCGTCAAAGTGAGGCCCCATAAGTGCGTTGCGCTGCATTGCGTCGCGTCGTCGCAACGGTCTAATAGGGCATGTCATAAAAAATATATGGAAATCGACGCAGCGACGACGCAACGCAGCGCAACGCACTAATGGGGCCTCACTCTAAGTTAGCGGCGTTCGCGCAGCTGAATTTTGGGCCAAAGATGTTTGACCTTTTTGCCATCGTTACGCTAAGAACGAGATGATAATTGGGTCAAATCTCTACGTAATTTTGTGCGTCAAAGGTTTCAAAACGAAACAAAACGTGACAATCTTTAGATGCGGCAGGTCGAATTAAAATCTACCTATGGAATTAAAACAAAAACAATATAATTATTCTTTCAAACAGTCTTACCAATAAAGAATCACCCTATACAAACTCATAAAGCTATGTTTACTAACATGAATTAAAAAAAAACCGCCGCACGCGACATCTGGCGCTAGCGTTATGTAATTATTTATTTTATGAACACACATCTACGTTTAAGTTTTTTTTTCTCTTTCTCTCTAACTTTGTAAAACTGCTCTACAAATTATCTGTTATCTTTGACTATTGAGAATTTATTTGTCTTGTCGTTTTGCTTAACCAAAATTGGCAGTATTTTAACGATATTGAGGCCCATTCATTGTTTTTAGTGATATTTTTCTTGGACGTTATTAGTTGTTATTATTTTGCAATCTTTGAAAAATGTGAAGGAAACCATCGTGAAGAAACAGGCATGTCCTAGACCCAAAAATTCGAAGACATGTGACATCTACGAATCATCCCGTGTGGTAGATTAAGTACACCAGGGACGCAGCCTCCATACAACCCGATTTCTTCGGCTTCCCTTTGGAAGAAATACTCTTCTTAGTGTCTACTATTGCCAAACAATATGTAACACGTGTGATTACAAAACATAATAAAAATAGCTACCGTTAAATTTAGAAAAAGTAAAGGAATGACTGAACTTTGATGTTACCTAGAGTTTATGGGAACTGAAAAAAAATTATTCGACTTCCTTCTAATAAAAATGGTAGCTTCGCTACTGACATACAGCCCACTCCCTCTTCCAGAGGAGACGTCTGTGTCCCAGCAGTAGGAATCTTAAAGGCTGATTATGACGATAGTGATTTTGCAACGATTTTGTAGGTAACTTGTTTCTGGTCAGTGCATTAACCACGCTACAGCTTTATTTACTGATTTCAGACTTATATTTAGAGACTAGACATTAAGCGTCAATCATAATGAAATCGGCAGACTTTAGAATCACCCATAAATCAAAGCTCTATGACAAATCCCAAACAGCCGTTCATTCACCCGTAAGAAAATAAAAACAAAAAACCATCTCAATAATTTCGTCTACAAAGTTATTAATAGCAAAACAATTACGCGCTCCAGTCCTTTTACCCTAAGAAATAAATAAATCATTCAAAAAAGGATTGTTGAAAACCGATTTAGAACGAGGGGCTTACAAAAAGGATCTAACACTAAAAAGCTGATGGTGTATCCATATTTAAAATATATCGTTGGGCTTAACCCCTCCGCACCATGATATACGGGGCTTCGGCACGCGTTATACGATGCTATGAATTCTGACATTAAACAGAGCTTTAAAAAACTAGTGTATGAAGAATATTTAAGGCAAATTTACGGTACTATTTTTGTTTATAACTGGTCGTTAAAAGTTTACGTGTACGCGTGGAATTACGAGTAATTAAGTAAATTCAAAACTTAAGTTTTACTAGAAACATTTACACACACAATAACGGTTTTTATGGAACAGAAAAACATTTTCATATATTTATTAGTTTTAGATACATAATTCAATCATCGTCATCATCATTTCAGTCGAAAAACACACATACATACATAATTCTCTTCTGTGCATCTCGCAATCAGCAGATTCCTACGGCATGGCGGGCTGTGGATGGTGAACCTAGTGAACCAGGTCATCGGTCCACCTTATAGGAGCCCTTCCAACGCTACGTCTTCAAGTACGCGCTCGCTACTCCAGAACCTTTCGGCAACATTGGCCATCTGTCCTGCGAGCAATATGTGGCTTGCTCACTGGCGCTCAAGTTTAGCAATTCGTCGGGCTATGCCGGTTACCTTGGTTTTCGTATGGATCTCTTCATTTCAGATTCGACAACCTAGGGAAACTCCATGCCACGCTACAGGTAACCCAGGCTCCCTCTCCATTGCCCCCTCGCCATTGCATAATTCAATATTCAAATTAAAAAAAAAACTTAATCAGGTTTATCGAAAAAATCTTTTTACTTAGCACTCTAAATTCTAACATCTGACTGGGCCATATTCTTCTATCTCTTGTTATAAAACAACAAGCCGACGGGCAATTGTTTTTAAAAAGCCGAAAACGGTTACCCAAATAATAGCGTCAGACCGTTAAACATCATAAAGTGCAGACATTCTGATTTTTGTTTAGTCTTCGGTGGACCTGACCTACTCTCCTCTATAATTATACTTCTCAAAAATATATACTTCACACTTGGCTTCGTGCCTTATTTGAGTAAGGTATTCATCTATTGTTTGTTCACATCTAGGTTTTGTAATTTTATCGAAGACAAAATTAAATAAAAAAATTCCTATGAATATTAATAAAATTGTTTGCCGCATTTTTGAAATGTTGTACTTAAAGTTGGCATCCGGGACCGCGGACCCGGTCCTAAAAGTTGGCTGATTTTTTGTTGTGTTATGTATAATGTCAGTACAAGGTTTGTATGAACCGGAATGGTCGGAAATTTGGACCACTGCAGTTAGAGACAAAATATTCTACCAGGCGCCGCCAGGTACGAACAGCTAGTTAATAATAAACTGGGTATTGTTATTGGGTTGTATATATTCGATAGAAGCAAATTTTATGGACGTTCGCATTCATTCTAATCTCAATCTGCCAGAAATACCTATAATCTACCTACATATCTACTTTTTGAAATTAAAATTAACACTGCTATGAGATTGCAACTAGATTTTGAACTTTTTTAAATACGGGAATCAGAACGTTGCTTTGTGACATATCAGTAATAACAGCGATCTTTAACTTAACAGACTAATCGCAAGACGTGACCAACACTGGAACTAAATAAGAAACGAAACATGATAAAAAAATATGTCAATGCATTAGAAAATAAGGATAATGAACCTATAACCAATTTCAAGCTTGAGAATATATTTATAAAACTTTTACATTAATCTGAAACTAAATCTCAATCAGATACAATTTCCACCCCACCATATAAAGCGAAAGCCGATATCAAGGCTGAATATAAAGTTATATTAACACAAAATAAAAACTTCACCCCTTTATTTAAAGCGATGTAGCAGTGAATCAAACCTGAGTTATTTTATATGCTTGTTTATTTAATGTTTAAATTTATACCGTGCCAACGACCGGTGCTGTGTACTGCAACGAAAGTTATAATTATATATGTATAAAAATGTTGTTAAAGACGGTATGGTTTCGTACAGGAAGATAATAATGTGTGTGAGAGAATGGAGAATAATATTTGCTTTCACACTCTGATAATTGAGTCTTTCGATGAACTTAAACCTAAAAGAGTTATGTCTTCCATTTCAGACCCTATCAGTAATTTCAACACTTCACGAATGGTTTCGTAAATCCATCATATTTCTTGATTGTGGTTGGCTTGAACACTTTCAACATCCAGTGTTTTCGTTGGTACATCATTATCTTTATCCTGGTCCATGTCAAGTCTTCTTTTATTTTTATATCAACATATATATTCTTTGTTCATTAACACCTTCTTGTTTGTTTCCTCCTCGGATTCCAGAAATCTGTCGAAATACACATTGGCCAGACATTTGCACTGCCCTCGATCAGAGTGTCATTGACAGCAACCTAATATTTCAGCTTCTTAATTAATTCTGTGTGACCTCGTAAATTTTGTGTTAAACAGCTTGATTTTTGACTCATCCTCATGTATTGGTGTAAGAGATGTTCCTGAATGTTGGCTTGTTTTTATTCAAGGCAATTTGGGTAATTTATTGCTGGTTAAACAGTGTATGGTGTAAGTTGGCAGGGATTATCATCAGCAGTAGACTGTTGGGCTATGTTGATTGATTAACGCGCCTTCTTTTTCATATAATCGAATCGCGGGATGTGAAATGACTCAATATTGCTGGGCAATTCTATTTTCATCTGAAATCATCAGAAGTGTTTTTCTTTCTGGGATTCAAAGAAAATGTGGTAACATTATGAAATATTTTGTTGACTAAAATTCAAGGTTTTTTTTGTACTCTGAGCTCTCGATACATTTCTTGGTATTTTGAGTGGTTTTATTTTTTGAAATGCACTTGAATAAGCAGCAAGGAGTATTCATTTTCTGGCATGCCTAGCTCTATGATCTGTAAATCAAGTAAAATTATGTATTTGGCAACGAGACATAGCAACTGCTGTCTCTCCCAAGACACTCTGGCACCAGTTTTCCCACTAACTATTTTAGCTACGCATCTCCTCCTCTCCACAATACTGCGTAAATTTTAAGTTACATAAACTTTAAGTGCTTCGGTAAGCACTATACTTACCGCTCCATTTCTGAACCTTTTGACATTTATTAGTTTTACTCACCCTGTATTTTCGAGGTTAGAGCTTCACAACCAATGTGCGCTTCGTATTGCATTTTAGTGTCGATTTATGTTAGAAAGGCTATTTTTAGGGCTACAGATGTTCCTTCAATATGCGAACCTATAGCCAACAAATATGGCTAGGCTTAAAATTGGCTATTGTTTTTTAGCTCTGGCGAAGGAATGTTTGTTGTAGATATGTCTGGCGCGTTTGAGACATCTGGCATTGTGAAAAAATCTTTTTACTTCTCCATTGTTATTCTATCGATCTTTTACTGAGTTGTGTCATTTTCCTCAACTATATTATAGCTAGGATAGCTCATACGTTTTTAAACACCAAAAGTGTTGAGTGAATCTTCACCATACGAAACAATAACCTGAAGGATATTATTATATCATCCTAAAGAAGCCCTATAAATGAAAATGCATAAGATATTGCATCGATCCTCATTAAGATTGGTTAAATAAACAGCTAATGAACAGTTTATTTTCTACGCTCAAGTTGTAAGATCATTATTTCTTTCATATCCTGTTTTAGATATATTCTTCTGCTTGTTCTGTTATATTTGGATCATATATAACCTTTAGTATTACAGAAAATCTATTGTCAAAAATATGTTATTATAATGTTTTCCCTTCCTTTGTTTCAGAAACTAATGGATCCCAATAAGAGGAGTTGAGTTTGTCGGTGAAACATGACGTTCGCCGCCATTGCGTTTTGGCGAGAAATGCCGATCGCCATCACGTTCCTCCTGATAACGGCGTGTCTTGTTACAGCCAGAGATATTGTTTTAGGTGAGTTTTTTAATGATATTTACTATGCAAATATAATTTCTGAATTTTTTAAAGTATGAAAAGGAGCAAGAAGAAATAAACAGGAATGGAAACTGTTATCAATTTTGTCACAGTAACAATCTCGTGTCAATGTATGGAAATGAGTATACAGATTATAATTTCTTATAACGAAAATTATAAACGTTTTTATGAGAATTTTATAATTATAATAACATGAATGGACGGTTGAATTTAAAAATGTCTAACATGAGGCATTGTCCAAGTTCTAAAAATGAATAATAATGCTGGGTTAGTAAGAAATGCCAGTAAAGGATGTAACACTACTTCCTTTTCATATTTTATTTCAGCAATTATTATTCAAGCGCCTATACCATTTAAACATCAATTGCCAAATAATTGTAGGAAGTAAGAATGCTGTCGTAACAAATGTCAACTTTATTAAAAGAGCAACAATAGGACCCAAAATACACGTGCTGAATGTATATGGGCTTCTTAAAGGCAAAAACCATAAATTTGGTATTCAAAATCCATCCGTATTAACAAAAATCTGGGATGGGATACCAAGAATTTAAAATTCTAATCGCATCATAGTATGAATACGAAGTGGTATACCAAAATCAACTGTAGGGCCTATAGAACGTTATTTTTGGCAGTCGGAAATGATTTCTTTTGTCCGTTTATTATTCAAAGTGGGTTCATGGCGCCATGTCGAGAATTATATTGTCAAACTTGATGCGTAGGGTTTGATCGATATCGAGTACAATCGTGAGTGCTGCGCCAAAGATATTTAAATATCATTTCATAGTCAATTTTTTGGCAGGTATCGTTGTAACTGTTTTTTCGGTTGTGCTACATTTTAAATCAGTTACGCCATTAGCTATTTAAAACTTCGTTAAGGTATAATTTGTAACCAAATTGTGGCTTCCACGTGGTTCGTGTAGTACTTCATCAACTTTGTATCATAAGTTAACACCAAAGAGTTAATATAGCAACGGAAAAGGTTATTACTTCACGGTCACAAATCGATTGTTCCCTCCCCAACCCTCTCATTTGGTTCTCATTAGAAGCACCGGATGCCTAATTACTTTAATAACCAGTTAATTAAGAGCCCTTTGCTCTCTTTTCGAATCTTCGTCATTGTGTCTGGCCGGTCCAACGTACGGCTGTGGGAGGTCGTCTTATGTTGGTCGTTCTGATCTATTTAATGTAACGTCCTGTGTAGTTATGATGTCCTGGTACATCAATTTGATTGAGGGATGAAATTTTTAATTTGTCGTGATTTTTAGGGCTGAGAGGATGTTATGGATTATTTTTATGAGCGTATATGAGATGTGCATTAAATCTGTCACCAAGTTATTTCTTTACCATTTGAATAATAAATTATGCTCAGATTGCTCAAAATTACATAAGCTTTTGCAAACTCAGAGTTTTCGACCATCTTATATTTTGTCGAAAACTCATCATATCTTTTATCTCAACATCATCTTTTATCTCAAGACAAATATGCAGGTATCTCTACCTTGTATCTTTTTTATTGGAACTCAAATATTTTCCCCGACACTATCGAAAACCAAATAGAATTGTGTACAATGATGACATTCTGCGAATATTTTTTTCACGTGTGGACCTAAATAAACATTATGTTTCATAGAAATGTTATCGAAATCTTATAATCTATTGGTATTAGATATATAAGATTTTGCTTATACGAAATTTACTTGCTATAGTTTTATACTGCATAAGAACTTGCAACATTCAGGATCGACAGGATTTTTCGAATAATGGGTTTACCCATTGAATGATTTATCTGGTGATGGATTTGTTCATGCATATCAGGTACAAAAACATGTAAATCACAAACTTAACAACCATCCCATGTTACCACAGATCTAAACAAAAGGCCTCGAAGTTTCCTTCAAAGACGAAAAAACCTTTGATGCCACGTAAACGATCCCAAATCAATATGATATTGCATACAAATGGCGTGCGCGGGCGACGGATGTCGGCCCCTTTTGCAACAGTACTGCCAACACGACGGATGACAACTGCGCCTGGGCATCCTCTGACCCTTGTAGGGTTGGTCACTGGGTGTAGTTTTTTAACTAGGTACATTATGTTGAGAGTAGTAAAAAGTAGTCATAAAACAAATAAAAAAGACAGGCAATTAAATAAAAAAATACTTTATCACAGATATCAAAATCAATAAGATTGCTCTATTTGACCTATTGACAATATGGGAGCTCAAAATCCATATTTCATAGGAGAAAAATCATACAGTTTGTAATTTTCATGTCTCACTTGAACGTATATTTTGCCGATCCATTTAGGTAAATAATATTACGGCAAGTCCTTTTAAAATAAACACCATTGTTATACAATTGTTACCTGCTGTGTTTTCTTTAAACACAACAACACACCATGCCTTTTTATGCAATACAAGCTCCAACTCTTCATTCAAGACCAGTGCGAAACTTTTCCGCCCTACCAGCCCTTGTATGGTCATCGAACGCCCTCTGAATTTCTATTACGTTGGGAAAATCGTGATCAGTGACTTCGTGACGTCCTTACCCAACCTTGGCGACTTCGCCGCCATTTTGTATTCAACTAATGTTATTATGACAACTGAGAAAGCTCTCTTCATATGTGTTTCCACTCATTTTGCGTTTCATATTAATTTTATTTATTAATCTTGGCATGGATGATGGCTTTATTTTTGGATTCGTGACAATAATTTGTAATGACAAAATGGTAGGTTTCAGTGAGTCTAGTGGAAAGTCTGATGTGAACGATAAATACGTTATGTCTTTTGACATTGACAGTATTTACATCGGTAAGAATTCCATTCATCATTTTGTAACTTATATGCATGCCAATCAATTAATATTCACTGTTGTTTACCAAATCCATGCTAATACTATAAATTCGAAAGTCTGTGCGAGTGTTAACTTTTCACGACCAACCACTGAACTAATTTCGATAAAATTCGCAAAGGCGGTAGATGGCATCCTGGAGAAGGACTTGGCTAGAACGAAGCTACTTTTTGACCCGGTATCACGTTTCAGTGGAATAATTTTCGAAACCCACGCGGGCAGTAGTAAATTCTTTATACATGTAGGTATGTTTTTTGGTATCTCACGTAATAGGGGGCGAGCATATTGCCATCAAATGGACACAAATCCAGACTCTGGGCTGCCACTTAGATGTTCTAGATAGGAAATCCCAATAACACTATGCCCGACCATGGAATCGAGCCCAGGACCTCATGTTTAGAAGTAACGCTTGTCACCACTTTTTTTGAATATTTATTTCTTGAACTTCTAAAAGATTAAATTCATTAATTCAGTGGACAAACACTAAAGAGCACTAAACTGGCAAGGCAATTTTCATGTCAATAAACAGATGTCAGACATTAATGTCCAATTTTTACAGCTCGTATCTCTCACAGCCAATTTATCTACCACAGTTGATACTTTCTAAGAAACACGAGCAATTAAATGAGACATAATAGATTTGACATGCACTAAAATCCTTGCTAAGCCAAAAGACAAATAAACCTTTAACTAAGATACTCTGAAATGTAGTTCCGAAGTGGAGATAATGCTTAAAATGTCGTAAAATTTTTATGGTACGAATGAAAATAAATAGTTTTTCACCGTGTTCCATTTAGATGGTCCACTATAAAAGTTTTTACAACTGAAAGAAAATAGACTTCTGGAACATATTGCGTAATAAATAATCTATCTGAAATATGTGAAAAAAATCCGTAACTAAGAACTTCTATATATTTTGTGTCTTTAGTAGCTGAGTCAATCTCTGTTTCTTACATTCTGGTCTAGTTGAGTTTGATTAGTTCAACCTTGCTACTTGTTTGGCCACGTACTGAATTACTAAACAGGTCTTAAATGTTAAATTTGTTTGTTACCTATGCGAACTAAAAATAACTGTTTTGCGGAGTGGTGTTCGTTTTACAAGATTTGCGTTGTGATGCGTTCCATCCACCGCTTCATCTAGACCTGATACGATATTTCTATTTATTCTATATTTTTGTTACAATTCTTGTAATACAACATTTGGAAGATTCATAACCATCATCTTATCATTTCACTGCCCCAATATCCTAGCCTCCAGCTCTAATGAGGTAACTTAAAAGACCTCCGCATCGTGGGTCAGTAAATAAATGCCAATTATTCAACTTGATATATTCGCACCAAATAAGTGAAACGTGCGCCGGCGCTTGTCTCCTGGAAATTTGTCAGGGACGCGCATAATCTCGCGAGGAACTCTAAACTCATAAATAACGGTTATTTTCTCTCCAAATGAGACTGAATTAATTGGTGTTTTGCAGGAAAATTGCCCCGTTGATGTATGTTGTAAAGATTATAATCAGACAAGGCATTAAGAATTATAGTTAGCACGGTTTATCCTGTTTGAATTTATTACACTATGTGTCAATTTCTGGTTATCAATTATTGCAATTTTCATTGACGTCGGAGTAATTTAATTTGCATTTAATTTTAATGATCACTTGATGTAAATCTCTCTCAATTGGCCCCTGAATATTGCGTATCGTGACCAATTTTATCTGTCACACATTCTTGCAGGCTTAGGTCAGGCGCTTAGTAATAATTCATATTAGGTAATTATAGGTCTTGCTTATAATATTCATTCAGTCACACATGTCATTTATTATCTGGAAGTACTATTCAAACAGCTTCTTCCATTAGCAAAACTAAGACCTAACTGCCAAGTGCCCATAAAGATAAAAAGGTCATCTATTACAGAGCACCTGCTCTTTCAGCTGTCAATACTGAACATGTGCACATACAATAAAGACAAATCATGAATTTATCAACATGTCATAAATGTGTAAGTAGTCATTTTTTACCTTTATTCAGTTGTGAATTTATTGTCACGATGCATTGAAAATTAATGTGGGTGATAAATTGAAGTTTCTTTTCTATTTGTCTTTTGAATGTACTTTATAATAAGCACAGTTTTTATTGTGTGTGTTACAGTATGCGCTGCTTTGGATATACTGCATTATATCAAAAATAGATATGGATTCCTAAAAATACACACATACCTCAATGTTTGAAAACATTAAAAAACTGTAGCTTTTTGTAAAGGACTTATCATTTTTTGCATCCTCACGTATCTTACTTTCACCACCCTCGTTTACCTTCGCAGATACATAGATACATAGATGATTTTATTGTGTGTGTGTTACAGTATGCGCTGCTTTGGATATACTGCAGTATACCAAAAATAGATATGGATTCCTAAAAATACACACATACCTCAATGTTAGAAAACATTAAAAAAACTGTATCTTTTTGTAAACGACTTATCATTTTTTGCATCCTCACGTATCTTACTTTCACCACCCTCGTTTACCTTCGCAGATACATAGATATCTACACAATGTTTACTTCCGTCCCACACTTTTGCATCTGCATATATTTCCCCAGTTTGTCTTGTCACCACGTCGCCAGCTGATAAATTCAATGTTTCTTCATTAAACGTTACTTCAGCGGCACATTATAAATCTTGCGTATTTGACGTAGCGTCTTATTTGATCCGTATCTTCTCGTCTATTTCAGTTTTATCTCCCCTCATATTAATATTAGCGATATTTATGTCGTATTTAATTTTGCTTTTGCTGTTAGCTGGTTAGTTTTATTATATTATTGAATGCATAAAATTCCAATTCTAATTGAAAAACTTAGTAGTATCAACCACAATATTATTAAGCGTGACACTACGTTTTTCATAATTAACTATGTAATTTACGTTATATTTTACTTCAACCAACTCCAATACACTTGCATACCTTACATTAGCAGTACTATTTATATGTCCCTATCCGTAATATAATACGAAAGTTCCTTCTAAATTAATTTTCCTCGTCCATGTCCAAAGCTTAATGTTTGTCATTGATGTATTCGCGGCGACTTGCAGCACTGTAAATATTTGCTGTGCCACGGTATGATATGTGTTTCAGTTCATTGCGCTCACGCTTCTATTTGTGACCAGTGGGTATTACTGGACAACTGTAATGTAGATGTGTTGGCTAGCTATTTTGTTATGGAAAGGCTTAATTAATGTAGACGTAGAGAGAGAAAATTGTACGTGGTTTTAAGTTTATGATTGACTACTTCTAAGTATTACAACCTTTATGAAGTTAAGCTATGTGATAGTTTGAATTAAACAAATCATACTTTAATAGTGTATTTACGTGTTTGGTTGCATCAGCAATATTGTGGTTCATAAAAAATGCAAAGAATAGGTAATTAAAGCTCTAAACTTATGTGAAGCAATATTTAGAAATCTCCCGAACCAATATTAATTTAAAACATCAAAGTATCCAAAACTGTTTTGCAGAGTTTTTCCCCTTAAAGACCTGCAAAGAAGCTCCACCTCCCAAAATGAGCATTAGCAAAAGAGCGAAACGTCACGTCAACGCTGTCCACTGAATGACAAATCATCCCATTACCGACATCTGCTTTTAGGACCTGTAATTTTGATTCCCAAAAACCTCTGTGCCTCTAATCTGAAAGCTCAAATTCCCTTAGCAAACATTTCTGCAACAGCGAAACCAGTTAGCCGGTGCAAGTTTTTGAATGCACATGGTGTCTCCATATTCATTTTACAGTCTGTTGCTATTCTAGGAATAATATTCCTCCATATATTCGCGTATTTTGGTACAGGTGCCCAGATGTGGTGTTCAGTTTTCCTTTTGCCAAAGTTTCGGTAGGGGAGTTATGTATCTACCAGGCAATTTGTCTTCTTATTCGGTTGCATCTGTCTGGATTTATTAGGCTCTGTTTTTTTAGTTTTGCTATCTTCAAGTTAGTGAACTTGATCCCAATTACCGTGGACTGACTAATTGCTGATTAACTTGGTTTTGATTCTTTGTGTCACTGTGTTAGCGTGACACATTCATATTTGTTAAGGTTTCTATGTTTAGGATATATCTCACTGTATGGGTATGCAGGGCTTTCTAAATATGAATAACTGTATTACTTTTATATATATTTGGTTCAATTGCTTCGCATTTACAAGATATATAGTAAGATTCATTAATTCCATCCATTTCAATTCCAATATTCTTATCAGTTCCTTATCTAAATCTGATATTGTAACACTTGCAACCTACATAAAACAAACAGTTAATAAATGATTGTAAGCATACACGGCCTGTTTTCGAGAAAATCCAGTTGTTTCTGCTATCCCTGCAAGCGAGCACAAGATAACAAAATTAATAGCCGATCCAATCTAAGGCTATAAATCTGATAAGAAATATAGGGCCGTTTATTCAATTGGACTGCGGAATCAGAGGCCAACACTATCAGAGAATGGTCTAAGATATCTAATGCCATTTCGATAATTTCAAAATCTACATTATCTTCGATAGGTAAGTAATTGTCCGTCGGTTCGTTATCTATTGGAATTAGTTTATCTTCCTCTCCTCCTAAGATCCTCTTCGGTGGTATCTGTTATATTAATGTTTCGAGCTTTTGAATGTTCTGTTGGTCTTTTTGCTTGATCATTTGAAGTTGTATGTTTGATCTCAGATTGAGCGAATACTTTATGATAGTCTTTGATATCTGTTTAGATATCAGCGCGTATAGATTATGTCTGGTATTTTCAGGCAAATTGCTTGGCATGTAGGCGGGAAAAACCAAGGGCGATTGCAAGCTTGTGCTTAAAATTTGAACATGGATGGTTATAGAAATTGCAGCTAAGTAATAACAGTCACACCGGTCGATCAATAAGGTTTAGTTACGCTTGCCGTGGTTGGTCTTTGGATGAGTGACCATTTTTAAATACCAAGACCCCTCCGTGCCTCGGAAAGCTTGTTAAGCAGTTAGTCCCGGATATCATTCGTGGATTTTTTACTGTCGTTACGGGTCGTCAAAAGCCCGTAAGTCAGATAACCAGTCTTACCAAAGGGTAACTAGTAACTGACTGGTGGAGGTCAGATAGGTAGTGACTCCATGTAAAGTATCAGTATTTAGCTGGATGTGGTTAGACTTGAAGAAGAAAGGCTGATGGTTATAGAGATTGCTTCAGCAAAATATCTTTCGGAATTCACAGTAAAAACAAAAAGGATTTAGGTATCCAATCAGCGTTCTAGCAACTCAAAACATTTGCACCATAGATTTATTTTGTAAAAAACCTAGCGTGTTTCTGCTAGCACAGCGGGTCTTCAAAGCATCGTTGTGTACATTATTAAAAAAATTCTCACGGACACATGGTTTCCGAGTGCATGCAGTTGCATCTACAGGCGAAAGTTTAATGTTTAATTTAACGTGTTTCGCAAGGGAAACTTCATTAGGTTAAGGATGTGATGTTTGTTTGTGTATATCTATGTTTGGATTGTTGCCATCAATATGTTTACGTGTGTCGTCTTGTTCGTGTTAATTAATTTTGATTTGTATTGCTTGATTAAGGTTACATAGTATCTGAGCTATAACCAGCCCCGGATCTACGTTTTTTTCGAACCGGGGCAGAAACTTGATAGTGGTGCCTCTCTCCAGCGTTTGAGATAAATTAATTAGGTGTGGGCCTAAATGGCGCCTTTTTCTTACAAAACAACGGTGAGCCAACCAGGCATCCGTGTGCTAGGCGCTTTGCGGCGCAATTTTTTTATTTTTAACCATACTAGGTATATTATGATTTTGGCGCCCCTTGAAACTGCCGCCCGAGGCGGGTGACCCGGTTTGCCCCCCCCCCCCCCCCCCCTAGATCCGGGGCTGCCTATTACTAACGAGCGTTAATTAAATTTTTTAATTATTTGGTAGGATATAATTATATATCATTTATTTTTAGGCTCGCTTCTTATGATATGAGACTTAAACATAACTGGCGAAATGTGGTTGTACTATTGGTGCACCTCTGCTTAACATCATCATCATCATCATCATTTGAGCCGAAAGACGTCCACTGCTGGACATAGCCTCCCCCAAAAGGAGGGTTATGCCATAATCGCCACGTTTGGCAGGCGGGTGAGGCGGGTTGGCGATCGCAGTATGGTGGTAAAATGCATAGAGAACGCTGCTGCCCATTCTCTAGTAAGTCCCTTAGTCGCCTTGTACGACACCCACGGGAAGAAATGGGATAGTGCTATTCTTTTTCGCCCGGCACCACATGGAACCCTGCATTTAATATTATAATAGATGATGCAAAATATCACACATGTTTTGAATCACTGCAAGTTCTATTTTGTTAACTGTTCCTGCTGCAAATATATTTTTTTTTGACAAAAAGGTTTGTAAGGAAAATGAATGTGGCACTAGACTAATGATCATTACGTCGAATAGAAGGCCGCATCATTAAAAATAACTATTCTTCTTCATTTTAAACATAAATCACAGCCATGGTAGGTGATGCTTACAACCTGTAATGGGCTTTCCCTACATGTTGAAGTAAGTTCAAAGTTCACACGTTGGTGTTAGTGTTAGGTTAATACATTGCTTACACGCGTCAATTTGACCCAAGTTGACACCTCAACTGACCATTACAAATTGTGTGGAAAATAATCTGAAAGACTTATACGTTGTCCGGCTGAGGGTAATAGGGTCGCCCACTGTCACATTGGACTAGTGAAATGTGGGTTTAAGTACACGTCGGCCTAAGTCTTCTGGGAACACAGGCATGATGTTATCTGTTCGTATACAAGGTGTAACTTAAATAACGCACAACCTCTGAAGGGGTTATTGTACTCATCATTATCAACAACTTTTACTACGGGACCAAATCTGAAATCGCGAAAAAAAAATCAGCTGTTCCCTACATTTTGACGATTTATGTGAATACAAGTGTATGGAACAGTTGATTTTTTTTCGCGATTTCAGGTTTGGCCCCATAGTAATTTTTTTTGATAATTATGAGTACAATAACTACTTCAGAGGTTGTGCGTTATTTAAGTTACACCTTGTATATTCCTGCTTCACTTTATCGTACATGGCAATGTTAGGATAGTAACAATCTGTTGTAAAGTATATTGAAAAAGTTTTAAATGCGCCTTTAAAGCCCCGTCAGGCATTTTAAAAGAGACAGTACTTTGATTATGTCTTCACCAGCTTTATTCCGCGGCACCGCCCGCGTGGATGTCGGTTATCGCGTAAAAAGTAGTCTATGTCCTTCTGCATATCCCAGGCTATATATTTTCCAAATTTCATGACGATCGATTCAGCGAATTAGGCGTGAAAGCGTAACAGACAGATAGAGTTACTTTCGCATTTATAATATTAGTAGGGATTGGTTCTTCTTCCATTGTTTTGGTTTATTTCAGAGGAATCCCATTTCCATGAATAATAAACGACCATTTCCATAGTATTGAAAAATATAATTATAAACACGTTCATATAAATGACTCCACAGTTTTCCGTGTTCTCATTTCGACCTACAGATTTATTGCTTACCATTTTTTGCTTGTTTATTTATTTTAAAAAAGACATCGTGTCAAGTTGCACAAAAACCGTGCAGCAGGCGGGGTAAATTATTGTATACTAACTGTGCGAATATTTTTTGTGATCTTCGCGAGCTACATTTGTGATTCTCGCCATAAGCTTTGTGTGATTACCTACTTATCTTTATCAGTTTTCTCGTACGTTTAAACTCTGACATAATTTTGCCAACTTTACCATTGATGTTTTTTTTTGGTACAGTCAGGGACAAAAGTCGATTAACACGTCGTTTTTTATCGTAATTACCTCTGAGTTAAATATTTAATTGAAATCGGAGCAGAAGTGAAATTAAAAGAAACATTAACTCAGCTTAATATGAAATGCGAAATACAAGTTAACTAATCATTTTGTGTCAATTCAGATGGTGTGTACAGATGCCAGCACATCAAGCTACCCCAAACTGTCAAATTTTCCCAATTGAACATGAACCTTAAGCTTATGTCATAGAGTTGAAAATATATTAAAGACATTTGACAGATTGGGGTAGCTTGATCTGGCATCTGTACATAAATTTTATCTCTCAATTGAAATCCTGATTAAATAATTGATGGAAATTTAGTAGTGTTAAATCGACTTTTGCCGCGGTCCGCACCTAACGTCAGCGTATAGGTATACATAAACATATATTACTAGGTATAGCTCAAATCACGCGATATTTTATTGTTGGTATGTAGGTTTGGTATATCCGATATGAACCATAATATATGAATGACGTCAATTAAACAAATAATTATAGGTAACGAATAATGCAATGTAAAATTAACCTGTTCATTCTTATCATACCATTGTAGAAATAAAATGGGTACCTCTACTTACGTAAAACAATTAAAACCACCATGTCCTAATGACACTGTGGTTTTAATTGTTTTTTTGGTATCACGTAGTGAAATAACTTAATGGAACACTATTTTTTTTCCGCGACTGCTCGCGTCAATGGGGAAAGGTCGGGCAAAGCTTATTGTAGATGGCGTGATCATAGCTAGGTCCCTATGGCCTACAAAAATTTGACATTATGTTCTTTCAGTCCATTTTTTAACCCCCGACGCAAAAATAGGGGTGTTATAAGTTTGACCGCTATGTGTGTCTGTCTGTCTGTCTGTGGCACTGTAGCTCTTAAGCGGAAGAACCGATTTGGGTGCGGTTAAATTTATTTAAAAGTAAGTTTTCTAGCAGCGGTTCGTAGACATGTTTCATCAAAATCGGTTCAGCCGTTTGAAAATTCACAGCTCTTTTCTGGTTGATGATGGGATTTGAGCATCTTCCACGGGTCTGATCGAGTCGAAATTTCGTATTGTATTTCTTCATTGATATTAGACGAACAAACTAACGTGGAACTGATGCTAGAGCATTACCTGGAATTTCCAGGATACCCAAGTTACTCACCAACAAACAGCAGAAGTTTCATGTTTGAGCTCATTGAAAAGGTCTCAATGAATTGGATATAGATAAATGGTGATTAGGACGAGGAATGAGGATAAATTAGCAACAAACTTCACTGTGAGAAACATACGTAAACCTGCGCAGATTTAAGCGTGACATGTGTCGATCGTAGCGTGTTTACTACTACTAATCTATAAATACTAAGTTTAAAAAGCAGAAAATAAAAGTTTTTTTTAAACCCCCAATCCAAACAAAAACCTCTAAAAAGTAAAAAAAAAAACGTTATAGGTAATATTTTGATCAAAGCATCGTCACGTCGGGGGATGGCCAATGAAATGCCAAACAGCCGATGCCCAGCAATAATGAATGTAACTATGCTATTGTAGAAGGGATAACATTTTCATTAGCCGTCCCCCGACGTGACAAGGCTTTGTTCAAAATATTACCTACAACTTAAAAGGCCAATATTTTTTTTTTACTTTTTAGAGGTTTTTAAAACAAGTAACACTAAGTAAATATAACAACCTTATTACTTTATCATTATATTTTTGAGCCGTTTGAGGTTGAAACCCTCAGGCCATGGGATCCGAGTGCTCAAAGTCTAAACGGCTGGTTGACACTTTCAAGGGCCCAAGGCCTGGTTTTTACCTTGGCCAGATGCTAAGCATTGCCATACCACGTGGTAATGCCGCCAGTTTCTTGGGGACATTACCAGTCGACAGCGATGCGGATGAATTTTACGACGCTATATTTTAATTTGTGAATAGTTTTAGTTAAGTTGGTACCTACTCGTATATAATTTTGTTATTTTTATTAATTTATTAGTGTATATTTCTGAACAAATAAAACCACTTTTTTGTTCATTCATGAGTTGAGTTTTATTTCACTATTACATTTTATTTTCGGTGATTTCAATGTTTAAAATCAAGTTGACAATTGCAAAAAAAAATCTACTCCGACTGGTATTTCCAGAGATTTCAAAGAAACAAACAAATTGTTTAGCTTTATTATCGGTATATATTATTTGGTAATAGTCATAAAACCTACAAAACGAAAGCTTAACTTGCAAAATTCCCAAAAACCTTAATTCATCGAACTAACCAAACAGTTAAAATCAACCGAATCTTTCTCGGTCCCACCATCTAACAGTTTCCAAGGAATACCGAGCGTGTTTTCCTAATAAACATGTTAGTCTCGTGTTACTAGGAGTTTCGGCTTACAAACACAACATCGGAATTGTTACAGAGTTCCTGGGAGAATTGGATGTGGGTAGGAATCATCGGACTTCCTAATTATGGTGTTCGGTTTTGAATTATGCTGGTTGAATCAATTGAGTGCTATTTTTGGTAATTATTGAACAGTTTACGAGTATGTACCTATAAATCTAATACCTTTAAACGATCAGTTCTTGTATATATGTAGTTATACAGGGTGTAACAGAAATCCTATTGCTATCCAGATATCAGCTGGTATAAAATCACTATACATAGTTTCAGCTCAAAATAACATACTCTAAGAATTGATACCAACTTTTCGGTTTCATAATTATGTTTCTTAAATTAAAATAATAAGAAAGGTCAATAACTTTCCACGTTACTTGCCAATATCACGATAAATCTCTTCCGAGTGATGTCTTTGTTTCAATTTGTTCTGGTATCAATGTATTAGAAATTCTCATAACTTTCGAACTTGTAGAGATAGGATTAAAAAACCCTTCCAATGTCGTTTGATATCATCCAAAGAACCTGTGCTCTTGGTATCTATATACCCTTTCCGTTAAACGTTGTAGGTATATACTCGTATAATTATAATCTGAGTCTCGGAAACGGCTCCAACGATTTTCATGAAATTTAGTATGCAGGGGGTTTCGGGGGCGATAAATCGATCTAGCTAGGTTTCATTTTCCAAAACGAAAAAAAAAAAAATACCGAGCTAGGCTCGGTCACCCAGATATTATCCCATTATGCAGCTAACATAAAGTACGTATCTACATACTTACTTCATCGTTCGCCTGCCTTTATACCAATGTTAATTAAGGTCAGCGCAACCTGTAAGTACCTATGTATTTTTCTTACTTCTACGGTAGTCACGCCCTTTCTAGCCATATCATCTTTCACACTGTCCATGTCCATCCATCGTTTTTTTTGCTCTTTCCCAAGTTCAGCCATCGACATTCACACTCAAAACTTTCTGCAGGACACTCTTCATTCCTCCGCGTCACATACCCATACCATGACAACCGATTTTCGCACAACTTTCGGACTGTCACTTGACTACTCATTTCTTATTCTATCAGCCCATTCCTGTAACACCACACATCAAATGAAAATACTTTTGTAACATTTACGTATTTAAATGTTATATAGTTTGCGTGTACCTAATAATTACCTATTACCTAAATTGACACTAGTGTTTACTTAAAACAGCTGATGATCTCATGTCAAATAATAATAATAAACCATCGTTAAATTTATAAATAGTAAAAAGCATTGCAAAGAACTCTTACAAATCATTGAATCATGAATTTGATTGATTGATTAAGCTCCTGACTGATTGGTTCGTCGAGCGATTGATTGATAACCCCACTTTTAAATTAAAACTTTTAAAATATTTTTTTCAATCATTAGATTGGTCTTCCACTAAATTGAAAACCAACACTTTTTCAAGATTCGAACGTACATATTTTGAAAACGATTTCAAATAAAAGCTTAAATTAGTTCCCATGAGCGTGCCACTAAATAAATATTTGTGCTGAATCGTGGCCTGTCCTTGGAACGTCGTGAAGGGGACTGGGGTAGGCAGAGAGCGCTAGCTATAACGGGAGCAGTAGTCAAAGCTATTTGTGAACAACAGAAGGTAAATGTGGGTTTGTGCTAAGTAAATCATGTTAGCTGTAAAACTAAGTCTGAACTATTCTGATTATGTTTTGGTTTTGTTTGACTAACGTGTGTAAGTGAAAATTTATCCATGGGCATGCATTTTACCTACTGCCCGTCAGATTTTTTATTTTATAGCCCTTGCAATCTGTCCTTATACTCGTGTAAGTATAATTTTTTCTTTGTAAAAGTTCCTATGTGAAATTAAATATCACATTTAACAAGTTTTTCTGATAAAATAGTTCATTAATTTATATCAGCTAATGTAGGTACTTAAAGAAAAACATGAAAAAAAAACTTATTTTTTTATGCTTGTTTTTTTAAATTCTACTTAACATAGGCCGCGAAATTTAAATTTTCTCACGATTTTTCAAATTTTAGGTCAGTGTCGTGCAGACTCGTGCGTGGTAATATGTTGATTAAAATAATTATGATTCGCGACCCTAAAAATATGGCTCTATAGTCTTAATTCATTTAATCCTGAATTGAGTGACTATATCGTGAAAAAGTAATTCAATTGGAATTTTGCGGGATATCCTGGCGTTTCCACCTTAATCTGGTTGTCTTACTTTTATTACTAGGTACCTTGAAAGTAATCAATCTAATTATAATTCAAATTGTTTTAGTTGCAGAACACAGGTGAAGTACAGAAGTTAATATTGTTAATAATGAAAATCTACGTTAATTTTTTTTGGCGCATTAATATTTGGATTTAAATGAATTATTAATAGATAGGACAAAACATTTATTATACATTACAAAATATAAAACTAAATTAGGTATAGCAATACATTTTATAAAACAAGTGTCAATAAATTACAATTGGTCGTCAAGTTACCAAGTCATTATTTATGTAATAAGCCTTATAGTTTAATCAATTAAGGCACTAACAAAATTAAGTTATTACCTTCTCATAATTGACAACACTACTCACTACCGGTGCATAGTTAGTTCTAATGACAATGATACGGTGGCACATCACTAGTCAGTCATATTGCATTAAAATAACATTAGCCTTCATTAGCAGTGGTTTTTTCAATTACGTAGGTATTTCCGGTAGTTATGTGATTCACTGTATTTTGGTCGGAAGTGTATTTTTTACAAAGTTTTTTTTTTTAAATAATTTAATATCACGCCTGTAATTCGCGAAGGGTTAGGCAAAGGTGTACTGTTACTATAGTACACGCACAAATGTAAATGTGTGTGTGTGAAATCGAAGCGAGCCAATTAGTTGTTTTTAATATGATCGTTTTTAATAAGTTAATCATGTATAACTGCGGTTTTTTTATATGCTATTGTAAAATGGGTATTTTATGAATTAAGGAAAAAATAACTTTTTCAATCACTGCGCAGGCAATATGTCCCTAAATTAATATAGCCAAGGATTTCTTATCAAAATAAAATTCGCGGCAGTCCTAGACGGAAATGGCAGGATGAGTTCTTTATTGAAAAAAAGAGGTGGAAAGAGAGTATGGAGGCTTTTGAGCAGTGGGAAATTAAAAGTAATAAAAAAATAAACAGAAAAACTTAAGTATTTATTTACCTTACCTTATTAACAACTACTATCATGACATACTCGTATGTATTTACGCACTAGTACCTACTTAACCTCATACAAAAGTCCCAACAATATTGCCAAAACCTTATTCCTACTACCACTTCAAGATACCCAACATCACCAAAAAATAAACAAAAAAGAATCAACTGCACGGTATAACTAATGAATTTTTCGAGTCAATCGCAACGGTGACTGCATTCAACAAAAAATACCCGACCAGCCAGTACCTAGCTAAATGCAAGCGTAATAATTGCTGTAAATAGTGTTTCTTTTTATGTGTCTGGAGTTTTTTGCTAGTCTGGCCGAGACCTAAGGTCGACGGACATCTGCAGTGCATGCCGAGATTTATTTGTTACCTATCAAAATTTTGGTAGTTGATGAGGAATTAAATATGTAGGTAGTACTTACTTCCATGTAGATAATGACAAAAATAACATAACTTATCATCACGCTTGTAGCCCACAAGTGGTTAGACAGAGGTGAAGGTACCGCAGACATTTCGCCAGTTATGTTTAAGTGTCATGTAGTCGAGCCTATTACTAAGAAATGGGCACAGTACTAAGAAATTCTAGATGGAAAATCCAATAAACACTTTGCCCAACCCGGCAATAGAACTCAGGACCTCATGCTCAGTAGTAGCACTTGCGATAACAAGACCAATGAGGTAGTAATATAAGAAAATTATATACTTATTCTTTCTGTTTGTCAAGTTCAGCAAGGCGTATACCGTTTGCTGACGCAGCCATCAGGTCCTCACAAGTGCAGGGTACCTATCTAATAAAATACTTCATTTATAATCATAACAAATATTTGTAACGTAGAATAAACACCAATTTGGGTGAACTAAGGTTAAAGGTGAGTTTCGAAGCACTAGGCCATTTAAGTCTCCATATAAATTTCTCATACCCATTCAATTCCACTTAAATGTGTGATAAATATCTAATTCCGTCCATTTAATATTTTAAAATGAGTGCAGCAGTCAGGTCAGGGTGGAATTTAGAAGGACTATCATAATTAAATATGCATTTATTAACTTTCGTGTCTACCGTTGACCTTTAAGGGGTTTCTTCGTTTGCAGCCAATCCTGGGTGATGAATCATGTCCTGCATAATAAAAATGCATTGTCTCCGAAACATAACCATTATGTGAAATTTCAGCTCCGTGCAGTAAGAGGAAGTGGTTTTAATTCAGCTTGCAACATTTGAACCGACCATCAAAAATGTATACAAACATTGCAAGTTAAATAAAAGCAATGTAAAATACGAGTTAATTTTATACCGTCACATTGGTATCTTCTTGTCAAGGGGTACCCCGTACTTTTATGGACGTTCACATGCATAACTGTCTCTATCTGTCAAAAATACCTCAATTTTATCTAGATTTTGACATTTAATGTCGCTGAGATGAGATAGCGACTAGATTTTGAACGTTTATTACAGATTCTAAGCCTAAATTAGGTGCTTAAGTAGCTATTTATGTTCACAAGGAACTTTCATGGAATCAATTTATGAAGATAATGAAAACGTTTATACGCTAGATAATTCTGTAAGATAAATACAAAATGCTTCTTAGTGCGCATTACAAAGCTTATGGCTTCATAATTAATATAAAAACAACGCTGCATTGATATTTATTGTAATTTTATGCGAGTACGGGGTGTGGTAGTGTAGGTGTTTTACGGTAGTTTAAGTTTGTACAAAACTGAAAAACTTGTGTTTTGTTATTATTCCAAGTAAATCATGAACACCCAGGAGAAAAAAAATATTACTTTGGTGCCGCCAAAGTAATAATTTTTATTGGTGCCATAACTGGAATACCATAGGTGCTATTCAATCAAGTACTGTATGAATCGGTGCTGTAAGTGGAATACCTCAGTTTCCTAAAAACAATCACTGCTGGACAGCAACTCATTTTAGGATATACGATACTGTTCTACTGTCAATATTTTTGATTCAAATAGTTTTTGTAATATGCTCACGCGCCACGGTCGCAATTTGCAAATACGGCGTTTAGTAACTGAGCGACCTCTTTTATTTAAAGTCAGATATGAGTTCAAACCATTTTTTTAATCGTCCAACCTATTTGCTAACAAACACTCTATGACTAGGCCTGCATTCTCCAGGTAATTATTTTCCGTACTAGAAGACTTATACATAAGTCTACTGCTCCTTACCTCCACAACGCCTCCTTAACTGACCTTTACTGCAAGGTGACACCAACACCAAGGCAGCATGTTTGCAAAGCTCTTCACAACGAGAATTGTTTTACGACAGAGGACCCGAGACCCGAACCGACTCGAGCGGACCCAAACGGCTAATTGTAATGTAAATACAGTCTGAGTGGTATGATAATTGTGTAGCCCATGGTTTTACATATATCCAATAATGTTAATATGGTATGCTTTGCTGGGAAAGTACTGTTTGCATTGAAAGCTTTGAATTAAGTATAGGGTAACCTGGTCTAGCAGTACGGATCCGATAAGAGTACGCAACACCAGAAGCCGTGAATTTGTTTAGGATTCGCGGCTAACTTCCATTGCATTTTGATGTCAACTTTGATAAGAAGTGCTGAGCGAAAAAAAAAATCAAATCCGAAAGAAAACACAGAAATTACGTAAGTTTGAAGATTTTTGCTCAAAATCTTAAATAATTTTACCATTTTGAAAGAATTTTTGAGACAAGAATACAATTATTTTGTAAAAACGAAGTATACTGTGGAGTTTTCAAAGACGATGCCTAACGCATGCAGCGAGCGTAATTCCGGTCAACAACAAGAGATGGCATTGAATTCCGCTCGTTTACGATTTGGCTAGAGTGTGTATGAGTACGCAGCCTCAAAAAAAGTACCAAATAATGTACTAAAGAATGTACCAAAAATTGTTCCAAAACCAGATTCACAATCTCTTCCTAAAAGGGCCAAAAAACCTATTAAATTGCCAAAGAAAATGCCTATAAAAGGTCCAAACCTTTTTTTAGGCATGTTCTTTGGCACTACCCAGCATGTACTGAAATCTACGTAGACCCCCGCAGAAGATTGGATAGGATGCTCAAAATGCTCCGAATGGTGGCATGAGGCTTGTACGACTTATGAGGGTCATGCAAATTTTATTTGCCACCTCTGCAAGTAAAAAAAAAGTAACGCACGACCCGCGTACTCTTATCGACGTAGACGCGTACTCTTATCCACTAGTACTTGTAAGAGTACGCAATTCCCATTTCTGGTTATTTTTGTTATTTGGAGAGATAAAACATAATTTTGTTCTTTTTTTTGGTACTTTATGAAAGATGTTTAAATTGTAGACATAATAAATGCCTAGTTGATTTCCTAAACATCATTTTTATTTTTTTGGAACATTTTGAACTTTAAGTGCGTACTCCTAGACCAGGTTACCCTACAGCTTCAATATTATTATTTGAATCTTTTTTTTTTTACACAAAATAATTTCTTATACTAATTAAAATTGACACTGAAAACCACGTTAAAAGCTTTGAACAAATCACACAAGGCTTTATTGGGGGTTTCTGGAAGCTTGATCAAACTTTCCAACTGTCGAATGTGACAGTTTATGTCACATTTGACAGTTGGAAAGTTTGATCAAGACCAATCACAACCACTTATTGCTGTGATTGGTTCAAAAAATCAAAAATCAAAATATTTTATTTCACATAAACCTGCATGAGCACTTATGAAACGTCAGAAGCTAGGGGCCAATGTTAGGTTGAGATAATTATATATATAATAACAAATGCCAATGCAAAAACTGAACATGATATTTAATTAATAAATTTTACCTACTCTATACTTGAATTGACGGGCCTATAGCTAAGTAATAATAGCCAGATGGGTCGATCGGTCAGGTTAAGCTACGCTTGCCACGGTTGGTCCACGGATGAGTGACCATCTTTACATACCAAGACCCCTCCGTGTCTCGAATAGCAAGTTAAGCCGTTGGTCCCGGCTGTCGTTCGTAATAAATCTTTAACAGTCGTTACTGTTCGTCAGAAGTCCGACAACCAGTCTTACCAAGGGGTACTTATCGTATTACCCAGTAACTGTGTACCCAGTGCTGATCCATACGTCATGTTCGTGAACGGGCGCCGCCAGTAGGGACTGGTCATCTCTTAGCTCCCACGGCTTATTTCAATTTCTAAATCGTTATTTTATTTTTGTTTTAATTACGGACGCTTATAATGTGCACGTCTTTTTACATTGTTCTCACATTGATAATTTCAACATAATGATGTAACCAACTTTTTGTAACAATATCATGATTTTAAAAGAGTGTCCATGGAGTTTCTTGCCCGTTCTTCTCCATAGGTACCTACGCTTTGGAATGGGCAACTAGCTTCATCTTTCTACCTCACCGACCTTGACAATTCAAAAGTGCCTGTAATTGGTTTATTTGAAATAAATGCTTTGAGTTTGAGTTTGACTGGGTTCTGTTGGTCAATTAGCCAGTCGCTCCATGTAAAATACTGGTACCTACTCAGCTGCACCTAGTTAAAATGGAAGCCGACCCCAACATGCATAGCTAAGAAAAGACTATAGTGTGACCATTAGTGCTGTGCACTCCCTGAGGTATGCGCGCGGCGAGACGGCGGGGAGAATCGGCTGCTGCGCTCTGTCAGTGCGCCGTCAACGCTCGTGGCGGCAGGTAGTGTTATCTGTATCGGACTGTCTATGTCAGACGCACATGGGATAAATATTCAAAGATGGGTCGTGCGTTATCTCGTGATATGAAGACTGTCATTTTTAAGGTGGCTGAATATTTTAAGAAAAGAAAAGCAGACAAAGAAAGCTTTGAATTTAAAAATGATGTGAATATTGCCAAAATCGTTGCGGAAGCTACGGGGTACAGCAAAAGAACCGTGCATAATGTAATTTCTGCGGGTTATTTATCAATTGAAAATTCAAGCCAATTAAAATTTCAATCGCCAAAAAAACCAAAAGTTCTAAAGCAAAAACACGTTGTGGATGATTTTGACCTTGGAGTAATCAGAAGAAAAATTCATCAGTTTTACGAAGTTGAAAAAAAAATACCAAGTGTCCGTAAGTTACTATCAAGTTTAAGAAAGGATGGCATATTGAATTGTGGGCGGGAATATTTAAGACAGCTTTTACACAAAATGGGCTACCGTTTCAAAAAATGCAAATCAAAGAGACATCTCCTTATAGAGCAGCCTAATATTACAGTGTGGCGGAAAAAATATCTTACACAAATCAGAAATTACAGAACGCAAAACCGCAACATATATTTTCTTGATGAAACATACATCAACGCCAGTCACCATGCCAGCAAATGTTGGCAATCATCGTCAGAACCCGGAATTCATGCTGATATTGGGAAAGGACGGCGATTGGTAATTCTCCACGCTGGGTGTCGAAATGGCTTAGTGGATGATGCATTGACTATATTCAAATCAGATGCTAGAACCGGTGACTATCATGGAGATATGAGCGGACCTACTTTTTATAAGTGGGTAGATGAAAAATTAAAAGATAAGTTGCTGCCGAATTCTGTGGTTGTAATGGACAACGCGTCTTACCACAGCGTTCAGGTTGAGAAGAAACCAACCATATCAAGCCTCAAAAGTGAAATGCAGAACTGGTTGCTACGCCATAATGTTGAATTTTCAGGAACCATGACAAAGGCTCAACTGCTACTTCTTATCAAAAATACACAAAAAGAACCCGTGTATAGAATTGACGAACTCCTGAAAGCCAGTGGACACACTGTTCTGCGTTTACCTCCGTACCATCCAGATTTAAATCCAATAGAGTTGGTCTGGGCTGATATTAAAAACAACATAGCCCAAAACTATATTAATTCATCTCTAGACGAAAAGATAATCTTATTGGATAAATTGTTTTCGGAATTCACGGCGGAAAAATGGCAGAGATGCGACGATCATGTCCAGAAAAATGAAAATGATTACTGGAGTCGCGATGGTAGGTTCGATAATATTATCGATTGATTCATAATAAATTTGCAAGACTCTGATTCAAGTTCCGGTGGCGAAGTGGAAGATGAAGATGATGACGAAATTGAAGATGAAGTTGAAACAGAATCTATGTCAGAATAACTTTCGTTAGAATATATAATTGTTTGTAAATATAAAAAATGTTCAATAAAACAAGTCCTGCTTTGAATTATAAGTTTAGTTCTTATTTATCACCTGCATATTTTTAATAAAATATGAGTATATTTAGGTTACATTTTAATCAACTAAGTAAGTATAATATATTACAGATAGATAGCCTCCGACCATCGTCCCGCCACAAGTCTTGCCTTAGAAATGCAAACTGATATCGCAAGATCTGTCCGACATGTATCGATCTCATGTGAACTCATGCACTTTTTTCTTCGCCTCCCACCTCGCCGCGCATACCTCAGGGAGTGCACAGCACTAATGGCCACACTATAGCCAGATGATGACTCTATACTTGAATTCTACACTATAGAAAAATCCTTTTCAAATACATTTAGTACGAGTGGTGCATTATTTTTTATCAGTATACGAACCGCAGCCATTTCTCCGCCAAGTGCAGTGAAGTGGCAGTCGGATGTAATGTATGCGGTGTTAAGGAGCAGCTTCTTAAGAGCACTTATTGACGCATCATCAGTATATATTGTGTGTGTACAAGAATCTGCGATTGGCTTGTATTGATTTAAGATTTGCATGGCATGATATGTGCTTGACACTTTCGAAGCAAGTGGAAAGAAGACAAATATATCATATTTAAAAGTTGAAGGTTCAATATTTATGTATAATGGCTTCTTCTTCGGCCTGTATTATTGATTTTTAAAGCCATAGATCGAATCCTACGGTAATCTCTCTCTATCTCCTTTGGATATACTTTCATACTCCGTGTCCTTGTTTGACCATAAATTAAATTATGTATCTTTGGGTTTGGAACATATTCTGCACTACTGCGGTTCTTAATCATTCATAGTTTTTTTCCGATCATGTCGTGAGTCGGGAAAATCAATAATTCCAACTCGTTTACTGCTTGGCTCGCAGGATAAAGAAAATGATACAGCCCTAATTTTGTCACAGTCCTGGTTTGAGTCATTGCTTTCGAAAAGGAACGAGACGTTTTGTTGTTCCGTCGTCTGGCCATCGTCTCGCAAAAATACATCTAGCGGTGTTAAATCTTGGATCATCCAGGACAAATAACTCATCGAAAATAATTCCTCGACAAATCTATATCTAGGCTAATTACACAAGTTCATGAGGGTCACTTCCTGTCTCCCAAGAAAGAAAAGGACACAGCCTACCTTTCAAAATGCCCACTAACAGATTCTGTCACAGTTTCAAACTGGCTGGACCAACACCAACTGTGCCAGCCCTAGCTACTCTTCACACAAAGAAAGCTACAATTGTTAAGTGGCAGCCCTACTAGCCCTCATCTCGGCGACACATGAGTAACGAGACGTTTTGTTGTTGCGTCGTCTGGGCATCGTCTCGCTGGCGTCAGCATCAAGGTCAAGTGACTCAGTCTTCTTTTACGACATTATAGATACTTGGTGAGAAGTTTAAGTTAATATAGAGACTAAAAGTGGTTCGATACGGTCTGATTCATTCTCTGAAACTATTGCGGATTATTCAAAAGACAATCCCTGGCTGGTGCTTGAAATGGAATAACCAAACTTGCCCCGCGGAAATGGGTAAAAATCAATCAACTCGAAACTGGTTCTAATTTTGGAAAAAGCCTACATCAGCGAGGTACCTAATATGGTAAAGAGGCATAAAGTAACTTGATATCACGCCTGGTATTATTATTATTATTTACCACTTTCCGGCAGTTATGCTGTAGGTACTGTAACTCCTGCAATATAGATTTAAACAAATACTTATTTGAATTTGTTTAGTGCCGTTGCTGACGTTAAAAGAGGGACTCAAAGATAACAGCTGCACTGGTAGGTTGAAGGCCAAGCTACGCTTGCCGCAGTCCGTTCATAGATGGGTGATCATCCATTACCTACATATCGAGACGGTTCCATTCTTCGGAAATCACGTAAAGTTGTAGGTCCCGGCTATCATTCATCAATGGCTCCATGTAAAATACTAGTATTCAGCTGCGTCCGGTTATACTGAAAGCCGAGCCCAACATAGTGGGGAAAAGACGAGACAGCTTGATTAGTTGCTGACGGTTTGTGTTAAGATTATTTGTGTAATTACTAGGTCTTCTGAATGTTCTATTCTTGGCATATTTAAGAGTAGCAACAGTTATGTTGATTTTATGTTAAATGACAAAGAACTGCTACAGTGGCGTACTGTCATAGGCAAGTGTGAAGACCACAGATTATAGTGAACTATAGAGCTTTTATGTAGGGTTCCAACCAGGCTTGTAATTGTGTACTGTTAGATTTGTCACTATATTTATTTATTTAATACTTCACGCACAGAAATGTACAGAGGCGGACTTAATGCCACAGGCATTTTCTACCAGTCGACCTTTGGGTGATGCAGAGACAAACAGTGGAAGGTGCAATTACGTGACTCGTGTTTTGAATATTTATTCAAATATAAGTAAATATAGGTACTAATATTATTATACTTATACATATGATATAAATACTTAATTAAATATAACCAAAAATAAACATACTTAAATACACATAAATATAATAAAACAAATAAGACAATGGAAAAACATTATCGTTGTGAAGATACTGCCAGCTTCTTTTGAATGGCTACTTGGTTGATTATTGTGATGGAATTTTAAGAGCAGGAACAGTTATGTTGGTTTTATGTTAAATTACAAAGGACGGCTGCAATGGCGTACAGTCATAGGCAAGTGTGAAGACCACAGACTATAGTCCACTGCAGAGCTTCTATATAGGGTTCCAATCAGGATTGTGATTGTTTACTGTTAGATTCCGTGTTCCGGTTCCGTGTGGTGCCGGACGTTAAGAATAGCACCATCCTATTTCTTCCCGTGGGTGTCGTAGAAGGCGACTAAGGGACTTACTAGAGAATGGGCAGCAGCGTTCTCTATGCATTTGGCACCATACTGCGATCGCCAACCCGCCTGCCAAGCGTGGCGATTATGGCAAAACCCCCGTTTTGGGGGAGGCCTATATCTAGCAGTGGTCGTCTTTCGACTGAAATGATGAATGAATGATGACTGTTAGATTTGCCACTACCTACATTATTGGCTACTTCTTCTTCTTCTTCGTCGTATCGATGATTCCAATGGTTGGGCTTAAACAAGCTTCGACCAGAATTCAGTCACTTTGACAGCGTTATAGTTGGCCTCGCTTAGGTCTTCCTTAGAGCTGGTGTTATTGCAAGGGCAAGAGGTGAGGCAGTTTGCAGTCGCACTGCATCTCATCGGATTACCCCATCGTTTGGCTACCTGGTTGATTAGAGGATAATTCTCCGACTACATTATATTGACTAAGGAATCTCAGCACTAATTTCCTTATATTTCTATGTCTGCAATAATAACTTTTTCACCTACCAAAATGACACATCTTTAATTCAAATTTCCCTACATTTTTTTTTCGCATTTTGAAGGTTATTATCTTTTTATAGCCATTCAATGGGATTAAATTAATTAAGAGGACTGTATTTTATCAGAATCATGAGATGAGAGTCATATTTTGTTCAATTACATACGGCCTGATACAAAAAAGAAAGACAATTTGAATTTCGCGCGCTGCCCTGGCGCTACAGTTGAACATTTCAGATTGTGGGTAGACAACATTTTTATTTTTGGAATCCAAAATCTGGCAATAACTTCAAAAGATTAATGAACTTTGGCTCACATACTCTTGGATTACGCTTATGACGTCAACACATTGTTTTACTTACCCCCCACATAACTTCAACATTCTTTATTTAAAAAAAAAACATCTCAAGAAGTCTCAAATGAGTCACAGATTAAACATCACAGATGCGCAGGAGCAACGGAAATACCTAATCTTTGCATTAGTCTATCGTGGTTTCGCACTTAACACGTGTGGATCGGCAGGAATGTTTTTTGAAAATAATCGCGTTCCGGCCTGTTATGTGGGATAGATATATTACTATATACATAGATAGACGTGAAGTCGAAAATAAATTCTTGTCTGGAGTGTTAAGTGGATTACTTTAGTCCTAATAGCTTGCCCTTTAGAACTGACGAGTGTCTGTGAAACTAGATACCTAGTCGAGGAATGTCTTAAAGAGCAGCTTGTGGGAAGTAAGGCTTGATTTGCTACTTCCAAATCTATCCACTGTCTTTCTATCTGTAACCTTTTCACGTCTAAAATACTGAACCGATCGTCATAAAATTTTACAAATAGCTACCCTGAGACCTGCATAATCAGCCTATAATGTTCCCACTACTGGGACACAGGCCTCGTTATGAGTGGGAGTGGGCCATAATCCACCACGTGGGTCCAGAGCAGGGTTGATAGATATCACAGGTCTTTGAATTGTTTTGGTTTTTAACCGACTTCAAAAAGAAGGTGGTTATCAATTCGACATGTTTTTATTTTATTTTTATGCATGTTCGAGCATAACTCCGTCATTTATAGACGAATTTGAAAAAAAAATCTTTTGTTTGAAAGGGGTTTATTCCGAAATGGTTCCATTTAAATTTCATATAGATCTGATGATGCGTTTCGGAGACAGACAACGGAACTCATCAAAAAATGACAGCAAATCAACCGCGATTGCTGCTATCGCATAAATATGCGACCAAGGGTTATGAAATTTCGAATTGCTGTGGGGTGGGTACTATAACTAAAAAGTGTAAAATAAAAACTAAAAAAAAAACAACAACGTTTCATAGAAAAGTGCCTACGCGGTCAAAATTAATGGAACAGCTGTTTTTTTTGCATAACCGATGAAAAATTTCTGCGCTGGGGGTCTAGAATGATATGCTAAATTCATCGTTACAGTTTGCGCACTGGATTAAAAACTTTTTCTGTATAGTAGGATACTATAGTATATAGTTGGGTTGGCAACCTTAATTGTAATTAATAAGCATTATCCTCATCTGCGTCTCTACAGAAAATGCTAGCTTCAAAGTTCTATTCCTCAAGGTTGGTTGGTGGTTCGTTCAATTGCATGTAGGTACTTCTTGTCTCCAAAGCTAACGATAAATGGAAGTAGGAGGAGACACAGAGCTATGATGAATAGAATCTGGAATGTGCTAGGTGGTATATTACCCACAGTGAATTGTGCAATTGTGTCATCTGTTTGCTTGTAGGCGAAAGGTGACTGACCTTTCAAATGTTAATTAGAATGCAAAATAAATCATGGCCACTTGAGACATTAAAAGTGGGAACAAATTTTTGGAGCTAGACGAAATTGCCTTTAGACAAAACAAATACAGACTGACACACAGACACACACGCACTTAAACGCACTGCCATAGTCACAGACACACCACAGACACATACTATTAATATGAGATATGATTGACAGTAAATTGAACAGGCTTCAGAAACTATAGTTGATACACCGGTTTGACCTAATTTACACATTTAAATGTTCAAAATTACAAAGATAAAATAATAGGGCATGATGACCTATGCCCTATATCCTATGAAAAATGAGTCAAACAAAAAACCGTTGAAAAATAAGCGTGAAAAAAGAAAAACAGATCCATAGATCATAAACAGCGTATCAGTCATCGTTAGCGGGAATCGACGCGTGCGCAAGCGTTGATCATTAAAATGTTAGTACAGTGCGTAGAGTACATTGTCTGTTTGTTAGTAAACGATTAATTAGATGCTAATGTTTTTTGTGTGTTGAAAATGTTTTTATTTATACTTTGAGCACATCAATGTTTAGTTGAACAAGGCTTCTTTTGCAATTTTGCATATAACTCAAAAGAAAACACGCTCATAAAAATATGCTTTTAATATTTCAAGACAAGATATAGAAGGAAATATTTATTGATATTACCTTAATCGTCTGGCTTAAAAAAAAAAAACTACAATAATATACTATTCGCATCATGCTTGATGCTTTAATGTGAATAGTACCTATATAATATACTTCTCACATAAAGAAGCAACAAGAATAATGTTCCCAAGATTTTGTAAAATCCAAGTTGATTTAAAAGAGTGTCCATGGAGTTTCTTGCCCGTTCTTCTCCATAGAGATCTACGTTTTGGAATGGGCAACTTGCTTTAACTTTCCAACTGATCGACTTTTTGACAGTTCAAAAGTACCTGTAAATGGTTTCATTGAAATAAATGTTTTGAGTTTGAGATAATATAAATTATGATGAACTTAGACGTAAGGGGGCGTCCATTAATTATGTGAGGCAATTTTGGCGATTTTTCGACCCCCACCCCCGCTCTGGTGAGATGTCCTGAGATCTGGGTCAACCCTCCCCCTCCCCATAATCTCACGTGAGAAATTTCAAGTACGTGGTTTTAGTACTTATAAAAACTTTAATCTGTGCTTATTTGTGTTAGATTTATGCGATGTATTTGGCTGGCCGGTGGCGGTTTAACCATCGAGGAACTACTTTGTGGCGTTCGCATAACCGCGATAAATATTATTTTGTAGGATTTAGCTCTATTGGCGGAAAAACATGTTTAACATAATTTAACCCGGTTTTCTCGTAATGTAACATTGTTTCTTTGCGGAAAAAAATAAATTTACGTGATATTTGCCGAGACTCCCCCTTTCCCCCACGTGAGATTGGGTGAGATTCGACTCGACCCCCTCCCCTCCTAAATGCCTCACGTAATTAATGGACGCCCCCTAAGTCTCTAATGGGGGTAGGTAGGATTATCAAGTAACTCGATTGTTTTCCCTGATATACCTATATCAGTAACACACTATCACAAATTACAATCACAATCTGAATCATTTTGAAAGATATTGCTAATCCATTGCTTCATATATGCGAAGAAAAATCTGCTCTTCAACGTAATAATAACGTAAAATGAAAGCCATCTTTCCTGTTAATGATTTACGCCATTACCCGGTAGGACATAGGAGGTTGTGTCTAGGTATTGCCAAAACCGAGCACAACTATACCCCATTTATTGTAGCTTCAGAAAAAAGAGGCTCGTAGAAGCAGGAGTGCAAAACATTTTATTTCAAAGCTAAGTTGTAACTTTTTTAGGTAGATTTAAGACAGTACTAAATACTGAGATAAACGAAGTAAAAGTGATTTTATTTTAAATAATGGCTAATTATTTTAAAAGTGATTTTAATTTATAATAACATCTTCATCACACTTTACAAACCTACAACAAAACGAATAAGTTAAACAAGCAATCACATGATGATTTAAATCTAATTAATATTAATGGAAAAAAAATATTTTTTTTGACTCACAATACGTTGTAAAACTTCGTCGTCATCAGCTTATTTAGTCACTCGGTATTGTTCACTCCTGCTTCTTTTAGATTTTTAGCATTGACACTTTAATTTTAAATTGAAATGAAATAATTATCTAAAAGAAAGCCACATTATTTCATAAAATAAATAGTTTATTTAAAATTACAATTTTACAATAAAAACAAAATTACAATAAAGTGTGACAGCTAATATTTAAATAAATTATAGTAAATTTGGCATTAATCGTAACTGCAACACGTTTAATGTAATTTTGTTACAAAGTGTACATTAAAAAGAACCTTTTTTAACTTCTGTCCAATGCTATTGTAAATGGAGTATAGGTAGTAATAGAAAATCTTTTCTACTCAAAAAACTAGACCTACCTACATATAATTGAACCAACAACGAATTAACACTATCATCAACAATCACACCTAACGTACCAAAAACGTAACAATAAACGTTACGTTATAACTGTACTATGACGTAAGACGTAATACATTGTCATGCATACCGCGCCCTCTGCTGGTGCCAAGTCACGTGTCATAATTATATGACGATGATTTATTGGAAATTGTCTTTGGAACCATAGATGTGGTCAGTTTTGGTTTGGTTTGAAATAGGCTCGAGGTACTGTTTGTGAGGAGCCTTGTCAATAACCCCGATATTTTTATAAATAGCTTCTTTAACACTACTGTCAAACTTCAAATCAATTAATTTATTGGTTGTTATTTTGATTAACCAATCAACAGCCACCAAACAATTTTTCCAAATTAGTTTTTAAAACTGGAGTTACTTTCTCGTGGACGTTGAATAAAGTTTAAGTTAAATAAGTACTACATTAGGGTCGAACGTTGAAGACAGGGAAGTTTGGCATTCATTCCTTCTGCACATGTGGCTTCCCTGGTACCTCATTAACACCAAAACTGTGTGAAAGTCTATTAACTGCTCCCAAATTGCAATGTTAATTTTTATTCTTTTTATTTTTTTTACAATGTCTGACATATTCTCGTCAATATTTGACATTATACATCAATTTTACTAATATTTATTATTAGTGATTGTCATCGAAATCATGTCACTTGGTTCAAATAGATTCATTTTATATAGGTAGATTCTTTTACATATTGTGAATGAGAGAACGTTGTAGGCCTTAGAGACTAGATTTGTAGACGTTTTTCTATTCTGTATTTTAATTCCTCTAAGTACCTGGTACTTATTGACTGGCCTGCACTGTCCTCCCATACCTATTATCATTGTAATTAGAAAACATTGTAAAAGCCAATTATTTTTAAAAGAGTAACCGTGGAGTTTCTTACCGGCTCTTCTCCATAGGAAACGACAAATTGGAACCGTGCACCTAGCTTCTGACGTTTCATAAGTGATGCAGGCTTATGTGAAATAAAATATTTTGATTTTGATTTTTTGATTTTGAACCATAGATATACCGCGAAGAAGAAGATAAAGAAGAAGAGATACCGCGGCCCCTGGCACACAGGCAACTGAGGGAACACGGGTGGGTTATAGTCAGTAAAAGTCTGACACGCCCTCCCGCTCCACCCAGAGCGGGAGAAGTTATTTGATGATTTCCCACCCAAAAAAAAAAGCCATAGACATAGGTACCTACATTATTTTGTGACAAAACAAAGATAAAGTACACAAAAAATTAAACAGGTTTGGATGTCTAAAACGCTGCTTTCAGTGGAATGACGCGCAGTTCGCAGCATTTTGTCGTGTTTTGATATCTGTACCGGAGTATCGCTAGCTTATTTAATTTGATCCAGTATTGCGCAGAAATATAATAATTAATGACTTTTACGTGTAGTTTAGTAATAATGAATTAGATTATCTAGCTAATAGATTTGTGAAATTCGACCGAAAGCAATAACCATAGAACAACTGAAAACTAACAGAAACATAACTCATATGTATACACGTCTTCGTGACGCAGGTAGATACAAGATTTTCGTGAAAACCGTAAATGTGTCAATGACCTCGTACACACGGCTACACATCAAGCTATACCTTTCCAGTTTACGCTGATCGCTCTCTGTACGCAAATCCTATATAATGCGAGATCAGCTTATACTGGAAATATATAGCTTAATGCGTAGCCGTGTACAAGGAAATGGTGAAAATCTTGAAATAGACTGAAACGTTGGGCATAAGTGTTGTGATGAAAATGATGTGTTTACTGTCTAAATCTAGCTTCTAAGCCCCTCTCGTATGTAGGTACACTCGACAAAGTTGGCTGTTGACCAGTTTTTACCCTTATGTCCTTAGACTTAAGGTTGGAAAGGTTGTAAACATCGCCAGCTGTACTGACGTAGTTCTTCTTAGCAACATGGACGTCAAGTGTCTCTTTAGAAAAGCTATTAAATACCACTGAAATCTGAAATGGAATTAAATTATTAATGGTCTTAGTTGGTTATGAAGATTTATTTTACAAGCTCAATTATATTGTGTCAAGTTGCTTACAAGTTGTAGGCCGTGGGCTCGACCCCAGGTAGGCGCTTTTCTTTATATCACTTATATAAGACAGCACACTAATTGCGTAACTCACGATTAATCATAATCTGTTTCGTTTTGAAACAGATGGCTAAACCATTGCTTCATATGTTCTAAAAATGTGTCTGCTCAACAATGTTAATAACTCAATGAATATTGTTGAACTGTCAAAATAAAACCGATTATGATTAATCGCGTATTACGCAATAAATTATGCTGGTCCAAAATGGTGAAGGAAAAATACTACTATAGTAAAATTGCTGATTAAAAATGAATATTGTACGATGTAAATTTGGACGTACTTAAGTCTAAAAACCGACGAAGACACGAAAAAAAAATTAAAGGGAATTTTCCCTTTAATTTTTATTATTTGTTGTTGTAGGGCCAATAGAAATACACACTCTGTGATAATTTCTACTGTCTACCTATTCTGGTCCATGAGGCAGTCCGCTGACAGACAGACAGAAGGACGGACGGATGACCAGCCGCACATACGGTGGAGGCTTAGTAATAATAAGGCCCTATTAGAACCTTTGGGGACGGAACTCAAAAAAAGAACTCAGTAACTACCTTTTCATCTTGAATGCAAATTAAGTTCATGCTGATAAAAGCCGCAGGCGCAGCTAGAGAACACTTCAATAAAGTTACTACTGCGCACGGGCGTAACCAGGGGGAGGGTTTTGCGGGTTCCCCCGAAAAGTTCAGCTATTAACATTCATAGAATTAAAATAAAAACAGGCGTGCGGCATATCTCATTAATTACTAACTATTACCTACATTAAAATATACAGTGGTTTGGATTCCACCACCACCGTTGATTATCGGATCGCATTCGGTAGTGGTTTATGTACTTTTAGTCGTTTTATTTTCTTGACCCACGATACTAAAACCTGGCTACGCCCGTGCTACTGCTGTACCATTACAGTTGATCCGGTAACCATGTAGGCTTATCAACAATAGTCTTTAATCGCTGGTCCATGTTCCCTTTTAGTATCCCTCCTCATTGTCAGCTTATCTTACCAGACTTCCTTAAGGCACATGTTCCACCGCCGGCGATCAACGACAAGCGAGTAGGAAAGCAACGAGCAGCGACTCCGCGATGGGAACTAGCGATTTCTCGCTGGTATGTGTATGTACCAAAGCTTTTTGGATCTTTGACAGTCGTTACGGGTCGCCAGGAGCCTGAGAATCTAACAACCCGTTAAGACGGAAGACCTGTCAGAGTCTTGGTAAGCCAAGCGGTATCGTATTGCCTAGTAACTGGGTTGTGGAGACCAGATAGGCAGTCGCTTCATTTAAAATTCTCCTGCATCTGGTTAGAATGGAATCTCACCCAAACTATGTTGGGATAAGGCTATTTAAGTAGATGCGATGATGCATATGTCCCAAGCCTGATATTCTGCCCAAGCAAGCATCACTGAGCGAGTACTCACTTTGATAGCCCTCGTGCTGGTAGAAACGAGTACCTACTCGTCGGTGGTGTGAACAGTCTGCATGAAACATATTAATATACAGGATAATTTTTTAACCAAACTGTAACCATGAGTTTTTAGTACAGGATTCTAGACAGCGTAAAAAAATATCGTCGAAAAAATTAAAAATTGGTTGTTTCATAGACAAGTGCAATACTCACGCGGTCGAAATGTATCGATCTGCATTTTTTTTTAATAACCAACGAAAAATATCTACATCTGCTATCATTTAGCCAGCTATTGGACGCCTCGGCCGTTCATTAAAGCATCCAATTGGATGCCTAGGCAGACGAAACAACTTGGCGTATTGAAAGTCAGCTCTTTGAAGATGACTGACCAAGACTTGGCCAAGTGATTCAAATTTTGTTTAGTTTTTTTTTCCACTGTGGCGCTAGCAATCACCAAAACAAATATGGCGTCAATAGCGCAAACCGTAAGTGATATTAAAGTGTGATATTGTCAAAATAGTATGAAAACGTGGAGGTGCCAAATAATACTACGTTTTCTACAAGTTTTTGCGAAATATTTGAGGCTAAACTGACTGAATTTACTGACTGATTTAATTATTATTGAGTAATATTCGTGTTATGTACTTTGTTGTGAACAAACATTTCACTATTACTAGTCACCCAAACCAAACATCACAAATCCATCAATATCCAATTTAACTAAATGACTTCACGACATCTGATTAAACGTTGCGCTCAATGACTTGGCTAATTGTACTTCAGCTATTTAATTGAATGCCGGTGTTTAATGAACTGCCTAGGTGTCCAATTGGCTGGCTAATGTAATCAAATGGCTGCGACATCTATATTACTTACACGGCACAGCACCTACAATCTTTTGTACGTTTCTTGAATAAGAATATCATTGATAGTTAGTCGCTTCCTCGTCCGCTGCAGTGAGACAGGTGCCCAACACCCCCCTCATTGTCAGCTTATCTTTACAGACCTTCCTTAGGCTCTATTGTGCCTAAACCTGATCCCTATCGAGTATCCTATGTCTAGATTATAATACCCCGATATTGGATAAGAAAGCTCTGTATTTCATACAAATTCCCGTTTTACGTTCAATTTAGAGTTTAAAGCCATTTGGTATATGCCAAACGACAGATAGTTTCGCTACTTAAGTGCCTTAAGTAGCGAACTTTCGGATAAATTCTGAGATATTTCGGATTAAGTGGGAGTTTTAGTGTTAAAAGATGCGATTAGAAATATTTATGTGCTTATCTAGTTTTGAAAATATTATGATCTAGCTTTGGCCGGCGGCTTCGCCAGTTTGGAGGTTGAAAGTTATCTCACGGGAACTAAATACCGGGATAAAAATATCTTATGTATTAATCCAGGTTATAAACTACCTGTTTGCCAAATTTCATCCCAATCCGATCAGCTATTTTTGCGTGATTGAGGTTACTAACAACAAACATAACAAAGATATCCAAACATCTTATCAATATGAAAATGACAAAAAATATCGAACAAAGAACACTCCTAATTAAAAAAAAATAGTTATGTTTTTTAATTCTAGTTAAATACGAATAATATCTTTGGACACAATCATGCGTTCATAGAAAACTATGACAACAAACGCATTCGAGATAATAGCCGAATGGCGAAATTTTATTGTATCGAATCCGCTCCTTAGAAACCTTTTTGGCATCAACAGGACCACCACGAGATGAAACAAGGTTCCTTATTCCACACCAAGATCGCTCTATACTTCATTAAGCTCACCAATTATTCAAACACCCTGAATCAGGAACACCGACTACCTCATTTACAATCACCTTACTGTTGTTATTATTTAAATGAACACTGTGCAGTAAGTACAGTGAGTGTTTAAACCTAAGGATGCTACACACTTGTTCGGCACAGCAAAGCCGACCCGAAGCAATTATTACACACATTGGGGTTTATTTCGGTTCGTGCCGATTGCCAGTCTCCGTTCGCTGTCTCAATCAATCAATCAACTCAGTCTATCGTAGTCCACAGCTGGACATAGGCCTTGCCATAGCATAGGTTTTCGGCTTCTACGGTCGCTGAATTATGTTCGAATTTCTTCTTCTTTTCGCTTTGCTCATGACAAAGGGTGGTGGTCACAATGAATTGTGTCCAATCGTAGGTGTAGTTATAGCTCGCTTATCGATCTCTCTGCTTTTGGGTCTGTTAGATGACAGTCTGACGCATTCAATAACAGGGCCTCCAACCTCAGATTTAACTTGATCGGTCTACAACTTCGGTGACCTCCCGCGTGGCTTATTACCCTCTACTCTGTCCTGTACCATTAGACGTTCTATGTTCGGGTCGGCTCACTAAAATTTGGGCTACGTCGTGCGACTACTTCCCGATCATATACATCATAATATATACATCTATAATTCTAAATCATTATTCGGGCTTGCCGCCCGGCAAGCCGACCCGACCAAGTGTGTAACAACCCCTGACTGTTTAAACCAACAGAACACCTTGCTATTGCGCTTGGCTTTGCATAAATAAACGTGGTCAAGATAAGACAGTACATTTCTATTATGTTCTGGTAGGCCTGAATAAGATAAAGTGCAGAAGGGCCATTTGGTTTTAAAATTGCTTAAAAAGAACGCAAGGATTCTGATTGACTTTTATCATTTCGAAATTCGAACTGATGATGGATAGAGGATGGGTTTCGCTAACTACAGATTCCTACCGATCAAAAACTATCTTTATTGTCCACAGTACAAACACACTGAGTCTAGGATCTCCGATTGGAAGTATCGCTGACCAACTGTCACAATTTGTAGGGATTTGTCATCGTTTTAAAGATAGATAAGGATAAAAAAAAGAAAATGGCAAAAATCTTTATTTTGTAAATGCGATCCTATAGTTATTATTATTATGATGATTGGATTGATTATAAAAACTGTACAGGCACAAAAGACTTGCAGATCATCCTGCGTACTGACGTCATGGATTTATTTTCGTTTTTTAGGCCTCCCCGGCTTTGAAAACTTCATGGAAATCGTTCTACCAGAATCGCGACGCATCGTCGCGTGTCGCCTGCTTAACATCTTATCATTGTACTTCTGTATTAATTTTATGGTGTTGTAGTCAGTGCACTAAATCAGTTCAAGTAACTTGAAACTAGAAAGTTATTGGAAACTGATTATTATTATGGAATAAACGGTAAAGTAAATGTTTTATTATTTTATACACAATCATAAAATAAAACCATAATGGATTTTAAACACGATATACCATTAAATGCTGAATCTTATTACCTCCTAAGTATCTATTACTAGATCTGTCTCATATTTTACATTTCTCGGAAATAGAATACTGATGTGTCTATTTACAAAATGCATGACTTACTCATAAACAAAAAATGTATGGTACATCAATAAATCTCCTACAATACGCCTAGTCTTCGGATGCAGCTGAATATCAGAATTACATGAAGCGACTGTCAATCTGTTCTCCACAACCCAGTGTCTGGGTTTTACGATACGCCTTAAGGCCCATAGTATCCTCATCTCCCGTCTGTATGCTAAAGCACGACTGCCGCCCGCGCCCGCGCAGGGCACCTCTGAGCCTTTATCTCAAAATGGGGATATTCCTTTGATTAATTTACAATTTGTGCTTCGGCGATTCTGTGGTACCTCTAACTATCTATTTTTCAGTGTATTTTTTTTCCAAATAACGAACCCGTTTAGTAGGAGTATGGAATAGAAGCCAAAATATTGCGTGTTGGAAAATATTTTTTTACAGCAAAAGTATTAACCATACAAAAAAAGTACTTCGGGCAAAATGATCTATATGAATTTATAGCAAAATTATATATTTTTCAAATCTTCAAGACAAGCCGTTAATGAGCAGTAGGGTTCATAAAGTGACCGTGTTACGCTACCAAACGGGACCTAGGCCCTTAATAAGACTGATTGTCAGTCCTTTGGGCTTCTGACGACCCGTAACGACTGCCAAAAATCTACGTATGAGACCAACTGCATAACGTGGTTTCCGAGGCATTGAGGGTTTTCTGTGTATCGGTAAAGTTGGACACCCATCCACGGACCAATTTTGGTGATCAACCCTTTCGGCTGGTGTGACTGTGTCGCGCGTTGAAATGTCATCTACATCCTACATGCGATATTAGCCAAGAGCACATTACATTTTCATACAATTCTATTCTGGGATACCTGACACATATTTTTTAATCTTTTCAAGAAGAAACAAATACAAAACGGACATTTGTATTTTAACTCCCACGAATCGATTCGGCATCCATTTACAATTTCAAAAATCTTTTTTCTTAAACCGTTTTAATCCGGGGTTTACCAACAACGGTAGCCAGGATCAGTATGTCACTACCGGGGGCTAAGTAATCCGTGACTAATGACTTCCTACCGAATTGTATTGGAAGCCGACGACATCCAAATAGACTCCGGAAGTCGTCTGCGGACGGACGAAGATGTCCTTTTAAAAATATTTTGTTAATACGGAAAAACTTGTTGGGTTGATGAAATAAAACTTTCAATCCAAAGTGGGTGGGATTAAATTGCGTTTTTAAAGGATATAAGTGCCTTATGTGAGTGAGCTTCGTTATCATTCATTACCTATGTGAATTCAATGGAGTGAAAGATTCGTATTAAAAAGGGAAATATGTAATACCAAATACCATCTGAAGAATTATTATATTGTTACACACAAAGTGAAAACTAACTCACAAATAGAAATAATACGTTTGTATGTAGGGGATAATCCCCGGAATGGCTGGAGCGATTTTGATGAAATTTGGTACGGGTATACTTTGAACGTTCCGTGTGGTACCGGACGTATTACAATAGCTCCATCCCATTTCTTCCCGTGGGTGTCGTAGAAGGCGACTAAGGGACTTACTAGAGAATGGGCAGCAGCGTTCTCTACCTATGCATTTTACCAAGCGTGGCGATTATGGCAAAACCCCTCTTTTGGGGGAGGCCTATGTCCAGCAGTGGACGTCTTTCGGCTGAAACGATGATGATGATGATACTTTGACCCCAGGGGGAGAACATAGGTTACTTTTAATCGACATACCACGCGGTTGAAGTCGCGGGCTGAAGCTAGGAAATAATAAATGGATAGTTTAGTTATAATAACTTAAATAGAATAGTCTATTTTACACTAAGTCTGGATTATTTTGTATGTAAACAAACGACTACTACTAACTGTACGCTAAAGTCACATTTTGGCCGCACAGCCAACATTTTCTCTAATAAACTAATAAAGAACACGACTGTTTGTAGAGTAAATTCGTCTTCTAAATTGAGCGAGACGTATTAGATCAACTCGTGCGCAGGAGCCACTAGACCAGGAACTAAAGAAGATTCACTCCTAAATCCTGATAAATTAAAATATGTACATAACCTAACTAGCAAAATAGTTTTTTTTTTAATTCTTGACTATTGTTTCATACAAAAGCTGGCGCCATTTTTTTCCACAGGGCAAGTACATTGGGTAGTTCCAGCAAATTCGCTCTTGGTAGAACATTTTTATTTAAATCTTGCGATTAATTAAAAATGCCTTAAAAATGATTAGCCTTTGTCAGCAAGAATATTTTCAATCAAAAACGAAAAGCTAGTTCAAAATTAGTAATTATTTTATAATGTCACGACTAGTTACTATTTACTGGTGAAGTCTTAGGCCGAAAGAGGTTTTTATCATTAAATACTTCTTATTTTGATTTTGCCACTTCTAAACAAAAATAGATCCGTAGATCTTATTCTTCTCAGTCAACATCTAACCATACATCACAAGGTTTTGTGATGAGCCTTCTGTGCCCTTCTTTTCTGTACTGCCTTGAGTCTTCCTGCGCAAACGCATGTAGGCGGGAACATTTCGCTTTCTTGATTTTGTAGACGTGGATCGTGAAAGCGATGTTAATGTAAGCTGTAACGTTGATGCGAACTAACATTAGAAATTATGTTCCGGTAAAATAGTTTGCTAGATGATACGTAACGTGTGTTTAATTAAAATAGGCTTGTAGCTTGCTGTGGATGAAAGACGAAGTGGTACAGAGGAGGTCTTAAGCTTGTTATAGAAGCCCATTGAAGGTAATAAGTTGTTTTACACAAGAGATATCAGAGAAGTTAGTAATTTGACTGTCTTAAACATAGCATCGCTCCAAGATAGCTGTGTGGTAATTGCGTATCAAACTAACAATTGCAATGGCGCCTTTCATTTTGACAATTCGACACCATTAATTGCATTATTCACGTTGTCGAGCAGACGAATTCTTCAAACATAAATGAAGCAATTAATTAGGAATTTCTTTATTTCCTGCTTTCTTTCTTTTCTCTCTCTCAGATTGTGAAAGAAAGTGTGTTACATATCTCGAAAAGTTGTCACCGATAATTTGACAAAATCTTTGTCATTGAAATGATGAAGACATTAAGAAGATAGGAAAACGAAATTATTAGAGAGAAAGACAATGAAAAATACAAATAATAAAACGATCAGGTAACTTCTTGAAGATGTACCTACCTATGTCAAAAGATGTACAAAACAGAGCCCTATGACAAACCAGACAAAACATATCACAGACATTACAGTTAATAAACCAAATTAACTATTATGAGTACAAGCTTCCGTTGGCAAAAGGTCAAAAAATAACTTTGTTCACACTTGCCCACGCGCAAGACTAATTACAGACGTAGCCACATAAAATACTGCAAGCTTATATACTCTTTGATAATTTACGTGAGAATTTCGTTAGAGAGACCATATTATCTATCGGTGTATACCTACTGAACTTTTGAAGAGGCACAGCGATTTTGAAATTGTATTTGAATTATGTTTCTTGTGGGTTGTGGTTGAAAGAAATATGGATTGTATCCGGTGTTTCGTTTAAGTTTTTATTATCACCTTTAATCGTATTGCCTATATGATCAAGTGGGTGGTCAATACCATTCACCTTATGTCTGACAGTTACAGCAAAATGGACTTCATCCAACATCGATTAATTTAGGCTATTTTTTTCGCGTTAAGATTCATCATGTAAGCTTAAAATCGCTTCTTACTTAACCTCTGGTTATTTATAACTTGGTTCATTGAAGTCATCATATCAGCCGAAAGACGCCAAAAGGGGGGATTTGCCATAATCGCCACGCTTGGCAGGCAGGTTGGCGATCGCAGTATGGTGGTCAAATGCATAGAGAACGCTGCTGCCCATTCTCTAGTAAGTCCCTTAGTCGCCTTCTACGACACCCATGGGAAGAAATGGGATGGTGCTATTCTTTTACGTCCGTCACCACACGGAACCATTGAAGTACTACGGTGTTAATCATTATTTCACTTAAGTACCTATTTCAGGTCACAGATGATCTTTATTTTGAATTTTTCCTTCATCATCATCGTCCTCATTTCAGCCAAAAGACGTCCATTGCTGAACCTAGGCTACCCCCAAGGGGGTTTGCCATGGTCGCCACGGCGGTTTGGCGATCGCAGTATGGTGGTAAAATGCATAGAGAACGCTGCCACCCATTGTCTAGTAACTCCCTTAGTTGCCTTTTATGACACCCACGGGATGAACTTTACTTATTAAAAAATATTTATAGCATTTTAAGAACTTCCAACTTCCATGAAATCGATTACCCACAAATCAAACTAATTGAACGCAACTAAAAGAAACGTGCGCGTGCTTCTATAACTAAAACCAAGATGGCGGCCCACCCTTCGCGCCAAAATTGGAAGCGATAGAAGAAAAAGTTCGAACAGTAGCAAAAAAGGTTTCACTATTCGGTGCTTATTAGCAGAAATGCAAGCAATTATCCTTTTGTAATGAGAATTTATGATGATGCAGTTTTTGTCTGAATATTCTTGCTAATTAATAAAGTATTGCAGCTGAAAGCTGACCACAATGTTGCCCTAATAGAAATGTGCCAAACGTTCTTGGAAATTCCGATTGTTTTATGTAAGTTCCTTCTTGTTAAGAATTTAGACAATGTTTTTAACGACTATGTTTTAATCACAGACATATAAAACAGTAGCAGACCAAACATTAATCCATAGTCGATGGATTTGATTCTCTATCCTTTTTTTGCTAAGCGACAAGTCGTAAGCTGTATCTCGTTCTGTCACTTGTTGTCACACTGACTCACACATAGACAAAATTTGACGCGTAGCCCGTCTGTCCCGCGCCGCCATATTGATAAGCAGATTTATCCTCAATCGCGTTCTATGTTTCAACCGCAAAATATTACTTGAAAAATTAATTGTTTGGGACAATTACACAAAAATAAAATGGTAAAGTGCTGTGCGTACCAGTGTGACAGTGCTAGCTACCACAAAACACCTGGATTGACCTTTCATCGGTAAGTTTTTGTATTATGCTGTGAAGTCAGGGACGGATTTGGCAACAAAGACGATTTTTTTTATTGTATGGAAAATATTTACCTATCATGGAATTATCAAATAGAGACTCGGTTTACTCTACGATATTTAAATTTTTTTTGGTGACATAGTTTGAAAATACTGCAGAGTCCAGATTGCCAGTGTATATAGAATCGCTCCGGCCTGGCGCGTACACATGTGATACGTTACAATAGAAAATCAATTGTGTCTCATTAGCCGGTTATGTTACCCTGTCTGTGTGATGGATAACATGAACGATGGTGGACATAAATCGATATAGGCTACTCACATAATTTTAACATTTCATTCAGCAGGTAATAATTGAGCTTACTAATATTTTTCCAGGTTTCCAAAGGATGTAAGTTTACGGAATGCATGGATTTAAAAACATGAAACTCCAGGATTGAAACTGAACCTCAAATGGCGCAAATATTCCAATCTTATTGGAACCTATATGTTCGAGCTGTTTGGGGTTGAAACTCTAGGACCATGGGGTCCGAGTGGCAACTTAGTTTTCCGAGACATTTCCAAGCGGTTGATCGACTCTTCACGTGACCAAAAGGCTGGCCTATTTTTCAGCCAGAGAATCAGCATTGCCATACCACGTGGCAATGCTGCCAGCCTTTGTTGGTCACTTTTCCCATTGACAACGATGCGGACGTATTATTTGATGCCCTATGATTTTTTTTTTATACCTTTACATATTATTATTTTAGGACCAGTAGTTTTTAAATTATGAAAATAAAGAACATTACTTGTCATTGTGATCTTGTTCTCGTACCAAACTGTAATAATCTCTGTAAAGGCTTTTACTTTCGTTCGTTTTAAATTTTGTATGTACATATGTATTTATGTATCTATTATTTAGGATATGTATATATCTATGTATCTATTTTAGAATATTGTAAACACATTATTTGCACCAACAACGTCACCATTTTATGTCCAGGCTAATCACTGTCCATTCCATGGTTGCCTGGATGAGATCGCGGAAAGCGATAAGGCCGCCTATGTGTATTTTTTTGTTTATTGTATTTTTGTAGTGTACAATAAAGAATATATAATATATAAATAAATAAAGTTTTAAAAAAGTAAAAAATAAATATGTAAATATTCATTAAATTCATTGTTTTATTTCAAAATTCCTGATATATTATAAGCTAGCTTTCAGGCATACCAACACCTTAACTCTAGGTCCCACCAAGCTGGGCATGCGGGTTAATGACTGCAGGGAGAGTTCTTTTATCCGATACTGATGCCCGTCAACGGTCTGTGTATAAATATACCGTTAAAAGGAGGTGGTTCTTACTTTTCTTTCTAAAGGACTGCCGCCCACCGTCCTCTTAAAATATTACCTTAGTTGCCTTTTACAGTAACCACGGGAACAGATGGGTGGTTATATTCGTTAAGACTTTATTGATAAGTAATCTACACTTCATTTACCCAGAGAATATTGATTTTCGCCGATTTTCAGTAAGATTTATCGGTCGTTTCAATATCGTTATATAATACCGGCAACCGGCCCTAGTCCGGCCCTGTATCGTCACACTCTCTATGTGTGCGTAATGGGTACGCAATTTTTAGCGAATGTTTGGTCTGCTACACAGACATATAAAACAGTAGCAGACCAAACATTCGCAAAAAATTGCGTACCCATTACGCACACATAGAGAGTGTGTCGATACAGGGCCGCACTAGGGCCGGTTGCCGGTATTATATAACGATATTGAAACGACCGATAATCTTACTGAAAATCCGCGAAAATCTATATTCTCTGAGTAAATGAAGTGTAGATTACTTATCAATAAAGTCTTAACGAATATAACCACCCATCTGTTCCCGTGGTTACTGTAAAAGGCGACTAAGGTAATATTTTAAGAGGACGGTGGGCGGCAGTCCTTTCACCTCCTTTTAACGGTATATTTATATACAGACCGTTGACGGGCATCAGCATCGGATAAAAGAACTCTCCCTGCAGTCATTAACCTGCATGCCCAGCTTGATGGGACCTAGAGTTAAGGTGTTGGTATGCCTGAAAGCTAGCTTATAAATATATCAGGAATTTTGAAATAAAACAATGAATTTAATGAATATTTACATATTTATTTATTTAACCATTTATGCACACACATATAAACAGACAAGAAGAAAGGAACAGAAAAATACGTACAAAGTACGTACGTATATTTATTTATTTTTACTTTTTTTAAACTTTATTAATTTATATATTCTTTATTGTACACTACAAAAATACAATAAACAAAAAAACACTATAATATATACAATAGGCGGCCTTATCGCTTTCCGCGATCTCATCCAGGCAACCATTGAATGGACAGTGATTAGCCTGGACATAAAATGGGGACGTTGTTGGTGCAAATAATGTGTTTACAATATACTAAAATAGATACACAGATATAAACATATCCTAAATAATAGATACATAAATACATACATACAAAATTTAACACGAACGAAAATAAAAGCCTATACAGAGATTATTACACTTTGGTACGAGAACAAGATCACAACGACAAGTACCTAATGTTCTTTATTTTCATAATTTAAAAACTACTGGTCCTAAAATAATTATATGTACAGGTATACAAAAAATAAAATAATCATAGGGCATCAAATAATATGTCCGCATCGTTGTCAATGGGAAAAGTGGCCAACAAAGGCTGGTAGCATTGCCACGTGGTATGGCAATGCTGATTCTTTGGCTGAAAAATAGGCCAGCCCTTTAGTCACGTGAAGAGTCGATCAACCGCTTGGAAATGTCTCGGAAAACTAAGTTGCCACTCGGACCCCATGGCCCTAGAGTTTCAACCCCAAACAGCCCGAACATAAAGGTTCCAATAAGATTGGAATTTTTGCGACATTTGAGGTTCAGTTTCAATCCTGGAGTTTCATGTTTTTAAATCCATGCATTCCGTAAACTTACATCCTTTGGAATCCTGGAAAAATATTAGTAAGCTCAATTATTACCTGCTGAATGAAATGTTAAAATTATGTGAGTAGCCTATACCGATTTATGTCCACCATTGTTCATGTTATCCATCACACAGACAGGGTAACATAACCGGCTAATGAGACACAATTGATTTTCTATTGTAACGTATCACATGTGTACGCGCCGGGCCGGAGCGATTCTATAAATTTTACTATCATAGAATGTATGTTTACACTGGCAATCTGCACTCCACCGTATTTTCAAACTATGTCACCAAAAAAAATTGAAATATCGTAGAGTAAACCGAGTCTCTATTTGATAATTCCATGGTAGGTAAATATTTTCCATACAATAAAAAAAATCGACTTTTTTTATTTTTATTTCTTTGGGACAACAAACAATTGCGTAATAATGCTAATACTACTACATTGATTATTATATAACATTTAGGTAATAACGCAACCAGCACCGTTATCCACAAAATAAAATACTTTGTTGCCAAATCCGCCCCTGACTACACAGAATAATACAAAAACTTACCGATTAAAGGTCAATCCAGGTGTTTTGTGGTAGCTAGCACTGTCACACTGGTACGCACAGCACTTTACCATTTTATTTTTGTGTAATTGTCCCAAACAATTAATATTTCAAGTAATATTTCGCGGTTGAAACATAGAACGCGATTCAGGATAAATTTTGCTTATCAATATGGCAGCGCGGGACAGACGGGCTACGCGTCAAATTTTGTCTATGTGTGAGTCAGTGTGACAACAGGTGACAGAACGAGATACTGCTTACGACTTGTCGCTTAGCAAAAAAAGGATAGAGAATCAAGTCCATCGACTATGGATTAATGTTTGGTCTGCTACTGTTTTATATGTCTGTGGTCTGCTACTATTTTATATGTCTGTGGTTTTAATACATCTGCACTTACAATCTTTTTACAATAGGCACTTCGTACTTAGTAGGATGTTCATTTGTTTCACGCAAATGTGCAATATTGTTCATTGTTAAGATAAAGTTATGTAATTTTAACGCCTTAAACTGTTTGCATAAGTTATGACGCGGAAATGCGCAAGTATCAATATCAAAGTGTTTATTTTATCTCATTGCTTATTTGCAACATTTACTTTCTATCTACAGTCTTTACAAGTATTAACTTTAGAAGTTTCTGGCAGCCAATACCTACGACACGATTAAATTTTATGTCAAATCTAGCGTATCATTCATAAGTTTTTTTTTTTGGGTGGGAAATCATCAAAAAACTTCTCCCGCTCTGGGTGGAGCGGGAGGGCGTGTCAGACTTTTACTGACTAAAACCCACCTGTGTTCCCTCAGTTGCCCGTGTGCCAGAGGCCGCGGTATCTCTTTCGAACATCCCGCACCCCTGGCAGGCATCGGCCCTTGCGGACCCCACCAATCACTCATAAGTTCACGCCTTTACAGAACGTCACCTGCTACAATCCTTACTTACTCTTTTTGCCTCGTTTCGGTTCATAAATCTGGTCATACACGCCGGTTGCGAGTACTACGCTCCTGACCTATCTATCTCCAGTCTTTACAAGTACTAACATTAGAAGTTTCTGGAAGCCAATACTTAAGGGCCTACGTCCCATTCGGTAGCGTAACACGGTCACTTTATGAACCCTACTGCGCATGAACGGCTTGTCTTGAAGATTTGAAAAATATGATTTTGCTATAGATTCATATAGATCATTTTGCCCGAAGTACTTTTTTTGTATGGTTAATACTTTTGCTGTAAAAAAATATTTTCCAACACGCAATATTTTGGCTTCTATTCCATACTCCTACTAAACGGCTTCGTTATTTGGAAAAAAAAAATACACTGAAAAATAGATAGTTAGAGGTACCACAGAATCGCCGAAGCACAATTGTAAATTAATCAAAGGAATATCCCCATTTTGAGATAAAGGCTCAGAGGTGCCCTGCGCGGGCGCGGGCGGCAGTCGTGCTTTAGCATACATACGGGAGATGAGGATACTATGGGCCTTAAGACACGATTACATTTTATGTCAAATCTGGCGCATCACTCATAAATTGACGCTTTGGAGCCTGTCCAGGTGAGGCGATCTGCGCGCGAGTGGACTCGCGCGTAGACAGTCGCGCGTTTCCGAGACACTGGAGCTACATAATATCCCGTCCAGATGCTGCGGCGCTTTTTTCACTCGCGCGTAAAACGCGTGCAATGAGCGGGACTCGACTCGCTCGTTTTACGCGCGAGCGCCGCTCTAGTTGAGATACTCGGGCGACATTGCTGCGTCCAATACTACGCGCGAATCCGTGGCGAGTGGACGTAGTTTTCGGTACTGGTAGGTAATCCCTCCTAGCGTAGAAACGCGCGTAAAACGCGGTATTTGGACGCAATATATGCAGCGCGCGAGTGGAATCGCGCGCAGATCGCCTCATCTGGATAGGCTCTTAATAGAACGTCACCTGTTACAATCCTTACTTACTCCTTTTGCCTCGTTTTGGTTCATACATCTGGTCAAACACGCCGATTGCGAGTAATACGCTCCTGATCTGTCTGAAGAAATTCAACAATAAGTAACATGTCCTCACCTTCTGGCGTTTCCAATCATATCTGCGCATGACTCTGCCAACAAAATTACATATTTATTTTGCAACGCAAATTAAAGACATCATCTGCCTGGTCTTTTCCTAACTATGTCGGGATTGGTTTCCACAAATTAAAGTATCTACCTCAAAATAACACCATCTGTTTCGTGCCAAAATACTTAACATTTAGTTATAAATTGACATTCCTGTCAAACTAAACGTCAACACAACCGTTGAATTCAAATTTCGCAACTGTCATATTACAAGCGGAAATGACGTATTGGGTTACTATGAACGACGTTCTGCTTCCGCCTTTAGCCGCCATCTTAATTGGGAAAAAGCTTGCGCACGCGCAAACTACGAAATCCGAACAGGAAACGGATGTAGCGGTGTGTCTTTTTAATATTTTTATATTCCCGACGCGACAACTCGTTGGAATTAAAAATATTCCTTTTCATCTTTTGAATTTACTTTTGTTAATAGTTTCCTATATCTCGGATAGGGCTTTGAAGTTGTCATAACAAACTATTGGGTACTCCGGCTAATTAGATGTTAAGTGATTAATTCTATAATGTGTTAAAACGTAAGATTCAAAGAGTTAGCGGCGGGTTTTATTTTAAAGATATGTTTAGCTCGCTTATGTTTTGTAAATACCACTATAGTGTGCGATTTTGCAGAAAAATCGCAGCGTCTGAACAGAATAAATTGCTTAGGTACGTATCGATTTTCTAACGTCAAAACTTGTAAGCTTTTATTAGCAATTTTCATTGAATTCACTCCAATTGTAAGTATGTTCTTGTAACACCCGTAACGTAGACATTTTTTTCAGACACTTCAGTGGCCTGTAAAAAAATGACTGTTTTACGGGTTGTACACCGGGCCGTTGGTCCCGGCTATCATTCGTAAATCTTTGACAGTCATTACTTACGGGTCGTTAAAAGCCCGAAAGTCTGACAACCAGTCTTACTCAGTAACTGGTTGTGGAGGTTAGATAGGCATTCCTTCTATTATAAAATACTGGTTTTCAGCTGCATCCGGTTAAACTCGAAGCTGACTCCAATATACATAGTAGGCAGGCCAGGCAGATGATGTGAAACCACCTTTTTCAGAATTAAATCGATCTTGTTGAACTGGGTGAGATCTAATTGAACACACGGCCCATTCCACACCCCCTTGAGGATTGTCTTCTCAAATTATTTCCATAATCTCAAACTGGCTACCCCGTGTCACATTATTATGAACAAACCGTAAAATCACAGGAAACTGAGCTATTTCTACATCTCGCATGGACGCACTCGATATGACGTATGCCACACGATATACCTCAAAACATGACCAAGACTGTTACCATCAAAACACACCTCACCCACTCCTATTTCAACAACAATTGGGTCGAGAATTCATTGGCTATTTGTGTCATAGCTTCAGAGTTAAGTTTGTCGGTTGGAGTATCAGTTTTGGCTTGACATTGATACTTGACGCCTTATTTCGTACGCGGTTTTATTTTTAGGGGATGTTTTAAGTAGTTTTTTTGTATTTTAATGGTGTAGTTACTGGTTTTGAAGGACTGGCTTCGGTAACAGATTTTTTAAAGTGAAGATGAGAACCAGAATCAGGCTACTTGTATCTTGAATGAATGAATTGTCTAATAGTGATATCGATGAGGAAAATTATGACGATAATTGAAAAGTTCATCTATTGATTAGCCATCTTATTTTTTTTTTATGATGCAGTCTTATTATCTTTTGTAGATGAAATGAAATAATTTTAATTTCCAGCACCCTAATTGTGTAACTCACGATTCATCATAATTTGTTTCGTTTTGAAACAGATGGCTAAACCATTGCTTCATATGTTCGAAAAATGTGTCTGCTCAACAACGCAATGAATATTGTTGAAATGTCAAAATGAAACCGATTATGATTAATCGCGTGTAACGCAATTAGGGTGCAGGTATCAAACTTACAATAAATTGATACGTATAATAAATAACACACAGTATAACGTGATAAACATATACTGTAGCCACAAAACAACATTACACATTTACATTAAATACTTCAATCAAATATGTAATCGACGTGTCCATGATATACCTAGCTATTTTTGTCGCCAATCATTTGCCTAAACTTTTAAAAATCAGCTACGAAGAGATAAATCTATGTGTGCCTACTTGAGCTAGAAAACACAGATTTGATTCTATCTCCAATAGATATTGAAGTCCCTTTGATATTTAAGACAAAGGAAATGTAAAAGAAACCAAATCTGGTTACCATTGATGTTGAATGATTAAACTTCAGGAAATGAAAGGGAAGATGCGGTTTGGCGGTAGATGTTAATGTTGCCACATCGGTCTAGCTGTTTCTAATCAAATCTCTAGTTCTCGAGCTTAAATCCCAAGTACTGTTATAGAACATAGCAGTGGCGAGGGGTGTAATTATGGCCAGGGCAAGCCGTTCCAAAAAAAAAACATTCACCGCGTTATGCAAGCTTAGTTTCCTCAGAGGATCAGCCGCTCTTTCACTCATACTGAGTTGGAATCAGAGAATTTTGTAAAATGGTTTGGTTTTCTTTGCAAGTACGCATGCGTTTTTTCAGTAATACTTAGAACCACATTAAAAATATTGTACTTTGAACTAACCGGTGAGAGGTAGGATTTCTTAAAGGTAAGCCGATGGGAATCGGTTTGTATTGACCCGTCGCCATTGGAATTAGTAAGGCTTTTACTTAGAACAAAATGCGTTTAGTTTTTTGACTGCAGCATGCAATAAAATTACTGAATGCCTTGCATCGTTTACTAAACACTGTTCAAACGGTGCAACTTTTACCGTTTGCTTCAACTTACGGTAGCATAAGGAAGCAAAAATAATAACGTAAATAACGCAATGAATATTGTTGAACTGTCAAAATGAAACAGATTAATGATTGATCGTAAGTTACGCAATTAGGGTGCGGGTTGTACTCTGCTTGTAATAATATTTAATTCAAAAATGATTCGAAAGACACGTCGTGGCTCCATATATTATCTATCATAAGAACATTATTGTTGTTTTTCTCGGGAACAATACTTTTTTTCGGGATGAAAGCTACCGTACCTACTTATGTCCGTTTCTGTACACCTGACAACGTAAAATGCAAAATGTCAGGATGATCGGTTCAGCGTGTTAGGCGTGAAAAGGTTAAAAACAAACTTACTTTCGCATTTATAATATTAGTTAGGATATAATTTCAGCCTATATAGGGCCGCTAAAATGTCCTCCTCAGACTAATGGCCAGTTGAAAAAATCTAAGCGTTCATCTTTTGGATCTCGTTTGAGATTTGATAGGACCTTATACATAGTTCGAAAACCTTGATACCAAAACAAAGATAAACAATAATCAAACACCTGATGACCTCGATACCTTTCTCGTTGCTCCTTATTATGTATTGCGTGTCGAGTCCCTTAAACCGCAGCGCTATATAAGGAACGAGGCGATATGATGAATGGCATCTGCTATTGTTGGTCTAGTGTCATCGATAAATATCCTGGTCATGTACAAGTATTAGCCCTTAGGGAGTCGGAATAGCAGTATGCGACTGAACCCGGTAGGCGACCAGGAGTTCATGAATTGGTATCTGTCGCGACACGTAAGTTGAACCAAAATCGAAACAAACAACCGAAGGTAGGAGCGCATGCACTCGTTGCGTTCACGGAAAAAGAATGAGGTCAACTTCTAGCATAGTCATTGATGTAATGTGTACTGAAGTTTGGAAATAAATTACAGATGGCGGCACGTAAGTTGAAACAAAGTCCGATATTCTGGTTCAACTTACGTGCCGCTATCTGTAGGAGGTTGATGATGTTAGAAAAGTTTTTAAAAGACACTTCGAGAAATAGGTATGTGCTGTAACTATAATTGAAGTCTTACTCTTTGATCTGTAACTATTTGAAATACCCATTGATATTAAAATGGGGCTTGTGGCTAAGTTATAACGATCATACGGGTCAATCGATCAGGATAAGCTACGCTTGCTGAGGTTGGTCCGTGGATGGATGACCATCTTTATATATCAAGGCCCCGTCACGCCTCGAAAAGCAATCTAAGCCGTTGGTCCTGGCTAACAATTGTGGATCTTGACAGTCGTTACGGGTTGTTAGAAGCCCGAAAGTCTGACAACCAGTCTTATCAAGGGGTATTGTGTTATCCAGTAACTGGGTTGCGGAGGTTAGATAGGCAGTCGCTCCATGCAAAATACTGATATTCAGCTACACTCGATTAGACTGGAAGCCCAGATAATGATTCAAATGGCAATAAGCCGAGGACTAGGTACTGCGTCACTTAAATTAGTTACATCTGAAGCTTTATACTCATAAAACTATTTCGTGATATTTAAAACATATCATAGGGAGACTTAAAAATCTAAAGACCCTACTTGTGAATGAAACGTTTAATTATGAAGTTATAAATTGTGCTAAGTTCAAGTGATTGATGCCTTTGCCTTATGCGTAGGAAAATGAAAAATCTGTTAATCCTTGCCTTTATTTGAATAACCAAAATTAAGGCAGCACAAGCAGCCAGCAACAATAAAATAAAAAATGAAGGGGTCTGCTAGAGCCGATGCCTGCCAGGTTCGCGGATTTGTTCGAAAGAGTTACCGTGGCCCTGGTACAGGCAATTGAAGTAGGAACACGGGTGGGTTTTAGTCACTAAAAATCTGACCCCGCTCCGCCCAGAGCGGTAGAAGTAATTTGATGATTTCCCAACCAAAAACAAAAAAAAGGCAACACAAGTACAAAATTCAAAATGGCGACTTTAATTTCAGAAATGCAATAAACATGTTTCACATTTGCAATAGAAATCATAATGACCAGGATTGAACGTAGGTACATATTTTTTTTGTAAATCGGATTTCCCGTGTACAGACGCCCTAAGACATAATCATGAATGAACGAATTCATCGTAACTCCTCACGCCAATCATTCGTTCCTGTATGGAACAAGGAAGTGGATGTGATCGCCATTGGAATGTAACCTTCATTCACAATAGTGTAGGATGGCTAAGCCAGTCATTAATGAGTGATTAACTGATTAACAATGAGTTTGTGATCGTCGTTTGTAATTAGTTGTACTGTTATAATGGTGAAGTAGTAATTTGTAATGGGTTTGAGGAGTTATATAGTCGTCTTCTTAGCATGTCGATCGCAATCTAAATGAACACGGCCCTAAATTCGGCTACGTGCTTCGCGCCATCACTAGCATCCTTCATTCAGTTCCTATATTCAGGACAGGCGGTGATTTCTTGTAAACGCTCAAAAAGGTGGTTTTTTAAACCAGTGTATCTCTTTAACTGTAAATAATTTTAAAAACCAAAACATAAATGATATTTTCAAGACTTTTTTGCATAGAGTGATGGAACTCAAAACATAATTAAACATACTTTATTGCATCAAAAAAATCATCAAAGTTACCTCTTAATTATCTTTAAAACAGTTTATGACGTCAATAACAATTATAATTATAATTAAAAATATACCATAAAATTCCAAATGCCAAACTGCATCCAGTGATGGATTATTTATTATTAAATAGTTAATATCTAATTTTATACTGCTTTATTTGCATTTTTACGACAATGCTTGCTCATTTATTATTCGAATTTATTACAACAGATTTTAACCCGTGTCGAATTGCAATAAGAACTATTATCGCTAATAACAACAATATTTAAAGTTATCAGGGCCTTAAGTGTCCCATCGTTTGTGGAATAGCACCGCATTTGCATTCTAAGGCACAATTGTCTTGTCTATGACTCTAATCTACACCTGAACAGGTTTTCCTGGCTTCAGCCAACCTTTGTCAGGAGTCTGTTTAAAGACTTTCAGTCTTAATATAATTCTGAAATCTTGTATGTAATCAGATATTCAGGAACTTGTCGTACTAGATAGCTCGCCAAGCACTAGATAGTTCCAACTGGTGGGGTCCGCAAGGGCCTATGCCTGCCAGGGGTGAGGATTGTTCGAAAGAGATACCGCGGCCCCTGGCACACAGGCAACTGAGGGAACGCGGGTGGGTTTTAGTCAGTAAAAGTCTGACACGCCCTCCTGCTCCACCCAGAGCGGGAGAAGTTATTTGATGATTTCCCACCCAAAAAAAAAACACTAAGCAAGATCTATTTCAAATTCAAGTGTACCTAAATGAACTTTTGAACTCATCATAAATCATTATGATAGACTAACATAATGTAGAACATACTATTTTAAATAAACAGTAATGTACACCTACACGTATGAAATCTTTTTGGCTGTGTTCCAAATAATTAGACAGTCATATGTAACGGCAATACAAAAGATTAGCGTTATATGTATGAGAATTGTTTTTTTTTGGGCTTTATTTATAAACTAGATTTGATTAAGGAGAGCAGTTGTGGTCCAGTGGTAACGGCCCCGAATTACCAGTCGCAGGTTCAAACCCAGACAGGTGCTGCTCTCAAAACGGTGAAGAAAAACATCGTGACTAAACTGGCATGTAATAGAACCAAACATTGGAAGACATGTGATGATGTGACATCTACCAACCCGCACTGGGCCGCGTGGTAGATTATGGCCCACTGTTTCTCGAAGAGAGGAGGCCTGTGGGAACATAAAATGCTCTTTATGCTTATGCTATATTTAATTTAAAGCTAACATTTAATAGTTCGAATATTTTTCGGCCGAGATTGTTATTTTTTAATTCACACCTAGTTAATACTCAAACCTAACGTTTTTGCAGCTTTTCAACATGTAGATAATTCATATAATTATTTAAGACTAGCTTCCGCCCGCGGCTTCGCCCTCGTAGAAGTCGGAAATTATCCAGCGGGAACGTACTACCGGTATAAAAAGTATCATATGTGTTAATCTAGGTCATAATCTATCTGTGTGCCAAATTTCGTCCAAATCCGTTCAGCCGTTTTTGCGTGAAAGAGTAACAAACATCCATCCATCCATACTTACAAACTTTCGCGTTTATAATATTAGTAGGACTTTGATGACTAAGGGGCTGGAACAATGACGCAGGGGTCGATCTAAGATTATGCTACGCTTACCGCGGTCGTTTCGTGAATAGATGACCATCCGTAACATATCGAGAGCTCACTCAGAAAACACGTTAAGCCGTTGGTGCCGGCTGTCATTTGTGAATCTGTGACAGTTGTTACGGGTAATCAGTAGCCCAAAAAAGTCTAACGCCCAGTCTTACCAATAAGGGGTTCCTGTTACTCAATAACTGGGTTGTGATTGTCAAGGTCAGGTAGGCAGTTGCACCATGTAAAATGCTGTTATTCAGCTGCGTTCGGTTTGACTGGATGCCGATTCCAACATGGTTAAGTACCTAGAGATTACGCAGATTGATTGATGTATGTGACTGTTGGCTTTTTTGATTTAATTGAAATATTGTCACTTATTGATATTAAGTCTTACCTACCTTACCTATTTAAGTAGGTACTTATTTGTATCTCTCTCAAGTTGAGGTGAGCATTGACTCCGACTCTTAAACATTATCATACAAATCATTAAGTTGCATTTTAAAATTCCTTCCATCAAAACTTCAATTCAGTACGAACCCTAAACACCCAGGGTCAGGCCACCAACGTTGAAGATTAGTCGCCTTCCATTGTTTTACATAATTTGTACCCAAATAGTGTCAGATTAAAGGGTTTAAACAATTGGAAGTAAGACCATTGTCTTCGGGATAATTCGGCAGTAGGTACCAAAATTATACGAAGATTCGGGTATTACAGAAAAGTCCATTTGCTCGTTGCATATCATCATTGTTGAGTCACAAGTAAAAATGAAAAGATCTTGTGGGTTTAGCAAAATTGAAACTATATTTTTTAGGATCTAACCTGTGCTTGTCGAAATAAAGGGTAAATTTTTAACCAGTGCGCAAACTGTAACCATGAATTCTAGAACATCATTCTAGACCCCAGAGCGCAGAAATTTTTCGACGGTTATAAAAAAAAAAATGCCGTTTTTTAGAAAAGTGCAATCAATACCTGCGCGGTCAAAATGTATGGAACAACTTTTTTTTTTTTTTGTAGAACCGACGAAAAATATGCTGAATTCATGGTTACAGTTTGCGCATTGGTTAAAAATGTATCCTTTATAGCAGCCTGTATGAGGTCTAATTTAAATAATGCTAGACATTTAACTTGACGACTTGAATTAAGGGTGCATCCTATGAAGATCATCACTTTCCCCAAAAGCCAAAAGCATTCTGCCCTGATAGGCAATTATTAATTCGATTATTTTTTCTGCGTAGCACACTACCAATAGGAATGAATTTCATTTTGACAGTTCAATTACATTTATTGCGTTATTTACATTGCTGAGCAGACACATTTATCGGCCATTATGAAGCAATGGGTTAGCGTTTAAACCTTCAAAATAATACAGATTTTAATGATGAGTGTGATGTGATACGCAATAAGGGTGCTGACCGGGACGTGACAACACGGTGTATCCAGATCAAAAGAACTACCTACATTCTGTTGATTTCAACTTCACGTTCTTACACGTGCTTTCACTAGAACCATTTATAAGAATTGCTATTCCTTCAACTAGAATAAAGACATGAGCCTATCGAGAGAATGTCATAGCCTATTCTTTAGTCAAAGTATATTTAATTTTTTCATCCATCCTTCATTCGAAATGGTCATTTGTAAAAATCTTTCTCACGCCCTCAAGGGGCTATTGTTTTAAAAACCCCAAATCTTTTATGACTTAAGTTTTGAATTTCCATGTTTTTGTGCCCCATGGGTGCAGGGCTTGCATCTGCTCAACATATGCAACCACTAAGTCGATGGTTAAAGCTTTGCGAAAAGAATAGTGTTGTTATATTGAAACATCGATATTTTAATTTGAAGGTTCAAAATCAAAATATATTTAACATCAATCTTGTTTATTCAGAATTAAAATGAGCTGTACTTAAAACAATGTATTTATTTAAACTTTTCTCACACAAGGCGGACTAACGGCTTATGCATTCTCTACCAGTCAACCAATAAATTAACTAACAATAATATTGATTACATAATTTTTCCATTAAAAAAAAACATTGCATACTTGGATTAGTTACTAATAGGTATTTGTTGAAAGCAGGCAATAATTACACGACGTTACGGGGTTCTTATAACCACAATAATTAAAAGGTGAAGGGTGGGCGTTTACGGTGGAGCATACGGTGTAGGTCTGCCCGGCTTAGGCGGAGCACCGCCGTGTCCTCGTTGAGGCGATCGGCGGTGCCGGCGATCTCTTGCGTCCGGCCCAGGTCTAGGCCATGGTACGGAGCGAGAGGGTATGGGTAGTCGTCACCTCCTTCTGCGAAGCAGTAATGCTCGCAAAGAGGGAGGCGGTGCACGTGATGGAGAGGCAATATTTGCGCCCTCATGGCTCTAGTCGTCGCAGGAGACGCCCTGGGCGTCGAGAATCCTAGGCCGATTCCCGGCCACAGCAGGCGCGGGTTTGCGGACGGTGAGTAATAAGTAGTTCACCGTCCGGTAAGGACCAAGCCCGGGTCGACGGCGCGTTGTGTTCCACACGCGCCTCAAAGAGTTGTCAACACCGACTGGTGGGGTCCGCAAAGACCGATGACTGCTAGGGATGCGGGTTGTTTGAAAGAGATACCGTGGCCCCTGGCACACAGGCAACTGAAGGAACACGGGTGGGATTTAGTCAGTAAAAGTCTGACACGCCCTCTCGCTCCACCCAGAGCAGCAGAAGATCTTTGATGATTTACCAACTTCTAAAAAATTAAATAAAGCGGCGGGCATGTCGAAGTACGATCAGATGTAATATGAGTTTTCCGGCGACTGGGGCTGCAATTAACTGGAAACGCGGTCCCAGTTTCCGTTGTCGTTCAAAAAGTGCTTATTGTCAGCATAATTTGACTGAATGACCTAGGTATTCTAAGTCTTTTTTAACAATTAAACAAGATAAAATAAAAATAACATAATTTCTTCGATATCGACATCTTAATCCAGCGACCCATCACTAGGCCATAATTCACAGGCCACAAATCTCGATGGCAGTTAAAGTTTCAGCCGAGACCATTTGCGAAACAAAGCTACGACGAGACTTTACTTTGTAAAACTGCAATATATTTGTAAGAAATACACAATCAGCCCGTACAGAACATGATATTTAAAAATAACGCTTTGAGCAGGCAATTGAGATTTTTAGTCATAAAAATGTTAGTACTTTTTTACTGTTGGTGATTACGTATTTTTAGTAAAAAACATCACTAAATCTTACTATTAAGTACTTATTTTTGGTCTTTTTTCCCTAAATACAAATCGTTTGGTGCTAACACAAAGTTGTGAACTAGAAGTACTGTCATTATCTGAAGAATTTTGATGATAAAACGTCACAATACGTTGCTTTTAAGTACTTTTAGGTATGGTAGATAAAGTAAGTTGTATTATCCTACAAAAATTAACGGCTGCTCCCTTAAAAAAAAAAAAATATCCAAACGACTCAATTTAAGACAGACGGGACAGTGCCATGCAACTCTACTAGAACAATTTGTATATAAAAGTCATGGAAATTTATCTACTGGAATCGCGTCGCATTATCGCGTTGCGCCGATCTGTGGGAGTCTTAAGGTGAATCTAGTCGAAAAAAAATCTGTACATACTTCGGGAGTGTATTACTCCACTGTTTGACAATTTAAATCAAAAATTAAACATGGTATTGTTTTGTCTCATTATATATTTTGTCGGTACGGAAACAGAATACTAAAATAAAAAGCTATTAAAAACTTACGAGCCAACGAAGATTAGTTTTTCTTGCTTATTTAACCGATTTTAACCTAGCTTTGAGCGTGTTTAAGTAATAAAAGAAGTTTAAAATCTCTAAAACCAAGTCGGTACCGACAACGCTCAAATATCGAAAAGTTCAATAAAGTTTATTGGTCATTGATTTATGCAGTGGGTTTTTCATAAAACCTGATCTTCCAAAGGACTTTTGTTATTTTGTACGGGCTTATTTGACTATAAATTATCCTCCATCTCACTCAATAACGTTATGCGTGTAGACTAGCGTCTAACTGCTCATCACTGATACTACCTCTGTCGGACACGATGCTTGGTGAGACAGCGTGCTTTTTAGCCAGGCCCACTAGTGAGTTCGAGCCCGCGACTAGATTCCCCTTAAATCAATATAGCCGTGTCTCCTTTTGACTCCCAAAATACAAGCCCTGCCTTAGTTTAAGTATCTGTGCCTTAGGTAAAAATAAATAAATACTGTATCTATTCACCAAATTCTTGTTTGGACTTTTTATCTTAGCAATAACACGAATTTAGTTTCTCAAGTCCAACGCAAAATTATGTTCCACATGATGACAAGATTCCCATTCTCCAGTTTGGTTCTCCTTTTCATGAAACGTAGTGAAGATGCGTAACCCACTAAATCAAATGAACTTGACAATGCGTAAATAAAAAAACTAAACAGTCGTTCTTTTGTGTCCTTCTTTTAGTTCATACGTCAGACTTTAGTCAGATCTCTTGAACAACGTCAGGTTTGAGTCAGTTTACCGTATCGATTGAAAGCTTTATGTAAATTATTTTGGATGATATTAAATTATTTATTTTGTTTGTTGGGTGTGTCGTAACACACCCAACAAACAAAATAATTTCAAATTAAATGTAATTAATATAGATTTATAGAATACTAGCTGCTGCCCGCGGCTCCGCCCCCGTCAATATTAAAAATATCCAAAGAGAACTCATACAAACTTCCACCCCCCATTTCACCCCTTTACGGGGGAAATTTCCTAAAATCCTTTCATTGCTGACGTCTCCTACTCATAATCTACCTCTGTGCCAAATTTGATCTTCATCGTCTGGTAGTTTTTTAAATTTTAGTGATTAATCAGTGAGTGAATGATTATATGTATGAAGTGACTTTCGCTTCAAGACCAAGATAGTCTGCCATAGTTAAAAAGATGTCTTAACTCACCAGAAAGATATGTACGACTATCCATAGAAAATTCATAAGCACTATCGTTTGATTTAGAAAGTCATGTTTAAGTTTTTAAACCATACCTCAAACAATTCAAATCATGTAAAATTCAACAACAAAATAAAAAAAAATCAATAGGCAACTGCCTATTACGTGTAAGGATAGAATCCTGCTAATAGTATAAAATATGTGAAAGTTTGTAGGTTTGTTACTCAATCAGTCAAAAACGGCAGAACGGATTTTGATGAAGCACAAGTTTGAAAGTTGAATTAACAAATAGGATACTTTTAATCCCGGAATGTAGCCGCTTGAGAAAGCTATTACCTACTTTATAAACCTTTAAAAATAAACCATTGCAAATAAGCAAATAAATTCTCAAAGTAGCAACCCTAAGCAATAACCCTAAAGTGCAGAGCGAAAGTCAAAGTCGTTACAATAAAAGTCCTTAAAATAAAAACTGAACCCGTCAATGCTCATTAAAATCACGTTTGCGTTTAAAAATAGAAGTCGGTTCGGACACCTGAACACTATAAATCTACTTGTATATTATTTTAACACGCCCAAGTGTTGCAAATGGATTTTCTATATTTCACTGGGAATTGGGTTGGGGAGGATTTTTTTTCGTTCGTTTTGGCGACACATTTACTGTTCGTTGTTGCAAGCGTAGTTTAACTGCTTGACTTGGGGTCTTGGTTTCATTAGAAGTATTTAGTGATTAGGTGACAGAAACTCTTGGGACCACTATTCAAATTAGGCTCAGGATCAGCACTTTCTGAACCTTAAAATTACAAAAGGCAGTCCTCTAAAAAAAAGAAGAAAACGGCAGATTCCCTTTAACATTTTCTAGTGCTTCAGATGAGAAGAAGAAGTAGCGCAACAAACTATTGATTTTACACAATTATTATTATTTGTAGTTGTAGTATTGAAATTGGCCAATTCCGATTTAGAGTTTAGAGTATCAATCTCGTGAGTTTCATTCATGTCCCGTAAATATTAGGTAAGCTGTTTGCATCAATGGCTATCGCTGCGAAATCACCCATTGTATCTATAGATTTACGAGAACAAACAGACAGTGCCGCTCAACTAATAAATACATCACGTCAAGTTAATAAATTTCAAATAAGCCTTAAAGAAAAACAAACACAATAAATCGTCGTTTATTGTTAACAAAAGTCAATGATATTCATTTAATCGACATTTTAAGAGCAGTAAACATTTTTTTAATCCTCAATTTATACATGACTTGTTTTTCAAAGTCGCGAGTGCTCATTCGCATTCACAAGCTGCAGTTGCAGGGTTTGCTTTATGAGCTGAGAACGCAACGCTAAAGGGTTACTTTATTCTCGTTATTTTATGGTGTATGTTAATACGAGTGTATATGCTGAGTAGGATAGGGTTATGTTTTTTTCTGAGGATAGTTTTCGTTGTTTATGCTGTACATTCAGAATATAAAAGCTGGTGTTATTTCTGGATTTCAAACAGCATGTTCGTGTATGTTATTGGACTTGGCTTCAGGGTGAATGGTTTCACTCAAAAATACATGCAATATGTACCTACACATTATAATGGTCCACTTGAAGGACTTCAAGTGGGCCATTGTACAGACGCCACCACACCAAGTTACCCCAAACTGTCAAATTTTCCCAATTGAACATGAACCTTATGCTTATGTGATAAAGCTGAAAATCTATCAAAGAAATTTGACAGATTGGGGTAGCTCGATGCGCTGGCGTCTGTACGTGGCCCATGGCGGCCGCCGCCGCCGTTGGTCATTCCAACCAAAAACTGTATGTTTCATTTAGGTAGATATTTTTGAGAAATCCGTCGTGTTTTTTTTTGAGGGTGGGAAATCATCAAGTAACGTCCTCCCGCTCTGGGTGGAGCAGGAGGACGTTAGCGCACTTACGCACGAATATAAAAATGTCGCGTCGGGATTTTATTATCGCCCAGTGGATTTTCAACTCTCAACTTTAAGGTGAACCTAGTCCACATTTTTTGCATATAAACTTCGGGAGTGTCTTACTCCACTGTCTGACATGGCACATCCAAAGTAAAATATGATATCGTTTTGTGTCATTATTAATATGGTCTGTACGGAAACAGAATACTAAAATAAAAACCCATTAAAAAGTTAGGAGCCAACAAAGATTGGTTTTTCTTGCTAATTTTACTTAACTTTGGGCGTCTTCAAGTAATAAAAGAAGTGTCAAATCTCCAAAACGAAGTCGGTACCGACAAAGTTAAATTATCGAAAAGTTCAATAAATTTTATTAGTTATTGATTTATGCATATGCTTTTTCATAAAACCCGATCTTCCAAAGGACTTTTCTTAATTTTTTCGCGAATTTTTTACTATAAATGTTCCTGCATCACACTCAATAACGTTGTGCGTGTAGACTAGCGTCTAACTGCTCATCACTGATACTATCTCTATCGGACTCGAAGCCTGGTGAGACAGCGTGGTTTTTAGCCAGGCCCACCAGTGAGTTCGAGCCCGCGACTAGGTTCCCCTTAAGCAGTGGATTGAAAATCTAAATCACGAAAAAAATCGGTGCGGAATAAGCACGCTCGTGCGAACCTGGACTTAGACTAGAGGGTAATGAGGTTAATAAATTGTTTTGGTTTTTACAGCAAAATAACAAAATAGTTCCTTGAATTCGTAGCTTTATTATACACAGTATGAAATGCAAAAACGATAACTTTAGTCGTATTTCTACGAAATAACAAGACTACTCCTATAATTATTGTGTAAACGTAAATGTATTTTTCATGCCATTTGGCAAAAGTTTCACATGAAAAATGTACATGTAATGTTTTTACAGATTACGATTCAACTGTTTTGATTCTATGAAATACTAGCAGCACTCAGCGGTTTCACCCGCGTAGTTCCCGTTCCCGTGGGAATACGGGGATAAAATATAGCCTATGTCACCCGGGGATAGTGTAGCTTCCCAACAGTGATAGAATTTTTTAAATCGGTTCAGTAGTTTCGGAGCCTATTCAATGCAAACAAACAATTAAATCTTTCCTCTTTATAATATTATTAGTATAGATAAATGCATTTTAATTACTTACATGTAAATATTTTTCACTTTTGAGTATTTGAGGGATAGATTCTGAACCTAAGCAAGATGTCACTATGATTATTTTGGGACACGTAAAACCTAGAATTGTGCCTGAGTGCTTTTAATTAGGTAATAAGTATTAAGTTGCATTTAGGTTTTTATTATTTATTTCTGCATAGTTTCAAGTTTTCAATTAGTAAAGTTTTCAATGTTTACTTAGTTGGTATATTAGCGATAATAGCTGAGTTAAGGCAAATCATTTAATTTAATGTGATGTGTTTCGTAATGTGAATTACTTACTATTGTATACTATAAAGTTTTTCTTTATAATTTTAATTAAAATATTTTTTTTATTTTTTTTTAAATAAACAATTTAATTTCTATTGTAATAAATTCTATAAGTTCTTCTAACGGAATAGACAGCTGTGCTGCTGGGGATTTTTGTAGGCAGGCAGGCGTATTGGGGGACAAAACGCTTTACAGACAGATTGCTATGAGCATTCTAGACTTAAAGAGTAGACTGAATAGAGCCCATTATATTATGTTTCTTTCTGGACTTATTTATTTGTTGTTATATATTAACTTAAGTATGCACTTTTTTGACGTTGTTTTTGTGTCATTCTAATTTTGACATTCAAAAAGTTTTGACTCTCAGTCTAGTTTGAATGAATCACTTTTGATTTTATGACAAGAATCCTCTTGGATATCCTCCGTCTGTCGATACGGAGGGTTATGTCAGATACCTACCGATTTTAAAAAGCCACCGTTCCTGCTTCTACTATGAGTGGGGAGCCCGGGAGATACTTGTACAGACGCCGCACCCCCAACTTGTATCAACCCATCATCCCCACCACAAATTGTCACTACCTACCAACCTTACTGATTGAGTCTAGAATACAAATACTAATTTACATTTATATCTCTTGTTACAGATAGGAATTATACACAATTAGAAGCTTCACTGAACGAGCGGTTACGACTGACGTGTGCTGTGAAGACTAATGGTGAAAAACAGTCCTTACTGCTGTGGTATAAGGACGGATATCTACTGACGGAGGGCCACAGAAGTAAAGGACAGAGGCAATGGTAGGTTCTAGCGTAGATAATGTTTTTTTTTTTTTGGTGGGAAATCATCAAATAACTTCTCCCGCTCTGGGTGGAGCGGGAGGGCGTGTCAGACTTTTACTGACTAAAACCCACCCGTGTTCCCTCAGTTGCCTGTGTGCCAGGGGCCGCGGTATCTCTTTCGAACAACCCGCACCCCTGGCAGGGCGTAGATAATGTTTAGATTATAATCTGAAAATGGCTTGCCGAAAGAAAAGATGGATGTATAGCTAGAAAGGAAGTAAAGACATGAGATGACGTCTAGTAGAGATACCGACTGCAAATAAATTGTGATGAGAGCAGAGTGATAATTAGGCGGAGATAATAGTCTAGTCTGTCGTAGGGCGACTAAGAGACTTACTAGAGAATGGGCAGCAGCGTTCTCTATGCATTTTACCACCATACTGCGATCGCCAACCCGCCTGCCAAGCGTGGCGATTATGGCAAAACCCCCCTTTTGGGGAGGCCTATATCCAGAAGTGGACGTCTTTCGGCTGAAATGATGATGATGATGATGATGAATAATCTAGAAAGATTTGATGAAGGATGCGATTAGCTACTTATTGACTGAAAAGTTATGCTAGAGCTAGCGAATAAAGGCTTAGGTACATTATTATTAATTACTAGACTTTGCTAGTGGCTTCGCTCTCGTGGGGGTCGAAAATTATCCCATTGGAACATACACACAGCTCCATTTAAGTGGTTACCCCTCCAAAAGAAATGTGCGTTCAAATCCGTGCTAGGCCCAAGTTACTTTTTGTATACCAATTTTTTTAAATTAAAATTACTGTATTGTTTTACTGAATATGTTATTCAACGTCTAATTAGACCGTAGGTTTCAAGACCGCCTACCGTTCATAAGATTGGAGGTTCAAATCCTTGGCACAAAATGTGCTTTTTGCCATGCATTTTTTTTTTATATAAAGGATTTTTCTATTTTATTCTAGTAATATTTATTTATAGAAATTAAAAAATCAAGGATAATTAAAAACTTTCATAATATTTATAATTGCTATTATTTAACAAAAGTTTGATCTTAAATTACTATATAGATTAATATTTTACAATTTGATTTGACAATTCACAGTTAGCTTACTAAACATATTTTGCCAACTAAAACAAACGGGTCCCTAGACTACCTAACCCTAGACGGAAAATACTAAGATGAAAAGTCTGTATATTCCAATCTAGACGAAACAAAACAGATCTTAAACGCAGATTAAATAAAGTTTAAAACTGCACCGTGAAATCCAATGTAGTTGAAACTAATTATTCTCATAAAATCAATTCAAAATACCTCATCAGCTTACTATACAACCATTTCAATCCACACAACCAACTAAGCTACTTTACCACCTATTCCAAGCAAATCTAGAAATAACAACGAAAATTTCGCGAAGAACAGAAATAGAGACATAGAAACAGTAAGCAAAGTATCCAGTAACAATATTTACCCAGAACTTTGAATACAACCCGTAATGCATGGCTGAGTTATGTGGTTCTATTTGAGGCGGCTCAAAACACTGTCGATCAAAATTATGTTGAATATTAATCACATAAATTGTGAATGAAAACGTCAGAGCTGTTGGTATATATACAGGGTGTCCGGTATTGAATGGATAACCTTGAAATGGTTCATGGTAGAGCTAATGGCCATTCAGAAAAAAACATTTTAATTTGAACGTAATCTGTAAAAAAAAAACAACCGACTTCCGAAAAAACACCACAAAGTGAAAAATAACTTTAAAAAAAATTAAAATACATATCCAAAGACACAAATATAAAGATATAAATTAAAGTTATGTTTCACTTTGTAGTGTTTTTTCGGAAGTCAGTTATTTTTTATTGTTTTTTTTATAGAAAAGAAAAAAATGATTTTTTTCTGAATGGCCATGCCATTAGTTCTACCATGAACCATTTCAAGGTTATCCGTTAAAAAGCAGACACCCTGTATATGTATTTAGGTGTTTGTTATTGAAGACGTCAAGCATGTAAAGATCAACGACGACGATGATGATGATGATGTATCAAGCATTACATTTTCAGTATAAGCTGACCTCGAATTCAAATAATTTATTTGCTTGGGTGAAACGAAAAAAAATATTGATGGACTGTGTGAAAGATGATATGCTATTAAGGGAGTGACCACCGAGATGACGGTTAATAGAGAAGTATGAAAAAAAAAACATGTTGCGCCGACCCCTAGAAACGGGAGAATGATGATCTTAATGGGCAAATAAATTATTTGAATTAAAATTCGAAGCTTTTGGTACAATGAGGTCAGTTTTTATTTGAAATAGAATGGTTAGATCGCTGTGAACTCGACGTTAATGTGACATAGACAGCTTCAAAAAGATACACAAAGAAATGGTAGAAAACCGAACTCGAAAAAAATCTCAAAGCATTTATTTCAATTAAACCATTTACAGGCACTTTTGAATTGTCAAAAAGTCGACCAGTTGGAAAGTTGAAGCTAGTTGCCCATTCCAAAACGTAGATCTCTATGGAGAAGAACGGGCAAGAAACTCCACTTTTTGAATACTTTTCAGAACTTTTCCTAAGACCAGATGTGTCATATTTACAGCCTCGTACATACTGTTTGTGTACATGGTTTTATATATGAACTTAGTTATATCTAAGAGATTTCCTATTGATTAGCGCTTATGGTTTTGGTTTTTTTTTCTAAAAACGCTTATGCGTTTTTAGAAAAAAAACCCTTGGGAGTGATCACAGTAGTTATAGCTATTTGATGTCATAATTTTAAATTAGATATGAGTGTTTTTTGAAGCTATGATATTGGATAAAATACTCTTTATTATACCTATACACAAAGCCAGCCGCAACGCAGCCTTGAGGCACACTTTGACGCGCTTTCCACTTTTTGTTGGTTTTTTATTTTTATTATTTTGCTGTATTTGTATTTTCTTTCTTTTTTCCAAATGAATCAAAAATGAAAAAAAAAGGTCTATTAGTAGTATTAGTTTAAGTTTAATAGTATTATTGTTTGTGGAAACCTAGTTCTATGTAATATATGAAATGATATGTATATGAAAGAGACTAGTATGCAAAAAGCTGTGAATTTGAGATTTGAATAGCAAATGTGCTGTCTTTAGTTGCAACAAATTGGCAAACGATTAACTGAAATTCAAGCCAACATTTCTACTGTAACACGAACCAAAGTTTATTGCTGCATATAAAACGTGTTCGAGCCAAAACTTTCATTGTGGATGTGGTGGATGCATTTATTTTTATCTTGCTGCGTATTTGGCGTGGTACGAAATCTTCGTAAAAGATATGACGTTTGTTATTCTATGTTTGAGATTATCGCATTGAAGTCAGTGATTTGTTTTTATCATCAACACTTTACATTAATTTCTTGATTAATTTCATAAATGAAAATGTTTTTAATTTCAGGTTAAGAATTAATGCTTTCAAACCCAAAGATGCAGGACTATATACTTGTAATCAAAATGCCAAAGAGAGGAATATTAGAATCAGGCTAAAACGTAATAGTCCACAAGAAATTGAAGGTAAGTTTGACAATCACATTGGATATAGTGAAGTCAGTGTATAAAATCTCTCAGTTCTTGCACAAAAAGGAAATGTTCATGTAGTTGAAGGCAATATACAAAGAAACTCAGAGATATTGACCAGGATGGGTGGGCAAAGAAGTTTTCTCGTGAAACCATTTCTAAAACAACATACTGTTCCAGTAGAAAAGGTTTCCAGGAAATTCGCGAACTCATCTCAAAATCTGTAAACAATAAAACGATTCGTGTTACAAATCTTCAATGTCAAACGTATCACAGTAGCATTACTTTGAACAGTTTTCATCGCTGTTTCAGTGTCTTTGGCCTGGGGCGTGGTTATTTTAATATTATATTTTATTAGCGTCTTTATTGGTCATCCAGATGTGTAAACAGCGTGCACTGGATTCCGGGGTTGCAGCAATATTGCGCTCGTGTGGAAATGCTTGAAACATTCGATTTTATAAAACATTTCGTTAGCTTTTTCGACGACACGGGATGCACTTAAATTTTGATCGAAATAACCAGCGATTTCCTGTGTCGTCTTCAGTTTTATTTGAGGTGTTTCCTTATGTGTATTAATCTTGATGTATTTATTGTTTTATATCTTATTAAAAGTACAGATTTAACAGTTCTAATTGTTACATATTTTTTTTAATATTGCTAATGAAATCATTGTCTCAGGTTACCAAGCGGACATGGGCGACAGAGCACTTCCAGAAACACTATCACAAATCAAAACTGCAGCCCTAGAAGAAAACAATAAGCTAGAAGAAAACGTAACTGACACCAAACGATTTATAAAAGAAGAAGACCCCGATGAGAAAGGCGAGAAAGACGAAAAAGATCATCCGAACTATGGCCATGTTGATGAGAAGCAGGAATACTTCCCTCCAAGGTTCAAGCATCCCACAAAACTGTATAAGATGGACATGAAACCTGCAGGGAATTCCATAAGACTGAGATGCGCGGCTGAAGGTAATAAATATTTTTATTACTGGATATTTTAAGCGTCATGTTGTGATGCTTTATTTCTGTTTCTTTCATTTTTGGACTTGTATTTAAGTTCATATTTTAGGGTATGTTAATTCATGTAACTACCGAAAATGAAATAGGTATTTTCAGTTTTTCTAACCTTTTGTAATGCCCATATATTCAAACCACGATATAGTCAAAATTATATTAAAATGAACACGCAAACTCTAGTCATCGTCCCCATACAGTCTGCTTTCCTATTCTACTCCACAAACTTAAATGCAGCCCACACAGAAATAGCCAGAACCATGTTTACTACATCGTAAAACATTTGCAGGGAATCCAACTCCGAACATTACTTGGTATAAAAACAGGAGTACGCCGATATCTCGGGTGTTCTTCCAACCGTCTTATGGAAAATGGTCAATGGCTTTGGATGAGCTAACCAAAGCTGATAATGGAAACTACACTTGTGTTGTCTGTAACCTGCTGGGCTGCATCGAGCATACTGTTGTTCTTCACATTCAAGGTATGTTTTTGTTTTACGGTTTTAGTTATTTTAAGATTTGACGACACTTGTTTTAAGAAAATGTGTTTCGTAATATTACAATGTGACATTCTGTGAGCCACAAACTACATGTCAGCATTAGAAGAAAAATTATAATTTATTTATTTGTTAGTGTTCGTATGTTGTTATTAATCATCACTTGTATCTTGGGGCTCAAAAATAATGTTTTTTTTTTTAATGATCGAATTCATATAAATTCATACAAAGTGATGTTTTTTCTATGGTTTCTGATCTATTTATAAACGTGACTCCAATCTTTCAACTTTACTATCTGGAATTTCTACGATATTTCAATAGGCTATGTCTTATAGAACGCTACCCATCGAAGCCGTACATTAAGGAGGGGTATCCTGGTAACATCACGCTCGTGGTCAACGATACTGTGACTCTGTCCTGTCCACCTGTCTCAGACTTAGAACCTTATTTGTACTGGGTCAGGCCATACAACTACTCTGTTCAAAATGCCGAAGTTGGACCCAGTGATATGCCAATACCTGTCGGAGATGTTATAGAGGTCTTTAAATTTCTTATACCCGGTGTTGGTCCAAAGTCACGATTTGGTGTTGGATCACTGCTTTATTTCAGAAAGTGGAGGTTTTTTCATTCTCCTTGGTATCATTGAAATGTTCGGTTCGTCGATTGTCATCATCTATGTTATTCTGCTTATTAAACTGAATCTATAAAGCTATGTGTAGTTACTTGTTCGGTATGAATTATTGGATTAAAGGCAATTTTCACTGCAGGCTTACAGTTTATGTCGCACATGTAATTTTAACTGTTTAGTATAATTCTGAAGGAGATGGTTTTAGTAACTGGTAATGGTCTTAATTTTGGTGGTGGTAATTGTTGTAAATGTAATAACTTTAACTCACGCTATTTAATCCATTAGTATAAGAAGGACGAGATACTTTAAAACAAGTGAGAATTTAAAGACTGTGTTGGACGAAAATTAATCGTCTTTTTAATAAATGCAAAGTTCACCTTGCTACATTTAGTATGGTTAAAATGGTAGGCGTTTCAAACTCGCTAGCTATTTGATTCAATACAAATATAAACTGCAAAACGCATAAAAAAAACGACTGACATTCCACAGTTAGTTTGGATCGAAGTGTACCAATTCAAACATTGTTATTTTGTTTCATTGTTTTCTAGAGTGAAAGTATTTCTAAGGAATGTGTTCTTAATTTAGATGATAAAGACAGTTCTTTGAGAAAGGCACCCAAGATGTCTAACCGCGAGTTAGGAATGGTTAACAAAACCATTTCTTTACGTCATGTTGAAATATTTAAACATGACGGCTAGTTAATCAATGATACTTTGCATGTGAACATTAAAACTTTCTCTAGGCGTCTCACCAGCTGATATAAAGAAAACAACACGTCAAATAGTAGACGAAACATAAGATACAGAAACAGAATTCTAACCATCCAATTTCTTTATAGAGCGTCTTTACGCAAAGCCAGTGCTGACTCGTGGTGCTGAAAACCAGACGGTCGTGGTTGGGGATACATGTCGTTTCAGCTGTCAGTTCCTGACTGACATGCATCCGTCAGTCTTTTGGATGTACTTTACAAGGGACGAGTACGTTTACAACTACACCGTCGACCCTAACGATGCGTCCGTCAAGGAAACTATTGTGATATTCAATGAGAACAAAATAGTTGTGGTGAGGGCTTTGTCACTAACGCATGGTGTGGTGCATGTTTGTTTAGAATTGGGTAACTTAAAGTACCTACCTAATCGATTTTGTGACTTAAATAAATGTGCCGTATTTTTTAAATTTTCAGCATTTTTGTCTAATAGCTTTTTTTAAATTCTGAAATAAATTCTTCAAAATGTAGTGCATGTAAAATACGGGATGTCAGGATCATCGACGCATAATCTATCACCATGGATACAGTACCCCTTTGCGTTGAAATTTTTCGTCGGTTATTAAAAAAACACAAAATATTTATGCCATACATTTTGACCGCGTATTTTGCCTTTTTTTATGAAATAGTTTTTTTTTTACATTTCTGCGTAGCCGTCTAGAATCATGTGTTGAATTCACGGTTTCCGATTGCGCGTCGATGTATACCATCCTGTTTTATTATTTTATTGCACAGCAAATAAGTTAAGCTACCTACAAATTTTATGTATTTGCAATTAGCTTTCAACAAGATCAAATTAGCGTTTGATTATAAAGTTACAGCATGCTGTTTTTTATCCTATTTCTCTCCTATTCTCCTATCCTACCACTTAACTATCGTGTGAACAACTAACAACCAGACAATAAGAACAATATATTCAACATCGCTGACCTAACCTGATAATTTCAGAGCGAGAACCCAGCAGATAAACCAGAACAGCTCACGATATACAATATAACTAAGGACGATGAAGGCTGGTACGTGTGTGTGGCCCTCAACAGCTTAGGAAACACAACGGCTAAGGGATTCTTGACTGTATTAGAATGTAAGTAGCATTAGAGCATTAGCAGTTGAATTAATTGAAATTTTCAGTGAAGACACAAAAACAATACTAAACACAGCCGCACGGGTCGATTGATAAATTTCAGCTACGTTTGCCGTGGTTGGTTCGTAGATGGGTGACCATCTTTAAATACCAAAACCCCGCCGTGCCGTGGCACGCCAACTGCTATCATTCATGGGTCTTTGACAGTCGTTACGGGTCATCAGAAGCCCGAAAACCTGACAACTTATCTTACCAAGGGGTATCGTATTACCCAGTAACTGGGTTGTGTAGGTGAGACAGGCAGTCAGTCCATGTAAAATACTGGTACTCAGCCGGATTCAGTTAGACTAGAAGCCAACCGCAACATAGTTGGGAAACGACTCGGCAGATAATGATGAGATGTTGAGACTGTGTTTGAGCTAAACAAACAAGAAAAGCATTTGTAAGTGCTGCATTGAAATATAATCTTATAGGTCCAGTCGACTTTTACAAGAGGCACGAACAAAAGATAATTCATTGTGTCTCATTCATCGAGGCTTGATAGGTTTAAGTTAAATCCGTTCCCGTGACGTGAGGACTAGCGCGCCAGCGATGCCCATCATCTGCCTAATCTTATCTCAGCTATATTAGTATCGGTTTCCAACCTAACCGAATGTAACTAAATACCAGTATTCTACATGGAGCGACTGCCTATCTGACCTCTAGTTACTGGGTAAAACTATCGTTCCCCTTGGTAAGGTTGTCGGACTTTCGAGGTTCAGATTAACCCATAACGACTATCAAAGATCATCGACGAAGGGGCGTCAGTGATGCCGTTACACCAAAATACATACCAATATGTGTACCTAACAACAGCAATCCATTTTGAAATTACAGCAGCACCAACAATACAAGAAGCACAAGACCATGGGAAGCACACTCTCCTTATAAACATTCTCACTGTGGTCCTCGGAGCCATGTTCTTTGTAGCCGCCATCATAGTGGTAATGATCTGCAAGAAGCTGAAGAGAGAGAAGGAACAGAAGCAGCTGGCGATAGAGACGGCGAGGGCGGTGATAGTGACACATTGGACGAAGAAGGTTACTGTGGAGAAACCAAACTTGAATGGATCGCCGACGACGACGGGTGATGGTTTGGTAAGTAATGAAAAAGCTTGGCCAACTTTTAGTGTGACATCCTTAAAAAAAATCTTAAATATACTTACGGATAATGTTTTTGATATGTTCGACATATCAAAAATATTTTCTGTTTTTTTTTTCGCATCTCTGACGAATGGCAGCGTACCCAAAAGTTAAAGCTATAAACGGTGTAAGAAGAATGCTTCTGAAGCCAGAACGTAGGTTATATACAACCTAAATGCAAACGGATACCAATAAACTTTCGCCATAAATTGATTATTTTGCATCAATTTAAAACGGTTGACGTTTCTGTAATATTTCTACTTATTTTATTTTGGCAGCGCTTTTCAAAGGATGCCTAAACCTAAAGTCGCCGCCTGGACTTGGGGTCGTTTTTAAATGTGTTGAATATCAAATAATGGTTCATTTAACTTCTCACAGCATAGTGTACGAAAAATGCTAAGTTAAGTTTTTTTTTTTTTTACTGTATCGAGAATCACCTGTCTTCGTTTTCGGAAGCGTTTCCCTTACACCCTTTAAGTGATTTAAAACAGACTACTCAGGTCACTTTTAAAATGGTTTAAAAGTATATACATAGTTGCAAGTTAGCTGCTTTCCACTGTAATAAGATGTTCGTCACGTATCTAAAAGTCATACTAATTAATGTATAGCAGGTAAGTCACATCACATCAGAATAATTGCTAACAATTGGTACCTAACTAACTAATCAAACATTTCCACAGCTGATGCCAGTAGTGAAAATCGAGAAACAAAAGCTATCGCAAGTCCAGAACACGACTAATGATTCGATGATGATGTCGGAATATGAGCTACCTATGGATATCGACTGGGAGGTGCCGAGGGAGTCACTGTGTTTGGGCAAGATACTCGGAGAAGGAGAATTTGGCAAGGTCGTGAAGGCTGAGTGTGTCGGGATACTGAAGCCGGGTATGCAGTCGGTTGTGGCTGTAAAGATGTTGAAAGGTAAGATTGCTTATGCGCAATTTTTATTGTATCTAGAGACCCACTAAACGCACGACGCCATCGCGGCAGGCCGACACGAAGATGGCGGAACGAGCTTGACTTCTACCGAAAAGACTGACCGGCTCTAGTAAAAGACAGAGTTGTGTGGAAAAGTGAGAGGTAGGCCTTTGCCCTGAAGTGGGACAATCCAGCCTAGTTAGATATAGACGGGAATCTGTTGAGTCAAATGACTCATTACTTGATAAGAATATATTACGAGGGTTCATGAAAGCTTAATTAAATTAATTGATGTTGCTGACAAATCTTATTTTTACAGTTTTGTTTGGAATTCTCCAAAATACAGATAGCCGATAACTGTATAATGCTCAACTTCTTTGAGAAGGGATTTGATTTGATCTTGCATTCTGAATCCGTAGTAGAAGCTATTTGATAATATGTTATTTTCAGAAGGCAAGACCACTCAAGATATTCCTGAATCTTAATATATTTTGATTCAGGTTATTCTGAAACTTCACCTTAACATTTCAGAGGGTCACACGGACGCAGAGATGATGGCGTTAGTCTCAGAGATGGAGATGATGAAGATGATCGGAAAACACGTAAACATTATCAACTTGCTCGGATGCTGCACACAAGATGGACCGCTTTACGTCATCGTCGAGTATGCACCAAATGGAAACCTAAGGGAATTCTTGAGGAACCATAGACCTGGGAACAGGTGAGATTTTATTGGATTCTTTACTATTTTCGATCCAAAAGATTAATTGTTTTGTTGTTTGCTGTATTTTCGTGTAGAGAAGGCCCTACCTGTCTATCGATCGATCAATCGCTCTATTGTGTTTCATCACTAAAGTAGGCAAAACTACCTACCCGATCAAAATCACCAATTCTTAACTAGTGGAACAATATGATGAAGAAAAGAAAATTCATAATAAAATAGCATTGCAGTCACTCTTAGTTAATAGCAAAATGTATCAATAAAAATATAATTTCTTTCCAGATACGAGTCTCCAACAGATGAATTAAAAGAAAAGAAAACACTCACTCAAAAGGATCTAGTGTCATTCTCATATCAAGTTGCCAGGGGAATGGAATATTTAGCGTCCAGGCGGGTAAGTTATAGCCACTACTAGAATATTTTGCAAATACTCAAAAATACCTGCTAGGTTTAAGAGAGAAAGGAAATTTAAGACAGAATGAGTTTTTAAAGCTTCCAACGATCAATGGGTGAAGTTTTTAATGAATTTGACTCCCCAGCAATTTTAAATCATCAATCTGTCTCTGTCATTTACGAAAGATTGACATAAAGAGAACGATGTTCATCATATCAACCAAAAACCGTCCACTGCAAAATAATTCCTCTAAGCATTGTCACAGCGACCATTCTGATTAGCTAATTAGTAGAGAATATCAACCAAATTCTATACCTTTTCACACATTCTAATCTTGTCTACCTACATTCTTCCACAGTGCATCCACCGCGACTTAGCCGCCCGCAACGTGCTGGTCTCCGACGACTGCATCCTCAAGATAGCTGACTTCGGCCTCGCCAAGGACGTCCACAGCAACGACTACTACAGGAAGAAGACAGAGGGCCGCCTTCCTGTTCGGTGGATGGCGCCCGAGTCGCTGTATCACAAAGTTTTTACTACACAGACTGATGTGTAAGTTGTTATAATTGCTTTAGTTTATAGCGCGGCCCCTATTTTACCCGCACCTGCTAGAGTCCATTGTATGCCGCCTGCCGCATTGTAGTCACATCACTAGGTAGTTCTGGGCGCACAACACTACACGAGTGGCGCCGCGCCGCCATGGAAAGACTCATAAGCGCCCGGTCGAACGAACACTCTTGCATCTCGTGAGCCGTCCATTTTGTAAAACTATTAGTTCTGTATTCATGTAGTGTCGAGAAAACTTACGTCGGACCAATTTGAAAACAAAATCCCGAGCGCACAATGACCACATCTGTTAGCAAGCGTTACTATAGCGGCTGAGCGCTGCAAGAAATAATAATCCTTCGGGGTATAGATGTTACTTTCCTCGATAGTGCAATTCTTTTTGTAACAATATAAACAGTTTACTAGCGAAACATAATCTACGGAAAAAAGTAATATCAGGCGAATAATAATTGTGCCGTGTAACCTCATGCTGCACTATTCCCAAACTTAACGGAAGATAATGAAAATGTTATTTTCTAAATCTGATAAATGATGAGTTGCCGCAGCACTGCCTTTTTGATTCAACTATGCCATGGTATTTACCATCATATTGACATCAAAAACATTTTTCGTACCTTTTTATACAGTTTCTTAAGCGTGAGGGTTGAAGAAATACCTTTATAAGCTTCTAAAGAGTCTAGGTTATCTTGGTTACGGACGGCTGTCGGTACTATGATTCCTAATAGACATATTGTTCGATATCTTTCAGCTGGTCCTTTGGTGTACTCCTGTGGGAGATCATGACGCTGGGAGGCACGCCGTACCCCACGGTCCCGGGACAGTACATGTACCAGCACTTGAGCGCAGGACATCGGATGGAGAAGCCGCCATGCTGTAGTCTTGAAATGTGAGTTGCCTTATCAATAAGGAGCATGCCGGTAGCCATCAACCAGGCATAAATTAAAAATAGAAAAACTCAATAACACTTTGCCTGACCCCGCAATCGAACTCACCGATACGCAATGGCCGACACGGGCCTGTCTGCAACAACGTTACTGAATTATATGACCTCACTACTGGTGCACTTCATATGAAAGAAGAAAGAAAAAAAAAGTATTTATTGAACTCGCACAGGAATAACACAATACAATTATTAGACACATAAAAAAACCACTACTACGCTACGCTACTTAATAAAATTAGAATTAGATTAACCTTTAGCTGCCGACCTGGTCTAAACGTAGCACTTACGCCGACGTGACGACTGAGAGACAAAATGGGTATTTGCATGCTACATTTTTCTATTATAATCATTAAAAAGATTGGTGTTTGAGATAACAAACTACAGAATTTAAAAAAATACACGCTATTTTTCAGGTAAAATCAACATTTATTCGAGAGATCAGAATTATTTGGCACTAAATTTTAAGGATTTACTTCAGTCTCGTTTTTCTCCAAAATTAAGTAACTAGCAACAAATGAACTTAAAATATGTTATCTTCTATAAACTATTATCAAAATAAAACATAAATCTTACTTCTTAGTTAAAAAATAAAAATAATGACAGCCCTCGAATATTTGGTACATTCACTACGTAAGTTTGCAGTCAATACATATTTGTAGGCAGCAAGTAAGGCACATTGGTTTCTTGCATTTGCAGCAACAGTACTTCGTTCGCCTTTTCAACCGACTGGGACAGATTGCACAGGTCTTTCTAACACCTGAATCTGGATTCTGATAAGTTTTTGGTGGTGGAGGCTCGGGCATATGCCCGAGCCTCCGAATCCGAGTCGCCGATATCGGCGGGTCCAATAACTTGCTCGATACTTAGCCGCAATTCTCGTGGGATCCTATCATTGTAGACGCGTAATTTCATTTCCGGGAGGACTAATTCACGTGCCAGTATGAGTAAAAATCGGCCACGACTGATGTCGCCCTTGTTGTACAATACATAAGTATTAACACCGCTCATATCTATAAACCTGAAAAACAAAGTCATAGTCCAACGTCGAGTTCATCGAGAGCACGAGTCATTCGAGCATTTCTTGTCCACCTCATCCACCCATCCTTTTGTTTTGTTATAGTCAATTATTAGTTGCAGAATCAGTCTCTTTGATATGGTGCATAGACGACACCAGTAAAACAGCTTTTTTAGGCTTAGGCACGTAAGACAGAATAGTATTGTCCTTGGTGAATCCGTATAACGAAGAACCAACCACTCTATCTTTGTTTTCGCAGTTTGGGAGGCTTATCGGGAACTGAACCGTCATCATTTGCAGGTTTTTTTCCGCTCACTAGACGTGATGTTTCTCCTTTTAGGCATTCTGCAATTAAAAGTATAATTTTAAAGCCGATGTGACGTCACTCAGACACTATAAGCTACCACACATGAATTCCGAGGTGACGACCAAGAGACGTACGAAATTTTGTACATAAACACCGTACTTACGTCTGTGAGACGTCGTTTAATACCAAAAGATAAGGGTCATGATCAATTGGGAAAATTTGACAGTTTGGGATAGCTTGTTGTGCTGGCGTCTGTACCTCTTTAGGTCTGCCTCATGGTCTGCCCTTCGAGAAATACATGTATGATTGTAAGTTTACTGATACACCTTGCAACATAGATAAATCATGCATATTGTAAAACGTAGAAAAGACATGTCAATTTACTATTTACACTCGGTAATAAATTAAATAAGTAACTATACAAATATACAGGGTGTAAGGGGAACGCTTCAGAAGCCAGAACGTAGGTTATATACAACCTAAATGCAAACTGATACCAATAACCTTTCGCCATAAATTGGTTATTTTGCATCAATATAAAACGATTGAAGCTTCTGTAATGTTTCTACTTATTTTATTTTGGCGGCGCTTTACAAAGGATGCCTAAACCTTAGGTCGCCGCGTGGACTTGGGGTCGTTTTTAAATGTGTTAAATTTCAAATAATGGTTCATTTAACTGTTCTTACAGCATTTTTTAGCAAAATGCTAAAAAATTAGATAAAAATTGAAAAAAAAATCTAGATTTTTTGATGGCTCTGTATCGAGAATCACTAGCTAAATCACCTGTCTTCGTTTTCGGCAGAGTTTCCCTTACGCCCTGTATTAAAAAAAAAAAACAAAAGAATAATTACTAAGTACTCCTTGACATCTGTGTCATACTTATATAAAAACGTGCCCAGAAGATTAGCAGTATTGCCACCACAACAAGAAAACACCTAACTTGTCTTACTAACCGACGAAAGACGGAGGAGGTTCTTATTTTTTTGAGGTGTTCAGTTCATTTGAAGTCCAAAAAACCCGCAAAATAATCAAACAAACGAATTATTTTCCCCACAGATACATGCTGATGCGCGAGTGTTGGTCATTCTCTCCGGGAGACAGGCCTTCCTTCACCGAACTGGTAGAAGACCTGGACAAGATCCTCACAGTCACCGCTAACCAGGAGTACCTGGACCTCGGTCTACCACAGCTCGACACACCACCTTCGAGCTACGATGGCTCAGGAGACGAGAGTGACAGTGATTTTCCTTTCATAAAGTAGACTTGAAATGAGACAGTTTTGAATGTAGCAAGGTTAACAGTATTAGTTACGTGTAAGTGTACCATATTTTGTAAAATATTGGATGTTGGAGTGTTCCAATGAGTGACATCACTAGAGGCGGCCATTCTATTGCAGAATGGAATTTGAAATGCCTTCTATGGGTCATAAATTGGAAACTACTAGCCTTTCAGTCCACAGGGACTTAAATGTGCAGGATAAGCACCTATTCTGTCAAATGATTAGGTGAGTAGGACCTGAGATGTTTATTAAATGGTGGTACCTAACTTAGGCACCAAATTATTTTAATTGCCGGAAATTCTGGTAATTTGGCTTAGACTGGGTGTGTAGCTCTTATTCGAAACCTGTAGGAAGGAGTATTTCTTGGGTAAGAAAACAAGTGTTTGATACCCCGAATGAATAGATGAACTTAATATTGAACCCACCAATGAGAATCGTTTTGTTTTTGATAATATATAAATAGATTTTACAATGAATTTGAAATCCTTAGACAGTATTGTTAAAGGAAGTCGTACCAGAGGACTAGAACCAGAGACCAGACCGACTGTCGTGGTCCTTTTTGGACATGATGTGCAACACATTAATTTATGTGAACGGGATTTTGCGGTACTAAAAATTCCACCATTGCATGCCAAGTCTACAAACTAAGCATGAGGGTATTTTGCGAAACAAGAGGAGATAAACGAACTAGTGTTTCAATCTGATTTTTTTTTTGTATAAATCAGATACGACTTAAAGCGCAAGTATTTGCGACGTTGAACAAAATCTGCATCTTCAGAGGTAAATGCGTAACACACTTTCATGTTGACAGTTCAACAACATTCATTGCGTTATTTACGTTGATTTGCTGACAAATTTTACGAACATGTGAAGCAATGGACTAGCAATCCTCCTTTAAAATGATCCAGGTTCTGATTACGATAGTGTGTAACGCAATTTGGGTGCTGTAGACGAATTTGACGAAACTCGAAAGTCAGAATAGTAGGTACCGTAGATATACTGTTCGTGTAATTTTCTACTTATGATATTTACTATTATTTATTTAGCTAGAGGTTTTACACAAAATTCGAAACAAAGTGTTGCATAATATTTCGTGTAAATATTTATTAGAATTAATTCCCTTTGGGGTCAAATGTAAATATCCTAGTACCAAAGTTTATGTGTTTTTTTTTGTATTATAAATATTATTGTGAAGTTTTAGAGCATTTTTTATGAAGATGAGAGATGTAACATGACGTATTTTTGAGATATAAGAATCTATAGTAGGTATCTAGTCTGTTTCAGAAGAATCGAGACGATTTTTTATTAATATTTCTTTTAGGATTTTTTATAAGTATTTTAGATTTATCACAAAATACTATGGCTGTTACATTGAGTTAGTTATTTTTGACAGACTACACTTTGTAGTATTTAACAAATAGTTTTTGAAGTCTATGGGAATTTCCCATTCCAGTTTTTAGTTTTTAAACGACCACAGGCAATATTTTATTTGTCTGTGCAGAGGATGCATTTCACCACCAAATCTTTATGGTACTTAATTATGATATTGTTTTAATTATAAATGTGTAACCAATATCGAGAAATTATTATGAGATTATTTTGTAAATAGTAGGCAGGTAGTTTCTACTCATTTTTACGTAATGAGACAAGTAATTAAGTTTGAAAGAATGAGTTGATAGTTTTCACAAATATCTTTTTCTATTAGGGCAAGTCGTAATGGGATTTTTTCGTTAATTGAAACGGGAAAATTATATTAGCTGCTTATAATTTTATGAATGACATCACCGTTATTGGTATTTGTAATTTAATTAAATCCATTTATTTATACTTAATCAAGTACTTGAATGTTGATGTGCCTTATAATAAAATAATTGAATATTGTTGTAGTAATATTTGGCGCTCCTTGTATGTATATTTGATGGTTTATGTGTGGGTCAAAACGGAATTGTAAGAATTATAATGAAATAAAGATTTATAGTGCGAATGTATTTTATGTATTTTTTCTAAGCCCCCCAATATAATCCCTGTTTCTGAGGCCTGAAGATTCGTAAAATATAATATTTTTTTCTGCTTCACAAATAATTTCATAGAATAATGGTCCTTAGAGACGTAAATAACATTTCAAATAGCGCCATCTATTAAAAAATACATGTACTTCTAAGTTAGGTAGGAATAACAGTTCACTTCGTACTCGTATTAGTTAGTACAGCTACTAATAGAGAGCAGCACTAAGCTTCAAAATGCTGGCTCTTCAAATAATTGTTTTCTGCATCACACGCATGTACAACTGATAGTGACTGACTATTTGATTTTATTACCCATTTTTATTCTTCATTATGCAGTCGGGTTAAAATAGGTTTAACTTTAAACTGGGAAAAGGGCTGCAATTTCCAAAAAAAATGGCATTCCAAGAAAGGTTTTTCGACAATTCGACCCCGTAAAAATTCAACCCTAGGACAACTCGACCCAAAGAACTAAACTCTATTCGACGAGTGAAATCGTAAATTGCGTCCTGTAATGCAATTAATCCCCTTTTTTAGTTTTTCCCAAATATCTCAAAAAATGGACGTCCTAGGCAAAAAATAATGAAAATTGAATCCCCGCTTGAGTAACACCCCCTGCAATGTTTGTTTTCGGGATTCATGGTTGACTTTAATTGACTTCAACCGTGACCCTTGTTAAATCAGTGCTGTGTTTACATTACATGAAGCTGTGCTAGTTTTATCACTGTTGTAAGTTCAATCGGTAACTATGCTTAATTAGAAGTTCTAAAGCTGTTGTACACCGTAGTGAATTTGGTCGTCTGTGAATTCAGACAAGTGAAATCGCAAGTTGCGTCTTAAAATGCAATTAATCCCCTTCTTTTGTTTTTCCCAATTAACTCAAAAACTACCTAGAATAATAGAATGAGAAATAGAACCTAGACGTCCTAGAATAGGATGAGTAATAGAATTATTGTTTCCAGATTCATAGAAGAACTTAATTGACCTGGACCGTGACCTTCGCCAAATCACTGTTGGATTAACATTTCATGAAGCTGTGTTAACATTAGGCAGGTACTGTTTTAACTTCACTTCTGGACAGAGGCGTCTCCCAGGCTACGCCACAACACCATGTCCTCCGTCTTCCACATTCAGTCTGTCCCAGACACCATTTTAAGGTCGTCAGTCAATCTAACAAGGGGGCGTCCTGCACTACGCTTGCCGATACGTGGTTTCCACTTCAGGGCCTCAAGTCTGCTATTACAATAGTGTCAGAATGGTCTATCATTGATTTCATAATTGTTGATTTTGACAATTTTGGTAATCTACTAATAAAATGGCGTCATTATGACTTTCCAATGGTCAGCCACTGACACTCCATTGAAAGAAATGGCATTTATTGGTAATCTCGTACATAATGACTTAATTTACGAACTTCCTACTACTTTAGATTGCTTAAAAAACTAATAAATAATATGTAAAAATATATATAAATGAAATCTGGCATGAATAAATGTTCAAATTTAGTAGTAGTTTTTCGAAAATCGTTTCTACTAACGAGTTTTATAATAATGGCAATACGAAAATGCCATTAGGACACAATTCCTTTACGACACCATTGACCGACCAATGATCGACCATTATGAATTTAGCAGATTAAGAACTTTTAGCAAAATGACAATGGGATCGTGTTGGAATGACGAATTTATAAAAATAGCAGACTTGGGCTCCAGGACTCATGTGTTCCACCGGACACTTCAGCTTATTTACTCTGCAAGCTATATCCACCGGTAGCTTCAACGATATTAGGTAACTGATTCGCAAATTGTCATAAAACGCTCTAAAGCGATTATTTCACTTGGCCAAACATTGCCATCTGTTACGTTCGTGTGAACTTGGTCTAAGACCGTCGCTGTGTTTTAGTTTACATTTGATTACTTAAAATAAATCGTTTGACTGTACCTACTGTTGGCTTTGACAATAGATTTTTATATTCATTTATGGGTGGTCCCAGTCGCCTGAAGAAAAATATTAATATGAAATGGATCCGCCAACTGAGTCTTGGTCTAGTCGCCGGAAGCCTCATAGATGTTGACTATTTTGTGAATAAAGTATTTTATTCTGTTTAACAGTTACCTACCTATACATTGTAGGACGGAATGAGGGTGTTCTGAAATGACGTTCACTAGGTGGCAGCACTGAGACGTCAGGTCCGGGCACCTGTCAAAAGTGTCAAAGCGCCTACGGACTGAATGGTGAATGAAACAAATGACATCAAATATTTTAAGTTCATTGTCGATCTGGAAGACCTCTTGTCAAAGTGGCGCCAACTGGTGGCTTGAATATTCATGAACAACCTAATTGTGCGAATTCAGTCACCCTTCACTGGAGAAGAAGTGTGTTTGTTTCAGAACCACATTGACTGATTTGTTTTCCTACTTAATTTGCAATTTGCTCAAATGATTAGCTGTATATTCTATAATTTTTAAGGGTTTGTATTTAAATATGTTAGGGGGTGGTCTAGTAGTCAAGCAATAACAACCGCACAGGCCAATCGATCAGATTAAGCTATGTTTGCCGCGGTCGATCCGTGGATGGGTGACCATCTTTACATACCGAAACCCTCCGTGCCTCGGAAAGCACGTGGATATTTGACAGTCGTCACAGATAGTCATAAACCCGAAAGTCTGGCAACCAGTCTTTCCTAGTAACTGGGTTGAGGAGGTCAGAGGGGCAGCAGCTCCATGTAAAATTCTGGCATTCAGCTCCATCCGGGTAGACTGGAAGCCAACCTCAATATACTTAGTTGAGAAAAGGCTAGGCAGAAAGATTGATTTTGAAATAAAAAATGTTGTTTTAGTCATACATAATTTTATTTTGTCAGTACATTATGGCATCGCCTTATATTAACATACAAATGTTCATACAAAAATTATGCTAATTGAACGTTCACAATTTTTGTTTGAATTACAAAATAAATTGTTTTTTTCATCTTTTACCTATCACAATAGTCTTAAGGATTCTAGCAAAATTAAACATTTTTAGTTACAAACAAAAATTCATTTTTTTAATTCACATTTAGATTACATCAACATTGATATTACTTACCTAATTACATAACTTAAAATATTTATCACTAAAAAATTATACAAAACGAAAATATTATTTATTATAATCACAAAAATGAACTTATATAATCTAGATTCGTAGATAATACTTATTTATTACAATTAGTTATTTGGTTTTGTTTTTGTTTGTGCGTAGTATTTAAATGTTCTTACGAAATAATTATAAAAGATAGGTTGTTAATAAACATAATTTAATTATTAAATATTATAATTATAAGACAAGACATACAAGGAGGCATGGTAAAGTACCTAATTGCCAATTGTTTATGCTGCCAAATCTGTAGTGAATGCGGAAAACAAGAATATAAATTCATATTTTTCAAATAACGGCAGTAGAAACACGTAATATTTTATACGCAATGTAGAACTTTCACGATCGACGTAAAACCATTAGTAAGTAACTATAGCAATGTATCTAACTCTTATCTTAGACTCAGTAAGGTAAGATTTAAAATATGAGAATGTTTGGCGAAGTTTTGTCAAAGTCACGGTCATCATTCTAATTTATACATAACTAGCTTTTGCAAGCGGCTTCGCCCGCGTTGAGGTCGGTGTATTATACATATAAACCTGCCTCTTGAATCACTCTGTCGATTAATGAAAACCGCATTAAAATCCGTTGCGGAGTTTAAAAGATCTAAGCGTACAGACACGAAAAGCGACTTTGAATTTTACTATGTAATGATGAAAAAGGCGTTAAGAGTCATATTGCAATGACTTACTAATGGTTTTAGGTCATACAAAGATGTGCTGGGCAATGCGATAGGGAAATGTTTTACGTGTCTACAATTTTAAATTTTACTTATGTCAGGATTCGATTTAATTATTCGATCGATAATTATTTCATCTATTTTATCATCTAAAACTGTATTTTTTAAACTAACGTCCAGCGCTATAATAAGTAAAAAAATGCAGTTAATATAAATAAGTAGATGGTCTATAAACATAATTACCTATGGACTTCGGTACAAAATAAAGTCTATAAAATAAATTAATACAGATATCCCAAGAAAGGTATGCGCTTCGGGAATCATCGTCTTCTTCAGAAATACGAACGCACGATGATGAGGTCTAATATAGAGCTTTTATGCCCATGGAACACAGTAAGGTATAGTGTTTAGTTCAACTAAACGCGAAATGACAGGGTGCACTATTACAAAGCGCGGCAGAACAAAACATTAAAGATTTTCCCCTGTGGGGCGGTTACTCTATCGCGCGACGTTCGTGCTAATTCGAAAACACGAAGATTATCGAAGCGCAAACCTTTTCTGGTTTGCCTGTAAGTACATTCGCACATTTGTTTTGACATGCACTCAAATATAATGTCATACAGTCCCTCGGCGATGTATTGTGGCAGGGAACAATGGCGATGTAGCATCATCACTATGTCGTCTATTTCAACTTCTATATCATCGTAAACAAATAAACTAACATAACATATAACATTTTCAGCAATTTTCGTATAAATAAATAAATGTTGCAAAGTCAAACGAAAATGGAATTCTGCTTATTTTTTTCACAAAATATTTATTACTACTGAAGCAGCCAAGTTTTCAATTAAATAAGCGCTAATACAAAGCTTAATTTTACAGGTTTTTAACCATTTTAATTTATCTTTGCAATTTTTTTTGACTTTTTGCGAAAAAGATTAATTATACATGTAAAATATCACATGCAAAATGTCAATTTCATTGCTACTTACCTAATACCCGATTTGGTTACTAGAATCAGACAAATAGTTATGACAATCATCGTCAATTTAAGCATGTCAATTAATATAGTCAAAAGTATAAATAAATCAAATTATTGATATAACATTTAGAATGTCAAATTGCAGCTTTTCTATAACATATTCACAGTTGAATTTCATTAGGAGTATTATATAATACGGAGTGCAGACTTAGGCCGATCGTTTGAAACATGAAAAACATGAATCCTGCTGCGCATTTTCGAGTTTATACCAAATAATGGTCACAACTATTCACCTCAGTCAAACATTTAATCAATGACAAATAGGCTTTCTTATATCTATCCAGACTGTCCATGGCCTATCAAGCTCATATCACATATTCACACAACGCAATTTCTTCTCTGGCACTCTCGAAGCAAACTGGAAGCTAGGCACCACCGCTTTCAGTTCAGCCTTCTCTTCCTCTTGTTCCTCCTCTCCCATCAAAGTTCTCAAACAAATCTTCATGTCAGAAGCGAATTTTCTAACCAACCTCTCCAATGAAAAGAGGTGTTCGTCTAAAGCTTCGGGGATTTCATCTCTCATGAAGTCTGCTAATCTTAAAAGGTATTCTGCGTTTGGACCAGACTGTCCTTGGCATTCTAGAATTTGCTTAGCTATATCTGGTAAAGGGGCTGCTCCTAACCAATGCCTGTTTTCGGGGACAGCGATGTACAGAAGAGCGTTTTTCTTTTCTGAGGTACTAGGTGCGTAGCTAGTTGACGAGGTGAATAATATGGGGCGCGGGTGGAAGTTTACTGTGTGCGTTCTGTAACCACCAAGTTGGCATTCCCTGGTTGAAAGGTAAGGTAAGGCTGCATTGTTGTCTGCTGAGATCAGGAATGCTTTGCCCCATGTGATGCCCTGGAACAAACGGAAAATAAACATTAGTGTTGAAAATGTTTAAGTCAATTCATTTTGGTGGACTATCTCTACTGTTTAAAATTTCTTTAAAAAAAAGGGACATCAAACTCCTTTTATCTCAAGTTGATCGAAGAACTGTCAGTTTACACAAATTTTCAGTTGATAATGAATTTAGCAATGGTTTGATCAACACCAACAAAGTCCATATTTGTTAAAGGCGTGAGAAGACTTAGATCAACAACCCTGGAAACAATGAAAAAATGGCGACATAGACATTTATTTTAAAGTATAAACAGGGTAATGATCAGTTATCGGACTGTTGTGATTAATTTGATTGACTTTACGTACGAAGATATTGGTTTGCCTCATAGCATGGCGAAGTTAGGCCAGCACATATTCCAGATTCGAAGTCTAGCGGCAAAAATGTGCCTGAGTAAATAGCTAATGCAAACCGAAATTCGCTGCACAGCGAGGCTGACCCCTAGATTTAGGGCGGATTTTAACATTGAAACTAAACGCGATCAATACAAATCTAAACCGCGTTCAGTCTCATAATTATTATGGAATATTGACACTGACAGCTCTTGAACAGTTTAGATGTCGATCATGTTCAGTTTCATTGGTGAAATTCGCCCTTCATCGAGATGAAAGCAGGATACTCTCGCGATATCTTAATGATGAAGAGGAGTCCAAACGAGATTATTGAAGTCGTTAGAAAATCGTAGTTATGTGAAAACAACTTTAACTTAATTATCCTGTCAAGGACTTATTTTATGGCCGAATTTGCCGAAATGACGATTGACGGAATTTTTATGTGATAACTTGGTATCGAAATTATAACAAATCTGTTTTATCGCAATTAAGGAGTCTGTTTACAAGAGATAAAAGATCCAAAGCCACGTCATAAAGATATAAAAATTCAAAAATTCACGAGTTTTGATTTTGTTTATATAGCAAATGCAAGCTGGCAAGATATCGAGACTGCTTGTCTACAAACACAGACAAATAAAAATATCATCTCATCATAAACGATCATAGCAATAACGATGACACCGACAGGATACATTTCCATTTACCATGAAAACGGTTGTCATAACAAATCACGTCATAATCTACTAAATGATACGTTAATTAATAGCTAATGAGCCAAACATGTGCGAATGCGAGTCCCACGCTTCATTAGCATGCTTGATAACTTGATAAGAGATGCACATGTATCAGTCATCTGTTTTTGCGTTCACTTTCCCGTTTAAGTATCCGAGTAGTTTCGCATCTCATAAGCTCACGTGAACGTAAAATATTGCAACGGAATATTTTCGATCACTGGATCTGAAATCAAACAGTGTGTGACTGTAATATCTGCACTGTGGAGGTCAGACAGGCAGTAATTCCATGTAAAAACACTGGTATTCAGCTGCATCCGGTTATACTGGGAGCCGATTCCAACATAGCTGGGGAAAGGATAGACTAGGCTAACACAAACTCAGGTCTGTAGCCCCAAAAGTTTAGGCAGAGGCACACTGTTATAGGGGACGAGCCTATTGGCTTCAACCAGGCATAAGTCTAGACCCAGAGCTGCTACAGAGAAAATCCAGATTGTAAAAGCCAATATCACTTTGCCCGACCCGGGAAAATAAACCTTCCGGAATAAATTCTGTAAATGATGGTTTTTTTTTTTTTTTTTTTGAGGATGGGAAATCATCAAATGACTTCTCCCGCTCTGGGTGGAGCAGGAGGGCGTGTCAGACTTTTACTGACTAAAACCCACCCGTGTTCCCTCAGTTGCCCGTGCGCCAGGGGCGACGGTATCTCTTTCGAACAACCCGCACCCCTGGCAGTGTAAATGATGGTGAAACCCGCATTAAAATCCGAGGCGGAGAATTTAGAAGAACAACGCGTCTCACAGACAGACACGAAATGCAACTTTTATAATTTTATATTATTATGTATAGATGTAGATAAGATACCTAAAGATAGATCATGCTATCATTTAATGCGGATAACTTCTGATCATAATATAAGCCTTTATGTCTTTAACCACCACCTTGGTGGTTATTTTGGTAAATAAGTAGGTACGTCTTATGTAAACAATGTAGCTATCAACTGTATTTGGATTTGTTTTATCTTTGCATCCGTCTCTTTATCAGCATTGACTGAAAGTTGTGTCTGAATCTTATCTATTATTTTTTTATAGTGTAACCTTTCGGTGTTTCGTATTGTGCGTATGCACCGAATTTGTACAAAAAATACTAGGTAAGCTTGCTGACCCAACAGATGTCTTGTCAATAGGGTCTTCAGTTTCATACAAAAATCTCATAAAAAGAAGACCACTTTATCCTGAATTTGAAAATTTTCTGGGAAACTTTTCTTTAGGATTATTACGAACGTTATGAAACAAAAAATTGCCAAATCCCAGGTTAGTAGTTCTCAAGTGATGCGCTTACCAATGAACGGCATTTCATTTTTATTTAAATAGATAGATTGATAGGCATTTCAAGGTAAACATAGATGCTCCATTGAGCCTCTTATGGCCTATTTTTTGTACTCTGTATATTTCATGACGACTAATTAGTGATCCGTTATTAAATAAACAAACATAACAGTATTGTCAGCTCGTCGCCAGGGTCAAGTGCGCATACGCATAGCAAGAGATCCAAACACAGCTACCGCCATCTTTGGTCACTCATAAACACTAAAAACTAATATTGAACATTTCAACAAAACGTGGAATTTGGCAATCATTTCCAAATGCTCCTCAGTTTTGAATGACAGCCAATAGGAAAAACATATTTTTAGATTCGCGAATTTTTAAACCAGATTTTTATTTTGATCGTTATTATTCTGAATAATCTTTATTCATTCGGTTTTGTAGGTATCCGGTTTTCGTTTGTTATTCGGTGTGTTTCTGACCCCGAAATAGGTCAAGGTTGAGATGTTAATAATACAAATACCAGCGAGTGTGTGCACGTGGAAAACATTCGCTAAAATTATACAAACAACAAACATGTAAAATCCGGGGGCCGTGTGGTTTTTTAGTCGCCTCCATCTTTAATTAACTGTCTTGAAATATAGCGTTTATTAGCCTGTATTTTTACTAACTTCCGCAGTAGACAACGGTTTTCATTTGGTTTAATTTGGACTTTGATATTATTAGGTATACTGAATGATAAGTAATTTCGCTGAGGAAGACAAATAGGCTCACGGTGGCGTCCTTAAAATTCACTAAAATTGTAACGATATTCAAGGTGCCACAATAGGAACCTCCCACAGTATTATAAGCATTAAACGAAATAGTGATCGTCTTGGCGGGGGGCTCCGGGGCACTACCGCGCTCCCAGGTAACATTTTAGTATCCAGGAAGCGATCACATTTGATACACCCAAAAGCTTAACCAAGGGAAGATCTTGGCAATCTATTCGTTTGTAACTGAAACCGTTGGCAAGAACAGTAGCCTATTGGTATTTCAAATATCATAGGCCATAAACCACTAGCCATACATTTGATGCTAAATATTAGGTCTTTACCTATGAAATTGCCGTTTTGCAGTACTGGCCATTTCAAATCAAAATATTTTTTGTTTGGGTAAGAATTCTAATTTCAAATTAATTTTATTTTAAAAACATGGATTTTTTTTTCCAAAATTAGTCATTTGTTTATTGATTAGTGTTACATTTTCATCGCATTTCAATCTTTTTCGTCATCATGGATACGTTAAAAATTCGAGTAATTATGGAATATGAGTACCGTCGTGGCAGCAACGCGGCACAAGCGGCACGCAACATCAACGACGTTTACGGAGCTAACACTACAAACCAACGCACCACCTGTTATTGGTTTGCTCGCTTCCGTTCTGGAAATTTCGACCTGAAAAATGAACCTCGCGGTCGTCCGAAGACTTTGGTCGACAATGACGAATTAAAGGCGATTGTGGAAGCTGATGATACACAATCTACGGCTGAATTAGCAGCAGCTTTCGACGTTAGCGTCAAAACAATATTGGTCCATTTGCGTCAAATTGGCAAGGTAAAAAAGCTTGACAAATGGGTGCCCCACGAACTCAATGATCGTCAGCGCGAAGTACGCGTCGAGACGTGCCTTGCACTGCTCAACAGACACACAAATGAAGGAATTTTGAACCGCATTGTTACCTGCGATGAAAAATGGATTCTGTTTGATAACCGCAAGCGCTCAGCAAGTTGGTTGGATCCTGGTTCAGCACCTAAACAATGCCCTAAACGAAAACTTACCCCTAGAAAAGTGATGGTCACTGTTTGGTGGTCTAGCGCCGGTGTGATTCATCACAGCTTCTTACCAAACGGGGTGAGCATTACTGCAGATGTGTACTGTGAAGAACTGAACACAATGATGGAGAAGCTGGCACATCTCCAACCAGCATTGGTCAATCGCTCGTCTCCGCTGCTCCTGCACGACAACGCGCGACCTCATACTGCACAGCAGACGGTCTCCAAGTTGCAAGAACTGGGGTTGGAAGCTCTCCGTCATCCGCCCTACTCACCAGACCTTGCGCCTACAGACTACTACTTTTTCCAGAATTTGGATAACTTCTTGGCGGGAAAAAAATTCAATACCCGAGAGGCAGTACAAAATGCCATTGAAGAATTTGTTGCCTCCCGTCCAGCTGATTTCTTTAAGAAGGGCATCAATAAACTGCCACTGCGATGGCAAAGATGCATTGATTGCATGGGTGATTACTTCGATTAATACAAATAAAAAATACATGAAAAAAATTCGTTTAAATTTTTTCATACAAAACGGCAATTTCATAGGTAAAGACCTATTATTATTTTCATCCTCTTTGATGTTTGAGCTAACATGAACATCCAATAAATATCAAACACTTCCTTTGGAGTAAAGACTGAAACTGAAATAGATAATGTCTACACCTACAAAGTGTTACAAACTAGCTTCTGCCTGTGATTCCGTGCGGGTGAAAGCCAACTACCTACTTTATCATAAAATATACTACATATTCCTAGCACGGCGTGCTGTGCTGGCGCCGCTGCTGCTGTTGCTGAGACCCTCAAGCGGCGTAAATACTGTAACCATATGGGTAACTACAGTTTTGAGCCGTTTGGGGTCGAAACGCTCGGGTCATGGGGCCCGAGTGCACGTCTCCTCTTTAAGGAAATTTCTCGCCGGCTGGTCGACACTTCACGTGACCAGAGGGCTGGGTCGTTCTTTGGCCAAAGAATTAGCATTGCCATTCAACGTGGCAATGCTGTCAGTCTTCTGGGCACGTTTCCTGATGACAGCGATGCGGAGGAATACTTCGACGCCTAAGTGTCCTTTTGTTTTTTGTATTTATTTTGTATAACGTAGTTTTAATTACAACTGCCTATATTCTATGACTCGTAGACGTTAGGCCGAAACTCGAAATCCCGAATCACTTTATCCCGAATCAGTACATCCCGAATAAATGCCAAGTCCCGCTATTCCGAATGAACGCTACCCCGAATTATGTTATTCGTTGGCACTCGGCAATGGTGTAGCTTCCCATAAGTGAAAGAATTTTCGGAAACGAATGAGTAGTTCCGAAGATTAACCCGTACATACAAATTTTCACTACCTGCCTCTGTACATATAGAAATTAAGATGACAATTATGGCGGAATTTAGCCTTTTACGCATTTTTTTAAACAATAAGTATTTGTGCAATATTTTGTTTTTTATTTAGAACAATGAGCTGTTATGGTTTTAGTGATATTTTATTTACCAATCTACGAATACCGTGATTTTAGGTTAGGTGCCTTGTATAATAGAATAATGAGAACAGTGAAATAGTTGCACGCATTTTTTTTAAAAGATCATGTCGCACGTTTAGAAGTATAGAGACCTAATGCGAAATTAGCCGCAACCAAAATAGGTCTCTATAATTCTAATAATTCTAAATGAATTCTAAATAATTTTGCTTGCGGCTAATTTCGCATTAGGTCTCTATACTTCTAAAGATGCGATGTGGAATTGGCGTCGTGCAACTAGCTTCCGACGTTACCTACATAAGTGCCCATGTAGGTTTATGTGAAATTAAACTTTTTCCAAAAAAAAAAAATAACAACCGACTTCCGGAAAAACACTACAAAGTAGAAAAATTACTTTAATTTCGGATGTCTTTGTTCTCTTGTAATTTCGGAGGTGTCTGGATATGTATTAAAAAAAATTGTTACGGCCTTCCGAAATTAAAGTTATTATTTTACTTTGTAGTGTTTTTCCGGAAGTCGGTTGTTTTTTTTTTTTTGAAAAAGTTTTTATTTTTAACGGCCCACTCCCTTTCACAGAGAGGAAGCCAGTGTCCTAGCTATGGAAGCAATATATACTCATTACGCAATAGCGCTGCCAACCGGGTGTGGATGTGCCGCTGTATCGCTAACAATGCTCCGCCTACTATCCTGCCCTCTGTGCCTCAAAACACGCAGTCAAAGAGACGCATGTGCTGCCACCAATAACGCCATGGAAGTGGCGAAGATTTGTGGCTCTAGTGCGAGTTTCTTTTAACCATCTCGACTATACGCACCGAACGCGGTCGATGATGTGTTAAGACCTCTGAATTGCTGTCATGCCCGCGACGCCAAGAAGATTACCGCTAAGTTAGTTCTGATGGTCACAAAAAGAATCAAATATTTTTATCAATATTGCCGATGTCTGAAGGCGAATTACAAGGATTTTACGTACGAGAAGATAAAATACGAACACTAGCTGATAACCCGATCTTATTATGACAAAAGCGAATTTTTATGTAACGCGTGGCCGACTGTCTACCTGATAAGAATACTCTGGAGATAGCAACTGCTAAGTAAATAATTTTCTTATAATTTTTTGGTACCACTATTCATCAGGCACTTAGCTGTCTCTAAGGGTTCACTTAGATCTTAGATGATAAAGTGTTTTGTAGGCGAGGACTAAGGACATGATCATGGCGTCCAAGATTTCACCAATATCCTTTTAGTCGCTTTTGCGTGATTGAGTAACAAATATTCAGATAACTTCTTCATAGTATTAGTGCGATTAACGATCACGAGAACCGCGAAGAATCTAATCAGAAAGTTTTCGATATCGGCCTAGTATCTAAAATTCTACATATAATATCTAGTCTACCTAGACCAGAATCAATAAATTATAAATCATTTATTTACCTAAATAAATTATTTATAATTTATTGATACCTACTTTAAGTCGCATAAATAATATTTCGACAAGTCAAGTTACGACCAAGACAGATAGATAACATAATTATTATTTATAATGTGAATAACATTGATAAATGAGATACCTAAATGTGTAATCACATCATGTCATGTGTTTCATTACATAATTATGTTGGAATCAGCTGGACACGAAGTTGAGAAGAATGACATAGAAGGAAGGAAGTTTATGAACACAATGCTGTATTATGTGCATAAGCATCCTCCCTACTCATATAGCTTATGACTTGCCTTACAAATGGGCTACAAGAGTAGGGCAAGACCAAAGAAAAGATGGATTGACTGTGTGCAAGAAGATATGGCTAGAAAGGGCGTGTCTATCGAAGTCACCTCCTTTCTTTGTAAGGCAACAAAGAACAGTGGAAGAAAAATACAAGATGTTGCGCCGACCTCTGACAAATTGGTATAAAGGAAGGAGAATGAAGATGATGCACAAATGCAATAAGAATACAAACACAGCATAAAAGACAGTGACTCAGCTGACAGCCCAGGATGCACCGGACGCAATTTAACAATCGCTACACGTGGAGGCAATAGATTTCCCAAATAGATAAAGATCACGACAACAATCAATTCAAACAAACATGTAGGTACTTCTAACAGCCAAAGAATTTATAACTTCGTTGAGATAAAGACAGATAACGTAACTATTGTTCCAATAATAACAACAGACGATCGAACTGTGAACTACTCAAACAATTGCCGATCTATCTCATCCGATAGTCACTTGTGATCGAAATACTATTGATTGGCGTATGGGAAATCCTTTTAATTGTTATCGTTCACATGTTATGGGACGTATGTTATTTATTCCCAGACTATTGTTATAGTGTTGTTATCTCAACGATTTGATGACTACTCTTACGTAATTTTTATATTCAATATTTTCAATGTGTAGGTATAGTTTAATTGCCATAACTTTAAATTATTGTTAGCCGGATATTGTGTGTGATCAATGCTAAGCCGTTTAGGAACTGATCAATGATCGTTTTATCTCCGTTCTCACCTGGAAGTTTATTTGAAACCGTCTTCTGCCCGCTACTTCGTCTGCGTGCTTGTTTTGTCATAAAATTTATCCTATAACACTCGTCAATACTGTATCTTTTTATTAGTGAAAACAAATTCGGAATCGGATCAGTACCTCGTTCTGAAGATTACTACCTACATAAAAATTACTTCTTTGTAATATACTTTATATAATTTATTTATTTTGATCAGAACATTCCAGAAAAAGTACAATGTCAAAAACTAACTTCTAACCTACCTTATAAAAACAGTCCTACTAATGAAATAGTAGATTATAAAATATAACGCAATATAAGAGAGTTCACTAAACTTCACGAGCCAATTGAAGTAGCCCAAATACCACTAAACAATATAGGTAATATATGCAAATGAAGTAAGTAGGTAATTTAATCGCTAACGCGTGACATTCCGCTAATTTTGCAATAGGTATTACAATTTGAAACTTAGCTGATACTGCAATGTTATAAATTACCAAGTTCACGGTTACTAATGCTATTATTGCAAGGTCTATATCAAATTGTGTCAATTTAAAACAATTTACTTATGTAAGCGTAGAAATTGACATTTATGTAAGCAAGGAATTTCTTCATGAAGTGTAGTAAATGTTTTCTAGTTACTCTACAAAATATTAGAAACGATACTTGGTTATGTTTGTTTCTTAGACTAATTATTTACTGACCAGTGATATAAGATTCCATGAAATTTATTGCATTAGATGACAAAGATTTCTTAGATGCGCCTGATCGTGCTGAAACCACTAGAATAATAAGAATACCCGGCCTTTATAATAAAATGCCACCTAAATAATCGATACCACCTCTTAAAGACTACGACGACGATATACATATACGAAATAGATCTCTTGGTTCCAATGGCTGCTAAAGATGATGATGATAATACTAATAAAGACAATGGTGATCGAATCACACTAAAATAGGTAGTGTTCAAGATTATTACAACACCCGGAAAAGATACAGAGAAACTAGTAAAGAGATGAATAAGATGAGAAAAAGAATAGTTTAAAAAACTAAAAACACGCTTTAAAAACCAAACTAAAAAGAAGAAAATAATTTAATTCAATTAAAAAGCGTGGGGTGCTTTTTGAAGTATTTTTATTATCAATTAATGTCAAGCACCCCACGCTTTTTAATTGAATTAAATTATTTTCTTCTTTTTAGTTTGGTTTTTAAAGCGTGTTTTTAGTTTTTTAAACTATTATTTATTTTCATTTTTTTAGTTCTGCTAACTACAAAAACGTGTTTTTTTATATATTTTTTTCCTTTTTTATTAAATTATTGAATTTTCATCGGTCCTCGATAAGTTTACAAAGTTTCAATGAAATCTGACTGTTTAGGGTGGGTCAAAATCGCGCTCTAAGGAGTCGGTTACATACAAACAAACAAACAAACAAACATACAAGTGAAGCTAATAACAAAAATTACCCACGGAGAGTTACATACTGACATACTGACATACAAGTGAAGCTAATATAAAGCGTGTAAAAATGAGGAAAACACTCAACCACATGAGATACTGGGCACGCCACGTTTGCGGCGGTAAGTCTCCTTTTTGAGAAGTGGATTTAGAGGCGGCACGGCGTCCTCACCTTCCGCCTGACGCAGTTCCTCACCGGACACGGTTGTTTCAGCAGGTTCCTGTTTCGGATAAGGCGGGAGGAAACGCCCCGATGTTTCCACTGCGGATATCGCCCTGAGGACACGGTGGAGCATACGGTGGAGGTCTGCCCGGCTTGGGCGGAGCACCACCATGTCCTCGTGGAGGCGAATGGCGGCGGCGATCTCTCGCGTCCGGTCCTGGTTCAGGCCATGGTACGGACCGAGAGTGCATGGGTAGCCGTCACCTCCTTCTGCGAAGCAGTAATGCTCGCGAAGAGGGAGGCGGCGCACGTGAGGGAAAGGCAGTATATGCGCCCTCACGGCTTTAGTCGCCGCAGGAGACGCCCAGGGCATCGGGAATCCTAGGCTAATTCCAGGCCACCATAGGAGCAGGCTTGCGGACGGCGAGTAATGGGTAGCTCGCTGTCCGGTAAGGACCAAGCCCGGGTCGACGGCGCGTTGTGTTCCACGCGCGCCTCAAAGAGATGTCAGCACTAACTGGTGGGGTCCACAAGGGCCGATGCCTGCCAGGCACTCCTGCTCGACCCAGAGCGGGAAAAGTTTTTTGAGGATCAAACAAAAAAACCACATGAGATACAAAACACAGTCTACATTATCTTCTAGCAACGCAGCTCAACCAATAACAAATTAAGAGCTAATTCTATCTCGTATAGCAATAGCCTTATCATACTCGAACCAATAACGTGTAAGGAATGAGACTGCAATACTGAAGGTTATGAGGGCATCAACTTTGGAGTATTAACCTGATTGGGGTTTACTTCACTGCGCAGATAAGGTAGGTGTTCCTGGTATCATTTATTCTGGAACTAGGTTTTGCCCGCGGCTCCGCCCACGTGGATGTCGGTTATCGCGCAAAAAAGTAGGCAATATCCTTCTCCATATTCCAGGCTATATCTCTGCCATATTTCATGACGATCGATTCAGCGGTTTAGGCATGAAAACCAGTATGTATACATACAAACTCACTTTTACCTCTAACTACAGATCCGGTTCCGATAATTCTTTCATTAATGGGTAGCTACAGTATTGCCGAGTGCCATAGTATATGTATATTTTGCATTTTTGGCAGAAGCCAGTCGCAGTTGCTTTTTGAATGCATAAAGCTGCAATATGTTACTCTATTACTCAATCATTCAATAGCAACGCACAAATGTCACGTCTTATTGAAGTCTAACTGTCTGCTGTAGACTTGTTTCATAGTTTACTAAGCATTTTAATCATAAGGAAAACTTATTTAAAATATTACTATAAATAGGTATTCGGCTATTGAAACTATTGAAATTTCAAAGCCAAACATTTATACTGTGCCTACTACGGAGACTAGAGCGGGAGAAGTTATTTGATGATTACCCACCCAAAAGAAAAAACTACTACTACTTACAAGGCATTCCAAATTAATTCATTTTATTGTTATCTTTTAATGTATGTGTGTTCCGATTCCGACTGGAGCTCAATTTCAAACACAGTATTATCCGCTTTGACAGTCGTTACGGGTAGTCAGAACCCCAAAAGCCCATAAGTCTGACCATCATTTTTACAAATGAGTATCGTGTAACCAATACCTGGGCTGTGGAGGTCAGATAGGCAGTCGCTCCCATGTAAAATAAGTACTGGTATTCATCTGCATCCGGTTAGACACCCAAAATGTTTGGGAAAACGCTGCCTAGCCTTTTTAAATATCAAAAAGTCTAATTAATTAATCTACCTAAATCAATTGAGAACTTTTTGATAGTTGGATTAATACTATTTTTGAAGTGAAAATATAAAATTCATGGACACACAAGAATGCGATGATCAGCAAGAGTCTTATTTAGGTATGCCATGCGCTCATTTTACTTAAGACATGTGCAAGAATACGACTAGAGTCAATTTACAAGTTCAATGCACGGCAAGACAAAACATTTGGTTTGTAGATCTGAATGACATTCAACTTGCACCAATTCGAGGCTGTTGACCGAAGCCGTATGAAAGACGAAGCTATTTGTAACTATCTTTTTGGGAGTTCTAACAAGACATAATATTAGATCTCGTTTTTTCGCCAATCCTGTCGTTGTCCATTCGTTCGTGATACGTCGAAAATAACAATTTCTTTCGATTTTCTAAATCGATTTTCTGTACGCTGTTCACGGGAATCTTTCAGGCACTTTCAATTCTACCCTTCTAAAAGGGTCTTCTGCCAGACCAGCTATTATAACTATCTATAACTACCACAGGCTAGACTGCCAAGGGTAAAATCGTGTCAAAGGGGAGCATTTCTGTCTAGACACAATATAATCACATCAACTGATCGATTTGTTACAATCTTCGGCGATGATAGCGGGATAAACGGTGGTGGATACAGACAGAAATTACTCTTAGTTGTATATCAGAGAAGTCATTGTCTTTAATTGCAAAAGATGAAAGAAGGAAAAAGAAACCCTGCATCAGACAGCGTAAAAATATAAAACTATATGGAAAGATTTGGTTGTAGTCGACACTAGACACTTTTGAGAATGCTCGCTAAAACGATCTCAGAAGATTTTAATAGTTCGTGTCACACTAACATTGATATAGATAGAGGCACACTTTTCTGCTAATTCCTTACGTCGCTCTTTACACTTTTGTATTTGATTTTTAATTTTTATCTGCTATTTATATTATGTGCCTTTTAGTCTGTGCTAAATAAATGTATTTTCTTTTTCTTGTTTTTATATGGCATGCCGAATACCAATGTCCAATTCTTCAAAATGCATTACATCAATGGCATCACAATAAGGCCCCACCCCGTCTGTCAGTTCAGTACTTTCCCAGCCTATTACAACTCGAGACACGAAGATATTATCGTTATCACGTGTCTGTCGTGTCATACGACTGGCAATTTATAAATCGGCGGACGTAATTCGCACCGTGTCGGGAGTTCTACAAGAACCCGTCTTTTGTCCATTACCGAACAAGTGTATAGAATTTATTTCTGGACCAGCGGTATTGGCATGAAACCAACATTTCTTTGTTTGAAAGGTTTAAGAGAATGGGTTGTCCCAAATTGGTGGAACGGAATGTTTTTGGTATTTTAATTGATGTTATCTTATTAATTTGAGAATTTGGAATTAGCTTTGTGGAGCGTGTAAACTGTAAAGCCTGTTATGAAAGTATCTGATCAAGATAAAGGGTGCATCGTACTGGCTTGATAGCAATGACCATATTGCAGTTATAGGCACAAGTTATTGACTTTAAAGATAAAGCTAACGAACCAAAGGATGCTACGACAAAGTTGCTTAGCATAATGAAGGCCGGAGTGAGACAGGGGGGACTGTCCTCGCCCTTGCTCTTCCGTCTCTATGTGAATGCCTTGGTCGAGCGACTCAGCAGCATGCGTGTCGGATGCTATGTGGATGTGGTTTGTTTTAATAATCTGAGCTACGCCGACGACATGATGTTGCTGGCTCCCTCGATTAATGTTCTTCGGAAGTTACTGGCTGTATGTGAGTCGTACGCGGAGTCTCATGGGTTGATATACAACACCAAAAAGACAGTATATCGTCTTCAGGTCTGGTGCCAGATGTCCATCTACGGTCCCTCTTCTGTTACTTAAAGGTCAATCAATATACAGGATGTATAAATTGAAATACTTGCGCCATCTGGTAACAGATTCCCTGAAAGACGATTTAGATTTGGAGAGGGAGCGCAGAGCGTTGTCAGTCCGGGCGAACATGCTGGCCCGCAGGTTCTCTCGATATACAGTCGCAGTAAAAATAGCCCTTTTTAAGGCGTATTGCACAACACTGTACTCGGGGGCCCTGTGGTTCAGATGGCTTGGTCCAAAGGGCTTGCAATGCTCTGCTTATCCAATATAACAATGCGTTTAGGGTGCTGTTGCGACTGCCACGCTTCTGCAGTGCGTCCACGATGTTTCTCGACGCGCGCACTGACAGCTTTGACGCAGTATGGCGCAAGAAATCTGCCCCGTTACTTCGCAGGTTGCGAGACAGTCCCAACATCGTTCTTAGCCGCCCAGGCAGATAGTCCGCTTGTGTGGGCGTTAGCCGATCGAATAAGATCTGTTTTAGCTATTAAGTACTAACTTAGACTAAGTAAAATTGTTACTAAGACAACGGACCACATTTGTAGTCTGAATAAATAAATTATTATTATTATAATCAGTCAAAAACATTTCCACTGCTGGGACTTTCTCTCTCTGTGGGGCATGCATGGTCCCCACGCGGGCCCTGTGCGGGGTGGTAGATGTCACACGAGATTTTGGTTCTAGGAGTTCCTCACGATGTTTTCCTTCACCGTTTTGAGAGCAGTGGTGATTAAATAATTGTCAAAAAGTAAAGCGCCTGCCAGGGTTCAAACCTATGACCTAGAACTCTTAAGTCGCGGCCATTACCACTGGGATAAAAGTGTCTACTTTGAGAGTAATAGCACTGAATCCAATCAATCAATGACAGACAACCCACGACCAACCACAGACATGTAAACAAAAGCCAATCACTAATAGATTACGTCACAAGCATGCGTGACGTACATAGACGTTCTATTCTTAAATCTCTGCAGAAACGTCACCGAAGAACGAAGATTGGATGAATAAGTATCCACTCAAAGGAGTGTTGGAAGTTATTTTAGTAATACAAGTAAACTGAATATTAATATTAAACGCAGTTAATCTAATAATAAAAACTGACACGTGTATGTGACACGTGTCGATAATAACACGAAGCATGTGCAGTCTGCGCGTGAATTTATTCTGCGCGTCAATGTAAAATGGTCAATACTATCTTTTTAAAGCAAAAGCAAGAACTCGATGGAAACTTTGACAAACCTGAGTTCGCATGTCTACTGAAATCTGAGATGTGTGTGTAAACCTTAGTTGTGATTGATTGTAAAGAAACTGGGCAATTACCACAATATTAGGTATATTATTTTGACTTCAATAACAGGCGAACCAAGAAAGACGCGGAGGTAAATTAGAGGTGTAATGCTAATCATTTTCGGGGAAAAGCGGCGCCAATCGCCAGGTACGTGTTAACAGAAATTCGTTTTACCGAAATCATTGGCGAATACCGGAGACTGAATCGTGAATCAAATAAGGTCTTAATTAACATTTAATCGAATTAAAAAACATCAATTAAAAGTAAAACAACGACAGTCAATCACTACGCAGTATAGATACCATTTAAAATCTGTATCTATTCAATCTTGAGGAAAATTGCTTCTTTACTATTGGATTTTGCAATAACTACATATTTTGTTTATAATAAACTTTATGCAATATCAATAAATTAGACAAGTACAGCAGACAGTTTCTTATTGAGATATGATTTTCCTGTTAAAGTACCCAGTGGCCAGTGATAAGAGAAGAAGTTATGCAGTTTTATGCTGCGTTTCCTGATCCATTTTCCAGCCTATTTTCCTTAAGCTATCTTTTGGTTGTAACTGTATTTAGGTTGGCTTGATTACCAATAATAGTGTGACGTAAAATTTTCGGAAGCTGCAAAGTTGTTCTAACCAGAGTTCTAGATCCAGACATGACTCGAATTTCCGTGTATGAAGGTTTTACTCAGAAACATTATTACCTTGACCATGCAGTTACACAGAAAGTATGTCATAAAGATACAGCCTTATTGTAAGAAAAGATGTACTCGACAAGAAACATAAATATCCCCTTTTACAATACCATTTTCCTCTCATGTCAACAATTGATTGACGTCATACAAGCTGACGCAGGGATTTATCCCCCAAGAAAGGCTTCTGTTACGTCATAGACCAGGTGCTATACAGTCAACGTCAAAACAAATTATTTCTACTAATTATTAACGATGCTGTTACTCTTACGTATATAGGTGACGAACTGACAAATAATATTGTGAGATGCACGGATTCCTTTGGTAAGAATTATGATATGCTTGATTTCCTTCGTGATACGAAAGGTCATGCTTTTACAGTAGTTGTTGATGTTGTAAATGTTACGTGGTTACAAAGTATATATTGCAATTAAGCAAATGATACCAAAATGGGGCCGGAAAACGTCAGAAAGGGGAACGGAATATGGTAAAGCATTACAGTAGCAAAAGTTGTTACGACCTCATGCAGTGTTGGACCACGTGCGCACGTGCAAAATCGCGGTGGGATTCTATCGCGCAATGGATTCTCAAATTTCAATGTTGAACCGAGCATTGAGAATCCGACAGAGTGCATCCCAGCGCGTCGAAAAAATATACTTCGATTTTCAACTCTAGGCGCTAAGCAGTTTGTTGAAAGTCCAGTGCGCGTAAACATCCTGCCTCGATATTTTTACGACCTTGCGATATTTGCCAGTCAATAAGGGTAGTAGCGGCTAATAGCGAGTCTCATTGTCCGGTACGTATCACGGCAACTTTATAATCACTGAATGCGGTTGTTCAGATGCATATCCAATGACTGATCTGACAATCGATCTTACTTCAGATTCCATATCTCTCCACTGACCTAACCTTAGGAATGCATTGGGTAATTAATAATGATGTTTTCATGATATAATTATAATTACTTGCGATGATAATGAAATGATTATAATGACAAGTCGTTATTATTCCAATGGCGAGCGGCGGATGCGACTATCGGTCATACCGTTTGGCAAGTAACAAATACTAAGAGACTTTATTATTTGAATATCGAGGACGAGACCAGTTTCATGGGTGAATGAAGAAATGATATAGAACGAGATACAACGAGAAAAAAGAAACAGATCAAAGCAAGCGATAGAATACAAGCTACTTAACTTACTTCCTAATTAACCAATTAATAAACTCAAAACTAGGTCACAAGAAATAAAAGAACCGCTACATAACAGGAACTAATCAATCTCTGATCTTGTTCAAGATGGCGGTAATTGAAGGTCCCCAAATGAAACAAAAGAAGCCGCAGCACCATTTCGAAATCATCGGTTCAAAGTTAATCTAATTATCGAACTCATTGGCCATGGTGGTTGCAACGAAATTACCAATTTGCTTGGGATTAGTAATCATTTGAAAGCTCTATTTCACCATTTGATTGGACCTAATTTTGGTTAGAATTGGAACGCTGCGTGAAACAGTGTGGAAATATGTGATGAAAACATGGCAATTTTTACAAAATATATGACTGCGTCTAGACATGTGGGCATGCCCACGTAAATAACAACAAATATGCTGATAGAAAAATGTTATGACATCTTAGCTCTTACATAATAGAGGAAGAATGAGGAACTTACAAATTAGGCTAAAACCATAGCACATAATGGTCTTAATGATAAACTAGAAATCTAATAGAAATAAAACATTATCTCAAAAGAAAACTGTGACAATTTGAGGAAATTGTCACAAAATGTAGATACGGAAGTTTATCTATTTAGCACAACAATAAAACAACACTAAAACTAGACAAGGCATCTAAGATTTTGCGCAATACATTTATTATATGAAGAGTTAGAAGTAAATGACAAGTAACACAAGAAAAATGTGCTTGGTTATATAGACGTTGTTTATTTGTATAACACATATATAGCGCAACAGATGTTTTAATTATAATGAAAATTATACTCTCTTTTTTAAATTGAAGTGGAATTGAAATTGCCATTTATTCCTAAATGAAAAAAAAACTACGTATTAATTCTTTGTCGAAGTATCACTTTTATCCCTTTGTTGATCTGAATCACTCTGACTAATACCTTTTAACGACAAAGGTACAACTGTACGATCGATGGACTCTTGGCAGTCACTTTCGTTGCTAATAGATCATTACACCACTGGTTTCAGTGGTGGTAGTTGGTTTTATAAATACATACTATCACTTCAGTTAATTCTAATCCCATCTCTTACACTACACAGATGATCGTCTATTGTCTTTATTTGAATCAACGACACTGAACGGGTGCGTACTTTGTTTATCTGCGCAACGCACCTGTTGTGCGCAGGCAAATCGTCCATTGAAATATGGCGCGTGCCCTGCAGTATATTAACCTCCATTTACTATAGTTTAAACTGCAATACTGCCGTTTTTATTGTTCTTATTGATTATATTATTGCATTTATGAAAAGCTTCTTTCAAATGGCACGTAATGTTGATAACTATTGTGTGTTTGGTACTCGCATTTATATTATAATTTACCGTTTCCCTGACGAGTGTTTTATCGCCATTTTACGTAATAATACTTTTTGTTTTGACGTTTCGGGTTATCAGTTGACCTGTTCAATGTTTTAGATTGATGATATGAATTAATTTAATTAAAGGATTCATGTTTTTGTGTTGTTGTGGGAATATGGGTTTTATTATCATTGGTTGCATGGGATAACATTGTATACATTTGTATCTATTCCATTGGGTGGGTTACTGAACCGATTTTAGTTTTCAAATAAAGCCAATGTTTAGTAATAGTCGATAAAACTTCATTAAATTTTAGTTTGCAGCCTTAAAATTTGATGAATTCAATGTAGGCAATAAGTAACATGAACGGTTTTTGAATTTTTAATTTTTTAACCTACGTAGTTCTAATACAGAACAAAGGCCTCCCCCAAATCTTTCCAGACCTCCTTTTCTAGAGCCACCTCGATCAAGCGGCACTGGCTTTAATTAAATTAGGTACTTTTATCATTTGAATCACAACTCAAAGTATTTTTTTTTAGATGTAATCGTACTTCAATACCTATTCAATAAGGATGTCAAATTGTCAACTACAGTCAGTATTGACAATATTTTTTGTTGACAAAAGTAAATACAATGAAACTAAATAACCGCTTCCCATTCACGGTCAGTGTTTAAGAGGAAGTTAATGCTGATAACAATGAGATCAGTTAATGGGTCAAATTTTACAGTGGCGGGTGTTTGCATAAAAAGTCAATGACTTTTTGTGAACAGTTGAATTGTGGGTTTGTTTTGATCTTTCACTAATTTACAATGTCTATGTCTTAATGATATCGTATTCATTTACAGTTTCTATAACACTGATAATATTTATTAGGTATTTCTTGCTTTTAATTTAGCAGCATGCAGGTCATCACAAGGTTAGTTTGAAAGACCTGCCAAAAAGGGTGTGGTAGAGACCATCAAACTGAACAACTTTCTCCATGGGACAAATATCGAAAAACTGTTCCATTCAAGACTTCAATACCAACTCGACCTAAATGTTTGGGACGGCTGTTTTTTTTTCGCTATTTACGATGCTGGTCCCATACAGAAAATTGCCTAGTCTGATGGTCTGTAGCACACCCTTAAATTTGGCAGGTCTTTGAAAACTAACCCTGTATATTATCAACTAAAGATTTGTGTAAGAATAAGTAAGTAGAGATCGTCTAATTTAAAACTGCAAACCCCTCCAAAAAATGTATATACAAACTTTTGAAATGTGTATGCAAGCAGCAGTGGAGGGGCATGCAGTTTTAAACTAGAAAATGTCTACTTATCCTTGTCCCAAACGATCGGAAAGTAAGAACAAATAAAATCGAAATAGGTAAGTATTACTTGATATCTTTCAAAAACAGTTGGAAATTAACCATGGTTTCAGAATCCAGTAAATGGGTCGAACCATTTGCGTCACTGTGTCGATTCTCTCGTAAACACACGAATGACGTTTCCACTGACATAAAAAGTAAATGTAACAAAAGTAAATATAATTAATACTTACTTCCTTGTCTTCTATGAGAGTCGCGACTCGGCCCGGCTGTGAAAAAGAAATGGATTCGTTAAGTCATTGTTTGTGAACTTTAAAATTTGATAAGAAGTCGTCGTATCAGCAAAACATTGAATAACATGTTTTTTCGTTGTTATTGGAGAATTAGAGTAAAAAACTTGTTTTTTTCAAACAAATAAATGTTTCTAAGTTGCGTCATGAAATTCTTGATAAAAAAAATAACAAAACGATGTTTTGGTTTTTGACCTCAATGAAGTTATCTTAAAAATGTGGCTGGTCCCTGTCTTTTCTAATTTATCAATTTCTTTTGCGGTCACTATCTTTGATACATTAGCGACCACATAATGGTTTGCAATTAAGTATGATTCTTTGAGTAAGGCAATTCTCTAAAGTCAGTTAATTACGTAACACACTAGCAGTAAGAATGGCATTCATTTTGACTGTTCAAAATATTAACCCTCTTATTTAAACGTCAAAAGAGCATGGTTAAACAGTTGCTTATCATTACTTAACTTTAAGCAACGTTTATAAATAAGGAGGTCATTGCGTTAGTAACGTTGTTGAGCAAACCAATGTTTCCATTTGTATCTGCCGTAGACTAGAAAGAGACACTATAGAGTAGAAAAGTGCTATAATGGTGATTTCAGAACTAGCCATACAATAGAATAAGAAGATACAGAAGCCCTATACCAGGAAGAAGACAGCAGACAGCATTGTTTTGCAACGGGTTGAAGTAGAGAAAGAAACAGACCTAGAAATCGCAAATCAAAATATTGTACCGCATACCAAGCCGCATCGTGGGTGTGTGTTTTTACACAAAAATCCGAAAATAGGTGAGCGTGATGGGTGCGTGATCGTCGTATTACGCAGTTTATCTAACGCAAATAAACTAGCATGATCCGTAGGCATGCTAAATATTTACTTCGGAACATGTTTTACCACTCATCTCAACTTGTTTGGATTCGTCCTTGACTTTAGATAATATTAGGTATTTATCGGACAATAATAATATGATGTTTCAAATAATTGTCAGAGAGAAAATAATTAAGTGTCTACCGGGAATTAATTACCTACGAGTATTACGAACCTAAATAAAGGGGACCACGACGCGAGGAGGGATCTCTACCAGACGGTTGTTCATTCATTTTTATTTCACCAAACCCACATGGCGTATAAGCCTTTAGAGAGGCACAATTTTGGTCTAGTTTATCAACAGCATGTCTGCTGCCAAATCTCATGGTAGCCGTTTTGATTCAAAATCAATCTTAATTCAAACTAGGCTGAAAATCAGTACTTTTCAGATTGCAAATTTACATACATAGGTAAAACAACCCCAAAACGGCCACTCTGCACTTGTTTATAGTGTTTTAGCTGGGAAGGCTGTGTGTCGGGGTTCCGTGTGGTGTCGGACATAAAAAATAGCACCATCCCATCTCTTCCCGTAGGTGTCGTAGGAGGCGACTAGTCCCTTAGTCTAGAGAATGGGCAGCAGCGTTCTCTATGCATTTTACCACCATACTGCGATTGCCAACCCGCCTGCCAAGCGTGGCGATTATGGCAAACCCCCCAAATTGGGGGGCCTATGTCCAGCAGTGGATGGCTTTCGGCTGAAATGATGATGATGAGCTGGGAAGAAGTAGTGGCGCCACAAACTGCCCACCAGCACAGCTGTTTGTTCAGTTAGAAGAACTTCTTGTTCTATTCAATATGCAAGAAGATTGGTAATCCGACTACAAAATAGTAGCGTATGGGCCTGTAATATCAAAATAAGAGCTTTTTAGTCAATGGAAATGAAAGCATAAATGGTGCCTGCAACAACAAAAAATCTTTTTTTTTGTCTGTCAGTCTGTTCCGGCTATTCTCCGAGACGGCTAAACCGATTTTGACGGGACTTTCATTGACAGATAGCCAATGTTACGCGGGCACAGATACTTGGTTATATGAAGGAAAATAACACCTTGGAATTATCTTAATCTCAATTCCGTCTGGGGTCAGCACAATAAGATAGGTGAATCTAATTAAAAGCAGTAAAAAAAAGGAACACTGTAATATGGTCCGATCTGGGTTAAAAAGGTGACGATTAATTACCGTGAAGTAAGATAAATAATGATAAAACTGTAGGTATCAATTTCGTACAGTGAAAACGTTTTAGCAAATGATTATTTGCCGAATAAACACTTTCAGTAGATATATCACATTAGCGGGTACTCACAAATATTGAGTACGTAGGAGGATAGGTATCATTATGAGTAGAGTATAACTTAATTGGACTGTCTGATGGACGAAAACTCTAGATTAAACCTCAAATATATCTATGATACTGCAAAAAATCTAATACTGCATTACCATTCTATAATGTTCTCATTGCTGGGACACAGCCAGCCTTTCTACGAGAGGAGTGGGCTTTAATCCACCATGCGGACCCACTGCGGGTTGGTAGATGTAACATGACTTCGAAGTTTTGATTCTAGGACATGTTGGTTTCCTCACGATGTTTTCCTTCACCGTTATGAGAGCAGTCGTGATTAAATTATTTACACAAAGTAAAGTTAGGGACCATTCAAGTATTACGTAACCAGTTTTTTAGCAGTTATTGACCTCCCCCTCCCCCTCGTCAGCAAAAGTAAGCAAAGCTCTTACTCCCCCCTCCCATGCTCACGTAAACATTGGTAGCAGACATCTAACGTGTCTGATCACTTTCTTGAGATTTTGGTATATTGTCATCGATTTCTTCGAGCCATTCATAGACAAGTATGGTTGCCATATGTGTTCAAACCAAAATCGACTAAATTTTGTAGAAAATCCAAAAGTTAATAAATAAATTCTGGTGACGTAATCACCATCCAGACCCCCATCCCCCATGTCATCAAAAATAAGCAAGGCAAAGCCCCTCCCGCCCCCCTGTAGTGCTTACGTAATACTTGAATGGCCCCTTACGTCTGTGCCAGCATTGGGCCACCACTGCTCCAAATACTCCAAATACATGTTTACAAAAAATGATCTTGTAATCAAATTGTGTGCCAATTTTTTTTCGTAATGGTCATTTTGTTATTGTTTTGAATATAATAAGCATTGATATGGCATTGATATGGCACTGTAAAGTTGTAAACACGTACCAATGGTGCCCCTGATGCACGGGTCATTGAAACATCAACTACGGTGTTGGCAGACTATCTGTCTGCTAGTTAATAGGTGAATCATGACAAGAAATGTCGTAGGTTTAACGTTTCGTATTTTGTTACTACTATCAGATAATAGATTTTCTTCGCATAGTTTATTCTGAAGTTTACATCACATAACATAATGTGTGTATTCGAAGAGGGAATCGCACTTAGAACCTCATAATCAGCAGTAGCGCTAGCGACCACTAGACAAACTTCAATGATAAAACTTTTCTGCTTAATCTCAGGGCCCTATTTCTGTTTTACCACGTAGGCTATGTTATCGCTTGAACTGGCCACACTCAGTTGTCTGCAGGCTTAGCATGACGCTTTCTATTTCTACTCTACTGTAGAATAGAAATCGCTTGTCTACATTTCTCGGTAAAAAACTATCAACTGTCTATACGTAAACGTCATTTTTGTCTACGGTTATCGTGCTAAGCCTGCTGGGCAGTTAAATCTATTCCTTGCGGCATCACTCTGTCCAGCTCTTGAATCATTATTGTTATTTATTCTATTTCTGGCGTGTTAGGTATGGTCGAGCTACTACTGACAGGCTGACGCTAGCGGTTATCCTCAGCCCTAAGTCGACGTTATTATAGTGTACTGGATTTTGAACTCTCGGTGTTGAACCGAGCATTGAGAATCCAACAGAGAGCATCTCAGCGCGCCGAAAAAACACAGTATTAGATTTTCAACTCTTCGGCCCTAAGCAGTGCGTCGAATTGCGCGAAAAAATTCCCCCGCGATATTTTTACGTTCCTGTGAACCTCGACTAAAGGCAGACTGACGTCACGGCACGGCAAAGGATTTTATTTTATCCTTATTTCATCGAGTTTAGAATTCATATTACTTTATTTCGACACAATTATATCGCGGCACGTCGTGGCATGCCGTTTCATTCCACGAACTGCCGCGGTATGCCACCGCGGCAGTCCGTAGCGTCCCGCAAGTCACATACATAGGTCACAGGATTATGACAGCTAAACTAATATTGAAATAAGATTTGAAATGAGTGCGGCAGTAACCAAATAACGACCCAACCAACTTCGGATCCGCGCAGAGCAAAACTAGTTCAATAGTGAGCGGCTGGGTTTGCTGCGGGACGCCACGCATGACGTGACGCGGCATGCCGCGACATACCAAAGGGTCCTTCGAGCTGCCGAAGCACGCCGTGCCGTGCCGCGACGTCAGTCTGCGGCCTTAAGGAGGGTCCTATCCTTTCTTTCCTTGGTACCTATGCTTCCGAAACCGTTGCAAGTTAAAATCAAGGTAAGGTTTGTTCATGAGCCATTGACGCCAAGAACATTATATTATCGTCACTCCTTAGTTCTTCTTTTTGTTTATCTATTAGATATTGAAACAAAACATTTGTATTAGTGAATAATATTATGAATAATATATTTTTTGTTTTGTTCTTTTGGCAGGTCATAACAATTAAATTATTATTTTACGTTTTCTGTTTTTGTTTTCCTGTTCTTATCTTCTGGAACGTAAAATATTTGAGTACAAAAACATTTTTGGATTGGTTTTACGCAGGTCTTAATTTTTTAAGTTGGTTAGGTACCCATTTAAAAAATTAAGAGAATTCTCTATGCATGTTATCTAAACTGCGAACTGAGGTTTCATTATAGCTAAGTAAGTAGATATGTAATCAGCAATCATCATTATGATAAGCAGATGAAAATGAACTAGGTATCACCCAAAATGTGCTATTGCGCTATTAAGTACTACAGTCAAAATTAAGAATATGGTGCATGTCCAGTCGACCGTACGTCATTGGTAATATCTTAGGCCTAGCGTAAAGGCTCCCACAGACGGGCACGACACGACTGCACGACGCGAATTTAATAAAACAATTTGTTTGGAAACTTCATGGAAATTTAAACGCTAGAGTTGTCTCGCGCCGGTCTGCGTGAGCTTTAATACTATACGTAATTTCAATAGAATGCGAGGCCAGTTCAATACTGTTTTTTTTTGCACTGACGTGCGGCCTAATATTCCTGCCAACCACTTATTTTGAAGAACAAGAATTAACGATGGCATGTAATCACCAAAATGCTCAAGCTTTCTTTCTTCAGAAAGAAACAGCAGGAGAAGATACTACTCACATTCCTTATTAAAGTAAAATTGACCTTGATCAACATCACAAGTTCAAAACAAAAGTAGGTACAAATTCTACGAACGTCATCAAAACAGGAAACAAACAACAAGTAACAATTATGTCACTGTTTTACAGGATAATCAGAGAAATTCTGTCAGCTGTATGACACGGCTTGTGATATATTATGCTTGTTGACAAGCGAAGCTATTGAGTAATTTGTGGTTTTGTTTCCCACAAACATTCCCATAATTCTGTATATGGTTACTGCTGAATATGGGCATAAAATTAACAACAATTCCACGTTTACGCCACGAAGAGATATCACCACAATTTAGCAAGAATCGATTGCATTATGCTTCGTAGCGCAATGATCCGGCTGGATTTTTAAACGCGACTACAGAGCCCCAATTCCAGATTATAATGATGATTACCCGTGGAATCTTACTACGTTCAAACTACGTCAATATCGTGTTTTTTAGAAACCAATGTAACGGTAAGGAATCGGAATGTCATATTCCAAAACAATTTGTCGATATTATTTATTAATAATATCGACAAATTGTCAAATTGTCAGATATTAGCAGATGTCGTGTGTGATTGACGTGGTTTCGAGTAAGGAATCGATAAGTGGTCGTAGTGAATTCAGGCCCAGCTAGAGACAAGGGAACAAGGGCAGTAGGTCTAAAATCGTAAGAGCATTGAGCTGGTCTCAAATAGATGATATATGGATTCATCTAAAACCTAGACGCTAAAGGCATTAAAAAATCACGATGCCAAAATCAATCTAAAACTCTTAAATCCTTTAATACTATCCCTCTTTTTATTTTAACTTATACTCTCGATTCTGGCTAGAGAAAGGGGAGTAATTTTAAAAACAAATATAGTAGTTGTAAAACACAACAATGCTTTAGAGATCTAGAGCATTGTGTGTAGGACAATCTAATAGATAACTGAGGATTCACCAAATGCTATGCATACGCAATCAGCAAAAACAAACATCAACAACGAAAGACCAAAGACAATACAAGATGCCAATGCCAAGCCCTAACATTCGATAACTCCTTTCGAATCATCCTCCTTTTTTACCACAAATATACTCTCGACCCCGGTTATTTTGGTAAATCTCAGCACAATGTCGGTAGCAATGCGTCAGCGCATTTCGTGTGAAAGTGCATCCACCTTGAATCTTCGCCAGTTTGACGTCTGTCATTAAATATTTAGAGGTCATTGGAATCGTAAAGGGATTCTAGTGAGGTATTTGATTCGTTGATTGCTCGGGTGTATATTTGGTCATCATTGTTCATTATGATTTCATCTTAGGCGTTGTTGCTTTAAGAGTTGACCAGATTATTAGCTATTTGTCCGCCGGACAGACATGACCGATCTACTTCTCCTACTAATTTTTTTAAGTCTATTTGACCTACGTGTGCATTTGCATATATTTCCATACGTTCAATCATCGCGGACAAATTGTCCATATCATCTACTCAGCGCTTTATTAGTAGATAATGACACTGCTTCTTTATTAAGTTTCCTTTTAAAATTATGTATTCGTATTCATCATCTCTTCATTCATCTTAACACAACACTGTCCTATGTAGAGGGAATTATAATAAGTGTTGCATAAGTTTTTTAGACAGATTACTTACTCTACTGCAAAAATGTCTGACAACAATCCGTCTACCAAAAGGTCATCATCACGATGTAATTATTCCCCTTCCTCTAAAGATGATGCAATCTGCGCAAACTTCGGAACAGAGCACAACTTTTTCGTTCACTGAGCAATTAAGAGTCCAGTTTAACGTGAAATATGAAAGTCGTAAAATACCAAACTATGTGGTACGTTTGGCATACTTGGTGCGCATTTTTGCTTTCGGTAGGTGAGCAGAATCGTAAGCCTATTTCGCTTTTGTCACTTGTTATGGTGACACTATTACATATTTACTAGTACAGACGAACGCGTTCGGTGGTAACGGAGTGGTAATACGGAGTCTCAATAGAATATGAGGTCAGCTTATACTGGTTATGTACCACTGCCGTGTGGCCTACCGTACCTATTCAGCAATTCATGGTTTGTGGCTAAGTATTAACACCCGCATGGCTCGGTCGATCAGGGCAAGCTACAGGTCCGTGTATGGGTGATCATCTTTACAGACCAAGACCTCACCGTGCCTTGGAAAGCACGTTATGCTGATTGGTTCCGGCTGTCATCCGCGAATCTTAGACAGTCGTTACGGGACGTCAGAAACCCGAAAGTCTGACAACCAGTTTTAAATTGTTAAGACTGGTTAGACCGGAAGCCCACCACAACGTACGTCGGGAAAAGGATAGGAAGATGATGTACTGGAGTTACTGGGCAACATATGTAGTTTAGTCAAACTAGTTGCCAGGAGGAGCACTGGTCTTCGCAGACTGGCTGGTTACAGTTGATCGAGAGTTGCCGAGAATCGAGATGTATGTCATACGATTAGACGCCCTATATCCAACAGCTTACAGCTGCTGTAGGTTGGTGAAGAGTTGTTACGCTTTCGGAAGTCTACCAATAGTGTTAAGAACTAAGGAGCCATAGTAAAAACCACTCGGTAAAAAAAATGGTCACCCATCCACAGACTGACCAAAACATGTGCAGCTTAACCCCACAGATCGATTGATCGGTTATTACTTAGTGACAAATCCTTCTAATTCTTCCGTTGACTATACTAAGTACACCTCTGTACAACCCTTAGGAGTATAGGCATGATGTTATGTTTTAAGGCTTCTTCAGACGAAGAAGACAATGAAGTAATCATAGAAATGAGGGTTTTCATGAATATTCAAGCCACCAGTTGGCGCTACTTTGACAAGAGGTCTTCCAGTTCGAAAATGAACTTAAAATATTTGATGTCATTAGTTTTATTCTTTCGTCCATCTTGCAGTCCGTAGGCGCTTTGATACTTTTGACAGGTGCCCGGACCTGACGTCTCAGTGCTGCCACCTAGTGAACGCCATTTCAGAAAACCCTCATTGTTCTACAAGTGTCGCGTCGCGCCTGTTTGCAAGAGCCTTTATGTGTTAAATCGTTTGAGCCCCATCGTAAGCGATGTTAATCATGAGTATTATGAATGCTTTTATTTAAGTACAATTAGCAATTTAAATGCAATCCATCATACTTAAATGATAATCTAGTCATAAATTAGCTATCAATGTCTAGACCGGATTATGATGCTATTATTATCATTGTTTCAATATTTACAGTCGATTTGATTGAACTGAGTAAATATGTGACAGGTTTACGTATAATTATGTTTCATTTTGGGATTACTTTGCTTGGTGGTTATCCTGATTGTGAATTTACTGTTTAGATATTAAGTATTTAATAGTTGTGTATTTTGGAATGATAATGTATCATTACATTGTACTTATCTTTTTGCTTAATACGGAAGATTTTATGATTATTTATTTATTTGTTTCTTATATAATAACGTTGAAGATGGCAGAATGACCTGGATATTACAAATAACCAGTGGTCCACATTACAACTGGAATGCAACCATTGGAAGTAATGGGGAGAGACCTTTGCCTAGCAATGAAATAAGCCTAAAAAATAAATGTTATGTCCAAAATCTATACTTTCAATTATTAGGTACTTATAATCTTATTAACTACTAGCTGTGCCGCAGCTTTGCCCACGCGGGTGTCGGAAATTATCCCCTGGAAATGTGACACCGGAAACAAAAAGTAACAGATGTTACTCCTCATAATATTAGCTATCTGACAGTGAAAGTCTCGTCAAAATCGGTCCAGCCGTATTTTAACAAAGGTTATTTTTTGTTATTGCTATTTCATATTGTATATACTTTCTTATGCATTTAGTAAAAAGCTGTTATTTTGACATTTCAGACACTACTAGTTTTATTTATTGATTTGTACATAGATTTCCCTGAGCTTTAAAAAAATATGTAAAAGGGCTTGCTTCTAGAATGTTTCACCAAGTTGCCACTTCGGGCTGTACAGTTGATATTTTTCAAGGCAGAATATTTTTTGAATTGGTATTGATTCAAACTATCATTTAACACGGTTTAAATAAATTGACATGACCCAATCAAACCAGATTATCATATAGAAATGGGGTCATTAGGTCAAAGACATACTTACAGATAATGAAATGGTTACTTAGTTACAATATTATGTATTCCTACAAATTAAAAACTTAAAAAATATGATGAAGTACCTACTGCTGGCTGGAAAAATTAAGGACTTCAAAAAGTATTAATTACCTCCTTCGCTTAATTTTGAAATTAGAATACGTAGACACAAGGTCACAAATAGAGAATTTAGTTGCATGAATTGAGTAAGTAAATGAGTTTGGAAATTATTCAGATTGTTCTGTGTAAACAAAACCATCTGTTCAGTCAAATAGCAAGTATATACATACATAACTGAAAAAAAATAACACAAAATAAAATTGAAGTCTCTACGAGTACAAGGTAAAGACATAATCAAAAAAAAGAATGAATTGTTTACAATTCTATTTTCAAAACAACTAAAAGGAAAACATTGAGTGAAAACACTAGCTCAAATAAACATGATTGAGGTTCAGTGAACTTTTGCAAGACAAAACAGTTTTATTAAAATTAGAATATTTTTAGTCCAACCTTCGTGAAGTTGTAAACAATAATGTTATTTTGTTGGTTTTTAATTTCAAAATTTGAACAATTGTTCTGGTCAGCTGGTTTTATACTACAGAAATCAATGTTTTCTTCGTTTTGGATGATGTAAGGTAGGTGTGTTGCAAGATCATACATTTCTTTATAGAATTACCTTCGTATCGGTCCCTCGGTGTGTCGTGTTTCCTTGCCAGAACCTCCTTGAAAATCCCTTCACGTACCCAGTTATTGACTGCTGGTACTCAAACCCTGGGTTCCAGCACAGCGAACCGTAACCAAACACCCAGAATGCTTCCTTCTTCGCTTCCATAAATTTACTCCTTTCTTCTGACATAGTTATTTTAATTTTTAATCTTGTTTTATGTTAAGAATTCAATTTAGAAACAAATAAAAATCGTAGAACACTTCGCGAATTCAAATAAAGAATAGAAAATTAGAAAGCGCAAGACCGAGTCGCGTGCTCTAATCACAGATTTTTAAAACTCCACTTTTGTTTTATACCTGTGTCTCATTGTTGGTATTTAGTATACGCACACGAAATATAAACTAGCACTAAGAATGATATTTAAACTTTAAACGACCACCCATTGCGCTTCTTCAGTGCGGACTGGCGATTGACATTTTTCGTTTTGTACTTTACCTACACCGAAATAGGGCGCGTATTTGCGTTTCGTTACAAGCCGATGTTTCATCTGTCAAACGGTCAAACGCAACAATTGCGGTTATTCATTATTTTATTGGGAATTTAAATTCGTATTATAGTAATAGTATTTACTCCAATTAGACGTATAAATAGTATTCTTAATTATTTCTTATGGATATCTTTACAGACATTATTTTAATCACTATAAAGTTTGTTCTCGATTCTACGTGCAAAGAAACTTGTCGTACATTTTTTATTTTTGTTGTGGTACAATGGATTTCCCCCGCCCAATCACCATTCTCCTTGAGAATTGCCGTACATTGATTGGTGGTTGGAGTCTGATGCAATTTTTTGAATGTCTTACAGTAAACACTGCGGTAGGTTATTTTCATTCGTAGAATAATTATTAATTACTTTTCCAAGAAAGAATTTTCGGAATTTTTTAAATACAAGATGGCTAGTCGAAAAAATGTTACCAATGTTTTATTTAAGCATGGTCCGACATTTATTATTGTAGACTTGTCGTTAACTTATTTTGCAGCTCATCAAAAAGACTGCCTATTTACCTACTTTGGTTGGTATTGGTAGATACAGGCTGGCAGGCTATACAGGCTGGCAGGGGCATCGACGCGCAAACTGTAGGTATGAATTAACTGTGAATTCAACACAAGGGTGTTCAGAATCATTTGTGCCATAAGTACAGAAATATATGTACCTACTAGTTTTTGCCGGCGACTTCGCCCGCGTGGAAGTCGCAAATTATCCCACGGGAACGTACTACCGGGATAAAAAGTCCTATGTGTTAATCTAGGTAATAATCTATCTGTGTGCCAAATTTCATCCAAATCCGTTCAGCCGTTTTTACGTGAAAGAGTAACAAACATCCATCCATCCATCCATACTTACAAACTTTCGCGTTTATAATATTATTAGTAGGAAGTAGGAATTAGTAGGATACATACTCAGCCTATAACGTTCCCACTGCTGGGACACAGGCCTCCTCTCCGTGATAGAGAAGGAGTGGGCCGTAATCCATCACGCGGGACCAGTGCGGATTGGTAGATACCACATGTCTTCGAATTTTTGGTTCTAGTACATGCCGGTTTCCTCAGGATGTTTTCCTTCACCGTTTTGAGAGCAGTGGTGATGAAATTATTTACACAAAGTAATGCGCCTGACTGGGTTCGAACGCACGACCTACAACACGTAAGTCGCGGCAGTTACCACTTTTTTTTCTTTCTTTCTTTTTTTTTAAAAACAAAACGTTGCTCCACACTAGGAATTTCTTCCTGTATCGTGGGTGCGTTTACAAACATGGAAACTCACAAACAGAAACACACAGACCCGGAACAATTACTTGTAGATCATAAAAATATTTGTTCCGTGCGGGGATCGAACCCGCGACACGCTGCGCAGCAGTCGATCGCTCAGCCATTACGCCAACCGTGTCGTCCACTGTGATTTTATTATAAATTCAATGTGTTGTGATATGTTCGATATTAATTCTCATGGTAGATGGGTAGACAAGTACATACCCAATTATTAAAGCAAAAGCGATTTTAATTAAGTACTTATTCCACACTTTACTCAATCATTATGTTGAACAGATTTTTTCATAGTCCATGAAATGTTCATGAATGAATAAAACACGTCCATAATTATGTAAATATCTGAATTGCAAGGCATATAACTTTTTAAAAGGGGTTTCGGGAAGGAACAATGAAAACCGGTCGTGTCCAATGCCAGCGTATTTTTTTACCCGACTGCGCCAGAAGGAGGGTTATGTTTTTCGAGTGTGTCTATGTATGTCATATTTCTTTGGCACGCTGTAGCCTAAGCGGCTTGATCTATTTCAGCTTGAGAGGTGCCGTTAGATTCGTCTTAATTGTGAGAGTGACACTGAGTATATCAAATCAAATTGAAAAAAAATGGCCGATTTTTCGCACCAATTTTTTTTTTCTCTAAACCTATTGAGTGGGGTATCAAAATAAAAGGTTTCATAAATAGGTCTCATTGACGTCAAAAATAATTATATTAACTAAAAGCTGTGAAAAGGACAAAATTACATAATCTTAAAAACCGATTGCCTAAAAAGTGAACTTTAATTAAAAAAGATGGAAACAAGAAACTAGTTTTAAAAGGATGACTATTAGACTGAATACTTTAAGCAATCTCATGCAGTCGAAGGCAATAAAGGTATTTATTGTTAAAGGACGATGGGCAAGCAACTTTAGACTCCGTACCCAATTTTTTTTTTGATCCAACAGCCTTCGTTTTTGGCTCAAATTTTTTGTTACGAGGTTGAAAATAACAAACCGCTTGTTTCAAATCTTATCTATACGGGGTATCCTGACAAAAAAAAACATCTTTCAGTTTCATTTAACCAACGAAAGTAGGTATAGATGTTCGTTTTCTATTTTTCGTCACATTATAAGAGATAAAACATAATAATTGCCGACGTATAATATGGAACATAAAACAACAAAACATTACGCCTATTTTCCACGAAGGTGTAGGCAGAAGTGTGACAGAACATCCACATTTCGCAATTAATTCGCATTTAACAATTATCAGGGTTTTTTTTGAGGGTGGGAAATCATCAAATAACTTCTCCCGCTCTGGGTGGAGCAGGAGGGCGTGTCAGACTTTTACTGACTAAAACCCACCCGTGTTCCCTCAGTTGCCTGTGTGCCAGGGACGACGGTATCTCTTTCGGACAACCCGCACCCCTGGCAGGCATCGGCCCTTGCGGACCCCACCAGTTCGGTGCACCAGGACACATGGCACGCCGTAACCACCCCAGGAACCAAGTAGCACAATGGCCCCAGACGACCCTGGCACCCTTGGCACCCTTGGTCCCCCTGCGACGGGTCAGCGCAGTGGCCCCGCTGCCTACCACTTCTCGGCCGCAGGGGATAGGGAGAGCGGCCAACGCTATACCGACACTCCTCTTCCCCTGCGGCCCCACCGCGTCCGCCATCAAACGGTGGCGGCCCCGTCCAGGCCACGGAAGGGAAGAGCGCTACTTAAAAGTACCGGCACTCCTCCCCCGCCGCAGCCTGTAACCCTCAGCCGCGATGCCTCCCATTCGACATCACGGCCCGCCTCAGTTGCGGTGCACCTCACCGCAACCTACTTTTTGGCCGCTACGTCGTCGGCTTGGAAGCAAAAGCCCTGACGAGCGGCCCCACCTTGGGGTTCCTCTTCGCTTCACCGTGGGAGCGGACCACGGCTACTGAGCCCCCCCGCAACGACAATGCGGGAACCCACTGGGGGTAGGACCTTAAGAATGGGTTTTCCGCTGGCCCTCAGGAGTTTGGCCGTAATTCCGTCAACTCCGCGCGTTGTGGTTTTTAAGCTGCTTTAGCGCCATCCTAATCTCGTACAAGCTGAGATCCGGGATGTCTTCAGTATAGTGTCGAATCAAACAGTCAATCTAGTTCTTGGGTTGTTTGCCAGATTCGTAACGGGGTTACAATGCACCCGTTCGAGGGTGTAACATGTATCATAGAGTTTCTTTTTTGAGCGCTTAAAAAAACCCCTTTAGAAACTCTTTCAACGAGTATCCGGCCGGTCCCTGACAGTAAGGCGACATCACAAACAACACCTCACCTCTTGTCGTGCTTTACGGTGACGTTGTCGAAGTGGCTGAATTCTGCACCCTTACCTATTGCGTAACTAAGCACCATCCGAATAATTTTGAAATATATTGCTACATATGTTCGACAATTTCTAGTAACATAAAGATCAACTTCGCAAAGCATGTACTTAGGTACCTATTCGTTTGTATGAAACTGACGGATCTCAAGAACGCATTCTCTCGTCTACAGCCGGACTGTAGGCACTTATGTCTTTTTACCTAGACCAAAAAGAAGGTACCTAGATCAACAAGACCTAAGTATTATATTTATATTATTCATTGTAAAGTCCCAGAGTTAGATATGCATATTTTGTAATGTGGTTAAGTAAGAAATATTCATAAATATGTTTTTCTTGGGAAGTACCTAATTACTCGTAAGTCACTACAACATCCACTTAGACTACGGTTGATCATCATCATCATTTCAGCCGAAAGACGTCCATTGTTGGAGATAGGCCTCCCCCCGAGCTCCGCCAGATCGACCGGTTCTATGCTTCCCAACAACACAAGGTCATCGGTCCACCTTATGGGAGGCCTTCCAACTTTACGTCTTCCGGTACGTTTTAACTAGTAATTTTTACACGCTTTATATTAGCTTCACTTGTAACTAACTATGTATGTAAGTAAATCTTGGAATCTTAATTTGACCCACTTCGCGGTCTTCGATTAGGATGAAATTTTGCACCCGCTCTGAGTTCTGATGACAATACATGACTAGCCTAGAAACATCATTACAAATCCAATATGGCGGCCTCCCCAAGATGGCGGACTGGCTGTTTGAAATTCACCCCCATGATATGGGTATCAAATGAAAGGGTTTGCTGTCAGAAATATGAAAAAAAATAAAAATATAAAAAAAATGAAAAAGAGGAAAAAAAAACACGTTTTTTACCTTTTGTAGTTAGCAGAACTAAAAAATAGAAAATAAATACTAGTTTAAAAACTAAAAAACACGCTTTAAAAACCAAAATAAAAAAGGAGAAATTAATTTAATTCAATTAAAAGCGTGGGGTGCTTTTTGAGGTATTTTTATAATCACTTTTCACCCACGCTTTTTAATTGAATTAAATTATTTTCTCCTTTTTTAGTTTGGTTTTTAAAGCGTGCTTTTTAGTTTTTTAAACTATTATTTTTAAATCCTACTATAAGATTACAAATATAAAAGTATGTATGTTTGGTTATTTAGATGTCTGAATGTTTGTTACTCAATCACGCAGAAACGACTGAACGGATTTGGAAGGCACATAGATAGATTATAACCTTCATAGATACACAGGACACAGGACTAGTTTTTATCCCGGTAGTACGTTCCCGTGGGATAACTTTTGACCTCCACGCGGGTGAAACCGCTGGCAAAACCTAATAATCTGTATTCACAAGGTCATTGGTCCACCTTGTAGAAGGCCTTCGGCGCTCGCAAAGCTACGCAATGTCTTCTCGTCCCACATACCGCAGTGGCTCAAAACGAAAGTCTTTGACTACGTACGTAAAAATATCACGTCGAGATTTTATAGCGTACTGGATTATCAACTCTCGGTGTTGACCCGAGCATTGAGAATACAACACAGTGCGTTCCAGCGCGTCGAAAAATCACTCTGATTGATTTTTTTCTTAAGGGCCTAAGTCCCGTTTGGTAGCGTAACACGGTCACTTTATGAACCGTACTGCTCATTAACGGGTTGTCTTAAAGATTTGAAAAATATATGATTTTGCTATAGATTCATATAGCTAAATCATTTTGCCGAGGGTACTTTTTTTGTATGGTTAATACTTTTGCTGTAAAAAAATATTTTCCAACACGCAATATTTTGGCTTCTATTCCATACTCCTACTAAACGGCTTCGTTATTTGGAAAAAAAATACACTGAAAAATAGATAGTTAGAGGTACCACAGAATCGCTAGAGCACAATTGTAAATTAATCAACATGTGCCAAGGAAAATCCCCATTTTGAGATAAAGGCTCAGAGGTGCCCTGCGCGGGCGCGGGCGGCATCAGTCGTACTTTAGCATTCAGACGGGAGATGAGGATACTATGGGCCTTAACTCTCATCGGTATTAAATTGAGCTTTAAGAATCTCGGCGCGATATTTTTACGTCCGTGACAGAATACATAATAATACAAGATGTCCGGGTGAACGTGGACTTACACTACTACCTACCAACGCGGAAGAGTTTATTTGTTTGTTTGAACGCGATAGTCTCTGGCTCTGGAACTAGATAGATACACACGGCTACACATCAAGATATACATTTCCAGTTTACGCTGATCTCGCACTACGGAAATCCTATACAATGCGAGATCAGCTTATACTGGAAATGTATAGCTTGATGTGAAGCCGTGTGTTTCGTCAGAATGTTTTTTCTTTTCTTTCGATAGCCCTATTCTTGAGGGGGTTATAACCATAGGCTATTGAACATCACCTTACCACCCTTAAGAGCTAACCATTAAGAAAACAAATCACACTAGAAATAAAATAAATAGGGCGGTGTTAAAAAAACTCTTAGCAAAAATTACGAAATAGCGCGGGCGCGGGCTGTCTAACCGGGGGTAGCTATACGACGCATGAGGTCGGGGAAACAAGAATTTGACGCGGACGAAACCTGGGTAAAAGCTTGTTTACAAAATAAAACTTCAAAAAGATTCAATACAATGGTCCATATATTTTCATAAAGAATAAAATCACAATGCATTAGTTTATATTTTACATGTTATATATAACAGACACGGGAGTATTATATGGTTATATATTTCAGTTAACTGCTGGGTCATAGTTATTTACCTCATAATAAATAGACTAACAACTGGTTTTTAAAAGACTAATAAAAAAATCGAACTGTCAAAATTCTGTCAAGTAATATTATTGGCTGCATGTAATTTCTGTGAGCCAATCACAGCCGTTAACATAGATAGGTAAGTTTTGTTAGTTAGTTTTTGTGGTGATTAGCCTTTTAAAAACCGGGTGTGTATGTGCTCTAAACAGATAAAATACTGTGAACAATTGAACATCATTGGTAAAACTGCGAAAGACTACAATTTTAAAATGATAGTCTGTCAAATAAATACATGTGTAGTAAGTTTGGGTTTTATTTGACAGACTTTCTTTTGTTCTTACTGTTATTTGGTTTCATTTTGTAATAATTATAATACATTATGGAATGGCTGAAAACACGTTCATTCTAAATTTTTCCTATCGAAATGGGATAGGCACCTATTTGAATTTATTTTTAATTTCCAATTTTCATTTCTCTGCAACTGGAATTCCAGAATGGAAAAATGTGTTCGAAATTCCAATTTCAAAGACGGAATGAAATGTTTTATTTTTACCTCATACTAAGTAGTATGTTAAATTTATTTTTGGAATTGGTACATTATGACATTATCATGTAACTGGCCTTTATTTACATTTTGATGATGTGATGCTTATATTTGAATTAACCTAGTACGCTGAACTTTCACTCGCTGAAATGGGAGCGAAGTATTCTTTGAATGTGGAGCAAATTCCAGAAACTGGCTGTTGAATTTTTACTTTCAATATTTTATTTAAAACCTTAGAGAATTAACACTTATCTATGTGCCTATACAATGCAATTACGTAAGAACTGTCTGACGGAATTGGAACCTGTAGACTCCGTCGTTTTTAGAAAGGAATTCAAAGAAAATCACGAGTCTAAGTAGGTTTAATCTTGCCTTATTCTAAAACGCTCCATATAATAATAACAAACCATTTCTCGAATTGACATCACACTCCAAAATACAAGTTATGTAATATGAATAACTGCACCAACAATTTGTGAAATCATAGGTAACTAACAACATTTTTTTATTATAATATTGAGATTACAGATTAATTATTAAAATATAATTACAACTATTTTAAAAGCAATTTAATATCTTCAATTTTCGATATTTGGCTTTAAATTGATTTTCCAATGAGGAAAATATTTTTACATTTCTGTATGAAGCTGTGTTTCATATATTGTTCTGTGGTGAAGTATGATAGGGCAGGGATTTATGAGAAAAAGGGGGTAAACCCTATCCTATGTCTTAATGTTAGTCATCTTACTTATACCAATACTGAATGACGTATTAAATATAGGAAGATAGTGGGTACTTTTACCCATAACCTACCTACCCATAATTTACCTTATAGGGGCAATGCATTACCCATTTCCTAAAGTATACTCTTAATGTTAGATTAATAGTTTCTGCATTACATGAAACACATCTTCAGACAGTAATTAAGCTAAGTACATTAAAATTGTGATGGTCATTTCCTATAGAGCTAACAATGCAACTATTTACAATCAGACTTTTTACAATACACATACAACAATATTATTCAATAGAACATTCACTTTAATTCTGATACATCTCAACGTTCAAAAATTACATCTTAATATTACATTTTTGAATATTATATGAATAATGAATGTATCTAAATATAATTTAATACTATGTTCCTGAACACAGGACAGGTACGGTTAAAATGTGTTTTATATTTGATTATTATTTTTATTTATATAATATGACTAGTGATATGTAACGATAACTTTACATAGGGTATGGTAAAACAGAATAATTTTATATTCAACGAGATTTCTTGTTAATTATATTATAATTATTATAATATTTAAACTGTATTATTGAGTTTTATGAATTTATTTAGAATTTACCTTATATTTACAATGCACCACGGGGTAGATCTAACTATTAATTAATAATATCTAACTAATTTTTCAAATAAATCAGGCTTTTTGGTAGGTCCCTTTTGGGGATAAGGGTCTAGAATAACTTGTTTTATAGAGGTAGGTAAAGAATATTTAAAAAACCTTATATCCATTAATTTATTATGCAGTAAATTTAAATATCTGAAATTATTATGATGCTGTTCAATTATTTACATAACAAAAACTCTCAATTTATTTTTAAATATTGCAATAAACGTATCTACATACATAATTATAAGACCATTATCAGATCAGGTTTTTATTGCCTACAATAATAATTATAATTTTGGTCAAATATTCATGTCTACATAATATAAATACATGACTTGATACAGATATTATGCAAACTATACATATTAATCAATTTGTTTATTGGTTACTAATTTTATTGAAAGTGTCAGAAAATTACTGTAAATTGGGTAGGTAAATAGTTGGTATATTTTGGACACATATCATCAATTACCTACATATTAAATTGTATTGTATCATAACATTTTAAACTCATAGCATTTACTTCCTCAATGAGCAATAACTATTTTATTTAGAAGTCAATCCAATAGTAGGTAGACTACTAACATTATTATCGATTAAAGAATAATCTGTTACACAGACATGATATCTCCATTACTGACACTAATAAATATATTTGACAATCTATTGCTCTTGATATAATTATAATATCTACATAAAATATATTAATATCCCATTTATTTACCAGCTATAACATTTCAGAGAATAAAACGAATTAACGTTACACGAGTACCTAACCAACTCATTGTTGGCAAAAACGCCAATCTATTCCATTATATAATTCCAGTTCCAACTTATTTTAAGACTATTTACACTGACGCCTTATACGTCAACTTAAGTCGGTTCCAATATGGTGCCAACTTAAGTGGAATGCTTGGATCATACGTTCGACTCGGGACCTTCCGTGTTATGTTTGAACGAAGCTCGGATTCTGGCGAGGTAGAGGGCACAGATGTGTCCGTAACATTTGTTGTACCATTCTGGCGTTCGGCCCCTGGAACAATCAATAAACTCTTATTAAACCGCTGCTGACGATATGAATTTTGGTTTTTATGCTATCCCTTTTCAACTTTTTGTTCAGGATAAGCTGTCGGATAACCTATCGCCGTCCCCTGCTGGCTGTCTGATATAGGCCTCCCCAAGTTAGGGCTGGGTGTATAAACAGCTTTCTTTAAATACAGTGGATATGTCAGGTACTTACATAGTATCGACTCTAGCCAGATGCACGAGCCTGCTGCGCCCCTTCCCGGCGGGCTGCGCGAGGTAGCGCGAGGCGAGCACGACGCCGCGCACGGCCGGCGCCGGCGCCGCGCCGTGCGCCACGGACGTCTCCGCCACGGCGCACCAGCCGCCCCCGCCGCCGCCTTGCTGCCATGATCTGTCACAGAACAAAACAACACTCAGTCTCGGAAGAATACTAAGAGCCACAAGAAAAATAAATGTTTCTTATTTCAGCATCTTTTTTTTGAGATTGGGAAATCTTCAAATAACTTCTCCCACTCAGAGTGTGAAGCGGAAGGGCGTTTCAGACTTTTACTGACTGAAACCCACCCGTGTTCCTTCAGTTGCCAGTGTGCCAGGGGCCACGGTATCTCTTTCGAACAACCCACACCCCCGACAGGCATCGGCCCTTGCGGACCCCACCAATTGGTGCTGACATCTCTTTGAGGCGCGCGTTGAAACCCAACGCGCCACCGACCCGGGCTTAGTCGTTACCAGACAGCGAGTTACTCATTACTCACCATCCGTAAGATCGCGCCTACGGTGGCCAGGAATCAGCCTGGGATTCCCGACGCCCAGGGTGTCTCTTACGGCAACTAGGGCCATGAGGGCGCATCTACTGTCGCTCCCTCACGTGCGCCGCTTCCCTCTATGCGAGCATTACTGCTTCACAGAAGGAGGTGACGCCTACCCATGCACTCTCGCTCCGAACCATGGCCTGGACCAGAGCCGGACGCGAGAGATCGCCGCCGCCGATCACCTCCACAAGGATACGGCGGTGCTCCGCCCAAACCGGGTAGACCTCCACCGTATGCTCCACCGTATCCTCAGAGCAATCTACACAGTGGAAACACCCGGGCGTTGCCTCCCTTCTTATGCGAAACAAGAACCGCCCGAAATAACCGTGTCCGGTGAGGACCTGCGTCGGGCGGAAGGTGAGGTCGCCGTGGCGCTCATTCCATTCCTCAAAGAGGGGACTTACCACCGCAATTGTGGCGTGCGCATATTACAGCGTCTTAGATGAAAAAATACCAAACAAAAAAAAACAGATTTTAATTCGTGTTAAGCCAAGACAAGTCTTGAATGTCCTGTGGAGAAGATGGATCCTCTAAATATGTATTCTTACCGTAAAACACAATAATCTCTTGAAGGCAGATTGATGCTAGATGCCGTGACGTACTGGAACACTTCAGCGTTAGTGCCAAGCTTCTCCGCAATACGCCATTTTACCAATGAATCATCCCATATGTGCCGCTCTCGGAGTATCCTAGAATATAAATAATATTACATATTAAATAAGTAATGTGTAAAAAACACATTTAACACAAGTAAATGATAAATTACCCAATCTTATTGGATTGGGTAATCTGTCATGTACCTACTTTTCTTTTCGTTATATTAAATTCTTGGCTTCCCAACTAGAATCCAAAAGAAGAATATTTCAAGATGGAAAGTTCACCTTTGCATAACCTCCTGGGGCGGCGCTTCCACATCAGTAGTAGCTCTCCACAACCTCAGCGGATGTCCATCACCAACTTTCTTGCAACACAGTTCCACGTGAGGCGCTGCCCCTGACACTGACATCCATCCACGTGTTCTGGAACGATAGAATCAGGATTACTTTCCATTATTAGGCTGGGTTGGGAATTTAAAAGCCTGAAACGTCTAATTAAATACTGGAACATGCGTATCATCCATTAAAAACAGAAAACGCAAAACATATTTTTGTTTTAGTAAAAATTAAGATGATGAGGAACTGTCAATAGTCCAAATAATCCTCCATTCTGGTGCATTTTGATGTTGTAAGTTGGTTCTAAAGAACATCAAATTAGTAGGTAGAAAACAGCCGATTATGAAGTCTAATACTTTTTAGTAGATTAAACGTCTGCCGTTCATTAAGTTTCGACTGCAATTTCAAGCCAAAAAACAGTCCTTTTTAATCGTATTTAAATTAATACAAATGAAACTGTTGTCCACGAACAAGTTCATCTAGATTAATTGAAACAAGCAACATTTACATTTAATAAAAAATAACGAAAACACTACGCATAAACACCTAAGTGGCCATGATAGGACTACAGATGGCAGTGACATGTGTTCAGTGTTTGAATGAAAATTTGGGTGTAAAACATCTGTTATTTACTGATATTGTGTTATTTATATTCCTTATGAATATGCTAGACCTTTATCAAGGTAATGGATCCAAGCAAAACGGCCTAACGGAGTTGGATGAAATTTGGCAACTTTTGTTTTCCCGGTAGTACGTTCCCGCGGGATAATTTTCGACCTCTACGCAGGCGAAGCACTGGCAACTGATAGTATTTTATATAAGGAATTTGGAAGTCGGTCAATTAAAAATATTGGTTTTCAGCTACATCCGGTTAGATTGGAAGCCGACCCCAACATAGTTGGGGAAGGCTAGGCAGATGATAAGGAATTTCGAAATTAATCGAACGTTGCAGTTATCAAAAATTATGATGATGGAGACTTTTCCGGACTCTTATTCGGTCCGTTGTGCGTGGGAATGGAGTTACCAAAAATGAAAGTAACTTTGCCGAAGTTTGCTACAAGTACTTAGGGGCCATTCAAGTATTACGTCAGCAGTGTTTTAGCAATTATTGACCCCCCCTCCCCCTTGTCAGCAAAAGTAAGCAAAGCTCTTACTCCCCCCTCCCATGCTCACGTAAACATTGGTAGCAGACACCTAACGTGTCTGCTCACTTTCTTGTGATTTTGAAGTGAAACTTCTTACGCGACTTCCAACAAGGTTGCGTTAAACGTTTAACGCTAAAGGTTGCGTTAAACGTTTAACGCAACCGACACAACAGAGTGAGCCGGTTTCACTTCTTCCGCGCGGAGGGACTCCACGCATTTTTTTTGTTATATTGTCATCGTTTTCTTCGAGCGATTCATAGACAAGTAGGGTTGCCATATGTGTTCAAACCAAAATCGACTAAATTTTGTAGAAAATCCAAAAGTTAATAAATAAATTCTGCTGACGTAATCACCCTCCAGACCCCCCATCCCCCATGTCACCAAAAATAAGCAAAGCAAAGACCCCCCCGCCCCCCTGTAGCGCTTACGTAATACTTGAATGGCCCCTTATCCAAGTGAGTGATATGACTTCGATACACAATTTTCTTAGTCATTAAATGTTAGGTAAAAACCTTTGTCAAGGTAGTATACAGAACTACGTTTGTTTCATGATGTTTAATGAATACTTTTCTCTTAAACCCCGTTTCCCATGAAGTAACCATGCCACGTTTTTAAACAAACAATGTTGTACTTCATGTGGGTATGGAAAGGGAAAAACAAAAAGACAATTTATTCCGTGTTTATAGTTAGTCACTCTCTAAATAGTTACTGTAAATTTGTTTTGATATTTTCCCATTGTCTTAAAACTATTTAAAACAATGAGTAATATAGTATACGTTAACTTTTATAACAAAACGTAGAGATCAAGTTAGATGCATTTTTGAATTAATGTTATGATTCCCATACTTGGGATGACAAATGCCTACATACTTAACCGAAACAAAACCTTGCCTCGTGCAAAAATTGTTTTAAGCTTGTATGTTTATTTAGGTAAATATTTAATTATTTATGCACACGCACATAAACAGATAAGAAGAAAGGAACAGAAAAAATCGTACAAAGGTGATTCTTGAATATTTCTAAAGAAAGTTCTTCAAGCATAAGCATTAATATGTTAGGTAATGTGTCTTTATTGTAATAGCATAACACACGAGCAGTTGGAATGTTGAATTTTGACTGATCAACTATCCTTACTAATATTATAAACGCGAAGGTTTGTATGTATGGATGTTTGTTTCTCTTTCACGCAAAAACGGCTGAACGGATTTAGATGAAATTTGGCACGCAGATAGATTATAACCTAGATTAACACACAGGATACTTTTTATCCTGGTAGTACGTTCCCGTGGGATAATTACCGACTTCCACGTGGGCGAAGCCGCAGGCAAAAACTAGTATTTTATAAATTTTTCGAACATTTGAATCAATGGATTAGCAATATCCTTCAAAATTATTTAGATGTGATTGATAGTGAGCTACGCAATTAGGGTGTTGGTTCCTAACCTAACCAAAGAGATGTCTGGCATGCCTGCCAGGGTTGCGGGTTGTTCGAAAGAGATACCGTCACTCCTGGCACACAGGCAACTGAGGGAATACGGGTGGGTTTTAGTCAGTAAAAGTCTGACACGCCCTCCTGCTCCACCCAGAGCGGGAGAAGTTATTTGATGATATTCCATCCTCAAAAAAAAACCCTGATAATTGTTTTCTTTCGGATGTGAACTAACTGAGTTGTAAGGCTTAATAAAATGTTTCTATAGGTAGGCATTGCCTGTTAATTCTGCTGCCAAATCTCACCACAGCTACCATTGATTGAACAAGTTATTTGTTGTCATTACTTCCTTTATCAATTTGGTTGTCACAAAAAGTGAATGTGTGCTATAAAAAGTCTTCTGGGTATCAGTAAACAACAGATATTTTTAAAATTCGATGATAAGGTGGATATACGCTCTAACACCGATTTCTCACCTCTTTCCTGATCGGCCACAGACTCTAAAAAAGCATGAAAAAAGTTAGACTCTATGAGAGACAAGTTTACATACAAAGATTTTGAAGAGAATTATGATTTCAGAGTCTACTATAGAATTTCAAGGATTTTGGAAACTGGTTACTATTTTATAAAGAGGATAAAACTTACTTTTCTTTGGCTTCTTTCAGTAAAGCTTTTATGCAGGCTTGCTGGAAACCTTTCCAGTCTTGGTTGAAGTCTGCACCCAATTCTTCTAACGCGACCTGGAATTACAGAATGGATAAGTTTTCTAATAGTTCCATTTTGTGCATGTTCGTCTTATTGGCATGCATTGCATGTACACAAGGCTACACATCAACCTATACATTTCCAGTATAAGCTGATCTCGCATTGTATAGGATTTCCGTACAGTGCGGGATCAGAATAAACTGGTAATGTTTGGCTTGATGTGTAACCGTGTGTATGTCACAGTTGAGTCTTATTTTGAACTGACTTCAAAAAGGAAGAGGGTCTCTATTCGTCTGTTTTTTTTTTTGTTTTTTCGTTCCGCGATATCTCCGTCAATTGAGGATGGATATTTTAATAGATAGGATATATTTCAAGGGTGGTCTCATATAAATTTTATTAAGTTTCTTCGGTAGTTTTTGCGTTAGCCTTGATGATATGTTCTTGAATCACTTTAGGTAGGTACCTTGATGACATTCTGCTGCCTTCTGTCATCGTTGTTTACATAGCAAGTAATAGGAAACGAATTGGTGAGGGTAGGTTAACAACAATATACATTAACAAAAAATCTTTTTCCGAAAAAGTTTTGTTATGAGTAAATTCGAATATTATTTCCTTCAACTAGTGACATCAGAGCCAGTCTTTCTACAACTGTGACGTTTCTTCTCGGAATTAATCCAGAATATCCTTGAAGGTTATCCCACTTTCTATTAGTCATAATAACCACATCATTCGATGTAATTTGACGCTAAGGTTAAGGTCAACATTTTCCTGATGATCATCAGCTCTGACGTCACAAATTACCTCATGTTTAGGTTTGGAATAGGACAATGCTGTCTTACGTATAAATTCCAAGTACCTAATTGATAGGTAATAAGTCATTTTAGAGAATGTCTATGAAAAAACCTATTTCTTAACTTTGTCGGTGTTATTTTCCAGTTTTATCAGCCGCCTGTGATTCAGACTCTTTTCAATTACCTACTCAATTAGTGGTAATTTACTTACCTATTTGATTTCGAAACAAAATTCGATAGTTCCTATCAATTAAAAAAAAAGTTCTACATTAGGAAATTGGAATCTGTGGGCTAATTGCGTAATTCACTAATTGTAGGAATATTTTCATGTTGACAGTTCAACAAAATTCATTACGTTTTTTCCGTTGTTGGGCCGACGAATTTTTCGAACATATAAAACGATGGATTAGCAATATCGTTTAAAATTATTCAGATTGTGATTGATAGTGTGTTCCGCAATATGGGTGCTGGTGTAGTTCACATTTTTATCATTGTATCACTAATTGGATAAAGATATCTTTTTTTTTTACAAAACTTATGACTTACAGGCACACTCTCCTCAAAGTAGTTAAACTTGCACCTGGCCAGCATGTCAGCTGGTGCCAGGAACAGAAGGTTATGTTTCTGGATGAGGAGCAAGAGACACGCATGCGCCGCTCGACTTTCGCTGATCTGCCGCTGGTCTGCTACGCTCTCGATAACCATTCTGGAATTGGAATATTTTGGGTGAGAATGGGTTTGTAGAGAAAATTGGAATTGGTGGTATTTTTAAGCCTAAAAATTGTGAGAAAAGTTAAAATGTTTTATGATTATCATTTTCGACGAGGTCTTCTAGGTATCAAACGATCAAAGGAGGTACAATGATGTGTTTCAGCCATTAGGACACGAATGAACACGTAATTTTTGATAAATCTGAACTTATATGAAGATTTTCTGTTTAATAGTTTTTATTTGATTGAATATGCTGCGAAAAACCAATTTAACCTGTTAGAATTTCCTTCTTTTGTGCTACCAGTTGTTGGTGGCGCATGATGCAACCTCAACAACGTAGGAGCTAGACAGACAGCCAAGTTGGAAGCCGTCATTTGGTTCACAGCCGAATGTTCTGCCACCTGAAACATTAGATTATTATAATGAATCCGTTTAATAGAAATACTTAGGTACTTACTACTTCTTCAGTGCTTATTACACGCTTTATATTAGCTTCACTTGTATGTTTGTAACCGACTCCTTAGGGCGCGATTTTGACCCACTTTAAACGGTCAGATTTCATTTAAACTTTGTAAACATATCGAGGACCGATGGCAATTCAACAAAAAAAAAATATATAGAGAAAAATAGAAAAAAATAAAGGAAAAAAAAACGGAAAAAATCACGCTTTTGTAGTTAGCAGAACTAAAAAATAGAAAATAAATAATAGTTTAAAAACTAAAAAACACGCTTTAAAAACCAAACTAAAAAAGTAGAAAATAATTTAATTCAATTAAAAAGCGTGGGGTGCTTGACAGTAATTGATTATAAAAATACCTCAAAACGCACCCCACGCTTTTTAATTGAATTACTTAAATTATTTTCTACTTTTTTAGTCTAGTTTTGAAAGCGTGTTTTTTAGTTTTTTAAACTATTATTTATTTTAATAATCATACGTAGAAAATATCAATGGTTACATTGTACATTGGCAATACGGCTGCAATTCCGATACATTTGTTAAGATGGAGCTTAGCATCCCTATATTAAATATCTTTGAGCTAAACGATACTTACATCTGCTAAGAATATGAGTAGAGAATGCAACGCTTCTAAATGTTCTTCTGGTAACAGCAGTAATGCACACTGCACGGCATCCGGCCTCAATGGTTCAGGAACATCTGTAATCAATTAAAGTTACAACGTTTGTTTCTTTGGTTTCATTGATAGAATCATACAACACTTAATACTTCATTGATTCCTTTTGATACCGTATCAAAAGGAATCAATACTAAGTATTGTATGATTTAACGATTATAGGGTTTTAGTGGAGGGAATGACAGCTAGGTAGGTACCAAGCTGTTATAAAATATCTAAAAATATTATGATTAATTTAGAATGTAGTTATTATAATGTTTTAAGATTTAGAAACAGTAAAAAAGTTATCGATAACGTAGTAAACGAAAAAAATATGTCAATACAGGCTATTTTGACTGGTGGAGCCAAATACAGGTTGAAATTGAAAACATGCGACAAACCGAAATAGGAGATTGTACTCATCATTATGAACAACTTTTACTAAGGGACCAAAGATGCAATCGCGAAAAAAAAACAGCTGTTTCCTACATTTTGACGAGTTATGCGAACATAAATGTAGGGAACAGCTGTTTTTTTTTTGCGATTGCATCTTTGGTCCCTTAGTAAAAGTTGTTCATAATGATGAGCACAATGTCCCATTACGGTTTGTCGCATGTTTTCAATTTCAACCTGTATATAAAAGGGTCGATTTAAAGATGATACTCTAATATAGAGGGCCACGTGTTTGTGGTAAAGTAACAGCTAGCCATGGATCCATCGATCAGGTTCGCTAGCCGTGGTTGGTCCGTAGATGGGTGACCATTTTTGCATACCATGACTCCTCCGTGCCTCAGAGAGCACGTTACAGCTTAACGTGCTTTCCGTTGTTCTCGGCTACCATATATGGTGGTCAAATAGGCAGTCGCTCCATGTAAAATACTGGTGTGCAGCAGCATCCAGTTTATTTTTTGAGGATGGAATAGCATCAAATAACTTCTCCCGCTCTGGGTGGAGCAGGAGGGCGTGTCAGACTTTTACTGACTAAAACCCACCCGTGTTCCCTCAGTTGCCTGTGTGCCAGGGGCCGCGGTATCTCTTTCGAACAACCCGCACCCCTAGCAGAGCTTAGGTTAGATTGTTAGGTTAGATAGGTTAGACTGAATGCCGACCCCAAAATAATTGAGAAAAGTCTAGACAAATTGATTCATTGACTTTGATATTGTCTCGGCTACGTCAGATTAGAAGTTTACGAGGAGAAACATCAATATTTGAATGAGTAGACCAACTGCCAAAAAAATAATCATCATCATCATTTCAGCCGAAAGACGTCCACTGCTGGACATAGGCCTCCCCCAGGCTCCTCCACTTTGACCGGTCTTGTGCTTCCTACATTCAGCGGATTCCCGCGGCCTTTAAATTTTTTTATGAACAAAAAAAAACTTACGTTGGAAGATCGCAATGAAAGTCTCACTCAGTTTATTCGTCAGCAGCGCATCAGGTAGCTCCCTAAAGTACTGCTTCACCATGTCAGCAACATCATGGGCCTGAGCTCCATCAAAGTTGAGACTGGACTGGTTCGGCTCTATGGTGTTAATGTTCTCTATGGCGAAGCTCGCGTTGGATGACCCTGCAGCTTCCACTGTGGTCCGGAGTTTCGCTATCCTGGATTTGACGCCGGCTTTTCTGAAGATGCCCATCTGGAAAGATTGTGATAGTTGGTTAATTTAAAAGATATGTTTATTTAATTTTATTGTGGTGTGGAGTATTGCAGCCACGGATTGAGTTGTGAATGAAATTTATTCATTACTACTCACAGTTCCTCTGTCTCACCTATTTCCCAAGAAGATTACTTAAGTTTTATCAAAACTTTTTGAAGTTCAATGAAGGGCTCTGCTGCTGACCAGCGCAACTATTCATTACCGTTCGATACGCTTTCGTAATGAATTGAACAGCAATCAAATAATCAATGTCTAACGTACGAGTCCAAGTCAAATAAAAGCTGTTCACAAATAAAAATCTCGAAAATTTTGTCGGTTTTAATCAAATAGAAGACCGCTATTTTTCCGACAGGTGTTTGCTGTCGGGAGCAAGGCAAATCAGGTGTCATTTTCGATATGACAGCTTGTGGTTGTGAATAGCTATGTACAACTGGCAGATTACTAATATATTTATGGAGAACTTACTTGATCCAATGCGTTGTTTTTGAGCCAATTTAGGGCACACTGTATCGGCTTTGGTAGCGCATGCCCTGTCCTCTGCAGTGACACAGTCAAAGGCACACCGAACACTGTCTTATCTGGAACAGAAAATTATAAAATAAATTCCTAGAAAAACGAATTTTCTGTTTTATACATTTTGAATTCTTGACCGCGCAGGTATTACACTTTCCTTTGAAACAACTGATTTTGTTTTTAATAACAAAATAATCTACGTTAGGGTATGGGTTAAATCTACGTTAGGGTTGAAATTATTTAGGAACATCTGTGAGTATTATCCAAACTCAATCATGATCTTATTTAAGGTATCTAAAGTTTACAACAGTTTCTAAAAGCAAAATCATTGCAATATTTTCTTAAGAAGCACTTAAGGGGAACCTAGTCGCGGGCTCGAACTCACTGGTGGGCCTGGCTAAAAATCACTCTGTCTCACAGATATAGAGATAGTATCAGTGATGAGCAGTTAGACGCTAGTCTATACGCACAACGTTATTGAGTGAGATGCAGGATCATTTATAGTAAAAAATTCGCACAGTATGAAGAAAAGTCTTTTGGAAGATCGGGTTTTATGAAAAAGCCAATGCATAAATCAATAACCAATAAAGTTTATTGAACTTTTTGATTATTGAACTTTGTCGGTACCGACTTGGTTTTGGAGATTTTACACTTCTTTTATTAATACGCCCAAAGTTAAGTAAAATTAACAAGAAAAACAAATCTTTGTTGGCTCCTATTTTTTAATGGGTTTTTATTTTAGTATTCTGTTTCCGTACAGACAATATTAATAATGAGACAAAACGATATCATATTTTACTTTGGATGTGCCATGTCAGACAGTGGAGTAAAACATTCCCGAAGTTTGTATGCAAAAAATGTGGACTAGGTTCACCTTAATGGATGTAGCTGTAATTGACTTCTATGTGAATAGGAATATTTTTCTATATTTCAACCAATAGCCCCCAATTATCTGACTCTAAATGGAAAAACTTGTGTGGTTAAAATTCAAGGGTTGAATAAACTTAATATAAATGTTAGCAAAGCGATACATTCCGATACAATAAACCCTGTGGCTGTCAGATCACAGTCCAATTTTGAACGTAACATTAAAAAGAGATTCAGAATGTGTATTTCGACTTTGAGTAAGGATAATAACGGATTTCATGATTTAGGAGTTTTAAATGTCGTATACATATTGGTTTTATTTGGTTTCCAATAACTTTCCGCCAAAAGTGGAGAGATTTGGAAGAGACCTACACTCAGCATTGGGTGGCCAAGGGTTGAAGAAGAAGAAGAAGAAGAAGAAGAACTTTCTCTGAAAGATGTTATATTGTTATTGTATTGGCCATTATTAGGATTTACTTTATTCGAAGGAAAGATATTCTTTATTAGTAATAGGACGTTGTTTTCATGTTCGTGAGTTTCCAATTTCAAATTATGATAAACTCGATTTTGCCGCCAGCTTGCCCGCATGGGGGTCGAAAATTATCCTACTGAAATGTACTACCGGAATAAAAAGGATCCTATGTGTTAATCCTGATTATAAACTATCTGTTTCCCGAGTTTTATCCCAATCTGGGGGCGTACTCTCTAAGGGCCAGCGCCCACTAGCGGCACGTCATAGCACGGGATTTATAAGCCACGAATAGAAATATAACTTAATAGTATGACAGTAAAATTTAAATTTCAACGGCAACAATGCCGTGGTATCCTTAGGCATGCCGCGACGTCCTTAGGAATCATCATTGAAATTTGAATTTTATTGTCTTACATATAGGATGTATTCCTATTCGTCGCATAAAAATGCCTTGCCGTGCCGTGCCGTTGGTGGGCGCAGGCCCTAACTCCGTCAACTAAGATACGAGCCCGTCCGAAAGTAGTTCGAAACTTCTTAGTGAATCCTACAGCCAATTAACTAACTTTTTGGACGGGCAAAAACATATCGGGAGTAGGGATAGTTGTCATATCGTGTTGTCATTCAATCTTAGTTCGGGCTCCAAACTAATCTTCTGTCCGTAAGTGATACGGAGTTGGAAACGCCCGTTACTTTGACCGAAACGACGGACTTCGTGCTTAGGGAGTTAGGGAGTAGGGCCCCTGTTCAACAGTTTTGTGTAGTTCGTAAACGATGAACGAATAGGAACCGTTTCTTTGCACTGTACTAAAAGAAACGTTTCCGAATGCAGACTTGTAATCGGTCTATTCGTTCTCTTAGCTCCTCGTACATTTACAAAGAGCCATACCGTATGTCCGAAGGAGAAAGAGAATGACAGCGACTTATTTGACCAATACGATTTCAATTAGACTTTTTTGCTCTGTAATCTATGGAAGTACTGACTGAGAGCGAAGACCGAATAGAGCCAATAGAACTAATAGAATGAACTAGTTCACTGACCGAAATGAACTAGTACGGAGCGATGTTAAAAATAACCGAGCAGGCACAAGACTACTGTTCAGCCGTTTTTGCGTGATTGAGTAACAGACATCCAAACAACTAGATATCCAAACATAAAAACTTTCACATTTATAATATTAATAGGATTTTCGTCCCCATGAGCTGTGCAAGCAAGTTCAAATGATATAGTAAATAAAATATTTCTCCTGCAGAAATATAATTATTGGCTATCTCTTTGTTCTTGGTATCCTGTTTATCTAGTTTATACTATCTATTATCGAAGCTTAAACTGTCTTCTTGCTGGGGCATTTTAAACACTATTCAATTTATAAATACGTACGTATTTTGCAAAATAAGTCAAACATACTTATACGATATTAAATCTTAGTAAACTCACCTTTATAATCGGGAGTCTTGATCTTCCTGATCAACTTAGGGAGCTCCCAATTCCAGCCAGACTTGTGCGAAGGACAGTATCGTTCCATGCAGGCTGTCAACCGAAGTAGTGCCAACTTCCTCAGGATGTGGAGCTGGCCACATGAGAGCGAAGACATTGGCCGGGATACTGGGCGAAAAAAGAATAAGGTAAATATGTTATACTTAAGTAGTCTTGTTTTGAATGAAGCACTCTTTCATTATTCTGTGTTTCACACGGGACCAACAGGTTTGAGCTACTTATGGTTTTTTTTAGGATATTTTGTCGATTTTTTTATGCGTTTGTTAAAATAATATAATATGTTTATTCTAGAAAGATTTTCTTTATCAATTCTTCTGGGACTATTTTTCATGAGTCCTCAAACGATTTTGGAGCACATAAGTACGTTTCAAATTTATTTTTATTTCGGTTAGTAGTTTTTTGAGTAATTATAAATAAATAGGTCATTGGGCTTAATTTGTTGAATTTGATAGGAGAACTAAGCACCTTTCTTGTTTTTTTTTAATTATGAAGAAGACGTCTAAATTACGGTTTCTAACTTACGGTAAGAATCTGGGTCCTTCTGGTTTGGAGTCGGCGTCAAAGTGTTGTTGGCCTTCGGCCCGCCATTAAGCGCGTTCGTCCTAAACGAGTACCATCGCTGTATGTTGTTCCTGAAAGTAAAAAGGTAATATATTAAATACCTATTCACCTTAGTGTTCAAATATAGTTAGAAACTTGGCGAGAACGCGTCCTGGATCCGAGGTGAGATTTGTGGCGCCATCTACATCGCCACATACGAACTACGCATCACACTGACGTCACGCAATATCCTACATCGCGCAAGCAGAGTTTTCCGCGCAAAGCCTTTACCGAAACACCATATTGTTAATAGTGTAGGTAATTACGGGTAGGTATATTAAGATATTTCATCTACGTCGGCAAAGTCATGTACTATAAAATTCTTCAAGCGGCCTCAGCCACCTCTTATCACTTGGATCACGGTCCACGTGAGTCTGCTTAAAAATCTACAACACGAAAAATACAAGATGATTAATTACACTTACTTCTTGCTCTTCATGTCAAGACTATCATCATCGTCATCCTGGTCTCCATCATGAGACCTGGACCCTGCAGAGTTGGGGCTGCTATCAAGTTCAGAACTCCTGGACGCCGACTTATCCCTCTTGAGACTTCTATCACGAAACCTGGGGACAAGGAAGAACGTTTAGTTTCTCTCATCACGTTATAATAAATAAATAAATGTACATAAGGACCCATGGAGCTTAAGTAGGTACTAAGTAATTGCTTCATACAAAATTGTCATATTGTCAAATTATTAATAATTAAAGAAGGAACGCAAAATATTGCACAACAAAAACAGGTCCAGTACCAACAACCTATCATTGGTGACGTAACGGCAGACAGCTCTCGTGCTTATGACGCTACCGCAACATGATGTCACTTATCATCACTGCACCATAAGGACCAAATACTCTTCCATCCAATCAAAAACTGGTCCTTACATCCATAACTTCACAGCACTCCCACAAAACGTCTTTTCCACAGAACCTCACTATTCGCCAACAATATAACGAATACTGAATAGCCAACACCAACATTAGTATGCCAATCACTTATTTGAGCATTGTTCATTACCGTGACACTTATTTTACACTAATGGCTACTAGTTGGAGTAATTACTCTTCACGTGGTAATGTCGCTTTCCAATATGGCGTCTGTTGCCTCTGTGTCTGCTTTTGAGTTTCTTATCTAAACTTCTATTCTTCTAGCACTTCTTAAAAGGTTTGCCAAAGAAAAAACAATCCTGTTGCATTCTTTACTTGTTTTAAGATTGAAGATTTTTTTTTCACTTGCATCGTTCCTAAACATTTAACCTTGTTATTGATTCTACTAAACTTCATCAGCGTCTTCTAATGACGGCACAATGTCGTAATTATCAGTGAGTATGTAAAACACTGGTACCTACTCAGCTGCATCCGGTTACATTAGATGATAGTTGGGAAAAGGTTATTTAGATTGAGTTTCCCTCGTACAGGACTGTTTTTAACTGACTTCAAAAAGGAGGAGGTTCTCAATTCGTCGGAACCTTTTTTTTATGTATGTTCCCCGATTACTCGAAGATGACAGGACCGATTTGGATTTTTTTTTGTTTGATAGGGTATACTTCCCAGGTGGGCCCATGATCATCAAGTCAGGATCTGATGATGGGATCCTGGACAAATAGAGAGAACTCTTCAAATTTTATAGGCATACGATGCGATTTGGGTATTTTTTGGGAGAGTACTTTCTCGGAGTGGTCCCATTTCAATTTGGTGAAGATCTGATGAAGAACTCCGGAGATAGGCAACGGAACTCCTCAATAAATGATAGCAAATGGACTGGGATTGCTGAAATCTCATGTCTGTCTATTGCTTACACCAGTTCATAACATAACATCACGCCGGTACGCTGTGAAGGGGTAAGCACATGTGAACCACTAAAAAGTGAAAAATAAAAACTTTTTCCAAAAACTGGCCTGAAATATTTAAAGTTTTATTTTTTATTTATTTATTTAAAAAGACAACCGGCTTCCAAAAAAACACTACAAACTGAAAAATAACTTTAATTTCGGAAGGTGGTGACAAAAAATTAAAATACAGTTCCAAAGACACCGACTTCCGAAATTAAAGTTATTTTTCACTTTGTAGTGTTTTTTTGGAAGTCGGTTGTTTTTTTTTGTAAAAAGTTTTTGCGTCCCTGCCTTCAACTTTCCAAGTGACAATATGTGAAGTATCATTCACACTTCGCTTTAATATGATGGAAATTGGAAACCTTTGATTTATTGAGCAGCTGTTTGTATAGGACGCAGGCAAAATACATTATCCTTTGTTTTGCAAGCGTCCTATTCAAACAAATATTCAAAGAAGGTTGGAATAATGTATCCAAAGATAATCTTGTGTATCTTAAATATATTTTAAGTAGGGTATACGTCAATTTAGCATGGGGATAATCAATCTATAATGTGCCCACTGCTGGGGCTGCAATCTACCACGCAGGCTCGGTGTGGGTTTGTAGATGTCACATGGCTTCGAGTTTTTGATTCTAGGATATGCCGGTTTCCTCTCGATGTTTTCCTTCACAGTTTTGACAGCAGTGGTGATGAAATTATTTACATAGAGTAAAGCTTCTGTTTGGGTTCGAACCCACGATCTATACCTCGTAGGTCGAGGCCTTTACCACTGGGCCACCACTGCTAGAGTAAATAATTATATTATGTATATCCTTAAGGTGGAAGCGCCAGGGTAGCCCGCGAAATTCAAATTTTGTTACGTTTTTTGCAATTTGCAGGTCAGTATCAGGTTGTATGGTGATCTAAATATGATTCGCGACCGTATCAAATAAGGCTTTTCAGAATCATAATCGTTAGAATCAGCAATACAACTCCATAAGTTAGAATTGCCCTCAAATGTCATAATTTCATGAAATAGTCATTCTTTAGAGTAATATGAACTTATAGAGATGTATTGCTGATTCTAATGATTATGATTCTGTAAAGCCATATTTGATACGGTCGCGAATCATATTTAGATCACCATACAACCTGACACTGACCTGGAAATTGCAAAAAACGTAACAAAATTTGAATTTCGAGGGCTACCTTGGCGCTTCCACCTTAAAGGTGTAAAACACTATTAGATTTTCCTAGATTACCTATACTCCATTTGAAAAAAGATTAGACATTTAAACAAACCGTTTTTACAGTCCGTTCAACTGATTCTGACTTCTATACCGTAGGCATAAAGGATGGCATTAAAAGCAAAAAAAGTAGTTACTATACCAACTGATTACTGCAGCTGCCATTTGTCATGCCACCAACGTAATAGAAGTCAAAATCGGTTGATCGGACTGTAAAAAAGGTTTAGTTAAATGTCTAATCTTATTTCAAATGGAGTAGGTATAGGTACAGCCTTGACTAAAATATTACATGAATAAATATAATTCTCAATGGGTAAGTGCTTATATGATCTGACGACAACATTGTTGAGTATTGTATCCTTAAAGATATTTAGGTATCTATATGAGGGGACCACTTGTGCCAGTTTTATTATTAAACCCTTTCAAAGGTTCTTAATAACGATTACTAAAGCGAGATTGGCGATCCACTGACTAGACAAAACCAAATAACATAACGAATTAATATACAAGGTGAATTTTTAGTCACCGTTTAAAAATTCGGACCTCCCATACAAAATCGATAGGATTTTGCATGGGAGGCCTGATTTTTTTTATAAATTTCGACCCTTGTTCCTTGGAGAAAGTTGTTAAATTTCACGGGTACTATCACCCTGAAAAATTTTTAACGGTGACTAAAAATTCACCTTCTATGGTAATGATGCGGCAGGTCAGTATTTTTTGACAGTTTTTGTCGCAATCGGAATAAACCAAATCATGTCATATCATATCATAGTTGAAATACAAATTAACTAAAGATTTTTTTGCAATTTTCAGGTCAGTGTCAGTTGTTTGTTGATTAAAATATGATTCTCGACCGTAACAAATATTACTTTACAGATTCATAATCATAAGAATCAGCAATACAACTCCTAAGTTACATTTGGCTGGAGTTCAAATGTCAAGATTTCATGAAGTAGTCATACAGTAGGAAAATATGTACCTAGGTATCGTGAACTGTGGCATCTTTACTTTCCATGAGCAACTTTACAAATGAGCATCGTATTAAAACATCTCACGATTACTAAAAAAATGCTGCAAATAGTAAGTAATACTTCTGTATCGCTTCGATATTAAATGGCGGAAACAGATTTGTTTGTTATCCAGAGACATTTAAGTACAGTAGTTACTCATGGATAAAGTTGGGATGGAAAGTAAAGATGCCACAGTTGACCGTACTTAGAGAGATGTATATTGATGATTTTTATGAAAAATATTGTTACGACCACGAATCGTATTTAGATCAACATACAACTAAACTCAAACTGTAATTTTTTTAAAAAAAACCTAAGAAAATCTAAAATTCGCGGGCCATGCCTCTGCCTCCCACAAGCTAAAATGCCGTTAACTCGAATATGGCCGATTTTCGTTTTTTGATGCCACCATAATCAGGAAAAAAAATATCTATCTTTCTGTCTATGCAGTATTTTTCTACTATTTAAGGATGCCGAGATAAACAAAAGTAAAAACGCCGTTAACTTGCCTTGATTAATGTATACTACGCTAAAACGCAGGTAAGCAAAATTTTTAAACTAAAAAGTGACTAAGGGCTCATAATTTAAATTTTTACTAGATTTTTTAGCATCCGTTGCTTAACTAAATAGCATGCATTTCATATTTTTCTGTGCTTTTTTGTCCATAACTCGTAATATGATTTTGTTGATTAACGGCATTATAGCTTGTGGTCGGCAGCCCTGTCACTTTCGCCATAATAGATGGACGGTTACTTACTTCTTTCCTTCATTCCCTAAATTGAGAGAGCTGGTCCTTATAGCCTGTCGTCGGTGATGAGTGTGACCTGGTGACTTCTGGACCTCTCGGAGTATTTCAGGGTCTGGCTTCAGGTCCACTGGAGACGGAGGCTCTACGTAGACCTGGTGAAAAATATTTAATATAAAGTTTGAAGTTTCCTGAGGAATTTCTGTTAGCAGTGTTTAAACAGTTGTTAATGTTTCTGATGAACGCCTGGGTGAATGAAGTTAGCAAGCCGTGTCACTACAAAAAATTGATATAAGGTTTTCTAACAAAGTAGTCCCACCTGGGACAGACAAAAGTGTCAAGTAGTACACTATTATTATTTTTTCAAAAAAAGTTATTTTATTTCACATAATATTTTCGCATGTAGCATTATGAAACTTCAGAAGCTAGATGCACGATTCCAATTAATCGTTTAAATTTTTTTAAACCCCAAAAACTAAATTATAAACAAAAGAAAGTTGTTAATAAACAAGATCAAATCACGAAAAGTTGGGCAGAGGTGTAATACCTATATTATTAGCACAGCCACGTTTTGCCAATTATGTTTAAGTCCATATAATAGGGGGCGAGTCTATTGTAATCAACCGGGGGCAAGATCCAGAGATCCAGACCTCCGGGCTGCTACTGAGAATTTCTGGAAAACCCATTAACACTCTGCCCGACCTGAGAATCAAACCCATGACCTCATATGTTCAGCAGTTGCGTTTGAGACTACTAGTACAACACGGCAGTCAGTTAATACAATGACCAATAAGAAGACAATATTAATCATTTACGCAAAAGGACCAAGACGACAAATGAAAGAAGAAATGATTATCTTGAAACTTGATCACACAAAGTTCTACATATAAGTATATAAGATAGATATGTTATTAAGTGGCCTCGTGAAGTAGTTAAGATTATATTGCACGGGATAAGCCAAACTTATGTAATAGTTGTATCTCCAGTGAGTTTCCGCAATTATTTGGTAGTTAGGAAGCACTATAAGTTCTGTTGAAGATATGGAGACTGTAACATTATTATCAAGCCATATATTTTCGAAAATGTCAGCCAATTATTTACCTCATGGATTTCAGATTCGCTTACATGAAAGGTTCGATGATTGATACATATCGACACCTATATTGATACACTTATGTTATGAAGGTTCTAAGAGATAGTCTCTTCTTGTAGTTCAACTTAGAATAGTGCCAAATGCGTGCATTGATTGGACAGGCCTACTCAATTTGTGTGGTTCATTTCTCAAAAGACCATTTCCGATACCAATTTACATGGTTTTTAGATGATCTGACCAAGATTATGTCTGGACTTTAAAAGGACTGTGACCTCTGAGTATGTTTCGGCCTTTTTTCTCAGAGTAGTCAGATATGAAACGCCGCCTCATTTAGTTTGTACAAACCTACTTACACAAATATCAAAATCATTTATCATTAAAGTTTTAAACCAGGAAAATTAATGGGTGCAGCCATTAACTGTGGTTGTATAAAATAATTATCAAATCATCCAAATAAACACTCACCTCAGCATTTTGATGAGTATTATGATCCTTATAATAATTATGTCTCCAACTAGCAGGCTGGCACTCCGAATCGCTTAGAGCACTAGAATCTTCATTCTTGATCCCCGCTCTATGGAAAATCCTCTTAGCTCGTCCCAATTTTGACTTGGAACTCTTATTGCTGGAACCCATGCTTCCATCCGAAGCATAACTTGAGTCATCTCCAAAGGGAGCGTTAAGGACATAGGATTGTTCTAAGGGAGCAATTGGTGATGGAGGCATTACAGTCATTGGTGATGGTGGCTGGGTTCTGATTGCTGGGGCATGCAAAGGAGAACTTTGAAATTCTGGGAAAGGGAACGCCGTAGGTGAAGTTGGGGTCATATCAATGAAGCTAAGGTCAGCATATTTATCTTGCTGCACGTCTAGGAAATGGGGGGAGGATACGATGACTTCTGTACGGTTCTGCCGTTTTCTTCTTCTTGTTTTGAGGGATTCCACTCTTCGGAGTAACGCTTTTGCTCCGTCTCGAAGTCTTTCGGAGCCAGTGCGTCGGAAACGTGTTCCTGTTTCTTCTTCATCTTCTTTGTCGCTTGGTAACTGTATTACTGTTTGGCCTGGTACTGTTAATCTGTAACAAATATATAAGATTTTCATCATAAGATCGAATTGAAAATTTTACTATTAAAATCGTGGAGGATAATGAATGATTCACGCCAACCAAATCACAGCTATCAATTAAAGTGTTTATCGATTAACATAACATGACATTACGCCTTGTTTACCTGAAGGGTTCGGCAGTGTTGTACCTATAGTATATATCAATTAAAGTGTTTATCGATTAACATAACATGACATTACGCCTTGTTTACCTGAAGGGTTCGGCAGTGTTGTACCTATAGTATACTAGCTGACCCGGCCACGCGTTGCTGTGGCTAAATTGAAAAAAAATCTGAAAAACTTGTTATCATAGCACATTGAAATAATAAGTGCTAAATATTTTTTAATAGAGGTTAAATAAAAACAATAAAAAAATATATTTGTACAACTGTTGAAAAAGTGTAGGAAATTGTGTTTTGATCAATGAAGCACAAATAAGTAAAAAACAGGATTAATTTCACTGTATTATCTTCATTATAATATGAATTCAATTTACACTTCAGTCTAAGTAACACGTGGCCGGCTATGCTAACACCAAAAATTTAAAAAGTGGAAATAATTGAATTATACGGTATTTCGTTCACTACAAAATAAATTTAATTAATTTTATAGCGTCAACAACACGTGGTAATTATGCTGTTAAAATGTAGCTTATATGACACGTTCGTAGATTTACCATAGCAGCGCCATCTATTGATTACTTACTGAACCCAGTCGAAAGGTATCGACATCTGTTAGAATCATTTGGAGTTAACAGATAATTGTGACTGTCAAATAATAACAGACAAATAATTAGCAATAAATTAAAATTGCGACTATAATTTGAGATTTAAACTATCCTATCTCTCAAGTTGGATCGAACTGCACATGGTGTGCGAATTTTATTATAATCAGTTAAGTGGTTTAGGAGTCCATTGAGAACAAACATTGTGACACGAGATTTATATATATTAAAAAGAAAGAAGATATACATTTTGCCAGTTATGTTTAAATCCTATGTAATAGTGGGCGAACCTACTATCATCAATCGGGCACAAAACCAAATTGGAGTCTAAATTTGTGCTTGGTTGATGGAATACGTTTTTCTATCTGGAATTACTGAAGTTATTACAGATAGAGAAACGTGATACCACTTGGCCCGAACAAGGGATCGAACCCAAGGCCTCATGCTAATATGTAGCACTAGCGACGACTAGACTAGGCAAAACAAGTCGAGCAACTTCAAACATAACTCTAAAACATCCCACAGAAGCATTTGCAACCCAATAAGGAATTACAAACACCGTCTTAAAACCACTACCTCATCTCCATAAAATTCAGAAGGCCGATTATGGTCTCAAAGTTACTCCAAACTTCGGAGGCTCAAGTACAAAGTTGTGCAGAAACTCGTCAAACTAATAGACAACAATTTATGTTCATTATAATACAAATTTTACGCGTGTATTAATTAAAGCTAAGGTGCTTTCTCAGTAATAACGTTATCTAAGTTAGTGAATAGGTTATTGTGAGACGTTCGTTCAACGGAATCTTAATTTAGAACAACGTTTTCAAGATTTTGTGGTAATCGTGGAACTTCTTGAAATAAATAATCTAAGCTTTGGATCGGGTATCTTAACTCTACGTTAGGAGCCAACTGACTCTTAGACATGAAGTGTATGAGAGTAATTTAATTAAAACAAATGCTTTGGGAATGGTGAGGGGCTTATGGGTAAGTAATAGCAGCCGCACGAGTCGATCGATCAAGTTAAGTTACTCTTGCTCGGTTGATAAGTGGATGGGTAACCATCTTTACATACCAAGACCTTTGGTCCTGGCTGACATTCGTGGTTACGCGTCGTCAGAAGCCCGAACCTCTGACAAGAGGCACCGTGTTACCCAGTAACTGGGTTGTGGAGGTCATAATAGGCAGTCGCTCCCTGTAAAATACTGGTATAAAGCTGTATCCGATTACACTGGAAGCTGACGCCAACATAGGCAAAAGAGGCTAGGCAGATGATGATGATGCTTTGGCAATAGTGAAGATAGTAAATTTGGATCGTATCAAGATGGTAAAGGTAGGTACATACAAATAAACTGTTGAAATAATTGGAGCAGCTGCAGACTGCAAGATGTCACTCGTCAGACTGATGTTCTAGACAATGAATAAGCCATCTATCGTCCTATTATGGTTTTCAATGGTGACCTTTAAGTACTTAGAGTTCATATTTTTTTAAGAATAATGACGATACAATGTATATTGGCGCCATTTGGAACGCATTTTTGACCACAGAGCACAGTAGAAACGCGTAAAGTTATGTAGAAACGGAAATTCGTGTCTATTCTTTTGTTCACCACCTATTTTAAAATAACAGTATTGCTATCTCTTACTGAAAGACCGCGAAAGACAAAGACAATTTAGTTCATCGTAGTTGCGTCGAAGAACATTTTAGTTCAACTTTTGACTCTAATTACAGCTCTAATTTATTGCCGTCTCTTTCTTTTTTCAATAAAAGGAAAAAGATTGCGATAGCCTATACTAAGTTTAGTTCGTGCACAACAGAATCATCTCCAGTGTCAAATTCATTTATAAACGATGTAAAGGTCAATATGCTTAATTAATTCTCCGAAAATCCCAACTAAGAAGTTATTTCGATAATTTGTTGAATTACTTAAGAAATAAAAGTCTCATTATATTCAGTAAACAAAAAGTATTCCGAATAAACTTCACTTTCTTTCTGGTTGACGAATTAAGGGTCTCCCAACAAAAGGTCCTATTATGTGAAAACTTACGTGTAAAGAAATAATTGGGTGAAAGAATTCAGCTTGTTTGTTTATGTACTCGTATATTGATTTACCTATTTAGTTTCGTATTAGTTTCAGTTTGTTCTTTTTATTTTAACAGCGGTCTTGTTTATTTTCTTGTTATTATTTATTTGATATATACAAGTTCTCGCGAAAATCTAAATTTGCCCATATCTTTTTATCGTGTTGACTCAGGACCTTGATTTTTATACACCTAATAGGGACTATAGACTTCAGTATCTTATAGCACAAGTAAAGGTAAAATTCCAAAAAATATAAAACGTTGAAAATTAAGGTAAATTTTGGTACTTACTTAAACGTTTTCGCGAAAATCTAAATTTGCCCATATCTTTTTTACTTATTATAGATAATGGTACGGAACCCTTCGTGCGCGACTCCGACTCGCACTTGGCCGGTTTTTTTATTAGCCTTCTCAGTCCCACTGCTGAGCAAAGGCCTCCCCCAAATCCCTCCAGGTATCCATTTCCAGGGCTACTTCGATCTAACCCTTGCAATACGCGTGAAAGTCGTCTCGCCATCTCTTCTTGGCCTCGACGGCGCCATCCATCCGCAGGCACCCGCTGTGTGGCGACAGTTGTCTAGCGGACTCTGTGCATGCGGCTGGTGTGATTCACCCAGTCCCATTTTAGCCTGGGAGCCTTTTTGCCTACGTCTAGGATTCCCGTTTAGGAGCGAAGCGTGGTGTTTCGTATTCTGTCGGTTCCCTTAACGCTTACAATGCTGTGCTCCATTGCTCTTAAGGCGGTGATTTCTTGAAAACGCTCAAAAAGGTGGTTTTTTAAACCAGGTGTATCTCTAAAATTTTGAAAGCAAAATAATATAATTATGATATTTTAAAGTCTTTTTTGCATAGAGTGATGGAACTCAAAACATAATTAAACATACTCTAATGCATCAAAAGAATCATCAAAGTGACCTCTTAATTATCGTTAAAACCAGTTTATCCCTTCAATAACAATTATATTTATAATTAAAAATATACCATAAAATTCCAAATGCCAAACTGCATCCAGTGAACGATTATTTATTATTTAATATCTAATTTTATACGATTTTATTTGCATTTTTACGACAATGCTTGCTCATTTATTTTTCGAATTTATTACAACAGATTTTAGCCCGTATCGGATTGCAATAAGAACTATTATCGCTCATAACGACAATATTTAAAGTTACCAGGGCCTTAATTATACATAGCTCCAATAAGGTTTCAATCAGCATTACTAAAAACTCCAAACTCCATTTAAAACAAACCCTTCATTTAAAACAATAATATTTTAATATGATTCCAAAACGTTATGTAAAGCTTGCCAACAGTTAGAATTTAACTACGGGCGTCAAAGGTTTTTGTGAAATTAGTTTCAACACTGAAATGAATATTAGTTTTAATATTATAATTACCTTTTGTTCCGTTGAATTATTTCATTTAGATTAATGTACTTTGTAAAGCAATGATTTTTCAGAGACATGGAAATTTCTTTATGCTTCAGTTTCTGGGTTTTCTGAGTGATTTCAGTTTCTTTGTCTGGTTTCCATTATTGACTTTATAATTATGTATAAAGGATATGATCGTGCGTCAATTAGTCGTGTTTTCGTTTTTGAACTTACTTATTTTAGGGTTAATAGCTGTTTGTCTTAACCACTTTCTGCTATCGATTAAGGAGGTATTTTTTAAATTCATTGTGACGTTTGACCAGTTTTGGTGGTAAGAGATAATGTGATCAACGACGGAGAATATTTCCCTAGAAGTAACCTTATCACTCACGTCACATCCCCAGATTAATGCCATCAGGATAAGCAGACTCCGGTATCTTTTTGTCTTGTCGAGATCTGCGTAAACAGGATTAAAAGGAATCTTTTAAAATGGTTCAACTTTTTTATGAATCTACGTTAACTTAAAGAAGGTAGTAATATTGCCTCCAAATTACCCAAATTTTATTGCGCCCATTGAATTGCTTGAAATTGGTCTTTATTCTTTCAACTTTATTTTCGAACTTTTCTTTGAGCTACGCATGAATGACGATGACTTTATCTGACCCTCCCTGAAAAAGTAAAAGTTTTTCATTAAAGACCTGCGTATTTCTTTGAAGAAAACTTAATAAAGAAAGCTCCAATTTTTTTGAGTAGTTCGGTAATAACGATTTGTGTTTTTTTTTACAAAATATCCGATTTTTATTTTTCTTTCAGTTCACGAAATCATTAGTAGGTAACTAGAGTAAGTATGTTAAATGCATATACCTAGGTGATTAAAAGAAAGAAAACGAAGTCAAGTTCGTCACAGTTCACGATCTTGACTCTGATAAGACGAGGTTAAGTAGAAAGAATCTGCAATCCTAATTATCTAAGTTTCTTTATGAATCATCAACTATAGAGAGCGCGTGGACCAAAATACACAAATTTCCAAAATAGACAGAATAGATCATAGGACCAATTCGCTTCACTAATTCCTAAAAGCAGCTGTAGAGATAAACAAGCATCAACATATCAGTCAACTTCAAAATCTTCATGATAGATTGAACGATAAAAAGACTTTATAATATCCGCCGAAAAATAATCGCTTTACACAGTAATCCCATTAAGAAATTAGACTAACAACGGAAATTTTCCTATACATTTAATTCACGGTTTATTGTTCCTAAGTAGAAAGTTTCGCTTCCGCAGTATCATTAGAAAGTATAATTTTTTGGAATATATTCTTATCTAAATTCTGTTAATGTAAGTGATTCAGATGCATATTTAACTCAACTGGCAACGAATTTAGAGTTCCTTTTGATAAATAGGATTAATAGTGAAGACAAATTGTTAATGTCTGAAGATAAATGAAAATTAGGTTCAGATTAATTAATAAGGATTTGTTGGCAGTAATTCGCTGTGAATGGCTGGACTTTGAATATATGTGTACATGTATGTATATTATTGGTGAACGTGGGTTTGAGAGGCTATTAAGGGGATTATGGAAGGCGGGTGATTACTGATTGTGTTACAGTGCGGAACAAAGTTGTCGGCAGAATTGAATTAATAGGTCGTATGGCTGACTTAAGAGAGTCTGCACCCTAATTGTATACCACATTATCAATTAGAATCTTGCTTCGTGTGTTCGAAAAAATGGTCAGCTCAACAACGCAATGACTGTTCTTGAACTGTAAAAATGAAAGCCTAAATTCCTACTTAGTTAGTGTTTTAAGCAATTACATCTCTGATTTTAGTCATTTGTCTTATGAACCCGTCATCGTCTACTAGTGTTTGTTGATCTATATAAAGCATCTAACAAATAATATTAATATAACATAAGGTAACGCCTATAATCCCCAAAGGCTTAGACAGCGGTGTACCCACATTTACACACCACATACTTTCAAATATATTGTCTTTTTTATTATTCACCAATCGAATTAGTATTGTAGCTTTTCCTCTCTTAATAATATTAGAATGACAATCATCATTATACTTTTCGTTCCTCAAGCTGTTTGAGGTTGTTTATTTTTTCACCATGATATACCTACATATTTCTATTATCTAGTCATATTAAGTTTCTACAATAAATTCTACATAAACTGTTACACTATTATGATTCATCATCATCATCTGCCCAGCCTTTTCCCAACTATGTTGGGGTCAGCTTCCAGTCTAACCAGATGCAGTTGAGTACCTGTATTTTACATGGAGCGACTGCCTATCTGACCTCCACAACCCAGTAACTGGGCAATACGTAAAGACTAGTTGTCAGATTTTTGGACTATCTATTAAGATTATAATATAGTTTTCGTATTTAATTAAAACAACCACTCAACTATTGGATTTTAACTTTACTTTATCTATCAAAGCAATTCTATTTCCCTACGGATCGTTTACCGCGAGGTGTATTCGAACTTGGCCATGTATTCATGTACTCACTCAATTATCGCGTCAAATTCACACGCTAACAATTAATGTTACATTAAGAGCTTTCCGCTCTGAATACGGACGCCCTTTATGTAGGTTATTGGGGCCGACGCAATACATAAGGTGATGGTCTGATTGTTGGCGGTTTCTACGATTTTCTCTGATTGCTGGTGCATTAGGCAGAAACGACGACTACGACGAGACTTTAGTGGTGTAAAGTTCACTCATCCTCTATAGAACAGGGACGAACTAAACTCTGCTTGCGCGATGCAGGATTTTGCGTGACGTCAGTGTGATGCGTAGTTCGCATGTAGAGATGTAGACGCCGCCACACTTTCTGTTGTAGTTTTCTGTTTATCGAATTGGTTTGCTACAATTGTTTATTCTACAGCAGCTTTACAAAAACATTGCTGAATAAAAAACCTGATCCCGGAACTGATGACTGGAAAATACTAAGAATATGAAGGGGATTCTGATTAATTCTTTAATCAAGCATAAACATATAAAACTCGACTGGACCAAAGGAACAAAAGTAAGATTTTAAAAATATGCTTTCAAACGTCCTATGAGGTACTTGTTAACTTGTAGCTTGCATCCTAGGCAAGAACTTTATTTTAAGCAAATTGTGACAAACAGCATCCCAATAGTGTATTACACCCATTTTTGAAAAGTGTCTTAATTCGATTCTAAAACGACATATTGGTCTGTGGGTATGATGTCAGTTTGCTGCGTAAACAAATGCGCTGATATTTTGTATGGTCATTGTTTATAATTAAACAAATAGTTATTATTCTACTTATCGTTGGTTTGCTTTCTTGAATGTAAGATATTATTTCAATAAAAATTGCTTTGGATACGAAAATAATAAAAGTACAAAGTTGTTCAGTTGATTAGTTTATTCAGCAGTATGACGTAATAACATGGCGGCTACTATTTCATGGTGTTGAAAAGCAGATTTAAAAAACTGAAATCTTTGAATTAAATTTTCTTATTTCATGAACTAAAACGAATATTTTCCGACTGCATTTTGCCTAAGCTATCTCAATAAATATATTTTTGACTTTTTCTCATACACAGTAAAATACCCTATTGCGTAACACACTATCAATCATAATCTCAATCATTTTGAAGGATATTGCTATTCCATTGCATCATATGATTGAAAAAAAAACTACTCAACAACATAAATAACGCAATGAATGTTGTTAAACTGACAAAATGCTACTGATTACGCAATAACTCCGCTGAATGCTCGAAGCGTATTTAAAATATAGTTATGAATGGAATAATTGAAACGAAGAAGAGGGTTTAATATCTGTGTACACAGATTTAATATCTGTGTCTAATAATAATGTCATCATCGTGATTTTGAAGAATTTCCACTGCACCAATTTTGTGACCTGTTAAATAACATTGGCTAATCAAACCGTCTCGCTCTCCGCTACCACACAAACCTGTTCCCTTAACAACCTATCATTACTGAAGGTTTAGCAATCCAAAATAGAAACGTGATAGGTGAAGGGACCACACTATGTAGAACAAATGGACTGTGGGCTTAATTATAGTCATTGTACGCTCCGGACCGTCACTTTGATGATATTTGCTGAGGGACTATTATGGGGCTCTTTGTCAATAGAGCTTCTATTACTAGGTATTAGTAGAAAGGGCGAGTGGTGTGTTAACAGAAGCGTTAAGGATCTACGGGTAAGAAACGGTTGTTCATTTGTTTTGTTGGTTTTGAGTGCCACTTTAAGGGCAATGAATTTTTCAATTTGGCATAGATCCATCGATTTGAGAGGTTTAACTGAGCTTTCAAAGGGCAGTCTGCGAAGGAGTGTTCATATTCAGTCCATTCTTCTTTGGAATGCGCTTCCTCTCGAAATCAGGACAGCCACCAGTCGGTATGCATTTAAGCGGAAATTGCAGTAGTATTTTCGTAACAAATAGCGTAGAGTCGTCTCGACACCCCTGTACCTTGAATTTGTATATATACAACATTAGTTTTTGTTTACCCTAAACCCGAAAAGGGGTCATTTTACTCATCATCATCATCATTTCAGACGAAAGACGTCCACTGCTGGACATAGGCCTCCCCCAGGCTCCTTTTTTGTACTCACAATTATGAACAATTGTTTCTATGGGACAAAACTTGAAATCGCGAAAAAAAAATCAGCTGTTCCATACATTTGTGTTCACTTAAATCGACAAAATGTATGGAACAGCTGATTTTTTTTCGCGATTTCAAGGTTGGTCCTATAGAAAAAGTTGTTCAAAATTATGAGCACAATGGCCGACCCCTTTTCGAGTTTAGGGTAAACAAAAACTAATGTCGTATATTAAGTACCTATATATTATGGTAGATATGTATGAATCTATGTGTATTATTAGTTAAGAACCTATTTATGTAATATTATTTATACCTAATTCCTAATGATATATTTTATAGTTTTTTTTTCATCATTGTTCCTCTCGTCCAAAGCACCTGCCATCTAATCTCTGCACTTTTTTGTGTGCGAGAAGTTTAAATAAATAAATGAGTCAACATATATCTAATGCAATTGTAAATATTCTGTTCAAAGAATTTCCCTTTTACGCGACTGCGCGACGCAAATGAGGGTAATATGTTTATTAATCTTATATTACTGTATTTTCAAGTTACTAAAGTTGCGATCTGGATCGTCATATTGATGATGTTTGTCAAAGGACGAGGCTCTTTTTTAATAGAGTTTCTATTAGTAGAAAGGGCGAGTAATGTGTTAACAGAAGGGTAACGGATCTACGGGTAAGAATAGGTTTTTGATTTGTTGTGGTGATTTTGACTGCAACTTCACCATGAAATATTATGTAAGTTCATGGATTGATAGATTTTAGATGTTAAGCAAGAACTTACAGAGGCCAGTCTGTGGATGGGTGATAACATTGTTTTATGAAAGAAAAATTTCTCCCTATTACTCTTATTTTCACGGTCTTTTATTTGACCGTCACTCAATTTAAGAGACTATCATGAGGCTCTTAGTCAATAGTGTTACTAATTTTCTATTAGTACAAAGGGCTAGTGATGACAGCGTGCAAGGGTAACAACAAATAACAGAAGCCAGGGTAAGTATAAGGCGTTTTGTTACACAATCAAAGTTTACTAGTAATGATTTTGACGACACTTTTGCAGACCCATCCCAAAACCTACGGTGGTGAAATAACAGAAGTACGGTACCTACGGGTCTGTTTTCTAAGATAAACTGCAGAGTTTATCTTAGAAAACAGACCCGTAGGTACCGTACTTCTACCGTAAATTGACCGCAGTGACTGCTCACTGCGGTCAATTTAAAGATGGATTCCCGATAAACGTAGTTAGAAAGAAAGAAAGAAAATACATTTATTTAGCACAGACTAAATAAACTAGCTACCATATTTTGACATAAAAAACTGCACGAATATATCTTTGAGGTTAAGCAGTGTATGCTTCGCTCAATCTGAAGTGGGAAGTTCTTTTCAATCATTTATTTATATTTAAAGTTAGTTTAACTAACTTCGCAAGCTAGTAAAGTAGTAGTGGGTTACTTCCGTAGTTTGCGATGGACAGGCTCGACCTTTAACCTCTATTTAACTAACTGTTACGCGTTTGACTGATGCCGATGCAATTAGTATTGATAGCTATTACAGCACGACTTAGGGCTATGAAAGAGACACTTTCATTGAATAATTGACTGTTATAGAATTTATTTCGATTAAGGGGATTAATAAAGTTGACAGCTTTTGTTTAAGCAATTATGTAAAACTGACATATTTATTATTCAGGTATAAATTCATTAGACCGTGTCCCACTTGCTTGGAGTGTCCTAAGTGTCCACCAGAATTTCGGATGACTTAAGAATTTAACGCGGCCAAGTACTGGATCCAATCAATTAAAAAAAAGCGTAGAATAGGAGAATTGAAACCCTGTTTTGAATACACATATTTACGCTCTTAATTTTTTTAAATAGTGTTTGAAATTTTAATTTTCAGGACCCTTTTCAAAAGACTATTTATGAACCACTCAAACACGGTTTGGTACTTTCACACATATTATGTATGTTCGTGATTGCAATTAAGTAACAAGATCCACAAGAGAACAATTCATGGACGCAGCTAGTTTATCAAAGAAACAGTTATTGCATTCAAATGAAATGTTTATTTATGTTTTAATAAGACGCCTTTACGTGTCAATGTTTTGTTGGGCAATATTTTTAATCGAGATGGCTCTGGAATTTCCAAGCTGACTGATCTCTAAGAAGAAAAATCAAAGGTCATGGTCTCTTTTAAAGCCTAAACATTACATTATTAGGATTTTATGTGAAGCTAACAATGAAGGACCTTGTTTGGAAGAGCCTTTTGAAGAAAAAACCATTGCAGCTTTGAGCTGACCTGTTCCTAGAGACGGCATGCATGCATCAGGCTTCATGTAGCTTAACCCTATTTTAAGAAGCTCAATGACCCGTCGACCATTTTAAGTGATTACTTATCTTACAGTACGCGTCATGTAAAAAGAACGCTGGAAGAAAGTGGAAGGGGTGTGTTTGCTCATGGGTACACTCGCGCACGAAAGTACTAGACCAATTATTTTATTTTTGAACTAGCCTTTCGCTCGCCGCTTCGTTTATTGGTAGGTACATTGAAAAACCCACCTCATACAACCAAACAGGCCGATAATTCGTCAAGTGCGCAGGTTGATCGCCAGCGTTCTTATTACATGACGCGACCTGGGGGCCGATTCTACTAATTTGCAACGTTACACGTTAAACTGTGTTTCCACAACAGTTCGATTTCGATCGCCGTTCGATAGTTACATAAAAAGTCATTCTACTATTTTATAAGCAAAATGGAAACTAAACTTAAAACGAATTGCAACTGAACTGTAGCGGGAATACAGCGGGTAACCCGCGTTACCAACATGCCAAAATAATATGTTTTATTAATACCAAAAAGAAAAAAGTTGAATCTAAAAATGTTACTAAACACGAATATGTGGCACTAAAAGTATTTTCTATAATTAAAAGACATAATGATCATAATTTTATCATTAACTTTGTCCTATAGTAAACGTCACGCTCATGTTCGATTTTGTTAGTAGAATAGGTTTTGACATTGTTTTCAATCGATCGTTGGCGTAACTAAAACGTAACCGCAGCTGTGTCGCAGCTGGACCGTTGTTCATTTTAGTAGAATGCGAAAACGCTTAAAAGTGGTGATTCGGTTGCGGTTCTATTGCGTTTTTTAACAAATTTGTTAGTAGAATCGGCCCCCTGTACTCGTTACGTAAGTCCCCTTCACACATAAATCATCAAAGTACACAAACACGGCTAAACGCAACAAGCTAACCCATAAAATGAATACCCCCAGGCAAGAATCGAACCTACAACCATTTGCTACCGTCCCAAAAAATAATAAACACACAATTTCATAACACAAGATGTTACTAAACATTACAAAGAAAACGGCTCATCATACTATCATAAAAGAAGTGGCGGTCATCGACATTTTAACTGATTCAACAATACTGTCAGTCAGAAACTGATACGAATCCGTTCCGTTACTCGTCAGTATCATTCCACTTAACATTCCAATCAATCAGTTGTAACAATCAAATTAATAAGCTCGCCTACAATATCTATAATCATCTGTAAGTGTTAATGAGGATGTGCTTGTGGGCTATAGAATAAGCGGGGTCTATAAGCTGAAGCGATTTTAGGTTCTGTTTCTAGGTTTCTTTGTTCATGGCTTTCGGAGATAAAAACAATAGTTTAAAAAACTAAAAAACACGCTTTAAAAACCAAACTAAAAAAGGAGAAAATAATTTAATTCAATTAAAAAGCGTGGGGTGCTTTTTGAGGTATTTTTATAATCAATTAATGTCAAGCACCCCACGCTTTGTAATTGAATTAAATTATTTTCTCCTTTTTTAGTTTGGTTTTTAAAGCGTGTTTTTTAGTTTTTTAAACTATTATTTATTTTCTATTTTTTAGTTCTGCTAACTACAAAAACGTGTTTTTTTTTCTCAATTTTTTTTTAAATTATTGAATTGTCATCGGTCCTCGATTAGTTTACAAAGTTTTAATGAAATCTGACCGTTTAAAGTGGGTCAAAATCGCGCTCAAAGGAGTCGGTTACATACAAACAAACATACAAGTGTAGCTAATATAAAGCGTGTAAAAAAACAGGTCTTTCATAGGAAATTGCAATACCTACGCGGTCAAAATGTATGGAATAACGAATATTGTTTTTTTATAACCGACGAAAAACTTCAAATTGCGCGTCGATGATCCCACATTGTATATCAATCGTTGTGTTTAGTAAACATAACTGACCAAATGTGGGTGCACCTCTGCCTACCCTTCGGGGAACACAATCGTGATGTTAAGTTAATCGCACCATCATGCGAAAGTCGTTTTAATGGCTCCAACCTAACAGTACTTCTGAGTCTTCTCACTAAAATAATTAGCCCTTGATTGCGCAGACGATTGATATTAGAGATACAAAAGGCTTCAGCTTACTGTTCAGTAATTAAATTGATATCCGTAGCTGTATATGATATAATGGATAATCAGCCGATAATGTTCCCACTCCTGGGACACAGGCCTCGTGACACAGGACAGTGGGCCATAATTCACCGCGCGGGAACCTGTGCGGGATGGTTGGTTGGATATAGTAACATGATTGCAAGCGCTACCGTTAAACGGGATGTCCTGGTGTTGATTCCCAGGTCAGTCACAGTGTTATTTGATGTTTCCATCAGGGATTTGTCAGCAGCAGCCCGGAGTATGGTTTTGTGCTCATCATTCGGATCATTCGGTTCCCTACAAAATGGTTGAGCTGGATGGTGCTGATCCACGCGTCAAGTTCGTGAACGGGCGCCGTCGGTTGAGACTGGTCATCTCCTAACTTCCATGGCTAATTTTAAATCTTATATTTAGAATTGTTTTTTTTTACATTGGTCTCACATATAGAAGCAACAAGAATAATGTTCCCATGATTTTGTAATACTTAACATGATTAAAAAGAGTGTCCATGGAGTTTCTTGCCCGTTCTTCTCCATAGAGATCTACGTTTTGGAATGGGCAACTAGCTTCAACTTTCCAACTGGTCGACTTTTTGACAGTTCAAAAGTGCCTGTAAATGGTTTATTTGAAATAAATGCTTTGAGTTTGAGTTTGAGTTTGCCCAGTTGACAATAGACTTGCCGCCTATCTTTTTATTTTTTTGACTAAACTATCTAAGTAGTAAAGGGGTTTACTTGCTGTTATACTGATCAATAGAATTAGCATGAAAATATTAAGTTTTAAAATCTCGTTTATGGTTTTAAATGTAACGGTCAATTCCTAGCATCAGTGGGATGACAGTGACAGCTCACTTCACGCAAGATTTCACGGTGATTTTTTTGCAGAATCGACATACAGCCTCTCAATGGACTTTCAAATAATACGACAAGATGTTATGCCAAGTACAGAAACGAAAAACAAACAAGTGAAAACGAAAGAAAACACTTCAAAACACAAAGAAATTAGGTTAGCTCCTTCTGCTTCCAAGAATTCCTTCAGCGTATAAAGACAGTGTCTAGGGCTCTTAACGAGAGGACCACCCTCACTGGGCATTGTTCTACGGCTTTGTAACACCAATTTGTATAAAACCTTACGCTCTTTGCGCTTTCTGTGCGCCTAGTATTCCGTGTATACCTATAACTTGGCATATTTGTTCGAGTAACAATAAATTATTGCTCAAACAAAGGTCTTCATTGAAAATGCCTACAGATGTTGATATTTTTGTATATTTTGTTAATAAATTAAATGAATAAATACTTACTAAATTAATATTCTACAGAAAAATTAAGTTGAAGTGTCGGTTTGTAATGTCAAAATAACAGCTGTTTACTAAATGTATACGGTACATAAACATATGTAAAAAAATACTTTTTTTTATAATTTTTTCTCTCAGTTTTCAGGCTAATCTCGAAGCTCCGTAACGGCTGGACCGATTTTGACAGGACTTTCACTGACAGATAGCTGTTGTGCTTTTTTGTCTCGGTACCACGTTTCCGTTATCAATTTCACCCAGTTAATATATAAGTACTTACCGTAGGTACTTTATAATTATTATTTTACAGCAATGAAATCTACGCAAAACTGTCTTACCTACATTACAAATATTACAGACTAGCACATCAAGCTACCCCAAACTGTCAAATTTTCCCAATTGAATATGAACCTTATGCTTATGTTTTAAAGATGAAAATCTATCAAAGAAATTTGACAGATTGGGGTAGCTTGATGTGCTGGCGTCTGCACATAAATATACTTTGTAGATGTAAGTTTTGCGTAGATTTCATCAAAATGTTGTATGTTTACTTTACCTAATCTATGTACATAGATTAAAGTAAGGTAAACATAAAACAAGGACAATAATAACATTCCTTGTTGACAATACAAGGACATGGCTGCTAAAATATTTATTAAAATTATACTTTATGGGAGGTCCCTTCATCCCTTGGTCCCTTTATAGAGTAAGCAAAACTGTTTTGTAAATAAAAGCTTGAAAAAGGTCACTGAAGGCACACTTTTGATTTATCTCAGGTCCATGTTGTTACTGTAAACAATACCTTCTGTAGAGTTCTGCGTGCCTGGTGTAAGGTTTATTTTGGGTGTTATTTAAATACCGAAAATAATACCGTTAGTTAGTGGCGAAGTAAAAACAGCCGCACGGGTCGATCGGTCAGGTAAAGCTACGCTTTCCGCGCTCGTCCGTGGATGGGTGACCAGCTTTACATAACGAGGTCCGATGCCCCTCCGTGCCTCGGAAAGTACGTTAAGCCGTTAGTCCAGGATGTCATTTGTGGGATCTTTGGCAGTCGTTACGGGTCGTCAGAACCCCGAAAGTCTGACAAACAATCTTACCAAGGGGTATCGTGTTACCCAGTTATTGGACTGTGAACGTCAGATAGGCAGTCGCTCCACGTGAATTACTGGTATTCAGCTGCATCCGGTTAGACTGAAGTCAACCCCAAAAATAATTGGGGATGATATTGTGATTGTAAATTACGATAAGTACCGTTCGTGGAGTTCTACATGCCTGGTATGGACCTGCAAGGCATATTTCGGCGGTAATTGAGATGCTGAAAAGCTAGCTGAATAATTTAGCTTCATAATCAGTCTATAACGTTCTCACTGCTGTGACACACTGTATGAGAGGGAGTGGGCCGTAATCTACTACGCAGGCACAGTGCGGGTTGGTAGGTGACGCATTACTTCGAATTTTTTGGTTCTAGGACATGCCAGTTTCGTCACGACGTCCCTTTGTTTCCTTCGCAGTTTTTAGAGCATTGGTGATTAAATAATTTACACCAAGTCTCTAAAAGCGCCTGTCTGGGTTCGAACCGACGACCTACAACTCGTAAGTCACGGCTGTTACCACTAGGCCACCACTGCTGTTTAATAGTTTGGCTTAGATTTCTTAAACTCGTGGCATTTTACATTTACAGGCACTTTTGAATTGTCAAGGGGTCGGTCAGCTAATTCGAAAATTGAAGCTGCCTGTTCCAAAAAGTAGATCTATTTCTCCAAGCAAGCTGAAATAAGCTAAAAATTGAAGCTGCCTGTTCCAAAAAGTAGATCTATTTCTCCAAGCAAGCTGAAATAAGCTAAAAATTGAAGCTGCCTGTTCCAAAAAGTAGATTTATTTCTCCAAGCAAGCTGAAATAAGCTAAAAATTGAAGCTGCCTGTTCCAAAAAGTAGATCTATATGTAGAAGTACTTCTCCAAGCAAGCTGAAATAAGCTAAAAATACTTGGTCTTAGCAAGAATATATATCTATGTTTTGAAATAAGGCCTCAAAACAAACAATACAGTTTCTAACAGTATTAAAACTACATCCAACTGCAACATGTGCTACCAACAGTAACATAATAGCTCAAACTTTAGTTAGATCCTAACTAGCTGACACGAGCAAAGATAAATTCAAATGCAAGTTCCAAGCTGCTAGCATTAATGCTTCAGCACGTATTCCTGGGAAATTAGGATTTAGGAGGTAAATAGATTTACCTTGCACCGTGAGTGTTCATATATTATTATGTTGAGTTTCATGAATTTTGATGCCACGTAGAGAGGATTTCTTTTGGAAATCTTGTTACCGCTCACGTACTGCTGGTTCCTGGCGGAACCATCAGTAAGTAATTTAAGAACTGTGTATGTTTCTGGTTATGATGTTATTCTAGTAAAGATATGATTGAGGTTTCTATTGACATACTAGCTACTTTCTTAGCTCGGTTGTTGAAATGAACATTCAAAATGTTATTTAGAAAATTTAGTGGAAAGGCGTGCAATATCTATCTATCTAATACCTTTAAACGAGCAATTCTTGTATATATCTATATATATATAATCTGAATCTCGGAAACGGCTCCAACGTTTTTCATGAAATTTTGTGTGCAGGGGGTTTTGGGGACGATAAATCGATCTAGCTAGGTTTCATTTATAGAAAACGTCAAACAAAAAAAAAACAAGCATCGCTCGGTCATCCAGATATTTGTATTAAAAGATCAAAATAATGTACCTCTTAAAAATGTCTACAGATAATTCCTCGATAGTAAATATCTCTCTCCTAAAGCTAACCGACAGTAACCATTTTTATCTTTTACATATTACTTAAAATGTTATGGGTTGTTTACGAAGCTATTTTATACAATAAAATATTCATCCGTATCCAATTAAATACGTTATATACTTTGTGCATTAAATGTAGATCAAAATTACTTGTTACACGATTTTAGAAGACATCACAGATATCGCTCACAGCGAAACGGCCGTCGGTCGGCTGGCATGCCCCGTTGCCATCTTCTACGCGAGGATACATTCTATAGTTAGGTATAGGACCTCTGTCATATACACTGTACACCCATGCGAAGTCGGGCGGGTCGCTAGTTCTAAATAAACACAAAAATACAAGGTATACTCACAAATCAGGTTCAACATCAGTATAATTCCCTTCAGGATCGACGAGTCCCACTCTTATCGTGGGCAGAGTCTCATCTTCATCATCTTCTACTTCTCCTCTCGCCTCTCTTGCTTCTCTTTCTGCTAATGCTCTAGCTGCTATGACCTGTAAACATAATGAAACATTATAAAAATCAGATGTAACAGAAAAACTATTTATAGTGCTCTCGTTATTCATTAATGGTACTTTGTAGGTAAACTTTTAAATCGTCATCTGCGTGATATCCAATCATGAAACTCATAAAATCACGCCTGTACCTAATTCCCGAAGATTTAGACGGAGGCACCCCACATTTTGCCAGTCATGTACAGCACCCTAATTGCGAAAGTCACGATTCATCATAATTTGTTTCGTTTTGAAACAAATGGCTAAACCATTGCTTCATATGTTCGAAAAATGTGTCTGCTCAACAACGTAAATAATGCAATGAATATTGTTGAACTGTCAAAATTAAACCGATTATGATTAATCGCGTGTTACGCAATTAGGGTGCAGGTCCCAAAATCCGCGAACATACAACTAAGTTTACGTAATCAATGAAAATATTGTAAAACATATTACAGAACAATTTTCAAATGTCAGTGGAAACGCCATAGAGTGAAAAACGTTACTTTCGGAGTACAAGAAAAAGCGTAAGGTAATCCAAATCGTTTATTTTTAATTTAATTATTTTTGTTATCGTATAAATTTTTGTCAAAACACAGTACCTCAGCTCTCAGCTTTCAGGGGCGTTAGAGCGTCAAAAACGTATCAATCACGCAAACAAATCAAACAGACAGGTAATTGGTTGTCATTTTGTCATACATAATTTAAGCCAGACACTAATAATTCCGCTTGAGTTACCAACAGAAAGGGGTGTTTCAAGCATCCATATTAAGTATGCAGCACTTACTCCGTCTTTCACCCCATCTTGTGATAATGAATGCACTGTCACCGCTCACTCCTAGAAACTGCAATAGCGACTAATGCCTTTATACATACGTAATGCAAGACAAACCCTGGTCTAAACCCTGTCTGCGGACTGTAAGGTATGTTTATCGCATGTAAGGACCAGTTACCTAGGACTATTTAGGTACATGTGCCGCAGGTGTAAAATGTAAGATGTATTGTGATATTTGTGATGTAGATGAATTTTGGAGGCGTGTCAGGAAATGTACCGCTTTTGGAAGGTGTATCGTCTAGATTTCATCCTGTTGAATGTCGCAGTAGACGCTTTTAAAGTGATTGCCACTTGTCTAGACCTTTAGGACTTTACATATCTGTCTACGATATCGGGGGATATAAGTTCAATGTTACGAATGTTATCTTGAGAGGCTTGTGGTTAAGCAATAACAGCTGCACGGATTCATCAGGTTGGGCTACGCTTGCCGCGGTTGGGCCGTAGATTTGTGACACCACCTTACATACCAAGATCCCTCCGTGCCTCGTAAAGTCACTGGTCCCAGCTATCATCTGTGGATCTTCGACAGTCGTCACAGGTCAACAGAAGCCCGTAAGTCTAACAACGAGCCTTACCAAGGGGTATCGTATTATCCAGTAACTGGGCTAAATACTGATATGCAACTTCATACAGTTAGACTGGAAGCTGACCCCAACAAAGTGGGGAAAAGGTAAGTAGATGATGTTATGAATGTTATCTTACCTGTAACCTCCTCTGTGCTTGAGGCGTGATCTCCACAACCCTGGACCATCGTCGAGACTTCCTCTCGTACTGCCATTTGTCGCTCAGCGCGCATTGCTCATCGTCAGAGTCGTTCTGTTGACAAAAGATAATAGTTTTTAACACGCTTTTATTAGCTTGGGTTGTATGTATATATGTATGTAACGGAATCTTTGAGCGCGATTTTGACCCACTTTAAACGGTCAGATTTCATTGAAACTTTGTAAACTTGTCGAGGACCGATGACAATTTAATAATTAAAAAAAAAATTGAGAAAAAAAAACACGTTTTGTAGTTAGCAGAACTAAAAAATAGAAAATAAATAATAGTTTAAAAAACTAAAAAACACGCTTTAAAAACCAAACTATAAAAGGAGAAAATAATTTAATTCAATTAAAAAGCGTGGGGTGCTTTTTGAGGTATTTTTATAATCAATTAATGTCAAGCACCCCACGCTTTTTTATTTTTTTTTAATTGTTAAGTAGGAGTTTGTATATTAATAACCAGAGATCGGATATTCGGATGCATATTCACCTAAAGTTGAGATGTTGGCTTACATGGAATGCGCTTTTGTATCGAAAAAGTCTTAATTTAGGTAAGTAATTTGTTTATTTTTTGTTTTAACTAATAAAAACCACCCCTCCTCCAGTACATACACATATTTGTATCGGGTTAAACATAAATTTAAAATTAATACACATCTGAATAGTTGTGCAATCCAAGAATCCCGGGGTTTTTAATAAATATTACAAATAATTTATAAAGCCGCTTCCATATTTTCATAGCTAAAAATTATCTTTAGGTAATATGCATCCGAATATCCGATCTCTGTTAATAACACTAGTAAAGGCTTGAGAATGTTGATTCCCTCAAGGCCTTGGCCTCATTCTGAAGTGTTCGTATTTTTGATTTAAGCAATTATCATTTCATTTCATTGTTTTAATTATTCATTTTTAAATCCTACTATAATATTAAAATGTAAAAGTATGTATCTTTGGATATTTAGATGTCTGAATGTTTGTTACTCATTCACGCAGAAACGACTGAACGGATTTGGATGGCATATAGATAGAATTATAACCTGCATAGACACACAGGACTCAGGACTAGTTTTTATCCCGTTAGTACGTTCCCGTGAGATAACTTTCGACATCCACGCGGGAAAAGCCGAAAAATATATTTTAAAAATTCGTCTATACAGGATAAGTTTTTAACCATTGCGCAAACTGTAACCATGAATTTATGCTGAATTCATGGTTACAGTTTGCGCACTGGTTAAAAACTTATGCTGCACATGACAGAGTTATGCCCAAACATACATAATAAAAATATATACAACGTGTAACGGAAAGGGTATATACATACCAAGGGCACGGAAATTATGAGAATTTTTAATACATTGATACCAGAAACCGAAATTTTTAAATTGAAATTAACACATCACTCGGAAGAGATTTATCGTGGTATTGGCAAGTAACGTGGAAAGTTAATGACCTACGTAGTGCGTTGGTTATGATTTGAATTTAAGAAACATATGAAACCGAAAATTTGGTATCAATTCTTAGAGTATTTTATTTTGAGCTGAAACTATGTATAGTGATTCTATATCAGCTGATATCTTTAGTGTTATACCCTATATATAAACATGTCGAATTGATAACCTTCTTTTTGAAGTCGTTTAAAAACTACATACATATATAAACTTTAACTGCGCCAAACATACTCCTCCAACCACCTAATTTTCGTAAAAAGTGGTACCTACAACAATTTTTGCTTCACGTATTAATGATATAAAGATAACCATCACAAAACCTTTAAAAAAATTAAGACCGATCAAAACAAGCTTAATGCAATCGCGATTGAAGCCAAGTAATTGGATTAACACAAATTATTTTACACGTCCATGCCTTTAAACCGAGTGAACGTAATTCAATTGAATTGAATTGAATTAATCTGTTTTGAGTCGAGCGATCTAAAGAGCGTTGATTGCTTTCAATGAAGTTGTTGTTTCGGGAATATAGTTAAGGTTCAGGTGAATTGATTTTGTGGGGGATTCTATAGCGAAATGTTATGACTGGTTTATATGGGCGTCTAATAAACTCTGACTGACATCATAATCAGCTTATAGTGTTCCCACTGTTGGGATACAGACCTCTTTTTGGTGAGAGGGACTGGGCAGTGTGGGTTGGAAGATGACAAAATGCCTTCGAATGTTGTTTGGTTCTAGGACATGCTGGTTTCATCACGATGGTTTCCTTCGCCGTTTTGAGAACAACTTAAGAAAATTTGCAGGTCAGCCATGTTGTATGTTGAACAAAATTCGATTAGCGACCGTAACATATATGGCTTTGCACAAGTAATAATAATCATTATTAAAATCAACAATACAATTCTCTCAGTTCATTTAATTTCATTGAATTACATTTTTCATTAAATAGTTATTCAATGGAATTAAATGAACTTAGAGGCTGACACTGACTATTTATTTACTTGTTAACTGAATTGTTTTCTCTATATTTTAATAACTAGTTTCTGCCCGCGAATTCATTCACGTATTTTTGTTCCTCTGACCCACCCCTTCGTATCGCATTGCCTACCCTACCCTCGCGATTACTTGTTTTTTTTTTGCCTTTTTTTGCACGGCTTCTCGCGGAATATTAAGTAGCCTGTTGTCTTCCTCAAGAATATGGTATTACACCCATTTTTGAAGTGTCTTAATTAGACTCTAAAATGCCAGTAACCCGCTAAAAAAACAACATTTTTATTGAATAGATTGGTGTCATAAAAATGCATTTAAATTTTACTGTTTCATGTATCGCGCGTAATTTGACGAAAACGCTGGGCGCAGTGGACGCCATATTGCTCTGTGGGTATGACGTCAGTTTGGTGTGTTATCAAATGCGCTGATATTTTGTAAGTTAATTATTTATACTTTAAAAAATGAGTTATTTTTCTACTTATCTACTTATCTTACTGTTTTGCTGTTCCTGAATGTAAGAATATTTATTTAGTATTTCAATAAAAAATAATTTAGTTACGAAAATAATAAAACTACAAAGTTGTTCAGTTGATTAATTTAAACAGCAGTATGACGTAATAATATGGCAGCTACTATTTCATGGTGTTCAACAATAAAAAAACTGAATTGAATTTTAAAATTTATTTTGTTATTTCATGAACTAAAACTAACATTTTGCGACTGCATTTTGCCTAAGCTATCTCAATGATATTTTTTTTTTCATATTTATACAGTATACCCTATTGGGCTATCGAGGCAATAGATAGGTTCAGGTTTTCATATCAATGCTTTTCCCTCATCACGTCATTTAACATCAATAGTACCTATAAATCAAAGTTCAGACTAAACCCAATAATATCTTTTCCATGATTTTATTTTATTCCTCGACAATTTCTTTAACGTTTTATAATCCTATTAACCTGTCAAAATGTGGCTAACAAGCCTAATAAATAGTGTGAAGGTGGCTAAATGGCTGAACTGGCCATTTTGTAACAGGTCAGATCAATTTGTAAGCATGACGAGCGAACTCAGATGTTATCGGAAGGCTAAACAGTACAGTCATTCTCGTAAATGGTTGGCGATTGAAAATAAATATTCCATTGATATTTGTTTTTCTTTTGCGTGTCTGGTGAAGAACATTATTTTACAACCGAATTCAAAAAGGAAGAGATTATCAATTCGACTGAATGTTTTTGCAAGTATTCATTAATGTTCAGCGAAATCTTCTTCAATTGTTAAAATAGTAATTTTTTTAAGCAGGTGATTTTTATTTGATAGGATTTTTATTTTGAAAAAAATACTTGCCTACGTGTAATTTTTAGTTTCTTTAACGCAAAATTTCCCGACAGTAATTTTCTTTTAAAATGTTTAAGCATTTTAATGAATTGAAAAATTTATAGTTACAGCAATATAATAATTACTATCTTTACGATTGTACACATACAGATTAAATGACTCAACACAATATTAAAATAATTATAAGAAGTGCTATCGCGAACTTAGTATTTTACTTTTTTTTACCACCAGGGTCGACGCCTATTCAGGTCTACGAGCCAATATGGCGACCAGAGAATTGATTGATTTAAGATTATCACTTTTTTACAAATTGATTTTAGTATTCTGAGAAGATAGAAGATCAGGGGTTCCGTATTGAACTTAGCTAAGAATATTGAAAACTGGCGAAGACAACTGCGGACGGCCTCTTCTGAGGGAATGCGCCGTAATCCACCCACGGACCCAGTGCGGATTGGTAGATGTCACATCTGTTTGAATATTTGTTTCTAGGACATGCCGGTTTCCTCACGATGTTTTCCTTCACCGTTTTGAGAGCAGGGCCTCAAGTCTGCTATTACAATAGTGTCAGAATGGTCTATCATTGATTTCATAATTGTTGATTTTGACAAGTTTGGTAATCTACTAATAAAATGGCGTCATTATGACTTTCCAATGGTCAGCCACTGACACTCCATTGAAAGAAATGGCATTTATTGGTAATCTCGTACATAATGACAAATGAATGACTGACTTAATTGACGAACTTCCTACTACTTTAGATTGCTTATAACACTAAAAAATAATATGTAAAAATATATATAAATGAAATCTGGCATGAATAAATGTTCAAATTTAGTAGTCGTTTTTCGAAAATCATTTCTACTAACGAGTTTTATAATAATGGCAATACGAACATGCCATTAAGACACAATTCTATTACGACACCATTGATCGACCAATGATCGACCATTATGAATTTAGCAGATTACGAACTTTTAGCAAAATGACAAATTAATGACAATGGGATCGTGTTGTAATGACGAATTTATAAAAATAGCAGACTAGGGCCCCAGGGGTGATGAAATCAAATACACAAAGTAAAGTGCCAAATCCTGGGTATTTTTTGAACTAGTCGGGGCCCTTACCACTGGGCCACCATTTTTCTTGGAATACGAACGCTATAAATATAAATTAACGCAATTAAAATCTCAACTCATTCACAAACAAACTAGGAACATACCAACTATTAATAGTACATCTTCGAAGGTGTTATTATAACCGTTATAATTACTCGCAATAATTCAAGGACTTAATACTATGCTAATTACTACAAGATAGCAAAGGTTAAATGTCGTTAGATCACGTTTAAAGGCTGTGTGCACACTGGAGAAGATAATGTGGCGGCATCTACAACGCCACATGCGAACTACGCATCAAAAACTTGAAACACAAAAAGTGATGTAGCGCCATCTGTGTCGGAGTAGGTAGATTGATTTAAGGTCGTTGACGTCAAACGTAGAGGATAATATGGATATGCCTCCAAAATACCGGAACATTCGCAATTCAAAAAATATTTTAGAAAAACCAAATTTACAGGAAGATTTAAAATATATCGAAAGTAAATACATCAAAAAGAATACTTTAAAATTAGAAAATATTGAAAAAAATATGATTATTCATTTTAATTGTATTAACGTTGAAAGCCAAAATATGGAAATTGTATCAGATGAGAATTAAAAATAATTTATTCATGTGTTGGTTTAATTAAAAATAATTGTTCATAGAATTTAATCAATCATTCATATAATAAACGATTTTGTTAGCCTATCTGTATGTTTTTTTATTTTTTTTTATTCTATAATTCCAATTCCGGAACTTTTTCCGATACTTCCCGCACATTATGGATAAAATGGCATGTCCATATTATAATATCTTGACGCAAGTATATAAAATCAATCTACCTACTCCGACCTCTGGTAATGCCACATGCGAATTACGCAAGACTTGACGTCACACTATTCTTACATCGCACAATCGAAGGAGTCGGAGGATCCTTCCTTTTCTTTAGAATATGAGTGAACTTTACACCCTGTTCCTCATACCTCTATAATATCATTTGCCTAACCTTTTCCCGTCTATGTTGGGATCAGCTTCGTGACTGCCTATCCGACTCCATAACCCACAGGGTACTTACCATACCCCTTGGTAAGACAGGTTGTAAGACTTTTGGGCTTCTGACAACCCATAACGACTGTCAAAGATCCACGAATGACAGCCGGGACCATCAGCTTAACGTGCTTTCCGAGGCACGGAAGGGTCTTGGTATGTAAAGATGGTTACCGATTCACGAACCAGCTGCGGCAAGCGTAACTTAACCTGATCGATCGACCAGTGAAACTGTTATGACACTGGAGAAGATAATCAATCATAATTTTGTCTGATGAAAACGATGTTTACGCAGACTCTTGGACCGAGTCGTAGTGAGTGAAAAACTATCTCGTAGGAGGAATTCGTGAATAGTCTCATTTGTCTGTAGTACAGACGCCAGCACATCAAGCAACCCCTATCTGTCAAATTTCTTTGATCGATTTTCAACTTTATTACAAAAGTACAAGGTTCCTGTTCAGTTGGGAAAAATGACAGTTTGAGATAGCTTAATGTGATGCCGTCTGTACATAATTATGGAAACGATTCAGCGTAATAATAACCTTCAAACCGGTTCTACACCAAAATTATGACACAGCACATATCCAATATCCTTGTGATAAAAATAATATTTACTTGGTTGTGCTTTTTATTTTATGAACATCATAAGTTTAACCTGCCTGCCGATTCAATTCACCATTGATTGATAATATAACTCGCATCTCACCTTGATTGATACCCAAACGTATCAATCAACTTCACCAATCTATTCAGTGTAGCCGACGCCTAACGCTAACAATGATGGAAGTCTGTCCGCATGATATGATCTTTGAAAGGTTAAAGTAATTATGTGATCTTCATACCTGTGTATATGACTGTTAAGGTGAACCTAGTCCACATTTTTTGCATACAAACTTCGGGAATGTTTTACTCCACTGTCTGACATGGCACATCCAAAGTAAAATATGATATCGTTTTGTCTCAATAATTAATATTGTCTGTACGGAAACAGAATACTAAAATAAAAAACCCATTAAAAAGTTAGGAGCCAACAAAAATGTGTATTTCTTGCTAATTGTACTTAACTTTGGGCATGTTTAAATAATAAAAGAAATGTGAAATCTCCAAAACCAAATAAGTACCGACAAAGTTCAATTATCGAAAAGTTCAATAAACTTTATTGGTCATTGATTTATGCATTGGCTTTTTCATAAAACCCGATCTTCCAAAGGACTTTTCTTAATTTTTTCGCGATTTTTTAATCATTTATTATTTTAACATTAATATAAATGCCATGCCCGCGCCCATGCTAAAATTACTTGTAAAATTACCAATACCTTAATGCAAAGTACCAGGCTGACATAATCGTAAGGAGTTTCGAACAATACCGATTGTCGTAAGCCCTAATATAGGCGCTTAGCTGACAAAGCTGGGATTACATGGACACTGTATTTGCACTTTAACGATATTAGGGAATAATGTAGGTACGATAATATGGTACTTAATCTGTTTAGTGTTTACTTACTTTTGTATTGGATAAGTTGGAATGAGGTTTATATAGAGCTTGTGTAGACTGTGCTTCGTTAGTGTCAACGTAAAACTTTTTTTCCTAAAATGTTTTCGCCCTTTTTGTTTACGCAAGCGCACTACAGAATATGTGCGAAGTAAGTAAAATTGAAAAAAGGAAAAACTTTTTAAAGAGGATCGATGCCAGTAGCAGACATGTTTGTTTACATAGAATTGGAGAATATTATGAACGTCATGAAAAGTGTTGTATGGTCGACTGTAAAGTCACGAAAATTTATTTTTAAGCTAATTGATTATCATCTGCCTAGCCTTTTCCCATGCAGTCTAACCGGATGCAGCTGCCTATCTGACCTCCACAAACCTATTAGGTACTAGGTTACTCCATACCTCTTGGTAAGACTGATTGTCAAACTTTGGGGCTTCTGACGATCCGTAATGCCCGTCGAAGATTTACGAATAACAACGGCTTAACGTGCTTTCCGAGGCACGGAGGGGTCTTGGTATGTAAAGATGGTCACCCATCTAAGGACCAACCGCGGCAAGCGTAGCTTAACCTGATCGATCGACCCGTGCGGCTGTTATTACTTAGCCACAAGCCCCGTTGTTAAGCAAATTGATAACCACCTCTTTGACACTTTAATAATATAGTAGGTACAATAGTAAAGTATAGTGTCACTTTAGAACTCAGTAAATTGACGTCGGGTATCTATTTGCCAATTATATTTCCTGAATATAGATACATAACTTGCCTACTTTTTGCGAAAGACATGACATCATTGCTAAAACGAGATTGGGTTCGATTCGGTCCACTGCACGATGAATAACTTGCACTCAAGTGTAAAATCAAGGCATTTGGTAGATTTTGCCAAAAGGATGCACAAGATTGAGCAAGGAATAAAATTCTGTCCATTAAAAACCATTTACTCGAAAAGGCGAGACGTACCTATTTCCGGTTTCATATTTTTAGAAACGTAAATTACTTTCTGCCAGGGGTGCGGGTTGTTCGAGAGAGATACTTGACCCCTGGCACACAGGCAACTGAAGGAACATGGGTGGGTTTTAGTCAGTAAAAGTCTGACACAGTCCTCCCGCTCCGTCCTAGACCGGGAGAAATTATTTGATGATTTCTCCCATCCGCAAAAAAATATTAAAAAGTACTTTCACGTCATTCCTAAAATTGTGATGAAAAAGAGGTCGAGTCGGTTTTAAATTAATATATCTATAGTAGGTACTGGCAGTTATTATATTTTTTGTAGGGATTGTAGATTTTAAGGCATATTAAGAAATATTTTTTTTAACCTCAATTCCTTATCATCTGAGCTGGTCTATATGGGGGCGAAGGGTTAAAGATTATTTGCAAGCTCTGCCCATTACTTATACTTGCATAATAGTACTTTGACCTGTCACTTATCAAACCAAAAATCTCAATTCAGAAGCCCATTGGCGTAAGCCGCCTACAGCGTATGACACAACACAGCAATCTGATATTGCGTAAAATTTAAAACAAAGAACACCTAACATGAAACGATAGCTAATAATATCCTTTGAGTATGAATAATGTTTATGGAGTGCTGATGAAAGAAAGAAAATAAAGAAAGATAAATTGTTTATTCTGTAGAAAAAATACTTAGTAGCCGTATTAAATCAATTAAAGTTTGTTAATTTTGACCATTTCTTAATGTCAGGGAGGGAGGTCGGAATGTATACACGGCTACCCATCAAGCTATACATTTCCAGTTTACGCTTATCTTGCACTATACGGAAATCCTATACAATGCGAGATTTGCTTATAATGGAAATGTATAGCTTGATGTGTAGCCGTGCGTACTACCGAGATAAAAAGTATTGGCTGCGCTAACTCTGAACCCTAATTTCGTAACACACTATTAATCAGAATCTGAATAATTTTGAATGTTACTGCTAATCCATTGTTTCATATGTTCGGAAAAATTGTTTGCTTAGCAACGTAAACAATGCCATGAATGTTGCGGAACTGTCAAAATGAAAGCGATTCCTACTGATAGTGTATTACGCAATAACCCTTCAGATTCTGGTTTATCTGTGTGTTAAATTTCATCCAAATCCGTTCAGCCGTTAAGGCATGAAAAGGTAACATAATTACTTTCGCATTACTGACATTAATATGTTAAGGGATGGATAATATGTTGTCAAATGCCATGTCATATTATTTGATTAGCTGTTGCCATTTACGTCAACAGATTGCGAAAGTTAACAAGAAGCAAGCTTCCAGAAACTGGGTGTTAGTGGATATTTGCCAACAAAAACAGAGGTGTTACACATCAGTTGCTTTGCGTTCGCTTGTCACAACACTATTCATCCTCATTATGAACACCAAATAACCTATAAAGTAGTTAAACAATGTTCCTATAATTATTACGCTTGGAAACCGATTCAATCCTAAATTCAACGTAAAGAACGATGCAGCAGCACATTCTATTCATGAAACGCTCAATTATTACTAAGGTATGGTTATAAATTAAGCCCTTACCAACGTCAAAAATGAATGGTAATGCAGATGTTAATCATTTTTTTAAAACGTTGCCCCACACCAGGTATTTCTACTGTATTGTGGGTGCGTTTACAAACATTTAAAACTGACATACACAGGCAGCCAGACCCGGAACTTGTAGGTCATACAAATATTTGTTCCGTGCGGGATCCAACCCGCGACACGGGGCGCAGCAGTCAATCTCTTAACCACTGCGCCAACCGTGCCGTCACAACTTATCTTTCCAATACAACGTCTATAAATAAACCTCTGGAGTTAGACTCTTAGGTATACTTGAACTCCCGGGTTTCTAAAAACCCAAGTATGGAAGAATTTCACTTAGATAAGTTACTTTGGTAAATTAATAGCAATCAAGAAAGGTTTGGAGTGACGGCCACTTACTGGAAGACGTAGAATTGAAAGGTCTCCCACAAGGTGGACCGACGATCTTGTGAAAGCCGCAGGAATCCGCGATGTGAGAAGCACAGAACCAATCGAAGTGGCTGTGCTTGGGAGAGGCTTATGTCCAGCATTGGAAGTCTTTGAAATGAAGATTATGATGAAGAAGTGTCTTGTTTGCTATTTTTTTTTGCTATTCTTCTTAGCGTGTCGATAGCAATCTAAATACAGTCAGCCCAGAATCTGCGTGGTACTTTCTGGCCGCGCCACAGTCGCATTTTGAATCGGGGTTAATAAGAATAAATGTACACAATATACTCATTATTGTACATAGTATTAAAAAAATAGTACTATAAAGGTTCGCGAGACATCGGCATCCGCATTGACGTTAACCAATGCAGTAGTTTATCATTCATAGAAAAACAGTACTTAAATTATGTATGTAGTTGCAAAAAATACTCAGTATTGATATTAAAGTACCTATGAAAGTTACGGTATAACCTATTTTAAAGTTTCGATATTTTTCATAACAGATAATGAGTTTTTGGGGTATTTCTCATCATCAATACAACAAAAACTATACGTACAATTGTTTACCATTGATTTTGTACATAAATAGCTTATTTATTGCAGTGTACGCGGTGGCGCGGTTAGGAAGCATGCTTTCTGGCCGCGCCACCGAATTTGTTAAATTTCTCGCGAATCTTTATGGTACTATTTTTTATTTACTATGTACAATAATGAACATATTATGTACATTTATTCTTATTAACCCCGATTCAAAATGCGACGGTGGCGCGGCCAGAAAGTACCACGCCAGAGTCTGGCTATGATTTTGGCACTTTCAGCAGCGTCCATCAGCTCCTGTAGCATGCTAATAATGGATATTAATTCAAAAAAGGTACAATTATTTCTTGTTTCTGAGGTCCTCATTATTTTCAAAAACTGGGCATAAGTCGCTTTCCATAAAGAAGCTGCTACAGAAATGATCTGGCTAGTATAGATAAAGCTTGTCTCATGCATACTCTAACGCTAGAACATCAATAATGTCAGTGTACAGAGTCTCGTTACAATCGACCTTTCAAAACAATCAATCTTGTGTTGAAACGATGGCGGGAAAATTGTGTGGTGTTTTATGTGAAGATGTTTTACAAAGATTTAGATACTTGATTATGATTACTTTGGCTTCGGAGAAGGATCCATCAGAAACACTAATACACCTGTGTTAGGTGAGCTCCTATCGAGCTATGACAACCTGGTACTTCGAAGGCATAAAGCGTTTTCACCAGACACTTTTTGAACGTCAAAAATAACATAAGACAGTCCCCCAGGGACGTCTGCCCTGCCCAGCCGTTTCCCTTTTTGACTTTTTTTTTAAACTATTTTCGGGGTCGGCTTCTTTTAGATTTTTTTTTTCTGTAAAAAAAACAAAAAAAAAAAACAACTGACTTCCGAAAAAACACTACAAAAGTAAAAAATAACTTTAATTTAGGAAGTCGGTGTCTTTGGATATGTATTTAAATTTTTTGTCACCGCCTTCTGAAATTAAAGTAATTTTTCACTTTGTAGTTTTTTCGGAAGTCGGTTGTTTTTTTTATTTTTTTTACAGATTAATTACAAACAATAAAAAAAACTGAATGGCCATTAGATCTACCATGAACCATTTCAAGGTTATCCATGAATTACCGGACACCCTGTATGTATAAAGTTCTAAAATTCGCAGAGAAGATATAATCATATCTATACTAGCAACATAGCTTATTTTGATACTACCAGGAACTCTGCTCACCCATCCAACCACACCATCAAACTTCACACATTATTATCGAACATTGTATCAAAGTAATTTAACAGCAGAGTAAACTACGTGATAATTCTATATTGTAACTAGCGCGACCGGCCACGCTTGAAATTGCCCGGGCATTTTGTGAAATATTGCTCGAATGTTAATAGTGTGTGCGGATTAGCTGATAATGGACAAAGTGGGTAGGGATTTAATAGTGGTTGTAATAGAATATGATAATTTTATAGGTTTATTTAGCCGCCCCTGCCGCGCCCGTTTTTACTTCGTTTTCGCATAGAGTACTTTCTGTATTTTTTTCTGTTTGCCCGGCTTCTTACAGTCCTAGCGTGATAGTTAATTGCTTGTTGTCTTTCTCAAGATTTAGGCTATCAAATACAAAAAATAAAACGAATTAATTCCAACTGGAAATTATTCAGATGAGCGCGTTCAAACAAACAATATCTTCAGCTTTATTATTAGTAAAGATGATAAATGCATGTTTTGTTTTATTTTTGTTAAAGAAAATAATCACCAGGTTTAGTCAGGTAAAGTGATAACAGTTTGGTGTAACCAACATACAAGATGGTATTGCTTTATTACCTATTCGTTTTCATTCAATATTTACAAGTAAATATATACAGACACTCAATTGTAAATTAAGAACTTTGTTGCAAATTCATAGTCATTCGTGGATATTTGACAGACGTTACCTACAGGTCGTGAGGAGCCCGAAAGTCTGACAAACATCCGTATCGTATTATCCGGTAACTGATTTGACCCAGGCAGTTGCTTCATGTAAAATACTGGTACCTACCTTCAGCTGCATCCATCATCGTCATCTGAAGCCGACCCCAACAGGTTTGGGACAAGGCTAGTCAGATGATGGTGATGTTGCAAATTCATAGCCAATCTCGCGGGTTACCTAGTCAATTTGCTTACGTTTAAATAGAGACTCAAAAAACAAAAGAAAAATAGACTATACAATTTACATTAATTAGTACCTTCTACAAATCTAATAAAGTTCTACAGTGAAATTTCTCTTGCCAGTAATAAAAGAAAATAAAACCTCAACCATTTTTTCATTAACTTTTCACCGAATCCCCAGAGATTGACGACCCTGCAACAGTGAGCAATTCAAATATGACAACTTTGTTATTTTACTAGAATTTAAAAATAGAAATACATATACCTTTAGGTTGTAGGTTCATAAGACAGTACGAGTAGGTATATAGTACTAGCGTTTCCTAGCGGCTTCGCCCGCGTGGTGGGCGAAAATTATCCAACAGGAACGTACTACCGGAATAAAAAGTATCCTATGTATTAATTCAGGTTACGAAGTATCTTTGTGCCAAGTTTCTTCCAAATCTGTTCAGCCGTTATTGCGTGATTGAGCTACAAACTTTCATATTTATTAATTATTGTCATTAGTAGGACTTTCACACAAAAACAAATTTAATTTGATAAATTCATAGAAACCAACAGCCGGAGGCAGGACTCAGAGGCTTTCCCTTCTCATAATAACAAAAATAAAATAAAATAAATTCCTAACCACATTTTCATATTACCAAGTATGAGCAAACTTTTCACCGAATCCCCAGAGATTGTCAACCCGTGTTACACAGTCAAATTGTTGAGCGCTCCTGTTGTAACGACTTTGTAGAGTTTCCTTAGCTCACAGGTCGCGTGGAGCATAAAATTAACTCATGTTGGCTTAATTAAGTTCAAAAGTAATTAACATTTATTAGGGCGTGATTCGTTTAACATTATACGTGCAAGTTGTATTTTTTTAGCTTACATCTATTTAACAAAAAAAGCCGGCTCATAATATAGGAGAATGATTACCGTCATTTGGTTACTATACAAACCCCTTACAAACAAGTGTTAGTACTTACATATACCAAAGAATTAACACAAAACATATAGATTATTACGCCACAGTGCCACGCCATCCTTTCCCTTTTCCACACACGTCTGTTTTCTGCAATTGCCGGCTAGTACAGATCGCGGCACGTAAGTTGAATCAAAATGGCTGCTTTTAGTTCAGCTTACGTGTCGCGATCTGTAATTTATTACCAAACAACAGTACACGTTACATCAATGACTATGCTAGAAGTTGAAACGCGCACCTTCGGTTGTTCGTTCTGATTTTGGTTCAACTTACGTGCCCCGATCTATGTATAATATAAGTTTAATTTCAGAAAAAAGAAAACTATGCGGAAGGCTAGTTGCGTAATACATTAACAGCATTGTTTCATTTGGGTAGTTTTTGCCGTTCAGCCGTGGCAGCTAATAGATGACGAGTCCCTACTGGCGGCGCCCTTTCACGAACATAGGGATCATCACCAATCAGCTTAACCATTTTGAAGGGAACTTAATGATCCGACACACGCTCACTCTCTCACAAAGTGAAAGATACATTTTAAACCCATCAGCAAAGCTGCATTGTGGTTTATTCAAAATTCAATCACGCATTGAAAATTAAATCTAGCAAAAGTGAAGAAAACGCCATATTAAAGTTGCCATAAATTTCTCTCCAATATTTTACGTCATTAAAATTCAAATGCAGTACCTGTTTTAATAAAAAACGCACTCTCAAACGTGCTGTTCAAGCAATTTTTCTTATGCTCGTGGACCATTAGCAGGGACATAACTTGCATGCGATAATGCTACCAGCCTATAAAAGTATGGGCGCTGAAGGTACAGGTCTAGTGGTGTCACAACACTATTAAATTATTTAAAAAAAATCGAACACATGAAGCAATGGATTATAAATATCCTTCAATATGATTCAGATTCTGCCAGATAAATATTTTTATATCTATGGATTCTGATTTATAGTGTGATACGCAATTAGGATCTTGGATAGTTAGTCTTTATCTTGGGGCTCGGGGTAGGAATTCCAGAGTGGAGACTAAAGAGGTGTTTTCAGGTTTGGTATGGTACATGAGCAATTGAGCATGTGTAATGTTTGTGTGATGTGTGTGTATGGTATGTGTGTGTGGCGTGTTTGTAGTAAGTGTGACAGCGTTGTGTGTGGCAGGTGTGTTAGGTTTGTGTTGCGTAAGGGTGTGTTCGTAAATATAATACATAATTTGGCTAACGCGAAATAGACAACACTCACTGTTATTTAAACCTAAATGGTAACAGACTGCTTTGTGATTCAATACTCAATACTCAATACTCAATTCTTTATTGCATTCCATATGTAATTAAAAGATGGAATTAACAGTGGGAACAATATGGACCCTGTCGGGCACAGCGATGATTTTCAGAGCTTTGTCATTTAAAACTTTATTGCAAAGTGAAATGCAATTATAACTCCATTTTACTATGTTGTCATCTACTGAATGAAAAGTAAACAATTTTATTGCAAACATTTGCTGATTTCTAGAAAATGCCATTGACTGTTTTATGAAGCCGTTTGTGATTCTATTATTTTTATTACTATGTACTTGTCATTTCTAGAATAGCCGTCGGCTAAGTAAATTACACTCCTGTTTGTAAAGAGGCTATCACCAGGGTTGGCAAAAGTATCACAGTACCTAATATGAAATTGGCTAGTGCGAATCCTACTAATATTATGAATTTAACGACACGATTGGCGCAGTGGTTAAGCGATTGACTGCTGCGCTGCATGTCGCGGGTTCGATTTCCGCATGGAAAACATATTTGTATGACCTACAAGTAGTTGTTCCGGATCTGGCTGTTTGTGTATGTGAGTTTAAATGTTTGTAAACGCACCCACAATACAGGAGAAATTCCTAGTTTGGGACAAAGTTAAAAAAAAAATGAAATTTTAGATTTTTGAATATATAGATGTTTCGATGTTTGTTCCTAAATCACGCGAAAACGGCAAACATAATAACATAATAACCTGGAATAACATAATGTACGATGCTTTTTATCCCGGTAGTATGTTCCCTTGGGATAATTTCCGACCACCACGCAGGCGAAGCCGCTAGAAAAACCTAGTACTATTCGGACTTTCTAATGAACCTACAACCTAAAGGTATGTTTCTATTTTTAAATTATAGTAAAATCACAAAGTTGTCATATTTTAATTGCTCACTGTTGCAGGGGTCGTCAATTTCTGGAGATTCGGTGAAAAGTTAATGAAAATGTGGTGGAGGTTTTTTTTTAACTGGGCAGTTTTTACATTTCGTAGAAATAAGTATGGCCCTGAATTTGTCATCTAGTTTTTATTGCAACCATGCTAGATCTATTATTGCTTCTAGATTGAACTATAGGTTGCTGAACTTACAATTTACACAATTAAGAGAGTGTTTGGTACCAATTACTCCCTACACAGGGGAGAATGGAAGGAGAAAACGTGTTGTACCGACCCCAAGTAACACGTCGCAAGGGCAGGAATAATGACTTACAGCTTACAACCAAAGCGTGCAGGAAGATACAGCACACAACTATAGAATGAACTTGCAAAATATACAAACAGCTGGTATAGAATCACTACTTATACATAGTTTCAGCTCAAAATAAAATACTCTAAGAATTGATACCAAAGTTTCTTAAATTCAAATTATAATAAACGTGTCACCGCACTACGTAAGTCAATAACTTTCCACGTTACTTGCCAATATCACGATAAATCTCTACCGACTGATGTGTTTATTTCAATTTGAAAAGTTCGGTTTCTGGTATCATTGTACTAAAAATTCTCATAAGTTCCGAAAATATAGAGATAGGAATATAAAACGCTTCCAATATCTTTTGATATCATCCAAAGAAGCCAGCCGTACCCTTGGTATGTATATACCCTTTCCGTACACGTTGTATAAGTAAACACAATAACTTTAAGCACTTTTTTCCTCTATACCTACAATAACTATCGAAAATAACAAGCCTATCTCCTCTTTTATGCCTCAATAATTTATCAAAAACTAATCAGGAAACTATAAAATCCTTAACACAACACAAACTCCATACATTTAACGATTACCCTTCAGTGTACGTATCTTAAAGTCTAGAAGAATTTATATAAAATCAATTTATAATCAAACACACGGCTTTGAACCTCAATGCACTATTCACATGGCTAATAATCGTAAAACAAGCTGTTTGCTTAGTTTGCTAAGCTGTGGTCCAGTGGTTCTCAAGTTAAAGTGATCGCCCCCTGGGGTGAGCGATTGAGTGCGCTAGCCTTTCAAGTAAATGGGGGCGTTGACTTGATTGGATGGATTTTGTTGTCTGGGACGTTTTATGTTCAAAAATAAATGAGAAAATTGAGAATTAGTTGGTGTTTTTATACAGTTTAACCATTTAAATATCTGTTGCAAGATAGTCAGCTTATTATTTTATTGTTTATGGGTAAAACTAACACTTAGTACTTCTTTTTTTATCAATCATTGAACCAGTCAATTATTTACATCTTTATAAATAATGTACCGCCTATGATTTTTTTTGGGTGGAAAATCATCAGATAACTTCTCCCGCTCTGGGTGGAGCAGGAGGGTGTGTCAGACTTTTACAGACTAAAACCCACTCGTGTTCATTCAGTTACGTATGTGCCAGGGGCCACGGTATCTCTTTCGAACAACCCGCACCCCTGGCAGGTATCGGCCATTGCAGACCCCACTAGTTGGTGCTGACATCTCTTTGAGGCGCCCGTGGAATACAACGCGCCGTCGACCTAGGCTTGGTCCTTACCGGACAATGAGCTACCTATTCCTCGCCGTCCGCAAACCCGCGCCAACGGTGGCCCGGAATCAGCCTGGGATTCCCGACGTCTGAATTTGTCGGTTGATGCACAGGCTCGCCCCCTATTAAATGGATTTAAGCAAAATGTGGGTGTAATATAGGTATCTACGCCTCAACCCAACCCTTCGGGGAAACAAGGGGAGATATTATGCTATTTTAATTTGAATAAAATGTTTGAAAGATTTCAAAAGTGCCTTTTAAGTGCCTATTGTGTACTTTTATTTCAATTAAACTATATAACTACAGCGAATAAACTAAAACAAAGCGTTGAAAAACTCATCCGCATCGCTGTCGACTGGTAATGTACCCAAGAGACTGGCGGCATTACCACGTTGTATAGCAATGCTCAGCCTCTGGCCAAAGTAAAAACCAGCCCTTGGGTCACAGGAAAGATTAATTGTTTTAAACCATAATTATGCTTGTTTATAGTGATCAAACTAAATTTCTTCATAATTTATTAAATTGTCATTTACATAATATGTTTACAGAAGTGTTTCGTAAAATAACGAATGAAAATCTTTTAGAACCTTTGTCTCGTAAAACGTACAAGGTTTTATAATCACGGAAATGGAATTTTAAGTAAAGGCAGAGAAAATGCTAACTAGGTACTAGCAATAATAATTGTTATGAATTTTATGTCTTTTCGCATAATTGCGCAACAAATAGTATTTAAAACTTGCTTGTATATACCGGAAATGTAACCTTATAAATGCGATTTCTAAGTTATATTTTCCGGTTAAAGTCAAGTATTTACAATAAATTGTAAGTTTATTTATTAATAAATCTAGTCTTTAGACAGCCAATTAGTTGCCATTTGAACTTTATTTTCATTTCTGCTTATAGTAGTAAATAGTGTAAGTATTATTTTGCCTTCTAGGCTATTCAGAAGTGTACAGATTAATACCATAAAATAAAATAAAATGTTTTTTTAATGACTCACAAAAAAACCGCGTTACATAAAAAAAAATGTTTACATACTTCGGCAGTGTTACTAAATCTATAAATGTAAAATATTTTTTTTGTACTTAAGTTTCTTTTCAAGATAAAATGATACAATGTAGCTTAGAGCATACCTATTTTTTATGTTGGTACTAATTAATATCAACTGTTCTTGAATCTTCCCGTTAGGCTTTGTCGAGTACCAAAAAATCATATCCTAAACAGGCTGCCCGGGTCATCGACGTACAAACTGTAACTATGGATTCTGTACTTGATTTTCAAAAGGGTTGAAATTTCTCGTCTGTTATAAAAAAAATAATCGGTGTTCTAAAGATTTTGACCTATAAGATATTGCACTTTTATATGAAATAGCAGGTTACAGTTTGCGCATCAATATACTCGTATGTCCCTATCACCAGCCATATTAGTATCCTTTGCGTTCTGAGTGTCGCTTAAAATGATTTGTTAAATAAAATACTAGCTGTTACTCGCGACTCCGTCTGCGATCCATGATGAAAACTAGCCTATGTCCTTACTCAGGTAATGGTCTATTTGTGTGTCAAATTTCACCAAAATCCGTTCAGCCGTTTTAGCGTGAATGCGTACCAAACAAACACATTAATTTTCGCATTTATAATATTAATATATTATATTGGGAAATAAGGATTATAATCCAATTAATTAGTTAAAAGTTGCCTTAAAAACATATAATACACAGTTTAAGTTCTTTCTCTATCAAGTACTAATTGTAGATCAGGCTTAAATAATTAAGTTAATATCTGAAGTTGATAAATCAATTAAATTAAAAATTTCCATTACCACGATCAATTCCCTAAAATATGTAATTAACTGCAAATTGATTCATAAATATTAATTATTGGGCAGTAATTATTAGATTCTGTGGGAATTATTTTTGAGTAATGATGGTCATCATTATCTAATAGGTTTCCAGAGGTTGATGATTTTTTTAAATAATATTATTATGAAAATTACTGTTTCTTCAAAATAAATTGTTAGATTTAGAAACTCCGTTATTTAATGATTTGTTACTTCCGTAAATATGTTATTAAAAATAAGTAATTATATTATGAATGATTTAACCAGCCCGCAATACTTTTTCTCTCACCTGTAGATAAGCTACCTCTCATCATTGGTAACTTTTATTTTTAACCGACTTCAAAAACAAAGAGGTTCTCTCTTTTTTGTATAATGGTACGCGTTATAGATCTCCGCCAATAGAATATTTTACAATTTATTAAAAACTATTTTAATTTGAAGATTGGGACAAAATATGTAAAAGAAAAATAAAAATATATGGATTTGTAATCCGTTTTCTCAATTAAAAACGATTTAAATCAAATTTATTTTTGTTTGTTTTGAATTTACCGCCAAAACGCTCCTTACGATGAATTTTTTATCACGTGACCACACGCAACAAAAATATATAATATAAAATAATAATATTTAAAACGTTATTTTAACACGAAGTCAAAGCAAGTGTTTGCTAAAACATTTATAATTAAATGACAACATTGTATACAGGAAGTCAATGCACGCTAACATAATGATGATTTAGCAACATTGTCACACCACATTTTCTGACGTATTAGTTGATACGCACGAATTTACTAATCCGAATCGGACGATTCGACACTTTTAAAAACTAATTTTTTTTCTGTAGGTGCCTTGCAAGTAGTCAATTTATAAATGTTGGGGAATCGACAACTCCAGAAATACGTTGACAATTGACACGTTTTAAATGTTATTAAAAAAAAATCTCAGAACTTTTTAAGATAAAGTACATAAAATCCAAAAAGTGTCAATGCACTTTTTGGATTTTATACACTTTATGTCAACTTTGATAGATACACTATCAATAAATTGTGATAGTGTATTCACCAAAGTTAACATTTCCCTCACAGTAAATTTTATTGACCGTGTTTTTTTCTAAAAACTAATAAAACTAGCATTAAATAACTTACCGATCTCTTCTGATGATGGTGATGTTCTAACTTCATGTTGGCACATCTGTTCAGCGCCGTCAGACGTCTGAACAGAGACTGTAGGGAGTCTGCGTCTAGGAACGGATGGTCGTTCTGAACGCCTGACACGTCTATTGGGAACTGGAGGTCTGTAACAATGAGAAGAAGACTATGAAGATATATCGACAAAAGACTATTAGTGGTAAGAACTTAATAAAATACGTTTACTTATTTGCGGTTAAATAAATAAAAAAATTAAAAAGCCTTTTATTCCATGAATAATTTACAAAATAAGTTTACAATATTGAATTCAAATCACATGCTTGATTATTATTATTTTCCTTAGAAATATTACACAAAATAGCTTAAAATAAAAAATAATCGATTTGGTTATATGCATCTAATAGGAAAAATGGAATAATCAAATATATGTTATTATAGGTAAATTATTATAATTTTTAGGATATTCAAGTTATTATTTTATTTATTATATGCATGGACCCCTCTCAGGTGAAAGCATCCTCCAAAGATTTCCGGTTAACATGACGCAAAAAAGAACACAAACACAAAAAAGAACCAGTTGCGGGAAAATATGCGTCACATTCACGTAAAACGGCCATAGGTTTGCAACAGTTGAACGCACAGTTTTTCTGCATTTTCTTACCATTGAATGTCATTTACTTTATTTGCGTTTTACAACAATATCTTTGTGATTACTGTTTAGAGAGTGTGCATTATGATAATATCCAATGAACCCATTAGACTCTCTACACAGCTAGGCAAATAACGCGTCAAAAATTCCCATATTGTGATATGTAAAGAAAACATCCTACTAATATTATAAACGCGAAAGTTTGTAAGTATGGATGGATGGATGGATGTTTGTTACTCTTTCACGCAAAAACTACTGAATGGAATGGAATGAAATTTCGCACAAAAATAGATTATAACCTAGATTAACACATAGGACACTTTTTATCCCGGTAGTACGTTCCCGCGGGATAATTTCCGACTTTCATGCGGGCGAAGCCGCGGGCGGAAGCTAGTAACTCATATTTGGTCATAGCCAGTTTTGCCAACCCTACCAAACTTAAAAAAGAGAATCAACGATAACATTACAGTAAATTGTAATTTTAGAACAGTAATTCTACTGTCTGGTTTCAGTTTAAAATCTGAAAATGCATACCAACACTTACGTTTTCTTAACATCAGAATTAGTAGACGGTAGACCTTATCTGTCCCCACCCAAAATAACAGAAAAAAGGATTTTAGATCTCACGCTGTCGTCTAAAGTACAAAACGCAGTAGAAATATGGACTAAGAGGCCCCCGACCGTCCCTTGCTCGTTGAAGCGCTAGCCAGCGCCACAGCTGAGCCAGTAGACTTAAATTCCCCGAATAATAATAATAATAATGAGGCTCGCATCGTGAGTAGGTTCCTGTCTCTGGAGCCCTAACCACCGGTAGCTTGGACCCTGCTCCCGATACCGGCGGACCACTATTTTTTATATTTTAAAATGTTTTTTATAAGGTTATTTTATAAAAATATTTTAAAATGTATTGTAATATGTAGTTAAATTGAATAAACGATAATAATGAAAATATTTTGAGCCAGCCTATCCCCACTTGCTACACCCCTATCAGTGACGCCCTGAGCCGAGGCCCGTACTCCGCAGGGGGTGCCCCCAGCGTGCAGTAGCTTAGTAATTGAAGTAGTATTAAGCCCCTGGCTGGAGGCGTTAAGTTTTCTTAATGGCAGCCCCAGGAAAGTCCGGTTAAGCAGTTACGGCCTCTCAAGGTGAACTGCAAGATGGCCTACAAAAAAAAAATTACTAACAGAGAAAACCGTGATGCCATTGAACAAGCAGTAGATCTACTGTTAAAACAATGGGGTTGGTACACTGGCCGTAGCTGATAATTGATTACTGGTTATACCATAATATCGCGCTTTGTTTTTTCAACGGTTTTGACAGACATATACCTAATAGTACACCCATAGAAACCGGGCAAAAATCCAGATTCGGGCCTGCTACCCAATAACACTGGCAATCGACCCCAGGACCTCATGCACAACACTAGCGCTTGCGATCACTAGACGAACGAGGCGACCTATCCTGTTCCTGAATTTATACCCATAAAACACCCATGTTATATCGTCACAGAGAGCAGTGGTGGCCCAGTGGTAACAGCCGCGACTCACGAGTTGTAGGTCGTGCGTTCGAACCCAGCCAGGCGCATTACTTTGTGTAAATAATTTCATCACCATTGCTCTCAAACGGTGAAGGAAAACATCGTAAGGAAACCGGCATGTCCTAGAACCAAAAATTCGAAAACATGTGTCATCTACCAACCCGCACTGGGCCCGCGTGGTGGATTACGGCCCACTCCCTCTCACGGAGAGGAGGCCTCTGTTCCAGCAGTGGGAACCTAAAAGGCTGAAAGCATCGTCTAGATTTAAGTACCTATGTCAATCTTAAAATGCCAAAACCATTATCTGTCAACACATTTACATTCATAAATCATAACACCGCACCGTTATCAACTTCACCAAAAGCGCTTCACTAGTTTATAGTTAACAATACTAAATATCCACATCACTTGACTACTAAACAGGTACCTACGTCACAAAACACCGTCGGAGGACACGTCACTTTGATGACGTCACTATCTTGGAAGTACTATTGTCTGGCGCTCAATAGGTAAGATTAGAATGTACTGTAAGACTATGGCGGTTGATTTAGGTGAGACGTGACGGCTTTTAAGTTTGGGCGTATGTAATGGTTTAAGGGGTGGTTTGCTGTGGCAGGTGTTACTATTCATTGTTATGTATGGAAAATGGATATACAGAATTATTTTTTAGTCACCGTCCAAATTTTTCAGGGTGATAGTACCCGTGAAATTGAACAACTTTCTCCAAGGAACATGGGTCGAAATATGAAAAAAAAATCGGACCTCCCATACAAAATCGACCAGCTAACTATTGATTTTGCTTGGGAGGTCGATTTTTTTTTTCATATTTCGACCCATGTTCCTTGGAGAAAGTTGTTCAATTTCACGGGTACTATCACCCTGAAAAATTTGGACGGTGACTAAAAAATCAGCCTGTATGTACATATTATGTTTATTGTTACTTCGAGCTCATCATCATCTGACTAGACTTTTCCCAACTACGTTGGGGTCATGTTCCAGTCTAACCGGACGCAGCTGAATACCAGTATTTTACATGGAGCGACTGCCTATCTGATCTCCACAACCCAGTAACTGGGTAATACGATACCCCTTGGTAAGACTGGTTGCCAGACTTTCAGGCTTCTGACGATCCGTAAAGACTGTCAAAGATTAACAAATTACAGCCGGGACCAAAAGCTTAACATGCTTATCAAGGCACGGAGGGGTCTTATTATGTAAAGATGATCACCCATCCACGGACCACGTTACTTCGAACTATCATACCATACTTACTTATTGTCATCTGTGGGATGAATGAAGTCAATAGTTTTTCTATCTGTCTCCTCATTAAGATAACTGGTACTCAAATCATCAGACATTTCTTTTGTAGAAACATTGCTTAACAAGTGGCCCCTTCACCAAAAAAAAAAATACTTAATAGATAATAGGAAAAAATCTAAATAATTAAATTCAAAATGTACCACTTGCCTAATACGTATTTCTGGAGTTGTCGATTCGACCATAAATAGATTTACTTCGTGTGAATCGCATATAGAAAATAGTAAAATTATTTAAAAGAGTCCATTCGCACGTTTTGGGCGAGTAAATTCGTGCGAATCGACAAATAATCCGATAAAGTCAGTTTCACGAAATAATTCCTTTCACCGTAATATTGGCTCCCCTGTAAATAGAATATAGATATCAGAGGGGCAAATTCTTGTTATTTTAAGAACGTTCACAGTCTGATCTCAGTCTCAATCTGTCAAAAACACCTCGAGTTTTCATACATTTTTGACAAGTTTTTGACATTTAATGGTCGCCGAGATGAGACTGCGACTAATTGGCCTTCTGTTAGCACACTGAACTGCCGTGATATCGACAGTACGGCGCGGCAGCGAAGCGAATTCTTTCACGAAACGCACTTTAGAACGACATAATATGATAGTTCATAGGCGAATCAAAAAGCAAGGTTATTTTAATACTGAGGAGCAAGCTGCAATCCTAAACAGAGGGGCAATTCTCGTAATTTTAAGAACGTTCACAGTCTGATCTCAGTGTCAATGTGTCAAAAATACCTCGATTTTTCGTACATTTTTGACTTTTGCTTGTCGCTGAGATGAGACTGCGACTAGATTTTGAATGTTTTTATTTACGAGAATTGGCCTTCAGATTCAAAAGAAACCATAAACCACACAATTTTAAGTTTAGAACGCGTATTTAACAAAAGCGTCGTTCGTGCCATTCTCGTTCGTCACGGAAATGAAACCGGACGGCACGTGGCGGAACCGGAAATGTTCTCAGCTCAAACTAAATGTAGTTTGTTGTAGATGAAGACATAAAGGAAAGAAAGGTTTTGTGGATTGTGTAAAATATTTGTGAATCCCTTGAGGCTTGTGGCGAAGTAATACGCACGGGTCGAGCGATTAGGTTAAGATTTGGAAGTCGGTGTCTTTGGAGCTGTATTTTAATTTTTTGTCACCGCCTTCCGAAATTAAAGTTGACTTGATGATCATGGGACCACCTGGGAAGTATACCCTTTCAAACAAAAAAAAAAATCCAAATCGGTCCAGCCATCTTCGAGTAATCGGGGAACATACATAAAAAAAAGCAGAGGTTCCGACGAATTGAGAACCTCCTCCTTTTTGAAGTCGGTTAAAAAACAATTCGTAGTTGCACTCAAATTCAGTAGACTATACTGCGCCCACTCTTTTGGCCTATACACTTCTATGTTGTTCAGAATTGCATTCCATTCTCTGCATGCCCTGCCGGCAGCAGCCTTTGTGTACTACCCACCAATATTAGGCGTATACAGCGTGCTTGTTTCCTGCCAAACTTGGTTACCTGCCCCTTTGTTGTGGTAATTCACTGAAACTGGCCTTCCGTGCAGGGTTTCAGGGTTTTTTAAATCAATCAATGTGCTGTAGAGGTTCTTTGAAAGGGGAAAAGCTGCAGTAAATTAGTGGGTGGAATATTTGCAATTTGTGATTCTATTCTGTAGAATTTGTCCCGTGCTGTATTTTGGAAAAATGTATTCAATGTAATTTTGCGTAATGCAACGTCTACATTGTTGCGAAAATGCTAAGTACACTTCGCGTATTCTCTCTCGCACACCGCTCGACCGCTCGTGTAGTTCGCAATATCGCGACAATGTAACCGTAACATCAAATAGTTATTGAGTTACCTAGGAATCTTCCTAAATTCTAGTTCAAGCACACACACACATTGATCACAGGTGGAAGTTTTCTGTATATTTTAAAAACAATATCCTAAAAATCATTCTTATCCTCGACGTTCGTTTCAAGCAAAACATTGAATTAAATACCTAATCAACATTTTATCACGACAGACACAGCAGTCGCACAATACAGCTTGCATCTATCACCGCACGCTTCCACAAAGTTGTAGCAGTTCTATAAATATAGAAAAAAGACACATTTAAACTTATCGCGGTGTACAAAAGTAGGCCGGTTGTCACAAAGCGTCCCGTATCGTGCTGACGTCAGCATCCGGTCAGGGGGGTGAGGATCCGGTAACGGATGTGGGGAAGCGCAGTCGCACGTCGTATGTCGAGGATGTAGGTCGTGTTTGAAAATAATTGACGAGTTTGAACATATGGGAAATTATGTGGTGTTGCTTCGATTTTATTTTCGTATTGGCATGATATTTCATCATTCATTTTTTAAACGATTTGTTTGAACGTTATTTATTAAACTTTGTGCACTACAAAGGTACAAAGGCAGACTTAATGACTATGTCTTGCCAGGGGTGCGGGTTGTTCGAAAGAGATACCGTGGCCCCTGGCACACAGGCAACTGAGGGAACACGGGTGGGTTTTAGTCAGTAACAGTCTGACACGTCCTCCTGCTCCACTCAGAGCAGGATAAGTTATTTGATGATTTCCCACCCTAAAAAAAAAAAATTACTAAATGACTATGTTTTTACTAACGATATTTAATGATAGGGTAGGTTAGAAAAAGGCCACATTAGAAAAATTTAAAAATCCTGACAATATTTTCTATTCGATAGCAATTAAGAATTAGGAGAGGGAGACACAGGTCGATTGAAGGTTTACCACGGTGGCCGCGGTTGATACGTGGAGAACTTTGATAGTCGTTGCGGATAGTAAGAAGCCCAAAACTGACAGCTAGTCTTACCAAGGGGTATCGTGTAACCCAGTAATTGGGTTGTAGAGGTAAAATAATAGTTTAAAAAAACTAAAAAACACGCTTTAAAAACCAAACTAAAAAAGGAGAAAATAATTTAATTCAATTAAAAAGCGTGGGATGCTTTTTGAGGTATTTTTATAATCAATTAATGTCAAGCACCCCACGCTTTTTAATTGAATTAAATTATTTTCTCCTTTTTTAGTTTGGTTTTTAAAGCGTGTTTTTTAGTTTTTTTAACTATTATTTATTTAAAATTTTTTAGTTCTGCTAACTACAAAAACGTGTTTTTTTTTTGTTTTTTGAATTGAATTGTCATCGGCCCTCGATAAGTTTACAAAGTTTCAATGAAATCTGACTGTTTAGGGTGGGTCAAAATCGCGCTCTAAGGAGTCGGTTACATACAAACAAACATACAAGTGAAGCTAATAACAAATTACCCACGGAGAGTTACATACTGACATACTGACATACAAGTGAAGCTAATATAAAGCGTGTAAAAAAGGCAGTCACTCCATGTAAAATACTCAGGTATTCACCTTCATCCGGGGAGACAGAAAGCCGTCCCCAACATAGTTAACGAATGAACGAAAACGCGAGGCAAATTGATTGACCAATGAAGGATTAGGCCAATCGAGTTTAGAGGTAACTCAATAAAAATGGGACCGTAAAAATATAATATATTTTCCCGTAGAACCCTATCGTGTCGCGAAAAAACGCGATCAGAAAATAAGATATTCATCTCGAGGCCCTCAATATAAACATACTTGACTTTATTAAATGTATATGGCGCCAGTAAATACGCTGAAAAACTCACTAAATTGCCCTTGGCCGTAATAGAGACGATTTCAAATGTTACGATGGGAAGTATCGGTAAAAAAATGAATTTTGGAGAGTGGTCTGTGGGTTGTATTTTTTTCATCTAGCTATTTTCATATCCTTTTTCGACTATGTTTTTCTTGGCTTACAGTCTAACCAGATGCAGTTAAATACCAGCGTATGACAAGGACCGACTGCCTGTCTGACCTCAACAACCCAGATACTGGATATACACGATATCCCTTGGTTAGACTTGTTGTCAGAAATTCGGGCTTCGGATGACCTGTAACGACCGGGACCAAAGGCTTAACATGCTTTCCGAGGCACGGAGAGGTCTTGGTATTTAAAGATGGTCACCCATCCACGGACCAACCGCGGCAAGCGTAGCTTAACCTGATCGATCAACCCATGCGGTAAATAGAAGACAGGGATAAAGAATATACTAACATTTACTAGCACATTTTTTTTTTCACTAAACTCTTTCTGTTTCACATAATCAAGCCTTTAATGTTCTAATGTGAGTCGGGTATCCATTTTGTCTGAAAGAAAGGACCGCAATCCAAGATGGTGGACGCCACTGTCATAATATACTTCTCATTTTCTGATTAGGCTATGATGTTTTTTGGTATGAGCAGTGGTGATGAAACAAAAGACAGGAACTGACTCCTGATTTTCGAAACCAAGGCAATAGAACCGAAACGGATTCAATTTTTGGTCAAAAGTTTGCATCAATTTAACATAATTAATTAGATTAAACATTTTATTTAAGCATGCAAAACCAATTCAAACTCAGTTAACAAGGGCCCACCAAAAAGACAAACTCGAATTTTAAATAATTGCCATCAATCAGCAGAAAATAATGTTACCAGCCTTCAAGTTAGCGGCTGCTTTATTTCTGCTGGCAACACATGTCATAATCTGACGAGGGTGAATCTGTCATGTCATGACGTAGGTTCGGACAGCAACATTTAGTAGTTGTTGATTGTTGTTGTCTGTTGTTCGGTCTTGATTGTCTGATAGGAATTGTTCAGTGTCCATGAGGGACCAATTTTATCTAAAGCGGATCTTTCTAGGGCTGCAAATGGGATATTTTTTAACGAATGACGTGCGTTTCTTGAATAGTCTCGTATATGCGTTAAAATGCCGAAAGTATTCACATAGAAAATTATTTGTAGTAATAATAAAAAAAAAAGAAAACGCGTTTGTTAATTTGCAGTAAACATGACGCAGAGAAAGAATATAAACACAAAAAAATCAATAAGTAAAACATTTTTTTTTTTAATTTAAACGGTTTTAAAATGAAAATAATGATGTAGATAATGTACTAAATGCTAAATAATAATTCAGTAGGTCCTAGGTAGCAGTCATTACACTACTTGCCTCATCAATCTAGGGCATTGATCAGACTAAAAAAACATCTAAAAAGAAGACGAAGATCTTGCAGTCAAATTTCTTTATTTTCACTTCATGTCTCAAACGTACATCGATAGGAACTCTTAGTACAAGTGCCAGGGCTGCAGAGCCCTGGCTGACAAACGAACCCTGCAGAGAAAGATTCTTAAATATGAAAGTTAATAACTTAAGGTGGAAGCGCCAAGGTAGCCCGCGAAATTCAAATTTTGTTACGTTTTTTGCAATTTCCAGGTCACTGTCAGGTTGTATGGTGATCTAAATCTGATTCGCGACCGTATCAAATATGGCTTTACAGAATCATAATCATTAGAATCAGCAATACATCTCTATAAGTTCATATTACTCTAAAGAATGACTATTTCATGAAATTATGACATTTGAGGGCAATTCTAACTTATGGAGTTGTATTGCTGATTCTAATGATTATGATTCTGTAAAGCCATATTTGATACGGTCGCGAATCAGATTTAGATCACCATACAACCTGATACTGACCTGCAAATTGCAAAAAACGTAACAAAATTTGAATTTCGCCGGGTACCCTGGCGCTTCCACCTTAAAGGAAACTTTCCTTTATTCCATAAATTAGTACTTTAGTAATACACTAGCTTTAGCCAGCGGCTTCGCCCGCGTGGGTGTCAAAAATTATCCCACGGGAACGTATTTACGGGATAAAAAGTATCTTGTGTTAAGAGCGTTTATTCTGAAAGTTGGCAACGTCGCAAATAGCTGTCAAATATTTATATTTCACTGATGAATGAATAATCATTTGCAATTATAACACTAAATTTAATGTTGTAACCGTTTTAGGTGTAAAAAGGGCATTTGGAAAGTTTTCAAGTTCTTTTTTTACATCTAAAGCTAAATATTCGGTGTTATTACATTTCATAATCAATATTTTAGGTCACTAGTTAGCGATATTTCATATTTCCATACAGTAATATCGCCAAATTAATCAAAACAGTGAAATATTTGACAGCTATTTGCGACGTTGCCCATTTTCAGAATAAACCTTCTTAATCCTGATCATAAACTATCTGTTTGCCAAATTTCATCCCAATCTGTTCAACTGTTTTTGCGTGATTGAGTAACTAACATCCAAACATCTAAATTTATATCCAAACAAACAAACTTTCACATTTATAATTTTAGGTATAAGTAGGATAACACAGCGTTATTTTTTTTGAAAATCCACCAGAATTTTCAACAAACTTTCAACTCGCTTAATTCATACCCAAAGAGAACCGCCAAACGCCATTCAGCGCCACACAGCCCCCTCAAACGAAGTCAATACGATAATTAACTGAACGCCAGACGAACAGAAAAAGGCTTTCGTACTTCGTTACTGTGACAGACAGATATTGAAGTCATTTCCTTAATGTTCCCGCCCAGAGCTGCGAAGGTTTTGCTCAGAAAAAACTCACCCCAGTTATTTTTTTAAAGGAGTGGCGCTATGGAGCTGAAATTGAGACCGCGTAGAAATAAATTGGCTTTTCTGGCAATTATTTGATAGCTGTGTTCGTTTGAAATTGGAAGGGAAATATTAAGCAAATATTACTTTTTTTTGTCTTACTTAAGAGGGCTACTACAAATTGAAGTATTTAGTTTTAGGTAAATTTAACGCCGCGTGGTAGCTGATCGTGCGTGTGTGTATAGTGAAGTATGCTACTCAGATATGCTAACCATTATGATTCGGACGCCCAGGAACAAACCGGCGCGGACTTATAGCTAAAGCCCGCGCGTCCCGAGATATATTACTGATTCATAGCGTTGCATTTAAAAAATGTTTAAAAATATTATTTTACTCTTAAATTGACTGTTTATTTTTTTCAAGCAAGTTGACTTAGTAACCTTAGTTATTAAATACTTTTTATTTGAATTTCGATTAAACATACATAGATAAAAAATATGATTTCAGACGAAAAATTTTCATTAATTCTCTGTTTTACGGAATTATTTTTGGGTTATTATTGTATGAAACATAAAAAATTGATTTGAGCATTCCAAATAACAAGCTACAGTCCTACCACAAACATTTTTATAAATTACTAAACTGTTATATGTTCTATGTAACAGAGCATCAAAAGATGCCCGAAAGTAACATTTTACGAAACATCCTTTGCTGAGACAAGGTTTTTACTGACTTATGTAAACAAATTGGAAAATTTATTTAGAGCGCTCCCTAGACAAACAATGAAATTTTCCAGGACATATTTTTATTTTTTGCCTATATCTAACCCATAAACACTCATCAAATCTCGAGTCAAACGCTCAGATTCAAGAAAAAATATGAAAGCGCCCTTAATTCTCGAAAGAAGTAGTTATACCTAATTTTTTTTCAGCAGTGCTAACTATGATTTTAATATTATAAATATTAGGTTACTGGCTAAAATTCTTGCGACCTCTTGAGCTTAGATAAATATTATGTCCCAAACCATACTCCGCCTATAACATTCCCACTGTTGGGACTTAGGCCTCCTCTCTGTGAGACTGAGCGGGCCGGAATCCACCACGCGGATTGTCCCATATACAGGGTCAAATTAAATTAACTGGCAATACTTTACCGACGTGTTGGATATCGATTTTTTTATAAGAAGAGAAGGTTTATGGACTGTATACTGATCTGCTTAGCCTTTTCCCAACTATCTCAGGATTGGCTTCCAGTTTAACCAGATGCAGCTGACTATCAGTATTTTACATGGAGTGACTGCCTATGTGACCTCCTCCACCTAATTACTGAGTAACAGTGTACCCCTTGGTAAGACATGCCCAATATACCTAAATATTCTCAAACTCAAACTCAAAGCATTTATTTCAAATAAACCAATTACAGGCACTTTTAAATTGTCAAGGTCGTTGAGATAGAAAGATGAAGCTAGTTGCCCATTCCAAAGCGTAGGTACCTATGGAGAAGAACGGGCAAGAAACTCCATGGACACTCTTTTAAAATCATGATTTTGTTACAAACGGTTGGTTACATCATTATGTTGAAATTATCAATGTGAGAACGATGTAAAAAGACGTGCTCATTATAAGCGTCCGTAATTAAAACAAAACAAAAATAAAATAACAATTTAGAAATTAAAATAAGCCGTGGGAGCTAAGAGATGACCAGTCCCCACTGGCAGCGCCCGTTCACGAACATGACGTATGGATCAGCACCATATTGCTTCATAAATACTTCTCCATAAATTATTTACTTCTTCAGGGTCAAATTAAACTAGTTAGCGAAATGCCGCAGATGCGTATCGCTATCTAAACTTGACAAAAAAACAAAAAACAAAAAAAAAATTGAAGCCATCGTCCGCTTAAAACATCAGCTTAAAAAATCTGTTTTGTTTTTGTGTTAACTTCACTTTTGTTTTATTGTCATAAGATATCGATATCTTAAGACAATAAAACGAAAGTAAACAGATTTTCTCAACTCATACTTCAAGTTGTCAACACTACCAGAGGTCATTAATTCCCAAAACAAACATCAAATCTTTTTATTATTACGTAGTAACTGGGTTGTGAAGGTCAGATAACCATTGCTCCATGTAAAACACTGGTATTCAGCTGAATCCGGTTAGACAGGAAGCCGACCACACAATAGTTGAAAAAAGGCTTGGCTGATGATGATACATCGATACCACTAACGTCATTAAAATTTCGCTAGATAATTTAATTAAATTCTGAATATTGCTTGTTGTATATACGTGAACTAGTCTTTGTCCGCGGCTCTACCCGCATGAATGGCGGTTATCGCGTAAAAAATATGACTATGTCCTTCTCCATATCCCAGGCTATATCTCTGCCAAATTTCATGACGATCGGTTAAGCGGTTTAAGCGTGAACGTGTAACAGACAGAAATAGTTACTTTCGCATTACCAATATTAGTAGGGATTATTTTACCGATTAAGAAATATCAACAAAATCGTGCCTTTAAAACATGTTCACACCAAAACAGAGAAACTAAATAACGAAAGCAAAACGTTTGCACCGGCGCCACAGCTCCTTAACCTTAAGACCTTTTAAATTTATTTGAATAATAACCAACTATTACATATTTTATGAAACTCAAACACTGTCGGCCAAAAATAGACATCATTAGGACAACCTTTTTAGGTAAACACTATCTGGACGGAAAAGGGAACCCTAGGATAAATTAAATTTGTTTAGTTAGGCTCGCCTTGTTGTGAATTTATATTATTTGCAAATGTCTGTTTGCTTTGCTTGGTATTTTCGTAGGCCGTATTTTTTTATAAGAGTTTAGAATTATAGATCTGTTATGTTATCTACTTACTCTCTATTAATATATTATTAAGGGCCTAGGTCCCGTTTGGTAGCGTAAGACGGTCACTTTATAATTTAATTTATAATTTTATAATTTTTTTATTTAATAAAAAAACGTATACAAAAAGAGTACATTTAGCTAACAGTAGTAAATTTCCCATACAATTATAGTGCCTAAAAATAAACTATTTCTAAAATATTTTTACTAAAAGTGCAAGTGGTAATGTTTCGGAATTAGAATGATAGATAGCGACCCACCCGATCTAGGTTCATTCAAACCTGTGTTTCGGGCCATCACTTTACATTTCAATTAATTTGGGACATTAACAATAAAAATTAAATTGGTATAAAAATAATCGATTAACAACTATGAGATAAAGCATATTGGTAATTAAACATTAATACCTACAACTAAGCCAATGTAAATACTACAAAAGTAAATACTTACGAGGGAATAAATTATCGTCATGACATAATTTCTAGAAGTTTTTCTGTGTCTGTGTAACTGAGCAACGCTAGGTATTCTGATAACTTAGTACTACATTTTTTATAGCTTAAAATATAGATGTTCGTTAATTTGTTAAGTCTATTATACAGAAAAGGACCTAAAAACACATAAAATCGATTAGCAAACGCATGTCTAGTTTGAGGTTTTATGCAAACTAAATCCTTCCTTCTCTTGTCGGAAGGTACTGGGTTAAAAGGAAGTGCAGTGTGCTGGTGTAGTACTATGCTTCGAATGAATAATTGCCGAACTGTTAGTACATTACATGCAATGTAGAGCTGGTGCGTAGGAAATCTAAAAGGGCGAAAGGTAGCAACCTTCAGAATTGCTCTTTGAGCACGCTCTAGAGGAAGTAAAATGGTTTTTGCTGCACCACCCCAGGAAGTTATGCAATAGCTAAGAATGGATTGACACAAAGCTAAATAAACCTCTTTAATTAATTTATAGTCGGCTAGGTTCCGTAAGTTCTTAAAAACATATATTAATTTGCGCACTCTAGTACAAAGTAAATCGATATGTTTACGGAAATTTAGATTCGAGTCAATAGTGACACCTAGATATTTCAAATGGTCAGCTTTAGCCAAAGTAGTGCAAGAACATGCAGTGTCAGCGTTCGTGGTACAATTATGTGCGTAAATGTTTAGATTAGTAAGCGGTATATTAGTATTTCTCATTGCAAATAAAATGTATTTTGTTTTATCTGCATTTAATGTTAGGATGTTATTACGGAGCCAATCGGACACTATGTTAAAACCATTTTGAGCATGTTCATAGACCTCAACTTTTGATTTAGCTGAGAACAGTAAAGCGGTGTCATCAGCATAAGACATTATGACACCATTTTGAAGTGGCAGGCTGCACAGTTCATTTATATAGATTAAAAATAAGGTGGGGCCCAAAATGCTGCCTTGTGGAATTCCAAAATCACTATTTTTAAGTTCCGAGCTTGTATACTGACCTATTTTTACACATTGATGACGCTCGCTGAGATAATCAGTAAATAGTCGAAGTTGTGCTCCTCTTATCCCTAGTGTTTCAAGCTTGTGCAAAAGTAAAGTACAAGAAATAGTGTCAAAGGCCTTGGCAAGGTCTAGAAAGATACCAATTGTGTGCATACCATTATCTAGATTGGTAGCAATATAATTAGTTAATTTGTGTACTGCCTGGCCGGTTGATCTACTGGCCCTAAATCCAAATTGATTATCTGAAAGTAGTTTGTTATCTTCCAGATATTTTATCAACCTACAGTTAATAATTTTTTCTAAAATTTTTGAAAGTCCTGTTAACACTGAAATGGGTCTGTAGTTATTCACACAGTTTTTGTCTCCAGACTTGAATACAGGAGTGACCAAGGCTTTTTTAAGGAGTTTGGGGAATATTCCTTTAGATAAACATTGCTGAAAAATGTGGGTTAGCGGAGGGGCTAGTATGTATCTAAATCTTTTAAGTATATTATTAGGTATGTCATCCCACCCAGTAGCACAGACATCTTTTAACCCGAATAATAATCGTACAACTTCGTTAACGTCGGTATCTAATAAAACAAAAGAATTAACTGTAGAGGATGTCGCAGTCGTGTTTTGAGGGGATAAAGTATTAAAATTTAATGATTTTTCAGCCAATTTTTTACCTACGTTAGTAAAGAAGTTGTTCACTTTATTCATAGCTTCGGATGGATTTATCTCTGAACACAGTAAATCAAGCGGAGGCTCGGGATTTTTTGTTCTAAAAGTATTCGTTTTTATAAATTTCCACACAAGCTTACTATTTTTCCCCGCCTTCTGTAATTCATTTTTATCATACTGATTTTTTAGTTTTTTCAAAAGTTTATTGCAGAAGTTCCGGTACCTTTTATATGTAACAGAAAGTATTTCGTTATAAGGTGCAAGTTTCAATTTTAGGTGAAGTTTGTCTCTATGTCTTATACAACGAACGAGACCGGGTGTGATCCAAGGTTTGATACAACTATACTTTCTAGGCATTGTCTTAGTAAATGTGTTTTTGCTTATTGAAGATTGTAGCGAATCTATGAAATACTTTAAAGAAATATTTGCATCGTTTGAATTATAAACAGGGTCAAAATTAATTCCGCGTATGTCATTTTCGAGGTTTGTCATGTTGACTTTAGTATAGCTACGCATGCAGTTTTTTCTAGGTGAACTTATTTGTAATGTTAGTAAAACAGCTTGATGATCGGTAAGCGAGGAATTAGTAACCAATGTTTTGGATGGATTTTTGGATTTTAGAATGATGTGGTCTAAGCATGAACCGCTCTGATGCGTGGGGTGATAGTGAGCTGGTAGTAGTCCGTGAAATGAGCAAATATTCAGATAATTATGTACATGGGTATCTATTTTCTCAGAAGCAATGTTAATGTTAATGTCACCCAAAAGTACTATGTTTTTAAAAGATGATAAGGATTTTAAGTTTGTGTCGAGTGAATCTAAAAATCTGTCTATATTTTGTGAAGGAGGCCTATAAATAGCCATGAGTACTGTATCGGGACTGATTTCAATTATTAAGCAATTACTATCTTGTGATGCCGGTTCTTCTTTGATTGCACGTAGATTGTTTTTGATATATACTACTAATCCATCGTTTTGATTTATGTTTCTCTCAGTTTTGTATGCATAATAACCGTCAAGAGATGGTAAGTTGACTGTCTGTTTTGACAACCAACATTCTGTGAGGACGATAACATCACAGCTTATATCAAGATTCTGTAATAAAACTTCAAAGCCGTTCATGTTCCGATTAATGCTGCGAATATTCTGTGTGAGCAGGGTTAATGTTTTGACACCAGAAGGAAGAAGGTGTTTACAGTCCTCTACATTACACATTTTAGATTCAGACACGGCAAAACTATCTAGATCACAAATTAGCTGATTTGCCATGATCGTTACAAACCAAATAAAAATATAAATAAAGGATAAAGTACCTGTTTGTGTGCTTAAAAATACAAGAATACGGCGGCGCTCTTAGGCGCCTTCATAATCTATTGAATTGATATAGTTCCTCTCAGCATATATGCGCGCCGGGCAAGTTACGTCACCAGTTTGATGGTCACTTTTCCTCTTGAACCGTTTGCACGTCGCACATTGAGGGGGAGAAGATTTGCTGCTGCATTCCTTGAACGAGTGTCCAGTCTCACAACAGTGGTTACAAGTAGGACTAGTTTCTCGGCAAAACTTGGCTGCGTGTCCGAACTGCTGGCAATTGAAGCACCTGGTGACTATCGTGAAATCTCTCACAGGGCATGATGTCCAATTAATAAAAATTCGGCTTTGGTTTACTAACATTTTCCTAATGCTAGCGGGTAGTTCTAAGATGTAATTACAGGTAGGAAGGTCTTTCTTACCCGATTTATGGCTCAGTTTGATACTCTCAACGAAGGACTCGCGAGTTATATTCGGCAACTTATCTGAGAGGTTTTGCTCGAAAATACACTCGAATACCTCCTGCTCAGTAAGGGTAACGGGGACACCAATGATAGCAACCCTCGGGCGACGTTTAGAAGGTTCTTCTATTGTAAGGCCCGATGACACTAACTTCTCCGAATTCTTTAATTTCTCAATATCGCCTTTATGGTCTGTGCTAATCAAAACGCCCCCATTTTTTACTTTTCTCAGGCCACGGACATGAAGCTTTAGTTGCTCAGGGGAGATAATCTTTTGTACTAGTGACTTGGTGTCGTCACTTGTTTGGGTCTTATCGCTGGGGTAGATGGCAACTGATCTCAAATTTGCAGGACGTACGAAGTTATCGGAACCTTTCTTCACCATGTTTGCATAAGAGGAACCTTCCGAATGATTCATCTTTGTCTCTACGACCTCTTTGAACTGCTGGAGAGATTGCGCAACGTTCTGGTGATTCTGTAGGTGCTGGATTGTGGTATGGGCTAGAATCGTTTTCTGCTTCAACGATTGGTATAAGACGGCCATTTGAGAAGTCCCACTCGAGACCTTTCTGCAAAGGGTGGAAACACGAAGCTTCTGGTCTGAGTTCATTTTCCCTTCACCAACAATACTGCAAACTTCGTTCAGGATGGCATCTATAGACCCCATCCATCTCTGGATCTCTGGCGTACTGATGACTTCACTCGGCAGTTCATTCTCCGCGGTTGCTGGTGGATTTGGGTCGCTCGGAGGTACCGGTTCAGTAGGCGTCGGTGGAGGACTACGCCGAAGTAATTGGCTACGACCAAACGGGCTCGAACCTGGGTTAGACATACTAACAGAGGCACTTTCCTTATAGTTTAAAAATATTTAGTTCATTTTGCACAATGTAAGTCAGTTAGAACTAAGTACAAGTCACCCGCGACACACTTTACTTTTATACTGACGTCGCAAATAATTTTATTTATTTGTAGTAATTGTGTATTTCATTATTATCAATATAAATCACACGTCCGCTTTGTCTCGCGCCTCGTAAAGCGATTTAGAAACCGTACTGGTCATTAACGGCTTGTCTTGAAGATTTGAAAAATATATGATTTTGCTATAGATTCATATAGATCATTTTGCCGAGGGTACTTTTTTGTTTAGTTAATACTTATGCTGTAAAAAAATATTTTCCAACACTGAAAAAAAAATACACTGAAAAATAGATAGTTAGAGGTACCACAGAATCGCTAGAGAACAATTGTAAATTAATCAACATTTGCCAAGGGATATCCCCATTTTGAGATAAAGGCTCAGAGGTGCCCTGCGCGGGCGCGGGCGGCGCGGCAGTCGTGCTTTAGCATTCACACGGGAGATGAGGATACTATGGGCCTTAAGTATATAAATAAAGTGTTTTTATATGGGTTCACCCCTGACTAACTCTTGGGAAATACAGGCGTAATGTTATTCTTAATAGTAACGTAAATACAGTGTAGAAAAATAGTTGCATTGTTTTTTTTTGTAGGTATGTCTTCCTTTTATACGAAGTTCACGTTGAAACGATGTATTCATAACACTGTTTTTTTTTTCTTGTAAATAGTTGCATAGTCACATTCATATGTTACATAATTACTTTCTTTCTTGTTACCTCAATAAATAATAACCGTAGACATGTCAAATGACTTATAGTATGGACCTGCACCCTAATTGCGTAACTCACGATTCATCATAATTTGTTTCGTTTTGAAACAGATGGCTAAACCATTGCTTCATATTTTCGAAAAATGTGTGTGCTCAACAACGTAAAGAACGCAATGAAAATTGTTGAACTGTCAAATTGAAACCGATTATGATTAATCGCGTGTTACGAAATTAGGGTGCAGAATATTTATTAACCCATTTGGCCATGTTATAGAAACAATTAATTATGTACCTTTGTACTCTTCGTGATGATGATGAAGAGCAGCGGTGCTCCAACGGTATCGGACTTGACTAACAAGTAGAAGGTCGCGAGTTCGAATCATTTTACTTTGTCTATTTGATGTCATCCCCATCACCACTGCTCTCAAAACGGTAAAGAAAATCATCATAAGGAAACTGGCATGTCTTTAAACCGAAAATTCAAAGATATGTGATGTCCACCAATCCGCTCTGGACCCGCGTGGTGGATTATGGCCCACCCCTCTTACAAAAGAGGCCTATGTCCCAACAGTGGGAACATTTTAGGCCGATTAATTATGCTTATGCTTCGTAATCATTGCATGATAGTGCACATTATAATGTAAGGTAGGTTAGCTTTAAAAACCAACACCACATTGTTAAACTTCATAACTTCACCTACCTAATGATCTCTACCTGTATCTTTTTCATTACCCGCCAGTGTACAACCAGAAAAAAGAAACGTTTTCACCGAAAAAGAAAATGATGCACCCTATTTTCATTTCCACGCATTCATATACTAGCTGTAAACTTTACATTGCACGGCAGTGTACACAACCCTACACTCGGGGCCGTGTTTAAAATTAGCACGCGGTCGCCAGCCTGTGAAATGTACGCTTGAACGCTCTCGTCTTTTATCCTAAATCAGAACCTAAACCAGTGGAGGCTTTCATGTATATTGTTATTTATTTAAGGGAAAATCCACCCTTGAAAGGCAGATTTTTGATGGCAATAAGACCCATATTTGAGTGCTTATGAGCCTTCTGTCATGCTTACGGAAATTAAAGGAATTAAGAGTGTTATATGCAAATCAGTGTCTAATGAGAGTTATAAAGTACGTAATTATGGTATTAAATGTAATTACCTACATAGAGAGGCATTGTACACTTATTTTATGATATATGAAAATGAATACGAATGATCAAAAAACAAGCGTTCAGCGAAGTAATTTTATAACATACTACCAGCAGGCTTAGCATGACGCTTTCTATTTCTACGAAGAATAGACAGTGCTTTTTCAATACAAAGTGACATTTCGTTTCTCCATTTTTGACATCGCACCGTAGATAATATCTTTCTACAATCGTTTAATTTTATGTGATTTAGTCTTTCGTTTCTAACGATTTTTGTCTAGGTCCTTATAAATGTAGACTATTTCAGAAGAATATTTCTTCCCAAACGGTCAAAATCACACTGACAAGAAACTTTCTACTCGACGGCCACAAAGTATAAACGATTATCTACAAAATTATGATTCGTTTAGAACGCATAACTGTGATAATTAATAGAAAAACATAGCTATCTTCTCCTATTGCTCATAATTTAGTTAATAGTCATGTCTATTCTTCCGTCGACAAATCGGTGCTCGTGCCAAGTCTGCTGTAGGAATTGGCTTTTATTTTGACAGATCTTGCGTTATTTACCTACGTTGTTAAGCAAACGATTTTTTCTGACGAAGCAATGGATTGGCAATATTTTTTAAAATTGATCCGATTATTATTATTGAGTGGGTATTATGGTGCGTATTATCGCTAAAAATAAATGTCATAATTCAACATTTAATGAAACTCCAACCAATACAATATGTTATTAAAGTTGAACAACGGGCATGGAAAACTCGCGGCAAACTTACGTGTTAGTCGGCATTGCCTTACGATAGTTTCAGTCATGAAGCCGTAAAGCTTGCACACTTCAAGTTTGTAACTAAACTAAACCTTTAGCAGTATTTGAAATAGCTAAATTGCTTCATACATTTAATTAAAAAATAATGTTGGGTCTTACCGTTTACTACCTTCTAAGCTACAAAGACAGTCAGACAAACAATCTTACTAAGAGGTATTGTGTTACCCAATAACTGGGTTTTAGAGGTCAGATAGGCAGTCGCTCCATGTAAAATACTTGTACCTACTCAGCTACATCCGGTTAGACTGGAAACCGACGCCAATATAGTTGGGAAAAGGCAGATAATGACCCGACTGAGCAAAAGCATAGACAAGGGCAATTTCCCGCAACACAACACCAACAACACCTAATTTGTCAAAATCTGACCAGCAGTTTAGAAATTATGAAGGAACAGATGAACACACACACATACAGACCGGTCAAAATCATAACCCTCCTTTTTGCTTCGGCGTAGTCGGGTAGAAAAAATACTTTTCAAGCCGTCGGATGCAGTTAGTTGGTGGCAGTGACGTCATGAACTGCAACCGACTGCTTGAAAAATTGTTTTTTATTTTCTTCAAAAAACACTTAAATAGTCATAACTTTTAAGGAGATCAAGTGAGAGCTCTGCCACGTAGATATTTTTTTACTGCAAATAACCTCAACTATCGCCCTGTTTCGTTTTTTACGCACCCTGTAGGTATATCTAATCGTTTTAGCCTTCATATAATTATATCATTATTGCTTGGACTTATTATTAACAAAAGTTTAGTATGTTATGCAAATCGTACCAGAAAAAAAAAACACCCAGCATTTTTCTTAACCTTTTTTTTTGTATTATGTTCCTTCTAAGGGACAAAGGGATTCAAGTTCAAGTTTGAGTAAATATATTCATGTGTTATTATTCCGTCGGATAGACAACTGACTCGGTGACTGACAACTTGACGTTTGGCATGTGAAGTAGGCGCCTTTTGTCCGCCATTTGTATTCTTTAAGACAAGCTTGGTAGTAGGTTTTCCTTTTTGTGGACTGTATATGAATCTTTTTAATGGTGCATGTCTGTGGTATGTTTTGGGCAGTTTTATGTTTATTTGTTTGTTTTTGTGTGTAGTTATTTTCTAAAAATATCACAGTTTGGTAAAATTATTGAGATGGTTGAGTATTTTAAACTTAATTGTTCAATGGTTACAATTGAAACCTCAGGATCCTTTTGACTATACATTTAGTAAACCATTTATTTTGAAACTAACTTAACCAAATATAACTAAAATAAAACATTAACTAAATATCCTTTATCAAAACTAGGACCGAAATAATAAAACGTTAATTAACAATTAAACTTAATAAAAAAGAAGATTATATAATAACGCACAAAAACGATCAACAAAGAACACCGAACCGAACAGCCGACCCAATTTTTAATAAAGCTAACAAAACATCGAAAAGTTTGAGCCAAAAAGTTTACATAAACCTAAATTGGTTTAAGTACGGTTAAAGATATTTATTTTCTCAAAAGAATTACAAATTCACTTATAGAGAAAAACATAGTAAATACGTTTAAAGAATATGCCAACAAGCGTAGCTTACAAAACTTAAACTAACAATAATTAACATTTTGAACAAGATTAGTATTGTCTTTTCAAGTTATTATACAGAACAAAAAACAAATAAGAAGTAGGTAGTTCTACGCAAGAAACACAGCAGAACTTTGGGTGATGCGGGTAGGGTGCATTTCATCGGTTGTAGCGTGTTTACTAAGGCCTATACCACAGTGCGGAACATAACAAGAAACGAAAAAGTATGATGTGATGTACTTTGTTTTATTTACTTTGTAAATTAACGTGCAAGGAGTTTTTATGTGGACATCGTCCAGGATTTGTATATTTTTAAATTGATTTTTTTTTTTTATCTCTTTTTTTTTAGTCTATTGGTCGGGAAAGATCTCTTAGTATGTAGCTTTTTAAAGTTTTCTTGTATATGTTAAACGATTTGATTTCTTTTATGTCCTCAGGCAGCTTATTATAAAAGTTGGCCCCTTCATATCTAATGTTCCTCTTTCCATAATTAGTCCTAGGCTGGGCTAAGCAGATATCGTTAGCTTGTCTGGTTAAGATTTTGTAGGTTTGTAACCTTTTTGTAAATGTTATCTGCGAGTGTATGTCTTTAGTTAGTATTTTCCTGACAAGTAAACAAGTGTTATACTTATATATTTGAAAGAGATTCATAAGCTTACTTTCTTTGTAAATTTTTTCAGTAGGTGTTAAGTAGTTGTATCTAAATAGTGTTTTAACTATTTTATTTTGGGCCACTTGTAGTACTTTTAGGTTAGTTTTGGCAGCAGTTCCCCAAACTTCAATCAAATAATCTATGTGAGACTTAATCATGGAATTATATATAGTGTAACGTACCTGTCTAGGCAGACATCGCACAATACCACGCAGTGCACCTGTTAGCGATGTGAGCTTGTTCTTAATATATTCTATATGTGGTTTCCACGTTAATTGATCGTCGAGTATAAGACCAAGATATTTTTCTTGATGCACGCGGTTTAGTACTTGACCATCTAAATGTAAGTTATTATGCTGACCAATCTTTTTGTTTTTAGCAGTAAATATGATATAATTTGTTTTGGCTATGTTTATGGTGAGTAAGTTTGATTTAAGCCAAGTGTGCAAGAGGTTTAGATCATGTTGGGCTTGTTGTATAATTGAGCAAATTGAGGCACCTGAGTAAAACAGACTTGTGTCGTCAGCATACAATGCAATATCCCCTTTTAGACCGATTCTTTGTTTTATTCCATGTTGTCGCTGATTTTCCAGGAATTTTTCACTGAGGTAAAAGGAAAAAGAAAGAAGAAAATTTAAAAGCTTTAATTAAATCGTTAACTGGGCGGTTTTATCTGTTCTGAAGTGTACCTACTGCGGGTGACTGTTTTGTGAGGTGGGGACAAAGGATTTTTTTTTATTGTTAATTACTGAATTAGATGGTTTGATGATAGAAGTGAGGAATGCTAATAATAAAACTTGCGCCTGCATTGTGAAAAACTCATCTGTGTATCATTTTCCCAACTATACAATATTTAACAAAAACCCTGTTGTTCCTTTAACCCACGTTTTCAGAATCGGTATACATACGCAATAAAGCAAGTCATTTAAAAAAAACTCTTCAACAAAAGTAATTAAAATAAATATTTAATTATGAATATTTATAATAACTGATTTTGATTAGATCAAGGAAAGCCACCGAGCTCGTAGTCTATTGTGCGAACATTTTTATTAAAGGAACGATTTTTTATTATTATAACATCACCAATGTTGTGCTTGTAGGTAAGTATACGTCCCTAAAAGGCACAACAGGATTTTTGTTACATATTGGTGCCGATTCTGTTGGCACAAAATTCTCTAAACTAAACTAAAAATCACCAAAATTTAGTTTATTCCTGTCAAACGACGATTTCCTATTCTGAAATTGACTAAAGTGACACAACTTAACTATAATTTAGTTTGACAGCACTAAGATTGCACTGAATTATTAGTTTAGTGAAGATGGTAATTTTGCTATTCTGAGTTTGCCGTTTTTCACTAAAAATTTTGACTATATTAATTTTTCTAACTAAATCTGACTATTTTTAATCGCGATTAAAAACGTGTGGAATAAAACTAGTGGTCATGAACTAAAATTCACACCAACACTTCGACTTCAGATGCAAAAACAGTACTGTATCTTTTTTTTTTTCGTTTGTTTATATCTCGAAAATGGTGTGTCCTATCGCAAAAATGATGATAATTTGGACCCCCTTTAATAAACCCGTAAGCCCCATAATCTCAACATGTAGGTAATATTTTTATTTATTTTCTATACAATTGTGAAAAAATCATTGTGTGAGAAGCGTTTTGTCGACGGAAGACTAGACAAAAATGACGTTTCCGTGTAGACAGTTGGCAGTTTTTCACCGAGAAATGTAGACAAGCGATTTCTATTCTACAGAAGAGTAGAAATAGAAAGCGGCATGCTAAGCCTGCAAGAGTCGCGATTGTCAAATTCGATTTTAGTTATGTCAAAATAATTTTTAAGTTTAGAGATTTTATTTTGCAGAATAGCTTTAAGATTCTCATAGCCAAAAGTAAGGAATTTTAGTGATAGTTTAGTTAGTTTAGTTCGGTGTACAACAGAATCGGCACCATTGTATTAAGGTCAGGTTCCAGTCTAACCGTATGCGGCTGAGTACCAGTACTGTACACGCAGTGACTGCCTATCTGACCTCCAAAACCCAGTTACTGGGTAAGACAAGAACTGGGAAAGACTGGTTGTCAAACTTTCGGGCTTCTGACAACCCGAAAGTCTGACAGAAAGTTAACCAATAGGTACTGCTAATGTAATAAATCAAAATATTTTGCTAAAATCCTTTTCTTTTTAACTAAAGTATCTATCTAGTTCTGTGCATTTTTATGATGGGTGTTTTTCTTTTCATTTTTCTGATGTGATCTTATCTTTTTAAATGCACGTGTTTTTGTGATCCCACTATAGTAAGATTATAAACTTGAAAGTTTGTATCTTTGGATATTTAGATGTCTGGATGTTTGTTACTCTTTCACGCAAAAACGGCTGAACAGATTTGGATGAAATTCGGCACACAGATAGATTATAACCAGAGATCGGATATTCGGATGCATATTTACTTAAAGATAATTTTTAGCTATGAAAGTATGGAAGCGGCTTTATAAATTATTTGTAATACATACTTATAAAAAAACCCCGGGATTTGTATTGCATAACTATTCAGATGTGTATTAATTTAAAATTAATGTTTAAACCGATACAAATATGTTTATGTACTGGAGGAGGGGTGGTTTGTATTACTTAAAACAAAAAATAAACAAATTACTCACATAAATTAAGACTTTTTCGATACAAAAGCGCATTCCATGTTAGCCAACATCTCAACTTTAGGTGAATATGCACCCGAATATCCGATCTCTGATTATAACACATAGGATACTTTTTATCCCGGTTATACGGTCCCGTGGGATAATTTTCGTCCGGGCGTATCCGCTGGTAAAAGCTAGCAGAATTTCTATTTATTTCTTTCAAGCTTGCACCTGTCTCTTCCCAAAATAAACCACACATCAAACACAAACCAAATTAACCCCAAAATTGGCTGCGTCAATAATCTACGCGTCTCTCTTGTCGATAGTGAAGAGAATTCAATACAATTACTTACTTATCAGAATCCAATTAACAGAGCCGGTCAGTGCGACGGAGCTCTAGGCAGAGATATGTAGCGTTTGTAAATACAGGTTGAAATTGAAAACATGCGACAAACCGTAATGGGAGATTGTACTCATCATTATGAACAACTTTTACTAAGGGACCAAAGATGCAATCGCAAAAAAAAAAAACAGCTGTTCCCTACATTTTGACGAGTCATGCGAACATAAATGTAGGGAACAGATGTTTTTTTTTCGCGATTGCATCTTTGGTCCCTTAGTAAAAGTTGTTCATAATGATGAGTACAATCTCCCATTTCGGTTTGTCGCATGTTTTCAATTTCAACCTGTATAGGCGGCGAAGCTCTATGAATTATATTGACTGGCACGTAGAATATCAAGATGTTGTGGTCAGTTACATTGAGGCCAGTTTCAGGCTAACTAGTTTGATGCGACGGAATAATTAGTTTGAGTGACTGCCATCTGACCTTAGCAAATTAATTACCGGAAAATATTGAAATTCTTAAGACACACCTAGATCTGCTGTCAGATTTTCGAGCTTTTTTTGCCTTAGTCATATTAGAACCATGGTGTTGGTAGATGAACGTCTGCCCAACCTTTTCCCAACTATCTTTGGGTCGGCTTCCAATCTAACCCGATGCAGCTGAATACCAGTATGTTACATGGAGCGATTGCCTATCTGACCTCCACAACCCAGTAACTGGGTAATACGATGCCTCTTGGTTAGACAGGTTGTCAGATTTTTGGGCTAGCAGCTAGCGGCTAGGCAGATGATGATGATTATTAATAAGAATCTGAATTATTTTGAAGGTTATTGCTAATCCATTCTTTCATATGTTGGACAAAATTGTCTGCTTAGCAACGTAAACAATGCCATGAATATTGTGGAACTGTCAAAATGAAAGCGATTCCTACTGATAAATAAAAATAAAATAAAAAAATCAGTTATTTAAAAAAAAAACTATGATAGTCGTGAGGAGATCAATTATATTTAAATTAAATTGAAATAAATGTTTATTTCAATTTAATTGAAATAAATTAGAATTAAATTAAAATAAATTGAAATATGTATATTAAAATTAAATTGAAAATAATATATGCAATTACTCCTCTGGACAAGGACATAAATACAATTTTTCATCCTGGATCGCAGACGAAGTCGCGAGCAACAATAAGTTTATTTTTATCTGTTATACGAGGTAATACAGTCAAACGTATTCTAACAATATCAATTTGGCGTCCTATTAATATTATTCTACACAAAGTATTAAGCTAATGTTAGCCACATTAGCTACATAATAAAAACTTCCAAAAATTGTTTAAAAATTCGCTGAATTTCATTCATTGTTACAAAATATCGTGACGGTCGTGACTGCTGCGTGAGCCGTTTCTCATTTATTTTCATCAAATCCAATACATTCGGCAAAAAACGGATGAATATTTAGTAAATGTTCTAAAAAATATCCGTCACTTTCGCTGTTCAGTTGTTTAATCACGTTTGAACTACAAAAACTACTTACAATCGTGGCGAAAAGCGTTAACGAGAAAAAGCTTTTCTTCTTGTATTTCAGGTTAACATTGCATATCTTAATTTCGCCGTTGGCCGCGTCTATGATACCCAAAAGAATAAAAAAAAACTCCTACATAATTAAGAAAAAGTAGCTTTCATAAATGTTTGAGCCAATCATCTAATTTAAATCAAAAACATCAGTTAATTTAAATTACCTACAAGATGATTTTATTTCGTTATAAAATGAAAAATAAGGTAACAAATCATGGAATTACATATAGGTACAGAGACGGTGAACAAACAAGTTTTCTTTCCAAAATTTTCCATATTACATTTTCCATCTATTTAAAATTAACTTCAAAATTCATTTTCCACATTGAAATCTTAAACGTGTCAGCATATGAGATTTTCCATAACATTGCAAATATTTCTATTTCACTTTTCAAAGAGTCTCCAATAACTGTATTTCGCAGTAGTGAGCAAATATTGGCTTCAGAACTGAATTGAATAAGAAATCCTTCGACACGAATCCCAGTATCAAATATTTATACGACATTCTAAGAGAAGATTTTCTACGGTATGAAGAATTTAATGTACGTAAAACTTATTTTTCTGTGCAGATTTTTACTAAACCCTATTTATCAGGGAGCTTTCAATAATCGCCTTAGCTAGGTCGTTCTGCAAAATGAAATTTGTATTTTATTTTTCTATCAATACCTCATCATTTCAGCCGAAAAATATCCACTGCTGGACATACGACTTCTCCAAAGGGAGGGAGTTTGCCATAATTGCCACGCTTGGCAGGCGGGTTGGTGATTGCAGTATGGTGGTAAAATGCATAGAGAATGCCGCTGACCATTCTCTAGTAAGTCCCTTTACGACACCCACGGGAAGAAATAAGGATGGTGCTATTCTTTACGTCCGGCATGGCACGGAACATTAATACCTAGTTAAGGCTAAGTGGGGATTATCAATAATAGAAAATATAATGTTCTAAAGTTCAAGGAAATAAAATAAATTACGTAAAAATATACATTTGTCAGTTTTGTCACGTAGCGTTACATGTAACTAGGTACGCAACTTATGTAGATGAACTAATGAATTAATCAATCGTCAATCGTTTACTACGGCCACTGCATAAATTACTTTGTTTATTTGGTCATTCTTTGTTTTTTAATAATGAAAAGTAAAAAAATTAAGTACTTATACAAAAGTTTGGTAGATAAAATCTTAATATCGGAAGATAATTTATTAAATTACCTATTTATGGCAATTATAGGCACGCCCACTTTTGGGAAAATAAGGGCTATATACTCTCTGCCTATCTCTTCGAGAAATACAGGCATTAATTTTCATAAGCCACGTCATTTATTGTGCAGACGCCAAAACACACGTAATGGGACGAAAGTAGGAGGTTCAGAATCATGTATTGATTCCCCGAAGGTAACAGGTTGCGCTTCCATGTCCCTGCCACTGTGTATACTATCTATTCAATGTTCTCTAAGTGTCAAACAACATAAAATACGAAAGATCAAATGAAAATCATCACAGTGCTCCAAGCTTCGTTGCACTCAAACAAAAAAAAAGGAAAAAATATCTGCCCAACCACTTGTGTGCCCAACAGTATATCAAACAAATAGGGTTGCCTCACTCCGCAAATTAAAACCATTTCACAAAGCCCTGACCAGTGGGCCGCACATTCGATTAACTCGCCAGAAATGAATTCATTCAATATGTGTTTTTATCTATTTTTAAACGACTTTTATTGCAACAGGTTGAGTTTCGTCGGTCTATTGCTCTTTTTAGCCTTATATTTGTATAATTGATTGTTTTTTGTTTTTTTATTGCAAGAATGGGAAAGAAATGCTGATGGTGTTTGGAAGAAGTGCTGTGGTCGAGGTCAAGAGCTGGCTCATTTAGTAATAAAAAAATAAAAGGACTTGGAGATTACGATTGTCGTGAAACAGGTAATATCAGTGTTTTTAGGTAAACGGTGATATTTTTTAACACAAATGTTTTTATTTTACTTAATAAATATTTTTTTCTTACTTTGCAGTTGCACTGTGACATAACACTACAGTTTAAATTTTATTTTGCATTGCCCTTAATGATAATTCTTTGCGTAATTAGTCTCCATGAGTTTGCTGAATTATTTGCTAATGAATCATCTTACAAAACAATACAATCAACAACAATGAAAACACAGTTATTAGTCCAAATTACAATATTAGTCTCATAGCACATCAGCGTACCAGCAATATGGACTAACAATTGCGTTCCAAAGGGTACTCTATCATTAGGGCTTAGCCGAAATTGATAACATTGTTCACTAAGTGATAAAATTTAGAATTGAATTGAATAATTGTGTACTTACTTTAGATAAGGGGTAACGGGGTTTTATCCGCGACTGTACTTTGAATTGTGTTTTAGATTTATGGTATTATGAGTAATCTTGAACTGTTGGTTAAGATTAGTTTACGAAATAGTGAAACACTTTGTTGCTAGGTAGATGCTTTATTTTCCGTAGTATTAGGAAATATTTTGATTTTGAAGTAGCTATCACAAGAGGCGACTAAAAAAGCAACAAGACTGTAAGTGGGTCGTCACAAGACATGCAAGCCGGACTCATAAACAACGGGTTCCGTAGGTACTGTAAATTTAGTATGCTCATCATAGAACCTTACGTTTACTGGCAGCCAATGATTGGGCTGTCTATGATCGAACAGCCAGGAAGTTTAAATTTTGAATTTAAGAATAGTTTGACATAGGTTTTGTTTCAGCTGATGATTTCCATTCTTGTATTAGGCGCGCCCATGTAAAGTCTTTATTACTTAAAATGTACGTGGAGTCCCACGAATTTAAACGCTATTAAGTATTTTATTTATAGTTACATTCCGGTCGGTACCTGAGAGTTCAGCAGAACTCCCACAGTACCATCGTACCATATTTCGCGTTGCGGCTCTGTCTCGTATAGGGTCGTAGCATTAAGCTGAGTGATGGCCGTTTTGCGTGGATGTGACGCATATTTTCCCCCAACTTGTTCTTTTTTTGTGTTTGTATTCGTTCTCTGCGTCATTTTTACCGCAAGTCAACGAATTTTATTCCCTTTAATTTTAATAACTTTATTTTGGTTTTAGTAACGGCTATTGTAGTGCCTACACATTGAATTAAATAAATCAATCTGCCCAACTATGTTCAGCTTCCAGTCTAACCTCTAGCACCGGAATAGGTACTTACCAATATTTTACATGGAGAGTCATAATTAAAGCAATACAAATTCCGAGATTCAAAATCAACGGACTATTTTCCAGGTTGAAATAATAAAGCCTGTTAATGTTGGCCCGATTTATTTACCTAAAGTATATTCCAAAATCCAGTCTTGATATTACAGGAAGAATATTTACCCAGATATTTTATCTCAACTTCCGTCTGGATATGAACGTTATTCTTCAGCAAATGCATTTTGTTTACTTTACGATCTAAAGTCAACACTTAAACCAATACAGTTTCTCTAGGAATATTATATGATGCACTTTCAGAGTATGAAGTTTATGCACTTTTATTGAAACAAGTTCATCTCACAAACACTTCACTAAGGGGGTATCTAGATACGTTGCATTGCGAGCCAATATCGAAAACTCAATGAAATTGCTCTGTCCTCATTAATCAGAGTCGCATCCAATGTTTAGAAAGCTAATCAACACAAAAACAAGCTCACATTAAGTATATTAAACTCATGAAATTAAGTGCGAATTCCACCCATGAAACTGAATGCAATCAGCACATTTAAACCACGTTCAAGAGCTGTCAGTGTCAATATTCCACAGAAAATAATGACACTGATAGCAGAGCTATTAAACGTAGTTTATCGCGTTCAGTTTTATCGGTTGAATTCGCACTTAATAACAACAGTTAGTCCAATAATCACTTTCCACTAGCTTGAATAACTCTTTACTACTTAATTCTTGCCAATTTTTATAACTTCCACAACACAACTTTTTCGCGTAACGAGGTCGAGGACATTCACTAATTAAAAAAAACAGTATCGAAAAAAAAAAACTACACCAATTTTCAAATTCGAATTCAAAAAAAGAATACCGCTCAAATGCAGCTCTTCTCTAACGTCTATACAATCCGCGAGTGATAAGTTTTCCAGCCAGTTTAATTGAACTACATAGATAATTGGAATCAGCAATGATACTGTTAATGACAATACGCATGTGCGATGAACGTGCGGGTAGTCACGCATGTTTATATGCACGGCTGTTGTATGTTTTGGGATAGACAGAATTGTATATTCATTAGAAATTACCCTAAAAGTTTCAGTTTCCAAAGAAATCACAAATAAATTATAATTAGCTATAGGTACGTACCTGTCAACTACCGGCTAATGAGACACAATTAATTTTCTATTGTAATGGCCCCTTATAGAGGCCGCGCGGTACTTAACCGATATGTGTCCTGAAACAAATGATTCTTGACCTACTTTAATGTGATTTTTTTCTAAACTATTCCAATATATCGAATAATATCTTTATTACTAATACTAATATCTTTTGATGGGACAATGACTGCGAAACGAACTTGGCGAAATCATGACCATAAATAACGAGTGCTGCCAACATAAAAAACTATTTCATTTTTTCGTAAATCGAATGTTACCATTTATTTTGACACGTTTTCTAGAGAGCCTTTTAAGCTACCCGCTTTACTGTTAACCGCTTAACTTGCATATGTTTATTTGTAAATCATGTAAATTGGACGATGGGTAGGTAACCCAAACCTCCTTTTTACAAAACAAGGTTTGTATTTAGATTAGCCAGTGTTTGAAATAAGAACCCAATATGTATAGAATTGCGGCTCATTTTACAAAACTGACCTCTTAGTCCAGCGCTAAGTAAAGTTGTCATTTTTGTATTAAGAAGTTTAAACAAATCGAAATAAAGTTGGAAATGCGAATACTGGCGCAGAGCTAAAGATGGATCGAGTTTTATAATTAGACGGTTTTAGAGCAACTGCAAACATAGGTATCGGTATCATCATACAATGCTTGCAAGCTGTAATCGAATATTCCAACACAGAATACATTATCAATAATTTGATTATTATATCTACCGCCTAATTCTCCAGCCATGATACGTCACCCATCAAACACTGATGATTGACGGATCGCATTAATTAGGTAACGTCAACTGGATATTAATTAATATTATTACGATCGAAGTGCATAAACCTTGAGGCAATATGACGTCATAATGTCATATCAATATGGGATTAGCATAAGCATACTAAAATCAGCTCCCATTGTTCCCACTGCTGAACCTCCTCTCTTTGAGAAGGAGTGGGCTGTAGTCACTTGTCTTCGAATTTTTGGTTCTAGGACATGCCGGTTTCCCCACGATATTTTTCTTCACCTATTCAATATGGGATTAATTGATAATATTGAAAGCCCTGCATTATGAAATGTGAAAGTTGATCAGTTCGTTTTTTGAGCACGAACGAACCCATTTTCAATCAATCCACCTCGCGTTTTAACAAGTATGTTGGGGTTGGCTTCCAGTCTAACCGGGTGTAGTTGAATACCAGTATTTTACATGGACCGACTGCCTATCTTGATTCTGACTTGGTAAGACTGGTTGTAGAATTTCGGGCTTCTGACGACCCGTAACGACCTGACTCCTTACAGCGATTCATCTGACTACTTACAGCCTATTTTTTTTTTCTGAACGCTTTTTTTTTTTTTTTTTAGCTTATAGCATCCCACTGCTGGGCAAAGGCCTCCCTACTCTTTTTCCACCTCTCTCTATCCAAAGCTGACAAGGACCAATCTTTATTAAAAGAGTCCAGCTCATCCCACCATCTCCGTCTGGGCCTGCCGCGATGTCGTTTGCCACTAAGCGGGACCCACTGGGTCGTAAGTTTGGCCCATTGATCGTCTGACATACGGCAGATGTGTCCAGCCCAATTCCATTTGAGCGTGGCAGCTTTCCCAGTGACATCAGCTATTTTCGTAATGTAACGGATTGTTGTATTCTTAACCCGGTCCACAAGTTTGATACCCAGAATACTCCGTTCCATAGCTCTCTGGCAAACCTCGAGCGTGGACCTCTGCTGAATTGTCAAAGACCATGTTTGAGAACCATATGTGAGGATGGGGAGAATACATACGTCGATGAGTCTTCTCTTGAGCGATAGAGGAAGGTCGCCCTTCATTAAATCTTTCATAGCCCAATAGCTCTTCCAGGCATTTTCGGTGCGTCTTGCAACTTCTTTGTTTTGTCTTGCCTGGAAAGAGACTATTTGGCCGAGATAGAGATACTCATCGACATATTTAACCTCCCCACCTACAACCTAACGCTTACAGACTAATAACATCCTAATAACAATAATGTAAAACTAAATTGCTAATTATAAGTCCCCACAGATAAATACAAAGTTATTTCTCCTTCGTAGTCAAAGTTACATCGTATCTGTATACTTATAAGCAACATTATTTATCTTTGTAAGTGTAACTTTCTGATAATAGTTCTTTACTAAGTTCTAGATGCAATTCAGCACTAAACATGCCTTACAATGAAGGAAGATATCGTTTAATAAAACACTAGATATCGACAATTAGTCATTCGACTACCTATTATGAATTCACAACATATTAATTATCTTTAGTTGTCATTTACGATTGATAACCGTAAGCTACTGATCATATCGTAATACTTAAAATAACAATAATATTGAAAAGATAATAGATAAATATGTAATCAAAGAAAATGTATTTAACATCAATTTAATATTGTGTCTGTTATCATTACTGATAATGGCTTTATCGGGCAAATTCCAGGTAGGACCGAATTTATATTAATTTAATGATATCTTACTATTTGTGTACCTATTAGTGTTTGTTAATTCCCTATTATAATTATTAATACTGCTATTAATTAATACTCAGTTATATAAAACACTTATTTATTTACTCGGAATTGGCTTTTATCAGTCAGTACGTACTTAAATACATAATGGGCCACAATAGGCCTCATAAGAAGACTTGAAGTCATCCAATGGAGAGGGCTATGCTTGGAGTTTACTTGCGTGATCGAATCAGGAATGAAGAGATCCGCAGAAGAACCAAGGTAACCGACATAGCCCGAAGAATTGCCAAACTTAAGTGTCAGTGGGCAAGAAACATTGCTCGCACAACAGATGGCCGATGGGGCCGAAAATATCTGGAGTGGCGACCACGCTCCGGAAGACTTATAGTAAGAAGGCCTCCCACAAGGTGGACCAATGACCTTGTGAGGGCCGCAGGAGTCCGCTGGATGCGGGAAGCATAGAACAGGTCGAAGTGGTGGAGCTTGGGGGAGGCCTATGTCCAGTAGTGGACGTCTTTCGGCTGAACTGATGATGATGATGGTGATGATGATGACTAAAATACATAAAGTCACACCTTCTTCTATGGCGGTAGGCACAAACTCCGCAAAGAAAACCATCTGCAACGATCCTTAGATACTCCTTTTGCTTCAGCATCTGGTCATACATACACGCACGCCAGTTGTGAATACTACAGCACGTGACCTTTCTGCAGAACATCAACAATTAGGTCACTATATCTTTCTAGGATCCTTACCGGTGTTTCCACTCACATCTGCATTATAAATACCTTTTTTTACATCTATCTAAAATGCAATTCGAAAGCGGTCAAACTTATTACACTATAAAGATACCACACACATTCATAGTAAGCCAATACTGGTCCCACTTCTGGAACACAGGCCCCTTCTCTATGAGAGGGAGTGGGCCGTAATCCACCACACGGGCCCAGTGCGGGTTCGTTGATGTCACATGTCTTCGAATTTTTAGTTCTAAGACATGCCGGTTTCCTCACGATGTTTTCCTTCACCGTTTTGAGAGCAGAGATAATAAAATAATTTACACAAAGTATAACGCTCACACATTGCCCTAGTCAATACTCTGTATGACTGTATGTAGGAAAAGCGAATAATAAAATGGTATGTTGCGGTTTATGGGATAGGCATAATCTGTAGACAGTTTACAAGTTTTCAACCGGTCAACAACTAAAGAAAAACCCGGCTATATACCTTATTGCCAGCACTGACACACAAAGGAACACTCCAACAACCTTCAACTCTGCTAACCCCCTTACCCAAACAGTCGTGAACACAAACAAAGCCCCACATTCTTCATACGCATCACAGAACTGAAATAACAAATGGCTTGTGGTCGGGGACCAAGTACAGTAAGTGCATCATTGCACAATTCAATTGGACCCACATGTAAGTACTAAGGTCAGTCAAACTCGTACTGGGCAAAATACCATGTGGAGTGGGATAAGGTGTGAGCGGAGAGCGATATTAATACATCGAATAAAATACTCCGTTTTCAATTTTCGTAGTCTAGATCAAACCGTTGTTGTAAGTATCATAATTACCTATTTGGTGCACGTCGGTAAATAATAATAGCCCATCCATAACATAGATATCGAGACTTCTCCGTGCCTCGGAAAGCATGCTAAGCCGTTTTTGAAAGTCGTTAGGGGTTGTCAGAAGCCCCAAAGTCTGACAACCAGTCTTACTAAGGGCTAGGTAGATTTTTATTCTTTATCTTTTTATGCAAGAACACTGACGCACAAACTGTAACCATGAATTTGGCCAATGATTTGAAACTCCGAAGAGTAGAAATATTTCGCCTGTTATAAAAAAAAAACTGCTGCTTCATAGAAAAGTACATCCTTCGCGGTCAAAATGAATGGAATAGCTAGTTTTTTTTTTAATAACCGATGACATGTTTCAACGTAGGGGTGTTCAGAATCGTGATCTGAATATAAATGGTAACCGGTTTTCGCGTCAATGCCTCTGATGCTCTGCATTTTTAGAAGACTTCCTCGCGTTAACCTCTGGAATTATTTTTGAATCACGATTTGGAAGTGATTTGGTTATTGTCTGTTGTTAAACTAATCACACTGCAATTTAGGTTGAGCGAGTTGACATGAGATCTGACAGGGTAGTTAAAGATTTGACGACTTAGTGCGATTTTCACCAATGAAACTGAACGCGATCAGCACATATAAACCGCGTTCAAGAGCTGTCAGTGTCAATATTTCACAGAATATAATGACACCGGTAGCTTAAATTGGTGAAATTTGCCCATACTTCACTAGTTTATGACTTGTCCCACACAGTAAACGAACTCAAGCGACACGCACAAGGTTAATCCGCACATGTGTTGTAGACTATACAAAGAGCTTATACAATTGTTGATTGATTGCTGCTCAACCGAACTACCCACACCGAAGTAAATAAATAAAATAGGAATCCATAATGTAGGTAACATTGACTATGTGATGCTGAGGAATGAGGAAAATGTCTCGAGGAAGGCTGCGAGTATGAATGTGGATGGGTATAAGAGTAGGGATAGACCAAAAAAAAATATGGGGGACTCTGTGGAAGCTGATATGGATAGAAAGGGGGTCACTAGTTCACTACCGAGATGACGACTAAAATAGAAGTATGGAAGAAAAGGGAAGTAATATGAAGATTCGAATGTACAATATTACTTATCAATTAATATTATTTATTTTTTTAAACGTTGCTCCACACTAGGAATTTCTCCTGTATTGTGGGTGCGTTTACGATCATTTAAACTCACATACACAAACAGCCAGACCCGGAACATCTACTTGTAGGCCATACAAATATTTGTTCCGTGCGGGAATCGAACCCGCGACCCGCAGCGCAGCAGTCAATCGCTTAACCAACGCGCCAACCGTGCCGTCAATCAATGAATAAATTTGAATTTGAATTGTTTTCATACTACGACAACTGTTACGATAATACGTAGTAAACCTTATCAAAGAAAAAATGTCCTACAAAACGGCACCAAATCTGTGGTATTTGAAGAGATATCTTTATCAGATTCTGTCTCTATGGTGAATGCTCGACACGTTACTGAGATATTTGGGCGCGGACGTGACAAAACGCATGTTGGGCCTATTATGTTGTTGGTTTCGGCATGTTCTTCGCTTTTGAAGTACCTTCATACCCTGAAGTGATTTTTTATCTCAAGTTTCTAAAGGTACCTTAAGATTTGAAAAAATCGTTGAATAGTTAATTTACCTACAACCCTGGCACGCTTCTTTGTTTGAATAGGTAAGTAACACTTACCAGGGTAAGCAACAAAAAAAAAACTAGGATCGGTTAATTACTAGGGATGGGCCGAAATTCGGTTCACATTCGGTTCAACCTAATTTCGGCAGCTTGAACCGAACTTTGGCATTCGGCCGAAATTCGGTTCACATGCCGAACATTCGGCACAAGAAAAATAATACCTACTTGCACTATTTTATTGAAATTTAATAGAATTAGAGTAGGTATAGCATTACTGTAAAATAAAATGATGTCTTTTACACACTCATGGTAATTTATTTTAGTTAGGAACATTGTAAATATAAACCTTAAATTAAATCAGTTCTTCTTATTATCCTTTAAAATCTCTGCCTAATTAATTAGACATACTATTACAAAAATTAAACAAGCTTAGTATTCTTCTAACAAACATCTGAATACAATTCGTAAATTAAAAAAAAAAAAAACATTCACATCAAGTATTTTTATTACAATTAAAGGGTATTGAACCGAAGTTCGGATTCGGTTCAAACCACATTCGGCCCATCTCTGTTAATTACGAAAACGGCACTAAAATAAATCCGTTAAAAAACAGCGTTTTTTGTAATTTTTTGGAAGGCTCTCCTAAATTAGCGTGATTAGGCCTATGAAGGCCTAACCTAACATTAGGCCTAACATTTTAAAATTAAAACTAGCTTTTAAAACTAGCTTCGCCAGCGTGGAAGTCGGTGTATTATACATATAAACCTTCCTCTTGAATCACTCTGTCTATTAATGAAAACCGCATTAAAATCCGTTGCGTAGTTTAAAAGATCTAAGCGTACAAACACGAAAAGTGACTTTGTTCTATACTATGTAATATAATATGTATTAAAGTATAAAAGGTAAGAATAAAAGGAAGATAAAAACGATTCCAAGAATAATCTAGTCATTCTTCACTTCTAACATTACCCTATCAAACCTTGCCCAAAGCCCGGTCATAGTCAATAATGCCTACTGCGAATTTTTCCCATAATAAAATGACTTCTCACCAACAACAAAGCATTCTTTTCAAACGCACAAAAGATTATTGAGTCATTCCATCGCGTCCATAGAGCATACAGAAAACTTGGCCCAGTTTCCCCTTCAGTTTGAATGAAAAACATTCTACGTTTTATTAACGAAGTCTAGGAAGGGTGGGTGGAAGCGAGTAAAATGGCAATGCAGCTGAATGGATGGAGTATTCAAATGTGTTCAGTAACTGTGTGAACGTAATATGCATGAACGTAATATTATGTCAGATTTAGAGCAGTGGTGGCCTAGTGGTAACAACCCCGAGTTGTTGACTCGACGAGTTGTTAGGTCGTGGGTGCGAACCCAGGCAGGCTTTTGACTTTGTTAAAATAATTTCATCACCACTGCTTTCAAAACGGTGAAGGAAACCGGCATGTCTTAGAACCAAAAAATCTATAATATGTGACATCTACAAACCCGCAATGGGCCCAACAGAGGGAACATTATAGGCTGCCTATGTATATAAAAATGAATCCATATTTCCCTTGGTCACGGCATCACACGTAAACGGCTGGACCAATTTTGCTAATTCTTTTTTTGTTGTGTTTGTTATTGTCAGGAGAAGGTTCTTATGAATGAAATTTTTTTGAAAATTGCGCGTAACATTATAAAATTTAAGAAAACTCAACGACCATACTAACTTTTCATATGCAACCGTTTGGCGTTTGAACCGTTTGTAACCTTATGGCGTTTGACATGACTGTCAGTTGTTTAAACGTTTATCTGTCAGTTGTTTGACATAACTGTCAGCGATTGACAGAATGCGCGCTATTTTACTATTTTATTCCAATACCAATACGAATTCAATATTCATAGTTAAGACAGAACAATGTCCGTCGGGTCAGCTAGTATATTATACATAGGTAGTATTATAAACGCGAAAGTTTGTAAATATGGATGTATGGATGTTTGTTTCTCTTTCACGCAAAAACTACTGAATGGATTTGGATGAAATTTGGCACACAGATAGATTATAACCTAGATTAACACATAGGATACTTTTTATCCCGGTAGTATGTTTCCGCGGGATAATTTCCGACTACCACGCGGGCGAAGCCGCAGGCGGAAGCTAGTATACTATCTTTTGTGGTAACTGGAAGTGTGTAAAGAAACTCTAATTGATTTCTAACCATATAGATTATGAAAAACCAACGAAATACCAACTTTAAATTATTAAAATACATAAAAACCTATCTTGGCAGAACAATCTTTTTATGTAACCGCATAAATTGCCTCGCCCACTTAACACCTAGGTTAATTATTTCAGTAACAAGTCAACGATGATGATCACTATGTCACTAAAGGCTCAAATATGGTGATGATCAAAGTAGCCGGTCATTGTTCATAGCTGCAGATGTCTTAATGATTGCCGTCAGTAATTAAAAGAAGTGACGCAAAGACGTGTTGTTAATTTGCTAGTGTTTTATGGTGTCTTGGTAATTGTTTTGTGTGTAGAGGATTATTGTGGTGAAACGAGATCGTGGATACCACGTTAAGCCGTTAGTCTCGGCTGTCATTCTTGGATCTTTGACCGTCGTTACGGGTCGTCAGAAGCCCGAAAGTGTGACAATCAGTCTTACCTAAGATTTCGTGTTACTCAGGAACTAGGTTGTGGAGGTCAGATAGGTAGTCACTGCATGTAAAATACCGGTATTCAGCTGCATCGGGTTAGACTGGAAGCTGACCCCAATATAGTTGGGAAGAGGCCTGGGCAGATGATGAAACGGGATTGTGTAATGGACTTTAAGATGTCTTGAAAATTGAATGTTTCAGCTTCTGGAATTGGCCAAAACTGTCATTTGGCTTGTTTTTAAATATATAAAGGGCAAGGGGAGCATCGACACACAACCTGTTACATGATTTTGAACTATAATGCATTCGAATTTTGCGTCAGATATTTTTAAAAAGAATTGCTGTTCAGTACATTTTGATTGCGTAGGGATTGCGCTTTTATTTGATACAGGAGATTTTATTATTACATCGACTAAAAATATCTACTCTACCCAGGTCTAGAATCATGTGTTGAATTCATGGTTTCAGTTTGCTGCTAACTGTAAACCTGTAGACCTGTAAACTATGCTAGTGATCGATTGAAAAAGAAATTGATTCAGTTCGCTTGGACGATATTTTGTATTTCTAAATACTTTTAGAATGTAGTTAAAGTAGAAAATTGAGACGAACCCGTTAACAATAATTTTTACCGACTACGGCGAAGAAAAAAGGAGGATTATGGTTTTGACCGGTTCGCATTTTGTTTCACTTTTCGTTCGCATTGTCCGAACAGAATGACTCTTTATAGCAAAACTGACCGTTATAAAAACGTCACTATTATTTGCTTGGCATTAACCAAAAAGACTTTGCATTTTTCATTTGTGAGTTTGTTTTTGGACGAAATAGACAACATTTGAATAATTTCGGTGTACGGATTTTCCCTACAGCATTTTTTTTATATAATTATTTCCTCCAAAACAAATCATTTTCTAAAAATAATCAAACTGTTTATACAACATCATTTTTAAAAGAATTTATAGTACAAAGTGATACTTGCGTCGTTCCATATTACGTTTGAATTTATGTGTAAGGGTATCAAAATTGATACTTAACATAGGTCAGGGGCAATTTTATGCGTGAGCAATATTCAAAATGGCGCTCTTACGAACAGACGTTGTATAAAATATTGCTCGCTTTTCGGTTTATTTATTATAGAATTTTGTTTACGTCTGCCCAAATGTTGGCGAAATGCTTTAGGAATGTAAGTAAGTGTCTATAATTTTTAGATCTTTGCTAATGTTTAGTTATGAAATACAAAATACAGTGTACTAGGTAACATCACGCCTTGTTTCCCAAAACGGTAGGGCAGAGATGTACCTACCTACACATATACACCCACATTTCGCCAGTTATGTTTAAGTCCCATGTCATAGGGGGTAACCCTATTGCCATCAACTGGGCACAAATCGAAACTCCGGGCTGCTACTGAAATTTTTTTTATAGAAAAACCCAATACCACTTTGCCCGACCTGGGAATCGAACCCAGGACCTTATGCTCAGTAGTAAAGCTTGCTACCACTAGACCAACGAGGCAGTCAGCAGAGCAGTGTAATAGGACTTAAAGGAATAAATTATTTCCAAATTCATTTATACAGGAAAAGTTTTTATGCAGTGGGCAAACTGTAACCATGAATTCAGCATATAATTCTAGACCACCCCAGCGCAGAAATGTTTCGTCGGTTACACAAAAAAAAACAGCTGTTCCATACATTTTGACCGCGTAGGTATTACACTTTTCTATTAAACAGCTGATTTTTTTTTCTTTTTAAACTTTTCCTGTATAATAAAATAAATAAACTGTGCACCATTGCCCCCTTGTGCCTAAATGGATGACCCAGGTCAGGAAGTAACTTTTGACATTGAATTAAGTATGATAGGACTGAAGATTTACTACGCATATCAATCGCTTAACCTAATGCAGTTAATAAGGTCATATACATATTTGTAATTATATTATATTATACACACTACAGGCTAATATAATACGCAAGTTTTCAACATATTTGTCTCCCTCTCAATTACATACACTTACCCCATACAGAGGTACTTTGGTAGGCCACATCATAGTTGCATCTATTGGTAAATAGTTATCTTAATAATAATATATTGTGCTTGTCTTATAACTACTGTTATATGTTCAATAATAGGCGAAGACGCTGGCACCCAAAACACAAGTTAAATCTTACATTGGGCGCCAGAATTAATCCAAAACACTCTTTCCCTCATAGTGTTTATCTGTGTTTTTTTGTACAACTGAAGGTAAATTTTTTATAAGTTTTAATCGGACGGTTCTTTTAAATAAGTTCTGAAAAGTCCAGAAATATTTCACCTTTGGGCGTCACCACGTCAAAATAAATAAAAAACGACTTCAAAAACATAGGTAACTCACTATTTGAGCTTCGCCGCAATCAGGCAAATAATGTCAGCAGCAATTTAAAAATCGATGACAAACACTTCATTCATAACTGACGTAAGTTTCCTTGTAAGAAATTATTAACTAATAGTGTTAATAGATGGACACACCATTCATTTTAGTCATAGCACCATGCCATAGGTATGTTCAGAAGGATCATACGGTATGAATGGTATGATCCTTCTAACCAGGGAGGTATAATTCATACCTCCAAAGAAAAGACAAAAATAAGATTTTCTGGGAAATAGACTAGGTTAGGTTAGAACTGTTTGAATGTAAAACCAGAAACTATTACCAGAATCTTAATATTAATATTATTATTACCTGACGATACTAAATATTTGGCTTATTTTATTTTGGGTAAAATACATAAAAATTGGTAAAAGTACTAGTTGGTAAGTAAGTTATTGTTTACACGTTCACTTGCCAAACATTAGGTTAGCGTTGCAATTATTTGTGAAGAGTTTATTTGTTTGGGTAGTAATAATTTGGCATTTTTTTTTTTTGACTATACAAGTGTAACCAACCTGTTATGTGGTGCATTTCATCACAAAATGACACTTGAAAAGACATCAATATTATGGTTTTATCATACCTATCTACTAAATTACGGTCACTTGAAGAGATCGTTTGACATTTTTTGTTCAGTAAAATCTTCAAAAGACCTTTTTTTATCTATGTTTGTAGCCGAGAATCGATATTCAAACTTTCAAGGGGTGCTCTTTTGCTAATATTTAAAGCAACGCTGAGTTTAGTCCATTTTACGTCCCTACTTGAGTTTTTTTTTTTTGTGTTATCGTTTTTTGCGTCATCATAAGTGTACGCAGATGAACTGCATTTCAACAATCAAACCTCTATAAAATGCGGGATTTCCAGACACTTGACAATTTGTAAAATTGCGACGCCGTTTTTCTGCTACGACTTCTGTAAATACTAATCATGTTTCTAGTTTACGTGCTTTTGCAAGCGTCGAGATCAGGAATTATCTCACAGGAACGTAATACCAGGATAAAAAGTCTCTTATGTCCTAACTTAGGTCATGGTCTTTCCAAGTGCCCCATTCGTTCATCCGTTTCGGTGTGAAAAGACAGACATACGGTCAGATCGACAGACAAACAAAGTTAATCTCGAATTTATATTATTAATATAAATACACATTCATTTCCTAGCTTTTTAAATAGTATGTGTTATTTATTATAGTAAATTAAATAGTAGGTATTATTATTATGATATATAGTTGTAATTATTTAAAAAAATAGCTTGAGCTTTGTGGACCTTCTTAGTTATTTGTATAGTACGTCCTACGCTGGACCGGTCACGCCTACTTAGTCAGCTGTGCTTTGAAAAGTCAATAGGTGATGTAGGATATGGGCATTTAGAAGGTCATTCAATAGTGCGAGGAGCTATTTGGTCACAGTTTGAAGACTAGTTTAGAGTAGGATTTTAGTTTTGTTAGTTGTTATTGAGTTCTTTTCGTATCGTTTACTTATTAATGATTTAGTAAATTTATGTTTTTTTTTTTAACCCTTAATGCAAAAACGACGGGTTGTTATAAGTTTGAAGTGTCTGTCTGTGGCATCTGTAGCTCCCGAACGGAAAAATCAATTTTGATTTTGTTTGAAAGTTGTTTTTTTTAAGTTATTCACGTGCCTATGTTTATTGTTTAGATTGCAATTACTTACCAAGAAAAAACCTGTATTGATTGGACAAAATAATAACCAAATAAGATACCTAACGGATAAGTTAAACAGACTGCTAAATGCTAGAACACAAATTTCTTAAAACTCAACAGAATAACCAATATTTAATTCACAGTAATAAGCAAAATTAATTAAAAATACCGAACACTTACCACCAATAATTTTAAGCAAACAGTTTCCTCAAACAGATCACTGTGCAAAATAAAAACGTACACATTTCTAACGGTCGAAAACCACAGAAAACAAAAAGTCCGACCGTCCGTTGCAACATGCAGTCGCCCACTGGTCCTTACCTGAACTAATCGGAGAAAAAAAAACATTTTGACTGATATGTTTGCCTTGTCAAGGATACCGACCCCCTATTGCTACACCCCTGATACAACACAATTTTAATAACAGCAGTCCTTAAAACAAAAATGAAATACCTATCTCAGTGACAAAGGAGCTATTTTTCCATGAATTAACTGTCAAGAAGCAGCAACTAATGTTTGGTCTTATGTCAAATATGTGTCAAACAGATATTCTTATTTTAAAGTAAAATTCACTTTGAGTTCGGAATTTAGTCATTTTCAAGAAATATTTTACCTCTGTCAAAGATAAGACTAATCAGTTACGTTTTGTTTGACTTTAGGATGACGTAAACGATCATTTATTGTGACCATAGCATTATGTTAGTGGGTATCAAATGGGTGGGCGGGAACTTTCACAAAAAAAAAGGTTTTTTACTTAAGTTTTTTAGCAAAAGCTCTGGATTATGTCATTGAAACGGTCACTTTATTTATTGTTATGTTTTTTGTGGGTCATTTTAAATCGTTTCGAAACTAGTTCGAATAGCCAAATAGGAGAGTTATGAAGGTTCAGGGTTTTATAGAGTCAATAAAATTGTATTATCTGTAACGGAACCAATAACTTCTTTTTAAGTTAAGCTGGGTCTATTTTTGTTTGTGTTTATTGCAATTTAACTGTAGATCTACACTATTACAGTAAACTTTGCTTTTCTTGGTAAGTCACTGTCGTAGAAGCTATAGGCAAGCAATAACAATAGGCTATAGCAATTAACATTAAATATTTATTTTGTTACTAATAGAGAAAAGGTCCAAATTAGTTTAAGGCACTAAAAATAACTACACAGGTAAATTCGACGAAGGTTACAAAAATTTATAAAGTAAAAATATTTTAACCTTTAATTTACAACCGAGTAAATTATTTTTAAAGCAATTAAAAAGGTGAAATTTATGTGTTTTCTCGTTAATTTCCTTTACCGCCAGGTGTTACAGTTTTATGAAACCCGTAATAAAACGTAATAAAGTATTATTTTGAATTCCGAGTAAATAATTTAAGATTTAATTATGCCTATAAATTGTATTTAATACCTTCCTTAAAACTATAAAACAATCAAATAAAGACTTATATAGATTGTAATACGCGTTTTTGTATTTCTTTCCAAAACTGGAATGATTTTTAATACTGAGTTTTATAATAATTTGACAGATAAAAAAAAAATCTGTTCATTGATGTCATATACGGAAAACACAAGTATCATGAAGTATTTATAAATGTATTCAAATTTCTTTTGTTTTATTTTTAATACATAATTATGCTCATTTGACTGTCCTTAATATCAGCAGACTATAATAGGTACGCTTAGCTGTATCATAGGTCAGTACGATTTTAAACCTTACAACGGCGTACTTAGGACCAGAAGTCAATAAATTAGGTGAACACGTTAACTGCCGGTCTATTCTGTAAAATCTCACCGTGAAAACTCATGTGAAGTGAGCTGTCAAAAGTGTCAAACCCTAGCTTCAGGAATAATGACAGCTAAGTTCAAAGTCCTTTCACCTAAAAGCTTTCGCGGTGAAATTTTTACAGAATAGACCGGTCGGTGTGAATTCCATAAACTTAACAGTTTGGGTAAATAAATTTCGTACCTCATAATCTGCCTTGCCTTTTCCTAACTATGTATGTTGGGCTCAGCTACCAGTCTTACTCAGCGGTGAAGATTCAGCTGAACACCAGAATTTTACAATACCTGTCAGAAATCCACCAATGACAAAAATCTAAAAGTCTAGCCCCCACGGGCTTGGTATGTAAAGGTGGTCATCCATCTACGGACCAACCGCGGCCTTAACCTTAACCTGATCGATCAATCCTTGCGGCTATTATGATTTAGATACAAGCCCCGTTTTCTACATAAAATAGTAATTGTTCTACTTACATAACATAATTATTAATAATTTTCTTTGAAAAACACTTTTATTACCACTGACACATCAGTTCACATCACAGTATATACCACGTTACCAATCACTAATCAAATTACGTCCATTTCTCACCAATTCAAACTCAACACGAATGAATCACCAACAAAATTGCAGGAAAAAACGCACGAATTCTTAGAAAATGACGGAATCCTATGATAAAGAATACTACGTAATGAGTTCATAACTCAAGGAAAGTATCTCCTTCAATGATAAAACACGAATGTAAACAAAATCCTCTGCTTCATATTTTAATGTAAGCGTTATCTTAGATTATGATAAAGACCTTGGAAATCGGTGTTTGTCATAAAATTTAAGCAAAAGTGCAAAGGGAAATCAGTCTTATGTTTTAGTTTATAAAGTTGAATGTAAAAGGAATGTTCAAGTTGTAAATTGTATGAGAAGTAATTATCTTTTTCAAAAAAATATTGTTACAGTAATGGTGCAAGAGATTAGTAAAAAGTGTGTTTTAAGAGCTTTTTAAACATATACCTAATGACGTACTTATATTTTTATGTGATGATCTGAACTTTTTACTTTTTTATCATAAAACTAGCACTTTGCCCGTGACTTCTTTCGCGTGAAATTCCATCCCATCGCCCCTCGCGCGTTATTATATCGTTTTCAGTCAGCGGTCTTTCCGAATTTATTTCCTTTTGTTTGGCTCCTTAGGGTTGGAGCGTGATGTTAAATAGCCTATAACTGTCCTCAAGAATCGGGCTATCAAATGCAAAATGATTTTTTCAAATTCGACCGGTAGTTCCAGCGATCACCCCCTACATACAAACTTCGAAACAAACAAACATTACCTCTTTAGAATATTCGTATAGACTAGCTTCTGACCGCGAATTCATCAGCGTTGTAGTCAATTAGATAATTATAACTATTATAAAACATACCTATGATACTCGGCAATAGTGTTGCAAGCCAATGAAAGAATTTTCGAAAGTGGGATCAGTATTTCCAAAGATTATCTACTACATTAAAACTTACAAACTAAAAAATAAGTGACAAAAAATCTCAAAACTTTATCCAACTATTTCATCATTTCAAACCAATGTGCAAGGAATCGATCACAAAAATGCACCACGTGATCTTAAAACTTAGGTACCATAGTAAAAAAATGCTAATAAAAATTTAAAAACAATCGAAGTCTTTTAAATCTCCATTTATGAAAGCTTTTAGAAATCGGATCAGTATTGCCCGAGATTTCCTCCTAGGTACCTACGCATGGCTACACATCAAGCTACTTATACATTTCCAGTTTACGTTGATCTGAAACTGTACGAAACTCCTATACAATGCGCGATCAGCTTATACTGGAAATGTATAGCTTGATGTGTACATTCGTGTAGAAAAAAAAACTCAAAACTTTTTTCCAACTATTTCATTATTTCAAACCAATGTGCAAGGAATCGATTACAAAAAATACACCACGTGATCTTAAAACTTACCATAGTAAAAAAATGGTACCTAATAAAAAATAAAAAACATAATGAAAGTCCTTTAAATCTCCATCTAATTTAATTATTCATAACCCGCAGGTCATGCTGGTATAAAAAACATCCGTCTCTGGATTCCATATTTGGAGAATGGATTCCATCTGAGGCCTCATAATGGAATATTTACGTCACAAAGAGAGTAAGCGCTTGGTCCTTTTGCTCCTATTAAAGGATAATTTACTTTATATTGTCAGCGTAGATGTATAAGACGATGGGAATATGGTGGATACGCTGGATATTGGTATTAAGGCCCTGGTAACTTTAAATATTGTCATTGTTAGCGATAATAATTCTTATTGCAATCTGATACGGGTTAAAATCGATTGTAACAAATAATAAATGAGCAAGCATTGTTTTTAAAATACGAATAAAATCGTATAAAATTATAAATTAACTATTGAATAATAAATAATAATCTATCACTGGATGCAGTTTGTCATTTGGAATTTAATTGAGCTTATTATTTTCCGAGGTCGACTAAATGTTTGCAACAAATAAAATAACTTACCAGCGATTAAATATTTTCGCGACTATTATATTATGTAAGGTTCAAAATTAAAGGTGTAAACTAAAAACTAGCAGCTGCGTTTAGGTAGCAAATAAACTATACCAGTCAAATAAAATATTAGGCGAGGAGCTATAAATAATGACTTGGCGACTAATAATGTTAGTAGGGTGGCCAAGATAATATATTACCAGTCTAGTTAGAGTAGGTTATTATTTTTTTTTAATGGTTTGGTTAGGTTAGGTTAAAACTGTGACTTCCTATACACGAGCCGAGCGAGCGAAGCGAGCGGTGCCGCGGCAGCGGCCGGCGAGTGCCAGAAACGACTAGATTATATAGAAAATCTAAACCTGCCCTAATAATACAATAATAATATATTATTTATGAATGCCTATTTTCTATTTTATTTTCGCCATTAAGTTTCCGCTTAGATATTAATTCTGTTCCCAAAAGAAAAACTTGATGCTAGTTTAAATTAAAACGGAGCTGATTATTGATATATTAATATGCTACCTATTACTTATTACGATACTCCTTATTAGCTGCCAACCCATTATATATGGTACCCACTCTATTTTTTTTTAAACTTATATTCATTTTACTTAGTTGCTGCATTAAATACATGCCATTTAATTGTATATTTTCAATTATAATTATAATTGTTATTGAAACTGGTTTTAAAGATAATTAAGTTGTGAAATCTAAAAATACCAAAATAATATATAGTTGTCGATTTTTAAGACAACACACGATACAAGAGGTCCAAAGAGCGAGAGTCAACCTCTCGCTCTTTGGACCTCTTATAAGATAGTTCGGATCAAACACGAATAGAATTGTAACTACGAAACAAATTGAGTGTGAATGAAACCGTAAGAGAAAAGATAACGTGATGTAATTCGAGACTGAAAGGTCCTGAAGGAACCTCTCACGTAGAATTGAATGCTGTCTTCGGAATACTAAATTGTGAGGATGGAAAAGTTTTATCGCATTTTAGATTTTTAACTTCGTTTAACCTGCGAATTGTCGATTGAATGCGTAGTCGTGGATTGGTTTATTAATTTATAAAGATGTGAAATCTTCATTTAATGGTAAAATAAGTACTTAACTAAGTTTGGTACTTGTGATACAGACATTCCTGCAACAAAAGTCAGGACTACACGGATGTTTGTGACTTTGATGTGTAAATAAAGGATTGATTTATTATCTCCTTTGTCTAATAATAATAATAAATTAAATTTTAGTGACATAAAACAGTAATACATTTACATATTGAGGCCCTGATTCCTGAGCTAGGTTGTAACCTGTGTTACAGGAATCAGTGTCTTCTCCCATTTTTGTGATATTAACATTTATGCTATAAAATAAAAACAATCATGAAATCATGCAATCATCTAAGCTCATGTATGAGAGTGTGTGTGTGTGTGGGGGTGAGTGAGAGAGAGATTGTGTGTTAGCATAAGTGATGTTGTGTGTTTGCATAAGTGATGTTGTGTGTTTGCGTGCATGTGTGTCTGGAGGTGTGTATATGTGGATGGGTGTGTGTGTGTGATCAGGGGTATGTACTTATATATAATGCATGTAATTATTGGAAATTAGTTGTGTAAGTGTTTATAAAAATAAGTTTTCTATTTGTGTGTAATCTAATGTTTGTAGCCAAGTGTTTATTTTATATTTAGTTTCACTTTTAGAAAGTATGTTAATTAAAAGGACCCTGTTAATTTTATTATAAAAATGCGTAACTAGAAAAAAAAATGACGTCTAGCTGAAGCTAATTAAATACGTCTTAAATAAATCTAATTAAATACATATAGACGAGAAAAATATAAACACATTTCAAATACAAAAAGTAGCCCAACAGTATCGGGAACAAAAGAGGAACCTCGTAACAATGCGAGTCGTGTCCAAAAGTACTGCTTTTTGAATCAAGTCCTTGATCTAGATACCCAACGCGAGCCTCCTTAGGTGTTGGCTATTAAGCCATTGGTTGTTACGAACATCGATTATTATTATCTATTATTAATGTTTTTTTTTTAAAGATCAAGTTTATTTTTTCAAAAGAATGAAGAGGATTGTTATTGGACTGTTATAAAAGTAAAGTTTTTGTATATCCTCGTATAAAAATACCAATAAAATCCCTATCAGTTACACAAAGATATTAGCCGTACTAAGAGGTATATCCACTTAATTCCTTCATTAATGAATGTAAGAATAGCGATCAATTGAGTGGGATTTGGCTTCATCTGGCCAGCTGAGCTTCGTTACCGGCTCAATGGTACAGGGTGTTTGAAAAATGTGTCGGAGGATTTGTAGGCTTATTATTGCGCAGGACATGGGTTTGTGAGTCATTATTAGATCTTATCATTCTTCAGACGTCGTAAGTAAGGGCTCTATGTCTTTTCGATATCCATTTCAGTATAGTTTTAATTAGTTTTACTGACACTTTTGAAGAAATCATTCTAAAAACAATGTTTCGGTTTTACGCATTTGTGACACACATAGTACAAGAGTTGCTGGCAAAACCGAAATAAATTCAATACATGATTCTGATTTTTGCATCCGAATGACAAAAATGACCAAATAACTTAAATATTTATATACCAAAGCTGGGTTTATCAATAATTCAATTTAAAAACCTGAGAAAATGAAAACTAAAACCTAAATATACCTACAATTACTTGAATGTCAAAAGTCTCCCAATTTTTTTAAAATATTTATTTAATTATTTATATATCTGCTGGGTTTTTCAATCTTTTAAAACCTAATAAATTCAGAACTACGGTAGCTAAATATTCGAATTTGCATAAACAGATTACAACACCCTATACATATTCAAAATGTGGGACAAACCGCGCATTGACTGGTAAGTATGATTAATGGATAAGTTAGGACAGGTCGGGACTGCGTATTATTGGGACTGTCCTTAATAGGCTAGGAGTTCGTGGAAACCCTTGCTTTATGTATTGTGAATTTGTTGGGACGACAGTTAGTGTGCACTTTAGAGTATCGTTATGACGTTATATTTTGTGGGGTAAGCACGTAGTTGAGTGTTAGTTATTTGCTTGAACGGGCTGTAGAGACAGTTTAATGTTTTATCCTTAACGTTGATAGTTTGAATAAGGCTCAATAATTTCCTTCGTTCCTTGTCATCATTATGCCAACTGAAACTACCCAGTCGTTTAATATTGGTTAAAATTTTTTTTTTTTAACTCAAACTCAAAGCATTTATTTCAACTAAACCATTTACAGGCACTTTTGAATTGTCAAAAAGTCGACCAGTTGGAAAGTTGAAGCTAGTTGCCCATTCCAAAAAGTAGATCTCTATGGAGAAGAACGGGCAAGAAACTCCAAGGACACTCTTTTTAATCGCAATAGAATAGAATAAACTGACGCTTCACACGAAGTGATCTAGACCAGACCTACTCACTGATCTAAGATAGATAATGGGTAATTAAAATAACACTTCTGTATGAAACAGCTAATTTTAAAAAAACACATATCTTAAAAACTCGCCTTTTTTCCCTGACGAGTTAGGCAGTGCCTACATTCGCCAGTTATGTTTAAGTCCCATGTAATGTAGAGGACGAGCCTATTGCCATTAACCGGGCACACATCCAGACTCCAAACTGCTACTGAGAAAAACCCATTAATACTTTGCCCGACCTGGGAATCGAACCCAGGACCACATGCTCAGCAGTGGCACTTGCGACCACTACAACAACGAGGCACTTAAAAAAAATCAAAGCTGGAAGGTTTAGAACTAGGTTGTGCTGATTTTATGGTAACAGTTTGTCCATCCCTTACACCATATTCACTAGAGATGGTACGGATATCCGGTAACTATCCGGTATCCGGCCCATCCGGCGGCCTAAATACTATCCGGCCGAAAGCCGAATTAAATGTAATTTAATTGCTTTATTTAGTTAGTATCACTTACGAAATACAATCAGTAATCAAAAGACAATTCTACAGCTTAGAAAATTAATTAGTACGTACCCACTCATACTGCACTAAGGGCAAATTATGGTGAATGAATACAAATTTCCGCTTGTCTTCGTATATAAGGCCAGCTTCAGAAAAAAGTATTTTGCTGTACACACTGCTGCAAGATAGATTTTGACAAACTTTGTTAAATTTGGGTATTTTTTAGCATTAGCTGCCCACCAAGAATAAGGGGCAACATTCCGCCGGATATTCGGCGGCCGAATATCCGGTATCCGATAACCGGCTAAACTGCTATCCGTTTGATCTCTAGTATATGTATATCTGATAGGGTTAAACGCAATGGAGACACATACCTTCGTACATCTGCGCATACTGCGGGAATCCTGCTGCCCTCAGCCATTTGCATGCCTCCGCCGCTTCGATCTCTGAAACAATGCAAATATAAAATAAATTAGTACCTATACTGAAAAAAGACATTATGAACCGCACGACCGAGACGGTTGAATTATACTAGTTAAGTAATCAATCATTTGGTGGTTATTTAGCCTTGGTATTTCGTTACTGAATTTATGTAAGTATGTAGTAAGTAATAAAATTTATGATGTGCTTATACAGGGTGTAACAGAAACCCTATTGCTATCCTTAAGCACTACAGATAAAATAAAATACTCTAAGAATTGATTCAAAATCTTCGGTTTCATATGTTTTTTTTTTAATTCAAATCGTAACAAACGTGTCACCGCATTACGTGAGTCATTAACTTTCCACGTTACTTGCCAATATCACGATAAATCTCTTTCGAGTGATGTGTTTATTTCAATTTGAAAAGTTCGGTTTCTGGTATCAATGTATTAAAAATTCTCATAACTTCCGAACATGTAGAGATAGGATTAAAAAACCCTTCCAATATCGTTTGATATCATCCAAAGAAGCCGTGCCCTTGGTATGTATATGCCCTTTCCGTTACACGTTGTATAGCCAAAATTCGAAGACATGTGACATCTAACCCCCTAGATTACAGCATTTACAGTCCACTCCCTCTCACAAAGACGAGGAATGTGTCCCAGCATTGGGAACATAGGCTTAGGAGAATATAAGCTGCATAAATATCCAACCTTTGTAAAAGTCTATAAATAGTTTTCATAAAACCTTCGACCATCTTTATTCTACACGAAAACACTACCTATGATGTGAAGGGTGGGCGTTTTTGGGAGACTCATCATCATCTCCATCATTATTTCAGCCGAAAGACGTCCACTGATGGACATAGGTCTCCCCCAATTTGGGGGGGGTTTGCCATAATCGCCACGCTTGGCAGGCGGGTTGGCAATCGCAGTATGGTGGTAAAATGCATAGAGAACGCTGCTGCACATTCTCTAGTTAGTCCCTTAGTCGCCTCCTACGACACCCACGGGAAGAGATGGGATGGTGCTATTCTTTACGTCCGGCATCACACGGAAGACTGTCTTATGTATTTTGACGTTCGAAAAGTGCTGATTCTCAGCCTAATTTGAATAAATGACTTTTGATTTTGATTATGCAATTTTTTTTCTAGTTTGTGTTTACGAAGCTTTACCGCAGAAAGCTTATCTACAGCCCTGTTGCTCTAAATATAAAAATAAATAACAAAATGCATCATGTGTTTTTATTTTCTTTACCGTTTTAATTTTTCCGATAACTTTCAAATAAATTCAGAAAAGGTTATCTTACACAATTAAGTCTTATAGAAAGTTCATCACTGTGAAAGCCAATAGAATTTTTATGGTCTCATCTTAGTTTATTACCGGGTTTTTATGGGAAAACAATGGAAAAACAGTCGTTCGACCCACGGCTTCAAAAGTCGTAACTCGCAGTAAATGGCGGTACTATTTAATTTTCTACATAATTTATTGTTGTGTTTTGCATAAATACTTGTTTAAGTTGGGGCTTAAAATTGTTTTATGGGTATTTAACGTTTTGTGGATTTAAATCTGCGTTGGAATCTTATTAAGAGAGAAAATAATTATAGAAAGACGAACTAATTACACTTTTGTCTTATCTCTAATCTCTAATACATCAACTTTGCCTGTTACAAAGGATTGAATTTAAATATTGGCTTTACACGCAGATCTTGGTACTTAATACCTAATCATGTTTTTGTTTCTTTAACTCTATGTAAAATGCTGGAGAAAGGCATATTTTTTCTTTATAATTTTTGTCTTAAACCTGCGGGGTAATTGCATAATACACTAACAGTGGTAGCAATGGCTTTCATTTTGAAAGTTCAACAACATTCATTGCGTTTTTTACGTTCATAAGCAGACAATTTTTTCAAAGTCAAAGCTCTTTATTGTGAGACAGTGGTTATAGAGTTGTTATTGTGTTATTTTGGCGTGCATTTGCACTGCTCCACCATGTTAGGCATACAATAGTTTGAATAATTTGTTATCTTAGACCTAAGTTTATATGATATACAGGGTGTCCCAAAAGGTTACGTAGCTGGGAAGGGGGGTGATACGGGTGGTCACAAGGGTCACCAGAAAAATAAAAAAATAAATCATTTTTTTATTCTGGTGACACTTGTGACCACCCCTATCACCCCCCTTCCCAGCTACGTAACCTTTTGGGACACCCTGTATATTAATTCAAATATACATATTTTTTAAATAGAGCTATATTTTGCATCAAGACACAAAAACAGTTTGGCGCTAACTCATCACGAATCTGTCAGAAAATTCATTTAGGTACTCCAACATACATTAACAATAATAACTTTAATAGATAAACAGGTTTTAATAAGTAGTGTGTTACTCCATTCGGGTGCTGAATGACCAATGTCTTCACGATCAGAGCCTAAACAAGTATTAAAATTTTCCAAGATTTAAGCTAATACGGTCAGAAAACTCCACTATAAAGATTAGATAAAACAATCTTGTTTGTACGGAAATACGATTTTCTCTGTTGACTTACAATATCTATACAGGAAATTAACAATTACATTTAAAATATACAAAAAAATCTATCTTAGAATTTCTTAGCGCTAAGTTATTCCACTAATTTCCCTTTAAATTTGTATTTTTTAAATAATAGACCACTAATTATACTCAGTAGCATTACAATACTAATTGGCTCACACAGCAACTAGTTAAGATTCCGTAGAAAAAAAATAAAACAAACAAGAAGGCTTTCACTAATAAATATTAATGTGTCAGAACTAGTGTACTTGGCCTCCGGACCCTTAACAAATATTGGAGGCATCAATCGATTTGTACTAGGCGTCAGAGGTCAAAGCAAAATGGTCGTGTCGGAACTGTCTTACCGAAGTACAATCAGCTGTATTGTGAACGTGACGGGTACAAATGCTTAAATAATGGAGAGGAAAGCGGGTATAACGGCATGAGTGAGGAATTTGTGGATGCGGTAGTTAAAGTTGGTAGAGTGATTATGTACGTATGCAAGTATGCGTGACGGTTTTTGTTTGTTTTGTCTTGGTAACGTGAAAAAGGTCCAACTTACAAGTTGTAGGTTGTGAGCTCGGACCCAAGCAGGCGCATTACTTTGTGTTAATAATATCATCACCACTGCCCCAAAACGGTGAAGGAAATCATCGTGAGGAAACCAGCGTGTGGAACCAAAAATTCGAAGACATGTGACTACAGCCCACTCCTCAAAGAGAGGAGGCCTGTGTCTCAACAGTGGGATGATTATAGGCTGATTATGCAGCGTGAAAAAGAGAATATGGCTACTGGAATACGAATGTCGGAATGTCAGACTTACGACTTCTGATGACCCGTAACGACTGTCAAAGATCCATAAATTACAGCCGGAACCAACAGCTTAACGTGCTTTCCAAGACAAGGAGGGGGGGGGTCTTGGTATGTAAAGTTGGTCACCACGGAGTATTACTCCGTGATGGTCACTCATCCATGGACCAACCGCGGCAAGCGTAGCTTTAGCTGATCGATCGACCCGTGAGGCTGGTGTTACTTAGCCAGAAGTTCTCTGTAATGATCACTTCAAAAAGAACGTACCTATATTAAATACCTATACAATATATGCCATATCAATTCATTACTATCTCGCTACTCCATTACCGTAGCCGATAGTGGCAAAGTGCGGATCGATTTTTCATAGGCCACTTTTAAATGTATGATTTGTACAGTATCTGTTTGTACCAACAACAAAACAGTTAAGTATGCAGGTGACTAACAATCCTCGACCTCCTGATTGACTGGATGGATGGACTGTGTGAAAGATGGGGTGACTACTAAGACGACGACTAGCAGAGAAGTAGATAAGGAAGAAAAGCACATGTTGCGTTGTCTCCAAATAAATTGGGATTAGGGCATTAAATTGATGATGAATTGTGGGTGGTGGCTAAGGTTGCAGGTAATTTTTCCCATCTTCACCACGCATGGCAAGCAAATTGGTGATCTCAGTCTAATTTGTTTAAAAAAACTTTTTACATAACAAAAAATAACCGATTTCCGAAAAAAACTACAAAGTGAAAAATAACATAAATTTCGGAAGCCGGTGTCTTTGGGTGTGTATTAAAATTTTTTGTCACCGCCTTCCGAAATTAAAGTTATTTTTCACTTTGTAGATAGTGTTTTTTCGGAGGTCGGTTGTTTTTTTTACTTGTTTGTCGTACCTACCCCACATCAATTCGAAATAACATCATCCTTGGTGTATTCTAGAAGTCAATCTAAACAAAACAATGCATATTTATGCGATAGCAGCAATCGCGGTTGATTTGCTGTAATATTTTGAAGAGTTCCGTTGTCTGTCTCCGAAACTCATCATCAGATCTATATGAAATTTAAATGGAACTTTTTAGGACAAAACCCCTTTCGAACAAAAAAATATTTTTGCAAATCCGTATATATATGACGGAAATATGGCCGAATATACATTTAAAAAAAATTGCGAACATTCCGAATTGATAACCTCCTCCTTTTTGAAGTCGGTTAAAAAAGGATAATTATGCTGAAATTTTATGCCAGTTCTCACCATGAGGAATTATACGAAAAGACAGCTTTGATTAAATGCAAAGGCAATTAGCTACCTGCATACTTATTAATTTGGCTGTGTGTACAAATGTACCCTAACGGCCACCGGCGTAGCGTCGACAGCGAGATGTATGGCCGTTTATGGCCAATAATACAGGATTGGGACACCAGTCTTTGTTTTGAATAATTTGTTTCAAGATACGACGAAAGAAACCAATGTTATTATGAAGATATTGTTTTTGGGTGGTTGAAAAATTGTAATATGAAATCGTTTTAATAATACGTTTTGGATGTGGTGAAAGACGGAGTTATTGCTGGTAATTTTTAGCGTATAAAGTGTGTCGAAAATACGATATTTCTTGAGGAAAGCTACAGTAATAATTTGGTAGGATTAAACTGTTATAATTGCATCGATGCCATTTTTATTTAAATGCCGGTTCGATAACCAGTGAATACAACAGTAGATAAGTATTAACCTGTTCAAAATGTTGAAAATGAATGAATAGACCATAGAGCAAGTTACTCAATGGTATTATTCATTACAGGAAAATGTGCCTACAACATAATGCATGAAATCTATACAAATAAATACAATATAAGTGTCTATTTAAAATGTCGAAATAACAGCTTTTATCAACTAAATGCACATAAAAGTATACACAGTACTTATAACAATTTATTTTTTCTGTCTGTCAGTCTGTTAGTTCCGGATAATCTCGGAAACGGGTGGACGGATTTTGACGGGACTTTCACTGGCAGATGTAATAAGGAGTAACATAGGCTTCAGGTAGCTGGTAGTATGTTCCCGGGGGTTAATTTCCGCCATCCACGCGGGCGAATCTTTCTTCTTTTTTTTTACCTATTCTGGTATGGTTATAAAATTTTATTCTGGGTGCATCGTTTTCACACATAATTATATAATTAATGTATGTTAAATATTGTACTTAAAACATTTTAAAAGAGTAACGGTGGAGTTTCTTGCCCATTCTTCTCCATACGAAACTAAATTTCGGAAGGGGCGACTAGAATCAATTCTATTTTAATGTACTTAACTGTTGACGTTTAAAAGTGCCTTTTAAGTGACTATTTGAAATAAATGCTTTATCTTTGACTTTGACTTCATTTCATTTCATTTATTTGCATACCATAATGTGAATTAAGTTGTTACAAATAGGCTTAAAGCTAGGATGGATCCTGTAAGGGCACAGCAACATAAGTATGGATAATTAAAATTAAATAATATAAGTAATAGCATTTAAAACATGAATAATTCTTAATTAAATTAAATGTATTTATATTATAATAATTATACAATATTTATTGTTTATTTTATATGTGTGAATGTAATTGGCAAATGTAGGAGTCCCGCCTTCCGCGGTTCCAGCTAGTCACAAATACAAATGGTCAGCATAGGACAAATTACTCAATGGCACTTATCATTGCAGGAAAATATGCAACAAAATGCATAAAATTAATAATAAATCGACACGAGTGTTCACTTCCTAGTTGTCAGTACTAGATAGCTCACGTTATCTTAGTATTGTGCTTTGATTCTACCGGTAGACAAGTGTTTATTACTTCAATGACGTCAGACAGACGTTTACTAGTAAATATAGTCACTAGACCACACACCGATTAGTTATTTAAATATGGGTGGCGCCTTAATCAGTAGGTATGGAAAATATTATGTCGGTACATGTTGGGAAAATTGTACAGCTGATGTCAATGATATCTGATTTTGGCTTATAAGCAGAGATCGGATATTCGGATGCATATTCACCTAAAGATAATTTTTAGCTATGAAAGTATGGAAGCGACTTTATAAATTATTTGTAATATTTATTAAAAACCCCGGGATTCTTGGATTGCACAACTATTCAGATGTGTATTAATTTAAAATTAATGTTTAACCCGATACAAATATGTATATGTACTGGAGGAGGGGTGGTTTGTATTCGTTAAAACAAAAAATAAACAAATTGCTTACCTAAATTAAGACTTTTTCGATACAAAAGCGCATTCCATGTTAGCCAACATCTCAACTTTAGGTGAATATGCATCTGAATATCCGATCTCTGCTTATAAGTCGACTCGCATGAATTAACTTGCCCGAATCGGGCGATTCGTCAGTTTTAAATAGTATAATATTATTTTCTGTAGGCAACTCGCATGAAGTTAATTTAATTGTAGGCTAGTCGACAATTCCAGAAATACCTACGTATTAGGCAATTGGCACGGTTTGTATTTCATGTAATTAAGTTAGTGTGTAAGTGACGATTCTCCCGATTATGAAGCCATGATTTTATTTCTGTAAGGGGCCATTCAAGTATCACGTAAGCACTACGGGGGGGTGGGGGTCTTTGCTTTGCTTATTTTTGATGACATGGGGGATGGGGGGTCTGGATGGTGATTACGTCAGCAGAATTTATTCATTTTCTTTTGGATTTTCAACAAAATTTTGTCGATGATTTTGGTTTGAACGCATATGGCAACCCTTCTTGTCTATGAATGGCTCGAAGAAAACGATGACAATATACCAAAATCACAAGAAAGTGAGCCGATACGTTAGGTGTCTGCTACCAATGTTTATGTGAGCATGGGAGGGGGGAGTAAGAGCTTTGCTTACTTTTGCTGACGAGGGGGAGGGGGGAGTCAATAATTGCTGAAAAACTGCTTACGTAATACTTGAATGGCCCTTAAGTAAGTTAGTAAAAACACTTTTACACGTCAATCATATTTCAACAACTAGATGAGATCGGCATTTCCTATCTGACTACTCTGAGAAGAAAGGCCGAGACAAACTCAGAGGTCAGGTGATGAAATAATTGACACAAAGTAGAGTGTTTGCTTGGGTTCGAACCCAGGACCTACAACTCATAAGTCGTAGCCGTTACCACTGGGCCACCACTGTTCTCTCGGTAAAATAGATTAAAAAAATGTTTTGGTAATAGCAGATTAATCGCCCTCTATTTCGAACCAGCTGGCATCTTTTTAAAACCACAATGCCAGATTTTTTAGCAGCTGCCTAGCAGATGCAAAAAAAGATGCAATATGTATATGTTGATGCAATTTTTATAATCATCCCGCTATTCATACGGTTTAAAACAAATGCAGTGTGAAACAGCTATGTGATTCCAAAATTATACAGTAAAATATCGTAATGAGATTAAGTAAGTTATCAATGACTGTGTCGCACAAAGATTGCCGAATCCGCTGTTTTACAAAACATTTGAATACCGTTCAGCTGGAACTGGATTGTCATTTGTCATAACGGAGCTGTTTTGTAAAACCGCTAGCGGTTATGTAAAACAGCGGAGTGGATTGGAAGATATTTGCGACATATTTAGTGCTCTTTCCATTTCTAACATTAAAATAAACGAACATAATCAAATTAAATTGTTGCTTAAATTCAACATTCACTGCGCGCTGTTGACGTAAACCTTTACTTGTAAATAATAGTTGGATTAGTTGGGCAACAGACCAAATTACAAAGAAAGAAAAAAAAAGAGACCTCTAATTCAAGGCAATAGAGTAAATATTATTTGTTTTTTGAGCCGTGCCTGTTTTTCTGCTTGTTATGTAAACAATATTTACCCGGTTGTCAAAAACCCGGGTATAATGTACGAATGAAATTAACCCGTGTTGTTGTGTTTTACTTATATTTTGTGGTCGTCGGGTAATATCTTTTGGAGTGAGCGAACCATATTTTTTACAAAGGAAAATACACCTTTTCCATTAGAAGCTAAGCTCGAAAATACAAAATATGTTGGCTAAAGTTAAAACCTTTGGTAATTCGTTATCTGCCTAGCCTTTTCCCAACTAGGTACATTGGGGCAGCTTCCAGTCTATCTAGATGTAGCTGAATAACAGTCTTTTACATGGAGTGACTGCTTATGTGACTTTCGTAACCCAGTTACTGGGTAACACAGTGCCTCTTGGTAAGACTGGTTTTCAGAGTTCCGGGCTTTTGACGACCCGTAAAGACTGTCAAAGCTTAACGTGCTTTCCGAGGCTCAGAGGGATCTTGGTATGTAAAGATGGTCAGCCATCCACGGATCAACCGCGGCAAGTGTAGTTTACCCTGATCAGGTTAAGCTAGGCTCCCACAATTTATAAAAGTTAACTTCACTAATAGTAGCTTTTACTACGGCAAAAACTACGTAAAATCCATTCGTTTTCACATCAATGTTTCGGCTATAAGATCCCTTTCATTAAGCATTGAATTAAACTAAATTATGAATACGTAAAATAGTATGCTTCTCACACACGTCATCTTTTCATTCAGTAAACAAAAACAAAACTATTTTTAACTTTACGCAACTCTTCAAAAACTTGTTGAAAAACTTCATATTTATGAACGTGCGGGGAAACATCAAAAGATTGGCACTGTTTTAGTTTATTGCTACCATAGGAGTTCGTAGTATACGCAGCTTGGTTTATATTCTACGCAACAGCTGTTCGAGTAGCGGGTTCCATGAATTAGGTTTGAAATAACCTTTGACAATCACCATTTGCCATGTGGTTTTCCAGAATAAATTCAAAAAGCTGACTACTTTTTAGGAGAAGGGTTTTTCCCGTAGGTGTTTCTTAATAATACAGGTGTATCACTTTCTTACGGTATTTACTAGTGACCAACCGAAACTTCGTTTTCGTTTGCGGACATTTTGCGGTCGAAAAATTTACGTGCATCATTGGCAGAGATCGGATATTCGGATGCATATTCACCTAAAGTTGAGATGTTGGCTCTTGCATCGAAAAAGTCTTAATTTAGGTAACTAATTTGTTTATTTTTTGTTTTAACTAATACAAACCACCCCTCCTCCAGTACATATACATATTTGTATCGGGTTAAACATTAATTTTAAATTAACACACATCTGAATAGTTATGCAATCAAGAATCCCGGGGTTTTTAATAAATATTACAAATAATTTATAAAGCCGCTTCCATACTTTCATAGGTAAAAATTATCTTTAGGTAAATATGCATCCGAATATCCGATCTCTGATCATAAGTCATATAAACAATCGCTACAATCACGTACACACGTGACAATCGATTTTAGTTAGAATGAGGTTATACAGTCGCGTAGTCGCGTTAAGGTGAATGCGCAGTGGTAGAGCGCGAAATTCAAATTTTGTTACGTTTTTTGCAATTTTCAGGTGAGTGTCAGCTTGTTTCTTGATCAAAATATGATTTGCGACTATAACATGTACGTATTTTCAGATTTATAATCATTAGAATCAATAATACATCTTTCTAAGTTAGATTTGTTCCATAAGAACAAATTTCTTATGGAAAACTGCTTGTGGAACAAATCTAACTTAGAAAGATGTATTATTGATTCTAATGATTATAAATCTGAAAATACGTACATGTTATAGTCGCAAATCATATTTTGATCAAGAAACAAGCTGACACTCACCTGAAAATTGCAAAAAACGTAACAAAATTTGAATTTCGCGCTCTACCACTGCGCATTCACCTTAAAGCGCGGTCAAAGGCTTTCTGTTTTAGCACAAAATAACTACCGTCGAATAACATTTCTTTGAAGCTCCCTGAGATCCTTCTACTAACCGGTTGACTTGACTGACTAATATTTTTATCACGACGTGAGCTAGTATGAAGCAGTGATGGCCCAGTGGTGGAGCATTGGTGGCCCAGGGGTATCGGCCGCAGCTTACGAGCTGTAGGTTTGATTATCTTAATATATAAAATTCTCGTGTCACAGTTTTTGTTGCCATACTCCTCCGAAACGGCTTGACCGATTTTGATAAAATTTCGTGTGCCTATCGGCTGAGAATCGGCCAACATCTATTTTTTTTTTGTGCATTAGGAAACTGCCAAAAAATCGGGAAAACTTAAATTACATTTTCTATGGGAATTTTGTATGGACAGGACAACGTCTGTCGGGTCAGCTAGTGATTTTATAAATTTCATCAACACTGTTCTCAGAACAGTCAATGAAAACATCGTGACGAAACCGGCATGTCCTAGAACCAAAAATTCGAAGACATTTGACATCTACCAACCCGCACTGGGCCCGCGTGGTGGATTTTTTTTTTTTTTTTTTTTTTTTTTTTTTTTTTTTTTTTTTTTTTTTTTTTTTTTTTTTTTTTGTTGGGCATCTCGCAGTTGGCCTTGAGAGGCCGTGACTGCTTAACCGGTCATTCCTGGGGCTGCCATTAAGAAACTAATCTTAACGCCTCCAGCCAGGGCTTACAAACTAATTTTATATACTAAGCGACTGCACGCTGAGGGCACCCCCTGTGGGGTACGGACCTCGGCTCAGGGCGTCACTGATAGGGGGACAGCTATCACTATTGGGGACAGGCTGGATCGAAATTGGCATATTATTATTATAGGGGGAATTTAAAGCTACTGGCTCAGCTGCGGCGCGGGCTGGCGCTTCAACGAGCAAGGGTCGGTCGGGGGTCTCGACGTTAGGCGCCGATACTACTAGGGGTCTTCGCGGGGCGCGAGGACCTCGGCGGCGAGGTCGGAAGGACGATTTTGTACGGTGTGTGCGAACTGTACTGGTGGCCCTATTGCTTTCCTGGAGGAGAGTAATGTGGTCGTCTGGGTCGGTGAGGACATGTCTCGGCCGTCGTGGTGGATTACGTGCCCACTTCTTTTTATAGAGAGGAGGTCTGCGTCCCAGAAGTGGGGACATTATAGGCTGATTATGCTATGAGCTAATATTCTCTTGTGGCTCGTGTCCGACGCACACGATAACGTTCGGATGATGTATTGTTGACTACAGTTTGCAGATATTATTCCGACTATCCTATAAAAGTGATGAAGAGTCGTCGGTTTTTATGACTACGGGCGGGAAAGGATCTCACAAGGAATTATTACATTTTGTGTTGCTTTTAGAAAAGCTTATCACTGTAGGAAGATATTATGTCTAAGAGTGGAAGTTTTGCGGGATGTGTTGGTCATGTTGACTAAAAAAAGGTGGCAAAAACAAGGCAGATGTGAGTGAAAACGGGACGAGATGCCCCAGAAGGACATTATAGTGACCTTTTTGGTGATAATTATCTTCAGATAGGTCATATCCAGATACAGCTCCAGTTTACGCTGATCTCGCACTGTACGGAAATCTTATACAATGTGAGATCAGCTTATACTGGAAATGTATAGCTTGATTGGAAACCGGCGTGCGTGTATGATCAGATGTATGACAGCGGTTTCGGCTTATACCCGCAGGAAAACGGCGTGAGTTTATGTGTATATGTATATCGTATCCATAATACAGAATTGAACAGTTTAATGAAGTCAATTAGATTTTTGTTTAAAAACAATATAGTGGTGTTTATGGAAAAACCGGTCAAGTGCGAGTCGGACTCGCACATGAAGGGTTCCGTACCATTATCTATAAAAACGAGCAAAAAAATCACGTTTGTTGTATGAGAGCCCCCTTAAATATTTATTTTATTCTGTTTTTTAGTATTTGTTGTTATAGCGGCAACAGAAATACATCATCTGTGAAAATTTCAACTGTCTAACTATCACGGTTCATTAGATACAGCCTGGTGACAGCCGGACAGACAGACAGACGGAGCCTTAGTAATAGGGTCCCGTTTTACCCTTTGGGTACGGAACCCTAAAAAACACAATGGTATGGTTACACAAGAAACAAAGGATTGTAGTCAAAATTAATACCTAACAACATAATCACACTATCCACTAAATATGAAAATGTGAAAGTTTGTAAGTTTAGATGTATGGATGTTCGTTACTCAATCACGCGAACATAGCTAACTGGATTTGTATGAAAATTTCGCACACATATAGTATCCTGCACCCTAATTGCGTAACTCACGATTCATCATAATTTGTTTCGTTTTTAAATAGATGGCTAAACCATTGCTTTATGTGTTCGAAAAATGTGTCTGATCAACAACGTAAATAACGCAATGAATATTGTTGAACTATCAAAACGAAACAGATTATGATTAATCGTGAGTTACGCAATTAGGGTGCTGGATTTTTTATCCCCGTAGTACGTTCCCGTGGCATAATATACGACCCATACGCGGGCAAAGCCACTGACAAAAGCAAGTATCATGAATTAGAAGAAATATATCAAATAGAGAGTAAATAGAAGCTGTACACGGTGGTAATGACAATGAGAGACTTAACAATAATGAGGTTAGTCACTACGTAAACGAACTCTTTCCTATACCAAACTTTTTCCGACAAAAACAAAAGAACAGTATCTATTGCTCTTTTCGTTAGCAGTTAACTTGACATTTTCTACACAAAGAGAGCGATGGATGGTTTTTAATTAGTTCGCTCGTCCCTAAAAACTTCGGCCAGTAATGAGTCTGGGTAATTAGACGCATAGATAAGTGCCGCCATATCTTAAGTTACTAGAGGTATTGTTATCTGTAGCGGTGGCCATGTTGTGTTATTGATGTTGTGGTCGAATTTTGATTTCAAGAACATAGTATAACATCACGCCTTGTTCCCTCAAAGGGTTAGGCAGAGGTATATTTAAAGTACCACCACATTTCGCCGACGTGATAGGGGGCGCGCCTATTGTCATCAACCGAGCACAAATCAAGAGACCGGGCTGCTACTGAGTAATACCAGATGGAAAAACCCGATAACACACTTTGCTCGACTTGTGCATCGAACCCCGGACCTCATGCTCACCAACGAGGCAATCAAAGTTAGAATTGTTATAGGTACAATTTTGCATGTTTGGTATAGTCATACCAAATTGTTAGAAAACATGAACACTAGAAGTTTCTAGGTTTAATAAACCTACAGAAAAAATAAACTTTTTTTTTTAATGAAGATTAACTGAAAAAATATGCAATTGAAAAACCAATAAAAAAATAAAACAATTAAGAGCATGCAGGCTCTTAATTAATTGTTTATTAAATGATTCTCAACGAAGATCAATTATTATGAAGATCTTTGTTAATTCCTACAAAAATATGAGTGATGATAGCCATAGATACCTACACATAATTGTTTAAAAACACTTTTTATAAAACCTAAACACACTGCAGAACACGTTAATAAAACTAACATTACATCATACTCGAGAATAACAACTCTAAAACTGGCAAATATTAATATTAAGCCATAAAACACCAAAAAGAAGAAAAATTACCTGTTATTTGGTCAATACTTAAATTAGGAACACTCATTATGAACAACACTAGCACTAAACTACACAACCGCGGCAATCTTAGCAACATGCATGCTCTTGCGCATCGTTTTCAACACTGAATCACTCATTCATTCGAAAATTTCGATCTATTAACTGCTATTTGTAACGTAATAACACATTATCTGTTATGCAACTAAGTAGCAACTTTTATTGGATATAACTTAAATCGTAAAAACGTCATATGCATACAGATTTTCATTCAAAGTCTGATCTAACGGTACTACATAATAAGATGTTATATTGTCGATGTCTCATTTATAAACACTGGCCACTACGTAATTTTGTCACAAATTGAAATGGACACGGATTCTTTATTTGATTTGAATTTTTGCTTTTAAACCTCGAACGCTTAACTTTTTAAGTTATGGCACGTTATAAAATACAAATCGGTTTTGAATTTAGAATGTTTTATTTATTGAATTATTTTTAAGTATAAATTCGTTTTCAGGCAACGATTTGTCTCGGAATGTTCTTAAAAAAAAAAAAAAAACTTTTTAAGATTTGAATCGATTTTGTATGTCTGAAATAGTTATTTTAATTTTTAAATCGTACTGATTCGAGTGAACTGTACACGGATGTAAGAAACAAACTAGTGAGACCGCTAGTTGACTAAGAATGAGATTAGTTATCAGTTTTTATCGCAAGCGGTCGTTACTGCGTCCTTTAATCGCTGGTCACGTCACCGATAGTGGTCTAGCTATGGACTATTATTAAATCACTTATTTGGATGTGGTAAATACAGCGCTTATTATGTTGTTTACATTTTATAAGAAAAACAATATTGATTTTAAAACATCTGAGCTGTTCCATGAATAATAAATCGCTAATCAAGAATGTCGTCTTGGACTAGGATTTTTCCTTCCTAATTAACTCTAATTAATAATCCCACATGCATAAATAAAACACCAATCAAGTCATTAATTAACAGTATAAATGCTTGTAGTTGGAACACAGCTTACCAACATTAAAATAATATGAATTCCTTGATTTCCTATTTCTTTGATCTTTAACCAGGAGGAATTTTCAATTGGCCTGTGTTCATGAACAAAATTTTAAGGCTCCCGCAGACAAGCACGACGCGATGGAAAGAAGCGATTCTGGTAGAACAACTTCTATGAAAATTTTATAGAAATTGTTCTACCGGAGACGCGTCACGCCGTCGCGTCGCGTCTGTCTGCCGGACCATTTATTAAAATTTTTTTTTTTACAGCTAAGGGTAAATCGGTCTTCGGTCTTTGTCAACACAAAGTTTTCATTGGTATGACAACTATCGACTCCATAATTTTCCTAACTCCATGTAATACCCAATGACTTAAAGAATTAAGTCCTTAAAAATATTTAGAACACTTTTATCTTTTATGTCATTCAGGCTGTTATATAATGTATGTATGTTTTGTTTGTTTGTATACAGAATGACGTGATGATATAGAAATAGACATGAAATGACCTCATGATGTGGGGGTAGCGGTCGTGGGTAGTGGGTAAGCAGTAAGCTGCCTTATTAGATGCAGAATTGCAATATTTTGGTGTGAGATTTGTTTTTGAAGGTAAATTGGAATGGCGACTTGTAGTAGTGGCCTAGTGGTAACCACCGCGACTTACGCGTTTTAGGTCGTAGGTTCGAACCCAGACAGACGCTTTATTTCCAGTGTACGACTAAACACCGACAGACACTACGCCGACAGACTGAACACCGACAAGACTTTACTTCGACGGAACTATTCGCCGATAGGACTCTCCGCCGACAGAACTCATCAGGTAGGTAATAAACCTATTACCAATTCTAATCTAACCTGACCAGGTTAGATTAGAATTGCGACCAACCGCGCCCGAGCCGAGCGAGCGAAGCGAGCGGTGCCGCAGAAGCAGCCAGCGAGCGCAACTTCCATGTTAGTGGCAGTAACTTGACTATTTAGTAATAGCTCAAGGATGAGCCTTGTCGGCGAAGAGTCCTGTCGGCGAAGTGTCCTGTTGGCGAAGAGTCCCGTCGAAGTAAAGTCTTGTCGGTGTTCAGTCTGTCGGCGTAGTGTCTGTTGGCGTTTAGTCGTACAATCCTTTATTCCTCTATCTAAATTATTTCATCACCACTGCTCTCAAAACGGTGAAAGAAAACATAGCAAGAATTTGTAACTTCTTTGCCTCGGCCCAGGTTAGCCCTAAAGATTCCACACATGTTCTCCAGAACATTGATGACTCTCCTTGATTTTTAAAAATAATGCACCTGTCAAATGTCACGTTTGACAGATCCTTTTTGATGAGTAAGGCTGTCTCCTACGAACTTTTATTCGAAGATGATGCGTAGTCCTAAGTAAAATAATCATTCTTTTACATTAAAAAAGAACCATTATCTCAAAGCAAGACCCTACAGAGTACTTAACAAAATGCCTCACAAAAGACTTCTAAATAACGTCATATAACCCTTATCTGTGACAGTGAAAGTCAATACAAACAGTATACGGCAGTCGGCAGTAATAGAACTGGAGTCTTTTTATTTTACTGCACAATAATAATTTTACGCTTTTTTAATGTCCGCACTTACGCTGTATGGTGACTATGTTTTTGTGTGTTAAAGAGGATAGGATATTTTCTGATATGTTATTTTTTTAAATAAAGAAATAGGAATAGATTGTGGTTAAAAATGAGGAGCTTGTGGCTAAGTAATAATAGCCCCTGGGGTCAATCAACCGAGTTAAGCTGCGCTTGTCGTGATTGGTCCATTCATCTTTACATATCAAGACCCCTCCGCGCCTCGGAGAGCACGTTAAGCCGGATCTTTGGCAGTCATTACCAGTCCTCAGTTGTTCCGTGTGGTGCCGGACGTAAAGAATAGCACCATCCCATTTCTTCCCGTGGGTGTCGTAGATAGGACTAAAGGACTTACTGGAGAATAGGCAGCAGCGTTCTCTATACGTTTTACCACCATACTGCGATCGCCAACCCGCCTGCCAAGCGTGGCGATTATGGCAAACCACCTCCTTTTGGGGGAGGCCTATGTCTAGCAGTGGACGTCTTTTGGCTGAGATGATGATGATGAGGACCAGTCCTCAGCAGCCTCAAAGTCTGAAAACAAGTCTTACCAAGGGGTATCATATTACTCAGTTACTGAATTGTGGAGGTCAGATAGGCAGTCGCTTCATGCAAAATACTTGTATTCAGCTGCATCTAGTGAGACTACAAGCCGACCCCAATTTAGTTAGAAAAAGACTACGCAGATATGTGGTTAAAAATGAGTCAGCCTAAGCATTATATCTTGAAAATTAAATACAGTATACATTTTAACCAGTGCGCAAACTGTAACCATGAATTCAGCATATCATTCTAGACCCCCTAACGTAGAAATTGTTCGTCGGTTTTACAAAAAAAAAATCAGCTGTTCCATACATTTTGACCACGTAGGTATTGCAGTTTTCTATTTAATTTTTGTATAACCGACGAAAAATTTATATGCTAGGGGTCTAGAATGATATTCTGAATTCATGGTTACAGTTTGCGCACTGGTTAAAAAATTACCATGTATGTTATTAATCTACCTTTAAAATCATGTCTTTCTCTTGTCAAACTGTTAAGATACGAGGTACTGTGACAGTGAAAGTCAATACAACAGTAAGATAGTCGGCAGTGATAGAACTCGAGTCTTTTTACTGCACAATAATAATTTTACGCTATTTTAATGTCCGCACTTACACTGCATGGTGACCATCCGGTTTTAAAAGATAGGATAAAGAGTTAGCTGTTGTTAACAAATGATTTAAAAGACCAGACAATATTAAATTTTAGTAAAATAAGTATTAATCAAAATAAAACAGTGAGTCATACTTGAGGATTTTCATGAATCTTATACTTTATCAGTCATTCAATCTTTAAAATCTTAGCTCTCTCTCTTGTCAAACCAGATAACTCTCTTCAGATTTGAAGTTTTACAAAAACCTACAGGTTGATAAGAAATAGGCTTATTATTTTATCAGTTCAATAGCCTCTTGTACAATCCTTTTTATGGGTCAAACTGTCGCCCTTTTTATATAGGTATTTATTTTGTTTGCAGTTGAATAAATTAAATGAAACCCCTATCAATAGTATCAAACAGGGTCAAAAAAATAATCATAGTAGGTTTGCGATCAGACGGCTTTTTCGTGATATCTATCTAAAACCATTTTTTTGCAGTTTTAAATCAAATAAATAACTACTATTCTTTCGACAGGTGTTTGCTGTAAATCAGGTTATTGAAATGTGTCCTTTTCGATACGATAGCCTGCCGAATGGTTGTTAATGTACAGGGTCAAATTGAATAAGCTGGCAAAACTTTACCCACGTGTTGGGTATCGATAAATAAAACAAATGAAAAAAATGAGAAGTTTTTAATCATGTAACATTGTTTAAATCTTTTAATAACACCGTGACAAGTACATTAAGGCAACGAAACGACTCTTATATTATAGTTTTTCGAAATTGTTAAGTTCAACGAAAAATTACAATTTAATTTGACTCTGTATAGCTATGCTGGTCAGGAAAAAAAAATGAAACCTTGTCTTTCTGGAAAGAAAAACGAAAACGCATCTACCAAACCCAAACCTTTTGAGAAATTCAGACACGTCAGTTATGTATGTTATCAGATCATAAATATAGCATAACATAAGTCATAACAACGCTTGAAATAATCCAGTTTCCGATAGCGAATGCAGTAAAATTTATGATTATCGATTCCCAGTAAGTCTGATTCATCAAACTCAGGTGTTTACTCATTGAATCTGCAGTTTCTGTGGAATCAGGAAAATCTTTGATTTAGTAGACTTGACTCATAAAATCAAAGAGAAGATTTTCGATTTTGTTATGTTATAGTTCTATGAAATAGTAGTTCAACTTCTTCGTTCAATATAATTGAATAAAAATGATTATGTATTTAAAATAATTACTTTAATTCAATTTATTTTATTGTTTCCCATTCTTATAAGGTTATTATTTTGTTTATTTATTAACTTCCGTATCTGATACATTTTTCAATAGTAGGAATGTAATGTAATGTAATGCACCGATCCCAGCGTGGCTTGACCAGACTCGATTAATCGAATGAACCCCAAGATTCGCACTAGCCCCTGTAGCCTCATGCTTCATGGTGTTACAGAGGCCATTGCATATCAAGAAGTAGACCGGGGGGCGCGGTAATGGTCAGGTAGACGTGCCCTTAGGATAGGAAAGGATTGCGAGCCTACCGGATTGATACATTTTTCAATAGTAGGAAGAATAAAAACGTTTCAAAATACAAAAAAAAAGAGTGGCCCGTCGGCATTAGGAACAGGGTCCAACCTCCTTGCAATAAAGTCTAAATCAAAAGTAATTGATTCTTTTGGTTTTCTCAACGTCATTTCATTTGCTTTAGCTAGCTCTATGCGTGCGATGTCCTGGGGGCTTAATCTCTAAGCACGAAATCCGTAATCTCGGTCTAAGTTACGGGCAGTTCCTATTCCGTATCACTTATGGACCTATGATTAGTTTGGGGCCCAAACTAAGAATGAATTACTACACGATTTGACAGCTGTCCCTACTCCCTATATGAGCTGTAGGAGTCACTTCGAAGTTTCGAACTATTTTCGGACGGGCCCGTCTTTTCGCCGACGGCGTTAGAGAGTAGCCCCCCAGGAGTACCTAAAAAATCAAATCTTGTCTCGTACCTAAAGAAAATAATGTAAAAAAAATGGTTTTACTTTAAAATAGTTATCTCCTCCTATGAATGCCCTAAAAAATTATTCATGTCAAGTGTCAATGACACGTAATTTAAAAACTTGGTGTTTAAAAACAAAATCAGAGCAATTTACATCCGTTAATTCCATATTCCAAACAAATTACCACTAAACTTTCACGTTAGAACCACAAACTATCATTAAACAAAATCAAAACTATCCCAAAACTTACCAATAACGGGTCACCATATCCCATAAAGTTCTCAACCATTCCGGGCTCAGCAATAATAAAGCCAAAAGCGAAATTCCCGAAACTGGAGTGTGGTTACCCGAGTTACCAGATGCGCTTCCGATTCCGCGTATATTCGGAATAGAACCGGGTTATACGTTATCCCTGTCGCTATGCGAATTTACCGGCTAATATATACCTACATTTTGGGCAGTTGATATAGGATAATAGATCTGTCTTTGGATATACTCGTACATACATACATAAATACTCACGGCCTTATTCATAAAAAGTTATCGAACATCTAAACAGTTGCTAATGTCTGGTTTCTATTTCGATAACTTTTTATGAATAAGGCCGTCAGACTATAACGTTCCCACTGCTGGGACACAGGCCTTCTCTCAGTGAGAGGGAGTGGGTCATAATCCACCACGCGGGCCCAGTACGGGTTGGTAGATGTCACATGTCTTCGAGTTTTTGGTTCTAGGACATGCCGGTTTCCTTGCGATGTTTTCCTTCACCGTTTGAGAGCAGTGGTGATGAAATTATTTACACAAAGTAATACGCCTGTCTGGGTTCGAACGCACGACCAACAACTCGTGAGTCACAGCCGTTACCACTGGGCCACCACTGCTTAACACTGAGGGAAATGGGTAAATGTAACGACTCTTGGATATACAGGTTGAAATTGAAAACATGCGACAAACCGTAATGGGAGATTGTACTCATCATTATGAACAACTTTTACTAAGGGACCAAAGATGCAATCGCAAAAAAAAAAACAGCTGTTCCCTACATTTTGACGAGTCATGCGAACATAAATGTACCTAGGGAACAGATGTTTTTTTTTTCGCGATTGCATCTTTGGTCCCTTAGTAAAAGTTGTTCATAATGATGAGTACAATGTCCCATTTCGGTTTGTCGCATGTTTTCAATTTCAACCTGTATACTCAGGGAAATTACTTGCAAATGCACAACTTATGTAAAGCCGTGTTTTAGGCATTTCATATAACTGTCAAAGACTAATCGTTGTGATTTGAATCATCTTTATCATATGCCTAGCCTTTTCCCAACTGTGTTGGGGTCAGCTTACAGTCTAACTGATTGCAGTTGAACACCAGTATTTTACATTCAGAACCCAGTTACTGGATAATACGATACCCCTTGGTAAGACTGGTTGTCAGACTTTCGGGCTTCTGACAACTAGAGGTTCGTATCTATACTATACCTAAAAGGTTTTTGTGATACAGAATGGAGTATTACACTAAAGGTAACGTCGTCGACCTTTACTTTCCTCTACGTGTAAAAAAAGCGGCAAAGTGCGAGTCAGACTCGCATACGAAGGGTTCCGTACCGCCACCGTACAATATTTAACAATCCATGTTATAAATCACTACTTAACTTAAAAATAAAACATAGTTCTTGAAGGAAAAAAAATAAAAAGGAATACTCACCGTTTATTTGGACACAGTTCGTGAAATACAAAATACAATAACAAAGTAAAAATAAAAACGAGAACAAATAACAATGACAGTGTGTGCCTCTGTGTGGCTGTGCCAAGAAGGTTTTTTTTTTTTTTTTGGGCATCTCGCAGTTGGCCTTGAGAGGCCGTGACTGCTCAACCGGGCTTTCCTGGGGCTGCCATTAAGAAGTTAATCTTAACGCCTCCAGCCAGGGCTTACAAACTAAATTTTACATACTAAGCGACTGCACGCTGAGGGCACCCCCTGTGGGGTACGGACCTCGGCTCAGGGCGTCACTGATAGGGGGACAGCTATCATTGGGGACAGGCTGGATCAAAGTATTGGCATTATTATTATTAGACGGGGAATTTAAAGCTACTGGCTCAGCTGCGGCGCGGGCTGGCGCTTCAACGAGCAAGGGTCGGTCGGGGTGTGCCAAGAAGGACTGTGTTGGGATCCTTTGTATGTGTTGTTGTCAAGGTCAAAGTCAAAGCATTTACTTCAAATAGGCACTTAAAAGGCACTTTTGAACGTCAACATTTACATTAAAATAGAATTGATTCTAGTCGCCCTTTCCAAAATGTAGTTTTGAATGGAGAAGAATGGGCAAGAAACTCCGCCGTTACTCTTTTAAAATGTTTCCAGTACAATATTTAACATAGTAGCTTAGTTGTAGCGGCTATACGAGTAGTAATACACACTATGTGAAAATTTCAAGTATCTACCTATTACGGTTCAAAAGATACAGCCCTGTGACAGATGAACTGGCGGAGGGACAGTTTTTATTTCCTTGAGTTTAGTTTGCATTGTATTTGTTGGTTTAGTGGCATGGCTACCCAACATAAGGCAAATGATTTAATGTATGCCTAGTCTCGTAATGTTAATTACTTTCCCTGAATACTATTGTTAAGAATTAAGTTTATTTAACTTAACAGACAGCTGTGCTGCTAGAGAGTTTGTTGCGCCACTTTTTCTTCCCAACTAAAGCAGTAGGAAGTGGTGAAGGGCGGACGTTTTGGGGGACTGTCCAATATAATTTTGACATTCGAAAAATGCTGATTCTCAGCCTAATTTGAATAAATGACTTTTCATTTTGGATACGGACCCCTAAAAATATATTGTAGCCGTCGCCGTTTCTCGGACAAAGACCTCGTTTTTCCTCACCACCTTATTTTCTACGTAAGGTGGCTCTATTGTTAGCCATATTTTCCCGCTGTTGTGAAGCTGTCAAAACAAGTTATATTTTAAGAACAAGGTCTAACCAAACAGGCCGTCAGACGAGGAGTATGTACATTTCGTAACTTGATTGCGTTATCAACAAGAACAATAACAGACAAATTAGTTTGATAACCATATCTTAATGTGTGTATTGACTCCTTTTGGGCAACTTGTAATACATGAGGAAATAACATGAGAGATGATGAACTTCAAACAACACGCCACACATAGTCGTGAAACAGGGTCAAATTGAATTAGCTAGCGGAACGCCGCAGACGTGATTGGTATTCACCTAATGGACCAGGACTAGGGGGTATGCTCCCAAACCACGAAATCCGTAGCTTCGGCCGAAGTTACGGGCGTTTCCTAATCCGTATCACTTACGGAAATATGATTGATTAGTTCGGGGCCCGAGCTTAAAATTAATGACGACACGATTGGACAGTTGTCTCTACTTACATATGTACGGGACATATGTAAGTATATGTATGTAGAAAAATAATAATTTGGCACTTGTTCTTGTAGATCAATTACTTTCTGACGAGCCCGTATCTCGTTGGCGTACTTAGTTATTTAATATTAGGTCTTTACCTATGAAATTGCCGTTTTGCAGTACTGGCCATTTCAAATCAAAATAATTTTTGTTTGGGTAAGAATTCTAATTTCAAATTAATTTTATTTTAAAAACATGGATTTTTTTTTCCAAAAGTAGTCATTTGTTTATTGATTAGTGTTACATTTTCATCGCATTTCAATCTTTTTCGTCATCATGGATACGTTAAAAATTCGAGTAATTATGGAATATGAGTACCGTCGTGGCAGCAACGCGGCACAAGCGGCACGCAACATCAACGACGTTTACGGAGCTAACACTACAAACCAACGCACCACCTGTTATTGGTTTGCTCGCTTCCGTTCTGGAAATTTCGACCTGAAAAATGAACCTCGCGGTCGTCCGAAGACTTTGGTCGACAATGACGAATTAAAGGCGATTGTGGAAGCTGATGATACACAATCTACGGCTGAATTAGCAGCAGCTTTCGACGTTAGCGTCAAAACAATATTGGTCCATTTGCGTCAAATTGGCAAGGTAAAAAAGCTTGACAAATGGGTGCCCCACGAACTCAATGATCGTCAGCGCGAAGTACGCGTCGAGACGTGCCTTGCACTGCTCAACAGACACACAAATGAAGGAATTTTGAACCGCATTGTTACCTGCGATGAAAAATGGATTCTGTTTGATAACCGCAAGCGCTCAGCAAGTTGGTTGGATCGTGGTTCAGCACCTAAACAATGCCCTAAACGAAAATTTACCCCTAGAAAAGTGATGGTCACTGTTTGGTGGTCTAGCGCCGGTGTGATTCATCACAGCTTCTTACCAAACGGGGTGAGCATTACTGCAGATGTGTACTGTGAAGAACTGAACACAATGATGGAGAAGCTGGCACATCTCCAACCAGCATTGGTCAATCGCTCGTCTCCGCTGCTCCTGCACGACAACGCGCGACCTCATACTGCACAGCAGACGGTCTCCAAGTTGCAAGAACTGGGGTTGGAAGCTCTCCGTCATCCGCCCTACTCACCAGACCTTGCGCCTACAGACTACTACTTTTTCCAGAATTTGGATAACTTCTTGGCGGGAAAAAAATTCAATACCCGAGAGGCAGTACAAAATGCCTTTGAAGAATTTGTTGCCTCCCGTCCAGCTGATTTCTTTAAGAAGGGCATCAATAAACTGCCACTGCGATGGCAAAGATGCATTGATTGCATGGGTGATTACTTCGATTAATACAAATAAAAAATACATGAAAAAAATTCGTTTAAATTTTTTCATACAAAACGGCAATTTCATAGGTAAAGACCTATTATATCTACATTGCGTAAATGTAACGACACTGGTAAATGACAACAAACAAACGATCAAAACAAAACAAAGCTGATTACAGGGAGGAAAAATTATGTATTCAACTTAGGCCTCTGATTTCAACGGCACTTGACCGAACCGCACCTGAGCACTTCCACTAACGGCACTGACAAACACTGAGCACTACTTTTGTAATAAAAACAATTTAGCAAAATGCTCCAAAATAGCCATACCAGTTTGCGATATGATTGTATGGTGTTTGGTCTCTGTGACATATCTACTCCGCGCGATTCAAGATGGCGGCCTTACATCATTATAATGTTGCGAAACATCAATCATTGGCATCAGGTCAAGTGTCCTACTGAATATATGCTAGACAGCAATTCATGATAATAAATTGGACATATTTGTATGCCATTCATGCTTCAAGCAATCACAATATTGGCAGTTTCACCTGTGAGAAATAGGGTTACATTGATCGGTATCAGGTTCCCTATTACTCGGCTCCGATCTATGGCAGACAGCCAGACAGACAGACAGAGTACACAGACAGCGACACGGCATACAGCCGGCGCCGGTGACAGAGAAGCTGTAAGAACCGCTGCGGCAAGGCTCCTAACGGAGCTCAACGAAAAACTGCGTGCTGCGAAGCCGAATACCTCGGTGTATATTTCCTGTCTCCATTACACCACCGACGCGGAAGACATCGTTAAGTATGTGCGCCAAAGGCTGAATTACGAGCCGCGAGTGCAGCTGCTGAAGTCGCATTGCAACGTCAACTTTAAGGTGTTGGTGGTGCGCATACCAACATGCTACCTGCATCTGGTGATGGAAGAAAGCTTCTGGCCACAGTATGTAGTATTCCGCCGCTTTCGCGGACAAGTGCCATCGCAACGCACAAAGACTTAGCGCAAATAAGTGATACTAATATAGTTTTAAGTTTTATTTACTAACAATTTGTTATTATAATATGTAGGTATATTTAGGTTAAGGTATTTATGTATGGGTCTTTGTAACCTAAAAATAAATGGTTTATTATTTTATTATTATTATTATACTGTGACTTACACAACCCAGTTACTGAGTCCTACGATACCCATTGGTAAGTCTTGTTGTCAGACTTTTGGCTTCTGACGACCCGAAACGTTTGTCAAAGATCCACGAATGACAGCCGTGACCAATGGCTTAACTTGCTTTCCGAGGCACGGAGGGGTGTCGTTATGTAAAAATTGACCCATCTTTGGAACAACTGCGGCAAGCGTAGCTAAACCTGGTCGATCGACCCATGCGGCTGTTATTACTTAGCCCCAAGCCCCTTAACAATAAGGTCACAAATTCATACTCTGGACTGCTACTGAAAAATTGCTAAAAAAAAATCCCAAAAATTATTTGCTCGACCCAGGGATCAAACCTGTCCCTCAACAATCGCTCTTACGACCAACCGAATAACCAACAAGGCTCGCAAACACGGTTTATAATCAAAATAAACAAGATAAAGCCCATGTCTGACCCAATCTGACCCAAAATGTCATTTAAACGAGCATTAAGGTTTTAGCACCCAAATCCGATCTCAATACAAAATGACACGAAATGACATCACATCAAAATGTTGCAGTAACAACCTGTTACCCGACTTACGGCCATCAGCGAGGTATTAAGTGTTTACACGGTAATCCTCCATTTGAAAGCAAAACTGACGTAATCGGAGATCATAATCAGGGTGGTCCAAGTTGTGAGAGGAAGCTAGTGGAAAATTTCAAACTTGTACCAAAAGCAAAAAGATATCACATAAACCGACATGGGTACTTATGAAACGTCAGAAGCTAGAGGCACGGTTCTAAACGGTCGTTTCCTATGAAGAAGAGCCCGCATAAACACCGCGGTTACTGTTTAAAACAAAACACAAAAACTATATTTAAAATCAAAAAACCCGTCTGCCTAAAATGTGAACTTTAATTTAAAAAGATGGAAACAAGAAACTTGTTTTAAAAGGATGACTATAAGACTGAATACTATAAACAATCTCATGCAGTCGGAGGAATCTTCTTAAATTTAACAATAAAGACCTTTATTGCTTCCGACTGCCGATCAAGCCGTTAAGGCTACAGAGTGTGCCCAAGAAATATACATACAGACATACACTCGAAAAACATAGCCCTCCATCTGGCGCAGTCGGGTAAAAAGAATTGGATTTTAGAATGTTTTCGAATGGTTTTAGAATTAATTTGTATGGGAGAAGAGATACTTTTAGTTTTAGTACAAATCGCTCCCGCTACTTACTTGTACCGAGCCCTAACTTAAAGTCGAGCATTTACAAGCTTCACATGAGACCGCTACCGGGTGGCCCGGAAGTCGCTCAAAAAGAGTTTACCGCGGTTTACTTCAGTTTACCGCGGTTTACCGGAGCTGACCTCAAGTACTGAGGTGCGCGGTCAAATATGCATGCCTTACGTAACTCTGTGGGTCTTGAGAGAGCATTTTGGGTAGAAACAGTAGCAAATAATGTAGGTATGGGATGTTTGTTATTTTTGCTGAAAATTCAGGATAGTATAGAAGCCGTTGCTGAAAAACTTTTTTTCTTACTATATCCTACAAATATTATAAATGTGATGATTTGTACGTATGGATGTTTGTTACTCAATCACGCAACAACGGATGTACGGATTTAGATGAAATTTGGCAAACACATAGATTTTAACCTGGATTAACACATAGGAAGGAAGGTCCTGGAGTGGCGACCGCGTACCGGAAAACGTAAAGTTGGAAGGCCTCCCATAAGGTGGACCGATGACCTTGTCAGGGCCACAGAAATCAGCTGGATGCGGGAAGCACAGAACCGGTTGAAGTGGCGGAGCTTGGGGAAGGCCTATTTCAAGCAGTGGACGTTTTTCGGCTTAAATGATGATGATGAATGATGATAACACATAAGATCCCGCATCCTGGTAGTACGTTCCCGCGGGATAATTTTCGACCTCTCCGCGAAGCCACTGGTAAAAACTAGTTTCGATATTTTATTTATTATATTTCGTTGAACAAAATGATGATAAGTTTAGCATCCATACTATACAGGGTGGTTGAAACATCGCCTCGCTATCTGTTAAAAAATATTCAGTACATGATTCTAAACACCTTAGAGTAGAATTTATTCGTCGGAAAAAAATGGGGTGTGGCTGTGTCATGGACACGGCCGTGTGTTGTACGTGAATACATTTATGTAACGGGTTATATTTTTTTAATAAAATATTTGTTTAAAGCAAGGAAACAAATAATTATTGTATTACAATATAAAACTTAAACGAACATCGTAGCTTCTCCGAGTCAAAAGTTTTACTAATTGCAAATCTCGATACGCAGCAAAATAACCTCAAAATGGCGGCGCTTCTCCTTCCACCGCGCGCGATGCGTCACTATTCTCGTTTATCGTAATAAATTCTTTGATCCTTTAGCTATCCAGTGGTATAATTTAATTTTGGATGTAGAGGATAGATTCGAAACTACAACGCCAAACTGTATCCCCCGATTTTGTTATCATTAGGTTTTTTGGATTTCCCCTTGTGTGGTAGCAAATTTAAAGACGTCAAAAATGCTTTTCCATGCATTATGACTGCAAAGGTTGTTTGAACACAGTTTCGCCACGGACCTCCTCTCTTTGAGAGTTTGGTGGCTGTAATGCACCACGCGGGCCCAATGCGGGTAGGTAGGTATAACATCTTTGATTTTTTTTAAAACACATAGATACTGGTCAAAATCATAACTGTATCAGTATTCAAAAGAAGAGTGAAAGAACTCTATCTCTACACTTTGTCATAATTGCTTATGTATTTATTATTTAAATTACATTAAGTATAATTATATATATATTAGTGATATTTATTTTAGAAGTATGTTTGTATGTATGTATTTATTTTCTCATATTATGTGTGCATATTTAAATTAGAGTTTAATTTGTAATTTTATGTTTTCCCTTCTACTGTTATTAAACGTGTTGTCTACATCTCTGTTATCTTCTCTCCTATCGCAGGTGTGCTGGAAGAGATTTCTGTAGAAATAAGCATTACCTAAGTACGTTTTTTCTGTTCCTTTATTTTTGTCTGTTTATGTGTGTGCATAAATGGTTAAATAAATAACTCTCCTTTCCTTCACCGTAGTCGGATAAAACATGATGAAATACGAAATACACGCAGACAAAGTCTCGAGCAGTCACTAGTACTTGAATAACAGTATGTTTTTTCTTATTAACTTCTCCTTAAAAATACGACATGGCTTCTAATAAAAATGTACTTAAGTGACACGCTTATTACATCCATAAAGGCTTAAACACATCGTGGTGAAAGCTGAATAAATATCTACTAAAAATTCATAATTATGAATCAAATATACATCACGACTCCAATATATACTATTCAAAACTTTATTTAAAAAATATTTATACATTTGATCTTGTCCACGGAAAATCTGTGTTAATAAAAACTAATGTATTCAAAATTAATTTTAAATTTCAATAATCGCTTTTGCGGTTGTAATGCTTCGTTCGAACGCGCTTATGCTTGAGATACACAAGGTTAAAAACTAACCTTGTGTATCTCAAGCGTAAGCGCTCCGGATTCCGTACCCATAGGGTGCCATTAGAACTCTAGTTATTACTAAGCTTCCGCCGCGCCGTAAGTTCGTCTGTCTGACAGCGGGCCCTATTTCATTAACCGTAATAGGGAGACAGTTGAACTTGAAAATATCACAGTGTTTAATTCTACTATCGCTATAAGAAAAACATAAAATAAAGTTAAAAATTAATAGGTATTGGTTTGTTACTTAACTTCGACTATACCCGCGACTTTTACTCATCTCTTTTGGTGACCGTACAAGCCAGCATGGTAAAATTAGTGGTCGCGTGTTACTAGTACAAAAAATAATACCCCATCCTATTAAATTATCCTTTTCTCACCAGCTAACTAGCCTAAAAATTAAGTTCGTTCTGTTAGAGTTACTATAGCTTGCTAGCTCACTATCCTGGCTTCAGTTACTAGCCTCGTGTATCTCGGGCATAAGTGACTCGAACAAGTTACTAGGACCAACAAGAGTTCTGTTCATTCGAATTCATGACTCTCATACGGTGTTTGAGTCATAAACCATGGTTCTTCGACGTTTTTACGACACCCCATGTCTGTTTAAAAAGTGTTTAACTACATTATTTTATGAACAGTTTAAAATTCCTTGCTGAGAGATGAAATGTTAAGTGTGGTGGAGTGTGTGCTGATGTTTAGAATTATTGTTTACTTGATTATTATGTACTTCATGTTAGTTGTTGTTTGAGCAAAGATTTGTGTCTTCACATTATTAATTACAATAATAAGCTTGTTCAGTATGATTGCTTGAAGTAAATGAGAAGTTTATAACAAACAAGTTCTGAAACTAATTGTACTTTCTACCTTACTTTTCATTTATTTTTATGAAAGGCAAATCTATCTATACATATCTACAAATAAATAAAATTGGAGTGTCTGTTTGTAATATTAAAATAAAAACTTTTTCCAAAAAAAAAAACGAAAAAGTTTTTATTTTTCACTTTTTAGTGGTGCACATGTGCTTACCCCTTCACAGCATACCGGCGTGATGTTATGTTATGAACTGGTGTAAGCAATAGACAGAGATGAGATTTCAGCAAACCCAGTCCATTTGCTATCATTTATTGAGGAGTTCCGTTGCCTATCTCCAAAGTTCTTCATCAAATCTTCACCAAATTGAAATGAGACCACTACGAGAAAGTATTCTTCCAAAAAATACCTAAATCGCTTTGTGTGCCTATAAAATTTGAAGAGTTCTCTCTATTTCTCCAGGATCCCATCATCAGATCCTGACTTGATGATCATGGGACCACCTGGGAAGTATACCCTTTCAAACAAAAAAAACAAAATCCAAATCGGTCCAGCCATCTTCGAGTAATCGGGGAACATACATAAAAAAAAAAAAAAAAAAAAAAAAAAAAAAAAAAAAAAAAAAAAAGGTTCCGACGAATTGATAACCTCCTCCTTTTTGAAGTCGGTTAACAACCGCTTTTTACTAAATGCATATGGATGTGTAATTTTTTTATTTTAATAATTGTCTGTCTGTTTGTTCCGGCTAATCTCTGAAACGGCTGGACCGATTTTGACGGGGCTTTCACTGGCAGATAGCTGATGTAATAAGGAATACCTTAGACGTACTTTTATTTTAGAAATTTATTTTATTTTTATTTAATAATTAAAAAATAACTATTCCGCGCTAACGAAGTCGCGGGTACAGCTAGTACCTACTTAATATAGATTTCATCAGAGAGAGAGAACTATGTCTTTTGCACATTCTCTAGGTTTGACTGGAAGCCCCAACATAGTTAGGATTAGAAAGAAATCCGCTTTCTACGAAGTGAAATACCTATTTCATCTTATAAAAGATGTCCGCCAAATTCAAATACCAATTAGATTATCCAAACAAAATCAATGTTCTTGAAATTAACAGATCACAGTTTTCTCAGAATTTTCTCTCACTGTACAATGTATTCCTATTTCAAATGATTCACAGAAAGATGTACTGGGAATCGAATAAATTTCGACAGCATTCGGAAATGCCACCGAAAGTTCCAAGAACATAGATTAAAGAAGTCCGCTTTTTTATAAATAACATTTCGAAGTCAACGATTAAAATGTAAAAGAATAATTTTCCGAGAAATGAAAGCGCGTTGACACATCACTGGCTTGTCAAGTTGGCCTACATTTGGCCAATATCCAAATATGGCCAACCCCAAAAAGGGCCAACGTTTGTTTTCGGCAATCGATGCAATTATGTACAAGTTCGGCGTTAATTTGTATTAATTGTTATGTAAAAAAAATAATTATCTCCGTGTGTTTAATCGTATTGAGGTTCGTGTGTGGTAATTAAAGTTGAGATTCTTTGTTGTATTTATAAATTTATTTGTTTTTGTGCAATTTAAATTGGAATGCATTAACATTTAGGTACTTAATTATTTAATAAAACTGAAGATTTTCCTTATGACGCAACTTACATACGTGATTGGCAGACAACACACAGCATATCATAAGCCAATAGAGTAGGTATAGACAAACATTACAACCAACATTTAAGCCTCTAGGTCAGTGGTCATTGGTCTGATGTTTGGTGAAAACATTTGTTACATAAACGCCAACATGCTGGGACCACAACGTGGTCAAGCGGTCGTTAAAATTCACTATAAACAGATATATGACCATTGCTAGGCGTGAATTGGTCATAAATTCCCTATGGTCCATTAAAGGTTGTGGTGTATAGAAAGCTAAACGAAGCATAAGCTGGGATAGTAACGAATGGTAGTATGACCACAGTATGAATATTCTATCGCGCAATGGACTTTAAAATCCAGACTTTGCCTTGGTCAGGCCAAGACTAAAATTATGTCTGAACTTTAGAAGAGACTGTGACTTCTGAGTTTATTTCACCCTTTCTGCTCCGGTTTGTCGGATAGAAACGCCAACCTCATCTAGTTTCTAAATATGATTGACGTGCAAAAGTGTTTGCACAAACCTACTTACAGAAATAAAATCATTTATCATTATCATAAACTGCTCAGTTTTTCTACAGTACCCTACAATATGTCCCTCGGGAATCATCGCATATTTCCGAATACAAACGAGCTTACCTCCCATTTTTTAAAATAAAGTACATTAAAAGAGTATTAACAACTCTTTATACTTTCAAGCCGATCGAGAGCATCCGATCTGCACCAAGTGCAAAGGGCAACTGATAGAAATTCGACGACTGAAAAAACACGAAGTTTGCCGAGGGACATTAAGAAAATAGTTGTACCTACTGCGCATATTTTTATTTTTGCAGTAATTATTCAAAAGTAACATTTTGTTATTTTTGTCCGGTCATCCCTAGCTAATGCGGTCGCCCGTTCAGTTCTATCCGGGTAATTAAACAATTGTATGCTGGGTGAGTGATCATGCCTACATTTCCCTATCTATTTTTGTCTTGCTCAATGGACTATGTTTATCATTGAACCTCGTGTTTCCATGTTAGAGACCGTCTATAAATTTGTATGAATTGAAATTTCTGATGGAATAACTCAATAACACTTTGTTTGACCTTGGCATCGAACCCAGGACCGATTCAGCTCAGCAGTAGCGCTTGCAAACACTAGACCAACGAGGCCAGAGTCTGAATTTGTGCCCGGCTGGTGGTAATAGGCTTGCCCCCCGATTACATGAGACTTAAACATAACTGGCGAAATGTGTCTAGAGGACCTGGCAATCGAATCTAGGATCTTATGATCAGCAGTGGCCGTTGGGACCACGAGACTAATGAAGCAGTCACCCTCTATAGCATTATCAGCTTTTAATGTTTTACAAGCTTCTTCTCTGTGAGCGGGACTGGGCCGTAATCCACCACGCAGGCCAGCAGGCTTAGCACGAGCACCAATTTGTCGACGGAAGAATAGACATGACTATTAACTAAATGATGTACAATAGGAGAAGATAGCTATGTTTTTCTATTAATTATCACAGTTATGCGTTCTAAATGAATCATGATTTTGTTGTGAATGAATGTGAATCGTATATAGTTTGTGGCCGTCGAGTAGAAAGTTTGTTGTCAGTTTGATTTTGACAGTTTGGAAAGACATAGGTATTCTTCTGAAATAGTCTACATATAAAAGGACCTAGACAAAGATCGTTAGAAACGAAAGACAAAATGACAAATTGTAGAAGAAATATCTACGGTGCGATGTCAAAAATGGAGTAATAAAATGGCACTTTGCATTGAAAAAGCACTAACCACGGATTTGTTGAGGAGTTATTATTTACGAACAGAAATCCAGCAAATAATGGTCGTCAAATGATAAATTATTTTATTTCTGTAAGTAGTACCTACAAACACTTTTACACGTCAATCATCTGAACTAGAAGAGTCCGGCGTTTCCTCTGAGAAGAAAAGCCGAAACAAACTCAGAGGTCACAGTCTCTTTTAAAGTCCAGATGTAATCTTGGTCAGATCATGTGAAGACCATGTGGATATGCCAAGCCAAAACTAAGCTAAATAGAGCATATTTACAGCTTTCACTGTACTACAACCTTTATAATTGTCACTTTCCTTAGGAATTTGTCGTCCAATTTATGACGGTCATATTATTATTTGTTTTTATGCATTTCCAACATGTTGTTATGGTGATTTTCTGAATATTTATTTAAGTACCATTTTTAGCACATTTTCTCACATGGCAATAAAATATAAATTTATTTATTCATGGAATATATTATGTTAAAGAAACTACATGGTTACTACAAATTGGGAAGGTTGGAAAATATTTTTATTGCTTGTTTAAAAAACAAAAAAAAAATATGTTGATAGTTCTTTGCATCTAGTTGACACACTAGTGTGATTCATCAGTAAACAGGTTACTTTTAAGCTCAGCAGCTCTTAAATTACCATCTTTACAGTACTATTTTTCCCAACGATATTGAGTTCAGCTTCCAAGTCTAACCGGATGAAGCTGAATACTTTTTTAGGAAGCGACTGCCTACTATACAGGTATTACCCAGTAATTGGGTCAGTCCAATTACTGGCTAATATCTTGGTAAGTTTGGTTGTCAGACTTTCGGGCTTCAGACGACCCGTAACGACGGACTGATTGACTGTTCTTGATGGGATGCACTGTGTTAGATTCTCAAAGCTCAGCTCAACACCGAGAGTTTAAATTCCAATGCGCGGTAAAATCTCGCCGCGATATTTTTACGTCTGTGCGAACGTGATCAGACTACACCTTTAAGCAATTACAGCTAACTATAGGATCAGCGGCCGTTGGTGGTGTAGTTGCTTGAAATCATCAGTTTACAGCATACATTTTTTTTGTTTTATGGGCATTAGGAATCGATACCCATTTCATCTGCTGAGTTTTTCTAGCTAATTTAATTTGACCCTGCACTTATATACTACACATAATTTTAGAAAGACGTCCACTGCTGGACATAGGCCTCCCTCAAGGCGGGGTTTTGCCATAATCGCTACGCTAAGCAAGCGGGTTGGCGATCGCATTATGGTGGTAAAATGCATAGAGAACGCTGCTGCCCATTCTCTGGCAAGTCCCTTAGTCGCTTTCTACGACACCTATGGGAAGAAATGGATTGGGGCTATTCTTTTACGTCCGGCACCACACGGATTTACTACACTATATACTACGGTCGGTGAGAACACCCACCCACAATATCTCTAACTTTCTTTCCAATTGATTCACAAATAATTATTATTCCAACACCACCATTGATTTATGTAACTGATACACAACATCCTCCCATTGGTTATATTTCAATACTCCATTGTCTATTAGATTTAAATAGTACATGCTCTTGCTAAATAATCGACAGTACGTAAACCTGAGGTGTTGCAATTAAAGCTTGGAACAGAGTTGTAACAAAACACGCGACGCGAGGCTTACAGAAATGTGAAATAATAGAATCCCTCTGGTGGAAGTTTGGTCGTTACATATTGCGTTTTGTGTAAAGGTTTGTCACAACTTCTGGTGTACAATGAAGTTTAAGACATGTATATGCATTGCTATCAAAGAAGCGCTTCATCCTGGAGTTATAATAAAGTTATTATACAAAAGTGTTTCAGAGCTTTTGAATGGTTGACGAATGTATGGGTACAGAAGTTAAATAACTCAACTTTTCAGTCTACAGAAGTATTATTCAGAAGAACATAGTCTTTCATAAAGTATAGGCGTTAATGGTGGGTTCCTACAATACCGTCTATTAGCATAAGTGTTTTTCCTTTCTTTTCCATAGAAACCTACTATAGCTTTGGGGCAACGAATGCCTCGAAATGCTTCGAATTTGTGCTACATTTTAATATGTGCTTAGCTTAATTGTATCGTGCGGGGAGAAGTGGTACCTAGCTGGTAGTCCAATGGTCCAGCGGCCCTGACTAACGAGCCCAGGCTGGCACTTTACTTAGTGGGTATTTAATTTCATATTAATTTTAAATAATTTCATCACCACTGTTCTCAAAACTTTGACGGAAAACATCGGAGAAATCCGGCATGTCCTTGAAACAAAAAATTCGAAGACATGTGACATACACCGACCTGCACTGGGTCCGTGTGGTAGATTATGGTCTACTCGCTCACACGGAGCGGAGGCCTGGGTCCCAGCTGCAGCATTACAGTCTGATAATGATTCATATCGTGCGGCTAAAACGCTCGCGTGTGGTCGCGTCGGCTGTTACAAGTGTGTAACTAAATTCTCATCTAGAATTAGCATCTGCCTACACCAGCCTACGAGTGACGGATCGAAATTGTTAGTAAGTTAGTTAAGTTATTAGTCTAAGTTTTGACTTGAACTTAGTTTATATGTCTGTTTTGATTTTAAAATGATTTCTCTATTGTTTTAGTATTTGTGGGAGATTTTATGCCTGTTTGAAGTGTGGGATGGTAATTAAAGTGGGTGTAGTGATTGTTTCTTAAAGTCCGATGTTGTTAAATTAATGGAAGGAAGCTTGCCTAGATACAAATATAGGTAGGTTTGTTTTCCAGTTTTGTTACTCTACTGTGTTAATTTAAAAGACCAGGTCCATGCTGTAATTAAATGCAAGAAATCCATGTATGCAAATAAAAAATGGAGGTTTACAATTCAATTGTTTTTTGTTTGTTACCTCAGAACCGATTTGAAAAAAAAATCTTGATTGAAAGGGTCGTCCCATATTTTGGTCAAGTTCTGTTTTCTGAGTTAGCTTCGTTTTTATTCCAGTGTAATGTTTTTTGGAAGTCGGGTGATTTAGGACTCCTTGTAGAATATTTAACTACCAATTTTGTATTACGGCATTTAAAGCAAATTTTGATTTTCAGATATGTGGGGTTGTTCCCCACGTATTTAAAAGTCAAACATAAATAATATGATTTTGAACGATGCACGATGTTTTGTTATAAATCCATTACCTATGCTCACTATTATCCTAAATGTACAGAATATACCAATCACTAAAATCAAACACAAAATTACCCGGACCTCTGCTTACCCCACAACAATCAAAAGCCCACACAAACCGATAATTCCCAACATTTTGCACTGATGACTAACACCACAGAATATTGACTATGCACAATAATTTACATGTCAAGGGAAACTTGCAAATTAGATTTTGTAACATTTAATAAGATTTAAAGAGACAACCAATATGTCTGTTAATACAGATTTATGAGCAAAAGGGTTTATAAATGGAGCCATAATTGGAAATGTCATTATGTTTGTGAATGTAGTGAGAAATAGATTACAATGAGTTTTGTGTAGGTAATCGATTAGTGCTTGAGAGTTGACAGTTCAATATAATATCGAAATTAATACAGAATCAATATATTTAGGCAAAGTGTAGATTTTAGAAGCGACTGCAAAAAGACACTCACTGAATGGTTGAAGAGCAAACGTTACGAAGAAATCGAGACTATGCTCCATACAATCACATGATTCCCAAAACACATAATCTGTAGATACAATCACACCTTCCACACCAACATTCAGACCCCTACACCACACACACCGTCACCTCACACATTCTCTCTCCCACACACACACACACACACACACATAACACTGTGCGCATTCCTTATTCCTTTGTTTACAATTCATGTTTTTGGAATATTTATATTGTTTAAAACCTTTTGCATGCTTTCAAAATTAACTGTTTATTTTCACACATAATTATGTAGTTCATGTAAACTGGAAGAGCATCACTCATCACTTCAGCCGAAAGACGTCCACTGCTGGACAAAGGCCTCCCCCAAAAGGGGGGTTCTGCCATAATCGCCACGCATGGCAGGCGGGTTGGCGATCGCAGTATGGTGGTAAAATGCATAGAGAACGCTGCTGCCCATTCTCTAGTAAGTCCCTTAGTCGCCTTTTACGACACCCACGGGAAGAAATGGGATGATGCTATTCTTTTACGTCCGGTACCACACGGAACTGGAAGAGCGGAACCACCTAATATTTGCTTAAAAGGTGACTCCAAATTTAATAATGTAATTTATACAGGGTGAAATTGAAAACATGCGACAAACCGAAATGGGAGATTGTACTCATCATTATGAACAACTTTTACTGAGGGACCAAAGATGCAATCGCAAAAAAAAAAACAGCTGTTCCCTACATTTTGACGAGTCATGCGAACATAAATGTAGGGAACAGATTTTTTTTTTCGGGATTGCATCATTGGTCCCTTAGTAAAAGTTGTTCATAATGATGAGTACAATCTCCCATTTCGGTTTGTCGTATGTTTTCAATTTCACCCTGTATAGGTCGATGAAATAAACATTTTTATTTTTTTATTTTTTTAGAAGCAGTGGTGGCCCAGTGGTAACGGCCGCGACTTATGAGTTGTTGTAGGTCGTAGGTTCGAACCCAGACAGGCGCTTTACTTTGTGTAAATTATTTCATCACCACTGCTTACAAAACGGTGAAGGAAAACATCGTGAGGAAACCGGCATGTCTTAGAACCAAAAATTTTAAGACATGTGACATCTACCAACCCGCACTGGGCCCGCGTGGTGGATTACGGCCCATTCCCTCTCACCGAGGACGCCTGTGTCCCAGCAGTGGGAACATTATTGGTTGATAATGCTAATGCTAAAGTATAGAATTGTTTTGCAAAGGCCTAACGGAATGGTTGCCGAGAAACGATACAAGGAGCATTGGCAATTGGTTTGAAGGCGAGCGCTACTTCCATGTTAGTGGCAGTTACTTTACTATTTAGCAAGGATGAGCCCTGTCGGCGAAGTTTCCTGTCGGCGTAGAGTCCCGGCGCGCCGGGACTCTACGGCGTAAGGTCTTGTTGGTGTTCAGTCTGTCGGCGTAATGTCTGTCGGCATTTGAACTGCGACGCCATATTGCTCTGTGGGTATGACGTCAGTTTGCTGTATAGACAAATGCGCTGATATTTTATATGATAATTGTTTATAATTTAAAAAAATATAGTTATTATTCTACTTATCGTTGGTTTGCTGTTCCTGAATGCAAATATGATATAAATAAAAATATATATGATTTAAATAAAAATTACTTTGGTTACGAAAATATTAAAAGTACAAAGTTGTTCAATTGACACGCCGTATGTCTTTATAATAAATAAATTCATTTATTTCAGGTAAATAACACCCATTGCCAAACATAAATTAATATAAATTTTACAAATACAAATTAATATATAAAATGCAATTAATTAAACCAAATAAAATAAAATAAGTAATGTCAAATAAAATAAAATAAAATCAAAATAAAACAACGTAATTTAAACAATAAAATTAATACTTTCTCTCCGACACTGGTACAGCAACATGTCTGCTGGAACAGTGCCGGATGAAGGGGCAGTCCAGCCTTCCCGCAATCATCGCCAGTACCGTGTTGGGGCTAACCCGCACCCTGTGCAACAAGGACGCAGCGCGTTTGCGCATGGTCGCGTGAAAGCAGTCGATGCGCGCCTCTGCGAACATACCCGAAGCACTGCAGTATCGGGGTAACCCCATCACCGCCCTGAACGCGTTATTGTACTGGACGCGGATGGCGCTGTAACTTCTGTTAGTGTAGTGAGCCCACAGACTGCATGAGTACAGCGATGTACAATACGCTCTAAAGAGCGTAGCCTTAACTTCATTTGAGCACCGCGCAAATCTGCGGGCGATCATGTTCGCTCTAACAGACAACGCCCTCCGCTCCCGTTCCATGTCTGCGTGATCCCTGAGGTCGACAGTCAAAACATGCCCCAAGTATGTAAACTGTTCAACCCTTTCCAAAGGGACCCCATTGAGTCTGACCGGAGGTATGCTTCCCGGACATCTTGCACTGGTGGTCTCAAAGATCATACACTGGCTCTTCTTTGCATTATACAACAAACCGTGACCACAAGCATATTCTTCGCATATCTAAAAATAAGCAAGTAGACGTAGCCTACTTTGACTTTAAAAAGGCGTTCGATCGTGTCCAAAATGACGTCCTACTTAAAAAGTTATCCGCAATAGGATTTACCCCGAAGTTGCTGCAACTCTTTTCCAGCTATTTCACTGACCGTTTTCAGTATGTTCAAATAACTGGACATAAATCTGCTCCTTATATAACTTCCTCTGGTGTAAGCCAAGGTAGCACCTTGGGGCCTACGCAATTTATTGTAATGGCGAATGACCTGCCGAAGGTCGTCAGGACGGCACGATGCCTCATGTTTGCGGATGACCTGAAGTTATTCATGGGTGTTAATAGCGAGGATGACTGTGAGGCACTGCAGAGGGATGTCGATAGTTTGGTGGCATGGAGTGAAGTCAATCACTTAGAATTTAACACTTCTAAGTGCAAGACTATTTCTTTTACCCGTGCGCGTGCACCCATTCAGCATAGCTACCACATATCGGGTATCCCTCTGGAGCGTGTCTATGAAATAAAAGATCTTGGACTGACACTAGACGTGAGTATGACCTTTAATCAGCACATTATTAACATTTGTGGCAAGGCCTTTCAATCACTTGGGTTTGTTATGAGACAGGCAAATAGGTTTAAAGACAGGAATGTTATACTCACACTGTATTATTCGTTTGTACGTAGTAAACTTGAATACAATGCGCTGGTGTGGGACCCGCATGAACAAAAATACAAGCTTATGATAGAACGGGTCCAACGAAAGTTTGCTCGCTACCTATACAAAAAAATGTATGGGTATTATCCCTATTTGTATCCGTCTCTGTTTGTATCGGGAATGGTGGGCATAAGCACATTGGAACTGAGACGTAAGTGTGCGCTTCTGATGCACTACTACCTATTACTAAATAACAAGATCGATGACGCGACTACCTTAGCTCGCTGTTCATTGTTTGTTCCGGACCGGCTGCGGCGGTCGCGCGCCTGTGCCTCGCGGTGCCTGTTCGCAGCCCCGCCAGTGCGCACTCATACTGCTCGATATGCTCCCACAACCCAGGCGATCAATCTGCTTAACGCCCTGATTGCTCAGAGGCCAGATATTGATATATTTGTGTATAGCAGTAGATCTATGTTAAATGTTTGTGTGAAGTTTTTTAGTTAAATGTATTGTTTTGTTGGCTTGTTGCGCGCTTTGGTCCTGACTGTAAGTGCAGCAAGCAATTGTTATAAAAATAAATAAATAAATAAATAAATAAATAATCTGTACCAGCTTCCTCAAGCCGCAGACCGAAGCGCTCATCAGCACCATGTCATCAGCATAACTTAGATTATTGACACATGTACCGTCAATGTGACAGCCGACATGCTGGCTGCTGAGCGCCACGATCAGACTATTAATATACAAATTAAACAGGGTAGGAGATGTTAAGCCACCCTGCCTGACTCCGCATTCGAGCTGATACGCATCCGACATTGCCCCCGCCCACCTAACACTATTAGACTGGTGCGCATACCAGTACTGGAACATGCTGATGAGATCCGGCGGCAAATCAATGCTTCGTAGCTTGCTCCACAGCAGATCATAAGCTACTAGGTCGAAAGCCTTGGACAAATCAAGGAAGCACGCATACACTGGTGTCTTACGGTCTGTGTAGTATTTGACGGTGTGCTTAAGACACAGTATAGCACTTTCAGTGGACAGCCGGGGACGAAACCCGAACTGGTTATCGTGCAGTGTTACCGATCTATTTAACTGTGCGTTAAGCAAACCGTCAAACACTTTAGCAATTACAGTGGCAAGAGAAATAGGCCTGTAGTTACTCTTATCAGTAAGGTCACCAGTTTTATTCTTCACTACAGGCACTACCACTGTTTTCATAAAATCGGCTGGCAGGTAGGAATGGCTCACACACAGCGAGTAAAACATGGCCAGGACCCTAGCAATGTGTTGTCCGGCGTGCTGTAGATGCTCAATGCTGAGCCCATCATGACCCGGGGACTTACCTCTAGAGATAAGGCTTATGGCTTTAGTAACATCTTTCGCCCGGAAGGTAGTTCCCACCTCCCGACTGCTGACGTCAGCATTGAGCACCTCCGTCGCTGTACCCAAAGGAGACTTCACCGAAAAATGATTCTTAAAAAGATTCGCAATCTCTTTCGGGTCATTCACACCATCAATGCTCACAGGAAGGCCAGGGCGTAAGTTTTCTTTTTTGGTGCCCTTCCAGAAACCGCGGAAATCCCCCTTGCAGTGTTTCACAGCTAGAGCATCCATTTTTATTTGGTCCTGATGATTTTGGCACCACTTTAATCGAGACTTGAATACTCGTCTGCTATCGCACATTTGTTCGTATAAAAATCCTGACTTAGGCCTACCACACCACACCCAATCGAGGAACTTAGATTTTGCCACCCTGTGAGCCCCGCTGACATGTTTGTTCCACCCGGCTATGCGCGGGCCACCCCCGCCCTTCTCCGTGCTTCCCCGACTCGCCACTGCCGCGTCACGGAGGGCAGTCACAATGTCGGAGTAAAGCGTATCCAGAACAAGCCTGTGGCCACGGTCACTACAAAAACGATCAGCACAACTTACACACTCAGGAGGGAAGTCAATTACTCTAAGTCGCTTATGACTTTCTTTGGCGTATAAAGAAACATGTTCCTCACTTTTTATACCCCACACTACATCTTTATTTACATTGGTGACCTGAGACGTGACCTTAGGGGATAATAACTTTAAATTACATATGACAACAAGTGGGAAGTGATCAGACCACAGAGTGTCATACTTAATATCTACATTTACAACAGCCTGCTTTGCCGAGTGAGTAGTTACACAGTGGTCCAACCAGCTGCTTGACCCGTGCACATCACTTATAAAAGTAAAAGTACCCGAGTCTAACCCTAGCATGTCTATATCTATACATGACCATTGTTGGTCGTTACAAATATGCATAAGTTCAGTGTAAAACAACTCACCCGGATCCGCATTAAAGTCACCTAAAATAAAAACAGATTCGATTCCATATTCGTCAATAATGGCACTTATCTCACTCATACAATCAGTAAAGTCTTGTAAGTGATCGCCAGAGTTAGTTGGTAAATAAACACTCATAACGATCACTTGTCTATCACTCGTTGTAATTTTAATAGCACAAATACGGGCGTTATCGCACTGTAACACTGACACCTGTTTAAACGCACTATATCTCCATAACAACGCGACGCCGCCATAGGGACGCCCGCGCAGTATCCCCGCAGATGTATCAACTGCAGACGTTGCAGTATATCCGAACCCGCTGTCGATCGTGCTCATAAAGGGTATGTCGTGCGGCATCAGCCATGTTTCCTGGAGACAAACCACGTCACACGTACGGCATAGGTCTCTGACGTCACTGATGGAGCGTTTTACATTCTTGCAGTTAAAAGTAGCAAATCGATAAGGGCCACTATCCATTATTTTGTTTATTTGGACCGTCGGCGCCGGTAAGATGTGCACCGTTTGTTGTTCTTTGTTTGAAGTTCACAAACCGCCGAAATAAGACACCTGCAGGCCATAAAGTTTCATCCATGTACCTTGATAGGTTGGCCTCTGATATGAAAAACTTGTATGCTTTGTGCCCCCTTTCAAATTTCATATTTATTTTCTCTAAAGTCACATTTTCACGTGTCTTATTGTAAATATGTTTTATTATGTCACTTTCTAAAGTCGACATATGCACATTTGTAATAAACATTGGAATCTTTCTATCTGCTCCACGAAATGTGCACTCCAAATCTCTGGCTACACCTGACTTTCCTACGAAACGGTATTTCGCTAACCTTTTACGATGCACTACTCTCTGCCACCCTTCGTTGTTATTATTGTTTGCTTTTGTCGCAGTTTCGCATACATGTACCGGCTCCTGTAATGCATGCTGTCCTGTTACTAAGCTGTGCCCATCCTTAACAGCGACAGTCAGCTGATCCGCTATCTGCAAAGGCATACTAGGTGCGACTGATGTCAACACTGCGCTAGGCACAGAACCGGTCCGCGCGCTCGCTTCATGACTCACGGACAGGCGGTCCCCCTTCGCGCTGCACTCAGCGCCCGCGCTCGCCTTATGACGCGACGGTGACGACCGTTGCCGCTCACTTGAATCATGATCGGTTTGTTTCTCCTCAACTACCTTCATTTCTTTATATTGCGACAAAGGTGACCGAATATTCGAAGATTCAATATTGTTGTTGTTCATACTTGACTCGGTACTTAGATTATGACAATCATGTGAAAGTCCTATAGGACCACTGTCCAACCAGGCACCGCGTCTCATATTTACTTTGAAAGCCGATGTTGGCGGCAGGGAGTCGTTTTTTACACGAAGAATGTCCGTTTTTAATTTGTTCACACTCTCCAGTGTAGCATAGGTCGACTTTATATCTTCAATTTCAGCTTTCAATACTTGCATGTCTTTTAGCAATTTGGAACAATCCAAGTGATCTATCAGGATTGGCGGTAATTTATCCAGTTGTCTTGCCACAAATATTGGGATAATGTCGGGCTCTGTCGTTTTAAATAAATTTATGATATCTGTTACATCGCGCTCCTCCTTCCCTTTGTTTTTTCGTAATATTTTCCTTATGTCCGTTGAGATGGACTCAAACAGGAGTGACTTCGAGTTCTTGATTTCATCACTTGTAAATGTTGCTTTGCAGATACGCACTAGTGATTCTTCGTCTATGATTGACACTTTATTTTGAACGTACGACAACATCTCATCAATGATGATATTACACACATTGCACTTTGCAACGTTCGTCATTTTTATTACAACACACGAATCCACTCTCCGTATAAAAATCTGATCCGACGCTGTCGGGTGCGCGCGCGAGACTGTATTAGTACTGTACTGTAGTATGACGTGATAACATGACGGCTACTTTATCTAACACTTTCCGACTGTATTTTGCCTAAGATATCTCAATAACATATTTTTAGATTTGTTCTCGGAGTAAAATACCCTATTATATTCGAAACATTTTTCTGCCCAAAAAATTTAAGCCATTCTTACTGTTAGTTTTAGGCAATTAACCCGCAGCTGTATGAACGTAAACGAAAGATCAAGAGTATGGATCGTAGTAGGTGGTGTTCTGAAGTTTTTTGCTTACGCGCAGATATAAGCTGCGTATGGGCAGAAAGCGTGAGTTTTTGTCATCTGTCTTTTTTGTAGGTAGGTAAGTCATAGCATATTATATTATTTTAATTTTGAATTCATGGTCTATTTTTGTATAATTTTGTTTCATCTTTCTATACTATATTCATATTTTTTTTAGATTTTTGCCTCATAATGTTCGAAAAAAAAAATCTGCTCAGCAACGTACGTAACGCAATTAATGTTGTTGAACTGTCAAAATGAAAGCCATTGCTGCTGTTAGTAAGATACGCAATCACCTCGCACTATTTATCGCTAAAAAGTTCTAAATAACAAATAAGAACTTGAGTAAATTAAATTGCAGTAAGATATCTACAGAATTTAGCGCTAAAAATTTCTTAAATGATGATTGCAGAATATTTTTTCGCAAACCAGCCAGTATAAACCATGGCATTTATTACTATTTCGTAACAGCCACTCCTACGCATGTAGTTTTTAATTCCCCTCAGCAAACGTTAAATCTTAAACAAACATTTGAACTAAGATGAGTGACATCATATTGCGCACGCGCGGGTTTACGCGCAGTTTTGTAGTGGTGTAAGGAGCAAGCAGTGTGAGGTGACGTCTGACGTCCGTTATTGACCTGAGAAGTAATTAAAACAGTATTTTTTTTTGGCTGGGTGTTCTAGAAAACAGCAATATTCCCGAGGCTTGCTAAAAGTGTAAGGTATTGAGTGAATGCTAGATAATAGCCTATTACATGAGCATTACATAACGAAAAAGCGTAATGCCCCGACATGTGATTTTTTAATATCTAAAATAGAAAGAGACAGAGGAAGGGTGAGGTAGTAGTTTTCAAGGTTTAGAGGGTTCAGCAGTCGATAGTGAGGTCAAAATTAATATTCAAAATGGCGGTTTCGATTCAAAGGTTTTATCATGGGTGTTGTTTTCATGGTTTTGAGGGTGCTGGAGACGACAGTGGGGTCCAAATAAAGTTTAAGTATTTTAAAGATTGAGTAAACGACTTTACATTCGGAGTTTAAGAATGAGCGTAAGGAACTTCGTTCTTGACGTGGTTCGCCGGACCCCAAACAAATCATTTAATTTTTATTGATCCTAATTAAAATTTTCCTTGTTTTGATGACGGTAAACAGTGCTAAAGTGACACTTCTTTCCGCTTTCCGCTCATTACTTGGACCAACAATTCACGTTACGTTTAGATCTGTTTAGGCAGCCCAGCACTTACGAAATATTCAGCGAATCTTGTTGTGTTTGCACAGCACATACTCGTGTATTGTGTACTTGTGTTCTGTGTTGTGAGTGTGTACTTAATCGTTTGATGTGAAAATCTATTTTTAGAAACATTTGTGTTTTTTTTGTGATAATGTTCTTAAATAAGTCGCTTTTATAACATACTCTTTGTCACGCATTTGTATTTATTTATTTATTTTATAACAATTGCTTGCTGCACTTACAGTAAGGACCAAAGCGCGCAACAAGCCAACAAAACAATAAATTTAACTAAAAAACTTCACACAAACATTTTACATAGATCTACTCCCACAAATGCGAATCACCTACAGAAAATAATTTATTACCTATTTAAATGTGTTGGTCTAGGTGAGAAAATTCGTGCCAATCGAAATTAACTATTTATAAGAAAAACTCTTTCGTAAGAGCTTAGTATCTAAAGCATTAAGATATTGCAGTGAAATTTATAATTTGTCTCTGACTAAGATAATAATAAATGATTTTATTTTCATGAATCAAAAGTAATCGAAATTTTGTGTGGTTATAAGTTCTTACTGAACTAATTTGATCTGCATTGCCATAATATTTTAAGCTAAATTAAATTTATTTTAACAGTTCTGCACAATTGAATCAACTAACAATTCTAAACAAAGACCCTTTTCAAACAAAGGGTTGGACTGGAGACATTTTTAGCCTTAAATAAGGACTAAATATAGAGGAACACGTGCATGCAAATAATCTTATTATTGTACCAGTTTTCAATGCTAAGTCCAGATGTGTGGTGTCCAAGAATAAAGTCTGCCCATTAGAAGGGGAATATAATCTAAACTTCATAGGCTATTTGGTAGGGGCCAAATAGCCTAAAGTATAGTTTACACCACAAACATGTGGTTGTATAATTGTAAACAGAATATTAAATCGACACAGCCAATTAATTCACCGCGAAATCAACCGATATATCAACTAGGCGCCATTTTGAAGCGAAGTGATTAATCAAATGACCGAGGTGTCAATCCGTCTGTCTCTCTGTCACACAGCCATATTAGATTTCCTCACGAACACTGAAACTTGATAGTACAAATTACAAACTAGCACCTAGATTTTTCGGAGCCGGTGGACCGTTTATTTTGCATGTTCTGATGCTAGGTTTTTTTTTTGTTCTATTTCTGTCGTCTCGAAGTTTCAGTACCTATTAGAAAAAATCTGCAAATAATGTAGTAATTAGGATCGTGAGCTACTTGTCTAAAGCCTGGGATCTAACAAGGAATATTTCACTTGTAATACTTAAGTTCTTCCTCTTACAGAGCATTTGCCCCAGCATTGGGAACATTATAGGTTTTTTGAGGGTGGGAAATCATCAAATAACTTCTCCCGCTCTGGGTGGAGCAGGAGGGCGTGTCAGACTTTTACTGACTAAAACCTACCCGTGTTCCCATCAGCTGCCTGTGTCTACATCAAAACTTTCCTCTTGCATCACTCTGACTATTAATGAAAACTGCATTTCAATTCATTGCGTAGTTTAATAGATCTAAGCGTACAGACATGAAAAGCGACTTTGTTTTACCTTATGTAGAGATTTATCGCCGCCAAACTTATTTTTCTAACCACGCCCGCTACTTGTCAATAACTTTATTCTGCACAAATTATGAAATTAACTTTAATATAATTCAAATTATTAAAAAATAAAATTAGTGAGTTGATTTTATGAATATGTTAGGGGCAGTTTTTCAAAGATTTGCATAATATTTCGAAATTACGTATTCCCCTCAGAAAGTTTTGACTTGTTTATTTATTTGTCCGACCGTACCTAATGGTATGCAAATTCCAGATAAATAATTTTTACCAACTTAATATCAAACCACAGACCATTTATTCTTTACTGCAATGACATAAGGTTTCATTTAAATTGCATAAGTTTTAATAAAATAAATGTGTAATCACCAGAGGTCGGAGTAGGTAGATTGATTTTATATACTTGCGTCAAGATATTATAATATGGACATGCCATTTTATCCATAATGTGCGTCAAGCGTCATTTCTAATTCAACAGTAAGGGATAAAATACGGTGTAACTATTCCAAGGTATTTTTGTATAAAATAAAATACTGATTTCTTTCACCATTAGCTAACACTGGTAGCGTAGATTGATATTATCAATACGTGTTTCACCTTAAACACAAATTCGTGCTAATTTCAAAATTCCGGAACAAATATCACAATAAATATGAAGTTCCGGTATTTTGGAGGCATATCCATATTATCCTCTACATTTGACGTCAACGACCTTAAATCAATCTACCTACTTCGACCTTTGGTAATCACGAGCTTTGCTAAAATTACTCAACATAACATCACGCCTATAATCCTCGAAGGGTAAGGCAGAGGTATAGTACACCTACATTTCGCCAGTTATGTTTAAGTCTCATATAATAGGGGGCGAGCCTATTGCCATCAACCGAGCTCAAATCCAGACTTAAGGGGAACCTAGTCGCGGGCTGGAACTCACTGGTGGGCCTGGCTAAAATTGACGCTGTCTCACCAGGCTTCGTGCCCGACAGAGATAGTACCAGTGATGAGCAGCTAGACGCTAGTCTATACGCACAACGTTATTGAGTGAGATGCAGGATCATTTATACTAAAAAAATCCCGATTTTTTTTAGAAAAGTCCTTTGGAAGATCGGGTTTTATGAAAAAGTCAATGCATACCAATAAAGTTTATTGAAGTTTTCGATAATTGAACTATGTCGGTACCGACTTGGTTTAGGAGATTTTACACTTCTTTTATTAGTTTAACACGCCCAAAGTTAAGTAAAATTAGCAAGAAAAACGAATCTTTGTTGGCTCCTAACTTTTTAATGGGTTTTTTATTTTAGTATTCTGTTTCCGTACAGACAATACTAATAATGAGACAAAAACGATATCATATTTTACTTTAGATGTGCCATGTCAGACAGTGGAGTAAAACACTCCCGAAGTTTGTATGGAAAACATATGGGACTAGGTTTACCTTAAGGGCCTACGTCCCGTTTGGTAGCGTAACACGGTCACTTTATGAACCGTACTGCTCATTAACGGCTTGTCTTGAAGATTTGAAAAATATATGATTTTGCTATAGATTCATATAGATCATTTTGCCGGAAGTACTTTTTTTGTATGTTAATACTTTTGCTGTAAAAAAATATTTTCCAACACGCAATATTTTGGCTTCTATTCCATACTCCTACTAAACGGCTTCGTTATTTGGAAAAAAAAATACACTGAAAAATAGATAGTTAGAGGTACCACAGAATCGCCGAAGCACAATTGTAAATTAATCAAAGGAATATCCCCATTTTGAGATAAAGGCTCAGAGGTGCCCTGCGCGGGCGCGGGCGGCAGTCGTGCTTTAGCATACAAACGGGAGATGAGGGTACTATGGGCCTTAAGGTTGTTACTGACAAATTCCGGATGGAAAAAAACCCAATAACACTTTGCCCTACCCGGGATTAAAACCCAAGACCTCATTAATAGCAGTAGCGCATGCGACCACTATACCAACAAAGCAGTCATAAATCAGTAAAATAAGGATGTGACTAAACATTTTATCGATAGCTACATTTTTTGCCAATGAATTGATTGTATTGAACCAGTTATTATTTGTACAATAGCCGATTAAATGATCGAAAGTAGATATCGATTCAAATGAACGATCGATCGATCAAACGAAAGTATTGATCGGTATCTCTAGTCAAATAAATTTTAAACTAAATTATAACAATGAGATATCGTTATTAATTATGTCTCTATATAAAAATACTATACGGTTCTGCCTTTGGTTGGCAATAAATACTGCAAACTATAATCAGCCTATCATGTTCCCACTGCTGGGACACAGGCCCTCCTCTTGGTGAGAGGGTATGGGCCGTAAACGACCACGCGGGCCCAGTGTGAGTTGGCAGATGTCACATGTCATCGAATTTTCAGTTCTAGGACATGCCAGTTTCCTCACGATATTTTCCTTCACTGTTTTGAAATCAATGGTGATCAAGTAATTTACATAAAGTAAACCACCTGTCCGGGTTCGAACCTACGACCTACAACTCGGTAAGTTGCGGCTGTTACTAATCTCTACATATATAAAACAAATATAAAACAAAGTCCTTCGCCGCGTCTGTCTGTCTGTTCGCGATAAACTCAAAAAATACTGAACGGATCTTCATGCCGTTTTCACCAATAGACCGAGTGATTAATGAGGAAGGTTTAGGTGGATAAGTTGTGTAAATTGTCTAACGCGGGCGAAACCACTGGCAAAAGCTAGTGATTTATACTAGACAATGCCTAAGACGAGTCCGCCTTTGTACCTTTTTTGTGTGCGAGAAGTTTTTTTAAGTGTGGTATTTGTTGAGAAAAATGTCTTCAATTCGCGGTCTAAATAAACAATATTCAAACAATTTTAATAACTATAGTGAAAGTTTTCTATAGCAAAGAAACTTATAGATACTTATGGGTATACCCATAAGAATATTTTCACTTAAATCCTTATTGTTTAATTACTCCATCAAGTTTCTAGCAGCCCACCCAGACTCTCTTCCAAAGCTATACTTTAAGCGCTAAACTTCTTAACAATGGAGGGAAAATTTTACGACTCATAAAATTTTCATTGAACACTATAGATTCCTCGAAGAATTTGCACTTGTGAACTGAAAACTATTCATAATGGAATTTATGAGATAGCGTTTGGAACTGTACTTATTAAACCGTTATGCTGCAAGTCATTCAGAAGATCTTCTAATGGGTTAAGCGGAGCTTTAGTATAAGTTGTAAAATGACAAGTACCAAATCAATATTTAACAAATCGTCGAAGAATCTATTGTTATAAGTTTTACTGAAGGTATTAGCTTTAGCCAGCCGCTATGCTCACGCGCAAGTCGGAAATTATCTCACGGAAACGTATTATCGGGTAAAAAATATCATATATGTTAGACCAGGTTATGACAAACAACGTGGTAAGACTGGTTGTCAGATTTTCAGGCTTCTGATCCGATAGTTTACGGGTGTAACGACTATCAACTATCCACGAATGACAGCCGGTCGAAAGGCTTAACGTGCTCTCCGAGGCATGGGGCGTCTTGGTATGTATAGATCACCCATCCACCGACCAACCGCAGCAAGCGTAGCTTAAGCTGATCGATCGACTTGTGCTGCAGTTATTACTTGGACACGAGCAAAATAAACCAATCGTGAGAATATTATCATTATCAAAATCACAGACACAGCGAATAATGTGGCGACTCTAGTCTAGAGATTAAAGCAACATGCTCAACCCTGTACAAGACCGATCTGCCCTCTTTACCACAGTAATGAATGGACACAGCCCTATTTTCCCACAATTGTGTAGGTGATTTCTCACGGAAGTGCATTAAGTGGTGACACGGCATCGATATGTCGATGACATACGAGTGGTTGCACAGCCCTACTATCATCGACACAGGACCGAATCGGGACTGTGTTATGGAAAAATATATTTTATAAAATTCATTTGAAATTATTTTGGCAGCTCTGGACACAGAGAGGTGGAAAAAGGGTAGGGAGGATTTCACCTAGCAGTGGGACGTATACAGTAACAATACTTTTGAAAGTGGGTGTGGACGACTTATCATAAGATCATGGGAAAAACCTGGATGAGACTCGCATATACCATGGAAGCATGGTAAAAAAGTGAGAAAGTTATTTACTCAGCAGTGTGTCTACTTAGTATCACGATTAACTAGGAAAAGGGAACCTCTTACTCAGAAAAAGAAACACAATTTTGACTTGCCAACATAAGTAAGTAGTTACTAAATTTTAATAATGAAAAGTTTAGTAGGTAAGGTAGTAAGTTAATAATGATTTTCTTTTGTCAAAAAACTAGATTACCCTCTACCTTACCCTTTTCCAACTTATCATACCCTTTCTCACGTCTCTCTGTTTTAAGCTGCTAAGGAGCAGTTCTTGTTGAAGGAGTCCAGCTCATTCCACCATCTGTATCTGGACCTACCACGTAGTTGCTTGCTATTAAGAGGGACTCATCGGGTCGTAAGTGTGGCATGCGGCAGATGTGTCCAGCCCAATTCCATTTTAGCGTGGCAGCTTTGCAAATGACATTAGTTATATTTGTGATGAAACGGATGTTCGTATTACCAACCCGGTCTGTTAGTTTGATGCCCAGAATACCTACTCTGTTCCATATCGCTCTGGTAAACTTCAAGCCTGGGAGTCTGCTGATTTTCAAAGACTATGTTTGATCACCATATGTGAGGGTGGGAACTATGCACACGTCAATGAGTCTGCTCTGAAGGGAGAAAGGAAGATCACCCTTCTTTAAAGCTTTCAAGGTCCAATAACTCTTCCTTTGAATTTGGATAGTCGTTATATTGTGACCGTTCACCGTTTTCTAAGGAAACCTAACCTTTTTACGTAGTTTTATTTTCGCCCCACTTCCTTCACATTTTGGAAATTGATTAGACAAACGCTATTAATAATGACAGCATCAATCAATCAAGGTGTGTTTTGCATTCATTAAAGGTAACGGAACGAATAAGGTATACGATATGCCTGACACATGATACGTTATAAAATTATAGAAGCCAGTTATTTTCAGACGCCTAGTTTTTTTACAGCCCAGACCATAGACAGACTATGTCCGTAATAAATACATCAACCAGAAATGGTAGGTAACCCATACTAAAAATATATTTATTCGAAGGTAACTCTGTCAGTATGTTATGTTTTCTTGCCTTAATCCTGAACGGATTTCAATAAAATTTAACAAGGAGATAAATAGCAGCCTAGGGAAGGCACATAAGCTACCTTTTGTCTTGACAGCATGCTCCATTGGGATAATTTCTGACAATTTCTGACGTAGCCACTGGTAAAAGCTAGTAACGAATAATTCACCCCGAAATAGTAGTCCGTCTGTCGTTTTAAAACGTTTCGCAGCTTTGCTACTGAATTACGTTGAATTTGTCATTATTCAAAGGTTCGAAAATCTGACAACCAAGGGAGAACGTATTACGTAGTAAATGCGTTGTGGAGGCTAGATAAGCAGCCGCTTTGCGTAAAATATTGGTATTCAGCTGATTTTGGCAGGGTATAGTGAACTTTTCCATCCAAATCATCAATATAATAAAACGCAAGCAGACCGGCGATGCATGGCTAGTTAAAAAAAAACCTCTGTCAGAACATCCAGTAGCCACAAACTACATCAAACAATAGGCCTTTATATGGTGGCCTGCAGTTTGTCAACTGGGCCCGTAATTTGTCAAACGCGGCCGTCATTTGTCAGCGGTGGCTGTGATTTGTCAAATTTGTCAGATAACACTTCCACTGCGGTGGTCTTCCATTGATATGTTCAATAACAATGCCAAAACGTGATCGGTTTTAGATAGTGTTGTTTTTAAGCGTGAAATCAATCGTGATTTCGGTATTTGGGGCAATTAGAAATTGTGTCGCTATGAATTGATATGGTAATTGGGTGATGGGCGATTGTGGTTTTTAGAGAGTGAACGAACGGTACTAAATCATGAAATTATTATTGACTAACTGTTGTCCTCGACTTCGTCTGTAATCCTTATGATGTCCTTACCCAGGTCATGCTATATCTGTGTGTCAAATTTCATTCAAATCCGTTCAGCCATTTTAGCGTGAAAGCGTAACAAACAAATAAACTTAGTTGCGTATTTATAATCTTCTATCTATCTATATATATAAAAATGAATTGCTGTTCGTTAGTCTCGCTAAAAATCGAGAACGGCTGGAACGATTTGGCTAATTTTGGTTTTTAAATATTTGTGGCAGTCCAGGGAAGGTTTAAACGGTGAGAAAATATAAAGAAAATATATATATAAAATATTGACGTTTGTTAGTCTCACAAAAAGTTCAGAAATCTTTTATCGGCGATAGTACAGGATAATTTTTTAACCAGTGCACAAACTGTTAACCATGAATTCAGCATATAATTCTAAACCCCTTAACGCAGAAATTTTTCGTCGCTTACACAAAATAAAATCAGCAGTTCCATACATTTTGACCGCGTAAGTATTGCATTTTTCTATGAAACAGCTGAATGGTTTTATGCTGAATTCATGGTTATAGTTTGCGCAATGGTTAAAAACTTATCCTGTATTGGTTAGGATGTCATTATTTTGAAAGGGTAAGTGGATCCCATCAAGTGCAAGAACAACGTGGCAGGTCAGGGCGAAGATGACGGGGCCAGCTTGACTCGTACCGAAAGCACTGGCAAAATAGAAGAGTCGGAGGCCTCAATCCTGATATAGGACAATACGGGTAATAAGATAAGATTAAAAACATGCGACAAAACCAAAAACAGTCCATCAATTCAGCCTATCGCAGTCCACTACTGGACATAGGCCTCTCCCAGGCTGCGCCACAACACTCCATCCTCCGCCTTCCGCATCCAGTCTGACCCAGCCACCTTTTTAAGGTCGTTGGTCCATTTAGCTGGGGGCCGTCCCACACTACGTTTGCCGATACGCGGTCTCCACTCCAGGACTCGTCTGCTCCACCGTCCATCGGTCCTTCGACAAACATGACCAGCCCACTGCCACTTCAGCTTGCTCACTCTACAAGCTATGTCGGTGACTCCGCTTCTTTTCCGGATAATTTCATTCCTGATTTTATCCTTCAAAGAAACTCCGAGCATAGCCTGCTCCATAGCGCGCAGAGCGACCTTAAATTTGTGGACCAGCCCAACTGTCAGTGTCCACGTTTCGGCACCATATGTCATTACGGGTAGGACGCACTGGTTGAAGACCTTAGTCTTCAAGCATTGCGGAATTGCGAAAAAACAGTGCACATAAAATATTGTTTTAGTTGAAGGACACTGAACTACATCACCACCACTAAAATCAATCACCACCCCGACAACAATTAATAGGTACACGACTTATGATTGAAGATCGGAGCTTTTATGACTACTCTACGATTTACTTCCCATTAATCTGCCCGGCCTTTTCCCAACATGTTAATATCGGCTTTCAGTCTAACCCAGTATACTAGTATTTTATGTGGAGAGACCATTGAAAGACTGGTTGTCAGACTCTTGGGTATAGATACCCAAGTGAAATCGTAGTGATTCATTAGGATAGTTTTAACTATCCGGATAGTTTTAACTAACCGGATAGTTCTAACTATACGGATAGTTAGAACTATCCGAATGAATCACTACCATTTCAATTTATATAACAACTAGTGGCCCGTCCCGACTTCGCATGGACCTTTTCTAGTAATAAATATAGCCTATGTTATTCAAGAATAATGTAGCATTCTAATGGTGAAAGAATTTTTGAAATCGGTCCAATAGTTTTTGAGTTTATTCGTTACAAACATACAAATCTCTCCTCTTCATAATATTACTGTATAAAACCATAGCATACCATAACACCATATTCTTAGAACAGCAATGAAACACGATACACCCACTCAAAGCCAACCGTATCATTACAACTTACAAGACATTGCATAAAAACGCATTGAATCCCGTCGGCCATGTTTTATTCATGGCGAACACTGTATTGTATTCAAATATAGACTTTCGCCAATTATAATGACTAGTGCTTTCGCGGGCAGAGTCTGGGTGCCTCACTAGTGGGTGTGCTTTAGAAACTGATTTAAGAATGTTGGGACATAGTTCCGTGTTTCGTCAGCTTTTTCTTAGAGGGTTCCGTCGAAACGGGAATGACTTTTGATAGTTATACCGAACTGGGATTTTTTGTACTAGAATTTTGTTTTTTTTTTATGATTGTACCTTAATGGACACTGGATACAGCCAAATATTTTACACCAGCAGCCTTTGGGATAATCATACCCTAAAAGCAGCTAATGCCCTGCTCATTCAATACAACAATGCCTTCAGGGCGCTGTTGAGATTTCCACCTTACTTTAGTGCATCAGATATGTTCACTGATGCGCAGACTGACGACTATTTTACTTTGTAAAGTTGCTTCAGTAATATCCCGAGTGAAGGGAAGCAGCAACAGCATTCTGAGGGTGTTTGCAGAAAGGCTGGATGGGCCTACAATGGAGAGGTTTACCAAGCTACATGTTGGCAACAAAGCTTGTTAAACCTTCCTGTGATTGTGATTTTCTTTTTCTTCCATTTTAGTGTTCTAGCATGTTATTAATATAGTTTTTAACATGTACCTATTACTAACACTCTATGGGCCTTGATGCCTGACATTTTTTTTATATATTTTTGTTTATAATATTTACTTAGTGTAATTATTTTCCTGTGTCAATAAGTAGTATTTCTTTCTGTCTTTTTAAGTAGTGTTTACTAATTCCACCAAAAACCAGACGAGTAATTTTGTAACACACTAACGGTAGGAATGTCTTTCATTCAGACAGTTCATCAACATTCATTGTGTTATTTACATTGCTAAGCAATGGATTAGTAATATTCTTCAAAATTATTGAGATTCTGATTGATAAAGTTGCAGGAGTGACTGACTTCCTGATTCAGATTTCATTATCTATGAACAACCAAATAATTACCGGTAGTCATAATAGGGTATTTTACTCTGTATGAGAAAAAATCTAAAAATATATTATTGAGATAGCTTAGGCAAAATGCAGTCGGAAAATGTTAGTTCATGAAATAACAAAATAAATTTTTAAATTCAATTCAAATATTTTAGTTTTTTTAAAACTGTTTTTGAACACCATGAAATAGTAGCCGCCATGTTATTACGTCATGCGGCGTGTCAATTGAACAACTTTGTACTTTTATTATTTTCGTAACCAAGGTAATTTTTATTTAAATATATTTTTTGCATTCAGAAACAGCAAACCAACGACAAGTAGAATAATAACTCATTTATTTAATTATACGTAAACAATTATCATATAAAATATCAGCGAATTTGTCTATACGGTAAACTGATTCCATACCCACAGAGCAATATGGCGTCCACTGCGTCCAGCGTTTTCGTCAAATTACGCGCGAAATTTGAAAATGTAAAATTTAAATGAATTCTTACGGCATTGATCGATTAAATAAAAATGTTGTATTTTTTGGTGGTTTTTTTTTTTGTTAGCACTTTACAATTTAATTAGGACACTTTAAAAATGGGTACCAAGTTTTGGTGAAAATTTAACACAACAATCCCTTTTCCAACTACAGAACTCTATAAGAAAAAGCATTGAAAAAGTCATAAATGACTTTCAAATCATCTTTATTCAGTGGAACTCATGAAAGATGCATGCCACAGCACCCACAACTCTTCATACAAGTACAATAAAGACTTCAAGCAATTAATTGTTTTAAAATACTTTTTTAATAAGTTAAATCCTACTATCCTACTAATGTAATATTATAAATGTGAAAGTTTGTATGTTTGGTTATTTAGATGTTTGAATGTTTGTTTTTCGATCACGCAACAATGGCTGAATGGATTTGAATGAAAATTGGCACACAGATAGATTATATCCTGAATGAACACATACGATTTTTTTTTTATCTCAGTAATATGTTCCCGTGGGATATTTTTCGAGGTCCACGCGGGAGAATCCGCTAGCAAAAGCTATTTAAATATAATAGCTCCATAGCTTTCTAGGGGGCGTCCATCAATTACGTGATGCGTTTTGGGGGGGGGGGGGTGTCGAGTCGAATCTGACCCAACCTCACGTGAGGGAGAGGGGGGTCTAGGCAAATATCACGTAATTAAATTTTTTTCCGCAAAGAAACAATGTAACATTACGAGAAAACTAGGTAAAATTATGTTATACATATTTTACCGCCAATATGACTAAATCCTACAAAATTATATTTATGCGAACGCTACAAAGTAGCACAGTAGCTCCTCGGTGATTAAACCGCCACCGGCCAGTCAAGCCAGCCAAACACAACGCATAAATCCAACGCAAATAAGCACAGATTAACGTTTTTTCACAAAAAACATTTGAAATATCTCACGTGAGATTATGAGGAGGGGTGGGAACGTCGAGCCAAATCTCACGACATCTCACCAGAGCGGGGTCGAAAATTTACCAAATTTGCCTCACGTAATTAATGGACGCCCCCCTACCACACGGGTGGGTTTTACTCAGTAAAAGTCTGACACGCCATCCTGCTCTACCCAGAGCGGGAGAAGTTATTTGATGATTTCCCACGCCCAAAAAAAAAGGAAAGTTTCCTAGCTTTTTACAGAAATCAATTAAAGGAGAATTAAACACTTTTAGCGTTCTTCAATTGCTTTTAATTGTCTTTAAAAAGTCTGTCAATATGAACATAGAAAATTAAACAAGATTCTTTGGAATTAAATAAGGAAATCTTGAAACCGGCCAAGTGCGTGTCGGATTCATACACGAAGGTACAAAACGCCGAAAAAAAAGTTTTTGTGTATGGCGTAAATTTCAACTGCCTACTTTTTACGGTACATGAGATACAGCCCGCTGACAGACAGTAGGGTTTCGTTGGTACCCTTTAGGTACGGAACCTTAAGAATTGAAAATGTTTTTCTTCTTACTTTTTCTGTAGAAAATTTAAAACAACTCCATTAGCAACATTATTATCTTAATGTTACAGCTCATATTAGTGTCAGTTAAAGACTCGCTCCGTATGACTGGCACTAAATGGTGAAATGTGGGTACCTAGGTGAATACTATACACCTATTCCTATTGGAAGAGTGGTGGCACAGTGGTGACGCCGCGACTTACAAGGTCGTGGTTTCGAACCCAGACAGGCGCTTTTCTTTGTGAAAGTTATTTCACCACCTCTGCTCTCAAAACGGTGAAGGAAACCAGCATGTCTTAGAAAAAAAAATTCAAAGACATGTGTGACATCTACCAACATGCATTGGGCCCGCGTGGTGGATTACAGCCACTCCCTCTCACAGAGAGGAGGCCTATGTCCAGCAGTGGGAACAATAGACTGATAAGGTTTACTTTCCTGCTCTGCCTTCGGAATGGGCCAATTCTTTGAAACCTTTAAGTAAAATACGGTTTTATATCAAAAGGAACCCCAATCACCGTTAAGAGGAGTAAATACCGGTTGGAAAAGTCAAAATGGTAGCTGTCAATACGTCCTTCTGTCGACTTTTTGTCGCGTCCAGTCGCAATGTCGACGCGATGTCGCCTGGTTTTAAAACGAATGGCAACGGTACATAATATTGAAGATTCTCCTTTTGTAGCTGTGGGAAATTTTTGTTTTTGATATAGCGTAGGTACTGGAAGCTTTTACATCCGTTCCCACGGGATTCAAACAAAAACATGATATATCCTTAATTGTATGGTGCATAAGGTGTCATTTATTATTCTGATTTCTTACATTATGTTGTCTTCATATCGCGTCATAAAATTTTCTTCATACAGAAACTGCCTTAAGAGATTTCATTGATTATTCCCATGTGAACTTTTTAAATAAAAGTTTAATTTTTTCACACTTTCTTAAAAGGAGGAAAGGTGCAATGAAAATCTATGTTCAGAGGCCTTAGTGTTAGTTTCATTTTACCATTTCGATCAAACGCTTCGAGCGCTTTTGGAGCGGCAAACGCGCTCGATGCGTTTGATCGAAATGGTTAAATGAAACTCACACTTGGGCCACAGAACACTATTGTGACTCTAACAATATGCTATCTGACTAAGATGGGTCTTGGTCACATAACGCATGTCTGGACTTTTAGAAACACCTGAGTTTGTTTCGCAATTTCTTCTCAGGGGTAGTTAGTTAGGAAGTGTTGACTCCATCTAGTTTTTTTTTATGTGACGTGCGAAACTAATTCCGATATCCCATTTACATACGGAATAAACAATTTAATTTTTCCTAACTCAAAATAGGTACTATTACTATTTAATGATAAATTATTAGCGCAATAGGATGAGAGGTTCATGTTTTGTGCTATTCATTGTGATACTGATGAAAATTATGAAATTATTGGTGGGAAGTTGCGTCATATTTGAAAAAGGCCTTTGCTTAATTTATATCATTATAATGCTTATCTGAAGAGAGGCTTGTGGCTTATGGTAACCTATGCTTGCCGCGATCGGTTTGTGGAGGGGTAACGTTTTTATACCAAGGCTCCTCCGTGCCTCGACAAGTACGTTAATTCGTTGATCTCGGCTGTAAATCGTGGATCTTTGACCGTCGTTACGGGTCGACAGAACTCCTAAAGTCTGACAACCAGTATTATCAAGGGGTATCTTATTACTCAGTTACTGGATTGTGAAGGTTAGATAGGCATCCGCACCATTTAAAATACTGGTATTCAGCTGCATGCGGTTAGACTGGAAGCCGAAAAGATTTATACATATAGAAAAAAAAATATAAATAAATAAATAATATAATACCAGCGCTGCGATACTTTTTAAATGTCGCAGCATCAGGCTGAGGTAGGAGCCTTTTGGCCTCAAGCAGGACTTTCTTTTTTATTTTTTTTTGTTCCGAGAAATTTGATTTTTAAAATTTTTGTACCATTGTGTTTATTTCAGTGTGTGATCTTCCTGTGCGAGTCAAAATAAACACCTTTTCTTTCTTTTTTTTCTATAATATAATTTTGAAATCACCAACCAACTAAGTCACGTACAATATGTCAATATAATACCACCGATCGATTCTTCAAACGTATAAACCAATAAATATTAATAGAAAGTGACGTATGTAGCTTTCCAAATACTAACATATGAGCACAGTTATTGATATCAGAAGATATCATATTACATGACGATGAGCTTCGACATAGTTGATTACGTACAGTTAACATGTTTTACCGTTTTTTTAAGTGTCACATTATCCTTTAATTAATTATTATTAGAAACTAGCGGTTACCAGTGGTTTTATCCATATTTTAGGGGAGTTGTTTATGGACGGGAGTGAAGAGTTACTTAGTCTTTTGGTAATGTAACTCAGGAGAAGAGAAAGGGTAAACTCAATGGAATATTTGGTTATGCAAGGCATCACATGGGCGTCGACAATTTTATTTTCAATTTTATTTTATTTCATTCTTCAGCTTCACGTGCATGCTCAATCATTTTTTTCGTTCAAAACGTAGACCTTAGGAAGAGGAAAGTGAAAAGCAATAGTATTTCCCCGAATGAGTCCCTTCAGGGGAACGGTTCTGCACATAAACTTAAACTTGGGTATTCTGCTGTAACCATAAAAACGTTCATCTAAGTCAACCGTTAAGTATGCACAGTAAGTTAAATTGCTATCTGGTGCAAGTTATGGTTCAACTGAATGGACAATGTTGGGAAAAGTTACTAACTTTCTTGTACAGTTGCCAAAAAAAAAATGTTTGTGAGAGATGACGGTTATTTTATTTTGAGCTTGGCAGTTTGAGATTACAGCTAAAGGATTTTCATTTCAAAGTTAATTTTATTCGATTCTGAAAGGGAGGATCAAGCTTAACTTAATACTGATCATTATCTACCTAGCCTTTACCCAACTGCGTTGAAATGAAATGAAAAGTTTGAAATGAAATGAAATGTTTATTCATGTAAGTAGATCTTTGAAGACACTTTTACACGTCAATATTTTGTTGGTCAATATTTTAAATCTAGACTGCGCCGGCATTTCCTATCTGACTGATCCCTGAGAAGAAATGCCGAAACAAACTCAGAGGTTAGACTTTTACTGACTAAAACCCACCCGTGTTCCCTCAGTTGCCTGTGTGCCAGGGGCCACGGTATCTATTTCGGACAACCCGTACCCCTGGCAGGTATCGGCCCTTGTGGGCCCATCAGTTGGTGCTGACATCTCTTTGAGGCGCGCGTGGAATACAACGCGCCGTCGACCCGGGCTTTTAAAATCTAAACATTAAATTATTCGAATTTAATGTGAGTCTAACAATGCAGAGCCATGTGTGGAAGGGTATTTTAAAGAAAGAGGCTTTGCAGCTTTAAGCTTAAAAAATGTTTTTTGGTGAGGTCGGCTTTCAGTCCAAGCAGCTGAATTTCAGAATCCAATTACTAGGTAACACGATATATACTTGATGCATAAGTTTCATTAAAATTATCCACCCGTAAAGTTCAATATTGAAAATGGACCTCCCAATGAACTGCAATTAACCAGAAAATTGCCTTAATTAAAACGTTTTCAGGTTGATTTGGTTATCGTATGTTATTGTGCAAGTGAAAAGCTTAAAAACAAAAAAAAGCACTGATATCCTGCTTAAAATCTCTCAAAATGGATGGATACAAGGGACGAGAATGTCTATTGCTATATCTGACCAGGAATAATAGTCTGAAATTTAAAAGAGACTGTGACCTCTGAGCTTGTTCATCTCCTAACTTCCAGGGCTTAATTTAATCGAATATTTAGAATTGTTTTTTTTGGCTTAAGAATAATTTTCCCCAGGATTTTATAATACCTAGCTTGATTTAAAAGAGTGTCCTTGGAGTTTCTTGCCCGTTCTTCTCCATAGAGATCTACGTTTCGGAATGGGCAAGTAGCTTCAACTTTCCAACTGATCGACTTTTTGACAATTCAAAAGTGCCTGTAAATGGTTTAATTCAAATAAATGCTTTGAGTTTGAGTTTGTTTCGGCCTTTCTTCTCAAAGTAGTCAGACAGGAAGCGCCGACTTCATCTAGTTTAAAAATATGATTGACGTGTAAAAGTGTTTAATACTAACCTATTTACAGAAATAAAATCATTTAGGTATCCAGTAGTGGACAGTTATACGGGCTAAAAAAATGCTACAAATGGACGAGGAGTTCACTGAAGAAATAAACTTGAAAACATTAACTACATTATTAGAGTTTTCAAGGCAAATTGCTGAAAATGGTGTAAAATTTTATCAAAATGAAATTCAGCTTTCCAATATTCATGATAAAATAAATTGGCTGTCTGTATCCATTACAGCCACTTCTAATAATATCATCAATTCCAACATCCAAATTGGTTAAAATTAATATAATAACATTGCCAAACTAATAACAAAGTCAAGTCAATAAATTGAAATTGTTTGAAAATTATTTTCGTTAAAATATTTTCGAGGAAACCCGAAGCTTTGGGCGAATTGTTGGTTCAATAATATTTACTTTCAATAAGGATGTTGTACACAATGGTCCAATATTGGCCACACTTCGCTCTATTATTTGGTAAGTTGGCGTGCTCTATGCCTCATCTTTTGTTGACCCTTTAAGTGATTTTTCTCGTAAGGTCAGTTTTGATATTGATAAAATCTAGTGTAATACTGCGCGTAACAAACATTAAATTTTTCAGGCGTGACATTAAAGCACCTACTTAATACTTACATAGAGAGGAAATTGGCCTATGTCTTGAAATAATTGACGTTGGAATGAAAAAAAAACCGAAGCAGTGAAACCCCAAGTTTGAATGAAATTTTCAAGCAATTTCAGTAAAATATTTTGTAAACAAATTTTAATTTCTTTCATCGGAAAAATGCTGATAATAATTATATCTATAATAACAGACAGGTACTTTGCTCAGAGCCAAAGATGCGGTTCGTAGGAGGAGGAGTAGATTAAATACCTAAGTGGTACGTACCTACTCTATTGACCCCAAAAAGGCCAACGACCGTACTTTCCCAAGCTTTACTTGCGAACCGTACAAAAAGGTTTCTTACCGAAAACGCATTGAATTGAATGCCGACATTGCGGACGTAGTGCCTTATAAGGGTTGCCATGAATTAAAAAAAGGCTCAGCACAGTTTAAACTTTAAAAGTGGTTTTAGTTCTTTTGAGGTCGGGTTCTGTGACGATTTCTCTTTTGCAGAACTATTATTTAAATGACAAAGCGCACTAAAATGAAAGTAAAATAAAAATAAAGCGAAATAGAAAATATTTCGTGTATTTTTCCCAGAGATTTCGCTTTTCAACCGTCCGTGTGGTGTTTCAGTTCTTCAGCGAGTTTCAAATTCACAGAGTATTCTCCAAAGTTTTGTTTTTGGTACAATTTAGTTTTTACTATAGTTTCTCAAATAATTTACTGACCCTGGATTTTGTGACCCTGTGGTTTTTTTTTGTCCTAAACACCCATTCTAGTTTCCATTTCACAACCAATTTAGGGGATAATTTATTTGTTTAACCAGTTGGAACTAACATTTTGATAGAAGGAAGTAATTTCTAGGTGAACAAAAAAACATTTTGTATGACGTATTTACACACAAAAGTTTTACCTATTCAGTAGAGATCCTTAAGGGCGTGCCATAGTTATCAACTCAGCCTATCGCAGTCCACTGCTAGACATAGGCTTCTCCCATGGTGTACCACAACACCCTGTCCTCCGCCTTCCGCATCCAGTCTGTCTCAGTCACATTATTAAGGTCGTCGGTCCATCTAGCTGGGGGACGTCCCACGCTAAGCTTGCCGTTACGCGGTCTGCACTCCAGGATTCGTCTGCTCCACCACCCGTCGCGCCATTGTTGCCAACGAAATTTATATTTTCTTAGGTTTTCTGCAATTTGCAGATCAGTCCCAGGCTGTATATTGAACCAAATATGATTCGCAACTGTCACAAATATGGCTTTCATCATCATCATCATCATTTCAGCCGAAAGACTTCTACTGCTGGACATAGGTCTCCCCCAGGCTCCTCCCCTTCGACCAATCTTGTGCTTTCCAGATCCAGCGGATTCCCGCGGCCTTCACAAGGTCATCGGTCCATCTTGAGGCCTTCCCACTCTACGTCTTCCGGTACGCGGTCGCCACTCGAGAACCTTTCGGCCCCATCGGCCATCTGTCCTGCGAGCAATGTGCCCTGCCCATTGCCACTTAAGTTTGGCTCTGAATCTGATGATGCGTTTCGGAGACAGACAACAGAACTCTTCAAAAATGGTAGCAAATCAACCGCGATTGCTGCTATCGCAAAAATATGCATTGTTTTGACCCCAAGGATGATGAAATTTCGAATTGGTGTGGGGTAGGTACTATAACTAAAAAGTGAAAAATTAAAACTTTTTCAAAAAAAAAACAACCAACTTCCGGAAAAACACTACAAATTGAAAAATAACATTAATTTCGGAAGGCGGTAAAAAAAAAATTCAATACCTATATATATCCAAAGTCACCGACTTGTGAAATTAAAGTAATTTTTCATTTTGTAGTGTTTTTCCGGAAGTCGGTTGTTTTTTTTCCTCCTTTCTTTGAGACCTTTTATTAATTCTGAGTCCTCTTACACAGACAGTAATATTGTATCCAACGACGAGTTGCATCCAAAAAACGCACGCAAAGAATTTATCAAATTCATTTAGGGAACCCCAAATCCAGCACGAATGTTGAATGAGCCAAGAGAGGCGCTCATCCGCTTCACATTTAGCATGTCTTAAAGACCTGAATGAAAAATACATTTAACATTTTTCCTTTTACCACTGCACGGTAAGAAAAAGTTGCAGATCTTGCTTCACGAAATTTATTATATTTTTTGCGCATTTGATTGTCCTGTTTCGTGATCGATCGGTTTGGCACTTCGGGTTTTTTCGGAGTCTCCGATGTCGATGGTAATGTGTCTCTTTTTTGTTTTCAAGTACTGTTATACGAGTAATTTCATTCAATTGTAATGTGGCGTGGACATGTTTTTGTTGCGTTTGAGTTCGCTTGGCGTGTTTTAAATTGATGTTGTTTTGTTTTTTTAAAGGAGTAAGTAAAATCGTTCTCTAGTAGAAACTAGAGAACGATTACGACTAGAGAACGACACGTACTCACTCACTTTTCCCATGACCCAGGCTTCTGCCTGGGTCATGGGAAAAGTGAGTGAGTACGTGTTGTAATAGCTGATAAACTATGCTGTGTTATATAATTTCTTGTCAATATGGAGGCCAAATTAGAGCACATCGGTCGCGACTTACTAGTTGCACTTTACCTACATACATATTCAGCCTATCTTGTTCCCACTGCTGGGACATAGGCCTCCTCTCTGTGAGAGGGCGTTGCATTTTACTTCGGGTAAATTATTTCATCACCACTGCTCTCAAAACGGCAAAGAAAAACGTTAGTAAACTGGTAGGTATGTTCTCGAACCAAAAATTCGCAGACATTATGAGTTCCACCAACCCTGCACGTAGTGGATTATAGCCTACTCAAAATATAAATAATAAAGAGGAGGTCATTATATGCTGATCATGCTATCTATGCCAACCATTTTTTACTACATGTGCATTGGGAAAAGATTTCAAGCAGACGAGAAGCAGAGTCTGCCAATGATTATAAACTGCGATCAGTAACAAATTTATAATAACAATGACAATTTCCCTCTTTCTAAATGCTGTTAGAGTTCATTGAAGTGGTAGTTAGTGCTAAGTTATGATAATTTAGTTACTGATTTCATACTATATATATTATATCTTCACATAAATAAAGGTGTGTGATCATTAGCGACTGCACGACTATTTCCTCCATTTATGGCTGGCTAGTTTCTAGTTCTCACAGAGCTAATGCCTTCTGACCTACGGTCCTATAGAAATACACAGTCGATGAATGAATGGATGACTTGCTCCAACCCCAGCGTGGTTTGACCGGGCTCGATTAATCGAATGAACTCCAAGATTTGCACTAGACTCTGAAACCTCATGTTTTTCGGTGCTACAGTGACTATTGGATATCAAGGAGTAGATATGACTTAACAGTAGGGAAAACGTGCCCTTAAATGAAAAATGCAATGAAATAGTAAAAACATAATCAGCTTATATGTTCCCACTGCTGGGACTCAACGCCTCTTCTCTGTGCGAGTGATTGGGCCGTAAACAGCTCAACAGGTCCAGGACGGGTTCGTGAATGTCACATGTCATGTCTTCGAATTTTTGCTAAGACATGCCGTTCCTCATAATGTCTTTCTCCATCGTTTTATGTGGCATTATAGGTAAGTTACAATATTATTTTTAATTTAATTATTGGAGGTTGGACTTGAATAAATCAATCATTTTTGAAGCAATGATAAAGTAATTTTATTTAAATCATCGAAACATCATTTTCAACTTCCCTTACTATATTAAGTAATTGAATATTACACTATAACCTTTATCTCTATTATCTATCTACCATTTATTCAATAACGAAATCGATTATTATTAACAACTCCAATATCATTGAAGAAATATAAAAACCGGTAAATAGGCAATGAAAATTTAACACGACAAGCAACTTTACCGATTAATTTAATAATTAACGAGGCGATACATCGATTAAATAAAAATCAACGGTATAACGAATCGATTTTTTTGTATCGATTATTATTTTAATCGTTGAATGAAGCTTACGGAGCCTGTCAATTGATGCGCATGGATCTGCGCTTGCGCAGGTACAAAGGGACGTAACTTCGTTTTATTGGTGGGTTGTTCAGTTCGCTTATTGATTTCTGAAAGGCGTTTCAATGTATCGTTTAAATTTATTATGGTGAATGTTGGTGATGAGACGTATGGTTGATCTACTGGCTTTCTTTATTTTCTTTCTTTCTTGGGTTAAGCCTTTTATTGTAAATTGGGGCTTGTTTGTTTTATGGAGGTACGTATGTACGCCATAAGAAGCCTAGTACTTAGCGCTGGTTTTAAAAGAAACCAAATATGTAAGATAATTACCGTCAAAGGGATTGAATTCTGCAGGGGTGAATAGGCGAAACTTTAAAAGGGATTTTAACATTGAAATAATGTAGTTTGTTGACAAGAAGGACTGTAATGTGTGTGTGTTATTATAATTATCTATTAAGTGTCCTTGTTTTTCACGTACTATATTATTTCAGGGTTAAAATCTATTTTAAAGTTTCGTCACGATTCACCCCTGTATCTCTATTCGACCCGTTTGTAGGTATTTCAAAGTATCCGTTATTTATACAAAATGGTATGTCATTAATACCATTAGTTGGCTTTCATAATATTTAACTTATAGGTAATCTTTATAATTATTCTCATGGCTTTGCTGCATATTTTAGTGCCTTATTTTTCTACTATGACTCATATATTGCCTTAAATATGGACAGTGAAAAGAATTAAAACAAAATTGACATTCCCACATAATAGGCTTTGCCAATCTGTATATATAAAAGCGAAATATCACTCATTCATTCAAAACTACTGGAACTACAAAGATAAAATTTGGCACAGAGGTAGATTAAGAGTAGGTGACGTCAGGTAAGAAAGCATTTTAGGAAACTTCCTCCGTAAAAGGATGAAACTGGGATTTGAAGTTTGCATGTTTTTTTTATTCCTAGGGCCAGAGAAGCCTGTTCCAGATCATTTTGAACATTGACGCGAGCAGAGCCGCACGCAGTTGCTAGTTTAAAATAAAAACCAAAAAACCGGTTACCGACTGTAGGTACTGAATCCAGCATTACATTTATACAATCGACGAGAAATGTTTCCTTTTAAAACGTTTTTTGCCGATCAAGAATTCCTGAACGCAGCGCCCGCGCACTGAATTATGTATTGTGCGCAAGAGTTGATGAGAGCGCGTTCGATATTTGAAATGTGGGTTCCGTTCCTTTTTCAATTTATATCCTTATCTTTGTTGATGATCGGGTATTTGAAAGTGTGATGTGGTTTTATACTACTATTACCTTTACATTTGAAGGCGATTGGAAATTCATGTGGTGATAACTTTATGACGTCTTTCAAAGAGCTGGTTATTAATTTGATTTAATTTGAAGGTTGACTGATAGAAAATGCCTATGGCATGAAGTTGGCCTCTTTACATTTCTGTACGTGAAGTATTAAATAAATAAATCATTTCTAAATTATTTTTTGCTTAGAATTGCTAACCTACTTTGAGTTCCTTCAAAAACTTTGAAACTATTGTCTTATTGGCGAACCATGCATTGTAACTGGACTTGGAGAACTTCCTCGTGTGGTTGTTAATTATTAGTTTTGGGAATGATAGAATGATGACGCCATCTTGTCTTTAATAATTTCCCTAGAAGTAGTTAACAACGTATCTAAAAACAATCGCTTATCAATTTTTAATATTCTAAAAAACGTGATCACTTTACACGTTCGTTTGTATGTACATAATTGATTCACACTTCAATATTCATTCACTATAACCAATTTCGTAATAGCTGTATCGTGTGTATCCTTCCTTTGATTGTTGGTAAACACATTTGATTCACAGCGATGGAATTTCAGTTCAATTCAATCGTAGTCGTTTGATCTCGACTATAAATAGATCACCCTCTGTAGAGAGATGCGACTCTAGAATTTTATTAAGAGGATGAGCGAGAATGTCTATTTGTTGTACATACATTTTTTAACCGGCTTCAGAAAGGAAGATGTTCTCAATTCCTCTGTTTTATTTTTTGTATATATTTCATGTTTCATGTTTATAGATCGTTTGAAAGTACTTTTTACACGCTTTATATTAGCTTCACTTGTATGTTTGTTTGTTTGTTTGTATGTAACCGACTCCTTTGAGCGCGATTTTGACCCACTTTAAACGGTCAGATTTCATTGAAACTTTGTAATCTTGTCGAGGACCAATGACAATTCAATAATTAAAAAAAAAATGAGAAAAAAAAAAACAAAAAAAACACGTTTTTGTAGTTAGCAGAACTAAAAAATTGAAAATAAATAATAGTTTAAAAAACTAAAAAACACGCTTTAAAAACCCAACTAAAAAAGGAGAAAATAATTTAATTCAATTAAAAAGCGTGGGGTGCTTGACATTAATTGATTATAAAAATACCTCAAAAAGCACCCCACGCTTTTTAATTGAATTAAATTATTTTCTCCTTTTTTAGTTGGGTTTTTAAAGCGTGTTTTTTAGTTTTTTAAACTATTATTTATTTTAATAAATAAAGTATACCTCAGGAGCTGTCTCATATACATTTTATTAACTTAGTTTGGGTAGTTTTTGCGTAAGCTTCAATCATATGTATTTAATCATACGTCGAGCTAATAAGTTTTTTTTTTTAATTTGATCGAAGTATTATACAGCAAAAGTTTTTATCTAGTGCGCAAATTGTAACCATGTATTCAGCATATCATTCTAGACACCCCCCGGCGTAGAAATTTCTCGGTTTTACAAAAAAATACAGCTGTTCCATACATTTTGACCTGCCATGACCATTTTGAGCTGACTGGCGTGCAATTAAGAGGCCCCTGTCAAGTGTCTAGCTGTGGACCGCTCTAAGCTGATAATTATGATGATTTTTGGTAAAGAAGAAACAGAATAATTATCATCATCTTATGACTTATGAGTCACAGAAAAAGACAACCATTTCCAAGATCATCTAGAATATTATTTATTTTCGATTCCTGTACGGATCTTTGGCCTTGCTTTAAAGAACCCTAAAAAAGCAACAGAAGCATTGGTATTTTCGTTTATTTGCAACAATTAATTCGTTTTTACTGTCCAATGTGAATTAAAATTTAAACAGCCGTAATTATAATTTCAACAGTGCAACGGAATTTTTTGTGGTCACATTTTGAAAAAGTTTTGGTCCTGCATTTGTGGTGGACCGGTCCTCGTAGGTTTACTTTTTCTAGGACCACTTGGTCCTTTAGCCCGATATGGTGCGGTGGGAAAAAGGACTAAATAATTTATCCACGGTGACAAAAATGGTCCTTTCGAGTATTTATTTTTAAAACTTTAATGTGTTAGCATTCTTCTTTAGTTATTTTGGTAAACAAAAGCGTTATTTTACTTACATGAAGAATGAGCGTAAATAATCTTTCGATGTTTAAAAAGGACTACGTACAAAACCCACGCCATAGGAACTCTGTTTCTCTGTTACTTTTTCACGCCTCATGAGCCAATGGCTATGATATTTCACAGATTGGTAAATTGTAACCTGGAGAAGGACACCAGGGCTACTTCTCAACCTGGATATTTGTTTGAAAAATATTGAAAAAAAAAACAACCGACTTCTGGAAAAACACTACAAAGTGAAAAATTTATTTTAATTTCGGAAGACTTTGGATGTGTATTTTAATCTTTTGTCACCGCCTTCCGAAGATAAAGTTATTTTTCACTTTGTAGTGTTTTTCCGGAAGTCGGCTGTTTTTTTTTATTTTTGGTAAAAGTTTTTATTTTTCACTTTTTAGTTATAGTACCTACCAATTCGAAATGTCATCCTTGGGGTCAAAACAATGCATATTTATGCGATAGCAGCAATCGCTGTTGATTTGTTGTCATTTTTAGAAGAGTTCCGTTGTCTGTCTCCGAAACGCATCATCAGATCTATATGAAATTTAAATGGGACCATTTCAAAATAAACCCCTTTCAAACAAAAAATTATTTTCCAAATCCGTTTATATATGACGGAGTTATGCACGAACATAGGACATAAATAATATAAACATGTCGAAATAATAATCTCCTTCTTTTTGAAGTCGGTTAAAAGTAGACAAAGTCGCAGGCAAAAGAATAGGTGCATTAAACTAATATTCAGGAGGTTTCACAAAAAATTGCGAAACGAACATTTGAAATGGTTGCATTCCAATCTGAACGTAGGCAAACCTATGCAAATCCATTTATATCATTAAAGCCAGACAACAGACGTATCTTGTCCATCACATGTCTTTATGATTGACAGGTGCTCCCATTGCTGGTTTAGATGCTGGTATTTGGAACAATTTTGAGCAAAATTCTTGATGCAAATAACGTTGTCCATTACGTCTTTGTTTTGACTAACATTGGAATTACCTAACAGTCCTAGGTATTTCTTTTGTCGTGAGTATGAATGTGGATGAGTATAAGAGTAGGTGAACTCCGAAAAACGATGGATGGAAGTGTGTGAAAGAGGATAGGTATGTCGAGAAAGGAGGAGATTACTGAGATGACGACTAATAGAGACGCAGGTGCCTATGGAGGTACAAGACATTCAGTGCTGAACCCAAAAAAATGGGATAGAAGAAGATGATGAGTCGTTTTTTTTGGCTCTGACTTTTACTACGAGTTGTACTCCGTGAGTTCGACCCCAGGCAGGCACCTTACTTTGCGTATAAAGGGCTTGGTAACTTTAAATATTGTCGTTATGAGCGATAATAGTTCTTATTGCAATCGGATACGGGTTTAAATCTTTTGTAATAAATTCAAATAATAAATGAGCAAGCATTGTCGTAAAAATACAAATAAAATCGTATAAAATTAGATATTAACTATTAAATAATAAATAATCCATCACTGGATGCAGTTTGGCTTTTGGAATTTTGTGGTATATTTTTAATTATAATTATAATTGGTATTGAAGGGATAAACTGGTTTTAACGATAATTAAGAGTCACTTTGATGATTCTTTTGATGCATTAAAGTTTAATTATGTTTTGAGTTCAATCACTGTATGCAAAAAAGACTTCAAAATATCATATATTTTTTGCTTTCAAATTTATTTACGGTTAAAGAGAAACACTGGTTTAAAACCACCTATTTGAGCGTTTTTAAGAAATCACCGCCTTAAATTTCATCATCACTGCTCTCAAAACGTGAAGGAAAATATCGAGAAAAAACCGCCAAATCCTAGAACTAAAAACTTGAAGACATGTGCCCACTTCCTCTCACGAAGAGGAGGCCTGTGTCCCAGCAGTGGGATCATTACAAGGGGTGGAATTATGCTACTTTACATTCCAAACATCATTGCTTGTTTTTTTTTCTTTGGTTAATTTATTCAGTCCTAAATATAGAACAAATCCCTTCAGTAAATAATATTACAATTAATCTAGAACTCGACACGGATTTCAAAGCACCATAAGCCACAGACTCGATAAATCAGGGAATTTACATGGCCACAAAATTAATCTATCTAACAATGATGCTGGTTAAAAAGGTAGGCTCGGCGGTAGCATCCGAAGGATTTGAATATATTTCATATTTATTAGGATAATCCTCTTACGGTGAGGTGAGCATGGACATAGCTCAGCGGACTGAACTTTGTGATTTTTTATTTTATTTGGGCGGGTTTGGTAAACGTTTGGGTTGTCTATTTTAAACAGAGTGGATTTTAAAAATGTGTTTTTTATTTGTCTTTTGACTGTCTCTTTAGTTTAGTGGTCGCAACCACTACTGCTGAGTGTGAGATTCTGGGGTCGATTCCCGGGTCGCGCAAAGTGTTGTTGGAATTTTCCATCATGATTTTTTTAGTAATAGCCCGGAATCTGGATTTATGCCCAGTTGGTGGCAAAAAGCTTGACCCCTTCATTTTACTACAGAACATGGGACTTAAACATAACACTACTGGCTAATGGTGGGGTAGTTAGTATACATATGTAGGTACAACTCGCTTAACCATTTGGGTTGCTGTAATTGTTCTAGTGCTTTTTAGATCAAAATCAAAATCAAAATATTTTATTTCACATAAACCTGCATGGGCACTTATGAAACGTCAGAAGCGAGGTGTACGGTTCCAATTTGTCGCTTCCTATGGAGAAGAGCCGGCATGAAACTCCGCGGTTCCTATGTGTTCACGTAGGAATAATTTACTTAATTTGGATTATACTTAAGTAGGTACCTACATGCATTGTATTTTAAATATAGACGATAATTTTATCTACAAAAAGATAAATATATAGATACATTTGATTTCTTTATAATTCATGTTTTCATTTTAAATAATATTGCATATTCTTATACTGAATTATTTTTAAAGTTCTGAGCGGATTCGATATAACACACACGAGAGGACTATCTGGTTCTTTCCCTAAAATACCATTTCAGACACTAATCTACACGGTCCTTATATGATCTGATCAAGATTATGTCTGGACTTTAAAAGGGAATTTGATCCCTGAATTCGTTTTTTTTAAATATATGATGCGGTTTATGTGTTTCTAAAATCATTTTAGAAAAACCCTTGGCTTCAACACTGTGACCCATTTCGGTACAGCAGCTTCCAGCGAAGTTTTTCTGCATGAAAACAGCAGGTTTCAGATTTTACTTCTTTTTTCCTCACTCTGAATAGAGGAACACAACATTTTCAGGAAACTCCAAAAAGAAAATACACGGAAACAGACAAAACACTGCAATTTCAATGAAAATTCGGACCACTAGTATTGAGAACTTCTCAGTATCGTTGCAGTTAAATTTCCCCTATAGCTTTGCATATAGCATTCTGAAAACAAAATTCAGCGTATTTTTGCCTGTCCCAATTCGCCTATGCCAATAAAATAAAATATTCGGAATAAAATCTTCCACAGTACAAAGTTCTTTGAAAACAAACTCGATGGCAATTTCAAGTTTCCTTTGAATTTTTTAAACCATGTTTTTCTTTTTCTCTGCATGCAGCGAGGAAATCCAATTTAGTTCCAATAAAAATGTTACTATTTCAAAACGTTCAAAGTTCTCCTGAAAATCTTTTATAAGACAAATAGTTAATTTTGGTATCCTGCATTCTAATTGCGTTAATCACAATCGGAATTATTTTGATGAATGTTGCTAATCCATTGCTTCATAATTATGTTTGAAAAATGTGTTCTCAATAACGTAAATAACGCAATTAATGTTATTGAACTGTCGAAATGAAATCCATTCTTACTGTTAGCATATTACACAATTGCCCCGATGTTCTGTCCCACTCCTGGATAAAGGCAAGACATTTATTTAACTTAACTCTTCCTCATTTTTGAAGTGAAAGCTTCTTTATGCGCGTTGAGCACTTTTTTGGTGAGAAAAATCATGGAACTCGCGTCATCGACACCGAACGCTTGAGCACACGGATGAGCCGTACGTTGATGTCTTTTGGAAAAGTCCCTTTCTTTCATTAGGAAATTCTAATTATTTTATCCCTTTCTTTCCCTTTGTATTTTTATCGTAAAAATCTGTGCTGTTACCTTTAATGGCTGAAGTCGATCGCTCGTTTAGTATTTTTACCGAGAGCAATCAGGACCCAAGGACCCAATGTGAAATCCTGTATTGACGATTAAAAAAATATAGACGAAATGTTCAAGTTTTCACTTCGGTCGGCGCTCCCGGAATGCCACTGTTTTTTTTTTTCTAACTTTCAAACAGTGATCTGATATTTGCTACCTAAATCCAGTATTGTTACCTTAAACTTTCCTGTATTTTGTACCGAGACTAGGTAATTGAAACTAACAAAATGCATCAAACTTTCTTTTCTTTTCTACCCGTCTCTACTTTGAGAGCCACAGTTTAAAAGACCCAGTAGCCGGAATATGAAAGCGTATTTGTCGGCAAACACTTAAGCCATTGTCGAGTCGAATATTTGAATAAAATATTTTAATCTTATAAACCGAAGTTTGGAAGATTAATTTAACTTTTTTTTTCATTCCCATAAGGGAACATTTTATACCTACTTATTTTTAAGGTTAACCTTTACTTAGAAGTAGACGTTGGTTATAAGCTTGTAAGATGAGGAATTAGTGAAGTATAATAGAGTGGGTGTTTTAGAGAATAATTCAAGATTTATTGAAATAATATAGAGAATTTTAAATAAAAGCAAATGTCTGCTGGAGCAGTAAGCTGCTGCTTAAACTTGTACCTGCAAGTAACAACGTGTATTGTAGACTCAAAACTTAAGATGTTCATCAAAAGTAAATAGAAGATAATTATAATCACAGCTGACTTTTCGATATAACCTAGGATCGTTCGATATATTTCAATATGGTTTTTTTTTAACAAAAAACCACTAGGTACTTACTCCAGGCTCGATATATTTATTCTTTAATATGGTGCTGTAGTTACCGAAGTTAATAAAGAACGGACATCATCATTATCATTTCAGCCGATAGACGTCCACTGCTGGACATAGGCCTCCCCAAGCTCCTCCACTTCAACCGGTTCTGTGCTTCCCGCATCCAGCGGATTCCTGCAGCCTTCACAAGGTCATCGGTCCACCATGATGATGATGATGATGGGACTCCCTTTTCCGCACGCAGAATCGGTCCACCTTGTGGGAGGCCTTCCAACTTTACCGGCTCAGTTCGGCCGCCTACGCCGTCAGGAAAGTAAGACAATACACTGACGTTGATACAGCTCGGTTAGTTTATTTTAGTTATTTTCATAGCGTTATGTCCTACGGCATTCTGCTGTGGGGCAAAGCCGCTGACATTCAAAATATTTTTGTTCTTCAAAAACGAGCTGTTAGAGCAATTTACCAACTAGGTTCTAGAGTTTCTCTGAGAGAATTTTTAAAAGATGTTGGGATTCTTACGGTGGCATCGCAATTCATCTTCGCCAACATCTTATATATTAGGCAAAATATACACTTGTACACTAAAAATAGTGATATTCATAATATTAATACTAGAAATAAGGACAAACTACGTATTCCCTTTCACCGGCTACATAAGGTTCATAACTCATTTGTAGGTCTGGGTATAACCTTCTATAACAAGCTACCCTCTTCCTTGCTAGATCTGCATTTTAGTGCGTTTAAAGCTAAAGTAAAATCCACCCTTTGTTCAAAGGCATACTATTCTATTAACGACTACTTAAATGATAAGAATTGTTGGTCGCTGTGATTAACTCAAGACAATGTTTGTGTTCTTTCACCAGAATTAGCTTACCCACTGACAGGTTATATCATTATGTTATTTCATATAATTGCTTTTTTTTTATCTGACTGTATAATTCAGGTTTTACTTTTTTTATCATTTATTTATGACTTAATCTACTCATTACAATGTTTTTTTTTTTTTAATGAGTAGTATTGCAATATGTAGTTAGCTAGCGACCTCGACAATTCATGATTATTCTTGCCAGTGCAACCGGCAGCAAGTTCGTCATGCTCCCTTAGATGTCACTGCTTGCGGTAGCGTCGGGGGTCGGGTTGCCTCCTTCCCTCAAATATGGCGAGGGGGGCAATGGCTGATCTTTGCGTTATGCTCGTGAACGGGTGCTGCTCGTGGTGACTGGTCGTCTTGCTGACCATGGTTTTGTTATTGTTAATTGTATTAAGTTTTTAATAATTTTAGTCCAGAGGTCCTAGTTTAACTTTTGTTATAAGTTACTTATAGCTATATTTGCATAATGCAGAATTACATATGTAAGCTGGCATGCCCTTTATGCCTAGAGGCTTTTATTTAGATTGGAAGTTCTGTTTACGTTTTATTTTAATTTTCTATTATTTTTAGTTTTCAATTTTTGATGGTATATTGGCGTGTGCTAGCTGACATATGGCAAATTTTATGTTTTTTTTTGTGTTTCGTAATTTTTATTACGTATTATTGTATAGAAACAAGTTCTTCTAACTTAACAGACAGCTGTGCTGCTGGGGAGTTTGTTCCGCTACTTCTTCTTCCCAGCTAAAGCACTAGGAAGTGGTGAAGGGCGGGCGTTTTTGGGGGGACTGTCTTATGTAATTTTATTTTGACGTTCAAAAAGAGCTGACTCTCAGCCTAGTTTGAATAAATGACTTTTGATTTTGATTTTGATTTTACGTCTTTCTGTACGCGGTCGCCACTCCAGAACCTTTCGGCCCACTGCCACTTAGGCAATTCTACGGGCTATGTCGGTTACATTGGTTCCCCTGTGGATCTACTGCTAAAGAAAATATAACGAACCTACTGCCAAAGAAAACATTGTTTCATACTTTACCATACTGTTCTAGATTTTTAGACTAAAAGCTTTTACCGCTGTAGGTGGGTAAATTTGTTGAAAGGTTTCCATACCTGGAACAAAAATGAACACAAAGTTAGTTATTTTTTAAACAACGACATCATTCTCTCATACATAAAATTATTAGCAAGGTAGGTATTGAAAGTACATCACAAAAGGCGGCGCGAAGCGAAATTTTTCATAAAATAAATAATAGTTTAAAAAACTAAAAAACACGCTTTAAAAACCAAACTAAAAAAGGAGAAAATAATTTAATTCAATTAAAAAGCGTGGGGTGCTTTTTGAGGTATTTTTATAATCAATTAATGTCAAGCACCCCACGCTTTTTAATTGAATTCAATTATTTTCTCCTTTTTTAGTTTGGTTTTTAAAGCGTGTTTTTTAGTTTTTTAAACTATTATTTATTTTCTATTTTTTAGTTCTGCAACTACAAAAAGGTTTTTTTTTTCTCAATTTTTTTTTTAGTATTGAATGGTCATAGGTCCTCGACAAGTTTACAAAGTTTCAATGAAATCTGACCGTTTAAAGTGGGTCAAAATCGCGCTCAAAGGAGTCGGTTACATACAAACAAACCAACAAACATACAAGTGAAGCTAATATAAAGCGTGGTAAAATAATTCCATTAAAGTCGCGTCTCGCGGAACCTTTAGGTGACATTAGGTGAAATACTTTTTACCGAGTTTAAATATTTTCACATAACTTTTTGCCGACTTTTAAAAGATAGAAGGTTATGCATTCTACATTTTTTAGTGTCATGTGGTGTCCAATATTTTCGCTCAATTTACGCGGTTTTTTTTTGGTGATGACGTTGTAGGTTTGGTTGACCGAACGTCAGTGGTACTTTGACCTTGTGCTGGTCTAGTACAGCACAGTAACTACGGAGTTTCAATAGAATGTGAGGCCCGCTTATACTGGTTTTATCACCACTGACGTGTGGCCTACGGTACCGACGACGTAGCCTTCCTTTATTAGATACTTGCTTTTTCCAGCCGCTTCGCCCGCGTGGAGGTCGGGAATTATCCCGCGGGAATGTACTACCGGGATAAAAAGTACCCTATATGCTAATCCAGGTTAAAAACTATTTGTGTGCCAAATTTCATTCAAATGCTTTGGGCCGTTTTTGTGTGATTGAGTAACAAACATCCAAACCTTTAAATATCTAAGTATCCAAACATCTAAACATACAAACTTTCACATTTATAATATAAGTAGGAAGTAGGATTCGACATTTAAAAAAATCCTATTACTTAGATAATTTGACTTAAAACAAAATATACCCATCACCACGCCACTCACACGACTGACCTAATTCCCCAGCCATCTGGGCCTCAAGTCTGCTATTACAATAGTGTCAGAATGGTCTATCATTGATTTCATAATTGTTGATTTTGACAAGTTTGGTAATCTACTAATAAAATGGCGTCATTATGGCTTTCCAATGGTCAGCCACTGACACTCCATTGAAAGAAATGGCATTTTTTGGTAATCTCGTACATCATGACAAATGAATGACTGACTTAATTTACGAACTTCCTACTACTTTAGATTGCTTATAACACTAATAAATAATATGTAAAAATATATATAAATGAAATCTGGCATGAATAAATGTTCAAATTTAGTAGTAGTTTTTCGAAAAACATTTCTACTAACGAGTTTTATAATAATGGCAATACAAAAATGCCATTTATGACACAATTCTATAACGAGACCATTGACCGACCAATGATCGACCATTACGAATTTAGCAGATTACGAACTTTTAGCAAAATGACAAATGAATGACAATGGGATCGTGTTGGAATGACGAATTTATAAAAATAGCAGACTAAGGCCCCTGTTCTCAAGGAAGTAAAGTACCTACATAATTTTTAACTTTAAAACCACTTTCAAGGAAGTGAGGCTTATAAAGTAAATAAAAGAGGGGCAGGCACCTGACCACGACGATAACTATCGTCTATAAATCAACAGTAGGTATACGCTGTAAATCCATCAACGGACGCCCCATAAAACGACACTGATTTTTAGAGTCCCGTAGGCTGTGGTTCTCTGGTATGAAGATTTACTTGCTAAAGTTTGATTAACTCCTTTAGTTAACTACAGATTATCCCCTTCATTTATAATATAAACGTTGCTTAAAGTTAAGTAATGATTAGTGACTGTATAACCATACATTTTTGACGTTTAAACATCTCTTAACTTTAATCATGGATTATAAAATAAAACCCTAAAAATAAATACTTTAACATAACATTTTAACAATAAAATAGAGACCAAGAGATTTAATTAATATGATTTTCATCAATATCGAAATTGGAATTTAAGAGGACGGGCTCGTGGCTTAAATATTCAGTGTACGACTAAACGCCGACCGACACTACGCCGACAGATTTTAACACCGCCAAGACTTTACTTCGACGGGACTCTTCGCCGACAGGACAGCCGACAGGGCTCATCAGGTAGGTAATAGGTTAGGTTAGGTTAGAATTGCGACAAACTGCCCGCGATCGAGCGAGCGCTTCTTCCATGTTAGTGGCAGTTACTTGATTATTTAGTAATAGCGCAAGGATGAGCTTTGTCGGCGAAGAGTCCTGTCGGCGAAATGTGCTGTCGGCGAAGATTCCCGTGGAAGTAAAGTGTTGTCGGTGTTCAGTCTGTCGGTGTTCAGTCTGTTGGCGTTTAGTCGTACACTCCTAAATATTAACAGCCCCACGGATCGATCGAAGGCTGGATCGTGGATTGGGGAACATTCTTTACATGTCACGAACCATCTGTGCATCTGTAAAAAGAAAAAAAATACCAATATCGACTGCATTCATCACTTATTGTTAGGTGATAAGTCGACCAAAATTAAACTAACGCAACGTTAGAAATAATTACAAACAAAAGCAACTGAAGATTAATTTCTTTAACTAAGTTAATACGTATAAAGTTTCACTTAAAATAAGCTATTTAATTCAATACCACAAAGAACTTAAATCCAAGAGACACAAAATAAACAGAATCGACAGACAAACAGAACCCACTCACAAACTCCGTTAAAGAATTAACCAGATTTATATCCCAAACTTTGAAAGTAACAACAAAGCCGTTACTGAAGTTTAATCAGCTTAACAAATTAAGCCCGTATCCAATTACAAAGATATTATCATATTGGATGCAGCACATTCTATTGTTTGTTTAAGTAAAGAAATTTACCCCAGGCAGCTATGGGGTTGAATGAGTGATGAGGAGGAGACGATTAATAAAAAGATTAATAAAAAAAAAAAACAAAAAAATACTACAAAGTAAGAAATAACTTTGTAGTATTTTAATAACTGGATGGAAGATGGGGGAAAAAATGCTGGAGTGGTGACCACGAACGGGACGGAGGAATGTGGGAAGACAACCGACTAGGTGGACAGACGATATCATTAAAGTGTCCGGAAGAAACTGGATAGCCACGACACAAAACCGCCAAAAGTGGAGAGATTTGGAAGAGACCTACCTTGGCCACCCAATGCTGAGTGCATTGGGTGGCCAAGGGTTGAAGAAGAGAAAAGAGAGAGAGAAATAACTTTAAAGTCGATCTTTGGTATGAATTTTAGTTTTTTTTTGCTACTGACTTCAAAAATGCAAGTTATTTTTCACTTAGTGAATTTTTTTTTGGAGGTCGGTGGTTATTTTTAATAAACTCATTTTTTAGTTGTGGTACCTTGCCTACCCCACATAAATTCATATACCTTCATTTGCTAGGTAAATAACAGTGATATTGACATACAAATAAAAAAATACATATTATTGAAGCTAACTCAAAAACCTCAATAAGAACTCGACAAAAATTATATTGGGACAGCTTTATAAAAAATCAAACAACGCGACAAATAGAAGGATAACTTAACAATTCACATACTAGTCACACAAAATTCATAAAAAAACATCCATCATAAATTCCCCTTTAATAATTTAAATAAATTACCTTTTCATCCGCATATTTAAAAACAAAATACCTCCATACAACATCCGTGTGTAAACACAGCTTAAAAAAAAATGTAATAGCATATTGTACTGAAACAGGATGGCCCATTGTGTGTTCATTATTCTTCATTTAATGGTAACTTCATTCATTCAACCCTTTATTTAATTTACTCGACCTTATATAAATAGTGAACCCTTTTTTTTGTTGAACGAAGGATGGAGAATGATTGGCGTTTTGATATTTTTGTGAGTTGTTTGCTTAAGGCCCATAGTATCCTCATCTCCCGTTTGTATGCTAAAGCACGACTGACGCCCGCGCCCGCGCAGGGCACCTCTGAGCCTTTATCTCAAAATGGGGATATTCCTATGATTAATTTACAATTGTGCTTCGGCGATTCTGTGGTACCTCTAACTATCTATTTTTCAGTGTATTTTTTTTTCCAAATAACGAAGCCGTTTAGTAGGAGTATGGAATAGAAGCCAAAATATTGCGTGTTGGAAAATATTTTTTACAGCAAAAGTATTAACCATACAAAAAAAGTACTTCGGGCAAAATGATCTATATGAATCTATAGCAAAATCATATATTTTTCAAATCTTCAAGACAAGCCGTTATTGAGCAGTAGGGTTCATAAAGTGACCGTGTTACGCTACCAAACGGGACGTAGGCCCTTAAATGACTTGGTTATTGTATTTGTATTAGGTTTTTCTGAATGAAAGAAGGTAACAGCGTGTGTTTGTGAGATTAGAATTAGGCAGAGTCACCTCAACAATATAAGTCGGCATTCACACGGCTCTAATAAAATCGCGGCGGGATGTTTTCGCGCAACAGGATTTTTAACTCTCAGTGTCAGTGGCTTGCACAGAGCTTTCAGACAGGGTAGGCAGAAATTTTAAAAAGGTAAACACAAACCGAATAATCGATTTCTGCCTAACCTACACAGCATGCAACCTGTGAGGCAATTAAATGAATCATATTATTTTGTGTTGTATTATTTATTAATAGCAAATCGGGTAAACACTACTTTTTACGATCATTTGTTTTTTCACCGAAAGATAGTTTTGAAAACGCATCAGTTTTTTATTTCTCTATACACGCACCACCTGAAAAACTTTCACAGTGACTATTATCTATTTTTCACACTATTATCAACGTCAAAATCTTGAATACATGCTATCATAGCTCTTAACCAAAACAAATTAATCAAAACAACAATGGCGTCGGAAATCGGAATATACAGGGTGATTGGAAGATGGGTGCAAAGCTTTAAGGTGAAGATAGTATAGACAATTTAGAACCATTTAAGCCATGGTTGTCTTAGACGAAGTCTTACCAATTTTTTTTTTTAATAAGGTTTAAAAGACGTATTGTACAATTTTTTTATTTTTTCTGAGCTTTAAATGTCTGTAAAAAAAATTTCTAATGACACAGAAGCCTAAAACATGTTTTGCTTGATTGCTTACACATTACTTTAATTAAATAAATAAAAAATGAATTCATTTATCATTCAATTTGGCCATAATTATGCAGTTTACATTAAATTTTGAGAATTTCCGAAAAAAACTTAAAAATTTGGTTAAAAATATTTGGTAAGACTTCGTCTAAGACAACCATGGCTTAAATGGTTCTAAATTGTCTGTACTATCTTCGCCTTAAAGCTTTGCACCCATCTTCCAATCACCCTGTATAAATAATACGACAAAAATGTAATGGAACAGGAAAATTTACATATGTAGCGACAATTCAATGAAACAATGGTACTTTTTAAAACAGTCGCATAGCCAATTTTGTTCGGAAAACTTCGGAAAGTTTCGTAATTCGTCGTGTGGTAAGAAAGCGTAAAAAGCCAGTGACTACCCTGTACGGTTAAGTGCGTAAATTGTTACATTGTGTGCCACGTATGTATAGGAACGCACACCCAATAAATCTGCATGACCACGAGAGCGCACATATAAACATAAAGACCCGAATACTTCGTGTCTCTCCCGAGGCATTCAGCGGCGCTAGTGCATCGCAATGTGCAGTTGCGTCAATTTGTACGAACGACCGGGTATTGTATCGTTGATACTAATGATACGACCGACGCTCGACAGGAGGAGCTGATTCATGAATAAAGATTTTTTGTTTATTGATAAAATAATATTCGTTTTTAATATTTATCTGATTTAGGTAGGGTAGACAGTGTATATCTGTCTTTATGGACTGCACGCCACTGCTCAGTGTAGAACCGAACATTGAGAGACCAACAGAATGTGTCTCAGAGCGCCGAAAATGTAAAAGTGTGTGTGTGTTGTGTGTGTAACGTGTGTTTAACTGCTCGATACGCAGCGCGTTGAAGAACCCGCCGCAATTTTATTACGTCCGTGTGAACTTGGGTACGTAAGAAATAACAGCTGCACGAGTCGATCGATGAGGCTACGCTTGCCGCGGTTGGTCCGTGGATGGGTGACAGCGTGACTATCTTTACATACCAAGACCCCGCCGTGCCTCAGACAGTAGGTACGTTGAGCCATTGGTGACGGCTGTCATTCGTAGATCTTTGACAGTCATTAGATACTGATCGCTAGAAGCCCGAAAAAGCCCAACCAGTCTTACCAAGGCGTATCATAATTGGCTTGTAGAGGTCAGTTAGCTGCTGGTCAGATAGCTGAATATCAACTCAGCTGCATCCGGTAAGACTGGAAGCTGACCCAAACATAGTTGAGAAAAGGCTAGGCAGATTATGATGATAAGATTATCTGACCAAATTGTAAGTTTTGCTTAAAAATCCGTGTCCCTGACGGTACATAAGGCACGTGACTATTCCATTTCACTATTTCAGTAAATACGTGTGAAGTATCAAAACCTACATCAAAAAGTATCACCAAATTGTTGGCGATTGACTTCCAGTAAAAGTGTCGAAAATACTTACAGAAGCTGTCAATAGAGGGCGCTTGTTCTAGATTTAATTTTATGCTCTAGTTGCGTCATGTAATCCGCCCGTTTGATGTATGGCAAATGAGTGGTGTTTGATATATGGAAGAAAGAGTTACTTGGAAATTGATGAAGGAGAAAATGAGTAAATACGAGCACGTGTAGCACGGATACCGTAGAAACAGAAGAAACGAAAGACATAATTACATACAGGGTGAAATTGAAAACATGCGACAAACCGAAATGGGAGATTGTACTCGTCATTATGAACAACTTTTACTAAGGGACCAAAGATGCAATCGCAAAAAAAAACAGCTGTTCCCTACATTTTGACGAGTCATGCGAACATAAATGTAGGGAACAGATGTTTTTTTTTTCGCGATTGCATCTTTGGTCCCTTAGTAAAAGTTGTTCATAATGATGAGTACAATCTCCCATTTCGGTTTGTCGCATGTTTTCAATTTCAACCTGTATTGTAAAAAGATATAAGGCGTGATATCAAGCTGCAAGTAAGTAAGCTTGCGATTCATAGTGTTTTTTTCATTCAACGGTATTTAAGGCAACACTGACCGTGATGCCTTAAATATACTAGAGCAGTGGTAGCCCAGTAGCCCAGTGGACCAGCGACCTCGTAAGTCGCGGCCTCACGAGTTGAAGATCGTAAGTTCGAACCCAGGGAAGCACTTTACTCTGTGTCAATTATTTCTTCAACACTGCTCTGTGAAGGAAAACATCGTGAGGAAACCATGAAAAGACACGTGACATCTTCCAACCCGCACTGGGCCCGTGTGGTGGATTACGGGCTATGACCCACTGCCTTTCATCAAGAAGAGGCCTGTGTCTCGTTTATGTAAATAAACTAAATAAATAATAGTTTAAAAACTAAAAAGGAGAAAATAATTTAATTCAATGTCAAACACCCCACGCTTTTTAATTGAATTAAATTATTTTCGCCTTTTTTTGTTTGGTTTTTAAAGCGTGTTTTTTAGTTTTTTAAACTATTATTTATTTTCTATTTTTTAGTTCTGCTAACTACAAAAACGTGTTTTTTTATTTTTATTTTTTTCCTTTTTTTCATTTTTCTAATATTTTTTTTATTATTGAATTGTCATCGGTCCTCGATAAGTTTACAAAGTTTCAATGAAATCTGAATGTTTAAAGTGGGTCAAAATCGCGCTCTAAGGAGTCGGTTACATACAAACATACAAGTGAAGCTAATATAAAGCGTGTAAAAATATCTGACATTGATAAGATAATTCCCACGCCGTTTGGAAGCAGCAGCCTCAGAAATCTAAATTACGTTGAATCTAATCACCAATCAGAATCATCTTTTATAACAGTCATGAGAAAACCAACTTAGAACCTTTTCAAATCCGATTCCACCATGTTTATACCTACTAAGTAAAAGATTCAAAAGCGTATAAAATTAAATAAGGTGATAACAGGCCTATTCAATGTGATAATTGTACGCACAGCGCTCTAAGTGATCATTATACTTTTATATCGGAGATCTCGTTAAGATTGTATGTTGAACATAAGTTATGTTACGTGCGTGACCTGTGTTGGTGTCAAGCTTTTATGTTGATGGTTACTGTTGGTGACTGTACTTGACTCATGGTTGGGAAGTTTGAGCAGCCGATGAGGTATAAGAACCAATGCATAATGATCAACAAAATGTTTATTTTTGAGGTCGTTGACAAAAAAGGTGAATTAACTAGGAGAACATCTGCAAAATCAAGGGAATTACATACAGATAGCAGCAGCAGCAGATTTGTCGACGGAAGAATAAACATGACTATTAACTAAATGATGTATAATAAGAGAATATAACTATGTTTTTCTATTAATTATCACAGTCATGCGTTCTAAATAAATCATGATTTTGTAGATAATCGTATATACTTTGTGGCCGTCGATTAGAAAGTTTGTTTCAGTGTGATTTTGACAGCTTGGGAAGAAATATTCTTCTGAAATAGTCTACATTTGTAAGGACCTAGACAAAAATCGTTGGAAACGAAAGACTAAATGACAGATTGTAGAAGGATATCTACGGTGCGATGTCAAAAATGGAGAAACGAAATGTCACTTTGTATTGATAGATAGATGATGATGATGATGACTGTTCTATCCAAAAACAACGTTTTAAATTCCGTATGATATCAACATTTTAAACTCCGTATGATATCCGGCAAACTACAAAGCCGTAAGTATAACTCATATCAGCATTCGTGACCATAAGATCATTATTAACCTGCTTCAAGATAACACCAGTTTAAAAAGGGTTTACCGACAAATTTAACCGATACTGTGGGATGTGCGGGAAGATGCTGGATGCAATTATCTCACGTAAACTGTTATTTAGTACTTTTGGAGATTAGCGATGTTGATTGATCTTTCTTTTATAAATTGGTGCTAAAGGGGCGTGAATGGTATTCTTTCTTTTTAACCGACTTCAAAAAGGAGGAGGTTATCAATTCGACATATTTTTTTCAATGTTTTTTCGGGTAAAACTCCGGATTTGCAAAATTCTTTTTTTGTTCGAAAGGGGTTTATTCCGAAATGACAGCGAATAAACTGCGATTGCTGCTATCGTATAAATATGCATTTTTTTGACCCCAAGGGTGATGGAATTAAGAATTGGTGTGGGGTAGGCACTATAACTAAAAGCTGCCAAGCTAAAGTGCAGACACATAGCTTAATCTTCTCCACCACCTATCAAAATATTTGATATACAAAGCACAACGCACCTTTAAGTCTAACCAGCCAAATTAAGGCGAAAACCACAATATTCCAGAGACGTAATTGATTCACAATCAAAATATTAAGGCTTTGTGCTCAAGACGAAACTTGTGTAGACTGTAGTTTAATTTTCATTTAATATGCAAAATGGGTACATTGTAATTTCGTTGAGAAAACTCTTGAGGGCTTGTAACTGGGGTTTTGCGCATGGTTATGAATTTAGAGTTTCAGGAGAGAATATAAGTAAAATAGACGGTGAAGTTCGTGGCGTATTCACCGAGTGGAGCCGTTAAGCTACGGTTGCTGCGGTCAAAATCAAGGATGTGCCTTTAGAGGTAGGAGAAACAGGGTGTAAAGTTCAGTAACCTTTCATAGTAAAGGGAAGATTCTCCGACCAGACGGGTGTTGTGTCTGGCGGGCAACCTGCCGGTCTACTCTGTTAAAATCGTTAAAATCTCACCGTGAGAACCAGAGATCGGATATTCGGATGCATATTTACCTAAAGATAATTTTTAGCTATGAAAGTATGGAAGCGGCTTTATAAATTATTTGTAATATTTATTAAAAACCCCGGGGTTCTTGATTGCATAACTTTTCAGATGTGTATTAATTTAAAATTAATGTTTAACCCGATACAAACATGTATATGTATGTTTGTTAAAGTAAGTGTTTTACAAAATAATAGGCATGCAAGATTCACATCTAGTAGATGTCAATCAAAAATATTGTTTTTTAGCTGATTTTATTGCATTTGTGATTGTACATCAGTTTTGTGAATTACAATTAAAAAAAAAATGTATAGGAGGAGGGGTGGTTTGTAATAGTTAAAACAAAAAATAAACAAATTAATTACCTAAATTAAGACTTTTTCGATACAAAAGCGCATTCCATGTTAGCCAACATCTCAACTTTAGGTGAATATTCATCCGAATATCCGATCTCTGGTGAAGACTAGGTGAAATGATTGAAATGATGAGATATCATTCCGTCTGATGTCTGGCTTGAAACAATGAGAGATTGACGGCTGAGATTTTTACTGAATAGCATTACTGCCCGACTACTGATGTCAGGACGTTGTATAAATGCTACTTCCGCGATAAACTCTATTTGCGCGATGTAGGATTGTGCGTGACGTCAGTGTGATGCGTAGTTAGTCCGTGTCGCAAAGAACTTTAGTTCCTCCTGTTTTAGTTATCGAAACTTTAAGTATTGAGCAATGAGCCGATTGCTCAAATAGGTATCGAACATTTTCGTAGACATGAATGTTGCAACGGAAGTGTATGAAAAGTGTCACAACAAGTTCATATCAAAAGTTTTAATAAGTTTTTAACTATCAAAATGTTTAATGAGTTCTCTCTTTATACCTTGCGTAGGAAGAAAATAATCATATCAGATACTCGTTACATTAGAAATTCTATTTTCAATTGAAACAGATCATCAAGGAATGTCACAACATTCATGAAATAACTTTTATAGTTTGATACAAATTGAAATTATGAAACAACAAATAAAAACATGACGAGTTTTTGAATAGGAACATTATATAACATAACATCACGCTTTGGTATCTCAAAGGGATAGGCAGAGGTGTAGCCATAGTAGGTACAACCACATTTCGCCAGTTACGTTATAGGCCCATGTAAAAAAGAGCGTCACAAAAAACGACTTTTTAATTTATTTATAAGTTGTGGTAGCTGTGCCCGTGACTTCGCGTGTATGGCGAAAACTAATAAATGTGTCTCTGAACTAAGTATTTTTCTATAATAAAAGTAGCCTTAGTTACTCTTTATAACAACAGCTATTAGTCAGTAAAAGTTTTGTCAAAATCGATTCAGCCGTTTTGGAGATTAGCCGGAACAAACAAACAGACAAACAGAAAAAAAAAGTTTTTTTTGTTATACGTACCGTCGATACTTTCATATGCATTTAGTAAAAAGCTGTTATTTTGTCATTACAAACAGACACATAAATTTAATTTATTTGTGTTGTTTATTGTATAAAAGATGTATAAATACGCAGGAAGTAAAGAAAACCTTTATTTAAAAAAAAGCATCTAATTCTATTAAAAACAAATGAACAATTTTCTTAATTTGAACTTCAACGCAAGGGCCACTAACGATCTTAGTTAGAATGTCAGTAAACTCTAGACTCTGTCTTTAGACCAACGACTGAAGCCGACTTTGAAGTCATTTTTCCTTTGATGTGCCGCCAACGTGTTACACGTGAGGGTTTATTACGGTAACTTCCGTTGAAAGTACTTGCATTGAAGCATCAATTGTTTTACATACTATATAATATTCTATGATAAAATGATAGAAGTGCTTAAAGACTTCCTGCTAGAGGTGAGTTGTATATACTGGTACAGGTATTTATACCAAGTATGTGGTTCCCAGTACGCAGCCCGGGTACAGACCGAAATACTGGGTAAAAAATACCTTGAAGGTATGACGTCATACGTATAGGCTAATGTACGATACGAACGGCTAGCACAAGGTAGCGGCCAGTACGTGCGGCATCGGCACGCCGAAGCCACCTGAAGCTACCCGACAGCTTACGGTAGGACCCGAAGCGTCATTCGTGCTTTAGGAACGTTCGGACGATTTAAATCAGTTAGCAAAAAAATTAACATAATAATATGTCTACGTTCTTATGGCAGTATATGCGCCCTCACGGCCGTAGTCGCCGCGGAAGACGCCCTGAGCGTCGGGAATCCCATGCTGATTCCCGGCCACCGTAGGCGCGGGCTTGCGGACGGCGAGTAATGGGTAGCTCGCTGTCCGGTAAGGACCAAGCCCGGGTCGACGGCGTGTTGTGTTCCACTCGCGCCTCAAAGAGATGTCAGCACCAAATGGTGGGGTCCGCAAGGGCCGATGCCTGCTAGGGGTGCGGGTTGTTCGAAAGCGATACCGCGGCCTCTGGCACACGGGCAACTGAGGGAGCACGGGTGGGTTTTAGTCAGTAAAAGTCTGACACTCCCTCCCGCTCCACCCAGAGCGGGAGAAGTTATTGGATGATTTCCCAACTAAAAGAAAAAAAAATTTATTTCTTAACAATTTTTTTAGTTATACCAAAGAGCTCCTTATGTGTGTTGAAGTTAGACAATATTATTGCGTGTATGGAGTAAATTTACGATGTTTAGTGTAAGTACGTACGTAGGTCGACAATATTTTGATTTTTTACGTCAGTCGTAGATTCCATATCTTTTAACGCATATGTATATACTTGAAACGTCGTAACTACATTATTTTGGAGGCATACCGTACCTATCGCATACGTTTACTTATCGAAATCACAACACACCCAAATACTTAGAAGTATTTTGAAACCCGGTTTTTGTACCAGGTATTTAGCGATACCCATACCTTGAGGGCCGGGTATGGAGATTCGAAGGTATATCTCATCTCTACTTCCTGCTATAAAGCATGGTTTAAGTTTCATAGTTATGCATTAGTGGTTGGCAATGAAAGTACCACTTCAACACAAGTTCTAGTCTTCTTGTTTATATTAAAAACCTGCATTAAAATTGATAAGGTTATACCTGAAAAGACTGGTCCAATTCTGCTATTCTTAATTATTTGAAGATTACGGTGATAAAAAAGTAAGTAAGGCATAGGTAATATTTTTTTACGGGTTTTCTACATAATCTCGTGTCAAATGCAAACTTTAACACGTCAAACATATTTCAAAAATATGATGAGGTCGGCGTTTCCTATCTGACTACTCTGTCTGAGAAGAAAGGCCGAAACAAACTCAGAGGATACAGTCTTTTCTAAAGGCCAGATACAATCTTGGCCAGATCGTGTGAAGACCATGTAGATTGAGGTCTGAACTTTTTTAAAGAAATGGTCTTTCGGGGAAATAATATTTTGGTCTTTTGAGGAAACAACCTCACAGATTGAGTGAATCTGTCCAGTAGGTAGATGCCAGAGACCGATGGTATTATGGTAGCGGGGTTGTGTTAGGGTAGATTTGTAAGGTGCCGTCACCAAATCACATGATCAAAATAGTCATGAAATGAACTAAAAATATAAAATGTAATTATGTATTGGAACATGTTTTTGTATTCACGCAAATAAAAAGCGTAAAAAAAAAGTAGGTATTATAATAGGAAATGCTCAATTAAAAAAGAAATCATGATACGATTCATCATTCATCAATATCTTGCATGTTTACTATTGACCTAGTCCAAACATCACCTTATTTTGTACCTACACTCAAAAATCAAAGTCGGTCCCCCTCTAATCACTACCTACCTACCCTCGATCCATCAGGTCGGTAGATACCAACAAAGCTATCAACACGTGGTACCAAGATCGATGGGTACCGTGCTCGATTCCTTTATAGGTCAACTAACAACTAGTTTGTTTGAATTTTTATTGTTGCTAATGAGCTTTCTTAATCAACGATTTTAATTAAGAGCACAATTTATGGGGTTTTTTGGTGTTTAAGTTTAGAATTTATGGGTTTTGGCGTTACGAGATGATGTGTGAAGTTGAGTTATGCTGGTTTTTTTATTATAGAAGTTGTATGGAATGCTTTATCAACATCATTAATCAGAGTTAGTTCAGCTTTTGCCACAATTTTCTGTCATTGCTCAACTATCTTGGGGCCGGTTTTCTAGTCAAACTGGAATCAGCTGATTACCAATATTTTGGTTGTACGTTGTTTTATAGCTGATAGTTGTATAGAATTTCGTTTCACATAAAAACATTCTCATATTTTCGTTTCATAGAATAATCAATACGCAGAATACTTAATCTGAATATTTTTAAATCATTGATTTTCGTTTCACATAAAGTTTAAATTTAGAATAATCATATCATAGAATTGCCAAACTTAAGTGGCAGTGGGCAGGTCACATTGCACGCAGAACAGATGGCCGATGGGGTCAAAAAGTTCTGGAGTGGCGACCGCGCACCGGAAGACGTAAAGTTGGAAGGCCTCCCACAAGGTGGACCGATGACCTTGTGAGGGCCGCAGGAGTCCGCTGGATGCGGGAAGCACAGAACCGGTCGAAGTGGCGGAGCTTGGGGGAGGCCTGTCCAGCAGTGGACGTCCTTCGGCTGAAATGATGATGACGATATCATAGAATAATAAATCAAATATTCTTCATTCTTATATTGTTAAGTAGTAAGTAAGTAAGTAATTTTATTTGCCAAAATGTAGGTAACTTATTACCAAGAATAACGTTTTTTTATTGTTTATGTTTATTATTTTATTCTTATTATTGTTGTTAGTAATTTCGGTTGGGGGTCTCAGTTCTAACTAAACCTACTGCTTGCATGCTGCAAGCGGGCATGCAACATGCAGCAGGCATGGTTTCTGTCACAGCTTCGGCGCTGCGGGGCTCCAGCGGTCCCACGCGAGCTTATCGTCGCAGATGATATTCACGCTCACCACCGCTGCCTAAGCCGCGGCGGGGAGCGTTTAAACCACCTGCTCCTCAGCTCGTGGGCTGCCTCGCCCGTCTGCGCCTCCGCGGATTTAAATTACACTCTAGGGGTAGGGCAAACAAGACTACGTGGAGTCGGTTTTGCAGCAATTTGTAGAAACAAATTGCTGCAAAACCGACTCCACGTAGTCTAAAAAAAGTCAATATGTTGTGCTACAAAAGTTAGTAACAGAAGTTACTAACTTTTGTAGCACAACATATTGACTTTTTAAGACAATATTTTAATTCGTTGAAATATATTTTATTTGGAAAAATACACCGAACAAACAATATTCGTTAAAAAAGAATTCTACTGTTTGATAAGTTTGTTCAAAAAAAATGTGACTAAAAATTCATTGAGTTGTGTTTCTGTGTGATATGTTTCATTCAAGTAAATAGTCTTTGAAACAATAATATTCAAAATAAAAATACAAGGACCAAATATTATATGAAACATTTTCTGGGAAACGAAATTCTATGAAATTTCTGTCTGCAAAACAAGGGGACACCCAATTTTTAACGTGGAGTGACTGCCTTACTGACCTCCACCATCCAGTTAATACGATACCCCTTGGTAAGATTGTTTGTCAGACTTTCGGGCTTCTGACGACCTGTAACGACTGGTAAAGATTGTAGAATGCAACCGGGACCAGTGGCTTAACGGGCTTTTTGAGGCACGGAGAAGTCTCGGAATATAAAGAAGGATGGTTACGAGCCTCTTTGAATAATAGTACCAAGTCTAACTCAAAATTATGCGCAGGAACTTTGAGATTTTCTACACACCTAATCATAAAACACAGAGATGGCAGCACCAACTGGTGGGGTCCGCAAGGGCCGATGCCTGCCAGGGGTGCGGGTTGTTTGAAAGAGATTCCGCGGCCCCTGGTACACAGGCAACTGAGGGAACACGGGTGGGTTTTAGTCAGAACAAGTCTGACACGCTCTCCTGCTCCACCCAGAGCGGGAGAAGTTATTTGATGATTTCCCACCCAAAAAAATTATAATCATAAAACACAAGTGAAATCTTTGACAGATAACATATTTATAAGCATATGTCGACATATGATTGTTGCCCACGCCTACATAAACGAATTATTTGTATGACATCAACAACTCCAGTTCATGCAAATTACATCATGTCGCAAGGTGTTGTCGCGACAGTTTGTCTAACTTGATTCTGTAGGTGTTACATTACACTTTGGTCTTTCACACCTACATTGTAGTTTTCAATGATTATTTCGTGTAACTTAGTTCTGTTAACTTCAGTACTAAGCCGACTTTTTAACCGCTTAAAATGTAGGACCAAAAATAAACATGGAGCACCACATTAAGTCACGTAAGTGCCTACGTCTTCCCTTGTATAGCATAAGCTAACAGTCTAGCATAGAAAACTTTAAAATAGAAAAATAATTAAAAACATAAAAAAAATACAAAAATAATATATACAGAAATAGGTACGTAGTATGTACTAGCTGTTAAGAACCACCGATACCAGAGAATTGAAAAACTGCATGAGGTGAGGCGAAAACTGCTTCCAGGAACTCTCAACTTCCTACAAAGGTACTGCCCATAAAATTATAAAACAAAAGAGACCGTAACAAAATATAGAACACAGTTTAAAAAGGTCTCTGATCATGTCAGAGGGACACTGAGCAAGGGCAGGAGTGGATTTTAGCCAGTAAGAGTCCGGCACTGCCCAAACTGCGTCACTAGTGAGGCAGTCTGGGCGTCCATGAGGATTTCCCGCGCCTGCCAAAAAAAAAAACCTAACAGCCTATAATATTCCCACTCCTGGGAGTCAGGCTTCCTCTTGGTGACAGGGAGTGGGCTGTTATCCACCACGCGGGCCCAGGCGGGTTAGTAGATGTCACATGTCTTCGACTATTTAGTTCTAGGACATGCCGTCTTCAGCACGATGTTTTCCTTCGCCGTTCTGAGAGCAGTGGTGATGAAATTATTTACACAAAGTTAAGTCGAACCCAAGACCTACAACTCGTCAGGCCGACACCACTGGGCCATTAATGCTCAAAAACAGCAGCAGCTTGTTTGTACTAAAATACAAAGTAAGTACTACACCATTAAGTCATCATCAACCTAGCCTTTTCCCAATGTTGGGGTCAGCTTCCAGTCAAACCGGATGCAGCTGAATAAGTGGTGCCGGATGTAAAAAATAGCACCATCCCATCTCTTCCCGTGGGTGTCGTAGAAGGCGACTAAGGGACTAACTAGAGAATGGGCAGCAGCTTTCTCTATGCATTTTACCACCATACTGCGATCGCCAATTCGCCTGCCAAGCGTGGCGATTATGGCAAGCTCCCCCAAATTGAGAGAGGCCTATGTCCAGCAGTGGACGTCTTCCGGCTGAAATGATGATGATGATTATGAAATGGAGCGACTGCCTATCTGACCCCCACAACCCAGTTACTGGGTTATACTATACGATACCCCTTGGTAAGACTGCATGCCACACTTTCGGGCTTCTAACGACCTGTAACGACTGTCAAAAATCCACGCTTTCCGAGGCACGAAGGGGTCTTGATATGTAAAGATGGTCACCCATCCACGAACCGACCGCGGCAAGCGTAGCTTAACCTGATTGATCAACCCGTGCAGCTGTTAAGACTTATCCATAAGCCCCTCATACTACACCATTAAGTAACTTACACTTAAGTTTTAATGGGAACCCAAGACATTCAATTAATATCTCTCAACTTCCGTGGGACGAGCAGCTGATCTTCTCAGCATTTCTCACACCATCACATCAAAACAATGAGATAAAAACAGTACAGTTATGTTATTATTACCATAAAGAGCCCATAATTATAATTGTGTAACATGGAGTGGCGGTAGCGCTTGCGCAATATTGTAGAGAGGAGATTCAGAAGGGTCACTTATTTCAACTGACGATGCCGACGATGGGGCTGAGATAAATCATCAATTTTCAGTAACTAGGCTTTGAAAATCGACAATTATTATTAGGGCAGACAGTGCCTTATTATGTTCTCTTAATGGCAGACAGTCTAGGCAAGGACAATCAATCAACTCAGGCAACCACAATCTAAGGTGGTCTCCCCAATTTCGCCACAATACTAGGTTTTCCGCTTCACAAATCAAGTCGATTTGAAGCCAAGCTGCATCGCACGCTACGCATACTTGTTCTCCAGTCGAAGGCTCCTCTTCTCCAAAGACCTTATATTATTTTGTTTATGACTGTGTCCTTGATGACCTTTGACGTTTTCTTTTTATGGCTTTAGCCTTGTTGACGTTTAAATTTTTTATGACATTTTTACTGTGACCATCAGTCTTTTCAAAGACATGGCCGACTCATTACTACTTCACCTTGCCACCACACCAGGGACCATCTTCGCTGCTATACGATCATTGAACTGTGCAGGTTGTTTCCACCGTCCTGGGGCGGTACTTCTGTAGCTGTCTATAGTGTGACATCGGCAATAGGCGCACGCGCACCGTATCCGAGTGATCTGTATGCGCGGGAGTGGAGCCGTTATGTTCAGGGTTGATAGAGAGTTTTTTAACGATTTCGGAAGTCGTAGTTTTGTTTTTTGTGGGGTTCTAAATTGCCTTGAATATTTTGTGTGGCGTAAGTTTTACTAGCCTTTGTTTTTGTTAAGGTTTATTGATTTATGAATATTTCTGTAATACCTGCCAACGTGTAACCTGATAAAATGTTAAAAAGTATTTTTACTAACCGACTTCAAAAAGGAGGAGGTTCTCAATTCGTCGGAACCTTTTTTTTATATAATTATGTTCCCCGATTACTCGAAGATGGCTGGACCGATTTGGATATTTTTTTTGTTTGAGAGGGTAAACTTCCCAGGTGGTCCCATGATCATCAAGTCAGGATCTGATGATGGGATCCTGGAGAAATAGAGAGAACTCTTCAAATTTTATTGGCACACTTGAAGCGATTTGGGTATTTTTTGGAAGAGTACTTTCTCGGAGTAGTCCCATTTCAATTTGGTGAAGATCTGATGCAGATCTTCGGAGATAGGCAACGGAACTCCTCAGTAAATGATAGCAAATGGACTGGGATTGCTGAAATCTCATGTCTGTCTATTGTTTACACCAGTTCTTAACATAACATCACGCCGGTACGCTATGAAGGGGTAAGCACATGTGAACCACTAAAAAGTGAAAAATAAAAACTATTTCAAAAAAAACAACCGACTTCCAAAAAAACACTATAAAGTGAAAAATAAATTTAATTTCGGAAACGGGTGACAAAAAATCAAAATACAGCTCAAAAGACACCAACTTCCGAAATTAAAGTTATTTTTCACTTTGTATTGTTTTTTTGGAAGTCGTTTGTTTTTTATAATAGTTTTGCGTCTGATACCAACATAATACAAGCATGGGGTCAAGAATGATGATATTCTTTATCCGTAACATCTGAATTTTCTGCCACGGTATGGTACTAATACTAAGTTATTATTAACTTTAAACTAAGTTATCTATAGGTACTTTCTTACTATTAGTTTTTGCAAGTTTTTTTTTATTTTCCAATGGATTTATTCGATATTTTTTAACTTTAACCAGCACTGGTGGGGTCCGCAAGGGCCGATGCCTGCCAGGGGTGCGGGTTGTTCGAAAGAGATACCGTGGCCCCTGGCACAAAGGCAACTGAAGGAACACGGGTGGGTTTTAGTCAGTAAAAGTCTGACACGCCCTAAGCTCCAGTCAGAGCGGGAGAAGTTAATTGATGATTTTACAACCTAAAAAAAAACCAGCAATTTAATTGCGTAACACACTATCAATCAGAATTTGAATTATTTTGAAGGATATTGCTAATCCATTGCTTCATGTGTTCGAAAAATTTGTCTGCTAAACAACGTAAAAAACGCAATGAATGTTGTTGAACTATCAAAATGAGAGCCATTCCTACAGTCAGTGAGTTAAACTCAAAGAAAAAACTCAAAGCATTTATTTCAATTAAACCATTTACAGGCACTTTTGTATTGTCAAAATAAAAGTTTAAAAAACTAAAAAACACGTTTTAAAAACCAAACTAAAAACGGAGAAAATAATTTAATTCAATTAAAAAGCGTGGGGTGCTTGACAACCTCTCCAGCACCATTGGCAACCCTACACCGTAGGCCAAAGCTTTTTGTTCTGCAACAAATGATGGGATTTGTATTATGATGGGAGATGGTTATCTGGCGTTGTTATATTTTGTCTTATGTGTTAAACTTTTTTATGTCTTTTGAATAATTCATGACGATTCGTTATATTTTTTGACCTCGAATAGATCAAACTAGAATGTAGAAATGACAGAATTTTATATTTTGAAGTATTTTGAAAAAAAAAAAAACAAATCAGGTATGATGTTAAAAGAATTGGAAATTAGTAAAGGAATTGCTTTGAATGGTTGTGGTGATTAATTCATAAATTTACAATGACAAAGCTTCTAGCCCTCGAAATACAAATTTTCTTACGTTTTTTTGCAATTTGCGGGTTAGTTTCAGGTCAGACTGCATGTTGAATAAAATATAATTCGCTGCCATAACACGTAGGTATGTATTGAAATATTACCTACTTATAATCATTAAAATCCTTAAAACAACCCTCTTAGTCCACGAAATCCTGCTAAATGACTATTTCATGAAAAACTCATTCCACTGGATTTGATTTACCAATTGCAAAAAAATTAAGACATTTTGAATTTCCCTGGCGCTTCTCTGTAAAGCGTCGTTGTTGTGTTTTCATGGTTATTTTTTTTTTGGGTGGTAAATGATCATATAACTTCTCCCGCTCTGGGTGGAGCAGGAGATCGTATCAGACTTTTCCTGACTAAAACCCACCCGTGTTCCCTCAGTTGCCTGTGTGCTAGGGGCCGCGGTATCTCTTTTGAACAACCCGCACCCCTGGTAGTGTGTTTTCATGGTTATGAGAATGGTTAACACAATAGTCTGACTATTGCGATAAACCTCTCTTACATAGATTGCACAATCCATATACCCGCCTATCGATCACTATACCATAGACGTTGGGCTATTGTCACCTCGCAATGGGCTATTGTAGTACCTACTCATAAATTTTGAGTACCACAACTTGTCAACTTGTCACTGATACACCGTTACGACCTTTGACCTCACTGCAATGTTTGACATTGAAAAGTATCTACCTTTCTGTGAACAACCATGACTTATGGATTCTTTCTTCGATAATAATTAAGTTCGTTTATCCATGAACTTTTTGCTGACGGTATCCGTTGTCATTATTTTCTTAAGGTATTTAAAAGGGCGTGTGGTTAAGTAATAATAGCCACAGGGGTCGATCGATCAGATTTAAGCCCCGCTCACCACGGTTGGTACGTGGATGGACAACCATCTTTATACATATACCAAGACCCCTCCGTCTTCGGAAAGCACGTTAAGCCGTTGGTCCCAGCTGTCTTTCACGGATCTTTAACAGTCTTTACGGGTCGTCAGAAGCCTGAAAGTCTGACAATCAGTCCAAGGGGTATCGTATTTCCCAGTAACTGGATTGTGGTGCCACCGATAACTTCGTCCGGCCCTGGTCCAGGGCATGGTACGGTGCGAGAGTGCATGGGTAGCCGTCACCTCAATCTGCGAAGCAGTAATGGGCGGCGCACGTGAGGGAGAGGAAGTACCTATATGCGCCCTCACGGCCTTAGTCGCCGCAGGAGACGCCCTAGTCGTCGGGAATCCTAGGCTGGTTCCCGGCCACCGTAAGCGCGGACTTGCGGACGGCGCGCTGTGTTCCACCCGCGGCTCAAAGAGATGTCAGCACCAACTGATGTGGGGCCCGCAATGGCCGATGCCTGCCAGGGGTGCGGGTTATTGGAAAGACATACCGCGGCCCCTGGTACACGGGCAACTGAGGGAACACGGGTGGGTTTTAATCAGTAAAAGCATGACACGCCCTCCTGCTCCACCCAGAGTGGGAGAAGTTATTTGACGATTTCCCACGCAAAAAAAAAACCGATAAACCCGTGGAAGTGGCTAACAAAATTGAATAATTGTCGTGCCAGCGACATGAAGAAGTAGAAGAGTGAAAATGGTTTCGTTTTAAAAATACAATATCAACCTCAATGGTTTCTCTAAAACAGTGGTGTATACTTTAGAGGTTCAACTGACAGGCAGACTTGCACTTGAATTGTTTTATTTAAAAAGCCTAGTTTATAAAAAAAAAAACAACTTTTGTTTATTTTATTTCTACCCCTGTACCAAAACGGTCCTTCCCTACCTATTACTCTGCTCGCCCCTCACCAGATCAAGCGTAAACCCGTCAAAGGTCACCAAATCCCACCTGCCCATTGTTGAACGGAAGTATTACGACGAATAATTACGTATGGATGGAAATTGTAGCCAACATCAATCATTGTTGGATATTTACATTCAATGGTGTGAATGCTGATGCAGGCAGGCCTTTATGGCCTGTGGCCTGAGGCCACCTGTCTATAGATGTGATGTGTCACGGATTTTGGGGGACTGGCGTAATTAGGTAAGGCCCAGAGTCTTTATACGACCGTGTATAGGGAACCCTCTGTTTTTCCTTTTTGTGGGATTTGTTGGGATTAAGAGAAGCGACGGGGGATTAAGGGACAGTACTACTGTTGATTAACCTTATTTTGGGGTCATTAAATTCTTGTTGTTTGTGGTGTTTGATACCCCAAACGTTTGTTCTGTGTAGTGTTTTTTTTGGAAGTTTATATTTCATAGGAGGACAAAATTCAATATACAGGGCACCAGGTGGAGGACATTGGCGGTCGACCAAAGTCACAGTCAAAGCATTTATTTCAAATAGGCAAACAATAGATTTGAAGCTCCTGGGAATAAGCCAATAAAAGGCACTTTTGAACGTCAACATTTATATTAAAATAGAATTGATTCTAGACCACTTTTTATCAACCTAAGGTATTGCTGGGTGAAACGTCATCCAACGCTATTATCCGCGGTTGTACACTGACGCATAACTTGTTAACAAGGATTCAGTACCTACATGATTCTAAAACCCTCTGCGTTTAAATTTTTCTTAAGTTATAAAAAGAAAAATAGCTCTGCCATCTACTTTAACCCGTACGTAGGTATGGCGTTTTCTATGGATGAGGAGATTTTCTTAAAGTCTGGAATCTGAGCTGAATTCATGAATACAGTTTGAGCGTCGACGTACCATACCACCCTGTATGTGGTCAAATAATGGACAGTAAAGATTTTTCTTACCTTATCCGACAGGAACAAAAGACCAAAGACGTGGGTATTTCGGTAGTTTTTCCACACAATCGTATTGCACGTTTTTGGAACTGTCATAAAATCGAATGCCTATCATGTTTCCCAAGCTGTGGGTGGAGTTACTCAATCCTTTGTAGAGTCTACAAAATAATCCTTATAGATAAACTGGTAACTTCACCAAAACATACAAGCAACAGCCAATAACTTCACCTCAAACATCTTATTCAATTCTACTACGACATTGTCTAAAACACGGCTTTTGGTTCCGGTGCTTGAGGTCACAATATTTATGAGTTTAACTTTGTTTTCTCAGCGGATTTGCCCGCGTGGATGTCGAAAATTATCCCACTGGCTGTACTACCAGGATAAGAACGATCCTATGGGTTAATCCAGGTTATAAACTTTCTGTGTACCAAATTTCATCCAAATCCGTTCAGCCATTTTTGCGTGATACAGTTACAAACATCCAGCCTTACAAACTTTCACTTTATAATATTACTTGATTGAATAATTGATTACTAGCTTTTCCAGCGGCTTCGCCCGCGTGTATATCAAAAATTATCCCACTGACCGTAATACTGGGGTAAAAAAGTATCCTATGTTTAAATCCAGGATGTAAACTATCTGTGTGCAACATTTCATCCAGATCCGTTAAGCGGTTTTTGCGTGATTCACTAACAAACATGCAACCATAGAAACTTTTACATTTAAAATATTACTAGCTGCTGCCCGCGACTTTGTCGGCGATCCAAGATGAAAATTATGTCCTTACCCAGGTCATGGTCTATTGGTGTGCCAATTTTCATCAAAATCCGTTCAGCCGTTTTAGCATGAAAGCGTAACAAACAAACTTAATTTAGAATTCATAACATTAGTTAGAATAGCAGTAAAATTTGTAGAATTCGACATCCGAATCTTGTTCGGCAATACTTGGTGTCTAGTCTACACAATGCTCCGTGGGCGTCCCATTCAAAGGGTCACGATACCATGTTCCTTTATGGAGTCAGTTTTGTAACAGATAAATTTATAGACGAGATTCCCTTAACGGTGAATGGGAATTGATTATGCGAAATGATGGTCTGCCAAAAGTGGAGGTATTTAGGTGAGAACAATTTTGTGTGGGAAAATCCTAGCTTGTTTTGTATGAATCAGTAAAAGCCTACCTAACATCGTCTTTATCGTTTATTTCATCATCATTATCATCATTGTTTCAGCCGAAAGACGTCCACTGCTGGACATATGCCTCCCCCAGGCTCCTCTACTTCGACCGGTCTTGTGCTTCCCACATCCAGCGGATTACCGCGGCCTTCACAAAGTCATCGGTCCACCTTGTAGGAGGCCTTCCCACTCTACGTCTTTCGGTACGCGGTCGCCACTCCAGAACCTTTTGGGCCCCATCGGCCATTTGTTCTGCGAGAAATGCGCCCTGCCCACTGCCACTTGAGTTAGGCAATTCTTCGGGCTATGTCGGTTACCTTGATTCTCCTGCGGATCTCTTCATTTCTGATTCGATCGCGTAGGGAAACTCTGAGCATAGCCCTCGCCATTGCCCTTTGGGTGACTTTAAGCCTTCTGATAAGGCCCATTGTGAGCGACCACGTTTCTGTACCATAGGTCATCACTGGCAACACATACTGGTCAAAGACTTTCGTCTTGAGACACTGCGGTATTTGGGACGAGAAGATATTGCGAAGCGATCGTTTATTTGTCTTGAGCTATTAACTTTTCCAATTGCAGATGTAGTCATTGCCCGCCTCTCTATCTCACTCCATCTGGTTCTATTTAATGACAGTCTTGTCAGAGTCAGAGATCCCTTCGAAAAACCTTCTGAATCCTTCAAATATTAAATGTGACAGTTTTTATGTATGTTTTTATGTTTGTTACTCAATCACGCAAAATCAGCCGAACGGATTTGGAGCAAAGCCGCTGGCAAAGGAAGAGAACTAATATATGTAAGTTACATAAAAAACTGAGTACACTTCCAACGTCATAAACTGTTGTTATCAAAACATTGTGTATAAAAACCTCAATTCTACATACAAACCCACATAACCCAACCTACAGGTAGGTATATTCACCCCGAAATTAAACGTATCATCAAAAGGGCTCGTAATATCAAATCCATGCATATTAATGACGTAATAAATACCGCTCCAAATGTAGGTACAGAGTAAAGATCGTTTGTGTAAAAAAACATTATTGCGTTGCTGGTGGAACGTAACGCTTTGTGACGTCAGCGCTATGCAAAATGGCGGGGTACAATGTTGGCCCTCGATTCAGTGTTACTGTGTATTTAGGCCTTATAATGGACTGGCGTTGAAAGGGAGCAATGTTTTTTTGGTTAATAACAATGTATCTACTGCGTTCATCAAATAATTTTGTAAATAAAGTAAATAACTGAATTTTAAACATTTCTTTTAAAATGTAAAACCCTGAAAGTCGGTGACCCTCTTACTAATATCAATAAACACAGAATAAAGTTATTCCATGTTTAAACCTATAAAAATGTATGGTAATGCCTTTGTTATTAAAACTACTACGACTTTGTTTAAAGTTATACTAGGAATAACAAAGGAATAACCATACTTTTTCATAGGCTCAAACTTGGAATAACTTTATTGTTTATTAGTAAGAGGGTTTAGAGTTTAATAATTTCCGAAAAATATTTCAGGCGCATGTATTTTTTCCGGAACAGCTTAAATTCCGTAGCTTTTTATATTTACGCATACTTATAACTTTTTTAGAGCCTCGTGAATTTGATTATGGCGGTTTATGTGTGCTTTTGTAAGTAAAGACGATTTTTTTAGAAGACTACGTCGGCGTTAAATTGAACGTAGAATATAACATAAAAAGTATTTTCTATATTATGGTTTATATGTATAAGACAGTAAGAGGGGAGAAGGGGGGTCGCGGCAGATGTAGGAGATTGCGGGAGGAGCTAGATTTGTGCTGTCAAAATTGAAAGGAAGACGCGCGGACTTGCGAAAGATGGAAAGCTTGGAGCCGGCCTTTATGCTCGAAAATGATTTGTGTAAACGTTATCATGATACCAGCCTATTAGTGATGTACGTTTGAGTTGAATACCCTACATTATGACGAAAGTATCCATAGAATCTTCCTCGAAAATACGTGTGTTTTCCAATCTATAAGAAATTCTAAACTTCCAAGTCAGAATGTCAGGAACTAAAAAACACCGGGTGCATTCAAGTACAGACACGCAGTATGCATTACACATGAACCCACAAGGAAACGGATGGATGGACAGACGTAACGATGTATGTATGTATGGACAAACAGACAGACTGTCAGGTGTGTTTGTGCGGAAGTCAGGGGAATGGAAGAGGATGGGTAGTCGGTAATACATTAGGAAAATAAAAGTAAATTGACACCTTCGTCAATTTGGCGTGATAGCAATTTCATACAACTTTAGAAAAATTAAGTTGTGATTTGAATATACGGTCAATTTAAATTGGTAGTAATTTATGTCAATTCGCTGGACAATACATACCTATATAATGCTGATATTACCTTACAGGTAGGTATATGATTTGGGTTAAATAAATTGTCTTAAAATGGTCTCTCTACTTATCAGGATGTCTCAAAAGAAAATAACAGAAAAGGAGCGCTATTACGTACTTATCTACCAGCTTTTCTAGAAATCTAGTTTTTCTAAGTTTCCGTCAATATTAGTAAATCTAAATAAATATATAAGAACTCTGAGGTCCTATATTATTTTATTAGTTTCAATGTTCAGATATTTAAACATTATTCACAACACCGTTGTGGTAAAGATGCGAATTTAGAGGAATCCGAAGGTTTTGGAAAAATAACTTAATCTTGAATAGTCTGAATAAAAAAACGTATTTTATACAAACCGAACAAGTATTTTTAATAACGGTTGATTACTGAATCCACCGTAATGTAAAGTGGGACAATTACTGTATATCCTATCCTTCTACATCATAAACCATACCATATAAATAAAATATTAAGTATTATTATCCGTCAAAATACAATCGCCTTCAAACATTATTGAATACGCCTCATACTTGCAATTATTAACCCAAGACCAAAGAATACTTCAAGTTATTACTGGCTATAAACACACGTTCTAAAATTAAAAACAATAGAATTTGAAATGAGTTCGTGTTTAGAATTTCAATGAAACCGTTGGCATTTTGATTATTTCAAGACGGTCTATTCAAGCGAAATCTAAGGAATTAGTCAAGGTGGCTATGTCTTAGTTGGCTTTAGAATTTTCTAGGTTCTTTTGTTGGACTGTCATTTGTTTTTTTTTTATTGATAGAAGGCAATTAATATATGGCAAAGAGGAATTCGTTTTTGTGCTAATGTGACACCAAATTGATCGGAATATACCCTCACGTCAGATAGCATTAATAAGACATTTACTGTATATGCTGTTATCCGTGATTATTTATGTCATGATCAACTGCCTAGCCTTTTCCGGCTTCCATTCTAACTAGATGCAGCTGAATACCAGTGTTTACATGGAGCAACTGCCTATCTAATCTCCACAACCCAGTTACTGGGTAATACGAAACCCTTTGGTAAGACTGATTGTCAGTCTTTTCGGTTACTGAAGACCCGTAACGACTGCTAAAGATGTACGAATAACAGCCGGGGTGTGCTTTCTGAGGCTTTATCTAAGTATAATAAATAAAAAACACGCTTTACAAACCAAACTAAAAAAGTAGAATTTAATTCAATTCTATTAAAAAGCGTGGGGTGATTTTCTATCTTTTTAGTTTGGGTTTAAAGCGTGTTTTTCAGTTTTTTTTTTAAACTATTGTTTATTTTCTAATTTTTAGTTCTGCTAACTACAAAAGCGTGATTTTTTAGTTTTTTATTGAATTGTCATCGGTCCTTGATAAGTATGCAAAATTTAGATTTAATCCGACGTTTTGAAGGAGGTCAAAATCATGTTCAAAGTTTCCGTTACATAGGCGCATACTAGCATACGTATGAAGCCCATAAAAGCGTGTTAAAAAAAGCTACCATTGGTAAGCAAAACGACTCGTTTCTGTTTATAGGAACCAAGCATAAGTAATGTTTTATACAGTAATTGAAAATTCTGACATAAACCAACTTACAAGAAGCTAAATTGCAGACAGTGACGCCGCCTAGAGGTGAGTGGCGTCTGCCAGACGACTTATAACATATTCATCCTTTTTACATTTAAAAGGGTAAGTACCCTTTGAACTCTACAAACATCACAAGTTCCCAAAACAGAACGTCACCCGCACGTCGCCGGCGCACGATTTGAATTGCAATGAGAATGCGTGCGCGCAGGTAACGGGACACATTATTGATTCGTTGACATTTCGTAGATGGGGGCTATATCAAGGGTATATGCGTGGGAAGAATTTTGTAGTAGGTAGGTATTGTACTATGATAGGTTTTGAAGTGAGTAAGAAAGTGTTTTTTGCATTGTAGTGGGGCAGTTAGTAGGACGATTGCATTGAAGGCTGTCATTCGTAGATCTTAGGCCGTCGTTACGGGTTGTCAGATGCCCGAAAATTGTGAAGGTCGGATAAGCAGTCGCTTCATGTAAAGTACCGGAATTGATCTGCATGTGGTTAGACTGGAAGCCGAACCCCGATAAAGAAATCTAATGAATACAATTTTGGGGTAATAAATAAATACAATTTTAATATCTATTGGGGTCGAAACGCTCGGGTCATGGGGCCCGAGTGCACGTCTCTTCTTTAAGGAAATTTCTCGCCGGCTGGTCGATACTTCACGTGACCAGAGGGCTGGGTCGTTCTTTACCCAAAGAATTAGCATTGCCATTCAACGTGGCAATGCTGCCAGTCTTCTGGGCACGTTTCCTGATGACAGCGATGTGGAGGAATACTTCGACGCCTAAGTGTCCTTTTGTTTTTTGTATTTATTTTGTATATCGTAGTTTTAATTATTAAGTACTTTTCTTCATGCGTTAGTGTTTACAAATAAAATCCGTTTATTTGAAACATCAGACCTCCACATCCCAGTTACTGGGTAACACGATACGCTTTGGTAAGACTGGTTATCAGACTTTTGGGCTTCTGATGACCAGTAACGACTATCAAAGATCTACGAATTGCAGCCGGGATCAATAGCTTAACGTGCTTTCCGAGGCACGGAGGGGCCTTGGTATGTAAACCACCTTGGTATGGTCATCATCCACAAACCAACCGCGGCGAGCGTAGCTTAACCTGATCGATCGACCTGTACGAATGTTATTACTAAGCCATGAGCCCCTCTACAATTATTGCGTGTCGATACAAGACGAAAAAAAATACAGAATTGATCTAGTTGAATCTTAAAATAATTCAAATTGCAATTGTCTTAATGAGTCAGAACTGCAGTAGCTCGCCTAGGCGATGTTAAACGCTGACTTGTATGTTTTTTTTTGCTGATACAACCCGAAGTAATTAATATACGATACGAAGATAGACGGTTTTATTATTCAGTACCTACCTACGGTTTAATCTATTAGACACTCTCACCATGATAGGATTTTCACGCTGAAGAATTAAAGCATACATGACGGTCCACAAAATAGAATCACATACATAAACTCACACCTTATTGCCATGGGGGTCGGTAGAAATCGACCGATCGAACGGTCGACGATCGATCTGTCGTGAGAGAATAGTAATATTATTTTTTGTACATTATCTACTTTTAAAATAAGCAGCTTCCTGCGGATAACGTGTTGAAAGAATTATATTTATCTTATTAAAAGTATAATGTTAGAAGAACTATTGAATTATTACTTTAATGATTACCCACCAACAAAAAAAAAACTATGTGTAATCATTTACAATTTATGGCCTAATCCGGCCATTTTTTTCCGGCCTTTCTGCTTACAGTTGTGTTCTATTCAGGGCAAATTCCACCAAAATTGTATACCTAGAATAAATGTAATATCCTGAGAATGAAAATCTAAACCCCCTATTCTATGAAATGATTAATATTATTTAAAAAAATGAAACAAAAGAAATACTTTTTGCATTTTTTAAATTTTTTCCATACTGAACTGTCAGACGTCAATTTTATTCCACAGATACAAAATATTAAACATATTTTTTACAAAAATCATTATTTTTAGCAAAACACAATTTTCAGATGCTGGAATCTATAACAAACTTCAAACCCTCAACGTGTGGATTCCTACCCAAACCACGTTACCGACACTACGTTGTTACACAGATAACAACTCAAATGAACAAAAATTAGTCCTTAGTCTGTCAGTTTTTAGTCCTCAGACAGAATTAGGCTCCGCTTAAAGTCGTCCAAACAAAGCGGGTAGGGCTGGGTGCACACGAGCTGCAATTACCGCGAGCTATTGTTCGTGAGCAGCGATCGGTTCGTAATTACACGCCTTACTGACAGTTGAGGCTACGGCTGGACAATTTGTTGGTTTAGCAAGGGTTTAGGGCTGTGTGGCGTGGTCGAAAAAAGAAGTTTTTTTTTTAAATATTTAATCTATGCCACACAATTTTTGTTTAAGTAGTTATTACCCGACTACGGCGAAGCAAAACGGAGGGTTATGTGACCATGACCGTTATGTATGTCATCTGTTCTCCCATAACTTCTAAACTACTTATCATAATTTTTACAAATGAGGTATCGTTGGAACCGTTTTGACTGTTTACTGGTTTTATCCCTCTAGAGGACATCGTAATTAACAATATTTTTTTAATAATGCCTAGTTGGGTATCAAATGTAAAAAACAGTAAAAAGTATGAAACAAAAAAATATTATCTCACTCACTCACCTACCCAAACAATAATTCTAACACATTTGTCCGACATTTGTTTCTCCGTTGATCGGTTCGCCGACAAAACGTTTCCCTTTTCAGTGTTTCGTTGATAGAACTTTGCAACGACGAACGATTTTGTCTACATTTAACATTATGACAAACCTAACAATGACGTGTAAACATTTGTCATTTGAAGCTATGACAAAAAAATAATTTAGTAAAAGCAATAGTTTTAAATTGAACACCCCTAAATTATGCACTGTCCAGTAACCACCACGAGTAATTACCGAATGGTTCCTGTCTGAACGACCGGTCGGTGTGTCCCCCTCTTTACAACCTAACGAACTCTGTCATTTTCTTGCTTCATTGCCGAGTAAGTGAATTTGTAAATAAATGAACTGTTTAACATCACGTAACTAACTTTTAAGGAGTTGTTGAGAAAGGTTCTTTTGGATAGTCTTTCGTGTGTAACATTTTTCTTCTCGTTTTTACTGTTTTTTCTTTTTTCATATTATTAATTTCTGATTATTTTTAAATTTTAATTTTTTATTTGACATTCACTTGCTAATTTTTATTTCACATTGTATTTATGATTTGATGACATTGTATTTATTTTTTTATTGAGATTTGTATTTATTTCGTATTTGTAACTTGTGATTGTGATAATATGGGGGGAGTACCTACCTGAAATCAAAATTGCGCTGGTACTAACCTATTATCGTACCACAGCTTATAATGTTCCCACTGCTGGGACATAGACCTCGTATCTTCCCGCTCACTACCCCACCACGCAGGCACAGTGCGGTTGGTAGATGTCACATGTCTTCGAATTTTTGGTTCTAAGACATGCCAGTTTCTTCGCGATGTTTTCCTTCACAGTTTTGAGAGCAGTGGTGATTAAATAATTTACAACACAATAAAGGACCAGTTTGAGTTCGAGCCTACGGCCTATAAGCCTACGGCCTATAATTCGTAAGTCAGTTTTTATCGTTTGTTGGAGACCTATTTCAAGATGAGTGAGAAAAGCGAATGAAATGAAAATTGACCTAGTAGTAGATTCCGATGGATAGGTGAATGTTGAGCAGCAACGAGTTTTCCAGTGTAGACTTTTGTTCCATACCTGTAACAAGAAGAAAAAGAAAATTAGTTACTTTGACACATAAGTAGACTGGTGGAGGAGCTCATGGCAAAATAAAAACTTGAGAGGTGTCAAGGGACACCCGGATGGAACGAAGTTAAAAAAAAAATATCAAAATAATAAAATAATAAATAACTAATAAATAATATAAAAGACGAAATGAAAATATCTGGCTTGCTTTCTATAAGAGAGAGAGAGAGACAGACAGAGAAACATGCGCACGCCGCACGGCTTACAATAGCTTACTATAGCAAAAAGTGTCGTAACAACTTTTCGTATGATTTTTTTCCGTCTAGCCCCCTTTCACAACGCGCGATAAGGAACTTCGTTCCAATAACAGCCCTAATCGATCGATGGTTAAGCTACACTTTCCGCGGTCAATTCGTGGATGGGTGACCATCCGTTACATATCGAAACCCCTCCGTGTCTTGGCAAGCATATTAAGCCGATGGTCCCGGTTGATGTTCGTAGATCTTTGACAGTCGTTACGGGTAGGTTGAAAGCCAAAGGGCTTACAACCAGTCTTACCACGTGGTACCGTGTTACCAGAGACTGTGTTTTTGATGTCAGATAGGCTGTCTATCCATGTAAAATACTGGTATTCAACTGCATCGGGATAGAATGGAAGCCGATCCCAATATAGATGTGAAGAGCCTACGCCGATTTGTAGGGTTTCGTCCGTCTGTATGTCTGTCCGGCTGTCACTAGGCTGTATCTCATGAACCGTGATAGTAAGACAGTTGCAATTTTCACAGATTATGTATTTCTGTTGCCGCAAACAACAACAGCAAATACTAAAAAACAGAATAAAACAAATATTTAAGGAGGGCATACAACAGGCATGATTTTTTTGCCGTTTTTATAGATAACGGTACGGAACCCTTCGTGCACGAGTCAGACTCGGACCTGGCCGGTTTTTTTTTTTGACATACGTAGTGTGGAATTAGAAACTGCATCCAGAATCATTATGGTTTCCCTTTGAAGAAGTCAAACAACAATAGATGATACAGCTACACTTTTCTAAGCAGATGTAGTCAATTAAGAATATTGATAGTCTTCAAGTGATGCCAAAGTAATACTACAGCCGGGAATTGAGCCATTGTACGTCATTGATATATGCAAATATTGGGACGGTGCAAGATATGAACGATGAGCGATCAACTGTGAGAACGATGAAAACGAATGTGAACACGAACGATATGAATTAAACGCGGCACAAGATAAAGCAGTACAAAGTACGGTTGGTTGACACTTCCCCTGGCCCAAGGGCTGGTTTTTACCTTGGCTATCGGCTAAGTATTGCCATACAACGTGGTAATGCCGCCAGTCTCTTGAGTGCATGGTTATGCACTGCGACTGGTTAGTCAACAGCGATGTGGATGTATATTTCGATGCTATATTTAATTTGTAATTTTGTAATTTGTATTAATTAATTCGTTATAACTTGTTATTTACGTATACTGTGGTCAACTTTTTTTTTTAATTACTAAATGGGTCTGCTTTTGACCTCGATCACGCCTGATGGAAAGCGATTGATGAGGTCTATAATGGATTGAGCGTGCCCAGAAAATGCCTGTTCACTCTTGTTTTTAAGGTATACGGGTTAAGGGAAGGGAATAGGTACAGACGCAGGCAGAGAGTCTGAACAGATTTGAGTTAAATAAAGTGGTTAAAAACCTTAGTGCTTAATGCTGGATCCATAGGTGAATAAACGAAGAAGCTATAGTATTTGCTTTACCAAGGTGATATTAATAATTAAGTTGATGCTAAATAAGAAGTTACACTAGAAATTCTTAATAGATCTGAGACGGATGGGAGAAAATACAAATATGAAAAAAATAATAACTGATTTGGAAAACGGGTGTATCGATGAAAAGTAGGTAACAGATGTTAGATATCGTTTAAGTTTGTAGCTTGGGACACGCACTATAATGATGTTTTGGTTGATTCATTATTCATATTGATGTATAAAAAAATCAATTACGATGATGGGTTGAATACAATTCTGCTTAGGATCATATTAGATAGGCTTTTTATTAAAAGTACCTACATACAAAATTGACTATTTCGTCTCACGGTTAGATATAAGTATAATACGTTTAAAATTACAGTACCTACCTAATCTTGGAAAAGTTTGTTTTAAGAGATTGCTTTAAATTATCTTGTTAGTACAGATTATTTTTATTGGACCAATATTTGATACAGCCATACTTTTTCCAAGAAGATTTAGCCAATAAAAAAAAATAGTCTTCGAGTGATGACAAAGTAATAACTATACTACAGCCGTGAAGTGACCTATTGTATGTCATATAGGTACCTACGTCATTGGTTTACAAATATAATATATACATGGTAAAAATTTCCAACTTCAAGAAAAGCTTATGACAGAAGAAGACTTCATCTTTCATAATATATTCATCATCATCATCATTTCAGCCGAAAGGCGTCCACTGCTGGACACAGACCTCCCTCAAAAGGGGGGTTTTGCCATAATCGCCACGCTTGGCAGGCGGGTTGGCGATCACATTATGGTGGTAAAATGCATAGAGAATGCTGTTGCCCATTCTCTAGTAAGACCCTTAGTCGCCTTCTACAACACCCACGGGAAGAAATGGGATGGTGCTATTCTTTTACGTCCGGCACCACACGGAACAATATATACGGAATAATATATTACTGTATTATTAAACATAAGAAATGGGTTCTCTATGCATTTTACCACCATACTGCGATCGCCAACCCGCTTGCCAAGCGTGGCGATTATGGCAAAACCCCCTTTTGGGGGAGGCCTATGTCCAGCAGTGAACGTCATTCGGCTGAAATTATGAAACATAAGAAATGGTCATATAACTTTACTCTGTCAAAGTTCTCTTTAGCTTTACTTAGTCTGACCAAGAGTGTCTTGTCTATTTCTATTTACGGTTATACTCCAATCTACTCTCTATCTACCTCTGAAATATATTTAAGTATGTTATGAGATTCTCACAGATAGAAACTTTAAATTTCATCACCTCCAAATAATTTCCCAACTTTTACTAAGAAATGTCTGTCACGATAACTTTCATAGTGATTCATATTGGTATCTCTGTCTACATCCGTACAGAACAATGCTTGAACATATAAAACAATAGTATCGTCTTAATGATCTCATTTATCCGATAAACGATAAGTAGGAACATAGGTGTGTTATCAACGGAATTATCACGAAGTTAATTTGATTCAATCTCACAAATGTTCACACACGGTCCATTGTTTCGGAGTAATGTGAGTGAGAGATGGAGACAGAAGGTTGACTTGATACTCAGGGACGAATAAAAAGGAAAGTCAATTTTAAAACGTGTGAAAATCTATGAATTTCTTAAAAATTTGAGGAACCTTAAGTTTTTAAGAATAATGACAGTTGAAGATTCGACGTTTAATAAAGACTTTTTCCAAACAAAAAACAACCGACTTCCGAAATTATTGATGTCAGACTTCCGATGTCACCAGTCACCGACTTCCGAAATTAAAGTTATTTTTCACTTTTTAGTGTTTTTTTGGAAGTACCTAGGTTGTTTTTTTTTTGGAAAAAGTTTTTATTTTTCCTTTTTTTAGATAGTAACCTACCCCACACCAATTCAAAATGTCATCATCCTTGGGGTAAAAACAATGCATATTTATGCGATACCAGCAATCGCGGTTGATTTTTTGTGATTTTTTGAAGAGTTCCGTTGTCTGTCTCCGAAACGCATCATCAGATCTACATGAATTGAAATTTAAATGGGACGACACGGGAAGCACCAACTTTCAAATAAAAAAGAATCATCAAAATCGGTTCACCCAGTTGAAAGCTCTGAACCAACAAACATTTCAAAAAAAATACAGTCGTATTGAAAATCACCTCCTTTTTTTGAAGTTGGTTAAAAAGGCACATGTAGAAAGTTAACAGACATCAGTCAACTTCTCCAGATTGAGACTAATAGACCGAGATAGTGACTCTTTACTTAGGAATGGGTCTTTCCATGAGATAAGTAATGTGAAGACGGCAAAATACCCACATCATAATTTTTATTATCAGCAGTATATTTCAAGTAGTTAAGGTAATAATAATTGTTATTGTAATAATAAGATTTTGAGAACATATTTTATTTATTGTCCAATTTTTACATCACTCAGAAGGATTTTAACCTATTTCTGATCTCAAAATAATAAATTATATATTTACCTAATTAATGTTAATGATATAATTATTTAAAAATTGTTGATCGTAATTTGTTTTTTTATTATTTTTTGAATAATTTTTAAACTTTATGCTGTGCACTACATGGCCCGTAATTGTACCTTAGCTTTAAGCCATTGTAAGAACTTCAAACTTTATGAAATGCAAAAAAAGAATATACATTTATAATCCAACGTTGATTTTCTGTTTCCAACTTCTCATTGACAAACATTTTACCATAGATTATGCTCACTGGGGGTTCACACATGACCGGCCATAATGATTCCATAGACAAATAGTTATTTCATGTAGAAAGACATGGTACAAACAATAATTGAACTGTCAACGTGATATGAACATCCGTAATGTAGATTTTGTATGGAAATGTCGATTGTTTTTTAACCGACGAAAAAACGAAGGATCTCCGTCGTCGGCACTCCCGGAGCGTCACTGTTTTTTTTTCTAAGTAGGTGTTTGATTAATTTTCAAAATACATTTATAACTTAAAGAAATATATAAAAAACACCTTCATTGTAAACTATTATATCAAAATGGTCGTGTTAACTTATACAGAGCAATATCAATAAATCAATCAGAAGTCCACGAACCACTTTTACTTTTCATGTAGTAGTTCGTTCATTCATTTATTACTAATACTAATATTATAAATGCGAAAGTAAGTTTGTTTGTTACGCTTTCACGCTAGAACGGCTGAACGGATTTGGATGATATTTGGCACACAGATAGAACATGATCAGACTTATGCTACTTTTCATCCTGGATCACCGAAAAAGTCGCGCGCAGCAGTTAGTTTATTATAATCTAGTGACGCGCCCCTGCTTCGCACGATTTTTATGACTTCACAAAACATTTTTTTTTTAAAGATACGATTAATATATTTTCAGATAGAAAACATGACTTATCTACAAAAATGGTCAGGGTAAATGGTCAGTCCGCTGGATGCGGGAAGCACAGAACCGGTCGAAGTGGAGGAGCTTGGGGGAGGCCTTTGTCCAGCAGTGGACGTCTTTCGGCTGAAATGATGATGATGATGATGGTCAGGTAAACCCGTGGTCACATGCCTCTACGCACGGCTACACATCAAGCTGTACAATTGCAGTATAAGCTGATCTCGCATTGTATACGATTTTCGTACAGTGCGAGATAAGCGTAAACTGGAAATGTATAACTTGATCTGTGGCCGTGTATACCAGGAACACCTACAAAATTATAGTGACACATAGCTTATAAACAGTAGAAGATCAAGATGCTTCTAACGATACCTCATTTGCCAAATTATGATAAGTAATTTAGAAGTTATTACGGTACAGACGAACATACGTAGCGTTAAAAATCATAACCCTCGCCGAAGTCGGGTATAAGTATTCTATGTTTTCATTATATAATTTTATTAGTCGATGATCAATAAATTAATGCATTTAGAATTACTTTTATAATGATGTTCAGTTTCAAATTAATCTATAATAGATATTAATTTAAATGCATTGAAACAGCAAACCTATTTCAAATTCTGTACAATGGTCAACTTTATTCAAATTATACATCACGTATATTTAAATGGATTGCTCGTTTGCATTATTTTAGCTATCTTTGTTTAATGAGTAGTTTTTTTTTTTTGGGCGTGAAAGCATCAAATAACTTCTCCCGCTCTGGGTGGAACAGGAGGGCGTGTCAGACTTTTACTGACTAAAACCCACCCGTGTTCCCTCGGTTGCCTGTGTGCCAGGGGCCGCGGTATCTCTTTCGAACAACCCGCACTTTCGAATAACCCGCACTAGTAGAATATATTTTATGTATTTAATTATTAAATTAATACTATGACAAATTGGCACAGTAAAAGATAGGCCTATGCCCAACCAACAGTGGGTTGGTCATTGGGCGGCAAGATACCATGACGAAAAGATAACCCTTTTTAAACGGTGCTTCCCAAGCCACGGCCGGGGTCTCGGTATGTAATGGCCGCTCACCCATCCACGGACTAACCCCGGCAAGCATTGCTTAACCTCGAAGATCAAGCCGTGCGGCTGTTATTTTTAGCCCATAACAATCACATTAGTCCATAATTTGATAGCAAACAGCATATTTCATAGATTCGTGACCATTGTGCGATGCGGAGCAATAATTATTTCACAATTTTATCTTGCGTCCGATTATTTTATTTATAGACAGGGCAGTAGACGTTCCCACTGTGCGGATCAGGGGGGTTCTTGCTAGGGATGGGAAAAGGAATTTAAGTTTAATCGATACTTTTATGACTCATTGGGAATAAATAAAAAAATAAAAAAATTATTGACATAAAAATATGTACAAACAAAATGAAGCTCTAACTCCTGCGCTAGGTAAAATCACCTGAGTTCCTAGAGCCAGTGTCTTCTCCTGATCAGTTCTGGATTTTAATGTAAACTTTGTCATAAAGAAATATAATAATTAAAATGGCAAAATAGTAGTTACATTACTGTACGGTTCTAAATTAACCTTTCATATCTTTGTTGTTATGACAAACAAATTAAAAGATCCGCTGTATAATTGCGTAACTTACTAACAAAGGCGACCTCTTATTTTGACAGTTCAAAAATATTCATTGCGTTATTGACGTTATTGAGCAGACGATTTTTTAAAACCTATGGAACATTGGAAATATGAGTGATTGAGAGTGTATTACGCAATTGGGATACCGAATCATTTAATTTTTGTAACAATATACACACTTGATAATGTCAAGATATTAATTCACTGTGACTGGTGACGTCCGAGTATTTTTTACATTATAATTGTCATACATTATCGCAATAGTTCTTCTTAATTATTGAATCCGCAAGGACGCATTTGTTAATGCCATCCTCTGCATTGCTTTCTACAGCACCCATGTTATTATGGAACCAGTCACCACCCTCTCTCTCTCTCTCTCATTCTCTATTAAGAGAAACCTCTGCCCAACTTTTCGGGGAATACAGCCGCGATGTTATGTATAGGTATTGTAAACATTGTCTGTATAAGATGACCTTGTGATGTACAGGCTGGCTATCAAACAACTTTTGATCACATTCGAGCTGTCAAGTTTAAAAAGAGAATAGGAGAAAAAAACAGTAGGCGTCTGATTGGCCTGACAAGCAGAAGTAAGAAGATTGAAATAAGAATTGTACAGAGGCCAGCACATCAAGCTACAAATTTCTTTGATAGGTTTTTAACTTTATTACAAAAGCATTAGGTTCATGTTCAATTGGGAAAATTTGACAGTTTGGGATAGCTTGATGTGCCGGGTTCTGTACAATGCTCATAGAAATACTTACAAAGCTCACTCAACATTCAACACCTGAGATCTACCTGAACACAGTTTATGAAGAAGAGGCAGGTGGCCATTTTTTTTTATCGATACCAGGTCGATACTATCCCATCCCTATATACACGGTGTTCGCGTGTAAGTAGTGATATCATCTATTTATAAGTGAACGTTCCGCTCAGCCACATATCACAAGTGAATGAACACTTTTGTTAGTCCAGCATTACTTTAAGTTTTGTAGCTACACCGAGAATTGGGACAGAAATTACGGTGATATTTTATTATTTTGCTGAATATATTTATCCTCAACAGAGCTTAAAAATGGTCTCAAATGAATAATATAGTTTCTAGGAAGATTTTCTGGATGCAGGCGCTTAATTATATTTGCCTGAATTTCTACTTGATTATTTTTTTTTTTTTCTGTCTTCTTTGGTCAAAGAACGAGCCAACCCTCTGGTCACGTGAAGTGTCGACCAGTCGACGGGAAATTTCCTTAAAAAGGAGACGTGCACTCGGGCTCCATGACCCAATCGTTTCGACCATAAAAGCTAGATGAGGTCGGTTTCCTATCTGCTTACTTTGGAAAAAAAAAATGCCGAAGAAACTCAGACCTTACAGTCTCTTTTAAAGTCTAGACCAAAAATTTGCAAATATAGACTTCTTGGCATATCTTTTGGTATGCCAAGAAATTTATTTGCAAAATTTTACAAAGACTTTCAATTGCATTTTTTTTATCAGGTTTAGTTTTTTGATTATTTGTTTTATTTAGCGTTAGTGTAGTTATTTAATGCTATGTCATTAGCGTCTTAAAAATGATCACTCTGCTTCAGTGGTCCTTTGCCCTAGTTTGGTACAAAATAAGTTCTTTAAATTTCGCGAATGCAGTGCTCCTGACCTAATCATGTCCGATAAATGTTAATGTGTGTTAATTAATAAATGTTATTACTCTATTGGTGAATTTTTGACCGATGAGAATTTAAATTGATAATATGGCATCTCTGTACCTACTCTTGACTTGTAGTAAATCATTTACATTTTAATTTAACTATATACACCTCGAAATTGACGAATTTATAATCCCATTTTATTAAACTTGACATTATGTATTGTATTGCCTATTTAAAACTATTCTCTGAATTCCTTCTCGACATAGTAAGCTTGTTTTGTTTGATTGAATGTGTTAATAATGTATTATAAATGAGTCTTTATTAATATAACTTAAACTGTTTGCATGCCCTAGTTAAGGTAATTAGTTTAAGGATCATTTTAAACTGAACATCTGTAATATGTAGTTACCTACTTTCTGTGCAAATAAAAAAACTATTCTATTCTATTTTATTCTACACCTGCACTTCAAAAATTCGAAGTCATGAGACATCTACCAATCCGCACTGAGCCCGCGTGGTGATTACGACCCACTCCCTCTCCAAGTAGAGGCTTTTGTCATAGCAGTGGCAACATTATAGGCCGATTATGTTATTTTATGTGGGCATGTATTTACCACCACCTCATTGTACGATCAATTCAAGACGGTTCGATTTGAAACCAAAACTGTACAAGAAAAGAGCACGTGCATTAAACCGTTAACAATAATAATTATGTAACTGCAAAACATACACAATTCTAGAAAGGACCCCTTGTAATAAAAGTACAACTTTCACTTACACGCCCCTTATCAGAATGAATTAGTGCCATAAACATCAATTAAAATTAATGAACGCAAACCCACATATTAAACGAACTTCCTACTTAACATTTCAGCTCCACCCTTTTCAATTGTTAGCGAAATAATATAATTAATGCTGCGTCATTATAAGGACATTGCCCTCATCTACTATGATGAGTATTTACCCGACGTTAAAGTAAGGAAGAGAGGGTGTTGTGTTTCCACTGTCGGTATGTTTGTGCGTCTTTCGGTTCATGGTTTGTTTAAGTTTTTTCCCCAATCTTAGCGGGACAATCATCAACATAAATTCAGTAATTAAATATTCAGTTACGAATTTATGATACTTTTAGTGGATTGTAGAATGTACCGACTTGAGAAATTAACACCGATAACGCCATGTTTCACACAATCAGCATTCAATTATCATGTATTAGTATTTATTTTACATACATACCACGCCAATAAACAAATCAAAGCATTACAAAAATAACATTCCATGCATAATGTCTAACAATCTCATATTACACGTAATACCGCCGATAAAAACCGTTAAAATTCAAATACAATACAGCTACTGCCACCATTCCCTATTACGTAAACAGTTTTCTTACACAAATTGCTATTGACAAATCAATTGGTATTACTAAACGGTTTCTATCAGACGTACGCTCATTTACATACCATACGATTTGATTTCAATGAAGCGGATTCAACTATCAATAAGTTTTAGAAATGCTACCGTTTGAGTGGCATTGAGTAGTGTTTATACGGGTATTAGGGCGTTTTCTCAGGCTGTGGCTACAGTAGGCAGCGATTTTCGATTCGACTGGAAGAGCGAAACGAGATAATCATGGTATGGCTACATTATACCTAAGAGAAATCCAGAGTATATTCAGCGATGTTCGCTGATATGTTGATGTAGCCGATGCCGTGATTACCAATGTAAAGGTAAGGAACCGAAATGTCATATTTTGTATTTTCCAAGACAATTTGCCGATATTTATTAGCAGATGTCGTGTGTGATCTAATGTTGTGGTGGTTTCGAAGTAAGGAATCGTTAAGTGGTCATAGTGAATTGGGGCCCAGTAATAGGCAAGTGTTCTATGAGATCACTGTGAAATCGTTCACAGTGTCGCGCACGGTATTAGCTGTAATAACATTCACAGTTACCGTAAGCATGGGTAACGGCACGGGAAATTGATTCAGTGATGCTGTTGTATCTGACGAAAATTGGTAGATGAAAATAGTACGTGAATTTTGACAGGAGGAGGCCAAAGATTACAATGATAATCAGAGGAGAGAGTGATTAGATGAGAGAGATATTTTCCAGTGCAAAATGGTTTTATGAAATATTTTTTTCGACTCATGGCATTTTGAGTCTTATGCAACGTGTAACGGAAAGATTAACCCCCCTATTTGTAAACGATACTTAAAGTTAAGTAATGATTAGCGTCTATTTAACCATTCATTTTTGACGTTTAAACATCTTTTAACTTTAAGCAACGTTTATAAATAAGGGGGAAAATGTTTATTTCCTTTATATCCCGCTATAAAATAAGTTGTTTATAGGATGTTACGCATACGTACAAACCACGTAAAAGCGAAATCGGTGGTAAAACCACACATTATACAAACAACAAATAACAAGTTCTAATCTTAACATCGAATATCCATGTTTGAGTATTTTCCGCAATAAAATCGATGCGAGTCAATCGATTTCCGAATCGAATAGTGTGGTAGAATGTTGTTTGTCGCGGAGTATGAATAAAGCAAGCTCTAAAGTGTCTAGAGATGTAGGTACCTATCAACAAAGAGCTGTATAGATGTTAATAGTATTTTTATCGATTTATTCCGTTCTAATACCACTGGTGTTTAACGGGAAGTTTTAATTACGGGAATAGGTCTTTAGGCGTTGATTCCTTCCCTGTCTTAAGCGCACGTCTTCTTAATTCTATTAATCGAGTCTGGTAATACAGCGCTGGGGTCGGTGCATTTCATGAATTCATTCAAACTACCAGGTGTTGCACTAGCGCTTACAGTTAATCATTATTGATACAGCTCATCTTGCTAATAGCAGTTTCCATTTTTTTAAGTCGACAGCACGGTTCGATTATTTTTTGAGGTATGCACAATGCAGCATTAAACGAAGAAAATCTTTTTTTTTTCTCTGTTGCTGAAAATTCTAATTTCAAAACAGCTTTCCTACGGTTTTTATTTCTGCTAATTAAATTCCAAGCTATGAAAGCCCTCTTTTTGAAAGCTTTACTCATGAGAACACAAGTTTTAGACGTTATCTCATTCATACTGCAATGTCATACAAGTGTACATATCACTTTCATACCGTCCATGGTAACTGCACGCTGTCGATTGTCAGCACACCTTTCTCAATCAGTTTTCACCGCAAACATTTGTATTCCGTCGATTTAAATTGAGCATTTATAAGGTGCAACGCACATTGGGTAGCATTTTTCTCGATCGGGTTTTAAACTCTCTAAGCGATTAACGGAAAGGGCTCATGGCTAAATTATTATCCAAACGGATCGATCGGAGATTAAACTAATCTTGCTGCGGTTGATTTGTGAATGGGTGACCATCTTTAACGTTTCCCTCCGTGCCTCGAAAGCACGGAAAAAGCGTTGGTCCCGGCTGTCATTCGTGAATCTTTGACAGTCGTTACGGGTCGTTAGAAGCCCGAAAGTCTGACAACCAGTCTTGCTAACTGGGCTGTGGAGGTCAGAAAGGCAGTCACTGCGTGTACAGATATTCAGCTGCATTCGGTAAGACTGGAAGTCGACCCGAACTTACTTGGGAAAGGGCAAAGTTGATTAATTTTTTTATTCAACTGCTTCAATTGGAAGAAGATCGCTAGTAACTTATCATTGAAAGTAATCATTGAAAGTATTCTAGACATTTTCCGTGTCGTGCCGGACGTAAAAGAATAGCACCATCCCATTTCTTCCCGTGGGTGTCGTAGAAGGCGACTAAGGGACTTACTAGAGAATGGGCGGCAGAATCAGAATCAGAATCAGAATCAGAATCTTTATTTGTTAAACATAGGTATTTACGTAATGGTGTTAGGTTAACATATTTGAGCGCTATGTTTTGCCGAGAAGGCATACAAATTTTAATTATAATGTAAGAATTAAAATAGATACTTAAAAAGACTAAATAAAACAAACAATTAAAAAAAAAAACAAATAAGACTAAAAAAGATTAAAAATTATCATTTATAAAATCTTGAACAGTATAATAACATTTTTGTATTAATATAGAGGTGAGAACTTTCTTAAATTTTGATAGGGGCATGTGTTTTATACTATCGGGTATTTTATTATAAATTTTCGAAGCCATTCCAAAAAAGCTCTTTTTCATCAAAGTGGTTCTGCATTTTATGTCACACAACTTATTTTCATATTGAGAACGCATTGGAGTTTTTTTTACATCGGAAATTTTAGTAAAAAGGTGTAAATTCATTTTAACAAACAAAACAGTCTCGTAGATGTACAGCAGATGATGATTGGCAGCGTTCTCTATGCATTTGACCACCATTCTGCGATCGCCAACCCGCCTGCCAAGCGTAGCGATTATGGCAATTCCCCCACTTGTCGGGGAGGCTTATGTCCAACAGTGATGATGATGATGATGATGATGATTCTAGACGAATTTGAATATAATTTAAAACCAGCCAACGCTGTAGATTTTGATCAAAACAATAAAACAAAATGCCAGCTTCAACAAGATTCAAAAGTGAAGATTAAATACAAAATATCGAAGTAGAGTTGCAGAAATGTAGAATCGAGATCGGCAGATCTAGACAATCAGCATTTTGTCCATGAGTGGACGTCGGTCTTTAACTCGATCGAGTGAGAATTTCATCGCCAGCGGCAAATCGATTGACAATCGATTCGTTAGTCGCTACCGTTGCTTATCGTTGCTTCTTTCGCATCACTTCTTTTGTAAGCACGATTGCTTTTAGATTGCTATCGAACCGATTATGAGTTTTGGACGTTTTATTTTTAATGTGATTTAAAGTTTAAAGCAGGTTTCTTCCGGTATGTTTCTACCCGATTAATACAGCTTCTAAGCTAGTATTTTACTAGTAGCTAGTTTCTTTTTTTCAAGCAAGTTGACTTAGTAACCTTAGTTATTAAATATTTTTTGTTTGAATTTCGATTAAACATACATAGATAAAAAATATAATTTCAGACGAAAAATTATCATTAATTCTCTGTTTTACGGAATTATTTTTGGGTTATTATTGTATGAAACATAAAAAATTGATTTGAGCATTCCAAATAAAAAGTTACAGTCCTACCAGAGACATTTTTATAAATTACTAAACTATTTTATGTTCCATGTAACAGAGCATCAAAAGATGCCCGAAAGTAACATTTTACGAAACATCCTTTGCCGAGACAAGGTTTTTACTGACTTATGTAAACAAATTGAAAAATTTGTTTAGAGCGCTCCCTAAACAATGAAATTTTCCCGGACATATTTTTATTTTTATTTTTTGCCTATATCTAACCCATAATCAGTCATCAAATCTCGAGTCAAACGCTCAAACTCAAGAAAAAATGTGAAAGCGCCCTTAATAAAATTGTATGAAATTGTCTGAGATACAAAGGGAAACTTCGAATGCCAGACATACCTAGGTATAGAGAAAAAGAATCTGGGGCTAATAAGGAATAAAATATGTTGTAAAAAAGGAACAAAATGTGGGGTGAACAAGGAATAAGTGGTGGCGAACTTTGGGACGAATGCAAATCATGAATTGAGATAGCCACCTATTCGTTTTTGTCGTATGGGGTGCTTAATTGTTGGAAATGGGTCACACTTTAACGTCCTCGAAGGAATACGTAGCAATAAAGGCTTTTTCTACACGATAGTCCCTCTGTAATATAAATTTATATTATCCATGGAGTTTTTAAATGAATATCTTAATAATTATAGAATTATTTCCTTACGATGTACATTTCATAATATCAGAATAAACTAACCATTTTAAAGCAAGGCTTACACAATACCGGAAGATATCAAAGTGATAACTGCTCGCTGATATGCACCGGCTTATAACTGATATGGTCCATGTTCACAGCCCGGTTGACCAACTCTTTAAGTGGTTAACTTTAATAGTTAATTTAATCGTTAACTTTTAATGAAACTGACTTTTTAGGTTAACGTTTTCACGCGACTTAGGAATAGGTTAATAAATATTGTTTTATTTGTCAGTAGCTCTTTTTTATTAAGATTAAGTAATGGTGAGAAACTAATTTTAGTTGGTAGTTATTTAGTTATCTAAAGGACAGTTTATAGTTTTGAATAAAATATACCTAATCTATAGCGGATAAGTCTTTGCCAGAGCAAAGACTTATCCGCTATAGATTAGGTATCTTTTCACATATAAATTACATTTTAGATATTAGTATTAAAAAAAAACATAGAAAAATTTAAAAAAATAAAAATTATTATATTGTTTAGAAATTGGTCAGAACCAATTTCGTTGCTGGATGGAAATCAAATAAGTTCTTGGTGAATTGACTGCTATAACAACATAATAATATTTTTTATATATTTTAAATGTTTCTATATTTTTGTATACTAATATTTAAAAATGTCATTTGTATGTGTATTTAGTGAAATAAAGGAATAAAATAAGGGATAGGTACAATTTTTATCAGTGCACAAACTATAACCATGAATTCAGCTTAGATCCTAGAACCTCTAGCATAGAAATTTTTCAATATTTTGACCGCGTCAAGAAAAGTGCAATCATTTTTCTCTGAGAAAGCAGTTTTATTTTTTTATAACAATCAGTCATGGTTAAGTCATGGTTACAGTTTGTATACTGCTTATTTTTTTTCCTGTAGGCATTCTAAGTTTTTAGATTGAAAAATGTTAGAAGTTTTCTGTGATGTTCGGGTATTTTCATGATTTTACACCTCGGTAGCCACTTACTTAAATATCGAAAACACTCGCAAGAAAAGGACTTTTACCGAGCAAGCCACATTTGAAAACAAATCACACTTTTCCTAAGAATCTTAAATCGTAAGCTTCTTGTAATTCTAACGAGCCTGCATGCCGGAAACCTTTCATAAAAAGAAAAAGAAATTCAAAAAAAGAACTCACAATATCACGATTCCCTCAACTGACAATTGACATGTTCGCACGAACGTAGCGATTGCGATCTCGTTCGGAAGCCGATTGTATCGATACTGGCATTCGAATAGACGACACGACGCGAGTGAAACTCTGTCGCATCGATTCTTATCGATGCCTTTGTTGGTTTTCGATGATCGATTTAGTTGTAATTGTGAATTTGACAATAGATGTATGATAGAAAAGTTAGAAATCTTTGGATTTGTTGTGTGTTTGTGGAACTTGAAAGTAATTGGAGTTGAAAAAATTTCTATGGGCCATGATTGAAATGAATTGCCTTCAAAAGTTTACATAGCATAACATCACGCCTGTTGTCGTAGAAGGGTAAGGCAGAGAAGTAGGTACCTAAGATAGTACACCAACATTTCGCCAGTTATGTTTAAGTTCCATGTGGTAGGCGGTGACCCTATTCCCATCAACCAGACAGAAATCTAGACTCCAAATTGCTACTAAGAAATGTCTAATGAAAAACCACGTAACACTTATGCACGACCCGGGAATCATCTGTAAATCCCAGGACCACGGACCACCGACCCAGCAGTAACGCTTGTGACCACTAGGCCAACTTAATATTTCTGGCTTATAAATAAAGCTCTCAGGAAAGAATTTAATAAATCCTGCCTGGGTGTCATAAAAGGCGACTAAGGGATTAAGTTAGTGACGTCAGAGTGTCGTGGTGTCTGGTAAATGAAAAGGCGGTTTCCACTTGTTTAATAAATACGGTAATAGTAGTACATACGTCTTCTTTCGCTCAGATGTAGTTAAAAGAATAAGGACATTTGACATTTGATATAGAACCTTTTGACATTGGCATATGACATTTTGACATTTGTAGTACGTATGTACATCACACATCCCTCATAACATTCTCATTTCAGCTGCATGCCTTTGATTCATCCCTTTTTTGGACCAACATTCTGACTCATACAAGATCCTATTGAATGAATATTACTTGAAAAAATCATTCAATGGGATTATAATTATAACCTCAGAGCATTGTATTAATGATTTTAATTATTATTATTTTGTGAATACATACATACTTATTACCGTCGCAAACCCTTTTTTTTGCAACATATAGTCTGACACTGCCCTGCAAATTGCAAAAGAAAACAAAGAAAATTTGAATTTCACGGACTTCCCCGGTGCTTTTGCTTTAATAACCGTCTTTGAATTCGGAAAATATGATACTGCTAAGATAAAATAAAAATTTCTTAGTCCAAGCATAAGCATAAAGTTAATCAGCCTATATTGCTCTCGCAGGTAGACCAATGACATTGTGAAGGTCGTAGTGGCGGAGCTTGGGGGAGGCCTATGTCCAGCAGTGGACATCTGACGGCTAAAATGATGATGAATGTTCCCACTGCTGGGGCACAGGCCTCCTCTCTGTGAGAGAGAATTAGCCGTAATCCACCACGCGGTATTGTCAATACGTAGTCCAAACAAAACAAAAAAAAAAAACTTTGTTGAAGCTGTATAATTTAGGTCACGATTCAGGATGACTAGAAACAGTTGAAGGTAATTGGCTGAGAAGTTAGAACCTTTTACAGGCACATAATTTTGCACTTCGAATAGCTCGTATGTTTTCCTTTTCGTGGCGCAAGTTATAAAAGGATGACTGGTTTTTCTTTTACATTGCTAATGTAGATTGGATATTATTTTTATTTATTTTTGATAGCGTGGAAATCCTCCTGGGAAGACCCAATTTCCCAGAAGGTTATAATGGAGTTTTAGCTACTCAATCTATATGAATAAAATAATCACAGAAACATTGGAAAAGTTTCCCGGAAATTCCCAAAATTGGGGAAACTGAATGTCTTTTTCAAGAGATTTTTGTATGACTTGTTGAAAATTGGACAGCAGAACGTCAGTCAGTTCAGTTAGTCTTGATAAAAATATAAATTTTGTTCATGGTATAATTTCTAACTCCTTTTTAAACCCTCATTAAGTCGAGATCTAATCAAGTACATTTTTTTCTCCAGTTCCTAGACTGCAGGTCACACCAGCTGCATGCACAGTGACCGCTGGGCAATAGTCTCCGCACAGTGGGTGCCTGAGGATGGATGGCGTCGCCGAGGCTGGTCTAAGAAGAGGTGGCGAGACAACCTAGACGCGTATTGCAAAATCTCCCTGGCGTATGGCAAAGGCCTCCCCCAAATCGAAATCCCTCCAGGAAAAAGGATGCCTGGAGGGATTTTGAGGAAGCCTTTGCTCAACAGTAGAACAATGAAGGCTAATAAAACTATATAGGTATATACCTATTTATTCTAGACTAGACCATCGCAATACGCCAGACGACTGTTTTAAAATAAAAACACTTTTACTCTTCTCAACACACGTGTCTCAATCCTACCTCTCACTGCTTTGCAAAACAACAATAGTTCTATAATATAGTCTACATTCGGACAAGCTGACGGGCTGACCATCAGCCAGATATCTCTTATCTTCACGATCTATATCGATAGGTAGTAAAAGTTGATCAATATCGCGCTATCACATTTTTTTTTGTTAGCCTTTATTGTGTCCCATTGCTGGGCAAACGCCACTCTTTTTTTTCCAAACCTCCTTGTTTTGTGAGGTCTCTGGCCATGTTGGCCCTTCAAACCTTATCTCCAAGTCTTTTAATACCATTTAATGTTTCTTTGAATGAGGATTTCTTTCATAAAAATTCACGGCACCAGTTTGCGCCACCCTGACAAGAGGACTCATATTCGTTTCATTCAATCGTTCATCATTTGTTTCATTCATTCGTTCATCATTCAGTAGTTACTAAAGAAAATATACATCCGTACGTAGATACCTTGACACATTTGACAAGTGCCTGGACCTGACGTCTCAGTGCTGCCACCTATTGAACGTCATTGCTGAAAACCCTCATTAAGGCGAAATCAATTCAAGGCATTTCATTTATTCATAAAATGCACTAAATCATCACAATAAGCCAGACGATTGTTTAAAAAAAAAACACTTTTACTCTTCTCAACACACGTGTCTTAATCCTACCTCTCACTGCTTTGCAAAACAACAATAGTTCGATAATATAGTCTACATTCGGACCAGGCTGACGGCCTGGCCATCAGCCGGATATCTCCTATCTACACGATCTATATCGACAGCTAGTAAAAGTTGATCGTTATCGCGTCACGATGACTTGAGGCCACGTATGAACACGCCATTATTTTTGTGTTCCTTTTTTTGTTTGTGTGTATTTGCATTTTGAGGTTGCTAATGTATCGAGTTTTACCTTCTTCTGAAGAATTTTGTTATTCGTTTAAGTAAGTAATTTGATACTATGTTGTGCTATTATTTCAGATCTTTGGTGTCTTCCGTGCTTTGAAAAATAATACTTGCATTTTTATCTCTCAAAGAGGTTTTCACAGCTTCTCGGCGAAATATAAAACAGTGATTTTTTTTCTTTCACAGACCGGTTTTTTTTTTGGGTGGCAAATCATCAAATAACTTCTCCCGCTCTGGGCGGAGCAGGAGGGCGTGTCAGACTTTTACTGACTAAAACCCACCAGTGTTCCCTTAGTTGCCTGTGTGCCAGGGGCCACGGTATCTCTTTCGAACAAACCACACCCCTGGCAGCACAGACTTCAGGTTACATTTAATTATTGAATCAACATTTACCTTAATAATAGAGTAAACATTTGCCTAGCCTTTTTCAAGTAGTTTCGGGTCAGCTTCTAGTCTAACCAGATGCAGCTAAATACCAGTATTTTATAGTATGTAAAGATAATCAACCGCGCAGACCAACCGCGCCAAGCGCAGCTCAAACATCACTAACCGAGTCATAACATTTAATAATTTATTTGTTATGTTTATTAATTAATTCGTTATTACTTGATATTCAAGTACATTGTGGCCTATCGTTCTAATATTCAAAAATAATTACTTAAATAAGATTTTAGTGACAGACGTTAGATATTAATCAATTCTAACAAATAATTTAATATAACTTATTACTACAGAAATAATTACACAATACCGCTATAATTAAAAAAAAAAACAAAAAATGAACACAAATCATTACCTAACCTCCTACCGCTTGTACCACAAAACAACAATAGCCGTGTCGCGATATCTATGTTCCGACAAGTCGCAGCCATCAGCCGGATCTCACGGATACTTATCTATGGTATCTCAGCATCGTTAGCGGTAAGAGTTGATCGCTATCGCTAGCGTGTGGATGATTTGTGGCAGAGTCTGAACACGCCTTTATGCGACACTGTCTTATAAGAAGCTTGATTGCGGTTGCACGTTTTGTGTGATTTTATTTGTTTTTTTTGTTGGATTAGATAAGATAGTAAGATTTTTGTCAGATTTTTTATTTATTTTTAAAATCTTTGTGGTCGCACCTAATTACAAAGGCCTCTCTTTAATCCTTCAATGTTAAAAAATAATTTACTGATAAGTTTTGATCCGTAACACTGCAATGCCCATATAGCATTTAGGTACAGACACTATGGTTCCTATTATAAAAGCCCAAAATACATACAGGATGTTTGGCAGAACGTTGAACATACTAAAATGGTGGATAGGTGGGGTCATCTGCTACTTATTCAGCCCTAATTTATTTGGCCCTGGCCCCCGGGATATTTTTTAAAAAAAATCTTATAGTTTCACCACTTTATTAACTTTAAAGTGTAATTTTTACCTATTCTATTAGGATCAAGTTTTCTCATTTTCCTATGTATTTTGCGCAGTTGAAACGATAATTTGATTTCACTAGTTTTTTTAAACCTACTTGCGGTTGTTGCCACATTTTAACGCCTACATTTAAAATTAAACTGTTAAAATCACAATCGATTATAATAATTACAAACCCATATACAACGCGAAAACTGATCAATATCACCTATTAAAACGTTATTATACCATACCACAGAATAAATAGTGATGTAAATTACGCAATTATTTATCGATAACTGAATTAAATCGGAATGGAAGTTGTTGAGGAAAATCGATTGATATGGCGATCGATTTCTGCGATACAAAACCTTGTGTCGGATACTTTTTGCTTTTAACATACCCTCAAGGATTCGTTCTAGATTTTACACGAGTAACGTTTAGAATGTTGTTTCTGAATGAAAATTTATAATTTGAAGTAATTGTTGACTTAATACATATATCTGTTACCGGCCAAACCCGATTTCAGGCCAAACTAGTTTGTCCTAGGCCAAACTGGTTTATTAAGCCAGGGCACGCCGATTAAATGGGTTAGGTTAGGTTAGGTTAGAACTGTGACCAAAAGCGCGCGAGCCGAGCGAGCGAAGCGAGTGGCGCCGCGGCAGCGGCCGGCGAGCGTTACTTCCAAAGGCTGTTAACGAAATGGCTAATTAAGCTAGGCCTGAAATTCGGTTTGGCCGGTAACATATCCATGAACTCACAAGTTCTTCCCATGGATGATAGGCAGAAACTACAGATCGCTACCAGTTACTATATTTACATACTCTTTTGCTTCGTTTACATTCACATACATACATCTGCGAGGTAGTGGCATAATACACTAAAAGTAGGAATGGCCTTTAATTTTGACAGTAAAAAAAATACGTTGTTGAGCTGTCAAATTTTTCGAACATAGGAAGGTAATTATGAAGCAATGGATTAGCAATATTCTTCAAAATTATTCAGATTGTGTTTTACGTAATTAGGGTGCTGTTCTTTTATACAAACACCTATAGGTACTTGACCTTTCTGAAGAACATCATCATTTATTTTATTTTATATAAAATTTCCAGGAAAATTTTTCAGTATGTTAAGGCGGGGTTATACCTATTAGAAATTTTCATAAATAAATACCTTGCAGTGGAGTTATTTTTATACCTTATAATGAAATACAGTAAGGTATACTAGAACATGATTTTCATCGCTTTCCTCTCGAATTTTCCATTCGTCTAGACTAGCTTTTTGTGACGGTCTAATTATGAAACAAAATTAATTCTTTTTCCAATAAATTAAACAAAAGAAATAGATTGAAAATTCCGCCAAGCCATTCATTACTCTTGTATTTTTAATTACTAGTTGTTAATTGATTCTGTTTAAGAAACGTTTTGGGTCAGACTTCTCTTTAGGTCCCCATGGTAATTCTTAGTAATTACTGCAAGGACCTCTAAAACTGTTTAATTAAAGCTTGGACCAAGAAAATTGACAAGACACTTGTAACTACTAATTGTGTATTTGGTTAACGTTCGCAGCAGTTTCCAAACTTATCAGCATTAATGGAGATGTCTAATTGACTACCTATTAGAAGCTCGTGGCTAAGTAATAACGGCGGCAGGGGTCGACCGAAGGTTAAGCTACGCTTGACGCGGTCGGTTCGTGGATGGGTGACCATCCATAATATATCGAGGCTCTTCCGTGCCTCAGAAAGAACGTTAAACCGTTGGCTCCGGTTGTTATTTGTACATCTTTGACAGTCATTACGGGTAGTAAGAAGCCCGAAAGTTTGACAACCTGTCTTACTAAGGGGGATCGTATTACCCAGTTACTGGAGTTCCTGTGGAGGTCAGATAGGCAGTCGCTCCATGTAGTACTGGTATCCAACTGCCTCAAGTTAGACTGGAAGCCGACCCCAACATATTTGAGAAAAGGCTAGGTCGGTGCCATATTTTTTTTGAGGAACAGGGTGTAAAGTTCACTCATACTCTATAGAAAAGCGAGGATCCTCCGACCAGACGGGTGTTGTGTCTGGTCGGCAACTGCCCGACGGTTGATGTCGGGATGCGAGTCGCGCGGAAAACTCTGCCTGCGCGATGTAGGATTTCTGTGACGTGAGTCTTGCGTAGTTCGCCTGTGGCATTGTAGATGGCGCCACTCCTCTTTTTGTATTTTTAGATATTGTTACGAAGTATTTTGTGTAGTGCCGCTACAAGTTTACCTTTTGTAACTAAAAAAAGTTAGAAAAACAGACAGACAGACGGACAACAAAGTGATTCTATACAACTCTAATATTTATTACCAGAAATGAACAAGTCCACGCCTTATAGAATTTGTTTTCTCATTATTTTCAACCAAAAGGTCTACAATGCGATTATTGATAGCATAATACGTCTTTACAAACCACAAAAGGTATTGAGACATAATTTAATACTAAATGTCAGCAATGCACAGCACTTGCCTCGAATAAATACATTTAAACCGCAAATACATAACAAATCTTCGCAAACAAATACTTGTAAAACATTTTAACAAATTTTATGAGTCTAATTTGTTCTGTGAGATAGTGCGACAGAACTGGCCAGTTATTTTCATTGTTTGGTCCCAAACACCACGAATAAACAATATGCGTATTCTAATGTAGATTCAGCACGATCTGCAGTGAAAGGGTTTACTTCTTATGTATTTGTTTTGTTTGGTATCGATACTGGGAGTGTATTCCTTTGATGATACGGAAAAGTATCGATATGAATGGTGCATCACTAAAATTGGTTAATGTCAAAGTTAGAATTTTTGCAATTTGTGTTTCGTTGATTTAAAGTTTGGATAGTTTCCTAACTTCTTTATATAACTTTCAGGTATTATAAGTAGTAGTAGTACCTAGTAGAAATACATACCTAAAGCTAATGGAAATGAGCTACAATTGTTATAATTTGCTAACAAGTTGGCTGATTAAAACGAATGTACTTACTCCAAACATATTTTACTTGTTTCTGTAACCAATTCTCAAAACACAAACTTTCATATCAAGGTATATCGATATCATAACTTATTAACACAGAGAAAATGTCACAACAAGTCGAGAAATCTACCCAACGATAGCCACTTAACTATCAACTATCAAACAAACTTCGCATTTACACCAAGAGACCTACATTCCGAACAACGTAGCATCGATAAATTGATTCCCATCTCGATTCAAAGTTCAATCGGGTAGCTGTCATCGGATCGCGATAGCGTCGCGAGTTTATCGATATTTTGTGTTGAATTGTTGATACAACACTAGTATCGAGTGAAAACTGATGAGGGGATATATTGCTAGACGGGTTTCACACCACTTTGTTTGGTTAGATTGAAGTTTTGATAGGTATTATAGGGTTTGATAGCAGTTTAATTATTTTTTCTACTTAGGTGCTTTATTTTACAAGTTAATGTTTTAAATGTGTTGAGGGGGTCATGGCTAAAATAATAACGGTCTCACGGGTCGATTGAAGGTTAAGCTATCATGTGGGGATCATGGAAGAAAAACCATCCATTAATACAGGAAAAGTTTTTATTCAGTACGCAAAATGTAACCATGAATTCAGCATATCATTCTAGAGACCCCGGTGAATAAAAAAAATACAGCTGTTCCATACATTTTGACAGTGCAGATTTTTGTGAAACCCACGAAAAATTTCATCGCTGGGGGGTCTAGAATAGTATGCTGAATTCATGGTTAAAGAAAGAAAGAAAGAACTTTTCTTGTATATCAAGACCCCTCCGTGCCTGGCAAAGCACGTTAAGCCGTTGGTCTCGGCTGTCATTCATAGATCTTTGACAGTCGTTATGGGTGGTCAGAAGCCCGAAAGTCTGACAACCAGTCTTACCAAGGGGTATCGTGTTATCCAGTAGTAACTGGGTTGTGGAGGTCAGATAGGCAGTCGCTCCATGTAAAATACTGGTATTCAGCCGGTTAGACTGGACTGGAAACCCATCCCAGCATAGTTTGGAAAATGTTAGGTATATTGATTGATGTTGTAATGTTTTTGAAAGTTATTGAGGCTATACCCACTCATGAGTTATTTTAATATAATTGTTTGATCATACGATATTAAAAAACTTTTACCAAAAAAAAAAACAACCGACTATCACTTAGTAGTGTTTTTCGGGAAGTCAGTTGTTTTGTTTTTTGGAAAATGTTTTATTTTTCACTTTTTAGTTATTGTATCTACCCCACACCAATTTGAAATTTCACCATCCTTGGGGTCAAAACAATGCATATTTATGCGATAGCAGCAATCGCCGTTGATTTGTTGTCATTTTTCGAAGAGTTCCGTTGTCTGTCTCCGAAACGCATCATCAGGTATATATGAAATTTAAATGGAACCATTTCGGTATAAACCCCTTTCGAACAAAAAAATTATTTTGCAAATCCGTTTATATATGACGGAGTTATGTTCGAAAATACTTAAAAAAAAAAATACATAGGTATCGAATTGATAACCTCTATCTTTTTGAAGTCGGCTAAAAATTATAGGTGGTATAATACATAGCATCCGTCAGAGTTTTTGAATAAGAGATTTGTAGTTGCATCTATTCAGCATCCATTGCGATGATACCTATGTATATTCCTTAGTAGGTAAGAAAAATACTATTATCATTAGTTCTGTTTTCCCACGTTCGGAGAATGTTAGTTTTACAAGTATTATTATATTATTATTTTATGCCTTGGAAGTTAGGTCGGCCTTTGGTGTGGGATGCAACATGTGTCGACACACTTGCGCCATCCCATCTTTCTAGTACGGCGAATTGTGCTGGGGCGGCTGCTGCAGGTGCGGAAAACCTCAAACGGCGCAAATATTCCAATCTTATTGGAACCTATATATTCGAGCCGTTTGGGGTTGAAACTCTAGGGCCATGGGGTCCGAGTGCCCACTTAGTTTTCCGAGATATTTCCAAGCGGTTAGTTGACTCTTCACGTGACCAAAGGGCTGGCCTATATTTCGGCCAAAGAATCAGCATTGCCATACAACGTGGCAATGCTGCCAGCCTTTTGGGCACTCTTCCCGTTGACAACGATGCGGACTTATTTTTTGATGCATTATGATTATTTTCTTTTTTATATACCTGTACATATTATTAGCTTTGCTTAAAATAATTTGAAGAAATTGATTCACAATGAAATATATATAAAATTTATAATATGTTATTCCAATAATGTATTTTGATACAAATATGAAACAAAAAACTAAAAACAAAAATTAAAAGGCAGGCCAGTATTAGACCAAGATTACTTATGAATTCCCAGTAAAATAGAAGAAGAGTTAACTGATGTTGAGTACCTATGCTGTTTTCCGATCACAATAGAGTGAAGGATTCTCAACAACAACACGGATGTTAGTAGGTAGTAGGTACATACTTATCTCAGACGTGGTCGGGATGACAATGGTGTAGAAATGTGTCCTGGGATCTTAGAAATCATACCTAAGTTTTTTATACAACTGGGTCAATTACTTTGGAGAAATTCCGCCGATCGCTGTCAATGAGAAAAGTGTTCTAAAGACTAGCAACATTGTCACGTTTGATGGCAATGCTTAATATTTTAATTACAAAATTTATGTTTATTGATTTTTTTTTTCATAATAAGTTCTATCTGCAGTTTTAAATATTTTTCCAAAAATCATACAAAAACATTGAAATACACAAAAACATTTAAAAATTACTTACAATATTAATATTGAGTACCTAGATAAACCTACTTAAAAAATAAGTGTAAAATCAAACAGAAAGAGATAACACAGAATCCTATTATAACTTTAACTTGAAGATTTAACAAGTAGAAAGTAAGTTGTGATCACGTAGTAAGAAATTGATAGAAACTCAGTCATGGCTGAGTTCTGTTCAATATTATACGTGACGTTGAGGAAATTATTGTTGTTATGACTTGATCTGTTTAACTGTACTTAAATAATTTACTGTGTAGGTATGGTTGCCTTATAAGTCGATTTGCACGAATTTACTCGCCCCTATCGGGCAAATCAACACTTTTTAATAATATTTTTTTCAGTTTGGTGAATCGACTACTTCAGAAATAGGTACGTATTTAGGCAATAGGCACTTTTTTACTGTATGCACTATTCCTTGCAGTGACCTTTTCTCATAACTTTGTTGCATAAAATTCAAAACGTGCCAACTGCCTAATACATATTTCTGGAGTTGTCGATTCGCCCAAAAACAAATAAATATACAGGGTGATTGGAAGATGGGTGCAAAGCTTTAAGGTGAAGATAATATAGACAATTTAGAACCATTTAAGCCATGGTTGTCTTAGACGAAGTCTTACCAATTTTTTTTTTTTTAATAAGGTTTAAAAGACGTATTGTACAAATTTTTTATTTTTTCTGAGCTTTAAATGTCTGTAAAAAAAATGTCTAATGACACAGAAGCCTAAAACATGTTTTGCTTGATTGCTTACACATTACTTTAATTAAATAAATAAAAAATGAATTCATTTATCATTCAATTTGGCCATAATTATGCAGTTTACATTACATTTTGAGAATTTCCGAAAAAAAAACTTAAAAATTTGGTTAAAAATATTTGGTAAGACTTCGTCTAAGACAACCATGGCTTAAATGGTTCTAAATTGTCTGTACTATCTTCTCCTTAAAGCTTTGCACCCATCTTCCAATCACCCTGTATATTCGTGCGAATTGAAGAAGTTTTAGTAACAAAAACTAGGTAGCTTATTAGTATAAGCTATCTAATTTTTGTCACTAAAACTTCTCATCTGTCTCTGCTATATTTTTTGGTTTCCTTCTCAAAATATTTCGTGGATTTACTCGCTAAATTCTCATAATAGGTGCAACCATTTGCTTAATTAGGTAGATAGGTAATTATTATAGCTTCACTAGTGTAACGTTTGCTGAAAAACGGTCACGGGGTTCTTAATGACCAAATCACGACACTGAATCCCATTTTGATTTTATTAGCAGACAGAGTGACGCTGCGTCCAGACATTTTGAAAGCAAATAGGAAGTTCAATACTTTGGTGGCTGCTGAATCATAACCAGAGATCGGATATTCGGATGCATATTTACCTAAAGATAATCTTTAGCTATGAAAGTATGGAAGCGGCTTTATACATTATTTGTAATATTTATTAAAAACCCCGGGGTTCTTGGATTGCATAACTATTCAGATGTGTATTAATTTAAAATTAATGTTTAACCCGATACAAATATGTGTAATTAACTGGAGGAGGGGTGGTTTGTAATAGTTAATACAAAAAATAAACAAATTACTTACCTAAATTATGACATTTTCGAAACAAAAGCACATTCCATGTTAGCCAACATCTCAACTATAAGTGAATATGCATCCGAATATCCGATCTCTGATCTTAAACAACAACAAACAAACAAATAACTAGAATTTCAGACTCATTTGAAATTAAGCAAAAAATATTTTCTAAGTAAAAAGTAAATTGAACAGTCACAAATCAAAATACATTCGTATTAAATAGCTACCTAATATAAAGCTAATTACACACTAACCTCGCTCTTATATTTTAATTCATCCGATTCTCACAAATTGCATATTGGCAGCGGCGAGGGTCAGCCATAAACTACTGCGCGGCTAATTACTGGGACTCCTGCGCGTAGCTGCAAATAGCGAGGGGGTAAGGGTACGGTCACATAAATGTTAATATTAAGTTTATTTAATATTACTTTTTATATTCTAAATAGGTTGGTTGGTTGGTTGGACAGTTGGTTGGTTGGTTGGCTGATAAATAGATAGAGGATTAAACTCCTGGCTTTCATTCGCGTGTTGGCGATTTTCGATCATCCAATGTCTGTTACGAAAGAAAGAAGGCATGTAGGTGTGCTATTTAAAAACAATGACATTTTAATACTTTCAAGAAAAAAATTAGAAAAAGAAACTTATATCATTCTTTCTTATCAAGTTTTGAGAACAAAACCTTAATGGTTTTCATAGCATTATAAATAATATACCAAAAATCTTATCATAGTTTTTCGTAGAAATCAACTAATAAAAATAGTTAATAATAGTACCAACATGATACTACATAAAAGCGTAGTACCATAACCCAAGTATTAAAAATGTATGCGCCTACGCAGTAATACGCAACACAATAAACTTGCATCTAAATTGTTATTAAAAACTATTGCGTTATTTATTACAATAATGTAACCTGATACTTTAGAATTATAGAATACTTAAACGGTAGTAAAAGTATGGAAGTAGGGTTTATGTCAAATATTATAATATTGCTTGTTTTTTTTTACTTTCTAACAGAAGCTATTCAATGATGTGATGACTGGACCGATGAGCTTTATCCATTTATTTTTTTTCATTATTGACTTCCCTGCTTCGCCGAAGATTTGATATTTTTGAGTAGTTACTTAAGTTCTACAATGGTCTGAGCCACACATTTTTATTTAACAACAATACATCATCTAGCAGCAATAAATAATTCAGAGGTCAACGTTAAATATACCAACCTATCAAAATAATTATCTTGCAGCAAAAAAAAATAAAGATACTGTATTTTAGTAGGTACATATTATTTTTCTGTACACAACGGGTGAGAAGAATCTTTTTTCTTTCCTTATTTCTTTTATACTTGAAATAATGAAAAATATTTAACGTTGTATAACGCTTACCTTGAAAATCTTTCAGCGCGTAAATAAATAAAACATAAAGAACAACTTAATAATTAACAAAAAAAAAACCTTCACAGTCTTTAACAAACAAAATGGCCGCTTGACTAATGGCGCGAAAAAAGTATTTGTAAAGTATAATTAATGCTAAGCAAATTAACATAGCACCAATTAATTATCTTTGACAGGCTTTCATCAGCAGGTTTTTGTGAAATATGGTAGGAAAATGATAAACAACGTATGGAACGGAATATTTTTTTTTTGTAACACGTTTAATATTAAAGCCATTACTAGATTATGGTCGGTGTTTCATGCCAGTCATTTATATTTAGGCTGGCAACCTAACTTACGGTTTTCTTGCATATTTTTGCTAGAAAAGGTTGTGTAGTTATTATTTAATATACAAAAATTCACAGCCAAAAGCCTCGTATTCAATTAATTACAGTGCGACAATTTTGTCCATTGCTAAATGTCAGGGGTAGGGACGCTAATCAATATACTCTATATTGCGTAAATACACAGCTTGTAGAAATAAATAGCTTGTTTCAATAAGGGCTGATCGTTCAACAGTTAGATAACTTTTAAATGAAGAATAAATCTGACAGTTTGACATATTTTCCATGTAAAAGTTGTGAAACCGCAATATTTATTCCGCAGATAAAAGTTATATGACTATTGAAAACTCAGCCCTAATTAATGATTATATTTAATGGAAATTTTCCAGTATGAACAACGTTTTACTCTGGCGTCAAGATGAAGTGATAGATCGTCATTACAGTGGCTTATTAGATTGGCCTTGATAACAGATTTCCTGAGAATGACCTTTACGGAGCAACGGATTTTCTATTTAATTATAAACTTTAGAGGAAACTTGGTGCCAGTAGTTTAGCTTAGTGGTTTCTAATGTTTTGAGTTACGGAGAGTATTTACAAGCTCTGGGAGGAACTGCCGTAGGAGGACATATAGTACCTTATTGGTGATGTTCCTCAGACAGGTCATACTAGTATGGCCAGATATATAAACGCAAACTAAACAAAAGGTGTAAGTAAGGGTGGATCGTAGACTGGCACGCCACAATTGCAGCGGTAAGTCCCCTCATTGAGGAGTGGCTGGAGAGGCGGCAAGACGTCCTCACCGGACACGGCATTTTCTGAAGGTTCCTGTCCAGGATAAGGCGGGAGGAAACGCCCGGAGGTCACCATTGTATGGATCACCTGGAGGACACGGTGGAGCATACGGTGGAGGCCTGTCCTGCCTGGGCAGAGCATCGCCGTGTCCTCGCGGAGGCAATCAGCGGCGGCGATCTCTCGCGTCCGGCCCTGGTCCAGGCCATGGTACGGAGCGAGAGTGCATGGGTAGCTGTCACTTCCTTCTGCGAAGCAGTAATGCTCGCGAAGGAGGAGGCGTAGAGCATGAGAGGCAAGGATTGCGCCCTCGCGCTCCTTGTCGCTGCAGGAGATGCCATGGGCGTTGAGAGTCCATAGCGGACTCCCGGCCACCGTAGGTGCGGGATTGTGGATGGCGAGCAATGGGTAGCTGGCCGCCCGGTAAGGACCAGGCCCGGGACAAGCGACGGCGCGTTGTGTTCCACGGGCGCGTCAAAGATATGTCAGCAAAAATTGAAGGGGTCCGCTAGGGCCGATGTCTGCCAGGGCCGCGGATTTGTTCGAAAGAGTTACCGTGGCCCTGGCAGAGGCAACAGAAGGAACACGGGTGGGTTTTAGTTAGCAAAAGTCTGACACGCCCTCCCGCTCCGCCCAGAGCGGGAGAAGTTATTTGACGATTTCCCATCAAAAAAGGGTGCATCGTAGCAGGTGACGTTCTGTAGTTTTTTCCTATTACCATGGGAATAAGGCGTATAGGTAAGTCTATTCATGGATCAACACAATAAAAATTTAGTGTCCATTTTTGTCCATCCGGCAAGCAGATATTGCTCGGGGCTATTTAAAGCCTTACATCCTGATGTCGGTTTTTTAATGATGTCAACTGTGTAACTTTATGAACAATGTAAACTCCAGGCAGTTTGACTGTCGACAACCGAGCGTTGAGGCACAATAGAAGAACCATCTTTAAATCCAGAAAAAACGATGCGGCAGCACGGAGTAATGCAGCAGGCTATTTTCTATGTACCAACTTACCTAGATAAATAGGATCAACGATATCAAGCAACCCTGACATTAACACCTGGAGACTTCCAGGTGTTAATGTCAGGCACGGTTGACGCAGTGGTTAAGTGATTGACTGCTGTGCTGCGTGTCGCGGGTTCGATTCCCGCACGGGCCAAATATTTGTATTACCTACAAGTAGTTGTTCTGGGTCGGGCTGTTTGTGTATGTGAGTTTTAAATGTTTGTAAACGCACCCACAAGAGAGGAGAAATTCCTAGTGTGGAGCAAAATTAGAAAAAATATTGTTTGATACAAAAATCAAATATATTTTTCTGGGAATACACTGTTTTCTAGATATTTTTTTATTTACTTAATGGTAGCAGACTGGGGTAAGCCTAAATATAATCTATAGGAATTTTACCCGCCCACGTTAAAATTAAATGAAAACTTCACTTTTCATAGCCGTGGGGTGTTGTAGACTTATAATAGGTACTTATAGTAACAGTAGGTACCTACCTATTGTTTTTCGATACATTTTTTTTTATTAAACGTTGCCCCACACTAGGAATTTCTCCTGTATTGTGGGTGCGTTTACAAACATTTAAACTCACATACACAAACAGCCAGACCCGGAACAACTACTTGTAGGTCATACAAATATTTGATCCGTGCGGGGATCGAACCCACGACACGCAGCGCAGCAGTCAATCGCTTAACCACTGCGCCAACCATGCTACCGTGTACATTGATATTGAACTGTATATGTTAAACTCAATTGAATGGTAAAGTACTCCTATTATGGAAATGTAGGTACCGTATCCATACAATTACAATTTTTTTTCTGTTATCGTTTTATTTACATAATTACCCACCATCCCAGGCTTACTTACCTAACATGAGAAAACAAAACACCGGTATGAGAACCCATCGCGCTTATTAATTTAAGTACAGAAGAAAATAAATTAGTTTAGCCTATAGAATCTATACTATATTATTATATTAATATTATAAAGCTGAAAAGTTTGTTTGTTTGAACGCGCTAATTTCAGGAACTACTGGTTCGAATTGAAATATTCTTTTAGTGTTGGATAGCCCATTTATCGAGATAGGCTATAGGCTATTTAACATCACGCTAAGACCCTTAGGAGCCGAGCAAAGAGAAAAAATTCACAAATACGAAGTACTCGCACGGGCAGGCGATTCGAAGCGACGGGGTGGGTCGGAGGAGGAAGGTACAATATAAATATGAAAGTTTTTGAGTTTGTTACTTCTCGACGACCGACCCTTGCTCGTTGAAGCGTCAGCCCACGCCGCAGCTGAGTCAGTAGCTTTAAATTCCCCGAACAATAATAATGCCAATATTTTGATCCAGCCTATCCCCAATGATAGCTGTCCCCTTATCAGTGACGCCCTGAGCCGAGGCCCGTCCCCCATGGGGGGTGCCCTCAGCGATCAGTCGCTTACTTTGTAATTTATTTTAGTTTGTAAGCCCTGGCTAGAGGCGTTAAGTTAATTATTAATGGCAGCCCCAGGAAAGCCCGGTTGAGCAGTCACGGCCTAGAATATCGATGGATTTTTTCAAATTAGATTTTACTTCGTAAATAAATGAACTGATTGCTTTTTATTACTTAATTAAATTAAACTTCATTCAAAAGTATCGATCGGTTTCTTCCGAAACTTCAACTATAGCCAACGACCCTAGTGATTCATCTGTTTTGATGACCGTACATTACAGACTCATTTAAGTAAACATTCTCACAACACAACTACTAGAGCAAACCTAGTTTGTGGGTCCAACATTTTAAATTAAAAAATGAACGAATAATTACGACCTTGTAGCCTTGTTTAACGAGACAAAAATCATTACGTGCAATTTACAGAACCTTCACGAACTAAAACTAAAAAACATTTACCTACTCAAAACAACAACCAAAGAGCACGTGCCAAAGCCTAGGCTTTTAGCCCCAACAAACACTATCAAATAACACGTGTCACAACCTAGCCTTTTAACCCTAAAACAAACAGCTCATCGGCATCGGACGGATGTGGAAAAACTTTAAAAGCCCGGTTTTACCGTTTTATTTGCTCTACACGTTGGTATTTATGCGTTTAGTGATGGGTTGTTTCCTGTCGATGGTATCTGCGATAAATGTCGGTTTTTTGTTTGATAATATGAGCGTTATTTTAAGGGGAATAAAGAGTTTGGCAGTGAGTGGAAAAGTAAAAAAATAAATATGGTGGATGCGCCGTGTATTCCCGTTGTCCCCGAAGGCTATGTCTCCGTTAAAGGGGACAAAGGGAATTTAATAACGTAATTACTTCCCGTTGTCCCCGTTAATGTGTTGTAATAAATATTATTTTTAATATGATTACTCCTATTTTTGGTAAGCTCTTACCAAGTTATGACAACCTAGTACTTCGAAGGCATAAAGCGTTTTCTAGCTAACAAACCTACCTATGTTAGGTGAACTCCTACTAAGTTATGACAACCTGGTACTTCGTGCAGGATACCAATTTTCAAAAAAAACTAAGTACCTACTTATAAAAGTAATTTTCTTTCGTTTAACTTATACTCCATTTGAAATGCGATTGGACATTTAAACAAACCTTTTTTACAGTCCGTTCAACCGATTCTGACTTCTATACCGTAGGCATAAGGATGTCATTAAAAGCAAAAAAGCAGTTACAATACCAACTGTTTACTGCAGCTGCCATTTGTCATGCCACCAACGCAATAGAAGTCAAAATCGGTTGATCTGACTGTAAAAAAGTTTTAGTTAAATGTCTAATCTTATTTCAAATGGAGTATAGAGGCTTGTATGGATGATTATATATTAATTCTAAAAATAAAAACGTATTAGGGCCGCGAATAATATTTTATTCAACATAAAGCCCTGACATTGACAAAATTGAATTTGCAAAAAAACGTAAAAAAAATACATTACATTTAGTGGGCTACCCTGGTGCCTGGTGTTTGTCCCTTGTCAATTTTTTCCAATTCTACATGAACCTTATACTCATGTGATAAAGTTGAAAATCTATCAAAGAAATTTGACAGATCGGGGTAGCCTGTAGTGCTTGGCGTCTGTACACTATTCCTTACAGGATACCTCTCATTCAAGCAATAGGGTACCCACAACAAAGCTTTACTAATAGTTTTATTTAACAATTTTATATTAATCTTACTAGGTATTTGTTATTTACCTAACGGTGTATACATTTTCAGACCAGCATTTTGAACTGGCTATGGAACTAGTAAGTAATAAATAATCCAGAATAGTTCCTTCGATACGAAACATATTTTAAGTTAAGCTACAATATTTTTGTGAAAAATACTGAGTGCTTGCGTTTAGCCAGACACTACACTTGGGTAATATAATATTTACTAGCATTTTCGTACATAATTATTCTAATAATGTTCCTTAGATGGAAAACATATTTATATGCCCTTGCGTTTCTGAAAGTAGCACTAGAGAGGTTTTTTTGCAATCTGTGCATACGAAGAGCCAGCTATTAATTTTTTGCCTTATCATACATGTTAATTAAAAGTAAAAGTTAATAAATTGAAATGTAGTAATAGTGTGCAGATTACCTTTACCCATAAATGGAGAAATTAATTCTCTCCAATAATTATTTCCAAAAAAGGATAGTTTCTATTAACAAATGCAAATATTTAAATTCAAACTCAATTAAATGGACTTAAACGTTTTTAAATCGTTTTGATACTTACATAACGAACCATTTATATTATTTATTGATCACTACAGGGGCATTAGAAAGTTGTGCAAATTAATGAACACTTAAAATAATTAAAAGTCAATGACTCTGCATATTAATAGATAGTATTTTTACGATTCATTTCTATCAATGGCAAGGTGGGTAAAAGTCTGTATAATGGTGCTATTAAAATAATATAAACAGTGAAGCAGTTAAACATTGACGGTACAACAGCTGATGGCATTAGAAAAGATACGTCGAAGATATTTTTAATGTAAGTGAAATATAATGGCATTATTGACGGGTTGGATCAAGAGATAAACATATCACTGTTCTAGATATTTTTATTATGTTTCGAATGTTTAGTATGCAGTATATTTATATATTTTTAATGAATGGCCTTGCTCTTGACCTCGATCACGCCTGATGGAAAGCGATGGATGAGGTCTATGATGGAATGAGCGTGCCTAGAAGATGACTGGTTTGAAGGCAGTCGGGTTAAATCCTACAAAAACTATAAATTTGAAAGTTTGGATGGTTGTTACTCAACCACGCAAAAGGCTGAAAGGATATGAATGAAATTTGGCACAAAGATGGTTCATAACCTAGATAAACACATAGGATACTTTTTATCCCGGTAGTACATTTCCCTGGGATAATATTCGACCTTCACGCGGGCGCCGAAGCCGCTGCCAAAAGTAAGTGTGTAACATTGATATCTAAAGTATTCATGATTTTTTTTTTTTCAGAAGATGCCTTGGCTTGATCAACTTTTCTCTAGACCAAAGTATTAAGTTTACCCAAATAGGCACTCATAGGATATTGTGAAACATGAACTAGTGACAGGAACTCCATATAAAGATTACAAAGAAGACCGAGAATGAGAACAAGAAGTCCTACAAAGAAGACCAGGCAATGAGAAGAAAATTATCTAGAAAGATAGATATTGAAGTACCTACTTACATTGTAAATGATACAAGAGAAAGAAGATAAAAATATACATTGTAAGCATGCGTATATTATTATTTGGCTGTTGAAGTCAAATAATAATTACGCATACCTACATGCTACAAATATAACAGATACTGCAGACTACCAACAAATCAATTTTAATACCGAACTTAAACGATTGCTTTTAATATTACGTGAACACACTCATCAAATCATTGCTCCAGGCAATCTTCTTTATAAGGATCTGTAGGTCTCTTACGTCACCAACAGCTGTTGCGTAAAGAACATCAAATCATGAGTACTAGAATATTTCTTAGAAATATATTACTTTGATAACTACTAACTAAAGTATTGACTAAGCTACTGATTTACGATATAATTTACTCTAGTCACCATTGACCTCTATGTAAATTAAATGATGTACATCATCTTCACGTACAAACTTACATTTACCACCGCTCAGCTGAAAAAATCAAACAAATTGTATAGAAGAAAAATTTTCATGACCGCAAATTATTATTTGTTGTCAATTCACGAGAATCCGTGCATGACCTCATCAGTCAATCGGGAGGTCTTGAAAAAAACAAATGCGTAACGACTAATGATTAGTGGGGGTATAAACCAAAGCAGAGCATATATTGAATGGACGTATCCGAGTTTCATATCGAATAGGATTCATTGACACGGTTACGTCGATAACCTTTGGCATTGGAACATCATTACCGTTGTTTCTAATGCTGAATGTAATACTGTTGATAAGAGAGACTATTCTATCTAATAAACTATCATTATCATTATCTGCTGCCTTTTACCAACTATTTTGGGTTTGGCTTTCAGTCTAATCGGATGCAGATCAATCAGTAATTTACATGTAGCGACTACATATCCGACCGCCACAACCCGGTTACTGGGTAATACGATAAGACGGTAAGACTGATTGTCAGAATTTGGGCTTCTGACGACCCGTAACGACTGTTAAAGATCTACGAATGACAGTGGAGACCAACGGCTTAACGTGCTTTTGAAAAATGGTCCCCCATCGATGGACCAACAGCAACACGCAAAGCTTAACCTGATCTATATAAGAAAATATTATCTTCCATACCGACTATTGAAAAAATAAAAACACTGCACAACGGCGGTGATATAATTAAACATCCACTTGAGAGCAAAAATGTTAAGAATAACGCTTGATATTTTCCTGTGCACGTGGAAGAGCTTAAAAACCTTATAAATGCTAACAAACTTATAAACGCAGCTACAAGCAGGAGCATAATTACAATTACGTCACTAGACGCAATTCACTACACAAAAAGGCCAGTACACTAGTACTGGCCTTTTTGTGTAGTGAATTGCGATTAAATGTGATTTTACCCATAATCACTTCGTCAGGAATCCCAAACTGATTCCCGGCCACCGTATGCGCAGGCTTGAGTATAGCAAGTATTGGGTAGCTCGCTGTCCGGTAAGGACCAAGGCCTGGTCGATAGCGCGTTGTGTTCCACGCGCGCCTCAAAGAGATGTCAGCACCAACTGGTGGGGTCCGCAAGGGCCAATGCCTGCCATGGGTGCGGGTTGTTCGAAAGAGATACCGTGCCCACAGACCACTGAAGGAACGGGTGGGTTTTAGTCAGTAAAAGTCTGACACGCCCTCCTGCTCCACCCAGATCGGGAGAAGTTATTTGATGATTTCCTACCCTCTAAAAAACAAAAACCCATAATCACTTGATAGTCAACGAATGCGCACAAAATTATCATTAAAGATCTTGTCAGTACGCTAACTTTACAAAATTAAAACCCAACCTTCGGGATTTAAAAGTAATTAACCCGCGAAGTAACTGCGCGACCTTTCCTGATAAGATTACCCGGAGATTGCCACACAGCCTTGATATTGTTTCAAGTTATTACTGAGAATAAGCGCATTTTGTTCAACAAATTTAATTGGGATAAAATTGGAACTTGAAATTCTATTTGATGGAGATAGAATCATCATCTGCCTGGCTTTTTCCAACTATATTGGAGTCGGCTTCCAGACTAACAGGATACAGCTGAATACCAGTATTTACGTCCTCTACTAACCTCCATAACCCAGTTACTGGGTAACACGATACCCCTTGGTAACACTGTTTGTCAGACAGTTTTGTCTGGGTGTATGTTCCGGATTGCTGCAAAACCGGCTTAACGGATTTGAATGAAATTTGCTATACAGGTAGTTTATAACCTAGATCAACACACAGGGTACTTTTAATCTCGGTAGTACGTTCCTGTGGGATGTTTTCCGACATCCACTCTAAATTCAATTTCTTATGTGTCAAAATATGACTAACTAATAATTAAAAGTAATAATGACATTTTATTACACAATTGTAAAATCAGGTCACCGACACTAATAGAATTAATATTTTGACCTCGTCACTAATTAAAATTTACAATCAAATTCGGAAATCGAATCAACGTTTTGGCAAATTAGTAACAAATAATTGATGATCAATTCACGAGATAACTTTAACCTATTTATGATAATGACATCCGGTGAACTTGACATTACCACTATTATTATCAGTATCACTATTATCATACTCCGCAATGTTTAGAACAAGGAAATTAATGGAGCTGTTTATCAAGACATGGACATTTGTGTAATCCCTATAATAGGATCGTAAGTTAAAGGGTAATTATATTAACAGCCAATAACAAGTATTATAATGGCAATAATCATTAAGAGAATTGTAAATATTATAAATTACAAGATACAATGTTTTATACCTACATATATATAAACTTTGAATTAAACATTTCAGCTAACTATTTACTAAATCTCTGAAAACAAAAAAATAAATAAACAGAAAATAATAAATGTACTTTCCAGGAAAATATAAAAAAACCATGTGGATGAAGTCCCAGGCAAATAAATGTGATATTCAGATTCGCTGGAAAAGCTTTTAATAAATAAACGCTTCACTTTATTGTTTAATTTGATCCCGATCCACTCTATAGGCACATATTGAAAATAACTTGAACAGAATTTTATTAAAATACTTAATAGACGAATATTTTCACCAGCGTTTTTATTTATCTTGGTACAGTAAAATATCCACCTATTGTTTTACCCAATAACAGTTAGCTTGCAACCAATTTCATTCATTCATTAATAATTGTGGTAGTAAGATATAGAGATTGGAAATATTCGAAACAAGAAGTCGTAAAAAACCTTATCTTACTTATCAAATAAATCTTATCGACATCGCCATCAGCAAAGAAGTTACATCACTAAATTATTTACCGTCTCTCGTTTGCAAAAACCACAAGATCTACGCGTCATACAGTCTGCGCCATGTCGCATGTCGGTCTGGTTGCAATGTATACAAAAAAACACAACCACATTACTACCACAATCCTTGCAAACAAATTACATCTTTATCTCCATAACTTAAGAGTCTAAACAACCGCAGAAATAAGTAAGTCAACCGCAATTCGAGACACATTGACGCGGATTATATTTACGCGAAATTGAACTCTAAGTTTAAGTTTGTAAAGTCGTAGAGATAGTAAATTCAAGTTGGTAAAAGTAAAAAATAATAAGTCTAGAGTAATACTTAACATTAATCATAAAGTCAATGGAACGCCGGCAAAAGTAAAATTAATCAGTTATTGGTTACGATTCATTGGTTAAACAAGGTTAAGTGCCAAAAGTATGTTTAATTGCGTAAGGTCTGAAACTTATGCCTTATTTGCTTTAAGTAATTTGACAATTAATTAAATCAATTTAGCTGTGTGGTCTCTGGTCACCTTGTTTCTACTTTCGTAAGTTTTGAGATACTAAAGATATTAGGTCAGTATTTTAATGTCTTGCATCACATTATCAGCCTATAATTTTCTTTAAAAGAGAGTCCGTTATCGTCCGTTACGCGGGCCCTGTGCAGGTTGGTAGATGTCACATGTCTTCGAATGTTTTGTTCTCCGACCTACCGTATCCTCACGATGTTGTCTTTCACCGTTCTCGATGTCTTGCATTGATGACATCATGTTGCAAGAATGAATCTGACAAATGCTACGATTACCCTATTGTGTAATAGTTTTAGCTTTTATGTTCATATTCATCATTGAATGTTATCAAGCCTTTGACTTCGTAAACAGGAGGTTGTTGTCCGGGTGGTGCCTCGTTGTCTACTCAAACCTGTTCGCGTACTACATTTATAATTTAACGTTCAGCGTATCTGACTAGATTATCAACATCCTACAACAATACCTCATTCCACCTTAAGGCAGCAATTTGAATTCTATTAGCTAGATAGTGCACTTACTTGATAGCAAGTAAAACGCCACCTGCATGCCTAAAAGCATGCCTACTTACTTTTGCTTTAAGAACAGTTAAAATGGCGTCATCATCATCAAGTAGGTACTTTAAGTAATTTTCCACGTCAAGTACTTTTTCTAACAACATAATGACGGGAAGGGACCGTATTTTTTTCTTGTGTAATTTCAAAACGGATAATTTTGTTTTTATTGTAACTACCATGCAATACTTTCTTGATAATGTAATGATGTAATTTACTCGCTGCTTCAACATTGTAGGTATAGTTTTGACAACCAGTTTTTGTAAATTACCAATAATTTTCGAGCATGCAAGATGAACTTATCACGATTAAGTAGAAAGTTATGTTCACAGGGAATTATTAGCCTCAAGATTCACGTAAACATGAATTTTCCAAATTGATATGAAATATTCATCATGGATGTGTGTCAGCTTCGAAATGGAAATCTTGGGAGGTCTTCTTTTGTTTTTATTTCATTTTATTAAAATAAATCACGTTTACGTCAGTTACAAACTTTTGGAAAACAACATATCTTGAATTGTTCTCATCAATGTGCTCCGCTAACAAGACATGCATTACCGTGTATTAAATTCCACCAATATGTATGTATAAAGATTTTTTCCGATCAGACACCTGCACAACAGAATTACATGAAGGAGCTGAGGAACTTGCTCGCACAGAGAATAGCAAATGGTGAAAATGGGATATCAATAAAATATGTAAAAGGAATACCAAAAATCGTTACAAGCAGTGATACAAAAAACTAAAAACTTCAAGCTCTGCTACTCTACAAAATAGCGCAAACAAACAGAATAGCGACACTTATCAGGTACTTAATAATTACCAAAATATAACTACTACTAAATCAAGCCTTAACTTTTTCTACGCTAATGTCAGAAGCATATGTAGCCCAGGCAAGCTGGATGAGCTAAACTGTATACTTCGCTCTTTTAGAAAATGCATACACATTGTCCTATTAGCAGAAACATGGATACGATCGGAGGAACAGGCTAAACAGTTTCATATAGAGAATTATACTCATTATTACAACATCCGACCTAACGTTGTCGGTGGCGGCGTATCAATCTATGTACACAACAACCTGAAACATGAACTATTAGCGTCAACTTATATCTGTGGAAACAATTACTTATGCATACATTTACCCAAGTACGCAGTGAACATTGGGGTAGTTTATAGGCCCGGACACTCAAATTTTAATGACTTTTTATCCACCTATGAGAACCATCTTCTGCAAAAAAAGAGGACTATCGTTTTCGGTGACACAAATATCGACCTGCTGAGCTCTGACAGTACTACTAGACGATACAATACCGTAATAGCTGAATCTGGCTATAAACTAATCAACAAAATAGATCCGGAATATTGTACCCGTGAATCAGTAGCCACAAAAACTATAATAGACCATGTAGCGACAAATTTGAAGCAAAGCAATTTCCACATGGCTCTAATCGAGTCATCTTTAGCAGATCACAAGAACATCTACATGGAACTGAAACGAGTAATACCTCCACAGAGACAGAAAATACAGTACGAGGTCACAGACTATGAGAAATTGTACGCAGTAATTGGATTGTCCAACTTTGATGATAACTTCAATGATTACTACAGTTTAGATAAGTGTATAAAAAAAGCTATTATCGAAACCAAAACAAAGAAGTACAAAGTATTAAATCAGCCACAAGAGGAATGGATTAATAGGCAAATAATTACGGGAATTAATGAAAGGAATACATTATGGAGCGAGCTGAAACACGACCCTAAAAACAGCAACCTAGAAACAGAATTCAAAGCCAAAAAAGACAATGTAGCAAGCTTAATCAAGAGTACAAAAGAGACATATTTTTATGGAGAATTCAAGAAATGTGCAAGGAAACCCAAAAAAATGTGGTCATTAATAAATACCCTCTCAAATAATAACATTGTTCCTAGTTGCGCTCCCCCGAAACTAATAACCGAGAATGGTAGAATAGCTACGGATCCCATCGAGATATGCGAGATTTTTAATAGTTTCTTTGCAAATATAGGGACACAACTAGCAAGCCAAATACCATGCACACAAATACACAACAAAAAGTTATACACCTTACCGAACCTTAAACAAAACACTGGACATTGTGAACTAGCTCAATTTAAACCATGCACAGCTTCTGAGGTATCTAAGATTATAGATGACTTGGATCCCAATACAAGCACGGGAATTGATGGTATTAGTACCAAGGCACTGAAATGCATAAAAAAACTAATTCTCCAAAATCTAACAGATTGCCTAAATAAGCTTTTACTGGACGGAATCTTTCCGGAAAATTTAAAAATAGCTAAAGTCACCCCAATTTACAAAGCTGGTACCAAATCAAATCCCGGGAATTATCGTCCAGTTTCAGTCCTACCAATATTATCTAAAATATTAGAAAAAATCATATTTAAGAGGTTGGACGCATACTTGACTGAAATTAACTTCTTATACGATCAACAATATGGCTTTCGACCCAAATCTAACACCCTTGGCGCAACTATTGACTTGATAACTACAATAAAAACAAAGATTGACCAAAAACAATTAGCACTAGGAGTCTTTGTTGATCTTAAGAAGGCTTTTGATACGGTCAGTCACAAACTTTTATTGCAAAAACTGGGAAGTATTGGTATAACTGGAACCGCTTACAAAATGCTAGACTCCTATTTATGTGATCGATATCAGGTGGTAAAAATCGGAGCTTACCAAAGCACGTCTAAACCTATAACATGCGGCGTGCCACAAGGTTCTATTTTAGGTCCTTTATTATTCCTAGTGTATGTAAACAACTTATACCAAGCAGGTTTACAAGGTCACCTTGCCCTTTATGCAGACGATACATGTCTATTTTATTTTGGAGAAAACATAAATGATATCACAATAAATGCCCAGGATGATTTAAATATACTACAAAGTTGGTACCAGTGCAACCTTTTAACTATTAATGCTTCCAAAACCTCATACATAATATTTAGTGCAAAAAATAAAAAACTCCCTAACTATCCTAATCTTAGCATAAATGGAGAAGTGCTGAAAAGGACTGATCAAGAAAAATACCTCGGACTAACTCTTGACAGCAATTTAACATGGAAAGCACACCTTCAATACATTAAAAACAAACTTTCATCATTGGTAGGCTCACTACATAAAATTGTTAGATGTATTCCAAAAAAAGTTCGGCTACTAATATACAACTCCCTTGTTAAGCCTCATTTACTATATCTGATCGAGGTATGGGGTAACTCATCTAAAACTAGTCTAAAACCAATCCAAATTCTACAAAATAGGATAATCAAAATACTACACAATTATGACTTCTTAACACCGTCAAAAACTATTTACAAAGAGACGAAGCTATTAAACATCAAACAACTTTATATATATAACACATGCATACTTATCTATAAAATCATTCACAAACTTATTCACTCACGCATTACATTCACTACAGAAGGTGAAATAAGCAAATACTCATGTCGTCGAGCTTGTCACCTGGTATTGTCTAGAGTAAGAACTAACTACGGTAAAAATAACCTAACCTATGGGGGAGCACAGCTCTATAATAAACTTCCAAAAAATGTAAAAGAAGCGACTTCACTCAACATATTTAAAAATAAATTATTCACTTTTATTCGCAACGACGACACAACATATTAAATGTGTAGTGTCTATTTTTGTATAAACCAGCAACATCTTTTAACTTGGGCCACCGCCTTATCTTAGGAATGCAGCGAACTCGCTTCCATTTGTGTTGACAAATTATGTTCTTTACTTTTGTTTTTCTTCTACCTGCACTGTTTAAATATATTAGTACTAAGATTTAATGTTCTCATGTAAGTGACGATCGTCTTAATGAGAATAAAGTTCTTTAAACCGAATATGTCGAACGTGACACAATTCTATCACAATTAACCCCGCAAGCCGTAATTAAATATCACTTAGCCTTACAACGAAGATCATATCGGATATTAATGATGCCTCATTAAAGTCAAATACTGACTACACTTAACGTTTTTGTTAAGGGAAAACTGAAGAGGATATAATATTAGGAGTTGTTTTCTCGTTCAAGTGAGAATGAGGAAAAGTGGTAGAAGTCGTTAATAATGCTCTCACGGCTAACATATTATTACTATTACCAAGCCTAATGGGTATGTGTGATACAGTGTTATTCCAAGTAGCTTCTTGCACTAACTTAGTATTATAACCATAGTTAATTTAGCATCCACTGGGGACTATAATCCGCCTACGTACACCATTGCAATAAATGACCCGTCAGAAACATTATCATAATCGCCACTCCTGACAAACGAATTGGCTATTGCAGTATATTAAAGTTGAATTAGAATATTGCTGCCCATCCCCCTGACATGGTCTCCTGATTGCTTTTGTCGATATATAGAGAGCTAGGCCAAATTCTATTGTCCACAGAGCACTCGGATTGTATTTGAAGTAAAATTCAATACACAACTGAGTATTGGGGTTTATTTGTAAACGTTGATTAAAGTTAAGAGATGTTTAAATGTCAAAAATGTATGGTTAAACAGTCGCTAATCATTAATTAACTTTACGCAGCATTAATAAATAAAGGGGAAAGTGTTTAAGTAACAAAACCAATACAATATTTCATTTAAGATAAATTAGGTCAGGGACTGAGTAAAAACGAAGCGAATGATGCCCTAATTTTGCCAATTAATTATTTTCTATGTCACAACTTCATTTGTTATTTAATTAAAGCCAGAAGCGGGATTAATACGCTCGCTGACTTGGCATTTATATTTTGCTATTCTGACGAAAGGGCTTATTTATGAAGACGTTAAAATATTTTGGAAATAACAAATGGAGCTTCCTTAGATTGAATAAATATAGTATTACTAGCAGAACCACAATAAACTTAGACCTTACTAATCCTACTGATATTATTAAATGTAAAAGTTTGTATGTATAGATGTTTGGATGTTTGTTAGTCAATCAATCACGGATTAGGATGAAACTTTAGCAACAACATAGTTTATAACCTGGATTAACACATAAGATACTTTAACACTAGGAAATTTGTATCCCGGTAGTACGTTAAAATTTTCGACATCTATGTGGGTGAAGCCGCTGGCAAAAGTTAGTTTTAAATAAAAACGTGATCTACTGTTTATCTCACACCATAAAAGCAAAGAAAACGAGAAGTACCTATGTAATTCTTTTCACTTGAGTAAGAATTACTTAACAAGCGTAATAATTATCGTTTTAAAAAGTTCCATTTTTAGCATCTTAGATCTTGTTCACGGTTCGTTCTTTTCTCTGGAATCGTCCATCTCGCAAGCTAATGTGCCTACTAAATAGCCTCCATGAATTATAACTACATCGTCACTATCATTATTTGCGGAATCCATTACGTTGCCACTGCCTTAGTGTTCTATATCTTCGTTTTAAACCCGTCAGTGAATACCAAACAATGAGATAGATCGCGCGCTTGACGGACCAATCAATTTCCTGTCGCGGTGCTTAGCACGCGCCATAATGGTTATGGTTTCCTTCGCAACTCGACTATTATCTTCACGGGTATACACTGAATTATTTTAAATGTAAGCAGAAGCAATAAAGTTTTCGAATCCGGTTCCTTTATTGGTAGACCCTCATGATGTTTCCTTAAGTGATTGTGAAATTGTGTGAACATTTCGTTTGGTTTGTGAATATAATGGGAAATAACTGTTCGGATATGATAATGCATTTGATAAAGTTTATCTCGTGAAACGGTCAGTTGGGCCATAATGTGTCTAACTGACTATTGTATTAAACGTTGATACATTCGTGGCGCTGCTTGCATTTCGTTAAGTATCTATTAACATATCATAATAACACTAAACAAACGTCAGTATACAGAAGCATTAAGAGGCGTATCACAGGGCGCAGTCTTGGGACCGCAAACAATTCAACACTGAATTGCTCTTTGTTTCCAAATCTTTACAGTTACCGTTCTATCTTGTATTTCTCCATATTCCAGTAGACGAAGATAAAATGAAATTACCTGCAACAAAGTAAAATATTTGATGAGTTGGATGAACATTTTAATATAATTTTAGCTTCACCGTTTGTAGTCTTGATTAAAATAAGTTTTCGTTTGTCTTAGTACGTGGTTGGTTGGATATAAGATAAAACTCTCGCTGTATTCGTTACGTTAATACGTAAGTTCAATGAATTATATGTTTTTTATTAACTAACCATTAAAACAAAGGTTAACAAAACAGGTTTTTATTCTATTTTTTAATTAGTTGAATTCTGTTTCCACGTACCTTCCAGATAAATCCCCTGAAGCAAGAATACAGTTAGCAACCAAAGAGAATGTTAATCGGGTAACTAACATGTTACCTTCTAAATTACATACATAATAAGATTTACCTGTAAATACGGTTCCTAGTATGTTGTTTGTTATGTTAATTAGGAAGAGGAACAATGATTTTGACATACGTTACAAATATTGGGAAGGTTAGAATCACGTAATTATTAGCGTTTTTGTCTGAAACGATCGGCAGAGGTGTCTGTACACCTCTGCCGATCGTTTCGTTATCAGCACTCATTTCGCTAGATATAGGTATTTTAGTCCTTTTTAATATGAACGAGCTTATTATCATCAATTGGGCAGAAATCCAGACTGTGGGCTACTGAGTAATTCTTAATTTAAAAAAAAACCCGGCCAAGTGCGAGTCAGACTCGCACACAACGACGGGTGCCGAAACACAAGATAAATGCGTGCACTGATTGGACAGGTCTACTCGATCTGTGTGGTTCTTTCCTCAAAAGACCATTTCAGACACGATTCCACATAGTCACAAGATTATGTCTGGACTTTAAAAGAGACTGTGAGCTCTGACTTTTTTTTGGCCTTCTCAGAGTAATCAGCAGGCTTAGCACGAGAACTGTAGACAAGCGTTTTGTCGTTTGAAGAGTAGACAAAAATAACGTTTCCGTATAGACAGTTGACAGTTTTTCATTGAGAAATGTAGACAAGCAATTTCTATTCTACGGTAGAGTAGAAATAGAAAGCGTCATGCTAAGCCTGCTGATAGGAATCGCCGACCACATCTAGTATAAAGAATATTATTGACAAGTAAAAGTGTTTGTATAAAACTACTTACAGAAATAAAATCATTTACTTTTTTTAGTTACAGTACCTATCAATTACAAATTTCATCATCCTTGGAGTCAAAACAATGCATATTTATGCGATAACAGCAAACGCGGTTGATTTGCTGTAATTTTTTGAAGAGTTCCGTTGTCTGTCTCCGAAACGCATCATCAGATCTACATGAAATTTAAATAGGAAAATTTCGGAATAAATCTCCTTCGAACAAAAAAGAATTTTGCAAGTCCATCTGTATATGACGGAGTTATGCCCGAACATACCTACATAAAAATATATATATAAACATGTCGATTTGATAACCTCCTTCTATTTGAAGGCGGTTATCGATTTAAAATATTGACTGATACGAACAAGGCAATCAGTAAATATTTTAAAATATCCATTTAAGTTCACAATTAGGCTTATTATAAACTATAATTGTTACATATCCGTTCTTATCTTAACGACTTCGATAAATGGGTGACGGCAGTTATGTAAACATAGTGTTATTAGTTTATTATTACTTGTTCTATTATAAACGTTATCGGTGTTCATTCATTGGTGTGGTTCACATGATTATTATTGTAAACTGTAGTAGCTTGCGATGTAAATATTTAATGAGTTTTTTGGTAAAAGAAAACGAAATTATACTCGTGTTTTGAAATGATTAGTTGATTGTTTTATGAACCCATTCTACTGCTCGAATAGAATTATACCCCATTTATTATAGCTTTAGAAAAAAGAGGCTCGTAGAAGCAGGAGTGCAAAACATTTTATTTCAAAGTTAGTTAAGTTCTAACTTATTTAGGTAGATTTAAGACAGTGCTATGTACTTTAGTAGTAGTACTATATACTGAGATAAACGAAGTAAAAGTAATGTTTATTTTAATAATGTTCTAATTACAATAACATCTTCATCACACATTACAAACCTACAACAAAACGAATGAATGAAACAAACAATCACATGATGATTTAAATCTAATTAAGATTATAAGGAAGTAAAGTATAATTTTTTTACAATACTTTGTTTTAAATAACAACTTATGACCCACAATTCGTTGGTAAAACTTCATCGTCATCAGCTAATTTAGTTACTCCGTGTTGTTCACTCCTGCTTCTTTTAGGTTTTTAGCATTGACACTTTAATTTTTTTGGCATTAATCTTAACTGTTACACGTTTAATGTAATTTTGTTACGAAGTGTACATTAAAAAGAACCTTTTTTAACTTCTGTCTAATGCTATTGTAAATGGAGTATAGGTACTTATGACGTGATTAAAACAACATGCTCTGCTTAGCCTTTTTCTAACTAGTTAAGGCCCATAGTATCCTCATCTCCCGTTTGTATGCTAAAGCACGACTGCCGCCCGCGCCCGCGCAGGGCACCTCTGAGCCTTTATCTCAAAATGGGGATATTCCTATGATTAATTTACAATTGTGCTTCAGCGATTCTGTGGTACCTCTAACTATCTATTTTTCAGTGTATTTTTTTTCCAAATAACGAAGCCGTTTAGTAGGAGTATGGAATAGAAGCCAAAATACTGCGTGTTGGAAAATATTTTTTACAGCAAAAGTATTAACCATACAAAAAAAGTACTTCCGGCAAAATGATCTATATGAATCTATAGCAAAATCATATATTTTTCAAATCTTCAAGACAAGCCGTTAATGAGCAGTACGGTTCATAAAGTGACCGTGTTACGCTACCAAACGGGACGTAGGCCCTTAAGCACACACATATAAACAGACAAGAAGTGAATTAAGATGGTTGCGCGAGTTAGATGACAGGGTGAAGTAACCATAGGTGGGACAGCGGATGTGTGTTTTATTGAAAGTGAAACATGTGATCATAATTTTATTGCGACGTGATTTTTTATATGATTTAAAATTATATAGGAATTGGAAAAGTGAATTTTGGGCCAATTAAGTTTGAACCTTTTGCCATCGCATCGATACGCTAAGAAGAAGAAGTTAAAAATTATGATTATTATGGTCAGTTTAAACTTTGAAGTGGGTGTAGTGCTTTAAAAATGTGCTATGAGAGCTGCTGTGACTGATAATGAAATTGGTTTTAGACAGAAGCAATATGTTACGTGCTTTACAAATATCATGTTGATCTGCAATGTATCTACTGTTATGGTGTGCCTTTTGTATACTTGGTAAGCAATTTTCCAATCACATTTTGCCTCCTATCACATATACCATATCTTTTCCGAAGTATTCTTCGGTATTCCACAGGAGTAAAACCAAAAGCTATAATAAATATAAGAAGAAGAAAGTAACAGAAAAATACGCACAAAGGTACCTAATGCTTATTTCTACAGAAATCTCTTCCAGCACACCTGCGATAGGAGAGAAGATAAAAGAGGCTATGGTTGGGTCGGCTTCCAGTCTAACCAGTTTGCAGCTAAATATCAGTATTTTACATGTAGCGACTGTCTATCTGACCTCCAGAACCCAATTCCGATAAGCTCATAAGCCTTGGTAAGATTGGTTGTCAGACTTTCGGGCTTCTGGCGATGACCCCTAACGACTGTCAAAGATCTACGAATGACAGCTGGGACAAACGGCGTAACGTGCTTTCTAAGGCACGCATGGTCTAGGTATGTAAATATGGTCACCCATCCACGTACCAACCGCTGCAAGCTTAGCTTAAATTAAGCCACAAGCCCCTCGACGTGATTAAAACATTTCTTTATTTTAATAAAAATCTACAAGTGTTTGAATTTACGTCTGACGCACTCTCTGAATCCTTTTGAAGGATATTGATGATCCATTGCTTCATATGTTCGGTAAATGTGTCTGCTCAACAACGTGAATAATGTAACGGTGAAGTTTCTTGCCCATTTTTTCCATACAAAACTACATTTTGGAAGGGGTGACTAGAATCAATTCTATTTTTAATGTAAAAGTTGTCCTTCAAAAGTGCCTTTTAAGTGCCTATTTGAAATAAATGCTTTGACTTTGCAATGAATGTTGTTGAACTGTCAAAATGAAAGCGATTCTTACTGTTAGTGTGTCTCGCAATAATACCCATCTGGGTTTTATTTGATTATACCTTGGTTACATATTGACGGTTAGAATTAAAAAAGGTGTAACATGCTAATAAATGGTCTTTATTTCTCCTGCCATCAAAATGTAACACGCTTTTATTTAAATAATTGAGATTAAATTATTTTTAACTTATTAGTTTGTTTTAGTAACAAGTACTATTAAAAGCTTGTTTAGTATATTGACCTAGCACACGAGGTTGTCGACATTTGGGATGTAAATACAGCAGTCATTGTGCCGATAGTCGTGACGGCCAATGGCATTATAGCCAAGAGCCTTGACCAACACCTCAGGAGGCTCTCGTTAGGCAGCTGGATCAAGGGCTTGATCCAGAAAGTAGTACTACTGGACACGGCACGTATCGTCAGGAGGTTCCTCTCTCAGCAGCCCTGACCACCGGTATCTTGGACCTTGTTCCTGATACCGGTGGGCTACAATTTTTATATTTTTTTTTATGTTCAAATATTTAAAAATATTATTTTTAGGTAAGTTTCAATGAAATAAAGGATAAAATAGGCTTGTTTAAAAAAAAAGTTTTTTTTTGTTTTAATTTTATTAGTCTATGATATTCCCGTGCGAGTCACAGTAAATACATTTTCTTTCATTCAAAATTAGCACATCTTTCAATAGTTTCCCAATGTCCTCAAATACTACAAACTACACATTACAAATACACTACCCTTTTAGAACATCAATGACAAAACGTTCTCTACAAATTCCCTTCGCTATGAAACCTATCACGTACAAAGCGATCGAGTTAAAATATTAATTATTCACGCATGCGTTCAAAGGAGCCGGGCAGAGCAAATCCTCTTAGGTGATTCAACGTTAAAGGTCGGGTCACTAGGTTACCTGTGTGGCCTTAGGATGAGGAAGATCGTTTGCTAGCGGGTTAATTTATAAAGGCAGATGCTGGTTGAGGTAAAGCGTTTAGTAAAGAGCCTCGGTGCTTCAATGAAACGATCTCAGCATAAGTTTCGTTGAGATATATCTAATACTAGTTGTTGCTGCTAGTTGTTGTTGTTGTTGTTTTAAAGTATCCCACGGAAACGTATTACCGGGATAAAAAGTATACTATGTGTTAATTCAAGCTATAAACTATCTGTATGCCAAATGTCATGTAAATTCATTCAGTCGTTTTTGCGTGATTTTCAACAAACAACCAAACTTTAACATGTACAGGAAAAGTTTTTATTCAGTGCAGCATACCATTCTAGACCCTCCAGCGAAAAAAATTCGTCGGTTTTACAAAAAAAAATCTGCTGTTGCGGTCAAAATGTATTGAACAGCTGTTTTTTTTTTTGTATAACTGACGAAAAATTTCTGCGCTGGGTGTTCTAGAATGATATGCTGAATTCATGGTTACAGTTTGGATAAAAACTTTTCCTGTATATAAATAAAAAGAAAAGTCCTGGCGGACTGACTAACTGACTTATCAACGCCCAGCCCAAACCCTTGAACCTATAAAGCTGAAATTTTGCACTGAGGATCCCTTTATAATGTAGACAAGAAATAAGGAAGGATTTTTCGAAATTCAACCCCTAAGGGAGTTAAATAGGGGATGAAATTTCCGCGCGGGCGAATCCACTGGCGAAAGCTAGTGTATAATATTAGTAGGATCATTCAGAAAATTTCCACGTGTGGTTGATAAAATTTACTTTGAAACCAATGAAAAGGGAATGCATGATAGTGTGACGCCTAAATAGACAAGCAATACATTTAGCGCCGATCCCAAGTACCTACCTAACATGGACCGAAGGAAGAAAATGAAGCTAAGTAGCCAGTTAAATTTACTTTTTTCTGTTTAAGGAAACTTTTAGCAGAGAAATTAGAGACAAATTATGTACTTATCACTATTATAACAGCTGAAATACGTAATGAATAGGGAACCAATACTAACGTAGGGGACGTCGGTGTGCACATTGAAACACGTGAAACTGTCGAAAGGGTGAAGGGTCCGGGACGTAACGATATATAGGTAGGTACGTCCGTGCGCAATAGTTCGTAGAGAACCAGAGGCGAATATAATAACTACAATTAATTAGATGTAAGCACTTTTGTATCTCTTTTAAATTCTTTAAACCTATATAACTAAATCTTCTGCATATTTTAATTTTTAACACTATATTTTGAAGCGAGATGAAAACCAAGACCACACATCACAAAATAAATTATGAAACAGATCTGCAAGAAGCTTATAGAGACAGACAATATTACTCAAAGCTTCATGAGCGTGCTACAGATAGCTACCAAGTTACACCATATTAAGTTACAACTCACGCAGAACAATAAACAAGAGGCATGACAAACCACGTCTTGTTTCATAGTTGATTACAGTGAAAAGAAAAATAATATTAACTTTCAGTCAACTTACTCCTACAAATTTCTTTAGTATTGTTCGTCAAGTCGTTAAGCTCCTAAAGTTCTGAGTTGAGCTACTCGATTACTGACAAATGCATAGCACTGATAGGACCCGTTCACTGAAATCTGTGTGGTTCTTTCTTCAAAATACCATTTCAGATATTAATCTACATGGTCTTCACATGATCTGACCAAGATTAGGTCTGGACTTTAAAAGAGACTTGACCTTTGAGTGTGTTACGGAATTTCTTTTCACAGTAGGACACAAAACGAATCGATTATAAATAAAAGTTATTTTTCGGCATGGGACTTAAAAATAATTACCAGAATGTTATTGCTACTTACTACCCAGACGCAATATCTCAAGGCAAATACACCATTTTTTTTGCGTGGTATGTAAATCATCAAATGACTTCTCGGAGCGGGTCAGACTTTTACTGACTAAAACCCACCCATGTTCCTTCAGTTGCCTGTGCCAGGGCCACGGTAACACTTTCGAACAAATCCGCGACCCTGGCAAGCCCTGGCTGGGTGACTCGCACTTCGTGTCGTATTTTAAATAACTGTTCACGCTACACAATTATGTGCTTACCGAAAGGACTGAACTCCAGTGGTTACATTTAGAATTCGCGTAGGCGGTGGGTCAAAGGTAGCAATGGTTTAATAATAGCTCACAAACCTCAAGCTTCAATAAATATGTATTTAGTCTGAAGCCCGAAATTTTACAGACAGAACACCAATAATACCGTAGCTTGAAGGTATTTCAGCAGCAATAGCAACAAGTCTTTTGTCGACAACAGTATTATTTGTAAAGAAACTAAATATCCACCTTGTTAGGCTAAAAACCGACTTCAATATGGCAAAAAATAGGCTGGGTTCGAGTACAATAGACTTAGATTAGAGGTTGTTACCGAAATCATATTACAGGTATAAAACATTGTGATTATTTATTTAGTCTTCAGTTAATTTAGATAAATATTTGATCGCTTATTAATCAGTATTATTACCAAACCAATTCAGTATTTTTAACCGACTTAGAAAAAGGGGGTGGTTTTCAATTTGGTTCTATTTTTTGAATTTTTGTTACCTCAGAACTCCGTCATTTATAAACCGATTTGAATAATTCTTCTTTGGTAGATATATTCTTACTGAGTGGTCCCATACAAAGACGACGTGTAAAAGTGTTTGTGCAAACCTACTTACAGAAATAAAATCATTTATCATTTAAAGGTCAATTCTCAAAGGTCAAGGAAGTTCTGATCAATGTTTTTTGAGTTAGCTGCAATTATATCTGTAGATAAAGATATAATAATTTCCTGTCACCGATATTTACTTAGCAAGTGAAGGTATATACTAGTTTGTGTGGCGTAGGTACTCACTACTAAAAAGTGAAAAATAAACAAAAGTGTCTTTGATTTTGAATTTCTGACTTTCGAAATTAAAGCATTTTTTCATTTTGTAGTTAGTGTTTTTTTGTAGTCTGTTGTTATTTTATTGAAAATAATCTTCTCAATGAAATTGAAATAGCACATTGCCAGTCTCATCAAGTACAATAAAATGCCAAACTAACGAACTCGTCAACAAAATTCCACTCCCTTGCAATGAAAGCCAAATTAAAACTAAACTTTATTATGGAAAACAGAAGTCTTTATTTGTTTAGGTCATACCTAAACAAATACAAATTAATTTCAAAACAGCTGTACCATTGTCTGCAGCTGCAGTTTCTATAAACATAGTCATAACTTTTGAAGTACGATGGAATGTTAAGATAGTTCTACAATTTAGAGATAATAGAATTACCGAATATAATGGAAGCTAGGAAAATACAAAAATAATTTAAGAAATTGCAAACAAGAAAACTACCGCGTTAAAATTGTTTAACAATAGATTCGTCTACCTAGTGGATATAAAGAATAATTAAACGTGTAGCTATCAAGGCAATAATACTAGGACATGAAAATTATATAATCCTGAAATTCCACAATGAGTTATAAACTCAGGACCAGGCTGAGATAACTAAGTACTCCTTTTAATATTAAAAAAAAAAACAGAGAATTCATTGATTGAACAATAGAAACTCACCTTTAATTTAGAACCACTCAAATGCGCAAGAAGTGGGTGTACAACGATATGAAAACGCTTTCAACCAAGCCATTTGATATTCTCGTGTTGTCAGCAAAAACAACATTGTAAGCAAACCAATATTATACAATGTTGTACCTAGAGAATAGTCATATGTTACCTTGGTTATGAGCAATATCAATATTTGCTATGTATTACGGTAACTTAGCTCCGGTATAATGTTTATGTTTATTCTACATATACCTAATATGTAAACGCCATATTCAGGATATAGTGGGAATATTTATCATAAACAATTATGAGTTCTATACATTGTATTATATAAGATGCTTTATCTACAGGGTTTATCAAAATAGTGATAGATTCGGTTTGCTTGTTCATGTACGTTTATTCTCTAAACTCAAAAAAAATTGTGTGGGTTTTATAACTACTGAAATTGCTTGAGTTTTTCTTAGTTATACAATTGTTTTTTGTTTTTTTTTTTCACAGTTGGGCATATGCCTTCTAGGAACTCTTTTCCCGTGCCTCATCAAACCAGCCCTCGCTGCATGCGTCCAGGGCCTCAAGTCTGCTATTTTTATAAATTCGTCATTCCAACACGATCTCATTGTCATTTTACTAAAAGTTCGTAATCTGCTAAATTCATAATGGTCGATCATTGGTCGGTCAATGGTCTCGTAATAGAATTGTGTCATAATGGCATTTTCGTATTGCCATTATTACAAAACTCGTTAGTAGAAATGATTTTCGAAAAACTACTACTAAATTTGAACATTTATTCATGCCAGATTTCATTTATATATATTTCATTTATATATATTTTTACACATTATTTATTAGTGTTATAAGCAATCTAAAGTAGTAGGAAGTTCGTAAATTAAGTCAGTCATTCATTTGTCATGATGTACGAGATTACCAATAAATGCCATTTCTTTCAATGGAGTGTCAGTGGCTGACCATTGGAAAGTCATAATGACGCCATTTTATTAGTAGATTACCAAACTTGTCAAAATCATCAATCATGAAATCAATGATAGACCATTCTGACACTATTGTAATAGCAGACTTGAGGCCCTGATCTTCTACCGCTCTTGCTACCGCTTCTCGGCTCACAGCGGCGCAGAGATGGAAATAAAATTACATAAAATGATTTCTTCAGTGTACATGAATTAAAGATCCACCCGAATCTCAAAGTAGATAGTGTAACTAAAATTTACCACCAAGTTTCCTTTAATCCGTCGTTCTCGGATGGATACAGACAAAATGCACAAGCAGTTGCCAACAGAGTTGAGAAGATAGATGAACTATATGACTATATACAATATTATTGTGATGTTCAACTCAAACTTGAGCCAAACACATCACAAACAAAATCTTCTAACTCTAACGCAGCTAAAGTTTCTTCGGATGACGTCAAAAGCGATACCGAAGCGAAACTATCAAAACAAAACACGATCTCTTCAGAATAATTGTTTCTACCTACCCTCAGGGAGTCGTGCTTGATAGTAGACAGGTATTTGTACTTACATGACGCTATATTGTTATAGTGAGAAATGCTCCGGGCGGGACCTCTGCTTGAACTTCGATTTGTGGGGTTAATGTTTTTTTACACGCTTTATACGAGTATTAGCTTCACTTGTATGTTTGTAACCGACTCCTTAGGGCGCGATTTTGACCCACATAAACGGTCAGATTTCATTTAAACTTTGTAAACTTATCGAGGACCGATGACAATTCAATAATTTAAAAAAAAAGGAAAAAAAAACTGAGAAAATCACGTTTTTGTAGTTAGCAGAACCAAAAAATAGAAAATAAGTAATAGTTTGAAAAACTAAAAAACACGCTTTAAAAACCAAACTAAAAAAGGAGAAAATAATTTAATTCAATTAAAAAGCGTGGAGTGCTTTTTGAGGTATTTTTATAATCAATTAATGTCTAGCACCCCACGCTTTTTAATTGAATTAAATTATTTTCTCCTTTTTTAGTTTGGTTTTTAAAGCTTGTTTTTGAGTTTTTTAAACTATTATTTTTTGAACTACGGAAGGTAAGAATACTGAAGTTTTATTTGGAGAATTGGGTATGGATTAGAGGGAAAGGTAATGTTGATTTTCCTATGTATGAAGTAACAGGTGACCAGAGCGATATTAGTAGAACATGATTGCATGACATAATATTGAGTGCCTAATGCTTGTAATACAGATTTATATAGTATGAGAAATAAGATAATAGAATAATGAAAAATAGCAACATATTATAAGTCAATACAACAAAGGAGGATTTGATAATGATGACGATACACCTGAAGCAGTAATAATAACTTCTTTTTTTGTTTTTAATAGTAGCAGTGGACTGAAATAAACTGACTGCTAACTGAAAATGTGTTGAAAAATGTAAATGCAGAAAGTAATTTTAAAAAAGAAGATTTTCACGTTGAAGCGAAATCAAAAGCAGCTAACGAACCGTGCGTTTCCATAATCACCTAACTAGCTGAAAGACAAAATGCGAATAAAACAAATTTGTTACCAAAATTATTCAAATGCCTTTCGGAGTATATACAAAATCTTTGGATAAAATTAGATTTTTATGTTATCCAATTTATATAAGGGTGTTATTTATTTTTCAATTTGCTTAAGGTATATTTTAGTTTGTCTTTCGTTAAATATTATAATGGCTGCGCCCACACGTGGCCATTATCAGTAGATAAGCGTTTTTTCTTGACGATTTTTATTTGTTTTTCAGAATCTACCTATTATGTTCTAGGACTTTAAGCCTTTGTAATATATCTTCAGATTCATGTGAATCTAGAAACCTAGGTTTATCGTCGGTTTATAGAATGACTTAATTGAAAATTGTGACCTATTAACATTAATTATCCACCAGAAGATACAATTACAACACCTAAAATGAAGCAATCACAAACCTTAAAAAAAAAATAATTCTAGACTTGAAATACTCGTGAAAGTAAATGAGTTTTTCAGTATCTCGTACTAACAACTTTAGGCAAAAAAAAACTGTGTATTGAGCTCACACTAGACTGACTTTATTTAAAAAGATTACATTCATAAAAAAACCTTCTTTCAAAATTTTTTAGTTGCCTGAATTTTACAAACTTCTACATGAAAAGAAATAGGTATTTTTTGATGAAGCATTTATTGGAAAAAGTTGAGTTTCATTCAAAGGCTTTTGAAATTATTTTATGTTTCTATCGTGAAAATAGGAGATTCAAGTTTTCATTGCTGGTAGACTTAGATTAAAACGATACGAAACTTTTAATTTTACCTTCGAAATGCAGATGTCTATACAACTTTGTTGGGTTCCGCTATCAGTGTAACCGGAGCCGACTACCATTTTGAACACCTATATAATATTATTTTATTGAGGCCTCACCATTGCAGCTTCATTGAAAATAAAAAGGTAGAAACGTGTCAAGCTATATTCACGAAAATATTGAACTTAGAAAGCAAGTACAAAAAAATGGATCATAAAAAATACACGTTAAAAATTGTCTCTTTATTACACACTGCGACAACTCACTGCCTTGATAGTCTAGTGAGCAATGAGCAAGCACAGCTGTTGAGCATGAAATCCCGGAGCCTGGAGTCTGAATTTGAGCCCCATTGATGGCAATTGGCTCACCCCTTATTTCATGGAACTTAAAGATAACTATACCCCATTTATTATAGCTTTAGAAAAAAGAGGCTCGTAGAAGCAGGAGTGCAAAACATTTTATTTCAAAGTTAAGTTCTAACTTTTATAGGTAGATTTAAGACAGTACTAAATACTGAGACAAACGAAGTAAAAGTAATGTTTATTTTAAATAATGTTCTATTTACAATAACATCTTCATCACACATTACAAAACTACAACAAAACGAATGAATGAAACAAACAACCACATGATGATTTAAATCTAATTAAGATTATAAGGAAACAAAATATATTTTTTTACGATACTTTATTTTAAATAACAACTTACGATCCACAATACGTTGGTAAAACTTCGTCGTCATCAGCTAATTTAGTTACTCGGTGTTTTTCACTCCTGCTTCTTTTAGGTTTTTAGCATTGACACTTAAATTTTTTTGGCATAAATCGTAACTGCAACGCGTTTAATGTAATTTTGTTACGAAGTGTACATTATAAAGAACCTTTTTTAACTTCTGTCTAATGCTATTATATGTAAATGGAGTATAGCTAAATGTGGGTGTACCTACTATAGATACACCTCGCCTAAGTCTTTGGGAATGTAAAGCATGATGATTAAAATGGTCACCAGATTTCGTCCACAAATATCACCAGATTTTGATCGCACTGCCATTCGATATGGCCTGCCAGCAACATGGCAAAACATTTATTAATGAACTCAATAACAATGCACATTAATAACCTTGAGGTAGTGTCAACATATGGTTACTGTCCCTTTCACTTTCGATTGCCCAATACTAATTATCTAATCTAGATCATTAATCTGGAGCGAATGGTGGCCCCTACTGTGTGTGTGTAGGATTTGAATGATGACGATTGTGCCCATTTGACCACAGTGACTAAAACTTAATACACTACTATTGGTGCAACTCTGCCCAATCCATCGGGCATGCAAGGAGTTACGTTATGTGTAAGGTACCTACCTGTTTACAAAATTAAGATTTTGCAACGGAAAATTAATCAAAGATCAATATAATGTTAAGTATATGTGTCAAGTGTATGCAGTTTGAACACATATGTTTTTTTTTTCTGATAACGAAATGATACATGAAACTATGTAAAATATTTTCTCATGATGTATTTTTTTATCAGTTTTGTAAGTATTTTCTTGCATGATTATTACTAGTTTACTTGCATGTATGTTTGTCAGATATCACAATTTATTCTTAGTTTTTGTTTCAATCTCAAAGTAATGTAATTTTGTCAGGTTAAAAATGTACGATTGATTCGTTATCAGCTTTATTTCTAAATCATGTGAGTAACTTTCGAGAATAAATGGTAACAAAAACCTGGTAGTAACTATGATTGTTCGTTGTTAGCAAATAATGGGCAGACAATTATCAAGTTACAGCACTATTGTGTCCGTATCCGTATGTTACCTACGATTAATTATTTTTAAGCTAACTTTGATTAATTGTGGTTGTCGTCGATCAAAAGATAGCCATTGCTATCTTTCGGTGAGTTATGCAATTTTTTTTTTCCTTTATGTGTTAGATCTTTTGATAGAGTTGTAACTGGCCAGTCTCTTTTTGGCAGTTAAAAATATTCCGTTATAAATTATTTTCTTTTGTAGGTGATAAATAAGTAAGCTTTTTCAATAAGATCTACTTACCTTCCTAAAGTTTGTGTAAAAAAATCTCCTCATAGTCTTCTTTAAAACTATCCCGATAGTTACTATCTACACATGGAAGGGGTGCGGTTACCTCTCAAAAGACCGATGTGCTACGCCTGTAGGTGAATCAGAGGTAGGGTTATTTACTTGTGTATTTTATTTTATTTTTTATTTTTATTCAAAAGGAGCAACAAACAGCTACAATATAAAACATAGACAGAGGAAATACACAAAACGTATAGACAATATTGCAGCCCACAACTGGCTCCGGCGGTAAGTCTATTATCTACTCTTCAGAACGGATTGCTATCCTTTCCGCACGCGACTAGACCTCGACCTTGGTGCCCGCACGCAGCCGAAGCCGCGGGCAAAAGTATTGTTCACTGGATACAATACAGTGAAAATAATCGCTAGGGTCATAAATATAAATTAACTATCGTGCATCGTGTGTTTCGTGGTATATGTATTATAATAAACAAGAGATGTTACAAAAAAGAAAAATATAATAGTGATATTCAGGAAAGGAGGCGGCGCACGTGACGGAGAGGCAGTATATACGCCCTCACGGCCGTAGTCGCCACGGGAGACGCCCTGGGCGTCGGGATCCCAGGTTAATCCCGGCCACCGTAGGCGCAGGCTTGCGGACGGCGAGTAATGGGTAGCTCGTTGTCCGATAAGGACCAAGCCCGGGTCGACAGCGCGTTGTGTTCCACGCGCGCCTCAAAGACATGTCAGCACCAACTGGTGGGGTCTGCAAGGGCCGATGCCTGCCAGGGGTGCGGGTTGTTCGAAAGGAACACGGGTGGGTTTTAGTCAGTAAAAGTTTGACATGCCCTTCTGCTCCACCCAGAGCGGGAGAAGTTATTTGATGAAATCCCACCCAAAAAAAAAGTATACACATGCAAAATGTCAATATGTTCAAAAGTCCTAAGAACAGTGTAAGTAGGAATATTAATAGTAATAATGATCTGCTTTCTATAAATTACATTTTAGGACTATGTTATTTTTATAACATTTTCACAGCCCAGATAATTAATACAGTGAATTATTCTAATAATATAATTCAGTAAGCAGGTGTTTCAAACTAAAAGTACTAATGGTTTAATATTATCAAGTTCATTATCAATTCCCATCGTTAACTATTAATGAGGTTCTTAATGAAACCATAAAGTCAACGGTAGTGGACTTGATGATTTATTGTCGATCATGTAGGTACAGTTATCAAATTAAGTTTGGAGGTACAAAATGTTTGTGTAGTATTTGATACTGGGATAACTGTGGGAAAACAAAAATTGGTTGTGACTTACTGTCTCTACTTAAGAGGCCGTATACGAAATTATTCCGATTTCATAGACGCGATTTTACAGTTAAAATACTGTATTTCTATCACCATAATTATGAAAGATAATAAATAAAACAGGACCTCATTCATTAGATAATAAATTAATCATTGAAACGATATTTCATTTTGTGCATTAGACTTACGTAAAGCTGTAAAAGTACTAGTCTTTAAAATCAAGTAAATAAGCGAAATTGACCAAATTTCATATACGGCCTCATAATGCAGAAAGATTAAGCAAATCATTAGCTTATCTAGAGGATTAATTAGGTCAAGAGGTTACTAAAGATCGTTTCGATTAGTTTTTCTTGTTCTTTCGTGTGGGATAGACATCAATTAGATGGGTTCTTATCGTCGTCTAGTTTAAATTATTTACATATTTTCGATGAAAATCCAACCTCAGTTACTTACTTATAGTAAAAAATAAGCCCCTTATTTAAATGACGTAAGACGTTAAGGCTTCCTTAAGACGTCCTTAAGGCTTCCGCAATCAGGCGCGATCGCGATGCGACTATCGTAGAACAATTTCTATGAAGACTTCATGGACAGTGTCGCGTTGCGTCGCGCTGTCGCGTCGCACCCCTGTTTGTGAAAGCCTTTAAGTTGAACGTCAAAATAGTTATAGATAAGTAGAAGTAAATCAAGTATAAGTTTAAACAAGCTTTATAAAATAACCCAGAGAAGTAGTTACTGTACAAAATAGATATGAAATTTTGGAAAATAATGATAGAAAAATTTCTTCGTTCGTATTATTGTGTAAAAAATTACATTTGCTCCCAACATACCTAGACGTGCCACGATGACAGAAAAACTAATGTTCACAATGAATTCCGTCGGTCTATTTTTCTTTCACCTGAAAAATATTGTCCACTTTATCTCCTAAATTGAATTACCAACCCTACCGTCCAATAATAAGGTTGTCATTCATTTTTTTGACACAAAAACCTTTTATAAAATTACTCTTGTATATAAGTACAGTCTCGTGCAAAAATATGTCTGTATTCAAGGTGTAAATAGTCGCCAATGACCTTGTGTATCTGGGCGGATACATAATAATGTTTAGTAGCTTAGATGCAACTTTTACCAAACGTTTGATTATCAAAATTATATTATGATATATCTTAAACTTCTCACCATAATAAAAGAGTATTTTTAAGATACTTTACCTTTCATAAAATTAACCTTGTTGTCCCTATGGGGCCCGCAAGGACCGATGCCTGCCAGGGGTGCGGGTTGTTCGAAAGAGATACCGCGGCCCCTGGCACACATGCAACTGAGGGAACACGGGTGGGTTTTAGTCAGTAAAAGTCTGACACGCCCTCCTGCTCCACCCAGAGTGGGAGAAGTTATTTGATGATTTCACAACCAAAAAAAAACCTTATTGTCCCACGGCTGCGATTCAAGGCTCCTTTCTATGAGAGGGGTCAAGCCCTAATCTACCTGCCACACGGGCTCAGAGAGGCTTGTTAGTGTAGATACGTTTAAAATCCACAATATCAATAAAGAGTTTTGTATAAAAAAATCTTTTGAATAGGTATTTGCTAAATGGTGACATATTTTTCCAAGGGACACCATGATAATGAAACACTGGGGTGTGGAGGTCAGACAGACAGTCGTACCATGTAAAATACTTGTATTCAGCTGCAAATTACAAAATTTGGGGAACTGTCTTATCTAATTTTGACGTTCAAAAAGTGCTGATTCTCAGCCTACTTTGAATAAATAATTAACTTTTTATTTTTTTTACATATTTTTGCCCGTGACTGTACCCGTTGAGTTATTTATATGGGACCTAACTATGTGACCGTTCGCACGAGTTTTAACTGCATTATGTTCGCAAAAGTGTTTCATGTGAAAATAGGGGCCGACTTTAACTAGTGCTGGTTAAAAACAATGTAGTTAACGGTTATATGGTTCGAGTAAAAGTAATTGTGTCTAGTTCTTATGAGGATTCTCTGTGACGAGATGATATTTGATCTCAATCTATGCATAATTATTATAAACGGCGTACTTAGGTAGGTACCAGACCTACCTAAGTACGCCAGATTCCCTTACAAGAAGTCGTGAGTTCGAACCTTACCTGTTGCGCTATTGACTCGATCGCACACCCAACTTAGTTGGGTTAACAAACTCTTCATATTGAAACGTGTCGTCAAACTGTCTACAATAATTTTTAGAAACCAGTGAAGCAAAATTACGAAGTCACATTCATGGAACTCTAACTTATCATAACTTGCTTTTCCGTAGGAGTATACATTTATTATGGAATATACTGCCTCATTGATCTTGTGGTTGCAAGCGCTACAGCTGAGCATGACGTCCAGGATTCGATTCCCAGGTCGGGTAAAGTGTTATTAGGTTTATTCATCTGGTATTTCTCGCAGCCTGGAGTCAGGATTTCTGACCGCTTTATGGCAATAGGGGATAGATTTGGGTAGCATAGAACCGTTCGAACAAACGGTGCTTGGGTAGGCCTATGTACAGCAGTGGACGTCTGAAGAAATGATGATGATGAAGAAGAGCAATAGGCTTGCCTCCTATAAAATGGGCCTTAACAATACCTTACTATCCAAATGTGGGTCTCTATAGACAGGACCTCTGTCTAACCCATCGGAGTTCCTGCCAGGAGTGCGGGTTGTTCGAAAGAGATACCGCGGCCCCTGGCACACAGGCAACTGAGGGAACACGGGTGGGTTTTAGTCAGTAAAAGTCTGACACGCCCTCCCGCTCCACCCAGAGCGGGAGAAGTTATTTGATGATTTCCCACCCAAAAAAAAAAAAAAAACCCATCGGAATTTACAGGTATACAGTTTTGTGTTATTCAAATATCAAACACAAATCCTACATCAAAAATGTTCATCAACAATCCAACCCACAAACGAAATTGCCCCAAAGTAAGTAATATGTCGTCAACATAATCCTGTCTTTAATTAAGAAAACAGCACAAAATGTATCAACTGCTTGTCATTCGGGACCAGTCGTTAGAATTAATTGGAGGAACCGGGTTACTGTTGCCATACACTTAGATTAGCAATCTATCCTTATACTGATACTGTGAGTTATTGCTCTAGATAGCTTGAAACATGTCACGTGAATTTAAGGCTTTTTGACTGTGTGTGTGTGAGTCACAAAACATGGTAGGGTCTAGATATAGACGTGATATGTATGTAATAAGGTCTTAGTTTAAGTATTTATTGTTTTTATATTAAATTTCGTATAAATACAGATATATTTATATGTATATATACATGCTATCTTCAGCTGGAATCACATATATTTTCGTGGAAAATTAGACTTCCCGAGTTATTAGCTCACAGGGGGGACGTCATTGCGTCATTTCTAAGGTAGGTATTTGCTGAAAACCAGCGCTGTTGACGATAGTTTTTCCGAAGTCACAGCATTTTGCTGAGCAAAGACCTGTTCTTGTACAGATACGACGCACGGCTTATTGTTTTTATTATTGTGGTATGTTTGTTTGTAACAGTATTCAATAATACACTCTGCCAAGTCTGCAATCGGCATTGTCGTTTTGTTTTGATTGATTATATATTAGGTCTTTACCTATGAAATTGCCGTTTTGCAGTACTGGCCATTTCAAATCAAAATAATTTTTGTTTGGGTAAGAATTCTAATTTCAAATTAATTTTATTTTAAAAACATGGATTTTTCTTTCCAAAAGTAGTCATTTGTTTATTGATTAGTGTTACATTTCATCGCATTTCAATCTTTTTCGTCATCATGGATACGTTAAAAATTCGAGTAATTATGGAATATGAGTACCGTCGAGGCAGCAACGCGGCACAAGCGGCACGCAACATCAACGACGTTTACGGAGCTAACACTACAAACCAACGCACCACCTGTTATTGGTTTGCTCGCTTCCGTTCTGGAAATTTCGACCTGAAAAATGAACCTCGCGGTCGTCCGAAGACTTTGGTCGACAATGACGAATTAAAGGCGATTGTGGAAGCTGATGATACACAATCTACGGCTGAATTAGCAGCAGCTTTCGACGTTAGCGTCAAAACAACATTGGTCCATTTGCGTCAAATTGGCAAGGTAAAAAAGCTTGACAAATGGGTGCCCCACGAACTCAATGATCGTCAGCGCGAAGTATGCGTCGAGACGTGCCTTGCACTGCTCAACAGACACACAAATGAAGGAATTTTGAACCGCATTGTTACCTGCGATGAAAAATGGATTCTGTTTGATAACCGCAAGCGCTCAGCAAGTTGGTTGGATCCTGGTTCAGCACCTAAACAATGCCCTAAACGAAAACTTACCCCTAGAAAAGTGATGGTCACTGTTTGGTGGTCTAGCGCCGGTGTGATTCATCACAGCTTATTACCAAACGGGGTGAGCATTACTGCAGATGTGTACTGTGAAGAACTGAACACAATGATGGAGAAGCTGGCACATCTCCAACCAGCATTGGTCAATGGCTCGTCTCCGCTGCTCCTGCACGACAACGCGCGACCTCATACTGCACAGCAGACGGTCTCCAAGTTGCAAGAACTGGGGTTGGAAGCTCTCCGTCATCCGCCCTACTCACCAGACCTTGCGCCTACAGACTACTACTTTTTCCAGAATTTGGATAACTTCTTAGCGGGAAAAAAATTCAATACCCGAGAGGCAGTACAAAATGCCTTTGAAGAATTTGTTGCCTCCCGTCCAGCTGATTTCTTTAAGAAGGGCATCAATAAACTGCCACTGCGATGGCAAAGATGCATTGATTGCATGGGTGATTACTTCGATTAATACAAATAAAAAATACATGAAAAAACTTCGTTTAAATTTTTTCATACAAAACGGCAATTTCATAGGTAAAGACCTATTATTAATTTGCCAGTTTCGTAACGTCTATATATTGTCTTTGGTCACTAGCCCTGACATTAACAAGTAATGGACAAAATTGTAAACTTTTTTTATGTGAATACGGGGCTTTTGGCTACTTTGTATGGGTGAATTTTATGTTTTTTTATAATGTGCGTTTTGTTTGTGCAGAATAAACATTTTTTCTTTCTTTCTTCTTTTGATAGCTTAATATTTATATGAGAGCAGTAGTGGCTTAGTGCCGGTCACGACTAACGAGTCAGTCGTAGGTTCGAACCCAGACAGGCGCAACCAAATGGAAAACCCGTAGTCCAACCCGGAGCATTCCCTCAGCAGTGACAATAAGCAGTTCAAACAACAAACTCGAGAGCATTAAGTACTAAAACACTACAAGGAGATCTTCAGTTAGTCCGTAAGTTGAAATTCCAAAATAAAGATCTCTATGAAAAAGAAGGAGCAAGAAACTCCATGGACACTCTTTTAAATCGATAATTATAAATATGTCACCGTAGTAGTATGAACATTGTCAGTATCTACTAGCTTCCGTTCGCGGCTTCACCTACGTGAAAGTCGGAAATTATTCCACGGGAACGGACTACTAGGATAAAAAGTATCCTATGTGATAATCTAGGTTGTAATCTATCAGTTAGCCTAATTTTATCCAAATCCGTTCAGCCGTTTTTGCGTGATTGAGTAACAAACATCCAAACATCTTCACAAACTTTCACATTTATAATATTATAGTAGGATCTCGGGAGATTACAAAGTATCGAAACATTGTGAACTGCAAAAACCATTTATAATTTAACGCAGTATGTTTTGATAATTTATAAATCCGTCCGTGGCAAACCTACAAATTGTGAACTGGTATCAAAGTTGCATGCGACGGATAGTACCTTTCGCTATTACTAAATAGCCAAGTAATAGCCACTACCCTGGAAGTAATTCTAACCTTTTTTTTTTTTGATTATGGGGGGAAATCCTCATGGATGTCCTCCGCCCTGGGGAGGGCGGAGGGGTCTGTCAGACTCTTACTGACTAAAACCACCCCGGTGTTCCGCCTCACACTTGCACCGGAGATCACAGGAACAAAAGTGACTTCCGCGATCCCCGGCTAGTGCCGGCCCGCCTGTGCGGGCCATTTCGCGTTAGGGGGAAGTAATTCTAACCTAACCTAACCTATTCGCTCGAGGTGCCATTGTAAGCAGTATGGTGCAGTTTACAATTTATCGACAGTTTATAATCTCGCGGGATAGATTATAAACTAACGGTGTTCACAATCATACGGTGACTTAAATAACAAAATCATAAATAAACCTCAAAAAGTATATATGTAATTTCTAAACTCCAAGATCAAACGACGTATTGACGTGCCTACATGTGTAAATATTAGTAAATTAGAACAAACACAGATCCTATTAACCTTTGACGTCGTAATTGGAGCGAGCGACCGGGTTCCCAAACGTTATAATTATTGGGTCACCATTGAAAGCACTTTCTTAGAAATGGCCAACGAATTTGCTAGAAGTGGCCCAGTTAATTGGGCTATTGGATTGAACTAATTCAAGAATTTTCGGGACTCGTTTTGCTTCTAAATAATTGAGGGAGTTTTGCTGTCCTTTCTTAGGAAGGATTTTTAAAATTTCTTGATAACGTATCGTATATGGAAGGTATATATCCAATGATTTCATCTTAACCATTTAAATATGATTAAAACGACAATGCATAGAGCACGGCAACGTAAGAGGTCATTTACGAAATTTTGAAAATATTCTAAACCTCTTAGAACAAAATTCACAAAACTGTCGCCGGGTTGAGGTCAATTAATCAAAATTAGACAATAAAAATAAAATAGTAGCTCATTCACTAGATAATAATAGAAACGATCTTTCATGTTGTGCTTTAAAAGTTTTGGAAATATAGTATTTTATCTGTAAAAGTACAAAATTTCGTATACAGTTGGCTTGGCTAAGCTAAGTGTATTGACAAAACTAATCAACAAAAAAATATATTAGTCACAATGATGACAAACATAAAATAAACGACCCAACCTTATTTTTTATAACAGTTTCAGAGGCTATAAAATTATAATCATAATAAAAGTGATGGACAGAAAATAATAATACAATCATCATAATAACTTAGTACAGTAAGAATATTTACATATAAACCATCAAAATACTCCATTACAATATTTGTCCACTGCTATTACTCACAATAAAATTTATTCTAGATAGGTACCGTTACAAATAATAATTTGATATCGAATACGGAACCGTTTAAGCAATTTTGGACAACATTCACAACCCAGATACATGTCGATAGCAAATGTCGAGTAGCCCACACGCAGCTCTAGTGTTTCACATCGATTTATGTATCGATACTGTCGATATTGTTTAAATTATCTTGTTGATCTGTATCGATTTCATACGGGTTGACCCTTAGCCCTGCGTTAACCTTGGACTTGAACCTATGTTTCCAACATATATTTTGGTTAACACTACAATATTAATGGTAGTTACTTTGATAAGTAATACTTCAATAATTGTCTTGATTTCTTCTGGATCAAGATCACATTTCTTGCCTTGATTTATTTAATTGTCCACAGCATTTTTGTTCTTAATAATAATTGGGTATAGAGATCATGTCGGTGGGTGTGCTACCGAAATTATCTCTATACCCAATATATTATATTCTATATCACCATGAACAACATCCGCCATTGCTTCTAAATTCAAAACTTGAATCTAATAAAAAACTATCGACTAAAAACATCGACTGATCACAACAAGATACTCAGTCCAACTGATTGACAGATAAATACACTTTTATATAGCAACAACAATATTGTTTGGCATATACAAGTAGCAAGTAGGCGAAGGTCTTCGGTTTATTGACACTCTATTGATAAATGTATGACGTGTTCCGACACTCCGGCAGTGATTACTTTAAAAGGAACTGCCGACTTTAGAAGAGTTTGGAGTGTAATTGACGCTTGTTTCTCGTTTCTGTTAGGTTTGTATAAACGGTGTCGTTATTAATATAATTGACAGAGTGGCGTCCATGGACTGGAAGATGAGATGTCAGCGAGAAGTTTTTTTTTTGAGGGTGGGTAATCATTACACAACTTCTTGGAGCTCTGGATGGAGCAGGAGGGCGTGTCAGACTTTAACTGACTAAAACCCACCCGTGTCCCTTCAGTTGCCAGTGTGCCAGTGTCCACGGTATCTCTTTCGAACAACCCGCACCCCTGGCAGGCATGGGTACTTGCGGACCCCAGCAGTTTAGAAACAATGTATAATCTTTTATAAAACGAAAAAGAAAATATTTCTCAAAACAGATATGAAATTAAATCTGACAGCAATATTGAGGCTACATCACAGCGAAATCAATAATCCCAAAAGCATAAAACCTATTATTTATCGAACAATAACTTTCTAAAATAACTATAAATCTTCAACTCTTTAAAACCAAATTATATTTGCCTTCACATCTAGCACTATATTTTGATATTGAAAATACTAGAGATAAATCACTCGACTAAACAAACACCGGGATACACTATGAAAATCGTATTTATATCGATTAACGGATCAAAAGCGCCGAATCGATTAAGTGCGATTTATGCCCGATTTTCATAGCCTCTTATTATTAGATCAAAAGCTCTGGAGTAATCGATATTTTCGGTGAGGTTTATAATCGTATTTGGAATTAGTGTGCTGTAAATAGCCTTAACGGTATTAGGGTTGGCTATTTCAAGGAGAAACCGAGGTCGGCGACCGATAATGTCATTCGTTCAACAGTCATGATTAAGGCAATGAATGAATGAAATGGTTGGGTGACTTGAATAGGTGCTCAAGATAGAAATGATTTTGATTGATGACATTTTAATCTGAACGTGGTAGAAAAAATCTGGGAGACGTTTCCATTCAATTTAAGATAGAATGGTTCTTGCACCGAATGTCTTTATTTTATAAAGTTTGTAGTCTATCAATGTTTGGACCGCCTACTTGGTTTTAATTTTTTATATTTTTTTTATTACTAAATGGTTTTCATTTTTAGATGGCTTTTAGGCCAAATGTGACCAGTCTTTCAAAGAACATTTTGGCTGTTTCATGATACTCCTGCTCTCGCTCCAATTTAAGTGGCATCAGTGTAGTATGTGTGACTGACTAACACCTATGTTAGAGCGTTTAATAACCATTTTTTTTATTCTTTGTTTTTGCCAAAGTCTGGAAATAATATTGCCGATTATATTATTTTATTGTATCAAATCATTACGTTATTTATCATAACTTATTTTGTTTAAATCTACAAAACGACATATCCACTTGATGGGTTTTTTAAGTATTTATATTTGAGGGTTTGGGCGCTGATAGCCGAAATACAGGCTTTCGCCTAGTTCGGCTACATATGTCTAATTTATTTGTTACCGGAAAATATGACCTATAATACATGTGTATCGTTGTAATCAGTAATTGAAATAAATTTATATTATTATTATATGTGAGCATAATTCAGCATTGCTTACGTAAGCAGTCACGCCCTTCATGCCTGGAGGCGTTTATTTTGGTACTAAGTTTTGTTAACCCTTTTTTATTTGTTTAGGTATAGTTATCAATGTATTTGTTGATATTTCTTTTTTCCATCTAAAGTATCAGGAAGTCGTGAAGAGCGGACTTTTTGGGGGACTTATGTAATTTCGACGTTCGTAAAGTGCTGATTCTCAGCCTAATTTGATTAAATGTCTTTTATTTGATTTGATTAGCATCGCATAGCGTTTTGTTCCTCCATACAATTTCATCTCTAATAACCGTCATATCAGCAGTCACGTCATCTTTCACACGATGCTTCCAATGTTTCTTTGGTCTTTGCCTACTCTTACAAACATTCATATTAATACTCAAACCTTTCCTTACGACATGTTCCTTAAAGTTTGTTACATGATATATTTCCCACAAAAATAAAACCTACACTTCAGAACAAATCTACACGTCCCATTTTTACCTTATTTCCATCACATAGAAGATCCAAATCAGATTTATTTGTATCATTAACGTCTTCCCAAGACGGATGGACGGACGTTCCAACATTAGTAGAGAATTCCTACTCCGAAATATGAGTAGGGGAATCCGTTCGTTAATTTGATATTGTTAACCCAATTTTCACGTTTTAGTAGCCATTAGTTTGAGATTTATTGTGCATTTTTACGTTATTGGGATCCCGAGGTTTCGGAGGTGTACTTTTAAGATGAATATTTAGAAACCATTTTTATCCAGGCCACTGCTTCCGTTCGAGTAAGAAAAGTATTTACATACGCACATAAAGAAGCTCACGACTTCTTTCTATATGGTAGGCAGAATAGAACACTACCAGCAGGATTAGCACGAGCACCGATTTGTCGATGGAAGAATAGACATGACTATTATCTCAATGACGTACAATAGGAGTAGATAGCTATGATCTTCTATTAATAATAATTATCACAGTTATGCGTTCTAAACGAATCATGATTTTGTAGATAATCGTATATACTTTGTGGCCGTCGAGTATAAAGTTTGTTGTCAGTGTGATTTTGACTGTTTGGAAATAAATATTCTTTTGAAATTGTCTACGTATAAAAGGACTTAGACAAAGATCGTTAGAAACGAAAGACAAAATGACAGATTGTAGAAGGATATCTACGGTGAGATGTCAAAAATGGAGAAACGAAATGTCACTTTGTATTGAAAAATCACTGTCTATTCTTCGTAGAAATAGAAAACGTCATGCTAAGCTGCTACGATCTTTGCATACTTTTTTACCTCTTTTGCATTCGAGTACTATGCACCTGACCTATCTGAAGACCATCACTAATAAGGTCACTGTTGTGTCCTCCTTGGGCATCTCCTACCGGACGGTTCCATTCAGTTCAGCCCTTATAAATACCCTTTGTTAGTCACCTTTCATCTTCTCAACATGACCAAACCATATAAGCATGCTCTTTTCAATTATGTATAGTATTTATTACTTATTTCTTAAGTGGTAATTTTACCTCAACGAATCCTTTTTCGTGATTTCCACTGGGAATTTGGCTACACTATAATATTGCTGGAAGAGAGAGATTTCCTTTCCGGTATTTTTGGCAAGAAAGTGGGCATTTTTCGTATGTTTATAACTATGATACTGTAATCCGCAAATAATCTGATCTTTTAACATCGCGGGGCAGCACGAGAAAAGGACAAGTTAGTTATTCCTTTATATTTTCCTCTCTGTATAATCTGTATGAAGTGACATATGGACAGTACTCATTTAGTAAGTAATGAAGAAAACCAAACTTAGCTAAAGCTCTAATATTCACAGGAAGCCAAATATGTAAGTATATTTCTATAAAACGTATTCAGAAAATAGTAACGAAGTCAAAACCGTACATTGACCCCCTCTCATTTATAAACGTTGCATAAAGTTAAGAGTTGTTTATACCTCAAAATGTATGATTAAACAGACAGTAATCACTACATAACTATAAGCAACGTTTATAAATAAGGGGAAATATGTGAAAAAATATCAGTTATTGTTATGAGGTGTGGGGGGAACGAGTCTGATGATAAAAGTATAGTTTTTAGAATTTACGTCTGTTTGTCTGGATATATGGTCCAGATTGACCCAAAAATGGGTGAACGGATTTGGATCAAATTTGACACACATATAGTTTATAGCCTGGATTAACACATAGGGTACTTTAATTTCGGTAGTATGTTCCCGAGGGACATTTTCCGACATTCACATGGGCGAAGTGCAAGCAAAAACTAGTTACTGAATTAAATGCCGAATTTGAATAATAAGACTTATATAGGCTGACTTTTATATAGCACATACAAAATACAGATCTTCCAAAATGTTTTATGTATGTTGTAACAAGACTAACAAGACATCTCTGCATTCTGTTTTATAATTCAACGTCAGATCCAGACCAGACAGTTCAGTGCAGTGAACCAAATATTGTACAGTGGATCTCATCGTTCAGCTCTGCAATGGATTCAGTCTGCCGTATCTAATGCATTCTAGATTTTATCCTGGCTTTGCCAAGGTTAATAATGTTTTAGACTTGCTGACTCAGTTCACTTTGGCAAATATTATATACTCGATTTGCCAAATAAACGATAAGTAGCCAAGGGCTAACAAAGTATGTTACTTTTTTTAACTTTGCATAAAAATCTGTAAATACTGCACTGAAAATATCAACATTTATAACGTAGGTACTAGCTTCTGCCTTATCGAAGTCCTATGTCCTTCTCCAGGGTACTAAGTATTTCCAAACAAAATTAAAATTAAATTTCATCAAAATCAATCCAGATATATTTTACCTCTTATAATATTAGTATAGAAAAGCAAACAAAAACTCCAGGATTTTCTTGGAAGTGCAGTCAGTTTCTGGCTTTATTTCATAATTATTCTTTGTTTAATCAAAACGTAACTTAGAATGGTAAATCAATTTCATAAGAGAATATTAAAGAGTTAAATAAATATGTAACGTCCCACTACTTTATCCGATTTATGTGTCAATGTACAAATATTCACAATGGATTACCATCGATATTATCAAATCGATTTAATTCAAGTTTCAAATCGATAACTTTCCACAATTTCACTTCTAATTCTTTTTTATAATTTACGATGTCAGCTTCCGCTTCTTTATTGGTAGTTGTTATCGACTAAATAATATTGGTTTCAAGTTATTAATCTACATTTCAACATTTTTGGAATTCAACTTTAGATTGTATGGCTTTATTATTGATTTGAACTATTAATATTAGATTAGTATCTTGATTTGGTTTTTCTAGTTTGGTATCGAACGATTTATAAGACACCTCTGCTTTGTTATAACAATGAAAAATTGAAAAAAGCCTAAATTATTCCACCGGACATCATAATGGAAACATCAATTTTATTATTGCTTAATTATAACAAAAGCCATATTGGACTTCTTCACACTTACACTATCTCCAACAGTGGACGTCTTGCGGCTGCAATTATGATCATGATGTTTTTTTTAAAAACCAATGTTCTAATGTTCGACTTCGGACTTCGAATCAAGGCGCGATGAACTCATAACCAACGTTGCCAACATTAAAAATATTCCGACAATGCAAACCCAAAAAAAAAAGGTCAAGCCAAGTAAAGTGTCTCACGAAAGTTATTCTATACAAGCAAACCAATCAAGAGATTCCGCCAAGTGTATCGATATTATAAATGATTATGAAATAGGAAGTGCTGAAGGTAACACTAGGAGTGACATCAATACCCGTGAGTTTGCTCTGGGAGCGGTGAAAGATATAGGAAATAGCGATGGAGAGAGACGGCAGATTTTATGCTTTCTGGGTGATAATCTGAGGAGTGCAACAATTTTAACAATATATGTTAGAAAAGTCTCGGATCTTTTTGAACAATGTTCTCATCTCTACATAACATAAGATCATGCCTTTTGGAAAACAGGGAGTGAAGCGCGAGGCGTGGAAATAGAAGTACCTATAGTACACCCACGCCATTTAATAGAGGGTGAGCCTGATGTCACTAACCGGGCCAGACTACGGGCTGCTCCTGCAAAATCCATAAAGAAAAACCAATAACGCTTTGCCCGACCTAGACCCAGGACCTCAGACTCAGCAATAGCACTTACGACGACTACACCAACATGGAGACAGTTCTAATTTTAATGATTAGGACAAATAAAGAAAGAAAGAAAGAAAGAATACCGTTTATTTGGTCACAGTCCGTAAAACACAAAATACAATAACAAATTAAAAAAGTGTACAATAAATAAATAACTAAAACAGTATGTGCCTCACGGCTGCGCCAAAAAGGTTCATTTCAGCATTAATGCAAATAACACCAAATCAAGATCATCATCATCATCATCATTTCAGCCGAAAGACGTCTACTGCTGGACATAGCCCCCCCCCCCCCAGGCTCCTCCACTTCGACCGGACTTGTGCTTCCCACATCCAGCGGATTCCCGCGGCCTTCACAAGGTCATCGATCCACCTTGTGGGAAGCCTTCCCACTCTACGTCTTCCGGTACGCGGTCGCCACTCCAGAACCTTTCGGCATCATCGGCCATCTGATCTGCGAGCAATATGCCCTGCCCACTGCCACTTAAGTTTGTCAATTCTTCGGGCTATGTTGGTTGCCTTGGTTCTCCTGCGGTACTCTTCATTCCTGATTCGATCACGTAGTGAAACTCCGTGTTTAGCCCATTGTGAGCGACCACGTTTCTGTGCCATCACTGGCAACACACACTGGTCAAAGACTTTCGTCTTAAGACACTGTGGTATTTGGGACGAGAAGATATTGCGAAGCCTCCCGAACGCTGCCCAGCCAAGTTGGATTCGACGATTGACCTCTTACTCGAAGTTGGACTACATAACTGGACAGTTTGTCCTAGGTAAACGTACCCGTCCACAACTTCGAGTGTAGCGCCTCTGATCATCATGAGAGTGGGTGTTACATGGGCATTTAGGCATGGTCTTGTCCATGTCAAACCAAGATATTCCAACTTAATTTAAAATCTCAATCTTTGCTATGAATTTGCACCAATTTTACCATAATAATATCAAGATTTTAAAGTTACCTGTATAACGCGACGAGTCATCTCATAAAAATCTTCAAGCTGAGTAAGCACAAGCTTAGCAGTCAACAATAAATACATCGACATCGGTAGAAATTTTAACAACCTATGTAATAAATATGGCACCACAAAAGTCATTCTCATACAATTCAATATCTTCATCCTTACCCAGAGATGGCTCCACAATTTATAAATGCGTTTAGCTGCATAGCAACCAACAATAGCCAAAGGTCTATTTGTTATATTTTTCAAAGTCGTTACCTGGAGGTTGATTTAATACCCCAGTTATGCAATGATATAAATCATGGGAATTTGTTTAGTAAATAAATACTCGGTGGGATAGAAATAGAAGATTAAGATAGACTTGTTACGGAAATGAAAGATGGTTATCTCGCTGTGTGAAATTTTGTAACGCGTTTCGGATGAAAGGAATTGGAATTCCAATATTTGTAGGTCTGATTATAATTTGTGGAATAGAGATTGTTTTGATTATGAATGTAACTATAGCCACATCATACTTTGCTTCATTCTTCAAATGATCGTGAGCAACACTAACATTGTTTTTAGGATAAAAACTAAAATGTTTTGAAGAAACTCTATTGATTCAGGATTTTCTCATTTCTAATCATTACATACACTACAATATATTTTGCTTGAATAGCGGCCAATATTACGGAACATATTGGCCATTCAAAATCATCATAGCACAGTTTAATACCTCTATCAATAGACTTTACATAACGTCGTACACTCAAAACAAACCCATAGCTATCGCCATGAATTTCCATCAACTTACCAAAGCAATCAGTTTATTGATCTCTCTCAGTTTGGAAGTGAAAATGATATCGGTCAGATCTCCATCGCCGATTATATTGTGTGCAGTGTCAATGTCTCTGATGTAATAAAGGTCAGGAACGCGGACATTGTCAAGTTCAAGAACAGTATCTTTTATCTTTTCGTTTGTTGTTGCTATTGAGTCATCTGTTGCTGTCTGTAGATGTCTTGCGTTGGAGATGATTCTTGAATTCTTTTGTTTTGATTACAGTACCATTTTGGGCTTTTTTTTGTATCTTTGATGCTTGTTGAATATAAAATTAGTAATTTATTTTACAAAATGCATTACACGTTAATGAATGAGCTCTCGAGAGCTGAACTAGGACAGGCACTGTATGACAGGGGTCGAAGTTCCTCCAGTAATATGGATCAGTATGAGAAGGTTTAGACTATATACAATAACCACTTAGTTTTTACAATGGTTGGTAGATTCTCAATGCAGTTATAACAACGAGTATATTATGAAACTAACTAGTATATTACATGCCCTTTCAAAATCTAGCCCAAAAGTTCAACAAACCATACACTTAGGTTAAAACTAATGGGCCCTATTCCGCAAACGAGACGTGAACTGGCGTGCAAAATAACCAAGTAACGTTTACCAATTATCCACTTTAATCGATTTAATCGAGTACGGGTGACATGAAAGCGTTGGGATAGAATCGATCGTAATCAGCACTATTAGTCGGGAAATAAGCGAGATACGGAATGTAAATATCGATGTTTATCGATGCCGATTAATCGGTAAAAAAATGCTTGCGTGTGATCGTGTACTGTAATTTCATTAGTGCGTTTATGGCTACATTCTTGGATTTATAAAATGTTTTAAGTATTTCTAATTTATTTAATCATGATGTTTTCATTAAGGTTTGGGAATTTCAATACTGTTTAACTTGTCTATTTGAAGAGTTGTAAACCCTGACCATGTGTTTTAGTTGGACAAGATTTCGAGGTAAATCTCGTTATGAACTTTGATAAACCAACTTCAAAAACAATACGTAGTGTTACGTACTGTAATACTAATATTAGTTAATTACTTTGTGAACTAACAAGCTAAGTATTCACAGCCAGGCCTTCAGATTGTTTGATAAATCTTCTTAAGGTCACTTAAGACTGTAAAAATCATCATTAAGTATCCTTCTTTTTCCGTTCCTCAACTATGTTAGGGTCGATTTCGAGTCTTACCAGATTCAGCTGAATACCAGTCTTTAATGTGAACATCTGCTTATTTGACCTTGACCACCCAGTTACCAGATAATACGATAACACTGGTCTACAAACTTTCAGGCTCCTGACGACTCGTAAAGACTGCCAATGACGCTTAAGACTGTGAATTTATCTTCAAAATATTGTCACAAGTATTTCTAGTTAAGGCAACCTAAAGAGGCCATCTTAAGCTTATTATGAAACCCATTCTGTACCTGGGCATAAATATTTTACTAAGCATAAAGGTCAACACTCGAGCTCATCCGACGACCCGATCTATTTTTACATAAAACTTTTAGTAGTAGTAGTTACCTCTGCTACAAGGCTTTTCGGGAATGTTTTGCAAACAACTGAAAATGGGATTGTAGGCCTAACATTTGCACGACAGTGCACAGTTTGAGAGTTTTTTTGTTGAAAAATGAACAGCGTCACGCCAATGTAGAGGTTTTTATTAAAGTATTGGCACCTGTTGGGTGAAGCCCCGCTTATTTTTACTTGACCTGAACAGAGGCCCTGGTGTGAGTTTAATTTAACCATCTCGATTAAACGCATCGAGCGCGTTCGGTGCTTCGATTGGCCCTGGATTGGTGAAGGACTAATCTGAGCGCCGAACACGCACACTAGATCCACAGAAAGACTTATTACGTAACACACTCATCATTGCAATAGGTTTATTTCGAAAGTGAAATACCGTACCGTAAATTTTGAAAATCTGACTGACTCGAGTTTTGACTGCCTCATGGGTCTAGAGATCGCAAGCGCTACTGAAGGAACACGGGTGGGTTTTAGTCAGTAAAAGTCTGACGCCATCCCGCTCGATCCAGAGCGGGAGAAGATATTTGATGATTTTCCACCAAAACATTCATGTTACTAGACATATCTAAACAATGTTATTTAGATGTCAGAACAGACTTACTATTAAGTTTTCGGAGAGTTACAGTTCGTTTGAAATGTAAGACTGAAGGCCCCGGCCGCCTCTTAATTAATGATTCTCTGAAACATTCTACTCAGAAGGTACAAAAATAAGTAATTGTTAGACTATTAAAACGATGGGTTGTCCTAGGAATATCGATCTACTAGTAGGTAACTACATAGAATAATTAATGTGAAAGATAACTTTTTACTTTTTTATGTATGTTTGGGCATAACTCCGAAACAAAAAAAAAAACTTTAAATTCTTTTTTTGTTCGAAAGGATTTTATCCCAAAATGGTTCCATTTAAATTTCATATAGATCTGATGATGCGTTTCGGAGACAGACAATGGAAGTCTTAAAAAAATTACAGAAAATCGACCGCGATTGCTGCTATCGCATAAAAATGCATTTTTGACAATTTTTGACCCCAAGGATGAAAAAAATTTCGAATTGGTGGCAGGTACTTTAACTATAAAGTTTTTTTTTTTTTCACAGTTTTTAGTTAATATAATTATTTTTGATGTTAATGAGACCTATTTCTGAACCCATTTATTTGGTTGAGAAAAATAAAAATTTTTGAAGGCCCAGTATGGCACCAAAAATCAGGCATTTTTATTTTCAATTTTGGTATACCCAGCGTCACTCTCACAATTGAGACGAATCTAACGGCACCTCTCAAGCTGAAATCAATCTAGCCATATAGGCTACAGAGCGTGCAAAGAAAAATACAAACATACACTCGAAAAACATAACCCTCTTTCTGGCGCAGTTGGGTAAAAACAAAATTTTAAAAAAGATAAGCAAACGTTAGAGCCAGTAGGTGGGTACCTAAGTACCCACAAAGATAACGAGTCCCACAAGCTTGATACAGGTAAATACATTAAACTCCATCCATAATGTGTTATATATATGTAAATAGGTTGCTTAACCGAACAAAACCTTAATGTACTCGTATTAAATTCAATTTTGTTCGTAATCTTGTATCGATCGAACTCGTTACAATACTTAATTTGCATTTCTATAATAACTTAATTTGTGATTTTAATGGCCACACACGTTTTTGAAGTATGTGTTGTGTTCTTCGTTTACTTGAGTTTCGCTTTGTCTTTTGGCTTTTAAGATAGTCGAGTGATTATGGGTAAAAATAGAGTTATTTTTTTAACAACCACTTTTCTTGAATTTTTACTATTGTTCATTTTCAATCTAGAACATTTTGTATTAAGAATTCATCACTATAATAATTATTTACTACGTCACGATTTTCATGTTCTTTGTTGTGTTCTAACCGCAATCATTCATAAAATAAAGCTATTTAAAAAAAATTGTGATCTTTGTACAATGTAACTAGAGAGAAAAGATTTAAAAAAATACGTCATTAAAATTAAAATTATTAAAAAAATATGTATTTAAACCGAGCATTATAATAATAAGGAAACATAATGTCAAATATTACATCTAAGTGTAGTGTCAATATAAAAAAAAATATAATTGAATGAGAGCACTTAAAGTACTAGGGCTGTCAGTTTACCTCATGCCTATATTCTGTGACTTGTGCTCATGCGAGTCTCTTTGGCGAAATAAACCTATAATAAAAATAGAATAAATATTAGTGCTTTGGTTTATAATAAGGTCTATCTATTCATACACGAAATATCTGAATATATATATACAAATATCAATATATTTGTACTCATTATGTACAACTTTTACTATGGGACCAAACCTGAAATCGCGAAAATAAATCAGCTGTTCCCTACATTTATGTTCGCACAACTCGTTAAATGTAGGAAACAGCTGATTTTATAGATACACCTTATATAGCGTCCCAGGACACTAATCCCATCCCTTTCATATCATAAAGAAAGGTGTTTTCCCTACAGAAATGCAAGTTCCTCTATTTGCCCTCAGATTACTTCCTGCACCACTATTTCCAATTAAAAATCCTCCGTGTCGGTATACGATACAGCACATACAATCTTATCGGTCGCACTTTCATTACCATACTTCATTTGCATTGCTTAATAACTTAATTCGTATAAGTAACGGCCACACACGCCGAGCCGGTATTGAGCTGTTTAGTGATGGGGAACAGGTTTACTAAGGTCTTGTGGCCTCAACTTCAGATTTGGGTAAAGTTTTGGCCTCAAATCTGTTTCGGGATGTTATTGTCTCGGAGCTTAGTGTATTATGCAGGAGATTCGGTTATAGATATACGTATAAGTGTTTATTAAATAAACAACACCACACCTGTTGTTATTGATTGAAAAGTAATTAAGAGGCCGAATACGAAATCTTGTCGATTTTGCTTACTTACTTTTTGAATGCATAACATGAAAGATCGGTTCAATTACTATTTAATGATTGAGCTTCTTTTATATTATTTGATTTTGTTCAGGTAAAATTTCGTATACGTACTCACAAAAATAAAAGAAAAGCTTCCAAGATTTTTGTGTGCTGTCTGCTGCTATATCTTAAAATATATAAAAAAATATACTCGTAGGTATCTAAACACTTCACAAACCTACCAAAATTACGATAAGTATAAAAAAAATTTATGTAAATTTTTTCTTTCATTATTTAAATGTCAAAATACCTTCGCTAATATTTTCAGCAGTCACATCACTACGTCCATTATTTTTGTTCCACCGTCCATATTTGGATTCACATAGTGCTGTATATTAAATTTTAATACAAGATTTATAATTACGGGGAAAGTGTGTGCATGCATTGTAGTGGAAAATAACGCCATACCCATCGAGGGTAAGCAGCTCAGATGTGGAACTAATTTATGTAAATACTTCATTTACGTCCAAGTAATAAAAGCCATCGGATCAGTCGATTTGTGAAGTTAAGCAGCACTTGCTTGCGACTAGGCTGTAGATGGGTGGTCATCGAGACTCATTCGAATTTTAAGGAGCACGTTCAACTGTTTATTCTGATTGTCATACCTAAATTTATGACGGTCGTTGCGGAAATCAGACCTTTAATATTCAGACAAACAAAGAAAATTTATAAGAAAGAAATTCTGTTCAAATAAATGATGAAAAAAAAAAGTGAACTTTACAATGACATTGATTATCAATATTAATGAATGAAAAAGATGGAATAAGGATTACAGAATGATAAAAGAACCTGATAAAAGAACCTGATAAATGTATGCTACGATCCTATGCTTATTTTAAAATATTTATAACTGAGTTCATCACCACAAAAGTCCACTTAACGATAGCCAAGTCGGTAAAATTGTTTAAAGTCATGCAACAATTAAAGCCAAAAAGCATTATAACAATAAAAGAAAGATCATCCAAATTATAATGTTGCTCATAAAACCACAATTACAACTTCGCAATCAATACAACATTAAAAACAAATTATGCGTAAAATGAGTACGAGCCGGCTGATGTTCGAAGCGATTATATCATTGTATGCATTACATGACAAACGTTATGATTGGTATTAAAAGAGTATTCTGATAACATTTATTTTAATATTAAAGTTGGACAAATTCTGGAAAGCTCACAATAGAAAACTGTGGAAAGATCTGGTGGAGGCTTACACTGGAAAGCAAAATAAACACACCACCGACGTCGTATAATGTAAAAAAGTGAGGGTAAAGAATCAACTAATTCGTACGCATCGCTGTCAACAGAAAAAATGCCTAAAACCAATCTTTTTGCCGAACTTCCAATACAATTCAACATAAATAGCCTCAATTAAAAGCTTTTATGTAACTAATATTTTACAGAGGGCTGGCCTATTTTTCGGAAAAATAATCAGCTTCGTCACGTATAGCAATGCTAACAATTGAAATCGAAGTTCGGCAAAAAGATTGGCTGACCACCTGATGAAATGGTTCATCCTACGAACATTTTGGAAACCTGCCCATCCGTAGTGTAAATGATTTCTTCTTGAGTTTTTATTCGCAGATTTTGCTTACTCCTGCCGTATCATTATTCTTGTTCATGGGACAGTAGGTTTGGTTCCTGCTTTAACTATGTACAAATCACGCTCGTAAATCTAATTCAACGTAAATCTATTCTATTCTATACTTCTTTTCTATTACGTCTAGTGTATTACCTACCTAAAATGAATTCCATAGTCCCGTTCTTTATTTATGTCCTACAGATTTCCAGTCAAAAAACAATCGTCTACAATTTAATCCAACAAATTCACGCCACAGAATACACCCGTCAGCCCAATCTTAACGGTCGAAAACATTGATTCATTAATTTGAATTAACAGTCCTGTCGCTCCCCGAATTTCAATACTCCACTGTGAACCCACATCGAGATGAAAAGGTTCCTTATATCAGCGGCTTCGTGGCATGTATTGTTAAGGATATTATAATAATTGATTGTAATTCAATTAATATTAAGGGCCAATTCAATTCAATTGGTTCCATTTTACTGGGATTGGATGTTAATATATGGAAGGTAGTGTACCAGGTCAGTGCGTGTTTATAAAGGATTCCTTCACCGGATTAAAAGCTATTGTTATTCAGCTATCTGTGAATTGAACTTTAACATAAATGTAATTAGTAGTGTAATTTATTATGCTGTCCGTTGATGCGCAACAGTTTGACCAATTTGGCTAAAAAAGAAAATCGTCATAATTCATAATCGTCAGAATTAGGTTTCTATGGAAAGAAAATTGGGAACATTTCGGGAAAACTTTAAAATTTGGGTAAAACTGAATGTGTCTTTTTCTTTAGGATTTTTAAATGAATTTATTGATTTTGGAGAGAGATGTCTGTTGGGTCAGCCAGTTCATTGAAAAAAAGAGAAATAGTACTGTTGGTAGTGGTGCTAATAGCTTTCGAGTTTACTGGACAATTTTATTGGATATTTACAGGTATAGCAAAATTTTGTCACTCGAAAAAGCAATCCCGTTGCAATCTGCTGAGCATTACTGTCTATTAGAGAACCATGTTTGCACCGTGTTGTAGCAGTGGCGGTCAAGTGTATCGGGCCTGACTTACGACTGGAGGTTCAAAGCTTAAAACCCAGACAAGCGTTGCACTTTGTGTAAATTATGCCATCACCTCTGCTCTCATAACGGCGGAGGAAAACATCGTGAGGAAACCGGCAAGTCCTAGAACGGAGAACCGAAAAACCCGAAGGCATGGGACACCTGCCAACCCGCACTGGCTTGCGGTCTCTCACCGAGAAGAGGCCTGTATCCCAGCAGTGGGAACATTATTGGCTAATTATGCACCGTGTTTCCCACACAAAGTCAAGACCACTTTAAAACCAATAAAAAAACCAAGAAAACGCATAAGCAAGCAATTAAAAACGATGTGATACTGATTAATGTATCTCATAAATACTTACGCATCTTTTTTTAATCCACCCTCTTCAAAAATACGAGCATACAAAGCAACAAAGCATACAAGGAAGTCATAAAATCGATGTGAAATATAATGAGGGTATCTGTTCCGATAATTGCGAGTTGCATTGGGTGCCGTCGTGTGACGTCGGGTATCGTCGGGTGCCTTCGGGCTATAGGATTTACTTTCTCCGTCTGGCCTGGACCTGTGTGATTTAGAGTGGTCTGGTATTTGGGTTGCCTTTAGCAAAAAATGTCTGGCTTTTTTTGGTGGTTAAAAAAATATTGCTTGACAATTGTATGGAGAGGTTTGAGAAAGTCTCCATCCATGGAAACTTTGTGCGTTTTTTTCTATACACACACACACACACTTTGTCCTTGGCAACCAGCTACATCTTTCTGACAGACCGATTTCATGACAGTTCAAAAGTGCCATTTAGTTGAAACAAATGTTTTGAGCTCCGTATTTAGAAAATTAAAAAAATTATTGGGATTTTAAGTCGATTACATACATATCTACACGCCTTGTTCCCCCAAAGGGTTGGGCAGAAGGCTTAAATTTTGCCAATTAGGTTTCCAAAGTCCCATGTAGGGGGTGACCCTTCTGCCTATTGAAGAATATATTTAACACAAAAACTGTTAGTAGGTATAATTAAGCTCAAGCATAAAGAAACACAAGAAAATTGTTGAGAATTGTTTAAAAATTGTAACAGAGAACATGAAACGAAGAGACTAGAGTTTAATAACCAATTATTTCATGCCTAATCTAATACACTTAAAAAGTAATATGCAATAAAGTGAAAACGTTTACCTATATAAAATTAACAACATAATTTGCTAAAAAAAAACAGTTCAAAGGGAAGAATATGAAACATACGCTTTCAGGAAACTCGCACTTTAGCCCACGGAGATTCGATATAAGAAAATTCTTTGTACATTTTGTTACAGCTTCTTGATGCAAAGTGTATTAATTTTGTGCTAAAACGACTACCTACAACGAGAAACAGTCAAGGTTTGTGTTTTTATATATTCTATAGGATACTGTGAGCGTAATATGTATTTTGTAATGTTTTTTTTTTAACTTTGCCCCACACTAGGAATTTCTCCTGTATTGTGGGTGCGTTTACAAACATTTAAACTTACATACACAAACAGCCAGACCGGGAATAAATACTTGTAGGTCATACAAATATTTGTTCCGTGCGGGAATCGAACCCGCGACACGCAGCGCAGCAGTCAATCTCAATCGCTTAACCACTGCGCCAACCGTGCTGTCAAAATGTCAGTCCGATACTTAGTTCCGACTCACACCGACGTTTGGCTTAGGTACTTATTTACTTCAGGTTAAGCGAATGCTGGATGTTGGTACGATGTCATTAATCGACATCATCAATAGCCTATCGCAGTCCACGGCCGTTTTCAGAAATTCCCAAATCAGTCTACGAAAAATCTTAATCAGGAAGATTGAAAACAGATAAATAACTGAAAATTACTTATGCAGAAAGCGAGTACTTAAGGTTATTCTATTTTTTTAAACAAGGTCATTCTATTGAAAGACACGAAGACCTTTGATAAACATTTTCCACAAAAAATAATAAAGAAAGTTTAACAGACATGTCCAAACATAAAAAGCCTTATCAACCCAAGGCGAAGGCCACACAGAAGGGACGTGAGACGAGAACGGAACGGAGCGCGGGCGGCGTGGCGTCCCGTTCACTTAGCTTCATTATTCCTCTTTTGTATGAAGATGGAGAGAGTGGTGGTCCAGAGATATCAGCCCTGACTTACGAGTTGGGGGTCGTGGGTTCGATATTAAGCAGGCACTTTACTTTGTGTAAATAATTTCATCACTACTGCTCTTAAAAACAGTGACGGAAAATATTAAGACATCACGTGACATCTACTGACCCGAACTGGGCCCGCGTGGTAGATTAAAGCTCACTCCCTCTCGAAAAGATAAAGCATGTGTTCCAGTAGTTTGAACATTATACGCTTATTACGCTTATGCTATACGTGAAAGGGATTAAAGCGATGGACACAAAACAGGAAAAAAACAAGCCGCAAGCCATCGCTTTTCCATCTGTAGGTATACTATTACCGCGTTTGCGTCCCGTCCTCGCCTCATGTCCCTTCTGTGTGGGCTACGCCTAAAATTTCTGAGGCACGTGTTCCCTCCAAAATGGCTACCCTGACAATATGACCCCAGCTAATAAAGGATCTTTCTCTTAACCCAGTTATTCGTACGTTTTATTACGACCCACTAGTTTTACTAGAGTTAAATAGATTTTTTTGGGGCGATGTATGTGGCAGTTTTCTCTATATATTTAGGTCAGAAAGACCCTTTTTTAATGGAGATGCTGCTTGATTAAGGTTTTTTTCGTTTGGAGACTTGAGAGGAATTTGAAATGTCAATTTAAAAACCTAGACATGGACAGGGTAGCGGGTTAACAAAAAAATCTAGATTGAGTTATAAATTGAATTTAAAAGTGTCAGCTTATCATTTTCTTAGCTTTATCCCAACTACAGGTTGAAATTGAAAACATGCGACACACCGAAATGGGAGATTGTACTCATCATTATGAACAACTTTTACTAAGGGACCAATGATGCAATCGCAAAAAAAAAAACAGCTGTTCCCTACATTTTGACGAGTTATGCGAACATAAATGTAGGGAACAGATGTTTTTGTTTTCGCGATTGCATCATTGGTCCCTTAGTAAAAATTGTTCATAATGATGAGTACAATCTCCCATTTCGGTTTGTCGCATGTTTTCAATTTCACCCTGTATATTGGGGTCGGTTTCCAGTGAAATTGACTGCAGCTGAATACCAGTATGTTATATGGAGCGATTGCCTCCACAAACCAGTTACTAGGTAACACCCCTTGGTAAGACTGGTTGCCAGACTTTGGGGCTTCTGACGACCCATAACGACTGTCAAAGATCTACGAATTTCAGCAGGGACCAACGATTTAACGTGGTTTTTGAAGCCGGACTCTTCGTATGTAAAGATTTAGCCATCCACGGGTCAAATGCGGCAAGGGTAGCTTAACTGTACGCCTGTAATTACTTAGCCACGAGACCCTTTTAAAAGTGACAGCTAATAATATTATATATTCACACTCACTAAGAAGTTTGTTATACTATTAAAACCATATTTATTAAGTCTTGCCAAAATCAGTGTTTTTTTCAAATAATCACATAAAAGACGCTTTTGAACGTCAAAATGCCCACAATGTCTTTCCTGATCATTCAATTAAATACATGTTGACAATTCATCTCCATTACAAACATTGCTAGTCTTCTGAGACGACATAGGAGCTCACTTTAGGCATAAAGGTTTCAGTACCTAATCAGTAGTATAGTCAAGCCTTGCTAGGGTCAGACTGGGCTGGTTTAAGTCTGATAGGGTGGATTATGGTGGCTCGTATGCTATGAGGATGGGTGGAGTAAGTCGGCAAGGGTTACGGAAATGGATTGAAAGATCATTGTAGCAGTATATTATGTGTGTGTTTGGTTGGTTTTAAAGCATGATGTATCAAAAACAAGAAATCGTGATACTAATTGAGAAATTAAGATTCCGTTTTTACTGTAAATGGGCAAGAAACCCTTAGAAAATTACTCTCGTGTCCGTCTGTCATAGTGTTTGTATGCTTGTTTATATGCTCATATCACAAAGAGGTAAAATTCCTATGTAAGTTTGCATGTAGGGGGAAATCTCTGGAACAACCGGTTGTATTTGAAAAAAACTTTTTACATTTTTTTTTTTTTTTCCAAAACACTTTGAGTATTACAAACGTGATTTAAGCCACACAACGAAAACCTCTCAGGGTTTATCTGTTGATGGCGAGCCACCATTTTGAATTTGATACCAAAGACTATTCTTGAGAAAGGTTTTAGAATATTTAATACGAGCATACGACTCTAGAGAGCAGTGGTGGCCCAGTGGTAGGTAATGGCCGCGACTTACGAGTTGTAGGTCGTGCGTTCGAACCCAGCCATGCGCATTACTTTGTGTAAATAATTTCATCACCACTGCTCTCAAACGGTGAAGGAAAACATCTTGAGAAAACCGGCATGTCCTAGAACCAAAAATTCGAAGACATGCGACATTCACCAACCCGCACTGGACCCGCGTGGTGGATTACTGCCCACTCCCTCTCACGGAGAGCAGGCCTGTGTCCCAGCAGTGGGAACGTTATAGGCTGAATATTTACGCGACTCTGAGGAGCTGAGCAAAAAGCAAGTAAGTCGGAAGTAACGCTAAGTGGGCACGAAGAAATAGCGCAGTTGGGCGATTGAATGTGACACGGCGGGTCGGGGTCCAACATTTAACGCGAAACAAAACACGGTAACAGTCACGAAGAAAATCTAAAGAATAAGTACCTCATTAAAAATACCAACAAGCTTGATGGTGGTTTATGCTCCTTTGCTAGGCAAAGGAATTTCCTTTCACCTTCCAAACATAGATTTTCCATTAATAAAACGGAACCAGGAATTTTCGTTCATAAAAATGAAGCGGAATTTCCTGCGTATCAAGAAATATGGTTCGAGTTAAAACCAAATCATTCGTTAACATACCTTGAAACACATTAAGATTTTTATAACTATAATAACACGCACTTTACATCCGTCGGGTGTCCATTAAGTTGTTTTAAACACAAAAATTATATATCGTCAGGTAAGTACTGAATATTTTACGTGAAAGCACGCGTTTACAAGTTCAACTGTCATCTTATCCGTGATCGTGGCCTTAACCTGTAGTTTAAGCACGTTTAAGAAAGGTTTGCGTGGGGAAAACTTGTTTACATCAAATACTGGCCGAAAATAAATTATGTACATGTTTTTTATGCAGGTAAAAAAAGAATACGTTTTATATGTACGCACGGCTACACATCAAGCTATACATTTCCAGTTTACGCTGATCTCGCACTGTACAGAAATCCTATACAATGCGAGATCAGCTTATACTGGAAATGTATAGCTTGATGTGTAGCCGTGTGTACCACCTGCTCGATAATGTCTAAATATATGTCACGTTTGACATTGAATTTAATTATATCCCGCTGGTGAATAATGTGATTTGAATTTGGAAACATAACTAAAATATTGTATGAAAATTTTAACAAAAATAATAATTATTGGAGAATCTAAACTTTTTATTACCTCGCATAAGGTGTAAAAACTAGAGTATTCTCCTCGGATTCTAGTTTTACCTAACTCCCTCGTTTTCGGCTGTTGAATAAATTCCAACATTTTCTTTATTTTCTCTATTCTTGCAAATCGATTTCACTGCAAGTATTGCTTCGCTTTGAATCTGGTGTGCTCTAAAAACATAACTACCATTTTTCTAACCTAAAAACATCACTTGACAAGCAATCCATTATAATTTTCTTACAGTAGGCATCCCTCTTTTGTCCGCCATATTGAAACTGTGTCAAAATATAACCGTACCACAAGTTATAATTTCGGGAAACCATTACATTGTTATTCGTTGACCAACATTTTGCTCATCAAGTTCTCATAATCTACCATTTTGGGAGAAAATTATTAAAATGTGATTATGGCAATGGAATTTTGTGAGTGAATCATGACGACTTAATAACCTTATTACACGCTTTATATTAGCTTCACTTGTATGTTTGTTTGTTTTTATGTAACCGACTCCTTAGAGCGCGATTTTGACCCACTTTAAACGGTCAGGTTTCATTGAAACTTTGTAAACTTATCGAGGATCGATGACAATTAAATATTAAAAAAAAAAAATGAGAAAAATGAAAAAAAAAACACGTTTTTGTAGTTAGCAGAACTAAAAAATTGAAAATAAGTAATAGTTTAAAAAACTAAAAAACATGCTTTAAAAACCAAACTAAAAAAGGAGAAAATAATTTAATTCGATTAAAAAGCGTGGGGTGCTTGACATTAAGTGGTTCTAAAAATACCTTAAAAAGCACCCCACGCTTTATAATTGAATTAAATTATTTTCTCCTTTTTTAGTTTGGTATTTAAAGCATGTTTTTTAGTTTTTTAAACTATTATTTATTTTAATAAGGAAAATACGGTAACATGTAATTTTAAATAATAATGTAAACTTTTAAATAAACACAAAGTAAAGCGCCTGTCTGGGGTCGAACCTAGGACCTACAACTCGTTAGCCGCGACCGTTACCACTGGGCGACCACTGCAGGCCTTTCATCACAATTACATCAGCATTAAGCTGTAAACTGGCTGGACAAAAGCCTAGTCACCAAGTCTAACATTAAGTCTAAATCTAGTTGTTAGCAACGACTCAACTAGTTATTTAGATGAATAAAACGAGTTTAGCCACGTGGTTCTTGCATAAGACCGTCGACCTGATTGCGCGTACGCTTATGGGCTATAAATGTCATATTATTTTGATATACTATCTGATCTGATGACTCAATTAGATAAATGATTTTAGATTTAAGTTGTAGAGGGCGTCATAAACTAAGTGGTCCTAGCCTACCCTATACTGATAGGGGTTCCATTTGAAAAAGAAAATTGTACTCTATGGTTTGGTCAAACTATAGCGAATCTTGCGCAGGATGAGGGACGAAATGCGCTTCCGCCGTTCGGTGTTATTGTTCGATTCGTACGAAAGTACTCGCCCGAATCGAGCTAATGGACACTTTTGAATGATATATTATTTTCTGTAACCGATTTGAACGAAGTTAATTTATTTGTGGGCGAATTCACTATTCCTGAAATACGTATTAGGCAATTGACACGTTTAGAATTTTATGTAATATAAATAGTTGAAAAAATATATGTTTCTGTGTATGTAGCACGAAATGCACACGAACGAGGTCACGGGCTCAGTTAGTTATCATTAAAACAATCAAACCCCGCAAATGCGTCTGGCATCCCGCGCGGGATTCGCCTAAGTGTGGCCAAAGTTTTATTCTAACTTATCTTTCTTTCTTCCGGATTTATTTGTACTGAAAAATACTTTTCATTTCTTCCTTTACTTTAGATCGATATGATGCCCTTCAATATGGAAATACGTTCCAAATTTTGTACACCTACAGGAAGAAGATACATAAAACTACAAAGTAAACATATATCATAAATATTAATGAGGGGTTGTTTGATCTCGAAGGGACGTGTTAGTTTGTATGTTTTCATACGAATTTGGAGGATCTTGAATAGGGTTCCATGCATACATTTTGGGCGTATTGTATAAATAACAACCTTGTGACTAGTTGACATCAGTACGCATCATAAATTCAAACTAATGAAGATAGAAACAGCATAATTATTAGTCTATAATGTTCCTAGTGCGATCTCGAAGAGAAGGCCTGTGACCCAATCCCAACAAGCCTGCTCTCTTCGAGAAACCTCACGGAATAAATAATTTAAATGATGTTGAAAACCGCATCAAAATCTTTTGCACAGTTCAGAAGAACAACGCAGTCACACAAACAGACACGAGAGGCGACTTTAATTTATAAAATATCCTAGCTTTTTAGCGGCTTCGCCCGCGTAAGTGTCGGAAATTATCTTGCGGGAACGTACTACCGAGATAAAAAGTATATTATGTGTTAATCCAGTTTATAAATTAACTGTATACCAAATTTCATCCAAATCCGTTCAGTAGGTTTTGCGTAAAAGAGTTACAAATATCCAAACATCCAGGCCCACAAACTTTCACAGTTATAATATTAGAAGAATATTAGATAGAAGATAATATTAGAAGAAAAAGATCTAATTCAATTTCAAAATGTATTGGTATTGTATAAAAAGGTGCTTTATGGCAATAAACTTGTTTTATTACTATTGTTTTAGTTATTGAGTTTAAAAGTTTGCAATAAAATAGAAGTGGTATGAATGAGCCACATCCAGCAGCTGTGACCCATTTATAACAGCTGTTTGTAGTTTGCGCTGGGAGATGAGAGTTTATAGAAAAATATATACATGCCCCGCATTTTTGTAGTGATTATAAAGCGCGGACTCCATTATTTTGCAGGAATGCGATTTCAGTCTTGAAAAATCCTGGAGCTATCTGAACAATTCGACATAAACTAGCTAGTATTAGTCTAACATAAAATGGCAAAATTTTCAATCCAAATCATCAACCTTTTTCCCAACTATGTTAAGGGCAGCTCACAGTCTTACCGAATGCATCTAAATACCAGTATTTTACATGAAGCGCCTGCTTATCTGACTTCCATATAATCCAGTTACTGGTTAACAAGGTGCCCCTCGGTAAGACTGGTTGTTAGACTTTAGATGTTCTGATTGTCAATTGTTAATTAATATTGAATTCGAATGATGGGGCAAAATCAATCAATAAACATAATTATGTCTTTCACCACAGACGTCTATAAAATCGATATGTTGCATACATTAATGACGATAGTACATATTTTATATACTATTAAGTAAAACGTAAGCTGCGTACTTACCTACTTAAACTTAATGTAGCAATTTATCGTCAGTTTCGTCACATAATCGTCACGTCAAGTTGGTGGGATTGAGAAAAATGTTTTTATCAAATTTGGCTTAGTAGTATAGAGATTCATAAGAACTGGCTGACTAGATATGTCATGCAAATATCCAAACAGCCAGCGGAGAGAATTGCTTTCATTTTATCGAGCCCTCCGGTGACAGGCAAAACATACAAGCTAGTGAGTGAATTTAGCTAATTAGTGTAATCAATAATCTGAGGGGATATCCCCTTGGTTAGTGAAAACATTACTATTGCTAAAAACGTGACTTCTATTTTGGGTTAAACTCTATGTTGTGTATCAAAAATACGTTGATTATAAATCAACCCGTATCTATTACCAATATCGAATTTTGTCATTATTAAACCTTAATAGCCCCCTAACCAATAAATCAAACACTCAAAATGTCATCAATATTATAAAGTGCGTCCCACACTGTCTTAATCTTTGTTTACCGTCCGTCATTACAAGTCGTCGGTACCACCATCATCTCAATCGGCTTTATGTCAAGGCTAACCAGAACTTCTATCACAAATCGCTGCAGCCGAATTGGGCCAATGTTGATCAATACTTTGATAGCCAATGTTTGCAACATTATTGCGCTAAGGGTTGGGTCATTATTAACACTTGACAAAGTAGATGCTATCTACGTAAATAAACCAATCGTATATGTTCATTAGTTTATTTGAAAAATAAAAACTATTTTTCGCGTGTCAGCGTGCATTGAGTCAGCCACAAATCTGTTTTTTTATATAGACTATGTCATTATCATTTTTATCATTATAGCTTAAAATACTTCTACTAGTAAACAAAGGAACATCTCTCAAGCAGATCGCCAAAACGAGGACTGCTGCACTGTCCGCAGCCAACGATGAAGATTATAATACTTGACAGACCAATAACTATGACGAAGATAATCATCATTGGCCTAAAACTGGTTAAATTGTCTGCCAGCATACTTGCAAAATCCACTGTTGTGCCAAATAAAGTCGCATATGTCTAAATAATTCCTCTATTGTGTTGTAAAAGGATGTAGAAACACATGTTAATTAAACGTCTGTATAATTAAACTGGCAATTCTCTGAATTTCGCAACGCTTTGTTGTAAGAATTGCCTATTATATCACTGATTATGAATCTTTTAGCACTTAATTGTCCAATTGCTCATGGCGCCATAAGACCCCCTGTTTTAAATTATTATGATTCGAATACAATATAATGAAATACTAAACAGGCTGGCAGAGACATCGACGTAGATCTTTCTTTTCATTTTGTTCAGTTATCAATAAAAAATCTGCTGTTTTATAGAAAACTGTAATACCAATGCAATCAAAACATATGGGGCAGCTTTAAATTGTTGGTATATCAATGGGAACAGCTATTTCTTTTTCATCTCAGTAGGTTTAAGAATCATATACTGAATCCATGAAAATAGGTTGCGCATCGATGTCGCTGCCACTCTGTAAAATCATCACCTGGTAAACTGTTATACCATATTCAGACACCAATCTTTCAATCATCACAATTACTACCTACAACCTACTTACGTATTCACAATACCAACAAAATCAATGCTAGACACAGATACAAAAAAAAAACAGCAAACAAAATCCAGTCACCGGTAACTAATTACATAGAAAAACCATGAATCATCTACATATGTGATGGAATTCATAAGTGCTAAAGATTGATTCACTAGCGGAGAAAATGTTCATGTAATATTGTGGTCTGACCATCTAGGAGCTAGTTTTTGTGGTCTCGGAAAGTGTGGTAACGATGCCGCATTTCTAATGGCAGTTATGATTTTTTAAGGTTCTGTAGACTGAGTTGTGAGAGGAGACACAGATGACATTGACAGAGGACATTGATGAGACTATAAAGGCTAGACAGACTTTGATCTTGTGACAGAGTTTAGACAGATGTCTGAAATCTGTCAGAAGATCAAATAGCAAAACTCTATTACAGTTAGAAGCAATTATAATTTCAGATTATAACTTGTTATAATTATTATAATATATATAACACTCCTAAATAAGCTATAATCAAGAATTCATTAACAACTTTCTTTCAAGTGCTATTCTAAAAACGGATAAACTTTAAAGAGCCTGTAATCAAACCAGATATTTTTAAACAAGACTACCAACAAATATTTCACCATAATGTACGCTGTCACGAAGATATGAACTCGTCCGAAAGTACTTGTAAGTACTTCGTCAAAAAAAGATCCAAATTAATTTTTTTGAACGGGAATATACAACGAGTAATATAATTAACGCAAGACTTCATACACCCCAATTAGATTTTGAGTTAAAAGCATAAATACGATGACCAAAACTATGTTTTTTTAAAGCTAACTGATATTATTAAGAAAAACGCGTCGACCCAAGCATGACTATATGCATTTAAAATTGAGTCTTATTTCTTCGGGAATAAGCTTAATTTTTTTTTGGCTTAATCAGTTGTCGGTATTGCAAAATATATAATAAAAAAGAAAAATACTTATATTAAAAGTTACTGAAATCGATTCAGTAGTCAATTAGGAACAAATTACTGTCAGGTTTTGCGTCTATTCTGTTACACCTTGTATATATCGGCAGTAGGGACAACTGTCAAATGGTTGTTGTGACTCAGTCTTAGTTAGGGTCCCAAACTAATCATATGTCCGTAAGTGACACGGAGTAAGAAACGGCCGAAAATACTGATTTCATTTCGTGCATAGACCCCTATATAAAAAACATTAGCTACGAATCCCTTTAGTTTGCCTCATGACTCACACTTGACCAGCTATCGTTCGTGTTCCTATTTTCTTATGGGAAAGTTTTCTTATGTTTTCAATCAACCGTATGAGGGGTTCCTCACAGTTCATTTATTAATTACTATGGCGCTTCTAGATGATGAGCAGACGGCTCTCCATCAATCATTACTAGCTCAATGAGTTTTGGGTTACCTATTTGAACATGTCAATGACTCTGCTAAGGACGAATATTTGAAAGCTATTTTTAGGTGGCCATGGGTAACATTTCAATATAGTTAGTCAGGTATTCTTAATTTTGCTATATATAAAATACGATTTTAGATTTTAAAATTCAAGTCTTTCTTCGCGTGGTATGATTTCATCACCAACTTTCACATCTTCCGTAATAGATTCTCATTCCAATGGAATCTTCTGAATCAACACTCCATCATTGCAATCAACACCTCACGCCTCATCAAGTACTAATTAACGCAGTTTCCCTCACCATTCAATATTCCAAAAATAAACATGCTAATGGCTTACTTGAATTTTAATGTACCAGTCATTATTTCAATGATCCTCCCATCCTCATTCAGGACATGTCAACGTTCTCTCATTAAGAAAAGCCTTGGTCCACTCATGTCTTTAAACACTGTTTCAATGAAATCGTATGTTAAATTATTTATTTCTTCGTTTACAATTTGACTGTCAATAGATTTTCCCTTTCGAAGTATCACGCAATTGTTGGGTGTGTTGTGGGTATTAATGATTGTTAAATGTGCTTAAGTTACGTTAAGTGATTTTATTGTTGCTTCATTGATATTACCATGTAGGTCTTTGAAGGTTAAATGATAAAAAAAAACATTGGCTTCTGTATTCTATGTTAGTATGTTGTGGACTTTAAATTTAGGATAATTATCTACAACTTCCTCAAATATGGTGGCCGTGCTTCTATATCCTTCAAACGACATATAATTTATTAAATTGCGACGGAATGGTCACATATCGTTTCTTTGGTTTCCAATCTCCAAGAATTTTAGAAAACAAACTAAGAATGTACGTATCTAGAATAAGAAGTATTGTAATTCAAATGCGGGCTTTTGCGTTGAGTCCTATGTTTGAATTAGTTTCCCTATTTTGCAATCTGCTAAGAAATATTGAACTATAAAAATATTATAACGTTGTAGAAAGGTGACGCAATCCGCCCTTTTTTGCAAACTTCCCCTATAAACCGCTATAATAAACGATCAAGGGAAATTAGACTATAATTACCTCGCTGGATTAGTGATCGTAGGCTGATGATAGTAGGGCAGTATAATCATGGTGATGTAAGTAACTAGATGTGGTTACCACACTAGAAAAGATGAATGGTCTTTTCTTAGACGTTCACAATATTGATGATACATTTGAACATCGTAAAATCTAGGATGATAGTTTCTAGTAGTAGAAGCACATTTTGTAAAAGTATTTTGCTCACATTTCTAAATGGTTTTCTGTGTCGAAAAATCTATATTCGCATTGAATTTCAATACGTGAACAATAGATCGTTTTGGCTTCCGTTAGTTTTTGGTGCAAGTGTTGGGCTGGAGCATCTAAGTTTAAAGCTTTTGCATTGTAAAGTGGTCTGTTTGGTTCTGCATTGAATAGGTTCCTATGGGGATAGTGGAGTACCAAATGCAATGTAGTAGTAGAAATATTAGGCCAATCTATCAAGTGTAAATAATTCTTATTGTTGTTTTCTTCGTCTTTCTTTGATCATGGGTATGATGGATTAAAATAATAGTAACTAAGACTAAGGCATATGACATAGGTACCTATGACTGACACTTTCAAACCTATTTTCATGCTCTTTTTAACAAGAATAAAGGCTCCCACAGCGCGGCGCGACACGACAGCGCGATGCGACTCTGCTACATCAATTTCCATTAAGTTTTCATAGGAGTTGTTCTTGTAGACTCGTATTGCGCGTATCTGCGGGAGCCTTTAAAAAAGTTCGACGGTAAAGATGAAATTATTACCAAAAAAAAAGGCCATTAACAAATCGTCTGCATATACAACTTTCTGATTACGCTCACCAACAACTTGCTATGTATATCTAACATTTTTAATATACTAATTTTTCTAAATTATAACCTCATCGCTCAAAGTCCTCAACTTGTGACAGATGCAGCAGCCACATTGTGGTTGCGGTCGCGGTTGTTCTAATGGCCCCTTGTAATTACTTCCTTGCTTACGTTACGACAGTTGCATGTGAATCGGGTTAGCTCGGCAAACCCAAAATTATTATTTATTAGAATTTGCCCTTGGCTTCGCCTGCGTTTAGTTAAGTACTTTATAAGTTTTTCTTGGACATCACTGAAATCGGTGAAGGAAAACTTTGTGAAGAAACCTGGACTTATAGTCAATGCTAGTCTGAATTCGCCAACCTATCTTGAGCAAGTGTTAGTTCGTTGATCTTATTACAAAATGATTGCAACCTCAAAATGTTGGAAATGTATGTGACAGCATGTTCTCTATGAATTTTATAAACTGAAAGGAATATGTTTGGACTTCAATGAATATCTGGCCAGCTTCGAAGTCCATTGTGAACGAAGAATGGCCGTCCATTGCTGACGTAGCATCATAGTATATCAATACCTAGAGCTGTGGTACTGGATGGCGTCGGCGTTGAACTTTTTCACATTTTAAAATTATATTCCATTACATTTGATAGTGTCAAGTATGTTAAGTTAATTATACCAGGAAGATATATTTTGCCGAATTAAAAAGTGTCAGTCATTCTTATTGTTGCTTTTTTCGCCATCTTCTATTAAACAAACGATTTTAACCTATTCATTATACCCAATTTTGGTGAATATTGGATCATTGGACATAGGTACAGCATAGGTATCGCTATCCCAGGGTAATCACCCTCTTTCTTACCATCCAATCTTTCTTTCCACCCATTACCCTTTCATCTTTCACCCAATCTATCTATCGTTTATTTGGTCTTCACATCTTACATCCAGATTCATAAACTTCCACTTATTAAAGATCAAAACCTACCAATTTAATTATCACTACTTCTATGGTTATACAGGGTGTCCCAAAAGGTTACGTAGCTGGGAAGGGGGGTGATAGGGGTGATCACAAGGGTCACCAGAAAAATTAAAAAAATAAAACCCCTCTGGGTATTAAAAAAAATAAATGGATTTTTTTTTTTAAACTAACTAACAAGAACTTAATTTTCTTTAAAATCTTGGTTAGATATGTATTGTTTTTTTTTTATTTCAGTTTGATAAAGGGTTATGGACGATTACATAAAAGCATATTTTTTATACAGCAATATTTGTAGGTACAGTTAGCAAAATAGCCCCCAAGGTGTAATAAAAAAATGCCATTTATTTTTTTAAATACCCAGAGGGGATTTATATTTTTATTTTTCTGGTAACCCTTGTGACCACCCCTATCACCCCCCTTCCCAGCTACGTAACCTTTTGGGACACCCTGTATATTCTAGTTCTATTCCCCACAAAACCAGAACCAGTATCATCAAAGGACTTCAAACCTCACACCACACGAACCACGAACTTCAAACCTTACATACCCACCTTCGTACCCCAGTTCTGTTCAGAATAGCTTATTGACAGCCATTGAATATGTTCTGCATGTGACGTCATTATTCCCACACGAAGACAAAAGGTGTACAAGACTTGTCAGAACAATATTACCCATGTGAGCTATTTTAATTATCGTCAGCCTTTCATTGAAAAGTGTGTCAGTGAGTTTTTTGAAAGGCTATTGTGAAGTTTCGGATGTTGTTAAATTATTGGAAGTATGCTTATGACCCGACCCAGTTTCAAAAAGAGGTGATTTCAGTGTTTTTTTCATCATCATTTGGTTGCGCCACTTCTTCTTCCCAGCTAAAGCACTAGGAAGTGGTGAATGGTGGGCGTTTTGAGGGACTGTCTTATAAAATTTTGATGTTCAAAAAGTGGTGATTCTCACCCTAGTTTGAATAAATGACTTTCGATTTCTTGATTTTCCAGTTGGAATAAAAGCTAAGTATATTAGACTTATTATTTAACTTGCTTTTTCCAGCGGCTTTGCCCACGTTGACGTCAAAAACTATCCCATGTGTTTACGTACTACCGGGATAAAAACTATCCTGTGTGCTAATTCTGATTATAACCTATATTTGTGCCAAATTTCATCAAAATTCGTTCAGCCGTTACTGTGTGATTGAATAACAATCATCTAAATATCCAAACATACAAACTTTCACATTTATAATATTAAGTAGGATTTGTTTCGTTCGCATGTTTTTCTATTTTAACAGTAGCAGAAAACCCATTATTCAAGCACCCTTTATAGTTTATTTTCTTTAGGTATAACTGTAGTACAATATTGGCCAAGGTTTTTGAGTACCTGGCTAAGATGTTAGAAGGCATATCTACATAATAAATTATGGTCTTATGATTGCAGATTTGCAGTACTACGTGTATACTTGATATGTCAGCAGACGTTTTTGCGCAAATTTGTCACTGTCCCGTGTTCAGTTGTAGGTAAATTAAAATACGACTTAGATCGTGTTTTAATTAAACAATCATCTTCTTAACATAGCCAGATATAACTAAAAACGTATCAATTAACTCAACCACGATGAATAGGTACTATCTTCAAAATAACTTTCAGTTATTAATTAGAAATACGAATAAACTAACCCATCAGGGAAAATAATAAATGCTCATTGCAACAATAAAGCTTATATCTAACAAAACTACAGGATATCTTGTTAAGGCTCCTGCAGACAGGTGCGACGCAGCGGAGCGACGACGCGACATCGGTAGAACAATTTTCACTAAGTTTTTATAGAAATTGTTCCGCCAGAGTCGCGTCGCGCCTATCTGGAACCTCTAACCTCTTGGCTACGAGCTACGAGTATATGCTCAAGCGACACGCATTTTGCTACAACAACTGCCGACAAAACAAATGATAGAAGTTTTTTAGAGCATTTCACGAGTCACCGCGATACAACGGACGAAAACAAATGACGCGCGCGCGTGTTGGCTGATGCAGTTAGGATGCGGGTATCCTAACCAAAAGGATCATTCTTCATGGCACTTCTGAAATGTCAGAAGCTCGGTTCCAATTGATTGTTTTCTATGGAGAAGAGCCGGCAAGTAACTCCACGGTTATCTACTCTTCCAAAAATAAAATACCTTTTACAATGTTTTCAAATAAAAGTGTAAAATAGGTATGGGAGGAAAGTGTAAGCCTGTCAACAAGTACCAGGTACTTAAGGGCGTACGTCCCATTTGGTAGCGTAACACGGTCACTTTATGAACCCTACTGCTCATTAACGGCTTGTCTTGAAGATTTGAAAAATATATGATTTTGCTATAGATTCATATAGATCATTTAGCCGGAAGTACTTTTTTTGTATGGTTAATACTTTTGCTGTAAAAAAATATTTTCCAACACGCAATATTTTGGCTTCTATTCCATACTCCTACTAAACGGCTTCGTTATTTGGAACAAAAAAATACATTGAAAAATAGATAGTTAGAGGTACCACAGAATCGCTAGAGAACAATAAATTGTAAATTAGTCAACATTTGCCAAGGAATATCCCCATTTTGAGATAAAGGCTCAGAGGTGCCCTGCGCGGGCGCGGGCGGCAGTCGTGCTTTAGTATTCAGACGGGAGATGAGGATACTATGGGCCTTAATAAAAATAGAAAATGGTCTACAAATCCACAGTCATGTGCCCTGTGACGGCGCGAACACGCAGTCGGGTCCGCCGAACAAAATGAATGCGGCTGTCGCGTGTTCATGCGATGATCGTTTTGGTTAGGATGCGGCCTTAAAATGCCACACGCGGTAGTAAAACGGTATGGGTTTTAACTTCGCGTTTATTGCTCATAAACTATCTTGTCTGCTGACGCCCTTAGCAGGACGCAACTGGTGGTCCTTACTTTTTATTTAATAATAGGTCTTTACCTATGAAATTGCCGTTTTGTATGAAAAAATTTAAACGAATTTTTTTCATGTATTTTTTATTTGTATTAATCGAAGTAATCACCCATGCAATCAATGCATCTTTGCCATCGCAGTGGCAGTTTATTGATGCCCTTCTTAAAGAAATCAGCTGGACGGGAGGCAACAAATTCTTCAAAGGCATTTTTTACTGCCTCTCGGGTATTGAATTTTTTTCCCGCCAAGAAGTTATCCAAATTCTGGAAAAAGTAGTAGTCTGTAGGCGCACCAAACAGTGACCATCACTTTTCTAGGGGTAAGTTTTCGTTTAGGGCATTGTTTAGGTGCTGAACCAGGATCCAACCAACTTGCTGAGCGCTTGCGGTTATCAAACAGAATCCATTTTTCATCGCAGGTAACAATGCGGTTCAAAATTCCTTCATTTGTGTGTCTGTTGAGCAGTGCAAGGCACGTCTCGACGCGTACTTCGCGTTGACGATCATTGAGTTCGTGGGGCACCCATTTGTCAAGCTTTTTTACCTTGCCAATTTGACGCAAATGGACCAATATTGTTTTGACGCTAACGTCGAAAGCTGCTGCTAATTCAGCCGTAGATTGTGTATCATCAGCTTCCACAATCGCCTTTAATTCGTCATTGTCGACCAAAGTCTTCGGACGACCGCGAGGTTCATTTTTCAGGTCGAAATTTCCAGAACGGAAGCGAGCAAACCAATAACAGGTGGTGCGTTGGTTTGTAGTGTTAGCTCCGTAAACGTCGTTGATATTGCGTGCCGCTTGTGCCGCGTTGCTGCCACGACGACGGTACTCATATTCCATAATTACTCGAATTTTTAACGTATCCATGATGACGAAAAAGATTGAAATGCGATGAAAATGTAACACTAATCAATAAACAAATGACTACTTTTGGAAAAAAAAATCCATGTTTTTAAAATAAAATTAATTTGAAATTAGAATTCTTACCCAAACAAAAATTATTTTGATTTGAAATGGCCAGTACTGCAAAACGGCAATTTCATAGGTAAAGACCTAATATTATTTTCCTACTGAGCTGTAAGGTATGTGAGTAATGTGATAAATAATGTTTTAGTTTTTACAAAATTTTGCCCGCGGCTCCCGCCTATGTCCTTCCCCATAATCCCAGGCTATATCTCTGCCAAATTTCATGACGATCGGTTCAGCGGTTTAGGCGTGAAAGCGTAACAGACAGACAGAGTTACTTTCGCATTTATAATATTAATAGGGAATTAGGGGGATAATAGGATAAATTATATAACACTTATGTCTGACGCATTTTTGATGGAATTAAGTTACTTTTGTTAATATTATGGTCTTTATTAAATCCAAGTAAAGCTTTCAACTAGTAAAAAAGGTAGGTGCTGAAGTGCGAATAGGTACTCATTTATAAGATTTGATTAACTCTATTAAGTAAATTCCAGGAACATTTCATACCGAGCCAGTACTTTGAATTGTATTTTCATGGTCGCTCGCTACATTTCAGAGCTCAAGCTTACTTTATCTTACTACATAACGCGTTATTTGTTAAAATTACACTGAATCCGCCTCGCCTTTTCCCAACTATGTTGAGGTCAGCTTCCAGTCTAACCGGGTGCAGCTGAATACTAGTATTTTACATGGAGCGACTGCCTATCTAACTTCCACAACCCAGATACTGGATAATACGATACCCCTTGGAAAGACTGGTTGTCGGAGTATCGGGCTTTTGTCGACCCGTAATGACTGTCAAAGATCCACGAATGACAGCCGGGACCCAACGGCTTAACGTGCTTTCCAAGGCACGAAGGAGTCTCGCTGTATTGGTATGTAAAGATGGTCTCCCATCCACACACCAACCCTGGCAAGCGTAGCTTAACCTGATGGATCAACCTGTGCGGCTGTTATTAATGACGGCACGGTTGGCGCAGTGGTTAAGCGAGTGACTGTTGCGCTGCGTGTCCCGCACGGAACAAATATTTGTATGAACTACAAGTAGTTGTTCCGGGTCTGGCTGTTTGTGTATGTGAGTTTAAATGTTTGTAAACGCACCCACAATACAGGAGAGAAATTCCTAGTGTGAGGCAAAGCTTTTAAAAAAAAAAAACTTAGCAACGAGCCCCTCATAGCTCCCTAACGAACTCCCCCATTTATTAAAACGACACTTAATAAGATTTACTTCATAATATTGCTTCGTTGGCGGTCACATCAACTTCCAACGCATAAAATACAAGATTCTAATCATATCCCTATTAAATAACATAAAACAAAAGAACGCCGATAAACTGCTCAACACTACCCACACAATCCTCAAACAATGGGTATTACATCACTAATATGTTCAACATAACTATGTCCTACGTGTCATGTCCCAACGTTGACGGACACGCCCAAATAATCCATTGATCAGGTCGACGCTGACTTGTATGAATGGGAATTTTATTAGAGAGGCTCGTGGCTAAGTAACAACACCCGCTTTGGTCTATCGACCAGGTTAAGTTACGCTTGCCGCGGTTGGTCCGTGGATGGGTGACCATTTTTACATACCAAGACCCCTCCGTGCCCTGGATAGCACGTTATGCCTTTGGTGCCGGCTGTCATTCTTGGATCATTGACAGTAGTTACGGGTCGTCAGAAGCCCGAAAGTTTGACAAACCAGTCTTACCAAAGGGTTTTGTATTACCCAGTAACTGGAATCTAGAGTTCAGATAGGCAGTCGATCCATGTAAAATACTGGCATTCAGCTACATCCGGTTAGACTGGAATCTGACCCAAATATAGTTGGGAACAGGCGAGGCAGATTGATTGGTTAGAGAAGTTATTCGTCCCTGGAGAAAAGCTACTAAATGGATGGGGATATCCCTTGGTAGCTTTTGACGTTTTCAATTAAGTTTTATTGCCAGGAACTGAAAACAATTAGCAAACCATTGGGGAGAATATGAAATGTGATAATCAGAGATCGGATATTCGGATGCATATTTACCTAAAGATAATTTTTAGTTATGAAAGTATGGAAGCGGCTTTATAAATTATTTGTAATATTTATTACAAACCCCGGGATTCTTGGATTGCATAACTATTCAGATGTGTATTAATTTAAAATTAATGTTTAACCCGATACAAATATGTGTATGTACTGGAGGAGGGGTGGTTTGTATTAGTTAAAACAAAAAATAAACAAATTACTTACCTAAATTAAGACTTTTTCGATACAAAAGCGCATTCCATGTTAGCTAACATCTCAACTTTAGGTGAATATGCATCCGAATATCCGATCTCTGGTGATAATCTAGAAGTGATGCCATTTAAATATTAAGTAGGTACTAGCTTTTGCCAAACGCTTCGCATGCGTTGAGGTCGGAAATTATACCAGAGGAACGTATTACCAGGTTAAAAAGTATCCTATATATGAATCCAGGTTAAAAACTATCTGTGTGCTAAATTTCATCCAAATCCGTTCGCCCGTTTTAGAGTGATTGAATGACAAATATACAAACTTTCACATTTACAATATTAGTACGATAGTAGGTTAATGACGTATTTATTACCCAGTAACTGGGTTGTGGAGGTCAGATAGGCAGTCGTTCTTTGCAAAATACAGGTATTCAGCTGAATCCAGTTGGACTGGAAGACGACCCCAACATGGTTGGAAAATGCTAGGCAGATGATGATGAGTGGGATGGTGACGATTCCTGAGCGTGGTCCTCTGTTCTATTCCCAGGTCGGGCAAAACTCTTCATGATTGGCAAATTATTTCATCTAGGCATGAGCTAATTCTCATAACTCACGAAGAAGGATTTCAAAGGCAAACTACAAATTGGAAGCTTAAAACTTAAAGTTTGTTCAAACAGCTCACAGTTGCCACTTAAGTCACTAACTTGTTGCTGCTTCTACAGATTAAGGCATTGTTTTGAACTTGTATCCCATTTGTAACTGTTATTGTAACTTAAGACAGATTTATAAGTTACTAATTTTGACAGCGGCTTCGCCCGCGCTTAAGTCGAAAGTTATTCCACAGGAACGTACAACCAGGTTAAAAAGTATCATATAGGTACAGGATAAGTTTTTAACCAGTGTGTAAACTGTAACCATGAATTCAGCATATCATTCTAGACTGCGCAGAAATTTTTCGTCAGTTATACAAAAAGAAATCAGCTGTTCCATATATTTTGACCGCGTAGGTATTTCACTGGCGCAAAATTTCTGCGCTAGGTGTCTAGAATGATATGCTGAGTTCATGGTTACAGTTTGCGCACTGAATAAAAATTTATCTTATGTAATATACCAACACATTAGGTACATTACATGTTATGCTTTTGTTATTTTTAACAGAAATGACGTGTGTTCACACAAATAATGTATTCGGTTTGCTGAATTAAATTAATAATAGTTATTTTTTTGCTCTGTAATTAACCCTATGCGTCCCAGCGAATACAGGCTTACATTCAACCCCCCACGTCTCTACTAGAGCGGAATATTTACAATTAAAAGCATCCCTAATTATATAGCGTACAGCAGATGTTTGTAACAGCTGATAGTATTGCAAAAATAGAAAGCATCTGCATATCGACATGTGCAAGAAATAAACATTATTGTGGCTGCAAATACTACAACAGACTGTTCAAAACTTAAGGGCCTACGTCCCGTTTGGTAGCGTAACACGGTCACTTTATGAACCCTACTGCTCATTAACGGCTTGTCTTGAAGATTTGAAAAATATATGATTTTGCTATAGATTCATATAGATCATTTAGCCGGAAGTACTTTTTTTGTATGGTTAATACTTTTGCTGTAAAAAAATATTTTCCAACACGCAATATTTTGGCTTCTATTCCATACTCCTACTAAACGGCTTCGTTATTTGGAAAAAACATACACTGAAAAATATATAGTTAGAGGTACCACAGAATCGCCGAAGCACAATTGTAAATTAATCAAAGGAATATCCCCATTTTGAGACAAAGGCTCAGAGGTGCCCTGCGCGGGCGCGGGCGGCAGTCGTGCTTTAGCATACAAACGGGAGATGAGGATACTATGGGCCTTAAACCTATAGTAACTCTTTCCCCCGATGGGCGTGATAGTATCTATTTGTAATTGTAAATACGGCGGGTTCTTTGAAGTTATATTTCGAATGCCTGTTATATGTCTTTTTTACTTACTATCTATCATTATATCTGTTTTCTCACTCTAGCTTAAGGAAATATTTGTTTGGTACCGGTGCAGCACCGATACCTACTAGAAATACTCTGGTATCGGTATCACACCAACGGCGAGAATCCTGTTGATTCCGTATCTAAGTTGATTATATCACTGCACTGGCTCACTAAATAATAAAAGCCTACAGCCAGAGCTTAAACACTTAAAACTAAACCGACTACACGCTAAGACGGCGCGTTGTGTTCCACGCGCGCCTCAAAGAGATGTCAGCACCAACTGATGGGGTCCGAAAGGACCGTTGGCTGCCAGGGGGGCGGGTTGTTCGAAAGAGATACCGCGGCCCCTGGCACACAGGCAACTGAGGGAACACGGGTGGGTTTTAGTCAGTAAAAGTCTGATACGCCCTCCTGCTCCACTCAGAGCGGGAGAAGTTATTTTATGATTTCCCACACAAAAAAAAAAAACGCTAAGGGCACCTCCTGTGGGGTACGGACCTCGGCTTAAAGCATCGCTGGTAGAGGTCAGCAAGTAACACAGTGAATCGGAATGCTTCCCAAAAGTACCGATTTTTGAAGCCTTGAGACGAAGGAAGTGAGACAATACAGGCTAGTGAGATAAGATTTGATTAGATAATAGATATAATCGAAAGCATTTGTTACGAATCGCACCTTTATACATACTAGTGTTTGGCGTATGCCTGATGATAATCAGTAAGCTCTTTCACCCTATTCAATGCACAATAAAGTAAAAATAAACAAAAATAATCGCACGTCAATGCTGCCATAGAGCCGGCAGATGTTTTGAAGAACCACAGGGTAATTAACACAGAAGTACAGACGCGAGACGCCAGCATATCAAGCTACCCCAATCTGTCAAATTTCTTTGATAGATTTTCAACTTTATAACATAAGCCTAAGGTTGATGTTCAATTGGGAAAATTTGACAGTGGTAACGCCCGCGACTTATGCGTTGTAGGTCGTAGGTTCGAACCCAGACAGTCGCTTTACTTTGTGTATATTTTTTCATCAGCACTGCTCTCAAAACGGTGAAGGAAAACATCGTGAGGAAACCGGAATGTCCTAGAACCAAATAATCGAAGACATGTGACATCTTCCAACGCGAACTAGGCTTGGTGGATTACGGCCCTGTCACAGAGAGGTGGACTATGTCCCAGCAGTGGGAACATTATACGTTGATTCTGCTTGAATTTTCATTTACAAGTAGAATATAAGCTTCACTATACACCATTTGAAATAAGATTACACATTTAACTAAACCTTTTTTACAGTCCGATCAACCGATTTTGACTTCTATTGCGTTAGTGGCATAACAAATGGCAGCTACAGTAAACAGTTGGTATTGTAACTACTTTTTTGCTTTTAATGCCATCCTTATGCCTACGGTATAGAAGTCGGAATCGGTTGAACTGACTGTAAAAAAGGTTTGTTTAAATGTCTAATCTTATTTCAAATGGAGTATAATTGAACAAACTGTTTAACTTAAACTTCTGCTCCTTATTTGTATTATACTTTTACCCACGTGCCCGAGTGGCGCTTTCATTCACAAACCACATACCACCTGGCATTATAAATACTTTTTAACCAACAACCTAAATTCAACCCTAACCGCAAGCCCTAAAGTCCAAACTCAAACGTCATCACACCGGAATTGGGGCATTTCGAAAACCGTAGTTACGTGGAACAAAAAAAAACGTCAATTTTGGGAATGGGTCGGGTTCGTTTCCAAAACCTTTTTTTTTTTCATACAAGGTCATTTTACCGCTAACGGCGTGCCGGGTGCAATTTGTGGGTCAATCTTGTATCCCGGCCTTGTGCAGCTGTTTTGAGAAAAAAAGCGGCCTTTGATGACGTACCTGTAACAAAAAGACATGGATTTAGCGGTTGTTGAGTTTAAGGAGGCTGTTTGAGTGAGTTTTTTTAGTTCTGGGACGGGTTTTGATTAGTGACTCATGTGGTTTGAGTCTAGCTGTTTGCCGGCTCAGCGAGGATTAGAGCCCCACTTCATCTACTAGGATTATAGTTGTTACGATTATTACGTATGAAATTCATTCTTAAAAACGAGGCATAGCTCAATATTCTTCACACTACAAAGTGGTCCTAATCCTACTTTATCCTTACTATAATACTATAAATGCGAAAGTAAATCTGTCTATCTGTCTGTTACGCTTTCACGCCTAAACCGCTGAACCGATCGTCATGAAATTATATATTACAGAGATATAGCCTGGAATATGTAGAAGAACATAGGCTACTTTTTTACGCTATTACCGACATCCACGCGGGCGGAGCCGCGGGCAAAAGCCAATAATATAAAAAAAAAAAAATTTTTTTTACTTAATTACGCAAATACACCCGAACGGATTTGGCACACATATAGTTTATAATCTGGATTAAAACAGAAAACTTTTTATCCCGTTAGTACGTTCCCTTGGGATAATATCCGTCCTCAACGCGGGCGGAACATCTAAACATACAAACTTACACATCTTCTATATCTATATAAATAAAAGAAAAGTCCTGACTGACTGACTGACTCATCAACGCCCAGCCCAAACCCTTGGACCTAGAAAACTGAAATTTTGCACAGAGGTTCCCTTTATAATGTAGACAAGGAATAAGGAAGAGTTTCTCGAAATTCAATCCCTATGGGACTTAAACAGGGGATGAAAGGGGATTGTCCAATTTGTATAGGACTTTGGCCACTCGTAAACAAACAGTTCAGCTAATAATATTTGATTGATTTAATAGCTCATATTAGCTAGAATGAGGATATAAACCTAGTTTTGTATCAAGATGTATATTTCGATATTTTTTAAACATTTTTTGAAATGTTGTACAATTGACAGTCAGTTTATGAGTTTTTATGTCCTAAATCATTTATATCATTTATTAGCATTTTTTAATTATGTGATTAACGAAACATATAGTAAATACACTGGAGAAATTGCATTGTATTTTAAATCGATTCGAATTTGTTGTTTTATGGGGGTTTGGCAACACTGAAACCAAATCCAAAGCCGGTTCATGTGTAGCATCAAATCAGATACTAAAAAAAATATGTTTTCTTACAGTGCTAATTGATACAAAGTTATTTGCATCAGATATTTACTAAAAGAGAATTTAATTTATTGGTAAATATGTTTTTTGTATAGCATCGTGTTTAAAAATGGCCAAGTTTAGACAATGCCCTTTGTATATAATAATATTAGGAAACTATGATAGATTAGATGGTTATAGGGTAGGTAGGGATAGTAGAATGTCCTCAAGCGACTTGTCGCTTGATCCTTCATGACAAAGGGCAGGTCATCCATCACTGTAGACCATGGAGGGTTGACCCATCCGGGTGTCAACATGGCGCTTGTAATATAAACCCAGGGTTATTTGACCTTATGACCTGGGCGGTTTGACCTCTTGTGCTCGATTATGGAAGTAGGTATTTTTTTATAATCGCCGTTTTGGGGCTACAAGATGAATTTTATAGCTTTTTTTTCCTTTTATTGTTTCATTAGCATTTTAGTCTAGAACCTGATCCTTATTTATAGATCTCAGTGAGAAACGTTTGGTAGTGAAAAGGATATTGTTTTCAACTTTGTAGGTTTTCATGGAAATAGAAGTCACAAAATATAAGCTCGCATTGGACAGTGCCTGCCCTAATACTGCCATCCACAAGCTATGTATAATGCCGTTAATTCGCATATGGTCGATTTTAGTTTTTTGATGACACCATAATCACAAAAAAAATCTCTATATTTCTGTCTATGCAGTATTTTTCTACTATTTAAGGATCCCGAGATAAAAAAAAAACACTTAACTTGCCTTGTTTGATATGAACAGCTTATAATTAATTCACATGAGTTATGAAAAACAAATATCTCTTAAGCCAATAACAGAGTTTCACGGCATTGAGAGAGCTAGGCTAGCTAGAAGTAGCGAAAGAAAAAAGAAAAACCTTATACAAATGCAGCTATCAAAATAGGTAAACAAAAAAGTACGACTGTTGACACATTGCTACATTAAGATTGGAAGATACAAGTATGTTGGTGGGTACTAACCCAAATACTATGACTATCTTAACTAACAAAACTAAAACAACGGAAAAATAACATAAAAAAATAAAAATAAAAAATTTAAAACGAAATACTTTGTTTAAAATACTCCGCCAAAAACATTATGTTTAACATTGTAAATAAATTTCCACTTAGCAATTGGAACTGGAACCTAAATCGAAATTCAGTATGAAACGATGAGTATCTCATTATTGATCTACTTCCTTTGCTATTATGATCATCATCATCATTTTTTTAGCGGAAAGACGTCCACTGCTGGACAAAGGCCTCTCCCAAGCACTGCCATTTCAACCGGTTCTGCGATTCCTGCAGCCTTCACCAGGTCATCGGTCCATCTTGTGGGAGGTCTTCGAACCACGCGGTTGAATCCTCCAGCCTCATCGGCCCTCTGTTCTGTCAGCAATGTGCCCTGCCACTTAAGTTTGGCAGTTCTTCGGGCTATGTCGGTTACCTTGGTTCTCCTGCGAATGCCATATTTATTTGTAGTGTGTAGTCTTATCTTTGAAATCTAAAAGCTCGTATTCACTTATATTACTTAATAGCTATAAAATTTAAAACAACAAACTCAAACACGTTTTCGAAAAGAAAATGTAGTTTTCGATGCGCTACAATTAACCGAAGTTTAATTAACGTTTAAAACCGGTTATTAATTATAACTTCGATTAGAAAAAATATGACTTTTACTTTTTGAATGTTACTTTTGGCAATTATAAAGCTGATCGGAAAATTAAGGGAAAGTGTGTTTTTGATTGAGTAACGTATGTAGGTGTGTCATAACTATGTTTTTTTATAACTGAGAAGCTTTTAGTTATAATCACACAAACATTTGATGCCCTGTGATTCTTTTCTCTTAATTTTTAGTTTTATACATGCACATACTATTACCAGCTAATAGCTATTCTTTTTGTTTTTGGATGGGAAATCATCAAATAACTTCTTCCGCTCTGGGTGGAGCAGAAGGGCGTGTCAGACTTTTACTGACTAAAACCCACCCGTGTTCCCTCAGTTGCCTGTGTGCCAGGGGCCGCGGTATCTCTTTCGAACAACCCGCGTCCCTGGCAGGCATCGGCCCTTGCGGACCCCACCAGTTGGTGCTGACTTCTCTTTGAGGCGCGCGTGGAACACAACGCGCCGTCGCCGTCGACCCGGGCTTAGTCCTTACCGGACAGCAAGCTACCCATTACTCGCCGTCCGCAAGCCCGCCTGTTTTTCACATAAAAATTTGAGTGTCCACAAACATCGGATTCATTCACACATGTCTTGATTTGATTTGATTCAAAGTGAATATGACAAAATTCGGTAAAAAAATATCTCTGAGCCTGAGACCTCCAGAAACTTTGCTGACATTCAAAAAGCAAGGAATTAGCTTTATTGCTAAGCTCGTGCTAGCAGCATAAGAGCACGATGTCATGCGCACGAGTTAAAGGGGAAAAGGTTAGGCCAAATGTGACTGAAGCTAAATTTAAAAACCGTAATAAAAATAATAATCACAAGAGCAAGACAACCAAGGTAACTTACATAGCCCGAAGTATTGTCAAACTTAACTGGCCATGGGCACATTGCAGAACAGATGACCGATAGGGCCGAAAGGGTCTGGAGTGGTGATCGCGTACCGGCAGACGTAGAGTCGGAAGACCTCCCACAATGTGGACCGATGACCTTGTGAAGGCCTTAGGAATCCGCTGGATGTGGGAAGCACAGAACCGGTCGAAGTGGCGGAGCTTGGGGGAGGCCTATGTATAGCTGTGGATTTTTTTCGGCTGAAATGATAATGATGATGTGCAATACAAACAGATATTTAAAAAAAAAAGTATCACCCAATAAATCCAGAAACAGTATCCATACATTTTGATCTTTGACACATCCATTCACATAGGAAGTCTATATCCGTTCAGGAAGGAATGAGACGCAAATACGAAACGAACGAGTAAGAAAGAGAAAGAGTATCAGTAATACGATCGTCTGATCAATTTGTAAAGAAAAAAGTGGCAATACGACGGTTATTGCTTCCGTAATAAAGAATTATTGGATGGTTCGCATTTCATGAACACAATTCTATTTATAGGAACAATTTCTTCAGAATATTGACTTATACTGGATACATTTTTAACCAGTGCGTAAACTGTATCCATGAATTCAGCATAGCATTGTAGACCCCCTTTACCTAGCGTAGAAATTTTTCGAAGGTTATACAAAAAATAATCAGCTTTTTCACAGAAAAGTGCAATAGGTACCTACGCGCTCAAAATGTATGGAAGAGCTGTTTTTTTTTGTGTAAGCGATAAATTTCTACGCTAGCCCATCTAGAATGATACGCTGAATTCATGGTTACAGTTTACGAACTGGTAAAATTTTTATCCTGTAGTTAATTAGCAGAACATTTATACAATTTCTGTTGTACTGCTTATTTAGATAATCTTTTATAGTGCCCACCTAGATCGCGGCACGTAAGTTGAACCAAAAATCAGAACAAACAATTGAATGTAGAAGCGCGTGCACTCGTTGCTTCGCACGGAAGAAGAATGAGGTCACCTTCTAGCATAGTCATTGATGTAACGTGTAAAAGAGTGTCCATGGAGTTTCTTGCCCGTTCTTCTCCATAGGTACCTACGCTTTGGAATGGGCAACTAGCTTCATCTTTCTATCTCACCGACCTTGACAATTCAAAAGTGCCTGTAATTGGTTTATTTGAAATAAATGCTTTGAGTTTGAGTTTGAGTTTGACTAAAATTTGGAAATAAATTACAGATCGCAGCCATTGAAGTATCTAATATGTACTGTACGTTAGTACATATTACCTCAATGATCGCAGCACATAACTTGAAACAAAATCTGCCACTTTGGTTCAACTTAAGTACGTGCCACCATCTGTACTTACGTTTAAATTAAAAGCTTTCATGTTTAAGGCTTTCGTGGACTTAGGCATTTTAACATGAAAGCTTAACAAACAAACTCACATTCGCATAATTATATATTATAATAGATACTAGCTTTTGCCCGAGTCTAGGTCAAAAATTATCACACGGGAACGTATCATCGGGATAATAAGTCTCCTATGTGTTAATCCAGGCTATAATTATTTGTGTGTCAAATTTCATCCAAATCCATTCAACCGTTTTTGCGTGATTGAGTAACAAACATTCAAACATCCAAAGTTCCAAAAATAAACTTTCACATTTATAATATTACTAGCTTCCGCCCGCGGCTTCGCCCGCGTGGAAGTCGGAAATCATCCCGCGGGAGCGTACTCCCGGGATAAAAAGTATCCTATGTGTTAATCTAGGTCTTAATCTATCTGTGTGCCAAATTTCATCCAAATCCATTCTGTAGTTTTTGCGTGAAAGAGTAACAAACATCCATACATATGTACATACAAACTTTCGCGTTTATAATATTAGTAGATAGTAGGAAGTACGTTCCTCTCGATTTTTTTCTTAACTAAGTATCTGTTGTTAGTAACCAATCTCTCTTATAGTTTTCTAAACAGAATAATGACTAAAATAGATAAAAAAATGTACGTGTCAATACCGTATTCTACTGTATTCCCACTCAAAACTATTTCTTCCCAAATTTTCCGGTACATCTATCACTTAAAAGAAGATTAAGCGCAAAAGTAACGCTCATTATTATATAATTACTTACAATTACTCTCGACGAGTAAAAGTCATATTTATGAACTTCTTATAAATCAATTTATCAAAGCTCATTAGAAAGAAATTGATTGCGCATCTAAAAGACGATAACATAACCATGGACAGAAGTTCCAATCCATACTATACGCGAAATAACTTTTTTCAGAGAAAAAATAAGTAATTCATTAAATGTATCAGTAGCCAGTAGCCCGGAGTCTAGATTGGTGCTGGTTGATAGCAATGGGCTCGGTAAAATGTTGGTATACTAGTTAATGTCTACCTAAGCCTTTGGGAGCACAGGCGTGATGTTTTGTGTTAAGTATGTAAAAATATTTTTCTTCAAATGGGTCAGTCCGTTTTAAATAAAAAAATGGGAAACATAAAAACCCATCAATAACCATGTTTTTCTTATGTGTTACAGTTTGAAAAACTAACAGGTCACCTGTATCAAAACCATTACACATGCCAATGGACACTACACAAGTGGATTGTCGATGTGTTATCGGCAGAGGCAATGTCGCATACAAGCATTGCAAAGATTTTTGAAATCATAGCACGATAGTTTTGACCCAATAAATTTTCGTCTTGCATATGCGACGAAAATTTCAAAAATTTTAAAAATCGATTTTTCATTAAAAATACGACTATTCTGTAGCATTTTTGATAAAAATTAGTTTATTTTATTATATTTATCTTCAAATTAAATACATTTCTAATTAAGTGTTTTCAATTATAATGTGTTCGTCGTTTGTTCTAGACCGACTGCATGTACTTATGAATTGCGTTAACAATGATATATCTAGAGTTAACCTTCTGTGTAATAACTTTTTCAATAAAAATACTTAGTAACATTATTTATTATCCAAATAATCCGTTTTGATAGTCAATACATCGTTCGGTCACGCTGTATTATGTTCATAAAACAATCATTAATCACGGGAAAGTTGATCTTCAGTATTTATTGCGAACATATTGGGATTTTTGGGGGATTTTCGGTGCGTCAATGTTCAGACGGTTTGCAAATCAGACATTCATTCATTTCGGATGGATTCTGTAAGGAATGATATGAAAGAGAAGGCAGTGAATGATAGCATGATGGTTGATTGGGAAATATTATAAAAGAAAGTCCCCTCCGCGTCTGTATGTGTGTATGTCTGTTCGCGATAAACTCAAAAATTATTTTATATACAGGGTGAAATTGAAAACATGCGACAAACCGAAATGGGAGATTGTACTCATCATTATGAACAACTTTTACTAAGGGACCAATGATGCAATCGCGAAAAAAAAAACATCTGTTCCCTACATTTATGTTCGCATAACTCGTCAAAATGTAGGGAACAGCTGTTTTTTTTTTTGCGATTGCATCATTGGTCCCTTAGTAAAAGTTGTTCATAATGATGAGTACAATCTCCCATTACGGTTTGTCGCATGTTTTCAATTTCAACCTGTATAGTAATTGATTCTATTAAGTTGTGGAGGATAAAATTAATGATGAGTCCATCTCCAGCACCTATGCCTAGCCCTTCGAGGAATACATAAGCAATGTTAGTCTTAAAGGCTCCCAAAGACAGGGGCGACGCGATTTTAATAGAATAGTCTATGTGAAAACTTCATGGAAATTGATCTACCAGAGTCGTGTCGCGCTGTCACGTCACGCCGGTCTGCGGGAGCCTTTACTACCTTATTCTCAAAAGAAAAATCTGCTGCTCCATTCATACATTTACATTCGCGCGACAAAATGTACAGTGAACAGCTGATTTTTTTTAAGTGTCTGAATTTATACTCCGAGAGCGACGAAATGAGACGTTAATATTTTAAAAAGAATCTTGTTTTAGGCGCCATTTTATTGGTTACGTGACAACCAATTTAAATAATATCGATAAACATGTCAATTTTCTAAAAACAGACAGTTTTATTAGAAAAATATTTTAAGGAACTTTATTTTAATAAATTACAATAAATTATTCACTAATTGGGTTTTTAAATTCATGCAAATTCTGTTATCTAAAAATCTAGGAAATAAAATTATTACACTGTTTCATAACTTCTAATAAATACTTAATTTGCACTGGTTTTTAACAGACAGACGAACAGTTTATTAAGTTTATGTACATTTTGATTGATATTTAAATTGTTATCTAATAGCCGTTAAAAGTTTGGTGAAGTTAAAATTGATGAATAGCGCCAAATGAGAATTATAGTGATGATACCGAGCACCCAATATCTAATCTATATGTATACGTGAAGCAAAAACTTTGTACCCCCTTTTTACGAAAATTACGCTGAGGGAGGAGTATGAAATTTGACTCAGTTAAAGTTTATATGAAGAAGGATTGCAGAAAGGTAATATTTTTATATAATAATTAGAGATGGGCCGACTATGACTTAGGCCGACTAGCCGACTAGCCGGCCAAGCCGATCATGGCTTTCGGTTGAGTTTGGGTGAAATCGGTAATGTTCGTAACATGTTTTTGTTTACTTTTCGTTATAAGTAACACGCGTACCACATACATTTACAAACAAACAAATGTAACCTCTATAAAGTATCAATATAGATTCCAGTAACTTGGCATGATATTGAATGTATAATATAATGTACCTATCCTTGTTTGAAGTGTTTAGACAGAAAAGAAAAATCATTATTCTTGTACCAATGAAGAAAGCAAAATAAAAGTAGTTAATGATTCAAAAATAGATACAATCATACGAACAAAGAAAAATAACTTTAAACAGGCATAATATGTATAAACAATCAAATTAATTAACGATATTTATTAAAGTAAAAAACACAGGTACCCCACTGAGCGCCACCCGCCTACCGAAATAATAATTATTAGGTAATATTAATTTTATTACTTTAAAACTTGTAATATCTATAATAATAAACGTAATTGGTTAAGCTTTTACAGCGTAATAATAATTAATAATAACTGGTTTTATTGTAATAGATTATTAAAGACGAACTTGTTACGTTTCTTGATGTAAGTTTTAAATGGTCGTAAAGGATTTTATTGATAAAATGTTTATGTTGCAGTCTCTTTTTACTAAGGAGAATTTCAGGCTTAGAATTTATGTGTGGTTAAGCTGCTCTTGCCACGGTCAGTGTCTGGATGGGTGACCATTTCGGTTAAACGTCGAGAAGTCTAAGTTTCAGACAGTATGTAACACTGTCAGTCTCCTTTGTCATAGAAATACCTAAGTATCACAGTAACTGCGAAACTTAAAATATCTTTTTTAACCGACTTTAAAAAGGAGCAAGTTGTTAATTCGACATGTTTATAGATTTTTTTTTGTATCTTCGGGCATAACTCCGTCAGATATAGACGGATTTGCAAAATATTTTTTTTGTTGGAAAGAGGTTTATTCCAAAATGGTCCTATTTAAATTTCATACAGATTTGATGATGAGTTTCGGAGACAAACAATGGAACTCTTCAAAAGATGACAGCAAATCAACTGCGATTGCTGCTATCGCATAAATATGCATCGTTTTGACCCCAAAGATGATGAAATTTTGAATTAGTGTGGGGTAGGTACTATAACTAAAAAGTGAAAAATGAAAACGCCTTCCGAAATTAAAGTTATTTTTTACTTTGTAGTGTTTTTTCGGAAGCCGGTGGTATTTTTTTTGGAAAAAGTTTTTCAGTAACTGGTTTGTGGATGTAAAATGATGATCGTTAGTCACATCCGGTCCCCTATTTACGTAAAACACTATCAATCAGAATCTAAATCATTTCGAAAGGATATTGCTAATCCATTACTTCACATTATTATCTATGTGCGAAAAAAATTGTCTGCTCAACAAAGTAAATAACGCAATGAATGTTGTTGAACTGTCAAAATGAAAGACATTCGTACTGTTAGTGAGTTAAGTAATTGCCCCTCTGATATAGATACTCATTATGCCGTGTTCAACGTTATTGGAAATTATGCTATGACAGACGATACCTACTGGCCTGTTAGTAATTAAGCAGAAACAAACAATCGGACAGAAAGTCAAAAATTAAAAATAACAAATTGTTCTGTTCCTTTAATGCTTTTTTTGGTGAATTTGGTAAAAAACCATTATTTTGACAGCACAAAAAGACGCTTCAGCTTTTTTTATTTGTAACGAGAGATTTTTTTTTTTGGGCATCTCGTAGTTGGCCTTGAGAGGCCGTGACTGCTCAACCGGGCTTTCCTGGGGCTGCCATTAAGAATTTACTCTTAACGCCTCCAGCCAGGGCTTACAAACTAAAATTTACAAGCTAAGCGACTGCACGCTGAGGGCACCCCCTGTGGGGTACGGGCCTCGGCTCAGGGCGTCACTGATAGGGGGACAGCTATCATTGGGGACAGGCTGGATCAAAGTATTGGCATTATTATTGATCGGGGAATTTAAAGCTACTGGCTCAGCTGCGGCGCGGGCTGGCGCTTCAACGAGCAAGGGTCGGTCGGGAGAAATTTTGTGACGATGGATGATACTTTATATCCAGGTATTACATGCCCGTGGCATAGCTTTAGAACTCCACGCGGGCGAAGCCAAGCTGGACAAATGCTAGTAAATATAAATCACCATAATGTCTTTTGTGTCATTTTCACTAACAAAATCTCATTACAGAAATAAATTGACAGAAATCTTGTACATGCTTTCGCTACAACACTATAAAGATATATTGTTTATTTAATTATTAGTTATTACTTACATTTACTCGATAATTAATATCACAGCTGCTCATTGTGAACATAGAAATATGAGCAATTTTCTATCAAGCGCGTGACATACGGCTGAGAAGAACGGGCGACAACAATGTTGGAATAATTGCACATTCAAATCAATTGTTGTAGAGACACAGCTACAACAATGGCTATGGTTTTGTTTTGTAGCAATTACATAAATATCTTACTAATTAATTTATCCTATCAACCTACAAACATACAAACTTTCACATTTGTAAAATTAGTAGGATTATAAAAATAAATAATTTGAGTAATAATTCCGTACCTACCTATAATAAATAATTATTCAGATATCGCTTCTATGAGCTTCTAACTCTCATCTTTCGGATTATTTACTGATCCGAATATAACATCCACTCAAGAACAAAAAAAAACTGGCTAAGTGCGTGTCGGCCCACAAACAATGAAGGGTTCCGTAGTTGGGTTGAGATGAATTTATCCCTAGAACAAATTTACTTTGTAGTATAAAATTTTCTCCCATACATCGAAATGCGTCACGGTCAATTTTCCAACTGCATATTATGTCAGTTCGAAATGGCAAAAAATAAATGTGTTTTTTGTTTTTGTTTTGGGTGGGAAATCATCTAATAACTTCTCCCGCTCTGCGTGGAGCGGGAGGGTGTGTCAGACTTTTACTGACTAAAACCCACCCGTGTTCCCTCAGTTGCCTGTGTGCCAGGGGCCGCGGTATCTCTTTCGAACAACCCGCACCCTGGCAGGCATCGGCCCTTGCGCACCCCACCAGTTGGTGCTGACATCTCTTTGAGGCGCGCGTGGAACACAACGCGCCGTCGACCCGGGCTTGGTCCTTACCGGACAGCGAGCTACCCATTACTCGCCGTCCGCAAGCCCGCGCCTACGGTGGCCGGGAATCAGCCTGGGATTCCCGACGCCCAGGGCGTCTCCAGCGGAAATAAATGTGATTGAACTAACATTTAACGATATTCGGACTTTTCTTTTTACTTGTGCTGTGAGACCTAGTTCCTTGCCAAATCTTTATGATTCTAGGTCAACGGGAAGTACCATAAAGGTATTGATTCCGTACGCAAAATACGCGCTCTGACGATGAGTAGCGGACTTCAGTGCGTCTTGCCCAGGTAATGATTTATTTGTGAGTATAACATATATGTCGCGTCACATAAATTATTGTATTTTTTGTTGCATTGACTCCAAAGCTTGATTTTTTTAGAGCTAGTTTAATATTACATAATTTCAAATTGATACCTCCACACGTTCCTAAGAAAAATGGTCTTGACAGACAGACAGACTATGAAGTGATCCTATAAGGTTCCGTTTTCAGTTTTCAGGAACCCTAAAAATAAAATTTAGCAAAACATTGAAACAAGGATTCGCAGTAATTCTATTCTCGTAATTCTAAAAGTACTTAAACTTTTACGGCACTTAAATCTTTAACGGGAAGTTGTGAATTATTCGCGCAGTAGGTATATTTACACAGTTAAGACGTAATATTTTGAGAAAATTTTATCCATAGTAATCGGGAGAAATGCCTGAAACCCGTTAATTTTTTCAAGTTTTATTGAGCGTTAGATCATTATTTATTTTATTGAATATTGTTACTTGAGTTTTATTAGGTAGGTACAGCAAGTAAAGATTCAACGAAAAATCGGTTTATTAGTCGATTCACCCGAATTTACTCGACCGAATCGAGCGAATTGAAACTTGAAATAATACCTATATATAAATAATAATATATTATTTTTATAGGCGACTCGCACATAGTTAATTTCGAGAGTAAGTTTGTGCGAACCGATTGATAAGCCGAAAAATCTGATCAGATAGGTACCTACCCTAACTGTTTCTTTTGTTTTCATGTAAGATGGAGATTATTTTTTCTGATCAACTCTGCGACTGGTAATAGACAATCAGTTAGGATAGTAAACTAGAATTATCGTCGATTCGTGTTTTTTACAAGAAAACTCAGGTTAGACACCATTTTGTATTATCTAAGCAGCAAAGAGGCTTTTGGCTAAGTAATAAACCCGCATGAGCTACGTATGCCCCGGTTGACCCGTGGATGGGTCCCATGTTTACGTACCAAAAACCCTCCGTGCCTTGGAAAGCATGTTAAGCCGTTGGTCCTGGCTGTAATTCGTGGATCTTTGACAGTCATTACGGTTTGTCAGAAGCCTGACAACCAGTCATACACAGGGGTACTAACCAGTAACTAGGCTGTGCTGTGCTTCAAGTAAAATACTGGTATTCAGCTGCATCCGGTAAGACTGGAAGCCGACCCCAACATGGTTGGGAAAAGTTAAGGCAGATGATGAGTAATCAAATATCCTTTAATTCTACCAACAAGTTGGACAACTAGCTCACCATTACCAATAGCCGTATGTATCTCATAAACTAATATTTTACCAAGTCTTATCCCCCGCAGCGAACCATGTACCATATTGTTTCCATATAACATAACATAGTATCTTCATACTTTACACAATTTACACCGTGTCGTAACGAAGGCTAATTTAATAACATGTTTAATTGTCCTGTCGTGTTTTGTTGGATGTTACGGTGTAATGGGGGGTCAGGATGTAATGGTTGTGTTTAATAGGATTGTAATGGGATTTATATTTTAACTTCTGGCGATCTTTGGGGTTTCTGGGTAGAAGTGGCCGTTGATTGTCTGTTTGATTAAGTTTAGTAATAATTAGGAATTATTATTTTCATTCTTTCTTGGTTTTAGGTTCGAAAGTAAAGAGCTGCTTTACTTTGTGTGAATTATTTCATTACTACACCAAGCTTAGCACGAGCACCGATTTGTCGACGGAAGAATAGACATGACTATTAACTAAATTATGTATATATGGTGGCCGGGAATCCTAGGCTGATTCCCGACCACCGTAGGCGCGGGCTTGCGGACGGCGAGTAATGGATAGCTCGCTGTCCGGTAAGGACCAAGCCCGGGTCGACGCGCGTTGTGTTCCACGCGCGCCTCAAAGGGATGTCAGCACCAACTGGTGGGGTCCGCAAGGGCCAACGCCTGCCAGGTGTGCGTGTTGTTCTAAAAAGATACCGAAGCCCCTGGCTCACAGGCAAGTGAAGGCACACAGGTGGGTCAGTAAAAGTCTGACATGCCCTCCCGCTCTGGCCAGAGCGCAAAAAAAAGGGGGAAGCGCCAGGATCACCCGTGAAATTCAAACTTTCTTACGTTTTTTTGCAATTTGCAGGTCAAGCATGTATGTATGTCATCAAATAGACATTCAACCGTGGACAGGTGACCTTGTGAAGGCTGCAGGAATCCGCTGGAGGCGGGAAGCATGGAAACGGTCGATGTGGCGGTGCTTTGGGGAGGCCTATGTCCAACACTGGACGCCTTTTGCTTGAAATGATGATGATTATGGTGAAACAACCCTCAGACCTGTTGAAGTTACTAGCACACAGGCGTCCCTATTATACTCAAAGCTCAGTTACCAAATCTTAAACGCCAAGTATTTCATAGGATAGGTCGTTTGAAAAAAAGATACACGAAACAATATCAGCAATAATCCAAGAGTGAACCAAGAATAAATAAACAACAATCTAATTCCGTAACCGACCACACGCGTCGCCACTGTCGCTGCACGTCAGAATGTCCCATACTACGAGTGTATGTTATTTTTATACCATAACGAGCTAACTTGGAGCATTAATTAAATAAACAGTGTGTTGGTATGTTTGTTTGAGTGGTAGCAGTGAAATATGTATGAGTTTGTACAAGAGAATTGGGTGAAAAAGGGTTGAGTGATTCATTTTGGTGGTTTCAGAATGTAAACGAACGTAAACCCTTTTTACGGAACGAAAGAAAATAATGTGTGATACGGCTCCGTATGTCGTTGTTTTATTAAATGAAGCAGAATAGCCTAATGAAGGAGTATGAGTTAATTGGTGTATTGGAATTGCGATTTCATTATTAATCAATCGTGGAACAAAAATAACTGCAATTTTATCAAATCCTACTAATAATATAAATGTGAAAGTTTGTGAAGATATTTGGATGTTTGTTACTCAATCACGCAAAAACGGCTGAACGGATTTGGATGCAAAATGGTACACAAATAGTTTATAACCTGGATTAATACATAGGATACATTTTATCCCGATAGTACGTTTCCTTGGCATTATTTTCGACCTCAACGCGGGCGAAGGCGCTAGCAAAAGTAGTAAAAAATGATTCAAGAAGCCAACCTTGTCGTACCGAATTATTTGATTGATGGCATTATAAACCGATTGTCATGAATGTTTGATTCATCCATTAAAAATAAATCTCATAATTTTATAAAGTATCAATTACAGCTTAAGTTTAATGACCAATACATAAAAATAATATTCGTGGAACATGGAATTCTGATGTCCAAAAAAAATATTACAATCATTTTCCAAATTCCGACAATACCTTCAAACATTCATATTAAATACAATATTTATTTTAAAAACACAGCTATTTTACGAGCTACGAGGTAAAACAGAACATTTGTCTATGTTAGTGTTAACCCGTACGCGGCGCGTCTAATTTTTAATCTTTATTGGCTATTAAGCTTAACGTGGCATCGGGTTGTAGACAATTATTTACTGTCTAGCTACAGCATAATGCTGTCCTACTGTTTGTGTTCGGATTAATGCCTTTTATATGCTTTATACACTAGCTTATAAACCTTGTGCAACTATAATTATGTTTAAAAATCTCGGAAAAAAAATACTTTTCTTTGCAATTTTTTTTAGATTCTAAGCTATGTTTGTAGCTAAGTAATATTAGCTAAGTTAAGCTAAGCTTGCCGCGTTTGGTCCGGGGATGGGTGACCATCTTTCTATACCAAGACCCTACCGTGCCTTGGAAAGCATGTTAAGGGCCTAAGTCCCGTTTGGTAGCGTAACACGGTCACTTTATGAACCGTACTGCTCATTAACGGCTTGTCTTGAAGATTTGAAAAATATATGATTTTGCTATAGATTCATATAGATCATTTTGCCGGAAGTACTTTTTTGTATGGTTAATACTTTTGCTGTAAAAAAATATTTTCCAACACGCAATATTTTGGCTTCTATTCCATACTCCTACTAAACGGCTTCGTTATTTGGAAAAAAAAATACACTGAAAAATAGATAGAGGTACCACAGAATCGCCGAAGCACAATTGTAAATTAATCAAAGGAATATCCCCATTTTGAGACAAAGGCTCAGAGGTGCCCTGCGCGGGCGCGGGCGGCAGTCGTGCTTTAGCATACAAACGGGAGATGAGGATACTATGGGCCTTAAGTCCTACGGTCCCTGCTGTCATTTGTAGACCTTCGACAGTCGTTACGGGTCGTCAGAAGCTCGAAAGTGTGACAACCAGTTTTACCTATCAAGGTATCGTATTACCTATTAACTGGCTTGTGGAGGTCAGATATGCAGTGGCTCCATTTAAAATACTGGTATTCAGCTGCAATCGGTTAGACTGGAAGCCGACCACAACGTAGTTGGAAAAAGACTAGACAGATGATGATATTCCCTAGTTTCATCTAATACAGAAAATACAAGGTAGCTTATTTCTATGAAAAAATAAGGCGGAAATACACAATGTCATTACCAAACGGAAGCATCGAAGTGCGCTCCATTAACATGACATAAAAGTACGTCAATAACAGGGAATGATAAGACATGAAAAATCCGGCCCTCATCTGATTCGTCTGTTAAGCGTAGACATTTTCTATTTTGACTGTACCTATCGTTTACTAGTGGTATTTTAGGGTTAAACGTATGGCGAATGTATGACTTTTATGAGTATCTTCAGAGCCCCTAATTTATGGTACTAGAAGGAACAGTGCGTGGTTTAGTCTGTAGGAGTCTGACATAACTCTCAGTTTTTCACAGATGAAGGGTATCCATGAGGATTTGGCCACGGAAAAGAAAGGTGAAATTAATCATTATTACCAAGAGATTTTTACTTAACCTTAAAACAGTTTGATGGTTCTTAGTTCCAGTGTTTGGCTGTTGAAACTTTGAAGATTTCCTTACCTGAAAAAAAGAAAACATAAAATTAAACCACAGATTGGCACTGACTTTGAAAAGAAACCGGGAACTTTTATCACATAGATTTTTGTATTTTAATTATAATACTTCAAGCTTTTGCCCTCGATTTCAACTGCATGAAATTAGGTACTTGTTCCCCTGACCCACCCCGTACTTCGCCTTCGCTTAATTCGTTACTACGCTGCGTTCTTTTTACTTTTTGCTCAGCTCCTAAAAAACCTAGCGTGACGGGATGGTCAACGAAAACACCAAACAGACGAGGTCCAGCAAAAATGAATGTATGATATTGTAGAAATGATAACATCTTCATTAGCCGTCCCCCGACGCGACGATGTTTCGATTAAAATATTATACAACTTCTTATTAAACTTAAAGGGCCAATACGTATATTTTTTTTTTACTTTTTAGAGGTTATTTATTGTGTCGGGGTTTTAAAATTAAACTTTTATTTGTTTTCTTTAATGATCAACCAACAATAAAATTGTTTACACTATAAAGCAATTAAAATCATGTTCTAATCATTATTTATTTTAGAAGTATATTTGTATGTAACTATGTATATTCTCATATTATGTGTGTATATTTAAATTAGAGTTTAATTTGTAATTTTATGTTTTTCCTTCTACTGTTATTACACGCGTTGTCTAGATCTCTGCTATCTTCTCTCCTATCGCAGGTGTGCTACAAGAGATTTCTGTAGAAATAAGCATTACCTATGTACGTATTTTTCTGTTTCTTTCTTCTTGTCTGTTTATATGTGTGAGCATAAATGGTTAAATAAATAAATTATAATCTAAGATAACCATTTATTTTATGTGTTCGCAATACATTTTTCTTTCTATTAATGCTCAAACATTCCCTATATGAGCCGAAGCCTTTGCCCCAGAATAATTACAACCCAGCATTTATCACAGAAAGCACTTACTGCTTCATACATTAAACCCACAATATCTCATAGGCAGTTCTCTTAATATCATTGTGTAGGTAGCCGGTACTTATAATTTACTCGTGTATCTCCCCTGGAGAGGCTTTTTGGTTATCCATAGGGCGTCTTGTATGGTTGCCCGCCATTAATGTGGAACGTTGTATTTATTGTGTATGTACACGCGAAGTGTGTATGCCTGGCAGCGCTGGATGGGATGAAGCTGGGTCTACTTTGTTCGAGTCTAACTATGTTTAAAACGTTAAAGAATTATTCGAGTCATTACGAATCAATTTTTATCAGTTAATCAATCAGCTCAGCCTATGACAGTCATAGGCTTCTTATACATGGGCCTCTTCCAGAACAATCTCCCAGAAAAAAAATCAAATTCAATAGAATTTGAAAATTGATCTGTGCGTGAATGTGAAATATCACAATATGTAGCATGGCTGTTTAAGCACAGCTGTTTTAAACTGTTCCGAGCGAATCAGAAATGAAGAGGTCCATTGGAGATCTAAGGTAACCGAACATAGCCAGAAGAATCGCCAAGCTTCGGTAGTAGTGAGCAGGGCACATTGCTCGCAGAACAGATGGCCAATGGGATCAAAAGGTTCTGGAGTGGCGATTGCGTAATAGAAGACGTACCGTTCGAAGACCTCGCACAAGGTGGACCAATGACCTGGTGAATGCCGCAGGAATCCGCTGGATGCGAGACGCACAGAACTGGTGGAAGTGACAGTGCTTGGTGGCCTATGACCATCAACAACATGGTTCCAATACGGTATTCCTTGAAGAAGTTGGGCCAACATTGCACGAGTTATTGCCAACATAGAATATTGAAGTGTGGCCAACATTGGCCAGTGACATTTGGCTAACTTGAACCATATTGTATACATAGACCATAAAGGTTAATTACACGTTGTATGTCAACAGAGGCTATTTTAATTACTCTCTATATGGCAGCACTAGCACAATACATTTAGTAGTAATGTGGGCGGTACAATGAAGTGCCTGTATGTAAGGTCAAGTTAGCTACGTAGGAGCTCTTTGTTTTTATGAGGTTCTAGTACTTTTTATTTCGTTTTGTTTTCGCCTATGCAAAATACGATTATATATTTTTTTCCAAAGGGGTAATTGCATCATGCACTATCAGTAACAATCGCTTTCATTTTGACAGCTCCATAAGATTCATGGCGTTGTATGGTGCTAAGCAAGTCGGCTTTTTTAAGGGTCGGTAATCATTAAATAGCATGTCAGACTTTTACTGACTAAAACCCACGCGTGTTCCTTCAGTTGCCTGTGTGCCAGGGGCCACGGTATCTCTTTCCAATAATCCGCACCCCTGGCAGGCGTCGGCTTTAGCGGACCCCGACAGTTGTTGCTAACATCTCTTTGAGGCGCGCGTAGAACACAACGCGCCGTCGGTCAACCCGGGCTTGGTCCTTACCGGACGATGAGCTACCCATTACTCGCCATCCGCAAGCCCGTGCCTACGGTGCCTGCGATTCTGGGCGTCTCCTACGGCGACTAGGCCCGTAAGGGTGCAGAGATTGCCTCTCCCTCACGTGCGCCGCCTCCCTCTTCGCGAGCATTGCTTCGCAGAGTGAGGTGACGGCTTCCCATGTACAATCCCTCCGTACCATGGCCTAGACCAGAGCCGGACACGAGAGATCGCCGCCGCTGATTGCCTCCACGAGGAAACGGCGGTGCTCTGCCCAAGCCGGGCAGACCTCCACCGTATCCTTCGGGCGATCTACACAGTGGTAACCCCCGGACGATTCCTCCCGCCTTATCTGAAACAGGAACCTCCCAAAACAACCGTGTCTAGTGAGGACCTGCGACAGGCGGAAGGTGAAGATGCCGTGGCACTTCTCAATCCACTTCTCAAAGAGGGGACTTACCGCCGTAATTGTGGCGTGCCCAATTAAGAATGGATCAGCCTTCAAAATGATTCAAATTCTGATTTATTACTAATGTTGCGCAATTAAGGTACAGGTCTAATTAACTTTGAACAAAAACTATAGATAAAACTCATTTCTCCGTAAACACTTAAAATGTAAAAAACAGATTTCGCTTTTCTTTTCAAAAGTTTTGTCAGCAATACGTTACTTCAAGCGGAATTCCGATATTCATTCAGCTGAAATATTCCCGAGGGACAAGATACAAACCGAGAAAAATGTTTTCAATTTCCAATTTTTCTTTGTATCCTACAGTTGACAGCGACACCGATCTATCTGTAAATAGAGATTTATTGTATGCAGTATGATGAATAATATCTCATCTGCCCAGCCTTTTCCCAACTATGTTGGGGTCAGCTTCCAGTCTAACCGAATAGACCTGGATACCTGTATCTTACAGCGTATTTTGCGACTGCCTATCTGAACTCCAAGTATCAGTTACTGTCTTACTGGGTAATACTATACCGCTTTGTAAGAATGGCTGTCAGACTTTCAAGCTTCTGATGACCCATAACGACTGTCAGAGATCCACGAATGATAGCCGAGACCAGTTGGTCTAAAATATAAAAAAATTGCTGATTCTCAGCCTAATTTGAATTTGATTTGATTTTAAAAGACAGTTCAGCACTGAAATGTGTACGTATGGCAATCCAAAGCATGTTGGAGGGTAACCTGTAGTGCCAGGTGCCTGCCAGGGGTGCGGGTTGTTCGAAAGAGATACCGCGGCCCCTGGCACACAGGCAACTGAGGGAACACGGGTGGGTTTTAGTTAGTAAAAGTCTGACACGCCCTCCCGCTCCACCCAGAGCGGGAGAAGTTATTTGATGATTTCCCACCCAAAAAAAAAAAAAAACCTGTAGTGACAGTTAGCAACGATACTAGCGTGGGTTGAATAGCATATAGCTCTCAAATTGTAGGTAGCTAGCATTCTCTGTGCCTCGGAAAGCATGTAAATCAGTTGATTTACATGCTTTCCGAGGCACAGAGAGTTATTGGTATGTAAAGATCACTCATCCAAGGAAAAACCGTGGCAAGCGTAGCTTAACCTGATCGATGGACCCGTGCGATTGTTATTACTTAGCCACAAGCCTTACAAGAACATATTAAAATAAATTAACTAAAAAATTCCAAAACACCCAAAAACGCTGGCAATACTTACCTAATCGGCGATCCATATAAAAGATATCAAAACATAATCTTTTGAATGATATAATCGTATCGTAGGAGTTCAAACCTTTGAAACGCCGCGGCCTGCGCGTGCGCAAACAAAGAGACGCTGTTCAGAGTACCGATAGCAAAAAATGTTGCGTAATAGGATGAAAAAGAGTACCGTTCGTTGGTTCGTTACAGTGGGTTGTGCTGCGCGGCTGTTCGAGTCGATGCTATTGTGCGTAAGGGCTTTGCAGACGAGCTGCTGGAACGCGCGTTTTTTAAATGGTTTCCACTACTTTAGAAGTGTTTTGTAATAGTATGATACATAAGTTTTTTAAAAATAAATTACTAGTACCTACTGAAAGAGAAGATATTAGAGTAGGAGAAAATAACGAATGGTTCTTAAGTACACAAGATCTATATTTAGCAATATCAATGTTTTTTTTTTAAATGGTGAACTCAATTAATTTTTAGGGAGATTATAAGTTTGAAGAAAAAATATTTTTTATATTAATATGTCCTTTATTTATTAATTATCCTTATTAAATATTTTTTATAAAAATAACATAACAAAAAACCAAAAAAAAAAAAAATTTCAAAAAAAAAAATTCAAAAAAATAATAATAAAAATTGTGGTCCGCCGGTAGCGGGAACAGGGTCCAAGCTACCGGTGGTTAGAGCTCCAGAGAGTACTGCATGCCGTTTGAATCAGACCTTTGATTCAACCGGCTAATGAAAGAATTTTAATAGTATTAGTAGCGTGGTACCGTAATAAATGGAAAAACAGAAAATAATCAAATTCGAGACACATTATATCCTGTGTATCGCGTGTCAATATCCGGAATGTCAAAAACAATGCTTTTACTTTTTCACGGCTGATTTGTTTGAGTACTGACGGAAATTATCTCTGCTGAAAGAAATATTATGGAAAAAGACGAATTAAATGTTTTAAGTTTAGGTATATACCTACATAGGTAAGGTAAAGATCTACTCTGTAAAAACAGTTAATTAAGTAGGTACCTAAGTAACACTGTAACTGAGTGTTCTTTTTTTTAAACTAGATGTGTGTTTTGTTTTTTTCTGGACAATTAAGACGGACATTATATAATCAACAGGCACAAGTACCTACTGCCTATTTGAAACATTAAGTAAAGTTTTATTTGAGTTTGCCTATGCTATTATATTCTGTACGAGCTATGCTGTACATTGACCTTTGTGACAGTTTGTAAGCCACTCATACATGCACATCAATATTGTTTAGCTGTGCATTCCTCTAACATAGCATTTAAGTGTAACAATTGTGTAAATATATTATTTAGTGGCAATAAATCCATCAAGGGAAGCAGTCGTCTACTCATTTACATAATATTTTGTGAATAACTAAATAAAAAAAAATAAAAAAAAACTTAACATACCTTACAAGTTTACTTACTTAGCAAGTATATAATTTTTTTACTGTTGGGCATCACACCCAACATATTCTATCCTCTACTACCTACAATTTAAAAGAACATAAAAACGCAACAACCGCAGAACCCTCCCGTCTGAACCACTCTTTACCAGTCGACCTCGCCCATTGGGCAACAAAACAACATCACAATGCACTGACGCACACTGAGAGAAAAATAGATGTCAACTGACCTTAGCAAAAGTCAATGTGGACACTGCCCTAATGTGCAACATAAATAGCCATACGTTTACTATGTGGAACATACTTTTATGTTAATGGATTGAACATCTTCGCTACAATACTTATGTATTTGTAACGGGACACATCTGGTCAAGTTTTGAAGTTAAAGAATGCTATTCTTTAGACGGGTCATTTTTTTTGGCGTTAAGTGTAATGTTGGCCCTAATGTTACGTGACCAATGTTATGTCCGTTTGCATTGAGTTGGTAAAATTCTATTTTCGAATTGATTGATGTTTTTAGGGAGTTGCTTCGTGCAAAATGTTTTTGGATGGATCGAAAAAAGTTCAAAAGCGGTTACCGTAAACTAACTCATATGTGTTATTATCAGAGATGGGCCGAATGTGGTTTGAACCGAATCCGAACTTCGGCCGAACATTCGGTTAAAATGAAAAGTTCGGCCGAACTTCGGTTCAATACCCTTTAATTGCAATAAAAAATACTTGATGTACTTAAATGAATGTTTCGTTTGTGAACCAAAAACGTGTTTTTTTTTCTATTTACGAATTGTATTCAGATGTTTGTTAGAAGAATACTAAGCTTATTTCATTTTTGTAATAGTATGTCTAATTAATTAGGCAGAGATTTTCAAGAATAATTAAGAAGAACTGATTTAATTTAAGGTTTACATTTACAATGTTCCTAACTAAAATAAATAACCATGAGTGAGTAAAAGACAGAATTTTATTTTACAGTAATGCTATACTCTAATTCCATTAAATTTCAGTCAAAATAGTGCAAGTAGGTATTTTCTTTCTTGTGCCGAGTGTTCGGCATCTGAACCGAATTTCGGCCGAATGCCGAAGTTCGGTTCAAGCTGCCGAAATTCGGTTGAACCGAATGTGAACCGAATTTCGGCCCATCCTTAGTTATTATCTAATAAAACCATGCAATTTCGCACAGAAGCATTTTATAGCAAGTTGCACAGAGCAGTAACTACACGATTTAACAACCCATTAAAAAATACAACGCTATATTTTTCTTTTACAGATTACAAGCACTTTGGATTCCACATTATTATTTTGATTGCCTAGATGAACTCACTTTAAAAGATTAACACTAAATATACTACTCAGAATCAGCTTGTAATATTCGCACTACTGAGACACAGGCTAGCCCAGTGCGGGTTGGTACATGTCACATGTCTTCGTTTTTTTTGGTCCCCTGGACCTGTCATGTCGGTTTCCTCACAATGTTTTCCTTCATCAGAGCAGTGGTGATGAAATTAAATTATTTACATAGATCAAAGCGCTTGCCTGAGTTCGGATCCAGGTACCCAAAATCTACAACTCGTACCTAAGTCAGCGCCATTACCTCTGGGTCACCACAGCTTTACCAGTTACCCTGGTAATTTACTACCTGTTGATACCGAAGTTAGTTTCATTTACAAACAAAGAAAAACTACGGTTTAAGTAAATCACCTCACGATAGTATTTTTCAATGTTATTTTCCTCATATAATCTACTCGAAAACGTAGATTTGTTCAAGTGTTTAAACTAAAGTCAACATCAACGACTAATGTTATTTGCCGTATGCTAAAATAAATACATTCCTACATAATTATACTATTAATACTGATTAGAATAGTGTTTTCTTCAGAATTAACAACAGGGGCACGAATCGATCAATCAGGTTAAGCTCCGTTTGCTGCTTTTGGTGTGTGGATGGGTGACCATCTATACCAAGACCCCTCCGTGGCTCAGAAAGCACGTTAAGCCGTTGGTCCCGGCTGTCATTTGTGGATCTTTGACAGTCGTTACGGGTCGTCAGACGCTCGAAAGTCTGATACCCAGTCTTATCAGATAAGCACTTGCTCCGTATAAAATATTGGTATTCAGCTGAATCTGGTTAGGCTGGAAGCTGACCCCAACATAGTCAGATGATGATGACAATTTTCTTTCAGAAGTAAATTACTTAGCATCGTTCAAAAATTATCATTGAAGATTGTTTGATTTGGTCATGTCATGTCACCAAGAACTGTTCCCATGGAAAATAACATGACAAGTACGTATAAGCCCCACTTTAAGTAGAAGTGTCAATAAGGTCAAGAGTCCTTTGGATATTTCTGGCCATTGAACTTACAAGTGTTGCTGGAGAAACCTATGGTTGAAGAATATTTGCGACTTTTTGGCAATTTAGAAAATGGACTCAAAGAGTTTATTTGTTTGAACGCGCTAATCTTTAGAACTACCAGTGAATTTGAACAAATCTTTTTGGATTTCATAGCCTAACTCTTGTTGAATCTTTAGGAGCCGAGAAAAAAGGAGAAACGTTAAAAGAATAAGAAAAAGTAGGAAGAGCGCGGGCGGGCGCGGGCGATGCGATGCGACGCGGTGGCTCGGGAGCCAAGGGACTTTTATAAAAATTTGGTTGTTATTATAGTATAATTTATTTGTTTAAAAATAAACAACAGTTAATACACGAACGTTATGAGTACCTATGACACTTCTAGGAACAGATTTTGAACATCTGTCTCTGAACTAAATATAAAATATCTATATTACAGACATCAGCGCTTTGTATTGTGTATCTTATGATTTACAGGTGAACGAAGTCACGAGCAGAAGCTAGTAAAACTATAAAGAGAGCGTAGTTAGTACTTGAATTTTCGACCTTCACAAGTTGCCTACTATTCCATTCAGTCCTCATTCTTTCTCCATATATGGAACAGGGTGTGTCCAATAAATAAAATAACAACAGACGATCAGTAACCACACTATATAAACAAAAACACTGCCATTACTATAAACATACACTAAAGGCCACAAAAAATGACTCACGAATGCACCATAACATACGCCGTACACTGCCGGACACTAAAACTGGTACAAATGCGTGCAACTCAAAGCATTGGAATGTCAACGCGGGTGGTGATTGACAATTGACCTTTTAAGGAGACGCTTGAACATCAGTGTAAACATGACCCGAGGTTTGTCTGAAGGATTTAGAAAACTATGTGCTTTGTCAATAATGTGAGCGTATTGTAAATATGTAGACTTAGGTACATAAATTGCTGTTTGTGAATATTTTAAGGTTTGAAATATCGCGAATATTTATAGTAATATTTATCAGTAATTATAATTGTCAGTATTGAGCACATGTGTGGACAAAACAGTCAGACTCACTTCACACGAATGTTATCATTATCACTGTAAAATGGATCCAAATTAAACATAGGTAACATAGAAAATAAAAATATGGTGGGTTCCACACGCCATTTTTCATAGAGTTACTCTACCTACCTACTATCGGGTGTAGACTGATAAAAAATAAGAATCACATTTGAATATTCTATACTTGCGAGTGAATTTGTGACTGGAAAAATTATAAAAACGTTATTTTGGTAATACAATAAAGTATGAAATCAATTGATTACTTTTTAAATAAATAAAAAAAAATCAAAAGAAACATTACAAATTCCAGACACCCAGACACAATAAAACCATTTAGCTCTAAACACACACAAACAAACAATAAAAAACCTATAAAATATTAACTCAAAAACTATTTATGCGTGGCCCGTCGCCATTTTATGACCCCTTTACTAGGAACACATAGAAGCCGACTTGACCTTAAGGAACGTCAAATTGACATTCAAAACTCGCGCGCATTCCTTTAGAAGAAAAAGTTATGTGTGCATGCGGCCGGTCTACGATTGTAAAAGCTGGATATGAATCATGTGGCTTCTGTATTCAAATTTTTGACATAGGTACAATGAACTTCCAATATGAAATTGTGTTCTTTTTGAAGAAAAAATTATGTGTAGCCAGTCTGCCAGCCAGCCTAGGATTGTAAAAATCTGGATACGGTTCATGTGGCTTCTGTATTCAAATTTTTGACATATTACACAGAACTTTTCTAAAGCGTAGGTAGTTTCTGATTAATGGTAGAATGTGTGTGTGGTTTCTATGTCTATAGCCAGCTAAGTATTGCTTGTAAAGGTTAGATTCCAAACGGGACTGTTGCTAAATATGTGAGCGGATGGTGCTATTTGAGTACGGGAAGTATTTATCCTTGTTTGGTCTATCATGCTGATATTGAAGATGGAAGATTTTGCTTTTGTAATATTTTACGAGTCTAAAATCTGGCTTACTATTTATAAAAAACCTAAAAAGGTATTTAAAAATATTTCAATCGTCATGGCCCCAACAAAGTACAATTTCTTTGCAACAAAAATAATAACAAGAAATTATCAATTTTCACCATGAACCCGTTCATTCTAAACCCGTTGAGAGTTTTCGTCGATTATTTAAAAAAAGTAACTGTTCCATAATTATATTTCTATCACGTATTTTTTTTTTAAATAATTTATGTAATTTTCTTTCGCTAATTTTAGAATCATGTTGAAAAATAGACCAAATCCGTAGCGTAAGTACGTCAAAATATTAAATTGATTAATCAATAGTAAATAAAAAAGAATAATTTCTTGACAAAAATTCGCTACAATGCGTCATTTTCACTCTACTCGAGCCCACAAGATTACAGACGCACACGGTATGAATAACCTGTAGAACATCGTCATAAAGTCTGATCCAGTATTCAAGAATACGCAGAGCACACGTGTGTTATGAATACTGTGACGTCATTGGCGGCCATATTGTTTACGCACTCCGTACGTCACGCGTAGCCCTGCCACACACTGAGTTATTGTAATATTCCAAAAAAAACATGTGTATTTTTTTTTATAAGTCTCATTAAAATAAAGAACTATAATGTATGTTAATAATAACTAACTAATGAATTAAGATTTTTTTTAATTGCACTGTAACGCAAGGAACTCACTTAACTTACTATTCAACTTGGTAATATTTCAATCAGAAATAGAACTCCGGAAAAATCTGGACAGTCAGCGTCGTTGTCAATTTAAGACTCATTTTGCGTATATCAGAACATTCATTTTAAATTCAAAATTTACTTCGGACAGACTTTGGACTTCATGCACACAGAGTTTTTACATCTAATACTTTTCACTTCTGTGCGTTAGTGCACTTTTTTCTTCAATTGTTTGCATAAAATTCGAAACGTGGAATTGCCTTATACGTGTTTCTGGAGTTGTTGATTTGCCCACACATAAATTAACTTCGTACGAATCGCCTACAGGAAATATAATATTATTTAAAATGTCGATTCGCTCGCTGTAGGAAAGTAAATTCGTGCGAATCAACCAATAAGCCTGTAGGATAAGAAGTATTCTTATAAAATTCGGAATACTAGTTATCTAGGTACTTTTTACGCTGTTCAGATAGTACTAAGTTCCACGTAAAAAAAACCTTTCGATAAAATAACAGATAGGAAAGTTTTTTCAAAATTGAAAGAGTTTAAGGTAAAATTGGAAGATTTTATTCACAATCAAAATATACACTTTTTTTGTCAAATAACCTCCACAACCTGTAATTTCATACACAAGAGGCTTTGTACTTACATTTAACGTAATTGTACGATTAAATCTTCTTTCAAGTCAACGAGGCGTGCTAAAACCGCGTCACCCAGTCTGCGGCCGCCTGTACATCAAATTTACATAGGTACCTACGGCATACAAGGTCGCGATGTTAACAAAATGTAAGTAATCACAGATTTTGTGTAAATGTCTATGTTTGTTTTGGTTCTTATTTATATAAACATAAGTGTGTTCCACTCCTAAACAAATTATATATGAAACGAAGTTTTGTCCGCGGCTTCGCCTGCGACTAGGTTGGAAATGATCCGATAGGAAAGTATGTTAATCCTGGTTGTTAACTAAAAATCTGTTTTGCGTGTTTGAGTACCAAACATACAAACTCTCACAAATATATTTTACTAGCTTTCGACAGCGGGTTCACCCGCGTATACGTCGGAAATTGTCTCACGAAATGGTAGTGTTTGGCCGTGTTCGGCCGCTGGCTAAAGCTTTTTCTATATAATTCTAACACACCCAAATAATATAGCAAATAATATTCTTAAATTATGCAAAACGTAAATTAAGTATTCGTTCCAATTTTAAATAACAATTTTGGAACCAATCAACATCGAGCAATTGTTAAATTAATTAAATCAACTCGGTTCACGAGTTAAGATGAAAAACTGATTGCTGTATTTAAATTCAAATTATTTGCCTTAATATCGAACTTTTACTATATTGAACGTTTATTCTATTCGTATAATATTTTTAGAACCTCAACTTAATTGCCTACCTTTTTTGAATTCAATTCTATTTAATTGGTAGTTTCTATCAATGATTTCAAAATAGGTGCATGTTAGTACCTATTGGTAAATTTGAACAAACGTCAATATAACGTCAGTTCTGTCACCTGTCAATGTCATGTGTCAAAAGTTTATGTCAAATGCATAACGTCATTTTGTTCTCTCTCTCTCTTTCTGGCATCGACCTTGTTGCCCGTTATGTGTTACGAAAATGCTACCATTTTTTTTTCATATGCGATACCTGCCAATTTTTTATTATAATCATTCAGTAGGTAATAGGTATGTATAACAAAACGTAGCATTGTAAAGGAATAAGTTTTTGTTCTCCAGGGTCAATCATGCATTACACGAGCTATGTTTTTTACTGCATTTAAAACCAAAGATTTTATTCCTGAAAAGGAAATGGATCCTATGGATATCGTTTAGAAATCGCTCGTGGAGACCACATCGACCGGATCCATTTGTATTAAACGTCCTGTATGAACATCCAAGGGTCCCTCAATATTTACTAATGGATTATGATATTATTGTTATTTTAATGAAAGAAGTATGTAGCTTATTGAAGAGATAAAGTAACTAGCTCTTTCCTGGGACGTTTTCTGCGTGTTTTGTTATTTAATACAAACATCCAGGATGAAAATCAGCTAATTTCCTTCTCCAGATCCCACTGTATTTTAAAAGAAGCCACTGAATCGCGTATTCAGTGGCTTAGGCGTTAAAAGGAAACAGACAGACAGAATTAATTTATCATTTATAATAACAGTAGCTATGGATAATCACAAACGAGTGAATACAAAGTCTCACTATTAACTGAAATGCAATTGGTTCCACGGCTGGGACACAGGACTTCTCTCTGAGACATGGAGTGGGCCGTAATCCACCACGCTGCCTGCCCCAGTGCGGGTTGGTAGATGTCACAATATCATCGAATTTTTGGTTCTAGGACATGCCGGTTTCCTCACGATGTTTACCTGCACCGTTTAGAGAGCAGTGGTGTTGAAATAATTTACACAAAGTACAGCGCCTGTCTGGGGTCGACCCTACGACCTACAACAACTTATATTACATAACATACCCAAATAGGAACAAACAATACACATACGATACACCCAATTAAGTTAATAACCTTCTGTGTAGAACATTAACTTAAAATTAGAAACACAATCATTAACCAGCATAATAGTGCTTGTCCAAACTTGCGACAGTAAAAATAAGGCCCGGGCCGAAGTTACGACATGTCGTAGGCGTTTGGTCGCCAGATGGCGAAGTGACGAAATCGCTATTTTGTCTTAGAGACTGCATTTTTCAAATGCACTCGGGTGACCGCACGAAGATTGCCGAAGTTTGACGTTTTGACAGCTGTCAACGGTGTCATTTTTGAATTTAGAATCGATTTGTAACATATTGTGTAATGATTCGGTTTTGCGATAGCGTTGTAATGTTGATGCAGTATTGAGACAACTTGAATTTATTAAAGGAACAATAAAAAATTGTATCAAATTTATCTTCTCTTGTTGCTCTTCATTTCGTTTGAAGAAAGCTTTCGGCCTTTAGTGGACCGATGAGCTGGTGAAGGCCGCAGGAATCCGCTGGATGCGAGAAGCCCAGAACCGGTCAAAGTGGCCGTGTTTCGACTGAAATGATGATGATGGTGTTGCTCTTATGTGAACATTATGTATTTCTCTAACAGTAGGAAGAATAAAAATCTTCGCATGAAGAGAAACACAAGCATTGTCCCGTATTAATTTACTTAACTCACTTTATAACTGTCTGTCGGTTTTGTGAATTTTTTATATGGCCTACGCAATTGTCTTCTGTCTGAGAGAGCAATGATCGCCCAATGACCGCGACTTACGATATTTAGGTCGTAATTTCCAACCTAGACAGGATCTTTACTTTGCGTAAATTATTTCATCACCACTGCCCTTAAAACGGTGAAGTAAAAGATCATGAGGAAACCAGCATGTCAAAAAACCAAAAATTCGAAGGCATGACGTGACATCTACCAACCCGCACTGGGCCTGCGTGGTGGATTACAGCCCGCTCCTAATCACAGAGAGGCGGCCTGTGTTCCAGCAGTGGGAACATTATAGGCTGGTTATGCACTTGTCCTGTAGATCTGGTACCGTCTTGTGACGTGTCGTTGAGCTCCCTAAAAAGATTGAGCTACACGGTGACTGATGCAAACATGCTGTCTGTTGTGACAGGTCAGCTCAATGCTACAATGACTCTTTCTTCAAAAGACTATTCCAGACTTGGCCCTGCATTGTCAGACTCATATAATGTTGTTTTTTTTTTGTTTCTTTTTGAGGGTGGGTTATCATCAAATAACTTCTCCCGCTCTGAGTGGAGCAGGAGGGCGTGTCAGACTTTTACTGACTAAAACCCACCCGTGTTCCCTCAGTTGCCTGTGTGCCAGGGGCCGCGGTATCTCTTTCGAACAACCCGCACCCCTGGCAGGAAAAGAGACCACCTCTGAGTTTGTTTTGGTATTTCTTCTCAAGAATCAGTCACCTAGGAAATGCCAGCGCCATCTAGTTTTGAAATATTGACGTGTCTCAACATTTCGTCTTATTTAAATCAATTTAGGTTTCCGTGTTGTCTTAGAACCAAAATTGCAATGACTTTTGACATGTACATGTCCAGTGCGGGTTGGTACCAACCCGCACTGGGCCCGCGTGGTAGATTACGGCCCACTCCCTCTCGCCGAGAGGAGGTCTGTGTCCCAGCAATGGGAACGATATAGGATGATTATGCAGGTATTCCATGTTTCCCCAAAATGAAAACTTAAGCTTAATTTGGGCATGAGCAAAATAATTCTCATGAAAAGTAAAATGATTTGGAACGATTAAAGCTAGTAAAAGTAATTACTTAAAACCGCAGTAAATTTTATAAAAAACATGAAATCGATTTAGAATTATTGGTTCATTGATGTATCTAAATTAAAATAGATGCCTAAACTTTCAAACTTGAAAAGGATGTAAAATCGATGTTATTCCACTTTCTGAAACTATCACTAACTTGCAACATTTATAATAGTGATTCGTTCAGTTCTCACCAATTAGAAATAGCGAAAAAAAACATTGATATTAAAGTTTAAACAATAACATAAAGTTTATTTGGAACAAAATTACAAATTACAAAGGAAAACTATTATAGCCACAAAAGTAAAATACTGTGGCGCAGCTATCAACGCTCAATCCAACAAAAAAAATATACAAAGACATTGTTCCAGACAACACAAAGAACGTTAATTAATAAATTAATTGAGAAAATATTTTTTTTTATAGGAATCATAAACAGAACATACACCTATGTACTATGGTGGTTACTGTGTAGAGTGGAGGTGGGGTGAAGTGTGTATACAGGTTGAAATTGAAAACATGCGACAAACCGTAATGGGAGATTGTACTCATCATTATGAACAACTTTTACTAAGGGACCAAAGACGCAATCGCAAAAAAAAAACAGCTGTTCCCTACATTTTGACGAGTCATGCGAACATAAATGTAGGGAACAGATGTTTTTTTTTTCGCGATTGCATCTTTGGTCCCTTAGTAAAAGTTGTTCATAATGATGAGTACAATCTCCCATTTCGGTTTGTCGCATGTTTTCAATTTCACCCTGTATATGCTTGTGTGTGTGTATGTGTTTGTGTGTGTCTGTTTACCGTGTTTATGATATCATAAGAACATGAATTTGTGAATGTGAACTTTTTAGGCAATTGTGAGTCCAGAGTCATATTTACGTACTAGTTGCCAGCAGCCTAGGCCTAGGCCTAGCTGCCTCGCGGTCACAAGAGCTACTGCTTCGCTGCACCCATGTCCCCCAAAGGGCTAGGCAGAGGTGTACCTATCGTCTATATGCCCACATTTCGATGGTTATATTTAAGTTCCATGTTATAGGTAGCAGACTACAGGCAGGCTGAGAAATTCCAGATGGAATAATCCAATCACACTTTGCCCGACCGGGAATCGAACCGAGGACTTCATGCTCAGCAGAACCGCTTGCGACCTCTAGGCTAATGATGCAGTCAATTTCGAATCTGTTACAACAATGTAGGTTTATGTAAACCATCCCGTTTTTACGGAATCCTAAAAAAATAAGCAAAAACAGGAGGTAGTAGGCGAGAACAAAGCAGAATTTATGGAACATGAAACGTAACATTTTTCATTTATTTAAAAATAAAAATCTTTGTCACAACGTTGTTGAACACACCCTTGTTGGTATTATTAAACGTTTAAAAATTGACATTGGCCGAAAATAAAACAGAAAGCCATGGATGAAGCTTTTAACTTCGTTAGAGAGAAATGAGGTTTTATGGAGTTTCAAATAGGTACCTAAATGCTTTGCGTTTCGCTTTTTTTTCTACATTTGCCGCACTTTTACATTTAAATTCGATTTATGACTAGACTGTGAATAAGCAGACTAGGAAGTGAATAAAATTTGAGGATTAATGTTACTAATAATATTACATAATGTTATTTTGTTACCTACTTAATTTTTAAGAAAAAAAAAACCCTATTTAAATCTACGGTCATAGAATTTGGCTGGATTTTCTATGTAAAAATTATGAATGGTGGTTAGGTTTGAAAATCCTAATAAATGTCGCCAGCATTGATTTATAAAATTATAACACAACACACACCGCCAATGTTGCATTCTTTTAGAACGCAAAAACATAAAATGCCAAAACCATTAACTCGCAAGAAACCACATGCTAACATAAATCATAACTACTGACGACTTTAGCAGACAGTACGACAACTTATGGCGAAGTGATTATTTTCGCGTATGACCTACCGTTAGGGTTGCCCACAATAAAATCAGAGGATAAACGGAACGATAAATCACATAGCAATTCCAAGAGCGGTGTTACCAGATGCAAGTCATAAAACATAATTGAATAATACCAAGCGTTTGTTAACCGAGATGGTGGTAACAAAAATTAAAAAAAAGTGTAAGTACGACGTTCGTTTTGAAAATTCCATACAAGGATGCGGGTTATTGCAAACATTGAGGTGTTTTAAAAGTGCTACTGTCCGCCTTCATTGCAGCTCGAAGTTTTAAATAAATTATAATATTATGAAGAGGTAAAATTTGTTTGTTTGTATGTAGGTAGGTGGTAATCTCTGGAACTATCAGTTGGATTTGAAAGAATCTTTTTGCATTGGATAGCACAATTCTTAAGAAAGGTAATATGCTATTTAACATCACGATAGGACCCTTAAGACCCGAGAAGAAAGAATTAAAGTCGGAAATAACTCTAGGTGAAAACAAAGTAACAGCGCGAGCAGCCGGTGCTTGAATTAAAATCAAGCAGGATTACCTCAATACTTTCCAGATGTCATCAAATCAAGCAGGATTACCTCAATACTTTCCAGATGTCATCAAATCAAGCAGGATTACCTCAATACTTTCCAGATGTCATCAAATCAAGCAGGATTACCTCAATACTTTCCAGATGTCATCAAATCAAGCAGGATTACCTCAATACTTTCCAGATGTCATCAAATGTAACTGCACCATACCTCTTGCTTTGAAAAGCTCGCTAAACTATATTGCCTATAAAAGCAAAATCCATGAGGATCTGCTACCTCATAAAATAACTCTAAATATTTTCAGCAAGTTATGCGATGCCAAGATGTTTTATCGAGTCGATTTCTCGCGTCGTTGCGATGACATAACCTTGTAGCGAGGCTGAGACCTTTACACAGTATTGTTTCCAATGGGAGACTGAGGGATTGGATCATTAGGATGATCAATAAACGACCGAAGTTTCAGTCGTGAAAGATTCTGGATTTAGAGCATTTTTGACTTCAGAAGGTTTTGTAATTTTATATGCGTTCTTTTATTTTTAAGGCATTGCTGGTCGTTCTTTTTGCTCATCACATCGTAATCAGCTTATAATGTCCCCACTGCTGATACGATTCCCGGCCCCCGTAGGCGCGGACTTGCGGACGGCGAGTAATGGGTAGCTCGTTGTCCGGTAAGGACCAAGCCCGGGTCGACGGCGCGTTATGTTCCACGCGCGCCTCAAAGATATGTCAGCACCAACTGGTGAGGTCCGCAAGGGCTGATGCCTGCCAGGGGTGCGGGTTATTCGAAAGAGATACCGTGGCTCTTGGGACATAGGCAACTGAAGGAACACGGGTGGGTTTTAGTCAGTAAAAGTCTTACACGCCCTCCTGCTTCTAACCAGAGCGGGAGAAGTTATTTGACGATTTCCCAACCTCAAAAAAAAATAAGGCCTCTTCTCTGTGAGAGGGCGGTAATCCACCACGCGGGCCCATTACGGGTTGATAGATGTCACATGTCTACGAAATTTTGGTTCTAGGACATGCCGGTTTCCTCATGATCTTTTCCGCAGCAGTGGTGAAGAAATAACTTACACTAAGTAAAAGTGCCAGTCTGTGTTCGAACCTACGATCTACATTTCGTAAGACGTGGCCGTAGCTACTGGGCCACCACACGTTACTACGGTGGATTATGGCCCACTTCCTCTTACCGAGAAGAGGCCTGTGTCCCAGCAGTGGGGACATTTTGGCTGCTTATGCTACATTTCATTTTAGTTCAGTAATCTGTACCTTGCATTACCTTCATAAGGTTCTACGATAAAGAATAAATGTTGCTTTCTGTTTTCTTGATACAATTCTCGCCCATGTTTTGATAAATAAACGTGGGAAAAAACAACATACATCGTGTTGCTTATCTGATTACTTCTATATCGAAAAAAGTTGTAACAGATTCCAAACCATGTTCTATCCCATCTTATCTTTTTGACTAGAACCTATTACGAAGAGCAGCTTCCTTGTCTACTCATAAAAATAAACAGAAATCCTCAATCGATGTAACAGCAGTGATTTTATCATTGTCCTAGGCATCAGATTCATTGCCACCAGGCCATGTTCAAGCAATTGAAGTTTACGGAACGATTGACATAATCGTATCTAAAGGATGCTCTGTATCTGACCATATCTGACCATATCAGGAGGATGTGCAGCAGCACCCTTGTCTGCTAATAACAATAAACCGGGATCACCAATACTTGTACACCCGAAGTCACAAGAAACATTTTCAATAAATTTCTAGTATAAGTTGACCTCATGTAAGCTAGAATTTCAGAACAGTGAGAGGGTCAGCTTATACTGGGAAAGCATAGTTAGATGTATCATGGTACGTTCCATTAGTGTTGTTGACATTGTCCTAAGTGTCAGACGCATGTTTAGAAATAAAATTTTAATACGCAATAATATAATTGTCACGTTTCCCTTCAACATATACTACCGTCGTATTACAAATGGCGATCTAACTTTAGTTCTAGCTAGCTCTGAGCTAGTTTTTGCATTTCCAACTTTTTTTTAAAATAATAATATTTCTGTAACTTTTATGATTAACATTAAAATAACTACCTAAAACTAATTAGTAAATAAAAATAACAAAATTATATCTAAAACTATTCACGAAATAAAATATATCTTCGAAAAATTCATTCGCATCGCTGTCGACAGATAATGTACTCAAGAGACTGACAGCATTATCACGTTATAGCAATGCCAATTAATTTTAATGTTGGGTAAAGTTCTTAATTCAAAAATGACAACTTAGCACCGGACTTCGTTGTCAGTTTTGTAAAAAGAACTGCATAAACTTTACATATTGGGTTCTTAATTCAGAAACAGAATCAATGGTTTAAGAAAAACCTTGATTTGTAAAACGACTCGACTGTATGAGTATATTTGTTTGATTTTGGATGATGCATCCAGGAAATGCTAAGAAAAACAATTTATAGAATCCTTACGATATTTCTAGTCGGTGGGACCACCATAACACCTTGTAAAGGCTATCCGATTAACTGGACTTTATTTTGTTTAGCAGCATCTTACGTTGTTTACTGTGCTGTTAATCTGGGTAAGATAGGTTGAGCTTTTGCGTGGGTAAGGTCGGGATTGTTAGATCCCGGTTTGGCGTTGTTTTGAGTGCATTTTTGAGTTGCAGTCAAGGATTTTTACAGTTTTGAATAAATCTGTTAATATAAGCTAGTGTTCTGATTATTTTTTTGGAATCACTTTTATTACATAAAAGTTTTAAGATGCTGTTATCATTTAATTTGTCTGTAGCTACTGTGTGTAATGATGTGAGCTTGTTGAAGAAAGCTTGGTCCGGGAACGACAGCGCTGACTCAGTGATTAGATCAGCTATCAAGCGACCATAGCGACCAAGACTAGAGAGAAGAGGCCGTGAATGATAGCGTGACAGTCGACAGGAGAATGGAAGAAGAGACCGTGTTGCGCCGAGCCCAAGTAACATGGGCCGAGGGCAGGAAGACGATGATGATGGTGGGCAAAAGCCGAAAAGCAAGAGTCTAAGTTTAGTAGTACGAACTTTTCTTTCATTTTTTTCTTTTTTTAACACGCTTTTTATTAGCTTCACCTGTATGTTTGTTTGAAACCGACTTCTTTTTCGGACTCTACTTTACCCACTTGAAACGGTCAGATTTCATTTAAACTTTGTAGACTTATCGAGGACCGCTGACAATTCAACCATAAAAAAAAACCTAGAAAAAAAACAAAATAAATAAAACTGCAATATCACGCTTTTGTAGTTAGCAGAACTAAAAAAATTAAAATAAATAATAGTTTAAAAAACTAAAAAGCTTTTTGTGGTATTTTTATAATCAATTATTAAACAAGGAAAGTAAAATCTGTACAGAACGGCAGCACAGAACAATAACAAGCTAAAGAACCCATAAAGCTCTTGTAATGATCAGATTATTAACCGACCAAATTAAAAATTTCAATTACGATAACACAGAAGCTCACTGGACTGTATGATTACAATCGTTCTCATAACATTCTTTCCCTCAATTATCCCGACATTATCCTCGATTACTTCACATAATCTAATCTCTTAATGTTCTATGGAGTATTTCCATTTCGCGCTCTGCTGCCCCCGCCTTGCACTAACGGTCTTAAACTGGGTCTCAAACGGCCGTTTCAGGCCTCAAACTGGGCTCTATAACTGTTAGGCCCATCTTCCATGACGCTAGTCAAAAGTAACGTTTTACCAACTCAAATAACCAATGAATAACCAATACAATGTTCTAAGTTGCTAGAATTTGCCTCAAATAATGAATTTATGTAATACGAGTACTTATAAATTAGGGTTTTAGAGGTATGAGGTTCACAAACTTGAAGAAATTTGTTAGACGGGTCCTGTATCTGGTGAACAACTGTCCAACGATTAAAGTTACGATGTTGTTTATATGCTAGTTGCGCGGTAAACTCTTCATGCGCGATGCAGGATTTTGCGTGATGTCAGTGTGTTGCTTAGTTCGTATATTGCGATGCAGATGGCGCCACAGGGTCAGAGTTGTATCGATGATTATAATTCTGATATAGTCGTGAATCATATTTTGATCTACATACAACGTTATACTGACCTGTAAATTGCATAAAACGACTTCTATCTTAGCTAGTTTGTGATTGATTGGTCGTGTACAGTCACGGACTTTAATTGATAAGCCACTTGCCACAGTTCCTATTTTAGCCGTGTAGTGCAAATCGGGTTTAGTCGGTTATACTCGTACCTGTCCAGAGTGACGACCCAAAGTCAACCAATTGCAGGGCTAGCAACCGTAACCTAGCAACAATTGTTTTAGCGTAGCGATGGTAACGTTATGATTAGTCATTTCGACATCGGAAAAATTCGCACCCATGATTTTATCCGAACGCGTAGCGTCCAAGAGACGTTCATGACAATTATGATAACTGTTGCATATAAACAAAAATAGTTACGGCTACGATTCACCAAAATTCGAAATTATCGTCTCTGACATTTCAACTGTCACTGTCTTTGGATAGGTTTTCAGAAATAACGAGTATTTAATGAGCTCTTATTCAAAGGAGGTCAGTATCAAATAGATTGGATAAACTTATGCAACAGTGTATTGATTTATCATTGACAATTTATTAGTCAACCTCTATGGATAAGACTATTTCCGATTATAAGTAATTTGTCATCTTGTTTACGAGCATGCGGTTTAAGTTCGCGTTTAATCGTGTAATCTCGTGAATGTATAAAACTGCAAAATTGGAAAGATTAATAGTGGCTTATCAATTAAAGTCCGGGACTGTACGTATCGGCATTAAAATATATATAAGTAGTGCAATAAAATTCTGAGTACTCTTAGATGATTTGAGTTTTTAGCTGGTTTCTCCTGAATAGCGTCGTGGACGACGGGCCTTAGTTTCTATGATCACATAAAAATCAAATTTAATGTAATTTATTACGGAAGACTATGTGGAAACACTGGCAACTTTGTTTGTACATTCTTATGGTATTATGAAGTGTTTGTTATCACCTGTTGCAGAGATAGTTTGTATCGTTAGAAGTTATATACAGCATCGATAGGGTTATTTTATTAGATTGTAAGTTAGATTGTTTACATTGTAATATCAGAAGTTGATATTCAACTGTTCAACATGTTGTATAGTATGCAACTTCGTACCGCAATATGTATTTGTTCAAAATATACAACGAGTAACATAATAATTAACGCAAGACCTCATACACCCCAATTAGAGTATTGAGTTAAAAGCATAATACGATGACCAAAAATATTTTTTTTTAAAGCTAACTGATATTATTAAGAAAAACGTGTCGCATTACTTTATGCATTTAAAATTGAGTCTTATTTCTTCTAGCATAAGATTGAATTTTATTTGGCTCAACCAGTGGTAGGTATGGCAAAATGCTTAATAAAATAAAATAAAACTCATTAAAAGTTACTGAAATCGATTCAGTAGTCAATTAAGAACAAACTACTTTCAGGTCTTGCGTCTATTCTGTTACACCTTGTATACACACATACATAAACTGACATCTTCATCCCATGGGTGTATGCAGACGCTACAGAATGCCACCTGTTACGATCTATACATTACACAATCTTTTTACTTCGCTTATGTTCATAAATCTGGTCATCCTGACCTTTCTGAAGAACGTCACCATTGTACATACAGGATACATTTTTAACCAGTGCGCAAACTGTAACCATGAATTCAACATATCATTCTAGAACCCCCAGCGCAGAAATTTTTCGCCAGTTACACATATAGAGGTATGAGGAACAGGGTGTAAAGTTCACTCATACCCTATTGAAAAGGGAGGATCCTCCGACCAGACGGGTGTTGTGTCTGGTGGGCAACTGCCCGACGGTTGATGTCGGGATGTTGTACCTATCCAAATCACGCGGTAAACTTTTAACTGCGCGATCTAGGCTTTCTATGACGTGCGTCTTTGCGTAGTTCGTCTGTGGCGTTGTAGATGGCGCCACTTCTCTTTTTGTATTTCTACATATTGTTGCGAAGTGTTTTTCTGTAGTGTCGCTACACACAAAAAAAAATCAGCTGTTCCATACATTTTTTTTTTGTTTAATCGACGAAAAATTTCTGCGCTGGGGGGGTCTAGAACTATATGCTGAATTCAAGGTTACAGATGGAGCACTGGTAAAAAAATAATCCTGTATGTTCTCCGTGGGCGTCCCCTCAAAGTGTTTCCATTCCACTAATATCTTCCTTATAAATACCTTTTGTTAGTCGCCTTCTATTCATCCTCTCAACTTGACCTAGCCATCTGAGAATTCTCTTTTCAATTTGTTTCATTACATCTTATTTTATATCACACCGTTGATTTATCACATCATTCCTTAGCCTATCATTCAGAGTCAAAATATATGTTCATGTTTTAAAGACACAGAAAAAAAAAACCCTCTATTTTAAACCAGTATCTGCCCTTATAACGCCAGATAGGATTCGATAGACGAAGATGTTCTTAACGTGAACTTCTAAATGATACTGTTAATGAAACAATAAATCCTGTATCATACTGAAAACATAATTCCCAAAGTGACCATAGTTGATATATTGTTTGCGAAATTAACAATGCATGAAAAAGATTTCGAAGATGGACCCGCCCTTGCCACTGACAAGTAAGGATTCGGTTATCATCGAAGTTTTTTTTAATGATTATTATAAATACCCTCAATAACTTACCACACCTTTATAAAAAAAAAAAAAAAATAAAAAAAAAAAAAAAACAAAAAAAAAAAAAAAAAATAGCCAAAATGACAGGTTGATATAATAATAGCAGTCAATTTGGGCTCACAAGAATAATTTGTTTGCTTTTGAGAGAAACCTCAAAGATTACCGTCGGCCATTTTGAAGTGTAAGCGAGTTTTTGTCACGTAAAAAAGTGTTTAAGGCAAGTGGGTTAAGTAAGTTAAGTTGAAAACTTAAAACACTATTTGTGGCTTGCTAACCTACTTTAGTAATTATTGGGATTTCGTGTTTTTTGTAATGAAATTCTGGTTTATGTGTTTCACTTGTTTAATGTTTTTGATATTGGATTGGAATTCTAACTATGGCTTCGGCAGATAATAATAGAGTGGATTTTACATCTCATATCTCTCATTACAGCTCATTACATCAGTAGGCAATATGTTGATTGAAAAAATATTTTTGCAATTGCGATAAGTAGCCTATTTCTCGGGAACGGCTAAAGGCTTTTTTACACAAAACTAGGACCCGAGCCAAGCAAAAAGTGAAAAGTCAGAAACAACTGCTAAGCAAAGAAATTTTTCACGGACGAAGTTGAAGGCAGAAGCTATTTTTGATATAAAACAATCGAATGTTGTAAATAATTATTAATACTCTGGCAAGGGACTGGTGGTACAAACTCTGGTAGCACATAAACATGCATAAAATGCTCAATATTATTCTTATGCAACTTACTAAGTATTAAAACCCGACAAGTAATAAATAAAAGTATGACATAAAGCTTAATATCGACATGTTTTATAACAATCAAGGCTAAATTTACTGACCAAATTCTCGAAATTGTATTGCTTTTCACACTTATTATTGGTAGCTTCAAAGTACCTCTTTGTGAAATAAAACCTTAAATGTTATAATCAGAAGCTTACGATAACCTTTTCTTCGAATTTGAATGATGATGTTGTCGATTACAGGATAAATCTTTCGATTCACACTGCAAACAAGAAATATGTGTTTAAACTTCTGAAGGAACTCATTTAGAAGCGGTTCACAGTAGGACCATTTCAAGAAGAGTGACTCTCTTCGGGGCAGACTGCGTCATTGACAAAACTGAAGCTGAAGTGATGCCCACACGAAAAATGATCGCGTTCATTATTCACTACAGTCAACTGATTACTAAAGTCTATTTAGATAAACACAGCTCTAATGAAGGAAGATAAGAGTGCTTGACAACATTGTGACAAAAGATTTTAACTCAGATCAATTTAAATTATAGCGCAGCAAGCCTAAATGGGCAAACAAAAAAAAAAATCACAAATGATCAACTGATCATTTGTGAATTTTTTTTTAAATTAAAACCATTTTTACATAAAATACAACCGTATTTTATGTAAAAATGGTTTTAATTTTTGGTTTCTCTAATTCACGTATCAACTTTCAGCGGTATGCTCAGCAACTTTATTGAATTTTCCACACAATTAGCCTTCTACAATATATCTCCTATCCCTCGATGGAAACTCCTTTAGAGACATACTCTTCCAAAAAAAAAAATATCATCCTAATCGGTCCACAATATTATTGATGAAAGAAAATTAATAATATCAAAAAAATACTTACAGTAGCAGGGGACTTTCAATCAATAGGGTATTACACCCATTTCTGAAAAGTATCTTATATAAATTCTAAAATGCTAATAAACCACTAAAAAAATACATTTTTATTAAATCGGCGATAGATGGCGAATAGACATAAAATCAAAATCAAAATCAAAATATTTTATTTCACATAAGCCTGCATGGGCACTTATGAAACGTCAGAAGCTAGGTGCACGGTTCCAATTTGTCGTTTCCTATGGAGAAGAGCCGGCAAGAAACTCCACGGTTACTCTTTTAAAAATAATTGGCTTTTACAATGTTTTCAAATTACAGTGATAATAGGTATGGGAGGACAGTGCAGGCCAGTCAATAACTACCAGGTACTTAGAGGAATGAAAATACAGAATAGAAAAACGTCTACAAATCTAGTCTCTAAGGCCTACAACGTTCTCTCATTCACAATATGTAAAAGAATCTACCTATATAAAATGAATCTATTTGAACCAAGTGACATGATTTCGATGACAATCACTGAAAATAAATAGTAGGTAGTAAAATTGATGTATAATGTCAAATAATGACGAGAATATGTCAGACATTGTAAAAAAAAAATAATAATAAAAAGAATAAAAATTAACATAGCGGGTGCGTTGACATCCCAGAGATAAAACTGAAATGTTCCAGGCTATATTTACACCGGTGCTCATTGTCTGCACTGCAGCAGAACTCAGCATCATTGCTTATATGCAGAACAAGGTGACGACATAGGTGTTCAGATGACGAGCTACTTTACACAAGGCCAGTTTCATCGTCGTCTTCTACAAAGCCTTTTCCCAACCATGGTGGGGTCTGCTTCCAGTCTAACCGAATGCAGCTGAGTACCAGGATTTCACATGGAGCAACTGCTTATCTGATAACCCAGTTGCTAGGTTATTATGATAACCCTTGGACTGAATTGCTTGTCAGAATTTCGGGCTTCTGTCGACCCGTAACGAGATTGTTAGATCTATGAATTACAGCCGAGACCAACAACTTAACGTGCTTTCCGAGGTCCGGAGGGATTTTTAGTATGTGAAGACGGTCATCCATCCATGAATCAACTGCGGCAAGTGTAGCTTCAGCTGATCGCTCGACCCGTGTGGCTATTAACACTTAACCTAAAACCCTTTATAGGGGTTTTTCTAACGAAAGTTAATATGACAACCGCTCAGATGACGAGTTCCCTACTAAGAGTTTTTCCTACTGTCTATAATAATTGTTAATGCTCTCAAGAGCTTACATTCCCCGATTAATAATAATAATGCCAACCTTTTGATCCAGCCTGTCCCCAATACTAGCTGTCCCCCTATCAGTGACGCCCTGAGCCGAGGCCTGTATCCCACAGGGAGTGCCCTCAGCGTGCAGTCGCTTAGTTTGTAAGCCCTGGCTGGAGGCGTTAAGATTAAATTCTTAATGGCAGCCCCAGGAAAGCCCGGTTGAGCAGTAACGGCTTCTCAAGGCCAACTGCGAGATGCCCAACAAAAAAAACAAAAAAAACAAGAGCTTACATAACATATTCTTTAGAAACATCTAGGTACTAATTTACTTGAACTGAATACTTTTCCAAGGTATAGAATCTAGAATTTCGAGTAATAGCATTAAGTTACTTTGACGTCCCGAAATGTCTGATACAATTCGGGCCATGTTGAAATGGTTCGCATTTTGCTTTAAGCGTATTGAAGTAGAATTCAATATTAATGTGTTTAATTTTATACCCAGCTTGTTAAGGAAATTCAGAAGTATATTCATGCTTTTCAAGGTACCGCAATTACCTTATAAGGGCAGAAACTATAAGCATAATCAATCTATAATTTTCCCACTTCTGTGACCACAGCACAGCCCTTCTCTTGGTGAGAAAGAGCGGGCCTTAAGGCCTATAGTATCCTCATCTCCCGTCTGAATGCTAAAGCACGACTGCCGCCCGCGCCCGCGCAGGGCACCTCTGAGCCTTTATCTCAAAATGGGGATATTCCTTGGCAAATGTTGATTAATTTACAATTGTGCTCTAGCGATTCTGTGGTACCTCTAACTATCTATTTTTCAGTGTATTTTTTTTTCCAAATAACGAAGCCGTTTAGTAGGAGTATGGAATAGAAGCCAAAATATTGCGTGTTGGAAAATATTTTTTTACAGCAAAAGTATTAACCATACAAAAAAAGTACCCTCGGCAAAATGATCTGTATGAATCTATAGCAAAATCATATATTTTTCAAATCTTCAAGACAAGCCGTTAACGAGCAGTACGGTTCATAAAGTGACCGTTTTACGCTACCAAACGGGACTTAGGTCCCTAATCCACCAAGCGGGTCCAGTGTGGGTGTGTAGATGTCACATGTCTTCGAATTTTTCTCTCGATGTTTTCCTTCTCCGTTTTGAGTGCAGTGGTGATGATATAATTAACACAAAGGCTTTTCTTAACGCAAATCATACTTTTCGGAAGACAACTGTCTTATTAATTAAAATGCTACTCTACTAAAAACGATTTGTTCCTTATCAACAATCCCCATCAACACTTTAGTCAGTCTGTAAGAAATTCTGTCTTCTATGTTTTCTAATTTTCGCGATTTTTCTACATCTATCAAACACACACTTTCGCTAATAAATCTTAAGATCTATTCTGATTTTAATGCCTGTAGTTATCTTCATATTCACTATTTTCTAATTATGACACACTAGATTATTTCGTATAAATTACATTTTAAAATAATTATTAGAATGCTAATAATTATTACCTATTAATGTGATAATTGGTATGTTTGTCATTCAATCACGCAAAATCGGCTCAGCGGATTTGGGTTAGCACACAGATAGTTTATTACCTGGGTTAACAAATATAATACTTTCACGACCACTACACGGGCGAAGCCCCTGGCAATAGCAAGACATATGATAATTATCATAAAAAGCCCACAAATATCGGGAGGTCCAAGTCCAAGCTACTGGCAGTCAGGACTCCAGAGAGAGCCACCACCAAACAATACTAGCCATATTCAAACGAGTCTCCTCAGGTGATGGTCGAAGATCTTACCCGTTAAGCCATTGGCTGACATGACTATTGGCACAATGATCTCTGAGCCCACATCCTAAATGTCGAAAACTACGCGAGCCAAGCCAACATATTCCATCACACACTAAATTATTGTTGCGGTTGATACGGGTAATCAAAACTTTTATATGTTGACACTTTACTACGATAAAATATTTCATCACAAAAGTGCCACAACCCAAACACTACATCACATACAGTACTATAAACCAACTTAAAAGGCTCTAAATACATCACGGACGCGTCAAAATCCTAATAATAGAGAACAGATAACTTTACAACGCACAAAAACGTTTTATCGTTGTCAAATTCACACTTTGTCGATGACAGGTCAAAAGTGTCGACATGGAACGTTCACATCTCTATTATATTACATGGAACGTCTCTATTTGCGACCAAGTGCTAAGTAATATGATGTAATATGTTTTGGTTATGATTCAAGTGGTTGATGCGTAAGTATCGAATTCCTATATTTTGTAATGTGAAGGTGTAAGGTGAAGTGCAGAGTAAACGTTTCTTTTTCCTAACTTTAAATTGCCAAGAAAAAGGAAGCTTCGTCAAGTCTTCTCGCCACGTATTCCGCAGAGCTTAAAGACTTAAGTCTTCAATCAGTGCATCCTACTTTTAATGACCTACAGAGTGGAAACGTGGACACCACAGTACGTCTGGTCCATAAATTCAATGTCGCTCAACGAGTTATGGAAAGTACCTACTATGCTTAGGGTCTCTCTAAGGGATAGAATCCGGAATGAGGTGATCCGGCAGAGGGCCAAAGGTTTCAAAGATAGCTCACGGAATAAGCAAGCTGAAGTGGTAATGGGCCGGCCTTATTAGCCGTAGAACCGATGACCGTTTGACTAGACGTGTTCGTAATATCCAGCAGTCGACGGCTTTAAGGCCCATAGTATCCTCATCTCCCGTTTGTATGCTAAAGCACGACTACCGTCCGCGCCCGCGCAGGGCACCTCTGAGCCTTTATCTCAAAATGGGGATATTCCTTGGTAAATGTTGATTTATTTACAATTGTGCTTCGGCGATTCTGTGGTACCTCTAACTATCTATTTTTCAGTGTATTTTTTTTTCCAAATAACGAAGCCGTTTAGTAGGAGTATGGAATAGAAGCCAAAATATTGCGTGTTGGAAAATATTTTTTTACAGCAAAAGTATTAACCATACAAAAAAAGTACTTCGGGCAAAATGATCTATATGAATCTATAGCAAAATCATATATTTTTCAAATCTTCAAGACAAGCCGTTAATGAGCAGTAGGGTTCATAAAGTGACCGTGTTACGCTACCAAACGGGACGTAGGCCCTTAAGCTGGTCATGAAAAACCGAGCCTTGACCTTACCACTGATATCATTTTTGGTTCTTATTACAGTACGTAATTCATGTTTTCATATGCTAGGCCATTTTACTTGTAAATACTAGTGTTTGTATGGTGTGCTTTGCTATACTATAACTTCAGTAATCCTACGAATCTAACTATTCTTCTAATATTATAAATGTGAAAGTTTGTACCTATGTTTGAATATTTGTTACTCAATCACGCAAAAAAGGCAAAACGGAATTCGTTGAAATTTGGCATACAGATAGTCTATGACTTGGATTAACACATGTAATAGTTTTTATCGGGATAGTACGTTCTCTGCGGATAATTTCCGAGAACCACGCGGGCGAAGCATTTGGCAAAAGCTATTTTGTTATACAGGGTGATTGGAAGATGGGTGCAAAGCTTTAAGGTGAAGATAGTATAGACAATTTAGAACCATTTAAGCCATGGTTGTCTTAGACGAAGTCTTACCAAATTTTTTTTTTTTTTCATAACGTTTAAAAGACGTATTGTACAATTTTTTTTTTTCTGAGCTTTAAATGTCTGTAAAAAAATGTCTAATGACACAGAAGCCTAAAACATGTTTTGCTTGATTGCTTATACATTACTTTAATTAAATAAATAAAAAATGAATTCATTTATCATTCAATTTGGCCATAATTATGCAGTTTACATTAAATTTTGAGAATTTCCGAAAAAAAAACTTAAAAATTTGATTAAAAATATTTGGTAAGACTTCGTCTAAGACAACCATGGCTTAAATGGTTCTAAATTGTCTGTACTATCTTCGCCTTCTAAATATTCAGACTCCCGATATTCAATGCGTTCTGTAACACCGCTCCACTGCACGGATGCGCCTGCGGCGATCTCGAAACGAGTGTTAAACTGTTGAACATGATATCGCCTGTAATTCACTAACGTCAGTGCATGGTACAGTCGGGAGGAAAAGTGGACTGAAGGAGAAGTAATCACTAGACTAGACTTTATTTTTAGTTTACTTTAAGTTTGACTACACTTTATTTTTAGTTAAGAATGTGCGAGGAGTGGCAGGATTCCTAATCCTAACTAATATTATAAATTCGAAAATAAGTTTGTTTGAGACGCGTTCACGCTAGAACGGCTGAACGGATTGGATGAAATTTGGAACATAGATAGAAGTGACCCAGGTAAAGACATAGGGTAATTATCATCCTGGATAGCAGACAAACTCAGGAGCAACAAGTAGGCGACTATTTTTTTTTAGTGCAATTATTTTTTTGACTTCCTCGTCAGTCTCGTAGCAGTCTCAAGCACGACTTCTCAATGGGACGGTCCTGGGTCTCAACAACCAGCAAAGTGCGATTATTGAATGTTTAAATTTTCTTATGACCGTTTAATAGAAGGGCTAGGGAATAACACCCGTACAATACGATAGATCAGGTTAAGCTACGGTTACCGGGGTTAGTGCGTGGATAAGGGACCAACTTTATATACCAAGACTCATCCGTGTCTCAGAATGCAATTTAAGTCCCGGACGGCATTCAGACGGATTCTGTGGATCTTTAACAATCACGACGGGTCGTTAAAAGCCCTAAAGTCTGATATTCAGTCTTACCAAGGGGTATCGTATTACCCAATAACTGGGTTGTGGAGGTCAGATAGTCAGTCGCTCCATGTTAAATACTGGTGTTCAGCTGCATCCGGAAGCCGACCCCATTATAAGAAAATAATAGTTTAAAAAACTAAAAAACACGCTTTAAAAACCAAACTAAAAAAGGAGAAAATAATTTAATTCAATTAAAAAGCGTGGGGTGCTTTTTGATGTATTTTTATAATCAATTAATGTCAAGCACCCCACGCTTTTTAATTGAATTAAATTATTTTATCCTTTTTTAGTTTGGTTTTTAAAGCGTGTTTTTTTGTTTTTTAAACTATTATTTATTTTCTATTTTTTAGTTCTGCTAACTACAAAAACGTGTTTTTTTTTCTCATTTTTTTTTTAAATTATTGAATAGTCATCGGTCCTCAATAAGTTTACAAAGTTTCAATGAAATCTGACCGTTTAAAGTGGGTCAAAATCGCGCTCAAAGGAGTCGGTTACATACAAACAAACATACAAACAAACATACAAGTGAAGCTAATATATAAAGCGTGTAAAAATGCTAGGCAGGTGATGCAGATGACCGTTTAATTTCAACAGTCGTCCTGCTTCTATACCTCAGGGGGTCTACTCTCTAAGCACGAAATCCGTAATCTCGGTCGAAATTACGGGCGTTTCCTACTCCGTATCACTTACGGACCTATGATGAGTTTGGGGCCCATGCTAAGAATGATCTACTAAACGATTTGACAGCTGTCCCTACCCCATATATGGTTTTACCGTTCCAAAAAAGTTAATTAATCAGCTATAGGAGTCACTTCGAAGTTTTGAACTATTTTCGTACGGGCCCGTATTTTCGTTGACGGAGTTAGAGAGTAGCCCCCAGATTTGATGAGTTTATGTTGATGTTGTGTTGGGGGTTAAGATTACATCAAGGGGTCAATTATATTCGATAACCATCTCTCTATTACTATGCATATATTGACCCCTTCCGATTATGTTATTAGCTACATTATGAGAAATTTAGATACCTATCGATTCGCAAATTTTATTGATGTAATCCTCTTAGCCGTGGGCCAAAAGATACGGAAAATATTACTAGTAATTACTAAGTTGGGCTTCATAAATATCTTTAATAGCTTGTTTAATATGTGGTAACACTGCTAACTGCGTCATTAATTCTGCAATCGCAATCACGACTATTATGAGATTTGACATTCAGATATAAAAAAAAAAGTTTATTTCAGACATAATTAAAATTGTCCATATTATGTTAGGTCTTAAAACTATGTTAATATTGTAGCATTGAAGAATAAATTCTCATAAAAATAAAATTTAACAATAATAAAAACATTACATTATTTCGTCACGTGAAGCCGAATAAGCCTCCCCAGTACTGCAGACTCCGGCCTATCTGCTATCATCTTCAAAATTCCGGTGGGGCTCCCACGGATCCTACACATCAGAGATGCCAGTTTTTTAACCATTATGGCAGAAAAATCGTAGACCGACTTGCGTCAGTAAACATGCCTGAAGCGCTGCTTAAGTATTTTTTTTTAAGAATATAATATTTCTAGAATCGAGTTCTTTTAACTGAACTGAACAGCTGTGCTGCTAGGAAGTTTGTTGCGCCACTTCTTTTGCCCATCCAACGCACGAGGAAGTGGTGATGGAGAACGTTTTTTTGTTGACTGTCTTATTCTATTTAGAATAGGCCATTAAGAAAAGCAGCCAATGAAGAATTTATTTAAATTTCGAATTAGGAGCTCTATAGGAATCTGTAGATGTGTAAGTAATTAATTCATAAGAATGGCATTTGTATAATATCTCATTTTGGCGTCCATAAAGTGCAGAATCTCAGCCCAGTTTGAAAACAAATTATTTCGATTTTAATAGATATTTACGTTTTTGGCAGGAAACTAGATTTTCAAATTGTGATATAAAATCGAAGGTAGTAACCGTACCTACTGTGAGTCAAAACAGTACTTAGATTATAATTAATTCCTCCCCCGTTGCCCTTCGGTGAAAAAGGACAGAATTAAAATATTATCTTATATTATTTTTTAATTTGGTTCTCATATTATTGAACAGTTTCTTCCTCGACTGTACCGCCTCATCACTCGTGATGAATAAATGCATTATGTTATTTTTTTGGCAGAATATCATTTGGGCACATGTGGGCCATTCTAAAATGGCGTCCATCCAAAATGTAAGGGATAACGAGGGCTCTTTAGTAAGGATGTCACTAACATACGAATTGGGAAACGGTTTCAGAATATAACTAACTTTTTGAACTCATCATTAGTACATAAATTAGCATGAGAAAACACAGTTATGCGCACTATTTAGTTATTACTTTGTGCTGAAAATTTACAATTTATTGAACTTAAAAATTTACAAATATTGCTCAGACTGTGTTGATGTTGGCTTCAAGACTAACCGGATGCAGCTGAATACCAGTATTTCCATGAAGCGACTACTTACCTGACTTCCACAACCCAGTTACTGGGTAACGCGGTACCACTTTGTAAGACTCGTGGTCAGACTTTTGGGCTTTCACTACCTTGTAGAATTTATTAAGGAATATGAATTGAACGTATGTTCACTGTACTTAATGTTCGCGACAACCCTGCTACATATAACAAACATATTGAGTATCAAACATTTCGTCTAATAATTATCTTGAGTGTACATGAGTCTGGTCTGCCCACGCCATAAAATTATGTAATGAAATAAGTCTAGTATGTAATATTATTATTTAGTATTGTATAACTATTGGAAAAGCATACTAACTAACGTAATTTCTATGACAATTTTCTTTCAAGAGTTGTCTGAAAGTATATATCACTTTTCCGTCTCATTAAAGTTTTGGCTTTGGTCATTTATAAGGAAATCTTGCGCTAGATTACTAAGAAACAAGAGTTTTTTTTATCGTTGTCGACGGCGCAATGTGTTCCACGCGCGCCTCAAAGAGATGTCAGCACCAACAGGTGGGGTCCGCAAGGGCCGATGCCTGCCAGGGGTACCGGTTATTCGAAAGAGATACCGCGGCCCCTGGCACCGAGGCAACTGAGGGAACACGGGTGGGTTTTAGTCAGTAAAAGTCTGACACGCCCTCCTGCTCCACCCAGAGCGGGAGAAGTTATTTGACGATTTCCCACCCAAAAAAAAAACGTTGCAGTGATCTTAAATTTTTGAGTTTTTGACAGATTGGCCATACTAATCGTCAAAAAATCACAGTTGAGAGACCTTATCAATGTTTATAAATTATTAGACCCTGGGGCCTTTCTCAAACTGACCATCGATACAATCCTATAAAAGTAGTAATAAAGATCTGATTCTCATTCTGATTACAGAAAGAAATCGTCCTCCTTTTTTTTCGTCAGTTAAAATCACCTCATTTCCAAATAATAAAAAAAAATCAAAAGGGCAAAAGTACTGAAAACTTATTACAACTTTAAGACCATTATTACAATAATCAGCCCACATTTTAAACACATATTATAACTGCACAAGTGCATGCAGACTATTACAACATCAAAGAATTCGGTGACAAAACCAGACTCCAACAAAAGTCGTCATTAAATTTTATTACGTTCTTATCTACTCAATACATTCAGAATGCTTTAAAAAGAAAATGTTTTACATAATCCAGTGCTGGGTCGTCGTGGCTTATTGGTCAACTCGCACGAAAAGACTCACCCAAAACGTGCAAGTCGTCACTTTAAAAATAATAATATTTTTTTTTTAGTAGGCGGTTCGTATGAAGTTAATTTATATGTAAGCGGATCGACAATTCCAAAAATACGTAGTAGGCAACTGGCATATTTTGAATAAAACGTTAAAGGAATTAACGAAAACTTGAGGAAAATGTTCACTAACTTTATTACATAAAATACAAAACGTGCCAGTTGCCTAATACGTATTTCTAGAATTGTCGATTCACCCAAAAATAAATTCACTTCGCACGATTCGCCTATAGAATTATCATATTATTTAAAAGTGTCGATTCGCCCAATTCGGGTGAGTTTTCTCGTGCGAGTTGACTAATAAACCGTCGTCGTTGTCGAAAAACTTATATGTCAGTGACCTGAATACCAAGTTGCAGCTCAACTCAAAACAGTAGGCCGATTGTGAATCAACGAGGAAGTGTTTTTCAACGATATGGGTCAGCTTTGAAGGGTAGTGAGGTGAATGTGTCGATAGATTTGGGTTTTGTTTATCGATAAATTCAAAAGCGTTGCTCGCTGGGGGATTTCCGTGTTTGCTTTGGTGGGGGATTGAGAGCGAAGGACTTACTTGTTTTGTAATTCTGCAGTAGGCAGTTCACATTATAAATATCTGTAACTTAATACGATGTAGATTTGCTATTCTTCGATTCTTACCTGTAAACAAGGAAATAAAAATACTTTAATATATTTATAGAAACATATGGTTACGAAACATAGATAATGAATTGCTAAAGTCAAATTTTACACACAATAAATCATACATTCTACTGCTGAAAAGCCACGCCTTACTAATTAAGAAATATTCGACAAATTAATGTTAACAAAAGCTAGACACAAAATACAATTCATCATAGACCACAATTCATCATTCGCCAATACATCGACATACCACATCCCTAACTGAAACGAATTGCATCACACTAGCCATCGACAGAGATTTAGAGCGACGTTACGTTGGTTTACCTAATTTTTCTTTGTGGTAACATTGCTTCAACCAATCTCTCATTGTTTAGCCGAACAATGACGGCTTTGACGCCGTTCTGTGCCGGAAAATTATTAATTGAGGACGCGAGGTCGTTGCGTTCGGTATTTTTTTGAGACCAGACGCCGCGACTTCCCATCACTAACTGTCAGTTTTGTTTTTTTGAGTTTTGATGTTTGCGGCAGAGAGTTTTCTTTTTAGTTCTGTGTCGGTGGTCGATTATTTATGGTCGGTATTCGCTTTGATTATGAAATCAAGCAGTTAAGTATATTTCCATATGTTCTAAGTTAATATAGCAAACTGGCAGAATCAGAATACATTTATTTGCTTAGTTTATATTCAAGTGCATTGAATTCTTATGTAGACCTCACATTAGGATTATCTGTGTCATGAGATCTAGATTCGTTCATTCCAGTAACAATGTTATACCTATTTTAATAAGGTATATTTTTAAAACTTGTAATACGCAGAAAAAGAGTGTATATGTTACCGGCCAAACCCGATTTCAGGCAAACATAGTTTGTCCTAGGCCAAACTGGTTTATTAAGCCGGGGCACCCCGATTAAATGGGTTAGGTTAGGTTAGAACTGTGACCAAAAGGGCGCGAGCCGAGCGAGCGCAGCGAGCAGTGCCGCGGCAGCGGCCGGCGAGCGTTACTTCCAAAGGCTGTTAACGAAACGGCTAATTAAGCTAGTTGGCTGCGACATATCACGCGTAGGATTAAGTCTGTTTGGCCTAGGACAAACTAGTTTGGCCTGAAATTGGGTTTGGCCGGTAACACTCGGCTCGCCCCCTTTTGGTCACAGTTCTAACCTAACCCATTTAATCCGGGTGCCCCGGCTTAATAAACCAGTTTGGCCTAGGACAAACTAGTTTGGCCTGAAATCGGGTTTGGCCGGTAACATATACATGGTGGTGTGATTTATATCAGTTGTGTTGGAGTTTATGATGTGATAAATGGGTGTAGGTACTATAAGTACACTTCTATCTAACCCTACGTGGAACAAAGGTTTCATTTAGGTTTAGATACAGATTGAGCTTAGACTTGGATTCTTCTACTTTGTCGTAGTATCGATGATTCAATTTGTTAGTATACAGGGTGATTGGAAGATGGGTGCAAAGCTTTAAGGTGAAGATAGTATAGACAATTTAGAACCATTTAAGCCATGGTTGTCTTAGACAAAGTCTTACCAATTTTTTTTTAATAAGGTTTAAAAGACGTATTGTACAATTTTTTTATTTTTTCTGAGCTTTAAATTTCTGTAAAAAAATATTCTAATGACACAGAAGCCTAAAACATGTTTTGCTTGATTGCTTACACATTACTTTAATTAAATAAATAAAAAATGAATTCATTTATCATTCAATTTGGCCATAATTATGCAGTTTACATTAAATTTTGAGAATTTCCGAAAAAAAACCTTAAAAATTTGGTTAAAAATATTTGGTAAGACTTCGTCTAAGACAACCATGGCTTAAATGGTTCTAAATTGTCTATAATATCTTCACCTTAAAGCTTTGCACCCATCTTCCAATCACCCTGTATAATAAGCTTCGACCAGAATTCAGCCACTTAGGCAGCGTTATCGTTGTCCTCTCAGAGGTCTTTCATAATGTAGTCGACATTCACGCGCACGTAAGAAAGTCGCGGCGGTATTTTATCGCGCACGGTGTTAAATCTAACATTGAGAATCCTACAGAGTGCAGCCCGATTGAGTCTCAGCGCGTCGAAAAATCACAGTGTTCGATTTTCAATTCTCGGCGGTAAGCATTGCGTTGGAGATCCAATGCGCAAACTTGGGCTTAGTGCACAGAGAGCATTACAAGACGTAAGGCATAGTTTGCGATGTAGCTCCACAGTCGCACTGGGGCTCATCAGAGACTAGATTTTGATGCTAGCAAAATGTTGTTTAAAAATATAAATACTTTTTTCTTTTGCGGAGATAGGCTCATAAAAATACAGAAATGACAATTTGAGAGCATTCGTTTGTGTTAAAGCACGATGCTTTAGTACGAACGAGTGATTTTCACGCCCCAATTATTTTAAAATGCAGATTGATATAAATTTATGAGGAACAGCACATTTGTTGGTGGTATGATAGCGGATTTCTGTTTTTATTTGACGTAAACACAGTTTTATGTTATGCAACAGTTGTTTTTATTGCAGTCTAGCTAGGTTAAAGACATTGAGCTAGTTAGTTAGAAAATTAGACTATAGAAACTACTATTATGATTACCTACTATGACTTAGCTTTAATGTCTTTAATGTCTTTGAGTCTTCGTCAACAATTTCTCTTTTTTGTTCTGTAGTTGTTGTTTCGTTACTGTACGTTCTTTGCTATAATTCAGTTACTAACAGACAGACAAAAAAATATATTATAGGTCACAGAAACACGTGTTTACAAAAAGATGAGACCAATTATAAAACCACACGGATTTGTACATAGGCATGTAGAACATAAATAGTCAGCAGCTGTACGCCCGCCGTGACTATGACAAGAAGGCTTCCACTAAGCATGAAGCTGTGCTATGGGTCCCACAGTGCGCACAGCTTTGTATATGAAACAGATATGGGAGGGGGAAGGCCTTATGTTTCATGTGCCTATCTCCATAGTTACCTAGAAGAATCAACTTATTTGATTAAACAAGTTGATTATGAAGACAAACTTTATCACATTTTTATTATCATCACAGCAGGTTTAGCATGACGTTTTCTATTTCTACGAAGAATAGACAGTGCTTTTTCAATACAAAGTGACATTTCGTTTCTCCATTTTTTACATAGCATCGTAGATATCCTTCTACAATCTGTAATTTTGTCTTTCGTTTCTAACGATCTTTGTCTAGGTCAATGTAGACTATTTCAGACGAATATTTCTTCCCAAACTGTCAAAATCACACTGACAACAAACTTTCTTCTGGACGGCCACAAAGTTTAAACAATTAACTACAAAATCATGATTCGTTTAGAACGCATAACTGCGATAATTAATAGAACAACATAGCTATCTTCTCCAATTGTACATAATTTAGTTACTAGTCATGTCTATTCTTCCGTCGACAAATCAGTGCTCGTGCTAAGTCTGCAGGTCAGACAACTTCACACATAGGTAAAACAACTTCACGCCTTGTTTCCCCAAATGTTTGGGCAGAGTTGTACCTATAAATACATCCACAAAGATGTGCAACAGCTATTATAAGTATTTCGGGTATCAATATTTATTTACCCATACAATTAATTCCCAAAAGATCAAATCACCAATGTCGACATGTGCGTAATTAGAACACACACATGTTTCAAAACACGTTCCAGTTAAATTAAGTTTTATAATTATGTTTATTGATATCATCCGGCTCTTTTTACTTCCCGCTAATGAATCACTGATTAAACTCAGATTCGAGATAATCGACGAGTTTTAAATTCTTCCTTGTACAGTTTTATCAATAAACTTCCCGTTGTCGCTGTGTATTTACAATTTCATTCGACTTTTCAATAGTCTATAGTTAGTTTTTTTACTATAATTTGACTATATTCAGTTTTTTAGCAGCTACTATTGGATTTAGCTAAATAAACTTCTGTGTGGTGCTGGACGTAAAGAATAGCACCATCTCTTTTTTTCCCGTGGGTATCGTAAAAGGCGACTAAGTGACTTACTAGAGAATGGGCTTATATTCATCATCACCCTACAGCAGCCCACCGCTGGACATAAGCTTCTGTCTTCTTCTCTTCTCAGCTCGATTCTCGGCAACTCTCAGCCACTTACTACCAGGCACTCTGCGAAGATTCCATTCTCCTGAGGGCGTCCAACCTTACGTTCGCCAATCACATGTTCTAACATTCATAATTTCATAAATGGCATTTATACTAGTGAGACTAGTGAGAACAACATATTTTTTTCAGAAATATTGCACGGTTCTAAAGACAATGTATGTAAATATTAGACTGTGAATTTTTTTTGTATCTGTTACATAGGTGTCAACTTCAAATGCTTGTCTATTTCTTTTTAATTAGTGGCTTTTATCTTTTCGGTTGAAATCTCTCGTGAATTATGACTTTTCTCTTATGGTCCATAATTAAGGTTGTCAACTCTCGTTTTCGTTATGTTTTATTATTGATAGTAAATTAAATAATTCGGCCAACGCAATCAATTATGTTTGTCGTTTCGCTTCTGTCAATAAAGTGGAAATGATATTGTATTCATTTTCATTCCAGGTTTTATCAAATAGGTAGTACCTACGTAGTTCTTGATAGTGGTTATATTGGCCCCATTATTTTCGATAGTTTAGATTCTATGTACCGAATTTGTTAAAATTATTATGAGTTGTATACCAATGTTGGATAAATCATTAACTAACTTGATATAAGTAGCTCTGTTTGTTAAATCTGTGATAATGCGTGTTGTTTTCATTCACCGATATATTTACTTAAGGTTCAATTGACTAACTCCGTCCTATACAATCTCAACCTAATGCATTATTGCCACATTTAGTTGCAACATCCATAATAATATTATTAGTTCTACCGAGACTCTTAATAATTTCGTGACCAACACTTAAGTGCCCGGTTCACGGTCCAAAACTTGTAGTCTATGTGCCCTTGACCAAACGGTCAAAATTATAGTCTTGACCCCAATGTCATTCTTTGTGCCTCAACAACGGGCAATTTTTTGACAATGTTCTATTAATTTGCCGTCTCTTTCGCACTCATTGTTGATGATAGGGATGTGCCAATCTTTGTTGACTATCGATGTTTTTTTTTTATAAAAAATGTAGAATGTTATTTTATTTATTTAATCAATCAATCAAGTTGCGAAGATGATGTTTAAGGCATTGGCAATTTAGCTATTAATATTATTATAAGGATGAAATAGTGACATGACATTAATAACTTTGTTTACATAAAGAAGAACCGCTAAAGCCATATCATTAATAAAACTTATGTAATAATGATTTACAACTTCAAAATCGCATAAATCTTCATAGCTTTTAATAGACGTGTGTGAAAATGGTAATTTAGATAGTGAAACACACAATAAATAAAGTTGGAACGAATATAGGCTACAACTAGACATTATATAATATATAGTTTTTTTTTTTATATCTGACCAACTTCTTGAAGACTCTTCGGCAAAACGAAGTGCATATGTGGGAACACATGCACTTCGTTTTGGCTAAGAGGCTTGAAGCATGCTGCCCTCCCGATGCACGACAGCGTGGATTTATCTGCGCCGACGGCACACTCGAGAATTCGGCTGTCCTGGACGCGGTGCTGGGAGATTGTGGGAAGAAGTTGCGTGAATGGCATGTTGCGGTGCTGGATTTCGCCAAGGCGTTCGATACGGTGTCGCATGCGGCGCTGATCGATTTGCTGAAGAAAAGAGGCCTGTCTGAGGGGTTCTGCAAGAGTCACGTTGGCGCCTGTCTGCGCGAAACTTGACAATGCTAAAGGTAAATTATTTGGAACCACCTTAAAACCGCTAAACGAATTTAAAACATACTTCTATATCTAGTTGTCAATCATGAGGGAAATGTCGTGAATGAATGAATGGCTATACGAGTAGGGAAAGACCAAAGGAAGAATGGATGGACTCTGTGAAAGATGATGTTGCTAGAAATCGAATGACTACTGCTGTTAAGACTAATAGAGGAGTAGCTATGAAAGAAAAAGACAGTAAATAATTTTGGATAAGGACAAGAGAATGATATTCTACAGTTGTCAATCAGTTTAAGATCACCGAGAAAGAATCTTTTTTTAAAATTTTGCTGTGTTCTGTGGTGAATTTAGACAATTTGAGTTTAAAAATTTCATAGCACACACAATACCAAACGAACCTAAATTAAAACATAAACTAAATTAAACACAACCAACCCAAGAGAAAAAGTGGTCACTAAATTACAAGTTATTACTAATGACTTAACTCATGATTATTCAATAGTTGAGACCTTCAACACGTAACATCTGTGCCAACAACGTTTGACACTGTTCCGACACTTATGTTTAATAGTTTTTTTGTTGAAGCAAACGTGAATCAGAAATTTTAATAGGTACTGTTTGTTCGATAGGGAATGGAATTTTAAGGGGAACCTAGTCGCGGGCTCGAACTCACCAGGCTTCGTGTCCGACAGAGATCGTATCAGTGTTGAGCAGTTAGACGCTAGTCTACCCGCACAACGTTATTGAGTAAGATGCAGGATCATTTATAGTAAAAAATCACGAAAAAATTAAGAAAAGTCCTTTGTAAGATAAGATCGGGTTTTATGAAAAAGCCAATTAATAAATCAATGACCAATAAAGTTTATTGAACTTTTCGATACTTAAACTTTGTCGGTACCAACTTGGTTTTGCAGATTTAACATTTCTTTTATTACTTAAACACGCCCAAAGTTAAGTAAAATTAGCAAGAAAAACGAATCTTTGTTGGCTCCTAACTTTTAAATGGGTTTTATTTTAGTATTCTGTTCCCGTAAAGATAATATTAATAATGAGACAAAACGATATCATATTTTACTTTGGATGTGCTATGTCAGACAGTGGAGTAAAACACTCCCGAAGTTTGTATGCAAAAAATGTGGACTAGGTTCACCTTAAAGATTCAAGGAAGGTTTGGAAGTATTTTTTTTCTATAAGTAAGTATATAGGTTTAAATAATCTTTATTCTCATAAAAACATGACATCCAGTTCACTTAAATAAGACTTAAATTTTAACATAAATGAGTAATCGTCCGCGTCGTCTAAAGACGAAGCGTACAGATGTAAAATAAACAAAATAACAATAACAACGTATGAGATCAGCAGCAAAAAAAAACACAAAAGTGTAGGTAGTTTAGATATAAAACAAGTTAACAGCTGGCCAATGTGACACCAAGCTACCCTCATAAGTACTGATTCACTCATATAAATTTGTTTTATATTTTTCAAGTTTTTTCTATAAGTATTTAAATAAGTATTATATTTTTAAATAAAATAACAGATCAGGACTTTGTGTGAAGAGTTCAATCGAATTTAGTTTTCGGTTTTCAGCAATTTTCGTTTTCGACCGAAAAATATTATTTTCGGCTATGGTCGAAAAAATACCTTTTGTCGAACATGTAACATCAGAATCTTTGATTGATTGAAATTTTAGGTTTTCGGCCAAAATTGTAAATAATGCCAAATTATCTAATTTAGCCTTATTTGGCAAAAAAAATTGTTTTGATACGAAAAAAGATTCAATGATGAGGTCGACGATGTGGTCGCTAAGCGACAAAGCCCTTTAAACAAATAAAAAAAAAGAAAAAAAAATATTCAACCAAGGCTTACTAACTAGGACTTACTAAACGTAAACATACAGATAATACCGTCTATGCCCAATTAAGCCACGGTTACGAACACTACAATGCGGATAATATCAAAAGAAGTATACAAAGCGCTGTAATTGAAACACCAAATTCATAAAGAAGATACATTACTACTAAGACCTTTAACGTTGCAAAGTTATATTTCGAAGGCGTTCCGCCATGTTTTTTTCTTTTTTTTAAACATTAATCTTCACTTACTTAGAAACGGTCTTGGTTTTATTTTTAATTCGCGAATGTATTAGCCCTTAAATTAATTATAACGTTGGAATGGACTTTCTTTAAATTATACAGGTATGTTTGTAAGTAAGAAACTTGAAAGAAATGCGTTAATTAGTGTAGGCGTGTTTGCAAGTGTCCATATTTGGATTAATATTGAAGACGCACCAGACGATAAAATCATTTCAGTTTTGTTTTTGAGACTCGTTATTTTCTATACTATAAGGCACTTATCATCTTCTGCCTCGCTTTTTTCAGACTATTTTGGTATCGGCTTCCAATCTAACCGGATTCAGCTCAATACCTACTAATATTTTACATGGAGCGACTGCCTATCTGACCGTCATAAATCAAAAACTGCGTAATACGATACCCCTTGGTAAGACTCGTGGTCAGACTTTCAGGTTTCTGACGACACGTAACGACAGTCAAAGATCCACGAATCACAGCTGACACCAACGGCTTAACGTGCTTTCCTAGGCACAGAGAAGTTTCGGAATATAAAGATGGTCACCCAACCAAAGGCGTCACCCCATGACTTCCAGCTCTGTAAATCCAGGACTAAAATGGAACACCAGTGGTTTCTATTCTACAGCTCGCCTCGCCATCTTCTACGGAGTCTGCCGCGATGCTTTCCGGCTGTGTCAAGGCTCCATGTAGTGATTATTTTGACCCACAGCTCACTGGGAATATGGCAGACCAGATGTAGCCAACTTCGCCCCAGACTAACAGTCAAACATGTGTTATAGTATACTCTAAACACAAAAAAGCACATAAAAGAAATCTTGCAAAAGCAGTAAAATACACGGCAAGTCGGCAACACAATAGTTTGTGCTGACTTATCCGCAATCGGAACGTATCGTCAATACGTGACGTTATTATAGATAGCCAACTGCCAACGTAATATGGCAGGTAAAATGGAACAAATTAAAATGCTTAAACAGCAAATTGTTACTTAATATACAGCAGAGTATGGCAAAAAATCTGTTAATGGTTGATCACCTCATGACCAATATAGTTTTTAAGATAATGGTATACTTACTAACAAAATATAAACATTTAAATAGTCAGAATTAATTGAATTTTATTATATTTTATAAAACGTCGTACACACCTAGGTACTGAGTACCTTAATAGTTTTAGTTTTACTGCCAATCCGTGACTATATATTGATAAACGAGCACGTTTCAGTCATAACATTAGTACTTCATAATAATTATATTTCCAAGAAATTTGAAGAAATCTTCATTTTGTATTGGCATAGCTATGGAATCTATGAATGCAACCATATCAGTTTGCAAATTCCTATGATAATCATGACCTTTTTAAATACTACTAATACTACAAATCTTTTCAAATCATAATCAGCCTATAATGTTCCCACTGCCGGGACACAGGTCTCCTCTCGGTAAGAGGGAGTGGGCCTAATCCACTACCCGACCCAGTGCGGGTTGGTAGATGTCACATGTCTTCGATTTTTTGGTTTTAGGATCTAGGATATGTCGGTTCCCTCAAGACGTCTTCGTTCACCGTTTTGAGAGTAGTGATGAAATATATTAGTGATAGCCGGATCATTAAAAATGTAGATCCGCAGATACGGATCCGGATACGGATAATTGCCGTCAATATCCCCGGATACGGATCCGGATCCTAACTTTCTTACTCAATCGGTGCCGGTGCGCGTGACCTTGAAGCGATAGTTGACGCCACTTGACGCTTTGCGTGACAGAACATGTTTCGACTTGCGTTGCGCGGGTCTTTCTTTTGTTTTGTTTATAGTTTAGTGTGACACTGGCCAGCATAGATAACGTTGTGTTTGTTGTACGAATTAAAAAGAAGTTTAGTAGTGCAATTTGGAATTATTAATAAGGTAAAAGATCCGTAAAAAAACCGTCAAAAATGTAACGGATAGGGCTACGGGTACGGATCTTTTTTCTCCCGCAGATATCCGCGGATACGGATACGGATACAGATATCCGGAACATCACTAAAATATATAGTACAAAGTAAAGTTTCTGCTTGGGTTCGAACTGACGCCCTACAACTCGTAAGGCGGGACCGATACCACTGGGCCACCTCTGCACATAAATCTCCAAATAGATTTACGTATACCAGTTTAACAATCAACTAGAGTTATAATAGAATTCGTGAGAAAATACTGCGGACCCACTGATAACGTTGATTGATTTCAGTATTCAATTCAGGTTGTATTTATACTTCTAATTTACTTGTTACCATGTTACCAGGAATCAGTACATGATTCTGAACGCCTACTGAAGCAGTGGACTGTTGGAGGATGATTCAGGCGAAACAGCAGATTTTTTGTGGAGACGAAAACTTCCTACGCTCTCCTGCTCCACTCAGAGCGGGAGAAGTTATTTGATGATTTCCCACCCTCAAAAAAAAGGGGGGATTAGAAAGAATCATGCTGAAATTCATGGTTACAGTTTGCGCGACGATATCTCTGCCAATAGAGTCAACAAATCACATTTTGACTTCATGGTACCAATAACATTTACAGGGTATTTACAAGGCAAATGTGAGTGGAAACGGGGGGAACGCCCTAGAAGGTCACAGTGACCTTATTGGTACTTTTACCTTTCTTCAGAAAGGTCTGGTGCATGTACTAGTAACCAGCAGGGTGTCTGTATGGCCAGATTTATGAAGGCAGACGATACAAAAGGAGTATGTAAGGATAGTAGCTGGTTGGGTTCGTGGTTTCTATATACCCTTATGGGAAGAAGGAGAGAGTTTATGTCACTAACACTCTTATTCTGTTGAACTAAGATTTAAAATACATTGATGGATTTTTGGACGAGCGCATGGGTAAAGTTGTAAGTAGTTTCTTGAAGTAAAAACAGAATTTTACTTGTAAATTCTCAAAGATAAAGACAGGACACCGTTAATAGGCGCATATTGAATAAAAAACTTTAACATCTAGACGTGTTGGTAACCCTCAATAACATCAAATCTACCAGATTGTGTCCCATACTTGCATTGCATCGATAGAAAGCATCATATCTGCTCATACAGATGGTATGTCCCAAATAAATCGTCGTGTGTGGTGTCCAATGATTGAAAACAAGCTATAAACATAATGATCAGCATCGTCTTTCATTGGTTGATTTACAAACCGTTTGATGTTACTGGAATTTGTCAAAATAATGAAACGGAAACTTATTTTGAAGATGGTCAGATAAACGCATATTCATTAGTAGATATTTAAATAGTAGGTAGTAGTAGTTAGTTATTCGTAGTATTTTGTTGGTAATTTTTATTTATATAGGTAATAGATTTTTTCTATAGGTATGAGGTGTGCCCAAGCCTTCGAGGAAACAAGACGTGATGGTATTTTATGTCGTCATTAGTACCTAGGCCGTCGTTGGAAGATTTGGGGAAGATATTTGTAGACTGATCCTTTGCGTATTGTTTACTATTTGGCATCTGAATGATCGGCAAAACCATAGATTCAGATCTCTACTGCTAACAGCTGATAAGACTCTATAGAAGTTGAGAAAAACGGCCGGAACTGATCAACAGAAAGGGTCTTCATCATGATAACGCCAGACCACACACATCTTTAGCCACTAAACGAAAACTGAAGAGAGCTTGGTTGGGAAGTTTTAATACATCCCTGACCTTGCACCCTCAGATTTCCACCTGTTTCGGTCTCTTCAGAACTGTTTGGGTAATGTTAGGTTAACACCTAGAGAGAACTGTCAAAACTACTTTTCGCAGTTTTATGATCAGAAGTCACAAAATTCGTACAGCAATGGAATTATGTCACTGCTTATCGAACAAAATGGCGAACCAAAATTATAATAAAATGTAAATACCCACACTATGAAAAAACAAGTCTTCAATTTGTCATTAAAAATACGACAAACTTTTCCCGCGACCTCTAATAAACCCTATACAATCGATCAAAATACAGGCAGAATAATTTAAAACGATAAAAAGTAAAAAGCTACTCGAAATTCGAATCGAATGTTTGAAACTTAATGAATGAAATCGTATTTGGATTGCATTCGATTGCTGCAAACAAATTGAATATCGTTCTATCGAACCGATCTTGTTGCTATAAAATAAAAGAACCACACAACTGTATATGCGATTAAGTTCTAATTGACCCTATTTTAATTCATCAAAACCATTCAATTGTGACTTTTATACATTGGGTGATAAAGTCTGAAATAGCACTTAACTTGAACTCCCTTTTAAATGCATGTTTATTAATTAATGACTATAATTATGAATAGTGGTGCGCGGCATTGAACCGCGCGTTTGAATAAATTTTATGAGCTCAAGTGTCAATTGATGTAAGTATTTAGGCCATGCGACTACCATTCGTTATTATTTAGTAGCTAATAAAAACTGAATTTCATGTTATTGCTGTCATATTTTCGTAAAGTCAGGTTTTAGATGAGTAAGGTTGCGATTTCCGGTGTTAAAATCGACTAATTGGTACGAAGTGGTGATCGAATAAATCGATTATGATTGGTTTGAAATTTGGGTTATGCGTGCATCAATATGCATATACAGCTGCTTCGTGTCTTACTGATGAATGAATGACAGGCAAACGGACTGTCTCAATAAATGAATGAATGTTTTTCGTGATTTCTTGTTCCATAGAGGGTGTTGCTGTAAATAGAGGTGCACTAAGTCCAAGGCCCTTTTTATAGAAAATCTCTCAAGGGTCAAGCATACATACTTAAAACTATTTCAATGCCATTTGATTGGTTGAAACTAGTACTTATTAAGTCTTGATTCTTGACTTGTGTGATGTTCTGTAAGTTATCCGGCGGGGTAATTGTGTAACACATAGGGACGGCTTTGATTTTGACTTTTCATTGCGTTATTTACGTTGCTGAGCAAACACATTTTTGAAACATATAAAACAATGCATTAGCAAGAAATAACCTTAAAAAATATTCAGATTCCGATTAATAGTATCTTACGCAATTAGGGCCTGAGAAAGATATTATTTTAAGATTAACGCCTGGACCTAACACCATTTTCTATTTAAATACGCTCCGGGTCTAAAACAGTTGGGAAAATGTGAAGTTTTTATGCGGTTGAAGTCGCTGGAAAACAGCTAATGATGTTAAAATAGCATCTACAAAGCAAGTGATGAAATGCTTGCATTTTCTTATCCTATATATGGAATCGTGATTGACGGTGGTCGCATGATGTAACATTAGTCGTTACCTACATTTTTTGCAGTGGAAGACTTGTAATTAAGAGTGATATTAAATCAGTTTCATCATTATTTCTTGACTGGACTGGTCAGTGAGAGGTCGTGAGTTCAGTCACCACTTGCCGGTCTCTCAACGTTTTTATGAAATAATGAACGAACGAATGAATGAAAGAATGAATGAATGATCAAATGAATGAAAGATTGTATGAAAACCAATGAATGAAATGCACCGACATCGACACCGGCGTGATTGTACCAGACTCGATTATTCGAATGAACCCCAAGATTTGCACTAGCCCCTGAGGCCTCATGTTTCATAGTGCTACAGAGACCATTGCGTATCAAGGAGTTGGGCCGGTCTCTCATTATTTTATAAACTAAATATTAAAACTATACTTTTTCTAGACCAACTGCCAAGTTATTCTGTAAAAATCTCGCCGTAAAAATTTAGGAGAAGTGAGTTTGAAGTTAACTGTCAAATAATGTAATTCTCTAGCACGGGGAGGAATGACAGCAAAACAGTACTGTAGACTGTAAGATAATTAATCAGCCTACAATATTCCTACTGGTGGTCACAGGCCTCCATGCGGGCCCAGTGCGAGTTGGCAGCAGCCACATGTCTTCGAATTTTAGGTTCTAGGACATGCCGGTTTCCTCACGATGTTTTCCTTCACCGTTTTGAGAGCAGTGTTAATGAATATTTGCACAAAGTATAGCGCCTGCCTGGGTTCGATCCCACGACGTATAATTCGTAAGTCGCAACCGTTACCACTGGGCCAGCAGTACTCTCCCGATACCACTATAGAGGTATGAGGAACAGGGTGTAAAGTTCACTCATACTCTACAGAAAAGGGAGGATCCTCCGACCAGACGGGTGTTGTGTCTGGTGGGCAACTGCCCGAGACAGTTGATGTCGGGATGTTGTATACACGGTGTCCCGAAACTCAACGTCAAGCGGGTACGGGGCGATAAGCTAGGTTATAGCAGCTCTAGCAAAAAAAAAAACATGTTACTTAGTTAAGTGATAATAGGAATACTTTTGAAAATGTTGAAAATCAACACCAGAGATACGCACGTAGAGTAAAAAGATCTTTTCTGAGTTGTTGTAGAGCCTGTATTCGTGCCGAAGGCAAACAATCTGAACATTGGATTTAGTTTTAAAGAAAAAATAAATGTATTAAAATATTTCCTATTGTTTCATTATAATTTACTTTTGCAATAGTACAATAATAGCCTTTTTTTAATTTGCCAGTACTAGTATAACCTAGCCTATCGCCCCGTACCCGCTTGACGTTAAGTTTCGGGACACCCTGTATATGTCAGTTTCGTGGTAAACTCTGACTGCACGATGTAGGATTTCTGTGGCGTCCAGACGCGTAGTTCGCATGTGGCATTGTAGATGGCGCCACATAACTTTTTGTGTTTTAAGATATTTGTTGCGAAGTATTTTTCTGTAGTGCCGCTACACCACCTTGTCCCGGTAGTCGATTTTGTCGGGACTAATAAGTAATTAAAGCCGCATTGCAAATTCTTTGTCTTTTGTTTACACAAAATCTGATACGGCTATAAATATCTAATAATCAAGAGTAATCATTTATTAATTTACACAGAGCACGGATTGGCCGCGCTGGCTACCAGCCCTCTGTGATAATTCCCAATGTGCAAATAATTTAAAATAACGCCACTTCAATATTTAAATCTCGAACAACTGATGGGCATCGATTTACGCGGAATCGATACAATCAGTTCCCGTTGCTACCCTAGTTATCATTCCTGCATGCGCCACACGTTTCAAATTTCGAATTTAGAATCCTTCGGAATAACTTTACGCGCGTGTAACTGGCCATTTACAATCAATATATCTGTGTTACCAACATTATTTTACTGTAAAAAAATAACACCAACATTCTTATTCCGTTGCACTAAGGTTTAAAATACATTGATGGATTTTTAGGTGAGTGCATCTGTAAAGTTGTAAGTAGTTTCTTGTAGTAAAAACAGAATTTTACTTGCAAATGCTCAAAGGTACTCAGACGGGGCACCGTTAATAGGCGCGTATTGAATAAAAATCTTTAACATCTAGACGTGTTGGTAACCCTTTACGTAATGTTATCTCGATACTAATAAGGATCGAGTTAGAATCGATTCTGGAATAGATAATCGATTTATTTAAATTACGTGTTTAGATGTTGTTGTCAGCATTTAACGTCGAAGATTCACAATTACAGTTAAGTATTTTGTCTGAGGACTTATAAAATAATAATTAGGTAGATACATAATAGAACAATAGCGTAATTAATAATAACTGACTTATTTAATAACTACTTTATCACAGTAATTAATCTACAGACGCCATCTTATTTCTTAATAGAAAATTATTATTTTCAAATTTTCTTTCGATTTAAATGACGTCAATCCATTTACAGTATGGCCACCCGTTTCAATATGACTAGGAATAGCGTGGGAGTTACAACTTCACTTACTTGCCACCCACAACCTTCATTACAGATCGTACCAGTAATTTAAGAACTATTTAAAGTAAAGTTAGGAGTAAAGTAAAAGGCTTTGAAGAGTAAAAGTGATGGAAAGTTATGGATCACGTAAAGTGAGGGAAATTATCTTTCAAGCAAATTGATTACCCACTGATCCGTATGTTCAATTCTCAATTGTCATTCATTGACAGTTGCATGAATTGGGTATTAAACGACGAATAAAAGACAGCCTTGTCATTTTGCTAGAGTATTAAGTTCGTAGACTGTTTTTTTTTAATTTTCCAATATTTGTACATTGCAGATCTCTTGAAAATTTGGATATTGCACCCGCTTTCTATCCGATCTGGTTGCATTCTTGCATACTTCAATACTTAAGAAAAGGAAAAAAAAACATCCTTTATGTACAGTACCTACAGTTAACTGCACAACAGTGGTAACATATACATAAAGGAGTAGTCGATCGCAAATTGTGACTGTATCTACCTACTTCTTAAGGTTATAATAATGACAACCGTTTGGTACCTGACTACATGTCGATATCTGAAGCCTTCATCTATAGGCACGTCGCCAAGATAGTTCAGTTCATCGTTTGCATTGTAATTCAATCTAATGGTCGATCTATTAAATCTATCGATTCTTCTTCCAAACATGCATTTTGAACTACTGCAAGTTGGCAGCCGTATAGAACCCGTCTACCTTCAAAGAAATACTGAACAGCGTGGTATTTGCGTAACACTCCATCAGTGGCTTTCATTTTGATAGTTCAACAGCTTTCAACAGGTTTTATTAGAAAATGTCCTCAAAAATGATTAAAATTGAGATTGATATAGGGTATTGGCATCTTTTGGGCACGCTTGTTTGATCGCAGACCTCATCCATAACTTTCCATCAGGCGAGATCGAAGTCAAGAGTAGGCCCGTAATGGCATCTATAACACTACATGCGATCTACGCATCAGACTGCAGTCACACAAAATCCTACATCGCACAAATAGAGTTTACCGCGCATATATAGCATTATATACAATGTTCTGTCATCAATCGTCGGGCAATAGCCCACCAGACAATAGTGTCTCCAAAGGGAGGAGTCTCCGACTACACGGATATAGACCCGTGTAGTCGGAGACTCCTCCCTTTTCAATAGAGGATGAGTACTCCCTGAACTTTACACCCTCTGCTTTATACCTCAATTGGACAGTTCCGGAATAAATATAAATAAAAACATCCGAACATCGCAACTGTTGAAAAAAAAGTTACGAAATATTCGTGACTCAACTCCATTGTCCAAATATTCTCTACACAGATTTCTCTCTATGATCAGTGTTATTTTTGCCAGTAATTTTCCCATAAAGATAATCTGTAAAAGGCCATATCTCTCATATCCCTCTAAATATAACGACCTTAATAACTCTTCAAGCCTTAAATAATACTCAATATCTACAAAACCCACGCATGAATTAAAACCTTAACGTTTAACTGGAACTAATAAACCCTTACAGAGAATCGTCCATTATTTCACTCCTGTCAATAATTTGCAAGGCATTACACTTCGTTCTCACGTTGCGCCTGCGCAGTTTATAGGCGCGGATTAAGCGCGTACGCATACAATCCGGACTAATAATGCCGAGTGATTACTGGGTACTAATCCAGGGATAGGGAACATTTCTGTTAAAGTAACAAAAGTTTTACAACCAATTTTTTGCTGTAATGCTGCTGCCGACAATCCTGAATGTGGGTCCTATTAAAATTCCGAAGACTCCTCAAGCCTAGTATAAACTTTAGATCCTAATTGTTGAAGATGATATTGGTCATGTAGTGACAGAGTAAGTTGCAGACTTTAAGGTGCCAATATTTTTTTTTGAGAGTGGAATTTCGTCAAATAACTTCTCCCGCTCTGGGTGGAGCAGCAGGGCATGTCAGACTTGTACTGACTAATACCCACCCGTGTTCCCTCAGTTGCCTGTGTGCCAGGGGCCATGGTATCTCTATCGAACAACCCGTACTCCTGGCAGGCATCGGCCCTTGTGGACCCCACCAGTTAGTGCTGACATCTCTTTGAGGCGCGCGTGGAATACAACGTGCCGTCGACCCAAGCTTGGTCCTTACCGGACAGCTAGCTACCCATTACTCACCGTCCGCAATCCCGCGCCTACGGTGACCGGAAATCCGGCAACACGTACTGGGCCCACGTGGTGGATTACGGCCCACTCCCTCTCACCGAGAGGAGGCCTATGTCTCAGCAGTGGAAACATTATATGCTGATTATGCTACAGTTTACGATAACAATCAAACCCGTTTGTTAATAAAGTAACAAGCCAAAAATATGCCTGACACACAGCCAAAGACTCGAACCCGGATAATGTGACCACAGACTGTCATCAATGCATCATTCACATACGATGATACACCTCTGTCTGACCTTTTTGACCACACAATGTGCCCAATCGTGGCCACATTACTAAAACATATCCAACAAAAAACTCAATTCACGTTTAACTTTAAATTCAATGTGTGTACTCTCTAAGTGAACAGAATAACGGCTAAATACAATGATGGCCATTGATTCGAGTTCAGCTTGAACTGCGTGGGTGGAAGCCTGTATTTAGTGGATGGATATAATGTTGGGTTTGTAGATATTGACCTTATAGAGGTGAAAGGATTGGTTGAAGGATTAATGGAGCTGTTGCGTGATCCTACTGATTGGTTCGGTAGGATGGATGTTTTATATTGATTGTAAATAGATAGATCCTTTATTCGCACACAACATAGCTTAATATACAAAAACACGATGAAATAATAAGTAATTACATGAATATTAAGGAAACCGCTAAGTACCTACAAGGTGCAAAATATACAAAGAAAAGAAGACATAATAGCGATGACACTTTGGGATATGAATGAAATAACGATTATCTATACAAAGTGCTGTGTGCGTCTCAAGGTTGCGCCAAATGGTAGTCCTGCTCGGCTGGCATATGTGTCGCTCGGCGGAATGAGTCAGGCAAATATACCTGACGCTGATATTCTGCTGGATCCCATGCAGTGGAAAGGTGTTTTTATGTATTTGAGTAGACACTTTGTAAGTATACGTGATGATCGAGACATATTTATGAATAAGATCAACGTCGTAACGGGTGCGACATCACATTAAACGCAGTTCCAGTTCAAGGCGAAACAAATTCCTGAATATTTATATCGAAGAGTAGGTCTAAAACCTTAATACCTCAAGAACCTCCTAAGTGTTATCAATTGCTATATACCTAATGAGCAGTAATCGTTCACATTGATAATGGAACTCGCCACAGAAAATTTGCAATCCAAGGATACGAAAAGTTAAAAAAAATGTAGACCAATGACAATAGACTACTCTGTACGAAGTGGCGCTTACTTATCTTATGACTAATCGTATTACTACACAGAAAACCGCTAAACATTTACTCAGCGTTGACTAACATCTATTTATACAGTAAAACAATATACGCACAAACAGTCTCGAAGCACCTGCATCTCCAACACGGAACACACTTTTATATCAAAACACAAGCAAAATAACTAACAAGTTGCAGAATGACTCACTGTGCGTACGCGCAGAATACAAGCGAACGTTGCAAAATAAATTTATTGTTGTTACGTTTTCAGGTTGAGAAAAGTTCGTCGCTTTATTTCGTTGTAGTTGCGATTAAGAAATTAATTAAACTGGAAGAGTGTGTGACCTTTAAAGTAATAATATTCAATATATCGAAGAAGCTAACAGCCACTGGATGGGAGTCATGTTTGCCGAGTTAAGTCAAGAGTGGAAGTATGAATCGCAGGCTGGCATCATGATGTATCGTAACGTTAACAAGGGTTAACGTTACGATACATCATGATGCCGAATGTGGTGCAGTTGGAGCCCAACTATATCATAGAGAATGCGATCTTGACACCTGTCAGTTTCGTATAAACGAATACGTGTATTTCAAATTTGATCTTTATTAGTTACTAGAATTGTCGCATTGACAGGGGTCTACTCCATAGGTCCGTTAAGGAATATACGGGCCCGTCCGAATAAAATATGTATAGTCCCGTCCATTTTATGACGGGACTATACATATTGGGAGTAGGTACAACTGCCAAATCGTGTTTTTATACGTTCTTAGCTCCGGCCCCGAACAAATTTTATGACCGTAAGTGATATTTATTGTCCCCAGTTGGAAACGCCCGTAACTTCGGCGGAAACTACGGACTTCGTGATTACGGAGTAGCCCCCAGGATCGCATTCACTCGACGACGACGGTCGGATCGCAACATTTTACAAATTCCCAGTGATCAAGAATAACTAAAGATGTAAGCGAAATAATTGGAAATTAAGAATCATAGGATTGCTGATGACGATGAAAATGCTGATATACCCTAACAATCGGAAGCTTTTGTTAATCCAAATGATAATATTATAGGTATCATGCCTAGTCATGCTTATGATACAGCTTTTATAATTAGATGAGTAAAACCCAGGGAACCCTTTCTTACAACTTCAGCAGGTTTAAACAAATAAGCCATTGAGTCACCCTGCGATTATGCATGATAATAATTGAGCTGTCCTTACACTGGATTCCTTTCAATATGAGGATCTGCCTTTTGTTTGCACTTCAAAATGAAGTCAATGACATGGACCGGACGAAAATAATGATTATGAGGTTACAGAATTGAAAAAAGATAAAAGAAATTATAATTGTGAATTCTTTTTTGAGTGGGTGAATGAGGTATAACAAATATTTGCTGTACCTATAAAATTAAATTAAATGAAATCATTTATCTGATGCTTACTTAGAAATTATTGCGTGCATGGTTGGGCAGATATTAGACTATAATGCTTAGCATAAATATATAGCAGGAGAAAGTAATTCTTTACGAGATAAGCAATTGAAGAAGTTTCAATTAGCAAGCAAAACGATTCACTTTAGTTCTCAGGAATAGCGCAATAGTTTGTAAAAAATAATAATGTGCAATTTACAATAAATATCAAACCAACACGAAATGAGTAACGGCACATAAGAACGTAATCATAACAAAATAATAGTTCGCTAAAATTATATCACAAATAATACAGTATGGAGATACCTATTATCTTCACCTTCCTATCGAGTAATTTACGACTATTGGAATACTTTTACGAGTCTCATAATAAATCAAAACAAAGAAACACAGTTATGTGAGATATATTATTTTATTAGTTACAGTTCCATTTCTCCGTAATACATAGAGATATATTTACTCACACGAAAGATTTTGGTTGGTGGAGCAACAGTTGATGAATTTGGGAATGATATAATAAGAGGCTACTGAATGAAAAAGGAGCTGACTTTATTATTGCCTAAAAGATAATAGAATATTATGATTTTTTATGATTTTGTGAATCATCTTCATCTGCGATATTGACAATAGAACAATCAATTTTTATTGTTACAACAATAGATTACAGTGAATTTTAAGCAGTTCATAAATTACCCAATAACTGGGTTGTGGAGATTAAACTGGCAGTAAAATACTGGTATTCAGCTCCATCTGGTTAAATTGGAAACAGACCGATACATAGTTGTGAAAAGGAAGAGAAGAGACAATAAATGTAGATAGTGACGATTTAATGAAAAAAAAATATAATGGCAAAATGTGATGTAGTGCACCTCTACCTCAAGTTTGATTATTTTATGTTGTATATACCTATATAGTTGGGGAAAAGGCTAGGCAGATAGATTGATATATTGTTGTTATATATAACGACGTTAAAACTCTAACCTTGTCAATAAAAACTAGTAAACACTATGGTAATCAACACCACTCAACAATTTTTCGAAGACATAATCTGTTACTTTGACCCTAATCCACAACACATGTCAGTAGTAATTTAAATATATTAACCCTTTAGCACATTTCCCGAACCCATAAAAACTATTATGCAATATCTTTGAAACAGTACATCCTGTTATGAAGTAATAAGAATCATTTTAGTGTTACGAAGCAACAGACATTGTAAACTAAAAACATTTCAAATAAATTACTCTGTATTTTACGACTTGTGGTTTTCAAATACGTAATACTTCTGATATGAAACCTTGCTCATTGAAATATAAATAATACAATTTGGTACATAATAATTATCTCATTTTCTGAAATGAGACTCGCAAAAGAGTTTGTGATAATGGACAAACAGTTAGCTTATGTTGATGATGATTATAATGATGCTATCAAGCCGATTTCGGTCACAGCTAATGCATTTAATGTCTTTTCAGTGTGGTTGAGAGCTTAAATATATTGCTCTGGCAGTTCGAACCAGTGTGATAATTATCTGGTAGTAATATTAGTACTTAGAATATCGCTAACGCTTTGCCACATTTTTTATCTAATAATGGCGCTATCTCTCTGTCATTTATTTCAGCAGGAGGTATGCATATACTGTCACAAACACTTTATTTTTACGGGATAATGATGACACCTAGCAAGGCACAGTGATGACAGGTGGAGTAAGGCTGTGATAAAGTGGTATCCAAGTTCTGGAAGACGAGATGACGGCGAGATAGGAACATTGTAGCACATTGTAGCCATCGCGGGCAAAACCTGGATGAAGTTGGCACAGGACCTTGAATATTGGCACAAGGAATGAGAGACCTTTTCCCAGCAATCTGTGAAGTCAAGCTGTTGATAATGACGATGGATGATGATTCCGAAGCAAAACATGCCACAGAAATAAAATGAACACTCCTCAATAACAAAACAAACGTCTCAACAATATAACCCATCAAATTATCTATTTTGTTATTTCAATAGCACATTGGCATGTACACAACAACATTGTTGTTGCAAATATCTGTGTTGTTTTCATTGTTTTAGTGTCCCACTGGTTGGAATGTTAACCGTTTAAGGAATGCTGATGTTTAGCAATCTTTGGCAAGGTTCGGCTGAGAATTGTCTTCTTATTGTCTGTTAAGTTATCTTTAAGTGGTAAAGGTTGTGTCGATTTCATGAATTCCAAATGACTGCTATAGAGCTTGTTTGTCAAATATTGTTATGCAAATGTCTGGAAATAAATTCCGGGCTAGCCAACGGTTTGTATATACAAACCATGGATTAATTTTGAAATGTTTGCGAAACTTAAATGAAATCGTTCATGAAGAGATAAAGTTTTCTGCGCTGACTAGGTAAAAAGTTTGAGTTGTGACCGTAGTAAATGAAGCGTCAAATTATATTAAAGATAAAGTTTTTAATTACTAGACTGAGAAACGATTGGTTGCATGGGAAATTTAAAATTGAAACTATATCAAATCAATATTTTAATATTAACAATTAAAAGCAGGTCAGACTCAATTGAAGTTAAAATTCATATTGTTATAACACCCTGCTCACAGTACCTACGTCTCGTTGGCAAAAACATCATAAAAGGTGCACTAATGTCATTTAATCATTATCAAACACTATGAGTCAACAACGATATTACTAAACCACATAGATTCTAAGAAATCACTGAGGAAAAACAAGCATTTACTTAAAAAGGATTGACCCTGATCCATACAAGAAATGTTCCTCAAGTTAAGCTGGTTCACAATAAAAGTATAAGGAATTTCCAATCACTCATTCCTATTTATAAAGCAGGATTTTGTAAGAGGAAAGGTCATTGGTTACCTGGAAAATAGTCAATGTTTACCTTAAGAATGAGATGAGACAATTTAATTGGTAACCAACTTAGCAAAGAGTTATATTTAAAAAAAAATCTAATTGATATGCGTATAGATTTTTAGAGACAGGTCCTTAATGAACGTCACGATAAAACAAAACAACACACAAATAACTATGGATATATTTTTCTTAAACATTGAATTCCAAATAAGTGATATCTGAAGTAATTCTAAAACTTACACCTACAAACACAATGTCAAGTATCCGATCTACTTCTTTTCCTAACAAAATCAACAAAAAAAAGAAATCCAATAACATCGTTGTACAAGGCACTTACCTACATACAAGGATCTCAAATTGAAAGTCATTACGGAGGCGGAAAAACAAACGGACATAAGTGCAAAACCAAATACGAATGGGAGAGGAAATCAATCCAAAATCCGTGTGTATATTTGCTACCAATCGGCGAGGGAATTACGATGGATCGACTTTTTGAGGAGAGTAAAGATATTAATGATCATCCAGAAATTAAAAGCAGTGTTTGAGATATTATTGATATTGAAATTCCTCTGACAGATATTGAAGAAATCAAAGTGACTGCATAGAATACGTCCATACCCACAGACTTCTCTCATACAATGTATGGAAATATGTGAACATTATAACTTAATCGTGGACGAAAATTTATAAGCGTCTTCATATATTTCCATACATATTACTTCCCTGTGTTATCGTGGTGCTTTAGACGTCCACGATAATAAATTGTCACGTTAAAAATTATATCAACGCCCATTGATAATTAATATGTTACAGCATAATTATGTTATGCGATGGTAACCTTTAATGATCTTGTTAAAATATATAGGCTTCCAGTACAGTGATAATAAAATTTGATTTTGATAGTGAGGTTGAGGTTACAAACTTATGACAACCTTAGTATAGATTAATCGTTTTATAGCTTTTTAAAACGTGATTTCAACTTGTATGAGTCACAAGTCACGTATATTTATATTGATATTATTTCATTTTGAACCTTTGACTTTATTATATTGATAGCAATGTCTATTTTTCCCCAGATTGCATTCAGAAATACTAAAGCATCAATTTTAATTGTTATTGCTACATTGATAAAACCATTACTTATAATGGTTTGCGATAATTTTGCGTGAACGAAGAGAACTTTTATACTGTCCGTGTAACTTATATTGTCTGTTATGTCACGAGTTTCTTTGATGGTAACATAATTTAGTACGCTCCAAATGTTCCAAGTATTAGTGCTATCAGAGTTACACAGATCTGTAAAAATGGTTTCTTTTTTCATTATTTCCTTCCTGCGTCTATGAAGTTTAACTTTGATAATAGATAGACTAGATTAGGCATCAGTAACGTTAAGTTCATCATTTATTCCACTGTAATTATTATTCGTTTTATAAAGCATAATAAAATTATACAATGATTGCAGTTTCTGTTAAAACTATCTAGAAATCCCTCAAGTCCTTCACTATCCATTATAACTGGACGAAAATAACAATACATGATCTTAATCACCGCCATATTATTTAGAATGATCCTAATGAAGCGTATGCGCAGATGCCCATATTAGTACGTTTCTAATTCTGTTTGTATGTCCGTAAGCTCATTGTTTCGCTACAAAATTTTTTGTTCGCACAATTATATGCTTCGTTAAGTCGAGAAGACAAAAGGACTTTTTGTAAGACTTAAAGGATTTGCAGATATAAGTAGAGAATCATCAAAACAACTCCTGTGGTGGTATTCCCATAAAGCTAAATCAGCCAAAATGTACCTTAGCTTATGTGCTGTAGGGTTTAATATTGAAGATACAGATTGTCGAATCAAGATATCAGCAAACAATTGAGTGTATCATGATTGACTTTATAGTCAGTCACGCCCGAATTTATTTGCATCTCACCAAATCGATTTTCACCTTTATTCTTTGCATGCTACAGACCAAAATCAAGTTTGTAATCAGCAAAATAAAGTTGGTACATTAAAACATGAAAGCATTAATACAGTGAATGGTTAATAACGTCTCGATTGACATTAATTCTTCCTTGTTGCGCTTCTGATTTGCATAATCTGTGAACTTGTTTCTCTTATAAAAAAAATATCGAATGAATCACGCTGTGATTACTGTGCTATAATCATACGTACTTTGTAATGATAAAAAACTTGAATGGAACGGGTAAGCAAAGGTTTTTCTTGGAATATTTTGTGCTTATTGATGCATTATTTTATTAACAATATGTTGTGTTTCATTATTGTTTGTTTCAACACGGTATTTCAGAGTAGGATATGATATTATAGCTTACTCATGATCTACATTTTTGCATTTTGCATACTCATCAAAGAGTCTAGTTTCCGTGTCTCGGGAAGTACGTAAAGCCGTTGGCCCCGGCTGTCATTTGTAGATCTTTGACAGAGGTTACGGATAGTTAGTTAAAGTACATACATCTTTTATGGGGTACTGTATTAAATGGTATAACAAAATACCCTGTGATGATATATTGCAATTAAATGAAAGGAAATGTAAAACTCATATTAAAAGTAAACTATGTAAACAAGCATATTACAAACTAGAAAATTATATCCAAGATAAGAATGCTTGGTAACATGCTGGTCCTGCCCCATACGACAATCTAGAGTCTACTCAAAATCAAACTGGTTGTTAACTGAATTGTATAATTAATTATATTTATGACATTGATTTACACTCATTGATTACTTTAACTCATACACTGACTTATTATTTGTTAATATTCTAGGAGAATCGTATATTAACTTTTACAATGTTTGTAAATATGTGAGCACGATTTTATATATCATAAAATTAATTTATCTGTAATTGCTTCACTTTCATTCTTTTTACCTATTTTGGTATGTTAATTTTATTTTAGTTGCATCGTTTTCACACATAACTATATAATGAATGAATGTTAAATAGTGTACTTAAAACATTTTAAAAGAGTAACGGTGGAGTTTCTTGCCCATTCTTCTCTATACGAAACTACATTTTGGAAGGGGCGACTAAAGCCAATTCTATTTTAAAGTAAATGTTGACGTTAAAAAGTGTCTTTTAAGTGCCTATTTCAAATACATGCTTTAACTTTGTTACACCAGAAATTCTGACAATAAGTCTGACCAGGGTATCATACTGCCCTGTAACTGGGTTAGAGGCAGTCACTCCATGTGAAATACTGGTATTCAGCTGCATCTAGTTAGGCCGGAAGCCGATCCCAACATAGATTAGCAGTAAGCAGATTGTTTTTCTTTTTTCCCACACTTTCAACTGACGTATTAAATGGCCAACATAGAACAGTAGTTCTACCCGTTTTGAGGTCAAATAAAAGATCTTCTTCATACAGTCGTTTATTTAGTACTTTATCATTATAAATCAGATCACACATATCTTCAACAAAAATCAATCGTGAACTCTACGATTGCTTCACATCATCAATGGGAAACTTAACCCGTCACTCAACAATGAATAATATTATAAAACCTTGGAACATAACACCGTGAGCGTGCTCCTAAACACCATTGATGCATCTTATGGCGTTGGTGGTTACGTGAGCTTCTCACCATTAACACCATTGATTTATTAAGGACGTTGCTGTGAATGTAGGCCAAGTATTTTATTGAATGCAACTGGATTGAGAATTCTGTGGAAGTTATTGGTTTAATTATTATAAATATGATAATCAGCTATTAAGATTCATGGCATGGGTCGTCATTTGCCTAGCATTTTGCTGACTACGTTGTTGTCGGCTTCTAGACAAATAGTCAACGTCGTATTAAAAAACACGATCTAAATTTAGTAAGGACTGGTATTCTTCATAATTAGCCTATAACGTTTCCACTGCTGGAAAACAGGCCTCCTCTCTGTGAGAGGGACTGGGCTGTAATCCACCACGCGAGCCCAGTGCGGGTTGGTAGATGTCACATATCTTCGAATTTTTGGTTCTAGAACATGCTGGTTTCCTCACGATGTTTTCCTTCACCGTTTTGAGAGCAGTGGTGATGAAATAATTTACACAAAGTATAGCGTTCGAACTTACGACCTACATCTCGTAAGTTGTGTCAGTTACCACTGGGCCACCACTGCTAAGATTATTACTAGGTTTAAACTATGAGTAAATAAAACGTTGAACTTTATAACTAGTTCATGAACTAGCTGTGGTACTAAGGTTAGTCCGCCGAGACCTGATCCAAAGATAAATTAGGTTATCTTTTGATCAGTGTTTTACATGGAGCGACTGTCTATCTGACTTCCACAACCCAGTTACTGGGTAATACGATACCCCTTGGTAAGGCTGATTACCAGACTTTCGGGGTTCTAACTACCCGTAACGACTGTCAAAAATCTACGAATTACAGCCGAGTTCATGCTTTCGGAGGCACGGAGGGTTCTTGGTATGTAAAGATGGACCATCCATACACGGAATGACCGCGGCAAACGTAGCATCGACCCGTGTAGCTGTTATTACTTATCCACAAGGCATTCAATACAATTGCATGGATGTCGTAATGAGTTAGATATCTCTAAGTCTAAAAAGTTGCCGGTGCAGTATAAACTTAGTACCTACCTAAGTAGTTGTGCACGTGAAAAAAAAAAACCTGGCTGGAGGCGTTAACTCTTAATGGCAGCCCCAGGAAAGCCTGGTTAAGCAGTCACGGCCTCTCAAGGCCAACTGCGAGATGCCCGGCACAAAACCGAAAAATAAAACAAAGGAAACCTGCATGACTAATTAAGTCTAAATAGATCGGTCTAAGGTCGGTATTGATATTATATAAGTCTAAATCTTGTGTATGGGTACGAGAGACCTATAATTCTTCTGTTTTTGCTGTCCCGAGGCAAGTACCTCCCATAGCTGTCAATTTAATTCCGTACAGGATAATAGTCATTATTATTAAATGATAGTCCATTTAGTTTTGTAATTAGATACGGGCGCGACACCTAGTCCATTGAACTACTTTTTTCTGGCATCGAACGACTGTGCAACGGAACGGTATTAGATTTGTTCATTCATAGATCCAGGTGTCACAAAAACACGAAGCCAATTAGCTCCTCCTTTAATAGAGGAACCAATACTTCTTATTCAGAATTAGTATTTTGACCCTTTCCCCTGTTTTAATTTATTTCTCTATTAGTCGACATCTTGGGTGTCGCCTATTTATGGAGCCCACAAGAATACTCCCCCCTACTAGTGCCACATGCCTCGATAATATTTATACAGATGTAAAGAAATAATTAATGTACTACTCCATTTGAAATAAGATTAGACATTTAACTAAACCTTTTTTACAGTCCGATCAACCGATTTTGACTTCTATTGCGTTAGAGGCATAACAAATGACAGCTGCAGTAAACAGTTGGTATTGGAACTACTTTTTTGCTTTTAATGCCATTCTTATGCCTACGGTATATAAGTCAGAATCGGATGAACTGTCTGTAAAAAAGGTTTGTTTAAATGTCTAATCTTATTTCAAATGGAGTATAAATTCTGAACATTGCGGGCAACGGATTACATTAAAAATTACATTAAAAATCAAAATTAAACTGCAGGTCGCCTAGAAGCCTCATTACTAGCCATATCATCTTTATTTATTAACTAGCTAGATAATCGTAACGTGTATGATAAGTATGACAACCTAGTGTACTTGCCGTAAAACGTAATTTGTAAATGTCTTGTAGACAAAAACTGCGAGAAATTCATAAGTAGGTACAGTACAACAATTTTCTTAACTACCCTCGGAAATCATCGCATTTCCGAATATAAAAGAGTTTTAAAGAGCTCAAGAAGGTGGTTTTTTAAATCAGTGTATCTCTTTAACCGTAAATAATTTTGAAAGCAATAAAATATATGATATTTTCAAGTCTTTTTTGCATAGAGTGATGGAACTCGAAACATAATTAATCATACTTTAATGCATCAAAAAATCATCAAAGTCACCTCTTAATTGTCTTTAAAACCAGTTTATCCCTTCAATAACGATTATAACTATAATTAAAAATATACCATAAAATTCCAAATGTCAAACTGCATCCAGTGATGGATTATTTATTATTATGTAGTATTTAATTTTATACGATTTTATTTGCATTTTTACGACATTGCTTGCTCATTTATTATTCGAATTTATTACAACACATTTTAACCCGTATTGGATTGCAATAAAAACTATTATCGCTCATAACGACAATATTTAAAGTTACCAGGGTCTTAGAAGAGTATTAAGCGCCAAGTCGATTGAGAGCGCCCGGTCTGCACCAAGTGCACAAAGTCCACATCGTTTCTTTGGCACTTCCCACTCAGAATAAGCTTGTTAAATTATCTAATTAGTCAATGTAAGAAGGTTGTAACCGTATTCAATGTCAAATGTTTCACAATACACCATGAGATGTTCGTGAGATGATAATCAAGTATCAATGTAATAGTGATGCAAAAGTATTTGCTTGTCACGACTGGATTCCAGTACCTAGAGGTATAGAGGTTATAGGTATAGGCTATAGGTAATTTGTATTTATTAATTCCAAGTGTTTTCCTTTACCCTTATTTTCTTCTTTCTTGCAAAGGGAGTTTTATTTTATAATACATGGGGGCCGAGACATCGACGTTCAAACTGTAACCAGCACCCTAATTGCCGTAACTCACGATTCATCATAATTTGTTTCGTTTTGAAACAGATGGCTAAACCATTGCTTCATATTTTCGAAAAATGTGTGTACTCAACAACGTAAATAACGCAATGAATATTGTTGAAATATCAAACTGAAACCGATTATGATTAATCGCGTGTTACGCAATTAGTCGATTATCAACAAAAAAAAAACAAACCGTTTTTACCTACGCGGTCAAAATGTATGAAAGAGTAAATTTTTTTTAACAACCGGCGAATCATTACTGCGCAGGGGATTCAGAATCGTGTACTGATTCCATGCTAACTGGTTGCGCGTTAATGTTCCTGCCACCCAATTTATTTTCCTTCAAAAATGAACACAAAACAAGAGACGATTAATCCCGTCTTATCGGATTGTATAGTTAAGGTGTGTGTGTTCACGTGTGTTTTATCGAAAAATACAGCGCGTATTCTCCTTAGGGTAGCGAGAGTGCATGGGTAGCCGTCACCTCCTTCTGCGAAGCAGTGATGCTCGCGAAGAGGGAGGCGGCGCACATAATGGAGAGACAGTATTGCGCCCTCACGGCCCTAGTCGCCGCAGGAGACGCCCTGGGCGTCGGGAATCCCAGGCTTCTTCCCGGTCACCGTAGGCGCGGGCTTGCGGACGACGAGTAATGGGTAGCTCGCTGTCCGGTAAGGACCAAGCCCGGGTCGACGACGGCGCGTTGTGTTCCACGAGCGCCTCAAAGAGATGTCAGCATCAACTGGTGGGGTCCGCAAGGGCCGATGCCTGCCAGGGGTGCGGGTTGTTTGAAAGAAATACCGTGGCCCCTGGCACACACGCAACTGAGGGAACACGGGTGGGAGAAGTTATTTGATAAGATATTGGTGGGAGTCCTCAGAAAAAAAGGGTTAGGTACCATACTGCTCTAGTATGGTAGGTAACTAGTAGTATACTCTCATTTCGCTAGTTATGTTCGAGTCCCAAGTCATCATTTCTGCCGAAAGACGTCCACTGCTGGGCATAGGCCTCCTCCAAGCTCCGCAGCTTGTGATTCTGTGCTTCCCGCCTTCACAAAGTCTTCGGCCCACCTTCAGGCCTTCCAACTTTACGTATTCAGTATACAGTCGCCACACCAGAAACTTTAAGCCCCTTCGGCCATCTGTTCTGCGAGCAATGTGGCCTGCCTACCGCCAATAAAGTTTGGACATTTTCCGAGCTACGTCCATTTGTGATTCCAAGTATTAATGGTAAATGTATTCCTGTAAACTGGGTACTAAACCAGACACCAGGTTGCAAAAAAATTATCCCGATGTAAACCGAACAAGACATTGCCTGACTTTGGAATCGAACTCAGGACAGCTTACAGTCTCACTCGCAACCACTAGACCAACGAGGCACTCTCTTCAAGAAACATCTCAATAAAACCCATGTTTTTACTACCACCTGTTGAGAAACGTTGAAATAATACAAATAAGACGGTAGTCAACGCGAAATTCTCACTTTCTAATGTTCGCACATAAACATAATCAAATTATGTCCAGCCGGCATGAGTGACCGTACTTTCGTTGAGCAAATATACCGTAGGGCGAGGTGCGACTGCTAGCGGGAACGAGATATTTTTAACTTAGCGACTGTTGACATGTATCACTTGATTTAGGTACTTGTAGTTATCATGAAAGACATTTTCTAAGGTTTATATTATAGCCAGAGGTCGGAATCAGGTAGAGTTATTTATGTACTTGCATAGAAATGTTGATATTTAATAAAGATCTTCCCGGGATTTCTAATAGACAATCCCGTATGACCAACAATATTACAAATAAATAATAATAAAAACCTTAGAGATAGAAATTTGGTAACGTCGCGCATGCAGTGTTTTAAATTTTGTAAAAGTAAATAACTTTTTATTTAATAGATCACGGGATTTTTCTGCTCTTCAAAATTAATCCCGGGATTTGGGGACATATCCGCTTTATTCTTTCGGTGTATGAAATCGGTGTAAGTACATAAATAACTACCTAATTCTGACTTCCGATTATAACAGGCAATTTGCTGCTTTCAAGAAATTAAAAGTTACACAATCCATTTTTGCTTCCTTTTTACATTGAGAAATCTTAAGTAGGCAATATAAACAGAATTTTAAAGTTTTGCATCTATACTTCCCACTTCCAAGCTAATATTTTCTTTAAGTCTGCATCATATTAGGTAGCTTAGGACCTTTGGAAGGCGTACGAGAGGCTGAAGTCAACTCGCAGAGACCCATTGAAATGCGGCAGCAACCAACGATTATCCCTGTGCGCATTATACAATGGCTCCTAAGGAACCCCGTTTGTTAAAGAACTGTTGCAGGATATGGAAACTACATAGATTCAACTAGAAAAAAAAAACTGTTAGATAAATATTTGTCTGTTATTTTAAACCATTCCTATCGCAACAGCATTCTATAAACGTGTTCAACAAAACAACAAAAAATAATGAAAACATTGACAAAAAATGCTCATCAATTTACAAAAACCACAAAATCTCTTAGCCATCAACGTGACCCATGCCTTCGGGCCTAGTGCAAACATTACTAGAGAGAGAACAAAAATGGTGAAATTCTCGAACGACTTGTGAAAAATAGTTTTCATTTTATGTTTGTTTAACGCCTACATTCTTGACGTTTTCTGTTTTGTCTTAAGAGGTTTTGTGTGACGTAGTGAGGTACTTAATGACTTCAATTTCGTGCCGTAACAATGGTTTATTTATTAGTCGATCCGCAGGAATTTAGGAAAGGAATCAGACGTATCGACACATCTAAGGGTAGGCTTGTGTTCTAACCGGGTTATGGCTGATTGTGATGACGCTCAAGAGCACTCAAGGCTGAGCAGATCAGCTCGACGCGACTCTAGTAGAAAAAAATTCTTCGATCCTCAAGAAGCGACTTGCACGGTGTAAACAGACGTTTATTAGTGGAGTTTTTATTATGTATATTTTTTTTTTAATTTTCCTTATATTCTTGTTTAAATACCTTTGTTATGTATTAGTCTTGGAACAACCTACCCTCTCACTAGGAGTCGGGCGTTGGTAGCTGCGCCTCAGTTTTAACTTTTGCAGCTATCATCGTTAAACATTGTTGGTCTTTGTATGTTTATGTTTTTTGTTCCCAATAAACGATTATTATTATCTCCTTTATTCCATTAAATACATATAAATTACATTTTTAAATATTAGAATATAAAAGATATCAAAACATTTAAAAAATAGTTATTGTTATTATTAGTTATTGTAGGAGTCCAATTATTATTGTAGTCTTGGCGTATATGTACAGCTGGTACAGTTAAACTCACTACCTCTCAGTCGTCAACGTGCCCGGAATTGGCCATATTACTGCTTATCCCGTCGCGTGACTAATTAGTAGACACAATATAAATTCTATTGTTATCTGTACACACTTGACGTGCGAAGAGTTAATGCCATATTACCCAGAAGGCCTCTCACTTCTTCTTTTTCAACCCTTGGCCACCCAATGCTGAGTGTAGGTCTCTTCCAAACATCTCCACTTTTGGCGGTTTTGTGTCGTGGCTTTCCAGTTTCTTCCGGCCACTTTAATGATATCGTCTGTCCACCTAGTCGGTTGTCTTCCCACATTCCTCCGTCCCGTTCGTGGTCTCCACTCCAGCATTTTTTTCCCCCATCTCCCATCCAGTCTACGGCATATATGGCCCGCCCACTTCCACTTTCTTTTTGCTATCACTTCCGCTATGTCTGTGAGTCTCGTTCGTCTCCGTATTTCGGTATTTCCCAGAAGGCCTAATATTGTACAAATAGTAGAATTTTACGTACGTTTGAGTACGCATAAAAATCAGATAAACGGAAGAAGTGGATAGCATTGAGTAATAGTTCTTAAATTAGAAGTTAATGCTCTCGAATGTGGAACAGTGTTCTAATATTTGTGTATTTTGTTTCTGGAGTAGGTTGGTTAATTATCTTCACGTGTTTTTCTGTTACGATGTCTGAATAAACACGGAAGGTTTTAAAGAAGGAATATATTTTTCTGTAATACAATGATTCACATAATATTACGCAGTTACTCATTCGCAAACCAGTAGTGGCCCAGTGTAAATGGCCCCGACCTACGAGGGTCGTTAGTTCGAACTCAGACAGGCGCTTTGCTTCGTGTAAATTATTTCTTCACCACTGTTCTCAAAACGGTGAATGAAACCGAGGAAACCGGCATGTCCTTGAACCATAAATTCGAAGACATCTACCAACCCACACTAGGCTCGTGTGGAAGATTACGCCTCTCACAGAGAGGAGGCATGTGTCCCAGCAGTGGGAAAATTATAGATGTGATTACAGTCAAGGCTTCCCACAAACTTGCGCGACGCGCCTCTAATAGAGCAATTTTCCTCGATCCTTGCAAGAAGCGACTTACATGATTTGAACAGTCCTTTATTACGGCCCTGGTAACTTTAGATATTGTCGTTATGAACAAAAATAGTTCTTATTGCAATTCGATAAGGGTTAAAATCTTTTGTAATAAATGAGAAAGCATTGTCGTAAAAATGCAAATAAAATCGTATAAAATTAGATATTAACTATTTAGTAATAAATAATCCATCACTGGATGCAGTTTGGCATTTGGAATTTTATGGTATATTTTTAATTATAATTGTTATTGAAGGGATAAACTGGTTTTAAAGATCATTTAGAGGTGATTTTGATTATGTTTTTGATGCATTCAAGTATGTTTAATTAATTATTTTTGAGTTCCATCACTTTATGCAAAAAAGACTTGAAAATATCACATTTTATATTTTTTTGCTTTTAATATTATTTACGGTTAAAGAGATACACTGGTTTAAAAAACCACCTTTTTGAGCGTTTTTTAAGAAATTACCGCCTTAATGGAGTTATTGATGGAGTCCAGTTATTAATAGAGTCCATCAACTCAGCCTATCGCAGTCCACCGCTGGACATAGGCCTCCGCCTTCCGTATCCAGTCTGTCCCAGACACCTTTTTAAGGTCGTCGGTCCATCTAGTTGGGGGCGTCCCACACTACGCTTGCCGATACGCGGTCCCCACTCCAGGACTCGTCTGCTCCATCAGCCATCGGTCCTTCGACAAACATGGCCAGCCCATTGCGACTTCAACTTGCTTACTCTGTAAGCTATGTCGGTGACTCCGGATAATTTCCTGAGACCTTGAATTTGTGGACCAGCCCAACTGTCAGTGCCCACGTTTCGGCACCGTATGTAAATACGGGCAGGACGCACTGATTGAAAACCTTAGTAGACTGAGGGTGCTTTTTAGTGAAAGCGCATACTCCACTTTTATCTGAAGACGTGTGAATCGGGTTTAAAGTCTCCAACTAAACCGGTAACACAGTATTACAGTGTCGACATTGTCAAAGGTCGACACCTATAGAACAGGTTCCAGTTATTTTGCTGCGTCTTGTAATTAATTTATTTTGTTGACCACGACCACACACTTCGTTGTAAAGGAATATTTTATATAATAAATAAATAATACAAAAGTAAGTATAAACTTGTGGTGGAGAAATAGATAAAAGGATTCAATTATGTGGTCATTAATTAAAATTTTCTGGATGAGGTTTTCCTGTTTGTGATCAATGTGAGGATGTTGTAATGAATTAAATTATTCTGTATGTTAAAAAAAAACAGAGTGAAAAAAATCACAATCGAAAATTTCGTCCGCATCGCTGGGAAAAGTGCCCAAAAGGCTGGCAGCATTGGCACGTTATATGGCGATGCTGATTCTTTGAGCAAAGAATTGGCCAGCACTCTGGTCACGTAAAATAGTCGACTAACCTAAGAATTGAGAATTGAATCAATCACTTTCCATTAGGCGTGATCGAGCTCAAGGGCAAGCCCAACAGCAATAAAAATAAACAAAAAAACTTGACGTGAAGTCAAAATCTCGAAATTACAGATGAGTTGAAATAATAATGCCAACTGAAAGAGGTTCCTTTGTTTCATAAATCAATCATACCATTTAGTTTACTGACTCTTGCACGCTATTAAGGCTCCCGCAAACAGGGGCGACGCGATTCTGGTAGAACAATTTTTATGAAGTTTTCATAGAAATTGTTGTTGTTGTTGCCTTTATACTAACTCAACGACGCGCTATACATATATGTACATACAGATAAATAAAATTGGAGTGTCTGTTTGTAATATGTATTAAAATAACCGCTTTTTACTAAATGCATATGGATGTATACGGTACATATACCAAAATATATTTTGTTACAATTTTTGTCTGTCTGTCTGTCTGTTTGTTTGTTCCGGCTAATCTCTGAAACGGCTAGACCGATTTTGACGGGACTTTTACTGGTAGATAGCTGATGTAATAAGGAGTAACTTAGACTACTTTGATTTAAAAAAAATATTTAATAATAAAAAAATAACTACTCTACGCGGACGAAGTCGCGGGCACAGCTATATAAATACCAATTATAACATTTCAATTTACACAAAACCAACTAACACAATTCTTATTATTATTCTCATGCAAACAAAGAATAAATAAACATGTGACGATCGATACATATCTGTCTAGACATCTAATAGACAAAACATTGCAGAGTGACAGCGAATAAGCAGCCACCTTTCTTGACAAGTTTTGCCAGCGGCTTCGTCCGTGTAAGGGTTGGAAATTGTCCCACGGGAACGTACTACCGTGATAAAAAATATCCTTTTTGTTAATCCAGGTTATAAACTATCTGTTTGCCAAATTTCAATCAAAACCGTTCAGCCGTTTGAGCGTGATTGAGTAACAAACATTCAAACATACAAATTTTCAAAATTCAAATACAAAATTAATCAGGATAGTAGGATTATTCTTCAAAGGCCACGGGAAGGAAGGCCAAGAAACGAACTGGACAGCACCCTAATTACGTAACACTATCAATCTCAATCTGAATCATTTTGAAAAATATTGCTAATCCATTGCTTCATACGTTCGAAAAATTCCTCTGCTTGACAATGAAAATAACGCAATTAATGTTGTTGAACTGTTAAAATGGAAGCCATCACTACTGATACGCAATTATCACACTGATTCAGTCAAAGCTAGAAGGAACCTAGGCTAGGACGACCCACGGGCTCGCGAAAGATAGAAAGATTGCAGTGAGGCCTTGGATTAGGACAGAGCAGGCTAGGAAAACAAAATGTTCAAAGAAGAAGAAGTATTACATCATTCAACTTGACAGTAACAAACTTTTGTAAACAAATAAATTGATGATCGAAGAAAACGCAATTTGGTAGTAAAGAAAGACAATCCGTTACGTGACAGTAAACTAGAAACAATGTATAGTACTGATCAAAGGAAAGAAGATAGCAAATCTTATACATGTAGATACGAATAAGTAGGTACCACGAAGTAGCCAAAACTGGAGGAGTTATGGCACACTTTTGCAGAAACCCCACATACAAATGTAAATATTTCAAATACGCAAATATAACCTTAACACATACAGACTTAAAACTATGACCCAAACTATTAAACATAACACAAGAAGTATTTGCACGACTCAAGCAAAGAATTCCTATTTGAATTGTAAAACGCATGCAAATAAGTCGATTTCATTACATCGTTTTCCAACTGCATGCAATTTGAGACACGGTGCAAGATATCACTTACATCGCAGTACCATCAGATGACACGGAGAGAGGTAATAATCTATTTGGAGTAGTTTTGAATGCTGTCCAAATGGTCGAGTAAAACAAGTTGGCATTTGAAGGTCACATTAAGTAAAATATTGCTTAACAGTATATTTGAATAAACAGACAGTATAATAATTGTGTAGCGTATATTTCAAACAGTCATAAATTATTTAACAAGGAATTTTTTCTTGAAGTTTTTGCGTATCATTGTATTACACAATGCCATAGTGTGTATATTAGCTACATAATATTGGTGGTTAGTTATTATTTATTAGTTAACCTCTTTTTTGTGCTAAAGGTGAATAGACTGGAGTTCAAGCTGATGCAAAATTTAATCTAGAGATAATAATAGCTGCCATATTGATAAACTTTTGAAGGAATGACGAAAACGTCCTGCAGGCTTAGCACGAGCACCGATTTTTTGACGAAATTCTGACACGCCCTCCTGCTCCACCCAGAGCGGGAGAAATTATTTGATGATTTCCCAACATCAAAAAAAAATTCATAATGATTATCATAATCAGCCTATAATGCCCCCACTGCTGGGACACAGGTCTCCTCTCTGTGGGAAAGAGTAGGCCGTAATCTACCACCCGGGCCCAGTGCGGGTTGGTGGATGTTTTCCTTCAGTGCAGTGATGGTGAGACAATTTAAAGAAAGTCTGGATTGGAACCTAAAACCTACAATTTTTTAGTCGCGGCCGTTACCATTGGGCCACCATTGCTCTATAATGATTATGCTTGCATAAATCAAAATAATCTAATATCGCAATAGTGACGTAAAATAGTCTCTAATTACTGAGCAAAGCGCATAAAACTATGCAGATATTGCTAAATATTCCAAGGATAATGAAAGCATTTGCCAAGACTGCAAATTTTAGCACATCCATCAGCACTTAGTACCAACATTGCATTTGCAAGCCATTTACAAAATCGTCCTAGATTCCTTTAAAGGCTCAAGGCATAGACGCTAAGCTAACACTATAACTAAACGGGACCCATCGATAAATCTTTAGATTTTATCCATATTCTACTTTGGAAGGTAAACAATACTTATACCATAAAAGAGGCTACAGTTATGCCAGCCCCCTTTGACTGTAGTTTGAATATATTTTCTATAAAGAGTCGCACAGCGGCAAAGGAAGGTCACGATTCAGCTATAACGTTTGCTATTTTTGTTGAATTTAATCCGATATTGTTTATATTCGGATTTGTAGAGTGCATTTATTTGCTTTGGACAACTATCTTCTATTTTGTGATTTCAAGTATGGAGCCATTTTGCCTTATTGAGTGAGTTCAACCCACATTCACCCGCGTCTGCATCTGCTTCATGTTACCTTTTTGGGTCTTTGTCTGGTTCAGTATGGATTGTTGTAATTCAACTGAGAAACGTTGATATATTTGGTTGGTTGGTATGTTTAGTTTGTGGTTTCCTATTTGCTTATATCATATCCACATTGAATAGACTTCGACGTTGTTGTCAAATTCTTGTTATGATTGTGCAAATCGTGACGAAGTCTGGAAAGATCCCAAGTATAAGAAGCCTTGTTTAATTTAGCTGTGATACTCATCTTTGTTTTGCCTTTCGTTTTTATCAATATTTTCCTCCTTGTTCCTTCATTAGCCGGGACTTTCTTACTAAGCCTTATAAAGTAGAAGGCTTTGAAACAATATAAGAATTGAAACAAACTTGATGGGCCATAAGCTCAATAAAATACAACCGTACTTATCTAAACTAATATTCTAAAGAGAAGATTTAGTTTTTTTGTATGTTTGTTTGTTACGCTTTCATGCTAAAACGGCTGAAAGAATTTGGATGAAATTTGGCACAAGCAAAATTTCAACTGATGAATGGACAGCGGAGGCTTAGTAATCGGTTTCCTTTGGCAACACTTGGGTACGGAAACCTTAAAATGATAAAATACACGCAAAGGACGTTACGGGCTAGTTATATTAATATACAGGGTGATTGGAAGATGGGTGCAAAGCTTTAAGGTGAAGATAGTATAGACAATTTAGAACCATTTAAGCCATGGTTGTCTTAGACGAAGTCTTACAATTTTTTTTTTTTTTAATAAGGTTTAAAAGACGTATTGTACAAATTTTTTATTTTTTCTGAGCTTTAAATGTCTGTAAAAAAAATGTCTAATGACACAGAAGCCTAAAACATGTTTTGCTTGATTGCTTACACATTACTTTAATTAAATAAATAAAAAATGAATTCATTTATCATTCAATTTGTCCATAATTATGCAGTTTACATTACATTTTGAGAATTTCCGAAAAAAAACTTAAAAATTTGGTTAAAAATATTTGGTAAGACTTCGTCTAAGACAACCATGGCTTAAATGGTTCTAAATTGTCTGTACTATCTTCGCCTTAAAGCTTTGAACCCATCTTCCAATCACCCTGTATATATAACGGCGCGTAACATTATTCAATTATGAAAATCAGTTAATTTCGGGAGTTGTAATTTATTTAGTTATTTTTTTAATAATTGATCATTATTCTGTTATTTTTAACGATTAATCGATTTGAAATCAACTAAATGGTAATTTTAATTAAGAGCGGGTAACACCGAATGGAGTTGCGTCTGTCATGGCGGGTGACGTCGTGTCAATTAATTCAATTGTTGACAGCCGTTGCACGTGGTGGTCACTCGCAAAACCATTGGCTCTAAATCGTTAATTATTACTGCAATCCTTAATTGTTTAAGTAATGTATGTGTCTGTATAATTAAAATAGTGAACAGTCAATGCTACAGCGTATTTATTTCAACGTTTCCTGAAGTTTAACGCCCACTATAGATTCCCGTGCTGACGAGATCACGAATCAGCAATCAGATGCAACAACCCGGCAATCCCGATTTCCCGTTTTATACATAAGTACCCTTGTCCCTTTTTTGAGGGTGGGAAATCATCAAATAACTTCTCCCGCTCTGGGTGGAGCAGGCGGGCGTGTCAGAGTTTTACTGACTAAAACCCACCCGTGTTCCTTCAGTTGCCTGTGTGCCAGGGGCCGCGGTATCTCATTCGAACAACCAGCAACCCTGACCCTTGTTCCTCTCAGTCCGATCCAGTTTGTTCCTTGCTGCGCTCTACCAGTGATGCCCTAAGCCGAGGTCCGTCCCCACAGAGGGTGCCCTTAGCGAGCAGTCGCTCTAGTTTTAAGTTTTTAAGCCCTGGCTGGTAATCTTAATATTAAGAATATCACAGGCAAGTCCGGTTAAGCAGATGACAACCTCATAGGTTGAACTGCGAGATGTCATTCAATAAAATCAAAAATAAACTCTTGTCCCCCTTCAGCAGTTGTTTTAACGTCTCTCATAAAAATCCCAAGATTGTAGAACATCACAAAAAGTTTATACAAGACGACGTTTCATCCTGATTGGTCGTAAATAATCATGTCTTTATGATAAGACGTTTTTATTGGTCCTTACGACTCGTAGTTAACTTTGTATTGTTTAATTATTACATCTCAAGTTTCTTTGGTATGGCTTGGAATGTGTGAAATGAAATCAATATCTATCCATCTCGTATTTTCTTTAAGAAAACATCTTTATTTCTGGTGTTGCCTTATTTGGTTTCAATCCCCTTTATCTTACTGTATCCCAGTCTAGATCTAGGGTTCCTTTACCGAGCGTACCTACCCTAGATTTCTGCAACCACTGTATTCGAATTTGAAATTCCTATGAGATTTTGTATCGATATAAATCTGTATTTCTAACAACTTTTCTGCATTCACAATTTGGTTTTCCAAAATAAATACAAAAATGTGTATTTGAAAAAGTGACTTTATAACATACAAATAAAGCTAGTTTTGCGCTGCAGCCTCAACAATTTTTGACATTTTCATTAATGTTTGCGAACTTAAAATCAACTTAATTTTTACCGCTATAAAGGTGACTTATTTCGTTGATTTAGAATTAGAAATACAGACATTTGAATAAACCTTACTTTGAGGCGTTTTCAAACCTGCACCCTAATTGCGTAACTCACGATTAATCATAATCTGTTTCGTGTTGTAACAGAGTGCTAAACCATTGCTTCATATGATCGAAAAATGTGTCTGCCCAACAACGTTAATAACGCAATGAATAATATTGAACTGTCAAAATTAAACAGATTATGATTAATCGCATTTTACGCAATTAGGGTGCAGGCATACCTTTTTTAGACCTGAAATTAAGTCCCAGGGAATCCCAATCTAGAACGATGAGTGTACCTAAATTGCTAATTTAACGTTTCAATAGATTGAAATAAACCGTTTCGAGTTACTGATTACTAAAATATTTGACCCTATCATACTGATAATGTATCTAAGTTCAAAACAATGTTATAGGCATATGAATGAGTAACATGTCAACACATTCTGGGATCATGATGTCTTTGTAGTGTATATGCCGAATGACATGAATTTACTTTGAATACATCGTCCGCGTGAATGTCGAAAAATATCCCAGGGGACCGTACTACCCGGGATTAAAAGCACCCTCGTGTGCTAATCCAGATTATAAGCTATCTGTGTGCCAAATTTAATTCAAATCCGTTCAGCCACTTTTGCGCCAATCCGGAACACACATCTAGAAAAACATACAAAGATTAAAAAAAACTGTAGTTTCGGCCTCGAACTCGTAGGAATTACTTTACAGTTTTGACTTCGTTGCTATTTTATCATATGTAAGAAAAAAATAAGAAGTCATGAAGTCTCGAAATAGTCCGAAATCGTCTCATTTAAATTTCATAAAGATCTGATGATGCGTATCGGAGACAGACAACGGAACTCTTCAAAAAATTACAGCAAATAAACCGCGATTGCTGCTATCGCATAAATATGCATTGTTTTGACCCCAAGGATGATGAAATTTCGATTTGTGTGAGGTACTATATCTAAAAAGTGAAAAAAAAAAACTCAAAAAAAAACAACCGATTTCCAAAAAAAACACTACAAAGTGAAAAATAACTTTAATTTCGGAAGGCGGTGACTATTTTTTTTATAAAATACATATCCAAAGTCAATGACTTCCGAAATTTAAGTTATTTTTTACTTTGTAGTGTTTTTTTGGAAGTCGATTAATTTTTATTTTTTTAATGTTTTTTATAATATTATCGACTTATTTCCTAAGCTACAATCACGCACATACGTAGCTTAAATAAGCTTCTCCTGTGTTTATCTACTCCATTTGGTTCCTCTCACACCATTTCCTTATTTTTCCAGACAGTTTCACAAATGTCATCCGACATCAGAAAAACAAACACACTCTACATTTTTCAAAGAAAAATAATACTGTTACCGTCAGTAGCAGGGCGCTTTGCGTACGTGTATGAACTAGGTCACAGGGCGGTAGCTTTTAGGAGATTCTCTGGAATTTTTTGTGTTTTTGGTTGAAGCAAACCATGTTTTACGCGTCATTTGTAATTTCATTACTAGTTGTTATTTATTTATTTCATTTCATTGTTTTATAGGTTGTAATTGACATTGACATTAGCCGTCAGTGTTACAACAGGACAAAAAAAAAACAACGGCAGTTTTGGGACAGTAGCCAGAAGTGAAAAATTCGGCAGCTTAGCCCTTAGCCTTTTCACAACTATTGGTTGTAGGGTCAGCTTCCATAATTTTGCCCTAATTCAAAAGATTCTTAAGCCGTTGGTCCCGGCTGTCATTTGTGGATCTTTGACAGTCGATAAGGGTCGTCAGAAGCCCGAAAGTCTGACAACCAGTCTTACCAAGGGGTACCGTGTTACCCAGTAATTGGGTTGTGGCGGTCAGATAGGCAGTCGCTCTATGTAAAATACTGGTATTCAGCTGCATCCGGTTAGACTGGAAGCCAACCTCAACATAGTTGGGAAAAGGATAAGCAGATAATGATGACTTTGTCATATTATAGAAGGCATCGTCATGATGATTGATATGAATACCTGGTATTACCGAGCTTAGCTAGGTTTTTTTTTATTTGGTTTGACGTTTTCTAAAAATGAAACCTAGCTAGATCGATTTATCGCCACCAAAACCAGCTACATACTAAACATGAAAATCGTTGGAGCCGTTTCCGAGATACATATATATACAAGAATTGCTCGATTAAAGGTATTAGATTCTACCGATCTATACAACAAACCTCAAAAGTCCTTTTTACAAAGGAATTGATTGCGTACGAATATGCAAGCGTTGCATGTATATTTCCTTCTTCTTATAGGTAATTATCTTCCCTGTCTCGTTCCTTATTATTTTGGCATGATGCTTCAGGGTTTACCCGATGAATCAGTCAGTATCTAATTCTGATCTTAGTATTCCCAGATTCATAGCGTGATGTCATCACTTGAATCTTGTCTTGTTTTCTTTTTTCGTTTTACCAATCTAGCGATGTATTTGGATTTGAATTACAATGATTACTCTTATTATCACTTACTAGCTTCTGTCAGTGGCGATAATTATAAACAAACATAAACTCACGCGTTCTTCTCGTAGGAGTAGGCAGACACTACAGTAAGCCACCTGCTACGATCCAGACATACTCATTTTGCCTCGTTTATGACCATACATCCTGATATATGCATCCTTACTTTTCTGAAGAGTATCACCAATAAGATTACTAAAATGTTTTCCCAGGGCATCGGTTACCGGCGCGGCGTTTCCATTCACATTTTGTCTAGTCAATACCTTTTCTTCTGCTAGGGGTGCGGGTTGTTCGAAAGAGATACCGCGGCCCCTGGCACACAGGCAACTGAGGGAACACGGACGGTCGAAGGCCCGCGTGGTGGTCGAAAATATCCTACGGGAACGTACTACCGGGATAAAAAGCGTTCTATATGTTAATCCAGGTTATAAACTATCTGTGTGCCAAATTTCATCCAAATCTGATCTGCCATCTTTGCGTGATTGAGTAACAAACATCTGAACGTACAAGTTTTCACATTTGATAATATAATGTAGAGTATGCAATGTTGTGGTGGGGCCCAATCTTCTTTACATACCAGGGCCTTTGATCATCTAAGTTCTCATTCACCAGCATCAAGTATTTAGCAGGGTCGTGCATGATACTGTTGAATGAGAACCTCCATTAATACACCGCAAAAGAAAAAAAACACTGAATACGTTTTATCGAAACCATTTGACTCTATTAAGGGGAACCTAGTCGCGGGCTCGAACTCACTGGTGGGCCTGGCTAAAAATCACGCTGTCTCACCAGGCATCGTGTCCGACAAAGATAGTATCAGTGATGAGCAGTTAGACGCTAGTCTATACGCACAACGTTATTGAGTGAGATGCAAGATCATTTATAGTAAAACATTCGCGAAAGAATTAAGAAAAGTCCTTTGGAAGATCGGGTTTTATGAAAAAGCCAATGCATAAATCAATGACCAATAAAGTTTATTGAACTTTGTCGGTACTGACTTGGTTTTGGAGATTTTACTTCTTTTATTACTTAAACACGCCCAAAGTTAGGTAAAATTAGCAAGAAAAACGAATCTTTGTTGGCTCCTAACTTTTTAATGGGTTTTTATTTTAGGATTCTCTTTCCGTACAGACAATATTAATAATGAGACAAAACGATATCATATTTTACATTGGATGTGCCATGTCAGACAATGGAGTAAAACACTCCCGAAGTTTGTATGCAAAAAATGTGAACTAGGTTCACCTTAACGTTATTTGCCAACTTTTGTATTCCACCTAAGTCTACTGACCATAACCCAACATAAAAGGTGAAATATGCAAATCTCTGCCTATACCTTGTACGATTAAAGCGTGACGGTTGTTATGTAAATAACTTAGAAAACACAAATAGTACGATATGAGTAATACCATAGTAGGTTTGTGTTTGTGCCACATTCTCCGAAACACGTTAATAGCTTGAATGAAACCTGTTTAACTAGATAATAAGAATATTCCACACCTGATTATCTTTGTCAAAATAGTCAGATTATAAGGTCAGTAAACGTTCTATTTTTATTAGTGTTAGAAGATGTTTTTTTTTTCTTTTTGTTTAAAGTCGTATTGTAGTTTAATTTTATTCTAGACGCATCGTCTTCACATTTAATAATATAATTAGTGGATACAAAATATTTCGAAACATTTTAAAATGGTGGAGTTTCTTCACCATTCTTCTCCATACGAAACTACGTTTTGGAAGCGGCAATTAGAATGGTTTTCTCTTTGCAAATTTTGACGTTCGAAAGTGCCTTTTATGCGCCTATCCTACTAATATTATAAACGCGAAAGTTTGTAAGTATGGATGGATGGATGGATCAATGGATGTTTGTTACTCTTTCACGCAAAAACTACTGAATGGATTTGGATGAAATTTGGCACACAGATAGATTATAACCTAGATTAACACTTGGGATACTTTTTATCCCGGTAGTACGTTCCCGCGGGATAATTTCCGACTTCGGCGCGGGTGAAGCCGCGGGTGGAAGCTAGTTTGAAATAAATTAACTGACTTTGACTTCGATTTCAAACTCAAGGTGATTTGTCAATAAATAAAAATCCAGATCAAATAAGCAGTCACTCCATGTAAAATACTGGTGTTCAGCTACATCCGGTTAGACTGAAAGCTGACTCTAAGATAGTGGGGAAAAGGCTTGGGAGATGAAATCTGTGGTTATTTTCTTTATTATAAATTTTGCTCAATTACTTATCTATTATGTAGGCTGTTATATATTCCTTAACCATAAGATAAGTAATAAAAGTCGCACGGGTCAATAGATCAGGTTAAGCTACGCTTGCCGCGGTTGGTCCGTGGATGGGTGACTATCTATACATACCAAGACCCCTCCGTACTTCGTAAAGCACGTTAAGCCGTTGGTCCCGACTGCCATTCGTGGATCTTTGATAGTCGTTACAGGTTGTCAGAAACCCGAAAGTCAAACGGTATCGTATTACCCAGTAACTGAGTTGTGGATGTCAGATAGGCAGTCACTCCATGTAAATTACTGGTATTCAGCTGCATTCGGTTAGTTTGAAAGCCAACCCCAACATACTTCGGAAAAACTAGGCAGATTGATTGACTTATTTTTTTTTTAAACACAAGCAGTCGAATACAATACAAAACCTTATTATAAAAACCCAATAAGAATGGCAATAAAAGATGCCTCTAAAACAATCATCAAAATATCTACCAACTCATTATTACTAGCAAGTTAATAACCACTTAACTCATTACCAACTATCTCAATAAACACCCATTAATTAATTACCTTTCTATTAACTAAAAACCAAACAATAAGACATTATTTTAATGTCTTTACCAGAAATTCTTAAGCCATTGAGTTACAGGAATAATAAAACGTTGGTATATATCACTTTAAGTTTGACGAGTGAAATTACTTTATCTAATTAAACGAGGTCAGTGAACTGTTAATAAATAAAGCCGGTTCACAATGTTACAAAAGATAAAAGTAAATAAAGGGAAAGATAAGGAAGTGTAACACGCAATTCATTTTGAATTTGGAAAAAGTTTTCTTTTTGTATTCAATTGGCATCTTCTTTTGTAGGTGGCTTGAAGACTTTAAGAAGAAAAAATAGAGGGTCGCGCGAATGCGCATGCACACCCATTGTGACGTCATAGGCAAATTATGACCCGCTTATTTTTTTATATAAGTATGACCGATTTTTTTAATACTCAACCATTACTCTAGCACTAAAACTCTCGGAGTTATTAGGGGTTGAAATCTTACATGATTTTATCGGTCAGAAATATTGAACTTACTACCAGTATTCCGAGCGAAAAGACGTTTTCACGTCAATAAACAAAGAATGTAACGAAATTAAAGGAGGATTATGGGTATAATCATTAGCTAATATACGTTTTGCATCTTTTTCTATGGGTGGCTTGAAAAATCTTTATAAGAAGAAAAACAACAAACTATGTGTATCAAAAGAGGATCATACAGTCCGTTTACACTTACATTACCTCTCATTTTGCATCATTGTCAAAATCAAAGTGATATTTATTCTCATTATTCAAAGGTTCCTATTTGGTTGCTGCTGTCACTGCTGCCAGAGGTAAATTAACTGTGAATGGACGTTTTTTATAATCATTGCCTACATATTTAAGTTGATGGTTACAATAAATTCGTAGAAGTAGAGAATATTTTAAAGAAAATAAAGCTAAATCAAAAAAGGCTTTTAGCAAAGCTAGGTCTTAGTATAAGGCAAAGAAAAAAAAGGGTTTCTACCTAATATTACTATTATACTAACTGCAAAAACCAGATGGAAGTGTTAAGGTCCTAAATACCTAAATATTTAAGGTAATGTTCTTATACAAAATGTTTTTAAAAGAGTAACGGTGGAGTTTCTTGCTCATTCTTCTCCATACTAAACTATCCTTTGGAAGGGGCGACTAGTTTTTTTTTTTAGAAATTTTGTTATTCAAAAGTGTATTTTAGAAATAAATGATTTAACTTTGACTTTGGGTAAAACCAAAAAAGAAACAAGACAATGTGACAGAATAATATAAATATACGTGTGTCTCTCTGTGGCATTCTTTAGCATTCAAGCACTCAATTGACTAAATTATTTTATTGTGCCAATGAAGCTGCTCCTATTAGTAAACAAAACATTCATCATGATCTTTTTATTAGTCCATAAACGTCAACAATTATGTCATTTTAAATACCGTTTTGTGTGGTCTATTGTGAATATTGGCACAAAGATCGATGATCTGATAAACATTAATGTTACATAGGAAAATCCGACTCATAAGTTGTAGAAGTAAGTACGGTAAACTGCACGTCAGTTAGTAACGCTTGCAGTATGCACGAAAACCGCGCATTGCTACGACGTGCAGATACAGTTGTCTATGTCCAAAATTAAAAGGTTTAGGCAGGGTAAGATTTACTGTAGTCCCATGCACTATTACCACCAACCGGGCAATCCGGTGGTTCAACCGCGCGAATTACGCATCAAAGACCTGACGTCACACAAATCCTACAACGCGCAATCAGAGTTTACCGCGCGACCAACATCCCGACATCAACTGTCGGGCAGTTGCCCACCAGACCCAACACCCGTCTGTTCGGAGGATCCTCCCTTTGCCATAGAGTATGAGTGAACTTTACACCCCGTTCCTCATACCTTTATAAACTAACAAGTAACACATAAGTTGCTGGTCCTTCCGGAGTAAATAGAGGGTTCTATTTACTCCGGAAGGACCAGCAACTTAAGTAACAACTTGATTGCTTTAGCGGTTATCAATCAAGCTCGTCAAGCGAGAAAGGAATGCGACCCGCGATAAGGAAGCATCTGCTTGCTCTAGTTTGTTAGTAAGTAGTTACTGCGTTTATACCAGCATTGTGTCTTGAGTGATAGTGGATTTGATAATGAGGTGCTTGCTTGTGAGCTTAATGAGTAAGACTGATGGTTTTATTTTGATCGGCGTTTACAGGCTTATGTAAGTAGTGACAGAAAGTCGAAGCGACAAATTTTATTGGAACCGTGCATCTAGCCTCTGACGTTTCATAAGTGCCCATGCAGGTTTATGTGAATAAATTATTTTAATTTAATATGATTTGAGAAGAAACTTCTTACTGAAGAACTTATACGGTAATGTTCTATACCATATAACCATTGTTAATACTGCCTAATAAAAAGCTGAACATAGCAATTCTTATTCGTCTTCGTCGTTCCCTCAATGCTGAGAATCGCGACCACATTCGACCGTGCCTCTCCAAGTTATGTGGTCTTTTGTAGTCGGGACCGCTCGGTAGATACTGCGTCCGACAGCCCTCTTTATCACGACTAACCATATTTTGAGACCTACGAGTTTTAAATCGTAGCTTCGAACCTAGACCTTCAAAACGGTGAAGGAAAACATCGTGAGGAAACCGGCATGTCTTGGAACCAAAAATTCGAGGAAATGTGACATCTACCAACCCGCACTGGGCCCGTGTGGTGGATTTCGTCCCACTCCCGCTTGAAGAGAAGATGCCTGTGTCCCAATAGTGGGAACATTATAGATTACGTTTTTCTTTTCTTTTTTAAACGTTGCCCCACACTAGAAATTTCTCCTGTATTGTGGGTGCGTTTACAAACATTTAAACTCACATACACAAACAGCCAGGCCCGGAACAGCTACTTGTAGGTCATACAAATATTTGTTCCGTGCGGGAATCGAACCCGCGACACGCAGCGCAGCAGTCAATCGCTTAACCACTGTGCCAACTGTGCTGTCTGTTTGTTGCTTAGATTCTTAAATTGAAGTAAGTGTGTAAAGGGACATTAAGCTTGATTGCAATGTTCCATTTTTTTTATAATATTGCCAAAAAACAGTTAAAAGAACCGCCAACCTGTCATAAAACCTTATCAAAAAGATCGAAGGCACTAATTATGTAATTTGAAAAAAGTAAAATATTTTATTTCACATAAGCCTGCATGGGCACTTATGAAACGTCAGAAGCTAGGTGCATGGTTCCAATTTGTCGTTTCCTATGGAGAAGAGCCGGCAAGAAACTCCACGGTTACTCTTTTAAAAATAATTGGCTTTTACAATGTTTTCAAATTACAGTGATAATAGGTATGGGAGGACAGTGCAGGCTAGTCAATAAGTACCAGGTACCTACTTAGAGGAATGAAAATACAGAATAGAAAAAAGTCTACAAATCTAGTCTCTAAGGCCTACAACGTTCTCTCATTCACAAAGTCGATTCACGAAAGTCGACAAAGATACAAATTCTCATGTATTCGAGCTTTGACACCTTACTTCCCACTGTGTATTTTGTATCACAGACCGAAGCAGATCTTTAATTGCCCTCAAAGTTCATCAAGCAACAAAATAACATTGCTAATAATAGCTATAAATAGCCGCTATACTTAAGTACAAAGATCAGTCAGAAGTCACACGTCACTCAGACAGACATTTGCTATGATATCATCACGTTTCTGACTTCCTTCGTGCCAGTACTAGGTACCAATTAACGTGTACAGCTAATTACCAGCATTGCTCATGTTAAGGCGGAGATTTCTTGAAAACGCTCAAAAAGGTGGTTTTTTAAACCAGTGTATCTAAATAATTTTGAAAGCAAAAAATTTATGATATTTTCAAGTCTTTTTTGCGTATAGGGATGGAACTCAAAACATAACTAAACATACTTTAATGCATCAAAAAAATCATCAAAGTCACCTCTTAATTATCATTAAACCAGTTTATCCCTTCAATAACAATTATTATTACAATTAAAAATAAACCATAAAATTCCAAATGCCGAACTGCATCCAGTGATGGATTATTTATTATTAAATAGTTAATATCTAATTTTATACGATTTTATTTGCATTTTTACGACAATGCTTGCTTATTTATAATTCGAATTTATTACAACAGATTTTAACCCGTATCGGATTGCAGTAAGAACTATTATCGCTCATAATGACAATACGACGAGTACATTTAAAATGACCAGGGCCTTAATGTCTAGAATATGGTCTAGTTAGACATTCTGATGGATGATGTAGGTAGTAGGGATGTATTATGTAACTAGTTTTTGCCAGCGGCTTCGCCCGCAAGGAACGCGAAAATTATCCAACAGGATCGTACTATCGTTATAAAAAGTATCTTATGTGTTATTGCAGGTTACAAACCGTTTGTGTACCAAATTTCATCCAAATCCGTTCAGCCGTTTCTGCGCATTTATAATATTAGTAGGATTACGAGCTTATGTTAAGTGTGTTATCCAATAAGGTTGCAAGACATATTATTATTTACTATCAAATTGGTCCAAGAAAACCAACAAACGGCCTTTATTGTCAAGTTATCAAGAGCGAAATCTCCTATCTTCCGTTTGCTAATGACAGCGTCTTGGCATCACTAATCTGTGAGTAAATCTTCAGTATTATAGCAATTATATCCTCGTGACTGATAACTGCAGTGCTTTATGCCGATGTTAAGGGGCTGATGATTATGGTAATTATACATAAACACACGCCTTCGTCCCATTGGGCATTATGGTTGACAGAAACTACAGAACGACACCTGGTACGATTCTTATATAATACTCCTTTTGCCTCGTTCACGGTAATTTGTCAGAAGGTCAATTCTTGTACATAAAAATGTTTAAGTTCAATTTGCTATCTAATCTCGATGTCAAAAACTTGACATAAATGTAGGGAGAAGTTAAAGATTATTTTGACAGATTAAAACAAAGTTATGAAAAAAAAATACTTCTTAAAATACGGGATTTGCCCCTCTGGTCATACTTACACGCACATGACAATCATCTTCTGACTAAGTCAGAATACTATTTGTTAAAGCCTCCTTTGCTAATGTGTTTTTTTTTTATTATTCAATAACATTATGTAGAGAGAAGTTATAGATTATTTTGACAGACTAAAAATGAGATTACAAAAAAAAATACTTCTTAAAAATACGGGATTTGCCCCTCTTGTCATACTTACACGCACATGACAATCATCTTCTGACAAAATCAGAATACTATTTGTTAAAACCTTCTTTGCTAATGTGTTTTTTATTCAATAACATATCGTGATTCTAATTCTTTACTAATTGACTACGACCTTCGAAAACTCACAAAACAATTTTATGGTATTTAAAATTGCTTCAATGTCAAATATGTAGCTAAATATTTCCTGATTGGCAATTTCAATAACATTGTACGTACAGTGAACTCCACATTAGTACAAACACTTGCATTAAAAAAATCACCTTTTTTTGTGGGTGGGAAATCATCAAATGACTTCTCCCGTTCTGGGTGAAGCAGAAGGGCGTGTCAGACTTTTACTGACTAAAACCCACCCGTGTTCCTTCATTTGACCCTTACAGCTACGTCATAAAGGCGTGTTAACGTCAAATTGTTGTAATGATGTCCACTCATGTCTAGTTGATCGTACGTCGATTTTATCGCGCAATGAATTTCGAACTCTCAGTGTTGAACGGAACATTGATAATCTAACAGAGCGCGTCCCAGCGAGTCGAAAAAAAATACTGTTCGATTTTCAATTGTCGGCGCGAAGCAGTGCACTGAAGATCCAGTGCGCGGAAAATTGCCGCCGCGATATTTTTACGTCCGTGCGATGTGGTCTATTATGTATGATCAACCGGACTTCAGTGGTAACAATTTAACATTAACACTCCTTTATGTCGTAGTCATAAGGTTGATTTTTGTAATACAATTGTGGACTTGTACAGAAAAATGTAAGAAAATAATATTTCAAACTAAGAACTGAACTGATGAGACATTTCCGGATGTAGACATGAGCAAAAAGTTACATCAAACAAGGCTGAATAAAAAGCCCGACATCACATAAACGATGCCATACATTCTTAAAATACAGTGTAAATGTGGAATAAAAACTAGAATTGTCCGTAAAGTATTCGCTAGCGATTCGACACGCAATATTAGTTACATTGGAATTTATAACAATAATAAAATACCTAGGTTTAGATTCGCTTTTTTTGCGAGCGAATTCACGAAGGTTTTTTGTTTTTATTTCTTTTGTTTTGACCTTTTCCTATTACTTTGCGTGTTCATATCGTGATTAAAATCTTTGTATGGTATTTTCTGGTTCCACAGGACTAAAAACCCAAGGGTCTTTTTAAGTTTAGAGTTTGCCAATACATAACGTCACGCCTTTATACCCCTAAGGGTTAGGCAAAAGTATACCTACAGTAAACCCACGCCAGTCATGTTTAAGTTCCATATAATATGGATCGACCATATTGCCATCAACTGGCCACACACCTAGATACCGGGCTGCTACAGCAAAAATTCAAATACAGACCTACATACGTTTAAAAAAAATGTATCTTCATCTGCCCAGCCTTTTCCAATTATGTTGAAGTTGGCTTCCAGTCTTACCGGGTGCAGTTGAATGCTAGTGTTTTATATGGAGCGACTGCCTATCTGACCGCTATAACCCAGTAACTGTAATAATTTTAATTAATTTAATAATAATTCGGGTTTCTGGCAACTAACAGCGTGCAGCGGCAAGTATAGCTTATCCTAATCCATCGACCCGTGCAGCTGTTAATACTTAGCCATAAGCCCCTCAAATTCCTGGGATCAATTCCATAAATTATTCCAAAAGCATCTTTTAATTTATAAGCATTATTTTTCTAATAACTTTTAAAACCAGCTCACTACACACGTAAATAACAGAAAACAATTAGAAATAACTCTGTTTAATGGCACTATAAGGTATCTCAAGTAAATTGAAACATTCCAACTAGTTCTACTTAATGAAGTGTGAGTACGCAAATGCCATTGAACTGAAATTACAATAAATATCTGCTAAGCGCTCTGCTCTTACCACTAATGGCCGTCTTAATGTTTTGATGTTGTAATGGTATGTTGAGCTTGCCGGCTAAACTACACTGTGTTAATAATATTTTTGTTCTTTTATTGTGCATATAAATGACTAAAACATTACTTTTATCGTAAATAAGTTGCAATTCTTCAGGCAAAAAAGTAACATTTTCATCAGATAAATCTGCCAATTATCATCAAAGGCTCGCTTAACAAGCTATGTTTCTATACCAAGACCCTTCCGTGCCTCGGACAGCACGTTAAGGCCGTTGGACCGGGCTGTCATTCATGGATCTTTGACAGTCATTACGGGTCGTAAGAAGCCCGAAAGTCTGACAAACCGGTCATACCAAAGAGTATCGTATTACCCAATAACTTGGTTGTCGAGGTCAGATAGGTGGTCACTCCATGTAGGTATTCAGCTGCATCCGATTAGACTGAAAGCCAACCCCAACAGAGTTGGCAAATGACTAGACAGATTGATTGAGTTTCGTCAGAGAATCTACATAGTATAAGTACTTAAAGAGGCTTAAACCATTGAAAACAAAAACTGATATGATGCATAAACTCTTTTTTACACGCTTTATATTAGCTTCACTTGTATGTTTGTATATAACTGACTCCTTAGAGCGCGATTTTGACCCACTTTAAACGGTCAGATTTCATTGAAACTTTGTAAACTTGTCGAGGACCGATGACAATTCAATAATTTAAAAAAAATTGAGAAAAAAATAAAAAACACGTTTTTGTAGTTAGCAGAACTAAAAAATAGAAAATAAATAATAGTTTAAAAAACACGCTTTAAAAACCAAACTAAAAAAGGAGAAAATAATTTAATTCAATTAAAAAGCGTGGGGTGCTTGACATTAATTGATTATAAAAATACCTCAAAAAGCACCCCACGCTTTTTAATTGAATTAAATTATTTTCTCCTTTTTTAGTTTGGTTTTTAAAGCGTGTTTTTTAGTTTTTCAAACTATTATTTTTTTATTTCCTATCCCCTATTGTACCAACTGGGGTATGAAGTTTATTGCCCAGGGAAGTCATGGGCAACACCTGGTGCCACAACTATACTCGTAAATTATTTTCCAATCGATTTTTTTACTACCTAGAATTCATGACGATATTTTTTTACGAGCTCGATTCAGGTTTTTATTTAAAACTTTTAGTTTCATTATTGCAAAATCGTGCCAAGCAGATAGCAAACTTAGTAACAAGGATTATGTGGCCATTTTGACGTTCTGTGACGTCATATCGGTACTTCGCGCCATCTTTGTATATGAAGCTGAGCTTTGGCCGTCGGATAAGCTGTCCTTCTTGGCTAAGGTCCTGATCACAGAACCTTCTGTTGATAATTTATTGGCTCGATCATGCCTTTAGATATCACTAGCTTTTGCCAGCGGCTTCGTCCGCGTGGGGTTTGAAAATTATCCCATGGGAACGTAAAACTGGAATAAAAGAAATAACCTATGTGTTAATCTAGGTTATAGTCTATCTGTACGCCAAATTTCATCCAAATCTGTTCAGCTGTTTTTGCGTGATTGAGTAACAAACATCCAAACATCTGAACTTTCACATTTATAATATTAGTAAGATTATAGTAGGATAGGATAATTCAATATAAAAACACATATGAAACAGAAACAAAAGTTTGTATAGAAAAAATATAGTAACTGAAATAAAAATCACTTATTTATATTTGAAAAAAGAATTGACCACAAAATCAGCATTATTGGGCCGACAAATCCAAGATGATTTTTTTTAAACAAAAAGAAATTAAATTCCGTCTACAAAAAATAGTTCCTTTAAAATAAACGCATGTAACTTCTACCTCCCGTCACACTCCCCAACGATCATCAAAACATTGCGGCGATCATTAGCAGACGCAACTTAGCAGATATTATTTATAACAATTTCAGTTCATTCACTCACAGACTACCTACCTTTAATTACCTGGATTTACGTGGTTATTAAGAACCGTCGTAAAACACTGCTCGATTTAAATGATCTAAGTAATGGTAGATGAAGGTAACGTATGTTTCTAAGGATATGAGATTGTGAAGTAGTTTTGTTTATTATGAGAAACACAGAGGTAGTATGTACTGATATACACAGCAAAAGGATGCTTAGATAAATTGGTTGCTTGAGCGTCATAAGGAAACACATGGAACATACTATCTGGAGCCTTAGTCTGCTATTTTTATAAATTCGTCATTCCAACACGATTCCATTGTCATTCATTTGTCATTTTGCTAAAAGTTCGTAATCTGCTAAATTCATAATGGTCGATCATTGTTCAGTCAATGGTCTCGTAATAGAATTGTGTCCTAATGGCATTTTCGTATTGCCATTATTATAAAACTCGTCAGTAGAAAAGTTTTTCAAAAAACTACTCCTAAATTTGAACATATAAATGTTCAAATTTAGTAGATTTTTTTTTTGCCAGATTTCATTTAGTTAAATTTTTACATATTATTTATTAGTGTTTTATGCAATCTAAAGTAGTAGGAAGTTCGTAAATTAAGTCAGTCATTCATTTGTCATGATGTACGAGATTACCAATAAATGCCATTTCTTTCAATGGAGTGTCAGTGGCTGACCATTGGAAAGTCATAATGACGCCATTTTATTAGTAGATTACCAAACTTGTCAAAATCAACAATTATGAAATCAATGATAAACCATTCTGACACTATTGTAATAGCAGACTTGAGGCCCTGTTTGGATTTCGATCATCATCTACAACCCGAATTCACCCACTGGGCTTCTCTTTTCCTATGCCAAACCCCACGCTCCCGTGGCATCCAGGGTTTGCAACAATTTCGTTCGCGCATCTGGTCTTCCAGTCCTTGGACGCCACTCTGTTGAAGCATCACTCCACCTATCATCGCTGTGCCTTGCCAGGTATCCTGCCAAATTCCATTGGATTTGGATAGGTCCACTGAAATCTGCATGGTATTTTCGTCTAAGTACATATCAGAGAAAATCTCACTCTATTCATTTCATAAGAACGTAGAAGGAAAAAATCGTAAAGGTAATATTATAGTCCAAAAAATTTCGTGGTCTTTGAATATTCACCAATATGATTATGTACATATCATTCGCTGTCACAGAGATGAGAGCTTGAGTCGCTGAAGTGGAAAAGTTAAAAGCTGATTATTGTGATTTGGGCTGTCTTGGATCCAGGTTAACTCGAAACCGTGTAAAAACGGTAGAACTACTAAGGAACTGTTGATTTTCGGGCTTATTAGTAATTTCACCCGTTTCGGGCGAGTCGATACATTGAGAAAACGTTATACCTATATCTACTTATTTTCTGTAGGCGATTCGCAATTGTAAGTTAATTTATCAGTGGGTGAAACGATAACTCAAAAATACGATTTTGGCAATTGGCGGGTTTTGTATTTTATGCAATAAAAGTACCTAGTGTATTTATTTCTTAATTTTGTAGAAACATTTTTTTTTAAATGTCCATTCGCTCGTTTCAGGTGGGTAAATTAGTGTGAATTGATTAATAAGACTATTTTCAACGGAAACCTTTACTTTTATCTCGATTATTGGTCAGTCATAGATACAAAAAAAACATGAAATTGTGTAATGACCAGGTAGAACCAATTTCAATTAAAACATTACCTACAACTTCCTTACATTCGTTTCTAGTTGTCAGTGAGCCCCAAATAAAATATCTATCATTGTGATTCGCTGCGAAAATCGATAAACACTGCATTTGACGAGATTCTTTACATATCCAATCGAGCATCACTTTGTTCTCAAAGACTTCCGATTGCAGACATTCCTTTGGGCTCTTTACGACCCTTAATACAGTCTACACGTGTCTCAAAGCTGGCACTATGCATAGTGTCGGTATCTGACATGCGTGATGCGTGGTTATTCATGAATGACATCATCGTCAGACCATCAGCCGAATAAAGGCGTGGCTGTCATAATGACTATGGGGATTTTTTGTCAGAATAAAAATGTGAAAAAGTATTGTTATTTTTTGTTTGTTTTGTTGTTTTATAATATAAATAATAGGATTATATTATGTTTGATATCATTAATCATATTGTTTTATTTGTTTTGAATATTAGTTTATTGTTGACGTAATGGTATTTTTTGTCAATGTTTAAAATAAGAAACAAAAAATTGTTTTAATTTTTATTTTAGACATTGATTTATGAATTTAAATATTTATTGGTTTTTACTAATCATTGTGACTGATTTGTTTGTTGCTTTATTTAACTTTAATTAATGTTTTTATGTTCTATTTTTTGTTTGGGATTTTTTCTTTATGTTGGTATATTCATTTTAGACCGGAAACTATTAAGAAAAGTCTTAAAATGAAACCGCAAAAAATATTTGATTACTTCACAAACTCTTGTCATAACACACAACCATTTTGAGAGATTGCATAAACATTATTAGTTATTTACAATAACATAATATAACTTGCGAGATTCTCAGTATAGTGCTCTTAATCAATCAATGTTTGCAAACTAAATGTCACGGCCATCTGAAACAGGTTTAAAAAAACTTTGGTAATCTTGAAGTTGGTAATAATGACGCTATCGCTAATAATGTGCATTGATTAGTCTTTAAAAAACAAAATGGCGGGGAATTAAGTGTTTGAAATGTATACCTAATTGTTTAATCACTATCTTGCCTACGGTGTATTCGATTGTATTTGTTTGGTTCATTAAGTAAATATTTTGTTCTGTTTTATATTTTTGTGATTAAAGAAATATTTGTTTTCTTTGGCTTTTTTTTTCAATTTAAACAAACATAAATAGTAAACATAAGTATATTATTTACGTTAGTTAAAATTGAAAAAAAAAATATATTTTACATCTACCAATGAGGCTTTTTATTACCTATATCATGTTTGTTATTTTACCTTGACCGTTTTTTGCATAGTTTTTTGTACATTAGTCGGGCCATTAGATTAATGTAGTAGACTAGATAATATCTCTGCACTGCTGTTCTGATGAACACATGCATTCCATATAAAGCTGAAATAACAATGAGGATCTTATTACGTTAACAGCCAGCAAAAAATATTTAAAATAACCCTCAGAAATAAGCATTGTTGGTCCTTTTATAGACTTTAGGGGTAAATCACCCTTGTTGGTATCACCCCTAGTATAAATCTAAGAAAATAAAAGAATTTGAGTTGTACTTATAAAGCTCTCAAAAAGTCTCACATTACATATTATAGGCACCTATGAAAAAAAGACCATTCATGGATCTTATTAGCTGTTGCCCGTGCCTTCGTCTGCAATCCAGGACTAAAAGTAGCTGTTGTCATAACATAGGTCATGGTCTAACTGTATACTAAATTTCATCCAAATCCGTTCAGCTGTTTTTGCGTGAAACCGCAACAAATAAACTTAGTTTCGCATAATTTATAATATTACATAATATCATAGACACAGGAAATGTCTATTTAGCTTTTTTTAATATGTCGGTTCTGATATCCTATTAACAGGATGAAAAAAAAAACATTTCCATAACAATGTAGATATAATATATGTAGATATTTTTGTAAGAAAACAAAAAGAAACAAGAAACCATCGAGTATCAAAAGGCTTAATTTTACCAACCAACAGAATATTTAATCTCTTAGCACCTCATTCTCAAAGAAAAACCATACAATCAGACATCGCATCGTTCAATAATGAAGTGCTTAACTTGGTCGAATGGCTTGCAAGAATCTGGCTTGCCTTGGCTATTTCCTACTTGTTCTCGACACTTTTGCTCGAGAATATCGCCTCCGTACCAAAGTCATCGATAAAAACCGTAATCCCAACATTCCCAACACTTTTGGTAGCACAAACAGTAGCGATATGCTAATGTAACTTTGATGCAACGTCGTGGTACAGGGTTTTCGGAATTATGCTGAGAAATTCCGTTGTTTTTTTTTCTTGTTTTGCCGTATTGTGTATCGAAGCTCGATAATGTTTGTTGTAATGTTATGGTTAATTTAATAAGTTGATATTCTGTTTTAAGTAGGTGCAAATTTTTGTAAGATTGGCTGGAGAAGAAAACACTCAAGAAAGAATGGAAAGCTAATAGGGAGACCTTTGCCCAGCTGTGAGATAATTTCTACGAGTTGAAGAAAAAGAAAGACTAAGGTGAGTATTAAAATAATTGAATTGCATTGGACAGAATCGAGTACGTAAGTATCTAATGTATTTGCCAAAAAATATTAATACTAGCACCTACGATTTTTGTGGCCATTATTATTTTCATGACGACTATTTCAATGTTAAATTAATTAAGATAGTTTATATACAAAAAAAATAATAGTTTTCCAAATATTATAATAAATTAACATGTATCTGACACCCGAAATAAATAATACTTCAACGAAAAAAATGTTCTCCCTCTTTAAATGATCCTTTACCGGATTTGGGGGAAGTGACATTAAAGTATCGATAACGATAAAAGGAAGTCTCTATTAGCGTTCAAGTGTTAATTTCTACGTTAACTTTTTGGGAAGATTTTTTAAATAACACGAAATATTGTGGAATTTCATTTCCTTACGCAATAGATGTTTGGTAAAGGTTATTTCTTTACTGGGTTAGTGGGACTATTAACTTTAAAGGGACACTGACATTTTTATAAACACGTTGCGTTCTGGGGTTTGGTCTCCGATAACCTTCTGACCTAGGTTTTGGTTTTCATAGGACTATGGTACTACTAGGTACTCTATTTTGGCTGTATTGTTTCTAAGATAGATAGGTATTTTGAGGAGCTGTTAATGGCTGAAAACGAATATCCAAAAAGGCCAATGTCTTAAATTTACCGAAATTCAATAACCGATTTTCGCTTTATTGAGTTCTAATATCGGCTTTGAATCTACATTCTTATCAATAAAAGCTATGTTCAAAGTTATAACAACACAGTATTTTATGCATGTTTATTAAAGATAACCTAAGTACAAAAAGAAACACGTATACCTGTTTCCTAGAATCAACATTAAAGTTGATTATTTTCCTTACAACTTACAAGTTATAACTTGTTCGCAACATTAAACAGCTGATCCAGTCTTTGTTTTTTCAATCCCCCATTAAAATTTACATATTCATTAAGCACTTAATGGGTATTTTTAATTCAATTAAACGATACTTTTAAGTACTTAGTACATGGGTTTGTTGCAGTAAAAAATAAATCAATAATTACCTACTTGTAATTCTACAAGAACAGACGATTCTTAAAAACCGGTTTTTTATCGATACTATTTTAAATGTAGAGGACATGCCTAGTGAAATTAAAATGTCATTTATTTATTTTTGTACGAAAATTATTACAAATTAAGTAATTTTTGCGACTTTTGTTTTATTAGCCAAGGTCTTGGCAGTATTTTAATAGAACATCAAGCCTATAATTCTCGAAGGGATAGACAGCGGTGTACCTATAAAACATCCACATTTTGCCCTATTGCCATTAACCGGACACAAATCTAAACTCCGGGCTGCTGCTGAGAAATTCCTTGCCCGACTTGGGAATGGAACCAAGGACCTAACCTACTGCTCAAGAGTGCTGCGAGTCGCTTGCGACCACAATGCCAAGGAGGCAGTCTTGGCAATAATATTAGACCTTAATTAATCAAATAAGGTCTTAAACCCTTGAGTCGTTTCAAAGTTGTTTTCATAAATTAAATCGTGTTTTCACTAACTTGAGTTCGGAACTGACTTTGATTTAAGTTGAGAACTTTAAACAGTTCAAATATACAAATCTTACATATATTAAAATCTTTGACGATTTGTATTTATTTCAATTATTTAACACTTATCTGTCATTATAGTCACTGTTTTATTTAAACAACGCTAAGTTTTCTGAAACTTAGGCTCGCCCCCTATTACTTAAACATACTATACACACCCCTTGAAACAAAGCGTGACGTTAAGTTTCTTCACCCTTAATTTCGGCAGATAACAATAAGGCGATATTTGAAGTGATAACTTGGCATTACTTAATTCTAACTTAACTCGTTTGATAGCTTTCATAATGCATGTGAAACACTTTAAGTTTTCTTTACTAGTAGAAACTATGTTTTTAAATTCTTTAAAGATCATAAGAAGAATTATAGTTAAACATTTAGTCAGCTGTTTAATTGACCTTGGTTCTGGAGAAATCGAAAATGTCGACTCTATCAGCTGTTGGCTGTGTTTTTCTCACACAACTTAAAATACTTAACAGATGTTGTTTACTCTAACTTAAAACAATAAATGCATCGAAAACACGTTTATAAACTCATCAGTCATCACTTATCTGAGACCTTACCGTTTTGCCACGATAGTGCAAACAAATCCTCGTCGCGAAGCCATTGTAGTTCGCTAATTATAGTCGACATATCAGCAACGAACGACATTAAAACATGATAGCACAACTCCACAACACAACAAAATCACAACACTAACACAAAAAGACCGCGAACCAATCAAACAGTCCTGTAGATCACAACACTAAAATCTGCCATCCACAAAAATGCTTGGAATGTCCAAATAACACTGAAAAACTTTCGCTGACAACGAAAAATCACCGATATCGCGTTACAATTGATGTTACGAAACGTCAGCTTGACAGATCGTAACCTGGGGTGAACGAACGGCATGCGCAGACGCAGCGTACGTGCGGTGCGCGCGATCGATGCCAACCGACTGGCTCGACAACTCGAGTAAACACTAGCGCAGCGGGGGGTTATCGATAACCTTCCGAATATCGACAAACAACATCACTATATAGTTTTGCTACCTCGTGTGAAACTGAAGGCCGGCGCAATTTTTACGGTTTAAACGTAAGGTTAATGTAACTTGTTGGGTATTTTATTGATGATCTGAATGTAATGCGAGGCTTTGAGATTTTGTAACCACTTTGCCTCTTGTTGGGTTCATTATTTTCGCGGTTTATTTGGCGTATTTTAATCATTTGTGATGATCTTTTCATTAGGTTAAAGATGAAAAGGTGAGAATCAAATGTCGGATTAACAAGAATACTGTGAGTCAGTTTCAGAGGCTATTTTTTTATTGAGTTTGGAAATCATCAGATAACTTCTCCCGCTCTGGGTGGAGCAGGAGGGCGTGTCAGACTTTTACTGACTAAAACCCACCCGTGTTCCTTCAGTTGCCTGTGTGTTTGGCTTGATGTTGATGATCCTATCATCCTAACATCATTATATATGCCTAGCCATTTCTCAGCTTTATTGGGGTCGGCTTTTAGTCTAACCGGATGCATCTTCATACCAATATTTTACATGGAGCGACTGCCTATCTGACCTTCACAACCCAGTTCAGTAGGTAACACGATACCGAAGTTCGGGCTTCCACGAATGACAGTGATTTCCGAGGCAGGGCCCTGCCTGCTCTTGTTATATAACGATGGTCACCCATCCACGGACCAACCGCGGCAGGCGTAGCTTAACCTGATCGATCGACCCTTGCGGCTGTTATTACTTAACCACAAGCCCTTAAATGATCCTAATAGAACTTCCTCTTTAGAACTGTTTTTTTTTTACTTGGGTGGGAAATCATCAAATAACTTCTTCCGCTCTGGGTGGAGCAGGAGGGCGCGTCAGACTTTAACTGACTAAAATCCACCCGTGTTCCCTCGGTTGACTGTGTGCCAGGGGCCGCGGTATCTCTTTCGAACAACCCGCAACCCTGGCAGGCATCGGCCCGTGTGGACCCCACCAGTTGGTGCTGACATCTCTTTGAGGCGCGCGTAGGACACAAAGCGCCGTTGACCTGGGCTTGGTCCTTACCGGACAGCGAGCTACCCATTACTTGCCGTCCGCAAGCCCGCGCCTATGGTGGCCGGGAATCAGCCTGGGTCTTTAGAACTGGTTCATTGTGTAAGAGGAAGACTGTCCTACCTTGACAGTTTCGACTAGCACGGAGGTCAGTGTGAATCGAATGCTACAAACTAAATAACAATATCAGTGTAGTAATTATTAGTGATTGATTAGTTCTTAAACACGTACGAAATAATTATCAACTGACGTAAGTACTTAACAAACAACAATCCTAAGACGTTAGAAAGATGAGAAATTTAATATAATAGAAAGAAAATAAAGAGAGAAAAAACGTTTAAAATCACGATTTCCGTTCGACGATTTTCGTTTTATGTCGTTTATCATCGTTTATAATATCACATTATTCTTTAGTATTTAAGTGCAGGAACCTATTTATTTACGTATGTCGTGTCTACCTACCAAATGTTAAAATACCTAATTATGCAGTTGTACTTTTATGATGCAATTATAAGTAAAGTTATTATTATAAAGTTAAAGTTATTTTTTTCATAACAATCAGTCTATCACTCGTCACAACTGCAAGTAAAACTAAATTTAACTCCATATTTTGAAGAAAATATAAACCTTTTATGTCTCAAAAACGTTTAAAGATGGATTTAAGAGGCTCCTTTAAAGTTTAACTATTAAAAATAATTTGGGATTGGTTTTCAAGTATGTTAGCAAAACTCTACAAAACCTGATATTATTTTGAAATCACTTGAAATATCTAGCTTCATTTTACGAATATAAAATTAAACTAAATTATCAACAACTTAACTGAGAAAAGCTTTTCAATCAGTACTAAAATAATCATTCAATCGTCGTTCTAGTAGACTGCCCCGTCGGTTTAGTGGTTGCAAGCGCTACTGTTGAGCGCCTCAAAGAGATTTCAGCACCAACTGATGGGGCTCGCAAGGGCCGATGCCTGCCAGGGGTGCGGGTTGTTCGAAAGAGATACCGCGGCCCCTGGCACACAGGCAACTGAGGGAACACGGGTGGGTTTTAGTCAGTAAAAGTCTGACACGCCCTCCCGCTCCACCCAGAGCGGGAGAAGTTATTTGATGATTTCCAACCCCCAAAAAAAAAAAAAAGGCCCAGGGTTCGATTCCCAGGTCGGGCAAAGTGTCATTTAGTTTTTCGGTCAGGAATTTCTCAGAAGCAACCCGGAGTCTGAATTAGTCCCCGGTTGATGGCAAAAGGCTCAGCCCCGGTTACATGGGACTTAAACATAACTGGCGAAATGATAGATGTGCTAAACCCAAAACCCCTTATTACAAACAAGGTATTTCTTTAGGTTTGGTTTAAACCATCGAGCATGTTTTTAAAATAAGAATCAAACTGTAATCGAAATACAGTTCTTTTTACAAAACTGACGACTTAGTAAGTACAGCGCTAAATTGTCATTTTTGAATTAAGAACTTTACCCAAATAGAAGGAAATTTGGTAATACTAAGGCTAACTGAGAGATTTCGGAAAGAACTAAAGTTAGTTCGCGTTTTGTAAAAAGACGGAATTTGCTTAGGGTTTTTAAACCCATACCTAAAAGTCACAACCACTCCTTCCTAAATTAATAATATCATAAGTCAAACAATAAAACTGAGACATTTACAATCTTACTATAAATAGCGCTATCTATTTGGATGTAGATAATAATTATTGTTGGACAAACACTGTCATCTTGGAATTAGGGTGCGCGGGAGCAGAATTTCGTCATACTCGAATGAAATGATAAGAAATGTGAGGTAAGCAAGATATTGTGTGGGTATCTACGTAGTTATGTTACTTTAGAAACATTTGTATGATTAATATCATTATCAAATACCTAGCCTTTGGGGGCCATTCAAGTATTACGTAAGCAGATTATTTTGCAATTATTAACCCCCTCCCTCCCCCTTGTCAGAAAAAGTAAGCAAAGCTCTTACTCCCCCTCCCAAGTTCACGTAAACATTGGTACATGGATTTTTCAATGTATTCTGGTTTATTTATTGATTCATGAGTAGCAGTTCCAAATCTAGAAATAAGGAATGGGCTTGGAATAGTGTACTTTAACGCATTTAATATTTATTTAAGCAATTTTTATTGAGATGGTATTCAGTTATTATAATCTTTATATATTAACGAACAAAACAAACTTATTTTAAAATTTTGGTAGTTTATTTCAAATTAACAGTCTTCATTCAATGACACACGAATCCATGACTCTAAGTCTTCGATGACATTAGATATTTGCTGCTCAATGTTGTGAGTCTGCTCACTTTCATGTGATTTTGGAATATCGACATTGTTTTTCTTCGAGCCATTCAAAGCCAATAGGGTTGTCTGTTCAAACCAAAATCGACTAAGTTTTGTAGAAAATCCTAAAAAGTAAAAATAATAATACTGCTTACGTAATCACCATCCAGACTCCCCCATCCCCCATGTCATCAAAAATAAGCAAAGCAAAGACCCCCCTGCCCCCTGTAGTGCTTACGTAATACTTTAATGCTCAGTTTTCCAACTTTGTGGGCTTCCAATCTAACCGGATGCAGCTGAATACCAGTATTTTACATGCAGTGACTGCCTTTCTGACCTCTACAACCCAGTTACTGGGTAATACGATACCCCTTGGTAAGACTGGTTGCCAGACTTTCGGGCTTCTGACGACCCGTAACGACTGTCAAAAATCCACGAATGATAGCCGGGACCAACGGGCTTAAAGTGCTTTTCGAGGCACGGAGGGGTCTTGGTATGATTTGTCTAATCAATAAAAGTATCTTGTGTTCAATTCAGTCCATTTCACATGGACTTAAACACAAGTTACACAATTTAAAAGATTTAGAAACCATAATAACCTTATCGGCTTTATAAAACTAAACATTTTTTTTTTCTAGAGTAAATACGATTTTCTTAATAATATAGATAATTCCTTTATAAAATATTTTTGAGACCTCATAATGCAATAATTACTGACTTAGAGCCGAAACATTATTAAAAAAAGGAATTCAGTTTTCTTATTAGGTAAGTAGGTGTCTACAATTAACCAACTGCAGATCAAAGGGCTAAGTTCAAGGAATTGACACTAAATTGACCTTTTCAAAATCATTTCAAATTTAATGTTATTAAAGGCTCCGCATAAACGTAGATAATAAAAACATTAAATGACATAATCTTGCATTAAACATACGAATAAAAAAAATACGCACCTTTCATAGATCATTATCATTATTATATCTTAAAAAAAGCCTTTTTCCTTTCATCATATTATTAAAGATCGTCACAAATAGCTTTTATAATAACTGGCGTAAAATTACATAAAAATATTAACTTAGTCCATTTCACAGGTTAATGGACTTAAACATTTAATAGAATGGAACCTAATTTAAAAGATTTAGAAACCATAATAACCTTATTACGTAAACGTCTTTACGAGATTACTTTTAGACCTTACAAGTTAGTTAACAATGCAAAAAAAATAAAGTATCTAAATTAGAAACATTCATTAAAAAGGAATTTTCGTTTCCTATTATAAATAGATTGGTATCGCGCTACAATTTAACCAACAGTAGATCAAAGACCTATTTTCAAAACGAAATAAACACGAGACACTAACATGCCCTTTAAAAAATCATTCCAAATTAAGGCTCCGCATAAACGTAGATAGTAAAATATAAAATGATATAATCTTCCATTAAACATACTAAAAATGATAAAAAAATACACACCTTCGTTATTATCATTACCGTTATTACATCTTTAAAAAAAAAACTTTTTTCCCTTCATCGTATTATTAAAGATCGCCGGAATAGCCTTCATAATAACTGGCGTGAAGTAACATATTATAATAGTCTCGTAACAACCAATTATTTTGCACGGAAGTGTATAATTGGTGTGGTAGCTGGGCGAATGCTCTCGGCCGCCAGTGCATGTAATGGCTTAAGTGCCTAAGCTCGAAATTATTAATAGAGCGGTTTGTAAGTTTTTTGTTACGCATATTACAATCAAATTGTTTTAATTCTATTCTACTAGTTTTTATCGTAGGCTTGGTGAGAGAAGTAAATTGGTATTGGCCCCGACTTCCGAGTAATAAGTCATAAGTACGAACCCATGCAGTTACTTAAATGATAAATTATTTTATTTCTGTAAGTAAGTTTGCACAAACACTTTTACATGTCAATCATATTTTTAAACCTAGATGAAGTCGGCGTTTCCTATCTGACTACTCTAAACAGAAAGTCTGAAACAAACTCAGAGGTCACAGTCTCTTTTAAAGTCCAGACATAATCGTGGTCCAATCATGTGAAGTGAAGACCATGTAGATTGTTTTCTGAAATGGTTTTTTGAGGAAAGAACCACACAGATTGAGTGGACCCGTCCAGTCAGTGCACGCATTTGTCCCTAATTTAATTTATAAAATTTAATTTCATAAATTTTCTTTAGTGACACAATGATATATTCTTCACCAACTGCGTGTGAAGATTATGCAAACATCACACTGTTATTTATACTAATTTCATGTAGAATTCACAACTTTCTAACGTAACTAATTAAAATGTTAACGGTACGAAGTCTCGTCATAGTTTTTATAATGCGGGTAGTTTGCAAAACAAGTAAAAAAAGTTTCACACTTTTGTTAAAATTAATGTTTAATTGCCTCGTTAGTCTAGTGATCGCAAGCGATACTGATCAACATGAGGTCCTAGACTCAAATCCAGGGTCGGGCAAAGTGTTATTGGATTTTCGTAAGGAATTTCTTAGTACCAGCCCGTAGTCTGGATTTATGTTCGATTGATGGCAAAAGGCTCGCCCCTATTACATAGGCCTTAACACATAACTGGCGTAATTTAGATGTACGTACACCTTTACATAACCCGTGGGAGTTAACAGTCCCGCTGCCTAACCCTTCGGCTATAACAGGATTGATGACTGTGTTTTAGCAATACTTTTTACTCGTTCGCTGTAAAAAATCCTCCACACAACACAGGTTTTAAGCCCTTAATTTCACCATTGAACATCACTCTCCCAAGCTCTTACAAGACAATTAAATCCCTCCATCCATTTTGTTTTTCCTTTTAAAACAAAATTGATTTACATACTGCACGGTTCGCTCACAATCTCATTAGATATGTACGTCACAAACACCGAGTCGCAAGCATCCCTGCTCAAACCGCTAAATCTATTTGCTTTTCACTAGTAATGTGTGTGTGGTAAGTGTTGTAAGATATTAGCGGTTAAGTCGTTTTGTGAGTGGAAACTTTGGCCATCTTGTACATGACATACTATAATAATATGTATAATATATATATATATAATATTATGTATAATATTATGTACTGCATGCTGAAATGACCTGTAAGTTTTCTTAAAAATTATCATCATCTGCCTCATATTTTCCGTTGGTTTCCAGTCTTACCGGATGTAGCTGAATACCAGTATTTTACATAGAGTGACTGCCTATAAACGACCTCCACAACCCAGTTACTGGGTAACACCATACCGTTTGATAAGACTGGAAAATATTATATAAGAAAACAAAGTAAATTAACATCATCATTCGTCTATGATCATCCGATAACTGATTCATCTTAGCGTCTTTAAGGATCGTCAGCGACAGGATAAAGTAAACGTTAAGCTAATTTTGCCTACATAAAATCAAAATCAAAAGTCATTTATTTAAATTAGGCTGAGATTCAGCACTTTTCGAACGTCAAAATACATAAGGCAGTCCCCCAAAAATCCCCACTCGTCGCCACTTCCTAGTGCTTTAGCTGGGAAGAAGAAGTAGCGCAACAAACTCCCCAGCAGCACAGCTGTCTGTTTAGTCGGATAGACTTGATTCTAAACATACATAGACAAAGTAATATAAACATTACGAGACACAGAACATTAATTAAATAATTATTCATACATATGTCAGCCAGCCATGCCAATATACCAAAAAATAAAATGAAAACTTAACTCAAGCTCAAAGCACAAAAAACAAAATTTGAAAAAATGTAAATAAAGCATAATACCAAAACAATAGCCTCCTGGTATTAAGGGCGTGATAGCTTACATATGCAATGCTGGATTATGATCACATAGCTGTTCCTACCCGAGTTAAAGTTATAAAATGTGGTGTCCTAACTAAATCCTTACCTTATTTAGAAGTGAATTTGGTTGTGAACATACCTGAAACAAAAAGAAGACACATTGAATTCCCTTATTAACATGTTATTTTTCTAAAAGCTTTCTATGAAACATTGTTTTATGCCTCGAAAAGAACATAATTATTTTGACAGCGAATAGATTTCATTTAAAACTTTTGTCAATATGCATATAATTCGTGATTTGCTCCAAATTTTACTGTATTGCTTTTTTCACACCGTCTACGTCTCTCATCCCAGTCTCCTGTCGTCTACGTCTCTCATCCCAGTCTCCTGTCGTAGGCGTGCTGGAAGAAAGTACCTTGGTGCCTTTACTATTTTTGTTGTATGTTTTGTATTAATTGGTTTGTCTATAAAAATATGCCTAATGACATTTTTATTAGTAGCGAGATCTCTGACAAAGACATTGAAAACAGCAACATTTAGCACAACAGAGCAATGACATGCAGGAAACCTTAGAAAGCGGTTGAGCCCCGCCTAAATATGCACCAGCGAAGCTTGACCTTAATCAAACTGGATGTGATGTCGTTAACAAATGCACTCCTATGCATAAAAATCTACGCTATACTGTCCACTAGTCCAATGACTACTCTAGGATGCATAAACGGTACAGCTTGCAAACCTTCCCTATCCTAAGGGCACATCTTCCTTACCACTACGGTGACCTCCGGTCTTCACCATGATATGCAATGGTCTCTGAAGCACTATGAAACATGAGGCTTCAGGGGCTAGTGCAAATCTTGGGGTTCATTCGATTAATCATCAGTTTAAGAACTCTTCTAATTTTTAATACCAATCGACAATTAAGTAATACATAATGTGCTTGCTTACCTGTTAGAAATTGCTATACTAGTCTATAAGTATATTGGATGTATCTCATATCTTTGTATTAGTGTATTCAATTGTTGGTAAGCCTAATAAATAAATAAATCGAGTCTGCTTAAACCACGCTGGGGTCGGTGCATTTCATTCACCTAAAAACGTGAAAATGTAGTAATACGCTTATAACTTGCACCACAATCAAGTGCACAATGAATTTACGTCTCAACATTACGCGACTCGTTAAGACATTACTACAGCAACTAGCCTTCAATTGTTTTTACGACACTCGCCACTAAGTTTTACATGCATAACCAATCAGTTAAATTATAATTTAACTGATTGGTTATAAATAAATTATTCTTTCAAACATAAAATAATTATTTTATGTTTGAATTATTAGTATATAATGAGAAAATTATTTGGAATTCTATTCTATTTAGTTGCTGAAATATTTCAAAAATATTCCTCTTGACAGCTTCCGACTCTTTATTACTGCAAAAACGAAGCGTTTGGTCAAGGAGCCCGGCGATAATGGCTATTTCATGCAGCTCGGGCCCTTCAGCTAGTAAATGATGTTGGGTGAAGAGGTCTGCAGCAAATAGCTATTTGCTACAGAAAGCTATAATTAATACTTCTCCGGAATAAAAAGTATTATTTACTAGTCGCTCTGATTATATTATAGATTACACAGGTTCAGAATAAAAAGCATTACGTTTGCCTTCATTCTTTTGATAAATGATTAAATAGGATAATAATTTGCAGAAAAGTCTACCTCTGTTCTATTTCCTCTTCACACTCATTACAAAAGCCCTCAACAATAACACAGGCCACATAATGTTACAAATAATATTATGGACGTGGTCAGTCACTGTAATAGATCTCTCATTCAACCTAGTTTTTTCAAAGGAGAAATTGAGTCGATTTTTTAAAATTTTCTGCAAGAAATAACCTCTTAAATCGCTTACATAATCAGCCTATATTATTCCCACTGCTGGGACACAGGTCTCCTCTCTGTGAAACGGAGTGAGCCATAAACCACCACGCGGGTCACATGTCACATGTCTTCGAAAATCGCTTATGCCTATGCTTTATCCCACAAACGAAAAGTAGGCATAATCTAAATACATTTCAGCATTTCTTTTGTACCTTATTCGAGTTGATTGCTACGCAAAAAGGCGTTCTGTCGTCCGCTCAGTTACATTAGCACAACGTGGGTGTAGACAACCCCTTAAAGTGACAAGCTACAATGGAAATTCTTGTTTGTTCGTGAGGAATGTTTGCACATTTTTCAGCTAGTTTACACCGTTGGAATTGAATTTGAAATGGGTTTGGAAGCTGTTTGTGAACTGTTGTGTAGATTTAAGCGATAAGAAACCAGTGTTATTGTTGTTGTATTGGCTATGGTCGTTACGTAAGTTAGTATTTGTAGTTTTACTTTGTGATAAGGTTCGATTAAATTAGCACTAAATATTAGTGCCAACTAGCTTTTGGCAGCGGATTCGCCCGCGCTAACCAATTTACACAAAACCTTGAAAAATTATACACTTAAATCTTCTTCATGAATCTCTCTGTATATTGGTGCAAACCGCATGAAAATCCGTTCAGTAGTTTTTGAGTTTATCGCAAACAGACAGACAGACAGACGCGGTACTTTGTTTTATATTGTGACTACCTTTTGGGAGCGGCTTCGCCCGCGTTAACCAATTTACGCGAAACCTAAAAAAAACCTTCCTAATGAGGAAGGTTTTTTTAGGTTACGCGTAAATTAATGAAATGAATGAATGAATGATTGATGAGTGATTAATGAATCACTCTGTCAATTGGTGAAAACCGCATGAAAATTGGTTCAGTAGTTTTTGAATTTATCGCGAGCCAGACGCGGCGGGGGACTTTGTTTTATAATGTGATAGGATGGTATACCGACCGGAAGCAATATGAAGAAAAACTGTCCTAACATAACTATTTTTAAAGCGAATTATGACACAAAATTATTTTTATCATCCTACCGAGCGCACAACAGGCAAAACAATTGAAGCTTTCTCTACACTCTTATTCCTTGCACCACACACCAAAGTATGACGTATATAGTTCTTACTTCTGACGCATATAAGTGTCGTTAAAGTCGTCACGTCCTACCGCATTGAACCACTTTTCTCTTTAAGTCTTCTCTGGAAGTTGGAAAATACCAAAGTGGCTATTCAAATGCAGAAGGAAGTTTGGTGCTAGTTCACACTTTCAGTCGTCAAAAGTTACCTATAGATGAACTAAGTTACAGGTATTTATGATGAGTTAAGTTTTGTAGCGTGTGATGGTTCTCTTTATAAAGGAAGTAAGAGTTTTTGAACCTATGCAATGTGTGAATGGCATTTGGCAGCTTTTCAAAAATCTGGTTTATAGCACCTTGGCGGTTCCAGGATCGACAAGTTGTCACTTGTTAAATTATAACTACCAGATGATTATGTATTTTAGTAATAGTGTATTAAGGCTCCCGCAAACAGACACGACGCGAAAATAGTAGGACAGTTTCTATTAAAGCTTTGGAATTGTTTCTACCAGAATCGCGACGCACCGTGGCGATGCGCCGGTCTACGAGAGCCTTATTGCAGGTAAGCTGAAATGTTTCAATATTTATTGGCAGAGATTCCCTCTCGCAACGACAATTGAGAAATCGTCTAGCAACATAAATAAGATAATAAATAACCCTTTCATAAATAAAAAAACGATTTAGTATCATTAATCCAACTTCTAAGTAACAATTAAGCACGGCAACCACCATCAAGGGTTTTTGGCTATGTTATAATGGCCGCGTGGGCCAATCGATCAGGTCACGCTAGCTGTGGTTGGTTCGTAAATGGGACCATCTTTACATACCAAGACCCCTTCGGGCCTCGGAAAGCACGTTAAGCCGTTGGTCCCGGCTGTCATTCGTGGATCTTTATCAGTCGTTACTAGTGTTGCCCAAATTCAGTCTTGGTCTTGCAGTCTTGGTCTTGTTCTTGCGTTTTTGCAAGACCAAGACCAAGAACAAGACCGCGTATTTTTAGCAAGACCAAGACCAAGACTGACCGTGCAAGACTTGAGCAAGAACAAGACATAGCCTGCAAGACTCTTGCGTCTTGCAGCTAGGACTTAGCGCTATTTCACTGAGTAGTTAGGTGTAACAGTTCGGTGTATAGGTAGGTACGCTTAGGAATTCTATGAGATGCAAAAAACTGTATCAAAGAATATGAAAAACTGGACCTATGCGCATTACGACTAATACCATAAACATAGCGAATAAAAAAATATCTATTAAAATCAAACTGAGTGCATGCATAGTTATGTTTTAACCATCGGCACTTTGATAATGCGGCATCAAAGGTTTTGTACTTACTTCTCAAAGAAATTTGCCGCTTTTCGGAAGTACATGGTTATGATACACGCGCCGGCGGCTTCTTTTGAAATCTAAAACAATCGTTGCCGCCACGCCGAAATCATAACATTTGTGACACTATTTGATTGCCGCCATAGGGCGTAGGTATACTCATGCAAAATAATTTCGAATTTCTTATCAAATCTTCAGTTATTTATTAATCTGCTTGATCTTTACTATGGCTATGTTAATTCAAGCTCACAATGTTCCAATTCTAATACGTTTTTCTAAGATTTAAAGTAAACTTTAATAAATAGTAATAGACTAATAGGTAATTGCAAGACTTGCAAGACTCTTGCTGCAAGACCAAGACCAAGACCAAGACTGGGAGCGCAAGACCAAGACCAAGACCAAGACCAGGTGTATTGGCGCAAGACCAAGACCAAGACTGGCTAAGTCTCGTCTTGTTCTTGCATTTGGGCAACACTAGTCGTTACGGGTCGTCAGTAGCCCAAAAGTCTGACAACTTACCGCAAGTTCCTAAAGCGCGCGATACATTAAGATGACACGCCGCTTTTGTTTGGAAACCATAGATTTAACGGCGCAAAATAAACAATCAAATGGAATATCGCACTAACAATTTTTAAGGCAAGTAGCCGATGTAAGAAGAACAAACAATAATATATAATAATAATAAAACTTTTATTTAAGATAACTTAGATCCAATTTGTTAGTAGTATAATAACTTATAACTAGTGTTAGTAATACAATCTTAATCTACTCGCCCCCTGCCTGACCCATGAATCGAGGTATCAATACTCATGTGTGCACTAATACATCGATTCACGTACAGACAGTCAAGTCTATTGGCTATCATACTTAAAACGCTGTTGCGACTAGCCCGAACTCTGCTCAGCATTGACGCGCACCGCTTGCTCAGAGTAGCGTAGAAGCAATCGATGCGCGCCTCTGCAAACATATACGTGATGCACTACAGTGGCGGGGCAGCCGCAACATCGTTCTAAGCGCATTATTGTATTGTACCCGTAGGGCACTGTACGCTCTTTGAGTATAGACTGCCCACAGGCTGCAGGTGTAAAAAGATGTACAAAAGGCTCTGAAGAGAGTGATTTTTACCTCACTTGTACATCGTGCAAACCTGCGAGCAATCATGTTTGCTCTAACGGACAGTGCCCTACGTTCACGTTCAATATCCGTGTCGTCCTTAAGGTCCTCGGTAATTAGATGACCCAGGTATCTGAACTGATGTACCCTAGCCAACTCATTTCCATTCAGCTTTATAGGGGGCACGCTAGAGGGACACCTAGTACCAGCCCTAAAGACAACATACTCGCTTTTCTTCACATTATACATTAAGCCGTGACCATCTGCATAAGTTTCACAAATTTGTAGCAATTTTCTAATGCCACAAACACAATACGCCACTGATTCACAAGTCGCATATTTATGTAGAAAGCGTTAATCGAGTGCAAAGGTTCAGGTTTACGTAACAACTGACCTTTTACACAAACAATACGGTAGTCTGTTTATGACATGCGTGAGAATAATAAAATCTTTAATAATGTTAGTTCTCCGCGCCTTTATTACTGTAGACGTATTTTCCAAACGATGTATGCGGCGGATCTTTATCTGCGAACGAATCAGTCCAGGGGGCCGATTCTACTAACAAATTTGTTAAAAAAACGCAATAGAACCGCAACCGAATCACCACTTTTAAGCGTTTTCGCATTCTACTAAAATGAACAACGGTCCAGCTGCGACACAGCTGCGGTTACGTTTTAGTTACGCCAACGATCGATTGAAACAATGTCAAAACCTATTCTACTAACAAAATCGAACATGAGCGTGACGTTTACTATAGGACAAAGTTAATGATAAAATTATGATCATTATGTCTTTTAATTATAGAAAATACTTTTAGTGCCACATATTCGTTTTTAGTAACATTTTTAGATTCAACTTTTTTCTTTTTGGTATTAATAAAACATATTATTTTGGCATGTTGGTAACGCGGGTTACCCGCTGTGTTCCCGCTACAGTTCAGTTGCAATTCGTTTTAAGTTTAGTTTCCATTTTGCTTATAAAATAGTAGAATGACTTTTTATGTAACTATCGAACGGCGATCGAAATCGAACTGTTGTGGAAACACAGTTTAACGTGTAACGTTGCAAATTAGTAGAATCGGCCCCCTGAATGGCTAGAAGTTACTGTGAGTTTATTAAAACCAACTCGATCTAACGCATCGTGTGCGTTCGGCACTCCGATTGGCCCTGGATTGGTGAAGGACCAATCGGAGCGGCGAACGCGGTCGTTCCATTACATCGAGATGGTTAAAAGAAACTCACAATAGGCCCACAAATTTCGATTTGCTGTAAATTATATCCGTTCACATTCATATAGTAGATAATTATGTCTGTTTTATCTGAGACGAAACGCACGGTTTCTACCGCCGCCCGGCGCGTCGCGCGTCTAATTGGCCGACACAATAGAAATTATATTGTTATCGGAACACATGGTGTACACTTGACATGCGAGGGGTTTTAAAGAGAAGCAAGTAAGCGGAACTTAAGGCGGTGATTTCTTGAAAACGTTCAAAAACGTGGTTTTTTAAACCAGTGTATCTCATTAACCGTAAATAATATTGAAAGCAAAAAAATATATGATATTTTCAAGTCTTTTTTGCATACAGTGACGGAATTCAAAACATAATTAAACATACTTTAATGCATCAAAATAATCATCGAATTTATTACAACAGATTTTAACCCGTATCGGATTGCAGTAAGAACTATTATCGCTCATGACGACAATACGACGAGTACATTTAAAATTACCATGGCCTTAAAAAGAATAGCGAGCGAGTGCACGATAACTCGCTGGTACTTATACGTTCGCAACGCCGAGCGAGCATCTGTGAGCGACTACTTTATTTGATAGCTATTGTCGCGACAAAAGAGTACTCGCTGGTGGTGTGAACAGTCAGCTAGAAACTATTAATAATAATAAAAGAGATACATTTCTATCTTTTGTACGTTTCTTGAGCGAGAAAATCTTTGTTAGCTAATCGCTTCCTCGTTGGCAAAGGAACAGGTGCCTCATTCTACATGTGTCGCGGTTCCGCAACTGTATGCAGGCACAGGAAAATATTGTACCGTGAAATCTTAGCCGAAAGTAGCTAAACGAGACTTACATTCTCATAGAAGAACGTAAGGCATGAAATATACAGAAACGGCGTAAGGCGCGGCGCAGGCATGATACCGCTTTTAAAAGTTTTCATACAAAATGTATTGCGTACACTGCGCCTGCGCCGCGCCTGCGCCGCGCCTTCACCTTACGCCGTTTCTGTGTAATTCACGTCTAAGCTTTATTTTATTTGCCTACTTTCAGAATTCGATACCTAGTTTTTTTTACCTACGTTTTGCAACTTCCTCTAAACCTCACCTGCACGAAATCCCAGGCAAGAATTTTCAGTAAATCTTTACGTACGCACTTTAAATGATAAATGATTTTATTTCTGTAAGTAAGTTTGTACAAACACTTTTACACACGTCAAACATATTTTTTTAAACTAGATGAGTTCAGCTTTTCCTATCTGACTACTCTGAGAAGAAAGGCCGAAACAAACTCAGAGGTCACAGTCTCTTTTAAAGACCAGACATAATCTTGGTCAGATCATGTGAAGACCATGTGGATTGGTGTCTGAAATGGTCTTTTGAGGAAAGAACCACACAGATTGAGTGGACCTGTCCAATCAGTGCACGCATTTATCAGGACGCTTTAATCACGCTTTAATCTATAACTTAACTTACTAATCTTTATTATTATTACATAGTATAAAACAAAATCGCTTTTCGTGTCTGTACGCTTAGATCTTTTATACTACGCAACGGATTTTAATGCGGTTTTCATCAATAGACAAACTGTAAGAGAAGGTTTTTATATATGTTACCGGCCAAACCCAATTTCAGGCCAAACTAGTTTGTCCTAGGCCAAATAGACTTATCCTACGCGTGATATGTCGCAGCCAACTAGCTTAATTAGCCATTTCGTTAACAGCCTTTGGAAGTAACGCTCGCCGGCCGCTGCCGCGGCACCGCTCACTTCGCTTGCTCGGCTCGCGCGCTTTTGGTCACAGTTCTAACCTAACCCATTTAATCGGCGTGCCCCGGCTTAATAAACCAGTTTGGCCTAGGACAAACTAGTTTGGCCTGAAATCGGGTTTGGCCGGTAACATATACACCACCACGCCACCACCTCCACGTGGGAGAAGCCGCTAGCATAAGCTAGTAATAAATATGAAAAGTTGTTTGTTTGTTTAAACGCGCTTATCTCTGAAACTACTTGCCGGATTTGCAAAATTATTTTTGTATTTGATAGTCTAATTTTCGAGACAAGCTATAGATTATTTAACACCACGCTAGGACTCTTAGAGGCCGAGCAAAAAGAAAAAAAAGTAAGTAAATACGCTAACAGAAAAGGAAGTAATAGCGCTGGTCGGGAGTGGGTCGGGGAAACAAACAATGTAATGCGGACGAAGTCGCGAGCAGAAGCTATGTGTTTTACACACACTTACATACATATCCGTTTCCTACACGTAGCACGCGGACACAAAGTAAATGTTCCGGGATGCGTCAATCAACGCATCGTTCATGGCTTTGAACTGATCTGCTGTTGTGTGTGAAGACCACTTCGTTGTAGACATTTTATTTGTTTTTATTTGGAAAAAAAATTGTCTGACGTTTTTATTATTACTGACATGTAACACACGGACAGTTATTTTATGCATCTCAAAACTTAGTGATGGAGAAAATGAACGTTTTCTGCCTGGATATCATAGACCAATAAAAAGTGAAAAAAAAACTTTTCCAAAAAAAAAACAACCGACTTCCAAAAAAACACTACAAAGTGAAAAATAACTTTAATTTCGGAAGTCGGTGTCTTTGGAGCTGTATTTTATTTTTTTGTCACCGCCTTCCGAAATTAAAGTTATTTTTCCTTTGTAGTGTTTAATTGGAAGTCGGTTGTTTTTTTTTGGAAAAAGTTTCTTTTTCACTTTTTATTGGTTCACATGTGCTTACCCCTTCACAGCGTACGTGATGTTATGTTATGAACTGGTGTAAGCAATACATAGACATGAGATTTCAGCAAACCCAGTCCATTTGCTATCATTCATTGAGGAGTTCCGTTGCCTATCTCCAAAGTTCTTCATCAGATCTTCACCAAATTGAAATGAGACCACTCCGAGAAAGTACTCTTCAAAAAAATACCTAAATCGCTTCGTGTGCCTATAAAATTTGAAGAGTTCTCTCTATTTCTCCAGGATCCCATCATCAGATCCTGACTTGATGATCATGGGACCACCTGGGAAGTATACCCTTTCAAACAAAAAAATAATAATCCAAATCGGTCCAGCTATATTCGAGTAATCGGGGAACATACATAAAAAAAAATCTAAAAAAAAGGTTCCGACGAATTGAGAACCTCCTCCTTTTTGAAGTCGGTTAAAAGTTCTAAAATTACTCTAAAATTGTAAAACTGGAAATAAAGATTTATTATTATTATTTATAGAGTGCTATTTGAGTCAATGTGGAAAAATATTATGGACAAAGTTCTCTTCTCATACAGAAAAGACAGTAGGTCTACTATACTTAAGCATTCAATCCAAATTATAATACCTAATTCCTCCTTTTCTTTAATTTTATCGGTAGCCATTATTTTCAATATTTTATTTTTCTTATAACGTCACGCACATCATTTTCAAATAACGTTCCAAACTCAAATTCAAACTCCGAAGCAATCGTTCCGTGACACTCCGTAAACAATTACTAAGTATTCCGATGCGTGAAGTATACGGCCAGTATTTTAAGACCCGTAGAGTTCCTACTTGGGATCACTCTTCATACAAAATGTAAAGGGATTAGAGAAAATGAGAGGTCTTGCTTAACTGGTTGTGCGTTCATAGGTTGGTAATGCCAGTAGCATTATTGTTACTCAGTACCTTTTCAGAACGTCTTTCTTTTGTTTTGTCTCTTTTTTTTTTCGCCCTACTATTGCATTGTTGAAAATTGGTTTGACGTAATGATATATTTTTTTAAATTCAGAACGGGCCCCAAACATATTTTTTTCTTTTAATTTTTCCTTGTTCGTTCTGAGCGCTTTCCCAGGGGAAATGTAGAAATATATACCAAGTTACTTCAAAATATTGGCTTACAACGTCACTGGAATAACAATTGCTTCTGTTTTTTAGTTTTCCTTATTACTTATAAATTAAAGTCGCTTTTCGTGTCTGTCTGAGTGACCGCGTTGTTCTTTTAAACAATTTGTGTGCAATTGTATCGCAATATTCATCATCATTTTGAACAATATAGTCCGGAATGTTTATGCTTATTATAATTATTAGCCATTAATTTCCCATTGCTGGGCAAAGGACCCCTGCTCTCTTTACACCTCTCTCCAGAGCTTCCAAGGAGCAATCTTTATTACAGAAGTCCAGTTCATCCCGCCATCTGCGCCGGGCCGGCCACTGCTGGACATAGGACTCCCACAAGCTCCCACTTGGACCAGTTCTGTGCCCTCTAGATGCCCTCTAGAAGACGCCATATTCAATTGAATGTGACGTCACATAACCTATAACCAGTGGACGTTCAAGACGCTTCCAACTATTTGTCAAATAATGAAAAGTAGTTTAGAAGTTATTAGCAGAGATCGGATATTCGGATGCATATTTACCTAAAGATAATTTTTAGCTATGAAAGTATGGAAGCGGCTTTATAAATTATTTGTAATATTTATTAAAACCCCGGGATTCTTGGATTGCAAACCTATTCAGATGTGTATTTATTTAAAATTAATGTTTAACCCGATTCAAATATGTGTATGTTGAAGGAGGGGTGGTTTGTATTAGTTAAAACAAAAAATAAACAAATTACTTACCTAAATTAAGATTTTTTCGATACAAAAGCGCATTCCACGTTAGCCAACATCTCAACTTTAGGTGAATATGCATCCGAATATCCGATCTCTGGTTATGAGGGAACAGATGAACTTACATACATATCGGTCAAAATAATAACCTTCCTTTTTGCTTAAGTCGCGTAATAAAGTAATCCCTTAGAAAGCTCTTGTACCAAGCAACAGCAATCAATTTCGATATTTATTACGTTTACTTTTAATATTTACACTCTCCCTCTTATAAAACATATTGGCACAGCCAATGGGCGGAAGTTAAAACACAGGCTATCAAATTTCAGCAGGAAATTGACATGACGGCGCGTGCGCGAAAGTAAACCGAACTTGACTCACATGGTGGTGCGGGACAAGGTATGGGTGGTAGCGATTTCTCAATTTGTTTTTGTATGACTGTATTTTTAAGGTTTGACGAGGAGCCTAGATCTCTGATGGCTGATTTTTATAATTTACGGACCGTTATTGGTTAAAATAAAGATTCGTGTTTCTTTACCCGTAATAAAGCAAATGCCTCAGAGCTTTGCATAGTAGAGCCTCCAATATGGAAGTAGCTATCACAGGTAAGATTAGCTTACCAATCTATTTAAATGCCCAGTTTTGCTATAAAAAATTCTACCATTGGTAAGTAAAACTATCCGTTTTTGTTAATAGGAACCGAACATTAATCGTCTAGACTAGAATGCAAGTGAATTCAAATGATATTGTTTATACTGTAAATATTATATCGGGAATCACTTTTACACGTCACATTAAGTTGAAAAGCACGGAGTTGACATTTCATATTTGACTACTCTGGAGAAGAAATGGTGAAACATACTCAGGTATGAAACCAACAAATAACTGCTGTAATATTTTTTTGGTAACCCATCATCCAATTTTTGTTCCAGCTATTAACGTGGAGTTTGCTTTGCAAGGAATTTTGTTATGTTAGCTTCATGAGCCTGTGAGTTAAGTCGGTTTTAAACATAACATCACGCCTATATTCTCAAAAAGTTTAGGTAGAGGTGTAGCAAAGTACATCCACATTTCGCCAGTTATGTGTTATGCCCCATGTAACAGGGGTTGGGTAATGTCGTCTGTCAGCAAAGAAATGCTGGCGCCATTTAGTTTTAAAATATATTGTCTAACAATTGACGTGTAAAACTATCGTAAAAGACCTACTTATACAAATACACACTTCGTTTTATTTCATTTAATTACATCTCATATCGAAGAGGGGACGTCATAATTATATCAGTCTAACTAGTTAATTATGGTGGCGATCGTTAAATGGGCCTGAACAACAGAGTTGATAAGTTGGTACAGATACATTTTTCTGACTTTTAATCACTAATCATGCATACGAGTGTTATTCTAACATAGCTCGCGCGTTGTTGAAAATTTTAGGTCTGACATTATTAAGCTAAGGGAAAACTAACCGCTGTTAGTTCATAAATTAAAACCGTTTCTCATTAAGGGTTTATATTACAAGTTACAATGGCTAGTGTTACTGCGAATTAAAAAAAAATACAGTTCCGAATAACTTCCTTATTCTGTCTGAACGAGTCACTATTCCATTATAGACTGCCTCTGTCTCTTTCTGGTTTTGAAAGACAGAAAAGGACAGGTGATGTGTAAGTGTAATTGGTAGGTACAGAATAAGGCAGTTGATGTGTTATTTTTTTATATAGTCGCGCTTGTCTTGACATTTGATAGTCGAAGGGTGAAGGACTAAGGAAACTGGTTGAGTGGGCTATTGCGTTAATTAAAGAATCATGAATAATACGTTACAAGAAACAATATAAGTTCGATTATTTTAGATAAAAAAAAAAAATCTGTAATCAACAAGCCTTAGGTTTTACCCAGTATCCTTTCTGTACTTATATTAGTAGTATGTAATTATATTAGTATTGTTATTAGATTAATTGGGGGATTTTATATTAGATTAAAAGCTTTTTGTTAAGTAGATATTATGAATTGTATAGTAATTGTTTTTTTAATTTTTCAAATATTAATATATATATATTATATTTTTCTATAATTTTAGCTTTTTTAGTAAAAATACCTATATATTTTGTTAATTTATGATTACCTAAAGCTCATGTTGAAGCTCCTATTTCAGGTTCTATAATTTTAGCTGGTATTATATTATCACTTACTGTTGACGCTTTTCCTTCATTCATAAATCATTATTCAAATCTGACTTTTTTATCAAAAACAGAAACACAATCCCAAAAACATTACCCTTCGCCTGGGCAGTTGAGTAAAAGCCTACAATCAAAAATTTAATACAAAAAAAATAGAACTGTTAAGAAAAGCTGCATTTTCTGTTTTCTTTACTTCGTCGTTGGGTATTTTTTCTTCCATTTTTGCCAAACAAAAGTGGGCTTTAAACAAACAGAGCCAAGTCCTTGAACAGTTCGAGTTAACCGCTTCGCATCTGTGTCCAATATTGCAAGTCAAACAAGGACTCTTTGTATCTAATTACGGTCGAAAAATAAAAAGACATGGCCTTCAGTCTTTGTGGTCTGCGAGTTGTGACTCATCTAGTAAAAGAGCGCCTTATGTTTAAATAGTGTTTAACCGAAAATGGATTTTCAGCCGAAAACGAAAAAGAAGCTTCGGCTTTAGTTTTTTTTTTTGGCCGAAAACAAAAATGATTAAGACATTAAAAATATTCATTGACAAATGATACATGGTTTTAATTCTGTATTAGGTTTGTACAAACAGTTTTTTACACGTCAATCATATATTTCAAACTAGATGAGGTCAGCGTTTCCTATCTAACTACTCTGAGAAGAAAGGCCGAAACAAACTCAGAGGTCACAGTCTCTTTTAAAGTCCAGACATAATCTTGGTCAGATCATACGTCAGACCATGTGGATTAGTGTCACAAATGGTCTTTTGTGGAAAGACCTACACAGACTGAGAGGACCTCTACAATCATTATTTCCAATGCATGCGTGTATGCGTGTGAAGAAAAAAAAACAACATCACCTCGCCTCACAACTTTAACTTTACATTAGCAACAAGATCAAATCAGCAGAGAATAAAAAAAAAACAGTTTGGAAAGTTATAAATAAAGAAACTAGTTCGAAAAAAATACGTAATACGCATTATACATTGGAGACTTCGCGTGGTGCCATAAACTCTAACATAGAAGTAGCTCAAGAATTTGTGAAATTCTTTACCAATATACCATCTAAAACGACGGAAGCTTTAAATTCGTCCCCCGATGTCTCAATTGATTTATTAAGAGCGAACGTTCCAGGCTGCCCGGTTGAATTTCAATTTAAGCACATAAACCCTATGATAGTCTTAAAATCTTTTCGGCAAATCAAAATCAAATTGACCGAAGATCTATGGGGAATGTCTATAAAAGTTTGTACATCCATAATCGAGACCATAGCACCATACTTAGCTTTAATATTTAATTTGTGTGTGGATCAAGGAGTCTTCCCGGATTTAATGAAATATAGTAAGGTTATACCACTATTCAAAACTGGGGACAGCAAAGACGCCAATAATTATAGACCAGTGTCCGTGCTGCCGGTATTCAGCAAGGTGTTCGAAAAGATAATGCTTAATCAAATGCTTAATCATTTTAACACCAACAAAATCTTACACGGTCAGCAATATGGCTTCACCAAAGGACGTTGTACAACTGACGCCGGTGTTACCTTGTTAAAACACATATTTACAGCTTGGGAGGAGGCCCAGGATGCCATTGGAATATTTTGTGACCTCTCCAAGGCATTTGATTGCGTTAATCACGAAACCTTGCTCTTAAAACTTGAGCATTACGGACTAGGTAAACTTGCGCTCAGTCTAGTAAAATCTTATTTAAGTGATAGACAGCAAAAAGTTCATATAAATGGTGTCAATTCAATTGGTTTAAAAATAAAAATGGGTGTTCCACAAGGCTCAATATTAGGTCCTTTCCTCTTTTTAGTATATATTAATGATCTACCCCATTTATTAAAAAAACAACCACAAATGGTGTTATTTGCTGACGATACATCTTTAATTTTTAAAATAAATAGACGTGCATCAAATCTTGACGACGTAAATAACGCCCTACTGCTGATACAGAATTGGTTCACTGCTAATAATTTAGTATTAAATGGCAAAAAAACGAAATGCATAAGATTTGCTTTACCAAATGTCAAAAGTACTGACTGTGACATAGTATTGAATAAAGAGAAACTAGAATTCGTCGATCAAACTGTTTTCCTAGGGATCACGCTCGACTCAAGGCTACAGTGGAGTCCTCATTTAACAGCTCTTGCAGGACGGCTAAGTTCAGCAGCTTATGCTGTGAGAAAAATCCGTCAATTCACAAATGTAGAAACCGCGAGGCTAGTCTATTTCAGTTACTTTCATAGTATCATGTCTTACGGTATTTTACTATGGGGACGGGCTGCAGATATCGAGTCTATTTTTATTCTGCAGAAAAGAGCCATTAGAGCAATATATGGCCTCCGTAGGCGGGATTCTCTAAGAGAACTGTTCAAAGTTATTAATATCATGACGGTACCTTGTCAATATATCTATGAGAACATCATGTACGTCAGGAAAAATCTAAATCTTTTCAGTAAAAGAGGTGAAAGACACACCATTAGGACTAGAAATAGGGACCAATTAGTTCAACCAGGCTTCAGACTGGCTAAAGTAGATTCATCCTTCATGGGGTACTGTTTAAAATGTTACAATAAAATACCTCCCCACATACTCCAATTGAATGAAACGAAATTTAAATCTTGTATAAAACGCACACTATGCAGCCATGCTTATTATAAGTTGGGGGATTACATCGCTGACAAAAATGCTTGGCTAAACGTTGCTTGTCCTGCTCCACAAGGTACCTTAAACTAAATTGAATAGCATTTGTAAACATTGTTGGAGCTGCTGAAGACTGTAAAAGCTAGATACATTTGCATTGTATAAATTCAACCTTTTAGTATTGTATAATTGCATAGCATACGTGTGAGCACTATGTCCTTACTATATAGCTAACATTTACAGGGTACGTCTTTCATTGACTTGAATGTGCCCTGGCAGCTGAGAGTATGTCATGCTCACTCAAATGTCTCGCTGGTGGTGGCGTGTGTGTTGGATCATTAAGTTCCCTTCAAAATGGTTGAGCTGAATGGTGCTGATCCATACGTCATGTTCGTGAACGGGCGCCGCCAGTAGGGACTGGTCATCTCTTAGCTCCCACGGCTTATTTTAATTTCTAAATTGTTAATTTATTTTTGTTTTAATTACGGACGCTTTTAATGTGCACGTCTTTTTACATCGTTCTCACATTGACAATTTCAACATAATGATGTAACCAACTGTTTGTAATAATATCATGATTTTAAAAGAGTGTCCATGGAGTTTCTTGCCCGTTCTTCTCCATAGGTACCTACGCTTTGGAATGGGCAACTAGCTTCATCTTTCTACCTCACCGACCTTGACAATTCAAAAGTGCCTTTAATTGGTTTATTTGAAATAAATGCTTTGAGTTTGAGTTTGAGTTTGAGTTAAAAAAAATCGCGTCCCTTTATGTCAGCTGAGTGAAACTGCAAGCGGACTTTGTTCCCCCCTAAGTTAGTCGAACGTCACTTACGTCACCTTATATTGCCGAGCTTTAAGAAGTAGGCCGAATAACGCGCAACATTTTACGAATTTCTGATTTTCGGTTTGGCCGAAGCTTCAGCTGGTTTATGACCGAAAAAGAAAATCTTGCCGAATTATGATTTGGCCGAAAACAAAAACGAAACTTTGGTCGGTCACACTAGCATAAATGCCCGTATGATAATATGGAAGTGCAGACTTGTCCATTCCTGAACGCTCGTGTCATGTGTTGATGTATTTCAAGTACACGTCTTCTATTTTTAAGAAAATTGTTTGGAGATTGATTCTTATTGATAAATGAATTTATTTCTGTAAGTAGGTTTGTATAAACACTATTACATGTCAAACAATTTTTTTTAAACTAGATGAGGCCGGCGTTTCCTATCTGACTACTCTGAGAAGAAAGGCCGAAACAAACTCAGAGGTCACAGTCTCTTTTAAAGTCCAGTTATAATCTTGGTCAGATCATGTGAAGACCATGTGGATTGGTGTCTGAAATGGTCTTTTGAGGAAAGAACCATACAGATTGAGTGGACCTCTCCAATCAGTGCACGCATTTAGCAGTAATCATGCAGCTCAACTCAGAACTTGATGAGCTCAATGATCCGACGAACAAAACCAAAGAAAGGACATTTGGATAGGCCGCATAAAGTACTCAAACTGCCAGACCATGATTAAAACTAAACGAGAAAAAAAAAGAAACAAAACCAAACTAAAAACACCCACACAGTCATCACATTCACAATAATTAAAGCAATATAATACTTCCCGTGACACGTGATGTTTACTAGGCACGAAATCCGTAGTTTCGGCCAAAATTACGAACGATTACAACCTGTGGACTTAAAATTAGTTTGGAGCCCGATTTAAGAACGATTTCACAGCTGTCCCGTCCAAATAACTTAATTAATCAGGTATAGGATTCACTTCAAAAACTCCAACTACATTCTGTCGGGCTCCGTATCTTTGTTGACGGAGTTGGAGAGTAAGCCCCCAGTGACTGATCCCTGACAAGAAATGCTAAAATAAACTCAGAGGTTATAGTCTCTTTTAAAGTCCAAACATTATATTATTAGAACTTTACGTGAGTCTAACAATGCAGGGCCTTGTCTTAAGAGCCATTGCAGCTTTGAGCTGACCTGTCCCAACAGACGACATATTTTATGCATGCTGAAAGGGACTTTAATATCACTAGGTACGCAACAATGCCATCAATTCTTAGAAGTCTTTCCTAGAATTACCATCACGCCTTAATACATGCTCTAATAGCTGCAATGAAATTGGGTTTATGTGAGATTGTTCTCGTACAGACGACAGTTACTTGGAATCCTAACGATAACTTAATTACCGGGCCAATGCGAAACAAAGGACTATTGAGTTTGTAGTGTATTCTGTCGGTTCAATGAGCTTGAGAATGCTTAATTGGCAAACATGTTAATTGCTTACTAGTGCCGTCAAAAACTATTTGATTTATTTTTCGAAGTTCTGTAAAATTATTCTTTGTTCATCGTCTGAATTTTCGAATTCTAAACTATGTGGATTTCTGTTAGCAATACCAACAAATATCTAGATTATCTGTATTTAATACCAACAGGTAGGTATCACTACTCAATAAATTTCTGAAGCATGTACCGGAGAACTTAAGTTACACCGCTTCCGGCCAACGAACCTGATCCGTTCAAGTAATTTATTTCAGAAAAAAAAAATACTTGTACCTAAACTTTAAAGTTTAAAAGATACGTGTGTCAAATTGTAACATGCTAACAAAATTATGGAAAGTAACTACTTGTTACTATTTGCTTTAACTAATGTCGAGTTATTGGTTGCGAATCATTATTTAAATCAACATTCAATCTGACACTGACCTGCATATTGCAGAAGAAAACTTGAACCTAAAGTAGAGAATACAATCCCGAGCATATTTTTCAATCCCGGGACTACGGGATTTATGATGCGTAATCCCGGGATCCCGAGACTATCCCGGGATTATACTATGTGGTTTCTAGTTGGACTGAAATGAAAAAAAAAACATTTTTACGAACATATTCAAGTTTGTTACTTGAATAATTTCGTACAAAAATGTTTTTAATATATATTGTTGCACTACACAAATCACAATATAAAAACAAATAAAATTTAGCTATGTAAGAATTGTCTCAGCCTAATTTGAATACTTAAATGGTTTTTTTTTTAGTTCTACAACAAACGTATATTATTAGGGCTGTACCGGTGTAGTACGAAGGTATGGTAAGGCGCATCTAAGGGTTGATTTTTTGTCAATAAGTAATAAATGCTATTATAGACTATTTTTCCAGCCTTTAAGCTTCTAGTTTTAAGTAGCTCTAGAGTAAAGTCTATTAATATATTCTAGGCAAGGTCATCAGGTCAAGGAGCAACGGACTATGGACTGCAAACTAGGCCTTTTTGTGGCAATCCCGAAAATCCCGAGATTAGCCAAGTACCGTCTCGGTATTTTCGAGATCAGAAAACGGCCGGGATCCCGAGAACCTGGGATTCGGGATCCCGGGATTGTATTCTCCAATGTAGAGGGTACTTTACCGCATCCACATAATTACTTTTATTTCGGTAGTAATTCAATTCAACTAACATCAAAAGCAGCGATGCTTTTGATGTTAGTAAAAATAGCGATATTTTGAACCTTATTTGTTGCCACGATGCTCTATTCTTAAATACTTAAAAACATGGTTCATAATACAATCAGAGTATTAGCAACAAGCTCCTTAAAAAATAATTATTATCATATTATAAGTAAAATACCTATTAAATCCACAAGAACCGTAATATCCGCAGTGATAACACAAACATACAAAAACATACCTGCTCTTTCAAGTAAGGAAAACATAATTAAATGAGTATTATTCAGAAAAAAACATTTACATGTCTTAACATTCGTACACAAAAGTATCTTTTTGTTTTTTTCTTTTAGCAAATATATCTTCCCTCACAAAGAACGGAGAATCTGTTAATTGGATGTTCAGAGTTGTATTGCTCGTATCTTTTTCCTTAATGGGCAAATATGAGGTTCTTGGATCTTTAGGTGCCGATATGAATACTTCTTTAGAAAACTGTTGTATTATATTGTCGTAAGATGGAACCTCTTTCATCTTTTCATAAAATAATACCATATTTAAGCTTATTACTTTATTAATTATACCTAGCCTAAAAGCTGGTACCTGGCTAATCACATTTAGCAAATAGGTAATCTTTAATTGGTTCCATTGTTCGTATCTATTGATAGATAGAGAGGGAGAAGAAAGCCTGCGAAAAGATGGATGGATTGTGTGAGAAATGATATAAAGAGAAGGGAGTGAATAATGGCTTGATGGTTGACATGGGAGAGTGAAGAAAAATACGTGTTGCGCCGACTCCAATTGACATGGGCCAAGGGTAGATGATGAGACTTAACCGGGATGTCTCCCGGTGTACCTGAACATAATGGCAGCCCTAATGTAGCTGGGCACGCGACGATAGCGGCACAGCGTCCTCACCTTCCGCCTGACGCAGGTCCTCACCGCACACGGTTGTTTCGGGAGGTTCCTGTTTCGGATAAGGCGGGAGGTAACGCCCGGGTGTTTCCATTGCGAAGATCGCCCTGAGGACACGGTGGAGTATACGGTGGTGGTCTGCCCGGCTTGGGCGGAGCACCGCCGCGCCGTGTCCTTGTGGAGGCGATCAGCGGCGGCGATCTCTCGTGTCTGGCCCTGGTCCAGGCCATGGTACGGAGCGAGAGTGCATGGGTAGCCGTCACCTCCTCCTGCGAAGCAGTAATGCTCGCGAAGAGTGAGGCGGCGCACGTGAGGGAGAGGCAGTATATGCGCCCTCACGGCCTTAGTGGCTACAGGAGACGTCCTGGGCGTCGGGAATCCCAGGCTGATTCCCGGCCACCGTAGGCGCGGGCTTGCGGAGGGCGAGTAATGGGTAGCTCACTGTCCGGTAAGGACCAAACGTGGGTCGACGTGACGGCGCGTTGTTCCACGCGCGCCTCAAAGAGGTTTCAGCACCAACTGATGGGGCTCGCAAGGGCCGATGCCTGCCAGGGTTGCGGGTTGTTCGAAAGAGGTACCGTGGCCCCTGGCACACAGGTGATTGAGGGAACACGGGTGGGTTTTAGTCACTAAAAGTCTGACACGCCCTCCTGCTCTACCCAGAGCGGGAGAAGATATTTGATGACCCTAAAAAAAAAAGCCATCAAAGTAATATAATCGACAGAGTATACATAATACACTAGCTTTTTCCAGCGGCTTCGCCCGCGTGATGGTTGGAAATTATCCCACGGGAACATACTTCCGGGATAAAAAGTATCCTATGTGTTAATCCAGGTTATAATCTATCTGTGTGCTAAATTTCATTCAAATCCGTTCAGCCGTTTTTACGTGAAAGAGTAGCAAACATCCATCCATCCATACGTAACGGCTATCAAAGGTTTTATTAATAGTAGGATAATTAATAAAACCTTTGATAGCCGTTACGTGTCGTCAGACGCCCGAAAATCTGACAACAAGTTTTACCAAGAGGTATCGTATTACTCAATAACTGGGTTGTGGAGATCTGATAGACAGTCGCTACATGTAAAATACTGCTATTCAGCTGCATCCGGTGAGACGGGAAGCTGACCCCAAAATACTTGGGACTAGGCTAGGTACAAATTTAATTCAATTAAAAAGCGTGGGGTGCTTTTTGAGGTATTTTTATAATCAATTAATGTCAAGCACCCCACGCTTTTTAATTGAATTAAATTATTTTCTCCTTTTTTAGTTTGGTTTTTAAAGCGTGTTTTTTAGTTTTTTAAACTATTATTTATTTTATATTTTTTAGTTCTGCTAACTACAAAAACGTGTGTTTTTTTTCTCAATTTTTTTTTAAATTATTGAATTGTCATCGGCCCTCGACAAGTTTACAAAGTTTCAATTAAATCTAACTGTTTAAAGTGGGTCAAAATCGCGCTCAAAGGAGTTGGTTCTGCCAGGGGTGCGGGTTGTTCGAAAGAGATACCGCGGCCCCTGGCACACAGGCAACTGAGGGAACACGGGTGGGTTTTAGTCAGTAAAAGTCTGACACGCCCTCCCGCTCCACCCAGAGCGGGAGAAGTTATTTGATGATTTCCCACCCAAAAAAAAAAAAGGAGTTGGTTACATACAAACAAACAAACATACAAGTGAAGCTAATATAAAGCGTGTAAAAACTTTAAAAAGGAGAAAGCCAAGTTAATTCATCGACATTTACATCTTGGTGACCTAATTCTGTCACCTATTAACTCATTCACTAATTACCATACCTAATAAAGTACCTACACCTCTATAAATAATGACATTGGATGCAAACCCACATAAGCCTACGGTTGCCATACCCATTAGAAAGTACATCGACCTATGACAACCCTGACACATTGAGCTCAGCGTGTAATCAATGTTTTATAGCCAATAAACAATTATGATTTACGATTGATTAATTAACATAAGTTAATTGTGATAGTTTCGCAAATCAATAAGCACATTCTGAAAATACCAGGAACCATCCTCATTTTCGGTTGGTAGGAATGAGTGATGGCCCAGTGGTTGTGGGTTCAAGTTCCGGGCAAGAAACATTGTGACTTGTGCAATTCATATGTAGTTACTTTCTGAGTGTGTATTGGATATTACAGATAGAAAAACAACGTGACGAAACCAGGACATAACCTACTAAATTATAAATGTGAAATTTTGTGAAGATGTTTGGGTGTTTGTTACCCAATCACGCAAAAACGGCTGAACGGATTTGGATGAAATTTGGCCACAGAGATGGTTTATAACCTGGATTAACACATAGGATAGTTTTCGTTCCGGTAGTACGTTAAGCCGCGGGAAATAGCTAGTAGTTAATAAAAGTCTGAAATCGCCAATCCGATTATAAAATATAAAAACAGTGGTGAACAAAGTCGTGACTTCTCTGTCTCAGAAGAGGCCAATGCCTATGCAGTGGGACCCTAATTGGCTGGTAATCCTTACGAGTACTTCTGTTCTTTTTTTTTTGTCGGGCATCTCGCAGTTGGCCTTGAGAGGCCGTGACTGCTTAACCGGGCTTTCCTGGGGCTGCCATTAAGAGTTAACTTAACGCCTCCAGCTAGGGCTTACAAACTAAAATAAATTACAAACTAAGCGACTGCACGCTGAGGGCACCCCCTGTGGGGTACGGGCCTCGGCTCAGGGCGTCACTGATAGGGGGACAGCTAGTATTGGGGACAGGCTGGATCAAAAGATTGGCATTATTATTATTAGTCGGGGAATTTAAAGCTACTGGCTCAGCTGCGGCGTGGGCTGGCGCTTCAACGAGCAAGGGTCGGTCGGGGGAGTACTTCTGTTGCAAACTACTGAATTTTAAAGGTATTTCCGTAAGGCTGTTGATTTTGGAAGATTAGGGAGCTGCCTACCCCTTTTACGGTAGCTTTTAGTTGTTCCACGTTGCCATGCTACTTCCACGTGTATGAAATGGGTAGCTGCGCGAAGGGATATGGAATGGATATGGAATATGACACGATAACTGTTGACTTTACATCCCCGACCGACCCTTGCTCGTTGAAGCGCCAGCCCGCGCCGCAGCTGAGCCAGTAGCTTTAAATTCCCCGTCTAATAATAATGCCAATATTTTGATCCAGCCTGTCCCCAATGATAGCTGTCCCCCTATCAGTGACGCCCTGAGCCGAGGTCCGTACCCCATAGGGGGTGCCCTCAGCGTGCAGTCGCTTAGCATGTAAATTTTAGTTTGTAAGCCCTGGCTGGAGGCGTTAAGATTAACTTCTTAATGGCAGCCCCAGGAAAGCCCGGTTGAGCAGTCACGGCCTCTTAAGGCCAACTGCGAGATGCCCAAAAAAAAAAAAATTTACATAAAAAATTGGTGATGAAATACATTATTTTTAACATATATCTATATCTATCTATATACCTTTTTGACAGGCCTGCACTGTCCTCTCATACCTATTATCACTGTAATTTGAAAACATTGTAAAAGCCAATTATTTTTAAACGAGCCACCGTGGAGTTTCTTGCCGGCTCTTCTCCATAGGAAGCGACAAATTAGAACCGTGCACCTAGCTTCTGACGTTTCATATCATACGTGCCCATGTAGGTTTATGTAAAATAAAATATTTTGATTTTGATTTCGAATAAATTAATATTTTTTCTTATTGTATTTGTAAATAATTACTTTTTCCTGTTATCTTTTAAACAGCTTTCATGTTATTTTTTTTTACGGAAATTTGAATCAATGAAAATCTTCTTTATTATAAACTTACCCTGTGCATTTTTCTGTTCTTTCTCGAAAACTAAAACTATTTTTTATTGTTAATGGCATAATGACCCTTGTTAGCTATCCATGTTAAAAAAAAAACACTCAGTCAAATAAAACCTAACCGAAGTCCAATTATACAAAAATATATTTGAAATCCGCTTTCATTCTAGTCAAGTCTGAATTAATGACTGTCTCAAACCGCCATCTTGTCAAACAAGACATTTAATTATGAGTATTAACCTTTAATTAGAAATTGATAGAGACAAATCGTACAGCGAGTTAATCAAAATAATATTACTGTGAAATAATAGGTTGTCTTCGATGTGATTTGCATAGCTGTTAAGGGGTAGATCTTTTTTATTGTAGGCATATTTCATTTGGGTTCACGAAATTAGTCAAGTCGTATAAAAAATTTCATTATTCATCACCATTTCAGCCGAAAGACTTCCACTGCTGGACATAGGCCTCCCCCAAGCACTGCCACTTTGACCGGTTCTGTGCTTCTCGCATCCAGCGGATGCCTGCGGCCTTCACCAGGTCATCGGTCCATCTTGTGAGAGGCCTTCCAACGCTACGTATTCCAGTACGCAGCCGCCACTCCAGAACCTTCCAACCCCATCGGCCATCTGTTCTGCGAGCAATGTGCCCTGCCCACTGCCACTTAAGTTTGGCAATTCTTCGGGCTATGTCGGTTACCTTGGTTCTTCTACGGTTCTTTTCATTTCTAATTCGATTGCGTAGGGAAACTCCACGCATAGCCCTCTCCATTGCCCTTTGGGTGATTTTAATCCTTCTTATGAGGCCTATTGTGAGCGACCACGTTTCAGTGCCAAATGTCATCAGTAGCAACACGCACTGGTCAAAGAGTTTTGTTTTGAGACACTGCGGGATGTGGGACGAGAAAATATTTCGAGAAGATAATTACTCGTATATTTATATTAATACTTAGTGTACCTAGTTTAAATATGGACACCATGGTCTGAAATAAAGTATTTTATTTATTTAAATAACCAGAAACCTGAAAAGAGGTCATCATTATGAACATTTTTTTGACAGGATCAAACAGAAATCGCGAACAACTTTTCTGTAGGTATGTACATTCTTTTCTGCATGACCCGATAAAATGTAGAGAACAGCTGATATTAGGTCTTTACCTATGAAATTGCCGTTTTGCAGTACTGGCCATTTCAAATCAAAATAATTTTTGTTTGGGTAAGAATTCTAATTTCAAATTAATTTTATTTTAAAAACATGGATTTTTTTTTTCCAAAAGTAGTCATTTGTTTATTGATTAGTGTTACATTTTCATCGCATTTCAATCTTTTTCGTCATCATGGATACGTTAAAAATTCGAGTAATTATGGAATATGAGTACCGTCGTGGCAGCAACGCGGCACAAGCGGCACGCAACATCAACGACGTTTACGGAGCTAACACTACAAACCAACGCACCACCTGTTATTGGTTTGCTCGCTTCCGTTCTGGAAATTTCGACCTGAAAAATGAACCTCGCGGTCGTCCGAAGACTTTGGTCGACAATGACGAATTAAAGGCGATTGTGGAAGCTGATGATACACAATCTACGGCTGAATTAGCAGCAGCTTTCGACGTTAGCGTCAAAACAATATTGGTCCATTTGCGTCAAATTGGCAAGGTAAAAAAGCTTGACAAATGGGTGCCCCACGAACTCAATGATCGTCAGCGCGAAGTACGCGTCGAGACGTGCCTTGCACTGCTCAACAGACACACAAATGAAGGAATTTTGAACCGCATTGTTACCTGCGATGAAAAATGGATTCTGTTTGATAACCGCAAGCACTCAGCAAGTTGGTTGGATCCTGGTTCAGCACCTAAACAATGCCCTAAACGAAAACTTACCCCTAGAAAAGTGATGGTCACTGTTTGGTGGTCTAGCGCCGGTGTGATTCATCACAGCTTCTTACCAAACGGGGTGAGCATTACTGCAGATGTGTACTGTGAAGAACTGAACACAATGATGGAGAAGCTGGCACATCTCCAACCAGCATTGGTCAATCGCTCGTCTCCGCTGCTCCTGCACGACAACGCGCGACCTCATACTGCACAGCAGACGGTCTCCAAGTTGCAAGAACTGGGGTTGGAAGCTCTCCGTCATCCGCCCTACTCACCAGACCTTGCGCCTACAGACTACTACTTTTTCCAGAATTTGGATAACTTCTTGGCGGGAAAAAAATTCAATACCCGAGAGGCAGTACAAAATGCCTTTGAAGAATTTGTTGCCTCCCGTCCAGCTGATTTCTTTAAGAAGGGCATCAATAAACTGCCACTGCGATGGCAAAGATGCATTGATTGCATGGGTGATTACTTCGATTAATACAAATAAAAAATACATGAAAAAAATTCGTTTAAATTTTGCATACAAAACGGCAATTTCATAGGTAAAGACCTATTATATTTGCCAATTTGTATCTGATTATCTTCTGCGAAAACGTTCTCACAAAATATGACAAGGGATGTACGAAAATTTAAAGCGTCAAAAATAATTATTATCTATGTTCAGGAAAAGATTCACTTTTTAATTAAGAGTACTTTATTTCGTAGCTTATTTTTGCTGTCACTGATTTTTATTCTACATAGTGTTTCTTAACTTTGCTTTAATCTTAGTTTTCAATACATTAAGTATTCAAAACTTCTACCACCATTATAACTATTACTTTATTAAACCTACTGATTACACTTTTTGATGAAATCGGGACAAATAAGCTGAATCGAGACGTTAAACTTGCCCTTAACAAAGCTCCGTAATAAAAAGTTCGTTCCGCTATTTCTGCCGTACCTGATTTACATATCTGCGTTCTTTCCTTTCTAGTTTCGCGGAAAGTAAATTATTAATAATATCAGGTAACGATTAATTTGAAGACGTTTTTATTTATTAACTAGCTAGATAATAGTGACTTATATGATAAGGTAGTGTAGACTTACAATACTTGTCATACAACGTAATTTGTAATTGTCTTGTAGGAAAAACTGGTTTTGCCTTCATTCGCGAAATGTCTGACTTTTCTGGAGAAATTCACAGGTATGTACAGTATAACAATTTTTTTTATGTCTCTCGAGAATCATCGCATTTCTGAATACAAACTGTTACGTGCCGATATTTGGCGGTGATAGGACAGTGAAAATGCTTGTATGATCTTAACAGAAGTTTATTAATAAAATGGCTATAAGAGAATAGGGCCGCCTAATATGCAACCACGGCCTGGTACAAAAACTTAACCTAAATTTAACTAACTTAATACTAACAAAGAGGGGCGCCAGGAGGGTTTTAAGCAGTGACGGTAGGTACCTGGAACCCTTCCAGTCCTCAGTACTGCCGGCTGGCGTGAGTCTTCGCCACAGAAGTGGTGAAAAATATAGGTAACTGATAATATAATTTAACAAAATGGCATCGCAGTCCACACCAAAAGCTTGTGTTAGCACACAACAACAACAGTTTTACAAATTTATAAAATATGAATAAACAAAAAATGGGTTCAGGTCATCTCTCGTGAAATGACGTCATTACAAAACGAGCTTTCATTCAATTTTTTTAATAAATTTTATTTAGTTGAAAGAGTATTAACAACTCTAAATACTTCCAAGTCGATTGAGAGCGTCCAGTCTGCACCAAGTGCAATTGGGCAACTGATAGAAATCCGACGACTGACGAAACACGATGTTTGCCGAGGGACATTAAGAAAATAGTTGTACTGTAGGTACTTATATTCTCTCTGTTCTACTTTGATAATTAATTTGCCGTTAAAGTTGATTTATTCTCCGTTTGGCCCACCGAGTTTTATTCTACATAAAAAAACCTGGCTCGTCCCAAACAGTATGCTTCCTTCGTCCCATAATATAATTTTAATTACTTTTGTAAGCAATTACAAAATAAATCAAGATAATATGTCATCGTGAATTTAAGATTTTATTAGTATGCAACTTGACGAGTAACAGTAATTTGGTTCGATAAATATGTTACTGCGTTTAAATATTATGTTATGATCAAATACATAGAAATTAACCTTAATTCATGTACAAAGCAATAATGCTTAATTTAATAAACACAAAACAAAGCTAATAATATGTACAGGTATATAAAAAAGAAAATAATCATAAGGCATCAAATAATAAGTCCGCATCGTTGTCAACGGGAAGAGTGCCCAAAAGGCTGGCAGCATTGCCACGTTGTATGGCAATGCTGATTCTTTTGCCATTAATTAATTATTAATTTAATAAATAGTTACCATTTTAAATAAGTTTAACGTTCATCTATTTACTTAAAATTCGCGCGCTTTGCCTCACATTGTAACGTAGACACAGAGCTGTCAGGTAAATTGAATACTGTTCACTGAGGCAGTATACTTTGGACTATCGAGCTGTAAATCATCATCATAATATTTGTATAGTGTGAATAATTAAAAGTACCTATTTACCACAGTATAAGTGACTTTTCTTTCACTTTATTCCTGCTTCGTCCTATTTTATATTCTTTCTACAGTTGTATGCTTGGTTCTTGACTCGTTGATAGAGGTCTTCGCTCACTCGAACCAGATGCACATCTAAGTCCTGGAGTACCAGAAGCAACTGTTTTGCTTCTACCACTCCAAGTTCGGGGCCAACGCTCGCAATACGACCGGTCGGAAAACTCCAAAGGCAGTCGGTAATGGCCAGTATAGAGGTATGAGGAATAGGGTGTAAAGTTTGCTCATACTCCATTGGTAAAGGGAGGATCTTCCGACCAGACGGGTGTTGTGTCTGGTGGGCAACTGCCCAACGGTTGATGTCGGGATGGCTCGTCAGTGGACACGCGCTTTGCGCGTCGTGGTTATTGACGAGAACGGGTCGTCACCAACAATTTAGCGGAGTCACTGCTATCATTCATCGTGCCACTGTGTTTTTCCATCGTAACTTTCTATAAAGAACGTCCTTTTCAGGGTTCTGACCGCACGTGGTTGTCGGACCTTTCTGACGTATTCTAGACGGGTCACCAAGTGTTCCAGCATCTTCAAAGTTTGGCCAGACTGAGCGTTCCAGAGGACTTCCTCCGGACAATATGGAGTAGCCGTCTGCCGAACAACATCCCGACATCAACCGTCAAGCAGTAGCCCACCAGACACGACACCCATCTGGTCGGAAGATCCTCCCTTATGGTATGAGTGAACTTTATTATGCACTTCACTTCACTTTTCTATGTACTTCACTTTTGGTAAAGATACAGAGCCTTCATTTTAACTTGCAACTGTCCGTAAATTATAGGAATCGGCCATTAGAGAGTAGACCCCAGACGTGACGTTATGTTTAGAGGAAATAAGTAAAATTCTCTAGAAAGTCTTACAAAATATTTAGTATAGAAACCTGTCTATAACCAACAACTGTGCGTAAATTATAGGAATCAGCCATTAGAGAGTGGACCCCTAGACGTGACGTTATGTTTAAAGGAAATAAGTAAAATTCTCTAGAAAGTTTTAGGTACAAAGTATTTGATATAGAAACCTGTCAAATGTAACATGATACTTCTTGTGCGCAATTAACATAACAAATTGCGACAAATTAAAGCTAGTTAAATTAATTAGGTATGTTGAAGCAGTCACTTGATGATGTAGAAAGTAAGTATTGTGGTAGGACCTGTCAAGACTGATCAGTTCATGCCATTCATTCGTCATTCGAGTGAGTGAGTTAAGAATCAATCGAGTGACAGTTTTGTACCGGATGGTATGTCGTAACTTCTGCCTATAGACATCGGTAATACCAGAGATATTGTCGATGCGTTGCCTTATAACAATAAATAAAATAAATAGTGTTTTATTGCAGGCAATATATCTACCCTTGAACAAAAATTGTCAGTAAAAAATGGATTAAATTAAAATTCAAAACATAGACGTATGTAGGTACTATGGAACCTGAAGGGTCCTTCGGGTACCGGGATCGGTTAATGAAACACTTGTATGCGTGTAATAATAAATTATCTCGTTTATTTCACGCTTATAAATGTATTTACAGCTCCGCGTCTGTCAATCAACTTATATTTTCCGAAACAAAAATCTTAGCTAAAATATTTGAAGGATTGTTCGAGATCTCCTTAACAGTTCGAATGTGATAAAGCTATTTCGTTACCTGCCGGTACAACGATAAAGTTCGCTGGAAGAACAGTCAACATTGGCTCAATAGCAGAAAAGGAAAAAAAAACCATGAATTCTTTCGAAATTTTAAGTTCCCACTTCATCATCGCCATCATTTCAGCCGAAAGACGTCCACTGCTGGACATAGGCCTCCTCCAATTCGACCGGTTCTGCGCTTCCCGCATCCAGCGGATTCCTGTGGCCTTCCCAAATAAGTAAACAGGAATCCAATGCACAAATACATATAGGGCTTGCTAAGTCGCCCGAGACAACCCTCAAAATCAATGAGGCAAATCTGAAAAGTCTCATGTGCTTGTAATAACAGCAGTAACCATGCCCAATATGCAGGGGCGTACCAATAAAAAATGGCGCCTAGGGCACGCATCACATTTGCGTCCCCCTTCGTAAATTATCTTCTCGGTCTACACTGAGCAAAGCTAGGTCACATAACCTTTCTTGACCAATTATAGACTTCAATAATGAAGGTATAAATTTCAACTTGCTAAAAAATCACTCACAACTTGCAATGCTGCAATTTTAAGCAGAATTTAAATAGAAATGGGCAGATTTGGAATACGCTTTCATCCCCATTATACACAATATATACAAGTACCTAGCTCTTCAGGTTTCATAGATATAACAGTATGAAATGGTTTATTGAAGTATTTTTAAAATTAATAATTTGGCGATGTTTCGCAGCCCCCTTCGATAGGCGCCCAGGGCTCGTTCCCTGCCTGCACTACCCTGGTTACCCCTCTGCCAATATGCATGTCCTGCAAACCAAAACTCGAAAACAGTGATGTTCAGTATTCGGGAAGTAGCAAGATTGTGCCTTACAACATGCCAACATTATTTCTCGCATGTCATTACATAACATCACGCCTGTAATCCTCGCAGGGTTGGGCAGAGGTGTACTCAAATTAGTACACATTAGTACCTACAGTCCACATTTTGCCCGTTATGTATAAGTCCCAAAACCCATCTAATAGGGGAGCTCCAGGCCGCTACTGAGAACTTCCTGATAGAAAAACGCAATAAGACTTTGTCTCACCTGAGAATCGAATCCATAACTTCATACTCTGAATAAACGCTTCGGTGAATTCAAGTTCAAAATCCTGCATTCTTAATGGAGTGCATGTTACATTTTTAACCGACTTCAAAAAGGAGGAGGTTATCAATTCGTCGGAACCTTTTTTTTTTTTTTTTTTTTATGTATGTTCCCCGATTACTCGAAGATGGCTGGACCGATTTGGATTTTGTTTTTTTTGTTTGAAAGGGTATACTTCCCAGGTGGTCCCATGATCATCAAGTCAGGATCTGATGATGGGAACCTGGAGAAATAGAGAGAACTCTTCAAATTTTATAGGCACACGAAGCGATTTAGCTATTTTTTGGAAGAGTACTTTCTCGGAGTGGTCTCATTTCAATTTGGTGAAGATCTGATGAAGAACTTTGGAGATAGGCAACGGAACTCCTCAATAAATGATAGCAAATGGACTGGGATTGCTGAAATCTCATGTCTGTCTATTGCTTACACCAGTTCATAACATAACATCACGCCGGTATGCTGTGAAGGGGTAAGCACATGTGGACCACTAAAAAGTGAAAAATAAAAACTTTTTCCAAAAAAAAAACAACCGACTTCCAAAAAAACACTACAAAGTGAAAAATAACTTTAATTTCGGAAGGCGGTGACAAAAAATTAAAATACAGCTCCAAAGACACCGACTTCCGAAATTAAAGTTATTTTTCACTTTGTAGTGTTTTTTTGGAAGTCGGTTGTTTTTTTAATTAAACGTTCGTCGTTTTCATTTCAATAAAGCATTCGTCCGTCTATCTATTAGCTAAGGCTCAAACAGTAATTACCTACCTATGTATGGTAGTAGATACTGCCTTTTACCATTTACCTGATATATGGTAAATAAATTATTATTTCATCGCCAATGGTCTCAAAACGGTGAAGGAAAACATCGTGCGGAAACCGGCATGTCCTAGAACCAAAAACTCGAAGACATGTGACCTCTACCAACCCGCACTGGGCCCGCGTGGTGGATTATGGCCCACTCCATATCACCGGGGAGGCCTGTGTCTCAGCAGAGGGAACATTATAACTAACCCCTCAACGAAAAAAAAAACAACTTCTATACAATAATTCAGCCTTAAATCAATGAGCCTATTAGTTACGGAAATTACATATGGCAAAATCTGTAATGCCTGAGGCACTGCCAAACTTGTATAAATAATAATATGTAGTATATAGAAACTAACCATTTGTTAATGATGATGCTATTAATTATAACAAAACCCGCCTGATTAGACCAGTCAGATAAATGAAATTAATTAATTCTGACAGAGGAACCGCTCTTGTAGAAAGTTGGTCGCGAAAATTATTGCTCACATTCGTTTTTTTAGGAAGTTTGACCAAATTGAGATTTATTTTTGGTTGTTTTTAGTTAGGTTATGTTATGCCATGACTATTTTTTTTATAAAAACAATTATTTGTACTAGTATAGTGGTTGCTCTGTGGTCGAAATTCAACTATAATTCATTTAAAACTGAATGTATTTCTAATGTAAAATTCTGTACTCCTTTTCAATAAAAAAATTAATTGTGCCAATTTGTGTACTCCTCCCTCGCAAAGTTTTTGCTTCTCGTGTCGTATTAATATTTAGATATTAGAACTAGGTATTTTTTTATGAGAGAGACGAAATCAGCGATAGTTATATATATACAAGGAGTCAATTATCTGAATGCATAATTTGACTGACAGACACGACCCCTATTACATGGGACTTAAACATAAATGACAAAATGTGGACTATACTACTGTACACCTTTGCCAAATCCTTCGGGTAATACAAGCGTAATGTTTTGGTCTGTTAAATAATGACAATACCTAGAATAAGGAGTATATAAAACTCGTGACATCCCATTTGGATGGTAAAACCCGTTCCTTCATTATTAGGCACTAGCAGCGCTCCACGGTTTCATCCGCGTAGTTCCCGTTCCCGTGGGAATACGGGGATAAAATATAGCCTATGTCACCCGGGGATAGTGTAGCTTCCCAACAGTGAAATATTTTTTCAACTCGGTTCAGTAGTTTCGGAGCCTATTCAATGCAAACAAACAATCAAATCTTTCCTCTTTATAATATTAGTATAGATAAGGATCTAGAAAACGCCAACTGACATGCCTAATATACTTACTGCTGAAATCAATCATTTTAATGTAATTTGTTGCACGATGCATAATAATATTATGTGGGAGTTTAATAGGAAATTTCGCAGAAGAAATTATAAAGTTGATAACCACGATAATCATGCAACTATCCATGTCCTACACAATAAGCACGTTATTAGAATTATAAACAACCCATCATGGCATATTTTAACACATTATCATACCAGGAAGAACATGACTGCCTCGTTGGTTGGTCGCAAGCGCTACTAGTGAGCATGTTGTCCTGAGTTTGACGTCCAGGTCGGGCAAAGTGTTTGGGTTTTTCTATCAGGAACTTATCAGCAGCAGCCCGAAGTCTGGATTTTTGCTAGTTATGTAACTGGCGAAATGTGGGTGTACGTATAATACAGGTACCTTCATCTCTGGCTATCCCCGCATGGATTTCAGGCATGATAATGTTACCAGGAGGAAGAATTCGTCGGTATCCAAATATTATTGCGACCCGACTCGGTATAACGTAAGCTAAGCATGTCCGAACTTAGCCTTTCGACTGACAATTAATTAAATATAACATTATTGTTATCTGTCTAGCATTCCGCCGCTAACTTTGATGTTCACACACAACTTGGAGAAAATAAAATACAATTTATTAGCAAATTGAAATTCGAAACTTGTATTTTGACATTTGATTTTATGGTCGTGTATTTTTGCTTGTATTTTATGTAATAGTGTATGCTAATTATGTATGTGACTGAAAGTTTTTTGCTGTTTTGTATTAATTTTACTTATTTGTTTGTGTTGTTATTTAATTACTAGTTAAAGAAGTGGAGGAAGTATTAACTGAGCAGAAAAAGTTTCGATAAAAAACTTTTGCTTTTGTTGCTTTATTATTTGTTATTAAATACGGTTTTATTCGCTTGTCTTGTGTGTTCAAAATCTGTTTTAATATGTGATTACGTATGTAAAGCTTGTTGAGTGTAAAAAACATAACCGTTTGCTATGTTGACCCACTTCGAATCACTCTGGGTCTGGCTATTGATTACGTTTGTTGGCTTACTCAAATGTTTTTTAAATGAAATTTTAGAATAGTCTATAGTTTGTTATTTCCAGTATCACAGCTAGTAGTAGTAGGTACACACATACACAAAACTATAATAGGTACCTACTGGAAGCAAAAAGTTTAAGCGTTAGCTTTAAGCTTAGGTCCCCCTAGCGGGTGGCCAAGCGCTGGATTTCAGCTTTGAGGGCAGGAAATCATCAAATAACTTCTCCCGCTCTGGATGGAGCAGGCGTGTCAGACTTCTACTGACTAAAACCCACCCTTGTTCCTTCAGTTGCCTGTGTGCCAGGGGCGACGGTATCTCTTTCGAACAACCCGCACCCCTGGCAGGCATATGCCCTTGCGGACCCTACCAGTTGGTGCTGACATCTCTTTGAGGCGCGCGTGGAACATAACGCGCCATCGACCCGGGCTTGGTCCTTATCGGACAGCGAGCTACCCATTACTCGCCGTCCGCAAGCCCGCGCCTGTGGTGGCCGGGAATCAGCCTGGGATTCCCGACGCCCAGGGCGACTCCTGCGGCTGACTCACGTGTGCCATCTCCCTCATCGCGAGCTTGACTGCTTCGCAGAAGGAGGTGACTGCTAACCATGCACTCTCGCTCCGTACCATGGCCTGGACCAGGGCCGGACGCGAGAGATCGCCGCCGCCGATCGCTTCCACGACGACACGGCGGTGCTCCGCCCAAACCGGGCAGACTTCCACCGTATGCTCCACCGTGTCCTCAGGGCGATCTTCGCCGTGGAAACACCCGGGCGTTTCCTCCCGCCTTATCCGAAACAGGAACCTTCCGAAACAACCGTGTCCGGTGAGGACCTGTGTCAGGCGGAAGGTGAGGACGCCGTGCCGCCTCTCAAGCCACTCCTCAAAGAGGGGACTTACCGCCGCTATCGTGGCGTGCCCATCGGGTCCACGGTTGGGTCAGTTTAATTAGTTCAAAACTTGTTTAGATATTTTAGCAAAGGGAAAATTCGGCCTATCAAGTGTCATTAAAATTCCACCAAAAATGTAAGAATGTTATCAATTTGGATTGGGCATTGATCGCCGCACTTGGCAATTTGCCAAGAAAATCTGAAATTTACTCTGTAATGGCTTGCATAGAGTACATTTCAGACTATTAAATGCTGACATTTTCAAAGAAATTTCCCTCGTAATAAACTCTCAGTGACAAATGCTACCAAGCCCTATAAATCAGAAACCAGCAAATGTATAAAACTTCCAAGCAGTCATCATCAGCCCAGCCGTTTTTTAACTATGCTTCCAGCTTCCAGTCTAACCGAATGCAGTTGAAACCATTATTTTACATGAAGCGACTGCCTATCTGATTTCCACAACCCAGTAACTGGATAATACGATACCCCTTGTTAAGACTGGTTGTCAGACTTTCAGGTTTCTGACGACCCGTTACGACTGTCAAAGATCCACGAATGACAGCCGGGACCACTGGCTTAACGTGCTTTACGAGGCACGGCGGGGCTTGGTATGTAAAGATGGTCACCCATCCACGGACCAACCGTGGCAAGCGTAGCTTAACCTGATCGATCGAATCGTGTGACTGATATTACTTAGCCACAAGCCCCTGCTTCTTATGCTATAGTTGTTTATTCAGATTAATTAGTACAACTGGTATGTTTGAAATGATGAGCCCCTCTAAAACTCCCATGCAGTATAAACAGCAAACATTTCAAGCCTCATAGGTCGAACAAATGTCTGTTACGTCACACCACGACGCAAAAATGGACGAAAGCAACTATGAACTAACAAATATCTGAGGCATCCGTGCAATGTGCAATGCAATGCGTTTCTGAGGTGAACAGTCAGATGGATAAACAGAGGGCGGGGTGAGCGACCGATGTGCATCGCTGTCTAGGGTAGGGTGACTGTGAAGTTGATGATTTGATGGACAGATTGTAGAACTTTGAAAAATAGTGCTTATTGTACGGGTGAAAACCAACTGGACCTTGAGGGTGGAGAAGTTGGAGGCTTGTCATAACACCAATTTCAAGTCGTTCGTGGGGCACGTTCCGACTCACCATTTGGTGACCTTCTTCAAGGAAGAGTTTGGGCCGAAAGGTATGCTGTATCGGGGTTTCCGCGGTCAGCTACGCGACACCTCGTAGCGTAACACGACGCCGTCACTTCGTGTGCAGTAGTTTTAAAATTTGTTTTATAAAATATGTATTAGTTTATAGTTATTGCTTTTACACTTATATAAGTATTGTGTTTTATGGGCCATAGTTGCCTGAACTATAGGACAAATAAATAAATAAATAAGACTACCAGGTACTTAACAGTACTCAGGGTTTATTTAAGATAAGGATGAAACCCTAAGTCGACGTCTGTTTTTGCGCAGATGGATTTTCCACGCACTGCTTAACGCCAAGAGTTTAAGATCAAACAGTGATGACTCCAGCTCTTACGATCCAGGGCTAAAATGGACCATTGGTCATTTGTTTGTCACGACGCGTTCTGGCTGTGTCAGGGCCACGTCCACCAGTAGTTATTTTGGCCTACAAGTTATTGGGCATACGGCAGACGTGGCCTACCCAATCCTATTTCAGCTTAGCGGCTTTTTGAGTAACGTTATTGATCTGTGTTTTGGAGCCAATTTGACGCCTAGAATACTGCGCTCCATTGCATGTTGGACGTTTCGAATGTTTGTCAAAAACCAGGTCTGGGATCTATAAGTCAAAATGGGAAGAATTCACATGTACATAATTTTTCACTTGAGTGACAAGGAAGGTTTCCTTTAATAAGCTCTTTGATAAAATGGTGACAGGTGTCATTACAATTATCTTTATTATTATTATTTATTTAGACTACAAATGAGGTCCATTGTGTTAGTAACAATTTTACTTAGTCTAAGTTAGTACTTAATAGCTAAAACAGATCTCGTTCGATCGGCTAATGCCCACACAAGCGGACTATCTGCCTGGGCGGCTATCGAGTGCAGAATGATGGTGGACTGTCTCGCAACCTGCGAAGTAAGAGCGAGGCCCCATTAGTGCGTTGCGCTGCGTTGCGTCGCGTCGTCGCAACGGAACAACGCATTGTATGCCACACCTGCGTTGCGTTGATGCTGCGACAGCGCAACGCAAGAGGGTATGCACGCCGTCGCAACTGCGTCTCAGTTCACCCTTCGCAATGGATAGATACAAACGTGTTGTTTTGTTGCTTTTATTACGCCACCGCCGAAATAAACGTAGAAAGCATAGAAGATTCTGGATATCTCCTTTGATATCATTAAGAAATAGTGATGGTGGTCGTCGTCGTTCGTCTAGCTTCCTTCTCTAGCAGTGGATCACTGTCCGTCGTCGCAGCGGAGCTCCGACAACGCAGCGCATCACCCTCCCTCCCGCTTCGTCTCTTGTCCGTCGATCCGTTGAAACGTCGCACGCGACGACGCAGCGGTCTAATGGGGCATGTCATAAAAAATATATGGAAAACGACGCAGCGACGACGCAACGCAGCGCAACGCACTAATGGGGCCTCGCTCTAACGAGGCAGATTTCTTGCGCCGTACTGCGTCAAAGCTGTCAGTGCGCGCGTCGGCAAATATCGTGGACGCACTGCAGAAGCGTGGAAGTCGCAACAGCACCCTGAACGCATTGTTATATTGGATACGCAGAGCATTGCAAACCCTTTGGGTATATCTGAACCACAGGGCCCCCGAGTACAGTGTTATGCAATACGCCTTAAAAAGAGCGATCTTTCTAGATCTTAGCTATCTTATAGGCACTTGGCTGGTCTCCTTATTTCATCTCTCACATTCTATCCTAAGGTGTCTCTAAGTAATTAACCTCCAGCTACCTATATACCTACTATGCCTGAAGAAATAATCCTCAGGGACTTGGCACGTGGCACGTACACGTGTAGTCTTAGAGCGTAGGGGGTAATTATAAAGCGCCTCACTTAAATGAATGAGGAGCTTGAAAATGTAGAGCTTTATTATCCCTTAAAACATTATCCATTTCCAAGTTTGTAATTTTGACCTGAGGATTAGGGATTCTGAGATTAACTTACCTACTCAAACGATACAAATTGAGTCTCAGAAAAATCAACACGCAAAAAAAAGCATTAGCTTTTGCTCATAAATTCACTCTTAACCTGTAAACCTTTTTTTCGTCACCTTGATGATGGGGTAGACTAGGAAAATTGTCAATTTTCACGAATTTCTGCTTCTGAAAGTCAACAACACAATATGACATTAAATTACACTAACCTTTCTAAATAATTTCTTGCCGATTATTGTTTATGTCTATAGGTTGATGTAATCAGCAAAAAATCTCACTAATCTAGAAGAAAACACCAAAAACATTGCCACCCTCTAATCCCGCGCCATTGATGCGTCCGCGCACGCACACATTGTATGGTAATCGTAGCGCATGCGTCGTGTCGCTAGCGCGGAAGGGATGCGATTGTTTTCGTATTACAAGGAAGCGACACTCGTGTGATGGGCCGCGTATCGTTCGGACGTGTCGGCATTCGGATTATATTAGATTTGATTGATGCATCTTTCAAAGTGGCGATTTAAGTCTTAAGTGCAGTCACGGTTTCCTTTGTATGCTGATGGATGGAGGAGAGTTTAGAATTCTGTCTGCTTAAGGGTGTTTATTGCTTATAACTTACTAGACCCGGAGTGTGCTATTAAGCTAAAAAAATAAATACATTTTGTTTATTTCATACGTATCTTTTTGTCTGTTTGTAAAACGGCCGAACTGATTTTACATCACCAAACAAAATTGGCAATTCCTTTATTATGGATTCATAATTAATGAGGATATTAATAATATATAAAAAAATAAAAAAAATATTTCTGAATGATTGAGCGAATGATCTTAAGCTTAAAACCTGGGCCATATTTTGTTGAAGTGCTACTATTGTGTGGTTAATTATGTATGCTAGTCTGTAAGGTATTTATGTTATGGGTCTTTGTTGCCTGCTCTGTTATTTTACCTAATGTAATTGCAGTCCATACAAAAACAAAACAACCGACTTCCGGAAAAATCGCTACAAAGTGAAAAATAACTTTAATTTCGGAAGTCGGTGACAAACAATTCAAATACATATCAAAAGTCACAAACTTCCGAAATTAATGTTATTTTTTACTTTGTAGTGATTTTTTGGAAATCGGTTGTTTTTTTGGAAAAAGTTTTTCTTTTTCACTTTTTAGTTATAGTACCTACCCCACACCAATTCGAAATGTCATCATCCTTGGGGTAAAGACAATGCATATTTATGCGATAGCAGCAATCGCGGTTGATTTGCTGTCATTTTTTGAAGAGTTCCGTTGTCTGTCGCCGAAACGCATCATCACATCTATATGAAATTTAATTGGGACCACACGGGAAGCACCAGCTTTCAAATAAAAAAAAAGAATCATCAAAATCGGTTCACCCAGTCGAAAGTTCTGAAATAACAAACATAAAAAAAACAGTCGAATTGAAAACCTGCTCCTTTTTTTAAAGTCGGCTTGGTCAACCATGAACATGCAATAGCATCACAGCGTCAGCGTTAAGAGTGACATACATCTTTTCCACGCGCCGGCAACACCGGCACACCGTCAGCGCTAAGAAGTGACCTACTGAGATCTTCGCCTCATCGGCTCGATACACACACAACACACATAGAAATAGCTATCAATGTGTATTGACCACAAAACTTGTATATAATTAAGTTAATTATTGTAATAAATTAGTCATGAAGCTGGAGTCGAGTGTGATTCATCTCCTACAACCTCCTCTTACTGTGGCCAAGACACCTTTAGCCAGCAACGATCCTATGAGTCTGTGGGATCGGCAGTAAGAAAACCATATCCTGTGTACATTGCACGACGTACACAAACCCCTATTCCTTCCCAAATTCCGTCTGTTACCGTAGGTCTCCTTGTAACAGGCTTCCCTCTCGTAAGCCAACGTAACTCACGTTCGGTGTGGTTTGTATGGTAGGTTAGGGCGTAGGGATAGCTCGGGTGCTAAGTGAAACCTATAGGCTAGGTTGATAGTCAGTTGGGTCTTAGGTAACTGACAGGTACTAGGCTCAATTGTCTCAAACGTAGGGACACTGTACGCAATTGGGAGGACGGCCATACTAAGCTGTAGTCCCAGTGCGTACACGGCTTAAGATACAATTACCAGAATACATAAACAATATAAACACAAATAGGTATAAGTGCACTTCCTCCTCTCTCCTACTTATGCTGTGCCCGAAAGGGTCCATCATTGTTTCATTAATTTTCCTTTTTTAATGGGTCAGAATCTAGGCCACAAAAGGGATGAATGAAAGGCAATTGCATGCAGCTGAGATGAAAATGTTAAGAGGGATGTGGAGTTACACGAATGGATAGAATAACTAATGCGTACATAAGAGGAAATCTGAAAGCAGCACCGATAGCTGAAAAGTTGTGTGGAAATCGGTTGTTATATGATACGGAGTAATGAGGAAAATGTCGTGAGGAACATTTTGAGTATGAATGTCGATGGTTATAAGAGTAGGGGGAGACCAGCAAAACGAGGGGACTGTGTGAATGATGATATGGTTAGAAAGGGTGTGACTACGGAGATGACGGCTAATAAAGAAGTGTGGAGGAAAAAGAAATGCTGCACCCTCCCCAAATAAATTGGTATAAAGGCAGGAGAATGCTGATGAATTTTTTCCAAGCATACCAACTGTTTTACCAAAATTATGAAATGCAATAACGAATAGGGTACTATACCCATTAGTGAAAAGTGTCTTAATTAGATTCTAAAATACTAATAAACCACAAAAAAACACATCTAGTTCATTTAATTGATTAGTGTAATAAAAATGCATTTACATTTTACATTTTCATATTTCGCGCGTAATTTGACTAAAACGCTGGACGCAGTGGACGCCATATTGGTCTGTGGGACGTCAGTTTGCTAAGTTAACAAAAGCGCTGATATTTTGTATTATAGTTTAAAAAAATGAGTTATTATTCTACTTATCGTTGGTTTGCTGTTCCTAAATTTAAGATATTATTTCAATAAAAATTACTTTGATTACGAAAATAATAAAACTACAAAGTTGTTCAGTTGATTAGTTTATTCAGCGGTATGAAGAGTTATAACATGGCGCCTACTATTTCAGGGTGCCAGGTACTGCCAGGGGTGCGGGTTGTTCGAAAGAGATACCGCGGCCCCTAGCACACAGGCAACTGAGGGAACACGGGTGGGTTTTAGTCAGTAAAAGTCTGACACGCCCTCCCGCTCCACCCAGAGCGGGAGAAGTTATTTGATGATTTCCCACCCAAAAAAAAAAAAAAGGGTGTTCAAAACATATAAAAAAAACTGAAATCTTTGAATTGAATTCTAAAATGTATTTTGTTATTATGAAATAACTAAAAATTATATTTTCCTACTGCTTTTTGCCTAAAGCTATCTCAATAATATATTTTTAGATTTTTTCTCTTAAAGAGTAAAATACCCTATTGTGAAATTGTGGCTTGTTATGCTATAGTTGTTTCATCATCTTCATCATCTGCCTAGCCTTTTTCAACTATGGTGGGGTCAGCTTCCAGTCTAACCGGATACAGCTTAATACCAGTATTTTACATGGAGCGACTGCCTATCTGATCTCCGTTATGCTACCCCTTAGTAAGACTGGTTGTCAAACTTTCGGGCATCTGACGACCCGTAACGAATGTAAAAGATCCACATATGACAGCCGGGACCAACGGTTTAACATGCTTTCCGAGGCACGGAGGGGTCTTGGTATGTAAAGATGGTCACCCATCCACGGACCAACCGCGGCAAGCGTAGCTTAACCTGATCGATCGACCCGTGCAGCTATTATTACTTAGCCAGAGCCCCCTGCTTGTTATGCTACAGTTGTTTATTCACATTAATTAGTACTGCTGGTATGTTTGAAACGATGAGCTTTGCTTGTTAGTTTGACCCGGTTAATCAAAAATGTAATTACGAGTTTACATTGTATGATTGCATTTTCGTTCAGAATAGTTTGCTTGGCATGTTTCATACGTTATCTTTTTGAAAAATGAGTGTCTGCTGTATTCGTGTGGATTGATTGAAATGTTTTTTCATTCATACATAGGTACATATACCCACGAATTGTTTATAGGGGCAGGCAGAACAACTGAACGACTGTTGCATACTTATTTTGTTTTTTTTTTTTTGTATAGAGGATTTATAGCACAAGTCCAGTCTTGCTGAAGCTGTAACGAGCCTTTGGATAATATATTGTGGTATTAATTATATTAGAAGAAATAATTATATTCGAAACTTACTTGATGATGATGAGAAAAATCACAATGAACAGTCAGACAGTCACAATTAAATGATTTGTGAAATATCGTTTGTGTTTTTATGACACTTTTTTTTATACTTGACAGTGAATTTTAAATCAAAAAGCAATGTTGGTCATTATTTAATTTATTGTTGTGCAATCGGTACCAACTGAATTAATGCGATACAATTTTATTATTTACCTACAAGATTTGCCGGCGGGTTCGCTCGCGTGGAGATCGAGAGTTATCCCACAGGAACGTACTACCGAGATAAAAAGTATTCTATATGTTAATCTAGGTTATAATCTATCTGTGTGCTAAATTTCATAACAATCCGTTCAGCCGTTTTTGCGTGATTGAGTAACAAACATCCAAACATCTAAGTATACGAACTTTTACATTTTTAATAATTAGTATAGGTGGTAGATGGTGGTGGAAGAATGTGCCGAAAAGTGCTGAATAGGCCGAAAATACAAATCAGGACGAATACCGTTTTTGTTATCGGTCTAAAATTTAACTGTTTTTGGCCGGACTCTACAGGAGGTTGAATTTCATCTAGACCTTATTTTGTTAAAAACATACCAATTACAGACCAGTCTCGTCATCCTCACAATATTTATTCCTAGCCCCAAACCATCAATTTCCCGTACGCGTTTCCTTCAGACTAAATCCACTTGGCATACCAAGTCCATAGCTCATCCAGTCGTTATCCTGACCACCTAGGTAGAATTCAGTGTAAGTGCTGCGGAAACAGCCATCTGTGCGCAGGATCGGAATCCAAATGTATCGACGGAGCTAATAGATTTTGCTATTGAGCCAAGTTCGCACTGACGCAAAAATATCGGGTTTTATCTTGCATAGGATTTTTAACTGTCCGTATTTCATAATAGAATAGAATAGAATAGAATAATAAAATGTCGTTTGTTGTCTCCGGTATTACAGCTAGTAATACACACAACTCTCCAAAACCAAGTCGGTACCGACAAAGTTCAATTATCGAAAAGTTCAATAAACTTTATTGGTCATTGATTTATGCATTGGCTTTTTCATAAAACCCGATCTTCCAAAGGACTTTTCTTAATTTTTTCGCGATTTTTTTACTATAGATGATCCTGCATCTCACTCAATAACGTTGTGCGTGTAGACTAGCGTCTAACTGCTCATCACTGATGCTATCTCTGTCGGACACGAAGCCTGGTGAGACAGCGTGATTTTTAGGCAGGCCCACCAGTGAATTCGACCCCGCGACTAGGTTCCCCTTAACAACGCCTAATCAGTTTCTTTAAAGTCTGTTTAGTACCCCTGAGCAACAATTTTTTCATTCAATGTATATTGTGCAAGATATGGCAAGCTAAAAAACATTGTTTAACGTTCAAATTAAGGTTTAAACATGCTGGAAACACTGTAACAAAGCTTTCAATATCTCACATGTGGTTTTCAAAAGTTTCAGTGTATTGGATTGGCAGGGCGTCACACAGTTCGGTGTGACATTTCTGATCACGAAACGCAATTACTATTGAGGTTCAGTGATCGAAATTGACGGGTTGCTAAACCAATTACCTACCTACTGCCTTTCATAGGTAGGAACTGTACTTTAAATATGTTAGAAAGTAGGTAACTACCTCGTCAAAACTCTCCCTATCATGAGTTATCCTGCGTTTGCAAGTCAGTTTCCAAAAAATGTTAACATAGGTAATTATAGGCACATGTAATAACCATTTAACCAGTACAATCAAATCGCTCGCGTAAGACACACATAAAGTCCCCAAAATAACCTTTCAACCCTTTAAAACATACTAAAAAACCATAGTGACTTTCCACAACTTTAGTCTACTTTCGACTTATTTTAGACTTTAAGTACTCTTTACCCTTCCAAAGAAAAAATGTGCGGAGGTTGCGGTGGCGGCTGCGGTGGATGCTGTTGCCCTTGCATCACAATCTGCACGAAGATTTGCCAGTGGCAGTGTTGTGCTACTTCCGCACAGACATAGTCATGGTGTCTCCGTCGAAGATGGCGCACTAAACTACTATTAATAAACAAATTTTAATGTTTTACAAAAGTAAAACTTTAACTTTACAACTCATAAAGTTCAGTTTGCAACACAACTTTAATTTTTATCGCATTTTCAATAGAATTAGTCCAAAATCTACTTGATTCACAGAGATTTAAAGTTTTTAGTTGGAGATAACTTCAACCGTAGACAAAGATTCGAATAGACTAAAAAGGTTTTCTACAGAACCCTAATTGCGTAACACATGAATCACAATCTGAATAATTTTGAAGGATGCTAACCCATTGCTTCATGTGTTAGAATAATTTGTCTGCTTATCGTAAATAACGCAATAAATGTTGTTGAACTGTCAAAATGATAGTCATTACTACTGTTAGCGAATTAGGTACGCAATTAACCCACCTGGGGGCCGATTCTACTAACAAATTTGTTAAAAAAACGCAATAGAACCGCAACCGAATCACCACTTTTAAGCGTTTTCGCATTCTACTAAAATGAACAACGGTCCAGCTGCGACACAGCTGCGGTTACGTTTTAGTTACGCCAACGATCGATTGAAACAATGTCAAAACCTATTCTACTAACAAAATCGAACATGAGCGTGACGTTTACTATAGGACAAAGTTAATAATAAAATTATGATCATTATGTCTTTTAATTATAGAAAATACTTTTAGTGCCACATATTCGTGTTTAGTAACATTTTTAGATTCAACTTTTTTCTTTGTGGTATTAATAAAACATATTATTTTGGCATGTTGGTAACGCGGGTTACCCGCTGTGTTCCCGCTACAGTTCAGTTGCAATTCGTTTTAAGTTTAGTTTCCATTTTGCTTATAAAATAGTAGAATGACTTTTTATGTAACTATCGAACGGCGATCGAAATCGAACTGTTGTGGAAACACAATTTAACGTGTAACGTTGCAAATTAGTAGAATCGGCCCCCTGGTCAATTAGCCGCTCGCTACGTGCTTATAAAATATAGGCTAAGATTATGATAGTAATCAAATGCGTGTGATGTTATAATTTTCTTTTGTGATAAAGCCGATGTTTAATTCTGACCAACTTTTTCTATACCTAAATAAAACACTATTTCACCAGCTGTTGATCCAGATGAGTGTTCTGTAGACTTATTTTCATTGATACAAAATATCAGGAGCAATAATTATAATTAGTCGTAAACTAACTATAACTTCGTGAAAACAAACTTATCTAGAACTTATAATAAGTAAATACTTCCTTCAGAAACTTACTTACAAACTAATCGCAAAGAGATCGTTCAAAACTTTTAATGAGAAGAAATCTGCTAGTAATCTGACTTGAGTTTTCTAAAAAGCTGCAAAAATAGGAAAGTAAGTACCTAACGGCGTACTTTTGCATTGTAGTCGGACACTAATCCGCTAAAAGCCTTACTATGAACATTGTTATCTCTTTTTGTAAGAATAAAGAAACAATGTTCTATCTAAGTATTAGGTAAGCTAACTTCAGATAGTCTTGAATTGGAATCCGACCGCAATAAAGTTGGGAAAGGCCTAGACAGGCGACCGCATAGCACCTATCAAGCTGCCTATCCTCTCGGGATATGTAGGTCGTAGGTACATTTCTAGATAAGTATTTATTTGATTAGACTGCATATACGAGTATGCTTAATTGAGAACTTTATAACAGTGCGCAGTGTAAAACACAGCTAAAACGCCTAATAAAATTTTCATTGCAACCAGTTTATGCAACGTGGCTATGCTAGTTTTGGTAGGCGCATATTGTAAATGTTAGGCAATGTTATACCGTTTCAAACGTTATAGACTAAACTATGCATGATTATATTTAAACGTTATGAAAATTATGTAGACCAGTGGTAGCCAAGTGGTAACGGACGCGACTTAAGAGTTGTAGGTCGCAGGTTCGAACCCAGACACTTTACAAAAATCCGAAGACATGTGACATCTACCTACCCGCACTGGGCCTACGTGGTGGATTACGGCCCATTCCCTCTCACCGAGATGAGGCCTGTGTCCCAGCAGTGGGAACAATATAGGCCACCATTAACCACTTATAAACTGTACAATTGTGTTTATCTTAGACAAGGGTTGGTTCTAGTTCCGTTTTAGTTCAATAGGTAAACATTTCGTCATTAGATAGCAGTTTAATTACCTACGCCAGCAAGTTATTACCAAGTTTAGTTCAATTTCGGTTTAATTAGTATCCGAACCTGTAAACAACTGGGTAAACAACAATGGCTGTACGCCAAACTTTTGCCCGTATTTATACTCGCGATGATTTGATCGACAACAAACTCTATAATTGTTTGGTTCGGCTGTAGTTAACCTTAATAAATAGTTATGCTACCTAATAATAAATTGATACTGTAAAAAATTGTTATACTATAGTGAATTAGGTACTACTTCAAAAAAGATCAAGTGTGATAAAAGTGGAATTCATCATCTGCTTAGCTTTTCTTTCCCAAATATGTTGAGGTCGGCTTTCAATCTAACCGGCTGCAGTCATTCAAGTATTATACATGTAGCGGCTGCCTATGTTACTGGGTAATACGATATCCCTTGGTAAGGACTGGTCTGTCAGACTTTCGGGCTTCTAACAACCCGTAACGACTGTCAAAGATCCACGAATGACAGCCGGGCTCAAATATCTACGCGAGACTAGAGAGGTCTTGTGGGGTCCGTAAGGGCTGATGCCTGCCAGGGGTGCGGGTTGTTCGAAAGAGATACCGTGGCCCCAGGCACGCAGGCAACTGAGGGAACATGGGTGGGGATTAATCAGTAAAAGTCTGTCACGCCCTTCCGCTCCACCCAGAGCGGCAAAAGTTATTTGACGATATCCCACGATAAAAAAAACAGAGGTACTGAGTACTAGAGGGTCTACAATCATATGCTGAATTCATGATTACAGTTTGGGCGTCGATGTCCCAGGCGCCCTGTATAAGAACACCTATCTTTGGTGATCAATTAATACTTAGGTACCTACATTAAAGACTACTGAGATTAGATCTCATAGAAATAGGTTTGTTTTGGCCACGCCTTGGTGCCTAGAAAAGCCGACATACTTTTAACGCTAGCTGATTAAATATAAAATAGCGATAAAAGTACGTAGGTATACAAAAATAATAATTAGGTGTTCTTAACAGGTGGAATGGGGAAGATGTCTTGAAAACTATTTAACGTACAAGTAAGGATGTGCTATAAGACTGAAGGAAGACCAATGAATCGAAAGATGAACTGCATGACAGAAAATATGGCTAGAAAGGACCTGACTATTGAGATGACAACGAATAGAGCAGCATAGATGGAGAAAACATTGCGCCAACCACAAATAAATTGCGAAGAGATAAGATATAAATAATAGTGTAAAAAACTAAAAAACACGCTTTAAAAACCAAACTAAAAAAGGAGAAAATAATTTTTTAATTCGATTAAATTATTTTCTCCTTTTTTAGTTTGATTTTTAAAGCGTGTTTTTTAGTTTATTAAACTATTATTTATTTTGTATTTTTTAGTTCTGCTAACTACAAAAGTGTGATTTTTTTTAATGATTGAATTGTCATCAGTCCTCGATAAGTTTACAAAGTTTCAATGAAATCTTACCGTTTAAAGTGGGTCAAAATCGCGCTTTAAGGAGTCGGTTACATACAAGCAAACATACAAACAAACATACAAGTGAAGCTAATATAAAGCGTGTAATAAAACTAAACTAATTAAAGAAGAGATAAATAATAATTTCGAATGTGGGAGTAGCATGTAGTTTCGATGTGAGAAGCACAAGACCGGTCGAAGTATAGGAGCCTGGGGGAGGCCTTTGTCCAGCAGTGGACGTGTTTCAGCTGAAATGATGATGATTATGAATCAGTATGTTTGGTGTAGTAAAACCCAAACACAAAGGTTATCACAAAGTAGGTAAAGTAACACGAGAAAGATAACCCACAAGTGCAATTACCAGCCAATATTATGAATTGCGGGTGGTCCAAATACATAAACTAACACGACCTTGCAGCTATGTAGTAAAATAAAAACGGTAGTAAATGCTATTACCGAATTGGCGGATATCCAAGACTCCACTTCGTGGTGGTACGATTGCGTTCAAGTTCGGGTTTTTAATGGTTTATAGGTAAGCTATTGGTATGTTTTGATTTCTGGGTTAAAAACCGACCACGCACAATAAAGAGTGCTGTATTTGCAATGAATTTATCCCGAGAAAAAACCTAATTTTGTAGGTTATTTATTTTTCTCCCATACATCGACATATTCCCCAACAGCAAATGCAATTTTGTAAACACAAAAGTTATTTTTTTTATGTGATAGAACTTGTCAACTAGTCAAGCATTTTCAGACTTGTTCCTTTAATTGTGATGGAAAACCTTTCTTCTTGCCAAATTTTGTCATTGAAGGTCAACGGGAAGTATCTGTAGGTTTTGATTTATTTGCGAGTATAAAATATGTCGTATAAATGGCTGTTGCGTTGACTTAGCTTGATTTTTTTAGAGCTCCAAGAGACCATAGACCTGCATATTTTATTTTAATTTGAACTTGATGACTCTACGCATTCCTGAGAAAAAAAGTCTTCACAGACAGAGACAGACGGACAGACGGTAAACGAAGTGCTCCTATAAGGCTTCCTTCGTAACGTCTGTCAACGATCCACGAATGACATTACCATTTTACTATTCGATATAATATTACCAGTCACCATCATCTGCTCAGCCTTTTCCCAATTTCTTTGGGGTCGGCTTCCAGTCTAACCGGATGCAGCTGAATACCAGTATTTTACATGAAGCGACTGCCTATCTGACCTCCACAACCCAGTTACTGGGTAAAACGATACCCTTTGGTAATATTACCAGTACTAATCAAAAATCAATGTGGTGATCTAATAGCTGATTACAGTCAAAACAGATCCTGTGATGACACTTAATTTAGTTCTAGATCTGATTTGACCTAAGTCTGGCTTATTCAACTTTAACAGCACTCCCTAATGATAAAAACCTCGTAGTCTAATTTTACACATTCCCAAACATCGTTCGGATGTCATATGGGTAAGGCACACAAACAAACACGTGATAAAGGTCAATTGGAAGCACGATGAATCTTAAATCCGCCTTATTGGTAGACACCCAGGAATTTACTCAGCTGGGTAGGGTGGATCGTCACATTTAAATCCTACTAATATTATACACGTGAAGTATGGATGTTTGTTACTCAATGACGCAACAAGGGCTGAACGGATTTGTATGAAATATGGCACACATATAGATTACTAGCTTTTGCTCGTGGCTCCGCCCGTGTGTATATCGGTTATCGCGTAAATAAGTTGCTTATGTCCTTCTCCATATCCCAGGCTATATCGCTGCCAAATTTCGTGACGATCGGTTCAGCGGTGTAGGCGTGAAAGCGTAACATACAGACAGACAGTTACTTTTGCATTTATAGTATCAGGGTGAACCTAGTCCACATTTTTTGCATACAAACTTCGAGAGTGTTTTACTCCACTGTCTGACATGGCACATCCAAAGTAAAATATAATATCGTTTTGTCTCATTATTAATATTGTCTGTACGGAAACAGAATACTAAAATAAATACCCATTAAAAAGTTAGGAGCCAACAAAGATTCGTTTTTCTTGCTAATTTTACTTAAATTTGGGCGTGTTTAAGTAATAAAAGAAGTATAAAATCTCCAAAACCAAGTCGGTACCGACAAAGTTCAATTATCGAAAAGTTCAATAAACTTTATTGGTCATTGATTTATGCATTGGCTTTTTCATAAAACCCGATCTTGCAAAGGACTTTTCTTAATTTTTTCGCGATTTTTTTACTTCAAATGATCCTGCATCTCACTCAATAACGTTGTGCGTGTAGACTAGCGTCTAACTGCTCATCACTGATACTATCTCTGTCGGACACGAAGCCTGGTGAGACAGCGTCATTTTTAGCCAGGCCCACCAGTGAGTTCGAGCCCACGACTAGGTTCCCCTTAAATAGGAATAACCTGGATTAACACATAGGATATCTTATCCCGGATGCACGTTCGCGTAGGATAATTTTCGCTCCCACGCGGGCGAAGCCACGGCAAAAGCTAATACTATAATATTTGCTATAGGCGGGTCTCACGAAGTTAATTTATTTGTGGAGAAATCGACGGTTCCAGAAATACGTATTAGGCAATTGGTACGATCCAACCGATTCAGGCGAGTCAACATCAGACTCCTGATGGGAACAGAGATGTTAACTGGTGTTGATGTTTTTAACCCTGATTAAATTTTATTCAAAATTTTACTTGTTAGAATTTATCCTTACTAATATTATAAAAGCGAAAGTTTGTAAGTATGGATGGATGTTTGTTACTCTTTCACGCAAAAACGGCTGAACGGATTTGGACGAAATTTAGCACACATATAGATTGTAACCTAGATTAACACATAGGATACTTTTTATCCCAGTAGTACGTTCCCGCGGGATAATTTCCGACCTCCATGCGGGTGAAGCTGAGGACGGAAGCTAGTGTTTTATAAATTTTGAGTCGTGGTGGCCTGGAAGTAACAACGGCTGCGACTTAGGAATTGTAGGGCTTGGTTCGAACCCTGACAAGCGCTTCACTTTGTTTTAATTATTTCATCACCACTGCTCTCAAAACGGCGAAGGAATACATCGTGAGGAAACCGGCATGTCCTAGAACCAAACATTCAAAAACATGTGACACAAAGAAGAGGCGTGTGTTCCAGCAATGGGAACATTATAATGTGATTATTCTTGTATTATGCATTCCTGCTTTCATTTCTTTCAATTTTTATTTCCTCAAATTACAATTTTAGGTATATGAGGCACAATGAGTATATAAAGCCGAGGTTTGATCAAACTTTTCAGAAACCAGGGTGATTGCTGTAGAAGTAGCTTACGTATCTTCTTATCAATAAACATTCACAAAATAACTTTAGACTATCTCAATATAAGGCCGTTCATTTTTGGAATACTTTGCCAGTTCAAATAAAACGCGCGCAATCGTTAACCATGTTCAAGAGACTCGTGAAGGAGCTTTACTTGTTGTTGTGATTTTGTTGTAGCTGTTTAATCTGTACCTAGTCGTAATTTATTTTCTTTGCTTATTTATAGTAAATTGTATCTATATTTTGCACCATTGATAACCCCATTTTTATGTCCACGCAATCACTGTCCATTCCAAGGTTGCCTGGAAGAGATCGCAGAAAGCGATCAAGCCGCCCTTTGTATGTTTCTAGTGTTAAATGTTTTATTTTTGTTATGTATTTACTATAAATAAATTCATATTTTAAAAAAAAAACAATCTGCCTAGCCTTTTCAACCTCCACAATTCAGTTCCTGGGTAACACGGGTCACCTTGACAAGACTGGTTGTCAGATTTTCAGGCTTCTGACTATCCATAACGACTGTCAAAGATCTAGGAATGACAGCCGATACCAACGGCTTTCCGAGGCACGGAGGGGTCTCGATATTGGTTGGTACACCCATCCACGAACCGATCGCAGCAAGCTTAGTTTAACCTGAGCCACGAGCTCCCTATAACTTTCTTCTATCTATGCATGTATAACTAGCCAATATGATCACTATTGATAGCCTAGATCTACCCACCGCTGAGATTAGGGATAGGCCCATAGTCTCTTTAGTGCCATGCTTTCCTGGTTCTGTGTGAGACTCATCACACTAGCCTAATTTTAATTCGGTAGAGAGCATTTTGAACGTCCCAAATCCCACATATTGCAGCAAAATCCACATCAAACAAGCTCCCAAGCATTTACCAAAAAACAAAACTTGAGAAATATGAGGTTTCATACTAGTTCGCATCACAAGGTGCGGGTATTCGGAAATGCTTTGAAGAATCCTCTTAGCCGCACTCGCGGATTTCGGGAGAAAGGTATTTTAATTGCACATACCTTGAGTCTCTCCCGCTACGAAATAAATGTAGCGAATAATTTCAGGATTTCTGTCCCATTTTCACAAATTTTATTCTAGGTATATGAGAAAAAATTCTAAAAATATATAATTGAGAACATTAAATTCAAATATTTCAGTTTTTTATGTTTTTCAACACCATGAAATAGTACCCGCCATGTTATTTGCATTCAGGAACAGAAAACCAACGATAAGTATAGGATAATAACAATTTTTTTCAATTACAAACAATTATCACAAATATCAGCGCATTTGTTTACTTAACAAACTGACGTCATACCCATAGACCAAAATGGCGTCCACTGCGTCCAGCGTGTTCGTCAAATTACGCGCGAAATTTGAAAATGTAAATTCTAAATGCATTTTTACGGCACTAATTGATTAAATAAAAACGTTGTGTTTTTTAGTGGTTTATTAGAACTTTAGAATCCAATTAGGACTCTTTTCAAAAATGAGTGTAATACCTTATTGTGGACAGCTTAAAGCTTACTATTCTCTGTGTCCACTGATGCTCACATATGTCTATCTAATTGATCGTTATAAAATTTCACGCCATGTTTAGCCTATAAGTAATGTTCCCACTGTTGGTACACAGGCCTCCGCTTTTTGAAAGGGAGTGGGTAGGCCCAGTGCGGGTTGGTAGATCTTCTAATTGTTGGTTCTAGGGCCATTTTCCTCACGATGTTTTCCTTCGCCGTTTTGAAAGCAGTGGTGATGAAAATATTAACACAAAGTAAAGTGACTATCTGAATTTAAACCCACGATCTACAACTTATTAGCCGAAGTCCTTACCACGAAGCCAGCATTGATACTGGTCCACGTTCTTTTAATTCATTGCTATAGATTGATAACATTCAAAGGTCAAAGGCATTAAATCTTCGGAAGAAACGAAATATGGCGAAAAATAAATTTAGCCAATTTAATGGATTTATATTATATTAGCCGCACGGGTCGATCGATCAGGTTAAGCTACGCTTGCCGTGGTTGGTCCGTGGATGGGTGACCATCTTTACATACCAAGACCCTTCCATGCCACGGAAAGCACGTTAAGCCGTTGGTCCCGGCTGTCATTTGTGGATCATTGACAGTCGTTACGGGTCGTCAGAAGTCTGACAACCAGTCTTACCAAGGAGGTATTGCCCAGTAACTGGGTTGTGGAGTTCAGATAGGCAGTCGCTCCTCGTGTTACGCAAGCACTACGCTGGTCCCAAGGAACTCTTCTGTCCACAACGATTGGTCCAGTAGTTTAGAAGTTAAAAGGTACCAGATGGACAAAATCACTTTCGCATTCTTAACATACGGATATTCGCAACTTTTCAACAATTCATTTTTCTTTAATGTCTGTTCTCTATCGTTCTTTAGCGCTTAAGTTCTTTAACTAAGAACAGGCAGCATTTTTTTCTTTTACGAAGTAATCGGCTGAAGGATGATGTCGGTTGGATGAGCAACAACTTTTTCTCGTTTTTCACAAATCCCTTGAGACTTAACCGCTTTTCAGATTCACTAGGCATTATGAAGTGTTATCCTGTTATTCACAGATTGCTAACTGAACTGAAAACGTGGTTACATGGGCAGATTTTTGGTTGACGCACTTAGATGGAGGAGAACCAAGGTGGCTTAGTGGTAACGACCGCAACTCACGAGCTGGAGGTAGAAGGTTCAAACCCAGATGGGCGCTTTTCTTTGTTTAAATTATTTCATCACTATTGCTTTCAATCTCATTTCTTCCCATGGGTGTCGTAAAAGGCGACTAAGGGACTTACTAGAGAATGAGCAGCAGCGTTATCTATGCATTTGACCACCATACTGCGATCGCCAACCCGCCTGCCAAGCGTGGCGATTATGGCAAATCCCCCCTTTTGGGGGAGGCTTATGTCCAGCAGTGGACATCTTTCGGCTGATATGATGATGACGATGACTGCTCTCAAAACGGTAAAGGAAAACATCGTGAGAAAACCAGCGGCACACACCCGTACTGGGCCCGCGTGGTGGATTACGACCCACACCCTCTCACAGAGCAAACAGCCTATAAAGTTCCAGTGGGAACATTATAGGCTGATTTTGCATTATGCACTTAGTTTTCTGTATCTTGGGAGAAAAGATCTCACAGAATCTATACCAAAATCTCTGGTTGAGACGGTCCTAATGCAGATATAAACAGTTGAATCCAATTGCTTAGTCACCATGCCAAACCGTAACTTTAAATTTCGAGTATGAAGGTATATATCCGAATTCCTAACGATATTACAGCCCCTACAGCTTCGAATATCCAACCACCTTGAGCGGATTATTTCTCAATTATGTAACATGATACTTTTAATTAAGCTGAAATCTGTTTTGAAGGAACTTGAACCCAAATCAAAGAGCCCAACGATTCCAACGATTTTGAATCGATTTACATAGACTTAATGAAATATTTTTCCTTAGTTACCTAATGGTTATGTTTATAAATGTTCTCGTAACTTAGCAAGAGGTTTTATGAAAAGGGCCTTCATTATTGACAATACCAACTTAAGTCTCCACTCTTGTTAGTAAACCAATTTAGCTGAGTTGTTAATCTTTTCATCAAAACATAAGCTAATTAGCGCTGTCTTACCCCCGAATTCTCGGACGTTGTCAAGAAGTTTCAATATCGCTACAAAGCCACATCAAAGTGGCATTGCGTGGCTTTAACAGAGTGAGACTTAATGAATGCTTAAAAATGTCTTGCGTATGAGAATTCCGTCGTTGATATCTCAAAATAGTAGCTACTGTAGGTATGTACTACGACAGATTTCAACGACGGAATTCTTGCCTTTGACGGAGTTACAACCATAACAAAACTCAGCCTATTTATTACCAGTAATAGCAAGCGCATTAATACTGCCGTACATCCAAACATACTTATTACAGAAGCACCAAATCCTCCCATCACAATAAACAAAATCCTTACATCACAAACCCAACTTTTATCACCCAAAACGGAAATTTTAAACGAAGCAAACTTTGGTACTAAACCACCCATAACAAACTAGTCAATTTCACGAACCGTTCCTTTAAGTACAGACATTCAGACCTCTTTATCTATACCGCTATAATAGATTTTATAGCCTTTTTTATGGCAGACCCTCCAATCTAATCTGGTAGAGCGTTTGATAAACAAAAAAAAGTCATAAAAAGCCATACGGAAAGGCCGTGTCCTTGAACTTGACCTTTCTGGTTCAGGGTTTGGATAATTGACCTTGGTTAGGTTAGAAGCTAGGTATTTAGAAATTTGCATAAGGAATCGTTTTGGATTCATCGCGTGACTGTAAGATAGGAGTACCTCAAGGATATGATTTAGGAACAAGCCACATTTGTTAAAATAAAAATAGGCAGTTGTATTCCTACTATGTAATTATTTTGAAAGTTTGTATGTTATTTATTGGCAATTGGAAATTTGGCAAACAAATATCTTATCTTCTTCTTCTTAATCTGTGTGAAAAAGCATAGTGGACTCCGTGACTGATGTTCTCTTATTGTTCCTCTTAGATTGTTTACTATAATGTAATATAACAAAAACTTTAGCCACAGCAACGCGTGGCCGGGTCAGCTAGTATATGTATATAAATTACGCATCACGTTGTTTGTCCGCGATGGACTCCTTAACTACTTAACTGATTTTAATCAAATTTGCACACCGTGTGCAGTTTGATCTAACTTGAAAGATAGGATAGCATAAATCTCAATTTATAATCGCAATATTATTTTATTGCAAATTATTTGTTTATTATTTGACAGTCACAATTATCTGTTAGCTCCAAACGATTCTAACAGATGGCGGTATCTGTTGACTGGATTGAGTAAGTATTCAATAGATGGCGCTATTTTAAAAGTACCAACGTTTCACATAAGCTACAATTTAATAGCATAACCACCACGTGTTGAATGCGTATATTTAATATTTATAGTTAAGACAGGACAACGTCTGTCGGGACAGCTAGTAACATATAACTTGCTTTAGCATATGGGATACTTTCCCGTTCCCCTGGGATAATATCCGTCCTCTACGTGGGCGAAACCGCTGGCAAGCTAGTGTATGATATAAATTATAACAGATTGTGATATCGGCAAATGTGCGCATAAGCTTACTTTTCGTAACACTAAAATTACCTTATATCATGTTTCTAAATAAAATTAAGACCAGACAAAAAGCAAAACATCAAACTCTTGAAACAGAAACAGCATCTATGTTCAAGTTAATTAACTACTAAAGTTATTAGTTTAATGATAAGAAACTGCACCACCTGGCTAGACTTACTTGTTAAACAGTGTTCTCCTGTACACTATTACGTGCTTATATCTAGTACGAGACGAGTTGATTAAATTATAATACTCCTCTGTTACGACGAAGCTCTCTCTGCTCTCAATTGGATTAAAACATTAAGAAATCTAGTGGGATACATGAATTTAATCTAATTATTCTGGTTCACTATGTATTTTTTTTTGGTGTAAGTAAAGCTTTTGTGCTTTTAATTGGCATGTTTTGTTTTAATATAAATCTATTTTCATATTTAAATAATATATTACCTAACAAATTTTAAATACAATTAATAAAAAGGGAAGAGGTCACTGAACATCAAAAAATTCGATTATCAAGAAAATCAAACGGAAACTCAAACTCAAAGCATTATTTGGATAAACCAATTACGGGCACTTTTGAATTGTCAAGGGGTCGGTCAGTAAGATAAATGAAGCTAGTTCCCCATTCCAAAGAGTAGTAGGTACTTAAGGAGAATGGAAAGAAACTCCACGAACACTCTTTAAAATCAAAATAATGTTACAAAGAATTGGTTACATTACTCCTGTTGAAATTATACATCTGAGAACGGAGTAGAAAGAAGTGCTTAATTTGTACCTCTTTTGGCATTAGGTTTTGGCCCACTAACTTATTTATCACAGAAGTGAGCTTACGTATTTACTTAGAGCCTCTTTACTTTTAGCGCCCTCCATACGTAAAGTTCGGACCGCGCATCTGGGACTGCGTTCCAAACCACAGAGGAATCTGTGCGGTTTGGAACGCCGGTGAATCTTACATATTTAGGCAAACGATCCGAACTGAGTGTAAATTGATTTTCAAGAGTTTCGACTGCAGTTTGGACTGGCGCGTTTAAGAGTTCTCCCTCAGTAGTAAGAAAAATAGAAACTCGTTTGGTCATCGCGTTAGCTGGATTTGTAGTTAGTCTAAACAATCGAAATGCACCTCTGAAATTTTGTATCTTTTTGGTGACAAACTCGCGATTAGCTGAAGCAAAACCTAATGTCTTGAAAAAATCAACAAGTTCGTCATGAATATGCTTTGTTTCTCATGTTCCTGTTGCTGTAGTCCTTTCTTTTATTCTTCCACAGACCTCGATTTTCACGGAACAAACGTTCATTCGTTTGTCGTTCGTTCGTTATACTTATTGTAATTTATTTATTTAAACTTCTCGCAAACAAAAAAGGTACAAACGCGGACTTAATGCCTTAGGCATTCTCTACCAGTCAACCAAGGGTGGTGCAGAGATTAGATGGCAGGTGCTTTGGATGTGTATATTTTGACCATGTGATGGCAGAGCATGGAGAACATTATAAAAACATTGTGTAACATCTATACCCCCCTACCTATGTTGGCAAAAAAAATTATGATTTGATTTGATGAACTCCGTAATAGCTTCGACACTCCAAACCGACATTTTTTATTTTGGGTCCACTCGTGATGCACGCACAAAACTGTGAAACATATAGTCGCGTCGACATGCCAGATCAAACTGTTAGCCCCGCGCATTTACATGTATGTTTCGGAGCAAGGGATGGAACGGCACGTGCTGTTTCCCAAGTTCCGATCTTTACGTGTGGAGGGCGCTATTATCTCTGCCCCCAGTTTTGTGCATCATTTTCCTCTTTTACTTTCCTATGAACAGTTAAATCTCCTGGTCCTCTGCCTTCGCCGGGCCTTGGCAGAAGGGGAAGATCCAAACATCGCTGGCTTGACGTCGTGGCGGATGACATACATGCCAATGGACTTGCCATATGAGATGCAAAAGACCGTCCGACGTGGAAGCATAAATGCAGAAAAGCGGACCCCGGGCTCCAAAAGGACGCAACCAGGAAAACGCGAAGATGATGACGAGTTAAATCCACTGGTCTCAATCAAAGGTCTTAACATCCTACGCTTCTTATCCCCATGCTGAGTCGCCAGTATTAAATGCTCTTACTACATCATCATATTTCTTGCAAAGCTTCCGCTCACGCTGTTACTATTAATTTTAATTGTATTTCCTCAGATTTAGAGTTGCTTTTACAACACCCACTTCAAACCAGCCCACATGGTGTATTTTTAATTTACTTACTGAAAAAGCAGCTCGATCCTGAATTAATTTAAACTTAATAATGAACGGAACAATAAACAATGTTCCAAGCTTTTCTGCAGAACTTGAAGAACAGCTGTGGTTTCACAAGAAATCCAATTTCGTATGACGAGTAAATAAAACGTTGCTGCCCGCACGTTTTAGACTTTGCGACTATTTGCTTAAGACTTATTGTCGCACTTAATATTTGTTGTTACGTAAATATTATCTAGATCTGTTGGAGTCTAGAGGCTTTCATGGGCGTTAGGTTTATTGGTAGGTATTACTGACAATTTTTACTTAATATTATTGATTCGATAAGTTTTTGATTTGGTATAAGCTGTACTGGATTAATGATAATAGGTCTTTACCTATGAAATTGCCGTTTTGTATGAAAAAATTTAAACGAATTTTTTTCATGTATTTTTTATTTGTATTAATCGAAGTAATCACCCATGCAATCAATGCATCTTTGCCATCGCAGTGGCAGTTTATTGATGCCCTTCTTAAAGAAATCAGCTGGACGGGAGGCAACAAATTCTTCAAAGGCATTTTGTACTGCCTCTCGGGTATTGAATTTTTTTCCCGCCAAGAAGTTATCCAAATTCTGGAAAAAGTAGTAGTCTGTAGGCGCAAGGTCTGGTGAGTAGGGCGGATGACGGAGAGCTTCCAACCCCAGTTCTTGCAACTTGGAGACCGTCTGCTGTGCAGTATGAGGTCGCGCGTTGTCGTGCAGGAGCAGCGGAGACGAGCGATTGACCAATGCTGGTTGGAGATGTGCCAGCTTCTCCATCATTGTGTTCAGTTCTTCACAGTACACATCTGCAGTAATGCTCACCCCGTTTGGTAAGAAGCTGTGATGAATCACACCGGCGCTAGACCACCAAACAGTGACCATCACTTTTCTAGGGGTAAGTTTTCGTTTAGGGCATTGTTTAGGTGCTGAACCAGGATCCAACCAACTTGCTGAGCGCTTGCGGTTATCAAACAGAATCCATTTTTCATCGCAGGTAACAATGCGGTTCAAAATTCCTTCATTTGTGTGTCTGTTGAGCAGTGCAAGGCACGTCTCGACGCGTACTTCGCGCTGACGATCATTGAGTTCGTGGGGCACCCATTTGTCAAGCTTTTTTACCTTGCCAATTTGACGCAAATGGACCAATATTGTTTTGACGCTAACGTCGAAAGCTGCTGCTAATTCAGCCGTAGATTGTATATCATCAGCTTCCACAATCGCCTTTAATTCGTCATTGTCGACCAAAGTCTTCGGACGACCGCGAGGTTCATTTTTCAGGTCGAAATTTCCAGAACGGAAGCGAGCAAACCAATAACAGGTGGTGCGTTGGTTTGTAGTGTTAGCTCCGTAAACGTCGTTGATGTTGCGTGCCGCTTGTGCCGCGTTGCTGCCACGACGGTACTAATATTCCATAATTACTCGAATTTTTAACGTATCCATGATGACGAAAAAGATTGAAATGCGATGAAAATGTAACACTAATCAATAAACAAATGACTACTTTTGGAAAAAAAAATCCATGTTTTTAAAATAAAATTAATTTGAAATTAGAATTCTTACCCAAACAAAAATTATTTTGATTTGAAATGGCCAGTACTGCAAAACGGCAATTTCATAGGTAAAGACCTAATATAAACACATATGTATACTTTTAGATTAAGTAACTTGATGAAGGTTCAATAGTTTTCTTATATTCTGAAGCTTTTCTTTTTACTTTATCTAGGCACTAGTTGTTGCTATCCAGGATGAAAAGTATCCTATATCCTTACCTAGGTCATGGTATATACAAGATGTAACTTAAATAGCGCACAACCTGTTAAGGGGTTATTGTGCTCATCATTATCAACAACGTTTACTATGGGACCAAACCTGAAATCGCGAAACAAAATCAGCTGTTCCATACACTTGTATTCGCATAAATCGTCAAAATGTAGGGAACAGCTGATTTTTTTTTTTTACGATTTCAGGTTTGGTCCCATAGTAAAACTTGTTGATAATTATGAGTACAATGACCCCTTAAGAGGTTGTGCGTTATTTAAGTTACACCTTGTATATGTGACAAATTTTATTTAAATCGGTTTTTGCGTGAAAGCGTAACAAACAAGCTTACTTTCGCAAATAAAATACAGTCAAGATAAATAACTAGTACAATAAATAGATAAATTATTTGGTAGATTACTTATTTTTTCACCACTACCCTGTTATTTTAGATCCACATTGTTTTCCCATTTGCGAAATTATATAGGTAAATGTGAGCTTAATTTAAGCTACTTACAACAAATCAATTCTGAATTCCACAAAAAAAAAAAATAGTTTCCTTCTACAAGTCTGACCACAAGAGATAAATAAAAGAATATAAGATAAATCTACGAGCAGGTAATTAGCCAACATCATTAAAAGTTTGTTCTATATATTTTTAATTTTCGTACTTTCCCTTCCTTTTATGAGTTTCTAACTTTTCGCCATTCAAAAACACCTCCTCTGTTATAAAACCATTAAGCCTTATAATTACATTTGCGTCGCCTGTTTCTGAGTCTCTCAAACATAATTCAATTACAAAGTTGTCGTCAAATCGCAAGTTTGGTGCCAACTTTTATTAAAAATTTAGTCTTCATTTCACGCGAGGAACGTAAACGTATCGTGTCACGTAAACGTTTAGACTTGAAGCTTGATTGAAAACGTTTGTATTGTGAGTCTTTCTCTTGTTTATTTTTGTTCAGTTGTTTGTTGCAGTTTCTGTGCAGTACCCATACATTGTTGTTATGCTTCATTTTGGTTTTATTTTTGAGCTTATCAGGACTGCCTCGTTGGTCTAGTGGTCGCTAGCGCTACTGCTATGCATGTGGCCTTGGGTTCGGTTCCCAGGTCGTGCAGTGTTATTGGGCCTTTTTTTATCTGGAATTTCTTAGTAGCAGCCCTGGAGTATGGATTTGTGCACAGTTAACTGGCGAAATATAAGTGTACTACATAAGTACACCTCTGCCGAACCCTTCGGGAAACAAGGCGTGATGTTATGCTTTTCAAGTTTATAAAGGTTTTTTTTAATTGACCTGAGGTTGATATTTATTTATGTTTTTTGGAGTTGACCATTTCTCTTTTTAACAGACTTCAGAAAAGGAGGAGGTTCTATGTTCGACTGAATGTATTTTTTTTTATGTATGTTGACCGATTTCTCCCCCATTTGTGGACCGATTCTCAAATTATTATTTTTAGTAATACAATACCCTTTGGTAAGACTGGTTGTCAGTCTTTTGATTTTCTGACGATGCGTAACTACTGTCAAACATCTACGAATGAAATCCGGGTCCAACAGCTTCACGTGCTTTCTGAGGCACGGAGGGGTCTTAATGACGTCATAACGGGGGGTGTGGAAACAGCACATCACTAGACGTTTTTAGTGTTGCAGTGCAAGTGAGCCCTAGTGTTTCAAAATGCTAATTATTGTTAGATTAGATAAAAAACCCTGTATCAACTTTAACGTGACGGTGGCGCCTTCCTTACAAATATTATAAACGCGAAAGTTTTTATGTATGGATGTTTGTTACTCTTTCACGCAAAAACTCCTGACTGGATTTGGATAAAATTTTGGCACACCGATAGATTATAACCTAGATTAACACATAGAAAACTTTTTATCCCGGTAGCATGTTCCCGCGGGATAATTTCCGACTTCCACGCGGGCGAAGCCGCGGGCGGAAGCTAGTTGCGTGACAAATTATTAATCAGAATCTGAATAATTTTGAAGGTTATTGTAAATTCATTCCTTCATATGTTTGAAAAAAATGTCTGTTTAGCAACGTAAACAACGATAGGAATGTTGTGGAACTGTCAAAATGAAAGCAATTACTACTGATAGTGTATTTACGCTGGGGTATTACGCAATTACCCCTACATCCCCTTACATCCACAACTGAGATTTAGGTTCATCATTACCATAATTAGCCTATAATGTTCCCACTGCTGGGACACAGGCATCCTCTCTGTGAGAGGGAGTGGGCCTAATCCACCACGCGGGCCCAGTAGTTGGTAGTATGTCACATATTATCTTCGAATTTTTGGTTCTAGCACATGGCGGTTTCCTCACGATGTTTTCCTTCACCTTTTTGAGAGCAGTGGTGATGAAATAATTTACACAAAGTAAAACGCATGTCTGGATTCGAACCTACGGCCTACAATCTCGGAATTCACGTCAGTTACCACTGGGCCAACACTGCTCCCAGATTTAGGGATGATTCTCATTACACCGGGGCGGACCACGTCCGGGCCGGGCCGGAGTGGAGCCCGTCCGTACTGCACGTTTATATTACACCGGGTTATACGACGTGGAGGTGGAGGGGACGGGGCGTGTCCGTGCAACAACCGTGGTGTAGACGAGCGTCGTCCGGGCCCGGACTGGACACGGATCATGCACTGTGTAATACAGGATAAGTTTTTATTCAGTGCGCAAACTGTAACCATGAATTCAGTATATCATTGTGTTCCCCAGCGCAGAAATTTGTCGTCGGTTATACAAAAAAAATCAGCTGTTCCATACATTTTGACCGCGTAGGTATTACACTTTTCTATGAAACAGCTGATTTTTTTTGTACAGCAAAAAAATTCTGCGCTGGGGGGTCTAGAATGATATGCTGAATTCATGGTAATAGTTTTGCGCACAGAATTAAAACTTTTCCTGTATAAACTGCTTCATACGAAATGTATGTAACGTTTCCAATCCGTGCCCCGTCCGGGCCACGGACACGGCACGGCCCGGGCCCGGCGCGGTCTAATGAGAATCATCCCTTAGGTTTGCGCTCTGCCAAAAGTTTTGCATTTTCTCATTTACATTCCAATTTTAAACTGCAAACAAAACTACGTCACAGCATTCAGTACCTGAGAATTCTTGCAAATAGTGTGGACCCTTGACTTTTAATTACTTCTTTGTTTGTATGAATGGTTTCCATTTTAAATATGGCACTGTTTTAATAGTTGTTTAATTTGTGGGGTCGACAGAGCTGACAAACGTAGTCTTTTATAAGTTTTGATGTTATTTTGTAAAAGGTTCGCATTTAATTTGTGTGAAGAAGCTGTGATTGCATTTGCTTTGCTGCCATGGATATTTTTGTACATGGATTTCGTTCACGATACCCTTTGGTAAGACTGGTTGTCAGACTTTTGGGTTCCTGACGACCCATAATGACTGTCAAAGATCCACGAATGACAGACGAGACTTGACTTGCTTTCCGAAGCACGGATGGGTCTTGGTATGTTAAAATGGTCTCCCATCCACGGACCAACCGCGAAAAGTGTAGCATAACCTGATCGATCGACTCGTGCGTTACTTCTTAGCCACAAGAACGGAATTTTGAGGTAGCATAGAGTACATAAAAATACAACCGAATGGAGTACCTCCTCCTTTTTTCAAGTCGGTGAAAAAGTCATAGTAAGTAGTGTCCTTTTTTAGAAAACTCAATAGTCTCTTTGTCTAAACACAAAACTGTCATAATCTTTTGGCCCCTAGTGCATACTGCCCACTTCATTAAGTCCGTGATCAACTCATAACCTGAATGGCCAATTGTTTAGCTAATATATTTAAATGACGCCTGATTGTCATCGAGTCGTGGTTCGTGACGGGAGGTTATTGGATTGTGGTGGGTTCATGTTATTTTAGCGACAGATATCGGTTTGCTGAGGGGCTTGGAGCCAAGTGGGTCGATCAATCACGTTTAGCAAAGCTTATCGCCGTTGGTTAGTGACTCCTCTATGCCTCGGGAAACACGTTAAGCTGTTGGTTGGATCGGCTGTTATTCGTGGATCTTTAATAGTCGTTACGGGTTGTCAGAAGCCCGAAAGTCTGATGATGATGACGATACTCTCTTTTTCCGCACGTAGACTCCCATTCGGTCCGTTGTGCGTAGGGATTCTAACTAACGAAGCCAGCCTAGCACCGCCCAAAAGCACAAAAGCTTCCTGGGAGCTTCACAGGCTTCGTGGAGCGACCTCACTGTTTCGAAGATTTCTTCACGTTCAGAAGCCACGGCCTCGCATTCCAGGATGATGTGGGCGTCTGATTCCGCCCGGCCCGAAAGTCTGACCACCAGTCTTTCCGAGTATCGTATATTGCAGTAACTAACTGGGTTGTGTAGGTAAGATAGGCAATCACTTCATGTTATATACTTCTACTCAGTTGCAATCGGTTAGACTGGGAGCTGACCCCTACTTAGTTGGGAAAAGGCTAGGCAGGTGATGATCTGTCTGTGAGCGAATCAAAACCTTTGTTGGTTATATAACCTTGACTGCATTAATTAATCGTTTTAAACAGGACATTCTCGATCAAAGAATAAAATAAAACAAACCGGCTAAAACCAATGGCGCGATGAGCGTGGTGAAGGGAATCCACATAAGGTTTTATTCCAGTAGCAGCGGACAATCAAGACACTTGTGGTTACAGATTAACATAGGTACACACATATGTATAAATCCACAAACATACATACATACCGGTCTAAATCATACCTAACCCTGCCATTTTGCTTTGCCATAGGTAGTCAGATAAAAACTATTTTAGACCTTTATGCTAATGACTGGAGACGCGTGAATGAGTTTACAAGTTGCATTTTATTATAATGCATCTTTTATGCACACATGCACCCTTAGCCGATTCTATCACGCACTCGATTTTAAAGTCTCTGTATTGAGCCGAGCGTTTTTTTTTGGGTGGGAAATCATCAAATAAATTTTCCCGCTCCGGGTGAAGCGGGAGGGCGTGTCAGACTTTTACTGTCTAAAACCCACCCGTGTTCCTTTAGTTGCCTGTGTGCCAGGGGCCACGGTAAGTCTCTCGAAAAACCCACATCGGTACAGACATCTCTTTGAGACGCGCGTGGAACACAACGCGCCTTCGTCGACCTGTGCTTGGTCCTTACCGGACAGCGAGCTACTCATTACACCATGGACCCTTAGCCCACGTAATATATCGCGTCAAGATGTTATCATGCACTGGATTATGAACTCTCGGTATTGAGCCGAGCGTTGAAAATATAACAGAGTGCATCCCAACGAGTCGAATAAATACAATGTTGAATTTTCAACTCACGGCGCTCAGCAGAGCGTTTCAAATCCAGTGCGCGACAAAACCCTGGCGCGGTGTTTTATCGTTCGTGTGCGAACGTGGGCTTTCTTGTTATTCAGGGCAGCAGGGACATCGACGCGCAACTTGCAAATTTTTCGTCGGTTATCACAAAAAATATCTGCTGTTTCATAGAATTATGAAATGGTGTATAAAGGTACTCTTACACGGGCAATTTTTTGAGCAATTATTGCTCGGCAACACTAATGGATCAATCTGGATCAATTAATTGTTTGGAAATTTTTAGTAAATTTTCTTTCTATCTCATTTGGAGGTACATATAACTACGTCTCGGTTTTGCGAGAGGAACCGGTCGGAAGCGGTGGGGGGGCGTATTGAATAGTTTTTTTTTATAAGTTGCTCCATATTGCATGATATTGTGTGGCCGTATCGTTGCTACATGTAGCCACTGCCCTAAATTGTTGGATGTAGTCGTGACGTCATAGTTGACGAGAATTGACCAGGATGGAGCAATTTTAGTTCCTCGTGTGAGCGCACCTTTAGGTACAGCTTTTTTTTTCAATCACTGCGTAAAAATTTCAGCGGAAGAGGTTTTAGTACTGACTCAATGGTTGTGCGCCGATGTCCCTGTATTTATTATCAGTGATCGGATAATCGGGCGCTAATATACCCAAACTTCACTTTTATTCCCACGAAAGATTAATGTGGACATGCCTTTCAGAATCCCGGGTCCCGGAATTCTTTAAAATATTAATATTTTTTAGTGTCCTGTTCATATAAAATACAATAAATTAGGTACCGTAGTCGATTCGATCACTAATCTGTTAGATAGATAAATCATTTCCACTACTTGACCACATTGTGCATATTATATACGAAATATAAAAAACCACTGCTATAATTTCATTAAGTTTGTTATAGTTTATTTTTACAAAATTGTTCAATTTCGGGAACCCGGGATTACTATATTCAGAAAGAAGAAGTTAAAGTAATAAGCGCCCGATTATCCGATCGCCGAATTAGTTAACATACGCATAAATAAAATTTGTTGGATAAATAATACTTAATGAATGCGCAACAAGTACCTACCTACTTGTATAGTTTTCTGCCTACCCCCCTAGGTAACTTTTGTGTGTGGGACCTAGTATGAACAACAAAATGCGTAAGCAAAATATAATCTCATAAGTACCTACGTTTCGTCTGCAAAACGAATAGTTAATCATTTAAATACCTTCCTACATAAAAAAAAACAATAAAATCAGCTATGTAAACATATTGTGTAACAGAATTTGAATCACTGCTAACACAAATGAACAAAAAAAAATATTATTATTGTTCTTAAATTGGGTTCCTTCTTATTAATTTTAGCGACATCAAAGTTGAATTTTTGAATAAAAATTAAAATATTATAGTTATTATCAAGGTCTATAAAAGCGTTAGTTTGAAGGCCGCCTTACATTACGCAGTTGAATGACGTCAACGTTGTTAATAATGTTTAGCATGAGGATACTAGTTCGTAATTTCGTTGGTGACCTTACAGCCCGGCTAGCTCAGTCGGTAGAGCATGAGACTCTTAATCTCAGGGTCGTGGGTTCGAGCCCCACGTTGGGCGCATACTTTTTGCGACAGCAATTGGGATTCTTATGTATTCTGTTCTTTTTCGCAGATTTCCGACATATTTTACTTAAAAAAAAGTAGTTAATTTATGTATTTTTAGATTCTTACCTGCTATTTTTCTTTCTCGCATTTTCCTCCATAGTTGTTCAGCTTTCCTCATAGGCCAGTTCTCGACCTTGGCGCTGAAACTCCTAAAGAACTTGTACTCCTTGAAGTGGGACATTCTTCTCTCCATCTTGCTTGCTGTATGCCCCGTTGGGGGCGGCGAAGGCGCTTTAGGCGTAATTGACGGCGAAGGCTCTGTATTTTTTTCAATTTTATTTTCGACTTCTTTTTCAATTTTATTTTCGATTTTGTTTTCAATTTTATTTTCCATTTTGTTTTATAAATTCAACTTTCGCAATTCAAATTTCAACAATTTAAATTCGGATTTAATTTTTTGGTGCCGAATTCAAAATTTAAACTTCCATTTAATCATCAACTTATCTTTTAATTCTATTGATTCCATTTTCAAATACAGTTATTTTACATTAACAATTTTTATGAAAATATTGATTTAATTCTACATTATTTTTCTAATTCCACTTATTTAAATTCACTTTTATTTGGTAACTTCACTTAAAACACGATATAACTTTAACTAATTTGAAACACTTCGCTGGACTAGTTTCCAATTTGCCAAATGTTTTCGTTAATTAACCTGAAACAAATAAAGAGCAAAGTTTATTAATTAATTAGGTTACTGTTGGAGCTAATTTCTTTTAATTGGCGGAATTTAACAGAGAGAAACAGTTGTTAAAAGATAAAAGTTTTTTTTTTTATAGCTATTAACATCCCACAGCTGGGCAAAGGCCTCTCTACTGTCTTTGCCTTCCAGCTTTGTATGACGCTTTCTATTTCTACGAAGAATAGACAGTGCTATTTATATACAAAGTCACATTTCGTTTCTCTATTTATGACATCGCACCGTAGATATCCTCTGCCAGGGGTGCGGGTTGTTCGAAAGAGATACCGCGGCCCCTGGCACACAGGCAACTGAGGGAACACGGGTGGGTTTTAGTCAGTAAAAGTCTGACACGCCCTCCCGCTCCAGCCAGAGCGGGAGAAGTTATTTGATGATTTCCCACCCCAAAAAAAAAAAAAAAAACAAAACCGTAGATATCCTTCTACAATCTGTCATTTTGTCTTTCGTTTCCAACGGTCTTTGTCTAGGTCCTTTTATATGTAGACTATTTCAGAAGAATTTTTCTTCCCAAACTTTCAAAATCACATTGATCACAAAGTTTCTACTCGACGGCCACAAAGTATATACGATTATCTACAAAATCATGATTCGTTTAGAACGTATAACTTAGATAAAATTAATAGAAGAACACAGCCATCTACTCCTACTGTACGTCATTTAGTTAATAGTCATGTCTATTCTTCCGTCGACAAATCGGTGCTAAGCCTGCAAGAGCTGTCAAGGACTAATCTTTACCAAAGTTTATAGATTAATTTATCACTATTCATTTAAATAGTTCTATTATCGGTGGTTGGAAATACCTAATGTTTCTTTTCTAATTCGCAAGAAGGAGTGAGTTTATGTCTATGTGTGTTTAATTTTTTTTTGTATTTTTATATTAGCCTAATGACCACAACTGTTTAAGGCCAATTTGTATTAATTATCACAATTAAACTTGACCGCTAATAGTGGCCACAACACAATTCACATATGTATTTCGTTTCATACTGTATCTTGTGCTAACGATTAGGTCCTGGTTTCGATTCCTAAGGTCGGGAAAAGTGTTATTTTGCTATTATGAATTTCTCAGAAGAATTCTGCAACCCGGATGGGTACCCAGTTGACAACAAGAGCATCACTTCCGTCAGGTCACAAACGACCCATGCTTAAATAATTTCTAGGTCACCAAAAATATAAAAATAAACAATAATTTTTTCAAATAAAAAAATGTTGAAACCTTTTTCATTCCCTTCCCTTACATTTTTTATCAGCCTATAATGTTCCCACTGTTGGGACACGGACCTCCTCTCTGTGAGAGGGAGTGGGCCGTGTTACGTACCGTTCTCTTTAAGATAGGTATTACCTACTGCATTTAGTCTTAGGAATTTTGGATAGTTTTTACCCCACAACTAGTACTCAAGCATTTGTGTGTAGTAAAAAGGTTTGATTTGATTAAGTTGTCGGCTTGCTTATCGCCCATTCGTTGAAATCCGATTGGTCTATGAACGGCAACAGTGGCGCCGCACTTCCGCGTGTTTTTTCACTTCAACTAATCGTCTCAACTCGTAAAAAATAACGTGCTCCGCGCTCTAAAAACTTTTTTCTAGTAAGAAATGGTCCTTTTGTGATTTTGTGCTACAATCCCTTCAAGGTACGAACAATAAATTTTACCAACACTTTTAGTTTAGCTGGATTTAGGACGACTGTATACGACGCCGAGCCCTTAGCGGCATTAGCATTAGCTAGCGGGAGTTCGCTGGTAAGTTTTTTAAATTCACACCCAATAACTCCTACACAGACCGTAATTTACCACGCGAGCCCAGTGCGGGTTGGTAGATGAGATGTCACGTGTCTTCGAATTGTTGGTCTAGGGCATGCCGTTTTCCGCATGATGTTTTCCATCACCGTTTTGAGAATAGTGGTGATGATATTATTTACACAAAGTGAAGTGCTTGGGTTCCAACTCACGACCGACACGTCACGAAAAAATAAGATCAGATGGTAGGCCTCGACTAACCCACTCCTGTTATTTTTCATAAGCAACGCTAATTTTAAAATTAGTTGCCAACAAAATGGGCGCTCCTTTTACATGACCCAGTAACTGTGTCAGTATGCTTAATGAATTTTTATATTAAAATTCATCACGAATCGTTTCGTAACTGCACGACACAGCCGGGCTGTCAATTACTTGCAAAAAGATTTATTACAAAATTTAGTAATGATACAATGATTAATTGATTATTCATGTAAATGGATGAGATTTTCTGTTTGAAAATGAAACTATTAGGTAAAAAACATAAAATAATTTCAAACTCAAAGCATTTATTTCAATTAAACCATTTACAGGCACTTTTGAACTGTCAAAAAGTCGACCAGTTGGAAAGTTGAAGCTAGTTGCCCATTCCAAAACGTAGATCTCTATGGAGAAGAACGGGCAAGAAACTCCATGGACACTCTTTTTAATCATGTGAAGTATTACAAAAACTTGGGAACATTATTCTTGTTGCTTCTATATGTGAGAACAATGTAAAAAAAACAATTCTAAATATAAGATTTAAAATAAGCCATGGAAGTTAGGAGATGACCAGTCTCAACCGACGGCGCCCGTTCACGAACTTGACGCGTGGATCAGCACACTCCAGCTCAACCATTTTGTAGGGAACCGAATGATCCAACACATGCGCCACCATCAGGGAGACATTTAAATGAGCATGACATACTCTCAACTGCCACGCTTTTTTAAGTCAACGTACATCAAAACAACATAATTATTATACGGATTCATGGTACTCACATTTACAATGTTTAAACAAAATGCTTCTAAATTATACAAAATTATAGTTTGCATTTGAGAATGTATTTGAGAAATTAATAAAATTTGATTTCCAAAAAGAAAGAAAAATATTTAATATCTTTTGAAATTTTAATAAATAATACTTGATTCAGTAACAATAAAAACTTATTCGTAATGTCAGAAAATAAAATAATAGGAACAGAAATGTTCATAATGTCAGAAAACATAAAAAGGGATGCATCTTTATTGTATCGTCAACTATGTCATCTTGGGCATGCCACGGTTGCGGTCAGAGAGGTTGCGGCACGGCGTCCTCACCATCCGCCTGACGCAGGTCCTCACCGGACACGGTTGTTTCGGGAGGTTCCTGTTTCGGATAAGGCGGGAAGAAACGCCCGGGTGTTTTCACTGCGAAGATCGCGCTGAGAACACGGTGGAGCATACGGTGGAGGTCTGCCCGGCTTGGGCGGAGCACCCCCGTGTCCTTGTGGAGTCGATCGGCGGTGGCGATCTCTCGCACCTGGCCCAAGTCCAGGCCATGGTACGGAGCGAGAGTGCATGGGTAGCCGTCACCTCCTTCTGCGAATCAGTAATGCTCGCGAAGAGGGAGGCGGCGCACGTGAGGGAGAGGCAGTATATGCACCCTCACGGCCTTAGTCGCCGCAGGAGATACCCTGGGCGTCGGGAATTCCAGGTTCATTCCCGACTACCGTAGGCGCGGGCTTGCGGACGGCCGAAAATGGGTAGCTCGCTGTCCGGTAAGGACCAAGCCCAGGTCAACGGCGCGTTGTGTTCCACGCGCGCCTCACTAAACACCTCAAAAAACTATGACTCATGAGAAATTTTACCCATGGGTACCTAATGTACTTAAATATCTCTCATAAACTAAAAATCTTTTGTAAATAGTCGACTTTTCTACTTTTATGCGCGACATTAAATTTTTCTCACGTTTTTTGCAATTTGTAGGTCAGTGGCAGGGTGTAACTATGTTGAAGATAATATGATTCGCGACCGTGGTCAAACTTGCACATCGCTAATTCTAAATAATTATTATCAAAATCAAAAGTAATTTATTCAAATTAGGCTGAGAATCACCACTTTTCGAACGTCAATATACATAAGACAGTCCCCCAAAAACGCCCACCCTTCACCACTTTCTAGTGCTTTATCTGGGAAGAAAAAGTAGCGCAACAAACTCCCCAGCAGCACAGCTGTCTGTTTAGTCGGATGTTTATACATACATAGGCTAAGTAATAAACATTACGAGACACAAACATTAATTAAATAATTAGTCATACATGTCCATGTACCAGCCATGCCAACAAATAAAATGAAAACTCGAGCACAAAGAATAAAAAATGTTAAAAATGTAAATAAAGCATAAAACCAAAATAAGAGTGATAGCTTACATTATTATTATAAGTGGCAAACTACTCGTAGCTATTTGTCTTCGTTGATAACCTCTGTGAAATAACTACGAGGTTCAGTTTTGATTGTTTTTTGTTTGAATAAAATTAAGTATGGAATATTTCATTTTCCAGTGGTTTATGCCGTGCCGTGCCTTGTCTGCCAGTCAATCAGTCAAAAAACACGTTTTCATAACTAAATTGCGTTGTATTCTCATCCCCTAAAATTTAATTCCCTGCAAAATGAAACATAGAAATGGTTCCAATCCAACATGCAAACCTCGATTTATTTTGAATCGAATGGGGATTTAGCTGACTTCTGATTTAATTCGATTTGGAGCCCTTTCAAATATATTTCGGGGTTCCATTTTGTTGTAGGTTTGAGGGACTTAGCAGGCATTTCATTTCATTTATTCACGTCAACCGTTTAGGATCATTTGTATGCTGTGTGTCGAGCCATCTTTTGAAAACCAGTGAGCTATATTTAATTTAGCTTTTATGAAAATTTGAAATTCAAAATTTGACCTAGTTTTCTGAAACGCCGATTAACCTGTTTTATTTTTGCAGTGTTTTCTGAATTTGTTGGTAAGTACAGCTAGTGCAAGTGCTATTCAGTAAAAATCTCAACATGATAACTTAAGTGAAGTGACCTTAAAGTGAGCTGTCATTGGTATTAATCCCTAGCATCAGATGGATTGACAGCTAACTTCAAGGTCACTTTACCTCAGTTCTTACGGTGAGATTTTTACAGAATACATCTGTAGAACTGAATAGCAGTTTTTTAATTGAAAGACTAATTATGCTTAGCCTAATCCGACGATCATCGCTATCAACTTATAGGTACCTCAGTCTGACACAGTGCCAAATTAGCATTTCAACAGTTTCTTAAGTCTGAATCAAGCACAGGTAGGTAATGTTGTCATATTTGGTCTATATCTACGTACACTGTAAATTAAAGTCGATTTTTATATCTGTCTGTGTGACCGCTTTGGTCTTCAAAACTGCGCAAAGAATTGTATAATTAACTAGTAGCAAAATTCTTGTACCCCAACCCACCCCATCGCATCGCATCGCTACTTCGTTTTTGCTTAGGTATTTCGGACTTTTTACACGCTTTATATTAGCTTCACTTGTATGTTTGTTTGTGTGTTTGTTTGTTTGTTTGTTTGTTTATTTGTTTGTTTGTATGTTTGTATGTAACCGACTCCTTTGAGCGCGATTTTGACCCACTTTAAACGGTCAGATTTCATTGAAACTTTGTAAACTTGTCGAGGACCGATGACAATTCAACAATTTAAAAAAGGAGAAAAAAAAACACGTTTTTGTAGTTAGCAGAACTAAAAAATAGAAAATAAATAATAGTTTAAAAAACTAAAAAACACGCTTTAAAAACCAAACTAAATAAATAATAGTTTAAAAAACTAAAAAACACGCTTTAAAAACCAAACTAAAAAAGGAGAAAATAATTTAATTCAATTAAAAAGCGTGGGGTGCTTTTTGAGGTATTTTTATAATCAATTAATGTCAAGCACCCCACGCTTTTTAATTGAATTAAATTATTTTCTCCTTTTTACACGCTATATAGATATAGATAGATTAATATTAAGTGTTATTAAACGTACATAAGTATAATATTATATTTTGACAAGTGGTGAAACCCGTGCCAATCAGTCGCTATTTTTGGTCATGAAGTCGTTTTAAGAAAGAGTAATTTCACATTCTCACGGCGTTAAATGATCGCGGCGCGAATTTTTCGTGCCGCGCCGAGAGTTGAAAATCGAATAGGTTTTTCCGACGCGCTGGGGTGTGCTCTGTTGGATTCTTATTTCTCGCATTAACACCGAGAGTTGAAAATCGAAGTATGTTTTTTCGACGCGTTGGGGTGTACTTTGTTGGAGTGTCATTTCTCGGATTAACACCGAGAGTTGAAAATTGAAGTGTGTTTTTTCGACGCGCTGGGGTGTGCTCTGTTGGATTCTTATTTCTCGCATTAACACCGAGAGTTGAAAATCGAAGAGTGTTTTTTCGATGCGTTGGGGTGTACTTTGTTGGAGTGTCATTTCTCGGATTAACACTGAGAGTTGAAAATCGAAGTGTGTTTTTTCGATGCGTTGGGGTGTACTTTTTTGTAGTGTCATTTCTCGGATTAACACCGAGAGTTGAAAATCGAAGTGTGTTTTTTCGATGCGTTGGGGTGTACTTTGTTGGAGTGTCATTTCTCGGATTAACACCGAGAGTTGAAAATTGAAGTGTGTTTTTTCGACGCGTTGGGGGGGTGTGCTCTGTTGGATTGTCATTTCTCGGATTAACACCGAGAGTTGAAAATCGAAGAGTGTTTTTTCGATGCGTTGGGGTGTACTTTGTTGGAGTGTCATTTCTCGGATTAACACTGAGAGTTGAAAATCGAAGTGTGTTTTTTCGATACGTTGGGGTGTACTTTGTTTTAGTGTCATTTCTCGGATTAACACCGAGAGTTGAAAATCGAAGTGTGTTTTTTCGACGCGCTGGGGTGTGCTCTGTTGGATTCTTATTTCTCGCATTAACACCGAGAGTTGAAAATCGAAGTATGTTTTCCGACGCGCTGGAGCACAGAACAGAGGAAAGAGATTAGAAAGGAAATAGTTCCTGATTTGTATTACAACGCGTGTCGCCGCATGTCTCCCACTCTTTAACTCTACTACAAGCAAGAGACTAGTACGTACATGGATTACGCACACAATTGAACCACACGCACATAGATCGCGAGCTTGCTATTAGTTGTCACACTAACGCAAAACAATGAATTTGACACGCCCATATTCTCATACATGTTACGGCGACCAAAAGGTCGATTATTTATATCGATAAAATTAGTGTAATTTTTAAGTTTTGCAATTTTTCGCTATAATTTCTGGAAAGGGTGGCAATTAGCGTGGTCTTCCTAAGTACATATAAATAATAATGTTTATGCTAACTGCAGCTCTGTTTTACGTCATTTATGCGTATAAAGACATGCTATTTAATTAGGTACGTAACACATTTCCGTAAACGATTACGACTAATGTTTCATTTTGACAGTTAAATAACAATCATTGAGTTATTTACGTTGTTGAGGAGATTTTCTTATCGAACTTACGAAACAATGAGTTAGCTTGATCAATCAGAATCTGAATCGTTTTGAAATAATCTGCTTCAAAATGATTCAGATTGTGTTTGATCGTGCATTACGCAATTAAGGTAATGGGCTACGGCTAGTAAGTAAATAAATGACACAAGTAAAAAATACAATACCATTTTAATTATGAACAACAATTTAAACTCCATTTCAATGCTGATTTTATTATTGTCCTTGAAATAATACGAATTTATTAAGTAACATGCGCTTGCTATCTTTTAAATTCGAATTTTTCAAAATAAAGTGCAATCTTAAATTAATATATTTTCCGATAATAGCCTTAGTTAGGTCTGTAACATGGCTCGCAGTAGGATATAATCCAATCTGATGATTACTAACGTTGCTAAATAATTAAGTTCCAACGAAGCTGCACAAAATCTTTGTTGTCAACATATGTTTGTTAACATTCCGGAGATTGTCGGTATAAATCTTGATAACTGCTTCCGACGTTTTACATATTAGTATTAGATCTTTCGAAGGATACAAGAGACCCCCTTTATCTTACATTAATCTACATTTATTAGGTATCCATTCAATTCTACCAGTTGCTTCAATCCACAGTCTTCTTGCACCAGGATCTTTTGGAAACCTGAAAATAAAATTTATAATGTGTGTTTTCATTATAAATGGTTAACTTTAAACCAAATTGTAGACGAAAAACCGACTCTGAAACTAAATTAATAACCCATAATAAACAATAATTGATGGTAGTAAACAAAGTTATTTTAATTATAATATTACTGATAATTATCACTTATATCAAACACACATACTTAATATCGACATTGTTTACAACTTGGTACAACACTATCGATACGCATGGATTTCGCAGAATTTCAGATTGGCTGGGCGCCCGCGACGGTCGCAGTGAACGCAATACATTGCGCGATTGCTCATCTAGTACAAGATGGTACCCATGCATTACAAGCAATGTATAATTTAGCATCTGTCTGCGATCGTATCGTTTTTGTCTACAAATGACATAATACAATTGTAAAAATTATAAATATCGCTTGTATTTTAAGGATTTTGGACTTACCGGTGAAAAGAAATCCCTTCACGGGCTACACTACACTCCTGGCTTCTTTTCCGATACGTTATAATAGCGCAAGACGGCATAATTCAATTTTTTTCGCGGAGCTTCGCACGTTGTCACAGTATGAGCGCGGCTGTTGTCCGGTGAACCAAATTTCGGTTGACATACGAGCGTTTGCTCATAAGTGCGGCGCGCCTGCCCCGCCCACAAGGCCCTTCTAATCTCTTTCCTCTGTTCTGTGCGCTGGAGTGTACCTACTCTGTTGGATTCTCATTTATCGGATTAACACTGAGAGTTGAGAATATAGTAGGTACGCGATAAAATCCCGACGCTTTATTTTTACGTACGTGCGAACGTGTAAAAAACGCTCGGTAATGTTTGCGTTTCTATAAACTATAACCTGTGACCTAAATTATCATGAAGGGTCCATAAATTAGTTCGTAACACGTCATTAGACCAATAAACCCTCTTAAGGTGTGGTCTACACGCACTGACTACCTTTAATTTAATTCCATTTGCTCACCTTTGCTAATCTTGTCCACATTTACAAACCACTGAAGCTCTTGCTGTTTGTGTATTTGGGCCTCATTATTATGGAAAAGGTTAGTGAACTAGGGATGTCTAAAGATCAAAGGTTCAACTAATAATGTAGTGATTTTGGTATATTTTGAAATGTTGTTGTTAATTGGTTGAAGGACATTGAACGAGACATAATAGACCTGTTATTGTTATTACGCTTGAGGGCATTAAGTGTCCATCATAGTGTCAAAATGCCCGGAAAATTAACTGACATGCTACTTCATATCTCAGTTAATTTTTCGGGCGTTTTCGGTGGAATTTATTGTGATTCTATCCTTAGTCACAAAAGGTTTTAAGGGCTAAAATATTGGGTAGTGACTTTTAAATGCTCTCTCTCATTTTTAATCTTAATCGAGTCCAGCCTAACCACGCTGGGGTCGATGCATTTCATTCATTCATTCATTCTTAGACGTAGAGTCGGAAGGCCTCCCACTAGGTGGACCGATGACCTTGTGAAGGCCGCAGGAACCTGCCGGATGCGGGAAGCACAGAACTGGTCGAAGTGGCGGAACTTGGGGGAGGCTTATGTCCAGCAGTGGATGTCTTTCGGCTGAAATGATGATGATGAGTCTGTAGCGACACTACAGAAAATACTTCGCAACAATATCTAAAATTACAAAAAGAGAAGTGGCGCCATCTACAATGCCACAGGCGAACTACGCAAGACGCACGTCATAGGAATCCTAGATCGCGCAGTTAAAGTTTACCGCGCGATTTTCATAGGTACAACATCCCGACATCAACCGTCGGGCAGTTGCCCACCAGACATAACACCCGTCTGGTCGGAGGATCCTCCCTTTTCAATAGGGTATGAGTGAACTTTACACCCTGTTCCTCATACCTCTATAAGTCATTCTTTGAACTTCTTGACTTAGGGCGCAGTTAACAAGAATACCGCAAGAAACGAAGAGCTTTTTTACCCTCGGTGATAATGTCCGTTCCCTCACTGTACAAAAGAGAGCTATATTACCTTGCATTGGGGATTTTACAGACCAAAGAAGAAAATTACAGTCAATTACCGAATATGGAATAGCATAGCATGTATGCTATGCTATTCCATATTCGGTAATTGACCTAGTTGCTGTAGCAAGAACAGCCTCGTTGGTCTTGTGGTCGCAAGCGCTATTGCTGAGCATGGGGTCCTAGGTTTGATTGCCAGACAGGACAAAGTGATATTGGGTTTTCATCAGGAATTTCTCAGTAGCCACCCGGAGTCTGGATTTGTACCAGATTGATGGTAATAGGCTCGCTTTCTATTACATGGGATTTAAACATGCGAAATGTGGGTGTTACTTGAGGTATAACTCTGCTTAACCCTTCGGCGTGATGTTATGAAAAGAATATCAGTGCTGCGACACTTTTGAAAATTTTCCAGCATCATGCTGAGATAGGAGCCTTTTGGCCTCGTACTTTCTGTTTTGTTTTTACCTTCAAAATACTTATTTTAATTTTACTTTTCACAGTTTTTTTATGATTGTGATCATCCCTTGCGAGTCTCAATAAATAGTTTTTTTTTTATGTTACAGACCACGGCAATAAATCCCAAAACACTTATCACCAAAAACAAATTAATGACACTCTCGACGAACACGAAAACACAATTACCATCATTATTTACCTCAAAACATTAACAACTCCCAAATAGATTAAAAGGAGAAATTAAACACTCCCTTGAGCATTTTGTACGAAGATCGATGAAGGGCCCAGGAATTACCGTAATTGAATATTCTCAAGTTTGATCGACTGTTGACGTAAGAAATTGGCTTTGTGTGTGTATGGGTAAAACGTTCATCTATGTGCGTTACAGTAAAAAGTGTAAATGTGTGTTTGAGTAAAAGGTGTATCTGTGTGCGTTAGAGTGAAAAGTGTATAGGTAGGTATGTGTTTTTGGGTGTGTTTGAGTGAAAGGTGCCTATGTGTGCATTTTAGTATAAGCGGGTATAGATCCTATCAAAATAGAACCAGATTAAGAACAATAGCATTATTTCCTTGATATTCTTGAGATTTCAGGAAACATAGACTGATGAAATAATGCTCTATCCTTGTTTATAGAAAGATAATTTGATAGAATGGGGATAAAATGTGAACCCTTAAGTGTAAATCTAAGAGGTAAGTACAACCTAAAGCAAGTTGTCAAAAATAACAAAATAGTTGACAAGACATGTCTGAAACAACGTCAAAACGGCATGTTTTTGAAAAACCTTTCACAAAACTTGTTTAAAACAATTAAGTATCACAACTAGTCATCGATTATTCCTGATTTCCTGAATACTTGATTTAATAATAATAATAATAATAATCACCTGACCTTAGACCACGGCTACCACGTTTGCCCATGAATAAAAAAAACAGAGCACTGGTGTGTGCCCTGGATGCGCTGCTACCAAATTATATTGAAAGCAGCGCAGACCTTTGCGATACACACTCAATCTTGTATTGCACGGCTGTTGCGGCATGTCGTATAGCTCGTGTCAAATTCACAAATACTGATCGAGCTACACGACCGAAACCCACCGCACCAGCTTGGCAATGCAGGATTGAGCGTCGTATTAATGAGACCAGGGTACTCATCGGGAAGCTCATCTGCTTCAGGGAGGGCAATACACGCCCAAGAGTGATGCGCTTTGTGAGACGGGCGTTCTCGGGAACTAGTATTAATCCTCGAGAGTATATACCCCGTGTCACAGAGCGCATCGACTTCCTGAAGCAGAAAGTATATGCATGGGCAAACCGTATCCGTCGGTATAGGCAAAGAGTGGATCGGTACACTCAGAATCGCATGTTCCACAACGATGAAAGGTGGGTATACAGAGCTTGGGAGCGACCCATTCCCACTCAAGGTGTGACTGACGCGCATCTACCGGATAGTGATGATATGAGTGCGTTTTGGCGGAGCATTTGGTCGGTGCCCGTCAGTCACATTGAAGGTGATTGGATGCGTGTTGTTGAGCGGGCATGTGATTCAATACCAGACATGGAGGCTATCACCATCTGTCCTCTTGATGTGGCCCGTGCAGTCCGTCCGTTGCCCAACTGGAAATCTCCAGGACCGGACGGACTGCACAATTTCTGGATTAAATGGCTACAAAAGTCACATGCTTGCTTAGCTTCACAATTTCAGTCATCTTTAGAGACTGGGTCGCTACCACTGTTCTTTACGACAGGTATTACCCACCTGCTCCATAAATCGGGTAGTACTGCGGAACCTAAAAATTATAGACCAATTACATGTTTACCGACGGTCTATAAAGTTCTTACATCCATTCTTAGAGCAAAAATTTCACAACATATAGAAAGTAACGCAATTATGTCGGTGTCTCAGAATGGATGTAGGAATGGGTCCCGCGGTACTAAGGAGCTGCTCCTTATAGACATGACCATTAGCCAACAGGTTCGTAGATCCCGGAAGGATCTGTCAACATGTTGGATAGATTATAAGAAGGCCTATGACTCAGTACCACATACATGGCTCATGAGGGTGCTGGAGTTGTACAAAATAGATGCGACTCTACGCACCTTCTTGATGTCCTGTATGAGGCAATGGAGGACGGTCCTACTGTATCCAGGATGTCGACAGATCCGGGGAACCAATGAACCAATTAGGATTGAGCGTGGAATATTTCAGGGCGATAGTTTGAGTCCGCTTTGGTTTTGCTTAGCCTTGAATCCTCTAAGCACACTGCTGGAGGGTTCAGGTCTGGGCTATCGATTGAGAAGAGGTGGTCAGGTGATATCACACCTCCTTTACATGGATGATTTGAAACTCTTTGCCCCCAACAATTTGCAACTGATGGAGTTACTGAAGGTAACGGAAACCTTCAGTAGCGCCATCAGGATGGAATTTGGTGTGGACAAATGTGCAGTCATGCATGTAAAGCGAGGAGAGATTATAGAATCCGTGGGAACCAAACTTACGGATTCTATACATCTTAGATCCCTCTCCTCAACCGAAACCTACAAGTATTTGGGTATGTCGGAAGCATTAGGCATCAATGCTACCGACATGAAACAATCGTTGAGGGAGCGCTTCTTTGGCCGCCTGAATAAAGTGTCAAATAGTCTTTTATCAGGCGGAAACAAGGTACGTGCCTTCAACGGTTGGGTCATGCCGGTTTTGATGTATTCTTTCGGCATACTCAAATGGACTCAAACGGAACTTGATGCCCTGGATAGGAAGGTCCGTACATTGCTGACGGCATGTCGGATGCATCACCCACGGTCATCAGTGATGAGACTGTACATCCCGCGGAAGTGTGGGGGTCGAGGCTTTTTAAATGCTAAAACCCTCCACAACCGCGAGATTTGCAGTCTCAGGGAATACTTCCTTCACACTGACGTGGGGATGCATCGAGATGTGGTCGCAGTGGACAAGGGCCTTACCTCGCTCTCCTTGGCGAATGAGAACTGGCGCAAACCTGCAGTACTGGATACTAACGATCGTAAGGAAGTATGGCAAGGCAAAGAGCTTCACGGACGCTTTTTCCGGGCTCTTCATGGACCCGATGTAGACTTTTTAGCGTCTGTATCCTGGCTGCGTTTCGGCGACCTCTTCGGGGAAACCGAAGGTTTTGTCTGTGCGATTATGGATGAAGTTATCATGACGAACAATTATCGGAAATACATTGTCAAGGATGGTACGGTTGACATCTGTCGGGCATGCCACCGTCCCGGTGAATCAATCCGACATATCGTTTCCGGTTGTTCTCGTCTTGCTAACGGCGAGTATTTGCACAGACACAATCTAGTAGCTAGGATTATCCACCAGCAACTTGCTTTGCAGTACAACCTTGTGGAGTCTGAAGTACCATACTACAGGTATGTGCCCGACCCAGTTCTCGAGAATGGTCACGCCACATTGTACTGGGATCGATCTATCATCACTGACAGGACTATTGTAGCCAATAAGCCTGATATTGTGGTGATAGATCGACGAGAACGTCGTGCAATGATTGTTGATATCGCTGTCCCTCATGACGAGAATCTCGTGAAAGCTGAGCAAGATAAGAAAATCAAGTATCTTGACTTAGCTCACGAGGTTGTCGACATGTGGGACGTGGACTCAGCAATCATTGTACCGATAATCGTTACAGTAAATGGCCTAATAGCGAAGAGCCTCGACCAACACCTCAGGAGGCTCTCATTGCACGGCTGGATCAAGGGCTTGATTCAGAAAGCAGTACTCCTAGACACGGCACGCATAGTCAGGAGGTTCCTTTCTCTAGAGCCCTGACCACCGACATCTTGGACCCTGCTCCTGATGCTGATGGGCCACTATTTTTTTATATTTTTAAATGTTTTTTATAAGGTTGTTTTAGAAAAATATTTAAAAATGTAACTTAATATGTATTTAAATGAATAAACGAAATAATAATAATAAATTTATTGAAATAAAATTTAACTTGTACAAGGGTGCAAACACGGATTAAGGGTGCGTTTAAGTAAAACGTGTTTTTGTGTATTCCAGGATAAAAAATGTCTATGTGTGCATTAGTGAGAGAACTGGCTATGTGTGTGTGTGTGTGAACGAAAATTTTCTTCTGAAAGATTCTGCGAGTTTGTTTTGTGCGTTTGGTTTCCGTTTAAGAGATTTATTTTTATGCCTGAAGTGCGCGTGTTTTTGTATTAAATTGAGTTATTGAGTTAGCTGACTAAGGATCGAGTTCTTTTTGAAGAAAATGGCCACCATTTTTGTACAATTCTATTTAAAGTTACTTAAGTAGGTATGTTTAGCAAGTCCCGAAAGTCTGACAACCAGTTTTACCAAGGGGTATGTTATTACTCAGTTACTGGGTTGTGGAGGTAAGATAGGCAGTCGCTCCATGTAAAATACTGTTACTCAGCTGTTCCAGTTGGACTGAAAGCTGACCCCAACAGAGTTGGGAAAAGGCTAGACAGATGATGACGAGGTAGGTATGTTTAGAATGAATAGTATTTCAATTTAAAATGTTTATTTTGGTAAAGATTTATCTTCTTGTACATGAAAAATAAAGTTAAAAATATTCGCGGAAAGACCCGTACCGGGCCTTATATTTCAATATTTTAGCAAAAAGTGTAGTTACCTAGATACATATTTTGTGTAGAAATATTTCAAAAATTAGTAAAAAAAACTTTCATTATTGAAAAACCATGTGGAAAAAAAAAACAACAAGTACAGAATTTCTTCATCAAATATTTATAAATAAATAACATTAGCAGAACTCTCTAAGGTTTAATCTGCATAACAATATTTGTCTATGAAAATTGAAAGAACCAAGTGGGTCACGGACTTAGGGACCCAGGGCTAAAGGGACGCGTAGGGACGGCTTATATTTAAAGAGAGTTAGCTTAGGGATACATGCGTTTTGGCTGCGGTCTTTTGGAACCGAGATTTTGTTTATGTAAATTTTGTTATTCTTTGTTTGCGGTGATTTAATGTGCGGTTAAGTGAAAAAGTTTAATGTAAAATAAAGTTTTTGTTGACATTCGCTAAATTATGGTAGGTATTTTCTGTAATTTAGTTTTCATTTTTGACGTACCTACTTAGTTAACGATATAAGACCTATAATAGCAATTAGTACTGAATAACTTATACAGGAAAAGTTTTTATTCAATGCGCAAACTGTAACCATGAATTCAGCATATCATTCTAGACCCCCCAGCGCAGAAATTTTTCGTTGGTTATACAAAAAATTATCAGCTGTTCCATACATTTTGACCGCGTAGGTAACACTGATATTTTTTGTATAACCGACGTAAAATTTCTGCGCTGGGGGGTCTAGAATGATATGATGAATTCATGGTTACATTTTACACACTGAATAAAAACTTTTCCAGTATAGTGAATCTTTAGGCACCTACTTATATAAGTTTATAAATATCTTGAGTGTATCACCGCAGCTAGTCTAAGATCGCGTCTAGATTCGATATGCGTTTCGTCATGATATTTTTTTTTTTTTTTACCTTTTACCCTTTACCTTCACCGTTTTGAGAGAAGTAGTTATGAAACGATTTACACAAAGTAAATCGCCTGTCTGGGTTCGAACCTACGACCTGTCACTTATAAATTACCACTGGGCCACCACTGCTCTTTATTTATTTAATTCTTTTATGTCGTCTTTTCACACTATAATTGTGAGACCACTCGACATATAAAGTAAAGAATATCGACAGTAGCCATAGGCCCTATACTTAACTAGGAACAGCCTATAGGTACTAGCCATAGGCCCTATACTTAACTAGGAACAGCCTATAGGTACTAGCCATAGGCCCTATACTTAACTAGGAACAGCCTATAGGTACTAGCCATAGGCCTTATACTTAACTAGGAACAGCCTATAGGTACTAGCCATAGGCCCTATACTTAACTAGGAACAGCCTATAGGTACTAGCCATAGGCCCTATACTTAACTAGGAACAGCCTATAGGTACTAGCCATAGGCCCTATACTTAACTAGGAACAGCCTATAGGTACTAGCCATAGGCCCTATACTTAACTAGGAACAGCCTATAGGTACTAGCCATAGGCCCTATACTTAACTAGGAACAGCCTATAGGTACTAGCCATAGGCCCTATACTTAACTAGGAACAGCCTATAGGTACTAGCCATAGGCCCTATACTTAACTAGGAACAACCTATAGGTACTAGAGGGGCTTGTGGCTAAGTGATAACAGCCACACGGGTCGATCGATCAGGTTAAGCTACGCTTGCCGCGGTGGGTCCGTGGATGGGTGACCATCTTTACATACCAAGACCCTCCGTGCCTCGGAAAGAACGTTAAGCCGTTGGTCCCGGCTGTGATATGTAGATCTTTGACAGTCGTAACGGGTGGTCAGAAACCCGAAAGTCTGACAACCAGTATTACCAAAGGGTAGGTATCGTTATACCCAGTAACTGGGTTGTAAAGGTTAGATAGGCAGTCGCTCCATGTAAAATATTGGTAGTCAGCTGCATCCGATTTTTTTTTTTTTTTGGATTGGAAATCATCAAATAACTTCTCCCGCTCTGGGTGGAGCGGGAGGGCGTGTCAGACTTTTACTGACTAAAACCCACCCGTGTTCCCTCATGTGCCTGTGTGCCAGGGGCCGCGGTATCTCTTTCGAACAACCCGCACCCCTGACAGGCATCGGCCCTTGCAGACCCCCCCATTTGGTGCTGACATCTCTTTGAGGCGCGCGTGGAACACAACGCGCCGTCGACCCGGGCTTGGTCCTTACCGGACAGCGAGCTAACCATTACTCGCCGTCCGCAAGCCCGCGCCTACGGTGGCCGGGAATCAGCCTGGGATTCCCGACGCCCAGGGCATCCGATTAGATTGTAAGCTGACCTCAACATAGTTGGGTAAAGGCTCGGTAGATGATGAGGCAGGTAGATACGAGACTATGTATCCTACTTAGTATTATAAGTAAATGGGAAAGTTGTATTGTCAGATGTTTGAATGTGTGTTACTCACAAAAATGGCTGAATGAAAGGATGAAATTTGAACCACAGATAGTTTATAACCTGGATTAAGAGCGTTTATTCTAATAGTTGGCAACGTCGCAAATAGCTGTCAAATATTTACCTGTTTTTATTAATTTGTTAATATTACTGTAAGTATGGAAGTATGAAATATCACTAACTAGTGACGTAAAATATGAATAATGATTTCCAATTATAATACTAAATTTGATGTTGTAAACGTTTTAGGTGTAAAAAGGGCATTTGAAAAGTTTCCAAATTCTTTTTTTACATCTAAAACTAAATATTCGAGATATTAATTATTGCATTTCGTAATCAATATTTTAGGTCACTAGTTAGCGATATTTCATATTTCCGTACAGTAATATCGCCAAATTAATCAAAACAGTGAAATATTTGACAGCTATTTGCGACGTTGCCCATTTTCAGACCAAACGCTCTTATTTATTTATTTATTTAATACTTCACGCACAGCAATGTACAGAGGCGGACTTAATGCCAAAGGCATTTTCTACCAGTCAACCTTTGGGTGATGCAGAGACAAACAGTGGTAGTTGCAATTACGTAAAAAGAACATTTTATTTATTTATTTATTTATTTAATAGTACATACATTATTTTACATTTAGTTTGGTGCCAACATAAACTCATTACAGTTTTAAGATACTTTAACATTTTTTACATATAAGATACTTTTATCCCGGTAGTACGGTCCTGAGGGATGATTTCCGACCTCCACGCGAGCGAAACCGCTCACAAAAGCTAGTTAGAATATAACATTGTCTGTAATCAGTGATGCTTGCCAATTTCCCAGAGGATTGGTACTCGGCAGAGCTACCAATTAATAGTGTATGAAAATTCCCACTTGATTGGTCTACGTCAGCAAAATCGATGCCACGTGTAAGATCCTCTAGACTATTATATATTTGATTTCTTATTGTAAATAGCTTTCATCTTATTGTTGTGAACTAGCGACCCGCCCCAGCTTCGCACAAAGAGTCCTTCGTAAGCAGCGTTTTCTATGAAAGCTCCCAGGTTTTACTTCTTCCGACATCTTCAATAATTATCGTCATATTACCACCAATTTACACAAAACCTTAACAATTAATACACCTAAACCTTCTTCATGAATCACTCTGTTTATTGGAGAAAATCACATGAAATTCGTTCAGATTTTTTTTGAGTTTATCGCGATCAGACAGACACACAGATGCGGCGGGGGACTTTGTTTTATAATAACTATTACTAGCTGACCCAACAGACGATGTCCTGTCATAAGGTGAACCTAGTCCACATTTTTTGTATACAAACATCGGGAGTGTTTTACTCCACTGTCTGACATGGCACATCCAAAGTAAAATTTGATATCGTTTTGTCTCATTATTAATATTGTCTGTACGGAAACAGAATACTAAAATAAAAACTCATTCTTGCTAATTTTACTTAACTTTGGGCGTGTAGAAGTGTAAAATCTCCAAAACCAAGTCATTACGGACAAAGTTCAATTATCGAAAAGTTCAATAAACTTTATTGGATATTGTCGTTTTCATAAAACCCGATCTTCCAAAGGACTTTTGTTAATTTTTTCGCGAATTTTTTACTACAAATGATCCTGCATCTCACTCAATAACGTTGTGCGTGTAGACTAGCGTCTAACTGCTCATCACTGATACTATCTCTGTCGGACACGAAGCCTGGTGAGACAGCGTGATTTTAAGCCAGGCCCACCAGTGAGTTAGAGCCCGCGACTAGGTTCCCCTAGGTTGACTATGAATATTGAAATCGCATTGGTAAAATATTAGAAAATTAAATATGGTCGTTAGGATTTCTTAAATTTTCTTATGTTACGCGCAACTTTTTATTTTTATATCTCATAAGAACCTTCTCCTGACAATAACAAACACAACAAAAAAAGAATTGGCAAAATTTGTCCAGCCGTTCACGTGTGATGCCGTGACCAACTGAAGTAGGGATTCATTTTTATATATATTTAAATTAAATTAGATGCAGCGATTTTCTTTTTAATAGGTTTACGATGGATTTTGTAATCTTGAAGTTGCAACTTTGTAGGTCCGTTTATATGATAACACATTCATTTGATGGTGAGGACAGAATGCGGCAGACAGTATCGCCTCGGGATGAGAAGACACTTAAGGGCCTAAGTCCCGTTTGGTAGCGTAACACGGTCACTTTATGAACCGTACTGCTCATTAACGGCTTGTCTTGAAGATTTAAAAAATATATGATTTTGCTATAGATTCATATAGATCATTTTGCCGAGGGTACTTTTTTATATGGTTAATACTTTTGCTGTAAAAAAATATTTTGCAATACGCAATATTTTGGCTTCTATTCCATACTCCTACTAAACGGCTTCGTTATTTGAAAAAAAAAAACACTGAAAAATAGATAGTTAAAGGTACCACAGAATCGCTACAGCACAATTGTAAATTAATCAACATTTGCCAAGGAATATCCCCATTCTGAGATAAAGGCTCAGAGGTGCCCTGCGCGGGCGCGGGTGGCAGTCGTGCTTTAGCATTCAGACGGGAGATGAGGATACTATGGGCCTTAAACGGTGGTCTCTTCTTCTAGAGTATTTAATTATAACTTCCCAGTAACAATACGATCCTATAAATTCACAAAATCATTATCATTTCAGCCGAAAGACGTCCGTGTCTGGACATAGGCCTCCCCCAAGCTGCGCTACTTCGACCAGTTAAGTTTCCCGCATCCAGCGGATTCCTGCGGCCTTCATAGGGTCATTGGTCCAACTTGTGAGAGGCCTTCCAACTATACGTCTTCCGGGACGCTGTGGCCACTCCAGAACCTTTTAGGCCTTTCGGCCATCTGTTCTGCGAGCAATGTACCCTGCTCACTGCCACTTATGATCTTCGGGCTATCTTGGTTCTACTGCGGGTCTCTTCATTCCTGATTCGATCACGTAGCGATTCAAAATATGGCAACAAACTGTTAGCCTAATAATATTGTATATTCGAGTTATTTCTCATGTCGGTGTCATTTTTAATCGATTATTTACATTGCATTTTATTAACTGTATTCAATTGATATGTTGTGACAGTTGTCATTATTCTATGACAACTGTCTATTTTGCATTTTGGAGTAGTCACTTGATAATCAGCGGTCGATTAGAACGCAATAAATCTAGATATTTCTACGCAATCTGTGTTTTATTCGAGCCAACCTGCACTGTTCTATCAAAACAAATAACCATACCGTATCGTTTTCATATTTTTTATAATCCAAGTCTTTCATAAGAATTTTACGTTAACTGAAACGTAACTAAAATATTCCAAGTAGGTATTCAGGTAGCGTAAGATTATGCCCTTTATTGGAAGTATGTACTTAACCCAAATCCTGTCTACATACATCCTTTTATCATGGCAAACTAGATTAACAATGTGGTTAAGATAAGGGATTTGTCATTCGTGTATAGTTATCCCCTGGATTACAGCTAGCGATGTCCCTTGGCTCTTGTTCCACGTTACGGTGACTTTAACGTCCCCTATGGGGCGCAACTTACTTAAACGTAAACCCAAAACGTTGCCGAATACGTTTATATTGTGAAGTTCTTTCAAAGTTTTATAACCTGTAGTTAGTTTAATTACGGTAAAATGAGTTGGTGCGTGCGCTTACCCATGTAGGTGCATGCACTTGGTTTCAAGCTGAGCACAACTGTCTGGGTTTGATTCCCAGGTTAAGAATTTCTCAGTAAGAAAGAAGAAAGAAAGAAAGAAAAATGCGTTTATTGGCATTATATCATTAATAACAAACCTTAAATTATTAAAAAAAAAAGAATTTTAATACAAATAGGCAGATTTGGAAATACGCTTTTATCTCCATAATGCACATTATATTCAATTAGCTCTTCAGATTTTTTAGATATAGTTAACAGTATGAAATTGTTAATCAAAGTATTTTTATTTTATTTTAAAATTGGCGACTTTTATAGGCGCCCATGGCTCGTACCAAGTCTGCCCCACCCTAGTTACGCCTTTGCATATAAGCATTCGCTCCATGTAAAATACTGGTATTCATTTACATCTGGTTACTGGAAGCCGGCCCCAAAATAGTTGGTAAAAAGCCAGAATGATTGAATTACCACCAAAACTTTATTATCAAAAGGCGGATAACAACGCTTTCTCAGATTTGTGAAGAACCATGAAATACGACGTCACAACAACAATGGACCAATTCTCCCCTCGTATTATGAAGTAAAATACGTATACAAACTCCTTGGGAGAAATATATGAAAAGTCAAGGTTTTTAATAAGAACTTTATGAAAGAATGGCAGAGGCTTTTAAAATAAGGAAATGAATGAGGAATTTAGAATGTGGCATTCTGAAATGAAATTCGTGCAAAGGTTATGGAAATCTATTTACATACATATTAATTAGTGATGTACCGACTAGTTGGGAAAGCCGACTAGTCGGGAAAGCCGACTAGTCGGCCATATTTGTAGTCAGTGACTAGTCGGCTAAAATCGCTGACTAGTCGGCCCATTTTTTACTCGCTTAGTTAATTTTTTTTAAGGCGGTGATTGAAATGAAATTGAAATCTTTACTTTTATTATAGAATCAGTGTTATAGTTTACTTTCAGTGTATCTAGAATAGAATACGAAATTAGGATAGGAAGAAAGTCTTCGTTTGGTCCATTCATTAATTGGACTTAGATCCAGAAATTCAATAAAATAAAATAAATTAATACTTTTAACGAAAAAGAAGAAACTCTATAGCAAACACTTGGCAATATGTAGAAATACGACTGCCCATTATTAAATTTCCAATGATGCAAGGACAATGGAGTTGCATTCATTTTGTTACCCATAGCTATTTGTTTTAATCGAAGGAGCATTGGAGGCCCAGTGGTTTCGGCCCCTGGCCTACGAATTGCAGGTCTTGGGTTCGAGCGCTTCGACCCTAGGCAACCGCTTTAAATTGTATAAATTATTTCATTACTAGTGCTCGAAGAACGGTAAAGGAAAATATCGTGAGGAAGCCGGCATGTGATAGAACCAAAAATTCTAAGATTATTATGTGACCTAGTCTAAAAGCCCGCACTGGGCCCGCGTGGTGGATTACGGCCCACTCCCTCTCACTGAGAGGAGACCTGTGCTCCAGCTGCGGGAACATTATATGCTAATTATGATTTAAAAGGCGGTACAAGACCATCCAACCACAGCTTCCAGTGTATAATTGGACTGATCAAAATCTGCTTAGCAGAAGTGATTTAGTTATGGCACTAAGATTTCGATCCAGCCACATCCCATTAAAAAAAAATGGTTTTCTGATGAAAAAGGTTACGTCATCCAACTGTGAAGAATGTGGAGTAGTCGAAGATGTACAACATGTTTTGATGGAGTGTGTGCGGAATGAGGCTTTGAGATTTAGTTTACTTGGTCCAAAAAATAAGTACAATGTTGGAGAGTGTAATGCTATCCTCGCTTGTCCTTTATCGGAACAAGCTAGGATACTGCACAAACTGGCATTTTTTTATTTTAAAGTAAGTGTTAACTGTTTTTAGGTTTAGTGGGTTCTGCTGATGTTACAGGGCGACGTTATCGCTCAGCGACAAAGCCCTTTAAATAAAGGAAAAAAAAATGATTTAAAAGGCAATCATTATTAGAAGATTAATAAGTTTTTAGAGGAGCAAATATTTCCCTAACTTAATGGTTTCATCGTTTTCTTTTGTTCTGTCAATTTTTCATTATTTACTATGCCTAATTAAAAAAAACCGACTTCCGGAAAAATACTACAAAGTGAAAAATAACTTTAATTTCGGAAGTCGGTGACTTTGGATATGTTTTTTAATTTTTTGTCACCGGCTTCCGAAATTAAAGTTATTTTTCACTTTGTAGTGTTTTTCCGGAAGTCGGTATTTTTTTTGAAAATGTTTTTATTTTTCACTTGTTAGCTATAGTACCTACCCCACACAAATTCGAAATTTCATCATCCTTTGGGGTCAAAACAATGCTTATTTATGCGATAGCAGCAATCGCGGTTGATTTGCTGTCATTTTTTAAGAGTTCTGTTGTCTGTCTCCGAAACGTATCATCAGATCTATTTGAAAATTAAAAGGGACTATTTCGGAATAAACCCCTTTCGAACAAAAAAATAATTTTGCAAATCTGTCTATAAATGACGGAGTTATACCCGAACATGCATAAAAAAATTACATGTCGAATTGATAACCTCCTTCTTTTCGAAGTCGGTTAAAAATTATTATGCCTATGCTTATTCGAATCGAATCCTCTACCTACTAAAATGTAGCTTTTGCACGTGCCTCTAAAATTACAGATACTTATATAACACCATGGTTTTACCTTCGTTGTATGTTATAATAATGAAATACAAACAAGACTTTGTTTGCTATGTGCTACATTTTCCTGCCAAAAGTTATACTGCAAAAGTTGATAGTTTAATGTGATACAAAATTTTAGCTAAAAGCTTTCACGTTATATTTCAATTAACCCTGCACAACATTTGGAATTAATACGACTTACCAACGGCGCTTATTGGAAAATTATTTAAAATATGCTTGATTAAAAAAATAAATTTTAAATTAAATTTTTATTTTTATTTTTTATTTAAATTTTCCTGTTGACAGCGATGCGAACGAATACTTCGACGCCTAAGTGTCCTTTTGCTTTTGTATTTATTTGTTTAGTTAGTTAGATTCGTTTTTTTATTCTTCTTGATTTAATCATACTTATTTATACCTTTATTTATAAAAGCTTTATTGTACACCAGACAGTACATTACAAAAAAAATACATTTCACACTAAAAAAACATGCAACAGGCGGCCTTATTGCAAAAAAAAAATGGTGATATACCAGCTTTTGATGTCGGTTATCGCGTAAAAAAGTAGCCAATTTTCTTCTCCATATATATCCCAGGCTAATTTTGAGCGGCTTAGGTGTGAAAGCGCAACAGACAGACAGAGTTACTTTCGCATTTATTAAACGACTTCAAAAAGAAGGAGTTTATCAATTCGACATGTGTAACACAGGGTGTAACAGAAACCCTATTGCTATCCTTAACCACTAAAGATAACAGCTGGTATAGAATCACTTTACATAGTTTCAGCTCAAAATAAAATACTCTAAAAATTGATACCAAATTTTCGGTTTCATAATTATGTTTCTTCAATTCAAATCATAACAAACGTGTCACCGCACTACGTAGGTCATAAACTTTCCACGGTACTCGCCAATATCACGATAAATCTCTTCCGTGTGATGTGTTTATTTCAATTTGAAAAGTTCGGTTTCTGGTATCAAAGTATTAAAAATTCTCCTAACTTCCGAACATGTAGAGATAGGATTAAAAACCCTTCCAATATCGTTTGATATCATCTAAGGAAGCCGTGCCCTTGGTATGTATATAGCCTTTCTGTTACACGTTGTTTATATATTTTTTATGTATGTTCGAGCATAACACCGTCATATGTAGACGGATTTGCAAAATTCTTTTTTTGTTCGAAAGGGAAATTCCGGAATGGTCCCATTTAAATTTCATATAGATCTGATGATGCGTTTCGGAGACAGACAACGGAACTCTTCAAAAAATGACAGCAAATCAACCGCGATTGCTGCTATCGCATAAATATGCATTGTTTTGACCCCAAGGATGATGAAATGTCGAATTGGTGTGGGGTAGGTACTACAACAAAAGTTCCAAAAGAAGTCAGTTGTTTTTTTTTTAATAGTTTTAAAATTAATAGGGATAAATATATGTATAGTTTTATTACTATAACTAGGGTTGTACAAACACTTTTACACGTCAATCATGTGATGATGATGATGATGAGGATTTCCTATGTGATCATCATAATTCTTCTGCCCTAATTTCAATTCATTTATGGTCGGCGCACATTTATTTTTCTTCTAAACTTCTTTATTAGTATTCTTCTCGGTAGTCACCCCCTTTCTAATCATATCATCATTCACATACTCAAAGTCAAAGACAAAGATGTTTATTGTGAGACAGTGGTTATAGAGTTGTTATTGTGTTAATTTGGTGTGCATTTGCACTGCTCCACCATGTTAGGCATACAATAGTTTGAATAATTTGTTATCCTTGACCTAATTATATGATATATATTAATTCAAATAGACATAATATATTTTTTAATAGAGCTATATTTTGCATCAAGACATAAAAACAGTTTGGCACTAACTCATCATGAATCTGTCGGACAAAAATTCATGTATTATAAGGTCTATTTACCAAGAAGTCATTTAATTTATTCTTTATAAAATTTATGTTTTAAATTTCTCTTATTTCATCTCTTATTATAAATTCGTGAGGAAATTCCGAAGAAACTTTTAGAAAGTAGGGTTATTTTTGTTATATAGGTATTTGTTATTTTGTCGGCATGTCGACGGGAGTACAGGTTACCAAATTTTTCCTTATTGGTTTTTATAAATATAACAACCTCATAGATGTAGAGGGAAGGAGAGCGTAAAATCTTAAGCTTTTTAAAATATGGCATACAGCTATCTGGCGCTCGTATGCTACAAACGGCTCTAAGGCATTTCTTTTGCGCCCTAAAAGCGAACTCGCTTTACTGATTACGCGAACTTATTGGGGGAATGCTACAGATAGGGAACTCCCTATCTGTAGCATTCCCCCAATAAATAAATCCATATCTAAGCGTTACATCTCTCTCCATCCATAATTTCTTTGATCTCTCCGTCCTCTTATAGCTATCGACATTCATACTCAAAACTTTCCTCACGCCATCTTCCTTATTCCTCCGTATCACATGCCCATACCTTGACAACCGATTTCCACACAACTTTTCAGTTAATGTTTCCACTTTCAGACTTCTTCGCACTCATTTCTTATTCTATCCTTTTGTATAATACCACATATCATCGGATTATCTATCTTGGCGTTAATAGTAGTACATATTATTATATAAACTCACGCCGTCTTTTAATGGGAGCAGTCAGAAACTTCACGTTAATGTTGTTTTAAAATGGTCTTTATTATAGGATTGCTCTGTAACAAAAGGCTGGAGGGTATGTTGATTTGGGGCCTGCCTATCTGTACTATTTTTGTTGTAATTTGATTTAATCTTAACGTGAGCAATTTTTTGGTATCTTACATTTTATTTTGAAATAAGATAATATTCATGTAATTTATAACCAAACATTCATGAGGCAACAAATTCGACCGCATTGATTTGTATTGTTATCTTTTCCAGATTTAATAACTAATCAAATTACGTTTACTTAAAAAAAAACACACATTTCTCTAAAAATAACAAGAACTTACCTACCTAGTTTTAAGTGTAGTAAATTAAGTGGTCGACAGCGAAACGTAAACAACCTCTGTAACCAAAACTTCAACAAAATATCGCCCGATATCTACGCAAGATAATGAATAAATTAAAATATATGTTTTCCCCAAAATAAAAAACCATCATCAAATATAATTTCCGCAAGGCCAAAACTATAATTGCAGTAAATCTTATCATAAATATACGTCGGTTACGATTGCACGGAAAGAAAAACATTCGACAAATCATTTATATTGACTCACCTCACTATACGTCTTTCATTTATTAACACTAACACTAAAAACACATCACTACACTGAAAAATAAACGCACTTATTTACAAAAAAAGCACTTAAGATAGTCGACAAAAAGTTGAAACGCTCGCGACTTCGAGAGCTGAAGGGAGCTCGTACGAAAACCGTCCTTGCTTGCCACGAGAATCTACAGGTCTGACCGCAATGCCACAGAATTTCCCGCTCCAAAGCTAGAAAGAGACACCACCATGAAAATCCTTCAAGTTCGAGCGAGATAGACATGCTTCGCGCGTTTCGCATCTGCGGAAAAGCTCGCAGAATATATACATGTATATGAATGCGACGGTGTATAGGAATTCGCACCATCACATAGCTTATGTTAAATTAATAATTCATTCAGTATGTTTGTTCTAGTTTTCTCATCCACGTATACATTGTTCTTTAAAAGTTATATTTTTAGTTTAGTTCAAAAACCAGGTGCGATTTTTAAACACTTTTCGGGATAACATCGTTCGTTTTATGGCTTTAACGTGCGGTTTTGGGTTTTAGTTTTCTCAAAATTGCTAGCTTTTCGCTGAAATGTACGTAATGTATGAGAATTAAACTAGCTTTTAGCTCGTGATGGGATAAATTTTATCTTTGTATATTTACTTGAATGTAATTTTGCTTGAAAACATTATATTTTACGAAAATTATGTAGTTAGGTATGCTATGAGTTTGTTTTTGTACGATACTTACTTAGGGTTAAGCGCCAGACTAACCCACGATTTTTGAAGTGAAAACTTTTTTAGGCGCATTGGGCATTTTTTGAGATGGGAAAAATTGAATTGATTGAACTCGTGACACTGTTACCGTTACCGTTACCGACACCTCTGTATATAAGTATGTACAATATATTATATTGTGTATGTACGTACATAAATAAACATGCATGTTGGCAATTTTTGAGATGAGGAAAAACCATTGAACTTCCGACACCTCTGTACCTACGAATTTGAAGTGAAGACTTTACGAGTTTATTTAGGCACGTTGGGCATTTTTTGATGATTGTTCAAGTTTTCACTTCTGTCGCCACTCCTGGAGTGCCACTGTTTTTTTTTTTTTTTCTTTTTACGTTTTTTTTTGTAATTTTGCCACCCTGACTAAACATGAAGTTAAATCCAAACTAACAAATTGGTTGCAGAAGTTAACGTATGATGAAACCTAGAATCTTATTGCAATTGGACGGCACGGTTGGCGTAGTGGCCAAGCAATTGACTGCTGCGCTGCGTGTCGCGGGTTCGATTCCCGCACGGAACAAATATTCGTATGACCTACAAGTAGTTGTTCCGGGTCTGGCTGTTTGTGTATGTGAGTTTAAATGTTTGTAAACGCACCCACAATACAGGAGAAATTCCTAATGTGGGGCAACGTTTTTAAAAAAAAATTGTCTCTTAAAATAACTGAATACTATATTTAAATTAAGCCATTGTTGTTTAATTTATTTTGTTGGATCTTTATGTACTTTCATGACAATTAGTATACCTAAAGGAACTTTGACTCCTAAAATAATATAATAATAGGCTTTTAGCTTAGTTTAGAAGTCACTAGTTCGCCCTATATGGTGACTGTATTGTACAGACGCCAGCACATCAAGCTACGGATCTGTCAAATTTCTGTGATCGATTTTTAACTTTATTACAAAAGCATAAGGTTCATCATGCTCAATTGGGAAAAGTTGACAGTTTGGGACAGCTTGATGTGCTGGTGTCTGTACAATGTTTCCTTAATCCTTGTGTAGGTACTTATTTATATTTGTCTATGTCTATACAAATAAACATTTATTATTATTACTTTTGTTTATTATCTGTTTTCCTCGGCTTATCCGGGTAGAATTGATGGCGCGGGCCTAAGGCCAGTGTCCAGCAGTGGGGGGTTAAGTGTGGTAGTAATATTAGAAGTAGACGAAATTATATTTGCGTGGGAGTATTGATGCAAGGTGTCGGACTCACACTGAAGAAATTTCCTAACTAGCCTACATGTGTAAAGAATCACTGCCTTCTGCAGCAGGTGGTAGGTGTTAGATGGCAGGTTGAGGGAACTAAGGGTCTGATGAAGCTGTTTAAATATTACTCCTATTGTAGATAGCACTATGGAGACTATTGTGACTTTGAAGATGCCAAAGTTATTATCAACAACACAAGTTATCAAGTTATTATGTCCCACTGCAGGTCAAAGGCCTCTCTACCCTCCTTCCATTTCTCTATGTTTAATCCTGCTAGTGACCAGTTCTTGTTGAAGGAGTCCAGCTCATCCCGCCATCACAGAGATGGCGGGATGAGCTGGAGTCTTCAATTTAAAGAATCCTAATAATTAAAATCATCAGTTCGGAGCGAGAGTGCATGGGTAGCCGTCACCTCCTTCTGCGAAGCAGTAATGCTCGCGATGTGGGAGGTGGTACACGTGAGGGAAAGGCAGTATTTGCGCCCTCACGGCCCTAGTCGCCGCAGGAGACGCCCTGGGCGTTGGTATCCCAGGTTGGCCAGGCGGGCTTGCGGACGGCGAGTAATGGGTAGCTCGCTGTCCGGTAAGCACCAAGCCCGGGTCGACGGTGCGTTCTGTTCCACGCCCGCCTCAAAGAGATGTCAGCACCAACTGGTGGGGTTCGCAATGGCCGATGCCTGCCAGGGGTGCGGGTTGTTCGAAAGAAATACCGTAGCCCCTGGCACACAGGCAACTGAAGGAACACGGGTGGGTTTTAGTCAGTAAAAGTCTGACACGCTCTCCTGCTCCACTCAGAGTGGGAGAAGTTCTTTGATGATTACGCACAAAAAAAAATAACAACCCTAAGGTACTCGGCGAAATTCTATGACTATTTCAGGGAAAAATCATTCAATTGTATGGAATTAGAGAGTAGGTAGTATTGACGATTTTATTGATTACTAGCTGACCCGACAGACGTTGTCCTGTCTATACAAAATTCCCATAGAAAATGTAATTTAAGTTTTCCCGATTTTTTGGCAGTTTCCATTAGGAAACTGCATTTGCAAACTGCATTTTTTTTTTTTGTGCATTAGCACAAAAAAAAAAAATAGATGTTGGCCGATTCTCAGACCTACCCGATAAGCACACGAAATTTTATCAAAATCGGTCAAGCCGTTTCGGAGGAGTATGGCAACGAAAACTGTGACACGAGAATCACGAAAAAAAAAATTGTTTTACTTCTTTCGTAGGTAATTAATATTATAAATGGGAATGTGAATTTTTTTATAGCGGCTAAACAGCTGATCCGATTTCGCTGAAATTTGTTATGGGGAGACTTTGAACCATGGCAAGGAACGTAGGCTACTTTTAATCGACATACCATGCGGGCGAAGCGGTGGTTCGGAGCTAGTTTGCTGTAATAAAATAAATTGCATGGACTTGAGTAGGTACCTCGTTCTATTTTTCGTCGGTTAAAACTTTAAAAGTAGGTAATCACGATTTGCAAATTAATGATCACATGATTGTTGATATTTACAACCGTGATGATGAAAATTCTATGGACATTATTCCTAGCCTTCATCTTCAAGTCTTTGATGTTAGTTAATCATTGAATGAGCATTCTTCAATAGAAATGGAAATGCATAACATAACATAAAACCACGACTTTTTTACCCGACTGCGCCAGAAGCAGGGTTACGTTTTTCGAGTGTATGTATGTATGTATTTATATTTCTTTGGCACGCTCTGTAGCCTAAACGGCTGCATCGATTTTAGCTTGAAAGGTGCCGTTAGATTGGTCGTAACTGTGAGAGTGACACTGGGTTAAAAAAAAAATAACATGGCTGATTTTTGGCGCCATATTGTATCTTCAAAAGATTTTTTTTTCTCAAAACCTATTGAGTGGGGTATCAAAATAAAGGGTTTCATAAATAAGTCGCATTAACGTCAAAAATAATTACATTAACTAAAAACTGTGAAATAAAAAAATAATTTACAAAATCAAAAAAAACCCTAGTGCCTAAACGTGAACGTTCATTAAAAAAGATAGAAACAAGAAACTTGTTTTAAAAGGATGACTATTAGACTGAATACCTACTTGTAAGCAATCTCATGAAGTAAAGGTCTTTATTGTTTTTAAGAAGATGCGCGCGTGGGAGTCGATAATCATCCCGCGGGAACGTACTACTGGTATAAAAAGTATTGTAGGGGATTCTATTGAAACACCTTTTTTTAATTCCACTATTCACATTTATTGAATCACGCACTAATAACTATTACAATATACTGAATTACTGCTAACATAACTTGTCTCATTGACGACTAACTTTAATCTGAGTAAAATCTGTACAATTCTATGTGTAGCTCATTGTGTAACTCATAACTATTTTCCTTAGAGATTTCCTTAAGTAGTTTTCTACTAGAGTACAAGTAGCGGTTATGTTTGACATCAAACATTTGTTCTAAACCAGTCACATTAAAGGGGGTGGAGCCTAATGGTCAAGCGTAAGCTCGATTTCTCTCGACAAGTTTATACCTGCTCCCGATTCCTTCGAGAAGCTTCGCTTGGATCGTGGGAAAACCGGTCACGTGCCGATTCTTCGTGGAATATTTCCAATGTTTACATCTTTGCTTTAATTTAACTGCGCATAACAGATTTGGTTGTTTGTTAATAGCAGATTAGGTACTATAGGTACATGCAGGTAGGTACTCATGTATTTAGGCTTAATTCTAGTTGGGTTTTGCCTTTAATCATGTACCTTTCAAGATAGTTTAAATTCTAATTGAGTGATTGGCTTAGACTTACATTTGATCTGTAGGTATTCATGGGAAATCAAAACCAGCCCTACGCTTAGGTATGCAACAATAATTTTCTTATATCTACCTAATATCAAATCATTTTTATTTTCAATAATCAACCTTATTTTCTATGGTGACTTGACGTCGCCAACAGTCTCCCCCTCAGTGCGTTGCACTCCATCTGGTTGGGGCGACGTTGCAGGTACGATCAGGACTAGACGTGATGCTGGCCGCCGCAGGATACCCGCTGCTGTTCGCACGTCGACGATCCTGGTTCTTCCGTCTGGTCTGGGATGAGTGGCGACTATTTCGCCGCGTGGCAGAGTGTGGTCGACAATTAGGATTATGTCGCCCAATGTTGGGTCCTGATAATGAGGACTTTGGTTATAGCGTGGCGAGAGAGTGGGAAGGTACTCTCGCAACTACCTTGACCAGAAATGATCGGCCAGGCGTTGGGATGTCTTCCAGTTGGGAGAACTGATGACTTCTGTGTCGTCAAAGGGGCCAAAGAGGGTGGCTCCGTTTGGCCGCCCGATGGAAAAATGGTTCGGGGTCAAAGCTTCTTCTTTTTCTGGATCGGCGCTGATGATGTGTGGCAAGAGGCTTGAATCGCCTACGGTCTGATTTGATCCATGTTATTGCTGTTCTAGAGTCGGTCCAGAAGTATCTTTGGGTCGTGGTCAAATCTTTATGAATCGATCTTGTGAAGCCCGTAAATAATGCTCCCCCTCGTTTCTTGGTACGTCTTCTCATAGTGACGAGCATGGGTTCAATGTCTACTCCTAGGCAGGTGAAAGGAGGATTGTTCTTCGTTAGACGTTCAGGTGGCAGGTCTTCTTTCTTTTGTAGGGCAGCTAATTCGTCTGGGAAGCTGTCTTCTTGCACTCTTCTTATCTCGTCTTCGTCGCGAGTGTTGCGCAGACTCCAGGTGGAATGAAGACTGTCTTTATTTTCTTCGTTCTGGGGGTGGACAATAGCGGTATCAGGCAGATACCATGATCTTGAGGAGGCAGGTTCGTGTGTTACTTCCTCAGCGTATTCGCTGTTGATCAGGTTTTCGACTTGTTCTTCTGGTTTCTGTTCAAATTCTTTGTCCATTCCCGTTAGTAGTCGTGCTGCAGCTGTTCTGCTTTCTGGTAGACCTTCGTCGTCCGTCTTCCAGATCAGGTCTGCGCTGAATCTTCCATCCGACAATCTGGTCGTTGTTGAATGCAGCACGTCGAGAGCTCGTTGATCTATGTCGCTGGATGGTTCCCTTGCGGCGACTTCTAGGGCTTCGGTGTCGCAGTGGTCTCTAGTCGTCTTCTCAAGATAATCATCTTTTCCTGTTGGTGTTGAAGGGTGATTAACCATTCGCACCGTATTGTTTCTTGTCTTAGTTCCATGTAAGACCCATCCCAACAGGGTTCTGGAGGCTACTGGCTTGCTTAAGTCACAAACTTTCATCTCTTGGGACACGATCAGATGCCAATTGTCCTGACCAATGAGTACAGTCGGACGATCGTTAGGGTATTTTACTTGATCGGCAATTTTTTCTAGATGTTGGCAATCTTCCAGGTCATTATCGCTGACTTCTTGGGGGGATAAGTTCAAGGTTTTAATGGTGTATCCTGATATTTTCTCTATGTTGCACTCGAACCTTCCTTTGATCTTGATGTCAACCTTCTTTGACTTATGATTCATTTGGTGACCTCCCACACCCTTAATTCTGAGATCTTCTTCAGAACCCTGGGCTCCAATCATGTTCGCGACATCTTCGTCTATAAGGGTCACTGTTGATCCTTCGTCCATGAGGGCGTATACTTCGGCTTTGGCCTCGGGTCCCCATAGCTCCACTGGCACGATCTTCATGTAAGCTCTTGATGTTGTTTGTGTTGCATTCATTGTTGATACTACAGCTTGGGTCTCTTGCGAGGTTGTTTTCATCCATTCTTCGGAATGTAGCATCACATGATGATTTCTCTTGCATTTTTCACATGGCTTTGCTTGGCAACTGAATCTTCTGTGCTGTCCTAGCAGGCATTTGAAGCATATGAAAGCTCGCTTGGCCTGTTCCCATCTTTCTTTTATAGAAGCATCGGCGAACTTCTTGCATTTGAACAGGGCGTGTTCCCCAGCGCACTCAGGACAGACTATCTTTTCTTGCTTCTTGGCGTCGTCCTTGCATGAACATACTGTCGCCGCTTGTTGTTCGTCTTGCTCTCTGTCTGAATCCTCGTCGTATGATGAATATTCTTCCTCATCGTGCCGTTTAACTCGAGCGGCGTTCACGCCCCGGGATCCTGAAGGTCTCATTCGGTTTCTCATTCCTTCCTTCTTCACTCTGGTTCCCGTGAACTCGTGCATCTCGAACTGGTCTACCATCTGATTGAAGAAGTTCATAAGGCCAATGAGGATCGGTTCATCATCTTCTTCTTTAGATGCTCTGTACTCGTACCACCTGAATCGTACTAGAATACACATCTTCTCTATTATACGATTCGATATATCACTTGAGTGCAGATAACTTTGTTTCTTCATTTGTTTCACAACGCTGACTGTATTGGCCACAGCTCCAGCATATCTCACTAACTCTCTTGCATCTTCTGACATGGGAGGCAGCTTCTCTATGTTTTCTATCTCGCTTCTTATTAGGTAAGTGGGTCTCCCGAATCGACGTTCTAATGCAGTCATTACTTCTTCCGGGTCCACTTGTGTATAGAGAATGGACTTCACCGCCTCTTTGGCTTTTCCTCTTACTGCTCTTCTCAGTCTTCCCATATTTTCGATTCCACTGAAGAGAGCCTGTGAGTCTTTGTACGTAGCTTTAAAAGCCATCCAGTCTCTTGCATCGCCGTCGAATTGATGTAGCTCACTGACATACTTCGGCGCGTGCTGCGTATTCGTTGCTGCTTTGCTGTCAGTGGCGGACTTGACTGCTTCCATTATCGCTTCTGCCAACTGACTGGTGGGGTTCATTGCGGGTTGCGCTTCCTTCGCTTTTGAAACCCACCTTTCAGTGGCCTTTTCAGCAGCCGCCTTAGTTGCAGCATCCTCTTCGTTATCACTCAAGTCTGTGTCTTCTGCGGTGACACGTGTTAATTCTAACTTTGTATTTGCCATCTTAGTCTTCAGCTTAATTTCTTCCAGCTGTAGTTTTTCCAACTCTAATCTGGCTTCTAGCTCTTTCTTCTTATTCGCAGCTTTATTCGAAGTAGATTTCGCCTTCTTCTTCTTCTCCACTAAGGTAACATTAGATTCCTCGACCATGGTTGTATCTTCGGTAGCCGCGCTAGTATCTGTCACCTCTTCGGAGGTAGTAGCTGACGTCTCCGTAGTCTCTTCTTCCGTGGTCGAGCGCGTGCTGTCTCCTTTGCGGCTTCGCGTCATCATTCTTATTCACTTCACTTAATGTCAATATATTGTTCAATGACTCACCTGAGTTTATATGAAGTCCTTAGCGGAGACTGCTATGTTATAGAGACGTACACACACTTCGAACTTACAGTACATACACACGTTAACACTTATAAACTTATTCTACACGTTCTTATTATACAGGGTTACGCCGGGCTTCGAGTGATATTCGAGCTTCGAGAGGACGCGGCGTTGTTCCTAGCCGACCTCCCAGCAATATTCTTCACTCAGCTAGTTGCGCTCCCACAAATAGGTATTTCTTGAATACCTAGCCTCGAGAATAAGCGATCTTCCTAGTCGCTTATTCCCAGCAATTTCCTTCAGCGGCACACGTAAAGCTTCAAGTGATACAGGGGCTTCGAGAGGGCGCGGCGTAGTTCGTAGCCGACCTCCCAGCAATATTCTTCACTCAGCGGGTCGTGCAGCCACCAATAGGTATTTTCTAGACGTCCTAGGTCTTTCAGCAGCACACGTAAAGCTTCAAGTGATACAGGGGCTTCGAGAGGGCGCGGCGTCGTTCGTAGCCGACCTCCCAGCAATATTCTTCACTCAGCGGGTCGTGCAGCCACCAATAGGTATTTTCTAGACGTCCTAGGTTCTTCAGCGGCACACGTAAAGCTTCAAGTGATACAGGGGCTTCGAGAGGGCGCGGCGTCGTTCGTAGCCGACCTCCCAGCAATATTCTTCACTCAGCGGGTCGTGCAGCCACCAATAGGTATTTTCTAGACGTCCTAGGTTCTTCAGCGGCACACGTAAAGCTTCAAGTGATACAGGGGCTTCGAGAGGGCGCGGCGTCGTTCGTAGCCGACCTCCCAGCAATATTCTTCACTCAGCGGGTCGTGTAGCCACCAATAGGTATTTTCTAGACGTCCTAGGTTCTTCAGCGGCACACGTAAAGCTTCAAGTGATACAGGGGCTTCGAGAGGGCGCGGCGTCGTTCGTAGCCGACCTCCCAGCAATATTCTTCACTCAGCGGGTCGTGCAGCCACCAATAGGTATTTTCTAGACGTCCTAGGTTCTTCAGCGGCACACGTAAAGCTTCAAGTGATACAGGGGCTTCGAGAGGGCGCGGCGTCGTTCGTAGCCGACCTCCCAGCAATATTCTTCACTCAGCGGGTCGTGTAGCCACCAATAGGTATTTTCTAGACGTCCTAGGTCTTTCAGCAGCACACGTAAAGCTTCAAGTGATACAGGGGCTTCGAGAGGGCGCGGCGTCGTTCGTAGCCGACCTCCCAGCAATATTCTTCACTCAGCGGGTCGTGTGGCCACCAATCGATTTTTCTAGACGTCCTAGATGTCCTAGCTTCGAGAATAGGCGATCTTCTTAGTCGTTTATTCCCAGCAATTTTCTTTAGCACACGTAGGACTCGTGGCGTGATTAGTGCGTGGCTCGTAGAACTGATCTTCACCAATAGCTTTCTTGGTATTCGTGATCTTCTCTTAAAACGCTGCTAATCTTCAAACAGCGATTTATCTTCACGTAACTTCAGACTCAGGCTTCAGTTCTTTTTATTCGGCTTCTGAAGGACCATTATTGTAGGGGATTCTATTGAAACACCTTTTTTTAATTCCACTATTCACATTTATTGAATCACGCACTAATAACTATTACAATATACTGAATTACTGCTAACATAACTTGTCTCATTGACGACTAACTTTAATCTGAGTAAAATCTGTACAATTCTATGTGTAGCTCATTGTGTAACTCATAACTATTTTCCTTAGAGATTTCCTTAAGTAGTTTTCTACTAGAGTACAAGTAGCGGTTATGTTTGACATCAAACATTTGTTCTAAACCAGTCACATTAAAGGGGGTGGAGCCTAATGGTCAAGCGTAAGCTCGATTTCTCTCGACAAGTTTATACCTGCTCCCGATTCCTTCGAGAAGCTTCGCTTGGATCGTGGGAAAACCGGTCACGTGCCGATTCTTCGTGGAATATTTCCAATGTTTACATCTTTGCTTTAATTTAACTGCGCATAACAGATTTGGTTGTTTGTTAATAGCAGATTAGGTACTATAGGTACATGCAGGTAGGTACTCATGTATTTAGGCTTAATTCTAGTTGGGTTTTGCCTTTAATCATGTACCTTTCAAGATAGTTTAAATTCTAATTGAGTGATTGGCTTAGACTTACATTTGATCTGTAGGTATTCATGGGAAATCAAAACCAGCCCTACGCTTAGGTATGCAACAATAATTTTCTTATATCTACCTAATATCAAATCATTTTTATTTTCAATAATCAACCTTATTTTCTATGGTGACTTGACGTCGCCAACAAGTATCCTATGTGTTAGTCTAGGTTATAAACTATCTGTGTGCCAAATTTTATCCAAATCCATTCAGTCGTTTTTGCGTGAAAGAGTAACAAACATCCATACATACAAACTTTCGCGTTTATAATATTAGTAAGGATTATTTTTTAGGTTTTTGTATGGGTCGGGAGATTTTAAAATTTCGAAATTTTTATATGGCAAATAAAATGAGCCTTTTTATTTATTTTTTGACCGTTTTCAAGGTAACCGTTCATTCTAAACATGAACCCCATTCACATTCACACTTGTGTTTATTTGAATGAATATAATTTTGTAGGTAGGTATTGGCAAGCGTTCAAAATAATAGCGATTACGGTGCTTTTTATTTTTCACCATCGTATTTATGAATGGAATTATTTATATCAAGAACTGAAAGTTTTAAAGATATAACCGAGACAGTTAGATGGGCTAGGGCCGACCATTTTCTTTTTTGTAGTAGATAACTTATTTAAAAAAAAAAATGGTGTATGTAGTCTGCAATCTGCAATAATGGTTCTTATTTATTTAATTGTGTGAGTATACCGGTGTAGGTACGACTTGCGCCATACATATACAGGTTGGCAAGGACATCGACACGCAAATTACTGTACCATGATTTCAGCACATGATTCTAGCCCCTAGCGTAGAAACGTGACATCGGTTATCAAAAAAAAAATCTGTTGTTTGGTAAAAAAACTGCAATGCCTACGCGGTCAAAATATACGGACCGCCAATCGTTTTTAAATAACTGACGTTTAATTTCAACGCGGGATTTCAGAATTATGTAGGATTATGCGGAAGCGATGCGCTTCCATGATGGCGCACCTGCGCTCCTCAACCAATGGCATCCTGAATGTGTTTTCAGACCGGTGGGACTCTCCCCTTTTAGGAAGGTGGGAAAATGTTTAAAAACACACGTATCCAAATAATCTTGTGTACCATTGGACGAACAGTTCAATGGTTTCATTGGTTGTTTATTATTATTTACTTAATTTAAATACTAACATTAGGCTAAGTTACACTACTACTAACATTATATGGATGTTTATCTGAAATAAAATATTTGAATTTGAAATAATCTATGGCAACAAGTTGTGCGTCTGAGTCCCTATTAGCCTGTATATTATGGTATGATTATTTCAAAAAGCAAAGCTCATTCTATTATTTATATCACAACCAAGACAGCTCTGAATCTCATAAAGAGATCATCGTCTGATCTAGATCACAAAGCCTACCTACATGACAACTAGACAAGTACTAATCTTCTACAAGATAGTTTGCAAGTAAATCTAGACTGTAACTAGGTCAGCAGTAGGTATAAATCTTAACATAAACACCTTGTTATGATCTAGGCACTCACACTTTATTAGCAGATCAATATGTCCATATGCCTGCTAGTCGTAATTTTGCTCTTACTAACAGTTTTCTTGCGACTAGGTTTGCAGAAAATCTTTACTTCTCGAACGTCACTAGGTTTTTTTTTGGAGTGGGAAATCATCAAATAACTTCTCCCGCTCTGGGTGGAGCGGGAGGGCGTGTCAGACTTAGACTTTACCTACTAAAACCCACCCGTGTTCCTTCAGTTGCCTGTGTGTCAGGGGCCACGGTATCTCTTTCGAACAACCCGCTCCCCTGGCAGGCATCGGCCTTTGCGGACCCCACCAGTTGGTGCTGACATCTCTTTGAGGCGCGCGTGGAACACAACACGCCGTCTACCCGGGGTATATTAATACGTTAAGCAGAAGCTTTGTACCCCTTTTTACGAAAATTACACAGATGTAGGAGAATGAAGTTGCACAATTTAAGTTTATATCGCTTTCTACGACACCCACGGGAAGATATACCACGGGAGTTACTAGAGAATGGGCAGCAGCGTTCTCTATGCATTTTACCACCATACTGCGATCGCCAACCCGCCTGCCAAGCGTGGCGATTATGGCAAGCCCCCCAAATTGTGGGAGGCCTATGTCCAGCAGTGGACGTCTTCCGGCTGAAATGATGATGATGATGAAGTTTATATCGAGAAGGTGCAGAAGTTGCGAAGCTAAGCAGATTGATTGATTATGTAGCAATGGTTTGTTTTATTATCAAAAGTAATGGTCTCCCAGTAGTCGAAATTCGACCATAATTCATGATCAACAATGCTGATATTAGCTTTCCGCACTCTTTTTCCATAAATATAAAATTTAACTGTGCCAAATTTCACACCCACACGGTGGGTGCCTGAAGATAGACACCACCGCGTGGCTAGGTGACTTAGACGCGTACCCCAAGGGTTGGATCGAAAGGGCTCTGGAAAAGGATACATATTCAACCCTTGTTCCCACTGCTGGGACACAGGCCTCCTGTCCATGACAGGGAGTGGCCGTAAACCACCACGCGGGCCCAGTGCGGATTGATAGATGTCAAATGTCTTCGAATTTTCTGGAAAAGGATGCCAGGAATGATTTGCGGGATAGTGTAGGCTAAACCAAAACTAAATATTTTTTTTTTAAATCATTATTAGAAACTATAAAATGTATGTTTAAGTACCGTTGGTCCCGGCTGTTTTTCGTGGATCTTTGACAGTCGTTAAGGGTCGTCAGAAGCCCGGAAGTCTTACCAAGGGGTATCTATCGTGTTACCCAGTAACTTGGTTGTCGAGGTCAGATAAGCAGTCACTCCATGTAATATACTGGTATTCAGCTGCATCTGGTTAAACTGGAAGCCGACCCCAAGATAGTTGGTAAAAGGCGTGGCAGATGATTTTTGGCTTTGTTACAATCCAATTGTAACAAAGATAGAGAATCTTGTTCTGTGTAATTAAATGAATAAATAATAGTTTAAAAAACTAAAAAACACGCTTTAAAAACCAAACTAAAAAAGGAGAAAATAATTTAATTCAATTAAAAAGCGTGGGGTGCTTGACATTAATTGATTATAAAAATACCTCAAAAAGCACCCCACGCTTTTTAATTGAATTAAATTATTTTCTCCTTTTTTAGTTTGGTTTTTAAAGCGTGTTTTTTAGTTTTTTTAAACTATTATTTATTTTCTATTTTTTAGTTCTGCTAACTACAAAAACGAGTTTTTTTTTCCCAATTTTTTTTTTAAATGATTAAATTGTCATCGGTCCTCGACAAGTTTACAAAGTTTCAATGAAATCTGACCGTTTAAAGTGGGTCAAAATCGCGCTCAAAGGAGTCGGTTACATACAAACATACCAACAAACAAACATACAAGTGAAGCTAATATAAAGCGTGTAAAAACAAACATAGAAACAAACAAACACACAAACATACAAGTGAAGCTAATAATAGGTCTTTACCTATGAAATTGCCGTTTTGTATGAAAAAATTTAAACGAATTTTTTCATGTATTTTTTATTTGTATTAATCGAAGTAATCACCCATGCAATCAATGCATCTTTGCCATCGCAGTGGCAGTTTATTGATGCCCTTCTTAAAGAAATCAGCTGGACGGGAGGCAACAAATTCTTCAAAGGCATTTTGTACTGCCTCTCGGGTATTGAATTTTTTTCTCGCCAAGAAGTTATCCAAATTCTGGAAAAAGTAGTAGTCTGTAGGCGCAAGGTCTGGTGAGTAGGGCGGATGACGGAGAGCTTCCAACCCCAGTTCTTGCAACTTGGAGACCGTCTGCTGTGCAGTATGAGGTCGCGCGTTGTCGTGCAGGAGCAGCGGAGACGAGCGATTGACCAATGCTGGTTGGAGATGTGCCAGCTTCTCCATCATTGTGTTCAGTTCTTCACAGTACACATCTGCAGTAATGCTCACCCCGTTTGGTAAGAAGCTGTGATGAATCACACCGGCGCTAGACCACCAAACAGTGACCATCACTTTTCTAGGGGTAAGTTTTCGTTTAGGGCATTGTTTAGGTGCTGAACCAGGATCCAACCAACTTGCTGAGCGCTTGCGGTTATCAAACAGAATCCATTTTTCATCGCAGGTAACAATGCGGTTCAAAATTCCTTCATTTGTGTGTCTGTTGAGCAGTGCAAGGCACGTCTCGACGCGTACTTCGCGCTGACGATCATTGAGTTCGTGGGGCACCCATTTGTCAAGCTTTTTTACCTTGCCAATTTGACGCAAATGGACCAATATTGTTTTGACGCTAACGTTGAAAGCTGCTGCTAATTCAGCCGTAGATTGTGTATCATCAGCTTCCACAATCGCCTTTAATTCGTCATTGTCGACCAAAGTCTTCGGACGACCGCGAGGTTCATTTTTCAGGTCAAAATTTCCAGAACGGAAGCGAGCAAACCAATAACAGGTGGTGCGTTGGTTTGTAGTGTTAGCTCCGTAAACGTCGTTGATGTTGCGTGCCGCTTGTGCCGCGTTGCTGCCACGACGGTACTCATATTCCATAATTACTCGAATTTTTAACGTATCCATGATGACGAAAAAGATTGAAATGCGATGAAAATGTAACACTAATCAATAAACAAATGACTACTTTTGGAAAAAAAAATCCATGTTTTTAAAATAAAATTAATTTGAAATTAGAATTCTTACCCAAACAAAAATTATTTTGATTTGAAATGGCCAGTACTGCAAAACGGCAATTTCATAGGTAAAGACCTAATATAAAGCGTGTAAAAACACAACTTTTACCTGTGTAGACCTTTTTATTTCTACTTTTGGTAACATAACTAAGAGGTGGAGAAATACGTGGAGGGACTTGGAGGAGGCCTTTGCTGAGCAGTGGGGCAGTGCAGGCTAATTAAAAAAAAGCATTTTATTTATTTACTAGCTGACCCGGCAAACCTCGTACCGACGATAAAAGATTTCAGAACTTTTTGAGAGACTAACAAACGTCAATAATTTTTTATATTATAAATTCTCTTTATATTTTCTCACCGTTTAAACCTCCCCTGGACTGCCACAAATATTTCAAAACCGTTCTCCAGTTTTAGCGAGACTAACGAACAGGAATTCATTTATATATACATATATATAGAAGATTTAATCGTTTATGTAAACAGACAAGAATCCTGATACCATAAAAAATAGGTACAGAGGTGATGCTTATTTCTAAAGAAATCTCATCCAGCATATCTGCAATAGGAGAGAAGACAAAGAGATGTAGTCAGCGTGTGTAAGTGTAAAAGGAAAAATAAACTACATTTAAAATAAAAATAAACAATAATTCACTAAATTAATTAAACAAATAATATGGGTATATACAACATACATAATTACAAACATACATACCTACATACATAGTTCTAAAATAAATATCACTAAAATATTAATAATGATAAAATTATTTCAATAATGAAATATTGTTTTGTAATTTACAGGTTTTTTTTTGTATAAAAGTTAAAACAAAAAGAAAACCGAAGAAAGTTTTATTTATTCACTCGTTCTACTACTAGATATTTTTCTAAATCAATCCCTGAAAAGCGGAAAACAGGGCTATCTACTACACTATGTTTGAAAATTTACATAAGCCCATTTGCTATTCATGTTTCAGAGCCTGGTTCTCACTCAGTTACAATAACAAAACATATCGCAAATACAAACAAAACCATACACCACCTTTATGTATTTTGAATGAAACATTTGCACACAATTTGTATTGTACACAGTTTGTTACCTATTTTGAGGAATTTCTCGTGACTAAAATATAACAGCTGTACGGGGCGACGTTCTGTTCGTGGATGGGTGACCATCATCCATTACATATTAAGGCCCATAGTATCCTCATCTCCCGTTTGTATGCTAAAGCACGACTGCCGCCCGCGCCCGCGCAGGGCACCTCTGAGCCTTTATCTCAAAATGGGGATATTCCTTTGATTAATTTACAATTGTGCTTCGGCGATTCTGTGGTACCTCTAACTATCTATTTTTTAGTGTATTTTTTTTCCAAATAACGAAGCCGTTTAGTAGGAGTATGGAATAGAAGCCAAAATATTGCGTGTTGGAAAATATTTTTTACAGCAAAAGTATTAACCATACAAAAAAAGTACTTCGGGCAAAATGATCTATATGAATCTATAGCAAAATCATATATTTTTTAAATCTTCAAGACAAGCCGTTAATGAGCAGTAGGGTTCATAAAGTGACCGTGTTACGCTAACGAATGGGACGTAGGCCCTTAAGACCCCTCCGTGCCTTGTATAACACGTTTAGCCGTTGGTTTCGGCTGTCATTTGTAGATCTTTGACAGTCATTACGGGTAGTCAGAAACCTAAAAGCCTGACAACTAGACTTACCAAAGGGATATAATGTTAACCAGTACGTAAGTAGTAACTGGGTTCTTGTGGACGTCAGATAGGCAGTCGCCTCGGATACCACGTTCAGCCATTGGTCCCGGCTGTCAATTGTAGATCTTTGACAGTCGTTACTGGTGCCGGATCTGGGCCATTTGCGCGAAAAAAATGGTAGGATAATTTGAATTTCGCAGGTTGTCTTAGCGCATTAATAAATTACATTATTTTGGAGATTTTTAAGTAAATATCACTGTTATAATATGAGTAGGTTTACAACAAAACAAAACCTAATATCTGCTTCGCCTTCTTCTTCTTCTTGCTTCTGGCTACTATCCCAATTTACTCAGGTTCAGTGGTTACTTGATGAACTTGTGATTCCAAAATTTAGATTAACTAAAACTAGCAAGTCATTTCTAATAAACAGTATCCGCTTCTATAACAAGTTGCCAAAGTCGGTTACAGAACTTAGCGATAGAAAGTTTAAAACTCACATCAAACGTGTCCTTATCAAAAAAGCATATTATAAGATAAAAGATTACGTTGAAGACAGGGAAGTTTGGCATTAATTCCTTCTGCACATGTGGCTTCCCTGGTACCTCATTAACAGCAAAACTGTGAACTGCTCCCAAATTACAATGTTAATTTTTATTCTTTTTATTTTTTACAATGTCTGACATATTCTCGTCATTATTTGACATTATACATCAATTTTATTTCAACTTTTTATGATTAGTGATTGTCATGGAAATCATGTCACTTGGTTCAAATAGGTTCATTTACATAATGTGAAGAACGTTGCAGGCTAGATTTGTAGACGAATTTCTATTCTGTTTTTTCATTCCTCTAAGTACCTGGTACTTATTGACAGGCCTGCACTGTCCTCCCATACCTATTATCACTGTAATTTGAAAACATTGTAAAAGCCAATTATTTTTAAAAGAGTTACCGTGGAGTTTCTTGCCGGCTCTTCTCCATAGGAAGCGACAAATTGGAACCGTGCACCTAGCTTCTGACGTTTCATAAGTGCCCATGCAGGCTTATTTGAAATAAAATATTTTGATTTTGCTTTTGACTTCTGCGCCACGCCGAACGGTTGTGGGTTTTATTTGGGTGGTCTCTTTTGTTGCGTTGGTCGCTATCCTGCCATTGTTTACTGTTCATAGTCATATTATTGGTGGTCGTCCACGGTCTCTTTTTCCTCTTCTATATGTATACATGACTCTTTTAGTCAGATGGTCATCATCTTGCTCCATCACATGGCTGTACCAGCGCAGGCGGTTTTCTCTAAGTTTTTCGTGTATCTTAGTGACTTTCAAAGTAACACGGTAATAACTACATTACTGCCATCGACAAGCTTTATTGCCGTTAACTCGCATATGGTCGATTTTCGTTTTTTATGCCACCATAATCAGAAAAAAATACTCTATCTTTCCGTCTAAGCAGTACCTACCTATTTTTCTACTATTTATGGATGCCGAGATAAAAAAATAAAAACGCCATTAACTTGCCTTGTTTGATATGATTACTACACTAAAACGCAGGTAAACAACATCACTAACCCAGGCTGCTTCCCGGCCGCCGTAGGCGCGGGCTTGCGGACGGCGAGTAAGGGATAGTTCGCTGTCCGGTAAGGACCAAGCCCGGGTCGACGCCGACGGCGCGTTGTGTTCCACGCGCGCCTCAAAGAGATGTCAGCACCAACTGGTGGGGTCCGCAAGGGCCGATGCCTGCCAGGGGTGCGGGTCGTTCGAAAGAGATACCGCGGCCCCTGGCACCGAGGCAACTGAGGGAACACGGGTGGGTTTTAGTCAGTAAAAGTCTGACACGCCCTATCGCTCCACCCAGAGCAGGAGAAGTTATTAGATGATTTCCCACCCAAAAAAAAAAGCAACATCACCAAACTAAAAAGTGACAAAGAGCTTATAATTTACATTTTAACTAGAATTTTTATCATCCGTTGCTTATCTTAATAGCATGCATTTCATATTTTTCTGCGCTTTTTTTTTCCATAACTCGAAATATGATTTTGTTGGTTAACGGCATTATAGCTTGTAGACGGCAGAATACCGACTAACACAATATCTTCTTCATAGCGCATTGTATCATAGTATTGCTAGTATCAATAATAATCAGCCAGCCAATTAATGATATGTTCAATATGCTTGGGGTTGTGCCAAAACCGACCATTGTTTGGGCGTGCAAGGACACAAGATCTATAATAGAACAGTGGAATTACCTTTACTGACGTCATAATAATAATCAATGGTATCTTTGTTAAAGGATAGGTAAGCGTCACCATTGACCTATTTTGTTATTAATAACACTGTCGCTGTTTTTGGCTACCGCTTTAACCCGCATCCTAACCAAACTCAACCGCCGCGCCGCGTCAACGACGTAAAAACGCGACTTGATTGTTCGCGCGACTATTTCATCTATACTAATCGTTAATTAATCAATGCAATATTGTCCATAATTGTTTCTAATGGCAACATTCTATCTTATTATAATATGTCAATGTCAAATGACTGATGTGTCAAGTGTTTTCTTTTCTTGATTTGCCGCGTAAAATATAGCCGTTACAAGTTTTCACACACATATTAATTACTCGTAACCGAAACCTATCAGAAATATTCACTAATAATATTAATAACTACTACACTTACAAATCATAAAGCTGAGCTGAAGAATGTATTTGTTGTACAGTTTTTTTGTTAGTTTGAACGCGCTAATCTCTGAAACTACCTTCGGATTTGATTTTTTTGTTTGCATATTATGACAGCCGCATCATCGAGGAAGGCTATAGGCCACTTAACAACACGCTAGAACCCTTAAAAACGGAGCAAAAATGAAGTAATAGTGCAGGCAGGTGATGCGATGCGAAGTTCTTTTGATATCAGGCATTTACGCTGCGTTTTCGAAGCGTTTACACTGCGTGTACGTTCGACAAATACCTATATGTATAACAACGTTGTCAATCTTTAAATTTGTATTTATTCATCACGAGGCTTTGGGCTAATTTTTTTAATGCGTCTTGTTTGCGCAGAATAAACAATATTTTTGTTCTCTTTTTTACACAGCACCAAGGCTATATGTGAATTCACTCTAATTTATTAATTCATATAAACTAATACCTACAATCTAGGATTTTAATCAAAACACATGCCCAAAATATTTATTTTCAGTTTCAATTATTAAGTAAGAACCCACGAACTTACTGAAAGTTCAACAATTTCAGCAGTTTTCACATAACACGGACCGGACCGTCCCTCGAGACGGAAAATTTACAATGTAGCGGTCACTTTTATTACAGCGTTAATTACTAAGTTAGGAGTTCCGAAGTTTCACGAACTTTTGTGTACAGTTGGGGATATAAGTTGTTGGATACAATTGAACAAAAAAATATATTTTGATATAGTTTACAGGAACAGAATTTTTGATCCCATCATCTGTATTGGAGATGTATAAATACGTAGGTAGGCGTGTATGCTTACTATAGATGCAGGGTAAGAAAAAAGCTGTGCTGACCCAGTGGTATCGGCCGCTACGTTTAAGAGTTGTTCTACTGATCGTAGGTTCGAACCCAGACTGGCGCTGGGTGACAGGGACATTGACACGCAATCTGTTAGATAGGTAGATAGATGGTGATGGTGGTGGTAGTGACGATGATGGTTGTAGGTAGATTCTGGAGCCCGCGTTAAAATTTTGGAAATAACATTTTTTTTTTAAATCAAACCACGGAAGATTTCAACGCAAAGGGTCCAGAATCATGTACTGATTATCCCTACCACCCTGTGTTTTGGAAAAAGACTGGGCTTAGCTCGAATTGTGCCGAACCGAGCGAGGGTAAATACCGAACATAGTTTGCCGATCGGCACAAAAAGAATATGTGTAGGAACTGCTTCGGTTCAGCTTTGTTGCTAAAGAAATACTGCCGAATCGAATGAGCCAACCCGAATCCATGTGTAGCACCCCTGACCCTCAGCGGGACCATAAACGTGGTACAGCAACAACTTTTATTACTAAACTAATTACAATGGCGCATGTAGCCCCGACACTTCCATAAATAATAGAGATTTATTGGTTTAAAATGAGAGTTTTTTAAACCTAATAAATATACTTTACTGAGACATGGAGACGTGGCACACCCTGCACAGTTTAATTGCGGATTTAGAAAATAGTTTTTGTTACAGGTTGGCAATCCAGTTAACGGTTGACCGTGATGAAAAGTAATTACTGTTGCTAATGGACACCTGCAACATAAAAGGGATTATCGATGTGTTTCTGTAGCTAACAGAAGAAAAGTTGCTTTAAGGTTTCGACAGACAGGCGCGCAAAGGCAGACGAGACAAGCAGGTCGACGCGACTATAAAGTTTACATCGCGCTGTCGCGTCACGCCTGTTTGTGGGAGCCTTTGTAAGCTGAACAGCACTGTATTAATAATGCTTAGGTACTTCTGAATAACCACTATTAATCAGTCTAGAAGATCGATCGATTTTAGGAAGAAAAAGATGAAAATATAAAAATCATTTATCCTTAGTACGAAACACGCAACGTTTCTAATGAAACCAATTTCTTTCAAGCTTTATCTCACTAAGACACCGTAGTGGCGCAACCATGTTTGCACTACCAGTCTACACTATCAACACACATATTATAAAGAGGTAAAGTTGGTTCGTTCGTTTGTTTGTAGGAAGCTAGGAAGTAATGTCTGGAACTACCAGTAGGATTTGAAAAAATCCTTTTGCTAGTGATATTCTAAATCATGAGGAAGGTTATAGGCTATTTAATATTATAATACGAGCCTTACAAGCCGAGCAAAAGGGTCTTGACAGACAGACGGATGGACGGACAACAAAGTGATCCTCTAAGGGGTGCGGGTTGTTCGAAAGAGATACCGCGGCCCCTGGCACACAGGCAACTGAGGGAACACGGGTGGGTTTTAGTCAGTAAAAGTCTGACACGCCCTCCCGCTCAACCCAGAGCGGGAGAAGTATTTGATGATTTCCCACGCAAAAAAAAATATATATTAAAAAGAGGGTTCCATTTTTTACGGAATCCTAAAAATTACTCACATGGCAAAAAATGTATCAACCACTGCAAGCATAATGTTACTACCGCTGAAACACAGGTCTGCTCTCCATGAGAAAGAGCAGACCATAATCTACTACGCGGGCCCAGTGCGAATGTCACATGTTTTCGAATTTTCGGTTCTAGAACATGCCAGTTTCTTCACGACGACGTTTTCCGTCACCGTTTTGAAAGCAGTGGTGATGAAACAAATGACACAAAGTATAACGCCTGCTTGGATTCGAACCCACGGCCGATACCCTTAAATCTGGGTCAATACCACTAGGCCATCACTGCTCTGAACCATTGCCTACAGCAAAATGACATCCAATCATAATCACATTAATAAACTTAATTAGCATAACAGACCTTATCATGAAACGAAATGAAATCATGAATTTAAATTCGCCATTGCATTCCCCCCCCGGCTTACTCGATATTCACACTGACGTAAATAAAACGCGGCGGGAATTTTTCGCACACTCTATTTTCAATTCTCTGTGTTAAACTGAGGATTGAGAATGCGACAGAGTGCAGCGCGATTGAGTCTCAGCTGGTCGAAAAATAACATTGTTCGATTTTCAACTCTCAGCGCTAAACATTGCGTTGGAAATCCAGTGCGCGATAAACTCCTGTGTGAAAATCGGCTTTCTGTTATTTAATATTTCACTAGCTATATAAAATCCACGCAATTATGCTTTCAACGCAAACTATTAACGGGTTACAGAGCGGTTAGATCAAACGATCGAGCTAAAATTAGACTGGGTTTTAAAGCGATTTCTTCGCTATTTGTAGAATGATCGGAATGCTATAAAAATAAGAATGTGATTAGAAATTTTATTTAAAAAAAAATCCACGTTTGGTTTGGTGGATGTCTTTAAATAAATAACTAAACTAGCTATTCATTTTACAATGGTTACTACCATGGTGGCTTAGTAGTAACGGCTTCGATTTACGAGTACTAGGTCGTAGGTTGGAACCCCGACAGTTACTTTGTGTAAATTATATCATAGAAGAAAGAAAGAACGAAAAATTGTTTAGTCTCCACAAACAAAACGCGCATTACAAAAATAAAATAAGGTACATAAAATGCACAAATACAAAGTGACCAAAAGACCGTTATTCAAGTAGAATTTTTTTTTACAATATAGTCCCTTGACTGTTAATGTCAAGGTTAGGGACCATAAACAATACAAATGCTCATCATAACCACTGCTCTCAAAATGGTGAAGGAAAACATCGTGAGGAAACCGGCATATCCTAGAACCATAAATTCGAAGACATGTGACATCTACCAACCCGCACTATGCCCGCGTGGTGGATTACGGCCCACTCCTTCTCACAATGAGGCCTATGTCCCAGCAGTGGGAACATTATAGGCTGATTAGGCTTCTACCAAACTCCATCAAGTTGATCACAATCCAGACTAAAATGTGTTTTGTTAAACAGCATGCGATTCATCCGCGAAACTAGAGTAATTACAATCAGGGCAACTACACCCCTGGGGCAACTATCCTATCCTATATTACTCTATTTCACTGAAGAAACCCACTGCTCACGACGTTTTTGTGGCAAAATGGCTTGCAAAAATAAAATTAGATACAACAAACTAAAATAAAATGTAATTAGAATTTATTAGTGACAAGACATTACAAACCATATGTAACTACTACGCAAGCAGTAATGCCTCTTAAACAAACACTATTAATGTCTAAAATCCTGTAATCGTTTATAACAGTTTTTATAACGCAAACTGCGTTATAAAAACTGTTGTTTTGATAAAATCGTATTGGAATGTGATTGGATTCTAATAATTACATTCCAATTTCCCTGTTGATTTTTGCAGCGTTTTCTAATGATTATAGTACCGGAAGAAAGCGCTGCAAAAATGAACAGGAAAAATTTATCCAGATCGTTAAATGTGAACGTCGAGTTTTGCAAGGACCTTGCTTTGGTTACAGAGAGCACTGGTGGACCAGTGGTAGGTAACAGCCGCGACTTATGAGATGTAGGTCGTAGAATTGAACCCATTTTACCCACCGAATTATTTCATCACCACTGCTCTCAAAACGGTGAAGGAAAACGTCGTGAGGAAACCAGCATGTCCTAGAACTAAAATTTCAAAGACATGTGATATCTACCGACCCGCACTGGGCCCGCGTGGTGGATTACGGCCCACTCCCTCTCAAAGAGAGGAGGCCTATGTGACTGTATCCCAGCAGTGGAGACATTGTAGGCTGATTATGATAGCTTTTTTTTTGGGTGGGAAATCATCGAATAACTTTTCCCGCTCTGGGTGGAGCGGGAGGGCGTTTCAGACTTTTACTGACTAAAACCCACCTGTGTTCCCTCAGTTGCCTCGGTGCCAGGGGCCGCGGTATCTCTTTCGAACAACCCGCACCCCTGGTAGGCATCAGCCCTTGCGCCGCCTCCCTCTTTGCGAGCATTACTGCTTCGCAGAAGGAGGTGACGGCTAACCATGCACTCTCGCTCCGTACCATGGCCTGAACCAGGGCCGGACACGAGAGATCGCCGTCGCCGACCGCCTCTACGAGGATACGGCGGAGGCTGATTATGCTTTGGTTACAGAGAAAGGCTACCAAGGATGGTGCTATTGTATTATCGGATTTATCGGGCTTGTCAGAATAATTGCTGATTTCACTACCACCTACATTTTTAGGAGAACACAGGAATCAAATACACAAAGCTGCTGCAAGAAGCTGTAAAGAGTATGGCTTATCAGCCTATAATGTTCACACTGTTGGAACACAGACCTCCTCTCGGCGAAGAGTGGGCCATTATCTAACACGCGGGCCCAGTGCGGGTTGGTAGATGTCACATGTCTTCGAATTTTTCTTCTTTTTTTTTTGGTTTTTTTTTTGTTTTGTTTTTTTGGTTTCCTCACGATGTTTTTCTTCACCATTTTGAGAGCTGTGATGAAATGAGTTGCATAAGGTTTTACCTATTTGGGTTCGAACTTATGACCTACAACTCGTAGGCCGGGGCCGTTAACACTGGGCCACCTTTGAAAAATAGGTGTTTGATGAAACTATTGCCGTCACGCTATCAGTAAGTCTGTCTCACTATCCCATAAATATGCATTGTTTTGACCCCAAGGATGATGAAATTTCGAATTGGTGTGTACCAAAACGAAAAAGTGAAAAGTAAAAACTTAAAAAAAAACAACTGACTTCTATAAAAACACTACAAAATGAAAAATAACTTTAATTTCAGAAGGCGGTGATTAAAAATTAAATACGTATCCAAAGTCACCGACTTCCGAAAATAAAGTTATTTTTCACTTTGTTGTGTTTTTCTGGAAGTCGGTTGTTTTTACACGCTTTATATTAGCTTCACTTGTATGTTTGTTTGTTTGTTAGTTTGTTTGTTTGTATGTAACCGACTCCTTTGAGCGCGATTATGACCCACTTTAAACGGTCAGATTTCATTGAAACTTTGTAAACTTGTCGAGGACCGATGACAATTCAATAATTAAAAAAAAAAAATGAGAAAAAAAAAACACGTTTTTGTAGTTAGCAGAACTAAAAAATATAAAATAAATAATAGTTTAAAAAAACTAAAAAACACACTTTAAAAACCAAACTAAAAAAGGAGAAAATAATTTAATTCAATTAAAAAGCGTGGGGTGCTTGACATTAATTGATTATAAAAATACCTCAAAAAGCACCCCACGCTTTTTAATTGAATTAAATTATTTTTTCCTTTTTTAGTTTGGTTTTTAAAGCGTGTTTTTTAGTTTTTTAAACTATTATTTTTAATTAAGTTATTTACAACATCCTCTATCAGAATCTTTAGCATTGAGTAATCCGATAGGAAATGTTTTCCAAACTTACCAAGGTGCAGTTTCCAGTTGAAAAATCAAAACACTGTAATGTCAAATTAACACTTTTCTTCACAAACAGTAACTATACACAATCTCGTTACCCACACATACCCGACGACCTCTAACTATACGATTATTTGAACGTTTAAAACACATAAACGTAACATAAAATAAAAAATAAAACTACAATCATTTCGAGAAACATAAAACAGTCATTGATTCCTAAAATAAATAAACTATTTTAGTATAAACGTAATATTTATTATATCATTCGTTTTATGTAATTTTCAATTTCAAGGCTAAGACTTGTTTTCAATAACAAGTATTATGAAAAGAATTCTTCTGACTATGAGTGTGGCTAATTTTAGTATAAACAATTTCGTCGCAGGCTGTTGATAAATAGGTAAGTAAAATAGTGTGTGGCACGGACATTGACACGGAACCTGTTACCATTGATTCAGTTGCAGAGATGTACAAGATACCTTAAATAAAGTATCTGGAATACAAAATGCAAAATACTTTTAAATTAAGTATTTCAGATACCAGATGCAAATAACTTTCTGTAATGGTATCTGAAATAGCTACTAGATATAAAGTACGTATCTTTCGAATACTTTTTATAGATAAGATACTGTTGTAAAAAAAACCTTTTTTATTAATGAATGTTTATTTTTTTACATGTAAATCGCGTTGATTGCGCAAACGTTACACAACATAATATTATATTTTTAAGGTTTTAATTGAGACTTAAGTAAAACTAGTTCTTCAAAGAGTTTATCACTCAATCGCTATTGTTCATCAATTACTAAAAGTATTTTAGCAAACATAGTATCTACAAAATACTAAGATACCAAACAACAGGTATTTAAATACAAGATACAAAATGAATTTCAAAAAAGTATCTGAAATACAGATACAAGATACGTATTTTGTATCTTGTATCTGTATTTCAGATACTTGTATCTTAGATAAGTTACATCTCTGTTCAGTTGGTACATGATTCTAAAGCCCCTGCTTTGAAATTTTTCTTCGATTATTTAAAAAAATTGCTATGTCATAGAAAAGTGCAATATCTACGTGGTCAAAATGTATTGAGCAGCCATCTTTTTTACTAACCGACGATTCAACTAACCCTTACGGGCCGCTTTACTTCGTATAAATTATTTATGAAGGGGCTTGTGGCTAAGTAATAACAGCCGCATGAGTCTATCAATCAGGTTAAGCTACGCTTGCCGCGGTGGGTCCGTGGATGGGTCATGGGATCTTTACATACCAAGAACCTCCGTGCCTCGGAAAGCACGTTAAGCCGTTGGTCCCGGCTGTCATTTGTGGATCTTTGACAGTCGTTACGGGTTGTCAGAAGTCCTAAAATCTGACAACCAGTAAGGGATATCGTGGTACCCAGTAACTGGGTTGTGGAGGTCAGATAGGCAGTCGCTAAATGTAAAATACTGGTATTCAGCTGCATCCGGTTAGACTGGCAGCTGACCCCAACATACTCGTATTTGGAAAAAGACTAAACAGATTGATTTTTGATTTCATCACCACTGTTCTCAAAACGGTGAAGTAAAACATCGTGAGGAAACCGACTTGTCCTAGAACCAAAAATTCGAAGACATGAGACATCCACCAGCCCGCATTGGGCCTGTTTGTCCCAAAAGTGGGAACATTATACTTAGGCCGATTATGCTACTTAATCTTTTTACACGCTTTATATTAGCTTCACTTGTATGTTTGTTTGTATGTAACCGACTCCTTAGAGCGCGATTTTGACCCACTGTAAACGGTCAGATTTCATTGAAACTTTGTAAACTTATTGAGGACTGATGACAATTCAATAAATTTTTTTTTTGAGAAAAATGAAAAAAAAATCACGTTTTTGTAGTTAGCAGAACTAAAAAATAGAAAGTAAATAATAGTTTAAAAAACTAAAAAACACGCTTTAAAAACCAAACTATTATTTGTTTCATATCACTTTACCAATAAAGCAGACATACATTAATGAAACCCATTTTGACCAACATCATAATGCCACTAATTTCAGAATCTTGACTCCCAAATGAACGTCATACACGGATTACATACACTTTGACTGCCTCCGCTGAACAAACGGAAGCACAGCATTCTGCACCGCGCCATGATCTAAAATCCAACTCTTTTGATTCAAACTTCAGTAATTGATAGAGGCGATAATTTTAGAAACTTCTCGTCTTGTCATAAATACTATTGAACATTGATGTTGAGAACGTACAGATAGCAACAAAAGTAAAGTCAAAGTCAAAGTATTTATTGCAAATAGGCACTAAGGCACTTTTGAACGTCAACATTTACATTAAACTAGAATTGATTCTAGTCGCCCCTTCCAAAATATAGTTTCGTAAGGAGAAGAATGGGCAAGAAACTCTAAAGTAGAGTGTCTATGGCAAAAAAAAACAGAAACTAATCAGCGGGGTAATTGCGTACAAACTAACATTAGTATTTAATGGCTTTCATTATGACAGTTTAACTACATTCATTGCGTTATATACGTTGTGGAGTAAGAATTTTGTTCAAACACATGAAGCAATGGATTAGCAATATCATTCAGATTGTGATTGAAAGTGTGTTACGATATTACTGTGCAGATTGTTCCTGAAATTCAGTAACGCAGACTGTGTTACCAAATTGCAAGGGTTATTTTTAGTGAACATAGGAATCCTGTATTTTATTTTGTGTGTGTAAAAAAGAGACATAACTAAAGGCTCCTACAGACAGTCGCGACGCAACTGACGTAGAACAATTCCTATAAAAACTCCAAGGAAACTGTTCTACAACAGACTGTTCTGTTCTGTTTGAAGAGGCCTTATAGGTTTATGAAAAAAAAAATGAGGAGGATAAAAAATAAACATGTTTTTAAGTAAAAAATTATCGTGCTAAGGAACTGTCAATTCATTTAGTAAACAGAGAAATTATAATCTTATCTTCTTTGCTCTTTATTATATCAGGAAGTCGATAGAAATACGTTAGGCAAATGTGAAGATAATTTATTCCAAAGGAACAGCCAGTGTCCACTTATAAAAATTCTAATACCTTTAAACGAGCAATTCTTGTATATTTGTATACAATTATATAATCTGAATCTTGGAAACGGCTCCAACGATTTTCATGAAATTTAGTATGCAGGGGGTTTCGGGGGCGACAAATCAATCTAGCTAGGTTTTATTTTTAGAAAACGTCAAACCAATAAAAAAAACTAAGCAAAGCTCGGTCATCTAGATTTAAATATAAGACGAAATTATAGCAGTGATGGCCTAGTGGTAACGGCCGCGACTTACTAGTTGTCGGTCGTAGGTTCGAATCCAGTCCGGCCCTTTACTTTATGCTAATTATTTCATTACTATTGCTCTCAAAACTTTAAAAGAAAGCATCGTGAGGAAACCGGCACGTCCAAGAACGAAAAATACGAAGACATGTGACATCTACCAACCCACACTGGGCCCGCGTGGGTTATAGAGGGGGCCTGAGTCCCAGCATTGGGACTACATAAAAGCTGATACATAAAGTAAGACTGAATAAGTTACTAAATTGTGAATGTTTTCGAGTTGATTCTTTTATGCTTACCCAATCAAAATCAAAATCAAAATTAAAAGTCATTTATTCAAATTAGGCTGAGACTCAGCTCTTTTTGAACGTCAAAACATAAGACAGTCCCCCCAAAATAAATAATAAAATAATTACAATTATAATATTCCAAAATAAACACTAACTTATTCTGCTAACTGTACTGATGCATACGTTCCATGAGGCCGTCTATTTTGGTACAAAATCAAAACATATTTTGTAATAAATTCTATAATTTAATGTTCTGTTATATTTTAGAGTTGAGCTGGAGAAAGAAAAGCAGAATTATATAAACGCTTATTATATACGTTATTGTAAGAGGTTTTGAACATTTCTTGTATAAAAATAATGTTTTGGTTATGGTTTTATAAGTTTGTTAAGTATAAAGCTATGATTATGCTTATTTATTGCATTTTCTGAATAGGTACGAGGCGTTTGTTTTTTTGTTTATGTATGTGTATGTTTTGTCTTATTTTGTAATGTGCATCTTGTTTAGGTACTTAGTGCAGAAAAAAACTATTTTGCCTTGTGTCTTTGTTTTCTTCACGAGTTATATACAGGAAAAGTTTTTATTCAGTGCGCAAAATTTAACCATGAATTTAGCATACCATTCTAGACACCCCAGCGAAGAAATTTGTCGTCGGTTAAACAAAAAAAAAAAACAGCTGTTCCATACATTTTGACCGCGTAGGTATTGCACTTTTCTATGAATCAGCTGATTTTTTTGCTGCGCTGCGCTGGGAATGATGATAATAATGCTAAATTCATGGTTACAGTTTGCGCACTGGATAAAAACTTTTCCTTTATAATCCAGTCAGAAGCTCGACAATCAGCACCCTAATTGCGTAACTTACGATTAATAATAATCTGTTCTGAAAAAAAAATATGCTCAACAACGTTAATACGCAATGAATATTGTTGAACTGTCAAAATGATATGTTACGCAATTAGGGTGCTGGTCTAACCAACATTCTACCGTGTTAGTCAGAACTGACTGACTGACTGGGTTGTGGAAAGCAGAAAGGGAAATACCCGTATTTAAGAATGTTGGCATTCTAATTTAAGTCTTAATCTGTCAAAATAATCTCTAATTTGACAAAAAATTAAGGCTTAAGTACTATAAAGCTTGTTTAGAACGTATTGGTTTTTTCGTGGTCACAAAGAAAGGGTCTCACAAAAGTGTAACTACCTTTAAAGGGATCAAATAGTGGCCACGTAAAGGGACTTAAGGAAACAAAGTTGCTGACAATACTGCTGAGTGTAACGTAAAGGTGAATTCTAAGCAGTCTTTATGCTTACCCAAAGGCGTATTGAAATAAAGAAAAGGAAAATACATTTATTTAGCACAGACAACAGGCACACAATATACTGGAGGTTAGAGTAAAGCATATACACCATGACATTTAAGTCGTTTTACAAAGATGGTCCACTCTACATATGTAACTGACATAATATACCTCTAAAGCATATACACCGTGACATTTAAGTCGTTTTACAAAGATGGTCCACTCTACATATGTAACTGACATAATATACCTCTAAAGCATATACACCGTGACATTTAAGTCGTTTTACAAAGATGGTCCACTCTACATATGTAACTGACATAATATACCTCTAAAGCATATACACCGTGACATTTAAGTCGTTTTACAAAGATGGTCCACTCTACATATGTAACTGACATAATATACCTCTAAAGCATATACACCGTGACATTTAAGTCGTTTTACAAAGATGGTCCACTCTACATATGTAACTGACATAATATACCTCTAAAGCATATACACCGTGACATTTAAGTCGTTTTACAAAGATGGTCCACTCTACATATGTAACTGACATAATATACCTCTAAAGCATATACACCGTGACATTTAAGTCGTTTTACAAAGATGGTCCACTCTACATATGTAACTGACATAATATACCTCTAAAGCATATACACCGTGACATTTAAGTCGTTTTACAAAGATGGTCCACTCTACATATGTAACTGACATAATATACCTCTAAAGCATATACACCGTGACATTTAAGTCGTTTTACAAAGATGGTCCACTCTACATATGTAACTGACATAATATACCTCTAAAGCATATACACCGTGACATTTAAGTCGTTTTACAAAGATGGTCCACTCTACATATGTAACTGACATAATATACCTCTAAAGCATATACACCGTGACATTTAAGTCGTTTTACAAAGATGGTCCACTCTATGTATCTGACATAATATACCTCTAGGCGCGATTAAAAAATTGTTACCGTTCCATCCTTCTTCCTTCTTGGGTTTGGTTTCCGCACTTAGTCCTTCAAGTGGACCATTGTGCGTGAGCCATGGCGGCCTTCGGTTGTCATTCCAGCCAGCCCACCTCCCTCCAAAAGTTGGCTATAACTCCTGGTCTGATGAGAATATCCGTGTAACATTTGGGTTCCCCGAGGGTTTCTGTTCTAATCTGGGCTACGCCTGTGCATTCGAAAATCACATGCGCGACGGTTTCCTCGGCCTCCATGCAAGCCCTGCACAAGGGGCTGTCCGTTATGCCTATTGTGTAGAAGTGTTTGTTTAGTGGGCAGTGTCCTGTGATGGTTCCAGTCACCAGACGCAGATCTTTCCTGTCCAGGCGTAACAGTCGTCTGGTCAGCCTGCCATCCAAGGATGGCATTGCTTCCCTAGACTGCCTGCAGCCTGGTGTTAGGTTCCACCAGCTCTCGGCTTGTGTGTGGGTGTATTCTTGAAGCCACCTGCGTAGTTGGTTGAAGGGGATGGGCACGATTGTTACCGTTAATTAAGATACTAGGTGCAAAAAAAAGCTTCATAATTATGACACACCTTTTTTTTTTGGTTGGGAAATCAGAAAATAACTTCTCCCACTCTGGGTGGAACAGGAGGGCGTATCAGACTTTTAGGTACTGACTAAAACCCACCCGAGTTCCCTCAGTTGCCTGTGTGCCAGGGGCCGCGGTATCTCTTTCGAACAACCTGCACCCCTGGCAGAAATATGAAACACCTTTTATTAATATTTACGTATAAAACGGTAGAAGATACCTATACCCAGCGCACGAGTTGAGCAGATCATTCTATATCCATTAGATGCCATCATTCATTCCATCTCCATAACAGGCTGTTTCAAATGACGTCATGCATCTTAGTGAATGATATTTTAATTTTTATAATTATTGATATGTCCATAATCATATGCTTTTTTTTTAGATAAATGATTAGAAGTCATTGTATACATGAAGTGGGCTGCTGATGTAAGACGAATATAATGCCACGGTGTATAAAAATGTAGTAAAAATTGTAAGGTGCAATGTCGGAAAGTAGCATTAAAGTGTGCCTCACGGCTGCACCATTATGGCCCAGTTCAGCAAAAATGCCAGACAACTAATGCCTGACGCTGGTTGGTGGAAATATACAATGTATAAAGAAATGATTGAAGTATTTAGTAATGGTGATTTTTTTACATTGATGTGCGATTGAGTTTACCTATGAGTGGCAGAGCGAGATACTGTGAAAAGGCCGAACTCTTTCTTAAACTATGTGCCATTAAAGTATTCGATTGTAGGATAGTATCTTAAACAATATCTAGGTAAGTATGCCCAAAAATAATTAAATTTCAAATTTCTCGATCGAATATTTAAAACATAATTTTAAAATCTAAACAAATGAGTTTTCGACCAAAAGTGATGATTGATTCCGTCTGCAACTTATGCTTCAAAGATTTTTGTGAAAACATTCGCCGGTCATATTACTGATTTTTTACATGATTCATCACTGAAAGATATTTTCGGTAAACAAATGTCGATGAAACACGTTTTTACCAAACTTAGGTGCTTCCGTTCGAAATAGGCCTTACCAGAATCAGTCTATAAATACCACGGTTTATTCATTTCCTCTTCTTGATTATTTTGTAAGATAATCTTTAAAAACATTTCTTCGTGAAAAGAATGAGACATCTTCTTGGAAGAAATTGTGAAAAAAAAATAAGTACATATTCTTTTCAGTCGTTTCTTTCTTCTAAGCTGAAAGTGAATGGGCTCTGTGGACAATAAACAATATTAAAATTTGATGTTATTTTTCAAATTATTATTGTATTATAGAGATATGAGGAACAGGGTGTAAAGTTCACTCATACTCTATGAAATAGGGAGAATCCTCCGACCAGACGGGTGTTGTGTCTGGTGGGCAGCTGCCCGACGGTTGATGTCGGGATGTTGTATATAAGTATACTAGTCGTGCGGTAAACTCTACTTGCGCGATGCAGGATTTGTGTGACGTCAAGTCTTTGATGCTTAAGTTCGTATTTGGCGTTGTAGATGCCGCCTCAGTATTACTAAATACAGCTGGTATAACTGGAACAGTTAGACCAGATGCTGCATAGCCTAAATGGAGCCTCTCAGCGGGTTGGCCTCGGCATGAATTTGGACAAGACCAAAGTCACGTACAATTCGCACGTCTTGCCGAGTCAAAACCGCATCGAAGGGTCGCTTCTCGAAATTGTGGAGGAATATGTCTACCTAGGTCTAGTCATGCAGCTTGGTAGACACAACTTTGAGAAAGAAGCCGACAGGAGGATCCAGTTGAGTTGGGCAGCGTTTGGAAAACTTCGTCAAGTATTCTCGTCGCCAAGACCGCAATGTTTGAAGACTAAGGTCTTCAACCAGTGCGTCCTGCCCGTGATGATCACTTTTTTAAATAATAAAACTGAAACTAACTGCCTCGTAGGTTTAGTGGTTGAAAGCACTAATGCTGAGCATGAGGTCCGGGGTTCGATTCCCAGGTCGGGCAAAGTGATATTGGGTTTCTCTATCTGGGACTTCTCAGTAGCAGCCCGGAGTCTGGATTTGTGCTCAGAAGATGGCAATAGGGTCTTGAACGATTGATAATTTCAACATAATAATGTAACCAACTTTTTGTAACAATATAATGATTTTAAAAGAGTGTCCATGGAGTTTCTTGCCCGTTCTTCTCCATAGGTACCTACCTACGCTTTGGAAAGGGCAACTAGCTTTATCTTTCTAACTCACCGACCTTGACAATTCAAAAATGCCTGTAATTGGTTTATTTGAAATAAATGCTTTGAGTTTGAGTTTGAACGTATCTGCCGAAGTGTTGTCAAACTATACATACACCTCTGCCCAACCCTCGGGGAAACAAAGCGTGGTGTTATAATGCTTCTTTACATAGTTTCTTTTCATGTTTGTACGTTTAGATCTTTTGAACTACGCAACAAATTATAATGCGGTTTTCTTCAATTGATAGATTGATCCAAGAAGAAGGTTTGTATACAATATACCAACTTCCACGCGGGTGAAGCCACTGGCATTAGCTAGTAGTTAATAAAACAGAAAATTATTTAATGTTTAAAAATAGATCATCACCATCATCATCATTTCAGCCGAAAGACGTCCACTGCTGGACATAGGCCTCCCAAGCATCGCCATTTCGACTGGTTCTGTACTTCTCGCATCCAGCGGATTCCTGCGGCCTTCACCAGGTCATCGGTCCATCTTGTGGGAGGCCTTCCAACGCTACGTCTTCCAGTACGCAGTCGCCACTCCAGAACCTTCCGGCCCCATCGGCCATCTGTTCTGTAAACAATGTGCCACTTGAGTTTGGCAATTCTTCGGGCTATGTCGGTTACCTTGGTTCTCCTGCGGATCTCTTCATTTCTGATTCGATCGCGTAGGGTAACTCCAAGCGTAGCCCTCTCCATTGCCCTTTGGGTGACAAACTGTCCAGTTAGGTAGGTCCAACTTCGAGAAAGAGGTCAATCATCGAATCCGACTTGGCTGGGCAGAGTTCGGGAAGCTTCGCAATATCTTCTCGTCACACATACCGCAGTGTCTCAAGACGAAAGTCTTTGACCAGTGCGTGTTGCCAGTGATGATATATGGTACTGAAACGTGGTTGCTCACAATGGGCCTCATAAGAAGGCTGAAAGTCACTCAAAGGGTAAAAATAGATAATTAATGCTATTATTTAGCCACTTCTTTACTGCAGTGTCTTGTTCGCTCAAGGAGTGTTCAAAGAATAGGATCGTCGGACGTATGTCCAGCATTTTTATATCATTGTACTTTAAACAATGTGTGCCGGACCAAGAAATAGGTACATGCAATCTTATTACAGTGAAACACACGAGAATTCCACGGAGGAGACCGGGGAGATGTGGTGCAGGTTTTTCTGTTTATTATTATTAATAACTATACTAACCAGTTTGTTTTTGTTTAGATATTCAATATTTTTGATCATAAAGTCCTTTTCCATTCAAAAATAAGTTGTTTTTTTTTTGTGAAAACACTCAAAACATTAAATTACAAAGTGAACACCAATGGACCTAATTCTATTATTTATTTTAATAATGGATTTTTTTCTTTGATTGAGACATTTTTTATGTTCTGGTGTCGAGATATACGCCTATTGCTTCGTTTTCGTATGCGTAAAGGTGATGTGGAAAGGGATGTTGGTGTACAATGTTGGTAGACATCACATATCTTCGAATTTTTCGTTCAACAACATGCCGTTTTCCTCACGATGTTTTCTTTCACCATTTTAAGAGTAGTGGTGATGAAATAATGAACACAAAGTAAAATGCCTGACAGGGTTTGAACTTACCATCTGAAACTAGTAAGTCGCGACCTGTACTACTGGATCACCACAGTCACTGTTCCAATAAACAATTCGATGTTTTTTTCTCAAAAAAGCCACTCTTGATATTTTCCCATACCACCTGCTTGTTTTTCCCCGACCTCCTCGCCCAGCTGCTGTCGGGCGATGTAATCAAGGCGGCAAAACAAACATCTTGTGACCACTGAGGGTAAAGGGACAACTTAAGAGGAAGCCATTTTTTAGTAATATAGTTTTTTAATAGATATTTTTGAGCAGCCCTAGAGGCTGACAGCCAGTCTTACCAAGGGGTAACGTATTGCCTAGAAACTGGGCTGTGGCGGTCAGATAGGCAGTCTTTTCACGTAAAATACTTGTATTCATCTGCACCCGGTTAGACTGGAAGCTAACCCCAAAAATAGTTAGGAAGGAGTAGGCAGATGTTGTATAGAGGTTTTTTTTAAATAGAAAATTATCTTTACATCGAAAGGAATAAAAATAGATCCATATCCGAAGATAATATTGAGTAAGTACAGACGCCAACACATCAAGCTATTCCAATCTGTCATATTACTTTGATAGATTAATTTTAACTTTATTACATACACATAAGGTTCATGTTTTTTTCTTTTTTGAAGGTTGGAAATCGTCAAATAACTTCTCCCGCTCTGGGTGGAGCAGGAGGGCGTGTCAGACTTTTACTGACTGAAACCCACCCGTGCTCCCTCAGTTGCATGTGTGCCAGGGGCGACGGTATCTCTGACGAACAACCCACATCCCTGGCAGGCATCGGCCCTTGCGGCCACCTGTTGTTGCTGACATCTCTGACGGCGCGCGTGGAACACAACGCGCCGTCGACCCGGGCATTTTTTTTTTGTTTAACATTGAGAAATGCCTACTACGCTACCACGGGGAGATAGCGCAGTTATGTGGGACTGTAACCCACCAAAACTCCACGGTGTCCTCCAGTGCCACTTGAGGCGGGTACACGGAAACGCGCAAGCCATCTGCGAACCGGAGGGGAATAACCCCTATCACCGGTGCACCAGGACACATGGCACGCCGTGACCACCCCAGGAACCAAATAACATAAGGGCCCCAGACGACCCCGTGTCTGGCACACTAGGTACGCACTCCTCCTCCGCCGCAGCCTGTAATCCCGATGGATCAGTCCGCCATTCGACATCGCGGGTCGCCTCAGTTGCGATGCACCTCACCGCAACCTACTTTTTGGCCGCTACGTCGTCGTCGGCTTGGAGGCAAAAGCCCTGACGAGTGGCCCCACCTTGTGGTTCTTCTTCGCTTCACCGTGGGAGCGTGACCACGGCTACTGAGCCCCCCTGCAACGACAATGCGGGAACCCACTGGGGGTATAAGGCTAATGTTTAATTGGGAAAATTTGACAGTTTTGGGTACCTAAACCTAGTAGGCATTATTATATCCTATGAAACCTTTGACTAAACAGGCTATGTTTAAAATTGAACTGAAACGTCATTTTCTATAGATCTATGAATTGAAGATCCAGATTTCATGCATAATAATAGTCATCTAGATTACATTATTTACTTTGGGACGGTCAACGTCAAGGTCGAAAATCTACGAACATCCTAATAGAACAAGGGAATATATACAAATTATATATTCATTGAATATTTCCTACACTGGAGTTGATATTGAAAAATAAATATCATAGGGTTGACGCCATTTTCGGGCCAAATCGTAAATAATGAGAGTCTTCAAGTTATGGCCAGAATTATTGCTTTTATGCAAGTGTATACAGACGTCTATTTCCCCATCACTTAGAATTAGGTGAAACAGAGCTATTGAAGAAGAAAAATAAACTGATAGAATATCTTTTCAAAGATGTGAATTTAAGTATGAATATTTATGGAAAACTAAAACCAGCGCACAGGTCAATCGATCTGATTAAACTACACTGGTTACACACGGTTACACGCGGTTGATTTGTGGATTGGAGACCATCTTTACATAAAAGTCCTTACATACCTTCGTGCCTCTGAAAGCACATTATGCCGTTGTGATTCGTAAATCTTTGACAGTTGTTGTATATACGGGTCGTCAAAAACCCAAAAGTCAGACAACCGGTCTCACCAAGGGGTATCTTAATACCCATTAACTGGATTGTAGACGACAGATAAACAGTCAATCCATGTGAAATACTAGTCTGCATACGGTTAGGGAAAAAGTTAGGCAGATGTTGATGACTTATGGAAAACTGTGCGTGACAGTTGATAGGAAAATGGAAGAATAAAAAGTGTTGCAATGATCCCAAGTAACACGGGACGAGGGCTGAAAAATGATCATGGTTTATGGAAAACTGAGCAAATCACTCACATAAGTCATAATTCTTAAAGTAAAGAGCGTGTTTATCAGTTAATTTATTTATTTAATACTTCACGCACAGAAATGTACAGAGGCGGACTTAATGCCAAAGGCATTTTCTACCAGTCGACCTTTGGGTGATGCAGAGACAAACAGTGGTAGGTGCAATTACTCGTGTTTTGAATATTTATTCAAATATAAGTAAATATAGGTACTAATATTATTATACTCATACATATGATATAAATACTTAATTAAATATAACCAAAAATAACAACAGTTGTGATGTTCCTTGTCGTGCCGGACGTAAAAGAATAGCACCATCCCATTTCTTCTCAAGGATGTCGTAGAAGGCGACTAAATGGACTTACTAGTGAATGAGCAGCAGCGTTCTCTATGCATTTTCCCACCATACTGCGATCGCCAACCCGCCTGCCAAGCGTGGCGATTATGGCAAAACCCCCCGTTTATGGGAGGCCTACGTCTTTCGGCTGAAATGATGATGATGATGATAACAGATGTAGATAATGCTGAAATTTGCCATCATTCATCATACTCCTGCCTCATCCCAATTTGATTGGGGTCGGCGTAACATGTGTTTTCTTCCAATCTTCTCTATTAGTAGTCATCTCGGTAGTCATCCATCGTTTCTTTGGTCTCCCCCTACTCTTATAGCCATGGACACTCATACTCAAAACTTTCCTCATATAGTTTTCCTCATTCCGCCGTATCACATGCCCATACCATGACAACCGATTTCCACACAACTTTTCAGTTACCGTTGCCACTTTCAGACTTCCTCTTATATGTACTTCTATCCAGTCGTGTAACACCACAAATCCCTCTTAACTTTCTCATATCATCTGCATGCAATTGCCTATCATTCATCCCTTTTGTGGCCTACATTCTGACCCATTTAAGACAGCAGCCATAATTCATCATCATCTGCCTAGCCTTTTCCCAACTAAGCTGGGGTCGGCTTCCAGTCTTACCAGATGCAGCTGAATATCAGTATTTTACATGGAGCGACAGGCCATCTGCCCTCCACAACCCAGTAACTGGGTAATACGATACCCCATGGTAGGACTGGGTTGTCAGACTTTCGGGCTTCTGACGACCCGTAAGGAATGTCAAAGATGCACATATGATAGCCGGGACCAACGGCTTAATGTGCTTTCCGAGGCACGGAGTGGTCTTGGTATGTAAAGATGGTCACCCATCCACGGACGAACCGCGGCAAGCATAGCTTAACCCGATCGATCGACCCATGCGGCTAATATTACTTAGCCACAAGCCCTCAGTAGCCATAATTCTGAAAGAAAAATAAAAACTGAACTAAAGAAACCGAAAAAACTACCCCTTAAGACTGACCCCTTAACAGAAGTCCAGAGCAATACGCAACAAGCATTGTTTTAATTTAATAACAGTCACATGCTCCCGCAAGAATTGAAGGGGACAAACGAAAAAATTAGTTGTGACACCCCTAGAGACCTCGCCTACTCGCGTTTTCTTTATAAAAGCAAGGTCCAGAGCATCCGTTCCTCAGAAACGAAGTGGCATTCCTGAAGTCAGTACGGCTTCTTCTAACCAAGCTGTGGAACCATGGTAGTAGTTTTAACTGGAAAATTCACGTGAGTACCTTTCTTTGTATTTTTATGACCTGATGGCCAATTCTCGTATTTATAAACGTTCAAAATCCAGTGGTAGTCACCTCGACGACAATCAAATGTCAAAAATGTAGGGAAACTCGAGGTATTTTTGACAGATTTAGACTGAGATAAGACTGTGTACGTTCTTAAAATTACTAGAATTACCCCTGTATTTAAATACCTTCGGTTGTGTGTGTGTATTTTTGGCAGATTATTTTATTCAACTTTTGACTTTCAAACTTAAAGCATAATTAGCGTTTCTTTTAGTATTTTTATAGCTTTACAGGTTTGTCCAGTTTTAAGCATTTTAACTAATTTTAGAGAAGGCCGGTTTACTGTTATTAAACAATTAACGGCATTAAAAAAAATGCTTTTTATACGTGGTATTTGAGGATTACGATCCCAAAGGGACCTGCATCAGGACCCTATTACTAAGCCTCCGGTGTCTGTCTGCCAGTCTATCTGGTTAGCGGGCTGTGTCTCATGAACCGTAATCGGTAGACAGTTGAAATTTTCTCAGAGCGAGTATTTTTATTGCCGCTATAATAAACAAAAATTAAGGGGTGAGGACCCCTTAAATCATACAAGAATCCCTGCGTGTGTCAGTCTGACTGGCACTTGGCCGGTTTTTTGAATTAAACCATTTAGATACACGTTTGAATTGCAAAGGAGTCGTGTCAGTCAGAAATATGAAGCTAGTTGCCCATTTCAAAGCGCGAATAGTTTTCTACAGTGATGTTCATCTCAATAGGTTACTAATACGTCATGGCCAAGAAACTCTATGGACATTTTGATTTGGTAACTAGGTGCTTACCTGTATAATTTAAAACGGGTCCATAAAATACGAACCTCCTCGAATTGCCACAGAATTCTTATAGTTTGTCATATACAGGGTGGCATTATCGAAGCGTAACCTGTAGGTAACCATGAATCCAGTTAATGAATCTCCCGGTGTTGAAACATTTCTACGCAAGGGGGTTCAGGATCATGTGTCCCTACCTCCTTGTATATTTATAATCCCTATGCACTGTCTTCTTCCAAAAGATAACTAAGAATCTTTTATTAAGAATATTTTGCTCATTACAAATATTAATCTATTTACATGTAGAGTAGTCCTCTTGACAAAATTTCGGCCATGGTAGCCAATCTCATGCCATAGCCATCTACGCGCATAATGCGCGTGTGTGCACTCACTTCCCATTCTCATAGACCGATGGGACGGCGAGACTCTCTCAGGCGCGCGGCGGCGCGGCGAGATATCAAGCGAGGGCCAACGGCTAAACGCGCTTTCCGAGGCACGGGGGTATTACAACGCCAAGTTTCAAACTCCGGGCTGTTACTTAAATATTGGGGGGGTGGGGCAGTTTACATAGAATATTTGTGCAATTTAGCAAATGGTAGTCCTCTCGCTGGCTAGGTTTCACACAATTTTTTACGCTATTAATAATTGCCATTGACTTTTTAGAGTTAGGCAGAGAAAGAGGAGGCCCTACCTTGGCAGTGGAAGACAATTTAGGCAAATACATAAACCTTACCGTTAATCTGATGTCCCTAGCTTACCCTTTTTACACGCTTTATATTAGCTTCACTTGTATGTTTGTTTGTTGGTTTGTTTGTTTGTATGTATGTATGTAACCGACTCCTTTAAGCGCGATTTTGACCCACTTTAAACGGTCAGATTTCATTGAAACTTTGTAAACTTGTCGAGGACCGATGACAATTCAATAATTCAAAAAAAAAAGGAAAAAAAAAACACGTTTTTGTAGTTAACTAGCAGAACTAAAAAATAGAAAATAAATAATAGTTTAAAAAGCGTGGGGTGCTTGACATTAATTGATTATAAAAATACCTCAAAAAGCACCCCACGCTTTTTAATTGAATTCAATTATTTTCTCCTTTTTTAGTTTGGTTTTTAAAGCGTGTTTTTTAGTTTTTTAAACTATAATTTTTAAAGCATTTAATTTACTTCTGTAAAAATGTGACGATTTTCGACCTTCTTACTAACACTAGGTATTGAATTATATCTCAGTCAGTTCACACTCAAATGGCCATAAGTACCTACACTGAATTGTTTTAGATTTAAAATCACTTTCTGATAACTGTATCGAAATTTTCAGTAACACTGCGGCCAGTCAGGAAAATAAGTCAGATAAGATAATAAAAATAAAAATAATATTTTTTGTTTACAGATTCTAACAAAATGCGCAGAAAAGTACAAACGTATCTCTTGTTCATCCTTATTATAACCACTGATGTCGTCCTTGGTAAAACAAATAAAACGAAAACATTCAAATCTAATCACAAGAAACATAGTTCTTTGAAAGCAAAGTCTGACAATGATCGCGTCAAAAGATCCCTAAATGACGATGACGACCGACCATTCTGGCCAAATCGGGGTAAAAAACAAATAGGTAATGACCCAACCTATTACACGAAATATGATAATGATTCTGAAAATAATAAAAATAATGTAAAGTCCAGTGATAAAGTAATGAAAGAACAACCATTTTGGGGAAATAGAGGAAGACGCGAAAGTTCCATGGGAAATAAGTACGGATATGTCGTCGATTTTCCCGATTATTTTGTTAAACCCTGCGAACACTGCACGGAATTTGCCCAAAAATCTGACGAATATAGGAACATGAAAGATAGAAGAGATGAATTCATGGGTCCGTTCTGGGGTAGTCGGGGTCGCAGAAATTCAGCAGAAGTTGAAACATATGAAGACGACCCTTTTTGGGGTAATAGGGGTAGAAGACAAGAACAGGAACCATTTTGGGGTAACAGAGGTCGCAGAACAGAAAATGAACCATTCTGGACCAATAGAGGAAGAATCGAAGAAGAACCATTTTGGGGAAATCGTGGCAGACGTGATGACGTGGAACCTTTTTGGGGCAATCGTGGAAGGAGAGACAATGCAGAGCCATTTTGGGGTAACAGAGGAAGAAGACAGGCAGAAGAACCATTTTGGGGTAATCGAGGAAGACGGGAAGAGGAACCATTTTGGGGGAATCGCGGAAGACGGAAGGTTTCAGAACCAAATTGGATTCGCAAGCAAGATTTAAAAGAATCGATACTGAGTGCCATAAATGACGTTGAAGATAACATCGAGAATCTCTCACGACTCAAAAAAAGTAATGTTGAACCAAATTCTTTTTGGGGTGGCAGAGGAAGGGATAACAAGCTATCAACCCTATTTAATGGGCCTGCCAGAAGTAAAATGGACTGGACTGCTAAATTAGAAAGACATGGACAATCAACTGAACCCGGTACTGTGTTGGATAACCGTATGTTCGTCGACGAGCCAAAGTATATTTTAGTTGAAAGATCTGGTCGATCTTCAGCCGAAGCTGAAGATCCTTACAACATATCGAGAGGTAAAAAGTATTATATCAATTACAATTTGGAGCAAGCAGCCAGAGATAGACGTGGAGCCATTGAAGAAATCGTTAAATCGGTACGTAATGATCCCTATTACATTGCAAGAGGTAAAAAGGATATTGATGCCACTAAAAATGGAACTTCTTCAATGCTTAAGGAAATCAAAGCCAAAGAATTAATTTGTGCTGCAATTGATCTGATAATGATCAAACACGATGGAACCAAAGTAAAACGGGAAATTGACGATAATGATCGAGACAGACGAACTATACTAAAGAAACTGGCAGCTCAACTTCAAATGGATCCATATTTTGTAAGTAGGGGCAAGAAAAATCAAATTTCCGGTGACAAAGATAATCTTCAAGATTTTATAAGTAATGTAGCTGAAAAATGTAACTAAAATTAGCTTTAAGATTTCTTCCTCATTTGATGTTGTCAAAGATATATTTATGGAACTTGATGTAACTTTAATCGATAAGTAGTAATTTCGTTATAATCGTATTACTTAGTGCAATCATAAAAATTGTCTGTGACCTGATCAAATAAAATGTAGATTACTTATCATGGCTTGTTTTATTTGCTTTTAGTTGCTAACCAACATTTCCCAAACACAAAGACAGAGACGAGTATTAAATATACATCATAGAAAAAAAAAACATAACGTAAATACTAACAGATGTTAAATATTTCCACTAAAAAATATTTAGAAGTAATCTTTCACGACTTGCTTTGAAATTTTCTAAATGTTTATGATAAATTCTTACCAGTTACAAATCTTAGTAAAATAAAACACAGACATGTTAGTGCGACTTTTTTATTATTCTGCAATATTATAAATATAGGATACATCGTCCAAACATCCTATTTAAAGAATTTGTTGCTCTTTATGTCAGATCAGGTAACATTTAATTTTTTTTTTTGAGCAATCACAAAATTATATATTTTTTGACCAGATTTTCGATGATGTGGCAAGGTACATTCGGAATAACAGTTGTATACCTACTACTAAGCTAAATGAGAAAATTTTGGATACAGATTGATGGTTCCCAAAACATATTTCGGCTGTTACCCTTGATTACTTTCCCAACTTTCTACAAGATTTCGTGAAAAGTGAATAAGAAAGATTTGATCTAAAAGATAGTTCTAAAGATTACACCTAAATAGACGAAGAGATCAGTCTAGATTTTTAATTAATTATAGACATCAAAAACCTTCTTGCACATTTGATTAGATATATATTTTCAAGCCAAGTTTTATAATAGATAAAGTCTAGTGAAAAAACAAAATTGAGCTAGTAAGCACGAGTAACCGAAAATCTGAAAGCTGACGATGAAACTAATGAACAATTCAAAAGACCTAAAAGTCCCATAGGTACATCAATTTATCATTATTTCAATAGCCTACAACAGTGTCACTACTACTCAGACAACGATAATATTATAAAGACACATACTATGTCTTGATATGGGCTGGATACATGTAAATAGTTCTAAAACACTTGATAGAAACGTCTATTAGGTACGCAACCGGCCATTATACAGATGGTCCAATTCATATAATAATACTGCAAGTTTAAATTAATTTTGAAATATTGGGGCGAATTGATAAAATTTGACATTTCATGTCCTAACGTTAATAATCTCATATCACGCTCACAAGCGCAAAACACAAAAAGATTTATTATATTTTTAACATACATCAACGTTTCGAAATGAAAGCTGGAATAATACTAACATTCATTGACGAAAACATAAAAATAAAACCTTTAGGCTTCCACTGACGAGTGAAACGTACGAAGAATATTCAAAACGTCAATTAAAAAGTCCTTGACGCGGTAAGCGTCAGAATGCTCTAGAACCCTGTAGGCCGTGAAATTCGTTCATACTCTCCACAGTAGGAGATGATTGGTCGAATCTTCTCTGCCTGCGTCTTCTGTCATTGTGGAACTCCTAAAGTCCTCGTATCCATCTCCGCCAGATATGATGAGAGTTTCCTTATTATTTTGAGTAGGCTCAGCTTGTTTCTGTAGTTTCTCGGCGTTTGTCGACCTGCGACTTAGTGCCTTTGTCTTCAATGACGTCTGCGTCGTTTTAGCTGGCTGCTTTTGTGCGGCTGGGTTCTCAACGATCGTCAGGAACCTCACGTGGCCGGTATGCCCGTAGGTTATACCTGGAAATTAAAGAGTCCATATTAAATTTTTTGTTTGATTCCATCATATCTTCGTATTTTAAATTGGAATGCTTTATCAGACTAGCTCTTGAGTCATTGGCCAGCGAAGGAAAGGTATGGAGAACTCCTTTGCACAGCAATAGGACAACAAAGGTAAAAACAAACCACCACCTATAGTTTGAAACAGTACCCTTACCAGTAAGATGCGGCACAGTGAAGGCTCCAGTCCTGGGGTTGGGAGAGTTGTGCAGAGGTGCGGTCAGTAGTACTCCGGCGCTGGTGCCGACCCACAGCGTGTCGCGGTGCGCCAGCAGCGCTGTGACGCGGAGGCACGCCGCTTTGTGCTGGCGGATTATGTCGTCACAACCTGGGTATGAGGAGACAGGAGAAAGGTTTTATTTAGTCACCGATATTCATTGGGAAGAAGTCAGTCATCAAGGTGAAAGAAATCTAGCTGATGCCTTTGATCTAGTTTGCTTGTACTAAATTTAATTAAAACGATATGGGGGAAACGTGATGGGGAACTAATATTATGGTACGTTACTTTATCAGCTGGAACTTAAGAACTGTTTTCAGGCGTCCAACCAAATTGTTAGGTTATTCTTGAAATTTACTGTGAACCACCATGCTTACACAGACATACTGATGCAGACCTGTGGTTGCCGTAGTAATGACCCCAATTAACAAGTTGTAGGTCGTGGGTTTGGAGTCAGAAAGGCGCTTTACTTTGTGTATCATCACTGCTCTCTAAACGGTGAAGGAAAACATCGAGAGGAAACCGGCATGAGACATCTATCCCACTATCTCTCCAAGAGAGGAGGCAGTGGGAACATTATAGCCTGATAATACACTATGCTTACCATGCAACATCTTAGTAACTTGTGGCGTGATATTGATCTCTGCCAGCTGCTCGCGAGTGCTGGAGTTGTAACACCGCAGCTGGGCCGCGTTGTGCAGTGACAGCCATATTGTGCCGCCTGCCACTGCCATGTGGCTGATTGGCTTCGTCTCTGAACTTATTTGGAATGTTTCGTCCACCTGGAAACAGGATAATATTATGGGTTACTATGTATTTGAAAACAGGAATATAAAAATGGAGGGTGCTCTTGTCGCTCTGAAAACATAATTTCTATATTAAAACTTTATGGACAAGGAAAAAGTAATCGTATAAAGGTGGACTTAATCCCATCCTGAGTATTTTGCTGCTGCAATTATACCTTCTTCTATTCAGCATTAATAGCCTAGAAATAGAAGTAGGTATTTCTAATTATATTTGTGTAAATAATTTTGTAATAACTAACTATTCACTTGTGGGCCTCTGATTTTACATGCAATTATGTATGGCATCATCACACGATGCCTCCAAGTTCCTGTGACGTTTTGATGATAAAAACAGATATCATCATCGTAAACGGAGCATAGGTCCAGAACACTACGCAAAATGGCATTATTTCCAATGAAGCATTGAAAGGGCAAAATTCATAACACAATGTGGCATTCCAATGAGTGGATTCCTTTCTGTTGTCAGTCTATGGCTATGGACATTACCTGCAGCGTATGCGGGTTGATGATCTTGATGGAGGCGTGCGTGGCGCACCACAGCTTGCCGCCCGACAGCAGCATGCTGCTCACGGGGCTGCTGCCCGTGCCCACCGGGATCGTGGCACGCTCCGTCCAGGACCCATCTGGGGGGCGGCGAAGTAATAACTCAACTGATCCATTGATTGCAGTAGGGAGGACATTAGTGGTTATGGTCGAAAACAATAGTGACGAAGCTATTTGATAAGTTTCTCATGATGACACAGAAATCAATATAAGAGCAGGAGTGAATCAAACAATAATAATAGATGATTAATTTGGAGGTTTGTGGACTAGAGTGTCAAGATCCTCTATAGAAAAGGGAGGATCCTCCGACCAGACGGATGTTGTGTTTGGTAGGCAACTAAACCAACTAGGCTCGAAGATTGACGTAGGGATGTTATATTGCGCGGTAAACTTCGGTTACAATGCAGGATTTTGCATCGCGTCATCGTGATGCGTAGTTCGCATGTGACGTTGAAGATGTCGCTACCAAATTATTTGAAAGATGTAGAATACTACTCGTACTTTAAAAGTTTATTCTATTGTATTGACATGATGGCTAATAGAGATGTATGGAGAAAAAGACACGCGCCGACCCTAAATAAAGGCCCTAAACAATTTCAATGAAAGCATCATGGAAACTTTTCTACAAATGTCGCGTCGCGCCAATTTAAAGATACAAAAATATTGAAAGCAGCAATCTGATGATGATTTAAATATCTATAAATACTTTTCACGAAATATTATGACGTGTTTATTTTTACTTACCTATATCCCGGCAGTATACGACCAGATCTCCGTTGCCAAGTGCAACAAATACTTTTCCCTCCACGTATCTGAAAATAAACAATCTATTATTAGTTAAATTTTAGTTATTTCTAGAAACTGTTCTAGAATTACTGCTATTTTAAAAGACAGTTGTGCAGTTGATACGTGAAAGCGGTTTAGTAGGAATAGTACCTAGGGATTAGTATGGAAATATGAGTCACCAAAACGATGATCTTTAAACCTAAACGTGCGCTTACATACGTCAATTCTCGTCCACTATGACATCACAACTACATCCAGCAATTTAGGGCAATAGCAACATGTAGCAACCTGTTGCCAGATATACGGCCACACAATATCATGCAATATGGAGCAACTTAAAAAAGTAGGAAATACGCCCCCCCCCACCCCGTCACCTCCGCCGCCGGCTAGTTCCCTGCAAAAACGAGACGTAGTTATACGTCCGAGCAATCTGGAGCAACAACAATAAATTGCGGATATGTTTCAGCAATATTGCTTCTGATTGCTCCATATATTTCATGAGTTGCCGAATATCCAATCGGTTTGGAAATGTTTAGTCAATTTTCTTTCTATCTCGTTTGTACGTATAAATACGTCTCGTTTTTGCGAGAGGAACCGGCCGGCGGCGGAGGTGGCGGGGGAGGCACATTGCCTAGTTTTTTAATTGCTCCATATTGTGTGGCCGTATCTCTGGCAACAGGTAGCTACATGTTGCCATTGCCCGAAAAAGCTGGATGTAGTTGTGACGTCATAGTTAACGAGAATTGCCCAAAATGGAGTAATTTTAGTTGCTCGTGTAAGCGCACCTTAACGAACGGCCAATTAATTGCAAGTACAATTCACGACCCGGTGCTGTATTTACGGCTAAGTAATACAAGCCGCACGGATCGTTCGATCAGATTAAGCTACGCTTGCCACGGATCTTTACAAGACCCCTCCGTGCCTCGGAAAGCACGTTAAGCTTTTGGTCCCGACTGTCATTCGTAGATCTTTGACAGCCGTTACATACGAGTCGTCAGAAGCCCGAAAGTCCGACAACCAGTATTACCAAGGCGTATTGTACTTAGTGACCTTTGTATGAACATCAAGGTGGGTGATCTAGTAATGATTCATGACGTAAATATACTAACGGAAACAGCATTACCAGAAGACATGAGTCTGAATAGATCCCTATCCATTCTTGGAGAACAGATCAAAACATTGAAATCCACCAAAGCAGAGGTCGATGACATATCAGTTCATGACATTCACCAGTACACCGTCGTTTACATACTCTTGGGGGTTGTGGATGTTAGATAAGCAGTCACTCCACGTAAAATACTGGTGCTCAGCTGCGTCAGGTTAAACTGGAAGCCGACTCCAAGATAGTTGGGAACAGGCTAAGCAGATGATGATGACCAGAGATCGGATATTCGGATGCATGTTGGCTAACATGGAATGCGCTTTTGTATCGAAAAAGTCTTAATTTAGGTAAGTAATTTGTTTATTTTTTGTTTGAACTAATACAAACCACCCCTCCTCCAGTACATATACATATTTGTATCGGGTTAAACATTAATTTTAAATTATTACACATCTGAATAGCTAAGCAATCAAGAATCCCGGGGTTTTTAATAAATATTACAAATAATTTATAAAGCCGCTCCCATAAAAGTATGGGAGCGGCTTTATAAATTATAGCCAATTAATAATTAATTATTTTTAATTATAGCTTTATTTATTAGCTATGAAAGCATAGCTAAAAATTATCTTTAGGTAAATATGCATCCGAATATCCGATCTCTGATGATGACTGTGTTTGCGGATAATATGATAATATGACACTGTCTCTCAACCTCTAAAGTGGACAAGAGATATACTTACACAATGGAATGAACCCCCGAGTTGTGCTGCAGCTTTACTTTGTTTTTCTTTATCCTAATGTTGTCGAGACAGTTGTACACATGTATGCAACCGTCTTCTGTGCCCAGCCACATTGTGGGCTGGTTGGCTGTGGTGCCACTGTCTTCTGATGACTGACGACTGGCCGGCGATGATAGAGTGCCTGGAATTTTGAAGAAGTTGTTTAGAAAAATTGAAGCTTTTATGTTTTGAACGGTTTCCTATGTGTGCTCTGTGAGGGGTTGTCTATTAACGATCTGTTATTAAGCATTGTAGGTCGTTGTGGGGCAAAGCAAAGCAGTGTTGTAAAGGACCTGCACGCGCAGCAGGACCACTTCTATCTCTTCTCTCCGAGAAATAGAGATACATAAACAAGGTGGCAGACATTGACATCAACATGATCCTTGTCCCCTAGCAGAGAATTTTTCCGTCAATTCCGAATTTTTCGTTGTTAAAAAAGAAGTAGCAGTTCCATACATTTTGACCGCGTCGTTATTTTACATAATCGATGTAGCAGTTTTTTTTTAAAGCTGACAAAAAAATTCTACTCTATGATAGGTATCTAGATTCAAACTGTAACCATGAATTCAGTATAATAATAAATTATGCTGAATTCATGGTTACAGTTTGCGCTTCAATGTATGTATGCTACCCTGTAAATGTGTTCCTTTAAAAAGTATTTTTTCTTCATTTTTCGACATCGCGCGTAGAATCTTTTCTAAAAATTTTTTAGTCATTTGTTTCCGCGGTGGTCATGCTGCGCGTGCTGGTAATCAGGTTTGTTGTTTTCATTCATGATTGGTAAGGCCGCGTTCTAACCGAAAGCGAAGGTAGGCGACTGTCGCGCACTTTTATATCAATATGACAAACACATACAATCAATAAACTTGTATTTTTCATAAATCCATGATGATAAATTATATTTATTTCTGTACTTAGTTAGCTAAAAAACACACGTCAAAATAACATTTATGTTTTAAATCTAGATAAGTTCGGTGTTTCTTAACTGACTTCTCTGATAAGGAAGACCGAGGCAAACTTAAGGGTCACAGTAACTTTTATACATATTAGTCCAAACATAAACTACGTAGGGCCATGCAGATTCACCACTGCTCTCAAAACGGTGAAGGAAAAACATTGTGAGAAAACCGGCATGTCCTAGAATCAAAAGTTCGAAGACACGTGAATCCACCAACCCGCACTTGGCCCGCGTGGTGGATTACAGCCCACTCGTTATCAACGTGAGGACGCCTGTGTCCTAGCAGTTGTAACATTAGAGGCTGATTGTGCATATGCTAAACGATCGCAACGATCACGTAGTCGCGCGGTCGCTTTCGGTTAGAACGTGGGGTAAGCCTTAAGTATTCCACGATCAGTACCTACCTAGTTTATTACTCTCTCTTGTGTACTTGATTGTGTTACTCGATAATGTTGTTAGCAGTTCTAACAAAACGTTTAAATATGGTGTGGTCGGATGTAAGTCATGTAATGAAACAATTACAAATTATTGGAACCTTTCAAAGCCATTTATTTTGCTAAGCATATTTTATAATTCTGGGAAAAAGCTTAAAAATTCTAGAAAAATCAGTTAAAAGCTTCACGGTGAGCAAAGTTTTTAAATAAGCGCTTAAATACATGCAAAATTAATTATTACGATCTTTTATATTACCCAACATGGCTCGTCCAGTTACTAAGTTGCGTTGGAGTAGGAAATATATAATTATGTAAGTAAATAAATTAATGGGTAACATTGATACATTCTGTGTTGATACATATTACAATTTATTAATGTCGGTATAAAAAAAAATCGAACTGACGACAGGAATTATTCGATAAAATCTATTTAATAACAATCGAAAAGGAATATTTCTAGAAAAATACCAAATTCTACTTTACTGTGGGACCAATAACAAACATTGAAAAAGTTGGTAAAGAAGGTCGAAAGGAGTTTTAAATTCAACAATCTACAACAACAATGGAGGTTTTATGACACCAAAAAAGTAAAAAAAAGTCTTTGGATGGAAATCACAGATGAACCTAAACACATAATAAATGATAAAGAAACCATGAAAATCTTACCAGAATTAATTCCCATGGCCTGCTTATCCACTGCTGGGTTTGAACTCGACTTCATTACTGGGTGGACCTGGATGCTTTGCCCAGTATGTGGGGTGCTGAGACTCTTGCTGTGGTTAGGAGTCAGCGTGGTCCTGTGGTTGCCCAAGCTGGCTGTCAGGCTGCTATGCAGACGAATGGTTGCAGACTCCTGGCTGCGTTCCGATTGGGCATCCTGATTCTCACTGGTTGAGGAGCCGTCGTCTTCTTCGTCGCTTGAGGATGAGCTGTAAAGAAGATGCGGAGAATGACAAATGTTGGTCCAGATAATCTGTTGTAAGTTTCTCAGTACAAAATGATTGATAAATCTTTTTCGGTGGAATGCAATACGTACCGTTTTAGATGCTACTATTCTTTCTCTTTTAATTAGTCCTAGTAATTCTGAGGTGAAATAAAGATATTTCAGAAAGAAAAAACAACGGACTTCTATAAACACATTACAAAGTGAAAAGTTACATTAATTTCGGAAGTCGGTGCTTTGTATTTTCGTTTGTTGCCACTTATTTCTTTTTAGTTCTGGTAACTATGCCACACAAATTCGTATTCTGCTACTTGTTATACAAATAATAATGTCAGGAAGTTAATTTAACATCATCAATAATTAATTATTTAAAAGTAAGATTAGGTATTCTTTTTTTCAATAATTATTTTTTAATATTTTTTTTTTTTTAATAGGAATAATTTTCAGAACCTTTTTTTTATTAAGGTTTTAAGTTAAATTAAACTATTAATCTTCAAAATTATTTATAAAGAAATTATTCTTTAAACCTTAATAGAAAATTCTACCCCTTAAAATGAAATACGTATCATAAAGCCAAGAAAAATTAATAAAATTGATACTGCACCACCTCCGAAGCATAGGTAGCCTATCCATTCAAAAAAGAATTGCTGAAATCGGTCCACATTTATTGTCGGAGATATCGCTTAACATATAAACAAAAAAAAAAATACAGTTGAGTTGAGAACCACCTTCCTCTTTTTCTAAATCGTTTCAAAACCAAAGTGGAAAGTTTCATAAATCATATATTGAGTATTAGAGAATTCTAAATATAAACACAGTTAATTTTAGTTTCTGTCAAGCTGCGAATAGCCAAAAACCTTTCTACGCATTTATGGCGCAGTGGCAAATTTTCCCGGGTCTAATAGTGTGCGCCTCTAGTACAAATATTTGTGTGCCCTACAAATATTTGGTCCAAGCCTGCCTGTTTGTATACCAACGTGATTTGTTTGGTTAACGGCATCCGTGTCAAACAGTATTCGGAACTATAGAGCAGAAAGCGGTTTGTTTGTCCTTGATTCATATCATTATTTTCGTCGCGCTTCCTGATGTGTGTAGAATTTTAGGTTTTTTTGTAGTCTGATTTAAGTAGTTTTTTGTTAGATAATGTATTTCGATATTTTAATGCGATATTTCTTACCGTGACTTCAAATAATAACACGAAAAGGATTTACAGTAACAAACGAGTGCTCTTCTATCACTTTGATGATCAAAGTGTCTCTTTCTGCAGAATTATAACCGGGCAAAATCCTCAATTCAATACAATTCTCGATTCTTTATTGCATTCCATAATCCCCTGTTAGCAATTCCGTTTCCTTCCCCATACCTGGAGGACGTTCTTCGTGATCCGTCAAAACAAGTGCCAAATTCAATTTTTCGGACACGGCGGCGTCTTGGTAAGTAAAGATGGTCACCCATCGACGGACCCGCGGTTGTTCAGTGGCAAGCGCAGCCTTACTTGATCGAATCAACCCGAGCGTCTGTTTTACTTAGCCCCTACCGTGCGAACCCTACCCATACGTGCGAAAGTATCTGAGTTGCCTAGTACCAATAGGGTATTTTTAGAAAAAATATTATTGAGGCAAATACCAGTCGGAAAATGTTGGTTTTAGTTCATAAAAGAACGAAATAAATTTTAAAATTCTATTCAAAGATTTAAGTTTTTTTTATCTGTTTTTGAACACCATGAAATAGTAGCCGCCATGTTATTTGTCATACCGCTGTTTTAACTAATCAACTGAACAACTTTGTACTTTTATTATTTGCGTCACCAAAGTATTTTTTATTTTACATTCAGGTACAGCAAACCAACGATAAGTAGAATTAATAACTCATTTTTAAAATTATAAATAATTAACATACAAAATATCAACGCATTTGTTTACACAGGAAACTGACGTCATACCCACAGATCAATATGACGTCCACTGCGCCCAGCGTTTTCGACAAATTACGCGCGAATTATGAAAATTTAAAATTTAAATGCATTTTTAAGGTACTAATCGATTCAATAAAGAAATGGTTTTTTTAGTGGTTTTTTAGTATTTTGGAATTTAAACCATTAAACACTTTTCAAAAATGGGTGTTATACCTTAATCATAGAACACATTATTAAGTAGAATAGCCAGTTATGACAATGATACAGACCTATCCAGCCTTATGTTCTTGCAACTGTCATCAGGGTCAGATATACTGATACCGGGCTTTACTGAACTAGTACTGTTCAGCGAACTCGTGCTCCTGAAACATTACAAAACAGACATTAGTTAAAATTACAGTAATCTTACATTACATAGGTAAAGCTTGATCTGAGACCCTTCTCGAAATGTGATAATTAGAATATTGTAAGATACATCACGGGGATAATTCTTAACATTTCCAATGTCCGCAAAACATGTCTTTTTTGAGTTCTAGTTCAAGAAAAGACGTTCTATTTTCGTATATAGCATAAAAAAATGACATCTTAATATTTTTTCTGTGATCAATATTAACATAACATCACGTCTTATTTACCCGATGGGTTGGGCAGATGTGTTTACAGGAAAAGTGTTTTATTCAGTGCGCAAACTGTAACCATGAATTGAGCATATCATTCTAGACCCCACAGCGCAGAAATTTTGCGTTGGTTATACAAAAAATTATTGCTGTTCCATACATTTTTACCGTCTAGGTATTGCAGTTTTCTATGAAACAGCTGAATTCATGGTTACAGTTTGCGCACTAAATAAAAAAAAATCCTGTATAGTACACCCACATTTCGCAAGTTATATTTAAGTCCAATATAATATGGAGCGAGCCTATTGTCAACCATGCACAAATTTTGCCCGACCTGGGAATCGAACCCAGGACCACTAGTCCAACGAGGCTATTAATATTATTGGTGGTTGAAAATAATAATCGCCTCATTGATCGTCACATTCCGAAGTCGTATTATGAGAACTCACGGTATATCCAACGTCTGTTGACGAGTAAGCGCAGGCGCAGGCGGAACGCACGCGACGCATAGAATGCGCGCATTGCAGACGCCGTTGCATGACGTCACTTGCGGCTTAGGTGACAGCGTTAGCACGCAGACTTGACCTACGTAGCCATCGCTGTTGCATACCTGGAAATGAAGAAAGTCCTTGTTAATCAAAAAAAGTGCATAAACCTGGGTTGGATGAGGCATGGTTCAGTGCTTGAGATTTCTTTCTATCTACAACGCTTTTTTTTTTGAGGGTGGGAAATCATCAAATAACTTCTCCCGCTCTGGGAGGAGCAGGAGGGCGTGTCAGACTTTTACTGACTAAACCCACCCGTGTTCCCTCAGTTGCCTGTGTGCCAGGGGCCACGATATCTCTTTCGAACAACCCGCACCCCTGGCAGTCTATCTACAACATAACTTGCGAACTACGCATCACACTGACGTCATGAAAAATCAGTCACCGCGATAGCAGAGTTTTTTTTCTTTTGAAAATGGCATCTCGTAGGCCTAGGAGGTTGTAGCTGCTTAACATCACATGACAGGTTTGTCGCTGGTTTATAATAAATTAAGGCCTCCAGCTAGGGTAAGCAGAATTTACCACGCAACTAGCATATATACAACTTCCCGCCATCAATCATCGGGTAGTTGCCCACCAGACATAACACCTATCTGGTCACAGGATCCTCCCTTTTCAAAAGATGATCAGTGAACTTTACACCGTGTTCCTCATACCTTCAAAGACTTCATAGTTCTCCTGTGCGCTGTTCGGATATTCTCACCTCAATCAATGAAGTTATGGATCGTGTTCCACAATAATTGTATATTTATACCAGAATCACAAGCTCTTACCCAGACATCAGGTGACTGTCCCTTTGGCGGCAGGGTGGGAGCAGCGCAGGTGAACTGCAATCCAGCGCGAGTCTTGCGGATCGGGACCGGTGATAGGAACTCCGGGGCTGGACGCTCTTGACCGTATACACCTGGAATTAGTTTAGAGGTTTTTTAACACGACGCTGGACACTAAACGCCCCAATAGAATCAGTGTCTTCAACCTATATATTATGTATATTGCTGTACTAACTACTGTTGGTAAACTACCACTTCTGTTTTCTAGCTCTACATTCAGCGAGCTCATTCTTGTGTCGAACTAGCTTCATCGATAGTCAAAGAATTATTTAGAATTTCATTATTGCCTACAGGAAAAAAAATATTAAGTGCGCAAACTGTAACCACGAATTCAGCATATCATTCTAGACTAGAGAATACAATCCCGGGATCCCGAATCCCGGAATCTCGGGATCCCGGCCGTTTTCTGACCCCGAAAATCCCGAGACTGTACTTGGCTAATCTCGGGATTTTCGGGATTGCCACAAACAGGCCTAGTTTGCCATTCCGTAGTCCGTTGCGCCTTGACAATGACTATGCCTAGAATATATTAATATAGCAGTCCCTTTACTCTAGAGCTACCTAAAACTAGAAGCTAAAAGGCTGGAAAAATGGTCCATAATACATATACAATGTACACACAATGACAAAAAACATCCCTTAGATGGCTTTACGGTACGTACTATACAGGTACCCTACCAAGCCCTAATAATATGTTTGTTGTAGAATTTACAAAAAAAGTCATTTAAGTAGGTATTCAAGCTAGGCTGAGACAATTCTTACGTAACCATAGTTTTATTATTTTCTCTTTTCCTAAAATATTGTGATTTGTGTTGTGCATTTTTTTAATAAATTATACAAGTTTTGTTTTTTTTCATTTCAGTCCAACTATAGAAACCACATAGTATAATCCCGGGATAATCTCGGGATCCCGGGATAACGCATCATAAATCCCGTAGTCCCGGGATTGAAAAATATACTCGGGATTGTATTCTCTATTCTAGACCCTCCAGCGCAGAAATTTTTCGACGGTTTTCCAAAAAAAATCAGCTGTTCCATCATTTTGACCGCGTAGGTATTGCACTTTTCTATGAAACAGCTGATTTTTTTTTGTATAGCCGACGAAAAATTTCCACCCTAGGGGCTCTAGAATGATATGCTGAATTCATGGTTACAGTTAGCGCACTGAATAAAAACTTTTCCTGCATAACAATAGTCTTAATAAAATCAATATTTATTTATACAATCCAATAAATTGCTAATTAAGTGATCAATCATCACTATCTCAATATTCAAGTAGTGTTTTAATCTTTGTTAACAATTGTGTGTACTACTTACATAATTTCTGTTTGGTCTCATTTATCAGCTCCTCCCAACTGCTCCTCTTCTCTGCTTTCGGGTATATTATTGTTATATTCTCCGGACCATTTCTGAAAATTACGATGGTAAACCTTGAACTAATAACAAATTATATCGCACTAGCTTTTGTTTTATAGTGTTGCCTCCAAATGATCATTAGTCCAGATTCCGTCACTCAGAGCCCATTAGCGACTCGTATTCGACTTTTATGTCGGAACTTGGCAATAGTTTAAAATCGCTGAGTTGTTTTAGTAGTTCATACACGAAAATTCCCGCCAACAATTGGCGCCCTTTTGTCAAGTGGTCTTCCATTTCGACAATGATTATAAAATCTATTTATATGATGACGATCTTTAATCGTTTAATTTATTCGCTCATCGATCGTTTAGTCACAAGTATTTTTTTTTGGAAATTTGAAACTTTTGGTAAGTGCCCGGACCTGACATCTCAGTGCTACCAACTAGTGAATGTAATTTCACAAAACTCTCATTATATCCCTACTTTTGTATCTGTAACGTATAAGAAATGTAATACTCACGAAGTATTCAAACTGAGCTCCATATAACACAGCTGCGTATCGCTATTCTGCCTGTCTGACAGCTGTCTGTTCAGCGTATGCAGCATATCTCTCACCATCTCCTCCAGTTGCAAGTGCTGCGTATGTAACGCCGCCACATTCTCTGATATCTGCGTCAGTGTGTTCACGTCTTCAGTCAAAGTCTCCACCTCATGCAAAATCCTCCTTAGGTTCTCATCTTTAGCTGTTGGCAAAGAAATGATTGATTGGTTTTGGGAAGTTATTAGAAGTATTAGTTTTATGGAAGTATGATGAATCGGAATCTGGATTTCAGGAATGTTTTTTGGTTTGTTGCATAATAAGTTACGAAACTACTTAAGTAATGTTAAATTATTTAATCAGAAAACATGCAAAAGACGACCTTATGTTACATAGGCTGGTAATGAATAAATTTCATGACATTCTAACAGTCAAACTGATTTAGACAGAGAATAGCTGAAAAAACAATAGGAGAGAGATCGGGCTGACAAGTCAGAAAAAAAGTGATAAAAATAAGATTCAAACAAATCATAACAAAAGTGTTTTATAATTAGACCCCGGTACCAAGGATCTCAGGGTTTCTACAATACTTAGTTCAAAGAGTTCCGTGTTTCATGAATAAACATCGAGCGACGATTGGTTAAAACTTTTGCGATTCTTAAATTCAACAGAAGTGCTTTTATTTCACACGGTGGATATTGGTATTCAAAGTCAAACAGGATATTCTGCTTTAATATAGGAACGAAAGATTCCCAAAGCCTTCATTTCGTGTAATAAAATTATATTCAGTGCTTTTAAAAATTGCAAAATGGATACTACTAAACCAAAATCATAATCAAAAAAGTAATTTATTCAAACTAGGCTGGTGTCAGCACTTTTTGAACGTCAAAATTACATAAGACAGTCCCCCAAAACGACCGCCCTTCACCACTTCCTTTACTGAAAGAATCATTGAAGTATTGACAAGACACGCTTTGAATAGCTTTAATAAAGAAAAGATAAAATCTTAATGTTCCAACTTTAATGTGATTTTTATCATCATTTCATTCGATTTTCTAAAAGTTTCAAGCCCCAACAGATTGCAGAATTCAGGTCGTATCAAAAACGATAGTTTGTATTGCAAACTTCGCCCGTATCCTTTTTCATTCCCTCGGCTTCGTGGAAAGTTTATTATTGAAATCGAATCAATATTTCACCATTTACAATTTGACCTACTTTGCAACGTTACAAAGCAATCGCAACAGTTTTCCCGCTTTTCGTTTGTTTATTCCCAAGATGGATACTGACCTTTCTAAGGTCTGCCTGAGTAATTTTCAATAAAATATTTTGGTCAATAACCTTTTGTAAACGTTTCTTTCATGTTTCGTTCGGCTGTAGTTTCTTTGTGGTTTGTGTATTTATTTGCTTTTCTGTGGGAGACATATTTTTGTCTTTGTGTCATGCTGATTGTAACTACCTGAACATTTTCGTTGGAAAAATATTATCTTTGTCTGTTTCTCATACGCATTTTATTATTTCAATATGTTTTAGGTTTTCTTATACTATATGTCTTATTTATAGTATCATTCACAAAATTCTTATGTCGAAACTAGAGGCTGATATGCGCACTGGCCTATGGTGAATTACCATAACACAATCAGCCTATAACGGTCCCACTGCTGGGACATACTCCTCTTTGTGAGAGGGACTGGGCTGTATTCTACCACACGGGCCCAGTCCGAGTTGATGCCGTTATGGCGAATTCAGCAATGATTTTAAATTCCCAAGTTGTCAAATCATAGTTAACTAACTATCATAAATTTCAGCTTACCACACCTATTTTAACCAAACAGTTCACTAACTACGTCAACACAGCTATTACAATTTGAAACGGATGTTTTTGCAACCTCAAAGCTTTTTCTGACACCACAGGAGCAGCTCAAAAATCCAAGATTTAATTAACAGATAAGTTCAAAATGGAGATTACCTTTAACAATCTCGAGATCGGCCAGCGATATCCTCATGAGTAGTTTGTACTTGTTACCTTCCATCTGACTCGCTATATTACTTTGGTATGTTCTGAAAACAAACAAGTTGAAATAAATAGTCGTCATCGACTTCAGAAATATGCATAATTTTTTAGCATATTTTTTTCAGTTCCTTTCTTCATGTCTAAATGAATATATGTACCTATACGTTGGTATTCAAATTCAATTCTATTAATTTGGCAAATTTAGAAATGAATAAAAATACGACTTATAAATAATGACAGATCAATCAATTGAGGTTTCTTGAATAGTTGCATAGTTACTGATGCAAAAAATATAAACGCTACCGCAGACAGGCGCAACGCAACAGAGCGACGCGACTCTTGTAGAAAAGTAGTCTACTGGTTCATGGAAATTGTTCTACCAGAATCGCGTCGCGCCAGCTCCTGTACGGGAGTCTTAAATTATCAGTACCAAGATATGTAAAGCAGTGGAAGCAAGAACGTCTAAACTTAAAGTATTTGCAATTTTGCTAAAACCTACATATTCCAAAACTACTTACGGTGTAGGCTTCTTAATTGTCCCCGTTCTTCTCTTAACACTAGTTATCAACAGAGTATCACTAAATAGAAAGAGAGCTCTATCTTTAATAGTTCCCTGAGCTGACGGCATTGTCACCGTCTCATGTCTCAGGAACATGCGGTCCAGGGTCACCAGGCTTGACAGACCCTCAATCATCTGCTCCAGTTCCCTCAAAGTCTGCTGCTGCTGCTCAAGTTCTAAGCTCTCCCGTTCAGTACAATTTATCAGTTCTAGTAATTCATGGATTTCCTTTTGAGCTTCTAGAAGGAGTTTGTGGTCGGGGTGTGACTGGTCTGAAAGTAAATAAATATTTAAGTAAAACTATTACTAGATAATGTGTTTAGCATATTTGTGACCGAGTCCATACGTTTTCTATTCATTTTCATCGGGTCGGGTCGGGGACTATATGTTTTATGATTCATATTCCTACATGCGAGTTACAAGAACGCGGTTCTATATCGCTATAGGTTGTGGTAGAGGCTTTCCGCCGTCAAAAACGCTAATCGTTCCGGGATGTTGGGAGATGGAAATAGTTCTGTGATCCAACTAGTTCAATCTCTGTTTACCACACCCAGCTATCAATATTCTAGTTACTAGTTTCACTTGTATCAATGCAAAACAATGGAGCATCAGAGCTATCATCTTAAAAACCATTTACAAAATCGAACAGTGTCGTGATGTGAATCCATCATTAATGTCAATTTGAAAAACAAATGAAGATCTCGTTCAATTTTCAAATTCTGAACGATCTTCATTTGTTTTGGATTTATGTTTAGAACTCCAGAGGAAGGAAGCAAGCACAGATATTATACGTATAATTCCAAGTCGTATTACCAAAGTAAATCATGTACTTAAAGAAAATTAATTTTGCACCTGCCCCTCTTATAAAATATTGTTTCAAAGCGACTTTAGGGGAGTGCCATCAATAATAAGGGGGAAGATTAATTTGACACCGTTGAAGCTATTGTTATTCTAAGAGCAAGCTAAGTGATTAAGACGTTGGTTTAAATATATATAAAGGGAGTTTCTTTAATATTAATCCACAATAAGTAGGTATTATTGTATAAAACTCCCAAGGTAATAATTAGCTACGATTTGTGGTTATTATATCAACTGCTTGATAGCAATGACTAAAATAATAACTATTCTTATTGTTGATGTGATTTAAGTTGCAGGTTAAATGTTATATTTTGAAATCTAGAAATATATATCAATCAGAGAATGTACGCATTTTAATCTCAGCTACAATCTGTCAAACTACCTCTTTTATCACACCTAATATTTTCCTAGGGTTACTTTCGGAAAAACTGCTTTGAGCTCATATGGTGGACTAAAGAAACTCTCTCTCCCAAAGAAAAGGCCGTAATCCCAACCGTACAAACAATATACTGGGTGCCAGGGACAATGACTCGACGAAAAAAAATCAGCTGTTTCATAGAAAGGTACAAAACCTTTCCGGTGAACATGTATCGACCAGCAATTTTGTTTTTTTTATATGAGTTACGGCAAATATCATCGCAGGTGGTTTAAGAATCATGTACGGAATCCACGGTATTCGGTTGCGGCATTTAAGTCCCTGCCACTCTGTTTGGTCTCATTATGTATGTAGATATGCGACTTATTTCTATAAAAAACTAACCTGTATGCTTTATCAGCCTCTGTATCAGCAGCTTATAGCTCGGGAACTTCTGCACCGGTTTGATCAGCAAATTGTCCAATGACAGTTTTCCCTTGTGGTCTCTTGCCATAGCATCCAGGAATTTGGCAAAGGCTGGCCTGGATGCTGATGCTGTCTTGATCGTCTCCTTCGCTTTCTTCAGGTTGTTGATAAACGACATGTACGTGTCCATTACGGTGGGTTTTGTGAACTGTGAAAGAATATTATCGTGGGAATATGGTATTGTGTATCCGTATAGGAACTGAGTATAGGAATTGTGTATTTAATTTCATCAGCACTGCTCTCGAAATGGAGGAAAGCACAGTCAGAAAACCGGCATATTCTAGAACCAAAAAATCGAAGACATGTGATTCAGCATTTTTTTTTGAGTTTGAGAAATCATCAAATAACTTCTCCCGCTCTGGGTGGAGCAGCAGGGCGTGTTAAATTTTTACTGACTAAAACCCACCCGTTATCCTTCAGTTGCCCGTGTGCCAGGGGCCACGGTATCTCTTTCGGACAAACCGCACCCCTGGCAGGCATCGGCCCTTGCGGACCCCACCAGTTGATGCTGACATCTCTTTGAGGCGCGCGTGGAACACAACGCGCCATCGACCCGGGTTCGGTCCTTACCGGATAGCTAGCTACACATTATTCGCAATCCGCAAGCCCGCGCCTACGGTGGGCGGGAATCAGCCTGGGATTCCTGACTTCCAGGGCGTCTCCTGCGACGACTAGAGCCGTGAGGGCACATATACGCCTCTTCCTCACGTGCGCCGCCTCCCTCTTTGCGAGCATTACTGCTTCGAAGAAGGAGGTGACGGCTACCCATGCACTCTCGCTCCGAAACATAGCCTGGACCAGGGCCGGACGCGAGAGATCGCTGCCGCCGATCGCCTCCACTAGGACACGGCGGTACTCCGCTCTAGTCGGGCACACCTCCACCGTATACTCCACCGTGTTCTCAGGGCGATCTTCGCAGTGACATTCACCATTCGGCCATTATTTACTGGCCACTCCTTTTCACTTCCTCTTTTTTCTTGTGATTAACTGCTAAGCATAGGTGCTTAGCAGTGAATGTAGTCGGGTTTCAAATGATAACTATGATAGAAAATGCCATAATTTTGCTAATCAGTACGTAGGGAGCAGTTAAACCACGGAAACCGCGCGGATATCAAAATAAATGAATTCAAAGTATTGTTCCAATACGCTTCATTCCGAAGTATCGAACTACTTTCGGACGGGTTCGTTGCTTCGTTGACGGATTTAGACAGTAGCTCCCCCTGATACGAAGGAAAATCCAGTATTGCGTCATTCATAGGCAGTGTCACTTATCAACCAATAAACTTTTGCAAAAAAAAATCTCGACTTTATTTTGATTGCAATTATCCATCAAACCTAGCAATGAACACATAATTCCTATGCATCACAGCTTTCCATGTTATAACTTCAAACTGCTGGTTATATACTACACGATAATATATTATTATAATATGCTCATATCCGCTCTACTTGTCACAGTAATCGTATTTCCTTAGTTTGCTTCCTATAATCTTCTTACACGTCCTGCATACATGGAACCTCCTTATACTTTACTTGATATAGTATTACTTCATTCTGGTTCATTGTCTTTGATACGATTTCTCGTATTGATGTAACATTAGCATATTTACAGGGTCGTCATATAATCAGGCGGGGGGAGAATGTGCTTGTGAATTTCACACCCTTGCGGAATAAAGTTGCTGGTGTTATACTGACTGTGGAGTCTGACGTTCATATTTAAGAGCGTTCATCCGGCGCGGGCTGGCAACGTCGAATTTCAAGTGGTTTTTTTTTATTATCTTATTAGGTTTAAAGTACCTACATTTTTTTTTCAGTCAAGCACTAGATCGTTGGTATTTATAAAAGAAAAAATAAACTATTTTCTATTTGCATTACACATTACGATTAAATGTTTGTTCACGAAAAACCACTATAAATGCGACGATGCCAGCGCGCGCGTCATGAATGCTCTTAAAGCCTGTTTTGGTAAGTTTTCATCAAAAAGAATTGTAGTGAGCTGAAATTTAACTAGGTATAACAAAAAAAAAAGTAAAATACAGAGAATTAATTAAATACTAAATTATGTTTAGATTTAATTTTATCGTGTCTATATCGATGCCCATCGTGTCTGCGGAGTTAAATGGGATCTATACCCAAATACGAAAAAACATAAGAAAACAGTTTTTCTCAACTTAGACTTCAACCCAATAACACTTACAGCGATCGTCGACCTCCCAAAAAAATTACATCAAAATCTTTTAATTTTTATCAATAGCGTGCGGAGTTGAGCTAGCCAGTTTAAAATAACCCTTGTATTTTTTTATTAAAGTCTTTTTTTCGTTAAAATCCCCACTAATACACATAGCCTTAGCCTACATTTCTATTCAAGATATACTTCTGCTCCCAGCGACATTATTCAAAGAAATTCTAAAGCGAGATTGAGCGAAGCACCTACCTAACGAGGTAACTTGTAAGAGGGTGTCTACCGCGGTCTTGACGTTACCCTTCCAGACGGAGGAAATCAATGTGGATTTTCACGTAAAAATGGGGTTGTCAGTTTACAAATAGACCAGTGGACTTTATTCTAAATTAACTTCTGCTTGCGGCTTCGCCCGAGTGAATGTCCAAATTTATCCTACAGAAACGTATCACGTTCTTGACAAAAAGTAGCCTTGAAGTATCTTTTGAATATCATGTTTTTTTTTGCGTTGAGTGGAACCCTTATTCTTTTTCTAAAATAAAAGTAGCCTAATTGACTTCTACTAACATCAGCTAAGTATCTGTTCCGTCAAAATCGGTCCAGCCGTTTCGGATATTAGCCGGAACAAAAAGACAGATAGACAGATGATCAAATAAATATTTTTTTTACTGTTGTTTTCGCCGTACCTAGTAGGTACTCATATACTTTTATATGGGTTTAGTAAAAATTTATTATTTTGGTATAAAAAATTACATACTTTCATTTTATGCGATTCCTTCTGAAAGTGCATTACGCAATTACCGCCCAGAACATGCCAATCTGCCAACTGACATGTCCTTATGTCTCAAACTATGTACCTATAGGTACTGTAGGTATATGCTCCGGACATGTTGGTTCTATTCATTTCCTGCTAGAAGCTTGCGGTGTCCAAAATCACAGTAGTATTATCTATAAGATGATTTCCACCAAACGGCTCGCATCGCATCGGATCGGAAACGATACCGTGAGGCTCCGTACGTACGCGAACGTGTCCGTTTCTGTGCCTAGTCAAATAGTTTCAATCCTACCGTGTAGACGTTTTCTAATTTTTAAAAATGGTTGAAGTTGACGTAACATTAGAAGAAGAAGAAGAAAATAATTATATTTTTTTCTTCTAAATCCATGATTTAGTGACGCCTGCAGTGCGTGCACTATCGAGAATGAGTGATGCCGCCCGGCCACGGCTTTGAGCGCACGCGACGACAGCCGAAAGGATCCGCACCCTAATTGCTTAGCACGCGATTAATCATAATCGGTTTCATTTTGACAGTTCAGCAATATTCATTGAGTCATTTACGTTATTGAGCAGACACATTTTTCAAACATAAGAAGCAATGGTTTAGCCATCTGTTTCAAAACGAAACAGATTATGATTAATCGTGAGTTACGCAATTAGGGTGCGGATCGGATACGCCGAACAATAGGCGAATGGAACCGATCGCGCGTCGCAGCATGCTTTCGGCTACGATCGCCTGTCGTGGAAGACGTCCGCGGTCAAGCTGCTGTGCGCGGCTTGGTAATATAGGCTTTCAATACTGTGTACACGAGTTAATATCGTTTGAAGATTGTAAAATCCGATCCAATCCGATACGATACGAGCCGTTTGGTAGAAATTATCCTTAAAGGGGTTGACAGAGGTGTAAGTTTACCTACATTTTACAAGTTATGTTGTAGTTCTTTGTAGTGAGGGTCGAGCCCATTGTAGCAATAACTGGACGCGAGATACCAGGCTGTTATTGAAAAAACCCTTATAGAAAAACTAGATCCCGGGAAACAAACTCAAGACTCCACAAAGAAGCAATCAGCACCCTAATTGCGTAACACGCGATTAATCATAATCGGTTTCATTTTGATAGTTCAACCATATTCACTGCGTTATTTACGTTGTTGGGTAGACACATTTTTCGAACATATGAAGCAATGGTTTAGCCATCGGTTTCAAAACGAAACAAATTATTATGAATCGTGAGTTACGCAATTAGGGTGCTGGACATATTATTTATTCGTATAAATCCTATTTCCTACTATAATCTTGTAATTAAACGAATCTATATACTTCTAAATATAATCTGGATCTCGGAAACGGATCCAACGATTTTCATGAAATTTAGTATGCAGGGGGTTTCGGGGGCGATAAATCGATCAAGCTAGGCTTCATTTTTAGAAAACGAAAAAAAAATACCGAGCAATGCTCAGTCATCCAGATAGGTATTAATATTATAAATGTGAAAGTTTGTGAGGATGGATAGATGGATGTTTGTTACTCTTTCACGCAAAAAGTACAGAACGGATTTGGATGAAATTTGGCACACACATAGTTTATAACCTGGATTAACATATAGAATACTTTTTATCCCGGTAGTACGTTCCCGTGGAATGATTTCCGACCTCCACGCGGATGAATTCGCTGACAAAAGCTAGTATAACATAACATCACGCCTTTAATCAGTATAGTACAGCGTTTACCTAGACTTCGGCAGTTATGTTTAAGTCCCATGTCCATGTCATGAGGCCTGCCATCATTCGGGCAAAAATCCAGACTGCGATCAAATTCTAATACATTGTACACTGTTGTGCTAATATCGATTATACCTGAGTAATTTCTCAATCCCCTTAAGTAAATACAATCAAGAAGAAAGTCTTCGATCGATCTTCATCAATCACTATTGAAAGCAAATGTTATAATACTTATGCATAAAAATATGTACTTAACTTTATGTGAAGAAAAGTGAAAAGAAAACGCGAGTAAATTGAAAACAAGTTTAGTATAAAATATAATATAATACATATTAATATTATTTTATGTCAAAATTTAAAAAAAAAACCAGCCAAGTGCGTGTCGGACTCGTGCACGAAGGGTTCCGTACCATTATCTATAAAAACGGCAAAAAAATCACGTCTGTTGTATGGGAGCCCCTTAAATATTTATTTTATTCTGTGTTTTAGTATTTGTTGCTAAAATTTCAAATGTCTAACTATCACGGTTCATGAGATACAGAATGGTGAAAGACAGACAGACAGACAGACGGACGGACAGTGGAGTCTTAGTAATAGGGTCCCGTTTTACCCTTTGGGTACGGAACCCTAAAAATTAAGTCATCATCATCTATCTGCCTAGCCTTTTTCCAACAATGAAGGGTTCGGTTTCTAGTCTGACCGGGTGCATCTGGATGCTAGTATTTTACGTGGAGTGACTGTCTCTCTGACCTCCTCAGCCCAGTTACTGGGTAACACGATACCCCTTGGTAAGACTGGTTGTCAGACTTTCGAGCTTCTGACTTCCCGTTACGACTGTCAAAGATCTACGAATGAAACCCGGGACCAACGGCCTATCGTGTTTTCCGTGCTTTCGGACCGGTCTCGACATGTAATCGATGGTCACCACCCATCCACGAACTGATCGCGGTAAGGCTGCTGAACCTTCGATCACAGCCGCGAGTCCCATTAAAAGAAAAACGCGAAATAAATTGTGGAATTGGGCCATGGTAAAAAAAGGAAACGTTTTACTTATTATGGAATTTCTAAATAAAATCCAACCTCCTAAAATATAATTTTAATAATTTAGTTACACGTTCAATATTTTAAAACGTCTCTCATTTTAATATAAGGAAAATAGAATAAGTCCCCACTGACGCAATAAAGGCATTTGGTTACTTTATTAAAAGACATGGATCAAGTTGCTTCACTTAGGTACGCCAATCATCATTAACCTTTACCTACAAAACGATAATGAATTCTGATGGCGGAAAGCCCACGAGGAAACCAACATAATGCATAATAAGCCTATAATGTTCCCACTCCTGGGACACAGGCCTCCTGTCTGTGAAATGGAGTGGGCCATAATACATCACTTAGTGCTAGTTGGTAGCTGGTGGTTCTAGTACCTACATGCCTCCTCACATTGTTTTCTTTCACCATTTTGAGAGCAGTGTAATTTTTGAAAATGATCGAATAATTTTTGAATACTTAAATATTTTTTTAAAAAAACGATCCACAATTGCTGGACATATCGCATAACATAAATAAGAAAAAAATCGAATTGAGAACTTATTTGATGTCTGTTAAAATATAAAGCAGTTCCATTCAGACATGTAATAGTTTATGTCAGAACGTATTAACCAGTAGAGATGTTTCGACATCATTTCTAGAGTTAGTCTCATCAGTCGGTACGGCGAATTTTACAAGTATGTATATCCCGGGCCCTGGACTTGGTAGTGGAAAGAACCGAAATAGGTTTCTAGTTGGTAAAAGTCTGAAACGAAACTCCCCGTTCTCCATCCGGCTATCCAAAAGGTTTTCCCCTCAGAAAAAAATGTTTATTGAATATTTAACAGTATTTGCCCACAACAACAACTTACCACCTCTAAAAACACATCTCCAACTTTCTGCTGCAGGTCCCATTGTTCTAGCCTTCGCCTCAACTGCTCCAGGAATACTTGGTGAACGTTCAGGATCCCTGGCACCTGATAGAAGATCTCGTCCACCAAGAACGCGTCCAGAAGACCAGCATTCTCTGGACTCTTCAGCGGTTGGAGATATTTCTGTTGAAAAAGAACATGAAATTATTTTGAGTTGGAGCTTACTTTTAAATTATGTGTTTGCCTAGCCGTTGATAAGCCTGTTTTTATGTGTAATGAAGGGCATAGTCTGCTTTATAAATATACTAGCTTCTGCTCTCAACTTCGATCCCGACCCGCGTCGCATCCATTGCCTGCCCGCACTTGTACTTCGTTTTCGTTTAACTTTTTTCACTTTGCTTGGCTCCTTATGTTGGTAGCATGGTGTCAAATAGCCCCTTGACTTCCTCAAGAATTGGACTCATCATAATCAGCCTATAACGTTCCCAATGCTGTTCCCACCACGCGGGCCCAGTGCGGGTTGGTAGATGTCACATATCTTCGAATGTTTGGTTCTAGGACATGCCGTTTTCCTTCACCGTTTTGAGAGGAGTGGTGATGAAATAATTTACATAAAGCAAAGCGCCTGTCTGGGTTCGAACCCATGACCTACATCTCGTAAGTCGCGTCAGTTACCACTGGGCCAACACTGCCCTTCTCAAGAATTGGACTATCAAATGCAAAAAGAATTTCAACAATCAACGTAGTTCCCTTATTTATTCTTTTGTCGACGGATTGTCTGACATGAGCAAGAAATAACTCCCGTCAAGAAAACCCATATAAGGAGTATCCAATAAAATGGTCTTCTCATTAACCGACTTCAAAAAGGAGGAGGTTATCAATTCGTCGGAACCTTTTTTTTATGTATTTTCCCCGATTACTCGAAGATGGCTGGACCGATTTGGATTTTGTTTTTTTTTGTTTCAAAGGGTATAATACTTCCCAGGTGGTCCCATGATCATCAAGTCAGGATCTGATGATGGGATCCTGGAGAAATAGAGAGAACTCTTCAAATTTTATAGGCACTCGAAGCAATTTAGCTATTTTTTGGAAGAGTACTTTCTCGTAGTGGTCTCATTTCAATTTGGTGAAGATCTGATGAAGAACTTCGGAGATAGGCAACGGAACTCCTCAATAAATGATAGCAAACGGACTGGGATTGCTGAAATCTCATGTCTGTCTAATTGCTTACACCAGTTCATAACATAACATCACGCCGGTATGCTGTGTAGGGGTAAGCACATGTGAACCACAAAAAGTGAAAAATAAAAACTTTTTCCAAAAAAAAAAGAACCGACTTCCAAAAAAACACTACAAAGTGAAAAATAACTTTAATTTCGGAAGGCCGTGACAAAAAATTCAAATACAGCTCCAAAGACACCGACTTCCAAAATTAAAGTTATTTTTCACTTTGTAGTGTTTTTTTGGAAGTCGGTTGTTTTTTTTTGGAAAAAGTTTTTATTTTTTTTCAATTTCGATTCTCAATGTCATAGAAAATTCTATTATGGCAACCCATTTGGTCGACTGCCGAAATTAACAACTTATTCTTGCAAAGTAAGCCAGGTAAACATTCGAGGTAAAGGTCAAGTACACGAAATTCGGAGACAGGCAGTAAATAAGTAGAACTAATGCTGCATTCCAATTACATTAATTAGATTTTCTGCTTAATTGTAACAGCAACGAAGAGAATGGCATTGAATTACCAACACTTTACCATTTTGCTACTAATGATATTTCAATTATGGAATGTTACCAAATTATTAAAGATTTACTTAGAAATGTGAAACGAAATTATTTATTCCGTAAATAATATATCGGAATCAGGTTTAAATAATATATTTAAAAAAATAGCTAGATGACGTCGACGTTTCCTATGTGACTGCCCCTGAAAAGAAATGGCGCAACAAATTCAAATCGAGTCGCGAAATCTCTTTTAAAGTCCAGACATAATTTTGTTTAGATCATGTGAAGATAATGTAGATTACTGCCTGAAATGGTATTTTGAGGAAGGAGCCACACAAAGAATGGACCAGTCTGGTTAGTGCAAATTTTTTTCAATAATCGTGTGGTTCAACTCAGCACTTAAGGAGCTGAACCTATGGCTAACAAATCCTTCTTCAATACAGGGTCGAATAAAAATAACAAAAGACTGTAAGTACCAGTTACCGGACAGGGTAACAAAACACCATAGTAACTTGACGACGAACAAACACTTAAGCCCAGCCCTTTTGACAAAGAGTGTGATAATGAGACACTCTTCCAAAATAAACCACCAAGTACCTACAAAAATTCTGCTCGGTAGAAAATAACGATTTAGGGAAACAGAGCAAGGTTCTGTTGACAACCTTATTACAAAAACTTTGCCAAACATAAGAAAACCATAATCACCAACAAACACGCGAGACGAGACTCGATTAGGCAGATAAAAGCAACGACTTTCACCAGTAAAACTCACAATACCTTTTTTTATATTTTATGAATTTTACAACGGTAATAAAACCCAGCGGCAAGTAGACCTACAAGGCTATAAACATTTTTCTGCCGCAAAAAGTGGTGACCATAAAAATATAGGCAAAATTCTTATCTTTTTGAGTGAGAAAGTTGTGCCCCAAACATGGGATTACTTTGATGTTTCGTGTCTCAACTTTGACAGTTTGGTTACCCTAATCAAAGAAAGGGAAAAGCTTCGATTAGAGTGAAGAGCTTGAGCGGGTGTTAAGGCAAGATAAAGTATCACACAAATATGAAACCGCCGCGCGCCGTTCGCGTCCTATAGTGACTTATGATCGGTGACTAGCGCGATGGGTCTGGATCCCACGATAAACTCTCATTTGACGAGGCTTAAATTGAGGCAAAAAGTCTTCCGCAACTGAGTGTTCAGAAACAAAATATCCAACCATTACCGATATTGAATAGGTACTTAGATATAGGTGAGTGACTTAGCACGCGTAGGTTTCAAATGTTTCTATCTGCTCGTTTCGGCAATACTGACAAACCTAACTAGTCCGCGATCGTCCTTGTTTTTTCTCTGTGGAAATACGTTTACCCAACCCAACTACACGCGATGCACCGTGGTCACCTAATCTCACCCGCTATCGCTCCCGCTACTGCTTTAGTCACCCTGGACAAGGTCTAAGAGAAGGGAGGGGTGAAACGCACAAAGATACGGCAGTAGAAGTTCTTAATGTTGGAGATGGAAATTTATTTGGCTGAACTTGCTTTTGGAGGCGCAAAGCGGAATCCGGGAGTAAATCTTGTTATAGGAATATGGAGTTTTGGATGAGTAAGATAACGACTAAGATTAAATTAGGTAAAGGTGGTATATAAAGATATTGTTGGATATTTACAACATGTAATTTTTAGGTTATTTATTTTTTGAATCCAACGGTACCTATGTGCGTAACACATTATTAATCAGAATCTAAATAATTTTGAAGGTTATTGCTAATCCATTGCTGCTTATCTACGAAAAAATTGTCTGCTCAACAACGTAAATAACGCAATGAATGTTGTTGAACTGTCAAAATGAAAGCCATCCCTACTGTTCGTGTGTTTCGTAACTACCCTGCTGTACTATAATTTTCAATGTAATTCGATTATTGAATAATATCTAACTATGAGTTATTAATTATAGTGAATAACATCTTCTGATACTTTACACATTCTACATCGTTGCATGATATACACATATAGAGGTATGAGGAACAGGGTGTAAAGTCAACTCATACTCTACAGAAAAGGGAGGACCCTCCGACCAGACGGGTGTTGTGTCTGGTGGGCTACTGCCCGACAGTTGATGTGGGGATGTTGTATCTATGCGAGTCGCGCGGTAAACTCTGATTGCGCGATGCAGGATTTGTGTGACGTGAAGTCTTACGTAGTTCGCATGTGGCATTGTAGATGGCCGATGACCGGTGCGGTGGGGTAGACGTGTTCTTGAGTGGAGACCGCGAATCGGAAAACGTAAGGTAGGACGCCCTCAGGCTAGGTGGAGTGACGATCTTCGCAGGGTTGCTGGTAGTAACTGGATGAGAGTTGCCGAGAATCGAGTTAAATGGCGTGAAATTGGAGAGGCCTATGTCCAGCAGTGGACTGCTGTAGGCTGATGATGATTGTAGATGGCGCCACATCACTTTTTGTGTTTTTCAAGTCTTCGATTTTGTAGTTCGCATGTGGCGTGGTAGATGGCCGCCATACACAAATAATGACTTTTTCTAATACATAAGTATTATAAATATGTAAAGAAGATATAGAAAAGACATACTCTCTACAATTTCGACCATTAGCAGAAAGCCTCGGAGCAATCTTCACGGACAGGCACGAATCTGGCCTAGAAAATAATTAAAAGTACCCAGTTGACACATTTCTATGGCCCTCTGTTAAATCTGTCCTTCGTCTGACAAGGTCGAGGCGCAAGATGGCTAGAAACAAAAGCTCCACTACGTCTGATGGAATGATTATGTCTCTTCAACGGCGGTGACCAATGTTGTTGTAATTTATTTTTGTATAATCGATGCACTGGCACTAGAGGCTTTTTTAACTTAGTTCGACTCGACTTACCTTAATTGCGTAACACTATCAACCAGAATCTGATTAATTTTGAAGGATATTCTTAATTCATTGCTTCATTCGTAAGAAAAATTTGTCTGCTTAGCAACGTAAATCAGGCAATGAATTTTGTTGAACTGTCAAAATTAAAGTCATTTCTACTGTTAGTGTGTTCCGCAATTACCGCTTTGATATGGGTAATTTGTGTCACCGTAAAATTGTAAACACTGTTAAATTATAATCTATCTCGCGAGATTGTGAGTTGTCGAAAGATTGTGAACCGTAAACATACTGCTTACAATTTAACGCACTATTATTCGGTAAATTATAATCTATCGAAGTGAAACCGTCTAATTGTGAACTGGTATCAAGACGGATAGTACCTTGCGCTATTACTAAACAGTTAAGTAACTGCCACTAACTTGGAAGTAGCGCTCGCCGGCCACTGCCGCGGCACCGCTCGCTGCGCTCGCTCGGCTCGCGCGTGGTTCGTCGCAGTTCTAACCTAACCTAATCTATTCGGTCGGTAAGCAGTATGGTGCAATTCACAATTTATCGACAGTTTATAATCTCACGAGATAGATTATAAACTAACGGTGTTCACAATCATACGGTGACATATGCAACACATGAAACACAAGGTGAAGTTATGATAACTGTTTAGTAAATAAAAAATAATCCTATTAATATTTTAAATGTAAAAGTTTGTATGTTTGTTACCCAATCACGCAAAAATGGCAAAACGGATTTAGATGAAATTTGGCACACAGATAGGTCGTAACCTGGATTACCACATCCGATAGTTTTTATCCCAGTAGGACGTTCCTGTGGGATAATTTTCACCCTCCAAACGGGCGAAGCTGCTGGCAAAAGCGAAATTAATGAATTGCAGGTGCCTGGCAAAAAAAAAACATAGACCTACATGAAGTCCCTACATTTTGTATTAGTTTGTACCTACGAGTAATTCAAAATAGTAGATCATACTAGTTTCCGCGCGCAGCTTCGCCCGCGTGGATGTCGGAAATTATCCCGCGGGAACGTACTACCGAGATAAAAAGTATCCTATGTGTTAATCTAGGTAATAATCCATCTGTGTGCCAAATTTCATCTAAATCCGTTCAGCTGTTTTTGCGTGAAAGAGTAACAAACATCCATCCATCGATACTTACAAACTTTCGCGTTTATAATATTAGTAGGATTCAGACTCAATCAAAAATCTGTTAAAGAAACTGAACCAAAAAGTGTGATCAAAATAATAAAAAACTATCATATTTAAAGACTTTTTTCTGAATACCCCAGCCTTCTGCTTTTCCTTTATGTTGTGTTTTAAGGGGGAGGGGGAGGGGGGTAACGTAAGGGGTAACACCGGTGACAATAAATAGCCCGACCCACATGATGGAAAGGTAGAGCGGAAAATTTGAAAATAAATTGACTGTGAAAGAAATTGAATTGCAGGTGTGCACAATCTTTTGAAAAGGATCTAAGGGTTTCCTGGCAAAAAAAACATAGACTTACATGAAGTACCTACATTTTGTATTAGTTTGTACCTACGAGTAATTCAAAATAGTAGATATTCAGTCTCAATCAAAAATCTGTTAAAGAAATTGAACCAAAAAGTGTGATCAAAATAATAAAAAACTATCATATTTAAAGACTTTTTTCTGAATACCCGAGCCTTCTGCTTTTCCTTTATGTTGTGTTTTAAGGGGGAGGGGGAGGGGGGTAACGTAAGGGGTAACACCGGTGACAATAAATAGCCCGACCCACATGATGGAAAGGTAGAGCGGAAAATTTGAGTGGGAAAACCACTGCGGGATTAGGGCTGGTCAATTTAATGTAACTGTTCTGATCCGGGAAAAGGAATAAAATGTTGCTGCTTTCATGTTTTGCATAATGTTACCGTTTTTACACGCTTTATATTAGCTTCACTTGTATTTTTGTTTGTTGGTTTGTTTGTTTGTATGTAACCGACTCCTTTGAGCGTGATTTTGACCCACTTTAAACGGTCAGATTTCATTGAAACTTTGTAAACTTGTCGAGGACCGATGACAATTCAATAATAATAAAAAAAATGAGAAAAAAAACACGTTTTTGTAGTTAGCAGAACTAAAAAATAGAAAATAAATAATAGTTTAAAAAACTAAAAAACACGCTTTAAAAACCAAACTAAATAAATAATAGTTTAAAAAACTAAAAAACACGCTTTAAAAACCAAACTAAAAAAGGAGAAAATAATTTAATTCAATTAAAAAGCGTGGGGTGCTTTTTGAGGTATTTTTATAATCAATTAATGTCAAGCACCCCACGCTTTTTAATTGAATTAAATTATTTTCTCCTTTTTTAGTTTGGTTTTTAAAGCGTGTTTTTTAGTTTTTTAAACTATTATTTATTTCTTTTCAAGGGCCATTTGTAAGGGTGGTGTTTCAAACTTTCGAATTGACCTGGTACACCCCTTGTGTACCAGTGGGAGTAATTGTACTGGAATTTGCGTTTTGGTCGGAAGTCTAATTTGAAAGCGCTTCTGCTGAGCATGAGGTTGTGGCGATAAAGTGTTACTGGATTTTAGTATCAGGAATTTCTCTGTAGCAGCCCGGAGCCTGGATTTGTCCCTGGTTGATGGAAATAGGCTCCGCCCCTATTACATGGGACTTATACTTAACTGGCGGGTGAATATACTTTATGTAGACCTCTGCTCAACCCTTTGAGGAAACAAGGCCTAAAGTTTTAATATATACGTCAGATAAAAAAAAAACTTGTTAGGTGTCAAGGGACCCCCGGATGGAACGAAGTTAAAAAAAAAAAAAAAAAAAAGACGAAATGAAAATATCTGGCTTGCTTTCTATAAGAGAGAGAAAGACAGACAGAGAAATATGCGCACGCCGCACGGCTTACAATAGCTTACTATAGCAAAAAGTGTCGTTACAACTTTTCGTGAGATTTTTTTCCGTCTAGCCCCCTTTCACAACGCGCGATAAGGAACTTCGTTCCAAAACTTCGTTCCAATAAGAAAAAAACGGCAATTACATGATAATTATGCAATCTTTGTTCATATTATGTATTAAGTTACAAATGAAAATCAAAAATTGCGCAATAAAAAATCCCGTAAAAATACCCTATCAATTTATATTTACGTATATATACTTTATTGTACACCAAAAAATATACAATAGGGTATTTTACTCTATGTGAGCAGACATCAAAAAATATGCTATTGAAATAGCTTAGGCAAAATGCAGTCGGAAAATGTTAGTTTCAGATAATAAATAACAAAATAAATTATAAAATACAATTCAAAGATTTCAGTTTTTTTTATCTGTTTTTGAACACCATGAAATAGTAGCCGCCATGTTATTACGTCATACGGCATGTCAATTGAGCAACTTTGTACTTTTATTATTTTCGTAACCAAAGTAAATTTTATTGAAATAATATTTTGCATTCAGGAACAGCAAACCAACGATAAGTAGAACTCTAACTTATTTTTTAAATAATAAACAATTATCTTATAAAACATTAGCGCATTTGTTTATATAGCAAACTGACGTCATACTCACAGAGCAATATGGCATCCACTGCGTCCAGCGTTTTCGTCAAATTACGCGCGAAATTTGAAAATGTAATATTTAAATGCATTTTATGGCCCTAATCGATTAAATAAAAATGTAGTGTTTTTTTGTGGTTTATTAGCACTCTAAAATCGAATTAAGACAGTTTTCAAAAATGGGTGTAGTACCCTATTGGGGGCCTTGTCGCTTTCTGCGATCTCTTCCAAAGCAATGTTCAATTTAAAAGACTATCTATAATCTTGCATTGTAATTTCATTCAAATAAAGACATTACTAACTGATAGCATAATTACCACCCCTGAAACATCACAAAGCACCGAAATTCACAAATTAACGACCTTTCGACAGCTCATTAATTGCCGGACAAAGAAAACCGTTAAGATTGATCAGAAAGTCTACTGTGACAGCCCTGGATTTCGTCGTCTCCATAAATATAACGAATTTGTCAGTCGGCGGCTAATTCTGGCCAGATTAACTGGCCGCCTGAATTACTGAGTTATTATAATAATTTTACGACTCACAATTAATTTCCATACCGATCTTAGTGTTGAGGAAAAACAGTCAGTGCCGTTGGTGAAAATTTAGCGACATTCCTTAATGTTACCATCCAAGAAAGAAATCATCATCATCTGCCTAGCATTTTCCCACCTTTTTTGGGGTTGGCTTCCAGTCTAACCGGATGCAGCTGAATACCAGTATTTTACATAGAGCGACTGCCTATCTGACCTCCACAACCCAGTTTCTGGGTAACATGAAACCCCTTGGTAAGTCTGGTAACGACTGTCAAAGATCCACAAATGATAGCTGGGACCAACGGTTTAACATCCATTCCGAGTCTAAAATGTAGGGAACAACTGTTTTTTTTTTGCGATTGCATCTTTGGTCCCTTAGTAAAAGTTGTTCATAATGATGAGTACAATCTCCCATTTCGGTTTGTCGCATGTTTTCAATTTCAACCTGTATGGGGTCTTGTATGTAAAGATGGCCACCCATCCACGGACCAACCGCGGCAAGCGTAGCTTAACCTAACCGATCGACCCGTGCGGATATTATTACTTAGCCACAATCCGGTTGGAATGAAATAACATTAGCAATGAATGAATCGATAAAGCAAAAATCGATTTACTGTTAACTCAATGTCCCGGAAGCGATAGGAATCAAATAAACTTATTGGGATTTAGACGGAAATCTTACATCCATTACCTGACAAAATTGTACCGAAAATTGGGCGAAAAAGAGATACCTACATCAGCAGCCATACTGCCATTATTTATTATTTCTGCACGTGAATTTGTCCTCGTGAAACTTATTTGAACATAGAATATGACATCGGCAATGCTGTAGATTCCCATCAGTAAAATAATTTTGGTTTTCGGAGTCGTAGTTTCGATTATTACCCCTACATCTATCCAGGGACCCAAGTCTGCTATTTTTATAAATTCGTCATCCCAACACGATCCCATTGTCATTTTGCTAAAAGTTCGTAATCTGCTAAATTCATAATGGTCGATCATTGGTCGGTCAATGGTGTCGTAATAGAATTGTGTCATAATGGCATTTTCGTATTGCCATTATTATAAAACTTGTTAGTAGAAATTATTTTCGAATAACTACTACTAAAGAACATTTATTCATGCCAGATTTCATTTATATATATTTTTACATATTATTTATTAGTGTTATAAGCAATCTAAAGTAGTAGGAACTTCGTAAATTAAGTCAGTCATTCATTTGTCATTCATTATGTACGAAATTACCAATAAATGCCATTTCTTTCAGTGGAGTGTCAGTGGCTGACCATTGGAAAGTCATAATGACGCCATTTTATTAGTAGATTTTCAAACTTGTCAAAATCAACAATTACGAAATCAATGATAGACCATTCTGACACTATTGTAATAGCAGACTTGACGCCCAGGTCAATTTAAAGCTGCAAAGGCTCTTTCTTCAAAAGGCCCTTCCAGATATTGCCCTGCAGTGTTAAACTCATATAAAATTCATATAATATAATGTTTGGACTTTAAAAGAGACCATGACCTCTGAGTTTGTTTCGGCTTTTCTTCTCAGGGAACAGTCAGCTAGGCCAGCGCCATCTAGTTTTTAAAATATTGACTAGCAAATATTGACGTGTAAAAGTGTCATAAGATCTACTTAAATAAATAAACGTTTAATTTCATTTCATTTCATATACTGACTAATATTATAAAGAGATAAAATTTATTTGTATGTTTGTCCATATATGTATAGTGGGTAATCTCTGAAACTGCCCGTCGTATTTGAAAAGATAATATTGCATTTGATAGCCCAATAATTATTGAAGAATGTTAATTAACATCACGCTACGATCTTACGGGAGCTGAGAAAACGAAATAATATCATTGACGGGGGCGATGCGATGCTAAAGCCTATGGTCTTCTGTATAGGTATACAGAAGACCACAGAAGTTCACAGAAATTTGATCAATGACCCCCATGCTAGGTGGAACCTGCGTTACAGGGGTCATCCATCCGTCCATTATACAAAATTACAGTTCAGTAAGTATTGATGATTAAATAACAAACATCCAAACATCTAAACATACAAACTTTCACATTTATAATATGAGTAGTTTAGTAAGATAGGATAGTAATATTATTTTGAGGTAATATGAGACCTTATTCGGTAACCATAGACTAATATTATATAAACTCGGTAACTCCCGCTTATGGGATTACGGGATGACAGCTGCCTTCTGTGTCACTACACATGTAAGCATAGCATAGCCTTGGCCGTATTTTGAAGGTAAAATTGGGTTAAAAGGGCGATATTAATTGGAAAAATATGTCCAGCGGACCTTATTTAGATCAATTGGCCTTCCTTCGGGGAATATAGGCATAAAGTTGTACAATAAATCGTTCTGTGCTAATATTATAAAGAGGTAAAAATTGAGAGTTTATTAAGTATACTTGGACTCATAATCGTACGTATTTAGTAACTTGACAGTTCCAAGAAAAAAAAAATTGTTTAAACTGTGCTTGTTTAAAGTGCTTGTTTAAAGGGTGCTTGACATTAATTGATTATAAAAATACCTCAAAAAGCACCCCACGCTTTTTAATTGAATTAAATTATTTTCTCCTTTTTTAGTTTAGTTTTTAAAGCGTGTTTTTTAGTTTTTTAAACTATTATTTATTTTCTATTTTTTAGTTCTGCTAACTACAAAAACGTGTTTTTTTTCTCAATTTTTTTTGAAATTTTTGAATTGTCATCGGTCCTCGACAATTTTACTAATTTTCAATGAAATCTGAACGTTTAAAGTGGGTCAAAATCGCGCTCAAAGGAGTCGGTTAAATACAAACAAACAAACAAACATACAAGTGAAGCTAATATAAAGCGTGTAAAAAAATGTTACCATACTAAAACTAATAATGTTGGGGTAGTGAACGATTTTGCATAAAGAACGAATGATAAAAATGGTTTAACTTTAATTTCGCTACCTACTAGTCTACTTCCTATTACAATATTATAAATGTGAAAGTTTGTATGTTTGGGTATTTAGATGTTTGGATGTTTGTTACTCAATCACGCAAAAACGGCTAACCGGATTTGGATGAAATTTGGCACACAGATAGTTTATAACCTGGATTATCACATAGGGTACTTTTTATTCCGATAGTACGTTTCCGTGGGATATTTTTCGACCACCACGCGTGCGAAGAGCCGCTGGTGAAATGCTAGTATTACTAAAATAATATATCAGGTTACTTTCTTTCCCGTTAAATTCTCGCAGTTGACCTAGATAAACATCGCCAGTAAGAGATTAGTTGTACAGCTTGGTGCTTGAAACTCGAGCATAAGCTTTGAAACATCTTTGAAAGGAGGATTTCAAGAAAATGTGGCACAATACTCTTATTGCAGCTGAAAACTTAAAAATGTATTGAGCAACACTCTTTGAACTATTTCTTGAAAATACTATATTATTTTTTAGCGATTTTCGTTTTTCTTTTCGGTAGAATATTTATAGGTACATAGGTGACCCGCTGTCGGTGACGTTGCTCTGTCCAAATTGCAATGATTTATACAAAAAAATTAGAACCATGTATGTATATTAGTATGTATGTATATTCTCATATTATGTGTGTATATTTTTAAATTAAAGTATATATTGTAATTTTATGATTTTCATTCTACTGTTATTACACGCGTTGTCTACATCTCTGTTATCTTCTCTCCTATCGCAGGTGTGCTGGAAGTGATTTCTGTAGAAATAAACATTACCTATGTACGTATTTTTCTGTTCCTTGCTTCTTGTCTGTTTATATGTGTGTGCATAAATGGTTAAATAAATAAAAAGCACTTTCAGTTTTTCCCGAATTCGAAAATTTCCGGGAAACTGGTCACAATTTTTCTTTCAATAAAAACTAAATTGGGATATTACAAACGTTTTAAAATAAACAATAACCAAATCAGTCCAGTCGTTCTCAAGTGATATGCTTATCAACGAACAGAAAATCATTTTTATTTATATAGAGATTATGTAAGATCCTGCCAGGGGTGCGAGTTGTTCGAAAGAGATACCGTGGCCCCTGGCACACAGGCAACTAAAGGAGCACGGGTGAGTTTTAGTCAGTAAAAGTCTGACTCGCCCTCCTGCTCCACCCAGAGCGGGAGAAGTTATTTGATGATTTACCACCAAAAAAAAAGTATGCTTGATTACCAGAGATCGGATATTCGGATGCATATTCACCTAAAGTTCAGATGTTGGCTAACATGGAATGCGCTTTTGTATCGAAAACGTCTTTATTTAGGTAAGTAATTTGTTTATTTTTTAGTTTTAACTATTACAAACCACCCCTCCTATTTGTATCGGGTTAAACATTAATTTTAAATTAATACACATCTGAATAGTTTTTAATAAATATTACAAATAATTTATAAAGCCGCTTCCATACTTTCATAGCTAAAATTATCTTTAGGTAAATATGCATCCGAATATCCGATTTCTGTTGATTACCTTATACTGATTATTTACAAAATTTAAAGAAAAACAGCATATTTGATACCAAAATCTGGTAACGTTTTTTTAGGTGGAAAACTCGCAGGCAACCCTCATGGTGTAGTCACGTCATGGACATGTGAAAACCAGAGTCATGAAAGATCTTTTGCCACCGCAGACAAAGCAAAAATGTGCCATGTAATTACCTGTGATACAAGAACTATATTACCAATTTCCATTATTAACCAATCACTATGAAATAAAAGCTCTATCATAGACAGCAATCCATCAATAAAACAATGACATGCTTCCAGCGGCAGCCATTATACAAAGAGTTTTGAACAAAGGACGGGCGTGATCCTTATTTTCTAGTAGAATATTTACGCGTCAACCATTTTTCATGGTGAAAACTCGTTTTTATACAACTTTATTGTTAATACAGAATGAGGGCTGATAAGTCAATTCGCACGAATTGAACCAACGGGTGAATCGTCACTTTTAAATAATAAAATTTTTCTATATGAGACTCGCACTAAGGTAATTTATTTGTGGGACCATCCACTATTCCAGAAATACTGAATACTTATTAGGAACATTTATTCTCTTCAGTCTTCATATACGGCGATGTGAGAAATGTTTCAATTCTTCAGTCTAGGATGTCAATCATGACGACCAATTTTACTCTACTTTTGTGACTTAGGGGTTGAAACATTTTTACATAATTATAATCATATACAACCCTCTAAGTTCCTTATATGCCTATCCAGCTTAACTACTATCACTAGCTACATACCCACTGCTATGGAAATAATAACTATGTCTTTGTCTTCATAGACGCGCGAGTTTACGGGTCGCCACGTACCGCACGTGCGAAGAGATGTCAAGTTGGATAGAAAGAACTTCGTCTATTCTTGGTAGAATAGAGATAGAATTGGTCATGCTACGCCTGCGGGGGTAGTAGTCGAGAAATGTCGACTCCATCCAGGAATGTGTTTTTTTATATGCCGTGTTAAAGTGATTCTGATATCCTGTTTATAGAATGAACAATTTCATTAGCATTTATTTCAGTACCTCCAGCAACATTTAATCATAAATCTCAAGAGACATAATTTTTTGTTCACCTATTTTGTGTCCCACTGACTCGGGCAAAGACCTCCCCTTTTGCCTTCCAAACCTAGGGAGGTTTGGAAGACAAAAGGGCTTTGCAGGGTCAACATTGCCAGAGAACGCACAAGACAGGGGTCTTGTGCGTTCTCTGGCAATGTTGATCCTGCAAAACCTTTTCAGATCGTCAGACCATAATAAATATTAAGCAAAATAATCAGTGATGTCTTACCTTGACTAATATCTCCAGTGCTTCCACATAGGACTTCTCAGTCTCATACAACTCCACCACCACATGTGTCCGTGTGTCCTGTAACAAAAAGAAAACCTTTATCAGTATTTTGAAATTTAGTATTGGTTCAATAGCTTAATCTTTTTGACTTAAAGGACCTTACACTCGGTTCGTAAGGCCTTAGCACTGACTCGTATGCTTACCAAAATTATTAACATTTTAAAAGATTCCCAGATAGGTAAGTTAATTTTATTTGCTTATGCTTCGAAAATGGTAAAGGTCCCGTTAAACTTTGATCTCGACCTTTAGTTATTGATGAAGATCACCAAGGCTCACAAAGACAGGCGCGACGCTAAGGTGCGACGCGAAGAAATTGTTCAACTAAAGTCGCGTCGCGCCTGTATGATGCCTTCATTCTTTTACCCTAATCCCAATTTATTTCGGGTCGGCGAAACATGTCCTTTTTCTAAGTGTGTCGATAGAAATCTATATACAGTCAGCCCAGAGTTTGGTTACGAGCTTGGCACTTTCAGCAGCGTCCATGAGCTCCTGTAGCGTGCTGACAACAGGACACGCTGGACAAGATATTAAGTGCCCCAATGTTTGTGGGACAGCACCACATTTACACTCCAGGGCGGAGTTATCTGTGAATGCGGAGTTACCTGAGCAAGTTTTCTTTACTTCAGCCTACCTGAGTCCGGAGAATATTTGAAGACTTTCAGGGATGCCAAGGCAACTCATGTTCTGATGCTCATGAAGATTATTAGTACGTTTTAAATCATATTGAGATAAAAAAATAAGTAGCTAATTTGTAATTAAACTCATTAAAAACGTAAGCCCACTCAACAGTAATTGAAACACAACCCACAAAATCACTTCCAGCCGACATTAAGACCCAAAAGTTACATATTTATGAATATTATGGAAAAGGCAGAGCTCCGGAGGATTATCGAGCTGAAAGAAATTTATTCAAAATGAAGCCATGAGGTTTGCATAAATACACTGGAGTATCTTCAATGAATAAATAGGTACAGAAGGCCAGCTCTACATGATCAAATTAAGTTAGCTGGCAATACTTTAGCCACGTGTTGGGTATCAACGTGGGTATCAATATCGAAAACTAATAAAACTTGAAAAAAATAATTAACATTCGAAGTTTGTTCAAAATTTTAAATGACACTGTGACATGTAGGTAGGTATATTATGACAACCAAATGACTGTTATGTTATGGATTTTGGAAATTCCTACAAATAGGTAAGTACCTAAGTTCCACGAAAAATTACAAAAACAGCTGAGCGATCGAGCAATATACGCGCGCCCAGCCAACACAGTTGGCTGACCGATTATTATTCTTCTGCACCTTCACCTTCACCGAGCACCTTCGCCCATCAAATTATTGTTTTATTTTTTTTCAATAATTTTACATATCGATATTCAACGTGGGTAAATAAACTATTGCCAACTAATTTAATTTGATCCTGTATGCAACGATCGAAAACAAGTACACGCAAACATTGACATGTATGCACAGAGATATGTCAGTGGCGAGTGCGCTTGCACTTGCCGTACGTTCGCTAAACGTGTCTATGTGTGCGTCCGTTTTCGCTGGCTCAATATAGTTGACCTTCTGTAACTATCTATACTGTGGTATCACGATGTTCGCCTAAGTGAGTACAGACGGCAGCATAAATATTCATACGGGTTAAATGCGGTGTTGGAGCAGGTACGGAAGGGAACGGTAAAAATGTAGTGGGTAGGTACTCATTGTGGTTTTTGGGTAGCAAGGGTTTTTTTGTGGATGGTATGGACTTCAGTTTAATGACTACTCGTTTTCAGAATAGAACTGGTTGGATCTTGTTGATTTTATTTTTTGATCGACGAAAAAAAACGAGGACGTTCCCTAGGCAACGCGTATATTTTTTTTATACCTTTATGGAGTGTCAAGATTTAGGTATGCTGTCTGATAGCCTAGACGAGGAAGCATTCTTACAGAACAGCGATGATGAAAATGTCGAAATTGTGCGAGAGTAACATAGGCTATCGAAAAGTGTTTATTGATTAATTTTAAATGGTTAATTCAATATTCATAAACTCAGCAGCAAACCAACATTGTGCTATGCAGTGCTCTGACAGGGTTCATGTACAGACGCCAGCAGGTCAAGCTATCCCAAACTGTCAAATTTTCCTAATTGAAAATGAACCTTATTGTATCGTAATAAAGTTGCAAATCTATCAAATAAATTTGACAGATTGGGGTAGCTTGATGTGCTGGCGTCTGTACAAAAACCGACAGTAATATATTGTAAAATATGTGATGTGCATGAGAGCAAATAAGTAATAAAATGTATGTCAAAATCGATGAAAGTCGTTGTAGATATTTTAACACGAAACCTTTTGAAAGCGATTGCCACATGTCTAGACGCTCTGGCGTAATATTGCATAACTGTTTGAAAACTGTAAGAAAATTGAACATACACAGGTTCTATGACTACAAAAACTTAGCTATATTTCATGAATAAGATGATAATGATATATTTTTAATGGATAAAGCGTATTACAGTGCGACTGAGTTTATAACAAAAAATCGCTGAATTTGTTTGTATGCTGAATGGTGAAATATGGCTGAATTTTAATGTATCAGACGCCTATTCTATATTAGATACCTATAAACAATTATTTGCAAAATAATTAGGTTTAAAGATTATTTATTTATTCTAGAAGAACATACATTGTTCACTTAGCGAATAAATACATTATTAAAGTAGGTGTAGTCCAGTACCAAACAGTTTTTGTTAATGTAGGTAGGTACGAATATGTCGACATCTTAACGTGTGTGTTGGCGACGTCAAGTCACCATAGAAAATAAGGTTGATTATTTAAAATAAAAATGATTTGATATTAGGTAGATATAAGAAAATTATTGTTGCATACCTAAGCGTAGGGCTGGTTTTGATTTCCCATGAATACCTACAGATCAAATGTAAGTCTAAGCCAATCACTCAATTAGAATTTAAACTATCTTGAAAGGTACATGATTAAAGGCAAAACCCAACTAGAATTAAGCCTAAATACATGAGTACCTACCTGCATGTACCTATAGTACCTAATCTGCTATTAACAAACAACCAAATCTGTTATGCGCAGTTAAATTAAAGCAAAGATGTAAACATTGGAAATATTCCACGAAGAATCGGCACGTGACCGGTTTTCCCACGATCCAAGCGAAGCTTCTCGAAGGAATCAGGAGCAGGTATAAACTTGTCGAGAGAAATCGAGCTTACGCTTGACCATTAGGCTCCACCCCCTTTAATGTGACTGGTTTAGAACAAATGTTTGATGTCAAACATAACCGCTACTTGTACCCTAGTAGAAAACTACTTAAAGAAATCTCTAAGGAAAATAGTTATGAGTTACACAATGAGTTACACAATGAGCTACACATAGAATTATACAGATTTTACTCAGTTTAAAGTTAGTCGTCAATGAGACAAGTTATGTTCATATTAAATTAGCAGTAATTCAGTATATTGTAATAGTTATTAGTGCGTGATTCAATAAATGTGAATAGTGGAATTAAAAAAAGGTGTTTCAATAGAATCCCCTACAATAATGGTCCTTCAGAAGCCGAATAAAAAGAACTGAAGCCTGAGTCTGAAGTTACGTGAAGATAAATCGCTGTTTGAAGATTAGCAGCGTTTTAAGAGAAGATCACGAATACCAAGAAAGCTATTGGTGAAGATCAGTTCTACGAGCCACGCACTAATCACGCCACGAGTCTTACGTGTGCTAAAGAAAATTGCTGGGAATAAACGACTAAGAAGATCGCCTATTCTCGAAGCTAGGACATCTAGGACGTCTAGAAAAATCGATTGGTGGCTACACGACCCGCTGAGTGAAGAATATTGCTGGGAGGTCGGCTACGAACGACGCCGCGCCCTCTCGAAGCCCCTGTATCACTTGAAGCTTTACGTGTGCCGCTGAAGAACCTAGGACGTCTAGAAAATACCGATTGGTGGCTGCACGACCCGCTGAGTGAATAATATTGCTGGGAGGTCGGCTACGAACGACGCCGCGCCCTCTCGAAGCCCCTGTATCACTTGAAGCTTTACGTGTGCCGCTGAAGAACCTAGGACGTCTAGAAAATACCGATTGGTGGCTGCACAACCCGCTGAGTGAAGAATATTGCTGGGAGGTCGGCTACGAACTACGCCGCGCCCTCTCGAAGCCCCTGTATCACTTGAAGCTTTACGTGTGCCGCTGAAGGAAATTGCTGGGAATAATCGACTAGGAAGATCGCTTATTCTCGAGGCTAGGTATTCAAGAAATACCTATTTGTGGGAGCGCAACTAGCTGAGTGAAGAATATTGCTGGGAGGTCGGCTAGGAACAACGCCGCGTCCTCTCGAAGCTCGAATATCACTCGAAGCCCGGCGTAACCCTGTCTAATAAGAACGTGTAGAATAAGTGTTAACGTGTGTATGTACTGTAAGTTCGAAGTGTGTGTACGTCTCTATAACATAGCAGTCTCCGCTAAGGACTTCATATAAACTCAGGTGAGTCATTGAACAATATATTGACATTAAGTGAAGTGAATAAGAATGATGACGCGAAGCCGCAAAGGAGACAGCACGCGCTCGACCACGGAAGAAGAAACTACGGAGACGTCAGCTACTACCTCCGAAGAGGTGACAGATACTAGCGCGGCTACCGAAGATACAACCATGGTCGAGGAATCTAATGTTACCTTAGTGGAGAAGAAGAAGAAGGCGAAATCTACTTCGAATAAAGCTGCGAATAAGAAGAAAGAGCTAGAAGCCAGATTAGAGTTGGAAAAACTACAGCTGGAAGAAATTAAGCTGAAAACTAAGATGGCAAATACAAAGTTAGAATTAACACGTGTCAACGAAGAAGACACAGACTTGAGTGATAACGAAGAGGATGCTGCAACTAAGGCGGCTGCTGAAAAGGCCACTGAAAGGTGGGTTTCAAAAGCGAAGGAAGCGCAACCCGCAACGAACCCCACCAGTCAGTTGGCAGAAGCGATAATGGAAGCAGTCAAGTCCGCCACTGACAGCAAAGCAGCAACGAACACGCAGCACGCGCCGAAGTATGTCAGTGAGCTACATCAATTCGACGGTGATGCAAGAGACTGGATGGCTTTTAAAGCTACGTACAAAGACTCACAGGCTCTCTTCAGTGGAATCGAAAATATGGGAAGACTGAGAAGAGCAGTAAGAGGAAAAGCCAAAGAGGCGGTGAAGTCCATTCTCTATACACAAGTGGACCCGGAAGAAGTAATGACTGCATTAGAACGTCGATTCGGGAGACCCACTTACCTAATAAGAAGCGAGATAGAAAACATAGAGAAGCTGCCTCCCATGTCAGAAGATGCAAGAGAGTTAGTGAGATATGCTGGAGCTGTGGCCAATACAGTCAGCGTTGTGAAACAAATGAAGAAACAAAGTTATCTGCACTCAAGTGATATATCGAATCGTATAATAGAGAAGATGTGTATTCTAGTACGATTCAGGTGGTACGAGTACAGAGCATCTAAAGAAGAAGATGATGAACCGATCCTCATTGGCCTTATGAACTTCTTCAATCAGATGGTAGACCAGTTCGAGATGCACGAGTTCACGGGAACCAGAGTGAAGAAGGAAGGAATGAGAAACCGAATGAGACCTTCAGGATCCCGGGGCGTGAACGCCGCTCGAGTTAAACGGCACGATGAGGAAGAATATTCATCATACGACGAGGATTCAGATAGAGAGCAAGACGAACAACAAGCTGCGACAGTATGTTCATGCAAGGACGACGCCAAGAAGCAAGAAAAGATAGTCTGTCCTGAGTGCGCTGGGGAACACGCACTGTTCAAAAGCAAGAAGTTCGTCGATGCTTCTATAAAAGAAAGATGGGAACAGGCCAAGCGAGCCTTCATATGCTTCAAATGTCTACTAGGGCGACACAGAAGATTCAGTTGCCAAGCAAAGCCATGTGAAAAATGCAAGAGAAATCATCATGTGATGCTACATTCCGAAGAATGGATGAAACCAACCTCACAAGAGACCCAAGCTGTAGTATCAACAATGAATGCAACACAAACAACATCAAGAGCTTACATGAAGATCGTGCCAGTGGAGCTATGGGGACCCGAGGCCAAAGCCGAAGTATACGCCCTCATGGACGAAGGATCAACAGTGACCCTTATAGACGAAGATGTCGCGAACATGATTGGAGCCCAGGGTTCTGAAGAAGATCTAAGAATTAAGGCTGTGGGAGGTCATCAAATAAATCAGAAGTCAAAGAAGGTTGACATCAAGATCAAAGGAAGGTTTGAGCGCAACATAGAGAAAATGTCAGGATACACCATTAAAACTTTGAACCTATCCCCCCAAGAAGTCAGCAATAAGGATTTAGAAGATTGCCCCCATCTAGAACAAATAGCAGAGCAAGTAAAATACCCTAACGATCGTCCGACTGTACTCATCGGACAAGACAATTGGCATCTGATCGTGTCCCAAGAGATGAAAGTTTGTGACCAAAGCAAGCCAATAGCCTCCAGAACCCTGTTGGGATGGGTCTTGCACGGAACTAAGACAAGAAACAATACGGAGCGAATGGTTAATCATCTTTCAACACCAACAGGAAAAGATGATTATCTTGAGAAGACGACTAGAGACCACTGTGACATCGAAGCCCCAAAAGTCGCCACCAGGAAACCGTCCAGCGACATAGATCAACGGGCTCTCGACGTGCTGCATTCAACAACGACCAGATTATCGGATGGAAGAATCAGCGCAGACCTGATCTGGAAGACGGACGCCGAAAGTCTACCAGAAAACAGAACAGCTGCAGCACGACTACTAACGGGAATGGACAAAGAATTTGAACAGAAACCAGAAGAACAAGTCGCAAACCTGATCAACAGCGAATACGCTGAGGAAATAACACACGAACCTGCCTCCTCAAGATCATGGTATCTGCCTGATACCGCTATTGTCCACCCCCAGAACGAAGAAAATAAAGACAGTCTTCATTCCACCTGGAGTCTGCGCAACGCTCGCGACGAAGACGAGAAAGGAAGGCGTCCAAAGAAACGAGGGGAAGCATTATGTACGGGCTTCACCACAAGATCGATTCATAAAGATTCGAACGCGACTGAGGGGGAGCTGCACACCTTCTGCGATGCAAGCGAGAAAGCGTACGCTTGCGCGGTGTACTGGCGCTCTCAACATCCAGACAATCGCGTGGAAGTGAAGCTGCTGACTGCAAAAGCCAGAGTGTCACCACTCAAGCCAACCTCAATACCTCGACTCGAACTACAAGCCTGTCTACTGGGAAGCCGCTTGGCTAATAATGCGAGCCAAGAAATGAAGCTGACTACGACCCGAAGATACTTCTGGACCAACTCTAGAACGGCATTGACATGGATCAAATCAGACCGTAGGCGATTCAAGCCTCTTGCCGCACATCATCAGCGCCGATCCAGAAAAAGAAGAAGCTTTGACCCCGAACCATTTTTCCATCGGGCGGCCAAATGGAGCCACCCTCTTTGGCCCCTTTGACGAAACAGAAGTCATCAGTTCTCCCAACTGGAAGACATCCCAACGCCTGGTCGATCATTTCTGGTCAAGGTGGTTGCGAGAGTACCTTCCCACTCTCTCGCCACGCTATAACCAAAGTCCTCATTAGCAGGACCCAACATTGGGCGACATAATCCTAATTGTCGACCACACTCTGCCACGCTACTCGTGGCCACGCGGTGAAATAGTCGCCACTCATCCCAGACCAGACGGAAGAACCAGGATCGTCGACGTGCGAACAGCAGCGGGTATCCTGCGGCGGCCAGCATCACGTCTAGTCCTGATCGTACCTGCAACGTCGCCCCAACAAGATGGAGTGCAACGCACTGAGGGGGAGACTGTTGGCGACGTCAAGTCACCATAGAAAATAAGGTTGATTATTTAAAATAAAAATGATTTGATATTAGGTAGATATAAGAAAATTATTGTTGCATACCTAAGCGTAGGGCTGGTTTTGATTTCCCATGAATACCTACAGATCAAATGTAAGTCTAAGCCAATCACTCAATTAGAATTTAAACTATCTTGAAAGGTACATGATTAAAGGCAAAACCCAACTAGAATTAAGCCTAAATACATGAGTACCTACCTGCATGTACCTATAGTACCTAATCTGCTATTAACAAACAACCAAATCTGTTATGCGCAGTTAAATTAAAGCAAAGATGTAAACATTGGAAATATTCCACGAAGAATCGGCACGTGACCGGTTTTCCCACGATCCAAGCGAAGCTTCTCGAAGGAATCAGGAGCAGGTATAAACTTGTCGAGAGAAATCGAGCTTACGCTTGACCATTAGGCTCCACCCCCTTTAATGTGACTGGTTTAGAACAAATGTTTGATGTCAAACATAACCGCTACTTGTACCCTAGTAGAAAACTACTTAAGGAAATCTCTAAGGAAAATAGTTATGAGTTACACAATGAGTTACACAATGAGCTACACATAGAATTATACAGATTTTACTCAGTTTAAAGTTAGTCGTCAATGAGACAAGTTATGTTCATATTAAATTAGCAGTAATTCAGTATATTGTAATAGTTATTAGTGCGTGATTCAATAAATGTGAATAGTGGAATTAAAAAAAGGTGTTTCAATAGAATCCCCTACAGTGTGTAAGACTAACAGTATGTCGTAACTTAATAATTTTGTGTATTCTATTCTATCCTATTAATGAACAATCAAACCAGCCTATTCATATAATGTTGTAGTTTTCACTCCAGTGATAAATCAACAAATTAATCCTTACTAATATTATAAACGCGAAAGTTTGTAAGTATGGATGGATGGATGTTTGTTACTCTTTAACGCATAAACTACTGAATGGATTTGGATGAAATTTGGCACACAGATACATTATAACCTAGATTAACACATAGGGTACTTTTTATCCCGGTAGTACGTTCCCGCGGGATAATTTCCAACTTCCACGCGGGCATTGCTGCGGACGGAAGCTAGTTAGGTAATAAATATGTAACTAATCACGTCATATAATTTCGTATAGCCTTCAATGTTCCCACTATTGAAACAAAGGTCTCCTTTCGGTGAGAGGGAATTGTCTGAAATCCACAACGCGGGCCCAGTGCGGGTTGATAGATGTCACATGTCTTAGAATTTTGGTTCTAGAACATGCTGGTTTCCTCGCGTTCTCGTTCACCGTTTTTGAGAGCAGTCTGTGGTGGTGACCTAATTTATATAAAATAAATTGCCTGTCTGGGTTCGAACCGACGACCCGCAACTCGTAAGTCACGGCTGTTATCACTGGGCCACCACTATTCCTGTGCTGAGTTTTCTAAATTATCACTGGGCCACCACTATTCCTGTGCTGAGTTTTCTAAGTTATCACTGGGCCACCACTATTCCTGTGCTGAGTTTTCTAAATTATCACTGGGCCACCACTATTCCTGTGCTGAGTTTTCTAAATTAATCCGTTAATATTTGATTTCAAAATAATGTGAAGATGAGAATTAAATAACACAAAAATAAAGCGCAAAACGAGTCTAATTACAAAATAAAAAACTATAGAACCAGTTGTTTGTTTTCCAGTTCATCTTTGTTTATTTAGTCTTCACGAGAAATACGAGGATTTCTTACAAGTTTTATTCTAGTTCCAATTAAGGATAGTTTTCGCTTCAATGCTTCTGAAGTTGTTTGCGATATCAAGTATAATAATACCTGCTAAGAAATATATAATTTGGTTTTCTTAAGAATAGATTATTTTTACACGCTTTATATTAGCTTCACTTGCATGTTTGTTTGTTTGTATGTTTGTATGTAACCGACTCCTTAGAGTGCGATTTTGACCCTCTTTAAACGGTCAGATTTCATTGAAACTTTGTAAACTTATCGAGGACCGATGACAATTCAATAATTAAAAATTGAAAAAAATTAAAAAAAAGGAAAAAATCACGTTTTTGTAATTAGCAGAACTAAAAAATAGAAAATAAATAATAGTTTAAAAAACTAAAAAACACGCTTTAAAAACCAAACTAAAAAAGGAGAAATAATTTAATTCAATTAAAAAGCTTGGGGTGCTTGACATTAATTGAAAAAATACCTCAAAAAAACACCCCACGCTTTTTAATTGAATTAAATTATTTCTCCTTTTTTAGTTTGGTTTTTAAAGCGTGTTTCTTAGTTTTTTAAACTATTATTTTCCTAAGCCCTTGTCCTAATAAAGAACTATGTATTACGCGATCATGACTGCCTCGTTGGTCTATTGATCGCAAGCACTACTGTTGAACACGAGATCCTGGGCTCGATTCCCAGGCAAAGCGTTATTGGGTTTTTCTATCTGGTAATACTCAGTAGCAGCCTGATTTTTTCCCGGTTGATGGCAATAGGATGGCCCCCTATTAGATGGAACTTAATCATAACCGGCTAAATGTGTGATTGTACTATACTTACAACTCTGCCCTACCATTCTGCGAAACAAAGCGTGATGGTATGTGATATTATGGACGCGATCATCGCATGACTCGCGAATAGCAATCATGAAATAGGTTACCGAGATACGAAATAGGTACGAATGATCACGAGTTCGAACGAACTATATTCGCGCGAACTTACGATCGTTTCTTAGTCGTTTCTATTAGGACATCGCCTAAAAGTCTGTGAAACACCAAGTTATTAGCCGACTTAAAACTAGACGAGAACACACTTTTTTAATTAAATAAAAGCCTTCTTATACCAACATACTTAAGCAATGAGTTCGGGTTCCCGAGGATTTTCGAAAGTTTGCTTCGCAAAGACCTTTCTGCGATATCTTTTTCCTTAATTTTAAGGTAAAATTCGACGCTTTTGAAAGTAACTTTCCCGAGGAAATCTTTGCTTTTAGAAATTCTTAAGTACTTTGTGTGACAAAATAAAAGTTTGTTTCTGCAATTCTGTATTTCGTTTGAAAAGGAGGTTTTGCTTTTCGTGAAAAGCAACGAAGCAAGGAGTTATTTTTCTTTATTAATAATAGCTTAACGCTAACCAGGAATTCTCAGTGCACAAAATTCCAACTTCAGCTACCGAGAACTCTTTTGATATCTTAAGAAAACCAAGACTTAGACACTATAAGAAATTTCTGACAACAGTTTTAGACTGAACTAAGACAAAAAAGCTGTGCCCGAAAAAGACATAAATTTCATTTCAAACTACAAAGAAAAAACAACTTCCAATATAACCAAAGGCAGCTGAAAATATCAGTATTTTACATCGAGCTGTCTCCTGACGTCCTCAGCCCATTTACCATGGCAATTCACAAAACAAAAACCTTATGATTATTTACCTATGATTATTCTGAGATCTGGAACACGGCCTTAAGATTACCTTACTTACTCATTTTTTCTGTCTCTCTCTGTCCCTACAAGGTGTAACTGGATCGATTTCAGTAATTTTCTTTAAAAAGTTACGTATTTTTTTAAAGCTAGTTACTTAATGACTGCCATTTGAGCCGAAGAAAATTAAATCTTATTAGGAGGCAATAAGACCAAATTTTAAATGCATAAAGTAATGCTCGTGTCAACATTATTTTCTAAATAATAAAGAATTTTCTTTCAAAAAAATAAGTTTTGGTCATTCTATTTTGCTTTTAACACAATACCTACTCTAATGGGGGTGTATGAGGTCTTGCATTAATTATGTTGCACATTACTCTGTACTAAATAAATATATACTGATTAATTAATTTAAACGTTTATTTGAGAAACAATAATTTGGCGACGAAGATGGGATCTGGAACGCAGACTAAATATTACCTTACTATTAAATGATAAAGAAAATGAACCGTTATCAAAATAACGAATGGTAACCCCGTCAGATCAGACGTTCGAACCTATATTTATTACTAGACTAGGCCATTTAGTCTAGATTGTATCAGTATGACCTTAAAATTGCGGTCAATGGGCACACGTATCCCAGAAAGAATAAGAAAACAGAATCACCCACGCGTGTCTTTCTAAAAATATGTCCATTTAGGACACGATAAGATCTTAGATGTGATTGGTTCATTCGTTCCTGGAATAGCGATTTTGGTTATTAATTTGTGTGTATGGAATACATAGATCTTTGTTACTTAGAAGTGGCCCAGATAATATTTTGCTATTCAATACGAGCTGAGATCAAGAAATAATAAACACTCTATTTGATCCGTTTTTATACAAATACATGCTTATACCTTTGAGGGGCCCATGACTTAGTAATAACAACCATGGGTCGATCGATCAAGTTAAGCTACGCTTGCCGCAGTCGGTCCGTGAATGGAAGACCATTTTTACATACCGAGAGCCCTCCGTGCCCCGGAAAGCACGTGGATCTTTGACAGTCGTTACGGGTCGTCCAAAGCCAGCAAACTCTACTGCATGAGGTCCTCGGTTTGATTCCCACGTCGGGCAACGTGTTATTGGGTTTTTCTATTATGCCGCAGCCACACTACAGTCAACGTCAATGCCCAACATCGCGATAAACCACGCGGTAAACATTCCGATATAATTAAAGCGATAAATTCAGTGGCCACACTTGACCGCCACCCGAGTTATCGCCTAACGTCAAATGGCAATGTGGATGTCGTTGTAAAATTATCGCTATAAATTGTGGCTACACCTACGGTTAACGTCCAACATCGCGATAATCAATGGCATTTCTCGTAGGTGTGGCCGCGGCTTTAGCAATTTCTTAGTAGCAGCGGTTGATATGAGAGCAATAAAAGACTACGTTGAAGACAGGGAAGTTTGGCATTAATTCCTTCTGCACATGTGGCTTCCCTGGTACCTCATTAACAGCAAAACTGTGTGAAAGTCTATTAACTGCTCTCAAATTACATTGTTAATTTTTATTCTTTTTATTTTTTACAATGTCTGACATATTCTCGTCATTATTTGAGATTATACATCAATTTTAATTTCGACTATTTATTATTAGTGATTGTCATGGAAATCATGTCACTTGGTTCAAATAGGTTCATTTTATATAGGTAGATTGTGATGAGAGAACGTTGAAGGCCTTAGAGACTAGATTTGTAGACGATTTTCTATTCTGTATTTTCATTTCTCTAAGTACCTGGTACTTATTGACGGACCTGCACTGTCCTCCCATACCTATTATCACTGTAATTTGAAAACATTGTAAAAGCCAATTATTTTTAAAGGAATAACCGTGGAGTTTCTTGCCGGCTCTTCTCTATAGGAAGCGACAAATAGGAACTGTGCACCTAGCTTCTGACGTTTCATAAGTGCCCATACAGGCTTATGTGGGTTTTTTTTTTAATTTTGATTTTGAATAGATTCGCCCCCTATGGGACTTAAACATTACCGCGAAATGTGGGTGTATGGGTACAAATCTCTCTGACTTGTCGGGGATTACAGGCGTTTATTTTGATGTTATGTAAAACATTTTTAGAGCCTTCTCAAAACTTCTCTTTATTTATTTTCGTCGTGAACATTATGTTCTTTAATAGCATCGTACTATTAATAGTTAAGGCCTTTATTACGCCTTCAGAGAGCGAAAACGTGGGCGCTACGCATCTCAAACAGTCCTAAGTAAATATTCATTTAGTGTGCGTTTCGCAAAGATTGCCCGCTACCTCGGGAGTACAATGAATATCATATTTTTTGGAGGAATTCTGTTTCATTACACACTTATTTTTAGAGACGTAGA